>CM057456.1:329417500-335295000 GCA_016271365.2 Neoceratodus forsteri | reverse complement strand
AATAATGAAGTTTAAACTCGCACATTTTTTTTCAGCCTTCAGAATTCTCAATTCCAGACCCATATCTACTAGACAGAAAATCGGCATTGCTATTCTCTTTCCCAGATTTGCATCACTTTAAATTTTAGCTTGTAGTAGCCAGGTATCACCGCAGTGATTATATAATTTTATCCTTCATTTGGTTAAGCCAACAGAGAGGATTGAGATGTGTTACAAGTACAAAGTCAGCCCCTAGTAAGGAAAATTTAAAGGACTCCATGGCCCACTTTGCTGCAAGCAATACTCTTCAGTGGTGGAGTACATTTTTCTCTGTCCTGCAATTTCCTACTTAAGTATAGAATAGGTGTGTATTTCCAAGCTATATGCTGACTCAAGACTGCACCTAGGCCTACCTCTGATGCATCAGTCTGTAACAGAAATTCTCAGTCTGGGCTCATAAAACAGGGTCTGAACATAATGCAGCCTTAATGGCCCAAAAGCCTTGTCACTCGGGTCCATTTCACATTATTCAGGAACTGTTTCTTTGTGAGTTCATTGAGGGAGTAGCTAACTCTGCAAAGCTGGGAACAAATCGCCAATAATAACCAGCTAGCCCTAAAAATGACCTGACATGCTTCTTGATTTTGGGGACTAGGTCAGTTGGCTACAGTTTCTGTCTTGTAAACCGCTGGCTTGACTTCTCCATTTCCAAAACATAGCTCAAATATTCTGGTTTCTTGCATGCCCAATGCACACTTGGTAGGATTAATTGTCAGACCTGCCTTTTGATCGATTGGATAACTGCTCGTAGGTGTTCCAGGGGCTTTTCCAGTCTGAGCCATACACCATGACGTCATCCAGGTAAGCAGCACAATGACCAGTGTGAGGGATAAAATTACATCCATATGCCACTGGAGTGTAGCTGGTGCACCATGTAAAGCAAATGGCATGGTGATGTACTGATAGAATCCTACAGGAGTGGCAAATGCAGTTTTGTCTCTCGATTCTTTAGCTATGGGATTTGCCAGTAACCCTTGGTGAGATGTCCACCAAATCATCTATTCTGGGCATAGGATAACTGTCAAATTCTGACACTTGATTAAGCTTCCTAGAATCAAGGCAGATTCTTACACCCTTCTGTTTGTTTACAATCCCTATTGGTAATGACCAAACACTTCTAGACTCTGATACCCAGTTATTTAATTTTTGTATTTCCTTAACCACGTCTGCTATTAACCACTCTGGTAATCTGTATGTCTTTTGTCTAATAGGGTGAGCATTCATTGTCACTATTACATGCTCCGACCTGGTACTGTGGTAAAAGTACTGTTAAATGTTTTTGTGCGTTACAGATGTCTGTGCTTTGTTCGGAGGTTAAGGAAACATTCACTTTTACAGCATCCACAGTTATAGTTTGTTCCAGTATGTCATAAGCTACATTAATATCTTCTTTATCAGTTTCTGGTAAAACTAGCAAAACAGCTTTCAGTGTTTTTCATCCCATCTCTTGAGGAGGTTAGCATGGTATATCTTAGTAGGATTTTTTCTATCAGTGGTCTCAATCTCATAGTTAACTGTGCCAGTAACGCCTAAGTACTTTATAAGGCCCTTACCACTTCATTAACGATTTTTTTTTTCTGTAGTGGGTAACAGTAGCAAGACCTTTACCTGGCTCAAAACGTTCTTTTACCTCAAGGTCATAATACACCTTCTACTTGCTTTGGGCCTCTTCCTGATTACTGTAGGCATTTCAACATATTTTGCCAGCTTCTTTCTCAGGGCACACATATAAGCTGTAATAGAGTGCTTCTGTTGGGGTTATCTTCCCATGTTTCTTTTATTACATATAGTGGCCTCTAGGTTGTCTACCATACCGCATTTCAAATGGTGAAAACCCTGCAGACGTCTGTGGCACTTCTCTGTCATGAAAAGCAGATAAGGTAAGTATTGGTCCCAGTTTTCCTTCCCTTTTACAAACCTTTTTAACATGGTTTTAGGGTTTGATTAAAATGCTCAGCAAGACAGTCTGTCTGAGGGTGATAAGGGAGGTTCTTTATGGCAGTGATAACTAGTAGTCAGTACAGTCCTTCAGTAATGCAGCACCAAAATTACTACCCTGATCAGTAATCTCTTTTGGTATGCCCACCCTGTTGAAAATTTTGGCAAGCTGTGCTGCCACTTTTGGGGCTTTGACAGTACACATTGGAACTGCCTCTGGCATCAAGTAGCATAGTCACATACTGCCAAAATTAATCGATTTACCCTTTTACTTTTGTCTAAGGGGCCAACCACATCCATTGCAATTCTTTCAAAGGCACATCTATCAAGGGTTGGGGCTCCAGGGCACCTTGTCTTTTTGTCACGAGGGCTACTTTGACACTCAGCACAGGAACTTCAGTAGGTAGCAACATCTTCATGAATTCCAGGCCAGTAAAATCTGTACAGCAGTCTGGCAAGTGTGCGATTCCTCCCTGAATTAGCCATTGGACAGTCATGTGCCATCTGTAACAACTCAGATCTATACTTTCGGTATAAATAATTGTTCTGTCTGGTTCTGTCTGAGTTTTAACCCAGCCTCTGTACAGTAGCCCATTACATTTTTAAAACATAGGTTCACCCTGTTTTGGTTTTACCCCAGCTGCTTACGATAACCCTGGAGAAACATCGTTAGCTTTTTCTGAAAGAAAATCACAATTGGTGCTCAGTTTAGTTTCAGCATTTTCATATGTTAACCCGTTATGTCCATCAGTCTTTTGTTGCCACTGTTTCTTCAGGTGTTGTCTTTCTTTCCTAGACTTTCGGATCTTGGAGTGGTGCTCAAACAAGTCTTAATGTAAATCAGCCAAGGAAGAGTCCCCACCATCTGAGATTTTCTTGCCTGATCTCTTGTCACCACAGCTGCTGAAACATCAGGATTTACTCCTTCCCTACTCTTTCGATAATTAACTTAGTAAATCCTGGAAGTCATTTCCAATAACCACAGGTACAGGTAACTTAGGTACTACCCCACTTTCATTTGGTGCAACACCCATTAATAGTCAAGAGTCACTTGTCTGATGAAATTTTATTTATCTATTTATTTAGCTTTTGTTGACGGGTAAGTGCACTAGACAAATCCTGCCTATTTTCAGGCACGACCGGGAGGGATACAGATGAATGCCAACTGACCTTGAACCAGATTAAGCTGTTGGTGGTATTTTTAGTGAATGAGAAATTTGGCCAGGACACGGAAATTCCCTACTTTCGATAGAGTACCATGGGATCTTTAACATCCACCTGAACTACCACCAATCCAGGCAGGCCGGGACCTCGGTTTAACGTCTCATCCGAAGACGCACCTCAGAAGTGCAACACCCTCTCATGCTGCACCACAGTGTCAGTACTGGGATATCAACCCAAGTGGCAGATGTGGGAACTGAACCCAGCCTCTGATCTCCGGCCTCAGAGGCGAGTGTGCTACCTGCTGAGCCACTGACACTGCAAGATAAATGTGCTCCAGTGTCACTCTTCTTACTGTGGCAATTTCTTGCAGTATGACCTGCCTTATTACAGTTGTAGAAAATAGTCATTGGGTGCAGATTTGTTAACCCCACCAGTGTTATCATCAGGCTTGGAGATTAAATGAGGAAAAGAATATCTTACCAGTGCTTGGCTGTAACCTCGCTGCTGTGGCATCTGTCTGACCATTTGGTAGTCTTCAGTCAAAAGAAACAGCCTTTCACCACTTTCTGGTCTGTGTTCTTTACCCAAAGCTGCACATCTGTAGGTAGGATGTTGATGAATTGCTCCACTGCAGATGTGTCGATCTGTGGGACTGTTTTACCCTCTAGTTGGAGCCATTTTATCAGGAGTTCTCTGAGCCCGTGAAGGCTCTCGAGGATTGTCGATGAGTTGTACTTCAGAGACTGAAATCTCTGCCTGTAGGTCACTCCTAGATGTCATACTTTTCAGGATTTCTCTTTTCACCAGGTCATAGTTTTTTGACTGTGTAGTGTCCATATTGCTGTAAGCAAGTTGGTTTTCATATCTTTTTAAGGTACTAGTCTTATTGCCATTGCTGCTTTGGCCACTGGCATGCTGTGTACAACCCTTTCAGAAGTTGTCAGGTATGCTTGATATCATTAAAGAAGGACACAAATTTGTAAGTGTAATGTATTTCAAGTTGCCTGTGTACTGTTACTCTCTGGGTCTGTGCCAGATCATCTGCCTTTGATAGCCTGTAAGGCATCCAGTCACCGCTGCTCCTGTGGCTGCATCTCTTCTCTGCTGCTCCTGTTGCTGCATCTCTTCTCTCCTCTGCTACTCTGTCTCTTTTTGTTGTACAGACCATCATTTGAAAAAGGCAGTCTGGCTTTCAGTTTCTGTTAACTGCCTGTTTTTTTTCCATAACTGGTGGTATCTGTACAGTCTCAGCTGGACTTCTGTCTCTGATAGTTTGGCTGCTATTCTCCTGGTAACCACTCCTGGGCTTGCTGCTGCAGAATCCATACCTTTATTCTGTTCTTCCCTGATACCAGGTCTAATGCCCATGCACAAAACTCCTGGCTTAGAGTATGCATGGTGTAAATCCCACCGTTCACACCATCTGTTGTCGAGGCACAGGTTAGGACGAACAGGAAAACCAGGAGCAGTTGTAAAATTCGCAACAAGAGCTTTAACAACAGTAAAATAAAAAAATGAAATTGTTCAGAATAACTATTTACAATGGCAGTAGAAATGTAGAAAGAGTCTTTCTGAGTTTTTTTTCTCAATTTCTAATCTCAGTCTCTTTGTCTGTGGTTTGCAAAACATTGCAGTTCCTTTTCATAAGTCTTCAGGAGCTCGTTAAGAAAATACCATGCTTCTCACACAGTGTTCTTGTAAGTTTCAGTGATCTTCCTGGACATAGTCTCCATCACTCATTCACACCAATGGGAGTTCGGCAGGCGCAGGGACCCAGTGCAAGCAAGCGTTTTGAAGATGGCTGATGCCGAGATGGAGCAGTGAGGGCGACACTGTGAGCCTCAGCTTGTGCGGTAATGACTTTCTCGGTGTCGCACCTCCAACCACCTCAATTCCTTTTTTTCCCACCGTCGAAGTGCGCTTCAGTGACAACGCTGGTCGCCTCGGGAGTTAAACTTCACTAGCAGCAATAGTTCAGTTTATTGTTTTGTAGTTTTATTCAAATCAGTACAGATTATATATTTAAATTGTACATGAAGAAGTCTTCAGCCCTCCATTGACTGAGTCGACCATGAGCGGGTCAGGTGACAGTAGGAAACTTTGTAAGCTTTTCAGTCAGCCGGGCCTGGCGGATCTGGTCCCACCCCCCTCAGCGGAGGCGCGATCCGACAATGGATGGTCCAGCTCGGGGTTGGGCGGTCCCTGATAGCATAAAGGAAGCTGGTCTCATTCTCGGTGCCGTTCGTCCTCTAGTTCCTCTTTGACACATAGGTCAAGAGGAAAAGGCATCATAAGGTCACCTTCTGGTATGTTCTGGCGTAGATGGTCTGTTGGGGCCAGGCACGGTCTCCACCTCTGTTGGAGTCGGCGGTTTCTGTCTCCAATGCCCGACCTCTTTGACATCAGGGCCCTTCTCCGCTGTCCTGATGAACTTCTGATGAGCAGTTTCACCAGTGGGCTGCTCTTATGGAGCAGTGGGCTCGGAGGTTGGTCCAGTTGCCCAGGCGGTCCACTCTGATCACGGGGCCTTTGGGTCATTCGGCTCCAGAGGGGCGGGTAGGGGCGGTTGGGCCTTCCTAGTCGAGTGCACGCCTCTTCGTGCCATTGACTCTGTGCTCCGGTGCTTATCCCCTCACATGGCTGTGGTGCAGGGTTCCACACTGATGCCTCTACCTCCAGCCATTTTCTCTCTTTTACCTCAAATTGCAGATCTTCCTGGACTAAGTCTCCATCATTCATTCACATTAGTGGGGATAGCGCCAGCGCTAGGACCAGCAGGGAGCCTAAAGTTTTCAGAAAGGTTGGCGCCGAGAGAGGACCACGTGATCGTAGCACCGCAAGACTACAGCCTGCACCTGTGTAAGCTATCTCAGCCGACCCTCCAACTGCCTCTTGTTCCTTTTCTCCCGCCGCCGAGTGCACTTGGATGTCGACGTCACTCGTCTGCTCGGAGTAAAAGTTTTCGTCTTATCGACAACAGCTCTTAATGTTTTAATATTTTAAAGTAGTAATTTATTTATTTTACTGAACAAGAAAATGATTATGAAGAAAAGAATTCTTTCCTGCCATCAGCGGAGTCGCTCAGACGCGCGTTGCGGTAGAGGACTTCTTTGAAAGTTTTTATGGCAGTGTCTCCGGTCCGCCGCCCTTAATTAAGTGGGGGGGCGGTCCTCAAGCTTACAAATCTAATTGTTCCAGTGATCCGGCTCCACTTGACCTCAAGCTCCTCTTCCTTGTTCGGGAAGAAGAATCGGTGCCGCTCGAGGTTGCCCATTAATATGTCTGCACGAGGAATGTTAGTCGGGGGCGATGGGCCCAACCAACTTTGGTGGGTTCCTCTTGGCCCGCTCCTAGCGGCTGCTTTCTCAACTCCGAGCTCCATCTCTGTCCTCGCTGGAGCTCTGGTGGGCATTCCTCTGGTCGCTCCTGTGGAGCAGGGGTTCGACTTTCCAGTTTTCCTGGCTCTGTTCCTGATTTCGGGACCTCTGGGCCTCGGGACGTTGGACGGAGCTGGGTGATTGGATCACATGGCCGAGGTGCCCTATGGGTGCCTCTGCCATCGTGTTGACCTTGTGCCTACCCCTCTCCCTTTTTCCATGCAGGGGCGGCACTGGCACCACCTTTTCCTTCTCCCCTTCTCAGGATTTCCACTGGCATTTTCCTTCAAGCTGTGGTTCGGCACCATGGCTCTGTGCCTTGGTTGGCGCGGTGTCTTGGAGCTGTAGCTGGCGCGCCAAGCCATCGGCCTTGTTTGGCGCCGTGGCTCGGTGCCTTAGTCGACGCCGTGCCTTAGTAGGCGCCTATGGGTTGGCTCCATCACTCTGTGCAGCGCCCGTGGGTGCTGTCTTTGCTGCCACTGGTTGTCGGTCGCCGTCAGTGATGCGGTGCATCGCGGGCGGCACCATGCACCTGCAGGTGCCATGGGTGCCAAGGATGACAGGGTTGGCGCCGAGCACCTGTGGGTGCTGCGGTGCCCATGGGTTCCGTGGATGCTTCTGGTGCCTTGGGTACGGGGTGACACCGTAGGTGCTGCGGGTGGCACTGCAGGTGTCCATGGATGCCACTGGTGCCCTCGGGTGCCATCCTTGCCATGGGTGCCATTGTGCCATCGGTGCCATGGGCATTGGAGGTTCCCTCGTGTGCCATTGCTACATGGGTGCGGGAGTAACTCCGGATACTGCCGTGGCTGCCCTAGGTATTGCCAGGTTGGCATAGAGTACTGCTTGGTGCCCTCCTGTGCCCACAGTGGTGCTGATGCCACATGGGTGCTAGTGGGTGCTGTATGGTGGAATTAGTGACACATTTTCCTTTCGGACTCCTTTCCACAGAAGCGTGTGGCAAGAATGTTGACCGCAGTTGAACTCCTGTTCTGCGGATTATTTTTCCACACATTTTAGTGAGTTGTGGTCTATGTCGGATCTTGTGTCATCTAGCAGATCTTCCTGGACATAAGTCTCCACCACTCATTCCACTAGTGGGATCTGCCGGAGGCACCTAGGACCCATGGGGAGCAAACTTTTGCGGAGGTTGGTGAGAGATGGCGCCGAGGCATGGCGCCCGCGGCTGGCTCATGTAATGACTATCTCTCGTGACCCTCAACCGCCTCAGTTCCTTTTTTCCGCCAGAGTGCACTTCAGTAACGACGCCGCCTTCTTGTCGGGAGTCAAACTTCAAACTAACGATAGTTTTCAGTTTATTTTTGTAATATTATCTCGATAGTATCGATTAGATTTAGTCTATTTCATCATATTTCTATTATATTTTAAATTTAACATATAATAAAGAAGTCTCTGCCTACTTGACAGAGTCGACCATGAGCAGGTCAGGTGACGGTAGGAGACTTCGTGAAAGCTGTTCAGTCAGTCGGGCTGGGTCCGTCAGCCCCTTCTCCTCAGCGGGTTCCGACAACGGTCAGTCCGATGCCGGGGATGGGGTCCCCCACCGCATAAAACAAACGGTCGATTTCGGCACCTGTCGCCTCGAGCTCTTCTTCGCCCACAGGTCAAAAAGAGAAGGCATCACTCGAGGTCGCCTCTGATACGTCCTGCGCGCCGACGGTCGGTTATCGTGGTTAGTTGCCGGTCTCCTCCTTCGAGTCGCCAACTTCCGGTTTCCGTCTGCCTTCACATCGGAGTCCTACCCCGCCTATAGGTAGGTCTCCAGATGAGCAGTTTCATCAGTGGGCGCTCTTGTGGGCATGGGCTCGGAGGTTGGTTCTTCTGTCTGGCTCAGTTGCCCGGAGCCTTCGGCTCCGTCTGGCAATCAGGTAGGGCGGTTGGACCTTCCTAGTCGCGCGGCGCCTCCTTCGTGCCAGCGACTCCCTGCTTAGGTGTTTCCCCTCACATGGCTGCGGCGCGGGGCCGCACCGATGCCCTTATCTCCCTGGTTTTTCTCTTCTCATGTTTTCCAGGTTCCAGGGGTGTCTCGGCGCGCTGGTGCGCGTGCTGTCAGCGCGCGCCGCTGGCTATCGCTGGCGCCTGGTCTGTGGCGCCCGGTGGGTCCTTGCGGCGGCGCATACGGCACCGCCTGTGGTGTCACAGGCCTCTTCGGCGCCTGCAGGCGGCGCCGCCTCGACTCGCTCGCCTTTGGCGCTGGGACCCTGGGACTCTCCTTTCTATCAGTTCTTTCCTCCTCTCCTATTTTTCACTCCTTTCCTGTCCAAACAGTCCTTTCTGGACTATCAGGAGATGATGTTGAGCCCTGACCCAGACCTCCGGTTGGGTGATGAAGCGGTGGAAGCAGGATCTTTCACTGCTACAGAGCCTGTGGTCTAGGACCTGTCCTTTAAGTCTCTGTTGAGGAACCCGAGTTCCACTCTTTCTCCAGACTACAGACATCGATCCTGGGAAAAGATTGACTCCAGTATCTTCATGCTGAGATCCCTATGGATTTGACCCCTCCAATTCAACCTTCCTTCGAGACGCTGTCTCAAATGGTATGGAATAATCTGCTTTACTCCCTCGGTGGCTAAATCCATTGATAGGAATATTCAGCCCCAAGGATTGTCCCATTTTGGCATCTCAAGCCTTTATGGATCCTATTGTAGTCCTGGCAGAGAATGATAAGGTCGTTCTTCCTCGGTTACTACAGCTCGACCTATTAGCAAAGAGTCTCGTAAAATTGATACATTAGGTAAGAGAGTCTTTGCTGCCTCCACTCTAAGTATGCGTGATGCCAGCTATCAAGGCTATTTTTCTCAGTATGAGTATATCCTGTGGCACTCTATCAAACGAATGGTTGAAGCCCTTCCAGATTCCGACTCAAGTCAGAGCTTTTCTAACCGTTACCAGAGGTATTGAGTCTAATAACCAACAGGTCAAAGCCGCCATGGACGCTTTCGACACTGCTTCTCGTTCAGCAGCCGCAGGTATTTGTACTGACGTCACCCTGGCTGCGCATTCGGCTTTACGAATGATGCACAGCAGCAGGTAATGGCGTTGCCCTTTGATGGCTCATATCTTTCGGTCCTCGGGTAGAGCAAGCCCAGAGGCCACTCAGAAGACTAGGTCGGCCATTAGCTGGCTAGACCTGCGCCTACTCCCTCTCGGGGCATGTAGGCAAACGTCAGTTTCATAGTCGCCAGTCCTTTCGAGGCAGAGGCACAGGAAGCTTCCATAAAAGCCAACCTGCCCAACCTCAAAGAAGACGCAGCAGAAGCGGCCTAAAGCCCCAGCGCTACCTTATGAATTGCCGCCCAAGTTCCATCCCCACTGCCCGAGGTGGAACTTCTCCTCCGGTGGAGGTCGTCTGATGTACTTCTACAATCAGTGGAAGTCCATAACCTCCGACAAATGGGTCCTTCGGATAATTCATGAGGTTATTCTCAATTTTCTGGACCCCCGAATCGTCCCTCCTAAACGGCAACCCAGGTTGTCGACCTCTCAGTCAGACCTCCTCACGAGATCCAGGGCCTTCTGAACAACAGGGCAGTAGAACTGGTGCCCCGCATCAGCGAAACACAGGGTTCTACTCCCACTACTTTCTGGTTCCAAAGAAATCTGGAGGATGCGCCCATTCTAGACCTCAGAAAGTTAAACAAATTCTCCCCGGGAGAAATTCAAAATGATTTCTCTGGGTACCCTGTTACCTTTGCTGCATCAACACGACTGGCTAGCCTCCCTGGACATGCAGGGCGCTTACCAGCATATCCCCATCCACCGAGCCATCGAAATTCCTGAGGTTTGTGGCTCTGGGTCAACACTATCAGTTCAGAGTCCTGCCCTTTGGGCTATCCTCGGCGCTGAGTCTTTACAAAGTGTTGTGCAGTTCTCGCAGCGCATCTCAGGAAGCTTTGGACTCAGTGTTTCCCTACCTGGACGATTGGCTCCTAGCAAGCCCTTCCAGCCAAGGGACCCTGGAAGCCGTTCAAACGGCCTCCCGCCTTCTGCTCCATGGGAGTTCTGCTGAATCTGAAAAGTCACAGCTGCAGCCCTCCCAGAGGCTCCTTTTCATAGGGACTCTTCTGGACACCTCTTCCTGAGGCTTTCCTTCCAGAGGACAGAAGCTCGACATCCTTCAGATGGCCCGTTACGTTGGGGAGAACAGATCGGTCACAGCTCTCTCGATGCAACGTATGTTGGGTCTCATGGCGTCCTCACTGTTCACTGTACCCCTAGCTTGGTTACGCATGAGGACCACCCAATGGATGCTCTCCGCTCAGTGGTCACCGACCTCTCACCCCAGTCTTATCCCATCAAGGTGACAGAGCCCTTGCGGTCTCTCACCTGGTGGTCTCAAGAGAGCAATCTCCTGGAAGGATTCCCTTTGCTCCTCTGGATCATCAGATCTCCATCACCACGGACGCATCGCTGATGGGATGGGGAGCCCACTGTCGCTCTCTCCACACTCAGGGTGTATGGACTCAGCTCGAGGCTCAGCTTCACATAAATGTCCTGGAGATGAGAGCAGTCCTCTATGCGATCCGAGCGTTGAAGGATATTCTTTGTCACAAGAACATTCTCCTTCAACGGACAACAAAGCTGCTGTGATGTATTACATCAACAAGCAAAGCGGTGCTCATTCTTACCCCTTTGCAGGGAAGCAATGAGAGTGTGGGAGTGGTGCTTGGAGCACAAGTCTCTAATTCAAGCGGTATATCTATCAGGTATACAAAACGACTTGGCAGATCACCTCAGCAGAACAGAGGCAGACCCTCACGAGTGGTCTCGATCCAGCCCGTAGCTCGGTCACTGTTCGAAGAGTGGGGGACTCCAGACCTGGACCTTTTGCATCCCCACTCAACGCAAAACTGCCTCTCTTCTGCTCCAGAAATCCAGGGCCTGGCATTTTCTGTCAGGATGCTGTTCAGGCTGCGGTGGACAAAACGCTTTCTTCGCCTTTCCACCACTTCCTCTAATTCAGAGAGTACTTCTCAAATTCGAGTCTCAGGGGACCAAGATGATTCTCATTGCTCCCTCTTGGCCTCGGCAACTATGGTTTCTCTCTCAGCGTTATGTCGGCAACCTCTCCAAGACCACTTCCCTTGCAAATCAACCTTTTGACTCAGGGTTGGTTGGTCCATCCCAACCTGAGGTCACTTCACCTTCACGCTGGCTCCTGAAGAGGTAGAAGTGAACGGTTCAACGTCTCTCAAGAGTCTCAGACATCCTTCTGGCTGCCCGGAAGCCAGCTACTCAAAAACTTACACTTCTAAGTGGAGCTGTTTTCTCTGTGTGCAAAGTCCTCTTGAATCCCTTTTCCTGTCCTGCAGACAAGGTTCTGGAGTACTTTTGGACCTATCAAACTCAGGTCTCCAGTACTCTACAGTTAAAGTTCACCTTAGTGCCATTTCAGCGTACCATGAGCCGGTTTTCCTTGTCTCTGGCTCAGTTACCTATGGTAAAGAGATTTCTTAAAGGAATTCTGCATACCAGACCTCCTGTAAGACATCCGGTTGCAGCCTGGGACATTAACCTTGTGGTAGACATGCTCACCTGAAGCCTTTCGAACCCCTAGCTACCTGTGAGCTAAAATTTCTTACCTGGAAGACAGCCTTCCTAGTGGCCATTACCTCAGCCGCCAGGGTCTCTGAGATACATGCCCTAGTTACGGACCCTCCATATACTGTGTTCCATAAGGACAAAGTAGTTCTTCTGCTCATCCTAAATTTCTTCCCAAGGTTGTGTCAGAATTCCATCTAAACCAACCTCTGGTCCTTCCTCTTACTTCAACTTCCAAAATGAAGGAGAACGGTCTCTTCATTCCTTGGATGTTAAGAGCCTTATGCTTTCTACTTAGATAGAACCAAGCTTTTTCGAAGACTCAGCAATTGTTTGTTTCCTTCAGCGAGACCCGCTGGGTCGGCCTGTCGCTATCAGATGCATCTCATCGTGGTTGGTGGCATGTCTTGACATTGCTATTCCATGGCGCAGGTTAAGTTGGAAGGTAGAGTTTACGCTCACTCTACTAGGGGGTCGCATCCTAGCGGAAATTGCAATGTTCCGATTGCAGATATCTGCAATGCCGCCACCTGCAGCTCAGTGCATACCTTCGTAAGCATTATGCACTGGATGTTCATGCCAGGAGACATTCCGCCTTCGGCAGAACTATCTTAATGGACTTCTGTCCTAGGCAGCGTGAGCTCTGGCTCTCCTGCCGCCCTTTTGGGGATTATCAGCTTGGTACTCTCCCACTAGTGTGAATGAGTGGTGGAGACTTATGTCCAGGAAGATATGAAAATTCATTACCTACCGTAATTCTTGATCTTCTTGACGAGTCTCCACCACTCATTCACACGCCCCCCTCCATCCCCGAGCTCACAGTGTGTTGGTCTTCACTCCCTCAAATCTTTAGGCCGTGAAGACTTCTTTTGTTGACCCTTCTTACACGGGTCGTCCGGACTATCTTATGTCCGTTTTGGAGTTAGGTTTACTTTACGTTAGTTGCGCTGCACCTCCTTGGTAAAAAGGTACTGAGGCGGTTGGAGGGTCGTCGCCGAGATAGTCATTACCGCGTGAGCCAGCGCCTGGCGCCATCTCTCGCAACACCCTCCGCAAAGTTTGCTCCCGATGGGTCCTAGTGCCTCCGGGCGCTGATCCGACTAGTGTGAATGAGTGGTGGAGACTCGTCCAAGAAGATCAAGAATTACGGTAGGTAATGCACTTTTCATTTCTGGTACCCAGATCTCCCTCAGCCTCAGCACCAGGCTCCTGAGGCAGCTTCCAGCCCGTCCAGGCCTGATCTCAGTCGACATGGGGAAGGTTCTCCACCCAGACCTTGAATCCCTGCACCTGATGGCCTGGTTCCTGAGCGGCTAGAGTTCCAGGCCTCATGTCTTTCCAACGAGGTCCTCAGTGTCGTTGAGGCGTCCCATATGAATTGACCAGAAAATGCTACGCCTTCAAATGGAAGAGATTCTTCATTTGGTGTCAGGACAAGGGTTGGACCCCTTCCAGTCCATTGGCTAGTATTTTGGACTACCTGTGGTCCCTTTCTCAGCTGGGCTTCGGTCAACGACCCTTAAGGTGCACCTGGCGTCCATTTCTGCTTACGAGCGGGCGGCAAGCAGTCAATGAGCGCAGGAGAAGGTGGTCTGGCGCTTTTCTAAGGCCTAGACCACATATCCTCTGGTGCGAGAACCTCCACCTCCGTGGGATCTACTGCTGGTATTGGCTAGGCTCATGGGCAAGCTATTCAAACCGATGCACAGGTGTGACATCTCACCTGTCATGGAAGACCGCCTTCTTGGTGGCTATAATGTCAACCAGAAGGATGGGAGAGCTCCAGGTGCTTTCCATCGAGCCTCCCTTTCTGGTCTTCCAGAGGACAAGGTTGTCCTTTGCCCCCACCAAGTTCCTTCCGAAGGTGGTGTCGGAGTTTCACCTTAACCAGGTGTTGACTTTGCGGGTTCTACCCCAGTCACACCTCGGAGGCGAATATAGGCTCCATTCCTTGTATCCTAGAATGGTGCTCGCTATTATAAGGAGCGGATGGCTGAAGTTCGGGAGGGTTCGCCAGCTGTTTGTCACCCACGCCAAAGCTGTACCTGGCAGACCTGCAGCCAAGCGGATGATAAGCAGGTGGGTCACCTCCTGCATAGATCTCTGCTATAGGTTGGCGGGCATGGAGCCTCCCAAAGAGATGAGAGCTCATTCTACCCACCATACCGCTGCTTCGGTTTCTGCTTCTAGGGACGTCCTTATCCCTGAAATCTGAAGGGCTGCTACCTGAAAGTCAGCACACACCTTTATTTCCCATTACTACATTGACCTAGAGTCATGCCGGGATGCTGGTTTTGGGACCTCTGTTCTCCAGTGTTTATTTCCTAAGTAGAAGTGCGCTGCTTTGCCTCCCTTCTCCTGGAGAACTGCTAGGAGTCTGCCAGACAGTGTGGATTGAACAACATAGCCACGTCCCTAGAAATACCGGTTACTCACCTGTAACAGAAGTTCTAGGAGTGGTATATGTTGTTCATCCACATGACTCACCTGATCTCCCAAGCCGACAGCAACCTGGCTTCCAGCAGGCTAGATCTGGGCGTCATGGGGTGGAGCCGAGGTTTTCCCACCTGGGTGGGTGGGAGGAGCCAGCTTGATGACCTTCCAGCAAGATTTAAAGCGCAAGGAACCTGCCAGACAGTGTGGATGAACAACGATACCACTCCTAGAACTCCTGTTACAGGTGAGTAACCTGTATTTCTTTGCCTTCTGTGGACAAGAGAATGGACAGGAGGTATATGCTGTCAGGCTCGGTTACAGAGTTCTTACTCCAACAATGCAGCCATGTTGGGGTCATGCAGGCTGCAGCCTTTGACAAGGTTAACACCCCGGATAAAGACTCTAGGAAAGTGGATGTTGTGGCAAAAACAGTACTTGGCATCCTCCTTGGGACTCAGGCAGGCAAACTATATGTCCTACAGAGCCAGATACCAGAAATCCAGATGGGATACTGCTCTGGAACTGGCCAAACAGGCTCACCACCCCCAGTAGCCAAGGAGCTGGAGGAGGTGGCTGCCGATGGGATTGAGGCATCTAAGATCCATTCATGCTACTGTGGACTCAAATGATGTGTCATCACGAGTCATCGCTACATCTGTGTCTTTTCAGAGATTTGCTTGTCGCGGATGTACTAGCCTCTTAAGATACTTGGCTAAGGCCAAGGATTTCCCTATGTGGGTAATTCTCTGTTTTGGGAACAGACAGCTAGTTACATGAAGAAGATGGACTAGTACAGGACCACCTACAGGAGTGCACAGGCCAAGGAAAGGCAGGCAACTCCTCAAAAGCAGCAGTCTAGGGGCAGGGCTTTTCACTTGCCTTCCATCAGGCACAGGCCTCCTCCTTTTCCTCAGAGGGGTTCTTCAGAGGAGAGGCAGAAAGGGGATGAGCAGGGCTGCATCCTTCTCCCAGTCTAAGGCTCCTGCCAAGCACACACCCTAATATATCTGCCTGGGTGACTTCCTATTCCAGTAGGAGGCAGGCTGGCTTACCTCTTTCAGGCCTGGAAGTCTGTTACCTCGGACAAGTGGATCCTTTAAATAGTAAGCCAGGGACTGGCCCTCAGCTTCAAAAATTTCCAAAACTGAGGGTCGTGTCTTTTCCACCAGCAAACATCTCGAAACCATTGCCATAGAGGCAGAGGCTTTGTCGCTGTTGGCTCTGAGCCAGAGAGTTCCCTCATACAGGGGCAAGGGTCTGTACTGCAGATACTTCTTACCCCAAAAGACAGGGAGTGCGCCCATCCTAGACTTAAGATACCTAAACAAGCCTCTAGTCAAGCCAAAATTCAAAATGGTGACTCTGGGATTAATGCTCCCTCTCTGAGGCCAGAGGATTGGTTAGCTTCCTTGTACCTCAAGGATGCCTATTTTTACAGTCCCATGAGGTGTTCCCACAGAAAGTACCTCGGTTCGAATTGCCTTCAGGCCATTATCGGTTCAGAGCAATGCCCTTTGGACTAACATCAGCTCCAAGGGTGTTCACAAAATGCCTAGCATTAGTAGTGGACTTTCTAAGGAGACCAAACATCTCCATTTTCCCATACCTGGACGAGTAGCTCATTGTGGGGCAGTCTACAGACCAAGTCAAGTCAAATCTGCAAGTGACACAACAATTGCTCACTTCTGTGGGATTCCTCCTCTATCTTCCAAAGTCAGTTCTCGAGCCAGTGCAACTCTTGACCTTCATAGAAATAGAGTTGGACACTGTCCAAGCAAAGGCCTTTCTTCCTCTGGCAAGGGCAAAGGCCCTTACAGACCTGGCTTCTTCTTTTCGCCTTCTGGTGTCTCGACCAGCAAGACATTTTCTTCAGCTCCTGGGTTACATGGCAGCTTCTACTGCAGTGGTGCAGGAGCCAGATTTCAGATGAGGGACATTCAGTTCCATGTGAGGTCCTTTTGGTCTCAGGAAAAGATCCTCTAACCAAGCTGATTCCAGTGACTCAGATTCTGATCCAAGTTCTCCATTGGTAGTTGGATCAGGACGATCTGAGACAAGGAGTCCCATTCATCAGACATACTCATTCACTGGTGTTAACCACAGATTCTTCTCTCCTTGGATGGGAGCTTGCTTGGGAGCCCTCACAGCACAAGGAGTGTGGTCCCCTCAGGAGTCTCTACTTCATATTAATCTTCTGGAGATCAGGAGTATATCTGGCTTTCAAACTTTCTCGGACTCAGTACAGAACAAGGTGGTTCAGGTCAGGACAGACAATACCACCACCATGTGGTACATCAAAAGTCGGGAGGCACTCAGTCTACAGCCTTGTGCATGGAAGCCATGAAATTATGTTCTCTGGCTTAATCTCTAGTAGCTGTCCACCTTCCAGGGAAAGACAATGTGCTAACAGATGTCCTGAGTAGGATATCTCAGGGCCATCATGAATGGTCCCTGGATCCCTTGGTGTTGAATGTAATTTTCTCAGGATGGGGCACTCCAGAGATGCATCTCTTTGCAGCCACAGACAATCATCATCTCCTCTCTTCTGTTGCAGACCCCCAGTCATGGGTTCAGTTCCCTGGATGCTCTGGTTCTAGATTGGGAGGGAATTCCTGTATGCCTTTCCTCCGTTCAAGGTTCTGGTCAAGATAAGGTCACAGTCATGCAAAGTGATCCTGATTGCACCCGACTGGGCCAGGCCTATTGATGTCTCTATGGTCCATTTTCCCTTGTCTCTTCCTAAGAAACACAATCTGTTAACCTCCTCTCCGGGAGGATATGGTACCTAACCTTCGTCTCTCAACCTCAAGGCTTGGCTCTTGAAGAGTTAAGAGTATGCAAGTCTGCATCTGTCTCAGGGGTTCTGGATATTCTTAAGCCTCTTGAAACCTGCCACCAGAAAAGCGTGTAATTCCAAAATTTGGTGTTCCAGTAGGGATGTCTTACCATATACTGCTGATCTGGCTACAGTTCTGGATTATATGGTTCATCTTAATGATTTAGACTTCAGGCCAGTCACTCTGAAAGTACACTTAGCAGCTGTCTCTGCATTCCTGTTAGTGGGTAAGGCTTCTCCTGGCATCTCACCCAGTTTTCTGTAAGTTCTTTAAAGGTTTGCTCCATACCAACCCTCCCTTTAAGGACCCTACCTCTGCTTGGGATCTTAATGTTTGCATTGCTCAGCTTATGCAGCTCCTTTGGAGCCTTTGGCTTCAGCAGAACTTAAGTTCTTGACTTGGAAAACTGTGTTCCTGGTAGCTATCACTTCTGCCAGGCGTATTAGTGAATTACAAGCTCTGTCAGTGGAGCCTGATTTTTATCTCATTCCATAGAGATAAGGTGCTCCTTAGAACCAGCAGGAGGTTCTTACCGAGGTGGTTTCAGATTTTCATCTGAACCAGTCCATGTCTCTTCCTGTGTTCTTCACGATCATTCTTCAGGTGAAAGAAGATTACACAGTCTGGATGTTAAGAAGGCACTTAGCTGCTACATTGAGCGCATTAAGGCACTTAGGTTCGACTGTCCTCAGTTGTTTCTCATTTATGGTGAAGTGGGAAAGGGTAAACCTGCTACTAAGAGAACTGTTGCCAGGTGGACTGTGTGTTGTATACAATTCTGCTGTGAAAAGTTAGGCAAAATAACCCCCCAGCCTAAGGGCTCATTCGACTAGAGATACAGCTGCTTCTCTGGCTCCTGCCAGAGATAGTTCCTACTAGAAATATGGAAAGCAGCAACCTGGAAAACAGTCCATACATTCACCAAGCATTACTCTGTGGATATCCAGGCCAGGGTGTTGCTAGGTTTAGTACAGCAGTACTGCAGAGCCTATTCCCAAAATAGGTTTGGTACCCTCCTCCTTGGAAGTACTGCTTGGTAGTCAGGATAGTCAGAATACAACAAGACTTCATGTTGTCTGAAGAAAAATCTCACCTTAGTAATTGTGTTTCTTCTAATGGAGTCTTGTTGTATTCTGACTGACCTCCTCCTGCCTCCCTCTCAGAACCTGGTTTTGGGAAGTGGGCTGGCAGGTACAGTTGCACCCCCTTTAGAAAGGGGAGCGGTTATGTTTGTTCACTACCTGGTTATTTTGGGGTTCTCGACATCGAGTCTTTTGGGACCCACAACAATTGGTTGCCTCTTGGCTAGTTTTATTACAGTTTCCACCTAGGAGATGTAGTTAGTTGGTATTGGCTCGTAAGAATCTGACTGTTACACTTTGAAGTGCAGGAGACAGGTTTGAACCAAGTTCGAGCCAACGTTCTATGCTCTGGCATAGAATTAACTCTTTCTCTCCGGAGCAGTTCCAAGTGCTGGGGCTAACTGCATTATGTCAGAATACAGCAAGACTTCATTAGAAGAAGCAAAATTACTAAGTTGAGTAATTTTGTCTTCATTCACACAGACCCACCTGACCTCCCCTTGCTTTGGCGCATAATACTGCTTCCAGCAGGAAAGATTTGGCGTCATGGGGTGGAGTCGGAGGAGCCAGCTTGAAGATGTTTCCGGCCAATCTTAAAGGGAAGGCAACTGCCAGAAGTGTGGATGAACATTATCTACCACTCCTAGAACTACTGTTACAGGAGAGTAACCTGTTTTTTTTTATTCCAGTTTTCTTTCTGATCCCCAAAAGACTGGAGCTGTGAGGACCATTTTAGATCTAAAGGACTTAAATCTGTGTCTTGTACAAAAGTTCTGATGATAATTTTGCCAGGCCTAACGCCCTTCTCAAGACTGGGGACTGGTTCTGCTCACTGGACCAGCGGGATGCGTAAGTGCACATCACGGTTTCCTTCTTATAGGAGGTTTCTCAGTTTCACCTTTCAGGGCAAGCATTATGAGTTCAAAGTGCTGCCCTTTGGCTTATTCTCTGTGTCGTGAGTCTTTACCAAGTGCTTGTCAGCGTTCACAGCAGCTCTTAGAAGAGAAGGGATTGTATGTCTTCCCTTACCTGGATGATTGGCTCCTAAAGGCCACGTTCAGGGAACAGCTTTGCTGACTCTGGAGCACACTTTCAGCTCTTCCACTCCCTGGACATTATGGTCAACCAGCCCGTCGGTTATAGTTCCATCCCAAAGGCTTCAGTATATAGGTGCGGTTCTGGACTCTGTGCAGTGAGGCCTTCCTGCCTAATACAGGGCAGA
Organism: Neoceratodus forsteri; assembly: GCA_016271365.2. Taxonomy (NCBI): domain Eukaryota; kingdom Metazoa; phylum Chordata; order Ceratodontiformes; family Ceratodontidae; genus Neoceratodus; species Neoceratodus forsteri. The sequence goes on along the minus strand of CM057456.1, from coordinate 335,275,343 downwards.
GTGCCTCATACCAAGCTCAGGAAGTCTCTCAGAGCTGGTACATTCCTGCCTGGGTGTGCGTTGGATTGCTGGGCTAATGGCAGCTAACATACCCATTGTTCCACTTGCCAGGCTTCATATGCGAACTCACCAGTTGATCCTCCAGGTACAGTGGGATCAGCGCATGGAGAGTTAGACCATGCAGTCTTGATCTCTAGTACACAAGGTACTGCAGTGGTGGATGGCCTTCTTCAGTCTACTTCAAGGTTATCCATTCCACGTTTCTTTGCTGCATCAGATCTAACCACAGATGCACCAGGTCTGGGCTGGGGAGCACACCTGGGCCCTTCCAGACCCAGGGATCCTGGTCCCAGTTGGAAGCTTCCCTGCATATCAGTGTCTTGGAGATAAGGGCGGTGCTTTACGCCATGCAGGCCTTTTAGGAGCATTTTGTTCTGTGTCAGTTGCTGGTGCAGTTGGACAATTTGAGTGTATTATAGTACATCAACAAGCAGGGTGGAACTTCGCTTGTACCCTCTTCTGCCGGAGGCCATGAGAATGTGGTAGTTGGCTGGATAGCAGTCTGACACTCTCTGCAGGCCACGTGCCAGGCGTCCTAAACAGCCTGGTGGACAGTCTCAGCGGACTCAGTCCAACATGCACGAATGGGGGCTTTTCCATCTATCACAGAAGAACTATTCGACTGATGGGGTCATCCAGAACTGGACCTTTTGCGTCACCACTGTATGCAAAACTGCCCAGTTTCTGCTCGCTAGATCCAGGGCCTGGAGTTTTCTGGTGAGACACGTTGTCCCTTTCTTGGAGCGGGAGGTTTCCTATGCATTCCCTCAGGTTCTTCTGATACAGAGGGTGCTAATTAGGTTGTAGGTGGAGGAGGCCAGCATGATTCTGCGGCTGCATTCTGGCCTCACCAGATATGGTTCCCTCTACTTCAGCAGATGACAGAGGAACCTACTGTTCCTCTTCCTCTTCCTCTCTGCAGAAATCTGCTGATCCAGGATCAGGGACCTTGGTCCATCCCAACCTCAGGTCCCTTCATCTGCATTCCTGGCTTCTGAGAACATAGCCATCACCAGGTTCAGGGTCTCTACCAGGGTAGTGGATATCCTGGTGGCTGCCCGGAAGCCTTCCAGTTGAGTCATGTATCCATGAAATGGAAGGGTTTGCCATCTGGGCTGCCAGACCTAGACCCTTTTACCTGTGCGATGAATGTTATCCTGGACTACCTGATCTCACTGTCTGACTCTGGCCTCCAGTATTCTTCCCTCAAGGTCCACCTTTCAGCTATTTCTGCATGTCATGAGCCCGTGGTTGACCTGCGATTGCGCAGCTGGATGTCTTCCATACCTTTTCTAGTGGCATCCTGCATTTGAACCTCCAATCCCCTTGTCTCGGCTTGTGACTTGAATTTTGTTTGGAGAAGCCAATCGCAACTTGCCATTTGCAGTTTCTCTCTTGGAAAGGCTATTTTTAGCTGCAATTACTTCTGCTCAAAGAATTTCAGAGCTTTAGGCCCTCTGGTGCGAGGAGCCTTATCTGATTTTCACAAAGACAGAGGTGTCTTTGCATACAAATCCTAAGTTTCTGCGTAAGGTGGTTTGAGTTCACAGTCTAGCTACCTTCTTGTTTATTTTCCGAGCATGCCAATCAGGAAGCACTGCTCATATGTTAGATAATAGCAGAACTTTGAAGTACTACCTGCTTAGGACTAAAGAGTTCAGAAAGTCAGAGTAGTTGTTTGTTTCCTTCGCCCGAGCAGAGAGGCGTCTGTTTCTAAGCAGTGTTTATCCTGGTGGTTGACTAATTGCATTGTGTTCTGCTACAAGTATGGCAAAGACTTGTTTTTTGCTATCAAAGCTCATTCCTGCAGAGGAATGGCTACCTCAGTGAGCTTGTTTGAAGGGGTCTCTGCCACTAACATTTGTCTTGACTGCCACCTGGAGTACAGTCCACACTTTCACCCAACACTACAGTGTGGACATTGCCTCAAGAGCCCCTGCAGGATCTGGCAGGGCTGCTTTACAGGGACTCCTGTCTTGTATTTATGGAGCCGTCCTCCCTACTGTTTACACTTGTAACTGCTTGTGACTCGTTCTATGGTGTTACCTGATGACTGAGATGCCCTGAAGAAGACAGAACAGTAACGCAAGAACTTACCGTAACAGTAGATCTTACTTTGAGAGGACTGTTGCAGTAGGTATTCACCAATAGGACTAAGCCGTCAGTCAGAGCCAACGGAAAAATCTTCTAGCTTGCAGTCTCTGGTGGAGACCGCCCCCACGTCAGCTGACTGGTGCCAGTGTACATCAGTATAAGGATGGTCCCACGCCTGCTCTCCAGTTCTTTCCACCATCGGCTCCATACAGTCACCTCGCATGGAAGAAAAGCGCAGCTAAGCGTCGCCATTTTGGAGAAGTATTTCCCTTTCTTGAATTTAACTACTTTTTCAGCAGTTTGATAAATCCTACGGCTGTGCATGTTGTCCCCGCGCTCTTCGACACGTATAAAACAAGTGCGACTTGTGTGGTACTCTGCTCCCGCACAAGGACTGCCATTCCCTGTGCCTCTTCTGTCTAGGCCCCACCACCGTGGAAGAGTGCGAGCACTGCTGAAAATTCAGTTCAGCCATCCGCAAGAAATGGCAGCAGTCTCTGGAAGCCCACCTCCTGAAGAAAAAGATGGCCTCCTTGGAGAAAGAATTGAAGAAACTGCGGCAGACGTCCGAGTCTCCCAAGGGTGACCACAAGAAGAAGTGTGACAGAGAAACACAGGGACGGAACTCTTCTGCTGCAGCCCTGCTGACTTCTGCCAGAGTTGCGGGCCTTCAGGTATCTTCCCTTTGGGGGACCCTTCAAACGGCCACCTTGGTGGTGTCCAGGCGTGTCTTGCGCGCCCCAAATCTGGCCCAACTGGATCCTCTGGGGTAAAGGAGGCCTCCGCCCCCACTACGGCTGCCTCTGATACCCATCCTAGCGGTGAGGCGCGTCCGATAAGTCTGGCTGTGGCTCTGCCGTCTCCCCTGGACAAGGCTGCTAAGCCACCCGTCTGTTCTTCTGACAGCTGCACATCCTGTGATCCCTGATGGGCCCTGACACCACCCGACGTTCGGGATCGCCGCAGTGGACATCTGATCAGCTGCCGTCGGAGGTACCTCTGTCTCTGATTCCTCCAGGGAAGTCTGCTCCTCCATCCCCTGCCGGGGTGAGGACCAGGAGGTGCCACCACCTTCAGTGACCCCACGCCGGACCCAGTGACAGTCCCACACCACTGCCTTCTGGCCTGTCGACGGTCCACCAGTTCCGCTGACAGGGCCAGCTGGGCCTGCGTTTTCTAACCCTCTGGGCTGATGCTAGACCCATCAGCCCCTCCGGGCTGAGCGCCTGGATACCCGATGCTGTGATTTGACACCGTGATCTTCCGGCTGCCGAGCTTCCTTGGTCCAGGCTACTTGCTACTTGGTTTTGGCTACCTGTGTTACGGGTATCTGAGTTACTCTCTTCACCTCCTCCTCCTCCTCTGCATGTGGATTTGAAGTCAGCCCTGGCCTCTTGGTGGACTGAAGCCAAATCTCAGCTGACATCGAATTGGAGAGACGTCCAGCCAACGGTGCCCCCAGACCCATATCATTTGCCGACGGACATTCCTTTGCCTCTCCCAGTCGACAGACCAGGACCATCCACTGGCACTTATCCCCAGAATTCACCCTCTCTGTGGACATTTCCAGACCAGTGAATTTGCATCTCCTCCTTTGGTTACTTCCAGATCTTACTTGAAACCGCTCCTGCAGCAGGTTACACCATTAGAACTGAAGTCTGCAGGCAGGACCCCACAGAAATTTTCTAGCTAGCGGTTTCCAATGGGGACTGCCTCCGCGTCAGGCATCATATAAAAGGGAGCGTCTCCCAAAATCTCCAGTTCTTTTCCTGCCATCGACACGCCAGCATCGGCCTCACGGTCCCACTTTAACGCATTTACGACTATAATAACTTTCAAAGTTTTACCTACTAAATGTAGCCATCTCCAACGCCTTCCTCAGAAGGATATCCCTCAAGTGTTCCTGCGGCAAACAGATCCCTTTCAAGGATCTCCATTCATCCTGCCTGCAGTGCTTAGGCCGGAACACGACACCAAGGCCTGCTCCTTTTGCCAGGGGTTTAACAGTCGCACTGGATCCACTGCCAGAAGGCACTTCAGGGGTTCCTCTTGGAAGAAAAGTTAAAAGCATGGACAAAGACCCTGCCTCCAGAGGTGAGTCTACCTGTAAGTTCCATAAGCACTGGGACAAGCATCGGGAGAAGGCCAGGTTCAGATCCCCAGCAGGCCTCAGACTCGCACACCAGCTCAGGCTCACGTGCTCACACCGCTGTCCCTCCAGGGCCCGCTCTCAGACCTCTTCAGTAAAGGTCAAGTCTTTAGGCAGCACTTGGCTTCTCTGCATCCCATCAAGACTTCCAGGCCTTCGCTTCCTCAACACCCTCCCAGGTCTCCTCGAAGTCTTCAGACCGTCACCAGTCCAAGTCCTCTTCAAAATAAGCTTCCTCAGAGGCGCCGGGACTCCGATACCAGATTGGCCTCCCAGCCTCCTAGGGGTCCGGGTTCCCCTCCCAGGAAGACTAAGAACCTGACTTCCTAAAACAGAGCGATGGACCTGAGGCGGGCTTCCGACCCTTCATTGGTTAAACACCCGTCAGACCAGGCGTGCTAAGCACCCATTAGTGAGACGTTTGCGGAACCGAAGACTTCCTCCTCGGCCACCGTGGACACCGGTCGCTGGGACTCTACAGAGAACCTGGCGTTGCCTGATGACCAGGCAGGTGACAGTGAGGACATCGGGCTTCCACAGGAGCCTTCGCCAAACCTGGCGACGCCCTCGGACCCAACACCTGATACCAGCGACAGACCTGGCACCTGGTCCGTCGTCGTATGAATATTCAAGCGGTCAAAGATTTCCTTACCTTTTGGTGGGACACAATAAAGAAGGATGTGATCCCAGTCAAACATCCTCCTCCTCCTTCACCTGCTACTCCCCTCCTCCACCGCAGAGGCCAGCAGGAAGACCACCGACCCCAAGGGCCTGCACTTCTAGGGAAGATCAAAAGCGGAGAAGGCCCGTCCAAGGTCTCCCCAGGATGTCCCAGTCCTAAGCGACTCCAGACGCCGACGGTCCACTCCGCAGGGGATGATTTAGACCGACACCTCAGATACTTCCAGGTCTCCTTCTCCAATCAGCATCCCATCACCTGACCCTCGAGACCTGCCCAGGTCACCTCTGGATGATCCTCTTTTTCCGAAATCATGAGGCACATCCAGGAGAACATGGGATGGGATTCGGAAGATCTCAACCGTGAGAGACAGCGCCTAGCTCGTTACTTTCGGCAGAAGGACCCTAAGCCTGTGGTGGTGCCACCCTTGGTGGACACCTTCGGCAGACGTCACCAAGGTTGCGTGAAGCGTCCCGCACTCCAGCCCCGCGTGCGAAGAAAGCTGACCGCCTGTACAGGGCCCGGCAGAGGACCAGTACTTAGCGCAACAACCCCTGGCTGATTACCTGGTCATTATGGCCTGCCATGATAGGTCTCAATGACCACAGTATCTGAGTACACAGCCACCGGACCAGGAATCCAAGCAGTTGGATGCTCTGGGGAGGTGCATGTATCTGACTGCTACATGCTCCATCAGGTCACTGAACTATCTGTCTCATATGGTTCAGTTTCAGAGTGCCCTGTGGGAATAGGGTCAGGACCTGGTTGACAGACTACTGGATGGCAAGCAGAAGGCGGAGCTCTTGAACCTCCTCCGACAGGGTCAGATGTGGGACCCAAGTGTTAAGAGCAGATATGATTCTGAGGACTCGTCTGCCAGGGGCAGACTCAAGCATATGTCTCCAGAGACACTCCTGGCTCCGTGTCTCGGTTTACTCTGGATGTACAGAAGAGTATCCTGGGCGTCCCTTATAACGGAGAGGTCCTGTTTGGCGAACCCTCTGAAAGGTCATTACCAAACTTCAGGGCGCGTGAAGGCAGTAAGGACTGTACAGGCCATGTACAGACTCAAATCTGGTTCCTTTGTAGAACCAGAACTGTTTTGTGGCTGACGACAGCAGCCATGTTCCGGCCAGCAGCAAAGGGCAACCTTCCATTGTAAGGCTCAACCCAAGTCTTCTCCAGGCCGAGGTCAGCGGTATACCAAACCAGCCCAGCCTACGGGGTAATGCCACAGCATGACTCCTTCCGGCCCCGCCCTCCTCTGGATCAACAGGCAGAATTGGTCGGGGGTTGCATTGCTCACCACTTTTCAGGGTAGGAATTGATTACCGCCGACCGGTGGGTCCTTCAACTGGTCAAGAGAGGTCACTTTATAGAATTCCTCTACCGCCCACCGTGAAGACCTCCCTGCTTGCCTGTTACTCGAGTCAGCACGCACTGCTCATACAGCAGGAGGTACTCATACTTCTGGGAAAGGAATCTATAAAGTCGCTCGAGGAACCAGAGGTGCAGGTTAATATTCTTTCTGGTTCCCAAAAGACAGGGGACCTCCGTCCGATACTGGATCTCAGCGATCTCAACATTTGGTCCTTACAAGCGCTCCGCATGGTGACCCTTCCCGTTTGATGCCCATGCTCAAGAAGGGCGTTCCTAGCGTCTTTGGACATGCTGGATGCCTACCTGCACATACCCATTGCTCGGAGCTCAGGAAGTTCTTGCGCTTAGAATTTCTAGGTCTCCATTATCGGTTCCGAGCCTTTCTTTTCGGACTGTCGCCGGTACCTCGGTGTTTCACGAAGTGCATGGCAGTCGTGGCGGCCTCTTAAGGAGGCGGGGCTGCTACTTGTTCCCCTACCTGGGCGACTGGTTCCTAATGGCACCTCTCTCGGAGGCCCTGATGTCCACAGTTCACTGTACTCTGTCCCTGTTCGGACGTTGGGCATCATTATCAGTCAGGAGAAGTCGAACCTGGTTCCGTCACAGAATCTGCAGTTCATAGGCGCAGTTCTGGACACCGCCCAGGAAGAGCTTTTCTGCCCCAGGACTGAGCGGAACACATCAGATCTCTCATCAGACATTTTGGCAAGGAAGACTGTCCCAGCCAGTCTGGTCCTTTGCCTGCTCGGACACATGGCTGCGGCCATTGCAACAGTCCCGCTAGCCCGTCCTCCACATGCAGGTGACCCAATGGATGTTACGGTTCAATGGGACAGAAGCAAGACCATTTGCAGCTTCATTCCGATCCAATGCCGTAATACAGGATTGGCAATGGTGGCTAGATTCAAAGAACCTGTTGGCGGGGCTCCCTTCATTAGCCATCTCCGATTATGATGCTCTCCACAGATGCCTCAGGTTTGGGTTGGGAACACACCTCGATGGGGTCAGGGCCTGTGGACACCCCGAAAGCTCATCTCCACATAAATGTTCTGGAAATGAGAGCAGTTCTTGTGCCCTGCAGGCCTTCCAGTCGAAGATCCCACGAGTACTCTCCTGTTACAAACAGACAATACCAGCGGTGATGTATTACCTCATCAAACAAGGAGGCACCCATTCCTACCTGCTTTGCAGGGAGGCCATGAGGGTGTGGGATTGAGTTCTACAACACGGCGCAAACCTCATTGCTGTTAATGTCCCAGGAGTGGACAACATCATCGAGACAGCCTGAGACGCTCTCAGGCCAGAGTCCACAAGTGGGAACTACTCATGGAGGTAGTAGAGGATCTGTTTCACAGATGGGGCACACCAGAGTTGGACCTTTTGCGTCCCCATCCAGCAAACTGCCCAATTTCTGCTCTCGCTAGATCCAGGGCCTGGTGTTTTCTGGTGAGACGCTTGTCCTTCTTCTGGATGGGCAGATTCCTCTACGCTTTCCTCCCTTCCCATTGATCCAGAGGGTCCTATTGAAACTCCATGAGAGAGCAGGTGATGCTGATATTTATCGCACTTTTTGGCCCAGACAGATTTGGTTCCCTCTACTGCACCAGCTGTCCCAGGAGGTCAGCTGTCACTTATTGTCCTAGGAGGCAGGTTCTTTGGTCCATCTGGACCTTCGCTCTCTGAACATGCACCTGGCTCCTAGAGACATAGCTATCATGCAGTCAGGGGTCTCAAGAGGTAGCAGATGTTCTAGCAGCGGCTAGAAAACCGCCACTCATGCCACATACGCCATGAAATGGCGCAGATTTTGGCCTCTGGGCTCAAGCACGAGGACTTTCTGCGATGGATTGTCCGGAAAGGTCGGTCCTGGACTACCTCATGTCTCTCTTACAGGCAGGCTTGGCCTACTCCTCTATTAAAGTACACCTTTGTGCCATCTCAGCCTATCATACACCTATAGGCCGATGTCCCATAACTCAGTTGGACACAGCATGAGCCTTCCTGAGATGTATTCTTCACCTTGGACCTCCGATTAAGGATCCTGTTTCTCCATGGGATTTACCCTTGTCCTGGAGCAGCTCATGCTGCCACCTTTTGAACCAGCCCGGATTGCGAGCTACGTCTCCTAACATGGAAGATGTTATTTTTAGTTGCCATTACTTGCCAGAAGGATTTCTGAACTTCAAGCACTGGTGTGCAAAGAACCTTATTTGGTTTTCACCAGGACAGTGTGTCCCTAAGGACAAATCCAAAGTTTCTGCCTAAGGTGGTGTCAGCTCTCACCCTCAATCAGGACATTGATTTACGGTGTATTTTCCTAAGTAATAGAGTAGAGGCCCTGTTGCACTCTCCAGATGTGCACAGGTGTCTAGATACTACTTGAACTGAACCAGGCACCACCGAATCTGATCAGCTTTGCGCTACCCCATAGGATGATGGGAGCTGTGGTTTCTAAACAATCGCTGTCCAGATGGCTCATCCATTGTATCACGTTCTGTTACCAGAAACATAAACCTTTGCAGACGCAGTTAAGGGTCATTCCACAAAGGGGTGGCTACCTCCTTCTGCCATGAAGAACGTGTCCACTTCAGCCATCTCATGGCAGCCACTTGAGCACCGTGCACACCTTATCAAACATTATAGCCTGGATGTTGCATCGGCCAAGAGCTGGTTTTGGTCTAGCAGTCCTTCAAGGACTCCTGTCCTAGGCTTAGGTCCAACTCACGATCTCTACCTAGCCTCCTCCCACCTGTGAGGATTTCCAGTATTGCTTGGGGAATTGGTCCTAATGGGGTAACTGCTGCAGAGAGCGGTTTCTAGAATGAATAGTACAGTTATGTAGAACTTGCCATAACAGTAGATCTTCGAGAACAGCTCTTGACGGCAAATAATTCAAACAACATGAAGTCTTGCTATATTATGACATATGCAGTGAGTCCCAACCTTGAACTGCTCCGGAGGTGAAAGAGTTAACTTTCAAACAACATGAAGTCTTGCTATATTATGACTATTGCAGTTTGTCCCAGCTTTAGAACTGCTCCGGAGGTGAAAGAGTTAACTACCATGCACAGCATGGAGCTTAGAGCGCAGGCTCGGTTCAGAAGCTCTGTTAGGCTGGTTTCAAACCAAACCGTCAGATTCTTTACTCCACCTCACTGAACAGTCGCTCCGGAGATTCCTCCTGTTGCTCGGTTCATTTCTTCGGTTTAAAGCGCTATTTCTCGGTTTAATTTAACTCATGATTTGTTTATTTTAACCGAAAACCGATCGGTTCAGGCTCTGTCTATGGTAATCGTAAGTAATAGATAGGGTTTTTCTGTGTGGAACTTGTAGTGTTATCGGTTAGGTTGAACCGATCAGGTATTAAAATATAAGTTTAAGCCTTTAAGGCTTCTTGAAATCTTGGTTCTGCAGTTCTTACCGGTTCTAAAAAAAAGCAGTTTCATTACGGTTTTTCCACGATCCATACGTTTTGGAACCGATAAGGTGTCTTGCCTGGCACTGCCATTAAAAGGGCAAGTTGGTTGGTTAGGCTGGCATCATGTCTGAGAAACCCAAAGAAAAACCGGCCCACTGGGTTTCAACACTGTAGTGTCTGTGGGAAGCCTTTGCCAAGGCTGACCCACACACTGCATGTGTCTATTGTCTGGGTTTGACCACCTCAATTCAGACTGCCAGATTTGTAAAATTTCCCTGCAGCCACCCTGGACAAGAGAGTGGGCAGGCTCAGGGAACCGAGGCCAAAGTCCGCTGACCGGATGGCCAGCCGGTTCGGTGCCAACCGAACCGGAGGGAGTGCCCTCTGACCAGGCGAGACTTCCTCGGCAAGCAAAAGCTGGCTCTGAGGAGCCAGTTCCAGCAAAGAAATCTAAAAATCAGCAGGTTTGGAGTCCAAAATTCCTTCTCCAACTGCTGCAGAGATAGCCAGGGCAATACAGATTGTCCAGTCCCTGTCCCAGTTCCCTCCGAACCGCCACTATCTGGCAAAAGGTCGGTTCGGTCGGTTCCAGTGGTTCAGGATTATGATATAGAAGAGTTCTATGAACCAGAGGAGGGGATGAGGATTATGATCAGTGTGAATGTGACTTTGAAAGTCTGGATGTGCCCATTGAACCAGACATCTCCCCAGACAGACCTTCAGGTGAGTCTCCCCTAGGGCTTTCTGAGTCCCTTCTCATTTTTGTTTTATAAAAGTGTTGCTGAGACCCTCCAGCTTACCTTAGAGGAGGCTTTGGATGAGCAAGAGGAGCCTGACTATGTGGAGATGATGGATCCCAGAGTCCAGGAGGTTGTACATCCCTTTACATAAATCTTTTAGAAAATAAACAATAAAAATTTTAAAGCTCTAATTCTGTGCCTCCTGTAGATAAAAGATGGACAGGAGGTACACTTTGTCAGGTCCTGATACAGATTTTCTTTCACAGCAGTGCAGTCATGTTTGGGTAGTTCAGGCTGCAGCCTGTGATAAAGCTAATATTCCACTGGCTTCACATCCTCCTGACATGGATTCCAGGAAGATTGATGCCATGGCCAAAACAATACATGGCAGCATCCTTGGGACTCAGACAAGCTAACTATATGGCTTATGTTGCAAGATACCAGAAATCTAGATGGGATACTGTCATGGCCTTAGCCAAACAGGGTCCCTGGCCAGCTCACAAAGGAGCTGGAGCAGGTGGCTCTTGATGGTATTGAGGCATCTAAGGTGCAGTTCCATGCTGCAGTGGATTCTAACGATGTATCCTCTAGAGTCATGGCTACATCTGTGGCTTTTCGGAGATTGGCCTGGCCTCAGGTGTACTACTTTGTCACAGGATACCCAGTCTAAGGCTATGGATTTTCCTGTGGTGGGAAATTCTCTGTTTGGGGGCAGACAGAGAACTATATGAAGAAAATGGATGAATATAGAATACTTACAGGAGTGCACAAGCCAAGGAATGGCAAGCCACTCCTCAGAGGCAGCCCCCAGGGGTAGGGGTAGCCTTTTCACAGGCCTTTCTACCAGACCCAGGCCTCCGCCTTCAGCCTATGTACAGAGGGTTCTTCAGAGGGAGAGGCAGGCGGGTTCGAGCAGGCCTGCTCCCACCCCTCAGCCTAAAGCCCCTGCCAAACAGGCACCCTGATGGGATGCCCAGGGTGATTCTCTCCACTACCTGTAGGGGCAGGTTGGCTCATCTGTCCAGGACTGGCAGTCTTTAACTTCAGACAGGTGGGTCTTGGAAGTAGTGAGCCAGGGTCTGGTTCTCAGCTTCAAGAAATTTCCAAAGATGAGAGCCAGATCTTTTCCACCTACAAACCCTTTAGAGACTCTTGCTTTGGAAACAGAAGTCTCAACCCTCTTGGCTCTGAGCTGTAGAAAAGGTTTCTCCCTTCACCAGGGCAAGGGTCTGTACTCCAGGTACTTCCTTACCAAAAAAGACAGGAGAGTGGCTGCCTATCCTGGATCTAAGATATCTAAACAAGCACCTTTAAAGCCAAAGTTCAAAATGGTGACACTGGGAATGATTTTACCCTCCTAAGGCCGGGGAACTGGCTAGCCTCCCTGGACCTCAAAGATGCCTACTTCCATGTTCTTATCAGAACTCCCCTCAGTACCTCAGATTCAACTGGCCCTTGGCCTCACTTCTGCTCCAAGGGTGTTCACAAATGTCTGGCAGTAGCAGTCGCCACCTAAGAAGGCAAAAGATTGCCATTTTCCTACCTGACGACTGGCTCATTGTGGGTCAGTCTCCAGACCAGGTCAAATCACACCTGCTAGTTACCCAGCAGCTGCTTACCTCTCTGGGATTTCTTCTCAATCTTCCAAAGTCAGTTTTGGAACCTGTCCAGGTACTCACCTTTATAGGCTTGAGAACTGGACACAAAGCAGGCCAGATTTCTTCCCTTGGAAAGGGTAAAGGACCTTAGTGGCCCTGGCCGCCTGCTTCACTCTGCAGGTCTTTCGACCAGCAAGATTTCCTGCAGCTCTAGGGCTACGGCTGCCTCCACAGCTGTGGTGCAAGGAGCAAGATTTCAGATGAGGGACATTCAGTTCCATTTGAGAGCCTTCTGGTCTCAAAGAAGAGATCCTCTATCCAAGTTAATCCCAGTGACTCGAACTCTGATCCAGGCCCTTCAGTGGTGGCAGGATCAGAGCAATCTGGACAGGGTGCCTTTCATCCCTCTGTCCCATTCCTTGACCTTACTACAGATGCATCCCTTTGGGATGGGGAGCTCACATAGGCGACCTCTCCACCCAGGGATTATGGTCCCTCAGGAATCTCTGCTCCACATCAATCTGTTGGAACTCAGAGCTGTTTTTCTAGCACTTCAGGTTTTCTGCATCTGTTCAGAACAAGGTGGTACAGGTCAGAACAGACAACACCACTACAATGTGGTACATCAACAAACAAGGGGCACTCTGTCTTGGCCTTGTGCACCGAGGCGATGAAGTTGTGGTCTCTGGCTTACTCCCTGAACACTTCCCTCATAGCAGTTCATCTCCCAGGCAAGGACAATGTCCTGGCAGATGCTCTCAGCAGGATTTCCCAGGGCCATCACGAATGGTCACTGGATCCCCTAGTATTGGGGATAGTGTTTACAGATGGGGCACTCCTCAGATAGATATTTTCGCAGCCCCAGACAATCATCAACTTCACTGTTTTGTTGCAGGCCCCCAGTGTTGGGCTCAGTTCCCTGGATGCCTTTCTCCTCGATTGGGAAGGAAGTTTCTTTATGCCTTCCCCTTCCCTCTCCGTTCAAAGTACCAGTCAAAATCAGGTCTCAGCCCTGCAAGATGATCCTGATTGCTCCAGACTGGGCCAGGCAGCCCTGGTACTCACTCCTTCTGTCCTTAGCAGTCCATCTTCCCCTGTGTCTCCCCAGGAACCACAATCTGTTAACCTGTGCTCAGGGAGAGTTTGGTATCCGAATCTCAAATCCTCAACCTCAAGGCTTGGCTCTTGAGCAGTTAGGATTTGCTGATTTGCAACTTTCTCAAAGTGTTCGAAATCCTGAAGGCTGCTAGGAAGCCTTCCACCAGAGCTACCTATAACTCCAGTGGAAAAGGTTTTCCATATGGTGTTCTGGGAAGCATGTTTCCCCAGAATCTGCTGATCTTCCCACTGTATTGGACTACATGGTCCATCTTAATTCTTTGGGACTGAGATCAGCCACCCTGAAAGTGCACTTGGCTGCTGTCTCTGCCTTCATTTCAGCAGGGAAGCCCTCTTCTCTTTCTGCTCATCCTGTATTTTCCAAGTTTTTTAAAGTTGCTTCACACAATCCTCCATTCAGGGACCCTGCCCGGCTTGGGATCTTAATGTATGCATTGCTCAGCTAATGCAACCCCCCTTTGAGCCTCTGTCTTGGCAGAGCTTAAGTATTTGACTTGAAAACTGTATTTTGGTAGCCATCACTTCTGCCAGGCGTATAAGTGAGTTACAGGTTTTATCAGGTAGAAACTGACTTCTTATTTCCTTTCACAGGGATAAAGTAGTCCTCAGGACTAACAGGAAGTTTTTGCCTAAAGGTGGTTTCAGATTTCCACCTTAACTAATCTATTTCACTTCCAGTGTTCTTCACTGACCATTCCTCATCTGGTAGAGGAGGCTGCACAGCTTAGATGTTAAGAGGGCCCTAAGTTACTACATAGAGCGTACTAAGGGTCACAGGTTTGACTCCTCCAACTGTTTCTCACTTATGGTGAGGTTGGTAAAGGAGACCTGCCACAAGAGATCCATTGCCAGGTGGATCGCTTTCTTGTATCCACTTTGCATCAAAAGCTGGGTAAGGTTCCCCTCAGGCCTGAGGGGCTCACTCTACCAGAGGTACAGCTGCATCTCTGGCTGCTGCTAGAGATATCCCTATCTTGGAGATATGTCAGGCAGCTACTTGGAAGACAGTACACACTTCCACCAAGCATTACCCTGGATATTCAGGCCAGGAGGGATGCTTCGGTTTGGCACAGCCGTGTTTGTGAGCCTATTCCTAAGTAGGTTCTGTCCTCCTCCATGGAGGTACTGCTGTGTGGTCTGCAATGGTCATAATATGTAAGACTTCATGTTGTTTGAAGAAAAAATTACTCACCTTAGTAATGTTGTTTCTTCTAATGGAGTCTTGCTATATTATGACCTCCCCCAGCCTGCCCCTCTCAGAACTCCTACTTTGGGTATGGGGTGGGTAGTCCTCTGTTGGCATTTATTATGCCTTTTCATGTTTGGGTGTTGTGTTTATTTAGTTACTTTATCTATTTTTCTGGTCCACTGACTTGAGTCTTTGTGTTGGGACCAGGAAAATGTGTTAATATATTAGTGGCCAGTTGGCTAGTGTAGGTTACAACTTCCACACAGAACCTTAGTGAGTTTTTGCTAGTAAGATCTGACGGTTTCGGTTTGAAACCAGCCTAACAGAGCTTCTGAACCAAGCTCGCAGCTAAGCTCCATGCTCTGCATAGAGTTAACTCTTTCACCTCCGGAGCAGTTCTAAGGCTGGGACAAACTGCAATAGTCATAATATAGCTAGACTCCATTAGAAGAAACAACATTACTAAGGTGAGTAATTTTTCTTCCATGCCAGGCATGGAACGCTGAGCTCGAGCTCAGTTGAAACTCTGTCTGTTGTTCTTCAAACTCAGATCGCAGATTTTTACTCCGACTCACTGAACAGTCGCCCGGAGATTTCTCCTTCTGCTCGGTTCATTTTGTCGGTTAAAGAATTGTTTTCCGGTTTTTGACCGAATTAAACCGCAAACCGGTCGGTTCAAACTCTGTCTGTGGTATTGTGAGTACTAGATAGGTTTTACATTGATTTCTATTCTGTGTGGAACTTGTAACGGTTTATCGGTTCGTTGAACCGATCGTTGTTTAAAATATATTTATCTGTCATTTAGAGTGTGGTTATCGGTTCTTATCGGTTCTAAAAAAAACTGATTTTATTACGGTTTTTCCACGACCCGTGACACAGTTGGGAACCGATAAGAGGGTCTTACCTGGCGGATTGCCATAAACGGGTAAGTTTGGTTAGGACTGGCACCATGTCTGAGAAACCCAAAAGAAAACCGGGCCCACTGGGTTTCAACACTGCAGTGTCTGTGGGAAAGTCTTTGCCAAGGCTGACCCCACACCACCCGTGTTTATTGTCTGGGGTTTGACCACCTCAATGCAGACTGCCAGATTTGTAAAAATTTCCTGCAGCTGCCCTAGAAAGAGAGTTGGTAGGCTCAGGAAAGGGAGGCCAAAAGGTCCGCTCATCTGGTGGCTAGCCCGGGTTCGGTTCCACGAATCGAAAGGGAGTGCCCTCTGACCAGGGCGAGACTTCTCGGCAAGGAGATCCGAATGGAGGAGTCGGTTCCAGCAAAAAGGAGAGGAAATCAGCTGGTGGAGCCAAACCTTCCTCTACAACCGCTGAAGAAATAGCCAAAAGCGACAAAATTGTCCAGTCGCTTCTCGGTTCTGACCGAACCGGCACCATCAGGTAAGCGTCGGGTTCGCCAGTTCCACTGGTTCAAGAGTAGATGTAGAGGAATATTATGAACCGGAGGGGAAGAGGAGTATGAGGAGAGTGAATGTGGATATGAAAGTCTGGATGTGCCCATTGACCCGGACATCTCCCCAGACAGACCTTCAGAGTGTCTCCTCCTAGGCTTTCTGAGTCCCTTCTCATTTTATGTTTTATAAGAAAGTGGCTGAAACCCTCCTGCTCCCTATGGAGGAGGCTGTGGATGATCAAGAGGAGCCTGACTATGTGGAAATGATGGATATCCCAGAGTCAAGGAGGCTGTCTATTCCTTTGCATAAATCTTTTAGAAACAGACAGTTAAAATTCTAAAAGCTCCTCACACTATACTCCCTGTTGATAAGAGAATGGACAAGAGGTACACATTGTCAGGCTCTGATACGGAGTTCCTTACACAACAATGCAGCCATGTTGGGGTAGTGCAGGCTGCAGCCTGTGACAAGGCAAATATCCCTTGGCTTCACACCCTGGACAAGGACTCCAGAAGGATTGATGCCATGGCAAAGAAATAGTACATGGCAGCATCCTTGGGACTCAGACAGGCAAATGATATGGCTTATGTTGCTAGATATCAGAAATCCAGATGGGATACTGTTATGGCTCTAGCAAAACAGGTCCCTGGCCAGCTTGCCAAGGAGCTGGAGCAGGTGGCTGCTGATGGTATTGAGGCATCCAAGGTGCAATTCCATGCTGCAGTGGACTCTAATGATGTGTCATCAAGAGTCATGGCTACATCTGTGGCACTGCAGAATGGCTTGGCTCAGATGTACTAGCCTGTCACAGGATACCCAGACTAAGGCCATGGATTTTCCTGTTGTGGGTAATTCTGTTTGGGGAGCAGACAGAGAATTACATGAAGAAAATGGATGAGTATAGGACCACCTATAGGAGTGCACAGGCCAGGAAAGGCAGGCCACTCCTCAAAGGCAGCTTTGCAGGGCAGGCCTTTTCATAGGCCTTTTACCAAGCCAAGCCTCCTCTTCTGTCTATGCCCAGAGGGTTCTTTAGAGGAGGCGGCAGGCGGGGTACAAGCAGGCCTGCTTCCACTCCTCAGCCCAAAGCCCCTGCCAAACAGGCACCTGATGGGGTTGCCAGGGCCGATTCTCAGCAACCAGTAGGGAAAGGCTGGCTTACTTTGTCGAGGACTGGAAGTCTCTAACATCAGACAAGTGGGTCCTGGAAGTAGTAA
Organism: Neoceratodus forsteri; assembly: GCA_016271365.2. NCBI lineage: Eukaryota > Metazoa > Chordata > Ceratodontiformes > Ceratodontidae > Neoceratodus > Neoceratodus forsteri. Next base: position 335,258,297 of record CM057456.1, on the reverse strand, counting down.
GCCAGGGACTGGTTCTCAGCTTCAAAAATCTCCAAAGATGAGAACCAGATCCTTTCCACCTGCAAATCCATCAGAGGCACTTGCCCTAGAGGCAGAGGTCTCTTCCTCCTGGCTCTCAGAGCTGTGGAAAGGTTCCACCCCTCACCAGGGCAAAGGGTTGTACTCCAGGTACTTCCTTACCCAAAAAGACAGGAGAATGGTGGCCCATCCTGGATCTCCGATATTTAAACAAGCACCTTTAAAACCAAAATTCAAAATGGTGACTGGGAATTATTCTACCTCTCTAAGGCCAGGGGACTGGCTAGCATCCCTGGACCTCAAGGATGCCTACTTCCATATTCTCATCAGAAGCTCCCGTCGAAAGTACCTCAGGTTCGAGCTGCCCTCAGGGCATTACCAGTTCAGAGCAATGCCCTTGGCCTCACCTCTGCTCCAAGGGTATTCACAAAATGCCTGGCAGTAGCAGTTGCTGCCCTAAGAAGGCAAAATTGCCATCTTCCTTACCTGGATGACTGGCTCATCGTAGGCCAGTCTCCAGACCAAGTCAAGTTACATTTACAGGTAACTCAGCAACTGCTTACCTCTCTAGGTTTCCTTCTGAATCTTTCCAAGTCAGTTCTAGAACCTGTCCAGCTCCTCGCCTTCATAGAGCAGAGCTGAACACAGAAGGAAGCCAGAGCCTTCCTTCCTTTGGACAGGGCAAGGACCCTGGTCTCTCTGGCCTCCTCCTTCACCCTGCAGGTCTCTCGACCAGCAAGGCATTTTCTACAGATCCTGGGGCACATGGCTGCTTCTGCAGCAGTAGTCTGGGAGCAAGATTTCAGATGAGGACATCCAGTTCCATTTGAGAGCCTTTTGGTCTCAAAGGAAAGACCCTCTAACCAAATTGATCCCAGTGACTGAACCCTGATCCAGGTCCTGCAGTGGTGGCAGGATCAGAGCAATCTGAGACAAGGGGTTCCCTTTGTCACTCAGTCTCACTCCTTAATCCTTATTACAGATGCATCCCTCTTGGGGTGGGGAGCTCACGTGAAGACCTCACTACCCAGGGATTGTGGTCCCTCAGGAATCTCTGCTCCACATCAACTTGTTGGAACTCAGAGCAGTTTTCTAGCACTGCAAGTTTTTCCAAATCTGTTCAGAACAAAGTTGTACAAGTCAGAACAGACAACACCACCACAATGTGGTACATCAACAAGCTAGGGGCACTTGGTCTACGGCCTTGTGCACGAAGCAATGAAGTTGTGGTCTCTGGCTTACTCCCTGAACACCTCCCTTCAGCAGTTCACCTCCCAGGGAAGGACAATGTCCTAGCAGATGCTCTCAGCAGGATTTCCCAGGGCCATCACGAATGGTCACTGGACCCCTGGTCCTGGAGGTGATATTTGCCAGATGGGGCACCCGCAGATAGATCTTTTGCAGCCCCAGACAATCACCAACTTCCCTTTCTTGCTGCAGGCTTCCAGTGTTGGGCTCAGTCCCTCTGGATGCCTTAGTCCTCAATTGGGAAGGAAGTTTCTGTATGCTTCCCCTTCCTCTCCTGTTCAAAGTGTTATTCAAATCAGATCTTAATCCTGCAAGATGATCCTGATTGCCCCAGATTGAGCCAGACAACCCTGGTATCCACTCCTACTGTCCTTAGCAGTCCATCTTCCCAGGAATCACAACCTGTTAACCTGTGCTCAGGGGAGGGTTTGGTACCCGAACCTCAAATCTCTCAATCTCAAGGCCTGGCTCTTGAAGAGTTAGAGTTTGCTGATCTACACCTCTCCCAAGGTGTAATGGATATCCTAAAGGCTTCTAGAAAGCCTTCCACCATTGCTACCTATAATTCCAAATGGGCGGTTTTCCATATGGTGCACTGGGAAGTATATTTCCCCAGAATCTGCTGATTTAGCCACAGTCCTGGATTATATGGTCCATTTAAATGCCTTGGGGCTGAGACCAGCTACCCTAAAAGTACATTTGGCAGCTGTGTCTGCTTTTATTTCAACAGGTAAACCCTCTTCTCTTTCAGCTCATCCTGTATTTTCCAAGTTTTAAGGGATTGCTTCACACCAACCCTCCATTCAGGGACCCTGCCCCTACCTGGGATCTTAACCTTTGCATTGCTCAGCAACCCCCTTTGAGCCTTTGTCTTCAGCAGGCTGAAGTTCTTGACTTGGAAGACTGTGTTTCTGGTAGCCATCACTTCTGCCAGACACATAAGTGAATTACAAGCTCTGTCAGTGGAGTCTGATTTTATCTCCTTTTATAGAGATTAGGTGGTCCTCAGGACTAACAGGAAGTTCCTGCCTAAGGTGGTTTCAGATTTCCACCTTAATCAATCTGTATCTCTTCCAGTGTACTTCACTGACCATTCCTCCTCTGGCGAGAGGAGGCCGCACAGCAGATGTGAAGAGAGCCCTTAGTTACTACATAGAGCATGTACCAAGGGTCACAGGTTTGACTCCTCCAACTGTTCCTCACTTATGGTGAGGTTGGTAAAGAAACCTGCCACTAAAGATCCATTGCCAGGTGGATTGTCTCTTGTATCCAGTTCTGTTATGAAAAGCTGGGTAAGGTTCCTCCCTCAGGCCTGAGGGCTCACTCTACCAGAGGTACAGCTGCTTCCTGGCTGCTGCCAGGGACATCCCTATTCTAGAGATATGTCAAGCAGCTACCTGGAAAACAGTTCACACTTTACCAAGCATTACTCCCTGGATATCCAGGCTAGGAGTGATGCTCGGTTTAACACAGCTGTGCTTCACAGCCTATTTCCTAAAGTAGGTTCTGTCCCTCCTCCATGGAGGTACTGCTGTGTAGTCTGCATATGTCATAGTATAGCAAGACTTCATGTTGTTTGAAGAAAAATTACTCCCTTAGTAATGTTGTTTCTTCTAATGGAGTCTTGCTATATTATGACCTCCCCTGCCTGCCCCTCTCAGAACCTCTGTTTTTGGGGTGGGTGGGCAGTACAGAGTCGGCACTTAGTAGATGCCCACCTTGTTATTTTCACCCCTTTTTCTTTGGGGTGACTTGGTGTGTGTTTTTATTTTTGGGTCTCCTGACTTGAGTCTTTGTTTTGGGACCAAAAATGTGTTTTTATGTTTAGTAGCCAGTTGGCTAGTGTAGGTTTACAGCTTCCACACAGGACCTCGATGAGTTTAGCTCAGTAAAGATCTGGCGTTCAAGTTTGAAGAACAACAGACAAGAGTTTCAACCGAGCTCGAGCTCTGCGTTCCATGCCTGGCATGGAAAGTTAACTCTTTCACCTCGGAGCAGTTCGAAGGTTGGGACTCACTGCATATGTCATAATATAGCAAGACTCCATTGAGAAACAACATTACTAAGGTGAGTAATTTTCTTCCTCCCACCGTCCCTCTGGAGGTAGAGTTGTTCTGATATCTCTTTTCTAGGAGTAGGTGTTTCTAACACCGCTCCGAATACTGCTGATGGCAGATCCTCAGTGTCCACTTCTGATGTCATCTAGCGGCCAGGAGTCTCGGTGGGAGAACTGGGGATTCTGGGGACCGCCCCTTTTATATGATGCCTGGCGTGGGGCGGGCGGTGCAGATGTAGGGGCGATCCCTGCTGGATACTGCTAGCTAGAAAATTTCCTTGGGGTCCTGGCGCCTGCCGGCTTCAGTCCTAATGGTGTAACCTGCTGCAAGAGCTGTTCTCAAGCTCTGTTGTTACAGTAAGTTCTACGTAACTGTACTTTCACAGGAATCTTCCAGCTCGGACGGAGATTATGAGACAACGGACTTTGGAGAAGAACCTCACACTCCAAAGGACTCTCCTAAGTCGTCATCCCCACCACCACCACCGAGGATCCTTCCTTTTGGAGTTGCTCAAGAAAATCCGGAGGCCTCGACTGGAAAGCGGTAGAGCCAGGCTATCCAGCGTCAGAGACTTGCTGAATATTTAGACTTGGCGGAAGCCTCACCAACTCTCATTCCTGCTTGGATTGAGCCTCACCAATATTTAGTTACCACAGTCTGGATGCAGCCCTCCTCCTTGGTTACCCTAGCTTGCAAGGCGGATAGGCTTTATCAGTCACCAGAAGGTAAGGACTTCCTCAGTCTTCAACTCAAGCGGATTCGGTGGTCATCAGTGCTGCTCACGACAGGACCTTGAATCCCAAACATGTCTGCTCCACCCCTCAGACAAGATTCCAAGATTCTGGATCAGTGTTGCAAAAGATTTTGCATCCTCTACTTTGGGCATCAGGGCACTGAATTGCGTTGCCCATATGGGGAATTTCTGGAAGTCCCTCTTAAGCCAGGTGTCTTCTGGATTCTCTCCTGACTCCATTGTAAAACAAGAGCTCTGGGACCTTGTCGCTCGGCTAGATCTGCCTGCTAGATATGCTCCAAGCAACCTATGTTGCTGTGGATCACGCTGGACATAGTTCGGCCTTTGCTGTCGGTCTATGCAGACATGCCCCGGCTATGAATTTCGGGTCTTGCTTCAGTTCAGTCAGCCATACAAGGCGTGCCCTTCCAGTGTCTGTCCTTTTCGGAGGAGCGTTAAGGACATTCTCGCGACCTCCAGGCCAAGGTCAAGCCTTGTGGTCAGTGCAGCTCATGTACAAGTCTCCAGTTCCAGAACGCCTCCTTCGACGCCAGAACAATCGTCGGCTGGAAGCAGACACCAGCCCGCTGACAAAATAGGGCGAGGGCTGCATCAACAGCCAAACCCCATAGAGCTGCGGGAGCCGTGACTGCTGTCCTCCCTTCTGCCTCTTGACTCATTGCCACTCCCCTCCTTCTGGATTCTGGTCGAGAGGAGCCGGTAGATGGAAGATTCTCTTGCCACGTGCCAGAATGGGAGAGAGGATAACATCAGACTCTTGCTTGCTCCAACTGGTGTCCCAGGGCACTCAATCGAGTTATACAACCCCCTCCCCCATAGACCTCCCTTCTCAGTCGTCTTACCCCCAATCTCATGTTTCCTCTAGTAGTGACGAGATAAGCGCTCTTCTTCGAAGGACATGATGGAACCTGTTGCCCTTCTGTATCGGAATGGGCTACTATTCCCACTTTTTCCAGTGCCTAAGAAAACTGGCGACCTGAGGCCCATCCTGGATCTTGGCTTCCTCAATCAGTTTGTGGAGTACAAGAGGTTCAGAATGCTCTCCCTTCAGGGTCTTCTTCCTCTACTGAGATCAGGTCTGTGGTTATGTGCCTTGGACATACAGGATGCCTGCATATTCACATACGTCGGTCCCATGCATGCGTTCCTCTGCTTTGCTTCCAGGAGGAGCATTTTCAGTTCAAGCCCCTCCTTTTGGCCTTTGCTTGGCTCCCCAGGTGTTCTCCAAATGTCTTTCGGTGGTGGCAGCTTCTCTGCACACCCAGTTGGTCCAGGTGTTCCCTTACCTGGATAACTGGCTTATTGCAGCCTCATCCAGGGAGGATCTGCTCGCCCCTCCTTACCACCCTGCAGCTTTTCCATAATTTGGGAATCACTATCAATCAGGCCAAATCACATTTGGTCCTGTGCAAATGCCTTCAGTTTATTGGGGCAATGTTGGATACCTGACTAGGCAAAGCCTTTCTCCTCTCTGGACAGGATCGAAACTTTGCAGCAGCTGGTATGCATTCTGCTGGATGAGAAACACGTACTGGCTCTAAAGATCCTTCGCCTCCTGGGCCTCGTGGCAGCTGCCATACCTGCACATGAGGGTCTCACAGTGGATCCTCAAAATGCAGTGGGACCAGTCCACAGACTGATTGGATTACAAGATTCTTATCTTGGACTCCATGGCCAGGGACCTCAGATGGTGGTTAATCCCGGAGAGCCTCTCCTGGGGGTTCCCTTTAGCCTTGTGGCTCCCTCCCAGACCCTGACCATGGATGTTTCAGGGGTTGGCTGGGGGCCATCTCGGTCCCATAGGACCCAAGGTAGCTGGTCCCAAGAGTCATAGTTGCACATCAACATGCTAGAGTTGAGGCAGTCCTCTACACTTTCCAGGCTCTGCATCCCCTCATTTTTCCGGTCATGTTCAGATCCAGTCAGACAACATGTGTGTTGTCTGGTATCTCAACAAATGGGGGGCATGTTCTTGCCCCTGTGCCGGGAGGCGATGAGGATGTGGTTTGGGCCTTGCAGCACAACCTTCACCTGACAGGCTCCGTGTACCAGGGTTCAAAACTCTCTCATGAGCGCTCTGACTCACTTCAGCGAGTACTCACGAGTGGGAATTAAAGCAGGAGGTATTAGGCAGCGTGTTTGCCCAGTGGGGCATGCCGTAGATCTGTTTGCCTCCCCAGTAACGCATAAAGCTTCCTGCCTTCTGCTGACCCGCTCCCGGCAAGATTATTTTGGCAGGACATGCTGTCTCTGTCTTGGAATGGTATATTTGTCTATGCCTTCCTTCAGATTCCTTTGATCCTGAGTGCTGAACAAACTTTGTGGAAGGGCGCACATGATTCTCATCGCTCCCTTCTGGCCAAGGCGAATCTGGTGTTCTCTACTGCAGCTGTGGTCGGAAGAACCCCTCTTTCTCTTCCGCTCTCCCAGGATTTGCTGACTCAGGATCGGGACCCTAGTACATCCAGGGCTCAGATCCTCCACCTTCATGCTTGGCTCCTTCAGATACAGCTGCCTAGCTCGGCATTTCTCCAGAGGTAGCCAATATCCTGGTGGAGGCCAGAAGCCTTCCACCAGGTCTGCATCGCCATGAAGTGGAAATGGTTCACTATTTGGGCAGCTTCCAAAGAAATAGAACCCTTTTCCTGCCCGGTGACCAGGATCCTGGACTACCTAAGGCACCTCTTTGGCTTGGGTCTCAGCTACTCCTCACTCAGAGTACACTTGTCCATTTCAGCCTACCGTCTCCCTGTGGGAGGTGGGTCGGTGGCTCAACAGGAAGTCTTTAAGACCTTCCTTAATGGGGTTTGTCTGCAATCCTGCCCCCCCGACCTTAATTTCATTTGAAAAACTCACACTGCCTCCCTTGAGGCAGCAGTGGAGAACAGTTGTCACGTTTTCTTTCCTGAAAAACTTCCTGGTGGCCTTTACCTCGCTCTGAGGATTTCCAAGTTTCAGGCACTTATGCGCTGGGTCCCTTATCTGACTTTCCACAGAGACAAGGGTGGCTATGAGGACCAACCCTAAGTTTCTTCCCAAAGTTGTGGCAGAATCTACGCTCAGTCAATCCATTAAGCTGCTAGTCTTTTTTTCTGGTACTCCAATGAGGGAACATCTCCTTTACCCTTGATATTATACCAACAGAACTAAGGACTCCAGGAAGATGGACCAGTTGTTCGTCTCCTTTACTTTTTAAGGAGGAGGACTCACGCTGTGTCAAACAATGCCTCTCCAAATGGTTGGCAAACTGTATCACGTACTGTTACAATAAGTCGACAAACTCCTTCGGGTCAGGTGAAGGGCATTCTACCAGGGGCATGGCGGCTTCCATGGCGTGTTTAAGAATGTCTCAGCCAGTAGAAATCTGTGCCACAGCCACCTGGACTTTGGTTCATACCTTTACCAAGCATTACAGCTTGGATGTTTTACAAGGGCTCCTTCTTGAGCCGGGATCTTCAGATGTCTTTTTGTGTGGACAGATTGTTCTCACTCCCTGGTTTCTGTTGTTCCAAACAGCTTGGGACTCAGTCTTATTTATGAATACCTACTGCAAGAGCCAGTCTTGAAAATAAGATAGTACAGTTCGTAGAACTTACCATAACAGTAGATCTTGAGACTCTTGCAGTAGGTATTCCTTTCTCCCTCTTTCCCCAGGGTTTCCTTTTCTTTCCTTTTTAGGAGGCAAGCCTTTCTCCTGTCAGCCTCTGGCAGGAGAACTGGAGAGGGTGGGACCTCCCCTTTATGCTGACGGACCGCTGGCATCGGTCAGCTGACATCAGGGCAGTCCCTGCCAGAGGTTGCTAGCTAGCTTTTCTGTGGGGTCCTGATGCCTGATGGCTTAGTCCTATTTGTGAATACCTATTGCAAGAACCTCTCTGAAGATCTACTGTTATGGTAAGTTCTTATGTAATTGTACTATCTTTGTGGAGCTCTCAGTCATCAGGTATATTTTCCTGCCACCATCCTCCTCCATGGGGCTCCTGTCTAGGAACTGGCTATCTGGTGTATCAGGCTTTTCTTTTAGGTCTTGGTACCTCTTCTCTCCTCAGTCCCCCAGGCAGGAGCCTTGCTCCCTAAGTCTCAGGGAGAAGAACTGAGGAGGGGCGGTGACGTCAACTGCCCCAGTTGTACTGCTGAAAATCTTCCTTGTGGATTCCCTTCACGGCAGCGAAGGTTCCTATGGTGTTACCGAGAGATCCCTCGAATATCTTCTGCTATGGTAAGTTTTGCGTAACTGTTCATTCTGTGTGGTCCTGATGCCTGGTGGATATAGTTCCTAAGGTGTGACCTGCTGCAAGAGATTCTCTCGAACATCTGATGTTATGGTTAAATTGTTATGCAGTGTTCTTTTTACACTCTGTAGAGCATCAGTTGCTGAGTCAGGGTGCTAATCTTTTCCTGTCTATCATCAGGACATTCCCTTTGTAGCAAAAGTGTCTTGGTGCTCTGTCCCCAAACATTCTTTTCTATTAGGTGGATACAGACTGAGTGGGTTGCATACATAATGGGTGTTTACTCACCTGGTAAAGGTGATTGTGTTGGTTGGCATCCATGGCACTCCAGACATTACTTCATGGGTTACAGCCCACCTGATAGGCTAATGATGCACATGACCCAGATCAGATTCCAGTATATCCAGGTCCCAGGAACCCTGCTCTCCAGTTTGAATTTTCCATAGCTGAAAGGAAGAATGTTAGTACCAGAAACAGTACACACAATAGAGACTAGCAAGGATGAGGTCTGCTTCGACATGATGACAATAACAAGGCCAGGGGCCTGAGTTTATTCCTATTATGTACACACTACCTCGAACCGTGGTTAAACTGATTTAACAGCCGGGATTGATTTCTGAAGGACTGGTGTAGGGACCTCCCTGGATCTTTACTGGTTGGGCGCTCCGATCATTCCCGAGGGAGCCTTGGAGTGCCATGGATGCCAACCAACACAATCACCTTTACCAGGTGAGTAAACACCCATTGTGATTGGTTGGCATCCCATGGCACTCAGAATACCTCATGGGAGATAAGAAGCAGTTAAACCTCCGGGTGGATTCGGATGAATCGGAGGGTCAGGAGATGGAGCCGCTGCTAGGACATGGGAGGCGAAGGCTGGCCTGAAGTCCTGGAGTTGTTCCAGCCTGTAGTGCCTGGCGAAGGTGTGTAGGGAGCTCCAGGTAGCCGCCCTGCAGATGTCTTGGATGACACCGATGCTCGTTCCGCCCAGGAGGTGGATGCCGCTCTGGTGGAATGAGCCCTGATTCCCAGAGGCGGGGTCAGTGGCTTCGCCCGGGTATGGCGTGGAGGGCGACCCGTCTGATCCACCCTGCGATGGTGGTTTTGGGCCTGCGAGCCCTGTCTTTGGCCCTCCGCGACGATGAAGAGTCTCTCCGTCTTACGGATGGACTGAGTCCTGGTCAGGTAGATAGAGAGCCGACCCCACGTCCAGTGAGTCAGGAGCACCGCTCTCGGCCTGAGGGGCTCTTGCGAGGCAGGGTGGGTAGATCTATGGGTTGTTCTCTGTGGAACCTCGTCGAACCGGCTGGAAGGCCGGTACTGTCAGAGCCGTACCACTTGAGGGTGAAGATGGTGTAGGGTGGAGGCGCAAGACAGGTGCCGAGCTCCCTATTCTTCTGGCCGAACAGATGGCTACCAGAAAAGCAGTCTTCAGGCCTACCCAGAAAAGGTCTGTGTCGGTGAGTGGTTATATGGTGTCATTCTTAGGAGTCCAATACCAGTGGTAGGTCCGCGGTGCGGCGTTAGGCCTGGTCCTGGGTGGCATAGGGTCTACCGCCCTCAAGCGGATGGCATCTGGGTGGGCCCCTGGTGGGTGCTTGCCGACCGAGCCTCTGGCGCTCCGATGGCCGCCAGTTGCACCCTTAGAGAGGAGGTGCCAGCCCTTGTCCGCCCCTTGTTATAGGAACAGCAAGATAGTGGGAGGTTGGCCTGTTCAGGTACCGAGCCTCGTAAGCGGCACCACTGTGCGAAGATGGCCCATTGCCTCGTAGGTGGATGTAGTGGAGGCCCAGCGAGATGGAGGCGTGCCTATGATGACAATGATACCCGGTGGCGGTTAGGCGTTCCCTCTCAGGAGTCAGGCCGTGAGTTTTAGGGTTCGAGGGACGGGTGCAGCACGGTCCCTGCGTCAGCATGTCTGGACGGGACGGATCCGGAGGCTGGCTAGGGACATCTCTGTGATTGCCGCGAACCAAGCTCTGCAGAGGGCCAGTGCGGGCCACCAAGATGATGGAGGTCGGGATTTCCGGATTTTTCCAAAACCTGTGGGATGAGGGGGCGGAGGGAACACATACGCGTAGTCCCAAGACCATACCTGAGACAGAGCGTCCGTGCCTTGGGTGCGGCGTCTGAACGGGAGAAATACTGGTCCACCTGGCGTTGTCTCTTGATGCCATTAGGTCCATGGACACTGGACCCCATGCCTCCTGGATTACCTGGAACAGGTCGGGTGCAGGCGCCATTCTCTGGGGTGGATCTGCTGCCGGCTGAGCCAATCCGCCCTTACGCTCAGTTTTCCGCCAGGTGTACTCCCCCAGGTGTGATAGGTGCATTTGTGCCCAGTTCATCACCCTCGCAGTTTCTCGTGACATGGTCCTGCTTCTGGTACCTCCTGCTGCGATGTATGCCACCGTCACGCAGTTGTCGGACTTGATCAGGACCGACTTTCCCTGGATGATGTGGGCGGAATGCCCTTAGTGCGTGGAACACCGCTCTCATTTCCAGGACATTGATTGAAGCTGTGACTCCGCCGAGGACCAAGAGCCCTGTGCTGGCTCGTCCCCAGACAGGCCCCCCAGCCGGAGAGACTCGCATCCGTCTCGATGGGGATCGGGTGTAGTGCCTCCAGGGATCCCCTCGTCAGATTTCCGGAGTGACCCACCACTCCAGGGAGGATCTTACCCGGTGGGTAACTGAACCACACAGCGCAGGTTGTACTCGTTGGGTGCTCTGCGCGCCAGAATGTAATTCTGGAGGCGGACGCATGTGCCACCTGGCCCAGGGGCGAGGTCGATGCAGGAGGCCATGCATCCCAGAGTCTCGCCACCTTCTCCACCGTGGTGCGAGTGTGACCTTAACTGTCAGCCAGACTTGGAGGCTGCGGATCCGTGCAGGTGCCGCCTCGCCCAACCCTCTGCTGAGTTGATGATGGCTCGAGGTGCTCGATCTGTTGGGTCGAGGCGGAGTTGGCTCTTCTCTCTGTTCACCACCAGCCGTGGTCCTCGAGTGCTCATACTGCGAGCTCGGTGTGGCCGCGCCCTGATCCTCTGATCGGCGTATGAGCCAGTCGTCTGGAAATGCGGCACTATGTCTAGCCCTTGTTCCTGAGTCTGGCCACCAGGGTGATGGAGACCTTGGTGAAGACTCTGGAGGCGAGACAGAACAGCGAGCACCCGGTATTGAAAGTGGTGTCCCAAGATGTGAAAGTGGAGGAATCTTCTGAGACTCTTGGCGATGGGGATGTGTAGGTAGGCGTCCTTGAGATCGATGGATGTCAAGAAGTCGCCTACCCTGATGCCCTGAAGGGTGGATCGGACGGTCTCCATTTTGAACCAGCGTGGGATCACGATATCGGTTCAGGCGTTTGAGGTCCAGGATGGGCCTCAGCTCCCCGACTTCTTGGGGACCAGGAAGAAGATGGAGTACATGCCTCCCCTGCTCCTGAACGGGGCGGGTTGGATGGCCCTGTTCTGGATCAGATCTGCCAGGATCCCCTGTACCTGGTGGGGTGAGGCTCTTCTTCTGGAGACCGGGGACGAAGCGATGGGGAAGCGAAGGATGGTACAATTCTATGGCGTACCCCTTGAGACCCGTCTCGGACCCACCTGTCCGGCGTGGTGGACGCCCAGCGGTGGCGAACAGGGCTAGCCGTTGGCCGACAGGGTGTCTGAGCTCTGGTGAGGGGCTCGGTGAGGCCAGTCACTGTTTCCCCTGAATCCTCTTCCTCGACCTCGGACTTTTGTCCCGGGGTCGAAGGAGGATTGTAGTTGCTGAAGGCGGGCGTCGTGAGTAAGATGAGGATGCTCTACCCGAAAGAGTGGTTCTGGGGATAAGGTCCCTACAAGTTTGGGTCTTGGCCCCAGGGCCGAAACCTCCGTCCTAGCGGAAGGGTAGGTGTGAGGGTCTTGACCGGTTTCTTAGGAGGTCCCTACCCTCTTCCCTCTGTTTTAGGTATTCTGGAGACCCTCCCGAATACATGAGTCCCCTTAAGGGTAAGTTCTGCAGAAGAGTCTTGGATTCTGAATCGGCTCCCAGAGCTTGAGCCATAGAGCTCTGCAGGCCGGTTTATGATTGCGACCGCCCTGGCCTGGGCGTGAGGAGTCCACTGCCATGTCTGCCAGGTATTTGGCTGCGTCAGGTGCAGTCTAAAGTTCAGCCTCCCTGGACTTTGGACTGCGCCTGTTCCTGTAGTTCCTCCAGCCAGCGGATCTGGGCGAGAGGTATAGATCGCCCGTCATCGCCTTGGCCATGGTGCCCTCAATTTCAAAAGTCCTCTTTAACATATCCTCGATTCTCTTGTCCATGGGGTCCTTGAGGGCTATGGTACCACATGGCAGCACCGTCTTCTTACTCAAGGCAGCCACTTGTGGATCGATGGAGGCGCCTTACACCAAGCGTCTGATTTGTCGCCTTGAACCGGATACATCTTGTGTAAGTTCCTTGGTTTGGCATTCTGCCGGTCTGTGGATTGCCATTCCATGTGAATCAGTTCCTCAATGCCCAGGCAGACTGGGAAGGTCTCTGAGGTGGTGGTCCTTAGCTGAATCATTGGGTCTAGCTTGATTCCGTCTTCTCCCTTCCTGTTCCTCTGTGGACAGGCCATAGTGGCCTTGATGACCTTCATAAGGCCGGGATTGTTTCAAATGCACACAGTTTTGGCGGTGAGAGACGGAGCTGTCTGCTGGTCGATGTCTTCCATGTCGGACTCCAAGCCATGCTCCTCCTCCTCTTCCTCGTGAATTCGATCCTCTTTGTCCCTTTCTTCCGGATTGCCATCAAGGAGAATGCTGGGAAGAGGGTCCTCTGGGGCTGGAGATTCCTCTGGAAGGTCTCTCTGGTGGGTGGGCTCTGCGCTGGGCGGTCGGGATCTGTTTTGGGTAAGAGCCTCCAGCTTCTCCATGATCTTCAACATGAAGTTCTGCTGACTCTCCATCATGGCAACCGCTGCCTGTTGGTTCTGTATCAACAGGGAGCCGGATCCACCAGGTTGAGGTGTTGGGGCCGGAGAGAAGGTGCGGGGGTTCTCTCCGCCGAAGACAGTTCATCGTCCAAGAGGCAGGCCGCGCAGAGGGCCTGGGGTTTGAGGAGGAGGGAGGCGCTGCACTTGTTCTTTGCCTTAACCATCTGAAAGATAAGAGAGAGGTCTGAGCGAGGAACAAGACTCGAAAACTGTCCCCATGCCCCAGGGTGAACACGCCTGTAGGCGGGAGAATAAGGGTGGGGGGTGGGGTTGGGGCCGGAGTTGTGCTGTGATAAAGACGCTGTGTGAGGGCCCTTAGACAGACCATGGAGGCGGAGACTCCTTTCCTGGCATCCTTACCTGTCTATCCCTCTCAGATGATTGCTACGGGTAAGCCAGGGTCCGCTGTGGGAGGGACCGTGGCCACCAGTGATGGGAATAGTTCCGCTAGAGCCTGCCAGGGTCGCTATGGGAGGTACCGGGCATGGACTCTGCGGTGTCCTACTGGGGTCGCTATGAGAGGGACCGAGTTGGACCAAGGAGGTCTCCTGTCCCTTTTTTTTTTTTTGGAAGGTAGAGACTTGCTCAGGGTCACCCAGGATGCAAGTGGGCGCTGTGGGAATCAAGCCCAGAACTCCAGAGGCGTGGCGTGGGGCCCTCAGTACTGCACTAAGCTGCCTCTAAAGTGGCCACTGGGGTCAGGAGGCCAGCTGAGGCCTGGACCCTCTGAATATGCTCCTCCGATTTTTGAATTTTATTTCTTTTATTCATTTTATTTAACCCTGGTGTCCCCAGCTCGCCCTAGGCGAGGGCAAGGAGAGACAGTCGGAGGGGGGGAGCTCCCCGAGGAGCAGGCGTGCCCTGCGGCCTAGCGATGGCGTCACAGGCGTGGTCGGCCTCCGAGGGGGCCTATCGTCCAAGCAGATGACCAACACCATGGTGCCAGCCCTCTGAGCGCTCTGGGAGAGGTGCAAGGTGAAAACACTAGCAGGCCTCCAAGATCCCGGAGGCTGGAAGGCCATCGGCCAGATGGCCAAGAGGAGGAGGAAGCTGAGGCGCTGCGTCCGCTAGGCCAAGAGGAGGCCGCGACCTGCAGGGGAAGACCCCAAGAGGCCTGGTGGAGATCTGCACCTCCGCTTGGAGGCGCGAGAGGCCAGACACCAGTGCAGCATCAGGGAGCACACCCGAGAGCGGCGGAACGGCCGGAGGGCCGACTTCCCTGGGAGCCGGGAGGAGGGGTAAGGCCTCAGAGGGAGGAAGGGGTCGAGGGGAATACCATTCACGGGAGAAGAGGCGACTGCTGGATGGATGGCCAGGCGGGCCTGGGCAGGGAGCTAGCGGTCCCGGGAGCGCAGCCCCAGTGGCACTGGGAAGGTGGGACCTTGTGCGCCGACCCCTCTGAAGGAGAGGAGGGCAGCAGGAGAAACCAGCGGGAGTTGCGGGGAGGAGAGGCGACTCAAGGTGGGATTTTCTTAGGCAGAGCCTGCTGGAGGAACCCTCAGAGCCAGTGGCCTCTGGAGCAGGGAGCACGCTGCCTGAGAGGCCTGGAATCAGGGCGTGTGGCCCAGAGAGCGAGGGTCCCAGCCTAAAGGCTCAAAGGAAACATCCTGGAGCGCCTTATAAGAGATAACACGGATAATAAGGAGCAATAAAACACTTCAACAACCAAGAGCCATGTGGCTATTAACTATAATTTCTAGGAGCACAGAATGCTCCTGGTTTAAACATGATTAGAAATATGGGGCACAGGTCCTCAGACAATATAAAATAATAATAGGTCCAAGTAAATTGCAACAAACAAAGAAGGCTTTTGAGAAAAACACAGTTCCTACCTTAGAATTTAAAGAGCAGACAGGGGTTCTCTGGATCCTTCTTGCCTATTCAGATGCACAAATTACAACTGGAGAGCAGGGGTTCCTGGGACCTGGATATACTGGAAATCTGATCTGGGTCATTTGCATCATTAGCCTATCAGGTGGGCTGTAACCCATGAGTAATGTCTGGAGTGCCATGGGATGCCAACCAATCACAATGTTGCTTGTCCATACTTGGATTACCAAAGGTATGTGTTGTCTTGGGTACAGCACAGTTTGCTTGAAAGTACTGAGAGGCAGCTACAGAGTCTTTACTATACGCTTTCTTGCTGCCTTAGGCTTACGGGTGATGGTCCCTTTTCAAGACTTCCTATACATTTAGTATATGCACAACCCTCCTGTTTGGGCGATGGCATCCTGGAGGAGGGAATCTGTTTCTTTCCGTCCAGTTGTTTTATATTGTTTTCTTTCTCTACCTATATTTGCTTTTTTGTTATCTTATTGTAATCAAGTTACTGGTTTTTCTACTCTCCTTGCTAACAGAACTGAGGCAGTTGAGGTGTAAATGATGGCTACTCGCAGTCTCATGGCGTCGCATTAGGTCCCTTTGCTGACACCGCTGTCAGCGCCTCGAGCAAAAGAATTCTCCTGCAGAGGCCTAGTCCTCTGGCACCAAGAACAAAGACTGTGTGTCTATGGAGAAGATCTACTTGAAGATCTAGAGTGTTATGGTAAGTGACTTGTTTCTTCTGGAGATCTAAGTAAAGCAAGTTGTTTTTTGTTCTTTCTGCAAAGGTACAGTGCATTTTTTATTCCTCACGTCACATAGGTCATTTAAACATTATTATGCATTAGTAATGTTACAGTGCAGAGCAAGGTTTCTGATTTGAAGATTGATCTATCTTAGCATTAATAAATAGTCCTTCGTTTTAATTATTTGTTTGCAGCTGATTGTTTAAAATTGCATTTTATTGTTTGTTTAGAAATAACACTCGGCTTTTGCCAAATCTTTCACTTGGGAGCAGATTTCTTTTCTACAAGTTCAGCTTGGCAGAATTGGTCCCACCAGTGACTTCAACTTGCTTCATTCTATCTATTCACGGTGGTGTATTATACCATTTTATAATAGAATTTGAAACTCACCAGCAGCAGTGGTTTTAAACTGCCATATAATTTGTATTAAAACCTACAAGAATGTTGCCCTCCGCAGCTTCCTCACCACTTCCTTGCACACACACCACACACCCCGCAAGACCCAGATCCTCTGCTGCTGGCCAGTCTGCCTTCTCATACCACTTCCCTAAGCTCTGGAACTCCCTCACTCTCCCAATCTGTTCAGCCACCTTTCCTTACCTCTATCCTCCCTCTCACGTAGCCACTCCTCCCCCACCTGCAATTGTTTGTGTTTTTTTTTTTTTGTAATTCTTCTTTTTATTAAGATTTCAACTTATATGCATATAAGTCACCAGTGTTTAGACAATGACATAAGCCTTCATAGAGTTCATAATATACAATCAGATAACAATGACGCTATGAAATTCATCCCTCAGTAGCTTATTATCCAATTTACAGTTATTTGCTTAGTTCACTATAATACGACGATGTACTGGCCATGCCTTCAGTTTCAGGGACTAAAGGGTTAATAGTAGGAGCTCCTATTCGAGCTTAAGGACCCAAAGTTACTCTCAAACCCGCCTCTGCAGGTGATATCAAGCATAAGGGTATCAGCCCCGAGAGGCATGGGTTCACTGTTGTAATAGGCTGCTCTTCCCAGATGCCCTAGCGCCCAAGGCAACACCCAGATAGTCTGTCCACAACAGGGAAAGGGGTTGGGGAAGGTTGCCTGTCTTTTGCCTGCTCCATCTCCTATTTCGGTTACAGTCTAGCTATATTACCATTTGATTATACATTTGGTTCTTGTCCCCAACTTATCCGCCTAAGGGCCCCTTCTTGCCGGGCCGATTCCGTATATTACTTTTATGTGAGGGCATCTACCCTGAGGGACCAGGGAAGCAGGCCAGGGGCAGCGGACGCCAACCACCCCCTCCATCGATAATTCCCAACAGGTTCCTAAATTAATATTTCCTAGGGTGTAAAGGTAGGGTCTTTCAGCATGTAGTATATCTGCCAGCGTGTCCATCTGGCCTTGAATTTCTCTTCCTGTTCATTTATGTTATGTGTTATTTTCTCCATGTTATAAATTGTTTCGTAATATCCCACCAGTCTTGGACTGAAGGATTTTTGTTGTTAACCACTGTCTAGTGATTGCCTTCTTTGCAGCTGTTAGGAGCAGAGTAAGCAAGCATCTGGTGTTAGGGCCTCTAAAGGCTCTGGGGAGATTTAGAACAGGAACATCTCCAGGGACAGTCGGAGTTGTGGGTCAATCAGTTCTTGCAGCTGAGCCTCAAGTTGTGTGAGGAACACTCGGAGAGCCGGACACAGCCACAAAACATGAGACAGGCTAGCCTGCAGCTCCCACATTGCCTCTAGCACTCTGCTGTGTTGTTGGGGTATAATGCCGTGTAACCACGGGGAGCGGAAATATCGAACCAGGACTTTCCAGGCGAATTCTCGCCACTGATGTGAAGCTAGTAACTCGGCTGACAGACTGCATGCCCGTCTCATTCCTCCAGGGAGAGCTGATGTCCTGTTTCTTGCGACCATTGTGTACGAATGCCCTCAGTGAGAGCATTTCTTTGTGAATTAAGAGCCTGATAATACTGTGAAATCAAGTGCTCTCGTGTCCCTCGTTATTGCTGTATCTGGCACTTGAATTAGCACAGGGGTATCCCTCCGGTTTCCATAACGTCCGTGGGAGGCCCTCTATATAGTGGCATGCGTTGGAGATATGGAAAAAATCTCTGTGTGATAGGTGAAATTTTCTTTGGATCTCCGTGTACGACCAGGCGTTGCCCTGTGTCATTATTTGTGACAGATATTTTAACCCCTGTCTTTCCCATTGAATAAAACCGTCGTCCATGCTGTTAGGGGAGAAGTCTGTTGGAAGCTTGAGATCGGGCAGATGAGTGCCTGATAGGGTGCCAATCGTTGAGATTTTTCAAGTATGTACCAGTTTTAAATTGCGCTGCTAGCCAGAGATTAGGACTTTGTTGGACTCTTCCTCCGGTTCCTGTCGGTATAGGGCCCTAAGGAATGCCTGATCACTGATGAGGTCTTTTCTATATCAAGCCATGCGGCGTGTAGGCCCCAATCTGTCAGGTCATTATATGTGTGAGGGTAGTTGCCTGTTGGTAAAGCATTAAATCGGGCAGAGCTATACCTCCATCTTGGCGTGGGAGGGAAAGTATCTTTAGACGGATTGGGGTTTTGGGAGGCCCATATAAACTTCCTTATTAGGCGGTTTATTTCATTAAAAGTTTTAATGGTATGTATAGGGAATATTTTGAAATAGATATAGGGCTCTCGGTAAGGCTATCATTCTGATTAGGTCTACTCTCCTGGATAGGTTAAGAGGCAGGGTGGCCCAAGCCTGCAAGTCCTGTTTAGTTGTAGGACAAATGGCGTATAGTTTTGCTTATAATATTGCGTGGAATCTTTTGGAATGTATATACCAAGATATTTCAATTTCTGCAGGTCCCATCTGCCTGGTAAAATGTCTCGGGTACTCTGCGTGGGAGCATAGTTAAAGGTGAGGACTTCCATTTTAGTAAAGTTAAGTTTATATCCTGATACCGAGCCATAGGAATCTAAAATCTATCTCACTGCTGGGACCGTGAGGTCAGGATTCTGAAGGTACAAGAGTATGTCATCCGCATACAAAGCCACCACGGTGTTCAGTGTCTCCTATCCGATCTCTCGGATTCGCTGGGATTCCCAAATTTGTTGCCAAGGGTTCGATGACTATGGCGAACAGGGGTGATAAGGGGCATCCCTGACTGGTGCCTCTGAAGCTGGAAAAAGTTAGAGTGGTGTCCATTCACTTTCACACAGGCTTTGTGGGTTGAGTATATATTCTGAAGCGTTTGGACAAATAAGGAAATCAAATTTGTTTAAGGTTAGGTACAGGTAGGGCCAGGCGACCCTATCAAAGGCCTTTTCCATCAAGACTTATTAATACTGTCTGTTCTCTGGTCTCTTGCATCTGGTGCACTATATATAGGGATCGTTTGATGCTATCCATGGTGGTGCGAGACCTAATGAAACCAGTCTGGTCTTTGTGTATCAGTAGAGTAAGTACCCTGTCTAGGACGGTGTGCCAGTATGTTCATAAATATTTTATAATCCTGGTTGAGTCGGATATCGGCCTATAAGATCATGAGTCTTGGGGTTCTTACCTGGCTTAGGTATTACTGAGATTGTGACATGGGACCACGATTGAGGTGGAGTTTCCCCTTCAAACCGAGTTGAAGACTCGAAGAAGCAGAGGGCAGTCTGGATTTTAACTGCCTTATAGAACTCTGGGCGTAACCGTCCGGCCCTGGGGCCTTCAAAGATTTAGCCTTGGCTATGACCTGAGACCACTCTAATTCCGTGATGGGTCTCATCAGGTCTTCCTTATGTGTCTCAGTGAGTGGCGGGAGGAGATCGAGTCTAAATGCTCCATCATCTGTTTCTGACGGCGTATTCTCCGGGGTATAGAGGGCTTTGTAGAATGCTGTAAAAGCATCCACTATGTCATGTAATTGGGATAACAGCTGGCCTCCATGGGATGCCTAATGGATGCAATAGTTGCACCTTCTTCTGTTTACGCACTTGGTATGCGAGCAAGCGTGTGGCTTCATGGGCCTACTTCATAAAATCTTTGCCTCAGGAAGGTTAAGGCAATTTCAGTTTGTTGCTGAACTAACGAGTCTAAGTCCCATCTAACTTGTTGTAACTGGGGTAGGACTGACTTATCCCCTGTTGGTGCGCCATTTGGAGGAAGTGCAGGGTGTCCTCTAGTTTAATCCTATATTCTTTCCGCTGCCTCCCTAATTCAATATATTTAATTATATGTCCTCTGAGGACTGCTTTAATTGTGTCCCAGTGTACTGAGGATGTAGAATCATGTGGCGGATTATCTTTTATGATTTCTGTAATTCTATCTGAGAGGAAATCCCGAAATTTTTGACCAGCAAGTGGAATGGATTCAGTCGCCACTCGTGTTTCTCGACTGAAGACCTAAGTCCCAATGGGTTGTCAAGGCGCATGATCCGAGATAGATACATCTCCCAATTAGGCATCCCATACGATGCTTAGGTTTTCTATTTGAGTGTATGCATGATCTATTACGGAATAGGTGTGATGCACGGTGAATAATAGGAGTAATTTTTGCATTTGGGTGTAATTTCCACATACATCACACCAGCCCATCTCCGATATGAACTTACTAAAAACTTTTGAGTGGACGTTTGCTTTTGAGGTCTCTGGCTGGTGGAATCATCCGAGGATCATAGTTAGATTGAAGTCACCTGCCATCATGAGGATGCCCCTGGTCTTCTGAATTATCTTGTCCAATAAAGGTCTCAGCTTTGAGACCGTAATGCCTAGTGGTAGGTACACATTCGCCAGTGTTACCTCTGTATCATTAATTTTCCTTGGGCAATTACCAGTCGGCCTTCTGGGTCGGACCAGGTGGTCTCCACCAGTGGAGTGTGCGAAGATATAATAATAGCTACCCTCTTCTTCTGCCATCTTTACAAGATGAATGGAACACTTGCCCGACTCAGTTTAGCTAATTTGTTATGTTCATGGGATTCATATCGTTTCTTGGAGGAAAGCTACATCAGCCTTTGACTTTCTAATATAGGCTAATGCCCTGGATCTCTTAATGGGCGAGGCAAGGCCCTTGATATTAAGGGACAACAACTTCAACGTGTGGGCATGCATTGTATAAAATCATTATGTTGCTTAATGCCCAGCTTCCTAGTCCCCTGAGACCCTCTCAGGACCATACAGACTTGTGACTGTATTCTGCACTGTACAAATTTGGTGACTCCTAGACAGACACAACAATACCAACAGAACAGAAACATAGATCAACAAGTAACAGGTACATAGTATACCCACTAATGACCAACCTGGTCAACTAAACTACTACTGGCACTTCCACCGATCTGGGCTGAGCCCTGATCCGAAGGTGAGTGTATAACCCTACCTAAACAGCCCTTATTTATTCTGGGCCTGAGGTACCAAGGTACCTATGGGAAAAGGTAAAGGGAATAGGTGACAGTCACGGCAGGGCCGTGGCTCCCCGTAAGCTATAATGAACATAGAGGTTTCTGCAGTGCAAGCGGAATGCGACCATCCTTCTACCATCTAGTTGGGTATATCCCAACTTGTAACCGACCTCCGCCATCCTGTCCCAGGGCCCCTGGATTGATAAAGTCTCCATCTGTGAGGACGCGTTCTCTAGTCCTCATGCCCTCACCAATCTCAGAGACTCCATGGACACATGGCCCAGTGTCTCTGTTGTGGACCCCTCTGCAGATGCTGTTAGTCCTGATATCGGAGTGACCCCAGTTCTGCCCTCTAAGGACTGACCCCTCACCCATTTCATTGTGGCCACCCGGAGAGGCTCCCCGCCGCAGATTCAGAGCCTCTAAGGGGGCGCCTCCTCCACGGCCCGGGGTTGGGACCAAAGTCCATGTCCGTTAAGGCCCGACTGGTGTGAGCTGTTTAATTTGGTCCAGCTTTAATCTGTAGGTAGTCCCCCACCCCCCTCATGGTCTTGTGTACCTTATAACAGATTATCCCTTACGCCTCTGTTTAACCTTTTTACCGCATTCTTATGTATATATTCCTTCCAGTCTCATAGATTCCCCGCTCTCGTCTGGTATATCTAACATCCTCCATCTGGTTAGTCCCCCGTAATTAGTTGCTCATTCCAGGTTATCGACTACATTTACGGGTGAGTAGCATATCCCCTTTTCCCCAAGTCTCCTCCCTTCCTTTGACTGCACATGTGGGCTTCCTCCCAGTATAAGAGCAAAGGTTTTAATGTTTATGCGTCATCTCAGCTGGTACTGGGTTCAGAGTAATGAAGGGCCCACGAGGTCAGGCGAAGGAGTGCATGCTCCATCACTAAGTATCCATGTCCCTCCCCACTCGCCGGGCTTAATTTCCGTTAAGCACCGCATCCTATGACGTGCCAGCCCTCAGTTCCCATGCATGGCTCTCCCACCCCTCTTATCCCCCTCACATTCTCAGCAATTGCGATGTAGCCAACCTCCAACCCGCTCTATGTGCTGATTGTTGGAAGTGTAACTACTGTTATCAGTGGCCTGTACAAAACCACCCGGCCCAGCCCGCTCACAGTGATTATCGCATAGGGTGTCACCCGGCCGCCCCAAGGCCTCCCCTTTCAGCACTTCCGTGAGTCGCCGTCTCTCCTGCTTAGGCTCCGAGCTGGCAATGCCCCACACCTAATCCACTGGAGCACGAGGAGAAACCACCCCAAGATCTATCCCTTCCCCACCACCAAGCTGGTCCCCGTCTCTATCTCCCCTCCCCCCCTTCAGAGCCCCGGTGCAGAACCGTGTCCCCAGCACACACAGGCCCAACGAGCCGCAGCCCCCTTAACAGTCTTAGCCATGGCATGCTGCAGCTCGAGGTGTCTTGGCTGCTGGCACATTGATTATCACCTCGCCACCCGGACTCCCTCGGAGATACCAACACCCGCTTCCACCAAGATTGCCCTCGATCGGTGGCCCCAACATCTCTCCAGCATTCCCCCATACTAAACCCTGTCCGTATACCCCCAAGAGACCTCTGTGCTTTACTCCTCCCCCACCCCCATACCCTACCCAGATCATGACATAACGCTTCAAATAAAATTTTAAACTGTGGCTGGATCTGTCTATTATAGCAGCATTTTTAGTGGGCAGAGTCCATGCTGATACTTGCGGACAGTTCAGGTGCTGGACACTGGCATAGCTTTCTCCGATGAACCACGGGTCTGGATTTCAGGGTGTTAACGATTGTATGGCTTCCATGCCCTGGCGCGTCTGGAGTCCCGCTGGCCTGCATTCCACACTTTCTGGGCCAACTTAGAGGCAGGGGTGGCTGCAGTCCCCAGTTGCTGCTGGGGATCTCTATTTTCCTCGATTTAAGCTCATTGACTGCCGTGGCTGCACTGTCGAACATGTGGGGCCCTCCTTAAGTGGATCATTATTAGTGAAGGGTACAGTGTCCTGAAACTTACTCCTGCCGCTTTAACGCCCTCATGACTGGAATATAGGCCCTCCCTCGTGCCATTACTGGGGGAGCAAAGTCGTTTTCAAAGAATAATCTATGCGATTCGTACCAGACTGATCCCTGTCTCCAAGCAGTATGTAGTACCTTTTCTTTCTTGATGCTGAAATCTTATTAATAGTGTGCGGGGCCGTCGCCTGCTGCTGGCTTAGGGCGGCGTGCGATGCACCTCTCCATTTCTAATGATATCTCTTGGAAAGCTTTAGGGTTTCTCTCAGCAATTTCTGAGCAGATGGGATAATTTCAGTGCCTTCCGTTCCTCCGGGTGCCCGACAGTCTGATGTTATTTCAGCGACTCCGATCTCTCGTCTTCTGCAGATCCTGGAAGCTTCTCAGTTGTGCATGCAGTTGGAGCAATTGCACCTCCGTCTCCCCACTCTCTTGTCCGTGGCGGTCAGCTGCTCTTCTTGCTCATCTTGCCGTTTCTCGAGCTTGCTCATGTCGGTTAGGGCGAGAGACCGTTGCCCGCATTTCTTTCCGAAAATCCGGATCTCTGTCAACATTTGGGTCATTTGTCTCTGCAGTATGGCGGGACCCGATCGGCCTTGCTTTGCCATGGCGGGAGGTCAAAGATGCCCGCCAGTCCAGCTCTCCGAATCTTCCTCCTGGGATCTCTCTTCATCCATGCGTCTTGGGGAACCACGGACGGAATCACCCCTTTTTAGGCATTTGCTACCTCTGGTTCACAATGAGTTGCCTCTATTTTACTTTTAGCTCTGAAAAGTGAGGTATTTACTTTATGCCGAGGGAGCCTCATGACCCGAGCTGTTGTTTAGTGCATGGCGTCACGATCCCCCCCACCTGCAATTGTAACCTACAGTGTTACCTAATTTCTATCTCCTTCCCCATCTCTAACCCTACTTCCTTTCTCTATATCACCCCTGTCTTCCCTGTTCCTCCTCCCCTCCTTTCACAACCCTATCCCATTCCCTCTACTATCTCACCCTACCCCTTCTCGCTGCCCACCATTCCCTTCTCCACCCCATTCTCCTCTCCTTTCCTCCTCCACCTTCTCTCATAACCCTTTCCTTACTCTAATCCCTCCACTCATCTGTCTCTCCCTCCCACACCAAACCCACCTCTGTTCGTACTTGACTGTAACTCTGTTTCTATGTTCTCCCACAAGCCTGCCTTCTCCCACCCATTGTAACATATATTCTAGGGACATGGATATGTTGTTCATCCACACTCATTGGCAGTATCCTTGCCGCTTTAAATCTTGCGGAAGGTCTTAAACTTGCTCCTCCCACCCACCGGGTGGTATAACTCTAGCTCCGCCCCATGGCATGATCTTCCTTACGCTTGGAGCTCAGGTTCCCTCCCTTAACGCTCTGCGTTTGCGACTGGTTCCTATTTCCCGTTTGCGGATTTAAAATAATATTTTGCAAAAGACTTCAGTCTTGATCCCAGCGGCTGCGATGGACAAATCGACTCGGTTCGGAGATGCCCTTGCGGGCAGAAGATGTCTCGGACGGATCCACACTCCACGTGTGTCTACTGTAGGCCTTGAGCACGACCGCGGGCTTGCGACCTGTGCTCATCTTTCTCGGCCTCGTCCTCGAAGACCGTGCTGCCCGATTGCAACTGGGTGCGTCCGAGGCGTTTCCCTCGGTGAAGTCAGGGAGGCCCGGTTGGCGGTGTCAGCGGCGGCGGGCTCGGCGGATCAGCTTCGGCGGATGGTGCGCCCTCGAAGAGGAGGCGGCGCGGCCGTATCTTCCTCGACGCGGCATTTATCCAGCTCTCTCTGGGTTCTTCCTACACGGCTTCCTTTAAGGAGCTTTGTCTGTCCCTCTCCACTAAAGGAAGGGCCTGCGTCTGCTGGACCTTTTCTCGGTCCAAAGAGGGACAGGGTAAGTCCCTCCGTCGGCGCTCTTGGGGCGGGAAAGGTCCCTCTCCCGGGCCGTCGACCGTCGGCCGGTCGGCACGCTCGGCTTCGACCACTGGCCTCCACGGTGTCCCGTCAGGTCAGTTGACCGAGACTCCACTGATGAAGTCGAGATTTTTCTCGACCCATTAGACGGCTGTCGCCTTTAGCAGCCGAGATTCCCTCTCCCGGTTCCCCGGGAGAGTTGAGATCCGTGGGCTCGCCTGTGCCTCCGGTTCCGGAGCCCTCGGATGGACCTTCCGAGCGAAGGAGTGCGGTTCGCCCGACACCTCCCGCACCGACCCGGAAATTCCGGGACTCTCGGTCTCGGTCTCGGACCTCTTCAGCGGTCCAGCCGTTCCCACCCGTCATAAGCGGTCTCGGTCTACACCTTGCATCAAGCGGCGTGGCGCTCGTCCTCCTCCTCCTCCCGGATGAGGAGGCTTCGCGTCAAATTCGTCGGCGATGCGAGACCTTATGTTGCAACAGCTCCTCCTGGCCGGGAATAAGCCGACTCCGGCGCCTTCCCGGCCATTAAGTGGCTGTCACCGGCGGCCGACACAACCCTCGACTTGTCCGAGGCCTACACCCAGGCGGTTGTTCGGCCAAACCAGCTGCTCCACCGATTCGGTGGAACCTCCGCCTCCACAGCCACCAAGTGGGGCTCCGACCAAGGATTCTCGGTCGGCTAAGGTTTACTCCATCGGCTGTCAGTTACCCTCCTCCGACCGACCTCGGCAGGTGAAGGTGGCTCAGGCAAAGCAGCTCTTTGAGGACTCTTCCGAGTCCGAGGCGATTCCTCCTTCTTCTCAAGCGACTGGACTTGAGTCTTCAGGAAGGTCAGCCAATGAGACGATAGCCCGTCGTCCTTCCTAGGACTGCTTGGCTCATCTGGAGTCTACGGGATGGAGCTCGAACCCGTTCCAAGCGGGCAGGTATCCCCTCACGGAGATTCTGGACGAGGGGATTCTCCGGCGGAGGCCTTTCGGTGGCGAGGCCACAGTAGGTCCGGCACTGGAACTTTGGCAGCCCGGCTTTCTGCCCTGCGCCCGGCCCAGGATAGGCCAGGAAGTATGGTCCCTACGGTTCCTTGTCCGGTTTTGAACACCCCTCTGCTGAGGGTTGGTTACCGACAGCGTTTTCCGGCGCCCGGCAGCGCCGGGATGTGGACAAACCTCCTGACAAGGAGTCAAGAGATGGACTATGTCGAGCGAAAAGTCTACGCTGCGTCCTCTCTCGGCCTTCGTCAGGCCAGTTAGGCCGTCCTCATGGCACATTTTCTCATGCCTGTTGGGCTCCCTGGATGAGGTCATCCCTCATCTTCCCGCCGATCTGCAGACTACGGTTAAGCAGGTGCGGGACCAGGAGCAGAACAGTAGGCAAACAACAGCTCAGACTGCTTTGGATGTAGGGGACTCATGTGCCAGATCGTTGGCGGCCGCAGTGGCTATCGTCGTGAGCTTGGCTGAGGATATCCACCTTTGCCGGATACCCAGCACAAGTTGGCGGATGTTCCCTTTTGGGGACTGACCTCTTGACCCTGGGGTGGAAGGTCACCTGCAGAGGATCGAGAAGTCCAATGCCACCTTGGACTCGGTCTCTTCCGCTCAGAAGGACAAGGCCGCAAACCACAGCCTAAGCCCTTTGGTCCTTCTGTGCCCCGCGGCGCCCGGCCCAGCAGCGTCAGGGCCAGCAGGCTCGACCTTGGCATCCCAAACCCAGCCGCCGGCTTCCTCTAACAGGAGGCAGGAGGAAGGGCCCAGGAGGTCCCTCGGCGGTCCTCCTCAAGCCTGCGATGACGGGCTGAGGGTGTCGCCCCATCCCGTCTACCTTAGGTCCCCCGTGAGGGCAGCTCCAGCACTTCCGTTCCGCTTGGTCGCTGTTACCACGGACAGGTGGGTCTTGGAGGTGGTGGGAAGGCCTGCCTCTGGAATCGAGCAGGCACCACCCTTCAGGCGTCGCCTCGAGAGGCCGGGATCCCCAGCCTCACTGGTGGCTCGTCGAGCCGACATCACTCTCCTCCTCCAGAAGGAGGTGGTAAGAGAGTGGTGGACCCTCCTTCAGACCCAGGGTTTGTGTCCAGGTACTTCCTGGTTCCGAAGCAGACGGGGGCTGGTGCCCCATTCTCGACCTACGACCTAAACAAGTTCCTAAGGTCTCGAACCTTCAGGATGGTCACTCTGGCTCAGATTATACCATCCTTGGAGCAGCGCGTGTGGTTCTGCTCTCTGGACTTGCAGGGCCGCGTTTTTCACGTCCCTATCCGTCCGTCTCACCAGAGATTCCTTCGCTTCGAGCGGAAGGATCCCTCTTGAGTTCAAGCCATGCCCTTGACTTGTCTCCAGCTCCCAGGGTCTTCACAAATGCATGGCAGTGGTGACAGCATTCCCTGCGGCGCGAGGGGTCGGGTGTGCCCTTACCTGGGCGACTGGCTGATAGCAGTCTCCCTCCAGGAAGGAGGCGGGTGGTCCAGAGATCTGGCCCTCCAGGTCTGCTCTCAACTGGGCCTCCTTATCACGAGCCAAGTGGAACTCGAGAGGCGAAGCAGGTGATTTTATTCATCGGGCGCCTTTCGACTCTCTTGAACCAAGCCTTGACTCCAGCGGACAGGGCGAGTTCTTTCCTCCTTTGCCCGATCATTTCTGGTTGGGCAATTGCGCCCTGCCGGGACTTCCTCGCCTCCTGGGTCTCATGGCGGCCTGTACCAAGCGTGGTCCGTTGGGCCCGCTGGAACATCGTCCTTCAGTGAGGACTGGCCAGCCAGTGGTCCTAGCTGCGATCCCTTGGACCAGCTTGTGCCGGTGACACAGGGATGTGGAATGCTCTCCAGTGGTGGACCGTTCCAGATCATTTGCAGGAGGGCATCCCGTTACGTCCGCCCGAGCCGGCGGTCTCTCTGTCGACCGATGCCTCTCTGATGGGTTGGGTGCCCATCTGGGGAACACCGGGCTCATGGCCTCTGGTCCCGCAGAGTCCGATGCCACATCAACCTGCTGGAGCTCCGGCGGTCCGCCTAGCTCTCACCGCCTTTGCTCCGTTCCTCCGGGGTCAAGTGGTCCGGTCAGGACGGACAATACCACGACCATGTACTATCTAAACCGCCAGGCGGGGGCAGCTCCATGCTTCTATGCAAGGCTCTCCGCATTTGGTCCTCGTCGCAGCCTGGGCGGATCTCCTAGCCATTCACGTGGCAGGGCCTCCAACACCCTGGCCGATGCCCTGAGCGGATAGGGCTGCATCCCACAGTGGTCTCTCCTGGAGGTAGTACAGCATCTGTTCTCCTTTGGGGCACACCTCAGGTGGACCTGTTTGCCTCCATGGAGACGCGAAGCTGAGTCTGTTCCATGCCCCCCCTCAGCAGGGGCTCGCTGCAGGGGATGCCTTCTCGAGGGCAATGGACCCGGGCCTCTTTCGCCTTTCCCCATTTCCCTTGATCCACAAGGTGCTTCTCAAGGCGAGGAGGGACAAGGCGCAGGTGATCCTGATAGCCCCAGACTGGCCTCGCCAGTTCTGGTACCAGATCTCCTCAGTCTCAGCTCCAGGACTCGCGGCAGCTTCCAGCTCGCCCGGACCTGCTCTCAGTCAATCAGGGAAGGTGTTCCATCCGGACCTTCAATCCCTGCACCTGACGGCCTGGTTCCTGGGGCTAGAGTTCCAGGCTTTGGGTCTTTCGCGAGGTCCTCAATGTAGTTGAGCGTCCCGTAAGTCGACCAGAAAATGCTATGCCTTCAAATGGAAAAGGTTTTCCATTTGGTGTCAAACAAGGGCTTGGACCCTTCCTCCTGTTCCTTGGCAAGCATCTTGGACTATTTATGGTCCCTTTCTGAGTCAGGGCTTAGGTCGGCGACCCTAAGGGTGCACCTGGCAGCCATCTCTGCTTACAGGCGCGGGCTGGGAAGCAGTCGGTGGCGCAGGAGAAGGTGGTCTGGCGCTTTTTCAAAGGCCTTGATCACATTTCCCCTCAGTCGGGAACCCCCACCTCCGTGGGATCTACTGCTGGTACTGGCAAAGCTCATGGGCAAGCCATTGAACCTATGCACAGGTGTGCTCTCTCACCTGTCGTGGAAGACCGCCTTCTTGGTGGCTATCCGTCAGCCAGAAGGATGGGAGAGCTCCAGGCGCTTTCCATCGAGTCTCCTTACCTGGTCTTCCACAGGACAAGTTGTCCCTGCTTCCACCGAAATTCCTTCGAAGGTGGTGTCGGAGTTTCACCTTAACCAGGTGTTGACTCTGCGGTGTTCTACCCCAATCACACCTCGGAGGCCGAATATAGGCTCCATACTCTGGATCCTAGAAGGCACGCTTATTTATAAGGGCCTTGCGGCTGATATTCGAGAGAGGTTAGCCAGCTGTTGTCACCTACGCTGAAGCGCATCTGGCAGACCTGCAGCCAAGCGGACGATAAGCAGGTGGGTAACCTCCTGCATAGATCTCTGCTATAAGTTAGCGGGCATGGAGCCTCCCAGAGGATAAGAGCTCATTCTACCGCCATACTGCTGCAGCAGTGGCTGCTTCCAGGGCGTCCCTATCCAGGAAATCTGCAGGGCTGCTACCTGGAAGTCAGCAAACACCTTCATTACCCACTACCACATCGACCTTGAGTCACGCGGGATGCTGGTTTTGGGGCCTCGGTTCTCAGTCTCTCTTTCCCAAGTAAGTATATGGGGTGTCGTCTTGCCTCCCTCCTCCCGGAGAACTGCTAGAGTCTGCCAATGAGTGTGGATGAACAACATATCCATGTCCCTAGAAATACAGGTTACTCACCTGTAACAGGAGTTCTAGGAATGGTATATGTTTGTTCATCCTACGACCACCAACCTCGGCAGCGCACAACCCTGAGCTTCAAGCGGGCAGATCTGGCGTCATGGGGGAGACCGGAGTTATACCACCGGGTGGGTGGGAGGAGCAAGCTTGAAGACCTTCCGGCCAAGATTTAAGCGGCAAGGATACTGCCAATGAGTGTGGATGAACAACATATACCATTCCTAGAACTCCTGTTACAGGTGAGTAACCTGTATTTATTCTACTACTAGCTGGTGCTGGCACACATTTAGCTTGCAGCTATAATTTTTGGTGCATGGTTTCAGTTCTCCACTGTTTGTTCATTTCGTGGGTCAAATCCATGTACACAATTTACTGTACATAGTTGCTTTCATATTTAATTCTCTGCTGTTTACAGTTGTAACATGTTGCTTCGACTCTCTGTATTTTCAGGTGTACTCCCTTTCCCTTCCCACAGGATACATCTGGAAGCTGAGCTCTTTTAGTTCAGTATGTCTTTCCTGGTGAAACTTTTAAATAAAACAAATTCTGAGACAGCCTATTTCAATGCCTGTTTTGGGAAGGTTGTTTTCATGATAGTTCTCACCGCCACATTTTTTTGTTTATATTCTAGATAATCCATATATCAGTCCACCTCAAGAAACAAGTTGGGAATTGCCCCAGTGCCAAGTGAGTGATCCTGAAGTGTTATTACTTTGTGTGCAAAAATACACTATTATTACTTTGAGGGTTCTTGCAGTAGGCAGCACCATTAAGACTGAAACCGTCAGGCTCCATACCCCACGGAAAACTTGGTCATTAGTGGGGACTGCCCTGACGGCCCGCCCCCAGCCTCCGCCTATGATATGATAGGGGCAGTTCCCCAGCCCAAACTCGGTTCTTTTCCTGCCCGTTGAGCTGCACAAGTCAGACCTCCCGCGGGCCGCATTCTGCTCTAGTCGACCGCCATTTTCTACCGTTTACCCGTGCTTTATTTTATTAATATTCTTCTGTTTAGAGTATTTTCTTGCATGTCTTTTCTCCATCCTCTTCTTCAAATGGGTGGATGAAGTATGCTTGTGGCAAGATGCTCCCCGTTAGGACAACCACTCCGCATGTCTGCATTGCCTAGGCCCAGACCACGACACTGATGCCTGCCAGTACTGCCAGGATTTCAGCCAGTGTGCGCCCGCCAGAAGGCCCTGAAACCTTCCTGCTACAGCAGAAATTAACAGCAATGGAGAAGGAGCCCAGGGCAAAGCACCTCATCTTCCCTGGCTTCCGGGCTTCGATGACTTCTTCATCACACAAAGAGCAGAGGTCCAATGGAAGGTACAAACACCAGTACAAACATAGGACAAACTCAGTCAGCTTCCCATTCTAGGTCCCTGCATTAGTCGGCGACAGAGTCTGGATCTTCATCCCGTGGGAGGTTGGCCTCTTCTACCCAGGCAGCCCTCACTCCCTCCAGGCTCCTGTGGTCAAACCACCCGCTGTAGTTACCATTTTGGGTGGTGATTCTCTGGGGCTCGGGACTTCATCCACAGCCTCAGGCCCCTGATGCTCAGCCCTCCCATCTTGTGGGTTCTCAGCCAGGTGGCTGGGCGAGTCTTCCTTGGGTGCGGGTCTGTGCCCATCACTCTCCCAGTCCAGGTGTCGGCTAAGTCAACCCCAACTTCAGGGTCCTGCGCCACCAAGTGGCGCCCGGGGCATGTGCTCACCTCTTCCATGAGAGTGATGCCTCTGCCCGCTGGGGAAACAGCTCCCCGGGACAGGCCGCTCCTTCACGGCCGGTGCCAGCTGAATCACCAGACGGTCAGCTGTATGTCTAGTCGACACCAACCATCTCAAGATCGTCCCAGCGGCGCCTCAGCTGTCTTCGCCCAACCCTCTGCTGTTGCTGGCCAACCCTGTTATGTCTCCTTAGTCAACTCCGGTCTGTCAACTCCCACTAGACCAGCGCCTGATTGCTTGATGCCTATTAACCTGATGTCTGGGTTGCAGAGCCTAAGGAACCGATGCCGGGGCCCTCTACTCCCTACACCCCAGCCGCCCAGCTCTCCCATTCATGCCTCAGAATCCGACCACAGATCTCAGTGCTCTCTTTGCAGCATGGTGGGCGGTCTTTAAAAACAAGGAGTCCCGAAGAAGCCTCCTACTCCTAAGGACCCTCTTCAAACTTGGACAAGGGTCAGGTCCCCCCTAGGAAGGCTCCAGTGCCACCTCCTAAAGAGCCCGCCCTGCAGCCCTGACATTGCTGGCGCTAGCCATCTGAGGACTCATCGGCGAGAAACATTTTCACTCACCTTCTCCATCTTCAGACTCGGGTGAGTCGGAAGATATTCCTCCCCTCTTCAGATGAATCCAAATGATCTGACTTACCAGAGGAACCCAAGGATACCCTCAGTCTCCTCCAGATGGGCCTACTTTTGTGGATGTGATGAGGCACATCCAATCTACCATTTTCTACCATTGTTGACGGTACCTTTGGAAAAGCCCTTGGCTCAAAGGTTGTAAACTGATTGCTTTATAAATAAATAAATCCCTTATGGGTTGGGACACTGAGGAAGTGGACCCTGAGTGACATCGGCTGTTCATCTTTCTCCGTTAAAAGGACTCGCTACCTTTAGTTGTTCCACCCTTATTGACTTCTTTCAAGGACTTCAGTAGGGCTGCCTAGAAACATCCTTTGTCTTCCCGGTGGTGTCCTAGAAAGCAGGTCATATATAATGCTCAAGGACAAGCCCTTTTATGGGAGCACCCAGAGGCTGACTCTGTAGTCAGTATCACTGCCCATGACTGCTTTAAGCGGCCCAGACAGACTCCAGACAGGTGGACCAGTTAGGCTAGAAGGTCTGTGCCTCTGCCACCTGCACTGTCCATTCCCTGAATTTTCTGGCCCACATGGTCCAGTACCAGAGCGCCCCTGTGGGAGAGGCTTTGGAGATGGCACAAGCCCAGACTGTTAGCCCTGGCAAGACCGAGCTGCCGCACATTCAAAATCTGGCTCGGATGTTGGTACTCACGTTTTCCTCGTCTCTATGGCTCCTTCAGAGATTCTCCATCGGCCGAGTCTAGGTCATCCTCATTCTCTGGGTCGAGCAGGTTTCACTGGTGTGGGAGGTCTCTCTCTCTCTCTCTGCACCATGGGAAGGCGCCTCCGCTACTCATCTTCGTCCTCCTCAGGTGAGGAGGCTTCAGCGCAAACTGTCGATGCTACGAAGACCAGATGTGGCAACAGTTGGTGTTGTCAGGTCCGAAGGCGACCCCTGCTCCCACACCAGCCATCACTTGGCTGCAGGCCTACAGCGACACCCCGGTGGGCGCCAGTTGACACCCGCTTCTCCGCTTGCGAGCTTGTTCAGACCGCCTCCATTCGACGAGTAGGCCTCTCCACTGATAGTGGCCGACGCGGCCCAACCCAGGAGTCTTGACCTGCCCAGGGACTTCCCCCATCGGCCGTCGGTCACTATTATACCTGACAGCCTACGGCTGGTCTGGAGTGACTCGGGTGGTGAGCCGCTATCTGAGACTCCACACTGCACTCCGATCCTATCGACATGGAGTCAGTGGGGACACTCTTGGAAGAAGGACCCGTCTTTCAGTAGGCATCCTCCGTCTCATCTCCGGTCCACGGGATGAGAAATTGGAACCCGTTCAGAAGTGGGCTCGCTATCCCTCACAGAGATTCTAGATAAAATGGACTTCTCGGAGGTTTCCCAGTGGCCAAGGCCATAGTGGCCCTGCCGTTGAGCTCTGGCAGTGCCCCGCCTCCTGCCTTCGCCTTGGCCCAGATGGTCCACAAATGCTCACGGTGCCACTGGTACTCTCTCGGGTTCACAGGGCACCTTGACTGAAGGGTTGGTGGCGAATTTATGTTCGGCGCACAGGCAATTCAGAGGATGTCGATAGACTGCTCGATAAGAGTCCCAAGAATTGACCAGTCTGCTAAATAGGTCTATGAAAATACAAAATCACACATGCCCCCACAATGCAAAGCATCATGGGCTGCATATGCAAATCACCACAGAATGTTATGCTGGTCCAACTTTAAGCAGAATTGCATGGTGCGAAGGCCTCTCACACAGTTTGCAAAGGGTGGTAACAGAAGACATAGACACGTGTTTAGTCCTACCAGGACTCATCAGTATGCCTCGTCTGTTGACACCCCAGTGGAATGGACCAGCTACCCCTAAGGCCTTAGTGGGGGCATGTGTGATTTGTATTTTCTTGAAACTTGGCTTCCAGCCAAATGCCCTTTAGGGTAACCCTTGCTTCAGTGTTTACGCACAGAGGTTCTTTGTCTTTTAAATAGGTCTATGCTGCCTCCTCGCTCGGCCTCCGCAGTGACACACTTCTACCATGCTTTTCTGGGCTCTCTGGATGAGGTGATTCCTCATCTTCCTGCGGACCTCAGAATACAGTCAAGCAGATCCGGGACCATGAGTCGATGCTGTGGCCAAACAACAACCCGGACAGCTCTGGATGTTGAGAGTTCTTATACCTGCTCGGTGGCGGCACAGTTGCCATGTGCCGTAAGGCTTGGCTGAGGATATAGACTTTTATGGCAAACACTTGGCATAAGCTGGCAGATGTCCCATTTTGGGAACCGACCTGTTTGTGCCAGGTGTGGAGAATCACCTCCAGCGTGTCTGAGAGTCCAGTGTCACCTTGGACTCTGTGACGTCCCCAGAAGGATCCTAAGGGCTCCAGGCAGCAGAAGCATAAACCATTTTGGCCCTCCACTCCTGCAGCGAAATAAGCCCAGCATCAGTCTGGCCAGCAGGCTCATTTCTGGAGACAAGGCCCAAATCAGTGGCCTCAGTGGTCCGGAAGCCTGGAGGAAGGAACCTAGTGGCTCCCCAGCTGGATCCTTCTCCTACAAACCTGCTCAGTGGCCAGGGGTGGGGGTTGCCACCCTCGTGCCTGTCACGCCTCCTCTAGTTCCTCCTGTGGGAGGCTGGCTCCGCCACTTTCTTTCCATCGGGTCCGCCATCACTATGGACAGGTGGGTTTGGAAGTGGTTGGTCAGGGTCTGCCTCTAGAGTTCAAGCAGTACCCTTCCAGCTGAGTCTGCACCCAGGAGGGACTTGGTATCTCTGAACACTGTCTTTTTCTGAGACAACATAGCCCAGCTTCTCCATAAGGAGATCATGGTCAAGTTGTGGATCCTCCGGAGCCGCTCCAGTTTCTCTCCAGAATACTTCTGGTGCCAAAGCGGACAGGTGGCTGGCTCCCCATTCTAGATCTGCACAACCTGAACAAATTCCTCAGGTCCCACACTTTCGGTATGGTAACTGTCTCGGATCATGCCATCTCTGGAGCAAGACTTGTGGTTTTGCTCTCTGGATTTCAGGGCGCATTCTTTCACGTCCTGATCCTGCTATACCACTGAAGTTTCCTCCGTTTCCGGAGCCAAAGAGACCCTTTCGAGAGTTCCATACCGCCTTTTGGCCTCTCCTGGCCCCAGGGTCTTCACCAAATGCATAGCAGTGAGGCGGCTTACTTGCGGCGCTGAGGATCAGAGTGTACCTTGCCTGGACGACTGGCTGATCACAGGTCCTCCAAGCAGGAGGTGGGCCGGTCCAGGACCTCGCCCTCCAGACTTGCTTGACCTTGGCTTCCTGGTCAGCGAGGCCGGATCGGAACCCGTGCCCTTGCAGGTGATCAGCTTCATCGGGCAGAGCTAGACTCTTGCCGAGACAGGGTGGAAGTTTTTCCTCCTTTGAAAAGTCATTTCTGGTTGCGAACTTGCATCCTTCCTGGGACTTCCTGCACCTTCTGGGTTACATGGCGGCCTGCACAAGCACGGTCCGATGGGACTGCTGGCATATGCTCTCCCTGCAATGGGAGCTGGACAGCCAGTAGTCCCAGCACAAGGTCACCGACCAGCTGATCACTGTGGCCCGGAGGATGTGGGACACCCTCCAGTGGTGGTTAGTCCCAGAGCATCTGCAGGAAGGGATCCCGTTTGTCCGCCTGAGCCGATGGTCATCTTGGCGAGCAGCGCCTCTCTCACGGGCTGGGGTTTCCATCTGGGGAACCCAGAGCCCACAGGCTCTGGACCCCAAGGAGTCCTGATGCCACATCAGTCTGCTGGAGTTCTGAGCAGTCCGACTGACAGTGGTCCAAGTCAAGAGCGGACAACACCACGACCATGCTACCTCAACAAACAAAGCGGAATGCACTCCCTGCCCCTGTGCAAGGAAGCCCTCTGCATTTGGACACTGTGCACAGCCTGGAGGTGGATACCCTAGCCATCCATGTGGCAGGAGCCTCCAGTCAGCTGGCAGGCCCTCAGCGAGGTGAGCAAGGCATCTCATGAGTGGTCTCTCCATTTGAGGTGGTTCTGGTTTGTTCTCCCAGTGGGCACTCCTCAGACCTGTTCACCTTCATGGAAGCATAAAGCTGAGGCCCTATTGTGACTGCCCCCTTAGTAGTGAGAGCTGCAGGGGATGCCTTCTTGAGGCCTTGGACCCCAGGCCTCTTCTGTGCCTTCCTCCACTTCCCTTGATCCACAAGGTGCTACTCCAAGGTCAGGAGGGACAAGGCATGAGTGATTCTGATGGCTCTGGACTGGCCCCGCCATGCTCCGAGATGCCTTACCATCATGAGACCTACTCTCAATCAATCAGGGGAAGGTACTTCACGGACCATCAATCCCTGCACCCTGACAGCCTGGTTCCTGAGCAACTAGCGTTCCAGGCTTTGTCTCTCTGAAGATGTCCTCATTACTATGGCGGCATCTAGAAAGGAATCAACCAGAAAATGCTTTGCTTTCAAATGGAAGAGATTCTGCATTTGGTGTCAGGGCAAGAGGTTGGACCCTTGACCTGTCCAGTGGCTAGCATTATGGACTACCTGTGGTCTCTCTCTCCAAGGGGGACTTTGGTCGACAACCGTAAGGTGCACCTGGTAGCCATCTCTGCTTACCGTCCAGCGGGCGGTCAGGAGCCAGTGGCACAAAAGAAGGTGGTCTGGTGCTTTCTCAAAGGCCTAGATCATATTTCCCTCTGGTGCATGAACCACCACCACCGTGGGACTTGTTGCTGGTTTGGCAAAGCTCATGGGCAAGCACTTCAAACCGATGCACAGGTGTGACATGTCTCACCTGTCGTGGAAGAACCACCTTCCTGGTGGTTATCATGTCAGCCAGAAGGATCAGTGAGCTCCAGGCACTCTCAGTGAAGTCTCCTTACCTGGTCCACAGGGACAAGGTTGTTCTGCGCTCCAACCAAGTTCCTCCTGAAGGGTGTGTCGGAGTTTCACCTGAATCAGGTGATGACTCTCCTGGTGTTCTTTATGAATCACACCTCGGCGGCCGAACACAGGCTCCATACTTTGAACCTGAGGCGAGCACTCGCTTATTACAGAGGCGCATGGCTGGAGTTCAGGAGAGGGTCACCAGCTGTTTGTCACCTACACTAAAGGCTGCACCTGGCAGGCCTGCAGCCAAATGGATGATTGGCAGGTGGATCACTTCCTGCATTGATCTCTGCTATGGGTTGGCCGGTAGAGAGCATCCCGGAGGGCTTAGGGTTCATTCAACCACGCCATACCGCTAGTCAGTGGCTGCTTCTAGGGACATCCCTATCCAGGAAATCTGCAGGGCTGCTATCTGGAAGTCTGCACCTTAATTTCCATTACCACATTGACTTAGAGTCACGCTGGGATGCTGGTTTTAGGGCCTCAGTTCTCCAATCCTTATTTCTTAGGTAGAGGGTATGCGCCTTGCCTCCCTCCTCCCAGAGAACTGCTGGGAGTCTGTCTGACAGTGTAAATAAAACATCATATCCACATCCCTAGAAATACAGGTTACTCACCTGTAACAGTAGATCTTACTCTGAGAGGGCTCTTGCAGTAGGTAATTACATATAGGACTGGCGTCGGCAGGCAGCAGGACCCGGAAAAATTTCTAGCTAGCAGTCTCTGGCGAGGCGCCCCACATCAGGTGATCGGCTTCAGGAGCGTCGGTATAAAGGCGGTCTCTCACGCCCGCCTTCCAGTTCTTTCCCACCGTTAGCTCATGCCAGTGCCTCGCGGAAAAGTTCCCTGCTTGTCAGGCTTTTGCTATTTTAACCAGTATTTCGATTTTTTTTTTCCTATCATCCGTCAGGTATTCATCGGTGTATGTCGTCCCCTACACCCTCGAGCACAAAAACAAGTGTGACTCGTGTGGTGCCAACTCCCGCATAATACGGCCATTCCCTGTGCTTTTTTGCCTAGGCCCCGACCATCGGTGAGAAGTGTCAACACTGCCTTAGTTTGAATCGGCCACCGGAGGCGGCAGCAGTCCTAGGCCCATATTTTGAAAAAGAAAATGAGCTCCATGGTTAAAAATTGAAAAAGCTCGGCGAGTGTCAACTTCCCTGAAGGCCATAGCAAGAAAAAGGACAAAGAAAGCACTGGGACAAGGGCTCCTCTCTACTGCGACTTCCTCAGAGTCGCCGTGCTAAAAACAGCGTCCCACCCCAGTGGACCACTCCACTGGGGCCGCCTATAGAGGCTTGTAAGGCAGCATCGGCCTGCCCGTCCTGGCTCACTTCGGGCCCTTGAGGCGCCTCCAGACTTTCGAGACCTCTGCTCCCAGTAGAGCCGTGGTTTCGCAGCCGCCTACTAGTGTGAGTGTCTGGCAAGCCGGACGCTCGAATCAGAACACCTGCACGGAAAAGGTCGGTAAGTCGCTCGACCCTTTGGGGCGGCACACGGCCCCATTCCGCCCGACCAGGCCGCCCTCCATCGCGGCCTGTCTCTGGCGATGGGTCCATTAAGTCGGACGCCAACCCCTCCAGCGCCCGCCCCAGATCCCGGCTGTTACCGCATGTAGATTCCGCCTAACGTCCGCACAGCAGATGAGCCGCACGCCAGAACCCCCATGTCCGCTTGTTCCTGGCTCCCCGCAGCCTTCGCTGCCGTCTGGGACCCAGAGTCTCCTCAGCCCATCCCAGAGGATCCTCCTCCAATCCCGGGCGACGCTGAGGTTCCTGTTCCACCTCCGTCAGACCGTCCACCTGCTGGTCCAACCGATCTGGCGTCTGCTCCCGGATGCGGCTCCAACACCAGTGTTGCCGACTCGGGCAACATCCGCTCCCGAATGCTGCTCCGGCGGCCCCCGGTTCCCGACCCGTCATACCCAGGACCGCGGTATCTGGTGCCTCAGTACCTGGCATCAACGTATCCGACACTGCAATACCCGGCGCGGGCTTCCGCCGTCGGGTTATAAGTCACGCCTTATGGGTATAGTCCATACCAATATCCCCTCCTCCTCCTCGCCCCCAGCTGCGGTGGACCTGCAGGAGACTCTGGCCTCCTGGTGGGCTGGGCGAGCTCAGCTTACCAGAGGGTGGAGAGTGATCCTCGGCAACAGGTGCCAGTTCCCGTCGTCCGCGACAACAAACTTCCTCCCACCTCTGGACACCAGGGCTAAACCCTCTGGATCCATAGAGGGGCAGGACACGCTTCCCGAGGGCTTCCCAAAGGGTCCATTCCTCCCACTCATCCGAACACGAGTGATTCTGATCACTGCTTTCTGGCCCAGGCAAGTTTGGCTCTCTCTTCCAACAATACTCGGAGGACCCTCCTCTTCCTCTTCCGCTGTCATGAATTTTACTGACCCAGGATCAGGGGACCCTGGTCCATCCAGGTCTCAAGTCCCTTCAACTACATGCGTGGCTCATGCAGATATAGCTCAAACCCGCTTTGGGGTTTCTCCCAGGTGGCTGAGATCTTGGTGGAGGCTAGGAAACCCTCCACTAGGTCTACTTATGCCATGAAGTGGAAACAGTTCTCAATCTGGGCGCTTCAAAGGCTCGAGCCTTTCTCCTGCTCGGTTGGGCGACTGCTGGAGTACCTGTGCCATCTCCTTGACCTGGGTCTTGGTCACTCGTCTC
Organism: Neoceratodus forsteri; assembly: GCA_016271365.2. NCBI lineage: Eukaryota > Metazoa > Chordata > Ceratodontiformes > Ceratodontidae > Neoceratodus > Neoceratodus forsteri. Next base: position 335,218,506 of record CM057456.1, on the reverse strand, counting down.
TGAAGGTACACCTGGCGTCCATTTGACCTACCGTGTTCGCCGCCCAGATGGAACGTTTGCTCAACTGGAAGTCTCTTAGACTTTCCTCAGAGGGTTCTTCACTTGAGACTTCCTATCCAAGTTCCTGCCCTCCTTGGGATTTGAGCGTCATTCTTGAAAAACTTACTTTGCCTCCTTTTGAACTGGCGGCCTCCGCCGAACATGAAGTTCCTTTCATGGAAGAGCGCTTCTAGTGGCCATTACCCTCTGCTCATAGGATTTCCAAGCTCCAGGCCTGATGTGTAAAATCCCGTACTTGATTTTTCACAAAGAGCGTGTGGCTCTCGCACCAATCCTAAGTTTCTCCCCAAGGTGGTGGCAGAATCTATATTGAACCAGTCCATAGAGTTACCTGCTTTCTTTATGCAGTACTCCAATCTGGGAGCATCTGCTTCACACTATGGAGCGTTCACTGGATCCAGAATACTACATTAACAGAACAAAGGATCTCATAAAGACTGATCAACTGCTTGTTTCTTGTGCACCCAAAGAGAAGGCAGTGCTGTTTCCAAGCAGCGTCTATCTAAATGGTTGGCTCATTGCATCACCTTCTGTTATGACAAGTACAACAAGAGCCTTCGGGTCAAGTAAGAGGACACTCCACCAGAGGGGTCGCTGCCTCAAGGCATGCTTCAAACGTGTCAGCAGACATCTGTGCTGCCGCCACTTGTACTTCTGTCCATACATTTACAAAACATTACAGTTCGGATATTGCTTCGCCGTAGAGCAGGCTTGGGCCCGCTGTTCTGCAAGGTCTCCTTTCTTAAGGCCTTCACAGCTAGAGGATCTGCTTTGAGTAGCTTTCCTCCTCCCTTGTGCTTCTTCTTGTTCCAGACTGCTTGGGACTCAGTCCTATATGTAATTACTGCAAGAGCCTTCTCAAAGTAAGATAGGTACAATTACGCAAGAACTTACCGTAACAGTAGATCTTGAGAGAGGCTCTTGCAGTAATACCTCTCCGCCCCTCCATCCCCTATGCTTTTCAGCTCCTTTTCCAGTGGGAAATATCCGCTTCTCTCTAGTCTGGCCTCTTGTGGCCTGTGGTGGGAAAGAACTGGAAGGTAGGTGTGAGGACTGCCCATTTATACCGCTCTCACGCCAGTCACCCTGACGTGAGGGCGGTCCCGCCAAAGATTGCTAGCTAGAAATTTTCCGTGGGGTCCTGCCGACATCAGTCCTGTATGTAATTACCTACTGCAAGAGCCTCTCCGAGGATCTCCTGTTACAGTAAGTTCTTGCGTAACTGTACTTTTAGGGACATGGATATGTTGTTCATCCATACTGTCTGGCAGGTATCCTTGCCACTTTAAATCTTGCGGAAGGTCTTCAAGCTGGCTCCTCTCACCCACCGGGTGGTAAAACTCGGCTCCGCCCCATGGCGCCAGATCTTCCTTACCGCGGAAGCTCAGGTTCCTCCTTAACGCTCTGCGTATAAGACTGGTTCCTAATTCTTCGGTTTTGCAGATTTAAAGTTTTGCACTTCTAGACTTGGTCTTCTATCCCTCGTGACGCGAATGGACCGTCGACTCGGTTTTCGGAGATGCCCTTGCAGGCAGAAGATGTCTCAAAGCGGATCCGCACTCCATGTGTCTACTGTTTAGGCCTTGAGCCACGACCGCGGGCTTGCGACCTGTGCTCTTTCTTCTCAGCCCTCGTCCTCGAAGACCGTGCTGCCCGTTTGCAACTGGGCGTCCAGCGTTTCCTCGGTGAAGTCAAAGAGGCCCTGTCGGCGGTTTCCGTGGCGGCGGGCTCGCGGATCAGCCAGAACAGATGATAGCCCTCGAAGAGCAGGCGGCGAGGCCGCATCTTCCTCGCCGCGCATTTATCCCGCTCTCCTGGGTTCCTCTTATACAGCTTCCTTTAAGGAGCTTTGTCTGTCCCTTTCCACTAAGGAGAGGGACCAACGTCTGCTGGACCTTCTTCTCGGTCCAAAAAGAAAGACAAGGTAAGTCCCTCCGTCGGCGCTCTTGGGAGCAGGAAAGGTCCCTCTCCCGAGTGGTTGGCCATCGACTTCAGTCGATCGTTCGCTTGACCACTGGTCTCATGGTGTCCCCATCAGTTCAGTTGGCCGAGACTCCCGTCGATGCAGTCGAGATTTGTCTCGACCCGTTGGACGGGTTGTCGCCAAGTGACGAGAATCCTCTCCCGGGTCCCCGGTGGGAGTTGAGGATCCGTGGGCTCGCCAGTGCCTCCGGTTCCAGGCCTCGGGTGAACCTTCTGAGCCGAGGGAGAGCCAGTTCCCTCTGTCCCTCCCTCCGCCCTCGGAAAAGCCGAGGTTCTCGGTTTCCGACTTCTTCGGCGGTCCAGCCGATCCCGCCCGTCATAGAAGCGGTCTCGGTCCTCGGCACGCGGAAGTAAGCCGCCGCCGTCCTCCTCCTCAGACGAGGGAGGCTTGACATAAGTTACGTCGGACAGTACGAGGGACCTCATGTGGCAACAGCTCCTTCTGACCGGGAACAAGCCGACGCGCCGCCTTCCCCGGCCATTAAGTGGCTGTCACCGGGCGGCCGAAGCAACCCTCGACTTACCCAAGGAGCCTGTTCCCAGGCGGTTGTTCAGCCAAAACCAGCTGCTCCACCGATTCCGGTGGAACCTCCGCCTCCAGAGCGTTATTTGGGGCTCCGACCAAGAATTCTCGGTCGGCTCAGGGACTGCCCCATAGGCTGTCTGTCACCCTCACTCCCGATCGACCTCGGCAGGTGGAGGGTGGCTCAGGCCGAGCAGCTTCTGCGGACTCTTCAGAGTCCGATGGCGATTCCTCCCTTTTCTCCAGGCGAGTAGACTTGGAGTCCTCTGGAGGTCAGTCGATGGGCCAGTAGCCCGCGCCAGTCCTATCTGGGATTACTTCAGCTTATCTCGAGTCCACCGGGATGAAGCTCGAACCTATGTCTAAGCGGGCCAGGTATCCCTCACGGAGATACTGGACCAGGGATTCCCATGGAGGCCTTTCCGGTGGCCGAGGCCATAGTGGGCCCAGCCCATAGTGGGCCCAGCCTTGGAGCTCTGGCAGTGCCCTGCTTCCTGTCTCTTCCGGCCAGGATGGCTAGGAAGTATCGCGGTCCCACGGTTCCTTGTCTGGTTTTTGAACACCCTCAGCCGAGGGGCTAGTTACCGACAGCGTTTTCCGGGCGCCGAACGCTAAGGGCGTGGACTAACCTCCGATAAGAGTCCAAGAAATTGGACTATGCCGGCGCAAAGTCTCGCTGCATCCTTCCTCGGCCTTCATCAGGCCAGTTCGCTGTGCTTATGGCACATTTCTCTCATGCCCTGTTGGGCTCCCTGGACGAGTAGTTCCTCATCTTCCAGGCGGACCTGCAGACCACGGTTAGGCAGGTGCGGACCAGGGCAGTGGCCAAACAGCAGCTTCAGACTGCTGTGGACATTAGGGACTCATGTGCCAGGTCGGTAGCGGCCGCGAGTGGCTATCTTGCCGTCGGGCATGGCTGAGGATATCCACCTTCACCGGATACCCAGCACAAGTTGGCGGGACGTCCCTTCCTGGGGACCGACCTCTTCGGCCCTGGGGTGGAAGGTCACCTGCAGAGGATCGAGAAGTCCAATGCTACCTTGGACTTGGTCTCATCCGCACAGAAGGGCAAAGACCGCAGCCTAAGCCTTTTAGTCCTCTGCGCCCGCGTACGTCAGGACAGCAGGCACGAGCTGGCATCCCAAACTCAGCTTCCCGGCTTCCTCTTCCAGGAAGCAGGAGGTAAAGGTTCTGAGGTCCTCGGCCGGTCCTTCCTCCAAGTCTGCCCAGTGACGGGTTGAAGGGTGTCACCCCAGCCTCGTCGCCTCACCCCAGGTGCCCCCGTGGGGCGGCCGCCACTTTCTTTCTGCCTGGTCCGTTATCACCACAGACCGGTGGGTGTTGGAGGTGGTGGAAAGGGTCTGCCTCTGAGTTCGAGCAGGCCCCACCCTTCAGAGCTGTCGCACCTTGGGGCCTCGGGTCCAAGCCGAGCCGACATCGCCTCCTCCTCGAGAAGGAGGTGATCAGAGAGGTGGCGGACCCTCCTCAGACCCGGGTTCGTCCAGGTATTTCTGTTCCGAACGGACGGGGGCTGGCACCCCATTCTCGACCTACACGACCTAAACAAGTTCCTAAGGTCTCGAACCTTCAGGATGGTCACTCTGGCTCAGATAACCCATCCTTGAACACGGCGATGGTTCTGCTCTGGACAAGCAGGACGCGTTCTTTCACGTCCCTATCCGTCCGTCACATCAGAGGTTCCTTGCTTTCGAGCGGAGGGATCCTTTTCGAAGTTCCAAGCCATGCCCTTCGCTTATCTCCAGCTCCCAGGGTCTTCACCAAATGCATGGCAGTGGTGACAGCATTCCTCCGGCGCCGAGGGGTCCGGGTTTACCCTTACCTGGACGATTGGCTTGATAGCAACCCCTCCAGACAGGAGGTGGAGCGGTCCAGAGATCTGGCCTCCAGGTTTGCTCTCAGGTCGGCCTCCTCATCAACGAGGCCAAGTCGAACTCGAGCGAAGCAGGTGATTCTTTTCATCAGGGCAGAGCTCGGACTCTCTTCAAGCCAGAGCATGGCTCCGGCGGACAGGGCCGAGGTTCTTTCCTCCTTTGCCCAATCATTTCTGGTTGGGCAATCGCGCCTGCCCGGGACTTCTTGCACCTCCTGGGTCTCATGGCGACCTGTACCAGCGTGGTCCATTGGGCCTGCTGGAACATGCGCCCCTTCAGTGGGGCTGGCCAGCCAGTGGTCCCAGCGCTGCGATCCATTGGACCAGCTAGTGACAGTGACCAGGGGATGTGGAACGCCTCCAGTGGTGGACCGCTCCAGTTCATCTGCAGGAGGGCATCCCGTTTGTCCGCCCGAGCCGACGGTCTCTATCGACCGATGCCTCTGATGGGTTGGGGTGCCCATCTGGGGAACACCAGCGACGCCTCTGGTCCCCCGGGAGTCCCGATGCCACATCAACCTGTTGGAGCTCGGCGGTCCGCTAGCTCTCACCGCCTTTGCTCTGTTTCTTCGGGGTCAAGTGGTCCGGGTCCAGACGGACAACACCACGATGATGTACTATCTAAACCGCCAGGGCGGGACGACCCATGCTTCTATGCAAGGAAGCCTCCGCATCTGGTCACTGTGCGCAGCCTGGAGGCGGATCTCCTAGCCATTCATGTGGCAGGAGCCTCCAACACCCTGGCCAATGCCCTAAGCTGGATAAGGGCTGCGTCCCATGAGTGGTCTCTCCTGCCGGAGGTAGTACAAGATCTGTTCTCCCATTGGGGCACACCTCAGGTGGACCTGTTTGCCTCCAGGGAGAGCAAGCTGAGGCTGTTCCATGCCGCCCCCCTCAGCAGGGATCGCTGCAGGGATGCCTCTCGAGGCCGTGGACCCGGGCCTCTTCTCACGCCTTTCCCCGTTCCCCTTAATGCACAAGGTGCTCTCAAAGCAAGGAGGGACAAGGCGCAGGTGATTCTGATAGCCCCAGACTGGCCCCACCAGTACCGGTACCCAGATCTCCTCAGCCTCAGCTCCAGGCTCCCGAGGCAGCTTCCAGCTCGCCGGACCTGCTCTCAGTCAATCGGGAAGGTGTTCCATCTGGACCTTCAACCCTGCACCTGACGGCCTGGTTCCTGAGCGGCTAGAGTTCCAGGCCTTGGGTCTTTCCGACGAGGTCCTCAACGTAGTTGAGGCGTCCCGTAAGGAGTCGACAGAAAATGCTACGCCTTCAAATGGAAGAGATTTTCCATTTGGTGCCAGGGCAAGAGCCTTGACCCTTCCTCCTGTTCCTTGGCGAGCATATTGGACTACCTTTGGTCTCTTTCTCAGCAAGGGCTTAGGTCGGACTGACCCTTAAGATGCACCTGGCAGCCATCTCTGCTTACAGGGCGTGGGCGGAAGCTGTCGAGTGGCGCAGGAGGAAGGTGGTCTGGCGCTTTTCAAAGGCCTGATCACATTTCCCTCCGTGCAAGAACCTCCACCTCCGTGGGATCTACTGCTGGCATTGGCAAAGCTCATGGGCAAGCCATTCGAACCAATGCGCAAGTGTGAACTCTCCACCTGTCGTGGAAGACCGCCTCTTGGTGGCTATCACGTCAACCAGAAGGATGGGAAAGCTCCAGGCGCTCTGCATCGAGTCTCCTCACGTGGTCTTCCACAGGACAAGGTCCTGCGCCCCCACCCTAAATCTCCTTCTGAAGGTGGTGTCAGAGTTTCACCCAACCAGGTGTTGACCTGCCGGTGTCTCACCCCAGTCACACTCGAGGTCGAATATAGGCTCCATACTCTGGACCCCAGCAGGGCGCCGCTACTGACGAGGAGCGCACGGCTGAAATTCGGGGAGAGGTTCGCCAGCTGTTTGTCACCTACGCTGAAGCCGCACCTGGCAGACCTGCAGCCAAGCGGACGATAGGCAGGTGGGTCACCCTGCATGAGATCTCTGCTATAAGTTGGCGGGCATGGAGCCTCCCAGAGGATAAGAGCTCATTCTACCCGCCATACGGCTGCATCGGTGGCTGCTTCCAGGGACGCCCTATCCAGGAAATCTGCAGGGCTGCTACCTGAAGTCAGCACACACCTTCATCACCCATTACCACATCGACCTTGAGTCACGCCGGATGCTGGTTTTGGGGCCTCGGTTCTCCAGTCTCTATTCCCTAAGTAGGGTGTGCACCTTGCCTCCCTCCTCCCGGAGAACTGCTAGAGTCTGCCAGTCAGTGTGAATGAACAACATATCCATGTCCTAAATACAGGTTACTCACCTGTAACAGGAGTTCTAGGAATGGTATATGTTGTTCATCCCCACACACCACTCCGACCTCCAGCGTCGACGACAACCTGAGCTTTCCAGCGGCCAGATCTGGGGTCATGGGCGAAGCCGAAGTTTTACCACCCGGTGGGTGGGAGGAGCCAGCTTGAAGACCTTCCGGCAAGATTTAAAGCGCAAGGATACCTGCCAGACAGTGTGGATGAACAACATATACCATTCCTAGAACTCCCTGTACAGGTGAGTAACCTGTATTTCTAGGAGTGGTTTATGATGTTAATCGACATGGACCCACCCGACCTTCCCAGGCTCAGGCGACAACGCCTGCTTCCAGCAGGCAAAGTTCTGGTGTCATGGAGCGGAGCTGAAGGTTATACCACCTGGGTGGTTGAGGGAGCCAGCTTGAGACTTCCGCAAGATTTAAAAGGAAAGGACAATGCCAGACAGTGTGGATGAACATCATATACCACTCCTAGAACTACTGTTACAGGTGAGTAACCTGTGTTTATCCCATCTGCAGGGAGGCCGTGAGAGTCTGGTACTGGGTCAGAGCATCACCTGGACCTGACTGCTGTACATATTCCAGGTGTTCTAAATATCTTGGCCAACAGCTGAAGCTGGTCTTGGTCCAAGCACATGAATGGGAACTTTTATTTTTATTTATTTAAAATTGTTGACCGGGAAAGGCACGCTGAGCCGAGGCTTCGGTTTCAGGTGCGACCGGGTACATAGTACAACAGGGAGACGAGATTTAGAAATATAGAGATACAGAAATAACAAGTAGCAGATAAAAATGGTACAGTGTAGTAACTTACATGGAGATTGGTGGTAAGGTTACACTTTTTGAAGAGCAGCAGAGTGGAAAACAAATTTATATATTTCATTTATAGAACATAAAATTCCTAGACTTTCAGATATGAGTATATTTCATTTATTTACTGCAGTGGACTTCTCAAAAACTTGGGGTTACACTAGGTCCAGGTAGGGAGGGATTGGTGCACAGCTGCGGCGGGAGTGGGAGGAGGAGCCTGAGAAGCTGTTTGAAGACGGATAGGAGGGGGCCAGGTGGAGGTTGGGAGGAGGTTGTTCCATGGAGTGGGAGCCGGTAGGAAAAGGCAGCTTGCCCGGAGGCTGAGAGGGGACGTGAGAGGTGGAAGGTACAAGCTGTCTTTGTATAAGTGAGTAGCCAGAGGGGTTGGCTGAGAGAGGCGGGAGGAGAGGTAGAGGGAAAGGAGCCGGGCCAATATTTCGCTATGAGTGAGGCGCTTATGGGTTTTCTGCCTATGTGAAAGTGGCATCAGTGATAGACTTGAGAGTAGTTGCAGTGATGAGTGAGTGGGGGGAGGCAGTGGCGGGATGAAGGAGTTTAGCAGGACATCAAGCTTAGCAAGGAGGAGGAAGGGGCTGTGCCATAAAATGACGCCCACAGTAGTCCAGTGCAGCGTAGGATGGTTTTTCGCTTGAGTTCACTCCGAGTAGGGAGGGGGAGGCAGGCTTTGTGGTGGTAGAGGATGGCAGGTTTGGACTGGAGTTTGGTGCAGGTGGCGCCGGTGTGGGTGGAGAAATTTAGGTTTGTGTCCAGCCAGACTCCCAGGTACTTAAATGTAGGTACAGTTTCAAGGGGTATTTCTTCCAGGGTGTAGATCGGAGGGGGGCAGGCAGGGAGGTGAGTTTTGTCTTGTGCCGAAAGCCATGGAGACAGTTTTTTTGCATTTAGTTTTAGCTGATTTTCTGGAGCCAGTCTTGTACTCAGTTGAAATCACTTTGGAGGTTTGGGTGAACACTGCCATGGGAGGGGCCTGAGGCATAGATTATGGTGTCATCAGTGTATAGGTGCACGCTTGAGGTGAGACAGGCTGAGGGGAGGTCATTTATAAAAAGGAGAAAAGGATAGGGCCAGGATGGAGCCTTGGGGACGCCCATGAGGATGGGTCGAGGTTAGAGGTGTCCCCGATTTGTACTTGCTGCATCCTGTTTTGGAGGTAGGAATGGAACCAGTTTATGGCTTGATTGCGAGGCGAAGGAGGCGCAATTTGCCTAACAGTAGAGGGTGGGAGACCGAATCAAAGCTTTAGCTAGGTCAGTAAAATGGCAGTAGTGGTATGCCTCAGGCCCATGGCGGAGAATGTGGAGTCGGTGACTCTAGTAGGCGGTGGTGGTGAAATGAGATTTTCTGAACCCTGATTGAAAAGAGGAGAGGGAGCTGTTTGTAGAGAGGAAGGGGACAGCTTTGATAGCATGAGGGATTCTTGGATTTTGGCAAGGGAGGGGGAGAGAGATGGGTCTATAATTTCAAGGGAGGGAGGGGTCGCCACCTTTAAGGAGAGGTAGATTTTGGCGAGTTTCAAGCGGAGGGACGGTGGCTGTGCCGATCGAGAGATTTAGTATGTGGGTAATAGGAGTGACTATGGCAGCTGAGGAGATGCGGAGCAGACTGGGATGCAAGCCGCCTGGGCTGGATTTAGACAGGTTTAGGGAGGGAGAGAAGTGTAGACTTCCAGGGGTGTGAAAGGGGAAAGTGGAAACCGTGGTGAGAGGGTGGGGATTTTTGGAGGAGGTTGGGGTGGAATCAGGCTTGGCTAGGAGATGAAGAACGAGGTTGAAGAGTTTGGATACAATGGCCGGGTCGAGGCTATATTACTGCTAATGTTTAGGCCAGGACTGGCTTGCTTTGAGCATGGATTTAAAGAGAGTTAATCACCTTCCAGAAAGACGCGGAGAGGCTTGGTGAGCGTGAGTTGGGCCTGAAATACTGGGCTTTTGATAGTTGAATAGCTTTTGTGCAGTTGTTTCTTAGAGTTTTGTAAGATAGCAGGTCACTGGTAGTTAAAGAGTTTGTACGCCTCAGGCCTTGTCTCTGATGCACCCAGGAGATTAGGTCGGCTGTGATCCAGGGGTGGTGGTATTTCCTAACTCTGGCTTTCCTGAGGGGGTGCCTGGCGGTCCCATACGCTTAGGAAGATGCTGCAGAAGTGGGAGAGGGCAGTGTCGACGCCAGGTGAGGCAAGGACCGGAGCCAGTCTGTGTTTGACAGGTTGTGTAGAAGGCAGATTTGTCAAGGAGGTATAAGGGCGGTAGCGATGAATTTGGGTGGAGTGAAGTGAATGGATTTTCTGGATACAATAGGCTATGCAGTGGTCGCTAAGGGCATCAAAAGGATACCTAGGCAGTGACCCTATGGGGGTGGGAGGTTAGAACCAGTCCAGTAGGGTGTGTTTTTGTGATCAGTGATTTAGATGGGTGGGTTCCTGGATTAGCTGAGTGAGATTTAGGCTTCAATCTCGGGCTGATGGTTTTGTGGAGGAGGAGAGCCAATTTAGGTTGAAATCGCTTAATAGAATGAGTTCACCATTTGAGGAGGTTGAAGAGATGGAGGAAATGCTGAGATGAGGAGTCAGGTGAGGGTTTGGAGGGTATATAAAACACCTATATAAAGAGGGGTGGATGAGGGAAGGATAGGTGAGCGACTAAGGATTCGTGGGGAGGATGGGCGCGATTCTTTGAAAATTACTGAGCACTTAATGGAGTGTCTGATATACGATGCTACCCCGCCACGCTTTCCACGGTCCTGGCGGAACAGGATATAGTTAGGTATGGCGAGTGAGAGGTTGGATATTTTCCTGAGAGCCAAGTCTCTGTGATACAAAGTATGTCCGGTTTGTACTGTGCTGACCAGACAGACAGGGTGTCTAGTTTGGGGAGGAGGCTTCTGACGTTTATGTGGAATATCATGGAGGCCCTTTGGGAATGAATTTGGTGAGAAACTGAGTTGGGGGCCGATGATGCTGGGGGAAGTTTTGTTGTTGTGGGGCCAGGGTTTGATGTATATCACCTACCAGGAGTTGGAGTAGCAGGGGTAGGAAGAGGCAGTGTGCTTTTGTGTCTGCTGTTTGAGTGCCTTGTGGTGGAGCTCGCTGGTTTAGGCACCGGAGAAGGGCCTCTAGGTTTAGCATGTGAGTGGAGCAGAGAAGGGTGAAAGGTTGGGGAGGGTTGATGGAGGGGAGGAAAAGGGGGATTCTATGCAAGGAGTGGGAAGAAGGTCGTGGATTTGAGTAGAGGTGATGTATTGGGGGGTGTAAGGAGAGAGATTGGGGTGGAGATGTCGGAACGCGAGGGGGTGAGCAAAAGGCATCCAGGAGTGTAGAGCAAGAACAATTAATACTGACAGTGACATGGTCAGTAGGGTTTTTTTGAGAAACTATACAGTGGCCTCTAGTGGTGGAGCTAGCTGTCTTACTAGTTTGGAGGATATTTAATTGCAGTGGCCACTAGTGGTGGAAATTGATAGCTTGCAGATGGGAAAGTAGACTGATTGGTTTTCAAGGTCATGTGTCACTAGCTATATAATGGAGAGCCAACCAAGGGTGGCGGTGGGGAGCCGGAGCGCAGCGGCCGGGCGGGCACAACAGGATCGAGATCGAGATTCAGCCATACCTGAGTTTCTGGGGTGGGGAGGGTGTCCTAAGCCCTCACGGACCCTGGATTCCGTCGGTGAACTCTTCTGAGGAGGAAGCAGAGACAGGACAAGATTAAATACAGGTAGGATTTCGGGGGAGCTGTTGTATGTGGATCAGATCAGGATTCAGCCACACTGAGTTTCGGGGTGGGGGGCGCCCTAAGCCCTCACGGACCCTGGATTCCGCGCGGTGAACTCTTCTGAGGAGGAAGCAGAGACAGGACAAGATTAAATACAGGTAGGATTTCGGGGAGGTCTGCTGAAGAAATAGTTAACTTAACAGCTGAGATTTCTTGAAATTGCTGAGCTGAAAACAGCCATTTATGGCTTGTGCTGCAGTACAAGGTTTAAAGGTGCACCTATCTGTATCAACGTTTTAAACTAGCAGGCAAACGAGCAGGCATTAAGGCAAAAGAGACTATCTGCATTTGTCTGGAAGCTTATTTAAAATGAAAGGTACAGTTTGAAAAAGGCGCAAAGTCCAGCCGAGTCCTTCCTTACAGGATCGAGATCGAGATTCAGCCGTACCTGGCGTTTCGGGGGGTGGGGGAGGCGTCCTAAGCCCTCATGGACCCTGGATTCCGTCGGTGAACTCTGGAGTTTGGGGGTGGGGGAGGGCGCCCTAAGCCCTCATGGACCCTGGATTCTGTCGGTGAACTCTTCTGGAGTTTCGGGGTGGGGATGGCGTCCTAAGCCCTCACGGACCCTGGATTCGTCGATGATCTCTTCGACAGGTGGGGCCTTCCCAAACTGGACCGCTTTGTGTCCCCATTCAACACAAAACTGCTCAGTTTCTGCTTGCTAGATCCAGGGCTTGGTGTTTTATGGCAGACACGTTGTCCCTGTCCTAGACAGGAAGTTTCATGCCTTCCCTCCTTTCCATTACTGCTAAGAGTTCTTACTCAGGTTAGTCAGAGGCCGGCTCTGTGGTGCTGAGGGTTGAGGCGCTGGACGCCACACCGCGCCATGCCGGCGACCGAGTTCGAGCGAGCTCGGGTGCAGGCACGGTCTGCAGGGGAGGGACTGGATTGAGCGCCTGCTGGGCTGCTCTCCTGTCCTGGCGGGAGGGCACTGGGGAGCTGGCTCCGGCAGCCCCTGGTGGAGACTGGGGCGTGCAGTAGCACAGAGTTGCCGTGGTGCCATGGGGGTGCACATGCAGGGATAGGGGCGGGCGAAAAGAACATAGGAAAACCCGGTTCCAGGGTTGGCGGGCACCAATCCCAAGTCCAACCCGCCGGCCTTCACAGACCCTCTGCCCAGAGGCCCACGCCCCAGCTGGAGTCTACAAACTGAAGAGCCGCCCAGGGTAGGAATGGCGGCCCCACCCGGAGGGGTTAGCTGGGGTGCCAGCTGTGAGGCGGAGCGAGGGAGAGCAACGCTCGTGGGGACTTCAGGCAGGACAGGACAAAGGTTGGATGTCTGAGAGAGGCTCCTGGATCCATGACCGGAGGGCAAAAGATTAAAAAAAAAGTAGTGAGTCAGAGGGAGCAGAGATGATCTTATTAGCCCCTACTGGCTGTGCCAGATATGGTTTCCACCTCCAGCAGCTAGCTGTGGAAGCTCTCGATCTCCTGCCCCTGTGCTCTGAATTGCTCTCCCAGGAGCAGGGCATTCTGGTCTATCTGGATCTCAAGTCTCTGCATCTTCATGCATGGCTTCTGCAGACTTAGCAGTTGCCCGATTTGGGGTTTCTTCCCTGGTAGCAGATATCCTAGTGACAGCCAGGAAACCTTCTACTAGACCCACTTATGCTGTGAAATGGAAGCGTTCTATATATGGGCCACTGCTTATCATGTGGATCCCTTCACCTGTCAGGTGAATCTAGTTGTAGAGTACCTCCTTTCTTTGTCTGATTCAGGTCTGAATTACTAATCGCTAACTTTGCCTCCTTTGAGCCTGCCGCGAGCTACGGTTTCTGTCGTGAAAAGCGTTTTTAGTTGCTGTTACTTCTACTTGAAGGATTTCCGAGCTTCAGGCTCTGATGTGTAAAGAGCCTTATTTAGTTTTCCACAAGGAGAGGGTGTCATTGTGGACTAATCCTAAATTTCCTTCCTAAGGTGGTGTCTGAGTTTACATTGAATCAAGACATCCACCTGCCTGTTATCCAGAGTATTCAAATTGAGGGAGGCCTTACTAAGTCTCTGGAGGTCCCCTGATTTGGACCACATGTGCCATTAGAATATCTGATCAGTTTCATTTGTCTGTAGAAAAGAAGGGGCTTCTGTTTCAAGCAATGTTTGTCAAATGGTTAGTCAGTTGCATTGTTTATCATTACTGCAAGTACGACAAGCCCTTACCGGGCTGATTAAAGGCCATTCTGCCAGGGGTATGGCTGCTCTCTTTGCCTCCTCCAGGAATATGTCCATTGCTGATATCTTTGCAACTGCCACTTGGAGTTCTGTTCACACTTTCATTCGGCATTACAATCTGGACAGTGTGTCTAGGCCCAGGGCAGGCTTTGGGCCTTGCATTCCTGCAGGGCCTTCTCTCGAGTGTCTTCGCAGACTTCTGCCTCATCCCAGATGACCTGGGTCAGCCCTTACATTGTTTGGGACTGTGTCCTAAGTTGTTGCCTACTGCAAGAGACCCCTTGAAGTAATATAGACAGTTATGTAAGAACTTACCATAACAGTGGATCTTCGAGAGGAGCTCTTGCAGAAGGTACTGCTTTTCCTCTGTCCATCCCCTAGTAACTGCTTTTCCATCAGTGTTACCTCACTTTCCTCGCTGTAGAGGAGCCGCTCAGTTCTCCAATTTCTGTCGTGCCGGGGTCTCCAGTGGGAGAAGTGAGGTTTGGCTGGGGACCGCCTTTTAAACCATGGGCCGATGTCGGGGGTGGTCCTCACTCAATGGCTGCTAGATAGAACTTTCTGTGGGATCCTGGTACCTGCCTGCTTCAGTCCTAATGGTGTTGCCTGCTGCAAGAGCTCCTCTCAAAGATCCACTGTTACGGTAAGTTCTTATGTAACTGTACTTTCTTTTATACTTAATGGAGTGCTATGGGAATAGTTGTATAATTACATGTAATAAATTATCTCCAAATTACTACTGCAGTTCATACAAAATTTCACAAGTCTGCTTCAGTGTGTTTGGTGTTTTAAAAATTCTTTAACACGTTTTCTAATGTTTTGGTAGCCTTTAGCTAGTTCACTAGCTGCTGCTCCCTCGGCTGGAAACAGATCTGAGCAATGTCCAGAGTGGGCGTGGATGCAGAGTTTGAACCTGCATTCCAGATTATAAAATTTGCATGGGGTTCTGTCTCTGGACGTTACTCATGGCTAAGATGTTTTCACCTAGAGCATCCTTATTATGCTATTCTATGTCTGTGCCTGACACTTGGCCTGAGGGATCCTAACAGGTGGAGCCTTGGTTCCTCAGCATGAAAAATATTATTTGGGATTTTAAAAGGGACCTGTAGTACTCAAGTTTGACACTGCGTTTTGATTTGCCAAACATACCCTCCTAGAGCTGCCAGAGATTGGGGGCAAAAAAAGTCTGACTCACTCATTAACACAAAAGGACAAAGTAGATCATATGTTAAAGGTCTGTGTCCTCTTGCAGACCTTGCATTTCAAACAACATGAAGTCTTGCTGTATTCTGGCAATTGCAGTGATTCCCAACCTTGAACTGCCTCGGAGAACTAAGTTAACTTTCCATGCAGGGCATGGAACGCTGAGCTCGAGCTCTGTTGAAGTCTCTGTCTGGAGTGTTTTAAACTCAAACTGTCAGATTCTTACTCCGCCTCACTGAACAGTCGCTCCAGAGATTTCTCCTTCAGCTCGGTTCGAAGTCTGTTAAAGTTTCAGTTTTGCTCGGTTTAAACCGAAAAAAGTATTCACCTAGTCGGTTCAGTCTCTGTCTGTGGTGCCGTGAGTACTATATAGGAACTGTTCTATTATTTCTGTGTGGAACTTTGAAAATGCGGTCGGTTCGCTTGAACCGACCATTTAATTGTGAATTTTGCTATATTTAGTGTGTGGTTACCGGTTCTTATCGGTTCTAAAAAAAAAAAAAAAGTGTTTTAACTGTTTTTCCCATACCCATGACACGGTTAGGAACTGATAAAGGAGTCTTGCCTGGCGGTTGCTGAAAAAGGTAAGTTTGTTTAGGTTGGCTATGTCTGAGAAACCCAAGGGAAAAATGGTCCCACTGGGTTTCAACACTGCAGTGAGTGTGGGAGGTCTTTGCCAGGCCGATCCCCACACCACCTGTGTTTATTGTCTGGGGTTTGACCACCTTGATTCAGACTGCCAAATATGTAAAAATGTTTACATCTGCTCTGAGAAGAGATTAGATAGAGTGAGGGAAAAGGAGGCGAAGTCCGCTGACCCGGATGGCCAGCCCGTTCGGTTTGGACCGAACCAGAAGGAGTGCCCTCTGACCAGGGTGATACTTCTTCCGGCAAAGGAGAGCCGATTCTGAGGGATCGGTTCCAACAAAAGGAAGTGCAAGATAAATCGACCGTTCGGATCAGAGGTTCATGTTCTGACTGCCGAAGAGATAGCCAGGGCGATTCAAATTGTGGAATCGCTCCGTCGGTTCCAACCGATCCGCTCCTTCTGGCAGGGTTCGGTTCGTTGGTTCCCCCGTTCAGGAGTATACCCTTGAAGAATTTTATGAACCGGAGTTTGAAGAGGAAGGGAATTTGAGGATTATGATGTAAGTGAAGGTCTGATGTGCCTGTGGAACCGGACATCTCCCCAGACAGACCATCAGGTGTTTCCCTCCTAGGCTTTCTGAGTCCCTTCCCATTTTATGTTTTACAGGAAAGTGGCTGAAACCCTCCAGCTTCCTATGGAAGAGGCTGTGGAAGATCAAGAAGAGCCTGATTATGTAGAGATGATGGATATCCCAGAGTCCAGGAGACTGTCTATTCCCTCCATAAATCTTTTGGGAAACGGACACAAAAATCTTAGTCTCCTAACACTATATCTCCTGTGGATAAAATAATGGACAAGAGGTATACACTTTCAGGCTCAGACACGAATTCTTATATCAGCAATGCAGCCATGTTGGGATAGTGTAGGCTGCTGCCTGTGACAAGGCAAATATTCCATTGGCTTCACACCCCTGACAAGGACTCCAGGAAGATTGATGCCATAGCAGAGAAGCAGTACATGGCATCTTCTTTGGGACTCAGGCAGGCAGATTACATGCCTATACATCCAGGTACCAGGCGTCCAGGTGGGACACTGTACTGGCACTGGCTAAACAGGCCTCCCCAGCTAGCCAAGGAGCTGGAGGCGGTGGCTGCAGATGGGATGAGGCATCTAAGGTGCAGTTTCATGCTGCTGTGGACTCTAATGATGTTTCATCAAGAGTTATGGCTGCATCTGTGGCTCTTCGGAGGATGGCTTGGCTCAGATGTACTAGCCTCTCGCAGGACACGAGCTAAGGCTATGGATTTTCCTGTAGTGGGTAATTCTCTGTTTGGGGAGCAGACAGAATTACATGAAGAAATGGATGAGTACAAGACCACTTACAGGAGTGCTCAGGCCAAGGAAAGGCAGGCAGCTCTAAAGGCAGCAGTCTAGGGCAGGCCTTTTCAAAGGCCTTTTACCAACACAGGCCTCTTCTTCCTTTTCGCAGAGGGGTTCTTCAGAGGGAGGCAGAAGGGGATGAGCAGGCCTGCATCCACCCTCAGCCTAAAGCCCCTGCCAAGCAGACACCCTGATGGGTTTGCCGGGTCGACTCTCCTATTCCAGTAGGGGCAGGCTGGCTTACTTTGTCCAGGACTGGACGTCTGTTACAACAGACAAGTGGGTCCTGGAAGTAGCAAGCCAGGGACTGGTTCTCGGCTTCAAAAATTTCCAAAGAGGAGAGCCAGATCTTTCCACTTGCAAATCTTTTTGGAAACCTTGCCCTAGAGGCAGAGGTTTCTTCTCTCTAGCTTTAAGAGCTATAGAGAGTACCTACCCTACACTGGGTCAAAGGACTGTACTCCGGTACTTCCTGACCCCAAAAGACAGGGAGTGGCGACCCATCCTAGACCTCAGATATCTGAACAAACATCTTTTAAAACCAAAGTTCAAGATGGTAACTCGGAATAATCCTTCCTCTCTAAGGCCAGGGGACTGGCTAGCCTCCCTGGACCTCAAAGATGCCTACTTTACATTCCCATCAGGTGCTCCCACAGAAAGTGCCTCAGGTTGAGTTGCCCTCAGGCCACTGTCAGTTCAGAGCAATGCACTTTGGCCTAACCTCAGCCCCAAGGGTTTTCACAAAGTGCCTGGCAGTAGTAGTTGCCTTTCTAAGAGGCAAAAGATTTCCATTTTCCTTATCTGGACGATTGGCTAATCAGTGGGTCAGTCTCCAGACCAAGTCAGGTCTCAGCTACAAGTGACCCAGCAAGTGCTCACTTCTCTAGGATTTCTTCTCAGCCTTCCCAAGTCAGTTCTTGAACCAGTCCAGCTTCTTACCCTTTATAGGGGCAGAACTGGACACACTCAAAGCAAGAGCCTTTTTCCTCTAGAAAGGCAAGGGTTCTTATGGAACTAGCTTCTTCCTTCAGCCTTCAGGTATCTTGACCATCAAGGCATTTCCTCCAGCCCTTGGGCCACATGGCCGCTTCAACAGCAGTGGTCCAAGGGCAAGATTCCAGATGAGGATATTCAGTTCCACCTGAGAGCCTCTGGTTCAGAAAAAGGATTCCTTACCAAACTGGTGGCAGGATCAGGACAATTTAAGACAAGGTGTTCCTTTGTTGCTCAGCCTTGTTCAGTGGTCCCTACCACGGATGCTTCTCTCCTGGGCTGGGAGCCCACCTGGGGTCCCTTACTGCCCAGGGGCTGTGAGTCCCAAAGTCCCTTCTCCACATCAGTCTTCTAGAGCTCAGGGCAGTTTTTCTGGCTCTAAAAGTGTTCTCCAGTCTGTACAGAACAAGGTGGTTCAAGTCAGAACAGACAACACCACCACCATGTGGTACATCAACAAGCAGGGAGGCACCGGTCCATGGCCTTGTGCACAGAAGCTATGACGCTATGGTCCCTGGCTTACTCCCTGCAAACCTCTCTGTAGCAGTTCACCTTCCAGGCAAGGACAATGTGCTAGCAGATGCACTGAGCAGGATTTCTCAGGGCCATCATGAATGGTCCCTGGACCTCAGGTGTTGAAAGTGATTTTTTCAAGGTGGGGCATTCCAGAGATAGAGATCTCTTTGCAGCCCCAGACAATCACCAGCTCCTCTCTTTGTTGCAGAGCTCCAGTCCTGGGCTCAGTCCCTCTGGACGCCATGATCCTGAATTGGAAGGGAAGGGAAGTTTCTGTATGCCTTTCCCCCTTCCCACTCCTGTTCAAAGTTTTAGTAAAAATAAGGTCTCAACCTTGCAAGGTGATTCTGATTGCTCCAGATTGGGCCAGACAGCCCTGGTACCCCTGTTGCTGTCCCTAGCAGTCCATCTTCCCTGTCTCTTCCCAGGAACTACAACCTGTTACCATCCTCTCAGTGAAGGATTTGGTACCCCAAATCTTCAGTCTCTCAATCTCAAAGCATGGCTCTTGAAGAGTTAGTTTGCAGATCTGCATCTTTCCCAAGGGTTCTGGATATCCTCAAGGCTTCTCGAAAGCCCTCCACCAGAAAGACATACAACTCCAAATGGAAAAGATTCAGCAATTGGTGTTCTAGAAACATGTTTCTCCAGGCGCTGCTGAATTGCCTACGGTTCTGGATTATATGGTCCATCTTAATGGCCTAGGCCTCAGACCAGCTACTCTCAAGGTACACTTGTCAGCTGTGTCTGCTTTTTTGTCTGTGGGAAATCTTCCTCATTATCTTCCCATCCTGTGTTCTGTAAATTTTAAGGATTGCTTCACACCAATCCTTTTAGGGACCCTGCCCCTGCCTGGGATTTGAATGTTTGCATTGCTCAACTTATGCAACCCCTTTGAGCCCTATGTGTTCAGCAGAGCTTAAGTACTTTACTTGGAAAACTGTGTTCTTGGTAGCCATTACCTCTGCCAGGCGTATCAGTGAATTGCAAGCCCTGTCAGTGGAACCTGATTTTATCTCATTTCACAGGATAAAGTGGTCCTTAGAACCAATAGAAGGTTCTTGCCCAAAGTGGTTTCAGACTTACATTTAAACCAGTCTGTCTCTTCCTGTTTTCTTCACTGATCATTCTTCCTCAGGAGAGGAGGCTACACAGTTCAGATGTCAAAGAGCCCTTAGTTACCACATAGGCGTACCAAGGGTCATAGGTTTGACTCCCTCAGTTGTTCCTCACTTTGAGAAGTGGGGAATGACAAGCCTGCCATCAAAGGTCTGTTGCCAGGTGGATTGTGTCTTGTATACAGTTCTGCTATGAAAGCTGGGAAAGACTTCACCCTCAGGCCTGAGGGCTCATTCCACAAGAGGTATAGCTGCTTCCCTGGCTGCTGCCAGGGATATCCCTCTTAGAAATTTGTCAGGCAGCCACCTGGAAAACAGTGCATACCTTTACCAAGCATTACTCTCTGGATATCCAGGCTAGAATGATGCTCGGTTTGGCACAGCAGTACTTCAGAGCCTATTCCCAAAGTAGGTTCTGTCCCTCTTTCTTGGAGGTACTGCTTGGTAGTCTGCAGTTGTCAGAATACAGCAAGACTTCATGTTGTTTGAAGAAAAAATTAGTCACCTTAGTAATTATATTTCTTCTAATGGAGTCTTGCCATATTCTGACCTCCCTTCCTGCCTCCCTCTCAGAATCTGTTTTAGGAAGTGGGTGGGCAGGTGCAGTGTTGCACCCAGGGTGTTTTTGCTTGCACCCTCCTCCTCTTGTTTGGGCTGATTTATTATTATTTATAGTACATTGGGTTTAGTTTTTGGGTTTACTGACTTGAGTCTTCCTTGGGAATACAACATTTTTCAGCCAGTTGGCTAGTAGAACTTTACAATTTCCACATAGAACTTTTAGTTTAGTTGGGCCGTAAGAATCTGGCGGTTTGAGTTCAAAACACTCCAGACAGAGACTTCAGTCGAGCTCAGCATTCTATGCCCTGCATAGAAAGTTAATTATTTGTTCTCCGGGCAGTTCAAAGGTTGGGAATCACTGCAATTGTCAGAATACAGCAAGACTCCATTAGAAGAAACATAATTACTAAGGTGAGTCTTTTTTCTTGCAGGTTAGCTATACTTGGTAGTGGGATTCCGTCTCCGCTTTGGTCTGCAGTTCTGGGGTCCTCTTACATTAAATTAGTACATGTTTTTGACACTATTAGTTTTGGTCCTATACGGAAATTGTGAGTCCGGGTTTCGCCAGTCTCGTGGAGTGGTTATGCTTCCTGGCAGTTTCATTTTTTGTGCCCATTGCAGTCGCCTGCAAAGTGGTGTATTACAACCCGAGCGCTTAGCTTGTAAGCATTATGTTCTGGATGCTCTTTACAAGGCGGCTCTTTTTATTAGCAGGACAGTCCATGGCCATCCTTTCTGGGTGAACCTATCTCCTACCACCCTACTCAGGGTTGTGGGTTTTAGCTCGCATTCTCCCACTAGTGTGAATGAGTGATGGAGACTTAGTCCAGCAAGATATGGAAATTATATACTTACTGTAATTAATGATCTTCTTGGACAGTCTCCATCACTCGCTCACACGCCCACCCACCATCCCCTGGGTTCACTGCTTTTTCCTGGTCTTCATGGCCTGTGAAGACATTGTTCTTTGACCTTTCTTACAAAAGCCATCTGGGCCCTCTCTGGCCCAGAAACTCAGAATGAGTTATTCTCATTAGTTAGGCTGCACCTCCTCAGTCGAAAAGGTACTGAGGCGGTTGGAGGGTCGAGCGAGATAGCCTACACAGGTGCGTAGATAGGTCCTCAAGGTGTCACAAGCATGCGTGGTCCCACTCAAGCGCCGACCCTTCAGAAAATTTTAGGCTCCCCGCTGGTCCTAGAGCTCAGCGCTTATCCCACTTGTGTGAATGAGTGATGGAGACTGCCAAGAAGATCAATAATTACAGTAATGACGTAATTTCCGTTTCTCCAATCTCTGTTCCCCAAGTAAGTATAGAGAGGTGTGTGCTTTACCTCCCTCCTCCCGGAGGAAACTGCTTGGAGTCTGCCAAACATTGTGGATAGAACAAGATATCCACTATCCTAGAAAATAGGTTACTCACCTGTAACAGTAGTTCTAAGAGTGGTATATGTTGTTCATCCACATGAACTCCCCGACTTGACTACAACCTATGCTTCAAGCGGGCAAGATCTGGCGTCAAGGGGCTGAACCGAGGCATATACCACCGGTTGGGTGGGAGGAGCCAACAAGACCTTCAACAAGATTCTTAAAGGGAAAGGACATGCCAAAGAGTGTGGATGAACAACATATACCAGTCTTAGAACTACTGATCTTACTTCTAGTGGGAGCTCTTGCAGCAGGCTATCACAATAAGGACTATGCGCGAGGCACTAGGACCCACCGGAGAAAACTTCTCAGCCAGCAGTATCCAGCAGGGACTGCCCTAACATCGGCTCTGCCCGTCAGCCCCTGGTACAAAGGAGGAGACCCAGCTCCACCCCAGTTCTTTTCCCGCCACATCCCACACATGTGAAGAGTTCTACCGTCTTGGCTTGCTAGCCCAGCTAAAAACTTCATTTTTTTTCCCTTTCTGCTGTTTTTCTCCAGTCTTTCGACTGTTTTGTTCTTCCGACGTATGTCTTTACCGTCCTTGGTCTCCTCTTGAACAAGTGTGGTTGTGGCTGCCAGATACCTTCCAGGACGACCCACAAGAAATGCGCTCTTTGCTTGGGGCCTGAGCATGACACAGCGTTCTGTCGTCCTGCCAGAGTTTCACCAGCTGGACTCTGATCCACCGCCTGAAGGCGCATTCTTCTTGAAAAGAAAATGGATCTGCACACCTCAGGGAGAAAGCGAAGCGCAAGGATAAAACTCTCAATGCCTCAAATGTTCCTTATGTCCTTGTTCATTCTTATAACTTGTATTGTTATCCCGGTCACCCTGAAAAAGGGACCTTGGGCTCAGTGGGCCTACCGGTCACCAAAATTTAATAAATTAATAAATAAAAGAAACCAAGTGGCTCGGCGTCAAAGACCGTAGTCGGTCCCGGCACGGTCCAGGTCGCGCACCGCTGTGACCTCTCAAAAAAAAAAGCCCGTTCTACGGACTCAGGTGAGTGTCTACAATCTAAGGATCAGGCTGAGGCTGGGCCTTTGGGGAGAAGCCAGCTAAGCCTAAGGTGACTCCGCTAAGAGTCACCGTTAAGTCCTCTGAGGCGCAAGCTTCAGGCCAGACTTCAAGGCCTCGGCGCCGCCAATCAAAACACACCCTTGGAGTTGGACACTCCAGCCGCCCGCCCCCTCCCCATTATACCGATGCTGGGTGAAGGCGACTGATCTAAGCGCAACCAGCGAAGAGACTGCATCTTCATCCGCAAGTCCCACCGGCTCTCCAGGAGGCTCTCCTTCCAGGGCCGACTTTCCGGATATTCCTTTCCGGGGAAGCGGCCCTTCATCTTCCAAGGGCGAGCTCCAGGATCTTTTCCTTCTAATGGGGCAGGTCCAAGCAGCCCCAAGCCAGCCCTGCCACCGTTACGGACTCTTCGGGTGAATCTTCGAAGAAGACCCCCTGAGAGGCCGCTGCCCACACCTCCTCCCAAGGCTCGTTCCGTTCATGGTCCGTAGACCAACACCGGTGCTCTACAAGATCTGGTAGCTGATGCGGGTCAGGTCTCGCACCAGAAGCGTTCCGTTCTTGTAGGCAGGATCGCTCCCAACATCGGTCTCTGCTCCGCCGTCGGTCGGTGAGTCACCGGCGTTCGAGTGGAGCTAGACACAGGATAGGCGCCCTCTTCTCGACACTCAGTAGCCCTTCTACTTCTTCTATCTTGGGAATCGGAGGTTCCCTGGAGAGAAGGACCAACCCCGCCGCCTCCTGATGATCCTTTTGTCATGGGCGTCATGAGGCGATCCAGGACTCCAGTGAGTGGGATATGGAGGACCTTGATCCAGAACACCGGCGATTGGCTAAGTACCTGAGACAGAAGGAGCCTAAACCCTTGGTGGTGCTTCCTTTGGAGAACACATTCCAGGACCTCATCCGGATTACCTGGAATCATCTGGTTTCATTTCTCGCAGTTCTGAAGAAATCGGACAGGCTGTACAGAGCCCTGAAGGATGAACCATTTCTGGCCAAACACCCTCAGGCGGACTCTTCAGTGATTATGGCTGCTCATGATAAATCTAAGCAGCTCAAGCACCTCAGCTCACAGCTTCCCGATCCAGAGTCTCGTTATTTGGACCAAGTGGGCAAGAAGTGTATTCTGCCTCCACCTGTTCAGTTAGATCTCTGAACTTTTAACGCATATGGGCCAGTACCAGAATGCGCTCTGGGAGCGGGGACAAGAGCTGGTAAATACCTTGCCAGACTCTGAGAAGAAGACTGAGATTCTGGATGTTCTAAAATCGGGCTCAGACGAGGCACACATGTTTTGAATGCCTCGTACAACACTGCAGATACGCAGCTAGAGCGAGGGGTCTTTCTCCGCGCCATGCCTGGTTGAGGTCTCTTTCAGCAGGATCTGGCTTCTGGGGCCTACCGCTCCAGGGTACCGTTTTGTTTGGGCAGGAGACGAGTCTCTCATCTCTCTGCCTCAAGAGTCGGGCAGATCCATCTGGTCTGTCCGCCAGATGTACCGTGGAGACCAGCAGAGACCGTGAGCGGCCATTTCAGAAGCCTTCAGGTGGTCAAGCCCGTGGCAATCAACAGGGCCAGAGAGGTGGCTGAGGCTAATCAGCAATCTGGAGGCACCTCGGCCCCATGTCCTCCCAGGCGCCTCTGCCCACATCTGGCTCCACTGGATGACTCCTTCCGACACCACCTCCTCCAGGGAGGTGGTAGAGAGTCGCGTCTGCCTTTACCTTCAGGGATGGAGCTCAATCACTGCGGACCAATGGGTCCTGGACATCATAAGGAGAGTACACACTATAGAGTTCACGGAGATTCCTCCAGACACTCCACCAAGGTTCTCTAGATATCCTCCTCCTTATATTTCCCTCATAGAAGGAGAGATACAGGCCCTCTTGCAAAAAGGGCGATAGAACCAGCCCCTTTGAGCCGACCTGATGGTGCTGAGGTTAAGGCGCTGGACGCCACACTGGTGACCCGGATTCGGGAATGGCCCCGGTGGCTGGGGGTCGGTGAGGGCAGGGAGAGATTGAGTGACCGGAGGACAGCTCTCTCTCCCCGGGGTGGGTTAGGGCTGCGGGTCGCTTCAACGAGTGCCTTCTGGGCGGAGGGGGTGAGCGAACGCAGCGTCACAGGGTGTACGCCAGGTGGAGCACACGGCCCCAAGAAACGAGAAAAATAGAGAGAAAACCTCGCCATTGATGGCCGGAAGGAGCCTCTGCTTTCCACACTCCCATAGTCTGGCCCTGAAGTCTCTCTTCCGGTGTCTCAGTTCTAATAGAAAGAGCGACCGGGGTGACCTTCCCAGAGGGCATGCCTGATGCCAGGGAGTAGCGGAGGAGGACACAGGTCCACGAGGGAGGTAGAGAGTGTGGCAAGGTAGGGTCGCTGGACAGAGTTCAGTGGCGTGGGAGAAAAACAGAGTTTGGAAAAGAAAAAAAGAACCAGTCCCCTCGAGAAAGGGATATTATTCCACTTCTTCCTGATCTCAAAAGACTCAAGATCTTCGTCCCATTTTGGGCCTCAGCTCTCTCAATCTTTATATAGAGTACAAAATATTTGGATGGTGACCCTTCCAGGACTTCTTCCTCTGCTGCACCAAGGGACTGGCTCTGCTCCCTAGACATGCAAGATGCATACATGCATTTCGGGGTCTTTCCCCTCACAGGAAGTTCCTGAGGTTCCACTTCCAGGGAACATTATCAGTTTGAGTTCTTTCTTCGGCCTCTCCTCTGCTCCTTGAGTCTTCATGAAATGCTTGGCAGTAGTGGCTGCGGCTCTAAGGCGTCAGGGTCATTATGTCTTCCCTTACCTGGACAATTGTCTGCTCTCGGCCCGTCAAGGTCCGCCTGCTTCAAGCTCTCAGAGACACCTGTACTCTGTTCGAGATCTGGGGATCACCTGAACCTTCCAAAGTATTCTCCAGAACCCAGCCATAGACTCGTCCTCATGGAGCGTTCCTGGATTTGATTCAGAGCATGGCCTTTCTATCCCTAGAGAGAGGCGATTGCTTATGGAGATAGCCAGATCGGTCCTAATAACTCCTCGGGTCCCAGCAAGGACCTTCCTCAGACTTCTGGGGCATATGTCAGTGGCTATTCCAGTCACTCCTCTGGCCTGCCTCCACATGAGAATCCCACAATGGATGCTCAGGGTGCAGTGGATCAGTGCTCCGACAACCTAGACCACATGGACAGCGCCACAGAGCCAGTAAGGAGAATACTTCTTTGGTGGATGGATCCACTCAATTTGGAAAAAGGAGACCTCTTGCGTCCAGAGCCCCAAATCAGTCCCTTACAACAGATGCCTCCGATTTGGGTGGGAGCGAACCTTGGGGCCCACCAAACGCAGGGCATTTGACCCCCGAGAGCACAAACTCCATATCAATGTCCTGAGATGTGAGCGTCCTCAATGTGCTACACGCCTTTCAGGAGGACCTTGTACCAGGTTGTTTTCTGTTCAGACTGACAACATGGCAGTCGTCTTCTATATCAACAAACAAGGGGCTCTCATCCTTACCCTCTGTGCAGGTAGGTGATGAGAGTCTGGTATTGGGCACTGGAATGGCACATCTCTCTCCACGGTACACGTTCCAGGTGTCCTAAACGACTTTGCTGACAGTCTCAGCAGATCTCAGTCCAAGGTGCAGTGGGAGCTACTGCAACCTGTAGCAAATCAGCTGATCGACATATGGGATCGCCCAGAGCTGGACCTGTTTGCGCTACAACGCAATGCCACACTGCCAGTTTTCTGCTCTCACGGAGCCCACGCCTGGTGTTTTCTGGCCAGACGCATTGTCCCTTCATTGGGCGGGAGGTTCTTTATGCCTTCCTCCTTTCCTCTCGCCCAGAGTTCTGTTGAGTTGCAGACCGAGGAGGCCTCGAATGATTCTAATCACCCTGCTGTGGCCTCGCAGTTTTGGTTCCCACTGCTTCAGCGGCTATCCACTGAACCTCCAATCCCACTGCCAATATGGTCGCAGTTGCTATCCCAGGATCAGGGCTCGCTGGTCGTTCGATCTCGATCCTTGCACCTTCATGCTTGGCTCCTTGGACGTAGCAAAATACAGGTATGGAGTATTCCCAGAGGTGGCGGATGTTCTCGTGTCAGCGAGAAAGCCTCCAACGCTCCCACTTATGCTATGAAGTAGAAGCAATTCTGTTTGTGGGCCTCGCCTCACCATCTGGATCCCATTACCTGTCCAGTGAACTCAACTCTACAGTATCTCCTCTCCTTATACCAGCAAGGCTTGAGCTACTTGTCCATAAAGGTCGCGTGTGGTCCATCTCGGCTTATCATGCCCTTCTGGGAGACAGGGCCTTAGCCCAGTTGGATGTGGCCGCACCTTTTACGGGCAGTTCTTCATAAGAGACTGCCCATTCGGGATCCTATCCCACCCTGGGATCCTACTATTTGTGTTGGAGAAGCTTACTCTTCCCCATTTGAACCTGCAGCAGACTGTGAGCTGCAGTATCTTTCCTGAAAGGTTTGCTTTTAGTTGCCATTATGTCAGCTCGAAGAGTTTCAGGCTTCAGGCTCTGATGTATAAAGAGCCGTATTTAATTTTCCACAGGGAAAGGGTTTCCATGAGGACGAATCCTAAGTTTCTTCCAAAAGTGGTCTCAGAGTTGACCTCAACCAGTCGGTTGACCTTCAGTTTATTCCCTTCTCCCCTAACAGAGAGCTCTCCTTCACACTTTGGATGTCCACAGGGCGCTAAGGTATTACCTTAAGCGAGCGGCTTCTCATCATCAATCGGAGCAACTGTTTGTGTATTTGCATCACAACACTTGGGTAAACCGGTGTCCAAGCAGACCATTTCTAAATGGATTGTCCACTGTGTTTCTTTCTGCTATGAGAAGCACAACAAGCCTTCCGGGCCCAGTTAGAGTCACTCCACCAGGGAGTGTCTGCTTCTTCGCCGCTATCGCGAATGTCCGATTAGGGACATATGCGTGGCATACCTGGAATTCAGTGCATACTTTGTAAGCACTACAGCTTGGACATTGCCTCCAGACGCCGTGCGGCTTCGCACTGTCAGTCCTTCATGGACTACTGTCTTGAGCTTCTGTGTTCAGCGTCCTCTTCCACCTCCAGGGGTCGATTACCTCCTCGGCGAGAGTACTGCTTGGATTCAGTCCTTATTGTGATAGCCTGCCCAGAGCTTCCACTCGAAGTAAGATGGTACAGTTCGCGAAGAACTTACTGTAACAGTAGATCTTCGAGAGGAGCTCTTGCAGCAGGTGTTACTCCTGCCCTCCATCCCCTTTTGAGGTGTGCAGAGCATCATCTTTGAGCTTCGCCTCTTTCTTCTGTCAGGACTCATTCGCGGGCCTTGGCAGGGAGCTGGAGTGGAGCTGGGTCCTCCCCTTTTGTATCAGGGCAGCGTTGGGGCCGGGCCGCAGGCGGTTCCTGCTGGTGACTGCTGGCTGAGAAGTTTTCCGGTGGGTCTAGTGCCTGCGGCATAGTCCTTATTGTGACAGCCTGCTGCAAGACTCCTCTCAAAGATCTACTGTTACGGTAAGTTCTTACGTGAGTGTACTTTACAGGTGAGTAACCGTTTTTTTGTCTTTTTTTTTCAGCCACAAGCATGACAAACCCTTACTGGGCTTGGTAAAGGGTCACTCTACCAGTGGTATGGTGGCTTCTTCACCTTCTTAGAAGTGTTTCCTCTGCCGACATTATGCGGCTGCTATGAGTTCTGTCCATACCTCTGTCAAGCACTACAGTCTGGACTTTGCTTCTGCCCAGAGCAGGCTTTGCTTCTCTGTCGCTACCTCCCTCTCTCGCGGAATGGTATACCTTCTGTTTCACTTTTCATAGTGGTGGGATCCTCTGGCCCTCCGTTAGTTCCCCAGGAGGAGGTTCTCTGTATATGGTCTCCAGCAGGGGAACTTCAGATCTTGCTGTCTTAATTCTCGTTGGGCGACTTCTATCTCTGCCCTTCTGACAGGGGTCTCTCCTTACTGCTTGGGACTCCATTCTAAAGGTGTACCTGCTGCAAGAGCTTTCTCGAAGTAAGATAACTACAGTTACGCAAGAATTTACTGTAACAGTAGATCTTCGAGAGGAGCTCTGCAGCAGGTGCTATATTTCCCTCCCACCTTCCGCCTGGTAACTGCTTCTTCATCACAGATAGCTGCTTCCTCTGTTAAAGGAACCTCATCAGTTCTCCATTTTTCTGACTTGCCGGCGTCTCTGGCAGGAGAACTGGGGATAGGGCTGGGGACATCCCTTTTATACCATATTTGAAGTCAGGGGCGGGCTGATGTCCAGGGCGGTCCCCTGCTGTCTACTACTAGCTAGACGTTTTCAGTGGGTCCTGGCGCCTGCCGCTTCAGTCCTAAAGATGTTGCATTGCAAGAGCTCTTCTCAAAGATCTACTGTTACAGTAAGTTTTATGTAGCTATACTGTCTTTGAGGGATCTGTCATCAGGTCTACTTTCTCTCCTACCATCCCCTTTTGTGGGGCTCCTGTCTAGGAACTGGCTGTCTGGTATATCCAGCCTTTCTTCTAGGTCTGGGCACCTCTCTTTCCTCAGTCCCCATGGCTAGGGTTATGCTCTCTTTGTCTCTGGGGAAAGAACTGAGAGGAGGGAGCAGGCCACTCATGCCTGTATAGGGTTGGTGACGGTGTGTGCAGCCCCAGTTGTGCTGCTGGAAATCTTCTGTGTGGATTCCCTTCACGTCAGTGAAGTTCTACAGTGTGACCTGATGACTGAGATCCCTCAAAGATCTACTGTTTCCGGTAAGTTCTTACGTAACTGTTCAATCTCTGAGAGAATCTCTTGCAGCAAGCAGTATGTCCCATCCACCATCCCCTCTGCTTCTCTGTCTTTCTTCTCTCCAGGAATGGTATACCTTCCGTTTCATTTTTCATGGGATGGGAACTTCTGTCAGTTTACCAGGAGGAGACCCTGTGTATATAGTCTCCATATACTGATGAGGCGTGGCCAGCCCACATTTATATGGGAGGGCTGATGTAGTTGTCGTGGGTGGCCTTTGTAGAGAGTGCTACTAGAACATTTTCTGTGTGGTTCTAGTGCGTGACGCCTATAGTTCCATAGGTGTGGCTTGCTGCAAGAGATTCTCTCAAGATCTACTGTTACGGTAAGTTCTTACATAACTGTAGTTTACAATTGGTCAAATACTGTGGAGATTGCTAATGTAGTTGGTTGATTCCGATTCCTTTTTCTTTGTAAAAGTGAAAAACAGACTGCCATTGCCACACAAAAATGTATTTGATGACATTCCTTGATCAACTTCCACTGCGTTTCCTGGACTTGGGAATGCCTCTACACCGTCTCACGCTCAGATACAGTGGGAGGAGAGCAGACTACTGCATCTTAAGTGGCTGCACTGTTTGGTGGTGTTCCTAATGTTCCGAATTATGAAATAAGAGTTGATCAAGGATTTGACATCAAAACAGTGTTGGTATAGTTGCACCATTATCGCGCATTTCAGTCCTACCAAGAAAGAAAGCAGCTAAAACAATCAGCTACAGCAGTGAACTTCAGAGGTAATCAGTCATAAAATGTGGGTTTTCATCTAGAACTAAAATGTTACAGGAAGACTTTACTGTGTCCTTTTGACTTGATTACTATTTTTCAAAGTTTGAACAAATCTTTAAAAAATTCTTTTGGTAGCCATTTTGTTAGTTTTAGTGGTCACAGCTCCCCTAGCTTTAGAAACAGATCTTCCTTGTCAATCTTCACCATTCATTACTTCCTGCAAATTATTGGCGGGCGGCGCACCCGCCCCGAGAACTTTTTAAAGTTTGCCTAACGGCACCGCCCTCGGAAATAACGTCATGCGGGCGGCGTTAGTGCGACCGACTCCTCCTCCAACTCAGTTCTGTTTCTCCCGCCGTCGAGGCAGCACCTGTCCACAGCGTAAGCGCTAGTGGTAGTAGTAGTTTCCGACTCGTTTTTCCTGACACTCGGCAACCGATACGGTAAGACTGTTCTTTTTCTTTCTTTCGGCACCGGTGTATTTCCTACTGTGTTTAGTCTCGTTGGTTTCGCGTTATGTCCGGTTCTGGAGCTAAGCATTCTTGAAAGACGGGCGCCCCTATCGTCCGGTGCTCCTGTGGCGGCATTTCTCCGTCTTGGACCGGCATGGCGTTTGCCTTCGTTGCCTGGGACCCAACCATGATATGGATTAGATGCGGCGCCTGTTTCTCGATGGACCGTCGGCGTCCTCGAAGTCCTTCAAGCTCGGCAAGGCCCGCCCGACTTTCGAGGGCGTGTAAGCTCCACGGGAATCTCGGGAGAGATCTTTGGCCCTTCCCGGGTCCCCTCCGGGCCTATCACGGTCCGAGGAGGAGGGTTCCTCATCTATCTTGCCGAGGAGGAGGCCTTCTGCAGTGTCGGGGAGCATCGTAGCCCCTCCGGGGGCACGCCAGCTGACACCGCCTCGGCAGTCACCTCTTGGAGGTGCAGGCTCCCCGTCGCCGAGGCCCTTGGCACTTGGGCCGGCTTGCAGGTGGACCCTCCGCCCGCTTCAGATCATGGCGCCAGTGATCTCGGTGAGCGCCGTTAGCGGCGCCGCTTTGGATCCCGGCACGTTACATGGCGCCCGGTGATTGAAGCGGCGCCGTTGGCGGTTCTGCTTGGCCTCGGCGCCATTCGCGGTGCCAGTGGACATGGCGGCACCGTCGGCGGTACCGCTCCGCCTCCCGCGCGCTGCCGGCGCGCTGTTGGCCTTCCCTCTTCCCGGTGGTGCGGGCCTGCGAGCCGCTGGGGTGTGGGGCTAAGCCTTCCTGCTGCCCGGCGTGAGGCGGCGGCGTCGCCCTTAGTACGGGGCCGTTCGTGGCCTCGGGGACCCGGTGGCCAGCATCGAGGTCCTGCTGGTCTCGTCCTCCTCGAGGGCGATGACTCAGATGTGGACCCATCCTGGCACCCCATTCTTGGGATCTGGGTCCTCGGTGGCTAGGGGTACCAGGCGGCGCAGCGGGCCCTCCCTCTGTCCCCCTCCGTGAGTCTCCTGGGGTTCCTCGGCTGGGGTGGCCGAGGGTCCCGGGGGCAGGCGTGGGGGTGACGGAGGGGAGGCTCCCTCTCTGGAGGCTCGGTGGCGGCTACCCCGGGGTGCTGTTGCCTCCTCTAGGGACAGGGGCGTTGCAGTCGAGGAGGAGGACCCTCTCGAATCCGAGGGGTTGAGGGGCAGGCTGCCTGCTGCCCGGTCTTCTTTGGCCACCTCAGGGGTGACCAGGAGCCGTGAGTGCAGAGCCCCGTCCCTCCCCCAGGGTTCTAAGGTGTCCTCGGCGGCGTTGCGGACTGCCCTTCTGGATCCATGCAGTCCCGGCGTGCGTCGCGGGAGTTTCTCCCCAGGGCTCTTCCAGGCTCCGCTTCCCAGCGTTCCGTTCTGCGGCCTGGTTTGATATCCGGGATCCCTCCTACTAGGGCTCCTTTCCCTGGATTCCAGAGCCCTCGCAGGAGCAGTTGCCTCCTCGGAGGTGCCCCTCTCCCATCTCTCTGCCTTCACCACCCCGCTCCCGGGCCATGTCGGTCCCTACGGGTCCATTATCCTGGGAGCAGTTCAGAGGTTCTGCAGCGGCCTTCCCCTCATATGTTAGATACAGTGCATAGGCGGGTCTTTCGACTCTCCCCACCGCCGCCCAGGAAACCTCTGAGCATTCCAGCTCCCATCATCCTCGCCTCCTCCTCTGAGGGAGAGGAACCTGCTCATCTGTCCTCCGATGCTGATTTCACAGAATATCAGCGTTTCTCTCGAGGATGGTGAGGGATCTCCAGATTTCTATGTTCGGGAGACAATACCGAGCAGGGAGGCAGCGTGAATTCCTTGGTGAATTCAGTGCCCAGCATCTGGTGGTACCTTCCTGGCTATCCCTTCCAGGGCGTCTATCCGGTCCTGGCAGTTCCTGCTTCTTCCCCAGCCCGGCGGACTGCCAGCGAGGTATTGTGCCCCTCTGAGTCTCTAGGTTCCTTCCCAACCCGTCCTCAGGTTTGGTATACCTGGATACTCCTTCTGGGCGCGTTGCCTGGCGCACGACCGCCCACGGTTCGGACTCTCTCCAGTTCGACCATTGGGGGCGAAGAGTGTTCTCTTCTTCTTGTCGAGTGCATGTATTGCATCACATCAGGCTCACCACGCTGCCTATAACCGGCATTTGTGGTCGATGATGTCCCAGCTGCTGGCATCTATGCCTGACACAGAAGCAAACCAGACAAGCCGCTGCCCTCTCCGCGGTAGGCCTGGAGCTGGCAAGACACCAAGCAAGGGCATCTTATGACGCCAATGAGGTGGCTTCCAGGCTTGAGGGACAGCGATCTGCATCAGGCGGACGGCATGGCTTCGCTCTTCCAGGTTGTCACCCCTGGCCCGGCGTAGGGTGATTCGCTCCGCCTTCCGGGGACCGTCTTTCTCTTCCAGAGCTAGGAGACTTTTACAGGGGCTCCCTCCGTCTCTCGCCTCGGGAGGCACCTCCTAGCTCTTCTCCCACTTAGGCTTTCTGAATAAGCCAGGGTCTTCTCCTTCTGTTTTCTCACCAGCAGAAGGCTGGGGTCTTGTTCCCTCAGGGTATTACCTCTTCCCCTCCAGGGAAGAGGAGCTTAATACTCACACGGAAGTAATGAATGGTGAAGATTGACAAGGAAGGTATGAAAGTGCGTACCTACCGTAATTCCTGATCTTCTCTTGTATCTTCACCATTCATTACTCCGCCACCATCCCTCAGTGGCCTCTTCCTGTGGCTTCTCCACCTCCGTCTCCTTCCTCTCTCTGCAAAAAAAAAAAAAAAAAATCCTTTGGGGGGTTCTAATTTTCCAGAAAAAATTAATTACTCTAAGATTAGTGGGCCATCTTGTGGATTGCATTGATGATCAGACTGCACAACTATCTCTTGCCGTTATCCTGACAAGATATCTCTGGGGTTTGGCCTGGTTCAGGCTATTCAGTTGATCCTGCAATCCGTGTTCCAGATATTGCCCTGGAATCAACCCCCCCTTCTTGCCCTGCAGAGCAGAGGAGCGGCACATCTGTTCCTTTTTCTTTTAAAAAAAAGGAAAAATGCTGAGGAACTCTTTTCACTGCTATAGGCACCTTGGTTTTGGGGTCATGCAACCAACCTCAAATTTCTTCTGTTAACAAAAAAAAAAAAGGAAAACAAACAAGAGGGGAAATGAGAAGGTAATCTCCTTCTCGCTAGTTTGCATATTGGTTTCTCCTTTTAAGTGTCCTCCTGGACAATTTTACAGAAGAGCTGTGCTGACCATATCCAATCCCGGCCAGCCTAAGCCTTGGCCAGTCT
Organism: Neoceratodus forsteri; assembly: GCA_016271365.2. NCBI lineage: Eukaryota > Metazoa > Chordata > Ceratodontiformes > Ceratodontidae > Neoceratodus > Neoceratodus forsteri. The sequence goes on along the minus strand of CM057456.1, from coordinate 335,184,899 downwards.
GTCTGAGTCCCATTTCTATGCTTAAAGCACTGAAAGGCTTACATTTTCCTTTTCTAAGTCCCAGAGCAGCACTCTCTGCTGCCTGGGGTTCCTTCCCTCCTCGGGTGTCCTTGAATTCTAGGCCTGTCGTGGCCAGGAACCCGAGGGGCTATCAATAACAATGGCATGTTGAGGATAAGGACTATGCCCTCCAGAGTCTGTCTAGCGGGTTTGGTGAACCTTCTCTTCAGCTCTATCTCCGAGGATTCTTGCTTCCCTCTTAGTCGAGCCTTCAGCTCTAAGCTAACTATGCTCGTTGGGCATTCTGGTCCCTTCAACATCCATCTCTCTCTCTCTTTCTTCTTCTTCTTCTTCTATTTTCTCATCTCCTTACTTTATCTCTCCTCCTAGAGTCGCCCAGGTAAGGAGGCCTTGCAGTCCCTAGGCTAGGGATACTTTATCTCCTCTGTCCTTCCTCCATCAGCTTATTCCTTTTTCAGTTCATTCTTCCCTGCTTTGCTATCCTCGGCTATCTTGCCTCGCTATCTATATTCTCTGCTCTCACTTTTGCCTCTCCGGCTCACAGAACTGAGTTGGAGGAGGAGTCAGTGCAAAAAAAAAAAAAAGCTCCCGTGGCGGGTGCACGCCTCAACTAACACCCAGTAAGTAATGAATGGTGAAGATACAAGAAGATCAGGAATCACGGTAGGCGTAATTTTCATTTCTGACTGTTCAGGGAATGTGACCACAGTGCAGAGTCTGAACTTGGTACTAATTCAAGGATTCCAAAATTCTTCTCCGTGGCAACTCAGTCCAGTAGACTGATTGCTATTGTAAAGCTTACTGATGGATCCCTTATGAAGAAACAGCATTACTGCAGTAAGTAATATTTTCTTTCTTTTGAACATTTTGAACAGGATTGTTGGTGTTAAATGCCATGCACTGGCCGAAGTAAACAATGTAGCACATTCAGAACAGAATGGTGTGGCAGACAGGCTAAAAAAGAAGTTCTACCCTGAAGCACCACACTGAAAACTCTATGACACATGGAGGACAGGTTGGTAGACTATTCCTTTTATCTGACAGATTTTCATATTTTGTATGAGAAAGTTACTATTTTAAAATAAATTGATATCTAAGTAAAACCGGTAATTTAACAAATGCACTAGAAAATCAGTTTATAACACAAGCGACTACGCCTTCCCTCCCCTCCCCCAACCACACAACCTAGATTAGCCTTATTCAAACAACATGAAGTCTTGCTGTATTCTGACTATATGCAGTTAGCCCCAGCACTTGAACTGCTCTGGAGGTAAAGGGTTAACTCTATGCCAAGGCATAGAACGTTGAGCTCAAGCTCGGTTGTCAAACCTCTGTCTGTGGTACTCTGAAGTCTAACCGTCAGATTTCTTACTCCGCTAACTGTGAAGTCGCTCCGGAGATTCCTCCTAACCGGTTCCGTAAAAGTTCGAATCGGTCTTTTTTCAACTGCAGTTCATAATTTCTTCGGTATTCTTACCTCTGTTTCGGTAACAGTAAGTGGTAGTAGGTAGTGGTATTTTGTGAAATTGTTTGGTGTTTGGTTCTTTTCAGTTGGTCCGGTTCAGAACCGAAACCTATTGTTTTCTGTTCTGTTGTGAAATATTTGTGGTTTTCAAGTACTTATCGGTTTCTTAAAATCTGGATTTGTAGGATTGTTTTAACCGACCCGTGACACGGTTGGAACCAGTAGATTTTAGTTACCTGGCTTGAAAGCTGAGAAGGGTGACTTTTTCTGACACCCCCAGCATGTCTAGAAACCCAAAAGAAAACCGGTCCCCTGGGTTTCAGCACTGTACCGAGTGTGGGGAGGCCTTTGCTAAGGCTGATCCCCATCTCGTATAGTTTATTGTCTGGGTTTGACCACCTCAAGGTAGACTTTCAAATTTGTAAGAACTTTCCTAAGGCCACTCTTGAAAAGAGTTTGAGTAGGCTGAAGGAAAGGAGTCAGAGAAGTCAGTTGATCCGGATGGCCAGCCGGTTCAGTTGCTGCGAACCTGAAGAGGTGCCTACTGACCTGGGTGATACCTCTTCAGGCAAAGGAGAGCGACTCTGAAGTCGGTTCCATCAAGAGAAGAAAATCAACAGTTCGGATCCAACAACTCATGTTCCGACCGCTGAAGAAATAGCGTAAAGCGAATTCTCTATTGTGCAGTCACTTGTTCGTTCCGACCGAACTGACATCGGTTCAAAGGCGATTGGTTCGGTCTGAAGTTTTGTCTCAGATATTGACCCAGAGGCATGCTATGAGGGCGATTGGGAGGAGGAGGAGGAAGAGATGATGAAGAAGGAGAGTTTGAAGGCCTAGATGAGCCAATAGAGCCTGACATCTCCCCAGATAGGCCGTCAATGTTTCCCCCTCCCAGGCTTTCTAAGTCCCCTCCTACTTCTTGTTTTACAAGAAGGTGGCTGAGACTCTTCAGCTTCCTATGGAAGAGGCTGATCAGGATCAGGAGGAGCCTGATTAGATGGAAATGATGGATGTTCCAGAGTCAAAGAGAGTGTCTATCCCTTTGCACAAATCCCTGGGAAACAGACACAGAAAATCATGCAGTTTCCACATCCATCCCTCCTGTGGATAAAAGAATGGGCAGGAAGTATGCTTTATCAGGCCCTGGCACGGAATTCCTTTCAGCACATTGCAGCCATTTTTGGGGTAGTGCAAGCTGCAGCCTGTGACAAGGCTAGTATTCCCCGCATCTCACCCCCAGATAAGGATTCCAGGAAAGTGGATGCCATGGCTAAGAAGCAGTACTTGGCATCCTCTTTGGGGCTCAGGCAATCAAATTACATGGCATATATAGCCAGGTACCAGAAGTCTGTGTGGGATACAGTTCTGCAGCTGGCTAAGAATGCCCCTCCCAGCCTAGCCAAGGAGCTGGATCAGGTGGCTGTAGATGGTATAAAGGCACCAAAGTACAATTTCTTTTTTGAAATTGTATTTTATCCTCCTCCTCTGCCTCCTCCGACCCTTGGCGTTGTCCGCAGAACATCCCACTACCAGCGACCAGCTCACACAATCCACGGGCCCCATGGAGCAGCGGTTTACCCCCTTCGGCGGGGGCGAGAACATCCCAACTTGGCAGCTCTCCTCACGGCCCTGTGGACTTGCTGGGAGGGCGCGGGCAAAATCACAGGCACGCCCCAGGACCCCTGCCTCCCGGACAAGGCAGGCTCCATTTTTCCTGTTTCCTCCCTCCCCTTTGCAGATGCAATCCCCTGGCGTCATAGCCGCGTCGTGAGCATCTGCTCTGCTATTGGTGGCCGTCAGACCAATCCCTGAGCAGGGCATCGCGCTCTCGAGCCTCCGCCAGGGTCGCAAGAGGCCGGAATGTGGCAGAGTCCCTCCCGAGTAGGCGAAGCTGTCGCCGGACGCCAAGCCTGACTTCCCGCCGACCCACCGCTACCCGAGTCCGCCTCCCGAACTCCGGATCGCCAGCGTGAGCGAGGTGTGGCGCTCAACGCCAGCCCTCTGCGCCCACCGGCCAGCTCCAAAGTACAGTTTTGTGCTGCTGTGGACTTGAATGATGTGCATTCTAGAGTCATGGCTGCATCTATCTCCATGAGGAGGTTTGCTGGGCTTAGATGTGCCAACCTTTCTAGGGATACCCAGACTAAGGCCATGGATTTCCTGTAACTGGTAATTCTAACCCCAGTAATGCTCAGGTATTCATAACTTTATGCAGTCATCCTTGCGAGTAGAACTGCCCAGAGAGAATTGGGAACATATGCAAATGATGGAATCTTTGCATGAGCCACTTTTCAAATGCTGCCTTATACTAATTGCCTTTGTTCTAAACCCCTCGGATTTCTCTCTGCCTGTCAAGTCTAGATGCTCAGAGATCCTTTCCTCATCTTTTGTACTGACGTAAGAAACCTTATAAAATATTGCAAGTATTATTTACATTTCATTTGCTGCCTATCACTTTTTGTTATTTAGGTAAACCCATAGTTTTAATGTTTAAATTGTAAGTTTTCTCGCTCGTATAACTGGGGGTAAACCAAGATTTATTTTATATTTATCAGAGTTTTCTGACTAAAAAACTCCATTAATTATGCTTAATTTTATAAAATTAGTTTGTTTTAGAACCGCTAATACTGGTTCCTGGACACATAGCTCTCGGTTCATTATCTCGGTTCCCGGGTCCTGCAGGGTTCTGGAACCGACATAACTCAAATAAACTTAAATTTAAATATTTCTTTTTAGTGGTTGTAACTGTTATTGGCTTTACATTGAAAATATTATAAAAAGAAACCGTGATCCCAGTTTCAAACCTTGTATTCAGTGTGGTGAACTTTTGTTAAGTCAAACATTCTCTTGTTTTGCCTATCTGGACATGAATATTTAAAAGCAGAGTGAAATCTGCATTACATGACCTGAAAACTACTGAAATGCCTGGATAAGGCTTAAAAAAAAAAATTAAAAGTATTACCACTTAAGGGTCCGTCCCTCCAGCTCTAAAACCAGCTGACACCCTAAGTTACTGTGGGTGACTCCACAACAAATACTGTAACTGCTGCCCTGAGATGGGCATATAAGCAGTTTTAAGAGGCTTGTTGAACCGGTTGACTCCTGTTCCTCAGTGAAATTGAAGAAAACTATCACACATAACCCCTGCTGACAGCATTTTGGGGTCTTATGTGTTCAGTATAAAGCTCTGCCAATTCCTTCAGAAATTGCAGGCTATTCTGATTGGGAAGTATTTGCCAAGACAGGTAAGCACAGTTGTGTATTGCTTGCTTTGGCTATGATCACCTAAATGAACATTGTGAAATCTGTAACCCCCTTTAGGCAGGGGAAAAGTGTGGAGAAATGCCGGAAATGGCTAAAGAAAACACTTTCAGGCTTACAAGGGCGGTCTGTCTCTCAGCAGCAGACCTTGCAAAGCAGTCTTCCTAATATTTAAAGGGTAGAATATATAATTATTATGAAATGGAGGAGAACCTATTGAATCTGAGGTTTCCTCTGAACATGAGTTTCTTTTCCACAGAACATCGGAGGATTATCCTCATTCTTCACATTGGTAAGAAAGATTGGGCTGACACCCACTAAAAGCTTCCCATTCCTGTCAACAAATTATTCAGGGAAGATACTTTAAAGATTTTACAAACTCCAAGCTCTGTTCCCCTCTGGATAAGAGGATGTATAAGATATTTCAGCGGACAGGAAGGGAACTGAAATTTATTTCCCACCTGTCCACCAAGTAGTGGTTAAAGTGACAGCCTGTGACAAGGCAAGATACCCTGGCATCCTATCGCCTTGACAAGGATTCCGGGAAAATTGACAACATGGCTTAAAAATATGTATATTTATCAGGTGCCTTGGCCATCAGGCAGGCACACATCTCAAGCCTATGTCAATACCAAAGTCACTGTGGTAGTCTGCCTCTGCTATGTCAGCCAAGGCCCAGACTCCCTGGCCGGATGATCTAGCTGAAACAGAAAAATTTGGTTTGAGAGCAGCCAAATACCAGTTCAAGTGGCTGCTGCCAGATGGATGCAAGTACAGGGGTTCAGTGGAGGTCTGCCTGGCTCCAGTCACAGACCTCACTCAGGATACCCAAACCAAGGTTCTAGACTTTCCAGTCCAGGGTAATTCCTCTTTGGAGAAAGATAAAGGCTTACATGAAAAAAGGTGGAGATATACACCACAGCAAGGCCCCTTTTTCTCTGACTGGGTCTGCGCCTCACTATCAGCAGTTCCCACAGCAGGGTATGTCTGGCACCACAGACAAGTGGTCCTGGATGTAGTGAGTCAGTGATTGTCTCTGAATTCAAATTGCTTCCACCAACAGTGGAAAAAGAACTAGAAAGGTTGCAGAAGAGACCAAGTAAGGGCGTCAGGCTCTGACCATCTAACACCCTCCAAATCTGCATGTGAAACTGCTGTCCGTGACTTACACACCCCTGAGAAGGGTGATTCAGGTTTAAAAAAAAAAGGTGGGTGAGTGGTCCGCTGTTACTCCGGGTCCCTCCACGAAACCCAAAAGATAAAGCATGTCAAACCCCAGGAAAAACCTAAAGGGGTTCCTGGCATCACTGTACTTAAATTATTTCCACACTCCCATAAGGGAGTCTCACAGAAAGTACTTCAGGTTCAGACTCATCAGGTCACTCACTGGGAGTGTACACAGGGGTTGGATCACCTTCAAAGATAAGGTGTCACAGATTGCCCATATCTAAATGGCTGGCTGATGGTGGTAGAATCACTCCAGTAAGTGAGTCTGCAACTCACCTAAGATCTCCTGGACTCTCTAGGGTCCTTGATAAATCTAAAGAAAGTCTGACCTTCAGCCTGCTCAAACACTCCAGTTCATAGGAGCAGAGCCAAATACTCTGCAGGCAGGGTCTACCTGCCCTCGCAGGGCAAGAAGTATTCCACTAATAGCGGGTTCATTCAGACTGAATGAACCAAAATTGAAAGACTGCTTTCTTCGGCTACTAGCCACATGGCATCTGCCATGGGCACATTCTGGAATCCAGGTTACAGATTAGGACCATTCAGTGTAGCCTCATGGCTCAATGCTGTCAGAGACAGGACCCTCTTTTAAAACTAATTCTAGTAACAAGGACATTGTTACCAGCCTCCAGTGGAGGAAACGAGGGAACCAGTATAAGGCAGGGGCTTCTTTTCAGCAAAGAGCCCTATCGGTTGTCTGACGACAGATGCATCCCTACTAGAGTGGGGTTCCCATATGGGGTTCACACCACCCAAGACACATGGTCAAGGCAGATTTACTCCTGCACATAAACCTGCAGGAGCTAAGAGTAGTGTTACTGCGCTAAAGGTCTTCACACAACTACACTCAAAGGTGGTACAGGCCAGAACAGACAATACTACCACAATGTATTCCATCCATAAATAGGGAGGGACAAGATTAAGCCCTCCCTGCTCAGGACTTACGAAAATATGAAGTCTAGCATGCTCCACGGGCCCCTTCAGGATGTTGATTTGCCAGGTAGGAACACTACCTTGGCAGATGCCTTGACATAGATCAACCAGTCCCATCAGGAATGGGCCTTGAATAGTCAGGTGGGGCATACCAGTGGTAGGCTTGTTCGCATCCCACAACCATCACCTGCCACAGCACTAAGTGAATCAGAGATCCGGGACCAGTTCCCTCTGGATTCTCTGGTTCTGAGGTGGCCAGGGAAGCATCTGTTTACTTTCCTTCCTTCCCTTTGGCATACAGTGCATTTCTCAAGCTCTGGTCCCAGCCAGCATCCATGATCTTGATAACGCAGACTGGTCCAGGCTACATGGTTCTCTCTACTACTTTCCATGTCTGGTTCCAAACCAATACACCTTTTCTCAGAGGCACAACCAGCTAATCTCCAACCAGAGGCTTTTTGTACCCAAACCGTGGGTCACTCAGGCCCAAGTCATGCCTCTTGAGGGTCTACTGTACAGTATGCAGCCTTGCATCTTTTCCACAGTGTCTAGACATTGTATGTGGTTACAGGAAGCCCTCCATTAGGAAACTGAACCTCAGAAGGAAAAGGTCTACTATTGGTGTTCAACCAGAAAACTGTTTCCAGCACATGCTGGGTCAAGCAGTGCTTGACTAATTTACCTATTTGTAGTCATGGGACTTGCAGGCCAGCATCCTCAATGTCCACCTAGCTGCAGTATATGCCTGCATATTAGCTGGACAGACTGTTTTAATGGACCCGGATCCTAGCCTCACAGAGGTTCTTTAGGGCCTGGCACATATCCCACAGGCTGGTGTTCCCAGCTGAGCTGGACTATTTTACCTATTTGCTTTCACTGGGCTTGCAGAACAGTACCTGACAGGTCCACCTGGACTCAGTATTTATTTACTTCTCAGTGGGACAGAATGTTTTTCAAACCTCAGACCCTATCGTTAAAGGGTTCTTTAAAGGTCTGGTCCATTTGCAACCCCTCACAGGGAACCAGTGCCAGCGTGGGACCTAGATGTGTGATAATTAGGCTCAGGGGCCCCATTTGAGCCTATGTTTTCAGCTTATTTTAAATATCTAAAATATATATGTATGTGTGTGTGTGTAATTTTTTCCTTGTAATAATTTCTGCCACAAGAATTTGTGACCTCAAGTCTCTCTGCATTGAACATGACCACATTTCATTCCACAAAGACAAAATTATTCTGGGAACAAATAAGACGTTTTCTTTTAAATGACTTCTGATTCCCATTTGAATCAAACCATTATACTAAACACATAGAGACATAGACAGTGTCTGCAGATAAGGGCATACAGTCTGCCCATCTCATCTGTCTTTTCACTGAACACTTTAGTTTTGGTGAAGAGTCTTCATGGTCTGGATGTCAAAGGATCTTTTAACTGTTACTTGGTAACCACTAAAGTCCATAGGCAGGACAGAAAACAGCTGTTCTAGGGACATGGATATGTTGTTCATCCACACTGTCTGGCAGGTTCCTTGCCGCTTTAAATCTTGCCGAAGGTCTTCAAGCTGGCTCCTCCACCCCACGTGGTGGTAAACTCTCGGCTCCACCCCATGATGCCAGATCTTCCTTACCGCTGGAAGCTCGGGTTCCCTCCTTAACGCTCTGCATATAGACTGGATCCTAACTCTTGGTTCACCTGAAAATAATTTTAAAGTTTTTCTGACTTCGGTCTACTTCTTCCTTGGCCACTCGCGATGGAAAAATCGACTTCGGTTTTCGCGCGGTGCCCATGCGGGCAGAAGATGTCCAGGACCATCCAGCACTCCACGTGAGTCTACTGCCTCGGCTTGACCACAACCTTCAGGCCTGCGAGTTGTGCAGGTCTTTTGCACTAATGTCCTTGAAGATCTTAATGCCCGGCTCCAACTTGGCTGCCCCGAGAAACGTTATCTGCCAGTGAAGTCCAAGGAGGCCCGCTGACGTGTCCGGGCTGGCTCGGCTGAGCAACTCGAGCAGTTGATCACCCTCAAGGAGGAGGCGCCCAGGCAGTATCTTCATCTTCCTCGGTCACAGCATTTATCCGCCTCTTTTGGGATCCTCCACACAGTTTCTTTTAAGGAGCTTTGCCAATCCCTCTCCCACGGAGGGTGAGGGGCCATCGGACACTCTTCTCGGTCAAAAGGAGGACTCGAAGGGTAAGTCCCACCGTGAGCGTTCGTGGGAGCGGGACAGGTCCCTTCCCGGACAGTCGACACTCTACTTTGGTCGAGGTTGCGGCTAAGGCTGCTGGTTTCACGGTGTCCCGCCAGGTCAGCCGGCCGAGACACCTGTCGACGCGGTCGAGATTTTTCTTGACCCATCGGACGGGCTGTCGACTGGTGAAGCCGACAACCCTTCATCACCCGTTCCCCGGTGGAAACCGAGACTTGCCTCGCCTCCCGTGCTGGAGTCCCGGTCAAGGCTCCCGAGCCGAGGAGGAGCGGTTTCTCGCCTCCTGACCCATCCTCGGAAACACAGAGGGTCTCGGTCTCTGACCTCATCTTGTCCAGCCGATCCGCCGACACTGGCGGTCTCATCACGAGGAAAGCGGCGGCACCGCGTCCTCATCTTCCTCCTCTGAAGAGGAGGCTTCACGCAAATTCGCACGACGCCACGAGGACTTAATGTGGCAGCAGCTCCTTTGTCCGGGGAACAAGCCGACGCCCGCTTTCCCCTTCCATTAAATGGCTGTCATCCGAAAGGCTGAAACAACCCCTCATGGTGGTCAAGGTGCCCAAGCCTGGGCGGTTGTTCGGCCGAAACCAGCTGCCCCACCGATTGTGGTGGAACCTCCACCTCCACCACGAATCGGATGCTCCGACCAGGATTCTCGGTCGGTCACGGTCTGCCCACAGGTTGTCGGTCACCCTCACTCCCGACCGCCCTCGGCAGGTGGAGGTGGTCAGGCCCTAGGCAGCTCTTCGCGAGACTCCTTGAGTCTGACAGCGACTCCTCCCTGTTTTCCAGGCCCCTTGACCTGGAGTCCTCCAGGGGCAGTCAGTGGACGAGAGACCATCTTCTTCATGGGTCTGCTTGGCTCATCTCAGAATCCACCAGGATGCAGCTCATGCCTGTATCCAGCGGGCCAAGTATCCTCACGGAGATACTGGACGAGGGGATTCTCCCACGGAGCCTTTCCGTGGCTGAAGCCATTGTTGGCTCAGCCTTGGAGCTATGGCAGCGGCGGCTTCCTGTCCTGCACCTTCGGCCAGGATGGGCAGGAAGTATGCAGTCCCTACTGGCTCTTTGTCCGGTTTTGAACACCCTCTGCGGAGGGGTTGGTCACCGATGTGTTTTCCTGCTGCCCAGGAACGCTAAGGATGTGGATAAGCCCCCAACAAGGAGTCCAAAAGCTGGACTATGCCGGGCGAGGGTATACACTGTGTTCTCCCTCGGCCTCAGTCAGGCCAGTTCGCCATACTGATGGCGCACTTCTCCCACACCCTCATGGGCTCCCTGGATGAGGTGATCCCTCATCTCTGGCTGACCTGCAGACTATGGTCCAGCAGGTGCGGGATCAGGAAGGGCAGTGGCTAAACAGCAGCTCCAAACAGCTCTTGATATTGGAGATTCCTGTGCCCAATCAGTAGCGGCCGCAGTGGCCATGCCCGCAGAGCCTGGCTGAGGATATCCACCTTGCGCGGATACCCAGCACAAGTTGGTGGATGTCCTCTCTTGGGGACCGACCTGTTCGGCCCTGGAGTGGAAGGTCTCCTCTAGAGGATCGAAAAGTCCAACGCCACGTTGGACTCTTGTCACATCTGCTCAGAAGGGCAAAGGCCGTCGACAGCAACATAAGTCCTTTGCCTCTTCTGCCCTGCGTGCTCGTCCGCCCAGCAACACCAGCATCAGGGCCAGCAGGCTCGCACTTGGCACCCTAAAGCCAGCCTGCAGCTTCCTCTAACAGGAAGCCAGGAGAAAAGGCCAAGGAGGTCGTCCTTCCTCCAAGCCTGCCCAGTGACGGGTTGAGGGGTGTCGCCTCAACCTCGCTACTTCCTCTGGCTCCCCCATGGGGGGCCGCCCGCCACTTCCTTTCCACGTGGTCCGCTATCACCACGGATCGCTGGGTGTTGGTAGGAAAGGGTCAGCCTCTGGAGTTCGAGGCAGGCCCCGCCTTTTCGAGCCATTGCCCCACGGTGGGTTACGGGTCCGCAGCCTCTCTTGTCAGCCCGTCGAGCCGACATTGCCCTGCTCCTCGAAAAGGAGGTGATCAAGAAGGTGGCGGATCCTCCACCAGACCCAGGGTTTGTGTCCAGTACTTCCTGGTCCCGAACGACAGGGGCTGGCGCCCATTCTAGACCTGCACGACCTGAACAGGTTCCTAAGGTCTCGAACGCTCAGGATGGTCACTCTGGCTCAGATCATTCCATCCTTGGAGCGAGATGTGTGGTTCTGTTCCCTGGACCTCCAGGACACGTCCTTTCACGTCCCAATATGTCCAGTCCCATAGCCGATTCCTCTGCTTCAGAGCAGAGGGGTCCCTCTAAGAGTTCCGGGCCATGCCCTTCGGCCTTCTCTAGCTTCCAGGGTTTTCACAAAATGCATGGCAGTGGTGACAGCATTCCTGCGGCGCTGAAGGGTCTGGGTGTACCCCTACCTGGACGACTGGCTGATTGCGGCCTCCTCCAGAATGGAGGTGGAGAGGTCCAGGATCTGGCCCTCCAGGTTTGCTCTCAAGTTGGCCTCCTATCATCACGAGGCCAAGTCGAACTCGTGCCAAAGCAGGTGATCCAGTTCATCGGGCAGAGCTCGACTCTCTGCGAGCCAGAGCATGGCTCCCGGTGGACAGGGCAGAGGTTCTTCCTCCTTGCCCAGTCATTTCAGGTTGGGCAATTCGCCCTGCCTGGGACTTCCTCGCCTCCTGGGCCTCATGGCGGCCTGCACCAGCGTGGTCCGTTGGGCCGTTGGCATATCGTCCCCTACAGTGGGGACTGGCCAGCCAATGGTCACAGCGCTCCGGTCCTTTGGATCAGCCAGTGACAGTGACCCAGGAGATGGGCACTCTCCAGTGGTGGATCGTTCCAGCTCATCTGCAGGAGGGCATCCCGTTTGTCCGCCTCGAGCCGACGGTCTTTCTTTCGACCAGTGCCTCTCTGATGGGTTGGGGTGCCCATCTGGGGAGCACAGAGCGCATAGCCTCTGGTCTCCTAGGGAGTCCTGATGCAACATCAAACTGCTGGAGCATAGAGCGGTTCGTCTAGCCCTCACCGCCTCGCTCCGCTTGTACAGGGTCAAGTGGTCCAAGTCCAGACGGACAACACCACGACCATGTACTACCTAAACCACCAGGGCAGGACGCGCCCCATGCCTCTGTGCAGGGAAGCCTCCGCATTTGGTCCTCAGACGCAGCCTGGAGGCGGCTCTCCTTGCCATCCATGTGGCAGAAGCCTCTAACATTCTGGCCGATGTCCTAAGCTGGATAGGAGCTGCATCCCACGAGTGGTGTCTCCTGCTGGAGGTAGTACAAGATCTGTTCTCCCACTGGGGCATGCCTCAGGTGGACCTGTTTGCCTCCAGGGAGAATGCGAAGCTGAGGCTGTTTCATGCCGCCCCCCTCAGCAGGGCTTGCTGCAGGGGAATGCCTTCTCGAGGCCGTGGACCCCGGGTCTCTTCTACGCCTTTCCCCATTTCCCTTGATCCACAAGGTGCTTCTCAAGGCGAGGAGGGACAAGGCGCAGGGAGATTCTGGTAGCCCCAGACTGGCCCCGCCAGTTCTGGTATCCAGATCTCCCCAGTCTCAGCTCCAGGCTCCTGAGGCGGCTTCCAGCCCGCTCGGACCTGATCTGTCAGTCAGGAAGGTATTCCATCGGACCTTCAATCCCTGCACCTGACGGCCTGGTTCCTGAGCTGCTAGAGTTCCAGGCCCTGGGTCTTTCCGACGAGGTCCTCAACGCCGCCGAGGCTTCCCTGAAGGAGTTGACCAGAAAATGCTATGCCTTTAAATGGAAGAGATTCTCCATTTGAAGTCAGAGTCACGGCCTGGACCCTTCCTCCTGTTCCTTGGCAAGCATTCTGGACTACCTGTGGTCCCTTTCTCAGCTAGGGCTTGGTCGGCGACCCTTAAGGTGCACCTGGCAGCCATCTCTGCTTGCAGGCGCGGGCAGGGTAGCAGTCAGTGGTGCAGGAGAAGGTGGTCGGTGCTTTTTCAAAGGCCTTGATCACATATTCCCTCCGGTCAGAACCTCCACCTCAGTGGGATCTACTGCTGGTATTGGCTAAGCTCATGGGCAAGCCATTGAACCGATGCACAGGTGTGACATCTTTCACCTGTCATGGAAGACCGCCTTCTTGATGGCTATCCGTCCAATGAGAAGGATGGAAAGCTCCAGGCGCTTTCCATCGAGTCTCCTTATCTGGTCTTCCACAGGGACAAGGTTGTCCTGTACCCCACCAAATTCCTTCCAAGGTGGTAGTGGAGTTTCACCTTAACCAGGTGTTGACTCTGCGGTGTTCTACCCCAGTCACACCTCGGAGGCGAATATAGGCACCATACTTTGGACCTTGAAGAACGCTCTCTTTTTACAAGGAGTGGATGGCTGAAGTTTAGGGAGAGGTTCGCCAGCTGTTTGTCACCTACGCTGAAGCCGCACCTGGCAGACCTGCAGCCAAGGGACGATAGGCAGGTGGGTCACCTCCTGCATAGATCTCTGCTATAGGTTGGCAGGCATGGAGCCTCCCAAAGAGATGAGAGCTCATTCTACCCGCCATACTGCTGCTTGCGTGGCTGCTTCCAGGGGCGTCCCTATCCAGGAAATTTGCAGGGCTGCTACCTGGAACTCGGCACACACCTTCATTACCCACTACCACATCGACCTTGAGTCACGCCGGGATGCTGGTTTTGGGACCTTGGTTCTCAGTCCTTGTTTCCTAAGTAGGGGTGTGCGCCTTGCCTCCTCCTCCCGGAGAACTGCTAGGAGTCTGCCAGACAGTGTGGATGAACAACATATACCATTCCTAGAACTCCTGTTACAGATGAGTAACCTGTATTTCCTGACCTTTGAGAATGTGGGAAAGAGTAACCCAGCATCAAAAGATCAATTTCTCGCTGGATAGGACAGCTTTTAGGTTTTGTTATTCTAAGGCTGGAAAGGAGCCCCAACAGGGTTGAGGGCCCATTCCACAAGGTGCACAGCTGCTACTATAGCAGCTGTTGGGATATTCCCATGTCAGCATCTGTAAAGTAGCTACCTGGAAACAGTATGCACCTTTACAAAGCATTACAGTCTGGATATTCTCTCCAGGGGTGATGCTAGGTTTGGCACAACAGTCCTACAAGGTTTGTTCCCAAAATAAGGTTCTGTGCCCACCTCCAAAGGTACTGCTTAGTAGTCTGCATAAAGTTATGAATACCTGAGTATTACTGGGGTTAGAAAAAAACTTACCATAGTAATCTTGTTTCTTCCAAGTGACACTCAGGTATTCATAACTTTCCTCCTCTTCCCCTTCTGGGACCTTTTGCCTCTGCACTCCTGAATACTGTGCTCACAGGGGTAGAAATGCTATTGTCTAGCACACATATTATGACTGTAATCACTACTGTTGTCCCCTCCTCCCCCTTTTCTTTGGTGAGCTGGACATTCAAGGGTATCCTTTCATATGTTATAAAAGTAGTAGACCAGAGAGGGCTGTGGACATAGCCTACCTAGACTTTAGCAAGGCATCTGACACGGTCCCACACAAAGATTAATAAACAGTTAGCCACCTGGGAGTGGGTCCCAGGGTGGTAGTCTAGGTAAAATACTGACTGCACAACAGGACACAGAAGGTAATTGTAAATGGAGTCCACGCTGAAGAAAGAGAGGTTGCTAGTGGGGTACCACAGGGTTCAGTACTGGGTCCAGTCCTGTTTAATGTCTTTATAAGTGACATTGCAGAGGGACTGGAAGGAAAAGTATGCCTCTTTGCAGATGACACAAAGATGTGAACAGAGTTGATGCACAAGGAGGCATGGAAAGGATAAGAAGGGACTTGGCAAGGTTGGAGGAATGGTCAGAAGTATGGCAGCTTGGATTCAATGCAAGGAAGTGCAAATAATGCACCTGGGAAACAAAAATCCAGGGAAGATTACACAATTTTGGGGGGTTAGT
This sequence comes from Neoceratodus forsteri, assembly GCA_016271365.2. NCBI lineage: Eukaryota > Metazoa > Chordata > Ceratodontiformes > Ceratodontidae > Neoceratodus > Neoceratodus forsteri. The sequence goes on along the minus strand of CM057456.1, from coordinate 335,169,868 downwards.
AACAACAACAAAATGGAACGGACCTGGGAGTAATTATATCAGATGACCTTAAGGTTAGCAAGCATTGTGAGAAAGCAGTAGGGAGGGCTGGGGTATACTGGGATGTATAGGGAGAGGCATCACCAGCAGAAAACAGGAAGTTGTTATCCCTCTGTACAGACAGTTGGTAAGACCCCATCTGGAGTACTGCGTCCAGTTCTGGAGACTCCATTTCCGCAAGGACATAGGATAGAGGCAGTCAGAGAAGGGCAACTAAAATGGTGCAGGGTCTGCAAGAGAAGCCATACTGGGAGGGACTAAAGGAGCTTAATATATATATCCTTGAGGAAAGGAGAGGGAGGAACATTATAGAAACTTTAAGTACCTCAGTGGAATCAGCAAAGTCCAAGAGCGTAGCATCTTTCAGAAAAAGAGATGTGCAAGAACAAGGGACACAATTTAAAGATTGGGGGGTTCAGGGGCAATGTGAGGAAGTATTTTTCACAGAGAGGTGGTGGGCGCATGGAACAGCATTCCTGAGGAGGTTGTGGGGTCTAAAACTGTGGGAGAATTCAGGAATACATGGGACAGACATAAGGCAATTCTTGTGGGAGGTAAGAAGAAGTAGGCTGTTGGTTAACTAGGATCTGCAGCTTATCCTGTAGGTAGGGAAATGGGCAGACTAGGTGGCCAAGCGGTCCTTATCTGCCGTCAAAGTTCATGATCTTCTCGAGGTACAGCTCTTGCAGCAGGTTACACCATTAGGACTGAAGCCGCAGGCGCCAGAACCTCACAGAAATATTTTAGCTAGCAGTCTTTAGCAGGACTGCCCACGCCGGGTCCCACCCCGACGCCAGGCTTAGTACATAAGGAGGCAGTCCCACCAGAATCCCAGTTCTAGGGACATGGATATGTTGTTCATCCACACTTATTGGCAGGTTCCTTGCTGCTCTAAATCTTGCGGAAGGTCTTCAAGCTGGCTCCTCCCACCCACCCGGTGGTAAAACTCTCAGCTCCGTCTCATCAGCGTCAGATCTTCCTTACGCTTGGAAGCTCAGGTTCCCTCCTTAGCGCTCTGCGTTTCGACTGGTTCCTGGAAATTTTGGTCTTGAATTCAGTTGAAGTTTTCTGAAACTTGATCTTCTTCTTCTTCGCTGCGGCGATGTCTCATTCGTTTTCCAGCTCTGGGCGCCAGCATATTCCTCCAGAAAAGACCCGCACTCCATGTGCGTTTACTGCCTTGACTTGGATCATGATCCTCAACTTTGCGACTTTTGTTGTGCCCTTTAGGCCAGCTCTCTGGAGGATCAGGCCCATTCGGGCTCTCGGGCGACGGAAATTTTTCCCGGCCCGGAAAATTCCTCGAGACTCGCTCAGGCAGTGTCCGGATCGGCGGCCTCGGCTGAGCAGCTCGATCTTCCTCCCTCCGGGAGGGGTCATCGCCCCTCCCTCTTCCTCGAGTCGCGGCACTTATCCCGCTCTCCTCGAGTTCTCCTCATGCAGCTTCGTTCAAGGAGCTTGGCCAGTCAGTCCCTTTCCTCGAAGGAAAGGGACCTTGAGACCTGCCTCTCGGCCCAAGTCCAAGGAGTCGAGGCTAAGTCCTTCGCGGGCGCCCGGAGGGAGCGGGAGAGTTCCCTTCCCCTGCCGGCGTTCGACTGGGTCGAGGATGCGGCTCTGACCGCTGGCCTCACGGTGTCCCCGTCAGGTCAGCCGGCCAGGACTCCGTCGGCGTTGTCGAGTCTCGACCGTCATCTGGGCTGTCTTCTGCTGGAGCCGCTATCCTTCGCCAGTTCCCCAGCGGAGGCTGAGGTTCTGCCTGTACCTTGGTCGACAGACCTCGGCCCTTTCTTCGAGCGAAGGAGGATCGGGCGCGCCCCGCTCCTTCCCAGGCCTGCCCTCGGTTCCCAGTTCGAGGTCTCGGTCCTCCTCTCGGTCTGGCAGCTCACGCCGACCTTGGCGTTCTCGGTCGGGGCACCCGAGTCAAGTGGCATTGCGTTCTTCCCCGTCCCCTCCTTGGATGAGGTGGCTTCCGATGCCGTTGGCGTCGGCGTTACAAGGAGTTTATGTGGCAGCAGCTACTGTTGTCCGGGAATCAATCGACGATTCATTCTCCGCTAGTTAGCAGCGCGCACCGTCGGCGGTCGACGAACTGCTCAAGGCAGTCGAGGTGCCCCCTGGGGCCGGGTTGCTCGTCCGATCCCTGCTGCCCCACCGCCCTCGTGGAACCCAGGCCGGTCATGACCTGTCCTGCAGGTTATCTGTTCCCCTCACTCCCTGCCCGCCTCGTGACGTAAGTGACTCAGGTCTGTGGCAGCCTTTTAAAGACCCCTCGGAGCCGAAATCAACTCCTCTATGTTTCCTAGCAGGAGGACCTAGGGTCTTCTCTGAACATTCCCAGACGACAGCCCATCGTCCTTTATGAGTCTGCTCCAGCTCATCTCGAATTCACGGATGCAGCTCGAGCCCATTTCCAAACGGGCCCCTTACCCCTTACGGAGATTCTAGACCCAGGGGTTCACCCTCTGAGGCCTTCCGGTGGCTGAGGAAATATGGGCCCAGCCTTGGAGCTCTGGCGGCCTACTTCCTGCCCTGCCCATCGGCCAGGATGGCCAGGAAGTACTCTGTCCCTATCGGTTCTCTGTCTGGTTTCTCGGAACAGCCCTTGGCTGAGGGGTAGTTACCGACAATGTTTTCCAATGTTCTGGAAACGCTTAGGGGTGGATAGGCCCCTGACAAGGAGTCCAAAAGATGGACTATGTCGGGCGCAAGGTTTACGCTTGCGTCCTTCCTAGGCCTCCGTCAGGCCAGCTCGGCTGCACTGATGGCACATTTCTCCCACGCCCTCTTGGGCTCCCTGGATGAGGTCCTCCCTCATCTCCCGGCCGCCTGCGGACCACGGTCCGCGGGTGCAGGACCAGGGTAGGCGGTGGCGAGAACAGCAGCTCCAGGCGACTCGGATCTGGGCGGCACCTGTGCCAGATCGGTGGCAGCTGCGGTGGCCGTGCGCCGCAGGGCGTGGCTGAGTTATCCTCCTTCTCTTTTGAAACCCAAACACGGGTTGGCGGACATTCCTTCTTGGGGACTGACCTTTTCGGCTGTGGGAGGAGGGACACCTCCAGGGGTCGAGAAGTCCGATGCCACTCCGGACTCGGTCACTCCCGCCCCGGAGAGACAAGGGCAGCCGCAGCCTTTACGTAGCCCCTTGCCCCCGGGTCCTGCGGCTCGACCGCCCAGCACGAGGGGCCAGCAGGCTTGAGGGCCAGGGGCCTGACTCCAACCAGCGTCCTCCAAAGGAAGCAGGGAGGTAAAGGTCCGAGCTCCCTTGGCCTCTTCCTCCCCAAGCCTGCTCAGTGACTGGCTAAGGCTGTCCCGGCCCCGTCGCCCTACCCGGGTTCCCCGTCTGAGAGCGGCTCATATCTCCTCCACTTGGTCTGCTTTCCTGGACCTCTAGGGGTCGGAGGTGCTAAGGTGGGACCTGTCTCGGGTTTGCGAGCAGGTTCCACCTTCTCGAGCACGATGACCCGCGGGGGATCTTGGGATCCACAGCCTCTTCGATCGGCCGCTGAGCCAGAGCTTGCCTCGCCCTCTAAATAGAGGTGATCAGGAAGGTTGTGGATCCTCCTTCTGACCCTGGGTTCGTGTCCAGGTATTCCTGGTCTCAAACGGACGGGGGCTTGCGCCCATTCTTCCGCATGCCTGGATGGTCTCTCTGACTTAGATATCCCATCCTCAGAGCAGGCGTGTGGCTTTGCTCCTGGGCCTCAGGACGCGTGCCTCCTCGTTCCGTCCGTTTCTGGGAGATTCCTCCTTTCCTAGCGGGGATCTCCTACAGTTCAAGGCCAGGCCCTTTGGTCTCTGCCCAGCAGCTCTCTGCGGCATCGAGGGGCCGGGCGTAACCCCACCGGATGGCAGCCTGACTTCAACCCATCCAGGTGGAAGGGTCGATCCAGTGTTCTGGATTTCAGGTTGGTCTCCTGTTATCAGAGCCACGTTGGAACTCGTGCCTTAGCGGGTGATCCTTCTGGGACCAGGCTCCCAGCGGACAGGGCTGGGTTCTTCCTCCCTTACCTGGTCAGGTCTGACTGGGCAATGGCGCCCTGCTGGGACCTCCTGCTCCTCGTGGCGGCTGGCTCCAGCGTGGTCTGCTGGACCCGCTGGTTCATCACGTTCCTTGTGAGGACTGGCCAGCTAGTGGTCACAGTGCTGCGTTCCTTCGGACCAGTTCGTGACTACAGCCCAGGGAGTTAGGGAATACTCTCCTTCGGACCGTTCCAGCTCTTGCAGGAGAACATCCTGTTCAGTCCGCCGTAGTCGACTGTCTGCTCCGACCGATGCTCCTCGGATGGGTTGGGGTGCCCATCAAGGGAATACAGAGTGCTCCGCCTCTGGTCCTTTCAGGAGTCAGATGTCTTTCCTACCTGCTGGAGCTCCTGGCCGGTCCGCTTTGCTTGCACCGCTCGCTCCGTTTGTGCAGGGTCTAGTGGTTTAAGTCCAAGCGGACAACACCACAACCATGTGCTACCCACCGCCAGGTTCGACGAGCCTCTGCATCCGTGAAGGAGGTTCTCGTGATTGGGTCTTTCGTGCAGCTGGGAGGCGGTTTCTAGCCATTCATGGCAGGAGTCTCCAGCACCCCTGGCTGATGCCCTAAGCCGGACATAGGCTGCGCCCCCACGAGTGGTCTTCCCTGCCGGAGGTAGCACAGATCTTCTCCTCCTTCCTCCAGGGAGAATACGAGGCTGAGACTGTCTCATGCCCACCCACTCAGCAGGTTGCTGTGGGGATGCCATCGGTCGCAGACCCCCCAGGCCTCTTCTCGCCTCTCCCCACTTTCCCGCTGACCCACGGGCAAGGCGAGGAGGGTCTAGGCGCAGGCGATGCTGGTAGCCCCAGACTGGTTGGTCAGCTCTGGTATCCAGCTCTCCTCAGTCTCGGCCCCAGGCTCCCGAGGCTTCCAGCCCGCCCGGTCCTGATCTCTGTTTTCAGGGAAGGGTTTCCATCTGGACCTTCAATCCCTGCACCCAAAGGCCTGGTACCTGTGCAGCTAGGGGCTAGGCCTGGGGTCTTCGGCAGGGTCCTCGACATTTCCGAGGCGTCCTGCGAAGTCGCCAAATATGCCGCCTTCAAATGGTAGAGTTTTGCATTTGATGTTGGGACAGGGCAGGGCCCTCTTCCGTCCTCGGCGAGCATTCTGACCATCTGCTGTCCGTTCTTTTGAACCAGGGCTTGCCAATGACCCTCTGGGTGCTTCTTTTGGTCTCCCCTGTCTTCTGGGCGCAGGCAGGAAGGCAGTCAGTGCTTAGAAAGGGTGGTCTCGCTTTTCTAGCCCTCGATCACACCTCCTCTCGGGAGAGTATCCCCATTCTGTGGGATCTTCGCTGGTATGGCTTAGCTCACGGGCAAGCCGTTCGAACCTTGCACAGGTGCGAGTTCCCCACCTGTTGTGGAAGAACACCTTCTTGGGGCTACTCTGCCATCCAGAAGGAGGGAGAGTTCAGGCGCTCCTTTGATCTCTCGGGTCTTCCACAGGGACAAGGTTGTCCTGCGCTCCCACCAGTTCCTTCCGCTGGCGGTGGCGAGTTTTTTTCCCTATCCGGTATTGCCTCTGCCGGGTTCATCCCCATTCACGCCTTGAGGTCTGATATAGGTTCCTTTGGGGACCCTATTTAAATGCTCGCCTACCCAGGGAGCGTGAGGGAGAAGTTCAGGAGAGGTTCACCAGCTGTTTGTCATCACGCTGAAGCCGCACCTGGCAGACCTGCAGCCAAGTTGGACTGACGACTGGGTGGGTCACCTCCTGCATAGGTCTCCGCTATAGGTGGGCGGGCATGGAGCCTCCCAGAGGATAAGTGCTCATTTCCCGCCCTTCCGCTGCATCAGTGGCTGCTTCGAGGATACTCTGGTCCAGGATATCCGCAGGGCTTGTACCTGAAGCAGGCTTACTGTTTTTCCCTTCCACATCGACCTTGGGTCACGCCGGGATGTTGGTCGGGCCTCGGTTCTCCAGTCTTTATACCTAAGTAGGGGTGTGCCTTGCCTCCCTCCTCCCGGAGAACTGCTAGGAGTCTGCCCAATAAGTGTGGATGAACAACATATCCATGTTCCTAGAAGTACAGGTTACTCACCTGTAACAGGAGTTCTAGGAATGGTATATATTGTTCATCCCAACCTCCGGCCTCCCGGCTTGACGCACAACCTGGCTTCCAGCAGGCTAGATCTGGCGTCATGGGGTGGAGCCGAAGTTTTACCACCCTGGTGGGTGGGAGGAGCCAGCTTGAAGACCTTCCGCAGATTTAAAGCGGCAAGGAACCTGCCAATAAGTGTGGATGAACAACATATACCATTCCTAGAACTCCTGTTACAGGTGAGTACCCGTATTTCTTTCCCCGCCAACTTGCATGTTCCCGACCCTTCGGGTCAGTTCTAGCGAGATGACCAGGAATTTCTTCCGAAGTCAGAATTTGTTCAAGAATCCTTCTTCAAGATCTACTCTTTTGTCTGATGTCCTCCCCAACTTCTGTGGAGGGCCATTCTTCCAAGTGCACCTGTGGGAAGCAGATCCCATTCAAAGACCCCACTTGGCCTGCTGCCTGGTGCCTGGGCCCGGATCACGCACACCCAGGCTTGCTCCTTTTGTCGGGCTTTAACAGCCGGACCGGATCCGCTGTCAGAAGGCTCTCCAGGCTTTCCTCTTAGAAGAAAAGCTCAAGGCCATGGATCCTTCCTCCAAGGGGAATCTTGGAGAAATCCCACAGGCACCATGAGAAGCACGGGAGAAGGTAAAACCTAGATCCTCTAGGGCCTCCGGACTCCCGCAGCTCTAGCTCCAGGTCCGACCTCTCCATCTGGGCCCATTCTCAGCCTCCCAGTCGTGGTCAAGTCAGCCTAACGGTTCTTCTACCCTGCGGCCTGCTAAGACCTCCAGGCCTATTTCTTCTTCCAAGGTCTCGTCCAGGTCAGGGAGCACCCGTCAGTCTCCCTACCGCCGCCTCCCCAACACATGCAGACCAAGGGCTGACCTCCCCTAAGGCGGACGTCGGACCGGCCGTCTGACCCACCACTTGTGGCTAAACTTCACAGAAACTCCCGGGAGCCAAGGACAGGATGCGGCCGGGGCCGACATCCGATACAGCAGCTAGAAGAACCACACGCCGCCTACGTCGGCCAGGAGGCGTTGACTGAGGAGAGTCCACTCAGCCCGAGACCGGGCGGGCGACCTGGGACCCGTCAGGCCCCGCTGGAACCTCCCAGAACCGGAGACCCCTGGGAACCGACGCCGACCCGACGACAGGCTACCGCGTTCGCCCGCCATCGGGCCTTAACTTAGCAGAAGTGAAGGAGTTGTTCACTTTCTGGTGGGACACCATCAAAAGCGTGTGGTCACCATGCACCCTTCTCCGCACCAGCACGCACCACCACCCTTCGCGCCCTCCTCGCCAAAAGGCAGCAGATCGAGTACCTTCCCCAGGACCCAACGGGACCTCCTAGGGGCAGACCTACAGACAAGAGAAGACCTCCGTCCAGATCCTCTTCAGGGTCACCGAGCCCCAAGAGACCCAGAAGACGTCGCTGTTCACCGTCTACGGAGGATTCACGATCTGACATCTCTGTATGCTCCAGATCTCCTTCACCAATCAGCATCCCTTCTCCGGACCCACGTGAACTTCCTAGGTCTCCTCCAGGCGACCCCTCGTTCTCTGAGATCGTGAGGCACATCCAAGAGAACATGGGATGGGATGCAGAGGAACTCGACCCAAGGCTACGCCTTGCTCAGCTATCTGCCGCAGAAAAGATCCTAAGCCTGTGTGGTGCTCACCCTAGGTGGACACCTTCGTGGGACGCCACCAAGGCAGCGTGGAAGGCCCACATTTGTTCCCCGGCTATGCTCAAGAATGCTGACCGCCTGTACAAGGCCCCAAGGGAGGACCAGTACTTGGCTAATCATCCTCTGGTCGACTCCCTGGTCATTACAGCTCTCATGACGGTCCCAGAGGCCGCAGCATCTAAGCACGCAGCCACCGGACCCGGAGTCCAAGCAACTGGATGCGCTGAGGCACACTTACGCAGCTGCGACCTGCGCCATCCGATCCTGAATCTCCCCTAACCCACATGGTTCCAGTTTCAGAACGCATTGTGGGAACAGGGACAGGAACTGGTAGAGAAATTACCAGACGGTGACCAGAAGGAGGACTTTTCCAGCTCCTCCTTACGGTTCAGACGTGGGACCCAGGTGCTCCGAGCCGTGGCGACTCACGACTCTCGCCAGAGCGCAGCATCAGGCGTATGCCTCCGGGACGCCATGGCTCCGGGTCTGATTTACCCCGGACGCCCAGAACATCATCTGGACGCCTCTTCCATGGTGAAGTTTTGTTCAGTGAAGCATCTGAAAAGGTCATCACCAAACTACAAGAGGCTGGGAAGGCTGTTAGATCTGTCCAAGCAATGTACAGATCTAGACTCAGTTCCTTTCGTAGGAACCAGAGTTGTTTTCGTGAGCTGGATTCAGAGGCAGCAACCTCGTCCCGACCAACAACGGTCTCTTTCTCCCAGAAGTCCAGGTCAAGGCGCCTCGGTATAGGCCAACGCTCCACCAAGTCGCCCAACCTGCAGGACCCTCTGCTGCCACAGCATGACTCCTTCCTGGTCCCCGCCTCAGGATCAACGGAAACAAAGGTCGGGAGTCGCATCACAGATCACCTGCCAGGGTGGCAGTTGATCACCACCGACAGATGGGTGTTACAGTTGGTCAAAAAGGCCACTTTATAGAATTCTCTAGACAAGCCCTCCACAAGGCCTCCTCTGCTCTCCCATTATTCGGGTCAGCATGCCCTGCTCATCAGGGAAGAAGTGCTCACACTTCTACAGAAAGAAGCTTTGGAGTTCGTCCCAGGGAACCAGAGGATCAGGATATTATTCCCACCTTCCTGGTTCCAAAGAAAACAGGGACCTCCATCCATCTTGGACCTCAGCGACCTCAATATGTCGGTCGCTTACAAACGCTTCCGCATGGTGACCTTCCGGTCTAATCCCCATGCTGAAGCAGGGCCATTCATGCGCCCTGGACATACAGGACCCTACCTGCACATCCTTATCGCTGCAAGCGAACAGGAGGTTCTCGCGCCCGAAGCTTCGCCACCACTTCAGTTCCGAGCGCCACTCGGGCTGTTATGGGCCCCCAGGGTCTTTACCAAGTGCATGGCAGTCATGGCAGCTGCCTCTGAGGTGACAGGGCCAGTATGTGTTCCCGCATTCCTGGACGATTGGTTCTCATGGCCTCCTCCAAGGAGGAGATTGATATCATCCAGCATACCCAGGCCCTTTTCAGTCCCTGGGCATGCTAATCAACTACAAGAAGTCTCTCCTGGTACCGTCCCAGAGACTGCATTTCATGGGCAGTTCTGGACACCATCACAGGGAAAGCCTTTCTTCCGAAGACAGAGCGGAACACATTCGATCCCTCATCAGGGACCTATCTGAGAATAAGACCGTCCCAGCCAGACTGGTCCTTCGCCTGCTCGGACACATGGCTGCGGCCATTCCTACTGTCCCGATGGCAAGGCTCCACATGCGGGTAACCCAGTGGATGCTAAGAGTGCAATGGGGACCAAAGGCAAGACCATATGCAGCAGCCAGTAAGAATCCGCAAGTCCGTGGTCTCGAGACTGGCAATGGTGACAGAGACCCGGAAACCTCTCTGTGGGGTTCCATTCACAGCGCTTGTCCCCGTGGTAACACTTCCACAGACGCCTCAGGGCTGGGGTGGGAGCACACTTGAACGGGTGAGGTCTCAGGAACTTGGACCACTCAAGAATCTCATCTCCATATCAACATATTAGAGATGAGGGCGGTCCTTATGCCCTGCAAGCCTTCCAGTCGGACATCCCACCGAGTACTCTCCTGTTGCAAACAGACAATACAGTGGTGATGTATTACCTCAACAAACAAGGAGGCACACACTCTACCCCTCTGCAGGAGGCCATGAGAGTGTGGGATTGGGTAATATGACACGGCGCCGAACCTCATTGCAGTTCACGCCTCGTGGCACACTGTCAGCAGACAGCCTGAGTCGCCTCCCAGGCCAGAGTCCACGAATCGGGAACTTCTACAGGAGGTGCAGAGGATCTGTTTCTCAGATGGGGCACTCCAGAATTGAATTTATTCGCGACCCCATTCAACCAAAACTGCCCAATTTTTGCTTGCTAGATCCAGGGCCTGGTGTTTTCTGGCGACGCTGCTGTCCCTCTCCGGGCGGGAGATTCCTCTACGCCTTCCGCTGATCCAGAGAGTCCTTCTCAAACTCAAGGAGCATGCGACGCTTATTTTAATAGCGCCTTTGGCCCAGACAGATGTGGTTCCCGCTTGAGTCAATTGGCCCGGAACCTCCGCTTCCTTTGCCAATCAGCTCCCACCTGTTGTTTCAGGAGGAGGGTTTGCTAGTCCACCCGACTTGCTTTCTCTGAACCTGCACGCCTGTCTCCTAGAGACATAGCCATCTTGGCGACACGGGGTCTCGCAGGAGGTGGCGCAAGTTCTTCTGCTGCCAGAAAATCGGCTATTATTTACATACGCCATGAAATGGCGAGGTTTTGCTTTGTGGTCTCAGGCATGCTTCTCACCCTTAGACTGCCCAGAGAAACTAGTTTTGGAATACCTGCTTTCCTCTTTCAATCAGGGTTAGCTTACTCCTCGATCAAAGTGCACCTGTGTGCAACCGCAGCCTACCATGCCCCCATAGGCCAACGACTGTGGCACAGCTGATACCTCCTGCCTTCTTAAGAGGGGTCCTCCACCTCAGGCCACCTATTAGGAGATCCCGCCCTCCTTGGGATTTACCTTTTCCTGGAGCAACTCGCTGCCACCATTTGAACCTGCCGCAGATTGCAAGTACGTGCTTCTGGTCGGGAAAACGTTGTTTTAGTTGCTGTTACTTGAAGAGAAGAATCTCTGAACTACACGCTCTCATGTGCAAGGAGCCTTATTTAATTTTTCATCAGGACAGGGTGTCCCTGAGGACCGAATCCCAAGTTTCTGCTTAAGGTGGTCTCAGCCTCACTCCTCAACCAGGACATTGATTTACCAGTGTACTTCTAGCACGCTTAATCGAGGAGAAGCACTGCTTCACACCCTGGATGTCCACTGATGCCTTAGATACTATTTGACCAGGACCAAACAGCACCGTAGCGGAACAGTTGTTCGCCCCATTCACTGAGAGGATGTTGGGTTCCAGTCTCAAACAGACCCTGCGTGGCTCATTCAGTGCATTTTTGCTATGACAAAGCCAGAAACCCTTAACAGGTGTGGTCGAGGGCCATTCGACAAGGGGAGTGGCTACATCCTCTGTGGCACTCAAGAACGTATCCACATCGGCCATAATGTGCTGCAGCCACCTGGAGCCCGGTGCACACCTTTATCAAGCATTACAGCCTGGACACGCTTCACGTCAGAGCGCCTTCAGCCTTGCTGTCCCACAAGGCCTTCTTGTCCTCAGGCTCAGGATGGTTGGAACTCAGTATTGCCTCCTCCTGATGGATTTTCTTCAAGGCCGACAGCTTGAGAATCAGTCTAATGTGAACCTGCTGCAAGAGCTGTACCGAAGAAGATAGTACAGATCTTGCCCAGACACAGCTCTTGCAGCAGGTTACACCATTGGCACTGAAGCCGCAGGCGAGGGACTCCCATGAAAAATTTAGCTAGCTATCTTCAGCGGGACCGCTTCGACATCGGGGTCCTGGGCCCGACATCAGGCGTAGTACATAAGGGGGCGGTCCCGCCCAGATTCCCCAGTTCTTCCCGCCATCGACTCGCATGCCCCTCGACCCTTTGTCTGGTTTCTAGCCGCGACGATGGTAAAGTGTTTTCCTACAGGAAATCGTGCTCTGAGTTCAGTTTTTTCTCCTGATGTCCTCGACCTCCGGGTCACTCCTCGAGAAATGCGCCTGTGGGAAGCAGATCCCATTCAGGATCCGTGTCGGCCTGTAGTCCGTGCCTAGGCCCAGACCACGACACCCGGTCCTGCTCCTTTGCCAGGGCTTCAACAGCAGAACCCGGATCCGTCGCCAGAAGGCCCACAGGCATTCCTGCTAGAGGAGCAACCTCGAGACCATGGCTTCCAAGGGGATTCTTGCGAGAAGGCCCACAAGCATGCAGAAGCATAGGGAGAAGGCCCCTTCCAGGTCCCCGCCTAGGGCCTCCATTCACGAGCTCTGGCTCCAGGTCCCACCGCCTCCTTCCCCGGCCAGCTCTCAGCCTCCCGCGGTGGTGAGAAAATCTTCATCCTCTTCTCAGGCCAAGACTCCCAGGCCTTCCTCGTCCTCCAAGGCCCTGGCTAAGTCGGGGATCGCCACCATCACCACAAGTCGGGTTCCCCTTTCTGAACCCGGCGTCAGGTTTGCTTTCTTGCTCCTCCTCTCCACGGAAAACCAAGGAGCTCACCTCACTTAAGAGGCCGCTGGACCCGACGCGGTTCGCCTGACGTCGCTTCTCACCACAGGTCCCCAGAGCCGTCGTCCTCGACAGAAGACCGTCGCCCGGCCAGGCCAACTCATCACCGACGCTGGTAGGGGGACAGTGCCCGCCTCCAATTGAGAAGAGGACCCGACGCCCGAATCGACATCGGTCAGGAGACATCACTGAGGAGGAGTTAACTCAGCCCAGGACCAGACGGGCAACCCAGTCCTGTTGAGACTCCCAGGGAACCCGAGCCCCTGTGGAGCCGTCGTTGGGCCTTTCTTTTCAGAGGTGAAGGACGTTCACTTACTGGTGGGATACCATCAAAAAGAACATGGTCCCCTCCACCTCCGCTTCCTCCTCCTCCTCCTCCTCCTCCCTACACCGTTGCTCCTCCGGTTCCTGCCCTTCTCCGTCTGGGTCTGCAGGCTGCTACCGCCTCCCCGGCCCAGGACCCCTCCAAGGGGAGACTAGATAAAGGAGACCTCCGTCCAGATCCTCTTCTAGGTCACCCAGTCCCAAGAGACCCAGAAGACGCCGCCCGTCAGCCGGACGGAGGACACGGATCAGAGTTTTCAACATCCAGATCCCCCTCTCCCCTCCATCCTTCTCCGGACCCACGTGAGCTGCCAAAGTCTCCTCCGGATGACCCTTCGCTCGGATATCATGAGACACATCCAAGAGAACATGGGATGGGATGTGGAAGAGTTAGACCCGAGGACTACGCCTGCATGGATCTTAGGCAGAAGTACCCAAGCCTGTGGTGGTGCCACCCTTGGTAGACACTTCCCGTGGAGCGCCACGAAGGCAGCGTGGAAGTGTCACATTCGCCTCCAGGCGATGCCGAAGAAAGCTGACTGCTTGTACAAGGCTCCAAGAGAAGACCAGTACTTGACTCAGCATCCTCAGGCCGACTCTCTGGTCATAACAGCCTCTCATGACCAGTCCCAGAGACCGCAACATCTGAGCACCCTGCCACGGACCCAGAGTCCAAGCAGCTGGACTCCATGGGTAAGCGCATGTAAACTTCGCTACCTGCGCCATCAGATCCCTAGAATTATTTGACCCACATGGTGCAGTTCCAAAATGCCCTGTGGGAGCAGGGTCTGGATGCGGCTGAGAAATTGCCAGAAGGTGAGCAGAAGGAGGAGATGTCGCAGCTCCTCTGTAGGGTTCGACGGGAACCCAGGTGCTTCAGGCCGCGTCTGACTCCGCGGGACTCCTCGGCCCGGCAGCAGCTTCAGGCGTATGCCTCGGAGGCACTCTTGGCTCCGTGTCTCCGGTTTACCCGGACGTCCAGAAAAACATCATGGACGCCCCATTCGAGGGAGAAGTTTTGTTTGGTAAACCCTCAGAGAAGATAATTACCAAACTCCAAGAGGCCAGGAAGGCGGTGAGGTCGGTTCAGGCCATGTACCGACCCAAGCTTAGTTCCTTCGTAGGAACCAAAGCCGATTTCATGGACGGATGCAGAGTCAACAATCCCACCCTTTCCACAACAGAGGGCTCCGGTTTTGCAGAGCACAGGAAAACAACCCGCAGGGGCGAAGCCAGCACACTCTAAGCCCGGTCCAGCCAGCGGGACCCTCAGCCGCCACAGCCTGACTCCTTCCGGCCCCGCGCCTCAGGATCAGCGGGACGTCGTGGTCGGGGTCGATTAGAATTTCCTGCCAGGATGGCAGACTATAACCACCGACAGGTGGGTTCTGAGTTGGTCGGAAGAGGCCACTTTGTAGGATTCAGCGGAAAAGCCACCCTCGAGGCCTCCGTTGCTCTCCGGTACCGGGTCAGCACATGTCATTGATCAGACAAGAAGTACTCGCGCTCCTGCAAAAGGGAGCTATAGAGTGCGTCCCAGAAGAACCAGAGAGACACGGATACTATTCCCACTTCTTCCTGGTTCCAAAGAAGACAGGGACCTCCGTCCCTATTCTGGACCTCAGCGACCTCAATTTGTCGATTACACTACAAAAGATTCCGCGTAGTAACGCTTCGGGTCTTATTCCCATGCTGAAGCAGGGCGCCGTTTAGCGTCTCTAGATATGCAAGACGCTTCCCTGCACATCCCTATAGCTCATGCGCACAAGAGGTTCCTGCGCTCGAGTTTCGGCCATCATCTTCAGTTCGAGCCCTTCCATTGGCGCTGTCACCGGCACCAGGGTCTTTACCAAATGCATGGCAGTCGGTGGCAGCATCTCTAAGGAGACAGAGCCATTATGTGTTCCCGTACCTGGGCGATTGGCTTCTCATGGCGCCTCAGAGGCGTTATTCACGAGATCCGAGCACCCAGGACCTGTTTCGATCACTGGGTATCCTAATCAACCACGAGAAGTCTCTCCTGGTACCGTCGTCAGAAACTGCAGTTCATAGGTGCAGTACTGGACACCGTTCAGGGAAGAGCATTTCTCCCGACAGAGCGGAGCGCATCAGATCCCTCATCAGGGAGCTTGTTGAACAAGACCGCCCCAGCCAGGTCGGTCCTTCGCTTGCTTGGACACATGGCTGCAGCCATTCCTACTGTCCTTTCGCAAGGCTCCACATGCGGGTAACTCAGTGGATGCTCAAGGTGCAATGGGACCAAAGGCAAGACCACATGCAGCATCCGGTCAGAATCACGAACACCGCGATTCGAGACTGGCAGTGGTGGCTAGACCCAGGGACACTCTCTTTGGGCGTCCCATTTATAAGCGCCGTCCCGAGGTAATCCTCACACAGACGCCCAGGTCTAGGGTGGGAGCACACCTGGACGGGTGAAGTCCCAGGGTACGTGACCCCTCTGGAGGCCCACCTCCATATCAACGTCCTAGAGATGAGGGCGGTCCTTATGCCCTACAGGCATTTCAGTCAGAGATCCCGCGTGCACTCTCCTGCTTCAGACAGACAACACGGCGGTGATGTATTATCTCAACAAACAAGGAGGCGCACACTCTACCCCTTTGTAGGGAGGCCATGAGGGTGTGGGATTGGGTAATCCGATATGGCGCGAACCTGATCACAGTACATGTTCCCGGGTGGACAACACAGTTGCAGGACGGCCTGAGTCGCTCCCAGGCCAGAGTCCACAGTGGGAACTTCTCCAGGAGGTAGCAGAGGATCTGTTTCTTCGTTGGGAACTCCAGAATTGGACCTGTTCGCGTCCCCATCCAACTAAAACTGCCCAATTTTGCTCGCTAGATCCAGGGCCTGGTGTTTTCTGGCGAGCAGCGTTGTCCCTCTCCTGGGCGGACAGATTCCTCTCGCTTTCCTCCCTTCCCGTTGATCCAGAGTTCTTCTCAAACTGCGCGAGGAGCATGCAACAATGATCCTGGTGGCCCTTTCTGGCCCAGGCAGATCTGGTTCCCTTTGCTAATTCAGCTGTCCCGGAACCTCCTCTCCTGTTGCCATTCAGCTCCCACCTCTTGTCTCAGGAGAAGGGTTCACTGGTCCATCCAGACTACGCTCACTGAACCTGCATGCATGGCTCTAGAGACATAGCCATCTTGCATCACGGGTCTAAAGAGTTGCGGAAAGTTCTTGCCGCAGCCAGAAAGCGGCAAAGCATCTGGACGTCGCCATGAAATGGCGCCGCTTTTATCTATGGTCGCAAGCACGCGGCCTTTCCGCTTTAGGGTTGTCCAGTGAAAGCGGTAATAGAGCACCTGCTCTCCTTTTCCGCTCGGTCTCGCCTACTCCTCTGTTAAAGTGCACCTCTGTGCCATTTCAGCTTATCACCTCCCAGTGGACAGCGCACAGTGGCACAATTAGATGCCTGTCGAGAATTCTTGAGAGGGTGTTACACCTTAGGCGCCATTAAGGACCCAGTGCCTCCATAGGACTTGCTCTTTGTCCTGGAGCAACTCCGCCCCCCTCCTTGAACCTGCAGCGGATTGCGAGCTGCTTTCTGTCATGGAAAATGTTGTTTTAGTTTGCTTTTCGTCAGCGAGAAGTTTCTGAGCTTCAGGCTATCATGTGCAAAGAGCCTTATTTAATTTTCATTGGGACAGAGTATCCTGAGGACGAATCCTAAATTCTTGCCTAAGGTGGTTTCACACTCACTCTCAATCAGGATATTGACCTGCGGTCTACTTCCCTAATTATTCTAACGGAGGAGAGGCGCTGCTTCACACTCTGGATGTTCACGCAGCTAAGGTACTACCTGAGCAGAACTAAGCAGCTCGCATTCGGAGCAACTTTTCGCTTCCTTTACTGAAAGGATGATGGGCCAACCAGTATCCAAACAGTCCCTGTCTCGCTGGCTTGTCCAGTGCATCTCATACTGTTATGATATCAAACGAAAGCCCCCTGGAGCAGTCCGGGCCATTCCACTAGGGGTGTGGCCACCTCTTTGCAGCACTTCAAAACATCTCCACCTCTGCCATTTGTGCTGCAGCCACTTGGAGCTCTGTTCATACCTTTATCAGGCATTATAGCCTGGACATCGCTTCACGGCGAAGAGCAGGCTTGCCTGGCAGTGCTACAGGGTCTCCTGTCCTAGATTCAGGACCTGGTATGTTCTTTCTAATTCCCTCCTCCCAGAGTGTTTAGCGCTACTGCTTGGGAATCAGTCCTAATGGTGTAACCTGCGGCAAGAGCTGTGTCTCGGTAAGATAGTACAGTTACGTAAGAACTTACCGTAACAGTAGATCTTCGAGAACAGCTCTTGCAGCAGGTACCTTCCTGCCCAGCTTCCCCTTGGAGGAGGCATGGCTTAAGCCTTTGTTGACAGGGATTTTCCCGTTTGTCTTCTGACGGTGGATCCTCAGTCTCCCATTTCGATGTCCGCCTGCGACGGAGTCTCGGCGGGAGAACATAGAATCTGTTGGGACCGGCGTCAGGCGGTACTGAAGATAGCTAGCTAGAATTTTTCCGTGGGGTCCTGCGCCTGCCGGCTTCAGTCCTAATGGTGTAACCTGCTGCAAGAGCTGTTCTCGAAGATCTACCGTTACGGTAAGTTCTTACGTAACTGTACTTTAGGTAAGAACTTACGTAACAGTAGATCTTAAAGAACAGCTTTCTAACACATACTACTCCACACCATTCCCCTTGGAGGAAGTAGGCTCCAACCTACACTTGGAAAGGTCGGTTCTTAGTTTTGGCCACCTGATGGCGGGTCCTCTGTATCTCCTTTTCTGATGTCATCAGCGGCGGGAGTCTTGGTGGAGACTGAGGGATTCTGGCAGGACTGCCTCCTTATGTACTATGCCTGACGTCGGGGGACCCGGCCGGGCGAGTCCCCGCTGAGACTGCTAGCTAGAAAATTTCCATGGGGTCCTGGCGCCTGCCGACTTCAGTCCTAATGCTGTAACCTGCTGCAAGAGCTGTTCTCAAAGATCTGTTGTTACGGTAAGTTCTTACGTAACTGTTCTTTTCTATGTTATGCCCTCCAGTTGGAGGCCCTTTTTGGGTGTTAAGGAAGTTCCTGTATTATTATTTTAATTACTAGTGTTGCTGTTGTAAGTATCATTATTACACTTAGTCCCCATGGTCTTGTCTTTCCAGGCTTCCAGGAAATCTGAGGGGTTTAGAACAAAGGCAGTTAGTCTAAGGCAGCATTTGAAAAGTGGCTCATGCAAAAGATTCCATCATTTGCCTATGTTCCAATTCTCTCTCTTGCGGTTCTATTTGCAAGGATGACTGCATAAAGTTATGAATACCAGTATCACTTGGAAGAAACAAGATTACTATGGTAAGTAATTTTTCTTTGTTTGGTGAGCAGAGAACTACATGAAGAAGGTGGATGAATATAGGACCACCTGTAGGAGTGCTGCAGCCAAGGAGAAGCAGGCCACTCCTCAAAGGCAGCAGTTTAGGGCTGGCAGGGCAGGCCTTTCACAGGCCTTTCTACCAAGCTCAGGCACCCCCTTCTTTCCAGCAGAGGGGTTCTTTAGGGAAGAGGCAGGCGTGGGATGACCAGGACCCCATCATCCACGCGAGTCGAGCCCCTGCCAAACAGACACCCTGAGGTGTTAGTCAGGGTCCCTCCTCATTTCCAGTAGGAGGAAGGTTGGCTCACTACTTCCAGGCCTGGGAGTCTGTTACTTCAGGCAAATGGGTCCTGGAAGTAGTGAGCCAAGGACTTGCTCTCAGTTTCAAAAGGTTCCCAAAATGAGCAAGGTCCTTCAGTCCTCCCTCTCCCTTGGAGACAAAGGCCTTAGAGGCAGAAGTCTCCTCTCTTCTGCTTCTGCAAGCAGTGGAGAAGGTACCTCATTGTCACAGGAAAGGACTGTACTCCAGATGCTTCCTTACCCGAAAAAAGACAGGAGTGGCGACCTATCCTAGATTTAAGAGTACCCTGAACAAACACTTAACAAAACCAAAATTCAAAATGGTGACTCTGGGAGCAATTCTTCCCTCTCTGAGACCAGGAGACTGGCTAGCCTCTCTGGATCTCAAGGATTCTACTTCCACATACCTATCAGACATTCCCACAGAAAGTACCTTGGGTTAGAGTTTCCCTCAGGCCATTACCAGTTTAGAGCTATGCCTTTCGGCCCAACATCTGCTCCAAGGGTGTTCACCAAGTGTCTCGCAGTGGTGATGGCATTCCTCAGGAGACCGGGTGTCCTCCTGTTCCCATACCTGGATGACTGGCTAGTTGTAGGCCAGTCCTAAGGCCAAGTCATGTCAGCCGTGCAGGTCACTCCAAACTTGGGTTTCATTCTGAACCTAGAATAGTCTGTCCTGGAACCAGCCCAGATGCGCACTTTCATAGGGATGGAACTAGATACTATTCAGGCAAGAGCATTTCTCCCTCTCTCAAGGATTCAGTCCTTGTCACTCTGGCGTCCTCTTTTAGTCCTCTAGTCTCTCGTCCAGCCAGGCACTTTCTGCAGTTGCTGGGTCACATGGCAGCATCCACAGCAGTGGTCCAGGGAGCAAGGTTTCAGAGAGAGATATTCATTTTCATCTCGGATCTTATTGGTCTCAAAAAAGACCCTCTCTCCAAATTGGTTCCTGTGTCTTGAATCCTAGTTCAGGCCCTCCAGTGGTGGTTGGAGGAGCACAGTCTTTGGCAAGGTGTTCCTTTATCAGTCAGGCTCCTTCAGTGATTCTCAACACAGATGCCTCTTTACTGGGGTGGGGGCGTTAACCTAGATCAGTTTACAGCTCAGGAACCTGGTCTCACCAGGAGTCTCTTCTACACATAACCTTCTCGAACTGAGAGCTGTCTTTCTAGCACTTCAGACATTCTCAGCTGCTGTCGGGAAAAGTAGTGCAGATCAGGACAGACAATACAACCACCATGTGGTACATCAACAAGCAGGGAGGCACTCGGTCCTTGGCGTTGTGCACAGAGACCATGAAAATGTGGTCTCTAGCTTATTCCCTGATGGCTGTGCATCTCCCAGGGAAGGACAACATTCTAGCAGATGCTGTCAGCAGATTTCCCAGGGTCATCAGGAATGGACCCTGAGTCCTCTTAATTCTTCAGGTCATTTTCAAGAGGTAGGGCACTCCAGAGATGGATCTCTTTGCAGCCCCGGCAATCACCAGCTTCCTCTTTTTGCTGCAGACCAGCTCTTCTGGGTCCTGTCCCTCATGATGCTCTTCTGTTGGATTGGACAAGCAGGTTTCTCTATCGTTTCCTCCTTTCCTCTGATATTCAAGATCCTGTTCAAGATCAGGTCTCAGCCCTGCAAGGTAATTCTAGTAGCTCCAGACTGAGCCATACAGCCTTGGTACCCCTTCTTTTGTCCCTGTCAGTGACAGTGCCTCTGTGTCTTCAGAACAGTTCACTCTCCTTACCTCCTCTCAGGGAAGGATTCTGTACCCCAGCCTTCAGACTCTCACACTAAAAGCCTGGCTCTTGAAGAGCTAGAATATGCAAGTCTGCATCTTTTCCAATCAGTCTTGGACATTTTAAAGGTTAGAGAAACCTGCTACTAGAAAAGACTTACAACTCCAAATGGAAAAGATTTGGGTTTTGGTGTTCCTAGAAGCATGTGTTGCCAGTGCTGGCTGATACTGCTACTGTTTTGGACTGTTTGGTGCATCTTAACAGTTTGGGCCTCCAGCCTACTACTCTCCAGGTACATTTGGCAGCTGTGTCTGCCTTGCTTTCTGCTGGTAAGGGCTCTTCCTGGCATTTCATCCAGCTTTCAAGAATTTTTCAAGGGCCTGGTACATGTTAATCCTCTCTTTCGGAGCCTACCCCTTCTTGGGACCTGAGTATCTGTACTGCACAGCTTATGGAGCCTTCTTTGAGCTCTATCTTCAGCTGAGCTGAAGTACTTGACTTGAAAACTGTATTCCTGCTAGCCATTACCTCTGCCAGGAGAATCAGTGAATTATAGGCTTTATCAGTGGAACCTGACTTCATTTCATTTCACAGGGATAAGGTTGTCCCTCAAACCAATAGAAAGTTTCTTCCCAAGGTGGTATCAGACTTTCATTTGAATCAGTCTGTCAGTGCCTGTATTTTCACTCACCATTCGTTCTCTGTGGAGAGAAGATTATATAGTCTTGATGTAAGAGGATCTTAGTTATTATGTGGAACACACCAAGGTCCATAGAAATGGCTGATTTTACTTTGAGTGGGAGCTTTTGTAGCAGGCTGTAACCATTCGGACTAACGCTGCAGGCATCAGGACCCACCAGAAAACTTCTCAGCCAGCAGGACTGCTCCCCAGGCGACGCCCTGGTACAAAGGGGCAGACCCAGCTCCACCCAGTTCTTTTCGCTTGTGACCCACGCGTTGGAGAGAAGATCTCAACTTGCCAGCAAAACTTTTTTTTTTATTGCCTTTTTCATTTGATATTTTTCGCTACTCCTCGGCTTTTCCTTTTACCGCGCATGTGGTCCTAGTCATCGGTCTCTTCCTCGGTTCCCCATTGGAACAACTACCACTGCGGCTGTCAGATACCATCCAAAGACAGCCACATTAAGTATGTCTTCTGCCTGGGGCCTAACCATGACACATGCCTGTTCCTTGTGCCAGGGCTTCACAAGTAGGACCAGGATCCGCCGCTTGAAGGTTCTCAAGGCGTTCCTTTTGGAGCAGAATATGGACCTGCACACCTCCAGGAGAAGGCCAAGCATAAGGAGAAATCCAAGCGGTCCCAAGACAAGGACTGTAGTCGGTCCGCCACCGGTCCAGGTCTTTGTCTCGCTCTCTATTCTCCCCAAGAAGCCCCTCTCTTCCTCGGGCCGTGGAGAGCAGCACTCCAAAGGATTCTGCTCCTGCAAAAATCACAGGCCAAAGCAAGCACGTCTGGAGAGAAACCTGCTAGGCCCAAGGTGACACCGCTCAGAGTCACCCCTAAGACCTCGGGCGCAAGCTACAGCCCTGCCATAAGTCCCGGCTCGCCTGATGAGGGCAAGCCCCGAGTCTGAGGACACTCCAGCGTCGCCCCGCACGATGAAAATGGTAGTCTGTCCTGCATTGACGCTGCAGAAGGGGTATGGAACCTGACGCAACCGCCGAAGGGCGCCTGTCTCCCAGGTCCTCCTCCCTCAGGGCTCTCCAGGAGGCTCCCCTCAGTGCTGCCGAACACTTCAGAGGACGGTGGCCTCGGTTTTTTTTTTTCAAGGAGGTGCTCCAGGAACTTTTTCCTTTTGGTGGGTCCAGGTCAAAAATGCACCCCGGCCCGTCACTGGTACCAAAACTTCAACCGGAGGGTGTTCCTTCACTGACGAAGATCCATTAGAGGTCATAAGGCCACTCACCTCCAGGGCCCGCCTCGATCTTGGTCCACAGACCGACACCGGCGCCACCGAGATTAGGTAGCGGCGGCCGTTCAGGTCTCTTTCTAGGAGCCGCCGTTCCGATGGGTGGGCTTGCTCCTGGCGCGGTCCCCAGATTGACGCCGGTCATCGCCAAGTCGATGGTCTTGTGAGCCACCGACGCTCTCGAGCGGGCTAGTCATAGGGGCAGGTCCGCTACTGTCACCTAGTAGTTGGTTGCCCTCTTCCTCCTCCTCTTCTTCCCTCTTGGGGATTGGGAGTTCCCCAGGAGAAAAGGACCAGCCCGCTCGCTTCCTGATGATCCTGACCTTTTATGGGCGGCATGAGGCATATCCAGGCCTCTAATGAATGGGATACGGAGGACCTGGATCCGAACGCTGGTGACTAGCCAAGTACCTGAGGCAAAAAGAAGCCCAAAAGTCCTGTTTGGCAGTATGAAGGGAAGGATCATAGAGAAACACTGGTTTTGTCAACCTAAAGGAAAAAGTAGCTCACTCTCCCCCAGCTGCTGGTGGTCTGACACTGAGCAAGGAAGGAGGAGGCTACTGAAGAATATAGGAAGTTACTGTCTCAGAACAGGAAGGGTGAGAGTTGTAAGGAGAGGAGAGAGTAAGCATACAGAGAAACAGGAGAGGGACACAAAATAAGACATGATAGGAGTGGTGCAGTGCAATGGCTGTGGGGCGGCAGTGTTCAGGAGACATTCTGGAGGCTGCGATGCTGCCTATTTGCAGGCACCTCTCTGGTCTGAGGAGGAGGTTGCCCGTCTCAGGCTGACCTGGCTAGGATTTGTGAAACCTCCTCCCCACCCAGGGACCACGGGCCAATGCTACTACCTCAGAGGTTGCCAAGAAAGAGGAGAGGCTGGACTAGGGTGGGCTCAGGGAGGGAGGGTGATGGAACAGAGTTGCATCCCTGCAGCTGTGCCGCTCCACAGTTCATTCGCTCTTCTGGTGGATAGTGG
The DNA here is from genome assembly GCA_016271365.2 of Neoceratodus forsteri. NCBI lineage: Eukaryota > Metazoa > Chordata > Ceratodontiformes > Ceratodontidae > Neoceratodus > Neoceratodus forsteri. The sequence continues at coordinate 335,146,815 of CM057456.1, read as the reverse complement.
TTCCTCTACAGAGGCACCTGTAGTGGAGACCAAGGAGGATGCTGGGAACCTTCACAAGGAGACCCACAGGAGGGTGGCATGAGACCCCACAGGGAAGGAAACAACTCCTGGTGGGGACTCGATCATTAGGGGTAGAAATGGGGAGGAATGGGAGAGGAGGTAAGGTGCCTGCCTGGCGCCACGGCTTGGAGGGACAGGAGCGAATCCTCAGGATCGTGGAGCAGCTGCACGAGGGAGGGAGCTGGATGTCATTGTCCACCTAGGGACAAATGACCTGGCTAGGAATGGGATCAGAGCAGTGTAAGAGGAGTTTGTAGAGTTGGGGAGGGCCTTAGACAAGTAGCGCATACAGTAATCTTCTCGGAGGTGCTGCCTGTCTATGGCAAGGGTGATGCTAGGTACTCCTCACCAGGGAATTCAATGAATGGTTGAAAAACTGGCGTGGAGCTCAGGGTTTTGGCTAATGGGGACTGGGGAGCCACCTGGAGGATGCAGACCTATACTGGTGCGATGGTCTGCATCTGTCCAGGGGGAACCAGGATCCTAGGTGAGAGGTTTAAATGCTTCATTGGAAACATTTAAACTAGCCAAGGGGAGGCACTGAAAAGAGCAGGGAAATCCCAGCCTCCCCCACAAACAACAGTAATTAGTGAGGTAAACACCAAGGTAGAGAAATCATTGGGAGCAGGACAGAAGTAAATGTAAAAAAGGCAAAGGCAGTAAGGACAGGAATGGGGCTAAAAGGGTAAGGCCATCAAAAAGTGGAGGTGATGAGCACCAATGCCCGTAGTCTGTGTAACAAGCTCGCTGAACTAGTGGCCTTGATGGAAGAGGGTTGCCTGGATATTGTGGCAGTCACAGAAACATGGTACACAGAGAATCATGACTGGGATGTCAACATACCAGGAAACACAATCTACAGGAGGGACAGTGAGGGTAAAGAGGAGCAGGAGTAGCTCTTATGTAAAGGAAGGGATCAAAGCAACAGAATTAGAGTAAACAGGGAGCAGATGAGAGACACTGGGTCACCCTGGAGACAGGAAATGGCACCACAATCCGCATGGGGTTGTATACAGACCCCATCTCAGGGAGGAATGGACAAGGAAATGATAGAAGGCTTCCTTAGAATGGCAGAAAAAGGGTAGATATTGTTGATGGGGACCTGAATATGTCAGATGTTAACTGGAGCACCTTTGCTGCAGGCACATCCAAGAGCAGGGTCATTCTTGATGCCCTACAGGGGCATGCCTCAGACAGCTAGTATTGGAACCCACTCGGGAGGAGCAATCTTAGACCTGGTATTCTCAAATGGGGACTGAGAAAGAATCTCAGATTTAGAAGTGGGTAGCCATCTGGGAACAAGCAACCACCAAACAGTGTGGTTCACGATAAACATAGCCATACAAAAGCAAGAGTATTGGACTTTAGGAGGGCTGACCTTGGAAAATGAGAGAGTGCCTCAGAAAAGAACTAGCAAACAGGCAAGAAGGAGGGTGGAGGAACAATGGGGAGTAATCAAAACTGCCATCACAGAGGCAACAAAGCCTTTGTGTAAAGCAAATCAACAAAACACAACGAAGGAAAAAACGCTATGGTTCTCAAAAGTGGCAGGAAGGTTGAAGGAGAAAAGGATAGCATTCAGGAAATATAAGAAACACAGAAGGAGAAGGACAGAGAACTTTATCAGTTAAAGCAGAAAGAGGCTGGGAAGGCAGTCAGAATAGCAAAAGGCCCAAACTGAGGAAAGGATAGCCAACTCTGTTAAGAAGGAGGATAAGACCTTTTATAGGTACATTAGGGAGTGAAGAAAGACCAAAGGAGGGATACTGATGCTTAATAAAGGGAGGGAATGTGGGTAGAGGGTGACAATGAAAAACTGGGATACTGAACGACTATTTCTGCTCAGTATTCACAAAGGAAGAGGAGGGGAGGTACCTAAACCAAACAAGAGAAACACTGTGAAGACAGGGTCGATACAGTCCATTTACAGAAGAAAGGGTTCTGAAAGAACTAATAAAATTGAAGGTGGACAAAGCAGTGGGGCCTGATGGGATTCACCCAAGAATTTGAAAGAACTAAGGGTAGAACTAATGACACCGCTGACTACTTTCTTTAACAAATCGTGGGAGGGTGGGTGGTACCTGAGGACTGGAGGAGGGCGGATGTGATTCCTCTTCCCAGAAGTGGGAGCAGGACAGAGGCAGGAAACTACAGACCAGTTAGTTTGACCTCATTGGTAGGTAAAATGATGGAATCACTTCTGAAGGAAAGAATTGTTGAGTACCTAGAGGCCAGTGGGGCACAGGACCCAAGGCAGCATGGATTCGATGGGAAGGTCGTGTCAGATGAATCTAATAGATTTCTTTGACTGGGTGACCAAAGTAGTAGACCAGGGAGGGGCTGTGGACATGGCTTACCTAGATTTTAGCAGGGCATTTGATACAGTCCACACAAAGATGAATACACAAGTTAGTCAGCCTTGGGTGGGTCCCAAGGTGGTAGCCTGGATAAAAATTGGCTGAAAACAGGATGCAAGGGTAGTAGTAAATGGGTCCACAGTGAAGAGAAAGGAGGGTTACTAGCGGGGTACCGCAGCGTTCCAGTACTGGGACCGATCCTTTTAATGTCTTTATAAGTGACATTGCAGAGGAACTGGAAGGAACATATGTCTTTGCAGATGACACAAAGATCTCGACAGGGTTGATACACCAGATGGAGTGGAAAGGATGAGAAGGGACTTGGCAAGGTTGGAGGAATGGTCAAATGTGGCAGCTCAGATTCAGTGCAAAGAAGTGCAGGTAATGCACCTGGGAAACAAAACCCAGGGCAAGAGTACACAATGGGGGTGAGATACTGACAACAGTAAAATGGAAAGGGACCTGGGGGTAATTATATCAGATGACCTTAAGGTGGGCAAGCAATGTGAAAAGGCAGTAAGGAAGGCTGGGGGATACTGGGATGCATAGGGAGAGGCATCAATAGTAGAAAACAGGAAGTTATTATCCTCTGTACAGACAGTTGGTGAGACCCCATCTGAGTACTGTGTGCAGTTCTGGAGACCCCATCTCCCAAAGACATAGACAGAGTGGAGGCTGTCCAGAGGAGGCAGCCAAAATGGTGCAGGGTCTGCACCAGAAGACATCTGAAGAAAGACTAAAGGAGCTTAATATGTATACCCTTGAGGAAAGGAGGGAGAGAGGGACATGATAGAAACTTTCAAGTACCTCAAGGGAATCAACAAAGTCCAAGAGGTGGCATCTTTCAGAAAAAGGCGTGTAAGAACAAGGGGCACAATTTGAAAATAGAGGGGACAGCTCAGAGAGTAGCATTGAGGAAGTATTTTTCACAGAGAGGGCTGTGGATGCATGGAACAGCCTCCCTGAGGAGGTCGTGGAGTCAAGAACAGTGGGGGAATTCAAGAATGCATGGGACAGACATAAGGCAGTCCTGTGGGGGTAGGAGAAAGTAAGCTGTTGGTTAATTAGGATCTGCAGCTTATCTGTTAGGTAGGAAAATGGGCAGACTAGGTGGGCCAGCGGTCCTTATCTGCGTCACATTCTATGTTTCTATGTTTCAAACCTCTCGTGGTGCCTCCTTTGGTGGACACCTTCCAGGATCTTACCAGGATTACCTGGAAGCGTCCGGCTCGGTCCGCAGTTCCTAAAAGTCAGGCTGTACAGAGCCCCAAGGGATGAGCCTTTCTGGCAGAGCACCCTCAGGCGGACTCTTCTGTGGTTACAGCTGCCCACGATAAGTCCAAGCAGCTGAAGCACCTAGCTCCCAGCCTCCTGACCCAGAGTTCGCTATTTGGACCAGGTGGGCAAGGTCAATTCTGCCTCACCTGCTCCATTAGGTCCCTAATTTCCTGATGCATATGGTTCAGTACCAGAAAGCGCTCTGGGAACGGGACAGGAGCTTGTTAATGCCTTGCTCACACTGCACAGAAGACTGAGATTCTGGATGTCCTTAAGTCGGGCTTGGACATGGCACGCATATTCTCCATGCCTCGTCGACACTGCAGACATGGCGGCCAGGCGGCAGCATCAGGGGTCTGTCTCCGGCACCACGCTTGATTGAGAGTTTCAGGTTTTCACCAAGACCTGCAGTCCTGGATCTGGGACCTCCCATTCCAGGGTTCTGTCTTGTTTGGGCAGGAGACAGGAGCTCATCTCTCGCCTCCAGGAGTCGGAAATCATCTGGTCTGTCCGTCAGATGTACAGAGGAGACCAGAGGAAAGCAAAGAAGTGGCCATTTTGTAAGCCCTCAGGTGCCCAAGCCCATGGCAACCAACAAGGCCAGAGAGGTGGCTTTAAAAGGATAGCTGGCAACCCGCAGCCTGGAGGCGCTCCTTTTGTGGCCCCAAGTCCTCCCAGGTCTCTCCGGCTTCTCTCTCCCCCACCCCACTTCAGGGAGGCAGTAGGGAGTCGCTTCTCCTTCATCTGAAGGGTTGGAGCTCTATCATCCTGCGGACCAGTGGGTCCTCGATATAAGGAGGGGCATACGCTGGTGTTCACCGAGATCCTCCAGACACTCCATCAAGGTCCTCGAGATGTCCTCCTTCTCACATTCCGCTCATAGAAGGAGAGATTCAGGCCCTCTTATTATTTATTTATTAAATTTTGTTAACCAGGTAGGCCCAGTGGGCCGAAGGTCCCTTTTCAGCAGAAAAGGGCGATGAAACCAGTCCTCTGCGGCAGTGGGGAAAGGGTATTACTCCCATTTCTTCCTGGTTCCAAAGAAGACAGAAGACCTTCGTCCCATTCTGGACCTCAGCTCTTTAAACTATTGTATAGAGTACAGAAGGTTCGGATGGTGACTCTTCCAGGACTGCTTCCTCTGCTGCATCAGGGAGACTGACTCTGCTCCTTAGACATGCAAGATGCATACATGCACGCAGGGGTCTTTTCCCGCCACCAGAAGTACCTGAGGTTCCACTTCCAAGGCGCATTATCGGGTTCTCCCGTTCGGCCTCTTCTCCGTTCCTCTAGTCTTCACAAAATGCTTCGCAGTAGTGGCTGCGGCTCTAAGGTGCCGGGCATTATGTCTTCCTTACCTAGATGATTGGCTGCTTGCGGCCCTGTTGAGTCACGCCTTCTTCAAGCTCTCTGAGACACCTATACTCTTTTCTGATATCTGGGGATCACCCTGAATCTTCCAAAGTCATCCCCAGAGCCCAGCCAAAGCTCGTCTTCAGAGGGAGCGGTCCTAGATTCGGTCTAGGGCATGGCTTTTCTACCCCCAGAGAGGGCAATTGCTTCGGGAGATTGCGAATCGGTCTTAGTAACCCCGTGGGTCCAGGCCAGCACCTTCCCCAGATTTCTGGGGCACTATGATTGCCATTCCCATCACTCCTTTGGCCTGCCTCCACATGAGAGTCCCACAATGGATGCTCAGGGTGCAGTGGGATCAATGCTCAGGCGACCCTAGACCACATGGTCAGGATCACAGAGCCAGTAAAGAGGACAATTTTTGGTGGTTGGACCCTCTAAATTTAGAAAAAGGGTCCCTTTCTGACGGAGCCCCAAATCAGACTCTAACAACGGATGCCTCTGATTTGGGTTGAGAGCACACCTGGGCCTGCCAGACTCGGTATCTGGACCCTCATGGAGAGCGACCTCCATATCAGTGTCTTGGAAATACGAGCTGTCCTCAGTGCGCTACATGTCTTTCAAGGGACCTCGTCCCAGGTCTCTTCTTGTTCAGACAGACAACATGGTGGTCGTCTTCTATATCAGCAAGCAAGGGGTGCTCACTCCTACCCCTGTGCAGGGAGGCGATAAGAGTCTGGTAGTAGGCACTGGGCGGCACATCTCTCTGTCCGCAGTGCAAGTTCAGGCGTCCTAAAACTTGGCCGACAGCCTAAGCAGGTCTCAGTTCAAGGTGCATGAGTGGGAGCTACTGCAATCAGTAGCAAACCAGCTCTTCGACACATGGGGTCATCCAGAGCTGGACCTCTTTGCATCACACGCAATGCCAAACTGCCAGTTTTCTGCTTGCAGCCCGCCTGGTGTTTTCTGGCCAGGCATTGTCCCTTTGTTGGGCAGGAGGTTTCTTTATGCCTTCCCTCCTTTCCTCTCGTCAGAGTTCTTTTTGAAGTTACAGGCGAAGGGCTCGGATGATTCTAATCGTCCCAATGTGGCCTCGGCAGATTTGGTTCCCACTACTTCCAGCGGTTGTCCACGGAACTTCCAATCCGCTGCCAATATACTCGTGTGCTGTCCCAGGATCAGGGCTCACTGGTCCATCCTGATGTCTGGTCTTTGCACCTTCATGCTTGGCTCCCTCGGACATAGCAAAGTCCAGGTATGGGGTATCCTAAGAGGTGGCAGACGTACTCGTATCACGAGGAAGCCCTCTGCTCGCTCCACTTATGCTATGAAGTGGAAGCGATCTTCCTTGTCAATCTTCACCATTCATTACTTACTGGGTGTAAGCCGGGCGCACCGTCAGCTCACAGGCTTTTTTTTTTTTAAAGTTGCCTACGGCCCGCCCTCGAGCGGCGTCATGCGCGGCGGCCGTTAGTAGCGACCGACTCCTCCTCCAACTCAGTTCTGTTTCTCCCGCCGTCGAGGCAGCACCTGTCGCGGTAGCTAACCGAAAGTCGCGTATCCGACTCCCTTTTCTACACTCGACGCCTACGGTAAGACTGTTTCCCTTTTCTTCCTTTGTACGGTAGCGGGTGTATTTCGACTGTGTTTAATCTTGTTTATTTAGCGTTATGTCCGGTTCTGGGCGAGCGTTCTTCTAAGAGCGGGCCGTGCCCTATGCGTCGGTGCTCCTGCGGCGGCATTTCTCCGTCTCGGACCGGCAGCGTCTGTCTTCGTTGCCTGGGACCCAACCATAATATGGATTAGATGCGGCGCTTGTTTCTCGATGGACCGTCGGCGTCCTCGAGAAATCATAGCGTACAAGCAGCAAGGCCCGCCCGACTTTCGGGGGCGATGGCTTCAGGAATCTCGGGCGAGATCCTTAGGCCTTTCCCGGGGTCCCCTCCCGGGCCCTATACGATCAGGAGGAGGGGTCTCCTCTTCCCTTCTTGCGCGAGGCCCCTTCCATGAGTGTTGGGGAGTTGTAGCCCCTCCGGGCCCATAGCGTGACACCGCCTCGGCAGTCACCTCTTGAGTGCAGGCTCCCCATGTCGAGGCCCTTGGCTGGGTCCGGCTGGGTGGACCCTCGGCGTCGCCTCATGGCGCCGTTTGAATCCGGCACCGTTCGCGGTGCCGGTGATCAGCAGCGCCGTTCAAATCGGCGCCGCTTGCGGTGCCGGTGATCGAAACCGCGCTTTGGATCCGGTGCGGTCACGGGCGCTGGTGATCAGGCGGTGCCGTTTTGGCCTCGGCGCTTCGCGGTGCCGATGAGCCTGGCGGTGCGGCTTAGCCTCCCGATGCGCCCAGCAGCGTCGGCGGCCTTCCCCTCTTCCGGGCGGTGCGGGTCTGCGGAGCCGCTGGGGTGTAAGGTTGGGCCTTCATGCTGCCCGGCGTGCTGGGGGCGGCGTCGCCACTGGTACGGGGCCGTTCGCGGCCTCAGGGACCTAATTGGCCAACATCGAGGTCCTGCTGGTCTCGTCCTCCTCGGGGCGATGGCTCAGATAATGGACCCATCCTGGCATCCCATTCTTGGAATCTGGGTCCTCGGTGGCTAGGGGTACCAGGCGGCAGCGGGCCCTCCTCTGTCCCCCTTGCGTCGTCTCCTGGGGTCCCTCGGCTGGGGGGTGGCCGAGAGTCCCGGGGCAGGCGTGGGGGTGACGGAGAGGCTCCCTCTCTGGAGGTCGGTGACAGCTACCCCGAGGTGCTGTTACCTCCTCTGAGGTTGAGGAGCGTTGCAGTCGGGAGGAGGCCCTCTCGGGAATCCGAGGGTTGAGGGCAGGCGTCCTGCTGCTCGGTCTTCTTTGGCCACCTCGGGGGTGGCCTGGAGCCCATAAGCGCAGAGCCCGCCCCTCCCCAGGGTTCTAGGGTGTCCTCTGGCGGCGTTTGTGCGGACTGCCCTTCTGGATCCATACAGTCGAGGCGTCGTCACAGGAGTTTCTCCCAAGGGCTCTTCAGGTTCGCTTCCCAGAGTTCCGTTCTGCGGCCTGGTTTGATATCAGGATCCCTCCTACTAGAGCTCCCTTCCCCGATTCAGAGCCCTACGAAACAGTTGCCTCTCGAGGTGCCCCTCTCCCATCTCTCTGCCTTCACCACCCCGCTCCCAGGCCATATGGGTCCCTACGGGTCCGTTATCCTGGGAGCAGTTCAAGGTTCTCGGCGGCCTTCCCTCATATGTTAGTTACATGCATGAGCGGGTCTTCGACTCTCCCCACCGCCGCAGGAATCCTCTGGACATTCCAGTTCCCATCATCCTCGTCTCCCTCCTCTGAGGAGAGGAACCCTACTCATCTGTCCTCCGATGCTGATTTCACAGAATATCAGCGTTTCCTCTCGAGGATGGTGAGGATCTTGGTTCCCTACGTTCAGAGAGACAATACCGAGCGGGTCGCGTGAATTCCTTGGTGAATTCAGTGCCCAGCATCTGGTGGTACCTTCTGGCCTATCCTTCCAGGGCGTCTATCCGGTCCTGGCAGTTCCTGCCGTTTCTTCCCAGCCCAGCGGACTGCCAGCGTAGGTATTGTGCCCCTCTGGTCTCTGGGTTCCTTCCCAACCCGTCCTCAGGTTTGGTATACCTGGATACTCCTTCTGGGCGCCCGTTGCTGTAGCGCCGACCGCCTACAGTTCGGACTCTCTCCAGTTAGACCGCTGGGAAGTGAAGAGTGTTCTCTTCTTGGCGTGAAGTGCATGTATTGCATCACATCAGGCTCACCGCTGCCTACAGCGGAATCTGTGGTCCATGATGTCCCAGCTGCTGGCATCTATGCCTGACACGGGCAAACCAGACAAGCCGTTGCCCTCTCCGCGGTGGGCCTGGGCTGGCAAGACACCAAGCAAGGGCATCTTATGGCGCCAATGAGGTGGCTTCCAGGCTTGCGGGGACAGCGATCTGCATCAGGCGGGGCGGCGTAACCCGTCTCTCCAGGTTGTCACCCCTGGCCCGGCGTGGGTGATGCGCTCCGCCTTCCAGGGGACCGATCTTTTTCTCATCCAGAGCTAGGAGACTTTTACAGGGGCTCCCTCCATCTCCTCGTCCTCGGAGGCACCTCTAGCTCTTCTCCCACTTAGGCTTTCTGAATAAGCCAGAGGTCTTCCCCTTCTGTTTCTCACCAGCAGAGGCTGGGGTCTTGTTCCTCAGGGTGTGTCCTCTTCCCCTCCTGGGGAAGAGAGACATGTACTCACCCAGGAAGTAATGAATGGTGAAGATTGACAAGGGAAGATAGGAAAGTGCGTACCTCGTGAATTCTTGATCTTCTCTTGTATCTTCACCATTCATACTACCGCCCACCATCCCTCAGTGGCCTCTTCCTGTGGCTTCTCCACCTCCCGTCTCCTTCCTCTCTCTGCATTATATAAAATATAGGAAAATTGCTTCATTTTCCAAAAAAAAAAAACAAAGTAAAAAAAAAAAAAATCTTCTTGGGGGGTTAAAATCCAGAAAAATTATTTACTCTAAGATTCATGGGCCATCTCACGGATTGCATTGGCGATCAGACTGCACAACTATCTCTTGCTATTCTTGTGGCAAGATACCTCTGGGGTTGTTTGGCCTGGCTCAGGGTATTCAGTGTTGATCCTGCAATCCCGTGTTCAGGTAGTTGCCTGAAATCTAATCCCCCCCTCTATTCTTGCCTTGCAGAGCAGAGGCAGTACGTCTGTTCCTTTCTCTTCTAAAAAAAAAAATGCTGAGGGAACTCTCTCCGACTGCTATAGGCATCTTGGTATCTGGGTCATGCATCTAGTTAAAAAAAAAGGAAAAGGAGAAATCAAACAAGAAGGCAAATGAGAAGGTAGGCTATCCTTCAAGCTGTTTTGCTAAGTGGTTTCTCCTTTAAGTGTCCTCCTGGACAATTTTTACAGTAGAGCTCTGCTGACCATATCCAATCTTAGCCAGCCTAAGCCTTGGCGGCCTTAGCCAGTCAGTCTGAGTCCCGTTCTATCTTGGAACGCCTGAAAGGCTTACATTTTCCATTTCTAAACCCCTGAGCAGCCTCATGCTGCTGGGGTTTATTCTTCCTCCTCGGCTGTCCTCCAGTTAAAGGCCTTCCGCCAGGAGCCCGAGGTGGGTGTCAAGAACAATGGCATGTTGAAGATGAGGACTATGCCCTCCTGAGTCTGTCTAGCGGGTTCAGTGAACCTTCTCTTCAGCTCTTATCTCCGAGGTTCTTGCTTCCCCTTTAGTCGAGCCTTCAGCTACAAGCTAACTATGCTGGTTTGGGCATTCTGGTCCCTTCAACATCCATCTCTCTCTTCTTTCTTCTTCTTCTCTTTTTCCATTTCCTTACTCATCTCTCCTCCTAGAGTCGCCCAGGTAAGGAGGCCCTGCACTCCTAGGCTAGGGATGTTCTTATCTCCTCTGTCCTTCCTCCATCGGCTTATTCCTTTTCAGTTCATTCTTCTTTGCTTTGCTATCCTCGGCTATCTTGCCTCGCTATCTATATTTTCTGCTTTCATTTTGCCTCTCCGGCTCACAGAACTGAGTTGGAGGAGGAGTCGATCGCTACTAACGGCGGCGCCCCTCGCGCATATTGTAACGTCAGCTCTCGAGGCGGGGCCGTTAGAGCAACTTTAAAAAAAAATAAATAAATAAAAAAGCTCTCCGTGACGTGCGTAGCGCCTACCGCTTACACCCAGTAAGTAATGAATGGTGAAGATACAAGAGAAGATCAAGAATTACGGTAGGTACGTAATTTTCCTTTTCTACTTATGGCGTCGTCTCACCGTCTGGACCCCTTACCTGTCCGGTGAACTCAGCATTGGAGTATCTCCTCTCCTTATATCAACAAGGCTTGAGCTACTCCTCCATAAAGGTGCACATGTGGGCCATTTCTGCTTATCACACCCTTTTAGCTCAATTGGATGTGGCCTGCACCTTTTTACAGGGATTTACACATGAGACCTCCCATTCGGGATCCTAACCCACCCAGAGATCTCCTGTTTGTGTTGGAAAGCTTACTCTTTCTCCATTTGAAACCATGAGTGACTGTGAGCTCGTTACCTTTCCTCGAAGATTTGTTTTTTAGTTGCTGTTGCTTCTGCTCGAAGAGTTTCCAGCTCCAGGCTCTGATGTGCAAAGGCCGTATTAAATTTTTCATAGGAAAGGGGTTCCTCAGAACGAATCCTAAGTTCCATCCTAAAGTGGTCTTGGAGTTGACCCTCAACCAGTCAGTTGACCTTCCAGTTTATTTCTCTCCTCCCTCTAATAGAGGAAGCTCTCCTTCACACTCCGGACGTTCACAGGGTGCTGAGGTATTATCTTAAAGCATGGCTACTCACTGTAAATTAGAGCAGCTGTTTCTGACTTTTAGCCACAACACTTGAGTAAACCGGTGTCCAAACAGACTGTCTCCAAGTGGCTGCCCACTGCATTGTATTTTGGTATGAAGCACAATAAACCCCTTCCGGGACCGGTTAGGGGTCACTCCATCAGAGGAGTCTCTACTTCCTTTGCCGCTCTGAATGCTCTACCTGCTACCTGGAACTCTGTACACTTTTTGTGAAGCACTATAGCTTGGACATAGCATCCGGATACTGTGACAGCTTCGCCTGGCAGTCCTTCAGGGACTCTTGTCTTAATTGGCTGTTTCCAGCCTTTATCATCTTCCACCTCCTGGGATTGGCACCTCCTTGGTGCAGGACTGTAGGATTCAGTCCTAATGGTTATAGCCTGCTGCAAGAGCTCCCACTCGGTAAGATAGTACAGTTACATAAGAACTTACCGTAACAGTAGATCTTAGGAGCTCTTGCAGCAGGTGCTGCTTTCCTGCCCTCCATCCCCGGATAAGATGTACAGATCATCATCTTCAGGCTAGCCTCCTTCTCTTGTCAGGGCCCATTGGCAAGGTCTTGGCGGAGACTGGGGTGGAGCTAGGTCTGCCCCTTTTTGTACCAGGGTTGGCGGGTGAGGCGGCGTCGATCGGGAGGCGGTCCCTGCTGGGTACTGCTGGCTGAGAAATTTTCCGTGGGTCCTGATGCTCACGGCGTTAGTCGTAATGGTTATAGCCTGCTGCAAGAGTTCCTTCGAAGAGCTACTGTTACAGTAAGTTCTTACGTAACTGTACTTTACTCACCTGTAACAGCAGTTCTAGGAGTTGGTATATTGTTTCATCCACACGGGCGTACCAACCTCCCTCTCATCTGCGTATGCACAAACGGCATTCCAGCGGGCTAAGATCTGGCGCCATGGGCAGAGCCAAGGGCTATACCACCCAGGTGGAAGGAGCCAGCTTGAAGACCTTCCGCAATTCATAAAGGGAAAAGGACATGCCAAGAAGTGTGGGTGAACAACATATACCACTCCTAGAAAATACAGTTACGTAAAACTTACCGTAACAGTAGATCTTCTGAAAACTGTCTCTTGCAGTAAGTCATTACTTATAGGAGTATCCACCAGGTGGCTGTCACACGGCAGCTTCTTCCAGCAGTCTTCGTGGGGCTGCCCACGACATCACTTCCGGTGGATGTGTATAAGAGTGGCGGCCCCAGTACCCTCTGTTCACCATCGGCTCGGCAGCACAGCCTGGACCGAGGTAAGCGAGGGCCAGAAAAACAGAGAACAGTGATCCCACCCAACGCCGTGAGTGGCAGATTCGAGGGCACAAGGCAGGGCGGGAGGGTAGACTTACTGCAAGAGACGGTCCTCGAAGATCTTCTGTTACAGTAGTTCTTACGTAACTACTATCTTCTATGGACTGGTCTCTTGCAGTAAGTCATTACGTATAGGAGATTACCAAGCAGTAAAATCAAATGGGAGAAAAGGCAAGCCAAAGATGTAAAAGCACAATAAACGTCAACATCACGCACTCCCAGAGGCAGATAGGCCGGGTGGGGTAAGGACTAAATGTTTGAAAAGTAACGGAAATGTACAACACAGACCTCTTCCGGCAGGCAGCTAGAGCAATCGGTTCGCAAAGACATTTGGCATGAAACCAGCAGGAATGTCAACTCAAACCACACCCACTCGGACAGAAAGGCACAAAGGTGGGTGAGGACAGATGCAGGAGGCATGATGTAGAAAGAATTGTAGGTGGCTGGGCACAGTGATTCATCTTGGACGAGGCAGAGGTCGACAGGCCCTGGCATAAAGTCAAAATCAGTAAATAGACAAGGAGGGGAACCGATGGTAGAAGAGGAGCCCGGAAAAAAAACATCCCAGATAGTCATAGGAAGGAATAACTGAAGGGCTCCAGCAGGAAGAGTGGCAGGAGTTCCAATCAGATCCGCATGGAGGAGTGAAGTGTCCTGTCTGGGTGCAACCTTCAAGAAAGGTAAAGAGATCCCTGGTGCCTCCGAGGCCTGTAAGAGGAGGTGGGGATAGCCAAGCGGGTCCCGCCCTGCGTGAGGATGGGGATGCCAGGAGGGCAGACTGAGCCTCCCCTGGATGACCTACCGTGGTCCCAGGAGGTGGCCCGCCTGCGGGGAGTGTGGGGTGGGACCTGGGGCATGATAAAGGTCCTGAACAGACCGGAGAGTATGCCCCGAAGCCTGAAGGGAATCCAGGATGGACTGAGCACCAGGTCCAAATAGCAGGTTCCCAGAAATGGGGGCAAGTCGACTGACGGCTGGGCGCTGGGCGGCAAACCCAAACCCCGCAGCCAGGCGGCGCGACCCGAGAGGCGAGCCGATGTGTCAACTGCAACAAAGCACGCATGGAGCAGGTGATGGGAAAGGGAGGGTGGCAGACAGCAGCTGAGCTGATCAGGGCCACGAGGGCAGGCTGATCAGAAGCAGGACGAGACCAAATATGAGGCGTGCGTGAAAATACGAGGAATCAAAGGCAGAACAGCCATCGAGGCTCCTCGGAAACGTTGAGGTAGGTAGCCATGTCCCAATGAAAGGAGTCCTGATCCGCAGCAGGGAAGCAGCGTGCGGATCCGCAGCATGAGCTCTGTGAAGGAGGGATCCAGGAGTGAGTAGGAGCAGGGGGTTCAGGCGGGTGGCCTCCAGAAAGGGGGTTGGGACCAAGGTACCCGCCAGCAACATCTCTCCCCATCCCGGAATCTCCATGGAGGGAGGCGGAAGTGCGAATCCGAGCTGAGGGAGGAGCGGGATGAAGCTAGGCCCTGGACCATGGGCGTCCCAGCACAATGTGGGCGATGCCTAGCACTAGTGACTGACGGACGGGGTTCCCAGAAACGAGGCGCCCAAGGTTGGTGCTAGGAGGAGGGTGAGCCAGCCTGGGAACTGCTGACTTGAATAGCGGAGAAGGCACTCCAACCCTTGTTGTCCAGGACCGGCAAAGGGGTAAGGGACTGGGGTTGGTTCCTCAGTGGGGCCAAAGGCCGGAAAAGTCGCATCCAAAGGGCGTAAAATGGGCCACAGGGAGACCTCCCAAGACGCTGGAAGCAAGGGGCGGCACGAGATCAAAGCCCCAAGCAGGGGGTGTCCTGGTGGGAGGCCCTCATCTCCAAGGGAAGTATCCTCACGAGGAGGGAAGGAGGAGAGAATCTGCTCGTCGAAAGACCAGAAACAAGCCTCTCCGTCGACAGTGGAAGCCGTCCCATAGGCGAGGCACACGTTCTGTGAAGAGTAGTGCCCGTCGGCCGGAGAATAAGCCTCTGTCGACGAGAGAACAGCAGAGTTGTATCCCGTCGACTGGAGAAGAGCGCCATCGACGTAGGAGACAAAGAACATGTGTCGGACATAACCCGTTGATGGAGACGTTCAGAAATCAGCTCCGTCAATGGGGCGAGGCCAGTCGAAGATGAAACAAGCCTAGGAGGCTCGGGAGGGGCACGACGGCGAGCGAGGAGCCACCATCGATGGGAGTAAGACGGAGGAGTGTGAATCCTCGCTCTCCTATGCCTGGATTGACTACCCTTGACTGGGGAGCCTTTAAGGCGGTCTCCTGAGGTCCGCTCCGCCTGGCTGGATGATCAGCCATGAGCAAGTCCCAAGGCCCAGCAAGAGAGCCTCTGCATGGAGGGCTAAGGGCACTGTGAGAGCACAGGCCCGGCCTAGTGGAAGTAGAAGAGCCAGGGCCTGGGAGTAGTACATACCCAGGACCAGAGGCAGGAGCCGGGCTGCAGCGAGTGGTGCATGGCCGGGTCCTGAAAGAGAGAACCAGGGCCTAGGAGTGTTCCATAGGCCTGGCAGAGAGAAGCAAAATTGGGCTGGGCTGTTAATAGCAGCCTGGTGAATCTCAGACTCCGAAGAGTGCCTGGGCCAGGGAGCAGCAGGTGTACTGGGAACTCTAATGGAACACCGAGCCTGCTGTAGAAGAAAAAGTCTGGCTAGGGCTTCTGAAGAAGCTCCAGACCCAGCAAGAGAGCCAGAGTCTGGGAGCAGCAGATTATTTATTTATTTATGAAAATTCAAACTCGGTTCATAATAGCAATAGTCACTCCAGGGTGTGGTATATCATGGGATATTGTCACTCTCGGGTCGATGGATGCACTCGGCCCAGCGACCTCGTGCCCAACCACCCGGAGGCGTGATGATATCCCATGATTTACCACACCCTGTCGTGCCTTATTGCTTAATCACAAGACTACTGTATTAAAGGAATAATGCATGACAGGGTGTGTGTTATGCTGGGATAACACCACGCCTGGGGGTGTTGGGCACAAGATCGCAGGCCGAGTCCGTCCAATGCTTCAGGCATGGCGTTATCCCAGCACAACACACACCCGGAGTACATTATTCCTATTATACAATGGCGCAGTAGTTATATATAGAATTAAAAAAAGATTTAAAGAATGTTTTATTAGTGTGGAAAATTATTTTCAGTGGAGATGCAAAAAGATAATCTCCAAACAATCAAAGAGATTCACAGTGCTGAGACTAGAGCTGTGGTGTTATGCAGGATAGCACGCCATGGGTCCAGCCCCAGACTGACTAATCACAGTCCAAGATTCTTTCTTGCCATTGTATAATTAAGCAATAAGGCATGACAGGGTGTGGTATATCATGAGATATCATCATGCCTTGGGTGGTTGGGCATGAGGCCGCAGGCAGGCAGAGTCGCCCAACCACCCGAGAAGACGATATCCCATGATATACCACACCTGGAGTGACTTATTGCTATTATGAACTGAGTTTTAAGTTTTTAAATTAAAAAAAATGAAAGAAACAGGTTTAAAATATTTTATGAATGAGTTTTGGGTGGTGTTGAAGTACATTTTGAAAATATAGTTCTCAGACAGTAGAGAGCAAGGAGGCTGGTGGCGCGGAACTTTTTGAAGCTGTGATGTAGCCCGATATCATCACGGCTTCAGAGCTTCGCCAATCAGATTCTCTATTTACGATCCTCAGTTCATAATATGTTTTATGTTTTGTCTCTGCGTATGCTCCTTTGTAACCTCCCACATCGTGCCTGAAAATAGTCACCTCAGTGGCTAGTGCATCTAACCCAGTAAACAAAAATAAAATAATGACACACCTTCCTTCAGCCCTCTACAATGTTGCTTATGAAGAAATTAAAGAGGACTGGTCCAAGCACTGATCCCTGCGGGACCCTGCTGGTCACCTCCCTCTCTTTGAATTGAACTGTGTTCACCACCACCCTCTGTGTGCTATCGGTCAGCCAATTTTACCCAGTTTATTACCATGGGACCCATTCCCAGGCTGCCCTGCTTGTGTTAGTGTTCTAGCCTCTTTATGTGGGACGGTGTTGAAGACCTTGCTGGAATCCAGGTAGGCCACATACACCGCCCTCCCTGATCCACCTCCCAGTCACCCAGTCAAATTAATCTATCAGATTTGTTTGACAAGATCTTCCACTGTGAATCCATGCTGCCTCAGATCCTGCACTCTGCTGGTTTTGAGATGCATCACAAATCTTTCTTTAGTTGTGATTGCATTATTTGCTTTCCCAGAATACAGTTGCACACTGGGTCAGAGAGGGCGATCACCTGGCACAGACGTACAAGATGATGACCCCTACCCTGACAACATTTGGAGGTCCTCGGCTCTCGCCTCTGCTCTCTTCATCGCATGCACTTTTTACCCCTTTTGGGCAGGCCCTGCCAGACCTTTGGAAGGCAGCTAACGTGGTAAGCTAGGAGATGACTACCAGTAGCAGTGTGAGGTCTGCAGTCAGAGGCTGAAGGAGGGAGTAAAAGCAAGCAAGAAAATTGGGTATTTTTTCATTGTGTTTTTAAAGAGTTTTTACAGTAGTGAGAAGCAGGTCGAAACTATTCCTTTTTACCTTCAGGTGTTGTTTACGCTTCTGTTCTTTTTGCAGCATATTACAGAGGAGTGGAACCTGCCATTGGAAAACAAAAGAAAACCTTGCCTCCGGTAGATAAGTAAGTACTGGTTTAAAAAGAAAAAAGGTTTTAACTTCATTGATTAAATCAAGAAAATGTGAGTTGGGTCAGAAAACAAATGTGTTGATCTTTGGATTTATTTCTGAATATTATGGAAAGCCATCCAAATCTGCCACGTGCCTTAAAGGAGAACTGCACACAACCCTGATACCACTTTTCCTGCAGAAGCTGCTATTTTAATACTGGTTCCAGTTCTATTACCATTCTCTCGCTATAGGCTTTTTGTTATCCCAACAAGTGTTTCTGATTTGCTCACAGGTAATAAGTACCATTTAGAACTTTATGACATAGTTTATGCCCTGCTCAGTTCCTCCATTGTTATCACAGTGCATCTGTGTTCTCCCAACGAGCCCGATGCTGAAGTGAACTTAACTACATCATACAGTTCTAAACTGACAGCACTAGAGTGTAAATCCGAAACCACTATCGAGGTTACTATTAAGCCTGTAATCAGAAAAAGTAACATAATTGGAACCAGTATTTACAAAATAGCTTATACTGGGGCAAATTTACTTTATATAAAGGTGGTTACAGTTCACTGTCCACAATACAACCAAGTAACCAGGCCTTCTTTAAGCTGAGCTCCTTTGGCCATGGTGTAATTACAGATAAGTAACCTTCTTCTCATATGTTAGAGCTAGGGTACTGCCTAAAACTAATATTAGATTTTAAAAGCAGCCAGCCATTACCTTTTATATCTGAGGTACTTTTCTTTTCCCTGTGTTTAATTAGAAGATTGTTTATCTGATGTTAGTAGGTATGATGTCTGGCAGCTGACATATCTTGCTCTGCTCTCCGCACTACATCATCAAGATTGTGACATCACTGCTACTTGGGAACAGCAAGTAGTGACTGCAAGGTCATTCACCTGTGATGTCACTGTCTGTGAGATCATCATGCTGATGTAGTGCGGGCAGTGAGTTAGACATGTCAGCTGCCAGCCTAAGAGCTGTTCCACATATCCTGCACAATATTATCACATAGAAGACATTCTGATGAACCAAACAGAAAAGAAAATACTTCAGAAATGAAATGTTGCAACTGACTTCTACTTAAAATTGTTATTATTCTCCTGTCTGCCTGTTTTGGCTCCACTAGCTCTTTAAAGATGGCAGTCAGAGAATCAATAGTGATGGCAGTGTAGCGGTATAAAGAATGTAGTGATTACAGATAAGAAGTGATGAAAGCTTGAAATTTCCTTTTCACATGCAGAATTCTGCTATGTATTTTATGACTCTCTTGATGTGCTTTAAAAGCAACCATATTGAATGTGCCATTGCAGGGAAAAGATGAAGGTAGAAAGGAGACCTAATGGTTTTGAAGTTTCAACAATGTCACAGATCCCAACAAGAACAGAAAAAGGTAAGAATGAATTCTAACAACTGGAATCCATCAATAATGCATAATACAAAGTGCATTATTCTGCTGGAATATTATATCCAGCAGATCGAACTAATGCAAATTTTAGAACCTAGAATTTGGTTCAAACTCTGCTGTGATCACACTGCCCCTACTGTCTTAATGCCAGATTTGTTTCTTCACCTGAAGAGAACAGTCACCCTGAAGTCATCTCAGCCTTCTGGTCACTTTCATTTTATTTATTTACAGGCTGTTTGTAGTTCACTCTCTTTAGTTTTTCAATTACTTTGCATTAGTTGAGGTGTTAGTTTTATGATTGTGTTAAATACTTGTGGTTTCTTCATTTCCCAGTTGGTGCCTGGAACCTGAGAAGACCATTTTGAAATGTGGTTCCGCCTGAAGGAACCAACCACATTTGTTTGAAAAGTTTTATTTACATTTAAACAGTCTTAAGTATTTATTGTTAAAATGTTTCCTATTTTACATTTTTTGTGACGGAACCAAGTATTTAAATATTAGACTCTGTCAGTGTTTGTCGTGACTTAGAGACTTAAAAGAAAATAGAGCCCAAAGGTTTTAAAATTGTACTGTTTGTTTCCTGCTCTTAGCAAGGCAGGCTGCCACAAGCTTTGCTTAAGGTATCTGGGGCTAGATCACGATTTAAAATTCTGAACCTTAATTGCCAGCCTGGTGGCTATTGTGAACTTTAATAACTCGACCTAGTGGCATGAAGGACTAAAGCTGGGTACCTTACCTCCTGCCACACTGGCAACCCCAGTTCAGGAACGAGTGCAGGTTGTGGGAGTTGGTCAGGCAAGGGAGGACTGAAGGTCCAAAAGACTGCCTCTCCTCTCCTGTGGATGACTGTTTGCCTGGCCTGGTGGCAGTGCAGCATGGGTGGCAAAGTAGGGAAAGGCTGCAGTGTGTGATGCATGTGCGCTGCCACATGCATGCATGCCCTGAAACTGTGTAGGGACAGGAGGCGTAAAAATGGGGCAAAAAGTAATGGCAGGGCTTCATAAATCCTTGATGGGCTGCTTCCCAGGGACCCCATGACCAATCTGCATTACGGGGTGGTGGGATACTTTCACCGATCGGAGAAGCGGAGACAGAGCTGACTAGCCTCCCAGCCATCTGGGGTACAGAAAAAAATGCTGTGGGGGAGGGGTGAACTTGCCAAACGTTTTGCCTGAAAAAGGGCTTTAAAAGAGAACAGTTTATGGCTCTGCCTCTGTCACCAAAACACAGTAGAGACCCAGAAGGAGTAAATCTGCTCAGCCATCACAATGGTATGGTAAAGACAGCAGGGTGCCTGAGAAGGGGAACCCCAACTCCAGCGATGGCAAAAGTACAAACAAAAGAGCCTCTGAGCAGGTACTGGAACCAGTGCAAGCCAAGAAAAAAGGAAACCTGTCCATGCCACTGCATCTGCAAAGGAAAAGGAGCAGGCAGTAGAACAGAGACAAATGCCCTTGACAGAGGATATGTCAAAGATGTAGCAGGTTTTTTTTGTTTGTTTGTTTTCAGGACTTATAGGTCATGGGAAGTTTATTTAGTGTACCTGCCCCCCAAGGATCCAGTTCCAGAACCAGCAGCCTTTGTTGCAAGGGAAATTATGAAGCAGAGGAGAGAGCAAACCTCTAGAACCTGATGGCTGTCCTGAACAGGAGGTTGGTTCCCTCCTAGAGTTACTGAAGACCCATACCTCTTACTTCTCTTTCATTAAGCGAATGGTTGAAACCTTCAGCATCCCTTCTCATGAAACAGAGGAGGATGAGAAGGACGGAATTCATGGACATGATGTGGCTAGCACCTACAAGGAGGCTACTGGTCCCTGTACACAAGCCTCTTAGGAAAACCACTTCAGAAATCATGTATGCATCAAATTCAGCGGCTGGTATTGATAAGAAATCGGAGAAAAAATATCAGGTGGACTGGCAGGGTGTAGAGTACCTCTGTGTCCACCTTGACCATGAGGTGTGGTACAGGCAGCTGCTTGTGGGGCGGCCAATGGTACCTCTCTGTGCAGCCCCTGGAAAGGATTCCAGAAAACTGGATTCCATGGCCAAAAAGTGTATACAACAGCTTCCCTGCCTTTTGAGACCAGCAGTTTATTTGTTCTATACAGCTCAGTACCACAAAGCCCTACGGAATGCAGTGCTGGCACAGAGTGACAAGGTGGATGGAGAGGTGGCGCAGGACTTGGCTGCTGCCACAAAGTGAGGTCTAGATGCCACAAATACCAGTTCCATGGGGCCATAGATATAGATGACTCTGCATTGAGAGTCTTGGCACATGCAGTGTCCCTTAGGTGGTTTGCCTAGCTAAGGGTCACAATTCTAACCAAGGATACCCAGGCGTAAGCCATCAACATCTCCTATAAGAGAAATTTGGTGACAGAATGGCATACATGAAAAATGGATAGTACAGAACCACTTACAAGAACTCTAATAAAAGTTAAAGGCCTCCACTTCTTTCAGGCCTCATAGGAGGAGGCAGAGGCTATTACCCCAGATCCTACACTGGCTATAGTACCAGCCACTGAGTAGTGGTAGAGGAAGAAGAGTCACATGGCATGCTGCAACACCAGACCCTTAAGCCACAGCCAAAGCAAAACCCTTGCCCAGTTCGCCAGCCAGCCATTCCCATTGAAAGGAAGGCTGATCCACTGTGTGCAGGAATGAGAAAACACCACAAAAAAGTGGGTCTGGGATTGTCTGTGCTATTTCAAAGGATCTCGTCTGGTTTTCTCGGTCATCAGGTCACACCATAGGAACTACCCGTTAGTGAAGCAGGATCCACACAGAAGATTTGCTGCAGCAGCACAACTGGGGCCACCCACTGTCAGCATCATCAACCCTGTAAAGGCATGGGTGGCCCGCTCCTCAGTTCTTTCCACCGTCAACTTCGCTTGTATGGGTCTCTCTGAGCTCAACACAATATTGTTCCTTTTCACCAGTGACATTTTCTTCAGTCTTTTTCAGGATCTCTTATTAAAGAGATTCCTCCAAAGTGTTTGGGAGTTAATCTTTCAACTTCTCTCTTCCATTGCTGCTGCAGGAAGATTGCCTCTACAGATGGGCATTCTCTCTGTCTGCTGTCTTGGGCCTGACCACGCAGATCTTACTCGTGAGGGTTCCTGCAGTAGTTCTTCACATACCGGACTGCACCTCCTGGCGTCAGTACTGCACAGCAAACTTGTAGCTAGCAATCATCGGCAGGCGGTCCCCATGCGCCTCAGTTCTTTCCAGCCGTTGATCTGTATCATCCGACCTTACACAGCAGAACAGCTTCGATCGCCGCATTTTCAAACCTATTTCTCGCAATCTTTTTCACCAAATATAGGTTGTGTGGTCTCGTCGACCCAGAAGAAGCACTCCAAGTCGCGGCAGGAGATCTCGCAATGGGGATGACCATTCTGGTGTCTCCTCTGCCTGGGGCGAAATACACAACCACCGAGTGTTCCCTTTCTCAGGGCTTCAACCAGGCTATGTGCACCTGTCGCAAGAGGACCCTTGATGCCTATTTGTTAACAGAGACTGGCATAGATGGAAAAATAGCTCCAGGAGCTGAGGGAAAGATCGTCATCGCTGGCCCCAGAGAAAGGAAGATAAAGAATAAGGAGAGATGCTGGGGTGGAACCACTCTCTTCAGGGAAATCCAGCCTGAACTAACCCTTCCTTCCTTCCAAAAGTGGTTTGAGATTGACCCTTAACCAGAGTGTTGAACTGCCACTATTCTTCCAGAGCATTCCAACAGGGGTATCTTCTGCACACCCTTGATGTGCACAGGATTTTGAGGTATTACACCTCAAGGACTAAGGAGGTTTGTAAGTTGAACTAGCTCTTGTAGCCTTTGCCCCTTAGTGCCAGGGCAAGGCTATCATGAACAGACTTTGTCTAGGTGGCTGGCAAATTATATCCACTACATTTACCAGAAGTATGACAAGCCCCTTCCGGGTATGGTTAAGGGCCACTCCATTAGGAGTGTGGCCACTTCCACTGCCTTTTTCATGAATATGTCCACTGCGGACATCTGTGCAGCCGCCACTTGGTCCTCGTTCATACCTTCACTAAGCATTACAGTCTGGACATTGCCTGTAGGCGAGGGGCTGGTTCTGGTCTTGCAATCCTGCAAGGCCTTTTGTCTTGAATAGACATTCAGTTGGCAGACATTTTCCTCCCTGAAACCTAATCTCCAACTCCTTCTTTTCATTAGACTGCTTGGTATTCAGTCCTAGTGTGAGACCTACTACAGGAACCCTCTCGAAGTAAGAAATGGCAGTTACCTAAGAACTTACCGTAATAGTAGGTCTTGAGAGAGGTTCCTGCAGTAGATCTAGATTTCTACCTTTCCCCAGCTCCTGTGTTTTCTTTTATTCCTTCCCAGGACTCTGTCTCATCCAGGGCACAGGGTATCAGGAGTCTTTCCTCCCTTTTTCCACTTCCTCTCAGAGGTCTCCAGTGAAAGAACTGGAGGGCAGGCGGGGACCACCCATTTTATAGTCACGCTGCGTCCGTCACCTGACACTGAGGCGCGGTCCCCTGATGATTGCTAGCTACAAGTTTGACGTGCGGTCCTGGCGCTCAGGGTGCAGTCTAATACATGAGGCCCCCTGCATTAACCACTCAGAAGATCTACTGTTATGGTAAGTCGTTACGTAACTGCTATTTTCTGACTGTGAGCTCTGCGAGAAAGTTTAACCAAACAACCCTCGGGTGACGAGAAAGGCTCTCAAATTTCCTGATGCATCAACAGGTAGCCACTTGCAGGTAGGGGTCCTCTGGGGTCCCAGCCAATCAGTTGCAGAAGTGATCATCAGGCTCCCAGGCCTTTAAAACCTGAGACAAATCCTCGGGAGAAAAGTCATAAAAAGACCTTGAGATCGCGACCGCTTGCCCCAGTGGCTTCCTCCTTTCTCTGGGGATCCTTGTTGGCTGCAGCTGACGTGTAAAACTGCCGTCCAGCTCTCTTTGCCCACCAGACCCATACCGACAGCATCTCCACCGATTCTCTGGGTGTCCAGGGTCAACCTCCGGGTCATTGTCCCTCCTTCCGACGAAGAGCTCATCGTTGACTCTCCCGTCAAGGCCTGCCCTTCTATCTCAGGGCATCAGACTCTGCGGGTTACATATTAAAAGCCAGCAGAATAGGCTGACGGTCTCGTGTCTGCTCGGTAGCCTTATTGGGCGTGTAGCGCCCGACGCCAAGAGGGTCAACCTTGGTTTCAGTACATCTGTGCATTTGTCCCACCCCTCTTGAAGCCCTCCACAGTGCCTTACTCGACAAGACTCCTGGGAAATGCATTCCATGGCTCCACCACCCTCTCTGAAGTAATGCCCTCTGCGTTATCCCTATAGGTTCCTCCTCCAGCTTCCATTCGTGCCCTCTAGTTGTGCCTCTTTGCTTTAGCCTGAACATTTCTTTGGCTCTACCCTGTTAATCCTTTTCACATATTTGAAAACCTCAATCATGTCCCTCCCATCTCTCCTCTACTCCAGTGATACAGCCCAAGGGCTTCCAGCCTATCCTCATAGGTCCTATCCCCATGCCCCAGATCATCCTGTTTGCCCTCCTCTGGACCCTCTCCAGCGGTACTATGTCCTTGTTAAGGTCGGCCTCCAGAACTGCATGCAATACTCAAGATGCGGCTAACCAAGGCATTGTACAGAGAGGTAGGATCACCTCACTCCTCCTGGACGTTATTCCTCGGGCTATGCAGCCCAGTATCTTGTTTGCCTTTGCGCCGTTCTTCTACAGTTCTCACTGTTCATTTATTTTATTATTTTATTTTTTTAAATCTCTATTTATAGAAACATCGAATTGATGGCAGATAAGGACGGCTTGGCCCACCTAGTCTGCCCATTTCCCTACCTAACAGATAAGCTGCAGATCCTAGTTAACTAACAGCCTACTGTTATTCACTTTTGCCCCGGCCTGCCATCTCCGACCCGTCAGGAGCCCCTAGGCAGGCGCCCTCTGCATCCACCCACCGGAGCGACCCCAGGAACCTCATGGCGCTACAGTTTATCCCCCAAGCGGGGATGGGGCAGAAGAGCCCTGGTCCCCATACCTTGTGTTTCCCTCGATCCTGGGCCGTCGGGTGGGTGAAGGCACATTGAGGGCATGTCTCCCAAGCTCAGTCTTCCCGGTGATGGCGAGGCCATTTTCCTCTTTCTCCCTCTCCCTAACAGCGAGACCCCTGGCGTCAAGGCACCGGCGTCGCGCTGCATAGCAATCGCCCTTCCACTAGGGGCTTGCAGTACTCAGAGCTCTGCTCTGGAGTCAGACAGTGTAGCGGGCTGTGACCTCAACCCTCCCAGAGTAGGTGAGCTGTCATGGGACGCTCCAGCCTATCTTCCCGCCAACCCACCAGCGACCCGAGTCCACTCTCGAACCCGGGTCGCCAGCGTGGAGCGAGGTATGGCGTCCAGTGCCTCAGCCTTCTGCGCCACTGGGCCTGCCTGTTGTTCATTTTGGTGTCAACCAGCACCCCGAGGTCCCTTTCCCTTGAAGTGGCTTGCAGTGTGACCCCTCCCAAGGTGTAAACATGCCCTGGGTTCCTGACCCCCAGATGCAACACCCTACACTTCTCCGGATTAAACCTCAGCCCCACATCCTTGACCAACCCTCCAGGGTATCCAGATCCTCTGGACTGCCACTCCTGCTTCCTCCCCATCGGCCAATGCTCTCAGTTTAGAGTTCTCCTGAAGAGGCTCTTCCTACTCTAACTCCTGTCCCTGTTTGGAGACATAAGTGTTAAACAGGTGTGGCCCCAGTACCGAACCCTGAGGTACTCCACTGTCGACCTTCCTAGGGAGGAGACAATCTCTCTAACCACCACCCTCTGTGTTCTATCTGTAAGCCAGTTTTCCACCCATCTAAGCAACTGTCTTCCCACCCCATCCCCCAACTTTAATAACCAGTGGGCTACCAGTCGAACACCTTACTAAAATCCAGATATAAGACATCCACTTGGCTCTGTCTGTCCAGGGTCCCTGTAACCCAGGTAAAAATCTATGAGGTTGGTCTGTACGATCTCCCGGGACGAAACCATACTGTTTGTCATCCATGTGCCCCAGCCTCTACAGTTGCCTCCGAGCATCCCTTTGATGATGCTGTCCATTAGTTTGCCCACCACTGACTTGGTTCTCGAGATTTAGCAAGTGGGTTGTGGACTTAAATGAAATCTGACAAAATTCACTACAGTGATTGTGCAGCAGCTAGGCGTGTCTTCGCCATCTCATCAGCCATGGAAGCTCCCTGCGGACTGTCGACAGTGCACCTTGGGCCAGACCCAGATAAGAAGAGGTTGATGTCGAGGAGGAGTATCATCCAGACCTCATTCTTCTGATGAGGAGGAAGAAGAAATCCTGGGCTCTGACAGATCCACTGCTTCCTCTGTCAGTGAGGATTCAGTAAAGCATACTCCTAAGGAATCCATATTTTTAATGTGATGAAGCAGCTGACCTCAGCCATGGGCTTCCACACTGAAGAAGAGGATGCCACCAGGAAAGAGCTGGTGGACTTCCTGAAATCCAGAATCTCCCAAAAATCAGTCCTCCAGCCTTACCTACCATGAGGGAATGCAGCCTGGCCGGCCTTAAACAGACCAGACATGGTGCCAGCTATGCCTCACAGGGCGGATAGCGTTACCTTGCCCCCCAGGGGTTTCCCTGATATGGTGTCCAGGCGAGACCAACTCGGTCATTCAGGCAGCCCATGACAGGTCTAAGGTGCCTAAACACCTTAGATCTTACTTGAGGGGAGCTCTTGCAGCAGGCTATAACCATTAGGGCTAAAACTGCAGGCCTTAGGACCCACCGAAAAAAACTTGTAGTACCCAGCGAGGACCACCCAGATCTTACTTCAAGAGGGCTCTTGCAGTAGGTAATTACATATAGGATAGAAGCCGGCAGGCGTCAGGACCCCATGGAAGAATTTCTAGCTAGCAGTCTCTGGCGGGGACCGCCCCATGTCAATTGACTGATGTCATCGACCTCAGTATTAAGGCGGTCCCCATGCCTTTCTAGTTCTTTCCGCCGTTAGCTTGTGTAAGCGCCTCATGGTTAAATTCAACTGCTAGTCAGTCTGTAGTCGGTAGTTTTACCATCAGTTCTTTCTTCAGTTTCTCGAATTTTGTCAGTTTACCTCTGCGGTGCATGTACGCCCCTACACCTCAAGCACAAGAATAAGTGCGACTCATGCGTGCCAGCTCCCGCACAAGGACGGACACTCCCAGTTCCTCTTCTGTCTGGGCGGATCACCCTATGGAGAAGTGCCAGCATTGCCTGAAGTTCGTGCCGCCAACTGCAGACGGAGACAGCAGTCCCTGGAGGCCCACATCCTTAAAGAAAATTATCTCCATGGAAAAAGAGCTGAAGAAGCTTAAGTCAGGCCTCAACCCGCCCGGTCACCGCCAAAAGACAAGAAGGACCGGACTCTTCTCTTCCTTGGCCACGCGACTTCGGCTGGAGTCGCCTGTGCTCAGAGTAACGTCCCCCGGACGTTCATGATGGCCATCTTGGAGGCCTCCAAGATGGTGTCGATACCCGTTGGCTCGCACTCTGGTGCTTCCGGGTTAAAGGAGCCCACCCGACCTACTGGTGCAAGTGGCTTCAGTAAGCCAGGCGTCTGCTCCTCTGACGTCCGCCCTGAAAAGGCTGCTAAGTCGCTCTACTTTTCGGGCAGCACTACGACCCCAAGCCCTCGGACCAGGCCGCTCCTCCCTGCGGCCTCCCTCGAGCGATGGTTCCACTAAGTCGGATGACGGCTCCTCTGACGTCCGCCCGACACCGCCTGTAAGTCGAACGGCCGCCCCTCCAATGGTCACACGGGCGCCGGAGCCCGCCAGACCCTAACATTCTGTCTGAGGCCCCAGCATCTCCTCAGCTTGACCCTGGGATTTTAATCCTCCTCCTTTAAGCGTCTACGGAGGATGTAGGCACCTCCGTCAGGTCTCCTCCCGATGGGCAGGGCGACCTGACATCGAGTCCATCGGACACTGACACGGGTGACATCCTCTCCCGGATACCATCCCTACACCAGGCCTGCGCCCAGGGCCTCCTGTTGCAGGCCGCCTACGGA
Source organism: Neoceratodus forsteri (assembly GCA_016271365.2). Classification (NCBI taxonomy): domain Eukaryota; kingdom Metazoa; phylum Chordata; order Ceratodontiformes; family Ceratodontidae; genus Neoceratodus; species Neoceratodus forsteri. The sequence continues at coordinate 335,119,016 of CM057456.1, read as the reverse complement.
GCATCCTCCGGGCCATCTGCTGCTGCAGATCCCGGTCCCTGGGTATCTGGCTGCGTCATACCGGGCCGCAGTATCCAGCGCCCCAGTACCCGGCGCTGGCCTATCTGGCGCAGAGTACCTGTGCCTCACTACCCAATGCGGGTTGCCGCCGTCGGGAGTGTAAGTGCGGCGCAGTCGGATATCCTCAATATCCGTATCACCCCTCCACCGCCCCTTAGTCGCGGTGGATTTGAAGGAGCTCTAGCCTCCTGGTGGACTGAGGCAAAGGCTCAGCTCAACAGGGAGGTGAAAGCCATCTTCCGACGCGGACCCCTTGAGGCGTGAGACTCCCTCCCACCCTCTGGATACCAGGCGAGCCCTCAGTTCCAGGGAAGGATCGCTTCCCAAGGGTCCGTTCTTCCCCGTGTCTGGAGGAAGAGTCTTCTCCTCTTCATCCTCCTTGGATGACTCAGATGGTCGTTCTGACTTAGTCGATGAGCCATGCTCTCCGGATAAGCCCAGGCTGAGACTCCTCAGAGTCTCCTCCGGAGGATCCTTCTTTATGGGTTGCTACGAAAAATCCAGGAAGTTCATCAGTTGCGTTCATGAGCGGATCACAGCATAAAACTCGCTGCGCACCTGGATCTGTCCGAGACCGCTCCGACCCTGGTGTCACCCTGGATTGAGCCTCATGCCGACCTTGTCTCCACTATTTGGAAGCAACCGTCGGCATTAGCCCCTTCCTAGGAAGTCAGATAGTCTTTATCAGGCTCCCGAGGGTGTCGACTCTTTGAATTCGCACCTTGAGGCCGATTCGAACATGATCAGCACTGCTCGGCCGGACGGCTAACCCCAAGCTTGAGCTCGTCACCACCCGACAAGGAATCCGCCTTCTGGACCAGTGCGGAAAGAAGGTTTCGCTTCTTCCACTCTGGGTATTAGGGCCCTGAATTACGTTGGTCATATGGGGACTACCAGAAGGTGATTCTTAGCGAGTGGAGACTAAGATGGACTCCCTTCCTGAGTCTCAGGCGAAGCAGGAAGTGGCGGATTTAGTCCGGTCTGTGCGTTCGGCCAGTCGGCACATGCTGTGTGCCACGTGCGATGCAGTGGGCGCTGCTGAGCCAGGAGCTCTGCTTCGCCGTGAGTTTGCAGCGTCATGCCTGGCTCAGAGTGTCAGGTTTGGTCCCGGAGGTGCAGTCCGCTGTCCAGGATGTGCCCTTCAGGGGTTCTGTGCTGTTCGGAGGCGATGTCGGGGACATCATCACTGATCTGCAGGAGAAGGGTACTGCACTTAAGTGGGTCGACTGTGCAAACCCCCTCAAGCTCAGGCGTCGTCCCTTTTGCAGGCGTCCTCGGCAGAAGCGAAACCTCAGGAAAAGCAGGCTAATAAACATCGGGCCCCTCCAGCTGCCAAGCCTCCCCACCCCGGCCCAAAAAGCAGCAGGGGCTTCAGCGGCAGCTGCCTCATACCTCCTGACTCCTTTCTCTCCCACTGCCTCTGAGTGTACCAGAGGAACCGGTAGAGGGAGATTCTCCTTCACCTACCGGGTTGAGAAGGATAACTACAGACACTTGGGTGCTCCAGCTGATCGCAGAAGGACACTCAGTAGAGTTTCTTCGGAAACCTCCTTGAACCCCCCAGGTCGTCAGATTCCCAGAACATCATCTTCTGGTCCGGGAAGAAATCTCCTCTCTTCTGGTGAAAGAGGCGATAGAGCAGTACCCCCATGAATTTATAGGACGGGCTGCTATTCCCATTTCTTCCTGGTCCCAAAGAAGTCAGAGAGGTGAGGCTGATTCTCGACCTCAGCTCCTGAACTTGTTTGTAGGTACAAAAGGTTCAGGATGCTCTCTCTGCAGTCTCTTCTGCCCTCCTTCGGCCGGGACAGTGGCTGTGCACTCTGGATATGCAGGATGCTTACCTGCATATCCCTGTGCATCCCCAAGCATACCTGCGTTTTGCTTTTCAGGGGACCACTACCACTTCAGGGCCCTCCCATTTGGTCTTTCCTCGGCTTCCTGAGTTTTACCAAATGCCTTTTGGTGGTGGCGGCCTTACTGCGTGCCAGGGGTGCAGGTTTTCCTGTACCTGGACGATTGGCTCCTGGTGGCCTCGTCAGGAGGAACTCCTGCGTTCCCTTTCCCTTACCATACAGGTTTTGCCTGCCTGGGTGTTACCGTCAACCAGGCCAAGTCCCATCTGATCCCGTCCCAGAGGCTCCAGTTTGTCAGGCGATCCTGGACATGACCTCCGGCATGGCTTTTCTGCTGCTGGAGAGGGTGGCATCAATCCAGGCTCAGGTCAACCTGTTATCCAGTCGCCAGGCGGGTCAGCGCCAGGTCGGTCCTTCACCTCCTTGGGCTCATGGCGGCTGCTATTCAGACAGTCCCTTGTGTTCGGCTCCACATGAGAATCTCTGTGGGACGCATCAGTCTTGATGGGATCAGCTGGTGGACAACCTAGATCTACTAGTTCTGGTCTCAGCCCTATGGCTGAGGACTTGCAGTGGTGGGCGGTTCAGGAGAACCTTTGCCGGGAGTTCCCATCTGCCTTTCTCCCCCTCCCAGGCGCTGACAAGATGCCTCGGGAGAAGGTTGGGAGTCCATCTCAGGCTCTCACAGGACCCAGGGTTCCTGGTCCCAGCTCGAAAAATCTCTCCACATCAATGTGCTTGAGCTTGGGCCGTGTTGTATGCTCAGTGTTGTGTGTTCAGGCTCTGCAACTTTTCTGCTTCCGGGCATCTGACTGACTAAGCGGACAACTTGTGTGGTTTGGTACATCAACAAACAGGGAGAATGCGTTCCTGCCCTCTTTGCAGGAAGCGTGCAGGATTGGGCAGTGCAGCACAATCTTCACCTCACAGCCATTTACGCCCCGGAGGCGAGAACATGTTGACAGACCACCTCAGTCGGTCGCCTGCTCACGTCACGCAGTGGGAACTCGATCGGGTAGCAGACAAAATCTTTCTATGCTGGGGAACCCCTCAGGTAGACCTGTTCACGTCTCCTCTCAACACAAAACTTCCCGCCTTCTGCTCGCTCACTCCAGGGTGCGGTGTTTTTGAGGGACGCTCTGTCTCTAGACTGGAAGGAAGATTCATCTATGCCTTCCCCGATCTCCTTGGTTCCGAGGTCTTACAGAAACTCAGCAGCGGAAGGAGCTTGTATGATTCTCGTCGCTCCTTTCTGCCCCAGGCAAGTTTGGTTCTCTCTTCTGCAACAGTATTCCTAGAACCTCTGCTTCCTCTTCCTCTGTCGTGGACTTTGCTGACCCAGGATCAGGGACCCTGGTCCATCCAGGCCTCAAGTCCCTTGGGTTGTACGCGTGGCTCCTGCAGACATAGCTCAAGACCGTTTCAGGGTCTCTCCCGAGGTGGCTGAGATTCTGGTGGAGGCCAGGAAGCCATCCACTAGATCTACCTATGCCGTGAGAGCCTAACGATGCATCCTACCCTTAGATTTCAGTTAAGCGCTTACTGTTTGTTATTCTTTAGTTCTCTTTCAGTAGCTTGGTGAGATAGATGGTGGGTTACTGTGGTGGGGTTCACATAGAAGCTGGTAAACTATTGTTGTTCCTAAAGATGTAGTTGGGAGAGTTAGCTATCATTATGATAGGGATCAGCATGTATTATTTTAACTAATGATGATTACTTCCTGCTCATGCAGTAATAAGCCAATGTTGAACATTGATGATGATATAAAACTGAATATTATCTTGCTAACCCTCGTTATGTACCAAGATATAGAGGTCTAGTAAATGTGGTTCTGTAAAATGATCTTCTGTACCTAGGTACATATTTACTATTCATGTACACCTGCCTATATGAGAAATGTACTGTGTGTTTATGCAGTAAAATCTAATAAATATTACAAAATAGATCTGCCTATGCCATGAAATGGAAAAGGTTCACTATCTGGGCGCTTCCAAAGACTCCTAGAGCCTTTCTCATGTGCTCTGTTGGCTGCTTCTGTATTACTTGCGACACCTCTTTGATCTGGGTCTCAGTCATTCATCTTTGAAGGTTCACAAGGCAGTCATCTCTGCCTACCACGTTCTTTTGGTGACAGAACATTTGCACAGCTGGAGGTCTTTAAAACCTTTCTTAGAGGGTCCTCCACTTGAGACCTGTTCGGGTTCCTGCCCCTCCTTGGGATCAGTTTTATCCTTGAGAAGCTTACTCGGCCTCCCTTCCGTGCAGCCTCTGCAGACCTGAAGTTCCTCTCGTGGAAGACTCTCTTCCTTGTGGCCATTACTTCTGCTCGGAGGATTTCGAGCTCCAGGCCTGACATGGCCTACCTAGACTTTAAGCAAGACATTTGACACAGTCCCACACAAAAGATTAATATACAAGTTAGCCAGCCTGGGAGTGGGTCCCAAGATGACAGCCTGGGTAAAGAATTGGCTGGAGAATAGGACACAGAGAGTAATAGTAAATGGAGTCCCTCTGAAGAAAGGGGTTACTAGTGGGTGTACCGCAGGAGTTCAGTATTAGGACGGTCCTCTTCAATGTCTTTATAAGCGACATTGCAGAGGGACTGGAAGAAAAGTATGTCTCTTTGCAGATGACACAAAGATCTGCAACAGAGTTGATGCACAAGGTGGGGTGGAAAGGATGAGAAGGGACTTGGCAAGGTTAGAGGAATGGTCAAATGTATGGCAGCTTAGATTCAGTGATAAGAAGTGCAAGGTAATGCACCTAGGAAACAAAACCCAGGGAAGAGTACACAATGGGGGTGAGATACTAACAACAACAGAAATGGAAAGGGACCTGGGGGTAGTCATATCAGATGACCTAAAGGTGGGCAAGCAATGTGAGAGGGCAGCAAGGAGGGCTGGGGGATACTGGGATGCATGGGAGAGCATCCCCAGTAGAAAAACAAGGAAGTTATTATGCCTCTGTACAGACAGCTGGTGAGACCCATCTGAAGTACTGCGTGCAGTTCTGGAGACCAATCTCGCAAAGGCATAGACAGGATGGAAGCTGTCCAGAGGAGGGCAACTAAAATGGTGCAGGGTCTGCACGGAACACATGAGAGAGACTTAAGGAGCTTAATATGTATAGCCTCGAGGAAAGGAGAGGGACATGATAGAAACTTTCAAGTACCTCAAGGGAATCAACAAAGTCCAAGAGGGTAGCATCTTTCAAAAGAGGTGTGCAAGAACAAGGGGCACAATTTGGAAGATAGAGGAGGGGTGGCTCAGAGGCAATTTAAGGAAGTATTTTTTCACGGAGAGGGTTGTGGATGCATGGAACGGCCTTCCAGAGGAGGTTGTGGAGTCAAAAACAGTGGTAGAATTCAAGCATGCATGGGACAGTCATAAGGCAATTCTAGGGGTGGGGGTAGGAAGAAGTAGGCTGCTGGTTAACTAGGATCTGCAGCTTTATCCATTAGGTAGGGAAATGGGCAGACTGGGTGAGCCAAGCGGTCCTTATCTGCGTCAAAATCTATGTTTCTATGTGTAAAATCCGTGATTTGATTTTTCACAAGGAGCGTGTGGCTCTGTGTACCAACCTAAGTTTCTCCCCAAGGTGGTAGTGGAATCTCGCTGAATCAATCCATAGAGTTGTCTGCTTTCTTTCACGTAACACTCCAATCATGGAGAGTACCTCTTACATACTCTGGATGTTCACGGATTCTGAGATACTACACCTCCAGGATGAAGGATCTCAGAAAGTCTGATCAACTGTTTGTCTCTTTTGCTCATAAAGAGAAGGCAATGCTGTTTTCAAGCAATGCCTGTCTAAATGATTGCTCATTGTATCACTTTCTGTTATGACAAGTACTACAAGACCCGGGGGGCAAGTCAGAGCCCCTCCACCAGAGGATCGCTGCCTCTGCTGCTTGTTTCAAGAATGTGTCAGCGACCGACATCTGTGCAGCTGCTACTTGGACTTCTGTCCATACCTTTATGAAACATTACAGTTTGGATGTTGCCTCGCCGTGAAGTGGGCTTTGGGTTGGCTGTTTTGCAAGGTCTCCTTTCCTAAGACCTTCACAGCCAGAGGGTCTACTTCTGGGTAGTTTTCCTCCTCCCGTTTGCTTCTTCTTGTTCCAGACTGCTTGGAACTCAGTCCTATATGTAATTACCTCCTGCAAGAGCCCTCTCAGTAAGATATAAGTTAATGTAAGAACTACTGTAACAGTAGATCTTCTAGAGAGGCTCTTGCAGTAGGTAATACCTTCCCCCCCATCCCCTAAGCTTTTTCAGCTCCTTTTCCAGTGAGTGAAATATCCGCTTCTCTCATCTGGTCTCTTTGGCCTGTGGCGGGAAAGAACTGAAGAGCGGCGTGAGGGACCGCCCTATATACTGACGTCGGTCACCTGGCGTGGGAGTGGTCCCCGCCAGAGACTGCTAGCTAGAAATTTTCCATGAGGTCCTGACGCCTGCGGCTTCAGTCCTATATGTAATTACCTACTGCAAGAGTCTCTCTGAGATTTACTGTTACAATAAGTTCTTACGTAACTGTACTTTCTTTTCCACCGCAGACCCGCTCTCGTTGGGAAAGCCTTAGTGCTTGCTACAGCAGTTCCAGTGAAAAGTATCGGATTTTCTCGCTTTTCTTACTTTTACGACCAGTTTTACGTCCTTTCTTCCTTCTTATCCCCATTCTGGCGTATGTCTTCACGTTGTCTGTCTCCTCCGGTCCCAAGAAAAAGTGTGCCTGTGGCCAGATTCCATCCAAGGACGGCCACAAAAGTGTGTCTTCTGTCTGGGGCCAGACCGCAACAGCGCCACCTGCAAGATCTGCAAAGGCTTCCCAGCAGGACCCGCATTAGACGCCTGAAGGCTTTGAAGGCCCACCTGTTTGAGCAGAAGATGGACGTCCTGCAAACCTCAGGGAAAAGGGAAAGCACTGGGACAGGTCTCTTAAGAGGTCCCGGGACCGGGGCAGAGAGTAAAAATAGGAGTGGTGTATAGACCCCTGCCTGGCGGAGGAGCTGGAGGACAGTCTGGTGGCAGATGTTGGAGACGCTGCAGACTGGGCAGAGGAGCAGTGGTGGTGTTGGGGACTTAAACATGCCAGGAACAGACTGGGAGACTATGACATCCTCTGTGACCAGGAACAGAGGTTGTTGGATGTCTTTCAAGACGCGTTCCTAACTCAGCAGGTGAGGGAACCGACCAGGGAGGCATGGGTACTGGATGTGGTCCTGGCAGACAGTGACCAGATTGGGGCCTGGAGGTAAAGGACCCATTGGCTGAGGGAGTGACCATGCCACGGTCTGGTTCTGCCTGGACCTAGGAGGGTAGAAGGCTGCACAAAGACGAAGTAACCCCACTTCAGGGGGCTTGATTTTAAGGAAATGGGAAGGATCCTAAGGAGCATTTGGATGGGATTGGGTCAGACATGGACGCTGATAGTAGGTGGGAAATCATCAGGAGAGGGTGCAGGATGCTACCAGCACCTGTGCAAGAGTAAGACAAATGGGTAGGGTCCAAAAACCCTGTTGGTGGACCAGAGAGGTCCAGGAGGTGGTGGGGAAAGAAAGCAGCCTATAAGAAATTCAAGTGCTCAAGGAGTGAAAGGGATCGAGGGGAGTACGAGCTGATGGCTAGAAGGACCACTAGAGTGGTGAGGGCGGCTAAGGCAAGGAAGGAGCAGAACCTGGCCAGGGAAATTAGGGAGGAACAAGGGTTCTTTAGATACATTGAGGAAAAGCGAAGGGTGAAGGGGCAGATTAGCAGGATTAAATCAGGAGAGATGGGCACAAGACCGGGGAGCAGCCTGAGGTACTAAATGAGTACTTCACCTCAGTTTTCACCAGGGAAAATGGGGTGCTGCATCATACATGGGAGGAGACAGAGATACTGAGGAGGGGGGACCCTACCGATCGGCAGGTCTGGGGAGAGGGGAGGCATCACTGGCAGGTGGGGGAGGGCTAAGCAGGGAGAAGGGTACCGAAGTGGAAATCACAGCAGAGAGAGTGAGGAAGCCCCTCAGCTCCCTTAAGACGGAGAAAGCACCAGGGCCGGATAAATTACATCCCAGAGTGCTGAAGGAACTTGCAGATGTCCTGGCAAAACCCCTGGCAGAGCTTTTCACCATCTCTCTGAGGACAGGGTGGGTGGGTGCCCCAGGACTGGAAGGTGGCGCATATAGTGCCTATCCACAAGGGGGGATCAAGGGAGGTGGCAGGGAACTACAGGCCTGTCAGCCTGACATCGGTGGTGGGCAAGGTGATGGAGGGCATTGTCAAGGAGAGGCTGGGGGACCTGGATAAGTCAGGGTGCCTGGACGATAGAGCAGCATGGATTCATCCGGGGAACTCGTGTCAGACAAACCTGGTGGAGTTCTATGACTGGGTGACAAGTGCCTTGGACCTGGGTAGACCAGTGGATGTCCTCTTTCTAGACTTCAGCAAGGCATTTGACTCTGTTCCTCACGTGGGTCTGTTGGATAAGCTGGGAGAAATGGGGTGGGGAACCAGATCATCAGATGGATAGGCAATTGGCTCCAGGACCCGGACCCAGAGGGTGGTTAGTGGGATAGTCTCATCCCAAGGAGGGTCATTAGTGGGGTCCCACAGGGATCAGTCCTTGGGCCCTTCTGTTCAACGCCTCACGTATCTGACATAAGGACAGGAATCAGGAGTGAGATGAGTCTCTTTGCAGATGACTCGAAACTGGGAGGCGGTGGTGGATGGGGAGGAGGGAGGGTGGCCCTACAGGGGACCTGGAGGCTCTGGAAGATGGTCTAGAAAGTGGAAGCTGAGGTTCAATGCAGGGAAATGCAAGGTACTCCACCTGGGGCAGAAACCCAGGCCAAGTATACACCCTGGGGAATGCTACAAGTCTCGATGGCTGAGAGGGACTTGGGGTGGTGGTGGATGTCAAGATGAACAACTCTGAGACTTGTGGGACAGCAGCCAAGGCCAACAGGATGCTGGGATGCATCGCTAGGGGATCACCTCCAGAAGGAGGAAGTGATACTCCCTCTGTATAACTGCTTGGTGAGGCCGCACCTTGAGTACTGCGTGCAGTTTGGAGGCCACACTTAAAGCGGGACATTAACCTCCTGGAGAGGGTCCAGAGGAGGGCAACCAAAATGATTTGGGGATTGGGGACAGGACCTATGAGGAGAGGCTCGAAGAGCTAAATATGTACACATTGGAAGAGAGAAGGGACTGGGGGACATGATGGAGGTCTTTAGGTACATGAAGAGGATAAATAGGGGAGGAACAGTCGGGGTGCTTGAAGGAAGGAGGAAGGGGCCACTAGAGGGCATGGGTGGAAGCTGGAGGGGAAGATTCAGGGGAGAAAGGAGGTGCTACTTCACTGAGAGGGTGGTGGAGCCATAGAATGCACTGCCTAGGGGCTGGTGGAGGCAGAGACAGTGGAGGGGTTCAAGAGGGGTGGGACAGGTACAGGAAGGGTTCTGGAAGCAAAATCAATGCAGCAAGAATATCCGGAACTGGGAAGGAGAAGGCGAGGGGACAGCAAGGTCAGCACCCAGGCTGGGGACTGACCAAGCGAGCAGACGAGAAACCGTTAGGCCTATTCTGCTGGCATTTTAGTATGTTAGTATGACAAGGACCGTCTCATTACCCCACTCCCAGAAAGGCCTCCTCTCCCGGCTCGCGGGTCCGACCACCAGAAGCACTCAAAAGCCAGAGGAGAGATTCAGGCGGAGCTTCCCGCCAAGCGCGGAACCTCTTCAGACAAGCCGGCGAAGATCACGCTGCTCGGCAGAGTCTGCCAAGCCTGTTCGGCACATGCTTCAGCCCTGCCAAAGAAGGCCTCGGCAACAGCCCTACCCAGTTTGGGTAAGCAGTGAAACAGGACCGGGCTCCCCAGGCTAAGTCTTCCATTGGGTCACGTCCTCCAATTCGGCCAGTTGGAGCAGGCGCCAGCCAAGGCGCTGATGCCAGCTGAATTGTCTAAGGCGAGGGGCACCGGTGAACCTGCGCCGATCAAGGTGCCGTCACCAACCCCAAAGTCTTCGATGGCGGCATCAATGTTTTCTAAGGAGGAGTTGCAAGAGCTCTTCTCCTGCTGGTGGAGTTGGGTCAAAAAGGATGAGGCATACGAAGCTGGACCAGACACGGTTCTCAATCGGCCAGACAACCAAGAACCTGAGGTTTGCCCACCAGGTCGCGGTTAAGACCCCCGCCCCAGGAAGCGCAAGCCATCTTAAGTCCTGCTCCCCTCAGTTATACGTTCCCAATGTCTGTCTATGGACCGCCAACGTGCCCTTCCAGATTAGGCAGCCGTCGTCGGTCTAGGCTCAGGAGCAGATCCCAGCCGCCATAGATCTTCATCCAGGTGGGCTCGCTCCTCTACCAACGCTGGTCCAAGGACAGGTGTCTGTCATCGCTCCATCGTGGGTCCCAGAGCTGTCATCGGTCCGTCGGCCACAGACACTCAGGTGAAGGTAGTTCTTACAGGCGCAGCTTAGACTCTTCCGGTCCAGTAGCGGTCTTCCTCATCTTTCTCAGGAGTTGGGGTTTCTCTTGGGGACAAGGATCTACCCGCTCGCCTCTTGACGATCCAACTTTCATTGCTGTCATGAAGTACATCCAGGCCTCTAACAAGTGGGAGACAGAGGACTTGGATCCAGAATGCCGGAGTCTGGCTCATTACCTGAGACAGAAGGGAGCCCAAGCCTTTGGTGGTGCCTCCTCTGGTTGACACTTTCCAAGACCTTACCAGGATAACTTGAAACATCCAACCTCAGTCCCAGCGGTTCCCAAAAAGTCAGACAGGCTATACAAGGTCCTGAGGGATGAGCCTTTCTTGGCAGAAAACCCTCAGGTGGATTCTTCAGTGATAACAGCTGCTCATGACAAATCTAAACAGCTGGAATATCTTAGCTGCCAGCGTTCCCGACCAGGTGTCCTGTTACTTGGACCAGGTGAGCAAGAAAGTATACTCTGCATCCACCTGCTCCATTCGTTCCCTTAATTTCCTCACGTATGGTTCAGTACCAGAATGCGCTGTGGGAAAGGGACAGGAGCTAACCAATGCCTTGCCAGACTCCACACAGAAGGCGGAGCTTCGGACATCTTAGTAGGGCTGGGGCATGGGCACCACAGAAGGCAGAGCTTTGGACATCTTGAAGTCGGGCTCGGGTGTGGGCACGCATGTTCTTCGTGCCTTGTACGACACTGCGGATATGGCAGCTAGGGCGTCAGCGTCGGGTGTCTGTCTCAGGCGCCGTGCCTGGTTGAGGGTCTCAGGATTTCACCAGGATCTGCAGTCCAGAATCTGGGATCTCCCATTCCAGGGTTCCGTGTTGTTTGGGCAGGAGACAGAGTCTTATTTCTCGTCTCCAAGAGTCGACAAATCTATCTGGTCAGTCCAACAAATGTATAAGGGGACCAGGCGTGCTCGAGAGTACACCCTTTCGTGAAGTCCTTAGGCGGCAAGCCCATGGAAACCAGCAGGGTCAGAGAGGCTGCTTCAAAAGGAAGACCAGCAACCAGCATTCCGGGCGCTCCTTTCGAGGCCCCAAGTCCTCCCAGGCCTCTCTGCTCACTCCCGACTCTACCCAATGACTCCTTAGCAACACCCCACCCGGGAGGCAGTGAGGTCACTTCTCCCTCCATCTGGAGGGATGGAGCTTATCACTGTGGACCAGTGGATCCTGGACATCATAAGGAGGGACATATGCTGTAGTTCACAGAGATCCTCCAGAAACTCCACCAAGGTCATCCGGATAGCCTCTTTCTCACTTTCCCTTATAGAAGGAGAGATTCAGGCCCTATTGCAAAAAGAGGCAATTGAATCAGATCTTACTTTGAGATACAGCTCTTGCAGCAGGTAACACCATTAGGACTGAAACCAGCAGGCGTCAGGACCCACGAAATCTTCTAGCTAGCAGTCTTCAGCCGGGGACATCGCTCCGACGGTCCACGCCCGCGGCGTCAGGCGTGAGTACATAAGGGGCGGTCCCGCCAGAATCCCCACTTCTTTCCGCGATCGACTTGCATATCTCGACCCTTCGGTCTGTTTCTAGCTGACGCCTGGTAAAGTTCTTTCCAATTGGAAAACTTTTTTTTTTTTCCTCGAAGTCTGCCATCTGATGTCCCTCTCCAACCCACGCGGAAGTCCATCCATGGAATGCGCCTGTGAGAAGCAAATCCTTTTAAGACCTGCATTCGGCCTGCGTCCAGTGCCTAGGCCCAGATCACGACACCCGGCCTGTACCTTCTGTCAGGGATTCAATAGCCGGACCTGGATCCGCCGCCAGAAGGCCCTGCAAGCGTTCCTTCTCGGGGAAAAGTTAAGGCCATGGATTCTGCCTCCAAGGGAAATCGTTTGAGAAAGCCGGAGACACCTCAAAAAGCATAGGGAGAGGGTGAGATCAAAATCCCCTTCTAGGAGCTTCTGACTCCGTAGCTCCGGCTCCCGGTCCGACTGCTCCCCTTCCTGGGCCCGCTCTCAGCCTCCCGGCTGCAGGTGAAGACTTCTTGAGGTTCTTCTTCTCTACCTCTGGCCAAGACCTCCAGGCCTTCATCTTCTTCTGCTTCCAAGGCCTTGCCAAGGTCGGGGACCGCCACCACCACCAAGTCTGGCTCCGTCCACCCGGACCCTGGCGCCCGGTCAGTCTCTCCCACCCCAGCGGAAAACCAAGGAGCTGACATCGCTGAAAAGGACGTCGGATCCGGCGCCGGCTCACCCGATGTTGGTCAAGCACCACCAGTCCCGAGACCCGATGACCGCCAGGCGCCCGTCGCGGTTGGGCCTTCGCCACCCGGACGCCGGCCTGGGACAGGCGCCTGTTCCTGTAGAGAGAAGAACCCCTCGCCTCCCACCAGCGTCTGTCAGGAGCCGCTACGGAGGAGGAGCTGACCCAGCTCGAGGACCAGACAGGCGAACCGGTCCTGTCACACCCCCAGGAACCCTCCCTGAACAGAGATCCCTGAGGAGCCGACGCTGGAACCAGACAACCCGACCACCGCACCGGTCTGTCGTCGGGCCTCAGTATTCAGAGGTTAAGGAGCTGTTCACCTACTGGTGGGATACCATAAAGAAGGATGTGGTTCCACACCTCCTCCTCCTCCACCCGTGACTGCACGGCCCCAGCCCTCCATCCGGGGCTGCAGGCGAGTACCTTCCCCAGGAGCCTGAGGAACCTCCTAGGGGCGGGCAGACCAGACAGAGGAGACCTCCGTCCAGATCTTCTTCAGGGTCACCCAGCCCCAAGAGACCCAGAGAAGCGCCGCCATTCGCTTTCGACGGAGGACACGGGATCGGACGGATCCAGATCCCTTCTCCAATCAGCGTCCCTTCTCCGGACCACGTGAGCTCCCAAGATCTCCTCCGGATGACCCATCGTTCTCAGAGATTATGAGGCATATCCAGGAGAACATGGGCTGGGGACTAGCGGAACTGGACCTGAGAGACTACGCCTTGCCAGATATCTTGGCAAAAAGATCCAAAGCCCTTGGTGGACACCTTCGTGGGCGTCACCAAGGCAGCGTGGAAGCGTCCACACTCGCTCCTGGTGATGCCGAAGAAGGCTGACCACCTGTACAAGGTCCCTAGGGAGGACCAGTACTTGGCATCACATCCTCTGGCCGATTCTCTGGTCATTACAGCCTCACATGACTGGTCCCAGAGACCGCAACATTTGAGCACCCTGCCACGGACCCAGAGTCCAAGCAACTGGGCGCTATGGGCAGGCGCCGATGCATCCGCTACCTGCGCCATTAGGTCCCTCAACTATCTAACCCACATGATCCAGTTTCAGAATGCCTCGTGGGAGCAGGGACTGGATCTGGCGGAAAGATGCCAGAAGGTGAGCAGAAGGAGGAGTTGCTGCAACTCCTCCGCTTGCAGAGCCGTCGCGTGGAACCCAGGTACTGCGAGAGCCGCATGCGATTCCGCGAGAATCCTCGGCCAGGCGGCAGCCTCAGGCGTATGCCTCTGGAGACACTCTTGGCTCCGTGTCTCGGATTTACCCGGACGTCCAGAAGAAGAACATTCTGGATGCCTCGTTCCACAGAAGTTCTTTTCGGTGAGTCCTCGGAGAAGGTCCTCACCAAACTTCAGAGGCCAGGAAGGCGGTGCGGTCTGTCCAAGCCATGTACAGACCCAAGCTCAGTTCCTTCGCAGGAACCAAAGCCGTTTTCGAGGCCAGATGCAGAGACAGCAGTCCCACCCGGCCCGCAACAGAGGGCTCCTTCTCCCGCAGAGCCCAGGAAGTCGTCTGCAGGCCGAGGCCACGCCCTGCAAAGTCGGCCCAGCCTGCAGGACCGTCAGCCGCCACAGCATGACTCCTTCCGGCCCCGCCCCTCAGGATCAACGGGACACCAAGGTGGGGTCGTATGCGAGACCACCTGCCAGGGTGGCAGTCTATAACCACTGACAGGTGGGTTCTTCAATTGGTCAGACAAGGCCACTTTATAGAATTAGTGGACAAGCCACCCACAAGGCCTCCTCTGCTCTCCCGATACCGGGTCAGCACAGATCGCTCATCGGGCAAGAAGTACTTGGGCTCCTTCAAAGGGAGGCGGTGGAATGCGTCCCGGAGAACCAGAAAGGATCCGGATGCTACTCCCACTTCTTTCTGGTTCGAAGAAAGCGGGGCGTCCGTCCAATACTGGACCTCAGCGACCTCAACATGTCGGTCACCTACAGCGTTTTGCATGGTGACCCTCCAGGACTCATTCGTGCTGAAAAAAGCGCCTTCCCAGCGTCCCTGGACATGCAAACGCCTACCTGCACATCCCGTGGCTCGGCGCACAGGAGGTTCCTGCGGCGAGTTTCTCGACCACCACTTTCAGTTCCGGCTCTTCCCTTCAGACTGTCATCGGCCCCCAGGGTCTTTACCAAGTGTGGCAGCGTCTCTCACGGAGATGGGGCCACTGCGTTTTCCGCACCTGGACGACTGGCTTCTCATGGCTGCCTCCAAAGAGGCGCTGTTGCTAGCTATTCAGAACACCCAAGATCTGTTCCAGTCTTTGGGCATTCTTATCAGCTACGAGAAGTCTCTCCTTGCACCGTCCCAGAAGCTGCAGTTCATAGGCACAGTTCTGGACACCATCCAAGGGAAAGCCTTTCTTCCCGAGAAAGAGCGGAACACATCAGATCCCTCATCAGGATCTCTCAGCCGAAAGCACGGTCCCGCCAGGTCGGTCCGCCGCCTGCTCAGTTGTATGCTGCGGCCATTCCAACCATCCTTTGGCAAGGCTCCACATGCGGGTAACTCAGTGGATGCTCAAAGTGCAGTGGGACCAAAGGCAAGACCACATGCAGCATCCAGTCAGAATCACCAGCGATGATTCGAGACTGGCAATGGTGCTAGACCCAGGGACACTCTCTGCAGGTGTTCCGTTTACAGCGCCGTCCCGGAGGTAATCCTCTCCACAGATGCCTCAGGGCTGGGGTGGGAAGCACACCTGAGCAGGGGTAAGGTCCCAGGGGCGTGGACCCCTCAAGCTCACCCCACATCATCGTTCTGGAGATGAGGGTGGTCCTTTAACCCTGCAGGCCTTTCAGTCAGAAATCCCATTGAGTACTCTTCTGCTTCAGACAGACAATACAGGCGGTGATGTATTACCTCAACAAACAGAGGCGCACCTCTTACCCTTTGCAGGAAGCTATGAGGTGTGGGATTGGGTAATCCGACAAGGCACAAGCCTGATTGCAGTTCATGTTCCCGGCATGGACAACACAATCGCCAGGCGGCCTGAGTGAGTTCCCAGGCCAGAGTCCCACGAATGGGAACTCCTTCAGGAGGTAGCGGAGGATCTGTTTCTTGATGGGGAACTCCAGAGTTGGACTTGTTCTTCCCCATCCAACAAAACTGCCCAATTTTTGCTCGCTAGATCCAGGGCCTGGTGTTTTCTGGCGAGGCGGTTGTCCCTCTCCTGGGCGGCAGATTCCTCTACACCTTCCCTCCCTTCCGTTGATCCAGAGATTTCTTCTCAAACTATGCAGGAGCACTAACAGTGATCCTGGTAGCGCCTTTCTGGCCCAGGCAGATCTGGTTCCCCATGTTGACACAACTGTCCCGGGAACCTCCAGTCCCGTTGCCTTTCAGCTCCCATCTACTGTCTCAGGAGGAGGGTTCTCTAGTCTACCTGGACTTACGCTCACTGATCCTGCATGCCTGGCTCCTTGAGACATAGCCATCATGCGACCACGGGGTCTCGCAAGGGTGGCGGAAGTTCTCTCTGCTGCCAGAAAGCCAGCAACGCATGCAACGACGCCATGAAATAGCACCAATTTGCCTGTGGTCCCAGGCACGCGACCCTCCCTTTAGAATGCCCAGTGAAATCAGTTCTGGAATACCTGCTTTCCCTCTTCCACTCTTCCACTCAGGTCTTGCCTACTCCTCTATTAAAGTTCACCTCTGTGCGATTTGACCTACCACTTCCTAGGTCAGCGCACAGTGGCACAACTCGATGCCTCTTGGGACTTCCTGAGGGGTGTTACACCTTAGGCCACCCATCAAGGATCCCGTCCTCCTGGGACTTACTCTTCGTCCTGGAACAGCTCAGGCTTCCCTTGAACCTGCCGCAGATTAGCAGCGCGTTCTCTGTCGGGAAAAGCGTTATTTTTAGTTGCTGTCACGTCAGCAAGGAGGATTTCGAGCTTCATGCTCTCGCGTGTAAGGAACCTTATTTAATTTTCCACCAGACAGTGTGTCTTTGAGGCCAATCCTAAATTCCTGCCTAAGGTGGTCTCTGCCCTTACTCTTAATCAGGACATCGATCTGCCTGTGTACTTTCCCAAGTACTCTAATAGAGGAGAGGCATTGTTTCACACTCTGGATGTTCACCGCTCCTTAAGGTACTACTTGAACAGGACTAAACAACCGCTGCGTCTGAGCAGCTGTTTGTATCCTTCGCTGAGAGGATGATGGGCCAACCCGGTCTCAAAGCGGACCATATCTTCCTGGACATAAGTCTCCACCACTCATTCACACTAGTGGGTTTGGCGCCGGAGGCACTAAGACCCATCGGGAGCAATTTGCTGGAGGTGGCGCGCGAGACAGCGCCCGCGAGACACCGGCGCCCGCGAGCAGCGCTCGGCTGACAATGACCATCTCGGCGACGACCCTCAACCGCCTCAGGTTCCTTTTTTCCGCCGTAAGTGCGCTTCAGTGACGACGCCGTCATTTGTCGAGTCAAACTTCAAACTAGCGCATAGTTTTCAGTTTGTTTTTGTAACATTATCACGATAGTAGTATAGCTTAGTTTTATTCTATTTTTAGTAAAATTTTTCTAATATTTAAATTTAACTTACTTGAAGAAGTCTCGGCCTACTGGACGATCGACCATGAGCAGGTCAGTTGGCGGTGGGAGACTTGTGTAAACTGTTCAGTCAGCGGGCTGGGTCGGTCAGCCTCCTTCTCCTCAGCGGGGTTCCGACTACGGTCAGTCCGATGCCGGGGGATGGGCGGTCCCCCGCGGCATAAAAATAAGCGATCGCATTCTCGGCGCGTTCGGCCTCGAGCTCTTCTTGACCCACAGGTCAAAAGAGAGGCATCACTCGAGGTGGCCCTCTGGTATGTCTTCTGCGTCGGCGGTCGGTTATAGTTGCTAGTTGCCAGTCTCTTATGGGCGATGGGCTCGGAGGTTGGTTCTTCTGCCTGGCTCAGTTACCTCGGAGCCCTCGGGCTCCTCGGCGATCAGGTAGGGCGGTTGGACCTTCCTAGTCGCGCGGCGCCTTCTTGGTGCTAGCGACTCCGTGCTAGTGTTTCCCCTTCACATGGCTGCGGCGCAGGAGCCTCACCGATGCCCTTATCTCCTGGTTTTCCTTCTCTTGCTTTCCAGGTTCCGGGGCTTTTCGGCGCCTTCTGCTCGGTCTGTGGCCTTGTCGGCGCCCGTTTTGAGCGCGGAGCTTGCAGGCGCCGTTGGCGGCGCCGCATGTCTCGGCGCCCGTTGGCGGCGCAGTGTGATCTCGCGGTGCCGCCGGTGGTGCCGTTGGATCGGGCGGCGCCGTTTGGCGTAGCCTGCGGCGCTGACCGGCGGCGCCGTTAGCCACGCCTCGTCGCACGCCCAGGCGTTGCGGGGCAGCGTGCCTCTTGACTCCGTCGCCTCCTCGGTGCGTCTTCAGCCCGTTTGCCGTCTCGGCGCCGGCAGCCAGGGACTCTCCTTGTTTTCTGCCATTTCCTCCTCTCCTAATTTTACTCCTTTCCTGTCCAAACAGTCCTTTCTGGACCATCAGGAGATGATGTTGAGCCTGACCCAGACCTCGGTTGGGTGATGAAGTGGAGAAACAGGATCTTTCTTTTGCTACAGAGCCTGTGGTCAGGACCTGTCCTTTAAGTCTCTGTTGAAGAACCTGGGATCCACTCTTTCTCTCCAGACTACAGACATCGATCCTGGGAAGATATTAAGACTCCAGTATCTTCATGCGGAGATCCTACGGTTTGACTCCTCCGATTCAGCCTTCCTTCGAGGCGATGTCTCAAATGGTATGGAATAACCCTGCTCTTATTCCCTCAGTGGTTAAATCCATTGATAAAGTATTCAGCTCCCAAGGATCGTCCCATTTTGGCATCCCAAGCCTGCGGATCCTATTGTAGTCCTGGCAGAGAATGACAAGGTCGTTCTTCCTCAAACTACTACAGCTCGAGCCTATTAACAAAGAGTCTCGTAGAGAGTCTTTGCTGCCTCCACTCTAAGTATGCGTGTTGCCAGTTATCAAGGCTATTTTTCTCAGTATGAGTATATCTTGTGGCACTCTATGAAAAATTGGTTGAAGCTCTTCCAGATTCGGATTCAAGTCAGAGCTTCTTCTGACCGTTATTAGAGGTATTGAGTCCAATAACCAACAGGTCAAAGCCGCCATGGGCGCTTTCGACACTGCTTCTCGCTCACAGCAGCAGGATTTGTACTAGGCGCCATTCCTGGCTGCGTGCTTCTGGCTTCACGAATGATGCTCAGCAGCAGGTGATGGCGCTGCCTTTGATGGCTCCTTTCTTTTTGGCCCTCAGGTGGAGCAAGCCTTAGAGGCCACTCAGAAGACTAGATCGGCCATTAAGTTGGCCAGACCTCCGCCTGCCCCTCTGGGGGCATGTGAACAGGCGTCAGTTTCATAGTCGTCAGTCCTTTCGAGGCAGAGGCAGGGAAGCTTCCATAAAGCCAACCTGCCCAACCTCAAAGAAGCGCAGCAAAGCGCGGGACCTAAAGCTCCCAGCGCTACCTTATAGTCGTTGGCCCAAGTTCCATCCACTCTGCCCGGTGAAACTTTCTCCTCCGGTGGGAGGTCGTCTGATGTACTTCTACAACCAGTGGAAGTCCATAACCTCAGACAAATGGGTCCTTCGGATAATTATCGAGGGCTATTCTCTCAATTTCTTGAAACCCCAATTGTCCTCCCATACGACAACCCAGGTTGTCGGCCTCTCAAGACCTCCTCACGGGAGATCCAGGGCCTTCTGAACAACAGGGCAATAGAACTGGTGCCCCGCATCTACGAAACACAGGGTTCTCTCCATTACTTTCTGGTTCCAAAGAAATCTGGGGATCGTCCCATTCTAGACCTCAGAAAGTTAAACAAATTCCTCCCAGGGAGAAATTCAAGATGATTTCCCTAGGTACCCTGTTACCCTTGCTGCATCACACGACTGGCTGGCCTCTCTGGATATGCAGGATGCTTACCAGCATATCCCGTCCACCGACCCAACGCAAATTCCTCAGGTTTGTAGCTTTGGGTCAGCATTATCAGTTCAGAGTCCTGCCCTTTGGGCTATCCTCGGCGCCGAGTTTTACAAAGTGTTGTGCAGTTCTCATGGCGCATCTCAGGAAAGATCGGACTCGAGGTGTTTCCCTACCTGGACGATTGGCTTCTAGCAAGCCCTTCCGGCCAAGGGACTTTGGAAGCCGTTAACCGACTGCCTTCTCTCACGTCCATGGGAGTTCTGCTGAATTTGAAAAATCTCAACTGCAACCCTCCCAGAGGCTCCTTTTCATAGGACGCTTCTAGACACCTCTTCAGCGAAGGCTTTCCTTCCAGAGGACAGAAGACTCGACATCCTCAGTATGGCCCGTTACATCAGGGAGAACCAATCGGTTACAGCTCTCTCGATGCGCATGTTGGGTCTCATGGCGTCCTCGGTCTTCACTGTCCCTCTGGCCCGACTGCACATGAGAACCACCAATGGATGCTCTCCACTCAGTGGTCCCCGACCTCTCACCCCAGTCTTATCCCATCAAGGTGACAGAGCCCCTTGAGTCTCTCACCTGGTGGTCTCAAGAAAACAATCTCCTGGAAGGATTCCCTTTGCTCCCCGGATCATCAGATCTCCATCACCACAGATGCATCGCTAATGGGATGGGAGCTCACTGTCTCTCCCTCCACACTCAAGGTGTACGGACTCGGTTAAACTCATCTCCACATAAATGTCCTGGAGATGAGAGCGGTCCTCTATGCAATCCGAGCTCTGAAGGATGTCCTTTGTCACAAGAGCATTCTCCTTCAAGCGGACAACAAAGCAGTGATGTATTACATCAACAAGCAAGGCGGTGCTCATTCTTATCCCTTTGCAGGAAGCAATGAGGGTGTGGGAGTGGTGCTTGGAGCACAAGTCTCTGATTCAAGCGGTTTATCTGCCAGGTATACAAAGCGACCTAGCAGATCACCTCAGCAGAACGGAGGCAGACCCTCACAGTGGTCTCGATCCAGCCGTAGCTCGGTCCCTGTTCAAGAGTGGGGACTCCAGACCTGGACCTTTTGCATCCCCACTCAGCAAAAACTGCCTCTCTTCTGCTCCAGAAATCCAGGGCCTGGCATTTTCTGTCAGGATGCGTTCAGGCTGCGGTGGACAAAGCAGCTTTCTTACGCCTTTCCACTGCTTCCTCTAATCCAGAAGTACTCCTCAAGTGAGTCTCAGGGGACCAAGATGATTCTCATTGCTCCTTCCTGGCCTCGGCAACTATGGTTTCCTCTACTCAACAGTATGTTGGCAGCCTCCCGAGACCACTTCCTTTGCAAATCAGTCTTTTGACTCAGGGTTCGTTGGTCCATCCCAACCTGAAATCACTTCACCTTCATGCTTGGCTCCTGAAGAGATAGAAGTGAATCGGTTCAACGTCTCTCGTGAGTCTCAGACATTCTTCTGGCTGCTCGGAAGCCAGCCACCACGTCGCTTCCAAATGGAAGCGTTTTCTCTCTGGTGTACAAAATCCTCTTGGAATCCCTTTTCCTGTCCTCCTGGCAAGGTTCTGGAGTATCTTTTGGACCTATCAAACTTAGGTCTTCAGTACTCCACAGTTAAAGTTCACCTTAGTGCCATCTCAAGCGTTCCATGAGCCGGTTTCTTCCTTAACTCTGGCTCAGTTACCTATGTGAAGAGATTTCTTAAGGATTCTCCATACCAGACCCCTGTTAAGCGTCCAGTTGCAGCCTGGGACATTAACCTGGTGCTGGACATGCTCACTCGAAGCCTTCCGAACCCTTAGCTACCTGTGAGCTAAAATTTCTTACCTGGAAGACTGCCTTCCTGGTGGCCATTACCTCAGCCATGGGGTCTCTGAGATACATGCCCTGATTCACGGACCCTCTGTATACTGTATTCCATAAGGACAAGGTAGTTCTCCATTACTCATCCTAAATTTCTTCCCAAGGTTGTGTCAGAATTCCATCTGAACCAACCTCTGGTACTCCCTTACTTACGCTAATTTCCAAAATGAAGGAACAAGCTCTTCATTCCTTGGATGTTAAAGAGAGCCTTGCGGTTCTATTTAGATAGAACCAAGGATGTTCATAAGACTCAGCAACTGTTAGTTTCTTTCAGCGACACCGGCTGGGTCAACCTGTCGCTATTAGATGCATCTCTTCATGGTTAGTGGCATGCCTTAGTCATTGCTATTCCATGGCTCAAGTTAAATTAGAAGGTAGAGTGTGCGCTCACTCTACTGGGCGGTCTGGCATCCCTAGCGGAAGTCGCAATGTTCCAATTGCAGATATATGCAACGCCAGCCACCTGGAGCTCAGTGCATACTTTCGTTAAGCACTATGCACTGGATGTTCATGCCAGGCGACATTCCGCATTCGGCAGAACTATCCTTAATGGGCTTCTATCTTAGGCGCATGAGCTCTGGCTCTCCTGCCGCCCTTTGGGGATTATCAGCTTGGTACTCCCACTAGTGTGAATGAGTGGTGGAGACTTATGTCCAGGAAGATAGGAAAATTACGTACCTACCGTAATTCTTGATCGAGTCTCCACCACTCATTCACCGCCCACCCTCCATCCCCGAGCTCACGCTGTATTGGTCTTCACTCCCTCAAATCTTTAGGCCATGAGGACTTCTTTGCTGACCCTTCTTACACGGGTCATACGGACTATCTTATGTCCGTTTTTAATATTAGGTTTACTCTTTACGTTAGTTGCGCTGCACCTCCTTGGTAAAAAGGTACTGAGGCGGTTGGAGGGTCGTCGCCGAGATGGTCATTACCGCCGAGCCGCTGCTCGTGGCGCCGTGTCTCGCGGGCGCCGTCTCTCTCTGACCGACCTCCAGCAAAAGTTTGCTCCGATGGGTCTTAGTGCCTCCGTGCCAATCCCACTAGTGTGAATGAGTGGTGGAGACTCGTCCAAGAAGATCAAGAATTACGGTGAGTGCGTAATTTTCCTTTCTGCGCTGGCTTGTCCAGTGTATTTCCTTTGCTACAACAATAAACAGAAGCCCCTTCGGGCACAGTCCGGGTTCACTCGACAAGAGGGTGGCTACCTCCTTTGCAGCACTGCGCAATGTCTCCACCTCGGCCATTTGTGCGGCTACTTGGAGCTCAGTGCACATTTATTAGGCACTGTAGCCTGGATATTACCTCACGCGGAGGCAGTTTGTGCTGCCGTTCTACAGGGTCTCCTGTCCTAGAGTCAGGATTTACTCAAGTCTCTCTGTTTTTGCCTCCTCCCAGAATGCTTAGAGGTGCTATTGTTTGGGAATCAGTCCTAATGGTGTTACCTGCTGCAAGAGCTGTATCTCAGTAAGATTGCACAGTTACGTAAGAACTTACCGTAACAGTAGATCTTCGAGAACAGCTCTTGCAGCAAATATCTCCGCCCCATTCCCCTTTGGAGGAGGTATGGCCTATCCAGGCCTTGGCAGGAGCTAACGCTCTTTCTTCTTTTTCTTCTGATGGCGGATCCTCGGTCTCCTCTTCTGATGTCATCCAGCGGCCGAGTGTCCGGGGAGAACTGGGGTTTCTGGCGGGACTGCCTCCTTATGTATTCGCCTGCGTCAGGGGCGGGACCGACGTCGGAGGTGGTCCCCGCTGAAGACTGCTAGCTAGAAGATTTCCGTGGGGTCCTGATGCCTGCTGGCTTCAGTCCTAATGGTGTTACCTGCTGCAAGAGCTGTTCTCGAAGATCTACTGTTACGGTAAGTTCTTCACGTAACTGTACTTCCTCTGCAGCAGCGAGGAAGAAGGTGTTACTCCCATTTCTTCCTGGTCCCAAAGAACACTCAAGACCTTTGGCCCATCCTGGACCTCAGCTCCCTAAACAATTGTATCAAATACTGAAGGTTCAGGATGGTGACCCTTCCAGGTCTCATTTCTGTGGTGCACCAGGGAGACTGGCTCTGTTCCCTGAACATGCAAGATACATATCGGGTCTTTCCTGCTCACAGGAAGTACTTGAGGATCTTACTTGGAGGGTTCCTTCAGTAGGTCATTACATATAGGACTGGTGTCACCAGGCGTGAGCCGCATGGCAGACTTTCTAGCAATCCCTGACTGGGGACCGCCCACCCGGCGTCACATGACCGTATATAGTGGGCGGTCCCCACACCTCCCAGTTCTTTCCGCCGTCGCCTCGTGTCAGTCGCATTGCAGACTTCCATCAGCAATCGTCGGATTTTTTCCTTCACTAAATTCTTTCTCTACAAATTCTACATTTGCTTAATGTCTTTACCCAAGAAGTGCTCGTCCTGTGGCACAGATTCCTCATAAGGACAGTAATCTGAAGTGCGTTATCTGTCTGGACCCAGACCATCCTGTCTCATCCTGCTCGGGGTGCCAGACATTTAATCAGGCCACCAAAAAGTGGAGACAGCAGGCTTTGGAGGTCCACCTTCTAAAAGTCTGCCTAGCTTCATTAGAGAAGCAAATGGACCGCATCAGAGGTCCTCTTCTGAAAAATCTTCTCCCCCAAGAAAGCATACAAGGAGAAATCTCGAGTGGGGCGCTCCATGGACCAACCTGAGGCCTCGCAGCCCTCGATGAAAGCAAGGCCGCCACTCAGCCGCCGCCTAAGTCGACTTCTGGATGGCAAGTCTGAAAAATCTTCCACTGGCCAGTCGACCGTCTGCCCCTCCGGGGACCGTCTGGCCACCGTAAGTCAGCTCCCCAGCCTTTGGGGACCCGTCCGGCACCAGCCAATAAGTCGGCTGGGGCTCCTCCCGCCCGCCTGTGTCTGATAAGATGTTTGTCTTTGCGCCACTCATGCGTGATTCTCCCGTCTGGGCCTAACGGCGCCTCACTGGACGTCCAGCAGAAACTGGGAGAATGCCCCTCCCCTCTTCCCTTGGCTTACCCTCCCTTAAAGGCGGGTGCCTCAGGCAAAGACAGTGTGGAACCCCTCGACATCAGAGACCATTCCTTGGGCTCAGTCCCATGCTTCCCTGACAGGGTCACGGAAGGGCTCCTCCTCGGCCGTCTGGCCTTACAGTGGAGGCCCTTCTCCTTCAGGTGGGATCCTTTGGACCCGGCCAGATATCCCAGACCGATCCCACCACCGGATCCAGCGATTCCAGTTCCAACACCGGAAACTCCGACATCTCTCCCAGCCAGGGCCCAGTGGTCTACCCCTTACACGCTCTGGCGCCAGACTCTGTCCGCCCGCCTGGCCCTGGCCCAGATCCTTTCTGCGCTCGATCGGGCGGTGCCGATCCCGACGCCCCCTGTCGCTATTACCCAGACGCCAGACCCCCCCGCCATTGTACACTACAGTGGGTCCAACGTGGGTCCCTTCCCCCAACCAACCTGGCTCAGACCTGACAACTGGGATTTATACTAGACCCCGGACTGTCCCTCATTACCCCTTTGGATACCCTGGGGACCATTTCCGGCTGGCCCTCCTCCTGCATGGGTTCCTTTGGACAGTACTACCCTGGTTACAACCCCTACCACCATTTTCAGGGTTACCAGAGGTACCATTACCCACCACCACGGTAATGCCTGTTCATCCACCACTTCCTCCACCTCCTCCGGCTGCCAGACTTCAAGACTTTAATCCAGTGTTGGTGGCAGGGGCACACTTGGAGTTGGTGTCGGACCTGGAGACCAGACTCCCACTTCCACGCTCTCCAGTGTCCATGTCCCGAGGAGCACTTCTCCATCCACGGTACACATCTCGGGGACAGCATATCAGGACATTGCCCTTCGGACATCGTAATCTTCCTGATGAGGGACAGACAATGATGGTGAGGATGCCGACGAGTCGTGAGGATGCCTGGAGGAACCAGAGGTTCAAAGGCAGTCCCCGAGGCCCCTGCCTTCTCGTATCTTCTGAGGTCCATGAAAGATTTCTTCAGCTGGTAGTCAGGAGAATCAGAACTCCATGAGACAGAGACTAGTCGAACATCTGGACTTAGTTTCCGTTTCGGTCCCCATTCCTCCCTGGATCAGACCTCACCAGGACCTTACCTCTACGGTCTGGCTGATGCCTCATTCTCTCCTGGCTGGGCGGACATGATATACAGGCGCTGAAGGAAACTCGTTTTCTTAAGATGCATCCTAAAGTGGACTCTGTAGTCATTTCAGCTGCTCTTGATCGCTCCGCTGCACATGAGCACCTCTCCTCCAGACAAAGTCGAGGCAGATGGACCAGTTTGGCAGAAAGTTTATGCTTGACCACATGTGCGCTCAGATCCTCAACTATGTGGCCCACATGGTGTCACACCAAAGGCTACCTTAGCCAGGTTAGAGGCCGAGTCCAGTTGATGGAACCCTTGAGCCTCAAGGAGGAGCTTGCCAAGGATCTTGCCTCTCTCGCTTCTCCTGTAGGCATGCTACAGAGCCACATACAACTCAATCGATTCTGTAGGTGGTGCCTCGGCAACTGCCGTCATGGCAAGGCGGCATTCCTGGCTCCGCATCTCTGGCCTCGCCAACGAGGTACTGTCTGCGATTCAGGATGCCCTTCCGGGCTTCGTTGCTTTTTGGTGGCGACACAAAGACATTATTACTGATCTCCAGGACAAAGAGGTCCGCTTCTAAGATCAGTAAGGTCCATGTACTTATCAGGCACTCAACAGCAGCAACAGCCTTTTAAAAGGACCTGGAAGCAGGCCCGGCTCTGCGCCTGGACAAGCACCAGGCCACGTGTTCCGACCTCCTCCAGCCTCCAAGAACCAGAGATGTTCAGGAGGTCCTCCCCTGAGCGTCCTGCCCTTCCTGACTCCTGTTCCCACTAACTCTTCAGTCTCACGATGAGGAGCAGGTGGGAGGGAGTTCGCCCGCCATGCACAGGAATGGAGGCGATAATCTCCGGCATGGGTCCTGCAGTTGGTGTCAGTCGGACACACTATACAGTTTCTGGAAATTCCTCCAGAATCTCCGCTAAAAGGTCTTCTTACTCCAGGGATCGGGCTCTTCTCGTTCAAGAAGTTCAAAGCCTCTTGCTCAAGGAAGCAGTAGGCGCATTCCCCTCCAGCAAAGGGGCAGGGGTTCTGCTCCCATTTTTCCTGGTTCCAAAAGGCGGAGACTTCAGACCCATTCTCGACTTGGAGCAGCCTCAGTCGCTTTGTCGCTGCATAAAAAGGTTCAGGATGCTGACGCCCAGAGTAGTCTTCAGCTTCTTCTGGAGAATCATTGGTTGTGCACTCTGGACATGCAGGATGCTTACCTGCACATCCCGCTCTTCCCCAGCCACCGCCATTTCCTATGGTACCAATTCCAAGGGAGCACTTCCAGTTTTAGGCACTCCCTTTTGGTCTGTCCTCAGCACCTCGGTGTTGACCAAGTGCCTTACAATGGTGGCGGCCTCTTTACACCGCCAGCGTATTGCAGTTTTCCCTTACCTGGACGATTGGCTGATTCTAGGATCGTGGATATGTTGTTCATCCACACTCTTTGGCATGTCCTTTCCACTTTAAATCTTGCTGGAAGTCTTCAAGCTGGCTCCTCCCACCCACCCTGGTGGTATAACCCTTGACTCCGCCCCATGGCGCAGATTTTCCTTTCCGCTGGAGATTCAGGTTGCCTCCTTCGTGCTCCTATATTTTGTAGGCCCTGGCTTTGAAACCTTCAGTTATTCTGAAACTCGTCTAGTTCGAATTAGCGATCGCGACTACTTACCTTGATTATGGAAGACAAGTCTTCCCTGGATTTTGCCAATGTTTGTGCTGCCAGAAGATGTTACTCACCGATCTCCATACGCGTGTGTCTATTGCCTTGGTGTTGACCATGACACCTTGAAGTGTGATTTTGTCTCGCTTTTTATCCTAACGTCCTCGGCGACCATCTTCTGCGTCTGAAGTTGGAGAGGCGGAAAGCGGAACCCTCTGGTGAAATCTAAGGAGGCTCAGTGGGCGGTTTCCACGGCCACAGGATCCATCAAGCAACTGGAATGCATGCAAGCCTTCAGTGAGGAAGCGGCTCGAGCCACAGCATCTTCCTCTTGGAGCTTCTTCATTTCTACTCAACCTGGCTCCACCTTCTCGGGTTCTTTCCGAGAGTTCTGCCAGTCTCTCCTTACTAAGAGGAAGCTTCTAAGGGCATGCTCTCTTTCGGTCCCGTAAGCGGAAAAAGACCCAGGATCGTCTTGAAGACGTTCTTGGGATCGGGAGAGATCTCGGTCCCAGGAACCGGCAGTCTCGACTTTGGTTGAAATTGCCTTCTTAGATCGTGGCTTTTTCGACTTTTGCTCGCCTGGCCAGTAGGACCAAGTATCAATTGACAATGTTTTTTGTTTGTTTTTAAATATTTTATGGGTGACACATTATGTCGGACATACATATTATCATCAATCATGAGTACAGGCGAAAATACAGACATATGTATAGCCAGGAGTACAATATATTCAAAAGAAGTGCACTGAAGTACAATAAAGTACAGTGCATGCAAGAATACATTTCACAGCAGGAGGTTACATAGGCAGTACTAATCCATGACGAGAATTAACTCAATCTACAAGGAATGCTATAACAGCTATTAGTATTGGTTCTTAGTGTCATTTAGCAGCAGAGCAACTTCTGCAACATAGCTATCAACATCCCAAGCAAAGCCTAAGTGGAGCGGCCATCCTCTATTTCCAGCTGCAGTGGCTCCCAAACAGAATTGAACGGTCCCCCATCCCCATAGCATTCCACTGCACCCTCTAGTTTCATACACAGTCACACATTATTAACCCATTGTTGTATGGAAGAGGCGGAAAAGCCAGCCAACACTGAGCCACGTTTTCCGGCATTGATCAGCGCCAATGACCACAGCGTTTCAACCAGCTCCCCTTTGGACATAGTGGGTCAGCCCCAAGCATGAATTCCAAGGGGTCAGGAAGTGCGAACCCAGCACATTTTCCATGATCGATGTACCTCCATCCAGAAAGGTGCTATTCTTGGGCAGGGTCAGTGCCATATGCAAAAATCCCTGGGTGTACTAGACACTTTGGGTAGTTGTCTGGCTTAGATGGGTCCATAGCATGGAGGCACAATGGGGTAATATATGCTCGATACATAAAATTAAACTGAATTTGCCTTAATGTATTGCTTCTGGAACAAGTGTTGAAATGTCGAATTGCCCTTAGCCTATTCTCCCACTACAATCCAGGCCCAAGTCCGTCTGCCAGCTTATGATGGTTGCCCCCACTCTGCAATCCCCGAATGTTATCATTCGCCTGGATCCTGGTTGCCAAAGGGCTCCATAGACAACACATAGAGGAGTGGTGAGAGGGCACCTGCCTCTCACCCGTCCCAGTGCAAAGCTCGAGACAGAGCCCGTTGACCACAACCTGAGCAGTGGGTTTTCGATGAATGTGCGTATCCATGAAGCAAAGACAGGGCAGACACCAAACCTCTGGAATATGAAAGAGGTAGCCCCCACTCCACCACGGTCGAAAGCCTTTTTCGGCGCCAATGGAAAGAACCTCTGCTACCATGGAGTCAGCCCTAAGTTTCCACCGATGCACAACATTCAGAGTATCGTCTAATATTGTGCTTCCCTGTCGCCTTGATGAAACCAGCTTGATCGGTATGAATCTGATAGGAAGCAAACCTTCCGGGTTGCTATGGCTTTGGCCAAGATGTTATAGTCTGCTGTGAGCGAGGAGATGGGTCTATAAGACGCACAATTGGAGGGGGTCTATAAGACGACAGTTGGAGGGGTCTTCACCAGGTTTGGGAAGCACAGTGATTACGGCTGACTGCGCGAGTTGGGCAACACTCCTCTCCAAACACTCCACCAACATGTTATGTAAAGGTTTGAGGAGCAGGTCCTGAAAGGACTTAAAAAAAAAAAAAAAAAAAAAAATCTATCCGTCCTGGGGCCTTGCCCCCAATCAAGTCCTTGATCGCACTCGAGATCTCAGTCTCAGCTAAAGGTGTATCCAGGTCTGTGATCTGGTCGGCCGAGAGTTTCCCGTAATGGGGCTTGTGCAAAGAACCTGTCAAGGGCTGTCTGGTTTGAGTGAACCTGAGACATGTAGAGCAGTTTATAGAATGCTCCAACTGTCCGATCATGCCTGGGGTGTCCCCTGACCACACCCCCATCCAGAATAGAATCTACCATCCTGTCCCCTCCCTTCTGCAGAGCTGCCAAGTGAGATGTATACCCCGTGTCCCCCGTCCCCATCAAAATAGGCACCTGCCTGGGATAGCCGATAGCTCTCTCCAGGTTGGTACTGCTCAATGTATTGTATTGCCATTTTAGTTTTGTAAGATCCCGTGATACTGCGGCCAAGGGTCTGTTTTTATGCGCCATCTCACAGGCCTAGATTTTAGTCCTTAACCTTTGTAAATCTCGATTGAGATCCCTGGCTTTGTGGGTTGCGTAAGCAATTGAGTAACCCTTATGGATGCCTTTAATGCCTCCCATTTGGCCTCATGCAAAGTATCCCCACATCTGTTGAAAACCAAAAACTTTTATCATGGTGGAAACGCCAGACCTATACTCTCCATCCTTAAGCAGTAGGGGTCCAGTTTCCATAGTCGTACCACTGAGGCTGAATCACCCAGTACTAATTCCAAAGTTAGGGGGGCATGGTCAGACAATAGCATAGGGAATAAGATGCTGACTTTGAGAGTGGGATCAAAGAGTGGGAGACCAGGATACGGTCCAGCCGGACATAGGTTCTGTGAGCATGCAAGAAAAAGCTGTGATCTCTCCCGAGGGTGCAGGTCCCTCTCCAATGCAGCCAGTGCAAGAGCATTTTCTGTGGAGTACAGGGGATGTTATAGGCCTGTCCTGCACCCGTCAAGGACACAATTAAAATCACCACCTAGCACCCATGGCCCCGGCCAGCGAGCCAACTCAGAGCCAGTTGCTGGAAAACTCTGGTTGTTCTACATTTGGGGCATAAATGGACCCCAGGGTGGCGTGCCTATCCCAGGAGAGTCACCGGGCCAGAGCAAATCTACCATATTGGTCAGTGGTCTGTTCAATGATTTTAAGCCCCATCCTCTAGGGAACCATAGTGCTGCCCTCTTGACTTGGTAGAAAAGTCGAGGACACCCATGTCCTCTGAGAGCCCCCGCAGTCTTAACTGCCTCTGCAGGAGACATGTGGGTCTCCTGAAGCATCACCACTTGCCATTTATATCTCCTAACCTCTGCCTGCAGTTTCTTCCTTTTCATGACTGATTTCAGGCCATTGATGTTCAAAGAGGTAATTCTAATATAGACAGCCATAATTCTATTTTAAAGTAAGGCCTATGGAAAATCGCCTACCTAGGCTAACATCAGTCTGCAGTCTGACTGTCTCACCCAAACATGTTTTATAGAACACAGTAAAACAATCCCATAACATTCGGAGGCCGAGGTGAACCACGACTCCAGGACAGAGCAAAAGTGGAGCCCAGTGGTGCCCCTCAGACCCCCCACACACACACACAAACAACCATGAACAGTAATCTCCACCTCCCCCATGACGGATCTAAGGTCCATCACTTAATTCACTTGCAAACAATCAACGGACTTTAAAACTTAAGTACAGTATATAATCATATTTGAAGACAGAACAATCACTGTGAGCACACACCCCCACCGAGCTTTACTAAGCGCAAGATGGCTAACCAAAATATTGCTTTTCTCCCAAACTTTGAGAATAAAATCCCCAACGTGAACCTTGAAAGGCTGAACACTATAGCCGTTTCAAATTCCAACAGTCGGAGTTAAATGGTAAAATAAAATATTGATAACATGAAGGCGGTCACTCAAAATGAAGAACTTGGGGACACAAACACGTCCCAGAATATAAGTCAACTTAAGTTCTGAAAAGACTCAACAAGGCCATCCCTGTAGTCCGAGTGAGCAGCAGTCTCGAATCAAGTAGAAGCCTTTGTTCTCCAGTTAAAATTTCCAGAGCCCGCTGTTACCCTGATCCCTAGACCAGGTCGGGGCTGTGAGGGCGGAAAATCCCTTAAACTCAAGTGGTGGGTGCAAATCGCTACCTCCACAGCTAGATAACTATTAAAAAATATAGAATTACCACATAGAAGTGATGGAAAGACAGGGCTAATAGTACCTTTGCACAGCTGCACCATAAAGAGAATCGGGAGTAAAGTATAGGCCCCTCATATGGAGTAACAAGTGAAAGCATGTTGATGTGTTTAAAAAAAAAAAAAAAAAATTTCACTTAGTTGAATCTGCATTTTCACCTGGGCCTTCCTTCCTGCGCCTTTTCAACTCCTCCTCCACCCATTGTGCAGCCTCCTTAGGACAGGAGAACACCTTGGGGCACTACCAGGTCGATTGATTGAAGCTTCGCGAGGGTACAGAAAGGTAAATCTCCACCCCATGTTAAACAGCTTTGATTTGATCTCTGTAAGTTGCTGCCGCTTGTACTGAAGATCCCTGCTGTAATCTTGGAAAATCATGACCTTGCCGTTTTGTACCTCAATCGGCCTCTTTACTCTGGCTTGTTTTAGTATGCTTCCTTTTCTGTGAATCGTAAATATTTTATCAAGTAATGTCTAGGTGTGTCACCGGTTTAGGAGGAGGCCCCACTCTGTGAGCCCGTTCGATTTCACATTGCACCAAGTTAGGAGGGAGGTCGAGGTGATCCACCAGCCATTTGTGTAAATATGATTCGGCTGTTCCCTTGAAGGCCCTCGGCAGCCCACAATTCTTAAATTCGACCTCCTAGAATGATTCTCCTGATCTTCTACTTGAGCTAACAGCTCCTTCACATGGTTTTGCAGAAGCCTTATCCCGGCGGATGCTACTAGGGTGTCTTCCGGGCACCTACCCGTTATTCCAGCTGGGCAATTTGATCGGTGCGGGCTGCGGTAGTTTCAGACAGACCAGTGACTACTGATTGCATGCAGTGATCTGCGCTGCTGTATTCATAAATCCAGCTTCCGGGACATGGATATGTTGTTCATCCACACTTATTGGCAGGTTCCTTGCCGCTTTAAATCTTGCGGAAGGTCTTCAAGCTGGCTCCTCCCACCCACCTGGGTGGTAAAACTCGGCTCCGCCCCATACGCCAGATCTTCCTTACGCTCTGCTTTAGACTGGATCCTAACTCTTTGGTTCGTCCGAAACTAGTTTTAAAGTTTTCTAAACTTGGTCTTCGTCATCCCTCGCGGCTGCGATGGACAATCGATTCCCAGCTTTTGGAGGTGCTCTTGCGGGCAGAAAATGTCCAGGACGGGTCCGCACTCCACGAGCATCTACTGCCTAGGCCTAGATCACGACCCGCAGGCCTGCGAGTTGTGCCGCTCTTTTGACCACCGTCCTGGAGATCGCACTGCCGATTGAAGCTCGGGCGCCCCAAGCGTTACCCCGGTAAAATCCAAAGAGGCTCGTTGGGCGGTGTCTACGGCGGCTGGCTCGGCTGAGCAGCTCGAGCATATGATCGCCCTCAAGGAGGCGGCCCAGGCGCATCTTCCTCCTCCTCAGCCGGCATTTATCCGCTCTCTCTGAGTTCCTCGTACTCGGCCGTTCAAGGAGCTTTGTCGGTCCCTTTCACGAAGGAGAGGGGCCATCAGGACATTCTCTCGGCCCAAGAAGAAGGAGTCGAAGGTAAGTCCCACCGTCGGGCGTTAGTGGGAGGCGGAGATGTATCCTTCCCGGACAGCCGACCCGTCAACGGTCGAAGTTGCGGCTCAGGCGCTGCTTCGCACGATGTTCCCGTCAGGCCAGCCTGCCGAGACTCCCGTCGGCGCGCGGTCGAGATATTCCTCGACCCATCGGACGGGGTTGTCGACTGGTGAAGCCAACAACCCACCTCGCCCGGTTCCCCGGTGGAGACCGAGGATCTGCCTGCGTCTTGGGGTGGCAGTCCCGGCTAAAGTGCCGAGCGAGGGAAGCGGGTGTCCCCAGCCCTTCCCAGACCCCCTCGGTCACCCGAAGGTCTCGGTCTCAGACTTCATCTCAGTCAAGCCGTTCCGCCAACATCGGCGGTCTCGGTACCAGTAAGCGGTGACACCGTTCCTCCTCGGATGAGGAGAGGCTTCGGCGTAATTCGTCGGCGTTATGAGGAGCTGATGTGGCAGCAGTCACTGTTGTCCGGGAGCAAATCGACTCTGATTCAGCCCCGGCCATCAAGTGGCTGTCGCCCAAGCCGCAGACAACCGCTCGCCCCAGTCGAGATGTCCATTCCTGGGCGGTTGTTCGGCCGAAACCAGCTGCTCCACCGATTGTGGTGGAACCTCCGCCTCCACAACCGAAGTCTGGGGCACCGACCAAGGATTCTCGGTCGGTCACGGCTTGCCCACAGGTTGTCGGTCACCCTCACTTCCGATCGTCCTCGGCAGGTGGAGGGTGGCTCAGGGCCGAGGCAGCTCTTTGCAGACTCTTGAGTCCGATGACGACTCCTCCCTGTTCTCCAGGCAGGTTGACCTGGAGTCCTCCGAGGCCAGTCATTGGGCGATAGCCCACCGTCCTTCTTGGGTCTGCTTGACTCATCTCGCAGTCCACGGGATGCAGCTCGAGCCCGTGTCCAGATGTGCCAGTATCGCCTGGCGGAGATACTGGACCGAGGATTCCCCACGGAGGCCTTTCCAGTGGCTGAGGCCATTGTCGGCCCAGCCTTGGAGCTTTGGCAGCCTGCTTCCTGTCCTGCGCCCTCGGCCAGGATGGCCAGGAAGTATACGGTCCCTACCGGCTCTTTGCCCGGTTTCGAGCACCCCTCTGCCGAGGGGTTAGTCACCACAGGCGTCTTCCAGCGCCGGAAACGCTCGGGACGTGGATAAGCCCCCGACAGAGTCAAAAAGCTGGACTTTGCCGGGCGCAAGGTGTACACTGCGTCCTCCCTCAGCCTCCGACAGGCCAGCTCGGCCGTGCTGATGGCACACTTCTCCCACACCTTCATGGGCTCCCTGGATGAGGTTGTCCCTCATCTCCCGCCGACCTGCAGACCACGGTCCGTCAGGTGTGGGACCAGGGTAGGCGGTGGCGAAGCAGCAGCTTCAGACTGCTCTGGACATAGGTGATTCCTGTGCCAGGTCAGTAGCGGCCGCGAGTGGCCATGCGCCGCGGGGCGTGGCTGAGGATATCCACCTTCACAGCGGATACTCAGCACAAGTTGGCGGACGTCCCTTCTTGGGACTGACCTCTTGACCCTGGACTGGAGGGACACCTCCAGTGGATGGAAAATCAATGCCCTCTGGACTCGGTCACCTCCGCCCAGAGGGACAAAGGCCGCTGTCAACAACAGCATAAGTCCTTCGTCCTTGGCCCCTGCAGCACGACCGGCCCAACAGCACCAGCAACAGGCCCAGCAGGCTCGGCTTGGCGTCCCAAACCCAAGCGGCGGCTTCCTCCAACAGGAAGCAAGGAGGTAAGGCCAGGAGGTCCCTCAGCGGTTCCTCCTCCAAGCCTGCCCAGTGACGGGTTGGGGTGCCCCCCAGCCTCGTCACTCCCCTGGGTTCCCCGTGGGGATGGCTCCGCCACTTCCTTTCCGCCTGGTCCGCTATCACCACAGACCGCTGGGTGTTGGAGGTGGTAGGAAAGTGCCTGCCTCTGGAGTTCGAGCAGACCCCACCTTTTGAGCCGGCCGCTCGGGGCCATACGGGTCTGTAGCCTCGCTGTCGGCCCGCTGAGCCGATATTGCCTGCTCCTAAAAAGAGGTGATCAGGAAGTGGCAGATCCTCCTCCAGACCCGGGTTTGTGTCCAGGTATTTCCTGGTCCCAAAGCGGACGGGGCTGGTGCCCCATCCTCGACCTGCACGACCTGAAAAGGTTCCTAAGGTCTCAGACCTTCAGGATGGTCACTCTGGCTCAGATAATACCATCCTTGGAGCAGGCATGTGGTTCTGTTCCTGGGCGTCCAGGATGCGTTCTTTCACGTCCCGATCCGTCCGTCCGTCGCAGAGATTCCTCCGCTTCAGAGCAGAGGGATCCCTTACGAGTTCGGGCCATGCCCTTGACCTCTGTCTAGCTCCCAGGGTTTTCACCAAATGCATGGCAATGGTGACAGCATTCCTCTGGGCGAAGGGTCGGGTGTACCCTACCTGGATGAGGCTGATTGCAGCGCCTCAGAGCAGAGGTGGAGCAGTCCAGAGATCTGGCCCTCCAGGTTTGCTCTCAGATTGGCCTCCTCATCAGCGAGGCCAAGTCTGAACTCGTGCCAAGCAGGTGACACTCTTCATTGGGGCAGAGCTCGACTCTCTTGAGCTAGAGCTCGGCTCCCGCGGACAGGGCTGAGGTTCTTTCCTCCTTTGCTCAATCATTTCTGGTTGGGCAATCGCGCCCTGCCTGGGACTTCCTGTGCCTCCTGGGCCTCATGGCGGCCTGCACCAGCATGGTCCGTTGGGCCGATGGTACATCGTCCCCTTCAATGGGATTGGCCAGCCAGTGGTCCAACGCTGAGATCCGTTGGACCAGCCCGTGACAGTGACCAGGAGATGTGGGAAGCCTCCAGTGGTGGACCGTTCGGGACATCTGCAGGAGGGCATCCCGTTCGTCCGCCGAGCCGACGGTCTCTCTATCGACCGATGCATCTCTGATGGGTTGGGGTGCCCATCTGGGGCACAGAGCGCACGGCCTCTGGTCCCCTCGGGAGTCCGATGCCATATCAACCTGCTGGAGCTCCGAGCGGTCCGCCTAGCTCTCACCACCTTCGCTCCGTTTCTGCAAGGTCAAGTGGTTCAGGTCCAGACGGACAATACCACGACCATGTACTACCTAAACCGCCAGGGCGGGACGCGCCCATGCCGTTATGCAAGGAAGCTCTCTGCATGTGGTCCCTCGTGTGCAGCCTGGAGGCGGATCTCCTAGTCATTCACGTGGCAGGAGCCTCCAACATCCTGGCCGATGCCCTAAGCCGGATAGGGGCTGCTTCCCAGTGAGTCTTTCCTGCGGAGGTAGTACAAGATCTCTTCTCCCATTGGGGCACGCCTCAGGCGAACCTGTTTGCCTCGAGGGAGAATGCAAAGCTGAGACTGTTCCATGCCCCCCTCTCAGCAGGGCTTGCTGCAGGGGATGCCTTCTCAAGGCCGTGGACCCGGGCCTCTTCTCGCCTTTCTCCCATTTCCCTTGATCCACAAGGTGCTTCTCAAGGCGAGGAGGGACAAGGCGCAGGTGATTCTGGTAGCCCTAGACTGGCCCCACCAGTTCTGGTATCCAGATCTCCTCAGTCTCAGCTCCAGGCTCCCGGCTTCCAGCCCGCCCGGACTTGATCTCAGTCAATCAGGGAAGGTATTCCAACCGGACCTTTAATCCCTGCACCTGACAGCCTGGTTCCTGAGCTGCCAGAGTTCCAGGCCTTGGGTCTTTCCGACGAGGTCCTCAGCGTCATTGAGGCGTCCCGTAAGTGAGTCTACCAGGAAATGCTATGCCTTCAAATGGAAGAGATTCTCCATTTGGTGTCAGGGTAAGGACTTGGACCCTTCCGCCTGTCCCTTGGCAAGCATTCTGGACTACCTGTGGTCCCTTTCTCAGCAAGGGCTTGAGTGACGACCCTTCAAGTGCACCTGGCAGCCATCTCTGCTTGCAGGCGCGGGCAGGAAGCAGTCGATCGCGCAGAGGAGAAGGTGGTCGGTCGCTTTTCTCAAAGGCCTTGACCACATTTCCCCTCCGTGCGAGAACCTCCACCTCCGTGGGATCTACTGCTGGTATTGGCCAAGCTCATGGGCAAGCCATTCAAACCAGTGCCACAGGTGCGATGTGTCCCACCTGTTGTGGAAGACCGCCTTCTTGGTGGCTATCACGTCAGCCAGAAGGATGGGAGAGCTCCAGGTGCTTTCCCCGAGTCTCCTTATCTGGTCTTCCACAGGGACAAGGTTGTCCTGCGCCCCACCTGAAGTTCCTTCCAAAGGTGGTGTCGGAGTTTCACCTTAACCAGGCGTTGACTCTGCCGGTGTTCTACCCCAGTCACATCTCGGAGGCGAATATAGGCTCCATACTTTGGACCCTAGACAGCTCGCTTATTATAAGAGGCGGACGGCTGAAGTTCGGGAGAGGTTCGCCAGCTCTTTGTCACCTACGCTGAAGCCGCACCTGGCAGACCTGCAGCCAAGCGAGCAGTAAGCAGGTGGGTCACCTCCTACATACATCTTTGCTATAAGTTGGCGGGCATGGAGCCTCCCAAAGGATGAGAGCTCATTCTACACACCATACCGCTGCTTCTAGGGACGTCCCTATCAGGAAATCTGCAAGGCTGCTACCTGGAAGTCAGCACACACCTTTATTTCCCATTACCACATTGACCTGGAGTCACGCCGGGATGCTGGTTTTGGGACCTTGGTTCTCCAGTCCTTATTTCCCAAGTAGAGTGCGTGCCTTGCCTCCCTTCTCCCAGATAATTGCTAGGAGTCTGCCACAAGTGTGGATTGAACAACATATCCAGTCCCTAGAAATACAGGTTACTCATCTGTAACAGGAGTTCTAGGAGTGGTATATGTTGTTCATCCACAACCCACCCGACCTCCCGGCTCGACGCGCAACCTGGCTTCCAGCGGGCTAGATCTGGCGCCATGGGGCAGAGCCGAGGGTTTTACTACCGGGTGGGTGGGAGGAGCCAGCTTGAAGACCTTCCGACAAGATTTAAAGCAGTAAGGAACCTGCCACAAAGTGTGGATGAACAACATATACCACTCCTAGAACTCCTGTACAGGTGAGTAACCTGTATTTACAGTACCTCCTCTCCTTATCCCAGCAAGGCTTGAGCTACCCTTCCATAAAGGTGCATATGTGGGCTATTTCTGCTTATCACGTCCTCTTGGGAGACAGGACCTTGGCCCAGTTGGACGTGGCCCACACCTTTACGCTGGCATCTTGCTGTTGAGACCTCCCATTAGGGATCCTGTCCCTCCCTGGGATCTCTCTTTTGTGTTGAGAAGCTCACTCCTCCTCCCTCCGAACCTGCAGCAGAGTGTGAGCTGCTTTACCTTCCTGGAAGGTTTGTTTTTGGTTGCTGTTACTTCAGCTCGAAGGGTTTCGGACTTCAGGCCCTGATGTTTAAGGAGCCTTATTTAATTTTTCACAGGGAAAGGGTTTCCTCAGAACAAATCCTCACGTTTCTTCCCAAAGTGGTCGCTGAATGGACCCTCAACCAGTCGGTTGACCTTCCAGTTTATTATTCTACCCTACTAATAGGGAGAACTCTCCTACACACATTGGATGTCCACAGGGCACTGAGGTACTACCTCATGCGTTCAGCGGTACACCGTAATCGAGCAATTGTTTCTTACTCCAGGAGTCCTTTAGCATCAGTAACTTTTCCGGAGGTGTGCCTTTAAGAGATTTTTTAATGGCGCAGGGACAGCCAATCAAAAGACAGGAGGGGTATGAACTGAGTGAGAGCTGTTGACTGCTTCAGAATTTTTCTCCGCTGGACTGAGCATGTTGCCTCTGAGGTGTCTCCCAACTTTCCTTGTTGGCGGCCTCCTAGTGCTTATCTGGGTAAAGTTTTCCTCATAAATCATTTCCTTTAGTGTGCTCAGTGACAACTTTTACTTTTCATTAGTGCTTCGCAAATTTTTTATTTCTACGCGACAGCGCTATTTAGACTTTATTTTACCGCGACTATTTACTTTAAAGCCTCATTTTATCGTGGTGTTTATTTTCAACGGTTTCCTTCATTTTGACTAATTTCTTGTGGGAACCGTCAATTGGGGACAGTTGCCTTGTTTTACCTCAGACCTCATGAGGTTTACGTGAGGCACCTGCAGTAGATTTCAAACTTAAACAGTGCCTGGGGTTTTCTCTCTAGATTGTCAATTACGAGGAAACCTTTTTGTT
This sequence comes from Neoceratodus forsteri, assembly GCA_016271365.2. NCBI lineage: Eukaryota > Metazoa > Chordata > Ceratodontiformes > Ceratodontidae > Neoceratodus > Neoceratodus forsteri. The sequence goes on along the minus strand of CM057456.1, from coordinate 335,079,785 downwards.
ATATTACTGGACCTTGGTATCATCTGTGTCAGGACAGTCCGTAAGGGTCCAGCAGCCACCTGTGCGCAATTGAGTATTACTGGTTTCTATTAAGATTTGCACTGGTATAGATCCCAGTTTTACAACCAAAAAAGGCACTGGTAATAGATAGTTTATTAACTGGGGCAGGACTGGTCGGTGCATTTTCACAGAAACCTGCATTGGTTCATAGGTCCAGAACTGGTTTGCTTTGCTTAAACTAGCTGAACATAGCAGACAAACCTTTGCTAATTATGGCTGAGGGTAAATCAAAGGTTTCCAACAAGGGCCATTCAAATATACTAATACCAAAAGCAGAGGTGCTGAAGAACCTCCAGATCCCAGTCAAAAAATAAAGCTTCCAAAGATGAAGTTCCTCACAAATTGAAAAATAATAAGAGTACGAAAAAGGAAGCTTGATCAAGCCTCTGATGAAGTGGCTAAAAGAAACTCTGTCAAGACAGATATGCTCCGTTACTCCTGGGAAAGCCAGTAGTGAGACAACAGGCAGCTTAAAGCATTCAGAAAAACAAAGCACTTACAAACTGCAGGTTCTTCCATCAGTGCAAGATATGGAAAAAGCATGGCAACTGTTTCAGACCTTCAAAAGATGGGTCCTCAGTTTACTAGGGTTGGCAAGCACTCTTCCACAGTTCTCTGTTCTGTAGACTGTGAGGGTGACGAGATGATGATCAATTCTATGATGCCCCTGACATGGATTTTGAGGGCCTTGAGCCCCAGGGAGTCCCCGGACCCTTGCCTTGGGGATCACCTGGGTGACCACGAGGATCCTTCCTCTGTTTTAATTTATACAAAATATGCTGGATACTCCTGGACCTCCCTACACAGGAGCCCAACCAGGATGTCGATGAAGACTAAGATTATAGGAGATGAAGGGTCTTTCATCCTCAAAGACCTCGGTCGTCCCTATCTATAATGCATTTAGAAAAATACTATGAAGGTGCTTAAACACCCCACTTCAGTACTAGAGGCTGATAAGCAGCTTGAGGAAAATATAAATTGTCTAAAAATGGTACAGAGTTCCTGTCAGCACACCTAGCCACGAGAGTATAGTGCAGCAGGCAGCTTGAGAAAGCTGGAGTCTCCTTGTCGCCTCTCCCCTGACAAAGATTCCAAGAAAAATTGACTTTATAGCAAAGAAAATGTATGACATAGCTTCCTGGCTTTCTTCTTACATGGCATTCACAGCCAAATATCAGAAAGCCCTTTGGAAATCTGGCCAGGCTATCACCCACAACGGATCAGATTCTATGGTACAGGAGCTGGTGGATATCAAAACTGCCTTTGAAGCTACTATGTACCAATTCCACATGGCAGATGACAATAATGATGCAGCCTCTAGGGCGATGGCCCATGCCATATCTCTGAGACGCCTGCCTGGCTTAGAACAACCAGTCTGACCACAGACACTCAGAACAAGGCCATGGATTTTCCCTGTGACCAAAATATGTTATTTGATTACAGAACCAATGACTACATGAAAAGGTTGGTGAGTACAAGGCCTCTTGGCAGAGCCATTAATCTAGTTTCAAACCCACCACCCCTCAGAGATCCCATCCCAGGGGCGTGGGTAGAAGTTTTGTTCCCAGGTTTTACAGTCCCTATCCCCAATCTGACTTTAGCCAGTACAGGGGTCTTTCAGAGGCAGGAGCAGAAGGGGCCAAAGAAGATGCACCTCTACCCAGCCATCTGCCTCTCAGTCTAAGTCCTGATGTGAGTGTCCAGGTCACCTCCCGTTTCCGGTTGGAGGCAGACTGTCACTATCTTAAGCACTGGTCCCTCACCACGTCGGACAAGTGGGTGCTGGAGATAGTGGAGAAGGGTCTATCATTACAGTTCAAGCAGCTGCCAGACCTCAAGCGTACCCAGCTGTCAAGACCGCTGTCACCATCACAGGTACCGCTGTTGGAAATGGAGGTACAAAACCTTCTGGCTTTTACGAGCAGTGGAGAGGGTCCTCACCACGAAGAAGGGCAAGGCCTCTACTCCAGGTATTTTCTGACACAAAGAAAAAATGGAGAGTGCGACCTTATCTTAGATCTCAGATATTTAAACAAACATCTGAAAACCCAAATTCAAAATGGTCACTCTGTCACTGGTCATACAGTCCTTACAGCAGGTCAACTGGCTAGCCTCCTCTACTTAAAAGACGCCTACTTCCGTGACACCAGTAAGGAGATCTCACAGGAAGTTTCTCAGGTTCAAACTTCCTTCGGTCACTATCAGTTCACCGCAATGCCCTTCGGTCTGTCCTCGGCCCCAAGAGTCTTTACCAAGTGTCTCACAGTGGTAGCAGCGCATCTCAGGAGACTGATGTCCTCTGTACCCCTGTTCAGACGACTGGCTCATAGTAGCAAAATCTCCTTGCCAAGTCAAGAAAGCTCTTTCCTCACAGAACGCACTTGAGTCTCTAGGTTTCCTGGTAAATCCTAAAAGTCTCACCCAGAACCCACCCAGCTGGACACTCTGAAGGGATATGCTTTCCTCCCACAGGAAAGAATTCAGTGTTTCTTTCAGTGGCAGATTCTTTCGTCCAGGGACAGCCAAGGCCAGCCAGACATTTCCTCAAACTTCTGGGACATATGGCCTCTATGACTATAGTAGTCCCAGGGTCAGGTACAGGAAGAGACTCCTGCAAGCCTACCTCAGAGCTCGCTGGTCTCAGAGAAGCAACAAATTTTCAAAGTTAATACCGGTGTCTGAACAGTTCCTCAAAATTTGCTGTGGTGGAAAAATCCTGCAAATTTGCAGGTAGGAGTTCCATTCAAGCTCCTCTTCCCACAAGGTGATCACCACAGATGCCTCCCTGTTGGGCTGGGGGGCTCATCTAGGCTGTGCCTCAGTGCAACAACTGGACTCCTGAAGAGTCACAGTTGCATATAAATCTTTGGAACTCAACAGTCTACGAACTCTCAAAGCTTTCGCTTCCAGCATAGAAGGGCAGGCGGTTCAAATCGAACGGACAGCACCACTGTAATGTTCTACATAAACAAGCAGGTTGGTACCAGATCAAGAATACCTGTTTGGAAGCTCTCGTCTCTAGCATTCTCCTGGGAGTCAGCCTCTCAGCTATTCACCTCCCAGGGAGACTCAATCTCTGGCGGATGCTCTAAGTCACATCAGTCAAGGTCAGGCGAATGGACACTGAACAAGCAGTACTAGCCACAGTGTTCAGGCAGTGGGGCACGCCAGCCGATGGATCTGTTTGCCTCGCCTCTCAATTTTCAGCTTCCTCAGTACTATTGCAGGCCCCAGTTAGGGAACACTTCCCTCTGGATGCCCTGATCCTGGACTGGTCAGGAGATTCCTATACGCATTTCCTCCCTTTCTCCTGGTATTCAGGGTTTTGCTGAAACTCAGGCAGCAGTCTGCATCCATGATCTCAGTGACTCTGGACTGGCTCAGGCAAGCCTGGTACCCTCTCCTTCTCTCAATGTCCTGCAACAGGCCCATTTGCCTACCTCCAACTCGCTCCTGCTGACCCTTCCTCAGATGGGAGTGCAGTACCCAGACATACACTCTCTTCACCTCAAAGCCTGATTCTTGAGGAGTTACTTTCCATCCTCACAGTACTCTGAACAGGTCCTTAAGATACTGAGGTTGGCTACAAAACCGAACACTAAGAAGACTTATGCAGCCAAATGGAAAGGTTTTCCTCTGCTGCAGAAGCAAAAGGCGAACCCTATCAGCTTCAGACCCTCAGATGCTTGACTACCTGGTACACCTACAGGCGTCAGGCTTGAAACCATCTTCACTCAAGCTACACCTGGCGGCAATTTCAGCCTACCTTTCAGTGGGAAAGAAGAAATCATTTTTCCATGACATTTTAAACAGTTTTCAAGGCCTCTTGCACCTCAGATTCCAACCAGGTAGCATGTTCCTCCTTGAGCCTGAACCTTTGCATAGATGGGCTTATGAATCCACCTTTCAAGCCTATGTCCACGGCCCACATCAAGTTTGTAACTTGAAGACCATCTTCCTGGTAGCCATTACATCTGCCAGGAGGTTTTCAGAGCTACAGGCAGGCCCTGTGCACTGGCCGAATTACATCATACCTCTCAACGATAAAATTGAGCTCAGGACAAATAGGAAATTTCTGCCAAAGGTGGTTTCAGAGTTTCACTTGAACCAGTCCATTACTCTGCCTGTCTTCTTTACTGAGCCATCCACTCCTGGCGAGCAAAACTCACACAGCTTGGATGTCAAAGAGCCATCTTTCACTACCTAGAGCATACTAGACAGTCCAAAGGCTCTTCCACTCAGTTGTTCCTCACCTGCAGGGATGTAGGCAGAGGAAGACCAGCTACCAAGAGAACTATTTCTCGTTGGTTGGTCTCTTGTATTAGATTCTGCTATGAGAAAGCTGGTTAGCAACTCCAGTGGGGCTCAGGGCCCATTCCACCAGGGGCACTGCAGCCCGCTTGCAGCAGCAAGGGACATTCCCCTACTGGATGTCTGCAAAGCCGCTACCTGGAAATCTGTGCACACCTTTGTGAAACACTACAGTTTGGATGTGCAGACCAGATCTGATGCCAGATTTGGCAGGGCAGTTCTACAGAGCCTCTTTCCTAAATAGGTTCTCTGCCGCTCCCACTTGGTACTGCTTGGTAGTCTGCAAAAGTTACTGATGCTAAAGGACTCTGGGGTAAGAAGAAACATTACTCACGCAGTAATCTTCTTTCTTCCATGGGGTCCTTTAGCATCAATGCTCCACCCTTCCTCCCCAATTCACCTGTCAGAGAAGGGCTCTTACGTCACCTTTTACCAAATTTGCATTTGTGATTGATGAGTTTTACCTCGTGTTGCCGTTTCTGTTTCCACTTTTGGACATTTGCATGTTTTTGAGTCCTGATTCTTTTTCAGGGCATTTGCCCTCGTTTTCCTTGAAAAATTCTGAAGCTGTCAACAGCTCTCACTCAGTTCACACCGCTTCCTGTCTTTTGATTGGCTGGCCCTACACTCATTAAAAATCTCTTAAAGGCACACCTCTGGGGCAGTTGCACCTAGCCAGCTAAATGTAAAAATCATTACTGTTGCTAAAGGACCCCATGGAAGAAAGAAGATTACTGCAGTGAGTAATTTTTTCTTCTGTGAAAGGACTGGGATGTTACGCTCCCCCAATCCAGAGTGCTTTTATTAATTGGATTAGGTACCTCCCTCCTCCTCTTCTGTGAATACTGAGCAGAAGTATTCATTCAGTTTCCTGCTTTTTCACTGTCCCTCTCTGCCCACCCACGATCCATTCTATTCAGCCTCACTATCCCTCCCCTTGGCCTTTCTACACTCCCTAATGTACCTGTAAAAGGTTTTATACCCCTTAACTGAATTGGCCATCTTTTCCTCAGTTTGGGCCTTTGCTATTCTGACTGCCTTCCTGCTTCTTTCTGCCTTAACTGATACAGTTCTGTGTTCTTCTCCTTCCGTGTTTCCATATACTGTACTTCCTAAATGCTATCTTTTCTCCCTAACCTTCCCGCCACCTCTTTTGAGAACCATAGTGGCTTTTCTTTCATTTTGATTTGTTTATTTGCTTCACACAAGGCTTGTTGCTTCTGTGATGGCAGTTTTTATGTTTCCCATTGTTGCTCCACCTCTTTCTTGCCTGTTTGCTATTGCTTTTCTAAGGCACTCTCCCATTTTGGCAGTCGGCTCTCCTGAAGTCCAGTACCTCACTTTGTATGGCTTGATTCTGCAGCTGAGTTTATCGTGAATCACACTGTTTGGTGGTCACTTGTTCCCAGATGGCTACCCACTTCTAGATTTGAGATCCTCTCACTGTCCCCATTTGAGAGTACGAGGTATAAGATTGCTAGCTCCTGAGTGGATTCTAACACTAGCTGTCTGAGGCATGCCCCTGTAGGGCATCGAGAATGGCCCTGCTCTTGGATGTGGCTGCAGCAAAGGTGCGCCAATTAACATCTGGCATATTCAGGTCCCCCATCAACGATATCTCCTTTCTCTGCCATCCTAAGGATGCCTTCTATCATATCCTTGTCCTTTCCCTCCCCAAAGATGGAGGTCTGTATACAACCCTGTGCAGATTGTGGTGCCATTTCCAGTCTCTAAGGTGACCCACAGTGCCTCCTCTCCTCCCCTCCTGTTTACTCTCTTGTTCCGTTGCTTTATCCCTTCCATTACTTGGAGTTACTCCTTCCCTCTTCTGCCCTTCCTGTCTGTTCTGTAGGTTGTGTACCCTGGTATGTTAACATCCCAGTCATGGTTCTCTGTATAACATGTTTCTGTGACTGCCACGATATCCAGGCATCCCTCTTCCATCAAGGCCACCAGTTGAGGGAGCTTGTTGTCCAGACTACAGGCGTTGGTGCTCATTACCTCCATTTCTTGATGGCCTTACCTTTTTTGCTCCATCCCTGTCCTTACTGCTTTTGTCATTTTCTCCATTTACCCCTGCCCTTCTCTATCAGCATCTCTGTTTTGGTGTTTACCTCACTAACTACCCTGATATTTTTGGGGCGGATAGATTTCCCTGCTCCTTTTCAGTTCCTCCCCATTGGCTAGTTTAAATGCTTGCCAATGAAGCATTTAAACCTATCACCTAGGATCCTGGTTCCCTCCTGGACAGATGCAGACCATCGCGCCAGTATAGGCCTGCATCACTGCAGGTGACCCCAAGTCCCCAGTGAAGCCAAACCCTGAGCTCTGCACCAGATTTTCAGCCACTGATTGAATCCCATGGTGTGGAGCACCTTAGCCTCACCCATGCCATAGAACAGGTAGCACCTCTAAGGAGGTTACCATGTGTGCTACTTGTCTCAAGGCCCTTCCCCAACTCCACAAACTCCTCCTGCACTGTTCTGATCCCTTTCCCAGCCAGGTCATTTGTCCCTAGGTGGACAATGACATCCAGCTGCCTCCCGTGCAGCTGTTCCCACGATCCTGAGATTAGCTCCCTGTCCCTGCAAGCCTCCATGCCTGGCAGGCCTACCTCCCTCTCCCTCCCTCCCCAGTTCTACCCTCCTAACAGTGGAATCCCCACCAGGGTTGTTTCCTTCCCTGTGGGGTCCCATGCCTCCTTCTGTGGGTCTCCTTTGGAGGTTCCCAGCATCCTCCTTGGTCTCCACTGCGGGTGCCTCTGTAGAGGAATCACACTCTGCCAGAGTGGCATCAATTGTGGAGAGGTGCAACTGGGAGATCGCCTCTGTTCCACCTCCCTGAGCCCACTGTGGTCCAACCCTCCTCTTTCTTGGCAACCTCTGAGGCAGTGGCGGTGGCCCTGTTGGTCCCTGGGTGGGAGAGGAGGTCCCCAAATCCTGGCCAACTCAGCCGGGGATGAGCAACCTCCTCCCTCAGCCCAGAGACGTGCCTGCAGATGGGACAACACCGCATCCTCCAGAATGTCTCCCAGAAGACTGTTGCTCCATAGCCACTGCACTGCACCACTCCCATCATGTGTTATTTATGTCACCTTTACTGCTGTTTTGAATACTTACTCTTTTCTCTCTCTATAGATATATATCCCCCACACACACACACCTACCCTTAAAAGCTCCTGATCTTCCTGTTCTGAGACAGAAAGTTCCTATATTTCTCAGTAGTCTCCTTTCTTGTTCAGTCAGACCTTCAGCAGCTAGAGGGAGACGGAGAGCTACTCTTTTCCTTCTAGAATAGTGAGTCTTTTGTGGCTCTGATCACTCCATTCCTGCTCCCAAACCGAAGTTCCTGTTGTCAGTCAAATCCTGTGCCTATAAAAGTAGAACTGGCTAAGAGTGGAGGGAGAGAAGGAGGGCAATATAGTCCCAGTAGAGAGGTATAGTTCTAGCAGCACCTGCTTCCTCTTACTGTTCTCTGCCAGAAGCTATCTAGGGCAGTTTTAAATCCTAAACACCTGGCTTCCTTCTGGTTAAGCCACTCCCCTAATTTATAGCTCCTTCTACACCTAAATACCTGCACAGATAATGATTCACTTCAGCCAACTCAGACACACGCTAACTTTTTTTTTTTTTTTTGTTTGTTTGTTTTTACCCTAAATTGAAGGTCCCAGTAGTAGTTCTTTAGTCCCAGTAGAGACGAAAGTAGAGAAGTATAGTTCTAGCAGCACATCCTTCCTCATGCTGTTCTCTGCCTGTTCTACTTGACAGCTTCCATATCCTCCATCTTGTTGCTAAGGTTCCTGATATTGGCACACATGGCTTTCCATGATTTGAACTCCTGGACTGTTCAGCTGTTCTGCTCCAGTCCCTCCCTGGTTGTCCTTTATCCCTGGTTCTCCCTGCTGTCTGCCCTTCTGTTGAATTTTGCCCTTTTCTGCCTATCCACCTCTTGGGTGCTTATCTTGATCTTTTACTCACTGCTTTGTAGAGATATCACTCCTCCTGTTCACTGGTTCCACTGCTAGCTGTGGGAAGTTGGCAGTTAGGTACCCTCCTTGCAGGCCTGCCACCCCTTGGCTAGTTTAAATGCTTTTCCATGTAGCATTTAAACTTATCATTGAGTGGTTGGATTCCCCTCCAGGACAGATGCAGGCAGTCAGGCTTGAACAAGCCTCCATCCCTCCAGGTGGATCCCCAGTCACCAGTGAATCCAAACCCTTCCTCACAGCACCAGTTCTTCAGCCATGAGTTAAAGTTTCTGGTGCATGCACCCCTGCACTCTCCCATGCCTCCCACAGGTAGTACTTTCAAGAAAGTGACAAGTAGCTACTTGCTTGAGACCCCATCCCAATTTCCTAAACTCTTCGTGAACTTCCTTAGGCTCCCCATTTGCCAGATCGTTAGTACCTAGGTGGATAATGACATCCAGCTCACCCTCCCATCTTGCCTTCCCAGCGATTCCCCAGTGTCTTCCTCCCATCCCTCCATGCCTTGTCACCTGGTAGGCACCTCACCTCCCTGTCCTCCCTTCCTGTGTTCCTAGCTGGATCCTCTTATGATAGAGTCCCCACCAGGATTTGCTTCCTTCTTCTCCTCCTCCTCTGGGGTCCACTGCCTCCCCACTGAGGTCACCTCCTTGGTTGGCCTCCACATCCTTCCTTCCACTTCTCTGGGTACCTCTGTTTGGTTGTCCCAGTTTGCCAGTGCAGCATATGAGTTCTGAGTGGAATGTGATTTGAGATGTGCCTCTACCTGACCGCCCTAACCCTCCCGAGCTCACCGTCATCCAAGTGCTCCTCGTTCTTGGCATCCTTTGAGGCAGCGGTGTTGGACTGGGTGGTCTCTGGATACAGGCGAAGGTACTCCTGACCCAGTTTACTTCCAGTCTGAGTCTGTCTACCTCGTCCCGCAGTCCAGAGAGATGCCTGCAGATAGGGCAACACCTCAGCGTCCGGAAGGTCTGCCTGAATACAGCTGCCCCACATCCACTGCATTGCACCACTCCCTACATTATACTGCACTTACACTGCTATTCCAGTACTTGTCTGTTACTGAAGCCTCCTAGTTCCCTCTTTATTAATTTACTGTCCTGAAAATCCTGTCACCGATCCTGATACTTTTTTTTTAAAGAAGGAAAACAAACAAAAAAGAGTCAAAACACTTTGCAGAGGGCGGGCTTCCTCCCCTTATGCCCTCCTACTCCACAACCCCTGCTATTTCCTGTGCTTAGCTCATGTCAGTCAGATTTAACAGGGCATATAATTAAGAGTGGGGGCAGAGAGAGAGGGTGGCGAAAATTTGCAGCAAGTAAAGATAACAAAGGAAAACAGCACCACTACAACAAGAACACTAAACTAGGTTTTAAATTTTCAACAGCCCAAAACAATTCTAAGTAAAACAGCAAATAACACTACCACTAAAAGCTCACAAATCTAAGTTTAAAACAAAAACAGCAGTGAGCAGTTACTGCACTGAAATGAATCTGGATCCTCCCTTCTGGCTTCTTCTGTTACGCTACCTGTTCCCTTTACTGAAAAACCTATCCTGGTGAGCAAAGCTCCACAGTCTGGATGTTAAAGAGGTCTCTTTACTACCTAGAGCATACTAGGCAGTTCAGAGGATGATCCACTCAGTTGTTCCTCACCTATGGGAAGTAGGCAGAGGAAAACCAGCTACCAAGAGAACTAGTTCCCGTTGGTTAGTTTCTTGCATTAGGTTCTGCAATGAAAAGCTGGTCAGCAACCTCCAGAAAGGCTTAGAGCCCATTCTACCAGGGACACTGCAGCCTCTCTAGCAGCTGTAAAAGACGTACCCCTTCTGGATGTCTGCAAAGCAACTACCTGGAAATCGTACACACTTTCATCAAGCATTACAGTTTAGTTGTGCAGTCCAGATCTGATGCCACATTTGGCAGGGCAGTTCTGCAGCCGCTTTCCTAAGTAGGTTCTCTGCCCACCTCCCACTTTTGTACTGCTCTGTAATCTGCTATAGTTACTGATGCTAAAGGACTCCTGGAGTGAGAAGGAAAAATTACTCACCGTAGTAATCTTTCTTCCAAGGGGTCCTTTAGCATCAATCTTCCACCCTTCCTCCCGGTTCACCTTTTGGAGAATGATTCTGTTCTCAGTTTTATTACCAACATTTGTCTCTCTATTAAAGAGTTTTGCTCAGGTTGTAAATATCTGTTTTTCTAGTCTTGGACATTTGCATGTTTTTGAATCCTGTTCACTTTTAGGGCATGTGCCCATTTGTAATGTACCACTGCTCGTTAATTACGCTGACCGGCATGTATAGTGTTTGTCACCCTCAAAAGATTCTATTTGTATTTTTCATTTTGATATACACTGTCCTTTGTAGCTGTACTCAAGAATTGTATTGTATTCCACTATATGTCTTGTATTAATGTCCAGGACCACTTTGAAAATGAGGTTCGCTCAATGGTGTTAATGCCTGGTTAAATAAAGCTGATTGATTGATTTATCTTCAAAAATTCTGAACCCTTCAGGCTGCTCTCTCAGCACACTCCCTACTCTCTTCAGATTGGCTAATGCCCTAAGCTCATTATCTTAAAGACATGCCCGGGCAGTTGCACCTAGCCAGCTAACTGCTATAATTACTGATGCTAAAGACCCTTGGAAGAAAAAGATTATTACGGTGAGTAATTTTTCTTCTACTCCCATACTTCTTGGTCCCAAAGACAGGTGGAATGTGCATAATTCTCGACCTCAGAAAGTTAAGATCTTACTTGAGAAACAGCTCTTGCAGCAGGTTACACCATTAGGACTGAAGCCGGCAGGCGTCGGGACCACGGAATTCTTCTAGCTAGCTATCTTCAGCAGGACTGCCCTGACGTCGGTCCGCCCCGACATCAGGCGTCAGTACGCAGGGGCAGTCCCGCCAGATTCACCAGTTCTTTCCGCCGTCGACTTGCATGTCTCGACCCTTCGGCTCGTTTCTGGGCATGCGACGCGGTTAAGTTCTTCCTTCGGGAAAAGTTTGGGGTTTTCGGCTCTTTGCTGTCTGATGTCCTCTCAACCTCCGTTGAAGGCTATCCTTGAAGTGCACCTGTGGGAAGCAAATCTCGTTTAAGGATGCGCATTTGGCCCTGCGTCCAGTGCCTGGGCCCAGACCACGACGCCCCGGTCCTGCTCATTTTGCCAGGGGTTCAACAGCGGACCCGGATCCGTCGCCAGAAGGCCCTTCAGGCGTTCCTGCTCGAAGAAAAAATCAGGCCATGGACGCAGTCTCCAAGGGGAATCTCACAGAAGGCCGGAGACACCCTGATAAGCACAGGGAGAGGGTTAGATCCAAGTCCCCTAGGGCCTCTGACTCCCGTAGCTCCAGCTCCCGGTCTGACCGTTCTTCCCGGCCCATTCTCAACCTCCCCCAGCGGTGAAGACCCCTTGAGTTCCTCTTCTGTCTTTCAGGCCAAGATCTCCAGGCCTTCCTCATCTTCCTCTTCTAAGGCCCTGGCTAGGTCGGGGACCGTCATCACCACCATAAGTCTGGTTCCGCCGTTCCGAACCCGGCGTCAGGTCTGCCTCCTTGCCTCCTCCTCCCAGAGGAAGACCAAAGAGCTTACCTCCTTGAAGAAGTCGTCGGATCTGGCGCGGCCCGTCCGGCGCCCGGCTCTACACCATAGGTCCCAGGAACCGCCGACCGGCAGACGCCCGCCGCCGGTCAGGCCTATAGCTTCTCGGCCGCCGGCCGGGGACCACGTCCCACTCCATACCTATTGAGAAGAGACCCCAACGCCTCCCACCGGCGTCGGTCAGGAGACGATTGTGGAGGAGGCTGACCCAGCCCGAGGACCAGATGGGCGAACCGGTCCTGTCGCACCCCCAGGAGCCCTCTCCGGAACCTGAGACCCTGAGGAGCCGCGCGAACCGACGACAGGCCATCGGCGCCCGGTCCGTCGTCTGGCCTCTCCATATCCGAGGTCAAGGACTTGTGCACTTACTGGTGGGACACCATAAAGGGATGTGGTTCCCACCCTCCTCCTTCCTCCTCCTCCGCCTACGACCCACCACTCCCTGCCCCCCTACTCCGTCCGGGGTGGCAGGCCGAGTACCTTCCCCAGGGCAGGGCGGATCCTCCTAGGGAGACCAGACAAAGGAGACCTCCGTCCAGATCTTCTTCAGGGTCACCCAGCCCTAAGAGACCCAGAAGCGCGCCGTTCGCCTTGACGGAGGACACGGGATCGGAATTCTTGGAAGGATCCAGATCCCCTCTCCGATCCACATCCCTTCTCCGGACCCACGTGAACTTCCTAGATCTCCTCCGGATGACCCATCGTTCTCAGAGATCATGAGGCATATCCAAGAGTACATGGGCTGGGATGCGGAAGAATTAGACCCGAGAGACCACGCCTCGCCAGGTATCTTGGCAGAAAGATCCTAAGCCTGTGGTGGTACCACCCTTGGTGGACACTTTGTGGGCGTCACCAAGGCAGCGTGAAGCGTCCGCACTCACGTCCGGTGATGCAAAGAAAGCTGACCGCCTGTACAAGGCTCCTAGGAGGACCAGTATCTGGCTTCACATCCTCTGGCCGACTCTCTGGTCATCACAGCCTCTCATGACCGGTCCCAGAGACCGCAACATTTGAGCACCCTGCCACGGACCCGGAGTCCAAACAGCTGAACGCTATGGGCAGGCGCACTTATGCTTCTGCTACTTGCGCCATCAGATCCCTGAACTACTTAACCCACATGGTACAGTTCCAAAATGCCTTGTGGGAGCAGGGACTGGACCTGGCGGACAAATTGCCAGCGGTGAGCAGAAGGAGATGTTGCAACTCCTCCGTCACGAGGTTCGGACGTGGGAACCCAGGTGCTGCAGGCAGCGTGCGATTCCCTGGACTCCTCAGCCACAGAGCGGCAGCTTCGGCGTAAGCTCCGGAGACACTCATGCTCCCGTGTCTCGATTCATCCTGGATGCCTCTTTTGACGGAGAAGTTCTTTTGGTGAATCCTCTGAGAAGGTTCTCACCAAACTCAAGAGGCCGGGAAGGCGGTGAGGTCAGTCCAGGCAATGTGCCGACCCAGGCTTAGTTCCTTCGTAGGAACCAAAGCCGTTTCGTGGCCGGACGCAGAGACAGCAGTCCGCACCAGACCACAACAGAGGGCTCCGTTTTCGCAGAGTCCAGGAAAGTTGCCAGCGGGCAGTCGGCACCAGCTAAGCCGGCTCAGCCGTGGGCTCCTCCGCTGCCACAGCATGACTCCTTCCGCCCCGCCCCTCAGGATCAATGGGACATCAAGGTGGGCTCGCATTCGGACTACCTGCCAGGGTGGCAGTCCATAACCACCGACAGGTGGGTCCTTCAGTTGGTCGAAAGAGGCCACTTTATAGAATTGCAGACAAGCCACCCGAGGCCTTCTCTGCTCTCCGTTACTCGGGTCAGCACAAACTGCTTATCAGGCAAGAAATACTCGCTCCTGCAGAAGGGAGCGGTGGAGTATGTTCCAGAGAACCAGATAGGATCCGGATACTATTCCCACTTCTTTCTGGTTCCGAAGAAAACAGGGGACCTCCGTCCAATCTTGGACCTCAGCGACCTAAATACATCGGTCGCCTACAAAGCGATTTCGCATGGTGACCCTTCAGGTCTCATTCCCATGCTAAGGCAGGGCGCCTTCTTAGCGTCCCTAGACATGCAGGCGCCTACCTGCATATCCTGTGGCTCAAGCGCACAGGAGGTTCCTAACATAGAATTTTCGCCACCATTTTCAGTTCCGAGCTCTTCCGTTCGACTGTCGCCGGCCCCAGGGTCTTTACCAAGTGCATGACAGTCGTGGAAGCATCTTTAAGGAGACAGGGCCACTATGTATTCCCGTACTTGGACGATTGACTTCGTGGCCGCCTCCAGAGGCGTTGTTGCTGGCTATCCAGAGCACCAGGCTCTGTTCCAGTCTCTGGGTATCCTCATCAATTACGAAGTCTCTCCTCATACCGTCACAGAAGCTGCAGTTCATAGGCGCAGTTCTGGACACCGTCAAGGGAGCATTTCTTCCCGACGAAAGAGCGGAAAGCATCAGATCCCTCATCAGGGACCTCTCGTGAAGAAGACTGCTCCTGCCAGGCTGGTCCTTCGTTGCTCGGACACATGGCTGCGGCCATTCCAACCATCCCTTTGGCAAGGCTCCACATGCGGGTAACTCAGTGGATGCTCAAGGTGCAGTGGGACCAAAGGCAAGACCACATGCAGCATCCAGTCAGAATCACGAATGCCGTGATTCGAGACTGGCAGTGGTGGCTAGACCAGGAACACACTCTGCGGTGTTCCGTTCACAGCGCCGTCCCGGAGGTGATTCTTTCCACAGACGCCTCAGGGCTGGGGTGGGAGCACACCTGAATGGGGTAAGGTCCCAGGAGCGTGGACCCTCAAGAAGCTCATCTCCACATCAACATTTTGGAGATGAGGCGGTCCTTACGCCCTGCAGGCCTTTCAGTCAGAGATCCCGCCCGAATACTCTCACGCTCAAACAGACAACATGGCGGTGATGTATTACCTCAACAAACAAGGAGGCGCACCTCTTACCCCTTTGCAGGAAGCGATGGGAGTGTGGGATTGGGTAATCCAACATGGCGCGAGTCTGATTGCAGTTCACGCTCCCGGAGTGGACAACACAATCGCAGACTGCCTGAGTCGTTCCCAGGCCAAGGTCCACAGTGGGAACTTCTTCAAGGGTAGCAGAGGATCTGTTTCTTCGATGGGGCACTCCAGAACTGGACTTATTAGCTTCCCCATCCAACAAAAACTGCCCAATTTTGCTCGCTAGATCCAGGGCCTGGTGTTTTCTGGCGAGCGCTGCTGTCCCTCTCCTGGGCGGACAGATTCCTCTACGCCTTCCCTCCCTTCCCACTGATCCAGAGAGTTCTTCTCAAACTGCGCAGGGAGCATGCAGCAATGATCCTGGTAGCCCCATTCTGGCCCAGACAGATCTGGTTCCCTTGCTAACGCAGCTGTCCGGGAACCTCCAATCCCGTTGCCTTTCAGCTCCCATCTCTTGTCTCAGGAGGAAGGTTCTCTAGTCCACCGGACTTACGCTCACTGAACCTGCATGCATGGCTCCTAGAGACATAGCCATTTTGCAACATGGGGTCTCGCAAAGGTGGCAGAAGTCCTTTCCGCGCCAGAAAGTCAGGTAACGATGCGATGTACGCCATGAAATGGCGCCTACTTTTGCTTGTGGTCGCAGCACGCTGCCTTTCCTCTAGGATGTCCGGTGAAAGTGGTGCTGAATATCTGCTTTCCTATTCCATTCGGTCTCGCTTACTCCTCTATTAAGGTGCACCCCCGCGCCGATTTCTGCTTACCACCTTCCGTGGGACAGTGCACAGTGGCACAGCTTGATGCCCTCGAGATTTCCTGAGGGTGTTACACCTTAGGCCACCCATTAAGGATCCGGTTCCTCCATGGGACTTACTCTTTGTCCTGGAACAACTCACGCCTCCCCGTTTGAACCTGCGCGGATTGCGAGCTGCATTTTCTGTCGTGGAAAGCGTTATTTTTGGTTGCTGTCACGTCAGCAAGGAGAGTTTCGAGCTCCGCTCTCATGTGTAAGGGCCTTATTTAATTTTCCACCAGGACAGAGTGTATCTGAGGCTAATCCTAAGTTTTGCCTAAGGTGGTCTCTGCCTCACTCTCAATCAGGACGCCGATTTACCTGTATATTTTCCCAAATATTCCAATAGAGGAGAGGCATTGCTTCACACCCTGGATGTTCACCGCTGTCTAAGGTATTACCTGAGCAGAACTAAACAGCTTGAAAGTCGGAGCAACTGTTCGTTTCCTTTGCTGAGAGGATGCGGGCCAACCAGTCTCAAAGCAGTCTCTTTCTTGCTGGCTTGTCCAGTGTATCTCATTTGCTTACGACAGCAAACAGAAGCCCTTCGGGTACAGTCCGGGGCCATTCGACAAGGGGTGGCTACCTCGTTTGCAGCGCCCGTAACGCCTCCACCTCTGCTATTTGTGCTGCAGCTACGTGGAGCTCTGTGCACACATTCATTAGGCACTATAGCCTGGATATTGCATCACGGCGGAGGCGGTTCGCCTGACCATGCTACAGGGTCTCCTGTCCTAGAGTCAGGACTTGTTTAAGATCTTTCCTAGTTTCCTCCACCCAGAATGCTTACAGGCTATTGCTTGGAAATCAGTCCTAATGGTGTAACCTGCTGCAGAGCTGTTTCTCGAAGTAAGATAGTACAGTTACGTAAGAACTTACCGTAACAGTAGATCTTGAGAACAGCTCTTGCAGCAGGTACCTCTCGCCCACCATTCCCCTTGGAGGAGGCATGGCCTACCGAGCCTTGGGCAGGGGCTTACGCCTTTGTCTTTTGATCACGGATCCTCGGTCTCCCATTCTGATGTCATTCTGCAGCCGGGAGTCTCCGGCGAGAGAACTGGGGAATCTGGGCGGGACCGCCCACTTATGTACTACGCCTGGCGCGGGCGTGGACCGACGTCAAGTGTCCCGCTGAAGATAGCTAGCTAGAAGAATTCGCTGGGGTCCTGACACCTGCCGGCTTCAGTCCTAATGGTGTAACCTGCTGCAAGAGCTGTTCTCGAAGATCTACTGTTACGGTAAGTTCTTACGTAACTGTACTTTCCTATTCAGGAGAAATTCAAGATGGTCTTCCTAGGAATGCTACTACCACTCCTTCATCAATGCGACTGGCTGGCATCCCTAGATATGCAAGATGCCTGTTGCACGTTCCAGTGCACCCAAGCCACCACAAGTACCTCAGTTTGTGGCCTTGGGTCAACATTACTAATTCAGAGTCCTGCCCTTTAGGCTGTCCTTGGTGCCTCAGGTCTTTACAAAGTATTTCACAGTTCTTGCTGCACCTGTGGAAGCTTGGCGTTCAAGTCTTTTCCCTACCTGGACAACTGGCTTTTGGCAGCCTGTCAAGGCAGGAGACACAGGAGGCAGTCTCCACATTGTCTCAGTTCATGTCCATGGGGGTTCTGCTGAATTGGGAGAAGTCACAGCTTCAAGCCTCACAGCAGCCCTCTTCATACGAGCCCTCCTTGACGCTTCCAAGGCGAGGCCATTTCTTCCGGAGGACAGAAGGAACGACAGTCTCCAGATGGTTTGCGTCATCAGAGAAAACAACCCTGTGGGAGCACACTCCATGCAATGAATGCTGGGTCTCATGGCTTCTTCGTTTTACAGTGCTCCTGACTCGATTGCACACGAGGACCACTCAGTGGATTCTCAGCACACAGTGGTCCCGACAACACATCCGCAATCTTACCCCATCAAAGTGACAGAGCTTCTGAGGAGGTCAAATACATGGTGGATCCAAGAGGACAACCTTCATCAGGGGTTGCCTTTGCCTCACCGAGTCTTAGATTACCATCGCCACGCAGCATCTCTCCTCGGCTGGGGCACTCACTGCCAGGAGTTCCACACTCAAGGAGTGTGGACCCAGGAGGAGTCCTTTACTCATCAATGTTCTGGAGATGAGAGCAGTCCTGTATGCTGTTCAAGCCCTAAAGGAAGTTCTCTGTCCCAAAGTAATCCTTCTTCAGATGGACAAGGCTGTTCTGTATTATATCAACAACAGGTGGGAGCCCACTCCACCCCTTTGTGCAGAGAAGCCATGAGGGTATGGAAGTGGTGCTTCAACACAACGCCTGATACAAACAGTCTGTCTGGCAGGAATTAGAACAATCTCATGGATCACCTCAGCAGAACGTAGCTGGATCCTCATGAGTGGTCGCCGCGCCAGATGTGTAGTCGCTCTTTGACGAGTAGGGCAGTCCGGACGTGGACCTTTTGCATCCCCACTCAACCAAAACTGCCTCTATTCTGCTCCAGAAATCCAGAATCTGGCGTTTTCTGTCAGGATGCATTTCAAACTGCAGTGGACAAGATGCTTTCGGTATGCATTTCCTCCACTACCCCTAGTTCAGAGGGTGCTGCTCAGACTAGGGCGCAGAGGGGCAAATTATTCTAATTGCACCATACTGGCCTCGACTGATCTGGTTTCAGTTAACAAATTGTCGGAGGGCCCTCCGAGGCAACTGCCTCTACGGACAGACCTCCTGACACAGGGATCCCTGCTCCATCCAAATCTGCACTCCTTCATCTCCATGCCTGGCTCTTGAGGAGATAGAGGTGGGTAGGTTCAAACTTTCTCAGAGAATCTCACAGATTCTTTTGGCAGCACGTAAACACTACACCAGGAAGACTTACACCACTAAATGGAAGCCCTTCTCACTATGCTGTGCTTAGATCCCTCTGGATCCGTCTCTGCCCATCAGATAAAATGTTGGAGTACCTATTAGATTTTTCAGATGCAGGACTGCAGTATTCAACGATCAAGGAACACCTCTAGCCCTTTCTGCCTTTCATGATCCAGTCGAAATGTCTCTGGTTCAGCTGCCCTTGCTAGAGATTTCTCAAAGGCATTCTGCACACAGGGCCTCCGGTTGGGAAGCCAGTTGCTGCCTGAAATATTAATCTTGTGCTAGATATGCTCATTTGCAAACCCTTTGAACCTCTAGCCGTGTGAGTTAAAGTTTCTGACTTGGAAGACCGTCTTTCTGGTGGCCATCACTTCTGCTCTAGGGTCTCTGAAATACATGCCCTAGTCACAAACCCTCTGTACATTGTCTTTCACTAAGACAAAGTGGTTCTCCGTGACTTACCCCAAGGTGGCTTTGGAGTTGCATCTCAACCAGCCCTTGGTTCTGCATGCCTGCTTCGTTAAGTTCAAAATGAAGGGAATGCATCTTTCATTCCCTGAAGTTTAGAGGAGCCCTGCGATCCTAAATCGATAGGACTGGAGAGATCTGTCAAGCTAAGCAACTCCTTGTGTCTTTCAGTGCGGCTCAGCTAGTGTCCATCAAGTGCATTTCTGCTTGGATAGTGGCATGCCTTTGCCATTGCTATTCTATGGCTGAGATCAAGTTGGAAGGCCAGGTGCGTGCCCACTCAACTACAGTGGTCGCTGCATCTCTGGCAGAGATGCGCTTTGTTCCCATTACTGAGATTTGCAAGCGGCTGCTTGGTGCTCAGTGCACACCTTTGTGAAGCACTATGCTCTGGATGTCCATGCCAGACAGAGTGCTTCCTTGGCAGGACAGTCCTTAATGGAATTCTGTCCGACTGAGTCCAGTCTCCTGCCACCCTGCTTGGGGATTGGTTTAGCTTGGTACTCTAATCGAGAAGTATGAATAAACTGTGAAGACTTTTAGTCCAGGAAGATATGAAAATTTCATACCTACTGTAATTCTTGATCTTCTTGGATGAGTCTTCACTATTTATTCATACACCTCTCATCATCCCCGAGCTTACTCATTCTATTCCTGGTCTTCACTCCCCGTTGGTTGGGCTATGAAGACAATTATTTTTAATGGACCCTTCTTACACTGGTCAAGCAGGGCCATCTTATCTCCTGTTAGGGTAGGTGTTTCCTTGTTTTTCGCTGCACCTCCTCGGTAAAAGGTACTGAGGCGGTTGGAGGATCGGCGCAAGGTAGACTATATTCATACGAGCTAATCTCGCAGTGCCACGATGCTAGAAAGTCCTACCATGACGCAAGACTTCCTGAAGATTTTTATCCCATAGGGTCCTAGTGCCTCCGGCTAGAACAATTATGAATAAGCGGTGAAGAAGATCGAAATTACGGTAGGTACGTAATTTTCAATTTTTTAGTAATAGGCAGCCCTTTCGAGGAAGAGGCAGAGGAGCACCAAACTAACTCCAGTTTCCTCAGTCGCAAAGAAAAGCATGCAGAAGGCACAAGGCCAAAGCGCCCAGTACCACCCTCTGAGCAACTTGGCCCCGGTTTCACCTCAGCTGCCCGAGGTGGACCTCTTCTCGGCAGTGGGAGATCTGACTCAGTTTTACATCCAGCAGAAGTCTAGCACCACAGACAAAGGGGTCCTCAGGATTGTTTGAGAGGGATACACTCTCAGCTTTGCCAAAGATTCCCAAAACCTTCCATGCAAGTGACAGCACACTTTGTCAACCGCTCAGATGACCTCACTTCAGAGATAATGGGTCTTCTCAAGAACAAGGCAGTGGAAGTAGTTCCCTGGGCAAGAAGCACAGGTTTCTACTCCCATTACTTTCTGGTTCGAAGAAGACTGGGGCATGTGCCCAATCCCGACCTCAGGAAGCTGAACAAGTTCTTGTACAGGAGAAGTTCAAGCTGATCCCCCTATGGGACGCTTCTGCCACTTCTTCAACAACACAACTGGTTTGCATCCTTGGATATGCAAGATGCCTATTAGCACATTCCAGTACACCCAAACCACCACAGATTCCTTCGCTTTGTGGCCTGGGGTCAACATACCAATTCAGAGTCCTGCCCGGCACCCCAAGTCTTTACTAGGTGCTTCACAGTCCTCGCTGCACACCTTTGAAAACTCTTCATTCACATCTTCCTTACCTAAACGCACTGGCTCTTGGTGTGCCTGTCAAGTCAGGAGACACAGAAAGCGGTATCCACAGCATCACAGTTCCTCACCTCCATGGGAGTCCTGCTGAACCTAGAGAAGTCGCGTCAACCTTCTCAGCAGCTCCTCTTCATAGGGGCCCTCTTAGACACTACTAAAGCAAGGGCATTTCTCCTGGAGGACAGGAGGCACGACATTCTCCAGATGGCTCACTTTCTCAGGAGAACAAGCCTGTACAAACTCACTCCATGCAGTGGATGTTAGGCCTCATGTCTTCATCCATTTTCATAGTACCTCTGACTTGACTGCACATGAGGACCACTCAGTGGATGCTCAGCACACACTGGTCCCTGACAACACATCCTCCATCTTACTCCATCAAAGTGACAAAGCCCCAGTGTCGGTAACTTGCATGGTGGATACAAAGGACAACTTTCTCGAGGTCTTCCCATTGCCCCACGGAATCTCAGATCACCATCACTACAGATGCATCTCGCCTCGGCTGGGGTCTCACTGCCAGGGCCATCATACTCTGGGAGTTTGGACCCAGGCGGAGTCTCGCCTTCACATCAGTGTTCTGGAGATGAGGGCAGTCCTGTACACCCTCAGAGTACTAGAAGAGGCTGTCGGTCACAAAGTAGTCCTTCTTAAAATGGACAACGAGGCTGTGATATATTACTTCAACAAGCAAGGTATGGGGCACTCCTACCCTCTGCAGAGAAGTCATGAGGGTATGAGTGGTGCCTCGACCATAGTGTTCTGATTCAGGCAGTTTACCTGCCAGGGCTCAGAATGATCTGGGAGACCACTTCAGCAGGACAGAAGCAGATCCTCACTAGTGGTCACTACCACCAGACATCGTGCAGTCACTCTTGAGTGGGGCAGTCCAGACCTGGACCTTCTTGCGTCACCACTCAATGCAAAACTGCCTCTTCTCCTCCAAAAATCCAGAACCTAGCAATCTTACTTGGTGGGGCTCTTGCGGCGGGCTATAATATTCAGGACTATGCCGCGAGCACTGGACCCTCCGGAAACATTTTCAGCCAGCAGTATACAGCAGGGACCGACACACGCCCTGCCTCGACGTCGGCCCGGGCGGACCCAGCTCCACCTCCACCTCTACCTCTTTTGTCCCATGCGTGAAGAGAAAGATCTTGTTTCAGCTTGCCAGGAACAGCTAAAACTTTTCAGAAAAACCTGCTTTTTTGACCCGTTTATATGTTTTTCAAGTATCACGGTCGTCCAGACCATTTCGACGGTTTGAAGTTCTTGACCGGATGTCTTCACCGTCGTCGGCCTACGCCTGAACACCATCAGAACAAGTGCGATTGTGGGAGGCAGATCCCGCCAAGGACCGCCAGAAGCTAGTGCTTTTGCCTTGGGCGGACCACGGCCTGCTCCTGCTGCAGGCATTTACTAGCCAGACCGGATCCGCCATCTGAAGGCCCTGAAGGCTTTTCTTCTGGAGAAGGAGATGGATCTGCACTCCGAGGAGCAAAGAAAAATCCAAGCGACACGGAAAAACGAGAGTCAGTCCCGGCACCGGTCACGGTCCCGGTCTCACTCATGCCCTCTCCCAAGAAGGCCTACCCTTCCCATGCTTAGGAGAGCATCCTAAGTCGTCGCAGGCCAAGGCCGCCCTTTGGGGAGAAACCGCTAAGCCGAGGGTAACCCCACTAAGGGTTACCACCAAGCCCTGGAGGTGAAAGCTCGGCACCCGTCAGCAGTACCACCACCACCGACGCCGTTGAAGGGGCAAAGGGTGAGGCTGGCCATGGAAGAGCCGATGTCCCCATCGCCAAGTCCTCCTCCTCCCTGGGCCCCCAGGAGGGTTCTCCTTCGCGGGCCGACGTCCTGGTTACTCCCTTCCGGCCAAGCTGCCAAACTTTTTTCAAGGACGAGCTGCAGGAGCTGTTTTCCTTTGTTGGGAAGGTCCAGAAGCAGGACCCACCACCACCACCCGTCGTTGGCCCATTCACCGGTACCGGACCCAGCGGGCAAACCACAGCCGGAGGTGAGCCTTCCCCGCTGAAGTCCCTGAGCGACCGCCACACCTCCTTGTAGGGCCTCATTCCTCGCTTCAGTCTGGAGACCACCACAACACTTCCAAGGACTGTGGAGACCATCGCCGTCCAGGTCTCACACACGCAGCCCTGCCTCCGCCCTCTGACGGATCGCCAGTTCTTGGTCCGTCAGGTCTCGGACCGGAGTCTGGTCATAAGGAGAGATCACACTATTCTAGATCTTATAGTCGATCTCCTCGTCCTCATCTTCGCCATCTTCCTCTCAGCTTAGAGGTCCCGGAGAGAAGGACCAGCCTCGCTCGGCTCCAGACCATCCAACCTTCGTGGGACGCATGAGGCATATCCAGGCCTCAGTGGGAGACAGAGGACCTGGATCTGGAACACTGGAGACTGGCAAAATACCTGAGGCAGAAGGAGCCGAAACCACTGGTGGTCCCTCCTTTAGTGTACACTTCAGCAAGACCTCACGCAGACTACCTGGAAACGTCCAGCTTCCATCCCGGCTGTTCCTAAGAAGTCGGATAGGCTGTACAAGGCCCTGAGGGCAGAAGCTTTCTAGCAGAGAACCCTCAGGCGGACTCCTCGGTGATCACGGCTTCCCATGACAAATCCAGGCAGCCAAACACCTTAGCTCGCAGCCTCCTGACCCGGAGTCTCTGTATTTGGACCAGGTGGGCAAGAAAGTTTATTCTGCCTCCACCTGTTCCATACGGTCCCTTAGCTTCCTGATGCATATGGTCTAGTACCAGAATGCGCTATGGGAGAGGGACAAGAGCTTTGAAGGCCATGCCAGATTCTGATCAGAAGACAGAACTTCTGGACATCATGAAATCGGGCTCAGATGTAGGCTCCCATCTCCTGAGAGCCCTCGTATGACACTGCAGATATGGCAGCCAGGGCAGGCCTCCGGGTAGCCCTACGGCACCACGCCTGGTTGAGAGTTTCGGCTTTCACCAGGATCTGCAGTCCGGTATCAAGGATTTACCATTCCAGGATACCACGTTATTTAGGCAGGAAGCGGAAGGTTTGATTTCGTCTTCAAAGAGTCGGGCAAGTCTTATCTGGTTGGTCCATCAGATGTGCCGTGGCGACCGAGCGAAGGCAACCCAGCGGCCATTTCATAAGCCCTCAGGTGGCCACAGGGTCACGCCCGTGGTAATCAGCAGGGGCAGAGGCGGCTTCCAGAGGAGATCTGGTAACCAGCAGCCTGGAGGAGCTCCTACCCATGGGCCCAAGTCCTCCCAGGCCTCTGCCTACACCCGCTCCAGCCCACTACTCCTTCCGCCCTGCCCCCACCCCACACACTCCACAGGAAGACTCGGGAGACAGTCGGGGCCGCTTCTCCTTCATCTAGAAGGTGGAAGTCAATTACTGGGACCAATGGGTCCTAGATATCATCAGGAGAGGATACACGCTGGAGTTCACTGTTTCCCCAAATACTCCGCCAAAGTACTCCGTTATCCTCCTTCACATCCCACTAATAGAAGGAGAGATTCAGACCCTCTTGCAGAAAAGGGCAATAGAGGTAGTCCCTTGCATCAGCAGGAAAGGGTTTTACTCCCATTTCTTCCTGGTCTAAAAGACACAGGATCTTCATCCCATTCTGGACCTCAGCTCTCTCAATCTCTTTATAGAGTACAAAAGGTTCAGGATGGTGACCCTCTCAGCTCTACTTCCTCTGCTGCACCAAGGAGAATGGCTCTGCTCCCTAGACATGCAGGATGCATATATGCATATCGGGTCTTCCCTCCCACAGGAAGTTTCTGAGGTTCTACTTCCAAGGAGCACTATCAGTTTTGAGTTCTTCCGTTCGGCCTCTCTTCCGCTCCATAAGTCTTTACAAAATGCTTGGCAGTGGTGGCTGCGGCTGTAAGGCGCATGGGACACCTCGTTTTCCCATACCTAGAGCGATTGGCTACTGGCCCCGTCAAGGGCAGGCCTACTCACCGCCCTCAGAGACACCTATACTCTATTCCGAGAGCTGGGGATCACCCTGAATTCTGAAAATCGTCCCCAGAGCCCAGTCAAAAGCTCGTCTTTATTGGGCGGTCCTGGATTCTATCAGGGCATGGCTTCCTTCCCAGGGCACGGCGATCGCCCTGCGAGATTGCCGAAGGGATCTCAATAACTCCTCAAGTTCCAGCGGAACTTCCTCAGGCTGCTGGGGCACATGGCGGCAGCCATTCCTGTCACTCCCTGGCCCGCCTCCATGCGGATCCCACAATGGATGCTCAGGTACAGTGGGACCAAGGCTACGACGATCTAGACTTCATGGTCAGGATCACCGAGCCAGTCCGGAGAAATGTGCTTTGGTGGATGGACACCCAGAACTTGGAGAAAGGGGTCAGCTTTTGTCCGGAGCCACCAGGTCAGACTCTTCACGACAGATGCATCAGACCTGGGGTGGGGCGCACCTGGGTGCTCATCAAGCGCAGGGGGTTTGGTCACCCGAGGCGGTCGTTCCACATCAATGTATTGGAGATGCGGCGGTTCTCTATGCCTTACAGGCCTTTTAAGAGGACCCAGCCCAGGCTCTCTTCTGGTTCAAACAGACAATATGGCGGTAGTCTTCTACATCAACAAGCAAGGGAGTACTTATTATTATCCCTTTTGTGGGGAGGCGATGGTCTGGTACAGTAGGCGCCACTTAAAGGGGCAGCCAGCTTAATTGGGACGATCCCCAGGGCACCAATTAAGTGGCTATATTATCCTATGGAGACATCTGCTGTTTAAAGGGATGCCCCCGCCGCCTAATGGGGACAATTGCAGCCAGCCTTGCCTTCACTTGGATGTGCTAATCCGCCTTAGGCCCCCATTGATTAGGTGTGAATCGCAGCTATTAGCTGGAAGAGGGATGTTACTGGAGCCGTTAACTGCTAGCTGTTGTTTCCCATACTCTCCCTGTACTTCAATCACAGTCCTTTCCTCTTATGTCCTACCACCGATACAGGCTTGCTTCCTGATGCCATCTGATCCCCGTTCCTCTCTCCTATAGTCCTCCCGCAGCGTTGTGGCTGTGTGGTAGCAAAAGACAGGCGGTGAGGTAGAGTAACTTACAGACCTTTCCCGCACTTCTCCGTGCACCATTGCCATCCGATGCCATCCGATCCCCCGTTCCTATCCCGTACTCCTCCTGTACAACGTTGTGGCGGTGTGGTAGCAAAAGATAGGCAGCAAGGTAAAGTAACTACAGTCCTCTCCTCGCCAATACTAGCATGCGGTGCGCCTGCCGCCTGATCTCTGTTGTCCTTTCCCGTACCTTTTCATTTAGCGCATTCTGTGGGTAGCAGAGAAGTTAGTAGTGCATATCAGGACTGCTGTTCTCTCCCGTATTTCTCCTCGTACATCTCACCATCGACACTACATGCTGCCAACTGCCACCTGATCTATTGTCCTCTCTCCCTACTTCTCCTGCCTCTCAAACTGACACTGGCATGCTGCCCAATGCAGGAAAAAGTCAAGTAAATTGCATTCCCTATCCCCAATGATGCCTGAAGCAGTACTTTTCATTTAGCGGCGTTCATGGAGAAGCAGAGAAGTCTGTAGTGCATATCGGGACTGCAAAATACAAGCTTCTGTTAATCAGGACAGCCGCTCAAAGGGGCGATTGGTTGTCCGCAGGAGGTCCCTTTAAGCGGCTTCTACTGTACTGGGCGCTGAGCGGCGCATTCTGGTTGTCCGCAGTGCATGTTCCAGGCATCCTGAACAATCTGCCGACAGCCTAAGCAGGTCTCAATCCAGAGCACACGAGTGGGAGCAGCTACAGTCCGTGGCAGATCAGCTCTTCAACAAGTGGGGTCATACAGAGCTGGACCTCTTTGCATCACCACGCAATGGCAAACTGCTAATGTTTTGCTCGTGAGAGCATGTGCCTGGAGTTTTCTGGCCAGACGCGTTATCCCTTTGCTGGGCAGGGAGGTTTCTCTATGCCTTCCTCTCATTCAGAGAGTCCTACTAAAGTTACAGGCAGAAGGGGCCGAATGATTCTCATAGCCCCAGATGGCCTCGGCAGATTTGGTTCCCACTCCTGCAGTGGTTATCCATGGAACCTCCAATTCTGCCCATATGCCGCAGTTGCTGTCCCAGAAACAGGGGTCACTGATCCATCCAGACCTTCGTTCTTTACATCTACATGCTTGGCTCCTTCAGACATAGCTCAACACAGATCTGGGTTTCCCGGAAGTGGCGCAGTCCCACTTCGCAGGAAGCCCTCCACCCACTCCGCCTCATGCTATGAAGTGGAAGCGTTTTGTTTATGGGCTTCGTCACAGCATTTGGACCCCGTCACTTGTCCAGTGAACTCGGCGTTGCAGGATCTCTCTCCTTGTATCAAAATGGCCTGAGTTACTCCTCTATCAAGGTGCATATGTGGGCCGCCTCTGCCTATCATGCTCTCATTGGAGATAAGGCGTTGGCACAATTGGATGTTGCCCCGACCTTTTTAAGAGAAATTTTGCATATGAGACCTCCCATTCGGGACCCTATCCCACCCTGGGATCTCCCTTTGTGTTGAGAAGCTCACCTCCCTCCCTTTGAGCGGCAGCGGATTGTGAGTTGCGTTTTCTTTCTTGGTAGGTTTGTTTTGGTTGCTATTACCTCAGCTCGAAGAGTTTCTGAGCTTAGGCTCTGATGTGTAAAGAGCCTTATTTGATTTTCCACAGGAAAGGGTTTCCCTTAGAACAAATCCTAAGTTTCTTCTGAAAGTGGTCTCGGAGTTGACCCTTAACCAGTCGGTTGGCCTTCCAGACTATTTTCCTTCCCCATCTAATAGAGGGAGGCTCTCACACACTGGATGTCACAGGACTTTGAGATATTACCTCAACGGATGGCTATGCATCGTCAATCGAGCAACTTTTGTGGCCTTTGCACCACAATGCTTGGGCAAACCGGTGACCAAGCAGATGCTATCAAGTGGATAGTCCACTGCATTTCCTTCTGCTATAAAAACACCATAAGCCCCTGCTGACCAGTTAGGGTCACTGCACCAGAGGTGTCTGCTTCATTCGCTGCCCTGAGAAATGTCTCTATGAGGGACATGTGCGTCGCTACCTGGAACTCGGTGCATACTTTGTCAAGCATTACAGCTTGATATCGCCCTCAGATGCGAGCCAGCTCGGTCTGGCTGTTTTGCAAGGGCTTTTGTCCTAAGGCATCTGGAGTCAGCATATTCCACCTTCCGGGGTCGCTCTAACTCTTGGCATGGGACTGCTTGGTATTCAGTCCTGAATGTTATAGCCTGCTGCAAGAGCTCCCACTTGAAGTAAGATAGTACAGTTACGTGAGAACTTACCATAACAGTCGATCTTCGAGAGGAGCTCTTGCAGCATGTTACTTTTCCACCCACCTTCCCCTCGAGTGTGCAGATCCATCTTCATTTACATCTCCTCTATGTGCTTCATCTCCTTCTCTTGTCAGGGTTTGTTTGTGGGCCTTGGCGGAGAACTGAGGTGGAGCTGGTCCGCCCTCTTTTTGTACCAGGGTCAGGCGCGGGCGGTCCTGCTGTATACTGGGCTGAAAATGTTTCCTGAGGGTCCTAGTTCCTGGGTATAGTCCTAAATGTTATAGCCTGCTGCAAGAGCTCCTCTCGAAGATCTACTGTTACGGTAAATTCTTACGTAACTGTACTTTTCTGTCAGGATGCATTCAGGCTGCGTAGACCAGACACTTTCTGTGTGCATTTCTCCTCTTTCTTTAGTTCAGAGGGTGCTGCTCAGACTGGAGGCATACGGGGCAAGATGATTCTCATTGCACTGTACTGGCCTTGACAGAATTGGTTTCCTTTGATCAATAAGTTGTCAACAGTTCCTCTGAGATATCTGCCTCTGAATGGACCTTCTGATGCAAGGATCCTGGTCCATCCCAGTCTGAGCTCCTTCATCTCCACGCCAGGCTTCTGAAGAGATAGAAGTGAGCAGGTTTAAAGTTTCTAGAGAATCTTGAAGATCTCCTGATCGCTCATAAGCCTTCCACCAGGAAAACTTATACAGCTAAATGGAGGCATTTCTCAGAGTAGTGTGCTATAAGGTGTACATAGACCAATTTCAGTGTCCTCCGGACAAAGTGTTGGAGTACCTACTAGACCTTTCAGACACATGACTGCAGTACTCATCTGTAATGGTACACCTCTGTGCACTTTCTGCCTACCATGAGCATGTCCTGACTCAATTACTTCTGTTCAAAAGATTTCTCAAAGGCATTCTACATACAAGGCCCCCAGTTAGAAACCAGTTGCCTCCTAGGATATTAGCCATGTATGATCTAAAGTTCCTGACCTGGAAGACCACCTTTCTGGTGGCCATCGCTTCTGATAGTAGGGTCTCTGAAATACATGCTTTGATTAGAGACCCTCCATGTACTGTCTTTCGTAAAGACAAGGTGGTCCTCCATTACTCACCCTAGGTTCCTACCAAAATTGGTTTTGAGTTCCACCTCAACCAGCCTTTGGTTCTGCCCCTTCTCCAACTTCCAAAATGAAGGCGCACACACTTCATTCCTGGA
The DNA here is from genome assembly GCA_016271365.2 of Neoceratodus forsteri. NCBI lineage: Eukaryota > Metazoa > Chordata > Ceratodontiformes > Ceratodontidae > Neoceratodus > Neoceratodus forsteri. Next base: position 335,050,483 of record CM057456.1, on the reverse strand, counting down.
CATTAAAACAACCTTATGGTTCTACATAGCTAGAACCAGGTATATCTGACAGGCCAAGCAGCTCTTTGTCTCCTTCAAGCGCCCGGCTGGGTCAACCAATATCCATTAAATGCATCTCTGCTTGTATAGTGGCATGCCTCACCGCTGTTACTCTATGGCATGGTCAAGTTGGAGGGCCAGGTGCGTTCCACTCTACCAGAGCGGTTGCTGTATCTCTGGTGGAGATCCACTCTGTTCCCATTGATAACATTTGTAAAGCAGCTACCTGGAGTTAGGTGCATACTGATGAAGCACTGTGCTCTGGATGTCCATGCCAGACAGCATGCTTCCTTTGGCAGGACAATCCTCTTGGATTTCAGTCCCGAGTGAGCCAAGTTTCCTACTTCCCTGCTCGGGAGGATTGCATTTCAACTTGATACTCTAACCCAGCAGTATTAATAAATGGTAAAGACTTGTCCAAGAAGATAAGAATTATGGTGAGTATGTCATTTCATTCTCACCCCACAGTGCGGACACTAGTGGGGATGCCTCTTGAGGCCCAGGCCTCCTCTATGCCTTCCCTCCTTTCCCTTATCCACAAAGTGTTGGTCATGAAGGAGGGCAAGGCGCAGATGATCCTAGCCCAGGGCAGCCACATCAGTTTTGGTACTTGGATCGCCTCAGCAGCAGGCCTCCATGACGACTGACCCTTTGCCCAGACTTTCTTTCCTGTCACCAGGGAAGGTCCTGTAACTGACAGGCTGGTTCCTGAGTGGCTAGAGTTCCAGGCTTTGGGTCTTTCCACATATGTTCTCCATGTTGTGGAGGCCTCCTGGAAAGAATCAAACCTATCGGTGCTGTGCCTTCAAATGGATGTGGTTTTCCATTTGGTCCCAGGGCAGGGAGTTAGGCCCTTGGCCTGTCCTTTAGCTAGCATTCTTGACTATCTGTGGTCTCTCACACAGTCTGTGTCTGGTGCACTGGCAGCCATCTCTGCATGTTGGGAGTGGGCTGGTATGCAGTAGTGGTGCAGGAGAAGATGGTTGGGTGTTTCTTTAAGAGCCTGGATCTCCTGTCCCTGCCGGTGCATGAATCTCCACCACCTTGGGTCTTGTTGCTGGTACTGGCAGTGCTCATGGTCAAGCTGTTGGAAGCACTGCACAGGTGTGAGATGTCACACCTCCCTGGAAGACTGCCTTCTTGGTGGCCATTACCTCTGCCAGAAGAATCTGCCAGCTCCAGTGCGCTCTTTGGAGTCTCCATATCTGGTGTTCCCCAGGACAGGGTTGTCCTCCACTCCCACCAAAGTTCCTCCCAGAGGTTGTGTCGGAGTTTCACCTTAACCAGATGATTAACTTCCGGTGTACTTCACCAGTCCCACTGGAGGCCAATCCACAGGCTCCATACTTTGGATCTGAGTAGAGCGCTCACTTACGGCTGGAGATCAGGGAAGAGGATCTTTCCTCCTTGCCAACTATTTGTCACCTTTGCTGCAGCAGCACCTGGCAGCTAAGGAGGCGATTGGCAGGAGGATTGTCTCCCATCGACCTCTGCTACAGATTGGTTAGCAGGGAGCCTCCTGTTGGGCTTAGGGCTCATTTCACCAGACATACGCTGCCTCGGTGGCTGCCTTCAGGGATGTCCCTATCCAGCAGATCTGCAGGGCTGCTACTTTAAAGTCATTGCACACTTTCATTTTCCACTACCTCATCGACCATGAGTCACTCTGGGATGCTGGATCTTCCTGGATTAAATCTCTATCACTCATTCACACTAGTGGGATAGCGGCGGGCGCTAGGGACCATGAGGAGCCTAAAATTTTTGAAGAGTCGGCACCGGGGACCCGCATGCGTGTGGCACCGAGACTAGCTCCCACCTATGTAGGCTATCTTGGCGTCAACCCTCCAACCACCTCAGTTCCTTTTCTCCCACAGCGAGTGTGCTTGGATGTCGGCGTCGATCGTCTGCCGTAGTTGAGTTTTACGTTTATCGACAGCAGCTTTTAACGTTTAATTTTAAGTAGTAATTTCTTATTTTACGAACAAGAAAAAGATTATGATGAAGAAAGAAATTCTTTCCTGCCATCAACAGGTCTATCTTAGATGGTAGTGGTGAAAGGTAGGAGGACTTCGTTTGAAAGTTGTTATGGCAGAGGGCTGTGTCCGGACGCCGCCTTAATTAACGGAGGGCTCCAACTCACGGACAGTCCTGTGCTGGGGGACAGTCCTCGAGCACAACTCTAGCGGTTCCGAGGATCGGCTCCGCTCAACCTCGAGCTCCTCTTCCTCGTTGGGGAAGAAGAATCAGTGCCGCTCGAGGTTGCCTGTTAATACGTCTGCCTTACGAGGATTGTTCGTCCGGAGGTCAATGGGCCTGAACAAACTCTCAGTGGGTTCCTCTTGGCCCTGCTCCCCAGCGGCTGCATTCTCGACCCCGAGCTCCATCTCTGTCCTCGTTGGAGCTCTGTTGAGCAGTTTCACCTCTGGGCGCTCTATGGAGCAGGGGTTTGACTTCTAGTTTTTCCTGGCTCTGTTCCTGATTTGGGACCTCCGGACCTCAGAGCCGTTGGACGGAACAGGGTCAATTGGATCACAAATGGCGAAGTGCCCTCATGGTGCCTTTGCTATCGTGTGGAAACCCCGTGCCTACCCCTCTCCTTTTCTATGTAAGAGCCAGCATGGGCACCACCTTTTCCTTCTCAGGATTTCCATTGGCATTTTCCTTGACACCGTGGCTTGGTGCCTTGATCGGTCTTGATCGACACCATGCCTTGGAGCCATGGCTTGGTGCCCTGGTCGGCGCCATGGGTCGGCACAATCATTCTGTCTTGGTGTGGTTGGTGCTCTTGTTGCTGCTGCTGGTTGTCGGTGCCGCGGGTGGTTTGGCGCCGTGCCTTGGTGATGCCGTGCCTCGAGCCAAGTTGGTGCCTTGGTCAGCGCCCGAGCCTCAGAGCCTTAAGTGACACCGTGCCTAAGCACCATCGCTCTGTGCAGTGCTGTGGGTGCTCTTGTTGCTGCTGCTGGTTGTCGGTGCCGTTGAGTGGTACCGTGGGTGTCTGGGTGGCACTGTGTGCCCGTGGGTGGCACCATAGGTGGCTCCACTGGGTGCCATTCGTGCCATGGGTGTCAGGGATGCCCTCGGGTGCCACTGCTACATGGGTGCAGGCGGGGCCTCTGCGGATACTGCCATGGCTGCCCTGGGGTATCGCCCAGGTTGGCATAGGCACTGCTTGGTGCCCTCCTGTGCCACGTGTGGTGCTGGTGTCACCACGGATGCTAGTGAGTGCTGTACGGCAGAATTAGTGACACATTTTCCTTTTCAGACTTCTTTCCACAGAACTTGTGGGTGGATGTTTATCGCAGAATGAACTCCTGTTCTGCGGATTATTTTTCCACACATCTTAGTGAGTGGCGGTCTGTATGGGATCTTTTGTCATCCAGTGGTTTTCTGCTGATGGAACTCTGCTGTACACTGCTCTGCAGCGGAATCTCATTCTGCTCAGCGCTTTCTCTGCTCCCTACGTGGTACCAAGCTCCTCGACATCCTTCCTGATGGCAGTCTTTAGTGGCTCTGACCTAGACCTCTCTTGGAGGTCCTTCTGTGAGAAGAGTGCATCTAGATGGGTCTTTCCCTGTCTTTCTGGTCAGTAATACAGCGGACAACTCATTTTATATTCTGAAGAGGCACGTCCTCTCTATCATCAGATTCCGTGATGGGAAATCTTTTCAGTAGTTCCTCAGTAATGGGGTCCACTATAGTATTTCACCTCGTCCGTAGACCATATACTTCTGCGTCTAGACTTTTCAATCGTCAAGACAGTTGCACTCTGTGGAACATTCTAATTGAATGGTCCGGAGCCGCTCTGGCTCTTCTGCTCCTTTGATAGGGGTATATAGCCCTTGTGATATTGCCTCTTCGGTGGCTTCTTCGGCACAGGTGATTAACATATCTCCAGCTGTGATTGTTAGTCGGTCATGATTTCAGTATGGACGCTCAGGCTCCTTCTGCACTCAGATGGAGAACATCTTCTTCTTTTGTATCAAGACAATCCTTGCAAAATAGCAGCCTGAAAGCCTTGTTGGGCTCGGACTAAAATAAATAAATAAATATAATTTTGTCACAGCACAGGGCCTGGCCGAAATTACCTGATACCCTCCTTTTGGATCTGGTCAGGTTCTGCCTCAGCTGCTGAGGCGCTTATCTCCAGAGTACGGTAAGTGTACCTGATTTCTTCTTCCCCTAGGGGAGTCCAATCCAGTGGCGGTATGGGGTCATCTCTTTCTGTAAGAGAGTTTTCTCATTCAGAGACATTTCCTAGACCTAGGCGACTGTCCAGTCTGTTAATTCCCTTTCTTTTTATCAGGCTTTCTTCTCTTGAGCAGAGCCTTGCAGCAGCAGAAGCAACTCTCCCCGGTCGGAACTCAGGTTCCTACTTCCTTGCCTTAACTTAACAGGCGATTTTCTCCTTCTTGAGGAAGGTCAAGTAGGTCTTTTTGTGAAGTAGCTTCTCAAATATTACACCTTCTGTTCCTGGCGCTGGTCCATGCCAGTCGCTCACAAAGCTATCCTCTTCAAGTGCGGGATGGAGTTGTGATGTTTGTTTTCAGCAAACAAACTAGAATCCTTTCCTACTCCCTTCAGGGAAGCCAGAGTGGGTAGTACCTCACTGCTTTGAGTCACTGCCTCTTTCAGTCACTTCAACAAATGGGTTAGCCCTAACTTGGTCCTGCTGTGTCCCTCCTCGGCGCACATCTGCCTTCATTTGCCTTAGAAATCCAGCCCCTGTTTTTCTGTCGAAATGTTTTTCCATGATGGACCGTCCTCCTGTACACTTTTCCTTTCTTCCCTGAGGTTCAGAGACTGCTATTACAGTTGTACACAAGGGCAGGATGATTCCTTTTGGAATATGCAGTGGGTAGGATCTGGTTCTACTAGACCACCACGAGAGGCTTCTAAGTCGTGCTTGGCCTTCCATCAGGAAGATTCCTGTGACTAAGTGGAGACCATTCTCCTTAATGGGCTAACCCCACCTGGACCCCTTGCTCACCAAGTAAGGGGTTCAAGTGCTCCTGGACCTGTTGTTTACAGGTCAGCCATATTGATAGTGGGAGTTTCCATCTGCACTTTCCAGTCTACCCTGAACCAGTAGACTTTACCTCCGACTCTTTCAGTTCCTGAGGTCCCTTTATGTTACATTAGTACATGTCTTTGACACTATTAATTTTGGTCCTAGACCAGATTGTGAGCCAGGTTCTTGCCACTCTCCTAGAGTGGTTGTGGCTTCCTGGCAGACTTTAATTTTATTGCCCATTACGATGCGTCTGCAAAGTGGCGAAATTACAACTCGCGCTTATCTTGTAGGCACTATGTTCTAGATGTTCTTTACAAGACCGCTCTTTTTATTAGCAGGACAGTCCTGGCTGTCTTTTTGAGTGAACCCTACCTCTTACCACCCTACTCAGGGTTGTTGGTTTTAGCTCAGTACTCTCCCACTAGTGTGAATGAGTGATGGAGACTTAGTCAAGAAGATATGGAAGTGCGTATTTACGTAATGTTGTTGATCTTCTTGGACAGTCTCCATCACTCATTCCACCTCCTACCATCCCCTGGGTTCACTCATTTTCTTTCCTGGTCTTCATGGTCTCGGTTCAGACTGTGTGAGGACATTATTCTTTGACCTTTCTTGCAAAGGCTATCTGGGCCCTCTGAGTTATTCTCATTAGTTAGGCTGCACCTCCTCGGTCGAAAAGGTACTGGGCGGTTGGAGGGTCGGCCGAGATAGCTACAGCGCAAGCTAGTCTCAGCAGTGCCACTCATCGTGGTCCTCTCTCTGTGTCGAGCCATCAGAAAATTTTAGGCTCCTGCTTGGTCCTAGCGCCTCCAGCACTATCCCACTAGTGTGAATGAGTGATGGAGACTGTCCAAGAAGATCAGTAATTACGGTAAGTACATAATTTCCATTTTGGGACCTCAGTGCTCAATCCGTGTCTGCCATAATAGGGTGTGCACTTTGCCCTTCCTCCCGGAGAACTGCTAGAAATTCTGCCAGAGTGTGGATGGTGCACCATATCCACACCCCTAAATTGAGGGTTACTCACCTGTAGCCGTAGGGTCTAGGAGTGGTATATGGTGCACATCAGCGCACAACCGACTCAACCTCCTGGCAAGTGGCACAATGATCCCTGCTTCCAGCATGCAAGATCTGATGTCATGGGTGGAGCCGAGGAGTACCACCCAAGTGGGTCAGAGGAGCTTAGCTTGAAGACTTTCTGGCTGAACTTAAAGGGAAGGAAGACTGCCGAGGCGTGGAGTGTGCACAGTATACCACTCCTAGAACTATGGTTATAGATGAGCTATCCTCGTTTTCTCACCTGTAATCCTAGTTTCTAGGAGTGGTATATGATTTGCACACAACCTACCTGGCCTCCTGCCAGGTGGCACTTGGCGCCTGCTTCCAGCATGCAAAGATCTGATGTCATGAGGCAGAGTTGGGGCATCTGCTGACCACGTGGTGGGAGGAGTTTAGCTTAAAGATTTCAGGCAAATCAGATTTTTCCAGTGGAAATGCCAGGCGTTAATGTGAACCATATACCACTCCTAGAACTACGGTTATAGGTGAGTAATCTATTTTTCTAGGGATGTGGATATGGTGTTCTATCCACACTTCAGGCAGTGTTCTTTTCCCTTTACGACTTGCGGAGCGTCTTCAGGCTGGTGCCTCCCACCCAACCGTGTGATGACTCCTTGGCAGCGTCCTGTGACGTTAAATCTTCCTTTCCACTGGAAGAAGAAGGTTCTCTCTATACGCTCTCATGCTGAGAAGGCCTTTTGCTTATTAAAATCTTTTAATTGTCCCAAAACTTTGTCTTAAGGCTACTCCTTCTGGTCTCCGGTATGAGCGACACAAAGTCAGCTGGGATTAAATGTGCCTGCGGGCAGAAGATGTCTCAGACAGATCCGTACACCATGTGCATGTACTGCCTGGGCCACGAGCGATCCCCAGACATGTGACCTGTGCTGCACTTTTCATCCATCTACGTTAGAGGATCGCCATTCCTGCCTACTTCTGTGTTGTCTGGATGATGGGAACTGCCGTCCTAGTCTGAGGGCGCCCAACAGGTGGTCTCCATGGCTACGGGAACTGCGAACAGCTTGTAGCATTTGAGGAGACCACGGCCCAGGCCACAGCTCAAGCTTCCTCGGCCTCCAGCCTTTGCGCTTTTCTTTTTGTGTCTCCTACACAGGGGCATTCAAGAATTGTGCCAGGCCCTTCCACCCATGGGCGGGGTCCCTCACACACTAATTCAAAGTCCAGATCTAAAAAGAGACCAAGAAATGGTCTCACCGTCGATGTGGGATCAGGGTGCTCTCGGGTCTCCAATTCCCTCGCTTCTCCGGAGGTTCCGACTTCAGTTGGTTCTTTGGCTCAGGCCACTAGCCCCATAGTCGACCCGTTGTCTCCAGAAGAGGCCAACACCTTCCTGTCTAGGACACCGGCCCTACTGCTTACTCAGGAGGAGGCGGACCAGTTCACTGATCTGCTGCCTCTCACCCAACAGCTTCCAGACCCGGAGGAGACCCGGTTCTTGCGCCCCTCTGAAACCTGCAATCAGAGGCCCCGACGGTCGAGGTCGGAGTCCCGAGTCGAAAGCAGCCCACGCTGGACGCTTGCACTCTCGACACTGGGCAAGCAACACTATTCCTCATCCTCCTCGGGTGATGAGGCTTCCAGCCAGCTGCGTCTGCACTATGAGGATTTGAAGTTGCAACAGCTCACTGAAGTCGGTGATCCGACTAAGAAGGCCCTCCTGACCTCAGGTCATCCCGTCTGCTGTTGGTTACGTTACCCCTGACCATTCCCAGATGATCAGCGGGGACTCGGAGTGGACCTCTTTCCCATGAATCCTCTGAATTGGAGGTTCCTCCTTGCACTCCCATTCGATGGACTTGGAGTCGGTGAAGAATCTGTTGACGGAGCAGGCCCTACTTCCTTCATGTCTTCTCCATCTCATCTCTGAATCTAGGGTCTCCCGTTGGAGCCCATTCAAAAGTATGCTCGGTACCGGCTCAGAGATCCTTGACTCCCTAGGAAGCCTTCTCGGTGGCAAATGCCATTCTTGGTCCTGCCCTGGAGCTGTGTCAGCACCCAGCCTCTTGCCCTATACCGTCAGCCTGGATGGCCTTAAGTATGCAGCCCCTATCGGTTCCTTTCTGGATTCACAGAGCATTCCTCGGCTGAGGGTCTCTTGGCTGACTCTGTGTTCGGGCACATTGGCAACGTGGGCAGTGTTGTCAAGCCACCTGATAAGGAGTCCAGGAAATTGGACCATATGGCCAAACAAGTGTATGCTGCCTCTTCTCAGCCTTCCACAGTGAGTTCGGCCTTTTGATGGCCACTTCCGCATGCCTTCCTGGGCGCTTGATCAGGTGCTTCCTCATCTCCCAGCAGACCTGCAGGCCACGGTCAAACAGGCCCGGGATCAAGGCTGAGCAGTAGTCAAGCAACAGCTCCAGACTGCCATGGACATTGCGACTCTTGTGCCCAGTCCGTGGCAGCCTTGTCAGCTATGCCGCGGCAGAGCCTGGCTGAGGAGCTCGAACTTCTGGCAGATACCCTGCACAAGCTGGCAGATGTCTCTCTTCTTGGGTACCAACTTGTTCAGGCCCAGGGTGGGGGCACTTCACCCACATTGAGAAGTCTAGTGCCACCTTGGACTCTTTGACATCCGTTCAGAAGAGCTCTAAGCAGAAGAAGAAGCCTTTTGGCCCCTCTGTGCCCCTGCGGCAAGCCAGCCAGCCTCATGCTGGAAAGCGAGCTCAGACCTGGCAACCGAAGTCTGTGGCCACGGTTGTCCGTAAGCCTGGCAGCAGGCCCTGGCAGTTCTGCAGTCAGGTCCTTCACCACCTCAAGCCTGCCCAGTGGCGGGATGAGGCGCCTCCCTCATGCCTGTCATGTCTCCCCTGGGTCCTCCCGTGTGGGTCTGACTCCACCACTTCCTGTCCGCCTGGTCTGCTGTCACCACGGACAGTTGGGTTCTTAAGGTGGTCAGTCAGGGGTCTGCCTCTGGAATTCAAGGCGTACCCACCTTGCTCAGCCCATCTCCATGGGAGGGCATTGTGTCATGATCATCCTATCGGCCCTTCAAGATGACATCGTCTAGCTCCTCTGCAAGGAGGTCGTGGCTCCTGTCTCAGACCCTCCGGAACACCCGGGTTTCTCTCAGGTATTTCCTGGTGCCAGCACAGACTGGGTGCTGGCCCCAATAGATCTGCTTGACTTGAACAAGTTTCTCAGGCTGCACACTTTCAGGATGGTCCTCCGTTCTCGGATCATACTATCTCCCGGGCAAAATGTGATTTTGCTCTCTGGATCTTCAGGGCGTTTTTAAGTCCCAATCCATTTTGTCCCACTGCTGGTTCCTCTGGTTCCAGGTAGAAGGCGATGCTCTGCAAGTTCCAGGCCATGCCACTTGGCCTGTCCTCGACCCAGGGTCTTCATCAAATGCATCATGATCGTGGCAGCTTACCTGAGGCATCGAGGAATCCAGATTTACCCTACCTGGATGACTGGCTGATTGTGTGTCCCTCCAGGCTGGAGGTGGAGTGGTCCAGGGCATGGCCTCCAAACCTGCATCTCTCTTGGGCTCCTGATCACGAGGCCAAGTGGGTGCTGTGCCTTCGCAGGTGATCAACTTCATCGGGAGGAGCTCGACTCTTGTGGAGCCATGGTTAGACTCCCGGCATACAGGGCAGAGGCTCTCTCCTCCTTTGCCCAATCAGTTCGGGTTCAGGCAGTTGCACCCTGCTTGGGCGTTCATGCCTACTGGGATTCATGGCAGCCTGCACTAAGCGTGGTCTATTGGGCTTGCTGAAGAATGTGCTCTTTGCAGGGAGCTGGCCAACCAGTGGCCCCTAGCACTAGGGCCACTTCACCACCCAGTCACTGTGATCCAGCTGATGTGGGGCGCCTCCAGTGGTGGTTAGTCCTGGAACATCTGCAGGAGGGTATCCTCTTTGTACACCCAGAGCTGACAGTCATCCTGATAACCGATGCTTCTCTCATGAGCTGGGGTGCCCACCTGGAGGAACACAGAGTCCATGGTCTCTGGTGCCATATCAACCTGCTGGAGCTCCGCCATTTGGGCTGGCATTGACTGCTTTGCTCCACATATTTGGGGTCATGTCGTTCAGGTCCAGACGGACAACACCACAACCACGTACTACCTCAACAAACAGGGAGGACAAACTCCCTTCCTCTTTGCAGAAAGCTCTCCATGTTTGGACCCTCATGTGCAGCCTAGAGGCCGATCTCCTGGCCATCCATGTGGCTGGGGTCTCAAACAACTGGCAGATGCTCTCAGCTGTGTGGGTGAGACATCTCACGTGGTCTGTCCACCCAGAGGTTAGTGTACAGCATGTTTTCCCAGTGGGGCACCCTCTGGTGGACCTGTTGCCTCAGGAGAAAGCAAAGCTGAGGCTGTATTGTGCCCACCACCCTTGGCAGGGACGCTGCAGGGGATGCCTTCTCTATGCCTGCCCTCTGTTTCTTTGATCCACAAGGTGTTGCCCCAGGCAAGGAGGGACAAGGCATGGATGATCTGGTAGCTCCAGACTGGCACGCCATTCTGGTACCCGATCGCCTTAGTAGCAGGCCCTGAGGGGTCTTCCTGTCCGCCTGGACCTGCTCTGCTTCAGTCAGGAAGGTACTCCATCCGACCTTCAGTCCCTGCACCTGACAGGCTGGTTCCCGAGTAGCTAGAGTTCCATGCTTTGGGTCTCTCCAAAGATGTCCTCGCTGTGGTCGAGGCATCTCTGAAGGAGTTGACCCAAAATGCTACGCCTTCATCGAAGAGGTTCTCCATTTGGTACAAGGCAAGGGCTGGACCCCTTATCTTGTCCAGTGGCTAGCACTCTCAGCTACCTTTGGTCCCCTCTCTCAATTGGGCCTTGGTTGGCGTCCCTTAAGGTGCACCTGGCAGCCATCTCTGCCTACCGGGCACGGGCGATGCGCAGTCGGTGGTGCAGGAGAAGGTGATCTGGTGCTTCTTTAAAGCCTTGACCACATTTCCACTCCGGTACATGAACCACCACTACCTTGGGACTTGTTGCTGGTTTAGCAAAGCTCATGAGCAAGCCATTCGAACCAGTGCACAGGTGTGAAATATTTCAACTGTTGTGGAAGACCGCCTTCCTGGTGGCTATCCGTCAGCCAGAAGGATCAGTGAGCTCCAGTTGGTGGAATCTCTTACCTGGTCTTCCACAGGGACAAGGTTGTCCTTCGCTGCAACCCAAAGTTCCTCCCGAGGGTTGTGTCAGATTTTCACCTTAACCAGGTGAATAATTTCCCAGTGTACTTCCTTGGACCTGTGGTGGCGCTGGCCTGTTATAAGGAGTGCATGGCTCGAGTTCGGGAGGAGGTTTGCCAGCTAATTGTCACCTCGCTGAAGCCACACCAGGCAGACTGGCAGCTAAGCAGACAGTTGGCAGGTGGATTGTATCCTGCATCAACCTCTGCTGTAGGTTGGTGGGTAGTGAGCCTCCCATAGGGCTTGGGGCTCATTCTACCCACCATACCGCTGCCTAGGTGGCTGCTTCCAGGGATGTCCCCATCCAGGAAATCTGTCAGGCTGCTAACTGGAGGTCTGCACACAGCTTCATTTCCCACTACCACATTGACCTTGAGTCATGCCGGGATGCTGGTTTTGGGGGCCTCAGTTCTCCAGTCTCTGTTCCCTAAGTAGGGGTGTGCGCCTTGCCTCCCTCCTCCCAGATAACTGCTTGAGTCTACCTGAAGTGTGGATGGGACACCATATCCATGTCCCTAGAAAAACAGGTTGCTCACCTGTAACAGTTCTAGGAGTGGTATGTGATGTTAATCACACTGACCCATAACCTCCCTGGCAAGGTGGCACACCAGTCTTGCTTCCGGTGGTAAATCTGGCGTCACAGGTGGTGCGAGGGTTACCACCCTGGTGGGTGGCAGGAGCCAGTTGAGAACGTTCTGGCAAGCCTTAAAGGGAAAGGAACACTGCCTAAAGTGTGGATGAACACCATATACCACTGCTGTTACAGGCTAGTAACCCATTTTTTTTTTCGTCCCTAACCCAGTTAGTGGAAAAGTAAGCTCTATGCTCTAGACGTACATGTGACCATATAGATGACCTGGCATGCTCTCCCAACTATCCTGGAAGGAAGGTTCCAGGATGATTTCATAGCATTGAAGTCAGCTCTCCTGGTAGGGATGATGTAATTACCCAACTGTTATTACTCATCCAGTAAAAATATTGGAATTGGGATGAAGAAATTAGGGTGCATTGGATTTTTAATTTTTTATTGTTTGCTAAATTATCTGAAATTAACTTTTGCTTTCCAGATCAAAGGTTAGAAATTATGTCTGGTCTTGACACATGTGGAGAAACATCTTCTGAGAGTTACAGTTCCCCTTCAAGCCCACGGCATGATGGGAGGGAAAGCTTTGAGTGAAGATGAAAAGACAGAGGTTTGCATCTTGATGTCTATATTATAGTTGGATCCAAAATTCTACCCCTCCCTACTAGTTTTCTCCTTTATCTCCTTCCTGTGACTGACCCAGGCTAAACCCTTCTTGTTCCATCAGCACCAACCTGGTCCTTGCCGCCTGTGTCCGCCATGGAGGTTGGGTCATCTACGTGTTGTAAAATGGTTCCTGGACCAGATAGAATCCAAAGCTGCAAGGAGTTGTATTGGAAATGACAGGGAGTCATTTTGTGTCTTACCACTATGGGTTGCTGAAGGAGCAGGATGGCATGGTATCCCACCCAACCCAGGATAATGAGCACTGCCACGTCAGCATGTGCGCCCCACCGCCGTGGTAGCACAGCATGTTACCTGGGGTCAAAAGATTCTTTGCCACTGCCTTAATCTTTGTTAGTACTAAAGGGATGAAGTAAAGGAGAAAGTTTGAAGTACTCGCTCCACTGGGCATACTGATTTTCTCTGCTGAAGAGATCTGTCACCCTGGAGTTCTGTTATAGTCCTGGTGGCTAAGATTTTTTAGTTTTCACTGTCATTTTATTTTTGTAAAGTCCCAAGTTTACGTGGTACTCTGAGCTAGTTTAGTTGTATTTTTCCGCTCAGGTTCCTGAAGCTGAGAAACTGCAGTTTGCATTGTTTTCTCATTTTGGGTTTCTGATACGTGACTGTTAAAAATAAAGTATCGTTTGCATAATTTGGCCTTCTTTTTAAAGCGATTGTACTTTTTTGAAGTGTACAATTACTTTTAACATTTTAGGAACTTGTTTTCTGTCAAATCGGCATGATAGAAAGGCCAAAATAGAAGATGGGCTTCACAGAATTTAAACATTGCTAATGCTGTCAGCATTAGTTGGTAAACATACAACCACAACCTTTTTATATTTGGGCCTAGATAATTTTGAAAATTAACACAACAGTTTCAGAGTGCTCGCCTGTTAAAATCACAAAATAAACATGAAAGTGGTACTCTGAAGGTAGAAAATAAGTTTCAGATAGTGCTTCTCTGCTGCCGTCTGTAGCTCCCAAGGAGACTGAAAAATGCTGGAATTTCTCCTCTGTAAAGGAGCAGTCCTGTCTGGCAATGAAGGAAACAACCAATCCATTATCCTGTAAAGAGCACAGGGCTACTGGTGGGATAATCCTGGGTGCTCCTGATGGCAAAAAAAGGCTTTCAGATTAGCAGTTAAACTACACTGCTCACCGAAGAAGACAAAAAGAAAAGCACAAGCACCTTACAGTTCCACTGCCTGAAAAGTAAATAGAGGAACCTCATGACGCTGAATCTGGCATCCACGGAAACAGATGGATAGAGATGAGGCTGACACTCTGAGCATTTTTTTGAGGGGGCTGACTTCAATAAAAGTTAAGTTTTGTCGACTGGGAAAGGAGGGTTAGGGATTTCTGCCTGGCTTTAGCCTTGTCCCAGGGGTGAGGGATACAGATGCAAACTGGCATATTGAATCAGATTAGGCTATTGGTGGTATCGTGAATTTGGGGGATTCAGCCAGGACCAGGTGAAATTCGCCAACTCTTTTCTAACAAGAAGTGCCATGAGATCTTTAAATGTACACCTGAATGACCACCAGAACAGGCATATGGCACTTTTGTTTAACATCTCATGCAAATGACAGCTCCTCAGGAGTGCAGTACCCCGTCGTGCTTGCTACAGTATCAATATTGGAATTTTAGCCCAAGCTGTTGGTGTGGGACTAGAACTTACAACCTTCTGATCCTCTGAAAGTGCCTTTTCCATTCACATAGCATTTCAATGCCACTAAGAAAATTATTGCTGCGCCTTCATTCTCTGCAGCCATACACCACAGGGTGAAGAAAGGTATGTGGTAACTTGGGAAGGTTCTGATTTTATTTACACCCACCCTGATCCTGAGAGAGAGTGATACAGGTAACTGTTTATAGAAAAAGCAAAACAATCCAGCAGCTGCCACTTGGTAAAGATTCCTGAAAGATTGTTTATGGTAAAAAAAATTACCTCAGCCTTGTTACTGCAGCAGGCCATCTACCTTAGCTGTTCTGCACATCACCAGCAGGATCTGTGGATTACAATCCTGCCTTTATGTGAGGGCCTGCTTCCTCAGAAGAAAGCCCATCTTGCACATTCTGTGAAAGCTAGTTTGGAAGCTGCTGCATATCCATTTCAATGGGCTTTTGAGGTGAATGAGCGAGATTCTAGGCGTAGCAGATTGACTGTCTTCAGGAGATTTGCATGGTTTAGAACACCTGAGTTGTTACAGGACGTGCAAACTAAAGCAATTGATTTCTCCTTCAGATGTACCTCATTATATTGTAACAAAACCAAGGCCTACATGGAAAAAAGTTGAACAAAAGTAATTTACAATAATAAAAAAAAGTAACTGAAAATGAGAGGTCCTCTTTGTACTATGGGCCCTAGAGAATGGGAGGTATTAAGAGGGGTTACTACAGCAGAACTTGCGTGCACCATGAATACTATATTCAGAAGGGCAAAGGAGAGGCAGGAGAAGAGCCAGGCCGAAATCTGCTTCAGCAGCCCAAACAAGACCAACCCTGATAATTCTGCACCTGTCGTAGTTCTATTTCCAGCTGACCCACTGGTGCAAGTGGTAGGCGCTACCGCTTAGGACATCAACGACTTGGGTTTGGGAGCGAACCCAGCACATCAGAGGGTCAGCCATGGGAGGAGGATCGAGCATTCCGACTGCTCCTCCTCCCTTGGGCCAGGTGGGTCACAGTGCCTGGCGATAATCCAACCCCTAGTGACGCCTGAGGGTCAGTGAGTTAGAGATCGCATGTACAAGGGATTGGAGAGAGGCAGACATTGGTGTATAGGCGGGGGGCACGGCTGATGTCTCCAGGACATCATTGCTCATCCTCAACTCCTGTAGGGAGGCACACAGAAAAACAGAAGCCCTCCCTCTCATGTAGTAGCATGACAGCTGGGATGCAGCCATGGAGTTTCTCCCAAATAATGAAGCGACAGTGGCTACAGTGAGTTCCTCTTTGATCTCTGTGCTCTTCCTAGTTCTGGCCAGTGTCGGTTTATTCTCTGAGGACTTCAGAGAAATGTATCTGGCCCTCCAGACTGTCGTGAGAGTCCCACTCATGGCAGCAGCAAACACAGGCATCGCCTTCACAGGTAATGGAACTGGGGAAGATCACACTCTTCCCACCTTGATTCCCCTAACCACTTGACCTTGATCGAGCTTCCTCGGGCAAGGGGTAAGGTCGAGGGCTTCATGGTAACCCTGTCAGGTCTGTCTGCCTATACTCCTATCAAGCAGGTGGTCGAAATCATTCTCAAGCCTGTCGACCTGCTGTCGTAATGCTATTGAGGAATCTTATCTCCCACCCTGGTCCTCACTCAGTCGTGACATGGCCCAGTCATGTCCTTGACTGACTGCCTTGGAGTGGCTTCCAGCTGTGGTCATGCCTCGAAGCCTCTCATGTTCAATATGAGAAGGATACTCGTTGACATCGATTCTCTGGTCAACTGTAGAGGTGCCAGTCGCTCATGATCCTACTTGACTTGGGCACTGCTTGTCGATGCTCTTGATCTCCTCTACTGAAGAATGACATTGGCACAAAATGCATCAACACCGTGAGGAATTCCTCTGGCAACAGTGGACTATTGCAGGGCCACCCAGTGGCTCAATGGAAGTCGTTGCACTTCAGTGCTGGCAACTTCGGGTTCGTGGCGAGCCTGAAGTTACCAGAAGTCGGACGTTAAGACTGGGGAGTGCTCACAAGGAGTGCAAGCCAGGGAGGAGTCAGACAGGTTCTGGCAGAGCAGTGACAAACACACACACACCATTGCAGTCAGCCATTGGCCCAGTGCGTGCTGCGGTCATCGAGGCCACCAGAGGCTTCACCTGATGTCATCGGGTGGTAGAAGGACATGGGGAAGGAGAGAAACCACAAAAAGTATGTGCGTCAACCGCCATTAATGATTGTCTCCTTGGTCCTCAGGCTATGCTCTGTGTAGATCCCCACTGGACATCATGGCAGGGGAGTGGCAGTGGGGCTAGGGACCTGCTGGAATTCCAATGAAAGAAGCAAGGCAGCAATCAAAGGGCCCAAAACTGTATGGAAAAGAAAGTGGACTGTAGCTGGAAGGGTAAGGCTCTGCCCCTAGACCTTCTGTCCCTTACACTCACGCCGGTCATTTCACACCTGTCCACACTTCACAGCTGTTGTCTGTGTCTGCCTCCACCCCTTTGGGTGGACCACCTCCACCACAGACCCTGTTTGGTGCTCTGACCAAGTAGTACCATGCCACTGCTGACCTGGTTTTTCTTGCAGGGCCAGGTGAGAACTGTCAGCGTGCCCTCCCTCTCCTGCAAGTCAGGAGGCTCGTCCTGCCTGTGAACAGTAGCGGGTCTTGCCAGACCCGTGATGGGCCCTCTCTCTTGTGAGTCCCCCACCCCACCCCAGGAGGCTGTCTAGCCTTCAGAGAGGCACCGTACCACTTTGTGGTACTTGGTACTCACCCACCAGTGATGAATGGTGAAGACCAATACAATTAAGATGAAAATTATGCACCTACTGTTAATTCTTGATCTTACTGCATATCTTCACCATTCATCACTGCTTCCCCCACAATCCCCTCTTGGGCCTCAACATAAGAAGTGGACAGCAGATGGGGACCGTGCAAGCCATCTAGACTGCCCAAAAACATTTCTACCCCACCTGGTTTTATCCCCAATGTGCCCCACATTGCCTGTCCCATTCTAGCTTGAATTCCATACCATTTTGATGCCACCACCTCTGGGGACAGATTGTTCCATGGTTCCACCATCCTCTCTGTGAAAAATATTTTCTCACATTGATTCTAATCGGCCTCCCACTAGGTGCAGATTGTGGCCCCTAGTATGAGTTGCTTTGTTCTCTTGCAATAGGTTCCCAGTCTGGCCTGTGTTGATTCCTTACGTATTTGAATGTCTCTATCATGTCCCCCCTGTTTCTTCTCTGCTCAAGCAAGTATAAGTTTAGTTTGAGTCTTGTTTCATACTGTTCCTGATGCAGGCCCTGAACCATCTTGGTTGCCCTCCACTGAACTCTTTCCAAGCAGTCTTGTCCTTTCTTAGGTGTGGTCTCCAGAACTGTACGTAGTACTCAGATGTGCCTGACCAAAGACTTGTACAGCGTGATAATTACCTCGCATTTCCTGCTTGTAATCCATTTTCCTATATAGCGAGGATCTGGCGCTGCTTCTGTGCAACTTTCTCACAATGTTTGCCCACTTTTAGATTCTCAGTAACAATTACTCTGCGGTCCCTTTCCATGCTCGTTTCTTTGAGTTGATGCCCATTCAGGGTGTATGTCTTCCTTGGGTTACTTCTACCCATGTGCATCACTGTACACTTTTGGTGTTAAATTTTAACTGCCATGTCCCTGACCAGTCTTCAACTCCTTGAGGTCGGCTACCATTCTAGAGGCACCTTCATCTGTGTCCACCCTGTTGCAGAGTTTTGTATCTGCAAACAGGCAGACCTTCCTCTCCAGTTCCTCCTCAGTGTCGCTGATGAATATGTTGAAGAGGATTGGGCCAAGTACTGATCCCTGTGGAATGCCACTGATAACTCTGCCCTCCTCTGATAATGTCCCATTGACCAGAACTCTCTGGGACCTACCCTGAAGCCAGTTCTTAATCCAACTGATTATTTTATGGTCTATGCCTGTGTTCTCCAACTTCTTTGCTAAGCTCCTGTGGGGAACAGTGTCAAAGGCTTTGCTAAAGTCTAAGTAAGTCATGTCCACTGCCACCCTGGTCTACTACTTTGGTTACCCAGCCGAAGAAATCCACCGTATTTGTTGAACACAGTGTCAGACTGTGAATCCATGCTGCTTTGGGTCCAGTCTTCCATTATTCTTCAGGTATTTTACTGTCCTCTCTTTGAGCAATGCTCCATAATTTTATCTACCACTGAGGTAAGGCTGACAGGCGATAGTTAGCCAGTTCCTCCCTGCTTCCACTCTTGTGTAAGGGCACAACTGTTGCCTTTTCCAGTCATCTGGTACTACACCGCTTTCTAGTGTCTTATTGAACAGTTCAGCCAGCGGACGGCAATCTCTTCTTTGAGTTCTTTAACATTCTCACCGGATCCCATCTGGACCCATAGCCTTATCTGTTTTCAGCTTACTTAACTCCTATTAGGATTCTTTCTCTTGTGAAGGGGCCAGGGTTGGTCTCATTCCCATGTTGCGCCTTGTTACTTAACATTGGACCATTGCTACTGTCTTCTATAATAAAGACCAAGCAGAAGTAGTCATTCAGTACTTCCACCTTGTCTTTGTCCCTCCACTAGCTGTCCCTTTTAGATTCTAAGCGACTATTCCCACCCCACCCTTGGTCTTCCTTTTCTCTCTTATGTAACGATAAGAGGTCTCATGTCCCTTCTTTGCCTCCTGTTCTGTTCTTTCATCTGTTTGTGCCATGGCAATCTTAATTGCTTTCCCTGCCTCCTTAAGTTTGTTTCAGTATTCTTCTAACCCAGGAATCACTCATTATGATTAAACTGATGCAGTCAGCCTCCTGTGTTGAACTGCCGGAGAGATGGAATGCTAGTCAGATGATAGAACTATCATTGGCTTGTGTCAGTTTTGAACTGCTGCCCTAGTACTGTAACTGCTGCACTCAGTGCTTCAGATTCTTACTCCGCCTGCCAGTGAAGATGTCCTGGAGAGCTCTCCTTCAGCTTACTTCATATCCTTTAATTTGGTCGATAAGTACCATTTTAAGTTATTTATTTTAGATTGCTGCCTTGTAAGTTAGTTTGGTATAGATTATTAGTGGTTTATTGTTTTTATAAAAAAAAAAAATTGCGGTTCCCTCATAGTTCCGTGGAACTGAGGTTTCTTGATTCTCTGTGAGGTTTTACCTGAAATTAGCGTTAATTCTCACTTCTCATTGAGTTTCCTTGGGATCCATCGACCGTTTGTATTTTACTTAAATTTATTTTCGGTCAGGAACCGATTAGCGTCAGTTCAGGAACCAATAGCGGTTGTTTAATTTTGAATTTGCGGTTCCAGGAACCGATTATTTTCACCAGCATTTACATTTTTTACTTTGCTCAATGTCAGAGGTCCCTGGTGATGAGCCTAAAACACACAGGACCTATTGGTTTTAAATATTGTGAGTCTTGTGCTCAGGTTATAGCAAAAAGCAGATAGGCATTTCCTCTGTGTGTGTGTGTGTGTGTGTTGTTTGGGGAACTAGTCATATATTTTCAAATTGTGAAATTTGTAAAACTTTCTGTCCCAAGACTTTGAAAAGAGATCTAAAAATTATAGGAAATGGCTTCTACCTCTGCTAGTGCTGCAGAGGAAAACACTCTCTTTCTGTCCCTAATAAGAACAAGAATAAGCCCAAGGATGCTGACAAAGCAGATGAGACTGAGCAAGGTAAATCAAAAAGGGCTGTTGAGACAGTAGTTGGAAGCTGTCCCACTTAACAAAAATATAAAAGAAAAACATGTCTCTCTGGCGAAAAGCCTAAGGAGCTCCCAGCAGACAAGCAAAATATCCCTCAGCTGAGGACCTTGCAAAGTCTTTACAGATTTTGCAAGCCTTACAAGCTGTGGTCCCATTTCCACACCAGTTAACACCGGTTCCTGTGCAAGTTCCAGCACCTCAGGAACCTCAACCTGTGTGTGGAAATCCTGAGGAGGAGGAGGATGAAGGGAAACTATAGAGCCAGAGGTCTCCCAGAGCAGGATTTTGGCTCCCTCCCAGGGCCCAGAGGGACTACACCTCTCTCTATGCCTTGTAAACAACATGGTGGATACCTAAATCTCCCCTCCAGGAGACTGAAGAAGATGTGGATGAAGCAGATTTCCTTGATATGGGGTTAGCCCCAACAAACGCCTTCTGTTGCCTATGCACAAATGTTTAAAAAGGCTGTGCTGCAAATACTAAAGACTCCAACTTCAATACCTGGAGTGGACAAGAAAGATCAGTTGGACAGAACCACTGCTGATTTTGTGTTCAGTCATCCAGATCGTGAGGGGATGGTCCAGGCGGCTGCCTGTGATAAAGGCCAGGATCCCTTTAGCAACCCATCCCTGACAAGTACTCAAGAAAGATGGATACCATGGGTAAAAAGGGTTATATGGCTGCTTCACTCATTGTTAGGCAAATTATATGGCCTATGCTGTTGAATATCAGAGGGCATTATAGAATTCTGTCCTTGCTCTGTCTGATAAAGTTCAAGGTGAAGTGCCAGTCGACTTGCAAGAAACTGCAAGGGTTGCCCTTGATGCCACCAGATATCAGTTCCACATGGCTGTGGATGCTAATGATACCACAGCCAGGCTAATGGCTTTATCTGTCTCCTCAGATTTGCTTGGCTGGGACTACCAACCTAACCCTGGACACTCAAGCTAAGGCTATGGACTTTCCTGTGAGAAAAATTCCTTATTTGGTAACAAAACAGAGACCTACATGAAAAGGTGGAGGAATATTTATTTAAAGTTGGTAACCAGGAAAGGCACACTGAGCTAAGGCTCGTTTCAGGTGTGACCGAGGGAAGGGCAAGGGTAGCATATAACAAAAAGCATTTGTACATGGTAATATAGAGGATTACATAGCTTAAAATAGACACAAAGTATAATAAGTAGATGGCAGTGATACACGGCATAAGAGTAGTTACACATCAAGATGGACAATGGAAAGAGCATTGGTTCAGGGATACAGGGCTATGCCTTGATGCAAGACAGAGTGATAACAATAGTACATACAACAATGAGGTAGTCATAACAGCAGATCTTACTTGAGAGGGCTCTTGGAGTAGGTAATTACATATAGGACTGGCGGCCCAGGACACCAAGGAAAAATTTCTAGCTAGCAGTCCTGGGACACTTCCCCCATGCAGGTGACCCGGCGTCCAGGAGGCGTCGACATAAAGGGGCGGTCCCTGATGCCCACCTTCCAGTTCTTTCCGCTGTTAGCTGGTGACACCTCGCGGTAAGTCGTGCTTCAAATCCCAGCTATTATTTCGTTTTTTACCGAAATAATTGCTTTTTCAGACTAACGCCAGTACCGCCAGTGTATGTCGTCCCCACACCCCAAGTAGTACAAAAAAGCGATTCGCAAGGGCGCCTAACTACCGCGACAAGGACGGCCATTCCCTGTGCCTGTTCTGCCCAGGCCCTCGATCACCCGTCGAGAGGTGCCAGCACTGCCTCAGCTTCAACGCGGCTACCCAGGAAAGGCGGCAGCAATCCTGAAGCCCATATTCTGAAGAAGAAAATGAGTTAAATTGAAAAGGAGCTCAGAAAACTGAGGCAGGCGTCCACTTCCCCGAAGGCCATCGGAGGAGGAGAGGCACGGGACAAGGGCTCCTCTACCACGTCTCCTCGGGTCACTGGGACACAGGTAACGTCCCCTCGGGAGACCCGCTCCTCGAGACGCCTCAGAGGTTTCTGAGGCGTTAGCCCGCTCCGTCTGGCTCGCTTTTCGGGCCTTCTGCGGGCGCCTTTGAACAACTAAGGCCGCCGCCTCCCGGTTGAGCCGCAGGACTGTGGCCTACCACTGCGGGCGACTCCAGTGAGTTGGGCGTCGGCTCCTCAGGCGTCCGCCCGGAGGGGCGGTGGGCGCCCGACCCCCGGGCGACGCAGCCCGCACTCCACTGGACCAGGCGATCCTCTACTCGACCTGCCTCGGTGATGGCTCTCATAAGTCGGATGCGGCTCCTTCGGCGCCTGCCAGGAGCTCGCCCTTAAGCACACATCCGACATCCGGCTGGCGGAGGAACCAGCCACGCCCTCCACCATCCATCGTCCGGTTCCCCGCAGCCTCGCTGCCGTCTGAGGGACCCAGATTCTCCCCAACACAACCCGAGGATTTCTGCCCTCCATCCCGTGCGAAGCAGGGGATCTTCATCCTCAGTCAGTCCTTCTACCATCTGGTGTGCTGGATCTGGCGTCGGCTCCCCGGATGCCAGCCCCGCCGATACCAGGGTCTCCGGCGTCAGACAAACAGAGAGGGACTGGTTCCTACCCTCTTTGCAGGAAGCGATCTTGGGTTTGGGATTTGGCAGTGCAACACAACCTTCACCTCACGGCCATTTCACATCCCAGGGATCGAGAACTCGTTGACAGACCACCTCAGTCAGTCGTCTGCTCACGCTACAGTGGGAACTAGATCAGGGGTAGCAGACAACATCTTTCTACACTGGGAACCCCTCAAGTAGACCTGTTTGCATCTCCTGTCAGCATAAAACTTCCTGCCTTCTGCTCACATGCGCTCCAGGGCACGGCATTTTTGGAGGAGCTCTGTCTCGACTGGAAGGAAGATTAGTCTATGCCTTCCCCCGATCCTCTTGATTCCGAGGGTTTCACGGAAACTCTGCGGAAGGAGCTCGTATGATCCTCATCGCTCCTTTCTGGCCCAGGCAAGGTTGGTTCTCTCTCTTCTGCAACAGTATTCAGAGGAATCTCCGCTTCCTCTTCCTCTGTCGCGAACTTTGCTGAGCCAGGATCAGGGACCCTGTCCATCCAGGCCTCAAGTCCCTTCAGTTGCATGCGTGGCTTCTACAGCCGTAGCTCAAGCCCAATTCAGGTTTTCACCGGGTGGCTGAGATTCTGGTGGAAGCCAGGAAGCCATCCACTAGATCTAGCTATGCCATGAAATGGAAGCGGTTCACTACTTGGGCCTCTTCCAAAGATTTTGAGCCTTTCTCCAAGCTCTGTTGGGCGGCTTCTGGAATACTTGCAACACCCCTTTGATCTGGGTCTCAGTCGTTCCTCCTTGAAGGTTCACATGCTGGCCATCTCGGCCCATGTTCCTTTTAGGGACAGGACATTTGTGCAACTGGAGATCTCTAAAACCTTCCTTAGAGGGGTCCTCCATTTGAGACCCCTATTGAGTTCCTGCCCCTCCTTGGGATCTGAATTTTATCCTTGAGTAGCTGACTCTGCCTCCTTCGAGCGGCAGCCTCAGCAGATCTGAAGTTCCTTTTGTGGAAGACTCTCTTCCTTGTGGCCATCACTTCTGCTCAAGGGATTTCCGAGCTTCAGGCCCTCGTGCAAAATCCCATTACCTGATTTTCACAAGGACCGTGTGGCTCTGCGTACCAACCTTAAGTTTCTCCCCAAGGTGGTTCCGAAATCTCGCTGAATCAATCCATAGAGTTGCCTGCTTTCTTTACGCAACAGTCCAATCAAGGGAGTACCTCTTGCATACTCTGGATGTTCACTGGATTCTGAGATACTACACCACTAGGACGAAGGCTCTCAAAAGACTGATCAACTGTTTGTCTCTCTTGCTTCTAAAGAGAAGGCAATGCTGTTTCAAGCAATGCCTATCTAAATGGTTGGCTCACTGCATCACTTTCTGTTATAACCAGTACAACAAGACCCTGCGGGTCAAGTCAGAAACCACTCCACCAGAGGGTCGCTGCCTCTGCTCTTGTTTCAAGAATGTGTCAGCGGCAGACATCTGTGCAGCTGCTACTTGGACTTCTGTCCATACCTTTACAAAACATTACAGTTTGGACATTGTCTCTCGCCGTGAAGCGGGCTTGAGTTAGCTGTTTGCAGGGTCTCCTTTCCTAAGACCTTCACAGCCAGAGGGCCTACTTTACGTAGTTTCCTCCTCCCATTTGCTTTTTCTTGTTCCAGACTGCTTGGGACTCAGTCCTATATGTAATTACCTACTGCAAGAACCCTCTCAAAGTAAGATAGTACCGTAACAGAAGATCTTGAGAGAGGCTCTTGCATTAGGTAATCTTCCACCCTCCATCCCCTCAGCTTTTTCAGCTCCTTTTCCAGGATTGGAAATGTCCGCTCTCTCTCGTCTTGCCTTTTGGCCTTTGGCGGAAGAACTGGAAAGGCGGGCATGGGACAACCCTTATACTGACATGGGAATCCCTTACGTGGGGGTGGTCCCCGCATGAGACTGCTATCTAGAAATTTTCCGTGGGGTCCTGATGCCTGCGGCATCAGTCCTATATATAATTACCTGCTGCAAGAGCCTCTCTAGAAGATCTTCTGTTATGGTAAGTTCTTACATAACTGTACTTTTCCAACAAGGGAGTGTGGGGTGGATAATGAGAAGGGCGCAGGTCACAGGAGGCGCAGCACATAGCCTGGGCTTGGGGCAGGGGCTATTTGAGAGGCGAGTAGGAGGGAAGAGTGTTGGACCAGAATTTGCAATGAAGGACACACAGTGAGCAAGCCGGCGATTAGCTAGGGAGGGAGGATACTGTTTGATAAAGGCTGCAGTGATGCGGCGGTAGGGGAGGTTAGTCGTAAAGCGGCAGAAGGCATGGAACAGCGGGTCTAGTTTGGCCAAGGATGACCGGGGCAGTGTAATTGAAGGAGGGCAGAATAAGTTTGGTTCTAGGAACATGGATATGTTGTTCATCCACACTGTCTGGCAGGTATCCTTGCCGCTTTAAATCTTGCCGGAAAGTCTTCAAGCTGGCTCCTCCACCCACCGGGTGGTAAAACTCGGCTCTGCCCATGACGCCAGATCTTCCTTACGCTTGAAGCTCAGGTTCCCTCCTTAACGCTCTGTGTATAAGACTGGTTCCTAATTATTCGGTTTTCGAATTAAAAGTGTTTTGCATTTCTAGACTTGGTCTTCTATCCCTCACGGCTGTGATGGACAAATCGACTCCGGTTTTGGAGATGCCCTTGCGGGCAGAAGATGTCTCTGCGAATCCGCACTCCACGTGTGTCTACTGTTTAGGCCTTGAGCACGACCCGCGAGCTTGCGACCTGTGCTCTTCCTTCTCAGCCTCGTCCTCGAAGACCGTGCTGCCCGTTTACAACTGGGCGCCCTGAAAGCGTTTTCCTCGGTGAAGTCAAAAGGCCATTCCTAGAACTCCTGTTACAGGTGGTAACCTGTATTTCTAGGGACATGGACATGTTGTTCATCCACACTTTCTGGCGGGTATCCTTGCCACTTTAATTCTTGCGGAAGGTCTTCAAGCTGGCTCCTCCCACCCACCGGAAGTAAAACTCTCGGCTCCGCCCCATGGCCTAGATCTTCATTACGGCTTGGAAGCTCAGGTTCCCTCCTTAGCGCTCACGTTTTAGACTGGATCCTAACTCTTGGTTCATCCGAAATTGCTTTTGAAGTTTTCTAAACTTTGGTCTTCATCTTCCCTCGCGGCTCGATGGACAAATCTGTTCCCGGCTTTGGAGGTGCACTTGCGGGCAGAAGATGTCAGGGCGGATCCGCACTCAGCGTCGTCTACTGCCTTGGCCTAAGATCACGACCCTGAGGCCCTGCGAGTTGTGCCGCTCTTTCTCGGCCAACGTTCTGAACGATCGTGCTGCCCGATTGAGCTTCGAGCACCTGAGAAACGCTTCCCTCGGTAAAATCTAAAGAGGCTCGATGGGCGGTGTCCATGGCGGCTGGCTCGGCTGAGCAGCATGAGCAGTTGATGCCCTCAAGGAGGAGCAGCCCAGGCCACATCTTCCTCCTCCTCGGCGCAGCATTTATCCTGCCTCTCTCTGAGTTCCTCGTATACGGCTTCGTTCAAGGAGCTTTGTCAGTCTCTTTCCAAGAAAGGAGAGGGCCTTGGGATATTCTTCGGCCCAAGAAAAAGGAGTTGAAAGGTAAGTCCACCGTCGGGCGTTCGTGGGGCGGAGAGGTCCTCCCAGGCAGCCGACCGTTGACGGTCGAGGTTGCGGCTGAGGCCGCTGGCTTCACGGTGCCCCGTCAGGCCAGCCTGCGAGACTCCCGTCGACTAAGTCGAGATTTTTCTCGATCCGTTAGGCAGACTGTCATCTGGAAAGCCGACAACCCTCCTTCACCGGTTCCCGGTGGAGACCGAGATCTGCCTCGCCTTCTGGGCGCGGTCCCCAGTTAAAGTGCCCGAGCGAGGGAAGGCGGGTGTCTCCACCCCTTCCAGACCTACCCTCGGTCCCCGAGGTCTCGGTCAACCCGTTCCGCCCGACGCGGTCCTGGTCTCGTGCGAGTAGCGGCGGCGCGTTCTTCCTCGTCGTCCTCTCGGGTGAGGAGGGCTGTGGCGCAAGTTGCGCCCGGCTACCGGACCTTATGTGGTAGCAGTTGCTGTTGTCCGGGCCTAAGCCTACACGGCCAGACCCGGCCATCAAGTGGCTGTCGCCTGAACAACCAAAGCAACCACTCGTTCCATCGAGTTACCCGCTCCAGGGCGGTTGCTAGGCGAAACCAGCTGCTCCACCGATTGTGGTGGAACCTCCACCTCCACAACCGAGTCGGGGCACCGACCAAGAATTCTCGGTCGGGTCACAGCCTGCCCCACAGGTTGTCGGTCACCCTCACTTCCGACCGTCCTCGGCAGGTGGAGGGTGGCTCAGGCCGAGGCAGCTCTTGAGACTCTTCAGAATCAGGCGACGATTCCTTCCTGTTCTCAGGCAGTTCGATCTGGAGTCCTCCTGGGGCCAGTCAGTGAGCGATGGCCCATCGTCCTTCTTGGGTCTGTTCGACTCATCTCTGAATCCACGGGATGCAGCTCGAGCCCGTGTCCAAGCGGGCCAAGTATCCCTGATGGAGATTCTGGACGAGGGATTCTCCCACGGAGGCCTTTCCGGTGGCTGAGGCCATTGTCGGCCCAGCCTTGGAGCTTCGCCGGCCTGCTTCCTGTCCTGCGCCCTCGGCCAGGATGGCCAGGAAGTATCTGGTCCCTACCCGGCTCTTTGACCGGCTTCTCGGAACACCCCTCTGCCGAGGGTTAGTTACCGACAGCGTTTCCGGCATTCGGTAACACTTGGGGCGTGGATAAGCCCCTGACAAAGAGTCCAAAAGCTGGATTTTGCGGGCGCAAGGTGTGCTGCGTCCTCTCTCGGCCTCCGACAGGCCAGCTCAGCCGTGCTGATGGCACACTTCTCCCGCCCTCTGGGCTCCATGGATGAGGTTGTTCCTCATCTCCGCCTGACCTGCAGACCACGGTCCGCCAGGTGCAGGACCAGGGTAGGGCAGTGGCAAGCAGCAGCTCCAGACCGCTCTGGACATGGGTGATTCCTGTGCCAGGTCAGTAGCGGCCGCGGTGGCCATCGACGCGGGCGTGGCTGAGATGTCGACCTTCTCGCGGGATACCCCAGCACAAGTTGGCGGGCGTCCTTCTTGGGGACTGGCGTCTTCGACCCTGGGTGGAGGACACCTCCAGTGAATCGAAGTCCAATGCCACCCTGGACTCTGTCACCTCCACCCAGAGGGACAAAGGCCGCCGTCAGCAGCAGAAGTCCTTTGTCCTTCGGACTCTGCTTCTCGACCGGCCCAGCAACAGGAGCCAGCAGGCTCGCGCTTGGCGTCCCAAACCCAAGCCAGCGGCTTCCTCAACAGAAGCAAGAAGGTAAAGGCCAGGAGGTCCCTCGGCGGTTCTTCCTCAAGCCTGCCCAGTAGCGGGTTGGGGGTGCCGCCCCAGCCTCGTCCTCCCCGGTTCCCCGGTGAGGGCCAGTTCCTTCCTTTCCGCCTGGTCCGCTATCACCACGGACCGCTGGGTGTGGAGGTGGTAGGAAAGAACCTGCCTCTGGAGTTCGAGCAGGCCCGCCTTTTCGAGCCGTCGCCCCTCGGGGGCCACGGGGTCCGCAGCCTCGCTGTCGGCCCGCTGAGCCGATATTGCCCTGCTCCTCAAAAGAGGTAATCAGGAAGGTGGCGGATCCTCCTCCAGACCGGGGTTTGTGTCCGGGTACTTCCTGGTCCCAAAGCAGACGGGGGCTGGCTTCATTCTCGAACCTGAACAAGTTCCTAAGGTCTCGAACCTTCAGGATGGTTACTCTGGCCCAGATAATCCCATCCTTGGAGCAGGCATGTGGTTCTGCTCCTGGATCTCCAGGGCGCGTTCTTTCATGTCCCTATCCGTCCATCCCATCAGAGATTCCTCCGCTTCAGGCGGAGGGATCCCTTCACAGTTCCGGGCCATGCCCTTGGCCTCTCCCTAGCTCCCAGGGTCTTCACCAAATGCATGGCAGTAGTGACAGCATTCCTGCAGCGCTGAGGGGTCGGGTGTACCCTTACCTGGACGATTGGCTGATAGCAGCCCCTCCAGACAGGAGGTGGAGCAGTCCAGAATCTGGCCCTCAGGTTTGCTCTCAGGTTGGCCTCCTCATCAATGAGGCCAAGTGAACTCGTGTCAAAGCAGGTGATACTGTTCATCGGGGCAGAGCTTGACTCTCTCGAGCCAGAGCACGGCTCCTGGCGGACAGGGCCGAGTTCTTTCCTCCTTTGCCCAATCATTTCTGGTTGGGCATTGCGGCCTGCCGGGACTTCCTGCGCCTCCTGGGCCTCATGGCGGCCTGCACCAGCGTGGTCCGTTGGGCCCGTTGGTACATCGTCCCCTTCAATGGGGACTGGCCAGCCAATGGTCTGGCAGCTGCGATCCATTGGACCAGCCCGTGACAGTGACCCAGGAGATGAGGGCGCTTTCCAATGGTGGATCATTCCAGCACATCTGCAGGAGGGCATCCGTTCATCCGCCCTGAGCCGACGGTCTCTCTCGACGATGCATCTCTGATGGGTTGGGTGCCCATCTGGGGAACACCGGCGCCGCGACCTCTGGTCCCCTCGAAGTCCCTATGCCACATCAACCTGCTGGAGCTCCGGGCGGTCTGTCTAGCTCTCCTGCCTTCGCTCCGTTTTTACGGGGTCAAGTGGTTCAGGTCTAGACAGACAACACCATGACCATGTACTATCTGAACCGCCAGGCGGGGGCCAGCTCCATGCTGTTATGCAAGGAAGTTCTCCACATTTGGTCCCTCGTCGCAGCCCTAGGCGGATCTCCTAGCCATTCACGTGGCAGGGCCTGCAACACCCTGGCCGATGCCCTAAGCCGGATAGGGCTGTGTCTCACAGTGAGTCCTCTCCTGCGGAGGTAGTACAAGATCTCTTCTCCCACTGGGGCACGCCTCAGGTGGACCTGTTTGCCTCAGGAGAATGCGAGAAGCTGAGTCTGTTTATGCCGCCCCCTCAGCAGGGCTCGCTGCAGGGGATGCCTTCTCGGGGCCGTGGACCCCGGGCCTCTTCGCCTTCCCCATTTCTCTTGATCCACAAGGTACTTCTCAAGGCGAGGGAGGGACAAGGCGCAGGTGATTCTGGTAGCCCCAGACTGGCCCCACCAGTTCTGGTATCCAGATCTTCTCAGCCTCAGCTCCAGGCTCCAAGCGGCTTCCAGCCCGCCGGATCTGATCTCAGTCAATCGGGAAGGTATTCCATCGGACCTTCAATCCCTGCACCTGTCGGCCTGGTTCCTGGCGGCTAGAGTTCCAGGCCTTGGGTCTTTCGATGAGGTCCTCAAGCGTCATTAGCGCAACCCGTAAGAGTCGACCAGGAAATGCTATGCCTTCAAATGGAAGAGTTCTCCATTTGGTGTCAGAGGAAGGGCTTGGACCCTTTCGACTGCCCTTGGCAAGCATTCTGGACTACCTGTGGTCCCTTTCTCAGCAAGGGCTTGATCGGCGACCGCAAAGGTGCACCTGGCAGCCATCTCTGCTTGCAGTAGCGGGCGGCAAGCAGTCTGGTGCAGGAGAAGGTGGTGGGCACTTTCCAAGGCCTTGACCACATTTCTCCTCCGGTGCGAGAACCTCCACCTCCGTGGGATCTACTGCTGGTATTGGCCAAGCTTATGGGCAAGCCATTGAACCAATGCACAGGTGCGATATTTCACACCTGTCACGGAAAACGGCCTTCTTGGTGGCTATCACGTCAGCCAGAAGGATGGGAGAGCTCCAGGCGCTTTCCATCCAGTCTCCTACTGGTCTTCAGAGGGACAAGGTTGTCCTGCACCCCACCGAAATTCCTTCCGAAGGTGGTGTCAGAGTTTCACCTTAACCAGGTGTTGACTCTGCCGGTGTTCTCCCCAATCACACCTCGGAGGCCGGTATAGGCTCCATACTCTGGACCCTGGCAGGCGCTAGCTTATTATAAAGCGGGCGGCTGAAGTTCGGGAAGTTGCCAGCTGTTTGTCACCTACGCTAAACACACCTGGCAGACCTGCAGCAAAGCGGACGATAGGCAGGTGATCACCTCCTGCATAGAGCTCTGCTACAGGTTGGCGGGCATGGAGCCTCCCAGAGGATAAGAGCTTATTCTACCCGCCATACCGCTGCATCGGTAGCTGCTTCCAGGATGTCCCTATCCAGGATATCTGCAGGGCTGCTACCTGGAAGTAGGCACATACCTTTATTACCCACTACACATGGACCTCAGTCACGCCGGGATGCTGGTTTGGGGCCTCGGTTCTCAGTCTCTCTTTCCCAAGTAAGTATCGAGGGGTGTGCGCCTTCCTCCTCCTGGAGAACTGCTAGGAGTCTGCCAGAAAGTGTGGATGAACAACATATCCATGTCCCTAGAAATACAGGTTCTGGGGCGTGGATGTTGTTCATCCACGCTATCTAACATTGTCCCTTCTTAAATCTTGCGGAAGTCTTAAGCTGGCTCTCCACCCACCGGGTGGTAAATACCTGCTCTCCACCCCATGCGCCAGATCTTCCTTTCCGCTGGAAGATTCAGGTTCCCTCGTGCTTTCTGCAGCGTTGAGGCCCTGGATTCGTTTCGACGGTTTTCACCACATCTTCTCGCTCTAAAACTCGTTAGAGTTTATGACTCTGATTCGGACATGGATGACAAGTCATCCCCGGGTTTCCCGATGTCCTGCGGACAGAAAATGTCGCGCACCCGATCCCCACGATACCTCGCGGTGCTCCATTTACGATTCCTTCCAACAGCGTCCTGGAAGATCGTCGAGGCGCCTGAAGCTGGGTGGGCAGACTCCGCAGCCCACTGGTAAAATCAAAAGTCCAGGTGGGCGGTTTCATGGCTGCGGGATCCGCCCGAGCAGCTCAGCGTGGCGGCTTCGAGGAAGAAGCCGCTCAAGCCTCGGCCAGCGAGGTTTCTTCGTGCCGCTCAACCTGGGCTCTTCCTTTTCAGGATCCTTCGGGTTGTGCCAGTCTCTCCTACCAAGGGTGAGGCGCCCTCGGACTTGCACTCTTCCGTTCGAAGAAAAGGATCCTAAATCTTAGTCGAAGAAGACACTCCTGGGATCAGGAGGCGGTCCAGTTTCGACTTCGGTCGAGTGCCTCCTCGGCCGCTGGGTTTTCAGACCTCCCGTCTGTACGGGCGTAGAAGCGAGTCGGCTGATCGGCCGAGATTATCCTCGACCGATCGAGCGTTATCACCGACTCCTGTCGATGATTCTTTGGAGAGATCACGGGCCTCGGTTTCACGAGCCCAGTCTCTCCGATCGACAAAACCGGCGCCGGCGCGGTCTCGATCAGGAGTAAGTCCTCTTGATCGATCGACCTAAAGGACACAAGCACTCCCGCAAGGCGCCCACCATTCCTCTTCCTCCTCGGACGAGAGAGGCTTGACGAAAAATTAAGTCGGCGGTCGCGAAGAACCTCATGTGGCAGCAATTCCACTAGCAGGTCAGAAGCGGCCCCCTCGGGGTCCTGGCTATTCCTGGCCTCAGCCTCTTGGCCGCCTCAGACACGATTGCTCCGGTGCTGGTCTCTTCAGGGGCTCCGGTGCGTCTTCCTCCATAACGGTTTCAGGTTCCCCACCTATTTTGGTGGAACCTCCACCTAAGATTGCCCCTAGGAGGATTCCCTCCAAGAGCACGGCAGTCTTGAGTCTCCCCACAGACTGTCAATTACAGTTACCCCTGATCCGCCCTAGGCGTATCGAAGGGGACTTAGGTGGGCAACCCTTTATCGGGACTCCTCCAATTCCGATAACACTGGCCGTCACTCTTTCGATGAGCTTTCGTCAGGCTTGGAAGAAGGGCCTTCCTCCTTCAGGGCATCCTCCGGCTCATTTCTGAATTGACTGGGATGGCCCTACAGCCTATCCAGAAAAAGGCGGAATATCCCTTAGGGATATCCTTAGAGGGATACCCCTACGGAGCTTTCCAGTCGCTGAAGCCATTATGGGTCGACCTTGGAACTCTGGCAGCATCAGCCTCCTGCCCAGCTCCATCTTCCCGCGTAGCACGCCAAATGCCGCAGGTGCCCACAGGAGTCTTTAGCAGGGTTTACTAGGCACCCTCGTGGAAACCTTGTGACTGCCTCAGTATTCAAGCGGACGGGCAGCTCAGCCGATGCTGGCCGCCCTCAGACAAAGAGTCAAGCTCATGGACCACTCGGCCCGAAGGTCTATGCTGCATCATCTTTGGGCCTACGTCCAGGCAAGCTCAGCGGTGATTATGGCACACTTTTCTCCAAGCCCTCTTGGGGTCGCTGGACGAGTTCCCCCACCTCCCAGCTGACATGCAGACCACGGTCAAGCAGGTCAGGGACCAGGAAACGAGCTGTTGCTAAACAACAACTCCAGACTGCTCTGGATGTGGGTGATTCCTGTGCCCGTTCACTAGCTGCAGCGGTATCCTCTCGCCACAGGGCTTGGCTGAGGTTATCCTCCTTTCCTGTGGATACTCGGCACAAGCTGGCTGATGTGCCTTCCTTGCTACCGACCTCTTGAGCCAGGAGTGGCAGGTCACCTGCAGCGTATCGAATCTAATGCCACCTTAGATGCTACATCTGCTAAGGGTTCTTCAAGTAAGAACCAGCAGAAGCGCAGGAAGAAGCCTTTCGTCCAGTCTTCCCCTGCGGTCAGACAACCACCCTTCCAAGGGGTCAACAACAGCAGGCTCAGGCTTGGCGCCCTAGGCCCAAGCAAGGTCCCCAGCAGCCATGCAAAGGAGGCCGGCGCTGGTCCAGGTGCCTCCTCCTCCTCTAAGCCTGCCCAGTGGCCGGGCGAGGTGTCCTCCCGTACCCGTCACTTCAGCTCTGGATCCTCCGTGGGGCCGCTCCCCCGCCGTTTCCGCCTGGTCCGGTATCACCACAGACAGATGGGTCCTAGAAGTGGTCGGGCAGGGTCTGCCCTTGGGTCGAGCAGTACCCTTAGCCGAGCCCGTGCCCCACGGAAGGCAGGACCTCAATCGCCAGTCTGTCCTCCGAGATGACATTGCGCTACTTCTCCTCTAAGAGGTGGTGGCCCGTGACAGATCCTCCTTCAGACCCAGGCTTTGTCTCCAGGTATTTCCTGGTGCCAAAGCGGACAGGGTTGGCGCCCCATTCTAGATCTGCGACCTGAATCGGTATCTCTGGTCTCGCACCTTTCGGATGGTAACTCTAAATCAGATCATACCATCCCTGGAGCGAAACATGTAGTTCTGCACACTGGATCTTCAGGGCGCTTTTTCCGACGTCCTATCCGTCCGTCTCATCAGCGGTTCCTCCGCTTCAGGGTCGAAGGGACCCTGTGCGAGTTCAGAAACCATGCCGTTGACCTGTCCCGGCCCCAAGGTTTTCACCAAATGCATTGCAGTGGTGGCAGCCCATCTTCGACGTCAGGGTTAGTATTTACCCCTACCTGGGCGATTGGTTCCTGGCGGGATCCTCTCTTCAGGAGGTGGAGAAGTCAGGGACCTGACCCTCCGAACCTGCTCGCACTTGGGCCTTCTGATCAACGAGGCCAAATCAGACTCGTACCTTCCCAGGTGATGGGCTTCATCGGGGCAGAGCTCGACTCTCATCAAGCCAGGCTCGGCTCCCGGCAGACAGAGCGGAGGTTCTCTCCTCCTATGCCCAATCATTTTTGGTTGGGCACTCACGCCTGCCGGGTCTTCCTGCCTCCTGGGCTACATGGCGGCGTGCGGGTGGTCCGGCCTGGGCCAGACTGCACATGCGCCCCCTCCAGTGGGAGCTCGCCGCCCAGTGGTCTCAGCGTCAGGGTCTTTTCGACCAGCTGGTCACGGTCACCAGAGGATGTGGGGCGCTCTCCAGTGGTGGACCGTCCCAGTCATCTGCAGGAAGGGATCCCGTTCGTCCGCCCGAGCAGGCGGTCTGGGTCACTTCGACCGTGCCTCTCTCATGGGCTGGGGCCCACATGGGGACCACAGAGCTCATGGGCTCTGGACCCCAGAGGAGTCCGATGCCACATCAACCTGTTGGAGCTCAGGGCAGTCAGACTGGCTCTGTCAGCTTTAGCTCCTCAGCTCCGGGTCAAAGTGGTTCAAGTCCAGGCCGGACAATACCACAACCATGTACTACCTCAACAAACAGGGCGGCACGCACTCCGTCTGCTATGCAAGGGCGCTCCGGATCTGGACCCTCGTCCCGGCCAACTGGGCGGATCTCCTAGCCATCCGTGGCAGGAGTCCTGAACCAACTGGCGGATGCTCTCAGCCGCTTAGGCCAGACATCCCACAGTGGTCTCTCCATCCAGAGGTAGCACTACCTGTTTTCTCGTTGGGGCAAACCGTTGGTGGACCTGTTTTCCTTCAGGGAGAACACCAAGCTGAGGCTGTTCCATGCCTGCCCCCTCAGCAGGGCTCACTGCAGGGATGCCTTCTCGAGGCCGTGGACCCCAGGCCTCTTTCCTTCTTTCCTCCATTTCTCTTGATCCACAGCAGCTGTTACTCAAAGGCGAGGAAGGACAAGGCAAAAGGTGATCCTGGTAGCCCCAGATTGGCCACGCCAGTTCTGGTATCCAGATCTCCTCAGCCTCAGCTGCAGGAACCCGGACGGCTCAGTACGCCCCGGACCTGATTTTTCTGAACCAGGGAAGGTCCTTCATCCGGACCTTCAATCCCTGCACCTCACAGCCTGGTTCCTGAGCGGCTAGAGTTCCAGGCTTTGGGTCTTTCTGAGGATGTCTACCGTGGTGGAGGCATCTCGAAAAAATCGACCAGGAAATGTTATGCCTTTAAATGGAAGAGATTTTCCATTTGGTGTCAGGGTAAAGTCTGGACCCTTATCCTGCTGCGGTGGCTAACATTCTGGACTACTTTGTATCTCTCTTCAAAGGGGTCTTGGTCGCCGACCCTTAGGGTCCACCTTGGAGCCATCTCTGCCTACAGGCGCAGGCGGTCAGGCGGCTGTTAGCTCAGGAGGCGATGATCGGGCGGCTTTTCAAGGCCTGGATCACATATCCTCCAGTGCGTGAACCTCCACCTCCGTGG
The DNA here is from genome assembly GCA_016271365.2 of Neoceratodus forsteri. NCBI lineage: Eukaryota > Metazoa > Chordata > Ceratodontiformes > Ceratodontidae > Neoceratodus > Neoceratodus forsteri. The sequence continues at coordinate 335,015,103 of CM057456.1, read as the reverse complement.
GATCTTTGCTGGTTTGGCAAAGCTCATGGGCAAGCCATTCAAACCCATGCACAAGTGTGAGCTCTCGCACTTGTCGTGGAAGACTGCCTTCCTGGTGGCTATCACGTCAGCCAGAAGAACAGGAGCTCCAGGCGCTTTCGGTGGACTCCCTTGTTTGATCTTTCACAGGGACAAAGTTGTCCTCCATTCCACGAATTCCTTCCAAGGTGGTGTCAGAGTTTCACCTTAACCAGGTGTTGACCCTGCGGTATATTACCTAATTACACCTCGGACGCAGTATAGGCTCCATACGCTGGACCTCAGGCGTGCTCTCTCTATTATAAGGAGAGGACGGAGAAATCGAGAGAGGTTAGCCAGCTGTTTGTCACCTACGCTGAAGCCGCTTCTGGCAGACCTGCAGCCAAGTGGACTATTGCGAGATGGATCACATCATGCATAGGTCTGTGCTACGAGGTTGGCCGGGTAAGGAGCCTTGAAAGGCTAAGGCTCATTCTACCCGTCATACGGCTGCTTGGTGGCTGCTTCCAGGTACATCCCTATCCAGAAATCTGTCAGGCGCTACCACGAAGTCAGCGCACCTTTATTACCCATTACCACATTGACCTAGAGTCACGTCCGGGATGCTGGTTTTGGGGCCTCGGTTTTCCAGTCTCTATTCCCTAAGTAGGGGTGTCGCCTTGCCTCCCTCCTCCCGGAGAACTAGCTAGGAGTCTGCCAGACAGTGTGGATGAACAACATATCACGCTCCTAGAAGAACAGGTTACTCACCTGTAACAGTAGTTCTAGGAGTGGTATATGTTGTTCATCCACCACCCGACCTCCCAGCTTTAGGCGCACAACCTGGCTTCCAGCGGGCTAGATCTGGCGTCATGGGGCGGGCCGGTATTACCACCGGGTGGGTGGGGAGACCAGCTTGAAGACTTCAGGCAAGATTTAAAGGGGAAAGGGACAATGCCAGACAGTGTGGATGAACAACATATACCACTCCTAGAACTACTGTTACAGGTGAGTAATCTGTTCTTGCTCACCTGCTAACAGAGTTCTAAGAATAATATATATTGTTCATCCATTCTCCGTCGACCTCCCGACTTGACGCACAACCTGAGCTTCCGGCGGGCAGATCTGGCGTCATGGGGTGGAGCGAGTTTTACCACCCAGGTGGGTGGGAGGAGCCAAGCTTAGAGACCTTCTGGCAAGAATTAAGCGGCAAGAATACCTGCCAGAAAGTGTGGATGAACAACATATACCATTCCTAGAACTCCTGTTACAGGTGAGTAACCTGTATTTATGATTTCTTTCCTGACTGGAAGGAGAGACTGAGTTTCTGCTGGTGATGCATGCCTAGCTTGGGTGGAGTTTGCAGTTGCATCGAGGTGAAGGAGAAGTGTAATTTGGGATCCAGCCAGACTCCCAGGTATTTGTAGCTGTCTACTGCTGAGATTTTGGACCCATCAAGGCGTAGAAGGAGGGGAGGAGGGCAGTTTGGACAGCTTCTGAGCAGAACCGAATGCCATTGTGACAGTTTTCTTTGTGTTGCACTTTAGAGATTTTGCATCTAGCCAGCTGAGAATACTCTCAAAATCAAACTGGAGGATGGATTCGACTTGGTCTAGGGAGGGCCAGAGGAGAAGATCACTGAGTCATCCGTACATTTGGACATGCAAGGAAGGGCAGACAGATGGCAGGTTATTTATAAAGATGGAGAAAGGGTGGGACTAAGGATTGATCCTCTGGGACTCTGGCAAGGACGAGGATGGGGAGGACTTTGTTTCACCCAGCTGCATGGACTGAAACTTGTCTATGAACAGGCCTTGAACCAGTTAACAGCAGTGGGAGGGAGGCCTATTGAAGCAAGGTCGTTTATAAGGAGTTTAGAGCAACGAGTCAAACGCTTTGGCCAGGTCCATGAAAATGGCAGGTAAGGTGACCTTTATCCATCGCATTGAGGAAATGATTTGTTAGACAGACAAGGATGAGGAGGTGGAGTGGTGTCATCGAAACCAGATTTATAGGGGTCAGGACATCGTTGGTGGCCAGGTATGAGTTTAATCTTTTGGGATGAGGATTCCAGTAACTTGGACAGGGGGGAAGAAGCGAGATAGGCCTGTAGTTGCCTGGGTTTGAGGGATCACCTCCGTTGTAGAAGAGGAATGACCTTGGCCAGTTTCCAAGCTTTGGGTAGGGAGTTAGATGAGAGAGAGAGATTAAAAGGTGGGTGAATAGGAGGACAATGGCAGGGCTGAGATATTCAAAGTTTGGGGTTAATTCAGTCGGGGCTCTGTTTGGATGAGTTTAGGATTTCAGGTCTGAGTACCTGTAAAGAGGAAAAGGGGAAGTTGTGGTCGTGGGGGGAAGGAGTGTGAGGGAAGACTGCTGAGGGGTGTTGCAGGGTGCTAGGGGAGGGGCTGGGAGTGGTGGTGAGGAGGGTGAACCTGGGGTAGGGCACAGGTGGTGAAGTAAAGGTTTATGGAGGAGGCGGCTCACCCACACTATCAGGGGACAGGAGGCTGGGGGAGGGAATGGGAGGAGGGGACCTAGCAGGAGTGTAAGGTCTTCCAGATGGCAGCTGGGATGTTGCGGCAACCATCAAGCTGGGCTTTGAAGAAATCAGATTTGGGAGCGCACTGCCTTAGTGCATGCATTCCTTAGGGTCCTGTGCTTTGCTGGTCAGAGACAGCGGAGGTAGCTTTGAAAACTTTCCAGGCCTGATCATGGTTCTTGAATAGCTTTATCAGGAGGGGGAGATTCAGTGTTGATGCCTGTGGCGCAACCTTAACCTCTTGAGGCGTGGAAGTTCCAAATATGCAGGAAGGTGGCGCTGAAGATGGCCAAGACAGAGGCTGTATCGGGAGATGAATACTGCAGACCAGTCAGCGAGTAGAGGTCTGACAGTAGTGACTGATAGTTCAGGGATCTTAAGGGCCTAAACCACATGTATTTTGAAGGGCAGCACGAGTCTTCTTGTGGCAGTGGGTAATGCCGTGGTCACTGAATGCATCAGAGAGGGTGCCAGACGAGGAATATTTGTGTGGGTGAGTCATCAGAATCCAGTCAATTAGCAAGTGGTTGTTGAGCAGAGGTTAAGTCTAGTGGGTCGGATATTAGGTTGCGTGAGATTGAGGCCTCAATTTCTTATGCAAGTTGGCCGGGCTGAGGGGCAGACCAGTTCAGATTAAAATCGCCCAGGACCAGGAGTACGCTGGAGTGGGAGAGGAGAGAGGTGGCGTGGATACTATGGATGTCGAGGAGGATTAGGGAGAAATAGCAGTTAGCTATCAGGAGGCGGGACAAGGAGGAAAGCCAGCTTTACTAGAACTAGTTTGTGAGATCTAGGGATGGCCTCCTGGAGAACCATGAAGGCTTGAAGAGTTTGAGCACATAAATGGCTACACCACCGCCTCATTTCCCTGGTCCTGGCAGAATACAGAGTATCCGGGGATGGTTGCTCGAGTCGGGGACCTTGGCTGAGAGCCATGTCTCGGTGATGCATAGGATATCAGGAGAACACTGTGAAATCCAGGCTGTAACATGGTCTAGTTTAGGCAGGAGGCTTCTAGCGTTTATGTGATAAGATGCCTAGCCCGTTTGTTGGGAGGGTGGGAGACTAATGGGGCAGTCCCAGGGTTTTGTTCACCGTCACCGTGGATGCCTATCAGGGGCACTATACTGCCACTTGGATGAGGCAAAAGTCCTATTTGGAGATAAGCTTGCGGCACTGTTGTTTATGGGACTGGAGTTAATACTGGGCTTCCAATGTGATTAGGTCCTATGAGGCCAGGGCAGTCGAGAAAATGAAGCCAGCAACTTTAGGAGGGATGGGGTGAATTTCTTCGAGAGCGAGGCGGTCACTAGGCAAGGGAGGAGGCAGAGTGCGAGGGCGAGGAGGGTATTTAATAGGGGTAGCGGACAAAGTGAACAGCAGCAGCGATATTTTGTTAATTAGCAGTCACGGGTGCCTCGGTTTGAACAAAAAAGCCAAGTTGATCCGCCAATTGATTGCTTTCAGTTGGCGCACATGACCAGTGGCGAGCCAGTTTAGCAGCCAAGGGACCAGTCAACTGCCGACTCTTGGTCCACGGTTCTCAAGGTAAGCATACCTGTTTTTAAGGCTGGGCAGGTGGGCTGGGTGCAAGAGTGGCTCGTGGGGTTCTGTGCCAGAGCCGATTCAGGCTTCAGATCTGGAAGAGGAGGGAAAGAGGAAATGACCACACAGTTAAAGGTTGGCCTCAGCCACCACTAAATTAGTGGGAGCCACAAGTCTAGACAGAAAGAGCTGGGGCAGGGGTGGGAGAAGAGGCGTAATGGGTACTGCAGAAACTTAAGAAACAAAATCGGGGTTGGAGTGGCAGGAGGGTGTGGGCGGCAGCCAGTAGACTCGGGGAGGGTTGCCTCTGGCTGGGTCTGGGGTGACTACAGGAACAAAGGAAAGGAGCAGTCAGGGGTCTGGGAGAGAAATCGGAGGGTGTGCTGAAAAAGGTACTCATGCCGCTTGGAAGCTACGGGGGGTCTGAAGGTGGCAGTCGGAGCTGACGGGCTTTGGCACTGGGAGCTGAGGAAGCAGGGCTGCTAGGCTGGATCAGAAGCCAGCAGCTGTTAGAGTGGATAGGATAGAATTGGAGGAAAAGGGAGTTTGCAGTAGGAGTTGTGGAAGCAGAAACCAGGGCTAGAGGAGTAGCATGGCAGCAGACGGTTACAACTGCACCTATGTTATTTCCATTTCTAAGCACAATCAATTCAAACAGTAGATGTGTAACATGAAATCTAAGCAGGCTGAATTCAAACTACAAATCTGAGCAATGCTGCTGAGTTGTGAAAATTAGCTTAGCTATATTAGTGAACAAGAGGCTGCTCTGTCACTGAAATTACAGTTAATAAAAAATTAGGCTGGCAAAGTATAAATATAACAAAAGTATATCAAAAGAATATGAGGCCACCTATAGAAGTAATTCTAAAGAAAAGCCTCTCCCCATAGGGCCCAATATAGGGAGGCCGGGGTAGGGATCCTGTTCCATACCTTTTTCCAAGGACAGTTGCAGGTCTACCAGCAGCCAAGAGGTTATTTCAGAAGGAGGGTAGAAGGGCCATGGGGCGGTTTTCTCCCTCACCACAAACTCAGGCTCAGCCCACACAGAATCCTGAAGGGCGGTACAGGTCGTCCCACCACCACCACTGTCGCCACTACCAGTGGGTGTTAGATTGGCTCATAACCTCCAGGTTTGGCATGCCATCACCAGACAAGTGGGTCCTGGAGGTAGTGAGCCAGGGACTCACAGTCCCCTTCAAATCACTTTCAAGCTGAAAGCAAGAACCTTTGCCCCAGTCACCTCTGCAAACAGAATCCTCCTGGAGGCAGAGGTAAACACCTATCAATCGGAGCAGTGGAGGCAGTGCCACTAAATCAAAGAGGCAAAGGCTTCTATTTCAGATACTTCCTTACCAAAAGAAAAATGGGGACTGGCGACCTAGCGAGATCTAAGGTTTCTAAACAAGCACATTTTGAAGTCAGAGTTCAAAATAGTGACTCTCAATCATCCCCACACTGCAAAGGGGATTGGTTAGCATCCTTGGATTTAAGGGACACCTATTTTCACATTCCTGTCAGATCAACTTACAAAAGGTACCTGAGGTTCAGACTAGCTTCAGGTCACTACCAGTTCACAACACTCTCATTCAGTCTGACTTCTGCACCAAGGGCATTTACAAAATGCCTAGCAGTGATAGTCAAATACCTGAAAACAAGGTGTGATAGTCGTTCCCTACCTGGACGACTGGTTAGTTGTAGGCCAGTTTCTGCAGCAGCAAGGCAGTTGCTAGCACTCACAAAATCAACACTGGAATCCCTAGGTTTCCTCATAAATGAGCAGAAATCATGGCAAGAACCAGTACAAGTGCGGATTTCATTGGAGTAAACTGGACACCAGCCTGTGCAGCTTTCTACCCCAGGACAGGGTGGACAGCATCCTCACGGGTTGCAGGTTCCTTCAGGCTGGGCAATCCCAAACCAGCCAGGAATCCCTCTGACTACTAGGACACATGGCAGCTGCCACAGTAGTGGTGCCAGGTTCCAGATTTTAGATGAGACATTCAGTTTTGCTTGAGACAGTACTGGTCACAAAGGACAGACCCACTGTCCAAACTGGTTCCAGTCACCCACAGTAGGCGTACCCCTTTTTTTTTTTGACTTTCTCTTTCTCCCCTCCTATCGCCCCGTCTTTTCACTCCTTGACTGGCTCATGCTAGCCACCCGACACTGAGTCTGCCCCTAGAGTGCACATGGGTGACTCCTACCTTTCCTCCCGTCTTTCGTGGAGCACCCTGGCACAGCGGGGTCTGCCTGTGGTTCCTGGACTGGGCAGCTGGGCGGCCATCATCTAGGACCGCGAGGTTGGTTTCTGTGTTCTGTGCTTCCCAGGGACGCTTCGGGCAAGTGGCTGGGACACACGCCTCGCTGGAGTGCCTACCCACGCCCTCCCCTTCCTGACTCCAGCCCTTCTGAAGCCGCCAGTGCCCGTGAGGCGGTGCTCCCACCAGCCCCACCTGAGGTTCAGACTAGCTTCAGGTCACCACTAGTTCACAGTGCTTTCATTCGGTCTGACTTCTGCACCAAGGGCATTCACAAAATGCCTAGCAGTGGTAGTCAAATCCTCCTATTGCCCGTCGTTTCCCCTCCTTCAGGCTCCTCATGCTACCCACCCGACACTGAGTCTGCCCCTAGAGTGCACATGGGTGACTCCCTGCCTTTCCTCCCGTCTTTCGTGGAGCATCCTGGCACAGGGTCTGCCCGTGGTTCCTGGACTGGGCTGCTAGGCGGCCATCATCTAGGACCGCTGAGGCTGGTTTCCGTTTTCTGTGCTTTCCGTCCCCCCACCCACCCCACCCACCCCACCCGAGGCGTCGGCTCGGCAAATGCATCTTTGGCCTTACGCCTGCCAGAGTGCCTAGCAACATCCTCCCTCCCGACTCCAGCCCTTCGAGTCGCCAGTGCCCGTGAGAGCCGTGCTCCACCAGCCCCGGGGCGTCAGTGCGTGCAGCACCCTGGTAAGCCATCCCAAAGGAGGAGAGCGTCTGTTGGGACGCTCAATCCTCCTGCCGACCCTCAACGACCGAGTCCATACCCGAACCCGGGTCGCAGGCGTGGTAGCGGTGTGGCATCCAGCGCCTCAACCTCAGCGCCACCGGGCGGCAGGCATACCCTTTCTATGGGAACAGCCCTCACTGATTCTCACAATGGATGCTTCCTTCTGGGTTGGGGGCACACATGCGGGATTACACAGCAAGTGACACCTGGTCCCCTCAGGAGTCCCTGATGCACATAAATCTGCGGAGCTCAGGGCAGTGTACCTGGCTCTATTGGCTTTCTCACGTCTCAAAACAAGGTGGTGCAAGTCAGGACAGGCACCACAACCATGTACTACATCAACAAACAAGGAGGAACCAGGTCCACCCCACTTTGCACAGAGGCAATGAAGCTGTGGTCCCTGGCATGCTCCATGCAAGCAACTCTATCAGCCATACACCTTCCAGGGAAGGACAGTGTACTTGCAGATTCTCAGCAGGATCAGTCAGGACCACCACGGTGGTCACTGAACTCTCAGACCCTCAGTGCAGTCTTCAGAAGATGGGGCTCTCCAGAGGTGAATCTTTTGCTTCTGCAGAAAATCACCAGTTGCCTTTGTATTGCTGCAGGCCCCTCGTGGGGATACAGTTCCCCTGGATCCAGTAGCTCTGGATTGGTCAGGGATGTTTGTGTATGCCTTCCTCCTTTCCCAGTGATACTAGAGACCCTAGTGAAATTAAGGTCCCAGCCAGCAATAGTGATACTGGTGGCACCAGACTGGGCGGGGCAGCTCTGGTACTCATTCCTGCGGACCCTGTCAGTGGCCTCCCCAGTTCACTTGCCCAGGAGGCGATCTGCTGACTGCCTTCCAGGGCAGGATCCTGTATCCCAGCCTCAAGTCACTGGGGCTCAGGGCCTGGTTCTTGAGGACTTAAGAGTTTGATGACCTCTAAGCTGTCGGTGGAAGTCATGACAGTGCTTGGGGCTCCAGAAAGCCTTCCAGTAGGGAAAGCGTATTCCTCTAAGTGGAAGAAGTTCTCCATTTGGTGTTCAGGTAAGAGTAATGACCCCTCAGGACTGACCTTGCTGTTCTCCGGATTACCTCACACACACACACACACACACACACACAACATCGGACTGATTCCCTCGACCCTTAAGGTCCACCTGGCTTCAGTCTCTGCTTACCTATCAGCTGGTAGGGAGAGGTCCATGGCCTCTCACCCAGTTTTCAGGAAATATTTCAAGGGCTCAACCTCCTTCACCCTCTTCTGAGAGGAACCAGTCCCAGCCTAGAATTTAAACATCTGCATTGCCAGGTTGATGGAACCACCTTTCAACCCATGCGGCTGCAGACTTTAAATATGTCATGTGGAAAACTGTGATCTTACTTGAGAAACAGCTCTTGCAGCAGGTTACACCATTAGGACTGAAGCGAAGGCGGCATCAGGACCCCACGGAATTCTTCTAGCTAGCTATCTTTCAGGGGACCGCCCACGCTGAAGGGGTACATATAAAGGTCCCGCCAGATTCCTTAGTTCTTCCCATTGCCGACTTGCATGTTCTCGACTTAGGCTCATGCTTTCAGCTCGCGACGCCGTTAAGTTCTTCCTTCGGGGAAAAGTTTGTTTTTCAGCTCTTTGCTGTCTGATGTCCTCTTCAACCTCCGTTGAAGGCCATCCTTTGAAGTGCGCCTGTGGGAAGCAAATCCCGTTTAAGGATCCGCGTCGGCATCGTCCGGTGCCTGGGCCCAGACCACGACACCCGGTCCTGCTCTTTTTGCCAGGGTTCCAACAGCCGAACCGGATCCGTCACCAGAAGGCCCCTTCAGGCGTTCCTGCTCGAAGAGAAAATCAAGGCCATGGACGCAGCCTCAAGGGGAATCCTCAGAAGGCCGGAGACACCCCGGAGAAGCACAGGAGAGAGAAGATCCAAGTCCCATCTAGGGCCTCCGACTCGTGAGTCCCGGCTCCTGGTCTGACGCCGCTTCCTTCCGGGCCCGCTCAGCCTCCCCAGCGGTGAAGACTCCTTCGGCTCCTCTTCTGCCTCACAGGCCAAGACCTCCAGGCCTTCCTCATCTTCCTCTTCTAAGGCCATGGCTAGGTCGGGGACCGTCATCACCACCATAAGTCTGGTTCCCGCGTTCTGAACCCGACGTCCAGGTCTGCCTCCTTGCCTCCCCAGAGGAAGACCAAAGAGCTTACCTCCTTGAAGAAGTCGTGGGTCCCAGCGCCCGTCCAGCCGGCCGCGGCCCCACACCATAGGTCCCAGGAACCGTCGATCCGCCAGACACCCATCGCCGTCAGGCCTATATCTTTCTCGGTCGTCAGGGGACCGACGTCCGCATCCACTCTATTGAGAAGAGGACTCGACGCCCCCACCGACGCCAGTCAGGAGACACTTACGGAGGAGGAGCTGACCCAGCCCGAGGACCAGACGGGAACCCGGTCCTGTCGCACCCAAGGAGCCCTTTCCAGAACCTGAGACCCTGGGGAGCCGACGCGGAACCCGACGACCGCCATCGGCGCCTCGGTCCGTCGTCGGCCTCTCCATATCCGAGGTCAAGGACTTGTTCACCTACTGGTGGGACACCCGAAAAGGTATGTGGTTCCCACCTCCTCCTCCTGCGACTCCAACCAGCCCCTGCACCCCTACCCTGGGGCGGCAGGTCGAGTACCTTCCCCCAGGAGCCGGTGGATCCTCCTAGGGGAGACCAGACAAAGGAGACCTCCGTCCAGATCTTCTTCAGGGTCACCCAGCCCTAAGAGACCCAGAAGACGCCCGTCGCCGTCGACTGAGGACACGGATGAATTCTCGGAAGGATCCAGATCCCCTCTCCATCCAATCCTTCTCCGGACCCACGTGAACTTCCTAGATCTCCTCCGGATGACCCATCATTCTCAGAGATCATGAGGCATATCCAAGAGAACATGGGCTAGGATGCGGGAGAATTAGACCCAGAGACTACGCCGCCAGGTATCTTCAGCAGAAAGATCCTAAGCCTGTAGTGGTACCACCCCTTGGTGGACACTTCGTGGACATCACCAAGGCAGCGTGGGCGTCCACACTCGCTCGGCGATGCGAAGAAGAAAGCTGACGCCTGCACAAGGCCCCTAGGGAGGACAAGTATCTGGCTTCACATCCTCTGGCCGACTCTCTCTGGTCATCACAGCTCTCATGACCGGTCCCAGAGACCGCAACATTTGAGCACCCTGCCACCGGACCCGAAGTCCAAACAGCTGGACGCCATGGGCAGGCGACTTATGCTTCCGCTACTTAGCCATCAGATCCCTGAACTACTTAACCCACATGGTACAGTTCAAAATGCCTTGTGGGAGCAGGGACTGACTCACGGACAAATTGCCAGATGGTGAGCAGAAGGAGGAGATGTTGCAACTCCTCCATCTGGGTTCAGGCGTAGGAACCCAGGTGCTGCGGCAGCCGCGGGACTCCTCGGCCAGAGCGGCAGCTTCAGGCGTATGCCTCGGAGACGCTCATGGCTCCGTGTCTCGGATTCACCCGGACGTCCCAGAAGAATATCCTGGCGCCTCTTTTGACGAGAAGTTCTTTTGGTGAATCCTCTGAGAAGGTCCTCACCAAACTCCAAGAGGCCGAGAAGGCGGTGAGGTCGGTCCAGGCAATGTACCGGCCAGGCTTAGTTCCTTTCGTAGGAACCAAAACCGTTTCATGGCCGGACGCAGAGACAGCAGTCCCACACCGACCTCAACAGAGGGCTCCGTTTCTGCAAGAGCCCAGGGAAAGTTGCCCAGCGGGCGAAGCCACGCCCAGCTAAGCCGGCTCAGCCCGCGGGCCCTCCCCCGCCACAGCATGACTCCTTCCCGCCCCCGCCCCTCAGGATCAACGGGACATCAAGGTCGGGGTCGCATTCAGGACTACCTGCCAGGGTGGCAGTCCATAACCACCGACAGGTGGGTCCTTCAGTTGGTCGAAGAGACCATTTTATAGAATGGCAGACAAGCCACCTCGAGGCCTCCTCTGCTCTCCGTTACTTGGGTCAGCACAAATTGCTTATCAGGCAAGAAATTCTTGCGCTCCTGCAGAAGGGAGCGGTGAGTAGTTCAGAGAACCAGATAGGATCTGGATACTATTCCCACTTCTTTCTGGTTCGAAGAAAACAGGGGACCTCCGGTCCAATCTTGGACCTAATCGACCTAAATACATCAGTGCCTACAAGCGATTTCGCATGGTGACCCTTCAAGTCTCATTCCCATGCTAAAAGGGACGCCTTCTTAGTGTCCTAGACATGCAGGACGCCTACCTGCATATCCTCAGGAAGTCAAGCTCAGAGGAGGTTCCTCTTGAGCGAGTTTCTCGGCCACCATTTCCAGTTCCGAGCTCTTCAGTTCGGACTGCCATCGGCCCCTCAGGGTCTTTACCAAGTGCATGGCAGTCGTGGCAACGTCTTTAAGGAGACAGGGCCACTATGTGTTCCGTACTTGGATGATTGGCTTCTCATGGCCGCTCCAGAGAGGTGTTGTTGCTGGCTATCTAGAGCACCCAGGCTTTGTTCCAGTCTCTGGGCATCCTTATCAATTATGAGAAGTCTCTCCTCGTACTGCCTCAGAAGCTGCAGTTCATAGGCGCAGTTCTGGACACCGTCAAGGGTAAGCATTTCTTCCGGCGAAAGAAGCGAACGCATCAGATCCCTCATCAGGGACCTCGTCGAAGAAGACTGCTCCTGCCAGGCTGGTCCTTCATTTGCTCGGACACATGGCTGCGGCCTTTCCAACCGTCCCTTTGGCAAGGCTCCACATGCGGGTAACTCAGTGGATGCTCAAGGTGCAGTGGGACCAAAGGCAAGACCATGCAGCAGCCGGTCAGAATCACGAATGCCGTGATTCGAGACTGGCGGTGGTGCTAGACCCAGGAACACTCTCTGCGGGTGTTCTGTTCACAGTGCCGTCCCGGATGATTCTTTCCACAGGCGCCTCAGGGCTGGGGTGGGAGCACACCTGAACAGGGGGTGAGGTCCCAGGGAGCGTGGACCCTCAAGAAGCTCATCTCCACATCAACATTTTGGAGATGAGGGCAGTCCTTCGTCCTGCAGGCCCTTTCAGTCAGAGATCCCGCTGAATAGTCTCATGCTTCAGACAGACAACACGCGGTGATGTATTACCTCAACAAACAAGGAGGCGCACACTCTTACCCCTTTGCAGGGAAGCGATGAGAGTGTGGGATTGGGTAATACAACAGGCGTGAGCCTGATTGCAGTTCACGCTCCCGGAGTGGACAACACAATCGAGACGGCCTGAGTCGTTCCCAGGCCAAGGTCCATGAGTGGGAACTTCTTCAAGGGTAGCAGAGGATCTGTTTCTTCAATGGAGCACTCCAGAACTGGACTTATTTGCTTCCCATCCAATGCAAAACTGCCCAATTTTGCTCGCTAGATCTAGGGCCTGGTGTTTTCTGGCGAGACGCGTTGTCCCTCTCCTGGGCAGACAGATTCCTCTATGCCTTCCTCCTTCCCGTTGATCCAGAGTTCTTCTCAAACTGCGAGGAGCATGCAACAATGATCCTGGTAGGCCCCATTCTGGCCAGGCAGATCTGGTTCCCTTGCTACCGCAGCTGTCCCGGGAACCTCCAATCCCGTTGCCTTTCAGCTCCCATCTCTTGTCTCAGGAGGAAGGTTCTCTAGTCCACCTGGACTTACGCTCACTGAACCTGCATGCATGGCTCCAAGAGACATAGCCATTTGCGACATGGGGTCTCGCAAGAGGTGGCGGAAGTTCTTTCAGCGGCCAGAAAGCCGGCAACGCATTCGGCGTCGCCATGAAATGGCCGCTTTTACTTGTGGTCGCAAGCTCGTGGCCTTTCCCTCTAGGATGCCCAGTGAAAGTGGTGCTGGAATACCTCCTTTCCTATTCCATTCGGTCTAGCTTACTCCTCTATTAAGGTGCACCTCTGCGCGATTTCTGCTTACCACTTCCTGGTGGGACAGCGCACAGTGGCACAGCTTGTTGCCTCGAGATTTCCTGAGAGGGTGTTACACCTAGGCCACCCATTAGGATCCATTTCCTCCATGGGACTTCGTCTTTGTCCTGGAACAACTCACGCTTCCCCCTTTGAACCTGCTGCGTGATTAAGAGCTGTTTTCTGTCGTGGAAAACATTATTTTTGGTTGCTGTCACGCCAGCAAGGAGAGTTTCCGAGCTCCACGCTCTTATATGTAAGGAGCCTTATTTAATTTTCCACCAGGACAGAATATCTCTGAGGGACGAATCCTAAGTTTTTACCTAAGGTGGTCTCTGCCTCACTCTCAACCAGGACATCGATTTACCTGTATATTTTCCTAAATATTACAATAGAGGAGAGGCATTGCTTCACACCCTGGATGTTCACCGCTGTCTAAGATATTACCTGAACAGAACTAAACAGCTTCAAGTCGGAGCAATTCTTCGCTTCCTTTGTTGAGAGGATGATGGGCCAACCAGTCTCAAAGCAGTCTCTTTCCCGCTGGCTTGTCCAGTGTATCTCATTGCTACGACATCAAACAGAAGCCCCTCCCGGGTACAGTCCGGGGTCAGCTCGACAAGGGGTGGCTACTGCTTGCAGCACCTCAACGCCTCCACCTTGGCCATTTGTGCCGCAGCTACTTGGAACTCTGTGCACACATTCATTAGGCACTATAGCCTGGATATTGCTTCACTGGAGAGCCGGTTTTGGCCTGGCGTGCTACAGGGTCTCCTGTCCTAGAGTCAGGACTTGTCAAGGATCTTTCCTAGTTTCCTCCTCCCAGAATGCTTACAGGCGCTATTGCTTGGAAATCAGTCTAATGGTGTAACCTGCTGCAAGAGCTGTTCTCGAAGTAAGATAGTACAGTTACATAAGAACTTACCATAACAGTAGATCTTCGAGGACAGCTCTTGCAGCAGGTACCTTCCCGCCCCACCATCCCCCTTGGAGGAGGCATGGCCTACCGAGCCTTGGGCAGGGGCTTACGCCTCTTTGCCTTTTGATGACAGATCCTCAGTCTCCCATTCTGATGTCATTTTCGGCTGGGAGTCTCCAAGGGAGAACTGGGAATTTGGCAGGACCGCCTCTATATGTGATTACGCCTGACGCCGGGCAGGACCTGGACGCTGCAGTCCCCGCTGAAGATAGCTAGTTAAAAGAATCCCATGGGGTCCTGACGCCTGCTGGCTTCAGTCCTAATGGTGTAACCTGCTGCAAGAGCTGTTCTCAAGATCTACTGTTACGGTAGTTCTTACATAACTGTACTTTCCTGGTGGCTATCACCTCTGCCAGGAGGATCAGTGAGCTGCCAGCCTTGTGTACAGTTGTGGACTATATTTCATTCCATAGGGATAAGATGGTCCTTAGGACCAATAGGAAATTTCTTCCAAGTGGTATCGATTTTCACCTGAATCAGTCCATGACTCTACCTGTTTTCTTTACAGAGAACTCCAGTTCTCCCAAAAGAAAACTTCACTGCCTTGATGTCAAGAGGGCACTTAGCTATTACCTTGACAGAACCAAGCTGTACAGACCAGGACAGACACAGCTGCTCTTCCTCACTTATAACAAGTGGGTAGGGGTAGAGCTACCACAAACAGTACAGTTGCTCGCTGGATAGTGGCACGTATACAGTTTTGTTACAGTAAAGTGGGTAAACAGGCACCCCTGGGCATAAGGGCACATTCCACTAGGGGTACAGCTGCATCAGTAGCAGCTTCAAGGATATCAGACTACTAGAAATCTGCAAAGCAGCTACATGGAAAACAGTGCACACTTTTTCACAAAGCACTACAGCCTGGATCTGCAATCCAGAAGTGATACCAGGTTTGGCACAGCAGTTCTGCAGAACCTATTCCCCAAATAGGTTCTCTGCCCAACCTCCAAAGGTGTACTGCATCAGTTTAACTCATAAGTGTTCCGGGGTTGAAGAAAAATTACTCACCATAGTAATCTTGTTTGTTCAAAGGGATCACTCATTATGATTAAAGCACCCTGCCTCCCCTACTAGAACCTTTTAAAAAAAAAAAAAAAAAAAAAAAAATAGAGGGAATTTTGTTCATCTCTGCTTTAGTGTGATGTATAGACCAGGTTAGAGACGTGCTCTTTAAACCAGTTGGTTTCCTTGTGGTCTCATATTAGGCCTGTCCCCTGGGGACTTGTGATTTTGGGGTAGTTTTTATGATGTAAAGATTAGCTAGAGGTTCTTATACCCAGTTAGGCTCCGTAAGAGTCTGAAGCACTCCAGTTCAGCAGTTACTAGGGCATCAGTTTAAAATTGGCACGAGCCAATGGGGTCTATCATTTGCATAGCATTCCAGCTCTCCGGCAGTTCAACACAGGAGGCTGACTGCATGGATCAGTTTAATCATAATGAGTGATCCCTTAGAAGAAACAAGATTACTGTGGTGAGTAGTGTTTTCTTCTCTGTCATGATCCAACTTTGTTAGTTTGTAGTTCTTGAATGCTCTTTTGGGCGTTTGCAGTTTATGCTATAGGTGTCATGGTGGACAGGAAACAGTATGGCCGACAGGAATACGATCAATGCCATAACTGTGTGTCTGTCCATCACAAACAAGTCAAAATATTTTTTTTAACTGAGGGCAGCGCCTGTACCCCCTCCACCCCCGCTGCCGTGAAATAAATATAATCAACTCTGAGGTCGCATAAGATTGAAGGAAAAAAAATTGACACTATTACTTGGTGTGCGACCTCTAGTGATTTCTTTACAGTGTATTTATTTATTTTTTTCTCCATAGTGCGGGTTGCATTTCTGGTATGCCGAATCGAACCCTGTTGCTTCCAGAATTCCTACCTCACTGCCTAGCTCCTGACCACTGCGCCATTTGAGCAGCGCTGCCAGGACTCTTTTGCCTCGCAGTTTTATAGTTTTCTACATCGAGCGACGCATTAAATAGCTCCAAATAAGTTACTTCCCGAGTAGAACAAGACCCATCAGTCACGTTACTTCCGGCTGCAGAGTGTCTGCCATGACACCTGCAGCATAAACTATAATCGCCTACTCTTTTCTTTTCCTTTATCTTAGCTTCTACTTCTCTGGTGAACCAGAGTGGGTTTCTCCTCCTCTTGGATTTGCCGATTTGTTTAGTGCAGTCCTCTGTGACTGTGGCTAGGCATGCTTCAAAGTTTTCCAGCACTCTTCTACATACCCCATTGTTCCAGTTTGCAGTATGGATTTGATCTGGGACTTCATCACAGGGAAGTTGGCTTTCCTGAAGTCGATTACCTTGAGTTTATGTGACATCTGTCTTCTGCCCTACCAGCTGTTAGCCATGCTGATCTGTGGTCGCTGGATCCTAGGTGGCTTCCTATGTGCACTCCTGAGATCCTGGAACTGCTGGAGAGTACCAGGTCTAAGATTGCTGCATCCCTGGTGGGTGATTCTACTAGTTGAGTTAATCCCATCGCAGTGCATGAAGGAATTCCTTGCTTCTTTCTGAGGAAGCTGTGTATGAGGCCAGTCTACATCAGGCAGATTGAAGTCCCCAACTAGAAGAATCTCACCCTTGCTGGCCATTGTTACGATGGCTTCCATGAGTTCCTTGTCTGTGTCCTGGGATGGAGGTCTGTAGACAACCCCTACCCGGATGGGGTTACTTTCTCCAGCTCCTAGGGTGATCCATAAGACCTCAGTCTTACTCGGTTAGTTTTGGTGTTCAGTTGCACTGATAGCCGTCCCTTGTGTATACAGCCACCCACCCCCACCTTTTTTCCCCTGTATGATCCTTTCTAAAGAGCGTGTAGCCAGGTATTGTAAGATCCCATTTGTGGTTTTCAGTGAACCTCGTTTCTGTGACTGCTATCCAGTCTAGTTGTGATCCTGCTATTGTCGCTGTGAGCTCAGGGGTCTTGTTTGGGAAGCTTTGGGTATTGACACTCATGGTCTGCCAACCCTGATTGCTTTTGGGCAGTGTCTCCTCCCTGCTTGCCCTGACCCCCCACCCCCAATTGAGGCCAGTTGTGGGCAAGTCTCACTGGTACCTCTGGGCTCCCTACCATTTCTTGGAAGCATCAGGGCCCACGCGAGGGCAGAGAGAAGCTCTTGCCTCTTTTCCTGGCTCCCCGGGGCCCTCATGACAGTAGGGAGGGTCTTCAGGTCTTCCTATTCTAAGAGTCCTGCCTCAGGCTTCTTCCTTCTAGCTAGGGCCAGGGCCCTCTGCTGAAACTAGGGTGCGGGGCGCCCTCTCCATATAGATATTTCATCTTTTCTCCATTGCAAGACACCCTCGTCTCATGCCTCCTGGCAACACACCGCCCCTCGCATTCTCAGGAGTTAGAACCTGATGGTCTCCTTCTTGTTAAATCTCCTCCCGGTGGTGATAAATTAGAATTTGTCCTCTACACCCCGGGATTTTCCCTTGGCATTGAGGTGAAATTTGGCCTGAAGATGGGTTCTTCCATCTTCTGGCCTCAAGAGGAAGGCAGAAGGAGCATTTTGGGATCATATATCTCCTCTCTGATGGACCTGGGGTTAGCTCCTGGTCTGTCGATCGTGTCTCCTGTCAAGACTCTCTTGCTGGTAAGGGTTTGTTTTTCCCTCTCTTTAGGGAAGATCCACATTTACTTCAAGTGGGAGCTGTTGCAGCAGGTTACGCCATTAGGGCCGAGACGCCGACAGGCACCAGGAACCTATGGAAAACTTCTAGCTAGCATTCTACAAGCGGGGACCTCCACCTGGCGTCAGCCCACCTCTGGCGTCGGCCAGTGTTATAAAGGGGCAGTCTCCTAGCCCTACCCCAGTTCTTTTCCCGCCATCAACCCACGCATATCGGTTCTATATACTACCCTGCTCTTGTCCACCGCCATTTCTCACGCTTTATCAGTTTGTTTTTTTTCTTTTCATTCCAGTGTTTTTTCCTCTGTATGTCTTCTCCATCTTCCCCCATCGGCGGCACCAGTCCGTTGTGCCCTCGCGGCAAGCAAATTCCATCTAAGGACGGCCATTCGTCTGCATCTTCTGTCTAGGTACAGACCACAACTACGAGGCCTGCCAGGATTGCTTGAAGTTCAACAGCAGGACCAGGATTCGCCGCCAGAAAGCCTCAAATCCTTACTACTAGAAAAACTTGTTTGCTGCCATGCAGAAGATAATCCAGGGTAAAGTTCTTCATCGTCCCTATTTCAGGGTCGTCGACATCTTGACTCACCCTAAAGGAGAAGTCGTCATCTGAGGAAGCACCACCATAAGGAGTAGCACAAGGACAAGTCCCGCTCTGATTCCGTTACCAGCACAAGTCAGGCACCGGTTCCGGGTCCTCCTCCTGCAGGAGGTGGACACAGCCCCCAGCAAGTCCTCACTCCTTCCGGGCTACAGGTGATTAGGCCTCCTCCCTTATCCTGGCGTCAGGCAGAGGCTCTTCAAGGCCAAGGTTTTGCGTCCTCAGCCCTTCAGGCCATGAAGCTCAGGTTCACTTCAACCTTCAGGTGGCTCGGCCAGTTATTCGGACAGCAAGTCTTTACCAGTTGTCTGACCGGCCACAGCATCCGCCAAGTCGGCGTCAAACTCCAGAGCCGGACTCCTCTGAGTGGCACCAGGGACATGTGCTCACCTCCCCAGGAGAGTGACGCCTCTGCCCTCCTCAGGACTTCATTCCCCTCGGCGAGCCTCTCCCAAGCCAGCACCCGGCACACTGGGTCCCTTCACGGCCTCCCTGGCATCCTTCCGATGAACCCCCCAAGCAGGATTCGCCAGACCCTAGTACATCTCGCTAACGATAATGTTTCACCTAAGCTGATGCCTGAAGGTCCATCATCCAACCAGCTGATGGCACTGGACAACCGTAATCTGGGAGAGCGATGCGGTTACCCTTCTCGACAAGGGCTACTGCCAGGTCAGTCCGTCTGCCCGCTGATTCGAGGCGCTCCCCTGAGCCAAGGATCCCCACTATGTGGCGATCAAGGGCTTTTCTCATCCTGGTGGAACATAAAGGTGATCTTCTCCTTGGAAGTCTTCCTCGCCCCCCAAAGAGCCTATGACTTCATAACCCCCACCGGCCTTCTGCTAAGTCAAGGCAACCGACCCCTCAGCAGGATGGCTCTGGCAGAGGTAATTCTGGACAGAAAGGTAGGAGGCACCATTCCTCCTCCAGGTCTTTGGACAGGCACAGATGCCACCTTGGCGGACGCCAGTCCCAACATTCCTCCTCTAGGCTGTCTTCTCTGGAGGATTCCAGTCGTGGCTCTTCCTCCTCCTCCAGATCTTCCTTTTCAGGGGTGCTTCTTGGCGGTGGGATCTAAGGACTCCTCCAGGTTCCCGCCTGATGATCCATCTTTTATGGACGTCATGCAGCATGTCCAAATCATTATGGGGTGGGACACAGAAGATTTGGATCCAGAAAGACATCTAGCTAAGTACCTCCGTCAGAAGGATCCTAAGTCTATTGCGGTGCCACTTTTGTTGACACCTTCCAGGATGTCACCAGGATTGCCTGAAAGCACCCTTCCACTTCCTCGACAATGCCCAAGAAGTCCGACCATCTTTATAGGGCTCCCGGGATGAACCCTTTGGGGGAACAACCTCTGGCGGACTCAATGTTGATCACGGCTGCCCATGACAGGTCTAAATGGCCTAGGCACCTGAACACCCAACCTTCCGATAGGGAATCAAAGTAACTGGATCAGCTCGGCAAAAGTGTACACCTCTGCCACTTGCATTATTCGCTCCCTAAATTTTATAACTCATATGGTCCATTATCAAAATGCCCTCTGGAAGCAGGGCATGGAGCTTGCACAGGCCCTGCCTGATGTTTCCCAGAAGGTGGAGCTGCTCAACCTTTTAAAGTCTGGTCAGACCTTGGCACCCACATCATACGTTCTTATGACTCTGCTGATACTGCCACCAGGGCTATAGTTACAGGTGTCTGCATGAGACAACATTCCTGGCTCCGGTCTCTGGTTTCTCTCCGGACGTCCAGGCAGGCATTATGGACGCCCTTCAAAGGCCCTGTCCTTTGGAGCGAATCTGAGAAAATCATTACTCGTCTTCAGGGCTCGGGAAAGGCTATTCTGGCGGTGCATACCATGTACTGGTCTAACCAAAAGCAATTCAGGCGTCTATCCTTTCACCACTCCTCTGGACACAGTCCCGAGGACAGCAGCAGCAGGAGGCACCTTCAAGCGAAAGGCCACCTCTCAGTCCCCAGGAGGAGCAGCTTCAGAGCCACCAAGTCCTCCCAGGCCACTCTGCCTGACTCCTTGCCCGACCCCAGCAGAATCCCACAGCGGAGATGGGGTGTCGTTTCTCCCTCTAGAGGGATGGCGCAGGATAACGTCAGATTGTTGGGTCCTGCAGTTGATCAAGAAGGACATACTTTAGAATTTCTAGATCTGCCACTAGACCACCCTCCCTTGCCCTCCCATTATTACCCATCACATGCCACCCTTATTCAGGAGGAAATACAGGCGCTTCTCTGCAAATGGGCCATAGAACCAGTGCCAGCAGCCCAAAGAGGAAGGGCATCTATTCCCACTTGTCTTGGTTCTCAAGAAAACTGGATCTGTGCCCCATCTTGGATCTCAGCAGTCTGAACAAATACATGGAATACAAACGATTCAGAATGGTTATCCTTCCAGGCCTGATTCTCTTCTCCATTGCTGTCTGGACAAGCAGTATGCATACCTCCACATCCTGATCTCCCAGTCCCACAGAAGGTTTCTGCAGATCTTGTCTGTGTCAGTCTTCACCATTCATCACTTTTGGGTAGATGGCGAGGTCATGACCCGATGGGAGCTTTTTTTTTTCTTTTGGTGGTAGACCCGACGCATTCACGATGGCGCTCCACGGGTTGGCGTTCTCGCTGTCGACTCTGCCTGCCTGCCAGTTATTCGTCTCCCCTCGTCGAGGTCTCTCATAGGGGAGCTCAGAGAACTTCAGGCCTACCGCCTATACAAGTTACAGTTTTCGACTCAAATCGACTATTCTTTCAATGCCATGATCTGTCGGCTTCTTTCCTCTGAGTTCTAGTTGTCATGCCAGCGTCGCTTGGTGAGACCTTTCAATTATTTGTATTCTTGGCGATGTCGAGTCTATTTTTGTGCTTTTTTCCTTGTAGATCATGTCTGGGTTGGAGGGCAAGAAGACTTGAAGGCAGGATGGCCCCACAGCGGCGGTGCCTTCTGCGGACATAAATTTTTCTGTTACCGACCAGCATGACCATTGCCTTCGATGTCTTGGCCCGCTTCATGACATGGATTCATGCAACGCCTGTTTCTCCATGGTCCCACAGGTCATCGAGCAACGCTGCGGTGGAAAGTTGGGAGAGCTCTTCCGACTTTGGGGGTCAGGCCAGCATTCCTGGCCTTTCCTCCGGGTCCCCTCCGGTTCTGTACGGACCAAGGAGGAGGGGGCCTCGGCTTCTAGTAGCCTGGCCCGTTGCGAAGCTCCTTCAGCATGCAGGAGGCCCCTCTGCTCCTTTCGGGGGGCAAGTAGGGCCTTCTACCAAGGCAATCGCCCGCCAGGGTGAAGGCTCCCTCAGTGTCTGACCCACGGTTCACAAGGCCCGGATCAGCGGCACCATGGGCCCTGACAGATCTGTCATTGGTGCATTGTGGGAGTTTCTAGCGCCGTCTTTGTCCTCTTCTTGCCTCGGTGCCATTGGCGGCGCCCGGCGTTGAGCTAGCGCCATGTCAAGCTCGGGACCGGCACCATAGAGCTTTGGGTTCTGCTGTCGGTGCCATAGTCGGTGCCGCCCCTCCCTTGGCCTTTCGTGGGGCCGGATGGTGCCGTGACTGGTTCTGACTGCGGGGCTGCTGTTCGGCCGAGGCCATGTCCACATCGGATACCGCTTGCAGTGCTGTGGGGGCACTGGCTCGGGTGCAGTCTCTGTTTCTGGCACCCCGCTTGTCAAGGATGGCAGCAGGCGCCCTCCCACGGTCTGGCACAGGGCCTGGCCTCTACCTCTTCCGGAGGCGGAGTCTGACTCCTTGGGGTTGACTGTTGGTGTGGGCTGCCCTGTAGTGTCCTTGACAAGGCGGAGTCAGCCCCTTCTGAGGGTACTGTCGGTGGCTGCCGAGACTAGGGTCATGGGCGCTGACAGCAGGCAGTGGTGCAGGCCACCACTGCTGTGCAGCCCGATCTTGGTGGGTTCACTGACCCCTCAGCAGTGGTACCCCACCTGGTGTGCCTGGATCGCCCAACTTTGGGGTCGATCAGAGCACCTACGGGAGGGAGGGTACTGTGCCTTGGTTAGCTCCTTCGGGTGCTGGCCAGGGCTGTCAGCTACCTAGGCTGGCCCTCTCGAGGAGGAGGGCGCTCGGATTCAGAGCGATCGAGGGCTGGGCTTGCACGCCCTTTTTCTGGGGCCCACCCGGCTCTGGGAAAGCCGTGAGTATGGGTCTCCACCTGATCTCTTTGAGAGAGCCCCATTCTTTTGAGGTAGGGGACCGTCCTTCTGGACCCTATCGGCCCGGTTGCCTCCATGGGGATTCTTCCAGGCGTAGCCAAGGCAGTACTGAAATGGTTGTTCAGCTGTCGGCTGTGGGAGTCTTCCTGAGCACCTTCGGAGTGCTCCTGGTCCGGTCCCTAGCCCAGGCGGAGGTCAGCCTACTTGTCTTTTTGGCTCTGTCCCATCCCTCTGCCACATTCTCCCTGCGCTCCCAGGCATCCTTGGTCCCTAGCAGGTCTCTCTCCTGGAGCAGTTCAGGGCTGTGGCTGCTCGGTTCCCAGCTTACGTCAGGGCAATGGGCAGACAGATTTTCAACCTCCCCGAGCAGCCGCCCTCTGAGCAGTTGGTGCCCTCCAACTCTTCATCCCTCTTCTGGGGAGAGGAGCCTTGTCCACATCTCTCCAGCCACTGATCCGCTGAGTATCAGGGTTTCCTCGTGGGGATGTTGGAGGACTTGCACCTCAACCCCACCACTCAGAGCAATCCTGAGCACTCGGCGCGCTTTTTGGGTGACTTCAGTGAGGACACCTTGTGGTGCCCCCTGGCCTGCTCCCTTTAGGGAGGCTTGCACTCCTGGCAGAGACCTTTTTCCGGAGTTCCTGCCCTAGGGATCTTTGCCAGAGATATTGCACACCCCTGAGTCTCCAGGTTCTATGCCTCAGCCTCAGTCAGGAATGGCGCAGCTGGATACTCCTGATGGGCTTGCGCCCTTCACCGTGACTGGCCCCCAGACCAAGATTCCTTGGACTTTGATTTCTGGGGAGGAGGACTTTCTCTGACACGGTTGCTGCTTTCTATCTCTGCACATCAGGCCACTCTGCAGCCTATGACAGGTTCTTGTGGTCCAGGCTAGGTCAGCTCCTAGCCTAGTTGCCTGATCACGAAGCAAACCAGACAAGCCATTGCACTCTCTGTGCGAGGCCTGGAGCTAGCAAGGCACCAGCGAGGGCATCTTATGATGCCAGCGAGGTAGCTTCCAGGGTCGTGGGACAGCAATCTGCACTAGGCGGATGGCATGGCTGTGTCTTTCCAGTTGTCACCCCTGGCCCCGGCGTGGGGTGATTAACTCCAGCTCACCAGGGAACCTACCTCTTCTCCCATGGAACAGGGCCAGTTTGTCGGTGCAACTTCCTCCTCCGGGGGGGTCCGTCTCACTCTTGGGCCTCTACAGGCCTTGAAGGTTCTCCCTCTTAGTATGTTACCCACTGAGGAGGTAAGGGACTCTGTCCCTTAGGGTTAAAAGAAATCCCCTTTGGGGGCTCGGCACTCTAAAAGTGATGAATGGTGAAGATTGACACAGATAAGATATGAAAATTACTGCACTCACCGTAATTCTGATCTTTCTGTGTATCTTCACCATTCATCTCAATCCTGCCCTCCATCCCCCTGGGGCCCTCAGTCTCTGGTCCCCCTCCTCTCTGTGCCAGCTTGGCCCCTCTCCTTTCTTGCGTCAGGGAGTGGGTAGACAGGGGCATGGGAGATAATTTCTGTGGAGAGTGGTCAGCATGGGGGCACTCCTTCTCCAGTGCATTAGCTCCACCCCTGTGGGTGGGAGTTTATAGTTGCCTCCATTCTCTCCTCCTCCTTGTTTCCGTCTTTTATTTTCTTTGTCGTTTGGACTATCCTTTATTTCAAAAAAAAAAAAAAACTTGTTCTTTTTCACCAAAAATCTTTTCCTTGAGAGGTGATAATTCTCTGTTTCCTGTCCTTCTTCCAGAATAAACCAATTCTGCTAAAATGGAGTTTTGCCAGACATTCTGTGCCTTGAAGTCTGGCAAGAAGCCTTCTTACTCCTTGCAGTTCCTATACAATATGGAGACGGACCAAGGTCCAGGCTACAGTTAAACCTTTCTCCCTTCTCGCCCTCATCCTAATTCCTAGAATCCTTATCCCACCCTTCCTCCCTCCCTCCTATATTTCCAGAGATTGGGGCCTCCCAATCTCTCTAGTTCCGATTTCTTCTTTTCTGTCCTCTCAGTCGTTATTTCTCATTTTAGTTTATACATCTTTTCCTTTTCTGTCCCTTGGACTTCCTTGTCCCACCCTCCACTCCCTTCCTCTTACCTCTCCGGTGACTCAGAACTGGCAGGCAGGTGGAGTCGACAGCGCATAACAGCCAGCCTGTGGCGCCACACAATCGTCGGCCTCGGGCGGTGCCGATGGTGCGTCAGCTCCGCCTACCAAAAAATGCTCCATCGAAGTCGCGACCTCCGGCCATCTACTCAAAAGTGATGAATGGTGAAGATACACAGAAATTACTGTAGGTACGTAATTTTCATTTCCTTTTCCACGGAAGCCATTACCAGTTCCAATCTCTGCCATTCGGCTGTCCTTGGCTCCTCAGGTCTTTACTAAGTGCCTTGCAGTGGTAGCGTGACCTTAAGGAGGAAAGGTCACTATGTCTTCCCCTGCCTGGACGATTGGTGTCTCACAAGCCTCCACCAGGAACAGCTGTTGAGCACGATGGAAGACGCCTTTTCTCTGATCTTACTTAGTGGGAGCTCTTGCAGCAGGCAGTTACCATTAGGACTATGCATGAGCACTAGGACCCCATGGCAAAATTCTAGTTAGCAGTCTTGGGGGGATGGGGGGACCCGACGTCGGCTCCGACCCGTCGGCCACTGGTATATCAGGGGCGGTCCCCAGCCCCACCTCAGTTCTTTTTCCGTTGCAGACCTGTTGCCATCAGCACTTCAGTAAACTTTTGGAAGAACTAACATTTGTCTCCTAATCTTCTGCCTTTTTCCTTGGTCGAAAGTCTGCTTTTCGTCTCCTTGATTGCTGTATGTCGTCCTTCACCATCGTCCGCCTCTTCCATCGAGAAACGACTAAGTGCACCTGTGGTTGGCAGATACCAGCGAAGGATAAACACGAGGCCCAAGGCCTTCTGCCTGGGGCCCGACTACAGCACCAAGGCCTGCTCGGTGTGCTGTGGCTTTACCGGCTGGTTAGGATTCGCTGCCTGAAGGCAGTCAAAGCCCATCTTCTAGAGCAGCAGGTGGCAGTAATGCAGGCCTCACCAGCAGGAAAATCCACTTCTTCTGCTGCTTCTTGGCCTAAACATCAGGATAAAAGGAGGACTCTGATTGGAAGTCCGAGAAAGGACCGGGTCGGTCTAAGGGCATTCGCGTCCCGGTCCCTCACCGAAAGAAACCTCCTCAGGGTCAAACTCAGAAGGGTCTGACCATTCTTCCTGCCAGTCCAAACATTCTACAGGGCGAACAGACTTCCATTCCACCGAAACACTGGTATCTGGGAATGGCAAGTAGGGCTCCGGTTAAGCCTATAGCCCAAATTTCCCTGAAGGTGAAAGCTATTCCTTGTGGCGTCCTCCACCACAGGGATCAGGACCTCCCCTACTTTACCCACGAGTTTTAGTCCCCTGCGTAAGATCCCAATGTCTGCCCCACCGGTATGCCGGGTAAGGCCTCCGATTCCTGGGATCAGGAGTCAGTCTCTCGACTAGTCACGGCTCACCATCCCAGTGGCGCCAGCATCGCTTTAAACGCCATCTGCTCGAGCCAACCGCTCCAGGCCGTTGTCAGTCCAAGAAAAGGAGCATCCGCCGGGCAAGGCCTCCTCAGCCCAAAATGTCCGGTCCACAGGATGTCCACGCCAGAGGACCAGGGGATCAGTCCACTCCCTCACCTAAGGAACTGCCGGACCTTCCCTGATCTCCTATCACTCCTCCCACACCAGAGAGCCTCCACCTTCAGGGGAATCAGCCGCTGCACAGTTCACAAAGAAGAACTGACTGAACTGTTTCTGTTCTGGTGGGGGCAGGTGAAAAAAGAGTTATTCCACTGCAGCGAATCTCAGAAATGGCTCCAGCTAAGGAAAAGGACCAAAGCTCAGCTGGGAAACCTTCTTTCCCGTCTCGCCATCTTCTCCTAGGCCTAGAACCAAGTCTCACTCATGCAGCTCCATGGGCGGACTTTACACAAAAGAGGTGACACCGACGCTGCTCACGGTCACTTAGAACTGACCGCTGTCGCTCCCCATAGTCAGGGACGGTCATTAAGCCAGCGTCAGTCTGACAGCTGTCGGTGCTCAACCAGCTGTCGCCAGTCCCACTCCCATCACGGTCCTCTAGCCATCGTGTGTTCCCCAGTGGGTAAGCGTTCTATGGGGGGCACAGATCCTCCTCATGATCAGTTTCTTCTTCTAGGGGCCATGGCTCGGATCCCAACTCTGGTTCCAACGGTTCCCTTCGAGGGAGAGGCTGGTGTCCCCAGGAGAAGGACACCCCAGGTCACCTCCTGACAATCCCACATTCATGGACATCATGAAGCGTATCCAGCCCTCCAACGGGTGGAAGATGGAGGATCTGGATCCCAGGCCAAGACTAGCAAAGCCTCTTTTGGATACTTTCCAGGATCTTACGCGATCACTTAGAAGCATCCTTCCACTACTCCAGTGGTCTGGAAGAAGTCAGACAGGCTGTACAAGATGCTAAGGGATGAGTCCTTTCTGGTAGAACACCCTCAGGCAGACTCCATGGTAATCACAGCTGCCCATAACAAGTCAAAACAGCCAAGTACCTTAGTTCTCAGCCTCCTGACATGGAGTCAGATATTTAGATCAGGTGGGCAAGAAGTCTGTTCTGCCTCCACCTGCTCTTGTCTGGTCCTTAATTTAATTACACATATGGCGGCTATTCTCTAAGGCACAAAGTGGCTCGTGCCTTACAGATCAGGCGTGTGGCTACAGGCGCCCGATTCACAAAGTGGGCACAGGACTGGCGCACCGATTTCCCCACCCCCGGGGTGTGCTGCACCGCACCATTCACCAACATGCAGAGTGCTATACGGTACCAGCCGGTGGCAGTGCACGTCTGGCTGGGCAGGCGCACCCGCCACGCACCCCTCAGATCTCTGCTGTCAGTCCCGTCATTGCAGGTGGGGGTCGTCGGACCCTCACAGGATGGAGCCCCTGACATCGGGGATGATGATTGGGCGGGTGGGCGGCCAACACAGGCCGCCCCCCCCGGCAGCTGTACTTGCGCTCAATGAGGCTACACTGGGAAGGTGCCAGCCCGGTGCAAGGGATCCACTGTGGACCCGGGTAGGGCAGCTGATTGGCCGCCCAGGCCAGGTCCACAACCCCCACCCCAGCGTACCTGTGTGCTGGGGAATGGGGCCGCAGTGAGGGGCAGGGGGGACCACTGCTTTAGAATGCAGTCCTCACAGGCGTGCACTGTGTATGCCATTACGCGCCAGCTGCACTTCAGAGAATAGCCACCAATGTGCAGTACCAGAATGCATTTTGAAGAAGGGATTAGAGGTCACTCAGGCCTTGCCAGACTCTGCACAAAAGATCAAGCTCCTGGAAATTTTAAAGTCTGTACAACACTACAGATAAAGCCTCTAGGGCAGTGGCATCCGGTGTTTGCCTTAGCGCCATGCCTGGCTTAAAGTCTCAGGATTCTTCCAGGATCCTGGACCTCCCTGCTCCAGGGTTCCGCCTCTTTAGGAGGAGACCAAGAAACTCATCTAATATCTGTAAGACTCCTGGAAGTCAATCTGGTCTGTCTGAAAAATGTATAAGGGGACCAGAAGCCCTTTCAGAACTGCCATTTCGTGAGGCCTCAGGGCAGAATACCCACGGTCAGTTTCCAGCAGAAGGCGACTTCAGAGAAAGGCACCAGCCCAGACCTCTGGGAGCTCCGCCTAGAGGCCCTAAGTCCTCCCAGCCCTCTCTGTCCACCCTCAGGTCTATCCAGTGACTCTCACTGCGCCCCCAGCGAGAGGCGAAGGGGAGGCAGTAGGGCATCGCTTCTTCCTTTACGTGAAGGGTTGGAGCAACATCGCATCGGACAACTGGGTCTTAGACCTCGTAAGGAGATTACATACTCGAGTTCACGCAGATCCCTCCGGATACGCCACCAGGGTCTCCTCCCATCATCCTCCTTCGCACATTCCCTAATCAAAGGAGAGATTCAAGCCCTGTTGCAAAAGCTTGCGATAGAGCCAGTCCCCGGAACAACAGAGGTGGGGCTTTTATTCTCACTCTCTTCTGGTCCCAAAAGACAGGAGACCTTGGCCCATTCTGGACCTCGGCTCACTAAATCTCTTTATAGAGTACAAAGATCTAGGATGGTTACCCTGCCATGCCTCATTCCCTCTTGCATCAAGGGACTGGTTTGCTCCTGGATATGCAGGATGCATATCTGCACATCAGGTCTTTCCTCCCCATTGAGGTTCTGCTTCCAGGGAGACATTACCAGTTCGAGACTTACCGTTTGGCCTCTTCTCCACTCCTTGAGTCTTGACCAAATGTCTACTGGTGGTGGCTGCGGCTGTCAAACACCAGAACCGATACGTCTTTCCCTACCTAGGCGACTGGCTCCTGGCAGCTCCATCCAGAACTCAACTTCTTCAACTCTCTGAGACACCTTTACTGTCTTCTGAGAATTGGGGATCACCTGAATCTCTCAAAGTCATCCCAGAGCCCAGCCAAGGATTCCTCTTTATTGGAGGCGGTCTTGGATACCATTCAGGCATGACCTTTCTCCCCTCAGGAAAGGGGGGCGATCATCTATGGAGCGTAGCCAGAGTGGTAAACATGATTCTATATGTCCTAGCCAGGACCTTCCCTCTGACTTCTGGGCACATATCTTGGCCATTCCCACAGTTCTTCTGGCCCACCTGCATATGAGAGTCCCACAATGGATGCTCAGGTGCAGTGGGACCAAAGGTAGATACCTAGACCAACCGGGTAGGGTCTCCAGCTCAGTCAGAAGGACCCTATCCTGAGTGACTAGACCCCTCCAACCTGGTATGAGGGTCCTTTCGGCTAGGAGCCACCGAGACAATTCTCACTATGGATGCCTCCGTCTTGGTTGGGGTGCTCATCTGGAGACCAACAGACCCAGGGACTATGATCTCCAGATAAGCAACTACTCCATATCAATATTCTAGAGATGAGAGCGGTCTTGAATATCTTGAGGGCATTTCAGACGGACCTGTCGCCAGGCCTTCTTTTATCCAGACGGACAACACATCGGGTGGTGTTTTACATCAACAAGCAAGGGGTACACATTGTGCCCCCTTTGCAGGAGGGGTGAGGGTCTGGTATTGGGCACTGGAACACCACTTAGACCTCACCGCTGATCTTATCTGTGTCAGTCTTCACCATTCATCACTGTTGGGTATCTGCCAGAGGTCAGGACCCACGGGACGCTTTTTTTTTTTTAAAGGTAGGCTGAGTCGACATACCCTCGCGGCCTTTTCGTGCGTGGCACGCGGGTTGGCCGTTAGGCTGTGCCGACTCGCCTGCCTGCCAGTTCTTCGCCTCCCCGCCATAGAGGTCGCCCGTGGAAGCGTGAAGAAGCTTAGGCTGCCCGCAGTTCTTAAATTTAACAAATTTTACCTTCGGTTGAAGTCCGTCGTTCTCCTGCCAGTTCTGTTTCTGCCATCACCGACGTCACCCGTAAGATCTTTCCTTATTTTAATATTTTCACGACATCGAGTCTATTTTTTTTTTTTTTTTCCTCCGTAGAGTCATGTCTGCGGTCGGGGCAAGAAATCTAAGACTGGTCGGCCCCATGCAACGGTGCCCTTGTGGCGAAAGTATTCCGTTACTGACCAGCACTACCGGTGTCTCTCGTGTCTTGGCCCACTTCATGACATGGATTAATGCGATGCCTGTTTCTCCATGGACCGCTGGTCATCGAGCAGCGTCGCGTTGAAAGTGGGGTGAGCTCCGCCCGACTTTCAGGGTCGGTGCACACTGGCCAAGCCACGCTTTCTTGACCTTTCCTCCGGGTCCCCTACTGGTTCTGTATGGACCGAGGAGGAGGAGCCTCAGCTACTAGGTAGCCTAACTATTGCCGAGGCTTCTTTCTGCGGCACAGGAGGCCGTCCACTCCTTGCGGGCGCCGCCATAGCAGTCGCCCCTTTGGGGTGAAGGCTTCCCAGGTCAGACCCGTGGTTCGCAAGGCCGGTCGCGCCATCAGTCGAGCGCCATTGTGGGCCTCGGGCTGTGGGCCCTCGCGGAGTCGTGGCGCGACTTGTCGCGTGGCGGCACCGTGGCCTCTGTTTGAGCCGTTCGTGGCACCGGCCCGGTGCCAGCAGCGCCATGGGCGATGCTACGGCGCCCGTTCTTTTCCATGTCTGCGCCTCGGCGACCAGAGTTGAGCTCGGCACCGTGGGGCCTTCAGATTCCTCTGGTGCCGCTGCCGCGCCTCTGCCCTCTTCGCCTGTCAGGCTGGGCGGCGCATCCTTGTCGCCAGGGCCACTGTCGCCGGAGCCGCCCTGCCCTTGGTGGAGCTGTCTCTGCCCTCTGCACGCCCGTGGGGCCAGATGGCGCCCACGTCTGATCCCGGCTCTGGAGCCATGCTCCCTGCGGATTCCGCTCGTGGAGCTGCAGAGGGCGCTGGCACCGGCTCGGCACAGCTTCAGTTTCTGGGCCTGTTGGCAAGGATGGCAGTGGCCACCCTCCCTACGGTTTGGCACAGGGTCTCAGACTCTACCTCGTCGGAGGCGGAGTCGAGATTTGAGTCAGACGCACAGTCTGACCCTTTGGGGTTGGCTGTGGAGGAGGGTAGCCCAGTAGTCTCCTCGACAAGCGAAGTCAGCCCCTTCTGAGGTGGGTTCAGTGGCTACGAGACTAGGGTCAGGGGTGCTGACCAGCAGGCACTGGTGCAGGCCACCATAGCTCTGCAACCTGGTCTTGGTGGTTTCACTGACCCTCAGTAGTGGTACTCCGCCAGTGGTGTGCCTAGATCGCCCAACTTTGGGGCCGATCAGAGCACCTAAAGGAGGAGGTACTGTGCCCTGGGTAACCCTTGGAGCTGCCCAGAGATGCCAGCTACCTATTCTGGCCCATTCAAGTAGGAGGGTCTTTCGACTCGAGGGGTCGAGAGGCGGGTCGGCACGCCTGCCTTTTGGAGGGCCACCCAGGCTCTGGGAGAAGCCAGAGGTGTGGATCTCCGCTCTTCCTCCTCGGTCTCTTTAGAAGTCCCATTCTTTGAGGAGTGAGGGACCCGTCCTTCTGGACCTATACGACCCGGTCACCTCACAGGGGATTCTTCCGGCGCAGCCAAGGCAGTACCGAAATGGTTGTTCAGCTGTCAGCTGTGGGGTCTTCTGGGCACCCTCCGCCTCCTTAGCCCAGGCGGAGGTCAGCCGACATCTCTTGTCGGCTCTGTCCCCATCCTCTGCCACGCTCTCCTGCGCTCCCAGGCATCCTTGGTCCCAGCGGGCCCTCTCCTGGGAGCAGTTCAAGCGGTGGCTGCTCGGTTCCTGCTTACGTTAGGGCTGGGACAGCCAGGTTTTCAACCTCCCCGTGCAGCCACCCACTGAACAGCCGGTGCCCTCCAGCTCCTCATCCCCTCTTCTGGGGAGAGGAAACTTCCGCCCACATCTCTCCAGCTGCTGATCTCGCTGAGTATCAGCAATCCTCGTATGGATGTTGGAGGACTTGCACCTTACTCCTTCCACTACCAGCAATCCTTGTTTTTTTTTTTTTTGTTTGTTTGTTTTTTCCATTCAAACTTTATTCATTTTTAATGCTTTTACAGAGAGAAGATCTAGGTAACATACATACAAATGACACAGAATTAAAGAATAGATGTTAGAGCAACTCCTCCCCTTCCTCATTTCCTCACACAGGATGGAAAAACAGCAGGAGAAAGAAAACTGGGATAAACCTCTGGGATAATTATAGGGAATAAAGTGTCAGCAGGGGGCCCCAAATCTTCTGAAAGTTCTGGGATTGATCGCGTAAATTAGCAATAATATTTTCCAGTCGCAGATTTGCCAGCAACTCCTGTAACCATTCACTGTAAGCAATATCAGTTGTATCTTTCCAGTGCCTAAAACCAGATTTTTAATGGGCGTGGCTATAAGAGATTTCCTGTTGTTAACTATAACAGAGGACAAATCCCCCAAAATGCATATTTCGGGGTAAAAGATCATGTAGCCCTAATAAAGGATCAGCCCTCTGTTGAATCACATGCAGAGGGCTACTTGGAACATTTCCAGAATATATGTAACAGGTTCCCCTCTTCCTGTGGCAACAAGCACATATAGCAGATGATAGGAATCCCAATTTAGCCAATTTCTGGGGTGAGTAATAGTAATTCTGCAGGATTTTGAACTGCATGAGCCAGAGCTTATCATGTCTGATATATTTGTGACAATTCACCCATAAAGAAGGCCAGTTGATTTCCTGTTTTGGGGCAAAATTGAGTTGGGCCTAAACAATCTGGCCATTTCCAGTTATGTAATATCTCGTACATCTTGATACAGCATGGGTAGGCCTGCCATTGGAAACAGTTCTGTCCAGTAAGACAAACTTGTGGGCCAGTGGTGCAGAGCCAAAGGATTTCTCATCAGGTGCCTTAATTGGAATATTTTGAAAATAAGAAAATTCGGGATATGGGCTTTATGTAAGATCTCAGGAGAAGTTAACCATAAGGCATCTTCCTGAATTAAAAACTTAAGTGGGTGATCACCCAGCTGGGGAATCCATTTCAGTTGTGGGTTTGCCTCAATAGTGAGAGCTGCTTATAACTTAACCGGGTTTCTTACGCTGTCCAAATAAAATCTGTAATCATCTGATGTATCCTTTGAACCACACTAAAGGAACCCAAACATTTGAAAGATTAATTAGGTAGAATAACGGAGGAAAAATGTTCATTTTGACTATATTGATTTTCCCCACAAGGAGAGGGGAGTAAGGCCCATCTTTTAAGACCTTGCCTGATAACCGCAACTAGAGGGTCTAAGTTTTGTTTTAGAATCTGCCAAAGTCTCTTGACAAGTTAACTCCCCAGGTATTTTAGGGCTTTAGTCTGCCAAGAGAAACCTACTGCAGAAGCATCTAACTTTGTTGCTTTGTAATTTAAAGGGAATACCACTGTTTTATCTTTGTTTAATTTATAATTAGACATTGAGCTGAATTCTTCCAAGATTTTAATCAGGGCAGGCAAAGATGTCTTAGGGTGAAACAATTGTAAGAGCAAATCATCCACATAGGCCAAAACTTTAATACTCTTGACACTGAACCACTATACCCTGGACATCTGGATCTGCTGTTATCCTGCATAAGGGGTTCTAAATAAATATTAAACAATAAAGGGATAGCGGACAACCCTGTCGAGTTATGGCATGAAGTGTAAAAGAATCGGACATGTACCCGTTAACAGACCACCTTAGTAGGAGTTTTGTATAAAGCCTTAATCCATTTTACAAAAGGGGGATCCAAAAGCTTGAAGTGTCTGAAATAAGAAGTTCCAGTCAACCCTGTCGAAAGCCTTCTGCATCCAAGGAGACAAGCACAGCAGGAATATCGGCATCTGTGGTAGCAGAAGACATGCGACAGGGTTCTGAGATGATCCATCAAGATCTGGCTTTCATGAATCCCACCTGTTCTGGCCCTATAATATCTGACAAAATCGGCCTAACCGGTCTGCAAGAAGTTTTGTGAGAATCTTGAGATCCTGGTTCGAAGGGAGATCGGTCTGTAACTTTGCACTCTATCAGGGGTTTACCCTCTTTGGGTATTAGGAGTGATCAGGGCTTCAAATAGCGACATCCAAATCTTGTCCCGAAAGAATGTGGCGAAATAAGGCCAGAAGCGATGGAACCAACTGTGGAGCAAACACTTTATAAAATTGGCGAAAGCCATCCGGCCCAGTGTTTTATCTATCGGAGATCATTGATGACTCTAAGTATTTCCTCTGAAGTGATTGGAGCGACCAGAGCGGTTTATGTACATTTGAAATAATAGGCAATGATAGATGTGCTAAGAAAAGACTCCAAATTGGCTAATGACAGGGGTTAAGTCCATCGGGCTATACAGCTCCATGTAATATTTCTAAATTCGGAAGCAATATCAGATGGGATGTTTTTAGGATGTCATTTTCCATGGAACGACTCGAGGCAATAAACCGATTTGACTCAAGTTGCTGAAGTTTGAGAGCAAGGAGACGCCTGCCTTTTCTCCTTGATCCACATAATGAGCTTTGGTTTTGAGAATGGAAAATTCAGCCTTCTGTCTCAGTAAATTCAAGTAAGCATCCTTCAACTTTACTAACTCTTGTTTCACTAAGTCAGAGGACTGGGGTGATAGAGTGCGTTCCAACAACCTGATCTAATAGGGATTTAAGTTTCTCCTCTTGCATCTTTTTCCGTTTGGACGCCTAATCCAATCAAAAGGCCACGAAGGTAGGCTTTTAGGGCACACCATTCGATATCAGGTCTTCCTGTCGAATTGGTATTAATTTCAGAGAAAACTGTGATGTGCTCAGCTATATATTTAACATTCTCTGGGTTTTAAGCAATTGGTTGTTGACCTTCCATCGCCCACCCTTCGTGGGAATAGATACAAGGGAGATCAAACACACACCAGGAATGGTCAGATAATGGGCCCGAAGTATCTTAGCCTCCTACACACTAGTAATCAAACTTTGAAATTAACAAATAATCGATACAGGAAGACGTGTGGTGGACCTGTGAAGTAAATGTAAATTCCTTAACCCCGTGTGAAGGACACGCCAGATGTCTATGTATCCCGTATCATCTAGTAATTCCCGGAGTGCTTGTTGGGGTGGTGCAAGTCCTTTGAGTGACCTACTTGAATGATCAATTTGTGGATCAATAACCAGATTAAAGTCTCCTCCTAAAATTAGGGGTATATTTAAATAGGGCGTAAGAATACTGAGCAAATGCATGAAAAACTGGGAGTCCATATTAGGACCATATATACTAGCAAGTACAATGTCTCTAGTATAGAGTCTCCCATTGACTATAATGTACCGCCCTTCTGAGTCGGGTATAATTAAATCTGGAATAAAGGGTATAGATCTACGAATTAGGATCATAACCCTTTGCTTTGGGTATTGCCCTCAGCCAAAAAACACTGTCCTATTTGTTGCTGCGTAATTTGTCTGCCTCAGAATTTAACAAGTGATTCCTGCACCATCCCAATGTCTGCAGCCAACAGATTGAGGTGTTTATGAGCTGGTACTGCTTAAAGGAGTAGTCCACCAGGATGTGCAAAAACATATGTAGAGTGTTTTGATATGTATGTTAACTCCTAGTGTGTCCTTCCCTCTGTCTGCTATTTGAGTTTTTCCTAAATTGCCTGCTAGCTGTGTGGTAGTTTTATGACCCTGGGGATCTCCATAACAAATAGTTTTATTGGCTTTCTTTCTCCCAGGATGCCCCCATCTCATGTAACAGTGATGTAGCCATGCCCTTAGATTTAGCATGTGTATTGCTTTAAAATTAGTTTAGCAACAGCAGAGCCTAATAACTTCTTATTCAGGAGCACAAATGGCAACAGTTAGTTTAGCAGATACCTGAGAGCAAGCTAACTGGGGTTTCTGTAAGACAACAGCTACTAAATAGCTCTAATTCATTATTTGTGGTTTTGATGTTAAAACACTCCTGCTAGCTAGACCTGATGCACAGAGAAAACAAAATAGTGAATCAGAGCTATTTAGTAGCTGTTGTCTTACAGAAACTCCAGTTAGCTTACTTCAGGTATCTGCTAAACTAACTGTTGCCATTTGTGCTCCCTGGATAAGAAGTTACAAGGCTCTGCTGTTGCTAAACTAATTTTAAAGCAATACACATGCTAAATCTAAGGGCATGGCTACATCACTGTTACATGAGACGGGGCATCCTGGGAGAAAGAAAGCCAATAAAACTATTTGTTATGGAGATCCCCAGGGTCGTAAACTACCATACAGCTAGCAGGCAATTTAGGAAAACTCCAAATAGCAGACAGAGAGAAGGACACACTAGGATTTAACATACATATCAAAACACTCTACATAACATATGTTCTAGGGACATGGATATGTTGTTCATCCACACTGTCTGGCAGGTATCCTTGCACTTTAAATCTTGCCGAAGGTCTTCGTTGGCTCCTCCCACCCACCCGGTGGTAAACTCTTGGCTCGCCCCATGACGCTAGATCTTCCTTACCGCTGGAAGCTCAGGTTCCTCCTTAACGCCTGTGTATAAGACTGGTTCCTAATCTTCGATTTTCCAATTTAAAAGTTTTTGCATTATAGACTTCCGTCTTCTATTCTCGCTGCCATGGCGGACAAATCAATCTCCGGCTGGAGATGCTCTGCGGGCAGAAGATGTCTCGACGGATCCGCACTCCACTTGTGTTACTGTTTAGGCCTTGAGCACGCACCCGCAGGCTTGCATGCCTGTGTTCTTCCTTCTAGCCTACGCCCTCGAAGATCGTGCTGCCTGCTTACAACTGGGGTACCCTGAGATACGCTTTCCTCCGTGAAGTCAAAAGAGGCCGGTCGGTGGCTCTCAGCAGGGCTCAGCGGATCAGCTAGAGCAGATGATCGCCTCGAAGAGGAGGCAGCACGGGCCGCATCTTCCTCGACTGCATTTATCCCACTCTCCTCGGTTCCTCTTACACAGCTTCCTTTAAGGAACTTTGTCTGTCCCTCTCACTAGAGGAGAGGGACCACTGCCTGCTGGACCTTCTTCTCGGTCCAAGAAGAAAGACAAGGGTAAGTCCCTCCGTCGACGCTCTTTGGGAGTGGGAAAGTCCCTCCCCGAGTTGTTGGCCATCAATCGTTAGGGCTTCGGCCACTGGTCTCACGGTGTCCCCGCCAGGTCAGTTGACCGAGACTCCCATCGACTGCAGTCGAGATCTTTCTCAACCGCTGACAGGGTTGGTCGACCGCGGCCGAAAATCCCTCTCCCCCGGTGGAGCTGAGGATCCCACGGGCTTGCCAGTGCCTCCGTTCCGAGCCCTCGGAGAACTCCTCCGAGCTGAGGGAGGAGCCGGTTCCACCTGGCCCCTCCCCGCACCATCCTCGGAAAGGCCGAGGTTCTCGGTCTTGGTCTCGGACTTTTCGGTCCAGCCGATGCCGCCGGCCATAGGCGGTCTCAGCATCAGAAAGCGGCGCCGGCTTTCCTCGCCCTCCTCCTCCTCGGATGAGGCTTCACGTGTTACGCCGACGATCACTAGGACCTCATGTGGCAACAGCTCTTCTGACCGGGAAAAGCCGATGCACGCCTTCCCTGGCCATTAAGTGGCTGTCACCGGAGCGCCGAAACAACCCCTCGCTTTACCCGAGGAGCCTGTTCCTAGGCCGTTGTTCTGCCAAAACCAGCTGCCCCACCGATTCGTGGAACCTCCGCCTCCACAGCCGCTGTTTGGGGCTCCACCAAGAACTCTCGGTCGGCTCAGGGTCTGCCCCATAGACTGTCTGTCACCTCACTCCCGATCGCCTCGGCAGGTGGAGGGTGAGCTCAGGCCTGAGGCAGTTCTTTAGACTCTTCTGAGTCCGACGACGATTACTCCCTTTTCTCCAGGCGAGTGGACTTGAGTCCTCTGAGGTCAGTCGCTGGACGACAGCCCTTCATCCTTCCTGGGTTTGCTTAGGCTCATCTCGAGTCCACCAGGATGCAGCCTCGAGCTCAGATCCAAGCGGGCCAAGTATCCCTCACGGAGATATTGGACCGAGGGGATTCCCCACGGAGGCCTTTCTGTGGTCGAGGCCATTGTGGCCCGGCCTTGAGCTCTGGCAGCGCCCCTGCTTCCTGCCCTGCGCCTCCGGCCAGGATGGCCAGGAAGTATGCGGTCCCCACCGGTTCCCTGTCCGTTTCTTCGAACATCCTCAGCCGAGGGTTATTACATCGACAGCGCTTTCGCGTGCCAGAAACGCTAGGGATGTGGACAAACATCCCGACAAGGAGTCCAAGAAATTGGACTATGCCGCTGAAGTCTACGCTGGCCTCCCTGGCCTTCATCAGGCCAGCTCGGCCGCGTTTATGGCACATTTCTCCCATGCCCTGTTGGGCTCCCTGGATGAGGTAGTCCTCATCTTCCGGCTGACCTGCAGACCACGGTTAGGCAGGTGCGGGACCAGGGCAGGCAGTGGCCAAGCAGCAACTTCAGACTGCTCTGGACATTGGAGACTATGCGCCAGGTCAGTCGCGCCGCGTGGCTATGCGCCATCAGGCATGGCTGAGGATATCCACCTTCACAGCGGATACCCAGCACAAATTGGCGGATGTCCCTTCCTGGGGACCGACCTTTCTCGGCCCTGGAGTGAAGGCCACTCCAGAGGATCGAAAAGTCCAATGCCACTTTGACTCGGTCTCATCCGGCCAGAGGGACAAGGGCCGCAGACCACAACCCAAGCCCTTTCGCTCTGCCTGCGCCTGCACGTCCGCCCAGCAGCATCAGGGCCAGCAGACTCACGCTATGCCCCAAACCCAAGCCCGCGGCTTCCTCCTCCAGGAAGCAGGGAGGTAAAGGCCCTGGAGGTCCCTCGGCCGGTCCTTCCTCCAAGCCTGCCCAGTGACGGTTGAGGGGTGTCGCCCCCAACCCCGCCGCCTCACCCCAGGTGCCCTGCGGGGGCGCTCCACGACTTTCTTTCCGCCTGGTCCATTATCACCACAGACCGGTGGGTGTTGGAGGTGGTGGAAAGGGCCTTCCTCTGAGTTCTGGCAGGCCCCACCCTTCAGAGCCGTCGCACTCGGGGGCCTCGTGGTCCGATGCTCGCTGTCAGCTCGCTGAGCCAACATCGCCTCCTCCTCGAGAAGGAGGTGATAGAGGTGGCGGACCCCCTCAAACCCGGGTTTGGTCCAGGTACTTCCTGGTTCCAAAACAGGCGGAAGGCTGGCTGCATTTATTCTACTCCACACGACTCAAAACAGTTCCCTAAGGTCTCGAACTTCAGGATGGCCACTTTGGCTCAGATATACCATCCTTGGAACACGGCGCGTGGTTCTGCTTTCTGGACCTGCAGGACGCGTTTTTCATGTCCCTATCCATCCGTCACATCAGAGGTTCCTTCGCCGAAGCGGAGGAATCCTTTTCGAGTTCTGGGCCATGCCCTTCGGCTTATCTCCAGCTCCCAGGGTCTTCACCAAATGCATGGCAGTGGTGACAGCATTTCTGTGGCGCCTAAGGGGTCTGGTTTACCTTACCTGGACGACATTGATAGCAGCCCTCCAGACAAGAGGTGGAGCGGTCCAGAGATCTGGCCCTCCAGGTTTGTTCTCAGGTCGGCCTCCCCATCAACGAGGCCAAGTCGGAACTCGAGCCAAGCAGGTGATTCTTTCATCTGGGCAGAGCTCAACTCTTCGAGCCAGGGCACGGCTCCCGCGGACAGGGTCGAGGTTCTTCCTCCTTTGCCCAATCATTTTGCTGGGCACTGGCTCGCCCGACTTCCTGCGCCTCTTGGGTCTCATGGGCAGCCTGTACCAGCGTGGTCCGCAAGGCCTGCGGAACATGCGCCCCTCTAGTGGGGCTGGCCAGCCAGTGGTCCCAACGCCATGCATCCATTGACCAGCTAGTGACGGTGACCAGGGATGTGGGAACGCTCCAGTAGTGGACTGTTCCAGTTCATCTGCAGGAGGGCATCCCGCTTGTCCGCTTCCTGAGCCGACGGTCTCTATCGATCGATGCCTCTCTGATGGGTTGGGGTGCCCATCTGGGGAACACTCGCACACGGCCTCTGGTCCCCACGGAGTCCCTGATGCCACATCAACCTGCTGGAGCTCCGAGCAGTCCGCCTAGCTCTCACCGCCTTTTGCTCCGCTTTCCACGGGTCAGTGGTCCTGGTCCAGACGGACAACACCATGACCATGTACTATCTAAAACTGCCAGGGCGGACGCGCCCATGCTTCTATGCAAGGAAGCTCTCCAGATCTGGTCACTGTGGCAGCAGCCTGGAGGCGGATCTCCAGCTATTCATGTGGCAGGAACCTCCAACACCCTGGCCGATGCCCTAAGCCGGGTAGGGGCTGCGTCCCACGAGTGGTCTCTCTGCCGGAGGTAGTACAAGATCTATTCTCCCATTGGGGCACACCTCAGATGGACCTGTTTGCCTCCAGGAGAATGCGGGTTGAGGCTGTTCTGATGCCCGCTTCTCAGCAGGAATCGCTGCAGGGGATGCCTTCTCGAGGCCGGACCCCGGCCTCTTCACGCCTTCCCCTGTTCCCTTGATGCACAAGGTGCTTCTCAAAGCAAGGAGGGACAAGGCGCAGGTGATTCTGATAGCCCCAGACTGGCCCCCGCCAGTACTGGTACCCAGATCTCCTCAGCCTCAGCTCCAGGCTCCCGAGGCAGCTTCCAGCTCGCCCGGACCTGCTCTCAGTCAATCAGGGAAGGTATTCCATCCGACCTTCAATCCCTGCACCTGGATGGCCTGGTTCCTGAGCTGCCAGAGTTCCAGGCCTTGGGTCTTTCTGACGAGGTCCTCAACGTAGTTGAGGCGTCCCATAATGAGTCGACCAGAAAATGCTACGCCTTCAAATGGAAGAGATTTTCCATTTGGTGCCAGGCAAGGGCCTGACCCTTCCTCCTGTTCCTGGCGAGCATATTGGACTACCTTGGTCCCTTTCTCAGCAAGGGCTTAGTCGACGACCTTGCGGTGCACTTCCAGCCATCTCTGCTTACCGGGCGCGGGCCGGGAAGCAGTCGATGGTGCAGGAGAAGGTGGTCTGGCGCTCAGCGGCCTTGATCACATTTCCTCCGTGCGAGAACTCTCCACCTCCGTGGGATCTTACTGTTGGTACTTGGCAAAGCTCTTGCGGCAAGCTATTCAACCAATGCACAGGTGTGTGAACTCTCTACCTGTCGTGGAAGACCGCTTTCTTGGTGGCTATCACGCTCAGCCAGAAGGATGGGAGAGCTCCAGGCACTCTGCATCGAGTCTCCTTACCTGGTCTTCCACGGGACAAGGTTGTCCTGCTCCCCACCCGAAATTCCTTCCGAAGGTGGTGTCGGAGTTTCACCTTAACCAGGTGTTGACTCTGCCGGGTGTTCTACCCCAGTCACACCGAGGTCTAATATAGGCTCCATACTCTGACCCCAGAAGGCGCCGCTACTATAAGGAGCACACGGCTGAAATTGGGAGAGGTTCGCCAGCTGTTTGTCACCTACGCTGAAGCCGCACCTGGCAGACCTGCAGCCAAGCGGACGCATAGGCAGGTGGC
Source organism: Neoceratodus forsteri (assembly GCA_016271365.2). Taxonomy (NCBI): domain Eukaryota; kingdom Metazoa; phylum Chordata; order Ceratodontiformes; family Ceratodontidae; genus Neoceratodus; species Neoceratodus forsteri. The sequence continues at coordinate 334,973,731 of CM057456.1, read as the reverse complement.
TCACCTCCTGCATAGATCTCAGTTAGGTTGCGGGCATGGAGCCTCCCAGAGGAATAAGAGCTCATTCTACCCTGCCATACTGCTGCATCGGTGGCTGCTTCCAGGACGCCCCTATCCAGGAATCTGCAGGGCTGCTACCTGGAAGTCAGCACACCTTCATCACCCATTACCACATCGACCTTGAGTCACGCCGGATGCTGGTTTTGGGGCCTCGGTTCTCCAGTCTCTATTCCTAAGTAGTGTGTGCTTTGCCTCCCTCCTCCCGGAGAACTGCTAGAGTCTGCCAGACAGTGTGGATGAACAACATATCCATGTCCCTAGAAATACAGGTTATCACCTGTAATAGGAGTTCTAGGAATGGTATGTTGTTCATCCACACGACCCACCGACCTCCTCGGGCTCGACGCACAACCTGAGCTTTCCAGGGCCAGATCTGGCGCCATGGGGCGGAGCCGGAGTTTTACCACCCGGGGTGGGAGGAGCCAGCTTGAAGACCTTCCGCAAGATTTAAAGCGGCAAGGATACCTGCCAGACAGTGTGGATGAACAACATATACCATTCCTAGAACTCCTGTTACAGGTGAGTAACCTGTATTTTTTTCACATTCTGGGTGAACTACCTTTAAGCTGGCTGCCTTGCCCCTCTAACATTCCACGGGAGAATTCTCACTTTACCTGCCATTGAGGTTTTATATGTGAATGAATATGTGCAATTGTATTCCTTTAATTTCTAGATAACAGTTCCTGTGTGAGAAAATCCTCTCATCTCCCCAAAGTTAGCAAGTCCCTTTATTATAAACCCGCACATGGTGTAAGCAAGAACCTGTGGCCCCACCCACCCCCCTTGTCTACTATCATTCGTCTTTATGCCTCATGCCCTGCAACCATCCCTCCCCCAGTCGCCTTCCTTGTTTTAAAACAATTAAAATAAGAATCACAAAAGTCCTACTAGAGTCAAACACCCCAAAACCCCTCTTGTTACTAATCAGGTAAATGTTTGGACCTGTTAACAGTATCAAAACTCTATTATCATTCTTTTACTTCAAGAATACATGGAACTATAAACTTAATTCTTTAATATCAAGTTGTCCTTCTAGTACTGCTTGGTAATACTCTGAACATTTAACAGAACATTTATTATTTTTATACAACAAAAGCATATATTCAAGATATATCTAGTCCCTGGCCCCTGCTAATAGGTTTATAATAACACTCTACCCATAACTAAGAAAGCTCCTCTCCCAGACAAAGGGTAAACACGAAGGAGCACTGGTAACAAACCCAGAAAGCCCTTTACAGTAAGCTTTCAACATAACCAGCATAAGAGTTGAAATACTTCTAGCCCACAGCGCTTTTCACTCCCTTACTGCTTATCATAATGTTCACTAGGTCCCAGATTCGTTGTTACTGTTGACCGCTGTCACTTGCAGCATCTATCTACAGGAACACGGATAAAATAAAGTAATGCCCAAACCAGAAGAGGGAGGAAACATCAAAATCAGCACTGGTTCGGCCACTAGCGCAGTGGTTCGGATTACTGTCCATCCACAGTTGGAGCTCCTCTCGTGGCAGTGCAGCATAACAAAGCAGGGCTCTCACTACGAGTAAGCTTTTAACCTCGCAAAACAGGTCTAAACTTTAAATCAAGACAACTAGTCCAAATGAAATGAGGGACAGAAGAAGTTCCCCAAACTCTAGGGGACTGCATGGGTAACTATTGGAACAAGACCCTGTTCTAGCTGCAGAACACTGCGCTTCCTCCAGTCCTGATTTAGCCTTTAAAGATTTCCATCAAGGGAGAGCACCCACCCTCGAGGCCGGAATTATCCTTCTTGGGACAAGGTATTAAACGAGGATAAGAACTTATTTGGGGTATGAGCTGCACCAATAATAATAGGGCTAACTTAAAACCAACACCTTTATTGCCTGAGGGCAGGTTGCTTTCTTCTGGTCCACATGAAGTATATTTAGGAGCGAATCGAGCCAGTCCTTTTCTGTACTCACACAAAAAAAAGTGTCATCTAAATGTTCAGCTTCAAAATGTGCATTCTCTTTGGCATACTTCTTTTGCTCCAGTAAAGGTGTGCATTACCACCAGCAATCTCCCAGTCTCCTCTGGGATTCTTGAAGAGATCGAAAGGCAGCTTAAGTGCTAAGCCGCTACTGGGATCATCAGACGAGGGGTCCAGGTTCCTGCAATAAGAACATGAAGCCTGGCAGGATATGCCATCTGATTTAATGCTGGCGGCTATTGGCTTAGCCACCAGCGGATGAAATGCCTTTCTTTCAGGTGCACAGATGGTAGATCCTGGGTCACCTGAGGGTTTTCCTTCCCACTTAGCATCTTGTAGCTCTTACATTTCTGTAGGAAGTGCTGTTTTTCAGAAAATTTAGGAAACTAAAGATTAGCGTGCATGAGGGCACCTGGCGCTGGTCTCAGCACGGAGAACCCTGTGAGCCCTATCTATGATGTATTTATCCTCAAAGGGCGAGGGGCCAGCCAACTTTGTATCAACTTCTGTACAAATAATATCGATTATGCCCTTCTTCTCCTTCGGGAGACCAATTATTCAGCATTATTCTCGTGCGACTACGGCCTCAAGGTACTCCACCTTAAGTTCCAACTTGGTTAGTCGCTGTTCTACAGGCGTTGAGTTTCAGTCTAGTTTTCTTGTTTCTTCTCAAGCGTAACAGAGCCACGTAATTATTAGAGGCTGTTTACAACTTCACTCAACTGCGTTGTAATAGTAGCCAGATCCGAGGTAAGTTGTGTGCAGGTCCTCACTAAATGGCTTAAATTCCTTAAGAAATCAGCGAGGGTGAGCGCCTCACTGTCGGTGAGTGGCGAGGCAGTTAAGTTCTGCATGGAGCCAGCCTGAGGCCCTAGGCTTCTTTGGGGCCTTTTCAGGCTAACGGGCGTAGTGCGCTTGTTAGCTTTTGGCACCTCTAGATCTTCTTCGAGGTACAGCTTTTGCAGCAGGTTACACCATTAGGACTGGAAGCCGCAGGCGTGCCAGGGACCCCACGGAAATCTTCTAGCTAGCAGTCTTCAGCGGGACCACCCCAACGTCAGGCGTAGTGACATAAGGAGGCTGGTCCCTCCCAGAATCCCCAGTTTTTTGCAAATCCGACTTGTATGTCTCGACCCTTCGGTCAGTATCTAGCGTATGCGCAATCAGAAATTGCTCAGCCGCTTCTCCACCGAGAATTTCTTCAACAATCTCTTCCTCCAGATTTATTCCTCTGTCTGATGTCCTCCCCAACCTCCGTGGAGGGCCATTCTATTCAAGTGCTCTGTGGGAAACAGATTCCATTCAAAGACCCAACATTCGCCAAGTGCCTGGTACCTGGGCCCAGACCATCAACACCCAGGCTTGTTCCTTTGTCGGGTTTCAACAGCCGGACTCGGATCCGCTTGGACAGAAGGCTCTCCAGGCTTACTCCTTTAGAAGAGAAGCTCAAGGCCATGGAACCTTCCTCTCAAGTGTGGAATCTTCTCGAAAAATCCCACAGGCACCATGGGAGAAGCACAGGGAGAAGGGTGAGACCCTAGATCCTCTGTGGGCCTCGACTCCGCGAGGTCCAAAGCTCCAGGTCCCGACTGCCTCCGCCTCGGCCCGCCTCAGCCTCCCTCAGTCGTGGGTCAAGTCTGCCAGCGGTTCCTCCTCCTGCAGCCTGCTAAGACCTCAGGCCTCTTCCTCCTCCTCCTCCAAGGCCCGCCTCAGTCAGGGATCACCACAAGCGCCACTGCCTCGACGTCCGTCACCGTTTCCTACCGCCTCCCCTCAACGGTAGAAGACTACAAGGAGCTGACCTCCTGAAGAAGACTTCGGACCCGACGCCGCCAAACACCATAGATCCCAGAACCCATCGACAGTCCGACAACCGCCGCCGTCAGGCACTTCCTACCCGGACGCCGGGCTGGGGACCCCTACATCCGACACAGCAGCTGAGAAGAACCTGCCGACGCCGCCAGGAGGCGTTGACGGAAGAGGAATCAACTCAGCCTGAGGACCAGGCGGGCGCACCTCGACGTGTCAGGCTCCCCGCCGGAGCTCCCTCCCCAGTACCGGAGAGCCCTTGGGAGTTGACGCGGACCCGCGACAGGCTATCGGCACCCGGCCCGTCGCCGGGCCTTAACATCTCGGAAGTGAAGGAGTTATTCACTTTCTGGTGGGACACCATCAAAAGGATGTGGGTCACCACGCACCTCCTCCCGCACTCCAGTAGACCCCTGCCCCAGCGCCCCTCCTTCACCCAATGGGGCAGCAGGCCGAGTGACCTCCCCCAGGAGCCAGCCGACCTCCTGGGGTGGCAGACCTATAGACAAGAGAAGGCCTCCGTCCTCAGATCCTCTTCTGGTTCACCCAGCCCCAAGTGGACCCAGAAGACGCTTACTCACCATCTACGGAGGGCTCAAGATTGGACATCTCTGATGGCTCCAGATCTCCTTCTCCCATCAGCTGCCCTCTCCTGGACCCATGCTGAACTCTCCTAGGTCTCCTCCGAATGACCCCTCATTCTCTGGAGATTATGAGACATATCCAAGAGAACATGGGTGGGACGAGAAGAACTCTCACCCTGAAGGCTACACCTAGCTCGCTATCTCGGCAGAAAGATCCTAAGCTCTGTGATGGTACCACCCTTGGTGTACACCTTGTGATCGCCACCAAGGCAGCGTGGAATCGCCGCATTCGCCTCCCGGCGATGTCGAAGAAGGCTGACCGCCTGTACAAGGCCCCAAGGAGGATTCAGTACTTATTAATCATCCTCTGCGACTCCCTGGTCATCACAGCTGCCTCATGACCGGGTCCCAGAGACTCAACATCTGAGCACACAGCCACTCGGACCCGGAGTCCAAGCAACTGGACGCGATGGGTAGGCGCACTTGTGCAGCTGCGTCCCGGCGCCTGGGCGCCAGGTCCCTAGAACTACCTTGCCCGCCATGGTTCACTTTAGAATGCTCTGTGGGAACAGGTGGACAAGACCTGCTAGAAAATTGCCAGATGGTGGGCAAAGGGAGGAACTTCTCCAGCTCCTCCGCCCGGGTTTCAGCATTAGGGACAGGTGCTCCGAGCCGCGTGACGATTCCGCGCGGACTCCTCGGCCAGAAGCGGCAGCCTCAGGCATATGCCTCCGAGACGCCATGGCTTCCGTGTCTCGGATTTACCGGACATCCAGAAGAACATTCTGGCCCCCTTTCACCGGCGTAAGTCTTGTTTGGTGAGGCGCCTGAGAAGGTCATCACCAAACTGCAGGAAGTTGAAGGCCGCTAGATCTGTCCAGGCCATGTATAGATCCAGGACTCTGTTCTTTTCATAGGAACCAGAGCCGCTTGCAGCCGGACTCAGACAACAGCCTCGCTGCTCTGCCTGTACAGAGGCTCCTTACCCGAAAGCTCCAGAGCAAGTCGCCCTTAGGTAGAGGCCAACGCCCTACTGTCGGCCTCCAACCTGCAGGACCTCTGCCGCACAGCATGGCTCCTTCCGGCCCCTGCCCTCTGTGATCAACGGAACTAAAGGTCGGGGTCGATCGCCAGACCACCTGGCCAGGGTGTCAGTCAATCACCACCACAGTGGGTGTTACAATTGGTCAAAAAGGCCACTTTATAGAATTCCTCAGACAAGCCACCCACAGGTTCTCCTTGCTGTCCTGCATCGGTCAGCACTCCCTGCTCATCAGGCAAGAAGTGCTCACTCGCTGCAGAAAGAAGCTTTGGAGCATCGGCCCCAGTGAACCAGAGAGGAGCAGGATATTATTCCCACTTCTTCCTGGTTCCAAAGAAATCGGGACCTCCGTCCAATCTTGGATTTATGCGACCTCAATATGTTCTACAAAGCTTCTGCATGGTGACCCTTCTGGGCCTAATCCCATGCTGAAGAAGGACGATCTCTGGCGCCCCTGGACATGCAGGACGCTACCTGCACATCCCTTATCGCTCAAGCGCACAGGAGATTCCTGTGCTTCGAGTTCCTCAGCCACCACTGTCAGTTCCCGCGCCTTTCGGGCTATCATTGGCCCCAGGGTCTTTACCAAGGCATGGCAGTCGGCAGCGTCTCTGAGGAGACAGGGCCACTATGTGTCCTTCTACCGGCCAATTGGCTTCTCATGGCTTCTCCGAAGAGGCGCCTGCTTGATATTATTCAGCACACCCAGACCTTTTTCAGTCTCTGGGCATCATAATCAACTCACTTGAAGTCTCTCCTGGTACCGTCTCAGAAACTGCAACTCATAAAGGGCAGTTCGACACCACTAAGGGAAAGCTTTTCTTCCCAAAGACAGGGCTTGGATCCATCCGTCCCTCATAAGGGACCTATCAGCGATAGAAGACCGCCCCAGCCAGATTGATCCTTCGCTAGCTCGACACATGGTCTGCGCGTTCCAACGGTCCTCATGGCAAGGCTCCACATGGTAACTCAGTGGATGCTCAGAGTGCATGGGACCAAAGGCAAGACCATCTTGCAGCAGCCAGTCTGAATCACGAAGGCCGTGGTTACGGGACTGGCAATGGTGGTTGGATCCAGGGAACCCTCTCTGTGGGGTTCTGCTTCTCAGCGCCTGCCTCAGTGATAACACTTCCACAGACGCTTCTGGGCTGGGTGGGAGCACACTTGAACGGGATGAAGTCTCAGGAACATGGATTACTTCAGAGGCTCATCTCTATATCAACATATTAGAGATGAGAGCTGTCCTTTATGCCCTGTAAGCCTTCCAGTCGGACATTCCACCGAGTACTCTTCTGTTACAAACAGACACCTGAGTGGTGATGTATTACTCAACAAACAAGGAGGCACACACTCCTACCCCTTCTGCAGGGAGGCCTATGGAGAGTGTGGAAATGGGTATTCGATACGGCGCAAACCTCATTGCAGTTCACGCTCCGGAGGGACAACACCTCCGCAGACAGCCTGAGCTATTCCAGGTCCAGGGTCCACAAGTGGGAACTTACAGGAGGTGGCAGAGGATCTGTTTCTGATAGTACCTAGTAATTGGATTTGTTCCGTCCCCATCCAACGCTAAAACTGCCCAATTTTTTGCTCACTAGATCCAGGGCCTGGTGTTTTCTGGCTAGACGGGTTGTCCCTCTCCTGGGCGGGCAGATTCTCTCTGCCTTTCCTCCCTTCCTGTTGATCCAGAGAGTCCTTCTCAACCGCAGGGAGCACGCAACGCTGATTTTGATAGCACCTTTTGGCTCCAGACAGATTGGTTCCCGCTCTGAGTCACCTGTCCGGGAACCCTCCGCCTTTTGCTAATCAGCTCCCATCTACTGTCTCAGGAGGAGGGTCTACTAGTCCACCTGGACTTACATTTACTGAACCTGCACGCTTGGCTCCTAGAGACATAGCCATTTTGAGGGCCACGGGTCTCAAGAAGAGGTGGCGGAAGTGCTTTCTGCCGCCAGAAAACCGACATGATACATACGCCATGAAATGGCGAGGTTTTGCTCTAGGTCTCGTGACGCGTCTTTCTCCCTAGACTGTCCAGAGAAATTAGTTCTGGATTACCTGCCTCCTTTTCATTCGTTGGCTTACTCTCGATCAAGGTGCACCTTGTGCAATCTCAGCCTACCACACCCGCAGGCCAATGCACGGTAGCAGCTGGATACGCCCCGGCCTTCTTAAGAGGGGTACTCCACCCAGCCACCCATTAGGGATCCTGTTCCTCCTTGGGACCCACTCTTTCGTCTGAGCAGCTTACGCCGCCACCTTTTGAACCTGTCGCAGATTGACAGCTCAGCTTTTGTCGGGAAAACGCTATTTTTGGTTGCTGTTACTCAGCAGAAAAATTCCAACCACACGCCTAATGTGTGTAAGGAGCCTTATTTAATTTTTTCACCAGGACAGGGTGTCCCTGAGGACGAATCCCAAGTTCCCTGCCTAAGGTGGTCTCAGCCTCACGCTAACCAGGACATTGATTTACCAGTGTACTTCCTTGCGACGCTTAATCGAGGAGAAGCACTCTGCTTCACCCTGGATGTTCACCGTGCCTTCGATACGTTTTTGACCAGGACCAAACAGCACCGTAAAACGGAACAGCTGTTTGTCTCTTTCATGAGAGGATGTTGGGAGATCCAGTCTCAAAACCAGACCCTTTCTCGATGGCTAATCCAGTGCATTTCCCTTTGCTACAAATAATAGAACAGAAACTCTTACTAGGTGGTTAAGGGCCATTCGACAAGGGAGTGGCGTGCAAGTCAAGTCATGTTTATTTAAAAAGACGCCTAATCCCAAAGGCCTGGTCAGAAATTGGACTATGCAGGGGCCGAAAAAAGTCTGCGCATCCTCCCCTTGGCCTTCATCAGGCTAGCTTCGGCCCGTGCTTGGCACATTCTCCCATGCCTGGTGGGCTCCTGGATGAGGTAGTCACTTGTCTCCGGCTGACCTGCAGACCCACCGGTTACGCAGGTCGCGGGACCAGGAGCAGAACGGTAGCAACCAGCAAGCTTCAGACTGCTCTGGACATTGGAGACTCATCGCGTAGATCAGTCGCGGCACGCGGTGGCTATGCTGCCGTCAGGCAGCGGCTGAGGATATCCACCTTCTGGCGGATGCCCAGCACAAATTGCGGATGTCCCCTTCCTGGGGACCCCGACCTCTTCGACCCTGGGTGGAAGGCCACCTCCAGAGGATCGAAAAGTCAAATGCCACTTTGGACTCGGTCTCATCGCTCAGAGGGACAAGGACCACAGACCCTGACGACGCTGCGTCCGTCTCGCCCGGCGCGTCCGGCCAGCAGCATCAGGGCCAGCAGACTCCAGCTTGGCGTCCAAGCCAAACCCGGCCTTCCTCCTCCAGGAAGCAGGGAGGTAAAGGCCCTGGAGGTCCCTCGTGGTCCTTCCTCCAAGCCTGCCCAGTGGCGGGTTGAGGGTGTCGCTCAACCCCGTCGCCCCTCACCCAAGGTGCCCCCGTGGGGGGGGGGGCGGCTCCGCCACTTTCTTTCCGCCTGGTCCATTATCACCACAGACCGGTGGGTGTTGGAGGTGGTGGAAAAGGGCCTTCCTCTGGAGTTCTAGCAGGCCCCACCCTTCAGAGCCGTCGCACCTCGGGGGGCCTCGGGGTCCGATGCCTCGCTGTCAGCTCGCTGAGCCAACATCGCTCTCCTCCTCGAGAAGGAGGTGATAAGAGAGGTGGCGGACCCCCCCTCAAACCCGGGGTTCGTGTCCAGGTACTTCCTGGTTCCAAAACAGACGGGAAGGCTGGCGACCGATTCTCGACCTACACGACCTAAACAAGGTTCTAAGGTCTGAACCTTCAGGATGGCCACTAACTGCCAGATAATACCATCCTTGGAACACGGCGTGTGGTTCTGCTCTCTGGACCTGCAGACAGCGTTCTTTCATGTCCCTATCCATCCACATCAGGGTTCCTTCGCTTTCAACGAAGATCCTTCCAGTTCTAAGCCATGCCCCTTGGCTTATCTCCAGCTCCGGGGTCTTCACCAAATGCATGGCAGTGGTGACAGCATTCCCTCTGGCGCAAGGGGTCCGGGGTTACCCTTACCTGGACGATTGGCTGATAGCAGCCCCTCCAGACAAAGAGGTGGAGGCGGTCAGAGATCAGGCCCTCCAGGTTTGCTCTTCAGGTCGGCCTCCTCATCAACGAGGCCAGAGTCGAACTCGAGGCGAAGCAGGTGATTCTTTTCATCAGGGCAGAGCTCCAGCTCTCTTCGAGCCAGAGACACGGCTCGGCCCGGACAGAATTAGGAGTTCTTTCCTCCTTGCCCAATCATTTCTGGTTGGGCAATGCTCCTCTGCCGGGACTTCCTGCGCCTCTTAGGTCTCATGGCAGCCTGTACCGGCGTGGTCCGTTGGGCCTGCTGGAACATCGCCCCTTCCAGTGGGGCTGGCCAGCCAGTGGTCCCAACGCTCACGATCCATTGGACCAGCTAGTGACGGTGACCAGGGGATGTGGGCGCTCTCAGTAGTGGACTGTTCCAGTTCATATCTGCAGGAGGGCATCCGTTTGTCCGCCCGAGTCCGACGGTCTCTCTATCGACCGATGCCTCTCTGATGGGTTGGGGTGCCCATCTGGGGAACACCGAGCACCACGGCCTCCTGGTCCCCACGGGAGTCCCGATGCCACATCAACCTGCTGGAGCTCCGAGCAGTCCGCCTAGCTCTCACCGCCTTTGCTCCGTTTCCACGGGGTCAAGTGGTCCTGGTCCAGACGGACAACACCATGACCATGTACTATCTAAACCTAAACAGAGGGGGCAGGCGCTCCATGCTTCTATGCAAGGAAGCTCTCATCTAGGTCACTGATGCTTGCAGCCTGGAAGTGGATCTCCTAGCCATTCAGCTGGCAGGAACCTCCAACACCCTGGCGATGCCCTAAGCCGGGTAGGGGCTGCGTCCCAGTGGTCTCTCCTGCGGAGGTAGTACAAGATCTATTCTCCCATTGGGCACACCTCAGATGGACCTGTTTGCCTCAGGAGAATCGCAAGCTGAGGCTGTTCATGCCCGCCCCCTCAGCAGGAATCGCTGCAGGGGATGCCTTCTCGAGGCCGTGGACCCAGACCTCTTCTCGCCTTCCCCTGTTCCCCTTGATGCACAGGTGCTTCTCAAAGCAAGGAGGACAAAGCGCAGGTGATTCTGATAGCCCCAGACTGGCCCGCCAGTACTGGTACCAGATCTCCGCACCCTCAGCTCAGGCTCCGAGGCAGCTTCCAGCTCGCCGTCCCTGCTCTCCAGTCAATCAGGAAGGTATTCCATCGGACCACTTCATCCCTGCACCTGATGGCTGGTTCCTGAGCTAGAGTTCGGTGCTTAGGTCTTTCCTGGCCGAGGTCCTCAACGTAGTTGAGGCGTCCCATAAAGTCGACCAGAAAATGCTACGCCTTCAAATGGAAGAGATTTTCCATTTGGTGCCAGAGCAAGGGCCTGGACCTTCCTCCTGTTCCTTGGCGAGCATATTGGACTACCTTTGGTCCTTTCTCAGCAGGCTTGGGTCGCCCGACCATAAGTGCACCTGGCATGTCTCTCTGCTTACACGGCGCGGGCAGGGAAGCAGTCGATGTGTGCAGGAGAAGGTGGTCTGGCTTGCCAAGGCCTTGATCCATTTCCCCTCCAGATGAGAACCTCCACACTCCGTGGGATCTACTGTTGGTACTAGCAAAGCTCATGGGCAAGCCATTCAGACCAATGCACAGGTGTGAACTCTCTCACCTGTCGTGGAAGACACGCCTTCTTGGTGGCTATCACGTCAGCCAGAAGAATGGGAGAGCTCCAGGCACTCTGCTCGAGTCTCCTTACCTGGTTCTTCCACGGGACAAGGTTGTCCTGCTCCCACCGAAATTCCTTCCGAAGGTGGTGTAGGAGTTTCACACCTTAACCAGGTGTTGACTCTGCAGTGTTCTACCCAGTCACACCTGGAGGTCGAATATAGGCTCATACTCTGGACCCTAGAAGGTAACCGCTTACTATAAGGAGCACACGGCTGAAATTCGGGAGAGGTTCGCCAGCTGTTTTGTCACCCACGCTGAAGCCGCACCTGGCAGACCTGCAGCCAAAGCCGACGATAGGCAGGTGGTCACCTCCTGCATAGATCTCTCTATAAGTTGGCGGGCATGGAGCCTCCCAGAGGAATAAGAGCTCATTCTACCCGCCATACTGCTGCATCAGTGGCTGCTTCCAGGGAGCGTCCCTATCCAGAAATCTGCAGGGCTGCTACCTGGAAGTCACACACATCATCACCCATTACCACATCGACCTTGAGTCACGCCGGGATGCTGGTTTTGGGGCCTCAGTTCTCCAGTCTCTATTCCCTAAGTAGGGGTGTATGAGCCTTGCCTCCCTCCTCCCGGAGAACTGCTAGAGTCTGCCAGACAGTGTGGATGAACAACATATCCATGTCCCTAGAATGCAGGTTACTCACCTGTAACAGGAGTTCTAGGAATGGTGTATTGTTCATCCCCTACGATCACCCGACCTCCCGGCCCGCACAGGCCCTGAGCTTTCCAGCGGGCCAGATCTGGCGTCATGGGGTGAACCGAGAGTTTTACCACCGGGTGGGTGGAGGAGCCAACTGAAGACCTTCCGGCAAGATTTAAAGCGGCAAGGATACCTGCCAGACAGTGTGGATGAACAACATATACCATTCCTAGAACTCCTGTTACAGGTGAGTAACCTGTATTTTTTTTCACATTCTGGGTGAACTACTCCTTTAAGCTGGCGTCTTGCCCCTCTAACATTCCACGTGAGAATTCTCACTTTACCTGCCATTGAGGTTTACATGTGAATGAATATGTGCGAATTGTATTCCTTAATTTCTCTAGATAACAGTTCCTGTGTGAGAAAAAACTCCCCCATCTCCCCCAAAGTTAGCAAGTCCCTTATTATAAACCCGTACATGGTGTAAGCAAGAACCTGTGGCCCCCACCCCCCCCACTTGTCTATCATTACGCCTTATGCCTCATGCCCTGCAACCATCCTCTCCCCAGCCGTCTTCCTTGTTTTAAAACAATTAAAAATAAGAATCACAAAAGTCCTATAGAGTCAAACACCCCAAAACCCTTCTGTTACTAATCAGGTAAATGTTTGGACCTGTTAACAGTATCAAAACTCTATTATCATTCTTTTACTTCAAGAATACATGGAACTATAAACTTAATTCTTTAATATCAAAGTTGTCCTTCTAGTACTGCTTGGTAATACTCTGAACATTTAACAGAACATTTATTATTTTTTATACAACAAAAGCATATATTCAAGATATATCTAGGCCCCGTCCCTGCTAATAGGTTTATAATAACACCTACCCATAACTAAGAAAGCTCCCTCTCCCGTATTAAAGGGTAAACACGAAGGAGCACTGGTAACAAACCCAGAAAGCCCTTTACAGTAAGCTTTCAACATAACCAGCATAAGAGCTTGAAATACTTCTAGCCCACAGCGCTTTCTTCACTCCCTTTACTGCTTATCATAATGTTCACTAGGTCCCAGATTCGTTGTTACTGTTGACCGCGTGTCACTTGCAGCATCTATCTACAGGAACACGGATAAATATAAAGTAATGCCCAAACCAGAAGGAAGAGGAAACATCAAAATCAGCACCGGTTAGCTCACTAGCGCAGTGGTTGGATACTGTCCATCCGTTGTGTTGGAGCTCCCTCTCGTGGCAGTGCAGCATAACAAAGCAGGGCTCTCACTACGGAGTAAGCTTTAACCGCAAAACAGGTCTAAACTTTAAATCAAGACAACTAGTCCAAAATGAAATGAGGGACAGAAGAAGTTCCCCAAACTCTATAGGGGACTGCGGGTAACTATTGGAACAAGACCCCTGCTCTAGCCGTGAACACTGCGTTCTCCCAGTCCTGATTTAAGCCTTAAAGATTTCCATCAAGGGAGAGCACCCACCCCCGGCGTCGGAATTATCCTTCTTGGGACAAGGTATTAAACGAGGATAAGAACTTATTTGGGGTATGAGCTGCACCAATAATAACAGGGCTAACTTAAAACCAACACCTTTATTGCCTGAGGGCAGGTTGCTTTCTTCTGGTCCACATGAAGTATATTTAGGAGCGATAACCGAGCCAGTCCTTTCTGTACTCACAAAAAAAGTGTCATCTAAATGTTCAGCTTCAAAATGTACATTCTCTTTGGCATACTTCTTCTGCTGCTCCAAAAGGTGTGCATTACCACCAACCAATCTCCCAGTCTCCCTTCTGGGATTCTTGAAGAGATCGGGAAAGGCAGAAGCAAGCTTGCTGAAGCCCGACTTAAGGATCATCAGACGAGGTCCAGGTTCCTGCAATAAGAACATGAAGCCTGGCAGGATATGCCATCTTGAATTTAATGCTGGCGGCTATTGGCTTAGCCACCAGCGGATGAAATGCCTTTCTTTTCAGGTGCACAGATGGTAGATCCTGGGTCACTCTGAGGGTTTTTCCTTCCCACTTAGTATCTTGTAGCGCTTTACATTTCTGTAGGAAGTGCTGTTTTTCAGAAAATTTAGAAACTAAAGATTAGCGGCGGAGGGCACCAGGCGCTGGTCTAACAGCACGGAGAACCCTGTGAGCCCTATCTATGATGTATTTATCCCCAAAGGGCGAGGGGCCAGCCAACTTTTGTATCAACTTCTGTACAAATAATATCGTATCATGCCCTTCTTCTCCTTCGGGGAGACCAATTATTACAGCATTATTCCTGCGACTACGCCCCTCAAGGTACTCCACCTTAAGTTCCAACTTGGTTAGCCGCTGTCTACAGGCGTTGAGCTCTGGGTCTAGCTTGTCTTGTTTCTTCTCAAGCGAACAGAGCCACGCCGAATTATTAGAGGCTGTTTAAGCAACTTCACTCAACTGCGTTGTAATAGTAGCCAGATCCGAGGTAAGTTTGTGCAGGTCCTCACGAAATGGCTTAAATTCCTTAAGAAATCTGCGCAGGGTGAGCGTCTCACTGTCCCCGGTAGTGGCGGAGGCAGTTAAGTTCTGCATGGAGCCTGAGGCCCTAGGCTTCTTTGGGGCCTTTTCAGGCGTAACGGGCGGAGTGCGCTTTGAAAGCATTTTTTGGCACTCTAGATCTTCTTCGAGGTACAGCTCTTGCAGCAGGTTACACCATTAGGACTGAAGCGGCGTGGCCAGGGACCACACGGAATCTTCTGGCTAGCAGTCTTCAGCGGGGACCACCCCCAACGTCAGGCGTGAGTACATAAGAGGCGGGTCCATCAGAATCCCCAGTTTTTCCATGATCGACTTGTATGTCTCGACCTTCGGTCAGTATCTGAGCGTCTGCGACAATCAGGAAGTGATTTCAGCCGTTTCTCCACGAAATTTCTTCAACAATCTCTTCCTCCAGATTTATTCCTCTGTCTGATGTCCTCCCCAACCTCCGTGGAGGCCATTCATCAAGTGCGCCTGTGAAACAGATTCCATTCAAGACCCACATTATGCCTCGTCTGGTACCTGAGCCCAGACCACAACACCCAGAGCTTGTTCCTTTATCGAGGTTTCAACAGCGGACCGGATCCGCTGACAGAAGGCTCTCCAGGCTTACCTTTAGAAGAGAAGCTCAAGGCCATGGAACCTTCCTCAAGGGGAATCTTGGAAAAATCCCGAGGCACCATGAGAAGCACAGGGAGAAGGTGAGACCTAGATCCCCTTCTAGGGCCTCGGACTCCCGCAGGTCCAGCTCCAGGTCCGACTGCTCTCCGTCTCGGGCCCGCTCTCAGCCTCCCCCCAGTCGTGGTCAAGTCTGCCAGCGGTTCTTCCTCCCTGCAGCCTGCTAAGACCTCTAGGCCTTCTTCCTCCTCCTCCAAGGCCTCGTCTAAGTCAGGGGATCACCACAAGCGTCACTCGGCCCCCGACGTCCGGTCAGTTTCCCTACCGCCTCCCCCTCAACGGAAGACTAAGGAGCTGACCTCCCTGAAGAAGACTTCGGACCGGACGTCGGCCAAACACCATAGATCCCAGGAACCGACGACAGTCCGACAACCGTCGCCGGTCAGGCACTCTCCTACCCGGACGCCGGCTGGGGGACCGACATCCGACACAGCAGCGAGAAGAACCCTGCCGACGTCGGCCAGGAGGCGTTGACGGAAGAGGAATCAACTCAGCCTGAGGACCAGGCGGGCGACCCCGGACCTGTCGAGCTCCCACGGGAGCCCTCCCCAGAACCGGAGACCCCAGGGGAGCTGACGCCGGGACCCGACGACAGGCCATCGGCACCCGGCCCGTCGTCGGGCCTTAACATCTCGGAAGTGAAGGAGTTATTCACTTTCTGGTGGGACACCATCAAAAAGGATGTAGTCTGCACGCACCTCCTCCCGCTTTTGCAGCACCCCGACTGCGCCCCTCCTTCACCCAATGGGGCAGCAGGCAGTACCTCCAGGAGCCAGCGGACTCCTGGGGCAGACCTACAGACAAGAGAAGGCCTCCGTCCAGATCCTCTTCTGGTTCACCCAGCCCCAAGGGACCCAGAAGACGCCGCTACTCACCATCTACGGAGGGCTCAAGATTGGACATCTCTGATGGCTCCAGATCTCCTTCTCCCATCAGCGTCCCCTCTCCGGACCCACGTGAACTTCCTAGGTCTCCTCCGAATGACCCCTCATTCTCTGAGATTATGAGACATATCCAAGAGAACATGGGGTGGGACGCAGAAGAACTCTACCCGGAAAGGCTACACCTAGCTCGTTATCTTCGGCAGAAAGATCCTAAGCCTGTGATGGTACCACCCTTGGTGTACACCTTGTGGATCGTCACCAAGGCAGCGTGGAAACGCCCCCACATTCGCTCCCGGCGATGCCGAAGAAGGCTGACCGCCTGTACAAGGCCCCAAGGGAGGACCAGTGCCAGCTAATCATCCTCTGGCCGACTCCCTGGTCATCACAGCCTCTCATGACCGGTCCCAGAGACCGCAACATCTGAAGCACACAGCCACGGACCGGAGTCCAAGCAACTGGACAGCGATGGGTAGGCACTTGGCAGCTGCGAACTAACGCCGTCAGGTCCCTGAACTACCTTACCCACATGGTTCAATTTCAGAATGCTCTGTGGGAACAGGGACAAGACCTGGTAGAAAATTGCCAGATGGTGGCAAAGAGAAGAACTTCTCCAGCTCCTCCGCCCCAGGTTCAAGCATGAGGACCCAGGTGCTCCGAGCAGCGTGCGATTCCGCGCGGACTCCTCGGCCAGAGCGGCAGCCTCAGGCATATGCCTCCGGAGACGCTCATGGCTTCGTGTCTCCGGATTTACCCCGGACATCCAGAAGAACATTCTGGACGCCCCCTTTCACGGCGAAGTCTTGTTTGGTGAGGCGTCTGAGAAGGTCATCACCAAACTGCAGGAAGCTGGGAAGGCCGTTAGATCTGTCCAGGCCATGTACAGATCTAGACTCTGTTCCTTTCATAGGAACCAGAGTCGCTTTTGCAGCCGGACTCAGAGACAACAGCCTCGTTCCGGCCTGCAACAGAGGGGCTCCTTTACCCGGAAAGCCCAGAGCAAGTCGTCCTCAGGTAGAGGCCAACGTCCTACCAAGTCGGCCCAACCTGCAGGACCTCTGCCGCACAGGCATGGCTCCTTCCGCCCCGCCTCAGGATCAACGGAAATAAAGGTCGGGGTGTCATCGCAAGACCACCTGCCAGGGTGGCAGTCAATCACCACCGACAGGTGGGTGCTACAATTGGTCCAAAAACCACTATAGAATTCCTCAGACAAGCCACCACTACGGCCTCCTTTGCTGTCCTGTTACCTGGCCAGCACGCCCTGCTCATCAGGCAAGAAGTGCTCACGCTGCTGCAGAAAGAAGCTTTGGAGCACGTCCCAGTGAACCAGAGAGGAGCAGGATATTAATCCCACTTCTTCCTGGTTCCAAAGAAAACGGGACCTCCGTCCAATCTTGGACTTATGCGACCTCAATATGTCTACAAAAGCTTCTGCATGGTGACCCTTCTGGGCCTAATCCCCATGCTGAAGAAGGAAGCATTCCTGGCGTCCCTGGACATGCAGGACGCTTACCTGCACATCCCTATCGCTCAAGCGCACAGGAGATTCCTGTGCTTCGAGTTCCTCAGCCACCACTGTCAGTTCCGAGCGCTTCCTTTCGGGCTATCATTGGCCCCCAGGGTCTTTACCAAGTGCATGGCAGTCGTGGCAGCGTCTCTGAGGAGACAGGGCCACTATGTGTTCCCATACCTCGACAATTGGCTTCTCATGGCCTCCTCCGAAGAGGCGCTGTTGATAGCTATCCAGCACACCCAGACCCTTTTCAGTCTCTGGGCATCATAATCAACTACTTAGAAGTCTCTCCTGGTACCGTCCCAGAAACTGCAATTCATAGGGCAGTTCTGGACACCACCAAGGAAAGCTTTTCTTCCCAAAGAGCAGGGCGGAGAGCATCCGGTCCTCATAAGGGACCTATAGCAGCGAAGAAGACCGTCCCAGCCAGATGATCGCCGTCGCTTGCTCGGACATGGCTGCGGCCATTCCAACGGGTCCCGATGGCAAGGCCCACATGCGGGTAACTCAGTGGATGCTCAGAGTGCAATGGGACCAAAGGCAAGACCATCTGCAGCAGCCAGTCAGAATCACGAAGAGCCGTGGTTGGGACTGGCAATGGTGGCTAGATCCAGGAACCCTCTCTGTAGGGGTTCCGTTCTCAGCCGCCGTCCCCAAGTGATAACACTCTCACAGGCGCCTCAGGGCTGGGGTGGGAAGCACACTTGAGCGGGATGAAGTCTCAGGGAACATGGACTACTCAGGAGGCTCATCTCCATATCAACATATTAGAGATGAGAGCGGTCCTGCCCTCAAGCCTTCCAGTCGGACATTCCACCGAGTACTCTTCTGTTACAAACAGACAATTCAGCTGTGATGTACACTCAACAAACAAGGAGGCACACACTCCTACCCCTTCTGCAGGGAGGCCATGAGAGTGTGAAATGGGTAATGCGACCTGGCGCAAACCTCATTGCAGTTCACGTTCCGGAGTGGACAACACCGTCAGAACAGCCTGAGTCATTCCCAGGCCAGGGTCCACAAGTGGGAAGACTACAGGAGGTGGCAGAGGATCTGGTTTCACAGATGGGGCACTCCAGAATTGGATTTGTTCGCGTCCCCATCCAACGCAAAAACTGCCCAATTTTTTGCTCACTAGATCCAGGGCCTGGTGTTTTCTGGCGAGAGCGTGTTGTCCCTCTCCTGGGGCGGGCAGATTCCTCTCTGCCTTTCCTCCCCTTCCTGTTGATCAGAGAGTCCTTCTCAAACTTAGCAGGGGAACGCATAGCTGATTTTGATAACACCTTTTGGCCAGACAGATTGGTTCCCGCTTCTGAGTCACCTGTCCTGGGAACCTCCGCTTCCTTTGCCAATCAGCTCCCATCTACTGTCTCAGGAGGAGGTTCACTAGTCCACCTGGACTTACATTTACTGGAACCTGCACTTGGCTCCCTAGAGACATAGCCATTTTGGCGTCACGGGGTCTCGCAAGAGGTGGCGGAAGTGCTTTCTGCCGCCAGAAAACCGGCGACACATGCTACATACGCCATGAAATGGCGTAGGTTTTGCCTGTGGTCTCAAGCACGTGGCTTCTCCCCTTTAGACTGTCCAGAGAAATTAGTTCTGGATTACCTGCTCTCCCTTTTTCATTCGGGGTTGGCTTACTCCTCGATCAAGGTGCACCTTTGTGCAATCTCAGCCTACCACACCCCGGTAGGCCAATGCACGGTAGCACAGTTGGATACGTCCCGGGCCTTCTTAGAGGGGTACTCCACTTAGGCCACCCATTAGGGATCCTGTTCCTCCTTGGGACCTACCTTTCGTCCTGGAGCAGCTTACGCTGCCACCTTTTGAACCTACCGCAGATTGCGAGCTGCGTTTTCTAAGTGAAAAACGTATTTTTGAATTGCTGTTACTTGGTGAGAAAAATCTCCGAACTACACGCTCTAATGTGTAAAGGCCTTATTTAATTTTCACCAGGACAGGGTGTCCCTGAGGACGAATCCCAAGTTCCTGCCTAAGGTGGTCTCAGCCCTCACGCTTAACCAGGACATTGATTTACCAGTGTACTTCCCTAAATGCGCTAATGAGGGAGGAAGCACTGCTTCCACACCCTGGATGTTCACCGGTGCCTTCGATACTACTTGACCAGGACCAAACAGCACCGCAAAACGGAACAGCTGTTTGTCTCTTTCGCTGAGAGGATGTTGGGAGATCCAGTCTCAAAACAGACCCTTTCTCGATGGCTAATCCAGTGCATTTCCCTTTGCTACAACAATAGACAGAAACCCTTACCAGGGGTGGTTAAGGGCCATTCGACAAGGGGAGTGGCGTGGCAAGTCAAGTCATGTTTATTTAAAAAAGACGCCCAATCCCAAAGGCTCTGGGCGCCGCACAATAAAAGAAAAAATTTATAGCATTTCATACTATATAAATACATAGAAGAGTAAAACACATATACATAGTCAAAATCAAACCCCAAAAGCATGTAGAAATAAGTAGGTCTTAAGGCAAACCTTAAAAGTAGTTAGATTAGGGGACTCCCTAACTGCAGCTGGCAAAGAATTCCAGAAAGCGGGGGCGACAACACTAAATGCTCGATCGCCCGCAGATTTTAACCTCGCTCTTGGGACAGTTAGGAGGTCAGCACCAGAAGAGCGGAGATTGCAGGAAGAGGAGGAGGGTATCAGGAGAGCTGACAGGTAACCAGTGCCCTGTCCATGTAGAGCCTTATGGGTGAAACCCCCACCTTGAAGAGCACTCTCCACCTGACAGGCAGCCAGTGCAGTTCGCGCAACACAGGTGTAATGTGACAGAATTTACTCTGCCCAGTTAAAAGCCAGGCAGCAGTGTTCTGCACAAGCTGCAGTCTGCGGAGAGAACCCCCAGAGATCCCGAGATAGAGGGCATTACAGTAGTCAAGCCTAAAAGTGACTAAGGCATGTATCAAGGTAGAGAGGTCCAGAGGCGGAACAAGGGGCTTAATCCTGGCAATGTTTTGAAAATGGAAAAAACAGGAACGAACCACGGAAGAAATCTGAACCTCCATGGACAAATTCCTGTCAAACATCATGCCAAGATTTCGCACCCAAGGGGAGGCCATCAATGACGCAGCCCCTAGCACAAGGCCAGTTGCAGAGTCAGAGGCCATCCCATCACGAACTCTGTTCAACTCCACTACCAATACCTCAGTCTTATCAGGGTTCAGTCGAAGCCAGCTGGAGGCCATCCAGTTGCTAATCTCAGCCAGACAGATGTTCAACACATCTACCGCGCTTAGTGTTCCTGGGAAAGATAAGTATAGCTGAGTATCATCAGCATAGCAATGAAAACTCAGACCATACTTTCTAATGATCCCCCAGGGCAGCATATATACTCGAACAACATTGGGGCCAACAATCGAACCCTGAGGGACTCCACACAAAGGAGACTCGGTGTTGATGAGAAATTTCCATCACAACTCATTGTCTCCTATTTGTGAGAAAGGACTCAAACCACTTGATGACGGTACCGTGAGTCCACATAGCTCCCCAGGTGGAGAAGCAACACACAATGGTCCACAGTATCAAATGCTGAGGAGAGATCAAGGAGAACAAGAATTGTCTTGTCTCCTTGGTCTCTAGCCCTGAGGAGGTCATTTTGCACCCGAACTAACGCAGTTTCCGTGCTATACCTGGCCCGAAAAGCCGACTGGAAAGGATCGTACAACTCGTGAGTCATGAGATGTTCCTCCAACTGAAGCGATACCACCTTCTCAACAATCTTCCCCAAAAATGGGAGATTCGAGATAGGACGGTAATTTGACCTGACCTCCGGGTCCAGAGAAGATTTCTTTAAAAGGGGTCTAACCAGAGCCTCCTTCAAGGCATCCGGGAAGACACCCTGACTTAAGGAGCACCGGACAATCGGGGCAAACACCGGGCCAACAGAGTCAATGCATCTCATTAAGAAACGCGTTGGCACTGGGTCCAGTTCACAAAAGGTATGCTTCAAGTTGACCGCCACCTCAATTACCTCACGGTCCCCCACTGGCCTAAACTCACCCCAGTTAGGCAGAGTGCACTCAGTGCATGACTGGCGACCACTGACAGCAATGGTATTGCTGGCTGAAGAAACCTCCCGCCGGATCAAAGACACCCTGTCCGAGAAAAACGAGCAAAATCCTCACAATCCTCATTAGAGGAAACTCTTCCGGGCTGAAGACAGAAAGGATGAAGAAGTCTGTCGACAGTCCGGAAGAGCGAGGCTGGCCGGTTTCTCCCAGCAGCAATCTCCCGAGACAAAAACAATGTCTTCTTTCGGTCGACTGCCTCCTGATATGCACAATAATGCGCACGCAGGACCAGTTTGTCCGTGTCCAGGCGGGATTTCCTCCAGCAGCGCTCCAATCTCCGACTCATCTTCTTCATTTCCCTGAGATTTCCATCAAACCATGGAGACCTCAGGTACGAAGTTCTGGGTCGTACACGGATAGGTACGAGGGAGTTTATGGCGTCGGATAGCACCTTATTATAGGGGTCCACACCGACACCAACAGCTTCGACGCATACACCACCTAAACTAGATAGATCAGCAGCCGCCATAAAACCCTCAGGGGTAAGATCTCCTAGAGGGCGGCAGCGGATCATCTCAGTAGGGGAGATACTTACGGCAGGAGCCCCAAGCATGATCCTCACCGTGCTATGGTCAGACCAAAATATTTGATCAATCAAGAGAGCCAAGATCTCAATCCCCAGTGAGAACACCAGGTCCAGTGTGTGGCCGTCCCGATGGGTAGGTGCATCAACGAACTGCAAGAGCCCTAATAAGGACATATTCTGCAGGAATTCGCCAATACATCTCTGAGTTTTATCCTCGACCCAGACATTGAAGTCCCCCAGAAAACACATCTAGGGAGTCCAATGTCTCGCTGGCAATCAACTCCGCAAATTCCTGCAGGAAACCCCCACCGGGCCAGGAGGACGATAGATGAGGAGGATCCGCAGCCAGTGCCGAGTCCTCCACGGATAGCCACACTCAAATGAATCCGGGTTCCCACCCGTTGCGAAGGTCAGGCTAGATTTAAAACAGATGGCTACACCGCCACCCTCGATTTCCTCTGGGGCAGTACTGTGGTATAACCTGGGGGACTGCAGCCTCAAAAACAGGGCCAGCATCATCTCCCACCCAGGTCTCCGTTATGCAAGCCAGGTCGACTGAAGAAACCAAGGCGGCAATAATTGCCGTCTTGTTTCTAATCGACCTGGCATTGCACAGCACTGCCGACAGAGGTATAGCAGGTGGTGTAACCCCTCGGGTTACCTGACCACTCGGTCTGGTGGTTTCCTTGGAAATGGGCACCAACAACGTCTGGCATCGCCTAGGTGTCCTAAATAAACCAGGGCGTCTCCTCGATCCAGCCACCTCTATCCTACCTTCAGCCCGCTCCTGGTCAGCCCACAGCTCGCAAGTCAAACAGTCCCTTACAATCCCCACCTCCCTGCAACGCCTGCTCGTAACATCAGGCACAGGTAGAGGGACAAAGGGAGGCAAAGCATGCAGCTGTGCCTTCCCATAAATAATCCTCACCCTCACAGGTTGCCCTTCAGACCCCCTACACATTCCTAGTTTGAAAATAAAAACAACAAATAGGCTTTAATTAAGACTAATTCATCAAATTTAAAACGTTCCTAATTTAGAAGGCTAACACAGTCTAAAACCCTCAGTAGGCAGCTCTACTTCCCAACTCTCATTTCAGACCAAAATAATTCTGGCACCGAGTGGCGCTCATGCTTGCGAGCGGCGCTTCCTTATATGCAGACACTCCTCCCCAACCCTCACAGTAAAACGAAGTTCCCTCCCACTCCTCCAGTATCAGCCGAAACCAGGCAATTCAACACAGCCTCTCACGCTGTTTATTTCGCCAGGATTAGAGTGAATAGGGGAGACGGTAATCAACAACAGGTAGGGGCAAATTGAAATCTTATCTGCCAGCTGATAAAGTTCCAGCCGCTAACAAGCGGCATTCGACCAGAAACCACGCTCACAATATGCTGCTGCTTACGAGCGATATAGGACAGTACTCCACACAATTAGCTGCCGCTTGTGAGCAGCGCTTCCTTATATGCAGACACTCCTCCCCAACCCTCACAGTAAAACAAAGTTCCCTCCCACTCCTCCAGTATCAGCCAAAACCAGGCAATTCAACACAGCCTCTCACACTGTGATTTCGCCAGGATTAGAGCGAATAGGGGAGAGGGTAATCAACAACAGGTAGGGGCAAATTGAAATCTTATCTGCCAGCTGATAAAGTTCCAGCTACCTCTTTCGCAGCACTGAAAAACGTATCCACATCAACCATATGTGCTGCAGCCACCTGGAGCTCAGTGCACACTTTTATCAGGCGTTACAGCCTGGATATCTCCTCATGGCGAAGAGCGGGTTTCGGACTTGCTGTCCTGCAGGGCCTCCTGTCCTAGGCTCAGGACATGTTGGTGTATCAGTATTGCCTCCTCCCGATGGCTTTTCAAGGTGCCATTGCTTGGGAATCAGTCCTAATGGTGTAACCTGCTGCAAGAGCTGTACCTCGAAGAAGATAGTACAGTTCGTAAGAACTTACCATAACAGTAGATCTTGAGAACAGCTCTTGCAGTAATCTCCACCACCATTCCCCCTTGGAGGTAAGTTCCAGCCCTCGCTGAGCAAGATCATTTAGTCTTGGCCATCTGATGGCGGGTCCTAGGTCTCCTTTCTGATGTCATCCAGCGGCCGGAGTCTCCGGCGGAGAACTGGGAATTCTGCGTGGGACCGCCTCCTTATATGCCTATACCTGGCGTCGAGGCGGGACTGACATCGGGGCGGTCCCGCTGAAACTAGCTAGAAGATTTCCGTGGGGTCCTGATGCCCGCCGCTTCAGTCCTAATGGTGTAACCTGCTGCAAGAGCTGTTCTCAAAGATCTACTGTTACGGTAAGTTCTTACGTAACTGTACTTTCCATAAACCGGACAGTTGTTATACTCAGTGCTTCAAGTCTTCCGGCTGTTGAACACCGAGGAGCAGTGTTGGGGGGGGGGGGGGTTAAATGCGATAAGAGGACTTTTGATAATCGGGTGGCTGGAGCTGTGCAGGGAAGCTGCTACTCTGCACAACACATTGCCGGAAGTCCCACTACCAGCAATCCTGAGCACTTGGCGCACGCCTTTCTAGGCGATTTTGGCGAGGCCACCCTTGTGGTGCCGCCCTGGCCTGCTCCCTTTCGGGAGGCGCGAGCATGCGTTACTGGCAGAGGCCCTTCTCCAGAGTTCCCAGCCTGCAGGGATCTCAGCCAGAGGTATTGCGCACCCCCGGAGTCTCCAGGTTCCTTGCCTCATCCACAGTCTGGATTGACGCAGTTGGACACTCTTGATGGGCTGCGCGCCCTTCACCGTGACCGGCCCCAGGTCAAGACTCCTCTGATTTTGACTCCTGGGGTAGGAGGACTTTCTACTCGGCACGGTTACTTCTTTCCATTTCTGCACATCAGGCCCACTATGCAGCCTATGACAGGTTCTTGTGGTCCAGGCTGGGTCAGCTCCTAGCCTCATTGCCTGATATAGAGCAAACCAGACAAGCCATTGCACTCTCTGCGCGTGGCCTGGAGCTTGCAAGGCACCAAGCGAGGGCATCCTATGAGGCCAACGAGGTAGCTACCAGGGTCGTAGGGACAGCGATCTGCACTAGGCAGACGGCATGGCGTCTTTCCGGTTGTCACCCATGGCCCGGCGTAGGGTGATTAACTCCGCCCACCAGGGAACCTATCTCTTCTCCCTTAGGCGGGGACGCGCTTGACGAGCTTCCTTCCCCTATCGGGGACTCCATCTCACTCTCCCCATTCCTCGGCCTCCAGGCCTGAAGGTTCTCTTCTCCCCCCCTTAGTGTGTCACCCACTGAGTGCTAAGGGATTTTATCCCTTAGGGTGTAAAAGAAAACCCCTGGGGGCTCGGTACTCACCCAACAGTGATGAATGGTGAAGATTGACACAGATAAGATATGAAAATTAAGTACCTACCGTAATTATGATCTTTCTGTGTATCTTCACCATTTATCACGATCCCCCCTCCATCCCCCTGGGGCCTCCCTCTCTGTGCCCATCTCTCCCTCTCCTCCTTAGGAGTGGGGTAAAACAGGACACACAGGGGGATAATGTTTCTGGGAGAATGGACAGCAAGGGGGACACTCCTTCTTCAGTGCTTTGGCTCCACCCCTGTGTGGTGGGAGTTATCAGTTGCCCTCCTTTCTGTCCTCCCCCCATGCTCCCGTCCAACCTATTTCCCCTTGTTTTAAAAGAAAAAAAAAAAGGTTTTCCCCTTTTTTTCACCAGTAATCTTTCCTGAGAGGGTGTTTATTCTCTGTACCCTGTCATTCTTCCAGAATAGCCGACTCTGCTTGTCTTGAGTGTTTGCCAGCTATTCTGTGCCTTGAATTCTGGCAGAAAGCCTTTAGCTACTCCTTGCAGTTTCTATACAATCTGGAGACTGACCAGAGTCTGGGATGTACTAACCTTCTCCCCTCTCTTCCTAAATTCTTTACCCACCCTACCTCCCTCTTCCTTTCCAGAGATTGGGGCCCCTCCCAATCCCTTTAGTTTCCGACTCTCTCTCTCTCCCTCTCTGTCCTTTCAGTCGTTATTTCTCCTTTTGGTTCATGTATCTTTTCCTTTTTCTGTCCCCTGGACTTCCTTGTCCAACCCCCATCTCCCTTCCTCTTACCTCTCCGGCGACTCCAGGAACTGGCAGGCAGTGGTCGACTTCTAACGCCAACCCGTTGAGTGCCACACAGTGTGTCGGCCTGGTGGCGGCGCCAATGGTACGTCGACCCGCCTCCACCTTAAAAAAAAAAAAAGGCTCCCGTGGGGTCCTAACCTCTGGCAGATACCCAACAGTGATGAATGGTGAAGATACACAGAAAGATCATAATTACGGTAGGTGCGTAATTTTCATTTCACGTTCCAGGCATCCAAAATGTCTTGGCCGACAGCCTAAGCCGGTTTCAGACCAAGGCTCACAAGTGGGAGCTCCTCCAGTCTGTAGCAGATCTTTTCGACAGGTGGGGCCATCCAGAGTTAGACCTCTTTACGTCTCCACTCAACGCCAAACTGCCCAGTTTCTGCTCGCTAGAGCCCGCACGTGGTGTTGTCTGGCAAGATGCTTTGTCCCTCTGTTGGACAAGGAGGTTTCTGTGCGCCTTCCCTCCCTTTCCCATTCTTCAGAGGGTCCTGCTGAAGCTTCAGGTAGAAGCAGCAGAGATGATCCTCATCGCTTCTTTGTGGCCTCGGCAGATTTGGTTCCCAGTACTTCAGTAGCTGGCAGTGGAGCCTCCGATACAGCTGCTGCTGATCTTGCACTTGCTGTCTCAGGATCAGGGGATGCTGGTCCATCTGGACCTGAGATCCCTGCATCTTCATGCCTGGCTCCTGCAGACTTAGCCAGAACTAGGTATGGGGTCTCCCAGGAAGTGGCGGGCATTCTTGTGGCAGCGAGAAAGTCCTCAATCAGATCCACTTATGCCATGAAATGGAAATGTTTTTTCTTAGTGGCTTCACCCCATCACCTGGACCCGCTTACCTGTCTAGTGAACTCGATTCTAGAGTATTTCCTCTCCTTGTCGAATCAAGGCCTGAGCTAGTCTTCCATAAAGGTACATCTTTCTGCAGTCTCTGCTTATCACAAACCTGTGGAAGAAAAAACCTTCGCGCAACTGGACGTGTCCCGTACGTTTTTGTGGGGCATATTGCATATCTAGCCTCCCATTAGAGATCTGGTTCCACCCTGGGATCTCCTTTTAATGCTGGAGAAGTTAACTCTTCCCCCATTTGAGCCTGCCGTGGAATGTGAGCTGCACTTCCTTTCTTGGAAAGGATATGAAAATTACGTACCTATCGTAATTATGATCTTTCTGTGTATCTTCGCCATTCATCACAATCCCACCCTTCATCCCCCTGGGGCCTCCCTCTCTGTGCCCATCTCCCCCTTAGGAGTGGGGTAAAACAGGACACACAGGGGGATAATGTTCCGGGGAGAGTGGACAGCAAAGGGGGGGGGCACTCCTTCTCCAGTGCTTTCGCTCCACCCCTGTGGAAAGCGTTGTTTTTAGTTGCAGTTACTTCAGCCTGGAGAGTTTCTGAGCTTCAGGCCCTGATGTGTAAGGAGCCTTATTTAATTTTTCCATAAGGACAGGGTGTCCTTGAGAACGAATCCTAAGTTTTTGCCAAAGGTGGTGTCAGAGCTTACGTTAAGCCAGGACATCAACCTTCCTGTTTACTATCTAGATCGCTTCAAACAGAGGGGAAGCGATCCTGCATACCTTGGACGTCCACAGGGTATTACACAACTACCTTACCTGTACCGTAAAACGGAGCAATTGTTTGTGGCCTTTGCGCCATGCTGGTCAATTATATCTTTTTCTGTTATAATAAGTATAATAAACCCCTACCGGACCCAGTTAGGGGTCATTCTACCAGAGGAGTGGCTACTTCGTTTGCCTCTCTACATAACATCTCCATTGGAGACATCTGTGCAGCAGCTACTTGGAGCTTAGTGCATACTTTGATTAAGCACTACAGCCTAGACGTTGCCTGTAGGAGAAAGGCAGGTTTCGGCCTTGCGGTCCTCCAAGGCCTTCTGTCTTAACTGCCTCCTTAGGGCTACAGTGCTTCTAGCCTCCTCCCGGACTTACCTTTCTCGGGATTGCTTGGGACTCAGTCCTAATGGTAATAGCCTGCTGCAAGAACTCTCACTCGAAGTAAGATAGTACAGTTACGTAAGAACTTACTGTAACAGTAGATCTTCGAGAGTAGCTCTTGCAGCAGGCGCTACTTTCCTTAGCTTCTTCTCCCTGGTGAGTTCTGCATCTCTCTCTTTCTGTGGCATGCTCCCGCCTGGTCTGCCTGCTGGTCCATTCACCGGGTCTCTGGCGGGCGAACTGAAGTGGGGCTGGGGACCACCCCCTGATGTACCATCAGCCGACATGGGGGAAGGGGGAGTTTGCCATGGGGTCCTAGTGCCTGGTGGCATAGTCCTAACGGTAATAGCGTGCTGCAAGAGCTCCTCTCGAAGATCTGCTGTTATGGTAAGTTCTTTACGGGATCATAACCTGTTATTCCTGTGTTCTAGTAATGAGGATCTGGAAATGGAGAAGTGAGTGCGCAGAAGAGGGGAATGAGCAGAAGTTGTAGCCAATGGGCTTTTTAAGTGTTTTTCCAAGATTCCTGGATGTAAATAATACTTATGTATTTAGACAGTGTAGGTCAGCAGTTACCTCACTGTACAAGTTTAATAATTTTTTGTGAAGCCTGTACGGAATGGGAATAGATCGTTTCTAGGGATGTGGATATGTTGTTCAATCCACGTTTCTTGGCAGGTGCCTTGCCGCTTAAAGATGGACCAGAAGGTTTTCAAGCTGGCTCCTCCTACCCACCCAGGTGGTAAAACCCTCAGCTCCGCCCCATGATGCCAGATCTTCCTTACCACTTGGAAGCTCAGGTCCGTCCTTAGCGCTCCCGCGTTTTTGTAGGCCTGGATTCTGAATCTTTGGATATTTGTCCTAAAATTGTTTTAAGACTCACTCGAGTTCGGTCTTCACCTATTGCGGCCGCGATGGAAGACACGTCCGTCCCTGGGTTCCGCCGGTGCCCTTGCGGGCAGAAGGTGTCCCGCACAACTCTCAGGCCACGTGCGTTTACTGCCTTGGGCACAACCACGATCCATAGGCTTGCGACGTGTGTCTCTCCTTTTCTCAGTCGGTGTTACAGGACCACGCTGCCAGGCTTCAGCTGGGGCGACCGGAGAAGAGGTTCCTGCCGGTTAAATCGAAGGAGACCGTTGGGTGGTGTCCGCGGCGGCGGGCTCCATGGAACAACTGGAACAGCTTATGGCCCTCAAGCAGGAGGCGGCCCAGGCCGTGGCGAGCTCCTCCTCGGCATTTATTCTGCTTCCCCTGGGTTCCTCCTATACGGCTTCCTTTTTCTAGAGCTTTGTCAGTCCCTCTCGACTAAAGGAGAGGGTCCTTCTGGGTCTTTTCCCACTCGATCCAAGAAACAGGATCACAAAGGTAAGTCCCAGCGGCGACGTTCTTGGGAGCAGGAGAGGTCTTGCTCCACGGATTGTCTCTTCTCGACTTCGATCGAGGTTGCGAGCTGGGCTGCTGGTTTCACGGAGTCCCCGTCAGAGTAGCCGGCCGAGACTTCTGTCAACGAGGCCGAGATCTTTCTTGAGCCCACTGACAGGCTGTCGACCGAAGAGACAGACATCTCTCTTCCTCAGACACCGGTAGCCCCGGTGCCCTCTGGGGACTTGACCCTTGAGTTGAAGTCCCCAGCCTAGGACCCTGAACCGGAGGATCAGCGTGTTTTCCACGCTACTTCCTTGGCTCACAGCCGACATCGTCGACAGTCTAGGTCTCAGTCCTCTTCCGCATCTGGTCGGTCCCCCCAACGGTGTCGGTCCTGGTCCCGACATCGCAGAAAGTGGCGTCGCCGCGTGTCTCTTCTTCCTCCTCGACCAAGGAGTGGCTTCAATGCAAATTGCGTCAATGCTATGAGGACCTTATGTGGCAGCACCTTATTTTAGCCAGTGGTCAACCTGTGCCGGCTCCAACCCCGGCGATTAAGTGGCTGTCGCCTGATCGGCCGAAGACGTCTCCGGCCCCCGGTTCCTCGGTCAAGGAGCCGGTCCCAGCGCCGGCTGCTCTTCCCATAGTGGTGGAACCCCCACCTCCTCAGCCTAAGACTGGGGCGCCGACCAAGGATTCTCAGTCGGGTCAAGGTTTGCCCCATAGGTTGTCGGTCACTCATCCCCGATCGTCCTCAGCGAGTGGGAAGTGGCTCGGGCGGTCTGCAGCTGTTTGCGGACTCTTCGGAGTCCAACAACTCCTCACTGTATTCCCGTCCAGTCGACCTAGAATCTTCGGGGGGGGTCTGTCTGTGGACGAGAGCCCATCCTCGTTCCTGGGTATTCTTCTACTCATCTCTGGGTCCACGGGATGAAGCTTCGAAGACCTTATACAAGCGCGGTCCAAATACCCTCTCACTGAGATCCTGGACCAAGGGGAATCCCCCTCTGAGGCCTTGCCCATGGCCGAGGCCATTGTGGGTCTGGCTCTGGAGCTCTGGCAGTGCCTAGCCTCTTGTCCTGTGCCTTCAGGTAGGATGGCCTGGAAGTATGCAGTCCCTACCGGCTCCCTCTCCGGTTTCTTGGAGCACCCCTCGGCTGAGGGATTGGTAGCTGATAGTGTGTTCCAGCACTCTGTAAACATTAGGGACTTGGAAAAGCCCCCAGATAAAGAGTCAAAAAAGCTGGAATATTCCAGGAGGAAAGTCTACGCTGCTGCTGCCTCCTTAGGCCTTCGTCAGGCTAGCTCGGCTGTTCTGATGGCACATTTCTCCAACGCCCTTTTGGGCTCCCTGGATGAGGTGCATCTCTCTCTTTCTGTGGCATGCTCCCGCCTGGTCTCCCTAAGGCCGCGCACCTTCCGGATGGTCACTCTGGCTCAGATCATACCATCCCTGGAACTAGGCATGTGGTTCTGCTCCCTGGATTCTCAGGACGCATTCTTTCACGTCCCAATCCATCCGTCACATCAGCGGTTCCTCCGCTTTCAAGCAGAGGGATCCCTTTACGAGTTCCGGGCCTTTCTTCAGCCCCCAGGGTCTTCACCAAATGCATGGCAATGGTGGCAGCATTCCTGCGGTGCCGAGGGGTCCGGGTCTACCCTTACCTGGACGATTGGCTGATAGCAGCCCCCTCCGGGTTTACTCTCAACTAGACCTCCTTATCAGCGTGGCCAAGTCGGAACTCGTGCCTTTGCAGGTGATCCAGTTTATCGGGGCGGAGCTCAACTCTTTCCGAGCCAGCTCCCGGCGGACAGGGCCGAGGTCCTTTCCTCCTTTGCCCAATCATTTCTGGTTGGGCAATTGCATCCTGCCTGGGACTTCCTGTGCCTTCTGGGTCTCATTGCGGCCTGCACCAGTGTGATCCATTGAACCCGCTGGCATATGCGCCCCCTGCAATGGGGGCTAGCCCGCCAGTGGTCTCAGCGCTCGGGTCTTCTAGACCAGCCAGTCTCTGTGACCCAGGAGATGTGGGATGGCCTGCAATGGTGGCTTATCCCAGCTCATCTGCAGGAGGGTATCCCATCTGTCTGCCCCGAGCCGACTGTCATCTTGACAGCCAACACCTCTTTGATGGGTTGGGGCGCCCATCTGGAGGAGCACAGAGCCCACGGTCTCTGGTCCCCTCAGGAGTCCCGATGCCACATCAACCTGCTGGAGCTCCGAGCGATCCGGCTAGCCCTGACCGCCTTTGCTCCATTTGTCCGGGGTCAAGTGGTCCCAGTCCAGACGGACAACACCACGACCATGTACTGTCTCAACCGACAGGGCGGGATGCAGTCCTTGCTTCTGTGCAAGGAGGCTCTTCGCATATGGTCTCTTGTGATCAGCCTGGAGGCGGATCTCTTAGCCATCCATGTGGCAGGAGCCTCGCACAGTCTGGCTGATGCCCTCAGCCGGATAGGCGATGCATCTCAAGAGTGGTCTCTCCTGTCAGAGGTAGTGCAAGATCTGTTCTCCCACTGGGGCACTCCTCAGGTGGACCGGTTTGCCTCCAGGGAGAATGCGAAGCTGAGGCTGTTCCATGCCCGCCCCCCTCAACGTGGCTCGCTGCAGGGGGATGCCTTCTCGAGGCCGTGGACCCCAGGCCTCTTTTACGCCTTCCCTCCATTGCCCTTGATCCACAAGCTGCTTCTCAAAGCAAGGAAGGACAAGGCACAGGTGATTCTGGTAGCCCCAGACTGGCCCTGCAAGTTCTGGTATCCAGATCTCCTCAGTCTCAGCTCCAGGCTCCCAAGGCAGCTTCCAGCCCGCCTGGACCTGCTCTCTGTCAACAAGGGGAAGATATTCCATCCGGACCTTCAATCCCTGCACCTGGCGGCCTGGTTTCTGAGCGGCTAGAATTCCAGGTCTTGGGTCTTTCCAACGAGGTACTTAACGTCGTTGAGGCGTCCCGTAAGGAGTCGACCAGAAAATGTTAGGCCTTTAAATGGAAGAGATTCTCCATTTGGTGTCAGGGCAAGGGGCTGGACCCCTCGTCCTGTCCTTTGGCTAACCTTTTGGACTACCTGTGGTCCCTTTCTCAGCAAGGGCTTCGGTCGACAGGCCTTAAGATGCACTTGGCAGCCATCTCTGCTTATCGGGCGCGGGCCGACAAGCAGTTGGTAGCGCAGGAGAAAGTGGTCTGGCGTTTTTTCAAAGGCCTAGATCACATATCCCCTCCGGTGCGTGAACCTCCACCTCCGTGGTATGTACTGCTGGTATTGGCCAAGCTCATGGGCAAGCCGTTGAACCGATGCACAGGTGTGATATCTCCCACCTGTCGTGGAAGACCGCCTTCTTGGTGGCTATCACATCAGCCAGAAGGATTGGGGAGCTCCAGGTGCTTTCCATAGAATCTCTTTACCTGGTCTTCCACAGGGACAAGGTTGTCCTACGCCCCCACCCAAAATTCCTTCCGAAGGTGGTGTTGGAGTTTCACCTGAATCAGGTGTTGACTCTGCCAGTGTTCTGCCCGAATCACACTTCAGAGGCCGAATACAGGCTCCATACTTTGGACCTGAGAAGAGTGCTCGCCTACTATAAGGAGCGTACGACTGAAGTTCTGGGAAGAGGTTCACCAGCTGTTTGTCACCTACGCTGAAGCCGCATCTGCAGCCAAGCGGACGATTTCCAGGTGGATCATTTCCTGCATTAATCTCTGCTATAGGTTGACGGGCAAGGAGCCTCCCAGAAGGATAAGAGCTCATTCTGCCTGCCATACCGCTGCCTTGGTGGCTGCTTCTAGGGATGTCCCTATCCAGGAAATCTGCAGGGCTGCTACCTGGAAGTCAGCACACACCTTCAATTCCCATTACGACATCGACCTCAAGTCACGCTGGGATGCTGGTTTTGGCGTCTCAGTTCTCCAGTCCTTTTTTCCTAAGAAGGGTGCGCACGCCTTGCCTCCCTCCTCCCGGAGAACTGCTAGGAGTCTGCCAAGAAGTGTGTATTGAACAACATATCCACGTCCCTAGAAATACAGGTTACTTGTCTGTAACAGGAGTTCTAGGAGTGGTATATTTATTTCATCCACACGAGCCACCCGACCTCCCCGGCTTCGGCACACGACCAGGCTTCCAGCGGGTTAGATCTGGCATCATGGGGCGGAGCCGAGGGTTTACTCCTAGGACTCCAGTTACAGGTGAGTAACCTGTATATTTAGGCCATAACGAGATGACTAGCCAATCCCTTAAACTTCCCTGTTGCTGCAGTCCGCCCTATGCTCAGGCACATAATGACGTGTGCCCAGGAAAAGTGCGGGGGCGTGTCCCCATTGAGATCAGTGGAGGAATTCCTGTTTTGTGGTTATTAACTGATATAGTGAGTTTGATCAAGGCCACCGCCCGGCTAAGAAGGTTCTTCTGTAAACTAGTACAGCGAGGCAATCGCCAGCCTGCACTGTATTTGAAAGTAGTACCGATTCTTGAAAAACCACTTGAAAAGACTGGATTTTCAGTAATTGTATTGTAACTATTGTTTTCTAGTTTTTTTGTTTGTTTCCCCTGTTATTGGTCTGCTAAATATTGTAGATAATGCAGCACTTATTTCACTGAGACTTTCAAAATGTATCAGACCCTCCCCTGCTAACCACGCAGTTGTTGTTTTAAGACATCAGTCTGTTGCCATGGTGAGCACTACAGTGTTGTAAACAAAGGTATTGTGATGTTAACAGGGGAGAGACAAAATGTTTTTTACTACAGACTGCTTAGACTAACACGATGTACTGTGAACCTTGGAAAGGAACACTGAAAATGGATAATGTATTCTCTAGTAAATTGTAATAACCGAAACATCTTATTAATGAAAGTACATGCTGAAGTGGAGAGTTGCTCTTTGAGGACTTTGTATATGTGGAAATGTGACTGTAGAAGGAATACCAGTAGTGAAACAGTAGTTACAGGTAAGAAACTTTGTCATAATTGTATGCTTAATGTTGAAACCAACCCTGGAACTGCATTGACCTGAAGTGTCATTTAAATTCCTGGAGGGGCTGGGCTCCAGTATTTCACTGTAAGGCAACAACAGCTTTTGAAAACTGTTCACCTGCCTTGTGTCTGATCACAGCTGTTTGGATTGCATTTTGAATTGTGTACAGCAGCTGGTGAGAATATAACACTTCTTAATTGAGTAACTTATAATCCTTTTAACTAAAGCATCTGCGCTGAATTAAAACCAGGGCACTGTGTATAGCTAAATTAAAGCAGAGTTACACTGGGAGGGTGGGTAACTAGATGAAGCACACTGCTGCAGCTAACTACCCATAGGCATGCCGTAACTGTTCCATCAAAAGGTAGTGCACAGACAGGAGATATAGGCAGTGTAGAAATTTAAGTACACACCATTATTGCACCATAAAGTGCCACACAGACTTAATTTAAAAAACTAAACAGGCTGCCCCTAGGGCCCAGCTGGTAGTGACTTGTGCTCCTGCACGGCTACCCAAGTTCTGGAGCGAGCTCGTGAAGCTGGTTTTTGGGGCTAGGGATGGTGCTGCCACTCCAATGCTTCCAGCCTGGGGTGGATAGGCATTGTGTTCCACCACTTCAGCAATCCCCTGTGATTGGGCCATGGAGCTATCCCTCTGCAGAGTACGCCGAGTGTGTCGAGGCCAGTACAAGGCCACGCACAATGTTCAGGGGGTGGGGCAGAAACTAAGGTGGAAGAACCCTGCAAGACAGGATGATGCCGTGCCGTCCTCGCAGGTCTTGCACCACCGACTGGGCTCTGCTGGCAAATCTGGATGTGTAACGGGGGCAGCAGTGGCCCTCTTCACCTGACCTTGCCTTGCAGGGGTAATCCATGGGGGACACGACCAGCAGGTAAGTCTTAGGGATGGTTATTGTCATAACTTGGGGGTTAGTTGCGAGCTTAAGGGGGTCTTGCAGTGACAAAGGGGGCGTAAAAATCTTAGTTTAAAAAAACAAAGATGATGTATGAAATTGGTGTACACGCTATATTTCTTTATTTGTACATTTATGGCAGAGAGGATTTCCCTCTCTCCATGTTGTATAACATCTTGTACCACCTTGTTATCTCTGAATAACAATGAGTTTTAATAAAAAAAAAAAAAAAAAGAGCTCTTGTAAGGCTGCACCAGTCACAAATTCACCTACATATCATCACAGTGTACCATTAGCAGTTCAAGAATATTTACTGAAAATCGGTAACTGGGAAAGGCATACTGAGCCAAGGCTCATTTCCAGGTACGACCCAGTGGAAGAGAAATAGGGAGTCAAAATATACAACATATAGGTAAATTATTCAGGTTATGCATGTTAGAAAAAATGCAGGATGCAGCAAAAAATAATAAAAAATTACTACAATACAGTAAACTGTGTACAGGCAAGGATATCAGAACGAAAGCACTGATATAAGCACTAAGTACATAATAGCAGGTCTCAGGATAACTCTTGATGTAAAGTCGTATTCTATTTCTTGCAGACTCTGACAGCAATTCTGAGGATTCTGTGAATTTGGAAAAGAAGATGGAGTTTTCTAGCTGTCGTAGCATGAATGTTACCAGTAGGCCAACTGCTCAGGTTGCTCCAGTTTTAAATGACAATGGAACTTATCCAGAAGATCCCTTGAATACTTCCAAGTTTCAGCATACTGCATTGAAGTCCACGCCACACTGTTTTTTGCAGAATGGTGCACAGAAAACGGAACCTGATGGCGCTCTGTCAGTAACTGTGGATGGAAAGCCCAGTGGAATGTTTATGACTGCTCCTGCCGTTGTGTCGCCTATAACTGAATCCTTATCAGTAGGTGTTGGAACTGCTTCAGCCAGCGAATCAGAGAAACAAACTGGCCTTATATCCTCACCTTTAGCAATCCCAGCCCCCTTCCTCGCACAGTCTGTCCAGGCAAGATGTTCACATCATCAAGGACAGAATCTTAAATTAGTCACATCACCGTCAAACTCAGATGGCTGTGCAACTCCAGGTCCACAGCCATCAGCAGGAAATATCAACCATGGATCATCAAACACAGCCTTCATCCCAGTACAGTCGGGGAATATCCCAGGATCCCCAATAATTTCCTCCGATCCCATCCCTAAAGCTGTGGCTTCAAATGCTTTTGGACTATCTTCCATTGTGCCTCAGGCTGAGGGAAACACAGGGACAGGGATGGTTCCTCAGTCAAACAACTTAAAAGGAATTCTTTCACCACCTGGTCTGCCAGTTACACCACTAGCCTCTTATGCTCTGCCAGGAGCTTTACTTTCCTCCAGTGTTTTGCCCACACAGGGTACCACTATATTAAACAGTGCAGCAGCTACTCCTCCTCCTCCTCCTGCTGCAGCTTGTGTAGGCCAGGTCCAGTCTGGTGTTCCTCCTGCTGTTCCTACTCATACACCAGGCCCTGCCCCTAGCCCTAGCCCAGCCTTAACTCATAGCACTGCTCCAAGTGAGAGTACATCTTACATAAATTGTGTTGCAAATAGTGGTACTAACAGGACAGTTCTTCCACAACAGCCAGTAGGCACTGGGGCCTGTAATTCCTGTGGACGTGGATGCAGTTGTGGGACCAGTAGAGGTGGTGAGATGAATTTCTACTACCCTGCTCCACAGGGACAGCAGTACAGACTGCAGGTCTTCCCTTTTCCACCAATTTGCAACAGCAGCTACCTCAATCAAGCACATCAGAGCAATGGAACTCAGCTTCCCTTTTTTCTGCCACAGACACCATATGCAAATGGACTCATACCCGACCCAGTGCTGGGAAGTCAGGCCAACTATGGAATCCAGCAAATGGCAGGGTTCCCACGGTTTTATCCTGTGTATCAAGCACCCGTTATAGTCCCTAGTGCAAATGGTCCAGTGCCTAAGAAGAATGGGACTATATCATGTTGCAATTGCGGTGCAAGTGGACACTATTCACCGGACTGCAAACAGCCACCTATGGAGGCCAGTCAGCAAGGTGAGAATGTAAAATACAGACCAGTGGCAGTGCTGCCAATGCCATGTGCCAAAGTGTAATCCCTATTCCTGCTCCCAAATTAATTCACGTTTACATTATCAAGCAGGGGTGGTCTGTTACACAAGTTCCACAGTGGTTGATCTTTGATATTTTTGCAAGTGTTTAAATTTGACTTCCTGTTAGAATTTTGTCTGCTTTTTTTGTGTTTGATGGAATTTGGCTTCAGACATTTACATAATTTTCTGATATGTGTGCCCCCTCGGAAAGCTCTTAC
Organism: Neoceratodus forsteri; assembly: GCA_016271365.2. Classification (NCBI taxonomy): domain Eukaryota; kingdom Metazoa; phylum Chordata; order Ceratodontiformes; family Ceratodontidae; genus Neoceratodus; species Neoceratodus forsteri. Next base: position 334,935,999 of record CM057456.1, on the reverse strand, counting down.
ATTAATCATGAAAATGCTACTGATAATGTGTGGGCCATGAACTATTTATTTCTCTCTGAAATAAGGCAAGTTTATCAGTGTAACACAGTGTTGAATAGCAGCAGTTTATGAATCAGTAGTAAATGAAACCTCCTGGATTACCAGGTTGATAGTGTGGCATTGCAGGGTGAGAAAAGGACAACATATTGTAACACTGGTCTCTGTTTAGCAGTGGTCAGTGGAGCATATTCAGGTGGATGTAATCATTGTGACCAGGCAGAACTTTTGTTCCATAAAGAAATATTGAGTTAAATTTTATTCTTCTCATAGTATTTCTGGTCCCAGGCGGGACATTTCAACATCATCATTTAAGAACATAAAGCTTCTCAAGGAATAGGGGATTTCTTCAAGAAGTGAGGGAGGACCACAAAACCCATAAACCTTGTAAGTGGAACTGTTATGCTGGTCTCTCATAGAAAAAAGATTCTTCCTATATCCTACTGAAGGAAGAAATATAATGAAACAATAAGGCATGACAGTGTGTGTGTTGTGTAATAATGTCATGCCTAAGGTGGTTGGAGCATGAGGATGCAGGCAGTGTGTGGTCAACACCCAATCTGACATTACACAATAAAAAACATACCTGTTGTGCTTTATTGCTATTATACAATGGCTCGTTTATGTAAAAGAAAAAAAAATTTCTCTGTTTAGGTGTGTTTTTTTTAAAAAAAAAAAAAAAAATCCAGTTTCTATTTTTGCCATTACGTGGTGCTGCCACAACAAGTTGCCTGCGCCTTCCCTCCACATAGCTTTATTCTTGTCTCTGAGCTGTCATATGTCTGCCCCCCCCCCCCAAAACACACACACATCTCATCTGCCTGTGGATGTTACTTTTCTTTTCAGCAAATGTTCCTGTTTGCTGCTTTGCTTTGTCTGCTTCTACCTTTTGCTTGTTAGCCACCGATGCACTGTACAGTTTACTTAATGAGCTAGAGTGAGCTAGCAGTAAGTGAAGGGAACAGCCATGTGCTATACTTTAGAATTTCTGCTCTTTCACTTGCTAGAATGCCGGCTGGAGTTGAGGTTTTTATAGAAAAGCTTAAAAGATAATAAAAACAAAACTTTAGTCGGTAGCAAGCGACCGTGATAGGTAGTAGAAATGGACAGCCATGTACTGTCTTTTCAAGAACTGGTCGCTCATCTACAGAAGCTGCAGTGCTCGATTTTTAACAAAAAAAAATTTACTACTAGCTAAAAGAAAGTGACAGTGTGGGGATTACAAAACGAGGACCCAAGGGATGGAGTGTGGGGATTGGCGTGACTGCTTAGCTAGCTGATATGGTTGGGTTTTGTGTGGATGGATCAGGGAGTGATTTTTGAGCTGGTAATGTGGCCTTTTCTGTGCCTACCCTCGATACAGTGATGGGGAATGGCAGCCAGTCAGATTGCTGGGATTATCCTTGCCATTGTATAATTCTGTTTATTACGTTACCTATTGTACATGAGTATTAATAAAAAGATGCAAAATACTTCTGTTGCAGGGACCAGACACATCTCTTGCATGTATCAAAGAAAAAGTAACCGTATTACTTGTACCTGGTTTGGGATCCGGGTTGTACTGGGTTCTCATTAGGCTGGCTTTCGGGAGGCTCGCCAAAAGTTGGGTCTTACTGTTCCTAAGGAAAAGTAAAATGTTGGCAGGTCTTCCAAGAATCAGTCTTCGCCATTCATCACTGGTGGGTTTGTGCTGGAGGCACCAGGGCTCCGCGGGAGCATATGCCTTTCAAAACTTTAGAGGAAGGGGGCCGACGTCTGAGACGGCACTGTCCGTGAGGCAAACGTATGATGTGGCGCTCGTGGACTGGCCAGTAACTGACACCAGCCCCCCTGCCTCCTCAGTTCTGTTCTTCAGGCTATCAAGAAAGATACTCCGTGGGAGTGTTCCAGCATTTTTGACTGCATCACAGGCCTTTGGTTCTGTTCATCACCGCCAGCTTAACGCCATATAACTTCTCTGACCTCTCATTGCCGTCCTTTATTCTTTCTGTCCCCTTGTACGCTGCAGAGTTCTATTTTTGCTAATTCTTATTCTAGGAGCGTGGATGTGTTGTTCATCCACACTCTCTGGCATGTCCCTTTCCCCTTTAAATCTGGCTGGAAGTCTTCAAGCTAGCTCCTCCCACCCACCCGGGTGGTAAATACCTCGGCTCCGCCCCATGACGCCAGATCTTCCTTTCCGCTGGAAGATTCAGGTTCCCTCATGCTACTTAGAAATTCGTAGACTCTGGATTCGCAAAGTCAGTTTTCACCGCAGATTACTTTGAAACTAGGCAGAGTTCACGATTCCGATTACAGCGCATCGGGCATGGAGGACAAATCATCCCCCGGATTTCACCGGTTTCCCTACGGCCAGAAAATGTCGCGCACCGATCCCTACTTCTCGTGTGTCTCTTGCCTAGGTGTCAGACATGACACCACATCTTGTACATTCTGTTTGGCCTTCCGTCCCAACGTTCTGGACGACAGCAAGGCGCACCTAAAATTGGGGAGACCGGAGCTTAGAAACCCGCCGGTGAAATCTAAGAAGGCAAGGTGGGAGGTTTCCACGGCCGCGGGATCCGCCGAGCAGCTTGAGCAGATGGCTGCTTTCGAGGAGGAGGCGGCTCAGGCTTCGGCCAGTCGCAGATTTTACGTTTCTCTCAATCTTGGCTCTACCTTTTCGGGCTCCTTTAGGGAGTTGTGCCAGTCTCTCCCACCAGGGTGAGGCGCCTGGCTCACACTCCTCCCCGCCGCAAGAGGGACAAGGACCCCAAGTCATCTTCTTCCAGAAGGAGACGCTCCTGGGACCAAGAGAGGTCAGAGTCCCAGGAACATGCGGTCTCAACTTCGGTCAAGATCGCTTCCTCGGCCGCCGGCTTTACCAATCTTCTGTCGGGCCAAGGCACCGAGACCGAGGAAATGGCTGAACCAGCCGAGATTACTCTCGATCCAATCGAGCCTTTTTAGCCGACTCTGGTCGACGATTCCTTAGACAGGATGCTTGTCCTTTCCTTTCCCAACGAGGAGACACTGCCCTCGGGTGTCCCCATCGAGGATGAGGTACTGGAATCTCTGTTTTCACTGACTCCGGTGTCCCCTGATCGAACTAGCCGGCCCCGTCGATCGAGGACCAGGACCCCTTCAGTCGATCGGCTGAAAAAGGGCCACACACATTCAAAAAAAGAGGCAGCGCCGCCGGTCCTTATCCTCCTCGGACAAGGAGAAGCTTAGACGGAAACTCCGCTATGAGGATTTGATGTGGCAACAGCTGATTTTGACTGGGCAGGAGCCGGCTGCCCCGGTCATTACTTGGCTTCCGCCTCCTAAGCCGACGCCTACCGCTCCAGAACCGAAGGCCTCGGTTCCACCTCTCGTGGGTCCGGCGCGTATACCGGCTCGGTCTATTCAGGTTTCTTCACCGATTTTGGTGGAGCCACCGCCTAAGCAGCCTCAGGGAGGGACTGCCTCGAAAGAGGACCGTGCAGACACAGGGCTTCCCCGACGTCTGTCCATTACGGTCACCCCTGGCCCCGCCCTCGGCGGATCGAAGGGGACATAGCGGCAGGCCACTATACCCGGACTCTTTGGACTCCGATGACACAGGGTTACACTCTCATCCCGGGGATGAAGAGTTGTCCGTGGCCGGACTGGAGGAAGGCCCTTCCTCCTTTCAGGGCATTCTCTGCCTGATCTCGGAGTCCACCGGAATGCCCCTGGAGCCCATCCAGAAAAAGGCGGAGTACCCCCTTATGGATATCCTCAAAAGGGGGGATACCCCGACAGAGGCCTTTCCAGTGGCTGAAGCCATCGTTGGCCTGGCCCTTGAGCTTTGGCAGTGTCCTGCTTCCTGCCCAACTCCATTGGCCTGCAAGTAAGTGGTGCCCATGGGGTCCCTGGCGGGGTTCACAGAGCATAGAAACATAGAAGTTGACGACAGATAAGGACCACAATGGCCATCTAGTCTGCCCATTTCTTTTTCTACCTTATAAATGTGCCATCGGCGTTGGCTCTGTCAGTGGCCTATCTATTCATAGTCATTTGTATTGCTCCCTTATGCCTATCCCATGCCTGTTTGAAGCCCTGCACTGTATTCATAGCCACCACTTCTTGTGGTAAGCCATTCCATGCATCCACCACCCTTTCTGTGAAAAAGAATTTCCTCATATTCCCCTTTAATCGCCCCTCTAATCTCATGCTGTGTCCTCTTGTCCTGCTATTTTTCTTATATTTAAACATGTTAGACTCTTTCACCTTGTTAATGCCCTTAAGGTGTTTGAATGCCTCGATCATACCACCTCTCTCCCTCCTTTGCTCAAGGGTATACATATTGAGCTCTGTTAATCTGTCTTCATATGTCTTCTGATGCAGTCCTGCACCATTTTGCTGCCCTTCTGACTGCCTCAATTTGGTTAATGTCCTTGTGAAGGTGTGGCCTCCATACTGCATGCAGTACTCCAGGTGGGGCCTAACCAGTGTCTTGTAAAGAGTGATTATTACCTCCTCTTCCGACTTCAGATACCCTACTAATACATCCTAACCTCTAGCCTTACCTACTGCTTTAGAGGTCTGCTTGGATGATTTCAGGTCATTAGTGATGATGATGCCCAAGTCTCTTTCTTCCTTTGTGACTGCTAGCAACTCCCTCCCAGCCTATAGGTGGCTTCATGGTTTCTCTTCCCTATGTGCATGATTTTGCACTTCTTTGCATTAAATCCCAGTTGCCACTCTTCTGACCATTTTGCTAGTTTATCCAGATCTCTTCTTATTCTGCCCACCCCATCTGGATCATCTACTCTGTTGCAGATCTTGGTGTCATCTGCAAACAGACAAGCCTTACCCTCTAGTCCATCTGCAAGGTCACTAATGAAGATGTTGAAGAGGACTGGCCCCAGGACTGATCCCTGAGGTACCCCACTTGTGACTTACATCTCTTCTGACTGTATACCATTCGGCCGAAAGCCTAGTGACTGTTTCTGTGTTCAGGCGTACTGGTAGCTCAGCCGACACTGACCAACCCCCAGACAAGGAGTCCAAAAACATGGACCACTCTGCCCATAAGGTCTGTGCGGCCTCCTCCTTAGGCCTTCGTCAGGCCAGCTTGGCTGCCATCATGGCACACTTCTCTCATGCCCTGCTTGGGTCATTGAATGAAGTCCTCCCTCATCTCCCGGCGGACATGCAGACCCCAGTGAAGCAGGTCCATGATCAAGGCCGTGCTGTTGCTAAACAGCAGCTCCAGACGGCCCTGGACATTGGAGATTCCTTTGCCCGCTCTTTAGCAGCCGCAGTGGCCACTCGCCACAGGGCTTGGCTGAGGCTATCCTCCTTCCCAGCAGATACCCAGCACAAGTTAGCTGACGTGCCCTTCCTAGACACTGACCTCTTCGGTCCAGGAGTGGCTGGTCACCTCCAGCGCATAGAGCAGACCAGTGCACCTTGGATGCTACCTCTGTGAAGGGTTCTTCCGGCAAGAACCAGCAGAAGCGCAAGAAGAAGCCTTTTCGGCACTCTTCCACTGTGGTTAGGCAGCCCTCCTATCAAGGAGGCCAGCAGCAACAGCTGGCTCAAGCTTGGTGCCCCAGGCCCAAGCAGGGTCCTCAGCAGCCCCGTAAAGGAGGCTGAGGTGCCGGTCCAGGAGCCGCCTCCTCCTCTAAGCCTGCCCAGTGACGGGTTGGGGGTTGCTACCCCTATACCTGTCACGCCAGCTCTGGATCCTCCCATGGGGGCCGGCTCCACAACTTTCTTTCCGTCTGGTCCGATATCATCTCAGACAGGTGGGTCCTAGAAGTGGTCAGCCAGGGACTGCCTCTGGAATTCGAGCAGTACCCTCCCAGTCGAGCCCGCGCCCTTCAAGAGGAAAGGATTTCAGTTTGCACTCAGTTAGCTCTTTGAGACGACATTGCTCAGCTCCTCCACAAAGAAGCAGTAGCTCCAGTGCCGGATCCTCCTACAGACCCAGGCTTCGTGTCCAGGTACTTCCTGGTGACCAAGCGGATGGGGGGGTTGGCGCTCCATCCTAGATCTCCATGACCTGAATCAATATTTCAGGTCTCACACCTTCCGGATGGTAACTCTGAACTAGATCATACCATCCCTGGAGCGAAACATGTGGTTCTGTTCACTGGATCTGCAGGATGTGTTCTTCCACGTCCCAATCCGTCCGTACCATCAGCGGTTTCTCCGCTTCAGGGTTGAAGGGACCCTGTAAGAGTTCCGAGCCATGCCATTCGGTCTGTCATCGGCCCCGAGGGTCTTCACCAAGTGCATCGCAATGGTGGCAGCCCATCTCCGACATCGAGGCGTTCGAGTTTACCTTTATCTCGACGACTGGCTCTTGGCAGGTTCCTCCGTCCAGGAGGTGGAGAGATCCAGGGATCTGGCTCTTCAAACCTGCTCCCAACTAGGCGTCCTGATCAACGAGGCCAAGTCGGAACTCGTGCCCTCTCAGGTGATGGGCTTCATCGGGGCAGAGCTCGACTCTCGTCAAGCCAGAGCCTGGCTCCCGGTGGACAGGGCGGAGGTTCTTTCCTCCTTTGCCCAGTCATTTCTGGTTGGGCACTTGCACCCTGCCTGGGACTTCCCACGCCTTCTGGGTTACGTGGTGGTGTGCACCTCAGTGGTCTTTTGGGCCCGATGGCATATGCGCCCCCTCAAACGGGAGCTGGCCGCTCAGTGGACTCAGCGCCACAGTCACTTCAACCAGCTGATCACTGTGACCCAGAAGATGTGGGACGCTCTCCAATGGTGGACCGCCCCAGACTGGTTGCAGGATGGGATCCAGTTTGTCCGCCCCGAGCCGACAGTCGTTCTCACGACCGATGCCTCTCTCATGGGCTGGGGAGCCCACATGGGGGACAACAGAGCCCACGGGTTCTGGACCCCCAGGAGTCCCGATGCCACATCAACCTGTTGGAGCTCAGAGCAGTCAGCCTGGCACTGTCAGCTTTCACTCCTCAGCTCCGCGGTCAAGTGGTTCCAAGTCCAGACAGACAATACCACAACCATGTACTACTTCAACAAACAGGGCGGCACGCACTCCCGTCTGCTGTGCAAGGAGGCGCTCCGCATCTGGACGCTCGTAAGCCGGTTGGAGGCAGATCTCCTAGCCATCCATATGGCAGGAGTCTCGAACCAGCTGGTGGATGCTCTCAGCCGCTTAGGCCAGACATCCCACGAGTGGTCTCTCCATCCAGTGGCAGTTTACAGTCTGTTGTCCGTTGGGGCAAACCGTTAGTGGACCTTTCTACCTCCAGGAAAACACCAAGCTGAGGCTGTACCATGCCCCCAAAAGCAGGGCTCGCTGCAGGGATGCCTTCTTGAGGCCATGGACCCCAGGCCCTCTACGCCTTCCTCAGTTTCCTTGATCCACAAGGTGTTACTCAGGGTGAGGAGGGACAAGGCGAAGGTGATCCTAGTAGCCCCAGATTGGCCGCGCCAGTTCTAGTACCCAGATCTCCTCAGCCTCAGCTGCAGGCCCCCGGAGCGGCTTTGTACACGCCCGGACTTGATATCTCTGAACCAGGGGAAGGTATTCCATCCGGACCTTCATTCCCTGCACCTTACAGCCTGGTACCTGAGCAGCTAGAGTTCCAGGCTCTGGGTCTTTCCGAGGATGTCTACACCGTGGTGGCGGCATCTCGTAAGGAATTGACCAGGAAACGTTACGCCTTCAAATGGAAGAGATTTTCCATTTGGTGTCAGGGAAAGAGTCTGGACCCCTTATCCTGCTCTGTGGCTAGCATTCTCGACTACCTTTGGTCTCTCTCCAAAGGAGGTCTGCGGTCATCGACCCATGGGGTGCACCTGGCAGCCATTTCTGCTTACCACGCGCAGGCCGGTATGCCGACATTGGCACAGGAGACAGTGGTCAGGCGCTTTTTCAAAGGCCTGGATCACATATACCCTCTGCTGCGTGAATCTCCACCTCCGTGGGATCTGTTGCTGGTTTTGGCAAAGCTTATGGGCAAGCCATTCGAACCCATGCACAAGTGTGAGCTGTCACACTTGCCGTGGAAGGTGGCCTTCCTGGTGGCTATCACATCTGCCAGCTCCAGGCACTGTCAGTGGATTCCCCTTATCTGGTCTTTCACAGGGGCAAACTTGTCCTGCACCCCCACCTGAAATTCTTTCCAAAGGTGGTGTCAGAGTTTCACCTTAACCAGGTGTTGACTCTGCCGGAATACTACCCTAATTACACCTCGGATGCCAAGTACAGGCTCCATACTCTGGACCCGAGACGTACTCTCTCCTATTTTAAGGACAGAACGGCGGAAATCCGGGGAGACGTTCACCAGCTGTTTTTCACTTACGCTGAAGCCGCTTCTGGCAGACCTGCAGCCAAACGGACCATTGTAAGGTGGATTACATCATGCATAGGTCTGTGCTATGAGTTGACGGGCAAGGAGCCTCCCAGAGGGATAAGAGCTCATTCTATCCGCCATACTGCTGCATCAGTGGCTGCTTCCAGGGACATCCCTATCCAGGAAATCTGCCGGGCTGCTACCTGGAAGTCAGCAAACACCTTCATTACCCATTACCACATCGACCTTGAGTCACGCCGGGATGCTGGTTTTGGGACCTCGGTTCTCCAGTCTCTTTTTCCCAAGTACGGGATGTGCGCCTTGCCTCCCTCCTCCCGGAGAACTGCTTGGAGTCTGCCGGAGAGTGTGGATGAACAACATATCCACGCTCCTAGAACAGGTTACTCACCTGTAACAGTAGTTCTAGGAGTGGTATATGTTGTTCATCCACACGCACCCACCTGACCTCCCCAGCTTTAGGCACACAGCCTTGCTTTCAGGGGGCTAAGATCTGGCGTCATGGGGTGGAGCCGAGGTATTTACCACCTGGGTGGGTGGGAGGAGCTAGCTTGAAGACTTCCGGCCAGATTTAAAGGGGAAAGGGACATGCCAGAGAGTGTGGATGAACAACATATACCACTCCTAGAACTACTGTTACAGGTGAGTAACCTGTTATTTTCAATCAAATCGATCATGTCCAGTTCCCAGGGGCCTAAGAAACAGAAGAAAACCGTCAAGAAAATGGATTCTCCCCCGTGTCGGCTAACCCTGAAGAAGAAACATGTCCATTTGACTGCCATGATCGTTGCTGGACCTGCCTCGGTGTCAGCCATGACGTGGACCATTGCAACTCCTGCTTCTCGATGGGCCTTCACACCCTAGAAATCTGCATGATGAGTCGGGGTGGGACCCACTCGCATTCGGAGGCAGGCATCACAGCAGGGACTCAAAGGTAAGGTCCTTGGGCTCTTCCCCCGAGCCCTTCCTTGGTACTGTACGTATCAAAGGAGGCCAGGTCTACACTAGTCTTTGTCTTACTGAGACGGGGGTCTATGGGACAGCAGACTCCCCCAAAAAGGAGCTGGTTGCACACCCCTTCAAGTCCAGTACCCTCTGTATTGTCCAGACAACACCAGTGGCGGAGTTGTAGCTACACGCTGGGCCTATGCCAGTGGGTCCCTTGGGGCCACGGTCCGGCACCGCTCCAACTCCTGGCACTAAGGCCAGTGAGCTGGGTGGTGCCGCTTGCACAGCTGGGTCCCCTCCTGCTGCCATTCGCAGCTCCAGAAGAGGGAATGTCTTTGGAGCCAGCTGTCCGTTGTAGATCTTCTAGGCCTCATTCGAGCGGTCAGATGAGCCCAGAGAGTGAGGATCGGGATGATCCTGACTGGCTTTCTGGGCCTGGTCCTTTAGCGGCCTTGTGTCACCTTTGGGTCCTTCTCATCCTGGTGCCGGCTGTGGTGCTGCTTCTCCTGTGTCCCATAGTGCCTATTCCAGTGCCCAATCAGGTTCTGACACCACCCACGGCTCCAAATCCAGTTGCAGTGCCAAGGGGGGGTTCTGGTGTTGCACGCAGCGCCCGGTTCCCCCTTGCTTCAGGATTCTGCTTCTGGGGATGCCTCTAGGCCTAGTCCAAAGGGCAGAGCCTTCTTGGGTGAGGTGGGGTTTGGTAGGTCCCGTTTGACGCAGTGCTGCATGTCTAGAGCAGCTGGGGGCTCTAGCAGGAGTCATGGTGTCGACTCCGATCTTCTGCCCCCGAGCTGTCTGGGTTTCCAGTAGGTGGGGATAGGGCCACCCTGTGGGACCTCCTTGGCTACTGCCTCCCCAGAACACCATCCAGATCGCCCCTGTATTGTTGGACGCTCCTGGGTGGATGAGATGCACAGCTCTTCCCCTCCAGGTAGGTCACCTGTTCGGCCTCAGAACCCTGGCACAGAACCTGGCCTGGTCCTTCATGACCCACCACCACCTCCTCTCTGCCTGTCTCTCCCCCACCACCTCCTCTCCTGGGTATTTCTGGTCCCAGGAACCCTTCCTGGGAGCAGTTCAGGACTTCAGCAAGTGCCTTCCCAGCCTACCTGAGGGCAATGGACCAGGCTATCTTTCGGCCTGAAACCCCGACACACCACCCCCCTGAGTCTAGCTCCTCTTATTTGTCTTCCTCCACAGAGGAAGACGATTACTTGATCCACCTCTCTTCCGATGCTGATTACACTTGTTATCAGCAGTTCCTTCTCGGAGATGATGAGGGAGCTGCGACTGTCCCACTTTTCCAGCTGCAATCCTTAATGTCTGACGCTGTCCTTCCTTGGGGAGTACAGTCATGACTCCATAGTCATACCTCCATGGCCTCATCCATTTGCAGAGGCATCAAGAGACGTCTGGCTCAGGCCCTCTAGCCCCGAGGCACAACCAGCGCAGGTATTGTGCACCGCTGGTATCTCCAGGAGCCACGTCACACCCCTCCTCTGTTGTCCAGCCCCTGGATATTCCCTTTTGGGCACAGGCGCCCAGTGTACGACTGTCCCCCAGAGTCTGACTTGGCTGGGTATGACGCCTGTGGTCATGGGATTTTCTCAGTGGTGCGCACCATGTTGTGCATTACTGCACATCAGGCATCCTATGGCATGCACCTGTGGGTGAAGCTGGGGCAGCTCCTAGCATCTTTGCCAGATTGTGAGGCAACCAGACAGGCCATATACCTTTCTGCTCAGGGTCTGGAACTGGCGAGACATCAGGCGAGGGTGTACTATCACACCAACAAGATAGCCTCCAGACTTGTGGGAACTGCGGTCTGTATTAGGCAGACAGCTCGGCTGCATCTTTCACAGTTGTCACCCTTGGCCAGCTGTAGGGTGATTGCCTCTCATTACCAGGGGGACCCACTTTTTCTCTTGGACCTGGCATGAGCTTGCGGGGTGCATTCCTGCTCCCAGGCCATGGGAGCCTCCATCTGACCCTGACCAGTCTCTGGCCTCACCAGGCCTGTTAGGGGCCCTCGCCTCTCTGTGTCTTCCCCACAGGAGGCTGAGGGAACAGCCATATCTTGCTTTGAGGGTCTGTTGCAGCAGGTTGTCACCAGTAGGACTTAAGCCGTCTGGTGCTAGGACCACACGGAAATCATTCCAGCTAGGAGTATATCAGAAGGGGCCACCACTTCCTGATGTCAGCCTATCCTATATAAGGTGGGTGGCCCCCATGCCCTCCTCCGTTTTTCCCGCCATCGACCAGCGCATGACGGGCTACAGTCGATCGCATTTTTTCCCCGCCCTTTTTTATTTTCATCAACCCAATAAACATCGAATTTTTTTGGTGTTTGTTAGCTCTTTCATGTCTTCTCGGCCTCCTCCTTCATCCGAACGCTCCACAAAGTGCACATGTGGCAAACAGATTCCCCCACAAGGACAGCCATTCTGCTTGCCTCTTCTGTTTAGGCCCTGACCACAATGTCCACTGGGACGCATGCCAGATGTTTAACCTGGCCACCAGAAGATGACGCCAGAGGACTCCCGAAAGCCACATCTTCAAGCAGAAGGTTGCCCAGATGGAACAGGAGCTACAGGCCCAGAGCGCCTGTGCTTCCCCGGCCTGGTCTTCGAGTTGCTCTTCCTCCAAACCAAAGGGGAAATCGGGGAAGCACAAGGACCGCGACTGTCCCCAGCCTTGCTTTTGGTCACTGTACAAGGCTGCTTCTGGGTCTTCCTTCCTTGGGGAGGGGGGGGTCAGCCTTCAGGGCCCAGTCCATCCTCTCTCCTTCAGGGCTGCCACTGGCCCCGCCACCCACCCGGATCTCTTTGACCGGCGGCTCCTCAGGGCAGGGGACATCAGTCCCTACCTCTCCGCCTTTGCTTTTCCAGCCCCTGTTCTCTGTGGGCTCCACAGCAGGAGGCTCGACTGGAGCTCCTGTAGTCCATGCTGGTGCTGCTGGCACCAGTTCTGTGCTGCCTCATCACCCCTGCCCCCGAAGCCGGTCTGTCTCCAGGACCTCAGTCAATCCTCGATGGAACAAAGGACAAGCATAAATCCAATTAGCTGTTTGTGTCCTTCAGTGCCGCAAGGCTCGATCAGTCAGTTTCCATCAAGAGTATTTCTGCTTGGATAGTGGCATGCCTGCATCAGTGTTACTGTATGGTGTAGGTTAAGTTGGAGGGCCAAGTGCGCGCACATTCTACCAGAACTGTTGCTGCATCCTTGGCAGAGACCCACTCTGTTCCCATTGATGACATTTGCAAAAGCGGCTGCTTGGAGCTCGGTGCATACTTTTGTTGAGCACTACACTCTGAACATTTATGCCAAGAAGCTTTCTTCTTTTGGCAGGACGATCCGTAATGGACTTCGGTCCTGAGTGAGCTCCATCTCCTACTGCCCTACTCGGAGGATTGCTTTTACCTTGGTACTCTAACCCAGCAGGATGAATAAATGGTAACGACTTAAGTCCAGAAAGATATGGAAATTACATACTCACTGTAATTCTTGATCGTCTTGGACAAGTCTTCACCATTTATCCATATGCCCACCCACCATCCCCCAAGCTCACTGAATCTATTCACGATCTTCACTCTTTGTTTCTGTTGGGCTTTGAAGACATCGTTTTTGTTTGACCCTTCTTACACTGGTCAGAAGGGCTATCTTATGCTGTTGTTAGGTTTAGTGTTTGTCTAGTTAATATCGCTGCACCTCCTGGGTAAAAAAATGTGAGGCTGTAGAATTCGGCCAGGAATAGCCTTATAAGGCAAGCCAGTCTCATGCTCCACGCATGTGCGATCCTATCTTTGTGCCAGCCCTCCTGAAGATTTTTTGGCTCCCACAGGGTCTCTGCGCCTCTGGCTTGTCCGGCTTGTGACCCAGCAGTATGAATAAATGGTCCAAGGAGATCAAGAATTACGGTATGTTATTAAACTCATTTATTTTCTTGTCTTATGGCTGTTGGTACTTCCCCTGTACCACAGACTGGGAGAACCTCAGAGAAGGCCAGAGAAGTTAACCTAGCAGCCAGTCTTTCGCCTAATTTTTCAAAGTTATATTTCACTGTCTCCACAGACTGGCTTGCCACGTCGTTTGTACACCTATCTTTCTGATACACTCGCCATCCCTCTTCTTTGAGGCTCCCGGCAGGCACCGGACTACTACTTCTGTCTGCCTGTCCATACATGGCTGAGTCTCAACACCCCGTACCATTGAGTCTCCAACAATAAGGAATCGCGTGCCCTTTGTTTTGCTGGGATTTGTATTATCACCACTTAGTGTCCTCATCTTGTTCTGACTCAGTCACTTGACTGAGTTAACGTACCCCTGCACAAAATCAGGTTCCTACAGTTCCGCTAAGGATGCAAAACGGTTTGTGGTTAGAGTGGTGCTAACCTGAACAATACCTTTTTGGACGCACTTTGTAGTTCTTACCTCCCATCTTCTCCCTCCCCACCACCTGCCACCCCTATGGGCCTGTGGGGGGTGGGAGCTCCAGACCAGCTGATGATCTAGCCTGGTGATTTCTGTCCAGGCCGCTTCCAACTAAGCTCTGAGCTCCTTTATTTGTCTGCATGGGGGGCAGTACCCCACCCTCCAGAGTAGTCCCCTGGAGACAAGGGCCCCATATCCGTTACAGTTCATGATCGCCATATTAGGCTGCATAGTAGTACTATGAATTCACAGATTAACCAACACAAAGCTATACCAACTCTTTCTGTGTGATTCTGCACAGCAGTTGGTTCCTACATGATTCTGCACAGTAAACAGTATTACAGGTCCCCCACATAAAGTCCTTCAAAGGTGGAATGGAGTCTAATGGAGAAAACAGAACCGGGATTATATCATGAAGGTCATTCAGGGTAAATTCAGTTAATTTCCACAGGGGCATAGTATGTCTATTAAGCCACATAAATACGACTGTAGATGTCGTGGCCCTATGCTATTCTTTTAGATTAGGGAGATTTAAGCCTCCTTTGGCAATAGGTAGCTGTATGGATGACCATTTTATCCTAGGATGTTTCCTGGCCCAAACAAACCTGGAGAATATTCTATCCCAGGAAAAAAAATAAAAACCTAGATGGAATTAAAAGTAAAGTTTGAAAAAAGTATAATATCTTTGGAAAGACCGTTATTCGGATAGTCTGTATACACTGATGGAATGATAAGTGTAAATGTGGCCACCTTCCCATTAATTGTTCTATGGCAACAGTTACAGGCTCCAGGTTCAGGAGCTCTAAAAGATCCAGATCTCTGGGAATAACGACTCCCAGATATCGAATTCTGTTATTTCGCCATCTAGCTGGTAATAGAGCACTTGGACCATGGGTTGGGACAAAGTTAAGTGGGAGAATCTCCGTCTTTTGAATATTAATCTTGTATCCAGCAACCTCCAAAAACCTCTCTATCACCTCCAGAATGGCTGGGACCGAACTTTCAGGGTCTAATAGGGTCAGCAATATATCATCTGCATATAATGAGAGTAAATCTCCACCCCGAGGTATCCCATGAATGTCAGGATTTTGCCTAATGGTCTCTGCCAGTGGTTCAGTATATAAAGCAAACAAAAGTGGAGAAAGTGGGCAACCTTGCCTAGTCCCCCTGCCTAGATGTATCCTATCTGACAGCTGGCCATTTACTTTGATATGTGCTTTTGGAGAGGATTCATATGCCCTTTTTAGCAGGGAAATAAATTCCCCTGGGAACCCAAACTCAGAGAGGGTCCTCCATAAGAAAATCCAGCTAACCCGGTCGAAAGCCTTGTCAGCATCTAGGCTGACAAAGGTTGCCGGTATTTTTCTCTTATTCACATAATCAAGGAGATGTACTGTTCTTCGTATATTGTCTGCAGTTTGTCGGTTCTGGACAAACCCTGATTGATCTGGATTCACTAATTCGGGAATCAGTTCTTCTATTTTATGAGTCCATATAGACATAAACAACTTATAATCCATAGTCTTCCTGGACATAAGTCTCCACCACTCATTCACGCTGTTGGGATCTGCGCCGGAGGCACTAGGACCCATCGGGAGCAAACGTTTTGCTGGAGGGTCGACACCAGAGATGGCCTTGAGCCACTGCTAGTGCGGTAACGACTATCTCAGCGCTGGACCCTCCAACCGCTTAGGTTCATTTTTCCCCGCCGAAGTGCATCTTCAGTGACGCCGCCGCCGACTAATGAATCAAACTTCAAACTAGCAGCATAGTTTTCAGTTTTTATTTTTTGTAGTATTATCTCGATACAGTATCGCTTAATTTTATTCTTAATTTTAAAATAAAAATACAATAAAGAAGTCTCAGCCTACCTTGACGAATTCGACCATGAGCAGGTCAGGTGACGTAGGGAGACTTCAGTATGAAACTGTTCAGTCAGTCGGGCTGAGTCCGGTCCACCGCCTTCTCCGGAGGGTCTGACAACAGTCGGTCAATGCCGGGGGATGGCGGTCCCCGAGCTTATAAAATAAGCAGTCGCACTCACGGCACCACTTGCTCTCGAGCTCTTCTTCAGCCCACTGGTCTAAAAAGAGAAGGCATCACCGAGGTCGCCTTCGATATGTCTGCGCCGTAGACGCCGGTTATCGGGCTAGTTGCCGGCTCTTCTCTGGGAGTCGCTAACCTCTGTTTCTGGTAGCCGACGGCTTCGACATCGGAGTCCTTCCCGCCGCAGGTAGGTCTTCAGATGAGCAGTTTCATCAGTGGGCGCTCTTAATGGAGCAATGGGCTCGGAGGTTGGTTCGGCTACCTGGCTCGGTGGCTGTGGGCCTCTGGCTCTTTAGGCGACCAGGTAGAGGCAGTTGGACCTTCCTGGTCGCGACACCTTCTCCAGTGCCGTGACCCGTGCTTAAGTGTCTCTCTCCCCACATGGCTGCGGGCGCGAGGGCCACCACCGATGCCCTTATCTCCTGCTCTTCTTCCTTCAAAACCTCATTTTCCGGTCTCTGGGAGTGTTTTGGCACCCTCGGCGTCGTGTGGCCTATCGGCCGTCCTTGATCGTCGCTGCTGCTTCGGCGCTAGTGCTTCTTGGCGCCTATTTTCGAGCACGCCGCGGCCTCGCAGCTGGTTCTCGGTGCCATGCGCTTCCTGCGCCATGCTCGGGACTCCTCTTTTCTCTTCCTTCTTCCTCCTCTTCTGAATTTCATTCCTTTCCTGTCCATGCAGTCCCTCCTGGACTGTCAGGAGATGACGTTGAGCCTGACCCAGACCTTCGGTTGGGTGATGAAGTGGACGAAGCAGGATCTATTACTGCTACAGAGCCTGTGGTCGAGGACCTGTCCTTTAAGTCTCTGTTGAAAAATCTGAGTTCCACACTTTCTCTCCAGACTACAGACATCGATCCTGGGAAATTGTTGAGACTCCAATATCTTCATGCCTCGGAGATCCCTACGGATTTGACTCCTCCGATTCAGCCTTCCTTCGAGACGCTGTCTCAAATGGTATGGAATAATCCTGCTCTTACCCCTTCGGTGGCTAAATCCATTGATAGGAAATATTCAGCCCCCAAGGATCGTCCCATTTTGGCATCTCAAGCCTTTGCGGATCCTATTGTAGTCCTGGCAGAGATGATAAGGTCGTTCTTCCTCAAACTACAGCTCGACCTATTAACAAAGAATCTCGTGAAGATAGACACCTTAGGTAAGAGAGTCTTTGCTGCTTCTACTCTAAGTATGCGTATTGCCAGTTACCAAGGCTATTTTTCTCAGTATGAGTATATCCTGTGGCATTCTATTAAACAGATGGTTGAAGCCCTACCGGAGTCGGATTCAAAGCCAGAGCTTCTTCAAACCATTACCAGAGGTATTGAATCTAACAACCAGCAGGTTAAAGCAGCCATGGATGCTTTTGACACTGCTTCCCATTCAGCGGCTGCTGGTATTTGCACCCGCCGTCATTCCTGGCTGCGCACTTCGGGCTTTACGAATGACGCGCAGCAGCAGGTGATGGCTTTGCCCTTTGACGGTGCATATCTTTTTGGTCCTCAGGTAGAGCAAGCTCTAGAAGCTACTCAAAAGACTAGGTCAGCCATTAAGTTGGCTCAGCCCCCTCTCGAGGGCATGCCAGTAAACGACAGTTTCATAACCGCCAGTCCTGCAGAGGCAGAGGTAGTTTCCATAAGAACCAACCTGCCCAACCTCAAAAGAAGGCACAACAGAAAGCGCAAGGGCCCAAAGCGCCCAGCGCTACCTTATGAATTGCCGGCCCAAGTTCCATCTCAGCTGCCCGAGGTGGACTTTTCCTCTCCGGTGGGAGGTCGTCTGATGCACTTCTACAACCAGTGGAAGTCCATAACCTCAGACAAATGGGTCCTTCGGATAATTCGCGAGGGGTATTCACTCAATCTTGTGGAGACCCCTCCGGATCGTCCCCCCAAACGACAGCCCAGGCTGTCAACCCTTCAGTCAGACCTTCTCGCCGCCGAGATTCAGGGCCTTCTGAACAACAGGGCAGTAGAAGTGGTGCCTCTGCACCAATGAAACACGGGGTTCTACTCCCATTACTTTCTGGTTCCAAAGAAGTCCGGGGGAATGCGCCCCATTCTAGATCTCAGAAAGCTAAACAAATTCTCTCCCAAGGAGAAATTCAAATGATTTCTCTGGGAACCCTGTTACCTCTGCTCCATCAACACGACTGGCTAGCCTCCCTAGACATGCAGGATGCTTACCAGCACATTCCTATTCACCCGAGGCATCACAAATTCCTGAGGTTTGTGGCTCTGGGACAGCATTATCAGTTCAGAGTCCTGCCCTTTGGCTATCCTCGCGCGCAAGTTTTTACAAAATGTTGTGCAGTTCTCGCGGCGCACCTCAGAAAGGTCAGAATTCAGGTGTTTCCTTATCTGGACGATTGGCTTCTAGCAAGCCCTTCCAGGCAAGGGACCCTGGACGCCTGTGGAGACGACCTCACGCCTCCCACGTCCATGGGAGTTCTGCTCAACCTCAAGAAATCGCAACTGCAGCCCTCCCAGAGGCTCCTTTTTATAGGGACTCTTCTGGACACCTCCTGTGTGAAGGCTTTTCTTCCAGAAGACAGGAGGAACGATATCCTTCAGATGGCCCGTCACATCGGGGGAAACAGCTCAGTCACAGCTCTCTCGATGCAACGGATGCTAGGCCTCATGGCATCCTCAGTGTTCACTGTACCCCTAGCACGTCCTGCACATGAGAACCACCCAGTGGATGCTCAGTACTCAGTGGTCCCCAACCACTCACCCGCAGTCCTATCTCATCAAGGTGACAGAACCTTTAAGGAGGTCACTCACCTGGTGGTCTCAAGAGAGCAATCTCCTGGAGGTATCCCTTTGCTCCTCTGGACCATCAGATCTCCATTACCACGGACGCTCCCCTAATGGGGTGGGGAGCTCACTGTCAGGCTCTCCACACCAAGGTGCGTGGACTCAAGTCGAGTCCCAGCTCCACATAAACATCCTGGAAATGAGAGCTCTTTATGCGGTCCGAGCTTTGAAGGACATTCTGTGTCACAAGAACATTCTCCTTCAAACGGACAACAAAGCAGTGATGTATTACATCAACAAGCAGGGCGGTGCTCATTCTTACCCCTTATGCAGGGAAGCAATGAGGGTATGGGAATGGTGCTTGGAGCACTAGGCTCTAATTCAAGCAGTCTACCTGCCAGGTGTTCAGAACGAACTGGCAGACCATCTCAGCAGAACAGAGACAGACCCTCACGAGTGGTCTCTCGACTCAACCATAGTTCAGTCACTATTCGAAGAGTGGGGAACTCCAGACCTGGACCGTTTTGCATCCCCACTCAACGCAAAACTGCCTCTCTTCTGCTCCAGAAATCCAGGGCCTGGCATTTTCTGTCAGGATGCTCAGGCTGCGAGTGGACAAAACGCTTTCTTTCCCGCCTCTTCCTCTAATTCAGAGGGTACTCCTCAAGTTCGAATCCCAGGGGACAGACAAATGATTCTCATTGCTCCCTTTTGGCCTCGACAGCTGTGGTTTCCACTACTCAACAATATGTTGGCAGTTCCTCCGAGACCACTTCCCCTGCAGATGAACCTTTTGACTCAGGGACCGGTGGTCCATCCCAACCTGAGATCACTTCACCTTCATGCTTGGCTCCTGAAGAGGTCGAAGTAAACCGGTTCAATGTCTCTCGAAGAGTTTCAGATATTCTTCTGGCTGCACGGAAGCCAGCCACTCGAAAACTTACACAGCCAAGTGGAAGTTCGCTCTGGTGTGCAAAGTCCCTTTGAATCCTTTTCCTGTCCACCAGATAAGGTTTTGGAGTACCTTTTGGACCTCTCAAATTCAGGTCTGCAGTACTCTACAGTCAAAGTTCATCTTAGTGCCATTTCAGCGTATCATGAGCCCGTTTTTTCCTTAACTCTGGCTCAGTTACCTATGGTTAAGAGATTTCTTAGGGGATTCTGCATACCAGACCTCCTACAAGACGTCCAGTTGCAGCCTGGGACATTAATCTTGTGCTAGACATGCTCACTCGGAAACCTTTCGAACCTCTGGCTACCTGTGAGCTAAAATTTCTCACCTGGAAGACTGCCTTCCTAGTGGCCATTACCTCAGCCCGTAGGGTCTCTGAGATACATGCCCTGGTCACAGACCCTCCGTATACTGTGTTCCATAAGGACAAAGTAGTCCTTCGTACTCATCCTAAATTTCTTCCTAAGGTTGTGTCAGAATTTCATCTAAACCAACCTTTGGTCCTTCCCTCTTATTTTGCGGACTTCCAAAATGAAGGGGAACTCTCTTCATTCTCTGGATGTTAAGAGGGCCTTGCATTTCTATCTAGATAGAACCAAGGATTTTCGCAAAGCTCAGCAACTGTTCGTTTCCTTCAGTGAGACCCGGCTGGGTCAACCTGTCGCTATCAGATGTATCTCATCATGGCTAGTGGCGTGCCTTCGTCACTGCTATTCCATGGCGCAGGTTAAGTTGGAGGGTAGAGTTTACGCTCACTCTACCAGAGCAGTCGCGGCATCCCTAGCGGAAATCCACAACGTGCCCATTGCAGACATCTGCAATGCGGCCACCTGGAGCTCAGTGCATACTTTCGTTAAACATTATGCACTAGATGTCCATGCCAGACGACATTCTTCCTTTGGCAGAGCCATCCTCAGTGGACTTCTGTCCTAGAAACATGAGCTCTTGGTCTCTCCTGCCGCCCTCTCGGGGGATTATTAGCTCGGTACTCTCCCAATAGTGTGAATGAGTGGTGGAGACTTATGTCCAGGAAGATATGAAAATTACGTACCTACCGTAATTCTTGATCTTCTTGGACGAGTCTCCACCACTCATTCACACGCCCACCCTCCATCCCCCAAGCTCACCTTTCTTGTTGGTCTTCACTCCCTCAAATCTTTAGGCCGTGAAGACTTCTTTGTTGACCCTTCTTACACGGGTCGCTCGGACTATCTTATGTCCGGTTTTTAGGTTAGGCTACCCTTCTAGGTTAGTTACGCTGCACCTCCTTGGTAAAAAAGGTACTGAGGCGGTTGGAGGGTCGACGCCGAGATAGTCGTTACCGCACGAGCCAGGGCTCGTGGCGCCGTTCCTCGCGGCGCCATCTCTGGCGCCGACCCTCCAGCAAAAAGTTTGCTCCCGATGGGTCCTAGTGCCTCCAGCACAGATCCCAATAGTGTGAATGAGTGGTGGAGACTCGTCCAAGAAGATCAAGAATTACGGTAGGTACGTAATTTTCATTTGAGTATGGATATCAGTCTATATGAAGTAACTAAATCTGGGGGTTTGCCTTGTTTCAACACCGGAGAGATATTAGTATAATCCCAAGGGGGGGAGGCCTCCCTCCTGAAATGACTTAACTAATACAGGGGCAATCTGTTTGTAAAAAGTTTTATACCATTCCGCAGGCAATCCATCGTGGCCTGGGGTTTTTAAGGTTTTACTGTCTGTCACCACCCTTTTAAGTTCTTCCATCCTTATCGGGAGGTTCAGTCTCTCCACCACATCTTCTGGTAATCTGGGGAGTGTGAGGGACTGGAAAACGTTCTCCAACTTACTCGCGTCAGCTAGCTCAGAGGCAGTACATAGCTGGGAGTAATAATTCTGAAAGCAAGCTGCTATTTGTTCTGAATGAGTTACCTGGGTATTAAATGTCGAATCAGTTAAGTGTGAAATGTATGTAGCTGTCCTCTGCCCTCTTAATCTTCTAGCCAGATTCCGAACCCTTTTTGGCCCTCCCTCAAACCTACATGATTTCGGATAAAATAAAGCCTGTTGTGTTTTCTCATCTAAAAGCTTCTGTAAACTAGCTTTTGTTTGCTTCACTTGTGTCCTTATCTCTTCGGTTATAGGGACCTGGGCCTGTAGGTCTCTCAATACACCATGAAGCTTAATATATTGCTTATCCCAATTTTTTTTCCTAGCCGCAGCATAAGCTATGATCTCTCCACGAATCACCACCTTAATTGTATCCCACAAAATAGATGTGGAGACCTCTCCTCCCGAATTTTCTGCGACAACCTGGGAAATTTTAGCTTTAAAGCTATCTCTAAAGGGTTTATCTCGTAAAAAAGAGGTGTTCAGACGCTACCCAGTGGTTTTCTTAGGAATTTTAAAATCTAGTTTCAAAAATAGAGGTGAATGGTCAGAGAGGAATCTGGGACCAATTGTTAAATCTTGTAAGTAGTCTGTATGTTCCCAAGTAATAAAAAAATAATCCAGTCTGGAGTGGGAATCGTGTCGAGGGGAATAAAAAGTATATCCCTTAGTTGATGGATAGAAAAACCTCCAGACATCGGTCATGACAACTGCTTCCATATTAGACCTGAAGTATTTCAGGGCCGGGGAACATCTATGTTTATGTGGGGTTGATGAATCTAAATGGGGATTCAAAGTGAGATTAAGATCTCCGCACCTAATCAAACATCCCTGAAGATTATCTGTTATTTTACCAAAGAAATGTTTTAGTACCATTACTGACATCATTGGAGGAAAATGTACGTTCACCAGTGTTACCGGTTTCCCATACAGTGTCCCCTTAAGAATCACATACCTTCCATGAGGATCAGTGAGCTGTGAGGATAGGTGGAAAGGGGAGGTCTGGGGAATCATAATTGCTGCTCCACGTCGTTTTCCATTAGGGCAAGACTAAGCATATACCGGATACCTCCCCCCTTCTGATAATTTAGAATGTTCGACTACTGTCAGATGGGTCTCCTGTAAAAATATGACATCCGATAAATGTTTCTTTAAATATTGTGAGAGTCCTGCTCTTTTAATCGGGTTGTTCAACCCATTTATATTAAGGGACAACACCCTGATAAATTGAGTCGCCATTATAGAAAATTATATTGGATTTGGACCTCACCCTTACACCTCATCCCCTTCCTTTCCACCAGCAATGTAGGAGGATATAGTTTGAATCTACTATAAAGGTACATTAAAATATTTTTCCTTACGTTTGATTCATGACCCTTAACCCCTCGCCACACCCCCTCCCCCAAAAACAATTCCACCCATGTGTAACTTTAATTTGAATATTACTGTCAGCTCTGCTGTCCTGCCGTAGCTGTAAATAAATCTGGAAAAATGAAGCAACTATTTTTTTTTACTTATTTTAAGTGTGTTAGTCTGTACATATTGTACAGCCAACTGTGTGAACCAAGAGTCGAGGAGAAACTCCACCTCAGCACTCGAACTATGTACATCTACTGCGACTTCCAAGGTAGGGGGAGATTCTTTGCCTTCTCCTTACATGTTCCCCCGAACCAACAGAAGGAACTGGAGGTAGTCCGGTTGCGTGTTGCTCTCGGGCCTCCAGAGGGTATAAATTCCCTCTAAGGTAAAAACAAAAAATGGGCAGAATGTTAAAATAAATTACAAATATAAAACCAAATGTAATTTTTTGCTGCCCTTCTAACTTTAAACACAAGCCTAATGGCCTGACGGTGATCGTAGGCTCCCCCCTCAGCTTCCGATTCTAATTTTCTTTTGCTGACATTTGGCTATCATACGTAACTCTTATTATTTGTACAGTAAACCCTCCTCTTTTCAGCTTTATTTACTCCCCATTATAGTTGTAAAGCCATATATATTTGTTCAAAACAGAAATAACTGAACTCCATTATAGGCCTTTGTATACCAGCCTGAGATTGTCTCTGCGCAACGTCCTGGATTCGGGCTTCAACCCCTATTACGTTAGTCTCTGCAGTTGAAATCTCCAAAAGTCTGTCTGTAGACTAAATTCACCGAACATTTCTCCATGTTTTTCTAAATTGAAATCAGGTTCTGCTACGGGTGGGTCTACGAAATGTAGCGAGTCGGCTCCTCAGATTTTCCAGTCTCTGCTGTCCCACTTGTCTTCGTTCTTCACGTGGAGTCATTCAAACAATATGAAGTCTTGCTGTATTGTGACAGTTGCAGTGATTCCCAACCTTTGAACTGCCCCGGAGAAGTAAGGGTTAACTTTCCATGCAGGGCATGGAACGCTGAGCTCGAGCTCGATTGAAGTCTCTGTCTGGAGTGTTTTGAACTCAAACCGTCAGATTCTTTACTCCGTCTCACTGGACGGTCGCTCTGGAGATTTCACCTTCAGCTCAGTTCGAAGCCTGTTAGTTTTCAGTTTTTCGTCGGTTTAAACCGAAAAAAAGTATCTGCATAGTCGGTTCAGTCTCTGTCTGTAGTGCTGTGAATACTAGATAGGAATTGTTCTATTTTTCTGTGTGGAACTTGTAAAAGTGCGGTCGGTTCGCTGAACCGACCATTTGATTGTGAATTTTGCTATATTTAGTGTGTGGTTTCCGGTTCTTATCGGTTCTAAAAAAAAAAAAAAAAGTGTTTTAACAGGTTTTTTTCTAATACCCATGACATGGTTAGGAACCAATAAGGGAGTCTTGGCTGGTGGTTGCCGAAAAAAGGGTAAGTTTGGTTAGGTTGGCCATATCTGAGAAACCCAAGAAAAAAACCGGGCCCAGTGGGTTTCAACACTGCAGTGAGTGTGGGGATGTCTTTGCCAAGGCCGATCCCCACACCACCTGTGTTTATTGTCTGGGGTTTGACCACCTCGATTCAGACTGCCAAATATGTAAAATGTTCCCAAATCTACCCTTGAGAAGAGATTAGGTAGACTGAGGGAAAAGGAGGCCGAGAAGTCCGCTGACCCGGATGGCCAGCCTGGTTCGGTTTCAACCGAACCAGAAGGAGTGCCCTCTGACCAGGGCGATACTTCTTAGGGCAAAAGGAGAGCCGATTCTGAGGAGTCGGTTCCGGTTAAAAGGAGGAGAAAAGATAAATCGTCCGGTTCTGATCCAGAAATTCATACTCCGACCGCAGATGAGATAGCCAAGCGATAAGAATAGTGCAGTCGCTAACCTGTTCGGCGAACCGGCACCATGTGGCAGGTGCTCGGTTCTTCGGTTCGATTACACTTTAGAAGAATTTTATGAACCGGATGAGGAGGAGGGAGAGTATGAGGATGATGATGGTGATTATGAAAGTCTGGATGTGCCTGTTGACCCAGACATCTCCCCAGACAGACTTTCAGGTGTTTCTCCTCCTAGGCTTTCTGAGTCCCCTTCCCACTTTGTTTTACAAAAAAGTGGCTGAAACCCTCCAGCTTCCAATGGAAGAAGCAGTAGAGGATCAGGAGGAGCCTGATTTTGTTGAGATGATGGACATCCCAGAGTCCAGGAGACTGTCTATTCCCCTCCATAAATCTTTTGGGAAACAGACAAATAAAATTCTTAAGACTCCTAACTCCATACCTCCTGTGGACAAACGAATGTAGAAGAGGTACACCTTTTCAGGCTCGGACACGGAGTTCCTTTCTCAGCAGTGCAGCCATGTTGGGGTAGTGCAGGCTGCTGCCTGTGATGAGGCAAATATTCCCTTATCATCACACCCCCCAGATAAGGACTTCAGGAGGATTGATGCCATGGCAAAGAAGCAGTACATGGCAGCATCTTTGGGACTCAGGCAGGCTAACTATATGGCCTACACAGCTAGATACCAGAAGTCCAGATGGGACACTGTGCAGGCTCTGGCTAAACAGGCCCCTGACCAGCTTGCCAAGGAGCTGGAGCAGGTGGCTGCAGATGGGATTGAGGCATCCAAGGTGCAGTTTCATGCTGCTGTGGACTCCAGTGATGTTTCATCAAGAGTCATGGCTACATCTGTGGCCCTTCGGAGGATGGCTTGGCTCAGATGTACTAGCCTATCACAGGATACCCAGGCTAAGGCCATGGATTTCCCTGTCATTGGTAATTCTCTGTTTGGGGAGCAGACAGAGAACTACATGAAAAAGATGGACGAGTACAGAACCACCTACAGGAGTGAAAGGCAAGCCACTCCTCAAAGGCAGCAGTCCAGGGGCAGGGGCAGGCCTTTTCAAAGGCCTTTTTACCAAGCCCAGGCCTCCTCCTTCTTATGCTCAGAGGGGGTTCTTGAGGGGGAGAGGCAGACAGGGAGTGAGCAGGCCTGCATCCACCCCTCAGCCTAAAGCCCCTGCCAAGCAGACACCCTGATGGGTCTGCCTGGACCGATTCTCCAATACCTGTAGGGGGCAGGCTGGCTTACTTTGTCCAGGACTGGAAGTCTCTGACATCAGACAAGTGGGTCCTGGAAGTAGTAAGCCAGGGACTGGTTCTCAGCTTCAAAAAATTTCCCAAGATGAGAACCAGATCCTTTCCACCTGCAAATCCATCAGAGACCCTTGCCCTAGAGGCAGAGGTTTCTTCCCTCCTGGCTCTCAGAGCCATAGAGAGGGTTCCTGCCCTACACAAGGGCAAAGGATTGTACTCCAGGTACTTCCTAACCCCCAAAAGACAGGAGAATGGCGGCCCATCCTGGATCTAAGATATCTGAACAATCACCTTTTAAAACCAAAGTTCAAAATGGTGACTCTGGGAATAATTCTGCCCTCTCTAAGGCCAGGGGACTGGCTAGCCTCCCTGGACCTCAAAGATGCCTATTTTCACATTCCCATCAGGTGCTCCCACAGAAGGTACCTCAGGTTCGAGTTGCCCTCATGCCACTATCAGTTCAGAGCAATGCCCTTTGGCCTAACATCAGCCCCAAGGGTGTTCACAAAGTGCCTGGCAGTAGTGGTTGCTTTCCTAAGGAGAAAAAGATCTCCATCTTTCCATACTTGGACGACTGGCTCATAGTGGGTCAGTCTCCAGACCAAGTCAAGTCACATCTGTAAATAACTCAGCAAGTGCTCACTTCCTTAGGATTCCTCCTCAACCTCCCAAAGTCAGTTCTCGAGCCAGTACAGCTCCTCATCTTCATAGGGGCGGAGCTGGATACAATAAGGGCAAGAGCCTTCCTTCCCCTGGACAGGGCAAGGACCCTTATGGAACTTGCCTCTTCATTCACCCTTTAGGTGTCTCGACCAGCAAGGCATTTCCTGCAGCTTCTGGGCCACATGCAGCCTCTACAGCACTGGTCCAGGGAGCAAGATTTCAGATGAGGGACATTCAGTTCCACTTAAGAGCCTTCTGGTCCCAAAGAAAGAATTCCCTTACCAAACTAGTCCCAGTGACTCAAACCCTGATCCAGGCTTTGCAATGGTGGCAGGATCAGGACAATTTGAGACAAGGAGTTCCCTTTGTCACTCAGTCTCCTTCAGTGATACTCACCACAGATGCCTCCCTGCTGGGCTGGGGTGCCCACCTGGGGGATCTTACCACCCAAGGGCTGTGGTCACGTCAAGAATCTCTGCTTCACGTCAATCTCTTGGAACTCAGATCGGTGTTTCTGGCACTGCAAGTCTTTTCCAAATCTGTACAGAACAAGGTGGTCCAGATCAGAACAGACAGTACCACCACAATGTGGTACATCAACAAGCAAGGAGGCACTGGGTCTTCGGCCTTGTGCACAGAAGCAATGAAGTTGTGGTCCTTGGCCTATTCCCTGCAAACCTCTCTGATAACAGTTCACCTCCCAGGGAAAGACAATGTCCTGGCAGATGCTGTCAACAGGATATCCCAGGGCCATCACGAATGGACCCTAGCTCCCCTAGTTTTGAAAGTGATTTTCTCGAGATGGGGCACTCCACAGATAGATCTTTTTGCAGCCCCAGACAATCACCAACTTCCTCTCTTTTGTTGCAGACCCCCAGTCTTGGGCCCAGTCCCCCTGGATGCTCTGATCCTGAATTGGGAATGGAAGTTTCTGTATGCTTTTCTCCCCTTCCGTCTCCTGTTCAAGGTGTTAGTCAAGATAAGGTCACAACCATGCAAAGTGATTCTGATTGCTCCAGACTGGGCCAGACAGCCCTGGTACCCGCTGTTGCTGTCCTTAGCAGTCCACCTTCTCCTGTCTCTTCCCAGGAATTACAACCTGTTGACATCCTCTCAGGGGAGGATTTGGTATCCGAACCTCAAGTCTCTCAATCTCAATGCATGGCTCTTGAAGAGTTAGTTTGCTGATCTGCACCTTTCTCAAGGGGTTCTGGATATCCTTAAGGCTTCTCGAAAGCCTTCCACCAGAAAGTCTTATAACTCCAAATGGAAAAGGTTCACTATTTGGTGCTCTAATAAGCATATTTCCCCAGAATCTGCTGGGTTGCCTACAGTTCTGGACTATATGGTCCATCATAATGGCTTAGGACTTAGGCCAGCTACACTTAAAGTGCATTTGGCAGCTGTTTCTGCCTTCTTGTCAGTAGGCAAGCCATCTCCTCTGTCAGCCCATCCTGTGTTTTGTAAGTTCTTCAAGGGATTGCTGCACACCAATCCCCCTTTAGGGACCCTGCTCCTGCTTGGAACCTTAATGTTTGCATTGCTCAGCTTATGCAACCACCATTTGAGCCTTTGTCCTCTGCAGAGCATAAGTACTTGACTTGGAAAACTGTGTTTTTGGTAGCCATTACCTCTGCCAGGCTTATCGGTGAATTGCAAGCCCTGTCAGTGGAGCCTAATTTCATCTCTTTCCATAGAGATAAAGTGGTACTAAGAACTAACAGGAAGTTTTTGCCTAAGGTGGTTTCATAGTTCCACCTTAACCAGTCTGTCTCTCCCTGTTTTCTTCACTGACCGTTCCTCCTCTGGAGAGAGGAGGCTGCACAGCTTGGATGTTAAGAGGGCCCTCAGCTACTACATAGAGCGCACCAAGGATCACAGGTTTGAGTCCCTCCAGTTGTTCCTCACATATGGAGAGGTCGGTAAGGGCAAACCTGCCACTAAGAGATCTATTGCCAGGTGGATTGTTTCTTGTGTACAATTCTGCTATGAAAAAGTGGGTAGAACTCCATCCTCTGGCCTGAGGGCTCACTCTACTAGAGGTACAGCTGCTTCCCTGGCTGCTACCAGGAATATTCCTATCTTAGAAATTTGTCAAGCAGCCACCTGGAAAACAGTCCATACATTCACCAAGCATTACTCTCTGGATATCCAGGCTAGGAGTGATGCTCGGTTTGGCACAGCAGTACTTCGGAGCCTATTCCCAAAGTAGGTTCTGTCCCTCCTCCATGGAGGTACTGCTTGGTAGTCTGCAATAGTCTTAATACAGCAAGGCTTCATGTTGTTTGAAGAAACAAAATTACTCACCTTAGTAATGTTTCTTCTAATGGAGTCTTGCTGTATTCTGACCCCCGCATCCCTTCTCAGAACCTGGTTTTTGGGATGTGGGTGGGCAGGAGCAGTGTTGGCACCCTAGGGGTGCCTCTTTTTCACCCTCCTTTACTTTGGGTGTGTGTTGTGTTTTGTTTTTTGGGTTTTCTGACTTGAGTCTTTGCTTTGAAACCAAAAAAACCCTTTTTAATAAATTTAGTTGCCAGTTGGCTAGTGTGAGTTTTATAGTTTCCACACAGAACTTCTAGTGAGTATTGCTCGTAAAGATCTGACGGTTGGAGTTTAAACAGCAGGAGACAGGGGCTTCAACCGAGCTTGCACTGAACATTTCATGCTGGCCATGGAAGTTAACTCTTTGTTCTCTGGGGCAGTTGAAAGGCAGGACCTAACTACAATAGTCAGAATACAGCAAGACTCCATTAGAAGAAACATTACTAAGGTGAGTAATTTTTTCTTCTTGCCCAAAGTGGTTTCAGACTTCCATTTAAACCAGTCTATGTCTCTCCCTGTTTTCTTCGCTGATCATTCTTCCTCAGGAGAGAGGAGGCTACACAGTTTAGATGTCAAATGAGCCCTTAGTTACTACATAGCACGTACCAAGGGTCACAGGTTTGACTCCCTCCAGTTGTTCCTCACTTATGGAGAAGTGGGAAAGGGCAAACCTGCCACCAAAAGATCTATTGCCAGGTGGATTGTGTCTTATATACAATTCTGCTATGAAAAACTGGGAAAAACTCCACCCTCAGGCCTGAGGGCTCATTCCACAAGAGGTACAGCTGCTTCCCTGGCTGCGGCCAGGGATATCCCTCTCCTAGAAATTTGTCAAGCAGCCACCTGGAAAACAGTCCATACCTTTACCAAGCATTACTGTCTGGATATCAAGGCTAGGAGTGATGCTTGGTTTGGCAAAGCAGTACTTCAGAGCCTATTCCCAAAGTAGGGTCTGTCCCTCCTCCTTGGAGGTACTGCTTGGTAGTCTGCAGTTGTCAGAATACAGCAAGACTTCATGTTTGAAGAAAAAATTACTCACCTTAGTAATTATATTTCTTCTAATGGAGCCTTGCTGTATTCTGACTTGCCTCCCCTCTCAGAACCTGTTTTTGGGAAGTGGGTGGGCAGGTGCAGTGTTGCACCCAGGGGTGTATTTGCTTGCACCCTCCTCCCTTTTTGTTTGGGTGCTTATTTATTATTGTTGTTTTTGTGTGCATTGGGTTTAGTTTTTGGGTTTCCTGACTTGAGTCTTCCTTGGGAATCCAAAACTTTTCAGCCAGTTGGCTAGTAGAATTTTTACAATTTCCACATAGAATTTTTAGTTTAGTTGGGCTCGTAAGAATCTGACGGTTTGAGTTCAAAACACTCCAGAGACTTCAGCTGAGCTCGAGCTCAGCGTTCCATGTCCTGCATGGAAAGTTAACCCTTAGTTCTCCAGGGCAGTTCAAAGGTTGGGAATCACTGCAATTGTCAGAATACAGCAAGACTCCATTAGAAGAAATTTAATTACTAAGGCGAGTAATTTTTTTCTTCCAGTCTCTCCTTATTAGACCCGGTTTTGTTACCAGATTTTGCAGTTTATTCTGAAAGCAAATTGGAACGAACATCATTGCACGCTACTGACTAAATTAAACTGGTTATCCCCTGTATCTCATTGCACTCTTCACTTGTTAATTTTGGTTTATAAAGCAGTAAATCACCAGACACCAATCTACCTATCAGATAGACTTTTAGTCTTCACCAACAGCTATAATCTTACAGATGTCTCTGACTGGGGTTTACAGTTGCCTGGATTTAAAACTCACTTTGGAAGAGATTGATCTTACTTTGAGAGGGCTCTTGCAGTAGGTACTAACCATTAGGACTAGAGCTGTCTGGCACTAGGACCACAAAGAAATAGCAGTCTGTGGTGGGAAACCGCCCACCCAGCGTCACATGACTGACGTCAGCGTGACACTATATAGTGAGTGGCCTCCATGCCCACCTTGCAATTCTTTCCCACCATCGATCTGCACATGTCGGACCTCACGGAGAGCCCCGCTTCAGTTGACCGCCATTTTGGATGAGTATTTCATCGCTTTTATTTCTTTCTGTAAATCTTTGAAAAGTATTTCTTTTTTCGTGCACGTCTTCTCCAGTGCCTTCCGAGTTGCACAAGAACAATTGCAATTCCAGCGGAACTCCGCACCCTCACAAGGACAGCCATTCCCTCTGCCTCTTCTGCCTGGGACCAGAGCACAAGACCGTGGACTGTGAGGCCTGCCAGAAATTCAGCCAGGCTCCACGGAAGTGCCGCGAACAGGTCCTGGAAGCCCACGTTCTCAAACTAAGGATGGCTTCCATGGAGAATGAGCTGCAGAAGCTGCGGGGATCGTCTTCCTCTCCGGGGGAGGGGGAGTTTCTTTTAACTCCCATGAAGAAGGACCTGGAGAAGCATCGGGACATATCGGTCTCCTTCCCACCCGCGGCCTCCTTTGGGGGGCTGCGGGTGACGAGTGGTCTCTCACTGGCACAGGTCCCACTCTTCCAGCCAAGCCTGTCCCTACTTGCGGGGAGCAGCCCTTGGTCCCCCCCACCTGAGCTGGTCACAGTTCAGGCAGGCGCCTCTGATCCGTCAGAGAGCTCCACCACCCTTAGGTGCCTCAAAACCCCGGGGGCCCAAGTCTGGTGGCGCGGCCGATAAGTCGGTCGTCCGCTCCTGTGACAAACGCCTGGCCCTGGCTGATAAGTTGAACGCCAGCTCCTCTGGCGTCCACCCAGCCACTGTGCTTCCATCGGGCCCTGATAACAGGCCCAACACCAATCCTCTGGATCAGCACATGATGCCACTCTTGCCGCAGCCCTCTCCAGAGGGTTCTCCCTCTCGGGATCCTCCTTCGCCATCTCCCCTGGTGGTGACTCCTGGCTCTCCTGCACACTGTGAGCCAGAGTCGGAGGAGCGTCCACCAGACACAACCCTGGTGCCGAAGCCAGAATGCTGGACCTCCCTCGGGAGCCAACATCCCCTGCACAGGCTCCCTGTCTGGGGGGGCGCTGGAACCTCCACTGGGCGTTCCAGCACCAGAGCTAGATCGTTACCAGGCCCTTCTACTCTCTGTCTGGCCCCTTCTGGGGCCCTAACGCCTGGCTATCCGCCATCAGGGCCCCTTATAGGTCTGCTGGGTCCTACACCAGGTTATCTGCCATCAGGGCCTCTGG
The DNA here is from genome assembly GCA_016271365.2 of Neoceratodus forsteri. Classification (NCBI taxonomy): domain Eukaryota; kingdom Metazoa; phylum Chordata; order Ceratodontiformes; family Ceratodontidae; genus Neoceratodus; species Neoceratodus forsteri. The sequence goes on along the minus strand of CM057456.1, from coordinate 334,904,013 downwards.
CATGTCCCTTGGCTCCACTGTCGGGCCTTCTGACGCCAGGCTTCCCTGTGCCTCACTACCCTTCGCCAGGGTATCCAATGTCTATTCGCCCGACGGAACGCCAGGCTACCATTACCCAGCACTGTGCTATACGATGCCAGGGTTTACCTTCCAAGGCTACCCACCCGTGTGTCAGCCCCCTCCACCTCCTCAACCATCTCGGCCTAAGGTGGATTTTAGGGAGGCATTACAGTCTTGGTGGTCAGTAACCAAGACGCAGCTGGTCTTGGAACTGGACCGGTGGCAACCGGCCATGGCTTCCACGCCCGCCTGCTTGGACCCTACTCTGAGATCCCTTTCCCCAGTGGAGTCTCGACCCTCTACCTCAGTACAGACCTTGCATCCTACTACGGTAGCCGGTATCAGCAGAGGCCTTGCGGTCCCTCCATAGGAGTTTCCGCTCTCACAGGCTCTGTCTCTGGACAGAAGCCCGTTGTCAGAATCAGACTCCAGCTTCGCTGACTCCTCTGCTACGGGTTTTCGGACACACTCTCCGGAGGATCTACAACCCAAAGAGACTCCCAAATCCCCTCCGGAGGACCCCTCTTTTACAGAGATCCTCCGGAATATACAGGAGGCAAATGGGTGGAAAATGGAAGATCAGGATCCCCAACACAAGAGGTTGGCGGAACACCTGGATATGCCAGAATTGTCTCCTCTGCTCATTCCTCTATGGATTGGACCACATGAGGACCTGGCCTCCACAGTCTTGACAACAACCTTCGACAGTAGCCAAAGCCGCCAAAAAGGCTGATGAACAGTATCGAGCCCCCAAGGGTAAAGTCCACCTTAGTTCTCACTCTAAAGCAGACTCTGTCATTAATGTGGCCCATGACCGTAGGGCTAAACCTAAACATGTGAGAACCTCTGCTCGCCAACCACCTGGCCGGGTGCAAGGCATTCACTTCAGACACGTGGGTCCTTCAGCTAATCGCTCAAGACCGCACCATCGAATTCACAGAGGGACCTCCCAGAAATCCTCCAGGTCTCGTTCACTAACCAGTAGGCCACATTTCTCTCATGAGGAAAGAAATCCAGCTATAGAGCCCTTTCCTCGGGTCCAGGAAGGAACGGGATATTACTCCCACTTCTTCCTGGTCCCCAAAAAGACAGGGGACCTCCGTCCGATCCTAGACCTCGACACGCTAAACCTGTATGTAAAATACAAGAGGTTTTGCATGCTGACCCTACCGGGTCTGCTGCCTCTTCTGCACCAGGGTCACTGACTTTGTGCTCTGAATATGCAGGATGCATACCTGCATATCCCCATTTTTCCCCTCCCACCGCCGCTTCCTACGCTTTATCTTCCAGGGAGAACACTTCCAGGTCAAAGCACTCCCTTTTGGCCTCTCCTCAGCACCCAGAGTGTTTACCAGGTGTGTAGTGATGGTTGCAGCAGTTTTACGCTGCCAGGGAATGTGTGTTCCCATACCTCGATGACTGGCTCCTGTCAACACCATCAAGGGACAGCCTAGTGGCCTCCCTGACTACTACCCTGAATTTATTCAGGCAAGTGGGGTTCACGGTGAATTACCCCAAATCCCACCTTGTTCCTTCACAATGCCTCTTAATTTATTGGGACGGTGATGGATACTGCTCAGGGTCAAGCCTTCCTCTCTTTGGATCAGGTCAAAACCTTGCGTCAGCAGGTTACCCAAGTGGCAGCCAGCCAATGGACCACAGCCCTATCGGTCTTCTGCCTTCTGGCAGCGGCTAGTCCCACTGTCCCTCTAGCCAGGCTCCACATGTGGATTACGCAGTGGACCCTTCGGGTCCAGTGGGACCAGAAATCAGACGACCTGGATCACAGGATTCTGGTGTCCAGCCCCATGCGTTGAGACCTCCTGTGGTGGCAGGATCTGTCCAGTCTCACCAGAAGGGTTCCTTTTCAGGCGCTTCCAGCGGCTATGACCCTGAAAACGGATGCTCCTGGTCAGGGCTGGGGTGACCACAGGACATGGGGATCCTGGTCTCAACAGGAACTATCTCTGCTCATCAGTGTGCAAAAGATGCAGGCCATACTATATGCCATTCAGATTTTTCAGCACCTACTCCTCCTTCTTGGTTCCCTACTTGTACAGACGGACAACATGTGCGTGGTCTGGTACTTGAACAAATAGGGAGGCACGCGGTCGTATCCACTGTGCAGGGAAGTGATACGCTTGTGGCATGGGGCGATACAGCACAGCCAGCAGTTCACGGCAGTGCATGTCCCAGACTTTCAGAATATCCTGGCAGACACCCTCGGCTGCACTCTGGCAAGGGCACACGAGTAGGAGCTGAGGCAGTGAGTAGTCGGAAGACATCATTGAACGATGGGGTCACCCAGATCTTGATCTGTTCTCCTCCCCATCTAATGCATAACTACCCAGTTCTAGGGACATGGATATGTTGTTCATCCACACTGTCAGGCAGGTTCCTTGCCGCTTTAAATCTTGCCGGAAGGTCTTCAAGCTGGCTCCTCCCACCCACCTGGGTGGTAAAACTCTCGGCTCCGCCCCATGACACCAGATCTTCCTTACCGCTTGGAAGCTCAGGTTCCCTCCTTAACGCTCTGCGTGATAGACTGGATCCTAATTCTTGATTCGTCCGAAACTCATTTTAAAATTTTAAGACTTGGTCATCTTTCTCCTCACGGCTGTGATGGACAAATCGACTCCAGTTTGGCGGTGCCCTTGGGCAGAAGATGTCAAGACGGACCTGCACTCACGTGCGTCTACTGCCTCGGCCTAGAACACGACCCGCAGACCTGCAGTCGTGCCATTAGATACCGATAGCGTCCTGGAGGACCGTGCTGCCCGGTTACAGCTTGGGCACCCAGCGCTACCGCGGATAAAGTCGAGAGAGCCCGTTGGGGCGGTTACCGCGGCTGGCTCAGCCAGCTGAGCAACTCGAACAAATGATAAGTCCCGGGAGGCTGGCGGCCCATCATCCTCTTCCTCGGTCGTGGCATTTATCCGCTCTCTCTGGGTACCTCATATTCAGCTTCTTTCATGGAGCTTTGCCAATCTCTTTCCACGAAGGGAGAGGGGCCATCGGGACATTCCTCTCGGTCCAAAAAGGAGGACTCAAAGGGTACGTCCCATCGTCGGCATTCGTGGGAGCGGGAGAGGTCTCCTTCCCCGGACAGTCAACTGTCGACTTCGGTCGAGGTTGCGGCTAAGGCCGCTGGCTTTACGGCGTCCCCGTCGGGCCAGCCGGCCGAGACACTCGTCGATGTGGTCGAGATTTTTCTCGACCCGTCGGACGGGCTGTCGACTGATGAGGCCAACAGCCCTTCTTCACCAGTTCCCCCGGTGGAGACCAAGGATCTGCCTGCGCCCCCGGTGCAGCAGTCCCCAGTTAAAACTTCGAGCGAGGAAAGAAGCGGGCCCCGCTCCTTCCCAAGACCTGTCTGGAAGCAGAGGTCTCGGTCTGGGACTTCGTCTCGGTCCAGCCGATCCCCCGACATCGGCGGTCTCGACACAGTAGCTGCGACCACCGCTCCTCGTCTTCCTCCTCAGAAGAGAGGAGGCTTTGGCGCAGAATTGCGTCGGCCTTCCGAGGACCTGATGTGGCAGCAGTTACTTCTGTGTAGGAACAAGTCGACACGTCGCCTTCCCGGCCATCAAGTGGCTGTCACCCGGCGGCGAAACAACCTCTCGCTGTAGTCGGGGTGCCCAAGCCTGGGCCGGTTGTTCATCCGAAACCAGCTGCCCCACCGATTGTGGTGGAACCTCCGCCTCCACAACCGAAATCGGGGGCGCCGACCAAGGACTCTCGGTCGGGTCAAGGCCTTCAGGATGGTCACTCTGGCTCAGATAATCCCATCCTTGGAACGAGGCGTGTGGTTCTGTTCCCTGGACCTTCAGGACGCGTTCTTTCATGTCCCAATCCGTCCGTCCCACCAGAGATTCCTCCGCGTCAGAGCGGAGGGATCCCTTTACGAGTTCTGGGCCATGCACTTTGGCCTTTCCCTAGCTCCCAGGGTCTTCACCAAATGCATGGCAGTGGTGGCAGCATTCCTCTTGGCGCCAGAAGGGTCGGTGTACTCCTACCTGGACGACTGGCTGATTGCAGCCCCTCTAGAGCGGAGGTGGAGGCGGTCCAGAAATCTGCCCCTCCAGGTGTGCTCTCAGGTTGACCTCCCTCATCAACAGGGCCAAGTGGAACTCGTGCCAAAGCAGGTGATACAATTCATCGGGGCAGAGCTCGACTCTCTACAAGCCAGAGCACGGCTCCCGGCGGACAGGGCCAAGGTTCTTTCCTCCTTTGCCCAATCATTTCAGGTTGGGCAATCGCGCCCTGCCCGGGACTTCCTGCGCCTCCTGGGCCTTATGGCCTGCCCCAGCGTGGTCCGTTGGGCCCGCTGGTACATACGTCCCCTTCAATGGAGACTGGCCAGCCAATGGTCACAGCACTTCGATCCGCTGGATCATCTGGTGACAGTGACCAGGGATGTGGAACGCTCTCAGTGGTGGACCGTTCAACACATCTGCAGGAGGGCATCCCATTTGTCTCGAGCCGGCGGTCTCTCTATCAACTGATACCTCTCTGGGTTGGGGTGCCCATCTGGGGAGCACAGGCTGCAGTCTCTGGTCCGCGGTCCCGATGCCATATCAATCTGCTGGAGCTTGAGTTGTTGGTCTAGCCCTCACTGCCTTCGCTCCGTTTCTACGAGGTCAAGTGGTTCAGGTCTGAGGCGGACAATGCCGCGACCATGTACTGCCTAAACCGCCCAGGGCGGGGCCGCTCCACATGCCTCTGTGCGAAGGCTCTCCGCATTTGGTATCTTGTCGCAGCCTGGGCGGATCTCCTCGCCATTCACGTGGCAGGAGCCTCCAACACTCTGGCCGATGCCTAAGCCGGATGGGGCTCGTCTCACGAGTGTTCTCTCTCCTGCTGGAGGTAGTACAAGATCTCTTCTCCCACTGAATGCGCCTCAGGCAGACCTGTTTTGCCTCAGGGAGAGTGCGAAGCTGAGACTGCGCCATGCCCGCCCCCTCAGCAGGGCTCGCTGCAGGGGATGCCTTCTCGAGCCGTGGACCCAGAGCCTCTTCGCCTTTCCCCATTTCCCTTGATCCACAAGGTGCTTCTCAAGGCGAGGAGGGACAAGGCGGGTGATTCTGGTAGCCCCAGACTGGCCCCGCCAGTTCTGGTATCCAGATCTCCTCAGTCTCAGCTCCAGTCTCCTGAGGCGGCTTCCAGTCCGCCCGGACCTGATCTCAGTCAATCAGGGGAAGGTTTTCCATCCGGACCTTCAATCCCTGCACCTGACGGCCTTGTTTCTGAACGGCTAGAGTTCCAGGCCTTGGATCTTTCCAACGAGGTCCTCAACGTCGTTGAGGCGTCCCGTAAGGAGTCGACCAGAAAATGCTACGCCTTCAAATGGAAGAGATTCTCCATTTGGTGTCAGGGCAAAGCCTGGACCCTTTCTCCTGTTCCTTGGCAAGCATTCTGGACTACCTGGTCCCTTCTCAGCTAAGGCTTGGTCGTGACCCTTAGGTGCACCTGGCAGCCATCTCTGCTTACTGGGCGGGCGGGAAGCAGTCGGGCATGGAGAAGGTGAGTCGGCGCTTTCAAGGCCTTGATCACATATCTCCTCGGTGCGAGAACCTCCACCTCCGTGGGATCTACTGCTGGTATTGGCTAAGCTCATGGGCAAGCCATTCGAACCGATGCACAGGTGTGACATCTCTCACCTGTCGTGGAAGACCGCCTTCTTGGTGGCTATCACGTCAGCCAGAAGGATGGGAGAGCTCCAGGCGCTTTCCATAGAGTCTCCTTATCTGGTCTTCCACAGGGGCAAGGTTGTCCTGCGTCCCCACCCGAAATTCCTTCCGGAAGGTGATGCGAGTTTCACCTTAACCAGGTGTTGACTCTGCGGTGTTCTACCCCAATCACACCTCGGAGGCCGAGATATAGGCTCCATGCTGGACCCTAGAAGGCGCTAAGCTTATTATAAGGAGCAGGCGACTGAAGTTTGGGGAGAAGTTCGCCAGCTGTTTGTCACCTCGCTGAAGCCGCACCTGGCAGACCTGCAGCAAGCCAGACGATAGGCAGGTGGGTCACCTCCTGCATAGATCTCTGCTGTAGGTTGGCGGGCATGGAGGCTTCCCAGAGGATAGAGCTCATTCTACCGCCATACACGCTACGCCGGTGGCTGCTTCAGGGCGTCCCTATCCAGGAAATCTGCAGGGCTGCTACCTGGAAGTCAGCACACCTTCATTACCCACTACCACATCGACCTTGAGTCACGCCGGGATGCTGGTTTTGGGGCCTCGGTTCTCCAGTCATTATTCCCTAAGTAGGGGGTGTGCGCCTTGCCTCCCTCCTCCCGGAGAACTGCTAGGAGTCTGCCAGACAGTGTGGATGAACAACATTTACCATTCCTTGAACTCCTGTTACAGGTGAGTAACCTGTATTTTTTGCTCACTCATTCCCGGGCGTGGTGTTTTCTGGCAAGACGCGCTCTCTCTCTCTCTCTCTCTCTCTCTCTCTCTCTCTCTCTCTCTCTCGGACAGGGAGGTTCTTGTACGCCTTCCCTCCCTTTCCGCTGTTGCAGAGGGTGCTTCTGAAATTACAGCAAGAAGGGGCTTGCATGATTCTCATGGCCCCTTATTGGCCTCACCAAGTGTGGTTTCCTCTGCTTCAGCAGTTGATAGTGGAACCTCCAGTTCTCCTACCCCTCTGCCAGAATCTGCTGACCCAGGACCAGGGCAAGCTGGTTCTTCCGTGCCTCAGATCCTTTCACTTTCATGCATGGCACCTGCTGACGTAACTGTTGCTCACTTTGGGGTCTCTTCCAGAGTAGCTCACGTCCTTGTGGAGGCCCGAAAGCCATCCACAAGAACCACATATGCTATGAAATGGAAGAGGTTCTCTATCTGGGCATTCAACAAGGGTTGGGACCCTTTCTCTTGCCCTGTCCCACAGGTCATAGAGTACCTACTGCACCTCTCTGACTTTGGCCTTAGTTACTTTTCTTTGAAGGTCCACTTGTCTGCCATTTCTGGCTACCACACTCTGGAGGATGGCAAAACTTTGGCTCAGCTGGAGTTTTCCAAAACCTTTCTGAAAGGAATTCTCCATCTAAAAACCTCTGTCACCGACCGGGATGCAAGGGTAAAACCTAGCTCTGCTGATCCTGGGCTAAAAAACAGACTCTCACAAATAAAACGCAAAAATAATCAAAGAATATCATGGAGCGCCACAGCATTGAATGGGAGGCAAAAAATGGACTGCACGCACCCCCCAGAAGCAAGGATTAAGCAGGATTCTCTCACCCTTCATTAAGCTCTGCAGAGATTCAACCAGACATGGCGGTTCCAAATGGGGCCTCCTCTCAACAACCCAGCAATGCTACCATTGTAGCAGAATTGCAGGAATTCAGGACTGAGGTTCGTACTTTCTGGTCAGAATTAACTACAGAAATCAGTAAACTTTCAAGTCATGTTACTGAGGTTGAAGCACAACATACTGAATTAGAAGATTGGACTGACAGGCTGGAACGCATGGTAGTGCACTTGCTAGATGAACAGCATGCTTTAGAAGAGAAATGTGAGGATTTAGAAAACAGATCACACAGAAATAATTTGAGGATTCCGGAAAACGAAGAAGGGAGAGATATTTTAAAATTTGTGGAGGAGCTCCTCCACAATTAGACACAGCTTTTAAATTTGACATAGAGCAAGTCCATCAGGCTCTATCGCTGAAACCAACTCAGCCAGACGACCTCGCTCCATCATAATGACGTTTTTAAACTATACTACTAAACAAGCTATCCTTACCAGAGCCTGGAGAATGAGGGATACTAAGTATAAAGGAAAGCACATTTATTTTGACGATTACTCCCCATCTATTTCAGTCAAGCGCAGGGCCTACGCTCCAATACTCCGTCTTTTAAAGCAACAGCTACTAAAATGTGCTGCTCCATACCCTGCTCGACTAGTCATCATCTTTCCAGATGGCCCCCAAACCTTTGAGACACCAGATGAAGCAATGAAAGTTCTTCAGCTCTGTGGCCTGGTTCAGTCCACCCAGGAAGACTCCTCACTCAGGAAAACTCAGCAGGGCCTGTGCGATACTGTTTGGGACACTGCTAGGGTTCCGGGTTCCAGAAAAAGACAGAGCTAAGGCACCCTAGAGGATGTGAACAAACTTTTGCAAAGATTTCAGCGACCTGCACCGGAGTGAGTGGTGAGAGAGGTTCTGCAGAGACTTAAAAACTGGTAACTTAATATGGAGGTGACTCTGCATACAGGAACTACACAGTGCAACTCGGGGAAGTCTGTTTGGGGTGGGGACATTGGGAAATGGAAATCTGTTTATTTCAAGCTTATACATGGGGAAAAAGGTTAGTGAATCATAAGGATGTTTCTGAATTTCCTTGGATTATCACCCCTCCCCAAAAAAGTTTGCTGATACTCCTCCCATAGTTATTGTTTGTTTATACTATAGCCCAGGAAAGGCGGCATGGCTTAATGCATTTTTTACATCGCTTCATGCCCTCCTGACCATTATAGGGTCAGAAATCCATCCCTAAATGGTCGACGTATCCATAAAGCCTTACTGGAGATGAGGCACACAGGGACCATTTCCTGGGGGTCTCTGTTCCTCATTTTTATTTCCATTGTGGCCTGCTGCACCACTAGGTACCAGGGAAATAGTGGTGCTGGGGGCCCTTGGTGTTGCCTTGACACTCCCCTCAGAGGCATACATCTGCCCCTTCAAGGAAAGAGAGATCTGTCTCTCCCTACTTTAGGAGCAGCTTAAATTTTCAGCCAGGTTCAGAGACCTGTTACAGCAGGTACAATTTGCTGGTACAAAAAAGTCGATGCCCTATTGGCATTTGGTTATTTTGGCAGGCCTAAAAGTACGGAGCATCATGTAAAATGTTAAACTGCAACAGGCCTGCACATGTTTAGTTGTTATAGGCCTAGTGCCGAATTTTTTAGATCCTTGTGTAGTTTTAAACACTCGGACAGTGTCATGGTGTTTGATTAGAACAAAAGGCAGACATTATAATTCACTTATCAGTGACAGTACATAAAGCAATTATTAATACAATATTATTGAGCATGGGGTGAAAAGGCATAAGTGCGGTAGTAAGGAGATTTATTGTACTTTTAACATGCAGGAAATAAGCATACAAGGACTGATCAGAAGTAGATATGACCAAGTCAGCTTTGATTTTATCTTTAAATGTAAATGGGTTTGGTAATCCGATAAAGGGCTCTCGATTATTTCAGTTATTCAGAAGAGACAGAGACCGGGGCTGCTTATGCTGCAGGAAACCCACATGTCCTCGGACGAACATAAAAAATTTCAGGTGTGGGTATTCTTGTAGTAACTTAATCGTCCTATAGGTGTGGGAAAAGGAGAGGGGTGATGATTCTACTCTCCCAGGAGGTGCTTTTTTTTTTGTTTGTTTTTGTTGTTTAACCAGGAGTAGCACACAAAGCTGAAAGCTTTTTTACAGGAGTGACCTGGGAGCACAGGGAAGTTAAGTGATTTGCTCAGCGTCACACAGTATGCAAGTGGAACTGTAGAATTCAAACCCAGGTCTGGTCTGCTGGATGTCACCAGATTTGCAGCTCAGAGCCTTAAACCACTGCGCTATACTGCCCTTTGAAAAACAAAGTGAGATTAGTGACCCAGAGGGCCGCTATGCCATGGTGACTGGCAAGCTGTACTCAAGACCTGTTACCTGGGCATCTGTTTCCCTCCTGGGTCAAGGAAGCCCTTAGCTGTAAAATTCTTCACAGATTTAATGTCCCTCATGGAGGGACAATTGCTGCTGGGGGGAGACTTGAATATCACTTTAAACCCGTCTTTGGATGCTGATACCCCTCTGGCCCTTAGATCTAACGCTCTCCAAAAATACACAAAACAAACCATCACTTCTCTAGGCTTGGTGGACACCTGGAGACATTTTTTTCCTAAGACAAAAGAATACACCCACTGGGCCCCGGACGTGGGAAGTGGGGCTTGACTGGACTACTTTATTACCACGGTCGAGCACTTAGATTCCATTTGTGATGTATGGCATGGGATCACCTTCTTATCGGATCATGCTCCCTTATATCTCAAGGTGGACTTAGGGGCGCAATATAAGCAAACCAATTGGTGCCTGAACCTTGCCAATTTTAGGGACCCAGAGTTCCTTGAATTGGTCCAGGAGGCTGTACCTAGAATTAAACAAGAAAACCGCATAACTGTACAGTTGCCCACACAATTCTGTGGGATACTTTAAAAGTAGTATTAAGAGGAGAGATTATCAATTTTCTGTCATTAAAAAGCGGCAGAGGGAAAACGCACAAAGACCTGCAGGAGGAGCTGTTACATTTACAGCATTGGCCAGATCAAAAGGACCCCTCAATACGACAACGATTAAGAATTGTGAAACAAAAGCTACAAAAAATAGTAGACCAATTGGTACAACAAAAACAATTTTATCTAAAGTTAAGATGTCATGAGGGGGGACCTAAGGCCTCCAGAAATTTGACAAGAAAATTGAGAGAACAGAGAACCAAAGCGAACATAATCAGCATGGTAGATCCTAAAACAGGAAGATTAGCAAAAAGACCCCAGGAAATTAGACTTATTCTACAGCGGTTTTACCACGAGTTGTACACTAAAGAGGAAATTCCCCTAGACAACATCAAATCGTATTTACAGAGTTTACCAATACCATGAATCACCCCACTATAGGCTGAAGCCTTGCTGGCGCCAATCAAAGGGGGAGAATTACTCCAAGTTCTTAAAAAAAAAAAAAAAAGGCTCAGACCCTGAAGGCGCCAGGTCCAGGTGGGTATCCCTCTTAATTTTATAACACAGTCAAAAAGCTGCTACTACCCATATTGCTCCTGGCCTTACATGCGGTCCAGGAGGGAGAACCCACACCCACATGGCAGTATGCCACCATATCAGCCATACTTAAACCCCATAAAGATGTTGAACACCCCTCCTCATTTAGCCCCATTTCAATGCTAAATTATGATTACAAAATGTTCATGTCGGCCATGGCCTCTAGAATAGACCATTTACTACCAGCTATTATTGACCCTGATCAGGTGGGCTTTATTAAGGGCAGACAGGCCCACGATGCCATAAGGCATGCACATTTCTTAGTAGATTATGCCATAGAAAGACAAATCCCTTTAGTGCTACTGGGGTTAGATGCTGAAAAGGCATTCGACTGGGTCAGCTGGTCTTTTTTATGGCAGACTCTAGAGCACTTTGGATTCCCGGAACAACTTATAAAATAATTACAAAATATTTATGCCTCCCCTAAAGTAAATGTTAAGGTGGATGGGGCATTTTCAGATACATTCTAACTCTCTATGGGCACCCACCAGGGATGCCCAATGTCCCCAATGTTGTTTGCTCTATATCTCGGAACCCTGGCCATTGCCATCAGATCTTCTCTGGACATAGAGGGCCTTCCATTAGGAGGTTGCCTGCACAAGATATCACTACTTGCAGATGACATTCTGCTGGCTCATACCAAGCCTGAACAGTCCATCCCAGAGGTATGGAAACGGCTACAGACATTTGGTAAGCTAGCAGGATATAAAATTAACAAATCAAAAACTGAGGTACTGATGTACAGTTACCTCCCTCCCACTTCAAAAAAGACTTCCCCTTTAAGTGGCACAGACAAGAGATGAGATACTTGGGAATAAAGCTCACGAGAAACCCCATTCATGCAGAGCTCTCAGATCTCGAACCTTTAACCCTAAAATTGACAGAAGATCTGTCTCGTTGGTCACGTCTCCCCCTAAGCTTTTTGAGTAGGATAGATACAATCAAGCAGAATGTATTTCCCTGTATATTGTTCTTTCTTCAGACGCTGCCCCTTACCCTGGCTAAAACATATTTCCAGGCGTGGGACAGAATAATATCCCACTTTATTTGGAGCGGGAGGTATCCCAGAATTAGATATTCTATTCTGCAACTGGCCAGAGAGAGAGAGAGAGGTGGTCTTAACCTCCCTGACCTCAAAAAGTATGCGATGGCAGCACAGTTAAGGGTAGTCCTACACTGGCTAAATAAACAGTGTGATGCACACTGGAAACAATTAGAAGTAACCTGGGGAGATCTATACAACACTCAGGAGCTCCTTTTTGGGACGCCCCCCCAAGTGCCAAGGGATAATGAATTATCCAAAGTTCACCAGGGAACCCCTAAAAACATGACTTATGGTCAGTAATGATTATTTTACATTCCCAGAAAAATTGTTCTTGAGAACACTGAAGTATAATGCAAATTTGACAGCAGGTCCCTCAGGCCCCTATGTAGTTCAGTGGCAGAGATATGGCATTTTATTCATTTTCCAGTTAGTGGGCAGAACAGGTCTCCTTCCCTTTGTTTCCCTTCAGAAGGAATATCACTTGCCCCATAAATATTTTATTTCTTATTTACATCTTAAATCATACCTTCAGCCATATGAGCGGTCCTTTCAGCGGCCCTAAGTGAAACCCTACCCAAATAATACAACTGTTACAAGCTCATATGAGAGAAATAAATATAAGCTCACCTTATTAGTAAGATATACAAGGCCTTAAATGAAAGACAGGGAGATTCGACCAACTTAATCAGGTTTAGATGGGAACAAGAACTACAGGTATCAATCAGTGAACAGGACTGGAATGACTCTGCTTTACCAACTATAAAAATCTTTTTCTCACCATATTGGCATTAATACATGTGGAAACTCCGATCTTACTTCAAGAAACAGCTCTTGCAGTAGGTTACACCATTAGGACTGAAGCCAGCAGGCGCCAGGACCCCACAGAAAAATTCTAGCTAGCAATATCCAGCGGGGACCCGCCCAGCGTCGACCCCCTCCCAGGCGTCAGGCATCACATAAAGAGGCAGTCCCCAGCATCCCAGTTCTTTTCCGCCGTTGACTCGCCAGCATCGGCCTCACGGACCCCTGCTGTACTCTCCGACGTGTGAAATCTTCAATTTAATTAAAACTTGACTCCATGTCTGCTTCTTCTACTCCTTCTCCCGGCGGATGTCCTCTAGTCGCCTCGGCTGGCAATCCCTTTTGCAGACCATCATTCTGCCTGTGTCGGTGTCTGGGCATGGGCACCGACCTCAGGCCTGCTCAGTTTGCCAGCAGTTTAGCCATTGGGACCCAGATCCGCCGCCAAAAGGCCCTTCGGGGATTCCTCCTCGAGGAGAAATTAAACAAGATGGAGAAAAGACCTTCCTTCAGAAGGGCATCTTCTCACAAATCTGAAAAGCACCGTGACAAGCATCGGGACTCTGACAGAGCAAAATCTCCAAGTAGGGCGTCAGAATCCAGGACCAGCTCCAGCTCTGCTCGGTCTGATAGATCTCCTTCCCGGGCTCACTCACAGCCTCCCCTGGTAAAGGCAAGGTCTTCAGGGGGCTCCTCCGCCTCCCTGCACCCGCTCATGACCTCTCGGGCGCTGGATGCCTCTAAGCCTGCTCCTTCGGACAGGCATAAAAAGTCTTCCTCCAAATCACGAGGTGCGTCTGACCGATGCCAGGACACTGATTTCAGGTCCGTCACCCAACACCCAAGTAGACTTCCAAGCTGACGTCCCTTAAGCGGACGACTGAGTCCAAGAAGGCATCCGACACGGCACCCGTAAGACAACCAACTACTACACAGACACCGGTGGACACTGAACTTCAGGGGTCCTCAGGTGAAGAGGCTACCAGCGCCCGAGGGCGACGGAGGCGCCGACTTGCCCAGGGGCGGATCAGTGCTTCCAGGACCCAACACCTGAACACGGCGACAAGGCCCACACCCGGCGTCGGGTATGGTGTATCAGGAGGTGAAAGTTTTGTTCACCTTCTGGTGGGAAACCATCAAGAAGGACGTGGTTCCCCTAAGCCTCAGCCACCTCCTCCTCCTCCAAGGGGTGCCTCAAGTGACAGACCCCAGACCCCCAAGGAGCCTACTCCGCCTCCTCTGGGCCAGTCGAGAGACAGGAAACGCCCTTCACGCTCTCCCTCAGGGTCCCCGAGCCCAAAGCGACCCAGGGGTGGACGTCGATCATGGGGAGATGACTCCAGACCGGATACGTCAGACATCTCCAGGTCTCTATCTCCTTTCAGTCCCCCATCACCAGACCCACAGGACCTCCCAAGATCGCCCCCGGATGATCCCTCCTTTTCGGAAATCATGAGGCACATCCAGGACAGTATGGGATGGGAGACTGAAGAGCTAGACCCTGAGAGACCCTTGCCCGTTACCTCAGGCAGAAAGACCCGAAGCCTGTGGTGGTCCCACCTTTGGTGGATACCTTTACGGACATCACCAAGGCAGCTTGGAAGTGTCCGCATTCCACACTGGCTGTTCCAAAGAAGGCTGATAACCTTTACACAGGGCTCACGGAGGACCATTGACTTAGGCGCAACAACCCTGGCCGACTCTCTGGTCATTACTGCATCTCATGACAGGTCCCAGCGGCCTCAGCATTTCCAGCACCCAGCCTCCAGACTAGGAATCTAAGCAATTAGATTCCATGGGAAAAACAATGTGTATGCGGCTACTTTCGTGCTCTATTGGGTCTTTGAACCGTCTAGCGCACATGGTGCAATTTCAAACGCCGTCTTGGATCAGGCAAAGATCTCTCTGAAGATCTACTGGATGGCGAAAGAGGAGGAGCTGCTAAACCTACTCCAGACTGGGTCCGGCCAGGCGCCAGGCTCTCGAGCTGCTACGACTCAGCAGACTCGGCAGCCAGGGGAGCAGCTTACAGGCATTTGTGTCCGGAGACACTCGTGGCTGGGGGTCTCCGGATTTACCCTGGATGCCCAGAAGAATTTCCTGGACGTCCCTTATAATGGAGCGGTCCTCTTTGGTGAAGAGTCCGAGAAGGTCATCACCAAATTACAGGACACTGGGAAGGCAGTCAGGACTGTACAAGCTATGTACAGACCAAAATCTGGATCTTACTTCGAGATACAGCTCTTGCAGCAGGTTACACCATTAGGACTGAAAGCAGCGAGTGCCGGGACCCCGCGAAATTTTCTAGCTCAACGGTCTTCAGCGGGGACACCTCAGACATCGTCCGCCCCGGCGTCAGCGTAGTACGTAAGGAGGCGGTCCCCCCGCATAATCCTCAGTTCTTTTCGCGCATCGACGCCATGAGAATCGGCCTCTCGGTCTTTTCTAGCATGTGACAACCTTTAGAGCTACAGACGGTTCGTCTTCCTTCGACTCTGGATTCAACTGGTGTCCTCTCCAAATACTTCTCTGGAGGTCGTAATCGAGAGTGTGCCTGCAGCAAACAGATCCTTCAAGGACCCCACACTCAGCCTCGTGCGCTGCCCTAGGCCAGACCGCGACACCAAGGCCTGCTCCTTCTGCCAGGAGGCTTCCAGCTTGGTCGCACCAGGATCCGCCCGCAGAAGAAGGCCCTTCAAGCGTTTCTCTTAGAGGAGAAACTGAAAACCATGGACAAGAACCTTCCTCCAGGAGGTCGTCGGGTAAAACCCACAAGCACCCGGGAAGAACACCGGGAAAGGAAAGAAAGGCCCAGGTCCCCTGCGAGGTCTCGGACTCCCAGCTCTGGCTATGTCGGACGCTCTCCTTCCAGAGCTCAGCCGAACCTCCCAGTTCAGGTCAGATCACTCAGCGGCTCCTCTCTTCTCCTGCAGCCCCTGAAGACTTCCAGGCGATGGCTTCTTCCACTCCATTTAAGGCCTCGTCGAAGTCAGGGGAGCGCCATAAATCTTCTTCCCGCCGGCGGGACTCCGACGCCAGGTCAGTTTCCCAGCCTCTGCGTGGGTCGGATCCGGTTCCTCGCAAGACCAAGGACCTGACGTCCCTCAAACGGGCATCAGACCCGACGTCGGCCAAGCATCACCGGCGCTCCCAGGAGCCAGCGACACCAAAACACCCGTCGCCGGCCTGGCATTCGCCTCTGAGGGCGTAGGCCAGGGGACCGACGTCGGCTACCCTGGAGAAGAGGACCGCACCACCACGCTGGCGGCAGCTGGTCGGAAGGACTTGGAGGAGGAGGATACCACAGCCCAAGGACCAGGCGGGCAACTTTTGGAGGCAGCTGGGCTCCCAGGGAACCTTCCTCGAAGCAAAGAGACCCCGGGGACCCGACCCGGCGACAGAGCCACCGCGCCAGGCCCGTCGTCGGGCATGAACTTGGCAGAGTAAAGGGGCTCTTTACCTTCTGGTGGGACACCATCAGAAAAGATGAGAGTCATACCACGTCCTCCCTCTACTCCGACTCACCCTCCCTTCACACTTCTCGCCCCCTCCCTCCACACCCAAGGGGCCCGTAGGATAGTATAACTCCCAGGCGAACACCACCTCCTTGGGGCAGATCCTCAGACAGGAGAAGACCTCCCTCTAGATCCATTACAGGGTCACCCAGTCCTAAGAGACCCAGACGATGCCAGTACACCCCGTCTAGGGAGGATTCTAAATCTGACACCTCGGGGTGCTCCAGATCTCCTCCTCCCATCAACATTCCCTCTCTGGACCCACACGACCTACCTAGGTCTCCTCCGGATGATCCCTCTTACGTGGAGATCATGAGGCACATCTAGGAGAATATGGGGTGGGATGCTGAAGGCTCGACCCGAGACAACGCCTTGCCCAACTACCTTGGCAGAAAAAGACCCAAAGCCTGTGATGCCACCCTTGGTGAACACTGGCAGACGTCACTGAGGCTGCGTGGAGCGTCCGCATTCTACTCCAGCAGTGCGAAGAAGGCTGACCGCTACTATACAAGGTCCCCAGGGAGGACCAGTAGCTGGCGAACCATCCTCTGGCTGACTCCCTGCTCATCACTGCCTCGCATGACCGGTCTCAGAGACCTCAGCATTTGAGCACACAGCCACCGGACCAGGAATCCAAGCAATTGGATGTCCTGGGTAGGCGCACGTACGCGGCTGCGACTTGCGCCATCAGGTCACTGAACTACCTTACCCACATGGTTCAATTTCAGAACGCACTGTGGGAACAGGGACAGGACCTGGTCGAGAAGATGCCCGATGGTGACCAAAGGAGGAGCTCTTGAACCTCCCTCCGCGCAGGTTCAGATGTGGGGACCCAGGTGCTCAGAGCGCTTATGATTCTGCGGACTCTTCAGCCAGAGCTGCAGCCTCAGGCGTGTGTCTCAGGAGACACTCCTGGCTCCGTGTCTCGGTTTTACCCCGGACGTCAGAAGAACATCTTAGGCGTCCCTTACAGCGCGGGGTCCTATTTGGTGAAGCCTCAGAGGTGATCACAAACTTCAAGGCATAGGGAAGGTAGTCAGATCTGTACAGGCCATGTACAAGTCTCGGCCCAGTTCCTCTCGCAGGAACCAGAGCCGCTTCGCGGCGGATACAAAGGCAACAGCCCGTTCCGGCCAACAGCAGAAGGGCACTTTCACCGAAAAGCCCAGGCCAAGTCATCCCAGGCAGAGGCCAGCGGTGCAAAGTCGGCCCAGCCTGCTGGATCAAACGCTGCCACAGCATGACTCCTTCCGGCCCCGCCCTCCTCAGGATCAGCGGGTAATGAAGGTGGGGGTACATCCGCGTCACCTGCCAGGGGTGGCTCGCCGATCACCACCAACAGGTGGGTGCTGCAACTAGTCCAAAAGGGCTACTATGTAGGTGCTTAGGCAGCCCACCTACAAGACCTCACTGCTTTCCCGCTCACCGGGTCCAGCACGCCCTGCTTATACAGCAGGAAGTGCTCGCGCTTCTGGAGAAGCACTTAGAGCCACGTTCCAGAGAACCAGAGAGGACTAGGGTATTATTCTCCTTCTTCCTGGTTCCAAGAAAACAGGGGACCTCCGTCCAATACTGGACCTCAGCGACCTCAACTTGTGGTAAACACAGGCTTCCACATGATGACCCTTCGGGCCTAATTCCCATGTTGAGCGAGGCGCCTTTGGCGTCTTTGGACATCTGGGCAGCCTACCTGCACATTCCAATTGCTCAAGCGCACAGGAGGTTCCTGCACTTGAGTTTCAGAGCCGCCATTATCAGTTCGAGCTCTTCCCTTCGGGCTGTCATCGGCACCTCATGTTTTTATGAAGTGCATGGAGATCGTAGCGGCGTCTCTGAGGAGACAAGACCACTACGTGTTCCCATACCTGGACAACTGGCTTCTTATGGCACCCTCCAGGGAGGCACTGATGACGGCCATTCACAGCACCCAGTCCCTTTTTCAATCACTGGGTATCCTCATCAACTACTAGAAGTCACTCCTGGTGCCGTCCCAGAAACTGCAGTTTATAGGAGCAGTTCTGGACACCGTCGGAGGGAAAGCGTTTCTTACCTCAGACAGCGGAACACATCAGATCCCTCATCAGGGACCTGTCAGTGAAGAAGACCGTCCCGGCCAGACTGGTCCTTCGCCTGCTCGGACACATGGCTGCGGCCATTGCAACAGTCCCGATGGCACGGCTCCACATGCGGGTAACCCAGTGGATATTAAGGGTGCAGTGGGACCAAAGGCAAGACCATCTGCAGCAGCCAATTCGAATCACGAATGCCGCGATTCGGGATTGGCAATGGTGGCTAGATCCGGGGAACCTCTCCGCAAGGATTCCCTTTACAGAGCCGTCTCCGACTGTGACTCTCTCCACGGACGCCTCAGGGCTCGGGTGGGGAGCACACCTGGACAGTGTACGGTCTCAGGGCCTTTGGACAGCCCAGGAATCTCATCTCCACATCAACATTTTGGAAATGAGGGCAGTACTTACGCTCTGCAAGCCTTCCAGTCGGAGATTCCACCAGGTACACTCCTGTTGCAAACAGACAATACCGCCAGTGATGTATTACCTCAACAAACAAGGAAGGCTCCTCCTACCCGCTTTGCAAGGAGGCCATGAGAGTGTGGGAGTGAGGTATTGCAACAGGCGCCAAACCTTATTGCAGTACATCCGGGGAGTAGACCATCACGTCATGAACAGTCTGAGTCGCTCTCGGGCCAGAGTCCACGAGTGGGAACTTCTACAGGAGGTGGCAGAGGATCTGTTTCACAGATGGGGCACTCCAGAGCTAGACCTTTTCGCGTCCCCATCCAACGCAAAACTGACCAATTTTTGCTCGCTAGATCCAGGGCCTGTAGTTTTCTGGCGAGACACGTTGTCCCTCTCCTGGGTGGGCAGATTCCTCTATGCCTTCCCTCCTTTCCTGTTGATCCAGAGAGTTCTCTTAAAACTTCGCAGGGAGCAGGCGATGCTCATTTTGATCGCGCCTTTCTGGCCTAGACAGATTTGGTTCCTTCTTCTGTATCATCTATCCTAGGAACCTCCAGTTCCTTTGCCAATCAGCTCCCATCTATTGTCTCAGGAGGCGGGTTCATTGGTCCATCCAAACTTGCGTTCATTGAACCTACACGCTTGGCTCCTAGAGACATAGCTGTAATCGCGATACAGGAGTCTAGCGAAGTGGCAGAGGTGCTCTCTGCATGGCGCTCGGCAACCACGCATAGCGTCACGCCATGAAATGGCGTAGATTCTGTTGTGCGCTCCAGCGCGCTGTTTCGCCCGTTATACTGTCCAGCTGGTGCTGGACTACCTGCTTTCTCTTTTCATTCGGACTGGCTTACTCCTCGATTAAAGTGCACCTTTGTGCAATTTCAGCCTACCATGCCCCGTGAAGCCATTTGGACGGTGGCCAGTTGGACACTACCGTGCCTTTTAAGAGTCCTCCACCTTGGGCCCCATCAAGGATCCACTTCCTCCTTGAGACTTACCTTTCATCCTGGAGCAGCTTACGCTGCCACCTTTTGAACCAGTCACGGATTGCAAGCTACGTTTTCTATCATGGAAAACGTTATTTTTAGTTGCTGTTACTTCGGCGAGAAGGATCTCGGAATTGCATGCTCTAATGTGCAAAGAGCCTTATTTGGTTTTTCACCAGGACAGGGTATCCCTGAGGACAAACCCAAATATCTTATCTGTGTCAATATTCACCATTCATCACAGATGGGTACTGGCCGGAGATCAGGACCCCGCGGGAGCTTTTTTTTTGTTGTTTAAAGGGATGGGCGGAGCCGATGCAGCATCGGCACCACCCTCGAGGGCCGGCGTGCCATTGGCGCTCGGGGTTGGCCGTTAAACTGCCTCGACTCTGCCCTCAGTTCTTCGTCTCCGCCGTCGAGATCTCCTTGTGGGAAGCTGTTGAAGAAGAAATTAGGCCTGTCAGCGCTACTCACCGCGTTTAAGTCCGTCGGTCTTACTAGTTCTAGGTTCTGCCTCCACTCGACGTCGCCGGTAAGATCTTTCCTTTTTATTTGAAAGTTTGCGACATCAAGTCTGTTTTTGGTGTTTTTTTCCGTAGGTCATGTCTCGGTCGGGGGGCAAGAAGTTTTCCAAGGCGGGTCGGCCCCCTATGCGTCGGTGCCCGTGTGGCCGCAAGTATTCCGTTACCGACCAGCATGACCAGTGTCTCGCATGTCTTGGCCCGCTTCACGACATGGATTCGTGCGACGCCTGCTTCTCCATGGACCGCCGCGTCCTTGAACAGCGCGTGTTTAAAGTAGGGCGAGCTCTGCCGACTTTCGGGGGTAGGGTTCACACTCGTCGGGCCAAGCAGCGCTCCCTCGGCCTTTCCTCCAGGTCCCTTCCCGGTTCTATCACGGACCGAGGAGGAGAGCCTCGACTGTGTCCTGGCCATTGCCGAGGCTCCTCGCGGCGCGAGGAGGCCCGTCCGCTTCCTCCCGGGAGGCGGGGAGGCGCCGCTTCTGACAATCGCCCCGTCGAGGTGAAAGGCTCCCAGTGTCGCTCCCGTGGCTCGGAAGGCCTGGTGGCCGCCGTCGGTAAACCACCGTAGGGGCCCTGGCGCTGCTTTCGCGGCACAGTGGCCTGGATTCGGGCGGTGCCTTTCGTCATGTCTCACCTTGGCGCCCATTGGTGCTCTCGGTGCCGCTCATGGCACCGAGGGGCCTAGCGTGTTGTGTCGGCGCGCCCGGTCCTCTGTACGCTGCAGTGCTGAGGGGCCTGGCGGTGTCATCGGCGCTGAGGTCGTAACTGGGGCTGCCCGTCCAGCGCGTCTGTCTCTGGTACGCCCCGGTGCCGGTGGACCCAGCAGTGCAGCGGCTGGCCTGGTTCTGGACCTTTGGCCCGAGCTGCCTGGCGCCTTCTGTCAGCCCGCTTGCAGGGTTGTGGAGAACACGGGTGCCGCCTCGGCCACTGTTCTGGCTGCCGGGCCCTTTGGCAGGTGCCTTCACCGCTCCTCCTACCGTTTGGCTTAGGGCCTCAGACTCTACCTCTTGGTGCGGACCTGAGCGGTTCACCTCGGGGTTGTCTGCGGAGGAGGAAGCGAGCCAGTGGTCTCCACGGCGAGTCGCCAGCCAGCCCCTTCTGAGGCGTCAGGTAGTTCGAGGTTAGGGTCAGTGGTACTGACCAGCAGGCTATGGTGCGTGCCACCATTGCCATGCAACCTGGCCTTGAGGGGTTCCTCGACCCCACCGGAGGTGGTACCCCCTCTGGTTAGTGTCTTGATCGCCCAACTGGGGCCCATCCAGGAAGCCTACAGGAGGTGATGCTATCCTGGGTCTCCCCTTCGGGGGCAGCCCAGAGCTGTCAGCTACCTAGGCTGGCCCTCTCAGACTCTGAGGGGTGTGGGGTCAGCGCGTCGGCCTTTCTCTGGGGTCCACCCGGGCCCTGGACGAAGCCAAAGTGTGGACTTCTGCCCTTCCCCTTCTGGTTCCTTGAGGGGGTCCCATTCTTTGGAGGCAGGGGACCGTCCTCCTGGACCTATACGGCCCCGGTCGCCTCACTGGGGGGATTCTTCTGGGCGCAGCCTTGGCAGTACCAACGTGGTTGTACAGCTGTCGGCTGTGGAGTCTTCAGGGACACCCTCCTCGGGTGTCCATGGTCCGCTCCCTAGCCCTGGCGGAGGTCAGCCGACTTCTTCTCTCGGCTCTGCCCCTATCCCTCTGCCACATTCTCCAGCTCCCAGGCATTCTTGGTCCTGACCCTCTCACCTGGGAGCAGTTCAGGCTGTGGCTGCTCGGTTCCGGCCCTACGTTGGGCTATGGACAGCCAGGTTTTCCAACCTCCCCGTGCAGCCACCTCGAACATATTGGTGACCTCCAGCTCCTCATCCCCCTCTTCTGGAGGAGAGAACCCTCTGTCCATATTTCTCCGCCGCTGATCTCTCTGAGTACCAGTTTCTCGTCGAGGATGATGGAGGACCTTCACCTTTCTCCCTGTCTGTGAGCAATCCTGAGCATGCGTGTGCGCCTTCCCTAGGCGATTTTGGTGGGACCACCCTTGTGGTGCCTTCCTTCTCACCGGGAGGCGATCGCGCACTCGGTGTTTTCTGGCAGAGGCCCTTCTCCAGGAGTTCCTGCCTAGGGACCTCAGCCAGAGGTATTGCGCTCCCCAGAGTCTCAGGTTCTATGCCTCATCCGCAGTCCGGATTGGCGCACCTGGACACCCTGGCGGGCTTCAGCCCTCCCACCGTGAGCCGGCCCCAGATCAGACTCCTTGGATTTGACTTCTGGGAGGAGGACCTTCTACCGACACGGTTGTTCTCTCCATTTCAGCTCATCAGGCCCACTGTGCAGCCTACAGGTCTTGTGGTCCAGCTGGGTCAAATCCTAGCTGCTTTGCCTGACTCGGCGAAAACCAGGCAACCATCGGCGCTCTCTGCACGTGGCCTGGAGCTAGCAAGGCACCAAGCAAGGGCATCTTACGACACCAGTGAGGTAGCTACCAGGGTCGTAAGGACAGCGATCTGCACCAGGAAATCGGCGTGGTTTCGTCTTTCCCGGTTGTCACCCTTGGCCCGGCATAGGGTGATTTGCTCCGCTCACCAGGGAACCTACCTCTTCTCCCGTAGGGCGAGACAACGTTTGTCGGGGCAACTTCCTTCCCCCTCTGGGGGGACCCATCTCGCTCTTCCCACTCTCGGGCCTCCTCAGGCCCAGAAGGTTCCCCCCCTTAGTGTGTCACCCACTGAGGGCTAAGGGACTCTCGTCCCTAAGGGCAATGAATCAACGCCGAGAGGCTTAGTACTCACCCATCTGTGATGAATGGTGAAGATCAGCACAGATAAGATATAAAAATTGCGTACCTACTGTAATTTTGAGTCATTTCTGTCTTATCTTCACCATTCATCTAATCCCACACCATCCCCTGGGGCCTCAGTTTCTGGGTCCCCCTCCCTCTGTACCTACCCCTCTCTCTTTTTGGCGGGGTAAAGTGAGAACCACACAGGGGTATTTTCTCCCTTAAGAGTTACAGCTCGAGTGGCACTTCTTCTCTACTACATATCTCCACCCTGACAGGGTGGGGTTGAATAGTTGCCCTCCTTCTGTTATCCTTCTGGTCCCATCTAACTGTTTAAAAAAAAAAAAAAAATCCCCTTTTTCACCAAATATCTTTCAGAGAGTACTAAGTCCTGTACCCTGTCCTTCTCCAGAATAGCCGACTCTGCTTTTGGGGTATTGCCAGTTATTCTGTGCCTTGAATTCTGGCAGAGCTTTGCCTACTTTCAGTTCCTATACAGTCTGGTGACGGACAGGGTCTTGGATCCTTGTTACCTCTCACTCTCTCTAAATTTTCTCCCTCCTTCTTCGCTTCCAGAGATTGGGGCCCTACCAATCCCTTAGTCTTATTTCTTCTATGCTGTCCTCTCAGTCGTTATTTCTCCCTTTTAGTTTCAGTTTTCTCTTTCTTTTCTGTCCCTTGGACTCTCTTGTCCCACCCTCCATCCCTTCCTCTTACCTCTCCAGCGACTCAGAACTGGTAGGCAGGGCGGAGTCGGAAGCAACCTAGCCAGCCCTCGGCGCCACGTGAGTACGTCGGCCTCAGGGGCGGCGCCCGATGCTGCGTCGGCTCCGCCCTATCCCTTTAAAAAAAAAGAGCTCCTTGGTCCTGATCTCGACCCAGTACCCATCTGTGATGAATGGTGAAGATACACAGAAAGATCATAATTACGGTAGGTACGTAATTTTTATTTTTTGCCTAAGGTGGTTTTAGCCCTCACCTTTAACCAGGATATTGATTTACCAGTGTATTTCCCCAAGGTACACTAATCGAGGAGAAGCCCTTCTGCACACCCTCGACGTGCATCGGTGCCTCAGATACTATCTGACCAGAACCAAACAGCTTCGAAAGGCGGACCAACTTTTCGTCTCCTTTGCTCACAGGATGAAAGGAGCTCCTGTCTCCAGTCACTCTCGAGGTGGCTCATCCAGTGCATCACTTTCTGTTAAGACAAGCGCAATAAACCCTTACTGGGCGCAGTCAAGGGTCATTCCACAAGAGGGGTGGCTACTTCCTTTGCGGCGTTAAAGAATGTCTCCACCTCAGCTATTTGCGCTGCAGCTACTTGGAGCTCTGTGCATACCTTTATCAGGCATTACAGTCTGGACATTGCATCGAGGCGAAGAGCAGGGTTTGGTCTAGCCGTCCTTCAGGGACTTCTGTCCTAGGCTCGAGTAATATCAAGATCTCTGCCTTTTCTCCTCCCAGTGGCGCATGATTGCCACTATTGCTTGGAAATCAGTCCTAATGGTGTAACCTGCTGCAAGAGCTGTCTCTCGAAGTAAGATAGTACAGTTACATTAGAACTTACTGTAACAGTAGATCTTCGAGAACAGCTCTTGCAGCAAGTACCTTCCGGCCCACCAAGGCCTTGATCACACCTCCCCTCTGGGGAGAGTATCCCCATTTTGGTGGGATCTTACGCTGGTATGGGCTAAGCTCACGGGCAAGCCGTTCGAACCTTTGCACAGGTGTGAGTTTCCCCACCTGTTGTGGAAGAACACCTTCTTGGGGCTTCCATGCCAACCAGAAGGACGGGAGAGTTCCAGGCGCTCCTTTGAATCTCCCTATCTGGTCTTCCACAGGGACAAGGTTGTCCTGCGCCCCACCCGAAGTTCCTTCCGTAGGCGGTGGCAGTCCTTTTTCCCTAACCGGGTATTGTCTCTGCCGGGGTTCAACCCTATTCACGCCTCGGAGGCCGTATATAGGATCCATTGGGACCCTATTTAACGCTCTCCTTCCCAGGGAACGTAGGGCTGAAGTTCGGGAGAGGTTCGCCAGCTGTTTGTCATCTACGCTGAAGCCGCACCTGGCAGGCCTGCAGCCAAGCGGACGACGAGCGGGTGGGTCACCTTCTGCATTGATTTCCGCTATAGGTGGGCTGGCATGGAGCCTCCCAGAGGGATAAGTGCTCATTTTACCCGCCCTTCCGCTGCATCGGTGGCTGCTTCTGAGGATACCCCTGTCCAGGATATCCGCAAGGCTCCTACCTGGAAGCAGGCATATACCAATTCCCCCTTCCACATCGACCTTGGGTCACGCCGGGATGTTGGTCGGGGCCTCGGTTCTCTAGTCTTTCTACCTAAGTAGGGGGTGTGCGCCTTGCCTCCCTCCTCCCGGAGAACTACTAGGAGTCTGCCAATAAGTGTGGATGAACAACATATCCATGTCCCTAGAAATACAGGTTACTCACCTGTAACAGGAGTTCTAGGAATGGTATATGTTGTTCATCCTACATTCCAACCTTCCGGCTTGACGCACAACCTGGCTTCCCAGAGCTAGATCTGGCGTCATGGGGCAGAGCCGAGGTTTTACCACCAGGGTGGGTGGAGGAGCCAGCTGAAGACCTTCCGGCAAGATTTAAAGCGGCAAGGAACCTGCCAATAAGTGTGGATGAACAACATATACCATTCCTAGAACTCCTGTTACAGGTGGTAACCTGTATTTATGGGGGGACCGCCTCCCTATGTGCTACGCCTGACGTCAGGGGCGGGACCGACGTCGGAGGCAGTCCCCGCTGAAGACTGCTAGCTAGAAAATTTCTGTGGGGTCCTGACGCCTGCCGGCTTCAGTCCTAATGGTGTAACCTGCTGCAAGAGCTGTTCTCGAAGATCTACTGTTACAGTAAGTTCTTATGTAACTGTACTTTCTTTTCATAGGAACCAGAATAATTTTCGCGGCCTCCAACAAAGGCAACAGCCACATTCCGGCCAGCAACCCAGGGGCAACTTCGGCCGTAAGAATCAAGCCAGGTTCCCCTCGGGCCAGGGCCCGAAACATTCAAAAGCAGCCCAGCCCGCAGGGGCCAACACCACCACAGCATGACTCCTTCCCGGCCCTCGCCCCTCTTCTGGATCAAAGGGTTGAGAAGGTCGGGGGTCGCATCTCTCATCACCTTTCAGGATGGCAGAGGATCACCTCCGACCGGTGGGTGTTGCAGTTGGTCGAACGAGGCCACTCTATAGAGTTCCCCAATCACCCACCGTCCAGACCTCCCCTGCTCTCACGTTACTCTTGTCAGCATGCTCTGCTTATTCAGCAAGAGATCTTGGCCCTCCTACACAAGGAGGCTATAGAACATGTTCCACTGAACGAGAGAGGAAAAGGTTACTATTCTCACTTCTTCCTGGTTCCAAAGAAATCAGGGGACTTGCGCCCGATTTTGGATCTCGGTGATCTCAACAACTTTGTGCTGTACAAGCATTTCCGCATGGTGCCTCTGCCAGGTCTCATTCCCATGCTCAAAGAGGGCGCATGGCTGGCAACACTGGACATGCAGGACGCTTACCTACATCTCCCAATCGCTTGAGCACACAGCAGTTTTCTGTACTTTGAGTTTCTGGGACACCACTACCAGTTTCGAGCCCTCCCCTTTGGACTGTCTTCGGCACCTCGGGTGTTCATGAAGTGTATGGCAGTCGTGGCAGCAGCTCTCAGGAGAGGGGGCCGCTACATGTTTCCATACCTAGACGACTGGCTCCTCATGGCACCCTCACGGTAGGCCCTGATGTCCGCAATACAGGATACCTGTTCCCTCTTCCTATCACTGGGCATCACCATCAATCAGGAGAAGTCGTGCCTTGTTCAGTCTCAGAACTTGCACTTTATAGGAGCGGTTCTGGACACAATTCAGGGAAAGGCATTCCCTCCCCAGGACAGGGCGGAATGCATCAGACCCCTCATAAGGGACATAAAGGAAAAGAAGATGGTACCAGCCCGCACCGTCCTTTGCCTGCTCAGACACATGGCGGCTGCCATTGCGACAGTTCCCCTAGCTCGACTCCATATGCGGGTTACCCAGTGGATGCTGAGAGCACAATGGGACCAAAAGCAGGATCATCTGCAGCATCCAGTCTGGATCACGAGCACAGTCATCCGAGAGTGGCATTGGTGGCTCGTCCCAGACCACCTCTCGTCGGGAGTCCCCTTCACTGCGCCACCTCCTTCAGCGACTCTCTCCACGGACGCCTCTGTGTCAGGATGGGGAGCTCACCTCAGTGGGGTCAGGACTCAAGGCTCCTGGACGTCTCTGGAGTCCCATCTTCACATAAATATTCTGGAGATGAGAGCCGTTCTATACGCCTTGCAGGCATTCCAGACGGAGATCCCGCCGGGTACTCTTCTGGTTCAAACAGACAATAACTTGGTGATGTACTATCTCAACAAACAAGGAGGCACTCATTCCTACCCCCTTTGCAGGGAGGCTCAGAGGGTTTGGAACTGGGTATTGCAACACAGCGCACACATTATTGCTGTATATGTTCCCGGTGTGGACAACACTATCGCGAACAGCCTAAGCTGATCACAGGCCAGGGTCCACGAATGGGAACCGCTTCAGGAAGTTGCAGAGGACCTGTTCCACAGATGGGGGACACCAGAATTAGACCTTTTTCGCGTCCCCATTCAACGCAAAACTGCCCAATTTGTACTGGCTAGATCCAGGGCCTGGTGTTTTCTGGCGAGACGCGTTGTCCCTCTCTTGGACGGGCAGGTTCCTCCCCAAGTTTTCCCACCCTTTCCTTTGATCCAGAGGGTTCTGTTGAAACTCCGTTAAGAGCAAGCATGCCTTACTCTAGTAGCACCCTTTTGGCCCAGGCAGATTTGGTTCCCTCTCTTACATCAGCTGGCCCAGGAACCTCTGGTGCCTCTGCCATTTTGCTCTCACCTTCTATCCCAGGAGACAGGCTCCTTGGTCCATCTAGATTTTCGGTCTCTGAACCTGCATGCCTGGCTCCTAAGGACATAGCAATCCTGAGATACGGGGTCTCTCAGGAAGTTGGAGACGTTATGGTGGCAGCCAGAAAACCCTCTACTTACGCCGTGAAGTGGCGTAGATTTTGTATTTGGGCTCAGGCTCGAGCATTGACTTCATTGGAGTGTTCTGTAAGGTCTGTTTGACTACCTCCTATCCCTCTATGAGGCAGGACTTGCTTATTCTTCCATTAAGGTCCGTCTATGCGCTATCTCAGCGTACCATTCTCCGATAGGTCACAGGTCTCTAGCTCGGCTAGAGGCTTCTTGCGCGGCATCCTGCACTTGAGACCTCCCATGAAAGACCCGGTTCCACTTTGGGCTCTTCCTTTTGTTCTAGAGCAGCTTACGCTGCCTCCTTTTGAACCAGCCGCGGATTGCGAGCTGCATCTCCTCGCTTGGAAGACACTCCTTTTAGTTGCTGTTACTTCTGCCAGAAGAGTTTCTGAGCTTCATGCACTCATGTGCAAGGTTCCTTATTTGGTTTTTCACAAGGACAGGGTGTCCTTAAGAACAAATCCTAAGTTCCTTCCCAAGGTGGTCTCGGCTGGCACTCTAAACCAGGATATAGACCTACCGGTGTATTATCCGAATCACGGTAACAGGGGAAGCCCTGTTGCACACTTTGGATGTGCATAGGTGCCTCAGATATTATCTGACCAGAACCAAAACCCATCGGACTTCGGACCAGCTCTTTGTTTCCTACGCACAGAGGATGATCGGTGCTTCTGTTTCCAAACAGTCGCTTTCTAGATGGCTGGTAAAGTGCATTATGTTTTGTTATCAGAAGCGCAATAAATCCTTACCGGAACCGGTAAAGGGTCACTCTACTAGGGGGGTGGCTACCTCCTTTGCTGTGCTTAAAAATGTTTCCACTTCAGCCATCCGTGCAGCAGCGACCTGGAGCACGGTACACACATTCTTCAGGCACTACAGTTTGCCTCTAGGCACAGAGCTGGTTTCGGCTTGGCGGTCCTTCAGGGACTTTTGTCCTGAAGCTTGGAGTTTTCCTCCTATCCTCCTCCCGACAACAACTTGGTCCCTTACTGCTTGGGAATCAGTCCTAATGGTGTAACCTGCTGCAAGAGCTGTTTGTCGAAGTAAGATAGTACAGTTACTTAAGAACTTACCGTAACAGTAGATCTTCGAGAACAGCTCTTGCAGCAGGTAGTTTCCCTCCCACCTTCCCCTCTGGAGGTTGTCTTCTGACATAGTTTCTAGGCTACAGCGTCTTTCAATGCCTTCTGCAAACCTTCCTTTGGAAGCGGATCCTCGGTCTCCCCTTCAGATGTCATTCTTGGGCTGGGAGTCTCCGGCGGGAGAACTGGGGATGCTGGGGGACCGCCCCTTTTATGTGATGCCTGACTTCGGGGAGGGGCTGACGTCGGGGGCAGTCCCCCGCTGGATATTGCTAGCTAGAATTTTTCCGTGGGGTCCTGGTGCCTGCCGGCTTCAGTCCTAATGGTGTAACCTGCTGCAAGAGCTGTTCTCTAAGATCTACTGTTACGGTAAGTTCTTACGTAACTGTACTTTCTCGTTTCTTCTTCACACCAGCCTTACTGGCTAGTATGGGAGAATTAGGGGAGGGACAGTGTTGGAGAGAATGCGGGGGTGATAGGGCAAATCAGAGCCATGTCCTAAGCTATCTAAGTTTTGGAAGGAGATCCTCGAGGAGCTGAGTGCAATTTATGACACCACTGATTTATTCACTCCCACATTTATATTGACTTTTATTAAACCAACAGGTCTGCGAATTGACAAAAACTTGCTGAAACAAATTTTTAAATTTACAACAGCAGCCCACAAAATTATCACTAGGCTGTGGTTTACAAATAAAATATCCACTAAAAAAGCCTGCATTGTTTTGTCCAGGGAGATATATGCCCTTAAGCAACTCTCGGCCAAGATGATGGACAAAGTTCAAAAATTTGATGTACAATGGCAAAAGTGGATATTATACCAACTAAATCATTATGATGATTTTGTACCTTCAGTACATAGCTTAACATATAATTTTGCTCTTCTTTTGCACTGAAGAGATACTCGGGATATGATCCGTGATGCTCCTTGAATTTTAATGGGAATAAAATCTGGGAGGGATAGGGGAGGGCTCACCGTGCTATGCCTGATTTGATTTAAATGGATCACAGACTGAACTTAAAATGAGTAATTATGATTCTCTGGATACTGAAGCAATATAGAGGATAATGGCTGGGGATCGGGTGATAACCACGCTGTAATCACCTCGAGTGGTTGCTAGGGCAACATGGTAAACCTCGAGAGGTTTACTGAAGCCCTAACAACCATGAGAGGTGATTTCAGCTTGGTTGTCATCCAATCCACGGCCATCATCTTTTATAGTGTATGGCCAAAAAAACACTGTTTGTATTCTATATGTGAGAATTATGGAACTCTGGTGCATTCTTTTTTGTTATGCCGCTGTTTGGAAGTTCCGAAGTGTGGTTAACAACTTTTAAAATTCTAAACAGTGCATAACAAAGCTGTGTGACTGCTGATTATGGTGGTTAATAGACACGAACCATACATTATAAGATGTTAATTTATTTTCCCCTAATATGATTGCTACAGGTATACATGTAATGTATTGTGATGTTATCAACTGGTATTAATAAGTGATGTTTTGCTGCATGTAAAATTGTTGCATTTATAAATTAAATAAAAAGACAAAATAAAAACCTCTGTCAGGTACCCTGTTCCTCTGCGGGATTTGACCTTCGTCCTTGAGAAACTCACCTTGCCTCCCTTTGAACCGGCAGCAAGTTGCAACCTGCGCTACCGTTCCTGGAAAGCGCTCTTTTTAGTTGCCATTATTTCTGCTTGAAGGATTTCCACGCTTCAGGCCCTAATGTGTAAGGTGCCTTATTTGATTTTTCCACAGAGACCGGGGTGACTCTGCGTACAAATCCCAAGTTTTTACCAAAGGTGGTTTCTGAGTTTACTTTGAATCAGACCATACACTTGCCAGTGTATTACCCTGACCATTCCAATCAAGGGGAAGCCATTCTGCACACAAACCTGTGTACAGAACCTTGCATTATTACACTAACCGGACGAAGTCAGTCCATAAAACGGATCAGTTTTTCATTTTCTTTGCGCCCAAAAGAGAGGGCGTGGCACTTTTCCAAACAATGCTTATCTAAATGGTTAGCAAACTGCATTTTGATTTATCAGAAGTATAACAAACTCCTTCCAGGGGAAGTCAAGGGGCATTCAACCAGAGGTATGGCTGCATCTACTGCTTGTTTCAGGAATGTTTCTGCTGCAGACATTTGTGCGCCAGCCACTTGGAGCTCTGTCCACACCTTTACTAAACACTACAGTCAGGACATTGCCTCTAGGCGCAGGGCAGGCTTTGGACTTGCAGTCCTTCAGGGCCACCTGTCTTTACCTGGTACCTACTACAGACCTTTCCTGCCTCCCATGCTTCAGCCTTTGTCTGAATTTGACTGCTTGGGACTCGACCGTAATGGTTAGTACCCACTGCAAGAGCCCTCTCGAAGTAGGATAGTACAGTTACGTAAGAATTTACCCTAACAGTAGATCTTCGAAAGAGGCTCTTGTAGTAGGTACCTTTTTCCCTCCCACCTTCCCCCTGCTTCTGCAGCTACTTCTGTCTAGCCTGTCTTTTGGCTCCAGGAGCCCACTCCTTTCTCCTGTGGCATCTTCTTAGGTCTCCGACGGGAGAACTGGAGGGCGGTCGTGGGGACCACCAACTATAGTGTCACGTTGACGTCTGTGACGCCGGGTGGGTTGTCTCCCGCCAGGCACTGCTAGCTAAAGTTTTCTGTGTGGTCCTAGTGCCTGACGAGTCTTAATGGTTAGTACCTACTGCAAGAGCCTGTCTCGAAGATCTACTGGTATGGTAAGTTTTTACATAACTGTACTTTTCTCATATGGAGCCCCTCTTTCCTGGAACAAACTTTCCCTTTCATTACGGAATTCCCTTTCTGTGAGTATTTTTAAACAAAATTAACAGTTGTATTATTTACCTTTGTACCTATCCATATTATGGAATATTGAACTTTGTGATATCATATGGATGTGTTTTCTTGTTATAAGTTTTGTCAGTTTGTATTTTATGACTTGGGATGTTCCATAAATGAGACTAGTTTCTCATGGAACTCATCCTGTAAATTGCAAACTTTTAAATAAAAATAAAAAATTCCAAGGGGCCCACTTCTCCCATAGGGTGAGGCGCGAGTTATCAGGGCGCCTTCCTTCTCCCAGGCAGCGGGAGTCTCTGCCTCACCCTGACCAGTCCCAGGCCCATAAGGGGCCCCTTCCTCTCTGTGATCTTATCTGTGTCAGTCTTCACCATTCATCACATGTGGGTACTCGGCGAGGCTAGGACCCAGAGACTTTGTTTTTTGTAGGTGGAGCGTAAGCCCTCAGGCAGGCGTTCCGCGTGGTGCTTTCGCAGGTTGGCTGTTGGCGCGCCGACTCCACCTACCAGCCAGTTCTTCGTCTCCTGCCGTTGAGGCTACCTCATGGGAAGCTTTTCTCTGCTGAGTTCGGCCTACCTTGTAGTTTGTTTAAAAAAAGTGTTTTCGACGACAAGTCCGTCGGTTCCTGCCAGTTCTGTTAGCCACTTGACGTTGCCAGTAACACCTTTCCATTTTTTCTTCTTCCAGTGACGTTGAGTCTTGTTTGTATTTTTTCCCGAAGGTCATGCCTAGGTAGGAGGGCAAGAAGACCTCAAAGACGGACCCGGCCCCCCATGCGATGGTGCCCATGTGGCCGAAAACTTTCCGTCACCAACCAGCACGACCGTTGCCTTTCATGTCTTGGCCCGCTTCATGACATGGATTCGTGCGACACCTGCTTCTCCATGGACCGCCAGGACATCGAACAGTATACGTGGAAAGTGATGCAAGCTCCGCCAGACGCACGGGGTCGGGTGCGCACTCATCTGGCCAAGCCACGCTCTCAGCCTTTCCTCCGGGTCCCCTCACGGTTCTATACAGACCGAGGAAGTGGAGCCTTGGCTTCTAGTAGTCTAGCCGTGGCGAGGCTCCTCAGCGGTGCAGGAGGCCCAGTCCGTTCCCTTCGAGGCGCGGGCAGGAGGCACTGTCATGGCAGTCGCCCCTTAGGCGAGGTCCCCCGTGTCGCCGGACGTTCGCAAGGCCTGGGTCAGCGCCGTCCTCGACACCGTAGGTTGGCGCCATTTCAGGCATCGGTGGTGTCGGCACTGTTCGCGGCACCGATACTGCTGTCGGCGTCATGGGAGTTGCTACGGCGCCTTCAGTTCTGGAGCCGTTCGCGGCACCGAACGGGGCATGACGTTGTGAGGGATTCAGAAGGTGCAGTCGTCGTCGGCACCGTGGCAGGTTCCGACTCCAAGGCTGCTGTTCAGGCCGGAGCCGTCTCTTCTTCGGCCACTGTTCGCGGTGCTGGGGAGGGCACTGGCTCGGGTGCGGTCTCCATTTCTGGCACCCTGTTTGGTAAGGATGGCGATAGGTGCCCACCTACGGTTTGGCACAGGGCCTCGGCGTCCACTTCCTCGGAGGAGGAGTCTGGCTGTGAGTCAGAGGAGTAGTCTGGCTCCCTGGAACTAGCTGCTAGTGTGGGTAGCCTAGTGGTGTCTTCGACAGACCGGAGTCATCCCCCCTCTGAGGAGCAGCCGGCGTCTAGCAGGCAGTGGTGCAGGCCACCATTGCACTGCAGCCCGGCCTTGGAGGATTTGCTGACCCCTCAGCAGTGGTACCCCCCTCAGGTGGTGTGCCTGGACCGCCCAACTTTGGGGCCGACCAGAGCACCTACGAGAGGGGAGGGTACTGTGCCTTGGATAGCTCCTTCGGGTGCTGACCAGGGCTATCGGCTATCTAGGCTGGCCATCTCGAGGAGGAGAACACTCTCAGATTCCAAGGGGTTGATAGGCATGGGGTCTGCACGGAGGCCTTTTTCAGGGGCCCATTCGGGCTCTGGAAGAAGCCGCAGTGCGGATCTCCGCTCTTCCCCTTCGCTGTCTTTGAGAGAGCCCCGTTCTTTTGAGGTAGGGGACCGTCCTTCTGGACCTATATGGCCCCAGTCGCCTCACAGGGGGGATTCTTCCGGGCGCAGCCAAGGCAGTTCCGAAATGGTTGTTCAGCTGTCGGCTATGGAGTCTTCCAGAGCACCTTCATCCTCTGGCACTCCTGGTCCGCTCCCTAGCCCAGCAGACTTCTCTTCTCGGCTCTGTCCCCATCCCTCTGCCATACTCTTCTGTGTCCCAGGCATCCTTGGTCCTAGCAGGCCTCTCTCCTGGGAGCAGTTTAGGGCCATGGCTGCTCGTTTTCCCACTTACGTCAGGGCCATGGACAGGCAGGTTTTTCAACCTTCCCCCAAGCGGCCACCCTCTGAACAGTCGAGGTCCTCTAACTTCTCATCCCCCTCTTCTGGGGGAGAGGAACCTTCTGTCCACATCTCCCTAGCCGCTGATCTCGCAGAGTATCAGCGATTCCTTGTGAGGATGTTGGAGGACCTGCATCTCTCCCCTACCACTCAGAACAATCCAGAGCACTCGGCGCATGCCTTTTTGGGCGATTTCAGTGAGGACACTCTTGTGGTGCCCCCCTGGCCAGCTCTCTTTAGGGAGGTGTCGTTGCGTTCCTGGCAGAGACCCTTCTCAGGAGTCCCCGCCTCAAGGGATCTTTGTCAGCGGTATTGCACCCCGCGGAGTCTCCAGGTTCCTTGCCTTATCCTCAGTCAGGATTGACGCAGCTGGACACTCTCGAAGGGCTTTGCGCCCTCCACCGTGACCGGCTCCCAGATCAAGACTCCTCTGATTTTGACTTCTGTGGTAGGGGGACTTTCTACTCGGCACGGTTGCTGTTTTCTATTTCTGCACATCAGGCCAACTGTGCAGCCTATGATAGATTGTTGTGGTCCAGGCTGGGTCAGCTCCTAGCCTGACACGGAGCAAACCAGACAAGCCATTGTGTTCTCTGCACATGGCCTGGAGCTAGTAAGGCACCAAGCAAGAGCGTCGTATGATGCCATTGAGGTAGCTACCAGGGTTGTAGGGCCGGCGATCTGCACTAGGCAGATGGCATGGCTACGTCTTTCCCAGTTGTCACCCTTGGCCCGGCGTAGGATGATTAACTCCGCACACCAGAGCATCTATCTGTTTTCCCATAGGGTAAGGCAGCGTTTGTCGGAGCAACTTCCTTCCCCCTCCGGGGGTTCCCCGTCTCACTCTCCCCACTCTTGGGCCTCTCCAGGCCCGGAAGGTCCTCCCTCTTAGTGTGTCACCCACTGAGAGCTAAGGGACGTTGTCCTTTAGGATTTTGAAAGCCCCCTTCAGGGGGGCTCGGCACTCACCCATATGTGATAAATGGTGAAGACTGACACAGATAAGATATGAAAATTACGTACCTACCGTAATTATGATCTTTCTGTGTATCTTCACCATTCATCACAACCCCACCCGCCATCCCCCTGGGGCCTCTGGATCCCTCTCCCTCTCTGTGCCTTTCCTTGCCCCCCGCTTCCCTATCTTAATCTGGGGGGGGGAGTGATCTGGGGCACAGTGTGGGATGGTATGACTGGGGGAGAGTGGTCAGGATGGGTCGGCATTCCCTCTTCAGTGCTCTGCTTCACTCCTTTGGAGTGAGAGAGGGTAGTTGCCCTTCATCCTCACCCCCTTCTTTCTCTTTTTCAAAATTTTTGTTTTCGTGTCCTGTGGACAAGTCTTGAAGTTCATTTATCTCAACTAAAAATTCTCATTGTTGCATATTAGAGGGGGCAGAACCTCTGTTCCTGTCCTCTAAAAATAGCTGTTCAAACAACGTGAAGTCTTGCTGTATTCTGACATATGCAGTGATGTCCAACGTTTGAACTGCCCCGGAGATGAGAGTTAACTTTCCATGCCAGGCATGGAACGCTGAGCTCGAGTTCGGTTGAGACTCTGTCTGTTGCTGTTTGAACTCAAACCGTCAGATTCTTTACTCCACCTCACTGAACAGTCGCTCCGGAGATTTCTCCTTTGCTCGGTTCAAGTTTGTCGGTTAAAAGTGCCGTTTTCCTCGGTTTTTGACCGAATTTAATCCGTTTACCTGTCGGTTCAGTCTCTGTCTGTGGTATCGTGAGTACTAAATAGGTTTATTTTCTTGTTCTTCTGTGTGGAACTTGTAAACGTGAGATCGGTTCAGTTTGAACCGATCAGGTTTGTTCAAAAAGTTTATTCTTCTTTTAGAGTGTGGTAACCGGTCCTTATCGGTTCTAAAAAGAACGGATTTCATTACAGTTTTTTCCACGACCCATAACACAGTCAGGAACCGATAAGGGTGTCTTGCCTGGCGGATTGCCGAAAAAAGGGCAAGTTTTGTTAGGACTGGCCATGTCTGAGAAACCCAAAAGAAAAACCGGGCCCACTGGGTTTCCAGCACTGTGGTGTGTGGTGGGAAGCCTTTGCTAAGGCTGGCCCCACACCACCTGTGTTGATTGTCTGGGGTTTGACCACCTCGATTCAGACTGCCAGATTTGCAAGAATTTTCCTGCAGCTACCCTGGAAAAGAGAGTTGGTAGGCTCAGGGAAAGGGAGGGCAAGAAGTCCGCTGACCCGGATGGCCAGCCCGGTTCGGTTCCAACTGAACCAGAAGGAGTGCCCTCTGACAGGGCGAAACTTCTTTGGGCAAAAGGAGAACCGACTCTGAGGAGTCTGTTCTGGTTAAAAGAAAAAGAAGGGATAAATCAGCCGGTGCGGATCCACAACTTCTTTCTCCAACCACTGATGAAATAGCCAAAGCGATAAGGATTGTTCAGTCACTAACCCCGGTTCCGACCGAACCGGCACCATCGGGAAGGGGCTCGGTTCAGTCGGTTCCCCCGGTTCCAGATTATAATTTAGAAGATTTTTATGAACCGGAGGAGGAGGAAGGAGAGTATGAGGATAGTGATGGTGATTACGAAAGTCTGGATGTGCCCATTGACCCGGACATCTCCCCAGACAGACCTTCAGGGGTTTCTCCTCCTAGGCTTTCTGAGTCCCCTTCCCATTTTATGTTCTACAAAAAAGTGGCTGGAACTCTTCAGCTTCCTATGGAAGAAGCTGTGAACGACCAGGAAGAGCCTGACTATGTTGAAATTATGGATATCCCAGAGTCTAGGAGGCTGTCTATTCCCCTTCATAAGTCCTTTGGGAAACAGACAAAAATTTTAAAGACTCCTAATTCTATACCTCCTGTGGACAAGAGAATGGACAAGAGGTATACTCTCTCAGGCTCAGATACGGAGTTCCTTACCCAGCAATGCAACCATGTTGAGGTAGTGCAGGCTGCTGCCTGTGATAAGGCAAATATACCCTTGGCTTCACACCCCCCAGATAAGGACTCCAGGAGGATTGATGCCATGGCAAAAAACAGTACATGGCAGCATCCTTGGGATTCAGGCAGGCTAATTATATAGCCTATACAGCTAGATATCAGAAATCTAGATGGGACACTGTAATGGCCTTAGCTAAACGGGTCCCTGGCCAGCTGCTGCAGGAGCTGGAGCAGGTGGCTCATGGATGGCTGAGGCATCCAGGTGCGATTCCATGCTGCAGTGGACTCCAGTGATGTTTCATCTAGAGTCATGGCTACATCTGTGGCCCTCGTAGGATGGCTTGGCTCCAGATGTACTAGCTTGTCTCAGGATACCCAGACTAAGGCCATGGATATTCCTGTTGTGGGTAATTCTCTGTTAGGGGAGCAAACAGAGAACTACATGAAGAAAATGGATGAATACAGGACCACCTATAGGAGTGCTCAGGCCAAGGAAAGGCAAGCCACTGCCCAGAGGCAGCATTCAAGGGGCAGGCCTTTTCATAGGCCTTTCTACCAAGCCCAGGCCTCCTCTTCTGCTTATGCTTATAGGGGGTTCTTCAGAGGGAGAGGCAGACGGGGTACAAGCAGGCCTGCTTCCACCCCTCAGCCTAAAGCCCCTGCCAAACAGGCACCCTGATGGGTTTGCCTGGGCTGATTCTCCACCACCTGTAGGGGGCAGGCTGGCTTACTTTGTCCAGGACTGGATGTCTTTAACATCAGACAGATGGGTCCTGGAAGTTGTAAGCCAGGGACTGGTTCTCAGCTTCAGAAAATTTCCAAAGATGAGAACCAGATCCTCCCACCTGCAAGTCCTTCAGAGGCACTTGCCCCAGAGGCAGAGGTCTCTTCCTCTTGGCTCTGAGAGCCATAGAAGGTTCCACCCCTACACAAGAGAAAAGGATTGTACTCCAGGTACTTCCTAACCCCAAAAGACAGGAGAATGGCGGCCATCCTGGATCTCAGATATTTAAACAAGCACCTTTAAAGCCAAAGTTCAAAATGGTGACTCTGGGAATAATTCTACCTCTCTAAGGCCAGGGGACTGGCTGGTTCCCTGGACCTCAAGGATGCCTATTTCCATATTCTCATCAAGCTCCCACCAATGCCTCAGGTTGGGAGCTGCCCTCAGGCCATTACCAATTCAGGCAATGCCCTCGGACTAACTTCTGCTCCAAGGTTTCACAAAATGCCTGGCAGTAGTGGTTGCCTTCTTAAGGAGAAAATAGATCTTCATCTTTCCATACCTGGACGACTGGCTCATAGTAGGCCAGTCTCCAGACCAAGTCAAGTCACACCTACAGATAACTCAGCAACTGCTCACTTCTCTAGGTTTCCTTCTGAATCTTTCAAAGTCAGTTCTAGAGCCTGTGCAGCTCCTCACCTTCATAGGGGCAGAGCTGGATACAGCAAGAGCCTTCCTTCCCCTGGACAAGGCAAGGACCCTTATCTCACTGGCCTCTTCATTCACCCTCCAGGTGTCTCGACCAGCAAGGCATTTTCTGCAGCTCCTGGGACACATGGCTGCCTCTACAGCAGAGGTCCAAGGAGCAAGATTTCAAATGAGGGACATTCAGTTCCACTTGAGAGCCTTCTGGTCTCAGAAGAAGGATCCTCTGACCAAACTAATCCCAGTGACTCGAACCCTAATCCAGGCGTTGCAGTGGTGGCAGGATCAGGACAGTCTAAGACAGGGAGTTCCTTTTGTCACTCAGTATCATAGTCTAATCCTTACTATAGATGCATCCCTCTTGGGGTGGGGAGCCCACTTGGGAGACCTGGCCACCCAAGGGCTGTGGTCTCCTCAGGAATCTCTGCTTCACATCAATCTGTTAGAACTCAGAGCAGTGTTTTTAGCACTTCAAGCTTTTTCAAGTCTGTTCAGAACAAAGTAGTTCAGATCAGGACAGACAGTACCACCACAATGTGGTATATCAACAAGCAAGGGGGAACTCTGTCTACGGCCTTGTGCACAGAGGCAATGAAGTTCTGGTCTCTGGCCTATTCCCTGAACGCCTCTCTTACAGCAGTGCACCTCCCAGGGAAGGACAATGTCCTGGCAGATGCTCTCAGCAGGATATATCAGGGCCATCACGAATGGTCCCTGGATCCCCGATTTTAAAGGTGATCTTCTCCAGATGGGGCACCCCACAGATCTTTTTGCAGCCCCAGACAATCACCAACTCCCTCTCTTTTGCTGCAGGCCCCCAGTGTTGGGCTCAGTCCCCCTGGATGCCCTAGTTCTCAATTGGGAAGGGAAGTTCCTGTATGCTTTTCTCCCTTCCCTCTCCTGTTCAAGGTGCTAGTCAAAATCAGGTCTCAATCCTGCAAGGTGATTCTGATTGCTCCAGACTGGGCCAGACAGCCCTGGTACCCTCTCTTGTTGTCCTTAGCAGTCCACCTTCCCCTGTCTCTTCCCAGGAATTACAACCTGTTAACATGTGCTCAGGGAGGGTTGGTATCCGAATCTCAAATCTCTCAATCTCAAGGCCTGGCTCTTGAAGAGTTAGAGTTTGCTGATTTGCAGCTCTCTCAAGGTGTTCTGGATATCTTAAAGGCTTCTCGAAAGCCTTCCACCAGAAACACTTACAATTCCAAGTGGAAAAGATTTACTATATGGTGCTCTGGGAAGCATATTTCTCCAGAATCTGCTGGCCTGCCTACAGTCCTTGACTATATGGTTCATCTTAATAGCTTGGCACTCAGACCAGCTACACTGAGTGCATCTGGCAGCTGTCTCTGCCTTCCTCTCAGCGGGCAAGCACTCTTACCTTTTAGCTCATCCTGTATTTTCAAAAATTTTCAAGGGATTGCTGCATACCAATCCTCCTCCCTTCAGGGACCCTGCCCCTGCTTGGGACCTTAATGTTTGCATTGCTCAGCTTATGCAACCCCCTTTTGAGCCTTTGTCCTCAGCAGAGCTTAAGTACTTGACTTGGAAAACTGTTTTCTTGGTGGCCATCACTTCTGCCAGACGCATAAGTGAGTTACAGGCCCTGTCAGTGGAACCTGATTTTATCTCTTTCCATAGAGATAAGGTGGTCCTCAGGACTAATAGGAAGTTTTTGCCTAAGGTGGTTTCAGATTTCCACCTTAGCAGTCTGTCTCTTCCTGTTTTCTTCACTGACCATTGCTCCTCTAGGGAGAGGAGGCTGCACAGTTTGGATGTGAAAAGGGCCCTTAGCTACTACATAGAGTGCACCAAGGGTCACAGGTTTGACTCCCTCCAACTGTTCCTCACTTATGGCGAGGTTGGTAAGGAGAAACCTGCCACTAGAGATCTGTTGCCAGGTGGATTGTCTCTTGCATTCAATTTTGCTATGAAAAACTAGGTAGGATCCCACCCTCAGGCCTGAGGCTCACTCTACCAGAGGTACAGCTGCTTCCCTGGCTGCTGCCAGGGATATTCCTTTCTTAGAGATTTGTCAAGCAGCCACCTGGAAAACAGTACATACTTTTACCAAGCATTACTCTCTGGATATCCAGGCTAGGAGTGATGCTCGGTTTGGCACAGCAGTGCTTCAGAGCCTATTTCCAAAGTAGGTTCTGTCCCTCCTCCATGGAGGTACTGCTTGGTAGTCTGCATATGTCAGAATACAGCAAGACTTCATGTTGTTTGAAGAAAAAATTACTCACCTTGGTAATGTTTCCTCTAATGGAGTCTTGCTGTATTCTGACCTCCCCCGCCTCCCCTCTCAGAACCTGGGTTTTGGGATGTGGGTGGGCAGTAGCAGTGTTGGCACTCGGGAGGTGCCCCAACCCCCTTCTTTTCTCACCCCCTTTAGTTTGGGTGTGTGGGTGTTGTGTTTTGTTTATTTTTGGGGTTTCCTGACTTGAGTCTTTGTTTTGGGACCAAAAAATCTTTTTATTATATTTAGTAGCCAGTTGGCTAGTGTAAGTTTACAGTTTCCACACAGGACACCCAGTGAGTATAGCTCGTAAAGATCTGACAGATTGAGTTCAAACAGCAACAGAGAAAGTCTCAACCGAGCTCGAGCTCAGCATTCCATGCCTGGCATGGAAAGTTAACTCTTTCATCTCCGGGGCAGTTCAAAGGTTGGACATCACTGCATATGTCAGAATACAGCAAAACTCCATTAGAAGAAACAACATTACTAAGGTGAGTAATTTTTTCTTTTCTGCCTTAAAGGAGTTTCTTTGCCAGTGATTCTGTGCCTTGAATTCTGGTAATTAAGCCTCTTGGCTACTCCTTGCAGTTCCTGTACAATCTAGAGATAGGGCAGAATCCAGCATGTTCTGACTTTCTATTCCCCCTCTCATGTCAAACATTTATATCTCAACATTTCCTACCCTTCCCTAACTCCCACCCTCT
This sequence comes from Neoceratodus forsteri, assembly GCA_016271365.2. Classification (NCBI taxonomy): domain Eukaryota; kingdom Metazoa; phylum Chordata; order Ceratodontiformes; family Ceratodontidae; genus Neoceratodus; species Neoceratodus forsteri. The sequence continues at coordinate 334,862,380 of CM057456.1, read as the reverse complement.
TCTATTTTCCAGAGATAGGGACCCCTTTCCCAATCTCCCTAGCTTTCATTTCTCTCTTGCTCTGTCCTCTCAGTCGTTTTATTTCTCCTTTTGATTTTTATATCTTTTCCTTTTTCTGTCCCTTGGACTCTCTTGTCCCACCCTCCCAGACCTCCTCTTTTCCTCACCTCTCCAGCGACTCAGAACTGGCAAGCAGGTGGAGTCGACCAGCTAGGAGCCAACCCACCAGCTGCGTGGAACATTGGCCTCGAGGCGGCGCCAAATCGTTGGCTCCACCTACCAAAAAAAAAAGCTCCCGTGGGGTCCTAGCCTCTGGCCGAGTACCCATATGTGATGAATGGTGAAGATGCACAGCGGGCCTACCCGGTCATCAAAATTCAATAAATAAATAAATGCACAGAAAGATAGGAATTATAGTAGGTACGTAATTTTCATTGTCTGACCTTTGGGGATGTGGGAAAAGGTAATCCAGCTTCTAAAAGGTCTCTTTCTCATTGGATAGTCCAGTGTATTCTGTTCTGCTACACAAAAGCTGTTAGGGAGCCCCCAACAGGGTTGAGGGCACGTTCCACCAGGGGGACAGCTGCTACGCTCGCAGCTGCAAGGGATGTTCCTCTAGTGGATATCTGTAAAGCAGCTACCTGGAAAACAGTACACACATTTACAAAGCATTACAGTCTAGACATCTAGTCCAGAAGTAATGCTAGGTTTGGCACAGCAGTCCTACAGAGTCTATTTCCCAAGTAAATGTTCTGTGCCCACCTCCAGTGGTACTGCTTTGTAGTCTGCAGAAAGTTATGAATACATGAGTATTGCTGGGGTTAGAAGAAAAAATTACTCACCTAAGTAATTCTGTTTCTTCCCAGTGATACTCGGGTATTCATAACTTCCCGCCCTACCTCCCCTTCCAGAACTCAAGCCTCTGCACTCCCGCATACTGCGCTACCACAAAAGGGTACATCACAATGTGTATATATGTTGCCACATAGTGGTACAAGTTGGTAAACAAGGCTCATGGTCTTTTTTCTTTGCATGTTTTGCTGGCATGCTGACTTTTCATTAATGTTTCTGTGTTTTCTCCAATTGGAGTTTTTCTCTTATGACCAAATTGGGGTTACTGTGAATTATTTCCTCTTTTAAAATATTTTTTTTTTTTACTGGGTTGCTTGTCTTTTCAGGTTCCTAGAAAATCTGAGGCGGTTTAGAACATTAGCAGTTAGTATAGGGCAGCATTTGAAAAGTTATCACGTGCTGATAATTCCATCATTTGCATCGTTCCATTCTCTCTGGGCAGTCCAACCCTTCAGGCTTACTGCAGAAAGTTATGAATACCTGAGTATCACTGGGAAGAAACAGAATTACTAAGGTAGGTAATCCCCGAGGACCTTTCCTCCTTCCATGATGTAAAGCAGCTCCAGGCCACAATGGGATTCCACACTGAAGACGAGGACATCACCAGGCGGAACCTGGTGGATTTCCTGGAGATTCCAGTCTCCCCACCTGAAATCATCCCTCCATTGCTGCCATGCCTAGGAGGGCTGACAAGCTTTATCAGGCCCTTAAGGGACATCCTTTCTACACTTCCCAACCTGACACTGACTCAGTAGTGATCAAGGTGGCTCATGACTGGTCCAAGGTGTCCAAGCACCTCTGTTCCCTACCCCCGATGGGGAATCCAAGAGGATTGACCTTTGGGGTAAGAGGACCTTCGCTTCAGCCACTTCGGGCCTTAGGATAGCCAGTTACCTGTCCCATATGGTCAAGTACCAAAATACCCTCTGTAAAAAGGGCAAAGACTCTGCACAAGAGTTTCTCAAATCTCTCCAGGCCACGGAGGATGTCAGTAAACAACAACTCAGAGCCATGTATGACATGGTGGATACCACTGCCAGAGCAGCTACCACTGACATTTGCCTTAGACAGCTCTTCTGACTGAGAGACTCTAAAAATTTGCCACTGAAATCCAGCAGAAAGTTCTGATTCCCCCTTTTTGTGGGCTTCAAGCATTTTGGCCCTGATGTGCAGGATATTATAAATGACCTACAGGTAGGGCCATTTAGTCTGTCTACTCTCTCTATCATACCCCAACCAGGAGGGTACTGGGTCAAGATAGCGACTGAATAATGCCGCAAGGAAAACTGCAAAGGGAATACAGCGTGCTGCACAACAGCTACAGGGGACAAAATAGCGCAGGGAAAATATAGTGAGGTAGAAGTAGCGCTACCCCTGTAGCTCTTGGCCAGGAGGGAGGAATGCAGAGGATAAGATCTCTGCTGGGTGTCAGCCCTACGAGCAGCTGCCGGGCTCAGAGGGTAGAGCCACAGGCAGTGGAGTGTGTGTTGAACAGGGTTCGAGTCCTGGTTCGGGGGGGGGGGCGCATAGCCTCCCGTGATACGAGTGCAGGGAGCTCAAGTAATGTCTTTCTCTTCAGTGTAGCTGTTTTTAGCGCTCTGTGTTTCTGCTGAACAGTACATTTGTTTTTGCTGTATTCGACCGCGCTATTTATGTCGACTGTATATTGACCCCATGCCACGCAGGAGTAGGCCAAGGCATTCCTTTCATAAGGTGTCTCACAAGTCTGGGTCAGAGACCAGACCGCAGGACCAGCTCCGCCTTGCCTACCTCCTCCACCACCACTGGTGTCCCTGCCAAAAGACCCAGTGGTGGAGGTCTGGCCCCGGACACCGGTTCCACATCAGCATGACTCTTGGCTGGACACACACCCCCACACCCCTTCCCCCCATCCCAAGCCAGAAGGTGGTGGTGATCGGAGGTAGTTTTTCCCTCCATGTGAATCAGTGAAGGGCAGTTACTTCAGATGCTTGGATCCTGCAGCTAATCAAACAGGAACACACTCTAGAACCTCTGGAACAGCCTCCGGAAGTTCCACCTGTATTTTCCACTCCTCCACCAGGCCACATTTCAGTACTCTGAGAGGAGATTTTCACATTGTTGCGAAAAAGGGCCGTAGAACCAGTACCCAGGCAGCAAAGTAACAAGGGGTTCTACTCCCAGTTCTTCCTGGTCCTAAAGCACATCAGGGATCTGAAGCCTGTTATAGACTTCAGAGTGCTAAACCTCTACATCCAGTACTAAATGTTTTGGATGGTCACTCTGCTAGGCCTCCTCCCTCTACTGAAACAGAGAGATTGGTTATGCTCCCTGGGCATGCAGGATGCCTATCTGCATATCAAGGTCTGCCCTCACACACAGGCGGTTCCTGTTACAGGGGAAACAGTGCCAGTTCAGGGTGTTAGCCTTTGGCTTATCCTGTGCACCACGGGTCTTCATCAGATGCGTAGCAGCAGCCCTCGGGCACAATGGCCTGTACATGTTACCATACCTGGACAATTGGTTGCTGAAGGCATAGTGCAGGAACATGCTCCTGTTTACCCTAGAACGTACCCTGCAGTTATTCCATTCTCTGGGAATAACTGTCAACTTGTCCAAGTCCATCCTGACCCCATCCCAGCAACTGCAGTACATAGGGGCGGTTCTGGATTCTGCTCAGGGAAAGGCATTCCTCCCTCAGGATAGGGCAGAATGTCTAATAGCTCAGGCCCAATCCCTCGGGGACCTGGTCTCTGATGGAGGCCCACCTCCATACGAATGTCTTAGAGATGTGGGCTGTGCTCTATGCCCTACAGACTTTCCAGAACCATCTCTGTCCAGGTCCCCTGCTGGTGGAGTTGGACATCCTCAGTGTGGTCTGTTACATTAACAATCAAGGGGAGAGTCATTCTTACCCCTTTGTGCCAAGGAGGCGATGAGAGTCTGGTACTGGGCTGTAGAACATGGTCTAGAACTGTCAGCCGTCTGTGTTCCAGGTGACCAAAATGCCTTGGTGGACAGCTTTGGTCTGTCGCAATCCAGAATGCACGAGTGGGAGCTGCTGACCTTTGTCGTGGAAGACTTGTTCAACAGGTGGAGTCCAGAGCTGGACCTTTTTACGTCCCAGCTTAACGCAGAACTACTGCATTTTTGCTCACTATATCCAGGGCCTGAAGTTTTCTGGTGAAACATGTCCCTCTCTTGGAAAGGGAGGATCTTACTTCGAGTGGGAGCTCTTGCAGCAGGCTATAACCTTCAGGACTATGCTGCAGGCACTAGGACCATCCGGAAAACTTCTCAGCCAGCAGTATACAGCAGGGACCGACGCCGGACCCAGCTCCACCTCAGTTCTTTTCCCGCCGCGTCCCGCACGTGAAGAGATCTTCAATCAGCTTGCCAGAAAACAGCAAGAATTTCCTATTCAGCCCGCTTTTTACCATTTTTCAACGGTTTATTTTCTTTTAACCGACGTCACAGTTTTCGACACACACACACACATATATACACATACAACTTTCCTCGGATCCAGAGGGTGCTCATCAAGCTCCAAGTGAAAGGGGTCACTCTGATTATGGTGGTGCCATTCTGGCCACATCACATATGGTTTCCATTACTGCAACAGTTGGCTGTGGCACCTTCAGATCTGACGTCGGGGGCAGGGGGGTATCTCTTGCAGCAGGCCACACATATGGAACTATAGTCGACAGAACCACACAGAAACTTTTCTAGTTAGCAGTCTACCAGGGGGCTGCCCACTCTGACTTCATACACCGACATTTACCTATCCTATAAGAGTGGGCGGCTTCCGCCTCTCCTCAGTTCTTTTCCTGCCATCAACCATCACATGTCTGACTTCACAGAGATCTGCCAGATTTAGTCAACCGCAATTTCAACGAATTTCTTCATCACTTTCCTTTTTTTTTTTTTTTTTTTTTCCTTCTTTCCCTAGTGTGTGTCACTTTAGCAAGAAAGTGATTTTCCCACTCCATTTATACGGAAAACCACCAAGGGAACCTCTTCAGAAAGTGTGCCCGCAGGCAGAAGATTACAGAGAAGGACGACAATGAGGCCTGCGTCTGCTGTCTTGGCTTGAAACATGACACCCAGTCTTGTGTGATCTGTTGCAGCTTCAACCAGGCCACCAGGAAGTTGCCAAGAAAAGACCCTCAAAACTTTTCTGCTGAAGTGGAAGGTTGCCCAGTTGGAGAAGGAGCTTCAGGCTCAAAGTTCCTCTGCTTTCCCCTTGACGTCCGCAGGCTTCCTAGGCCCGGGACAAATCCACGGGAAACATAAGCATCGAGACAAGGACCATCTCAAGGACAGAACCCAGTCCCCCTCATTTCGATCCTGGTCACCGCTTTGTGCAACAATCGCAGTGTGGTCGTCATCAGGGGCAGCCCTCTGTGCCTCGTGCGCCCTTTCTCCTGTAGGGCTACCGTTGGCAGCCCCCCTCCCCCAAAACCAACGTCTCAGTGGCGAGGGGTCTGTTCAGAATGCTCTTGTGCCCCACCGACTTCACTGCCCCTTTTTTTCAGGCCCTTATTTTCCATGGACACTTAGGTGGCTGTGCTGGCCTGTCATCGACAGGCTTAGCGTCAGTGGTTACCGGGTCACAGCCTTAAGCCCTGTCACCAGCCACGGCCATTTCTTCAGTCATTCGGGCCAGGAGCCTCTATCTTCTGAATCACTCCGGCCTGAGCCCAGGTCACCATCTCTGATGCCAACCCATGCCGAGGAGCTCCCCCACAGGCCCCAGCCTGTGCAGCTGCCCTCCTGGTACCAGCCCTGGTGCTTCCTCACCCAGCACCGACGTCAATAGTGATGGACTTCCACCCTGTGCTTTCCGCCATTATGGAATTTCATGCAGGCTAACCTTGCTCCTTCCCGAGGCCCATCTCCGCAACGTCCCTGCTTCACCGGCAGGGCCATGGCTCAAATTCCAGACCCCTGGGCCCTCGCTCCCCACTTCAGGACTGGGGAGAATGGGAGGTGGGGTGCCGTTCGGATCTCATCCCTCACGATGTATGCAACAACATAGGGGACGCTACTTACAGCTCCTCCTCAATGGTATCGTCCATGAGGAGACCCCAAAGTATACCCTGCAGTGTTTCTTCTCTCTTCCCCCCACCCCAGACGATCCCTCTCTTGTCTCTGTCATGAGGCAGTTACAGTCAGCCATGGGCTTCGACACGGAGGAGCAAGAATTCCGCTCATTGTTGACTGGCCACTTATTTAAAGCTTCCGGATGCCCCTCCTCTGGTTATCCCACCTTTAATTGAGCCTTTTGAAGATGCCACCATGGTAGCCTGGGATCAACCCAGTTTGATCCGCGCCATGCCAAGGAAGGCAGGCAAACTATACCAGGAAGCCTTTCTTCACCAGTCAGGCTCAAGTGTACTCCGTGGTCATTAGTGCTGCCCACGACCGCACCAAGAGGCCCAAACATCTCGGATCTTACTTCAAGAGGGTTCCTGCAATAGGTCATAACATGTAGGACTGCGCACTCTGGCGTCAGGTCTGCCCGGTAAACTTTTGCTAGCAATGTCTAGCCGGGGATCACCACCCAGCGTCCGCGTGACTGATGTCAGCGTGACCCAATAATGGCGGTCCCTCGCCCACCTTCCAGTTCTTTCCCGCAGTTGACCTGCGCAAGGACCTCGTGGTGAACGTTGCTCCAGTCTATCGCCATTTTGATAAGTATTTCTACCCATAATGGTTCATTCTTCTTTAGTTTTATGTTTTCTCCATCCGATCCTTTGACGACCAAGAAGTAGTGCGGCTTGCAGATCCCTCATAAAGATAGCCATAAGCTCTGCCTAGGCCCGGCCCACAACATCAAGACCTGTCCAGATTGCAAGCCCTTCAGTCAGGCCAAATGCAGGCAGCAGGCCCTAGAAGCCCATCTTTTGAAGTCTAGGATGGCCACGTTAGAGCAAGAGATGCAGAAGCTGAGGGACTCTGCTGCTTCCCCTTTGGGGAATAAAAAGAAGAAAAAAGACCAAGAGAAGCACTGGGAGCGCCTGGAGGACCAAGAGCAGCTCTCTACCAGTAAGGTCGCAGGGCTCAAGCCTACGGACAAGACCAGTCCTCAGCTCCCTCCCCTGGTGATTGTCCAGGCCTCGTCGTCTGGTACCTCTGCTTCTCTTAAGCCCATTAAGACAGGCTCCAAGACAGGATCCTCGACCGATAAGTCACCCACCAGGCTTCTGGTCACCACCAGTAAGCGGACTCCAGTTCTTCCAGAGCCCACCCGGTCGTCGATAAGTTGGGTTCTAGGATCATGGATATGTTGTTCTATCCACACTTCTTGGCTGGTACCGTGCCTCTTTAAGATGTTCCGGAAAGTCTTCAAGCTGGCTCCTCCCACCCACTCGGGTGGTATAATCCTTGGCTCCGCCCCATGACACCAGATCTTCCTTTCTGTTGGAAGGTTCAGGTTACCTCCTTAGCACTCTCGCGTGTAGTAGGCCCTGGCTCTAGAATCTTAGGATTCGCTTCCAAAACGTATTTTAAAACTCTCTCAAGTTTTGTCTTTGCATTCTTCTCTCGCTACTGCGATGGAAGAAGAATCGGTTCCTGGGTTTCGCCGGTATCCCTCCGGGCAGATGTCTCACACCGATCCACACACCACATGCGTCTACTGACTGGGACACGACCACGATCCACAGGCTTGCTATCTCTGTCAGTCCTTTTCACCTTCGGTTCTGGAAGACCGCGCTGCCAGACTTCAACTGGGGTGACCGGAAAAGTGTTACCCGCTTGTTAAATCCAAGGATGCCCGTTGGGTGGTCTCCACAGCTGTGGGGTCCACCAAGCAGCTGAAATAGCTTAAGGCCTTCGAAGAGGAGGCGGCTCAGGTCACGGTGGGCTCCGCTTCGCCCTTCATTCCGCTACAACTGGGATACTCCTGTTCGGCTTCCTTCAAGGAGTCGTGCCAGTCTCTCTCTCTGCCAAGGGAGAGGGCCCTTCGCGGTCACATGTTTTGTACTCTCGGAAGAACAAGTCAAAAAAGGACAAGTCGCAACATCGACACTCTTGGGAGCGGGAGCAGTCCCGCTCACAGGAAACCCCTGTTTCGACTTCGGTCTAAGTCGTGGCCGATGTCGCTGGTTTCATGGTAACCCCATCAGACCAGTCAGCTGAGACGCCTGTCGACACAGCCAAGATTTTTCTCGAGCCAGTCAGTGGGTTGTCACCCGATCCGGCCAACGATTCTTTATTTCGGACACCGGTGCCTTCGGACAGATCAGCTCAGCCCACTGGGCAGGACCCTTCTCCCAAGGAATCCGATCAGGAGTCGGCATGTGTTTGCCTGACTCTTTCTGGGTCCCCCGTCGGCCCTGCCAACAGTCAAGGTCTCGGTCTAGTTCCTCGACTTCGTCTGCCAAAACTCTCCCTCATCAGCGATCTCGCTCCCGACGCCATGGTAAGTGGCGGTGCAGCCTCCTGTCTTCCGTCCTCCTCGGTGAGGAGGCTCGGTGCAAATGTGTCTCGCTGCGACAACCTAATGTGGCAGCAGTTTATCCTGTCCGGATCAAAACCGATTCCAGTTTCTACCCTGGCCATTAAGTGGCTTTCGCCCTCGCTACCAACGTCTGCCACCATCACCGAGGTGGCGGTTAAGGCCCCGCCGGCTACTCCACTGATCTGGGGAGAACCGCCACCCGAGCAACCAAAGTCCGGGGCTCTGACCTAGGAATCACAGTCGGACCAAGGCCTGCCCCATCGGTTATCAGACCGCCCATGATGGGTTGAGAGTGACACGGGTGGTCACCCGCTTTACGAAGATTCCTCTATGATCTCTCTGTCGACGAGGGCCCTACCTCGCTGATGGGAATTTGTTGGTTCATTTCCGAGTCCACGGGAATGGAGCTTGAGCCTGTGCAGAAACAGGCCAAGTATCCCATCACAGAGATTCTGGTCAAAGATGATATTCCGATGGAGGCCTTTCCGTGGCTGAGGCCATTGTAGGCCCAGCCTTGGAGCTGTGTCAGCATCTTGCCTTGTGCCTTCTGCTCGCATGGCTCACAAGTAAACGGTCCCTATGGGGTCCCTTTCGGAGCACCCCTCTGCGGTGGGGTTGGTGGCCGACTCGGTCTTTCGGCATTCAGGCAACAAAGGGGATGTGGACAGACCCCTGAACAAGGAATCCAGACAGCTGGACCATTCCAGGAGGAAGGTCTCTGCAGCCTACTCCCTTGGCCTTTGTCAGGCCAGTTCGGCCGTTATCAGGGCACCCCTGGACGAGGTGATCCCATATCTCCCGGCAGACCTCCAGACCACGGTCAAGCAGGACCAGGGTAGGGCTGTGGCAAAGCAACAATTCCAGATGGCTCTGGACATTGGTGACTCCTGTGCCCGTTCAGTAGCAGTTGCAGTGGCCATGCTCCGCAGGGCTTAGCTGCGCAACTCGACCTTTATGGCTGATATGCAACACAAGCTGGCAGATGTCCCCTTCTTGGGCACCAACGTGGAGGGCCACCTCCATCTTATAGAGAAGTCCAGTGCCACCTTGGACTCCACCACATCTGCCCTGAAGGACAAGGGCCCCAAGCGTCAGAACCACAGGCCCTTTCATTCATCCACTCCTCCGGCCAGACTGGCCCAGCAGCAGCAGGGCCAACAGGCTCAATCTTGGCATCCTCGGGTCAAGTCCATGCCCTCCTCATTCAGGAAGCTCGGGGGGTGGGGGAGGTCCCAGCGGCTCCTCCGCCGGACCCTTCTCCAAGCCTGCCCAGTGATGGGTTGGGGTGCCTCCCTCAATCCTGTCACATCTTCCCTGGACCTCCCGTGGGGAGCCGGCTTAGCCACTTCCTTTCTGCCTGGTCCGCTATCACCACGGACTGTTGGGTTCTGGAAGTGGTCGGTCGAGGCCTGTCTCTGGAATTCAAGCAAGCCCCTCCATTTTGAGCCCGTGCCCCATGGAGAGATCTGGTGTCCGCAGCCTCTCAGTCAGCTCCCGGGATGACTTAGCTCATCGAGGTGGTGCGCAGAGTAGCGGACCCGCCTTTAGACCCAGGGTTTGTTTCCAGGTACTTCCTGGTACCGAAGCAGATGGGGTGCTGGCACCCCATTGTAGATCTGCACGACCTGAACAAGTTCCTCAGGTCCTGCACCTTCCAGATGGTAACTCTGGCTTAGATCATATCATACCTGGAGCAGGACATGTGGTTCTGCTCTCTAGATCTTCAGGACACGTTCTTCCACTTCCTGATCCGTCCATCTCATCGACTGTTCCTCCGCTTCCGAGCCAAGAGAACTCTTTGAGTTCCAAGCCATGCCCTTCGGCCCATCTTCAGCCCCCAGGGTCTTCACCAAATGCATGCCAATGTTACAGCTTACCTGAGGCGCCAAGGGGTCCGGGTGTACCCTTACCTGGATGAGTGGCTGATTGATAGCAGGTCCATCCAGGCGGGAGGTGGAGTGGTCCAGTGATCTTGCCCTCCAGACTTGCCCCAACTCATGCCTTCACAGATGATTCAGTTCATCGGGGCAGAGATCAACTCTCTGCTCCCGGCGGACAGGGCGGAGGTTCTCTCCTCCTTTGCCCAGTCATTTCTGGTTTGGCAATCGTGCCCTGCCCGGGACTTCCTGAGTCTTCTGGGCTACATGGCGGCCTGCACCAGCGTTGTCTGATGGGCCTGCTGGCGTATGCATTCCCTCCAGTGGGGACTGGCCAGCCAGTGGTCTCAGCGCTCGGGTCATCTTGACCAGCTGGTTTCTGTGACCCCGAGGATGTGGGATGGCCTCCAGTGGTGGCTCGTTCCATCCCACCTGCAGGAAGGGATCCCATTTGTCCACCCCAAGCCGACGGTCATCCTGATGACCAACGTCTGTGATGGTTCGGGTGCCCATCTGGGGAGCACAAAGTCCACAGGCTCTGGTGTCTCTGTCCCCGGAGTCCCGATACCACATCAACCTGCTGGAGCCTGGAGCGTCCAGCTAGCCCTCACCGCATTCGCTCCATTTCTTTGGAGTCAAGTGGTCCAGGTCCAGACTGACACCACCACAACCATGTACTATCTCAACAGGCAGGGTGAGACGTGCTCCTTGCCCTTCTGCAAGAAAGCTGTCCACATTTGGTCCCTCATGCTGAGCCTGGAGTCAGATCTCATAGCCATTCATGTGGCAGGAGCCTCGAATCAACTGGCTGATGCCCTCAGCCGGATGGGCGGGGCATCTCACGAGTGGTCTCTCCACGAGGAGGTAGTTTAATATCTGTTCTCCTACTGGGGCACCCTTCAGCTGGACCTGTTCACCTCCAGGGAGAACACGAAGCTGGGGCTGTATCATGCCTGCCTCCCTCAGCAGGGTTCGCTGCAGGGGGGTGCCTTCTTGAGGCCATGTACCCCAGGCCCCTTCCACACCCTCCCTTGATTCACAAAGTGCTCATCAAGGTCGGGAGGGACAGGGTGCAGGTGATCCTGGTAGCCCCAGACTGGCCACGCCGGTTCTGGTATCCAGATCTTCTCAGCCTCAGCTCCAGGCTCCCGAGGTGGCTTCCAGCACGCCCGGACCTGCTTTCCGTCAGTCAGGGAAAGGTACTCCACTAGGACCTTCAATTCCTGCACTTGACGACCTGGTTCCTGAGCGGCTAGAGTTCCAGGCCTTGGGTCTCTCTGATGAGGTCCTCAGTGTTATTGAGGCTTCCCGTAAGGAATCAACCAGAAAATGCTATGCCTTTAAATGGAAGAGATTCTTCATCTTATGTCAGGGCAAAGGGTTGGACCCATCATCCTGCCCAATGGCTAGCATTTTGGACTATCTTTGGTCCCTCTCCCAGCAGGGACTTCGGTGGGCGACCATAAAGGTGTACCTGGCCGCCATCTCTGCTTACCAGGCACGGGCCGGTCAGGAGTCAGTGGCGCAGGAGAAGGTGCTCTGGTGCTTCCTCAAAAGCCTAGATCACATATCCCCTCTGGTGCGTGAACCTCCACTTCCATGGGATCTACTGCTGCTTTTGGCAAAGCTCATGGGCAAGTAATTCGAACTGATGCACAAATATGACATTTCACATTTGTCGTGGAAAACCGCCTTCTTGGTGGCTGTCACATCAGCCAGAAGGACTGGGGAGTTACAGGCACTCTATCAAGTCTCCTTACCTGGTCTTCCATAGGGACAAGGTTGTCCTGTGCCCCCACCCGAAATTCCTTCCAAAGGTGGTGACGGGAGTTTCATCTTAACCAGGTGTTACTCTGCCAGTGTTCTACCCCAGTCGCACCTCGGAAGCCAAGTACAGGCTCCATACCTTGGACCTGAGACGAACGCTAGCCTACTACAAAGAGCGGGGAGAGGTTCGCCAGCTATTTGTCACCTACGCTGAAGTGCACCTGGCAGACCTCCAGCCAAGCGGACAATAGCTCAATGGATTACATCTTGCATTGACCTCTGCTATAGGTTGGCGGGTAGGGAGCATCCCATAGGGCTTAAGGTTCATTCCACCCGTCATACCGCTGTGTCGGTGGCTTCTTCTATTGACGTCCCTATTCGGGAAATGTGCAGGGCTGCTACCTGGATGTCAGCACACACCTTCATTTCCCATTACCACATCGACCTTGAGTCACACCGGGATGCTGGTTTTGGAGCCTCAGTTCTCCAGTCCCTCTTTCCTAAGTAGGGGCTGTGCGTCTTGCTTCCCCCCTCCCGGAGAACTGCTAGGAGTCTTCCAGGATGTGTGGATAGAACAACATAGCCACAATCCTAGAAAAACAGGTTACTCACCTGTAACAGTAGTTCTAGGGACGTGGATATGATGATCAATCCACAATTATTGGCAGGTTCCTTGCCGCTTTAAATCTTGCCGGAAGGTCTTCAAGCTGGCTCCTCCCACCCACGTGCAGGTCGGTCCGGGACATCATCTGCCCACAGGGGCACTGACGAAATCCGGGAGTCGATTTGTCCATCGCAGCCGCGAGGGAAAAAGAAGACCAAAGTCTTGTAAATTTGAGAATATGTTTTGAATTAACCAAAGAGTGTGGATCCAGGCCTAAAACGCAGAGCGCTAACAAGGGAACCTGAGCTTCCAAGCAGTAAGGAAGATCTGGAGTCGTGGGGCGGAGCCCAGAGTTTTACCACCCGGATGGGTGGGAGGAGCCAGCTTGAAGACCTTCCGGCAAGATTTAAAGCGGCAAGGAACCTGCCAATAAGTGTGAATGAACAACGTATACCACTCCCAGAACTCCTGTTACAGGTGAGTAACCTGTATATCTTACTTCGAGAGGGCTCTTGCAGTAGGTAATTACATATAGGACTGGTGTCGGCAGGTGGCAGGACCCCACGGAAAAATTTCTAGCTAGCGGCCCCAGACGCCCGCCTTCCAGTTCTTTCCCGCTGTCAGCTCGTGCAGCGCCTCGCGGTGAAGTTCAGAAAGCTCAGTCCTGTTGCTTCGTCGGTTTTTCCGAAAAATATCAGTATTTTGTTTTTTCTTAGTCGGTGAACATCTGTATATGTCGTCCCCTGCAAAAAATAAGTGCGACTCGTGCGACGCCCAACTGCCTCACAAAGACGGTCACTCCCTCTGCTTTTTTTGTTTAGGCCCCGACCACGCGGTCGACAAGTGTCCGCACTGCCTTCATTTCAACGCGGCCACCCGCAGACGATGCCAGCAGTCTCTAGAAGCCCATCTCCTCAAAAAGAAGATGTCCGCAATGGAGAAGGAGCTGAAGAAGCTTTGGCAGGCGTCGACCTCCCCTGAAGGACACAAGAAGCGGGACAAAGAAAGGCACCGGGAGAAGGCCTCCTCCGCGACTCCGGCCGGAGCCGCAGCTAAGGTAACGTCCCCTCCAGGGGATCACCCGACTGCAGCCTCCAAGGCTTTGGAGGAGGCGTCGGCCCGCCCGTCGGGTTCGCGTTCGAGCCCGCCAGGTGCCTCCAGGCAAAAGGAGGTTTTGGCCCCAGTACCGCCCGCAGGCTTACAGCCTGCTGGTGCGGGCACCTCCCATAAGCTGGGCGTCAACTCGATGACGTCTGGCAGAGGAGAAGGCCGCCAGGCGCCCGACCCTTGAGCGCGGCAGTGTTCCCCTTGGACCGGGCCTCTTCCCATCCTCGGCCCGCCTCCGACGAGGGACCTCTAAGTCAGACGCCGGCTCCTCTGGCGTCCGCCGGGACTCAGCCCCTAAGTCGCACGTCGGCTCCACCGACGTGCACCGGGCCTCAGAGCATACAGCAGACCCTGCTCCGTCTGTCGTCCCAGGTTCCCCGCAGCTTTCGCTGCCGTCCGCGGAGGCAGAGTTCCCCCTGCCTGACCCCGGGGACTTTTCCCCTTCATCCCCGGGCGAGGCTCGGGATGCGGTTCCGCCGTCCGATCCCCTTCCTACAGAGCCAGATCTGATGTCTGCTCCTCCGACGCCGACGGGGGATATTCCTCTCCCATCGGGCCCTCCACCCCACGGGCCTATCATGGTCGATCCACCTGTGGAGTTCCCTACTGGGCCATCTGCTCCGGTAGCTCCTCCGGTACCTGGATATCCGCTGTCTTATCCGACGCCGGCTTACCCGGGTCCTCAGTATCCTGTGCCGCAGTACCCGGCGCCGACTCCACCGACACCGCAGTACCCGACGCCACAATACCCAGCTCCGGTATTCCCGTGGGCGAGTTACGGATACTCTCCTTACGGATTTTATCCGTACAACTATCTCCCCGCCCCCACAGCCCCTAGGCCACGGTGGATCTCCAGGAGACTTTGGCCTCTGGTGGGCTGAGCCAGAGTACTCAGCTCACCAAGGAGGTCGAGCCGTCTTACCCACGGCGGCGGTGCCACCCGGCTCCCAGTCGCCCCAGACGGCACACTCCCTCTCCGCCTCCAGATTCCCGGGCTCTGCCCTCAGGATCCAGAGAGGGGCAGGACATGCATCCAGGGATCCCCCCTAAGGGATCCGTTCCTCCCCCTAGACGAGCTAGGGAGTCTTACTCTGCTTCAAATTCCTCTTCTTCTTCTCTCTCGGACTCCTCGGATTCCTCCGATGGTCATTCCGAGAAAGACGACGAGCCTCACTCTCCGTCCAAGCCCCGGCCGAGGACTCCTCCGGAGGATCCTTCCTTCACGGAGTTGCTCAGGAAGATCCAGGAAGTTCATCAGTGGCGTCCCTTAGAACCAGATCCCCAGTGGGTTAAACTCACCGAACATCTGGACTTGCCCCTTACGGCCCCTACTCTAGTGCCACCCTGGATTGAGCCTCATGCCCACCTTGTTTCCACCATTTGGAAACAACTGTCGGCTTTAGCCCCACTTCCTCGGAAGTCCAAGAGGCTATACCAGGCTCTGGAGGGTGTAGACTTTCTAGACTCTCACCCCCGTGCAGACTCAGTTGTGATTAGCACCGCTCACGGCCGTCAGCACACCCCAAACATTTGAGCTCATCTCCCCCGGATAAGGAATCTCGCCTTCTGGATCAGTATGGAAGGAAGATCTATGCTTCTTCCACACTGGGGATCAGGGCCCTAAATTATGTAGCGATATGGGGATTACAGAGGTATCCTTACCCAGCGGAATCCAAGATTGACTCCTTGCCTAACTCCCAAGTCAAGCAGGAGTTAGCGACTGGTCCGGTTCTGCTCTGCCTGCCAGTCGTCACATTCTGAGGACGACCTAT
Organism: Neoceratodus forsteri; assembly: GCA_016271365.2. Lineage (NCBI taxonomy): Eukaryota > Metazoa > Chordata > Ceratodontiformes > Ceratodontidae > Neoceratodus > Neoceratodus forsteri. The sequence goes on along the minus strand of CM057456.1, from coordinate 334,846,957 downwards.
GACGCAGTGGACACCGCAGGACGGAGCTCTGCGTTCGCCGTAAGTCTTCGGCGTCACGCATGGCTCCGTCGTCCAGGTCTGGTCCTGGAGGTGCAGTCAGCAATCCAAGAAGCACCTTTCAGGGGTTCTGTGCTTTTCGGTGGTGATGTCAAGGACATCATCACTGACTTGCAGGAGAAGGGGACGGCCCTTAAATCTGTTGATTCAATGTACCGTCCCTTTCTCAGATGCAGCCGGCCTCAAGCGAAACCCCAGGGAAGGTGGGCCACAAAACGTTGGGCCCCCGCAGCTGCCAGGTCCCCGCCGCCCAAAAAAGCAGCGGGTGCCCCAGCTGCGGCGCTGCCTCACACCACCTGACTCCTTCCCTCTCCCACCGCCTCTGGACGCCCCGGAGGAACCGTTAGGAGGGAGATTCTCCCTCTACCTTCCGGGTTGGGAGAGGATAACATCGGATTCATGGGTGCTTCAGATCATAGCAGAGGGGCACTCCATAGAGTTTCTGCAGAAACCTCCACGTCACCCCCCTCTGAACTCCTCTTACTCAAGGGACCATCTTCTGTTGGTCAGGAAGAAATTTCTGCTCTCCTCGCAGCAGGTCATAGAGCCGTCCCCCTCACCTTCACGGGACGGGTTATTATTCCCATTTCTTCCTTGTACCAAAGAAGATGGGAGATCTCAGACCCATTCTCGATCTCAGCTCCCTGAACCTATATGTGGAATACAAGAGGTTCAGGATGCTCTCCCTTCAAACCCTCTTGCCCCTGCTCGGCCGGGCCAATGGCTTTTGCACTGGATATGCAGGATGCGTGCTACACATCCCTATTCACCCTTCGCACCGAAAGTACCTCAGGTTTGCGTTCCAGGGGGACCACTACCAATTCCGGGCGCTCCCTTTTGGTCTTTCCTCGGCTCCCTGAGTCTTTACCAAATGCCTGGTGGTGGTAGCGGCCCACCTGCGTACTTTGGGAGTTCAGGTTTTTCCCTACCTGGACGATTGGCTCCTGACGGCCCCGTCCAGGTAGGAACTCCTGCATTTTCTCTCCCTCACCCAGCAGGTTTTCACTGGCCTGGGTGTCACCATCAACCATTCCAAGTCTCACCTGGATCCTTCCCAGAGACTCCAGTTCATCGGGGCAATCCTCGATACGACAATGTGCAGGGCCTTCCTGCCTCCGGACACGGGGGGCCTCCCTCCAGTCCCAGATTTCCCTTCTATTGGAATGCAGGAGGGTTCCGGCGAGGTCGGTGCTCTGTCTCCTGGGGCTTATGGCGGCGGCCATCCAGACGGTTCTGCGTGCCTCCACATGAGGATCTCTCAGTGGACTCTCCGCTCTCAGTGGGATCAACTGGTAGATGACCTAGATCATCTGGTACTGATCTCCTCGCCGATGATAAGAGACTTGCAGTGGTGGATGGTTCGAGAGAACCTATTCCAGGGGTCCCCTTTTTCATCCCCCACTCAGACCTGACCACGGACGCATCAGATGAAGGTTGGGGAGCCCACCTGGGCCCTCACTGAACCCGGGCTTATGGTCAAAATTGGAGTTAGCTCTCCACATCAATGTGCTCGAGCTTCGAGCAGTGCTGTATGCTCTCCAGGCCCTTCACCAATACATCCTTCCCGGTCACCTAGCCGTCCAAACAGACAACATGTGCGTGGTGTGGTACATCAACAAGCAGGGAGGGACTCGGTCCTACCCACTGTGCAGGGAAGCGATGAGGGTTTGGGAATGGGCAACTCTTCACAACCTTCACCTCACGGCGATTCATGTTCCGGGAGTCGACAGTGTCCTGGCAGACAAGCTAAGTTGTTTACTCGGCTCTGCCACACGAGTGGGAATTGGACCAAAAAGTGCTAAAAAGCATCTTCCAGACTTGGGGAACTCCACAGATAGACCTGTTCGCCTCCTCCCAAAACGCAAAGCTTCCAATTTTTTGCTCGCTCGCTCCAGAGCGAGGCGCTTTCTGGAGCGACACTCTGTCTCTAAACTGGAAGGACAGATTTGTCTATGCTTCCTCCCCCCCCCGATTCCTCTGGTCCCTCGTGTGCTGCAGAAACTGGCATTGGAAGGGGCGAGAATGATTCTGATCGCTCCCTTCTGGCCCAGGCAAATTTGGTTCTCTCTTCTACAGCAATACTCAGAGGTTCCTCCTTTTTCTCGAGGATTGCTGACCCAAGATCAGGGGACCCTGGTCCATCCGGGACTCAAGTCTCTTCAACTTCATGCATTGCTCCTGCAGACCTAGCCCAATCTTGTTTTGGCGTCTCTCCTAAGGTGGCCGAGATTCTGGTGGAGGCTAGAAAGCCCTCCACTAGGTCCACCTACGCTATGAAATGGAAAAGATTTTCCATTTGGGCTGCCTCCAGGAATGTGTAGCCTTTCTCCTGTCCTGTAGCCGTTCTGCTCGATTATCTGCGTCATCTTTTCGACCTGGGTCTCAGTCACTCCTCTTTGAAGGTTCACATGGCTGCTATTTCAGCCTACCATGTTCCTTTTGCTGATGAAGCCTTTGCCCAATTAGAGGTATCCAAGACCTTTCTCAGAGGGGTCCTTCATCTCAGGCCCCCTGTTCAGACTCCTGCTCCCCCTTGGGATTTGAACTTTGTTCTCGAGAACCTTACCCTTCCTCCTTTTGAGCCTGCGGCTTCTGCAGACTTGAAGTTTTTATCGTGGAAGACGCTCTTCTTGGTGGCCATTACTTCTGCTCGAAGAATTTCAGAGCTCCAGGCCCTTATGTGTAAAGTCCCCTATCTGATTTTCCACAAAGAAAGAGTAGCTCTTCGCACAAACCCTAAGTTTCTTCCGAAAGTGGTAGCGGAGTCTACCTTAAATCAGTCTATTGAATTACCTGCCTTTTTCACGCAGTACTCCAATCAGGGAGAATACTTGCTCCATACCATAGATGTCCACAGGATTCTGAGATACTACACCGATAGGACGAAGGATCTCAGAAAGACTGATCAGTTGTTCGTCTCTTTTGCTCACAAAAGGGAAGGCAATGCTGTCTCCAAGTAATGCCTGTCAAAGTGGTTGGCTCATTGCATCACTTTCTGTTATGACAAGTACAACAAGACCCTACCGGGTCAAGTCAGAGGTCACTCCACTCGTGGAGTAGCAGCCTCTTCGGCTTGTTTCAAGAATGTGTCTGCGGCAGACATCTGTGCTGCTGCCACCTGGACTTCCGTCCATACCTTTACGAAACATTACAGTTTGGACATTGCCTCTCGCCGTAGAGCAGGCTTCGGGTTAGCTGTCTTGCAAGGCCTCCTATCTTGAGGTTTGCAAGGTTGTTTCCTACTTCTTGGAGTAGTTCCTCCTCCCGGTGCCTTTCATTTGTTCCAGACTGCTTGGGATTCTGTCCTATATGTAATTACCTACTGCAAGAGCCCCTCGAGTAAGATAGGTAGTTCACGTAGAACTTACCGTAACAGTAGATCTTCAAGGAGGCTCTTGCAGGTAATACCTTCCCGCCCTCCATCCCCCTAGGCTTTTTCAGCTCCTTTTCCATTGAGGGAAACATCTGCTTCTCTCTCGTCCGGGCCTTCTGGGCCTGTGACGGGAAAGAACTGGAAGGCAGGCGTCTGGGACCGCCCCTTTATACCGACGTCGTCTGACACCGGTCACCTGACGTGGGGGCGGTCCCTCGCCAGGGACTGCTAGCTAGAAATTTTTCCGTGGGGTCCTGCCGCCTGCTGACGTAAGTCCTATATGTAATTACCTACTGCAAGAGCCTCTCTCGAAGATCTACTGTTTCGATAAGTTCTTACGTAACTGTACTTTCCCTTGCCCCTTTGCAAGGACCTGTTGACACAGGCGCAGAGTACCCTGGTCCATCCAGACCTCAAGTCCCTCCAGCTGCATGCATGGCTCCTGAAGACTTAGCATTGCTCGGTTTGGGGTCTGTCAGAAGGTGGCTTTTGTCCTGGTGGCTGCTAGATAACCCTCCACCAGGGCCACTTCACTCGATGAAATTGAGGAGATTTGCCATCTGGGCCACTTCCTGTCACCTGGACCCTTTCACCTGTCCAGTGAACCAGGTTTTGGAGTACCTCCTGTCCCTGTCTGATATGGGCCTTCAATACTCCTCTATTAAGGTGCACCTGTCTGCTATCTCTGCCTTCCATGTGTCCATCGAAGGCCGCACCGTGGCCCAGACGTGAAACGTACTTTTCTACAAGGCATTCTCCATCTGAAGCCTCCTATCTGTAATTTGGTCCCAGCTTGGGACCTGAATTTTGTCCTAGAAAAATTTGACACGCCTCCTTTTGAGCCAGCTGCATCTTGCGAGCTGCGCTTTCTGTCATGGAGTTATTTTTAGTTGCCATTACCTCTGCTCGAAGGATTTGAGCTACAGGCTCTCACGTGTGAGCAGCCTTATATGATTTTTATATGATTGTGTCTTTGCGTACTAACCTCAAATTTCTCCCTAAGGTGGTGTCTGAGTTTAAATTCTAAGGTACTGTACACACCGTACCAAGGACTACAGAAAGTCCTCTGTTTCTTTCTTTCACCCCTGGGAAAGCGGACACTACAGTTTCTAAACGGTGTATGTCCAGATGGTTAGCAAGCTGTTTTTTTACTTTTTATTATAAGGGACCTCCAGGGCCCAGTGGGCCTACCCGGTCATCAAAATTCAATAAATAAATTATAGGAGGTACGGTAAGGAACTTCCTGGTGTGGTTCATGGCTATTCCACCAGAGGCATGACCACTTCAGCTGCCTGTTTCAGGAATGTGTCCACAGCTGAGATCTGCCCTGCTCTCACTTGGAGTACTGTCCCCATTTTCACAAAGCACTACAGTCTGGACATTGCCTCTAGAAGGAGGGCAGGCTTCGGTTTAGCTGTGCTTCAGGGCCTTCTTTCTTAGGCCTTTGGCCTCCTGCCACCCAAACTGTTTTGCGTGCCGGCACTGCTTGGGACTCGTTCCAGAGGTGTGACCTGTTGAGATATCCCCGAAGAAGATAGAACAGTTATGTAAGAACTTACCATAACAGTAGGTCTTCAAGGAAATCTCATCAGGTCATGCCACCCCACCCTCCATCCCCCTTCTGTTTCTGTCTTCAGTCTGGCTTTTCTGTTGCTCCAGCCTTTTCATAGCTGAGCACCCCTTTTTTCTCCTCAGTATCCCTACTGGAAGGCCTAGCTTGTCTGATCCCCAGCGAGGAAAGAACTGAGGCGGGAGCGGGGCTGCCCACTCTTATATATCTAGGTGACGTCGGCGGATGACGTCTGAGTGGGCAGCTGCTAGTAGACTGCTATGGAAAAAAGCTTCTGTGTGATCCTGCCACCTGACAGCAGTAGTTTGAGGCGTGACCTGATGAGAGTTTCCCTCAAAGATCTACAGTTACGGTAAGTTCTTGCGTAACTGTTCTTTTTATAGTGATGTGTTTGTAATGTGTCTTTACTTCATCCTTAGAAAGCTAGTACACCTTTGTGATCTCACGTCATGAATGAATTATATTGGTCTTCACTGTACTGGGTTCTGCTGTCTGATTTTATGTTTCTGTTTTAGTCACATTTAGACTCAAGTGTGCACCTCTACCTCCCACAAATACTTTGGATTCTGCAGACTGAAATGAAGTATACATATATTCTCTGACACCCTGATGCTTGAGATCTGATTCTTTACAAAGGAATAGTTGTGTATGTATATAATATCTAAACACACATTCGGAATTTCCGTTTTGCACTTAATGTCTTTTCCAAAATGCGTGAACTGTCCATAGGTTCCAGCCACACCTCTGCAAGGATCAGAACAACCTTTATAACTGAAAATACAGCACTGAATTATCCATTTTGCACTGATGACAGAGGCACGTGCAATGTTGACTGCATTTCTTAATGGATATCGCCCTTGTGATCGTAACACTAGTTGGAGAAAACATTGCCTTACAGGAAGAAGTTTGATCCCATTCTGTTCTACTGCAGTAGTCAGTTATTTCCATCTTGGGTTTAACGGGTTAATTTTTGCCGTGTTTTTTTTTTTTAACTGACAATCCTCTAGTCAAGTTTTGAATGAGAGATCTGTGTTTACCCACTGTCCTGTACTGGCTCCTGTGATGAAATAGGAAACTGATGCTAAAAGGTTTATGTACCTGTTTGATAAGATCAGAGTTAATAACTGGTGCCTATAATGTATGTCATTATTTTATGGAAAGCAGAAGAAGCTTTGGGAAGGGTAGGACTGTTAAATGTTTTTGCTGACTTGAGAGCAGATGAAAACATTTTAATTCTTGATAGAGCAGCTAATTCCATTCTAACAAGTAATCTAAGATTTCTATTTATTATACAGACATTGAAAGAAATAGTAGGAATGTTGTTCATTCTAGCATTTACATTTCTAAAGAAACACAAACTTAAACACCTCTTTCTTTGAATTTCCAGTGTCATGGTACGTACTTGATATTTTTTTAAAGATGTTCTAAACTGAAGTAGTCATTGAAGCAATGTTTAATTTCATATAGATTTTATTTTATTTCACAGGAAAATGCTATGACTTTCTATAAGAAATAAATTTGTCTGAAATTGTGTATAATCCGTTTCACACTAACAAAGTCATTGTTTCAGAACATTTGTCACTGTCAGATATTGTAATGTGAAAGACTAGACCATGGGTGTTTTTAAGATGGTGTTAATCATGTTATGTCACTAAACTTCATGCTGCTTATTTTTTTAAGTCTTTTTAAAGGTTAATATATGCACTATTTCTGCCTCCAGGTAATTTTGTTTTTAAGTGCACTGAAGTTACCTGGTTGCTGAGTGTGTTTCAGTGCCTTCGGCATCCTACTAAAGAGAACTGCTGATAGGCGACTGATGTTTTTGGCATTCCATAGTTAGCAGCAGAGGCACACAGAGATCCTGAGTGAGTGTAGGCTCCCAGCAGTATGATTTAGAAATTAAAGCAGTCTTTGTTAAATTACCTTAATACATCAAAAAAAAAGAAGAAAAAAAAACTTGAAAATAAAACTTGAAAAAACATTTTAGGTTGGAACTCATTAGCATTTATGTTTATGGAACCAATGTTCATTTTTCTGATAAATTGTTGGAAGGTGTGAATAGTTATGGAAAAAGAGAGTAGCCAACACTTTTTGATAAAAAGTGCTTTATTATATTTGATCTCAATATTTTTGGACCATATATAAAATGAATTCTTAAATTGCAGTTTGGTTAGGTTTAAGGTGAACATCATTGGAGACCCCACAAGAACCTGTAGAATTTATATTTATAAATTACCGGTTATACTTTATGGAACTTATTTTTATGGTTTAAAATACTGTACTGTACTTGGAAGGTATACCACCTTCAGTTCATTTGTATGCTTACTGTATAGTTTGATATCTGAAATGTTATGTACTGAAAGGTCAATTATATTTCTAGAACAAATCTGGATTTTATGCAAACCTTTTTTTTTTTTTTTTTGTCTAGAATTAACAGCAATAAACAATGGAAAACCCCAAAATATGTGACATAATGTGTTTTATTCCCCTCACAAAAAAAATCACAGCATACTGTAGAATTTTCCAACGAGGGTGATCAATGATGTCACATTATTTGGATCAGGTCTGTTCTGCATGCTGCCCTGGAATTACGGGATTATTCAAAAGGTGCCCTCTACACCATGCTGGTCACAAGCTCCCCTGCCTTCCAACTTCAGATCTTTTATTTTTAATTTTTTTTGTAAACATCTTTTCTAACCCCGGGAAGTCTTACTGTATTCTGACATATTGCAGTATGGTCTCACCACAGGACTGCCCCGGAGCTGAAAAGGTTAATAGGACCTATGCAAATGATGGAATGCTAGGCTCGAGCTTGGTTTCAAACCATTGTCTCTGGTAAACAACCTGCAAACGTCAGATTCTTTACTCCGCTTGCCTAGGAGGACTCTCCTTAATCTTTCCGGAAGATTATTTTTCTCATTTTTTTTATTCAGTACCAATATATTTATTTGCGTTTTCGAACCGCCGTCTCTGGTATACATGGTAAACTACTTTAGATTTAGTATTATTTGGGTAAGTTTCTCGGTTCCCATCTGGTTCCCCTAACCGGGTGGAGACCGAGCCTTTTGTCTTATTTTAAGGTAAAAGCTTTCTTTATTTAATTTTTAACTGGTACCGACTGATTTGTTTGTTATTTGGGATTTTAAACCGGGCTGACACTCGGTTTTTACTTTGGTTGCTAAACCGACCAAAAGAGGAAAAAAAAGAAAAGGTTTACTGTGTACCAGGGAAGACTAGATCTTACTTCGAGAGGGCTCTTGCAGTAGGTATTTATATATAGGACTGACCCGCCAGGTGTCGGGACTCCACGGAAAAATTTCTAGCTAGCAGTCTCTGGCGGGGGACCACCCCCACGTCGGGTGACAGGCATCATACGTCTGTATGAAGGGGTGGTCCCCCACGCCTGCCTTCTAGTTCTTTCCCGCCTTCGGCTTGTGAAACTTCTTTGCGGTAGAATCAACGCTTATCAGTCTTTCGTTGGTCCATTAGTTTTTGAACTTTTCAACCTATTTTCTCTGTTTTTTCGAGTTCATCTCACGATTCGCTGTGTATGTCATCCCCAACGCCCTCCGAGTCTCATAAAAATAAGTACGACTCGTGTGGTTCCCAATTTCCACACAAGGATGGGCACTTCTTGTGCCTCTTCTGTCTGGGCCCACACCACCCCGTGGAGAAGTGCCAGCACTGCCGGAAATTTAGCTCTGCTACCCGCAAAAGAAGGCAGCAGTCCCTGGAAGCCCATATCCTAAGGAAGAAAATGACCTCCGTGGAAAAAGAGCGAAAGAAACTCAGGCAGGCGACCACTTCCCCTGAAGGTCACAAGAAGAAGCGCAACAAGGAGAAGCACCAGGAGCGGGAAACTGCTTCCATTGCAGCCGCGACACTGGCCGGAGTTGCGGCACTTAAGGTAACGTTCCCTCCGTGGGATCACTCCACGACAGCCATCTTGGTGGTGACCAAGAAGGCGTCGCCCCTTCCGTCTGGTTCGCGCTCGGATCCTTCGGGAGCCTCCGGGGCAAAGGAGGCCTCCGCTCCTGTTAAGGCCGCTTCTACCACGTGGCCTTCGGGTCAGAGTGGGTCCGGTAAGTCTGACGTCGGTCCCACTGACTCCCGCCCGGACAAGGCTGCTAAGCCGCTTATCCCTTTGGGGGAGCGCCCAGCCAAACCTCCGCCCGATAAGGCTGCATCTCTAGCACGGCCTTCCTCAGGCAGGGAGTCCAATAAGTCGGTTGTCAGTTCCTCAGACACCCGCCCAGATTCGGCCGATAAGTCGGACACCAGTTCCACCAACGCCCGCCTGACCGAGAAGCCTGTGCCAGACCCTATGGAACAGACGCCCCAGGCTCTCCGCAACGTGCTAAGTTGCCTTCTGAGGTCCCCGCATCTCCTCAGCTGACCCCTGGGGATTATAATACTCCTTCCCCGTTAGTCACAGGGGATACTGAGACGCTGCCATCAGGGAACCCTCTTTTGGGGCCTGATACCCTGACGCCATCTGGTGTCCCCTTACCGTCAGGTCCTTTGGACCCTGTCGAAGGCATACCCACGCCAGGACCGACGCCCACAGGGCCAGCATTACCACCACCTGGCCTGCCAGCTGGGTCTCTGCCAGACCCCTGTGCTCCATCAGAGCCCCTGGCACCCGGGTATCCGACACCGCAATATCCAGTGCCACAATACCCGACTCTGCAGTATCCGGCACCCCAATACCCGATACTGGGCTACTCATCATCAAGTTGCGGATACTTCTATGGATATATTCAATATCCATATCCTCTACCTCCACTGCCCACTCCCCAGCTGCCGGCAGATCTGAAGGAGACACTGGCCTCCTGGTTTGCTGAGGCCAAGGCTCGGCTCACTAGGGAGGTCGAGAGTCATCTGTTGACGCCAGACCCTGTACAGGATCCCCTACGTCAGAGACAGGAGATTCTCTCTCCCTTTCCCGACCCCAGAGGAGAGCCCTCTGGTGCCCGAGGAGGGGAGGATACGCGCCCCAGGGAACTCTCCAAAGGGGCCGTCCCTCCCCCTCGTAGCGAGGAGTCTTCCTCCTGGTCATCATCAGCTATGTCTGACTCTGGCTCAGAGACGGGACGCTCTGATCCCGAAGACGAGCCACATACTCCAGATCGCTCCAGGCCAAGGACCCCCTCCGAAGTCTCCTCCGGAGGATCCCTCGTTTCTGAAGTTACTGAGCAAAATCTAGGAAGTCCATCAGTGGCAATCACTGGAGCCAGACCCGCAGCATAAGAAACTCGCTGCTCATCTGGATCTGTCCGAAACCGCTCCTACGCTGATTCCACCCTGGATAGAGCCTCACGCCGATCTTGTTTCCACCATTTGGAAACAACCTTCTGCATTAGCCCCCCTTCTGAGGAAGGCGGATGGGCTATATCAGGCTCCCGAGGATGTAGATTTCCTTAACCTACACCCCAAGGTGGTCTCGGTCGTGATCAGTGCCACTCACAGCCACTCCGCAAATCCCAAACACCTCAGCTCATTTCTGCCTGATAAGGAATCCCGGCTTCTGGACCAATACGGGAAGATCATCTATTCCTCTTCTACCCTGGATATTAGGGCCCTGAATTATGTGGCACATATGGAGGATTTCCAGAAGACCATCTTTAGTCAGGTGGAATCCAAATTAGACTCCCTTCCTGAGTCTCAGACTAAGCAGGAAGTGGCAGATCTTGTCTGTTCTGCACGTTCGGCCAGTCGGCACATGCTTCGTGCCACTTGCGATGCAGTGGACACAGCTGGAAGGAGCTCGGCTTTCGCCGTAGGCCCGCGGCATCATGCCTGGCTCCGCGTGTCAGGTTTGGTCCCTGATGTGCAATCCGCTATCCAGGATGTTCCTTTCAGGGGTTCAGTGCTGTTCGGGGTGATGTCAAGGACATCATTACCGAACTGCAAGAGAAGGGCAGTGCACTCAAGTCTGTCAGCTCTTTGTACATACCCCCTCAAGGGCAGTGGCGTCCTTTGTGTAGGCAGATCTGACAAACAAAAACCACAGGGCAAATGGGCCAACAAACATCGGGCTCCTCCAGCAACCAAGACTCCTCCCCCCCCCCAAGCAAAAAAGCTGCGGGAGCATCAGCTGCTGCGCTTCCCCACACCTCCTGACTCCCTACCTCTCCCATTGCCTCTGGAGGATCCAGAGGAACTGGTAGGGGGGAGATTCTCCTTCCATCCGCCGAGTTGGGAGAGGATAACGTCAGATGCTTGGATGCTCTAGAGTTTCTACAGAAACCACCCCACCCCCAGTCGTCTTACTCCCCGCAACATCTTCCTCTGGTCCTAGAGGAAATCTCCCTTCTCTCGAAGGCGAGGATAGAACCAGTCCCCAACCATCTTTGGTGGACAGGTTACTATTCCCATTTCTTTCTAGTTCCAAAGAAGACTGGAGATGTGAGGCCTGTCCTAGACCTCTGCTCCCTGAACATGTTCGTGGAGTACAGACGCTTCAGAATGCTCTTTGCAGAGCCTTCTACCACTTCTTCAGCAGGGACAGTGGCTATGCGCTCTGGACATGCAGGATGCGTACCTGCATATCCCCATATGTTGTCCCATTGCAAATTCCTTCGTTTTTGCTTTCAGGGGGACCACTACCAATCCAATGCACTTCCTTTTGGTCTTTCCTCAGCCCCCCCAAGTATTTACCAAATGCCTGTCTGTGGTAGCGGCCCACCTGCGTACCCAGGGAGTTCAGGTATTCCCGTACCTGGACGATTGGCTCCTGGCGGCCCCGTCCAGGGAGTAACTCCTGCACTCCTTTCCCTGCAGGTTTTCACCAGCATGGGTATCACCATCAACCGGGCAAAGTCCCATTTGGTCCCTTGCCAACGCCTATAATTTATAGGAGCGATTCTGGACACTACCATCGGCAAAGCCTTTTTGCCTCCAGACAGGGTAGACACCCTTCAGGCTCAGGCCTATCTTCTGTCCAGTCACATGAGGGTAGGAGCCAGATCAGTCCTTCACCTCCTCGGGCTAATGGCAGCTGCCATTCCGACAGTCCCACTCGCTCGCCTCCATATGAGGATCTCTCAATGGACGCTTCTGTCACAATGGGACCAGACCCTGGACAATCTAGACCAAGAGGTACTAGTTTCCGATCCCATGATCAGGGACTTACAATGGTGGATGGTGCAGGAGAACCTATGCCTGGGAGTTCACTTCAGTATCAAACACCCCTCCCAGACGCTGATGACAGATGCATCAGGAGAAGGCTGGGGAGCCCATCTAGGGTCTCACAGGACTCTGGGCAGATGGTCCAAGTTTGAACTAAACCTGCACATAAATGTGCTCGAACTGAGAGCAGTCCTTTATGCCCTTCAGGCTCTACACTCCCTTATCCTTCCCGGTCATCTCCTCATACAGTCAGACATGTGCGTAATCTGGTATCTCAGCAAGCAGGGAGGAACACGTTCCTACCCTCTGTGCCGGGAAGCGATGAGAGTCTGGCTTTGGGCAACCCAGCAGCACCTTCACTTGACTGTGGTTCACATTCCGGGAGTGGAAAACACGCTGGTGGACCAAGTCAGTTGGTCCTCAGCCAGGTCTTACGAATGGGAATTGGATCAAGAAGTCATAAACAACATCTTTCTGCGATGGGGAACACCTCAGATAGACCTCTTCACTTCTCCCCAAAACACAAAACTTCCCACCTTCTGCTCACTCACTCCAGGGCGAGACATATTTTGGCGGGATGCTCTGTCTCTCGCTTGGAGGGACAGATTTATTTATGCATTCCCTACTATTCCCTTAATTCTGAGGGTCCTGAACAGACTCGGATCAGATGGATCTCAAATGATTCTCATCGCTCCCTTCTGGCCCAGGCAAGTTTCTCTCTTCTGCAACAGTTTTCAGAGGAACCTCCACTTCCTCTTCCTCTTTTGCAACAATTGTTGACCCAAGATCAGGGGACCCTTGTTCATCCAGATCTCAAATCCCTTCATTTACATGTGTGGCTCCTGCAGACGTAGCAAAACCCGCTTCGGAGTTTCTCTGCTCGTAACGGACATCTTGGTAGAGGCCAGAAAGCCTTCCACCAGGTACACCTATGCCATGAAGTGGAAACAATTTTCTGTTTCGGCTAGCTCGAAAGACCTCAAACCTTTCTCATGCCCAGCCAGTAAAGTCCTGGACTACATGAGTCATCTCTTCAATCTGGGTCTCTGCTATTCCTCATTAAAGGTTCACATGACCGCTATTTCAGCCTACCATATTCCCTTTGGGGACAGGACTTTTGCTTGGTTGGAAGTCTCCAAGTCCTTCCTCAGAGGAGTTCTGCATTTGAGACCCCCCGATCCGCATTCCTTCCCCTTCTTGCGATTTGAATTTCATTTTGGAGAAGCTTACCCTGCCTCCCTTTGAGCCGGCAGCTACAGCCGATTTAAAATTCCTTTCTTGGAAGACACTCGTCCTAGAGGCCATTACTTCAGCTCAGCGTATTTCCAAGCTTCAGGCCTTGATGTGCAAAATCCCATGATTTTTCACAAGGACCGTGTGGCTTTACGCACCAACCCTAAGTTTCTCCCTAAGTGGTGGCTGAATATACATTGAATCAATCCATTGAGCTACCCGCTTTCTTTATGCAACACTCCAATCAAGGGGAGTACCTCTTGCATAATTTGGATGTTCACAGAATACTGAGATACTACACCACTCGGACTAAGGAGCTCAGAACTGATCAGCTTTTTGTCTCTTTTGCTCACAAAAGAGATGGCAGTGCTGTTTCTAGGCAATGCCAGTCAAGATGGTTGGCTCATTGTATCACTTTCTGTTACGACAAGTTCAAGACCCTGCCAGGTCAAGTCAGAGGTCACTCCACCAGAGGAGTAGCTGCCTCTACGGCTTGTTTCAAGAATGTGTCGTCGACAGACATCTGTGCAGCCATCACTTGGACTTCTGTCCATACCTTTACAAAACACTACAGTTTGGACATTGCCTCTCGTCGTAGAGCAGGCTTCAGGTTGGCTGTGCTTCAAGGTCTCCTTTCATGAGACCCGTTCAGCCTGAGGTTCCATGCTATGGATCACTGTACTCCTCCCGAATGCTTTTCCTTGTTGCAGACTGCTTGGGACTCAGTCCTATATGTGAATAACTACTGCAAGAGCTCTCTCGCAGTTACATAACTTACCATAACAGTAGATCTTCGAGAGAGGCTCTTGCAATAGGGATTGCCTTCCTGCCCTCCATCCCCTAAGCTTTTTGGCTCCATTTCCACTAGGAGAAATATCCCTTCTCCTCTCCCTTGCCTCTTTTGGCCCTTGGCGGGGAAAGAACTGGAAGGCAGGCGTGGAGACTGCTAGCTAGAAACTTTTCCGTGGGGTCCTGATGCCTGGCAGGTCAGTCCTATATGTGAATACCTACTGCAAGAGCCTCTGTCGAAGATCTGCTGTTACGGTAAGTTCTTACATAACTGTATATCTTACTTCGAGAGGAAGCTCTTGCAGCAGGTAACACTTATATAGGACTGACGCCACCTGTCGGGAGATCTCGGCATTTCTTTTCTCTAGCAGTACCGACGTTGGATCGCCTACCCGTAGGCGGTCTCCACATGCTCCAGTTCTTTCCCACCACGGCACTCGATAGTACAGCTCTTGGCGCGCCTTCAGGTTCGTCAGCTCTAGAAGAGTACCACTAGTAGTTTTTTTTTTTTCTCCAATGACGTATGTTCTCCCTTTCGACCGTGCACCATAACAAGGGCTCTTGCGGACAGCAGATCCCTGCCAAGGACAGTCACTCTGCATGCCTCTTCTGTCTGGGCCCAGACCACAGCACTGACACCTGTACCCACTGCCAGACCTTCAACAGTCGAACCAGGATTAGAAGGCAAAAGTTGCTTCACGCCCACCTTGCACAGCAACAGCTCGCCCAGATACAGCAGGACACGTCCTCCGGTAGGGAGTCTTGCTCCCCTACTCCCAAGAAAGGAAAGGAGAAGCACCGCCGCAGGGATCAAGACTGCTCGCCTTCCAGGCCCAGGTCTTCCAGCTCTGCTGGTCCTTCTGGCTCCTCCGGACATAAGCCCCAGCTTACTTCACTCAAGCTTCCCGCCTCTTTTGCCAAGGCACCCGCCTTGCAACCCATCAGGATCCATATGGATTCCGGTTCCACAGCGGCATCCTGGCCTGCGGACATTGGGGCATTGGCCAAGAAGCTGTCTGCTTCATAGAAAACATAGAAGTTGACGGCAGATAAGGACCGCAAGGCCCATCCAGTCTGCCCATTTCTTTTTCTACCTTATAAATGTGCCACCGGCCTTTGCTATGTCAGTGACCTATCTATTCATAGTCATTTGTATTGCTCCCTTATGCCTATCCCATGCCTGTTTGAAGCCCTGCACTGTATTCATAGCCACTACTTCTTGTGGTAAGCCATTCCATGCATCTACCACCCTTTCTGTGAAAAGAATTCCTCACATTCCCCTTAATCGGCCTCCCTCTACTCTCATGCTGTGTCCTCTTGTCCTGCTATTTTTCTTATATTTAAACATGTTAGACTCTTTCACCTTGTTTATGCCCTTAAGGTGTTTAAATGTCTCGATCATATCACCTCTCTCCTCCTTTGCTCAAGGGTATACATATTGAGCTCCGTTAATCTGTCCTCATATGTCTTCTGATGCAGTCCCTGCACCATTTGGTTGCCCTTCTCTGGACTGCCTCAATTTGGTTAATGTCCTTGTGAAGGTGTGGCCTCCAATACTGCACGAGTACTCAGATGGGGCCTAACCAATGTCTTGTACAGAGGGATTATTACCTCCCTCTTACGACTTGAGATACCCCTACTAATACACCCTAACACCCCCTAGCCTTACCTACTGCTTTAGAGGTCTGCTTGGATGATTTCAGGTCATCAGTGATGATGATGCCCAAGTCTTTCTTCCTTTGTGACTGCTAGCAACTCCCTCCAGCCTATAAGTGGCTTCAGGGTTTCTCTTCCCTATGTGCATGATTTTGCACTTCTTTGCATTAAATCCCAGTTGCCACTCTTCTGACCATTCTGCTAGTTTATCCAGATCTCTTCTCATTCTGCCCACCCATCTGGATCATCTACTCTGTTGCAGATCTTGGTGTCATCTGCAAACAGACAAGCCTTACCCTCTAGTCCATCTGCTGGGTCACTAATGAAGATGTTGAATAGGACTGGCCCAGGACTGATCCCTGAGGTACCCCACTTGTGACTTGCATCTCTTCTGACTGTATACCATTTACCACCACTCTCTGTTTTCTGCCAGTCAACCAGTTTGCCACCCAGTTGACCAACTTCTGACCCACCCGAGCCTACCTAGCTTATTTATCAATCTTCTATGTGGAACAGTGTCAAAAGCTTTGCTGAAGTCAAGGTGGCTACATCAACTGCTCCCTTGGTCCACCACTCTGGTTACCCAGTCAAAGAAATCTATAGATTAGTTTGACAGGACCTTCCTTTGTAAACCCATGCTGTCTTGGATCCTGTGCCCTATGGATTCCAGGTGTTGCACTATCCTTTCCTTAAGGAGTGCTTCCATAATCTTGCCCACTACTGAGGTAAGACTGACCGTCTGTAGTTCCCTGCCTCCTCCCTGCTACCACTCTTGTGGGTGGGATCACATGAGCCCTTCTCCAGTCTTCTGGGACCTCTCCTGTGCTCAGAGACTCACTAAACAATTCTGCTAATGGCTCTGCTAGTTCCTCCTTTAGCTCCTTAAGTACCCTGGGATGTATGCCATCAGGTCCCATTGCCTTATCCACCCTGAGCTTAGCAAGCTCTTGTAGGACCCTTTCTTTTGTGAAGGGAGAGTGCTCACCTCCCTCCCCTGTGTCCATGATGCTGAGCTGTGGGCCTGCCCTACCTTCTCTTCAGTGAATACTGAGCAAAGTATCTATTTAGGATAGATGCCTTTACAGGGTCCTCCTCTCACATGCTCCCTTTCTCCATTAAGCTCAGCAATACCCCTCTGGACTTTCTCCTTTCACTAATGTATCTATAGAAAGTCTTGTCACCTTCTTTACTGTTTGTGCTAGTGTTTCCTCAGTTTGGGACTTTGCCTGCCTTACTGCCTACCTGCTTCCTTAGGGCAGTTTGGTATGCCCCTATCTTCATCCGCTGTGTTCCCTTTATATTTTCTGAAGGCCAGCCTTTTGGCTCTGACCTTTTCTGCTACTGTATTTGAGAACCAAAGTGGTTTCCTTCTTTTTGCACTTCCTTTCTGTCTAACACAATGGGATGTTGCTTCAAGTATTGTATCCTTAATGCTTGCCCACTTTGCCTGTACCTCCTCACCTGTGTTTCTTTTTGCCAGGGCTAGCTTAACTCTGTTGGCCATCTTATCAAAGTCAGCTCCTCTGAAGTCCCATATTTTTGCCTTGGAATGGGCTCCTCTGGTCACAAGAGGCACTCCGACTCCAGCTCAGTGCCTTCTTCGGTAAGAAATCCTCCCGTTAGGCTTCTGCCGACCCCCGGGAGGCAAAGCAGCCTTCGGACGATTCTGCTCCTCAGGCCGCTTCTTTGCCGCCTAAACGCAAGCAGGGCCGATATCCGTTCGTCAAGTTGGACCGATGTCACTCCGATAAGCATAAAGCTGATTGGCCCTCTAAGTCCTCTTCGTCCGACTGTCCCCGTCCTTCTCTGGCTAAGGGGCGTCCTGACGCGGCTACAGTACCGACACTGGTCGCTCCTCCACCTCCTCCGGTGCCGGATAAACCTATCCCACAACCGTCGTCTGTCCCTCCGACGCCAGAGCTCCCCGACGTGAAGAGTTTTCACCTGCGTCACCGGTCCTCCTACTGGCCGACCGACGTCGCCTCCTAGGCCTGATTCTCCAAAGCTGGAGATGTCCCAGGTCAAGGAGCTTTTTGCTTACTGATGGGAGACCATTAAGCAGGATGTTGTGGGCTTGCTCCTCTCGTCCCTAAGCCCAACGGGCATGCCTCGCCTGTCCCTTCCGGGACTGAGGGTGATAAGTTACCAGCCAGCCCTAGGAAGTGCAGGGGCAAGTGTAAGAGGACCAGGACTCCTTCCTCCTCCCGCTCTCCCTCTTCAAAACGGCCCAGGCACAAGAGGAGACGTCGATGGGTTTCGTCTTCCTCCTCCTCTGCCTATGGTGAATCGGACGCCTATCCCGATTCGGACCCGGGTTCGCTTCCTGGGGACACTGAGGACCAACCTAAGTCTCCTCCCAACAACCCCAGTTTCCTTGAGGTCATGCAGCACATCCAGGAGAACATGGCCTGGGATACAGAGGCCCTGGACCCCAAACGCTTGTGCCTGGCGAAATACCTGCACCAGAAGGATCCCAAGCCAGTGGTAATCCCTCCCTTGGTGGACACCTTCCAGGCTTTTACCCTAGCTACCTGGAGGCATCTGCATGCGTCCTCTGTGGTGCCCAGGAAGGCTAACCACTTGTACCGGGCCCCCAAGTACCATGCTTATTTGGCCGAGCATCCCATGGCTGACTCCGTGGTTATCTCGGCTGCGCACGATCATTTGCAGAGGCCGAAACACCTAAGTACTCAGCCGCCAGACAGGGATTCTAAGCAGCTGGACTCATTAGGTCGTAAGGTGTACTCTACTTTCACCTACAGTATCAGTTAAATTTTTTGACTCACATGGTCCAATTCCAGAACGCCCTCTGGGACCAAGGATAAGACATTCTGCAAGGGTTGCCTGACTGTCCTCAGCGGACAGAGCTTGCTAAACTTTTACAGACTGACTCGGACGTGGGTACCCACGTTCTTCGAGCTGTGTACGACTCTGTGGACACTTCGGCAAGGCCGGCCGCTACTGGAATTTGCCTTCGGTGCCACTCCTGGCTCCGGGTCTCAGGATTTGACCCAGAGGTGCAGACCACGCTTATGGACGCCCCTTTCAAGGGCTCTGTGCTCTTCGATGAAGAGATAGAGAAGGTGATTGTTAGACTGCAGGACTCTGGCAAAGCGGTCTGTATGGTGCAGTCTATGTATTGCCCGAAGCGGGAGCGTCTTCGTCGGCCCCACTTTCATGGCAGAGGGGGACATCAGCCTCGGCAACCCCATGCTCAGCTCCACACGCAGTAGGGTGACTTTGGTAGATGAAGGGGTCGCCGAGGCGCTGCCTCCGCCCCTTCTAGACAGGCTACACCTCCAGCAGCCGCCCTCCCACCCCCTCCTTCCACCTGACTGTGGAAACGACCCTCCCCTCCCAGATCTGATGTCAGGAGAGTGCGTCGTAGGTAGTTTCTCTCTCCAAAATCTGGAATGGAGAGAAGTGACCTCCGACAGATGGGTCCTCGACCTTGCCGAGTTCGGGCACTCCATAAAGTTCGAGTCTCTGCCCCCGAACAGACCTCCGCCCCCATCTTACTACCCGAGAGACCACAGGCCTCCCATCAGGCAGGAGATCCAGTCTCTCCTGGACAAGGACGCCATAGAGTGCGTTCCAGAGGCAGAAGGAAACTCGGGGTTTTATTCCTGCATCTTCCTGGTTCCCAAGATGTCGGGAGACCTGCAGACGATCTTGGACCTCAGCGTCCTCAACCAATGGGTCGCTTACTGCAGATTCCGTATGGTGTCACTTCCGAATCTCCTCCCCTTCCTATCGGTCGGGGATTGGCTGGCATCTCTGGACATACAGGATGCATACCTTCACATTTCTGTTTGCCACAGTCATCGGAGATTCCGGAGGTTCAAGTTCGAGGGCTGGGCCTGTCAGTTCAAGGTACTACCTTTCAGCCTCTCCTCCACTCCGAGTCTTCACCAAGTGCCTCGCCATCGTTGCAGCGACTTTGCGCCGAGACGGCCACTTTTTGGTCCCTTATCTGGACGATTGGCTCCTCCTGGCCCTGTCCAGGTCTCGTCTTTGGGACACCGTCCTGGCTACACTCTCCCTTTGTCAGAGCCTGGGGATCACAGTAAATCCAGAAAAGTCTCAGCTTTGTGCCTCCTAGCGTCTTCAGTTTATAGGCGCTCTGTTAGATACCACCTTGGGAAAAGCTTTTCTCCCTTCAGACAGGGCAGACCGCATTCAGGCTCTGCCATCCCAAAAGCTTTTCAGCCTCCGTGTTTCTGGCCAGATCCATCCTCAGGCTTCTGAGACACATGGCTGCCACCATAGTCTCGGTCCCCTTTGCCAGACTGCGCATGCGCACCATTCAGTGGGCTCTTCGGGTCCAGTGGGACCAAACCAAGGACAGCTTGGACTTACCAGTCAGGATATCTGAGCCAGTTCGTCGCAGACTCCGCTGGTGGGTGTCTTACTCCCCTTCCAGCTGGAATGTCCTGTCCAGACGCTCACCTCCGATGCGTCCGGGGCAGGTTGGGGGGCTCATCTGGGGATCCACAGGACTCCGGGCCTGCAGTACCCACTAGAGGAGAACCTGCATATCAACATGCTCGAGCTCAGAGCAGTCCTGTACTCACTGCAGGCTCTGTCTCCTTTTCTGTCGCCCAGTCACCTCCTTGTCCAGACAGACAACACTTCGGTGATGTTCTACATCAACAAGCAAGGAGGTACGCACTGCTACTCTTATTTGTCGGGAGGCCATGAGGGTGTGGGACTTGGGTGGTGGAGCACCGTCTCCATCTTTCTGCAGTCCACGTTCCAGGGCCCCTGAACATGGTCGCAGACGCCCTCAGCAGGGCAACACTGCTCTGCCACAAGTAGTCCCTGAGACAGTCCGTGGCAGACGACCTATTCTCAAGGTGGGGGACGCCGGATTTGGACCTTTGTACGTCTTGCTGCAACACAAAACTGCCCAGTTTTTGCTCGCTCGCTCCAGAGCCTGGAGTTTTCTGATAAGATGCATTGTCCCTATCTTGGAGCGGGAGATTCCTTTATGCCTCCCCTCCCTTTGCCCTCTTGCAACTGGTCCTCCACAAAGCCCAATCAGAGGGGGTCACCATGATCCTGATAACACCTCTGTGGCCCAGACAGATTTGGTTCCCACTTCTCAAGCGTCTGTTGGTGCAAGCTCCGTGGCCTCTTTCCATTTCGGGTCAGTTACTCTCGCAACAACAGAGGACCTTGGTTCATCTCAACCTGTGCTCCCTTCACCTGCATGCTTGGCTCCTGCATACCTAGCAAAGCTTTGCTTTGGAGTTTCTGATGATATTGCCTGGATTTTGGTGGAGGCTCGGAAGCCCACTACCAGGGTCACTTATGCCATGAAGTGGAAACGCTTCTGCCTTTGGGCCACAGCCAGGATGCTTGACCCTCTGGTCTGTCCGGTTAATTCTGTTTTACAATACCTGTTATCCCTGTCGGAATCAGGTCTCAGCTACTCCTCCATTAAAGTACACCTGGCTGCTGTTTCTGCCTATCACTATCCTGTTCAGGACAGGACCGTGGCTCAGTTGGAGGTGGTAAAAACTTTTCTGATGGGGATTTTACATTTCCATCCTCTGGTCCGGGACCCTGTTCCTCCTTGGGACTTGGCTGTTCTGGAGAGGCTCACACTCCCCCCCTTCGAACCGGCCATGTCTTGTGAGCTCTGCTGTCTCTCGTGGAAGACTTTGCTCTTCGTGGCAGTCACTTCAGCTCAACACATTTCGTGTCGGGAGCCCTGCCTTATCTTCCATAAGGATAGGGTAGACCTCCATACTAATCCTAAATTTCTTCCTAAGGTAGTGTCAGAGCTTACACTTAATCAGTTTGTTCAGCTTCCAGTTTATTTTCCGTAGCATTCCAATAGGGAAGAAGCTCTTTTTGCACACACTAGATGTGCACCGTGCTCTCTGGTGTTTTTGTCCAGGACGAAGGGTATCCGGAAATCTGATCAATTGTTCATATCCTTTGCAGATAGGTCCTTGGGGTGTCCAGTTACAAAACAGATGCTTTCACGTTGGCTGGTTCATTGCATATCCTTCTGTTATCAACAAGCTAACAAGACCCTGCCAGGCTCAATTAGGGCTCATTCTGTGAGAGCAGTGGTTTCCTCTTTCGCAGCCCTTAAGAGGGTGTTGGCAGCTGACATTTGTGCTGCTGACACCTGGCACTCTGTTCATACGTTTATCAGGCATTACAGTCTAGACATCTTTTCCAGATGTTGCGCAGGTTTCGGCCTGGCGGTCCTTCAGGGCCTTATTTCCTGAGAGGTCTTTTTTTCCCTCGAGGTTTTCCTGCCTCTCCTTTCAAACAACGTGAAGTATTGCTGTATTCTGACTATTGAAGTTATCTCCTGCCTTTAAACTGCCCCGGAGAACAAAGGGTTAACTTTCTATGCAGTGCATAGAATGCTGAGCTCAAGCTCGGTTGAGGTCTCTGTCTGCATCCCTTTGAAACTCAACCGTCAGATTCTTTATTCCGCCTCACTGAACAGTCGCTCCGGAGATTTCTCCTTCAGCTCGGTTTGAAAGTCTGTTAGTGTGTCGGATAAGTTGTCTGTTTTAAACCAGATTTATTCCGCATAGTCAGTTCAGTCTCTGTCTGCGGTACCGTGAGTACTAGATAGGTTTTGTCTGATTTTCTGTGTGGAAATTGTAAAGTGTTAGATCGGTTCGGCTGAACCGATCACTTGTAGTGAATTCTTGTGTTTTACTTTAGTGTGTGGTTACCGGTCCTTATCTGTTCAAAAATTAAAAACGTGTTTTGAACATTTTTTTTACAATACCCGTGACACGGTTAGGAACCAATAAGGGAGTCTTGCCTGGCAGTTGCCGTAAAAAGGGTAAGTTTGGTTAGGTTGGCCATGTCTGAGAAACCCAAGAAAAAAACTGGGCCCACTGGGTTTCAACATTGCAGTGAGTGTGGGGAGGTCTTTGCTATGGCCAATCCCCACACCACCTGTGTTTATTATCTGGGGTTTGAACGCCTCGATACAGACTGCAAAATTTGTAAAATTTTCCTAAATCTACCCTTGAGAAGAGATTAGGTAGACTTAGGGAAAAGAAGGCCGAGAAGTCCGCTGACCCGGATGGCCAGCCCGGTTCGGTTCCGACCGAACCAGAAGGAGTGCCCTCTGACCAGGGCTATACTTCTTTGGGCAAGAGGAGAGCCGATCCTGAGGGGTTGGTTCCTACAAAAAGGACACGCAAAGAAAAATCTGCCGGTTCGCATCCAGAGGTTCATGTTCCAACCGCCGAGGAAAATGCCAGAGTGATTCGGATTGTGGAATCGCTTCTCCCGGTTCCGACTGATGCGGCACCTTTTGGCAGGAGTTCGGTTCAGTTGGTTCCCCTGGTTCAAGATTATGCCCCTGAAGACTTTTGTGAACCGGAGTTTGAGGAGGAGGGGGAGTTTGAAGATGATGGTGAAAGTCTGGATGTGCTTATGGAACTGGACATCTCCCCAGACAGACCTTCTGGTGTTTCCCCTCCTAGGCTTTCTGAGTCCCCTTCCCACTATCTGTTTTACAGAAAAGTGGCTGAAACCCTCCAGCTTCCTATGGAAGAGGCAACGGAGGATCAGTAGGAGTCTGATTATGTGGAAATGATGGACATCACAGAGTCCAGGAGACTGTCTGTTCCCCTTCACAAATCCTTTGGGAAGCAGACACAAAAAATCCTAGTCTCCCAATTCTGTACCTTTTGTTGACAGAAGGATGGAGAAGAGGTATACACTATCAGGCTCGGATATGGAGTTTTTATACCAATAATGCAGCCGTGTTGGGGTAGTGCAGGCTGCTGCCTGTGACAAGGCAAACATTCCCTTGGCTTCACACACCCCAGACAAAGACTCCAGAAAGTACCTCAGGTTCAAGTTGCCCTCAGGCCATTATCAGTTCAAAGCAATGCCCTTTGACCTAACATCAGCTCCAAGGGTCTTCACAAAGTGTCTGGCAGTAGTAGTTGCCTTTCTAAGAAGGCAAAAATTTCCATTTTTCCATACCTGGACGATTGGCTCATAGCAGGTCAGTCTCCAGACCAAGTCAAGTCAGACTTGCAAGTGACTCAGCAAGTGCTCATTTCTCTGGGTTTTCTTCTCAGCCTCCCCAAATCAATTCTCGAACCAGTTCAGCTTCTTACCTTTATAGGGGCAGAGGTGGATACTGTCAAAGCAAGAGCCTTTCTTCCCCTGGAAAGGGCAAGAGTTCTTATAGAACTGGCTTCGTCTTTCAGCCTTCAGGTGTCCCGACCAGCAAGGCACTTCCTTCAGCTCTTGGGCCACATGGCATCTTCTGTAGCAGTGGTCCAAGGGGCAAGATTTCAGATGAGGGACATTCTTTTCCCTCTGAGGGCATTTTGGTCCCAAAGAAGGACCCTCTTGCCAAACTGATTCCAGTGACTCTGACACTGATCCGAACTCTTCAGTGGTGGCAGGATCAGGACAATTTAAGGCAAGGGGTCCCTTTTGTCACTCAGTCTCATTCGGTGGTCCTTTCCACGGATGCTTCTCTTTTGGGGTGGGGAGCTCATCTGGGGGATCTCACAGCCCAAGGACTGTGGTCCCCTCAGGAGTCCCTCCTTCATATCAATCTCCTGGAACTCAGGGCAGTTTTTCTGGTCCTGCAAGCCTTCTCTCAGTTGGTGCAGAACAAGGTGGTTCAGGTCAAAACAGACAACACCACCACCATGTGGTACATCAACAAGCAGGGAGGCACTCTGTCTACGGCCTTGTGCACAGAAGCCATGAAATTGTGGTCCCTGGCTTATTCCCTGCAGACCTCTCTGATAGCAGTCCACCTTCCAAGAAAGGACAATGTGTTGGCAGATGCACTGAGCAGGATCTCCCAGGGCCATCACGAATGGTCACTGGACCCTCTGGTTTTGAAAGTTATTTTTTTCAAGGTGGGGCACTCCAGAGATAGATCTTTTTGCAGCCCCCAGACAATCACCAACTTCCTCTGTTTTGTTGCAGACCCCCAGTCTTGGGTTCAGTCCCTCTGGATGCTCTGATTTTGAACTGGGAAGGAAAATTTCTGTATGCCTTCCTTCCATTTCCTCTACGGTTCAAAGTCCTAGTCAAGATAAGGTCACAACCTTGCAAAGTGATTCTGATTGCTCCAGACTGGGCCAGACAGCTTTGGTACCCCCTGTTGCTGTCTCTAACAGTCCATCTTCCCCTGTCTCTTCCCAGGAATTACAACCTGTTAACCTCCTCTTAGGGGAGGATTTGGCACCCCAATCTTCGGTCTCTCAATCTCAAGGCATGGCTCTTGAAGAGCTAGAGTAATCAGATTTGCATATGTCTCAGGGGGTTCTGGATATTCTCATAGCTTCTAGAAAGCCTTCCACCAGAAAGACTTGTAACTCCAAATGGAAAAGATTCAGCATTTGGTGTTCCAAGAAGCATATTACTCCACACACTGCTGAATTGTCTACAGTTCTGGATTATATGGTCGATCTTAATGGCCTAGGCCTCAGACCAGCTGCTCTCAAGGTACACTTGTCAGCTGTGTCTGCTTTTTTGTCAGTGGGAAAGTCTTCCTCACTATCATCTCATCCTGTGTTCTGTAAATTTTTCAAGGGATTGCTTTATACCAATCCGGGCGGTCCCCTCGGAAGCATAAAAATAAACGGTTGCATTCTCGGCACCGTTCGGCCTTGAGCTCTTCTTGGCCATAGGTCAAAAGAGAAGGCATCACTACAGGGTCATCCCTCTGATATAGCGTAGACAGTCGGTTATTGGGGCTAGTTGCTGGTCCTCCTTGAGTCGCCTGCTTCTGTTTCCGGTAGCCAACGCCTTCGACATCGAGCCCTACCCTGCCCTCTGGTAGGTCTTCAGATGAGCAGTTTCATCAGTGAGCCGCTCTTATGGAGCAATGGGCTCGGAGGTTGGTTCAGCTGCCTGGCTCAGTCACCAGGGGCCTTCGGCTTCTGGGAGACCAGGTAGGGTGGTTGAGCCTTCCTGGTCGTGGCGGCACCTGCCTCTGGTGCCCGACCGCGCTAGGTGTCCCCCTGCATGGCTGCGGCACAGGGGCCACACCGATGCCTTTATCTCCTGCTCTTCTTGCTTCCTTCCCTCACATCCTGTTTTAGTCTTGGGGTGTTTTGGCGCCCTCGGCGTCAATGTGGCACGCTCGGCGCCGTCTTGCTGACGGTGCGTCTGTCTCGTGGTGCCGCGTGGAGTTGCGGCCTATCCGTCCTCCTCGCTCGCTTCGGTGCCATGGGGTTTCACTGCGCCGATGCCTCATGGGCGCCTGGAGTTCTTAGGGCGCCTTCCACTCTTCAGACTCCTCCTTTAACTCTTTTCCTTCATCATTTTCCTCTGATTTTCACTCCTTTCCTGTCCATACAGTCCCCTCCTGGACTGTCAGGAGATGACATTGAGCCTGACCCAGACCTTAGACTGGGTGATGAAGTGGATGAAACAGGATCTATTCCTGCTGCAGAGCCTGTGGTCGAGGACCTGTCCTTTAAGTCTCTGCTGAAAAACTTGATTTCCACTCTTTCTCTCCAAACTACAGACATCGATCCTGGGAAATTGCTAAGACTCCAATACCTCCATGTTCCGGACATCCCTACTGATTTGACTCCTCCAGTTCAGCCCTCCTTTGAGACGCTGTCTCAAATGGTATGGAATAATCCTGCTCTCATCCCTTTGGTGGTTAAATCCATAGATAGGAAATACTCAGCCCCCAAGGATAGACCCATTTTGGCGTCTCAAGCCTTTGTGGATCCTATTGTAGTATTGGCAGAGAATGATAAGGTCGTCCTTCCTCAAACTGCTACAGCTCGACCTATTAACAAAGAATCTCGTAAGATAGACACTTTAGGTAAAAGAGTCTTTGCTGCTTCCACCCGGGTATAGCAATGATACAGCTACCAAGGCTATTTCTCCCAATATGAGTATATCCTTTGGCACTCTCTCAAACAGATGGTTGAAGCTCTACTGGAATCGGGTACAAAGCCAGAACTTCTTCAAACCATTACCAGGGGTATCGACTCGAACAACCAGCAGGTTAAAGCAGCTATGGATGCTTTTGACACTGCTTCCCGAGCGGCGGCAGCTGGTATTTGTACCCGCCGTCATTCCTGGCTGCGCACTTCAGGCTTCACGAACAACGCACAGCAGCAGGTAATGGCGTTGCCTTTTGATGGTGTGTATCTTTTCGGTCCTCGGGTAGAACAGGCTCTAGAAGCTACACAAGACTAGGTCAGCCATTAAGTTGGCTCGACCTCCTCCTCTCCCCTCTCGAGGGAGTGTTAATAAACGCCAGTTTCATAATCGTCAGTCCTTTCGAGGCAGAGGAAGTTTTCATAAGAATCAAACTCCCCAGCCTCATAAGAAAACGCAACAGAAGGCGCAAGGGCCCAAAGCGCCCAGCGCCACCTTATGAGTTGTTGGCCCAATTCCCATCTCAGCTGCCCGAGGTGGACTCTTCCTCAGCGGTGGGGGGTCATCTAATGCACTTCTACAATCAATGGAAGTCCATAACCTCAGACAAATGGGTCCTCCGGATAATCCGCAAGGGGTATTCACTCAATCTTGTGGAGACCCCTCCGGATCGTCCCCCCAAACGACAACCCAGGCTGTCAACCCTTCAGTCAGACCTTCTCGCCGCCAAGATTCAGGGCCTTCTGAACAACAGGGCAGTAGAAGTAGTGCCGCTGCACCAATGGAACACAGGGTTCTACTCCCATTACTTTCTGGTTCCAAAGAGAACTGGGGGCATGCGCCCCATTTTGGACCTCAGAAAACTAAACAAATTTCTACCCAAGGAGAAGTTCAAAATGATTTCTCTAGGAACCTTGTTACCTTTGCTTCATCAACACGACTGGCTAGCCTCCCTAGACATGCAGGATGCTTACCAGCACATTTCTATTCATCCAAAGCATCACAAATTTCTGAGGTTTGTGGCTCTGAGACAGCATTATCAATTCAGAGTCCTGCCCTTTGGGCTATCCTCGGCGCCGCAAGTTTTTACAAAGTGTTGTGCAGATCTTCCTGGACATAAGTCTCCACCACTCATTCACACTATTGGGATCTGCGCCGGAGGCACTAGGACCCATCGGGAGCAAACTTTTTGCTGGGAGTCGACACCAGAGAGGCACCGAGCCCCAGCTCACGCCAATGACTATCTCAGCACGACTCCTCAACCGCCTCAGTTCCTTTTTTCCTGCCGTCAGTGCGCTTCCAGTGACGCCACAACACTTGCCTGTCGGGAGTCAGACTTCAAACTAGCAGTATAGTTTTCAGTTTTTATTATTTTATATAGTATTATCTCGATACAGTATCGCTTTAGTTATTCTTATTTTTAAATAAAAATGATAAAGAAGTCTCAGCCTACACTGACTGAGTCGACCATGAGCAGGTCAGGTGACGGTAGGGAGACTTCGTATGAAAGCTGTTCAGTCAGTCGGGCTGGGTCCGGTCCACCGCCTTCTCCGGAAGGAGGGTCTGACAACGGTCAGTCCAATGCCCAGGGGATGGCGGTCCTCATGGAAGCTATAAAGCCAAGCGGTGCATTCTCGGCACGTTCACCTGAGCTCTCTTCAGCCCACAGGTCTAAAGAGAAGGCATCACTCGAGGTCGCCTTCTTGATACGCTCACAGACGTCGTTATCGGGGCTAGTTGCCGTCTCTCCTTTGGAGTCGCCAACAGCGGCTTCTGGTAGCCGACTTCTTCGACATCGGAGTCCTACCCCGCCCGCAGGTAGGTCTTCAGATGAGCAGTTTCATCAGTGGGCCACTCTTATGGAGCAATGGGCTCGGAGGTTGGTTCGGCTACCTGGCTCGGTCGCTCGTGGGCCTTCGGGTTCTCTGGGCGACCAGGTAGGGCGGTTGGACTTCCTGGTCGCCGCACCTTCTCGGTGCTCACGACCCGTGCTTAGGTGTCTCTCCAACATGGCTGCTCAGGGGGCCACACTGATGCCCTTGTCTCCTGCTCTTTTCCTTCAAACCTGTTTTCGGTCTCTGGAGTGCCTTCGACACCTGTATGGCCTTGGCGGTGCCGTCTCTTCAGCGAGTCTGCGGCCGCTCAGCGCCGGGCGCCAAGGCGTGCTTCTGAGAACTGTTGTCGGCGCCGTGTGGTTCCTCGGCACCGGGGGCTCTCAGGGACTTCCCTTTTGTCTCTTTTCCTCCTTCCTCTTCTGTCTTTCATCCTTTTCCTGTCCATACAGTCCCTCCTGGACTGTCAGGAGATGACGTTGAGCCTGACCCAGACCTTCGGCTGGGCGATGAGGTGGACGAAGCAGGATCTTTTACTGCTGCAGAGCCTGTGGTCGAGGACCTGTCATTTAAGTCTCTGCTGAAAAATATGATTTCGCTTTCTCTCCAGACTACAGACATGATCCTGGGAAATTAAGACTCCAATACCTTCACGCATCGGAGATCCCTACGGATTTGACTCCTCCGATTCAGCCTTCCTTCGAGACGTTGTCTCAAATAGTATGGAATAATCCTGCTCTTTCTTCATCGGTGGCTAAATCCATTGATAGAAAATATTCAGCCCCCAAGGATCGTCCCATTTTGGCATCCCAAGCTTTTGCGGATCCTATTGTAGTCCTGGCAGAGAATGATAAGGTCGTCCTTCCTCAAACCACTACAGCTCGACCTATTAACAAGGAATCTCGTAAGATAAACACCTTAGGTAAGAGAGTTTTTGCTGCTTCTACCCTAAGTATGTGAATTGCCAGTTATCAGGGCTATTTTTCTCAGTACGAGTATATCCTGTGGCACTCTCTCAAGCAAATGGTTGAAGCTCTTCCGGACTCTGATTCAAAACCAGAGCTTCTCCAAACCATTACCAGGGGTATTGAATCTAACAACCAACAGGTTAAAGCAGCCATGGACGCTTTCGACTCCGCTTCCCGTTCAGCAGCTGCTGGTATTTGCACCCGCCGCCATTCCTGGCTGCGCACTTCAGGCTTCACCAATGATGCGCAACAGCAGGTAATGGCATTGCCCTTTGGTGCATATCTTTTTGGTCCTCAGGTCGAGCAAGCTCTAGAAGCTACACAAAATACTAGGTCAGCCATTAAGTTGGCTAGACCCCCTCGTGCCCCCCTCTAGAGGGCATGCCAGTAGACATCAGTTTCATAACCGTCAGTCCTTTCGAGGCAGAGGCAGGGGTAGTTTCCACAAGAACCAACCTGCCCAACCTCAAAAGAGGGCACAACAGAAAGCGCAAGGGCCCAAAACGCCCAGCGCTACTTTATGAAGTGCTGGCCCAAGTCCCACCTCAACTGCCTGAGGTGGACTTTTCCTCTCCGGTGGGAGGTCGGCTGATGCATTTCTACAGCCAGTGGAAATCCATAACTTCAGACAAATGGGTCCTTCGTATAATCCACGAGGGGTACTCTCTCAATTTTGTGGAAACTCCTCCGGATTGTCCTCCCAAACGGCAGCCCAGGCTGTCGGCCCTTCAGTCAGACCTTCTCACCAACGAGATTCAGGGCCTTCTAAACAACAGGGCAGTAGAACTTGTGCCACTGCATCAACGAAACACGGGGTTCTACTCTCACTACTTTCTGGTTCCAAAGAAGTCTGGCGGAATGCGCCCCATTCTGGATCTCAGAAAGCTAAACAAATTTCTCCCAAAGGAGAAATTCAAAATGATTTCTCTAGGGACCCTGTTACCCTTGCTTCATCAGCACGACTGGTTAGCTTCCCTAGACATGCAGGATGCTTGCCAGCACATTCCCATTCACCCAAAACATCACACATTCCTGAGGTTTGTGGCTCTGGGACAACATTATCAGTTCAGAGTCCTGCCCTTTGGGCTATCCTCGGCGCCGCGAGTTTTTACAAAATGTGCAGTTCTTGCAGCGACTCAGAAAACTGAATACAGGTGTTCCTTATCTGGACGATTGGCTTCGGCAGCTCCTTCCAGGCAAGGGACTCTGGGACGCCGAGAGACGGCCTCTCAACTCTTACTTCCATGGGAGTCCTGCTGAACCTCAAGAAATCACAGCTGCAGCCCTCCCAGAGGCTCCTTTTCATAGGGACCCTTCTGGACACATCCTGTGCGAAGGCTTTTCTTCCAGAGGACAGAAGGAACGATATCCTTCTGATGGCCCGTTACATCGGAGAGAACAGGTCAGTTACAGTGCTCTCGATGCAACAGATGCTGGTTCTCATGGCATCTTCAGTGTTCACTGTACCTCTGGCCCGTCTGCACATGAGAACCACCCAGTGGATGCTCAGTACTCAGTGGTCTCCGACCACTCACCCGCAGTCCTACCTCATCAAGGTGACAGAACCCCTACGGAGGTCTCTCACCTGGTGGTCTCAAGAGGACAATCTCCTGCAGGGATATCCCTTGCCCTCTGGACCATCAGATCTCCATTACCACAGACGCCTCACTTATGGGATGGGAGCTCACTGTCAGGCCTCCACACTCGAGTGTGTGGACTCAACTCGAGTCTCAGCTTCACATAAATGTCCTAGAAATGAGAGCCGTCCTTTATGCGGTCCGAGCTTTGAAGGACATTCTTTGTCACAAGAATATTCTCCTCAAACGACAACAAAGCAGTGATGTATTACATCAACAAGCAGGGCGGTGTTCATTCTTACCCTTATGCAGAGAAGCGATGAGGGTCTGGGAATGGTGCTTGGAGCACAAGGCTCTAATTCAAGCAATCTACCTGCCAGGTGTTCAGAACGACTTGGCAGACCGTCTCAGCAGAACAGAGACAGATCCTCATGAGTGGTCTCTCGACTCAACCATAGTTCAGTCACTATTGAAGAGTGGGGAACTCAGACCTGGACCTTTTGTCCCCACTCAGCAAAAACTGCCTCTCTTCTGCTCCAGAAATCAGGGCCTGGCATTTTTGTCAGGATGCATTCAGGCTGCAGTGGACAAAGCGCTTTACGCTTTTCCGCCTCTTCCTCTAATTCAGAGAGTACTCCTCCAGTTCGAGTCTCAGGGAGACAAGATGATTCTCATTGCTCCCTTTTGGCCTCGACAACTGTGGTTTCCACTTCTCAACAGTATGTTGGCAGTTCCTCCGAGACCACTTGCCCTGCAGATGAACCTTCTAACTCGGGGACCGGTGGTCCATCCCAATCTGAGATCTCTTCACCTTCATGCTTGGCTCCTGAAGAGGTAGAAGTAAATCGGTTCAGTGTCTCTTGAAGAGTTTCGGATATCTTTCTGGCTGCGCAGAAACCAGCCACTCGGAAAACTTACACGGCTAAGTGGAAATGTTTTTCCCTCTGGTGTGCAAAGTCCACTTTGAATCCTTTCTCCTGCCATCCGGATAAAGTTTTAGAGTACCTTTTGGACCTCTCAAACTCAGGTCTCCAGTACTCTACAGTTAAGGTTCACCTTAGTGCCATTTCAGCGTATCATGAGCGGTTTTTTTCTCTTTCACTGGCTCAGTTACCTATGGTTAAGAGATTTCTTAAGGGCATTCTGCACACCAGACCCCCTACAAGACGTCCAGTTGCAGCCTGGGACAGTAATCTTGTGCTAGACATGCTCACCCAGAAACCCTTTGAGCCTCTAGCTACCTGTGAACTAAAGTTCCTCACCTGGAAGACTGCCTTCCTAGTGGCCATTACCTCAGCTCGTAGGGTCTCTGAGATACATGCTCTGGTCACAGACCCTCCGTATACTGTGTTCCATAAGGACAAAGTAGTCCTTCGCACTCATCCTAAAGTTCTTCCTAAGGTTGTGTCAGAATTTCATCTTAACCAACCTTTGGTCCTTCCCTCTTATTCTGCGGACTTCCAAAATGAAGGGGAACGCTCTCTTCACTCTCTGGATGTTGAGAGGGCCTTGCTTTTCTACTTAGATAGAACCAAGGATTTTCGTAAAGCCCAGCAACTGTTCGTTTCCTTCAGTGAGGCCCGGCTGGGTCAACCTGTCGCTATTAGATGTATCTCAACATGGCTAGTGGCGTGCCTTCGTCACTGCTATTCCATGGTGCAGGTTAAGTTGGAGGGTAGAGTTTACGCTCACTCTACCAGAGCGGTAGTGGCATCCCTAGCGGAAGTCCGCAACGTGCCCATTGCAGACATCTGCAGTGCAGCCACCTGGAGCTCAGTGCATACTTTCGTTAAGCATTATGCGCTCGATGTCCATGCCAGACGACATTCTTCCTTTGGCAGAGCCATCCTTAATGGACTTCTGTCTTAAGAAACGTGAGCTCTTGGTTTTCTCCTGCCGCCCTCTCGGGGGATTATTAGCTCGGTACTCTCCCAATA
Organism: Neoceratodus forsteri; assembly: GCA_016271365.2. Classification (NCBI taxonomy): domain Eukaryota; kingdom Metazoa; phylum Chordata; order Ceratodontiformes; family Ceratodontidae; genus Neoceratodus; species Neoceratodus forsteri. Next base: position 334,813,965 of record CM057456.1, on the reverse strand, counting down.
GTGTGAATGAGTGGTGGAGACTTATGTCCAGGAAGATATGAAAATTACGTACCTACCGTAATTCTTGATCTTCTTGGACGAGTCTCCACCACTCATTCACACGCCCACCCTCCATCCCCCGAGCTCACCTCTCTTGTTGGTCTTCACTCCCTCACATTCTAGGCCTTGAAGACTTCTTTGTTGACCCTTCTTACACGGGTCGTCCGGACTATCTTATGTCCAGTTTTTTTAGGTTAGGCTACCCTTCTAGGTTAGTTACGCTGCACCTCCTTGGTAAAAAAGGTACTGAGGCGGTTGGGGAGTCGACGCCGAGATAGTCATTGCCGCACGAGCTAGGGCTCACGGCGCCATCTCTGGCGTTGTCGCCCCAGCAAAAAGTTTGCTCCCGATGGGTCCTAGTGCCTCCGGCGCAGATCCCAATAGTGTGAATGAGTGGTGGAGACTCGTCCAAGAAGATCAAGAATTACGGTAGGTACGTAATTTTCATTTCTTACGTAACTGTGCTTTTGTAGGAGTGGTATATGTTGATCTTACTTTGAGTGGGAGCTCTTGCAGCAGGCTATAACAATTAGGACTATGCCGCAGGCAGTAGGACCCTCCGGAAACCTTTTCAGCCAGCAGGGACTGCCCCACCCCCCGACATCAGCCCTGGTACAAAAGGGGCGGACCCAGCTCCACCTCAGTTAATTTCCCACCACGTCCCGCACGTGAGAAGAAGGACTTCAGTTTCAGCTTGCCAGGAACAGCAAAATTACTAGTGTTTTTAACCCGTTTTCGACGGTTTCTTTTCCAGTGTCATGGGGCCGTTTTCAACGGTTTTTCAGTTTGGTCGACTGATGTCTTCGCCGTCGTCTGTCTCTCCAGAGCCACACCAAAACAAGTGCGACTGTGGGAGGCAGATCCCTGCCAAAGACGGGCACAAGAGCTGTGTCTTTTGCCTCGGGTCGGATCACGATACCGCGACCTGCTCAGCCTGCTAGGCGTTCACCAGCCGGACCCGGATCCGACATCTTAAGGCCCTGAAGGCATTTCTGCTAGAAAAGAAGATGGATCTGCACTCCTCAGAGGGAAAGCGTAAGGAGAAAACCAAGCACCACGGGAAAGACCGTAGTCGGTCCCGGTCACATTCTCATTCGCGGCCCTCTCCCAAGAAGGCTCGTATTTCCCCGGGCTCAGGAGAGAGCCCAAAGTCGTCCCAGGTCAAGGCTGGCTCATTGGGGGAGAAACCGACCAAGCCGAAGGTAACCCCGCTAAGGGTTACCACCAAGCCATTGGAAGTGAAAGCTGCGGCCCCATTTCTCAAGGCACCGGCGCCGCCTGCTAAAGGCGCGCCTCCAGAGCCGAAGGACTCTCTGGTGCACCCCGGTGGTACCCCGTCGTCAGTCCCACCACCGACGCCAGTTGAAGGGGTGAAGAGTGAGGGAGCAGCCATGGAAGAGCCGACGTCCCCGTCTCCCAAGTCCTCCTACCCCCGGGGCTCTCAAGAGGGCTCTCCTTCACAGGCCGACATCCCAGATACTCCCTTTCCGGGCCGAGCTGCTGAACTCTTCTCGAAGGACGAGCTGCAGGAGTTCTCCCTTTGGTGGGGACAGGTCCAGAAGCGGGGCACCCCACCCCGTAGCCGGTCCAGACACCGGTACCGGACCAGTGGGCAAACCACAGCCGGGAGGTGAGCCTTCCTCGAGGAAGTCCTCAGAGCGACTGCTTACACCTCCTTCCAGGGCTCGTTCCCGCACCCGGTCCAAAGACCACCGCCGACACTCCAGAGACTCTGGAGACTGTCGCCGGTCCAGGTCTCGTACGCGCAGCCTTTCTCGTTCTCCTAGACGAGAGCGCTCCCGACATCGGTCCTCTGACTGACGTCGGTCTTCGCTTCGTGACCGGAGCCGGTCTTTGGACTGACGTCGGTCCCCCAGCTACCGACGACAGAGGGAGTCTGGTCATAAGGAGAGATCGGACTACTCCAGATCTTGTAGTCAATCTCCCTCTTCTTCATCCTTATCTTCTTCCTCTCTCAGCTTAGAGCGGTCCCCGAGAGAGAAGGACCAGCCTCTCTCACCTCCCGATAATCCAACCTTCATAGACATCATGAGGCACATCCAGGCCTCCAATGAGTGGGAAACTGAGGACCTGGATCCGGAACGCCGGAGATTAGCAAAATAACTGAGGCAGAAGGAGCCGAAACCATTGGTGGTTCCTCCTCTAGTGGACACTTTTCAGGACCTGACTTGGACTACCTGGAGGCGTCAGTCTTCCATCCCGGCTGTTCCCAAGAAATTGGATAGCTGTATAAGCCCCGAGGGCAGAAGCTTTTCTAGCAGAGAACCCTCAGGCGGACTCTTCAGTCATCACAGCTGCCCATGACAAGTCCAAGCAGCAGAAGCACCTTAGCTCGCAGCCTCCTGATCCGCAGTCTCAGTATTTGGACCAGGTGGGCAAGAAAGTCTACTCTGCCTCCACCTGCTCCATCCGGTGCCTTAACTTTCTAGTACATATGGTCCAGTACCGGAATGCTCTGTGGAAGAGGGGACAAGAGCTACTGAAAGCCATGCCAGATTCCGATCAGAAGTCTGAACTTTTGGATATTATGAAATCGGGCTCAGACTTAGGTTCCCATGTCCCGAGAGCCTCGTACGATACTGCAGATACGACAGCCAGGGCAGCCGCTTCCAGGGTGTGCCTTCGGCGCCACGCCTGGTTGAGAGTTTCGGGTTTCCACCAGGATCTGCAGTCCGGTATCAAGGATTTGCCATTCCAAGGTACCGTGTTGTTTGGGCAGGAGACTGAAGCTTTGATTTCTCGTCTGCAGGAGTCGGGCAAGTCCATCTGGTCGGTCCGCCAAATGTACCCCGGTGACGGCAGCGGAAACGGCCATTTTGCAAGCCCTGAGGTGGTCAAGGTGGACACGCCCGTGGTAATCAGCAGGGTCAGAGAGGCGGCTTTCGTAGGAGAGCCAGTAACCAGCAACCTGGAGGCGCTCCTACCCGTGGGCCCAAGTCCTCCCAGGCCTCTCTGCCTATGCCCGGCTCATCCCAATGACTCCTTTCCGCCCCCGCCCCCTTCCAGAGGAAGACTCTAGGGAGACAGTCGGGGGGCGCTTTTCCCTTCATCTCGAAGGGTGCAAGTCGATAACTGCGGACCAGTGGGTCCTGGACATCATCAGGAGAGTACACATGCTAGAGTTCACGGAGTTTCCTCCAAATACTCCACCAAAATACTCCCAATATTCTCCTTCTCACATCCTACTGATAGGAGAAATTCAGACCCTCTTGCAGAAAAAAGCAGTAGAGGTAGTCCACTTGCAATAGCAGGGAAAGGGGTTTTATTCCCACTTCTTCCTGGTCCCAGAAAAGCAGGAGTGTAGCCAGGAATTTCAGATCTGCACACCAAGTGGAGTTACTGCTACCCACCCACCCCCAACCCCCATTGGGGTGAGCTACCCCTCCTCTATCAGTGCCCCTGTTGGGGTGAGCCACCCCTCCCCGTCCGTGCCCCCTCACCCAACACATCATTTTCTGTATTATATACCAGCACACCACCAACAGGTGTTAGAACAACAGACTGGCTTTTGGTTATAATATTGCACTGTGACCAGCCTATGTACCTCATCATCAAGGTAGCCAGTCCCACAGAGATCCATTCCCACCACATCAACTGGTTTCAGACTAACAGACTGGCTTTTGGTTACAGTATTTCATTGTGACAAGCCTCTGTACCACATCAAGTTAGCCAGTCCCACAGAGGTCCATTCACACCCACCACTAGCCAAACCACACCACAGGTATACACACACACTGAATATGTGGCTCCTTTGTAAAATAGCTCCGGTTTGGAGCCTGGACATTCATGGGCATGTCTGCTACACTTACTGGCTGACAAGTGCTCTGCTAGTGAGCACTTACTGGCTGACAAGTGCCCTGCCAGTTGCTACTTACTGGCCGACAAGTGCCCTGCCAGTTAGTACTTGGTCTCAGTGTAGCCAGGACACTCATCGATTCTAAACTGGAGCCATTTGAAGATTTGGCAGTATAGTAATCTGTATTGCCAAATAGCTCCAGTTTAGAATTGGAGTGTCTTGGCTACAGTGAGACCAAGTACCAACTGGCAGGGTACTTGTCACATAGTACTTGTATCAGACACTGGCAATGACTGGTTACAGATGTCCGCTGAAACAGAAAAACATTCAGAACTGAAACAGATTTTTAAATAGCAAATGTATCACATCAGTTAGCATGCTGTAACACAAAAGACACATAAAACTTTAGCAGCCATAACATACAGTCGAATTATTTATTTTATTATTTATTTTTAGTTGTTTAACCAGGTATAGCACACTAAGCTGAAAGCTTTTTTTACAGGAGCGACCTGGGAGCACAAGGAGGTTAAGTAACTTGCTCAAGGTCACACAGCATGCAAGTGGAAGCTGTTGGATTCAAACCCAGGTCTGGTCTGCTGGATGTTACCAGATTTGCAGCTCAGAGCCTTAGACCACTGCGCTATACTGCCTCCTAATTGAATTGAGCATAGGTGTTTCTGCTTTATCTTACAGCATTGCGGTATGGAACATGGATACAACCGCTGACAAAAAACAAGGTAAAATATGGCAAAGTGAAAAAAAAATCAGAAACACCACACTACCACAATCCACTGACTTGTATGTGAAAGAACTGTGACATTTTTGCAGAGATAGGATACTAGAAATTCCAACAGTTTTGGTAATAGAGCGTGCTAACAGACTGTATAGACTAAACAAGGCTGAGATTTGTCAACAGCAATCAAAACTCAAAAAATGGAATGTGGACACAATGACATACAAAAATATTTTTGCATGACTTGCAAAATGTTTGACAACAAACATTGCGATTTGCTTGTAAGGTTCACTAGTGACCTATGTCCAGAGGCACAGATTGCTGACAGTTCCCCTTTAAGCAACTTACTGTACCCTTACCCCAGGTCACACCTGTAACAGGCAGTGGCTCAGTGTGCCTTTCCCAGATACCAATTTACATGTAAACAAACACCTACTGAGAAACAAGCCTTGACTCTGTGTACCTTTCCCAGTCACTACTTTGCATATAAACACCTACTATAGAAACAAGCCTTGACTCAGTTTGCCTTCTAGTCACCAATTTACATATAAATACACATATGAACAAGTTTTGGCACAATGGGCCTTTCCAGGCCACCAATTTGTACGTAAGTAGAGAAATTCACCTGCCATTATCCATATTTAGTTTACTTCGTCCCTTCACACAAAACATCCAAAACTTAAAATTTAAATACTGTACATTCTGAGACTTGACTGGGCCTCCCCTGGAACAGTCTGGGCCCTCCCTTGGGAGGCTGGCCTCACCATTCGAGAGCCACTGCTCTTCGTGATGGCTAGCTCTTCCATTTCTCACTCTCCAAATGGAGCTCCTCCAACAATAAATATACCAACCTATTTATTTAATACCTGACATACTTAAATATGGGGCACATCCTTCTTTGTGGCTTAACTGTTTAATTTTCCAACTGGTACATATCTGTGCATTATGTTTTTGTGTTTGATTAATTGGTTCCCTCACTGCATTTATCATTCTTTCTGCTGAACGATAAAAAATGAACCACTTGTGCTACCTGCCACACAAATGATCCTACTGATACTTTTTTTAATTCAACACATAATATACAGTAACAGGTAGTGCAATGTAAATACTAAACAGTATGAAATTGTCCAAGGTTTCAGAAGCAGAACTTTGCCACATGCTGTGATCCCTTTACTTGTAGCTGATATAATACATGTATGTCGTCAAATCTTTATAACCATCTGACTTTGATCATGTTTGTAAACAGTGCAGCAGAGATAAGCAGCCATGCAGTACAGCAAACTAGACTGAAGTTCTCCTTTATCTTGTATTTGTTGGGCTCAGTGTCCATTGCTTAAACTGTAGCTGCCATTTTTATACCTTGCAAAAATAAAATGTTAACCAGTATTTAAGTATCCAACCAGCCACTCATTCTCACAGAATACTGTACTTTATTGCAAATATGCAGCTCTAAATTTTTTGTAAGAATCCAAGGGTCCACACAATGTTTTTAAACTGTCAAACAAGGGATTTACAGCTGACTAGGTGCTGCCATTACCTGGCATTGTCACTGACGAAGGCAATTTGGCAAAAGCACTGACTGCACACTGACTCAAAGCAAACCTCTCACAACCATGATTGGACTGCTGCTTTAATATTTTATGAAGAATGACTGCCTGTAGTGTCATCCAATCTCCACATCCCCGATTGACCCCTAATTCTACATACAAGTTACTACACCGTCCTGGCTAGGGCTGGGGGGAGGGGGGAGAAACGACTGACCATGATGGTGACATGCCTGCCCACCACAAGTCCACAACAGCTAGTCTCTGGTTCTTACCTCGAGTCACTGAACTTGGATTAAGGAACTCGCTCTCCTGCAGCATTGCAGCTCAGTCTCAGCCTAGGACAGTGAAGCGTATTGCGGGTGCAACTCGGCGGCTCTCGTCTTAAGTTCCACTTCCAACACTAGCATACGACACTCCTCGCCCGCCCCACGGCTCACTCTCTCTGTCTGAAAATTAGAAATCCACATACTCTTAGCGGCGGTCGACCACAGATTAAATCAACGCAGCAGCAGCTGCTTCAACGCCGGAATTTGGAAAAATCCTCGCTCCCGTCCTGACCCGATACAATCTCCGGACCCGACTCATCTCTGGCTGCTGGTCACTCCTGTCCTGTGTCTTCTTGAGCAACTCCTCTCTCCAACATTAGACCGCACTGCTCTTACATCAGGGCATTTAAGGAGCCCGCCAGACCATGATCCGCCCCTTACGAAACGCTGCCACGCCTCCTTTGTTGGCAAGCAGACCTGATTGAGAGACCACAACATATTTCTCAATCAAGTCCTCATGGGGCTAGTATGCAATCACATCACTCACAGGCAGGCAGCTTAAGTTTTAGAGACCCCACCCCTCCTCCCTCAGAAAGGACTAAGAGCGTCCGGGAAAGCCTGCGGGGGAAAAAAAAACCCAAACAAAGGAATGCGGAGCGAGTGAGAGACCAGCTGGCTCCTGCTACCCCAGCTGATAGCTGCAGCACGCCTTGGCGTGTCTGGTGTATCAGTAGCTACACCCTTGCAAAAAAGACACAGGACCTCCGACCCATTCTGGACCTCGGCTCTCTCAATCTCTTCATAGAGTACAAAAGGTTCAGGATGGTGACCCTTCCAGGTCTACTTCCCCTGCTGCACCAAGGAGACTGGCTGTGCTCCCTAGACATGCAAAATGCATATGTGCATATCGGGGTCTTCCTTCCCCACAGTAAGTTTCTGAGGTTCCACTTCCAAGGGGAGCACTACCAATTCGGAGTTCTTCCGTTCGGCCTTTCCTCCACTCCGCGAGTCTTTGCAAAATGCTTGGCAGTGGTGGCTGCAGCTCTATGGCGCATTGGGCACTACATTTTCCCATACCTCGACGATTGGCTGCTTACAGTCCCATCAAGGTCATGCCTACTTCACGCCCTTGGAGACACCTATACCCTGTTCCGAGAGCTGGGGATCACCCTGAACCTTCGGAAATCATCCCCCGAGCCCAGTCAAAGACTCGTCTTCATTGGAGCGGTCCTGGATTCTATCCAGGGCATGGCTTTCCTACCCCCGGACAGGGGCGATAGCCTGCAAGAGATTGCCAAATGGATCTCAGTAACTCCTCAAGTTCCAGCGCAGAACTTCCTCAGGCTACCTGGGCATATGGCGGCGGCCATTCCAGTCACTCCTCTGGCCCGCGTCCACATGCGGGTCCCACAGTGGATGCTCAGGGTACAGTGGGACCAGGGCTGTGACGATCTAGACTTTATGGTCAGGATCACCGACCCAGTCAGGAGAACTTTGCTTTGGTGGATGGACCCCCGGAATTTGGAGAAAGGGGTCAAGTTTCGTCCGGAGCCACCAGGTCAGACTCTTACGACAGATGCATTGGATCTGGGATGGGGAGCGCACTTGGGTGCTTATCAAACACAAGGGGTTTGGACTCCCGAGGAGCGGTCTCTCCATATTAATGTTTTGGAGATGCGAGCGGTTCTCTATGCCTTACAGGCCTTTCAAGAGAACCTGGTGCCGGGCTCTCTTCTAATTCAGACAGACAATATGGCGGTCGTCTTCTACATCAACAGGCTAGGGGGTACTCACTTATATCCCCTTTGCAGGGGGGTGATGAGAGTCTGGCACTGGGCGCTGGAAAGGCACATCCTGTTGTCCACAGTGCATGTTCCAGGCGTCCTGAACAATCTGGCCAACAGCCTAAGCAGGTCATGTTCCAGAGCACACGAGTGGGAGCTGCTACAGTCCGTAGCAGATCAGCTCTTCTACAAGTGGGGTCATCCAGAGCTGGACCCCTTTGCGTCACCACGCAGCGCCAAACTGCCAATTTGTTGCTCGTGAGAGCACGTGCCTGGAGTTTTCTGGCCAGACGCGTTATCCCTTTGCTGAGCAGGGAGGTTTCTCTATGCCTTCCCTCTCATTCAGAGAGTCCTGCTGAAGTTACAGGTAGAAGGGGCTCGAATGATTCTAGTAGCCCCCCCAATGGCCTCAGCAGATTTGGTTCTCACTCTTGCAGCGGTTATCCATAGAACCTCCAACTCCGCTGCCTATATGCTCGCAGTTGCTATTCCTGGAACAGGGATCACTGCTCCATGCGGATCTTTGTTCATTACATCTGCATGCTTGGCTCCTTCAGACATAACTCAACAGAGATACGGGGTTTACCGGGAAGTGGCAGCAGTCCTAGTGTCAGCGAGGAAACGAAACGCTCCACCTATGCTGTGAAATGGAAGCAGTTTTGATTGTGGGCCTCGTCACAGCATTTGGACCCGGTCACCTGTCCAGTGAACTCTGCATTACAGTACCTCCTCTCCTTGTACCAACATGGCCTGAGTTACTCCTCTGTTAAGGTGCACATGTGGGCTGTCTCCGCCTATCCTGCGCTGATTGGAGACAAGGTGTTAGCACAGTTGGATGTAGCCCGCACCTTTCTGAGAGGAATTTTACATACGAGACCTCCCACTGGGGACCCTACCCCACCCTGGGATCTCCTTTTTGTGTTGGAGAAGCTCACCCTCCCTCCCTCCCTTTGAGCCGGCAGCAGATTGTGAGCTGCATTATCTTTCTTGGAAGGTGTGTTTTGGTTGCTATTACCTCAGCTCGAAGAGTTTCCGAGCTTCTGGCTCTGATGTGTAAAGAGCCGTATTTGGTTTTCCACAGGGAAAGGGTTTCCCTTAGAACAAATCCTAAGTTTCTTCCAAAAGTGGTCTCTGAGTTGACCCGCAACCAGTCGGTTGACCTTCCAGTCTATTTTCCTTCCCCATCTAATAGAGGGGAGGCTCTCCTTCACACATTGGATGTCCACAGGACTTTGAGGTATTACCTCAAATGGACGGCTACGCACCGTCAGTCGGAGCAACTCTTTGTGGCCTTTGCACCACAGTGCTTGGGCAAACTGGTGACTAAGCAGATGATTTCGAAGTGGATCGTCCACTGCTTATCCTTCTGCTATGAAAAGCACAATAAGCCCCTGCTGGGTCCGGTCAGGGGTCACTCCACCAGGGGAGTGTCTGCTTCTTTTGCTGCCCTGAGAAGTGTCTCTATCAGGGACATATGTTCGGCTGATACCTGGAATTCGGTGCATACCTTTGTCAAGCATTACAGCTTGGATATAGTCTCCAGACGCCGAGACGGTTTTGGTTTGGCTGTCTTGCAGGGACTTCTGTCCTAGGCCTCTAGAGTCAGCATATTCCACCTCCTGGGGTCATCTACCTCTTTGGCATGGGACTGCTTGGTATTCAGTCCTAATTGTTATAGCCTGCTGCAAGAGCTCCCACTCGAAGTAAGATAGTACAGTTACGTAAGAACTTACCGTAACAGTAGATCTTCGAGATGAGCTCTTGCAGTAGATGTTACTTTCCCACCCGCCTTCCCCCTCGAGGTGTGCAGATCCATCTTCATCTACATCTCCATCGAGTGCTTTGTCTCCTTCTCTTGTCAGGGCTTGTTCGCGGGCCTTGTTGGGGAACTGAGGTGGAGCTGGGTCCGCCCGATTTTGTACCAGGGTTGACGGGGCAGGGCCAATGTCGGGGGCCGGTCCCTGCTGTATACTGCTGGCTGAAAAGGTTTCCGGAGGGTCCTAGTGCCTGCGGCATAGTCCTAATTGTTATAGCCTGCTGCAAGAGCTCCTCTCGAAGATCTACTTTTCTAGGGACATGGATATGTTGTTCATCCACACTGTCTGGCAGGTATCCTTGCCGCTTTAAATCTTGCCGGAAGGTCTTCAAGCTGGCTCCTCCCACCCACCCGGGTGGTAAACTCGGCTCCGCCCCATGGCGCCAGATCTTCCTTACCGCTTGGAAGCTCAGGTTCCCTCCTTAGCTCTCGTATAAGACTAGTTCCTAATTCTTGGTTTTCGAATTTAAAAGTTTTGCATTATAGACTTGGTCTTCTTATCCCTCATGACTCACGATGGACCGTCGACTCGGTTTCGGGTGCCCTTGCGGGCAGAAGATGTCTCGGACGGATCCGCACTCCCGTGTGTCTACTGTTTAGGCCTTGAACACGACCTGCAGGCTTGCGACCTGTGCTCTTCCTTCTCAGCTCACGTCCTCGAAGACCGTGCTGCCCGTTTACAACTGGCGCTCCGAAGCGTTTTCCTCGGTAAGTCAAAGAGGCCCGGTCGGCGGTTTCCGCAGCGGGCGGGCTCGGCCGAATCAGCTAGGCAGATGATCGCCCCTCGAAGATGAAGCGGCGCGGCGCATCTTCCTCGACATGCATTTATCCCTCTCCCTGGGTTTCTCTTCACAGCTTCCTTTAGGAGCTTTGTCTGTCCCTTTCCTTTGAGGAGAGGGACCAGCGTCTGCTGGACCTTCTCGGTCCAAGAAGAAAGACAAGGGTAAGTCCCTCCATCGACGCTCTTGGGAGCGGGAAAAGTCCCTCTCCCCGAGTTGTCGGCCATCGACTTCGGTCGATCGTTCGGCTTCGTCAACTGGTCTCACGGTGTCCCGTCAGGTCAGTTGACGAGACTCCGTCGGCGCGGTCGAGATCTTTCTCGACCCGTTGGACGGGTTGTCGACAGCGGCGAATCCCCTCTCGGTTCCCCAGTGGGAGTTGAGGATCACGCGGGCTTGCCAGTGCCTCCGGTTCCAGAGCCCTCGGGCAAACCCTCCGAGCCGAGGGAGGAGCCGGTTCCACCCGTCCCCTCCTCGCACCGTCCTCGGAAAGGCTGAGGTTCTCGGTCTTGGACTTCTTGGCAGTCCAGCCGATCCCGTCCTGTAGGCGGTCTCGCCTGTGATGGCAGCGCGCGCTGCGTCCTCCTCCCGGATGAGGGAAGCCCGGCGTAAATTACGTCGATGATCGAGACCTCATGTGGCAACAGCTCCTTCTGACCGGGAACAAGCGATGCCTTCCCGGCCATTAAGTGGCTGTCACGGCGGCCGTAACAACCCCTCGTTTACCGAGAGCCTGTTCCCAGGCGGTTGTTCGACAAAACCAGCTGCCCCACCGATTCCGGTGGAACCTCTGCCTCCACAGCCGCTGTTTGGGGCTCCGACAAGAACTCTCGGTCGGCTCAGGTTCTGCCCCATAGGCTGTCAGTCACCCTCACTCCCGATCGCCCACGGCAGGTGGAGGTGGCTCAGGCCCGAGGCAGCTCTTTGTGGACTCTTCTGAGTCCGATGATGATTCCTCCCTTTTCTCCAAGCGAGTGGACTTGGAGTCCTCTGGAGGTCAGTCGCTGGACGACAGCCCTTCGTCCTTCCTGGGTTTACTCAGGCTCATCTCTGAGTCCATCGGGATGCAGCTCGAGCCCGTATCCAAGCAGGCCAAGTATCCCCTCACGGAGATATTGGACCGAGGGGATTCCCCTACGGAGGCCTTTCCTGTGGCTGAGGCCATTGTGGGCCCGGCCTTGGAGCTCTGGCACTTCACTTCCTGCCCTCGCCTTCAGCCAGGATGGCCAGGAAGTATCACGGTCCCTCCGGTTCCCTGTCCAGTTTCTCGGAACATCCCTCAGCCGAGGGGTTGGTTACCGACAGCGTTTTCCGGTGCGAAATGCTGGGGCGTGGACAAACCTCCGACAAGAGTCAAGAAATTGGACTATGCGAGCGAAAAGTCTACGCCAAGGCCTCCCTTGGCCTTCAGTCAGGCAAGCTCGGCCATGCTGATGGCACATTTCTCCCATGCCCTGTTGGGCTCCTGGACGGGTAGTCCTCATCTCCCGGCTGACCTGCAGACCACGGTTAGGCAGGTGCGGGACCAGGGCAAGAACGGTGGCCAAGCAGCAACTCAGACTACTCTGGACATTTGGAGACTCATGCGCCCAGGTCAGTCGCGGCCGCGGTGGCTATGTGCCATCGGGCATGGCTGAGGATATCACCTTCACAGCGGATACCCAGCACAAATTGGTGGATGTCCCCTTCCTGGGGACCGACCTCTTCGGCCCTGGAGTGGAAGGCCACCTCCAGAGGATCGAAAAGTCCAATGCCACCTTGGACTCGGTCTCATCCGCTCAGAGGGACAAGAGCCGCAGACCTCAACCCAAGCCCTTTCATCCGTCTGCGCCCCCGGCACGCCCGGCCCAGCAACACCAGGGCCAGCAGGCTCGCTCTTGGCATCCCAATCCAAGCCTGCGCTTCCTCCTCCAGGAAGCAGGAGGTAAAGGCCCAGGTGGTCCCTCGGCGGTCCCTCCTCAAGCCTGCACAGTGACGGGTTGAGGGTATGCCCCAACCTCGTCACCTCACCCAGATTCCCCCCATGGGGAGCGGCTCAGTTCTTCCTTTCCACCTGGTCTGTTACCACAGACCCGGTGGGTGTTGAAAGTAGTAGGAAAGGGCCTGCCTCTGGAGTTGAGCAGGCCCCACCCTTCAAACCATCGCACCTCGGGGTCGAAGCCTCGCTGTCAGCTCGCGAGCCAACGTCGCCTCCTCCTCGAGAAGGAGGTGATAAGAGAGGTGGCGGACCCTCCCTCAAACCCGGGGTTCGTGTCCAGGTACTTCCTGGTTCCGAAGCAGACGGGGCTGGCGCCCATTCTCGACCTACACGACCTAAACAAGTTCCTAAGGTCTCGAACCTTCAGGATGGTCACTCTGGCTCAGATAATACCATCCTTGGAACACGGTGTGGTTCTGCTCTCTGGACCTACAGGACAGCGTTCTTTCACGTCCCTATCCATCTATCCCATCAAAGGTTCCTCGGCTTCGAGCGGAGGATCCCTTTCGAGTTCAAGCCATGCCCTTGACACATCTCCAGCTCCCAGGGTCTTCACCAAATGCATGGCAGTGGTGACAGCATTCTCTTGGCGCCAAGGGGTCCGGGTTTACCCTTACCTGGGCGATTGGCTGATAGCAGCCCCTCAGACAGGAGGTGGGCGGTCAGAGATCTGGCCCTCCAGGTTTGCTCTCAGGTCGGCTTCATCAGCAGGCCAAGTCGAACTCGGGCGAAGCAGGTGATTCTTTTCATCGGGGCAGATCTCGAGACTCTTCGAGCCAGGGCACGGCTCCGGCAGGACGGGTGAGGTTCTTTCCTCCTTTGCCCAATCATTTCTGGTTGGGCAATTGCGCCCTGCCCGGGACTTCCTGCGCCTCCTGGGTCTCATGGCGGCCTGTACCAGCGTGGTCCATTGGGCCCGTTGGAACATGCGCCCCCTTCAGTGGGGGCTGGCCAGCCAGTGGTCCCAATGCTGCGATCCATTGGACCAGCTAGTGACGGTGACCCAGGGGATGTGGAACGCTCTTCAGTGGTGGACCGTTCCAGTTCATCTGCAGGAGGGCATCCCGTTTGTCCGCCCAGCCGACGGTCTCTCTGTCGACCGATGCCTCTCTGATGGGTTGAGGTGCCCATCTGGGGAACACCGGCGCCGCGGCCTCTGGTCCCGAGGGTCGATGCCACATCAACCTGCTGGAGCTCCGAGCGGTCCGCCTAGCACTCACCGCTTTTGCTCAGTTTCTTCGGGGTCAAGTGGTCCGGGTCCAGACGGACAACACCACGACCATGTACTATCTAAACTGCCAGGGTGGGACGCGCTCCATGCTTCTGTGCAAGGAAGCTCTCCACATCTGGTCACTCGTGCGCAGCCTGGAGGCGGATCTCCTAGCCATTCACGTGGCAGGAGCCTTCAACACCCTGGCCGATGCCCTAAGCCGGATAGGGGCTGCGTCCCCCGAGTGGTCTCTCCTGCCGGAGGTAGTACAAGATCTATTCTCCCATTGGGGCACACCTAAGGTGGACCTGTTTGCCTCCAGGAGAATGCTGAGCTGAGGCTGTTCCATGCCCGCCCCCCTCAGCAGGGATCGCTGCAGGGGGATGCCTTCTCGAGGCCGGGGACCCGGGCCTCTTCTCACGCCTTTCCGTTCCCTTGATGCACAAGGTGCTGCTCAAAGCAGGAGGACAAGGTGCAGGTGATTCTGATAGCCCAGACTGGCCCCACCAGTACTGGTACCCAGATCTCCTCAGCCTCAGCTCCAGGCTCGAAGCAGCTTCCAGCTCGCCCGGACCTGCTCTCAGTCAATCAGGAAGGTATTCCATCCGGACCTTCAATCCCTGCACCTACGGCCTGGTTCCTGGCGGCTAGAGTTCCGAGCCTTGGGTCTTTCTGGCGAGGTCCTCCAGCGTAGTTGAGGCGTCCCGTAAAGTCGACCAGAAAATGCTCGCCTTCAAATGGAAAAGATTTTCCATTTGGTGTCAGGGCAAGGGCCTGGACCCTTCCTCCTGTTCCTTGGCGAGCATATTGGACTACCTTTGGTCCCTTTCTCAGCAGGGGCTTAGGTCGACGACCCTTAAAGTGCACCTGGCAGCCATTTCTGCTTACCGGGCGCGGGCTGGGAAGCAGTCGGTGGCGCAGGAGAAGGTGGTCTGGCGCTTTTTCAAAGGCCTTGATCACATTTCCCCTCCGGTGCGAGAACCTCCACCTCCATGGGATCTACTGCTGGTACTGGCAAAGCTCATGGGCAAGCCATTCGAACCAATGCATAGGTGTGAACTCTCACCTGTCGTGGAAGACCGCCTTCTTGGTGGCTATCACGTCAGCCAGAAGGATGGGAGAGCTCCAGGCGCTCTGCATCGAGTCTCCTTACCTGGTCTTCCACAGGGACAAGGATGTCCTGCGCCCCCACCTGAAATTCCTTCCGAAGGTGGTGTCGGAGTTTCACCTTAACCAGGTGTTGACTCTGCGGTGTTCACCCCAATACACCTCGGAAGCCAAATATAGGCTCCACCTCTGGACCCTAGAGGAGCTCACTTACTATAAGGCTGCGGCTGAGAATCGGGAGAGATTCGCCAGCTGTTTGTCACCTCGAAGCCGCACCTGGCAGACCTGCAGCCAAGCGGAGCGATAGGCAGGTGGGTCACCTCCTGCATAGATCTCTGCTATAAGTTGGCGGGCATGGGGCCTCCCAGAGGATAAGAGCTCATTCTACCGCCATACTGCTGCATGGTGGCTGCTTCCAGGCCGTCCCTATCCAGGAAATCTGCAGGGCTGCTACCTGGAAGTCAGCACACACCTTCATCACCCATTACCACTCGACCTTGAGTCACGCCGGGATGCTGGTTTGGGGCTCGGTTCTCAGTCTCTATTCCCTAAGTAGGGGTGTCGCCTTGCCTCCCTCCTCCCGGAGAACTGCTAGGAGTCTGCCAGACAGTGTGGATGAACAACATATCCATGTCCCTAGAAATACAGGTTACTCACCTGTAACAGGAGTTCTAGGAATGGTATGTTGTTCATCCCCTGACCCACCCGACCTCGGCCGAGCGCATCCTGAGCTTCCAGCGGGCAGATCTGGCGTCATGGGGGCGGGCGAGTTTTACCACCCAGTGGGTGGGAGGAGCCAGCTTGAAGACCTTCCGGCAAGATTCAAAGCGGCAAGGTTACCTGCCAGACAGTGTGGATGAACAACATATACCATTCCTAGAACTCCTGTTACAGGTGAGTAACCTGTATTTACAGTAAGTTCTTACGTAACTATACTTTCAAACAACATGAAGTCTTGCTGTATTCTGACTATTGCAGCTAGGTCCTGCCTTTCAACTGCCCTGGAGAACAAAGAGTTAACTTTCCATGGCCAGCATGGAATGTTCAGCGCGAGCTCGGTTGAAGCCTCTATCTGCTGTTGTTTAAACTCCAACCGTCATATTCTTTACTCCGCCTCACTGAACAGTCGCTCCGGAGATTTCTCCTTTGCTTTCGGTTCAAAAAAGTCAAAGTATTTTTTGATCGGTTTCTACAATTTCTGCTATACCTGTCGGTTTAAGTCTCTGTCTGTGGTACCATGGTACTAGATAGGTTTTGCATTTAGATCTTCCTTGTCAATCTTCACCATTCATTACTTCCTGGTGTAAAGCGGGACGGCACTAAATCCGCGAGCTTTTTTTTTTTTTAAAGCTTGCACCATGGCGCCGCCCTCAGAGTGGCGTCATGCGGGCGTTAGTAGCGACCGACTCCTCCTCCAACTCAGTTCTGTTTCTCCCGCCGTCGGGCAGCACCTGCTCACGAGGCGTTTGTATTTTCGACTGCGTCCAGCGACTCCTCTTTCCACACTCGCGCCAACCGGTAAGACTGTTCCTTTTTCTTTCTAAAGCGGCACGGGTGTGTTTTCCTACTGTTTTCTCATTAGTTTCACGTTATGTCCGGTTCGGAGCCAAGTGTTTTCTAAGGCGGGCGCCCCCTATCGTCGGTGCTCCTGTGGCGGCATGACCGTTTGTCTTCGTTGCCTGGGACTAACCGCGGCATGGATTGGAGTGCGGCGCCTGTTCTCTGTGGACCGCGTGTGTCCTCGAAGTCCAGCAGCGTTCAAGCTCGGCAAGACCCGCCCGACCTTGAGGGGACGGCGTCGCTCAAGGATTCTCAGGTAGGTCTCCTAGGCCCTTCCGGGTCCCCTCCCGGGCCTACTCTGATCCGAGGAGGAGTCTCCCTCGTCTTTTCTTGCTGAGGAGGCCCCTTCTGCGGTGTCAGGGGCGTCGTAGTCCCTCCCGGGCCGCGGCGCCAACACCGCCTCGGCAGTCACCTCCCTCGGAGATCGGGCTCCCCGTGTCGGGCCGACTTTTGGGCCTGGCACGGTGGACTTCGGCGCCGTTTTGGATCCGGCGCTATTCGCGGTGCCGGTGATCGAGCGCGCTGTTTGGATCATGGCGCCGCTTTGGATCGGCGCGTTCGCGGTGCCGGTGATCATAACAGCGCCGTTAGCGGTGCCGCTTTGAACCTCAGCGCCCGTTCGCGGCGCCGATGAATCATAAGCGGCGCCGTCAGCGGTCCGCCTACCTCCAGCGCCGTGGGCCTGGTCTTGCCTCCTCGCTGCGCCCGGGTTGGTTTCCAACACCAGGAGGCGGTGCCGTTTGTCTACCGGCTTTGCATTAGAAGTTGGAAATCGAACCCTGGCTGCTGCCCGGCGTTGAAGCGGCGGTACGCCCGTTGAAGCCGCAGTGCCGTTCGGCGCCGGTAGCCTCTGGGACCCCTGGGGTGGCCAGCATTGAGGTCAGCTGGTTCGTCCTCCTCGGAGGGCGATGACTCAAGCGATAACCCATCCTGGCACCCCACTCTTGAGAGTCTGGGTCCCCTGTGGCTAGAGGTACCAGGCGGGCGCAGCGAGCCCCTCGTCTGTCCCCCCCCTTCCGTGCGTCTCCTGAGGGCTCCCGGCTGGGGGTAGCGGAGGAGGCTCCCCTCTCGGGACGGAGGCAACTCCCCGGTGCTGTGCCCCCTCTGGAGACAGGGGGCAGCTGCTGTCGGGAGGAGGGCCTCTCAGAGTCCGAGGGTTGAGGGGCAGGGTCTGCCTTTCGGTCTTCTTTAGCCACCTCGGGGGTGGCCAGGAGCATCAGTGCGAACCCGCCCCTCCGCCCGACTAAAGGTGCCCTCGGCGGGGCGTTCTTCGCGGGCTCCCTTCTGGAAACCATGCAGTCAGCGTCGTCACAGGAGGTTCTCCCCTGGGCTCTTCAGGCTCCGCTTCACCAAGTTCCGTTCTAGGTCTGGTCTGTTGTCCGGGACCCCTGCAGCTGGGGCTCCGTTCCCAGGATTCAGAGCCCTGGCAGAGTGCTGTTCCACCTCCGAGGTGCCCCTCTCCCATCCTCTCTGCCTCCACCCCGCTCCCCAGGCCATGTCGGTCCCTACGGGTCCGTTAATCTGGGAGCAGTTCAAGAAGACTTCTGACCTTCCCCTCATATGTTAGAATGCATGCATGGCGGGTCTTTCGACTCTCCCACACTTGCAAGAGTCTCTGGACATTCCAGCTCCCCATCATCCTCGTCCTCCTCCTCTGAGGGAGAGGAACCCCTACTCATCTCTCCTCCGATGCTGATTTCACGGAATATCAGCGTTTCCTTCGAGGATAGTGAGGGATCTTGATTTCATATGTTGGAGAGACAATACCCCGAGCAGGAGGCGAGAATTCCTCGATTCAGTGCCCAGCATTAGTGGTACTGTCCTGGCCTATCCCTTCCAGGAGGCGTCTGTCCAGTCCTGGCAGTCCCCAGCACTTCTTCTCAGCCCCGGCTGACTGTCAACATAGGTATTGTGCCTCAGGTCTCTAGGTACCCTTCCCAACCCCTCTGGTTTGGTCTACCTGGACACTCCTTCCAGGCGCGCCGCGGCATAACGCGACTGCCCCACGGATCGGACTCTCTCCAGTTCGGCCGTTGGGCGAAGAGTGTTCTCTTCTTCGTCACGGTTGCACAGTGTGCATCTCATCAGGCTCACCCGCTGCCTACAACCGGCATTTGTGGTCGATGATGTCCCAGCTGTTGGCATCAATGCCTGATCGCGGAGCAAACCAGACAAGCGTTGCCCTCTCACGGTGAGCCTGGGCTGGCAAGACACACCAAGCAAGGGCATCTTACTGACGCCAATGAGGTGAAAACTTCCAGGCTTCGCGAGGGACAGCGATCTGCATCCAGGCGGACGGTGGCTTCATCTCTAGAGTTTGTCACCCTGGCCGGTAGGGTTGATTCGCTCCGCCTTCCGGGGGACCCGATCTCTTCTCCTCTAGAGCTAGGAGACTTTTGCGGGGGGCTCTCTCCATTCTCCTCGTCCTCGGGAGGCACCTCTAGCTCTTCTTCTCCTTGAGCTTTTCTAAATAGCCAGGGTCTTCCTCCTTCTGTTCTCACCAACAGGAGGCTGGGGTCTTATTCCCTCAGGATATTTTACCTCTTCTCCCAGAGAAGAGGCATAGTACTCACCCAGGAAGTAATGAACTGAGAGATTGAGAAGGAAGATATAAAGATGCATTACCACCCGTAATTCTTGATCTTCTCTTGTATCTTCACCATTCATTACCACCCACCCACCATCCCTTACAGTGGCCTCCTCCTGTGGCTTCTCCCCTCACGTCTCCTTACTCTCTCTGCAAAAAAAAAAAATATACAAAAAAAGAGGAAAAATTACTCCAATTTTACCAAAAAAAAAAAAATATATATTTTTTTTTTAGGGGGGCCCTATTTCTGATCAGAAAATTATTTACTCTAAGATTCTTGGGCGTTTACCTAGAATTGCGGTGTGGTGATCAGGCTGCACAACTATCTCTTGCGGACCTTCTGGCGAGATACTTCTGGGGTTTTGCCTGACTCTGTCTATACAGTTTTAATCCGCAATTCCTGCTACCAACTATTAAGCCCTAGAATCCTAACCCCTTATTCTTGCCTTGCAGAGCAGAAGGCGGGCATTATTTTCCTTCAAAAAAAGGGGGGGACTGAGGAACTCTCTCCGACTGCTGTAAGGCAATCTCTGACTTAGGGTCATGCTCTAAGCCTGCAAGGTATGCTCTATCAAAAAAAAACAAAAGCAAAGAAAATTCTTTCTTATAATAATATTGATGATTGTTTTTCCTTCAAATGTCCTTCCTGGACAGTTTTGCAGAGAAAGCAGTGCTGACCATGACCAATCTTCGCCAGCCCAAGCCTCTGGCCCTGCCTTGTAAGTCAACTGAGTTCCATTTCAATACCTATAAACGCCTGAAAGGCTAGATTTTCCATTTCTAAACCTTGAGCAGCTCTTACATGCTGCCTGGGATTTATCCTTTCTACTCGGGTGTCCTCCAGTTAAAGGCCTTTTCTACGACCAGGGCCAGAAGTCAGAATCAGGACCATGGCATGTTGAGGGCGAGGACTATACCCCTGAGTCTGTCTAGCGGGTTGATGAACCTTCTCTTCAGCTCTATCACCCGGATTCTTCTTCCCTGCTAATGAACCTTAGCAGCTAACTATGCTCGTTGACATTCTGGTCCCTTCAACATCCATCTCTTCTCTTCTTCTTCTTTCTTCCTCACTTCCTTCTCTCTCCTAAGTCGCCCAGGTAAGGAGGCCTCGATCCTAGGTTGGAATATATCTCCTCTGTCTTTCTCCACCGACTTATTCCTTTTTCAGTTCATCTTCCTTACTTTGATCCCATAGCTATCTTGTCGCTATCTCTCTTTCTATGCTTTTGCTTTTTCTCAGCTCACAGAACAGGTTGGAGGAGAGTCATGCTACTAAGGCCCCGCATCGCAATAGCGTCACTCGAGCAGCACCGTTAGTGAAGCTTTTAAAAGCTCCCGTGATCTGGCATCGGCTTACACCCAGGAGTAATGAATGGTGAGATACCATAGAAGATCAAGGAGCTCAAATGCGTAATTTTCATTTTCTCTGTGGAACTTTAAACATTGGATCAGTTCAGTTTGAACTGATCAATGAATTTAAAAACGAATTTATTAGTGTGTGGTAACGGTCCGTATCGGTTCTAGCAGTTTAATTCGTTTTTTAGAAGACCAATGACACTGTCAAGACCGATAGGGTGTCTTGCCTGGTTACGAAAAAAAGCGAATTTTGGATAGGATTGGCCATGTCTGAAACCCAGAAAAGCGAGACCACTGGGTTTCAACACTGTAGTGTGGGGAAGCGCACTGGGCTGATCCCCACACCACCTGTGTTGTGTCTGGGGTTTGACCACGATTCAGACTGACTTGTAAGTTTTCCCAAAGCTACCTGGATAAGAGAATAGGTAGACTGAGGAAAGGAGGCAAAGTCCACTGACCCGGATGCAGCCGGTTCGGTTCCGACGAACCAGAAGAAGTGCCCTCTGACCAGGCGAAACTTCTTAGGGCAAGGATCCCATTCCGAGTTGGTTCGGTTAAAAAGAAGAGGGAAAATCATCTGGTTCGGATCACAGATTTTCTCCGACGCTGATGAAATAGCCAAAACAATGTGAATAGTTCAGTAACCCGTTCCGCCGAACCGACACCATCATCAGGGCTCGGTGGTCGGTTCCCAGTTCAGTTATACTTTGAAGAATTTTATGAACTGCAGGAGGAGGAGAAATGTAAGGATAATAATGATGATGGTGATTATAAGTCTGGATGTGCCTATTGACCCGGACATCCCAGACAGACAACAGGTGTTTCTCCTCTAAACTTTCTGAGTCCCTTTCCTACTTTGTTTTACAAGAAAGTGGCTGAAACCCTCCAGCAATGGAAGAAGCAGTGGAGGATCAGGAGGCTGATTTTGTTGAGATGATGGACATCCCGGTCCAGGAGATTGTCTATTCCTTCCATAAATCTTTGAGAACAGACATTTAAAATTAAAGACTCTAATTCCATACCTCCTTGGACAGAAGAATGGACAAGAGGTATACCCTTTCCGAACTCAACACGGGTTCCTTTCAACAATGCAACATGTTGGGGTAGTGCAGGCTGCTGCCTGTGATGGGCAAATATTCCTTGACTTCACCCCCAGACAAAGGACTCAGGAGGATTGATGTAGCAGAAGCGTACATAGCAGCATCTTTGGGACTCAGGCAGACTACTATATGGCCTACACAGCTAGATACAAGTCAGGTGGGACACTGTGCAGGCTCTGGCTAAACAGGCTGACCAGCCTCAGGAGCTGGGCAGTGGCTGCAGATGGGATGAGGCATCAAGGCTGCATTTCATGCTGCTGTGGACTCCAGTGATGTTCATCTAGAGTCTAGCCATATGTGGCCCTTGAAGGATAGCAAGCAGATGTACTAGCCTATCATAGGATACAGACTAAGGCACAGTTTCCTGTCATTGGTAATTCTCTGTTTGGGAGCAGACAGAGAACCACATGAAAGAAGATAGCGAGTACAGGACCACCTACAGGGTGCTCAGGCCAAAAGGCAACCACTCCTCAAGACAGCATTCCAAGCGAGGGGCAGGCCTTTCAAAGACCTTTACAAAACCAGGCCTCCTCTTTGTATGCTCAGAGGGTTCTTCAGAGGAGAGGCAGGCAGGCCAAACAGGCCTCTTCCACCTCAGCCTAGCCCCTGCAAGCAGACACCTGATAGGTCTGCCGGGCATTCTTCAATACCTTGGGGCAGGCTGGCTTACTGTCAGGACTGGAAGTCTTGACATCAGACAATGGGTCTGAGTAGTAAAGGGACTGGATCTCGGCTTCAAAAAATTTCCCAAGATGAGAACCAGATCCTTTTACAAATCATCAGGCCCTTGCCCTAGGGCAGAGGTTTCTTCCCTCTTGAAACTCAGAGCCATAGAAGAGTTCCTACCCTACACAAGGGCAAAAGTTGTACTCCATGTACCCTAACCCCAAAGACAGGGCTGGCCCATCCTGGATCTAAATATCTGAACAGCACCTTTTAAAACCAAAATTCAAAATGGTGACTCTGGATAATTCTACCTCTCTAAGGCCGAGGACTGGCTAGCCTCCCTGGACCTCAGAGTTGATTATTACACATTCCATCGGTGCTCTGAAAGTATCTCAGGTTCAAGTTGCCTCAGGCCACTATCAATTCAAACAATGCTTGGCTGCTAATCAGCCCAAAAGTGTTTACAAAGTGCCTGGCAGTAGTGGATTGCTTTCCTAAGGAAAAAGTCTCAATAACATACTTGGAACAGGTTCATAGTTGGTCAGTCTCGAACCAAATCAAGTCATCTGCAAACAACTTAGCAAGTGCTCACTTCCTTAGGATTCCTCCTCAACTTCAAAGTCAGTTCTTGAGCCAGTACAGCTCCTCACCTTTATGGGGCAGGCTGGATACCATAAAACCGCCTTCCTTCCCCTGCACAGGGCAAGGACCTTTATGGAACTGGCCTCTTCATTCACCCTTCAGGTGTCACAGCCAACAAGGCATTTCTTGCAGCTCCTGGGCCACATGGCAGCCTCTACAGCAGTGGTCAGGGCAAGATTCAGATAGGGACATTCAGTTCACTTAAGGCCTTTTGGTCCCAAAGAAAGGATTCCCTTACCAAACTAGTCCCGGTGCTCAAACCTGATCCAGGCTTTGCAGTGGTGGCAGGATCAGGACAATTTGAGACAGGGTTCCTTCGTCATCAGTCTCATTCAGTGATACTCACACAGATGCCTCCCTGCTGGGCTGGGGGCCCACTTGGGATCTTACCAAGGACTGTGTCACCTCAAGAATCTCTGCTTCACATCAATCTCTTGGAACTCAGGCAGTATATCTTCCTTATCCAATCTTCACCATTCATTACTTCCTGGGTGTAAGCGGGCGCACCGATCACGAGCTTTTTTTTTTTTTAACTTTGGCTACTTGGCTGCCCTCGAGAGTGGCGTCATGCGGCGGCGGCGTTAGTAGCGACCGACTCCTCTCAACTCAGTTCTGTTTTCCGCCGTCGAGCAACACCTATGCAGTAGCGGTCATTTAATCGCGTGTTTGCCGACTCTGTTTTCTTCACCTCGCCGATCCGGTAAGACTCTCACCTATCTCCACGGCGGTGTGTTTCTTGCTGTGTTTCACCTTATTAGTTTCGGCGTTATGTCGGTTAGGACTAGCGCTTTCCAAGACAGGCAGCGCCCTATGCGTCGATGCTCTGTGGCGGCATTTCTCCGTCTCGGCGGCGCCGCGTTGCGCCGGTGCCTGGGACCAACCATGATATGGATAAATGCGGCGCTGTTTCTCGATGGACTGTCGCGTCCTCGAAATCCCTGCGTTCAATCGGCAAAGGCCGCCGACTTTAGGAGACGGCGTCGCCTCGGGATACCGGGCAGGTCGTTGGCCCCCCGGGTCCCTCCGGGCTATACGGTCCGAGGAGCGGGAGATCTCGTCTTTTCTTGCGAGGAGGCCCCTTCGCGGTGTTAGGGGCGTCGTCCCTTCCGGGGCGTGGCGCCGACACACGCCTCGGCTGTTCCTCTTGGAGGTGCAGGCTCCCGTGCCGGGCCCTTGGCTTTTGGGCCTGGCTCAGGTAGACCTCAGCGCGCCTTTGGCCCAGTTGAATCAACACGTTCGCTGTGCCAGTAATAAATCGGCGCCCGGTAATCAAGCGGCGCAAGCTTTGAATCGGCGTTCACGGCGCCAGTAACCAGGCACCGTTAGCGGTGCCGCTTTGGTATCGGCGCTGTTAGCGCCCGATGGACGCGGTGCCGCCTACCGCCTCAACGCCACCCGCAGCGCTGTGGGCCTTGTCCTTCCCCTCCTAGCGGTGCCGGGCCTGCAGCGCTGGTGAGGGGCCCCAGGTTGGACCTAGCTGCACCGTGTGGGGGGCGGCGTACCCTTGGTACTGGGGCGTCCAGCGGCTCCGTGGCCTCAAGGACCCTGGGTGGCCAACATCGAGGTCAGCTGGTCTGTCCTCCTCGGAGGCGATGACTCGAACGTGGACCCATCCTGGCACCCCACTCTTTCAAGTCTGGTCTCCCATGGCTAGGTACCAGAAGGCGCGCAGGCCTCCCTCTGTCCCCTTCAGTAGTCTCCTAGGGTTCCGGCTGGGGTGGCGGGAGCCCGGGGAGGCGTGGGGGTGACAGAGGAAACTCCCTCTGGAGGGCCGGTGACAACTACCCCCCCACGGTGCTGTGCCCCTCTGGGGACAGGGGCTGTGGTCGGAGGCCTCGAGTGGGGTTGAGGGCAGGGTCTGCCACGGTCTTCTTCAGCCACCTCAGGGGGTGGCCAGGAGCCATCACGGAACCTCGCCTCCCTCAGAGTTCTAGGGTATCCTCGGCGTTTGTGTGGACTGCCTTCTGGATCCATGCAGTCAGCCATCACAGGGGTTCTCCCAGGGCTCTTCAAGTCAGCTTCCCCAGAGTTCCGTTCTGCGGCTGGTCTGATATCGGGATCACTCTACTAGGGCTCCTTTCCCGGTTCAAACTCAGGAACAGTGCCCTCACCGGGTGCCCTCTCCCTCTCTGCCTTCTCACCCGCTCCCAGGCCATGTCGGTCCCTCTGGTCCGTTATCAAGGACAGTTCAGGGATTCTCGGTGGCCTTCCCTCATCGTTAGATACATGCATGGCAGATCTTCAGGCTCTCCCCACCCGCAGTAATCTCTGGACAGCACCCACATCATCCTTGTCTCCCTCCTCGGAGGAGGGAACCCCTGCTCATCTTTCCCAGTGCTGATTTCACACAATATCAAGCTTCCTCGAGGATGGTGAGATCTTGATTTCCTATGTTCGGAGATACCGACAGGAGGCAGAATTCCTTGGTGAATTCAGTGCCCAGCATTTAGTGGTACCTACAGCCTATCCTTCAGGGCGTCTATCGGTCCTGGCGGTCCCAGCCGCTTATTCTCCTGCGGCTGACTGGCAGCACGAAGGTATTGTGCCCCTCAAGTCTCTAGGTTCTCTTCCCAACCGCCCTCTGGTTTGGTTTACCTAGACACTCCTTCTGGGCGCCGCTGCCTGGTACCGACAGCCCGGATCGGACTCTCTCGGTTAGACCGTGGAGGCGAAGAGTGTTCTCTTCTGCAAGGAAAGTGCCAGTATTGCATCTCATCACTCACCGCTACAACCGCATTTGGCTCGATGATGTCCCAGTGTTAGCATCAATGCCTGACCGAGCAAACCAGACAAGCCGTTGCCTCTCCGGCCAGTAGCCTGGGCTGGCAGACCCAAGCAAGGGCATCTTACGGCGCATCGGTGGCTTCCAGGCTTGCGGACAGCGATCTGCATCAGGCGGGCCGCGAACCATCTTTCAGGTTATCCCCTGGCCCGGCGTGGGTGATTCGCTCCGCCTTCAGGAACCGTCTTTCTCCTCTAGAGCTAGGAGACTTTGGGGGCTCCCTCCATCTCCCCTCATCCCCGGAGGCACCTCTAGCTCTTCCCCCACTTAGGCTTTCTGAATGAGCCAGGGTCTTCTCCTTCTATTTCTCACCAACAGAAGGCTGGGGGTCTGTTCCTCAGAGGAGCTTAGTACTCACCCAGGAAGTAATGAATGGTGGTTGACAAGGGAAGATATGAAAATGCATGCCTACTGCAATTCTTGATCTTCTCTGTCTTCACATTCATACCACCCTCCATCCCTTCAGTGGCCTCTTCCTGTGGCTTCTCACCTCCCGTCTCTTCCTCTCTCTCCAATATAAAAAAAAAAATTATTAAAGGGAAGAATTGCTCATTTTCCAAAAAATAAATCTATTTCTTGGGGTCTTATTCTCCAGAAAAATTACCTCTAAGATTCTTGGGCCATCTAGTGGATTTGCTAGGCGATCAAACTGCACAACTATCTCTTGCATCCTAGGAAGAGATACCTCAGAGTTTTAACTAGCTCAGGCTATTCAGTTTGATCCTGCAATCACTGTCAGCTGTTAAGCCCTAGAATCAAAAACCCTCCTTCCTAATTCTTGCCTTGCAGAGAGAGCAGACACGTCTGTTTTGTAAAAAAGCAAAAGCTGAGGAACTCTCTTCCAATGCCATAGCATTCTTGGTATTCAGGTCACGCTCTAGCCTGCAAGTGATTATCTGTAAAAAAAAAAAAGAAAAACAAACGAAGTAAGATGAGAGGGCAGACTTCCCTTCACGAATTTTGATAATTAGTGTTTTCCTTTCTAGTAATCCCGGACAGTTTACAGACAAACGGTACTGACCATAACCAATCCCAGCCAGCCCAAGCCTCACCTTGGCAAATCGACTGAGTCCCACTTCATACTTATAAACTCCTGAAGGCTTAATTTCCATTCCAAACCCCTGAGCAGTGCTCTCATACTGCAGAGGTTTATTCTTCCCTCCTCGGTGTCCTCCAGTTAAGGCCTTCGCCCAGGAGCCAGTGGTTATCAAAAAATGGCATGTTGAGGATGAGCATGCCCTCCTGAGTCTGTCTAGCGGGTTTGGTGAACCTTCTCTTCAGCTCTATCTCGATTCTTGCTTCTGTTAAGTGAACCTTTGCAAGAGGGAGGAATGGCACGTCTGTTTTGTTAAAAAAAAAAAAAGCAAAAGCGGGGAACTCTCTTCGACTGCCATAGCATTCTTGGTATTCAGGTCACTCCCAGCCGCAAGTGATTATCTGTAAAAAAAAAGAAAAAACAAACAAGAAAAGATGAGGCAGATTCCTTCTCATAAATTTTGATAGTGGTGTTTCCTTTCTAATGTCCTCGGACAGTTTTACAACAAGCAATTACCATAACCAATCCCAGCCAACTAAACCTCTGGCCTGCCTTAGCAAATCAACTGAGTCCCATACCAACCCATAAACTCCTGAAGGCTTACGTTTC
Organism: Neoceratodus forsteri; assembly: GCA_016271365.2. Taxonomy (NCBI): domain Eukaryota; kingdom Metazoa; phylum Chordata; order Ceratodontiformes; family Ceratodontidae; genus Neoceratodus; species Neoceratodus forsteri. Next base: position 334,786,551 of record CM057456.1, on the reverse strand, counting down.
ATTCCAAACCCGGGCAGTGCTCATACTGCGGGGTTTTATTCTTCTCCTGAGTGTCCTCAGTTAAGGCCTTCCAGCCGGGCCAGTGGTTATCAAAACAATGGCATGTTGAGGATGAGGACATGCCCTCCTGACTCTATCTAGCGGGTTTGGTGAACCTTCTCTTCAGCTCTATCCGGGGATTCTTGCTTCCTATTAAGTGAACCTTCAGCCATAAGCTAACCAAACATGGGCATCCTAGTCCCTCAACATCCCATCTCTCTTCTCTTCTTCTTCTTCTTTTCATTTCCTCCTTCTCTCTCCTCCTAAATGCATGAGGAGGCCTGCAGTCCCTAGGTTGGGATACTTTTATCTCCTCTGTCCTTCCTCCATCAAACTTATTCCTTTTCAGTTTATTCTTCCTTTGCACATCCCTAGCTATCACCTCGCTATCTTTATTCTCTGCTTCGCTTTTTGCCTCTCCGGCTCACAGAACTGAGTTGGAGGAGGTCAGTCGCTACTAACGGCGCCCCTGTAGCGTCCTCTGAGGCGGTGCGTTAGCCAAAGTTTTAAAAAAAAAGCTCCCGTGACGGGTGCGCGCCTCCGGCTTACACCCAGGAAGTAATGAATGGTGAAGATACAAGAGAAGATCAAGAATTACGGTAGGTACGTAATTTTCATTTCTGGCACTGCAAGCCTTTTCCAAATCTGTACAGAACAAGGTGGTCCAGATCAGAACAGACAATACCACCACAATATGGTTCATCAACAAGCAAGGAGGCATTCGGTCTACGGCCTTGTGCACGGAAGCAATGAAGTTGTGGTCTTTGGCCTATTCCCTGCAAACCTCTCTGATAGTTCACCTCCCAGGGAAGGACAATGTCTAGCAGATGCTCTCAACAAGATATCAAGAGCCATCACAAATGGACCTGAACCCCTAACTGGAAGTGATTTTCTCGAGATACGGGGCACTCCACAGATGGATCTTTTGCAGCCCCAGACAATCACTACTTCCTCTTTTGTATGCAGACTCCAGTCTTGGGCTCAGTCCCCCTGGATGCTCTGATCCTGAATTGGGAAGGGAAGATCTTCCTGGACATAAGTCTCCACCACTCATTCACACTATTGGGATCTGCGCTGGAGGCACTAGGACCCATCGGGAGCAAACTTTTTTTGTTGGGGAGTCGACACCAGAGATGGCGCCACGAGGAACAGCGCCGCGAGCCCCAGCTCGTGCGGCAATGACTATCTCGGCGTCGACTCCCCAACCGCCTCAGTTCCTTTTTTCCCGCCGTCGAGTGCGCTTCAGTAGCGGCGCTCGCCTATTAAGTCAAACTTCAAACTAGCAGCATAGTTTCTCAGGTTTTATTTTATATAGTATTATCTCGATACAGTATCGCTTAAGTTATTCTTATTTTAAATAAAGCGATAAAGTCTCAGCCTATTATAGCGGAGTCGACCATGAGCAGGTCAGGTGGCGGTAGGGACTTCGTGTAAGCTATTCAGTCAGTCGGGCTGGGTCGGTCCGCCGCCTTCTCCGGAAGGGGTCTGACAACAATTAGTCCAATGCGGGGGATGCGGCGGTCCCAGCGAAGCCGCGCGCGGAGACCAAGCGGTCGCATTCTCTACACGTTCAGCCTCGAGCTCTTCTTGACCTGCAGGTCTAAAGAGAGAGGCATCACTGAATGCGCCCTCTGATCGTCTGCGCGTAGGCGTTCGGTTATTAGAGGCCTGTTGCTGTCTCCTCCCCGAGTCGCCAACAGCGGCTTCTGGTGAGCGGCGTCTTGACGCCAGTCCTACCCGCCCGCAGGTAGGTCTTCCAGTGAGCAGTTTCATCAGTGGGCGCTCTTATGGAGCAGTGGGCTGGAGGTTGGTTCGGCTACCTGGCTCGGTCGCTAAGAGAGCCTTCGGACTCTCTGGGTGCCCAGGTAGGCGATTGGACTTTCCTGGTTACGCGGCACCTTCTTGATGCCCGTCGACTCCGTGTAAGTGTCCCCAACATGGCTTGAGCGCAGGGGCACACCGATGCCCTTATCCCTGCTCTTTTCTTTCAAAACCTGTTTTCGGTCTCTGGGATACCTTGGCGCACATGCGGCTTCTCGCGGCGCGTTTCACGTTCAGATCCATCTTGGCGCCCGTGGTTCCTCGGCATCATTCGGTGCGTGCACCTCCTACGGCGCCCGGGGAATCAGGACTTCCCTTTGTCGTTCCTCCTTCCTCTTCTGGCTTTCATCCCTTGGACTGTGAGGAGATGACGTTGAGCTGACCCAGACCTTCGGCTGGGCGATGAGCAGACAGACAGGATCTTTGACTGCTGCAGAGCCTGTAATGAGGACCTGTCATTTAAGTCTCTGCTGAAGAATATGATTTCACACTTTCTCTCGGACTACAGACATCGATCCTGGGAAATTAAGACTCCAATACCTTCCATACTCCCGAGATCCCCTACGGTTTGATTCCTCCGATTCAGCCTTCCTTGAGGCGCTGTCTCAAATGGTATGGAATAATCCTGCTCTCTCTTCGCCGGAGGCTAAATCCATTGATAGAAAATATTCCAGCCCCAAGTATCGTCCATTTGGCATCTCAAGCCTGCGGATCCTATTGTAGTCCTGGCAGAGAGTAAGGCCGTCCTTCCTCAAACCACTACAGCTCGACCTAGTAACAGGAATCTACGTAAGATAGACACCTTAGAGAGAGTCTTTGCTGCTTCTACCTAAGTATGCATATTGCCAGTTACCAAGGCTATTTTCTCCAATGCAGTATATCCTGTGGCTCTCTCAAGCAAATGGTTGACTCTTCCAAAGTCAGATTCAAAACCAAACACGTCGAAGCCATTACCAGGGTATTGAATCTAACAACCAACAGGTTAAAGCAGCCATGGGCCTTTCGACTCAGCTTCCTGTTCAGCTGCTGGTATTTGCACCGCCGCCATTTCCTGGCTCACGCAAAACTTCACCAATGATGCGCAACAACAGGTAATGGCATTGCCCTGATGGTGCATATCTTTTTGGTCCTCAGGTCGAAGCAAGCTCTAGAAGCTACACAAAGACTAGGTCAGCCATTAAGTTGGCTGAACCTCGTGCCCCCCTCGAGGCATGCCAGTAGCGTCAGTTTCATAACCGTCAGTCATTTGAGGCAGAGGAAATTTCCGCAGAACCAACCTGCGAACCTCAAAAGAAGGCGCAACAGAAAGCGCAAGGGCCCAAAGCGCCCAGTGCTACCTTAGAATTGCTGGACCCAAGTCCCACCTCAACTGCCAGGGTGGACATTTCCTTCAGTGGGAGGTCAGCTGATGCCTTCTACAGCCAGTAGAAATGGGTCGCCGGATAATCATGAATACTCACTCAGTTTTGTGGAAACCCCTCCGGATCGTCCTCAAAGCGGCAGCCCAGGCTGTCTGCCTTCAGTCAGAACTTCTGCGACGATTCAGGGCCTTCTAAACAACAGAGACAGTAGAACTTGTGCCACTGCATCAGTGAAACAAAGGATTCACTCATTACTTTCTGGTTCCAAAGTCTGGGGAGTCGTCCCATTCTAGATCTCCAGAAAACAAAACAATTTCTCCCAAGGAGAAATTCAAAATAATTTCTCTAGGAACCCTATTACCCTTGCTTCATCAGCACAACTGGTTAGCCTCCTAGACATGCAGGATGCTTACAACACATTCCCATTCACCGAGGCATTACAAATTCCTGAGGTTTGTGGCTCTGGGACAACATTATCAGTTCAGAGTCCTGCCTTTTGGACTATCCTCGGCGCATGAGTTTTACAAAGTGTTGTGCAGTTCACTAGCGCACCTCAGAAAACTTGGAATACAGGTGTTCCCTTATCTGGACGATTGGCTTCTGGCAAGTCCTTCCAGGCAAGGGACTCTGGATGCCATAGAGACGGCCTCTCGCCTCCTTATGTCCATGGGAGTCCTGCTAAACCTCAAGAAATTGCAGATGCAGCCCTCCCAGAGGCTCCTTTTCATAGGGACCCTTCTGGACACATCCTGTGCGAAGGCCTTTCTTCCAGAGGACAGAAGGAATGATATCCTTCAGATGGCCCGTTACATCGGCGAGAACAGGTCAGTTACAGCGCTCTCGATGCAACGGATGCTGGGCCTCGTGGCATCCTCAGTGTTCACTGTACCTCTGGCCCGTCTGCACACGAGAACCACCCAGTGGATGCTCAGTACTCAGTGGTCTCCAACCACTCACCACGCAGTCCTGTCTCATCAAGGTGGCCGAACCATTAAAGACTCTCTCACCTGGTGGTCTCAAGGAGGACAATCTCCTGCAAGGATACCCCTTGCCCCTCTGGACCATCAGATCTCCATTACCACAGGCACCTCACTAATGGGGTGGGGAGCTCACTGTCAGGCTCTCTCCACACTCAGGGGTGTATGGACTCAACTCGAGTCCCAGCTTCACATAAATGTCCTAGAAATGAGGCGTCCTTCTGTGATTCGAGCTTTGAAGGACATTCTCTGTCACAAATATACTCCTCCAAGCGGACAACAAAGCAGTGATGTATTACATCAACAAGCAGGCGGTGCTCATTCTTACCCTTATGCAGAGAAGCGATGAGGATCTGGGAATGGTGCTTGGAGCACAAGGCTCTAATTCAAGACAATCTACCTGCCAGGTGTACAGAACGACTTGGCAGACCGTCTCAGCAGAACAGAGACAGATCCTCACAGTAAGTCTCAACTCAACCATAGTTCAGTCACTATTGAAGGTGGGAACTCCGGACCTGGACTCTTTGCATCCCACCACAGCATAAACTGCCTCTATTCTGCTCCAGAAATCCAGGGCCTGGCATTTTTTGTCAGGATGCGTTCAGGCTGCGGTGGACAAACGCTTTCTACGCCCTTTACGCCTCTTCCTCTAATTCAGAGAGTACTCAAGTTAGAGTTTCAGGGAGACAAGATGATTCTCATTGCTCTCTTTTGGCCTCGACAACTGTGGTTTCTACTTCTCAACAGTATGTTGGCAGTTCCCGAGACCACTTCCCTGCAGATGAACCTTTAACTCAGGGACGGTGGTCCATCCCAATCTGAGATCTCTTCACCTTCACGCTTGACTCCTGAAGAAGTAGAGTAAATCGGTTCAATGTCTCTCGAAGGTTTCTGATATCCTTCTGGCGCGCAGGAAGCCAGCCACTCAGAAAACTTACAGCGGGTGGGCGTGCCGCTCTGGTGTGCAAGTCCTCTTTGAATCCTTTTCCCAAGGGCCCAGATAAAGTTTTAGAGTACCTTTTGGACCTCTCAAATTCAGGTCTCCAGTACTCTACAGTTAAAAGTTCACCTTAGTGCCATTTCAGCGTATCATGAGCGTTTTTTCCCTTTCACTGGCTCAGTTACCTATGGTTAGAGATTTCTTAAGGGCATTCTGCACACCAGACCTCCTACAAGACGTCAGTTGCAGCCTGGGACATTAATCTTGTGCTAATCATGCTCACTCGGAAACATTTTGAGCCTCTAGCTACCTGTGAACTAAAGTTCCTCACCTGGAAGACTGCCTTCTTAGTGGCCTTTACCTCAGCCCGCAGGGTCTCTGAGACACATGCCCTGGTCACAGATCCTCCATACAGTGTGTTTCATAAAGAAAAAGTAGTCCTTCCTACTCATCCTAAATTTCTTCCTAAGGTTGTGTCAGAATTTCATCTTAACCAACCTTTGGTCCTTCCCTCTTATTTTGCGGACTTCCAAAATGAAGGGGAACGCTCTCTTCATTCTCTGGATGTTAGAGAGGGCCTTGCGTTTCTTAGATAGAACCAAGGATTTTAGTAAAGCCCAGCAACTGTTCGTTTCCTTCAGTAGAGACCGGCTGGGTCAACCTGTCGCTATTAGATGTATCTCAGCATGGCTAGTGGTGTGCCTTCGTCACTGCTATTCCATGGCGCAGGTTAAGTTGGAGGGTAGAGTTTACGCTCACTCTACCAGAGCGGTAGTGGCATCCCTAGCAGAAATCCGCAACATGCCCATTGCAGACATCTGCAATGCAGCCACCTGGAGGTCAGTGCATACTTTCGTTAAGCATTATGCACTCGATGTCCATGCCAGACGACATTCTTCCTTTGGCAGAGCCATCCTTAGTGGACTTCTGTCTTAAAGCGTGAGTTCTTGGTTTCTCCTGCCACCCTCTCGGGGATTATTAGCTCGGTACTCTCCCAATAGCGTGAAGAGTGGTGGAGACTTATGTCCAGGAAGATATGAAAATGCACGTGCCTACCGTAATTCTTGATCTTCTTGGATGAGTCTCCGCTCACTCATTCTCCGCCCCCTCCATCCCCGAGCTCACCTCTCTTGTTGGTCTTCCTCCCTCAGATCTTTGGGCCTTGAAGACTTCTTTGTTGACCCTTCTTACACGGGTCATCCGGACTATCTTATGTCGGTTTTAGGATTAAACTACCCTTCTAGGTTAGTTACGCTGCACCTCCTTGGTAAAAAGTACTGAGGCAGTTGGGGAGTCGGCGGAGATAGTCATTGCCGCGCGATCTCTGGCGCCGACTCCCAGCAAAAGTTTGCTCCCGATGGGTCCTAGTGCCTCCAAGCAGATCCCCAGTAGTGTGAATGAGTGGTGGACACGGTCAAGAAGATGAAGAATTACGGTAGGTACGTAATTTTCATTTCCTGTATGCTTCCCCCCCTTCCCTCTCCTGTTCAGAGTGCTAGTCAAGATCAGGTCCCAACCATGCAAAGTGATTCTGATTGCTCCAGACTGGGCCAGACAGGCCTGGTACCCACTGTTACTGTCCTTAACAGTCCACCTTCCCATGTCTCTTCCCAGGAATTGCAGCCTGCTGACATCCTCTCGGGAGGAGTTGGTATCCGAACCTCAGATGTCTCAATCTTAAGGCATGGCTCTTGAAGAGTTGGGTTGCTGATTTACACCTTTCTCAAAGGGTTCTGGATATCCTTAAGGTTTCTCGAAAGCCTTCCACAAAAGACTTGCAACTCCAAATGGAAAAGGTTCACTATTTGGTGCTCTAATAGCATATATTTCTCCAGAATCTGCTGGATTGCCTGCAGTCCTGGACTATATAGTTCATCTTAATGGCTAGGACTTAGGCCAGCTCACTTAAAAGTACATCTGTCATGCGTTTCTGCCTTCTTGTCAGTAGAGCAAGCCCTCCCTCGTCAGCCCATCCTGTGTTTTGTAAGTTCTTCAAGGGATTGCTGCACAATCCCATCTTTAGGGACCCCTGCTCCTGCTTGGGACCCTTAATGTTTCATTGCTCAACATGCAACCACCCGCTGAGCCTTTGTCCTCTGCAGAGCTTAAGTGTAACTTGGAAGCTGTGTTTTTAGTAGCCATTACCTCTATCAGTGATTTCTTGAAGCCCTCTCAGTGGAGCACAGGTTCATCTCTTTCCATAGAGATAAAGTGGTCCCTAGAACTAACAGGAGTTTTTGCCTAAGGTGGTTTCAGATTTCCACCTTAATCAGTCTATCTCTCCCTGTTTTCTTCACAGTCCATTCCTCCTCTGGAGGAGGTTGCACAGTTGGATGTTAAAGGGCCCTCAGCTACTACATAGGCGCACCAAGGTTCACAGGTTAAGTCCCTCCAGTTGTTCCTCACATGGAGAGTCGGTGAGGGCAAACCTGCCACTAAAGATCTATTGCCAGGTGGATTGTCTCTTGTATACAATTCTGCTGTGAGAAAAACTGGGTGAGAACACCACCCTCAGGCCCTGAGGGCTTACTCTACTAGAGATACAGCTGCTTCCCTGGCTGCTGCCTCGGGATATTCTATCTTAGAAATTTGTCAAGCAGCCACCTGGAAAAACAGTCCATACATTCACCAAGCATTACTCTCTGGATATCAAAGGGTGGGAGTGATGCTCGGTTTACCACAACAGTACTTAGAGCCTAGTTCTCAAGAAAGTAGGTTTTCTGTACCTCCTCCATGGAATTACTGCTTGAAGTAGTCAGCGTGGTCAGAATACAGCAAGACTTCATGTTTGAAGAAAAATTACTCACCTTAGTAATGTTGTTTCTTCTAATGGAGTCTTGCTGTATTCCAAACCTCACTCCCGCCTCCCTCTCAGAACCTGTTTTTGGGATGTGGTGGGCAGGGACCAGTCTTGGCACCTAGAGGTGCCCCTTTTTCTCACCCTCCTTTATTTTGGGTGTGTGTTGTGTTTTGTTTTTTGGGTTTCCTGACTTGAGTCTTTGCTTTGAAACCAAAAAACCTTTTTTAATAAATTTAGTTGCCAGTTGGCTAGTGTGAGTCTTACAGTTTCCACACAGAACGTCTAGTGAGTATTGCTCGTAAACCGAGCAAAGGAGAAATCTCCGGAGCGACTGTTCAGTGAGGCGGAGTAAAGAATATGACGGTTGGAGTTTGGAAACAGCAGACAGGCTTCAACCCGAGCTTCACGCTGAGCGTTCCATGCTGGCCATGGAAAATTAACTCTTTGTTCTCCGGGGCGGTTAACGAAGAGCTGGGACCTGCACACAATAGTCAAGAATGCAATAAGACTCCATTAGAGAAACAACATTACTAAAAGTCACGTAATTTTTCTTCCCTCCATAGAATTTTTGGAAAACAGACAAAAAAATCTTAGTCTCTAACACTGTACCTCCTGTGGATAAAAGAATGGACAAGAGGTATACACTTTCAGGCTCAGACACAGGTTCTTATATCAACAATGCAGCCATGTTGGGGTAGTGCAGGCTGCTGCCTGTAACAAGGCAAATATTCGCTGGCTTCACCCCTAACGAACTCAGGAAGATTCATGCCATGGCAAAAGCAGTACATGGCATCTTCTTTGGGACTCAGGAAAAACGGTCCCATTGCCTATACAGCCAAGTACCAGAAGTCCAGGTGGGCACTGTACTGGCACTGGCTAAACAGGCCTCCCCCCAGCTAGCCAAGGAGCTGGAGGCAGTGGCTGCAGATGGGATTGAGGCATCTAAAGTTCAGTTTCATGCTGCTGTGGACCATAATGATGTGTCATCAAGAGTCATGGCTACATTTGTGGCTCTTCAGAGGATGGCTTGGCTCAGATGTACTAGCCTTTCGCAGGACACACAGGCTAAGGCTATGGATTTTCCTGTAGTGGGTAATTCTCTGTTTGGGGAGCAGACAGAGAAGTACATGAAGAAAATGGATGAGTACAGGACTACTTACAGGAGTGCTCAAGCCAAGGAAAGGCAGGCAACTCCTCAAAGGCAGTAGTCTAGGGGCAGCGGCAGGCCTTTTCAAAGGCCTTTTTACCGAGCACAGGCCTCTTCTTCCTTTTCGCAGAGGGGGTTCTTCAGGGGGAGAGGCAGAAGGGGGATGAGCAGGTCTGCATCCACCCCTCAGCCTAAAGCCCCTGCCAAGCAGACACCCTGATGGGTCTGCCCGGGTCAACTCTCCTATTCCAGTAGGGGGCAGGCTGGCTTACTTTGTCCAGGACTGGACGTCTGTTACAACAGACAAGTGGGTCCTGGAAGTAGTAAGCCAGGGACTATTCTCAACTGAAAATTTCCAAAGATGAGCCACATCTTTTCCACCTGCAAATCTTTTGGAGACCCTTGCCCTAGAGGCAGAGGTTTCTAGGGACATGGATATGTTGTTCATCCACACTCATTGGCAGGTATCCTTGCCGCTTTAAATCTTGCCGGAAGGTCTTCAAGCTTGCTCCTCCACCCACCGGGTGTTATATCTCGGCTCCGCCCCATGGCCAGATCTTCCTTACCGCTTGGAAGCTCAGGTTCCCTCCTTAACGCTCTGCGTTTGAGACTGGTTCCTATTTCTCCGTTTGCGGTTAAAAATAAATTTGAAAAAAGACTTGATCTTGATCCCTTAAGACTACGATGGGACCAATCGACTCGGTTGGAGATGCCCATGGGGCAGAAGATGTCGCCGGACGGATCCACACTCCACGTGTCTCTACTTAGGCTTTGAGACGACCCGCGGGCTTGCGACCTGTGCTCATCTTTTCTCGACCCTCGTCTCGAAGGCCGTGCTGCCCGATTGCAACTGGGCCGTCCGAGCGTTCCCTCGGTGTAGAAGTCCAAGGAGGCCGGTTGGCGGTGTCGGCGGCGGCTCGGCGGATCAGCTCGGCCGGATGATAAGCCCCTCGAAGAGGCCAGCTGGTGCGTATCTTCCTCAGCAGCGGCATTTATCGCTCTCTCTGGGTTCTTCCTACGGCTTCTTTTAAGGGCTTTGTCTGTCCTCTCCACTAAGGGAGAAGACCTACGTCTGGGACCTTATTCTCGGTCAAAAAGAAGGACAGAGTAAGAATCCCTCCGTCGGCGCTCTTGGGGGGGAAAGGTCCCTCTCCGAGTCGTCGGCCGTCGCGCGGTGGAGCCACGCGGCCCGGCCACTGGCCTCACGGTGTCCCCATCAGGTCAGTTGCCCGAGACTCCCACCGGCAAGTCAAGATTTTCTCGACCCGTTGGAGGCTGTCGCCTTAGCAGCCGGTCCCCTCTCCGGTTCCCGGGAGGTTGAGGACCATAGGTAGCAGTTCCGGCCGACACCTCCCTTTGACCTCGGAAATTCCGGGACTCTCGGTCTCCGGACCTCTTGCAGGTCCAGCCGATCCCACCGTCACCGGCGGTCTCGGTCTCTGCACCGCGGTGGCGGCGTCGCCCCCTCGTCTCGGACGGGGAGGCTTCGGCGTAAGTACGTCGACGATGAAGACCTTATGTTGCAACAGCTCCTCCTGGCGGGATGGCCGACCCGTCGCCTTCCCGGCCATTAAGTGGCTGTCACGGGCGGCCGACACAACCCCTCAACTTATCCGAGGCCTATACGCAGGCGGTTGTTGGCCAAAACCAGCTAGCTCCACCGATACGGTGAACCTCCGCCTCCACAGCCTGGTGGGGCTCCGACCAAGGATTCTCGGTCGGCTAAGGGTCTACCCAGTCGGCTGTCAGTTACCTCACTCCCGACCGACCCGACCTCGGCAGGTGAAGGGTGGCTCAGGCCAGAGCAGCTCTTGAGGACTCTTCCAAGTCGAAGATGATTCCTCCTTATCTCCAGCGACTGGACTTGGAGTCTTCAGGAGGTCAGTCAATGAACGATAGCCCGTCGTCCTTCCTAGGACTACTTGGCTCATCTAAGGTCACGGGATGGAGCTCGAACCCGTTCCAAAGCAGGCAGGTATCCCCTCACGGAGATTCTGGACCGAGGAGATTCTCCAGCGCAGGCCTTTCGGTGGCGAGGCCATAGTGGGTCCGGCCCTGGAGCTTTGGCAGGCGCCCTGCTTCCTGCCCTGCGCCTTGGCCAGGATGGCCCAGGAAGTATCAGTCCCTCCGGTTCCTTGTCCGGTTTGGAACACCCTCTGCTGAGGGGTTGGTTACCGACAGCGTTTTCCGGCGCCCGGCTGCGCCAGGGATGTGGACAAACCTCTGACAAGGGTCGAAATTGGACTACGTCGGGCGAAAAGAATCTCTGCGTCCTCTCGGCCGTCCTCATGGCACATTTTCTCATGCCCTGTTGGGCTCCCTGGATGGTCATCCCTCATCTTCCGCCGATCTGCAGACTACGGTTAAGCAGGTGCGGGACCAGGGCAGAACAGTGGCCAAACAGCAGCTCCAGACTGCTTTGGATATGGGGACTCATGTGCCAGATGGGTGGGCGACGCCCGGTGGCCTGAACGTCGGTGAGGCTGCTGAGGATATCCACCTTTACTCGGATACCCAGCACAAGTTGGCGGATGTTCCTTTTTGGGGACTGACCTCTTGACCCTGGGGTGGAAGGTCCACCTGCAGAGGATCGAGAGTCCAGTGCTACCTTGGACTCGGGTCTCTTCCGCTCAGAAGGACAAGGCCGCCAAACCACAGCCTAAGCCCTTTAGTCCTTCCTGTGGCCTTTGATGGCACCCATCCCAGCGCGTCCGGGCCAGCAGGCTCGACCTTGGCATCAGAAACTCAAACATGGCTTCCTCTAACAGGGAGGCAGGGAGGAAAAAGGCCCAGGGGTCCCTCGGCGGTCCCTCCTCCAAGCCTGCCCAGTGACGGGCTGAGGGGTGTCGCCCCCATTCCCGTCACCTTACCCCTGGGTCCCCCCGTGGGGGGACGGCTCCGGCACTTCCGTTCCGCCTGGTCCGCTGTTACCACGGACAGGTGGGTCTTGGAGGTGGTGGGAAGAGGCCTGCCTCTGGAATTCGAGCAGGCACCACCCTTCAGAGCCGTCGCCCCTCGGGGGGCTCCGGGGTCCCCAGCCTCACTGGCGGCTCGTCGAGCCGACATCGTTCTCCTCCTCCAGAAGGAGGTGATAAGAGAGGTGGCGGACCCTTCTTCAGACCCAGGGTTTGTGTCCAGGTACTTCCTGGTTCCGAAATGGACGGGGGGCTGGCGCCCCATTCTCGATCCTACATGACCTAAACAAGTTCCTAAGGTCTCAAACCTTCAGGATGGTCACTCTGGCTCAGATAATACCATCCTTGGAGCAGCGTGTGGTTCTGCTCTCTGGACTTGCAGGGCCGTTTTTTCACGTCCTATCCATCCGTCTCACCAGAGATTCCTTCGCTTCAGCGGAAGGATCCCTATCGAGTTCAAGCCATGCCCTTGGCTTGTCTCAAGCTTCAGGGTCTTCACCAAATGCATGGCAGTGGTGACAGCATTCCTCTTGGCTTGAGGGTCGGGTGTCCTACCTGGGCGACTGGCTGATAGCAGCTCCCTCCAGGAAGGAGGCGGAGTGGTCAGAATCTGGCCTCAGGTCTGCTTTCAACTGGGCCTCCCTTATCAGCAGGCCAAGTAGACTCGAGCCAAAGCAGGTGATTCTATTCAGCCGGAGCTCGACTCTCTCTTGAGCCAGGCCCTTGGCTCGGCGGACAGGGCCGAGGTTCTTTCCTCCTTTGCCCGATCATTTCTGGTTTGGCAATTCACCCCTACCGGGACTTCCTCGCCTCCTGGGTCTCATGGCGGCCTGCACCAGCGTGGTCCGTTGGGCCAGCTGGAACATCGTCCCCTTCGGTGGGGACTGGCCAGCCAGTGGTCTGGCGCTGCGATCCTTTGGACCAGCTTGTGTGGGTGACACAGGGGATGTGGGCGGCTCTCCCAGTGGTGGACGTTCCAGATCATTTGCAGGAGGGCATCCGTTCGTCCGCCCGAGCCGCGGTCTCTCTGTCGCCGATGCCTCTCTGATGGGTTGGGGTGCCCATCTGGGAACACCGGGCTCATAGCCTCTGGTCCCAGCGGGAGTCGATGCCACATCAACCTGCTGGAGCTCGGCGGTCCGCCCAGCTCTCACCGCCTTTGCTCCGTTCCTCCGGGGTCAAGTGGTCCAGTCCAGATGGACAATACCACGACCATGACCTATCTAAACCGCCCAGGGGCGGGCCGCGCTCCATGCTTCTGCACAAGGAAGCTCTCCGCATTTGGTCACTTCGTCGCAGCCTGGGCGGATCTCTAGCCATTCATGCCTGAGCCGGATAGGGCTGCATCCCACAGTGGTCTCTCCTGCCGGGTAGTACGCATCTGTTCTCCCATTGGGCACACCTCAGGTGGACCTGTTCTGCCTCAGGGAGGCGAGCTGAGACTGTTCCATGCCGCCCCCTCAGCAGGGCTCGCTGCAGGGGATGCCTTCTACGAGGTGGACCCCGGGCCTCTTTACGCCTTTCCTCCATTTCCTTGAGCCTGGGTGCTTTCTCAAGGCGAGGGAGAGGGACAGGCGCAGGTGATTCCTGATAGCCCCAGACTGCCTACGAGTTCTGGTACCAAATCTCCTCAGTCTCAGCTCCAGGACTCATGGCAGCTTCCAGCTCGCCGGACCTGCTCTCAGTCAATCAGGGAAGGTGTTCCATCCGGACCTTCAATCCCTGCACCTGACGGCCTGGTTCCTGGCTAGAGATTCCAGGCCTTGGGTCTTTCGGACGAGGTCCTCAATGTAGTAGGCGTCCGTAAGAGTCGACCAGAAAATGCTATGCCTTCAAATGGAAAGGTTTTCCATTTGGTGTCCAGAACAAGGGCTTGGACCCTTCCTCCTGTTCCTTAGCAAGCATCTTGGACTGTTATGGTCCGCTTCTAATCAAGGCTTGGGTCGGCGACCCTAAGGGTGCACCTGGCAGCCATCTCTGCTTGCAGGCGCGGGCGGGGAAGCAGTCGACAGCGCAGGAGAAGGTGGTCTGGCGCTTTTCAAGGCCTTGATCACATTTCCCTCAGTGGGAACCCCCACCTCCGTGGGATCTACTGCTGGTACTGGCAAAGCTCATGGGCAAGCCTATTGAACCTATGCCAGGTGTGCTCTCTCTCACCTGTCAGTGAAGACCGCCTTCTTGGTGGCTATCCGTCAGCCAGAAGGATGGGAGAGCTCCAGGCGCTTTCCGCCGAGGTCTCACTACCTGGTCTTCCACAGGGACAAGGTTGTCCTGCGCCCCCACCGAAATTCCTTCGAAGGTGGTGTCGGAGTTCCACCTTAACCAGGTGTTGACTCTGCGGTGTTCTACCCCAGTCACACCTCGGAGGCAGAATATAGGCTCCATACTTTGGACCCTAGAGCTCGCCTATTACAAAGAGCGCCACGGCTGAAGTCGAGGAGAGGTTCGCCAGCTGTTTGTCACCTACGCTGAAGCTGCATCTGCCAGACCTGCATGCCAAGGACGATAAGCAGGTGGGTCACTTCCTGCATAGATCTCTGCTATAAGTTGGCGGGCATGGAGCCTCCCAGAGGATAAGAGCTCATTCTACTCGCCATACTGCTGCTAGCAGTGGCTGCTTCGAGGCGTCCCTATCCAGGAAATCTGCAGGGCTGCTACCTGGAAGTCAGCAAACACCTTCATTACCCATTACCACATCGACCTTGAGTCACGCCGGGATGCTGGTTTTGGGGCCTCGGTTCTCCAGTCTCTCTTTCCCAAGTAAGTATTGGGGTGTCGTCTTGCCTCTTTCCTCCCGGAGAACTGCTGAGGTCTGCCAATGAGTGTGGATGAACAACATATCCATGTCCAAAGATAGGTTACTCACCTGTAACAGGAGTTCTAGGAATGGTATATATTGTTCATCCACCGACTCTCAACCTCCCGGCCCGACGCACAACCTGAGCTTCAGCGGGCCAGATCTGGCGTCATAGGCGGGCAGGAGTTGCCACCGGGTGGGTGGGAGGAGCAAGCTTGAAGACCTTCCGGCAAGATTTAAAGCGGCAAGGATACCTGCCAATGAGTGTGGATGAACAACATATACCATTCCTAGAACTCCTGTTACAGGTGAGTAACCTGTATTTCTTCTCTTCTAGCTTTAAGAGCTAGAGAGAGAGTACCTACCCTACACTGGGGCAAAGAACTGTACTCCAGTTATTTCCTGACCCCAAAAAAGACAGGGGAGTGGCGACCCATCCTAGACCTCAGATATCTGAACAAACATCTTTTAAAACCAAAGTTCAAGATGGTAGCTGTGGGAATAATCCTTCCCTCTCTTAAGGCCAGGGGATTGGTTAGCCTCCCTGGACCTCAAAGATGCCTAATTTTACATTCCCATCAGGTGCTCCCACAGAAAGTACCTCGGGTTCGAGTTGTCCTCAGGCCATTATCATTTCAGAGCAATGCCCTTTGGCCTAACCTCAGCTCCAAGGGTTTTCACAAAGTGCCTGGCAGTAGTAGTTGCCTTTCTAAGAAGGCAAAAGATTTCCATTTTTGCTTATCTAGACGATTGGCTATTAGTGGATCAGTCGCCAGACCAAGTCAAGTCTCACCTGCAAGTGACCCAGCAAGTGCTCACTTCTCTAGGATTTCTTCTCAACCTTCCCAAGTCAGTTCTCGAACCAGTCCAGCTCCTTACATTTGTAGGGGCAGAACTGGACACACTCAGAGCAAGAGCCTTTCTTCCTCTAGAAAGGACAAGGGTTCTTATGGAACTAGCTTCTTCCTTCAGGTATCTCGACCAGCAAGGCATTTCCTCCAGCTCTTGGGCCACATGGCAGCTTCAGCAGCAGTGGTCCAAGGGGCAAGATTCCAGATGAGGGATATTCAGTTCCACATGAGAGCTTACTGGTCTCAGAGAAAAAGGTCTCCCTTACCAAACTGATTCCAGTGACTCCGACATTGATCCAGGCCCTCCAATGGTGGCAGGATCAGGACAGTTTAAGGCAAGGTGTTCCTTTTGTTATTCGGCCTTGTTCAGTGGTCCTTACCACAGATGCTTCTCTTCTGGGCTGGGGAGCCCACCTGGGGTCCTCACTGCTCAGGGCCTGTGGTCCCCCCAAGAATCCCTTCTCCACATCAGTCTTCTAGAGCTCAGGGCAGTTTTTCTAGCTCTAAAAGCGTTCTCTCAGTCAGTTCAGAAAAAAGGTGGTTCAAGTCAGAACCAGACAACACTACCACCATGTGGTACGTCAACAAGCAGGGAGGTACTCGGTCCATGGCCTTGTGCACAGAAGCCATGAAGTTGTGGTCCTGGCTTGGTCCCTGCAAGCCTGTCTTGTAGCAGTTCACCTTCAGGCAAGGACAATGTGCTAGCAGATGCACTGAGCAG
This sequence comes from Neoceratodus forsteri, assembly GCA_016271365.2. Classification (NCBI taxonomy): domain Eukaryota; kingdom Metazoa; phylum Chordata; order Ceratodontiformes; family Ceratodontidae; genus Neoceratodus; species Neoceratodus forsteri. The sequence continues at coordinate 334,770,182 of CM057456.1, read as the reverse complement.
GATTTCTCAGGGCCATCACAGATGGTCCCTGGACCCTCAGGTATTGAAAGTGATTTTTTCAAGGTGGGGCACTCCAGAGATGGATCTCTTTGCAGCTCCAGACAATCACCAACTTCCTCTCTTTTGTTGCAGACCTCCAGTCTTGGGCTCAGTCCCCCGGATGCCATGATTCTGAATTGGGAAGGGAAGTTTCTGTATGCTTTTCTCCCCTTCACACTCCTGTTCAAAGTTTTAGTCAAAATAAGGTCTCAACCTTGCAAAGTGATTCTGGTTGCTCCAGATTGGGCCAGACAGCCCTGGTACCCCCTGTTGCTGTCCCTGGCAGTCCATCTTCCCCTGTCTCTTCCCAGGAATTCCATACAACCTGTTGACATCCTCTTGGGAGGATTTGGTACCCCAATCTTCAGTCTCTCAATCACAAGGCATGGCTCTTGAAGAGTTAGAGTTTGCAGACCTGCATCTTTCCCAAGGGGTTCTGGACATCCTCAAGGCTTCTCGAAAGCCCTCCACCAGAAAGACTTACAACTCCAAATGGAAAAGATTCAGCATTTGGTGTTCTCAGAAGGATATTTCTCCAGACACTGCTGAATTGCCAATTGTTCTGGATTATATGGTCCATCTTAATGGCCTAGGCCTCAGACCAGCTACTCTCAAGGTACATTTGTCAGCTGTTTCTGCATTTTTGTCTGTGGGGAAGCGTTCCCCACTAACTTCCCATTCTGTGTTCTGTACATTTTTTTAAAGGATTATTTCACACCAATCCCACCTTTAGAGACCCTGCCCCTTCCTGGGATTTGAATGTTTGCATTGCTCAGCTCATGCAACCCCCCTTTGAGCCTATGTCTTCAGCAGAGCTTAAGTACTTGACTTGGAAAACTGTGTTCTTGGTAGCCATTACCTCTGCCAGGTGTATCAGTGAATTGCAAGCCTTGTCAGTGGAACCTGATTTTATCTCCTTTCATAGGGATAAAGTGGTCCTTAGAACAAATAGAAGGTTCTTGCCCAAAGTGGTTTCAGACTTTCATTTAAACCAGTCTGTCTCTCCCTGTTTTCTTCACTGATCATTTTTCCTCAGGAGAGAGGAGGCTACACAGTTTAGATGTCAAAAGAGCCCTTAGTTACTACATAGAGCATACCAAGGGTCACAGGTATGACTCCCTCCAGTTGTTCCTCACTTATGGAAAAGTGGGAAAGGGCAAACCTGCCACCAAAAGATCTATTGCCAGGTGGATTGTGTCTTGTATACAATTCTGTTATGAAAAACTGGGAAAAACTCCACCCTCAGGCCTGAGGGCTCATTCCACAGGAGGTACAGCTGCTTCCCTGGCTGCAGCCAGGTATATTCCTCGCCTCGAAATTTGTCAAGCAGCCACCTGGAAAACAGTCCATACCTTTACCAAGCATTACTCTCTGGATATCTAGGCTAGGAGTGATGCTCAGTTTGGCACAGCAGTACTTCAGAGCCTATTCCCAAAGTAGGTTCTGTCCCTCCTCCTTGGAGGTTCTGCTTGGTAGTCTGCAATTATCAGAATACAGCAAGACTTCATGTTGTTTGAAGAAAAAAATTACTCACTTTAGTAATTATATTTTTTCTAATGGAGTCTTGCTGTATGCTGACCTCCATCCCTGCCTCCCCTCTCAGAACCTGTTTTTGGGTAGTGGGTGGGCAGGTGCAGTGTTGCACCCCTGGGGTGTATTTGCTGGCACCCTCCTCCCTTTTTCTTGGGTACTTATTTGTTATTGTTATTTTTTTAAGTACATTGGGTTTAGTTTTTGGGTTTCCTGGCTTGAGTCTTCCTCGAGAATCCGAAACTTTTCAACCAGTTGGCTAGTAGAATTTTTTACAATTTCCACATAGAATTTTTAGTTTAGTTGGGCTCGTAAGAATCTGACGGTTTAGGTTCAAAACACTTCAGACAGAGACTTCAACCGAGCTCGAGCTCAACGTTCCATGCCCTGCATGGAAAGTTAACCCTTAGTTCTCCAGGGCAGTTCAAAGGTTGGGAATCACTGCAATTGTCAAAATACAGCAAGACTCCATTAGAAGAAATATAATTACTAAGGTGAGTAATTTTTTCTTCTTGGTGGCTATTACGTCAGCCAGAAGAATGGGAGAGCTCCAGGCGCTTTTCATCCAGTCTCCTTATCTGATCTTACATAGGGACAAGGTTGTCCTGCGCCCCCATCCGAAATTCCTTCCGAAGGTGGTGTCAGAGTTTCACCTTAACCAGGTGTTGACTCTGCTGGTGTTCTACCCCAATCACACCTCGGAGGCCGAATATAGGCTTCATACTCTGGACCCTAGAAGAGCGCTCTCTTATTATAAGGAGCGGACGGCTGAAGTTTGGGGAGAGGTTCGCCAGCTGTTTGTCACCTGCGCTGAAGCCGCACCTGGCAGACCTGCAGCCAAGCGGACAATAGGCAGGTGGGTCACCTCCTGCATAGATCTCTGCTATAGGTTGGCGGGCATGGAGCCTCCCAAAGGGATAACAGCTCATTCTGCCCGCCATACTGCTGCTTCGGTGGCTGCTTCTAGGGATGTCCCTATCCAGGAAATCAGCAGGGCTGCTACCTGGAAGTCAGCACACACCTTCATTTCCCATTACCACATTGACCTAGTGTCACGCCGGGATGCTGGTTTTGGTACCTCAGTTCTCCAGTCCTTATTCCCTAAGTAGGCAGTGCGTGCCTTGCCTCCCTCCTCCCGGAGAACTGCTGGGAGTCTGCCACAAAGTGTGTATTTAACAACATATCCACGTTCCTAGAAATACAGTTTACTCACCTGTAACAGGAGATCTTACTTCGAGAGGGCTCTTGCAGTAGGTAATTACATATAGGACTCATGCCAGGAGGCGGCAGGACCCCACGGAAAATTTTCTAGCTAGCGGTCCCTAGCGAGGGACCGCCCCCACGTCAGGTGACCGGCGTCAGGAGACGTCGGTATAAACGACCAGTCCCGGACACCCGCCTTCCAGTTCTTTCCCGCGTTAGCTCGTGCAGCGCTCACGGAAAAGTTTGTGTCAGTCAGCCCTTCCTTCGCCAGTTTTTAACCGAAAAACTCTATTTTCTAGGGACATGGATATGTTGTTCATCCACACTCATTGGCAGTATCCATTGCTTTAAATCTTGCGGAAGGTCTTCAAGCTTGCTCCTCCACCCACCCGGTGGTATAACTCGGCTCCGCCCCAGCATGCAGATCTTCCTTACCGCTTGGAAGCTCAGGTTCCCTCCTTAACGCTCTGCGTTTGCGACTGGTTCCTATTTCTCCGTTTGCGGATTTAAAAATAAAATTTTGCAAAAAGACTTCAGTCTTCTATCCCTCGCGGCTGCGATGGACAAATCGACTCCCGGATTTCGGAGATGCCCATGCGAGCAGAAGATGTCTCGGACGGATCCTCACTCCACGTGTGTATACTGCTTAGGCCTTGAGCACGACCCGCGAGCTTCGACCTGTGCTCATCTTTCTCGGCCCTCGTCCTCGAACCGTGCTGCCGATTGCAACTGGGCGTCGAGCGTTCCCTCCGGTGAAGTCCAAGGAGGCCCGGTTGGCGGTGTCGCGGCGGGCGGCCGGATCAGCTCGGCGGATGGTGCGCCCTCGAAGAGGCGGCGGCGAGGCGTATCTTCCTCGGCGCGGCATTTATCCGCTCTCTCTGGGTTCTTCCTACCGCGGCTTCTTTTGAGGCTTTGTCTGTCCCTCTCCACTAGGGAGAAGGGCCTGCGTCTGCTGGACCTTATTCTCGGTCAAAAAGAGGACAGGGTAAGTCCCTCGTCGGCGCTCTTGGGAGGCGGGAAAGGTCCCTCTCCCGGGCCGTCGACGTCGGCCGATCGACCGCTCGGCTTGCCACTGGCCTCCACGGTGTCCCCGTCAGGTCAGTTGACCGAACTCCCACCCGATGAAGTCAGATTTTCTCGACCCATTAGATGAGCTCTTCGCCTTTAACGCCGAGATTCCCCTCTCCCCGGTTCCCCCGGGAGGAGTTGAGGATCCCGTGGGCTCGCCTGTGCCTCCGGTTCCGGAGCCCTCGGATGGACCATCCGAGCCGAAGGGAGTGCCGGTTCCGGCCGACACCTCCCCGCACCGACCTCGGAAATTCCGGGACTCTCGGTCTCCGGACCTCTTCGCGGTCCAGCCGATCCCACCGTCATAGGCGGTCTCGGTCTCGGCACCGCGGTAAGCGGCGTCGCCGCTCGTCCTCGTCCTCCTCCTCGGATGAGGGGAGGCTTCGGCGTAAATTACGTCGACGGTACGAGGACCTTATGTTGTAACAGCTCCTCCTGGCCGGGAATAAGCCGACTCCGTCGCCCGACCATTAAGTAACTGTCACCGGGCAACCGACACAACCCTTGACTTGTCCGAGGCCTATATACCCAGGCGGTTGTTCGGCCAAAACCAGCTGCTCCACCGATTCGGTGGAACCTCCGCCTCCAGCCCACCAATTGGGGCTCCGACCGAGATTCTCGATCGGCTAAGGGTTTACCCCATCGGCTGTCAGTTACCCTCACTCCCGACCGACCTCGGCAGGTGAAGGGTGGCTCAGGCCAGAGCAGCTCTTGAGGACTCTTCGAGTCGAAGATGATTCCTCCTTCTTCTCCAGCGACTGGACTTGGAGTCTTCAGGAAGGTCAGTCAATGGACGATAGCCCGTCGTCCTTCTAGGACTGCTTCGGCTCATCTCGGAGTCTACCGGGATGGAGCTCGAACCCGTTTCCAAACGGGCCAGGTATCCCCTCACGGAGATTCTGGACCGAGGGGATTCTCCGGCGGAGGCCTTTCGGTGGCGAGGCCATAGTGGGTCAGCACTGGAACTTTGGCAGCGCCCTGCTTCCTGCCCTGCGCCTTCGGCCAGGATGGCCAGGAAGTATGCGGTCCCCACGGTTCCTTGTCGGTTTTGAACACCCTCTGCTGAGGGGTTGGTTACCGACAGCGTTTTCGGCGCCCGCTAGCGCCAGGGATGTGGACAAACCTCCTGACAAGGAGTCCAGAATGGACTATGTCGGGCGAAAAGTCTCACTGCGTCCTCTCTCGACGCCTCGTCAGGCCAGTTCGGCCGTCCTCATGGCACATTTTCTCATGCCCTGTTGGGCTCCTGGATGAGGTCATCCCTCATCTTCCCCCGATCTGCAGACTACGGTTAAGCAGGTGCGGGACCAGGGCAGAGCAGTGGCCAAACAACAGCTCAGACTGCTTTGGATATAGGGACTCATGTGCCAGATCGGTGGCGGACGCAGTGGCTATGCGTCGGCGGGCTTAGCTGAGGATATCCACCTTTGCTCGGATACCCAGCACAAGTTGGCGGATGTTCCTTTTAGGGACTGGCCTCTTGACCCTGGGGTGGAAGGTCACCTGCAGAGGATCGAGAAGTCAATGCCACCTTGGACTCGGTCTCTTCCGCTCAGAAGGACAAGGCCGAAACCACAGCCTAAGCCCTTCGTCTCCCTCTGCCCCTCGGCGCGGCCCGCCCAGTAACGTCAGGGGCCAGCAGGCTCGGCCTTGGCATCCCAAACCCAGCCGCCGGCTTCCTCTAACAGGAGGCAGGAGGAAAGGGCCAGGAGGTCCCTCGGCGGTCCCTCCTCCAAGCCTGCCCAGTGGCCGGGCTGAGGGGTGTCGCCCCATCCCGTCCACCTTACCCCTAGGTCCCCTGGGATGGCTCCAGCACTTCCGTTCCGCCTGGTCCGCTGTTACCAGGGACAGGTGGGTCTTGAGAGTGGTGGGAAGAGGCCTGCCTCTGGAATTCGAGCAGGCACCACCCTTCGCAAGGCGCCCCTCGGAGCTTGGGATCCCCAGCCTCACTGGCGGCTCGTCGAGCCGACATCGCTCTCCTCCTCCAGAAGGAGGTGGTAAGAGAGGTGGTGGACCCTCCTTCAGACCCAGGGTTTGTGTCCAGGTATTTCCTGGTTCCGAAACGGACGGGGGGCTGGCGCCCCATTCTCGACCTACACGACCTAAACAAGTTCCTAAGGTCTCGAACCTTCAGGATGGTCACTCTGGCTCAGATAATACCATCCTTGGAGCGCGTGTGGTTCTGCTCTCTGGACTTGCAGGCGCGTTTTTCACGTCCCTATCCGTCCGTCTCACCAGAATTCCTTCGCTTCGGCGGAAGGATCCCTTTCGATTCAAGCCATGCCCTTGACTTGTCTCCAGCTCCCAGGGTCTTCACCAAATGCATGGCAGTGGTGACAGCATTCCCTCTTGGCGCCGAGGGTCGGTGTGCCTTACCTGGACGACTGGCTGATAGCAGCTCCCTCCAGGGATGAGGCGGGTGGTCAGAGATCTGGCCCTCAGGTCTGCTCTCAACTGGGCCTCCTTATCAACGAGGCCAAGTCGAGACTCGAGCGAAGCAGGTGATTTTATTCATCAGGCGCAGCTCGACTCTCTTGAGCCAGGCGCGTCTCCGGCGGACAGGGCCGAGGTTCTTTCCTCCTTTTCCGATCATTTCTGGTTGGGCAATTGCGCCTGCCGGGACTTCCTGCGCCTCCTGGGTCTCATGGCGGCCTGCACCAGCGTGGTCCGTTGGGCCCGCTGGAACATCGATCCCTTCAGTGGGGACTGGCCAGCCAGTGGTCCTACGCTCCGATCCCTTGGACCAGCTTGTGTCGGTGACACAGGGGATGTGGGAGCTCTCAGTGGTGGACCGTCCAGATCATTTGCAGGAGGGCATCCCATTCGTCCGCCCGAGCCGACGGTCTCTCTATCGACCGATGCCTCTCTGATGGGTTGGGGTGCCCATCTGGGGAACACGGGCTCATGGCCTCTGGTCCCCGGGGAGTCCCGATGCCACATCAACCTGCTGGAGCTCCGGCGGTCCGCTCAGCTCTCACCGCCTTTGCTCCGTTCCTCCGGGGTCAAAGTGGTCCCGAGTCAGGCCGGACCAATACCACGACCATGTGCTATCTGAACCGCCCGGGGCGGGCCCAGCGCTCCATGCTTCTATGCAAGGAAGCTCCGCGTTTGGTCACTCGTCGCAGCCTGGGCCGGATCTCCTAGCCATTCACGTGGCAGGGCCTCCAACACCCTGGCCGATGCCCTGAGCCGGATAGGGGCTGCATCCCGCAGTGGTCTTTCCTGCCGGAGGTAGTACAGCATCTGTTCTCCCTTTGGGGCACACCTCAGGTGGACCTGTTTGCCTCCATGGAGGCAGGCTGAGTCTGTTCCATGCCGCCCCCTCAGCAGGGCTCGCTGCAGGGGATGCCTTCTCGAGGCAATGGACCCGGGCCTCTTTCGCCTTTCCCCATTTCCTTGATCCACAAGGTGCTTCTCAAGGCGAGGAGGACAAGGCGCGAGGTGATTCTGATAGCCCCAGACTGGCCTCGCCAGTTCTGGTACCCAGATCTCCTCAGTCTCAGCTCAGGACTCCGCGGCAGCTTCAGCTCGCCCGGACCTGCTCTCAGTCAATCAGGGAAGGTGTTCCATCCGGACCTTCAATCCCTGCACCTGACGCCTGGTTCCTGGCTAGCTAGGTTCCAGGCCTTGGGTCTTTCCGATGAGGTCCTCAATGTAGTTGAGCGTCCCGTGAGTCGACCAGAAAATGCTATGCCTTCAAATGGAAAAGGTTTTCCATTTGGTGTCAGAGCAAGGGCTTGGACCCTTCCTCCTGTTCCTTGGCAAGCATCTTGGACTATTTATGGTCCCTTTCTAGTCAAGGGCTTAGGTCGACGACCCTAAGGGTGCACCTGGCAGCCATCTCTGCTTACCGGTAGGCGGGCCGGGAAGCAGTCGGTGGCATAGGAGAAGGTGGTCTGGCGCTTTCAAGGCCTTGATCACATTTCCTCAGTACGGGAACCCCCACCTCCGTGGGATCTACTGCTGGTACTGGCAAAGCTCATGGGCAAGCCATTCGAACCTATGCACAGGTGTGCTCTCTCTCACCTGTCGTGAAGGCCGCCTTCTTGGTGGCTATCGTCAGCCAGAAGGATGGGAGAGCTCAGGCGCTTTCCATCGAGTCTCCTTACCTGGTCTTCCACAGGGACAAGGTTGTCCTGCGCCCCCACCCGAAATTCCTTCCGAAGGTGGTGTCGGAGTTTCACCTTAACCAGGTGTTGACTCTGCCGGTGTTCTACCCCAATCACACCTCGGAGGCCGAATATAGGCTCCATACTCTGGACCCTAGAAGGGCGCTCGCTTATTATAGGGAGCGCACGGCTGAAATTCGGGGAGAGGTTCGCCAGCTGTTTGTCACCTACGCTGAAGCCGCATCTGGCAGACCTGCAGCCAAGCGGACGATAAGCAGGTGGGTAACCTCCTGCATAGATCTCTGCTATAAGTTGGCGGGCATGGAGCCTCCCAGAGGATAAGGCGCATTCTACCCGCCATACTGCTGCGCAGTGGCTGCTTCCAGGGGCGTCCCTATCCAGGAAATCTCAGGGCTGCTACCTGGAAGTCAGCAAACACCTTCATTACCCACTACCATCGACCTTGAGTCACGCCGGGATGCTGGTTTTGGGGCCTCGGTTCTCAGTCTCTCTTTCCCAAGTAAGTATATGGGGTGTGCGTCTTGCCTCCTCCTCCCGGAGAACTGCTAGGAGTCTGCCAATGAGTGTGGATGAACAACATATCCATGTCCTCTAGAATACAGGTTACTCACCTGTAACAGGAGTTCTAGGAATGGTATATGTTGTTCATCCACTACGACTCACCGACCTCCTCGGGCTCGACGCACAACCTGAGCTCCAGCGGCCAGATCTGCGCGTCATGGGCGGAGCCGAGAGTTATACCACCCGGGTGGGTGGGAGGAGCAAGCTTGAAGACCTTCCGGCAAGATTTAAAGCGGCAAGGATACTGCCAATGAGTGTGGATGAACAACATATACCATTCCTAGAACTCCTGTTACAGGTGAGTAACCTGTATTTTTCGACTAACGTCAGTACTAGCGTCGGTGTATGTCGTTCCCTACACCCTCCGAGCACAAGAATAAGTGTGATTCATGCGGCGCCCAACTACCGCATAAGGACGGCCACTCCCTGTGCCTGTTCTGCCTAGGCCCCGATCACCCGGTCGAGAAGTGCCAGCATTGCCTCAGCTTTAACGCGGCTACCCAAAAAAGGCGACAGCAATCCCTGGAAGCCCATATTCTAAAGAAGAAAATGAGCTCTATGGAGAAAGAGCTTAAAAAACTGAGGCAGGCGTCCACTTCCCCCAAAGGCCATTGGAAGATGAAGAAGGACAAGGAGAGGCACCAGGACAAAGGCTCCTCCACCGCGTCTTCCTCAGGTCGCTGGGGCGCAGGTAACATCCCACGAGATGGCTCCTGACGGCCGCCTCAGAGGTTTCGGCTGACGCAGCTCGTCTCGCTCGCGCTCAGGCCTTGCGGGCGCCTCCGGCAGTTGGAGGCCTCCACCCCTGGTTCGGCTGCTGGCTCACGGCCTACCACTGTGGCGACACCGTAAGCTGGGCGTCGGCTCCTCTGCGTCCACCCGGAGAGGCCTGGTAAGCGTCAACCCTCCGGGCGACGTCGGCCTCCTCTCCACGGACCAGGCGATCTCTCTTCTCGGCCTATCTCCGGTGACCGCTCTCGTAAGTCGGACGTCGGCTCATCTGGCCGGCGAAGGAACAGACGGACCCCCCAAAGTCCGTCGTTCCCGGTTCCCCGCAGTCTTCGTTGCCATCTGGGGAACCAGAGTCCCTCCCAACCTGAACCCGGGGACTTTTCCCCTCCGTCCCCAGGCAAAGCTGGGGATGTTTTGCCTCCGTCGGTCCTTCCTCCATCTGGAGTACCGGACCTGATGGCTCCCCAGACGCCGGCTCCGACGTCGGTACCTGCGGCGCCAGGGCCTCCGCCGTCGGCCTTACCAACTCCAGGAGATATTCTGCTCCCATCGGGCACTACGGACCCGCCCGTGAGGTTACCGGCCAGGCTGTCTGCTCCGGCAGCCCCCCGGCTCCCGGGTATCCTCCGTCTTGTTCGATGCCGGTGTAGCCGGGAACGCAGTATCCGGCGCCGCAGTACCTGTTGCCGGGCTTCCCGACACCATAGTACTCGATGCCCCAATACCCGACGCCGGGCTACCCGCGGCCGGGTTTTGGATACACTCCATCCGGGTATAACCCGTATCCTTATCCCCCACCTCCTCCTCCACCGCCCTCGCGGCCGCCGGTGGACCTGCAGGGAGACTCTGGCCTCCTGCTGGGCTGAGGCCAAGGCTCAGCTCACCAAAGAGATCAAGAGCCGCCTTCCGGCGACGGTGCCGTCCCAAGTTCCCGTACGCCCCAGGCGGCACACTCCCTCACCACCTCCGGACTCCAGGGTTCTTCCGTCTGGATCCAGTGAGGGGCAGGACACGCTTCCCTGGGGACTCCCCAAGGGGTCCGTTCCTCCCCCAGGTCGAGAAAGGGAGTCTTTCTCTCCTTCATCCTCCTCTTCATTCTCGAACTCTTCTGACGGCTGCTCCGAGAGAGATGACGAGCCTCGCTCTCCGTCGAAGCCCTGGCCAAGGACTCCTCCGAAGTCTCCTCCAGAGGATCCTTCTTTTACGGAGTTGCTTAGGAAAATCCAGGAGGTTCATCAGTGGCACTCCCTGGAACCAGATCCTCAGCATCTGAAGCTCGCTGAACATCTGGATCTGCCCGTGACAGCTCCTATCTTGGTGCCTCCCTGGATAGAGCCTCACGCCGACCTTGTTACCACGATATGGAAACAGCCGTTGGCCTTAGCTCCACTTCCTAGGAAGTCGAACAGGCTATATCAGGCTCCAGAGGGTGTTGATTTCCTGGATTCTCACTCTCGTGCCAACTCAGTCGTGATTAGCACCGCTCACGTCCGGTCTGCGAACCCAAAACATCTTAGCTCGTCACCTCCTGATAAGGAATCTCGCCTTCTAGACCAGTATGGGAGAAAGATTTACGCTTCCTCCACAATGGGGATTAGGGCCCTGAACTATGTCGGCCACATGGGGGACTACCAGAAGGCCATCCTTACTCACACGGAAGCCAAGCTGGACTCCTTGCCTGACTCCCAAGTCAAGCAGGAGTTGGCTGATCTCGTCCGCTCTGCTTGTTCGGCCAGTGGACACATGCGGGCAACATACGACGCAGTGGACACTGCTGAGCGGAGCTCAGCTTCGCCGTGAGCCCTCGGCGCCATGCTTGGCTCCGCATGTCAGGTTTGGTCCCGGAGGTGCAATCTGCTATCCAGGAAGCACCCTTCCGGGTCGGTGCTTGGGATGATGTCAAGGACATCATTACCGATTTGCAAGAAGAAGGGGCGGCTCTGAAGTCAGTTGATTCCCGTACTGTCCCCGTCGCAGCAGTGCCATCCTTTGCAGACGGAGATCGGCCAAAGGCAAAACCCCAGGGAAGGTGGGCCACAAATGCCGGGCCCCACGGCTGCTAAGCCCCGGCCCAAAAAAGCAGTGGGTGCTTCAGCTGCGGCGCTGCCCCACACCACCTGAGTCCTTTCCTCTCCCACTTCCTCCGGACTCCCCAGAGGAACCGGTAGGAGGGAGGTTTCCCTCCACCTTCCGGGATGGGAGAGGATAACCACGGATTCTTGGGTACTCCAGCTCATAGCAGAAGGACACTCCACAGAGTTTTTTTCAGAAACCACCCCGCCACCCCCTTCTGAAGTCGTCGTATTCACGGGAACATCTTCTGGTCCAGGAGGAAATCTCGGCTCTTCTGCTGAAGCAAGCGATAGAACCCGTCCCCCTTCATCTTCAGGAGACTGGTTACTATTCCCATTTCTTCCTGGTCCCAAAGACGACGGGAGATCTCAGACCAATTTTAGATCTCAGTTCCCTGAATCTTTATGTAGAGTACAAAAGGTTCAGGATGCTCTCTTTGCAGAACCTTCTGCCCCTCCTCCGGCCGGGTCAATGGCTTTGTGCTCTGGATATGCAGGATGCTTATCTGCACATTCCCATTCGCCCATCTCGCCATGAAGAACCTTTGCTTGTTCCAGGGGGACCACTACCAGTTCAAGGCGCTCCCGTTTGGTCTATCCTCGGCCCTCCGAGTATTTACCAAATGCCTGGCAGTGGTGGCGGCTCACCTGCATACCAAGGGAGTACAGGTTTTCCCTTACCTGGACGACTGGCTCCTGGCAGCCTCATCCAGGGAGGAACTCCTGCGTTTCCTCTCCCTTACCCAGAAGGTTTTTGTCTGCCTTGGTATTACCATCAGCCATTCCAAGTCTCATCTGGACCCATCCCAGAGACTACAGTTTATTGGGGAGATCCTCGATACGACCATGGGCAAGGCCTTCCTGCCTCCGGACAGGGTGGCCTCCCTTCAGACCCAGATAAATCTGTTGTCCGACCGCAGGATGGTTTCTGCGAGGTCGGTCCTTTGCCTTCTCGGGCTCATGGCGGCTGCTATCCCGGCGGTCCCCTGGCTCGACTCACATGAGGATCTCTCAGTGGACCTCGCTCTCAGTGGGATCAGCTAGTGGATGACCTAGCTCACTCAGTTCTGATCTCCTCGCCGATGATGTGAGACTTGCAATGGTGGATGGTTCAAGAGAACCTGTTTTGGGGGGTTCCTTTCTTTCATCCTCCCAAACTCTAACCACAGACGCCTCAGGTGAAGGTTGGGGAGCCCATCTAGGCCCTCATCGGACCCAGGGCTCCTGGTCCAGGCTAGAACAAGCTCTCCACATCAGTGTGCTTGAGCTTCGGGCAGTGTTGTACGTTCTCCAAGCCCTTCACCAATACATCCTTCCCGGCCACCTAGCCGTCCAGGTGGACAACATGTGCGTGGTGTGGTACATCAACAAGCAAGGAGGACTCGGTCCTCACCTCTATGCAGGAGGCAGTGAGGGTTTGGGATTGGGCAACACATGCGACCTTCACCTCACGGCGATTCACGTTCAGGAGTAGACAACACCCTGCCAGACAAGCTGAGTGGCTCTTCTGCTCTGACTCACGGTGGGAACTGGACCAAGGGTCCTAGACAGTATCTTCAACTTTGGGAACACACAGAGTCGACCTGTCATCCCCCTAACGCAAAAACTTCCCATCTTTTTGAGCGACGCTCTGTCTCTAGACTGGAAGGACAGATTAGTCTAAGTCTTTCCCCAATTCCTCTTATCCCATGAGTCTTGCAGAAACTAGCTTCAGAAGGGCGAGAATGATTCTGATCCTCCTTTCGACCCAAACAAACTAGTTCTCTCTTCTACAGCAATATTCAGAGGATCTTCCTCTTCCTCTGTCTCGAGGTTTGTTGACCCAGGATCAGAGGACCCTGGTCCATCCAGGCCTCAAATCCCTTCAGCTACAGGCATGGCTCCTGCAGACCTAGCCCAATCCCATTTTGGAGTGTCCCCCAAAGTGGCGGAGATTTTAGTGGAGGCCAGAAAACCCTCCACCAGATCCACTTATGCCATGAAGTGGAAAAGATTCACTATTTGGGCCGCTTCTAAGAACTTGGAACCTTTCTTCTGTTCAGCGGGGCTTCTGCTGGAGTATCTACGTCATCTGTTTGACCTGGGTCTCAGCCATTCCTCTCTGAAGGTACACATGGTGGCCATTTCGGCCTATCATGTTCCCTTCACAAACAAGGCCTTTGCTCAACTGGAGATCTCAGGACCTTTCTCAGAGGGTTCTCCATCTAAGGCCCCCATCCATACTCCTGCCCCCCCTTGGGACTTGAATTTTGTTATAGAAACTTACCCTTCCTCCCTTCGAACCTGCAGCTTCTGCGGATTTGAAGTTTCTTTCGTGGAAGACGCTCTTCTTGGTGGCCATTACTTCGGCTCGAAGAATCTCCGAGCTCCAGGCCCTGATGTGTAAAATCTCCTACTTGATTTTTCACAAGGAACGAGTTGCTCTTCGCACGAATCCTAAGTTTCTACCTAAAGTAGTAGCAGAGTCTACCTTAAATCAGTTCATAGAGCTACCTGCCTTTTTTTCGCAGTTCTCTAATCAAGAGGAATATTTACTCCATACTATGGATGTTCACCAGATTCTGAGATGCTACACGAACAGGACGAAGGATCTCAGAAAGACTGATCAGTTGTTAGTCTCTTTTGCTCACAAAAGGGAAGGCAATGCCGTTTCCAAGCAATGTCTGTCTAAGTGGTTGGCTCATTGCATCACTTTCTGTTATGACAAATACCACAAGACCCTCCCAGGTCAAGTCAGAGGCCACTCCACAAGAAGAGTAGCTGCCTCTGCGGCTTGGTTCAGGAATGTGTCTGCGGCAGACATCTGTGCTGCCGCCACCTGGACTTCCGTCCATACCTTTACGAAACACTACAGTTTGGATGTTGCCTCTCGCCGTAGAGCAGGCTTCGGGCTAGCTGTTTTGCAAGAAACACAGAATTTGACGGCAGATAAGGACCGCTTGGCCCGCCTAGTCTGCCCTTTTTCCTACCTAACAGATAAGCTGCAGATCCTAGTTAACCAAAACAACTTACTTCCTCCTACCCCCTACTAGGACTGCCTTATGCCTGTTCCATGCATTCTTGAATTCCCCCACTGTTCTTGACTCCACGACCTGCTCAGGGAGGCTGTTCCATGCATCCACAACCCTCTTTGTGAAAAAATACTTCCTCACATTACCTCTGAGTCGTCCCCCTCTATCTTCAAATTGTCCCCTTGTTCTTGCACATCTCTTTTTCTGAAAGATGCTACCTCTTTGGACTTTGTTGATTCCTTGAGGTACTTGAAAGTTTCTATCATGTCCCATCTCTCCTTCTTTCCTCAAGGGTATACATATTAAGCTCCTTTAGTCTTTCTTCAGTGTCTTCTAGTGCAGACCCTGCACCATTTTAGTTAGCCCTCCTCTGGACAGCCTCCACTCTGTCTTTTGCGGAGATGGGGTCTCCAGAACTGCACACAGTACTCCAGATGGGGTCTCACCAACTGTCTGTACAGAGGATAACAACTTCCTGTTTTCTACTATTGATGCCTCTTCCTATGCATCCCAGTATCCCCCAGCCTTTCTTACTGCCTTCTCCATTACTTGCCAACCTTTAGGTCATCTGATATAATTATCCCCAGGTCCCTTTCCATTTTACTGTTGTCAGTATCTCTCCACCCATTGTTATGCTTCCCCTGGGTTTTTGTTTCCCATGTGCATTACCTTGCACTTCTTTGCATTGAATCTGAGCTGCCATACATTTGACCATTCCTCCAACCTTGCAAGTCCTTCTCATCCTTTCCACTCCATCTTGTGTATCAACCGTGTTGCAGATCTTGTGTCATCTGCAAAGAGACATACTTTCCTTCCATTTCCTCTGCAATGTCACTTATAAAGACATTAAAAGGACCGGTCCTAGTACTGAACCTACGGTACCCGCTAGTAACCCTCCTTTCTTCACTGTGTACTCCATTACTACTACCCTTAGGCCCTGTTGTCTAGCCAATTTTTATCCAGGCTACCACCTTGGGACCCACCCAAGGCTGGCTAACTTGTGTATTAATCTTTTGTGTGGGACTGTATCAAATGCCTTGCTAAAATCTAGGTAGGCCATGTCCACAGCCCCTCCCTGGTCTACTACTTTGGTCACCCAGTCAAAGAAATCTATTAGATTAGTCTGACACGACCTTCCCATTGTGAATCCATGCTGCCTTGGGTCCTGTGCCCCACTGGCCTCTAGGTACTCAACAATTCTTTCCTTCAGAAGTGATTCCATCATTTTCCCTACCACTGAGGTCAAACTAACTGGTCTGTAGTTTCCTGCCTCTGTCCTGCTCCCACTTTTGTGAAGAGGAATCACATCTGCCCTCCTCCAGTCCTGGGTACCACCCATCCTCCCATGATTTGTTAAAAGAGTAGTCAGCGGTGTCACTAGTTCTGCCCTTAGTTCTTTTAGAATTCTTGGGTGAATCCCATCAGGCCCCATTGCTTTGTCACCTTCAATTTTATTAGTTCTTTCAGAACCCTTTCTTCTGTAAATGGACTGGTATCGACCCCGTCTTCAAGTGTTCTCTTGTTTGGTTTAAGTACCTCCCCTCCTCTTCCTTTGTAAATACTGAACAGAAATATTCATTCAGTATCCCTGCTTTTCACTGTCACCTCTACCTACATTCCCTCCCTTTATTAAGCCTTAGTATCCCTCCTTTGGTCTTTCTTCGCTCCTAATGTACCTATAAATGTCTTATCCCCTTCTTAACAGAATTGGCTATCCTTTCCTCGGTTTGGGCCTTTGCTATTCTGACTGCCTTCCCAACCTCTTTCTGCTTTAACTGATAAAGTTCTCTGTCCTGCTCCTTCTGTGTTTCCTTATATTTCCTGAATGCTATCCTTTTCCCTTAACCTTCCTGCCACCTCTTTTGAGAACCATAGCATTTTTCCTTCGATTGTGTTTTATTGATTTGCTTTACACAAAGGCTTGTTGCCTCTGTGATGGCTGTTTGATTACTCCCCATTGTTCCTCCACCCTCCTTCTTGCCTTTTGCTAGTGCTTTTCTGAGGCACCTCTCATTTTCCCAAAGTCAGCCCTCTAAAGTCCAGTACTCTTGCTTTTGTATGGCTTGTTTGTATAGCTGTGTTTATCGTGAACCACACTGTTTGGTGGTCGCTTGTTCCCAGATGGCTACCGACTTCTAAATCTGAGATTCTTTTCCGTCCCAATTTGGAGTACCAGGTCTAAGACTGCTACCTCCGAGTGGGTTCAATACTAGCTGTCTGTGGCATGCCCCTGTAGGGCATCAAGAATGACCCTGCTCTTGGATGTGCCTGCAGCAAAGGTGCTCCATTTAACATCTGGCATATTCAGGTCCCTCATCAACAATATCTCACCCTTTTTCTGCCATTCTAAGAAAGCCTTCTATCATTTCCTTTTCCATTCCCTCCCTCGCTATGGGGGTCTGTATTCAACCCCCATGCGGATTGTGGTGCCATTTCCTGTCTCCAGGGTGACCCAGAGTGCCTCATCTGCTCCCTGTTTACTCTTTAGTTCTGTTGCTTTGATCCCTTCCTTTACAGAGCTCCTCCTCCTCCTCTTTTACCCTCCCTGTCCCTCCTGTAGATTGTGTACCTGGTATGTTGACATCCCAGTCATGGTTCTCGGTGTACCATGTTTCTGTGACTGCCACAATATCCAGGCAACCCTCTTCCATCAAGGCCACTAGTTCAGGGCTTGTTACACAGACTACGGCATTGGTACTCATCACCCTCCACTTTGATAGCCTTACCCCTTTTAGCCCCATTCCTGTCCTTACTACATTTGCCTTTTACATTTACCTCTGTTCTGCTCCTAGTAACTTCTCTACCTTGGTGTTTGTACTAATCACCATGTTTTGTGGGGGAGGCTAGGATTTCCTGCTCTTTTCAGTGCCTCCCTCTTGGCTAGTTTAAATGCTTGCCAATGAAGCATTTAAACCTCTCACTAGGATCCTGGTCCCCGGACAGATGCAGACCATCGCACAGTAGGTCTGCATCCCTCCAGATGCTCCCCAGTCCCAATGAAGCCAAAACCCTGAGCTCCACACCAGTTTTTCAACCACTCATTGAATTCCCTGGTAAGGAGTGCCTAGCATCCACCTTGCCATAGGCAGGCAGCACCTCCGAGAAGGTACCGTATGCACTACTTGTCTAAGGCCCTCCCCAACTCTACAAATTCCTCTTGCACTGCTCTGATCCCATTCCTAGCCAGGTCATTTGTCCCTAGGTGGACAATGACATCCACTTCCCTCCTTGTGCAGCTCCTCCCACAATCCTGAGGATTCGCTTCCTGTCGCCCGGTCTTGAGGCTTGCACGGCTAGAACTGCTTCTTGGAGTAGTTTTCCTCCTCCCGGTGCCTTTCTTTGTTCCAGACTGCTTGGGATTCAGTCTTATGTAATTACCTACTGCAAGAACCCTCTCGAAGTAAGATAGTACAGTTACGTAAGAACTTACCGTAACAGTAGATCTTCGAGAGAGGCTCTTGCAGTAGGTAATACCTTCCCGCCCTCCATCCCCCTAGGCTTTTTCAGCTCCTTTTCCATTGAGGGAAATATCTGCTCCTCTTGTCCGGCCTCTTTCGGCCTGTGGCGGGAAAGAACTGGAAGGCGGGCTGCCGGGACCGCCCTTTATACCGATGTCTCCTGCGCGGTCACCCTGGCGTGAGGCGGTCCCTTGCCAGGGACTGCTAGCTAGAAATTTTCCGTGAGGGTCCTCCGCCTACAGCGTCAGTCCTATATATAATTACCTACTGCAAGAGCCTCTCTCGAAGATGTACTGTTACGGTAAGTTCTTACGTAACTGTACTTTCTAGGAGTGGTATATGTTCATCCACACAACCCACCCGACCTCCCCGGCTTTGACACGCAACCTGGCTTCCAGCAGGCTAGATCTGGCGTCATGGGGCGGAGCCGAGGGTTTTACCACCCAGGTGGGTGGGAGGAACCAGCTTGAAGACCGTCCGGCAAGATTTAAAGCAGCAAGGAACCTGCCACAAAGTGTGGATGAACTACATATACCACTTCTAGAACTCCTGTTACAGGTGAGTAACCTGTATTTATTGATGTATAGGGAGAAAAGGATGAGACCTAATATGGAGCCTTGCGGGACTCCCCTGGCCACTGGGAGGGATGCAGAGAAGAGGCTACCAGCTTTTACGTTCTGGGTCCTTCCAGATAAGTAGCTGGTAAACCACTGGGCAGCAAGGGAGGTGGCACCTACATTTATTAGGCTTGAGACCAATAGATTGTGGTCAACAGTGTTGAACACTTTGCTGAGATCTAAGAATACTGCACCAGTAACTTTCTTGGAGTCCATGGCTGTGACCCAATCATTGGTAACCCGGCTAGAGCAGTGATTCTGCTATGGTTGGGCCAAGCCGGATTGTGCAGGGTTGAGGATTGAAGATGATTCAATATGGAGTGTTTTTTGTTTTTTTCTTAATCATTTTCTCCCTTGGTCCCTGGTCTGCCTGCCTCTATCACGTCCTGGCATCCCCTCAGGTCTTCCGGCCGCCATCTCCAGGGATCCCCAGCTTCTGTTCGGGTCCCGCAGCTTCCGTTCGGGTCCCGCAGCTAGTACCCCCACAGCGGGGCGGCGGCGGGCCCCCCTTCACCCTCCGCTGAGACCGGATCCAGTGTGTCGCTGCGTACCCTCGGAGCCATTGCTCCCATCGGAGACGGCCATCATGCCACCACAACCAGTGCCAATTTCCCATTTTCTCCCCATGGCGTGTGAGGCATGCAATGATGCCAAGGGACAGGCGCACGCATGGTACCGCACGCACACCTTCCCGGCGTCGGCCCCAGCACATCCCCCTGACTGCCTATGCTACTGCATCACCCCCAGCCATTGCTAGAGGCCACCAGAGCACCGGTGACAGCATCCCCCCCCTCCCTGGGGAAGGAGAGCAGTCCAGCGGACGCTCTATCCTTCACCCTCTCCGAGGACCCTTGCTCGTTCCTGAACCTGGGTCACCGGCGCAGCGCAAGGTGTGGCGTCCAGCACCTCAACCCTCAATATGGAGTTTTATTTGGGAGTAAACTAGCTTTTCAAGGACATTGTCGAGGACAGGCAAGATTGAGATGGGCCTGTAGTTGTTTAAGTCGCATGGGTCTCCTAACTTTAATAATGGGATGACATGGGCAGATTTCCAACAGGCGGGAACAGTGGCAGTGGAAATGGAAAGATTGAATATGTGGAGGATAAGGGCAGTGAGGTAGGGGTAGCCTAGTTTAAGAAAAAATGGTTCAAACTACATGAAGTCTTGCTGTATTCTGACATATGCAGTGATCTCCAACCCTTGAACTGCCCTGGAGAACAAAGAGTTAACTTTCCATGCAGGGCATGGAACACTGAGCTCGAGTTCGGTTGAAGCCTCTGTCTGCTGTTGTTTAAACTCCAACTGCGGATTCTTTACTCCGCCTCACTGAACAGTCGCTCCGGAGATTTCTCCTTCGCTCGGTTCAAAAAGGTGGTTAAAGTGTTGCTTTTTAATCGGTTTCAACGAATTTCTGCTTCTAAACCTGTCAGTTTAAGTCTCTGTCTGTGGTACCAGGAGTACTAGATAGGTTTTCTACATTAGTTTCTGTGTGGAACTTGTAAACATTGGATCGGTTCAGTGTGAACCGATCAAGGTTTGTGTAAAAAAAACCTCTATCTTTATTAGAGTGTGGTAACCGGTCCGTATTGGTTCTAAAAAAACGGATTTCATTACGTTTTTTTCCAAGACCAGAATACTTGTCAGGAAACCAATAGGTGTCTTGCCTGCTTGGATTGCCGAAAAAGAGTAAGTTTTGGTTAGATTGGCCATGTCTGAGAAACCCAAGAAAAAACCGGCCCACTGGGTTTCAACACTGTAGTGTGTGTGGGAAGCCTTTGCTAAGGCTGATCCCACACCACCTGTGTTGTTGTCTGGGGTTTGACCACTTCAATTCAGACTGCCAAATTTGTAAAAGTTTTCCCAAAGCTACCCTTGATAAGAGAGTAGGTAGACTGAGGGAAAGGAGGCTGAGAAGTCCACTGACCGGATGGCCAGCCGGTTCAGTTCCGACCGAACCAGAAGGGTGCCCTCTGACCAGGCGAAACTTCTTGGGCAAAGGAGAACCGATTCGAGGAGTCTGTTCTGGTTAAAAGAAAGAAAAGGGATAAATCATCCGGTTTGGATCCACAAGTTCTTTCTCCGACCGCTGATGAGATAGCCAAAGCAATAAGGATAGTTCAGTCGCTAACTCCGGTTCCGGCCGAACCGGCACCATCTGTCAGGGGCTCGGTTCGGTCGGTTCCCCGGGTTCCGGATTATACTTTAGAAGAATTTTATGAGGCGGAGGAGGGAGAGTATGAAGATGATGATGATGATGGTGATTATGAAAGTCTGGATGTGCCTGTTGACCCGGACATCTCCCCAGACAGACCTTCAGGTGTTTCTCCTCCTAGGCTTTCTGAGTCCCCTTCCCACTTTATGTTTTACAAGAAAGTGGCTGAAACCCTCCAGCTTCCTATGGAAGAAGCAGTAGAGGATCAGGAGGAGCCTGATTTCCTTGAGATAATGGACATCCCAGAGTCAGGAGATTGTCTGTTCCCTCCATAAGTCTTTTGGGAAACAGACATTTAAAATCTAAAACTCCTAATTCCATACCTCCTGTGGACAGAAGAATGGACAAGAGGTATACTCTTTCAGGCTCAGATACGGAGTTCCTTTCCCAGCAGTGCAGCCATGTTGGAGTAGTGCAGGCTGCTGCCTGTAATAAGGCAAATATTCCCTTGGCCTCACACCCCCCCAGATACGGACTCCAGGAGGATTGATGCCATGGCAAAGAAACAGTACATGGCAGCATCTTTCGGACTCAGGCAGGCTAACTATATTGCCTACATAGCTAGTCGTGGCCAAAAATATTGGCGCCCTTGCAGTTTTTTCTAATAATGCAGTTGGAATTAAACTCACCTGTGGTGAGTTGCAGGTGCCTGCAATATAAAAATCACTCATTCAACCAGTTTGAATAGAGAAAAGGACTCATTCTCCTGTTTTGTGTCACTGTGTGTACTGCAGTGAGCATGGAGAAAAGAAAGACAGCCAGAGAATTGTCTGAGGAGGTCAGACAGAAGACTGTAGCCAAGCATGGGCAATCTCAAGGCTACAAATCAATCTCCAGAAACCTTGATGTTCCTGTTTCCACTGTACATAATGTTATCAGGATGTTTAAGGCCCATGGCACTGTAGCCTCCCTGGACGTGGCCGCAAGAGAAAACTTGATCGAAGATCGCAGTGCAGGATTGTTCGAATGGTGGAGAAAGCACCTCGATCAACTGCCAAACAGATTCAAGCTGACCTTCAGACACAAGGATCGACAGTTTCAACTCTCACCATCCGCGCCAACTCAATGAAAGGGGTTATATGGTAGGAGGCCGGAGGACCCCACTGCTGAGAGAGAGACATAAGAACGCCTGACTGGGGTTTGCCAAAACACACCTGAACAAGCCAAAATCCTTCTGAGAGAATGTCCTGTGGACAGATGAGACCAAATTAGAGCTTTTTGGTAAAGCACATCATCTCTATATTTACAGAAAACAAAATGAAGCCTTCAGAGAAAAGAACACCTTCCTACAGTCAAACATGGAGGAGGTTCAGTGATGTTTTGGGGTTGCTTGTGCTGCCTCTGGCACTGGGTGCCTTGAGCGTGTATGGCATCATGAAATCTGGAGACTACCAGGCCATTTTGGAGCGCAATGTTGAACCCAGTGTCAGAAAAACTGGGTCTCCGTCGAAGGTCATGGGTCTTCCAGCAGGACAGTGACCCCAAACACACTTCAAAAAGCACCCAGGAATGGTTCAAGACAAGACGTTGGACTGTTCTGAAGTGGCCAGCAGTGAGTCCAGATCTAAATCCCATTGAAAACCTGTGGAGAGATCTTTGAAGACAGCAGTTGGGAGAAGGCACCCTTCAAATCTGGGAGAACTAGAGCAATTTGCACAAGAAGAGTGGGCCAAACTGCCAGTAGAGAGGTGCAGGAAGCTCATCCATGGCTATAGGAAGTGGTTGATTGCAGTTATTTTGACCAAAGGCTGTGCTACCAAATATTAAGTCTAGGGTGTCAATAATTTTGTCAGTGCCATTTCTTTTCATTTTCTGATTTAAAAGGATATATTAAATTCTGAATCAGAAACAAAGGTTCTGTAATATTAACCGAGAAATAAAGAATTGTGGAGACCAAATACTGTACTGTTGTTAATTTCAACTTGTGTTTAGAGAATTGTGAGTTATTTGAAAAAGTGCAAGGGTGCCAATATTTTGGCCACGACTGTAGGTACCAGAAGTCCAGGTGGGACACTGTGCTGGCTCTAGCTAAACAGGCCTCTGACCAGCTTGCCAAGGAGCTGGAGTGGGTGGCTGCAGATGGGTTTGAGGCATCCAAGGTGCAATTTCATGCTGCTGTGGACTCCAATGATGTTTCATCTAGAGTCATGGCTACATCTGTGGCTCTTCGGAGGATGGCTTAGCTCAGATGTACTAGCCTATCACAGGATACCCAGGCTAAGGCCATGGATTTTCCTGTCAGTGGTAATTCTCTGTTTGGGGAGCAGACAGAGAACTACATGAAGATGATGGATGAATACAGGACCACCTACAGGAGTGCTCAGGCCAAAGAAAGGCAAGCCACTCCTCAGAGGCAGCATTCCAGGGGCAGGAGAAGGCCCTTTCAAATGCCTTTTTACGAAGCCCAGGCCTCCTCTTCTGCTTTTGCTCAGAGGGGGTTCTTTAGAGGGAGAGGCAGACAGGGTATGAGCAGGCCTGCTTCCACCCCTCAGCCTAAAGCCCCTGCCAAGCAGACACCCTGATGGGTCTGCCCGGGCCGATTCTCCAATACCTGTAGGGGGCAGGCTGGCTTACTTTGTCCAGTATTGGAAGTCTTTAACATCAGACAAGTGGGTCCTGGAAGTAGTAAGCCAGGGACTGGTTCTCAGCTTCAAAAAATTTCCCAAGATGAGAACCAGATCCTTTCCACCTGCAAATCCATCAGAGGCCTTGCCCTAGAGGCAGAGGTTTCTTCCCTCTTGGCTCTCAGATCCATAGAAAGGGTTCCTACCCTACACAGGGGCAAAGGATTGTATTCCAGGTACTTCCTAACCCCCAAAAAGACAGGAGAATGGCGGCCCATCCTGGATCTGAGATATCTAAACAAGCACCTTTTAAAGCCAAAATTCAAAACGGTGACTCTGGGAATAATTCTGCCCTCTCTAAGGCCAGGGAACTGGCTAGCCTCCCTGGACCTCAAAGATGCCTATTTTCACATTCCCATCAGGTGCTCCCACAGAAAGTACCTCAGGTTCGAGTTGCCCTCAGGCCACTATCAATTCAGAGCAATGCCCTTTGGTCTAACATCAGCCCCAAGGGTGTTCACAAAGTGCCTGGCAGTAGTGGTTGCTTTCCTAAGGAGAAAAAAGATCTCCATCTTTCCATACCTGGACGACTGGCTCATAGTGGGTCAGTCTCCAGACCAAGTCAAGTCACACCTGCAGATAACTCGCAACTGCTCACTTCCTTAGGATTTCCTAAATCTTCCAAAGTCAGTTCTGGAGCCGGTACAGCGCCTCACCTTTATAGGGGCGGAGCTGGATACAATCAGAGCAAAGGCCTTCCTTCCCCTGGACAGGGCAAAGACACTAATAGAACTGGCCTCTTCTTTCACCCTTCAGGTGTCTCGACCAGCAATACACTTCTTGCAGCTCCTGGGCCACATGGCAGCCTCTACAGCAGTGGTCCAGGGGGCAGGATTTCAGATGAGGGACATTCAGTTCCATTTGAGAGCCTTCTGGTCCCAGAGAAAGGATTCCCTTACCAAACTAGTCCCAGTGACTCGAACCCTGACCCAGGCTCTGCAATGGTGGCAGGATCAGGACAGTTTAAGGCAGGGAGTTCCTTTTGTCACTCAGTCTCATTCAGTAATCCTCACCACAGACACCTCCCTCTTGGGCTGGGGAGCCCACTTGGGGGATCTGCTCCTGCTTGGGACCTTAATGTTTGCATTGCTCAGCTTATGCAACCCCCCTTTGAGCCTTTGTCCTCTGCAGAGCTTAAGTACTTGACTTG
Source organism: Neoceratodus forsteri (assembly GCA_016271365.2). Classification (NCBI taxonomy): domain Eukaryota; kingdom Metazoa; phylum Chordata; order Ceratodontiformes; family Ceratodontidae; genus Neoceratodus; species Neoceratodus forsteri. The sequence continues at coordinate 334,745,774 of CM057456.1, read as the reverse complement.
GAAAACTGTGTTTTTGGTAGTCATTACTTCTGCCAGGCGCATCAGTGAATTGCAAGCCCTCTCAGTGGAACCTGATTTCATCTCTTTCCATAGAGATAAAAGTGGTCCTAAGAACTAACAGGAAGTTTTTGCCTAAGGTGGTTTCAGATTTCAACCTTAATCAGTCTCTCTCTCCCTGTTTTCTTCACTGACCATTCCTCCTCTGGGGAGAGGAGGTTGCACAGCCTGGATGTAAAAAGAGCCCTTAGCTACTACATAGAGCGCACCAAGGGTCACAGGTTTGAGTCCCTCCAGTTGTTCCTCACTTATGGGGAGGTTGGTAAGGGCAAACCTGCCACTAAAAGATCTATTGCCAGGTGGATTGTCTCTTGTATACAATTCTGCTATGAGAAATTGGGGGTAGAACCCCACCCTCAGGCCTGAGGGCTCACTCTACTAGAGGTACAGCTGCTTCCCTGGCTGCTGCCAGGGATATTCCTATCTTAGAAATCTGTCAAGCAGCCACCTGGAAAACAGTCCATACATTCACCAAGCATTACTCTCTGGATATCCAGGCTAGGAGTGATGCTCGGTTTGGCACAGCAGTGCTTCAGAGCCTATTCCCAAAGTAGGTTCTGTCCCTCCTCCTTGGAGGTACTGCTTGGTAGTCTGCATATGTCAGAATACAGCAAGACTTCATGTTGTTTGAAGAAAAAATTACTCACCTTAGTAATGTTGTTTCTTCTAATGGAGTCTTGCTGTATTCTGACCTCCTCCCCTCTCAGAACCTGGTTTTTGGGATGTGGGTGGGCAGGAGCAGTGTTGGCACCTAGAGGTGCCCCCTTCTTTTCTCACCCTCTTTTGTTTTGGGTGTGTGTTGTGTTTTGTTTTTTGGGTTTCCTGACTTGAGTCTTTGCTTTGAAACCAAAGAACCCTTTTTATCAAATTTAGTTGCCAGTTGGCTAGTGTGAGTTTACAGTTTCCACACAGAATGCCCAGTGAGTATAGCGCGCGTAAAGATCTGGCAGTTGGAGTTTAAATAACAGCAGACAGAGGCTTCAACCAAGCTCGAGCTCAGCGTTCCATGCCCTGCATGGAAAGTTAACTCTTTGTTCTCTGGGGCAGTTCAAGGGTTGGAGATCACTGCATATGTCAGAATACAGCAAGACTCCATTAGAAGAAACAACATTACTAAGGTGAGTAATTTTTTCTTCTAGACCGTCTCCTCCACTTTTCCGAACGTCTGTATTAAGAAGTGAATCTTCGACGACTTTGTAGCTAAGCGGGAGCTACTGTAGCGGGTGGGTAGAAGTTGGAGAGACAGAGTTATTATAGTTTTGGTTGCTACCACAGGCTGCATAAGGCGAAGAGTCGAAGGCTAGGCCAGCAGTTACAAAATGATTGTTGATTTCTTTGAGGATTAGGCAACTCTTTTTCCACTTCCTACCATTGTTGAGGATCTTCAGTGGGATGGAGGAGGCTACTGGCGACCTTGATGAACTTCGATGTCTTCCAGATTTTTGGGAATTCCCTTTTGCCTGTTCAAGGGTGGAGACATAATAGTTGGCTTTGCTTGAGCGAATTTGTTTAACACAGGTGTTTCTAGCTGCTCTGGATGCTTGCCAGTCAGTTGGGCTTTTGAATTTTCTAGCCTTTGCCCAGAGTTTATCACGGTGGGAGTGTAGCCTTAAGGTCTGATGTAAACCATGGGTTGGATGTTTATGCACCCACGCTTTGATCATAGGAGCATGCTTGTTGGCCAGCACAGTAAGGTTGTCTTTAAGGACAGTGACCGCCTCATCAATCGCTTTGGCAAGGTAGAGGTCTTGCCATCTAATTTTGCTCAAGTCGGATAAGTAGTCTGATCGTGTGAACTTGCAAAAGGACCGCTTAGTTATGAGTGTTGGTTGTCGTTGAGCTTTAACTTGTGATCTTGTACAAACAACCACCCCATGGTCACTCATGTCATTGTGGAAGACTGCAGAGTGTAGAATTTTGTGGGGATGCATAGAAAGTAAGACATCGAGGAGAGAACTGTTGTCAGGATTGGATGTATTGTTTCTAGTAGGTGCGCCAACTAACTGGGTTATGCCGACTTCATCACAGAATGATTTCAGGCTGCGCAATTTGGGGTAAGCCAGTCCATATTAAAATCCCCAAGTAGTAAAGTTTTGGTGTTGACAGAGGCAATTAAGGATTTAAGTAAGGTGAGGATGTCAGTGCCACCAGATGGAGGGTGGTAACCACCAATAATAGTGAGACATTCAGTGGATGGAAGGTGTAATTTGAGAGATACGATTTCATACTCCTTAGGTTTAGATTTACAGTAGACATCACTGATTGTAGACTTAGATTTAATGTAGATGTCCACACCACCCCCTCTGGCTGCCCTGTGCAGATTGTAGCCAGGATCACTGTTGGTCTTTGAGCCAGGATTCAGTTATAATAATAAGGTCCGGCTCGGTATGGGCAGCCCATACTTGAAGCTGATCAAACTTTTTTGCAAGGCTCAATATGTTGACTAACATTAACTTAAATCCAGGTGCAGATGCAAATTCTGTGGGAGATGCGAATGGTAATGGGGGTCCAGGATTTAGCTCCATGTTACGTGAACAGAGAAGGAGCAAGAGAAGCAGTTACTTAATCCAGTTTTTGCAGGATAGGGCGCTTTTTCCTTTGTGATAGTCTGCAAAGTGGTGATGGGTGCGATAATGCGAGAGGCAGCAGTGAAGGGCAACTAGGGAGAGCGCCAGATCCACATATATGAGTGGAGCAGAAAGTCTGGGGATGAAGAATATAGGGCGGTATGAAGGGAGGTGGGCATGCTAAGTAAGGGAGGTGCAGGAATAAGGTTCTGATTACTGGATTGGATACTTGCAGAGGTGGACTTGTTCCTTGTTCATAGTTATGATGAGCCACTATGGATAAAGTGGCTAGGAGTAAGAAAAATCTTGCGTATGAGGAGTGTGCCATGGCACCGTAAGTATGAAGGCTTGGAGAGTTATGGACACAGTCAGTTAAGTGGGTAGGAGAAGACAGGATTAGGAAGGGCTGTGCCTGCCAGAGACAGCAAGCCTGTTGTGCAGATCAGCAGCTCTAAGGTGGAGTAGAAGTGCACAGGATTGGGCAGAAAGTTGGCAGGGTGTGGCCAATAGGAGTGTATCTCGCGAAAAGGGGTTGTACAAAGGTGTATTTAAAGGAGGTCTGGGAGGGGATGGGACAAAAAAAGAAGGCAGTTAGTAGGAGGGGGTCAGGGATTAGTAAAACAAAAGGAGGATTAACTTAGGCGCCAAGCGTGGGAGCAGTTCCCAACAGTTTAATTAAACTTAAATGAGCTGTAAGCATGCAAGCAGTACAATTCAGTAGGATCATTTTGGCAAGGACTTAAAATTGTAGGCAAAAATAAAATAAAAACCGAGCTGAAGTTAACTCAGGGCTCTCTGAAATGCTCAAAGAAGCAGGGACCAATCAGGGCTTGCCTCAGCAAAGTGCCTGTGATCCGGTTGTCTGGGGAATTGCCGTACCTTCTGAGGGAGATAGTCCAGGTGTCTGGAAGCGGTCGGCGGCTGCAGGAATGCCACCCGACCGTGGAAGAGACTCCAGTGGGAGCGAGAGCTGGCCCTGTTCAGGGAAAGTGCATTATAGCAGATACATATATTGGAATAGGAATAGGCAAGGAGCACAATTAGAGTAAACCAGTAAGCTCACAGTAAGTTAGACAGGTACCCAGTACATTAGTCACAATTACACAGGGGGTAGGGTGGGAGACATGGAGACAGTAAAGGAGCTGCAGGGGGCTAGCAATTGCAGCTGCAGAGACCAAGTTCCAGCAAGTACACTTTGAGACCAGATTTAAAGCCAGGGGGAGAGGGCTTGCCAACCGGACTAGCTGGGAGAGTGTTCCAAAGGTATGGGACGGCATGCCGAAAGGATTGCTTGTTGCCATGGTTAGTGCAAACCCGTGGTATGGAGAGGGGACAACCAGCCAAGGATCGAGGTACTGCACCTTGGAATTGAGCAGACCACTCAGGTGGGGAGGAGGGCCAGAAGTGGTAAATTTGTATGTCAAGCAGATAGGGGAGTAGGCTAGCTTGCGGCTTAGGGAAAACAGACTTCTGTTGAACTCTTTATTTATTACACTTTATTGCACCGACGGCCACGCGGTACCTCAACCAGTCACGGACCCCCCCCACTTTCACTCTCAGATTGGGCCGCAGCTCCCTGATACCCCCTGGCTTACCCCCCAGGGCGGGGTTGTGGCATCTGCCTTGGGAGCTAAGCTGGCAATATAGCCTAGAGGTTAGAGTAACGAGCTTGGTACATCCAGCAGACCAGACATTCGTTTGATTCTCACAACCGCCACTTCAAACAACATGAAGTCTTGCTATATTATGACAATTGCAGTTTGTCCCACCATTAGAACTGCTCCGGAGGTGAAAGAGTTAGCTCCATTCCATGAATGGAACTTAGAGCACGAGCTCTAAAGAGAAGCTCTGTCTGTGTAGTTTCAGACCTGAACTGTCAGATTCTTTACTCCGCCTCACTGAACAGTCGCTCCGGAGGTTTCTCCTACTGCTCGGTTCATTTCTCGGTTTAAAACAGTGCTTTCTCGTTCGATTCAACCGAGAATAGTTTTATTTTAACCAAAAAACCGATCGGTTCAAGCTCTGTCTGTGGTATCGTAAGTAATTCATATTTTAATTCTGTGTGGAACTTGTAAGTTTTATCGGTTCGGTTTTGAACCGATCAGCTAAGTTAAAACTTAAAGTTTTAAATTTGAGATTTTAGAGTGCGGTTCCTGGTTCTTATCGGTTCTAAAAGCGGTTTCTTTGCGGTTTTCCAATACCCATGTGACAGTTAGGAACCGATAAGGTGTCTTGCCTGGCACTTCCCGTTTAAAGGCAAGTTTTTTTTCTATTTATATTTTCTGCCCCAGCCGCCGGTAGCCCGGTACCATCTGCCGGTCACGCTTCCACCCCCTCACATCAGCCTCGCGCCCTTCCGATACCCCGTGGCTTACCCCCCACGGTGGGGCTGCGGCACTGGGGACACATGCCGCAGGTGTCAAACTAGGTCGGAGGGCTGGCCTGAGGGGGCTAATTGAAGCTGTGACCGGCTTCATCAAGGGCCCCGGCGGCATACTCCATTTTCTTTTTTTCCGGGAGGCGGGGACGTGCAATGACGCGGACGTCCTGCCCCGCCTCGACGCACATTACTGTTGAGTCGGTGGTCGCGCCACCTGGTCTCCACCAGAGTCGCTACCACCCCGAGCACTTCCTCATCTCCTCCCCGAGAAGGAGAGCAGTCCGATGGACTCTATCCTTCTCCCCCGCCGCCCCTCCAGCGACCCGAGTCCGCTCCTAAACCCGGTCACCGGCGCTTGCCGAAATCCCACTGCGCCAAAGGGCCGCCTAAAGGGCAAGTTTTTTTGGTTAGGCTGGCATTATGTCTGAGAAACCCTAAAGAAAAACTGGCCCATTGGGTTTCAACACTGTGATGTCTGTGGGAAGTCTTTGCCAAGGCTGACCCACACACCATGTGTTTGTGTCTGAGGTTTGACCACCTCCAGTCAGACTGCCAGATTTGTAAGAATTTCCTGCAGCCACCCTGGAAAAGAGATTGGGCAGGCTCAGGGAGCGAGGAACCAAAAAGTCCTGACCCGGATGGCCAGCCGGTTCGGTGCCAACCGAACCGGAGGGAGTGCCCTCTGACCAGGGCGAGACTTCCTCGGGCAAACGAAAAGCTGGCTTGGATGAAGCAGTTCCAGTAAAGAGAACAAGAAAGTCAGCAGGTTTGGAGCCCAAAATTCTTACTCCAACTGCTGCAGAGATAGCAAGAGCTATTCAGATTGTCCAGTCACTTTCTCCGGTTCCGTCCGAACCACCACTATCTGGTAAAAGGTCGGTTCGGTCAGTTCCATCGGTTCAGGAATATGATGTTGAGGAGTTTTATAAACCAGAGGAGGGGGAGGATGATTATGAACAGTATGAATGTGACTTAGAGGGTCTGGTGTGCCATTGAACCGACATCTCCCAGACAGACCTTTAGAATCTCCCCCATGCTTTCTGAGTCCCCCTCTCATTTTATGTTTTACAAAAAAGTTGCTGAAACCCTCCAGCTTCCTTTGGAGGAAGCTGTGGATGAGCAAGAGGAGCCTGATTTTGTAGAAATAATGGATATACCAGAGTCTAGGAGATTGTCTATTCCTTTGCATAAGTCATTTAGGAAACAAACAATAAAAATCTTAAAAACTCCTAATTCTGTGCCTTCTGTAGATAAAAGATGGACAGGAGGTACACACTGTCAGGTCCTGATACAGAATTCCTTTCTCGCAATGCAGTCATGTTAGTAGTTCAGGCTGCAGCTGTGATAAAGCTAATATTCCCTGGCTTCACATCCTCCTGACAAGGATTCCAGGAAGATTGATGCCATGGCAAAAAATATACATGGCAGCGCCTGGGACTCAGGCAAGCAAATTATATGTTATGTAGCAAGGTATCAGAAATCTAGATGGGATACTGTTATGGATTTAGCCAAACAAGCCCCTGGCCAGCTTGCTAGTGAGCTGGAGCAGGTGGCTGCCGATGGCATTGAGGCTTCTAAGGTGCAGTTTCATGCTGCTGTGGATTTTAATGATGTTTCCTCTAGAGTCATGGCCACATCCGTAGCTTTTGTAGGTTGGCCTGGCTCAGGTGTACTTAGCTTGTCACAGGATACCCAGACTAAGGCTATGGATTTTCCTGTGGTGGTAAATTCTCTGTTTGGGGAGCAGACAGAGAATTATATGAAGAAGATGGATGAATATAGGACTACCTATAAAAGTGCCTAAGCCAAGGAGCGCAAGCCACTCCTCAGAGGCACACCCCAGGGGTAGGGGTAGGCCTTTCCACAGGCCTTTTTACCAAACCCAGGCCTCCTCTGCTTATGCTCAGAGGGGGTTCTTCAGAGGCAGAGGCAGACGAGGCGCGGGCAGGTCTGCCCCCACCCCTCAGCCTAAAGCACCTGCCAAGCAGGCACCCTGATGGGGTGCCCAGGGCCGATTCTCCTTTACCAGTAGGGGGCAGGTTGGCTTACTTCAGTTAGAACTGGGTGTCTAACTTCAGACAAGTGGGTTCTGGAAGTAGTAAGCCAGGGTCTGGTTCTCAGCTTCAAAAAGTTCCCAAAGATGAGAATCAGGTCTTTTCCACCTGCAAGCTCTTTAGAGACCTTTACTCTAGAAGCAGAGGTCTCAACCCTGTTAGCTCTCAGAGCGGTAGAAAGGGTTCCTCCCCTACACCAGGGCAAGGGTCTGTACTCCGATACTTCCTTACCCCAAAAGACAGGAGAATGGCTGCCCATTTTAGACCTCAGATATCTGAACAAGCATCTTTTGAAACCAAAGTTCAGAATGGTAACTCTGGCAATGATTTTACCCTCTTTAAGGCCAGGGGACTGACTAGCTTCCCTGGACCTCAAGGATGCCTATTTTCAGTCCCAATTAGAAGCTCCCACCGAAAGTACCTCAGATTCGAACTGCCCTCAGGTCACTACCAGTTCAGAGCAATGCCCTTCGGCCTTACCTCTGCCCCAAGGGTATTCACAAAATGTCTGGCAGTAGCAGTGGCTCACTTAAGGAGGCAAAGGATTGCTGTTTTTCTCTATCTGGACGACTGGCTCATTGTAGGCCAGTCCCCAGAACAGGTAAAATCTCACCTGCAAGTCACCCAGCAGCTTCTCACCTCCCTGGGCTTCCTGCTAAATATACCAAAGTCGGTTCTGGAACCAGTTCAGGTACTCACCTTCATAGGTGCAGAATTGGACACAAATCTGGCCAGAGCTTTTCTTCCCTTAGAAAGGGTAAGGAACTTGGTGGCTCTGGCCTCCTCCTTCACTCTGCAGGTCTCTCGACCAGCAAGACACTTTTTGCAGCTCCTGGGGCACATGTCTGCGTCCACAGCTGTAGTGCAGGGAGCAAGATTTCAGATGAGAGACATTCAGTTTCACTTGAGAGCCTATTGGTCTCAGAGAAGAGACCACCTTTCCAAGTTGGTCCCAGTGACCCGAACCTTGATCCAGGCCCTCCAGTGGTGGCAGGATCAGAGCAATTTAAGACTGGGGGTCCCCTTCATTCCCCTTTCTCACACTTTGACCTCACTACGGATGCTTCCCTCCTGGGGTGGGGAGCCCACATGGGCGATCTCTCCACTCAGGGAGTGTGGTCCCCCCAGGAATCTCTGCTCCACATCCGTTTGCTGGAACTCAGAGCTGTCTTTTTAGCACTTCAAGCGTTTTCTGCTTCTGTCCAGAACAAAGTGGTACAAGTCAGAACAGACAATACCACAACAATGTGGTACATCAACAAGCTGGGGGCCACTCGGTCTTCGGCCTTGTGCACCGAGGCAATGAAGTTGTGGTCTCTGGCCTATTCCCTGAACACTTCACTCATAGCAGTTCACCTTCCAGGAAAGGACAATGTCCTAGCAGATGCTCTCAGCAGGATTTCTCAGGGCCATCATAATGGTCTCTGGATCCTCAAGTACTGGGGATAGTCTTTGCCAGATGGGGCACCCCTCAGATAGATCTTTTTGCAGCCCCAGACAATCACCAACTTCCACTGTTCTGTTGCAGGCCCCCAGTGTTGGGCTCAGTCCCCCTGGACGCCCTTCTCCTGGATTGGGAAGGGAAGTTTCTTTATGCTTTTCCACCCTTCCCTCTCCTATGCAAGGTGTTAGTAAAAATCAGATCCCAGCCTTGCAGGATGATTCTGATTGCCCCAGATTGGGCCAGGCAGCCCTGGTACCCACTCCTTCTGTCCCTGACAGTCCATCTCCCCCTGTGTCTCCCCAGGAATCACAACCTATTAACCTGTGCCCAGGGGAGAGTTTGGTATCTGAACCTTAAATCCCTCAACCTCAAGGCCTGGCTCTTGAGGAGTTAGAATTTCTGACCCACACCTCTCTCAGGGTGTTCTTGAAACTTAAAGGCTTCTAGGAAGCCTTCCACTAGGCTACTTATAATTCTAAGTGGAAAAGGTTCTCCATTTGGTGTTCTGGGAAACATATTTCCCCAGAATCTGCTGATTTGCCCATTGTGTTAGATTACATGGTCCATCTTAATTCTTTGGGCCTGAGACCAGCTACCCTGAGAGTTCATTTGGCAGCTGTCTCTGCTTTTGTTTCAGCAGGAAAGCCATCCTCTCTTTCCGCTCACCCTGTATTTTCCAAGTTTTTTAAGGGATTACTTCATACTAATCTACCTTTTCGGGATCCGGCCCCTGCCTGGGACCTTAATGTTTGCATTGCCCAGTTAATGTAACCCCCTTTTGAACCTCTGTTTTCTGCAGAGCTTAAGTATCTAACTTGGAAAACTGTTTTCCTAGTGGCTATCACTTCTGCTAGACGCATAAGTGAGTTGCAAGCCTTGTCAGTAGAAACTGACTTTATTTCTTTCCACAGGGATAAGGTAGACCTCAGGACTAACAGGAAGTTTTTGCCTAAGGTGGTTTCAGATTTCCATCTTAACCAATCTATCTCCCTTCCAGTGTTTTTCACTGAACATTTCTCTTCTGGTGAGAGGAGATTGCACAGTTTGGATGTTAAGAGGGCCCTTAGTTACTATATAGAACGTACCAAGGGTCACAGGTTCGAATCCCTCCAACTTTTTCTCACTTATGGTGAGGTTGGGAAAGGGAAACCTGCCACTAAGAGATCAATTGCCAGGTGGATTGTCTCTTGTATCCAATTTTGTTATCAGAAACTGGGCAGAGATCCCCCCTCTGGCTTGAGGGCTCATTCTACCAGAGGTACAGCCGCGCCTCTAGCTGCTGCCAGAGACATCCCTATATTGGAGATATGTCAAGCTGCTACTTTAAAACGTGCACACTTTCACCAAGCATTACTCCCTGGATGTCCAGGCTAGGAGAGTTGCTCGGTTTGGCACAGCTGTGCTTCAGAGCCTATTCCTAAGTAGGTTCTGTCCCTCCTCCATGGAGGTACTGCTGTGTAGTTCGTAATTATCATAATATAGCAAGACTTCATGTTGTTTGAAGAAAAATTACTCACCTTAGTAATGTTGTTTCTTCTAATGGAGTCTTGCTATATTATGATCTCCCCAGCCTGCCCCTCTCAGAACTTCTACTTGGGTATGGGGTGGGCAGCCTAGTGTGGCACTATTTTATGTCCTTTTATGTGTTTTCACCCCTTCTTGGGGTTTGGGGTGTGGTGCTTTTCATTTTTCCTTATATTTTCTCATATTGTTAAATTATACTATTAGTTCTGGTCCCCTGACTTGAGTCTTTTGTGTTGGGACCAGCAATGGTGTTAATATTTAGGTAGCCAGTTGGCTGAGTGTGAGTTACAGCCACACAGACCTTAGTGAGTTTTTGCTCGTAAAGATCTGACAGTTCAGGTTTGAAACTACACAGACAGAGCTTCTCTTTAGAGCTCGTGCTCTAAGTTCCATTCATGGAATGGAGTTAACTCTTTCACCTCCGGAGCAGTTCTAATGGTGGGACAAACTGCAATTGTCATAATATAGCAAGACTCCATTAGAAGAAACAACATTACTAAGGTGAGTAATTTTTTCTTGCATACTGTGCGACTCTGAGCAAGTCACTTAACCTCCCAGTTTGCTCCTGAAAACAGGCAGTTGTGCCTAGTGGGCCTTACCTGGTTACCAAAGACTAAAATAAATAGTGCTGCAGGCGATGGGATAGGTCGGGGAGCCGGCTCTGAGAGCTGATTGAAGCCGGGGGCAGGCTTCATCTAGGGCGGCCTTCCGCAATCTTTTCCCGATGCACTACTGCTGAACTCTTAAGAAGACAAGTTGCCATGATCTTTGGTTCTGCACCTACACTCAAAGCCTGTTCATGCACTCTAACCACCCCAGTCCACAGGGAACACCACTCGACATCGTACAGTCCCTTAAGTACCTGGAATTTACCCTGGACCCATCTCTGAACTTCAGCCTCCACCTATCCATTATCTGCAAGTCGGTAAATATAAAATTGGGACTCGCCTACAAAATTAGGCACACCTTCATCACATCCGTTAGACTAGCTACTGTACAGGGTGCCCTGCGTCCTGGCCTTACATATGGCCTTATTACCTACCTGAAAGCCAGCAAGAAGATCCTAAGCAAATGGAACACGTGTTATAACAGTACTTGCCACTTTGCCCTATCTGCGCCCTGGAGCATACATCACTGCCTTCTATATTCCAGCCTAGGATGGCTGTCCCAGTTTTCCTGTAGAACCTACATGGCAGACTGCACAGTTGATAGCATTATGAGATCCAGCACAACACCTGCACTTGCCGCAATGATGAGACACACCCCACAGGCATACTTGCTGAAGTCTGCCGACAGGACACTCTGTGATCCTAAATGTATGACAGAGATGGGTGAGCAGGCGTTCTCTGCATTTGTGCCCAAACTTTGGAACTCTATCTCTGTAGCAGTAAGTCTAGCTCAGTCTCACCAGGTCTTTAAGAGTGACCTACGCAAATACCTTATGAGCACTGACCTATGTTCATGCAGCACGACTCTGCAAACTTCTACTTAACCAGGTCTTACCGTCTCCCAAGTTTACGTGCACTTAACCCACTTTGTATCTGACCTGCTATTATGTTTCTGTGTCCAAGGTTAGCTGTACTGACCTGAACAATGTCTATGCCTTGTTTTGTTGCTTTCTCCAACTAGTGGTGTGTTGTATTACCTGGTATATGCAGCTTACGGTGTCTAACTCAAACTCGTTGCATCACCTGCCATATTTTGTGGAGTTGTACTCACCTGTTATAGTGTTGCCTTAACGGTCATCAGTTATTGTATCACCTATTGTCTGTAACTCTCCTGGTCGTGCCTGAAAATAGATAATACCTTTTGTCTAGAGCACCTACCCGTAAACAAAACAAATTACACATATGTACACGAAACTCAGACACTAGAGTGGCAGTTCTGGTAATACATAGGTAATATACAATCATGTCAACCAGGCTGAGTCATTGCAAGCAGACGAATAGGGGTATCAGTAGCAGGTACAAGAGGGAGTGGTGAGTTTAGATAGTAGGGGGCAAGAGAGAAGGAGGAAGAAACGGACCAGATGTGTAAAGGAGTGACAGTGTACCCAAAACCGGATAAAAAGTAATATTCAGCACAGAGGGAAAATGCACAGCAAGGCAGTGAAGGCAATTTTCGTGACAGTTCTTTTTATATCTTCTAATTCTAACTAAAAGGGCTTTAGCTGGGGACTGCTCCAAAATATGTGTGTGTGTGTTGGCAATGAAGGAACAGTTTCTCCAACATTGCTCTGTAAATTCAACCCAAAATGTTTAGCAATTACAAGGGTTGTGAAGTATCTAGTTAAGTTTTGCACCTGAGCTCCCCTCCTTCCATATATTAACTGCTGTATTTTTTGTGACCAGTCTCCGTTCATTATATCAGTTTCTGATCTTCCTGAACTGAAAGTCTTCACCGTTTATTCATGCTTCTGGGTTCAAGCTGGAGGCACTTGGTCCGTGCAGGAGCCAAAAATCTTCAGGAGGGCTGGTGCTGTGGTAGGATCATGATTCGTGAGACTGCGAGATTACCTCTCGCCTGTGTAAGCTACCTCAGTGTCGAACCTCCAGCCGCCTCAGTTCCTTTTTTCCCGCTGAGTGCACTTCAGTGACAGCATTGCTTACACGCCGGGAGTCAAAACTTCACGCCTGTTTATTTTTAGTATTGTCATTCTTTGTTTAAAAAATGAAAAAAAGAAGCTGCGTTTTCTCTCAGCCCTCCCCATTGACGGAGTCTACTATAGCCGGTGTCAGTGACGGTAGGGATGCTTCATTGGAAGGCTGCTCTGGCAATGGGGCTGTGTCCAATCTGCTGCCCTCTCCAGAGGGGGGTCCAACAATGGGCAGTCTGGTGTCCGGGTTCAAGGACAGTCCTCCCATAGGCACACAAAAAAGCGGGCCCGATCCAGATCAGAGACCCGGCGCCGCTCGGCCTCAAGTTCTTCCTCTTCTTGACAGAAGAAGCTGTACTGCTGGAGGTCTCCTTCTGGTATGTCTGCTAGGGAGTCTTCAGTGGTCAAGAGCAGAAGGCCCACCCTGACCCTTCTGGCTCCCTGGTGGCCTCTGCTCTTGATGGTCTGGAGACTCTGCACCGAAGCCCCTCCCTGTCCTCTTGCAGAGTTTCTGGTGAGCAGTTTCATCACTGGGACGCTCTTATGGAGCAGTGGGTACAGTGTCTGTCTCGTCTGCCCTTTCCAGCAGACCCAGTTCTGGGACCCTCCAGTGGGAGCTGCATGGATGCGTGTTCAGCACCAATGACTGAAACTCTTTCCCCTCCAGTACTGGTGCCACCGCAGGTTCCACATGCCCCCCGCTTCACTCTGTTTCCATGCAGGCCAGCACGTTTCCAGGTCTGGCAGGCTTCCTCGGTGGCGTTGCCGTGGTCTTTGGTGCCAGTGTGGGCCGGGTCTTCATGCTGCATGCAGTACTGTGTGCTGTGGTGTGGCGTCAGGGTCTTCAGTGCTGCTTGTGGCATTGGGCTCTTCGGTGCCGGGTCCAATATCGGTCCTGGTGTCACCTGTCTATCCCTTGCCTAGGCCGGGAGGGATGCAGCCTGGCTGGGGCGACTCCAGATTTATCCGAGGCAGCTATGGAACAGGACGAGTCCAGTCCTGATTTTATTTCTGAAAACGGCAACGATGACTCATTCTACAGCTTGGATGAGAAACCCTTGCTCCCAGCTGAACCTCTGGTTGAAGATCTCTCCTTCCAGTCTCTTCGTAGAAACATGGGAACAACCCTGGATCTACAGACTTGTGGACCCAGGAAGGTTTTTATACCTCAAGTTCCTTCATATTCCTAATGTTCCAAAGAGCCTTCGCCTCCTGTCTCCCTGGAAACTTTGTCATAAGCAGGAAGTGTCCTCCCAAGGAGAGACCTTTCTTGACATCACAACCCATCACAGATGCTTTGGTGGTTGTCGTGGGACAGGTCAGGAAGCATAGCGTAAACCCAGGAGCAGTTGTAAAATTTCACAAAACTGTTTATTTGTAGTTGCAGTAACATAAAATAAAATAAACCTGTTCAGAATAACTATATACAGAAGCAAAATAAAATCTCTTGTAAAAAAAAATTAAAATTCTCCCTTGCAGCTCAGCTTAGCTGTTTTTATAACTCTTTCCAACCCCCATCCTTTGCAAGCATCCTGTCCTTTGTAAATGTCAGGAGCTGCTAGAACATTGAGAACTTCCTGAGGTCCCCACAGCAACTTCAAAAGGCTCAGGCATTTGCATCCAAGTAGCCTCTAGCTTTTTACAGTTATCTCAAATTATAAATATATACTTTTCAACAGTAACACAATTTTCTTTTTTAAACTTGTTTATTGATTAATTCCATTGTAAAAACATAGTTCTAGAGATCCATACAGTTTCTTAATTTTTAACAATGACTAAAATTTTAACTATCTTGTTACAAGAATGTCTTTTCAAAAAAGAATTAAAATATAAAAAAACTATGGTACATTAAATGGGAGAATAAGACTAGACAAAAGGTTGTTGCTGTGCCCAGGTAGGAATGGGAAACAATTAATACAAGCTAAAGGGGGTCAAAGGATGGGAGAAAGGAATGGGGAGGGACGAGGAGATATTGGATTATTCATTTCAAATGGCAATTCATAATGAATTAATTAATGCATATTATCTCTATAAATATCCCATCTGTTAGTAAATTGTTCCTTTTGATGATTTACTGAAAAAGTGATTCTTTCCATACTATAAATTTGTGAAATTATTTCCAACCAGCCTTGAATGGATGGGGCAGTCTGCTGGAGCCACTTTTTTGTAATAGCTTTTAAAGCTGCTATTGTGAGAATCGCCCATAGATCGTGCCCTTCTTTACCTTTAATATCGTTCAAATAGAGGCCCAATAACAAATGCTCTGGGCCCACTTCAATGGTTAACCCAGATAGATCTGTCAGGTGAGTAATGATCTGGTTCCAGAACCCACGGATACCAACACATTGCCAGAATATGTGTGCCTGATCCACTTTCATTGTGCCACAGTGTCTCCAGCAGGATGCCCTCTGGACTGAGCCTGCCTTTAATAGTTTGTACGGGGTGTAAAAGTACCTTATCTTGACCCTCCAGGCGTATTCTCATCAGGTTGGGGACGAGGTGGTCGTCCATGTATTCCTAGAAATCTTTATCCAGTCCCTAGAACTCAGAGTAAGACCAAGCTCGTCTTCCCACTTCTGGTGTATTTGTTGTATGTTATGAGCCTTATCAGCTATCAGATTCCAGTATAAAATGATGATTGCCCTTTACCATGTGTTCCCTTCCAGATGGTCTCAAAGGCCGCAGGAAAGGATCTTTCATCCTACCAGTTCAGAATTTGGTGAAATTTGTTATGAATGTGGTCCCTAATCTGATAGAAGTATATACAGTCTGTGGGGCTCCAGTCAACTTGGGCTCTAATCACTTCAAAGGGTAGTATATCTGCACCTTTGAGAACCTGCCATAGAGCACATAATCCCTTCACCATCTGCTTTGTATACCAGCCTGACTGAGTGGCCAGCACGAAGCTCTCATCATAACACCACCACCTATATTTCCACATGGTTTTGGCTGTGAAGCCTTTTCTAGTGCCATGGACCCAACTCAATAGCGTAGTTTGGACAGTAAATTGTTGGTAATCCTCTAGGTTTATTTGGGAGGGAGGGTTAAATAAAACTGCTGAAAGGGGTATCCTAGTTTTATTGTTGGTTATCATTTGCTTCCAATGGGGGTTATAGGTAGGGTGTGTCCAAAGAAGGGCCATCTTCATCTGGGCTGCCAGCCAGTAATCCAGCAGGCTGGGGCAGGCCCTGCCTCCCTCCTGTCTGGGTAAAAAAAGGGTTTTCCTGGAAACTCTGGGGCACAGGTGAGCTCTTAAGAAAGCTGATAACTTTTTCTGCCAGACCATAATGTCTCGTAGTGGAACTGGGCAGGGGACAGCCTGAAATAAGTAAAGAAATTGTGGGAGTATGTTTCTTTTCAGAGTCTGTAATCTAGAGTAGAAAGGGAGGGGTAAGAGATGCCATTTGTGTAAATCCGCCTATATTGTTCTGAGAAGTGGGGAGTAATTATCGTTATAAAGACTGTGTGGTGGCTTACTCAGGTGAACCCCTAAATATTTAATTTTCATGCAATCCCAGTTCATAGGGTATTTGGCTTCTAAGTAATCCGGGACCTAAGATGTTAAATTCAGTACCTCCATCTTGGACCAGTTTAATCTGTATCCAGAGAGCTGTGAGTAAATTCCTATTTGGTCAAAGACTGTAGGCAGTGATGTTTCAGGGCTTGTCGGGTATGATAAAACATTGTCTACATAAAGTGTTATTTTATGACAGGTGGTACCCCAAGTCACTCCCTCTATTTTTGTGTTCAATCGGATGCTCTGAGCTAGAGGCTCAATATATAAAGCAAAGAGAAGAGGGGGGACAGGGGGCACCCCAGTCTAGTTCCCCTGGCAAGCCCAAAAGGTTGAGAAACAAAGCCATTTGTCCTGACATAGGCTATGGGGTTAGTGTACATCTTTGCTATAATTTGGCAGAATTGGGGGGAAATCCGAAGCCAACCAGGGAACCCTGAAGGAAAGGCCAGGCAACCTGGTCAAAAGCTTTTTCAGCATCCAGACTCTTGATATATGCTGGTTGGGCTGAATTCTGTAGATATTCTATGATATCGACTGACCTAATATTGTCTGCTGTTTGTCTCCCAGGGACAAAGCCCGCCTGGTCTTCATGGTTGAGTCCTGGGAGTACTTGCTCCATTCTCTTGGCCAAAATACTAGCCATGATCTTATAGTCTGTGTTCAAGATAGAGATGGGACGGTAGGAAGACCAATTGGTGGTGTCCCTGGCCGGCTTCGGAATAACAGAAAGAATTGCCTGTGTCCAAGAAGGTGGCATCTTACCCTTCTCAGGACGGACAGAATTATACACTTGGCTTAACAAAGGGATTACTTCTTCCTTAAATTGCCTAAAAAATTCACCTGGCAGGCTGTCAGACCCTGGACACTTAGCCATTTTCAGTCTTTGGATTGTTGTTGGAATTTCCCTCTGTAAAGGGTAAAATTAGGGTATCCCTCTGCAACTGTGTTAAATGTGGGAGCTGCAGGGATTGTAGGAATTCTTGGATTTCCTGTTTGTTGGGATTAGGCCCTCCACTGTAGAGTTTCTCATAAGAAACTCTGAATGTTTCCGCTATACCTTCAGTGGTATGCTGCACTGTATGTTTAACTGGGTCTTTGACTTTTGTTATAGTGGCTGTAGCTCTGTGCTGTCACAATCTGCTTGTGAGTAATTTAAGTGCCTGGGTCCCCTCATAAAACGTTAGCGTAAATACAACAGCTTTGTTTACTTTATAATCCAAAATTTTCAAAATTCCTCCTTCAGCCCTCGCAGATGTTTACCCTTTCCTATCAGGTTTCTGCTGCTGTAGTAACTCTAAATCTTTTATTTGGGCTTGGAGATCCTTACTTCTCTGTTCCCTTTGTTTCTTATATGGACTGAAAGCTCAATGAACCTCCCCCTTACCATAGCCTTTACCGTGTCCCAGAGAATACTGGGAGGTATATCTGGGTGCCGGTTTAGCTGAACAGCTTGCTCCGTAGTTTGTTTAATTATTTCTTGTGTTTCTTCCTTCAGCATAAGGAAAATATTTAGCCTCCAGGAAGTAAAACATTTAGGGGGGCCCACAGAGAGCTCGAATAGCACAGTAGAGTAGTCTGATAAAGCCCTATCCTTTCTCTGAGGATTTACATATTCCCATAGATTCCTTAGGACCAGAAAATAGTCTAGTCGTGAAGAAGTCTGGTGCGGGTGTGAAAAATGTATACTGTCTGACATTTTATGGTGCTGATGCCATATGTCTACTACGCCAGTTCCCCAAAAGCTTTGTGACTTTACTGGCCACCCCATTTTCTCCCTGGTTATTGCTGTAGAAGAGTCAAGGCTGGGATTAAGTTGCAAATTCAAATCTCCTCCAATAACTAGAGTCCCTCAACCCAATTCATAATTCTCAGGAAAAACTCCTGAAAAAAGAGTATTCTAGGACATGGATATGTTGTTCATCCACACTTATTGGCAGGTATCCTTGCGCTTTAAATCTTGCCGGAAGGTCTTCAAGCTGGCTCCTCCCACCCACCCGGGTGGTATAACTCTCGGCTCCGCCCCATGACGCCAGATCTTCCTTACCGCTTGGAAGCTCAGGTTCCCTCCTTAACGCTCTGCGTTTGCGACTGGTTCCTATTTCTTCCATTGCAAATTTGAAAGTTTTTGCTAAAGACTTGGTCTTGATCCCTCATGGCTCGCGATGGACAAATCGACTCCGGTTTGGAGATGCCCCTCGATGCAGAAGATGTCTCAGACGGATCCACACTCCACGTGTGTCTACTGTTTAGGCCTTGAGCACGACCCGCAGGACTGCGACCTGTGCTCTTCCTTCTCGGCCTACGTCCTCAAAGACCGTGCTGCCCGATTGCATCTGGGCCGTCCTGAGAAGTGTTTCCCTCCGGTGAAGTCTAAGGAGGCCCGGTCGGCGGTGTCCGCGGCAGCGGGCTCGGCGGATCAGCTCGAGCAGTTGATCGCCCTCGAAGAGGAGGCGGCGCGGGCCGCATCTTCCTCGGCCGCGGCATTTATCCCGCTCTCTCTGGGTTCTTCCTACACAGCTTCATTTAAGGAGCTTTGTCTGTCCCTCTCCACTAGGGAGAAGGGCCAACGTCTGCTGGACCTTTTTCTCGGTCCAAAATGAGGGACAAGGTAAATCCCTCCGTCGACGCTCTTGGGAGCGGGAAAGGTCCCTCTCCCGAGTAGTCGACCCGTCGACCCGATTCGGCGGCTCACTCGCCACTGGTCTCCGCCGGTTGCCCCCCGCCAGGTCAGTCGACTGAGACTCCTGTCGACGAAGTCGAGATTTTTCTCGACCCGTTAGACGGGCTGTCTCCCATAGAAGCCGAGATTCCTCTCTCCCCGGTTCCCCCGGAGGGAGTTGAGGATCCCGTGGGCTTGCCTGTGCCTCCGGTTCCGGAGCCCTCGGTTGAACCCTCCGAGCCGAAGGGAGCGCCGGTTCCTGCCAACTCTTCCCCGCACCGACCTCGGAAGAGCCGAGGCTCTCGGTCTCGGACCTCTTCACGGTCCAGCCGATCCCGCCGTCATAGGCGGTCTCAGTCTCGGCACCCGCGGTAAGCGGCGTCGCCCTTCGTCTCGGACAAGGGAGGCTTTGGCGTAAGATTACGTCCGGCGATGCGAGGACCTCATGTGGCAGCAGCTTCTGACCGGGAGTAAGCCGGCGCAGCGCCTTCCCGACCATTAAGTGGCTGTCACGGAGCGTGACACAACCCTCGACTTACCGAGGCCTGTACCCAGGCGGTTGTTCGGCCAAAACCAGCTGCTCCACCGATTCCGGTGGAACCTCCGCCTCCACAGCCACTGTTTGGGGCTCTGACCAGGGATTCGCTCGGCTAAGGGTCTACCCATCGGCTGACCCGACCTCGGCAGGTTGAGGGTGGCTCAGGCCAGAGGCAGCTCTTCGAGGACTCCTCCGAGTCCGAGGATAATTCCTCCTTTTTCTCCAAGCGATTGGACTTGGAGTCCTCAGGAGGACAGTCTATGGACGATAGCCCGTCGTCCTTCCTAGGACTGCTTCGGCTCATCTCGGAATCCACCGGGATGAAGCTCGAACCCGATTCCAAACGGGCCAGGTATCCCCTCACGGAGATTCTGGACCGAGGGGATTCTCCGACGGAGGCCTTTCCGGTGGCCGAGGCCATAGTGGGTCCGGCCCTGGAGCTTTGGCGCCCTGCTTCCTGTCCGCGCCTGGCCAGGATGGCCAGGAAGTATCACGGTCCCCCGGTTCCCTGTCCGGTTTTGAACACCCCTCTGCTGAGGGGTTGGTTACCGACAGCGTTTTCGGCCTAGCGCCCGGCGCCAGGGATGTGGACAAACCTCCCGACAAGGAATCCAAGAAATTGGATTATGTTGGTAGAAAAGTCTATGCTCGTCCTCTCTCGACGTCGCAGCCAGTTCGGCCGTCCTCATGGCCATTTTCTCATGCCCTGTTGGGCTCCCTGGATGGGGTCATTCCTCATCTCCCCGCGGATCAGCAGACTACGGTCAAGCAGGTGCGGGACCAGGGCAGGGCAGTGGCCAAACAGCAGCTCCAGACTGCTTTGGATATTGGGGACTCATGTGCCAGGTCGGTGGCGGCCGCAGTGGCTATGCGTCGGCGGGCTTGGCTGAGGATATCCACCTTTACTTCGGATACCCAGCACAAGTTGGCGGATGTTCCCTTTTTGGGGACTGACCTCTTGACCCTGGGTGGAAGGTCACCTGCAGAGGATCGAAAGTCCAGTGCTACCTTGGACTCGGTCTGTTCATCAGAAGGACAAGGCCGCAAACCACAGCCTAAGCCCTTCGTCCTTCTGCGCCCCACGGCGCTCGTCAACAACGTCAGGGCCAGCAGGCTCGACCTTGGCATCCCAAACCTGACCGCGGCTTCCTCTAACAGGAGGCAGGAGGAAAAGGCCCAGGAGGGTCCCTCGGCGGTCATCCTCCAAGCCTGCTTGATGACGAGGTGCGCCTCCATCCCGTCTGCCCTAGGTCCCCCGTGGAAGGCGGCTCTAACACTTCCGTTCCGCCTGGTCCGCTGTTACCACGGACAGGTGGGTTTTGAGGTGATGGGAAGAGCCTGCCTCTAGGAATCGACAGGCACGGCCCTTGGGCCGTCGCCCCTCGGGGCTCGAGTCCCCAGCCTCGCTGGCGGCTGGCTCGAGCCGACATGTCTCCTCTCAGAAGGAGGTGATAAGAGGTGGAGGACCCCCTTCAGACCCAGGGTTTGTGTCCAGTACTTCCTGGTTCGAAAGCAGACGGGGGGGCTGGCGCCCCATTCTCGACCTACACGACCTAAACAAGTTCCTAAGGTCTCGAACCTTCAGGATGGTCACTCTGGCTCAGATAATACCATCCTTGGAGCGCGGCGTGTGGTTCTGCTCTCTGGATTTGCAGGACGCGTTTTTTCACGTCCCTATCCGTCCGTCTCACCAGAGATTCCTTCACTTCCGAGCGGAGGGATCCCTTTTCGAGTTCCAAGCCATGCCCTTCGGCTTGTCTCCAGCTCCCAGGGTCTTCACCAAATGCATGGCAGTGGTGACAGCATTCCTGCGGCGCCGAGGGGTTCGGGTGTACCCTTACCTGGACGACTTGCTGATAGCAGCCCCCTCCAGGCAGGAGGTGGAGTGGTCCAGAGATCTGGCCCTCAGGTCTGCTCTCAACTAGGCCTCCTTATCAACGAGGCCAAGTGGAACTTCGAGCGAAGCAGGTGATTCTGTTCATCGGCGCAGCTCGACTCTCTTCGAGCCAGAGCTGGCTCCCGCGACAGGGCCGAGGTTCTTTCCTCCTTTGCCCAGTCATTTCTGGTTGGACAATTGTGCTCTACCGGGACTTCCTCGCCTCCTGGGTCTCATGGCGGCCTGCACCAGTGTGGTCCGTTGGGCCCGCTGGAACATCGTCCCCTTCAATGAGGACTGGCCAGCCAGTGGTCTGGCAGCTGCGATCCTTTGGACCAGCTTGTAGCCGGTGACACAGGGGATGTGGGCAGCTCTCCAGTGGTGGATCGTTCCAGGTCATTTGCAGGAGGGCATCCCGTTCGTCCGCCCGAGCCGGCGGTCTCTCTATCGACCGATGCCTCTCTGATGGGTTGGGGTGCCATCTGGGGAACACGGGCCCGGCCTCTGGTCCCAGCGGGAGTCGATGCCACATCAACCTGCTGGAGCTCCGGCGGTCCGCCTAGCTCTCACCGCCTTTGCTCCGTTCCTCCGGGGTCAAGTGGTCCGAGTCCAGGCGGACACAACACCGACCATGTACTATCTAAACCGCCAGGGCGGGGCGCTCCATGCTTCTATGCAAGGAAGCTCTCCGCATTTGGTCACTCGTTGCGCAGCCTGGGCGGATCTCCTAGCCATTCATGTGGCAGGGCCTCCAACACCCTGGCCGATGCCCTGAGCCGGATGGGGCTGCATCCCACAGTGGTCTCTCTACCAGAGGTATTACAGCATCTGTTCTCCCTTTGGGGCCACCTCAGGTGGACCTGTTTGCCTCCAGGAGAGCAGGCTGAGACTGTTCCATGCCCGCCCCCTCAGCAGGGCTCGCTGCAGTGGGATGCCTTCTCGAGGCAGTGGACCCCGGCCTCTTCTCGCCTTTTCCCCATTTCCTTGATCCACAGGGTGCTTCTCAAGGCGAAGAGGGACAAGGCGCAGGTGATTCTGATAGCCCCAGACTGGCCTCGCCAGTTCTGGTACCCAGATCTCCTCAGTCTCAGCTCCAGGACTCCGGCAGCTTCCAGCTCGCCGGACCTGCTCTCAGTCAATCAGGGAAGGTGTTCCATCCGGACCTTCAATCCCTGCACCTGACGACCTGGTTCCTGGCGGCTAGAGTTCCAGGCCTTGGGTCTTTTCCGGCGAGGTCCTCAATGTAGTTGAGGCGTCCCGTAAGTCGACCAGAAAATGCTATGCCTTCAAATGGAAAGGGTTTTCCATTTGGTGTCGAGCAAGGGCTTGGACCCTTCCTCCTGTTCCTTGGCAAGCATCTTGGACTATTTATGGTCCCTTTCTAATCAAGGGCTTAGGTCGGCGACCTAAGGGTGCACCTGGCAGCCATCTCTGCTTGCGAGCGCGGGCGGGAGGCAGTCGGTGGCGCAGGAGAAGGTGGTCTGGCGCTTTTTCAAAGGCCTTGATCACATTTCCCTCCAGTGCGAGAACCTCCACCTCCGTGGGATCTACTGCTGGTACTGGCAAAGCTCATGGGCAAGCCATTCGAACCTATGAACAGGTGTGCTCTCTCTCACCTGTCGTGGAAGACCGCCTTCTTGGTGGCTATCACGTCAGCCAGAAGGATGGGAGAGCTCCAGGCGCTTTCCATCGAGTCTCCTTACCTGGTCTTCCACAGGGACAAGGTTGTCCTGCGCCCCACCGAAATTCCTTCCGAAGGTGGTGTCGGAGTTTCACCTTAACCAGGTGTTGACTCTGCCGGTGTTCTACCCCAATCACACCTCGGAGGCCGAATATGGCTCCATACTTTGGACCCTAGAGGGCTCGCCTATTACAAAGAGCGCACGGCTGAAGTCGGGAGAGGTTCGCCAGCTGTTTGTCACCTACGCTGAAGCCGCATCTGGCAGATCTGCAGCAAGCGGACGATAAGCAGGTGGGTCACCTCCTGCATAGATCTCTGCTATAAGTTGGCGGGCATGGAGCCTCCCAGAGGATAAGAGCTCATTCTACCCGCCATACTGCTGCATCGGTGGCTGCTTCAGGGCGTCCCTATCCAGGAAATCTGCAGGGCTGCTACCTGGAGTCAGCAAACACCTTCATTACCCATTACCACATCGACCTTGAGTCACGCCGGGATGCTGGTTTTGGGGCCTCGGTTCTCAGTCTCTCTTTCCCAAGTAAGTATTGGGGTGTGCGTCTTGCCTCCCTCCTCCTGGAGAACTGCTAGGAGTCTGCCAATAAGTGTGGATGAACAACATACCCATGTCCCTAGAAATACAGGTTACTCACCTGTAACAGGAGTTCTAGGAATGGTATATGTTGTTCATCCACACGACCACCCGACCTCCCCGGATTCGACGCACAACCTGAGCTTCCAGCGGGCCAGATCTGGCGTCATGGGGCGGAGCCGAGAGTTATACCACCCGGGTGGGTGGGAGGAGCCAGCTTGAAGACCTTCCGGCAAGATTTAAAGCGGCAAGGATACCTGCCAATAAGTGTGGATGAACAACATATACCATTCCTAGAACTCCTGTTACAGGTGAGTAACCTGTATGTCCGAGCCTGGTGGGGCATATAGTGAGATCAGAGTGATCAGAGATCCGTGGTAGTGGCCCTTGATTCCCACAAACCGACCTTCTTTATCTGCTAGTGAGTCTTTTAATTCAAAATGTGTTTTATGGGGGATTAAAATTGCTGTACCCCATCTACGACCCTTCCCATAGGAAGAAGAGATAACTTTCTGAAAACCAAACTTAGTTCATGTATCGTGTTCAGTCCTGCTCGTGCGTTTACTGTAGCATCATGAATGCTGCCCCAGTTTTCTTTTAAGTAGGTCATTATGTAGCTTCTTTTTATGGGATGCATTAGACCATTAACGTCGTGTGAGATTATTAAAGTATTGGGTCATCCATTGGGACTGGTCAGAAAAGCTATGTTGGATATTGTTAGACTATTGCTGGAAACTAAAGTCAGTTTCAAAATCTCCATAAACAAAATGTGGGCACAAAACAACAAAGTTCTCCTTTTAAAGTTACAGACAAAACTGCTAAAACTGTTAACTGTGGTAACTTTAACAATTAACTCAAACATTTGGCTTCCAATAGTGGAGATCTATCTATGTTTAGATCTCTTGTCTGTCCGCTGATTTGACCCAAATTAGGGAGGATCAGTGGACTCGGGAGATGGGGAAAACCTACCCCCTGCCACTAGAAGCAGTAGTTCTCCCTTGGAGCCTCAGATGAATTATGAGGGCTCTGGTGCTGAATAATCAGCAAATGTGTGACGTCACTCTAAGATCGGGGTTAAAAATCAACACCCCAGTGATGTAGCAGTCATCCACCACACCTTAGCGGCTGTCACAAAGTATTTGTACCCCATATCACGAAAACCCGACCCCAAGCTTCCGATGTAGTAACATTAAATGAATATACGTCTTATGACTAGCATAAACTCTGAGAAAAACTTCAGTGTGAGTGTGCAAATGCAAAACTCCAGTTTTAAACAACCATTAATATGTAAGACAACATTGTAAAGACCAGAGAAATGTAACCAAGTCCTCAAAAGAGAGGTAGATCATGAGAGTCCATTTCAGAACGCCCCTATAACTCTGGGGATCGTTATTTCTCCAGTGTGGACTTTGAATACAGTCTACTGGCAACTGCAAGTGCAGTATTAGAAAAATGACTGTAAGATTCTTCTGTAGCATAGAACCAGCCAAACCCTCCACTAGCTGGTCTACAAGAGAGATCAACAAGAGAGTAAAGAATCAGTACTTGCTCAGTCCTGAGTATCTGTGTTGCTCACTTGTTTCACTTCTTCTGCTTTCTGTAAAGCTGCTCTAATTGCACTAATGGAGGTGGTGTAGATAGGCCTCGATCTCTCTTCCTCTTACTTAGGGCAGTGAGCCAATCCGAGTGACCTCAAGGCCTACTGGGAATCAGAGTTCTTGGATGGCTTTTCGGCCTTCCATCAGGCCCTTCACAACAAGGCCTTCCTTGCCTCCTCAGGTGGATCGTGGGTTTGACTCCTTCAGTCCAGAAGACATGTGGCGGGCCAGATAGGGGGTATGAAAGCGGATAGATCTTCCTGGACATAAAGTCTCCACCACTCATTCACACTAATGGGATCTCGCCGGAGGAGCTAGGACCCAGCGAGAGCAAACTTTTCGAGAGGGTCGGCACCAGAGATGGAGCCACGAGGAAGCGGCACCACAAGCCGTGGTTCGTGCAGTAAAGACTACCTCGGCATCAACCCTCCAACTGCCTCAGTTCCTTTTTTGCCGCCATCGAGTGCGCTTCAGTGACGACGTCGCTCGCCCGACAGGAGTCAAACTTCAAACTAGCAGCCTAGTTTTCAGTTTATTGTTTTGTAATTTATCTTCGAAAGTACCAAGTAGATTTTAATTAAATTTATTGATTAATAAAGAAGTCTTCAGCCCTCCACTGATGGAGTCGACCATGATTAGGTCAGGTGACTGTAGGGAGACTTCATATGAAAGCTGTTCAGTCAACCGGGCTGGGTCCGGTCCGCCGCCCTTCCCGGAGGGTGGGTCTGACAGCTGACGGTCCAGTGCTCAGGGAGATGGGCGGTCCCCCCGAAAGCATAAAAGGAAACAGTCCCATTCGCAGCACCATTCAGCCTCGAGTTCTTCGACGCACAAGTCAAGAAAGAGAAGGCATCACTTGAGGTCGCCTTTTGGTATGTCTGCGCATCGGCGGTTGGTCATTGGGGCTAGGCACCGGTCTTCTTCCCTCTCTGTTTCTGTCTCTGGTGCCTGACCTCTTCGACATCGGAGCCTGTCCCCGCCTATTGCTGGCCCCCGATGAGCAGTTTCACCAGTGGGCTGTTCTTATGGAGCAGTGGGTTCAGAGGTTGGTCCAGCTGCCTGGCCCAGTCACTCCGGGACCTTCCTAGTTCTGTGACACCTTCCTCAGTGCTGTTGACTCCGTGCTCAGGTGTTTCTCCCCCCCTTACATGGCTGCGCGAGGGGTCCATACCGATGCCTCTGTCTCCTGTTAATTTCCTTTCTTTTCCTTCAAATCACAGTTTTCAGAACCTTGGGACACTCTCGGAGCTGTCTGCAGTGCTGACGGCTCTGTCGGCACCGACCACAGCACCAGGGGCTCTGTCAGCGGCATCGGGGGCTCTGTCGGTGCCGTGTTCTGGTCTGTTTCCGATGATGCTGACTTCCTTGGGTTCGGTGCCATCCAGCCTCCAGGGCTTTTTGACTCCGATTCGTTTCTCTTCTAATTTCTGTTCTGATTTTCACTCCTTTCCTGTCCATACAGTCCCCCGGACTGTCAGGAGATGATTTTGAGCCTGACCCAGATCTTCATTTGGTTGATGATGTTGAAGGAGCAGGAATTAATCCTGCTGCAGAGCCTGTGGTCGAAGACCTTTCCTTTGAGTCTCTGCTGAAAAATTTAAATTCCACTCTTTCTCTCCAGACTACAGAAATCGATCCTGGGAAGCTTTTAAGACTCCAATACCTACATGTCCCGGAGATCCCTATGGATTTAACTCCTCCGGTACAACCATCTTTTGAGACCCTTTCTCAGATGGTATGGAACAATCCTGCTCTCATCCCTTCCATGGCTAAGTCCATAGATGGGAAGTACGCTGCTCCCAAGGATCAACCCATATTGGCCTCACAAGCCTTTGCTGATCCCATTGTAGTTTTAGCAGAGAATGACAATGCCATCCTCTGAGGGGGACTCTTCCTCAGCAGTGGGAGGACGTCTGACTCAGTTCTACGACTGGTGGAAGTCTATAATATCAGACAAATGGGTCCTCTGGATAATCCGCGAGGGGTATTCGCTCAATCTTTCAGAAACCCCCAGGATCATCCCCCAAACAACAGCCCAGGCTGTCGGCAGTACAGTCAGACCTTCTTGTTTCCAAGGTGCAAGGCCTTCTGAACAACAGGGCAGTAGAAGTAGTTCCACGGACCAGCGAAACACAAGTTTCTACTCCCATTACTTTCTAGTTCCGAAGAAAACTGGAGGCATGTGTCCTATTCAGGATGAGTCCTGGCTCCACATAAATGTCCTGGAAATGAGAGCTGTCCTCTATGCAGTCTGGGCCTTGAAGGACATAATCTGTCACAAGAAGATTCTCCTTCAAACGGACAACAAAGTAGTGATGTATTACATCAACAAACAGGGCAGTGCACACTCTTACCCATTATCAAGGCCCCTGGAATTCTGTGATTCTGCGGTTGCGGAATTTTCCACAGAATTTGCATCATGCCGCAGAATATATATAGTGCTGCAGAATTCATTGTTTTTGGCGAATTTCCATTCAAATATACTGTTTTTTCATAGTGTCAGGCTTTCTCTCCCATCTCGTTTACCTGAACTCCCTTCTCTATGCTAATCATATGATGTCATTGATGACATCACATAATATTTAGGCAATGGCAGGCCTGTGTTCTGCCAGAGAAATGAATAAATCATGCCGCAGAAATCCAGAAAATGCAGCGCGGAAGCCAAGGAACCCTGCCACAGAAATCAGAAATTCTGCAAGAGAGCACTTGGGGCCCTGCCCATTATGCAGGGAAGTATGAGAGTGTGGAAATGCTGCCTGCAGCACAAGGATCTAATCCACAGTTTACCTACCAGGTGTGCAGAGCGAACTGGCAGACCATCTCAGCAGAACGGAGACAGATCCTCACGAGTGTCTCTCGACTCAACCGTCACTCAGTCACTCTTCAAAAAGTGGAGAGCTCCAGACCTGGACCTTTTTGCATCCCCACTCAATGCAAAACTGCCTCTCTTCTGCTCTAGAAATCCAGGACGTGGCATTTTCTGTCAGGATGCATTCAGGCTGCAGTGGACAAAACGCTTTCTATACGCCTTTCCTCCTCTTCCTCTAATTTAGGGGGTGCTTCTCAAATTCGAGTCGCAGGGAGACAGAATTATTCTCATTGCTCCCTTCTGGCCTCGACAGATATGGTTCCCGCTGCTCAACAGTCTCTCGGCAACCCTCCCTAAGGCACTTCCCCTTCAGACGAACCTTCTGACCCAGGGGCCTGTGGACCATCCCAATCTGAAGGCACTTCACGTTCACGCTTGGCTCCTGAAGAAATAGAGATGAATAGGTTCAATGTTTCCCGTAGAGTTTCAGATATTATCTTGGCTGCGCGTAAACCAGCCACTAGAAAGCGTTTCTCTCTCTGGTGTGCAAAATCCTCTTCGAACCCTTTTTCCTGTCCACCAAATAAAGTCTTGAAGTACCTTTCAGACCTCTCAAATTCAGGTCTGCAGTACTCTACTGTCAAAGTTCATCTCTGTGCCATTTCAGCTAATCATGAGCCGGTACATTCCTTGTTTCTGGCTCCAGTTGCCTGTAGTTAAGAGGTTTCTTAAGGACATTCTGCATACCAGACCTCCTATCAGACATCCAGTCGCAGCCTGGGACATTAACCTTGTGCTACACATGCTCACTCAGAAACCTTTCAAGCCTCTAGCTACCTCGAATTGAAATTCCTCACTTGGAAAAGCGGCCTTTCTGGTGGCCATCACTCGGCCCGTAGAGTTTCTGAAATGCATGCTCTGGTCACAGACCCCATACACTGTATTTCACAAGGACAAAGTAGTTCTTAGGACTCACCTAGTTGCTCCCCAAGGTTGTCTCAGAACTTCATCTAAACCAACCTTTAGTCCTACCTGCCTACTTTTGCTAACTTTTCAGAATGAAGGGGAGCAGTACCCTGCATTCTTTTGGATGTTAAGAAGCACTACAATTCTATCTGTATAGAACAAAAGATATTCGCAAGGCTCAACAACTGTTTGTTTCCTTCAGCGAGACCCGGCTGGGTCAGCCTGTCGCTATTAGTTACATTTCATTGTGGCTGGTAGCATGCCTCCACCACTGCTATTCTGTGGCACAGGTTAAGCTAAAAGGCAGAATGTATGCTCACTCTACTAGAGCAGTCATGGCATCTCTGGCGGAAGTCCGCAATGTGCCCATTGCAGACATTTACAATGCGGCTACATGGAGCTCAGTGCATACTTTCATTAAGCACTATGCTTTAGATGCCCATGCCAGACAACATCTGTCGTTTGGTAGGACTATTCTTAATGGACTTCTGTCCTAAGTATGTGAGCTCTTAGTTTCTCCAGCCGTCTGTCTCGGGGGTTTGTTAGCTCGGTACTCTCCCATTAGTGTGAATGAGTGGTGGAGACTTTATGTCCAGGAAGATATGGAAATTATGTACCTACCGTAATTCTTGATCTTCTTGGACGAAGTCTCCATCACTCATTCACACACCCACCCGTCATCCTCCGAGCTCACGTCTCTTGTTTTTGGTCTTCACTCCCTCAATGGCTGGGCTGTGAAGACTCTGTTATTGACCCTTCTTACATGGGTCATTCGGAATATCTTATGTCCGATTTTGTTAGGTTAGACCTCTATGTTAGTTACGCTGCACCTCCTCGGGGGGGGAGGTACTAAGGCGGTTGGAGGGTCGACGCCGAGGTAGTCTTTACTGCACGAGCCATGGCTCGTGGTGCTGCTTCCTCGCGGCTCCATCTCTGGCGCCGACCCTGTTGAAAAGTTTGCTCCCACTGGGTCCTAGCACCTCCAGCGTAGATCCCATTAGTGTGAATGAGTGGTGGAGTCTTCATCCAAGAAGATCAAGTATTACGGTAGGTACGTAATTTCCATTTTTGTCTCTGAGGATTTTCAACATCTCCACGTACTTCCAACGATTGCTTCTGCAACTCAGGAAGATAGTCATGATCAAAAAAGTCTGCTGGTAAGGGTACTTCACTTCTTTCTGCTGCCAGGCTTTCATTAAGATCTCCTCCTTAACTCTGAAGCTGTTGAATTTTATTATGATGGAGCGGGGTTTGGCTTCCAGAGGGGGTTTAGGTTGAGGCGCCTTATGAGCTCTTTCTGTGCCGAGCTGAAAGCCATTCGGCAGCTGTAAAACATCAGTTAGGAGGTCTGTTATAAAGTCTGTCATGCTACCAGTTTCAGCACCTTCCTGCAAGCGATGTATTCATATGTTTTCTCTTCTGGAGCGCCCCTCTAAGTCAGTACATTTCTGTTGTAAATGTATCAGTATATTGTAGGAGAACTTGGAGTATTAGGCCCAGCTTGGCTGTCTCATTCTCATAGAAAAATAGAATTTGACGGCAGATAAGGACCGCTTGGCCCACCTAGTCTGCCCATTTTCCTACCTAACAGATAAGCTGCAGATCCTAGTTAACCAACAGCTTATTTCCTCCTACCCCCCCACTAGGACTGTCTTATGTCTGTCCCATGCATTCTTGAATTCCCCCACTGTTCTTGACTCCACGACCTCCTCAGGAGGCTGTTCCCGATCCACAACCCTCCGTGGAAAAATACTTCCTCACATTACCTCTGAGCCGTCTCCCTCTATCTTCTTCAAATTGTGCCCCTTGTTCTTGCACATCTCTTTTCTGAAAGATGCTACCCTCTTGGACTTTGTTGATTCCTTGAGGTACTTGAAAGTTTCTATCATGTCCCTCTCTCCTTCTTTCCTCAAGGGTATACATATTAAGCTCCTTTAGTCTTTCTTCGTATGTCTTCTGGTGCAGACCCTGCACCATTTTGGTTGCCCTCCTCTGGACAGCCTCCACTCTGTCTATGTCTTTGCGGAGATGGGGTCTCCAGAACTGCACACAGTACTCCAGATGGGGTCTCACCAACTGTCTGTACAGAGGAATAACAACTTCCTGTTTTCTATTATTGATGCCTCTTCATATGCATCCCAGTATCCTCCCAGCCTTCCTTACTGCCTTCTCACATTGCTTGCCCACCTTTAGGTCATCTGATATAATTACCCCCAGGTCCCTTTCCATTTTTACTGTTGTCAGTATCTCACCCCCCATTGTGTACGCTTCCCCTGGGTTTTTGTTTCCCATGTGCATTACCTTGCACTTTGCATTGAATCTGAGCTGCCATACATTTGACCATTCATCCAACCTTGCCAAGTCCTTCTCATCCTTTCCACTCCATCTTGTGTATCAACCCTGTTGCAGATCTTTGTGTCATCTGCAAAGAGACATACTTTCCTTCCAGTTCCTCTGCAATGTCACTTATAAAGACATTAAAAAGGACCGGTCCCAGTACTGAACCCTGCGGTACCCCGCTAGTAACCTCGGTGGCACTCACCCTCTCCAACCCTCTTTTCCAATCCTGCAAGATTTTCATTTGTCGGAATTCAGCCCTTGTCTCCACTTGCATTTCCTTAAGTTCTTGGAACAACTTTTCAAATCTGGAGCTAGAAAGCTGATCGTGTTTGTCCTCCGTATCTGCTATAATCATGGGGGAAGGGCTCCAACTGCTCTCTCAGGCCTGTGGTTGCAATCCTAGGACATAGGATCGGATCCCCTCGAGGCAATTTTCCTCTCAGATCTACCTTGGCGATCCTTATTTCATTGATTGCTTGCCATTTTATGGTATTTAGATAGTTTTGCTAGTTAAATTTTAATTTAGAAGCTCTGGGGGGTGGGAGCCGTGTCTAGTGAGCTGCCGCTGGATCCGCAACGTCACTGGAAGTCACAGTAACACAATTTTCTAAACAAAAGTGATCCTATTATCAATTTCATTTCCATACATTGATTCTCGTATATTTTATATTAGCAGATATAGATATGCAAGGAAAAAAGACAGCAAGAGAAAACTGAGGGACAGTGAGAGGCAAAGGATTGCGAGACTGGTCAGGTTGATCAAGTCAGAGGTCTCACAGGAAAATTTGGTTGCGCAACCAGACAGAAAAGGAAAGCATACAGATCCTTGCATTTAAACACTTTCTCCAAAACAAATGGGACAGGGTCCTATTCTACCCTGTCACATATACTCCCCTCTTTAAGAGGGAACCTGTTTTATTAAACGTTCCAAAACTTCGTTATTTTCTAATAACACTTGTTGCATTCAGACATTAAGCACATTTGCATCCATTTTTTAACAGTACAGCAAAAGTACAGTTCAAACCCATATATTAGGTTTTGTTTTTCAACCATCAACCTTCAATTCAAACAACATGAAGTCTTGCTGTATTCTGACATATGCAGTTAGGTCCTGCCTTTTCAACTGCCCTGGAGAACAAAGAGTTAAACTTTCCATGGCCAGCATGGAATGTTCACCGCGAGCTCGGTTGAAGCCCCTGTCTGCTGCTGTTTAAACTCCAACTGTCAGATTCTTTACTCCGCCTCACTGAACAGTCGCTCTGGAGATTTCTCCTTTGCTCGGTTCAAAAAAGTCGGTTAAAGTGTCGTTTTGTCGCTCGGTGTCTACCGAATTGCTGCTACCAATCTGTCGGTTTAAGTCTCTGTCTGTGGTACCGTGAGTACTAGATGGGTTTTCTATATAGTTTCTGTGTGGAACTTGTAAATTGTGGATCGGTTCGGCTGAACCGATCAGTTTCAGATAAAAAAGTTTGTGTATTTACTTAGAGTGTGGTAACCGGTTCGTATCGGTTCTAAAAAAATCGGATTTCATTACGTTTTTTTCGAAGACCCATGACACGGTCAGGAACCGATAGGGGAGTCTTGCCTCATGGATTGCCGAAAAAAGGTAAGTTTTGGTTAGATTGGCTATGTCTGGAGAAACCCAAGAAAAATCTGGCCCACTGGGTTTCAGCACTGCAGTGTGTGTGGGAAGTCTTTGCCAAGGCTGATCCTCACACACCTGTGTTTATTGTCTGGGGTTTGACCACCTTGATTCAGACTGCCAAATTTGTAAGAATTTTCCCAAATCTACCCTGGAAAAGAGATTAGGTAGACTGAGGAAAGGGAGGCAGAAGTCCAGCTGACCCGGATGGCCAGCCAGTTCGGTTCCGACCGAACCAGAAGGAGTGCCCTCTGACCAGGGTGATACTTCTTTGGGCAAAAGGAGAGCCAATTCTGAGGAGTCGGTTGCGGTAAATAGAAAAGATAAATCGTCCGGTTTGGACCCAGAAATTCATTCTCCGACCGCCGATGAGATAGCCAAGGCGATAAGAATAGTGCAATCGTTTACTTTGGTTCCGGCCGAACCGGCACCATCTGGCAGGGGTTCGGTCGGTTCTTCCGGTTTCGGATTACACCTTGGAAGAATTTTATGAACCGAATGAGGAGGAGGGAGAGTATGAGGATGATGATGGTGATTATGAAAGTCTGGATGTGCCCATTGACCCGGACATCTCCCCAGACAGACCTTCAGGTGTTTCTCCTCCTAGGCTTTCTGAGTCCCCTTCTCACTTTATGTTTTACAAAAAAGTGGCTGAAACCCTCCAGCTTCCTATGGAAGAAGCAGTAGAGGATCAGGAGGAGCCTGATTTTATTGAAATGATGGACATCCCAGAGTCCAGGAGGCTGTCTATTCCCCTCCACAAATCCTTTGGGGAACAGACATATAAAATTCTTAAGACTCCTAATTCCATACCTCCTGTGGACAGACGAATGGACAAGAGGTATACTCTTTCAGGCTCAGACACGGAGTTCCTTTCCCAGCAATGCAGCCATGTTGGGGTAGTGCAGGCTGCTGCCTGTGATAGAGCAAATATCCCTTGGCATCACACCCCCAGATAAGGAATCTGGGAGGATTGATGCCATGGCAAAGAAACAGTACATGGCAGCATCTTTGGGACTCAGGCAGGCTAACTATATGGCCTACACAGCTAGATACCAGAAGTCCAGGTGGGACACTGTGCTGGCTCTGGCTAAACAGGCCCCTGACCAGCTTGCCAAGGAGCTGGAGCAGGTGGCTGCAGATGGGATTGAGGCATCCAAAGTGCAATTTCATGCTGCTGTGGACTCCAGTGATGTTTCATTAAGAGTCATGGCTACATCTGTGGCTCTTCGGAGGATGGCTTGGCTCAGATGTACTAGCCTATCACAGGATACCCAGGCTAAGGCCATGGATTTCCCTGTTATTGGTAATTCTCTGTTTGGGGAGCAGACAGAGAACTACATGAAAAAGATGGACAGTACAGGACCACTTACAGGAGTGCACAGGCCAAAGAAAGGCAGCTATTCCTCAAAGGCAGCAGTCCAGGGCAGGGGCAGGCCTTTCCAAAGGCCTTTTACCAAGCTCAGGCCTCCTCTTCTTTTTCTCAGAAGGGGTTCTTTAGAGGGAGAGGCAGACGGGGGATGAGCAGGCCTGCATCCACCCCTCAGCCTAAAGCCCCTGCCAAGCAGATGGGTCTGCCCGGGCCAATTCTCTAATACCAGTAGGGGGCAGGCTGGCTTACTTTGTCCAGGATTAGAAGTCTCTGACATCAGACAAGTGGGTCCTGGAAGTAGTAAGCAATGGACTGGTTCTCGGCTTCAAAAAAATTCCCAAGATGAGAACCAGATCCTTTCCACCTGCAAATCCATCAGAGACCCTTGCCTTAGAGGCAGAGGTTTCTTCCCTCCTAGCTCTCAGAGCTATAGAGAGGGTTCCCACCCTACACAAGGGCAAAGGATTGTACTCCAGGTACTTCCTAACCCCAAAGACAGGAGAATGGTGGCCCATCCTGGACCTAAGATATCTGAACAAGCACCTTTTAAAACCAAAATTCAAAATGGTGAGACTGGGAATAATCCTTCCCTCTCTAAGGCCAGGGGACTGGCTAGCCTCCCTGGACCTCAGAGATGCCTATTTTCACATTCCCATAAGGTGCTGCCACAGAAAGTACCTCGGGTTCGAGTTGCCCTCAGGCCACTATCAATTCAGAGCAATGCTCTTTTGGCCTAACATCAGCCCCAAGGGTTTTCACAAAGTTCCTGGCAGTAGTGGTTGCTTTCCTAAGGAGAAAAAAGATCTCCATCTTCCCATACTTGATCGACTGGCTCATAGTAGGTCAGTCTCCAGACCAAGTCAAGTCACATTTGCAAATAACTCAGCTAGTGCTCACTTCCTGAGGATTCCTTCTCAACCTTCCAAAGTCAGTTCTCGAACCAGTACAGCTCCTCACCTTCATAGGGGCGGAGCTGGATACAATAAGGGCAAGAGCCTTCCTTTCCCTGAACAGGGCAAGGACCCTTATGGAACTGGCTTCTTCATTCACCCTACAGGTGTCTCGACCAGCAAGGCATTTCCTTCAGCTTCTGGGCCACATGGCAGCTTCCACAGCAGTGGTCCAGGGGGCAAGATTCCAGATGAGGGACATTCAGTTCCACTTAAAAGCCTTCTGGTCCCAAAGAAAGGATTCCCTTACCAAACTAGTCCCAGTGACTCGAACCCTGATCCAGGCCTTGCAATGGTGGCAGGATCAGGACAATTTAAGACGAGGAGTTCCTTTTGTCACTCAGTCTTATTCAGTGATACTCACCACAGATGCTTCCCTGCTGGGCTGGGGAGCCTATCTGGGGGATCTTACCACCCAAGGGCTGTGGTCTCCTCAGGAATCTCTGCTTCACATCAGTCTCTTGGAACTCAGAGCAGTGTTTCGGGCACTGCAAGCCTTTTCCAAATCTATACAGAACAAGGTGGTCCAGGTCAGAACAGACAACACCACCACCATGTGGTACATCAACAAGCAGGGAGGCACTCGGTCTACGGCCTTGCACACAGAAGCAATGAAGTTGTGGTCCCTGGCCTATTCCCTGCAAACCTCTCTAATAGCAGTTCACCTCCCAGGGAAGGACAATGTCCTAGCAGATGCTCTGAGCAGAATATCCCAGGGCCATCACGAATGGACCCTAGATCTCCTAGTTTTAAAAGTGATTTTCTCGAGATGGGGCACTCCACAGATAGATCTTATTGCAGCCCCAGACAATCACCAACTTCCTCTCTTTTGTTGCAGACCCCCAGTCTTGGGCTCAGTCCCGCTGGATGCTCTGATCCTGAATTGGGAAGGGACATTTCTGAATGCTTTTCCCTGCCTTCTCTTGTTCAAAGTGTTAGTCAAGATAAGGTCACAACCATGCAAAGTGATTCTGATTGCTCCAGACTGGGCCAGACAGCCCTGGTACCCCCTGTTGCTGTCCCTAGCAGTCCACCTTCCCTGTGTCTTCCCAGGAATTACAACCTGTGACATCCTCTCAGGGAGGATTTGGTACCCAACCTTGGTCTCTCAATCTCAAGGCATGGCTCTTGAAGAGTTAGAGTTGCTGACCTGCATCTTTCCCAAGGGTTCTGGATATCCTTAAGGCTTCTCAAAGCCTTCCACCAGAAAGACTTAGAATTCCAAATGGAAAAGGTTCACTATTTGGTGTTCTAAGAAGAATATTCTCCAGATTCTGCTGGGTTGCCTCGGTTCTGGACTATATGGTCCATCTCGATGGCTAGGCCTTGAGGCAAACTACACTTAAAGTGCATTTGGCAGCTGTTGCTGCTTTCCTGTTAGTAAGCAAGCCTTCCCTCTGTCAGCCCATCCTGTGTTTTGTAAGTTCTTCAAGGGATTGCTGCACAACAATCCCCCCTTTGGGGACCCTGCTCCTGCTTGGGACCTTAATGTTTGCATTGCTCAGCTTATGCAACCCCCCCTTTGAGCCTTTGTCCTCTGCAGAGCTTAAGTACTTGACTTGAAAAACTGTGTTTTTGGTGGCCATTACCTCTGCCAGGTGCATCAGTGAATTGCAAGCCCTCTCAGTGGAACCTGATTTCATCTCTTTCCACGGAGATAAAGTGGTTCTAAGAACTAACAGGAAGTTTTTGCCTAAAGTGGTTTCAGATTTCCATCTATACCAGTCTGTCTCTCCCTGCTTTCTTCACTGACCATTCCTCCTCTGGAGAGAGGAGGCTGCACAGCTTAGATGTTAAAAGGGCCCTCAGCTACTACATAGAGCGCACCAAGGGTCACAGGTTTGAGTCCCTCAATTGTTCCTCACATTATGGAGAGGTTGGTGAGGCAAACCTGCCACTAAGAGGTCTGTTGCCAGGTGGATTGTTTCTTGTATACAGTTCTGCTATGAGAAACTGGGTAGAACTCCACCCTCAGGCCTGAGGGCTCATTCCACAAGGCGTACAGCTGCTTCCTGGCTGCTGCCAGGATATTCCTATCTTAGAAATCTGTCAAGCAGCCACCTGGAAAACAGTCCATACATTCACCAAGCATTACTCTGGATATCCAGGCTAGGAGTGATGCTCGGTTTACACAACAGTACTTCAGAGCCTGTTTCTAAAGTAGGTTCTGTCCCTCCTCCATGGAGGTACTGCTTGGTAGTCTGCATATGTCAGAATACTGGCAAGACTTCATGTTGTTTGAAGAAAAAATTACTCACCTTAGTAATATTGTTTCTTCTAATGGAGTCTTTCTGTATTCTGACCTCCGCCTTGCCTCTCAGAACCTAGTTTTTGGGATGTGGGTGGGCAGGAGCAGTGTTGGCACCCTAGGGGTGTCCCTTTTTCACCCTCCTTTATTTTGGGTGAGTGTTGTGTTTTGGGATGTGTTTTGTTTTTTTGGGTTTCCTGACTTGAGTCTTTGCTTTGAAACCAAAAAGCCCTTTTACATAGATACAGTTGCCAGTGGGCTAGTTCTGAGTTTTACAGATCTTACTTCGAGACACAGCTCTTGCAGCAGGTTACACCATTAGGACTGAAGCCGGCAGGCGTCAGGACCCCACGGAAAAATTCTAGCTAGCTATCTTCAGCGGGGACCGCCCCCGACGTCGATCCCGCCTCCGACGTCAGACGTAGTACATAAGGGACGGTCCGCCCGATTCTCAGATTCTTTCCCGCCGTCGACTTGCATGTCTGAATTCCTCTTCGTTCAGCTCTAGCGCCGACGATGGTTAAGTTCTTCCTACGGAAATTCAAATTTCTTCAAGCAAGTTTTCTCTGATGTCCTCTCGACCTCGGTCCTCCTCCAAGTGTGCTTGGCGGAAAGCAGATCCTTCAAAAGACCCTCACGCGGCCTGGAGTCCGGTGCCTAGGCCCAGACTGACGACACCCCGGCCTGCTCTTTTGCCAGGGGTTTAAAAGCAGAACCCGGATCCGTCGCCAGAAGGCCCTTCAGGCTTTTGCTGGAAGAAAAGCTTGAAGACCATGTCTTCAAGGGGACTCTTCAAAAAGGCCCACAAGCACGCTGAAAAGCGAAGGCCCTTCAGGTCCCCGTCTGGGGCCTCAGACTCACACAGCTCCGGTTTCCAGGTCCGACCGCTCCCCTCCCGGGCCAGCTCTCAGCCTCCCCTGCTGCGGTTAAGAAGTCTTCCTCTTCTCAGGCCAAGACTGCCAGACCTTCCTCATCCTCCAGGGCCTTGGTCAAGTCTGGGGTCCCACCATCACCATAAGTCGGGTTCCGCCCTTCTGAACCCGGCGTCAGGTCGGCTTTCTTGCCCCCTCGCAAGACCTTGGAGCTTACCTCTCTGAAGAGACCGCAGGACCCGACGCCGCTGCGCCCGTCGTCCTCTCGCCACAGATCCCCGGAGCCGCCGTCAGCCAGACCGTCGCCGGCCAGGCCAACAGCTCATCGGACGCCGGTAGGGGGAACGGCGCCCGCTCCTATTGAGAAGAGAACCCAGACGCCTCCGACCGACGTCGGTCAGGAGACCATAACCGAGGAGGAATTAACTCAGCCCAAGGACCAGGCGGGTGACCCGGTCCTGTCGAGAGCCAGGAACCTCGCCATTACCTGAGCCCCTGTGGAGCCGGCGCTGGGACCCGACGACGTCCACCGCGCCCGGACGTCGTCGAGCCTTTCCATGGTGAAGTGAAGGAGCTGTTCACTTACTGGTGGGACACCATAAAGAAGGACATGATTCTCTCACCTCCTCTTCTTCCTCCTCCTTCCTCCTACACCGATTACTCCTCCGGTTCCTGCCTCTCCGGGAGCACAGAACACCTCCAAGGGGAGACCAGACAACGCGAGACCTCCGTCCAAATCCTCTTCCAGGTCACCCAGCCCTAAGAGACCGCAGAAGACGCCGACAATCTGCTGACGGAGGACACGGGATCAGAGTTCTCAACATCCAGATCCCCATCTCCCTCTCCATCCCTTCTCCAGATCCACCCGAGATGCCAAGTCTCCTCCGGATGACCCTTCGTTCTCGGATATTATGAGACACATCCAAGAGAACACTGGGATGGGATGCGGAAGGCTAGACCCGAAGGCTATGCCTTGCAAAGTATCTTGACAGGACATGGACTCTCAAGCCTGTGTGGTGCCACCCTTGGTAGACACTTTTCGTGGACATCACCAAGGGCAGTGGTGCTGCCACATTCGCTCACATGCCGAAAGCTGATCGCCAGTACAAGGCTCCCAGAGAAGACCAGTACTTGACTCAGCAGCCTCTCTGGTCATCACAGCCTCACATGACCCGGTCCCAGAGACCGAACATCTGAGCACCCTGCCACCGGACCCAGAGTCCAAACAGCTGGGCGCTATGGGTAGGTATACGTGTGCTTCCGCTACCTGCACCATCAGATCCTGAATTGCCAGCCCACATGGTGCAGTTCCAAAATGCCTTGTAGGGAACAGGGTCTGGATGCGGCTGAAAAACTGCTGGAAGGTGAGCAGAAGGAGGAGATGCTTCAGCTCCTTCCGTACAGGTTCGGACGTGGGAAC
This sequence comes from Neoceratodus forsteri, assembly GCA_016271365.2. Lineage (NCBI taxonomy): Eukaryota > Metazoa > Chordata > Ceratodontiformes > Ceratodontidae > Neoceratodus > Neoceratodus forsteri. Next base: position 334,706,078 of record CM057456.1, on the reverse strand, counting down.
CCAAGTGCTACGAGCCACGTACGACTCCGCGGACTCCTCGGCCCGAGCAGCAGCTTCAGGCGTATGCCATCAGGGGCCACTGTAGTTGCAGCGTCTCCGGCTTTTACCCGGACGTCAGAAAGAATATCATGGACGCCCCATTCGAGGAGAAGTCTTGTTTGGTAAGCCCTCAGAGAAGATTATTACCAAACTCAAGAGGCCTGGAAGGCGATGAAGGTGAAGTTCAGGCCATGTCGCACAAGCTAGTTCCTTTCAGGAACCAAAGCCCGATTTAGTAGTAGACGCCAGAGGCAACCATCCGCCCCGCTCCACAACAGGGCTCCGGCTTTACTTGAAACCCGGAACATCTGCAGGCGAGCCAGCGTACTTCCAAGCGGTCCAGCCAGCGGGCCCTCAGCGCCACAGCCTGACTCCTCTCGCCCCTGCCCTCAGGATCAACGGAAATCATGGTCGGGGTTGCATTGTGAACTTCCTGCCGGATGGCGAGGCTATAACCACCAACAGGTGGGTTCTTCAGTTAGTCGGAAGAAGCCACTTTATGAGTCGCCAGAAAAGCCACCCTCAGGGCCTCCTTTGCTCTCCGGTATCCGGGTCAGCACAAGTCTCTGATCTGGCAAGAAGTATCGCGCTCATGCAAAGGGGCGATAGAGTACGTCCCGGAGAACCAGAGAGGACAAGGATACTATTCCCATTTCTTCCCTGGTTCCAAAGAAACAGGGACCTCCGTCCGATTCTGGACCTCAGCGACCTCAACGTGTCGGTCGCATACAAGAGATTCATGATGGTGACTCTTCTGGGTCTCATTCCCATGCTGAAGCAAGGCGCCCTTCTTGGCGTCTCTAGACATGCAGGGCGATACCTGCACATCCCTATAGCTCAGGCGCACAAGAGGTTCCTGCGCTTGAGTTTGTCGACCACCACCTTCAGTTCCGAGCCCTTCCATTGGGACTATCATCCGCGCCAGGGGTCTTTACCAAATGCATAGCAGTATTGTAGCGTCTCTAAGGAGACAGGCCATTATGTGTTCCGTACCTGGACGATTGGCTTCTCATGGCCGCCTCCAGAGGCGTTGTTACGTGCGATCCAGGCACCCAGGACCTGTTCCGATCTCTGGGCATCCTAATCAACTTCAAAGTCTCTCCTGGTACCGTCGCGAAACTGCAATTTATAGGCGCAGTACTGGACACCCGTTCAGGAAGAGCTTTTCTTCCAGGCGACAAGCGAGGGCGCATCAGATCCCTCATCACGGAGTTATCGTCGAACAAGACCGTCCCTGCCAGGTCGGTCCTTGCTTGTTCGGACACATAGCTCTGAGCCATTCCTACCGTCCCTTTCGTAAGGCTCCACATGCGGGTAACTCAGTGGATGCGCAAGGTGCAATGGGATCAAAGGCAAGACCACATGCAGCATCCGGTCAGAATCACGAACACCGTGATTCGAGACTGGCAGTGGTGGCTAGACCCAGGGTCGCTCTCCACGGGCATCCCGTTTGTAGTGACGTCCCCGGAGGTAATCCTTACCACAGACGCCTCAGGTCTAGGGTGGGGAGCACACCTGGACGGGGTGAAGTCCCTGATGCGTGGACCCCTCTGGAGGCTCATCTCCATATCAGTGTCCTAGAGATGAGGCAGTCCTTTATGCCCTGCAGGCCCTTCAGTCAGAAATCCCGCCATACTCTCCTGCTTCAGACAGACAACACAGCGGTGATGTATTACCTCAACAAACAAGGAGCACACTCTTACCCCTTTGCAGGAGGCCATGAGGTGTGAGATTGGGTAATCCGACCGCAGCGAATCTGATCACTGTACATGTTCCGGGGTGGACAACACGTTGCAGACAGCCTGAGTCGCTCCCAGGCCAGAGTCCACAGTGGGAACCTCTTCAAGAGGTAGCAGAGGATCTGTTTCTTCGATGGGGAACTCCAGAGTTGGACTTGTTCGCATCCCCATCCAACGCAAAACTGCCCAATTTTTGCTCGCTAGATCCAGGGCCTGGTGTTTTCTGGCGAGACGCATTGTCCCTCTCCTGGGCGGACAGATTCCTCTACGCTTCCTCTCCTTCCCGTTGATCCAGAGATTCTTCTCAAACTCTTGGGAGCATGCAACAATGATCCTAGTGGCCCCTTTCTGGCCCAGACAGATCTGGTTCCCTTGCTAATTCAGCTATCCGGGAACCTCCGCTCCGTTGCCATTCAGCTCCCATCTCTTGTCTCAGGAGGAAGGTTCACTGGTCCACCCGGACTTACGCTCACTGAACCTGCATGCATGGCTCCTAGAGACATAGCCATCTTGCGTCATAAGGGTCTGCTAAGAGGTTGCAAGTTCTTTTCTGCAGCCAGAAAAAAAACTGCCTGGCACGCGACGTGCGCCATGAAATGGCCCTGTTTTTGTTTATGGTCGCGACACGCGTGATTTTTCCCTTTAGGTTGCCCGGTGGGAGTGGTGTTGGACTACCTACTCTCCTTTTCCGTTCAGGTCTAGCCTACTCCTCTATCAGGTGCACCTCTGTACCATCTCTGCCTGCCCACCTTCCGGTGGGACATCGCACAGTGGCACAATTAGACGCCTCTCGGGAATTTTTGAGAGGGGTGTTGCACCTTAGGCCACCCATTAAGGACCCGGTGCCTCCATGGGATTTGCTCTTTGTCCTGGAACAACTCACGCTTCCCTCCTTCGAACCTGCCGCGGATTACGAGCTGCGTTTTCTGTCGAGGAAAACGCTGTTTTTGGTTGCTGTTACTTCAGCGAGAAGAGTTTCTGAGCTTCACACTCTCATGTGCAAAGAGCCTTATTTAGTTTTCCACCGGGACAGAGTATCCCTGAGGACGAATCCAAAAATTTTGCCTAAGGTGATCTCTACACTCACTCTCAATCAGGATATTGACCTGCCGGTCTACTTCCTGAATTACTCTAATGAGGAGAGGCACTGCTCCACACCCTGGATGTTCACCGCAGCTTGAGTATTACCTCAACAGAACTAAACTTCTTAAGTAGTTCAGAGCAACTTTTCGTTTCGTTTTCTGAAAGGATGATGGGCCAACCAGTAGCCAAACAGTCCCTGTCTGGCTGGCTTGTCCCTTGTATTTCATTCTGTTATGATATCAAACAAAAGCCCCTCTCAGGTACAGTCGGGGTCATTCTACTAGGGGTGTGGCCACCTCCTTTGCAGCACTCGAGCGTCTCCACTTCTGCCATATTGCTGCAGCCACTTGGAGCTCTGTGCATACATTTATCAGGCATTATAGCCTGGACATCGCCTCTCGGCGAAGAGAGCCTGACCTGCGGTGCTTCAGGTCTCCTGTCCTAGATTCAGGACCTGGAATGTATTTTCTAGTTTCCTCTTCCCAGAATGTTGACAGCGTTACTGCTTGGGAATCGGTCCTAATGGTGTAACCTGCTGCAAGAGCTGTGTCTCGAGTAAGATAGTACAGTTACGTAAGAACTTACCGTAACAGTAGATCTTCGAGAACAGCTCTTGCAGCAGGTACCTTCCAGCCCACCTTCCCCCTTGGAGGAGGCATGGCTTTCGCCTTTACTATCAGGGTTTTTCCCTTTGACTTCTGACAGTGGATCCTCGGTCTCCCATTTCGATGTCAGCCTGCGGCCGGAAGTCTCCAGCGGGAGAACTGGGGAATCGGGCGGGACCGCTCCCTTATGTACTACATCTGACGTCGGAGGCGGGACCGACGTCGGGGGCGGTCCCCACTGAAGATAGCTAGCTAGAATTTTTCCGTGGGGTGCTGACGCCTGCCGGCGTCAGTCCTAATGGTGTAACCTGCTGCAAGAGCTGTTCTCGAAGATCTACTGTTATGGTAAGTTCTTACGTAACTGTACTTTTCCACACAGAACTTCTAGTGAGTATTGCTCGTAAAGATCTGATGGTTGGAGTTTAAACAACAGAAGACAGGGGCTTCAGCCGAGCTCGAGGTGAACATTCCATGCTGGCCATAGAAAGTTGAACTTTTTGTTTTCCGGGGCAGTTGAAAAGGCACGACCTAACTGCAGTAGTCAGAATACAGCAAGACTCCATTAGAAGAAACATTACTAAGGTGAGTAATTTTTTTCTTCCTGATCCATATCTTGATAGAAAATCAGCATTAGTATTCTCTTTACCATATTTGTGAATCACCGAGAATTTAAATGGCTGTATTGCCAGGTACCACCGTGTGATTCTGGAATTTTTGTCTTTCATCTGGTTAAACCAACAGAGAGGATTGTGATCAGTTACAAGAACAAAATCAGTTCCTAGCAAATAAAATTTGAGGGACTCCATGGATCACTTTGCTGCTAAACACTCCTTTCTAGGGACATGGATATGTTGTTCATCCACACTCATTGGCAGGTATCCTTGCCGCTTTAAATCTTGCCGGAAGGTCTTCAAGCTTGCTCCTCCCACCCACCCGGGTGGTATAACTCTCGGCTCCGCCCCATGACGCCAGATCTTCCTTACCGCTAGGAAGCTCAGGTTCCCTCCTTAACGGGCCTTGAGCACGACCCGCAGGCCTGCGACCTGTGCTCATCTTTCTCGACCTCGTCCTCGAAGCCGTGCTGCCGATTGCAACTGGGCCGTCCGAAGCGTTCCCTCGGTGAAGTCCAAGGAGGCCGGTTGGCGGTATCTTGCGGCGGTGACTCGGCGGATCAGCTCGGCGGATGGTCGCCCTCGAGGGCGGCTGAGCGTCGATCTTCCTCGGCAGCGGCATTTATCCCGCTCTCTCTGGGTTCTTCCTACCACGGCTTCTTTTAGGAGCTTTGTCTGTCCCTCTCCACTAAAGGAGAAGGGCCTGCGTCTGCTGGACCTTATTCTCGGTCCAAAAGAGGGACAGGGTAAATCCCTCCGTCGGCGCTCTTGGGAGGCGGGAAAGGTCCTCTCCCGGGCCGTCGACCGTCGGCTTGGTCGACGCTCGGCTTGACCACTGGCCTCACGGTGTCCCGTCAGGTCAGTTGACCGAGACTCCCCACCGATGAAGTGAGATTTTTACCGACCCATTGAATGAGCTGTCGCCTTTGCTTGGCCGAGATTCCCCTCTCCGGTTCCCCCGGGAGGAGTTGAGGATCCCGTGGGCTCGCCTGTGCCTCCGGTTCCGGAGCCCTCGGATGGACCATCCGAGCCGAAGGGAGTGCCGGTTCCGGCCGACACCTCCCCGCACCGACCTCGGAAATTCCGGGACTCTCGGTCTCGGTCTCGGACCTCTTCGCGGTCCAGCCGATCCCACCGTCATAGGCGGTCTCGGTCTCGGCACCGCGGTAAGCGGCGTCGCCGCTCGTCCTCGTCCTCCTCCTCGGATGAGGGGAGGCTTCGGCGTAAATTACGTCGATGATGCGAGGACCTCATGTTCCAACAGTTCCTCCTGGCTGGGAATAAGCCGACCCGGTCGCCTTCCCGGCCATTAAGTGGCTGTCACGCGGGCAGCCCGACACAACTGGCTTTATCCGAGGCCTATACCCAGGCGGTTGTTCGGCCAAAACCAGCTGCTCCACCGATTCCGGTGGAACCTCCGCCTCCACAGCCACCAATTGGGGCTCCGACCAAGGATTCTCGGTCGGCTAAGGGTCTACCCCATCGGCTGTCAGTTACCCTCACTCCCGACCGACCTCGGCAGGTGAAGGGTGAGCTCAGGCCAGAGGCAGCTCTTGAGGACTCTTCGAGTCCGAAGATGATTCCTCCTTTTCTCCAAGCGACTGGACTTGGAGTCTTCAGGAGGTCAGTCAATGGGCGATAGCCCGTCGTCCTTCCTAGGACTGCGCTCGGCTCATCTCGGAGTCTAACGGGATGGAGCTCGAACCACGTTCCAAGCAGGCGCAGGTATCCCTCTCGGAGATTCTGGACGAGGGATTCTCCGACGGAGGCCTTTCCGGTGGCCGAGGCCATAGTGGGTCCGGCACTGGAGCTTTGAGCGCCTGCTTCCTGCCCTGCGCCTTGGCCAGGATGGCCAGGAAGTATCACGGTCCCTACGGTTCCTTGTCCGGTTTTGAACACCCCTCTGCTGAGGGGTTGGTTACCGACAGCGTTTTCGGCGGCGGCTAGCGCCAGGGATGTGGACAAACCTCCTGACAAGGAGTCCAAGAAATTGGACTATGTCGATGCAAAAGTCTACGCTGCGTCCTCTCTCGGCCTTCGTCAGGCCAGTTCGGCCGTCCTCATGGCACATTTTCTCATGCCCTGTTGGGCTCCTGGATGAGGTCATCCCTCATCTTCCGCCGATCTGCAGACTACGGTTAAGCAGGTGCGGGACCAGGACCGGAGGCAGTGGCCAAACAGCAGCTCCAGACTGCTTTGGATATGGGGACTCATGTGCCAGATCGGTGGCGGCCGCAGTGGCTATCGTCGGTGAGCTTGGCTGAGGATATCCACCTTTACTCGGATACCAGCACAAGTTGGCGGATGTTCCCTTTTGGGGACTGACCTCTTGACCCTGGGGTGGAAGGTCACCTGCAGAGGATCGAGAAGTCCAATGCCACCTTGGACTCGGTCTCTTCCGCTCAGAAGGACAAAGGCGCAAACCACAGCCTAAGCCCTTTCGTCCTTCTGTGCCCCCGGCGCGCCTGGCCCAGCAACGTCAGGGCCAGCAGGCTCGGCCTTGGCATCCCAAACCCAAGCCGCCGGCTTCCTCTAACAGGAGGCAGGGAGGAAAGGGCCCAGGAGGTCCCTCGGCCGGTCCCTCCTCCAAGCCTGCCCAGTGACGGGCTGAGGGGTGTCGCCCCCCATCCCGTCACCTTACCCCTGGGTCCCCCCGTGGGGGGACGGCTCCGGCACTTCCGTTCCGCCTGGTCCGCTGTTACCACGGACAGGTGGGTCTTGGAGGTGGTGGGAAGAGGCCTGCCTCTGGAATTCGAGCAGGCACCACCCTTCAGAGCCGTCGCCCCTCGGGGCCCGGGATCCCAGCCTCACTGGCGGCTCGTCGAGGCGACGCCGCTCCTCCTCTCCAGAAGGAGGTGGTAAGAGAGGTGGTGGACCCTCCTTCAGACCAAGGGTTTGTGTCCAGGTACTTCCTGGTTCCGAAGCAGACGGGGGCTGGCGCCCCATTCTCGACCTACGACCTAAACAAGTTCCTAAGGTCTCGAACCTTCAGGATGGTCACTCTGGCTCAGATAATACCATCCTTGGGCAGGGCGTGTGGTTCTGCTCTGGACTTGCAGGGCCAGCGTTTTTCACGTCCTATCCGTCCGTCTCACCAGAGATTCCTTAAGCTTCCGAGCGGAAGGATCCCTCTTGAGTTCAAGCCATGCCCTTGGCTTGTCTCCAGCTCCCAGGGTCTTCACCAAATGCATGGCAGTGGTGACAGCATTCCCTGCGGCGAGGGGTCCGGTGTACCCTTACCTGGACGACTGGCTGATAGCAGCTCCCTCCAGGAAGGAGGCGGAGTGGTCCAGAGATCTGGCCCTCCAGGTCTACTCTCAACTGGGCCTCCTTATCAACGAGGCCAAGTCGGAACTCGAGCCGAAGCAGGTGATTCTATTCACCGGGCGCAGCTCGACTCTCTTCGAGCCAGAGCCGGCTCCCGCGGACAGGGCCGAGGTTCTTTCCTCCTTTGCCCGATCATTTCTGGTTGGGCAATTCGCCCTCCCGGGACTTCCTCGCCTCCTGGGTCTCATGGCGGCCTGCACCAGCGTGGTCGTTGGGCCGCGGCTGGAACATCGTCCCCTTCAGTGGGGACTGGCCAGCCAGTGGTCACGCAGCTCACGATCCCTTGGACCAGCTATGTCGGTGACACAGGGGATGTGGGCAGCTCTCCAGTGGTGGACCGTTCCAGATCATTTGCAGGAGGGCATCCCGTTCGTCCGCCCGGCCGGCGGTCTCTCATCGACCGATGCCTCTCTGATGGGTTGGGGTGCCCATCTGGGGAACACCGGGCTCATGGCCTCTGGTCCCAGCGAGTCCCGATGCCACATCAACCTGCTGGAGCTCAGCGGTCCGCCTAGCTCTCACCGCCTTTGCTCCGTTCCTCCGGGGTCAAGTGGTCCAGTCCAGGCCGGACAATACCACGACCATGTACTATCTAAACCACCAGGGGCGGGGCGCTCCATGCTTCTATGCAAGAGGCCTCGCATTTGGTCACTCGTGCGCAGCCTGGAGGCGGATCTCTAGCCATTCACGTGGCAGGAGCCTCCAACACCCTGGCCGATGCCCTGAGCCGGATAGGGGCTGCATCCCACGAGTGGTCTCTCCTGCCGGAGGTAGTACAGCATCTGTTCTCCCTTTGGGGCACACCTCAGGTGGACCTGTTTGCCTCCATGGAGAACGCGAAGCTGAGTCTGTTCCATGCCCGCCCCCCTCAGCAGGGCTCGCTGCAGGGGGATGCCTTCTTGAGGCAATGGACCCCGGGCCTCTTTTACGCTTTCCCCATTTCCCTTGATCCACAAGGTGCTTCTCAAGGCGAGGAGGGACAAGGCGCAGGTGATTCTGATAGCCCCAGACTGGCCTCGCCAGTTCTGGTACCCAGATCTCCTCAGTCTCAGCTCCAGGTCTCCGCGGCAGCTTCCAGCTCGCCCGGACCTGCTCTCAGTCAATCAGGGAAGGTGTTCCATCGGACCTTCAATCCCTGCACCTGGCCTGGTTCCTGGCGGCTAGAGTTCCAGGCCTTGGGTCTTTCGACGAGGTCCTCAATGTAGTTGAGGCGTCCCGTGAGTCGACCAGAAAATGCTATGCCTTCAAATGGAAAAAGGTTTTCCATTTGGTGTCAGAGCAAAGGGCTTGGACCCTTCCTCCTGTTCCTTAGCAAGCATCTTGGACTATTTATGGTCCCTTTCTAGTCAAGGGCTTAGGTCGGCGACCCTAAGGGTGCACATGCAGCCATCTCTGCTTACCGGTAGCGGGCGAGGAAGCAGTCGGTGGCGCAGGAGAAGGTGGTCTGGCGCTTTTTCAAAGGCCTTGATCACATTTCCCCTCCAGTGCGGGAACCCCCACCTCCGTGGGATCTACTGCTGGTACTGGCAAAGCTCATGGGCAAGCCATTCGATCCTTTGCACAGGTGTGCTCTCTCTCACCTGTCGTGGAAGACCGCCTACTTGGTGGCTATCACGTCAGCCAGAAGGATGGGAGAGCTCCAGGCGCTTTCCATCGAGTCTCCTTACCTGGTCTTCCACAGGGACAAGGTTGTCCTCGCCCCACCGAAATTCCTTCCGAAGGTGGTGTCCGGAGTTTCACCTTAACCAGGTGTTGACTCTGCGGTGTTCTACCCAATCACACCTCGGAGGCCGAATATAGGCTCCATACTCTGGACCCTAGAAGGCGCTCGCTTATTATAAGGAGCGCCGCGGCTGAAATTCGGAGAGAGGTTAAGCAGCTGTTTGTCACCACGCTTGAAGCCGCATCTGGCAGACCTGCAGCGCGGACTATAAGCAGGTGGGTAACCTCCTGCATAGATCTCTGCTATAAGTTGGCGGGCATGGAGCCTCCCAGAGGGATAAGAGCTCATTCTACCCGCCATACTGCTGCACGAGTGGCTGCTTCCAGGACGTCCCTATCCAGGAAATCTGCAGGGCTGCTACCTGAAGTCAGCAAACACCTTCATTACCCACTACCACATCGACCTTGAGTCACGCCAGGATGCTGGTTTTGGGGCCTCGGTTCTCCAGTCTCTCTTTCCCAAGTAAGTATTGGGGTGTGCATCTTGCCTCCCTCCTCCCGGAGAACTGCTAGGAGTCTGCCAATGAGTGTGGATGAACAACATATCCATGTCCCTAGAAATACAGGTTACTCACCTGTAACAGGAGTTCTAGGAATGGTATATGTTGTTCATCCCTACATTCCTATCCTCCACGGCCCGACGCTAAGCCTGAGCTCGCGGGCCAGATCTGGCGTCATGGGCGGAGCCGAGTTATACCACCGGGTGGGTGGGAGGAGCAAGCTTGAAGACCTTCCGGCAAGATTTAAGCGGCAAGGATACCTGCCAATGAGTGTGGATGAACAACATATACCATTCCTAGAACTCCTGTTACAGGTGAGTAACCTGTATTTTTCGATAGTGGAGTACCTTTTTTCTCTCATGCACTTCAAACCTCAGGAAATCTTACTGTATTCTGACAAGTGCAGTATGGTCTCACCATAGAACTGCCCAGAGCCGAAATGGTTAATAGAACTTATGCTAATAGTGGAATGTTAGGCTCAAGCTCAGTTTTCAAATCACTGTCCCTGGTTGCACTTCCTGCAACCATCAGATTCTTCTCCACTTGCCTCAGTAAGACGTCTCCGGAGAGCTCTCCTTCACTTTAACTGAAGAAATAATTTCTTGGTTTAATTTTGAAAGTCCGTTTTAGTTTTCGATTTTGAAGCACTGTCCTTGTTCACAAATGCTTGGCAGTGGTTGTGGCACACCCATCGAGGCAGAGAATGATGGTCTTCCCATACCTGGACTACTGGCTCTTAGTGGGACAGTCTCCACAACAGGTCAGGCAGTCTCTGGCATTGGCACAGGAACTGTTACAGTCCTTTGGTGTATTGATAAACCAGCGGAAGTCAGTACTGCAACAGTACAGCCCTGGATTTTATAGGAGCAGGGTGGATTCAGTCAGAGGAAGAGCTTTTCTTCCTCAGCTGAGGGCAGACAGTCTCAGGCAGTTGGCAGGTTCTTTCAAACTGCACCGCCTCAGGCCAGCCAGACATTTTCTCCAGGTGCTGGGCCACATGGCAGCTTCAACTGCTACAGTGTCAGGAGCAAGATTTTAGATGAGGGATATTCAGTATCATCTCAAACATTACTGGCACCAAAAGAAGGACAAATTGTCAAAGTTGGTCCCAGTCACTCAAACATTTGTGCAGGCGCTTCAGTGGTGGCAGGACTTGGGAAACCTCAGACTAGGGGTCCCATTCCTACAAGAGCAACCATCTCTGGTGCTCACTACAGATACATCCCTTCTAGGGTGGGGAGCACAACTAGAGCAGCATACTGTCCACGGGACATGGCTCAAACAGGAGTCATTGCTGCACATCAACCTGTTGGAGCTCAGAGCAGTGTTTCTGGCAATTCAGGCATTCACCAATATGCTGCAGGGAAAAGTGGTCCAGGTCAGGACAGACAACATGCCCACAGTGTATTACATCAACAAACAAGGAGGCACAAGGTCCACACCCTGTGTACAGAAGCTATGAAAATATGGACCTTGGCCTATTCCTAAACATTGTGCTGTCAGCAATCCACCTTCAGGGAATGGCAATGTGCTGGCAGGCGCTCTAAGCAGAATAAATCAGAACCATCACGAATGGTCCATCAACAAGCAAGTACTACAGTTGGTGTTCAGAAGGTGGTGTACTCCAGAGGTAAACCTTTTGCTTCCCCAGACAACTACCAACTCCTCTATACTGCTTCAGACCTCCACTGAGGCACAGTACTGCTGGATGTACTGATCCTAGATTGGACAGGAAGTTCTTGTATGCCTTCCCTCCCTTCCCATTATTACTGAGAGTCCTGAACAAGCTCAGGACACAACCAGCCACAGTGGTCCTCATTGCCCCAGATTGAGCCAGGCAACCATGGTACTCCCTGATCCTATCCCTGTCGGTAGCCAAGCCAGTCAGCCTACCCAAGAGGCACAATCTGCTCACCTCCTTCCAGGGCAGGATTCTTTATCCCAGCCTTCGGTCCCTCAGACTCAAAGCATGGTTCTTGAGGACCTAGAGTATGCAAATCTGAATTTCTCAGAGGGGGTAATGGAGGTCCTTAGGGTATCCAGAAAACTTGCTACCAGAAAGATTTATACTTCTAAGTGGAAAAGATTTTCTTTCTGGTGTAGAGACAAAAATTTGGATCATACCCAGGCTGGCTTATCAGTACTTCTCGACTATCTTACCTGTCTTCATCCCCTAGGTCTCAGGACCTCTGCTTTGAAGGTTCATCTGGCTGCAGTATCTGCTTAGCTGTCAGCAGGTAAATCTTCCTCTTTGGCCTCTAATGCAGTGTTTCAAAAGTTCTTTAAAGAATTACTGCATTTGCACCCCCCTCAAAGGACCCCATCACTGTTTGGGATCTAAACATTTGCATAGCACAGCTTATGCAGCCTCCTTTCAAACCCATGTCTTTGACTGACCTTAAGTATGTAACTTGGAAAGCTGTGTTTTTAGTGGCTATTACTTCTGCTAGAAGGATTAGTGAGATTCAGGCCTTGTCTATGGAGCTCAATTGCATGGCCTTCCACAGTGATAAGGTGGTTCTCAGGACAAATAAATTTCTTCCTAAGGTGGTATCTGACTTTAACATTAATCAGTCCATCACCTTGCCAGTTTTCTTTACTGATCATTCCTCCTCAGGTGAGCATAGGTTACATAGCCTGGATGTCAAGAGGACTGTTAGCTACTATCTAGATCATACAAAAGGTCACAGAGGGGGTAGAACCCAACTATTTCTGACCTATGGAGAGGATGGCAAGGGTAGACCCGACACAAAGAGATCCATAGCAAGATGGATCGTCTCATGTATACAGTTCTGTTATGACAAGGTGGGTAAGCAGCCCCCACAAGGGCTTAGGGCCCATTCTACTAGGGGGACTGCTGCATCTATAGCAGCTTCCAGAGATATCCCTTTGTTGGAAATCTGTAAGGCAGCTACTTGGAAAACAGTTCATACATTTACCGAGCATTAATGCTTGGATACCCAGGCTAGAAGTGATGCTAGGTTTGGCACAGCAGTTCTGCAGAGCCTGTTTCCAAAATAGGTCCTCTGCCCGCCTCCAAAGGCACTGCTTGGGTAGTCTGCACTTGTCAGAATGCAGTAAGTTTTCCTGGGGTTTGAAAAAAACATTACTTACCATAGTAATCTTGTTTCTTCTAAGGGAATCTTACTGTATTCTGAGCTCCCACCCTTCCTCCTGCTAGGACCTTCAGGTCTCTGATCACTCCTGTGCTACTGATGCTGGAAACCTGTGGGTACCTGTTGTTTGTTGGGCATCTGTCGACTTGAGTCTTAGAGATGCCTCCTGTTGTTTGAGTTTGTTCCCCTAATAGGGGTACTTAGGGATAGTAAACTTAGTTTGGTTAGTTAGTATTAGCTTCTGCATGCTTCGTAAGAATCTGACGGTTGCAGGAAGTGCAACCAGGGACAGTGATTTGAAAACTGAGCTCAAGCCTAACATTCCACTATTAGCATAGGTTCTATTAACCATTTCAGCTCCGGGGCAGTTCTATGGTGAGACCATACTGCACTTGTCAGAATTCAGTAAGATTCCCTTAGAAGAAACAAGATTACTATGGTAAGTAATGTTTTCTTTCCTACTTATATACAGAATAGGATGTTCTTTCCCATCTATATTTTGGCTTAGGACTGCACATAGGCCTACCTCGGATGCATCTGTTTGTAGCAGAAATGGTTTCTCAAAGTCTGGGCTTCTTAAAACAGGTGCTGAACATAATACAGCCTTTATGGCTTGAAAAGCTTCATCACACTCTGGAGTCCATTTCACATTATTTGGGTACCGTTTCTTTGTGAGTTCAGTGAGGGGAGTAGCTAACTCAGCAAAATTGGGAACAAATCTCCAATAATAACCAGCCAGCCCTAAAAATGACCTGACATGTTGCTTTGTTTTAGGTACAGGGCTGTTGGCTACAGCTTCTATTTTAGAACTCTCTGGTTCGACCTCTCCATTTCCCAACACATAGCCCAAATATCTAGTTTCTTGCATGCCCAATGCACATTTAGTAGGATTAATTGTCAGACCTGCATTTTTGATAGCTTGGATAAGTGCTGGTAGGTGTTCCACGTGACGTTTGCAGTCTGTACTGTACACCACAACATAATCCGGGTATGCAGCACAATAACCAGTGTGAGGGGATAAAATTACATCCATTTACTGCTGGAATGTAGCTGGCGCACCATGTAAACCAAAGGACATAGTAGTGAACTGATAGAATCCTATAGGGGTGGCAAATGCAGTTTTATCTCTGGATTCTTTAGCTAAAGGTCTCTGCCAGTACCTTGGTGAGCCTGAGGGTACTGATGTACTTTGTACTCCCCAGCCTGTCCACCAAATCATCTATTCTGGGCATAGGATAACTGTCAAATTCTGACACTTGATTAAGTTTCCTGAAATCAAGGCAGATTCTAACACCCCTTCTTTTTTGTTTACAATTACCATGGGAGATGATCAAGCACTCCTCGACTCCTCAATGATACCCAGTTATTTCATTTTTTGTATTTCCTTAACCACATCAGCTCTTAACCGCTCTGGCAACCTGTATGACTTTTGCCTAATAGGATGAGCATTCTTTGTCACTATTATGTGTTCAACTCCTTTTGCTCAGCCTGGTACCGTGGTAAAAGTACTGTTAAATGTCTTTAGCACATTCAAAGTCTGCAGTTTGTTCTGAGGTTAAGGAAACATGAAGGATTAAGCCACGAGAAAGCATGGGTCTGCTGGTATTAATCCATGGTTGGGGGTTGGACCACGAGGCTGAAGGCCGAGTGGGTCCAACTAACCAACCATGGATTAATTCCACTGTAGACCCATCCTTCCCGAAAGGCTTAACTGGCTTGTAACATGGCAATGAGTGTATGACTAATAGTCTTTGAATAAATGAGTACAATCACACTGATTTACTTTCAGAATACTATAAATTGAGCTATTAAACATGATGTACATATACTTGAAAACATTTGGAACACACCTATTGGAAATATTGTTGCTACTATTTCACTTTGTTAAAATAACTTTCATTACAAACTTTAAGCTTTCTAACATCAAAACATATTTTACAACTTTTCAAAACTTGCAATTCACTTTCTATTCTAGGTGCTTTGATTTTCCTCTATGTATTAGAAGATATGGGCTGCACTGCATGATGGGAGTGTGCTATGGTACATTTTAGTTTTCTTTCTCCAGTTCTTTGCAGACCAATAGGTGGCTGTCACACAATCCTAATGCTAGCCACCTTTTCTCCAAATGTACTGAACTAAGCCAATCTGAAAAACACTTTCTAGGGACATGGATATGTTGTTCATCCACACTGTCTGGCAGGTATCCTTGCCACTTTAAATCTTGCGGAAGGTCTTCAAGCTGGCTCCTCCCACCCACCGGGTGGTAAAACTCGGCTCCGCCCAGATGCCAGATCTTCCTTACGCTTGGAAGCTCAGGTTCCTCCTTAACGCTCTGCATATAAGACTGGTTCCTAATTCTTCGGTTTCCGAATTTAAAAGTTTTGCATTATAGACTGGTCTTCTATCCCTTGACTACGATGGACCAAATCGACTCGGTTTGGGAGATGCCCTTACGGGCAGAAGATGTCTTGGACGGATCCGCACTCCACGTGTCTACTGTTTAGGCCTTGAAACACGACCGCGAGGCTTGCGACCTGTGCTCTTCCTTCTCAGCCCTCGTCCTCGAAGAACCGTGCTGCCCGTTTACAGCTGGGCGCCCTGAGAAGCGTTTTCCTCAGTGAAGTCAAAAGAGGCCCGGTCGGCGGTTTCTCGGCGGCGGATCAGCTAAGAGCAGATGATACGCCCTCAAAGAGGAGGCGTGGGCGCATCTTCCTCGACAGCGGCATTTATCCGCTCTCCTGGGTTCCTCTTACACTTTCTTTAAGGAGCTTTGTCTGTCCCTCTCCACTAGAGGAGAGGGACCAACGTCTGCTGGACCTTCTTCTCGGTCCAAGAAGAAAGACAAGGGTAAGTTCCTCCGTCGACGCTCTTGGAAGTGGGAAAGGTCCCTCTCCCCGAGTTGTCGGCCATCGACTTCGGTCGATCGTTCGGCTTTGGCCACTGGTCTCACGGTGTCCCCATCAGGTCAGTTGACCGAGACTCGTGTTGACGCAGTCGAGATCTTTCTCGACCCGTTGGACGGGTTGTTGACGAAGCCGAGCCGAAATCCCTCTCCCGGTTCCCCTGGTGGGAGTTGAGGATCCGTGGGCTTGCCAGTGCCTCCAGTTCCGGGCCCTTGGGTGAACCCTCCGAGCCGAGGGAGAGCCAGTTCCACCGTCCCCTCCCGCTGCCGTCTCCTCGGAAGGCCGAGGTTCTCGGTCTCAAACTTGGCGTCCAGCGATCCCGCCGTCATAGGCGGTCTCGATCTTGGCACGCTGTAAAGTAACACCGCCGCTCATCCCCGGACGAGGGAGGCTTCGGCGTAAATTCACGTCGTGTCTGAGACCTCATGTAGCAGCAGCTCCTTCTGACTGGAACAAGCCAACGCCGTCGCCTTCCCCGGCCATTAAGTGGCTGTCACCGGAGCGGCCGAAACAACCCCTCGTCTTACCCGAGGAGCCTGTTCCCAGGCTGGTTGTTCGGCCAAAACCAGCTGCTCCACCGATTCCAGTGGAACCTCCACCTCCACAGCCACTGTTTGGGGCTCCGACCAAGAACTCTCGGTCGGCTCAGGGTCTGCCCCATAGGCTGTCGGTCACCCTCACTCCAGATCGCCCTCGGCAGGTGGAGGGTGGCTCAGGCCCGAGGCAGCTCTTTGCGGACTCTTCTGAGTCTGACGACGATTCCTCCCTTTTCTCCAGGCAAGTGGACTTGGAGTCTGCTGGAGGTCAGTCGCTGGACGACAGCCCTTCGTCCTTCCTGGGTTTGCTTAGGCTCATCTCGGAGTCCACTGGGATGCAGCTTGAGCCCGTATCCGAGCGGGCCAAGTATCCCCTCACGGAGATATTGGACCGAGGGGATTCCCCTACGGAGGCCTTTCCTGTAGCCGAGGCCATTGTAGGCCCGGCCTTGGAGCTCTGGCAGCGCCCTGCTTCCTGCCCTGCGCCTTCGGCCAGGATGGCCAGGAAGTATGCGGTCCCTACCGGTTCCCTGTCTGGTTTCTCGGAACATCCCTCAGCCGAGGGGTTAGTTACCGACAGCGTTTTCCGGCGTGCCGGCGCTAGGCGGTGGACAAACCTCCCGACAAGGAGTCAAGAAATTGGACTATGCCGGGCGAAAGTCTCACGCTGCATCCTCCTTGGCCTTTGTCAGGCCAGCTCGGCGTGTTTATGGCACATTTCTCCCATGCCCTGTTGGGCTCCCTGGACGAGGTAGTCCCTCATCTCCGGCTGACCTGCAGACCACGGTTAGGCAGGTGCGGGACCAGGGCAGGGCAGTGCCCAGCAGCAACTTCAGACTGCTCTGGACATTGGAGACTCATGCGCCAGGTCAGTCGCGGCCGCAGTGGCTATGCGCCATCGGGCATGGCTGAGGATATCCATCTTCACAGCGGATACCCAGCACAAATTGGCGGATGTCCCCTTCCTGGGGACCGACCTCTTCGGCCCTGGAGTGGAAGGCCACCTCCAGAGGATCGAAAAGTCTAATGCCACTTTGGACTCGGTCTCATCCGCTCAGAGGGACAAGGGCCGCAGACCGCTACCCAAGCCCTTTCGTCTATCTGCACCCGCGGCACGTCCGGCCCAGCAGCATCAGGGCCAGCAGGCTCGCGCTTGGCGTCCCAAACCCAAGCCCGCGGCTTCCTCCTCCAGAAAGCAGGGAGGTAAAGGCCCTGGAGGTCCCTCGGCCGGTCCTCTCCTCCAAGCCTGCCCAGTGACGGGTTGAGGGGTGTCGCCCCTAACCCCGTCGCCTCACCCCAGGTGCCCCCCGTGGGGGAGGCGGTTCCGCCACTTTCTTTCCGCCTGGTCCGTTATCACCACAGACCGGTGGGTGTTGGAGCTGGTGGGAAAGGGCCTGCCTCTGGAGTTCGAGCAGGCCCCACCCTTCAGAGCCGTCACATCTCGGGGGGCCTCGGGGTCCGAAGCCTCGCTGTCAGCTCGCCGAGTCGACATCACTCTCCTCCTCGAGAAGGAGGTGATAAGAAGGTGGTGGACCCTCCTCAAACCGGGGTTCGTGTCCAGGTACTTCCTGGTTCCGAAGCGGACGGAGGGCTGGCGCCCCATTCTCGAAACCTACGACCTAAACAAGTTCCTAAGGTCCCGAACCTTCAGGATGGTCACTCTGGCTCAGATAATACCATCCTTGGAACACAGCATGTGGTTCTGCTCTCTGGACCTACAGGGCGTTCTTTCACATCCCTATCCGTCCGTCACATCAGAGGTTCCTTCGCTTTCGAGCGGAGGGATCCCTTTTCGAGTTCCAAGCCATGCCCTTCAGCTTATCTCCAGCTCCCAGGGTCTTCACCAAATGCATGGTAGTGGTGACAGCATTCCTGCGGCACCGAGGGGTCCGAGTTTACCCTTACCTGGACGGTTGGCTGATAGCAGCCCCCTCCAGACAGGAGGTGGAGTGGTCCAGAGATCTGGCCCTCCAGGTTTGCTCTCAGGTCGGCCTCCTCATCAACGAGGCCAAGTCGGAACTCGAGCCGAAGCAGGTGATTCTTTTCATCGGGGCAGAGCTCGACTCTCTTCGAGCCAGAGCACGGCTCCCGGCGGACAGGGCCGAGGTTCTTTCCTCCTTTGCCCAATCATTTCTGGTTGGGCAATTGCGCCCTGCCCGGGACTTCCTGCGCCTCCTGGGTCTCATGGCGGCCTGTACCAGCGTGGTCCGTTGGGCCCGCTGGAACATGCGCCCCCCTTCAGTGGGGGCTGGCCAGCCAGTGGTCCCAACGCTGCGATCCATTGGACCAGCTAGTGACGGTGACCCAGGGGATGTGGAACGCTCTCCAGTGGTGGACCGTTCCAGTTCATCTGCAGGAGGGCATCCCGTTTGTCCGCCCGAGCCGACGGTCTCTCTATCGACCGATGCCTCTCTGATGGTTTGGGGTGCCCATCTGGGGGAACACCGGCGCATGGCCTCTGGTCCCCGCGGGAGTCCCGATGCCACATCAACCTGCTGGAGCTCCGAGCGGTCCGCCTAGCTCTCACCACCTTGCTCTGTTTCTTGAGGTCAAGTGGTCCGGGTCCAGACGGACAACACCACCACCATGTACTATCTAAACCGCCAGGGTGGGACGCGCTCCATGCTTCTATGCAAGTAAGCTCTCCGCATCTGGTCACTGGTGCGCAGCCTGGAGGCGAATCTCCTAGCCATTCATGTGGCAGGAGCCTCCAACACCCTGGCCGATGCCCTAAGCCGGATAGGGGCTGCGTCCCACGAGTGGTCTCTCCTGCCGGAGGTAGTACAAGATCTGTTCTCCCATTGGGGCACACCTCAGGTGGACCTGTTTGCCTCCAGGGAGAATGCGAAGCTGAGGCTGTTCCATGCCCGCCCCCCTCAGCAGGGATTGCTGCAGGGGGATGCCTTCTCGAGGCCGTGGACCCCGGGCCTCTTCTACGCCTTTCCCCCGTTCCCCTTGATGCACAAGGTGCTTCTCAAAGCAAGGAGGGACAAGGCGCAGGTGATTCTGATAGCCCCAGACTGGCCCCGCCAGTACTGGTACCCAGATCTCCTCAGCCTCAGTTCCAGGCTCCTGAGGCAGCTTCCAGCTTGCCCGGACCTGCTCTCAGTCAATCGGGAAGGTATTCCATCCGGACCTTCAATCCCTGCACCTGACGGCTCTTCTTCCTGGCTAGAGTTCCAGGCCTTGGGTCTTTCCGACGAGGTCCTCAACGTAGTTGAGGCGTCCCGTAAGGAGTCGACCAGAAAATGCTACGCCTTCAAATGGAAGAGATTTTCCATTTGGTGCCAGGGCAAGGGCCTGGACCCTTCCTCCTGTTCCTTGGCGAGCATATTGGACTACCTTTGGTCCCTTTCTCAGCAAGGGCTTAGGTCGACGACCCTTAAGGTGCACCTGGCAGCCATCTCTGCTTACCGGGCGCGGGCCGGGAAGCAGTCAGTGGCGCAGGAGAAGGTGGTCTGGCGCTTTTTCCAAGGCCTTGATCACATTTCCCCTCCGTTGCGAGAATCTCCACCTCCGTGGGATCTACTGCTGGTACTGGCAAAGCACATGGGCAAGCCATTCGAACCAATGCACAGGTGTGAACTCTCTCACCTGTCGTGGAAGACCGCCTTCTTGGTGGCTATCACGTCAGCCAGAAGGATGGGAGAACTCCAGGCGCTCTGCATCGAGTCTTCTTACCTGGTCTTCCACAGGGACAGGTTGTCCTCGCCCCACCGAAATTCCTTCCGAAGGTGGTGTCGGAGTTTCACCTTAACCAGGTGTTGACTCTGCCGGTGTTCTACCCCAATCACACCTCGGAGGCCGAATATAGGCTCCATACTCTGGACCCTAGAAGGGCGCTCGCTTACTATAAGGAGCGCACGGCTGAAGTTCGGGGAGAGGTTCGCCAGCTGTTTGTCACCTACGCTGAAGCCGCACCTGGCAGACCTGCAGCCAAGCGGACGATAGGCAGGTGGGTCACCTCCTGCATAGATCTCTGCTATAAGTTGGTGGGCATGGAGCCTCCCAGAGGGATAAGAGCTCATTCTACCCGCCATACTGCTGCATCGGTGGCTGCTTCCAGGGACATCCCTATCCAGGAAATCTGCAGGGCTGCTACCTGGAAGTCACACACACCTTCATCACCATTACCACATCGACCTTGAGTCACGCCGGGATGCTGGTTTTGGGGCCTCAGTTCTCCAGTCTCTATTCCCTAAGTAGGGGTGTTTGCCTTGCCTCCCTCCTCCGGAGAACTGCTAGGAGTCTGCCAGACAGTGTGGATGAACAACATATCCATGTCCTAGAAATACAGGTTACTCACCTGTAACAGGAGTTCTAGGAATGGTATGTTGTTCATCCACACAACCCACCTGACCTCCCGGCCGGCGCACAACCTGAGCTTCCAGCGGGCTAGATCTGGCGTCATGGGGCGGAGCCGAGAGTTTTACCACCCGGGTGGGTGGGAGGAGCCAGCTTGAAGACCTTCCGGCAAGATTTAAAGCGGCAAAGATACCTGCCAGACAGTGTGGATGAACAACATATACCATTCCTAGAACTCCTGTTACAGGTGAGTAACCTGTATTTATTGAACTACTACTATTTTGCGGAATATTATTTTCACTTTTTTCCCTCTAAACTACCTAACTCAGCAGGACATAGAACAACATAATGTTTACTGCTTTCATCTTTCAAATACTTGTTTTGACTACTATTGTTAGTCTGTTTCTTTGATTTCTTTTGTTTCTCTCAATTTATTTTTCTTTCACCAGAAGTATCCTCTCTCTTTAATTTTGCTTTGTTTATCTTATCTCAGTGTCTGTCATTTTTGCTTTCTGTTATAGAAGCTGCATGCTTACCTTTACCACTGTGTATTCACCAAGAAAAGGCTCGGCCAGATAATATTATTCAGTCATCCACAATGCATTGCACCCACAGTTGCTTAGAAAGCAGTAGATCAGAATGGATGGTAACAGTATGTAACTGTTCACTTCTACAGAAATATTATAATCTTTAGTAACTCCTGTTGTAGTTACAATATAGAACAGTCTTGAAAAGTCAAAACCCTGTGCCAGGAAAATTCTTAGTAAATACAACTTGGGATAACTACACACTGCAAGCTATTTGCATATTGCTTTCACTTGTATACTGCTTCTTACCTGTAGTAGATTGCCAAGGTATTACAATACAAACCATGATCTACTATGGTATTAGATCATGGTTTCTACTGTACCACATGGTGTGTTTGCACCTATCTGAGTGCTTCATTTTGTTTTTCTTTTTTATGCCATGTTACAATCAGCTTTACAGCATCAGCATTTACAGTTTGTTCCAGTCTATCATAAGCTACATCAATATCTTCTTTATGAGTTTCTGGTAAAACTAGCAAGGCAGCTTTTGGCATTTTTCCAACCTATTTCTTGAGGAGGTTAGCATGGTATATCTTAGAAGGATTTGTTCTGTCAGGGGTCTCAGTCTCATAGTTAACAGTGCCAGTACATCTAAGAACCTTATGTGGCCCTTGCCACTTCATTAACAACTTGTTTTCTGTTGTGGGTAACAGTAGCAAAACCTTTTCACCTGGCTCGAAAACTTTTTCCTTTACCCCATGGTCATAATATACCTTCTGCTGGTTTTGAGCCTCTTCCTGATTACTATGGGCAATTTCAATATATTTTGCCAGCTTCTTTCTTAGGGCACACATGTAAGAAGATATAGAATGTTTCTGAGTGGTGTTATCTTACCACGTTTCTTTTATCACAGCCAGTAGCCCTCTTGGCTACCTACCATATAGCATTTCAGATGGCGAAAACCCTGTTGATGCCTGTGGCACTTCTCTGTAAGAAAAATGTAGGCAAGGCAAGTAATGGTCCCAGTCTTCCCCTTCTACAGACCTTTTTAACATGCATTTTAGGGTTTGGTTAAAACGCTCAACAGGACCGTCTGTCTGAGGGTAATAGGGGGAGGTTCTTATGGCAGTGATACCTAGCAGTCTGTACAGCTCCTTAAGCAGTGCAGCACCAAAATTACTACCCTGATCAGTAATAATTTCTTTAGGTATGCCCACTCTGCTGAAAACTTTGGCTAGTTCTGCTGCAACTTTTGGGGCTGTAAAAGTACACATTGGAACTGCTTCTGGGTCTCAAGTTGCATACTACCGGGATAAATCTATTACCCTTTTTACTTTTGTCTAAAGGACCAACCACATCCATTGCAATTCTCTCAAAAGGCACATCTATTAAGGGTAGGGGTACCTTGTCTTTTCTAGTGACTGGGGCTACTTTCTGACACTCAGCACAGGAATTACAATGGGGTAGCAGCATCTTCATGAATTCCAGGCCAGTAAAATCTATACAGCAATCTGGCATGGGTGCGATCCCATCCTGAGTGACCAGCCATAGGACTATCATGTGCTATCTGTAACAATTCTGTTCTATACTTGTGGTATAACCAATTGTTCTGTCTGTTCCTGTGTCTGAGGTTTAACCCAAACTCTGTACAGTAATCCATTACATTTTTTAAACATTGGTCCACCCTGTTTGGTTTTACCCTAGCTGCTTGAAATAACCCTGGAGAGAAACATTGTTTGCTTGCTCTGAAAGAAAATCACAATCAGTTATTAATTTAGTTTCAGCATTTTCATATGTTAACCCTTCATGTCCATCAGTCATTTGTTGCCACACTTTCTTCAGGCTTTGTCTTTCTTTCCTGGATTTCCAGATCTTGGAGCTGTGCTCAAACAAGTCCGAATCAAAATCACGGAAAGGAAAAATGTCCCCACTGTCTGAAACTTTCTTTGCCTGAGCTCTTGTCGCCACAGCTGCTGAAACATCAGGATTTATTCCCTCTTTGATCAGTTCAGTAAATCCTGGAAAGTCATTTCCGATAATCACAGGTACAGGTAACTTTGGTACTACCCCCACTTTCATTTGGTGTGACACACCCTTAACGATCAGTCAGTTGGGTGGTGGGATAGTATCGAGTGCCCCCATGGATGCAGATGACACCAGTACCTGGTCCCTTTGAATAGTGTGTTCCCAGCACTTTAACATGCACTAGGGTCTGTCTGCTACTCGAATCAATGAGTCCCCTTACAGTCTTGTTCTCCACC
Source organism: Neoceratodus forsteri (assembly GCA_016271365.2). Lineage (NCBI taxonomy): Eukaryota > Metazoa > Chordata > Ceratodontiformes > Ceratodontidae > Neoceratodus > Neoceratodus forsteri. Next base: position 334,682,804 of record CM057456.1, on the reverse strand, counting down.
TTCACATCTGTAAGGTACTTGCCCCAGTTTGCCAAGGACAAATCGGCTCCAGTGCCATTCTCTTTATTACGGCAGTTTCTTGCAAAATGGCCTGGCTCATTACAGTTATCGCAGATAACGTCTTTTGGCTCAGATTTTTTACACCCCCTAAGAGTTCTTAGCAGGCTTGGAATTTAAATGGGAAAAAGAGTTTCTTATCGGTGCTTGGCTGTTACCTCACTGCTGTGGCGTCTTTCTGGCCATTTTATAGTCCTCAGACAAAGAAACAGCTTTTTCCCCAGTCTTTGGTCGGTGTTCCTTTACCCACAGCTGCACATCTGTAGGCAAGATGCTGATGAATTGCTCCATGGCAAATGTGTCGATCTGTGGGACTGTTTTGCTCTCTAGTTGGATTCACTTCATCAGGAGTTCTCGGTGTCGGGTGAAGGCTTTCGAGGATTGTCAACTGTTGCATTCCCAGAGATCGAAATCTCTGCTCAGGATCTCTCTGGAGATATCATACCTTTTCAGGATTTCGCTTTTCACCAGGTCATAGTTTTCTGACTGTGCAGTGTCCATACTTCTGTAGGCAAGCTGGGCTTTCCCTGTCAGGTAGGGTAGCAGTCTGATTGTTCATTGCTGCTTTGGCCACTGGCAGGCTTGGCAACTCTTTCAAAGGTTGTCAGGTACGCTTCAATATCATGTGAGGGACACAACTTTGTAAGTTTAATGGCCTTTAGGTTGCTTGCATTTTGATGCTTGTCTGGATTTGTGCCGGATCCTCTGCCTTGATAGCTATAAGATCCAGCCACCACTGCTCCTGTTGCTGCATCTCTTCTCTCATCTGTTGGTTCTGTCGCTGCATCTCTTCTCTCCTCAACGCTTCTAACAGTTGAATTTCTTTTTCTCTCTGCATCTCAAGTCTTATTTTGTTGCATTGCCCACCATTTCAAAAAGTCCATCAGGCTTTCAGGTTCTGTCACTTCATGTTCTTTTTCCATGACTTGTGCTGGCTGTACAATCTCAGACTGGACTTCAGCTGCAGAATCCATACCTTCCTCTGTGCTTCCCTGGTACTAGGTCCAGTACCCACGCACAAATCTCCTGCTTTAGGGTATGCATGGCTTAAATCCCACTAGGCTGACACCATCTGTCATCGAGGCACAGGTCAGGAAGCATAGAGAAAACCCAAGACAGTTGTAAATTCCACAAAACTGTTTATTTGTAGTTGCAGTAACATAAAATAAACCTGTTCAGAATAACTATATACAGAAGCAAAATAAAATCTCTTGTAAAAAAAAAAAAATCTCCCTTGCAGCTCAGCTTGGCTGTTTTATAACTCTTTTCAACCCCCATCCTTTGCAAGCATCCTTTCTTTTCTAAATTTCAGGAGCTGCTAGAACATTGAGAACTTCCTGAGGTCCCACAGCAACTTGCAAAAGCTCATGCATTTGCACCAAGTAACTTTAGCTTTTTACAGTTATCTCAAATTATAATATATACATTTCAACAGTAACACAATTTTCTAAACAAATGTGATCCCATTACCAGTTTTATTTCCATACATTGATTCTCATATATTTTAAATTAGCAGATATAGATATGCAAGGAAGAAAGACAGCAAGAGAAATCTGAGTGACAGTGAGAGGCAAAGGATTGCGAGACTGGTCGGGTTAATCAAGTCCAAGGTCTCACAGGAAAATTTGGTTGCGCAACCAGACAGAAAAGGAGAGAATACAGATCCTTGCATTTAAACACTTTATCCAAAACAAATGGGACGTGGTCCTGTTCTACCCTGTCACAGTTGTCCTCGCTGAGAATGACAGGGCTGTTCTCCCTCAGGAGACTTCAGCATTTCCTATCAACAAGGAATCTTATAAAATTGATACCTTGCAGAACAGGTATTTGCAGCCGCAACCCTGGGCATGCGCATCGCTAGTTATCAGGCATTTCTCCCAATATGGGTACCTGGAACTCTCTCAGATCTGTAGTAGAGAATCTCCCGGAGTTTGACTCCAAAGTGGAGCTTCTGCAGACTATTACACAGGGCATAGAATCCAGTAGTCATCAGCTCAAAGCTTTTATGGATGCCTATGACACTGCTGCCAGGGCAGCCGCCACTGGAATCTGTATGAGATGGCACTCCTGGCTTAGAACATCAGGATTTTCTTCTGATGCTCAACAACAGGTCTGAATGTCCTTTTCGATGGCACTTTATCTGTTTGGCCCTCAGGTAGAGCAAGCAATAGAGGCTGCAAAGAAAACCAGGACTGCTATTAAAACAACCCGGCCGGCTACTTCAGCTCCCCAAAGGGGCAGGAACCATCCGCCTTTTCGCAACAGTCATTTGAGGAAGAGGCTGAGGAGCCCCAGGCAGACACCAGCCTCCTTAGCCGCAAAAGAAAATGCAGCAGAAGGCGCAAGGGACAGAAGCGCCCAGTGCCACCCTCTGAGACGTTGGCCCAGGTCACACCTCAGCTGCCTGAGGTGAAACTGTCCTCAGCAGTGGGTGGTCGTCTGACTCGATTCTACAGCCAATGGCAGTCTATCACAACAGACAGACAGGTCCTCCAGATTATCAGGAAGGTACTCTCTCAACATTTCAGAGATTCCCCGATTGCCCGCCAGCGGCAGCAGTCTCTCCATTGCACAGTCAAACCTTCTCACTTCAGAGACTCGGGGACTCCTTAGAAACAGGGCAGTGGAGGTAGTTCCCTTGGAGGAACGGAACACGGTGTGACAGGAATCACCTTCTGCAGTTATGTGTATATAATTTTGATATAAATATATGTTTTAGAATTCTGCTTGTGAAACATGGCAGTCAGCACAAGGCATCATGGGACAATGGATTTTTAAAAGAAAAAAAGATCTCATCTGTGTCAGTCTTCATCATTCATCACCTTAAGGTACTGGCCAGAGGTCATGACCCCGTGGGAGCTTTTTTTTTTTTTTTTTGATGGGCAGAGTCGACGCACCATCGGCGCCACCATCTAGGCTGATGCAGTGCGTGGCACTCGCGGGTTGGCCGTTAGGTGTTGTCGACTCCACCCTCCCGCCAGTTCTTCGTCTCCGCCCGGCCACGGTCACCTCGTGGAAGCTCTGCTGTGTGAGAGGCCTGTTGTATTTCGTGAGACTTCGGCTCCGTGGCGGAATCCGTTGGCTCCGTTCTCTAATTCTTCCTGCGGTTCAGTTTTTCGCTCCCACTCGGCGTCGCCTGAAGTTAAAGCAAGACCTGCTCTCCTTCTTTATTTTGTGACGCCGGGTCTTGTTTGATGTTGTATTTTTCCGTGAGGTCATGTCTCGGTCGGGGGCAAGAAATCAATGAAGACAGGACGGCCAAAAGTATTCCGTCACCGACCAATATGACTGTTGCCTCGCGTGTCTTGCCCTGCTACACGACATGGATTCGTGCGATGCCTGCTTCTCCATGGACCATTGCGTCATCAACCAACACGCATGGAAAGTTGGATGAGCTCCGCCGACTTTAGGGGGACAGGCGCGCCTGCCTGGCCAAGCCGCGTTCTCTCAGCCTTTCCTCTGGGTCCCCTCCGGTTCTGTACAGACCGAGGAGGAGGGGGCTTCTGCTTCTTGTAGCCTAGCCATGGCAGAAGCCCCTTCCACGGTGCAGGAGGCCCAGTCTGTCCCCCCTGGGACGGGCGGGAGGCACCGCTTTGGTAATCACCCCTTCGGGGGTGAAGGCTCCCCCAGTGTCATACCCTCAGTTCGGAAAGGCTTGGGTCTGCGCCGTCCTCAATGCTGTCTTGGGCCTCAGTGCCGTTGGCTCCTTTTGCAGCACCGATGGTGCTCACAGCGCCGTCCTTGACTGTCTCTCGCCCTGGCACCATGGTTGAGCGCAGCGCCATGTCCAGCTCTGGAGCCGCTTGCAGCTCTGAGCATGGAAATGGTGCAGTGGGTGTGTTGGATCTCAGTGCCGAGAGCGCGGTCGGGGGCTGGGACAGGCTCTGGCTCCGAGGCTGCTGCCATCGTTGGAGCCGTGTCTTCTTCCCGCACTATTTGGCGGCGCGATTGGGACATCGGCGCCACTCTGGTGCAGTCTCTGGATCTGGTGCCCTTTTCAGTCGGAATGGCAGCGCATCCATGCACTGTTCAGACAGAACTTTTATCTCCACCTCTTCGGAGGAGGAATTGGACTTTGAGTCATATAGGCAGTCTGACTCTTTGGAGTTGGCTGCTCATGTGGGCACCTTGGTAGTGTCCTCGACAGGCCAAAACCAGACCCCCTTTGAGGAGCAGACAGTGGCTCCCGGGACCAGGGTCGGGGGTGCTGACCAGCAGGCAGTGGTGCAGGCCACCATTGCTCTGCAGCCTGGACTCAGAGGGTTTTCTTACCCCTCAGTGGTGGTACCCCCTCAAGTGGTGTGCCTGAATCGCCCAACTTTGGGGCTAATCAGATCACCCACAGAAGGGGAGGGTGCTGCTCCCTGGATAGCCCCTTCAGAGACTGACCAGGGTTGCCAGCTGCCTAGGCTGGCTCTCTTGAGGAGGAGGAGGAGGGCACTTTCGGATTCCGAGGGGTCGAGGGGTATGGGCTCCATGTGGCAACCTTTTTCTGGAGCCCACCTGGGCTTTGGGAGAAGTCGTAGCGCGGACCTTCGCCCTTCCCTTTCAGTTTCCTCGAGAGGGCCCCGTTCTTTTGAGGTAGGGGACCATCCTTCTGGACTTTCAAGGCCCCGGTCACCTCACAGAGCGGATTCTTTAGGGTGCAGCCTAGGCAGTTCCAGTATGATTGACCAGCTGTCGGCTGTAAAGTTTTCCAGAGCTACCTCTTCTCTTGTGGCTCCAGGTGCGCTCTCTAGCCCAGGCGGAGGACAGCCGATTCCTGTTGTCGGCTCTGCCCTCTCTCCTCTGCCACATTCTCCTGCTCTCCCAGGTATCCTTGGTCCTAGCGGTCCTCTCCTGGGAGCAGTTCAGAGCTGTGGCTGCTCAATTTCCCTTTTATGTTCGGGCCATGGACAGACAGGATTTTGAACCTCCCCCTGAGCAGCAGACCTCTGAGGTCCTCTTGACTCCTCATCCTCCTCTTCATGAAGTGAGGAACCATCTGTCCACATCCTCCCAGCTGCTGATCTCGCTGAGTATCAGCGTTTTCTCGTGAGTACGCTTGGAGGACCTGCATATAACCCTCCCACTCAGCACAATCTGGAGCTGCTCGGGCGCGCCTTTTGAGCAATTTCAGTGCGGACACTCTTGTAGTGCCTCCGCTGGCCTGTCTCCTTTAGGGAGGCATCGTGCGCTTCTGGCAGAGACCTTTTCCGAGTCCCAGCCTCTAGGGATCTCCGCCAGAGGTATGTACCCCCGAGTCTCCAGGTAACCTGCCTCATCCTAGCTCAGGATTGATGCAATTGGATACTCCCGGGGACTTCACGCCCTGCACCATGACTGGCCCCAGATCGAGATTCCTTGGATTTTGACTTCTGGAGTAGGAGGACCTTTTACTCAAAGCGCGGTTGCGTCTCGATATCTGCTTATCAGGCCCACTGTGCTTACCTATGGTAGGTTCCTGTGGTCCAGGCTGTCCACTCCTAGCCTCGTGCCTGACACGGAGGAAACCAGACAAGCCATTGCACACTCTGCATGTGGCCTGGAGCTAGCAAGGCACCAAATCAAGGGCATCATATGACGTCAATGAGGTAGTTACCAGGGTCGTAGGGACAGTGATCTGCACTAGGCGGACGGCATGACTGTGTCTCTCCCAGTTGTCACTCGTTGCCCGCTATAGGGTGATTAACTCCGCTCACCAGAGAACCTATGTTTTCTCCCGTAGGGTGAGACGGCGTCTGTCGGAGCAACTTCCTACCCCCTCCAGGGGGTCCCCGTCTCACTGTCCCCACTCTCGGGCGTCCCCAGACCCGTAAAGGTTCCCCCTCATTGTGGCACACCACTGAGAGCTAAGGACTCAGTCCTTAGGGGTTAAAGCTCTCTGGGGGCTCGGAATTCACCTTAAAGGTGATGAATGGTGAAGATTGACACAGATAAGATATGAACATTACGACTTTTACTGAATTCTGATCTTTCTGTGTATCTTTACCATTCATCACAATCCCACTCTCCATCCCCCTGGGGCCTCAGTCTCTGGGTCCCCCAACCTCTCTGTGCCCTCGCCCCCCTCCTTTCTGTTAGTCAGGAGTTGGGTGACTTGGGGCACATAGGGGGATAATTCTCTCTGGGGGTAGAGTGGTCAGGATGGGGGGGCACTCCTTCTTCAGTGCCTCGGCTCCACCCCTGTGGGGTGGGGGTCATTAGTTGCCCTCTTTTCTGTTCTCTCTCCCTTCCTCCTGTCACCTTACTTTAATTTCTTTGTCCTTTGGACACAACCTCAATTTAATTTAAGAAACTAGGTATCCTGTCTTTTCTTTCAGAATAGCTGATTCTGCTTCTTGGAGTTATTGCCAGTGATTCTGTGCCTTGCATTCTGACAGTTAGCTTTTTGGCTACTCCTTCGCAGTTCCTATACAATCTGGAGACAGGTCAAGGTTACAGGTGTGGTTCCTCCCCCAACATCCTATTCTAAATTCTCTTAACCCTCCTCCTTCCTCCTTTTTCTGTTTCTAGAGATTGGGGCCCCTACCCAATCCCCTTAGTTTTTCAGACTTATTCTGTCCTCTCAGTCGCTTATTTCTCCTTTTAGTTTATATATCTTTTTCCTTTGTCTGTCCCTTGGACTTCCTTGTCCCTCCCTCCCAACCCTTTCTTACTCTATGGCGACTCAGAACTGGCAGGAGGGCGGAGTCGACAACACCCAACGGCCAACCCGCAAGCGCCACGCAGTGCGTCAGCCTAGAGGGCGGTGCTGATGGTGCATCGACTCTGCCCATCCAAAAAAAAGCTCCCGCTGGGTCATATCTCCGGTCAGTACCCTAAGGTGATGAATGGTGAAGATACACAGAAAGATCAGAATTACGGTAGGTACATAATTTTCATTTCTGGCCTTGCTTGCTGTCACAGCTAAGCGTGCAAAGCTAACTTCCTGGGATTATAATAAAACTAAGGTCATAAACCAACCACTGCTTTGAACCCAGGCAGCTTGTCGTAAAATATTGCCTTTTATGGCGTATCAAGAGGGAAGCAGTTTCTGATAGATACCTGTGAAAATTCATCCAGCTATGGGAGGAGTTTTTATGATGTTTTGCTGAGAGATCAAAAGGGAATGCTGTCATAAACTTTGCTGTGATGAAGACAGTCTTGTTATAATTTTAAATATTGCTGTCTTTGCAGATTTCAAACAGGCATTAAGCTGAGACATTTGGTTATACACTGGTCATGTTACAAATTAATTACAGAATTAAGAGTGACCTCGTGCTGTGACATCACAAGGTGGGTGGGGCTGTAACTCTGATGTTGCCAAGCTGGCTGAAGGGACTGGCACACTCTTGTTCTGAACTTGGGAGGGACACTGTTTTCTGGACTTCTAAGAGTCGTCTTGGTATTTTGGACACATCTGATAAAATAGGTAACTTTAGCCTAAACCATCTGCTAATTGAAAGACTGAGGTAGCAATTAGTTATTCAGTGCAAGTCACTTTGGTTGTAACTGTCCATTTATTTTCTGACTGTACCCTTAATGTATATAGATTCTCTATGTTTTGGTATTGTTCACTATTTTTAATTTTAGTAAACTTTGTTTTTCTTAAAACACTGCCCTGAGACATGCTCATTTTGGGTGTGAATGGTGAACAGTCTTAATATTCTAACACAGCTGTTAAATGCTTATTGTGTCACCATATGCAGTCAGACTAACAAGGATCTGTGTAAAGATCCAGCATAAGGTAAGAAAATACCAGCGTCTCAAATGAGCCGGCAGGGGTTTGTGAACCAGGTTGGTTGTATGCCTGCTGAGTCAAGTGTTGCACTGCTTTCCCCGAAGAGTGTGTGATATTTGGACCTGTTACCTGGGTGTGCTAGCTAAAAAGGATTCAAAATTGATGCCAGGACTCGAGACTGGTAGTTTGCTCGGACCCAAAACAAACAGGAGGGTGTCCCTGTTTGTCCCCTGTTCACAAATCGCATTTCAAGGTTGGGCACTGTGGGAGCAGAGGGCCTAACCTCCAGAATGGATTTGTGACACACGGGATTCTACTCCCATTGCTTTCTGATTGCAAAGAAGACAGGTGGCATGCACTCCATTCTCGACCTCAGAAAGTTGAACAAATTTTTGTTGCAGGAGAAGTTCAAGATGGTCTTCTTGGGGACACTACTACCATTTCTCCAACAGCACGACTGGCTGGCATCCCTGGATATGCAGGATGCCTACCAGCATGTTCCAGTGCACCTGAGCCACTGCAAGTACCTCAGATCTTCCTGGACTAAGTCTCCATCACTCATTCACAATAGTCGGATAGCGCCGGAGGCACTAGGACCAAGCGGGAGCCTAAAGTTTTCAGAAGGGTCGGTGCAGAGAGAGGACCCGCGCATCGTGGCACCCATGAAACTTAGCTTCGGCCTGTATAAGGCTGTCTCAGCGTCGACCCTCAACTGTCTTCAATTCCTTTCTCCCGCCGGAAGTGCGCTTTGATGTCGACGTCGCTCGTCTGCCGGAGTCGAAGTTTTCGTCTGTACAACAACAGCTTTAATGTTTTAATATTTTAAAGTAGTAATTTATCTTATGAACAAGAAGAAGAAGAAAAAGGAATTCTTTCTTGCCATCAACTGAGTCGTCCTTAGGCGGTAGCAGTGAGCCAGTGGGAGGAGTTAGTTTGAAAGTTTTATGGCAGAGGGCTGTCATCCGGTCTGCCGCCCTAATTAATGGGGGGTCTGACTACGGACAGTCCTGTGCTCGGGGGCAGTCCTCCGAGCACAAATCTAATGTTCTGGTGATCTGGCTCCGCTTGACCTCTAGCTCCTCTTCCTCGTTCGGGAAAGAAGAATCGGTGCGGCTCGAGGTTGCCCGTTCAGTATGTCTGCACGAGGAATGTTCTGGCGGAGGCGATGGGCCCAAACCGACTTTGGTGGGTTCCTCTTGGCCCCGCTCCTAACGGCTGCTTTCTCAACTCCGAGCTCCATCTCTGTCCTCGCTGGAGCTCCGGTGGGCAGTTTCACCTCTGGCTCACTCCTATGGCGCAGGGGGTTCGACTTTCCAGTTTTCCTGGCTCTGTTCCTGATTTCAGGACCTCGGAGCCGTTGGACCGGAGCCGGGTCGATTGGATCACGTATGGCAAGGTGCCCTATGGGTGCCTTTGCCATCGTGTCGACCCCTCGTGCCTACTCACCTCTCCCTTTTCCATGTAGGGGCCGGCACAGGCACCACTTTTTTCCTTCTCCCCTTCTCAGGATGTCCATTAGCATTTTCCTTCGGCGCTGTGCCTTGGAGCCATAGCTGGGCGGTGCTGAACCTCGGCGCCGAGCCTCAGGGCCTTGGCGCTGTGGGTCGGCTCCATCACTCTGTCTTGGCGCCATGGGTGCTGTCTTTCTGCCACTGGTTGTCAGTGCTGTCAGTGGGCCGGGCACCCTGGTGGCGCCGTGCACCCGCGAGTGGCACCAGGCACCCGTGGGCGTCTTCATGCTCCTGCGGTGCCACCAGTGCCATGGGTGCCAGGATGATGGGTGGTGCGGGAGCACCCGTGGGTGCCGTGGGTGACGCTGTGGGTGCCCACAGGTTCCATGGATGCTTCCAGGTGCCATAGGTGCCACTGGTGCCTTGGTACGCGGTTGACACCCGTGGGTGGCGCGGGTGGCACTGCAAAGTGTCATGGATGTCACTGGTGCCCTCGGATGCCATTTTTGCCATGGGTGTCATGGTGCACAGGCGTTGGAGGTGCCGTCATGTGCCATTGCTACATGGGTGCCAGGGTACCTCTGGGATACTGCCGTGGCTGCCCCCAGGTATCGCCCAGGTTGGCATAGGCACTGCTTGGGTGCCCTCCTGTGCCACGAGTGATGCTCATGCCACACGGGTGCTAGTGGGTGCTGTATGGCAGAATTAGTGACACATTTTCCTTTTGGACTCCTTTCCACAGAACTTGTGGCAGGATGTTGACCGCAGAGTGAACTCCTGTTCTATGATTATTTTTCCACACATTTTAGTGAGTGGTGGTCTATGTGGGATCTTGTCATCCAGCGGTTTTCTTCTATGGAACTCTGCTGTACCGTTCTGCCGGTGGAATCTCATTCTGCTCAGCACTTTCTCTGCTCCCTATGTGGTACCAAGCTCCTCGACATCCTTCCTGATGGCGGAGTCTCTAGTGGCTCTGACCTAGACCTCTCTTGGAGGTCCTTCTGGGGTAGAAGTGCATCTAGATGGGTCGTTCCCTGTCTTTCTGGTCAGTAACACAGCGGACGGCTCATTTTATATACTGGAGGGCACGTCCTCTCTATCATCAGATTCCGTGATGGAAAATCCTTTCAGTAGTTCCTCAGTAATGGAGTCCACTATAGTATTTCACACTGCGTCCGTGGACCATACTCTTCTGCGTCTAGACTTTTTCAATCGTCAAGACAGTTACACTCTGTGGAACATTTTAATTTAATGGTCGGGAGCCGTTCTGACTCTTCCGCTCCTTTGATTGGGGTATATAGCCCCCTTGTGATATTGCCTCTTTGGTGGCTTCTTCGGCACAGGTGGTTAACTTCCCTCCAGCTGTGATTGTTAGTCCGGTCATGATTTCAGTATGGACACTCAAGCTGTTTCCGCACTCAGATGGAAAACATCTTCGTCTTTTTGTATCAAGACAATCCTCAAAATAGCAGCCTGAAGGCCTTGTTAGGCTCGGACTAAAAAAAAAGATATATATATATATGTGTGTGTGTGTGTGTATATATATATGTGTATATATATATATATATATATACACAGTTTTATCACAGCACAGGCCTAGCGAATTGCCCGTACCCCCTTTTTGGGGGGAATCTGATCAGATTCCTCCTCAGCCCCTGAGGCGCCTGCCTCCTGGATACAGTAAAGAGTACCTGATTTCTTCTTCCTCACGGGAGTCCGATCCAGCGACGATATGGGTCATCTCTTTCTCTGAGAGATTTCTCTCATTCAGAGATATTTCCTAGACCTAGGCGACTGCCCAGTCTGTTAAATCCTTTTCTTTTTATCAGTCTGTCTTCTCTTGAACAGAGCCTTACAGCAGCAGAAGTGACTCTCCACCGAGTCGGAACTCAGGTTCCTGCTTCCTTGCTTACTTAATTTAACAGACAATTTTCTCCTTCTTGACGGATGGCCAAGTAGGTCCCTTTTTCTGAGGAAACTTCTCAAATATTCACACCTTGGTTCCTGCACTCTGGTCCATGCCAGTCGCTCACGCCATCCTCTTCAAGTGCGAGAGGGAGTGGTGATGTTTTTTCAGCAAACAAACTAGAATCCTTTCCTACTCCCTTCAGGAAGCCAGAGTGGGTAGTGCTTCACCGCATTGAGTCACTGCCTCTTTCAGTCACTTCAACAAATGGGTTAGCCCTAACTTGGTCCTGATGTGTCCTCCTAACGCACATCTACCTCTATTGACCTTAGGAATCCAGCCCGTTTTTTTTCTGTCGGAATGTTTTTTTTCCGCAGTGGACACGTCCTCCTGTACACCTTTTTCCTTTCTTCCCTGAGTTCAGAGACTGCTGCTACAGTTGTACACACAGGGGCAGGATTATTCCTCTTGGAATATGCAGTGGGTAGGATCTGGTTTTACTAGACCACCACGAGAGCTTCTAAGTCGTCCTTGGCCTTAAATCAGGAAGATCCTGTGACTAAGTGGAGACCATTCTCCTTGATGGGCCAACCCCACCTGGACCCCCTTGCGCACCAAGTGAGGGGTTCAGGTGCTTCTGGACCTGCTGTTTACAGGTCAACTATTCTGGATAGTGAGGGGTTCCATCTGCACTTTCTGGTCTACCCTGAACCAGTAGACTTTACCTCCGACTCTTTCAGTTTCTGAGGTCCCTTTACGTTACATTAGTACATGTCTTTGACACTATTAATTTTGGTCCTAGATCAAATTGTGAGGCCAGGTTCTTGCCGCTCTCCTAGAGTGGTTGCGGCTGCCTGGCAGACTTTCATTTTGTACCATTGCAGTCGGCAAGGTGACGAGTTACAACTCGAGCGCTTATCTTGTATGCACTATGTTCTAGATGCTCTTACAATACAGCTCTTTTTAACAGGTCAGTCCTTGGCTGTCCTTTCTGAGTGAACCCTATCTCCTACCACCCTACTCAGGGTTGTTGGTTTTAGCTTGGTACTCTCCCACTAGTGTGAATGAGTGATGGAGACTTAGTCCAGGAAGATATGGAAATTACGTACTTACCGTAATTATTGATCTTCTTGGACAGTCTCCATCACTCATTCACATGCCCACCCACCATCCCCTGGGTTCACTCATTTTCTTTTCCTGGTCTTCACGGTCCTATGATTCAGACTGTGAGGACATTACTCTTTGGCCTTTCTTTCAAAGGCCATCTGGACCCTCTCAGGCCCAAAAACTCAGGATGAGTTATTCTCATTAGTTACGCTGCACCCCCTCGGTCTAAAAGGTACTGAGGCAGTTGGAGGTCGGCCGAGATAGCCTACACAGGTGCGAGCTAGTCTCGCGGTGCCGCGCATGTGTGGTCCTCTCTCGGCGCCGACCCTTCTGAAAACTTTAGGCTCCCTCTTGGTCCTAGCACCTCCGGCGCTATCCCACTAGTGTGAATGAGTGATGGAGACTGTCCAAGAAGATCAATAATTACGTAAGTACGTAATTTCCATTCTAGGAGCGTGGATATGTTGTTCATCCACACTGTCTGGCATTGTCCCTTTCCCCTTTAAATCTTGCCAGAAGTCTTCAAGCTGGCTCCTCCCACCCACCCGGGTGGTAAATACCTCGGCTCCCCCCATGATGCCAGATCTTCCTTTCCGCTGGAAGATACAGGTTCCCTTGTGCTACTTTGCAAGTACCGTAGGCCCTGGAGTCTAATCGACGGTTTTCGCTGCACTTACTCGCCTTAAAACTCGTCAGAGTTTACGATTCGGATCCGAATGCTTCGGATATGGAGGACAAGTCGTCCCCCGGGTTTCGCCGGTGTCCTTGTGGACAGAAAATGTCTCTGCACCGATCCCCACCTCTCATGCATTTATTGCCTAGGCGCTGTGCACGATACTTCGGCTTAAACCATCTGTTTGGCCTTCCATCCCGCCATGCTGGGGAGACCGGAGCTTCGCAATCCACCCGTGAAGTCCAAGGAGGCCAGGTGGGCGGTTTCCGCTGCTGCGGGATCCGCCGAGCAGCTCAAACAGATGGCGGCTTTCGAAGAGGAAGCTGCCCAAGCTTCAGCCAACCGAAGTTTCTTAGTCCCGCTCAACCTGGGCTCCACCTTCACGGGTCAAGCTGGAGTTGTGCCGTCTTCCCTACCAAGGGTGAGGCCTTTGGGCTAGCACTCCTCCCGATCCAAGAAAAAGGACAAGGATCCCAAATCATCATCTTCTTCTAGCCGAAGAAGACATTCCTGGGACCGAGAGCAGTTCGATACTCAGGAGCAGGTGGTCTCGGCCACGGTCAAGATCGCTTCCTCGGCTGCCGGCTTTTCAGACCTTCCGTCAGGCCAGGGCACTGAAGCCGAGGATACGGCAGAACCAGCCGAGATTTCTATCGAGCCGTTGTTGCAGACACCTGGCGACGACTCTTTGGAGAGGACTCCCATTCTCTCCTTCCCCGACGAGGAGACCCGTCCTTTGGGCATCCCGATCGAGGGACAAGAGCCGGATCCTCGGTTTTCACTGAATCTGGCTTCTCCCGACCGACAGAGCCGACGCCGTCGGTCTCGATGGAGGAGTAGGACCCCGCCAGTCGAAAAACCGAGAAAGGGTCATAAACACTCCCGGAAGAGGCACCACCGCCGTTCCTCATCCTCCTCGGACAAGGAGAGACTTAGACGGAAACTCCATCGACGTTATGAGGACCTCATGTGGCAGCAACTCCTTTTGACGGGTCAAAAGCTGTCTACTCCGGCTGTACCGGCCATTACTTGGCCCCAGCCTCTTCAGCCGACACCGACTCCCTCGGTTCCGAGGACTCCGGTTCTCCCTCCAGTGGGACCGGCACGTATTTCTAGTTGGCCTGTTACGGGCTCCCCACCAATTTTGGTGGAACCACCACCTAAACAGCCTCAGGGAGGAGCTTCCTCTAAGGAGGATCGGACAATTACGGGCTTGCCCCATAGGTTGTCCATTACGGTTACTCCTGATCGCCCTAGGCACATCGAGGGGGACATAGGTCGGAGACCCCTGTATCCTGATTCCTCAGACTCTGATACTACTGGCCTTCACTCACATGGTGAGCTGTCAGTGAGAGGCCTGGAGGAAGGTCCTTCTTCCTTCCAAGGCATCCTTCGACTCATTTCTGAGTCCACTGGTATGCCTTCGCAACCTATACAAAAGAAGGCGGAATATCCTCTCACGGATATTCTTAAGAGGGGGATACCCTGACGGAGGCCTTTCCAGTGACCCGGCTATGGTTGGCCCGGCACTGGAGCTTTAGCAGCGCCCTGCCTCTTGCCCGGCTCCGTCTGCCCATATGGCCCGCAAGTGCGGCGGTGCCCATGGGTCCTTGACGGCTTCACTGAGCATCTCTCACGCCGCCCTAGACTGCATCAGTGTTTCAAGGCGCAAGGGCAGCTCTGCAGATACTGACCTCCGGACAAGGAGTCCAAACATGGGACCACTCGGCCTGGGAAGTTTATGCGGCATCATCCCTGGGCCTTCGTCAGGCCAGCTCGGCAGTGATTATGGCACACTTCTCTCACGCCCTTCTGGGGTCGCTTGATGAAGTCCTCCCTCATCTCCCAGCAGACATGCAGACCACGGTCAAGCAGGTCCGTGACCAGGGCCGTGCTGTTGCTAAACAGCAGCTCCAGATGGCTCTGGACATTGGAGATTCCTGTGCCTGTTCACTAGCTGCCACAGTGGCCACTCGCCGCAGGGCTTGGCTGAGGTTATCCTCCTTTCCAGCGGATACTCAGGACAAGCTAGTTGACATGCCCTTCCTTGGCACCGACCTCTTCGGTCCCGGAGTGGCAGGTCATCTCCAGCGCATTGAGCAGTCTAATGCCACCTTAGATGCCACCTCTGCTAAGGGTTCTTCGGGCAAGAACCAGCAGAAGCTCAAGAAGAAGTCCTTTTGGCATTCTTCCCCTGCGGTTAGGCAGCCCTCCTTCCAGGGAGGTCAGCAACAACAGCAGGCTCAAGCTTGGCGCCCTAGGTCCAAGCAAGGTCCCCAACAGCCCCACAAAGGAGGCAGAGGTGCTGGCCCTGGTGCCTCCTCCTCCTCAAGCCTGCACAGTGACAGGTCGGGGTGGCCTTCCCTACACCCGTCGCCAGTTCTGGGTCCTCCTGTGGGGGCCGGCTCCGCCACTTTCTTTCCCCTGGTCCGTTATCACTTGAGACAGGTGGGTTCTAAGTGGTCGGGCAGGGTCTTTCTCTAGAGTTCGAGCAGTACCCCCAGCTGGGCCCATGCCCCACGGGAGGAAAGGATCTCAGTCGGCGCTCAGTCGGTCCTTCAGAACGACATTGCTCAGCTCTTCCACAAGGAGGCGGTAGCTCCAGTGCCAGATCCTCCTACAGACCCAGGCTTCGTGTCCACGTATTTTCTGGTGCCCAAGCGGATGGGGGGTTGGCGCCCCATCCTAGATCTCCACGACCTGAATCAATATCTCAGGTCTCGCACCTTCCAGATGGTAACTCTGAACCAGATCATACCATCTCTGGAGCGAAACATGTGGTTCTGTTCACTAGATCTTCAGGACGCGTTCTACCACGTCCCAATCCATCCATCCCACCAGCGGTTCCTCCGCTTCAGGGTCGAAGGGACCCTGTACGAGTTCAGAGCCATGCCGTTCGGCCTGTCATCGGCCCCACGGGTCTTCACCAAATGTATTGCAGTGGTGGCAACCCATCTACAGCATCAAAGGGTTCGTATTTACCCCTATCTAGACGATTGGCTCCTGGCAGGTTCCTCCCTACAGAAGGTGGAGAGGTCCAGGGACCTGACCTTCCGAACCTGTTCCCACCTGGGCCTCCTAATCAACAAGGCCAAGTCGGAACTCGCACCTCTCAGGTGATGGCTTTATCGGGCAGAGCTCAACTCTCGTCAAGCCAGAGCTTGGCTTCTCGATGGACAGGGCGGAGGTTCTTTCCTCCTTTGCCCAATCATTTCTGGTTGGGCACTTGCGCCCTGCCTGGGACCTGCGCCTCCTGGGTTACATGGCGGCGTGCACCTCAGTGGTCCGTTGGGCCAGATTGCTGATCGCCCCCCTTCAGTGGGAGCTGGCCGCTCAGTGGTCTCACCATCAGGTCTTTTCGACCAGCTGGTCACTGTCACCCAGAGGATGTGGACGCTTCAATGGTGGACCGTCCCAGTCATTTGCGGAAGGATCCCATTTGTCTGCCCGAGCCGATGGTCGCCCTCACGACCAATGCCTCTCTATGGGCTGGGAGCCCACAATGGGGACAACAGAGCCACGGGTTCTGGACCCCGAGGAGTCCGATGCCACATCAACCTGTTGGAGCTCAGAGCAGTCAGACTGGCACTGTCAGCTTTCCTCCTCAGCTCCGTGGTCAAGTGGTTCAAGTCCAGACGGACAATACCACGACCATGTACTACCTCAACAAACAGGGCAGCATGCACTCCCTGCCTGCTATGCAGGAGGCGCCCGGATCTGGACCTTCGTCAGCTGGCTGGGCGGATCTCCTGGCCTGTCCATGCGGCCAGGGGTCTCGAGACCAACTGGCAGATGCTCTCAGCCCGCATAGAAGGACATCCACCAGTGGTTTCTCCATCCAGAGGTAGCTTGCAGTCTGTTCTCCTGTTGGAGCAAACCGCTGGTGGACCTGTTCGCCTCCAGGGAGAACACCAAGCTGCGGCTGCTCATGCCCGCCCCCTCAGCAGGGCTTGCTGCAGGGGGATGCCTTCTCGAGGCCGTGGACCCCAGGCCTCCTTTATGCCTTCCCTCCATTTCCCTTGATCCACAAGGTGTTACTCAAGGTGAGGAGGGACAAGGCGAAGGTGATCCTGGTAGCCCCAGATTGGCCGCGCCAGTTCTGGTATCCAGATCTCCTCAGCCTCAGCTGCAGGACCCGGGCTGGCTTTGTACATGCCCGGACCTGATGATATTGAACCAGGGAAAGGTATTCCACTCGGACCTTCAATCCCTGCACCTCACAGCCTGGTTCCTGAGTGGCTAGAGTTCCAGGCTCTGGGTCTTTCCGAGGATGTCTGCACCGTGGTGGAAGCATCTCGAAAGGAATCGACCAGGAAATGTTATGCCTTCAGATGGAAAAGGTTTTCCATTTGTTGTCATGGAAAGAGCCTGGACCCCTTATCCTGCTCTGTGGCTAACATTCTAGACTACCTTTGGTCCCTCTCCAAAGGGGGTCTTCGGTCATCGACCCTTAGGGTGCACCTGGCAGCCATCTCTGCTTACCGGGTGCGGGCCAGTCAGCTGACAGTGGCACAGGAGACAATGGTCGGGTGCTTTTTCAATGGCCTGGATCGCATATCCCCTCCGGTGCGTGAACCTCCACCTCCGTGGGATCTCTTGCTGGTTTTGGCAAAGCTCATGGGCAGGCCATTCGAACCCATGTACAAGTGTGAGCTCTCACACTTGTCATGGAAGACTGCCTTTCTGGTGGCTATCATGTCAGCCAGAAGAACAGGGAGCTCCAGGCACTTTGGTGGACTCCTTATCTGGTCTTTCACAGGGACAAAGTTGTCCTGTGCCCCACCCGAAATTCCTTCCGGGTGGTGTCAGAGTTTCACCTTAACCAGGTGTTAACCCTGCTGGTATATTATCCTAATTACACCTCAGAGGCCGAGTACAGGCTCCATACTCTGGACCTCAGATGGGCTCTCTCCTATTATAAGGAGAGGACGGCGGAAATTCAGGGAGAGGTTCGCCAGCTGTTTGTCACCTATGCTGAAGCCGCTTCTGGCAGACCTGCAGCCAAGCGGACTGTTGCAAGATGGATCACATCATGCATAGGTCTGTGTTATGAGTTGGCGGGCAGGGAGCCTCCCAGTGGGTTAAGAGCTCATTCCACCCGCCATACTGCTGCATCGGTGGCTGTTTCCAGGGACATCCCTGTCCAGGAAATCTGTCGGGCCGCTACCTGGAAGTCAGCAAACACCTTCATTACCCATTACCACATCGATCTTGAGTCACGCCGAGATGCTGGTTTTGGCGCTTCGGTTCTCCAATCTCTTTTTCCTAAGTAGGGGATGTGCGTCTTGCCTCCCTCCTCCCAGAGAACTGCTAGGAGTCTGCCAGACATTGTGGATGAACAACATATCCATGCTCCTAGAAAAACAGGTTACTCACCTGTAACAGTAGTTCTAGGAGTGGTATGTATTGTTCATCCATCTTGCATACCGACCTTCCGGCTTAGGCGCTAGCCTTGTTTCCAGCGGGCTAGATCTGGCATCATGGGGCGGAGCCGAGGTATTTACCACCCGGGTGGGTGAGAGGAGCCAGCTTGCAGACTTCCGGCAAGATTTAAAGGGGAAAGGGACAATGCCAGACAGTGTGGATAAACAAATATACCACTCCTAGAACTACTGTTACAGGTGAGTAACCTGTTTTTTTTGTGGTATTGTGTCAGCATTATGAATTCAGAGTCTTGCCCTTTGGGCTCTCCTCAGTGCCTCGAGTCTTTACAAAGTATTTCACCAAGATCTTCCCTGTGTCAGTCTTCACTAATAATCACTGGTGGGAATTGGCCAGAGACAAGCACCCACAGGAGTTTTTTTGGTAGGAGGGAGGAGTCAGCCCTGCAGGGCGCCACCCACAAGACCGACTTACTACATGGCATGTGTGGATTGGCCAGTAACAGCCGTTGTCTCCTCCTCCATCTCAGTTCTGCTTGTCCCGCCATAGAGCCAGCACCTGACCTGCAGTTCATCCTCTCATCTGCACCATTGCAGCCCTAGTTCACCAATGTCGACCTACAAAGCCTCAAAGTTGCTTCTCGAAGCTGTCCTTCACAACGCTTGCTTCAGTTCCTGATACCTCAGACCTGCCTCAGTTCTGCCAACTACTCAGCGCTGTTTGTCAAGTTACTGGTAAGATCTTTCCCTTTTTTATTAGCGGCATTGAGTCCTTTCTGTTTTTGAAATTTAGTTACCGTCGCATCATGCCTGATCCTGGGACAAAGAAGCGTTTGTCTAAAGCGGGCTGGCCTCCTGTGTGTCTGTGTCCCTGCAGCCGGCAAATCTCCATTACCGATTGGCATGATGTTTGTCTCTCCTGCCTTGGACCCCAGCACGACATGGACACCTGCGACACCTGCTTCTTTATGGACCACCGCGTTCTGGAGCACCGTGCATTGAAGGTTGGCGGAGCTCTGCTGACTTTTGGCGGGTGGCATTGTTCTCGTCTGTCCAAGCGTAGGACCCTTGGCCCTTTCTCTGGGTCCCTTCCTGGGCCTACACAGTCCGTGAAGAGGAGGCCTCCTCTTCCTCCAGCCTTGCCATGGAGGAGGACTCTACCACGGTGCTGGACGTCCTATCTGGCTCTACTTGGTGCCGAGTTGGGAGCACTGCCCTGGCAGTCACCTCTTTGGAGATGTAGGCTCCCCTGTAGTCAAGACCCACGCTGCTGGGCCCGATGCGGGCGTTCCTTGGCACCTTCTCAGGTCCGAAGCCATTCGCAGCTCTGGTGCTTGGCATGGTGCCGTCGGCAGGAGAGCCCTGGGGCTGCCGGAGCTCTTCTAGATCATCTCCTGTTTGGAGCTGGATGATTCGGAGGCTGATCCGACTGGCAGCCTGACTCCTGAGTCAGAGGGTTCTGCACACTGCCTAGCACTCTTGCACCTCCCAGGTGCTCACCCTGCGGCTACAGTGACTGTGGCCCATGCTGACCCTCAGGCCAATGGCAGCATGGGAGGGCCTGGTGCAGGCCGCGGCCCCGTTGCTACGTGCAGTGGTCCAGACTTTGAGGAAGGGGTCAGCTGCCGTCCTGGTGCCACCCTCTTTCTCCAGGTCAAGACTGAATCCCTCCTCTGCAACTTTCCTCTGGGAGTCTGCGGAGTTATGTGGGTTCTTTGGCACAGGGTGAGAGGAAGAGGTCTTCCTCTGAGTTAGCAGGGTTGAGGGGACGGGGCAAGGGGCAGCGGCACACCTCTGTGGCCTAGAGAGGTGCTGCAGTGCTGAGCCCAGGTTCTCTCCCTCGTTTCCTTCAAGGGAGTGCTCATTGGGTGGGGCTGGGGACTGCCTTTCTGGATCCATGCGGCCCCAGTCCCCTCATAGGGAACCTTCCCCGACAGGGCACAGTCCCGACCGCTTTACTTTTCTCAGTAGGTCTGTGACATTGCAGACCTGCGGATTCCATGTTATGCCAGAATCGCCTGTTGGTTCTCCCAGGCCTGGCAGAGGCACGTCACGTACGGTGACAGGTTCTCCCATGCTTTTGCGTCCAGCTCCTCCTCTTCCAGTCTATGTTGGTCCTTCAGGGCCTTTGACCTGGGAACAGTTCAGATCCTGGGCTACGGACTTCCCCCAGTACATTAGGGCCATGGACGAACAGGTCTTTCAACCAGTTCCCCTCCACAGCCAGAATCTGACTACGCAAGTTCCTTGGCCTCCTCGTCTTCCTCTCCTAAGGAAGAGGAGTCATCTGTCCACATATCTTCTGATGCTGATCAGGCCCAGTATCAGCGCTTTCTTGCAAGGCTGGTCAGGGACTTGCATATCTCCTATTTGGCCCATCGCAATACCAAGCTTTCAACGCAAGCCTTCTTAGGCGAGTTCAGGGCACACCATTTGGTGGTCCCCTCCTGGCCAATTCCTTTCTAGGGGGCGTCATACAGCACCTGGCAGCTTCCATCTACCACAATTCCAGTTCCCATAGACTGCCAAAGGTGGTATTGCACACCTCAGGGGTTGCCAGGTTCTCTGCCTCATCCTACTTCTGGATTGACATGTCTGGACACCCCTATTGAGCATAGGCGTCCGGTCCACGACCACCCCAGATCCTAACTCTGCGGGTTTGATAGTCTGGGGCAGAGAGTTTTCTCCTCCATGCGGATGATTCTGTCCATTGTTTCACATCAGGTGCACCACGCTGGCTATAGCAGGCATCTGTGGGCGATGCTGGGCCAGACGCTGGCATCGCTGCTTGATTCAGAGGCTACCTGGCAAGCCATAGCCCTCTCTGCTATAAGTCTGGTGCCGGCAAGGCAGCAGTTAATGGCATCTTATGACGCCAGTAAAGTCACTTCACAACTTGCAGGACCAGTGATCTGCATTAGGCGGACGACATGGCTTCACCTTTCGAGGTTGTCACCCTTGGCCCAGCATATGGTAATGGCCTCCTCCTTCCGGGGGAACCGTCTTTTCTCCCACAGGGCGAGATGGGAATTGCAGGGGTGCCTTCCTTCCCCCAAGGGATGGGGGACACCATCTCGCCCTGATCAGTCCCAGGCCTAACTGGCCGATGGAGTGTCTCTTCCCCCCCCCCTTGTTTTTCACCCGCGGGGTCTGAGGGATGCTATTTCTGTTAAGGGAACTACTGGGCCCCTTGGAGAGGGGCTCGATACTCCCCCACCAGTGATGAATGGTGAAGATTGACACAGGGAAGATATGAAAATTACGTACCTACCATAATTCTTGATCTTTCTGTATATCTTCACCATTCATCACTGAATCCCACCCACCTTCCCCTCACAAGGCCTCAGTCCCTGGGCTGTGCCACCTCCCTGCTCATCATCATCCTCCTCGGGGATCTAGTTGGGTCCCCCCTCCCTTCTTCTTGTGGCCCTCTCCCTAGAAGATGACTGAAAGACTTTTCGGAGGAGGGAGAATAGAGCTTTCTTTCTAGCCCAATGGGGGGGAGACTTCTGGTGGATCCCTTCCCCTTGTCCTGGACTTGATCTCCGGGTCGGACAGCCCCTTGGGATGTGCCAATTCTTGAGTCCCTGGGATGAGGGGCTGGGGCTGATGGAGACGCCTCTCGCTCCTTCTTTTGTTATTTCTAGGATCATGGATATGTTGTTCATCCACACTATTTGGCATGTCCTTTCCCTTTAAGAATCTTGCCAGAAGGTCTTCAAGCTGGCTCCTTCCTCCCACCTGGGTGGTATAACCTTGGCCCGCCTCCATGATACCAGATCTTCCTTTCCACTGAAAGTGCAGGTTTCCTTTTAAGATTCTTCAAATCTCTCTAACAAATTTGTCCTTGCAACTGTGATGTAGTCCTCACCTGGGTTCCACCAGTGTCCCTGCAGGCAGAAAATGTCGGACAGACCCACGTGCACATGTGTGTACTGCCTGGGTCACAATCATGATACTCAGGCCTCAGACCTATGTCGTTTCTTTCATCAAATGTTTAGGATGATTGTCTGGCACGTCTCCAGCTTGGACATCCAAAACAGCACCTGCTGGTCAAACCAAGGACACCCACCGTGTGATGGCCAAGGGGTCCGTTGAACAGTTGAAACAGATGAAAGCCTTTGAAGAAGAGGTGGCACGGGCCGCTGAGCTCTCGTCTTCACCCTAGGTTTTCGTTCTACTCAAATTGGGCTCCTCTTTCTCTGATTCCTTTAAGGAGTTGGTCCAATCCCTTCCCACTCGTGGGAAAAGGCCCTGGTTCTCACATCTCCAGATCCTGCAAAGGAATCCAAGGAACGAGAGAAACTACGTCCTATTGACATCGCTGTTGGGACAGAGAAGCGATCGCGGTCCCAGGAGACTCTCTTTTCGACTTCAGTCGAAGTTGTGGCTGACCTCACGGTGCCCCCATCAGGTCAGCCAGCCCAAATGCAGGACTACGATCCTGTTGAGATTATCCTTGACCCCGTCAGCCCACTGTTGACCGAGGAGGCTGACAACTTCTTGTATAGGACTCCGGTCCTTTCGGACCTCGCTGATGAGGTGACCCAGCCAGCTGGGAAGCCCCGAGCAGTGGTCTTCAATGACCCGGAGGAACCAGAGTTCTCCCGAGCATCCCCGTCGGTCACCTTGATGATCAATGTCCAGGTCTGGGACATCCTCGACCAAAAGGCAGAGGAAGTCTCATAAACGGGACACCAAAAAGCGGCGCCACCACCATTCATCCTCCTCGGATGACGGAGGCTCAATGCAAGTTGTGTTGGTGCTATGAGGACATGCTGTTTTCAGCAGCTAGTTCTGGCTGGGCCAAGGTGGTCCCTTCTACCCTGGCCCTGACCTGGCTGTCGTCTTCTCGGCCGTCCTCAGGCGCTGTAGAGTCAGCCATCGCCCCGCCTGCGGGCCGGCGATATCCTCCCAACTTGGCCAAAGCTGTTTTTCCACCTATCCTGGTGGAGCTGCCAGTGAAACAGCCTCCTTGGGGACTTCTCCCAGGAATCTTGGCCTGCTTCAGGCCTCCAGCACAGGCTGTCCGTCACTCTCACTCCCAACCACCCATGGCGGGTTCTCAGTGGCTCCAGTAGCAGACCACTATACCGGACTACTTGGAGTCTGAGGACTCAGAATTGGCATCCCATTCTTGGGGCAACAATGCCATGAGTCTTTCTGCTGAGGAACCTCCTTTATGGACATTCTCGCCTCATCTCTGGAGTCTATGGGGATGAAGCTGGAACCCGTTGAGAAACAGGTAGAATATCCCTTAACTGACATCCTCAGAAGAGGGGATTCTCCGACCGAGGCCTTTCCAGTAGCTGAAGTCATTGTCAGCCCAGTCCTGGAGCTCTGGCAGCACCCAGCCTCCTGCCCCGCACCGTCTGCCAGGATGGCACCCAAGTACGCAGTTCCTACTGGCTCCCTTTCGGGATTTACACAGCATCCCTCGGCTGAGGGAGTGGTGACAGTCTGTGTTCAGACAGGTAGGGAACTCTGAAGACTCCCAATAGACCACCAGACAAAGAATCCAAGAAGCTGGATCACTCCACCCGAAAGGTCTATGCAGCCTCATGGTTCTGCCTCAGTCAGGCAAGTTTGGCTGTGAGTATGGCACACTTCTCTCATGCCCTGTTGAGCTCCTTAGATGAGGTGCTTCCCCACCTTCCAACCATTGTCAAACAGGTTCGGGACCAGGGCAGGGCTGTTGCCAGGCAACCACTCCAAACAGCCTTGGACATCGGGGATTCCTGTGCCCGTTCAGTAGCAGCCGTGGTTATGCACCACAGGACTTGGTTGCAGGTCTCTGGACGCCACACAACACCCAGCACAGGTTCCTGGGTGCCGACTTGTTTGGTCCAGGAGTGGACGGTCACCTCGAACATATCAAGAAGTCCAGTACCACGTTGGACTCCGCTACTTCTGCCCAGAAGGAATCCCAGGGTTCCAAGAAACAGAAGAAGCAGCCTTTTTGCCCTTCTGCCCCTGCAGCCAAACAGCCCCAGTTTCAATCTAGGCAACAGCAGCAGGCCCAGTCTTGGCGCCCTCGGCCCAAGTCAGGCGTGCAGTCTGCACGCAAACCAGGAGGGAAGGGTCCAGGTGGCCTTGCATCCAGATCCTCCTCTTCTAGACCTGCTCAGTGATGGGGGCTGTCCAGCCTCATATCCGTCACACCTCCTCTGGGTCTTCCCGTGGAGGATGACTCCACCACTTCCTTTCCGCCTGGTCCGTTGTTACCACGGACAGGTGGGTGTTGGAAGTGGTCAATCAGGGACTGCCTCTGGAGTTCTAGTAGTACCTGCCAAACCGAGCCTGCGCCCCACGTGAGGAAAGGCTATCAGTTCACACTCTGTCGGCTCTCAGAGATGACATAGCCCAACTTCTCCTCAAGGAGGTGGTGGCTCGAGTTATAGATCCCCCAGTTAACCCAGGGTTCATTTCCATGTACTTCCTGGTCCCGAAATTGATGGGGAGCTGGCGCCCCATTCTGGATCTGCACAGCCTGAATCAGTATCTCAGGTCGCGCACCTTTCGGATGGTAACTCTGTTCCAGATCGTCACTCATCTCTAGCAAAATGTGTGATCTTATCTGTGTCAGTCTTCACCATTCATGATGCATGGGTAGGCAGCCGGAGGTCACGAGCCTGCGGGGAGCTCTTTTTTTGGATGGGCGGAGCCCGCCGCCCTCAAGGCCGACGCACTGCGTGGCGCTCGCGGGTTGACCGTTGTGTCATCGGCCCTGCCGTCCTGCCAGTTCTTTGTCTCCCGACGTAGTAGTAGCACCTCGTGTGGAGCTCTCTTCAAAGATTCGCCATCGCAGCTCTGCCTTCGTCTCGTATTGAGAAGCAAATCCCGTCAGTTCCATTTTGCCACCCACTCGACGCCACTGTCTGGTAAGACTGTTCTTTTTATTGTTTTTACAGCGAGGTCGAGTCTACTTCTACTTTTATTTGCCATTAATCATGTCTGGTATGGGGGGGCCAAAAGTCGCAGGAAATGGGGCTGCCTCCCATGCGTTGGTTCGTTCGGCTGCAAGTATTCTGTTACCGACCAGCATGATAGTTGTTTGACGTGTCTTGGCACGCTTTACGACATGGATTCGTGCGACGCCTGTTTTTCAGTGGATCACTGAGTTCTGAGCAGCAGGTGTGGAGAGTTGGACGAGCTCCGCGACTTTTGGAGGACGGATGCACACTCTGACCAAGCTGTGGTCTCTCGGCCTTTCCTCCTGGTCCCTCCTGGTTCTGTACGGACCACAGAGGGAGGGCTTCCACCTGTATTAGCCTCACCGTGTGCAGCCTCTTCCGCGGTGCAGGAGGCCAGTCCATTCCCCGGGGAGGCGGGCGGGGAGCACCACTCTGGCAATTGCCCCTTCCAGGGTCAGGCTTCCCTGGTGTCGTGTCCTCGGGCTGGGGGCCTGGGTGCCGTTTGGGCCTCTGCGCTGCTTGTGGCACTGTGGGCTCGTGGTTGGCGCAGGTCTGCCGCTCGGTGCCCTTTCTGTTTGCAATGGCGGTGACGGCGCTGTGGGAAGTTCTACAGCACCATCTTTGACTGTTTCTGGACTTGGCACCACAAGTGGCGCCAAGACCAGGGATGGTGCCATGTCCAGTGCCATGGGGGGACAGCGCCATCATCGGCGCCGTTTCTGACTTCGGCACTGTGCGCGGCGCTATGTCGGGAGTCAACTCCGGTTCCACTGCCGTGGTTGGGCCGTCTCTTCCACGGGCGCTGTTTGCGGTGCTGCGGAGGAGATTGGCGCCGATTCTGGTGCAGGACCCCAGATTGGCACCTCCCTCGGTCCAGACAGGAGCAGGTGCCTGTGGGTGGTCTGGCACCGGGTCTCAGTCTCCACTTTTTCGGAGGTGGACTCCAGGTCTGGTTCGGACTCGCTGTCCGATTCTTCGGAGTTGGCAGAACCCGTAGGCACCTCAGTAGTTACTTCGGCGGCCCGGACCCAGCCTCCCTCTGGGGAGCGGGCAGTGCTCCCAGAGTCTAGGGTCAGGAGGTTCTGACCAGCAGGCGGTGGTCCAGGCCACTGTTGCCCTGCAACCTGAACTTGGAGGATTTTCTTCTCCCTCAGCTGTGACACCCCCTCCTGTGGTGTGCCAGGATCGCCCAACTTTAGGGCCGACCAGGGCACCCACGGAAGGGGAGGGTGCTACTCCCTGGGTGGTCTCGGGGACCGCCCAGGGTTGTCAGCTGCCTAGGCTGGTGTGCTCTCTCAGAGTCCAAGGGGTTGAGGGGCCTGAGTTAGAGACAGCGGCCCTTCTCTGGTACCCACCCGGGTTTGGGAAGGAGTCACAGCATGGACCCCTGCCCTTCCTTCTCAGTCTCCTTGAGAGTGCCCGTGTCTTTGGAGGGAAGGGACCGTCCTTTCGGGCTCACACGGTCCCAGACACCTCACAAGGGGGATTCTTCCGGGCATGGTCTAGGCAGTTCCAGTGTGGTTGATCAGCTGTCGACTGTTGGGCTCTCTGGAACTCCTCCTCCCTTGGGGACTTGCGGTGGGCTCCCTTGCCCGGACAGAAGATGTTCCTCTTCTAGTGGATCTGGCCCCATTCCTCTGTCATCTTCTCCTGCTGTCCCAGGTATTCCTGGTATTAGGGGGCCTCTCACTTGGGAACAATTCAGGGGTGCGGCTGCTCACTTCCCTAATAATGTCAGGGCCATGGACAAGCGGGTGTTCCACCCTTCCCCCGAGCAGCCAGCCCTTGGATCTCTGAGGTCTTCCGCTTCCTCATCTTCCTCTTCTGGAGGAGAGGAGTCTTCCGTCCACATCTCCGCTGCCACTGATCTGGCCAAGTATCAGCTTTTCCTTGCAAGGATGTTGGAAGACCTTCGTATCACCCCACCTCAGCACAGTCCTGAGCATTTGACACGCACCTTTTTAGACTATTTTAGTGCGGCCACCCTTGTGGTGCCCACCTGGCCTGTTACTTTTCAGGAGGCGTCATTGCACTTCTGACAACGACCCTTTTCCAGAGTCCCAGCCCCTAGGGATCTGAGCCAGAGGTATTGTGCGCCCCGGAACCTCCAGGTTGTATGCCTCACTCTCAGTCAGGGTTGACGCAACTGGACACTCCTGACGGGCTCCGCGCCCTCCACCATGAACAAGCCCCAGATCAAGACTCTGCGGATTTTGACTTCTGGGGGAGGAGGACCTTATACTCGGCACGGTTGTTGGTGTCAATTGCTGCACATCAGGCCCACTATGCTTCCTATGATAGGTTCTTGTGGTCCAGGCTAGGTCAGCTCCTAGCCTCCCTGACTGATTCAGAGGTAACCAGACAAGCCATTGCTCTCTCTGCACAGGGCCTGGAGCTAGCAAGGTACCAAGCGAGTGCATCTTACGGCGCCAACGAGGTAGCTTCCAGGGTCGTAGAGACAGCGATCTGCATTAGGCGGACAGCATGGCTGTGTCTTTCCCAGTTGTCACCCTTGGCCCAGCATATGGTGATTTCCTCTGCCTACCAGAGAACCCACCTTTTCTCCCATAGGGTGAGACGATGTCTGTCGGGGCAAATTCCTACACCCTCTAGGGGGTCCCAGTCTCACTCTCCCTAGTCTCGGGCCTCGCCGGGCCCATAAAGGTTCCTCCTCCTCTGTGTCTCACCCACTGGGGGCTAAGGGCTTAGTCCCTTAGGGTCTCGGGCCCCTCTCAGGGGGGCTCGGTACTCACCCATGTGTGACGAATAGTGAAGATTGACACAGATGAGTTATAACAATTACGTACCTACAGTAATTCTTGATCTTTCTGTGTATCTTCACCATTCATCACAATTCCCACCCTCCATTCCCCTGGGGCCTCAGTCTCTGGGTCCCCCTCCCTCTGCGTGCCCTTTTCTCCCCCCACTTCCCATTGGTCAGGAGTGGGGTGACCTTGGCCACGCACGGGGATTTTTCCTTCTCCTTTGGTTGATGGAGGAGTAGTAGGAGGGGGCTGTTCTCCTCATCGCCTTCGGCTTCCACCCCTTTGGGGTGGGATGATGGTGGCTGCCCCCTCTCTCCTCCTCTGGACCTTGTCCTTGTGGTCTAATCCTATGTTCTTTTTTTTTTAAGAGGGGCTCCCCCTTTTTCCTATTATGGTTGGTCAGGGAGGGACAGCCTTGGCTCCTGGTCCCTTCTGTCTCTTACAACATTGTGTCACTCTGCAGGAGCACGCTTGCCAAATTCCTGTGCCTTGGATTGTCGTCCTAACCAGGCTTGCAACTCCCTGGGCAGTAAGGCCTTCCAAAATTGGGACCAGACTGTGAGCCTTGAGTTTGTCCCTCCTCCCACTTAACGTTTCCTTCCTTCCTTCCAGAGATTGGGGCCCCTCCCAATCCCCTTGGTTTTTCTCCCTCCCTCATCTGTCATCTCAGTCATTTATTTCTCCTTTTAGTTCTTATATCTTTTCCTTGTACCTCCTCCAAACCCTGCTTCTTACTCTACAGCGACTCAGCTGGCGGGAGGCGGGGCGACTCTAACGACCAACCTGCGAGTGCCACACAGAGCGTCAGCCTCGAGGGCGGCGCCATCTGTGCATCGTCTCTGCCCATCAAAAAAAAAAGGGCTCACACGGGGTCGTGACCTCCAGCCGACTACTCGTGTGATGAATGGTTAAGATACACAGAAAGATTAAGAATTACGGTAGGTACGTAATTTAAAAATTTTAATCTTTTGTTCCCTGCATCTTCAGGACACATTCTTTCACATCTTGATCTGTCCATCACACCTATGGTTCCTCCACTTTCGGGTGGAGGGAACCCTCTACGAGTTCCAAGCCATGCCATTCGGCCTGTCATTGGCAACCTGGGTCTTCAAATGCATTATAGTGGTGGCAGCCCATCTTCAGCGTCAAGGCATCAGGGTGTACCCTTACCTTGACAATTGGCTCATAGTGGGTCCCTCCAAGTTGGAGGTGGAGAGGTCCAGGGATCTGGCCCTCTATACCTGTCTCGAACTTGGTCTCCTGGTCAATGAAGCCAGGTCCAGAACTCGTGCCCTACATGGTGATCTGCTTCATCAAGGCAGAACTCGACTCTTGCCGAGCAAGAGCCCGGCTGACAGGGCGGAGGTCTCTCCCCTTTGCCCAGTCATTTGTGGTTGGGCAGTTGCGCCCTGCCCAAAACTTTATGTGTCTTCTGAGTTACATGGCGGCCTGCACCACTGTAGTCCGTTGGGTCTGTGGCATGCGCCCATTCAGTGGGGCTTGGCTAGCCCAGTGGTTCCAGTGTCATGGTCATTTCAACCATCTGGTCACAGTAACTTCGGAGGCTTTGGGGCGCTCTCCAGTGGTGGACCGCCTGGAACACCTGCAGGGAGGGATCCGTTTGATCGCCCAAGCCGGCGGTCATCCTTCAGCTTTGGGCCTTCCTCAAAGCTGATTGGTCCACCTTGTGTGCTCCATTTAAATAGCATAAAATATACCTATTATGTCTCATGTGGTATCAGCAGATGCAGTCCACTTAAAGCTAAAGTGCAACATACCAAGCAGTGAAAACACACACTACATCCTAAAGTGTAAACAATTCCATGAAAGAATTTTTTTTTTATTTTTTTATTTTTCTTTATGATGTCATTTATATTTATATACTAATTGCACATACTATTGAAGAGAAAATATGTTTTGTAATAGCTTACTCAAAATACTAATTCATTGCTCAGATAAACAAAAAGATTCTGATTTTTACATTCATAAATAGCAGTTCAATAGAATATCTTCATTTAGTCCTGCTGGATTCAGTGTATACAGACTAAAAATCCAGAAGGATTCTCACTGAGACACTTTATTTCCCAGATTCCCACCACGTGATCCCAGAGTTACTTTTTCTATAGCAATGAATTTTAAACCAATCTGAGCTATGGTGCTGTTGCTCAAAATGTCTTGCTACAGAGCAAGTTTGAACTTTGTTCTTAATGGTTGATTTGTTCTCACAAATTCTGTTCTTTAGTGGTCTCTTTGTTTGCCCCACAATTGTAAATCCTTCCTTGAGCATAATGTCTGGTGCCTGCACCGGGTGTGGCGCCATGTGTGGTGCTGACACCGCAGATGGTGCTGAACTCCTCCCCGATCCAGGTGGTGGCATCTCCCTGGTCCTGACCTGCCCTTTGGAGGTTGTTTTGGGGTAGAACAGAAGTGGATCTGGATCAGTCTCTCCCTCTTCTGCTTTGTCGAACTTCGCAGTGGATGATTCATTTTATGGGCTGGAATGCAAACCTCTGTATCAATGTGATGGAAGATCTTCTTTCTAGTTCCTTTTCCTCAGGGATGTGGGTCCACCATAACATTTCAGTATTCATCTGTGGACCAAAGCAGACTCTTACGTTTTGAGGTCCTACATTCCTCAATACGAGTACACCCTGTGGAACCCATTTAGCGAATGGTCAAGTGCCTCCCGAATCTAATGCTCCATTACTAGGGCTATAGCCCAATAATCAGCTAAAGCTTTTATGATATCTTCGTCTCTGACTCTAGGGCAGCTGCCGCTGGCAGCAGGTGGTTAACGTCTCCTTGATGGTGCTTATCTGTTTGGCTAAAGGCCACTCAGAACAATAGGGCTGCCATTTAAACCACACAACATCCTCATGACAAACAGTCTTGTCAAGGTAGTGGCCTAGGTACCCTTTTCAGGAACCAACCCCTAGGCCATGAAGAGAACACAGTAGAGGGCACAGGATCCAAAAGCACCTTATGCTAACCTCTGGATCCAGCCCAGACCCCACCCCAGCTGTCTGGGAGGGGGTGCCTCTCCGCAGTAGGAGGGGCATCTAATTCGGTTTTACAACCAGTGGAAGTCCATTACAGCAGACCTATAGGTTATCAGGATTGTCCGAGAGGGATACTCTCCCAATTTTGCAGCTTTCCACAGACCTTCCACCAGATGGCAGCCAATCTGTTTTCCTTTCAGTCACACACACTCTGCTTCTGAGATACGGGCCTCTGCAGTTACTGGGCAGTGAAAATCATTCCACAGCAGAATGAAGCACAGGATCTTACTTTGAGTAAAAGCTCCTGCAGCAGGCTACACCATAAGGACTATGCCGTCAGGCACTAGGACTCCATGGAAAACTTCTAGCCAGCAGTTCCCAGCTGGGGTCCACCCCTTATGTCAGCCCGCCTGATGACATCACCAGCTGTATAAAGGAGGTGGTCCCCAGCCCCACCTCAGTTCTTTTCCCGCCGTTGACCCATGCGCTTCGGCTTCTAGACACCTCATTGCTCTCATCGACCGCCATTTTGCTTCAAGTCAGAAAGTATGTTTTGTCAGATTTTCCTACTCATTTTTCCATCGACTCAGTGTATGTCATCTCTGTCTCCTTCGTCTTACGCAGCAAGTGCAAGAGTCCATGGGGAGCAGATTCCATCAAAAACAGCCACTTGAAGTGCCTTTTCTGCCTAGGGCCTACTGACAACATGCAGGCCCGATTGCACTAAATTTAACCAGAAGGCTCTTCAGGCCTCACTAATGGAGCAGCAGCTGCTGCCCTTCAGCGCCCATCGAAGGCCAGCTCCTCATCCTCACGATCGCCGACCTCCCACAAAGAGGAACATCCTGGAAGGAAGCACCATCATACGGAAAAGGAGCACATTAGGTTGGAGGCCAGATCCAGTTCGCCTTGAAGGGAGAAACCCTCTCACTCGCCCTCAGGTGAATGAGCGGATTCAGCCCCGCCAACAGGCCGTTCAGTGGGCCTGTCGATTTCTAAGGCTACCACCACCACAGCTTCCTCTGGCAGCAGCTCTTCAGGGCTCGGGTCAGCTGACCCATCCCTTACTCTTTGGCCCTATCAGCATCCTCAGGGCCTAAGAAAGGGAAATCGACCAATAAGGTCGAGGCATCCTCTTCGTCCAGCCAATTGTTGGCCTCTGGTGATGGTTGGGGATGCCAGGATAATTCCCGCTCCAGGGAACGTTTCCCCTAAGTGCAGGCAATCGGCTACCTCAGCCAAGACCCTGATGCCTGCACCTGACGACAGATCATCTGACAAATCGGGCAACCGTCAGAAACTGGTGCCACCCCAGGCGTCTGATCCTGTGACACCTGCAACCCTGACTAAGCCTCATGAACCTCGGAGGCAGTTGCCTCAAGGCCCGTCATCTGCTAAAACCGCATGTCACCCCAACGACAGACCACCGTAAAAGCCTAAAGCCCTGTCGGGCCAGATGACAGACCCGCAACGGATGACCTGACATTGGACCGGGCTGCGCCCTCAAGTCCTCCTCCTAAGTCTCTGGAGGAGACTCCAGGCCCCCTTCGAGATGGAGGAATCCAAGGGAAAAGACCCCAGGTTCCTGTGATACCTCTGGCAGAGGTGGGAAATCTTTTCCCTCGTGGAAATATGGTTAAAGGGGACCTCTTAAAATGGGATGAACCTCCCACCACCTCCTCCACAGCCTTCAGTGCCCCCTATGCCAGTCCTGGACAAGCCAATTCCTTCAGATGACCTCCCCAGAGACCTTCATCCCTCCAGAAGTCCCACGCCTAAGGGATCAGACCCTGGCCAGCTCCAGCTTAGGAGACACACTAGCCGACGTCACCAGTCCTCCTATGACAGATCCTCTTCGGAGGACAGGAGCAGGAGTTGGAGAGTTCAAAAAAGGTCTAGATCCTCTTCCTCGGATTACTCTAGAAGCAGTTCTAGTTCATAAGTGGATTCATCCAGGGGTTTCTCTCTGGAACCAGAAGGATCCCGGAATTCTCCAAGATCCCCACCCGATGATCCTACGTTCTTGGACGTTATGCATCACATTCAATATTTAAACCAATGGGACACAATGGAGATGGATCCAGAGATGAAGAGGTTGCATTCCTTCTTAGGGATAAGTGACCCTAAGCCACTAGTCATCCTCCTTAGTTCCCCTTCGGGACCTCACTTTTTTGGCCGAAACCCTAGGGCAGATTCTGTGGTCCTCACAGCAGCTCATGGCAGAATAGAAGGCTAAAGTATATGCGTTCCCAGCCTCCTGATAAGGAGTCAAAGAAGTGACCATTTCGGCAGAAGAGTATATGCCTCCTCTGCCTGCTCCATCAGATCATTGAACTTTTTGGCCCACATGGTACAGTATCAGAAGTCACTCTGGAGAAAGGCTATTGACTTTTCCAAAAAACAGCCAGATACCCCTTCCCGTAAAGAGCTTCTGGATGTGCTGCAATCAGGCCTTGATGTAGGGTTGCACATCTTTAGGGCTCCTGCAGCTCGGCAGACACTGCAGCCAGGGCAGCGGCTACCGAGGTTTGTCTAAGGCGCCATGCCTGGCTCAGAGTTTCTGGGTTCAGGCAGGACCTACAAGATTCCATCTTAGATGCCCCATTTTATGGGTCCGTCCTCTTTGGGGAAGAAGTACAAAAAATAATCACCGAACTTCAGGACTCAGGCAAAGCAGTCCAGTTGGTACACCATATGTATCGATCAGAGCCCCAGCAATGAGGCCTTTTCGTCACCAGGGCCAACAGAGACAAAAGAATCCACAGCCCCGAGGTCCCTTCAAGAAGAAGGCTCCCTCTCATCAGGCAGGAGTTGGTGGCACCAGACACCCTAAGTCTGTGCAACCCCCTTCCCACCCGGTGCCCTCGCGCTGACACCCTGCCACTTCCCCTCCTCTTCACCAGAAGTGATGGGGAGGCAGTGGGAGGTCTGTTCTCCTCTACCTGGGAGGGTAGACTGCAATAACCTCAGACCAGCGGGTGAGGGATATAATCGAAAAGGGTTACATACTGAAGTTCACAGAAATTCCGCCAGTCAAACTCAGTTTCGTGCAGACCATGTTGCAGCTCAGGAACATATGACAGCAGCCATACCCACAGTTCAGCTAGCACGTTTATATATGAGAATTCCAACGTGGAACCTGAGTGCAGTGGAACCAAGCGGACGACAGCCTGGACTATCCAATCAAGGTGTCAGAGACTGTCAAACAGGAACTCTCTTGGTAGATGACTTCACCTACACTAGAAGCGGGAGTTCGTTCCAGTCAGATTCACCTACCTAAATCCTCACAACGGATGCTTTGGGTCTTGGATGGGAGCTCATTTTATAGCCATCATACTCAGGGCACTTGGTCGAAGCTAGAAGTGTCTCTGCACAGCAACATTCTGGAGGTGAGGGCGATTCTGTATGCTCTCCAAGCATTCCAGGCTCACCTGTACCAGAGTCTTCTGCTTATTCAAATGGGCAACATGTCCATGGTCTTCTACATCAGCAAGCAGGGAGGGACACACTCCTACCCTCTGTGCAGAGAAGCCATGAGAGTGTGGTATTGGGCGATAGAGCATGGGATTTCCATCACGGTAGTCCACGCTCAGGAGTTCAGAACATTCTGGCAGATAAACTCAGTCGCTCATGCTCCACAAGCCACGAATGGGAGTTGTCTCAAGAAGTGGTGGCTACCTCTTCGAGCAAGTGGGAAAGTCCAGAGCTGGATCTCTTTCCATCCCCATGCAATGCAAAACTGCCCAATTTTTGCTCGCTAGATCCAGGGCATGGAGTTTTTGCGAGACGCATTGTCCCTTTGCTGGACAGGAGGTTCTCTATACGTTTCCTCCTTCCTCTCATTCAGAGGGTTCTTCTCAAACTACAGGAGGAGCATTCAATAATGATCCTAGTGGCTCTGCTCTGACCATGACAGATATGGTTCCCTTTACTTCGGCAACTGGCAGTTGAACCTCCCATTCAGCTTACAATTCATCCAGACCTTGTTTCCCAGAAATGGGAATGCTGGTCCAGCCAGACCTGAGATCCTTGCATCTACATGCCAGGTTCCTACAGACCTAGCCATATCCAGGCATGGGGTTTCTCAGACAGCAGCAGAAGTCCTCGTGGAGGCTAGGAAACCCTCTACGAGAGCTATTTATGCCATGAAGTGGAAGCGTTTTAGCATCTGGGCCATGGCACTTTCCCTAGACCCGATGCACTGTTCGATGAATCAGATTCTCGAATACCTTCTTTCACTCTCAGACCAGGGGCTGGCTTACTCTTCTATTAAGGTGCATCTCTGCGCCATTTCGGTGTATCTCTGCCAGTACTAGGCAAGATGGTAGCACAGTTGGACCTAGTATGGACCTTTGAGGGTATTCTCCACATCAAACCACCCATTAGGGATCCGGTTCCGCCTTGGGATTTACTGTTTGTCTTAGAAAAGTTAACTTTATTCCTTGAACCAGCATCTCCTACGATTTACTCCTTCTATTTTGAGGCACTGCTTGTGGCTGTCACGTCAGTTCAAAGAGTTTCGAGCTGCAAGCCCTGATATGCAAAGAACCCTACTTTAGTTTTTCACAGAGACAGGGTGTCTCTGCATACTAATCCCAAGTTTCTTCCTAAGGTGGTTTCCAAGTTGACCTCAACCAGGACATCTCCCTCCTGGTCTTCACTCCAGAATATTCCAACAGGACAAGCACTCCGTCATACTCTGGATGTCCATAGAATTCTCAGATATTACCTGGACAGGACTAAGGAGTCAGGTAATCTGAACAACTTTGTTTCTGTTCACT
The DNA here is from genome assembly GCA_016271365.2 of Neoceratodus forsteri. Classification (NCBI taxonomy): domain Eukaryota; kingdom Metazoa; phylum Chordata; order Ceratodontiformes; family Ceratodontidae; genus Neoceratodus; species Neoceratodus forsteri. The sequence goes on along the minus strand of CM057456.1, from coordinate 334,647,068 downwards.
CCCAGATCTTTGGGAAGCCAATAACGAAGCAGACTATGTCTAAATGGTTGTCCAACTTCATACTTTTGTATACAAAAGTATGACAAAACCTTGCGGGACCAGTGAGGGGCATTCCACAAGGGCCTGGCTCATACCTCTCAACCTTTGTCCCCCAAATGTGGAACATTGCCTCTCAAAATGTGGAACAAATGAGCAAAATGTGGAACACTTAATCAAACCTTTACTTATGGGGCTCAAAACACTGTTAAAATGTTTGCATTTATGTTCAGAAAGTCTGTTATTAATTGAATAATATATTTTTGCATCATTTACTATATATTTTTGCTTTAAAATGTTAATACTGAATGTGGAACAGGGAGGTTTTGTGAAGAAAAATGAGGAACTTTCCTCGTAATGTGGTACAGTTGAGAGGTATGGCCTAGCTGCTTCCTTTGCAGCCCTCAGAAATGTTTCCACAGCAGACATGTGCAGCAGCCACATGGAACTCAGTACACACTTTCGTCAAGCACTACTCCTTGGATGTTGCTTCTAGAAGAAGAGCAGGATTTGGCCTCGCTGTGCACCAAGGCCTTCTTTCCTGAAAAGATTTTAGCTATTCAGTTTAGAGACACTATTGGTCTCACAGTTCATATTTTATAAATCCCTCCTTCCCTGGTTTTCATGAGGGACACTGCTTGGGACTCTATCCTTTTGGTGTAGCCTCCTGCTGGAGCTCTTACTCGAAGTAAGATAGTACAGTTACGTAAGAACTTACCGTAACAGTAAGATCTTCAAGATGAGCTCCTACAGCAGGTGCTATTTTCCCTCTGTCCTTCCTCCTTTGTGAGTTTCTTTTTTTGGGATTTTTTTCGGCACCTGCCTCAGAGCTCTCCTGCTGAGCAACCTTCGGGTCTCCAGCGGGTGAACTGAGGTGGGGCTGGGGACCGCCCCCTTTATACAGCTGTGACGGCGGGCAGGCCAACGTAAGGGGTGGACCCCAGCTGGGTACTGCCGGCTAGAAGTTTTCCGTGGAGTCCTAGTGCCTGACAGCATAGTCCTTATGGTATAGCCTGCTGAAGGAGCTCATCTCGAAGATCTACTGTTATAAGTTCTTATGTAACTGTACTTTCCTATTTCCATTGCTTCTGGTTCCAAGTTAACAGATGGCATGCGCCCATTTGTCGACCTTGGAAAGTTAAACAAGTTCCTGTTCCCTAAGTCTTCACTTCCTGAACATTTGGCTCCTAGTCAGCCCATCCAGTTAAGAGACCCAAGAAGCAGTCGCTGCAGCTTCTCAGTTGTTCTCTCCAGGTTCAGGGAAGGTGCCAGTTCATCTTCCCAACAGCTCCTTCTTGGAGCCCTCCTGGATACCTCCAAGGCATCAGCTTCGTTCCAGAGAACGGGAGAAACAACATCTTTAGATGGCTCGTTACAATACGGAAAATGACACTATTCTGCCTCCTTTTTGGTTGAGCAGATGCTGGAACTCAGGTCATCCTCCGCAACAAGCAGTGGTCTCTGACCGTGTATCCGCAATCCTCCGTACAAGATGACAGCACTGGACAGAATCTGTGGGGATTCACTCTCAAGGCCTCCCCACTCAGGTGTGGAGCCAGAAGGATCCTCATCTTGTCATAAATTTCTTGGAGATGAGAGTTATCTATAAGCAAAGTCCTGGAGTATGCCCTCTCACCACGAAGTGTTCCTACTTGAAGGATGGCAAGCTGTGATGTATTACATCAGCAAACAGGGGTGGGGTGTCCCCCTACCCTCTCTGCAGTAGGGGCCATGAGGGTTGTGAGTGGTACCGAGTACGATCGCGCCAGTTCAGATTTCGCAGTTGCTTTTGACGAATGGGGCAGTTCAGACCTGGTCCTTTAGCATCCCCTCTCAACGCAAAACTGCCTCTATCCTGCTTCAGAAATCCTGACCCTGGTGTTTTCTGTCAGGATGTGTTCACTGCAATATTCAAGATGCTCCCTGTGTGTTTTCCTCCTCTTCCCTTAATTCAGAGGGTGCTGATCAAGTTGTATGCACAGGGGGGTAGGATGATTCTCATCGTCCCAGACTGGCCTTGGTAGATTAATTTGCATTGATCTACAGTCTGTCAGAAGTTCCCCCAAGGCGACTACCTCTACGAGCAAACCCTCTGACACAGGGACTTTAGTCAATCCTAGCCTGCACTCCCGTCATCTCCATGCCGGGCCCAGAAGAGATGGATGTGGTAAGCTCTGTTTTTTCCCAGACCATTGCAGATGTCTTCCAAGTCATGCATAGGCCTTCCACCAGGAAGGCTTACGTGGCGAAGTGGAAACCCTTCTCCATCTGGTGTGCAAGTCCCATCTGGACCCTTTGATTGCCCACCAAGTAAGGTGCTGGAGTGCCTCTTGGACCTGTCGATCACAGGTCGGCCATACTCTGCAGTGAAGGTACACCTCTGCATGTTTTCGTTCTGTTTTGAGCCAGTAGACATCTTGTCACTGCCTCAGTTACCATTAGTCAAGTTTTGCTTTGTTAACTCCAGAAGGAAGGGGAGCACGCCCTTTACTCTCTGGATGTTAGGACAGTTCTGCAATTCTTCATCGACAGAACGAAGAGATACACATCCGAACAACTATTGTATCTTCAGTATGCCTCGGCTGGGTCAACCTCTTGCCATGAGATGTTTTCAGCTTGGTTAGTAGCATGTCTCTGACACTACTAAACCACGCACAGGCAAGTTGAAGGGCTAGATTCACACCACTTGTCGGAGTGGTTGCTGCTTCCTGGCGGACATTCAGTAATGAACTCATTGCAGTCATCTGCAAGGCGGTGAGTTGGAGCTCAGTGCATATCTTTGTAAAGCAATTATGTTCTGGATGTCCATACCAGACAGCTCTCATTTCTTTGGCAGGACAGTCCTTATGGATTTCTGTTCTGAGTGAGCTTTGTCTCCAGCCACCCTATGCAGTGGTGGGGGGGGGATTTTTAGCTCAGTTCTCTCCCATTAGTGTGAATGAGTGGTGGACTTGAGTCCAGGAAGATACGGAATTACATACTTACCATAATTCTTGATCTTCTTGGACGGAGTCTCCACCACTCATTCACATGCCCACCCACCATCCCCCGAGCTCACTCGTTCTGTTTTTGGTCTTCACTATCTTGTTGTTCGGGCTGTGAAGACATTGTTCAATTGACCCTTCTTACATGGGTCATCTGGGCCTTCACATGCCCGGAGGTCTGGGTCAGGTTTTCTTTCATTAGTTATGCTCTTCTTCTTCAGTCAAAAAGGTACTGAGGTGGTTGGAGGTCGACACCGAAATAGCCTATACTGGCGCGAGCAGCCTCGTGGCACCGCCGCATGTGTTTTCCTCCTATCCTGTTCAGCCCTCCTGAAGATTTTTGACTCAGAGGTCCCAGCTCTCTATGTACTCCCATTAGTGTGGGTGAGTGGTGGAGACTCCATCCAAGAAGATCAAGAATCACAGTAAGTACATAATTTCCATTTCTTGGCATTGAACCTCAGCTGCCAAGGTGCGACCACCTTTCAAGTGTCTCCAAGTCCTCTTGCAGTATCCTACTCCCCCTTGTCTACCACTGCTCCCAGCTTGAAGTCATCCGCGAATAGACTCTGTTCCTAACTCCAACCCCAGTGTCTGAGATGAATGCCTTAAATAGGACCGATCGCTGGGGGACCCCATTGACGATCCTTCTGGGAGACGGGACTTCACCCCCAGCCACCACCCTCTGATACCCATCTGTTAACCAATCACCAATCCACCCCAGCATCTTCTCCCCCATCCTCAAACTCTTCAGCTTCTCCAACAATCTGTGGTGCGGCACCGAGTCGAAAGCCTTACTGAAGTCCAGGTACAGGGCATCCGCCGGCAGTGAATTAGTATTTTAATTAAGCTACTATAAGACGTATATATTTTCTCTTTAATAGTATGCGTAATGAGTATATAACTATGAATGACATCAGAAAGAAAGAGGAAGAGAAAGCAAAATTATTTTATGGAATTGTTTTGCACTTTAGGATGTAGTGTGTGTTTTGTGTTTTCACTGCTTGGTATGTGCACTTTAGCTTTAAGCGGACTCTGTACAGCTGATACCACATGGGATGTAATAGGCATATTTTATGCTATTTACATAGTCCAGGTCCTGTCCTCTCCCACTAGAACCAGTTACCGGTCTGGCACCAGTACCGTGATCAATCTCATTTTCTCTAACCTACTGGGGAGACTTACAAACATCATGGTTTTACCAGACTTTCTCAGTGACCACTCTCCAATTCTTTGCAGATGGTCTAACCGTATCCCCAAACTCCGTCCCAAGACATCTTACCACTGATCTCTTAAAAAAAGGCCACTTGAGGCATTTCAGGGACTTTCTCTTAAACTGTGACTGGTCCCCCTTAGACTCAGCCACTAGTGTTGACAGTGCCCTAACATTCTTCGTTTTTACATTTAACTCTGCATGTGACATCTTTTGCCCTTATACCAAGTGCACTACAAGGCCTGGCACTCCTGGAACTTATGTCCTTTCAACACCTGGTGGCATAAGCCCCGACACCTGGCCTCCCTGCTGATAGGCAGAAATATAGGCTGCCAGAAATGTATGTACCGGGAAATCTGCTGCAAAAGCGGCCCACTTCAAGATTGCCTCTCATCCACCTGGGAACAAAGGAGAACATTTTGGGACAACATTAAGATCTCATGGGTAAACCCAATTCCTACCCCTTCTTTTTACTTCATATCACTGGTGTCACCACCCAAAATCCTCAGCTGATCGCTGATACCTTTAATGCTGCACTTCGCCGACCTTAGTAGTGTCCTCCCCCTGACTTTTTCAATAAAACCTCTAGCCCCCGAGGCATTCCTCCTTTCCGCTTCAGTATTGTCTCCCACTAAGGAAAAAGTATCTAACTCGGGTCCTGGGTAAATCCAAATTCAGTGGAGACTCCTTTGACCTAAAACTGCTGCATCTAGCCCTTGATGTAGTCCTTGCTCCTTTCATCAAGCTCATTAACCTCTCCCTTTGTCTAGGTCTGTTCCCCTCACAGTGGAAGATGGCTGTGGTTACCCCCATTCTCAAGGGTGGAGACAGAACCTTACCTAGTAATTACCGTCCCATCTCTATCCTCCCCCTGTTTCTAAAGCCCTTGAGAGGATAGTCTGTGACCAACTCTCCGACCATCTCTCAAAACGCAGCATAGTGTCAACAGCAGCACGGGTTCTGGAAGGGTCACAGCACCACCACAGGCCTTCTGGCATATACTGATTATATACATAAAGCCCTCAAACATGGCCATCTTGTTGGGTCTGTGTACGTAGACCTAACAAAAGCATTTGACAGTGTAAACCACACTATCGTCATAGACTCCCTTCCATCTTTAGGCCTGTCCCATGAAGCCACCTCCTGGTTTGCTAACTACCTTTGTGGTAGATCCCAGCGAGTTAAGATTAAAGACACCCTGTCCTCCACCCCACTAGTTTTCTCTGGAGTACCCCAAGGTTCAATCTTGGGCCCCTCTTTCAGTCTCTTCCTTAACACCCTTCCCTTGCCTGCTCTGGTCAGTTGTTACTCTGCGGATGATGCAGTTATCTTTTCAGCCACCCTGACCCCTCCCCTTAATGCAGTCTCCCACGGTTCTTTTCTGAGACCAAATCGTAGTTCACTCGACACAAACTCATGCTAAATTATAAAACAAACTTAAGTCATGCTGTTTGCCAGTACCCACAACATACATATAAGCCAGCCCCTACACATTCTGAATAATCAGCAGCTGCTTCTAGAGCAAGTATACAGCTTCAAATATCTTGGAATCACCCTCGACTCCACCCTTTCTTTTCATGAACACATTAGTCTGGTTTGCAAGGCGATAAATACCAGGATTGGCTTTCTCTAACACCACTGGAATTGCCCGAACTCCTAACTCTTTCCGCCTATCGGTTACCAACTCTGTCTTGTCCGTAGCTGACTATGGCATAGTAATCTACAGCTCTGCAGTTGATACCACATTAACTCTCATTAAAGTTGCCATGAACAAAGCCTGTCGCCTTATGGTTGGTGGTGATTGGCTCCACCATGACGTGATTTGTGCGAACAAACTGGTTAAACTTTATGTGGTTGGCTCACTTATCAGACCTGCCTCATAGCCAAAAGATAGCCTCCAGTCTCTCCCATCCCACTACCCTCCATCTATTAAAACCTTCTCCCACCCCCCAGACTACCAGAAGCTCCTCTGAAGCTGCTTTCCAGGTCCCTTTCTGCAGGACTTCTATGGGGCAGAGGGCTTTCATGTACAGGGCTTCTTACTGGCTAAATAGAAACATAGACTTTGACAGCAGATAAGGACCGCTAGGCCCATCTAGTCTGCCCATTTCCCTACCTACAGGATAGGCCACAGATCCTAGTTAACCAACAGCCCTTTCTTCTACCCCCACAAGAATTTGCCTTATGTCTGTCCCATGCATTTCTTGAATTCTCCCACAGTTTTAGACCCCACAACCTCCTCAGGAAGGCTGTTCCATGCATCCACTACCCTCTCTGTGAAATACTTCCTCACATCGCCCTGAACCGCCCTCCTTCTATCTTTAAATTGTGTCCTTTGTTCTTGCAATCTTGCTTTCTGAAAGATGCTACCCTCTTGGACTTTGTTGATTCCACTGAGGTACTTAAAGTTTCTATCATGTCCCCCCCCTTCTTTCCTCAAGGGTATATATATTAAGCTCCATTAGTCTTTCCTCATACGGCTTCTCTTGCAGACCCTGCACCATTTTAGTTGCCCTCCTCTGGACTACCTCTATCCTGTCTATGTCCTTGGAGATGGGGTCTCCAGAACTGGACACAGTACTCAGATGGGGTCTCACCAACTGTCTGTACAGAGGGATAACAACTTCCTGTTTTCTGCTGCTGATGCCTCTCCCTATACATCCCAGTATACCCCCAGCCCTCCCTACTGCCTTCTCCATTGCTTGCTAACCTTAAGGTCATCTGATATGATTACCCCAGGTCCCTTTCCTTTTTGTTGTTGTTACTACCTCCCACCCATTGTGTATTCTTCCCTGGGTTCTTGTTTCCCAGGTGCAGTATTTTGCACTTCTTTGCATTGAATCCTAGCTGCCATATTCTGACCATTCCTCCAACCTTGTAGTCCTTTTCATCCTTTCCACGTCCCTTGTGTATCAACCCTGTTGCAGATCTTTGGTCATCTGCAAAGGCATACTTTTCCTTCCAGTCCTCTGCAATGTCACTGATGAAGACATTAAAAGGACTGGACCCAATACTGAACCCTCATGGTACCCACTAGTAACCCCTCTTTCTTCAGAGTGGACTCCATTTACAATTACCTTCTGTGTCCTGTTGTGCAGCCAATGTTTTACCCAGGCTACCACCCTGGGACCCTCCCAGGCTGGTTAATTTGACTATTAATCTTTGTGTGGGACTGTGTCAAATGCCTGCTAAAGTCTAGGTAGGCCATGTCCACAGCCCCTCCCTGGTCTACTACTTTGGTCACCCAGTCAAAGAAATCTATTAGATTCATCTGACATGACCTTCCTGCTGTGAACCCATGCTGCCTTGGGTCCTGTGCCCACTGGCCTCTAGGTACTCAACTATTCTTTCCTTCAGAAGTGACTCCATTACTTTCCTACCACAGAGGTCAGACTGACAGGTCTGTAGTTTCTCTGCCTCTGTCTTGGTCCCACTTTTGTGAAGGGAATCACATCCGCCTTCCTCCAGTCCTCGGTACCACACCATCCTCCCATGATTTATTAAAAGAGTAGCCAGTGGTTTCACTAGTTCCTCCTTAATTCTTTTAGAATTCTGGGGTGAATTCCATCAGGACCCATTGCTTTGTCCACCTTCAGTTTTAGGAGTTCTTGCAGAACCCTTTCTTCTGTGAAAGGACTGGGATCGACCCCTATCAAGAGTGCTTCTTTTGGATTAGGCACTTCCCCTCCTCTTTGTGAATACTGAGCAGAAATATTCGTTCAGTATCCTGCTTTTCACTGTCCCCTCTGCCCACCCACCGTTCATTCTCTTCAGCCTCTCCTCCTCCCTTTGTCTTCTATGCTCACTGATGTACCTATAAAAGTTTTATCCCCTTCTTAACTGAGTTGGCTATCTTTTCCTCAGTTTGGGCCTTTGCTATTCTGATTTCCTCCCTGCTTCCTTCTGCCTTAACTGGTACAGCTCTCTGTCCTGCTCCTTCTGTTTTCCTTATACTTCTGGAATGCTATCTTTTCTTCCTGACTTTCACAGCAACCTCTTTTGAGAACCATAGTGGCTTTTCTTTCGTTTTGATTTGTTTATTTGCTTCACACAAAGGCTTGTTGCCTCTGTGATGGCAGTTTTGATGATTCCCATTGTTGCTCCACACCTCCTTCTAGCCTGTTTGCTAGTGCTTTTCTGAGGCACTCTCCGTCTTGCCAAAGTCAGCCCTCCTAAAGTCCAGTACCCTCACTTTTGTATGGCTTGACTCTGTAGCTGAGTTTAATGTGAACCACACTGTTTGATGGTCACTTGTCCCAGATGGCAACCCACTTCTAGATCTGAGATCCTCTCACTGCCCCGTTTGAGAGTACGAGGTCTAAGATTGCTCCCTCACGAGTGGGTTCTGAAACTAGCTGTCTAATGCCTGCCACCTGTAGGGCATCAAGAATGGCCCTGCTCTTTGATGTGGCTGCAGCAAATGTGCTGCAGTTAACATCTGGCATATTCAGGTCTCCCATCAACAGTATCTCCCCTTTCTCTGCCATTCTAAGAATGCCTTCTATCATATCCTTGTCCATTCCCTCCCCCTGACATGGGGTCTGTACACAACCCCTGTGCGGATTGTGGTGCCCTTTCCAGTCTCCAAGGTGACCCACAGTGCCTCCTCTCCTCCCTGTTTACTCTTTTGTTCAGTTGCTTTTATCCCTTCCTTTACATAGAGAGAGCTACTCCTCCCCCTGTTCTCCCCTGCCTGTCTCTTCTGTAGGTTATGTACCCTGGTATGTTAACATCCCAGTCATGGTTCTCTGTGTACCATGTTTCTGTGACTGCTACGATATCCAGGCATCCCAATTCCATCAAGGCCACCAGCTCAGGGAGCTTGTTGCCCAGACTATGGGCATTGCTATTCATTACCCTCCATTTCCTGATGGCCTTACTCCCTTTTGCCCCACCCCGTCCTTCTTTCCTTTGTCACTTTCTCCATTTACCCCTGCCCTTCTCCCTATCGACACCTCTATGTTGGTGTTTGCCGCACTTACTACCGTGATTATTTGGGGGGGGCTAGGATTTTCCTGCTCCTTTCCAGTGCCTCCCCCCTTGGCTAGTTTAAAAGCTTGCCAATGAAGCATTTAAACCTATCACCTAGGATCCTGGTTCACCTACCGGACAGATGCAGCCCATCATGCCAGTATAGGCTTGCATCACTCCAGGTGGACCCCCAGTCCCCAATGAAGCCAAATCCCTGAGCTCCACACCAGTTTTTCAACCACTGATTGAATCCCATGGTGCGGAACACCCTAGCCTCTCCTATGCCATAGATGGGCAGCACCTCCGAGAAGGTTACCGTGTGTGCTACTTGACTAAGGCCCTTTCCCAATTCCACAAACTCTTCCTGCACTTCTCTAATCCCTTTCTTAGCCAGGTCATTTGTCCCTAGGTGGACAATGACATCCAGCTCCCTCCCCTGTGCAGCTGCTCTGGCAATCCTGAGGATTCGCCTCTGTCCCTCCAAGCCATGGCGTCAGGCAGGCACCTTACTTCCTCTCCCTTCCTCCCCAGTTCTACCTTCCTAACAATGGAGTCCCCACCAGGAGTTGTTTCTTCCCCTGCAGGGTCCCCTGCCACCCTCCTGTGGGTCTCCTTGTGGAGGTTCCCAGCATCCTCCTTGGTCTCCACTGTGGGTGCCTCCATAGAGGAACCACACTTTGCCAGAATGGCATAGGAATTGTGGAGAGGTACAGCTGAGGATGCGCCTGTTCCACCACCCTCACCCTCCCTGAGCCCACCCCACTGTGGTCCAACCACCTCTTTCTTGGCAACCTCTGAGGCAACGGCAGTGGCACTGGTGGTCCCTGGATGGAAGAGGAGGTCCCACAAATCCTGGCCAACTCAGCCTGGAGTTGAGCAACCTCCTCCTCAGCCCAGAGAGGTACCTGCAGATGGGACAACACCGCATCCACCAGAATGTCTCCGGAAGACTGCTGCTCCACAACCACTGCACTGCACCACTCCAATCATGTCTTATTTCTGGCCCTTAACTGTTTGCAATCCTTACTCTTTCCTCTGTTTTTATCTTCCTGGACATAAGTCTCCACCACTCATTCACACTAGTGGGATTAGCGCCCGGAGGCACTAGGACCCATCGGAGCAAACTTTTGCTGGAGGTGGTGAGAGATGGCGCCGCCAAGGCACAGCGCCCATGACAGCAGCTCGAGCGGCAACGACTATCCCAACGACGACCCTCCAACCGCCTCAGTTCCTTTTTTCCCGCCGTCGAGTGCGCTTCAGTGACGACGTCACTCGCCTGTCGGGAGTCAAACTTCAAACTAGCGCATAGTTTTCAGTTTATTTTTGTAACATTATCCGATAGTAGTATCGCTAATTTATTCTATTTCGTTAAATATTTCTAATATTTTAAATTTAACTTACTTGAAGAAGTCTCGGCCTACTGGACGGAGTCGACCATGAGCAGGTCAGGTGACGGTAGGGAGACTTCGTATGAAAGCTGTTCAGTCAGCCGGTCTGGGTCCGGTCAGCCTCCTTCTCCTCAGCGGGGTTCCGACAACGGTCAGTCCGATGCCTGGGGATGGGCGGTCCCCCCGTCGGCATAAAAATAAACGGTCGCATTCTTGGCACCGTTCGGCCTCGAGCTCTTCTTCGGCCCACAGGTCAAAAAAGAGAAGGCATCACTCGAGGTCGCCTCTGGTCGTGCGCGCCGACGGTCGGTTATCGCTGCTGTTGCCTCTTCTTCTGGAGTCGCCAACTGCCGGTGATCATCGTCGTTGACATCGGAGCCCTCCCGCCTATAGGTAGGGCTCCAGATGAGCAGTTTCATCAGTGGGCAGCTCTTATGGGAGCCGATGGGCTCGGAGGTGGTTCTCCTGCCTGGCCTGGTTGCCACGGAGCCCCGGCCCTCCTCGCGATCGGGTAGGCGGGTTGACCTTCCTAGTCGGGCGGCGCCTCTTCGGTGCCGTGACCTCGCGCTTAGGTGTTCCCCTCACATGGCTGCGGTGCAGGGGCCACACCGATGCCCTTATCTCCTGTTTTTTTCTTCTCTAGCTTTCCAGGTTCCTGGGGTGTTTCCACTGCGCCGGAGGTCTGTCCGGCTTGTCCGCGCCGTTTTTCGTGCCGCTGGGCCTTGCGGCGCCATCCGCTGATGCCAGCGTGGTCTGCGGCGCCGTTGGGTCTACCGGCGCCCGCTTGGTCTGGCGTCGGCGGCGCATCCTGGTTGGTGGCGCGTTGGCGGCGCCCGCTTCCAGTTTAAGGCGCGTTGGCGGCACGCTTGCAGTGCAGCGTGCCTCTTTGGCGCCGTGCCTCAGGCGGTGCCGCTTCCAACCTTTTGCCTTTCTCAGCGCTGGGGCCCTGGGACTCTCCTTGTTTCTCTGCTATTTCTCCTCTCTCCTAATTTTCACTCCTTTCCTGTCCAAACAGTCCTTCCTGGACCATCAGGAGATGATGTTGAGCCTGACCCAGACCTTGTTGGGTGATGAAGTGGAGGAAACAGGATCTTTCTTTGCTACAGAGCCTGTGGTCGAGGACCTGTCCTTTAAGTCTCTGTTGAAGAACCTGAGATCCACTCTTTCTCTCCAGACTACAGACATCGATCCTGGGAAGATATTAAGACTCAATACCTTCATGCCTCAGAGATCCCTACGGATTTGACTCCTCCGATCCAGCCTTCCTTCGAGACGCTGTCTCAAATGGTATGGAATAATCCTGCTCTTATTCCCTCAGTGGCTAAATTCATTGATAAGAAGTATTCAGCTCCCAAGGATCATCCCATTTTGGCATCCCAAGCCTTTGCGGATCCTATTGTAGTCCTGGCAGAGAATGATAAGGTCGTTCTTCCTCAAACTACTACAGCTCGACCTATTAACAAAGAGTCTCGTAAGATTGATACATTAGGTAAGAGAGAGTCTTTGCTGCCTCCACTCTAAGTATGCGTATTGCCAGTTATCAAGGCTATTTTTCTCAGTATGAGTATATCCTGTGGCACTCTTTGAAAAGAATGGTTGAAGCTCTTCCGGATTCGGACTCCAAGTCAGAGCTTCTTCTCACCGTTACTAGAGGTATTGAGTCCAATAACCAACAGGTCAAAGCCGCTATGGACGCTTTCGACACTGCTTCTCGCTCAGCAGCCGCAGGTATTTGTACTCGGCGCCATTCCTGGCTGCGTACTTCTGGCTTCACGAATGATGCTCAGCAGCAGGTAATGGCGCTGCCCTTTGACGGCTCCTTTCTTTTCGGCCCTCAGGTGGAACAAGCCTTAGAGGCCACTCAGAAGACTAGGTCGGCCATTAAGTTGGCCAGACCTCAGCCTGTTCCTCTCGGGGCATGTGAACAGCGTCCAGTTTCATAGTCGCCAGTCCTGTCAAGGCAGAGGCAGGGAAGCTTCATAAAGCCAACCTGCCCAACCTCAAAAGAAAGCGCAGCAGAAAGCCCCTGAGCGCCACCTTGTGATTGCTGGCCAAGTTCCATCCACATTGCCGGGTGGAACTTTCTCCTCCGTGGGAGGTCGTCTGATGTACTTCTACAACCAGTGGAAGTCCATAACTTCGGACAAATGGGTCCTTCAGATAATTCGCGAGGTTATTCTCTCAATTTTTTGGAAACCCCGAATTGTCCTCCCAGACGACAACCCAGGTTGTCGGCCTCTCAGTCAGACCTCCTCACCGCCGAGATCCAAGGCCTTCTAAGCAACAGGGCAATAGAACTAGTGCCCCCGCATCTGCGAAGCACAGGGTTCTACTCCATTACTTCCTGGTTCCAAAGAAATCTGGGGGAATGCGCCCATTCTAGACCTCAGAAAGTTAAACAAATTTCTCCCCAGGGAGAAATTCAAAATGATTTCCCTAGGTACCCTGTTACCCCTGCTGCATCAGCACGACTGGCTGGCCTCCCTGGATATGCAGGACGCTTACCAGCATATCCCCATCCACCCGACCCACCGCAAGTTCCTCAGGTTTGTAGCTCTGGGTCGGCATTATCAGTTCAGAGTCCTGCCTTTTGGGCTATCCTCGGCGCCACGAGTTTTTACAAAGTGTTGTGCAGTTCTCGTAGCGCATCTCAGGAAGATAGGACTCCGAGTGTTTCCCTACCTGGACGATTGGCTTCTAGCAAGCCCTTCCAGCCAAGGGACTTTGGAAGCCGTGCAAATGACTTCTCGTCTTCTTACGTCCATGGGAATTCTGCTGAATTTGAAAAAATCACAATTGCTGCCCTCCCAGAGGCTCCTTTTTATAGGGACGCTCCAGACACCTCTTCCGTGAAGGCTTTCCTTCCAGAGGACAGAAGACTCGACATCCTTTGGATGGCCCGTTACATCGGGGAGAACCAATCGGTTACAGCTCTCTCGATGCAACGCATGTTGGGTCTCATGGCTTCCTCGGTGTTCACTGTACCCCTGGCCCGGTTGCACATGAGAACCACCCAATGGATGCTCTCCACTCAGTGGTCTCCGACCTCTCACCCCCAGTCTTATCCCATCAAGGTGACGGAGCCCCTTTGAAGGTCTCTCACCTGGTGGACTCAAGAGAGCAATCTCCTGGAAGGGTTCCCCTTTGCTCTCCCGGATCATCAGATCTCCATCACCACAGATGCATCGCTAATGGGATGGGGAGCTCACTGTCGCTCCCTTCACACTCAAGGTGTATGGACTCAGTTCGAAACTCATCTCCACATAAATGTCCTGGAGATGAGAGCGGTCCTCTACGCGATCCGAGCTCTGAAGGATATCCTTTGTCACAAGAACATTCTCCTTCAAACGGACAACAAAGCGGTGATGTATTACATCAACAAGCAAGGCAGTGCTCATTCTTACCCCCTTTGCAGGGATGCAATGAGGGTGTGGGAGTGGTGCTTGGAGCACAAGTCTCTGATTCAGGCGGTTTATCTGCCAGGTATACAAAACGATCTAGCAGACCACCTCAGCAGAACGGAGGCAGACCCTCACGAGTGGTCTCTCGATCCAGCCGTCGCTCGGTCACTATTCGAAGAGTGGGGGACTCCAGACCTGGACCTTTTTGCATCCCCACTCAACGCAAAACTGCCTCTCTTCTGCTCCAGAAATCCAGGGCCTGGCATTTTCTGTCAGGATGCGTTCAGGCTGCGGTGGACAACGCTTTCTTTGCGCCTTTTCACGCTTCCTCTAATCCAGAGGTTCTCCTCAAGTTCGGTCTCAGGGGATCAAAATGATTCTCATTGTCCCTCCTGGCCTCGGCAACTATGGTTTCCTCTGCTCAACAGTATGTTGGCAGCCTCTCGAGACCACTTCCCTTGCAAATCAATCTTTTGACTCAGGGTTCGTTGGTCCATCCCAACCTGAAATCACTTCACCTTCATGCTTGGCTCCTGAAGAGGTAGAAGTGAATCGGTTCAACGTCTCGCGTGAGTCTCGGACATCCTTCTGGCTCTTGCTGAGTCAGCCACCCAAACGTACGCTTCCAAATGGAAACTCTTTTCTCTCTGGTGTGCAAAGTCCTCTTGGAATCCCTTTTCCTGTCCTCCTGACAAAGTTCTGGAGTATCTTTTGGACCTATCAAACTCAGGTCTCCAGTACTCCACAGTTAAAGTTCACCTTAGTGCCATCTCAGCGTTCCATGAGCCGGTTTCTTCCTTGACTCTGGCTCAGCTTCCTATGGTGAAGAGATTTCTTAAGGGGATTCTTCATACCAGACCCCCTGTTAAGCGTCCAGTTGCAGCCTGGGACATTAACCTGGTGCTGGACATGCTCACTCGGAAGCCTTTCGAGCCCCTAGCTACCTGTGAGCTAAAATTTCTTACCTGGAAGACTGCCTTCCTGGTGGCCATTACCTCAGCCTGCAGGGTCTCGGAGATTCATGCCTTGGTGACGGACCCTCCATTATACTGTATTCCATAAAGACAAGGTAGTTCTCGTACTCATCCTAAATTTCTTCCCAAGGTTGTGTCAGAATTCCATCTAAACCAACCTCTGGTACTTCCCTCTTACTTGCTAATTTCCAAAATGAAGGGGCGATCTCTTCATTCCTTGGATGTTAGAGAGCCTTGGTTCTATTTAGATAGAACCAAGAATATTCTGAAGACTCAGCAACTGTTTGTTTCTTTCAGCGACACCCAGCTGGGTCAACCTGTCGCTATCAGATGCATCTCATCATGGTTAGTGGCATGCCTTTGACATTGCTACTCCATGGCTCAAGTTAAATTGGAGGGTAGAGTGTACGCTCACTCTACTAGAGGCGATCGCGGCATCACTTTGGCACGGAGATTAGCAATGTTCCAATTACGAATATCTGCCGCGCCGCCACCTGGAGCTCAGTGCATACATTCGTTAAGCATTATGCACTGGATGTTCATGCCAGGCGACATTCCACATTCGGCAGAACTATCCTTAATGGGCTTCTATCTTAGCGCATGAGCTCTGGCTCTCCTGCCGCCCTTTGGGGATTATCAACAGGTACTCTCCCACTAGTGTGAATGAGTGGTGGAGACTTATGTCCAGGAAGATATGAAAGTGCAGTACCTCACCGTAATTCTTGATCTTCTTGGACGAGTCTCCACCACTCATCACTACGCCCCTCTCCATCCCCGAGCTCACGCTGTGTTGGTCTTCACTCCTCAAATCTTTAGGCCGTGAGGACTTCTTTGCTGACCCTTCTTACACGGGTCATACGGACTATCTTATGTCCGCTTTTTTAAGGTTGGATTTACTCTTTACGTTAGTTGCGCTGCACCTCCTTGGTAAAAAAGGTACTGAGGCGGTTGGAGGGTTGTCGTCGGGATAGTCGCCGCTCGAGCCGCTGCACGCGGCGCCGTCTCTCGCGCCGACCCTCCAGCAAAAAGTTTGCTCCCGATGGGTCCTAGTGCCTCTGGTGCTAATCCCACTAGTGTGAATGAGTGGTGGAGACTCGTCCAAGAAGATCAAGAATTACGGTAGGTACGTAATTTTCATTTCTCTCTCTCCTTACTTTCTGCCTGTGTGCCCTTTAAGCTCCTGATTGTCCTGTTCTGAGACAAGAATATCCTATATTTCTAAGTAGACCACTTACTTGCTCAGAGGCAGACCTCCAGCAGCTAGAGGGGGCCGGAGAGCTACTCTTGCCCTTCTAGGATGGTGGGTCTTTGGTGGTTCTATGATCACTCACTTCCTGCTCCCAAACAGGAAGTTCCTGTTGTCAGTCAAATCCTGTGCCTATAAAAATAGAACTAGCTTTGGGAAGGAGGGCAATATAGTCCCAGCAGAGAGTCCAGTCACACAGCAGTCCTTTATCCTTGTGTCTTCTGCCAAGCTATTAGCAGAATCTTTCTAAGGCAGTCTTTAAATGTAGCTTCCTTCTAGCTAAGCCACTCCCTACTTACTAGATCTTTCTACAAGTAATTTAAACCTCACAGCAGTTAAGTCCTTTCAATCACCTGAGATTTACACCTAGATAACTGTTCAGATACCCATTCAGTTCAGTTAACCCAGACAAACACACACTTTTTTTTTTTGTATGTTAGTTTTTTTTTACCCTAAATTAAAGGTCCAAGTACAAAAGTTCTTCTACTTTAGTCCCAGCAGAGAAATCCAGTCACACAGCAGTCCTTTCTCCTGGTGTCTTCTGCCAAGCTGCCCTTTGAAGTCTCTTCTATACAGAAACTTGGCCCTTCCAAACTCTTGCTTCGGCAACATCTCCTGGCTAGTGGCTGCTGTGACTCTAACAAGCTTTTTCCTTTCTCATGTACTTTTGGTTGCTCATTCATCCCACGAGTGCTCAACCTAGCCAAGACAAGATCGCTACTGACTGCTTATCGCTCATCCCCTCCATCTCTTATGCTTTTACCCTTCCCTTAATTACAGCAAGGTCTTCCTGGACTGCGCCTCTGCTTACCTCCTCCTTCTTCTATATTTATTGCCTCCTCCCCATTTCCTACTTTCCATTGGACTCTGGTCTTTCTGCCAGTGACCCTTCCTCCTTCCCTCCTTCCTCCTCCACTCCTCTATTATGCCTTCAGTTAATCATACTATAATGTTTTGCATGGGTATGCTCGTCCTCATACTCCTTTGGTGGTCTCTCCCTGCGTGGAGGGCCCTCCTCGACATCAGTGTTACTGTATGTCACTAGTGTCTTCCACTGCACCTTGTATTCTGCATTACTGTAGTTTGTACTGCTGTGTATCATGTATCTTTGCATTTTTGTACTTGGTTTTCTTTTTTATCCTGCAGTCCCTTGTATTATATTTCATGTATACTTTGCATATTTGTATCCTCTGTTTTTTGCTGTGCCTCTGATGTGGAGCCTTTGTAAAGGAGTCGCCGACTCAAAGGTTTGTAATTCCGAACGTTCAATAAATAAATGGAGCCCACAGGGTGGAACAATCAGCTCTGAGGAAGGCCCAAAGCGAAGCGTCACACGTAATCGTTGTGCATGACTCCCTTGGGATGCATGCTGTATGCAGGCTGCCTAGCTGCTTCTGCTCGGGAACACCATCATGGTGTTGGCGGTTATTTGTTTTAATATTATCCACCTGAGTTCTCGTTTGCACTGCACTTTCACTTCGGGACATTTTGTTTGTCCAAACACCCAATTTTGCACAGTTGAAGAAATTTGCACTAAGGTAAGCTGCCTTGGCGTTTTATTCTGTTGGTGCTTTGTAAGGGTGGAATGTTTATAGGTTTCCACAGTCCTTGAGACATGCTTCGGCAGTATCACATAGTTGTTGTTCTGCTCCTCTGCTTGTGAGCACCCACCAGTAATAAAAATCACTGAGATTTTTGAGCTCTCTCCAGAGATTGTGTTTGTCTAAACTGCTTGCACCAGATGTCATGCAGTCGCTGTTCGACGAGTGGGGCAGTCCGGACATGGACCCTTTTGCGTTCCCACTCAACCACAAAACTGCCTCCTATTCTGCTCCAGAAATCCAGAACCTGGCGTTTTCTGCCAGACTGCAGTGGACAAAGCAGCTCTGTATGCATTCCTCCTCATCCTAATTCAAGGTTGCTGCTCAGATTAGAGCACGTGGGAGATGATTCTAATTGCACCATACTGGCCTCTACAGATCTGGTTTCTATTGATCAAGTTGTTGGAGGCCCCTCCAAGGCAGCTGCCTCTGCGAACGGACCTCCTGACACAGGGACCCCTGGTCCATCCCATCCTGCACTCCCTTCATCTCCATGCCTGGTTCCTGAGGAGATGGAAGTGGGCAGGTTCAAGGTTTCTCAGAGAATCTCACAGGTTCGCTTGGCAGCATGTAAGCCCTCCACCAGGAAGACTTATACTGCTAAATGGAAGCGTTTCTCGCTATGGTATGCTAAGATCTCTTTAGATCCATTCCAGTGCCCACCAAATAGAATGTTAGAGTACCTGTTAAACCTTTTGGATGCAGAACTGCAGTATTTGACTAAAGGTACACCTCAGTGCTTTCTGCCCATCATGAGCCAGTCCAGAATATGTCTCTGGCTCAGCTGCTTTGTTCAAGAAATTCATCAAAGGCATCCTGCACACAAGGCCCCCAGTTAGGAAGTCGGTTGCCACTTGGGATATTAATCTCATGCTGGATATGCTCACTCGTAAACACCTTTGAGCCTCTAGCCATGTGTGATTTGAAGTTTCTGACCTGGAAGACTGCCTTTCTGGTGACCATCACTTCCACTCGCAGGTTCTCTGAAATATATGCCTTGGTCACAGACCCTCTGTATACTGTCTTTCATAAAGACTAGGTAGTTCTCTGTACTCACCCTAAATTCCTACCCAAAGTGGTTTTGGAATTCCACCTCAACCAGTCATTGGTTCTCCCCACTTATTTCTCTAATTTCCAAAATGAAGGTGACTTCCAAAATGAAGGTCATTCACTGGATATTAAGAGAGCCTTACGATTCTACATCAATAGAACTGGAGACATCCGTCAAGTGAAACAACTCTTTGTGTCCTTCACTGTGGCCTGGCTGGATTCACCAGTATCCATCAGACATACCTCTGCTTGGATAGTGGCATGCCTTCGCCATTGCTATTCTATGACGCAAGTCAAGTTGGAAGGCCAGGTACGCACCCAATCTACTAGAGCGGTTATGTGCTTGGCAGAGATATGCTCTGTTCTCATTGCCGATATTTGCTAAAGCGGCTACTTGGAGCTCAGCACACACCTTTGTGAAGCACTACGCCTAGATTTTCATGCCAGACAGCATGCGCTTCCTTTGGCAGGACAATCCTTAATGGAATTTTGTCCTGAGTGAGCTCCGTCTCCTGCTACCCTGCTCTTGGGATTGATTTAGCTTGGTACTCTAACCTAGAAGTATGAGTAAATGGTGAAGACTTTCAGTCCAGGAAGATATGAAAATTATGTACCTACCATAATTCTTGATCTTCTTGGACAAGTCTTCACCGTCTATTCATACGCCCACCTACCATCCCCATGGCTCACTCATTCTGTTCCTGGTCTTCACTCCCTCGTTTGGTTGGGCTGTGAAGACATTGTTTTAAATTGACTCTTCTTGTGTGGGTCAAAGAGGGCTATCTTATGCCCTTGTTAGTTTAGGTGTTTATCTAGTTTTATTTACGCTGCACCTCCTCATTAAAAAAGGTACTGAGGTGGTTGGAGGGTCAACTCTGAGGTAGCCTACACAGGCGCAAGCTAATCTTGTGGTGCCGCACATGTATGGTCCTACCACGGTCCTGGCCCTCCTGGAGATTTTTGGCTCCCGCAGGGTCCTAGCACCTCCAGCTTGAACCCAGAAGTATGAATAAACAGTGAAGACTTATCCAGAAGATCAAGAATTATGGTAGGCAAGAAATTTTCATTTATCTTGCTCAAAATTTGCTTTTACTGCCCATTTTTGTTTTACATCACTAAATATGTCAGGATTAAGGCTTTTAGAGCAGAATAAATGGATTGTTGGTCTTTTTCTGCCATCATTGTGCATGTTTCTGTGAGTTTCAAAATTCCTTTAGAGATTCTGTTCTGTGACGGAACTTCAAGAATATTTATTAATAGGTGGATTATTAAACTATCCTTCACATGGCTATGTTTTAATATAGTGCCTAATTTGCTGATACCAATGTGAGTCTGTGCTAGAGCGGTTGAAATCTTGTAGCTGCTGGAAGGGTTTCACTTCTCCATTTACAAGAAGATGTTGCAGGCTCTTCTAACTTACTTTCACCCATCTGATAAAAGTAGGGACTGTTTACCAGGGGAGAAAATCTGGACTAGCTGTGATCAGAGCGAGTATTTTTTAATATGTCCCACCAGGTGGTTAATGTTACTTTTGCCGCTGGGTTGGTACCATTTGCCAAGGATTTTACATCAGTTTCAGGAAGGACCAGGTCACTTGTATGCCCCTATTGGATAATTTGCCCTTCTGCAGCAATTGGGTTCCTGTCCACATCTGGTATAAGCTGCCAGGTACTGTAGCTGACATGCCAAATAATGTGAATATGGCTGCAGATATGCTGTGAGGAGGAGAAATTCCACATTGAGGGGGACTGGATATTAAAGAGGACGACCACTCCACAGAGGTGGGGCCAGTGTACTGGTTCCAAGGTTTGACGTGTATATTGTCAGGAATTCAAACTAAATGGGGGAGGCTAGTGTTGGGGTGGACCAAAATACCATTTCTGTTGTGAGAGCCCTTGCTGGCACTCCCCCAGCTAATATAGATGTATAGGGTAGTAACAGAAATGTGGGGCACAAGGAATGAATGAAAGTGTAGGTGAGATAGGGACATGGGGAGATAGTCAGTCAAGATGGGGGTGGTAGACCTAGTCTGTAGAACGTAGTTGTCTGAATGCTAGGAGTCATGGGAATAAAATAGGGGACCTTCAGGCAGTGATGGTAGAAGCTCATTTGGTCATAGTAATTGTCATGAAAGCAAGCGATAGACCATGGCTTGGACATCACTATCCCAGGACATGCCCTGTTTAGTAGGGTAGCGGGACTCACTACATTAGGAACTGCGTAAAGGGAACAGGAGATGGGAATCTTGGGGGTATTAATAGTGTGGGTTCAGTTGGTAATAGAGGACTGGAAGAACAAAGTACTCTGAGGAAGGAGGATAGAGCACTAAGAGACCCTATTTAGAGGGTAACCACAATGGTGAACACAATCCTGATGGGGTATTTTAATCTACCAGGTGTACAGTAAATAGGGAAACATTGGAGACTAGGTGTGCCATGATCCGAGTGCTTGTAGATTTAATGTAGGATGGCTTCCTTGTACAGTGGGTACATTCTTCCTTGAACGAACTGGAGATAAGGCCATCCTCAACCTGTTGCTTTCAAATCAGGGCATAGTGAGAGAGGTCAGGGTAGAGACAAGTGATCACAATTTGATACGTTTCAGTATAGCCCTAGAAGCCTAGCACCCCAAGTCAAAGACTAGTGTTCTAGATTTCAGGAGAACATATTTTGGGGAAATGGGGAAGAGCCTTCATGGAACAAACTGAGGTGGGTGGAAGGGACAGAGGGAGTGAAAAAAGTAGGAAATCATCAAAGTGAGTCTTATAAAGCATCAAAGCCTGCCTGAAGCAGGTAGGGGAAAAGCACAGACGCCTCCTTGAAGTGGGGGGGGTCTGTTATACCAGGGAATTGGGAGAAGCAGCAAGAACAAAGAGGGCAACATTCAAAAAGCACAGGAGGGATCTGTCTGAGGGCCACAGGCTGGTATGTACACCTGGGCAAGCTGAAGGAGGCCAACAAAACCTTCAGGGAGGCAAAGGGAGAGACAGAGTTGAGGATAGCTGAGGGTATGAAATAGAACAAGTTTTTTTTTTTGGGGGGGGTGCTAAAGCAAAGAGAAGAATAGAGGCAGTGTGATCTAGTGGTCAGAGCACTGGCCTGGGAACCAGGAGATCACATGTTCAAACCCCACTACAGCAAAATATTGAATATGTGACCTTGGGCAAGTCACGTAACTCTCCTAATCCACCCAGCCATAGAAGTAGGTAGAAGCAGGACTCCGCTGGAAATGAGATGCTACACCTTAAATGAGCTATCCTAGGTAAACAAATTTGGAAACAAAAACAAAAAAGGGAAACCCAAAGAGGATATGTAAGCAATAATGCCCGACAGGGTGGGCAGTATTGAGTTATACCGTGTCGCCCAGGGGCATAATGAAGCCTGACACCACAGGTGGAGGGCCTTATAGCCTCATAGGCCAGTACTGCCCACCTTGTTGGGTAGTACTGCACTTAGCAAATGGGTTATAGGTAACATTTTTAATAAAATGAAACAGAATTAAAAACAAATGTTAAAAAAAAAAAGAACAGAAATATGTTTCTAGGAGCGTGGATATGTTGTTCATCCACACTCTTTGGCATGTCCCCTTCCACTTTAAGATCAGCCGGAAGTCTTCAAGCTGGCTCCTCCCACCCGCCCGGGTGGTATATACCTCGGCTCTGCCACATAGCGCCAGATCTTCCTTTCCGCTGCAAGATTCAGGTTGCCTCCCTCGTGCTCACACATTTTGTAAGCCCTGGCTTTCAAACTTTCGTTTATTCGAAAATTCTCATCGTTCGCGTTAGCGTGCAGAATTACGCTTGATTATGAAGACAAGTCTTCCCCAAATTCGCCCGGTGCCCTTTGCGGCCAGAAAATATCACGCACGATCCCCACACCGCGTGTCTATTGCCTCAGTGTCAACCATGACACTTCAAAATATGCCATGTGTCTCGTCTTTCATCCCAATGTCTGTGGCCGTCTCGCCGCCTGAAGCTGGGGAGGCTGGAGAAGCGGAACCCCCTCGGTGAAATCCAAGAAGGAGGCTCGGTGGCGGTTCGCGGTTGCGGGATCTATCAAGCAACTGGAACGCATGCAAGCATTCGAGGAGGAAGCAGCTCGTGCTGCAGCGACTTCTCGGAGCTTCGTTATGCTCAACCTGGGCTCCACCTTCCCAGGTTCCTTCGGAGAGTTACTAACATACTACATACTGAAAGCTAGCAGAATAGGCCAAATGGTCTGTCATGTCTGCTCGGTAGTCGGCCTCCTAGAGGGTGCTCTTCCCCCCCAGCCCCCGAGAGGGTCTTCTTTGGCTTTAGTTTCCCCTTGTACCTGTCCCACCCCTTCTTGAAGCCCTCCACTATGCCCTCCTCCACCAGCCTCCTGGGCAGCACATTCCATGGCTCCACCACCCTCTCAGTGAAGTAATGTCTTCTGCCCCCCTGTAATTTCCTCCCTCCAACTTCCACTCATGCCCCTGGTTGTTCTCCCCCTTCTTTAGCCTGAACAGCTCCTTGGTTCCGCTCTTGGTTATTCCTTTTATGTACTTGAAGAACCCTATCATGTTTCCCCTGTCTCTCCTCCAGTGTGTACAGCCCGAACTCTTCCAGTCTCTCCTCGTAGGGCCTGCCCCCCATGCCCTGAATCATCCTGGTTGCCCTCCTCTGGATCCCCTCCAGCAGTGCTATGTCCTTCAGATGAGGTCTCCAGAACTGTACACAGTACTCGAGTTGCGGCCTGACCAAGGTATTATAGAGAGGGAGGATCACCTCCCTCCTCCTGGATGTAATCCCCCTAGCTATGCAGCCCAGTATCCTGTTTGCTTTGGCTACGGTTCTTCTACAGTTTTTAGAGTTATTCATTTTGACATGTACCACTACCCCTAGATTCCTCTCGTCCGATGTGGCTTGCAGTTTGACCTCCCCCCCAAAAGGGTGTATACATGGCCCGGGTTTCTGACCCCCAAATGCAGTACCTTACATTTCCCAGCATTAAACTTCAATCCCCACCTCCTTGACCACCCCTCCAGGGTATCCAGGTCCCCCTGGACTGTCTCTCTCGCTTCTTCCTCTTCCACCAGTGCTCCCAGTTTGGAGTCATCTGCAAAGAGACTCAGCCTACTCCTATCCTCCCTCCCTTTATCCGAGACATAGGCATTGAACAGGAGTGGCCCCAGTACTGAACCTTGGGGGACCCTGCTCATTACCTTCCTGGGGAAGGAGACTATTCCACCGACCATTACCCTCTGTATTTGCCCCATAAGCCAGTTTTCTACCCACTTGAGCAACTGCCCCCCCAGCTTTGTTATCAGACCATTGTGGGGTACCGAATCAAATGCCTTGCTGAAATCCAGGTAAAGGATGTCCACCGGCCAATGTCTGTCCAGGGCCCCCATCACCCAGTCATAAAACTCCACATGGTTGGTCTGACTCAATCTCCCCAGGACGAAACCATACTGTTTATCATCCCGGTGCCCTAACCTTTCCAGCTGCCTCCGAAGCCTGTCCTTGATAATGCCCTCAATTACTTTGCCTACCACAGACATTAGGCTGACAGGCCTATAATTCTCCATCTCCTCTCTAGACCCCCCTTTGTAGATCGGCACTGCATGAGCCACCCTTCCGTCATGGGGCACCCATCCTGTCTGCAGAGAGGCATTAAAGAGTGCAGCCAGTGGAGCTGCCAGCTCATCCGCCAGTTCCTTCATAACCCTCAGATGTAGCCCATCTGGCCCTGGCGCCTTATCAGTTTTTAGCTTCCGAAGGACCTCCTCACCCTATCCACTGTGATTTCTCCTCCCAGCCCTCCCCTCATTCAACCTCCCATCCCTTCTAGGTCTGGCCCAGCCTGTACCTAGCCTCCTTCAGCCCTCTGGACTCCAACTGACCTCTTGATTTTGTTGGCTCCCCTCGAACTGTAGGGATCCCTGTCCCCTCTGTAAAGATCGAGGCAACGCACTCATTCAGCACCTCTGCCTGTTCCCCTGCTTCCTGAGCCCATCCCCGAGTCCTAATCCTGCTGATCTGTGTCCTGGCTTTTCTCTTCTCTCCTATGTATTTATAGAATCCTCCCCGGATATCCCTAGCCAGGTTTTGCTCCATCCCGCCTTGGCTCCCTCTCCACTCTGGTGACCCTCCTGGCCATCAGTTCTGCATCACCCGCTCCTTATCCCCCCAAGCGCTTAAAATGTGAGGTAGCCTTTTTTCTCCCACACCTCCTGGTCCACCAACATGGCTTACTGGCTCTACCATGCTTTCGCTTTACTTTTGTACAGGACCTACTAGCCTCCTGCACCCCTTTCTTAATGGTCTCCCACAAGCTTCCATCATCCATGTCCGTCCTAATCTTGTCCAAGCTCCCCCGTAGAATCCTACCCATACCCACGAAGTCCTCTCCCCTGAAGTCTACTACTACTGTATTAGTATGGTCCCCCCAGATACAGCAGAAACCAGACTGTGCGTGTACACCACCTGCCAGTGGGCTGCACAACTCCAGGCCCCTTATCTGGTCACTGTCTGCTAGGACAACGTCCATTATCCGCCCCTCCCTAGTAGGTTCCTCCACCTGTTGGACCAGGAAGGCATCTGGAAAGACGTCCATCTGTCTCTGTTCCCTGGCCACAGAGGATGTCATAGTGTCCCAGTCTGCCCGGCATATTAAGGTCTCCCTTGACCACCACCCTACCTTTTCCAAGGTCACAGTGACCCTTGATGTTCTCAACCAGTTTATCCTCCAGAGCCTCCTCTATTGCGGGGGGCCTGTACACCACCCCTATTTTCAATTTCTTCCCTCCCCTTGTTTGTAGGGTTACCCAAATCACCTCCACACACCCTACAGCCTCCTCCACTCCACTAACCAGTATGTCATTTCTGAGTATCAGCGCTACACCTCGCCCTCTTCCCACTCCTCTATCTTTCCTGAATATTTTGTAGCCCTCCAAGTTTAGGTCCCAATCATTTCTCTGGGTGGCCCATGTCTCCGTAGTTGCCTCCACATCCACTGCTCCCTCAACCAGCATAGCCTGGAGCTCTGGCATTTTATTGCCCATGCTCCTGGCATTGATCAGGACTGTCCTCCACCCCGACCTCTTCCCCTCTCCAGTCCCCCAGCCTCTTCGTTGCCCTAGACCGCAAAGAAGCCCCCTGGGGCCTTTCTTTAATAACCCTCCCCCCTTTACAAGTTTAAACCCCACTTCTCGCTTATAAGTCCAGCGAGCTTTAGTTTCAAGATCTCCCTCCTCTCCAGATTGAGGTGTATCCTATCCCTTGCATATAGCCCCCTATCCTCCCAAGTATCCCCCCAGTCCCCTACCAGCCCATACCCCTCTGCCTTGCACCAATCCCTGAGCCACTGGTTCACCCCTCTAAGTTTTTGCTTGTTCTCCGCGGTCGCCCTTGGTACCGGCAGAATCTCAGAGAAGGAAATTGTGCTTCCTATAGAGTAGCAAACCCTGGTCAGTTCCCAGACTCTAGCCTGTATTTCTAGCTCACTGTTCCCTTCCAAGTCGTTTGTTCCCAGATGTACTAGGAAGTCGGGGGATCCCCCACATTCCAGTGCTATAGAGTATAGCTGGAATATGGCCTTGTGTATGGATAGTCCTGGGATACATTTAGCCTTGACTGGGCTTTTACTCATCCCTGCCCTCTCCCACTGGATACCCCTGGTCATGGAGTCCCCCAGCAGAATCACCTTCACCCCTCCCCCCACTTTATTAGCCAGTTTTGTTCCTTCCAGGCTCCTCCTTCTGTTGTTGACCCCCAGCTTGCTCCTCCTGCCCCCCTCAGCCTGGGGGTTGCACACCTGTGCATGCCCTACCATGCTGTTTCTTCTGCCTGCAACTCCCAGCTTGCTCCATGCCCCCCCAATCTCCTGGGTGGCACAAGTTTGCCCCCCGATCTACCCCAGTCTCCCTTCCTGAGCTGTTATTCTCAGATCCCCCACCCAAGCATCCTCCTACTGCTTCCCTCCCCTGGACCTGCACTTTCCACCCCATCTGCTGTATTTCTCCCTACCCTCCCCTTCTTTCCCCATCTTCTGATTTTTCCTGTCTCGAAGCCTGCCTGTTTAGAGAACTCTCTACCGCCCCCCCTTCCTTGGCTGGCTTCCCCAGCCTGGACACTGGCCCAACCTAAGTCCTGTCTCCTTCTACCCCCAGCCTCTCTCTGTGCTCCCCCGTCTACCGTACCTCCCTCCACCCTAGGCTCATGTCTCTCCCCCCTCCGTGCTTTCCTTTGGATCTGGCTCCCTCCTCTGGCCCCATCCCCCCTCAGCTTACTGACCAAACCCTCTCTGTCCGCCTGCTCCCCCTCCCACCAGCCTCCTCCAATTCATCTCCTGGATATAACAGGGTGAATTGATTAGTAAGTGTGATGCTTGCCCCCAATTTGCTCTCTCCTAGCCCCCCTTCCCTCCTCTGCTCCCTCTGGGCAGCCCCCTCCCTATAGAGTGATTTCCGTACGTTGCTTGTTTCATGCTCCACCCTTCCCAAGTAACCATATGGTCCTTGTCCACCTGTCCCCTGGGGTATGCCCTTTTGGCCTTGTCCACCTGTCCCCTGGCCATTTTGGCCTTGTCTAACCTCATATGGTCCTTTCCCCACCTTACCTCCCCAACCCTCCCACCTTCCAGCTGCCTTCTGATCCTCTTGACCTCCTCCCTAAGACCCATCAGCTGAAAACACACTGGGCACCCACCAAAACTCTATGCCCAATTTAATATTATGGCTGCCCCGCACCCTGTACACCCAATCACCCTACCGAAGATGCCCGCTCTGGCAACCCACAAATCTACCCTCATTTTGGGTGTGAGCAATATGGTCCCCTACCAGCAATGATACACTGTCAATCTTACACAAGCCCTGTACCAGCAAGTATTACACGCTCAATACCCAGCAGTAGTCAGTTCACAGCAATTTGCCCTCTTATTACACAAGCAATACCCAGCAGTAATCAGTTCACAGCAATTTGCCCACTTTCCCAACAGTATCCAGTTTTCAAGCCTTAGCAATTCCCAGTAGAAGCCACAGTGCCCAAGCCAGCACAGTGTCATGGCCCTTTTGCCCGCCCCCATCCAGCCAGCAACAAGTCCGAGCTTCCTAGTGTTCTAGTTCACTCAATCTCACCTTGCCCTCCAACCATTGGGGCCACGGTGGGTGGTGTAGGTCACAATTACAGCTCCTTTTTGTCCAGATCCAGTGAAGGTGGCTGGGCCCGTCTTTTATCTCCCAGCTGCGATTTCAAACTTGGTGCCCTGTCCTCCGATTGGTGGTCCTGGCCAAAAGCAGCTCCACACCCTCTAGCCCTGGCCCGATGCTGACTGCAGCTGCCATGAAGTCAGCTCTGGTGCCTGTCCTGCCCCCGGTGCACTCCCCAGCTGCCGATGCACCTCCGGCTCCTCCCGCCGCCAGTGCGGCCCCCCCACTGCACTCTCCGCCACTGATGCGGCCAGCTGCTGATGCAGCTCCAGCTCTTCCAACTGCCTATGCAGCCCCCGGTGGATTCTCCACCGCCGTTGCGGCCAGCAGTGTCCTCAGCTCCTCCCCAGCGCTGCTGCTCCAACTGCTTACAGCTCCTTTTTGTCCAGATCCAGTGAAGGCGGCTGGGCCTGTCTTTTATAGCCCAGCCACAATTTCAAACTTGGGACCCTGTCCTCCGATTTGTGCCAGTCTCTCCCGACCAAGGGAGAGGTGCCTGCGGGCTCACACTCCTCTCGATCGTGTAAGCAGGAGAAGGATCTGGGACCGTCTTCGTCTCGACAGGGATGTTCTTGGAAGTGGGAGAGATCTCGGTCCCAGGAACATGTAGTCTCGACCTCAGTCGAGATTGCTTCTTCGGCCGCTGGCTTTTCGGCTTTGCCGTCTGGTCAGTCGACTGAACTGTTGATCGATGATGTTGAGATCATCATCGATCTGATCGATCCGTTATCACCAACTCCGGGCGATGATTCCTCGATCGAACTCCTAACTTGGTCTTCCCAGATGACAAGACCCAGCCTGCTGGGACTCCCATCGAAGATGTGGTCCCTGATCCCGGGAAATCAGTGGTCCTGCCGGTGTCTCCCGAGTGACCGAGTCGGCCTGTCCAATCTCGATCGAGGTCTCGGACCCCCTTGACTGAAAGGCAGAGGAAGAGCCATAAATACTCTAAAAAGAGGCAACACCATCGATCGTCTTCGTCCTCCTCGGATGAGGAGAGGCTCCAGCGGAAACTCCGTCGGTGCTACGAGGACCTCATGTGGCAACAGGTGATATTGACTGGGCACAAGCCGGTTCCTGCTTCCACACCAGCCATTACCTGGCTTTCGCCTCCTAGGCTGAAGCCGACTCCTTTGGAGCTGAGTAAGTCGGTTCCCCAGCCCGCAGAGCCGGTAAAGCCTACAGTTCTGCCCAAAACGGTCTCTCCACTGATTGTGGTGGAACCACCACCCAAACAGCCTGTGGGGGGGGCTCCTTCCAAGGAAGTTCAAGTTAAATTTTATTTGTTCGGTCGAAGACCATTACAAACATTTGTAGATAAAAATTACAATTAGTAATAAAGAAAAAATCTGCATCATTCTATACATTTTCTTAAATAAAATACATGTTTATTTTAACAGCATTCTTCCTACCTTAATCCTGACCATAACATCAATAATAATAATATAAAATCCCTTGCAATAATTCACATCAACCCTGCATTCATGTTTATATTTTTTCCATTGCTACTTTGCTTTTGATCCTCCTTCGAATGTTTACAATATTTTTCAGATATCTTGCAGTGACTTAATAATTATTTCATCATTTGTCGTAAACAATATTTTTAATAAAAGACCATGATCATCAGATAAAATAGTTCTACAAACTAGTATAATCCATTTATTTCTGGGCTTCTTATACCACTGACAATAAAAAATTACATGTTTTAAATTTTCATAACTTGTTCTTGAACAGGAACATAGTTTGGCATCTCTCTGTTTCTCTGCCCTGTACCTTGCTTCCATAATGTTACTGGGAAACAGCTCTAGCTTATATAATGTATACAATTTTCTTTGATTTGGGTCAGTAAGGATTTCATAATGATGTCTAAAAAAATGATTGACATCATTTATTCTAAGCCAGGGAGAAAATCTTAACTTAGAAATTTTTTCCAAATCTTTAAGTTTATGTAAATCCAGTAATCTAGTGGTGATGCAGGGTTGATAACTAAGACCTATTGTAATACCTTTCTCAGCATTTTTCCTTAGAGAATCCAAACCTATGTCCTGCAAGATTTTATATACATATTTTAGCCAGCTAGATTTTAAATGACCAAGGTTTAACCAGTTAAGTTTTTCCTTTAAACAGCAGTAAGTTAATCTATGCATTTTATGATGTTGTATTTTTATTCAATAATTAACTTTTCTAGCTGCAAAATATGCACCTAAGGATACCATACCCAATTCTGCCCTTATAATGCACATGGGAACCGACTTTCCTAACCCTAAACTTAATCGTAGTATTTTATTTATTGGAATTTCAATTTTATTTACCTCTCTTGGTTGCCAAATTTCCCCATTAAATAAGGCCTGTGCATTGTACTTCACCTCAGTAGCTTTAATAAGGGGTTTTACTGAATTCCCTCCATAATTTTTATTAAACCTATATAATGAATTTGCTGTTTTTTTAAGGTTTAAGATCAGCTTATCTGTATGTTTTACCCATTTCCCATTCGAAAATTGAAGACCTAAATATGTGTATTCTTTAACTTTATCCAAAATTTTTCCCCACTTTTCCATTTGAATGAACATTTTTTGACTCCAAAAGCTATAACTTGACTTTTTGTATCATTAATTTGTAAATCATATTCTTTTGAAAAATTATCCAACATATTCAACTTCGTTTGTAAACCTGATCGAGTTAATGAAAACAGCACCAAATCATCTGCATAAGCAAGAGAGGCACAATTTTGCCCTAGTATTTTTGGAGAATCTGTTTCCGATTCTTGCAATTTATTCAACAAAACATCAATGTAGATGCAAAACAGGGTTGGTGCTAAAACACAACCCTGTTTAACACCCCTATTTGTCGGAAAAGGGTCAGAAAGTTGGCCTTCTCTACCAATTTTCACTTGTGCCCAAGTCTGGGAATAAAGTTCTCTAATAATAGCAATTATCCCTTGAGAGATTCCTTTTTTTTTTTCATAATTTCCCATAACTTATTATGGGATATGGTATTGAAAGCAGTACTGAAATCTATAAAAGCCGCATAGAGTTTTTGTTTCCTTAGTGTAACATATTTTTCAATTAAATGCCAAATCACAAAAGAGTTATTAATGGTGGAATAACCTGGTCTAAATCCTGCTTGAGCTTCTGAAAAATCCCCAGTATTGGACATCTGATCTCTTAACCGATTTAGAATCAACCTAGCAAAAATTTTGCCTAGGTGATCTAAAAGAGAGATTGGTCTGTACATTGCTGGATCAGACCTATTAGATACATAGACAGTGTCGGCAGATAAGGCCCTATGGCCCACCCAGTCTGCCCATTTGAGCGTGTAAGTTCAGTTTGTTTTCCTAGAAGTCTGTTGCCCCTTACCCCTGACCTCCAGAATTCCTTTATGTCTATTCCATGCATTCTTAAATCCCGTGATTGTTTCAGCCCCCACCACTTCCTCTGGCAGGGTGTTCCACTTGTCCACCACCCGTTCTGTGAAGAAATTCTTTCTCATGTTTCCTCTGAATCGTCCTCCTCAACTTCATCCCATGCCTCTAGTCCTGGAACATATTTTTCGCTTAAAAATAGTGTTTTCCTGCACCCTGTTCCTCCCTGTAAGATACTTGTATGTCTCTATCATATCCCTCTCTCCTCCTCTCTCTCCAGGGAGTACGTGTTCAGTTCCTTCAACCTGTCTTCATAGGACTTGTGATGCAATCCATGCACCATCTTTGTTGCCCTCCTCTGAACCTTCTCTACCCTGTCTGTCCTTACGTGGTATGGTCTCCAGAACTGTTACACTGTACTCCAGGTGGGGCCTCACTAGTGTCTTGTATAGCGGATTTATGACCTCCCTTTTCCTGCTGGTGATGCCCCTGCCTATACATCCCAGCATCCTATTTGCTTTACCTGCTGCCTTGTCACACTGTTTCCCTACCTTGAGGTCATCAGAGATGATAACCCCAAGATCCCTTTCCTGCTTGGTGCATGCTATATCCTCACCCCCAACTGATATATTGTGCCAGGGTTTTTGTGCCCCATATGCATTGTCTTGCACTTCTTTGCATTGAATTTCAACTGCCAAACCCCTGACCATTCTTCAAGTTTCTGCAGGTCGCTTCTCATTCTGTCTACACCCTCTGGTGTGTCTACTCTGTTACAGAGCTTTGTGTCATCAGCGAACAGTGAAATTCTGCCTTCTAGGTCCTGCCATGTCACTGATGAAGATGTTGAATAGGACCGGTCCCAGCACTGATCTCTGTGGTACCCCACTGGTCACTCTTCCCTCTGTGGAGTGACAGCCATTTACCACCACCCTCTGTGTCCTGCCACCCAGCCAGTTTCCTACCCACCACACACACTGTCCTGCCCACACCCATATTCCCCAGTTTGTGTAAGTCTTCTATGTGGCACAGTATCAAAGGCCTTGCTGAAGTCCAGATAGGCCATGTCCACTGCCCTCCCCTGATCCACCTCCCTAGTCACCCAGTCAAAATTCCAACGAGGTTGGTCTGACATGCCTCCCCTGGTGAAACCATGCTGCCTTGGGTCCTGTAGTCCATTGACAACCAGATGTTCCACCAATCTCTCCTTCAGTAGTGCTTCCATGATCTTCCCACTACCGAGGTGAGGCTGACTGGTCTGTAGTTCCCTGCTTCCTCTTTGTTCCCACTTTTGTATAAGGGACTACATCTGCTGTCCTCCAGTCTTTGGGTACCTCCCCTGTTTCCAGTGATCAGCTAAACAGGATAGCCAGAGGTTCAGCCACCACCTCTCTTAGTTCTTTAAGGACCCTGGGGTGCACCCCATCTGGCCCCATTGCTTTATCAACTCTTATTACTTCCAGTTCCTTCAGGACCCTTTCTCATGTAAAGGGACTTGTGTCCATTTCTGCACCATTCTCACCCCTTGTACTCCCTTCAGACCCATTACCCTCCTCTTCCTCAGTAAAGACTGAGCAGAAATACCTGTTCAATATGTCAGCTTTACTGTTGTCATCCTCCACGCGGACCCCATCCTCCCCCTTCAGTCTCACTATCCCTCCCTTTGTCTTTCTTTTTTCACTTATGTACCTGTAAAAGGTTTTGTCCCCTCTACCCACTGATTTTGCAATGTGTTCTTCTGTCTGATCTTTGGCTTCCCTTACTGACCTCCCTGCCTCCCTTTGCTTATCCTGGTACTTCTCCCTATCCCCTTCTGCCTGTGTCTTTTTGTATTGCCTGAATGCAATCTTTTTGGCTTTCACTTTCTTTGCTACCTCTTTGGAAAACCATAATGGTCTCCTCTTCCTTTTCCTCTTGCTAACCTGCTTAATACATAATTCTGTTGTTCTTGTAATCCCCATTTTAAATACTTCCCACTGTCCTCAACCCCTGATTCCTGTCCCATTCCATTAATGCCTCTTTCAAGTATCTCCCCATTTTCCCAAAGTCTGCCCCTAAAATCCAGAATCGTGTTTTTGTGTGGTTTGGTTCTGCTCTTTCTGTGATTTCAAACCACAATGACTGGTGGTCACTGTTTCCCAGGTGCTCCCCCACTGTTACCCCCATCACACTGTCCCTGTTTGTGAGCACAAGGTCCAGTATTTCATTCTACCGAGTTGGTTCCATGACCAGTTGTATGAGGAAGGCACCCTGAAGGGAGTCCAGGATAAATCTGCTCCTAGTTGATGCTGCTGCTGGGATGCTCCGGTCCACGTCCGGAATATTAAAGTCTCCAACCAGTACTACCTCACCCTTGTCTGCCATCCTTTGGATGGCTAGCATCAGCTCCCTATCTGTTTCTTCCTCCTGGGCTGGTGGTCTATAGACCACACCTGTGCGGATGGCTGTCCCCATTTTCCTTTCCAGCTTAACCCACCGTATCTCTCCCTATTTTGTTCCTCCTGGATCTCTGGCCCTTATGTCATTTTTCACATAGAGTGCCACTCCTCCTCCCTTCCTGCCTGCTCTGTCTCTTCTGAATATGTTGTAGTAGGTATGGCCATCTCCCAGTCGTGGTTATCATTACACCAGGTTTCAGTGATGGCCACAATGTCCAGGTCTGACTGCACCATGACAGCCTCAGATCTTCCATCTTGTTGCTAAGGCTCCTGGCATTTGCACACATGGCTTTCCATGATTTGACCTCCCTAGACTGTTTCACTGTTCTACTCCAGCCCTTCCTTGGTTGTCATTTATCCCTGGTTCTCCTTGTTGTCTGCCCTTCTGCTGAATGTTGCCCTTTTCTGCTTATCCACCTCTTGGGCACTAATCTCCATCTTTGCACTGCTTTGCAGAGATAGCCACTCCTCTGGTTCCACTGCTGCTAGCTGTGGGGGGAGCAAGTGGTACCCTCCTTGCTGGCCTGCCACCCCTTTGCTAGTTTAAATACTTGTCAATGTAGCATTTAAACTTATCATTGAGTGCTTGGATTCCCTCAGGATGGATGCAGGCGTCAGGCTTGAACAAACCTCCACCCTCCAGGTGGGTCCCCAGTCACCAATGAATCCAAACCCTTCCTCACAACACCAGTTCTTCAACCATGAGTTAAAGTTCCTGGTGCATGCACTCCATGCTCTCCTTGCATCTCACAGGTAGTACTTCTGAGAAAGTGACAGAAGTAGCTACTTGCTTGAGACCCTCCCAGTTTCCTAAACTCTTCCTGAACTTCCTTTGGCTCCCCATTTGCCAGGTCATTAGTACCTAGGTGGATAATGACATCAGCTCACCCTCCGTCTTGCCTTCCCAGTGATCCCAGGATCTTCCTTCCATCCCTCCATACCGTGGCACCTGGTAGGCACCTCACCTCACCTCCCTGTCCTCCCCTCCTGTGTTCCTAGCTGGATCCCTCTTATGATGGAGTTCCCGCTGAGGTCACCTCCTTGGCTAACCTCCACATCCTTTCCTTCCACTTCTCTGGTTCCTCTATTTGGTTGTCCTCATTTGCCAGTGTGGCATATGAGTTCTTGAGTGAATAGGACTGGGATGTGCTCTGCCCGACCGCTCTAATCCTCCCTGAGCCCACTGTCATCCAAGTGCTCCTCGTTCTCTGCATCCTTTGAGGCAGTTGCATTGGACTGGGTGGTCCCTGGATAGGGGTGATGGTACTCCTGACCCAGTTTACTTCCGCTCTGAGTCTGGCTACCTCATCCCACTACCTTTTTTGTATATGGAAATTATTATTGCACCTTTCCAAGATACTGGTAAACTTAATTCTCTACTACAGACATTGAATAATACTGTAAGAAGCTTGACCCATATTACTGGAGACTTTAAATAAACCTCTGAGGGAATTTGATGTGGCCCTGGAGCTTTCTTCAGTTTTAACAGTGCAGTTGCCTGAAGAACCTCCTCAAAATTAAAAGGGGTAAACTAGATTACATTGTGATTTAAACTTAACCAGGAATCATCACTACTAAAAAAATTTTTCTTTGAATAATAGAGTCCAAGACTCCATTGTGATGTATGTGTCGATTTCAAATCTAACTTTATTTGATCCCTTCGCCACTAGAAGCCAAACTGATTTATAATCTTTTTGATTTATAACCCTTAACATCTCTTGCCATTTCTTCTGTTGGAAAACATTCCTTTTATTAAGTAAGAAAGCTTTATATTTTTCTCTTTGTTTATTTAGATCTTTAAAGGTCAAAGCATTCTTTTGTAACTTGACACCTCTTAAAATGTTATTAAGTATCTTTTTTTCTTCTCGGCATTCTTTATCAAACGAAGTCTTTGGAACTATGTCCCAACTAATTTGTTTTATGTATGGTTTGGTTAATAATGTTTTAATTTCTTCCAAACATGCAGTAACATTCTGAATAATAATTTCACTGTCATAAATGAATTTTAATGCATTATCCAGTCTATCTATTATTAAATTATGTATCTGGTCAGCTACCATATCATTCCAGATGATTTTGTTGTGACGTATCTCTATTATCTGTGACTGAATATGGTTTTCATCAAATCCGTAAATCAATTGTTTGGAAAGTAACACTAGCGGGAAATGATCACTATCCGCTTTATCTGTAATTGTTAAATTTTCCCATAATGACACATCCCCATTCCAAAAAAAAAAAATCAATTAAAGATGGCCCCCTTGCTGAAAAATGAGAATACTTGCCTTTTTTGTCGCCTTGTAGGCGACCATTTAATGGTATTAAATTAAATAGATCTAAGATCTTAATTAAAGTTCTTCCCAACCTATTAGTTCTGTTATCTTCCGAACACCAAACATAGTTAGTAGAGTCTTTATAAACCCAATTGTGGTATTCGCTCTCTGCATAACCATCATCATTGCCTATTCTGGCATTAAAATCACCACACAGTAGGAGTTCCTCAAAATCGGAAAGTACCCAGCTTTTATAGAGCATGTCTTCTAATTGGGCCCATATAGAGTGATCATAATATTTGGAATTTGGGGGGGGGTGGAATATAAACATTTGCTAAACAGAATGAAAATCCTTTCTTCTTGACTTGTACAATCAAGATATTTTTGTTAGAACATATTAGTTTTACTTCTGAATTTCCCTCTATTTTAATCCAAGTAATTAACCCACCTGCTAACCTTCCTTTTCCTGTTTTTTTTTCCCCCACTTGAATGAAACATACTGTAACTATTTAGGTAAATGTCTGAATTTTTACAATGCCATGTTTCCTGAAGGCAAATTATGTCAAATTTTAATATAAATTCCATCCATTCACTATCTACTAATTTATTTGTTAGACTGGAGATGTTCCATGAAACCAACCCTAGCTTATTGTTAAAGTTCCATCCAGAGGAATGATCTAATTTGTACCGTCAATCATCATAAGATGCTAATTCTATAAATGTATTGGATGTTGCTATATTATATGTTATTACTGAAGTTTTGGTTTCTCTAATTGATTCTTTTATCATACTTTGATTATTTCCCTGTAAAACATTTTTAGCAGCTTTTATTAAGTTGTCATCATTATCCTTCACCAAGTGTAACCCCAAGGAATCCAACAAGGCCAAATTACTAACTAATTTATTATGTAAATCTATTTGTTTAACTGTTAAAATAATTGTATCACAATATAAATCACCTCTCTTTCTTGTTGCATGTAATGATTTAAGATCCTCCATTGGGACTTGCAATATTTGTACCAATATCTCCTTGTGAATGAGCTTGCTCAACGGAGTCTTTCCTGCAATAAACTTGAACTTGAACAATAGGTCTTAAACTAACCTTTCCAGCTTGGTGGTATTCTCATTCTTGATCCTTTCAACCCCATAGAGCTGCAATAACATTGGATAATTCCCTTTCTCATGTCCTGAAACATTTTTTGCTTTAAGGGAGTTGGGAACTTTTCCATATTCCCTTGGTAATATATGTATACCAGCCTTGTCCAGTAGTAATGCCTTCTCCAAGATTATATCTGCTAGTTTTTTTGATTCTAATAAGGCCTCTACATGACCACGTCTTGACTCTGATTGTCCCCTTCTTACTTCTAAAATTTTAATCTCATTCTCTGGAATCTTAGATATTTGGGAAAAAAGATCAGTCAAAATATTTTTTAACTTAAAGTCCATAACTTTGGAGGAGACATTTAGTCCAAAAATTAGAACTAATTGTGGATTGTCTTTTGATTTAATTTTATTCAACGTCTCTATTTATATAGTTCAACTTATAACCCAACTTTCTCAATGATTCCCTATTAATCCAAATTTGATTAGCTACTCTTGGAACCTTACAAAAAATGAATAAACAACCCACACCCTCATAATCTTTATCTTCCCATATCTGAATAATATCCTCGTTCCCAATATCAGCACCAGTTGCTGCCCTAAGCAGGTTCACAGTCTTTTCCCTCAGTAATGCAGATGACCATTTAACATCAATTGGAAAACCATACAAATTTAATGTAATGGTTATAACTGATTTACTGGCTACAATGTTTAATGAGGAAGTAGATGACAATTGAGCTGTAATACCTCTATCTTTAATTTCTCCCTCTATAACCACATCTGATGACCTGTAAGGTAATTCCCTAACCACCTCTTCATTCCCAAGCTGATTTGTATCTGGGCTGAGTTTCTTCAATTGGGTCTTGTTATCTTTTAGAGAGATACCATCATTATATGGGTTAGCACATCCTTCCAAGGAAGATAGACCGGACACTGGGCCTCCCTGGCATTTGTCAGTCACGGTCACCCCGGACCGCCCTCGGGGAGTCGAAGGTGACTTAGGTGGTCGGCCGTTATACCCAGATTCCTCTGATTTGGATGTCACAGGCTTGCATTCTCATCCAGGTGATGAGTCAGCCGTTGGCTTAGAGACGGAGAAAGGTCCTCGTCTTTTCAGGGCATTCTTTGACTCATCTCTGAGTCCACAGGGATGCCCCTGGAGAATCCAGAAAAGGTGGAGTACCCTCTTACGGACATCCATAAGAGGATACCCCGATGGAGGTCTTTCCTGTGGCTGAGGCTATTGTTGGCCCTCTCTAGAACTTTGGCAGTGCCCTGCCTCTTGTCTAGCTCCATCTGCCCGCATGGCCCGCAAGTATGCAGTGCCCATGGGGTCCCTTGCGGGGTTCACAGAGCACCCTTCAGCAGAGAGCCTGGTGACTGCCTCTGTGTTCAGGTGTACTGGCAGTTCTGCCGACACTGACCGACCTCCTGATAAAGAGTCCAAACATTTGGACCATTCAACCAGGAAGGTCTATGCGGCTTCTTCCTTGGGCCTTCTTTAGGCAAGTTCGGCTGTCATCTTGGCACACTTCTCTCACGCCCTCCTAGGGTCATTGGATGAAGTCCTCCCACATCTCCCTGCGGACATGCAGACCATGGTCAAGCAAGTCCAGGATCAGGGCTGAGCTGTTGCCAAAAAGCAGCTCAGATGGCCCTGGACATTGGGGATTCTTGTGCTCGCTCAATGGCTGCTGCAGTTGCCTCTCATCACAGGGCTTGGCTGAGGCTGTCCTCCTTCCCGGCAGATACCTAGCACAAACTAGCTGATGTGCTCTTCCTAGGCACTGACCTGTTTGGCCTAGGAGTAGCCGGTCACCTTCGGTGCATTGAGCAGTCCAGTGCCACCTTGGACGCTACTTCTGCCAAGGGTTCTTTGGGCAAGAATCAGCAGAAGAAAAAAAAGAAGCATTTTCGTCATTCTTCCCCTGCAGCTCAGCAGTTCTCCTTTCAAGGTGGATAGCAGCAGTCTCAAGCTTGGCGCCCCCCGCCCAAGCCCGGACCCCAACAGGCCCGTAAAGGAGGCCAAGGTTCAGGTCCTGGAGCCTCCTCCTCCAAGCCTGCTCAGTGACGGGGTAGGGCCTGCCAACCCCTCTCCCGTCACCTCAGCTCTGGGTCCTCCTGTGGGGGCCCGCTCCGCCACTTTCTTTCCACCTGGTCCATTGTCACTTTGGACAGGTGGGTTCTCGAAGTGGTCGGTCAGAGACTGCCTCTGGAATTTGAGCAGTACCCTTCAAGCCGAGCCCGCGCCCCTTGGGAGGAAAGAGTATCCACTCAGACTCAGTCGGCTCTCCGAGACAACATCGCTCAGCTCCTCCTCAGGAGGCTGTAGCTTCAGTGGCGGATCCTCCAGCAGACCCAGGCTTTGTCTCCAGGTACTTCTGGGTACCCAAGCAGACAGGGGGGCTGGCGCCCCATTCTAGATCTACATGACCTGAATCAATATTTCAGGTCACACACCTTTCAGATGGTCAGTCTGTCTGTCCCAGATCATACCATCCTTGGAACAAAACATGTGGTTCTGTTCACTGGATCTGCAGGACGCATTCTTTCATGTTCCAATCCGTCCATCCCATAAGTGGTTCCTCCACTTGAAGGTCGAAGGGACCCTGTATGAGTTCCGAGCCATGCAGCTCGGCCTGTCGTCAGCCCCACGGGGCTTCACCAAATGCATTGCAGTGGTGACGGCTCATCTCAGGCATCAGAGGGGTGTCAGGATTTATCCTTACCTCGACGATTGGCTCCTAGCAGGTTCCACCCAACAGGAGGTGGAGAGGTCCAGGGACCTGGCCCTCCAAACCTGCTCCCAACTCGGCCTCCTGATCAATGAGGCCAAGTCAGAACTCATTCCTTCTCAGGTGATGGGCTTTATCGGGCAGAGCTCAACTCTTGTCAAGCCAGAGCTTGGCTTCTGGCAGACAGGGCGGAGGTTCTTTCCTCCTTTGCCCAATCATTTCCGGTTGGGCAATCGCGCCCTGCCTGGGACTTTCTGCGCCTTCAGGGTTGCATGGCGACATGCACCTCAGTGGTCCATTGGGCCTGGTTGCACGTGTGCCCCCTCCAATGGGAGCTAGCCGCCCAGTGGACTCAGCGCCACGGTCATTTCGACCAGCTGATCACTGTAACCCAGAAGATGTGGAATGCTCTGCACTA
The DNA here is from genome assembly GCA_016271365.2 of Neoceratodus forsteri. Taxonomy (NCBI): domain Eukaryota; kingdom Metazoa; phylum Chordata; order Ceratodontiformes; family Ceratodontidae; genus Neoceratodus; species Neoceratodus forsteri. Next base: position 334,606,713 of record CM057456.1, on the reverse strand, counting down.
GTGGACCACCCCAGACTGGTTGCAGGAAGGGATCCTGTTTGTCCAACCCGAGCCAACAGTCATGCTTATGACCAATGCGCCTCTCACGGGCTGGGGAGCCCAGATAGGGGACAAAAGGGCCCATGGGCTCTGGACCCCTAAGGAGTCCTGATGCCACATCAGTCTGTTGGAGCTCAATGCAGTCAGACTGGCACTGTCAGCTTTCGCTCCTCAGCTCCGGGGTTAAGTGGTTCAAGTCCAGACTGACAATACCACAACCATGTACTACTTCAACAAACAAGGCGGCACACACTCCCGTCTGCTGTGCAGGGAGGCGCTCCACATCTGGACCCTCGTGAGCCGATTAGAGGCAGATCTTCTAGCCATCCATGTGGCAGGAGCCTCAAACCATCTGGCCGATGCTCTCAGTCGCTTAGGCCAGACATCCCACAAGTGGTCTCTCCATCCAGAGGTAGCTTACAGCCTGTTCTCCCACTGGGGCAAACCGATGGTGGACCTGTTTGCCTCCAAGGAAAACACCAAGCTGAGGCTGTTTCATGCCCGCCCCCCTCAGCAGGGCTCACTGCAGGGGGATGCCTTCTCGAGGCCATGGACCCCAGGCCTCCTCTATGCCTTTCCTCCATTTCCCTTGATCCACAAGGTGCTCCTCAAGGTGAGAAGGGACAAGGCACAGGTGATCATGGTAGCCCCAGACTGGCCACGCCAGTTCTGGTATCCAGATCTCCTCAGCCTCAGTTGCAGGCACCTGGAGCGGCTTCCAGCAAGCCCGGACCTGATATCACTCATTCAGGGGAAGGTATTCCATCCGGACCTTCAATCCCTGCACCTCACAGCCTGGTACCTGAGCAGCTCGAGTTCCAGGCTTTGGGTCTTTCCGAAGATGTCTATACCGTGGTGGAGGCATCCAGAAAGGAATCGACCAGGAAATGTTATGCCTTCAAATGGAAAAGGTTTTTCCATTTGGTGTCAGGGTAAGGGCCTGGGCCATTTATCCTGTCCAGTGGCTAACATTCAAACACCATGAAGTCTTGCTATAATTAGGACCATTGCAGTTAGCCCCTGGCTCTGAACTGCCCCGGAGAGGAAACGGTTAACTCCAGAGAGATCTGGAGTTCCACAGCGCGAAGGCGCTGTTCAAAGCTCTATCTGGTCAGTTTCAAATGAAACTGCCAGATTCTTTACTCCGCTTTCACTGAACAGTCGCTCCGGAGATCAGCTCGGTTCGTTTTCGGTTTATTCGGTTCATTTGAACTGGCAAATGTTTTAAAATTACCGCGGTTTCGGTTCAGAAGCTCTATCTGGTAACCGTAAGTACTAAAATTAAAGTCTGTGTGGAAATTCATTATCGGTTCAGTCTGAACCAATCGGTTTGCTTATTTTGACTTTACTGACTTTAGAAGTGCGGTTCCCGGTTCTTATCGGTTCTAAAAAACCTTTAATTTTTGGGGTTTTTTTCCAATACCCGTGACACGGTTAGGAACCGATAAAGGGTGTCTTTACCTAACGCGGCCGTTTAAAGGGCAAGTTTGTTGGTTAGGCTGGCATTATGTCTGAGAAACCCAAAGAAAATCCGGCCCACTGGGTTTCAACACTGTGATATCTGTGGGGAAGCCTTGCCAAGGCTGACCCACACACCACTTGTGTCTATTGTCTGGGGTTGACCACCTCCTGTCAGACTGCCAGGTGTGTAAAATGTCCCTGCAGCCACCCTGGAAAAGAGATTGGGCGGCTCAAGGGCGAGAGGCCAAAAGTCCGCTGACCGGTCCAGCTCCTACTGGACCAGAGGGAGTGCCCTCTGACCAGGCGTGACTTTCGGGCAAAGGAAGGCTGGTTCAGAAGAACCAGTCAAAGTAAAAAGACAAAGAAATCAGCAGGTCTGGAGTCCAATATTGTCTCTCCCTGCTGCAGAGATAGCTAAAGCCATTCAGATTGTCCAGTCTTTGTCTCAGGGACTTGTCGAACCCCTATAGTTGGGAAAAGGGGGCTCGTTCAGGTCCAGTGGTTCAGGATTATGATGTTGGGGATTTTATGAACCACAGGAGGGGAGGAGGACCTTGATGAGTGTATTTGTGACTGGAAGGTCTGGAAGTGCCCATAGAGCCGGACGTTTCTCCAGACAGACCCTTTGAGTCTCCCCCTTTGCTGTCTGAGTCCCCTTCTCATTTCAGGTTTTATAAAAAGGTGGCAGAAACCCTCCAGCTCCCTTTAGAGGAGGCTGTGGATGAGCAAGAGGAGCCTGATTATGTAGAAATGATGGATATTCCAGAGTCTAGAAGGTTGTCTATTCCTTTGCATAAGTCATTTAGGAAGCAAACAACGAAGATTTTAAAAAATCCTCATTCTGTCCCTCCTGTAGATAAAAAAATAGACAGAAGGTATACTTTATCAGGCCCTAATACAGACTTCCTCACTGAGCAGTGTAGTCATGTAGGTGTTGTTCAAGCTGCAGCCTGTGACAAGGCTAATATTCCCTGGCCTCACATCCTCTGATAAAGATTCCAGGAAGATTGATGCCATGGCAAAAAAGCAATATATGGCAACTTCTGGGACTCAGACAGGCTAATTATATGGCTTATGTGGCTAGATATCAGAAATCTAGGTGGGACACTATATTGTAGTTGGCCAAGCAGGCCCAGGCCAGCTGGCTAGTGAGTTGGAACAGGTGGCTGCTGATGGCATTGAAGCCCCAAAGTTCAATTTCATACTGCTGTTGATGTTAATGATGTTTCTTCTAGGGTCATGGCCACTTCTGTAGCTCTCCGTGAGGTTGGCATGGCTCAGATGCACTAATCTGTCCCAAGATACCCAGTCAAAGGCTATAGATTTTCCTGTGATAGGAAATTCTCTGTTTGGGGATCAAATGGAAAATTACATGAAAAGATGGATGAATACAGAACTACCTACAAAAGTGCCCAAGCTAAGAGAGGCATGCCACTCCTCAAAGGCATGCCCCAGGGTAGGGGCAGGCCTTACCACAGGCCTTTTACCAATTTCAGGCCTCTTCAGCCTTTGCACAGAGGGGTTTTTCAGAGGCAGAGGTAGAAGGGGCACAGACAGGCCCTCTCCTTCTCCTCAGCCTAAGCTGCTGCTGCCAAGCAGACACCCTATTGAGGTGTCCGGGCGGTCTCCTGTGCCCGGTGGGGGCAGGTTGGCTTATTTCAGCCAGAACTGGTTGTCCCTAACTTCGGACAAATGGGTTCTGGAAGTGGTAAGCCAAGGTCTGGTTCTCAGCTTCAAGCAGTTTCCAAAGATGAGAGCCAGACATTTTCCCCTCAAATCCTTCAAGCCCTTGCTTTGAAGCAGAGGTTTTGTCTCTTCTGGAGTGCAAAGCAGTGGAGGGTTCCCCTTGCCATCAGGGCAAGGCTTACTGAGGTACTTCCTGACCCCAAAAAGACAGGAGATTGGCGTCCATTCTAGATTTAAGATTCCTGAACAAGCACCTTTTGAAACCAAAGTTCAAAATGTTAACTCTGGCAATGATTTTGCCTTCCTTAAGGCCAGGGACTGGTTAGCTTCCTGGACCTCAAGAATGCCTATTTTCATATCTTAATCAGGCCTTCTCACCGAAAGTACCTCAGGTTCAAACTGCCCTCTGGCTACTACCAGTTCAGAGCAATGCCCTTCGGTCTCACTTCTGCTCCAAGGGTTTTCACAAAATGTCTAGCTGTGGTAGTGGCCCTTTGAGAAGGCAAGGTAGCTGTGTTTCCTTACTTGGACGACTGGCTCATAGTGGGTCAGTCCCCAGAGCAGGTAAATCCCACTTGCAAGTCACCCAGCAGCTTCTCATTTCTCTGGGATTCCTGCTGAACTTTCCAAAGTCAGTTCTCGAACCAGTTCAGGTACTAACTTTTATAGGTGCAGAGTTGAACACAAAGTCAGCCAGGCATTTCTTCCTCGGAAAGAGTGGACAGAATCACTGCCCTGGCATCTTCCTTTACCCTGCGGGTCTCGACCAGCAAGGCACTTTCTGCAACTCCTAGGGCACATGGCCGCCTTCCACAGCTGTTGTGCAAGGAGCAAGATTTCAGATGAGGGACATCCAGTTCCACTTGAGGTCCTACTGGTCTCAAAGGAAGGACCCTTACCAAATTAGTCCAGTGACCAAAACCCTGATCCTAGCCCTTCAGTGGTGGCAGGATCAAGCAGCCTAACCCAGGGGTCCCATTCTTACCGTTCTTCATTCCCTCACCCTCACCACGGATGCCTCCCTGTTAGGGTGGGGGCTCACTGGCGACCTTTCCACTCAAGGAGTGTGGTCCCTCAGGAATCTCTGCTCCACATCAACCTGTTGGAACTCAGAGCTGTTTTCTTAGCTCTCCAAGTTTTTTCAGATACTGTCCAGAACAAGGTAGTCCAAGTCAGGACAGACAACACCACAACAATGTGGTACATCAAGCAAGGGGCACCCGGTCTTCAGCCTTGTGCAATCAAGCAATGAAGTTGTGGTCCCTGGCTTACTCCTGAACACCTCCCTGATAGCAGTTCACCTTCCAGGGAAGGACAATGTCCGCGGATGCCCTCAGCAGGATTTCTCAGGGCCATCACGAATGGGCTCTGAACTCAGGTGCTGGGGTCAGTCTTTTGCCAGGTGGGGCACCCACAGATGGATCTTTTCGCAGCCCCAGACAACCACCAACTTCCTCTGTTTTGTTGCAGGCCTCCAGTGCTGGGATCAGTCCTCTGGACGCCTTTAGTTGAATTGGGAAGGAAGTTCCTGTATGCCTTCCCCTTTCCCTCCTCTTCAGGGTACTGGTAAAGATCAGAACTCAGCCCTGCAAAGTGATTCTGATTGCTCCAGACTGGGCCAGGCAGCCCTGGTACCCTCTTCTCCTGTCCTCACATTTCACCTCCCTGACCTTGCCCAGGACCCACGACCTGCTGACCTGTGCACAGGGAGAGTGTGGTATCGGACCTCAATTCCCTCCACCTCAAGGCCTGGTTCTTGAGGAGCTAGAATTGCTGATTTACACCTTTCTCAAGGTGTCTTGATATTTTGAAGGCTTCTAGGAAGCCTTCCACTAGAGCCACTTACAATTCCAAGTGGAAGAGGTTTTCCTTCTGGTGTTCTGAGAAGGCAGATTGTACCAGAATCTGCTGACTTGGCTATTTTATTGGACTACTTGGTCCACTTAAATTCACTAGGCCTCAAACCAGCTACTTTGAGGGTTCATTTAGCAGCTGTTTCTGTTTTTGTTTCTGCAGGGAAACCAGTTTCCCTCTTCTCTCACCCTGTGTTTTCCAAGTTTTTCAAGGGGTTACTTCACACTAACCCTCCCTTTCGGGAACCAGCTCCTGCCTGGGACCTGAATGTTTGCATTGCTCAGCTAATGCAACCCCTTTGAGCCTCTATCTTCGGCAGATCTCAAGTTTTAACTTGGAAGACTGTTTTCTAGTGGCTATCACTTCTGCTAGGCGTATAAGTGAATTACAAGCCTTGTCAGTAGAAAAGGATTTTATTTCTTCCACAGAGATAAAGTGGTCCTCAGGACTAACAGAAAGTTTTTACCTAAGGTGGTTTCAGATTTTCATCTTAACCAATCCATCTCTCTCCCAATATTTTTTACTGAGCATTCTTCCTTTGGTGAGAGGAGATTGCACAGTTTGGACGTCAAAAGAGCTCTTAGTTACTATTTGGAACGTACCAAGGGTCATAGGTTCGAATCCCTCCAACTCTTCCTTACCTATGGAGAAGTGGGTAAGGGGAGACCGGCTACTAGGAGGACAGTCAAGGTAGATTGTCTCTGTATCCAGTTCTGTTACCAAAACTAGGTAAAGAACCTCCCTCAGGACTGAGGCTCACTCCACCAGGGGTACAGCTGCATCTCCTGGCGGCCACTAGAGATATTCCTATTTTAGAAATTTGTCAAGCTGCTACCTGGAAGACAGTCCACACTTTCACTAAGCATTTTTCTGGACGCCCAGTCCAGGAGAGATGCTCGCTTTGGCACAGCTGTACTCAGAGCCTATTCCCTAAGTAGGTTCTGGCCCTCCTCCATGGAGGTACTGCTGTATAATCTGCAATGGTCCTAATTATAGCAAGACTTCATGGTGTTTGAAGAAAAATTACTCACCTTAGTAATTGCTTTTCTTCTCATGGAGTCTTGCTATATTAGGACAACCCCCCCTCCTACCCCTCTCAGAATTCCTACTTGGGTATGGGGTTGGCAATTTGGTGCAAGCACTGTGTCATGCCATTTTAGCCTTTCTAGTTCCCCCTTGTTTCATTTGGGTTAGGGAACTAGGTAATTCTGTTTTTTGTTAAGTGGTAGATGGCCCCCTCTCTGGACTTGAGTCTTTTGGGGAGAGGGGGCCTATTAGTGCTTGTCAGGGGTGATCCTAACAATAATAGGTATATTGTTTTTATTCTGTGTTTGTTGTTGTTGTGTTTTGTTGTTCTACTACTAGTAGGTAGCCAATGGCTAGTGTAGGGCTTTTTCCACACAGACTTGCTATGTTAGTTTAGCTTCGTAAAGAACCTGGCAGTTTCATTTGAAACTGACCAGATAGAGCTTTGAACAGCGCCCTTGCGCTGTGGAACTCCAGATCTCTCTGGAGTTAACTGTTTCCTCTCCGGGGCAGTTCAGAGCCAGGGGCTAACTGCAATGGTCCTAATATAGCAAGACTCCATGAGAAGAAAAGCAATTACTAAGGTGAGTAATTTTTTCTTCTCGACTACCTTTGGTCCCTCTCCATTGGGGGTCTGTGGACATCGACCGTTAGGGTGCACCTGTCAGCTATCTCTGTTTACCGGGCATGGGCCGGTCAGCTGACACTGGCACAGGAGACAGTGGTCGGGCACTTTTTCAAAGGCCTGGATCACATATCCTCTCCGGTGCATGAACCTTCACCTCTGTGGGATCTACTGCTGGTACTGGCAAAGCTCATGGGCAAGCCATTCGAACCAGTGCACAAGTGTGAGTTGTCTCACCTGTCATGGAAGACGGCCTTCCTGATGGCTATCACGTCTGCCAGAAGGACAGGGGAGCTCCAGGCGCTTTCCGTGGACTCCCCTTGTATGGTCTTCCACAGGGACAAGGTTGTCCTACGCCCCCACCCAAAATTCCTTCCGAAGGTTGTGTCAGAGTTTCACCTTAACCAGGTGTTAACTCTGCTGGTATTCTACCCTAATTACACCTCAGAAGCTGAATACAGGCTTCATACTTTGGACCTGAGACGTGCTCTCTCCTATTACAAGGAGAGGATGGTGGAAATTCAGGGAGAGGTTCGCCAGTTGTTTGTCACCTACGCTGAAGCCGCTTCTGGCAGACCTGCAGCAAAACAGACTATTGCAAGATGGATCACATCATGCATAGGTCTGTGCTACGAGTTGGCAGGTAAGGAGCCTCCCAGAGGGAGCTCATTCTACCCGCCATACTGCTGCATCAGTGGCTGCTTCCAGGGACATCCCTATCCAGGAAATCTGTTGGGCTGCTACCTGGAAGTCAGCAAACACCTTCATCACCCACTACCACATCGACCTTGAGTCATGCCAGGATGCTGGTTTTGGGGCCTCAGTTCTCCGATCTCTTTTCCCCAAGTAAGTATTGAGGGGTGTGCCTTGCCTCCCTCCTCCCAGAGAACTGCTAGGAGTCTGCCAAAGAGTGTGGATGAACAACATATCCATGCTCCTAGAAAAACAGGTTACTCACCTGTAACAGTAGTTCTGGGAGTGGTATATGTTGTTCATCCCCATGGACCCACCTGTCCTCCCCAGCTGCGGACGCATAACACCTGGCTTCCAGCGGGCCAAGATCTGGCATCATGGGGTGGAGCCGAGGTATATACTACCCAGGTGGGTGGGAGAAGCCAGCTTGAAGACTTCCAGCTGATCTTAAAGTGGAAAGGGACATGCCAAAGAGTATGGATGAACAACATATACCACTCCTAGAACTACTGTTACAGGTGAGTAACCTGTTTTTTCCCGTAAAGTAGTCCCTCTACCAGTATACTTGCCAGTAGAGGGCGCTGCTGTTTTGCATAGCCTGTTTCAGTCACTTTCTGCTCTCCCTTCTGTGTCCCATCTCAACCCCTCCACACCCCACCCCCGAGCACACACACACACACACTGGGATGCCATTATCAGTGGTCAGTGATCCAAGTGGGATAAAGTGATTACACTGACATGGAAGAGCAGGCTGATGTGAGCTGTTTTGCTCACACACACACAATCACTATCACTGGGATAGTGTCACTCCATCAAGAGGGCTGAGTTGAGAGGAAGTCCTGGTTAACATTTGTGGTGAGCAAGGGGAGGCAGCCTGCTGAAGTTAGATTTTAGAAAATAATTTGAGGTGTATCAGGGAAAGCAGCCATCCATTGTAAATTTAGCATGAGTGTCACTCCCATGGTAAGGTAAGCACGTCATCTTAGTGTGTTGTTGGGACAGTTAAAGATCTGTGTAATGCTTTGGGTGCCAATAGTTGAGAACATTTTACGTGGCTGCTTACTAAACATAGAAACATAGACTTTGACGGCAGATAAGAACCGCTTGGCCCATCTAGTCTGCCCATTTCCCTACCTACAGGATAGGCCGCAGATCCTAGTTAACCAACAGCGTATTTCTTCCTACCCCCCACAAGAATTGCCTTATGTATGTCCCATGCATTCTTGAATTCTCCCGCAGTTTTAGACCCCACAACCTCCTCAGGAAGGCTGTTCCATGCATCTACTACCCTCTGTGAAATAATACTTCCTCACATTGCCCTGAACCCCTCACTTCTATCTCTAAATTGTGTCCCCTTGTTCTTGCAACGCCTCTTTTCTGAAAGATGCTACCTCTTGGACTTTGTTGATTCCACTGGAGGTACTTAAAAGTTTCTATCATGTCCCCTCTCCTTCTTTCCTCAAGGGTATACATATTAAGCTCCTTTAGTCTCTCCTCATACGGCTTCTCTTGCAGACCCTGCACCATTTTAGTTGCCCTCCTCTGGACTGCCTCTATCCTGTCTATGTCCTTATGGAGATGGGGTCTCCAGAACTGGACGTAGTACTCAGATGGGGTCTCACCAACTGTCTGTACAGAGGATAACAACTTCCTGTTTTCTGCTGCTGATGCCTCTCCCTATACATCCCAGTATACCCCAGCCCAAGAAATGAGAGTAGTAACCCTTGCCCGTCTGGGATTCTGATACTACTTGAATCACTCACTTTGACAGGAGGGCCTGTATCTCCACCCGAATGAGGCTTGCATGGGATGGAGAGTTGAATACATGCGCTGGTGGGTTGTTTGGGGGTAGTTAGAAAAACTCCAGGGCGTAGCCCGTCTATGAGCTGCAGCACTCATTGATCTGTTATGATGTTCTCCCAATCTGTGAGGTAAAGGGAGAATCGCCCTCCCACTGTCCCCCCCCATCAACTCTGCTGGAGGTGGGGAGGGCAAGAAGTCAGGCAGAGGCTGAGGGGGTGGGGAGAACAGCTCTGGATTGCTTAGCTCTTCATGGTCCCTGAGTTCCTGGTGCCTAAGGTGGTGCTTTTTTCTTGAACCCCTCCTCGTTGTTGCTGTCTCTTTGCTTGCTGTTCTTGGTGCCTCCGAAAGGGCTTGCATCTAGGGGGATACGGTTCTCACTTGTACATCTGATGTACTTCAGTGACAGCCTTCCCAGAGCCCTGTACGCCAGTGGTGATCTTCTTAGCCTCTTGCCCAAAGAGCTCAGGGATCTGGAATGGCAGGTCCAAGATAGTGTCCTGCAGGTTCTGTTGGAACCCGGACACTCAAAGCCACGAGTGTCATCTGAGGCATATTCCTGAGGCTGCAGCTCTGGCTGCTGTATCTGCCACATCATACGAGCATCTGAGAACATGCTTGCCCACATCTGCCCCAGAATGCAGAACTGCCAGAAGCTCTCACTTATTGTCAGAATCTGGTTGTCTTAGCAAGGTTCATAGCTGTCTGCCACAGGCACTTCTGGTACATGATCATATGTGCTAAGAAATTTAGAGACCTGACAGCACAGGTGGAAGAGGTATACACCTTCCTCCCAAACTGGTCAATCTTTTTTGATTCCTTATCTGGTGGCTAGGAGCTGGTATGCTTAGGCTGTTGTGACCTGCTGCTGAGCTGCTGCAAGGACTATGGAGTCCGCTTTGGGCTGTTCACTGAGGTGGGGCTAATTTCTGTGGGTCCTGTATAGGCGATCCACCTTTTTGGGTACCACAGAAGTAGTGGAAGGATGATTCCATGCCAGCTTTGTTACATCCTGGAATGGTTCCACCAACGGGGAATGACTAGTGGTTTTGGGTCAGTAGCTCCCACAAATTTAGCCAGGCATCCCCTTTCCAGGTCTAATTCCTCTGGTTGAGGAATTAGATATGCCTCATAACCTCAAGGAAGGTGGGATCATCAGGTGGAGACCAGGGTGAATCCTTCCTCAGATCTGGTAAAGGCAGAGGGAGGTCATCCTCAGAAGAGTCATAAGGTGAGGCGGAACCGCTGTAGTCACCAGACAGCTGGTGGACATACTCCAACTTTGGAAGCGACGTCTGCTTGACGGCTCTGCCCTCGGGAGCCACGGTCATTAGACCTACTCTGCCTGCATGAGAAAGACCTTGAGGATGGGTGACATCTGTTAGAGCCCTGATCCGAGCCACCTGGAGTCGGGCGGTCCGACATCGGGGGTGGTGACGGAGTCCTGTGGGGAGGCGTATGCTGCTGCTGCGGAATGGCCGCCACCACCCCGTGGGTTCAGGTTTGGGTAGTAGGTTACCCTAGATGGTGTTCCACCAACTGGAAAGGAGTGCTTCTACTTCTGCCAAGGGACCATTGAGCTCGACGGCTGGTCTGATGTTTGGTTAGTTGATCCCAAAGGGGTTGGTGCCTGGCCTGGCATCTGAGGGCTTCTGGTGCCCGACAACAGAGCGGGCAAATCACCTGGTGTCTGGTCCTCCGTCCAGGCATCAGACACTTTGGCCTTGTCCGACGATTGGGTGTCAAGCCCTGTGGTCGTAGGCTTGAGTGGGACCGGATGTCATATTGGTGGTCATCAGGTCCTCTGGCATAATCCCATGCCACCCTAACAAGGCTGACGACGGCTTGGAGACTGGTCTGACTCCAGAGTGATGGAGACAGACTACGCGGAGGCTGTTGTTGGTCTGACAGAACAGCCAATGATAGTTTTGGCATGAAGGGCTTCCTTGGCGTGCTGGGAACCTGGCACCTGTCATGGTCATCAGCCTTGGCTGATGAAACTGAGGACGATGCCTTACCAATGGGGGCCTGAAGGACGAGGCCTTACCAATGGCGGGCTTGAATGGACTCCTGTCGAAGGAGAAGTAACAGAGGCCAATTCCTCAACCCTAGACCCTAGTGTCTATTTGTGGGGTCTGACGGCCAGAGACAATGAAGAGAGAGCCTGGAAGGCCCTTGCCCCGAACCTCTGCCTGATGCCTCGATTGAGGTGAAGGGTTTAGCAGTCAAAACCCTGGGAGAACTAGCGACCCCAAGGGGGCAGAATCTGACCTCCAGCCAGAGGCCTAGGAGCCCTTATGCGGGGAACAGGACAGCGAGTCTGACCTGGACCAGTCCTTGTCCTTGTCTGTCCTGTGATGCTTCCCCAAGTGCTTCCTCTCCTTGGGGGAGGCGTCATGCTCTGAGGATGAAGAACAGCTGTGCCCAGAGTAAGACTTTTGCATCACAGCCACTTGTCATTCCAGCAGGTGGGTGTGACAGGGTCCGACCCTGCCACTGAGACTTTGGACCTTCTTTTTTTCTTGTCTCTTGGTTGCAACCTCTATCCTTCCTTCTTATTTTTAGCTATCCCTATATTTCTGTATGGAGGCAGGCCACCTCCTTACAAAACTTCCCCTTTCTTATCCCCTCTTATTCATTTCTCTATATTTTTGCAAGGTCCCTAGTCTTTTTTAGCCTCCCCAGCTGTTCTGGGAGATGTGGTTTGGCAGATTGTCTGTTTACAGAAATAAAAGGAACATTAAACTAAGCAGTATTCCTCGCCTGTTAATTGTTATAACCTATGCTGTATTGTGAAGCATTAATTTAGGCAAAAAGAAAAATAATTTGCCAAATTGCCTTTCTTTGTGTTATTAAAAGGGGAATTATTGTTTGGTTCAGGCAGGAGTTCTGCAATTTCTGGAAACCCCTCCCTGAACTTTCAGTTGTTTTGTAATGTGGCGCTTTCTGAGGTTAGACACGACTGTTAGCATGATCGTGAAGCCCTCGCGATCATGCGCAGCACTTTCAGCCTGCTTTTTAAAAGTTACTTCTCTGCCTCCTAAATAGTCTCTAGGAAGGAGACTAAGCCCCTTGTTCAAGCTCTGTCATTTGTAGCTTTCCTATGTCCTAGGAGAGCCTCTCAAGCTGCTAATCTAAAAAGTAAAAGAGTCAGCCATCGGCTTGTAAATTTCAGCCGACAGCTTGACTATTTCTCCCTAGAGCTAATCCAGTTAGCTCTATTGCTATAGATATTGTAGACTGTAGGAACAGGCTGTCCTGGATTTTTAACAAATGGAGTTCCTGTTCGTTTTAACAACAATATCAAGGCATCTCCTAGTAGCAGCAGCTAGAAATAACTGTAAGCTGTCGGTGTTGCAGTATACCCAAGATGGCTTATTTCAAGAAGCTCCTTCTTCCCATTTTCCCCAAACCCCAACTTCTTCTAAATAAATAATAAAACGGTTGTACACAATAGGGGTTTTGTTATTTAGGCATATTCTCTTTTAAAAGAACATAAACAAATATTGCAGGCTAGGTTTTACCTAGAAAGGTACTACTCTGAAAGTAAACGTTTTGGTGTCTGCTCCTGGAGAACTAAAAGGGGAGGTCTGGTTACTTGGAGCTCTTGCAGGATACTGAGGGTCACTATAGGGGATCAACGGCCCCTAGTGGCCCAGTTTTAAACAGACCAAGTTGTCAATTACCTTCAGAATCCCTGTTTGTCACACAAACTCTCTTAGAAGACCATTATTTTGTTATATAAAAATGCTTTAGGGATTCTTTAAATGTATAAAAGATATAATTGCTGTTTAAACCAATGTTTGGGAAAATTTTAAACATGTTTTAATGCTGCAACGAATACTTGGTCACCTGATCAGGGAGGCGGGTACTTAAATCCTACCTTCCCAGGTATCAGATCAGATAGGGTCAGTTCCCCTGACCTAGCTGGAGAGAGAGTTCAGAGAGAGAGAGACAGCTAAAAAGCTATTGCACTGCCATTGATTTATTATTTTGTTTTCTGTAATTATTTTCTTTCTTGGTGCTGAATTTGTTTATGCTGAAATAAACATCCGCTAAGTAAAAAATGGGTTGCACCTGAATTGCTGCCTCTGTGTGCGTTTCTTGTCTACCTGTAGAACCTACCACGGTAACAGTGAGCCTTTAGTGTCTTCAGGCTGGGAATGCGGGTCCGCTTGTTAAAGCTGAGACAGTGCGGGCAGTCGTCTGACTTGTGCTGTGGTCCCACGCACAGGAGGCAAGCCGAATAGCTGTCTTTGGCCTGAATTTGTTTGCCACATGCGCAGTTTGCCTTACGCACGGTGTAGAAATTGAAGACTCGGTAGACATAAAGAGGTGATCGATTAACTCGAAGAGTTCAACTGCGCGGAGTCTCGAGGAAAAAATGGCGGTTGTTGGTAGCAGGAGGTGTCCGTGGAGCTGAAATGCAGGGTTCATGGTGGTAAAAGGACTGGGGTGGTGCCGGGGGACTGCCTCCCATATAATGAGGGTGACGTCGGGGGTGGAACCGATGTCAGGGGCAGTCCCACGTCTTGGACTGCTAGCTAGAATTTTTCTGTGGGGTCCTAGTGCCTGGCATCATAGTCCTAACGGTTATTACCTGCTGCAAGAGCTCTGTCTCGAAGTGAGATCTGCTGATACTCCGTAAAGTCAGCATCAGATGATCTGTATGAAGGAGAGTCCTCTTCCTCAGAAGAGGAATGGTGGTGCAGTGTGAGGGGCTACGAACACCAACTCATCTGTGGCCTTAAAGAATGCTGGGAAAGCACTCGCCATGTCCCTAAACTGCTCCCAGGTAATGGGCCCCCAAAGGACCCAAGAGACCTGGGAGAAGGGGGGAGGTTGCAGGAAGGGCAGGGGCTGGGCAGGAAGATCTTGAGAGATTGCTCCCTCTCTGACAGGGCTGTGGACAGTAGCAGGGGACCCTCCTGCTTGAGGGAAGTGTGTTGTTCAGACCTCACCTGCTGCTCAACCATCCCCAAGCAAACAGGAGGAAGTCTAAGGGGGGGGGAGACCCCTGGTGGGGAGACCAGAGCCCAGCTAGCGCAACAGGGTGGCTCTCATCCCCACCTGATGCAGGACTCTGTCCCCTATAAGAGGAATGGGTGCTCGGACCAGCACTCCTACACCGCAGCATAGTGGTTGATGCCACCCAGGCAGAGCAGGGCGTGGATTGGCGCCCCAACCCCCCAAGAGAGGACAGAGACCTGCCCCTTGAGTAAGACCTCCCAGTGGCAATCCATCTCAAGGATGGGGAGAGACAAAAGCCGGCACCAGGGTCAACCTCTGACTCCACAAACCCTGCAGTGGCACCAAACAATGGCCTGACTCCGAAATCCATCTCCACCCTCAAAGGCATGCCTTGAAGAGGCACTGTCTCCAAGGGAGGTAGCGGACAAGGCACGGGTCCTGTAGCCGGAACCAGCCTTGGTGCTGCTCCCAGATGCAGCTCAACTCAGTCATCAACCTCAACCTCAGAGTCGGTGCTAGCTGTGGTGTTGCCCCTGAAATGGTGTCAACCGCAGCACCAACACCAGGATGGCACCAACCATGGCATCATCACCTGAAGCAGCACTGACCACGGCACCATTGCCAGTGCCATCACTGGACGATATCACAAAGCAGCATTGTCGCCTGGGGCGACACCATAGGTGACTGAATCCTCCATAGCAACCGAAAGTGGCACCAGAAGAGGACAGGATGGCACCACGCATGATGACTAGTCCTAGTCCCAAACTCCACAAGGTCTCGAACAAGTCCAGGGCGACTGCTCCAGAGAGCTGGGTTGCCAGTCCGGGTCCCTCAAATCCAAAGAGGAGACAACAGAAAGCCCAAGAGAGGCAACCCCAGTCATCTGGCCTGCCCCGGCACCAAGGTCAGTGTTGGGAAGGAACTCGATGGCACCAGAGTGCCTGCCCCACTCACACCAACACTGGTCTCAGTGTCGGGAGCTGAAGCCACACGTTCCAATGTCCCCGAAGGGACCACTGATGTAGGCCTAGTGTGTAGCTGAGGCCCCGACACTGGGGTCGCCTGGTCCCGCGAAGGGGAACCAGGCCTGAAGCGGTCAGCAGCCGACCTCCCAGAGGAAGTCAACTGCTCCCCCAGGCATCTGGACTCAGCAGGATGCGAATCCGAGGCAGCCTACTCTCCCCTGTGCGTACAGCAGCAGGAGGAGGTCTGAGGGACAGGCCCAAAGTCCTTGTCTTGGTGGCCCTCATCTGACACTTGCAGCCGAAGGTTAGGGGTGTGCGTCCTCACTTCACTGCATAGAGCTCTAGGGTGTGGTAGTCCATACTAAAACAAGCGTTGCAACGGTCCATGTTGTGAGATGGTCCCAGACAATTGAAACACCAGTCATGCAGGTCCGTTACGGTAACTAGACCTTCACAGGGGCACAGACACATGGGTGAGGTCCCCACCTTTGAACTTAAGCCCCGAACCCAATATGAAACCGTCTGAACAATGAGACTAAAACAAAGTGAAAGATTCGATGCTGGCTAACTTGTTCAAAATAACAAAAACAGTACCGAACGGTATCGAAGTGCGGCTTTGAGTAACTTTAAAGTGAGCAGAAAACAGAACGGTAGCCGATATGCAGTTAATCTCTTCAATAGTTGCTGTCCCATGGAGCACCTGCAGCCTCAATGGTGGGAAGAGCAGAACTGAGGTAGTGGAGGGGACGACGGTTACTGGCCAACCCATGAGTGCCATGTAATGCGTCAGCTTTGAGGGCAGCATTGTTCCTGACGTCATCCCTCCTTCTAGAGCAGAAAAGTTTTTTCTGAAAGCCAAAGCTTCCCGTGGGGTCCTGCGCCTTAGGCTGGAACCCACCAGAGATGAATGAAGACTGATACAGGGAAGATCATCATAGAAAACCTGAAAGATAGATCCTTGGGCAGTGTTGGATGTAAACAAGACAGGGAAAAACAGGTTATTCACCTGTAACAGTAGTTCTAGGAGTGGTATATGTTGTTCATCCACACTTGTTAGCATGTCCCTTTCCCTTTAAATCTTGCTGGAAGGTCTAAAAACTGGCTTCTCCCACCCACCCAGGTGGTATATGCCTCGGCTCTGCCCCATGATGCCAGATCTTGCCCGCTGGAAACAGAGGTTGTGCGTCTAAGCCGGGGAGGTCAGGTGGGTTTGTGTGGATGAACATATACCACTCCTAGAACTACTGTTACAGGTGAGTAACCTGTTTTTCTAGGATAATGGATATGTTGTTCTATCCACACTTGTTGGCGAACTCCTAGCAGTTCTCCCGGGAGGAGGAGAGCAGCGCACCCCTACGGAACAGAGCTTGGAGAACTGAGGCCCCAAAACCAGCATCCCGGTGTGACTCTAGGTCGATGTGGTTACAGGTAATGAAGCTGTTTGCCGACTTCCAGGTAGCAGCCCTGCAGATATCCTGGATAAGGATGTCCCTAGAAGCAGCCACCAATGCAGAAGTATGGCAGGTAGAGTGAGCTCTTATCCCTATAGGAGGCTCCTTGCTCACCAACTTATAGCAGAGATCAATGCAGGATGTTATCCATCTGCCAATCGTCCCGCTTTGCTGCAGGTCTGCCAGGTGCAGTTTCAGCGTAGGTGACAAACAGCTGGTGAACCTCTCCCTGAACATCAACCGTTCGCTCCTTATAATAAGCACTCGTCTCAGGTCCAAAGTATGGAGCTGTACTCGGCCTCTGAGGTGTTACTGGGGTAGCACATCGGCAGAGTCAACTCCTGGTTAAGGTCAAACTCTGACACCACCTTTGGAAGTAATTTTGGGAGGAGGCGCAGGACAGCCTTGTCCCTGTGGAAGACCAGATACAGAGACTCAACAGAGAGTGCCTGTAGCTCCCCAGTCCTTCTGGCTGACGTGATAGCCAGCAAGAAAGCGGTCTTCCTCGACAAATGTGACATCTCACACCTGTGCATCGGTTCGAGTGGCTTGTCCATGAGCTTTGCCAAAATCAGCAGTAGATCCCACAGAGGTGGAGGTTCATGCACAGGAGGGGAAATGTGGTCGAGTCCTTTAAAGAAACACCAGACTACCTTTTCCTGTGCCACTGTTGCTGACCGGCCCGTGCCTGGTAAGCAGAGATGGCTGCCTGGTGCACCTTAAGGGTCGTAAACTGAAGACCTCCTTTGGAAAGGGAGCAAAGGTAGTCGAGGATGCTAGCCACTGGACAGGACGAAGGGTCCAGGCCCTTGCCCTGACACCAAATGGAGAATCTCTTCCATTTGAAGGCATAGCACCTCCTGGTTGACTCCTTCCTAGATGCCTCAACTACATTGAGTACATCATCGGAGAGACCCAAAGCCTGAAACTCTAGCCACTCAGGAACCAGGCTGTCAGGTGCAGGGATTGAAAGTACGGAGGGAAAACCTTCCCCTGGCTGACAGAGCGCAGGTCCAGGCATGCTGGAAGATGCCTTGTGCTGAGGCTGAGGAGATCTTGATACCAGAACTGGTGAGGCCAGTCTGGGGCTACCAGGATCACACATGCCTTGTCCCTCTTGACCTTGAGGAGCACCTTGTGGACCGAGGGAAGACACAGAAGAGGCCTGGGATTCCACGGCCTCAAGAAGCATCCCTGCAGTGAGCCCTGCTGAGAGATGGTTAAGAAACAGCCTCAGCTCTGTGTTCTCCTGGAAGTGAACAGGTCCACCTGAGGGGTGCCCCACTGGGAGAACAGGCTGTGAGCTACCTCTGGATGGAGAGACCACTTGTGGGACACCTCACCCACACAGATGGGGGCATCTGCCAACTGATTTGAGGCTCCTGCCACATCAATGGCCAGCAGATCTGCCTCCAGTCGGCTCACGAGGGTCCAGATGCAGAGCACTTCCCTGCACAGAGGCCGGGAGTGCATGCCACCCTGTTTGTTGAGGTAGTACATGGTCGTGGTGTCCATCTGGACTTGGACCACTTGACCCCGAAGGAATGGAGTGAATGCAGCCAGTGCCAGCCGAACTGTTCGGAGTTCCAGCAGGTTGATGTGGCATCGGGATTCCTTGGGGGTCCAGAGCCAATGGACTCTGATTCCCCATGTGGGCACCCCAGCCCATGAGAGAGGCATCAGTCATAAGGACGACTGTCGGCTCGGGGTGGACAAACGGGATGCCTCCCTGCAGATGTTCGAGGATGGTCCATCACTGGAGGGCATCCAACATCTTCTGGGTCACAGTGACCAGCTGGTCGAAATGACCATGTTGCTGAGACCACTGGCTGGCCAGCTCCCATTGAAGGTGGTGCATATGCCACCAGGCCATTGGACCACGGTGGTGCAGGCCACCATGTGAACCCAGAAGTCACAGGAAGTCCTGGGCAGGGTGCAATTGCCCAACCAGAAATGACTGGAGCAGGAGGAGACCCTCCACTCTTTCTGCTGGGAGCCTGGCTCTGGCTTGGCAAGAGGTTGTGCTCTGCCCGATAAACAAATCACCTCGCTGCACAGTTCTGACTTGGCCTCATTGACCAGGAGGCCAAGGCTGGGCAGAGTGTGGAGGGCCAGATCCCAAGCCAGTCGTCGAGACAGGGGTACACACTGACCCTTGGCGCTGAAGATGGGCCGCCACCACTGCTATGCATTTAGTGAAGATCCTGGGGGCTGATGACAGGCCGAACAGCATGGCTTGGAACTCTTACAGGTTTCCTTCCACCTTGAAGCAGAGGAACCTTCGGTGGGGCCGGATGGATCGGGACATTGAAGAGCGTGTCCTGTAGATCAATGAGCAGAACCACAAGTTCTGCTTGAAGGATGGTATGATCTGGGACAGAGTCACCATCCAAAGGTGCGTGACCTGAGAAACTGATTCAGGTCGTGTAGATCTAGAATGGGGCAACAGCCCACCATCCATTTGGGACCAGGAAGTACCTGGAAGCGAACCCTTGGTTGACAGGGGGATCCGTGACTCTGACCACTACCTCCTTGTGGAGGAGTTGGGCAATGGCGTCTCTGAGGCCGACCAGTGTGGGCAGATACCTTCCTTCCAATGGGGTGCAGGCTCGGCTTGGAGGTACTGCTTGAATTCCAGAGGCAGACCCTGGCCAACCACTTCCAAAACCCACCTGTCCGTTGTAACAGTGAACCAAGGAGAAAGGAAGTGACCCAGAATGGTTGTGATGGGCATGAGGGTGGCTGCCCCCATCCCGTCACTGCGCAGGCTTGGAGGATGAAGGGCTGGCAGCAGAGCCACCGGGACCACTCCCTCCAGGCTTATGGTTGGCCGAAGCCCCGGACTTGGGCCGAGGGTGCCAAGATTAAGCCTGCTGCTGCTGCCCAGTTTGATACTGGGGCTGCTTAGCCGCCAGGGCAGAAGGCCGAAAAGGCTTCTTCTTCTGTTGTTCCTTAGAACCCTGGGGTTCTTTCTGGGATGGAAGTAATGGAGTCCAAGGTGGCATTGGACTTCTCGACACGCTGGAGGTGACCATCAACTCCTAGACTGAATAAGTCGGTACACAAGAAGGAACATCTGCCAGTTTGTGCTGGGTGTCTGCCTAAAGTTTCAGACCTCAGCCAGGCCCTGTGGTGCATGGTGACGTGCAGCTGCCACTGAAGAGGCACAAGAATCCCTGATGTCCAGAGCCATCTGGAGTTGCTGCTTAGCAACCGCCTGACCCTGGTCACGGACCTGCTTGACCGTGGTCTGAAGGTCCGTGGGGAGATGAAGAAGCACCTCATCCAAAGAGCCCAAGAAGGCATGGGAGAGTGTGCCATAATGACTGCTGAACTCGCCAGTCTGAGACCAAGCGAGGAGGCAGCATAGACACTTCTGGCTGAATGGTCCAATTTCTTGGACTCTTTGTCTGGAGGTCTATCCATGTCTCCTGAATTGCCAGGTGCGAAACACAGACTGGTCACCAACCCCTCAGCCGAGGGATGCTGTGTAAACCCAGAGGAGAGCTGATGGAACGCATACTGCGGACCATACGAATGGAAGGCGCGGGGCAGGAGGTTGGATGCTGCCAAAGTTCCAAGACCGGGCCGACTATGGCCTTGGCTACTGGGAAGGCCTCAGATGGAGAATCCCCTTTTCTGGGGATATCAGTCAGGGAGTATTTGACCCATTTATTGACAGGCTCCTAAGGCATCCCCATTGATTTGGAGATGAGACAGAGAATGCCCAGGAAGGATGTGGGACCTCCCTCCATTAACAGACTCTTGGAATCGTCATCACACGGATGCGAATGCAGGTCTGAATCCTCGGACCCTGGGTCTGGATACAGTGGCTAACCACCAGAGTCACTCTCAACCCGCTGTGGACGGTCGGGAGTAAGGGTGACTGACAGCCTGCGTGGGAGACCCCAAACAGGCTGAGACTCCTTGACAGGAGTCCCTGAGGGAGGCTGCTTCGGTGGCAGCGCCACCAAAATAGGTGGAAAGGCCAGCTTCAGCCGAGCCTGGGAGGGTCTTCATCAGCTCCGCGGGTGGAGGAACAGTGTCGACTGGTTCCGGAAGAGTTGGCGTCGGCCTGGAGGGTGACAGCCAAGTGATGGCCAGAGTAGAAGCAGGGTCAACTTTGGACACGAGCAGCATGAGCTGTTGCCACATGAGGTCCTCGTAGCGATGACACAGCTTAGTTGAAGCCTCTCCTCACCTGATGAGGACAAATGGTGGTGTCACCTCTTCTTAGAACGCCGCTTGTGGGACTACCTTGGCCTATCAGTTGAGGGGGTCTGAAATCTAGAAGACGACCATCGGGGCTTCTCAGAAGGGGCCAGGGAGAACCGTGGCTCCTCCAGATTGGGGACAATGGCCACAGGTGGAGCCCCAGCTAGCTGGGTCTCCTCGTCAGTCGGTAGGACCGGAGTCCTAAATAAAGAATTGTCAGCATCATCAGTCGACAATGGGTCGACGGAGTCGATTATAATTTTGAGCTGGTCGTCGTCCCACATCTGAGCTGGCTGGCCTAATGGGGGGGTACCGTGAAGCCAGCGTCTGAGGTCGCAATTTTGACTGAAGTCGAGATAGGAGACTCCTGGGACTGAGATCTCTCTCTGTCCCAAGAGCGTTGATGTTGTCCTATTGCCGGAACTGGGAGGTGTGCAAAACTGGATGGGCCCTCTCCTTTCGTAGGGAGAGACTGGCACATCTCCTTGAAGGATCCAGAGAAGGAAGTGCCTAGTTTGAGTGGAATAAAAAAACGATACGGAAGAGGATTGCTTGGTGGCACGAGCCGCCTCCTCTTCGAAGGCTTTCATCTGCTCCAGTTGGTCAGAGGATCCTGCAGCTTTTCTGGTCGTCCAAGCTGCAAGCATGCGAGGCGATCATCCAAAACTTGTGGATGAAAGGTGTGACAAAAATCGCAGGCCTGGGGGTCATGTGCATGGCCCAGGCAGTAGACGCACGTGGAATGCAGGTCAGTACGAGACATTTTCTGCCTGCAAGGACACCGGCGAAACATGGGCGATTACTTGTCCTCCATCACGGTCACAATCATGAATTTACATGGAGAAACTCAAACAAGTTTTATTTTTGGTAAACTAGCCAAGGTATTAAGTGCCAGGGCCTACTCAACGCAGAGCGGTAAGGAGGGAACCTGAATCTTCCAAGCGGAAAGGAAGATCTGGCATCATGGGGTGGAGCCGAGGCATATACCACCCGGGTGGGTGGGAGAAGCCAGCTTTTAGACCTTCCGGCAAGATTTAAAGGGAAAGGGAGATGCCAACAAGTGTGGATAGAACAACATATCCACGATTCTAGAACAACCTGTTCAAAAAATCCTGTGCATGGAGGCAGGATTGCTGGAGCACCCCAATCAAACTGCTTCTCAGCCCTGATTCCAGCTGGACTATCGGTCCCAACCCATACGCCACTGGCGACTGCCTCCCACAGGACTCACCTCTAGTTTCCCCATGGATTTCTACCTGTGGCAGGGCCACAAGAGGAAGGGCCGTTCCTCCTCCACCATGCACAGTCCAGAGAAAGTTGTCCTGGGCGACAACGTGGGCTGGGTTGTGGGTTGGGCTTCATTCTTCCGGAGCCAGGCAATTCAGTGTTTACTGTTTCTCTTTGTCCTGGTGGCATGCAGTGAGGCATGTGTGTAGAGGCATGCACACATCACGTACCTACTGCCGGACTTCTTATACAGAGGTGTGCTGACTGCCCTGCCACCACGCCGCCACATAGTGGAAGTTTAGGAATGGCACAGCTTGATCCTCCGCCCTGGGACAGGGTTCCTCAGACACTCAATCCTCTCCCACCCTTTTCTGCCCCCCAACAGCCCAAGCTCTTTCCCATACTCAGATTGCCTGTGTGGCAGGAGAGAAGGCATCTAGCGCCTGAGCTCTCCACACCACTGGGTCAACTTGCAGAGGTTTTAACTCACATCAGAAAGACTGCACTCCTTTTATTGCCATATTTGTAACAGTTATTCAGGAATCGACAGAATTTAAACACAGGAATGGACACAGTAAAACTCCAAAGCGTGCTGCTCGAGTCCTGAAAATGTATGGTCTTTGCTGCTATGTGATTTCAATCCTTTTACTGGATTTTTTATTCAGTAATTGCTTCTGCACCTTACAAAGTATGCTGTGAACTGGTTGGACTTTACAGTACTGCCTTTGTGAGTCTTCAGTATGTATGTTCTTGCAGCAAGGCCAGGTACATTCTAAGCACCCCTGTTTTTGTTTGGTCACATATGGTTTAAACAATGGAGATCAAACAAATTTCAATTTCAGATCACACCCTGGTATTAGCCCAATTCACCCTGGGCCAAGCAGAGAAGGAAACACTCTATAACTTGCAGGCTGACTTCAGCAAGCTACACACTTGGTTCTCTGCCAAAGGCATGGTTCTCAACACCAAGACCATCAAGTTTATGGTCTTCTCTGGCTCAAGAAAAGCCCCAGTCAAGGGGCCGATCCCTCTTAGACAATCTTGGTAACATCACAGAACAAGTACCAGAATTTAAATACTTTGGACTGTACTTAGACCCTCACCTGACCTACAATATCCATATTACCAACCTCATCAAGAAAATCCATATGAGGCTAGGTCTCTTACACGAATCAGAAAGTTCCTTATCCCCATCTCCAGACTACATCTGACCAGCTCCCTTCTCTTGCCCCTCGTTGATTATGGTTCTATTGTCTACTCCCCCTCACCCTAACACATCCCCCTTTTCTCCAAACTCAGGACTACATTCAATAATATTGTGTGATTTATGACTGGCCTCCCCTGGATGACCCATCACTGTACCCTCTATGCCTCCCTCAACTAGCTCACCCTTGAAGGCAGGTTCCAACTTAAAATGCTCTCTTTCCTACACAAAGTTCACCGTAACCTACTGCCAATCAGCGTTAAGTCCCTTTTCCCCTTATCAGTTCCCAAGCACAGTTCTAGAGGGACCATATGTCATATCTTCAACACCCCTTTTTGTCACACCAAGCATGCGCAGAACTCCATCACATACAAGGGCCCTAAGTTTTACAATAAACTGCCCCCTTGAACTTCAGGCCTGTAGTTCAATTGGCTCATTCACTTCCTCCCCTAACGACCACCTCCTCCAATCCACCACCTGTGTCTGCCCCGGTAGGTAACCCCCCTGAATGTCCACCAACCCTTGAGTTACCTTAGAGTTTATAAGTATTTGTATATTGGCTCTGTTGTTGTGCTGTTTTTTTTTCTATTTTAAATGTTCCTGACATATACACTGTTCCTAGTATAAATACCGTCAAATTCTGCAAATATTGTTTTTACCTTTTTCTCTGTATCATCAAATTTTTGTACCACTGGACGTTTGTGAAAATGGGCATTTTTGCTCATATACCTTCCAGTATAAAAATAAAATTGAATTTAACTGAAAAGAATCCATGCTTCTTTACCAACTGACATGAAATTTAATGAATTTATTAAAAAAAATTTGTTTTAAAAAGTATCTGGAAGTAAACACAGAACAGCAGCTCAGAGTTAAATTCATATGGGGTGGCTTAAAAGCTGTGGTTCTAGGATAGGTAATCCTGTGTGCTGCACATTAAAGACGACAATCAGCTATGATCAGGGTGCATCTTGAGGATAAACTGAAGAATCTGGAAAACACAGACAGACATAAAACTGAGAGTTAGTAAAACCGACACAGGATACAAAAACTGAATTACAAGAGCTCTTAAAGTAGCAGTATTTAAGCCAGCAAAAAAAGTCTTTTTTTTTTGTTTAGCAAAAATGCATTTCTGACATCCTAATTTTCACTCTCAGTGTAGTCTTTTCTCAGTTTTTTTTTTTCACTTAATTTAAATCATCAACAACGGCCACCACTCACAATTAAAATCTTTTCCACTGTGGTTACATGTTGAATGTACATAAATTTATACAGTGATATATTACAATGGGGCTACCACATGCTTCTGATGGTAAACAGCACTGTACCAAGGCATCTGAATTTTTCATGGTGGGCATAATAAGGTAACGGGAACTTTTTGCCTAGTTCAGGAAAGAAAGGAAACTGGTATATATTGATATTTTTGTTAGAAAAAAAATTATTGTTGGGGAAAAAAAGACCCTACATGGTGACTAACAAATACTGCCGCTTTAACATCATGTGGAGGGTCAGCCTCAGTATGCAAATTAAAGGTATTAAGAATATGACAATAGGACTAGCCGATTACTTGCCTTCCCTATTAAAAACCAGCAAAATGACCAGTACATAACTAGACTTCAGATGGTGGCAACAGCACACAGCTAGTATATCATCCAAGAGAGACCGCAGTAGCCGTTAAAGATATTTTATTAAATTATATAGCAACAGACCAGTTGTGGGGAAATGGAGTGCATTAGAATCCATTTTGGGTAATCTGGTTTACTGCACCTTGCAGACTAGGACTTTCTTTTCTTTTGTTAGAAGCTCTAATGAAAGCAGAGAAGTTGGAGAAGGCAATTAAAAGAGAGCAAAAACAATAAAGCACAGGGCCCAGATGGCTTCCCCACAGAGTTTTACAAGGAATTTAGATTACAGCTGGGCAAGATTCCACTAAAGTTGTTTAAATGGGTGAGATGCTGGATTCTTGCTCTTCAGCCATCTTGCCTAAACCAGGTAAAGGCAGAGCTGTGAAAGTTGAGGACCATAATCCTTTCTAAACAATGAAGTTATTTGCAAAAATCATTGGGCCCGGCTGCAGTCAACAATAACCGAGCTTGTTCACACTGACCAATCAAGGTTTATTCTAGGGAGGCATGCTCTTGCAACAAGCCCTCCCAGACTCCATTTGCTTACCTGGTAAAATATGTTTTAAGTAAATCTGCATGATAGTGTTGCGAACTGTTAAATGCAGGAGTGAAATTTTTTTTTCAAATCCTACTCTAACAATATCAATAGATGCAAAACAGTGCCTTTGACAAGTCAGCCTGTTGGCAGGGTTAATGCTTGTGATGCGGACAACCTGGAATTTGGAACAAGCTTGGGTGATGGGCCGTGGAAGAAGAATCAAGTGTCTCAGTGGATGCTCTCCTCCTCCGTGAAGGGTTACTGCCTTTGTTTCAGTGCTACTGCCTGGGTGATCACTGGTGGTAAAGTAGAATTAGGCATACTGGGAGAAAGGACATCTGTCCCATGCAGCCCCCCGCACAGTGCTCCTAGCACTCCAACAACCAAAAAGGCTGGGAAAAACACAATAAATGGCCCTGGATCCTAGTATATCTATGCCCCACACCACTGCATGCAACACCTCCTGGTGATGCTGCAGACTTGGGGGGGTAAATCCCCCTACCCCATCTGGTGGGTACACCCAAGGCTCTGTAGAGGATGGCACTCACAGGTAGAAGTAAAGAGGGGTAGGGTATGCCTATAGTGCACCGAGAGAAAGTGGGGTTATAAAGCATAGTACATAGATTAGCCTCTGACAGGTTAAACTAGAGCTTTTTAAATGCGCCACACACTAAATTTTGGGGATAAATTTAGGGGACTGGATTCAAGCCCTCCACAACAAACCCAGTGCCAAAATAACAGTAAATGGCACATTATTTGACATCAAAATCGATAGGGGCACAAGGCAAGATTATTCCCTCTGTTGCTATATTTATTATCATGGAACCTTTTGCTGGGGCTGTCCAAAACAAAATAGTAGTAGTACTGGACAGGGGAGAGAAGACAAAATGGCATTATATGCAACAGGACATGGACACACACAGTATTTACAAGATCAGTGGTATACCTGAGGTTTTGGAAACATTAAGTTGATATGGAAAAGCTGTAGGGTTCAAAACGAATGCAAGAAAATTATTGGTACTTAATAATAATAGAACTTATTTTAGAAATATAAAAGTGATTGCAATAGGTGGAAAGACCCTCCCCTTCTTTTTATAGTAGAGTGGAAACAATCAGAATGAATGCCTTACCAAAACTTCTGTTCTTATTCTCAGGTCTCCCTTTGAAAACTTTTATTCATTAATTCGTTTGGTAACCAGGATGGTGTACTGGGCAAAGCCCCTTTTTTAGCATGTCCCATGCCAAAGCTGAACATGATAAATGTACAATTAGAAAAGCCATTATGCAGAATTAAGTTACACACAATCTAAAAACTAATTACGGGGCACTACTTGTAAGTGCACTGAGGCAAAACATGGAACTGGGAAGATTTTTTTTTTTTTTTACAAGTTAGGGATGAAGTACTGTGCGAGAATGTAAGAACACATATTGGTACAAATTTCAGGTTTGAATATGGCCCTGTCCCAGTTGTTATGGAGAAGGAGTTTAAATGCAAGGATCTGTTCTATTCTCTCCTTTTCTGTCTCTTCTCTGTCTGGTTGTGCAACCAAATTTTCTTGTGAGACCTAGGACTTGATCAACCTGACGGTCTTGCAATTCTCTGCCTCTTGCTATCTCTCTACCGTCACTTGCTGTTCTGTCTTTTCTCCCCTTTGTATATCTGCTGGCTTAAAAATATATGTGAATCATTTTGGTGACATGTAACTGATACTGCGATCCCTTTGCTTAAAACTGTATATAGTTACACTGGTGAAATGATTGCAAAGCTATTTGCAACTCAAGGGGTTAACCTGAGATGCAATTTTTAAGCCTTTTTTAGAAAATGTAAACGAGGTCAGTTGTGGGTCATAATGTTTGTTTTGCTGCAACTGCTGAAACTGACAAGAAATGAAAATGACATATCTACCACAATTCTAGATCTTCCTGCGTATCTTCACTATTCATCACTGGTGGGTGACTGGCAGGAGACAAGCACTGCCCAGGGAGCACTGCCAGGCGCCCACCGAGGCCGAAGCATTAAGTGGCGCTTGCAGGTTGGCCAGTAATGGCCACTGACTCCTCCACCTCAGTTCTGCATGCTGGAGAGACAGAGGAAAAAGGTGATAGAGAAAAACAAGGGTGAGGCAAGGGAGCCCAAGAGACAGCTAAAGGAAAGGATGTAAACTGAAAAAGAAATAGGCCGACCAGAGGACAGAGGTGGAGGACCTGGGAGGTTAAGGAAGGGGAGAGAAGAGAGAGGAAGAGAGAAATTAAGGGGAGAGGAAAGGAGGGAAGGGAACAAATACCCATTCAGGACACAGGGCTTGCAAGAGCAGATCTTCCAGGAGGCAACAGCCCAACTTGGGAACATTCCAAGGAGAACTCGGGAGAATTCTGATAAGATTGAGAAGGTTCCCCCCTAGACACTAACCCCTAAGAGGAGTTCCTGCCCCTCCCCCATTACTGTTTACCAGGAGAACCCACAGGGTTCCGGGTGGGGGGGGAGGAGAGGGGATCCATTCATTAACATGCCCCCCCCGGAGAAGGAGACAGGAGGAGATTAGAAATAACAAAAGGTGGGGAGGAGAGAGTTCAAGTCAGCCCAAGACCCCCCCCATCCCAGGAGACCCAAGGGTTGGCTCACACCAAAGGGGTTAGTCAGCCCCAGAGATCAGGCCAGGATAAGGGGAGCGGCCCACCAGAAGTCCCGCATTAGGTGCAGACAGAGGCCTACTCGCCATCCTCTGAGACCCTCTCAGATGTCTCCTAAGGAGGCCACAAGGAGAAGAGGGAGGGGAAAAAACTCAAGCTGATCCCCGTGGAGGAGGGCGAGCAGGGAGGGGGCATGGCCCAGGAACTGAGGCCTTGTGAGGGGAAAGTGGGTGGGATTCAGAGATGAATGGTGAAGATACACAGGAAGATCAAGAATTATGGTAGGTACATAATTTTCATATCTTCCCTGTGTCAGTCTTCACCTTTTATCCCTGGTGGGTGAGTATCGAGTCCCCACAGGGGGCTCAGTAATTCCCTGACAGAATAGCATCCCTCAGCCCCCTGTAAATACATAGTAAGAAGAAACCCTCCACTAGCAAATTAAACCTAGAACCCCAATCAAAAGCAGCAAAAGTCCCCCATCCCTAGAAAAAGTACACCATAAATTCCTATCTTACATTATAGAAAAAAATAAATCCCCAAGAAGAAACCAGCAACCTCACAAGGCAAAAACAACCTAAAAAGCCCATCCACCTAACCACTTACTGTCCCTACCATCATAACAACTTCGAAATATCATAAAAACACACAACTTTAGTACCAATTCCAAACCTACAAGAAAAACTGCCAACCCACAAATAAAAACACCACCACAACAACAACACTCACTAAAGGCCTGTTACCAAACATCCAACCACCAATGAAAAAAAAAATAAGACTCCACACAGAAAAAAAAACTCCCCCCAAACAATTAAACTCACAAGTAAAATCCAAAAGCAAACAACGAACACATCTACCCTCAATCCCAGCAGCCAAGGCCAAAAGTAAAACCTAGCCAACCTAAAATGCACCACCATCTCCATCAATCCACAAAAGCACAGAAACTGCATATAAAACTGCCGTACTTATACAATACCTCCTAGAGAACTAGCAAGAAAGAACCACCAAAATAGTAATGGCAAAAACTCACCAAAAAACATATCCTTCATATTTTATTAAAACAAAAAAAAATATAAAATTCTAACCACTTCACTAAAACACAATACAAAAACAATCACTCAGAAAGAATACATAGACAAACTCCCTCTTCCTCAGAAAAAAGTAAGAAAGCAGAAACATAAATCAAATTCCTTTATGAAAAGAAACAATTAAAAAACCTGTTAATCCATAACCCCTAATAAATAATCTGCAACTAAGGAATCACAAACATTCCCAAGTCCAAAAAAACACAAGAAAAACCACATAACACAAAGAAGAAACTGAACACAAAAACACAATAAAACCTATCACCCCTATGCAACATACCTCTACCAAGCTAGAAAAATCAACAACATCCCAACATAACAAAATCCAAAATCACCATCCTAGCCAAACAATAAGCACAAAACCCTACCTGCCACTTCCCTCCAAGGCAAATGCATAAAATCCAAAAAATCCCCAACCCCACCTCTTCCTTCAGGTATCTCGACCAGCAAGGCATTTCCTCCAGCTCTTGGGCCACATGGCAGCTTCAGCAGCAGTGGTCCAAGGCAGGATCAGATGAGGATATTCAGTTCCACATGAGGCTTACTGGTCTCAGAGAAAAGGTCTCCTTACCAAACTGATTCAGTGACTCCGACATTGATCCAGGCCCTCCAATGGTGGCAGGATCAGGACAGTTTAGGCAAGGTGTTCCTTTTGTTTTTCGGCCTTGTTCAGTGGTCCTTACCACAGATGCTTCTCTTCTGGGCTGGGGAGCCCACCTGGGGTCCTCACTGCTCAGGCCACCATGGTCCCCAAGTCCCTTCTCCATCAGTCTTCTAGAGCTCAGGGCAGTTTTTCTAGCTCTAAAGCGTTCTCTCAGTCAGTTCAGAAAAGAGTGGTTCAAGTCAGAACAGACAACACTACCACCATGTGAGTGCGTCAACAAGCGAGGAGGTACTCGGTCCATGGCCTTGTGCACAGAAGCCATGAAGTTGTGGTCCTGGCTTGGTCCCTGCAAGCCTGTCTTGTAGCAGTTCACCTTCAGGCAAGGACAATGTGCTAGCAGATGCACTGAGCAGGATTTCTCAGGGCCATCACAAATGGTCCCTGGACCTCAGGTATTAAAGTGATTTTTCAAGGTGGGGCACTCCAGAGATGGATCTCTTGCAGCTCCAGACAATCACCAACTTCCTCTCTTTTGTTGCAGACCTCCAGTCTTGGGCTCAGTCCCTGGATGCCATGATTCTGAATTGGGAAGGGAAGTTTCTGTATGCTTTTCTCCCCTTCACACTCCTGTTCAAAGTTTTAGTCAAAATAAGGTCTCAACCTTGCAAAGTGATTCTGGTTGCTCCAGATTGGGCCAGACAGCCCTGGTACCCCCTGTTGCTGTCCCTGGCAGTCCATCTTCCCCTGTCTCTTCCCAGGAATTCCATACAACCTGTTGACATCCTCTTGGGAGGATTTGGTACCCCAATCTTCAGTCTCTCAATCACAAGGCATGGCTCTTGAAGAGTTAGAGTTTGCAGGCTGCATCTTTCCCCAGGGGTTCTGGACATCCTCAAGGCTTCTCGAAGCCTCCACCAGAAAGACTTACAACTCCAAATGGAAAAGATTCAGCATTTGGTGTTCTCAGAAGAATATTTCTCCAGACACTGCTGAATTGCCAATTGTTCTGGATTATATGGTCCATCTTAATGGCCTAGGCCTCAGACCAGCTACTCTCAAGGTACATTTGTCAGCTGTTTCTGCATTTTTGTCTGTGGGGAAGCGTTCCCCACTAACTTCCCATTCTGTGTTCTGTACATTTTTTTAAAGGATTATTTCACACCAATCCCACCTTTAGAGACCCTGCCCCTACCTGGGATTTGAATGTTTGCATTGCTCAGCTCATGCAACCCCCCTTTGAGCCTATGTCTTCAGCAGAGCTTAAGTACTTGACTTGGAAAACTGTGTTCTTGGTAGCCATTACCTCTGCCAGGTGTATCAGTGAATTGCAAGCCTTGTCAGTGGAACCTGATTTTATCTCCTTTCATAGGGATAAGTGGTCCTTAGAACAAATAGAAGGTTCTTGCCCAAAGTGGTTTCAGACTTTCATTTAAACCAGTCTGTCTCTCCTGTTTTCTTCACTGATCATTTTTCCTCAGGAGAGAGGAGGCTACACAGTTTAGATGTCAAAAGAGCCCTTAGTTACTACATAGAGCATACCAAGGGTCACAGGTATGACTCCCTCCAGTTGTTCCTCACTTATGGAAAAGTGGGAAAGGGCAAACCTGCCACCAAAAGATCTATTGCCAGGTGGATTGTGTCTTGTATACAATTCTGTTATGAAAAACTGGGAAAAACTCCACCCTCAGGCCTGAGGGCTCATTCCACAGGAGGTACAGCTGCTTCCCTGGCTGCAGCCAGGTATATTCCTCGCCTCGAAATTTGTCAAGCAGCCACCTGGAAAACAGTCCATACCTTTACCAAGCATTACTCTGGATATCTAGGCTAGGAGTGATGCTCAGTTTAGCACAGCAGTACTTCAGAGCC
Organism: Neoceratodus forsteri; assembly: GCA_016271365.2. Taxonomy (NCBI): domain Eukaryota; kingdom Metazoa; phylum Chordata; order Ceratodontiformes; family Ceratodontidae; genus Neoceratodus; species Neoceratodus forsteri. The sequence goes on along the minus strand of CM057456.1, from coordinate 334,575,150 downwards.
TATTCCCAAAGTAGGTTCTGTCCTCCTCCTTGAGGTTCTGCTTGGTAGTCTGCAATTATCAGAATACAGCAAGATTCATGTTGTTTGAAGAAAAATTACTCACTTAGTAATTATATTTTTCTAATGGAGTCTTGCTGTATGCTGACCTCCATCCTGCCTCCCTCTCAGAACCTGTTTTTGGTAGTGGGTGGGCAGGTGCAGTGTGCACCCTGGGGTGTTTTGCTGGCACCCTCCTCCCTTTTCTTGGGTACTTATTTGTTATTGTTATTTTTTAAGTACATTGGGTTTAGTTTTGGGTTTCCTGGCTTGAGTCTTCCTCGAGAATCGAAACTTTTCAACCAGTTGGCTAGTAGAATTTTACAATTTCCACATAGAATTTTTAGTTTAGTTGGGCTCGTAAGAATCTGGCGGTTTAGGTTCAAAACACTTCAGACAGAGACTTCAACGAGCTCGAGCTCAAGCGTTCCATGCCCTGCATGGAAAGTTACTATAGTTCTCCAGGGCAGTTCAAAGGTTGGAATCACTGCAATTGTCAAAATACAGCAAGACTCCATTAAGAGAAATATAATTACTAAGGTGAGTAATTTTTTCTTCTTGGTGGCTATTACGTCAGCCAGAAGAATGGGAGAGCTCCAGGCGCTTTTCATCCAGTCTCCTTATCTGATCTTACATAGGGACAAGGTTGTCCTGCGCCCCCATCCGAAATTCCTTCCGAAGGTGGTGTCAGAGTTTCACCTTAACCAGGTGTTGACTCTGCTGGTGTTCTACCCCAATCACACCTCGGAGGCCGAATATAGGCTTCATACTCTGGACCCTAGAAGAGCGCTCTCTTATTATAAGGAGCGGACGGCTGAAGTTTGGGGAGAGGTTCGCCAGCTGTTTGTCACCTGCGCTGAAGCCGCACTCTTGCAGACCTGCAGCCAAGCGGACAATAGGCAGGTGGGTCACCTCCTGCATAGATCTCTCTATAGGTTGGCGGGCATGGAGCCTCCCAAAGGGATAACAGCTCATTCTGCCCGCCATACTGCTGCTGCTGTGGCTGCTTCTAGGATGTCCCTATCCAGGAAATCAGCAGGGCTGCTACCTGGAAGTCAGCACACACCTTCATTTCCCATTACCACATTGACCTTAGTGTCACGCCGGATGCTGGTTTTGGTACCTCAGTTCTCCAGTCCTTATTCCTAAGTAGGCAGTGCGTGTTGTCCTCCCTCCTCCCGGAGAACTGCTGGGAGTCTGCCACAAAGTGTGTATTTAACAACATATCCACGTTCCTAAAATACAGTTTACTCACCTGTAACAGGAGATCTTACTTCGAGAGGGCTCTTGCAGTAGGTAATTACATATAGGACTCATGCCAGGAGGCGGCAGGACCCCACGGAAAATTTTCTAGCTAGCGGTCCCTAGCGAGGGACCGCCCCCACGTCAGGTGACCGGCGTCAGGAGGCGTCGGTATAAACGGCCAGTCCCGGACACCCGCCTTCCAGTTCTTTCCCGCCGTTAGCTCGTGCAGCGCCTCACGGAAAAGTTTGTGCTTCGTCAGCCCTTCCTTCGTCAGTTTTTAACCGAAAAAACTCTATTTTCTAGGGACATGGATATGTTGTTCATCCACACTCATTGGCAGTATCCTTGCCGCTTTAAATCTTGCCGGAAGGTCTTCAAGCTTGCTCCTCCCACCCACCCGGGTGGTATAACTCTCGGCTCCGCCCATGACGCCAGATCTTCCTTACCGCTTGGAAGCTCAGGGTTCCTCCTTACGCCTCTGCGTTTTGACTAGTTCCTATTTCTCCGTTTGCTGGATTTAAAAATAAATTTTGCAAAAGACTTCAGTCTTCTATCCCTCGCGCGGTCATGGACAAATCGACTCCGGTTTCGAGATGCCCATGCGGGACAGAAGATGTCTCGGACGGATCCTCACTCCCGTGTGTATACTGCTTGGGCCTTGAGCGACCACGAGGCTTGCGACCTGTGCTCATCTTTCTCGGCCCTCGTCCTCGAAGACCGTGCTGCCCGATTGCAACTGGGCGTCGAGCGTTCCCTCGGTGAAGTCCAAGGAGGCCGGTTGGCGGTGTCCGCGGGCGGGCGGCTGGATCAGCTCGGCGGATGGTGCGCCCTCGAAGAGGAGGCGGCGCGGCCGTGATCTTCCTCGGCGCGGCATTTATCCGCTCTCTCTGGGTTCTTCCTACCGCGGCTTCTTTTAGGCTTTGTCTGTCCCTCTCCACTAAAGGAGAAGGGCCTGCGTCTGCTGGACCTTATTCTCGGTCCAAAAGAGGACAGGGTAAGTCCCTCCGTCGGCGCTCTTGGGAGCGGGAAAGGTCCCTCTCCCCGGGCCGTCGACCGTCGGCTGATCGACCGCTCCGGCTTGAGCCACTGGCCTCACGGTGTCCCCGTCAGGTCAGTTGACCGAGACTCCCACCCGATGAAGTCAGATTTTCTCGACCCATTGATGAGCTATCGCCTTTAACAGCCGAGATTCCCCTCTCCCGGTTCCCCGGGAGGAGTTGAGGATCCCGTGGGCTCGCCTGTGCCTCCGGTTCCGGAGCCCTCGGATGGACCATCCGAGCGAGGGAGTGCCGGGATCCGCCGACACCTCCCTCAAGCACCGACCTCGGAAATTCCGGGACTCTCGGTCTTCGACCTCTTCGCGGGTCCAGCCGATCCCACTGGCCATAGGCGGTCTCGTCTCGGCATCATGGTAAGCGGCAAGTCGCTGCTGCCTCGCCCCTCCTCCTCGGATGAGGGGAGGCTTCGTAAATTACCGGGGACGGTAATGAGGATCTTATGTTGCAACAGCTCCTCCTGGTCGGAATAAGCGACTGCCGCCTCCCGCCATTAATGGCTGTCACCGAACGGCCGACACAACCCCTGACTTGTCCGAGGAGCCTATACCCAGGCCGTTGTTCGGCCAAAACCAGCTGCTCCACCCGATTCGTGGAACCTCCGCCCACAGCCACCAATTGGGGCTCCGACCATGATTCTCGGTCGGCCTAAGGGTTTACCCCATCGGCTGTCAGTTACCCTCACTCCCAGACCGACCTCGGCAGGTGAAGGGTGGCTCAGGCCAGAGGAGCTCTTCGAGGACTCTTCCGAGTCCGAAGATGATTCCTCCTTCTTCCAAGCGACTGGACTTGGAGTCTTCAGGAGGTCAGTCACCGGACGAGTAGCCCGCCGTCCTTCCTAGGACTGCTTCGCTCATCTCGGAGTCTACCGGATGGAGCTCGAACCTGCTTCCAAACGGGCCAGGTATCCCCTCACGGAGATTCTGGACCGAGGGATTCTCCGACGGAGGCCTTCCGTGGCCGAGGGCCATAGTGGGTCCAGCACTGGAACTTTGGTAGCGCCCTGCTTCCTGCCCCTGCGCCTTCGGCCAGGATGGCCAGGAAGTATGCGGTCCCTACGTTCCTTGTCCGGTTTTTCGAACACCCTCTGCTGAGGGGTTGGTTACCGACAGCTTTTCGGCGCCACGGCAACGCCAGGATGTGGACAAACCTCCTGACAAGGAGTCCAAGAAATTGGACTATGTCGGCTTAAAGTCTCACGCTACGGCCTCTCTCGGCCTTCGCCAGGCCAGTTCGGCCGTCCTCATGGCACTATTTTCTCATGCCCTGTTGGCTCCTGGATGAGTCATCCTCATCTTCCCCACCGATCTGGCAGACTACGGTTAAGCAGGAAGGGACCAGGGCAGGGTAGTGGCCAAACAGCAGCTCCAGACTGTTGGATATAGGGACTCATGTGCCAGATCGGTGGCGGTCGCGAGTGGCTATGCGTCGCGGGCTTGGCTGAGGATATCCACCTTTACTCGGATACCCAGCACAAGTTGGCGGATGTTCCTTTTGGGGACTGGGCTCTTCGGCCCTGGGGTGGAAGGTCACCTGCAGAGGATCGAGAGTCCATGCCACCTTGGACCTCGTCTCTTCCGGCCAGAAGGACAAAGGCCGAAACCACAGCCTAAGCTCCTTTTCGCCTTCCAGCCCTCGGCCCGCCTGCCCAGCAACGCCAGGGCCAGCAGGCTCGGCCTTGGCATCCCAAACCCAAGCCGCCGCTTCCTCTAACAGGAGGCAGGGAGGAAGGCCCAGGAGGTCCCTCGGCCGGTCCCTCCTCCAAGCTGCCCAGTGGACGGGCTGAGGGTGTCGCCCCATCCCCTCACACTTACTCTCCTGGGTCCCCGTGGGGACGGCCCGCACTTCCGTTCCGCCTGGTCCGCTGTTACCAGGGACAGGTGGGTCTTGGAGGTGGTGGGAAGAGGCCTGCCTGGAATTCGAGCAGGCACCACCCTTCAGAGCGTGGCCCCTCGGGGCTTCGGGATCCCCAGCCTCACTGGCGGCTCGTCGAGCCGACATCGCCTCCTCCTCCAGGGAGGTGGTAAGAGGTGGACCCTCCTTCAGACCCAGGGTTTGTGTCCAGGTACTTCCTGGTTCGGATCGGACGGGGCTGGCGCCCATTCTCGACCTACGCACCTAAACAAGTTCCCTAAGGTCTCGAACCTTCAGGATGGTCACACTCTGGCTCAGATAATACCATCCTTGAACGCTGCTGTGGTTCTGCTCTCTGGACTTGCAGGTGGACGCTGCCACCGGCCCCTATCCCGTCCGCTCCACCAGAGATTCCTTCGCTCGAGCGGAAGGATCCTTTTCGAGTTCCAAGCCATGCCCTTCGGTTGTCTCCAGCTCCCAGGGTCTTCACCAAATGCATGGCAGTGGTGACAGCATTCCTCTTGGCGCCGAGGGGTCCGGTGTACCCTCACCTGACGACTGGCTGATAGCAGCTCCTCCAGGGATGAGGCGGAGTGGTCCAGAGATCTGGCCTCCAGGTCTGTTCTCAACTGGGCCTCCTTATCAACGAGGCCAAGTCGGAATCTCGAGCCAAGCAGGTGATTTTATTCATCGGGCGCAGCTCGACTTTCTCGAGCCAGAGCTGCCTCCGCGGACAGGGCCGAGGTTCTTTCCTCCTTTTCCCGATCATTTCTGGTTGGGCAATTGCGCCCTGCCGGGACTTCCCTGCGCCTCCTGGGTCTCATGGCGGCCTGCACCAGCGTGGTCCGTGTGGGCCCGCTGGAACATGCGTCTTCAGTGGGGACTGGCCAGCCAGTGGTCACAACGCAGCGATCCCTTGACCAGCTTAGGTCGGTGACATAGGGGATGGAACGCTTCCAGTGGTGGACTGCTCCAGATCATTTGCAGGAGGGCATCCCATCTGTCCGCCCGAGCCGACGGTCTCTATCGACCGATGCCTCTCTGATGGGTTGGGGTGCCCATCTGGGGAACACCGGGCTCATGGCTCTGGTCCCCGGGGAGTCCCGATGCCACATCAACCTGTTGGAGCTCGAGCGGTCCGCCTAGCTCACCGCCTTTTCTCGTTCCTCCGGGGTCAAGTGGTCCGAGTCCAGACGGACAATACCACGTACCATGTACTATCTGAACCGCCAGGCGGGACGCTGGCCCATGCTTCTATGCAAGGAAGCTTCCCGATTTGGTCACTCGTGCGCAGCCTGGAGGCGGATCTCCTAGCCATTCACGTGGCAGGAGCCTCCAACACCCTGGCCGATGCCCTGAGCCGGATAGGGGCTGCATCCCACGAGTGGTCTTTCCTGCCGGAGGTAGTACAGCATCTGTTCTCCCTTTGGGGCACACCTCAGGTGGACCTGTTTGCCTCCAGGGAGAACGCGAAGCTGAGTCTGTTCCATGCCCGCCCCCCTCAGCAGGGCTCGCTGCAGGGGATGCCTTCCCGAGGCAATGGACCCCGGTTTTACGCCTTTTCCCATTTCCTTGATCCACAAGGTGCTTCTCAAGGAGAGGAGGACAAGGCGCAGGTGATCTGATAGCTCCCAGACTGGCCTCGCCAGTTCTGGTACCCAGATCTCCTCAGTCTCAGCTCCAGGACTCGCGGCAGCTTCCAGCTCGCCGGACCTGCTCTCAGTCAATCAGGGAAGGTGTTCCATCCGGACCTTCAATCCCTGCACCTGACGGCCTGGTTCCTGAGCGGCCAGAGTTCCAGGCCTTGGGTCTTTCCGATGAGGTCCTCAATGTAGTTGAGGCGTCCGTAGAGTCGACCAGAAAATGTTATGCCTTCAAATGGAAAAGGTTTTCCATTTGGTGTCAGGGCAAGGGCTTGGACCCTTCCTCCTGTTCCTTGGCAAGCATCTTGGACTATTTATGGTCCCTTTCTAGTCAAGGGCTTAGGCCGCATTTAATTCTAAGGGTGCACTGGCAGCCATCTCTGCTTACCGGGCGCGGCCGGAAGCAGTCGGTGGCACAGGAGAAGGTGGTTCATGCTTCAAAGGCCTTGATCACATTTCCTCCAGTGCGGGAACCTCACCGTGATCTACTGCTGGTACTGGCAAAGCTCATGGGCAAGCCATTCGAACCTATGCACAGGTGTGCTCTCTCTCACCTGTCGTGGAAGACCGCCTTCTTGGTGGCTATCACGTCAGCCAGAAGGATGGGAGAGCTCCAGGCGCTTCCATCGAGTCTCCTTACCTGGTCTTCCAGAGGGACAAGGTAGTCCTCTGCCCCCACCGAAATTCCTTCCGAAGGTGGTGTCGGAGTTTCACCTTAACCAGGTGTTGACTCTGCCGGTGTTCTACTCCAATCACACTCGGAGGCTGATATAGGCTCCATACTTGACCCTAGAAGGCGCCGTTATTATAAGGAGCGCACGGCTGAAATTCGGGAGAGGTTCGCCAGCTGTTTGTCACCTCACGCTAGGCCGCATCTGGCAGACCTGCAGCCAAGCGGACGATAAGCAGGTGGGTAACCTCCTGCATAGATCTCTGCTATAAGTTGGGGGCATGGAGCCTCCCCAGAGGATAAGAGCGTATCTACCCGCCATACTGCTGCAACGGTGGCTGCTTCCAGGGACGTCCCTATCCAGGAAATCTGCAGGCTGCTACCTGAAGTCAGCAACACCTTCATTACCCACTACCACATCGACCTTGAGTCACGCCGGATGCTGGTTTTGGGGCCTCGTGTTCTCCAGTCTCTCTTTCCCAAGTAATATATGGGGTGCTGTCTTGCCTCCCTCCTCCCGGAGAACTGCTAGGAGTCTGCCAATGAGTGTGGATGAACAACATATCCATGTCCCTAGAATACAGGTTACTCACCTGTAACAGGAGTTCTAGGAATGGTATATGTTGTTCATCCACTACGACTTCCTAAACCTCCGGCTTGACGCACAACCTGAGCTTCCAGCGGACCAGATCTCGGCGTCATGGGCGGAGCCGAGTTATACCACCGGGTGGGTGGGAGGAGCAAGCTTGAAGACCTTCCGGCAAGATTTAAAGCGGCAAGGATACTGCCAATAGTGTGGATGAACAACATATACCATTCCTAGAACTCCTGTTACAGGTGAGTAACCTGTATTTTTCGACTAACGTCAGTACTAGCGTCGGTGTATGTTCCCTCACCCTCCGAGCACAAGAAAAGTGTGATTCATGCGGCTCAACTCACCGCGGGGAAGGACGGCCACTCCTGTGCCTGTTCTGCCCAGGCCCCGATCACCCGGCCGAGAAGTGCCAGCATTGCCTCAGCTTTAACGCTGCTACCCAAAAAGGCGACAGCAATCCCTGAAGCCCATATTCTAAAGAAGAAAATGAGCTCTATGGAGAAAGAGCTTAAAAAACTGAGGCAGGCGTCCACTTCCCCCAAAGGCCATTGGAAGATGAAGAAGGACAAGGAGAGGCACCAGGACAAAGGCTCCTCCACCGCGTCTTCCTCGGGAGTCGCTAGACGCAGGTAACATCCCACCGGGATCGCGCTTCCCACCGGCCGCCTCAGAGAGCTTGAGGCGGCCGACCAATCTGCCTGGCTCGCGCCTCAGGCCTTGCGGGCGCCCGGCAGTTGAGGTCTCCACCCCTGGTTCGGCTGCTGGCTCACGGCCCACCACTGTGAGCGACACCGTAAGCTGGGCGCGGCTCCTCTGACGTCCACCCGGAGAGGGCTGGTAAGACGTCCAACCCTCCGGGGCGACGCGGCGCTCCTCTCCACCGGACCAGGCCGATCCTCTTCTCGGCCTATCTCCGGTGACCGCCTCAGAAGTCGGACGCTGCTCATCTGGCCGGGCTAAGGAACAGACGGACCCCAAAGTCCGCTGCTCCCGGTTCCCGCAGTCTGCTGCCATCTGGGAACCAGAGTCTCTCCCAACCTGAACCGGGGACTTTTCCTCCGTCCCCAGGCAAAGCTGGGATGTTTTCCTCCGTCGGTCCTTCCTCCATCTGGAGTACCGGACCTGATGGCTCCCCAGACGCCCGGCCCGACGTCGGGTACTGCAGGCGCCAGGGCCTCCGCCGTCGGCCTTACCAACTCCAGGAGATATTCTGCTCCCTATCGGGCACCACGGACCCGCCCGTGAGGTTACCGCCAGGCTTGCCCGTCCGCAGCCTTCGCTCCCGGGTATCCTCCGTCTTGTTCGATGCCGGTGTACCCGGGAACGCAGTATCCCGCGCCAGTACCTGTTGCCGGCTTCCCGACACCATAGTACTCGATGCCCCTAATACCCGGCGCCGGGCTACCCGCGGCCGGGTTTTGGATACACTCCATACGGGTATAACCCGTATCCTTATCCCCCACCTCCTCCTCCACCGCCCTCGCGGCCGCCGGTGGACCTGCAGGGAGACTCTGGCCTCCTGCTGGGCTGAGGCCAAGGCTCAGCTCACCAAAGAGATCAGAGAGCCTTCGGCCGACGGTGCCGTCCCAAGTTCCCGTGCGCCCCAGGCGGCACACTCCTCACCACCTCCGACTCCAGGGTTCTTCCGCCTGGGATCCAGTGAGGGGCAGGACACGCTCCCTGGGGACTCCTCAGGGTCCGTTTTCTCCCCAGGTCGAGAAAGGAGTCTTTCTCTCCTTCATCCTCCTCTTCATTCTCGAACTCTTCTGACGGCTGCTCTGGAGAGAGATGACGAGCCCGCCTCCGCCGAAGCCCTGGCTATGATTCCTCCAAGTCTCCTCCAGAGGATCTCTTTTACGGAGTTGCTTAGGAAAATCCATGAGGTTCATCAGTGGCACTCCCCTGGAACCAGATCCTCAGCATCTGAAGTCTGCTGAACATCTGGATCTGCCCGTGACAGCTCCTATCTTGGTGCCTCCCTGGATAGAGCCTCATCGCCGACCTTGTTACCACGATATGGAACAGCCGTTGGCTTAGCTCCACTTCCTAGGAAGTCGAACAGGCTATATCAGGCTCCAGAGGTGTTGATTTCCTGGATTCTCACCGTGCCAACTCAGTCGTGATTAGCCGGCCACGTCCGGGTCATGCTAACCTTAAACATCTTAGCTCGTCACCTCTGATATGAATCTCCTTTGACCAGTATGGAGAAAGATTTACGCCTCCACAATGGGGATTAGGGCCCTGAACTATGTCGGCCACATGGGGACTACCACGCCATCCTTACTCACACGAAGGTGCTGGACCCTGCCTGACTCCAGGTCAAGCAGGAGTTGGCTGATCTCGTCCGCTCTGCTTGTTTGGCCAGTGACACATGCGACAACATACGACGCTAGGTGGACACTGCTGAGCTGAGCTCAGTCACTGTAGTTCACGGGCGCCATGCTTGGCTCTGCATGTCAGGTTTGGTCCCGGAGGTGCAATCTGTATCCAGGAAGCACCCTTCCGGGTCGGTGTTGGGATGATGTCAAGGATCATTACCGATTTGCAAGAGAAGGGACGGCCTCTGAAGTCAGTTGATTCCACCGACTGTCCCTCAGCAGCAGTGCCATCCCTTTCGCAGACGGAATCGGCCAAAGGCAAAACCCCAGGGAAGGTGGGCCACAAAATGCCGGGCCCCCACGGCTGCTAAGCCCGGCCACAGCAGCGGGTGCTTCAGCTGCGGCGCTGCCCCACACTACCTGAGTCCTTTCCTCCCACTTCCTCCGACTCCTAGAGGAACTGGTGTAGGGAGGGTTTCCACCTTCCGGGATGGGAGAGGATAACCACGGATTCTTGGGTACCCAGCTCATAGCAGAAGGACACTCACAGAGTTTTTTTTTCAGAAACCACCCGCCACCACCCCTTCTGAAGTCCGTCAGATTCACGGGAACATCTTTCTGGTCCAGGAGGAATCTCGGCTCTTCTGTTGAAGTAAGCGATGAGAACCTGTCTCTTCATCTTCAGGAGACTGGTTATTCTCATTTCTTTCCTGGTCCTGTAAAGACGACGGAGATCTCAGACCAATTTAGATCTCAGTTCCTGAATCTTTATGTAGAGTACAAAAGGTTCAGGATGCTCTTTTCAGAACCTTCGCCTCCTCCGCCGGGTCACTGGCTTTGTAGCTCTGGATATGCAGGATGCTTATCTGCACATTCCCATCTCACCATCTCATCGAGATACCTTCGCTTTTGATGCCCAGGGGGACCACTACCAGTTCATACGCCCTGCTTGGTTCATCTCTCGCCCTCCCGAGTATTTTACCAAATGCCTGGCAGTGGTGGGCTCACCTGCATACCAAGGAGTACAGGTTTTCCTTACCTGGACGCACTGGCCCTGGCAGCCTCATCCAGGAGGAACTCCTGCTGCTCCTCTCCCTTACCCAGAAGGTTTTGTCTGCCTTGGTATTACCATCAGCCATTCCAAGTCTCATCTGGACCCATCCCAGAGACTACAGTTTATTGGGAGATCCTCGATACGTACCATGGGCAAGGCCTTCCTGCCTCCGGACAGGGTGGCCTCCCTTCAGACCCAGATAAATCTGTTGTCCGACCGCAGGATGGTTTCTGCCAGGTCGGTCCTTTGCCTTCTCGGGCTCATGGCGGCTGCTATCCCGACGGTCCCTCGCGCTCGACTCCACATGAGGATCTCTCAGTGGACTCTACGCTCTCAGTGGGATCAGCTAGTGGATGACCTAGCTCACTCAGTTCTGATCTCCTCGCCGATGATGTGAGACTTGCAATGGTGGATGGTTCAAGAGAACCTGTTTTGGGGGGTTCCTTTCTTTCATCCTCCCAAACTCTAACCACAGACGCCTCAGGTGAAGGTTGGGGAGCCCATCTAGGCCCTCATCGGACCCAGGGCTCTGGTCCAGGCTAGAACAAGCTCTCCACATCAGTGTGCTTGAGCTTCGGCAGTGTTGTACGTCCTCCAAGCCCTTCACCAATACATCCTTCCCGCCACCTAGCCGTCCAGGTGGACAACATGTGCGTTGTGTACATCGACAAGCAGGAGGACTCGTCCCACCTCTATGCAGGGAGGCAGTGAGGGTTTGGGATTGGGCAACATGAGACCTTCACCTCACGGCGATTCACGTTCCAGGAGTAGACAACACCCTGCCAGACAAGCTAAGTCGCTCTCTGCTCTGACTCACGGTGGGAACTGGACCAAGGGGTCCTAGACAGTATCTTCAACTTTGGGAACACCACAGGTAGTCCACCTGTTATCCCCTCAAACGCAAAAACTTCCCATCTTTTTGAGCGACGCTCTGTCTCTAGACTGGAAGGACAGATTCGTCTAAGTCTTTCCCCCAATTCCTCTTATCCCATGAGTCTTGCAGAAACTAGCTTCAGAAGGAGCGAGAATGATTCTGATCGCTCCTTTCTGGCCCAGGCAAATCTGGTTCTCTCTTCTACAGCAATATTCAGAGGATCTTCCTCTTCCTCTGTCTCGAGGTTTGTTGACCCAGGATCAGAGGACCCTGGTCCATCCAGGCCTCAAATCCCTTCAGCTACAGGCATGGCTCCTGCAGACCTAGCCCAATCCCATTTTGGAGTGTCCCCCAAAGTGGCGGAGATTTTAGTGGAGGCCAGAAAACCCTCCACCAGATCCACTTATGCCATGAAGTGGAAAAGATTCACTATTTGGGCCGCTTCTAAGAACGTGGAACCTTTCTTCTGTTCAGCGGGGCTTCTGCTGGAGTATCTCCGTCATCTGTTTGACTCGGGTCTCAGCTATTCCTCTCTGAAGGTACACATGGTGGCCATTTCGCCTATCATGTTCCCTTCACAAACAAGGCCTTGCTCAACTGGAGATCTCCAGACCTTTCTCAGAGGGTTCTCCATCTAAGGCCCCCATCCATACTCCTGCCCCCCTTGGGACTTGAATTTTGTTCTATAGAAACTTCCTTCCTCCCTTGAACCTGCAGCTTCTCTGGTTTGAAGTTTCTTTTATGGAAGGCGCTCTTCTTGTGGCCATTACTTGTTTCAAGAATCTCCGAGCTCCAGGCCCTGATGTAAAATCTCCTACTTGATTTTTCATAAGGAACGAGTTGTTCGCATCTAATCCTAAGTTTCTACCTCAAGTAGTAGCAGAGTCTACCTTAAATCAGTTCATAGAGCTACCTGCCTTTTTTTCGCAGTTCTCTAATCAAGAGGAATATTTACTCCATACTATGGATGTTCACCAGATTCTGAGATGCTACACGAACAGGACGAAGGATCTCAGAAAGACTGATCAGTTGTTAGTCTCTTTTGCTCACAAAAGGGAAGGCAATGCCGTTTCCAAGCAATGTCTGTCTAAGTGGTTGGCTCATTGCATCACTTTCTGTTATGACAAATACCACAAGACCCTCCCAGGTCAAGTCAGAGGCCACTCCACAAGAAGAGTAGCTGCCTCTGCGGCTTGGTTCAGGAATGTGTCTGCGGCAGACATCTGTGCTGCCGCCACCTGGACTTCCGTCCATACCTTTACGAAACACTACAGTTTGGATGTTGCCTCTCGCCGTAGAGCAGGCTTCGGGCTAGCTGTTTTGCAAGAAACACAGAATTTGACGGCAGATAAGGACCGCTTGGCCCGCCTAGTCTGCCCTTTTTCCTACCTAACAGATAAGCTGCAGATCCTAGTTAACCAAAACAACTTACTTCCTCCTACCCCCTACTAGGACTGCCTTATGCCTGTTCCATGCATTCTTGAATTCCCCCACTGTTCTTGACTCCACGACCTGCTCAGGGAGGCTGTTCCATGCATCCACAACCCTCTTTGTGAAAAAATACTTCCTCACATTACCTCTGAGTCGTCCCCCCTCTATCTTCAAATTGTCCCCTTGTTCTTGCACATCTCTTTTTCTGAAAGATGCTACCCTCTTGGACTTTGTTGATTCCCTTGAGGTACTTGAAAGTTTCTATCATGTCCCCTCTCTCCCTTCTTTCCTCAAGGGTATACATATTAAGCTCCTTTAGTCTTTCTTCATATGTCTTCTAGTGCAGACCCTGCACCATTTTAGTTGCCCTCCTCTGGACAGCCTCCACTCTGTCTTTGCGGAGATGGGGTCTCCAGAACTGCACACAGTACTCCAGATGGGGTCTCACCAACTGTCTGTACAGAGGGATAACAACTTCCTGTTTTCTACTATTGATGCCTCTTCCTATGCATCCCAGTATCCCCCCAGCCTTTCTTACTGCCTTCTCACATTACTTGCCAACCTTTAGGTCATCTGATATAATTATCCCCAGGTCCCTTTCCATTTTTACTGTTGTCAGTATCTCTCCACCCATTGTGTATGCTTCCCCTGGGTTTTTGTTTCCCATGTGCATTACCTTGCACTTCTTTGCATTGAATCTGAGCTGCCATACATTTGACCATTCCTCCAACCTTGCCAAGTCCCTTCTCATCCTTTCCACTCCATCTTGTGTATCAACCGTGTTGCAGATCTTTGTGTCATCTGCAAAGAGACATACTTTTCCTTCCATTTCCTCTGCAATGTCACTTATAAAGACATTAAAAAGGACCGGTCCTAGTACTGAACCCTGCGGTACCCGCTAGTAACCCTCCTTTCTTCACTGTGTCTCCATTTACTACTACCCTTTGCCCTGTTGTCTAGCCAATTTTTATCCAGGCTACCACCTTGGGACCCACTCCAAGGCTGGCTAACTGTGTATTAATCTTTTGTGTGGGACTGTATCAAATGCCTTGCTAAAATCTAGGTAGGCCATGTCCACAGCCCTCCCTGGTCTACTACTTTGGTCACCCAGTCAAAGAAATCTATTAGATCTGTCTGACACGACCTTCCCATTGTGAATCCATGCTGCCTTGGGTCCCTGTGCCCCACTGGCCTCTAGGTACTCAACAATTCTTTCCTTCAGAAGTGATTCCATCATTTTCCTACCACTGAGGTCAAACTAACTGGTCTGTAGTTTCCTGCCTCTGTCCTGCTCCCACTTTTGTGAAGAGGAATCACATCTGCCCTCCTCCAGTCCTCGGGTACCACCCCATCCTCCCATGATTTGTTAAAGAGAGTAGTCAGCGGTGTCACTAGTTCTGCCCTTAGTTCTTTTAGAATTCTTGGGTGAATCCCATCAGGCCCCATTGCTTTGTCCACCTTCAATTTTATTAGTTCTTTCAGAACCCTTTCTTCTGTAAATGGACTGGTATCGACCCCCGTCTTCAGAGTGTTTCTCTTGTTTGGTTTAAGTACCTCCCCCTCCTCTTCCTTTGTAAATACTGAACAGAAATATTCATTCAGTATCCCTGCTTTTTCACTGTCACCCTCTACCTACATTCCCTCCCCTTTATTAAGCCTTAGTATCCCTCCTTTGGTCTTTCTTCGCTCCCTAATGTACCTATAAAATGTCTTATCCCCCTTCTTAACAGAATTGGCTATCCTTTCCTCGGTTTGGGCCTTTGCTATTCTGACTGCCTTCCCAGCCTCTTTCTGCTTTAACTGATAAAGTTCTCTGTCCTGCTCCTTCTGTGTTTCCTTATATTTCCTGAATGCTATCCTTTCTCCTTAACCTTCCTGCCACCTCTTTTGAGAACCATAGCATTTTTCCTTGATTGTGTTTTATTGATTTGCTTTACACAAAGGCTTGTTGCCTCTGTGATGGCTGTTTGATTACTCCCATTGTTCCTCCACCCTCCTTCTTGCCTTTTTGCTAGTGCTTTTCTGAGGCACTCTCTCATTTTCCCAAAGTCAGCCCTCCTAAAGTCCAGTACTCTTGCTTTTGTATGGCTTGTTTGTATGGCTGTGTTTATCGTGAACCACACTGTTTGGTGGTCGCTTGTTCCCAGATGGCTACCGACTTCTAAATCTGAGATTCTTTTTCCGTCCCAATTTGAGAGTACCAGGTCTAAGACTGCTACCTCCCGAGTGGGTTCCAATACTAGCTGTCTGTGGCATGCCCCCTGTAGGGCATCAAGAATGACCCTGCTCTTGGATGTGCCTGCAGCAAAGGTGCTCCATTTAACATCTGGCATATTCAGGTCCCTCATCAACAATATCTCACCCTTTTTCTGCCATTCTAAGAAAGCCTTCTATCATTTCCTTTTCCATTCCCTTCCTCGCTATGGGGGTCTGTATTCAACCCCCATGCGGATTGTGGTGCCATTTCCTGTCTCCAGGGTGACCCAGAGTGCCTCATCTGCTCCTGTTTACTCTTTAGTTCTGTTGCTTGATCCCTTCCTTTACATAGAGAGCTCCTCCTCCTCTTTTACCCTCCCTGTCCCTCCTGTAGATTGTGTATCCTGGTATGTTGACATCCCAGTCATGGTTCTCGGTGTACCATGTTTCTGTGACTGCCACAATATCCAGGCAACCCTCTTCCATCAAGGCCACTAGTTCAGGGAGCTTGTTACACAGACTACGGGCATTGGTACTCATCACCCTCCACTTTTTGATAGCCTTACCCCTTTTAGCCCCATTCCTGTCCTTACTACATTTGCCTTTTTTTACATTTACCTCTGTTCTGCTCCTAGTAACTTCTCTACCTTGGTGTTTGCCTACTAATCACCCATGTTTTGTGGGGGAGGCTAGGATTTCCTGCTCTTTTCAGTGCCCTCCTCTTGGCTGGTTTAAATGCTTGCCAATGAAGCATTTAAACCTCACCTAGGATCCTGGTCCCCGGACAGATGCAGACCATCGCACAGTAGGTCTGCATCCCTCCAGGTGGCTCCCCAGTCCCAATGAAGCCAAAACCCTGAGCTCCACACCAGTTTTTCAACCACTCATTGAATTCCCTGGTAAGGAGTGCCCTAGCATCCACCTTGCCATAGACGGGCAGCACCTCCGAGAAGGTACCGTATGCACTACTTGTCTAAGGCCCCTCCCCAACTCTACAAATTCCTCTTGCACTGCTCTGATCCCATTCCTAGCCAGGTCATTTGTCCCTAGGTGGACAATGACATCCACTTCCCTCCCTTGTGCAGCTCCTCCCACAATCCTGAGGATTCGCTTCCTGTCGCTCCGGTCTTGAGGCTTGCACGGCTAGAACTGCTTCTTGGAGTAGTTTTCCTCCCGGTGCCTTTCTTTGTTCCAGACTGCTTGGGATTCAGTCTTATGTAATTACCTACTGCAAGAACCCTCTCGGAGTAAGATAGTACAGTTACGTAAGAACTTACCGTAACAGTAGATCTTCGAGAGAGGCTCTTGCAGTAGGTAATACCTTCCCGCCCTCCATCCCCCTAGGCTTTTTCAGCTCCTTTTCCATTGAGGGAAATATCTGCTCCTCTCTTGTCCGGCCTCTTTCGGCCTGTGGCGGGAAAGAACTGGAAGGCGGGCGTCCGGGACCGCCCCTTTATACCGACGTCTCCTGGCGCGAGTCACCCTGGCGTGAGGCGGTCCTTGCCAGGGACTGCTAGCTAGAAATTTGCCTGTATCTGCTACCACCATGCCAGTCCTATATATAATTACCTACTGCAAGAGCTCTCTTCGAAGATGTACTGTTACGGTAAGTTCTTACGAACTGTACTTTCTAGGAGTGGTATATGTTCATCCACACAACCCACCCGACCTCCCGGCTTTGACGCAACCTGGCTTCCAGCAGGCTAGATTCATGGCGCATGGGCGGGCCGAGGGTTTTACCACCCAGGTGGGTGGAGGAACCAGCTTGAAGACCGTCCGGCAAGATTTAAAGCAGCAAGGAACCTGCCACAAAGTGTGGATGAACTACATATACCACTTCTAGAACTCCTGTTACAGGTGAGTAACCTGTATTTATTGATGTATAGGGAGAAAAGGATGAGACCTAATATGGAGCCTTGCGGGACTCCCCTGGCCACTGGGAGGGATGCAGAGAAGAGGCTACCAGCTTTTACGTTCTGGGTCCTTCCAGATAAGTAGCTGGTAAACCACTGGGCAGCAAGGGAGGTGGCACCTACATTTATTAGGCTTGAGACCAATAGATTGTGGTCAACAGTGTTGAACACTTTGCTGAGATCTAAGAATACTGCACCAGTAACTTTCTTGGAGTCCATGGCTGTGACCCAATCATTGGTAACTTCCGCTAGAGCAGTGATTCTGCTATGGTTGGGCCAGAAGCCGGATTGTGCAGGGTTGAGGATTGAAGATGATTCAATATGGAGGTGTTTTTTTTTTGTTTTTTTTTTTCTTAATCATTTTTCTCCCTTGGTCCCTGGTCTGCCTGCCTCTATCACGTCCTGGCATCCCCTCAGGTCTTCCGGCCGCCATCTCCAGGGATCCCCAGCTTCTGTTCGGGTCCCGCAGCTTCCGTTCGGGTCCCGCAGCTAGTACCCCCACAGCGGGGCGGCGGCGGGCCCCCCTTCACCCTCCGCTGAGACCGGATCCAGTGTGTCGCTGCGTGCCCTCGGAGCCATTGCTCCCATCGGAGACGGCCATCATGCCACCACAACCAGTGCCAATTTCCCATTTTCTCCCCATGGCGTGTGAGGCATGCAATGATGCCAAGGGACAGGCGCACGCATGGTACCGCACGCACACCTTCCCGGCGTCGGCCCCAGCACATCCCCCTGACTGCCTATGCTACTGCATCACCCCCAGCCATTGCTAGAGGCCACCAGAGCACCGGTGACAGCATCCCCCCCCTTCCTGGGGAAGGAGAGCAGTCCAGCGGACGCTCTATCCTTCACCCTCTCCGAGGACCCTTGCTCGTTCCTGAACCTGGGTCACCGGCGCAGCGCAGGTGTGGCGCCCAGCACCTCAACCCTCAATATGGAGTTTTATTTGGGAGTAAACTAGCTTTTCAAGGACATTGTCGAGGACAGGCAAGATTGAGATGGGCCTGTAGTTGTTTAAGTCGCATGGGTCTCCTAACTTTAATAATGGGATGACATGGGCAGATTTCCAACAGGCGGGAACAGTGGCAGTGGAAATGGAAAGATTGAATATGTGGAGGATAAGGGCAGTGAGGTAGGGGTAGCCTAGTTTAAGAAAAAATGGTTCAAACTACATGAAGTCTTGCTGTATTCTGACATATGCAGTGATCTCCAACCCTTGAACTGCCCTGGAGAACAAAGAGTTAACTTTCCATGCAGGGCATGGAACACTGAGCTCGAGTTCGGTTGAAGCCTCTGTCTGCTGTTGTTTAAACTCCAACTGCCGGATTCTTTACTCCGCCTCACTGAACAGTCGCTCCGGAGATTTCTCCTTCGCTCGGTTCAAAAAAAGGTGGTTAAAGTGTTGCTTTTTCGTTCGGTTTCAACGAATTTCTGCTTCTAAACCTGTCAGTTTAAGTCTCTGTCTGTGGTACCAGGAGTACTAGATAGGTTTTCTACATTAGTTTCTGTGTGGAACTTGTAAACATTGGATCGGTTCAGTGTGAACCGATCAAGGTTTGTGTAAAAAAAACCTCTATCTTTATTAGAGTGTGGTAACCGGTCCGTATTGGTTCTAAAAAAACGGATTTCATTACGTTTTTTCCAAGACCAGTATACGTGTCAGGAACGACTAGGGTGTCTTGCCTGGCGGATTGCCGAAAAAAGAGTAAGTTTTGGTTAGGATTGGCCATGTCTGAGAAACCCAAGAAAAAAACCGGGCCCACTGGGTTTCAACACTGTAGTGTGTGTGGGGAAGCCTTTGCTAAGGCTGATCCCCACACCACCTGTGTTTGTTGTCTGGGGTTTGACCACTTCAATTCAGACTGCCAAATTTGTAAAAGTTTTCCCAAAGCTACCCTTGATAAGAGAGTAGGTAGACTGAGGGAAAGGGAGGCTGAGAAGTCCACTGACCCGGATGGCCAGCCCGGTTCAGTTCCGACCGAACCAGAAGGAGTGCCCTCTGACCAGGGCGAAACTTCTTCGGGCAAAAGGAGAACCGATTCTGAGGAGTCTGTTCTGGTTAAAAGAAAGAAAAGGGATAAATCATCCGGTTTGGATCCACAAGTTCTTTCTCCGACCGCTGATGAGATAGCCAAAGCAATAAGGATAGTTCAGTCGCTAACTTCGGTTCCGGCCGAACCGGCACCATCTGTCAGGGGCTCGGTTCGGTCGGTTCCCCGGGTTCCGGATTATACTTTAGAAGAATTTTATGAGGCGGAGGAGGGAGAGTATGAAGATGATGATGATGATGGTGATTATGAAAGTCTGGATGTGCCTGTTGACCCGGACATCTCCCCAGACAGACCTTCAGGTGTTTCTCCTCCTAGGCTTTCTGAGTCCCCTTCCCACTTTATGTTTTACAAGAAAGTGGCTGAAACCCTCCAGCTTCCTATGGAAGAAGCAGTAGAGGATCAGGAGGAGCCTGATTTCCTTGAGATAATGGACATCCCAGAGTCCAGGAGATTGTCTGTTCCCCTCCATAAGTCTTTTGGGAAACAGACATTTAAAATTCTAAAAACTCCTAATTCTAGGGACATGGATATGTTGTTCATCCACACTCATTGGCAGTATCCTTGCCGCTTTAAATCTTGCCGGAAGGTCTTCAAGCTTGCTCCTCCCACCCACCCGGGTGGTATAACTCTCGGCTCCGCCCCATGACGCCAGATCTTCCTTACCGCTGAGCTCAGGTTCCCTCCTTAACGCTCTGCGTTTACGACTGGTTCCTATTTCTCCGTTTGCAGTTTAAAAATAAAAATTTTGCAAAAAGACTTGTCTTGATCCCTCGCTGACTGCGATGGACCGTCGACTCGGTTTCGGAGATGCCCATGCGGCAGAAGATGTCTCGGACGGATCCACACTCCACGTGTGTCTACTGCCTAGGGCCTTGAGCACGACCCGCGGGCTTGCGACCTGTGCTCATCTTTCTCGGCCCTACGTCCTCGAAGACCGTGCTGCCCGATTCAACTGGGTGCGTCCGGCGTTTCCCTCGGTGAAGTCCAAGAGCCCGGTTGGCGGTGTCATGGCGGCGAGCTCGGCGGATCAGCTCGGCGGATGGTCGCCCTCGAGAGGAGGCGGCGCTGGTCAGATCTTCCTCGGCCGCGCATTTATCCCGCCTTCTGGGTTCTTCCTACACGGCTTCTTTAAGGAGCTTTGTCTGTCCCTCTCCACTAAAGGAGAAGGGCCTCGTCTGCTGGACCTTTTCTCGGTCAAAAAGAGGGACAAGGGTAAATCCCTCCGTCGGCGCTCTTGGGGCGGGAAAGTTCCCTCTCCCAGACGTCGTCCGTCGGCTTGATCGGCCTTGACCGACCACTGGCCTCACGGTGTCCCGTCAGGTCAGTTGACCGAGACTCCCACTGATGAAGTCGAGATTTTCTCGACCCATTGGATGGCTGTCGCCTTTAGCAGCCGAGATTCCCTCTCCCGGTTCCCCGGGAGGAGTTGAGATCCCGTGGGCTCCGTCTGTGCCTCCGGTTCCGAGCCCTCGGATGGACCTTCCGAGCGAAGGAGTGCGGTTCCGGCCGACACCTCCCGCACCGACCCGGAAATTCCGGGACTCGGTCTCGGTCTCGGACCTCTTCGCGGTCCAGCCGTTCCCACCGTCATAGGCGGTCTCGGTCTCGGCACCGCGGTAAGCGGCGTCGCCGCTCGTCCTCGTCCTCCTCCTCGGATGAGGGGAGGCTTCGGCGTAAATTACGTCGGCGATGCGAGACCTTATGTTGCAACAGCTCCTCCTGGCCGGGAATAAGCCGACTCCGGCGCTTCCCGGCCATTAAGTAACTGTCACCGGAGCACGACACAACCCTCGACTTGTCCGAGGAGCTATACCCAGGCGGTTGTTCGGCAAAACCAGCTGCTCCACGATTCGGTGGAACCTCCGCCTCCACAGCCACAATTGGGGCTCCGACCAAGGATTCTCGGTCGGCTAAGGGTTTACCCCATCGGCTGTCAGTTACCCTCACTCCGACCGACCTCGGCAGGTGAAGGTGGCTCAGGCCAGAGGCAGCTTCGAGGACTCTTCCAGTCCGAAGATGATTCCTCCTTCTTCTCAAGCGACTGGACTTGGAGTCTTCAGGAGGTCAGTCAATGGACGATAGCCCGTCGTCCTTCCTAGGACTGCTTCGGCTCATCTCGAGTCTACCGGGATGGAGCTCGAACCCGCTTCCAAACGGGCGGGTATCCCTCACGGAGATTCTGGACCGAGGATTCTCCGACGGAGGCCTTTCCGGTGGCCGAGGCCATAGTGGGTCCGGCACTGGAGCTTTGGCAGCGCCCTGCTTCCTGCCCTGCGCCTGCCAGGATGGCCAGGAAGTATGCGGTCCCTACGGTTCCTTGTCCGTTTTGAACACCCTCTGCTGAGGGGTGGTTACCGACAGCGTTCCGGTGCGCCGTAACGCCAGGGATGTGGACAAACCTCCTGACAAGGAGTCCAAGAAATTGACTATGTCGCTAAAAGTCTACGCTATGCCCCTCTCTCGGCCTTCGCCAGGCCAGTTCGGCCGTCCTCATGGCACATTTTTCTCATGCCCTGTTGGGCTCCCTGGATGAGGTCATCCCTCATCTTCCCGCCGATCTGCAGACTACGGTTAAGCAGGTGCGGACCAGGGCAGGCAGTGGCCAAACAGCAGCTCCAGACTGCTTTGGATGTAGGGGACTCATGTGCCAGATCGGTGGCGGCCGCAGTGGCTATGTCGTCGTCAGGCTTGGCTGAGGATATCCACCTTTACTCGGATACCCAGCACAAGTGGCGGATGTTCCTTTTGGGACTGACCTCTTGACCCTGGGGTGGAAGGTCACCTGCAGAGGATCGAGAAGTCCAATGCCACCTTGGACTCGGTCTCTTCGCTCAGAAGGACAAAGGCCGCAAACCACAGCCTAAGCCCTTGGTCCTTCTGTGCCCCGCGGCCCGGCCCACAGCGTTCAGGGCCAGCAGGCTCGGCCTTGGCATCCCAAACCCAAGCCGCCGGCTTCCTCTAACAGGAGGCAGGGAGGAAAGGGCCCAGGAGGTCCCTCGGCCGGTCCCTCCTCCAAGCCTGCCCAGTGACGGGCTGAGGGGTGTCGCCCCATCCCGTCACCTACCCCTGGGTCCCCGTGGGGACGGCTCCCACTCCGTTCCGCCTGGTCCGCTGTTACCACGGACAGGTGGGTCTTGAGGTGGGAAGAGGCCTGCCTCTGGAATCGAGCAGGCACCACCCTTCAGGCCGCCCCTCGGGGGGCTTCGGGATCCCCAGCCTCACTGGCGGCTCGTCGAGCCGACATCACTCTCCTCCTCCAGAAGGAGGTGGTAAGAGAGGTGGTGGACCCTCCTTCAGACCCAGGGTTTGTGTCCAGGTACTTCCTGGTTCCGAAACGGACGGGGGGCTGGCGCCCCATTCTCGACCCTACGACCTAAACAAGTTCCTAAGGTCTCGAACCTTCAGGATGGTCACTCTGGCTCAGATAATACCATCCTTGGAGCCAGGCGTGTGGTTCCTGCTCTCTGGACTTGCAGGGCCGCGTTTTTTCCGTCCCTATCCGTCAGTCTCACCAGAGATTCCTTCGCTTCCGGCGGAAGGATCTCTCTCGAGTTCCAAGCCATGCCCTTCGGCTTGTCTCCAGCTCCCAGGGTCTTCACCAAATGCATGGCAGTGGTGACAGCATTCTCTTGGGCGCCGAGGGGTCCGGTGTACCCTTACCTGGACGACTGGCTGATAGCAGCTCCCTCCAGGAAGGAGGCGGAGTGGTCCAGAGATCTGGCCCTCCAGGTCTGCTCTCAACTGGGCCTCCTTATCAACGAGGCCAAGTCGGAACTCGAGCCGAAGCAGGTGATTTTATTCATCGGGGCGCAGCTCGACTCTCTTCGAGCCAGAGCGCGGCTCCCGGCGGACAGGGCCGAGGTTCTTTCCTCCTTTGCCCGATCATTTCTGGTTGGGCAATTGCGCCCTGCCCGGGACTTCCTGCGCCTCCTGGGTCTCATGGCGGCCTGTACCAGCGTGGTCCGTTGGGCCCGCTGGAACATGCGTCCCCTTCAGTGGGGACTGGCCAGCCAGTGGTCTGGCCTTCCGATCCCTGGACCAGCTTGTGTCGTGACACAGGGGATGTGGAATGCTCTCCAGTGGTGGACCGTTCCAGATCATTTGCAGGAGGGCATCCCGTTCGTCCGCCCCGAGCCGACGGTCTCTCTGTCGACCGATGCCTCTCTGATGGGTTGGGGTGCCCATCTGGGGGAACACCGGGCTCATGGCCTCTGGTCCCCGCGGGAGTCCCGATGCCACATCAACCTGCTGGAGCTCCGAGCGGTCCGCCTAGCTCTCACCGCCTTTGCTCCGTTCCTCCGGGGTCAAGTGGTCCGAGTCCAGACGGACAATACCACGACCATGTACTATCTAAACCGCCAGGCGGGGACGCGCCCATGCTTCTATGCAAGGAAGCTCTCCGCATTTGGTCACTTCGTCGCGCAGCCTGGAGGCGGATCTCCCTAGCCATTCACGTGGCAGGAGCCTCCAACACCCTGGCCGATGCCCTGAGCCGGATAGGGGCTGCATCCCACGAGTGGTCTCCTGCCGGAGGTAGTACAGCATCTGTTCTCCCTTGGGGCACACCTCAGGTGGACCTGTTTGCCTCCATGGAGAGCGGGCTGAGTCTGTTCCATGCCCCGCCCTCAGCAGGGCTCGCTGCAGGGGATGCCTTCTCAGGCAATGGACCCCGGGCCTCTTTACGCCTTTTCCCCATTTCCCTTGATCCACAAGGTGCTTCTAGGCGAGGAGGGACAAGGCGAGGTGATTCTGATAGCCCCAGACTGGCCTCGCCAGTTCTGGTACCCAGATCTCCTCAGTCTCAGCTCCAGGACTCATGCAGCTTCCAGCTCGCCGGACCTGCCTCAGTCAATCAGGGAAGGTGTTCCATCCGGACCTTCAATCCCTGCACCTGACGGCCTGGTTCCTGAGCGGCTAGAGTTCCAGGCTTTGGGTCTTTCCGACGAGGTCCTCAATGTAGTTGAGGCGTCCCGTAGAGTCGACCAGAAAATGCTATGCCTTCAAATGGAAAAGGTTTTCCATTTGGTGTCAGGGCAAGGGCTTGGACCCTTCCTCCTGTTCCTTGGCAAGCATCTTGGACTATTTATGGTCCTTTCTAGTCAAGGGCTTAGGTGACGACCCTAAGGGTGCACCTGGCAGCCATCTCTGCTTGCAGGCGCGGCGGGAAGCAGTCGATGGCGCAGGAGAAGGTGGTCTGGCGCTTTTCAAAGGCCTTGATCACATTTCCCTCAGTGCGGGAACCCCACCTCCGTGGGATCTACTGCTGGTACTGGCAAAGCTCATGGGAAGCGTTATTCGAACCTATGCACAGGTGTGCTCTCTCACCTGTCGTGGAAGACCGCCTTCTTGGTGGCTATCCGTCAGCCAGAAGGATGGGAGAGCTCCAGGCGCTTTCCATCGAGTCTCCTTACCTGGTCTTCCACAGGGACAAGGTTGTCCCCGCCCCCACCGAAATTCCTTCCAAGGTGGTGTGAGTTTCACCTTAACCAGGTGTTGACTCTGCCGGTGTTCTACCCCATTCACACCTCGGAGGCCGAATATAGGCTCCATACTCTGGACCCTAGAAGGGCGCTCGCTTATTATAAGGAGCGCACGGCTGAAATTCGGGGAGAGGTTCGCCAGCTGTTTGTCACCCTACGCTGAAGCCGCATCTGGCAGACCTGCAGCCAAGCGGACGATAAGCAGATGGGTAACCTCCTGCAGATCTCTGCTATAAGTTAGCGGGCATGGAGCCTCCCAGAGGATAAGAGCTCATTCTACCCGCCATACTGCTGCATCGGTGGCTGCTTCAGGGACGTCCTATCCAGGAAATCTGCAGGGCTGCTACCTGGAAGTCAGCAAACACCTTCATTACCCACTACCACATCGACCTTGAGTCACGCGGGATGCTGGTTTTGGGGCCTCGGTTCTCAGTCTCTCTTTCCCAAGTAAGTATGTGGGGTGTGCGTCTTGCCTCCTCCTCCCGGAGAACTGCTAGAAGTCTGCCAATGAGTGTGGATGAACAACATATCCATGTCCTAGAAATACAGGTTACTCACCTGTAACGGGAGTTCTAGGAATGGTATATGTTGTTCATCCTGCGACCTCGACCTCCCGGCTCGACGCACAACCTGAGCTTCCAGCCGGGCCAGATCTGGCGTCGTAGGCGGGCCGAGGTTATACCACCGGGTGGGTGGGAGGAGCAAGCTTGAAGACCTTCGGCAAGATTTAAAGCGGAAGGATACTGCCAATGAGTGTGGATGAACAACATATACCATTCCTAGAACTCCTGTTACAGGTGAGTAACCTGTATTTCCATACCTCCTGTGGACAGAAGAATGGACAAGAGGTATACTCTTTCAGGCTCAGATACGGAGTTCCTTTCCCAGCAGTGCAGCCATGTTGGAGTAGTGCAGGCTGCTGCCTGTAATAAGGCAAATATTCCCTTGGCCTCACACCCCCCCAGATACGGACTCCAGGAGGATTGATGCCATGGCAAAGAAACAGTACATGGCAGCATCTTTCGGACTCAGGCAGGCTAACTATATTGCCTACATAGCTAGTCGTGGCCAAAAATATTGGCGCCCTTGCAGTTTTTTCTAATAATGCAGTTGGAATTAAACTCACCTGTGGTGAGTTGCAGGTGCCTGCAATATAAAAATCACTCATTCAACCAGTTTGAATAGAGAAAAGGACTCATTCTCCTGTTTTGTGTCACTGTGTGTACTGCAGTGAGCATGGAGAAAAGAAAGACAGCCAGAGAATTGTCTGAGGAGGTCAGACAGAAGACTGTAGCCAAGCATGGGCAATCTCAGGCTATAAATCAATTCCAGAAACCTTGATGTTCCTGTTTCCACTGTACATAATGTTATCAGGATGTTTAAGGCCCATGGCACTGTAGCCTCCCTGGACGTGGCCGCAAGAGAAAACTTGATCGAAGATCGCAGTGCAGGATTGTTCGAATGGTGGAGAAAGCACCTCGATCAACTGCCAAACAGATTCAAGCTGACCTTCAGACACAAGGTACGACAGTTTCAACTCTCACCATCCGTCGCCAACTCAATGAAAGGGGGTTATATGGTAGGAGGCCCGGGAGGACCCCACTGCTGAGAGAGAGACATAAGAACGCCTGACTGGGGTTTGCCAAAACACACCTGAACAAGCCAAAATCCTTCTGAGAGAATGTCCTGTGGACAGATGAGACCAAATTAGAGCTTTTTGGTAAAGCACATCATCTCTATATTTACAGAAAACAAAATGAAGCCTTCAGAGAAAAGAACACCTTCCCTACAGTCAAACATGGAGGAGGTTCAGTGATGTTTTGGGGTTGCTGTGCTGCCTCTGGCACTGGGTGCCTTGAGCGTGTATGGCATCATGAAATCTGGAGACTACCAGGCCATTTTGAGCGCAATGTTGAACCCAGTGTCAGAAAACTGGGTCTCCGTCAGAAGGTCATGGGTCTTCCAGCAGGACAGTGACCCCAAACACACTTCAAAAGCACCCAGGAATGGTTCAAGACAAGACGTTGGACTGTTCTGAAGTGGCCAGCAGTGAGTCCAGATCTAAATCCCATTGAAAACCTGTGGAGAGATCTTTGAAGACAGCAGTTGGGAGAAGGCACCCTTCAAATCTGGGAGAACTAGAGCAATTTGCACAAGAAGAGTGGCCAAACTGCCAGTAGAGAGGTGCAGAAGCTCATCCATGGCTATAGGAAGTGGTTGATTGCAGTTATTTTGACCAAAGGCTGTGCTACCAAATATTAAGTCTAGGGTGTCAATAATTTTGTCAGTGCCATTTCTTTTCATTTTCTGATTTAAAAGGATATATTAAATTCTGAATCAGAAACAAAGGTTCTGTAATATTAACCGAGAAATAAAGAATTGTGGAGACCAAATACTGTACTGTTGTTAATTTCAACTTGTGTTTAGAGGAAATTGTGAGTTATTTGAAAAAGTGCAAGGGTGCCAATATTTTTGGCCACGACTGTAGGTACCAGAAGTCCAGGTGGGACACTGTGCTGGCTCTAGCTAAACAGGCCCCTGACCAGCTTGCCAAGGAGCTGGAGTGGGTGGCTGCAGATGGGTTTGAGGCATCCAAGGTGCAATTTCATGCTGCTGTGGACTCCAATGATGTTTCATCTAGAGTCATGGCTACATCTGTGGCTCTTCGGAGGATGGCTTAGCTCAGATGTACTAGCCTATCACAGGATACCCAGGCTAAGGCCATGGATTTTCCTGTCAGTGGTAATTCTCTGTTTGGGGAGCAGACAGAGAACTACATGAAGATGATGGATGAATACAGGACCACCTACAGGAGTGCTCAGGCCAAAGAAAGGCAAGCCACTCCTCAGAGGCAGCATTCCAGGGGCAGGAGAAGGCCCTTTCAAATGCCTTTTTACGAAGCCCAGGCCTCCTCTTCTGCTTTTGCTCAGAGGGGGTTCTTTAGAGGGAGAGGCAGACAGGGTATGAGCAGGCCTGCTTCCACCCCTCAGCCTAAAGCCCCTGCCAAGCAGACACCCTGATGGGTCTGCCCGGGCCGATTCTCCAATACCTGTAGGGGGCAGGCTGGCTTACTTTGTCCAGTATTGAAGTCTTTAACATCAGACAAGTGGGTCCTGGAAGTAGTAAGCCAGGGACTGGTTCTCAGCTTCAAAAAATTTCCCAAGATGAGAACCAGATCCTTTCCACCTGCAAATCCATCAGAGGCCTTGCCCTAGAGGCAGAGGTTTCTTCCCTCTTGGCTCTCAGATCCATAGAAAGGGTTCCTACCCTACACAGGGGCAAAGGATTGTATTCCAGGTACTTCCTAACCCCCAAAAAGACAGGAGAATGGCGGCCCATCCTGGATCTGAGATATCTAAACAAGCACCTTTTAAAGCCAAAATTCAAACGGTGACTCTGGGAATAATTCTGCCTCTCTAAGGCCAGGAACTGGCTAGCCTCCCTGGACCTCAAAGATGCCTATTTTCACATTCCCATCAGGTGCTCCCACAGAAAGTACCTCAGGTTCGAGTTGCCCTCAGGCCACTATCAATTCAGAGCAATGCCCTTTGGTCTAACATCAGCCCCAAGGGTGTTCACAAAGTGCCTGGCAGTAGTGGTTGCTTTCCTAAGGAGAAAAAAGATCTCCATCTTTCCATACCTGGACGACTGGCTCATAGTGGGTCAGTCTCCAGACCAAGTCAAGTCACACCTGCAGATAACTCGGCAACTGCTCACTTCCTTAGGATTTCTCCTAAATCTTCCAAAGTCAGTTCTGGAGCCGGTACAGCGCCTCACCTTTATAGGGGCGGAGCTGGATACAATCAGAGCAAAGGCCTTCCTTCCCCTGGACAGGGCAAAGACACTAATAGAACTGGCCTCTTCTTTCACCCTTCAGGTGTCTCGACCAGCAATACACTTCTTGCAGCTCCTGGGCCACATGGCAGCCTCTACAGCAGTGGTCCAGGGGGCAGGATTTCAGATGAGGGACATTCAGTTCCATTTGAGAGCCTTCTGGTCCCAGAGAAAGGATTCCCTTACCAAACTAGTCCCAGTGACTCGAACCCTGACCCAGGCTCTGCAATGGTGGCAGGATCAGGACAGTTTAAGGCAGGGAGTTCCTTTTGTCACTCAGTCTCATTCAGTAATCCTCCACCACAGACACCTCCCTCTTGGGCTGGGGGAGCCCACTTGGGGATCTGCTCCTGCTTGGGACCTTAATGTTTGCATTGCTCAGCTTATGCAACCCCCCTTTGAGCCTTTGTCCTCTGCAGAGCTTAAGTACTTGACTTGGAAAACTGTGTTTTTGGTAGTCATTACTTCTGCCAGGCGCATCAGTGAATTGCAAGCCCTCTCAGTGGAACCTGATTTCATCTCTTTCCATAGAGATAAAGTGGTCCTAAGAACTAACAGGAAGTTTTTGCCTAAGGTGGTTTCAGATTTCAACCTTAATCAGTCTCTCTCTCCTGTTTTCTTCACTGACCATTCCTCCTCTGGGGAGAGGAGGTTGCACAGCCTGGATGTAAAAGAGCCCTTAGCTACTACATAGCGCACCAAGGGTCACAGGTTTGAGTCCCTCCAGTTGTTCCTCACTTATGGGGAGGTAGGTAAGGGCAAACCTGCCACTAAAAGATCTATTGCCAGGTGGATTGTCTCTTGTATACAATTCTGCTATGAGAAATTGGGTAGAGCCCCACCCTCAGGCCTGAGGGCTCACTCTACTAGAGGTACAGCTGCTTCCCTGGCTGCTGCCAGGGATATTCCTATCTTAGAAATCTGTCAAGCAGCCACCTGGAAAACAGTCCATACATTCACCAAGCATTACTCTGGATATCCAGGCTAGGAGTGATGCTCGGTTTGGCACAGCAGTACTTCAGAGCCTATTCCCAAAGTAGGTTCTGTCCCTCCTCCTTGGAGGTACTGCTTGGTAGTCTGCATATGTCAGAATACAGCAAGACTTCATGTTGTTTGAAGAAAAAATTACTCACCTTAGTAATGTTGTTTCTTCTAATGGAGTCTTGCTGTATTCTGACCTCCTCTCAGAACCTGGTTTTTGGGATGTGGGCGGGCAGAAGCAGTGTTGGCACCTAGAGGTGCCCCCTTTTTTCTCGCCCTCCTTTATACTGGGTGTGTGTTGTTTTTTTGGGTTTCCTGACTTGAGTCTTTGCTTTGAAACCAAAAAACCCTTTTTATCAAATTTAGTTGCCAGTTGGCTAGTGTGAGTTTACAGTTTCCACACAGAACGCCCAGTGAGTATAGCTCATAAAGATCTGACAGTTGAAGTTTAAACAACAGCAGACAGAGGCTTCAACCAAGCTCGAGCTCAGCGTTCCATGCCCTGCATGGAAAGTTAACTCTTTGTTCTCTGGGGCAGTTCAAGGGTTGGAGATCACTGCATATGTCAGAATACAGCAAGACTCCATTAGAAGAAACAACATTACTAAGGTGGGTAATTTTTCTTCTAGACCGCTCCTCCACTTTTCCAGCGTCTGTATTAAGAAGTGAATCTTGACGACTTTGTAGCTAAGCGGGAGCTACTGTAGCGGGTGGGTAGAAGTTGGAGAGACAGAGTTATTATAGTTTTGGTTGCTACCACAGGCTGCATAAGGCGAAGAGTCGAAGGCTAGGCCAGCAGTTACAAAATGATTGTTGATTTCTTTGAGGATTAGGCAACTCTTTTTCCACTTCCTACCATTGTTGAGGATCTTCAGTGGGATGGAGGAGGCTACTGGCCGACCTTCGATAGACTCGAGTGTCTTCCAGATTTTTTGGGAATTCCCTTTTGCCTGTTCAAGGGTGGAGACATAATAGTTGGCTTTGCTTGAGCGAATTTGTTTAACACAGGTGTTTCTAGCTGCTCTGGATGCTTGCCAGTCAGTTGGGCTTTTGAATTTTCTAGCCTTTGCCCAGAGTTTATCACGGCGTGGGAGTGTAGCCTTAAGGTCTGATGTAAACCATGGGTTGGATGTTTTATGCACCCTGGCTTTGATCATAGGAGCATGCTTGTTGGCCAGCACAGTAAGGTTGTCTTTAAGGACAGTGACCGCCTCATCAATCGTTTTGGCAAGGTAGAGGTCTTGCCATCTAATTTTGCTCAAGTCGGATAAGTAGTCTGATGCGTTGAACTTGCAAAAGGACCGCTTAGTTATGAGTGTTGGTTGTCGTTGAGCTTTAACTTGTGATCTTGTACAAACAACCACCCCATGGTCACTCATGTCATTGTGGAAGACTGCAGAGTGTAGAATTTTGTGGGGATGCATAGAAAGTAAGACATCGAGGAGAGAACTGTTGTCAGGATTGGATGTATTGTTTCTAGTAGGTGCGCCAACTAACTGGGTTATGCCGACTTCATCACAGAATGATTTCAGGCTGCGAATTTGGGGTAAGCCAGTCCATATTAAAATCCCCAAGTAGTAAAGTTTTGGTGTTGACAGAGCAATTAAGGATTTAAGTAAGGTGAGGATGTCAGTGCCACCAGATGGAGGGTGGTAACCACCAATAATAGTGAGACATTCAGTGGATGGAAGGTGTAATTTGAGAGATACGATTTCATACTCCTTAGGTTTAGATTTACAGTAGACATCACTGATTGTAGACTTAGATTTAATGTAGATGTCCACACCACCCCCTCTGGCTGCCCTGTGCAGATTGTAGCCAGGATCACTGTTGGTCTTTGAGCCAGGATTCAGTTATAATAATAAGGTCCGGCTCGGTATGGGCAGCCCATACTTGAAGCTGATCAAACTTTTTTGCAAGGCTCAATATGTTGACTAACATTAACTTAAATCCAGGTGCAGATGCAAATTCTGTGGGAGATGCGAATGGTAATGGGGGTCCAGGATTTAGCTCCATGTTACGTGAACAGAGAAGGAGCAAGAGAAGCAGTTACTTAATCCAGTTTTTGCAGGATAGGAGCGCTTTTTTCCTTTGTGATCGTCTGCAAAGTGGTGATGGGTGCGACATAATGCGAGGGCAGCAGTGAAGGGCAACTAGGGAGAGCGCTGTCATCGACATATATGAGTGGAGCAGAAAGTCTGGGGATGAAGAATATGGGCCGGGTATGAAGGGAGGTGGGCATGCTAAGTAAGGGGAGGTGCAGTGGAATAAGGTTCTGATTACTGGATTGGATACTTGCAGAGGTGGACTTGTTCCTTGTTCGTTGTTATGATGAGCCACTATGGATAAAGTGGCTAGGAGTAAGAAAAATCTTGCGTATGAGGAGTGTGCCATGGCACCGTAAGTATGAAGGCTTGGAGAGTTATGGACACAGTCAGTTAAGTGGGTAGGAGAAGACAGGATTAGGAAGGGCTGTGCCTGCCAGAGACAGCAAGCCTGTTGTGCAGATCAGCAGCTCTAAGGTGGAGTAGAAGTGCACAGGATTGGGCAGAAAGTTGGCAGGGTGTGGCCAATAGGAGTGTATCTCGCGAAAAGGGGTTGTACAAAGGTGTATTTAAAGGAGGTCTGGGAGGGGATGGGACAAAAAAAGAAGGCAGTTAAGGCGGAGGGGGGGTCAGGGATTAGTAAAACAAAAGGAGGATTAACTTTAGGCGCCAAAGCGGCGGGGAGCAGTTCCCAACAGTTTAATTAAACTTAAATGAGCTGTAAGCATGCAAGCAGTACAATTCAGTAGGATCATTTTGGCAAGGACTTAAAATTGTAGGCAAAAATAAAATAAAAACCGAGCTGAAGTTAACTCAGGGCTCTCTGAAATGCTCAAAGAAGCAGGGACCAATCAGGCTTGCCTCAGCAAAGTGCCTGTGATCCGTTGTCTGGGGAATTGCCATTACCTTCTGAGGGAGATAGTCCAGGTGTCTGATGCGTCGGCGGCTGCAGGGAATGCCACCACCTGAAGAGACCTTGCGGGAGTGTAGTAGAGCTGGCCCTGTTCAGGGAAAGTGCATTATAGCAGATACATATATTGGAATAGGAATAGGCAAGGAGCACAATTAGAGTAAACCAGTAAGCTCACAGTAAGTTAGACAGGTACCCAGTACATTAGTCACAATTACACAGGGGTAGGTGGGAGACATGGAGACAGTAAAGGAGCTGAGGCTAGCAATTGCAGCTGCAGAGACCAAGTTCCAGCAAGTACACTTTGAGACCAGATTTAAAGCCAGGGGAGAGGGCTTGCCAACCGGATTAGCTGGAGAGTGTTCCAAAGGTATGGGACGGCATGCTAAAGGATTGCTTGTTGCCATGGTTAGTGCAAACCCGTGGTATGGAGAGGGGACAACCAGCCAAGGATCGAGGTACTGCACCTTGGAATTGAGCAGACCACTCAGGTGGGGAGGAGGGCCAGAAGTGGTAAATTTGTATGTCAAGCAGATAGGGGAGTAGGCTAGCTTGCGGCTTAGGGAAAACAGACTTCTGTTGAACTCTTTATTTATTACACTTTATTGCACCGACGCCACGCTGCACCTCAACCAGTCACGGACCCCCCACTTTCACTCTCAGATTGGGCCGCAGCTCCCTGGATACCCCTGGCTTACCCCCAGGGCGGGGTTGTGGCATCTGCCTTGGGAGCTAAGCTGGCAATATAGCCTAGAGGTTAGAGTAACGAGCTTGGTACATCCAGCAGACCAGACATTCGCTTGATTCTCACAACCGCCACTTCAAACAACATGAAGTCTTGCTATATTATGACAATTGCAGTTTGTCCCACCATTAGAACTGCTCCGAGGTGAAAGAGTTAGCTCCATTCCATGAATGGAACTTAGAGCACGAGCCTCTAAAGAGAAGCTCTGTCTGTGTAGTTTCAGACCTGAACTGTCAGATTCTTTACTCGCCTCACTGAACAGTCGCCCGGAGGTTTCTCCTACTGCTCGTTCATTTCTCGTTTAAACAGTGTTTTCTCGTCTCGATTCAACCGAGAATAGTTTTATTTTAACCGCAAAACCGATCGGTTCAAGCTCTGTCTGTGGTATCGTAAGTAATTCATATTTTAATTCTGTGTGGAACTTGTAAGTTTTATCGGTTCGGTTTTGAACCGATCAGCTTGGGTTAAAACTTAAAGTTTTAAATTTGAGATTTTAGAGTGCGGTTCCTGGTTCTTATCGGTTCTAAAAAAAACGGATTTCTTTACGGATTTTTCCAATACCCGTGACACGGTTAGGAACCGATAAGGGTGTCTTGCCTGGCACTGCCGTTTAAAGGGCAAGTTTTTTTTTTTTCTATTTATATTTTCTGCCCCAGCCGCCGGTAGCCCGGTACCATCTGCCGGTCACACTTCCACCTCATCAGCCTCGCGCCCTTCCGATACCAGTAACCCCCCACGGTGGGGCTAAACACTGGGGACACATGCCGCGGGTGTCAAACTAGAGTCGGGAGGGCTGGCCTGAGGGGCTAATTGAAGCTGTGACCGGCTTCATCAAGGGCCCTGGCGGCATACTCCCATTTTTCTTTTCCGGAGGCGGACGGCACGATGCGGAGCGCCCTGCCCATTCGACGCACATTACTGTTGAGTCGGTGGTCGCGCCACCTGGTCTCCACCAGAGTCGCTACCACCCCGAGCACTTCCTCATCTCCTCCCCGAGAAGGAGAGCAGTCCGATGGACTCTTCTATCCTCTTCTCCCGGCCGCTTTCCAGCGACCCGAGTCCGCTTCCCTAACCCGGTCACCGGCGCCGCAAGCGGAAATCCCACCGCCGCGCCGGGCGGGCGCCTAAAGGGCAAGTTTTTTGGTTAGGCTGGCATTATGTCTGAGAAACCCAAAGAAAAACTGGCCCATTGGGTTTCAACACTGTGATGTCTGTGGGGAAGTCTTTGCCAAGGCTGACCCACACACCACATGTGTTTATTGTCTGGGTTTGACCACCTCCAGTCAGACTGCCAGATTTGTAGGAATTTCCTGCAGCCACCCTGGAAAAGAGATTGGGCAGGCTCAGGGGCGAGGAAACCAAAAAGTCCTGACCCGGATGGCCCAGCCGGTTCGGTGCCAACCGAACCGGAGGGAGTGCCCTCTGACCAGGCAGACTTCCTGGGCAAAGGAAAAGCTGGCTTGGATGAAGCAGTTCAGTAAAGAGAATAAGAAAGTCAGCAGGTTTGGAGCCCAAAATTCTTACTCCAACTGCTGCAGAGATAGCAAGAGCTATTCAGATTGTCCAGTCACTTTCTCTGTTCCGTCCGAACCACCACTATCTGGTAAAAGGTCGGTTCGTCAGTTCCATCGGTTCAGGAATATGATGTTGAGGAGTTTTATAAACCAGAGGAGGGGAGGATGATTATGAACAGTATGAATGTGACTTAGAGGGTCTGGTGTGCCCATTGAACCGGACATCTCCCCAGACAGACCTTTAGAATCTCCCCCATGCTTTCTGAGTCCCCCTCTCATTTTATGTTTTACAAAAAAGTTGCTGAAACCCTCCAGCTTCCTTTGGAGGAAGCTGTGGATGAGCAAGAGGAGCCTGATTTTGTAGAAATAATGGATATACCAGAGTCTAGGAGATTGTCTATTCCTTTGCATAAGTCATTTAGGAAACAAACAATAAAAATCTTAAAAACTCCTAATTCTGTGCCTTCTGTAGATAAAAAGATGGACAGGAGGTACACACTGTCAGGTCCTGATACAGAATTCCTTTCTCGGCAATGCAGTCATGTTGGGGTAGTTCAGGCTGCAGCCTGTGATAAAGCTAATATTCCCCTGGCTTCACATCCTCCTGACAAGGATTCCAGGAAGATTGATGCCATGGCAAAAAAACAGTACATGGCAGCGTCCTTGGGACTCAGGCAAGCAAATTATATGGCTTATGTAGCAAGGTATCAGAAATCTAGATGGGATACTGTTATGGATTTAGCCAAACAAGCCCTGGCCAGCTTGCTAGTGAGCTGGAGCAGGTGGCTGCCGATGGCATTGAGGCTTCTAAGGTGCAGTTTCATGCTGCTGTGGATTTTAATGATGTTTCTCTAGAGTCATGGCCACATCCGTAGCTTTTCGTAGGTTGGCCTGGCTCAGGTGTATTTAGCTTGTCACAGGATACCCAGACTAAGGCTATGGATTTTCCTGTGGTGGTAAATTCTCTGTTTGGGGAGCAGACAGAGAATTATATGAAGAAGATGGATGAATATAGGACTACCTATAAAAGTGCCCAAGCCAGGAGCGCAAGCCACTCCTCAGAGGCACACCCCAGGGGTAGGGTAGGCCTTTCCACAGGCCTTTTACCAAACCCAGGCCTCCTCTGCTTATGCTCGAGGGGTTCTTCAGAGAGCAGAGGCAGGCGGGCGCGGGCAGGTCTGCCCCCACCCCTCAGCCTAAAGCACCTGCCAAGCAGGCACCCTGATGGGGTGCCCAGGGCCGGTCTCCTTTACCAGTAGGGGAGGTTGGCTTACTTCAGTTAGAACTGGGTGTCTAACTTCAGACAAGTGGGTTCTGGAAGTAGTAAGCCAGGGTCTGGTTCTCAGCTTCAAAAAGTTCCCAAAGATGAGAATCAGGTCTTTTCCACCTGCAAGCTCTTTAGAGACCTTTACTCTAGAAGCAGAGGTCTCAACCCTGTTAGCTCTCAGAGCGGTAGAAAGGGTTCCTCCCCTACACCAGGGCAAGGGTCTGTACTCCAGATACTTCCTTACCCCAAAAAAGACAGGAGAATGGCTGCCCATTTTAGACCTCAGATATCTGAACAAGCATCTTTTGAAACCAAAGTTCAGAATGGTAACTCTGGCAATGATTTTACCCTCTTTAAGGCCAGGGGACTGACTAGCTTCCTGGACCTCAAGGATGCCTATTTTCACGTCCCAATTAGAAGCTCCCACCGAAAGTACCTCAGATTCGAACTGCCCTCAGGTCACTACCAGTTCAGAGCAATGCCCTTCGGCCTCACCTCTGCCCCAAGGGTATTCACAAATGTCTGGCAGTAGCAGTGGCTCACTTAAGGAGGCAAAGGATTGCTGTTTTCTCTATCTGGACGACTGGCTCATTGTAGGCCAGTCCCCAGAACAGGTAAAATCTCACCTGCAAGTCACCCAGCAGCTTCTCACCTCCTGGGCTTCCTGCTAAATATACCAAAGTCGGTTCTGGAACCAGTTCAGGTACTCACCTTCATAGGTGCAGAATTGGACACAAATCTGGCCAGAGCTTTTCTTCCTTAGAAAGGGTAAGGAACTTGGTGGCTCTGGCCTCCTCCTTCACTCTGCAGGTCTCTCGACCAGCAAGACACTTTTGCAGCTCCTGGGGCACATGTCTGCGCCCACAGCTGTAGTGCAGGGAGCAAGATTTCAGATGAGAGACATTCAGTTTCACTTGAGAGCCTATTGGTCTCAGAGAAGAGACCACCTTTCCAAGTTGGTCCCAGTGACCAACCTTGATCCAGGCCCTCCAGTGGTGGTGCAGGATCAGAGCACTTAAGACTGGGGTCCCCTTCATTCCCCTTTCTCACACTTTGACCTCACTACGGATGCTTCCCTCCTGGGGTGGGGCCCACATGGGCGATCTCTCCACTCAGGGAGTGTGGTCCCCCAGGAATCTCTGCCCACATCCGCTTGCTGGAACTCAGAGCTGTCTTTTAGCACTTCAAGCGCTTCTGCTTCTGTCCAGAACAAAGTGGTACAAGTCAGAACAGACAATACCACAACAATGTGGTACATCAACAAGCTGGGGGCCACTGGTCTTCGGCCTTGTGCACCGAGGCAATGAAGTTGTGGTCTCTGGCCTATTCCTGAACACTTCACTCATAGCAGTTCACCTTCCAGGAAAGG
This sequence comes from Neoceratodus forsteri, assembly GCA_016271365.2. Classification (NCBI taxonomy): domain Eukaryota; kingdom Metazoa; phylum Chordata; order Ceratodontiformes; family Ceratodontidae; genus Neoceratodus; species Neoceratodus forsteri. Next base: position 334,538,070 of record CM057456.1, on the reverse strand, counting down.
ACAATGTCCTAGCAGATGCTCTCAGCAGGATTTCTCAGGGCCATCATTAATGGTCTCTGGATCCTCAAGTACTGGGGATAGTCTTTGCCAGATGGGGCACCCTCAGATAGATCTTTTGCAGCCCCAGACAATCACCAACTTCCACTGTTCTGTTGCAGGCCCCCAGTGTTGGGCTCAGTCCCCTGGACGCCTTCTCCTGGATTGGGAAGGAAGTTTCTTTATGCTTTTCCACCCTTCCCTCTCTATGCAAGGTGTTAGTAAAATCAGATCCCAGCCTTGCAGGATGATTCTGATTGCCCCAGATTGGGCCAGGCAGCCCTGGTACCCACTCCTTCTGTCCTGACAGTCCATCTCCCCTGTGTCTCCCAGGAATCACAACCTATTAACCTGTGCCCAGGGGAGAGTTTGGTATCTGAACCTTAAACCTTCAACCTCAAGGCCTGGCTCTTGAGGAGTTAGGATTCTTCTGACTCACACCTCTCTCAGGGTGTTCTTGAAACTTAAAGGTTTCTAGGAAGCCTTCCACTAGGCTACTTATAATTCTAAGTGGAAAAGGTTCTCCATTTGGTGTTCTGGAAACATATTTCCCAGAATCTGCTGATTTGCCCATTGTGTTAGATTACATGGTCCATCTTAATTTTTTGGGCCTGAGACCAGCTACCCTGAGAGTTCATTTGGCAGCTGTCTCTGCTTTTGTTTCAGCAGGAAAGCCATCCTCTCTTTCGCTCACCCTGTATTTTCCAAGTTTTTTAAGGGATTACTTCATACTAATCTACCTTTTGATCCGGCCCTGCCTGGGACCTTAATGTTTGCATTGCCCAGTTAATGCAACCCCCTTTTGAACCTCTGTTTTCTGCAGAGCTTAAGTATCTAACTTGGAAAACTGTTTTCCTAGTGGCTATCACTTCTGCTAGACGCATAAGTGAGTTGCAAGCCTTGTCAGTAGAAACTGACTTTATTTCTTTCCACAGGGATAAGGTAGTCCTCAGGACTAACAGGAAGTTTTTGCCTAAGGTGGTTTCAGATTTCCATCTTAACCAATCTATCTCCCTTCCAGTGTTTTTCACTGAACATTTCTCTTCTGGTGAGAGGAGATTGCACAGTTTGGATGTTAAGAGGGCCCTAAGTTACTATATAGAACGTACCAAGGGTCACAGGTTCGAATCCCTCCAACTTTTTCTCACTTATGGTGAGGTTGGGAAAGGGAAACCTGCCACTAAGAGATCAATTGCCAGGTGGATTGTCTCTTGTATCCAATTTTGTTATCAGAAACTGGGCAGAGATCCCCCCTCTGGCTTGAGGGCTCATTCTACCAGAGGTACAGCCGCGTCTCTAGCTGCTGCCAGAGACATCCCTATATTGGAGATATGTCAAGCTGCTACTTTAAAAACGGTACACACTTTCACCAAGCATTACTCCCTGGATGTCCAGGCTAGGAGAGTTGCTCGGTTTGGCACAGCTGTGCTTCAGAGCCTATTCCCTAAGTAGGTTCTGTCCCTCCTCCATGGAGGTACTGCTGTGTAGTCTGCAATTATCATAATATAGCAAGACTTATGTTGTTTGAAGAAAAATTACTCACCTTAGTAATGTTGTTTCTTCTAATGGAGTCTTGCTATATCATCCCCAGCCTGCCCCTCTCAGAACTTCTACTTGGGTATGGGGTGGGCAGCCTAGTGTGGGCACTATTTTATGTCCTTTTATGTGTTTTCACCCTTCTTGGGGTTTGGGGTGTGGTGCTTTTCATTTTTCCTTATATTTCTCTCATATTGTTAAATTATACTATTAGTTCTGGTCCCTGACTTGAGTCTTTTGTGTTGGGACCAGCAATGGTGTTAATATTTAGGTAGCCAGTTGGCTGTGTGAGTTACAGTCACACAGACCTTAGTGAGTTTTTGCTCGTAAGATCTGACAGTTCAGGTTTGAAACTACACAGACAGAGCTTCTCTTAGAGCTCGTGCTCTAAGTTCCATTCATGGAATGGAGTTAACTCTTTCACCTCCGGAGCAGTTCTAATGGTGGGACAAACTGCAATTGTCATAATATAGCAAGACTCCATTAGAAGAAACAACATTACTAAGGTGAGTAATTTTTTCTTGCATACTGTGCGACTCTGAGCAAGTCACTTAACCTCCCAGTTTGCTCCTGAAAACAGGCAGTTGTGCCTAGTGGGCCTTACCTGGTTACCAAAGACTAAAATAAATAGTGCTGCAGGCGATGGGATAGGTCGGGGAGCCGGCTCTGAGAGCTGATTGAAGCCGGGGCAGGCTTCATCTAGGCGCCTTCCGCAATCTTTTCCGATGCACTACTGCTGAACTCTTAAGAAGACAAGTTGCCATGATTTGGTTCTGCACCTACACCTCAAAGCCTGTTCATGCACTCTAACCACCCCAGTCCACAGGAACACCACTCGACATCGCATGTCCCTTAAGTACCTGGAATTTACCTGGACCCATCTCTGAACTTCAGCCTCCACCTATCCATTATCTGCAAGTCGGTAAATATAAAATTGGGACTCGCCTACAAAATTAGGCACACCTTCCATCACATCCGTTAGACTAGCTACTGTACAGGGTGCCCCGTGCCCTGGCCTTACATATGGCCTTATTACCTACCTGAAAGCCAGCAAGAAGATCCTAAGCAAATGGAACACGTGTTATAACAGTACTTGCCACTTTGCCCTATCTGCGCCTGGAGCATACATCACTGCCTTCTATATTCCAGCCTAGGATGGCTGTCCCAGTTTTCCTGTAGAACCTACATGGCAGACTGCACAGTTGATAGCATTATGAGATCCAGCACAACACCTGCACTTGCCGCAATGATGAGACACACCCCACAGGCATACTTGCTGAAGTCTGCCGACAGGACACTCTGTGATCCTAAATGTATGACAGAGATGGGTGAGCAGGCGTTCTCTGCATTTGTGCCCAAACTTTGGAACTCTATCTCTGTAGCAGTAAGTCTAGCTCAGTCTCACCAGGTCTTTAAGAGTGACCTATGAAATACCTTATGAGCACTGACCTATGTTCATGCAGCACGACTCTGCAAACTTCTACTTAACCAGGTCTTACCGTCTCCCAAGTTTACGTGCACTTAACCCACTTTGTATCTGACCTGCTATTATGTTTCTGTGTCCAAGGTTAGCTGTACTGACCTGAACAATGTCTATGCCTTGTTTTGTTGCTTTCTCCAACTAGTGGTGTGTTGTATTACCTGGTATATGCAGCTTACGGTGTCTAACTCCAAACTGCGTTGCATCACCTGCCATATTTTGTGGAGTTGTACTCACCTGTTATAGTGTTGCCTTAACGGTCATCAGTTATTGTATCACCTATTGTCTGTAACTCTCCCTGGTCGTGCCTGAAAATAGATAATACCTTTGTCTAGAGCACCTACCCGGTAAACAAAAACAAATTACACATATGTACACGAAACCTAAGACACTAGAGTGGCAGTTCTGGTAATACATAGGTAATATACAATCATGTCAACCAGGCTGAGTCATTGCAAGCAGACGAATAGGGGGTATCAGTAGCAGGTACAAGAGGGAGTGGTGAGTTTAGATAGTAGGGGGGCAAGAGAGAAGGAGGAAGAAACGGACCAGATGTGTAAAGGGAGTGACAGTGTACCCCAAAACCGGATAAAAAAGTAATATTCAGCACAGAGGGAAAATGCACAGCAAGGCAGTGAAGGCAATTTCTTTCGTACAGTTCTTTTTTATATCTTCTAATTCTAACTAAAAGGGCTTTAGCTGGGGACTGCTCCAAAATATGTGTGTGTGGTTGGCAATGAAGGAACAGTTTCTCCAACATTGCTCTGTAAATTCAACCCAAAATGTTTAGCAATTACAAGGGTTGTGAAGTATCTAGTTAAGTTTTGCACCTGAGCTCCCCTCCTTCCATATATTAACTGCTGTATTTTTTGTGACCAGTCTCCGTTCATTATATCAGTTTCTGATCTTCCTGAACTGAAAGTCTTCACCGTTTATTCATGCTTCTGGGTTCAAGCTGGAGGCACTTGGTCCGTGCAGGAGCCAAAAATCTTCAGGAGGGCTGGTGCTGTGGTAGGACTGCGTATTCGTGAGACTGCGAGATTACCTCTCGCCTGTGTAAGCTACCTCAGTGTCGAACCTCCAGCCGCCTCAGTTCCTTTTTTCCCGCTGAGTGCACTTCAGTGACAGCATTGCTTACACGCCGGGAGTCAAAACTTCACGCCTGTTTATTTTTAGTATTGTCATTCTTTGTTTAAAAATGAAAAAAGAAGCTGTGCTTTCTCTCAGCCTCCCCATTGACGGAGTCTACTATAGCCGTGTCAGTGACGGTAGGGATGCTTCATTGGAAGGCTGCTCTGGCAATGGGGCTGTGTCCAATCTGCTGCCCTCTCCAGAGGGGGTCCAACAATGGGCAGTCGTGTCCGGGTTCAAGGACAGTCCTCCCATAGGCACACAAAAGCGGGTCCGATCCAGATCAGAGACCCGCGCCCGGCCTCAAGTTCTTCCTCTTCTTGACAGAAGAAGCTGTACTGCTGGAGGTCTCCTTCTGGTATGTCTGCTAGGGAGTCTTCAGTGGTCAAGAGCAGAAGGCCACCTGACCTTCTGGCTCCTGGTGGCCTCTGCTCTTGATGGTCTGGAGACTCTGCAACCCCTCCCTGTCCTCTTGCAGAGTTTCTGGTGAGCAGTTTCATCACTGGGACGCTCTTATGGAGCAGTGGGTACAGTGTCTGTCTCGTCTGCCCTTTCCAGCAGACCCAGTTCTGGGACCCTCCAGTGGGAGCTGCATGGATGCGTGTTCAGCACCAATGACTGAAACTCTTTCCCCTCCAGTACTGGTGCCACCGGAGGTTCCACATGCCCCCCGGTTCACTCTGTTTCCATGCAGGGGCCAGCACGTTTCCAGGTCTGGCAGGCTTCCCCGGGTGGCGTTGCCGTGGTCTTTGGTGCCATGTGCGGGGCCGGGGTCTTCGATGCTGCATGCAGTACTGTGTGCTGTGGTGTGGCGTCAGGGTCTTCAGTGCTGCTTGTGGCATTGGGCTCTTCGGTGCCGGGTCCAATATCGGTCCTGGTGTCACCTGTCTATCCCTTGCCTAGGCCGGGAGGGATGCAGCCTGGCTGGGGCGACTCCAGATTTATCCGAGGCAGCTATGGAACAGGACGAGTCCAGTCCTGATTTTATTTCTGAAAACGGCAACGATGACTCATTCTACAGCTTGGATGAGAAACCCTTGCTCCCAGCTGAACCTCTGGTTGAAGATCTCTCCTTCCAGTCTCTTCAGAGAAACATGGAACAACCCTGATCTACAGACTTCTGTGGACCCAGGAAGGTTTTATACCTCAAGTTCCTTCATATTCCTAATGTTCCAAAGAGCCTTACGCCTCCTGTCTCCGCTGAAACTTTGTCATAAGCAGGAAGTGTGTCCTCCCAAGGAGAGACCTTTCTTGACATCACAACCCATCACAGATGCTTTGGTGGTTGTCGTGGCACAGGTCAGGAAGCATAGCGAAAACCCAGGAGCAGTTGTAAAATTTCACAAAACTGTTTATTTGTAGTTGCAGTAACATAAAATAAAATAAACCTGTTCAGAATAACTATATACAGAAGCAAAATAAAATCTCTTGTAAAAAAAAATAAAAATTCTCCCTTGCAGCTCAGCTTAGCTGTTTTTATAACTCTTTCCAACCCCCATCCTTTGCAAGCATCCTGTCCTTTGTAAATGTCAGGAGCTGCTAGAACATTGAGAACTTCCTGAGGTCCCACAGCAACTTCAAAAGGCTCAGGCATTTGCATCCAAGTAGCCTCTAGCTTTTACAGTTATCTCAAATTATAAATATATACTTTTCAACAGTAACACAATTTTCTTTTTAAACTTGTTTATTGATTAATTCCATTGTAAAACATAGTTCTAGAGATCCATACAGTTTCTTAATTTTTAACAATGACTAAAATTTTAACTATCTTGTTACAAGAATGTCTTTTCAAAAAGAATTAAAATATAAAAAACTATGGTACATTAAATGGGGAGAATAAGACTAGACAAAAGGTTGTTGCTGTGCCCAGGTAGGGAATGGGGAAACAATTAATACAAGCTAAAGGGGGGTCAAAGGATGGGAGAAAGGAATGGGGGAGGGACGAGGAGATATTGGATTATTCATTTCAAATGGCAATTCATAATGAATTAATTAATGCATATTATCTCTATAAATATCCCATCTGTTAGTAAATTGTTCCTTTTGATGATTTACTGAAAAAGTGATTCTTTCCATACTATAAATTTGTGAAATTATTTCCAACCAGCCTTGAATGGATGGGGCAGTCTGCTGGAGCCACTTTTTGTAATAGCTTTTAAGCTGCTATTGTGAGAATCGCCTATAGATCGTGCCCTTCTTTACCTTTAATATCGTTCAAATAGAGGCCCAATAACAAATGCTCTGGGCCCACTTCAATGGTTAACCCAGATAGATCTGTCAGGTGAGTAATGATCTGGTTCCAGAACCCACGGATACCAACACATTGCTAGAATATGTGTGCCTGATCCACTTTCATTGTGCCACAGTGTCTCCAGCAGGATGCCCTCTGGACTGAGCCTGCCTTTAATAGTTTGTACGGGGTGTAAAAGTACCTTATCTTGACCCTCCAGGCGTATTCTCATCAGGTTGGGGACGAGGTGGTCGTCCATGTATTCCTAGAAATCTTTATCCAGTCCCTAGAACTCAGAGTAAGACCAAGCTCGCCTTCCCACTTCTGGTGTATTTGTTGTATGTTATGAGCCTTATCAGCTATCAGATTCCAGTATAAAATGATGATTGCCCCTTTACCATGTGTTCCCTTCCAGATGGTCTCAAAGGCCGCAGGAAAGGATCTTTCATCCTACCAGTTCAGAATTTGGTGAAATTTGTTATGAATGTGGTCCCTAATCTGATAGAAGTATATACAGTCTGTGGGGCTCCAGTCAACTTGGGCTCTAATCACTTCAAAGGGTAGTATATCTGCACCTTTGAGAACCTGCCATAGAGCACATAATCCCTTCACCATCTGCTTTGTATACCAGCCTGACTGAGTGGCCAGCACAGCTCTCATCATACACACCACCACCTATATTTCCACATGGTTTTGGCTGTGAAGCCTTTTCTAGTGCCATGGACCCAACTCAATAAGCGTAGTTTGACAGTAAATTGTTGGTAATCCTCTAGGTTTATTTGGGAGGGAGGGTTAAATAAAACTGCTGAAAGGGGTATCCTAGTTTTATTGTTGGTTATCATTTGCTTCCAATGGGGGTTATAGGTAGGGTGTGTCCAAAGAAGGGCCATCTTCATCTGGGCTGCCAGCCAGTAATCCAGCAGGCTGGGGCATGCCCTGCCTCCCTCCTGTCTGGGTAAAAAAGGGTTTTCCTGGAAACTCTGGGGCACAGGTGAGCTCTAAGAAGCTGATAACTTTTTCTGCCAGACCATAAGTCGTCTCGAGTGGAACTGGGCAGGGACAGCCTGAAATAAGTAAAGAAATTGTGGGAGTATGTTTTTTCAGAGTCTGTAATCTAGAGTAGAAAGGAGGGGTAAGAGATGCCATTTGTGTAAATCCGCCTATATTGTTCTGAGAAGTGGGAGTAATTATCGTTATAAAGACTGTGTGGTGGCTTACTCAGGTGAACCCCTAAATATTTAATTTTCATGCAATCCCAGTTCATAGGGTATTTGGCTTCTAAGTAATCCGGGACCTAAGATGTTAAATTCAGTACCTCCATCTTGGACCAGTTTAATCTGTATCCAGAGAGCTGTGAGTAAATTCCTATTTGGTCAAAGACTGTAGGGTGATGTTTCAGGGCTTGTCGGGTATGATAAAACATTGTCTACATAAAGTGTTATTTTATGACAGGTGGTACCCCAAGTCACTCCTCTATTTTTGTGTTCAATCGGATGCTCTGAGCTAGAGGCTCAATATATAAAGCAAAAAGAGAAGGGGCAGGGGCACCCCAGTCTAGTCTCTGGCAAGCCCAAAAGGTTGAGAAACAAAGCCATTTGTCCTGACATAGGCTATGGGGTTAGTGTACATCTTTACATAATTTGGCAGAATTGGGAAATCAGCCAACCAGGAACCCTGAAGGAAAGGCCAGGCAACCTGGTCAAAAGCTTTTTCAGCATCCAGACTCTTGATATATGCTGGTTGGGCTGAATTCTGTAGATATTCTATGATATCGACTGACCTAATATTGTCTGCTGTTTGTCTCCCAGGGACAAAGCCGCCTGGTCTTCATGGTTGAGTCCTGGGAGTACTTGCTCCATTCTCTTGGCCAAAATACTAGCCATGATCTTATAGTCTGTGTTCAAGATAGAGATGGGACGGTAGGAAGACCAATTGGTGGTGTCCCTGGCGGCTTGAATAACAGAAAGAATTGCCTGTGTCCAAGAAGGTGGCATCTTACCCTTCTCAGACCGGACAGAATTATACACTTGGCTTAACAAAGGGATTACTTCTTCCTTAAATTGCCTAAAAATTCACCTGGCAGGCTGTCAGACCCTGGACACTTAGCCATTTTCAGTCTTTGGATTGTTGTTGAATTTCCCTCTGTAAAGGGTAAAATTAGGGTATCCCTCTGCAACTGTGTTAAATGTGGGAGCTGCAGGGATTGTAGGAATTCTTGGATTTCCTGTTTGTTGGGATTAGGCCCTCCACTGTAGAGTTTCTCATAAGAAACTCTGAATGTTTCCGCTATACCTTCAGTGGTATGCTGCACTGTATGTTTAACTGGGTCTTTGACTTTTGTTATAGTGGCTGTAGCTCTGTGCTGTCACAATCTGCTTGTGAGTAATTTAAGTGCCCTGGGGTCCCCCTCATAAAAACGTTGACGTAAATACAACAGCTTTGTTTTACTTTATAATCCAAAATTTTCAAAAATTCCTCCTTCAGCCTCGCCAGATGTTTACCCCTTTCCCTATCAGGTTTCTGCTGCTGTAGTAACTCTAAATCTTTTATTTGGGCTTGGAGATCCTTACTTCTCTGTTCCCTTTGTTTCTTATATGGACTGAAAGCTCAATGAACCTCCCTTACCTATAGCCTTTACCGTGTCCCAGAGAATACTGGGAGGTATATCTGGGTGCCGGTTTAGCTGAACAGCTTGCTCCGTAGTTTGTTTAATTATTTCTTGTGTTTCTTCCTTCAGCATAAGGAAAATATTTAGCCTCCAGGAAGTAAAACATTTAGGGGGGCCCACAGAGAGCTCGAATAGCACAGTAGAGTAGTCTGATAAAGCCCCTATCCCTTTCTCTGAGGATTTACATATTCCCATAGATTCCTTAGGACCAGAAAATAGTCTAGTCGTGAAGAAGTCTGGTGCGGGTGTGAAAAAAATGTATACTGTCTGACATTTTTATGGTGCTGATGCCATATGTCTACTACGCCCAGTTCCCCCAAAAGCTTTGTGACTTTACTGGCCACCCCATTTTCTCTCCTGGTTATTGCTGTAGAAGAGTCAAGGCTGGGATTAAGTTGCAAATTCAAATCTCCTCCAATAACTAGGCGTCCCTCAACCCAATTCATAATTCTCAGGAAAAACTCCTGAAAAAAAGAGTATTCTAGGGACATGGATATGTTGTTCATCCACACTTATTGGCAGGTATCCTTGCCGCTTTAAATCTTGCCGGAAGGTCTTCAAGCTGGCTCCTCCCACCCACCGGTGGTATAACTCTCGGCTCCGCCCCATGACGCCAGATCTTCCTTACCGCTTGGAGCTCAGGTTCCTCCTTAGCAGCTCTGCGTTTGCGACTGGTTCTATTTCTTCCATTTTGAATTTGAAAGTTTTTGCTAAAAGACTTGGTCTTCATCCCTCAGGCCGCGATGGACAAATCGACTCCGTTTTGGAGATGCCCCTCATGGCAGAAGATGTCTCAGACGGATCCACACTCCACGGTGTTCACTGTTTAGGCCTTGAGCACGCACCCGCAGGATCAAGCGACCTGTAAGCTCTTCCCTTCGGCCCACGCCTCTGAAGACCGCGCTGCCCGATTGCATCTGGGCCCTGAGAAGTGTTTCCCTCCGTGAAGTCTAAGGAGGCCCGGTCGGCGGTGTGCCGCGAGCAGCCGGCTCGTGGATCAGCTCGAGCAGTTGATCGCCTCGAAGAGGAGGCGCGCGGGCCGCATCTTCCCTCGGCCGGCATTTATCCCGCCTCTCTGGGTTCTTCCTACACAGCTTCATTTAAGGAGCTTTGTCTGTCCCTCTCCACTAGGGAGAAGGGCCAGCGTCTGCTGGACCTTTTCTCGGTCCAAAATGAGGACAAGGTAAATCCCTCCGTCGGCGCTCTTGGAGGCGGAAAGTCCCTCTCCCGAGTGGTCACACCGCCGACTTCGGTCGGCCGCTTCGCCACTGGTCTCAGCCGGGTGCCCCCCGCCAGGTCAGTCGACTGAGACTCCTGTCGACTAAGTCGAGATTTTTCTCGACCTGCTAGACGGCTGTCTCCCAGAAGCCGAGATTCCTCTCCCTGTTCCCGGAGGGAGTTGAGGATCCCGTGGGCTTGCCTGTGCCTCCGGTTCCGGAGCCCTCGGTTGAACCCTCCGAGCCGAAGGGAGCGCCGGTTCCTGCCAACTCTTCCCCGCACCGACCTCGGAAGAGCCGAGGCTCTCGGTCTCGGACCTCTTCACGGTCCAGCCGATCCCGCCGTCATAGGCGGTCTCAGTCTCGGCACCGCGGTAAGCGGCGTCGCCGCTCGTCCTCGGACAAGGGGAGGCTTTGGCGTAAGTTACGTCGACGGTACGAGGACCTCATGTGGCAACAGCTTTCTGACCGGGAGTAAGCCGACGCAGTCGCCTTCCCCGGCCATTAAGTGGCTGTCACCGGAGCGGCCGACACAACCCCTCGACTTACCCGAGGAGCCTGTACCCAGGCCGGTTGTTCGGCCAAAACCAGCTGCTCCACCGATTCCGGTGGAACCTCCGCCTCCACAGCCACTGTTTGGGGCTCTGACCAGGGATTCTCGGTCGGCTAAGGGTCTACCCCATCGGCTGACCGACCTCGGCAGGTTGAGGGTGGCTCAGGCCAGAGGCAGCTCTTCGAGGACTCCTCCGAGTCCGAGGATAATTCCTCCTTTTTCTCCAAGCGATTGGACTTGGAGTCCTCAGGAGGACAGTCTATGGACGATAGCCCGTCGTCCTTCCTAGGACTGCTTCGGCTCATCTCGGAATCCACCGGGATGAAGCTCGAACCCATTTCCAAACGGGCCAGGTATCCCCTCACGGAGATTCTGGACCGAGGGGATTCTCCGACGGAGGCCTTTCCGTGGCTGAGGCCATAGTGGGTCCGCCCTGGAGCTTTGGCAGCCCTGCTTCCTGTCCTGCGCCTTCGGCCAGGATGGCCAGGAAGTATGCGGTCCCTACCGGTTCCCTGTCCGGTTTTTCGGAGCACCCCTCTGCTGAGGGGTTGGTTACCGACAGCGTTTTCCGGCGCGCCGGCAACGCCAGGGATGTGGACAAACCTCCCGACAAGGAATCCAAGAAATTGGATTATGTTGGGTGAAAAGTCTATGCTGCGTCCTCTCTCGGCCTTCGTCAGGCCAGTTCGGCCGTCCTCATGGCACATTTTTCTCATGCCCTGTTGGGCTCCCTGGATGGGGTCATTCCTCATCTCCCCGAGGATCAGCAGACTACGGTCAAGCAGGTGCGGGACCAGGGCAGGGCAGTGGCCAAACAGCAGCTCCAGACTGCTTTGGATATTGGGGACTCATGTGCCAGGTCGGTGGCGGCCGCAGTGGCTATGCGTCGGCGGGCTTGGCTGAGGATATCCACCTTTACTTCGGATACCCAGCACAAGTTGGCGGATGTTCCCTTTTGGGGACTGACCTCTTGGCCCTGGGTGGAAGGTCACCTGCAGAGGATCGAAGTCCAGTGCTACCTTGACTCGGTCTGTTCGCTCAGAAGGACAAAGGCCGCAAACCACAGCCTAAGCCCTTTCGTCCTTTCTGCGCCCCCGGCCGGCCCAGCAACGTCAGGGCCAGCAGGCTCGGCCTTGGCATCCCAAACCTGGCCGGGCTTCCTCTAACAGGAGGCAGGAGGAAAAGGCCCAGGAGGTCCCTCGGCGGTCCATCCTCCAAGCCTGCCCAGTGACGGGCTGAGGGTGTGCCCCATCCCGCCACCATTCCCTGGGTCCCCGTGGGGACGGCTCTAACACTTCCGTTCCGCCTGGTCCGCTGTTACCACGGACAGGTGGGTTTTGAGGTGATGGGAAGAGGCCTGCCTCTAGAATTCGAGCAGGCACGCTTCAGAGCCGCCGCCCTCGGGGCTTCGTCCCCAGCCTGGGCTGCCGAGCCGACATCGCCTCCTCCTCCAGAAGGAGGTGATAAGAGGTGGAGGACCCCCTTCAGACCCAGGGTTTGTGTCCAGGTACTTCCTGGTTCAAGCGGACGGGGGCTGGCGCCCATTCTCGACCCACACGACCTAAACAAGTTCCTAAGGTCTCGAACCTTCAGGATGGTCACTCTGGCTCAGATAATACCATCCTTGGAGCGCGCGTGGTGGTTCTGCTCTCTGGATTTGCAGGACGTGCGTTTTTGCCGCTATCCGTCCGTCTCACCAGATATTCCTTCACTTCCGAGCGGAGGGATCCCTTTCGAGTTCAAGCCATGCCCTTCGGCTTGTCTCCAGCTCCCAGGGTCTTCACCAAATGCATGGCAGTGGTGACAGCATTCTCTCGGGCGCCGGGTGTCGGGTGTACCTTACCTGGACGACTTGCTGATAGCAGCCCTCCAGGCAGGAGGTGGAGTGGTCCAGAGATCTGGCCTCCAGGTCTGCTCTCAACTAGGCCTCCTTATCAACGAGGCCAAGTCGGAACTCGAGCCGAAGCAGGTGATTCTGTTCATCGGGGCGCAGCTCGACTCTCTTCGAGCCAGAGCGCTGCTCCCGGCGGACAGGGCCGAGGTTCTTTCCTCCTTTGCCCAGTCATTTCTGGTTGGACAATTGTGCTCTACCCGGGACTTCCTGCGCCTCCTGGGTCTCATGGCGGCCTGCACCAGTGTGGTCCGTTGGGCCCGCTGGAACATCGTCCCCTTCAATGAGGACTGGCCAGCCAGTGGTCTGGCAGCTGCGATCCTTTGGACCAGCTTGTGCCGGTGACACAGGGGATGTGGAGCAGCTCTCCAGTGGTGGATCGTTCCAGGTCATTTGCAGGAGGGCATCCGTTCGTCCGCCCGAGCCGGCGGTCTCTCTATCGACCGATGCCTCTCTGATGGGTTGGGGTGCCCATCTGGGGAACACCGGCCACGGCCTCTGGTCCCGCGGAGTCCGATGCCACATCAACCTGCTGGAGCTCCGGCGGTCCGCCTAGCTCTCACCGCCTTTGCTCCGTTCCTCCGGGGTCAAGTGGTCCGAGTCCAGCCGGACAACACCACTACCATGTACTATCTAAACCGCCAGGGCGGGACGCGCTCCATGCTTCTATGCAAGGAAGCTCTCCGCATTTGGTCACTCGTGCGCAGCCTGGAGGCGGATCTCCTAGCCATTCATGTGGCAGGAGCCTCCAACACCCTGGCCGATGCCCTGAGCCGGATAGGGGCTGCATCCCACGAGTGGTCTCTCCTACCAGAGGTAGTACAGCATCTGTTCTCCCTTTGGGGCACACCTCAGGTGGACCTGTTTGCCTCCAGGGAGAACGCGAAGCTGAGACTGTTCCATGCCCGCCCCCCTCAGCAGGGCTCGCTGCAGTGGATGCCTTCTCGAGGCAGTGGACCCCGGCCTCTTCTACGCCTTTTCCCATTTCCTTGATCCACAGGGTGCTTCTCAAGGCGAGGAGGACAAGGCGCAGGTGATTCTGATAGCCCCAGACTGGCCTCGCCAGTTCTGGTACCCAGATCTCCTCAGTCTCAGCTCCAGGACTCCGTGCAGCTTCCAGCTCGCCCGACCTGCTCTCAGTCAATCAGGGAAGGTGTTCCATCCGGACCTTCAATCCCTGCACCTGACGCCTGGTTCCTGGCGGCTAGAGTTCCAGGCCTTGGGTCTTTTCCGGCGAGGTCCTCAATGTAGTTGAGGCGTCCCGTAGAGTCGACCAGAAAATGCTATGCCTTCAAATGGAAAAGGTTTTCCATTTGGTGTCAGAGCAAGGGCTTGGACCCTTCCTCCTGTTCCTTGGCAAGCATCTTGGACTATTTATGGTCCCTTTCTAATCAAGGGCTTAGGTCGGCGACCTAAGGGTGCACCTGGCAGCCATCTCTGCTTCCGGGCGCGGGCCGGGAAGCAGTCGTTGGCGCAGGAGAAGGTGGTCTGGCGCTTTTTCAAAGGCCTTGATCACATTTCCCCTCCAGTGCGAGAACCTCCACCTCCGTGGGATCTACTGCTGGTACTGGCAAAGCTCATGGGCAAGCCATTCGAACCTATGAACAGGTGTGCTCTCTCTCACCTGTCGTGGAAGACCGCCTTCTTGGTGGCTATCACGTCAGCCAGAAGGATGGGAGAGCTCCAGGCGCTTTCCATCGAGTCTCCTTACCTGGTCTTCCACAGGGACAAGGTTGTCCTGCGCCCCCAACCGAAATTCCTTCCGAAGGTGGTGTCGGAGTTTCACCTTAACTAGGTGTTGACTCTGCCGGTGTTCTACCCCAATCACACCTCGGAGGCCGAATATAGGCTCCATACTTTGGACCCTAGAAGGGAGCTCGCCTATTACAAAGAGCGCACGGCTGAAATTGGGAGAGGTTCGCCAGCTGTTTGTCACCTACGCTGAAGCGCATCTGGCAGATCTGCAGCCAGCGACGATAAGCAGGTGGGTCACCTCCTGCATAGATCTCTGCTATAAGTTGGACGGGCATGGAGCCTCCCAGAGGATAAGAGCTCATTCTACCCGCCATACTGCTGCATCGGTGGCTGCTTCCAGGGACGTCCCTATCCAGGAAATCTGCAGGGCTGCTACCTGAAGTCAGCAAACACCTTCATTACCCATTACCACATCGACCTTGAGTCACGCCCGGGATGCTGGTTTTGGGGCCTCGGTTCTCAGTCTCTCTTTCCCAAGTAAGTATTAGGGGTGTGCGTCTTGCCTCCCTCCTCCTGGAGAACTGCTAGGGAGTCTGCCAATAAGTGTGGATGAACAACATACCCATGTCCCTAGAAATACAGGTTACTCACACCTGTAACAGGAGTTCTAGGAATGGTATATGTTGTTCATCCACACGACCCACCCGACTTCTCACTGACGCACAACCTGAGCTTTCCAGCGGCCAGATCTGGCGCCATGGGGCGGAGCCGAGAGTTATACCACCCGGTGGGTGGGAGGAGCCAGCTTGAAGACCTTCCTGCAAGATTTAAAGCGGCAAGGATACCTGCCAATAAGTGTGGATGAACAACATATACCATTCCTAGAACTCCTGTTACAGGTGAGTAACCTGTATGTCCGAGCCTGGTGGGGCATATAGTGAGATCAGAGTGATCAGAGATCCGTGGTAGTGGCCCTTGATTCTGCTAAACCGACCTTCTTTATCTGCTAGTGAGTCTTTTAATTCAAAATGTGTTTTATGGGGGATTAAAATTGCTGTACCCCATCTACGACCCTTCCCATAGGAAGAAGAGATAACTTTCTGAAAACCAAACTTAGTTCATGTATCGTGTTCAGTCCTGCTCGTGCGTTTACTGTAGCATCATGAATGCTGCCCCAGTTTTCTTTTAAGTAGGTCATTATGTAGCTTCTTTTTATGGGATGCATTAGACCATTAACGTCGTGTGAGATTATTAAAGTATTGGAGTCATCCATTGGGACTGGTCAGAAAAGCTATGTTGGATATTGTTAGACTATTGCTGGAAACTAAAGTCAGTTTCAAAATCTCCCTTAAACAAAATGTGGGCACAAAACAACAAAGTTCTCCTTTTAAAGTTACAGACAAAAACTGACTAAAACTGTTAACTGTGGTAACTTTAACAATTAACTCAAACATTTGGCTTCCAATAGTGGAGATCTATCTATGTTTAGATCTCTTGTCTGTCCGCTGATTTGACCCAAATTAGGGAGGATCAGTGGACTCGGGAGATGGGGAAAACCTACCCCCTGCCACTTAGAAGCAGTAGTTCTCCTTGGAGCCTCAGATGAATTATGAGGCTCTGGTGCTGAATAATCAGCAAATGTGTGACGTCACTCTAAGATCGGGTTAAAATCAACACCCCAGTGATGTAGCAGTCATCCACCACACCTTAGCGGCTGTCACAAAGTATTTGTACCCATATCACGAAAACCCACTTCAAGCTTCCGATGTAGTAACATTAAATGAATATCGCCTTATGACTAGCATAAACTCTGAGAAAAACTTCAGTGTGAGTGTGCAAATGCAAAACTCCAGTTTTAAACAACCATTAATATGTAAGACAACATTGTAAAGACCAGAGAAATGTAACCAAGTCCTCAAAAGAGAGGTAGATCATGAGAGTCCATTTCAAGCAGCCCCTATAACTCTGGGGATCGTTATTTCTCCAGTGTGGACTTTGAATACAGTCTACTGGCAACTGCAAGTGCAGTATTAGAAAAATGACTGTAAGATTCTTCTGTAGCATAGAACCAGCCAAACCCTCCACTAGCTGGTCTACAAGAGAGATCAACAAGAGAGTAAAGAATCAGTACTTGCTCAGTCCTGAGTATCTGTGTTGCTCACTTGTTTCACTTCTTGCGCTTTCTGTAAAGCTGCTCTAATTGCACTAATGGAGGGTGGTGTAGATAGGCCTCGATCTCTCTTCCTCTTACTTAGGGCAGTGAGCCAATCCGAGTGACCTCGCAAGGCCTACTGGGAATCAGAGTTCTTGGATGGCTTTTCCCGGCCTTCCATCAGGCCCTTCACAACCAAGGCCTTCCTTGCCTCCTCAGGTGGATCGTAGGTTTTGACTCCTTCAGTCCAGAAGACATGTAGGCGGGCCAGATAGGGGGTATGAAAGCGGATAGATCTTCCTGGACATAAAGTCTCCACCACTCATTCACACTAATGGGATCTACGCCGGAGGAGCTAGGACCCAGCGAGAGCAAACTTTTCGAGAGGGTCGGCACCAGAGATGGAGCCACGAGGAAGCGGCACCACAAGCCGTGGTTCGTGCAGTAAAGACTACCTCGGCATCAACCCTCCAACTGCCTCAGTTCCTTTTTTGCCGCCATCGAGTGCGCTTCAGTGACGACGTCGCTCGCCCGCCAGGAGTCAAACTTCAAACTAGCAGCCTAGTTTTCAGTTTATTGTTTTGTAATTTATCTTCGAAAGTACCAAGTAGATTTTAATTAAATTTATTGATTAATAAAGAAGTCTTCAGCCCTCCACTGATGGAGTCGACCATGATTAGGTCAGGTACGGTGGGGAGACTTCATATGAAAGCTGTTCAGTCAACGGGCTGGGTCGGTCCATCCCGGTGGGTCTGACAGTGGTGGTCCAGTGCTCAGGGAGATGGGTGATCTTGGCATAAAGGAAACAGCTCATTTCAGGACCATTCAGCCTCGAGTTCTTCAAGCACAAGTCAAGAAAGAGAAGGCATCACTTGAGGTCGCCTTTTGGTATGTCTGCGCATCGGCGGTTGGTCATTGGGGCTAGGCACCGGTCTTCTTCCCTCTCTGTTTCTGTCTCTGGTGCCTGACCTCTTCGACATCGGAGCCTGTCCCCGCCTATTGGACGGGCCCCCCCCCCCGATGAGCAGTTTCACCAGTGGGCTGTTCTTATGGAGCAGTGGGTTCAGAGGTTGGTCCAGCTGCCTGGCCCAGTCACTCCGGGACCTTCCTAGTTGCGCGGCACCTTCCTCAGTGCTGTTGACTCCGTGCTCAGGTGTTTCTCCCCCCCCCTTACATGGCTGCGGCGCAGAGGTCCATACCGATGCCTCTGTCTCCTGTTAATTTCCTTTCTTTTCCTTCAAATCACAGTTTTCAGAACCTTGGGACACTCTCGGAGCTGTCTGCAGTGCTGACGGCTCTGTCGGCACCGTCCACAGCACCAGGGGCTCTCTCAGCGGCATCGGGGGCTCTGTCGGTGCCGTGTTCTGGTCTGTTTCCATGATGCTGACTTCCTGGGTTCGGTGCCATCCAGCCTCCAGGGCTTTTTGACTCCGATTCGTTTCTCTTCTAATTTCTGTTCTGATTTTCACTCCTTTCCTGTCCATACAGTCCCCCGGACTGTCAGGAGATGATTTTGAGCCTGACCCAGATCTTCATTTGGTTGATGATGTTGAAGGAGCAGGAATTAATCCTGCTGCAGAGCCTGTGGTCGAAGACCTTTCCTTTGAGTCTCTGCTGAAAAATTTAAATTCCACTCTTTCTCTCCAGACTACAGAAATCGATCCTGGGAAGCTTTTAAGACTCCAATACCTACATGTCCCGGAGATCCCTATGGATTTAACTCCTCCGGTACAACCATCTTTGAGACCCTTTCTCAGATGGTATGGAACAATCCTGCTCTCATCCCTTCCATGGCTAAGTCCATAGATGGAAGTACGCTGCTCCCAAGGATCAACCCATATTGGCCTCACAAGCCTTTGCTGATCCCATTGTAGTTTTAGCAGAGAATGACAATGCCATCCTCTGAGGGGGACTCTTCCTCAGCAGTGGGAGGACGTCTGACTCAGTTCTACGACTGGTGGAAGTCTATAATATCAGACAAATGGGTCCTCTGGATAATCCGCGAGGGGTATTCGCTCAATCTTTCAGAAACCCCCCCAGGATCATCCCCCCAAACAACAGCCCAGGCTGTCGGCAGTACAGTCAGACCTTCTTGTTTCCAAGGTGCAAGGCCTTCTGAACAACAGGGCAGTAGAAGTAGTTCCGACGGACCAACGAAACACAAGTTTCTACTCCCATTACTTTCTAGTTCCGAAGAAAACTGGAGGCATGTGTCCTATTCAGGATGAGTCCTGGCTCCACATAAATGTCCTGGAAATGAGAGCTGTCCTCTATGCAGTCTGGGCCTTGAAGGACATAATCTGTCACAAGAAGATTCTCCTTCAAACGGACAACAAAGTAGTGATGTATTACATCAACAAACAGGGCAGTGCACACTCTTACCCATTATCAAGGCCCCTGGAATTCTGTGATTCTGCGGTTGAGGAATTTTCCACAGAATTTGCATCATGCCGCAGAATATATATAGTGCTGCAGAATTCATTGTTTTTGGCGAATTTCCATTCAAATATACTGTTTTTTCATAGTGTCAGGCTTTCTCTCCCATCTCGTTTACCTGAACTCCCTTCTCTATGCTAATCATATGATGTCATTGATGACATCACATAATATTTAGCCAATGGCAGGCCTGTGTTCTGCCAGAGAAATGAATAAATCATGCCGCAGAAATCAGAAAATGCAGCCGCGGAAGCCAAGGAACCCTGCCACAGAAATCAGAAAATTCTGCCGCAGAGCACTTGGGGCCCTGCCCATTATGCAGGGAAGCTATGAGAGTGTGGAAATGCTGCCTGCAGCACAAGGATCTAATCCACACAGTTTACCTACCAGGTGTGCAGAACGAACTGGCAGACCATCTCAGCAGAACGGAGACAGATCCTCACGAGTGTCTCTCGACTCAACCGTCACTCAGTCACTCTTCAAAAAGTGGAGAGCTCCAGACCTGGACCTTTTTGCATCCCCACTCAATGCAAAACTGCCTCTCTTCTGCTCTAGAAATCCAGGACGTGGCATTTTCTGTCAGGATGCATTCAGGCTGCAGTGGACAAAGCGCTTTCTCCGTTCTCCTCCTCTTCCTCTAATTTGGGGTGCTTCTCAAATTCAGTTCGAGGAGACAGAATTATTCTCATTGCTCCTTCTGGCCTCGACAGATATGGTTCCTCGCTGCTCAACAGTCTCTGCGCAACCCTCCCTAAGGCACTTCCCTTCAGACGAACCTTCTGACCCAGGGGCCTGTGGACCATCCCAATCTGAAGGCACTTCACGTTCACGCTTGGCTCCTGAAGAAATAGAGATGAATAGGTTCAATGTTTCCGTAGAGTTTCAGATATTATCTTGGCTGCGTGTAAACCAGCCACTAGAAAGCGTTTCTCTCTCTGGTGTGCAAAATCCTCTTCGAACCCTTTTTCCTGTCCACCAAATAAAGTCTTGAAGTACCTTTCAGACCTCTCAAATTCAGGTCTGCAGTACTCTACTGTCAAAGTTCATCTCTGTGCCATTTCAGCTAATCATGAGCCGGTACATTCCTTGTTTCTGGCTCAGTTGCCTGTAGTTAAGAGGTTTCTTAAGGACATTCTGCATACCAGACCTCCTATCAGACATCCAGTCGCAGCCTGGGACATTAACCTTGTGCTACACATGCTCACTCAGAAACCTTTCAAGCCTCTAGCTACCTGCGAATTGAAATTCCTCACTTGGAAAACGGCCTTTCTGGTGGCCATCACTTCGGCCCGTAGAGTTTCTGAAATGCATGCTCTGGTCACAGACCCCCCATACACTGTATTTCACAAGGACAAAGTAGTTCTTAGGACTCACCCTAAGTTGCTCCCCAAGGTTGTCTCAGAACTTCATCTAAACCAACCTTTAGTCCTACCTGCCTACTTTGCTAACTTTCAGAATGAAGGGGGAACGTACCCTGCATTCTTTTGGATGTTAAGAGAGCACTACAATTCTATCTGTATAGAACAAAAGATATTCGCAAGGCTCAACAACTGTTTGTTTCCTTCAGCGAGACCCGGCTGGGTCAGCCTGTCGCTATTAGTTACATTTCATTGTGGCTGGTAGCATGCCTCCACCACTGCTATTCTGTGGCACAGGTTAAGCTAAAAGGCAGAATGTATGCTCACTCTACTAGAGCAGTCATGGCATCTCTGTGGAAGTCCTATAATGTGCCCATTGCAGACATTTGCCAATGCGTTACATGGAGCCCAGTGCATACTTTCATTAAGCACTATGTTTTAGATGCCCATGCCAGACAACATCTGTCGTTTGGTAGGACTATTCTTAATGGACTTCTGTCCTAAGTATGTGAGCTCTTAGTTTCTCCAGCCGTCTGTCTCGGGGGTTTGTTAGCTCGGTACTCTCCATTAGTGTGAATGAGTGGTGGAGACTTTATGTCAGGAAGATATGGAAATTATGTACCTACCGTAATTCTTGATCTTCTTGGAGCAAGTCTCCATCACTCATTCACACACCCACCTCATCCTCCCGAGCTCACTGCTCTTGTTTTTGGTCTTCACTCCTCAATGGCTGGGCTGTGAAGACTTCTGTTATTGACCCTTCTTACATGGGTCATTCGGAATATCTTATATCCGATTTTGTTAGGTTAGACCTCTATGTTGAATTCGCTGCACCTCCTCGGGGGAGGCTAAGGCGAGTTGGAGGTCGGCGGTAGCTCTTACTGTAATTGCGCCATGGCTCGTAGTGTTATGCTTCCTCGCGGCTCCATCTCTGGCGCCGACCCTGTTGAAAAGTTTGCTCCCACTGGGTCCTAGCACCTCCAGCGTAGATCCCATTAGTGTGAATGAGTGGTGGAGTCTTCATCCAAGAAGATCAAGTATTACGGTAGGTACGTAATTTCCATTTTTGTCTCTGAGGATTTTCAACATCTCCACGTACTTCCAACGATTGCTTCTGCAACTCAGGAAGATAGTCATGATCAAAAAAAAGTCTGCTGGTAAGGTACTTCACTTCTTTCTGCTGCCAGGCTTTCATTAAGATCTCCTCCTTAACTCTGAAGCTGTTGAATTTTATTATGATGGAGCGGGGTTTGGCTTCCAGAGGGGGTTTAGGTTGAAGCGCCTTATGAGCTCTTTCTGTGCCGAGCTGAAAGCCATTCGGCAGCTGTAAAACATCAGTTAGGAGGTCTGTTATAAAGTCTGTCATGCTACCAGTTTCAGCACCTTCCTGGATGTATTCTATATGTTTTTCTTCTGGCGCCCTCTAAGTCAGTACATTTCTGTTGTAAATGTATCAGTATATTGTAGGAGAACTTGGAGTATTAGGCCCAGCTTGGCTGTCTCATTCTCATAGAAAAATAGAATTTGACGGCAGATAAGGACCGCTTGGCCCACCTAGTCTGCCCATTTTCCTACCTAACAGATAAGCTGCAGATCCTAGTTAACCAACAGCTTATTTCCTCCTACCCCCCCACTAGGACTGTCTTATGTCTGTCCCATGCATTCTTGAATTCCCCACTGTTCTTGACTCCACGACTCCTCAGGGAGGCTGTTCCACGATCCACAACCCTCCGTGAAAAATACTTCCTCACATTACCTCTGAGCCGTCTCTCTCTATCTTCAAATTGTGCCCCTTGTTCTTGCACATCTCTTTTCTGAAAGATGCTACCCTCTTGGATTTTGTTGATTCCTTGAGGTACTTGAAAGTTTCTATCATGTCCCTCTCTCCTCTCTTCCTCAAGGGTATACATATTAAGCTCCTTTAGTCTTTCTTCAGATGTCTTCTGGTGCAGACCCTGCACCATTTTGTTGCCTCCTCTGGACAGCCTCCACTCTGTCTATGTCTTTCATGGAGATGGGGTCTCCAGAACTGCACAGTACTCCAGATGGGGTCTCACCAACTGTCTGTACAGAGGAATAACAACTTCCTGTTTTCTATTATTGATGCCTCTTCATATGCATCCCAGTATCCTCCCAGCCTTCCTTACTGCCTTCTCACATTGCTTGCCCACCTTTAGGTCATCTGATATAATTACCCCTGGTCCCTTTCCATTTTACTGTTGTCAGTATCTCACCCCCCATTGTGTACGCTTCCCCTGGGTTTTTGTTTCCCATGTGCATTACCTTGCACTTTGCATTGAATCTGAGCTGCCATACATTTGACCATTCATCCAACCTTGCCAAGTCCTTCTCATCCTTTCCACTCCATCTTGTGTATCAACCCTGTTGCAGATCTTTGTGTCATCTGCAAAGAGACATACTTTTCCTTCCAGTTCCTCTGCAATGTCACTTATAAAGACATTAAAAAGGACCGGTCCCAGTACTGAACCCTGCGGTACCCCGCTAGTAACCTCGGTGGCACTCACCCTCTCCAACCCTCTTTTCCAATCCTGCAAGATTTTCATTTGTCTGAATTCAGCCCTTGTCTCCACTTGCATTTCCTTAAGTTCTTGGAACAACTTTTCAAATCTGGAGCTAGAAAGCTGATCGTGTTTGTCCTCCGTATCTGCTATAATCATGGGGGAAGGGCTCCAACTGCTCTCTCAGGCCTGTGGTTGCAATCCTAGGACATAGGATCGGATCCCCTCGAGGCAATTTTCCTCTCAGATCTACCTTGGCGATCCTTATTTCATTGATTGCTTGCCATTTTATGGTATTTAGATAGTTTTGCTAGTTAAATTTTAATTTAGAAGCTCTGGGGTGGGAGCCGTGGTTCAGTGAGCTGCCGCTGGATCCAACGCCACTGGAAGTCACAGTAAACAATTTTTCTAAATAAAAGTGATCCTATTATCAATTTCATTTCCATACATTGATTCTCGTGATATTTTATATTAGCAGATATAGATATGCAAGGAAAAAAGACAGCAAGAGAAAACTGAGGGACAGTGAGAGGCAAAGGATTGCAGACTGGTCAGGTTGATCAAGTCAGAGGTCTCACAGGAAAATTTGGTTGCGCAACCAGACAGAAAAGGAAAGCATACAGATCCTTGCATTTAAACACTTTCTCCAAAACAAATGGGACAGGGTCCTATTCTACCCTGTCACATATACTCCCCTCTTTAAGAGGGAACCTGTTTTATTAAACGTTTCCAAAACT
This sequence comes from Neoceratodus forsteri, assembly GCA_016271365.2. Classification (NCBI taxonomy): domain Eukaryota; kingdom Metazoa; phylum Chordata; order Ceratodontiformes; family Ceratodontidae; genus Neoceratodus; species Neoceratodus forsteri. Next base: position 334,514,431 of record CM057456.1, on the reverse strand, counting down.
CGTTATTTTCTAATAACACTTGTTGCATTCAGACATTAAGCACATTTGCATCCATTTTTTTAACAGTACAGCAAAAAGTACAGTTCAAACCCATATATTAGGTTTTGTTTTTTTCAACCATCAACCTTCAATTCAAACAACATGAAGTCTTGCTGTATTCTGACATATGCAGTTAGGTCCTGCCTTTTCAACTGCCCTGGAGAACAAAGAGTTAAACTTTCCATGGCCAGCATGGAATGTTCACCGCGAGCTCGGTTGAAGCCCCTGTCTGCTGCTGTTTAAACTCCAACTGTCAGATTCTTTACTCCGCCTCACTGAACAGTCGCTCTGGAGATTTCTCCTTTGCTCGGTTCAAAAAAGTCGGTTAAAGTGTCGTTTTGTCGCTCGGTGTCTACCGAATTGCTGCTACCAATCTGTCGGTTTAAGTCTCTGTCTGTGGTACCGTGAGTACTAGATGGGTTTTCATATAGTTTCTGTGTGGAACTTGTAAATTGTGGATCGTTCGCTGAACCGATCAGTTTCAGATAAAAAGTTTGTGTATTTACTTAGAGTGTGGTAACCGGTTAAATATCGGTTCTAAAAATCGGATTTCATTACGTTTTTTTCGAAGACCCATGACACGGTCAGGAACCGATAGGGGAGTCTTGCCTGGCGGATTGCCGAAAAAAGGGTAAGTTTTGGTTAGGATTGGCCATGTCTGAGAAACCCAAGAAAAAAACTGGGCCCACTGGGTTTCAGCACTGCAGTGTGTGTGGGAAAGTCTTTGCCAAGGCTGATCCCCACACCACCTGTGTTTATTGTCTGGGGTTTGACCACCTTGATTCAGACTGCCAAATTTGTAAGAATTTTCCCAAATCTACCCTGGAAAAGAGATTAGGTAGACTGAGGGAAAGGGAGGCCGAGAAGTCCGCTGACCCGGATGGCCAGCCCGGTTCGGTTCCGACCGAACCAGAAGGAGTGCCCTCTGACCAGGGTGATACTTCTTTGGGCAAAAGGAGAGCCAATTCTGAGGAGTCGGTTGCGGTAAATAGAAAAGATAAATCGTCCGGTTTGGACCCAGAAATTCATTCTCCGACCGCCGATGAGATAGCCAAGGCGATAAGAATAGTGCAATCGTTTACTTTGGTTCCGGCCATGCACCATCTGGCAGGGGTTCGGCCGGTTCTTCCTGCTTCGGATTACACCTTGGAAGAATTTTATGAACCTAATGAGGAGGAGGGAGAGTATGAGGATGATGATGGTGATTATGAAAGTCTGGATGTGCCCATTGACCGGACATCTCCCCAGACAGACCTTCAGGTGTTTCTCCTCCCTAGGCTTTCTGAGTCCCCTTCTCACTTTATGTTTTACAAAAGTGGCTGAAACCTCCAGCTTCCTATGGAAGAAGCAGTAGAGGATCAGGAGGAGCCTGATTTTATTGAAATGATGGACATCCCAGAGTCCAGGAGGCTGTCTATTCCCCTCCACAAATCCTTTGGGGAACAGACATATAAAATTCTTAAGACTCCTAATTCCATACCTCCTGTGGACAGACGAATGGACAAGAGGTATACTCTTTCAGGCTCAGACACGGAGTTCCTTTCCCAGCAATGCAGCCATGTTGGGGTAGTGCAGGCTGCTGCCTGTGATAGAGCAAATATCCCCTTGGCATCACACCCCCCAGATAAGGAATCTAGGAGGATTGATGCCATGGCAAAGAAACAGTACATGGCAGCATCTTTGGGACTCAGGCAGGCTAACTATATGGCCTACACAGCTAGATACCAGAAGTCCAGGTGGGACACTGTGCTGGCTCTGGCTAAACAGGCCCCTGACCAGCTTGCCAAGGAGCTGGAGCAGGTGGCTGCAGATGGGATTGAGGCATCCAAAGTGCAATTTCATGCTGCTGTGGACTCCAGTGATGTTTCATTAAGAGTCATGGCTACATCTGTAGCTCTTCGGAGGATGGCTTGGCTCAGATGTACTAGCCTCTCACAGGATACCCAGGCTAAGGCCATGGATTTCCCTGTTATTGGTAATTCTCTGTTTGGGAAGCAGACAGAGAACTACATGAAAAAGATGGACGAGTACAGGACCACTTACAGGAGTGCACAGGCCAAAGAAAGGCAAGCTATTCCTCAAAGGCAGCAGTCCAGGGCAGGGGCAGGCCTTTCCAAAGGCCTTTTTTACCAAGCTCAGGCCTCCTCTTCTTTTTCTCAGAAGGGGTTCTTTAGAGGGAGAGGCAGACGGGGGATGAGCAGGCCTGCATCCACCCTCAGCCTAAAGCCCCTGCCAGCAGATGGGTCTGCCCGGCCAATTCTCTAATACCAGTAGGGGGCAGGCTGGCTTACTTTGTCCAGGATTAGAAGTCTCTGACATCAGACAAGTGGGTCCTGGAAGTAGTAAGCAATGGACTGGTTCTCGGCTTCAAAAATTCCCAAGATGAGAACCAGATCCTTTCCACCTGCAAATCCATCAGAGACCCTTGCCTTAGAGGCAGAGGTTTCTTCCCTCAGCTCTCAGAGCTATAGAGAGGTTCCCACCTACACAAGGGCAAAGGATTGTACTCCAGGTACTTCTAACCCCAAAAAGACAGGAGAATGGTGGCCCATCCTGGACCTAAGATATCTGAACAAGCACCTTTTAAAACCAAAATTCAAATGGTGAGACTGGGAATAATCCTTCCTCTCTAAGGCCAGGGGACTGGCTAGCCTCCTGGACCTCAGAGATGCCTATTTTCACATTCCCATAAGGTGCTGCCACAGAAAGTACCTCGGGTTCGAGTTGCCCTCAGGCCACTATCAATTCAGAGCAATGCTCTTGGCCTAACATCAGCCCCAAGGGTTTTCACAAAGTTCCTGGCAGTAGTGGTTGCTTTCCTAAGGAGAAAAAGATCTCCATCTTCCCATACTTGATCGACTGGCTCATAGTAGGTCAGTCTCCAGACCAAGTCAAGTCACATTTGCAAATAACTCAGCTAGTGCTCACTTCCTGAGGATTCCTTCTCAACCTTCCAAAGTCAGTTCTCGAACCAGTACAGCTCCTCACCTTCATAGGGGCGGAGCTGGATACAACAAGGGCAAGAGCCTTCCTTTCCTGAACAGGGCAAGGACCCTTATGGAACTGGCTTTCTTCATTCACCCTACAGGTGTCTCGACCAGCAAGGCATTTCCTTCAGCTTCTGGGCCACATGCAGCTTCCACAGCAGTGGTCCAGGGGCAAGATTCCAGATGAGGACATTCAGTTCCACTTAAAGCCTTCTGGTCCCAAAGAAAGGATTCCCTTACCAAACTAGTCCCAGTGACTTCGAACCCTGATCCAGGCCTTGCAATGGGCAGGATCAGGACAATTTAAGACGAGGAGTTCCTTTTGTCACTCAGTCTTATTCAGTGATACTCACCACAGATGCTTCCCTGCTGGGCTGGGGAGCCTATCTGGGGATCTTACCACCAAGGGCTGTGGTCTCCTCAGGAATCTCTGCTTCACATCAGTCTCTTGGAACTCAGAGCAGTGTTTGGGCACTGCAAGCCTTTTCCAAATCTATACAGAACAAGGTGGTCCAGGTCAGAACAGACAACACCACCACCATGTGGTACATCAACAAGCAGGGAGGCACTCGGTCTACGGCCTTGCACACAGAAGCAATGAAGTTGTGGTCCCTGGCCTATTCCCTGCAAACCTCTCTAATAGCAGTTCACCTCCCAGGGAAGGACAATGTCCTAGCAGATGCTCTGAGCAGAATATCCCAGGGCCATCACGAATGGACCCTAGATCTCCTAGTTTTAAAAGTGATTTTCTCGAGATGGGGCACTCCACAGATAGATCTTATTGCAGCCCCAGACAATCACCAACTTCCTCTCTTTTGTTGCAGACCCCCAGTCTTGGGCTCAGTCCCGCTGGATGCTCTGATCCTGAATTGGGAAGGGACATTTCTGAATGCTTTTCCCCCCTGCCTTCTCTTGTTCAAAGTGTTAGTCAAGATAAGGTCACAACCATGCAAAGTGATTCTGATTGCTCCAGACTGGGCCAGACAGCCCTGGTACCCCCTGTTGCTGTCCCTAGCAGTCCACCTTCCCCTGTGTCTTCCCAGGAATTACAACCTGTTGACATCCTCTCAGGGAGGATTTGGTACCCGAACCTTCGGTCTCTCAATCTCAAGGCATGGCTCTTGAAGAGTTAGAGTTTGCTGACCTGCATCTTTCCCAAGGGGTTCTGGATATCCTTAAGGCTTCTCGAAAGCCTTCCACCAGAAAGACTTAGAATTCCAAATGGAAAAGGTTCACTATTTGGTGTTCTAAGAAGAATATTTCTCCAGATTCTGCTGGGTTGCCTACGGTTCTGGACTATATGGTCCATCTCGATGGCCTAGGCCTTAGGCAAGCTACACTTAAAGTGCATTTGGCAGCTGTTGCTGCTTTCCTGTTAGTAGGCAAGCCTTCCCCTCTGTCAGCCCATCCTGTGTTTTGTAAGTTCTTCAAGGGATTGCTGCACAACAATCCCCCCTTTGGGGACCCTGCTCCTGCTTGGGACCTTAATGTTTGCATTGCTCAGCTTATACACACCCTTTGAGCCTTTGTCCTCTGCAGAGCTTAAGTACTTGACTTGAAAACTGTGTTTTGGTGGCCATTACCTCTGCCAGGTGCATCAGTGAATTGAAGCCCTCTCAAGTGGAACCTGATTTCATCTCTTTCCACGGAGATAAAGTGGTTCTAAGAACTAACAGGAAGTTTTGCCTAAAGTGGTTTCAGATTTCCATCTATACCAGTCTGTCTCTCCTGCTTTCTTCACTGACCATTCCTCCTCTGGAGAGGAGGCTGCACAACAGATGTTAAAGGGCTCATGCTACTACATAGGCGCACCAGGTCACAGGTTTGAGTCCTCAATTGTTCCTCACGTTATGGAGAGGTTGGTGAGGCAAACCTGCCACTAAGAGGTCTGTTGCCAGGTGGATTGTTTCTTGTATACAGTTCTGCTATGAGAAACTGGGTAGAACTCCACCCTCAGGCCTGAGGGCTCATTCCACAAGACGTACAGCTGCTTCCCTGGCTGCTGCCAGGGATATTCCTATCTTAGAAATCTGTCAAGCAGCCACCTGGAAAACAGTCCATACATTCACCAAGCATTACTCTCTGGATATCCAGGCTAGGAGTGATGCTCGGTTTGGCACAGCAGTACTTCAGAGCCTGTTTCTAAAGTAGGTTCTGTCCCTCCTCCATGGAGGTACTGCTTGGTAGTCTGCATATGTCAGAATACGGCAAGACTTCATGTTGTTTGAAGAAAAAATTACTCACCTTAGTAATATTGTTTCTTCTAATGGAGTCTTTCTGTATTCTGACCTCCGCCTCGCCTCTCAGAACCTAGTTTTTGGGATGTGGGTTGGCAGGAGCAGTGTTGGCACCCTAGGGGTGTCCCTTTTTCACCCTCCTTTATTTTGGGTGAGTGTTGTGTTTTGGGATGTGTTTTGTTTTGGGTTTCTGACTTGAGTCTTGCTTTGAAACCAAAAGCCCTTTACATAGATACAGTTGCCAGTGGGCTGAGTTCTGAGTTTTACAGATCTTACTCGAGACACAGCTCTTGCAGCAGGTTACACCATTAGGACTGAAGCCGGCAGGCGTCAGGACCCCGGAAAAATTCTAGCTAGCGCTATCTTCAGCGGGACGCTCCCCGGCTCGATCCCGCCTCCGGCGTCAGGCGTAGTACATGAGGGACGGTCCGCCCGATTCTCAGTTCTTTCCCGCCGTCGACTTGCATGTCTGATCCCTTCGGTTCAGCTCTAGCGCCGACGATGGTTAAGTTCTTCCTACGGAAATTCAAATTTCTTCAAGCAAGTTTTCTCTGATGTCCTCTCCGACCTCCGGTCACTCCTCCAGTGTGCTTGTGGGAAACAGATCCTTCAAAAGACCCTCACGCTGCCTGAGTCCGGTGCCTAGGCCCAGACCGACGACACCCGGCCTGCTCTTTTTGCCAGGGGTTTAAAGCAGAACCCGGATCCGTCGCCAGAAGGCCCTTCAGGCTTTTTTGCTGGAAGAAAAGCTTAAGACCATGTCTTCCAAAGGGGACTCTTCAAAAAAGGCCCACAAGCACGCTGAAAAACGAAGGGAGAAGGCCCCTTCCAGGTCCCCGTCTAGGGCCTCAGACTCACACAGCTCCGGTTCCAGGTCCGACCGCTCCCCCTCCCGGGCCAGCTCTCAGCCTCCCCCTGCTGCGGTTAAGAAGTCTTCCTCTTCTCAGGCCAAGACTGCCAGACCTTCCTCATCCTCCAGGGCCTTGGTCAAGTCTGGGGGTCGCCACCATCACCATAAGTCGGGTTCCCGCCCTTCTGAACCCGACGTCAGGTCGGCTTTCTTGCCCCCTCGCAAGACCTTGGAGCTTACCTCTCTGAAGAGACCGCAGGACCCGACGCCGGTGCGCCCGTCGTCCTCTCGCCACAGATCCCCGGAGCCGCCGTCAGCCAGACCGTCGCCGGCCAGGCCAACACCTCATCGGACGCCGGTAGGGGGACCGGCGCCCGCTCCTATTGAGAAGAGAACCCAGACGCCTCCGACCGACGTCGGTCAGGAGACCATAACCGAGGAGGAATTAACTCAGCCCAAGGACCAGACGGGTGACCCCGGTCCTGTCGAGACGCCCAGGGAACCCTCGCCATTACCTGAGCCCCCTGTGGAGCCGACGCTGGGACCCGACGACCGTCCACCGGCGCCCGGGCCGTCGTCGAGCCTTTCCATGGTAGAAGTGAAGGAGCTGTTCACTTACTGGTGGGACACCATAAAGAAGGACATGATTCCCACTCCACCTCCTCTTCTTCCTCCTCCTTCCTCCTACACCGATTACTCCTCCGGTTCCTGCGCCCCCCTCCCCGGGAGCACAGAACACCTCCAAGGGGGAGACCAGACAAACGGAGACCTCCGTCCAAATCCTCTTCCAGGTCACCCAGCCCTAAGAGACCGCAGAAGACGCCGACAATCTTCTGACGGAGGACACGGGATCAGAGTTCTCAACATCCAGATCCCCATCTCCTCTCCATCCCTTCTCCAGATCCACCCGAGATGCCAAAGTCTCTCCGATGACCCTTCGTTCTCGGATATTATGAGACACATCCAAGAGAACATGGGATGGGATGCGGAAGATAGACCCGAAGGCTATGCCTTGCAAAGTATCTTGACAGCAGAAGGACCTCAAGCCTGTGGGTGCCACCCTTGGTAGACACTTTTGTGGACATCACCAAGGCAGCGTGGAAGCGTCCACATTCGCTTCCGGCGATGCCGAAGAAAGCTGATCGCTTGTACAAGGCTCCCAGAGAAGACCAGTACTTGACTCAGCAGCCTCTCTGGTCATCACAGCCTCACATGACCGGTCCCAGAGACCGCAACATCTGAGCACCCTGCCACCGGACCCAGAGTCCAAACAGCTGGACGCTATGGGTAGGCGCACGTATGCTTCCGCTACCTGCACCATCAGATCCCTGAATTACTTGACCCACATGGTGCAGTTCCAAAATGCCTTGTGGGAACAGGGTCTGGATGCGGCTGAAAAACTGCTGGAAGGTGAGCAGAAGGAGGAGATGCTTCAGCTCCTTCGTACGGGTTCGGACGTGGGAACCCAAGTGCTACGAGCCACGTACGACTCCGCGGACTCCTCGGCCCGAGCAGCAGCTTCAGGCGTATGCATCCGGAGACACTCTTGGTTGCGCGTCTCCGTTTTACCCGGACGTCCAGAAGAATATCATGGACGCCCCATTCGAGGGAGAAGTCTTGTTTGGTAAGCCCTCAGAGAAGATTATTACCAAACTCCAAGAGGCCGGGAAGGCGATGAGGTCGGTTCAGGCCATGTACCGACCCAAGCTTAGTTCCTTTCAGGAACCAAAGCCGATTTCGTGGACGGACGCAGAGGCAACAGTCCCGCCCCACTCCACAACAGAGGGGCTCCGGCTTTCGTAGAGCCCAGGGGAAACAGCCTGCAGGCCGAAGCCAGCGTACTTCCAAGCCGGTCCAGCCAGCGGGACCCTCAGCCGCCACAGCCTGACTCCTTCCGGCCCTGCCCCTCAGGATCAACGGGAAATCATGGTCGGGGTTGCATTATGAACTTCCTGCCGGGATGGCAGGCTATAATCCACCAACAGGTGGGTTCTTCAGTTGGTCGGAAGAAGCCACTTTATAGAATTCGCGAAAAGCCACCTCGAGGCCCTCCTTTGCTCTCCCGTATCCGGTCAGCACAAGTCTCTGATCTGGCAAGAAGTACTCATGGCCATGCAAAGGGAGCGAGAGTGCGTCCCGGAGAACCAGAGAGGACAAGGATACTATTCCCATTTCTTCCTGGTTCCAAAGAAAACAGGGGACCTCCGTCCGATTCTGGACCTCAGCGACCTCAACGTGTCGGTCGCATACAAGAGATTCCGCATGGTGACTCTTCTGGGTCTCATTCCCATGCTGAAGCAAGACGCCTTCTTGGCGTCTCTAGACATGCAGGACGCATACCTGCACATCCCTATAGCTCAGGCGCACAAGAGGTTCCTGCGCTTCGAGTTTGTCGACCACCACCTTCAGTTCCGAGCCCTTCCATTCGGACTATCATCCGCGACCCAGGTCTTTACCAAATGCATGGCAGTCTGTGCTGCCTCTAAGGAGACAGGGCCATTATGTTCCCTACACTGGACGATTGGCTTTCATGGCCGCCCCAGAGGCGCTTGTTACGCGCGATCCAGAGCACCCAGGACCTGTTCCGATCTCTGGGCATCCTAATCAACTCATAGAAGTCTCTCCTGGTACCGTCAGAGAAGCTGCAATTTATAGGCGCAGTACTGACAACCGCTCAGGAAGAGCTTTTCTTCCAGACGACAGAGCGGAGCGCATCAGATCCCTCATCACGGAGTTATCGTTAACAAGACCGTCCCTGCCAGGTCGGTCCTTCGCTTGTTCGGACACATGGCTGCGGCCATTCCTACCGTCCCTTTCGTAAGGCTCCACATGCGGGTAACTCAGTGGATGCGCAAGGTGCAATGGGATCAAAGGCAAGACCACATGCAGCATCCGTCAGAATCACGAACACCGTGATTCGAGACTGCAGTGGTGGCTAGACCCAGGGTCGCTCTCCACGGGCATCCCGTTTGTAGTGACGTCCCCGGAGGTAATCCTACCACAGACGCCTCAGGTCTAGGGTGGGAGCACACCTGGACGGTGAGTCCCTGGGTACGTGGACCCTCTGAGGCTCATCTCCATATCAGTGTCCTAGAGATGAGGGCAGTCCTTTATGCCCTGCAGGCCCTTCAGTCAGAAATCCCCGAGTACTCTCCTGCTTCAGACAGACAAACAGCGGTGATGTATTACCAAAAACAAGGAGGCGACACTCTTACCCCTTTGCAGGGAGGCCATGAGGTGTGAGATTGGGTAATCCGACACGGCGAATCTGATCACTGTACATGTTCGGGGTGGACAACACGTTGCAGACAGCCTGAGTCGCTCCCAGGCCAGAGTCCACAGTGGAACCTCTTCAAGAGGTAGCAGAGGATCTGTTTCTTCGATGGGGAACTCCAGAGTTGGACTTGTTCGCATCCCCATCCAACGAAACTGCCCAATTTTTGCTCGCTAGATCCAGGGCCTGGTGTTTTCTGGGCTAGACGATTGTCCCTCCTGGGCGGACAGATTCCTCTCACGCTTTCCTCCCTTCCCTGCTGATCCAGAGAGTTCTTCTCAAACCGCGAGGGAGCATGCAACACGATCCTAGTGGCCCTTTCTGGCCCAGACAGATCTGGTTCCCTAAGCAATTCAGCTATCCCGGAACCTCCGCCTCCCGCTGCTGCTATTCAGCTCCCATCTCTTGTCTCAGGAGGAAGGTTCACTGGTCCACCCGGACTTACGCTCACTGAACCTGCATGCATGGCTCCTAGAGACATAGCCATCTTGAGGCCATGGGGTCTCGCAAGAGGTTGCAGTAGTTCTTTTTCTGCAGCCAGAAAGCCGGTCACGGAATGCACGACGCCATGAAATGGCGCTTTGTTTATGGTCGCGAGCACGCGATTTTTCCCCCTTTAGGTTGCCCGGTGGGAGTGGTGTTGGACTACCTACTCTCCCTTCCGCTCAGGTCTAGCCTACTCCTCTATCAGGTGCACTTCTGTGCCATCTCTGCTCACACCTTCCGTGAGACATCGCACAGTGGCACAATTAGACGCCTCGGAATTTTTGAGAGGGTGTTGCACCTAGGCCACCCATTAAGGACCCGGTGCCTCCATGGGATTTGCTCTTTGTCCTGGAACAACTCCACGCTCCCTCCTTCAACCTGCCATCGGATTACGAGCTGCTTTTCTGTCGGAAACGCTGTTTTGGTTGCTGTTACTTCAGCGAGAAGAGTTTCTGAGCTTCACATCTCATGTGCAAAGAGCCTTATTTATTTTCCACCGGACAGAGTATCCTGAGGACTAATCCAAAATTTTGGCCTAAGGTGATCTCTACACTCACTCTCAATCAGGATATTGACCTGCCGGTCTACTTCCTGAATTACTCTAATAGAGGAGAGGCACTGCTCCACACCCTGGATGTTCACCGCAGCTTGAGGTATTACCTCAACAGAACTAAACTACTTCGTAGTTCAGAGCAACTTTTCGTTTCGTTTTCTGAAAGGATGATGGGCCAACCAGTAGCCAAACAGTCCCTGTCTCGCTGGCTTGTCCCTTGTATTTCATTCTGTTATGATATCAAACAAAAGCCCCTCTCAGGTACAGTCCGGGGTCATTCTACTAGGGGTGTGGCCACCTCCTTTGCAGCACTCCGAAACGTCTCCACTTCTGCCATATGTGCTGCAGCCACTTGGAGCTCTGTGCATACATTTATCAGGCATTATAGCCTGGACATCGCCTCTCGGCGAAGAGCAGGCTTCGGCCTGGCGGTGCTTCAGGGTCTCCTGTCCTAGATTCAGGACCTGGAATGTATTTTCTAGTTTCCTCTTCCCAGAATGTTGACAGCGTTACTGCTTGGGAATCGGTCCTAATGGTGTAACCTGCTGCAAGAGCTGTGTCTCGAAGTAAGATAGTACAGTTACGTAAGAACTTACCGTAACAGTAGATCTTCGAGAACAGCTCTTGCAGCAGGTACCTTCCACCCACCTTCCCCTTGGAGGAGGCATGGCTTTCGCTTTACTATCAGGGTTTTTCCTTTGACTTCTGACAGTGGATCCTCGGTCTCCCATTTCGATGTCAGCCTGCGGCGGAAGTCTCCAGCGGAGAACTGGGAGTCGGGCGGGACCGTCCTTATGTACTACATCTGGCGTCGGAGCGGGACCGCGTCGAGGCGGTCCCCACTGAAGATAGCTAGCTAGAATTTTTCCTATAGTGCTTGACGCCTGCGGCGCAGTCCTAATGGTGTAACCTGCTGCAAGAGCTGTTCTCGAAGATCTACTGTTATGGTAAGTTCTACGTAACTGTACTTTTCCACACAGAACTTCTAGTGAGTATTGCAGTAAAGATCTGATGGTTGGAGTTTAAACAACAGAAGACAGGGCTTCAGCCGAGCTCATGGTGAACATTCCATGCTGGCCATAGAAAGTTGAACTTTTTGTTTTCCGGGGCAGTTGAAAAGGCACGACCTAACTGCAGTAGTCAGAATACAGCAAGACTCCATTAGAAGAAACATTACTAAGGTGAGTAATTTTTTTCTTCCTGATCCATATCTTGATAGAAAATCAGCATTAGTATTCTCTTTACCATATTTGTGAATCACCGAGAATTTAAATGGCTGTATTGCCAGGTACCACCGTGTGATTCTGGAATTTTTGTCTTTCATCTGGTTAAACCAACAGAGAGGATTGTGATCAGTTACAAGAACAAAATCAGTTCCTAGCAAATAAAATTTGAGGGACTCCATGGATCACTTTGCTGCTAAACACTCCTTTCTAGGGACATGGATATGTTGTTCATCCACACTCATTGGCAGGTATCCTTGCCGCTTTAAATCTTGCCGGAAGGTCTTCAAGCTTGCTCCTCCCACCCACCCGGGTGGTATAACTCTCGGCTCCGCCCCATGACGCCAGATCTTCCTTACCGCTTGGAAGCTCAGGTTCCCTCCTTAACGGGCCTTGAGCACGACCCGCAGGCTTGCGACCTGTGCTCATCTTTCTCGACCTACGCCTCGAAGACCGTGCTGCCGATTGCAACTGGGCCGCCCCGAGACGTTCCCTCCGTGAAGTCCAAGGAGGCCCGGTTGGCGGTATCCGGCGCGTGGCTCGGCGGATCAGCTCGAGCGGATGGTCGCCCTCAAGAGGAGGCGGCGCAGGGTCAGATCTTTCCTCGCCAGCGCATTTATCCCGCCTCTCTGGGTTCTTCCTACACGGCTTCTTTTATGAGAGCTTGTCTGTCCTCTCCACTAAAGGAGAAGGGCTATGCCTGCTGGACCTTATTCTCGGTCCAAAAGAGGGACAGGGTAAGTCCTCCGTCGGACGCTCTTGGGAGCGGAAAGGTCCTCTCCCGGGCCGTCCGACCGTCGGCTTCGGTCGACGCTGGCTTCGCCACTGGCCTCACGGTGTCCCGTCCAGGTCAGTTGACCGAGACTCCCGACCGTGAAGTCGAGATTTTTCGACCCATTGACGGGCTGTCGCCTTTAGCAGCCGAGATTCCCTCTCCCGGTTCCCGGGAGGAGTTGAGGATCCCGTGGCTCGCCTGTGCCTCCGGTTCCGGAGCCCTCGGATGGACCATCCGAGCCGAAGGGAGTGCCGGTTCCGGCCGACACCTCCCCGCACCGACCTCGGAAATTCCGGGACTCTCGGTCTCGGTCTCGGACCTCTTCGCGGTCCAGCCGATCCCACCGTCATAGGCGGTCTCGGTCTCGGCACCGCGGTAAGCGGCGTCGCCGCTCGTCCTCGTCCCCCTCCTCGGATGAGGGGAGGCTTCGGCGTAAATTACGTCGACGGTACGAGGACCTCATGTTGCAACAGCTCCTCCTGGCCGGGAATAAGCCGACCCCGTCGCCTTCCCCGGCCATTAAGTGGCTGTCACCGGAGCGGCCGACACAACCCCTCGACTTATCCGAGGAGCCTATACCCAGGCCGGTTGTTCGGCCAAAACCAGCTGCTCCACTGATTCCGGTGGAACCTCCGCCTCCACAGCCACCATTGGGGCTCCGACCAAGATTCTCGGTCGGCTAAGGGTCTACCCATCGGCTGTCAGTTACCCTCACTCCGACCGACCTCGGCAGGTGAAGGTGGCTCAGGCCAGAGGCAGCTCTTCGAGGACTCTTCGAGTCCGAAGATGATTCCTCCTTTTCTCCAAGCGACTGGACTTGGAGTCTTCAGGAGGTCAGTCAATGGACGATAGCCCGTCGTCCTTCCTAGGACTGCTTCGGCTCATCTCGGAGTCTACCGGGATGGAGCTCGAACCCGTTTCCAAACGGGCCAGGTATCCCCTCACGGAGATTCTGGACCGAGGGGATTCTCCGACGGAGGCCTTTCCGGTGGCCGAGGCCATAGTGGGTCCGGCACTGGAGCTTTGGCAGCGCCCTGCTTCCTGCCCTGCGCCTTCGGCCAGGATGGCCAGGAAGTATGCGGTCCCTACCGGTTCCTTGTCCGGTTTTTCGGAACACCCCTCTGCTGAGGGGTTGGTTACCGACAGCGTTTTCCGGCGCACCGGCAACGCCAGGGATGTGGACAAACCTCCTGACAAGGAGTCCAAGAAATTGGACTATGTCGGGCGAAAAGTCTACGCTGCGTCCTCTCTCGGCCTTCTTCAGGCCAGTTCGGCCGTCCTCATGGCACATTTTTCTCATGCCCTGTTGGGCTCCCTGGATGAGGTCATCCCTCATCTTCCCGCCGATCTGCAGACTACGGTTAAGCAGGTGCGGGACCAGGCAGGGCAGTGGCCAAACAGCAGCTCCAGACTGCTTTGGATATAGGGGACTCATGTGCCAGATCGGTGGCGGCCGCAGTGGCTATGCGTCGGTGAGCTTGGCTGAGGATATCCACCTTTACTCGGATACCAGCACAAGTTGGCGGATGTTCCCTTTTGGGGACTGACCTCTTGCCCTGGGGTGGAAGGTCACCTGCAGAGGATCGAGAAGTCCAATGCCACCTTGGACTCGGTCTCTTCCGCTCAGAAGGACAAAGGCAGAAACCACAGCCTAAGCCCTTTGTCCTTCTGTGCCTCGCGCCCTGCCCAGCAACATCAGGGCCAGCAGGCTCGGCCTTGGCATCCCAAACCCAAGCCGCGGCTTCCTCTAACAGGAGGCAGGGAGGAAGGGCCCAGGAGGTCCCTCGGCGGTCCCTCCTCCAGCCTGCCCAGTGACGGGCTGAGGGGTGTCAGCCCCCATCCCCGCCACCTTACCCTGGGTCCCCCTGGGGGCGGCTCCGGCACTTCCGTTCCGCCTGGTCCGCTGTTACCACGGACAGGTGGGTCTTGGAGGTGGTGGGAAGAGGCCTGCCTCTGGAATTCGAGCAGGCACCACCCTTCAGAGCCGTAGCCCCTCGGGGGGCTTCGGGATCCCCAGCCTCACTGGCGGCTCGTCGAGCCGACATCGCTCCTCCTCCAGAAGGAGGTGGTAAGAGAGGTGGTGGACCCTCCTTCAGACCAAGGGTTTGTGTCCAGGTACTTCCTGGTTCCGAAACGGACGGGGGGCTGGCGCCCCATTCTCGACCTACACGACCTAAACAAGTTCCTAAGGTCTCGAACCTTCAGGATGGTCACTCTGGCTCAGATAATACCATCCTTGGAACGCGGCGTGTGGTTCTGCTTCTGGACTTGCAGGGCCGCGTTTTTCACGTCCCTATCCGTCCGTCTCACCAGAGATTCCTTACGCTTCGGCGGAAGGATCCCTCTTGAGTTCCAAGCCATGCCCTTGGCTTGTCTCCAGCTCCAGGGTCTTCACCAAATGCATGGCAGTGGTGACAGCATTCCTGCGGCGCCGAGGGGTCCGGGTGTACCCTTACCTGGACGACTGGCTGATAGCAGCTCCCTCCAGGAAGGAGGCGGAGTGGTCCAGAGATCTGGCCCTCCAGGTCTACTCTCAACTGGGCCTCCTTATCAACGAGGCCAAGTCGGAACTCGAGCCGAAGCAGGTGATTCTATTCATCGGGGCGCAGCTCGACTCTCTTCGAGCCAGAGCGCGGCTCCCGGCGGACAGGGCCGAGGTTCTTTCCTCCTTTGCCCGATCATTTCTGGTTGGGCAATTGCGCCCTGCCCGGGACTTCCTGCGCCTCCTGGGTCTCATGGCGGCCTGCACCAGCGTGGTCCGTTGGGCCCGGCTGGAACATCGTCCCCTTCAGTGGGGACTGGCCAGCCAGTGGTCACAACGCTGCGATCCCTTGGACCAGCTTGAGTCGGTGACACAGGGGATGTGGAACGCTCTCCAGTGGTGGACCGTTCCAGATCATTTGCAGGAGGGCATCCCGTTCGTCCGCCCCGAGCCGACGGTCTCTCTATCGACCGATGCCTCTCTGATGGGTTGGGGTGCCCATCTGGGGGAACACCGGCTCATGGCCTCTGGTCCCCGCGCAGAGTCCCGATGCCACATCAACCTGCTGGAGCTCGGCGGTCCGCCTAGCTCTCACCGCCTTTGCTCCGTTCCTCCGGGGTCAAGTGGTCCGAGTCCAGGCCGGACAATACCACGACCATGTACTATCTAAACCACGGCTAGGAGCGGACGCTCCATGCTTCTATGCAAGGAGCTCTCCCATTTGGTCACTGTGCGCAGCCTGGAGGCGGATCTCTAGCCATTCACGTGGCAGGAGCCTCCAACACCCTGGCCGATGCCCTGAGCCGGATAGGGGCTGCATCCCACGAGTGGTCTCTCCTGCGGAGGTAGTACAGCATCTGTTCTCCCTTTGGGGCACACCTCAGGTGGACCTGTTTGCCTCCATGGAGAACGCGAAGCTGAGTCTGTTCCATGCCCGCCCCCCTCAGCAGGGCTCGCTGCAGGGGGATGCCTTCTTGAGGCAATGGACCCCGGCCTCTTTACGCCTTTCCCCATTTCCCTTGATCCACAAGGTGCTTCTCAAGGCGAGGAGGACAAGCGCGGTGATTCTGATAGCCCCAGACTGGCCTCGCCAGTTCTGGTACCAGATCTCCTCAGTCTCAGCTCCAGGTCTCCGGCAGCTTCCAGCTCGCCCGGACCTGCTCTCAGTCAATCAGGGAAGGTGTTCCATCGGACCTTCAATCCCTGCACCTGACTGCCTGGTTCCTGGCTGCAGAGTTCCAGGCCTTGGGTCTTTCGACGAGGTCCTCAATGTAGTTGAGGCGTCCCAGAGTCGACCAGAAAATGCTATGCCTTCAAATGGAAAAGGTTTTCCATTTGGTGTCAGGACAAGGGCTTGGACCCTTCCTCCTGTTCCTTGGCAAGCATCTTGGACTATTTATGGTCCCTTTCTAGTCAAGGGCTTAGGTCGGCGACCCTAAGGGTGCACAGCAGCCATCTCTGCTTACCCGGTACGGGCGAGAAGCGGTCGGTGGCGCAGGAGAGAAGGTGGTCTGGCGCTTTTCAAAGGCCTTGATCACATTTCCTCTCAGTGGGGAACCCCCACCTCCGTGGGATCTACTGCTGGTACTGGCAAAGCTCATGGGCAAGCCATTCGATCCTTTGCACAGGTGTGCTCTCTCTCACCTGTCGTGGAAGACCGCCTACTTGGTGGCTATCCGTCAGCCAGAAGGATGGGAGAGCTCCAGGCGCTTTCCATCGAGTCTCCTTACCTGGTCTTCCACAGGGACAAGGTTGTCCTCCCTTACCGAAATTCCTTCCGAAGGTGGTGTCGGAGTTTCACCTTAACCAGGTGTTGACTCTGCCGGTGTTCTACCCCAATCACACCTCGGAGGCCGAATATAGGCTCCATACTCTGGACCCTAGAAGGGCGCTCGCTTATTATAAGGAGCGCACGGCTGAAATTCGGAGAGAGGTTCACCAGCTGTTTGTCACCACGCTTGAAGCCGCATCTGGCAGACCTGCTGCCGGACGATAAGCAGGTGGGTAACCTCCTGCATAGATCTCTGCTATAAGTTGGCGGGCATGGGCCTCCCAGAGGGATAAGAGCTCATTCTACCCGCCATACTGCTGCAAGGTGGCTGCTTCCAGGGGACGTCCCTATCCAGGAAATCTGCAGGGCTGCTACCTGAAGTCAGCAAACACCTTCATTACCCACTACCACATCGACCTTGAGTCACGCCAGGATGCTGGTTTTGGGGCCTGGTTCTCCAGTCTCTCTTTCCCAAGTAAGTATTGGGGTGTGCATCTTGCCTCCTCCTCCCGGAGAACTGCTAGGAGTCTGCCAATGAGTGTGGATGAACAACATATCCATGTCCTAGAAATACAGGTTACTCACCTGTAACAGGAGTTCTAGGAATGGTATATGTTGTTCATCCACCATTCCTACCTCCCCGGCTCGACGCACAACCTGAGCTTCCAGCGGGCCAGATCTGGCGTCATGGGGCGGAGCCGAGAGTTATACCACCCGGGTGGGTGGGAGGAGCAAGCTTGAAGACCTTCCGGCAAGATTTAAAGCGGCAAGGATACCTGCCAATGAGTGTGGATGAACAACATATACCATTCCTAGAACTCCTGTTACAGGTGAGTAACCTGTATTTTTCGATAGTGGAGTACCTTTTTTCTCTCTCATGCACTTCAAACCTCAGGAAATCTTACTGTATTCTGACAAGTGCAGTATGGTCTCACCATAGAACTGCCCCAGAGCCGAAATGGTTAATAGAACTTATGCTAATAGTGGAATGTTAGGCTCAAGCTCAGTTTTCAAATCACTGTCCCTGGTTGCACTTCCTGCAACCATCAGATTCTTTACTCCACTTGCCTCAGTAAGACGTCTCCGGAGAGCTCTCCTTCACTTTAACTGAAGAAATAATTTCTTGGTTTAATTTTGAAAGTCCGTTTTAGTTTTTCGATTTTTGAAGCACTGTCCTTGTTCACAAATGCTTGGCAGTGGTTGTGGCACACCTACGCAGGCAGAGAATGATGGTCTTCCCATACCTGGACTACTGGCTCTTAGTGGGACAGTCTCCACAACAGGTCAGGCAGTCTCTGGCATTGGCACAGGAACTGTTACAGTCCTTTGGTGTATTGATAAACCAGCGGAAGTCAGTACTGCAACCAGTACAGCCCCTGGATTTTATAGGAGCAGAATTGGATTCAGTCAGAGGAAGAGCTTTTCTTCCTCAGCTGAGGGCAGACAGTCTCAGGCAGTTGGCAGGTTCTTTCAAACTGCACCGCCTCAGGCCAGCCAGACATTTTCTCCAGGTGCTGGGCCACATGGCAGCTTCAACTGCTACAGTGTCAGGAGCAAGATTTTAGATGAGGGATATTCAGTATCATCTCAAACATTACTGGCACCAAAAGAAGGACAAATTGTCAAAGTTGGTCCCAGTCACTCAAACATTTGTGCAGGCGCTTCAGTGGTGGCAGGACTTGGGAAACCTCAGACTAGGGGTCCCATTCCTACAAGAGCAACCATCTCTGGTGCTCACTACAGATACATCCCTTCTAGGGTGGGGAGCACAACTAGAGCAGCATACTGTCCACGGGACATGGCTCAAACAGGAGTCATTGCTGCACATCAACCTGTTGGAGCTCAGAGCAGTGTTTCTGGCAATTCAGGCATTCACCAATATGCTGCAGGGAAAAGTGGTCCAGGTCAGGACAGACAACATGCCCACAGTGTATTACATCAACAAACAAGGAGGCACAAGGTCCACACCCCTGTGTACAGAAGCTATGAAAATATGGACCTTGGCCTATTCCCTAAACATTGTGCTGTCAGCAATCCACCTTCCAGGGAATGGCAATGTGCTGGCAGACGCTCTAAGCAGAATAAATCAGAACCATCACGAATGGTCCATCAACAAGCAAGTACTACAGTTGGTGTTCAGAAGGTGGTGTACTCCAGAGGTAAACCTTTTTGCTTCCCCAGACAACTACCAACTCCCTCTATACTGCTTCAGACCTCCACTGAGGGGCACAGTACTGCTGGATGTACTGATCCTAGATTGGACAGGAAGTTCTTGTATGCCTTCCCTCCCTTCCCATTATTACTGAGAGTCCTGAACAAGCTCAGGACACAACCAGCCACAGTGGTCCTCATTGCCCCAGATTGAGCCAGGCAACCATGGTACTCCCTGATCCTATCCCTGTCGGTAGCCAAGCCAGTCAGCCTACCCAAGAGGCACAATCTGCTCACCTCCTTCCAGGGCAGGATTCTTTATCCCAGCCTCTGGTCCCTCAGACTCAAAGCATGGTTCTTGAGGACCTAGAGTATGCAAATCTGAATTTCTCAGAGGGGTAATGGAGGTCCTTAGGGTATCCAGAAAACTTGCTACCAGAAAGATTTATACTTCTAAGTGGAAAAGATTTCTTCTGGTGTAGAGACAAAATTTTGATCATACCCAGGCTGGCTTATCAGTACTTCTCGACTATCTTACCTGTCTTCATCCCCTAGGTCTCAGGACCTCTGCTTTGAAGGTTCATCTGGCTGCAGTATCTGCTTAGCTGTCAGCAGGTAAATCTTCCTCTTTGGCCTCTAATGCAGTGTTTCAAAAGTTCTTTAAAGAATTACTGCATTTGCACCCCCCTCAAAGGACCCCATCACTGTTTGGGATCTAAACATTTGCATAGCACAGCTTATGCAGCCTCCTTTCAAACCCATGTCTTTGACTGACCTTAAGTATGTAACTTGGAAAGCTGTGTTTTTAGTGGCTATTACTTCTGCTAGAAGGATTAGTGAGATTCAGGCCTTGTCTATGGAGCTCAATTGCATGGCCTTCCACAGTGATAAGGTGGTTCTCAGGACAAATAAATTTCTTCCTAAGGTGGTATCTGACTTTAACATTAATCAGTCCATCACCTTGCCAGTTTTCTTTACTGATCATTCCTCCTCAGGTGAGCATAGGTTACATAGCCTGGATGTCAAGAGGACTGTTAGCTACTATCTAGATCATACAAAAGGTCACAGAGGGGGTAGAACCCAACTATTTCTGACCTATGGAGAGGATGGCAAGGGTAGACCCGACACAAAGAGATCCATAGCAAGATGGATCGTCTCATGTATACAGTTCTGTTATGACAAGGTGGGTAAGCAGCCCCCACAAGGGCTTAGGGCCCATTCTACTAGGGGGACTGCTGCATCTATAGCAGCTTCCAGAGATATCCCTTTGTTGGAAATCTGTAAGGCAGCTACTTGGAAAACAGTTCATACATTTACCGAGCATTATTGCTTGGATACCCAGGCTAGAAGTGATGCTAGGTTTGGCACAGCAGTTCTGCAGAGCCTGTTTCCAAAATAGGTCCTCTGCCCGCCTCCAAAGGCACTGCTTGGGTAGTCTGCACTTGTCAGAATGCAGTAAGTTTTCCTGGGGTTTGAAAAAAACATTACTTACCATAGTAATCTTGTTTCTTCTAAGGGAATCTTACTGTATTCTGAGCTCCCACCCTTCCTCCCCTGCTAGGACCTTCAGGTCTCTGATCACTCCTGTGCTACTGATGCTGGAAACCTGTGGGTACCTGTTAGTTTGTTGGGCATCTGTCGACTTGAGTCTTAGAGATGCCTCCTGTTGTTTGAGTTTGTTCCCCTAATAGGGGTACTTAGGGATAGTAAACTTAGTTTGGTTAGTTAGTATTAGCTTCTGCATGCTTCGTAAGAATCTGACGGTTGCAGGAAGTGCAACCAGGGACAGTGATTTGAAAACTGAGCTCAAGCCTAACATTCCACTATTAGCATAGGTTCTATTAACCATTTCAGCTCCGGGGCAGTTCTATGGTGAGACCATACTGCACTTGTCAGAATTCAGTAAGATTCCCTTAGAAGAAACAAGATTACTATGGTAAGTAATGTTTTCTTTCCTACTTATATACAGAATAGGATGTTCTTTCCCATCTATATTTTGGCTTAGGACTGCACATAGGCCTACCTCGGATGCATCTGTTTGTAGCAGAAATGGTTTCTCAAAGTCTGGGCTTCTTAAAACAGGTGCTGAACATAATACAGCCTTTATGGCTTGAAAAGCTTCATCACACTCTGGAGTCCATTTCACATTATTTGGGTACCGTTTCTTTGTGAGTTCAGTGAGGGGAGTAGCTAACTCAGCAAAATTGGGAACAAATCTCCAATAATAACCAGCCAGCCCTAAAATGACCTGACATGTTGCTTTGTTTTAGGTACAGGGCTGTTGGTTACAGCTTCTATTTTAGAACTCTGGTTCGACCTCTCCATTTCCCAACACATAGCCCAAATATCTAGTTTCTTGCATGCCCAATGCACATTTAGTAGGATTAATTGTCAGACCTGCATTTTGATAGCTTGGATAAGTGCTGGTAGGTGTTCCACGTGACGTTTGCAGTCTGTACTGTACACCACAACATAATCCGGGTATGCAGCACAATAACCAGTGTGAGGGGATAAAATTACATCCATTTACTGCTGGAATGTAGCTGGCGCACCATGTAAACCAAAGGACATAGTAGTGAACTGATAGAATCCTATAGGGGTGGCAAATGCAGTTTTATCTCTGGATTCTTTAGCTAAAGGTCTCTGCCAGTAACCCTTGGTGAGCCTGAGGGTACTGATGTACTTTGTACTCCCCAGCCTGTCCACCAAATCATCTATTCTGGGCATAGGATAACTGTCAAATTCTGACACTTGATTAAGTTTCCTGAAATCAAGGCAGATTCTAACACCCCTTCTTTTTTGTTTACAATTACCATGGGAGATGATCAAGCACTCCTCGACTCCTCAATGATACCCAGTTATTTCATTTTTTGTATTTCCTTAACCACATCAGCTCTTAACCGCTCTGGCAACCTGTATGACTTTTGCCTAATAGGATGAGCATTCTTTGTCACTATTATGTGTTCAACTCCTTTTGCTCAGCCTGGTACCGTGGTAAAAGTACTGTTAAATGTCTTTAGCACATTACGAAAGTCTGCAGTTTGTTCTGAGGTTAAGGAAACATGTAAGGATTAAGCCACGAGAAAGCATGGGTCTACTGTGGTATTAATCCATGGTTGGGGGGTTGGACCACGAGGCTGAAGGCCGAGTGGGTCCAACCAACCAACCATGGATTAATTCCACTGTAGACCCATCCTTCCGAGTGGCTTAATCCGCTTGTAACATGGCAATGAGTGTATGACTAATAGTCTTTGAATAAATGAGTACAATCACACTGATTTACTTTCAGAATACTATAAATTGAGCTATTAAACATGATGTACATATACTTGAAAACATTTGGAACACACCTATTGGAAATATTGTTGCTACTATTTCACTTTTGTTAAAATAACTTTCATTACAAACTTTAAGCTTTCTAACATCAAAACATATTTTACAACTTTTCAAAAACTTGCAATTCACTTTCTATTCTAGGTGCTTTGATTTTCCTCTATGTATTAGAAGATATGGGCTGCACTGCATGATGGGAGTGTGCTATGGTACATTTTAGTTTTCTTTCTCCAGTTCCTTTGCAGACCAATAGGTGGCTGTCACACAATCCTAGTAGCACAAGCACCTTTTCTCCAAATGTACTGAACTAAGCCAATCTGAAAAACACTTTCTAGGGACATGGATATGTTGTTCATCCACACTGTCTGGCAGGTATCCTTGCCACTTTAAATCTTGCCGGAAGGTCTTCAAGCTGGCTCCTCCCACCCACCCGGGTGGTAAAACTCTCGGCTCCGCCCCATGATGCCAGATCTTCCTTACCGCTTGGAAGCTCAGGTTCCCTCCTTAACGCTCTGCATATAAGACTGGTTCCTAATTCTTCGGTTTTCCGAATTTAAAAGTTTTTTGCATTATAGACTTCGGTCTTCTATCCGTCGCGGCTGCGATGGACAAATCGACTCCCGGTTTTCGGAGATGCCCTTGCGGGCAGAAGATGTCTTGGACGGATCCGCACTCCAATGATGTCTACTGTTTAGGCCTTGAGCACGACCCGCAGGCTTGCGACCTGTGCTCTTCCTTCTCAGCCTACGTCCTCGAAGACCGTGCTGCCCGTTTACAGCTGGGGCGCCCTGAGAAACGTTTTCCTTCAGTGAAGTCAAAAGAGGCCCGGTCGGCGGTTTCTGCGGCGGCGGATCAGCTAGAGCAGATGATCGCCCTCAAAGAGGAGGCGGCGTGGGCCGCATCTTCCTCGACCGCGGCATTTATCCCGCTCTCCCTGGGTTCCTCTTACACAGCTTTTTATGAGCTTTGTCTGTCCCTCTCCACTAGAGGAGAGGGACCAACGTCTGCTGGACCTTCTTCTCGGTCCAAGAAGAAAGACAAGGGTAAGTTCCTCCGTCGACGCTCTTGGAAGTGGGAAAGGTCCCTCTCCCCGAGTTGTCGGCCATCGACTTCGGTCGATCGTTCGGCTTTGGCCACTGGTCTCACGGTGTCCCCATCAGGTCAGTTGACCGAGACTCGTGTTGACGCAGTCGAGATCTTTCTCGACCCGTTGGACGGGTTGTTGACCGGCGAAGCCGAAAATCCTCTCTCACCGGTTCCCCTGGTGGGGTTGAGGATCCGTGGGCTTGCCAGTGCCTCCAGTTCCGGAGCCCTTGGGTGAACCCTCCGAGCCGAGGGAGAGCCAGTTCCACCGTCCCCTCCCGCTGCGTCCCTCGGAAGGCCGAGGTTCTCGGTCTCAAACTTGGCGGTCCAGCGATCCGCCGTCATGGGCGGTCTCGATCTTGGCACGCTGATAAGTAACACCGCCGCTCATCCCCGGACGAGGAGCTTCGGCGTAAGTTCACGTCGATGTCTGAGACCTCATGTGGCAGCAGCTCCTTCTGACTGGGAACAAGCCAACGCCGTCGCCTTCCCCGGCCATTAAGTGGCTGTCACCGGAGCTGCCGAAACAACCCCTCGTCTTACCCGAGGAGCCTGTTCCCAGGCTGGTTGTTCGGCCAAAACCAGCTGCTCCACCGATTCCAGTGGAACCTCCACCTCCACAGCCACTGTTTGGGGCTCCGACCAAGAACTCTCGGTCGGCTCAGGGTCTGCCCCATAGGCTGTCGGTCACCCTCACTCCAGATCGCCCTCGGCAGGTGGAGGGTGGCTCAGGCCCGAGGCAGCTCTTTGCGGACTCTTCTGAGTCTGACGACGATTCCTCCCTTTCTCCAGGCAAGTGGACTTGGAGTCTGCTGGAGGTCAGTCGCTGGACGACAGCCTTCGTCCTTCCTGGGTTTGCTTAGGCTCATCTCGGAGTCCACTGGGATGCAGCTTGAGCCTCAGATCCGAGCGGGCCAAGTATCCTCACGGAGATATTGGACCGAGGGATTCCCCACGGAGGCTCTTTCCTGTAGCCGAGGCCATTGTAGGCCCGGCCTTGGAGCTCTGGTAGCGCCCTGCTTCCTGCCTGCGCCCGGCCAGGATGGCCAGGAAGTATGCGGTCCCTACCGGTTCCCTGTCTGGTTTCTCGGAACATCCCTCAGCCGAGGGGTTAGTTACCGACAGCGTTTTCCGGCGTGCCGGAAACGCTAGGGACGTGGACAAACCTCCCGACAAGGAGTCCAAGAAATTGGACTATGCCGGGCTGAAAGTCTACGCTGCATCCTCCCTTGGCCTTTGTCAGGCCAGCTCGGCCGTGTTTATGGCACATTTCTCCCATGCCCTGTTGGGCTCCCTGGACGAGGTAGTCCCTCATCTCCCGGCTGACCTGCAGACCACGGTTAGGCAGGTGCGGGACCAGGGCAGGGCAGTGGCCCAGCAGCAACTTCAGACTGCTCTGGACATTGGAGACTCATGCGCCAGGTCAGTCGCGGCCGCAGTGGCTATGCGCCATCGGGCATGGCTGAGGATATCCATCTTCACAGCGGATACCCAGCACAATTGGCGGATGTCCCTTCCTGGGGACCCACTCTTCGGCCCTGGAGTGGAAGGCCACCTCCAGAGGATCGAAAAGTCTCATGCCACTTTGGACTCGGTCTCATCCGCTCAGAGGGACAAGGGCCGAGACCGCTACCCAAGCCCTTTCGCCTATCTGCACCCGCGCACGTCCGGCCCAGCAGCATCAGGGCCAGCAGGCCTGGCCATGCCCCAAACCAAGCCCGCGGCTTCCTCCTCCAGAAAGCAGGGAGGTAAAGGCCCTGGAGGTCCCTCGGCCGGTCCTCTCCTCCAAGCCTGCCCAGTGACGGGTTGAGGGGTGTCGCCCCTAACCCCGTCGCCTCACCCCAGGTGCCCCCCGTGGGGGAGGCGGTTCCGCCACTTTCTTTCCGCCTGGTCCGTTATCACCACAGACCGGTGGGTGTTGGAGCTGGTGGGAAAGGGCCTGCCTCTGGAGTTCGAGCAGGCCCCACCCTTCAGAGCCGTCACATCTCGGGGGGCCTCGGGGTCCGAAGCCTCGCTGTCAGCTCGCCGAGTCGACATCACTCTCCTCCTCGAGAAGGAGGTGATAAGAGAGGTGGTGGACCCTCCCTCAAACCCGGGGTTCGTGTCCAGGTACTTCCTGGTTCCAACGGACGGGGTTGGCGCCCATTCTCGACTCCACACGACTAAACAAGTTCCTAAGGTCTCGAACCTTCAGGATGGTCACTCTGGCTCAGATAATACCATCCTTGGAACACAGCATGTGGTTCTGCTCTCTGGACCACAGGACCGCTCTTTTCACATCCCTCATCCGTCGTCACATCAGAGGTTCCTTCGCTTCGAGCGGAGGGATCCTTCGAGTTCCAAGCCATGCTCCTTCAGCTTATCTCCAGCTCCCAGGGTCTTCACCAAATGCATGGTAGTGGTGACAGCATTCCTCTGCGGCCCAGGGGTCCGAGTTACCTTACCTGGACGGTTGGCTTGATAGCAGCCCTCCAGACAGGAGGTGGAGTGGTCCAGAGATCTGGCCTCCAGGTTTGTTCTCTCAGGCTCCCTCATCAACGAGGCCAAGTCGGAACTCGAGCCGAAGCAGGTGATTCTTTTCATCGGGGCAGAGCTCGACTCTCTTCGAGCCAGGCACAGCTCCCGGCGGACAGGGTCGAGGTTCTTTCCTCCTTTGCCCAATCATTTCTGGTTGGGCAATTGCGCCCTGCCCGGGACTTCCTGCGCCTCCTGGGTCTCATGGTGGCCTGTACCAGCATGGTCCGTTGGGCCCGCTGGAACATGCCCCCTTCAGTGGGGGCTGGCCAGCCAGTGGTCCCAACGCTGCGATCCATTGGACCAGCTAGTGACGGTGACCCAGGGGATGTGGAACGCTCTCCAGTGGTGGACCGTTCCAGTTCATCTGCAGGAGGGCATCCCGTTTGTCCGCCCCGAGCCGACGGTCTCTTTATCGACCGATGCCTCTCTGATGGGTTTGGGTGCCCATCTGGGGGAACACCGAGCGCATGGCCTCTGGTCCCCGCGGGAGTCCCGATGCCACATCAACCTGCTGGAGCTCCGAGCGGTCCGCCTAGCTCTCACCACCTTTGCTCTGTTTCTTCGGGGTCAAGTGGTCCGGGTCCAGACGGACAACACCACCACCATGTACTATCTAAACCGCCAGGGTGGGACGCGCTCCATGCTTCTATGCAAGTAAGCTCTCCGCATCTGGTCACTGGTGCGCAGCCTGGAGGCGAATCTCCTAGCCATTCATGTGGCAGGAGCCTCCAACACCCTGGCCGATGCCCTAAGCCGGATAGGGGCTGCGTCCCACGAGTGGTCTCTCCTGCCGGAGGTAGTACAAGATCTGTTCTCCCATTGGGGCACACCTCAGGTGGACCTGTTTGCCTCAGGAGAATGCGGCTGAGGCTGTTCCATGCCCCCCGCCTCAGCAGGGATTGCTGCAGGGGATGCTCTTCGAGGCCATGGACCCGGGCCTCTTCTCGCTTCCCGTCTCCCTTGATGCACAAGGTGCTTCTCAAAACAAGGAGGGACAAGGCGCAGGTGATTCTGATAGCTCCAGACTGGCCCGCCAGTACTGGTACCCAGATCCTCAGCCTCAGTTCCAGGCTCCTGAGGCAGCTTCCAGCTTGCCCGGACCTGCTCTCAGTCAATCAGGGGAAGGTATTCCATCCGGACCTTCAATCCCTGCACCTGACGGCCTGGTTCCTGAGCGGCTAGAGTTCCAGGCCTTGGGTCTTTCCGACGAGGTCCTCAACGTAGTTGAGGCATCCCGTAAGGAGTCGACCAGAAAATGCTACGCCTTCAAATGGAAGAGATTTTCCATTTGGTGCCAGGGCAAGGGCCTGGACCCTTCCTCCTGTTCCTTGGCGAGCATATTGGACTACCTTTGGTCCCTTTCTCAGCAAGGGCTTAGGTCGACGACCCATAAGGTGCACCTGGCAGCCATCTCTGCTTAGCGGGCGCGGGCCGGGAAGCAGTCAGTGGCGCAGGAGAAGGTGGTCTGGCGCTTTTTCAAAGGCCTTGATCACATTTCCCCTCCGGTGCGAGAATCTCCACCTCCGTGGGATCTACTGCTGGTACTGGCAAAGCACATGGGCAAGCCATTCGAACCAATGCACAGGTGTGAACTCTCTCACCTGTCGTGGAAGACCGCCTTCTTGGTGGCTATCACGTCAGCCAGAAGGATGGGAGAACTCCAGGCGCTCTGCATCGAGTCTTCTTACCTGGTCTTCCACAGGGACAAGGTTGTCCTGCGCCCCCACCCGAAATTCCTTCCGAAGGTGGTGTCGGAGTTTCACCTTAACCAGGTGTTGACTCTGCCGGTGTTCTACCCCAATCACACCTCGGAGGCCGAATATAGGCTCCATACTCTGGACCCTAGAAGGGCGCTCGCTTACTATAAGGAGCGCACGGCTGAAGTTCGGGGAGAGGTTCGCCAGCTGTTTGTCACCTCACGCTGAAGCGCACCTGGCAGACCTGCAGCCATGCTGACGATAGGCAGGTGGGTCACCCTGCATAGATCTCTGCTATAAGTTGGTGGCATGGAGCCTCCCAGAGGATAAGAGCTCATTCTACCCGCCATACTGCTGCATCGGTGGCTGCTTCCAGGGACATCCCTATCCAGGAAATCTGCAGGGCTGCTACCTGGAAGTCAGCACACACCTTCATCACCCATTACCACATCGACACCTTGAGTCACGCCGGGATGCTGGTTTTGGGGCCTCAGTTCTCCAGTCTCTATTCCCTAAGTAGGGGTGTGCTTTGCCTCCCTCCTCCCGGAGAACTGCTAGGAGTCTGCCAGACAGTGTGGATGAACAACATATCCATGTCCCTAGAAATACAGGTTACTCACCTGTAACAGGAGTTCTAGGAATGGTGTGCACCATCCCACCCAGCCTGACCTCCTACGGCCGGCGCACAACCTGAGCTTTCCAGCTGGCTAGATCTGCGCCATGGGGCGGAGCCGAGAGTTTTACCACCCGGTGGGTGGGAGGAGCCAGCTTGAAGACCTTCCGCAAGATTTAAAGCGCAAAGATACCTGCCAGACAGTGTGGATGAACAACATATACCATTCCTAGAACTCCTGTTACAGGTGAGTAACCTGTATTTATTGAACTACTACTATTTTGCGGAATATTATTTTCACTTTTTTCCCTCTAAACTACCTAACTCAGCAGGACATAGAACAACATAATGTTTACTGCTTTCATCTTTCAAATACTTGTTTTGACTACTATTGTTAGTCTGTTTCTTTGATTTCTTTTTGTTTCTCTCAATTTATTTTTCTTTTCACCCACAGAAGTATCCTCTCTCTTTAATTTTGCTTTGTTTATCTTATCTCAGTGTCTGTCATTTTTGCTTTCTGTTATAGAAGCTGCATGCTTACCTTTACCACTGTGTATTCACCAAGAAAAGGCTCGGCCAGATAATATTATTCAGTCATCCACAATGCATTGCACCCACAGTTGCTTAGAAAGCAGTAGATCAGAATGGATGGTAACAGTATGTAACTGTTCACTTCTACAGAAATATTATAATCTTTAGTAACTCCTGTTGTAGTTACAATATAGAACAGTCTTGAAAAAGTCAAAAACCCTGTGCCAGGAAAATTCTTAGTAAATACAACTTGGGATAACTACACACTGCAAGCTATTTGCATATTGCTTTCACTTGTATACTGCTTCTTACCTGTAGTAGATTGCCAAGGTATTACAATACAAACCATGATCTACTATGGTATTAGATCATGGTTTCTACTGTACCACATGGTGTGTTTGCACCTATCTGAGTGCTTCATTTTGTTTTTCTTTTTTATGCCATGTTACAATCAGCTTTACAGCATCAGCATTTACAGTTTGTTCCAGTCTATCATAAGCTACATCAATATCTTCTTTATGAGTTTCTGGTAAAACTAGCAAGGCAGCTTTTGGCATTTTTCCAACCTATTTCTTGAGGAGGTTAGCATGGTATATCTTAGAAGGATTTGTTCTGTCAGGGGTCTCAGTCTCATAGTTAACAGTGCCAGTACATCTAAGAACCTTATGTGGCCCTTGCCACTTCATTAACAACTTGTTTTCTGTTGTGGGTAACAGTAGCAAAACCTTTTCACCTGGCTCGAAAACTTTTTCTTTTACCCCATGGTCATAATATACCTTCTGCTGGTTTTGAGCCTCTTCCTGATTACTATGGGCAATTTCAATATATTTTGCCAGCTTCTTTCTTAGGGCACACATGTAAGAAGATATAGAATGTTTCTGAGTGGTGTTATCTTACCACGCTTCTTTTATCACAGCCAGTAGCCCTCTTGGCTACCTACCATATAGCATTTCAGATGGCTAAAACCCTGTTGATGCCTGTGGCACTTCTCTGTAAGAAAAATGTGGCAAGGCAAGTAATGGTCCCAGTCTTCCCTTCTACAGACCTTTTAACATGCATTTTAGGTTTGGTTAAACGCTCAACAGGACCGCTCTGTCTGAGGGTAATAGGGGAGGTTCTTATGGCAGTGATACCTAGCAGTCTGTACAGCTCCTTAAGCAGTGCAGCACCAAAATTACTACCCTGATCAGTAATAATTTCTTTAGGTATGCCCACTCTGCTGAAAACTTTGGCTAGTTCTGCTGCAACTTTTGGGGCTGTAAAGTACACATTGGAACTGCTTCTGGGTCTCAAGTTGCATACTACCGGGATAAATCTATTACCCTTTTTACTTTTGTCTAAAGGACCAACCACATCCATTGCAATTCTCTCAAAAGGCACATCTATTAAGGGTAGGGGTACCTTGTCTTTTCTAGTGACTGGGGCTACTTTCTGACACTCAGCACAGGAATTACAATGGGGTAGCAGCATCTTCATGAATTCCAGGCCAGTAAAATCTATACAGCAATCTGGCATGGGTGCGATCCCATCCTGAGTGACCAGCCATAGGACTATCATGTGCTATCTGTAACAATTCTGTTCTATACTTATGTGGTATAACCAATTGTTCTGTCTGTTCCTGTGTCTGAGGTTTAACCCAAACTCTGTACAGTAATCCATTACATTTTTTAAACATTGGTCCACCCTGTTTGGTTTTACCCTAGCTGCTTGAAATAACCCTGGAGAGAAACATTGTTTGCTTGCTCTGAAAGAAAATCACAATCAGTTATTAATTTAGTTTCAGCATTTTCATATGTTAACCCTTCATGTCCATCAGTCATTTGTTGCCACCTTTTTCAGGCTTTGTCTTTCTTTCCTGGATTTCCAGATCTTGGAGCTGTGCTCAAACAAGTCCGAATCAAAATCACGGAAAGGAAAAATGTCCCCACTGTCTGAAACTTTCTTTGCCTGAGCTCTTGTCGCCACAGCTGCTGAAACATCAGGATTTATTCCTCTTTGATCAGTTCAGTAAATCCTGGAAAGTCATTTCCGATAATCACAGGTACAGGTAACTTTGGTACTACCCCACTTTCATTTGTGTGACACCCTTAACGATCAGTCAGTTGGGTGGTGGGATAGTATCGAGTGCCCCATGGATGCAGATGACACCAGTACCTGGTCCCTTTGAATAGTGTGTTCCCAGCACTTTAACATGCACTAGGGTCTGTCTGCTACTCGAATCAATGGGTCCCTTACAGTCTTGTTCTCCACCTTCACATCCTGTAAGTGCACCCACTGTTGCCAAGGACAAATCGGCTCAGTGCCATTCTCTTTATTCACGGCAGTTTCTTGCAAAATGGCCTGGCTCATTACAGTTATCTGAGATAACGTCTTTTAACTCAGATTTTTACCCCCTAAGAGTTCTTAGCAGGCTTGGAATTTAAATGGAAAAAGAGTTTCTTATCGGTGCTTGGCTGTTACCTCACTGCTGTGGCGTCTTTCTGGCCATTTTATAGTCCTCAGACAAAGAAACAGCTTTTTCCCCAGTCTTTGGTCGGTGTTCCTTTACCCACAGCTGCACATCTGTAGGCAAGATGCTGATGAATTGCTCCATGGCAAATGTCGATGATCTGTGGGACTGTTTTGCTCTCTAGTTGGATTCACTTCATCAGGAGTTCTCGGTGTCGGGTGAAGGCTTCTCGAGGATTGTCAACCAAGCTGTACCCCAGAGATCGAAATCTCTGCCTGTAGGTCTCTCTGGAGATATCATACCTTTTCAGGATTTCGCTTTTCACCAGGTCATAGTTTTCTGACTGTGCAGTGTCCATACTTCTGTAGGCAAGCTGGGCTTTCCCTGTCAGGTAGGGTAGCAGTCTGATTGTTCATTGCTGCTTTGGCCACTGGCAGGCTGTGGCAACTCTTTCAAAGGTTGTCAGGTACGCTTCAATATCATGTGAGGGACACAACTTTGTAAGTTTAATGGCCTTTAGGTTGCTTGCATTTTGATGCTTGTCTGGATTTGTGCCGGATCCTCTGCCTTCGATAGCTTATAAGGCATCCAGCCACCACTGCTCCTGTTGCTGCATCTCTTCTCTCATCTGTTGGTTCTGTCGCTGCATCTCTTCTCTCCTCAACGCTTCTAACAGTTGAATTTCTTTTTCTCTCTGCATCTCAAGTCTTATTTTGTTGCATTGCCCACCATTTCAAAAAGTCCATCAGGCTTTCAGGTTCTGTCACTTCATGTTCTTTTTCCATGACTTGTGCTGGCTGTACAATCTCAGACTGGACTTCAGCTGCAGAATCCATACCTTCCTCTGTGCTTCCCTGGTACTAGGTCCAGTACCCACGCACAAATCTCCTGCTTTAGGGTATGCATGGCTTAAATCCCACTTAGGCTGACACCATCTGTCATCGAGGCACAGGTCAGGAAGCATAGAGAAAACCCAAGAGCAGTTGTAAAATTCCACAAAACTGTTTATTTGTAGTTGCAGTAACATAAAATAAACCTGTTCAGAATAACTATATACAGAAGCAAAATAAAATCTCTTGTAAAAAAAAAAAAAAAATCTCCCTTGCAGCTCAGCTTGGCTGTTTTTATAACTCTTTTCAACCCCCATCCTTTGCAAGCATCCTTTCTTTTCTAAATTTCAGGAGCTGCTAGAACATTGAGAACTTCCTGAGGTCCCCACAGCAACTGCAAAAAGCTCATGCATTTGCACCCAAGTAACCTTTAGCTTTTTACAGTTATCTCAAATTATAAATATATACATTTCAACAGTAACACAATTTTCTAAACAAATGTGATCCCATTACCAGTTTTATTTCCATACATTGATTCTCATATATTTTAAATTAGCAGATATAGATATGCAAGGAAGAAAGACAGCAAGAGAAATCTGAGTGACAGTGAGAGGCAAAGGATTGCGAGACTGGTCGGGTTAATCAAGTCCAAGGTCTCACAGGAAAATTTGGTCTAAACCAGACAGAAAAGGAGAGAATACAGATCCTTGCATTTAAACACTTTATCCAAAACAAATGGGACGTGGTCCTGTTCTACCCTGTCACAGTTGTCCTCGCTGAGAATGACAGGGCTGTTCTCCTCAGGAGACTTCAGCATTTCCTATCAACAAGGAATCTTATAAAATTGATACCTTGCAGAACAGGTATTTGCAGCCGCAACCTGGGCATGCATGACGCTAGTTATCAGGCATTTCTCCCAATATGGGTACCTGGAACCTCTCAGATCTGTAGTAGAGAATCTCCGGAGTTTGACTCCAAAGTGGAGCTTCTGCAGACTATTACACAGGGCATAGAATCCGAGTCATCAGCTCAAAGCTTTTATGGATGCCTATGACACTGCTGCCAGGGCAGCCGCCACTGGAATCTGTATGAGATGGCACTCCTGGCTTAGAACATCAGGATTTTCTTCTGATGCTCAACAACAGGTCTGAATGTCCTTTTCGATGGCACTTTATCTGTTTGGCCTCAGGTAGAGCAAGCAATAGAGGCTGCAAAGAAAACCAGGACTGCTATTAAAAACACCCGGCCCGGCTACTTCAGCTCCCCAAAGGGGCAGGAACCATCCTCTGCAAACAGTCATTTGAGGAAGAGGCTGAGGAGCCCCAGGCAGACACCAGCCTCCTTAGCCGCAAAAAGAAAATGCAGCAGAAGGCGCAAGGACAGAAGCGCCCAGTGCCACCTCTGAGACGTTGGCCCAGGTCACACCTCAGCTGCCTGAGGTGAAACTGTCCTCAGCAGTGGGTGGTCGTCTGACTCGATTCTACAGCCAATGGCAGTCTATCACAACAGACAGACAGGTCCTCCAGATTATCAGGGAAGGGTACTCTCTCAACATTTCAGAGATTCCCCGATTGCCCGCCCAAGCGGCAGCAGTCTCTCCATTGCACAGTCAAACCTTCTCACTTCAGAGACTCGGGGACTCCTTAGAAACAGGGCAGTGGAGGTAGTTCCCTTGGAGGAACGGAACACGGTGTGACAGGAATCACCTTCTGCAGTTATGTGTATATAATTTTGATATAAATATATGTTTTAGAATTCTGCTTGTGAAACATGGCAGTCAGCACAAGGCATCATGGGACAATGGATTTTAAAAGAAAAAAGATCTCATCTGTGCAGTCTTCATCATTCATCACCTTAAGGTACTGGCCAGAGGTCATGACCCCGCGGGAGCTTTTTTTTTTTTTTTTTTGATGGGCAGAGTCGACGCACCATCGGCGCCACCATCTAGGCTGATGCAGTGCGTGGCACTCGCGGGGTTGGCGGTAAGGTGTTGTCGACTCCACCCTCCCGCCAGTTCTTCGTCTCCCGCCGTCACGGTCACCTCGTGGAAGCTCTGCTGTGTGAGAGGCCTGTTGTATTTCGTGAAGACTTCGGCTCCGTGACGAGTCCGTTGGCTCCGTTCTCTAATTCTTCCTGCCGGTTCAGTTTCGCTCCACTCGACGTCGCCTGAAGTTAAAGTAAGACCGTTCCCTTCTTTATTTTGTGACGTCGGGTCTTGTTTGATGTTGTATTTTTCCGTAGGTCATGTCTCGGTCGGGGGGCAAGAAATCAATGAAGACAGGACGGCCAAAAGTATTCCGTCACCGACCAATATGACTGTTGCCTCGCGTGTCTTGCCCTGCTACACGACATGGATTCGTGCGATGCCTGCTTCTCCATGGACCATTGCGTCATCAACCAACACGCATGGAAAGTTGGATGAGCTCCGCCGACTTTAGGGGGACAGGCGCGCACTCGTCTGGCCAAGCCACGTTCTCTCAGCCTTTCCTCTGGGTCCCCTCCCGGTTCTGTACAGACCGAGGAGGAGGGGGCTTCTGCTTCTTGTAGCCTAGCCATGGCAGAAGCCCCTTCCACGGTGCAGGAGGCCCAGTCTGTCCCCCCTGGGACGGGCCGGAGGCACCGCTTTGGTAATCACCCCTTCGGGGGTGAAGGCTCCCCCAGTGTCATACCCTCAGTTCGGAAAGGCTTGGGTCTGCGCCGTCTCAATGCTGTCTTGGGCCTCAGTGCCGTTTGGCTTTTGCAGCACCGATGGTGCTCACAGCGCCTGCCTCTGACTGTCTCTCGCCCTGGCACCATGGTTGAGCGCAGCGCCATGTCCAGCTCTGGAGCCGCTTGCAGCTCTGAGCATGGAAATGGTGCAGTGGGTGTGTTGGATCTCAGTGCCGAGAGCGCGGTCGGGGGCTGGGACAGGCTCTGGCTCCGAGGCTGCTGCCATCGTTGGAGCCGTGTCTTCTTCCCGCACTATTTGCGATGCGATTGGGGACATCGGCGCCGACTCTGGTGCAGTCTCTGGATCTGGTGCCCTTTTCAGTCGGAATGGCAGCGTGCATCCATGCACTGTTTCGCACAGAACTTTTAT
Source organism: Neoceratodus forsteri (assembly GCA_016271365.2). Classification (NCBI taxonomy): domain Eukaryota; kingdom Metazoa; phylum Chordata; order Ceratodontiformes; family Ceratodontidae; genus Neoceratodus; species Neoceratodus forsteri. The sequence continues at coordinate 334,479,471 of CM057456.1, read as the reverse complement.
CTCCACCTCTTCGGAGGAGGAATTGGACTTTGAGTCATATAGGCAGTCTGACTCTTTGGAGTTGGCTGCTCATGTGGGCACCTTGGTAGTGTCCTCGACAGGCCAAAACCAGACCCCCTTTGAGGAGCAGACAGTGGCTCCCGGGACCAGGGTCGGGGGTGCTGACCAGCAGGCAGTGGTGCAGGCCACCATTGCTCTGCAGCCTGGACTCAGAGGGTTTCTTACCCCTCAGTGGTGGTACCCCTCAAGTGGTGTGCCTGAATCGCCCAACTTTGGGGCTAATCAGATCACCCACAGAAGGGAGGGTGCTGCTCCCTGGATAGCCCCTTCAGAGACTGACCAGGGTTGCCAGCTGCCAGGCTGGCTCTCTGAGGAGGAGGAGGAGGGCACTTTCGGATTCGAGGGTCGAGGGGTATGGGCTCCATGTGGCAACCTTTTCTGGAGCCCACCTGGGCTTTGGGAGAAGTCGTGAGCCGGACCTTCGCCCTTCCCTTCAGTTTCCTCAGAGGGCCCCTGCTCTTTGAGGTAGGGGACCATCCTTCTGGACTTTCAAGGCCCCGTCACCTCACAGAGCGGATTCTTTAGGGTGCAGCCTAGGCAGTTCCAGTATGATTGACCAGCTGTCGGCTGTAAAGTTTTCCAGAGCTACCTCTTCTCTTGTGGCTCCAGGTGCGCTCTCGGCCCAGGCGGAGGACAGCCGATTCCTGTTGTCGGCTCTGCCTCTCTCCTCTGCCACATTCTCCTGCTCTCCCAGGTATCCTTGGTCCTAGCGGTCCTCTCCTGGGAGCAGTTCAGAGCTGTGGCTGCTCAATTTCCCTTTTATGTTCGGGCCATGGACAGACAGGATTTTGAACCTCCCCCTGAGCAGCAGACCTCTGAGGTCCTCTTGACTCCTCATCCTCCTCTTCATGAAGTGAGGAACCATCTGTCCACATCTCCCCAGCTGCTGATCTCGCTGAGTATCAGCGTTTTCTCGTGAGTACGTTGGAGGACCTGCATATAACCCCTCCCACTCAGCACAATCTGGAGCGTTCGGCGTGTGCCTTTTTGAGCAATTTCAGTGCGGACACTCTTGTAGTGCCTCCGCTGGCCTGTTCCCTTTAGGGAGGCATCGATGCGCTTCTGGCAGAGACCCTTTTCCGGAGTCCCAGCCCCTAGGGATCTCCGCCAGAGGTATTGTACCCCCCCCCCCGGAGTCTCCAGGTAACCTGCCTCATCCTAGCTCAGGATTGATGCAATTGGATACTCCCGAGGGGCTTCACGCCCTGCACCATGACTGGCCCCCAGATCGAGATTCCTTGGATTTTGACTTCTGGAGTAGGAGGACCTTTTACTCGGCACGGTTGCGTCTCTCGATATCTGCTTATCAGGCCCACTGTGCTACCTATGGTAGGTTCCTGTGGTCCAGGCTAAGTCCACTCCTAGCCTCGTGCCTGACACGGAGGAAACCAGACAAGCCATTGCACACTCTGCATGTGGCCTGGAGCTAGCAAGGCACCAAATCAAGGGCATCATATGACGTCAATGAGGTAGTTACCAGGGTCGTAGGGACAGTGATCTGCACTAGGCGGACGGCATGACTGTGTCTCTCCCAGTTGTCACTCGTTGCCCGCTATAGGGTGATTAACTCCGCTCACCAGAGAACCTATGTTTTCTCCCGTAGGGTGAGACGGCGTCTGTCGGAGCAACTTCCTACCCCCTCAGGGGTCCCGTCCTCACTGTCCCCCTCTCGGGCGCCCAGACCCGTAAGTTCTCCCCTCTTGTTGTCACCCACTGAGAGCTAAGGACTCAGTCCCTTAGGGGTTAAAGCTCTCTGGGGGCTCGGCATTACCTTAAAGGTGATGAATGGTGAAGATTGACACAGATAAGATATGAACATTACGTACTTTACTCGTAATTCTGATCTTTCTGTGTATCTTTACTATTCATCACAATCCCACCCTCCATCCCCCTGGGGCCTCAGTCTCTGGGTCCCCACCTCTCTGTGCCCTGCCCCTCCTTTCTGTTAGTCAGGGTTGGGTGACTTGGGGCACATGGGGGATAATTCTCTCTGGGGTAGAGTGGTCAGGATGGGGGCATCTTCAGTGCTTCGCCTCCACCCCCTGTGGGGTGGGGTCGTTAGTTGCCCTCTTTCTGTTCTCTCTCCCTTCCTCCTGTCACCTTACTTTAATTTCTTTGTCCTTTGGACACAACCTCAATTTAATTTAAGAAACTAGGTATCCTGTCTTTCTTTCAGAATAGCTGATTCTGCTTCTTGGAGTTATTGCCAGTGATTCTGTGCCTTGCATTCTGACAGTTAGCTTTTTGGCTACTCCTTGGCAGTTCCTATACAATCTGGAGACAGGTCAAGGTTACAGGTGTGGTTCCTCCCCCAACATCCTATCTCTAAATTCTCTTAACCCTCCTCCTTCCTCCTTTTTCTGTTTCTAGAGATTGGGGCCCCTACCCAATCCCCTTAGTTTTCAGACTTATTCTGTCCTCTCAGTCGCTTATTTCTCCTTTTAGTTTATATATCTTTTCCTTTGTCTGTCCCTTGGACTTCCTTGTCCCTCCCTCCCAACCCTTTCTTACTCTATGGCGACTCAGAACTGGCAGGAGGGGGGAGTCGACAACACCCAACGGCCAACCCGCAAGCGCCACGCAGTGCGTCAGCCTAGAGGGCGGTGCTGATGGTGCATCGACTCTGCCCATCCAAAAAAAAAAAAGCTCCCGCGGGGTCATGATCTCCGGTCAGTACCCTAAGGTGATGAATGGTGAAGATACACAGAAAGATCAGAATTACGGTAGGTACATAATTTTCATTTCTGGCCTTGCTTGCTGTCACAGCTAGCGTGCAAAAGCTAACTTCCTGGGATTATAATAAAACTAAGGTCATAAACCAACCACTGCTTTGAACCCAGGCAGCTTGTCGTAAAATATTGCCTTTTATGGCGTATCAAGAGGGAAGCAGTTTCTGATAGATACCTGTGAAAATTCATCCAGCTATGGGAGGAGTTTTTATGATGTTTTGCTGAGAGATCAAAAGGGAATGCTGTCATAAACTTTGCTGTGATGAAGACAGTCTTGTTATAATTTTAAATATTGCTGTCTTTGCAGATTTCAAACAGGCATTGCTGAGACATTTGGTTATACACTGGTCATGTTACAAATTAATTACAGAATTAAGAGGACCTCGGATGTGACATCACAAGGTGGGTGGGGCTGTAACTCTGATGTTGCCAAGCTGGCTGAAGGGACTGGCACACTCTTGTTCTGAACTTGGGAGGGACACTGTTTTCTGGACTTCTAAGAGTCGTCTTGGTATTTTGGACACATCTGATAAAATAGGTAACTTTAGCCTAAACCATCTGCTAATTGAAAGACTGAGGTAGCAATTAGTTATTCAGTGCAAGTCACTTTGGTTGTAACTGTCCATTTATTTTCTGACTGTACCCTTAATGTATATAGATTCTATGTTTTGGTATTGTTCACTATTTTTAATTTTAGTAAACTTTGTTTTTTCTTAAAACACTGCCCTGAGACATGCTCATTTTGGGTGTGAATGGTGGAACAGTCTTAATATTCTAACACAGCTGTTAAATGCTTATTGTGTCACCATATGCAGTCAGACTAACAAGGATCTGTGTAAAGATCCAGCATAAGGTAAGAAAATACCAGCGTCTCAAATGAGCCGGCAGGGGTTTGTGAACCAGGTTGGTTGTATGCCTGCTGAGTCAAGTGTTGCACTGCTTTCCCGAAGAGTGTGTGATATTTGGACCTGTTACCTGGGTGTGCTAGCTAAAAGGATTCAAAATTGATGCCAGGACTTCGAGACTGGTAGTTTGTTCGGACCCAAAACAAACAGGAGGTGTCCTGTTTGTCCCCTGTTCACAAATCGCATTTCAAGGTTGGGCACTGTGGGAGCAGAGGGCCTAACCTCCAGAATGGATTTGTGACACACGGGATTCTACTCCCATTGCTTTCTGATTGCAAAGAAGACAGGTGGCATGCACTCCATTCTCGACCTCAGAAAGTTGAACAAATTTTTGTTGCAGGAGAAGTTCAAGATGGTCTTCTTGGGGACACTACTACCATTTCTCCAACAGCACGACTGGCTGGCATCCCTGGATATGCAGGATGCCTACCAGCATGTTCCAGTGCACCTGAGCCACTGCAAGTACCTCAGATCTTCCTGGACTAAGTCTCCATCACTCATTCACAATAGTCGGATAGCGCCGGAGGCACTAGGACCAGGCGGGGAGCCTAAGTTTTCAGAAGGGTGGTGCAGAGAGAGGACCCGCGCATCGTGGCACCCATGAAACTTAGCTTCGGCCTGTATAAGGCTGTCTCAGCGTCGACCCTCCAACTGCCTTCAATTCCTTTTCTCCCGCCGAGTGCGCGTTGGATGTCGACGTCGCTCGTCTGCCGGAGTCGAAGTTTTCGTCTGTACAACAACAGCTTTAATGTTTTAATATTTTAAAGTAGTAATTTATCTTATGAACAAGAAGAAGAAGAAAAGAAATTTTTCTTGCCATCAACTGAGTCGTCCTTAGGCGGTAGCAGTGAGCCGGTAGGAGGGAGTTACTTGAAAGTTTTATGGCAGAGGGCTGTCATGGGTCTGCCGCCCTTAATTAATGGGGGGGGGGGTCTGACTACGGACAGTCCTGTGCTCGGGGGGGGGCAGTCCTCCGAAGCACAAATCTAATGGTTCTGGTGATCTGGCTCCGCTTGACCTCTAGCTCCTCTTCCTCGTTCGGGAAAGAAGAATCGGTGCCGCTCGAGGTTGCCCGTTGGTATGTCTGCACGAGGAATGTTCGTCGGGAGGGGCGATGGGCCCAAACCGACTTTGGTGGGTTCCTCTTGGCCCCGCTCCTAACGGCTGCTTTCTCAACTCCGAGCTCCATCTCTGTCCTCGCTGGAGCTCCGGTGGGCAGTTTCACCTCTGGCTCACTCCTATGGCGCAGGGGGTTCGACTTTCCAGTTTTCCTGGCTCTGTTCCTGATTTCAGGACCTCGGAGCCGTTGGACCGGAGCCGGGTCGATTGGATCACGTATGGCAAGGTGCCCTATGGGTGCCTTTGCCATCGTGTCGACCCCTCGTGCCTACTCACCTCTCCCTTTTCCATGTAGGGGCCGGCACAGGCACCACTTTTTTCCTTCTCCCCTTCTCAGGATGTCCATTAGCATTTTCCTTCGGCGCTGTGCCTTGGAGCCATAGCTGGGCGGTGCTGAACCTCGGCGCCGAGCCTCAGGGCCTTGGCGCTGTGGGTCGGCTCCATCACTCTGTGCGGCGCCATGGGTGCTGTCTTTCTGCCACTGGTTGTCAGTGCTGTCAGTGGAGCCGGGCACCCGCGGGTGGCGCCGTGCACCCGCGAGTGGCACCAGGCACCCGTGGGCGTCTTCATGCTCCCGCAGGTGCCACCAGTGCCATGGGTGCCAGGGATGATGGGTGGTGCCGGGAGCACCCGTGGGTGCCGTGGGTGACGCTGTGGGTGCCCACAGGTTCCATGGATGCTTCAGGTGCCATGGGTGCCACTGGTGCCTTGGGTACCGCGGTTGACACCCGTGGGTGGCGCGGGTGGCACTGCAAGTGTCCTTGGATGTCACTGGTGCCCTCGGATGCCATTTTTGCCATGGGTGTCATGGTGCCACAGGCGTTGGAGGTGCCGTCATGTGCCATTGCTACATGGGTGCCAGGAGTACCTGCGGATACTGCCGTGGCTGCCCCCAGGTATCGCCCAGGTTGGCATAGGCACTGCTTGGTGCCCTCCTGTGCCACGAGTGATGCTCATGCCACACGGGTGCTAGTGGGTGCTGTATGGCAGAATTAGTGACACATTTTTCCTTTTGGACTCCTTTCCACAGAACTTGTGGCAGGATGTTGACCGCAGAGTGAACTCCTGTTCTGCGGATTATTTTTTCCACACATTTTAGTGAGTGGTGGTCTATGTGGGATCTTGTCATCCAGCGGTTTTCTTCTATGGAACTCTGCTGTACCGTTCTGCCGGTGGAATCTCATTCTGCTCAGCACTTTCTCTGCTCCCTATGTGGTACCAAGCTCCTCGACATCCTTCCTGATGGCGGAGTCTCTAGTGGCTCTGACCTAGACCTCTCTTGGAGGTCCTTCTGGGGTAGAAGTGCATCTAGATGGGTCGTTCTCTGTCTTTCTGGTCAGTAACACAGCGGATGGCTCATTTTATATACTGGAGGGCACGTCCTCTCTATCATCAGATTCCGATGGAAAATCCTTTCAGTAGTTCCTCAGTAATGGAGTCCACTATAGTATTTCACACTGCGTCCGTGGACCATACTCTTCTCGTCCTAGACTTTTTCAATCGTCAAGACAGTTACACTCTGTGGAACATTTTAATTTAATGGTCGGGAGCCGTTCTTGACTCTTTCCGGTCCTTTGATTGGGGTATATAGCCCTTGTGATATTGCCTCTTTGGTGGCTTCTTCGGCACAGGTGGTTAACTTCCCTCCAGCTGTGATTGTTAGTCCGGTCATGATTTCAGTATGGACACTCAAGCTGTTTCCGCACTCAGATGGAAAACATCTTCGTCTTTTTGTATCAAGACAATCCTCAAAATAGCAGCCTGAAGGCCTTGTTAGGCTCGGACTAAAAAAAAAAAGATATATATATATATATGTGTGTGTGTGTGTGTATATATGTATATATGTGTATATATATATATATATATATATACACAGTTTTTATCACAGCACAGGGCCTAGCGAATTGCCCGTACCCCCTTTTTGGGGGAATCTGATCAGATTCCTCCTCAGCCCCTGAGGCGCCTGCCTCTGGATACAGTAAAGAGTACCTGATTTCTTCTTTCTCACGGAGTCCGATCCAGCGACTATATGGGTCATCTCTTCTCTGAGAGATTTCTCTCATTCAGAGATATTTCCAGACCTAGGCGACTGCCCAGTCTGTTAAACTTTTCTTTTATCAGTCTGTCTTCTCTTGAACAGAGCCTTACAGCAGCAGAAGTGACTCTCCACCGAGTCGGAACTCAGGTTCCTGCTTCCTTGCTTACTTAATTTAACAGACAATTTTCTCCTTCTTGACGGATGGCCAAGTAGGTCCCTTTTTCTGAGGAAACTTCTCAAATATTCACACCTTCGGTTCCTGCACTCTGGTCCATGCCAGTCGCTCACGAAGCCATCCTCTTCAAGTGCGAGAGGGAGTGGTGATGTTTCTTTTTCAGCAAACAAACTAGAATCCTTTCCTACTCCCTTCAGGGAAGCCAGAGTGGGTAGTGCTTCACCGCATTGAGTCACTGCCTCTTTCAGTCACTTCAACAAATGGGTTAGCCCTAACTTGGTCCTGATGTGTCCCTCCTAAACGCACATCTACCTCTATTGACCTTAGGAATCCAGCCCGTTTTTTTTCTGTCGGAATGTTTTTTTTCCGCAGTGGACACGTCCTCCTGTACACCTTTTTCCTTTCTTCCCTGAGTTCAGAGACTGCTGCTACAGTTGTACACACAGGGGCAGGATTATTCCTCTTGGAATATGCAGTGGTAGGATCTGGTTTTCTAGACCACCACGAGAGCTTCTAAGTCGTCCTTGGCCTTAAATCAGGAAGATCCTGTGACTAAGTGGAGACCATTCTCCTTGATGGGCCAACCCCACCTGGACCCCCTTGCGCACCAAGTGAGGGGTTCAGGTGCTTCTGGACCTGCTGTTTACAGGTCAACTATTCTGGATAGTGAGGGGTTCCATCTGCACTTTCTGGTCTACCCTGAACCAGTAGACTTTACCTCCGACTCTTTCAGTTTCTGAGGTCCCTTTACGTTACATTAGTACATGTCTTTGACACTATTAATTTGGTCCTAGATCAAATTGTGAGGCCAGGTTCTTGCTGCTCTCCTAGAGTGGTTGCGCTGCCTGGCAGACTTTCATTTTATTACCATTGCAGTCGGCAGGTGACGGTTACAACTGGTAGCGCTTATCTTGTATGCACTATGTTCTAGATGCTCTTACAATACAGCTCTTTTAACAGGTCAGTCCTTGTGTCTTTCTGAGTGAACCTATCTCTACCACCCTACTCAGGGTTGTTGGTTTAACTTGGTACTCTCCACTAGTGTGAATGAGTGATGGAGACTTAGTCCAGGAAGATATGGAAATTACGTACTTCACTGTAATTATTGATCTCTCTGGACAGTCTCCATCACTCATTCACATGCCCACCCACCATCCCCTGGGTTCACTCCATTTTCTTTTCCTGGTCTTCACGGGTCCTATGATTCAGACTGTGATTACTCTTTGGCCTTTCTTTCAAAGGCCATCTGGACCCTCTCAGGCCCAAAAACTCAGGATGAGTTATTCTCATTAGTTACGCTGCACCCCCTCGGTCGAAAAGGTACTGAGGCAGTTGGAGGGTCGACGTCGAGATAGCCTACACAGGTGCGAGCTAGTCTCGCGGTGCCGCGCATGTGTGGTCCTCTCTCGGCGCCGACCCTTCTGAAAACTTTAGGCTCCCTCTTGGTCCTAGGCACCTCCGCGCTATCCCACTAGTGTGAATGGAGTGATGGAGACTGTCCAAGAAGATCAATAATTACGGTAAGTACGTAATTTCCATTCTAGGAGCGTGGATATGTTGTTCATCCACACTGTCTGGCATTGTCCCTTTCCCCTTTAAATCTTGCCAGAAGTCTTCAAGCTGGCTCCTCCCACCCACCCACCCAGGTGGTAAATACCTCGGCTCCACCCATGATGCCAGATCTTCCTTTCCGCTGGAAGATACAGGTTCCTGTGCTACTTTGAGTACCGTAGGCCCTGGAGTCTAATCGCGGTTTTCGCTGCACTTACTCGCCTTAAAACTCGTCCAGAGTTTACGATTCGGATCCAATGCTCGGATATGGAGGACAAGTCGTCCCCCGGGTTTCGCCGGTGTCCTTGTGGACAGAAAATGTCTCGCACCGATCCCCACCTCTCATGCATTTTATTGCCCAGGCGCTGTGCCACGATACTCGGCTTAAACCATCTGTTTGGCCTTCCATCCCGCCATGCTGGGGAGACCGAGCTTCGGAATCCACCCGTGAAGTCCAAGGAGGCCAGGTGGGCGGTTTCCGAGGCTGCGGGATCCGCCGAGCAGCTCAAACAGATGGCGGCTTTCGAAGAGGAAGCTGCCCAAGCTTCAGCCAACGTAGTTTCTTCGTCCCGCTTCAACCTGGGCTCCACCTTCACGGGTCAAGCTGGAGTTGTGCCGTCTTCCCTACCAAGGGTGAGGCCTTTGGCCAGCACTCCCGATCCAAGAAAAAGGACAAGGATCCCAATCATCATCTTCTTCTGGCCAAGAAGACATTCCTGGGACCGAGAGCAGTTCGATACTCAGGAGCAGGTGGTCTCGGCCACGGTCAAGATCGCTTCCTCGGCTGCGGCTTTTCAGACCTTCCACAGGCCAGGGCACTGAAGCCGAGGATACGGCAGAACCAGCCGAGATTTCTATCGAGCCGTTGTTGCAGACACCTGGCGACGACTCTTTGGAGAGGACTCCCATTCTCTCCTTCCCCGACGAGGAGACCCGTCCTTTGGGCATCCCGATCGAGGGACAAGAGCCGGATCCTCGGTTTTCACTGAATCTGGCTTCTCCCGACCGACAGAGCCGACGCCGTCGGTCTCGATCGAGGAGTAGGACCCCGCCAGTCGAAAAACCGAGAAAGGGTCATAAACACTCCCGGAAGAGGCACCACCGCCGTTCCTCATCCTCCTCGGACAAGGAGAGACTTAGACGGAAACTCCATCGACGTTATGAGGACCTCATGTGGCAGCAACTCCTTTTGACGGGTCAAAAGCTGTCTACTCCGGCTGTACCGGCCATTACTTGGCCCCAGCCTCTTCAGCCGACACCGACTCCCTCGGTTCCGAGGACTCCGGTTCTCCCTCCAGTGGGACCGGCACGTATTTCTAGTTGGCCTGTTACGGGCTCCCCACCAATTTTGGTGGAACCACCACCTAAACAGCCTCAGGGAGGAGCTTCCTCTAAGGAGGATCGGACACTACGGGCTTGCCCCATAGGTTGTCCATTACGTTTACTCCTGATCGCCCTAGGCACATCGAGAGGGGACATAGGCTCGGAGACCCCTGTATCCTGATTCCTCAGACTCTGATACTACTGGCCTTCACTCACATGGTGAGCTGTCAGTGAGAGGCCTGGAGGAAGGTCCTTCTTCCTTCCAAGGCATCCTTCGACTCATTTCTGAGTCCACGGGTATGCCTTCGCAACCTATACAAAAGAAGGCGGAATATCCTCTCACGGATATTCTTAAGAGGGGGATACCCTGACGGAGGCCTTTCCAGTGACCGAAGCCATAGTTGGCCCGGCACTGGAGCTTTGGCAGCGCCCTGCCTCTTGCCCGGCTCCGTCTGCCCATATGGCCCGCAAGTACGCGGTGCCCATGGGGTCCTTGACGGGCTTCACTGAGCATTTCTCAGCCGCCTTGTGACTGCATCAGTGTTTCGGCGCATGGGCAGCTCTGCAGATACTGACCGCCCTCCGGACAAGGAGTCCAAAAATAGGGACCACTCGGCCTGGGAAGTTTATGCGGCATCATCCCTGGGCCTTCGTCAGGCCAGCTCGGCAGTGATTATGGCACACTTCTCTCACGCCCTTCTGGGGTCGCTTGATGAAGTCCTCCCTCATCTCCCAGCAGACATGCAGACCACGGTCAAGCAGGTCCGTGACCAGGGCCGTGCTGTTGCTAAACAGCAGCTCCAGATGGCTCTGGACATTGGAGATTCCTGTGCCTGTTCACTAGCTGCCACAGTGGCCACTCGCCGCAGGGCTTGGCTGAGGTTATCCTCCTTTCCAGCGGATACTCAGGACAAGCTAGTTGACATGCCCTTCCTTGGCACCGAACTCTCTTGGTCCCGAGTGGCAGGTCATCTCCAGCGCATTGAGCAGTTCATGCCACTCTTAGATGCCACCTCTGCTAAGGGTTCTTCGGGCAAGAACCAGCAGAAGCTCAAGAAGAAGTCCTTTTGGCATTCTTCCCCTGCGGTTAGGCAGCCCTCCTTCCAGGGAGGTCAGCAACAACAGCAGGCTCAAGCTTGGCGCCCTAGGTCCAAGCAAGGTCCCCAACAGCCCCACAAAGGAGGCAGAGGTGCTGGCCCTGGTGCCTCCTCCTCCTCCAAGCCTGCACAGTGACAGGTCGGGGGTGGCCTTCCCTACACCCGTCACGCCAGTTCTGGGTCCTCCTGTGGGGGGCCGGCTCCGCCACTTTCTTTCCACCTGGTCCGGTATCACTTCAGACAGGTGGGTTCTAGAAGTGGTCGGGCAGGGTCTTTCTCTAGAGTTCGAGCAGTACCCCCCCCCCAGCTGGGCCCATGCCCCACGGGAGGAAAGGATCTCAGTCGGCGCTCAGTCGGTCCTTCAGAACGACATTGCTCAGCTCTTCCACAAGGAGGCGGTAGCTCAGTGCCAGATCCTCCCTACAGACCCAGGCTTGCTGTCCACGTATTTTCTGGGCCCAAGCGGATGGGGGGTTGGCGCCCATCCTAGATCTCCACGACCTGAATCAATATCTCAGGTCTCGCACCTTCCAGATGGTAACTCTGAACCAGATCATACCATCTCTGGAGCTAAACATGTGGTTCTGTTCACTAGATCTTCAGGACGCAGCTCACCACGTCCCAATCCATCCATCCCACCAGCGGTTCCTCCGCTTCAGGGTCGAAGGGACCCTGTACGAGTTCAGAGCCATGCCGCTCGCCTGTCATCGGCCCCACGGGTCTTCACCAAATGTATTGCAGTGGTGGCAACCCATCTACAGCATCAAAGGGTTCAGATTTACCCTATCTAGACGATTGGCTCCTGGCAGGTTCCTCCTCAGAAGGTGGAGAGGTCCAGGGACCTGACCTTCCGAACCTGTTCCCACCTGGGCCTCCTAATCAACAAGGCCAAGTCGGAACTCGTGCCCTCTCAGGTGATGGGCTTTATCGGGGCAGAGCTCAACTCTCGTCAAGCCAGAGCTTGGCTCCCGGCGGACAGGGCGGAGGTTCTTTCCTCCTTTGCCCAATCATTTCTGGTTGGGCACTTGCGCCCTGCCTGGGACTTCCTGCGCCTCCTGGGTTACATGGCGGCGTGCACCTCAGTGGTCCGTTGGGCCAGATTGCACATGCGCCCCCTTCAGTGGGAGCTGGCCGCTCAGTGGTCTCACCATCAGGGTCTTTTCGACCAGCTGGTCACTGTCACCCAGAGGATGTGGGACGCTCTCCAATGGTGGACCGTCCCGAGTCATTTGCGGGAAGGGATCCCATTTGTCTGCCCCGAGCCGATGGTCGTCCTTACGACCAATGCCTCTCTCATGGGCTGGGGAGCCCACAATGGGGACAACAGAGCCCACGGGTTCTGGACCCCCGAGGAGTCCCGATGCCACATCAACCTGTTGGAGCTCAGAGCAGTCAGACTGGCACTGTCAGCTTTCACTCCTCAGCTCCGTGGTCAAGTGGTTCAAGTCCAGACGGACAATACCACGACCATGTACTACCTCAACAAACAGGGCAGCATGCACTCCCGTCTGCTATGCAGGGAGGCGCTCCGGATCTGGACCTTCGTCAGCTGGCTGGGCGGATCTCTGGCCTGTCCATGCGGCCAGGGGTCTCGAGACCAACTGGCAGATGCTCTCAGCCCGCATAGAAGGACATCCACCAGTGGTTTCTCCATCCAGAGGTAGCTTGCAGTCTGTTCTCCTGTTGGAGCAAACCGCTGGTGGACCTGTTCGCCTCCAGGGAGAACACCAAGCTGCGGCTGTACCATGCCCGCCCCCCTCAGCAGGGCTTGCTGCAGGGGGATGCCTTCTCGAGGCTGTGGACCCCAGGCCTCCTTTATGCCTTCCCTCCATTTCCCTTGATCCACAAGGTGTTACTCAAGGTGAGGAGAGACAAGGCAAAGGTGATCCTGGTAGCCCCAGATTGGCCGCGCCAGTTCTGGTATCCAGATCTCCTCAGCCTCAGCTGCAGGACCCGGAGCGGCTTTGTACATGCCCGGACCTGATGATATTGAACCAGGGAAAGGTATTCCACTCGGACCTTCAATCCCTGCACCTCACAGCCTGGTTCCTGAGTGGCTAGAGTTCCAGGCTCTGGGTCTTTCCGAGGATGTCTGCACCGTGGTGGAAGCATCTCGAAGGAATCGACCAGGAAATGTTATGCCTTCAGATGGAAAGGTTTTCCATTTGTTGTCATGGAAAGAGCCTGGACCCTTATCCTGCTCTGTGGCTAACATTCTAGACTACCTTTGGTCCCTCTCCAAAGGGGGCTTCGGTCATCGACCCTAGGGTGCACCTGGCAGCCATCTCTGCTTACGGGTGCTGGGCCAGTCAGCTGACAGTGGCACAGGAGACAATGGTCGGGTGCTTTTTCAATGGCCTGGATCGCATATCCCCTCCGGTGCGTGAACCTCCACCTCCGTGGGATCTCTTGCTGGTTTTGGCAAAGCTCATGGGCAGGCCATTCGAACCCATGCACAAGTGTGAGCTCTCACACTTGTCATGGAAGACTGCCTTTCTGGTGGCTATCATGTCAGCCAGAAGAACAGGGGAGCTCCAGGCACTTTCGGTGGACTCCCCTTATCTGGTCTTTCACAGGGACAAAGTTGTCCTGTGCCCCCACCCGGAATTCCTTCCGAAGGTGGTGTCAGAGTTTCACCTTAACCAGGTGTTAACCCTGCTGGTATATTATCCTAATTACACCTCAGAGGCCGAGTACAGGCTCCATACTCTGGACCTCAGATGGGCTCTCTCCTATTATAAGGAGAGGACGGCGGAAATTCAGGGAGAGGTTCGCCAGCTGTTTGTCACCTATGCTGAAGCCGCTTCTGGCAGACCTGCAGCCAAGCGGACTGTTGCAAGATGGATCACATCATGCATAGGTCTGTGTTATGAGTTGGCGGGCAGGGAGCCTCCCAGTGGGTTAGAGCTCATTCCACCCATGCCATACTGCTGCATCGGTGGCTGTTTCCAGGGACATCCCTGTCCAGAAATCTGTCGGCCGCTACCTGGAAGTCAGCAAACACCTTCATTACCCATTACCACATCGATCTTGAGTCACGCCGAGATGCTGGTTTTGGCGCTTCGGTTCTCCAATCTCTTTTTCCTAAGTAGGGGATGTGCGTCTTGCCTCCCTCCTCCCAGAGAACTGCTAGGAGTCTGCCAGACATTGTGGATGAACAACATATCCATGCTCCTAGAAAAACAGGTTACTCACCTGTAACAGTAGTTCTAGGAGTGGTATTATGTTCATCCATCTTGCATACCGACCTTCCGGCTTAGGCGCATAACCTTGTTTCCAGCGGACTAGATCTGGCATCATGGGGGAAGACCGGTGTTTACCACCGGGTGGGTGAGAGGAGCCAGCTTGCAGACTTCGGCAAGATTTAAAGGGAAAGGGACAATGCCAGACAGTGTGGATAAACAAATATACCACTCCTAGAACTACTGTTACAGGTGAGTAACCTGTTTTTTTTGTGGTATTGTGTCAGCATTATGAATTCAGAGTCTTGCCCTTTGGGCTCTCCTCAGTGCCTCGAGTCTTTACAAAGTATTTCACAGATCTTCCCTGTGTCAGTCTTCACTAATAATCACTGGTGGGCGATTGGCCAGAGACAAGCACCCCACAGGAGTTTTTTTTTTTTTGGTAGGAGGGAGGAGTCAGCCCCGTCGGCGCCACCCACAAGACCGACTTACTACATGGCATGTGTGGATTGGCCAGTAACAGCCGTTGTCTCCTCCTCCATCTCAGTTCTGCTTGTCCCGCCATAGAGCCAGCACCTGACCTGCAGTTCATCCTCTCATCTGCACCATTGCAGCCTAGTTCACCAATGTCGACCTACAAAGCCTCAAAGTTGCTTCTCGAAGCTGTCCTTCACAACGCCTTGCTTCAGTTCCTGATACCGCTCGACCCTGCCTCAGTTCTGCCAACTACTCAGCGCTGTTTGTCAAGTTACTGGTAAGATCTTTCCTTTTTATTAACGGCATTGAGTCCTTTCTGTTTTTGAAATTTAGTTACCGTCGCATCATGCCTGATCCTCGGGACAAGAAACGTTTGTCTAAAGCGGGCTGGCCTCCTGTGTGTCTGTGTCCCTGCAGCCGGCAAATCTCCATTACCGATTGGCATGATGTTTGTCTCTCCTGCCTTGGACCCCAGCACGACATGGACACCTCGACACCTGCTTCTTTATGGACCACCGCGTTCTGGAGCACCGTGCATTGAAGGTTGGCGGAGCTCTGCTGACTTTTGCGGGTGGCATTGTTCTCGTCTGTCCAAGCGTAGGACCCTTGGCCCTTTCTCTGGGTCCCTTCCTGGGCCTACACAGTCCGTGAAGAGGAGGCCTCCTCTTCCTCCAGCCTTGCCATGGAGGAGGACTCTACCACGGTGCTGGACGTCCTATCTGGCTCTACTTGGTGCCGAGTTGGGAGCACTGCCCTGGCAGTCACCTCTTTGGAGATGTAGGCTCCCCTGTAGTCAAGACCCACGGCTGCTGGGCCCGATGCGGGGCGTTCCTTGGCACCTTCTCAGGTCCCGAAGCCATTCGCAGCTCTGGTGCTTGGCATGGTGCCGTCGGCAGGAGAGCCCCTGGGGCTGCCGGTCCGGAGCTCTTCTAGATCATCTCCTGTTTGGAGCTGGATGATTCGGAGGCTGATCCGGACTGGCAGCCTGACTCCTTGGAGTCAGAGGGTTCTGCACTGCCTAGCACTCTTGCACCTCCCCAGGTGCTCCACCCTGCGGCTACAGTGACTGTGGCCCATGCTGACCCTCAGGCCAATGGCAGCATGGGAGGGGGCCTGGTGCAGGCCGGCGGCCCCGTTGCTACACGTGCAGTGGTCCAGACTTTGAGGAAGGGGTCAGCTGCCGTCCCTGGTGCCACCCTCTTTCTCCAGGTCAAGACTGAATCCCCCTCCTCTGCAACTTTCCTCTGGGAGTCTGCGGAGTTATGTGGGTTCTTTGGCACAGGGTGAGAGGAAGAGGTCTTCCTCTGAGTTAGCAGGGTTGAGGGGACGGGGCAAGGGGCAGCGGCACACCTCTGTGGCCTAGAGAGGTGCTGCAGTGCTGAGCCCAGGTTCTCTCCCTCGTTTCCTTCAAGGAGTGCTCATTGGGTGGGGCTGGGGACTGCCTTTCTGGATCCATGCGGCCCAGTCCTCATGAGGAACCTTCCCCGACAGGGCACAGTCCCGACCGCTTTACTTTTCTCAGTAGGTCTGTGACATTGCAGACCTGCGGATTCCATGTTATGCCAGAATCGCCTGTTGGTTCTCCCAGGCCTGGCAGAGGCACGTCACGTACGGTGACAGGTTCTCCCATGCTTTTGCGTCCAGCTCCTCCTCTTCCAGTCTATGTTGGTCCTTCAGGGCCTTTGACCTGGGAACAGTTCAGATCCTGGGCTACGGACTTCCCCCAGTACATTAGGGCCATGGACCAAACAGGTCTTTCCAACCAGTTCCCTCCACAGCCAGAATCTGACTACGAGTTCCTTGGCCTCCTCGTCTTCCTCTCCTAAGGAAGAGGAGTCATCTGTCCACATATCTTCTGATGCTGATCAGGCCCAGTATCAGCGCTTTCTTGCAAAGGCTGGTCAGGGACTTGCATATCTCCTATTTGGCCCTTAAATACCAAGCTTTCAACGCAAGCCTTCTTAGGCGAGTTCAGGGCACACCATTTGGTGGTCCCCTCCTGGCCAATTCCTTTCTAGGGGGCGTCATACAGCACCTGGCAGCTTCCATCTACCACAATTCCAGTTCCCATAGACTGCCAAAGGTGGTATTGCACACCTCAGGGGTTGCCAGGTTCTCTGCCTCATCCTACTTCTGGATTGACATGTCTGGACACCCCTATTGAGCATAGACGTCCGGTCCACGACCCACCCCCAGATCCTAACTCTGCGGAGTTTGATAGTCTGGGGCAGAGAGTTTTCTCCTCCATGCGGATGATTCTGTCCATTGTTTCACATCAGGTGCACCACGCTGGCTATAGCAGGCATCTGTGGGCGATGCTGGGCCAGACGCTGGCATCGCTGCTTGATTCAGAGGCTACCTGGCAAGCCATAGCCCTCTCTGCTATAAGTCTGGTGCCGGCAAGGCAGCAGTTAATGGCATCTTATGGCGCCAGTAAAGTCACTTCACAACTTGCGGACCAGTGATCTGCATTAGGCGGACGACATGGCTTCACCTTCGAGGTTGTCACCCTTGCCCAGCATATGGTAATGGCCTCCTCCTTCCGGGGGACCCGTCTTTTCTCCCACAGAGGCGAGATGGGAATTGCAGGGTGCCTTCCTTCCCCCAAGGGATGGGGGACACCATCTCGCCCTGATCAGTCCCAGGCCTAACTGGCCGATGGAGTGTCTCTTCCCCCCCCCCTTGTTTTTCACCCACGGGGGTCTGAGGGGATGCTATTCTGTTAGGGAACTACTGGGCCCCCTTGGGGGGGGGCTCGATACTCCCCCACCAGTGATGAATGGTGAAGATTGACACAGGGAAGATATGAAAATTACGTACCTACCATAATTCTTGATCTTTCTGTATATCTTCACCATTCATCACTGAATCCCACCCACCTTCCCCTCACAAGGCCTCAGTCCTGGAGCTGTGCCACCTCCCTGCTCATCATCATCCTCTCGGGATCTAGTTGGGTCCCCTCCCTTCTTCTTGTGACCCTCTCCCTAGAAGATGACTGAAAGACTTTTCGGAGGAGGGAGAATAGAGCTTTCTTTCTAGCCCAATGGGGGGGAGACTTCTGGTGGATCCCTCCCCCTTGTCCTGGACTTGATCTCCGGGGTCGGACAGCCCCTTGGGATGTGCCAATTCTTGAGTCCCCTGGGATGAGGGGGGCTGGGGCTGATGGGAACGCCTCTCCGCTCCTTCTTTTGTTATTTCTAGGATCATGGATATGTTGTTCATCCACACTATTTGGCATGTCCTTTCCCTTTAAGAATCTTGCCAGAAGGTCTTCAAGCTGGCTCCTTCCTCCCACCTGGGTGGTATAACCCTTGGCTCCGCCCCATGATACCAGATCTTCCTTTCCACTGAAAGTGCAGGTTTCCTTTTAAGATTCTTCAAATCTCTCCTAACAAATTTGTCCTTGCAACTGTGATGTAGTCCTCACCTGGGTTCCACCAGTGTCCCTGCAGGCAGAAAATGTCTCGGACAGACCCACGTGCCACATGTGTGTACTGCCTGGGTCACAATCATGATACTCAGGCCTGCGACCTATGTCGTTTCTTTCATCCAAATGTTTAGGATGATTGTCTGGCACGTCTCCAGCTTGGACATCCGCAAAAACAGCACCTGCTGGTCAAACCGAAGGACACCCACCGTGTGATGGCCAAGGGGTCCGTTGAACAGTTGAAACAGATGAAAGCCTTTGAAGAAGAGGTGGCACGGGCCGCTGAGCTCTCGTCTTCACCCTAGGTTTTCGTTCTACTCAAATTGGGCTCCTCTTTCTCTGATTCCTTTAAGGAGTTGGTCCAATCCCTTCCCACTCGTGGGAAAAGGCCCTGGTTCTCACATCTCCAGATCCTGCAAAAAGGAATCCAAGGAACCGAGAGAAACTACGTCTCGTTGACATCGCTGTTGGGACAGAGAGCGATCGCGGTCCCAGGAGACTCCTCTTTCGACTTCAGTCGAAGTTGTGGCTGACCTCACGGTGCCCCCATCAGGTCAGCCAGCCCAAATGCAGGACTACGATCCTGTTGAGATTATCCTTGACCCCGTCAGCCCACTGTTGACCGAGGAGGCTGACAACTTCTTGTATAGGACTCCGGTCCTTTCGGACCTCGCTGATGAGGTGACCCAGCCAGCTGGAAGCCCCGAGCAGTGGTCTTCAATGACCCGGAGGAACCAGAGTTCTCCCGAGCATCCCCGTCGGTCACCTTGATGATCAATGTCCAGGTCTGGGACATCCTCGACCAAAAGGCAGAGGAAGTCTCATAAACGGGACACCAAAAAGCGGCGCCACCACCATTCATCCTCCTCGGATGAGCGGAGGCTCCAATGCAAGTTGTGTTGGTGCTATGAGGACATGCTGTTTTCAGCAGCTAGTTCTGGCTGGGCCAAAGGTGGTCCCTTCTACCCTGGCCCTGACCTGGCTGTCGTCTTCTCGGCCGTCCTCAGACGCTGTAGAGTCAGCCATCGCCCCCCGCCTGCGGAGCCGGCGATATCACTCCCAACTTGGCCAAAGCTGTTTTTTCCACCTATCCTGGTGGAGCTGCCAGTGAAACAGCCTCCTTTGGGGACTTCTCCCAAGGAATCTTGGCCTGCTTCAGGCCTCCAGCACAGGCTGTCCGTCACTCTCACTCCCAACCACCCATGGCGGGTTCTCAGTGGCTCCAGTAGCAGACCACTATACCCGGACTACTTGGAGTCTGAGGACTCAGAATTGGCATCCCATTCTTGGGGCAACAATGCCATGAGTCTTTCTGCTGAGGAACCTCCTTTATGGACATTCTCCGCCTCATCTCTGAGTCTATGGGGATGAAGCTGGAACCCGTTGAGAAACAGGTAGAATATCCCTTAACTGACATCCTCAGAAGAGGGGATTCTCCGACCGAGGCCTTTCCAGTAGCTGAAGTCATTGTCAGCCCAGTCCTGGAGCTCTGGCAGCACCCAGCCTCCTGCCCCGCACCGTCTGCCAGGATGGCACCCAAGTACGCAGTTCCTACTGGCTCCCTTTCGGGATTTACACAGCATCCCTCGGCTGAGGGAGTGGTGACAGTCTGTGTTCAGACAGGTAGGGAACTCTGAAGACTCCCAATAGACCACCAGACAAAGAATCCAAGAAGCTGGATCACTCCACCCAAAGGTCTATGCAGCCTCATGGTTCTGCCTCAGTCAGGCAAGTTTGGCTGTGAGTATGGCACACTTCTCTCATGCCCTGTTGAGCTCCTTAGATGAGGTGCTTCCCCACCTTCCAACCATTGTCAAACAGGTTCGGGACCAGGGCAGGGCTGTTGCCAGGCAACCACTCCAAACAGCCTTGGACATCGGGGATTCCTGTGCCCGTTCAGTAGCAGCCGTGGTTGCCATGCACCACAGGACTTGGTTGCAGGTCTCGATGTTTGCAACCAACACCCAGCACAGGTTCCTGGGTGCCGACTTGTTTGGTCCAGGAGTGGACGGTCACCTCGAACATATCAAGAAGTCCAGTACCACGTTGGACTCCGCTACTTCTGCCCAGAAGGAATCCCAGGGTTCCAAGAAACAGAAGAAGCAGCCTTTTTGCCCTTCTGCCCCTGCAGCCAAACAGCCCCAGTTTCAATCTAGGCAACAGCAGCAGGCCCAGTCTTGGCGCCCTCGGCCCAAGTCAGGCGTGCAGTCTGCACGCAAACCAGGAGGGAAGGGTCCAGGTGGCCTTGCATCCAGATCCTCCTCTTCTAGACCTGCTCAGTGATGGGGGCTGTCCAGCCTCATATCCGTCACACCTCCTCTGGGTCTTCCCGTGGAGGATGACTCCACCACTTCCTTTCCGCCTGGTCCGTTGTTACCACGGACAGGTGGGTGTTGGAAGTGGTCAATCAGGGACTGCCTCTGGAGTTCTAGTAGTACCTGCCAACCGAGCCTGGCCCCACGTGAGGAAAGGCTATCAGTTCACACTCTGTCGGCTCTCAGAGATGACATAGCCCAACTTCTCCTCAAGGAGGTGGTGGCTCGAGTTATAGATCCCCCAGTTAACCCAGGGTTCATTTCCATGTACTTCCTGGTCCCGAAATTGATGGGGAGCTGGCGCCCCATTCTGGATCTGCACAGCCTGAATCAGTATCTCAGGTCGCGCACCTTTCGGATGGTAACTCTGTTCCAGATCGTACCATCTCTCTAGCAAAATGTGTGATCTTATCTGTGTCAGTCTTCACCATTCATGATGCATGGGTAGGCAGCCGGAGGTCACGAGCCTGCGGGAGCTCTTTTTTTTTGGATGGGCGGAGCCCGCCGCCCTCAAGGCCGACGCACTGCGTGGCGCTCGCGGGTTGACGTTGTGTCATGACCCTGCCGTCCTGCCAGTTCTTTGTCTCCGCCCGTAGTAGTAGCACCTCGGTGGAGCTCTCTTCAAAGATTCGCCATCGCAGCTCTGCCTTCGTCTCGTAATGAGAAGCAAATCCCGTCAGTTCCATTTTGCCACCCACTCGACGCCACTGTCTGGTAAGACTGTTCTTTTTATTGTTTTTACAGCGAGGTCGAGTCTACTTCTACTTTTATTTGCCATTAATCATGTCTGGTATGGGGGGGCCAAAAGTCGCAGGAAATGGGGCTGCCTCCCATGCGTTGGTGCCCGTTCGGCTGCAAGTATTCTGTTACCGACCAGCATGATAGTTGTTTGACGTGTCTTGGCACGCTTTACGACATGGATTCGTGCGACGCCTGTTTTTCAGTGGATCACTGAGTTCTTGAGCAGCAGGTGTGGAGAGTTGGACGAGCTCCGCCGACTTTTGGAGGACGGATGCACACTCTGGCCAAGCTGTGGTCTCTCGGCCTTTCCTCCTGGTCCCCTCCTGGTTCTGTACGGACCACAGAGGAGGGGGCTTCCACCTGTAGTAGCCTCACCGTGGCGGAAGCCTCTTCCGCGGTGCAGGAGGCCCAGTCCATTCCCCCGGGGAGCGGGCGGGGGGGCACCACTCTGGCAATTGCCCCTTCAGGGTCGAAGGCTTCCCTGGTGTCGTGTCCTCGGGCTCGAGGGCCTGGGTGCCGTTTTGGGCCTCTGCGCTGCTTGTGGCACTGTGGGCTCGTGGTTGGCGCAGGTCTGCCGCTCGGTGCCCTTTCTGTTTGCAATGGCGGTGACGGCGCTGTGGGAAGTTCTACAGCACCATCTTTGACTGTTTCTGGACTTGGCACCACAAGTGGCGCCAAGACCAGGATGGTGCCATGTCCAGTGCCATGGGGACAGCGCCATCATCGGCGCCGTTTCTGACTTCGGCACTGTGCGGCGGCGCTATGCCGAGTCAACTCGGTTCCACTGCCGTGGTTGGGCCGTCTCTTCCACGGGCGCTGTTTGTGGTGCTGCGGAGGAGATTGGCGCGATTCTGGTGCAGGACCCCAGATTGGCACCTCCTCGGTCCAGACAGGAGCAGGTGCCTGTGGGTGGTCTGGCACCGGTCTCAGTCTCCACTTTTTGGAGGTGGACTCCAGGTCTGGTTCGGACTAGCTGTCCGATTCTTCGAGTTAGCAGAACCCGTAGGCACCTCAGTAGTTACTTCATGCCGGACCCAGCTCTCCTCTGGGGAGCGGGCAGTGCTCCCAGAGTCTAGGGTCAGGAGGTTCTGACCAGCAGGCGGTGGTCCAGGCCACTGTTGCCCTGCAACCTGAACTTGGAGGATTTCTTCTCCTCAGCTGTGACACCCCCTCCTGTGGTGTGCCAGGATCGCCCAACTTTAGGGCCGACCAGGGCACCCACGGAAGGAGGGTGCACTCCTGGGTGGTCTCGGGACCGCCCAGGGTTGTCAGCTGCCCAGGCTGGTGTGCTCTCTCAGAGTCCAAGGTTGAGGGGCCTGAGTTAGAGACAGCGGCCCTCTCTGGTACCCACCCGGTTTGGGAAGAGTCACAGCATGGACCCTGCCCTTCCTTCTCAGTCTCCTTGAGAGTGCCCGTGTCTTTGGAGGGAAGGGACCGTCCTTTCGGGCTCACACGGTCCCAGACACCTCACAAGGGGGATTCTTCCGGGCATGGTCTAGGCAGTTCCAGTGTGGTTGATCAGCTGTCGACTGTTGGGCTCTCTGGAACTCCTCCTCCCTTGGGGACTTGCGGTGGGCTCCCTTGCCCGGACAGAAGATGTTCCTCTTCTGTAGTGGATCTGGCCCCCATTCCTCTGTCATCTTCTCCTGCTGTCCCAGGTATTCCTGGTATTAGGGGGCCTCTCACTTGGGAACAATTCAGGGGTGCGGCTGCTCACTTCCCTAATAATGTCAGGGCCATGGACAAGCGGGTGTTCCACCCTTCCCCCGAGCAGCCAGCCCTTGGATCTCTGAGGTCTTCCGCTTCCTCATCTTCCTCTTCTGGAGGAGAGGAGTCTTCCGTCCACATCTCCGCTGCCACTGATCTGGCCAAGTATCAGCTTTTCCTTGCAAGGATGTTGGAAGACCTTCAGTATCCACCCACCTCAGCACAGTCCTGAGCATTTGACGCATGCCTTTTTAGGCAATTTCAGTGCGGCCACCCTTGTGGTGCCCGCCTGGCCTGTTCTTTTTCAGGAGGCGTCACTGTGCTTCTGGCAACGACCCTTTTCCAGAGTCCCAGCCACTAGGGATCTGAGCCAGAGGTATTGTGCGCCCAGACCTCCAGGTTGTATGCCTCACTCTCAGTCAGGGTTGGCGCAGCTGGACACTCTGGCGGGCTCCAGCCTCCACCATGAACAAGCCCCAGATCAAGACTCTGGATTTTGACTTCTGGGGAGGAGGACCTTATACTCGCACGGTTGTTGGTGTCAATTGCTGCACATCAGGCCCACTATGCTTCCTATGATAGGTTCTTGTGGTCCAGGCTAGGTCAGCTCCTAGCCTCCTGACTGATTCAGAGGTAACCAGACAAGCCATTGCTCTCTCTGCACAGGGCCTGGAGCTAGCAAGGTACCAGCGAGTGCATCTTACAGCAGCGAGGTAGCTTCCAGGGTCGTAGAGACAGCGATCTGCATTAGGCGGACAGCATGGCTGTGTCTTTCCCAGTTGTCACCCTTGGCCCAGCATATGGTGATTTCCTCTGCCTACCAGAGAACCCACCTTTTCTCCCATAGGGTGAGACGTGTCTGTCGGGGCAAATTCCTACACCCTCTAGGGGTCCCAGTCTCACTCTCCTAGTCTCGGGCCTCGCGCGGGCCCATAAAGGTTCCTCCTCCTCTGTGTCTCACCCACTGGGGCTAAGGGCTTAGTCCCTTAGGGTCTCGGCCCTCTCAGGGGCTCGGTACTCACCCATGTGTGACGAATAGTGAAGATTGACACAGATGAGTTATAACATCACGTACTCTACAGTAATTCTTGATCTTTCTGTGTATCTTCACCATTCATCACAATTCCCACCTCCATTCCCCTGGGGCCTCAGTCTCTGGTCCCCTCCCTCCTGTGTCTCTTCCCCACTTCCCATTGGTCAGGAGTGGGGTGACCTCACACGAGGATTTTTCCTTCTCTTTGGTTGATGGAGGAGGTAGGAGGGGCTGTTCTCCTCATCGCCTTGCTTCCACCCCTTTGGGGTGGGATGATGGTGGCTGCCCCCTCTCTCCTCCTCTGGACCTTGTCCTTGTGGTCTAATCCTATGTTCTTTTTTTTAAGAGGGGGGCTCCCCCCTTTTTTCCTATTATGGTTGGTCAGGGGAAGGGACAGCCTTCGGCTCCTGGTCCCTTCTGTCTCTTACAACATTGTGTCACTCTGCAGGAGTACGCTTGCCAAATTCCTGTGCCTTGGATTTGGCGTCCTAACCAGGCTTGCAACTCCCTGGGCAGTAAGGCCTTCCAAAATTGGGACCAGACTGTGAGCCTTGAGTTTGTCCCCTCCCCTCCCACTTAACGTTTCCTTCCTTCCTTCCAGAGATTGGGGCCCCTCCCAATCCCCTTGGTTTTTTCTCCCTCCCTCATCTGTCATCTCAGTCATTTATTTCTCCTTTTAGTTCTTATATCTTTTCCTTGTACCTCCCTCCAAACCCTGCTTCTTACTCTACAGCGACTCAGAACTGGCGGGAGGGCGGGGCCGACTCTAACGACCAACCTGCGAGTGCCACACAGAGCGTCAGCCTCGAGGGCGGCGCCATCTGTGCATCGTCTCTGCCCATCAAAAAAAAAAGGGCTCACACGGGGTCGTGACCTCCAGCCGACTACTCGTGATGAATGGTTAAGATACACAGAAAGATTAAGAATTACGGTAGGTAATGATTTAAAATTTTAATCTTTTGTTCCTGCATCTTCAGGACACATTCTTTCACATCTTGATCTGTCCATCACACCTATGGTTCCTCCACTTTGGGTGGAGGGAACCCTCTGATTCAAGCCATGCCATTAGGCCCTGTCATTGGCAACCTGGGTCTTCAAATGCATTATAGTGGTGGCAGCCCATCTTCAGCGTCAAGGCATCAGGGTGTACCCTTACCTTGACAATTGGCTCATAGTGGGTCCCTCCAAGTTGGAGGTGGAGAGGTCCAGGGATCTGGCCCTCTATACCTGTCTCGAACTTGGTCTCCTGGTCAATGAAGCCAGGTCAGAACTCGTGCCCTCGCAGGTGATCTGCTTCATCAAGGCAGAACTCGACTCTTGCCGAGCAAGAGCCCGGCTGACAGGACGGAGGTTCTCTCCCCCTTTGCCCAGTCATTTGTGGTTGGGCAGTTGCGCCCTGCCCAAAACTTTATGTGTCTTCTGAGTTACATGGCGGCCTGCACCACTGTAGTCCGTTGGGCTCGGTGGCATGTGCGCCCCATTCAGTGGGGCTTGGCTAGCCAGTGGTTCCAGTGTCATGGTCATTTCAACCATCTGGTCACAGTAACTCGGAGGCTTTGGGACGCTCTCCAGTGGTGGACCGGCCTGGAACACCTGCAGGGAGGGATCCCGTTTGATCGCCCCAAGCCGACGGTCATCCTTCAGCTTTGGGCCTTCCTCAGAGCTGATTGGTCCACCTTGTGTGCTCCATTTAAATAGCATAAAATATACCTATTATGTCTCATGTGGTATCAGCAGTACGGAGTCCACTTAAAGCTAAAGTGCAACATACCAAGCAGTGAAAACACACACTACATCCTAAAGTGCGTAACAATTCCATGAAAGAATTTTTTTTTTATTTTTTTATTTTTCTTTATGATGTCATTTATATTTATATACTAATTGCACATACTATTGAAGAGAAAATATGTTTTGTAATAGCTTACTCAAAATACTAATTCATTGCTCAGATAAACAAAAAGATTCTGATTTTTACATTCATAAATAGCAGTTCAATAGAATATCTTCATTTAGTCCTGCTGGATTCAGTGTATACAGACTAAAAATCCAGAAGGATTCTCACTGAGACACTTTATTTCCCAGATTCCCACCACGTGATCCCAGAGTTACTTTTTCTATAGCAATGAATTTTAAACCAATCTGAGCTATGGTGCTGTTGCTCAAAATGTCTTGCTACAGAGCAAGTTTGAACTTTGTTCTTAATGGTTGATTTGTTCTCACAAATTCTGTTCTTTAGTGGTCTCTTTGTTTGCCCCACAATTGTAAATCCTTCCTTGAGCATAATGTCTGGTGCCTGCACCGGGTGTGGCGCCATGTGTGGTGCTGACACCGCAGATGGTGCTGAACTCCTCCCCGATCCAGGTGGTGGCATCTCCCTGGTCCTGACCTGCCCTTTGGAGGTTGTTTTGGGGTAGAACAGAAGTGGATCTGGATCAGTCTCTCCCTCTTCTGCTTTGTCGAACTCGCAGTGGATGATTCATTTTATGGGCTGGAATGCAAACCCTCTGTATCAATGTGATGGAAGATCTTCTTTCTAGTTCCTTTTCCTCAGGGATGTGGGGTCCACCATAACATTTCAGTATTCATCTGTGGACCAAAGCAGACTCTTACGTTTTGAGGTCCTACATTCCTCAATACGAGTACACCCTGTGGAACCCATTTAACGCAATGGTCAAGTGCCTCCCGGAATCTAATGCTCCATTACTAGGGGCATATAGCCCAATAATCAGCTAAAGCTTTTATGGATATCTTCGTCTCTGACTCTAGGGCAGCTGCCGCTGGCAGCAGGTGGTTAACGTCTCCTTGATGGTGCTTATCTGTTTGGCTAAAGGCCACTCAGAACAATAGGGCTGCCATTTAAACCACACAACATCCTCATGACAAACAGTCTTGTCAAGGTAGTGGCCTAGGTACCTTTTCAGGAACCAACCCTAGGCCATGAAGAGAACACAGTAGAGGCACAGGATCCAAAAGCACCTTATGCTAACCTCTGGATCCAGCCCAGACCCCACCCCAGCTGTCTGGGAGGGGGTGCCTCTCCGCAGTAGGAGGGGCATCTAATTCGGTTTTACAACCAGTGGAAGTCCATTACAGCAGACCTATAGGTTATCAGGATTGTCCGAGAGGGATACTCTCCCAATTTTGCAGCTTTCCACAGACCTTCCACCAGATGGCAGCCAATCTGTTTTCCTTTCAGTCACACACACTCTGCTTCTGAGATACGGGGCCTCTGCAGTTACTGGGCAGTGAAAATCATTCCACAGCAGAATGAAGCACAGGATCTTACTTTGAGTAAAAGCTCCTGCAGCAGGCTACACCATAAGGACTATGCCGTCAGGCACTAGGACTCCATGGAAAACTTCTAGCCAGCAGTTCCCAGCTGGGGTCCACCCCTTATGTCAGCCCGCCTGATGACATCACCAGCTGTATAAAGGAGGTGGTCCCCAGCCCCACCTCAGTTCTTTTCCCGCCGTTGACCCATGCGCTTCGGCTTCTAGGACACCTCATTGCTCTCATCGACCGCCATTTTGCTTCAAGTCAGAAAGTATGTTTTGTCAGATTTTCCTACTCATTTTTCCATCGACTCAGTGTATGTCATCTCTGTCTCCTTCGTCTTCGCAAAGCAAGTGCAAGAGTCCATGCGGGGAGCAGATTCCATCAAAAAACAGCCACTTGAAGTGCCTTTTCTGCCTAGGGCCTACTGACAACATGCAGGCCTGCCCCGATTGCACTAAATTTAACCAGAAGGCTCTTCAGGCCTACTTAATGGAGCAGCAGCTTGCTGCCCTTCAGCGCCCATCGAAGGCCAGCTCCTCATCCTCACGATCGCCGACCTCCCACAAAGAGGAACATCCTGGAAGGAAGCACCATCATACGGAAAAGGAGCACATTAGGTTGGAGGCCAGATCCAGTTCGCCTTGAAGGAGAAACCCTCTCACTCGCCCTCAGGTGAATGGAGTTCAGCCCGCCAACAGGCGTTCAGTGGGCCTGTCGATTTCTAAGGCTACCACCACCACAGCTTCCTCTGGCAGCAGCTCTTCAGGGCTCGGGTCAGCTGACCCATCCCTTACTCTTTGGCCCTATCAGCATCCTCAGGGCCTAAGAAAGGGAAATCGACCAATAAGGTCGAGGCATCCTCTTCGTCCAGCCAATTGTTGGCCTCTGGTGATGGTTGGGGATGCCAGGATAATTCCCGCTCCAGGGAACGTTTCCCCTAAGTGCAGGCAATCGGCTACCTCAGCCAAGACCCTGATGCCTGCACCTGACGACAGATCATCTGACAAATCGGGCAACCGTCAGAAACTGGTGCCACCCCAGGCGTCTGATCCTGTGACACCTGCAACCCTGACTAAGCCTCATGAACCTCGGAGGCAGTTGCCTCAAGGCCCGTCATCTGCTAAAACCGCATGTCACCCCAACGACAGACCACCGCAAAAGCCTAAAGCTCTGTCGGGCCAGATGACAGACCCGCAACGGATGACCTGACATTGGACCGGGCTGCGCCCTCAAGTCCTCCTCCTAAGTCTCTGGAGGAGACTCCAGGCCCCCCCCCCTTCGATATGGAGGAATCCAAGGGAAAAGACCCTCAGGTTCCTGTGATACCTCTGGCAGAGGTGGGAAATCTTTTCCCCTCGTGGTGGAATATGGTTAAAGGGGACCTCTTAAAATGGGATGAACCTCCCACCACCTCCTCCACAGCCTTCAGTGCCCCCTATGCCAGTCCTGGACAAGCCAATTCCTTCAGATGACCTCCCCAGAGACCTTCATCCCTCCAGAAGTCCCACGCCTAAGGGATCAGACCCTCGCCAGCTCCAGCTTAGGAGACACACTAGCCGACGTCACCAGTCCTCCTATGACAGATCCTCTTGGGAGGACAGGAGCAGGAGTTGGAGAGTTCAAAAGGTCTAGATCCTCTTCCTCGGATTACTCTAGAAGCAGTTCTAGTTCATAAGTGGATTCATCCAGGGGTTTCTCTCTGGAACCAGAAGGATCCCGGAATTCTCCAAGATCCCCACCCGATGATCCTACGTTCTTGGACGTTATGCATCACATTCAATATTTAAACCAATGGGACACAATGGAGATGGATCCAGAGATGAAGAGGTTGCATTCCTTCTTAGGGATAAGTGACCCTAAGCCACTAGTCATCCCTCCCTTAGTTCCCCCTTTCGGGACCTCACTTTTTTGGCCGAAACCCCTAGGGCAGATTCTGTGGTCCTCACAGCAGCTCATGGCAGAATGAAGCAGCCAAAGTATATGCGTTCCCAGCCTCCTGATAAGGAGTCAAAGAAACGTGACCATTTCGGCAGAAGAGTATATGCCTCCTCTGCCTGCTCCATCAGATCATTGAACTTTTTGGCCCACATGGTACAGTATCAGAAGTCACTCTGGAGAAAGGCTATTGACTTTTCCAAAAAACAGCCAGATACCCCTTCCCGTAAAGAGCTTCTGGATGTGCTGCAATCAGGCCTTGATGTAGGGTTGCACATCTTTAGGGCTCCTGCAGCTCGGCAGACACTGCAGCCAGGGCAGCGGTTACCGAGGTTTTGTTCCAAGGCGCCATGCCTGCCCAGAGTTTTGGGTTCAGGCAGGACCTACAAGATTCCATCTTAGATGCCCCATTTTATGGGTCCGTCCTCTTTGGGGAAGAAGTACAAAAAATAATCACCGAACTTCAGGACTCAGGCAAAGCAGTCCAGTTGGTACACCATATGTATCGATCAGAGCCCCAGCAATGAGGCCTTTTCGTCACCAGGGCCAACAGAGACAAAAGAATCCACAGCCCCGAGGTCCCTTCAAGAAGAAGGCTCCTCTCATCAGGCAGGAGTTGGTGGCACCAGACACCCTAAGTCTGTGCAACCCCCTTCCACCCGGTGCCCTCGCGACACCCTGCCACTTCCCCCTCCTTCACCAGAAGTGATGGGGGAGGCAGTGGGAGGTCTGTTCTCCCTCTACCTGGGAGGGTAGACTGCAATAACCTCAGACCAGCGGGTGAGGGATATAATCGAAAAGGGTTACATACTGAAGTTCACAGAAATTCCGCCAGTCAAACTCAGTTTCGGTGCAGACCATGTTGCAGCTCGTGGAACATATGACAGCAGCCATACCCACAGTTCAGCTAGCACGTTTATATATGAGAATTCCACCGTGGAACCTGAGTGCGCAGTGGAACCAAACGGACGACAGCCTGGACTATCCAATCAAGGTGTCAGAGACTGTCAAACAGGAACTCTCTTGGTAGATGACTTCACCTACACTAGAAGCGGGAGTTCCGTTCCAGTCAGATTCACCTACCTAAATCCTCACAACGGATGCTTTGGGTCTTGGATGGGGAGCTCATTTTTATAGCCATCATACTCAGGGCACTTGGTCGAAGCTAGAAGTGTCTCTGCACAGCAACATTCTGGAGGTGAGGGCGATTCTGTATGCTCTCCAAGCATTCCAGGCTCACCTGTACCAGAGTCTTCTGCTTATTCAAATGGGCAACATGTCCATGGTCTTCTACATCAGCAAGCAGGGAGGGACACACTCCTACCCTCTGTGCAGAGAAGCCATGAGAGTGTGGTATTGGGCGATAGAGCATGGGATTTCCATCACGGTAGTCCACGTTCCAGGAGTTCAGAACATTCTGGCAGATAAACTCAGTCGCTCATGCTCCACAAGCCACGAATGGGAGTTGTCTCAAGAAGTGGTGGACGACCTCTTCGGCAAGTGGGGAAGTCCAGAGCTGGATCTCTTTCCATCCCCATGCAATGCAAAACTGCCCAATTTTTGCTCGCTAGATCCAGGGCATGGAGTTTTTTGGCGAGACGCATTGTCCCTTTGCTGGACAGGGAGGTTCCTGTATACGTTTCCTCCCTTCCCTCTCATTCAGAGGGTTCTTCTCAAACTACAGGAGGAGCATTCAATAATGATCCTAGTGGCTCTGCTCTGACCATGACAGATATGGTTCCCTTTACTTCGGCAACTGGCAGTTGAACCTCCCATTCAGCTTACAATTCATCCAGACCTTGTTTCCCAGAAATGGGAATGCTGGTCCAGCCAGACCTGAGATCCTTGCATCTACATGCCAGGTTCCTACAGACTCAGCTATATCCAGGCATGGGGTTTCTCAGACAGCAGCAGAAGTCCTCGTGGAGGCTAGGAAACCTCTACGAGAGCTATTTATGCCATGAAGTGGAAGCGTTTTAGCATCTGGGCCATGGCACTTTCCCTAGACCCGATGCACTGTTCGATGAATCAGATTCTCGAATACCTTCTTTCACTCTCAGACCAGGGGCTGGCTTACTCTTCTATTAAGGTGCATCTCTGCGCCATTTCGGTGTATCTCTCGCCAGTACTAGGCAAGATGGTAGCACAGTTGGACCTAGTATGGACCTTTTTGAGGGGTATTCTCCACATCAAACCACCCATTAGGGATCCGGTTCCGCCTTGGGATTTACTGTTTGTCTTAGAAAAGTTAACTTTATTCCCCTTCGAACCAGCATCTCACTGCGATTTACTCCTTCTATTTTGGAAGGCACTGCTTTTCGTGGCTGTCACGTCAGTTCAAAGAGTTTCGGAGCTGCAAGCCCTGATATGCAAAGAACCCTACTTAGTTTTTCACAGAGACAGGGTGTCTCTGCATACTAATCCCAAGTTTCTTCCTAAGGTGGTTTCCAAGTTGACCCTCAACCAGGACATCTCCCTCCTGGTCTTCTACCCAGAATATTCCAACAGGACAAGCACTCCGTCATACTCTGGATGTCCATAGAATTCTCAGATATTACCTGGACAGGACTAAGGGAGTCAGGTAATCTGAACAACTTTTTGTTTCGTTCACTCCCAGATCTTTGGGGAAGCCAATAACGAAGCAGACTATGTCTAAATGGTTGTCCAACTTCATTACTTTTGTATACAAAAAGTATGACAAAACCTTGCCGGGACCAGTAAGGGGGCATTCCACAAGGGGCCTGGCTCATACCTCTCAACCTTTTGTCCCCCAAATGTGGAACATTGCCTCTCAAAATGTGGAACAAATGAGCAAAATGTGGAACACTTAATCAAACCTTTACTTATGGGGCTCAAAACACTGTTAAAATGTTTGCATTTATGTTCAGAAAGTCTGTTATTAATTGAATAATATATTTTGCATCATTTACTATATATTTTGCTTTAAAATGTTAATACTGAATGTGAACAGGAGGTTTTGTGAAGAAAAATGAGGAACTTTCCTCGTAATGTGGTACAGTTGAGAGGTATGGCCTAGCTGTTCCTTCCTTTGCAGCCTCAGAAATGTTTCACAGCAGACATGTGCAGCCACATGGAACTCAGTACACACTTCTCGCCAAGCACTACTCCTTGATGTTGCTTCTAGAAGAAGAGCAGGATTTGGCCTCGCTGTGCACAAGGCCTTCTTTCCTGAAAAGATTTTAGCTATTCAGTTTAGAGACACTATTGGTCTCACAGTTCATATTTTATAAATCCCTCCTCCCCTGGTTTTCATGAGGGACACTGCTTGGGACTCTATCCTTTTGGTGTAGCCTCCTGCTGGAGCTCTTACTCGAAGTAAGATAGGCTGATTCGTAAGAACTTACCGTAACAGTAAGATCTTCAAGATGAGCTCCTACAGCAGGTGCTATTTTCCCTCTGTCCTTCCTCCTTTGTGAGTTTCTTTTTTTGGGATTTTTTTCGGCACCTGCCTCAGAGCTCTCCTGCTGAGCAACCTTCGGGTCTCCAGCGGGTGAACTGAGGTGGGGCTGGGGACCGCCCCCTTTATACAGCTGTGACGGCGGGCAGGCCAACGTAAGGGGTGGACCCCAGCTGGGTACTGCCGGCTAGAAGTTTTCCGTGGAGTCCTAGTGCCTGACAGCATAGTCCTTATGGTATAGCCTGCTGAAGGAGCTCATCCGAAGATCTACTGTTATAAGTTCTTATGTAACTGTACTTTCCTATTTCCATTGCTTCTGGTTCCAAGTTAACAGATGGCATGCGCCCATTTGTCGACCTTGGAAAGTTAAACAAGTTCCTGTTCCCTAAGTCTTCACTTCCTGAACATTTGGCTCCTAGTCAGCCCATCCAGTTAAGAGACCCAAGAAGCAGTCGCTGCAGCTTCTCAGTTGTTCTCTCCAGGTTCAGGGAAGGTGCCAGTTCATCTTCCCAACAGCTCCTCTTCTTGGAGCCCTCCTGGATACCTCCAAGGCATCAGCTTCGTTCCAGAGAACGGGAGAAACAACATCTTTAGATGGCTCGGTACAATACGGAAAATGACACTATTCTGCCTCCTTTTTGGTTGAGCAGATGCTGGAACTCAGGTCATCCTCCGCAACAAGCAGTGGTCTCTGACCGTGTATCCGCAATCCTCCGTACAAGATGACAGCACCTCGGACAGAATCCGTGGGGGATTCACTCTCAAGGCCTCCCCACTCAGGTGTGGAGCCAGAAGGATCCTCATCTTGTCATAAATTTCTTGGAGATGAGAGTTATCTTATAAGCAAAGTCCTGGAGTATGCCCTCTACCACGAAGTGTTCCTACTTCGGAAGGATGGCAAAGCTGTGATGTATTACATCAGCAAACAGGGTGGGGTGTCCCCCTACCCTCTCTGCAGTAGGGCCATGAGGTTGTGAGAGTGGTACCTCGAGTACGATGCGTCAGTTCAGATTTCGTGCAGTTGCTTTTGACGAATGGGGCAGTTCAGACCTGGTCCTTTAGCATCCCCTCTCAACGCAAAACTGCCTCTATCCTGCTTCAGAAATCCTGACCCTGGTGTTTTCTGTCAGGATGTGTTCACTGCAATATTCAAGATGCTCCCTGTGTGTTTTCCTCCTCTTCCCTTAATTCAGAGGGTGCTGATCAAGTTGTATGCACAGGGGGGTAGGATGATTCTCATCGTCCCAGACTGGCCTTGGTAGATTAATTTGCATTGATCTACAGTCTGTCAGAAGTTCCCCCAAGGCGACTACCTCTACGAGCAAACCCTCTGACACAGGGACTTTAGTCAATCCTAGCCTGCACTCCCGTCATCTCCATGCCGGGCCCAGAAGAGATGGATGTGGTAAGCTCTGTTTTTTCCCAGACCATTGCAGATGTCTTCCAAGTCATGCATAGGCCTTCCACCAGGAAGGCTTACGTGGCAAGTGGAAACCCTTCTCCATCTGGGTGCAAGTCCCATCTGGACCCTTTGATTGCCCACCAAGTAAGGTGCTGGAGTGCTCTTGGACCGTCGATCACAGGTCGGCCATACTCTGCAGTGAAGGTACACCTCTGCATGTTTCGTTCTGTTTTGAGCCAGTAGACATCTTGTCACTGCCTCAGTTACCATTAGTCAAGTTTTGCTTTGTTAACTCCAGAAGGAAGGGGAGCACGCCCTTTACTCTCTGGATGTTAGGACAGTTCTGCAATTCTTCATCGACAGAACGAAGAGATACACATCCGAACAACTATTGTATCTTCAGTATGCCTCGGCTGGGTCAACCTCTTGCCATGAGATGTTTTCAGCTTGGTTAGTAGCATGTCTCTGACACTACTAAACCACGTCACAGGCAAGTTGAAGGGCTAGATTCACACCACTCTGTCGGAGTGGTTGCTGCTTCCTGGCGGACATTCGTAATGAACTCATTGCAGTCATCTGCAAGGCGGTGAGTTGGAGCTCAGTGCATATCTTTGTAAAGCACTATGTTCTGGATGTCCATACCAGACAGCTCTATTTCTTTGGCAGGACAGTCCTTATGGATTTCTGTTCTGAGTGAGCTTTGTCTCCAGCCACCCTATGCAGTGGTGGGGGGGGGAATTTTAGCTCAGTACTCTCCCATTAGTGTGAATGAGTGGTGGACTTGAGTCCAGGAAGATACGGAATTACATACTTACCATAATTCTTGATCTTCTTGGACGGAGTCTCCACCACTCATTCACATGCCCACCCACCATCCCCCGAGCTCACTCGTTCTGTTTTTGGTCTTCACTATCTTGTTGTTCGGGCTGTGAAGACATTGTTCAATTGACCCTTCTTACATGGGTCATCTGGGCCTTCACATGCCCGGAGGTCTGGGTCAGGTTTTCTTTCATTAGTTATGCTCTTCTTCTTCAGTCAAAAAGGTACTGAGGTGGTTGGAGGGTCGACACCGAAATAGCCTATACGGCGCGAGCTAGCCTCGTGGCACCGCGCATGTGTTTTCCTATCCTGGTGCCAGCCCTCCTGAAGATTTTTGACTCCCGCAGGGTCCTAGCTCCGCCTATGTACTCCCATTAGTGTGGGTGAGTGGTGGAGACTCCATCCAAGAAGATCAAGAATCACAGTAAGTACATAATTTCCATTTCTTGGCATTGAACCTCAGCTGCCAAGTGTGCGACCACCTTTCAAGTGTCTCCAAGTCCTCTTGCAGTATCCTACTCCCCCCCCCTTGTCTACCACTGCTCCCAGCTTGAAGTCATCCGCGAATAGACTCTGCCTGTTCCTAACTCCAACCCCAGTGTCTGAGATGAATGCCTTAAATAGGACCGATCGCTGGGGGACCCCATTGACGATCCTTCTGGGAGACGGGACTTCACCCCCAGCCACCACCCTCTGATACCCATCTGTTAACCAATCACCAATCCACCCCAGCATCTTCTCCCCCATCCTCAAACTCTTCAGCTTCTCCAACAATCTGTGGTGCGGCACCGAGTCGAAAGCCTTACTGAAGTCCAGGTACAGGGCATCCGCCGGCAGTGAATTAGTATTTTAATTAAGCTACTATAAGACGTATATATTTTCTCTTTAATAGTATGCGTAATGAGTATATAACTATGAATGACATCAGAAAGAAAGAGGAAGAGAAAGCAAAATTATTTTATGGAATTGTTTTGCACTTTAGGATGTAGTGTGTTTTGTGTTTTCACTGCTTGGTATGTGCACTTTAGCTTTAGCGGACTCTGTACAGCTGATACCACATGGGATGTAATAGGCATATTTTATGCTATTTACATAGTCCAGGTCCTGTCCTCTCCCACTAGAACCAGTTACCGGTCTGGCACCAGTACCGTGATCAATCTCATTTTCTCTAACCTACTGGGGAGACTTACAAACATCATGGTTTTACCAGACTTTCTCAGTGACCACTCTCCAATTCTTTGCAGATGGTCTAACCGTATCCCCAAACTCCGTCCCAAGACATCTTACCACTGATCTCTTAAAAAAAGGCCACTTGAGGCATTTCAGGGACTTTCTCTTAAACTGTGACTGGTCCCCCTTAGACTCAGCCACTAGTGTTGACAGTGCCCTAACATTCTTCGTTTTTACATTTAACTCTGCATGTGACATCTTTGCCCCTTATACCAAGTGCACTACCAAAGGCCTGGCACTCCTGGAACTTATGTCCTTTCGCAACACCTGGTGGCATAAAGCCCCGACACCTGGCCTCCCTGCTGATAGGCAGAAATATAGGGCTGCCAGAAATGTATGTACCCGGGAAATCTGCCGTGCAAAAGCGGCCCACTTCCAAGATTGCCTCTCATCCACCTGGGAACAAAGGAGAACATTTTGGGACAACATTAAGGATCTCATGGGTAAACCCAATTCCTACCCCCTTCTTTACTTCATATCACTGGTGTCACCACCCAAAATCCTCAGCTGATCGCTGATACCTTTAATGCTGCACTCGCCGACCTTAGTAGTGTCCTCCCCCTGACTTTTCCAATAAAACCTCTAGCCCCGAGGCATTCCTCCTTTCCGTTTCAGTATTGTCTCCCACGAAGGAAAAAGTATCTAACTCGGGTCCTGGGTAAATCCAAATTCAGTGGAGACTCCTTTGACCTAAAACTGCTGCATCTAGCCTTGATGTAGTCCTTGCTCCTTTCATCAAGCTCATTAACCTCTCCCTTTGTCTAGGTCTGTTCCCCTCACAGTGGAAGATGGCTGTGGTTACCCCCATTCTCAAGGGTTGGAGACAGAACCTTACCTAGTAATTACCGTCCCATCTCTATCCTCCCCTGTTTCTAAAGCCCTTGAGAGGATAGTCTGTGACCAACTCTCCGACCATCTCTCAAAACGCAGCATAGTGTCAACAGCAGCACGGGTTCTGGAAGGGCACAGCACCACCACAGGCCTTCTGGCATATACTGATTATATACATAAAGCCCTCAAACATGGCCATCTTGTTGGGTCTGTGTCTAGACCTAACAAAAGCATTTGACAGTGTAAACCACACTATCGTCATAGACTCCCTTCCATCTTTAGGCCTGTCCCATGAAGCCACCTCCTGGTTTGCTAACTACCTTTGTGGTAGATCCCAGCGAGTTAAGATTAAAGACACCCTGTCCTCCACCCCACTAGTTTTCTCTGGAGTACCCCAAGGTTCAATCTTGGGCCCCCTCTTTTTCAGTCTCTTCCTTAACACCCTTCCCCTTGCCTGCTCTGGTCAGTTGTTACTCTACGCGGATGATGCAGTTATCTTTTCCAGCCACCCTGACCCCTCCCCCCTTAATGCAGTCTCCCAACGGTTCTTTTCTGAGACCAAATCGTAGTTCACTCGACACAAACTCATGCTAAATTATAAAACAAACTTAAGTCATGCTGTTTGCCAGTACCCACAACATACATATAAGCCAGCCCCTACACTTTCTGAATAATCAGCAGCTGCTTCTAGAGCAAGTATACAGCTTCAAATATCTTGGAATCACCCTCGACTCCACCCTTTCTTTTCATGAACACATTAGTCTGGTTTGCAAGGCGATAAATACCAGGATTGGCTTTCTCTAACACCACTGGAATTGCCCGAACTCCTAACTCTTTCCGCCTATCGGTTACCAACTCTGTCTTGTCCGTAGCTGACTATGGCATAGTAATCTACAGCTCTGCAGTTGATACCACATTAACTCTCATTAAAGTTGCCATGAACAAAGCCTGTCGCCTTATGGTTGGTGGTGATTGGCTCACTCGCACGTGATTTGTACGAACAAACTGGTTAAACTTTGCGGGTTGGCTCACTTATCAGACCTGCCTCATAGCCAAAAAGATAGCCTCCAGTCTCTCCCATCCCACTACCCTCCATCTATTAAAACCTTCTCCCACCCCCCAGACTACCAGAAGCTCCTCTGAAGCTGCTTTCCAGGTCCCTTTCTGCAGGACTTCTATGGGGCAGAGGGCTTTCATGTACAGGGCTTCTTACTGGCTAAATAGAAACATAGACTTTGACAGCAGATAAGGACC
Source organism: Neoceratodus forsteri (assembly GCA_016271365.2). Taxonomy (NCBI): domain Eukaryota; kingdom Metazoa; phylum Chordata; order Ceratodontiformes; family Ceratodontidae; genus Neoceratodus; species Neoceratodus forsteri. The sequence goes on along the minus strand of CM057456.1, from coordinate 334,441,427 downwards.
GCTAGGCCCATCTAGTCTGCCCATTTCCCTACCTACAGGATAGGCCACAGATCCTAGTTAACCAACAGCCTATTTCTTCCTACCCCCCACAAGAATTGCCTTATGTCTGTCCCATGCATTTCTTGAATTCTCCACAGTTTTAGACCCCACAACCTCCTCAGGAAGGCTGTTCCATGCATCCACTACCCTCTCTGGAAATACTTCCTCATCGCCTGAACCGCTCTCCTTCTATCTTTAAATTGTGTCCTTGTTCTTGCAAGCTCGTTTTCTGAAAGATGCTACCCTCTTGGACTTTGTTGATTCCACTGAGGTACTCTAAAGTTTCTATCATGTCCCCCCCTTCTTTCCTCAAGGGTATATATATTAAGCTCCATTAGTCTTTCCTCATACGGCTTCTCTTGCAGACCCTGCACCATTTTAGTTGCCCTCCTCTGGACTACCTCTATCCTGTCTATGTCCTTGGAGATGGGGTCTCCAGAACTGGACACAGTACTCAGATGGGTCTCACCAACTGTCTGACAGAGGGATAACAACTTCCTGTTTTCTGCTGCTGATGCCTCTCCCTATACATCCCAGTATACCCCCAGCCCTCCCTACTGCCTTCTCACATTGCTAACCTTAAGGTCATCTGATATGATTACCCCCAGGTCCCTTTCCTTTTTTGTTGTTGTTACTACCTCCCACCATTGTGTATTCTTCCCCTGGGTTCTTGTTTCCCAGGTGCAGTATTTTGCACTTCTTTGCATTGAATCCTAGCTGCCATACTTCTGACCATTCCTCCAACCTTGCAGTCCCTTTTCATCCTTTCCACGTCCCTTGTGTATCAACCCTGTTGCAGATCTTTGGTCATCTGCAAAGGCATATTTTCCTTCCAGTCCCTCTGCAATGTCACTGATGAAGACATTAAAAGGACTGGACCCAATACTGAACCCTCATGGTACCCCACTAGTAACCCTCTTTCTTCAGAGTGGACTCCATTTACAATTACCTTCTGTGTCCTGTTGTGCAGCCAATGTTTTACCAGGCTACCACCCTGGGACCCATCCCAGGCTGGTTAATTTGACTATTAATCTTTGTGTGGGACTGTGTCAAATGCCTGATAAAGTCTAGGTAGGCCATGTCCACAGCCCTCCCTGGTCTACTACTTTGGTCACCCAGTCAAAGAAATCTATTAGATTCATCTGACATGACCTTCCTGCTGTGAACCCATGCTGCCTTGGGTCCTGTGCCCCACTGGCCTCTAGGTACTCAACTATTCTTTCCTTCAGAAGTGACTCCATACTTTCCTACCACAGAGGTCAGACTGACAGGTCTGTAGTTTCCTGCCTCTGTCTTGGTCCCACTTTTGTGAAGGGAATCACATCCGCCTTCCTCCAGTCCTCGGTACCACACCATCCTCCCATGATTTATTAAAAGAGTAGCCAGTGGTTTCACTAGTTCCTCCTTAATTCTTTTAGAATTCTGGGGTGAATTCCATCAGGACCCATTGCTTTGTCCACCTTCAGTTTTAGGAGTTCTTGCAGAACCCTTTCTTCTGTGAAAGGACTGGGATCGACCCCCCCTATCAAGAGTGCTTCTTTTGGATTAGGCACTTCCTCCTCTTTGTGAATACTGAGCAGAAATATTCGTTCAGTATCCCTGCTTTTTCACTGTCCCCCTCTGCCCACCCACCGTTCATTCTCTTCAGCCTCACTATCCCTCCCTTTGTCTTTCTATGCTCACTGATGTACCTATAAAAGGTTTTATCCCCCTTCTTAACTGAGTTGGCTATCTTTTCCTCAGTTTGGGCCTTTGCTATTCTGACTTCCCTCCCTGCTTCCTTCTGCCTTAACTGGTACAGCTCTCTGTCCTGCTCCTTCTGTGTTTCCTTATACTTCTGGAATGCTATCTTTTCTTCCTGACTTTCACAGCAACCTCTTTTGAGAACCATAGTGGCTTTTCTTTCTTGTTTGATTTGTTTATTTGCTTCACACAAGGCTTGTTGCCTCTGTGATGGCAGTTTTGATGATTCCCATTGTTGCTCCACACCTCCTTCTAGCCTGTTTGCTAGTGCTTTTCTGAGGCACTCTCCCGTCTTGCCAAAGTCAGCCCTCCTAAAGTCCAGTACCCTCACTTTTGTATGGCTTGACTCTGTAGCTGAGTTTAACGTGAACCACACTGTTTGATGGTCACTTGTCCCCAGATGGCAACCCACTTCTAGATCTGAGATCCTCTCACTGCCCCGTTTGAGAGTACGAGGTCTAAGATTGCTCCCTCACGAGTGGGTTCTGAAACTAGCTGTCTAATGCCTGCCACCTGTAGGGCATCAAGAATGGCCCTGCTCTTGGATGTGGCTGCAGCAAATGTGCTGCAGTTAACATCTGGCATATTCAGGTCTCCCATCAACAGTATCTCCCCTTTCTCTGCCATTCTAAGAATGCCTTCTATCATATCCTTGTCCATTCCCTCCCCCTGACATGGGGGTCTGTACACAACCCCTGTGCGGATTGTGGTGCCCTTTCCAGTCTCCAAGGTGACCCACAGTGCCTCCTCTCCTCCCTGTTTACTCTTTTGTTCAGTTGCTTTTATCCCTTCCTTTACATAGAGAGAGCTACTCCTCCCCCTGTTCTCCCCTGCCTGTCTCTTCTGTAGGTTATGTACCCTGGTATGTTAACATCCCAGTCATGGTTCTCTGTGTACCATGTTTCTGTGACTGCTACGATATCCAGGCATCCCAATTCCATCAAGGCCACCAGCTCAGGGAGCTTGTTGCCCAGACTATGGGCATTGCTATTCATTACCCTCCATTTCCTGATGGCCTTACTCCCTTTTGCCCCACCCCGTCCTTCTTTCCTTTGTCACTTTCTCCATTTACCCCTGCCCTTCTCCCTATCGACACCTCTATGTTGGTGTTTGCCGCACTTACTACCGTGATTATTTGGGGGGGGCTAGGATTTTCCTGCTCCTTTCCAGTGCCTCCCCCCTTGGCTAGTTTAAAAGCTTGCCAATGAAGCATTTAAACCTATCACCTAGGATCCTGGTTCACCTACCGGACAGATGCAGCCCATCATGCCAGTATAGGCTTGCATCACTCCAGGTGGACCCCAGTCCCCAATGAAGCCAAATCCCTGAGCTCCACACCAGTTTTTCAACCACTGATTGAATCCCATGGTGCGGAACACCCTAGCCTCTCCTATGCCATAGATGGGCAGCACCTCCGAGAAGGTTACCGTGTGTGCTACTTGACTAAGGCCCTTTCCCAATTCCACAAACTCTTCCTGCACTTCTCTAATCCCTTTCTTAGCCAGGTCATTTGTCCCTAGGTGGACAATGACATCCAGCTCCCTCCCCTGTGCAGCTGCTCTGGCAATCCTGAGGATTCGCTCTCTGTCCCTCCAAGCCATGGCGTCAGGCAGGCACCTTACTTCCTCTCCCCTTCCTCCCCCAGTTCTACCTTCCTAACAATGGAGTCCCCCACCAGGAGTTGTTTTCTTCCCCTGCAGGGTCCCCTGCCACCCTCCTGTGGGTCTCCTTTGTGGAGGTTCCCAGCATCCTCCTTGGTCTCCACTGTGGGTGCCTCCATAGAGGAACCACACTTTGCCAGAATGGCATAGGAATTGTGGAGAGGTACAGCTGGAGGGATGCGCCTCTGTTCCACCACCCTCACCCTCCCTGAGCCCACCCCACTGTGGTCCAACCACTCCTCTTTCTTGGCAACCTCTGAGGCAACGGCAGTGGCACTGGTGGTCCCTGGATGGAAGAGGAGGTCCCACAAATCCTGGCCAACTCAGCCTGGAGTTGAGCAACCTCCTCCCTCAGCCCAGAGAGGTACCTGCAGATGGGACAACACCGCATCCACCAGAATGTCTCCCGGAAGACTGCTGCTCCACAACCACTGCACTGCACCACTCCAATCATGTCTTATTTCTGGCCCCCTTAACTGTTTGCAATCCTTACTCTTTCCTCTGTTTTTTTATCTTCCTGGACATAAGTCTCCACCACTCATTCACACTAGTGGGATTAGCGCCGGAGGCACTAGGACCCATCGGGAGCAAACTTTTTGCTGGAGGGTCGGCGCGAGAGATGGCGCCGCAAGGCACAGCGCCGCGAGCAGCAGCTCGAGCGGCAACGACTATCCCAACGACGACCCTCCAACCGCCTCGGTTCCTTTTTTCCTGCCGTCGAGTGCGCTTCAGTGACGACGTCGCTCGCCTGTCGGGAGTCAAACTTCAAACTAGCGCATAGTTTTCAGTTTATTTTTTTGTAACATTATCACGATAGTAGTATCGCTTTTAATTTATTCTATTTTCGTTAAATATTTCTAATATTTTAAATTTAACTTACTTGAAGAAGTCTCGGCCTACTGGACGGAGTCGACCATGAGCAGGTCAGGTGACGGTAGGGAGACTTCGTATGAAAGCTGTTCAGTCAGCCGGTCTGGGTCCGGTCAGCCTCCTTCTCCTCAGCGGGGTTCCGACAACGGTCAGTCCGATGCCCGTGGGGATGGGCGGTCCCCCCGTCGGCATAAAAATAAACGGTCGCATTCTTGGCACCGTTCGGCCTCGAGCTCTTCTTCGGCCCACAGGTCAAAAAAGAGAAGGCATCACTCGAGGTCGCCCTCTGGTATGTCTGCGCGTCGACGGTCGGTTATCGTTGCTAGTTGCCGTTCTCCTTCGGAGTCGCCAACTGCCGGTGATCATCGTCGTTGACATCGGAGCCCTCCCGCCTATAGGTAGGGCTCCAGATGAGCAGTTTCATCAGTGGGCCGCTCTTATGGCAGCGATGGGCTCGGAGGTTGGTTCTCCTGCCTGGCTGGTTGCCACGGAGCCCCGGCCTCCTCGCGATCGGGTAGGCGGTTGACCTTCCTAGTCAGGCGGCGCCTCTTCTGCCGTGACCTCGCGCTTAGGTGTTCCCCTCACATGGCTGCGGAGGGGCCACACCGATGCCCTTATCTCCTGTTTTTTCCTTCTCTAGCTTTCCAGGTTCCTGGGTGTTTCCAGTGCGCCTTGACGGTCTGATCGGCTTGTCGCGCCGTTTTTCGTGCCGCTGGGCCTTGCGGCGCCATCCGCTGATGCCAGCGTGGTCTGCGGCGCCGTTGGGTCTGCCCGGCGCCCGCTTGGTCTGGCGTCGGCGGCGCATCCTGGTTGGTGGCGCGTTGGCGGCGCCGCTTGGTTGTTGCGGCGGCGTTAGAGCAGCGCTTGCAGTGCCGCGTGCGGCTCTTTGGCGCCGTGTCTTCATGCGGTGCCGTTTCCAACCTGTTTTGCCTTCTCGCGCTGGGGCCCTCGGGACTCTCCTTGTTTCTCTGCTATTTCCTCCTCTCCTAATTTCACTCCTTTCCTGTCCAAACAGTCCTTCCTGGACCATCAGGAGATGATGTTGAGCCTGACCCAGACCTTCGGTTGGTGATGAAGTGGAGGAAACAGGATCTTTCTTTGCTACAGAGCCTGTGGTCGAGGACCTGTCCTTTAAGTCTCTGTTGAAGAACCTGAGATCCACTCTTTCTCTCCAGACTACAGACATCGATCCTGGGAAGATATTAAGACTCAATACCTTCATGCCTCAGAGATCCCTACGGATTTGACTCCTCCGATCCAGCCTTCCTTCGAGACGCTGTCTCAAATGGTATGGAATAATCCTGCTCTTATTCCCTCAGTGGCTAAATTCATTGATAAGAAGTATTCAGCTCCCAAGGATCATCCCATTTTGGCATCCCAAGCCTTTGCGGATCCTATTGTAGTCCTGGCAGAGAATGATAAGGTCGTTCTTCCTCAAACTACTACAGCTCGACCTATTAACAAAGAGTCTCGTAAGATTGATACATTAGGTAAGAGAGTCTTTGCTGCCTCCACTCTAAGTATGCGTATTGCCAGTTATCAAGGCTATTTTTCTCAGTATGAGTATATCCTGTGGCACTCTTTGAAAAGAATGGTTGAAGCTCTTCCGGAATCGGACTCCAAGTCAGAGCTTCTTCTCACCGTTACTAGAGGTATTGAGTCCAATAACCAACAGGTCAAAGCCGCTATGGACGCTTTCGACACTGCTTCTCGCTCAGCAGCCGCAGGTATTTGTACTCGGCGCCATTCCTGGCTGCGTACTTCTGGCTTCACGAATGATGCTCAGCAGCAGGTAATGGCGCTGCCCTTTGACGGCTCCTTTCTTTTCGGCCCTCAGGTGGAACAAGCCTTAGAGGCCACTCAGAAGACTAGGTCGGCCATTAAGTTGGCCAGACCTCCGCCTGTTCCTCTCGGGGCATGTGAACAGGCGTCCAGTTTCTATAGTCGCCAGTCCTGTCAAGGCAGAGGCAGGGAAGCTTCCATAAAGCCAACCTGCCCAACCTCAAAAGAAAGCGCAGCAGAAAGCCCCGGCGCCACCTTATGAATTGCTGGCCCAAGTTCCATCCACATTGCCCGAGGTGGAACTTTCTCCTCCGGTGGGAGGTCGTCTGATGTACTTCTACAACCAGTGGAAGTCCATAACTTCGGACAAATGGGTCCTTCAGATAATTCGCGAGGGTTATTCTCTCAATTTTTTGGAAACCCCCCCGAATTGTCCTCCCAGACGACAACCCAGGTTGTCGGCCTCTCAGTCAGACCTCCTCACCGCCGAGATCCAAGGCCTTCTAAGCAACAGGGCAATAGAACTAGTGCCCCCGCATCTGCAAAGCACAGGGTTCTACTCCCATTACTTCCTGGTTCCAAAGAAATCTGGAGGAATGCGCCCCATTCTAGACCTCAGAAAGTTAAACAAATTTCTCCCCAGGGAGAAATTCAAAATGATTTCCCTAGGTACCCTGTTACCCCTGCTGCATCAGCACGACTGGCTGGCCTCCCTGGATATGCAGGACGCTTACCAGCATATCCCCATCCACCCGACCCACCGCAAGTTCCTCAGGTTTGTAGCTCTGGGTCGGCATTATCAGTTCAGAGTCCTGCCTTTTGGGCTATCCTCGGCGCCGCGAGTTTTTACAAAGTGTTGTGCAGTTCTCGCAGCGCATCTCAGGAAGATAGGACTCCGAGTGTTTCCCTACCTGGACGATTGGCTTCTAGCAAGCCCTTCCAGCCAAGGGACTTTGGAAGCCGTGCAAATGACTTCTCGTCTTCTTACGTCCATGGGAATTCTGCTGAATTTGAAAAAATCACAACTGCAGCCCTCCCAGAGGCTCCTTTTCATAGGGACGCTCCTAGACACCTCTTCCGCGAAGGCTTTCCTTCCAGAGGACAGAAGACTCGACATCCTTTGGATGGCCCGTTACATCGGGGAGAACCAATCGGTTACAGCTTTCTCGATGCAACGCATGTTGGGTCTCATGGCTTCCTCGGTGTTCACTGTACCCCTGGCCCAGTTGCACATGAGAACCACCCAATGGATGCTCTCCACTCAGTGGTCTCCGACCTCTCACCCCCAGTCTTATCCCATCAAGGTGACGGAGCCCCTTTGAAGGTCTCTCACCTGGTGGACTCAAGAGAGCAATCTCCTGGAAGGGTTCCCCTTTGCTCTCCCGGATCATCAGATCTCCATCACCACAGACGCATCGCTAATGGGATGGGGAGCTCACTGTCGCTCCCTTCACACTCAAGGTGTATGGACTCAGTTCAAACTCATCTCCACATAAATGTCCTGGAGATGAGAGCGGTCCTCACGATCCGAGCTCTGAAGGATATCCTTTGTCACAAGAACATTCTCCTTCAAACGGACAACAAAGCGGTGATGTATTACATCAACAAGCAAGGCAGTGCTCATTCTTACCCCTTTGCAGGGATGCAATGAGGGTGTGGGAGTGGTGCTTGGAGCACAAGTCTCTGATTCAGGCGGTTTATCTGCCAGGTATACAAAACGATCTAGCAGACCACCTCAGCAGAACGGAGGCAGACCCTCACGAGTGGTCTCTCGATCCAGCCGTAGCTCGGTCACTATTCGAAGAGTGGGGGACTCCAGACCTGGACCTTTTTGCATCCCCACTCAACGCAAAACTGCCTCTCTTCTGCTCCAGAAATCCAGGGCCTGGCATTTTCTGTCAGGATGCGTTCAGGCTGCGGTGGACAAAACGCTTTCTTTACGCCTTTTCACCGCTTCCTCTAATCCAGAGAGTTCTCCTCAAGTTCGAGTCTCAGGGGATCAAAATGATTCTCATTGCTCCCTCCTGGCCTCGGCAACTATGGTTTCCTCTGCTCAACAGTATGTTGGCAGCCTCTCCGAGACCACTTCCCTTGCAAATCAATCTTTTGACTCAGGGTTCGTTGGTCCATCCCAACCTGAAATCACTTCACCTTCATGCTTGGCTCCTGAAGAGGTAGAAGTGAATCGTTCAACGTCTCTCGAGAGTCTCGGACATCCTTCTGGCTGTGTGAGTCAGCCACCCAACGTCACGCTTCAAATGGAAACTCTTTTTCTCTGGTGTGCAAAGTCCTCTTGGAATCCCTTTTCCTGTCCTCCTGACAAAGTTCTGAGGTATCTTTTGGACCTATCAAACTCAGGTCTCAGTACTCCACAGTTAAAGTTCACCTTAGTGCCATCTCAGCGTTCCATGAGCTGGTTTCTTCCTTGACTCTGGCTCAGCTTCCTATGGTGAAGAGATTTCTTAAGGATTCTTCATACCAGACCCCCTGTTAGCGTCCAGTTGCAGCCTGGGACATTAACCTGGTGCTGGACATGCTCACTCGGAAGCCTTCGAGCCCCTAGCTACCTGTGAGCTAAAATGTCTTACCTGGAAGACTGCCTTCCTGGTGGCCATTACCTCAGCCGCGGGGTCTCGGAATTCATGCCTTGGTGACGGACTCTCCATTATACTGTATTCCATAAAGACAAGGTAGTTCCGTACTCATCCTAAATTTCTTCCCAAGGTTGTGTCAGAATTCCATCTAAACCAACCTCTGGTACTTCCCTCTTACTTGCTAATTTCCAAAATGAGAGGGAGCGATCTCTTCATTCCTTGGATGTTAAGAGAGCCTTGCGGTTCTATTTAGATAGAACCAAGAATTTTCGCAAGACTCAGCAACTGTTTGTTTCTTTCAGCGACACCCAGCTGGGTCAACCTGTCGCTATCAGATGCATTTCATCATGGTTAGTGGCATGCCTTTGACATTGCTACTCCATGGCTCAAGTTAAATTGGAGGGTAGAGTGTACGCTCACTCTACTAGGGCGGTCGCGGCATCTTTAGCGGAGATTCGCAATGTTCCAATTGCAGATATCTGCAACGCCGCCACCTGGAGCTCAGTGCATACATTCGTTAAGCATTATGCACTGGATGTTCATGCCAGGCGACATTCCACATTCGGCAGAACTATCCTTAATGGGCTTCTATCTTAAGCGCGTGAGCTCTGGCTCTCCTGCCGCCCTTTTGAGGGGATTATCAACAGTACTCTCCCACTAGTGTGAATGAGTGGTGGAGACTTATGTCCAGGAAGATATGAAAATTACGTACCTCACCGTAATTCTTGATCTTCTTGGACGAGTCTCCACCACTCATTCACACGCCCCTCTCCATCCCGAGCTCACGCTGTGTTGGTCTTCACTCCTCAAATCTTTAGGCCGTGAGGACTTCTTTGCTGACCCTTCTTACACGGGTCATACGGACTATCTTATGTCCGCTTTTTGGAGTTGGATTTACTCTTTTACGTTAGTTGCGCTGCACCTCCTTGGTAAAAGGTACTGAGGCGGTTGGAGGGTTGTCGTCGGGATAATCGCCGCTCGAGCCGCTCTGTGGCGTCTCTTCAGCGCCGACCCTCCAGCAAAAGTTTGCTCGATGGGTCCTAGTGCCTCTGGTGCTAATCCCACTAGTGTGAATGAGTGGTGGAGACTCGTCCAAGAAGATCAAGAATTACGGTAGGTATGTGAATTTTCATTTCTCTCTCTCCTTACTTTCTGCCTGTGTGCCCTTTAAGCTCCTGATTGTCCTGTTCTGAGACAAGAATATCCTATATTTCTCAGTAGACCACTTACTTGCTCAGAGGCAGACCTCCAGCAGCTAGAGGGGGCCGGAGAGCTACTCTTGCCCTTCTAGGATGGTGGGTCTTTGGTGGTTCTATGATCACTCACTTCCTGCTCCCAAACAGGAAGTTCCTGTTGTCAGTCAAATCCTGTGCCTATAAAAATAGAACTAGCTTTGGGGAAGGAGGGCAATATAGTCCCAGCAGAGAAGTCCAGTCACACAGCAGTCCTTTATCCTTGTGTCTTCTGCCAAGCTATTAGCAGAATCTTTCTAAGGCAGTCTTTAAATGTAGCTTCCTTCTAGCTAAGCCACTCCCCCTACTTACTAGATCTTTCTACAAGTAATTTAAACCTCACAGCAGTTAAGTCCTTTCAATCACCTGAGATTTACACCTAGATAACTGTTCAGATACCCATTCAGTTCAGTTAACCCAGACAAACACACACTTTTTTTTTTTGTATGTTAGTTTTTTTTTACCCTAAATTAAAGGTCCAAGTACAAAAGTTCTTCTACTTTAGTCCCAGCAGAGAAATCCAGTCACACAGCAGTCCTTTCTCCTGGTGTCTTCTGCCAAGCTGCCCTTTGAAGTCTCTTCTATACAGAAACTTGGCCTTCAAACTCTTGCTTCGCAACATCTCCTGGCTAGTGGCTGCTGTGACTCTAACAAGCTTTTCCTTTCTCATGTACTTTTGGTTGCTCATTCATCCCACGGTGCTCAACTAGCCAAGACAAGATCGCTACTGACTGCTTATCGCTCATCCTCCATCTCTTATGCTTTTACCTCCCTTAATTACAGCAAGGTCTTCCTGGACTGCGCCTCTGCTTACCTCCTCCTTCTTCTATATTTATTGCCTCCTCCCCATTTCCTACTTTCCATTGGACTCTGGTCTTTCTGCCAGTGACCCTTCCTCCTTCCTCCTTCCTCCTCCACTCCTCTATTATGCCTTCAGTTAATCATACTATAATGTTTTGCATGGGTATTAGTCCTCCTACTCCTTTGGTGGTCTCTCCCTGCGTGGAGGCCCTCCTCGACATCAGTGTTACTGTATGTCACTAGTGTCTTCCACTGCACCTTGTATTCTGCATTACTGTAGTTTGTACTGCTGTGTATCATGTATCTTTGCATTTTGTACTTGGTTTTTTTTTATCCTGCAGTCCCTTGTATTATATTTCATGTATACTTTGCATATTTGTATCCTCTGTTTTTTGCTGTGCCTCTGATGTGGAGCCTTTGTAAAGGAGTCGCCGACTCAAAGGTTTGTAATTCCGAACGTTCAATAAATAAATGGAGCCCACAGGGTGGAACAATCAGCTCTGAGGAAGGCCCAAAGCCGAAACGTCAGCACGTTGTGCATGACTCCCTTGGGATGCATGCTGTATGCAGGCTGCCTAGCTGCTTCTGCTCGGGAACACCATCATGGTGTTGGCGGTTATTTGTTTTAATATTATCCACCTGAGTTCTCGTTTGCACTGCACTTTCACTTCGGGACATTTTGTTTGTCCAAACACCCAATTTTGCACAGTTGAAGAAATTTGCACTAAGGTAAGCTGCCTTGGCGTTTTATTCTGTTGGTGCTTTGTAAGGGTGGAATGTTTATAGGTTTCCACAGTCCTTGAGACATGCTTCGGCAGTATCACATAGTTGTTGTTCTGCTCCTCTGCTTGTGAGCACCCACCAGTAATAAAAATCACTGAGATTTTTGAGCTCTCTCCAGAGATTGTGTTTGTCTAAACTGCTTGCACCAGATGTCATGCAGTCGCTGTTCGACGAGTGGGGCAGTCCGGACATGGACCCTTTTGCGTTCCCACTCAACACAAAACTGCCTCTATTCTGCTCCAGAAATCCAGAACCTGGCGTTTTCTGCCAGACTGCGGTGGACAAAACGCTTTCTGTATGCATTTCCTCCTCTATCCCTAATTCAAAGGGTGCTGCTCAGATTAGAGGCACGTGGGGGATGATTCTAATTGCACCATACTGGCCTCTACAGATCTGGTTTCTATTGATCAAGTTGTTGGGGCCCCTTCAAGGCAGCTGCCTCTGCGAACGGACCTCCTGACACAGGGACCCCTGGTCCATCCCATCCTGCACTCCCTTCATCTCCATGCCTGGTTCCTGAGGAGATGGAAGTGGGCAGGTTCAAGGTTTCTCAGAGAATCTCACAGGTTCGCTTGGCAGCATGTAAGCCCTCCACCAGGAAGACTTATACTGCTAAATGGAAGCGTTTCTCGCTATGGTATGCTAAGATCTCTTTAGATCCATTCCAGTGCCCACCAAATAGAATGTTAGAGTACCTGTTAAACCTTTTGGATGCAGAACTGCAGTATTTGACGATAAAGGTACACCTCTGCGTGCTTTCTGCCCATCATGAGCCAGTCCAGAATATGTCTCTGGCTCAGCTGCTTTTGTTCAAGAAATTCATCAAAGGCATCCTGCACACAAGGCCCCCAGTTAGGAAGTCGGTTGCCACTTGGGATATTAATCTCATGCTGGATATGCTCACTCGTAAACACCTTTGAGCCTCTAGCCATGTGTGATTTGAAGTTTCTGACCTGGAAGACTGCCTTTCTGGTGACCATCACTTCCACTCGAAGGTTCTCTGAAATATATGCCTTGGTCACAGACCCTCTGTATACTGTCTTTCATAAAGACTAGGTAGTTCTCTGTACTCACCCTAAATTCCTACCCAAAGTGGTTTTGAATTCCACCTCAACCAGTCATTGGTTCTCCCACTTATTTCTCTAATTTCCAAAATGAAGGTGATTTCCAAAATGAAGGTCATTCACTGGATATTAAGAGAGCCTTACGATTCTACATCAATAGAACTGGAGACATCCGTCAAGTGAAACAACTCTTTGTGTCCTTCACTGTGGCCTGGCTGGATTCACCAGTATCCATCAGACATACCTCTGCTTGGATAGTGGCATGCCTTCGCCATTGCTATTCTATGACGCAAGTCAAGTTGGAAGGCCAGGTACGCACCCAATCTACTAGAGCGGTTATGTGCTTGGCAGAGATATGCTCTGTTCTCATTGCCGATATTTGCAAAGCGGCTACTTGGAGCTCAGCACACACCTTTGTGAAGCACTACGCTCTAGATTTTCATGCCAGACAGCATGCTTCCTTTGGCAGGACAATCCTTAATGGAATTTTGTCCTGAGTGAGCTCCGTCTCCTGCTACCCTGCTCTTGGGATTGATTTAGCTTGGTACTCTAACCTAGAAGTATGAGTAAATGGTGAAGACTTTCAGTCCAGGAAGATATGAAAATTATGTACCTACCATAATTCTTGATCTTCTTGGACAAGTCTTCACCGTCTATTCATACGCCCACCTACCATCCCCATGGCTCACTCATTCTGTTCCTGGTCTTCACTCCCTCGTTTGGTTGGGCTGTGAAGACATTGTTTTAAATTGACTCTTCTTGTGTGGGTCAAAGAGGGCTATCTTATGCCCTTGTTAGTTTAGGTGTTTATCTAGTTTTATTTACGCTGCACCTCCTCATTAAAAAAGGTACTGAGGTGGTTGGAGGGTCAACTCTGAGGTAGCCTACACAGGCGCAAGCTAATCTTGTGGTGCCGCACATGTATGGTCCTACCACGGTCCTGGCCCTCCTGGAGATTTTTGGCTCCCGCAGGGTCCTAGCACCTCCAGCTTGAACCCAGAAGTATGAATAAACAGTGAAGACTTATCCAGAAGATCAAGAATTATGGTAGGCAAGAAATTTTCATTTATCTTGCTCAAAATTTGCTTTTACTGCCCATTTTTGTTTTACATCACTAAATATGTCAGGATTAAGGCTTTTAGAGCAGAATAAATGGATTGTTGGTCTTTTTCTGCCATCATTGTGCATGTTTCTGTGAGTTTCAAAATTCCTTTAGAGATTCTGTTCTGTGACGGAACTTCAAGAATATTTATTAATAGGTGGATTATTAAACTATCCTTCACATGGCTATGTTTTAATATAGTGCCTAATTTGCTGATACCAATGTGAGTCTGTGCTAGAGCGGTTGAAATCTTGTAGCTGCTGGAAGGGTTTCACTTCTCCATTTACAAGAAGATGTTGCAGGCTCTTCTAACTTACTTTCACCCATCTGATAAAAGTAGGGACTGTTTACCAGGGGAGAAAATCTGGACTAGCTGTGATCAGAGCGAGTATTTTTTAATATGTCCCACCAGGTGGTTAATGTTACTTTTGCCGCTGGGTTGGTACCATTTGCCAAGGATTTTACATCAGTTTCAGGAAGGACCAGGTCACTTGTATGCCCCTATTGGATAATTTGCCCTTCTGCAGCAATTGGGTTCCTGTCCACATCTGGTATAAGCTGCCAGGTACTGTAGCTGACATGCCAAATAATGTGAATATGGCTGCAGATATGCTGTGAGGAGGAGAAATTCCACATTGAGGGGGACTGGATATTAAAGAGGACGACCACTCCACAGAGGTGGGGCCAGTGTACTGGTTCCAAGGTTTGACGTGTATATTGTCAGGAATTCAAACTAAATGGGGGAGGCTAGTGTTGGGGTGGACCAAAATACCATTTCTGTTGTGAGAGCCCTTGCTGGCACTCCCCCAGCTAATATAGATGTATAGGGTAGTAACAGAAATGTGGGGCACAAGGAATGAATGAAAGTGTAGGTGAGATAGGGACATGGGGAGATAGTCAGTCAAGATGGGGGTGGTAGACCTAGTCTGTAGAACGTAGTTGTCTGAATGCTAGGAGTCATGGGAATAAAATAGGGGACCTTCAGGCAGTGATGGTAGAAGCTCATTTGGTCATAGTAATTGTCATGAAAGCAAGCGATAGACCATGGCTTGGACATCACTATCCCAGGACATGCCCTGTTTAGTAGGGTAGCGGGACTCACTACATTAGGAACTGCGTAAAGGGAACAGGAGATGGGAATCTTGGGGGTATTAATAGTGTGGGTTCAGTTGGTAATAGAGGACTGGAAGAACAAAGTACTCTGAGGAAGGAGGATAGAGCACTAAGAGACCCTATTTAGAGGGTAACCACAATGGTGAACACAATCCTGATGGGGTATTTTAATCTACCAGGTGTACAGTAAATAGGGAAACATTGGAGACTAGGTGTGCCATGATCCGAGTGCTTGTAGATTTAATGTAGGATGGCTTCCTTGTACAGTGGGTACATTCTTCCTTGAACGAACTGGAGATAAGGCCATCCTCAACCTGTTGCTTTCAAATCAGGGCATAGTGAGAGAGGTCAGGGTAGAGACAAGTGATCACAATTTGATACGTTTCAGTATAGCCCTAGAAGCCTAGCACCCCAAGTCAAAGACTAGTGTTCTAGATTTCAGGAGAACATATTTTGGGGAAATGGGGAAGAGCCTTCATGGAACAAACTGAGGTGGGTGGAAGGGACAGAGGGAGTGAAAAAAGTAGGAAATCATCAAAGTGAGTCTTATAAAGCATCAAAGCCTGCCTGAAGCAGGTAGGGGAAAAGCACAGACGCCTCCTTGAAGTGGGGGGGGTCTGTTATACCAGGGAATTGGGAGAAGCAGCAAGAACAAAGAGGGCAACATTCAAAAAGCACAGGAGGGATCTGTCTGAGGGCCACAGGCTGGTATGTACACCTGGGCAAGCTGAAGGAGGCCAACAAAACCTTCAGGGAGGCAAAGGGAGAGACAGAGTTGAGGATAGCTGAGGGTATGAAATAGAACAAGTTTTTTTTTTTGGGGGGGGTGCTAAAGCAAAGAGAAGAATAGAGGCAGTGTGATCTAGTGGTCAGAGCACTGGCCTGGGAACCAGGAGATCACATGTTCAAACCCCACTACAGCAAAATATTGAATATGTGACCTTGGGCAAGTCACGTAACTCTCCTAATCCACCCAGCCATAGAAGTAGGTAGAAGCAGGACTCCGCTGGAAATGAGATGCTACACCTTAAATGAGCTATCCTAGGTAAACAAATTTGGAAACAAAAACAAAAAAGGGAAACCCAAAGAGGATATGTAAGCAATAATGCCCGACAGGGTGGGCAGTATTGAGTTATACCGTGTCGCCCAGGGGCATAATGAAGCCTGACACCACAGGTGGAGGGCCTTATAGCCTCATAGGCCAGTACTGCCCACCTTGTTGGGTAGTACTGCACTTAGCAAATGGGTTATAGGTAACATTTTTAATAAAATGAAACAGAATTAAAAACAAATGTTAAAAAAAAAAAGAACAGAAATATGTTTCTAGGAGCGTGGATATGTTGTTCATCCACACTCTTTGGCATGTCCCCTTCCACTTTAAGATCAGCCGGAAGTCTTCAAGCTGGCTCCTCCCACCCGCCCGGGTGGTATATACCTCGGCTCTGCCACATAGCGCCAGATCTTCCTTTCCGCTGCAAGATTCAGGTTGCCTCCCTCGTGCTCACACATTTTGTAAGCCCTGGCTTTCAAACTTTCGTTTATTCGAAAATTCTCATCGTTCGCGTTAGCGTGCAGAATTACGCTTGATTATGAAGACAAGTCTTCCCCAAATTCGCCCGGTGCCCTTTGCGGCCAGAAAATATCACGCACGATCCCCACACCGCGTGTCTATTGCCTCAGTGTCAACCATGACACTTCAAAATATGCCATGTGTCTCGTCTTTCATCCCAATGTCTGTGGCCGTCTCGCCGCCTGAAGCTGGGGAGGCTGGAGAAGCGGAACCCCCTCGGTGAAATCCAAGAAGGAGGCTCGGTGGCGGTTCGCGGTTGCGGGATCTATCAAGCAACTGGAACGCATGCAAGCATTCGAGGAGGAAGCAGCTCGTGCTGCAGCGACTTCTCGGAGCTTCGTTATGCTCAACCTGGGCTCCACCTTCCCAGGTTCCTTCGGAGAGTTACTAACATACTACATACTGAAAGCTAGCAGAATAGGCCAAATGGTCTGTCATGTCTGCTCGGTAGTCGGCCTCCTAGAGGGTGCTCTTCCCCCCCAGCCCCCGAGAGGGTCTTCTTTGGCTTTAGTTTCCCCTTGTACCTGTCCCACCCCTTCTTGAAGCCCTCCACTATGCCCTCCTCCACCAGCCTCCTGGGCAGCACATTCCATGGCTCCACCACCCTCTCAGTGAAGTAATGTCTTCTGCTCCCCTGTAATTTCCTCCTCCAACTTCCACTCATGCCCCTGGTTGTTCTCCCCCTTCTTTAGCCTGAACAGCTCCTTGGTTCCGCTCTTGGTTATTCCTTTTATGTACTTGAAGAACCCTATCATGTTTCCCCTGTCTCTCCTCCAGTGTGTACAGCCCGAACTCTTCCAGTCTCTCCTCGTAGGGCCTGCCCCCCATGCCCTGAATCATCCTGGTTGCCCTCCTCTGGATCCCCTCCAGCAGTGCTATGTCCTTCAGATGAGGTCTCCAGAACTGTACACAGTACTCGAGTTGCGGCCTGACCAAGGTATTATAGAGAGGGAGGATCACCTCCCTCCTCCTGGATGTAATCCCCCTAGCTATGCAGCCCAGTATCCTGTTTGCTTTGGCTACGGTTCTTCTACAGTTTTTAGAGTTATTCATTTTGACATGTACCACTACCCCTAGATTCCTCTCGTCCGATGTGGCTTGCAGTTTGACCTCCCCCCCAAAAGGGTGTATACATGGCCCGGGTTTCTGACCCCCAAATGCAGTACCTTACATTTCCCAGCATTAAACTTCAATCCCCACCTCCTTGACCACCCCTCCAGGGTATCCAGGTCCCCCTGGACTGTCTCTCTCGCTTCTTCCTCTTCCACCAGTGCTCCCAGTTTGGAGTCATCTGCAAAGAGACTCAGCCTACTCCTATCCTCCCTCCCTTTATCCGAGACATAGGCATTGAACAGGAGTGGCCCCAGTACTGAACCTTGGGGGACCCTGCTCATTACCTTCCTGGGGAAGGAGACTATTCCACCGACCATTACCCTCTGTATTTGCCCCATAAGCCAGTTTTCTACCCACTTGAGCAACTGCCCCCCCAGCTTTGTTATCAGACCATTGTGGGGTACCGAATCAAATGCCTTGCTGAAATCCAGGTAAAGGATGTCCACCGGCCAATGTCTGTCCAGGGCCCCCATCACCCAGTCATAAAACTCCACATGGTTGGTCTGACTCAATCTCCCCAGGACGAAACCATACTGTTTATCATCCCGGTGCCCTAACCTTTCCAGCTGCCTCCGAAGCCTGTCCTTGATAATGCCCTCAATTACTTTGCCTACCACAGACATTAGGCTGACAGGCCTATAATTCTCCATCTCCTCTCTAGACCCCCCTTTGTAGATCGGCACTGCATGAGCCACCCTTCCGTCATGGGGCACCCATCCTGTCTGCAGAGAGGCATTAAAGAGTGCAGCCAGTGGAGCTGCCAGCTCATCCGCCAGTTCCTTCATAACCCTCAGATGTAGCCCATCTGGCCCTGGCGCCTTATCAGTTTTTAGCTTCAAGGACCTCCTCACCCTATCCACTGTGATTTCTCCTCCCAGCCCTCCCCTCATTCAACCTCCCATCCCTTCTAGGTCTGGCCCAGCCTGTACCTAGCCTCCTTCAGCCCTCTGGACTCCAACTGACCTCTTGATTTTGTTGGCTCCCCTCGAACTGTAGGGATCCCTGTCCCCTCTGTAAAGATCGAGGCAACGCACTCATTCAGCACCTCTGCCTGTTCCCCTGCTTCCTGAGCCCATCCCCGAGTCCTAATCCTGCTGATCTGTGTCCTGGCTTTTCTCTTCTCTCCTATGTATTTATAGAATCCTCCCCGGATATCCCTAGCCAGGTTTTGCTCCATCCCGCCTTGGCTCCCTCTCCACTCTGGTGACCCTCCTGGCCATCAGTTCTGCATCACCCGCTCCTTATCCCCCCAAGCGCTTAAAATGTGAGGTAGCCTTTTTTCTCCCACACCTCCTGGTCCACCAACATGGCTTACTGGCTCTACCATGCTTTCGCTTTACTTTTGTACAGGACCTACTAGCCTCCTGCACCCCTTTCTTAATGGTCTCCCACAAGCTTCCATCATCCATGTCCGTCCTAATCTTGTCCAAGCTCCCCCGTAGAATCCTACCCATACCCACGAAGTCCTCTCCCCTGAAGTCTACTACTACTGTATTAGTATGGTCCCCCCAGATACAGCAGAAACCAGACTGTGCGTGTACACCACCTGCCAGTGGGCTGCACAACTCCAGGCCCCTTATCTGGTCACTGTCTGCTAGGACAACGTCCATTATCCGCCCCTCCCTAGTAGGTTCCTCCACCTGTTGGACCAGGAAGGCATCTGGAAAGACGTCCATCTGTCTCTGTTCCTTGGCCACAGAGGATGTCATAGTGTCCCAGTCTGCCCCGGCATATTAAGGTCTCCCTTGACCACCACCCTACCTTTTCCAAGGTCACAGTGACCCTTGATGTTCTCAACCAGTTTATCCTCCAGAGCCTCCTCTATTGCGGGGGGCCTGTACACCACCCCTATTTTCAATTTCTTCCCTCCCCTTGTTTGTAGGGTTACCCAAATCACCTCCACACACCCTACAGCCTCCTCCACTCCACTAACCAGTATGTCATTTCTGAGTATCAGCGCTACACCTCGCCCTCTTCCCACTCCTCTATCTTTCCTGAATATTTTGTAGCCCTCCAAGTTTAGGTCCCAATCATTTCTCTGGGTGGCCCATGTCTCCGTAGTTGCCTCCACATCCACTGCTCCCTCAACCAGCATAGCCTGGAGCTCTGGCATTTTATTGCCCATGCTCCTGGCATTGATCAGGACTGTCCTCCACCCCGACCTCTTCCCCCCTCTCCAGTCCCCCCAGCCCTCTTCGTGCCCTAGACCCTCAAGAAGCCCCCCTGGGGCCTTTCTTTAATAACCCTCCCCTTTACAAGTTTAAACCCACTTCTAGCTTATAAGTCCAGCGAGCTTTAGTTTCAAGATCTCCCTCCTCTCCAGATTGAGGTGTATCCTATCCCTTGCATATAGCCCCCTATCCTCCCAAGTATCCCCCCAGTCCCCTACCAGCCCATACCCCTCTGCCTTGCACCAATCCCTGAGCCACTGGTTCACCCCTCTAAGTTTTTGCTTGTTCTCCGCGGTCGCCCTTGGTACCGGCAGAATCTCAGAGAAGGAAATTGTGCTTCCTATAGAGTAGCAAACCCTGGTCAGTTCCCAGACTCTAGCCTGTATTTCTAGCTCACTGTTCCCTTCCAAGTCGTTTGTTCCCAGATGTACTAGGAAGTCGGGGGATCCCCCACATTCCAGTGCTATAGAGTATAGCTGGAATATGGCCTTGTGTATGGATAGTCCTGGGATACATTTAGCCTTGACTGGGCTTTTACTCATCCCTGCCCTCTCCCACTGGATACCCCTGGTCATGGAGTCCCCCAGCAGAATCACCTTCACCCCTCCCCCCACTTTATTAGCCAGTTTTGTTCCTTCCAGGCTCCTCCTTCTGTTGTTGACCCCCAGCTTGCTCCTCCTGCCCCCCTCAGCCTGGGGGTTGCACACCTGTGCATGCCCTACCATGCTGTTTCTTCTGCCTGCAACTCCCAGCTTGCTCCATGCCCCCCCAATCTCCTGGGTGGCACAAGTTTGCCCCCCGATCTACCCCAGTCTCCCTTCCTGAGCTGTTATTCTCAGATCCCCCACCCAAGCATCCTCCTACTGCTTCCCTCCCCTGGACCTGCACTTTCCACCCCATCTGCTGTATTTCTCCCTACCCTCCCCTTCTTTCCCCATCTTCTGATTTTTCCTGTCTCGAAGCCTGCCTGTTTAGAGAACTCTCTACCGCCCCCCCTTCCTTGGCTGGCTTCCCCAGCCTGGACACTGGCCCAACCTAAGTCCTGTCTCCTTCTACCCCCAGCCTCTCTCTGTGCTCCCCCGTCTACCGTACCTCCCTCCACCCTAGGCTCATGTCTCTCCCCCCTCCGTGCTTTCCTTTGGATCTGGCTCCCTCCTCTGGCCCCATCCCCCCTCAGCTTACTGACCAAACCCTCTCTGTCCGCCTGCTCC
Organism: Neoceratodus forsteri; assembly: GCA_016271365.2. Lineage (NCBI taxonomy): Eukaryota > Metazoa > Chordata > Ceratodontiformes > Ceratodontidae > Neoceratodus > Neoceratodus forsteri. The sequence goes on along the minus strand of CM057456.1, from coordinate 334,420,578 downwards.
CCCTCCCACCAGCCTCCTCCAATTCATCTCCTGGATATAACAGGGTGAATTGATTAGTAAGTGTGATGCTTGCCCCCAATTTGCTCTCTCCTAGCCCCCCTTCCCTCCTCTGCTCCCTCTGGGCAGCCCCCTCCCTATAGAGTGATTTCCGTACGTTGCTTGTTTCATGCTCCACCCTTCCCAAGTAACCATATGGTCCTTGTCCACCTGTCCCCTGGGGTATGCCCTTTTGGCCTTGTCCACCTGTCCCCTGGCCATTTTGGCCTTGTCTAACCTCATATGGTCCTTTCCCCACCTTACCTCCCCAACCCTCCCACCTTCCAGCTGCCTTCTGATCCTCTTGACCTCCTCCCTAAGACCCATCAGCTGAAAACACACTGGGCACCCACCAAAACTCTATGCCCAATTTAATATTATGGCTGCCCCGCACCCTGTACACCCAATCACCCTACCGAAGATGCCCGCTCTGGCAACCCACAAATCTACCCTCATTTTGGGTGTGAGCAATATGGTCCCCTACCAGCAATGATACACTGTCAATCTTACACAAGCCCTGTACCAGCAAGTATTACACGCTCAATACCCAGCAGTAGTCAGTTCACAGCAATTTGCCCTCTTATTACACAAGCAATACCCAGCAGTAATCAGTTCACAGCAATTTGCCCACTTTCCCAACAGTATCCAGTTTTCAAGCCTTAGCAATTCCCAGTAGAAGCCACAGTGCCCAAGCCAGCACAGTGTCATGGCCCTTTTGCCCGCCCCCATCCAGCCAGCAACAAGTCCGAGCTTCCTAGTGTTCTAGTTCACTCAATCTCACCTTGCCCTCCAACCATTGGGGCCACGGTGGGTGGTGTAGGTCACAATTACAGCTCCTTTTTGTCCAGATCCAGTGAAGGTGGCTGGGCCCGTCTTTTATCTCCCAGCTGCGATTTCAAACTTGGTGCCCTGTCCTCCGATTGGTGGTCCTGGCCAAAAGCAGCTCCACACCCTCTAGCCCTGGCCCGATGCTGACTGCAGCTGCCATGAAGTCAGCTCTGGTGCCTGTCCTGCCCCCGGTGCACTCCCCAGCTGCCGATGCACCTCCGGCTCCTCCCGCCGCCAGTGCGGCCCCCCCACTGCACTCTCCGCCACTGATGCGGCCAGCTGCTGATGCAGCTCCAGCTCTTCCAACTGCCTATGCAGCCCCCGGTGGATTCTCCACCGCCGTTGCGGCCAGCAGTGTCCTCAGCTCCTCCCCAGCGCTGCTGCTCCAACTGCTTACAGCTCCTTTTTGTCCAGATCCAGTGAAGGCGGCTGGGCCTGTCTTTTATAGCCCAGCCACAATTTCAAACTTGGGACCCTGTCCTCCGATTTGTGCCAGTCTCTCCCGACCAAGGGAGAGGTGCCTGCGGGCTCACACTCCTCTCGATCGTGTAAGCAGGAGAAGGATCTGGGACCGTCTTCGTCTCGACAGGGATGTTCTTGGAAGTGGGAGAGATCTCGGTCCCAGGAACATGTAGTCTCGACCTCAGTCGAGATTGCTTCTTCGGCCGCTGGCTTTTCGGCTTTGCCGTCTGGTCAGTCGACTGAACTGTTGATCGATGATGTTGAGATCATCATCGATCTGATCGATCCGTTATCACCAACTCCGGGCGATGATTCCCTCGATCGAACTCCTAACTTGGTCTTCCCAGATGACAAGACCCAGCCTGCTGGGACTCCCATCGAAGATGTGGTCCCTGATCCCGGGAAATCAGTGGTCCTGCCGGTGTCTCCCGAGTGACCGAGTCGGCCTGTCCAATCTCGATCGAGGTCTCGGACCCCCTTGACTGAAAGGCAGAGGAAGAGCCATAAATACTCTAAAAAGAGGCAACACCATCGATCGTCTTCGTCCTCCTCGGATGAGGAGAGGCTCCAGCGGAAACTCCGTCGGTGCTACGAGGACCTCATGTGGCAACAGGTGATATTGACTGGGCACAAGCCGGTTCCTGCTTCCACACCAGCCATTACCTGGCTTTCGCCTCCTAGGCTGAAGCCGACTCCTTTGGAGCTGAGTAAGTCGGTTCCCCAGCCCGCAGAGCCGGTAAAGCCTACAGTTCTGCCCAAAACGGTCTCTCCACTGATTGTGGTGGAACCACCACCCAAACAGCCTGTGGGGGGGGCTCCTTCCAAGGAAGTTCAAGTTAAATTTTATTTGTTCGGTCGAAGACCATTACAAACATTTGTAGATAAAAATTACAATTAGTAATAAAGAAAAAATCTGCATCATTCTATACATTTTCTTAAATAAAATACATGTTTATTTTAACAGCATTCTTCCTACCTTAATCCTGACCATAACATCAATAATAATAATATAAAATCCCTTGCAATAATTCACATCAACCCTGCATTCATGTTTATATTTTTTCCATTGCTACTTTGCTTTTGATCCTCCTTCGAATGTTTACAATATTTTTCAGATATCTTGCAGTGACTTAATAATTATTTCATCATTTGTCGTAAACAATATTTTTAATAAAAGACCATGATCATCAGATAAAATAGTTCTACAAACTAGTATAATCCATTTATTTCTGGGCTTCTTATACCACTGACAATAAAAAATTACATGTTTTAAATTTTCATAACTTGTTCTTGAACAGGAACATAGTTTGGCATCTCTCTGTTTCTCTGCCCTGTACCTTGCTTCCATAATGTTACTGGGAAACAGCTCTAGCTTATATAATGTATACAATTTTCTTTGATTTGGGTCAGTAAGGATTTCATAATGATGTCTAAAAAAATGATTGACATCATTTATTCTAAGCCAGGGAGAAAATCTTAACTTAGAAATTTTTTCCAAATCTTTAAGTTTATGTAAATCCAGTAATCTAGTGGTGATGCAGGGTTGATAACTAAGACCTATTGTAATACCTTTCTCAGCATTTTTCCTTAGAGAATCCAAACCTATGTCCTGCAAGATTTTATATACATATTTTAGCCAGCTAGATTTTAAATGACCAAGGTTTAACCAGTTAAGTTTTTCCTTTAAACAGCAGTAAGTTAATCTATGCATTTTATGATGTTGTATTTTTATTCAATAATTAACTTTTCTAGCTGCAAAATATGCACCTAAGGATACCATACCCAATTCTGCCCTTATAATGCACATGGGAACCGACTTTCCTAACCCTAAACTTAATCGTAGTATTTTATTTATTGGAATTTCAATTTTATTTACCTCTCTTGGTTGCCAAATTTCCCCATTAAATAAGGCCTGTGCATTGTACTTCACCTCAGTAGCTTTAATAAGGGGTTTTACTGAATTCCCTCCATAATTTTTATTAAACCTATATAATGAATTTGCTGTTTTTTTAAGGTTTAAGATCAGCTTATCTGTATGTTTTACCCATTTCCCCCATTCGAAAATTGAAGACCTAAATATGTGTATTCTTTAACTTTATCCAAAATTTTTCCCCACTTTTCCATTTGAATGAACATTTTTTGACTCCAAAAGCTATAACTTGACTTTTTGTATCATTAATTTGTAAATCATATTCTTTTGAAAAATTATCCAACATATTCAACTTCGTTTGTAAACCTGATCGAGTTAATGAAAACAGCACCAAATCATCTGCATAAGCAAGAGAGGCACAATTTTGCCCTAGTATTTTTGGAGAATCTGTTTCCGATTCTTGCAATTTATTCAACAAAACATCAATGTAGATGCAAAACAGGGTTGGTGCTAAAACACAACCCTGTTTAACACCCCTATTTGTCGGAAAAGGGTCAGAAAGTTGGCCTTCTCTACCAATTTTCACTTGTGCCCAAGTCTGGGAATAAAGTTCTCTAATAATAGCAATTATCCCTTGAGAGATTCCTTTTTTTTTTTCATAATTTCCCATAACTTATTATGGGATATGGTATTGAAAGCAGTACTGAAATCTATAAAAGCCGCATAGAGTTTTTGTTTCCTTAGTGTAACATATTTTTCAATTAAATGCCAAATCACAAAAGAGTTATTAATGGTGGAATAACCTGGTCTAAATCCTGCTTGAGCTTCTGAAAAATCCCCAGTATTGGACATCTGATCTCTTAACCGATTTAGAATCAACCTAGCAAAAATTTTGCCTAGGTGATCTAAAAGAGAGATTGGTCTGTACATTGCTGGATCAGACCTATTAGATACATAGACAGTGTCGGCAGATAAGGCCCTATGGCCCACCCAGTCTGCCCATTTGAGCGTGTAAGTTCAGTTTGTTTTCCTAGAAGTCTGTTGCCCCTTACCCCTGACCTCCAGAATTCCTTTATGTCTATTCCATGCATTCTTAAATCCCGTGATTGTTTCAGCCCCCACCACTTCCTCTGGCAGGGTGTTCCACTTGTCCACCACCCGTTCTGTGAAGAAATTCTTTCTCATGTTTCCTCTGAATCGTCCTCCTCAACTTCATCCCATGCCTCTAGTCCTGGAACATATTTTTCGCTTAAAAATAGTGTTTTCCTGCACCCTGTTCCTCCCTGTAAGATACTTGTATGTCTCTATCATATCCCTCTCTCCTCCTCTCTCTCCAGGGAGTACGTGTTCAGTTCCTTCAACCTGTCTTCATAGGACTTGTGATGCAATCCATGCACCATCTTTGTTGCCCTCCTCTGAACCTTCTCTACCCTGTCTGTCCTTACGTGGTATGGTCTCCAGAACTGTACACTGTACTCCAGGTGGGGCCTCACTAGTGTCTTGTATAGCGGATTTATGACCTCCCTTTTCCTGCTGGTGATGCCCCTGCCTATACATCCCAGCATCCTATTTGCTTTACCTGCTGCCTTGTCACACTGTTTCCCTACCTTGAGGTCATCAGAGATGATAACCCCAAGATCCCTTTCCTGCTTGGTGCATGCTATATCCTCACCCCCAACTGATATATTGTGCCAGGGTTTTTGTGCCCCATATGCATTGTCTTGCACTTCTTTGCATTGAATTTCAACTGCCAAACCCCTGACCATTCTTCAAGTTTCTGCAGGTCGCTTCTCATTCTGTCTACACCCTCTGGTGTGTCTACTCTGTTACAGAGCTTTGTGTCATCAGCGAACAGTGAAATTCTGCCTTCTAGGTCCTGCCATGTCACTGATGAAGATGTTGAATAGGACCGGTCCCAGCACTGATCTCTGTGGTACCCCACTGGTCACTCTTCCCTCTGTGGAGTGACAGCCATTTACCACCACCCTCTGTGTCCTGCCACCCAGCCAGTTTCCTACCCACCACACACACTGTCCTGCCCACACCCATATTCCCCAGTTTGTGTAAGTCTTCTATGTGGCACAGTATCAAAGGCCTTGCTGAAGTCCAGATAGGCCATGTCCACTGCCCTCCCCTGATCCACCTCCCTAGTCACCCAGTCAAAATTCCAACGAGGTTGGTCTGACATGCCTCCCCTGGTGAAACCATGCTGCCTTGGGTCCTGTAGTCCATTGACAACCAGATGTTCCACCAATCTCTCCTTCAGTAGTGCTTCCATGATCTTCCCACTACCGAGGTGAGGCTGACTGGTCTGTAGTTCCCTGCTTCCTCTTTGTTCCCACTTTTGTATAAGGGGACTACATCTGCTGTCCTCCAGTCTTTGGGTACCTCCCCTGTTTCCAGTGATCAGCTAAACAGGATAGCCAGAGGTTCAGCCACCACCTCTCTTAGTTCTTTAAGGACCCTGGGGTGCACCCCATCTGGCCCCATTGCTTTATCAACTCTTATTACTTCCAGTTCCTTCAGGACCCTTTCTCATGTAAAGGGACTTGTGTCCATTTCTGCACCATTCTCACCCCTTGTACTCCCTTCAGACCCATTACCCTCCTCTTCCTCAGTAAAGACTGAGCAGAAATACCTGTTCAATATGTCAGCTTTACTGTTGTCATCCTCCACGCGGACCCCATCCTCCCCCTTCAGTCTCACTATCCCTCCCTTTGTCTTTCTTTTTTCACTTATGTACCTGTAAAAGGTTTTGTCCCCTCTACCCACTGATTTTGCAATGTGTTCTTCTGTCTGATCTTTGGCTTCCCTTACTGACCTCCCTGCCTCCCTTTGCTTATCCTGGTACTTCTCCCTATCCCCTTCTGCCTGTGTCTTTTTGTATTGCCTGAATGCAATCTTTTTGGCTTTCACTTTCTTTGCTACCTCTTTGGAAAACCATAATGGTCTCCTCTTCCTTTTCCTCTTGCTAACCTGCTTAATACATAATTCTGTTGTTCTTGTAATCCCCATTTTAAATACTTCCCACTGTCCTCAACCCCTGATTCCTGTCCCATTCCATTAATGCCTCTTTCAAGTATCTCCCCATTTTCCCAAAGTCTGCCCCTAAAATCCAGAATCGTGTTTTTGTGTGGTTTGGTTCTGCTCTTTCTGTGATTTCAAACCACAATGACTGGTGGTCACTGTTTCCCAGGTGCTCCCCCACTGTTACCCCCATCACACTGTCCCTGTTTGTGAGCACAAGGTCCAGTATTTCATTCTACCGAGTTGGTTCCATGACCAGTTGTATGAGGAAGGCACCCTGAAGGGAGTCCAGGATAAATCTGCTCCTAGTTGATGCTGCTGCTGGGATGCTCCGGTCCACGTCCGGAATATTAAAGTCTCCAACCAGTACTACCTCACCCTTGTCTGCCATCCTTTGGATGGCTAGCATCAGCTCCCTATCTGTTTCTTCCTCCTGGGCTGGTGGTCTATAGACCACACCTGTGCGGATGGCTGTCCCCATTTTCCTTTCCAGCTTAACCCACCGTATCTCTCCCTATTTTGTTCCTCCTGGATCTCTGGCCCTTATGTCATTTTTCACATAGAGTGCCACTCCTCCTCCCTTCCTGCCTGCTCTGTCTCTTCTGAATATGTTGTAGTAGGTATGGCCATCTCCCAGTCGTGGTTATCATTACACCAGGTTTCAGTGATGGCCACAATGTCCAGGTCTGACTGCACCATGACAGCCTCAGATCTTCCATCTTGTTGCTAAGGCTCCTGGCATTTGCACACATGGCTTTCCATGATTTGACCTCCCTAGACTGTTTCACTGTTCTACTCCAGCCCTTCCTTGGTTGTCATTTATCCCTGGTTCTCCTTGTTGTCTGCCCTTCTGCTGAATGTTGCCCTTTTCTGCTTATCCACCTCTTGGGCACTAATCTCCATCTTTGCACTGCTTTGCAGAGATAGCCACTCCTCTGGTTCCACTGCTGCTAGCTGTGGGGGGAGCAAGTGGTACCCTCCTTGCTGGCCTGCCACCCCTTTGCTAGTTTAAATACTTGTCAATGTAGCATTTAAACTTATCATTGAGTGCTTGGATTCCCTCAGGATGGATGCAGGCGTCAGGCTTGAACAAACCTCCACCCTCCAGGTGGGTCCCCAGTCACCAATGAATCCAAACCCTTCCTCACAACACCAGTTCTTCAACCATGAGTTAAAGTTCCTGGTGCATGCACTCCATGCTCTCCTTGCATCTCACAGGTAGTACTTCTGAGAAAGTGACAGAAGTAGCTACTTGCTTGAGACCCTCCCAGTTTCCTAAACTCTTCCTGAACTTCCTTTGGCTCCCCATTTGCCAGGTCATTAGTACCTAGGTGGATAATGACATCAGCTCACCCTCCGTCTTGCCTTCCCAGTGATCCCAGGATCTTCCTTCCATCCCTCCATACCGTGGCACCTGGTAGGCACCTCACCTCACCTCCCTGTCCTCCCCTCCTGTGTTCCTAGCTGGATCCCTCTTATGATGGAGTTCCCGCTGAGGTCACCTCCTTGGCTAACCTCCACATCCTTTCCTTCCACTTCTCTGGTTCCTCTATTTGGTTGTCCTCATTTGCCAGTGTGGCATATGAGTTCTTGAGTGAATAGGACTGGGATGTGCCTCTGCCCGACCGCTCTAACCCTCCCTGAGCCCACTGTCATCCAAGTGCTCCTCGTTCTCTGCATCCTTTGAGGCAGTTGCATTGGACTGGGTGGTCCCTGGATAGGGGTGATGGTACTCCTGACCCAGTTTACTTCCGCTCTGAGTCTGGCTACCTCATCCCACTACCTTTTTTGTATATGGAAATTATTATTGCACCTTTCCAAGATACTGGTAAACTTAATTCTCTACTACAGACATTGAATAATACTGTAAGAAGCTTGACCCATATTACTGGAGACTTTAAATAAACCTCTGAGGGAATTTGATGTGGCCCTGGAGCTTTCTTCAGTTTTAACAGTGCAGTTGCCTGAAGAACCTCCTCAAAATTAAAAGGGGTAAACTAGATTACATTGTGATTTAAACTTAACCAGGAATCATCACTACTAAAAAAATTTTTCTTTGAATAATAGAGTCCAAGACTCCATTGTGATGTATGTGTCGATTTCAAATCTAACTTTATTTGATCCCTTCGCCACTAGAAGCCAAACTGATTTATAATCTTTTTGATTTATAACCCTTAACATCTCTTGCCATTTCTTCTGTTGGAAAACATTCCTTTTATTAAGTAAGAAAGCTTTATATTTTTCTCTTTGTTTATTTAGATCTTTAAAGGTCAAAGCATTCTTTTGTAACTTGACACCTCTTAAAATGTTATTAAGTATCTTTTTTTCTTCTCGGCATTCTTTATCAAACGAAGTCTTTGGAACTATGTCCCAACTAATTTGTTTTATGTATGGTTTGGTTAATAATGTTTTAATTTCTTCCAAACATGCAGTAACATTCTGAATAATAATTTCACTGTCATAAATGAATTTTAATGCATTATCCAGTCTATCTATTATTAAATTATGTATCTGGTCAGCTACCATATCATTCCAGATGATTTTGTTGTGACGTATCTCTATTATCTGTGACTGAATATGGTTTTCATCAAATCCGTAAATCAATTGTTTGGAAAGTAACACTAGCGGGAAATGATCACTATCCGCTTTATCTGTAATTGTTAAATTTTCCCATAATGACACATCCCCATTCCAAAAAAAAAAAATCAATTAAAGATGGCCCCCTTGCTGAAAAATGAGAATACTTGCCTTTTTTGTCGCCTTGTAGGCGACCATTTAATGGTATTAAATTAAATAGATCTAAGATCTTAATTAAAGTTCTTCCCAACCTATTAGTTCTGTTATCTTCCGAACACCAAACATAGTTAGTAGAGTCTTTATAAACCCAATTGTGGTATTCGCTCTCTGCATAACCATCATCATTGCCTATTCTGGCATTAAAATCACCACACAGTAGGAGTTCCTCAAAATCGGAAAGTACCCAGCTTTTATAGAGCATGTCTTCTAATTGGGCCCATATAGAGTGATCATAATATTTGGAATTTGGGGGGGGGTGGAATATAAACATTTGCTAAACAGAATGAAAATCCTTTCTTCTTGACTTGTACAATCAAGATATTTTTGTTAGAACATATTAGTTTTACTTCTGAATTTCCCTCTATTTTAATCCAAGTAATTAACCCACCTGCTAACCTTCCTTTTCCTGTTTTTTTTTCCCCCACTTGAATGAAACATACTGTAACTATTTAGGTAAATGTCTGAATTTTTACAATGCCATGTTTCCTGAAGGCAAATTATGTCAAATTTTAATATAAATTCCATCCATTCACTATCTACTAATTTATTTGTTAGACTGGAGATGTTCCATGAAACCAACCCTAGCTTATTGTTAAAGTTCCATCCAGAGGAATGATCTAATTTGTACCGTCAATCATCATAAGATGCTAATTCTATAAATGTATTGGATGTTGCTATATTATATGTTATTACTGAAGTTTTGGTTTCTCTAATTGATTCTTTTATCATACTTTGATTATTTCCCTGTAAAACATTTTTAGCAGCTTTTATTAAGTTGTCATCATTATCCTTCACCAAGTGTAACCCCAAGGAATCCAACAAGGCCAAATTACTAACTAATTTATTATGTAAATCTATTTGTTTAACTGTTAAAATAATTGTATCACAATATAAATCACCTCTCTTTCTTGTTGCATGTAATGATTTAAGATCCTCCATTGGGACTTGCAATATTTGTACCAATATCTCCTTGTGAATGAGCTTGCTCAGCGAGTCTTTCCTGCAATAAACTTGAACTTGAACAATAGGTCTTAAACTAACCTTTCCAGCTTGGTGGTATTCTCATTCTTGATCCTTTCAACCCCATAGAGCTGCAATAACATTGGATAATTCCCTTTCTCATGTCCTGAAACATTTTTTGCTTTAAGGGAGTTGGGAACTTTTCCATATTCCCTTGGTAATATATGTATACCAGCCTTGTCCAGTAGTAATGCCTTCTCCAAGATTATATCTGCTAGTTTTTTTGATTCTAATAAGGCCTCTACATGACCACGTCTTGACTCTGATTGTCCCCTTCTTACTTCTAAAATTTTAATCTCATTCTCTGGAATCTTAGATATTTGGGAAAAAAGATCAGTCAAAATATTTTTTAACTTAAAGTCCATAACTTTGGAGGAGACATTTAGTCCAAAAATTAGAACTAATTGTGGATTGTCTTTTGATTTAATTTTATTCAACGTCTCTATTTATATAGTTCAACTTATAACCCAACTTTCTCAATGATTCCCTATTAATCCAAATTTGATTAGCTACTCTTGGAACCTTACAAAAAATGAATAAACAACCCACACCCTCATAATCTTTATCTTCCCATATCTGAATAATATCCTCGTTCCCAATATCAGCACCAGTTGCTGCCCTAAGCAGGTTCACAGTCTTTTCCCTCAGTAATGCAGATGACCATTTAACATCAATTGGAAAACCATACAAATTTAATGTAATGGTTATAACTGATTTACTGGCTACAATGTTTAATGAGGAAGTAGATGACAATTGAGCTGTAATACCTCTATCTTTAATTTCTCCCTCTATAACCACATCTGATGACCTGTAAGGTAATTCCCTAACCACCTCTTCATTCCCAAGCTGATTTGTATCTGGGCTGAGTTTCTTCAATTGGGTCTTGTTATCTTTTAGAGAGATACCATCATTATATGGGTTAGCACATCCTTCCAAGGAAGATAGACCGGACACTGGGCCTCCCTGGCATTTGTCAGTCACGGTCACCCCGGACCGCCCTCGGGGAGTCGAAGGTGACTTAGGTGGTCGGCCGTTATACCCAGATTCCTCTGATTTGGATGTCACAGGCTTGCATTCTCATCCAGGTGATGAGTCAGCCGTTGGCTTAGAGACGGAGAAAGGTCCCTCGTCTTTTCAGGGCATTCTTTGACTCATCTCTGAGTCCACAGGGATGCCCCTGGAGCCAATCCAGAAAAAGGTGGAGTACCCTCTTACGGACATCCATAAGAGAGGGGATACCCCGATGGAGGTCTTTCCTGTGGCTGAGGCTATTGTTGGCCCTCTCTAGAACTTTGGCAGTGCCCTGCCTCTTGTCTAGCTCCATCTGCCCGCATGGCCCGCAAGTATGCAGTGCCCATGGGGTCCCTTGCGGGGTTCACAGAGCACCCTTCAGCAGAGAGCCTGGTGACTGCCTCTGTGTTCAGGTGTACTGGCAGTTCTGCCGACACTGACCGACCTCCTGATAAAGAGTCCAAACATTTGGACCATTCAACCAGGAAGGTCTATGCGGCTTCTTCCTTGGGCCTTCTTTAGGCAAGTTCGGCTGTCATCTTGGCACACTTCTCTCACGCCCTCCTAGGGTCATTGGATGAAGTCCTCCCACATCTCCCTGCGGACATGCAGACCATGGTCAAGCAAGTCCAGGATCAGGGCTGAGCTGTTGCCAAAAAGCAGCTCAGATGGCCCTGGACATTGGGGATTCTTGTGCTCGCTCAATGGCTGCTGCAGTTGCCTCTCATCACAGGGCTTGGCTGAGGCTGTCCTCCTTCCCGGCAGATACCTAGCACAAACTAGCTGATGTGCTCTTCCTAGGCACTGACCTGTTTGGCCTAGGAGTAGCCGGTCACCTTCGGTGCATTGAGCAGTCCAGTGCCACCTTGGACGCTACTTCTGCCAAGGGTTCTTTGGGCAAGAATCAGCAGAAGAAAAAAAAGAAGCATTTTCGTCATTCTTCCCCTGCAGCTCAGCAGTTCTCCTTTCAAGGTGGATAGCAGCAGTCTCAAGCTTGGCGCCCCCCGCCCAAGCCCGGACCCCAACAGGCCCGTAAAGGAGGCCAAGGTTCAGGTCCTGGAGCCTCCTCCTCCAAGCCTGCTCAGTGACGGGGTAGGGCCTGCCAACCCCTCTCCCGTCACCTCAGCTCTGGGTCCTCCTGTGGGGGCCCGCTCCGCCACTTTCTTTCCACCTGGTCCATTGTCACTTTGGACAGGTGGGTTCTCGAAGTGGTCGGTCAGAGACTGCCTCTGGAATTTGAGCAGTACCCTTCAAGCCGAGCCCGCGCCCCTTGGGAGGAAAGAGTATCCACTCAGACTCAGTCGGCTCTCCGAGACAACATCGCTCAGCTCCTCCTCAGGGAGGCTGTAGCTTCAGTGGCGGATCCTCCAGCAGACCCAGGCTTTGTCTCCAGGTACTTCTGGGTACCCAAGCAGACAGGGGGGCTGGCGCCCCATTCTAGATCTACATGACCTGAATCAATATTTCAGGTCACACACCTTTCAGATGGTCAGTCTGTCTGTCCCAGATCATACCATCCTTGGAACAAAACATGTGGTTCTGTTCACTGGATCTGCAGGACGCATTCTTTCATGTTCCAATCCGTCCATCCCATAAGTGGTTCCTCCACTTGAAGGTCGAAGGGACCCTGTATGAGTTCCGAGCCATGCAGCTCGGCCTGTCGTCAGCCCCACGGGGCTTCACCAAATGCATTGCAGTGGTGACGGCTCATCTCAGGCATCAGAGGGGTGTCAGGATTTATCCTTACCTCGACGATTGGCTCCTAGCAGGTTCCACCCAACAGGAGGTGGAGAGGTCCAGGGACCTGGCCCTCCAAACCTGCTCCCAACTCGGCCTCCTGATCAATGAGGCCAAGTCAGAACTCATTCCTTCTCAGGTGATGGGCTTTATCGGGCAGAGCTCAACTCTTGTCAAGCCAGAGCTTGGCTTCTGGCAGACAGGGCGGAGGTTCTTTCCTCCTTTGCCCAATCATTTCCGGTTGGGCAATCGCGCCCTGCCTGGGACTTTCTGCGCCTTCAGGGTTGCATGGCGACATGCACCTCAGTGGTCCATTGGGCCTGGTTGCACGTGTGCCCCCTCCAATGGGAGCTAGCCGCCCAGTGGACTCAGCGCCACGGTCATTTCGACCAGCTGATCACTGTAACCCAGAAGATGTGGAATGCTCTGCACTAGTGGACCACCCCAGACTGGTTGCAGGAAGGGATCCTGTTTGTCCAACCCGAGCCAACAGTCATGCTTATGACCAATGCGCCTCTCACGGGCTGGGGAGCCCAGATAGGGGACAAAAGGGCCCATGGGCTCTGGACCCCTAAGGAGTCCTGATGCCACATCAGTCTGTTGGAGCTCAATGCAGTCAGACTGGCACTGTCAGCTTTCGCTCCTCAGCTCCGGGGTTAAGTGGTTCAAGTCCAGACTGACAATACCACAACCATGTACTACTTCAACAAACAAGGCGGCACACACTCCCGTCTGCTGTGCAGGGAGGCGCTCCACATCTGGACCCTCGTGAGCCGATTAGAGGCAGATCTTCTAGCCATCCATGTGGCAGGAGCCTCAAACCATCTGGCCGATGCTCTCAGTCGCTTAGGCCAGACATCCCACAAGTGGTCTCTCCATCCAGAGGTAGCTTACAGCCTGTTCTCCCACTGGGGCAAACCGATGGTGGACCTGTTTGCCTCCAAGGAAAACACCAAGCTGAGGCTGTTTCATGCCCGCCCCCCTCAGCAGGGCTCACTGCAGGGGGATGCCTTCTCGAGGCCATGGACCCCAGGCCTCCTCTATGCCTTTCCTCCATTTCCCTTGATCCACAAGGTGCTCCTCAAGGTGAGAAGGGACAAGGCACAGGTGATCATGGTAGCCCCAGACTGGCCACGCCAGTTCTGGTATCCAGATCTCCTCAGCCTCAGTTGCAGGCACCTGGAGCGGCTTCCAGCAAGCCCGGACCTGATATCACTCATTCAGGGGAAGGTATTCCATCCGGACCTTCAATCCCTGCACCTCACAGCCTGGTACCTGAGCAGCTCGAGTTCCAGGCTTTGGGTCTTTCCGAAGATGTCTATACCGTGGTGGAGGCATCCAGAAAGGAATCGACCAGGAAATGTTATGCCTTCAAATGGAAAAGGTTTTTCCATTTGGTGTCAGGGTAAGGGCCTGGGCCATTTATCCTGTCCAGTGGCTAACATTCAAACACCATGAAGTCTTGCTATAATTAGGACCATTGCAGTTAGCCCCTGGCTCTGAACTGCCCCGGAGAGGAAACGGTTAACTCCAGAGAGATCTGGAGTTCCACAGCGCGAAGGCGCTGTTCAAAGCTCTATCTGGTCAGTTTCAAATGAAACTGCCAGATTCTTTACTCCGCTTTCACTGAACAGTCGCTCCGGAGATCAGCTCGGTTCGTTTTCGGTTTATTCGGTTCATTTGAACTGGCAAATGTTTTAAAATTACCGCGGTTTCGGTTCAGAAGCTCTATCTGGTAACCGTAAGTACTAAAATTAAAGTCTGTGTGGAAATTCATTATCGGTTCAGTCTGAACCAATCGGTTTGCTTATTTTGACTTTACTGACTTTAGAAGTGCGGTTCCCGGTTCTTATCGGTTCTAAAAAACCTTTAATTTTTGGGGTTTTCAATACCCGTGACACGGTTAGGAACCGATAAAGGGTGTCTTTACCTAACGCGGCCGTTTAAAGGGCAAGTTTGTTGGTTAGGCTGGCATTATGTCTGAGAAACCCAAAGAAAATCCGGCCCACTGGGTTTCAACACTGTGATATCTGTGGGGAAGCCTTGCCAAGGCTGACCCACACACCACTTGTGTCTATTGTCTGGGGTTGACCACCTCCTGTCAGACTGCCAGGTGTGTAAAATGTCCCTGCAGCCACCCTGGAAAAGAGATTGGGCGGCTCAAGGGCGAGAGGCCAAAAGTCCGCTGACCGGTCCAGCTCCTACTGGACCAGAGGGAGTGCCCTCTGACCAGGCGTGACTTTCGGGCAAAGGAAGGCTGGTTCAGAAGAACCAGTCAAAGTAAAAAGACAAAGAAATCAGCAGGTCTGGAGTCCAATATTGTCTCTCCCTGCTGCAGAGATAGCTAAAGCCATTCAGATTGTCCAGTCTTTGTCTCAGGGACTTGTCGAACCCCTATAGTTGGGAAAAGGGGGCTCGTTCAGGTCCAGTGGTTCAGGATTATGATGTTGGGGATTTTTATGAACCACAGGAGGGGGAGGAGGACCTTGATGAGTGTATTTGTGACTGGGAAGGTCTGGAAGTGCCCATAGAGCCGGACGTTTCTCCAGACAGACCCTTTGAGTCTCCCCCTTTGCTGTCTGAGTCCCCTTCTCATTTCAGGTTTTATAAAAAGGTGGCAGAAACCCTCCAGCTCCCTTTAGAGGAGGCTGTGGATGAGCAAGAGGAGCCTGATTATGTAGAAATGATGGATATTCCAGAGTCTAGAAGGTTGTCTATTCCTTTGCATAAGTCATTTAGGAAGCAAACAACGAAGATTTTAAAAATCCTCATTCTGTCCCTCCTGTAGATAAAAAAATAGACAGAAGGTATACTTTATCAGGCCCTAATACAGACTTCCTCACTGAGCAGTGTAGTCATGTAGGTGTTGTTCAAGCTGCAGCCTGTGACAAGGCTAATATTCCCCTGGCCTCACATCCTCCTGATAAAGATTCCAGGAAGATTGATGCCATGGCAAAAAAGCAATATATGGCAACTTCTGGGACTCAGACAGGCTAATTATATGGCTTATGTGGCTAGATATCAGAAATCTAGGTGGGACACTATATTGTAGTTGGCCAAGCAGGCCCAGGCCAGCTGGCTAGTGAGTTGGAACAGGTGGCTGCTGATGGCATTGAAGCCCCAAAGTTCAATTTCATACTGCTGTTGATGTTAATGATGTTTCTTCTAGGGTCATGGCCACTTCTGTAGCTCTCCGTGAGGTTGGCATGGCTCAGATGCACTAATCTGTCCCAAGATACCCAGTCAAAGGCTATAGATTTTCCTGTGATAGGAAATTCTCTGTTTGGGGATCAAATGGAAAATTACATGAAAAAGATGGATGAATACAGAACTACCTACAAAAGTGCCCAAGCTAAGGAGAGGCATGCCACTCCTCAAAGGCATGCCCCCAAGGGTAGGGGCAGGCCTTACCACAGGCCTTTTTACCAATTTCAGGCCTCTTCAGCCTTTGCACAGAGGGGTTTTTCAGAGGCAGAGGTAGAAGGGGCACAGACAGGCCCTCTCCTTCTCCTCAGCCTAAGCTGCTGCTGCCAAGCAGACACCCTATTGAGGTGTCCGGGCGGTCTCCTGTGCCCGGTGGGGGCAGGTTGGCTTATTTCAGCCAGAACTGGTTGTCCCTAACTTCGGACAAATGGGTTCTGGAAGTGGTAAGCCAAGGTCTGGTTCTCAGCTTCAAGCAGTTTCCAAAGATGAGAGCCAGACATTTTCCCCTCAAATCCTTCAAGCCCTTGCTTTGAAGCAGAGGTTTTGTCTCTTCTGGAGTGCAAAGCAGTGGAGGGTTCCCCTTGCCATCAGGGCAAGGCTTACTGAGGTACTTCCTGACCCCAAAAAGACAGGAGATTGGCGTCCATTCTAGATTTAAGATTCCTGAACAAGCACCTTTTGAAACCAAAGTTCAAAATGTTAACTCTGGCAATGATTTTGCCTTCCTTAAGGCCAGGGGACTGGTTAGCTTCCCTGGACCTCAAGAATGCCTATTTTCATATCTTAATCAGGCCTTCTCACCGAAAGTACCTCAGGTTCAAACTGCCCTCTGGCTACTACCAGTTCAGAGCAATGCCCTTCGGTCTCACTTCTGCTCCAAGGGTTTTCACAAAATGTCTAGCTGTGGTAGTGGCCCTTTTGAGAAGGCAAGGTAGCTGTGTTTCCTTACTTGGACGACTGGCTCATAGTGGGTCAGTCCCCAGAGCAGGTAAAATCCCACTTGCAAGTCACCCAGCAGCTTCTCATTTCTCTGGGATTCCTGCTGAACTTTCCAAAGTCAGTTCTCGAACCAGTTCAGGTACTAACTTTTATAGGTGCAGAGTTGAACACAAAGTCAGCCAGGCATTTCTTCCTCGGAAAGAGTGGACAGAATCACTGCCCTGGCATCTTCCTTTACCCTGCGGGTCTCGACCAGCAAGGCACTTTCTGCAACTCCTAGGGCACATGGCCGCCTTCCACAGCTGTTGTGCAAGGAGCAAGATTTCAGATGAGGGACATCCAGTTCCACTTGAGGTCCTACTGGTCTCAAAGGAAGGACCCTTACCAAATTAGTCCAGTGACCAAAACCCTGATCCTAGCCCTTCAGTGGTGGCAGGATCAAGCAGCCTAACCCAGGGGTCCCATTCTTACCGTTCTTCATTCCCTCACCCTCACCACGGATGCCTCCCTGTTAGGGTGGGGGCTCACTGGCGACCTTTCCACTCAAGGAGTGTGGTCCCTCAGGAATCTCTGCTCCACATCAACCTGTTGGAACTCAGAGCTGTTTTCTTAGCTCTCCAAGTTTTTTCAGATACTGTCCAGAACAAGGTAGTCCAAGTCAGGACAGACAACACCACAACAATGTGGTACATCAAGCAAGGGGCACCCGGTCTTCAGCCTTGTGCAATCAAGCAATGAAGTTGTGGTCCCTGGCTTACTCCTGAACACCTCCCTGATAGCAGTTCACCTTCCAGGGAAGGACAATGTCCGCGGATGCCCTCAGCAGGATTTCTCAGGGCCATCACGAATGGGCTCTGAACTCAGGTGCTGGGGTCAGTCTTTTGCCAGGTGGGGCACCCACAGATGGATCTTTTCGCAGCCCCAGACAACCACCAACTTCCTCTGTTTTGTTGCAGGCCTCCAGTGCTGGGATCAGTCCTCTGGACGCCTTTAGTTGAATTGGGAAGGAAGTTCCTGTATGCCTTCCCCTTTCCCTCCTCTTCAGGGTACTGGTAAAGATCAGAACTCAGCCCTGCAAAGTGATTCTGATTGCTCCAGACTGGGCCAGGCAGCCCTGGTACCCTCTTCTCCTGTCCTCACATTTCACCTCCCTGACCTTGCCCAGGACCCACGACCTGCTGACCTGTGCACAGGGAGAGTGTGGTATCGGACCTCAATTCCCTCCACCTCAAGGCCTGGTTCTTGAGGAGCTAGAATTGCTGATTTACACCTTTCTCAAGGTGTCTTGATATTTTGAAGGCTTCTAGGAAGCCTTCCACTAGAGCCACTTACAATTCCAAGTGGAAGAGGTTTTCCTTCTGGTGTTCTGAGAAGGCAGATTGTACCAGAATCTGCTGACTTGGCTATTTTATTGGACTACTTGGTCCACTTAAATTCACTAGGCCTCAAACCAGCTACTTTGAGGGTTCATTTAGCAGCTGTTTCTGTTTTTGTTTCTGCAGGGAAACCAGTTTCCCTCTTCTCTCACCCTGTGTTTTCCAAGTTTTTCAAGGGGTTACTTCACACTAACCCTCCCTTTCGGGAACCAGCTCCTGCCTGGGACCTGAATGTTTGCATTGCTCAGCTAATGCAACCCCCTTTTGAGCCTCTATCTTCGGCAGATCTCAAGTTTTAACTTGGAAGACTGTTTTCTAGTGGCTATCACTTCTGCTAGGCGTATAAGTGAATTACAAGCCTTGTCAGTAGAAAAGGATTTTATTTCTTTCCACAGAGATAAAGTGGTCCTCAGGACTAACAGAAAGTTTTTACCTAAGGTGGTTTCAGATTTTCATCTTAACCAATCCATCTCTCTCCCAATATTTTTTACTGAGCATTCTTCCTTTGGTGAGAGGAGATTGCACAGTTTGGACGTCAAAAGAGCTCTTAGTTACTATTTGGAACGTACCAAGGGTCATAGGTTCAAATCCCTCCAACTCTTCCTTACCTATGGAGAAGTGGGTAAGGGGAGACCGGCTACTAGGAGGACAGTCAAGGTAGATTGTCTCTGTATCCAGTTCTGTTACCAAAACTAGGTAAAGAACCTCCCTCAGGACTGAGGCTCACTCCACCAGGGGTACAGCTGCATCTCCTGGCGGCCACTAGAGATATTCCTATTTTAGAAATTTGTCAAGCTGCTACCTGGAAGACAGTCCACACTTTCACTAAGCATTTTTCTGGACGCCCAGTCCAGGAGAGATGCTCGCTTTGGCACAGCTGTACTCAGAGCCTATTCCCTAAGTAGGTTCTGGCCCTCCTCCATGGAGGTACTGCTGTATAATCTGCAATGGTCCTAATTATAGCAAGACTTCATGGTGTTTGAAGAAAAAATTACTCACCTTAGTAATTGCTTTTCTTCTCATGGAGTCTTGCTATATTAGGACAACCCCTCCTACCCCTCTCAGAATTCCTACTTGGGTATGGGGTTGGCAATTTGGTGCAAGCACTGTGTCATGCCATTTTAGCCTTTCTAGTTCCCCCTTGTTTCATTTGGGTTAGGGAACTAGGTAATTCTGTTTTTTGTTAAGTGGTAGATGGCCCCCTCTCTGGACTTGAGTCTTTTGGGGAGAGGGGGCCTATTAGTGCTTGTCAGGGGTGATCCTAACAATAATAGGTATATTGTTTTTATTCTGTGTTTGTTGTTGTTGTGTTTTGTTGTTCTACTACTAGTAGGTAGCCAATGGCTAGTGTAGGGCTTTTTCCACACAGACTTGCTATGTTAGTTTAGCTTCGTAAAGAACCTGGCAGTTTCATTTGAAACTGACCAGATAGAGCTTTGAACAGCGCCCTTGCGCTGTGGAACTCCAGATCTCTCTGGAGTTAACTGTTTCCTCTCCGGGGCAGTTCAGAGCCAGGGGCTAACTGCAATGGTCCTAATATAGCAAGACTCCATGAGAAGAAAAGCAATTACTAAGGTGAGTAATTTTTTCTTCTCGACTACCTTTGGTCCCTCTCCATTGGGGGTCTGTGGACATCGACCGTTAGGGTGCACCTGTCAGCTATCTCTGTTTACCGGGCATGGGCCGGTCAGCTGACACTGGCACAGGAGACAGTGGTCGGGCACTTTTTCAAAGGCCTGGATCACATATCCTCTCCGGTGCATGAACCTTCACCTCTGTGGGATCTACTGCTGGTACTGGCAAAGCTCATGGGCAAGCCATTCGAACCAGTGCACAAGTGTGAGTTGTCTCACCTGTCATGGAAGACGGCCTTCCTGATGGCTATCACGTCTGCCAGAAGGACAGGGGAGCTCCAGGCGCTTTCCGTGGACTCCCCTTGTATGGTCTTCCACAGGGACAAGGTTGTCCTACGCCCCCACCCAAAATTCCTTCCGAAGGTTGTGTCAGAGTTTCACCTTAACCAGGTGTTAACTCTGCTGGTATTCTACCCTAATTACACCTCAGAAGCTGAATACAGGCTTCATACTTTGGACCTGAGACGTGCTCTCTCCTATTACAAGGAGAGGATGGTGGAAATTCAGGAGAGGTTCGCCAGTTGTTTGTCACCTACGCTGAAGCCGCTTCTGGCAGACCTGCAGCAAAACAGACTATTGCAAGATGGATCACATCATGCATAGGTCTGTGCTACGAGTTGGCAGGTAAGGAGCCTCCCAGAGGGAGCTCATTCTACCCGCCATACTGCTGCATCAGTGGCTGCTTCCAGGGACATCCCTATCCAGGAAATCTGTTGGGCTGCTACCTGGAAGTCAGCAAACACCTTCATCACCCACTACCACATCGACCTTGAGTCATGCCAGGATGCTGGTTTTGGGGCCTCAGTTCTCCGATCTCTTTTCCCCAAGTAAGTATTGAGGGGGTGTGCGCCTTGCCTCCCTCCTCCCAGAGAACTGCTAGGAGTCTGCCAAAGAGTGTGGATGAACAACATATCCATGCTCCTAGAAAAACAGGTTACTCACCTGTAACAGTAGTTCTGGGAGTGGTATATGTTGTTCATCCCCATGGACCCACCTGTCCTCCCCAGCTGCGGACGCATAACACCTGGCTTCCAGCGGGCCAAGATCTGGCATCATGGGGTGGAGCCGAGGTATATACTACCCAGGTGGGTGGGAGAAGCCAGCTTGAAGACTTCCAGCTGATCTTAAAGTGGAAAGGGACATGCCAAAGAGTATGGATGAACAACATATACCACTCCTAGAACTACTGTTACAGGTGAGTAACCTGTTTTTCCCGTAAAGTAGTCCCTCTACCAGTATACTTGCCAGTAGAGGGCGCTGCTGTTTTGCATAGCCTGTTTCAGTCACTTTCTGCTCTCCCTTCTGTGTCCCATCTCAACCCCTCCACACCCCACCCCCGAGCACACACACACACACACTGGGATGCCATTATCAGTGGTCAGTGATCCAAGTGGGATAAAGTGATTACACTGACATGGAAGAGCAGGCTGATGTGAGCTGTTTTGCTCACACACACACAATCACTATCACTGGGATAGTGTCACTCCATCAAGAGGGCTGAGTTGAGAGGAAGTCCTGGTTAACATTTGTGGTGAGCAAGGGGAGGCAGCCTGCTGAAGTTAGATTTTAGAAAATAATTTGAGGTGTATCAGGGAAAGCAGCCATCCATTGTAAATTTAGCATGAGTGTCACTCCCATGGTAAGGTAAGCACGTCATCTTAGTGTGTTGTTGGGACAGTTAAAGATCTGTGTAATGCTTTGGGTGCCAATAGTTGAGAACATTTTACGTGGCTGCTTACTAAACATAGAAACATAGACTTTGACGGCAGATAAGAACCGCTTGGCCCATCTAGTCTGCCCATTTCCCTACCTACAGGATAGGCCGCAGATCCTAGTTAACCAACAGCGTATTTCTTCCTACCCCCCACAAGAATTGCCTTATGTATGTCCCATGCATTCTTGAATTCTCCCGCAGTTTTAGACCCCACAACCTCCTCAGGAAGGCTGTTCCATGCATCTACTACCCTCTGTGAAATAATACTTCCTCACATTGCCCTGAACCCCTCACTTCTATCTCTAAATTGTGTCCCCTTGTTCTTGCAACGCCTCTTTTCTGAAAGATGCTACCTCTTGGACTTTGTTGATTCCACTGGAGGTACTTAAAAGTTTCTATCATGTCCCCTCTCCTTCTTTCCTCAAGGGTATACATATTAAGCTCCTTTAGTCTCTCCTCATACGGCTTCTCTTGCAGACCCTGCACCATTTTAGTTGCCCTCCTCTGGACTGCCTCTATCCTGTCTATGTCCTTATGGAGATGGGGTCTCCAGAACTGGACGTAGTACTCAGATGGGGTCTCACCAACTGTCTGTACAGAGGATAACAACTTCCTGTTTTCTGCTGCTGATGCCTCTCCCTATACATCCCAGTATACCCCAGCCCTCCCTACTGCCTTCTCACATTGCTTGCTAACCTTAAGGTCATCTGATATGATTACCCCAGGTCCCTTTCCTTTTTGTTGTTGTTACTACCTCCCACCCATTGTGTATTCTTCCCCTTGGTTCTTGTTTCCCAGGTGCATTATTTTGCACTTCTTTGCGTTGAATCCTAGCTGCCATACTTCTGACCATTCCTCCAACCTTGCCAAGTCCTTTATCATCCATTCCACGCCTCCTTGTGTATCAACCCTGTTGCAAATCTTTGTGTCATCTGCAAAAAGGCATACTTTTCCTTCCAGTCCCTCTGCAATGTCACTGATGAAGACATTAAAAAGGACTGGACCCAATACTGAACCCTGCAGTACCCACTAGTAACCCCTCTTTCTTCAGAGTGACTCCATTTACAATTACCTTCTGTGTCCTGTTGTGCAGCCAATGTTTTATCAGGCTACCACCCTGGGACCCACTCCCAGGCTGGTTAATTTGACTATTAATCTTTTGTGTGGGACTGTGTCAAATGCCTTGCTAAAGTCTAGGTAGGCCATGTCCACAGCCCCTTCCTGGTCTACTACTTTGGTCACCCAGTCAAAGAAATCTATTAGATTTGTCTGACATGACCTTCCCGCTGTGAACCCATGCTGCCTTGGGTCCTGTGCCCCACTGGCCTCTAGGTACTCAACTATTCTTCCCTTCAGAAGTGACTCCATCACTTTCCCTACCACAGAGGTCAGACTGACAGGTCTGTAGTTTCCTGTCTCTGTCTTGTCCCACTTTGTGAAGGGAATCACATCCGCCTTCCTCCAGTCCTCTGGTACCACACCATCCTCCCATGATTTATTAGAAAGAGTAGCCAGTGGTTTCACTAGCTCCTCCCTTAATTCTTTAGAATTCTGGGGTGAATTCCATCAGGACCCATTGCTTTGTCCACCTTCAGTTTTAGGAGTTCTTGCAGAACCCTTTCTTCTATGAAAGGACTGGGATCGACCTCCCCATCAAGAGTGCTTCTGTTAATTGGATTAGGCACTTCCCTCCTCTTTGTGAATACTGAGCAGAAATATTCGTTCAGTATCCCTGCTTTTCACTGTCCCCACTGCCCACCCACCGCTCATTCTATTCAGCCTCACTATCCTCCCTTTGTCTTCCTATGCTCGCTGATGTACCTATAAAGGTTTTATCCCCCTTCTTAACTGAGTTGGCTATCTTTTCCTCAGTTTGGGCCTTTGCTGTTCTGACTTCCTCCCTGCTTCCTTCTGCCTTAACTGGTACAGCCTCTGTCCTGCTCCTTCTGTGTTTCCTTATACTTCCGGAATGCTATCTTTTCTTCCTGACTTTCACAGCCACCTCTTTTGAGAACCATAGTGGCTTTTTCTTTTGTTTTGATTTGTTTATTTGCTTCACACAAAGGCTTGTTGCCTCTGTGATGGCAGTTTTGATGATTCCCCATTGTTGCTCCACACCTCCTTCTAGCCTGTTTGCTAGTGCTTTTCTGAGGCACTCTCCCATCTTGCCAAAGTCAGCCCTCCTGAAGTCCAGTACCCTCACTTTTGTATGGCTTGACTCTGTAGCTGAGTTTAACGTGAATCACACTGTTTGATGGTCACTTGTCCCCAGATGGCAACCCACTTCTAGATCTGAGATCCTCTCACTGCCCCCGTTTGAGAGTATGAGGTCTAAGATTGCTCCCTCACGAGTGGGTTCTGAAATTAGCTGTCTGAGGCCTGCCACCTGTAGGGCATCAAGAATGGCCCTGCTCTTGGATGTGGCTGCAGCAAATGTGCTCCAGTTAACATCTGGCATATTCAGGTCTCCCATCAACAGTATCTCTCTTTTCTCTGCCATTCTAAGAATGCCTTCTATCATATCCTTGTCCATTCCCTCCCCCTGACATGGGGGTCTATACAACCCCTGTGCGGATTGTGGTGCCCTTTCCAGTCTCCAAGGTGACCCACAGTGCCTCCTCTCCTCCCTGTTTACTCTTTTGTTCAGTTGCTTTTATCCCTTCCTTTACATAGAGAGAGCTACTCCTCCCCCTCTTCTCCCCTGCCTGTCTCTCCTGTAGGTTATGTACCCTGGTATGTTAACATCCCAGTCATGGTTCTCTGTGTACCATGTTTCTGTAACTGCTACGATATCCAGGCATCCCTCTTCCATCAAGGCCACCAGCTCAGGGAGCTTGTTGCCCAGACTACTGGCATTGGTACTCATTACCCTCCATTTCCTGATGGTCTTACTCCCTTTTGCCCCATCCCTGTCCTTCTTGCCTTTGTCACTTTCTCCATTTACCCCTGCCCTTCTCCCTATCAACACCTCTGTGTTGGTGTTTGCCCTTACCCACTACCGTGATTTTTGGGGGCTAGGATTTCCTGCTCCTTTCCAGTGCCTCCCTTGGCTGTTTAAATGCTACCAATGAAGCATTTAAAGCTATCACCTAGGATCCTGGTTCCCTCCCGGACAGATGCAGCCCATCATGCCAGTATAGGCTTGCATCACTCCAGGTGGACCCCCAGTCCCCAATGAAGCCAAATCCCTGAGCTCCACACCAGTTTTCAACCACTGATTGAATCCCATGGTGCAGAACACCCTAGCCTCTCCTATGCCATAGATGGGCAGCACCTCCAAGAAGGTTACCGTGCATGCTACTTGACTAAGGCCCCTCCCCAATTCCACAAACTCTTCCTGCACTTCTTTAATCTCTTTCTTAGCCAGGTCATTTGTCCCTAGGTGGACAATGACATCCAGCTCCCTCCCCTGTGCAGCTGCTCTGGCAATCCTGAGGATTCGCTCCCTGTCCCTCCAAGCCATGGCACCAGGCAGGCACCTTACCTCCCTCTCCCCTTTCTCCCCCAATTCTACCTTCCTAACAATGGAGTCCCCCACCAGGAGTTGTTTCTTTCCCCTGCAGGGTTCCCTGCCACCCTCCTGTGGGTCTCCTTTGTGGAGGTTCCCAGCATCCTCCTTGGTCTCCACTGCGGGTGCCTCCATAGAGGAACCACATTTTGCCAGAATGGCATAGGAATTGTGGAGAGGTACAACTGGAGGGATGCGCCTGTTCCACCACCCTCACCCTCCTGAGCCCACTGTGGTCCAACCGCCTCTCTTTCTTGGCAACCTCTGAGGCAACGGCAGTGGCACTGGTGGTCCCTGGATGGAAGAGGAGGTCCCACAAATCCTGGCAAACTCCAGCCTGGAGATGAGCAACCTCCTCCCTCAGCCCAGAGAGGCCTGCAGATGGGACAACACCACATCCCCCAGAACATCTCCCGAAGACTGTTGCTCCACAGCCACTGCACTGCACCACTCAATCATGTCTTATTTCTGGCCCTTAACTGTTTGCAATCCTACTCTTTCCTCTGTTTTTTTTCTTTTCTCCTTACTTTCTGCCTGTGTGCCCTTTAAGCTCCTGATTGTCCTGTTCTGAGACAAGAATATCCTATATTTCTCAGTAGACCCCTTACTTGCTCAGAGGCATACCTCCAGCAGCTAGAGGGGGCCGGAGAGCTACTCTTGCCCTTCTAGGATGGTGGGTCTTTGGTGGCTCTGTGATCACTCACTTCCTGCTCCCAAACAGGAAGTTCCTGTTGTCAGTCAAATCCTGTGCCTATAAAAATAAAACTAGCTTTGGGTGGGGGGGTGGAGAGGAGGGAAGGAGGGCAATATAGTTCCAGTAGAGAAGTCCAGTAACACAGCAGTCCTTTCTCCTGGTGTCTTCTGCCAAGCTATTAGCAGAATCTTTCTAAGGCAGTCTTTAAATGTAGCTTCCTTCTAGCTAAGCCACTCCCCCTACTTACTAGATCTTTCTACAAGTAATTTAAACCTCACAGCTATTAAGTCCTTTCAATCACATGAGATTTACACCTAGATAACTGTTCAGATAACCATTCAGTTCAGTTAACTCGGACAAACACACACTTTTTTGTTTGTTTTTTTTTTCACCCTAAATTAAAGGTCCAAGTACAAAAGTTCTTCTTCTTTAGTCCCAGCAGAGAAGTCCAGTCACACAGCAGTCCTTTCTCCTGGTGTCTTCTGCCAAGCTATTAGCAGAATCTTTCTAAGGCAGTCTTTAAATATAGCTTCCTTCTAGCTAAGCCACTCCCCTACTTACTAGATCTTTCTACAAGTAATTTAAACCTCACAGCTATTAAGTCCTTCAATCACCTGAGATTTACACCTAGATAACTGTTCAGATAACCATTCAGTTCAGTTAACTCAGACAAACATACACTTTTTTTGTTTTGTTTGTTAGTTGTTTTTTTTACCCTAAATTAAAGGTCCAAGTACAAAAGTTCTTCTTCTTTAGTCCCAGCAGAGAAGTCCAGTCACACAGCAGTCCTTTCTCCTGGTGTCTTCTGCCAAGCTATTAGCAGAATGTTTCTAAGGCAGTCTTTAAATGTAACTTCCTTCTAGCTAAGCCATTCCCCCTACTTACTAGATCTTTCTACAAGTAATTTAAACCTCACAGCTATTAAGTCCTTTCAATCACCTGAGATTTACACCTAGATAACTGTTCAGATAACCATTCAGTTCAGTTAACTCAAACACACACTTTTTTTTTGTTTTGTATGTTAGTTTTTTTTTTTACCCTAAATTAAAGGTCCAAGTACACGTTCTTCTTCTTTAGTCCCAGCAGAGAAGTCCAGTCACACAGCAGTCCTTTCTCCTGGTGTCTTCTGCCAAGCTATTAGCAGAATCTTTCTAAGGCAGCCTTTAAATGTAGCTTCCTTCTAGCTAAGCCACTCCCCCTACTTACTAGATCTTTCTACAAGTAATTTAAACCTCACAGCTATTAAGTCCTTTCAATTACCTGAGATTTACACCTAGATAACTGTTCAGATAACCATTTAGTTCAGTTAACTCAGACAAACACACTTTTTTTTTGTTTTGTTTGTTAGTTTTTTTTACCCTAAATTAAAGGTCCAAGTACAAAAGTTCTTCTTCTTTAGTCCCAGCAGAGAAGTCCAGTCACACAGCAGTCCTTTCTCCTGGTGTCTTCTGCCAAGCTATTAGTGTACTACTACTGTGTAGTTGTGGTGGGTGTTTTTTTTTTTTTTGCTGCTGGCTTGTTGCAGTAGAGCACACGGGCAGTTGACTGGAGGACAGGTATAAAGGAGCGGGCAGGTTTCAAGAGGCGATACTCGTACCTGCTTTTTAAGTAGGTGGGGGAGAAAGTGTGTGGGGGGAACACTTTTTTGATAAATATACTGCACAGATTGGGGGGTGGCAGCACTACACCTCTAGGTTAGAGGCACAGCTCGCTAAGCAAAAGGAAAAAATTGCACCTATTTTTAAAGACTGAAGATTCCTTTGGCTCAATGATTTGGAATGAAAATAGGAATACAGAGACTGGGACTTACTATTTCCCAGTCTCTTTTGCCTGATACCAGACCGGGTGGCTGGTGGCCTAAGCCAGTCAACTTCTGGGGTTTCCACAACCCATTTTCTAATGAGATTGAAGTTGAGGAAGGACTGTGTAAAGATGGGAAGAAGGCTGACATTCTCAATGAGTACTTCTGCTCAGTCATCACAGTGGAAGTGGGGGTCAACTTCCAGACTGTGGACTGCAGTAGAATAGAGGAGGTATGCAGGGCTGGAATTGATGCCGAGGCTAAGGGTACAGAAGGTGGACAAGTCTTCATGACCAGACAAGTTGCACCATCTAGTGCTGAATGAAGTATTGTACTTGAACTGCATGGATTTTATCAGTATTTGTTTCTTATAATTTGTATGAATTTTATTATGTCTTTTGTATGATGATATAACTTCACTGACCTTGGTTGTTGCAGTGAAGGGCAGATCAGTCAATTAAACATAGAAACATAGACGTTGACGGCAGATAAGGACTGCTTGGGCCACCTAAGCTGCAGATCCTAGTTAACCAACAGCCAATTGGGGCAGGAACTTCCATTGCTGCTAGCTGATTCTTGTTTTTTCCCCAGCTGCACCATGGAGACGAGGAGAGTCCTGGCTGACTGAAAGGTAGCAGACATGGTCCCCTTCCAAGAGGGAGCAGGGATGACCCATAAAATTATAGGCTGGTTAGCTTGACCTCTGTAGTGCCAAAGCCGTTAGAGTCGATCATTAGAGAGCAAATGCGTGAGGCAGCACAGCTTTGTGAAGGGAAGGCAGTTTAAAATAACTCAAGTTCTTTGACTTGGTTACATGAGCAGTGGACAAAGGCCAGGCAGCAGGTACCTTGTAACTTGATTTATGCAAGGCCTTTGTTTCAGTGCACCATACAAATAAAGCAAGGACCAAGGGGAGGGTAAGAAACTAACTGGGAGGACCCAGAGGGTAGTATTACTGGAGCCAGTACTTGTCAGTGTGTTCATCTGCGATATTGGGCAAGGGCACAAGGGAAAAATTTGCAGATGACGCTAAAATCAGTGGTAGGGTAGACATGAAGAGCGGATCACAGACATGAGGTCCCTAGAAAAGATTGGAGAGGGGGTCTATAGTTTGGCAGCTGAAGTTCAGTGCCAAGAAGTGCAGAGTTATGCACATAGACAAGGAGAACCTGAAAATGGACTACTGAATGGGGAGGAGAGAAGGAATCGACCAGACTGCAGAGGAAATGGATCTTGGGGTCATTGTATGTGATGGTCTCAAGTTGATGAGCCAGTGCACCAGAGCATTTGGGACAGCCACCAGGAGTCTGGGATGTACAGGGAAGGGATTCTGCAATAGAAGGAAAGAGGTAGAGGTATTGTTTACCCTTCTTTGCATCCCTAGTGAGGTCACACCTGGAGTACTGCATCCTGTTCTGGAAGTCACTCTGGAAAATGGATAGTGACCTTATAAAGTCAGTCCAGGTGAGCTACAAAGGTGATGCTGGAACAGCAGGGGAAAATATAAAAGGAAAGTTTGCCAGTCTGAAAATGTACATAAAGGCCAGAATGGAGAGAGATGACATGATAGAAACTTTAGAGTTCCTGAAGGGAAAAAATAGGGTAGATTGTCAGGATCTGTTCAGTTGATGCAAGGGGTCAACAGTAAGCTTGATTATATGATGGTATGGGGGGAGATTTAGGAAGGATGCAAGGAAGTACTTATTAACTGAGAGGATGGTGGATAGATGGAACAACTTGCTCAAGGAGCTGGTAAATTTGGAGACAGTAGCAGGTTTCTAGAGTGGATGGGACAACTATAAGGGGTTGTTAAAGGCAAAAACAGCAGAGGGGAAGGGACTGGTGGAATGAGGCCATGCTAGAGCTTACAGCCCAGGACCAACCAATGGTAGGTTGATACAGCTCAAGTAGGAAACTGGGCTGACACAATTGACCATGGGTCTTTTTCTATTGTTTTCTAATTACTAAGTTTTAGGTTCTCCCAAACCTGTTTATTATTTATTTATTTGAATTTTGGTAACTGGGTGAGCCCGCTGAGATAGTACAGTCCCTTTTTTCAGAGGCAACCTGTAAAGAGCAGAACATAGACAATGACATGGCAGTAACAATGGATGCATTTACATCACTCACCGATTTACAAAAATGAATCATTTACAGAAACATTCACAGATTAAACATTTACAGATTACAAAGACATGGCAGTTATAGTGGTTATATTTACATCATTCGCAGATTTACAAAACGCACCATTTACAGATACACTTGCATCAATATGTACATAAACAGAAGGGGTCAGGGAGCAGGGAATCTTATACATATGAGGATCAGTGAGCGGGGGAAAATGTATGCATAGCATTATGAAAGCCAGACCAAGAGTCAACAGAAGCAGGAGCAAAGTGATGAGGCATTGAGGTGGTGTAATAGGGAGGATTGGAACTTAGCGTGGGAGGTGCAGGATAAGGTAGAGTGTGGTAGTGAGTTCCAGCTAGACACCACCAAGAAGGCAAAAGATATCCAGGCCTCTGCTAACCGAGGTTTGGGCAGTATGAGAAGAGGGAGGTGGATCTAAGAGCATGCGGTGGTTGCCGGAGCTAAATAAGTTCAGTAAGGCAAGGAGGGGTGTAACGGTGAACCAGTTTGTGCACTAGACTCAGTGTGGCATACTGGAGTTTGGATTCGTATGTTAGCCAGCCCAGGGAGGAGAGGACATGCATTGGTGGTGACGGGCATTGACCCCTAAAGCAAACCTTCCCACCCTATGATAGACCTGTTTAAGCCGAGATAGTATGGTTGTGTTAGTTGTAGGTAGTAGCGGGGCGACGTACGTAAGGAGGGGCAGGCGAGTGGTGGCCGCGATCTTGTAGCATGAAGCTGATGTGAGGAAGGGTTGTATGTCGTAGAGCAGACCCAGCTTTTGGTTTAGAGCATTGGTTAGGAGGGTGACATGAGTGTTCAGGGAAAGCGAGGAATCTAAGGTGATACCTAGATATTTAAAGGATGTGACAGATTCAAGGGCATGACCATTATGGGAGAGTATCGCAAGAGGGGGTTGGGATGCGGCGAGGATGAGGGATTGGAGAACAGCATGCATTTGTTTTTTTTGGTGTTGAGGACTAGTTGGTTATCCAGAAACCAGCCCTCGAGAATTCAGAAGTCTGAGGCGAGCATGCTGTTGAGCCGCCCGACGTCAGATGAAGAACAGTAAACAATGGCGTCCTCCGCATAAAAGTGCACAGAGGACCCTCCGCAGTTGTTTGGTAATTCATTAATGAATAGGGAAAATAATAACGGACCCAGGATGGAGCCCTGAGGGATGCCGTGGGTTATTGGTCTGAGATCCGAGAGAGAACCGAACCACTTGACGATTTGAGTGTGGCCAGTAAGGTAACTTTGGAGCCAAGTTAAGGCACTAACGTCAGGGCCAAGTGAGTGTAGCTGCCTTAGAAGGAGATTGTGGTTGACCAAGTCAAAAGCCTTTGTCAAATCGATGAAGATCGCACTGGTGGCGAAGCTCTGGTCCATAGCATGGAATAGGTCAGATATAACTTTTATCAAGGCAGTGAGGATACTGTGTTTTATTCTGAACCCATGCTGCAACGTTGAGAGGAGGTGGTGGGGATCCAGATAATCCTGTAGATGGTTATATAGTATATGCTGTTGGATTTTTGCCAGGGGGCAGAGGATAGAAATAGGCCTAAAGTTCTCAACAGTTGTGTTGGATCCAACCTTATGATTGGGAACAACCACAGCTACCTTCCATTTGTCAGGGACAGTCCCCGAGAGGAAGGATCGGTTAAATAGGTCACGGACTGGGCGGGTGAGGGCAGCAGCTCCCAATTTGAGAAATTTGGGTTTGAAGGTGTCATGACCAGGGGAGACGTCAGCTTTTAGGTTAGCGAGGAGCCGGCGAACTTCATTGAGGGTGGCAAGTTTAAGGTGAAAGGCTGGGCAACCACCAGTGTCCACAGGTGGGGAAGGGGAGAGTTGGTAAAGAGTGAGATATATCTATGTAGGACAGTACAGAATTCATTAAATCCAGCGGCAATGGATGGGGGGGATCAGAGAGGGCAGTGCTTTGGGCAGAGATGGAGCTTGGGGCCTCAGAGGACTTGCTTTTGATTAGGGAGTTAACCTGCCTCCAAAATTCTTTGGGATTACACAGATGCTCGGTTTGGATTGACCTGAAGTGGGTGCACTTAGCTTTCTGAGTAGAATTTTTACACCTGTTCCTGAGCTGCCTATAGACTTGCCAGTCGGAGGGTAGCCTGCTTCATTTGAAGATCTTCCAAGCCCAATCGCGAGCGGTCATGAGTTTCCTAATATCCTCTGAGAGCCATGGAGCTTTGATCCCTTTTGATCTGCACCTCTTCATGGTGGCATGAAGATCAACTATATTGGTGAAGATGGTCATGAAAAATCGAGGGCCTGGTTGATGTCCGGGAGAGTGTTTATCAGTCAGCAATTGGCATCCGTGATAGAGGCAAGAAAAGCACTGGGATCAAGACAGGACATATGTCTGACCAGAGTGACTTTGGGTGGAGGGTTAGGGAAGTTATTTTGCCAGATACAAAAGGTAGGGAAATAATCACTGATGCTGTCAGCAAGTACTCCCACAAATTTCACCTTGTGGGCACAGTTGGTGATCACCCAATCGAGCAAAGAATGGTTGCCCAATTTTGTGTTGATTCTTCTTGGGATATTGATGAGCTGAGCCAGGTTGCCATCGGCAAGAGAGATATGAATCTTGTCAGAATTGGGGTCCAGCCAGTCTATGTTAAAATCGCCACAGAGTATGAGGTCATGGTGAGGGAGGTTGGCAAGGGAGGATAGAAGGGGGGAGGCAGATGAAGGCCTCTTTGGGAGGCAGTTAGGCATAACCCACCATTATTTTTTTTTTTTAATTTATATTTATTAGGTATTTTCATACACACATGCATCATTTATACATTTTTTTTATACTTTATTCGAAACATTTCATTGTCACATTACAGCTTTAAAACTTGATTACAATTATTATAGATGAAATGCTATATTTTTATGAAGAAATATAATTACATTCCGATACTAACATTACTGATTCTTAGAGTTCTTATTACACACATTAAGAACAATTCACATTTACTTTACTCAACACTTTATAAAAAACCTTTAGGGGACATATAGCAGCATAAAAAGGAATAACAAATTAAGGGAAGCAGGGAAAGGGAGGGGGGAGGGTGGCAAATCTCATCACAATCTATTATTTATTCCACCATATCTTTGTATGAATCCTGAGTTCATCTATTCATGTACAAATTTATACAGTGGTTAGCAGCAAAGGTAATTCTCTCCATTATTTGAATTTGGTGAACTATCTGGAGCCAATCAATAAGCTCCAGTGGGGACTGCTGAAGCCACTTTTTTGTGATAACTTTCAGAGCAGCAACACATAATACAGCCCATAGATATTACCCTTCTTTGCCCTTGATTTCTGAAGGATATGGTCCCAATATTATATTTTCTGGGCCTATCCTGATATCTGACCCAAATACTTTGCTGAGGTGTTACTTTACCCCTTTCCGGTATGCCTGGAATAGAGGGCACAACCAGAGAATGTGTGCCATGTCAGCCTCTAAGCAGCCACATCCTCTCCAGCATTCGGCATTAGTTCTCATGCCCATTCGAACCTGTCTACTTGGGGTTAGGAAGTACCAGACTTTGATCTTCCAGGCAAATTCTTGCCAATTTGGGGAAGATGTAGTGCGCCAGCTACTCCTAAACACCAGACACCACTGTACTTGGTTTAGCTGCATTCCCAACTCCTGTTCCCAGCGCTTTTGCAAAGAGCATGTATTATGCGTTCGATCAGCTATTAAATTCCAATAGAGCATTGTTATTGCTCCCTTACCATGTGTTGAGCCCCCAGATGAGTTCAAATGCTTTAGGGAAAGGTCTGAGATCTTCATAATGTGAATCCTTTTGCAGCCTATCATTGATATAGTTCCTTAATTGATAATAATATAAAAGGTCTCTCTCTATCCAGTTGTAAAAGACCCTAGCCATTTTGAATGATATAATTGTATTTCCATGGAATAGCTGTCAAGAAGCATATATACCTTTATCTTCCTGCTTTTGGTACCAATTAGAGAGCCTAGCTGGGGTAAACCTTTTATCTGCAGACCACCAGACATATCTCCAGATGTTTCTGACTGTGTAACCCCTTTTAATACCCTGATACCATCCTTGCAAGGTCACCTTGACTGAGGACAGGGACGTGCCTAAATCTGGAGATCTGCCATAGGGGTCAAAAAGCCTAGAACATAGTTGTGTCCTACCTATCCGCTGCAACTCGAGCTGTTGCCAGTGAGCCCTGTAATTCTGGTGAGCCCATAATAATGCAGTTTTCATTTGGGCTGCAATCCAGTAGTCTACTATGTGTGGACAGCCCCCCCCCCCCTCTTGTTTCGGTAGATACAATGTATTTTTAGCTATTCTGGGGTGCTTATTTCCCCATATAAAAGACATAACCCATCCTTGCCAACCACTAAATTCCCTTTGTGGGATTTATGCATGGAACTGTTTGAAATAAATATGAGAGTCTCGGCAGGATGTTAGTTTTAATTATTTGTAGTCTTGAATAAAATGGAAAAGGTATGCAGTTCCATCTCTGCAGGTCTGCTTGCAGTTGTTTAATCAAAGTTGGATAGTTGTCCACATATAATGTAGATGGGGATTTACCTAGTCTGACTCCAAAGTATTTAATGACCCCACAATCCCACTTCATGGGATACTCAGATTTAATATCCTCAGGGACTACAGTTGACAGCACTAACACCTCTGTCTTTGACCAATTTAGGGTGTAGCCAGAAAAGGCTGAAAAAAGCTTAATTTGTTTAAAAACCTCAGGCAAGGACTCGGCAGGGTTCATCAGATACAGAAGGATGTTGTCTGCATAAAGGACTATTTTGTGAATGGTATTTCCCATAGTTACACCAGCAATCTGATTATTTATCCGTAAACTCTGTTCCAAGGGCTCTATATACAGAGCAAAAAGTAATGGGGATAAGGGGTAACCTTGCCTGGTGCCTCTCTCAAGCCTGAAGGAGCTGGATATATGACCATTGGCACTGATATATGCTATGGGATGGGTATATAATTTGGATATAAAACTCAAGAAGGGTGCCGAAAAACCAAAGCCGGCCAGGGTACCCTGTAAAAAGGACCAGGATACTTGGTCAAAAGCCTTTTCGACATAAACGCTCATTATATAGGCTGGAGTTCCTGATATTTGCAGGTGTTCAATTATAGCCACCAACCTCCTTATGTTATTTGAAGTTTTCCTTCCCGCTATGAAACCTGTCTGGTCTAACATACATACTAATGTAACCCCTAGATGGCGCTATCCCAGGGGCTACTACCCCTGCCTGATTTGCCACTAACAGGTTGAGGGGCCTGGATCCAATGGCGGATGCCTCCACCCAGAGGTCAGGGTTTGCAATAGTTAAACTAACTTGGTCACAGCCCTCTGGGACACTGCAACCCCCCTTTCTTCCCACTAGTGGCCCACACAATATATCAGAATTACCTTCACAGTATACACTACCCCCAGGTCTGGTTCCGGCACTGGGACCTCCTGTGAAATGAGATACAGTGCAACAATCACAGTACAGTACTTTAACATAGACAAATACCTCAGGCAGGCTGCATCTGTATCCCGATCGCAATTACTGCACAATACCCGGGAGAACACACAGCAGATTCAGTTCCTGACAGACCGAGTGAAATTTTCAGCAATTCCTCCAGTCTTCTACAGGGTGAGCCTGGTTTCTACTCTTCAGATATCCTTTGATTCTTTCCACAGGACGGATTCAGTCCTAACAAGCTGTTACACAAGCTGCAGACCGGAACTCTGGGCCTTACACACGTTTTTTGACTAAAACTGCACACTGAAAAGCACAGGGCTCCTTCCTTCTTCACTGCCAAAGCTCAACTGAAACTCCAACCGACAAAACCGGCACTTCCTTTGAGTTCCTCCCAGTTCTTGACTGATTGGCTGTCACCACAATAGACTGCTGCTGTTGGTCCAAAAAGGCACTGAAGTTCAAACTACATCTCCCAGAGTCACTGCCCATACAATCCTCTTGTGGCTGGCTCAGATTATGAGTCCAAGTTCTGATTCGTCCAAGGCACCATTTTAGAGCTAGCTTACTCCACACTGATTGGTCCAGTTCAGCAGTTCAAAACTAGAATGGGAACTAGGCAGACACTGTTCTGACTGCAAAAGAAAGCAGGTTAGACAAACTGTAATTTCATTATTACTGTAAATGATTTCTGGCAACAGTTACATCTTTCAGATAGGTTCCTTTGCACTCCTAGTGACTGCAAAATGGAGTGAATTGGCAGCAGCTTGAGTGGTACTCAATCAAAGAAACACACAGTCCCCCACAATAACTATTATGTCTGCAAGCAGACAGCTCTTAAAGAGACAGTACCAGAGGTTCTAAAACACTCACTGATAAATGGCTTAAACGCCAAACACCATTCAGGCTTGGAGCATTCAAGCAAGCTCCTGAAGTCTTTTGGAACCCCCATTTGCAGGGGGTTACACCTTCCTGGTTTAGGAAAGCTTGACGTCTGCTCAGCAAGTACCCCATAAGTTTCAACTGCAACCATATACATTTGCATTAGGCTCAAGACATGTAATCATCAGTCAATATATCATTTTACCAAGAACACATTTCTGAAACATTGCAGTACGTCACTTTTTACAAGTATTACATACACATTGTACCATAACTCAAGTTATTACCTCTTGTACATGAAACCTGAAGAGAGGGGGCCTTCCCTATCAGTTACCTTGGGGCTGGATGGGGCAAGGGCACCATACTTAGAGGGCAACACAAGTAACTTGAGTTAGCACTGATGCTCAGTTTGGGCAATGAGCTCGGGACACATACACTCCTTTATGGACAACATTGAGAGGCAAATCCACAGGCCTCCCAAGGGAATCATAACTGAGGTGCACCACAGGCTTTACAGCTCGACCAGTCTTTCTAGGGGAACTGTTACAGTCTCTGCACTCTGAGCCTCATTTTCAGCATTGTCCTCACTTGTCAGGGGAGTCTCCTGGGGGTAGAGAGGCTAGAACTTGGGGCACTTTCAGCTCCAGGAGTTACAGTTTCTGGAGTCCACAACATTTGGCTCGCTTGGAGAGCTTTCAGACACTGGCAGTGGACTGTCAGGGCACTCAAAATACTCTTCTTGTTCGGTGTATCACCAGTCTGCCCCAATCTATCATTTTCCTCCTGAAAGCTCAAACAGTTCAACCATGC
Source organism: Neoceratodus forsteri (assembly GCA_016271365.2). Taxonomy (NCBI): domain Eukaryota; kingdom Metazoa; phylum Chordata; order Ceratodontiformes; family Ceratodontidae; genus Neoceratodus; species Neoceratodus forsteri. Next base: position 334,383,610 of record CM057456.1, on the reverse strand, counting down.
ACAATGATTCCATTTCATCTGATCTGATGCTTTGCACTCACTTTCTGGGAGCATTGGCTCCAGGGACGAAGCTGGGGCTTGGACAGTCCAGAAGGCCCAGCTTCATCTCCAGTATTGACTAGGGATTGCCTCAAACAATTGACTCAGTTCGTAAGAAGGATAGTATTCAAAGTCACCTCACTTTCTTCTGATATGGACTGACAGTCATGCTCAACTGGGACTGTGCAGGGAACACTTTAACTCTGCTTCTGTAGGTGCAGACTTCCTTGGTCTTTCTTAGCAGCAGCTCTAGTCACTGGTCCAGAGGGCATCTTCTGGGGCTCAGACTCAATCAGGATTTGTCCAATGGGCAGTAAATGATTTCTATGCATTGTTTTTACATCTTTGAATTATTCTCAGGCCTTACTTTGTACACTGGCAGATCATCTAGTTTGCCCACTACAATGTGAGGGAGATGGTGCCATCTGTCAGCAATCTTGTGCTTGCCATGCAGTCCCAGATTTCTTAGCAATACCCGATCTCCCTCCTGGAGTTCCTGTGCTTTCACCTTTTATCATACCTTTCTTTGTTGGCCAGATTTCTTTTGGCAGCCATGGTTTGAGCCAGTTGGTACGCATGAGTTAGCTGGGCCTTTAACTTTTGCACATACTGTAAATAGTTGTCAGCTTGAACCCCATCAGGAGAGACCCAAACACACATCTACTGGTAGTCGAGCTTTCTTCCAAACATCAGGCGTAGGGGAGAATCCAGTGGCATCACTTTGGTGCAGTTATAAGCATGTACCAGGGTGCTAATTTGTTGGCTCCATCTAGGCTTGTCCTTTGGGTGCAGGGTGCCTAGTATATCTAGCAAAGTGCGGTTGAAACGTTCAGGCTGTGGGTCCCCTGGGGTGGTAAGGAGTGGTTCTGGACCTTCGCACTCCCCACAGAGAAAGCATCTCTTTGATAAGACGACTCAAAGTCTCTTCCTTGATCAGAATGGATTCTTTGTGGAGCCCCATAGTGAACAAAAAAGTTTTCTACAAGTACTTTGGCTACAGTGGATGCTTTCTGGTCTTTGGTGGGAAAGCTTGGGCATATCTCGTGAAATGGTCAGTGACCACCAGCACATTACTGATATTTCTTTGATCTGACTCCAAACTTAGAAAATCAATACAGACCAGCTCCATGGGTGCACTGGTGGTTATGTTAACAAGGGGCAGCCTCTGGGGCAAAGCTTTCCTCTGTAAGCAGCGACTACAAGTTCGAATGTGTTGCTCCACATCAGCCCCCATCTTAGGCCAATAGAATCTGGATCTCACCAAGTCAAGTGTTCTGTCTATACCAAGGTGCCCCATGTGGTTGTGCAAGGACCTCAGTACTGAGTCTCGAAAGGCAGTGGGCAGCACTAGTTGTTGTTTGTCTACTTGTCCCCTCTGTCTACTGTTTCTCTGTATAACAGTTTATTGATCAGTTTCAACTTAGGACCTTCTTTTGTATAACAGTGCAGTTCTCAAATCAGTGGAGCGTAATTTGGACACATCTTTTCCTGCATAGAGGGCTTCTAAAGCTGCTTTGATCATGGGATCGCGGATTGAGCCACTGAATACTGTCATTGTCCAGCTGAGGCAGTGCACCAATGTCTATTGCAGAAAAGTGGCAATAAGCAGCAGGTATGCAATTCTCAGAGGCTCCAACCAATCCACTATGCAGTCCACTGCCCGTGGACATTTGTTCCTCCCGTCAAACTTCCGGTAGAGTGCCCGAATGTCAGGTTCTGCTAATCGGACCAATCATTCTGGGGAACAGGCCTCCGGAGAGAGCATCAGCATCTATGTGGTTCAGACCTGCTCGGTATTCAGAGCATAGTCATATGTAGATAATGCAGAAAGCCACCTATGGCCAGTGGCATCCAACTTAGCTGAGGTCTGCACATAGGTCAAAGGATTATTGTCAGTTTTACTAGTATTTTAGCCCCATACAAGTACTCATGGAATTGGTCAACAATAGCCCACTTCAAAGCTAGGAACTCTAACTTATGTACAGGATAGTTCTTTTCGGATGGGGTCAGGCTTCTACTGGCAAAGGCCACTGGTCTCAGGCCATTCTCGTGCTCTTGGTACAACACAGCCCCAACCCTTGCAAGCTAGCATCAGTGTGCAGGACGTAAGGTTTTCTTGGATCGGCATAGGCCAGCACTGGAGCATGGGTAAGTTGATATATGATCTCATGAAAAGCAGTCTCACAATCAGGAGTCCAGCGGGCCCCAAATACTTCACTCAGATGAAAATACACTCTTTCAGTCTTGAGGGACGCTGACTTTTGGTATTTTTGTGGGTTGGGGATACCTTTGAGTAAGGTTAAGTAAAGGGTGATCACCTTGAATAGTCCTTGATGAAGCTCCGATAATAACCACAGAATCCCAGGAATCTTTGCAGTTCTTTAGATTTTTGGCTGTGGCCAGGTGGTCAAGGCCTCAACTTACTTGGGTCGGTCTCTATTCCCTCGGTGGATACTATGTGTCCCACATACTTTACTGATGTTTGAAAGAATTGACACTTATCAATGGACAGTTTAAGGCCAAAGTCCTCCAGTCGGTCCAATACCTTAAATAATCTGCTCTCATGTTCCTCCAGTGAGCTGCCAAATACAATAACATCATCTAGGTATACCAGGCACTCTAGTAAGTTCATGTCCCCCACTGCACGCTCCATCAATCGTTGAAAAGTGGCTGGGGCACCTGAAATCCCTTGAGGCATCCTCATGAATTCATAGAAGCCAAGCGACAGATAAAGGTCGCTTCTCACGGTCCTCTGGGGCCATCGGGATCTGGTAGTACCCACTCATGGAGATCCAGCACAGAGAACCACTTGCTCCGCTTAGGCAGTCCAAAGCATCCTGAATGCGGGCATTGTGTACTGATCAGGATAGTCCGCGGTTTAAGGTGCGATAATCACACACATCCTTACTGTTCCATTCTTTTCCTCACTACCACAATGGGGAAGCATAAGGGCTTCTGGATTCTTGTATTACACCAGCAGCTAACATCTCTTGCAGATGCCGCCTCACATCATCTATGTCAGCAGGTGCCAGGCGCCGAGACCTCTCACGAAATGGTCTTCGTCATGCAGCCGGATATTGTGCTCAGCTCCTTGCACGCATCCTACATCCCATTCCTTTAAAGAAAACACCTGGTCTCTCTGGGCAAGCTTCTCACTGATCCTCACTTTCCATTCAGCTGGCAGCGGGAGTCGCCAAATCAAACAAGTCATGCTACTCTGTCATTCTTCCTTGAACTCTTGCTGCTGGGTAGCACTGCAGTGTCTGCACAATGCACATTAGCCAGGATGCAACCTCTGTTTACTCGAATGTCTCTTTCAGACACATTATGAACTTGGACCATTACCCTTCTGGCATAAGCATGGGCTCTAGCGGCAAAATACTAGGCTTGACCAGCAGTCCCTCTGGCAATTTTCCATCGCCTGGTGCATCCAACATTAATATTTTATTCTTAACATCCTTTCTGATACGGACCTCTCCTGTAAGGTACACTGGGCATTTGGCGCCAGGATCAGAGACTCAGGATCCTTCTTCCATACAATTCGAACGGTTCCTCTGGTTCTGTTTTTCAGCATTTCTCTGTGCCTCATAGGCCTTCTTAATTAAAGCCGAACTCTTAAAGCTCTACTAGTCTTTGACCCCTGTTTTCATAACACAACTGTGCCAGCCTTCCAACATATGAGCATTTGTTCCAATCAACAAAGGGACACCATCATACAGTCCAGTGGGGGACACACTAAGGCTAGGGTCTCTACTTGTTCGGCCACTCCAGCCACGGAGGTGGGGAAAGACAGCCAAATTGGATATACCCGGAATAGGGTAGGCCTTCTCACTTAACCCCCATACATGCAGTCCTTCTAATGGTTGTAAGGGTACGTCTGACAAATGCTTCTGATACCAATCCTGGAACATAATTGTCACTTGGGAGCCACTGTCTAATACAGCTCTTGTAGACACTCCATTCACCTTTACAGTGGTCTCCATGGAGGGACCCACTATTCTGGACCAGTCTGGAGAGGCGGTAGTGGGAGCCTGGGCAACTGACCTTGCCACAAAAGGACGTGAATTAGCATTTTTGGTGCCCTCACTGGATCATGTCGCACCTCTTAACCACTGATTTCTTCTCCAAGCTCTCCTTGTAGCCTATATGCAACTTTGTCAGTGTCTTTTGGGGACTGGCATTCCCTTTCATGTGCCCATCTTTCCCACAATTATAGCAAAACATACTTTCTGGAGTTTGAGCTGGCCGAGGCACCACACTGGGAGCCAGGGCGGGTATTACTAACTGGAAACCTTGGTGCCATCTCTGTCTGCGGCGTGATAAGCATTTGGAGACATCTCGTCAGTTTCTCCACTTCCATGGTCAAGGAATCGAGTTCGGAGCTGTTATCAGCAGGAGATACATGGGTGGGTACCCCCACCCCCATAGCAGATGCAGTCGGATATAGGTCAGGGCCCGTACTTGCAGGCGTGGCCTTCATAAAGGGACTGTTTTTGAATTCCCGGATCTCTCTCAACAGTTCGCCCCATTGTGGCATATCTTTTTCCTTGTCAGAGCACTCATTGACTGCCAACCTCTGCCCCTGAACTTCACTTGATGGGTCACCCTCAGTCACTCGGGTCATAGCCGCAGCTATTGGTGCAGGTCCCTCCCGAGGTCGCTCTTTCTCAACTCTCGAATTTCTCTCATTAACTCATCATAGGAGGGTGGGATTCCAGTCGATCTGCCAGGCGTAACTGAAGCAACAGCAGTTCTGAGAAGGGGCAGACTTAAGATCCTGTCCAGCCTGGTTCGGTCCAGTTCAATCGCTGGCAAACTACCTTTCTGAGGCATTCTTGCAACAATTTTTCCAGCCGAGATACATACACAGACAACAACTCCCTTGGTACTGTTGTGCATCTCTTACTCTCCACCATAGGTCCTCATCAGAATCTGGGCTCCCACACATTCTCCAAGGCCTCAAGATAGGCCTGTGCAGTCGCTCAGGGTTACTGGCCCGCTTAGCACGGATGGTAGCCAGGGCAGGACCTGGAGGCCTCACTAACCCTCTTCGCTGCCTCCGGCATTGCCATTCTAGGCACTTGGGGGCAACATAGTCCATCCAGGTCTCCCAGTCATCCTCCCCTTGGGGTGGGAGGGTGCCAGAGAAGATCCTCAACCTTCGGTAAGAGTCATGACTAATGGCAGGTGCAGAAATAGGAGTCTGCATTGGTTCAGCCACCATTACGGGCACTGGAGCAGGAGAGGGTGTTGGGGAGGAACACCCCAGGTGGCAAGAATAGTTTCTTCAAGTCCTCCACAGTTTTCCCTCCCAGCAACCATTCAGCAAATTTCTCCTCAAAAGTTTCAGATAGTGGTGGGGCTGATTCCCCCGGTCTTTACTGTCCTTAGTTATCACTCTCCAAGCAGTGAGGGCTCCCTCTGGGGTAATGGTCTGTGGCACTTTGAGCTATCTATGGGATCCTTAAACTCTACTAGGCCAGGAAAGTGTGGGTGAGCAGATTAGCATGCCGACCCACCACCACAGGGTTTTGTAAACCTTCCACCTTGGAAAGTACTCCTGCACAGTGTCCAGATTGATACCCAGGGGATGTCCAGGATAAGCATAGCATTTGGGGGTCGATCTCCTCCCCAGTACACCACTCCACCAGCCGTGCACAGCCACTTCTGTCGGGTACCCATTTTTTTTAACAGTGGTTCAAATATGGCCACTAGAGGACACACAATCCCAGCGGTGAGCCTCCAAGATGTAACCCCTAGATGGCGCTATCCCAGGGCTACTACCCCTGCCTGATTTGCCACTAACAGGTTGAGGGGCCTGATCCAATGGCGGATGCCTCCACCCAGAGGTCAGGGTTTGCAATAGTTAAACTAACTTGGTCACAGCCCTCTGGGACACTGCAACCCCTTTCTTCCCACTAGTGGCCCACACAATATATCAGAATTACCTTCACAGTATACACTTACCCCCAGGTCTGGTTCCGCACTGGGACCTCCTGTGAAATGAGATACAGTGCAACAATCACAGTACAGTACTTTAACATAGACAATACCTCAGGCAGGCTGCATCTGTATCCCGATCGCAATTACTGCACAATACCCGAGAACACACAGCAGATTCAGTTCCTGACAGACCGAGTGAAATTTTCAGCAATTCCTCCAGTCTTCTACAGGGTGAGCCTGGTTTCTACTCTTCAGATATCCTTTGATTCTTTCCACAGGACGGATTCAGTCCTAACAAGCTGTTACACAAGCTGCAGACCGGAACTCTGGGCCTTACACACGTTTTTTGACTAAAACTGCACACTGAAAAAGCACAGGGCTCCTTCCTTCTTCACTGCCAAAGCTCAACTGAAACTCCAACCGACAAAACCGGCACTTCCTTTGAGTTCCTCCCAGTTCTTGACTGGATTGGCTGTCACCACAATAGACTGCTGCTGTTGGTCCAAAAAGGCACTGAAGTCTAAACTACATCTCCCAGAGTCACTGCCCATACAATCCTCTTGTGGCTGGCTCAGATTATGAGTCCAAGTTCTGATTCGTCCAAGGCACCATTTTAGAGCTAGCTTCCCACACTGATTGGTTCAGTTCAGCAGTTCAAAACTAGAATGGGGAACTAGGCAGACACTGTTCTGACTGCAAAAGAAAGAGATTAGACAAACTGTAATTTCATTATTACTGTAAATGATTTCTGGCAAACAGTTACATCTTTCAGATAGGTTCCCTTTGCACTCCTAGTGACTGCAAAATGGAGTGAATTGGCAGCAGCTTGAGTGGTACTCAATCAAAGAAACACACAGTCCCCCACACAAACTAATTATGTCTGCAAGCAGACAGCTCTTAAAGAGACAGTACCAGAGGTTCTAAAAACACTCACTGATAAATGGCTTAAACGCCAAACACCATTCAGGCTTGGAGCATTCAAGCAAGCTCCTGGAAGTCTTTTGGGAACCCCCATTTGCAGGGGGGTTACACTAACATACTAAAATGCCAGCAGAATAGGCCTAATCATCTCTCGAGTCTGCTCGATTTTCAGCACCTGCACTGAGGGCCAATTTTGGTGTGTCCCCCTTCCCCTTGGGTTATACTGTCCCCAGTCCCAGATATTCTACCTGTATTGGGCCTGGTCAGATTTACCCCCCCCCGTTCCTGTCCCATCCCTTCTTAAACCGTCCACAGTCTCCACCTCTACCAGCTCCCTGGGCAGTGCATTCCAGGGCTCCACCACCCTTTCAGTGAAATAACATCTCCTCCTCTCCCCTCTGAGCCTGCCCCCTTCCAGCTTACACCCATGACCTCTTGTTGCCCCACCCTCCTTCCTTTGGAGCACCCTGACTGGGCCTCCTTTATTGATCCCTTTCATGTACTTAAAGACCTCTACCATGTCCCCCCCGTCCCTCCTCTCCTGTAGAGTGTACATGTCGAACTCCTTGATCCTCTCTTCATAGGTCCTCTCCCCCAGGCCCCAGATCATTTTGGTTGCCCTCCTTTGGACCCTCTCTAGGAGTGTAATGTCCCTCTTTAAATGTGGTCTCCAAAACTGTACACAGTACTTGAGGTGTGGCCTAACCAAGCAGTTGTACAGTGGAAGGATCACTTTTGCCTTTCTGGAGGTAATCCCCCTGGCGATGCATTCCAGCATCCTATTTGCCCTTGCCGCTGCCCTCCTAAGTTAATTATTTCTGGTAATAGTTTTTCTAGCTGTCTGGCTATAATCCCTGTTATTATTTTATAGTCAGTGTTTAATATGGAGATCGGTCTGTATGAAGAGCATATAGTGGTGTCCCTGGCCGGCTTTGGCAAGACCGAGACCATGGCCTGTGCCCAGGATTGGGCGCATCTACCCTCTTCCGCCCATAAAAAGTTATATGCCCCCCTTATTAAGGGCATAATGACCTCCCTGAATTTCGTATAAAACTCATTTGGAAGACCATCAGTGCCAGGACATTTTCCTGTTTTCAGACGGGTTACCTCCATTTGTATCTCTCCCACTGAGAAGGGGGAAGTTAAGGTCCTCTGTTGTTGATTGGAAATTCTGGGTAAATGGAGGGGTGCCAGATATCTTTCAATCTCCTCCGGAGCCAGATTTGTCTCTTTACTATATAGTGTCTGGTAAAAATGCTTAAATGACTCCACTATCCCCCTCCACATCGAATTTCCATGTCTTAGTTTTTGGGTCTAAGATTTTTGGGATACATGCTTTGGCCTTCCGCTGTCGGAGCCTCCAAGTTAGAAGTCTTAGCGCCCTTGGACCCCCTTCATAATACCTTTGACGTAGATAAAGTAGTTTTTGTTCCACTCGGTAATCAAGTATTTCCAACAACTCCTTTTTCAACAACTTTCCCCTCTCCCTGTCTAGCTGCTGTTGATGCTCCAAAGTGGCTATTTGGTCCTGTAACTGTGCATTTTCTGCCTCTCTCAATTTTTTATTTCTGGACGAGATCTCTATGAATTTACCCTGCACTATTGCTTTCACTGTGTCCCATAGAATCTCCGGGGATATTTCTGGGTCAGTATTGTCCCTTACCACTTGTTCTATTACCTTTTCTATTGTCTCCTTGGTTTCCTCATCATGTATCAAAGAAAGATTCAGTCTCCAGAAAGTAGTACATCTGATAGGACCTAACTTAAGTTTCATGTAGATTGGGGAGTGGTCCAACAGAACCATATCTCCAAACCAAGAGTCAGAGCATAAAGCCATGGAATCTCTGGGCATTAAAAAGTAGTCTAGTCATGAATACGACTTATGTGCTGATGGAAAAAATGTGTACTGTCTACTTCCTCTATGCATCTGTTTCCAGATATCTATGAGACCAAGTTCCCCCATTAATTTTACTACTCTCTTGGCCGTCCCACACTCCTGCCAGATCACTCCACCAGATGTGTCCATGTGAACATTAATCCACAGGTTTAAGTCTCCCCCCCCCCCATAATTAGATGGCCTTCTGCCCATTTAGATATTTTAAGTAGAAACTCTCTGTAAAAAGAGAAATCTGAGCCTGAAGGGGCGTACACCGGAACCAGGGAGACGGTGGTACCATTATATTTACCCTGTAAGCCTACAAAGCAACCGTCTCTATCTTTAATTGAATCCACCACTTTGAATGGGCATTTATTAGAGACCAGAATTGCTATGCCCCGACACCTGCCTTTCTTATATGTTGATGACAGAGCTGTCTGGTAACCACATTTTTTAAGTTTATCATGCTCCTCCTTTTTTAAATGAGTCTCTTGGAGCATTATGAATGTTGCTTGCGATTTACACAGAAAGGACATTGTTCTGCTTCTTTTAATTGGGTGCGTTAGACCATTCACATTAAAGGACAGTTATTATTTCAGACTTATCCATTTTCCATTTGAGATATATGGTAACTTTTAAAACACCTCCTATTAGGGTATTTATTCTCCTTCTCTCCCCCCCCCCAAACATACTCCTCAATTCAGCTGTAACAAGGTCCCCATGACAACTTGTAAACTCAAATTGTAATGAACAATACCACATCAGAACCATGGATGTGGAAGCAATTTTAATTAATGAAAAAATAAGTGTAAACTTGTATTTCCAAATGTGAAAACCCCTTAATACACCAAACAGGGGGTTCTAACACCAGCGATCACCCTGTGCTGGAGGATCACCTAAACGGAGGAGTGTACCTTACCACACCAAGTGTGGTACTCCTCGAGAGCCTGAAGGATTGATAGCAGGCTCCTGTTTACACGAAAAAGTGTAGTTAAGTTGTGACGTCACTTAACCAATTCAGCCAAATGAAACCTTATTCAATTAAGGCAATTTTAATACCCCCCGTTCAGAGGAGACATAAGAAGGTGATTCTTTTTCAAATGCATAAAACAATACTGCTTTTGTTTAAGTACTTAGTGTAGCAAACACATTGCTAGTTACAATTTAAAAAGACGAAACCTGAAATTAGGTCCAGCAAATTCCCTCTGGTAACTACTTCAAAAGAAATATAAGTTCCGAGTTGGAAGTCTCTGTGCAGAAATAAAACATGCTCAATGGGAAGAAACAGTAAAACAGAATTACGCCTTCATAGAAAAGTCTTTTAAGACTGCACGTCAATCTGGCAGTGATCTCAGTCTTAAGTGGCTAAAAAAGTAAGAAAAGACTGCGCTCTAACAGCACAGACCTGTTTTCTTCTTGTTAACAGTGCTGCAACTTTGCTGTGAGGCAATGTACCAAAACCCTCGAGGAATCCAGCAATTCTATTCAGTCCTAAGAGTAATTCTGTAGGCCGCCACGACTTTCCTGAAATTTCTGGATCAAGATTCTCATCGCTTGGAGGGGCGTAATTGATGATGTCTCCATGCCACGTCCTCTCTTCCTTCTACCCAATAAGACTGCCCAGTCCAAAGAGCACTCCGATGCCTTCTGGGATGTCGAGGTTTTTGATGAGGGGAGCATGAGACTCCATCAGGCCTTTTTCAATAAGCACTCCTCTGGTGAATCGTATGTTTTAACACCTTCTGGCCAAAAGACCCTAATTTTTGCAGGATAGAGCATATGGAAACTGAGCCCCTTGGCTTTTAGCAGTTTGATTATATATGAGTATTGTGAGCATTGCCTTTGGATCTCTTGTGGGTAATCATGGTCGAAATACAGTCTGTTATTTAAATACGTGACCTCCTTCTGTCTCTAGGCCCTTATTAGTATATCTTCCTTTGTTTTATAGCTGTTAAATTTAATAATTATGGAGCGTGGTCTAGCTCCTTCCTCCGTAGGCTTGGGCTGAAGAGCCCTGTGTGCTCTCTCAGTGTTTATCTGGTATCCAGTAAGCAGTTGCAGAACATCCATCAGTAAATCGGCGAGAAACTCAGACATCTGGCCAGTTTCAGAGCCCTCAGGGAGGCCGTACAGTCTAATGTTCTTCCGACGTGAGCGACTCTCCAAGTCAATGCACTTCTCCTGTAACTTTTTTGTCTGGACAATTAGCACTTGCAGCATGATCCCCGTTTGAACCACGCCGTCCTCGTTCTTTGTAATCTGCTCCTCAGCCATCTCCACATGCTGCTCCAACCCTGTCAGTTTTTGATCTAGGTTTCTAAATTCCAGCTTTGTCTCGGCTTTCATCTCTCTAATTTCTTTAAAGAGTTGCTCGAAACGCGAGCGAGATAGCTGATCACTTTCTTCCTCCGTATCAACCATGCTAGCAGGAGAAGGGCTGCGGCTCGGCCTTCTGGAAGATAAGTGTAATCTTCTTTCATCCTGTGAGTTTAGCTTATTTTTTGGCTTTTCCTGACCTGTTTTGTCCTTAGTACAGCTAGTAGATGCCATTTTTGATACTTTTAGTGCAGTATTGTGAATGAATTCTGTCCCTTTGAGCTATCGGGGTAGGGAGCTCCTCTCACTCGCTTGCTGTTAGCTCCGTGACGTCACCAGAAGTCCATCATTTATACATTGTACAGTGTACAGTATAATCACAGAATACAATTATTTATTCATTTTGTATATCCATGGCCGGAGTCACCAAGAGTTCGTTACTTCCCCAGAACATCTGACCCTGAGTCAGCTGAAAATGCTGTATAATACATTTGAGGAACAAAAGATGAGTTTATCCCCGAGTAGTAAAGTACCCAACCCTGCCACTTAGGTCTAAATCCCTGCATGCGGTCCTGGAGCGTTACTGTAAGGCTCTCCATCTGGTAGATTTCCAGCATGATGGATCTCCAGTCCTGAATGGAAGAAACCTGTTAGAACATCCATTTTCTGGTGATGGCCTTCTTGGCCACTATAAGAAATATTGGCAACAATGTTTTGGTCCATTGGGGAGAGTTATCTGGATACACAGGGAGCAATATAATTTCCCCCGTTAATTCTGCTGGTTCCTCTAAACAGTTAGACAGCTCCAACTGAAGACTGCACCAAAAAGGCATTAGGAAGGGGCAGTGCCATAAAACATGGCCCAGATCTGCCAGACAGCACCCACATTGTCTCCAGCAATGGCCGTATGTGGCCGGGAGGAATTTGGTTAGGATTGCCGAGGCTCAAAAATATCTGGTTCAAATCTTCCAGGAGAACTCCTGCCAAAAAGAGGAGGAAGTCACCTTAATAGCTGGCAAGGTCGTGGCAATCTAGTCAGAAAATTGAACCTCCGAAGCCAGGTTCTCATTCCATTTGTCTAGTATTGACTTTGTCGAATCTCCCAGTAGGTCTCTTAATGCCTTATATATGTTGCCTATAAGATGGCCACATTGGTTCCCACGTATGGAATCAATGAAAATTTTTAGTAAAGGTGGGTTTGGGGTAGGGAGTTTAGCGGCAGATGTCCAGTGATGAAGTATATAATTCCTCACTTGGAGGTATCTAAAAAAAATCTGTGCCTCAGAATCCTCATTGGACTTTGAGCTTATCAAAAAGTAAGACACCATTTTCATCCAAAAACTGTGAACAAGTGTGATAAACCTGATTTGCGCCAATGGGAAAAGACCAGATCCATGTGGGAAGGCTGAAAAACATCATCCTTGGAAATTATTTTACAAAAATCGTGTATTGGTTTTATTGCTGGCTTATTTCTTAACCTATACCAGACTTGGACAGTATAGGATGTTATCTGTGTGAAAAAAATCAAGGAAGGTGTATTATTGGTAGAAGAGAAGAGCAGAAATATCATACATGTCAGTTAAAATGAACTACAGAGATTTCCAGGGTGCTGAGAAGCTGTCAGTTAGCCAGTGTATAAGGGTGCGAAGAAAAGCTGCCTGAGCGTAAAGTTTAAGATTAGGTAGGTTTGCTCCCCCTTGAGCAGTGGATAGTTGGAGGATGGAGAGGTGAACTCTGGGGCGTTGTTTACCCCACATAAATTTAGAAAGTAGTTTATCGGGGGTGCTGCTGAGCAGCTAACGGGAAGCAGCACTTTCACGGAGCTCCGTATATGCTTTTATAAACTCTTATTTTCTACCCCTTCTGACTTTATTAAATGCCCTACAAGTACGTTTTCTGCAGTGACAGACACTCAGGACTGGAAATATGGGCAAAACCCATGGAAACCCCTCTACTGCATCAGAGTTTTTCGCTCCTAAAAAGTCTGGGCAACCACGAGGGGAGCGGCCTAGTGGAAATGAAGAAGCAGGGCCATTGAGTGTGGAACAGCAAGAGGGGGGTATCCCTACTCACCACACAGACAACAGTAAACCAGCTGGTTAACTCGGTAGGAGACATTGATAAGAAACTTGATTCCCTAATGCCATGGGTCTCTGCACTTGAGACTAGAATGGGTGCATGCGAGCAAACTGTGCAAAGAAGTGAAGGCTCAGTACTGAAGGCCTGCGATGTGAAGACAGAATTGATTGCAGGGAATGGGCAACTTCCCAGGCACTTGGAGGCCATTGAAAATCAGGCCCGTGAGAGAAATCTCTGGATTCTGGGATTGTCAGAGCAGGCAGTGGTGGGGGGAAGACTGTGTCTAATCTGTATCAGATCTCTCCTGCCCTCTATTTTGGGTTGAGAGGAGGAAAATCCCCCGATCACCATAGAGCGTTCCTACCGGATCTCTCCTCACAGAGTATCGACTGCATCTGAACCCCCAAGAACTGTTCTAGTGGTGTGCCAATCTGTTGTGGACTGAAACAGAGTCCTCAGTGTGGCCTGACATCGGAGAGGCCTAAAATATAGGACTGGTACCTTAACATCTTACTGTACTTGTCTTACACCACCAGACAGCGCAGGAAAGCCTATGGTGGGATCTGTGGTCGGCTTCATCAGCTTAATACTGCACACCAGCTGTTGTTTCCTGTGCATTTGAGACTGCAGTGGAAAGCTAAGTCTTACCAGTTCAGTGAGCCGGGGGGATGCTAATAAGTTTATCCAACTACTGGAACAAGAGTCGGAGCAAGCAGCTGAAGAGGAGGACGTTTCTTCTGAGGGTGAATGACTTTTGGCTGGGGACCTAGATGTGCAGTGAGTACTGGGGTGCAGCGGCCTGGGCCGCTTCTACTTTAAAATTACACTGTTGGACTATATGGACACTTGAAACTTTTGCATTGACTGTTTGAATGTTCAACTATCAACCAAGATCTGCCTATACAGTGAAATTATGTGCTTAGTCATCGAGCCTAACCCCTAAAGTACTGATTAACAGAAGAGGACTCTGTACATTTGTTTAAACTGAGTGGGACCAATGCTAGCCGTTTTTCCTCTTTTGTAGATCTGTAGCCCATAGTCTGTTCAGATTCTGCTAACTGTATACCTTAAGGAGAGTACTTGGTGGGGATGTACTGTTATGTCGGGATGTGTGTATGTGGGGGGGTTATCATATCTCTTGATATTTCTTCTGGGGTTGTTATGTCTTTCAGAGCTCTGGTTATATTTTTATGCTGGACATTAAGAGCACCATCAGGCTTTGGAAATAGTCTGACGAGGTGGTGCTTGTGATTTCTTCCATTTAAGCTGCAGGCTTTGGGATTACTGTTTATTATTGAAATTTGCTTAATGCTGTATTTCCCCCTTGCTGTACCATATGGGGAGGATGCTTTTCATTATGTGTAGCTCTGTAACCTGCTGCTTGCTAACTTGGAGTGTCATCCTTCTATGTAAAATTTTGATTTGTGAGTATGCTTACAAAACAATAAATACATTATGCAAAAAAAAAGAAAGCAGTTTCTCCCAGGACTTAAAATAAAAGGTGAGGGGAAGTAAAGGATGCTTTGGAAAAGGTATGAGAGCTGAGGGAGGATATTCATACGGATAGTTTCAGTCTGTTGAAAGAATGACAGTGATAGGGATGAACACTTTTCTAGGTCTTTTTTGTATTGTAATGGTAAGTGGCTCATAATTCACCATCTCCATGACCTCCTGATTTAATGGAATATGTATTCCTAAGTATTTTATCTTCGTGGATCTCCACCTCAAGGGGAGAAGGCGACGTAGGGTGTTTGGGGAAAAATTAAAAAGGAGAGCTTCCGATTTTACAGTATTTAATTTGAATCCTGCTATAGCCTCATATTTTTTAAGGATTTTCCAGACTGCAGGGATAGATGTGTCCGGGGAGAGAAGGGTTAGAAGAACGTCATCGGCAAACATACTGACTTTATACTGCTGTTGTTCCCACTATTAATTTTTTGACTCAGCCGAGAGTCAGGGAGAGAAACAGTGACTCTGCTGCATGGGTTCAGGGGCAGGGGTAGGGATTTCAATGGCATCTAAGCCAACCCCGAACATACATGATGACATTACCACCCCGTTTACCCAGCCTGTCCTTCCTGAAGCAGTTGTAACAATGTATTGCTGTTTCATGTTGCTTGATGCTAGGCTTTAGCCAAGACTTCGATATGTCTAAAATGTCCAGAGAGTGTTGAGTAACCCATGTTTCGAGTACAGGAATCTTGGGGCATAGACTTCGGGCGTTTATATGGGCAAACTTCAACCCTTTAGGCGATTAGCCATTAACAGTTGGAGGGAGGGTGTGTAGGGCCAAGGTTGAGTTTGATGTCTCTCGGTCAAGTTAGGAGGATGAGAAGGGGTAGGAATGGCCAGACTGAGGAGCAGAGTAGCTTCTTAGTGATGCAGCCGAGAGGTGTAGATACACATAGTCTTTTCCGGAGCCAATGCCCAAGATAAACAACACCAAGTTTGGGGAGGCAGGGAGTGAGGAGATGCATACATATGGGTTCTGGGAGCACATGCCGTGGTAGTGGGTGCTCACTGCGCAGGGGAGGGTGCCTCAGGGAGAGGGCAATAAGGTAACGTTTCATGTTGTTTATGTCTTTGTAATTCTGTTACTTGTTAGGCATGGCTGAAAAAGAGCTGTGCCGAGTCCACCTCCTGGCTAAAAATAAAAAAATGAAATAAGACAGGAGAGGGTAGCCAGACAGCCTGCCTTGCACATAAGTGGATGATAGATGCCATTGCTTAAAATAATGAGCAGGAGTTAACCTGAACCGGGAGGGGGGGGCGAGGGGGTTAAAGGGCCGGAAAGAGGTAGGTCAGAGTCGAGACTACTAGGATGGTCTAGTGGCTGGAGTGATAGACTACCAGGTGGAACTTAGAATAGGAGTCTAGGGTCTGGGGTTCAGATCCCGGCCCGGGTCATTTAAGTTTAAATTTGAATCCCAGCCTAGAGGGTTTTAAGGGTCTGGGTGTTCTGTCAGGATTGGAGCTACTGGGATGGCCTAGAGGTTAGAGTAACCAGCTTCCATGGGTAACTGGACTAGATATATTGGGCTGAAGGTTCAAAACCTGGCCTGGGAAGTTTATGTTTAAGTTTGAAATTCAAGTCAGGTAAGTATAAGGGCCAGAGAGTTTAAGTTTAAATTTGAATCCCAGCCTGGAGGGTTTTAAGGGTCTGGGTACTCTGTCAGGATTGGAGCCACTGGGATGGCCTAGAGGTTAGAATAACTAGCTTACATGGGTAACCAGACTAGATATATTGAGTCGAAGGTTCAAAACCTGGCCTGGGAAGTTTGAAGTTCGAAATTCAAGTCAGGGAAGTTTAAGGGCCAGAGAGAGCTGGGTCAGAATTTAGACTGCTGGGATGGCCTAGTGGTTAGAGTGATAGACTGCCATGTGGAACTAGAATTGGTATCTAGGGTCAGGGGTTCAGATCACGGCCTGGGACATTTGAGTTCCAGCCTGAAGGGATTGGGTGCAGAGTCAGTATTATAGCCACTGGGATGGTCTAGTGGTGAGGGTAACAAGCTTCCTCAGGAAATTGGACTAGATATATAAGGCCACAGGTTCAAAACCTGGCCCGGGGGGTTTAAGTTCGAATTCAGGTCAGGATGGTTTAATTAATCAGGATGATGTAGCAGGTAAAGATTTCAAGAAGATGTGACAGGTGTAAGTTTAAATATAACAAAATGGTCAGAGAGGGAACAAGGGGGAATAAATACTGATGAGAGTTGTTATATGTGGACGTATAATGAAAGGGTCAGGGAGGCAGACTTCAGGGCAAGATATGTACCTCAGGACAGGGTTCAAGACCTAGTAATGGCTAGGAGGTGAGCAAAGAGGAGGGAGGGTTAGTCCCAGGGCTCAAAATAATCAGCTGCCCACCTGTCTCGGACAGACCGTTTTTAAATGGGATAGCCGTTTCTTTCACTGTGCCTGTCCCTAGGACAGGCAGATAGTTTCCTGCATTTCTCAAACTCTGATGGGCACTAGGACCCAGGAAGCAGGTTGTGAGTCAGTTCGGGTAGAGAGCATGATGGATGTCATGCACATCGCAACATCATGTGGTCTCCGAAGTTCATCTCTGGCCCGATCTTGTGATGCACTGGATGGCAGAATCACGGTATGTTGGCTGGCACCAGCGGGCTCAATGATCAGTCTTCCTGTCTGCCAAGGTAGGGAAACGCAAATAGAAGGGGCTGGCAGGGGTAACTGTGCATGTGCAGCTAACTGTTCTCTCTCACCTATGCTGCCGCATTCCTCATTCATTTTGAGGCAGCTGAGGAGCAGCAGTGTGAGGCGAGCATCATGGACAATCAGTTAAAAATAAACAAACTACCCTTTTCGGGGCCCCTCGGTGTAAAGTACCAGCCAAAAGCAGTAGTCACTCACTGAGAGTATATTCTCTCAGCTAAGTTTGTTGGAACTTGTTACTTTGACCTTTGCCATAACTTAGTGAGCGATCAGTAGTGTGATACGGAAGGGTAGTCGGGAAAAGAAAAAAAAAAAGGCATTTTATTGCAGGGTTGTTTTTTTTCTCTGTGTAGTGTCTTATGACTACAGCACTTTGCTGCAAGACTTACAGAAATAAAGCCCTTTTCAGGGCTGTGGTTGGGCTAAAAAACTAAGAACAAGTCAGAAAGAACAAGCATTTGTTAATGCCGAATGTTCGCTTGCAGGTATTTGCATTGGTGTTTGGCATTTATGCAGGCCCCCCCCCCCAAGTTGTATCCATGTCCCTTTAGCATCCACATCCCAACAGAGTACCTCTCTGCAACTCCTCTTGCATCGGATCAACATTTCACCCTCATACTTCTTAAGTGTCTGTCTTAGGAACCCTAACACTCTGGGCGTACTCAAGGGTACGAGCCTTTGTGGAAACTGCGCAATCCGCGCTTGTAACATAGTCATTCAGTGGAATTATGTCACCAAATTTTCAACATAGGCATTTTGTCACCTCTGGTCATGAACACTGTCACTATGATTTTCTTACTGTGTACTGAACACTGATTTCCCACAGCAACCGCGCTATTCTGCAACGGAAGTGTGAAAACACATTTCAGCCAGGATGTGAAAAATGACAGCTGTACTGTTCATAAGGAGGTGTGGGAAAATGCAAATGTTGAAAATCTGGAGTGAAAATCTAACAAATTTGTGAAGTTATGAGTGCGCGTGGAAACTGCGCAACGCATGCTCATAAAACAGTAATTTTTTGGAATTTTTGTACTGAATTTTCAACATAGGCATTTTAGGATGTCTACTCATTAACAGTGTCACTGTGATCTTCTTACTCTACCAAACATGATTTCCCACAGTAGCCACGCTATTGTACGTCGGAAGTGCGAAAACACATTTCAACCAGGATGTGAAAAATGAAAGCTGCACTGGTCATAAGGAGATGTGGGAAAATGGCAATGTTGAAAATCTGGAGTGGAAATATTACAAATTCACGAACTTACGAGTGTGCATAGAAACTACGCAACGCACGCTCGTCACACAGCCGTTTTATGGACTTTTGCCACCAAATTTTCGACATAGGCATTTTAGGACCTCTGCTCATGAACAGTGTCACTGTGATTGTCTTACTCTGTAGCGAACACTGATTTCCAACAGCAACCGCGCATATTTTGGCCAGGATGTGAAAAATGACAGCTGCTCTGTTCATAAGGAGGTGTGGAAAAATGCCTATGTTGAAAATCTGGAGTAAAAATATTACAGATTCGTGAACTTACGAGTGTGCGTGGAAACTGCGCAACGCACGCACGTAAATCAGTCATTTTTTGGAATTTTTTCACCAAATTTGCAACATAGGCTTTTTAGAGCCCACCTCATGAACACCAACACTGTCGTTTCATTAATCGGTCCCGAAAGGTGATTCCATGCAGTGACTGCGAAATCACCTTTCGGGACCAAATAACGCCATGACACTGACTGCATTCATGAGAAGGGGTGCCAAGAACCCCATGTGGAAAATTTTGTCCCGGAAGTTGAAAAAATGGCCGAGTTATCCACCTAAGTTGGAAAAATCCTATTTATGCCATTATACAGCTTACCAGCATTTCCTCAGTTCGTGGTTGGCTTTGAAGAGTATAGACCTGTTCCTGGTCCACCGAAGATCGTCGTGCCGGGCTTCGCAGATAAGTATGGGGTGAGGGAGGTGCTCAGAGGGTGGGCGCGGGTTGGCGCGGGGGGCAAGGACTCACCTAGGGACCGTTTTCTTGTTTTACAGGAATTAAAAAAAAAAAAAAAGACGCTTTTGGTACGCTTAGGGTGGGCTCTCAGCATGCCACCTACATGTTTGTTGGGGGACTGAGCCAAGGGATTGGGCACCCCTGCTGGCCATACAGTGTGGGGGAGCATGAGCATGCTGGGTGGGCTCCCAGTGTGCCAACTGCTTTGTTTTTTGGGGGCTGCAGCCGACTGGAATTGGGCACCCCTGTCAGCCACACAATGTGCTGGGGGTGCATGAGCTGAGGGGGATTGGGCGCCCCCCCTCAGCACACAAGGTGGGGGCTAGGGAGAAGAGCAAGGAGGGAGGGGGAGGACATTAGCAGAGGGAGGAAGTGGGAGGGATTCGATGCCGAGCTGTGCATGACAGCAGTTCGTCTGACATTGTATGCTAATTGTATACTCGCTACCACCGCTGATTGCAGCGGACCTTTTCTTAGAAGTGAAGACCAACACAGCCGAACTGCTGTCATACACAGCTCGGCATGTATTGGTCCCGTAGGGTCGCGCCTGTTACACTGAGCACTGCATTGGGGAGGAGGGTCACACACCTCCAAAAGTCATACTGTTGCAAGGCGTTCCTTGCGCATGCACGCAAGTGAACATAAAAAGCAGGCAGAGTGCATGTTCCAGCAAGTGGGGGAAAGGGACTGAAGAGAGCCTGTGCCAGGTTGTACTTGTACATGAGGAGAGGATTTAATTGCTATTGCAGCTACTTGTAGGCCTCTGGGAGAGGGACAAACATTAAAAATTAAGTAAAATAAGAAAAAGGAAGGCAGGACAACAGTGTCCCAGCAAGAATGGGGCAGGAAAGACTACAGCCAGAGAGTGCTGCTGAAAACAGCCTTTTTCAGGGCTCTGGGAGAGGGACAAAAAATATAATACAATAAAAGATAAAGGAAGACAGGGCAACAGTGTTGCATCATAGGAGAGAGACTGCAGCCTGAGAGTGCTGCTGAAAACATCCCTTTTCAGGGCTCTGGGAGAGGGACAAAAATAAAATGAATGAAGTAGTAAAAGAAGAAAAAGGAGGGCAGCAGTGTCCCAGCAAGAGAGGGGGCAGGAGAGACTACAGCCTGTGTGTGCTGAAAACAGCCATTTTCAGGGCTCTGGGGACAAAAAAGTGTGGACAGGTGAAACTTTTGTGGGACAGGCAAAATTTGCATCCCACCTATCCCATTGACAGGCATCTCAATAAAATTATTTCTAGCCCTGGTTAGTCCAATCAAAATAGGAAGGGTTAAGCAGCTGGGTTGGAGCAGAGGGGACAGGTCTAGGTCACTTCTGTTTAAGGTGCTGAAGAGGGTTACAAAGGTTATGACAGCGCCACCCAATAGCGAGAGGGGGCAGGGAGAAGTGCAAGCAGGGGGAGTGGAGTTGAGGGGAGCAAAGCAAGATTGCAGAGGGGTACAGCAGCGCCAGCTAGAGGCTGGAAAGTATAAGGAGCAAGGGGGAGTTTAGGATGTTAGAAAAAGGAACAACAGGAAGTCTTGTGACACCCTCTACCTATAAAGGAAACGATAAGCCAGGGTGGGGCAGTTGCCATGCTAGCACTGATGGGCCAGCACACTGCAGCCTGTGCTCTCTTGATTGGAATTCTGAAGAGATGTGCAACTTGATGTCTCGCAGGCTGCCTGCGATGCTCCTGGTGTGCTGGGAAGGGGAGGAGTGGCGATTGCAACCTGGGGTGAGAGATTAAGAAAGGGCTCACTAAAGGATTAAAGGGTCACAGCAAACAAAGGAGCAGGGATCAAGGCAGGAAAGAGAGGCAGAGGGAAGGGGTGGGAAGTGGAGAGAGAGGGAGAGAGAGAAATGAAGAGCAGAGAACTGGAGAAGCAGTAAGAGGGCCAACTGACCTGGCACATGTCAATAACCAAGCAAACAACACTAACTGCAGCTCAGATTGTAGCAGAGCAGCAGGCAAAGCAGTACAGTGAAACAACACCTAGCAATTAGAACAATTAAGGTGCAGATGAAACTCCGCTGAAAAGCAGAGGCAAATAACAGCAAGCACAGTCTGAGAATCAGTCAGTACTACTACGCAGACAGAAAATACATTTTCACACTGCAGCCTGTGCTCCCTTAAGAGGAATTCTGAAGAGGTGCTCTACCTGATGTCTTGCAGGCCACCTGCAGTGCTCCTGGTGTGCTGGGGAGGGGAGGAGTGCAGCCTGATGTCTTGAGGGCCACCTGCGATGCTCCTGGTGTGCTGGGGAGGGGAGGGGAGGAGTGGAGAGTGCAGCCTGATGACCTGTATTCTGCCTGCAATGCTCCTGGTGTGCCTGCTTTATGGTAATATCCCCAATTTTTGTCTGGATCTCTGCTCAGCATATATGAGTTTGGAACACAATACTGTGTAAGTTCTGCCAGGTCTTCTTAGAGGAAATCGATATGAGACTCCCAGCATTTCTTCCTCTAGTGCAATTCCTATGACCTAGGACTGGGCAGCGATCCCTTAGGTCTGCTGACCAAAACTTACTCTCTGTCGCTGAGGCACAGGTCAGGAAGCATAGGAAAACCAGGAGCAGCTGTAAAAGTCGCAACAAGTTTTATTATTAACAGTAAAATAAAAAAAATAAGATTGTTCAGAATAACTATTTACAATCGCAGTAGAACCATAGGAAAACAGAGTCCTTCTAAGTTTTTCTTCTTAATTTCCAGTCTCAATCTCTGTCTCCTTTGCAAAACATTGCAGCTCTTTTTTATAAGTCTGTGCAGGAGCTCATTAAGAAAATAGCATGCTTCTCACACAGTGTTCTTGTACATTTCCAGTGGTCTTGTCAGTTTCAGCAGGTGCAGCAAAAAGAACATTGTGACCCCGAACTGACCTCTTGTTTACATCTTCTGCAAAAGGTCTAAAAAATGCATCTCAGGTTAACCCCTTGAGTTCCAAATAGCTTTGCAATCATTTCAATAGTATAACTATATACAGTTCTAAACTAAGGGATCCCAGTATTAATTACATTTCACCAAAATGATTCACATATATTTTTATAACAGCAGATATGCAAGGGGGAGAAAAAACAGATCATCAAGTGAGAGTAGAGAGATAGCGAGAGGCAGAGAATTGCAAGACCATCGGGGTGATCAAGTCCTAGGTCTCATGAGAAAACTTGGTTGCGCAACCAGACAGAAAAGGAGAGAATAGAACAGTTCTTTGCATTTAAACTCCTTCTCCATAACAACTAGGACAGGGCCGTATTCAGCCCTGTCACATACCCCCCTCCTTAAGAGGGAACCTGTTTTAAAAAAGCAGGTTTCCAAAACATTCTTTAAATTCTCATCTAACAAGCAAATTCATTCAACTCAGCTTTCACTGACCTCAGCTCTGTTCTTCCACCTGACTATTTCAACGAAGCCGACCCCCAAACTCTCCCCTCAAGTCCCACCCTCTCTCCAAACTGGCCTCCATTCTACTTCAAATCAGTCAAACCTTACGAAGCTCGCAACTACGTCAGTAAAGCTATTGCTAGGTCCAGGTCAAGTGGTAACGCCTTTGACCTCAAGCTGCTTGCCCTCACCCTTGACGAGGTGCTCCTACCATTAACAAAAATCTTCAACCTCTCCCTCTCTCAGCCAGTTCCCTGATAAATGGAAATCTGCCTCTGTCACACCAGTCCACAAGAGCGGGGACAGAGCCCTCCTGGTGAACTATTGGCCCATCTCCATACTACCCCGCTCTCCAAGGCCATAGAGCGTATAGTATCGGACGAGCTTACGGAATACCTTGATAAATACGATGTCCTGTGTGCTCAACAGCATGGCTTTAGAAAAGGTCACAGTACCACCTCAGCCGTCCTTGAATTCACTGGTGCAATTCATAGTTCTTTGGACAATAGCCTTCTTACAGGGGCGGTCGTCATTGATTTGACAAAGGCATTCGATACCATCTGTCATCATCTACTACTCTCTCAGCTGCTAAATACCGGACTGTCTCCTGAATCTACATCCTGGTTTAAGAGCTACCTGGAAAACCGCTCACAAAGAGTGAAAATAGCTGACTTTCTCTCTGATGCCAGACCAGTATGCTCTGGAGTGCTACAAGGGTCAATCCTTGGGCCTCTTCTCTTCAGCATGTTCCTAAATAGTCTTCCACAATCCTGTCCGGAGCAACTCCTCCTATACACTGATGACGCTGTCATCCATTCCACCCACAAGGACCCCCACCTTCTGCAAAGCAAACTACGGCATGACTTCTCCTCTGTTGAAAACTTGTTCAGTAAACCCAAACTTGTCCTTAACTATAAAAAAAACAAAGTCCATGCTCTTCTGCAGCTTGCAAAACAAGCACTGGGACCACCCTCTCACTATTGCAAACTGCCTAGGTGCAATCCTAGAACAAGTGCAAACCTTCAAATACCTTGGACTCACTCTTGACAGTTGTCTATCCTGTGGGGCTTACATTGACAATGTTGCCAAAGTGACTAACACACGTATTGGCCTGCTTTACAGGCATAGGCAATGCCTAACTCCGGAAGCCTTAAGGATCGCAGTTCAGAGCTTGGTGATCTCAACCATCGACTATGGCCTCATCATCTACAGTTCTGCTTCCACCACCGCCCTCAGGTGCATATCTATGGCTTTGAACAAAGCTTGCCGACTCATCACTGGATCCCATCGTCTCACCCATATGTGTGACCTACTGTATACGCCCAAACTGGCTGGCTTCAACTCTCAAGCCGCATCAAGCGTCTAGCATGCATAATGGCTAAAAAAACATTGATGGGCTTTGCCCCCCCTTCCCCGGAGTTCAAGCTCTGCTACAACCTGCACAGAATCCCTGCCTCACCAGGGACTCTGTATCTCAATTGCTGCATATTCCAAGATGCCGGACCTCACAGGGACAAAGATCCTTTGCCTACAGAGCTTCTAGCTGGCTAAATGGTCTCACCAGGGACATCTCCTCCCTACCTAAGCTAGGCCCATTCAAATGTAACCTCCGCCTATTCCTCTCTGCCTCTAGTACATGCGACTGTCTTCTCTAACCTGCTGTTCCATTTTTGGCACTTGTCCCTTCTCACCCACCCCACTACTCTCCCCCTCTACCTCCCCCCCCCTTACTCCTACTTGCACTTTTCACTTGCATTTCCTGTGTGTTTTGACAATTGCCTCTGGCAGCATCTTCTTCTCGTATCTCACCAAATTCATGTTATCAATGTTATCCCTGTCCTCTGTATACCCCTAGTACCATCTAATCTGTATGTACTCAGGTGATGATAAACAACTGTAACCTGTTATCCTGTATTAATTAATGTCCTGCTCATTTGTTCTCAACCTGACGTGGAACCTTTGTAAAAGAGCCTTGGCTCAAAGGTAATTGTAATTCTAGACTCTAATAAATAAAATAAAATAAAAAATATAACATTTACAGTTTTGTGCATATACAGTATCCTTTTTTTCCCCATAACAACAGTACAGCAAATAGTGAAGTTTAAACTCAAACATTTGTGTTTTCAGCCTTCAGAATTCTCAACTCCAGATCCATGTCTAGACAGAAAATCAGCATTGACATTCTTTTTCCCAGATTTGTGCATCACTTTAAATTTAAATGGCTGTAGTGCCAGGTACCACTGTGTGATTCTAGAATTTTTATCCTTCATTTGGGTAAGCCAACAGAGAGGGCTGTGATCTGTTACAAGTGCAAAGTCAGCTCCTAGTAATTAAACGTAAGGGATTCCTTGGCCCACTTTGCTGCAAGGCATTTCTTTTCAATGGTGGCGTACCGTTTCTCTCTGTCGTGCAACTTCCTACTTATGTACAGACTAGGATGTTCTTTCCCATCTATATGCTGACTCAAGACTGCACCTAGGCCTACCTCTGATGGATCAGTCTGTAACAAAAATTGTTTCTCAAAGTCTGGGCTTCAT
This sequence comes from Neoceratodus forsteri, assembly GCA_016271365.2. Taxonomy (NCBI): domain Eukaryota; kingdom Metazoa; phylum Chordata; order Ceratodontiformes; family Ceratodontidae; genus Neoceratodus; species Neoceratodus forsteri. Next base: position 334,358,356 of record CM057456.1, on the reverse strand, counting down.
TTCTTATTTTTTTACACATCTTTTTCCCTCCGGCCACGGTCTGCGGGGCCTCTCTCAGGCATCCTGCCTGAAGTCCTCCTACCTGTGCCTCCTCTCTCCTTCTCCTCTATCCTTGATCGGCACCCCCAGCTTAACACCTCCAGGGTGGGGCCGCCCCTCCTCTTTGGGCACTCTTTAACAGTTAGACTCCGATGTGAGAGAGGACCTGGGTGGAGGAACCTGGAAGGCCAGGCAAGATGGACCCAGCCGTGGACATGGGGGCAGGTGCCGTCACCTACCCTGCAGACCGGGCTTTTCCTTGTTCTCTCCTCCCACCTCCTATGCGTGTGCATGCCCTGAAGCTCAGCGCAGGACAACCCCTGTCTGCATCAGGCCACACCAATTACGTGCTGCCTAGTGTGCTACAGTGCCCCCGGTCTCCACCAGGAGCCACTGTCACGCTGGGCGATCCCCAACCCCCCCCCGAGGAGGAGAGCAGCTCAGCAGATGCTCAATCCTCTCCCTCCCTTACAGTCCCCCAGTGGCCCGAACTCGCTCCCGAACTCTGGTTGCTGGCATGGCGCGAGGTGTGGTGTCCAGTGCCTCAACCCTCCGTGCCACCGGGCCGGCTAAGTCTGGGCTTCTTAAAAGAGGGGCTGAACATAATGCAGTCTTTTTTTTTTTTTTTTTTGGTGACTCTATTTCTGTTCCCTACCTTCGGGGCGTTTCACAAGGTACCATTCACAGCTCTTCAGCTCCACCGCCTGCCTGAACTGTCCTCCATGAGCTTCATCGGGTTCAGGACTCTGGTCTATCCCGGCCCCTTGGAGAGACCCCAGAATCCCCAGGGGGAGGTACTGGGGAACGGCCAACATTGGACATGTGGCCTTGGGCTACTGATGGTTGCTGTCGCCTTACCCGCCAATAGGGGAATTTTCTTCGTTTTCTCCCCGAGGCTCGAATTTACAGTGACGTCCCACTTGGCGTGTGCACGCTCCCATGCACACCCGAAAGATGTCCGCCGCAGCTTCAGTCCCCTGCATTCTTCAGCCATGCACTGTAGTGCCTCCACCCACCGCTAGAGGTCGCCAGTGCATGGCTTGTGGAAACCCCTCCCTCCCCAGGGAAGGAGAGCAGTGCATAGGATGCTCGATCCTTCCCCATCAACCCAAGCTCGCTCCCGAACCTGGGTCACCGGCGTGGCGTGAGGTGTGGTGTCCAGCTCCTCAACCCTCAGCGCCACCGGGCTGGTTCATAACACAGTCTTTACGGCCCGAAAAGCTTCATCACACTCGGGGGAACCATTTCACATTATTCGGGTACCATTTTGTTTGTGAGTTCAGTGAGGGGGGGTAGCTGACTCTGCAAAGTTGGGAACAAATCTTCAGTAATAACCATCCAGCCCTAAAAATGACCTGACATATTTCTTGGTTTTGGGGACAGGGCTGTTAGCTACAGCTTCTCTCTTGGAAACCTCTGGCTTGACATCTCCATTTCCCAAAATATCTGGTTTCCTGCATGCCCAATGCACACTTGGTAGGATTAATTGTCAGACCTGCCTTTTTGATCAATTGGATAACTGCTCATAGGTGTTTCAGGTGGCTTTTCCAGTCTGGACTGTACACCACGACATCATCCAGGTATGCAGTACAATAACCAGTATGAGGGGATAAAATTACATCCATGTACCACTGGAATTTAGCGGGAGCACCATGTAAACTAAATGACGTGGTGAACTGATAGAATCCTTTAAGAGTGGCAAATGCAGTTTTGACTCTGGATTCTTTAGCTAGGGGGATTTGCCAGCAACCCTTGGTGAGATCAAGGGTACTGCTATATTTGGCACTCCCCAGTCTGTCCACCAAATCATCTAATGTGGGCATAGGATAACTGTCAAATTCTGACACTTGATTGTTTCCTAATATCAAGGCATATTCGTACACCACATTCTTTTTTGTTTACAGTCACCACTGGTAATGACCAAACACTTCTCGACTCTTCTTTGATACCCAATTCTTTCATTTTTTTGTATTTCCTTAACCACGTCAGCTCTTAACCACTCTGGTAATCTGTATGTCTTTTGCCTGATAGGGCGAGCATTCCTTGTCACTGTTACATGCCCAACCCCTTTCCTCAGCCTGGTACTATGGTAAAAGTACCTGTTAAATGTCTTTAGCAAGTTACTAATTTCTGTGGTTTGTTTGGAGGTTAAGGAAACCTTCATCTTTGCAGCATCAACAGTAACAGTTTGTTCCAATTTATCATAAGCTACATCAATATCATCTTTATCAGTTTCTGGTAAACTAGCAAAGTAGCATTTGGTGTTTTTTCAACCCATTTCTTCAGGAAGCTAACATGGTGTATTTTGGTAGGATTCTTCCTATCAGGGGTCTCAATCTGATAGCTAACTGTGCCAGTACGTCGAAGCACTTTATAAGGCCCTTACCACTTCATTAAGTTTATTTTCTCTAGTAGGTAACAGTAGCAAGACCTTTTCACCTGGCTCAAAAACTTTCTTTTACCCCATGGTCATAATATACCTTCTGCTGGTTTTGGGCCTCTTCCTGATTACTGTGAATGATTTCAACATATTTTGCCAGCTTCTTTTTCAGGGCACACGTATAAGGATGTAATAGATCGTTTCTGATAGGGGTTACATAGAAACATAGACTTTGACGGTAGGTAAGGACCGCTTGGCCCACCCAGTCTGCCCATTTACCTACCTATTGGATAAGCTGCAGATCCTAGTTAACCAACAACCTACTTCTTCCCACCCCCCCATCAGGGCTTAAAATACTCGTCTGTCCGCCTGTCTCGGACAGCCCATTTTTAAATGGGACAGCCGTTTTTTTCACTGTGCCTGTCCCTGGGACAGCAGATAGTTTCTTGCATTAATCAAATTCTGATGGGCACTAGGACCCAGGAAGCAGGTTGGGTAGAGAGCGAGATGGACATCATGCACATCACATACATCGCAACATCATGTGGTCTCCAAAGTTTGTCTCTGGTCTGATCTTGTGATGCACTGGATGGCAGAATCGCTGTATGTTGGCTGGCGCTGGTGAGCTCAGTGGTCAGTCTTCTTGTCTGCCAAGGTAGGGAAACGTAACTGGAAGGGGCTGGCAGGGGTAACTGTGCATGCGCAGCTAGCTGTTCTCTCTCGCCCATGCTGCCATGTTCCTCATTTCATTTTGAGGCATCTGAGGAGCAGTGTGAGACGAGCATCGTCGATGATTAGTTAAAAACACAAAAAAACTAAACTGCCCTTTTCAGGGCTCTTCAGTGTAAAGTACCAGCCAAAAGCATTAGTCACTCACTCACTGAGAGTATATTCTCTCAGCTACATTTGTTGGAATTTGTTACTTTGACCTCTGCCATAACTTAGTGAGCGATCAGTAGTGTGGTACAGAAGGGCAGTCGGGAAAAGAAAAAAAAAAGGCATTTTAGTGCAGGCTTTTTTTTTTCTCTCTGTGTAGTGCCTGGTGACTGCAACACTTTGGTGCAAGACTTACAGAAATAAAGCCCTTTTCAGGGCTCTGGTTGGGCTAAAAAACTAACAACAAGTCAGAAAGAAAAAGCAGGCAGGAGTGCATGATCTTCCTGGACATAAAGTCTCCACCACTCAATCACACTAAAGGGGGTACCCCGGAGGTGCTAGGGCCCAGCGGGAGCCAAAAATCTTCAAGAGGGCTGGCGCCGGGGTAGGACCGCGCATGCACAGCACCACGAGACTGGCTCATGCCATATAGGCTACCTCGGCATCGACCCTCCAACCGCCTCAGTTCCTTTTTTCCCGCCGTCGAGTGTGCTTCAGTGATGATGTTGCTCACCCACCGGGAGTCAAATCTTCACGTCTATACAACAGCAGCTATAGTCGTTTTAGTATTTGATTAGATTATTGTTTTATCAGTTTAAAAAAAAATATTTATAATACTTAAGTAGAACTTTTTTCATCAGAAGTCGTTTTCAGCCCACCTTCGACGGAGTCGACCGTGAACGGGGCAGGTGACGGTAGAGACATTTCACATGAAAGCTGTGTTGTCAGTAGGGCTGGGTCTGGTCCGCCGCCCTCTACGGGGGGGGGGCTGACTACAGGTAGTCCAGTGCCCGGGGGGATGGGCAGTCTTCCTGAAAGCACAAAAAGAAGTGGTCTCATTCTCAATCCTCATCAAGGACTCAGCACTGTTTGTCCTCGAGTTCTTCTTCGGCTTCCTGGTTGAAAAAGGAAAGGTACTGCTCAAGGTCATCTTCTGGTACATCTGCGCATCAATCATCTGTTACCGGCAGCAGGGCCCCGACTCCGTCTCCTCCGGCCTCTATTTCTGGTGACCAACATCCTCGACTCCGGAGTCCCTTCCCACCCCCGGGGGGTCCTCCGGTGAGCAGTTTCACCATTGGACCACTCTTATGGAGCAGTGGATTTGGTGGTTGTCCCGTCTGCCTGAGCCGGTGAGTCTGTCACCTGGGCCTTCGGGCCTTTCGGTTTCGGACCTGTGGGCAGGGTGGTTGGAGTTTCCTAGTTGCATAGCGCCTTCTCCGGTGTCGTCGACGCCACACACTGGTGTTGCCCCCCCATATGGCTTTGGCACAGGGGTCAACACTGGTGCTTTTATCTCCTGCTGAATTTCTCAGACTTTCCTCAGTGAGTCGGGGGTTGGGAACCTCTGATATGGTGGTGCTGGCTCCTCTGGTGCCTGCGCCCCATCCTATACCAGCGCTGCCGGTATTCTCAGCACCGGCTTCTGTTCCAGTGTCTGCGGTGCCGCTTGGGGCAACAGGGTTTTCGACTTCAATTCTTGGAGCTCCTCTTCCTCTTTTTCCACCCTTTCCTATCTATTATGTCCCTTCAGGACTAGTAGGAGATGATATTGAGCCTAATCCTGATCTTCAATTGGGGGACGACTTTGATGACTCCTCCCTAGGGTTGGTAAATAAACCTTCTCTTACAGCAGAGCCTCTGATAGAGGACCTTTCCTTTAAGTCTCTGCTTAGAAATGTGAATACCACTCACTCTCTCCAGACTTCAGAGATCGATCCTGGGAAATTGCTGCGTCTGCAGTACCTGCACGTTCCGGATATTCCTGTGGAATTGACTCCTCCCTTGCAACCCTGTTTTGAGACTCTCTCTCAAGTGGTGTGGGATAATCCAGCACTTATTCCCCCTCTGTGGCTAAGTCCATAGATAGGAAATACGCCCCTCCCAAGGATCGGCCTATTCTGGCCTTGCAAGCTTTTGCTGATGTCATAGTTGTCCTGGCAGAGAATGATAAGGCCGTTCTTCCTCAAGAATCTACGGCACGTCCAATAAATAAGGAATCTCACAAAATCAACACTTTGGGAAAGCGAGTCTTTGTTGCCGCCACCCTGGGCAAGTGCACTGCAAGCTACCAGGGTTATTTCTCTCAGTATGAGTATACACTCTGGCATTCGCCCAAGGCCGTGGTAGAAGCTCTCCCAAATTCAAGAGTCAACGCAGCGCTCCTTCAAACCATTACTAGAGGCACTGAATCCAATAATTAGCAGCTTAAAGCCGCTATGGATGCCTTTGACACTGCTTCTAGAGTAGCAGCGGCTGGTATATGCACCTGACGCCACTCTTGGTTATGCACATCGGGATTCACAAATGATGCCCAGCAGAGAGTTATGAGTTTGCCTTTTGATGGTACGTACCTGTTTGGTCCTTAGGTCGAGCAGGTGCTAGATGCCACACAGAAAACTAGAACGGCTATCAAAACGGCCAGACCGCCATCCGCAGCCACTCGAAGGGGCGGGACCTGGCATCAGTTTCATAACCGTCAGTCCTTTTGTGGTAAAGGCAAAGGGGGCTTCAACAGAAACCAATCCCCTCAGCTGCAAAAGAAAATGCAGCAGAAGGCCCAGGGCCCCAAAGCACCTAGTGCCACCCTCTGAGATTCTGGCCCAATTCTCACCTCAGCTGTCCGAGGGGGACTCTTCCTCGGCAGTAGGAGGGCATCTGACTCAGTTTTACAACCAGTGGAAGTCAATCACATCAGACAAGTGGATACTCGGGATAATCTGCGAGGGGTACTCTTTAAACTTTTCAGAAACCTCTATAGATCACCCACCCAAACGACAGCCCAAACTGTCTGTGTCTCAGTCAGACCTTCTTGCTTCCAAGATTCAAGGCCTTCTAAACAACAGGGCAGTAGAAATAGTCCCGCTGGATCAGCGGAACACAGGTTTCTACTCCCATTACTTCCTAGTTCCAAAGAAAACAGGCGGCATGTGCCCAGTTCTCGATCTGAGGAAGTTAAACAAATTCCTTTACAAGGAAAAGTTCAAGATGATATCACTCAGTACACTTTTACCTCTGGTTCATCAAAATGATTGGCTGGCCTCCCTGGACATGCAGGTCACCTACCAACATGTTCTCATACACCCAAACCACCACAAATACCTAAGATGTGTGGCATTGGGTCAACAGTACCAGTTCAGAATCTTGCCCTTTGGGCCATCCTCGGCACCTGAAGTCTTTACAAAGTGCTTTGCAGTTCTCGCAACGCATCTCAGAAAGCTTGGAATTCAGGTGTTCCTGTATCTGGATGATTGGCTCCTAGCAAGTCCCTCCAGACAAGAGTCTCAGGAAGCCATAGCTGTGGTTTCAAAATTCATCACGTCCATGGGAGTCCTGCTAAATTTGGGAATGTCGCAGCTACAGCCCTTCCAACAGCTCCTCTTCATAGGAGCCCTTCTGGATACCTCTAGCGCAAAAGCCTTTCTTCCAGAGGACAGAAGGAACGACATCCTTCAGATGGCGCACTTCATCAGGGAGAATGACTCGGTTCAAGCTCTCTCGATGCAGCGGATGCTGGGTCTCATGGCATCATCAGTGTTTACCATACCCCTGGCTCGTCTTCACATGAGGACTACCCAGTGGATGCTCAGCACTCGGTGGTCGCCAACCACGCACCCAAAGTCCTTTCACATCAAGGTGACAGAACCCTTGAAACAGTCACTCACCTGGTGGACTCAGGAAGACAACCTTCTGGAAGGTTATCCCTTTGCCCCTCTAGAACCTCAGATCTCCATCACCATGGATGCGTCCCTACTCGGATGGAGAGCTCACTGCCAGGATCTTCACACCCAGGGTCGATGGAATCAGGATGAGTCTCAGCTTCACATAAATGTTCTAGAAATGAGTCATCCTGTATGCAGTCTGAGCCTTGAAGGACATACTCTGTCACAAGATCATTCTCCTTCAAATGGACAACAAAGCAGTGATGTACTACATCAACAAGCAGGGCGGGAGCACACTCTTACCCTTTATGCAGGGAAGCGGTGGGAGTGGTGCCTGGAGCACAAAGCACTGATCCAGGCGGTCTACCTGCCAGGGGTGCAGAACAATCTGGCGGATCATCTCAGCAAAATGGAGACAGACCCTCATGAGTGGTCTGTCGACACAAACATTGTGCAATCGCTCTTCGAAGAGCGGGGAACCCCAGACCTGGACCGTTTTGCGTCCCCACTCAACACAAAACTGCCTTTCTTCTGCTCCAGAAATTCAGAACCTGGCATTTTCTGTCAGGATGCATTCAGACTGTGGTGGACAAGACACTTTCTATACGCATTTCCTCCTCTTCCCCTAGTTCAAAAGGGTGCTACTCAAACTGGAGGTACAGGAAGGCAGAATGATCTTAATCACCCCATTCTAGCTTCGTATGATCTAGTTTCCATTAATCAACAGATTATCGGAAACTTCTCCGAGACCGCTTCCACTTCCTGCGAACCTGCTGACCCAGGGCCCTGTTGTCCATCCCAACCTGAAGTCCCTTCACCTCCATGCCTGGCTCCTGAAGAGATAGAGGTGAATAGGTTTAACATTTCACATAGGGTCTCAGATATTCTGTTAGCTGCATGCAAGCCAGCTACTCAAAACACTTACACGGCTAAGTGGAAATGGTTCTCCATCTGGTGCACAAAATCCTCTCCTAGAGTATCTTCTAGATCTGTTGAACACAGGCCTGCAATACTCAACCATGAAGGTTCACCTTTGTGCAATCTCAGCGTACCACGAGCCCGTACACTCTGTGTCTCTGGCTCAGTTACCTGTGATCAAAAGGTTCCTTAAGGGCATACTACATACTAGGCCACCAGTCAGATGACCAATAGCTATCTGGGACATTAATCTTGTGCTAGACATGCTCACCTGTAAACCTTTCGAGCCCCTGGCTACTTGTGAGCTGAAGTTTCTGACTTGGAAGACCGCCTTCCTTGTAGCCATTACCTCCGCTCGCAGAGTGTCTGAAATACATGCTTTGGTCACAGACCCTCCATATACTGTATTTCACAAAGACAAGGTGGTTCTTAGGGCTCACCCTAAGTTTCTCCACAAGGTTGTTTCAGAATTCCATTTGAATCAGCCCTTGGTCCTCCCAACGTACTTTGCGAACTTCCAGAATGAGGGGGAGCATACCCTGCATCCTCTGGATATAAGGAGAGCTTTGCAGTTCTGTTTAGACAGAACTAAAGAAATCTGCATGTCAAAATAACTGTTTGTCTCCTTCAGCACGGCCCGGCTAGATCAGCCTGTTAATATCAGATGCATTTCAATATGGCTAGTGGTATGTCCTTGCCAGTGCTACTCCATGACACAGGTTAAGCTGGAAGGCAGAGAATATGCGCATTCTACCAGAGCAGTTGCGGCATCTCTGGCAGAAATCAAAACGTGCCCATTGTGGACATCTGCAATGCGGCCACTTGGAGCTCTCTGCACACTTTCGTAAAGCACTGTGCTTTGGATGTCCATGCCAGGCAGCATCAGTCCTTTGGCAGGAAAATCCTTAATGGACTTATGTCCTAAGTGAACTCCTCTCTCCTGCCGCCTGTCTCGGGGGATTATTTTAGCTTGGTACTCTCCCATTAGTGTGAATGAGTGGTGGAGACTTTATGTCCAGGAAGATATGGAAATTATGTACCTACCATAATTCTTGATCTTCTTGGACGAAGTCTCCACCACTCATTCACACACCCACCCACCATCCCCCGAGCTCACTCATCCTGTTTTTGGCCTTCACCCCCTCGTTGTTGGGCTGTGAAGACTCTGTTGAGTTGACCCTTCTTACACGGGTCATGCGGACTTTTTAATTTCGGAATAGGTAATTTCATTAGGTTAGTTTATGCTGCACCTCCTCGGTAAAAAAGTACTGAGGCGGTTGGAGGGTCAACGCTGAGGTAGTCTATACGGTGCGAGCCAGTCTCGCGGAGCCGCGCATGCACTGTCCTACCCTGGCGCCGGCCCTCCTGAAGATGTTTGCCTTCTGCTGGGTCCTAGCGCCTCCAGCGTAGTCCCATTAGTGTGAATGAGTGGTGGAGACTTTGTCCAAGAAGATCAAGAATTATGGTAGGTACATAATCTCCATTTCCAACAAGTGGGGGAAGGGACTAGAGGAGAGCCTATGCCAGGTTGTACTTGTACACAAGGAGAGGATTTAATTGCTATTGCAGCTACTTGTAGGGCTCTGGGAGAGGGACAAACATTAAAAATTAAGTAAAATAAGAAAAAGGAAGGCAGGACAACAGTGTTCCAGCAAGAGTGAGGCAGGATAGACTGCAGCCAGAGAGTGCTGCTGAAAACAGCCCTTTTCAGGGCTCTGGGAGAGGGACAAAAAATAAAATACAATAAAAAATTAAAATGGAAGACAGGGCAGCAGTGTCCCATCAAGAGTGGGAATAGGAGAGAGACTGCAGCCTTTTCAGGGCTCTGGGAGAGGGACAAACATAAAATGAATGAAGTAGTAAAAGAAGAAAAAGGAGGGCAGGGCAGCAGTGTCCCAGCAAGAGAGGGGGCAGGAGAGACTACAGCCTGTGTGCTACTGAAAACAGCCATTTTCAGGGCTCTGGGGACAAAAAGTATGGACAGGTGAAACTTTTGTGGGACAGGCAAAATTTGCATCCCACCTATCCCATGGACAGGCATCTCAAAAAAAATTATTTCTAGCCCTGCCCCTTATCTTTCCCATGTTTCTTTTATTACATTTAGTGGCCCTCTAGGTTGTCTACCATACAGCAATTAAAATGGTGAAAAACCTGTTGATGCCCGTGGCACCTCTGTAAGAAAAAAGCAGGTAAGGCAAGTATTAGTCCCACTCTTTCCCTTCCCCTTTTACAAATGCATTTCAGGGTTTGATTAAAATGCTCAACAAGACCATCTGTCTGAAGGTGATAAGGGGAGGTTCTTATGGCAGTGATGCCTAGTAGTCGGTAAAGCTCCTTCAGTAATGCAACACTAAAATTACTACCCTGATCAGTAATAATCTCTTTTGGTATGCCCACCCTGCTGAAAATTTTGGCAAGCTTTGCTGCAACTTTTGGGGCTGTGACAGTATGCATAGGAACTGCCTCTGGGTATCAAGTAGCATAGTCACATACTACCAAAAAATGTCCCTTTTTACTTTTGTCTAAGGGGCCAACCACATCCATTGCAATTCTCTCAAAATGCACATCTATCAAGGGTAGGGGCACGTTGTCTTTTTTAGTCACTGGGGCTACTTTCTGACATTCGGCACAGGAACTGCAATACGTAGCAATATCTTCATGAATTATAGGCCAGTAAAATCTGTACAGCAATCTGGCAAGGGTGCGATCCCTCCCTGAGTGACCAGCCATAGGACTGTCATGTGCTATCTGTAACAACTCAGATCTATACGTTTGTGGTATAACCAGTTGTTCTACCTGGTCCTGTGTCTGAGGTTTAACTCAAACTCTGTACAGTAGCCCATTACATTTTTTTTTTTTTAGACTTTATTTATTAATTTCCTCAAACGTACAGGACATACATGAAACAGACATTTCTTTCACCGAACTTAAACTAATTTCCTCCTCTTTTATTAATTCACAGGAATTTCATCTATCATGTTACAAGAATAGGGCTAATGGTCAAGAATTTATACAGAGGGTAGCATATAACATCCACCTAAGCTTACTGGATACTGATTATCAAATTCACCCAAGTCAATTTCCAGGATGTACCTATTAAAGATAAACCTTTAAATGTAAGGAAGAGGAGGAGGGTTGGAGCAGCTGGATCACCCTGCCATTCCTCAATCAAAATTGAAACACAGGGACTCCATTCATGAAGTACAGGACTATGTGTTATAAAATGCGTCCTGCCCATTAAGTCCTTTCATAACAAATCTAGGAAACCTTTATCAAGGCAAGAAGTCAGGTCTCACCCCCGCCATATATAGAACCCATCTCCTCCACAGAATCTCAAAGCTGGGAACCCTTTTATTAATAGTGGCAGTTAGAGCCTCCATTCTATACAAGTTTATCATGCGGTCTTGCCACATATTCAGGGTGATAACTTTGGAAGAGCACCAGTTACTAATGATTGCTTTTTGAGCAGCTAGGAATGAGATTTTCAGGAACTTAATTGTTAGGGGATCCCGAAATTCCTTGGGTAGTTCCAAAAAAAAAATAACAAAGGGGTGAGATTTCCAAATTAGGAACCAAGATTATCTGTAAGGCCTGTTGAAGATCTTGTATGAAGGGGGTTAATATAGGACAATCCCACATTATATGGGCTAATGATGCGGGAGAATGTCCACAGTTTCTCCAACAAGACGAAGACAAGGAGTCTCTGTATTTCATCTGGTTCGCTGGGGTTCGAAAATATCGAATAAAAATCTTCCACGAGAACTCCTGCCAGCTAACTGCCGCTATGCCCCAGTGGATCCTCGTTTGTGTCCACACCCAGAGTTCCTCGGGGATCCGGGTTCCCAGGTCCCACTCCCAAGCTATCCTTATATAAGAGGAGCAATCCCCTTTCCAGGACAGGAGCACCTGATATAATTTAGAGATAATATGAGATCTGATCGGGTCCCCCCTATTGCTTTCCTGAGAGTGTATGCAATCTGTGAAGGAGATGAGCCCATAATCCTGCGTTGCATCACTAAATTATTAATATAATTTCTAATTTGGAAGTATTTAAATCTGTCCTTCCATGCAATTCCATACCTATGGACCAATGAATCAAACGGCAGAATCTCACCATCTTTTAGAAAATGCCAAACCAGGTGTAGGCCCCCTCTCCTCCCATCCCTTAAATCCTGCATCCCACTTGTTGGGTGTGAATGACTCTAGATATGGAACTGAAGTCGACAAATTCCTCCAGCTCTTAGTGCTTTTGTCTCCCAAAATTCCATACCATACCGTCAGAGTGGAGGCTGTGTAAGGATTATCTACCTGCCCTGTGTTTAACCTACCTCTTTGCCCAAGGAGCATAGCATTCAAGTTTTGCCGTGGGTTAGTCTCCCCTAACTGCAGAGATTTCCACTTGGCCAGATAAGTCTGATCCAGCCAATAAAAGGCTGTTCGTAACTGAGCTGCATAATGATATAATCTAAAGTTTGGCAATGCCAAACCCCCTTCTGCCTTCGGGATCTGGAAGGCCGAAAGGCGGATTCTAGGTTTTTGTGAACCCCAGATAAAGCGAGAGATTGTCCTATTTAAAGTTTGAAAGTATGTATCCGGGATCTGAATAGGGATTGTCTGTACCAAATATAACAACTTAGGAAGCATTACCATTTTTATCGCTTCCACCCTTTGAATCAATGGTATAGGGATAGGGGCCCACTGATCTAATTCCAACTTAATTTTCTCCAACACTAGGATAAAATTGAGAGAACATCCGTTCTGGTTGAGAGCTCAATTGTACCCCAAGGTATTTAATCTGGGATACATTCCATTTAAATGGGAATTTCTTTTGAATTTGTTCCAATGGTTCATAGCATGTTCTTAAAATTTCCGTCTTGCTCATATTTATTTTGTACCCCGTCAGGAGGCTAAATTCAGACAGCCGAGCCCACAGGGGTTCCAATGATTGCTCTGGGTTTCTGAGGTAGATTAATAAGTCATCCGCATAAAGCGCCAGTTTATGTGTATCCCCACCCATATTCCAACCCTGTACTAACTCATCCTGTCTTAATGCCTGGGCCAAAGGCTCTAGATACAAGGCAAAGAGGAGGGGGGGAAGGGCACCTGCCTAGTTAAAAAGAGCAATGGGGGAACTCTACCATTAATCTTTATATATGCCTTGGGGCTAGTTTATATATTATTTATAATTTTAATGAAGGATTTGGATAATCCGAATGCCCCCATAGTTAGAGTCAGGAAACACCATGCCACCCGGTCAAAGGCTTTCTCCGCGTCCAAGCTTAGCAGCATGCAAGGTGCCCCCGACCGGGCCGCCTGGTGCAGGACCTGCAGGGATCTTTTGATATTATCCTGAGTCTGTCTACCAAGGATAAAGCCCGTCTGGTCATAATTGATCAGATCGGGCAGTACCACTTCCATACGCATCGCCAAAATAGATGCATATAACTTATAATCAATGTTTAAAACTGATATAGGGTGAAAAGCATTACACTGCGTGGTGTCTTTACCCGGCTTAGGGACACTAGATATAACCGCATAGTTCCAGGAGTCTGGGAGCACCTCCCCCGATTGTGCTTCCTTGCAAGCCTCCAATAGGGGGCTCTTAATTTCTTTTACGAATAACTTAAAGAACTCAGGGGTGTATCCATCAGGACCCGGAGATTTTTTTGTTTTCAGCCTTTTAATCGCTGAAGCCACTTCTGTAGAGGAGATGGGAGAGTCAAGAGAATCTCTGATCTCTTCCGTCAACCTTGGTAATTTTAAATTCACCAAGTATGATTTGATTTGTTCTTTATCCGGCATTTGTTCCAATGTGTATAGATTGGAATAGAAGTCTCAGAAACTATTCAAATTTTTTTCCGGGGAACTTAATACCTGACCTGTCTTGGGGTCCCTGATCCGAGTAATCGTAGACCTGGCAGTATGTTGTCTCAGACGGTGGGCTAGGAGGCGAGAGGCTCTGGGGCCAATTTCATGGTATCTTTGCCGCAGACACTGCAATGCTTGTTCTGTTTTTATATCAATTAGCTTTTGGATTCTTTGTTTAATGTTTTGTATGTCTGATATTACCGTTTTGTCCCCCTCCTGCCTGACGTCCCTGTAAAACAAGTAATTGATTTTGAAGTTCTTCCATCTGCTGATTTTGTTGCTTTCTAAAGTGGGCAGCAAACTTGATACAGTCTCCTCTGAAAACTGCTTTCACTGTATCCCATCATACAGTGCCTGGCACCCTAGGGTACTTATTATCTTGTTGTATTTGTGTTAGCCTCGCAGTGGCCATGTCTGTAAACTCTTTTACATTAAGAAAATAATTGTTAAACTTCCAGAGAGACTGACCCCTTTGGACTTTCCAATTCAGTCGCAGCAACAGCTGGGAATGATCAGAGAGTACCAATGGGATATGTTTACAATCCAAAACTTGGTCTTGGTGCTCTCCAGAGATCAACAAGTAGTCAATCCTGTCAAAGGAGCCATGGGGGAATGAGTAGTGTGTGTACTCTCGCTTATTTTTGTTATGCCTTCTCCAGGCATCTACCCAGAAGGCCCCCTTTAGATGTTTCTTAATAAATTTACTAGCCGGATTTTGTCGGAATGCCTTAGTTTTGGACGTGTCGATTTGCTCCCACACCTGGTTTAGGTCTCCCCCTACTATTAATAATCCCCTTTGCTGCTCCGTTATTTTATGAAGTAAGGACCGAAAAACATCCTTAGTAGGGGGCACACATACAGGGAGACCAATGTAATGGGGGTACCCTCCAAGTTCCCTGAGACAATGACCAGACGGCCCTCAGGGTCTGCATAACTGGCCAGCCTCTGGAATTGTGTTCCTTTGGAGACCAGAACTGCAGAGCCTCTTCTCTTTCCCTTCCCATATGAGGCAGCGATCACCTGGTCATACCCATACTTCCCCAGTTTCTGATGTTCAGATTTATTTAAATGGGTTTCTTGCAGTAAAACAAATGTGGGCTTCTGTCTTTTTATAGCTGACATGACTTTGTGCCTTGTCACCGGGTTGTTTAGCCCATTAAGGTTGTGAGAGACAATTCTTATATTGGTATTATCCTCCATTTACTGGACAGAAACCATTCTCCCATCTGCATAGGGGTTCCCCCTTCTCCCGTCCCCTCCACAATGAATTCCAGCGCTCCCCTCTCCCCCCCGTCTCCAATCTCTCCCCAGAAATGTAACATTCTTTGCATTCCTGTATATTGATCTGATGTACCATATCATTGAAGGCCTTCATTTAACTTTGTAGCTCTCAACACCACGTAAACACAGACAAAACAGAAAATGTCAAACCTCCTGTGGGCCGGCGCTAATAGAGCGATCCCTCCCCAGGAAGAAAAACTATTTACAAGATTACTCCCAAGGTAGGAGAACAGTAAATACTGTTCTCTAATAATTCGAGCTCGTAGGACTTTGAATAGGAGGTAAGGGAGCCAATAAAATGACACGCTCCTCCTGGACCTTAACCTTATCAGGTCCTTGCCAGATGTCTTGGCATATCATCAACAACAGTGTACCCATAAAAAACAGAGAGTATACCTGGCAGCAGACCTCCCAGTATAATCAATCTGGGTATTCAGCTCTCTTCCCCCCTCAGTCCTCCTTCTCTATTGAGGCTGTAAAATGCAATCCCGTGCTTCCTCTGTCCTTGAATTTACCCCCACGATACCCTCACCCGCTGTATAAATAAAGAGGAATTTATAAAAGTTTCCCAATTTCACATTAGTGTTCCATTACAAATGAGAAATAGCCCATCAGTTGCAGACCGCAGTCAGTAATAAGTGTTTCTTTAACAGATACTTCGGAACAAAATAGGGAGCATGTATCCAACGTTCTGCCCTTAACTTCTTGGACTGAGGCAGTCTGCCGCCCAAGAGGTGACGAAAAATGTGATCCTCCTCATCTTTACAGAATGGGCGTATAAACCCAACCCAGTTCCAAGGGATGTCTCTGGTATCCTAAGTCATAAGACACAGAGGCCCCCAAAAGTTTTCAGCCCCCCACCTGGTTTCCCTTAAATTGAGCAAACCTGCGGCTGCTCAAGTTATGCCACATCTCTTATCGAAATGTGCTCCCGTATTTTGCTAGGCTAGTACAGACCCTCCTGACATTTATATTCACTTCAACGATGTTCCCGCTGAGAGTAAAAACATAGTGGTGGCGTCATAGCTTCTACAGCATCTCCCCGCCCGGCGGAGCTACTCAGCCGAGTCTCTGCATTTATCAATGTGTCTTCAAGGGAAAAACTTAATAACTGTGAAATCTGCTAGTGTGACTCAATAAAGCATGTCCGCTCGAGAGGGGCCCCCTCTAGATAACCCCCCTAGTCCTCTCAGAGCCACATAGGGATTTACACTGTTACCAGGCTTCAGCCTCCCAACCCCTATTTTCCCCCCTCCCAGTGGATGAAAGCTTTGGTATCTGTGGAATCAGTAGTGTAGAATTTTACTAAGGTGATGTCGTTGCCTGTCAAACACCATATCAATTGTTCCGTGTCTCTCATGACAAGATAAAGTTTATAGGCGACTCAACACCTCCGTGTCCCCCCCAAGGCCCACAGCAATTACCAACTAGGCCTCGAAGTGGATTTCCACAAGTCCTTCTTGCTTAGACCGTGAGATCGACACCGATTATATGGAGTTAGACACCGGGAGAAGGCCTCTCCCTAACCCAGTCACCAGCTCATTGCATAGGGATCAACCCTCAAGTGTCCTCCGTCCTCTCGGTTGATGTCTCCTTGGACGCCTGGGGGTGAGTGAGTTTCTGCAGCATTTTTCTGATGTCTTGAAGCGTGGTAACCGCTGTTTTCCTTCCTGGTTGAGTGGGATGTCGAAGTCCGGCCTGACGCCAGGGATTCTGTAAGACGGCCGGAGGATCCTTACGAGTGGGGGCCTCTGATATTTCATGCTCTTTGTCTCTCATTGCTCAAAGCGCTTCTTCACACGAATAATATAGTTCTGTACCAGCCTTCCAAAAAACTTGCAAGCGAGAAGGGTAAGGAATTTGAAATCTAATGTTTAGGGCTTTCAGTTTCCGGAGTATCGGGGTGTATGCCATCCGTTGTTGCTGGAATACTGGGGGGTAATCTTGATCAAACGACAGGCGGGCCCCTCTGTATTCGACTCGCCCTTGTTTCCAGGCTGCCCGTAGAATTTGCTCTTTCTCCCGGAAACTTGAGAATTTCGCTATTATTGACCGAGGCCTAGCAGACGCTGCTGTCGGTTTAGGCACCAACGCTCTGTGCGCTCTTTCAATTCTGAATTGGAAGGTTGGAGGTAAATCCAGGACATGTCTTAGCAGATCCTCCAAAAAATCCGTCATCTCCCCAACCTCCATAGCTTCGGGTAAACCATTTATTCTTAGATTGTCTCTACGGGAGCGAGCTTCCAAATCTATGCATTTAGCAGTGGTGAGTTCTTGTTGGTGTACTATAAATTCCATGGCTCATGAGATTTGGATTAAATCATCTTCGGCGGTTGATATGCATTCCTCCGTGGAGGTCATTCTAGTTTCCAAACCCTTTAAGTCAGAGTGCAGCTTGTTGAATTCCTGCTTTGTTTCTGATCAGAACTGCTTGATTTCGGAGAGAAGGGTTTCAAATCTAGACCGGGACAGAGTTTCCAGTTCTGTCTCCATGTCTCCTCCTGCCATGCTCGAAGGTGACTCTCTCCCACTATTCACTGAACTTGCTGAGCTCAATCCTCCTTGATCCACCTTCGTTTTCCGATTTTTTGAACGGGATCTTTTCCCAGCTGAGTTTCCACTATGCAGACTTTGCATTTTTACCCCATGTTGCTTACGCTGAGCTATGTGGAAACGTTTTTGTTGTTGGTGATGGGGGGAGTTGTTCGTCTAAGCTGCCATGATGTTGGTGACGTCACCGGAAGACCCATTACATTTTTTTAAACATATGTTCACCCTGTTTTGGTTTTACCCCAGCTGCTTAAAATAACCCTGTAGAGAATCATCATTAGCTTGCTCTGAAAGAAAATCAGTTATCAGTTTAGTTTCAGCATTTTCATATGTTAACCCCTTGTGTCCATCAGTCTTTTGTTGCCACTGTTTCTTCAGGCGCCGTCTTTCTCTCCTGAACTTCCGGATCTTGGAGCGGTGCTCAAACAAGTCCGAATCTAAATCAGCCAAAGGAAGAGTCCCCACCATCTGAGATTTTCTTTGCCTGAGTTCTTGTCACCACAGCTGCTGAAACATCAGGATTTACTCCCTCTGCGATTAACTCTGTAAATCCTGGAAAGTCATTTCCAATATTTACAGGTACAGGTAACTTAGGTATTACCCCCACTTTCATTTGGTGCGCTACACCCTTAACAGAGTAACTTGGCTGGTGGGATAGTATCGAGTGTCCCCGTGGATGCAGATGACACCAGTACCTGGTCCTTTTGGACATTGTTTTCCCAGCACTTCGGTATGTACTAGGGTCTGTCTGCTTCCCAAATCTATAAGTCCTTTCACAGTCTTATCTCCCACCCTCACATCTGTTAAGTATTTACCCCAATTTGCTAAGGACAAATCTGCTCCAGTGTCACTCTTCTTACTATGGCAATTTCTTACAGTATGACCTGGCTTATTACAGTTATAGCAAATAAAGTCTTTGGTCCCAGATTTGTTACGCTCACCAGAGTTCTTATCAGACTTGGAGTTTAAATGGGAAAAGAATGTCTTACTGGTGCGTGGCTGTTACCTCGCTGCTGCGGCATCTGTCTGGCCATTTGGTAGTCTCTGGCCAAAGAAACAGCCTTTTCCCCACTTTTGGGTTGGTGTTCTTTCACCCAAAGCTGCACATCTGTAGGCAGGATGTTGATGAATTGCTCCATTGCAAATGTGTCGATCTGTGGGACTGTTTTAACCTCTGGTTGGAGCCATTTTATCAGGAGTTCTCTGAGTCAGGTGAAGGCTTCCTGAGGATTGTCAACTGAGTTGTACTTCAGAGACCAAAATCTCTGCCTGTAGGTCTCTCCTGAGCTGTCATACCTTTTCAGGATTTCGCTTTTCACCAGGTGATAGTTTTCTGACTGTGCAGTGTCCATACTGCTGTAAACAAGTTGGGCTTTCCCTGTCAGGTAGGGTACCAATCTGATTGCCCATTGCTGCTTTGGCCACTGGCAACCCTTTCAGAAGTTGTCAGGTATGCTTCGATATCATCAGAGGGACACAACTTTGCAAGTTTAATGTATTTTAAGTTGCCTGTGTCCTGTTGCCCGTCTGGATTTGTGCCAGATCCTCTGCCTTTGATAGCCTGCAAGGCATCCAGCCACTGCTGCTCCTGTCGCTGCATCTCTTCTCTCCTCTGCTGCTCAAGTTGTTGCATTTCTTCTTTTCTCTGTTTTTCCATCTCTTTTTGTTGTCTTGCCCACCATTTGAAAAAGGCAGTCAGGCTTTCAGTTTCTGTCACTGCCTGTTCTTTTTCTGTAACTGGTGCTAGCTGTACATTCTCAGCTTGAACTTCTGTCTCTGCTAGTTTGGCTGCCATTCTCCTGGTAACCACTCCTGGGCTTGCTACTGCAGAATCCATACCTTTATTCTTTGCCTCCCTGGTCCAGGTCAAGTACCCACGCACAAAACTCCTGGCTTAGAGTATGCGTGACGTAAATCTCACTTAGGCTGACACCATCTGTCACCTAGGCACAGGTCAAAAAGCATAGGAAAACCAGGAGCAGTTGTAAAATTCACATCAAGAGTTTTATTATTAATAACAGTCAAATAAAAAAAAATAAAATTGTTCAGAATAACTATTAACAATGGCAGTAGAAACATAGAAAAACAGAATCCTTTTGAGTTTTTCTTCTCAATTTCCAGTTTCAGTCTCTGTCGCTCTCCTTTGCAAAACATTACAGCTCTTTTTTATAAATCTGTGCTGGAGCTCATTAAGAAAATAGCATGCTTCTCACACAGTGTTCTTGTAAGTTTCCAGTGATCTTCCCTGTGTCAGTCTTTACCAGTCATCAGTGGTGGGTGATTGGCCAGAGACAAGCACCCTGCGGAGGCTTTTGGAGGGCCGCCATTGGCACCACCCACGAGTCTGACGACTGCTTGGCACTGCGAGTTGGCCAGTAACAGCCATTGGCTCCTCCTCCACCTCAGTTCTGCTTCTCCGCCATAGAGACAGCACCTCGCCTGTAGCTCGCATTTACACCTACGCCATTGCGGCCTAGTCTGACGATTGAAACCTTCAAAGCCTCGGAGTCATCGCTCCTCAGGGCCATCCTCTCGACGCCAAGCCTCAATCTGTCACTGTCCGACTCCACCTTGGTTCTGCCACCCACTCGGCGCCGTTTATCAACTTACCAGTAAGATTTTTCCTTTTTGAGTGGTGTCAAGTATTTTCTGTTTTTTGTATTTGGTTACTGTCACATCATGCCTGGTCCTCTGGACAAGAAACGTTCTTCTAAGATAATGGGCCAGCCACCTATTCATCGGTGTCCCTGTGGTCGGCAAATCTCCGTTACCGACCGGTTGCAGGTCCTGGTGTGGAATGTTCCTCTGTGCCGCCCATTGGCACCGCTTCAGATCCCAGGGCCGTCTGCGACTCTGATGATTGCAGCGCAGTGGGTTGGAGAGCCCCTGGGGCTGCTGGTCTGGAGATCTTCTGGATCATCTTCTGTTCGGAGCCGGATGATTCGGAGGTTGATTCAGACTAGTGGCCTGACTCCTCGGAGTCGGAGGGTTCTCCACAGCCTAGAACTCTTGCGCCTCCCCAGGTGCTCCCATCTGCGGCTCCCATGAATGCAGCCCATGCCAACTCTCGAGCCAATGGCAGCTCGAAGGGACAGGTGTGAGCTGGCGGACCACTGCTACAGGTGCGGTGGTCCGGGCTTTTGGGGAGAGGTTGGCTGCCATCCTTGGTGCCATCCTCTCTATCAAAGTCAAGACCAAATCCCCCTCCTCTGCGACTCTCCTTGGGGAGTCTGCGGCATTGGGGTGTTCTTTGGCACAGAGTGCGAAGAAGAGGTCTTCCTCGGAGTTGGTGAGGTTGAGGGGATGGGACAAGGGGCAGAGGTACCCTTCTGTGGCCCTTTGGGACCTGAGGAGGAGCCACAGTGCTGAGCCCAGGTTCCCTCCCTTGTCTTCTTCGAGGGAGTCCTCATTAGGTGGGGCTGGGGACCGCCCTTCTGGATCCATGCGACCCCGGTCCCCTGATAGGGAAGCTTACCATATAGGACTCAGTCCCAGCCGCTTTACTTTGCTCAACAGGATGGTGACTTTGCAGACCTGTGGATTCCCTGTTATGCTGGGATCGCCTGTTGGATCTTCCAGCCCTGGCAGAGGCATGTCACATAGGGTGACAGGTTCTACTGTGCCTTTGTGTCCAGCTCCTCCTCCCCCAGGCCATGTTGGTCCTTCAGGTTCTTTGACCTGGGAACAGTTCAGATCCCGAGCTGCAGACTTCATCCAGTACATTAGGGCTATGGACGAACAGGTCTTTCAACTGGTTCCCCCTCCACAGCCGGAATCTGACTCCACAAGTTCCTTGGCCTCCTCACTTTCCTCCACTGAGGAAGAGGAGTCTTCCATCCATGTATCCTCTGATGCTGATCAGGCCCCTGTATCAGTGCTTCCTAGTGAAGCTGGTCAGGAACTTGCATATTACCTATTTTGCCCATCAAAATACCGAGCTTTCGACACAAGCCTTCTTGGGTGAGTTCGGGGCACACCACCATTTGGTGGTCCCCTCCTGGCCAGTCCCCCTCCAGGAGGCATCGTACAGCACCTGGCAGCTCCCATATGCCACAGTTCCAGCCCCCATGGACTGACGGAGATGGTATTGCGCACCCCAGGGGTCACCAGGCTCTCCACCTCATCCCACTGCTGGATTGATGTGCATAGACGTCCGGTCCGCGACCGACCCCCGGATCCTGACTCTGTAGAGTTCAATCATCTGGGGCAGAGAGTTTTCTCCTCTGCGTGGATAATACTATCTATTATTTCGCATCAGGCATATCACACTGCCTATAACAGGCATCTGTGAGTGATGCTTAGCCAGGCGCTAGTATCGCTGCCTGATTCAGAGGCTACCCGGCAAGCCATAGCCCTCTCTGCTATAGGTCTGGAACTGGCAAGGCACCAGTCATGGGCATTTTATGACACCAATGAAGTCGCTTCACGACTTGCAGGGACAGCAAGCTGCATTAGGTGGATGGCTTGGCTTCGCCTTTCGAGGTTGTCACCCTTGGCCCTGCGTGAGGTTACTGGGCCTCCTCTTCTGGGGACTCATCTCTTTCCCACAATGCAAGACAGGAACTACATGGGTGCCACCTTCCCCAGGGACGGGGACCCCGCCGCCTGATCAGTCCCAGGCTCAATTCAGCCAGTGGAGGGTCTCCTCCCACCATGTATCCCCACAGGGGCTGAGGGATGCTATTCTGTCAGGGAATTACTGAGCCTCTGGGGACTCGTACTCACCCACCAGGATAAAGGTGAAGACTGACACAGGGAAGATAAGGAAATTACGTACCCACCTATAATTTTGATCTTCCTGTGTATCTTCACCATTCATCTCTGAATCCCACCCACTTTCCCCTCACAAGGCCTCAGTTCCTGGGCCATGCCCCCTCCCTGCTCGCCCTCCTCCACGGGGATCAGCTTGAGTTTTTTCCCCTCCCTCTTCTCCTTGTGGCCTCCTTAGGAGACATCTGAGAGGGTCTCAGAGGATGGCGAGTAGGGCCTCTGTCTGCACTAATGCGGGGACTTCTGGTGGGCCGTTCCCCCTTATCCTGGGCCTGATCTCTGGGGCTGACTAACCCCTTTGGTGTGAGCCAACCCTTGGGTCTCCTGGGATGGGGGGGGTCTTGGGCTGACTTGAACTCTCTCCTCCCACCTTTTTGTTTCTAATCTCCTCCTGTCTCCTTCTCCGGGGGCATGTTAATGAATGGATCCTCTCCTCCCCCACCGGAACCCTGTGGGTTCTCCTGGTAAACAGTAATGGGGAGGGCAGGAACTCCTCTTAGGTTAGTGTCTAGGGGGAACCTTCTCAATCTTATCAGAATTCTCCCGAGTTCTCCTTGAATGTTCCCAAGTTGGCTGTTGCCTCCTGGAAGATCTGCTCTTGCAAGCCCTGTGTCCTGAATGGGTATTTGTTCCTCCCTCCTTTCCTCTCCCCTTAATTTCTCTCTTCTCTCTCTTCTCTCCCTTCCTTAACCTCCCAGGTCCTCCACCTCTGTCCTCTGGTCGGCCTATTTCTTTTTCAGTTTACATCCTTTCCTTTTGCTGTCTCTTGGGCTCCCTTGCCTCACCCTTGTTTTTCTCTATCACCTTTTTCCTCTGTCTCTCCAGCATGCAGAACTGAGGTGGAGGAGTCAGTGGCCATTACTGGCCAACCCGCAAGCGCCACGTAATGCGTCGGCCTCATGGGCTGCGCCCGCAGTGCTCCCGTGGTGTGCTTGTCTCCTGCCAGTCACCCACCAGTGATGAATAGTGAAGATACGCAGGAAGATCTAGAATTGTGGTAGATATGTCATTTTCATTTCTTGTCAGTTTCAGCAGTTGCAGCAAAACAAACATTATGACCCACAACTGACCTCGTTTACATTTTCTAAAAAAGGCTTAAAAATTGCATCTCAGGTTAACCCCTTGAGTTGCAAATAGCTTTGCAATCATTTCACCAGTGTAACTATATACAGTTTTAAGCAAAGGATCGTGATATCAGTTACATGTCACCAAAATGATTCACATATATTTTAAGCCAGCAGATATACAAAGGGGAGAAAGACAGAACAGCAAGTGACGGTAGAGAGATAGCAAGAGGCAGAGAATTGCAAGACCGCAGGTTGATCAAGTCCTAGGTCTCACAAGAAAATTTGGTTGCACAACCAGACAGAGAAGAGACAGAAAAGGAGAGAATAGAACAGATCCTTGTATTTAAACTCCTTCTCCATAACAACTGGGACAGGGCCATATTCAAACCTGAAATTTGTACCAATATGTGTTCTTACATTCTCGCACAGTACTTCATCCCTAACTTGTAAAAAAAAAAAAATCTTCCCAGTTCCATGTTTTGCCTCAGTGCACTATAAGTAGTGCCCCGTAATTAGTTTTAGATTGTGTGTAACTTAATTCTGCATAATGGCTTTTCTAATTGTACATTTATCATGTTCAGCTTTGGCATGGGACATGCTAAAAAGGGCTTTTGCCCAGTACACCATCCTGGTTACCAAACGAATTAATGAATAAAAGTTTTCAAAGGAGACCTGAGAATAAGAACAGAAGTTTTGGTAAGGCATTCATTCTGATTGTTTCCACTCTACTATAAAAGAAGGAGGGTCTTTCCACCTATTGCAATCACTTTTATATTTCTAAAATAAGTTCTATTATTATTAAGTACCAATAATTTTCTTGCATTCGTTTTGAACCCTACAGCTTTTCCATATCAACTTAATGTTTCCAAAACCTCAGGTATACCACTGATCTTGTAAATACTGTGGCGTGTCCATGTCCTGTTGCATATAATGCCATTTTGTCTTCTCTCCCCTGTCCAGTACTACTACTATTTTGTTTTGGACAGCCCCAGCAAAAGGTTCCATGATAATAAATATAGCAACAGAGGGAATAATCTTGCCTTGTGCCCCTATCGATTTTGATGTCAAATAATGTGCCATTTACTGTTATTTTGGCACTGGGTTTGTTGTGGAGGGCTTGAATCCAGTCCCTAAATTTATCCCCAAAATTTAGTGTGTGGCGCATTTAAAAAGCTCTAGTTTAACCTGTCAGAGGCTAATCTATGTACTATGCTTTATAACCCCACTTTCTCTCGGTGCACTATAGGCATACCCTACCCCTCTTTACTTCTACCTGTGAGTGCCATCCTCTACAGAGCCTTGGGTGTACCCACCAGATGGGGTAGGGATTTACCTCTAGTCTGCAGCATCACCAGGAGGTGTTGCATGGTGGTGTGGGGCATAGATATACTAGGATCCAGGGCCATTTATTGTGTTTTTCCCAGCCTTTTTGGTTGTTGGAGTGCTAGGAGCACTGTGCGGGGCTGCATGGGACAGATGTCCTTTCTCCCAGTATGCCTAATTCTACTTTACCACCAGTGATCACCCAGGCAGTAGCACTGAAACAAAGGCAGTAACCCTTCACGGAGGAGGAGAGCATCCACTGAGACACTTGATTCTTCTTCCACGGCCCATCACCCAAGCTTGTTCCAAATTCCAGGTTGTCCGCATCACAAGCATTAACCCTGCCAACAGGCTGACTTGTCAAAGGCACTGTTTTGCATCTATTGATATTGTTAGAGTAGGATTTGAAAAAAAAATTTCACTCCTGCATTTAACAGTCTGCGCACACTATCATGCAGATTTACTTAAAACATATTTTACCAGGTAAGCAAATGGAGTCTGGGAGGGCTTGTTGCAAGAGCATGCCTCCCTAGAATAAACCTTGATTGGTCAGTGTGAACAAGCTCGGTTATTGTTGACTGCAGCCGGGCCCAATGATTTTTGCAAATAACTTCATTGTTTAGAAAGGATTATGGTCCTCAACTTTCACAGCTCTGCCTTTACCTGGTTTAGGCAAGATGGCTGAAGAGCAAGAATCCAGCATCTCACCCATTTAAACAACTTTAGTGGAATCTTGCCCAGCTGTAATCTAAATTCCTTGTAAAACTCTGTGGGGAAGCCATCTGGGCCCTGTGCTTTATTGTTTTTGCTCTCTTTTAATTGCCTTCTCCAACTTCTCTGCTTTCATTAGAGCTTCTAACAAAAAGAAAAAGAAAGTCCTAGTCTGCAAGGTGCAGTAAAACCAGATTACCCAAAATGGATTCTAATGCACTCCATTTCCCCACAACTGGTCTGTTGCTATATAATTTAATAAAATATCTTTAACGGCTACTGCGGTCTCTCTTGGATGATATACTAGCTGTGTGCTGTTGCCACCATCTGAAGTCTAGTTATGTACTGGTCATTTTGCTGGTTTTTAATAGGAAGGCAAGTAATCGGCTAGTCCTATTGTCATATTCTTAATACCTTTAATTTGCATACTGAGGCTGACCTCCACATGATGTTAAAGGCAGTATTTGTTAGTCACCATGTAGGGTCTTTTTTCCCAACAATTTTTTTTTCTAACAAAATATCAATATATACCAGTTTCCTTTCTTTCCTGAACTAGGCAAAAAGTTCCCGTTACCTTATTATGCCCACCATGAAAAATTCAGATGCCTTGGTACAGTGCTGTTTACCATCAGAAGCATGTGGTAGCCCCATTGTAATATATCACTGTATAAATCTGTTATGTACATTCAACATGTAACCACAGTGGAAAAGATTTTTAATTGTGAGTGGTGGCCGTTGTTGATGATTTAAATTAAGTGAAAAAAAAAAACTGAGAAAAGACTACACTGAGAGTGAAAATTAGGATGTCAGAAATGCATTTTTGCTAAACAAAAAAAAAAGACTTTTTTTGCTGGCTTAAATACTGCTACTTTAAGAGCTCTTGTAATTCAGTTTTTGTATCCTGTGTCGGTTTTACTAACTCAGTTTTATGTCTGTCTGTGTTTTCCAGATTCTTCAGTTTATCCTCAAGATGCACCCTGATCATAGCTGATTGTCGCTTTTAATGTGCAGCACACAGGATTACCTATCCTAGAACCACAGCTTTTAAGCCACCCCATATGAATTTAACTCTGAGCTGCTGTTCTGTGTTTACTTCCAGATACTTTTAAAACAAATTTTTTAATAAATTCATTAAATTTCATGTCAGTTGGTAAAGAAGCATGGATTCTTTTCAGTTAAATTCAATTTTATTTTATACTGGAAGGTATATGAGCAAAAATGCCCATTTTCACAAACGTCCAGTGGTACAAAAATTTGATGATACAGAGAAAAGGTAAAACAATATTTGCAGAATTTGACGGTATTTATACTAGGAACAGTGTATATGTCAGGAACATTTAAAATAGAAAAAAAAACAGCACAACAACAGAGCCAATATACAAATACTTATAAACTCTAAGGTAACTCAAGGGTTGGTGGACATTCAGGGGGGTTACCTACCGGGGCAGACACAGGTGGTGGATTGGAGGAGGTGGTCGTTAGGGGAGGAAGTGAATGAGCCAATTGAACTACAGGCCTGAAGTTCAAGGGGGCAGTTTATTGTAAAACTTAGGGCCCTTGTATGTGATGGAGTTTCTGCATGCTTGGTGTGACAAAAAGTGTTGAAGATATGACATATGGTCCTCTAGAACTGTGCTTGGGAACTGATAAGGGAAAAGGGACTTAACGCTGATTGGCAGTAGGTTACGTGAACCTTGTGTAGGAAAGAGAGCATTTTAAGTTGGAACCTGCCTTCAAGGGTGAGCTGAAGTTGAGGGAGGCATAGAGGGTACAGTGATGGGTCATCCAGGGAGGCCAGTCATAAATCACACAATATTATTGAATGTAGTCCTGAGTTTGGAGAAAAGGGGATGTGTTAGGTGAGGGGGAGTAGACAATAGAACCATAATCAACGAGGGGCAAGAGAAGGGAGCTGGTCAGATGTAGTCTGGAGATGGGGATAAGGAACTTTCTGATTCGGTGTAAGAGACCTAGCCTCATATGGATTTTCTTGATGAGGTTGGTAATATGGATATTGTAGGTCAGGTGAGGGTCTAAGTACAGTCCAAAGTATTTAAATTCTGGTACTTGTTCTGTGATGTTACCAAGATTGTCTAAGAGGGATCGGCCCCTTGACTGGGGCTTTTCTTGGGCCAGAGAAGACCATAAACTTGATGGTCTTGGTGTTGAGAACCATGCCTTTGGCAGAGAACCAAGTGTGTAGCTTGCTGAGAGTCAGCCTGCAAGTTATAGAGTGTTTCCTTCTGCTTGGCCCAGGGTGGATGAGGCTAATACCAGGGTGTGATCTGAAATTGAAATTTGTTTGATCTCCATTGTTTAAACCATATGTGACCAAACAAAAACAGGGGTGCTTAGAATGTACCTGGCCTTGCTGCAAGAACATACATACTGAAGACTCACAAAGGCAGTACTGTAAAGTCCAACCAGTTCACAGCATACTTTGTAAGGTGCAGAAGCAATTACTGAATAAAAAATCCAGTAAAAGGATTGAAATCACATAGCAGCAAAAGACCATACATTTTTCAGGATCCTCGAGCAGCACGTTTGGAGTTTTACTGTGTCCATTCCTGTGTTTAAATTCTGTCGATTCCTGAATAACTGTTACAAATATGGCAATAAAAGGAGTGCAGTCTTTCTGATGTGAGTTAAAACCTCTGCAAGTTGACCCAGTGGTGTGGAGAGCTCAGGCTTAGATGCCTCTCTCCTGCCACACAGGCAATCTGAGTATGGGAAAGAGCTTGGGCTGGGGGGTCAGAAAAGGGTGGGAGAGGATTGAGTGTCTGGAGGAACCCTGTCCCAGGGCGGAGGATCAAGCTGTGCCATTCCTAAACTTCCACTATGTGGCGGGCGTGGTGGCAGGGCAGTCAGCACACCTCTGTATAAGAAGTCCGGCAGTAGGTACTGTGGATGTGTGCATGCTCACACACATGCCTCACTGCATGCCACCAGGACAAAGAGAAACAGTAAACACTGAATTGCCTGGCTCCGGAAGAATGAAGCCCAACCCACAACCCAGTTCACGCTTCAGGACAACTTCTCTGACTGTGCATGGTGGAGGAGGAACGCTCCTTCCTCTTGTGGCCCTGCCACAGGTAGAAATCCATGGGGAAACTAGAGGTGAGTCCTGTGGGAGGCAGTCGCCAGTGGCGTATGGGTTGGGACCGATAGTCCAGCTGGAATCAGGGCTGAGAAGCAGTTTGATTGGGGTGCTCCAGCAATCCTGCCTCCATGCACAGGATTTTTGAACAGGTTGTTCTAGAATCGTGGATATGTTGTTCTATCCACACTTGTTGGCATCTCCTTTCCTTTAAATCTTGCCGGAAGGTCTAAAAGCTGGCTTCTCCACCCACCCGGTGGTATATGCCTCGCTCCACCCCATGATGCCAGATCTTCCTTTCGCTTGAAGATTCAGGTTCCTCCTTACCGCTTCACGTTGAGTAGGCCCTGGCACTTAATACCTTGGCTAGTTTACCAAAAATAAAACTTGTTTGAGTTTCTCCATGTAAATTCATGATTGTGACCGTGATGGAGGACAAGTAATCGCCCATGTTTCGCCGGTGTCCTTGCAGGCAGAAAATGTCTCGTACTGACCTGCATTCCACGTGCGTCTACTGCCTGGGCCATGCACATGACCCCAGGCTCGCGATTTTTGTCACACCTTTCATCCCACAAGTTTTGGATGATCGCCTGCATGCTTGCAGCTTGGACGACCAGAAAAGCTGCAGGATCCTCTGACCAACTGGAGCAGATGAAAGCCTTCGAAGAGGAGGCGGCTCGTGCCACCAAGCAATCCTCTTCGGTATCGTTTTTTTATTCCACTCAAACTAGGCACTTCCTTCTCTGGATCCTTCAAGGAGATGTGCCAGTCTCTCCCTACGAAAGGAGAGGGCCCATCCAGTTTGCACACCTCCCAGTTCCGCAAGAAGGACAACATCAACGCTCTTGGGACAGAGAGAGATCTCAGTCCCAGGAGTCTCCTATCTCGACTTCAGTCAAAATTGCGACCTCAGACGCTGGCTTCACGGTACCCCCCCATTAGGCCAGCCAGCTCAGATGTGGGACGACGACCAGCTCAAAATTATAATCGACTCCGTCGACCCATTGTCGACTGATGATGCTGACAATTCTTTATTTAGGACTCCGGTCCTACCGACTGACAAGGGAGACCCAGCTAGCTGGGGCTCCACCTGTAGACCATTGTCCCCAATCTGGAGGAGCCACGGTTCTCCCTGGCCCCTTCTGAGAAGCCCCGATGGTCGTCTTCTAGATTTCAGACCCCCTCAACTGATAGGCCAAGGTAGTCCCACAAGCGGCGTTCTAAGAAGAGGTGACACCACCATTTGTCCTCATCAGGTGAGGAGAGGCTTCAACGCAAGCTGTGTCATCGCTACGAGGACCTCATGTGGCAACAGCTCATGCTGCTCGGTCCAAAGTTGACCCCGGCTTCTACTCTGGCCATCACTTGGCTGTCACCCTCCAGGCCGACGCCAACTCTTCCGGAACCAGTCGACACTGTTCCTCCACCCGCGGAGCTGATGAAGACCCTCCCAGGCTCGGCTGAAGCTGGCCTTTCCACCTATTTTGGTGGCGCTGCCACCGAAGCAGCCTCCCTCAGGGACTCCTGTCAAGGAGTCTCAGCCTGTTTGGGGTCTCCCACGCAGGCTGTCAGTCACCCTTACTCCCGACCGTCCACAGCGGGTTGAGAGTGACTCTGGTGGTTAGCCACTGTATCCAGACCCAGGGTCCGAGGATTCCAGACCTGCATTCGCATCCGTGGTGATGACGATTCCAAGAGTCTGTTAATGGAGGAGGTCCCACATCCTTCCTGGGCATTCTCTGTCTCATCTCCAAATCAATGGGGATGCCTTAGGAGCCTGTCAATAAATGGGTCAAATACTCCTGACTGATATCCCCAGAAAAGGATTCTCCATCTGAGGCCTTCCCAGTAGCCAAGGCCATAGTCGGCCCGGTCTTGGAACTTTGGCAGCATCCAACCTCCTGCCCCGCGCCTTCCATTCGTATGGTCCGCACGTATGCGGTTCCCATCAGCTCTCCCTCTGGGTTTACACAGCATCCCTCGGCTGAGGGGTTGGTGACCGAGTCTGTGTTTCGGCACTCGGGCAATTCAGGAGACATGGATAGACCTCCAGACAAAGAGTCCAAGAAATTGGACCATTCAGCCAGAAAGGTCTATGCTGCCTCCTCGCTTGGTCTCAGACTGGCGAGTTCAGCAGTCATTATGGCACACTTCTCCCATGCCTTCTTGGGCTCTTTGGATGAGGTGCTTCTTCATCTCCCCACGGACCTTCAGACCACGGTCAAGCAGGTCCGTGACCAGGGTCGGGCGGTTGCTAAGCAGCAACTCCAGATGGCTCTGGACATCAGGGATTCTTGTGCCCGTTCAGTGGCAGCTGCAGTCACCATGCACCACAGGGCCTGGCTGAGGGTCTGAAACTTTACAGCAGACACCCAGCACAAACTGGCAGATGTTCCCTTCTTGTGTACCGACTTATTCAGTCTAGGAGTTGATGGTCACCTCCAGCGTGTCGAGAAGTCCAATGCCACCTTGGACTCCATTACTTCCATCCCAGAAAAGAACCCCAGGGTTCTAAGGAACAACAGAAGAAGAAGCCTTTTCGGCCTTCTGCCCTGGCGGCTAAGCAGCCCCAGTATCAAACTGGCAGCAGCAGCAGGCTTAATCTTGGCACCCTCGGCCCAAGTCCGGGCTTCGCAACCATAAGCCTGGAGGAGTGGTCCCGTGGCTCTGCTGCCAGCCCTTCATCCTCCAAGCCTGCGCAGTGACGGGATGGGGGCAGCCACCCTCATGCCCATCACAACCATTCTGGGTCACTTCCTTTCTCCTTGGTTCACTGTTACAACGGACAGGTGGGTTTTGGAAGTGGTTGGCCAGGGTCTGCCTCTGGAATTCAAGCAGTACCCTCCAAGCCGAGCCTGCACCCCATTGGAAGGAAGGTATCTGCCCACACTCGGTCGGCTCTCAGAGACGTCATTGCCCAACTCCTCCACAAGGAGGTAGTGGTCAGAGTCACGGATCCCCCTGTCAACCAAGGGTTCGTTTCCAGGTACTTCCTGGTCCCAAAATGGATGGTGGGCTGTTGCCCCATTCTAGATCTACACGACCTGAATCAGTTTCTCAGGTCACGCACCTTTTGGATGGTGACTCTGTCCCAGATCATACCATCCTTCAAGCAGAACTTGTGGTTCTGCTCATTGGATCTACAGGACACGTTCTTCAATGTCCCGATCCATCCGTCCCACCGAAGGTTCCTCTGCTTCAAGGTGGAAGGAAACCTGTATGAGTTCCAAGCCATGCTGTTCGGCCTGTCATCAGCCCCCAGGATCTTCACTAAATGCATAGCAGTGGTGGCGGCCCATCTTCAGCGTCAAGGGGTCAGTGTGTACCCCTGTCTCGACGACTGGCTTGGGATCTGGCCCTCCACACCTGCCTCAGCCTTGGCCTCCTGGTCAATGAGGCCAAGTCAGAACTCGTGCCAGCGCAGGTGATTTGCTTCATCGGGGCAGAGCACAACTCTTGCCAAGCCAGAGCCAGGCTCCCAGCAGAAAGAGTGGAGGGTCTCTCCTCCTTTGCCCAGTCATTTCTGGTTGGGCAATTGCACCCTGCCCAGGACTTCCTGTGACTTCTGGGTTACATGGTGGCCTGCACCACCGTGGTCCAATGGGCCTGGTGGCATATGCACCACCTTCAATGGGAGCTGGCCAGCCAGTGGTCTCAGCAACATGGTCATTTCGACCAGCTGGTCACTGTGACCCAGAAGATGTTGGATGCCCTCCAGTGATGGACCATCCTCGAACATCTGCAGGGAGGCATCCCGTTTGTCCACCGAGCCGACAGTGATCGCCCACTTGACTGATGCCTCTCTCATGGGCTGGGGGTGCCCACATGAGAATCAGAGTCCATTGGCTCTGGACCCCAAGGAATCGATGCCACATCAACCTGCTGGAACTCCGAACAGTTCGGCTGGCACTGGCTGCATTCACTCCATTCCTTCGGGTCAAGTGGGTCCAAGTCCAGATGGACACCACGACCATGTACTACCTCAACAAACAGGGTGGCATGCACTCCCGGCCTCTGTGCAGGGAAGTGCTCTGCATCTGGACCCTCGTGAGCCGACTGGAGGCAGATCTGCTGGCCATTGATGTGGCAGGAGCCTCAAATCAGTTGGCAGATGCCCCCATCTGTGTGGGTGAGGTGTCCCACAAGTGGTCTCTCCATCCAGAGGTAGCTCACAGCCTGTTCTCCCAGTGGGGCACCCCTCAGGTGGACCTGTTCACTTCCAGGGAGAACACAGAGCTGAGGCTGTTTCATAACCATCTCCCTCAGCAGGGCTCACTGCAGGGGATGCCTTCTTGAGGCCGTGGAATCCCAGGCCTCTTCTGTGTCTTCCCTCGGTCCACAAGGTGCTCCTCAAGGTCAAGAGGGACAAGGCATGTGTGATCCTGGTAGCCCCAGACTGGCCTCACCAGTTCTGGTATCAAGATCTCCTCAGCCTCAGCACAAGGCATCTTCCAGCATGCCTGGACCTGCGCTCTGTCAGCCAGGGGAAGGTTTTCCCTCCGTACTTTCAATCCCTGCACCTGACAGCCTGGTTCCTGAGTGGCTAGAGTTTCAGGCTTTGGGTCTCTCCGATGATGTACTCAATGTAGTTGAGGCATCTAGGAAGGAGTCAACCAGGAGGTGCTATGCCTTCAAATGGAAGAGATTCTCCATTTGGTGTCAGGGCAAGGGCCTGGACCCTTCTGTCCTGTCCAGTGGCTAGCATCCTCGACTACCTTTGCTCCCTTTCCAAAGGAGGTCTTCAGTTTCGACCCTTAAGGTGCACCAGGCAGCCATCTCTGCTTACCAGGCACGGGCCGTCAGCAACAGTGGCACAGGAAAAGGTAGTCTGGTGTTTCTTTAAAGGACTCGACACATTTCCCTCCTGTGCATGAACCTCCACCTCTGTGGGATCTACTGCTGATTTTGGCAAAGCTCATGGACAAGCCACTCGAACCGATGCACAGGTGTGAGATGTCACATTTGTCGAGGAAGACCGCTTTTGCTGGCTATCACGGCCAGCCAGAAGGACTGGGGAGCTACAGGCACTTCTGTTGAGTCTCTGTATCTGGTCTTCCACAGGGACAAGGCTGTCCTGCGCCTCCTCCCAAAATTACTTCCAAAGGTGGTGTCAGAGTTTGACCTTAACCAGGAGTTGACTCTGCCGTTGCTACCCCAGTAACACCTCAGAGGCCGAGTACAGCTCCATACTTTGGACCTGAGACGAGTGCTTATTATAAGGAGCGAACGGTTGATGTTCAGGAGAGGTTCACCAGCTGTTTGTCACCTACGCTGAAACTGCACCTGGCAGACCTGCAGCAAAGCGGACGATTGGCAGATGGATAACATCCTGCATTGATCTCTGCTATAAGTTGGTGAGCAAGGAGCCTCCTATGGGATAAGAGCTCACTCTACCTGCCATACTTCTGCATTGGTGGCTGCTTCTAGGGACATCCTTATCCAGGATATCTGCAGGGCTGCTACCTGGAAGTCGGCAAACAGCTTCATTACCTGTAACCACATCGACCTAGAGTCACACCGGGATGCTGGTTTTGGGGCCTCAGTTCTCCAAGCTCTGTTCCGTAAGTAGGGGGTGTGCGCCTTGCCTCCCTCCTCCCGGAGAACTGCTAGGAGTCTGCCAACAAGTGTGGATAGAACAACATATCCACGATCCTAGAAAAACAGGTTACTCACCTGTAACAGTAGTTCTAGGAGTGGTATATGTTCATCCACACAAACCCACCTGACCTCCCCGGCTTAGACGCACAACCTCTGTTTCCAGCGGGCAAGATCTGGCATCATGGGGCAGAGCCGAGGCATATACCACCTGGGTGGGTGGGAGAAGCCAGTTTTTAGACCTTCCAGCAAGATTTAAAGGGAAAGGGACATGCTAACAAGTGTGGATGAACAACTATATACCACCCTAGAACTACTGTTACAGGTGAATAACCTGTTTTTCCCTGTCTTGTTTACATCCAACACTGCCCAAGGATCTATCTTTCAGGTTTTCTATGATGATCTTCCCTGTATCAGTCTTCATTCATCTCTGGTGGGTTCCAGCCTAAGGCGAGGACCCCACGGAAGCTTTGGCTTTCAGAAAAACTTTTCTGCTTCTAGAAGGAGGGATGACGTCAGGAACAATGCTGCCCTCAAAGCTGACGATTACATGGCACTCATGGGTTGGCCAGTAACCGTCGTCCCTCCACTACCTCAGTTCTGCTCTTCCCACCATTGAGGCTGCAGGTGCTCCATGGGACAGCAACTATTGAAGAGATTAACTGCATATCGCTACCGTTCTGTTTTCTGCTCACTTTAAAGTTACTCAAAGCCGCCTGATACTGCTCGGTACTGTTTTTGTTATTTTGAACAAGTTAGCCAGCATCGAATCTTTCACTTTGTTTTAGTCTCATTGTTCAGACGGTTTCTATTGGGTGTCTGGGCTTAAGTTCAAAGGTGGGGTCTCACCCATGTGTGTCTGTGCCCTGTGAAGGTCTAGTTACCGTAACGGACCTGCATGACTGGTGTTTCAATTGTCTGGGACCATCTCACAACATGGACCTGCTGTAACGCTTTGTTTTAGTATGGACTACCACACCCTAGAGCTCTATGCAGTGAAGTGAGGACCGACACCCCTAACCTTCGGCTGCAAGTGTCAGATGAGGGCCACCAAGACAAGGACTTTGGGCCTGTCCCTCAGACCTCCTCCTGCTGCTGTACGCACAGGGGAGAGTAGGCTGCCTCGGATTCGCATCCTGCTGAGTCCAGATGCCTGGGGGAGCAGTTGACTTCCTCTGGGAGGTCGGCTGCTGACCGCTTCAGGCCTGGTTCCCCTTCGCGGGACCAGGCGACCCCAGTGTCGGGGCCTCAGCTACACACTAGGCCTACATCAGTGGTCCCTTCGGGGACATTGGAACGGTGGTTTCAGCTCCCGACACTGAGACCAGTGTTGGTGTGAGTGGGGCAGGCACTCTGGTGCCATCGAGTTCCTTCCCAACACTGACCTTGGTGCCGGGGCAGGCCAGATGACTGGGGTTGCCTCTCTTGGGCTTTCTGTTGTCTCCTCTTTGGATTTGAGGGACCCGGACTGGCAACCCAGCTCTCTGGAGCAGTCGCCCCCCTGGACTCTGTTCGAGACCTTCGGTGAGTTTGGGACTAGGACTAGTCATCATGCGTGGTGCCATCCTGTCCTCTTCTGGTGCCACTTTCGGTGCTATGGAGGATTCAGTCACCATCCTTGGTGTCGTCCCAGGCGACAATGCTGCTTGTGACATCGTGCCCAGTGATGGCACTGGCAATGGTGCCGTGGTCAGTGCTGCTTCAGGTGATGATGCCATGGCTGGTGCCATCCTCGGTGTTGGTGCTGCGGTTGACACCATTTCAGGGGGCAACACCACAGCTAGCACCGACTCTGAGGTTGAGGTTGATGACGGAGTTGGCGCTGCATCTGGGAGCAGCACCAAGGCTGGTTCCGCTACAGGACCCGGTGCCTTGTCCGCTACCTCCCTTGGAGACAGTGCCTCTTCAAGGCATGCCTTTGAGGGTGGAGATGGATTTCGGAGTCAGGCCATTGTTTGGTGCCACTGCAGGGTTTGTGGAGTCAGAGGTTGACCCTGGTGCCGGCTTTTGTCTCTCCCCATCCTTGAGATGGATTGCCACTGGGAGGTCTTACTCAAGGGGCAGGTCTCTGTCCTCCTTGGGGTTGGGCGCCAATCCACGCCTGCTCTGCCTGGGTGGCATCAAACACTATGCTGCGGTGTAGGAGTGCTGGTCCGAGCACCCATTCCTCTTATAGGGGACAGAGTCCTGCATCAGGTGGGGATGAGAGCCACCCTGTTGCGCTAGCTGGGCTCTGGTCTCCCCACCAGGGGTCTCCCCCCCCCTTAGACTTCCTCCTGTTTGCTTGGGGATGGTTGAGCAGCAGGTGAGGTCTGAACAACACACTTCCCTCAAGCAGGAGGGTCCCCTGCTACTGTCCACAGCCCTGTCAGAGAGGGAGCAATCTCTCAAGATCTTCCTGCCCAGCCCCTGCCCTTCCTGCAACCTCCCCCCTTCTCCCAGGTCTCTTGGGTCCTTTGGGGGCCCATTACCTGGGAGCAGTTTAAGGACATGGCGAGTGCTTTCCCAGCATTCTTTAAGGCCACAGATGAGTTGGTGTTCGTAGCCCTCACACTGCACCACCATTCCTCTTCTGAGGAAGAGGACTCTCCTTCATACAGATCATCTGATGCTGACTTTACGGAGTATCAGCAGATCTCACTTCGAGACAGAGCTCTTGCAGCAGGTAATAACCGTTAGGACTATGATGCCAGGCACTAGGACCCCACAGAAAAATTCTAGCTAGCAGTCCAAGACGTGGGACTGCCCCTGACATCGGTTCCACCCCCGACGTCACCCTCATTATATGGGAGGCAGTCCCCCGGCACCACCCCAGTCCTTTTACCACCATGAACCCTGCATTTCAGCTCCACGGACACCTCCTGCTACCAACAACCGCCATTTTTCCTCGAGACTCACAGAGTTGAACTCTTCGAGTTAATCGATCACCTCTTTATGTCTACCGAGTCTTCAATTTCTACACCGCATGCAAGGCAAACTGCGATGTGGCAAACAAATTCAGGCCAAAGACAGCTATTCGCTTGCCTCCTGTGCGTGGGACCACAGCACAAGTCAGACGACTGCCCGCACTGTCTCAGCTTTAACAAGCGGACCCGCATTCCCAGCCTGAAGACACTAAAGGCTCACTGTTACCGTGGTAGGTTCTACAGGTAGACAAGAAACGCACACAGAGGCAGCAATTCAGGTGCAACCCATTTTTTACTTAGCGGGATGTTTATTTCAGCATAAACAAATTCAGCACCAAGAAAGAAAATAATTACAGAAAACAAAAATAATAAATCAATGGCAGTGCAATAGCTTTCTTTAGCTGTCTCTCTCTCTCTGGAACCTCTCTCCAGCTAGGTCAGGGGGAACTGACCCTATCTGATCTGATACCTGGGAAGGTAGGATTTAAGTACCCGCCTCCCTGATCAGGTGACCAAGTATTCGTTGCAGCATTAAAACATGTTTAAAATTTTCCCAAACATTGGTTTAAACAGCAATTATATCTTTTATACATTTAAAGAATCCCTAAAGCATTTTTATAACAAAATAATGGTCTTCTAAGAGAGTTTGTGTGACAAACAGGGATTCTGAAGGTAATTGACAACTTGGTCTGTTTAAAACTGGGCCACTAGGGGCCGTTGATCCCCTATAGTGACCCTCAGTATCCTGCAAGAGCTCCAAGTAACCAGACCTCCCCTTTTAGTTCTCCAGGAGCAGACACCAAAACGTTTACTTTCAGAGTAGTACCTTTCTCAGGTAAAACCTAGCCTGCAATATTTGTTTATGTTCTTTTAAAAGAGAAATATGCCTAAATAACAAAACCCCTATTGTGTACAACCGTTTTATTATTTATTTAGAAGAAGTTGGGGTTTGGGGAAAATGGGAAGAAGGAGCTTCTTGAAATAAGCCATCTTGGGTATACTGCAACACCGACAGCTTACAGTTATTTCTAGCTGCTGCTACTAGGAGATGCCTTGATATTGTTGTTAAAACGAACAGGAACTCCATTTGTTAAAAATCCAGGACAGCCTGTTCCTACACAGTCTACAATATCTATAGCAATAGAGCTAACTGGATTAGCTCTAGGGAGAAATAGTCAAGCTGTCGGCTGAAATTTACAAGCCGATGGCTGACTCTTTTACTTTTTAGATTAGCAGCTTGAGAGGCTCTCCTAGGACATAGGAAAGCTACAAATGACAGAGCTTGAACAAGGGGCTTAGTCTCCTTCCTAGAGACTATTTAGGAGGCAGAGAAGTAACTTTTTAAAAAACGGAAGCGCAAGTGCTGCGCATGATCGCGAGGGCTTCACGATCATGCGAACAGTCGTGCTAACCTCAGGAAAGCGCTCGCTTACTACAAAACAACTGAAAGTTCAGGGAGGGGGTTTCCAGAAATTGCAGAACTCCTGCCTGAACCAAACAATAATTCCCCCTTTTTAATAACACAAAGAAAGGCAATTTGGCAAATTATTTTTCTTTTTTGCCTAAATTAATGCTTCACAATACAGCATAGGTTATAACAATTAACAGGGCGAGGGAATACTGCTTAGTTTAATGTTCCTTTTATTTCTGTAAACAGACAATCTGCCAAACCACATCTCCCAGAACAGCTGGGGAGGCTAAAAAAGACTAGGGACCTTGCAAAAATATAGAGAAATGAATAAGAGGGGATAAGAAAGGGGAAGTTTTGTAAGGAGGTGGCCTGCCTCCATACAGAAATATAGGGATAGCTAAAATAAGAAGGAAGGATAGAGGTTGCAACCAAGAGACAAGAAAAAAAGAAGGTCCAAAGTCTCAGTGGCAGGGTCGGACCCTGTCACACCCACCTGCTGGAATGACAAGTGGCTGTGATGCAAAAGTCTTACTCTGGGCACAGCTGTTCTTCATCCTCAGAGCATGACGCCTCCCCCAAGGAGAGGAAGCACTTGGGGAAGCATCACAGGACAGACAAGGACAAGGACTGGTCCAGGTCAGACTCGCTGTCCTGTTCCCCGCACAAGGGCTCCTAGGCCTCTGGCTGGAGGTCAGATTCTGCCCCCTTGGGGTCGCTAGTTCTCCCAGGGTTTTTGACTGCTAAACCCTTCACCTCAATCGAGGCATCAGGCAGAGGTTCGGGGCAAGGGCCTTCCCAGGCTCTCTCTTCATTGTCTCTGGCCGTCAGACCCCACAAATAGACACTAGGGTCTAGGGTTGAGGAATTGGCCTCTGTTACTTCTCCTTCGACAGGAGTCCATTCAAGCCCCGCCATTGGTAAGGCCTCGTCCTTCAGGCCCCCCATTGGTAAGGCATCGTCCTCCGGTTCATCAGCCAAGGCTGATGACCATGACAGGTGCCAGGTTCCCGAGCACGCCAAGGAAGCGCCCTTCATGCCAAAACTATCATTGGCTGTTCTGTCAGACCAACAACAGCCTCCGGCGTAGTCTGTCTCCATCACTCTGGAGTCAGACCAGTCTCCAAGCCGTCGTCAGCCTTGTTAGGGTGGCATGGGATTATGCCAGAGGACCTGATGACCACCAATATGACATCCGGTCCCACTAAGCCTACGACCACAGGGCTTGACACCCAATCGTCGGACAAGGCCAAAGTGTCTGATGCTCAGACGGAGGACCAGACACCAGGTGATTTGCCCCGTCTGTTGTCGGGCACCAGAAGCCCCTCAGATGCCAGGCCAGGCACCAACCCCTTTGGGATCAACTAACCAAACATCAGACCAGCCGTCAGGCTCAATGGTCCCCTTGGCAGAAGTAGAAGCACTCCTTTCCAGTTGGTGGAACACCATCTAGGGTAACCTACTACCCAAACCTGAACCCACGGGGTGGTGGCGGCCATTCCGCAGCAGCAGCATACGCCTCCCCACAGGACTCCGTCACCACCCCCGATGTCGGACCGCCCGACTCCAGGTGGCTCGGATCAGGGCTCTAACAGATGTCACCCATCCTCAAGGTCTTTCTCATGCAGGCAGAGTAGGTCTAATGACCGTGGCTCCCGAGGGCAGAGCCGACAAGCAGACGTCGCTTCCAAAGTTGGAGTATGTCCACCAGCTGTCTGGTGACTACAGCGGTTCCGCCTCACCTTATGACTCTTCTGAGGATGACCTCCCTCTGCCTTTACCAGATCTGAGGAAGGATTCACCCTGGTCTCCACCTGATGATCCCACCTTCCTTGAGGTTATGAGGCATATCTAATTCCTCAACCAGAGGAATTAGACCTGGAAAGGGGATGCCTGGCTAAATTTGTGGGAGCTACTGACCCAAAACCACTAGTCATTCCCCCGTTGGTGGAACCATTCCAGGATGTAACAAAGCTGGCATGGAATCATCCTTCCACTACTTCTGTGGTACCCAAAAAGGTGGATCGCCTATACAGGACCCACAGAAATTAGCCCCACCTCAGTGAACAGCCCAAAGCGGACTCCATAGTCCTTGCAGCAGCTCAGCAGCAGGTCACAACAGCCTAAGCATACCAGCTCCTAGCCACCAGATAAGGAATCAAAAAGATTGACCAGTTTGGGAGGAAGGTGTATACCTCTTCCACCTGTGCTGTCAGGTCTCTAAATTTCTTAGCACATATGATCATGTACCAGAAGTGCCTGTGGCAGACAGCTATGAACCTTGCTAAGACAACCAGATTCTGACAATAAGTGAGCTTCTGGCAGTTCTGCATTCTGGGGCAGATGTGGGAGCATGTTCTCAGATGCTCAGATGATGTGGCAGATACAGCAGCCAGAGCTGCAGCCTCAG
Source organism: Neoceratodus forsteri (assembly GCA_016271365.2). Classification (NCBI taxonomy): domain Eukaryota; kingdom Metazoa; phylum Chordata; order Ceratodontiformes; family Ceratodontidae; genus Neoceratodus; species Neoceratodus forsteri. The sequence continues at coordinate 334,317,495 of CM057456.1, read as the reverse complement.
GAATATGCCTCAGATGACACTCGTGGCTTTGAGTGTCCGGGTTCCAACAGAACCTGCAGGACACTATCTTGGACCTGCCATTCCAGATCCCTGAGCTCTTTGGGCAAGAGGCTAAGAAGATCACCACTGGCGACAGGGCTCTGGGAAGGCTGTCACTGAAGTACATCAGATGTACAAGTGAGAACCGGATCCCTAGATGCAAGCCCTTCGGAGGCACCAAGAACAGCAAGCAAAGAGACAGCAACAACGAGGAGGTTCAAGAAAAAAGCACCACCTTAGGCACCAGGAACTCAGGGACCATGAAGAGCTAAGCAATCCAGAGCTGTTCTCCCCACCCCTCAGCCTCTGCCTGACTTCTTGCCCTCCCCACCTCCAGCAGAGTTGATGGGGGGGGACAGTGGGAGGGCGATTCTCCCTTTACCTCACAGATTGGGAGAACATCATAACAGATCAATGAGTGCTGCAGCTCATAGACGGGCTACGCCCTGGAGTTTTTCTAACTACCCCCAAACAACCCACCAGCGCATGTATTCAACTCTCCATCCCATGCAAGCCTCATTCGGGTGGAGATACAGGCCCTCCTGTCAAAGTGAGTGATTCAAGTAGTATCAGAATCCCAGACGGGCAAGGGTTACTACTCTCATTTCTTCCTAGTTCCAAAGAAGGCAGGGGAACTTCATCCCATCTTGGACCTCAGTCAGCTGAATAGCTTTATAGAGTACAAAAGGTTCAGGATGGTGACACTCCAGGGTTTGCTTCCCACGCTTCCGCCAAGGAGATAGGCTCTGCTCCTTGGACATGCAGGATGTGTACATGCACATAAAGATCCTGCCATCCCACAAGAAGTATCTCAGGTTCACATTCGAAGGAGAGCACTACCAGTTCAGGGCCCTGCCTTTCGGCCTGTCCTTAGCACCTCGGGTATTCACCAAGTGCCTGGCAGTAGTAGCTGCATCTGTCAGGAGAAAGGGTAATTACATCTACCCCTACCTCGACTGGCTGCTAGCTGCCCCTTCCAAAGAACAGCTATGTCCCACCCTGGAGTGCACTTTCAAGATGTTTCAGGACCTTGGGAGAACTCTAAATCTCCTTTAATCAGAACCTTGGCCATCCCAGAGACTCCAATTCATAGGAGCATCTTGGATACGGTTCAAGCGAAGAGCCTGTCTCCCTTCAGACAGTGCAGATCACCTTCAGGTACTGGCCAGGAGATTTCTCTCTGTGGACCAGGCTCCAGCCAGAATGGTACTACAACTCCTGGGTCATATGCTCTCTGCCATAATGACCATGCCTTTCGCTCGCCTGCACATGAGAATTCTGCAATGGAACCTCAGGGTGCAGTGGGACCAGTGAAGCGACGATCTCGACCAGAGGGTCAGAATCTCCAAGGCAGTATACCAAACCCTGCTATGGTGGCTAAAGCCCTTCTGCTTGATGATAGGAGCACCCTTCAGGAACCCCTTCCCTCATCATGTTATCACCACGGATGCGTCAGGCACAGGATGGGGTGCCCACTTTGGGAGCAATCAGACCAGGGGGTCTTGGAATCAGACAGAACGCTCTTTCAATATAAACGTTCTGGAGATGAGGGTGGTGCTGTACTCCTTATAGACGTTCCAGGACGACCTCCGTCCAGGCCTAGTACTGGGCAGTAGATCACAGCCTGGAACTGTTTGCGGTACATGTTCCAGGTCTTCAGAACACCTTAGCAGACAGCCTCAGTCGCTCGCAATCCCAATCTCAAGAATGTGAGCTACTCCAAGAAGTAGTAGACAACCTATTCAAAAGATGCAGGACTCCAGAGCTAGATCTCCTTGCATCCCCACTGAATGCCAAACTGACCAATTTCTGCTCGCTAGAGCTAGGATCTGGTGTTTTTTGGCGAGTTGCATTGTTCCTCTCTTGGACCGGGAGGTTTCTCTTTGCCTTTCTGCCCTTCCTCCTTCTGCAGCAAGTTCTTCTCAAGCTACAGTTGGAACCAGCATCATGACTGTGGTAGCGCCGTTCTGGCCCAGACAGATTTAGTTCCTGCTTCTATAACAGTTGGCAGTAGAACCCCCAGTTCCACTTCCTCTGTCCTCTCGGTTGTTATCCCAAGAGCAAGGCTCTCTAATTCACCCCAACCTCAAGTCTCTGCATCTCCATGCATGGCTCCTGCAGACTTAGCCAGGAGCAGGTTTGGGGTGTCTGAGAAGGTAGCCAAGGTGATAGTGGTTGCAAGAAAACCATCTACTAGGGCCACATACGCCATGGAGTGGAAGCAGTTCAGCTTATGGGCTGCTGCCCGTCACATAGACCCATTCTCCTGCGAAGTAAACTGGGTCCTGGAGTATCTTTTATCCTTGTCTGATTCAGGTCTCAGCTACTCATCCATAAAGGTACATCTCTTGGCTATCTCAGCCTATCATGTACTGCTGGATGGCAGGACTTTGGCGCAGCTGGATCAGTCATGTACCTTCCTGCGAGGTATCCTGCACATCAAGCCCTCCCATTCGGGACCTACTTCCCCCATGGGATCTTCTGATCTTACTTCGAGTGGGAGCTCTTGCTGCAGGCTGTTACCATAAGGACTATGCCACCAGGCACTAGGACCCCATGGAAACCTTCTAGCTAGCAGTCTTCAGCTGGGATCACCCCTGACAGCAGCTAGTGGTACATAAGGGGGCAGTCCCCAGCCCCACCTCAGTTATTTTCCCGCCATTGATTCATCTACTTCGGCTCTTTGGTCACCTTCTAGAACTACACTAGTGTTTTCAGTAATTCCTTTCTTATTTTATTGAAGAAAAGTCTGCTTTTTTTTAGGTTTTTGCCTCTCCTGCATAACTTCTTTGCCATCATCGGTCTCCTGTACTGAGAAGAAGAGGACCAAGTGTGCCTGTGGTCGACAGATCCCGGCCAAGGACAAGCACAAGGCCTGTGTCTACTGCCTGGGGCCTGACCACGACACCAAGGCCTGTCTCATCTGTAGGGGCTTTACTGGCCGGACTCGCATCCGCCACCTTAAGGCACTGAAGGCACACATCCTGGAGCAGCAGCTGGCCGTCATGCAGTGCTCACCAGCCGAGAAGTCTGCCTCTTTTTCCCATGCTTCCAAGCATAAGGAAAAGAAAAAGGATCCGGACCAGTGCACGTCCCGTGAGAAGGACCAGGGTAGGTCTAAGGGGTGTTCGTGCTCCCAGTCCCTGCACCACAAAAAGACCTCAGGCTCTACTCCGGGGGCTCGGATCACTCCTCCAGCTACTCTCATCATTCCTCTGGGTGTAGGACTCCTCCACTCCCACCAAAACCCCAATGTCAGGGAGTGGAAAACAAGGCTCGGGCTCCTGTACCCCAGCCTTGGTTACCCTGCAGGTCAAGGCTACACCCATGTGGTCACTGTCCACCTCAGGGGTCAGGACCTCCTCTTCTACTAGCGCGGGGACCTTGATCCCATCACGCAAGGTCCTGGCATCAGTCTCTCCTGGGGCTCCGAGTAAGACCAGAGAGCACCAGGGTCGGGAGTCTGTCTCTAAACCGACCTCGGTTCACTGCACCTCAGCCTCTCAAATGCCTACATCCAAGTGAACAATGGTTCACAAAGCCAACAGCTCCAGACCGTGTCTGGTCCAGGCCAAGGGATGTACATTGGATATGGTCTCTCTGGACCTCACTAGTTCACCCGGTCCAAGGACCCTCTACACCTGACGACCAAGGGGACCGGTCTACCCTTTCCCCCAGGGATCAACCGGATCTCCTTTCTCCTCCTGTTGCTCCACCCACACTGGGTGACCAAACACCTTGCTCCCCAGCAGGCATCATAGTTCCCCAGTTTTCCAAGGTGTAACTAATGGAGATCTTTCAATTCTGGTGGAGTCCAGTTAAACAAGATGTCCTTCCCTCGCAGCTGGATGTCACCCCAAATCCGGATGCAGACAAGGACTGGGAGCCGGGGGACAAACCGTCCTCACCCGCTCCAAAATTAAAGTCCTGCTCTCACAGTCCCACCGACTCCCGTGGCAGGACTTTGCACTGGGGAACGGCGCCACTGACATTGCTCACGCTCACTGAGTACTTGCCAACATCGCTGCTCCAGCCATAGGTGGTCTGACAGCCGATGATGGTCAGAAAGCCATCGCTGGCACTCCAACAGCCGTCACCAGTCCCACAGCCATTGTCGGTCCTCTAGTGGGTAGTGTTCAGATGAAGGGTGCAGGTCTTCCTCCAGATCTAGATCTGCTTCCCTCTTTTCTAGAAATTATGGATGGGATTCTAACGCTTCAGGTTCTGACCAGTTTCCTTCTAGGGATAGACATGCCTCACCAGAGGAGAAGGACATCCCTAGATCACCTCCTGATGATCCTACCTTTATGGACATCATGAGGCATATCCTGACCTCCAATGGATGGGAGACGGAAGATCTGGATACAGAGCACAGAAGATTGGCCAAGTACCTGAAGCAGAAGAAGCCAAAGCCCTTGGTCATTTCTCCTTCAGTGGCTACATTCCAGAACCTTGCCAGGATTACCTGGAAGCACCTCTCTACCATTCTGATGGTCTCAAAGAAGTCGGACAGACTGTACCACGTGCCTAGGGATGAGCCTTTCCTGGTGGAACACCCTCAGGTGGACTCGATTGTATCACGGCTGCTCATGATAAGTCAAAAGAAGCCGAAATACCTCAGCTCACAGCCTCCCGACACAGAGTCCAGATTTCTAGACCAAGTGGGCAAGAAAATATATTCTGCCTCTACCTGCTCTATCAGATCTTTAACTTTCTCACACACACATGGTCCAGTACCAGAATGCACTGTGGGAGAAAGGACTAGAGGTTGCTCAGGCCTTGCTAGACTCTGCTCAGAATACTGAGCTCCTGGATATCCTCAAGTTGGGATCGGACGTAGGCACTCATGTCCTGAGGATCTCGTATGATATTACAGATACAGCTTCTAGGGCAGCAGCATCAGCATTTGCCTCAGATGCCACACCTAGCTTAGAGTCTCCAGACTCTCCCAGGATCTGCAGTCTGGTATCCTGGACCTTCCCTTCCAGGGTTCCATACTTTTTGAGGAGGAGACTGAGAAACTGATCTCCCATCTCCAGGAGTCCAGGAAATCAGTCTGGTCTGTCTGTAAAATGTACAAGGGGGACCAGAAGCCTTTTTGGAACTGACCCTTTTGGAAGCCCTCAGAGCAAAATTCCCGCAACCAGTTCCATCAGAGAGGAGGCTTCAAGAGGAAGGCAACAACCCAAACTCCTGGGAGCTCTATCTCTAGAGGCCCCAAGCCCTCCCAGCCCTCTCTGCCTGTTCCCAGATCCACCCAATGACTCACTACCTGCTCCCCCCTCCTCCGGCGGAGGCCATGGGGGAGACAGTAGGGGGTCAGTTCGTCCTCTACCTAGAGGGATGGAGCAACATCACCATAGACCTCTGGGTGTTGTATCTGATCAGGAGAGGACATACTCTAGATTTCCTACAGATCCCTCTGTACAAGCCACCAAGGTCCTCCCATTATCCTCCTTACATACCCCTTATAAAAGGAGAGATCCAAGCCCTTCTGCAGAAGCGGGCAATAGAGCCAGTCCCCCAAAACAACAGGAGCAGGGCTATTACTCTGATTTCTTCCTGGTCTCAAAAAAGACCAGAGACCTTTGGCCCATTCTGGACCTCAGCTCTCTAAACCCCTTTATTGAGTACAAGTGGCTCAGAATGGTCACTCTTCCAGGCCTCATTCCCCTCTTGCACCAAGGAGAATGGCTCTGCTCCCTGGACATGCAGGATGCCTACCTGCACGTACGGGTCTTTCCTCCCCATTGAAAGTTTCTGAGGTTCCACTTCCAGGGGAGACATTACCAGTTCCAAGCCTTACCATTTGGCCTCTCCTCAAGTCTTCACCAAGTGTCTAGCAGTGGTGGCTGTGGCATTACGATGTGTAACTTGGAAATAAAATTACCTTTCTCAACGTTCTTGGTGGAACGGCACAAAGGAAGAGACAACAGACAAGTGGTGCACATGTAATAAATGTAATTTATTACAGGTAAATAATAATACAGGCTTACTACCAACAGTGAATACACTGGGAGAGTTTCCATTTTTTCCTTACCTAGGTAAATGCAGTCTCTCGTCTCAGAGAAGCTGCGTGCTACACGGGATCTTATACCCTGATAATCTCTATGGTTACTACTAGGTAAGATATATAAAAAGTATATAATTGGATAAAAAACAGGTGGCATGAGTAACCATCCTAACTAACATAAGAAGTTGCTGAGCTTGCATAGATAGCACAAACAATGGGATCTCTATGAGTCCCCAATGTCAGTTGCAATTACAGTGATGCACAAGCGCTAAAGGTGGCGCTATTTCCTTACTTATAATAATACAATAAAAATATAGTGGAAAGCATCTCACAGGATTAAGATACATTGGTAAAACATAATGGAGCATAGTATGCATTAATAAAATACAGTAGAACACAGATCCTGACACTTATGCTTATACAGTAAGTGCCTTCGCCCTAAAGTTAGTACATGTACCTACATATATGTTGCTGTCTGCGAGGTGGGGGATACAATCAGGAGTGCTGAACCATGGATAACATTCCCCCCTTTGTTGCCTCAGAAGGGGCAACAATCCCAGGAAGGTAGTGGGATGGAGCTTAAAATGTCATTTACAAGTCTGACGCATGAGCATGGTAAAGGAATTCGAGTTGTTCTCAGTGTTGTCTTACAGTACGTCACAGACAGCAAAGGGTTAGTATCAGAAAAACAATAAAAACTGCTTGGATAATAAAAGCTTTAAAAGTCATTTCTAACCAAGTATTGGATAGAGCAGTGCTTAAACCACCATCATGCATAAGATCACTAAGAGCATCACCAGCTTTAGAGGTATTATTGCTAATATAAATCAAATGCAAATCTTTTCTAGCTAAAAGAGATTTCAAAGGGTCAATGTGCATGTTAAACATGGGCAAATATTGAGACAAGGCAAGCAAGTATTGCAGATCAGTATCAGTAACTTCTGGTTCAGGGAGAGGAACAGGAGTAATGACTGTGTGACCAATTACTGTTTTCTGCTGTGGAGTAAAACAGAAGTTAGGAGCTGAAATATCACAAGTTTTTTCACCATAAGAAAAGGAGTTATGATTTGTCACTACACAATACTGCCCATCGGAATTGTAAGTAACTCTCACAGTTGGGACCCTCCATTGCTGTAGATGTATTGGACAGGCAAAGGACTGGTTGGTGAGCTGTGAAGTGATGTACCTCTTCCAGGTAACTTCGGGATGCAGCTGTTTCAGCATCAGGCACTGAAGATGCAGCTTGCAGAGATTCAGATTCGTCATCTGGGTCAGTCAGGTTGAACGGCAGATCATCACCCAAAGTGTAGGACCAGTCAAGATGTTCTGGAGAATACCCCCAGACAGGTTTCACAATATCGAAAATCTCACAGCGGCACAGGTAGTAATAGTCCTTCTTGGCGCAACAGTTCGTGTGGGGCACCACCCAGGCTTGGAGAACGGAGTGGTAGACCAATAAGGAGGGTAAGTCAGTTCGTTCATGGTAGATGTTGTCATCAAGATGTCCGATGGAATTAATAGCAGCCAATTTGTCAAAAATAGAAACTTGTGGATCAAAGCGGGGTAGTGACACAGTAAAGGTAATAAACATGTCATGGATTGAGCAAGTCTTAGTAAAGTAATAAGGTGCTTGATTTGAATATCATGAAACATACCCAAGATTTCTAGCAGTAGACATAGAAATGTTAACAGAATTTGCCAAACATATAGTAATACAGCCATTCAATTTGCAATGAGGACAATACCATTTAGTCATTCTCCTATCACAGATAAGATCTGAAATGCATCCTGTTTCCAAGTCCCTGAAGAGATTAACAGTGGCAATGACGTAAGAACCATAAGCACAGCATAAAAGTTTATGGGCAATATATTGCTCGTCTGCCTCCTTGTTATTTTGAAAAATCTGTTCGGTAATCTTATTCTTAGTACCATTGAACCCTTTGGCAATTTCCTGCATATTATATACAGTAAAATGTTCTTCTTTACTTAAACCATCTACACCATGTAACAGTGGGGGTAGGATATCATTTTTAACAGCTTGCTGAAAATTGTGCTTTAGTAGCAGCTATATCTGCTCTATTCCAGATAAATATGCCTGAGCCAAAAAGGCCAGAGACGGTGCCTACTGCACCAGTAACATCTGCTGTGTCACGCCTAGTGCATGGTCTAGCTTTAGGTGCAAGTCTAAAGACTCCTACATGATCAGTAGTATGAGGTCCACTAACCGGATCATTAGTGCGGGTTTGATAAGCAACTACAATATCTGTAAGTATCATACTGAAAAATTTAGAAGTATTGGTCATGTGACAGAGACCAATCTCAGCCATATTGCAGTGTGTAAGATTGAAAATGACTGGGACATGCCTAAATTGTACATTATTAATCAGGGCTCCTGGAAGGGAAGTGGCAGTCAAACCACTAGGAGGACCATCCTCCTGGGGAGGGCAATCAGTCATTTCTTCTTCGGTGGGTGGGACTACAGAAAGGAACAGAGCTTCAATAGCTACATAGTTGTGAAGACAGGAAGCATGTGACTCCTCAGAATTGAGGCAGTCACACCAGGCAGGATCTATCAGAGCAGTAAGATTATAATGACCAGTATGTCTGGGAGAAGTCTGTTGAATAGAAAGTGTACCATTGGGTGAGATGTCTGTGTTGGGCCATCCCTGGAAAGCACCTTTGGATAAACGAGCTACAGGAAGTGTGTAACCATTAAGATCAGTTTCCTATTGTACTTTTGTGCCAGCACTGCAGACATAGCCACATCAGATATGGCAGTTTCCAAATGGAATAGGAGATTTGGGTTAGGATTGATCAGTGCTGGGGCTGAGGCTAAGGCCTGCTTGAGCTGTGTGACAGCGTCAGTGTGAGTGGGGCACCATGTCCATGGACGTCCTTTTTCAGAAGTTCATACAAGGGAGCAGCCTTCAAGGCAAAGTCAGGGATAAAATCCCTGGAGTAGTTTACCATTCCTAAAAAGCATCTAAGTGTTGCCACACTAGTAGGAAGTGGCAGATCTTGCAAGCCCTGGATATTCTTGACAGCTGGGCTTCTGCCTTGGTCTGTGATGCATAGACCAAGGAGAATGACCTCTTTTTCACACAGTTGTGCCTTAGAGGGATTGCACTTGAGGCCTGCTCTCTTGAGGAGAGACAGAAGTTCATCTAGAATGGCCAAATGATCTTTCATGGTGGTTGCTAGGAGCAAGTCATCCACGTACTGCAGGAGACACTGGGGTGTGGAAAATTCCTGCAGGGCATCCATCATGTAGATGGAAGAGGGGAAGGGCTGTTGTGAAAGCCCTGGGGAAGCCAGGTCCAGGTGTACTGGTGTCCATCGAAGGTGAAAGCAAATTTGTATTGGCTTTCCTGTGTTATGGGAGTGACCAAAACCCATTAGCGATGTCAAGAGCTGTGAACCACTTTTTATCAGGTGTCAACAGCTTGAGCAAATCAGGTGCTGATGCTACTGTTGTGGCGCAACTGTGGGTAACTTGATTAAGTTTCCTGTAATCATTTGTGAGTCTCCAAGCTCCATTTGGCTTTTTCACAGGCCAAACAGGCAAATTAGCAGTGGAGACGTAGGTCCTAATCACTCTTTGCTGTAGCAGTGATTGGATGGTCTCCCTCAGTGATGGCAAGGCTTCAGCAAGGAATAGGTACTGCTTCTGCCTCACAGGGTCAGGTCCTGTGATTTCAGTGGTACTGTGCATCCTACCACAGTTGTGCTTGTTGGTGGCAGACATGTCAAGGTGTTTTTGCAGCAAAAGTGCAAGTTCAGAAAACAGGTCATGACTTTTGAACAAAGCCATTACATCATACTCCTTGTTGTGGTAGATGGCTGCCACCAAGTGCGAGTCTGGAATGGTGACAGCATGACATTGTCCTTTGATCTGAAGGAGTAGCCTGTTGGCTAGGTCCACTACACAGCCGTGTAGTGCTAGGAAGTCAATTCCCAGTATGCTGGGGTGATAATGTAGTACTATGAGGTCAAAAGTAAAATCAGTTCTAAGGTGGCCTACCACCACAGGTAGAGGAACAGATTGGTAGGTGTGTAGCTGGGTACCATCTACACCCTGGGCACTGGTCTTCCAGCCAGTAGACCAGTTGGATGAGATGGGATCCTCATCATGGAGGATGGACATGGCTGCTCCAGTATCCAGAAGCATGGTAAGTTGGTGGCCCCTGACTATGGCCTTCACACAAGGTCGTCCATTTGTGTCAACAATCAAGTCACTCACAATCCGGACTGGGTCCTGTAATTGTCAATCGCTGTTTTCAGAATCATCATCATCATCCTGTTCCAGGAATCTGAGGCTTGCAGGATCTTTTAAGGCCTCCTGCCTAGCTTGTACAGGATCAGGATACAAATGTACCTGTGACATCACAGGTGCGACAGCGGCCTGCACGGATGGTTCCTCCTTAGTCGTTGCATCGGCTTGGCCAGTAACCGGTGCCATGAAAGGATTCTTCCCTCTGCTGTTCTTTGGTTTGGCAGTCAAGGCCAGGAAAGGGTTCCCCCTGACCGCATGGTTGTCCAGCGGCCAGAGCAAGGGCTGCTATGGTTCATGTAGGCTTAGCCATTCTTTCAGCACAGATCTCCTTCAGTAATTTGCAGAGGGTCTTTTTTTTATCTTTGAGACTTAAATAGCTAGGACCATTGTGGTTCTGGCCATCCTGTTGGGCCTTTGGATTTTTCAAATTAGCTTTGTCCCTGTTCCTGTTGTTTTTATAGTTCCGGTCCACCCCCCCTTGTGCGAATGCTTGTTGTCAGAAGGGGTGTTGGTTTTCTGATTATTACCCTCCATGGTGTAGTGAGTAGGGGTATCGAGGGTGGGCTGTACTGCAGCCGCTTGTGCTGTGGTAACCTTGTTGGATTTACTGGAAGCAAGGTTACTGAGGTAGACCTGATAGGCATGCTCTGTCTTCGTAAGAATATTCGTAAAAGAGTCTGTGCTTGGGTAAACATTGATTTCAACCTTTTCCCTCATGGCCGGAGTCATGTTCTGTATGTACAAATCCTTGTACTCAATTTGGTCTCAGTCTGCAAGTTCCCCTGCTAGGCCTTTACCAGTGTAGTTTGCGAGCCATAACCGTTGGTGGTAGGCCGCAGCACTTTCTTTAACGTTCTGCTTAGCCTTGTAGGCCAAGCGAACTCCTATGACACCCAGGGAATTAGCAGCTATGAGGGCTGCAGCGATGTCATCATAGACAAGAGTTTTAGAGTTGCGTACTATCTCTGAGAGTTTGGCCCAGAGGTTAGGTTCGATCGTCTGTTGCAAGACTTGAACCTGGTACTCGGGTTGGAGAGAAAGCTTCTCGCAAAGGGAGCGCATCTTCTCCAAATGGCAACTGAGATTGTCAGTTGGACCCATCTGTCTGATACTTTGGGCAGTTTGTTGGACAGAGTGAGCGACTTGTAGGGGGTTGAAAGTATGAGTGGTCGCATTCAACTCAATACGTTCCATGGTGCCGAGAAGTGCAGCTTCTGCTGCTGCATCAGTGACTGTCTTGTATGCATGATCCTGATTGACAGTTTCTTTGAACATTTTGTCAATTTGGTCCAGGATGGCTCTCCTTTGGTCCTGCGGTACAATGATGTTATTGATAGCTTCTTGAATTAAACCGTGAACTTCCACAATGTCTCCCCTGGTGAGAGGAACAAGTGGAAGCACACTACGAAATTAAGGCCTTCCTCCTGTGTCATGGGGCTGCCATCTTGGTGGTGTATGTGGCTTCCGCCATGTTTGTGTAGACGTGGTGACGCAGAGTGTGTGCCAATGTAGGCGCCACCTTGAAGATGGCTGGCGGAAGTTGGGTTGGACTTGCATGTGATGTGGCATGTCTTGTCATCAAAGTCAGAGTCATCATCGCTGGATGACACAATCTCAGTGGGTGTATACTGGAACCCGTTCATGACCAGCAAGAACCTCCCATTGATGGTGCAACTTCGCCATCTTTTGTCTGCACTTCTTGTGACAAACTCTTGCAGTGCCCTGCTCAATACCTTTTTTCTTTTTGTTTTAAACTTTATGTTTATTAGTTTACAACAAACATACAGTCTAGTCACAAACATTGCATTACATATAATTGTTATATATACCATGAGGGTGCCAAACCTTTCCGTATACATGATTAGGTCCGTCAATGCTTTTAGATACATCATTGGGGGGGGGGGGAGAGTAATAAACAACAATAGAACAGGTAATGTCCGGTTGACTGTATTATTAAGCCCATGAGCTGCATGGGTTTGATTCAAAAGTTTAAAGAATTATCTTCACAACCCTCCACCTCCACCACAGGGAAGAAGGAAAACCACCCTGCATAAAACAATTGTAAGTGCACATAACGTGCTTTAGAAAAAAAATGTACAGCTTTCCCACAGAGTTCCACACATATATCAGAAATCTACATTTTGTGTATAAACATGAGATATAATTTGCCGGTTATCTCATTAGTACAGATAACTTCTGTAACTCTGAACAGGTAAGTCCACTATTAAATGCAATAGAACTTTTTATTATTACACAGGCAGTACCACAAAAAACCTAACTCTAAATATCTGAGGTATAGTCCTCTTAAAATTATAATACATGATACTTTTGGAGTGAGCAGTCAATCTTCAAGGTAATCTCTTAATATAATTAAAACCACATTTCAAGTCTCTAGTCCTCATTATCCCTGAAATGATCCTCTACCCCAACTGACCTCAACAAAAGTCCTGTTAATGTTCAAGACTCCTCAGGGTTCCTCTTCATATTCAGATGATGAAGCTTCTCATTTGACGGATCTGGTTCTAGGAGATGCATGACGCTGCGCCCACTTTAAGGCCTTGCTGGGTTCTGTAAATAAAAATACCTTGCTCCAATGGATAATTCTTAGGTGAGCTGGAAATATTAGGCCATGCTGGATACCAAACTCCCTCAGCATGGCCTGAGCCCCATCAAATGTTTTCCTGCACTGGCGAATCGCATACCCAATGTCAGGGAACATCTTCACTTGCTCTCCATCTTGCAGTAGACATTTTCTTTGTCTGGCGATCGCTAGTAAGAAATCCCACGATCAAATTCTGTTGGTGACCACCACCCCGGTTTGCAGAGCTTCTGGGTTGTTTGGTCTGCCTCTGGGTGTAACGCAGTAGGCCTTCTGAATATGCTGAGACCTTTCATAAACTCCCCCTCCCAACTGTTGAGTCATCCAGCCTCGGATAAACAGGAGCAGGTGATCCCCTTCACACCCCTCTGGGAGCCCCAGTATTTGAATACTAGAGGACCTTGCTTGGTTCTCTAATGTCTCCAATCTCGCTTTAAGGTGAGTGTTTTTCTTTAATCACTGACGTTATTGCCCCCATCACTGCATCAGCTCTTTCTGTCTTTGCGAGGATTGCCCGTAGTTGTTGGTGAACTATAAGCCACAGAGTCCTGCCAAAATGCCTCCAGGAATTTGCCGGCAAACAGTACTTTTAATCAGTTTTGTTTAGCTTGTTGTGCAGAGCTCTAAAGGAAAGCTGCCATCTTGCTCGGGCTCAACAGTGCCCCCTCAGTACCTTTTCAACCTCACGCTGCAACACCGTATATGCGGCGCCCAATTTGACATTTTCCCTAAGTTCTTTCTCTAGCTCATGATTCAGTCTCTGATACTCCTCTTTCAACTCAGCATTCCTCTCTCTCAAACCCTCATTCGTATCACTCAAAATATCATTCAGATACGCTGTTTCTTATCACATTTCAACCTTTCACAATCATCTCTCAACATACAAATTTCCCTCTCAGTGTCTTGAGCAGTACAGTGCAACAGTCTTGTTTTTGGCATTGTGGAATGACTGTCTCTCCTTCACTAATTTCTTTTCCTTTTTCTGTAACTCTGATGTCTGCAAGCCTACCTCTTTTTTTAGAGACGCATTTTGCAGTTCAAGGGAGGCACACCTCACTGCGAAACCCTCGACAGCGGTGTACAGAGCTGCAACCAAAAGAACTTTGAGGTGGTATTTCTTGGTTGTTTGGACTCAAGTATTGCTCTGAGATTTGCAGCAATGGATTGTCTGCAGACTTTGCATCCAGCATGAAATCAGTCCATCCTCCATGGGATGTGAGGTAGTCTGAGACGTCTAGTCTCAGTTTGGTGCAAAGTTCAGGCACGACAAATAAGGGGTAGAAAAACAAAGAAGCAGTTGGAAAACTGGACAAAACCCCTGGCACCGTCCTTAACTGCTTTCCAGTCCCGGTGAGGCGAATGGTTATGCCAAGCGATATCACGCTATCACTTCGCAGAGAATGTAAGGGTCGGATTATGGGTCTGCCACTCGAGACCAAGGCCGGTGTGGGTCCAACAACTGTTATCACTGTAAGCACAAGTAGGTGAAAAGCACACTACACTACACTACTCGACATTCAAATAAATTGAATGGCATCTTCTTTTGTACCTTCCAACCTGCACATGGTCACCAAATGTAACTTGGTAATAAAATTACCTTTCTCAGATCCTTGGTGGAATGGCACAAAGGAAGAGACAACAGACAAGTGGTGTGCATGTAATAAATGTAATTTATTACAGGTAAATAATAATACAGGCTTACTACTAACAGTGAATACACTGGGAGAGCTTCCAGTTTTACTTACCTAGGTAAATGCAGTCTCTCGTCTCAGAGAAGCTACGTGCTACACAGGATCTTATACCCTGATAATCACTATGGTTACTACTAGAGAAGATATATAAAAAGTATATAATTGGGTAAAAAACAGGTGGTATGAGTAACCATACTAACTAACATAAAAAGTTGCTTAGCTTGCATAGATAGCACAAACAATGGGATCTCTATAAGTCCCCAAGGTCAGTTGCAATTACAGTGATGCACAACCAATAAAGGTGGCTCTTTTGCCTTACTTATAATAATACAATAAAATAGAGTGGAAAGTATCTCCCAGGACTAAGATACATTGATAAAACATAATGGAGAATAGTATGCATTAGTAAAATACAGTAGAACACAGATCCTGACACTTATGCTTATACGATAAGTGCCTTCGCCCTAAAGTTAGTACATGTACCTACATATATGTTGCTGTCCACGAGGTGGGGGTACAATCAGGACTGCTGAACCATGGACAACAGATGCCAGAGCCATTATGTCTTCCCTTACCTGGACGATTGGCTCCTGGCAGCTCCTTCCAGAGCTCAACTACTTTACACTCTCAGAGACACCTTTATGCTCTTCTGAGAGTTGGGGATCACCCTGAACTTTCCAAAGTCATCCCCATGGCCCATTCAATGACTCCTTTTCATCAGAGCAGTCCTGGACATGGTTCAGGGCACGGCCTTTCTCCCAGAAGACAGGAGTGATCATCTAAGGAGCTTAGCCCGAGCAGTATCCATGGCTTCCCAGGTCCCAGCCAGGACCTTTCTCAGACTTATGGGGCATATGGCAGCAGCCATTCCTGCAGTTCCCTTGGCCTGCCTCCACATGAGGGTTCCCCAATGGATGCTCGGGGTGCAATGGGACCAGAGGTCAGACAACCTAGACCAGCTGGTCAGGATCGACGACCCAGTCTGAAGGACTCTGTCCTCATGGTTAGACCCCCTCCAACCTGGAATGAGGGGTCCCCTTATGGCATGAGCCCATGAGATGGGTTCTGACTACAGAGGCTGCTGTTTTGGGCTGGGGTGCTCACCTGGAGAACAGACAGACCCAGGGGACCTGGTCTCCAGACTAGTAGTCGCTCCATATCAATGTCCTAGAGATGAAAGCACTTCTCAACGCTTTGCAGGTGGTTCAGTCAGACCTTTTGCCTGGCCCTCTTCTCATCCAGACTGACAACACGCTGATAGTGTTTTATGTCAACAAGCAAGAGGGCACACAGTCTTACCCCCTTTGCCGGGAGGCAATGAGGGTCTGGTATTGGGCCCTGGAACATCACTTAGACCTCACTGCTGTTCATGTTCCAGATGTCCAAAATGTCTTGGCTGACAGCCTAAGCTAGTCTCGGTCCAAGACTCATGCGTGGGAGCTCCTTCAGTTGGTAGCAGAGCAGCTATTCGACAGATGGGGCCCTCCAGAGTTGGACCTCTTTGCATCTCCACTCAATGCCAAACTGCCCAGTTTCTGCTTGCTAGAGCTCAGTCCTGGTGTTTTCTGGCTAGATGCTTTGTTCCTCTGTTGGACAGGGAGATTTCTTTTTTTTTTTTTTTATGCTTATTCTTTATACTCCCCCTACCTGCAGTACTCCCACTCTTCGAGAGACACCTATGGCCTTCTAGTCCCCACCCTCTTACCTGGAGCCAGGTGCAGTCCGTCCCCCATGTAGCCATGGTTATATCCCCCAGGCGGGCATGGGGCCAGGCCACCCCCGAAGTCCTTCTTGTTGTCATCGGGACGCTGGTACCAGGACAGGCAGGGGCACTGGGGATCGGGGCCTGGTGCTCCGTCTACCGAGAGCACTGCGGGGTGATTTTTTCCCTTTTCTTGTGGCAGTGGTGCGTGCCCCAACATCAAGGCATCACCGCCGACATCAACCACTCCCAACCCCCTCTGTATATACTCATGTGTTTGCTGTGCCTCCGGCTTCCACCAGAGGCCAGTCAGGCGCCGAGTGTGTCCCTCTCCCCCCCGGGAAAGGAGAGCTGTCCTCCAGATGCTCAATCCTTTCACTTCCCTGCTGACCCCAACGCCCCGGGCTCATTCCCAAACCCAGGTCACCGGTGTGGAGCGAGGTGTGGCGTCCAGCCCCTCAACCCTAAGTGCCACCGGGCCGTCCGGACAGGGAGATTTCTGTACGCCTTTCCTATTCTCCAGAGGGTGTTCCTGAAGTTGCAGGCCCGAGGGGGCAGAGATGATCCTCATCGCTCCCTATTGGCCTTGACAGATTTGATTCCCACTACTTCAGCAGCTAGCAGTGGAGCCTCCAATACAGCTACTACTGAGCTTGCAGTTACTATTGCAGGATCAGGGCACCCTGGTCCATCCAGACCTCAGATCTCTGCACCTTCATGTGTGGCCCCTGCAGACTTAGTTAAATCCAGGTATGGGGTCTCCCAGTATCCCTCAACTAGATCCACTTATGCCATGAAGTGGAAAAGATTTTGTCTGTGGGTTTCACCCAGTCACTTGGACCCACTTACCTGTCTAGTGAACTCTGTTTTAGAGTATCTCCTCATCAAACCAAGGCTTGAGCTACTCTTCCATTAAAGTACATCTTTCTGTAATTTCTGCTTACCATGTACCTATGGAGGGAAAACCCTCGCCCAGCTGGACATGTCCCGCACCTTTTTGTGGGGCCTACTACACAATAAGCCTTCCATCAGTGATCCTGTACTGCCCTGGGATTTCCTCTTTATGCTCAAAAAACGTACTCTTCCCCCATTCGAGCCTGCCGGGGACTGCGAGTGTCGCTTCCTTTCTTGGAAAGTGTTATTTATTTTTTTTGTTAGTCTCTTTATCCGCCCGGTCCCTGGTGGTGATGCCAGTGTGGCTCAGTTGGTAGCACATCCGCCTCTGGACCAGAAGGCCATGGGTTCTTGTCCCACACCGGGATTGGACTTGCACCTAAAAATCACTGGCATCCGAGTGCAGTATTGGGGGTTGCTGTACTGCTGGAGTGTGCCGTCCATCGGATGAGATGTTAAACCGAGGTCCCTTCTACCCATCCTGGTGTTGTCCTGGTGGGTGTCCAGGTGGAAGTAAAAGAACCCAGGGCACTCTTCGCAAAGAGTAGGGGACATTCCCCTTCCCATAAACTGGTTCATGCAATTATCCAGGCTATGTGTAGGTGATGATGTGCGATATGATGGCCGCCACTACACATTCAGTCACTTCACTACCAGTCTAGCATTGCTTGTAAAGCACTTTGGGATACACTGTTTATGAAAAGTGCTATATAAATGCTGATTCTTCTTCTACTTCTGATTCTTCCTGTTGGCTCCCCCAGCCCCGTTCCCCGCTCGCAACCCGCTCTTTCCAACTTCCTCACGGCTTTGCCCCCCATGGTGGGGCGGTGGGGATCCCTCTGCCCACCGTAACTCCGAATTTGGTGCTGGAAGGGTGACTGCCCATCGCGTGGGTGGCGCCTGTGGGGACCAACTGTCATACTGCAGCACCAGTACCTGATTTTCCACCTGAGTTTTTGTCCCGTAGGCGAGGCGTGCAATGATGCCGCAAGGAGCGAGCGCGCACGCTCCCATGCGTGCTCCTCTGACAGTCTGCCTCACTACCCCCTTCTTGTGGAGCATTTCTGTGCACCAGTGCCCAGCTTCTGCTAGGTGTCAGTCGAGCACCAACCCACTAGTGTACTCCCACCCCAGAAAGAGAGCAGTCCTACGGACGCTCGATCCCTTCTCCACCCTACCAACACCCGGCGGCCTGTGCTCGTTCCCGAACGTGGGTCACCAGTGTAGTGCAAGGTAAGGCATTCAGCGCCACCAGACCGGTGAAAGTGTTATTTTTAGTTGCTGTTACCTCTGCTCAGAGAGTTTCCGAGCTTCAGGCTCTGATGTGTATGGAGCCTTATTTAGTTTTCCATAAGGACAGGGCGCCCTTACGTACTAACCCTAAGTTTTTACCTAAGGTAGTGTCCGAGTTCACATTTAATGAGGACATTACCCCACCAGTGTATTACCCCAACCACTCAAACCGAGGGGAAGCGATCCTGCATACTCTGGATGTTCACAGGGTGCTACGGTACTATCTCAGCCGTAGTGCTCCATCCCGTAAGACGGATCAGTTGTTTGTGGCATTCGTGCCTCGTTGTCAAGGCGCTCCAGTGTCTAAACAGACCTTATCTAAGTGGCTGGTGAATTGCAATGTCTTCTGCTATGACAAGTACAATAAACCCCTTCTGGGCTCGGTATGGGGTCATTCCACCAGGGGAGCAGCTACTTCTTTCACTTCTATGCATAATTTCTCAATAGCAGACATTTGCGCAGCAGCTACCTGGAGCTCAGTTCATACCTTTATCAAGCACTACAGCTAGGACATTGCCTCTAGGAAAAGGGCAGGTTTTGGCCTGGCTGTCCTTCAGTGCCTCCTTTCCTGAAGCCTTCTTCTGGTAGTTGCACTTCAGCCTCCTCCCAGACCTATCTCGATCCTTTTTCTGGGACTGCTTGGGACTCAGTCCTTATGGTAATAGCCTGCTGCAAGAGCTCCCACTCAAAGTAAGATAGAACAGTTACATAAGAACTTACCGTAACAGTAGATCTTCAAGAGGAGCTTTTGCAGCAGGCAATGCTTTCCCTCCCTCCTTCCCCCTGTTGAGTCTCTGCATCTTTTGTTATGGCAAGTTTCCACCCAGTCCGCCTGCCGGTCTTACCAACAGGTCTCTGGCGGGTGAACTGAGGTGGGCTGGGGACCTCCCTTATACTACACAGCATTGGGCAGAGCCAGTGTCAGGTGGTCCCAGCTGAAGACTGCTAGCTAGAAGGTTTCTGTGGGGTCCTAGTGCCTGGCATCATAGTCCTTTTGGTAATAGCCTGCTGCAAGAGCTCCTCTCAAGTGTCCCTGATTTTGCCTCAAAATTTTACTCTGTCTCTAATTTTGAAGATGTGTCCCTGATTTTGGTCATTTGTCCCTGATTTTTTTAAGCCTCGTCCCTGATTTATGAGGCAGGAGGTTGAGAGGTATGGATCTACTGTTATGGTAAATTCTTACGTAACGGTACTTTTTATGCTGGAGAAGTTAACATTGCCCCCCTTTGAGCCAGCTGTGAACTGTAAGCTTCACTTTCTCTCTTGAAAAGCATTAGTTTTAGTTGCTGTTACCTCAGCCTGGAGGATTTCTGAGCTTCAGGCTCTCATGTAAGGAGCCATATCTGGTTTTTCATAGGGACATGGTGTCCCTTCACACAAACCCTAAATTTCTTCCAAAGGTGGTGTCAGAATTTACTCTCAACCAAGATATTAACCTGCCGGTCTACTACCCTGAATACTCTAACAAAGGGGAGGCATTGTTACATTCTCTAGATGTTCATAGAATCCTTAGGTATCATGTTGACCGTACACAGTCCATAAGGAAGTCAGACCAATTGTTTGTGTCCTTTGCTCAATGGATGTTAGGGGCACCAGTCACCAAACAGATTATGTCCAAGTGGTTAGTCAACTGCGTTGTGTTCTGCCATGAAAAGTATGGTAAACCCCTTCCGAGCCCAGTCAGAGATCATTCGACCAGAGGGATAGCAACTTCTTTCACATCTCTTGAAAATGTGTCAGCAGCAGATCTCTGAGCTGCAGCCACCTGGAGTTTGGTACACACCTTTGTCCGGCATTACAGTTTGGACATTACTTCCAGAAGGAGGGTAGGTTTTGGCCTGGCAGTCATCCAGGGTATGCTTTCATAGGAGCCATGGGGCATTTTTATATCTACTGCCCATTTGACCTGGTGCTATCCCGGTACTGCTAGGGATTCAGTCCTAATGGTTAGTACCTGCTGCAAGAGGTCTGTCTCGAAGTGAGATAGTACAGTTACATTAGAACTTACCTTAACAGTAGATCTTCGTGAAGAGCTCTTGAAGCAGGTATGCTTTCCCTCCCTCCTTCCCCCAGTGCTTCTTCCTGTATGTCCATATCAGGATGACAAAACCTCCTCGGTTTGTCCTGTTCTTAGTGGTAGCCGGATCTCCAGCGGACAAACTGAGGTGATGCCGGGGGACCGTCTCCTATATACTGAGGGTGACATCGGGGGCAGTCCCCCCCCCCATCTTGGCTTGCTAGCTAGAATTTTTCTGTGGGGTCCTAGTCCTAATGGTTATTACCTGCTACAAGAGCTCTTCTCAAAGATCTACTGTTACAGTAAGTTCTTATGTAACTGTACTTTCCTGGCAACGATGCTGGAGGAGCTCAATTTAACTCCAGTTTTACAATGCAACACTGACTGTGTGACTATGGTGTTCCTTGGAGAGTACAGTCAAGAATCCTTGGTGATCCCTCCATGGCCTTGGCCTTTAGCAGAGGAGTTGCACAGTGCCTGGCAGTCACCCGCCTCCTTTCCAGCCCTTATGGACTGCCGGTGCCGGTATTGTGTCCCCTCAGGGTCTCCAGGATCTTTGCCCCACCCCTCGGGTCTGAAGTGGCTGGACACCCCTTCTGGGCGTCAGTGCCCAACAAGAGACTGTCATCCAGACGTGGACTCTACGGAGTTTGACTGCTTTGGAAGGCGAGTTTTTACTTCAGTGCGTCTCTTGTTGTCTATCACAGCACATCAGGCGTACATGGTGACCTACCAGAGGTGCCTATGGGCCACGATGGGATAGTTCCTGTTGGCCTTGCCTGATAGCGAGGCAACCAAGTGGGCTGTTGCCATCTCTACAAGAGGTCTGGAGCTAGCGAGACACCAGGCACGAGCGTCGTATGATGCCCACGTGGTAGCTTCCAGGCTGATGGGACCTGCGATCTGCATCAAACGGCATGGCTTCGCCTGTCCCAGTTGTGTCCCTTGGCCCGGTGTAGGGTGACTGCCTCATCTTTCTGGGGGCCTGTTTTTTTCTCCCAAAGAGACAGGTGGAACTATCGGGGCACCCTCCTTCTCCTGCTGGCCAGGAGACCCACGCTGGCTCTCAGCAGTAATGGGTCAGGCAGACCCATGATGGTCCTCCCCCCTCGTGTCTCCCCCGTTGGGGGCTGAAAGTAGTGTTGCCTTCAGGGAGGTATTGGTCCACTTTGTTGTCTTGGTACTCACCCACCAGTGATGAATGGTGAAGATTGATACAGGGAAGATATGTAAATTACATACCTGTCGTAATTCTTGATCTTCTTGTATATCTTCCCCATTCATCACTGCTTCTCACCCTCCATCCCCTCTTGGGCCTCAGCCTCTGGGCAGTTCCTCCTTCTTGCTTGCCCCCCCCAATGAGGCCAATTGTGGGCAGAGTCCGCTGGTCCCTTGGGACTCCCTGCCACTTCTCTGAAGCAACAGGGATCTGCGTGGGGGGGGCAAGTAGGGGCTTTGGCCCCTTTCTTCCCAGTGCTCCCCAGGACTCCCTTCCAAAGTCCCAGTCCTCAGCAGATCCTCACAATGGATGCCTCGGGACTAGAGTGGGGGGCACATTTCAGAGACCAGCAGACAAGAGGGACTCGGCCTCCATGGAACGTAATCCCCACATAAACGTGTTGGAGATGAGAGCCATCCCGTATGCCTTACAAGCATTTCAGACGATTCTCCTGCCAGGGCCCCTACTGATCCAGTCAGACAATGTGCCAGTAGTCTTCTACATCAACAAGCAAGGGGGCACACACTGTTACCCCCTTTGCAGAGAAGCCATGAGAGTCTGGTACTGGGCAGTGGAGCACAACCAGGAACTCACAGCGGTTCATGTTCCAGGAGTTCAAAACACTCTGGCTGCCAGCCTTAGCTACTCTTGATTCAGGCTCATGAATGAGAGCTACTACAGGATGTAGTAGATGACCTTTTCAGAGGTGGGGCCTTCCAGAACTGGACCTCTTTGTGTCCCCACTCAAAGCCAAACTGCCCAATTTCTGCTTGCTAGATCCAGGGCCTGGTATTTTCTGGCAAGACGAGTTGTCCCTCTCTTGGGTAGGGAGGTTTCTGTATGCCTTCCCTCCCTTCCCACTACTTTAGAGAGTGTTACTGAAGTTACAAGCAGAACGAGCTGTCATGATTCTCATAGTGCCATTCTGGCCTCAACAGATCTGGTTCCCACTGCTCCAAAAGTTAGCATCGGAGCTTCCAATTCCCTTGCCCCCATCTCCTCACTTGCTGTCAGGAACAGGGAACTCTAGTACATCTGAATCTTCAGTTTCTGCACCTGCATGCTTGGCTGCTGCAGACTTAGTCAGGGACAGATACAGGGTGTCTTCAAGTGTAGCGGACATCCTAGTGGCCATGAGGAAACCCTCAACTAGGGCCACATATGCCATGAAATGGAAATGCTTCTGCCTGTGGGCGTCATCCCGTTTCCTGGATCCTTTTACCTGCCCGGTGAATTCGGTACTGGAGTACCTTCATTCCGTATCTGACAAGGGTCTCCGCTATTCATCCATAAAGGTATACCTTTCTGCACTGTCAGCCTACCATGTGCATATGGAGGGTCAGACCCTGGTGCAGTTGGACTTGTCCAAGACCTTTTTGTGTGGTATCATGCATATCAAACCTCCCAGGTGGGACCCCATTCCCCCTTGGGACCTTTTATGTTAGAAAAACTTACATTACCTCCCTTTGAGCCAGCTGCAAGTTGTGAGCTACGATTCCTATCTTGGAAAGCATTGTTTTTGGTTGCAGTTACTTCTGCTTGGAGGATTTCTGAGCTTCAGGCTGTGATGTGTAAAGAGCCTTATTTGATTTTTCACAGGGATAGCGTTCCCTGTGTACCAATCCTAAGTTTCTCCCAAAGGCAGTGTCCCAGTTCACTCTTAACCAGGACATCCAACTTCCAGTTTATTAGCCAGAGCACTCAAACAAAGGAGAAGCCCTGTTGCATACTCTGGATGTTCACAGAATTCTTTGTTACTATATAGATCGCACTCAATCTTCTAGAAAGACAGACCAGTTTTGTCTTCTTTGCCCAATGAATGTTAAGGGCACCAGTGACAAAGCAGACATTGACCAAATGGTTGGTCAATTACATAGCTTTCTGCTACCAGAAGTACGATAAACCTTTACCGGGACCAGTTAAAGGTCACTTCACTAGGGGTGTTGCCACTTCCTTTGCATCCCTAAGGAATGTTTCAGCAGCGGATCTATAAGCAGCTGCTACTTGGAGTTCAGTCCACACCTTCATAAAACACTACAGTCTGGACATTGCTTCATGGAGTAGAGCAGGCTTTGGCCTCACCATCCTCCAGGGACTACTCTTCTAGGAGTACCAGTGGTTTACTAACTTTCATAACCACCACCCTTCTGTCCTGGATTATATCCTTGTACTGCTTGGGACTCTGTCCTAATGGTGTTACCTGATGCAAAAGCTCTGTCTCAAAGTGAGATAGTACAGTTATGTAAGAACTTACCATAAAAGTGGATCTTTGAGAAGAGCTCTTGCAGCAGGTATGCGTTCCCTCTCTCCTACCCCTGGGGTTATGTAACTGCATTTTCTCTTGGGAATGTGAGAACCTCCTCAGTTCCCCATCCTTTATGCTAGCCGGGTCTCCGGCGGATGAACTGAAGTGGTGCTGGGGGACCACCCCATCATACCATGGATGACGTCAGGGCAGGGCCGACATCAGGGGGCGGTTCCCTGCTTTAGATTGCTAGCTAGAAATTTTTCCATGGGGTCCTAGTGCCTGGTGGCATAGTCCTAATGGTGTTACCTGCTACAAGAGCTCTTCTTGAAGATCTAATGTTATGGTAAGTTCTTTACGTAACTGTACTTTTCCTAGGGGGGGTTCCCTTGGCTTTGGAGTCAGTTTCAATTACACACACTCACACCACCATTTGGATTGTATTATCTGTATTTAAAGAAAGAAAATGAAACAGAAGCAGTGTTAGTATTTTTTTTCTGTGTACTGGGGTTGGACATTCAGAAGGCTTGGGTACTTCTTTTACCTCAGCCTTCTGAACACTTGCGCTACCACCATTAAGCTTTGCAATGGTTGGGCATGCACTTTTTCTCTACTTGGGTTTTCACACGCTTGACTTCATGTGCCAGCGGGTGCCACAAGTGTGTTGGCTTTTGACACAACCTGCGTCTATTTTTTGACACATCTGCATGAAAGTGCACGCAAGCTGCATGGTGAATGCACGCAAGGGCGTATTGATGTAGATTGCATTTTTTCCTATATCTCAACTGCATTGACGTGCATGCAAGGTTGCACACACATACCTCTAGCCTGCTACCGGCTCATACGGATTTTTCAGTATAAGTAAGATAGTTATTTCTCGACTTCATAAAGTGCATGTTTAAAAACAGGATTGTCCTGTGGCACCATGCCTTATCAGAGTCCGTTAATTATGAAAAGGCTGCAAAAGAGTGATGAGGCCCTCCCCCATGGGTTCCTATTGCCCTCATTGTGTTGCGCAGTACAATATTTCTCTAATGACTCCCCCCAGCCAGTCCTCCGAGCTGGGGAGGGGGTCACCTGGTTCTTCAGTTGGCAGTGGCAGAGCAGAATTGCGTAAATCACTTTTATTGCTCCTTGGTAAGCTTTTGAGCCTCAGTATCCCGCAGGACATCCCAACAGACACACCCGACCCCAAACCGGGCCCCTCAGATCAGGGGATGGTCCACACAGGCACGTCCAGGTGCATCACAGTGAGATGACGCTGCAGAGACAGATGTGCAGGCAGACCCTGACCACTTAGTGGGTCAAGATGAGGATTTCAGGGATCTTGGGGAAACTCCTGACCTTCAAAAATTGCTTACTGACAAAGAGAACATCCCCTCTGAAGAGGAGGAGGAAGGAGAGTGGACGGAACCCAGGTCAAGGATTCCAATACCTCCTCTGTTTGACAACAAGTCTTTGTCTTTTTTGATAGCTGATGCATGTAGATCCCTACAGCTCAAGGAGGGAGTAGTCCATAGAGACAGTGGACATTAATCCAATTCTGTCTGTGTCCTCCTCTGCTCTTAAATGTTTTCCAAGTTTTATTCACTGTGCCCAGATTATTGAACAAGAATGGGCTGGTGTAGATCAGAGAGATGGTTCTTCAACCTCTGACACAGGTTCTAGTGCCATCGTAGACTCTGTCCTTTGAATGTTATCTTCCAGATGGGCTCTGAGTACAGCCAGTGCATCATCAGGCCAGACATTGGACTTCCTGGTGCTCTATCCAGCGTTAAGTTGTGCCTTTCAGCTGGCGCTTCTATGCCGAACGTCGATGGATTATGGAGCCTTATTGAAAGCCTAGTGTGCGTCGGCTCTGAGTCCTGCTGTGGCCTCTCAATCCATGGTGCCAACTTCTCCCCTCAGAGGGGATGCCTAGCCTTCAGGACTAGACAGCTCCCCTCTAGATCGGGGTTCACATCAGGCTACGGATCAAGAGGTAACTGTTGGTGTCTCCCCTTTGCTGGGTTCGGCCGCTGGTTCAGAGCAATCCCTCCATGTGGTCTCCAGTTCCTCAGGCTCTCCTCCTTCATTTTTGCCCCCCGAGGAAGTATGGATTAGGGATATGCCCAAATCACCCCTTGGAGGATCATTCATTTCTTGAAATGATGAGGGTGATCCAAGCCCTTCAAGGGTGGCACACAGAGGATCAAGACCGCCAGCAGGTGCACCTTGCGCAGCATCTGTGCCTTCTTGAAGTGGTTGCAGTTGTGATCCCACCCCTGGGGATCCCCCAAGACAATGTATCCTCCACAGTATTCAGAACAGACAGTAGCACAAGGCTGGGGTGCAAGGACAATTCTCAATATAAAAATACTGCACTCACCACCACCATTGAAAAGACCATGCTGCTCCACAATTTCCATAAAGTGCAGGTTCATTGAGGTGCCAGTGCAGACCACCACACCACACGCTTGGCACATTTCAGATTTCTCCTTTTTCCAAAAGCTTGTGGTACAAAAACATGATACGTCTTAAATACTCTTAATGACTTCATCAAATAAGGGACAAAAACATGAATGCACGCTTGTGCAAAACTGTGCTCATTGAAAAACAACATACATAAACTAGTTAATAAATATCAACACCATAAATTCATTTTATCACATTACATATGTATAGGTATATATAAGGTAAAATCCTGAAAGTCCGTTTGTTGCAAACTACATGTAGCAATACATTGGTCCAAAATACATAATTCACCTAAAAACAAAGAATACATATAATAAACATGTTAGAAAAATATAGAACATGGTCCTACCTATTTTACATTTTTTATTTAGTATTCCCCAACTATAAACACAGGCTTTTTCTATCTCTCACATATTTGTCATTCATCCTTATTTCAACTATATGCAGTGACTTTTTATCCCTACTCATATATCCATGTGTGAAATACATTATTTATTCAGATATGGTGACAGGTCAAACCTGTCATTCAAGCTGTATAGCACAGTGGTTTAAGGCTCTGAGCTGCAAACCTGAAGACCTGGGTTTGAATCCCACAGCCCCCACTTGCATACTGTGTGATCCTGAGCAAGTCACTTAACTTCCCTGTGCTCCCAGGTTGCACCTGTAAACAAGCTTTCAGCTTAGTGTGTCTCACCTGGTATACAAAGGTAAAAAAAAAGCCTGGATATCTATATGCTCTTAGAGTGAAAATCCAATATCCTTCTCTTTGAAGGATCAAATTATTGACATCACCTCCCCTCGCTGCCGGAAAAACATTTTCAACAGCCTTAAAAGTAAACCAGTGATCTGGTGCATGGGTTGCAATTCTGATGTGCTGAACCGTGGCATATGTTTCATCACCATCTCTTACAGCTCTGCAACGTTCACCTACACAGGTTTTAAATTTTTGTTTAGTTTTACTCACGTAGAATGCATTGCACTTACTGATAGCTTGATCAATGACACCTGTTGTGTCACACGTAGCAAGCTGCCCGATCTGAAAAATTCCGGGCACATTTTGGCTAGCACTAAGAACATTTTGGCTACTAAATTCTTTGTCGCTGTCAATAAATCTCTCTGTGAGATAAGCAGCTGCTCAATCAAATGTTTGTATACTACTGTGGTTGTGTCTCATATGCAAAAATTGCCCTTTTAGTATATTTCGTATAGTATGTCAAGGGTGACCACTGGATGAATGCAATGAGGTATCCTCCACAGTGTGGCTACAACTGGCATCGGTTCCAGCCACCCCATGCAAGGCTGATCACCTTTATCATGCCCTGGATGATAAGGAACACTTCACCTCCCAGCCTAGAGTGGACCCCTCTGTAGTTGATGGACTAGCAGCCATGGGAGAAGGCCTGGGTTTTTGGGACTACAGATTGGACTGGGAGTCCAGGATTCTGGACTCCTTAGGTCGTAAGGCCTGTGCCTCCTTGACCCTAGCCCTGAGAGCTCAGAATTATTTGGCCCACATGCTGGTACACCAGCAGTCCGTTTTGGGTCAGATTGGAGATTTGATAAGTTCCACTGGTGATTCTCATACCCAGTCTCAACTGGAACATCTCCTTACCTCGGTATCTAATGTGGGGTTCTGTGCTCTAAGAGCCTCATATGATACAGTGGACGTGACCGCCCGAAGTGCTGCATCCGCCATTTGCCTCAGACACCATTCATGGCTTCATCTGATAAACCTTAACGCTGTGACCCAGGCCTCTGTTTTGGATGCCCCTTTCTGAGGCCCTAGGTTGTTTGGGGGGGATGTCCAGGCTCTCGTGACTTCCTTCCAGGACTCGGGATCCCGTCTTCGACCTGTAATTTGGGGGCATCAGTGAGATTCGAACGTACAAACCGACAACCTTCCTGGACATCACACCCGATATCCAGATCTGAGGGGCAAGCATAAGGCCCCATCATCAGCCACAGCGAATACATCAGCTGTGAAGACCCACAGAGTCGCAGGCACCCCAGCACCCACGCCAGACCCATGGCCCTAATCTCAATGGCTTTTACATTCCTCTCCACCTTCAGTCTTCCGACGAGATTCAGGGAGAGGGGGGTGTCCTTTGGCAGCATGAGGGGTTCCCCCCCACACCCTCAGACACTTCTGCCTTTTTTCTTCAGAATTGTTTCTACAGGGTTCCTTCCTTTCAGGAGTTCCCCTTGGTGGCTTCCAGAGTCGGACAGACTTCCTCTGGTTCCCCCTTCTCGACAGAATTACAAGCTGTTTCTGAGGGCTCCCTGACTAATCGGTTCCTTCGGCCCTCTCTTTTGAGCCTGAGGCCCCATTTTTTCATTTAAGGGGCCGATTCTCAGAGTCTCTTACCCCTGACCACCATCATTGGATTGGCTGGTCGAGGAATGGTGATCCTTTATTCCCAGGCCTGCAGGACAGAGAATTTCTACCCTTCTTGTAGTTAAGCAAGGCTGGCATTGGTTATCCTTCGGGTTTGACGTGGGAGGCCCAAACACTGGTTCATGGGCTCCTTTGGTCCCCTGGACTCATCGGGCATTTTCCATTTTCAGGGGAGCAGAGGCTCCCCCCAATTTACAGGCTCCAGCTTATCAAGGTTCTTTCTTGTGCCCTGCTAGGGTTTACAGGCTTTTGTTGGTACCCGGCAGTGGACACGACCTTGCCACTTGCTGGTCTATGACCCCTGAGGCTTTGGGCTGTCAACGGGGCCTAGCTGTTTTCAGGCTGTATGACTCTCCCAACTTACAGCAAGACTCAGGATTGCTTTCCCTTATCTGACAGTTGGCAGAGAACCCGGGGTTTTTGAGAAGTTGTCTGGCTGTCCCAGTTCTTCCTCCTGGTTTGAGCAGCCCCTTTGCTTGAAGTGGCCCCCACTGCTGGAGTCACGATACCCTGGCAGGGCTCACCACTTGTAAGACAGTTGGCTATCTTCACAACACTTCTAGCGGTTTCAGTCCTACAATTACACTATCACCAAGTGGCCCTTTGAGGTCGCTGGGTACTTCGGATGCCATGGCGGACATCCCCTGTTCTCAGACATTGAGACGGACCTTGGTATTCCAAGGGTCTCCTGGGGCAGCCTACAGGGCCATTCCAGTGGTGGGGTCTCCCTTACTCAGTAACTCCCCCTCCTTCCTTCTGGCTTTCCCAGTGGGAAGGGATCCCGCTCTCTACTTGTCCCCTGCACCTCTACGCAGGTGCTGGTTTCAGGATGGATAGCAGGTTCTCCTATATCCCCTTTCGTAGGGGTCTGTTTCATTCTGCCTCATGAGATCTGTGGGCCTTGGTAGGTGATCTGCCTGGTGCGATTAGATCGCCAGTTCATCTGGGTACTTGGGACCCCCACCCTTTCAGGGACAGTTCCTCCACAACCCCCGGCAGATAGCCCTCCTCTTCTCTGGGTTTTACCATCCTGCTGGACATTTCTCAGTCTGGCGGTGGGTTAGATTCCTTCATCACACTTCCCATAGGCTGGAGAGTGAGAGAGAGAGAGGTGGGGGAGCAGAGGGCTTGTTGTGGGGGCAGGGTTCTCCCTCTTAGGAGATGCTTTTCCTGTAGGCAATTTCCACCTTTTTCCTGTCTACAGGTTACTTTCTTCCACTTGGCAGTAGGCATCCCCTTAGTTTTAGTGGGGATTTGTAGGTCAGACGCCTTCGGTCCTGACCAACTTCTGGACCTCCCTGCTCCCATCTTAGACAGACCGAGGCAAGGGCCGTCTTTGATGGCTCCCTTGGAGGTATTGCCTTCCCTCTGCTACTAACCCTTCCCTTTTCCTCTCCCAAATGTCTCTCTTCTGAAGGTTTTTCCCCTCAGTCTGGTTTGGTGGCTTTCTAGGAAGGTCCCTGGGACTACGGGATATGGCCTTGTGGGTTGCAGGGCCCTTTCTTCCTCTCCCTGTGCCAAGCTCGGGTACTATAGTCAAATCCAGAGCTGGGAGGGGTTTCCCCTTTGATACCCTTCTCTAGCCATAGGGGAGATAATGTTATGGACTCTTCCTTTTTGTCTTTTGAAGGGGACTGACGACTGCTCCTGCCACTGGCCTTCTTTCTCCCCCACCCCTGGTCAGGCTTGGCTGGAGAGTGCCTTATTTGACTCAGTGTCAGTCAGGTGTTGTCACCTGTTTTTTAGTTGGGCTACACTGTTGGAGTCGCTCTTTTTGGAGTGCTTGTTGGACGTTCATCGTGTGTCCTTCTGATGCCGGCCTCCTGTTGGGGGTCAGCTCTCTGGTTGAGGTTGTCGTCCTTCCTGGCCTCCTCCTGGATATTTTCCTTCCAGTACTGCTTGGAACTCTGTCCTAACGGTGTTGCCTACTGCAACTGCCCCCTCGAAGTAAGATAATACAGTTACTTAAGAACTTACCGTAACAGTAGAACTTTGAGAGGAGCTCTTGCAGTAGGCACTTTTTACCCTCCCTCCATCTCCCTGCTCTCTTTCTATCTTGGCCAATTCAGGCCTCAGAAGTCCTCCTTTTTCCTCCTGTCTGACCTTATTCCAGGCCCTGGTGGGGGGGGACTGAAGTAGGTGTGGGGGACCACCCCCTTTATACCTGGATGGACATTGACATGCCGTCGTCAGGGGGCAGTCCCTGTTTGGTACTGCTAGCTAGACTTCTTCCGTGTGGTCCTTGCACCTGGCTGCTTAGTCCTAATGGTGTTGCCTACTGCAAGAGCTCCTCTTGAAGATCTGCTGTTATAGTACGTTCTTACATAACTGTACTTTACAGCAAAAGAGGGGTCCTGGACAAACGCCGTGCAGGAGGCCCAAGTCAAAAGCCTGTTACCTCACAATAAGGGTACTCAGGCCCATCGCTGCCCCCCTTCCCTTGGTGGAAGAATACAGGACTTTTACTCAAGGGCCCGTACAACGTCAGACATGTGGTTCTGGAAATTCTAGTGCTAGGATATGCAATAGTTCTCAATTATTCCCTCAAAGGGGCAATTTTCCTGTCCCCAGTTTCCAAGGATGCTGCAAAAAGATAGGCGGTGTCAGAGACTCTGAATCACCTCATTCAAATCGGAGCAATAATTCCTGTCCCACCAAGTGAGCAAAGTCAGGGATTCTACTCAATCTATTTTGTAGTTCCCAAAAAGATGGGTGGCTTCAGGCCCATTTTGGATCTGAAGCACCTGAACGGGTTTGTTCACCACACAACGTTCAAGATGGAGTCCCTCAGGTCAATAATTTGGGTGGTTCAGCCGGGGGACTTCCTAGCATCAAAAGATCTGATGGATGCCTAGCTTTACATTCCTATCCATCAGTCACACCGGAAGTATCTCAGGTTCCCAATAATGGGCTGGCATTTCCAGTACAGGGCACTTCCCTCTGGCCTTGTAACAGTCCCCAGAGTCTTCTCGAAGGTGCTGATAGTCCTAGTGGCTCAACTTCAGAAGGAAGGACATCATGTCTGTCCTTATCTGGACAATCTGCTTATCTGTGCACCAACATTGTCCTTGGCAAGGAAGTCGATGCACAGGTCACTGGAGATGCTTGAATCCCACGGCTGGGTGGTCAACTGGGAGAAAAGTTCTCTCAAACCTTGGAGCACCTGGGGGCAGTCTTAAATACGTAACAAGGAAAGGTTTTTCCTATCATCATCTCAGATAGAGACTCTCGTGAAGAAAGTTCAATGGCTCAGGGCTCAGCCATCAGCCTCAGCCCTCAGCGTGCTACATGTCCTGTGTCTCATGGTGGCAGCAATAGATCTAGTCCCCTGGGCTCATTTTTATATGTGAGCCCTGCAAATGGGATTGCTGACAGCCTGGGATCTGACATTGGAAGATTATCAAGCCAGAATCCCCCTTTCAAACAACATGAAGTCTTGCTATATTACAGACATTAGCAGTTTGATCCAGCTCTAGAACTGCCCCGGAGTGAAATGGTTAAAACCATTCCAAAATAGAATTTTGGCACGAGAGCAGCTCTATCTGTGTCATTTCAAACTTGAACTGTCAGATTCTTTATCTACCAGTGAACAGTCGCTCCGGAGATTTCTCCTTCTGCTCGGTTCATTTCTTGGTTTAAAAGTGTTTTCTCGGTTGGATTTAACTGAGAATAGTTTTATTTTACCTGAAAACCGCTCGGTTCAAGCTCTATCTGTGGTAACCGTAAGTAAATGAAGGTTTTGTCTGTGTGGAACTTGTAAGTTATCGGTTCGGTTTTGAACCAATCAGTGGGTTTAAAACTCATTTAAAACTAAAAGTTACTATTTTAGAGGTGGTTCCGGTTCTTATCGGGTTCTAAAAAACGGATTTATTATGTTTTTTCCAATACTATGACACGGTTAGGAACCGAAAGGGTGTCTTGCCTTGGCACTGCCGTTAAAAGGGCAAGTTTTTGGTTAGGCTGGCATTATGTCTGAGAAACCCAAAAGAAAACCGGCCACTGGGTTTCAACACTGTGATGTTTGTGGGGAAGTCTTTGCCAGGCTGACCCACACACTATATGTGTTTATTGTCTGGGGTTTGACCACCTCCAGTCAGACTGCCAGGTATGGGAAGAATTTCCCCTGCAGCCACCCTGGAAAAAGATTGGGCAGGCTCAGGAACGAGAGGCCAAAAGTCCGCTGACCGGATGGCCAGCCAGTTCGGTGCCAATCAACCAGAGGGAGTGCCCTCTGACCAGGGCCAGACTTCCTTGGGCAAAGAAAAGCTGGTTCTGAGGAACCAATTCCAGTAAAGAAACAAGAAAATCAGCAGGTCTGGAGTCCAAAATTCCTTCTCCAACTGCTGCAGAGATAGCAAAGCCATACAAATTGTCCAGTCACTGTCTCAGGGTCCGTCTGAACCACCACTATCTGGTAAAAGGTCGGTTCGTCCGGTCCCAGTGGTTCAGGATTATGATATTGAGGAATTTTATAGGAACCAGAGGAGGGAGGAAGATTAGAACAGTATGAATGTGGCTGGGAAGGTCTGGGTGTGCCCATTGAACCGGACATCTCCCCAGACAGACCTTTAGAATCTCCCCTGCTGTCTGAGTCCCATCTCATTTTATGTTTTATAAAAAGTTGCTGAAACCCTCCAGCTTCCTTTAGAAGAGGCTGTGGATGAGCAAGAGGAGCCTGATTTTGTAGAAATGATGGATATTCCAGAGTCTAGAGATTGTCTATTCCTTTACATAAGTCTTTTAGGAAACAAACAATAAAAATCTTAAAAGCTCCTAATTCTGTGCCTCCTGTAGATAAAAGATGGACAGAAGGTATACATTGTCAGGCCCTGATACAGAATTCCCTCTCAGCAATAGCAGTCATGTTAGGTAGTTCAGGCTGCTGCCTGTGATAAAGCTAATATCCCTTGGCTTCACTCCTCCTGACAAGGATTCCAGGAAGATTGATGCCATGGCAAAAAACAAGCAGTATATGGCAGCCTCTCTGGGACTCAGGCAAGCAAATGATATGGCTTATGTAGCTAGGTATCAGAAATCTAGATGGGATACTGTTATGCAATTGGCCAAGAGCTGGCCATGGCCAGCTGGCTAGTGAACTAGAACAGGTGGCTGCTGATGGCATTGAGCCTCTAAGGTTCAGTTTCATGCTGCTGTGGATGTTAATGATGTTTCTCTAGGGCCATGGCCACATCTGTAGCTTTTCGTAGGTTGGCCTGGCTCAGGGTACTAGTTCTCGTCTAGGATACCCAGACTAAGGTTATGGATTTTCCTGTGGTGGGAAATTCTCTGTTTGGAGAGCAGACAGAGAACTACATGAAGAAGATGGATGAATATAGGACTACTTACAAGAGTGCCCAGGCTAAGGAGCAGCAAGCCACTCTCAAAGGCATGCCCCAGGGTGGGGTAGGCCCTTTCACAGCCTTTCTACAGAACTCAGGCCTCCTCTGCCTATGCTCAGAGGGCTTCTTCAGAGGCAGGGGCAGGCGAGGGGTGGGCAGACCTGCTCCCACCCCAGCCTAAAGCTCCTGAAACAGGCACCCTGATGGGGTGCCCAGGGCCCGTCTCCTGTACCAGTGGGGGAGCAGGCTGGCTTACTTCGAGTCAGAATTGGGCTTCGCAACCTCAGACAAGTGGGTTCTGGAAGTAGTAAGCCAGGGTTTGGTTCTCAGCTTAAAAGTTTCCCAAGTTGAGAAGCAGACTTTTTCTACCTGCAAGTGCTTCAGAGACCCTCGCTCTGAAACAGAGGTCTCATCCCTGTTAGCTCTCAGAGCAGTAGAAGGGTTCCTCCCTGCATCAGGGCAGGGTCTGTATCAGATACTTCCTTACCCCAAAAAGACAGGAGAGTGGCGCCCATTTTAGATCTCAGATATCTGAACAAGCATCTTTGAAACCAAAGTTCAAAATGGTAACTCTGGCAATGATTTTACCTTCCCTAAGGCCAGGGGACTGGCTAGCCTCCCTGGACCTCAAGGATGCCTATTTCCATGTCCTAATCTGAGAAGATCCCATCAAAAGTACCTCAGATCTGAACTGCCCTCAGGTCGTTGCACAGTTCAGAGCAATGCCCTTCGCCTTACCTCTGCTCCAAGGGTATTCACAAAGTGTCTAGCAGTGGCAGTGGCCCACTTAAGGAGGGCAGAGGATTGTTTTTCCTTATCTAGACGACTGGCTCATTGAAGGCCAGTCCCAGAACAGGTAAATCTCACCTGCAGGTCACCCAGCAGCTTCTCACCTCCCTGGGTTTCTGCTAAACCTACCAAAGTCGGTTCTGGAACCAGTCCAGTACTCACCTTATAGGGGCAGAATTGGATTACGCTAGCTAGAGCCTTTCTTACCCCAGAAAGGGTAAGGAATTTAGTGGCTCTTGGCCTCTTCCTTCACTCTGCAGGTCTCTCGAACAGCAAGACATTTCTGCAGCTCCTGGGGCACATGGCTGCATCCACAGCTGTTGTGCAGGGAGCCAGATTTCAGATGAGAGACATTCAGTTTCACTTGAGAACCTTTGTCTCAGAGAAGAGACCCCTTTCCAAGTTGGTCCCAGTGACTCAACCTTGATCCTAGCTCTCCAGTGGTGGCAGGATCAGAGCACTTAAGAGTGGGGGTCCCTCTATTTCCCCTTCTCATGACTTCGACTCTCACTACAGATGCTTCCCCTCTGGGTTGGGAGCCCACATGGCCACCTTCCACTCAGGGAGTTTGGTCCCCCAGGAATCTCTGCTCCATTCAATTTGCTGGAACTCAGAGCTGCTTTTAGCTCTTCAAGCTTTTCTGCATCTGTCCATGACAAGGTGATACAAGTCAGAACAGACAACACCACAACAATGTGGTACATCAACAAACAGGGGGCACTCGGTCTTCGGCCTTGTGCACCAAGGCAATGAAGTTGTGGTCTCTGGCCTATTCCCTGAACACTTCCCTCATAGCAGTTCATCCTCCAGGGAAGGGACAATGTCCCAGCGATGCCCTCACAGCAGGATTTCCCAGGGCCATCACGATGGTCCCTGGATCCTCAAGTGCTGGGGATAGTTTTGCCAGGTGGGGCATCCCTCAGATAGATCTTTTTGCAGCCCCAGACAATCACAAACTTCCTCTGTTCTGTTGCAGGCCTCCAGTGCTGGGCTCAGTTCCCCTGGATGCCCTTCTTCTGGATTGGGAGGGGAAGTTCCTCTATGCTTCCCCCCCTTCCTCTCCTATTCAAAGTACTAGTCAAAATCAGATCTCAGCCTTGCAGGGTGATTCTGATTGCCCCAGATTGGGCCAGGCAGCCCTGGTACCCACTTCTTCTGTCTCTGACTGTCCATCTTCCCCTGTGCCTCCAGGAATCACAATCTGTTGACTTGTGCCCAGGAAAGGGGTTTGGTATCTGGACCTCAATCCCTCAACCTCAAGGCCTGGCTCTTGAGGAGTTAGAGTTTGCTGATTTACACCTCTCTCAGGGTGTTCTTGAGATCCTAAAGGCTTCCAGAAAGCCTTCCACTAGGGCTACTTATAGTTCTAAACGGAAAAGGTTTTCCATTTGGTGTGCTGGGAAAAATATTTCCCCAGAATCTGCTGAATTGCCCATTTTGTTAGATTACATGGTACATCTTTATTCCTTGGTCTCAGACCAGCTACCCTGAGAGTTCATTTGGCAGCTGTGTCTGCTTTTTGTGTCAGCGGAAAGTCATCCCTCTTTCCTCTCATCCTGTGTTTCCAAGTTTTTTAGGGATTACTCCATACTAATCCTTCCTTTGGGAACCGCCTGCTTGGGACCTTAATGTTTGCATTGCCCAGTTAATGCAACCCCTTTTGAACTTCTGTCTTCTGCAGAGCTTAGACTCCAACTTGAAAACTGTTTTTGTCTAGCTGACTTCTGCCAGATGCATAAGTGAATTGCAAGCCTGTCGTGGAGACTGACTTTATTTCTTTCCACAGGGATAAGGTAGTCCTTAGGACTACTAGGAGATTTTGCCTAAGGTGGTTTCAATTTTCCATCTTAATCAAATCTATCTCCTTCAGTATTTTCACTGATCACTTCTCTTGGATGAGAGGAGGTTGCACAGCCTGGATGTTAGAGAGAGCTCTTAGTTATTATATAGAGCGTACCAAAGGTCAAAGGTCTCAACCCTCCAACTTTTCCTTACCTATGGTGAAGTTGGGAAAGGCAACCTGCCACTAAAGAGATCAATAGCCAGGTGGATTGTCTCTTGTATCCAATTTTGTTATCAGAAAGTGGGCAGAGCCCCCGGTTTGAGGGCTCATTCTACCAGGGTATTTTCTTCGTCTCTAGCTGCTGCCAGAGATATCCCTTTATTAAGATTTGCCAGGCTGCTACTTGGAAAATGGTACACACTTTCTTACTCAAGCATTACTCCCTGGATGTCCAGGCCAGGAGAGATGCTCGGTTTGCACAGCTGTTCTTCAGAGCCTATTCCCTAAGTAGGTTCTGCCTCCTCCATGGAGGTACTGTGTGTATTCTGTTAATGTTCTATAATATAGCAAGATTCATGTTGTTTGAGAAAAATTACTCACCTTAGTAATGTTGTTTCTTCTAATGGAGTCTTGCTATATTATAGACCTCCCCCCCAACCTGCCCCTCTCAGAACCTCTACTTGGTGGGGTGCGGGCAACTTAGTGTGGGCACTACTTATGTCCTGTTAGCATTTTGTCCCTTTTGGGACTTTGGGGGTGTGTGTGTGTACGCTGTGTGTGTGTTTTATTATACTTATGTTCCATTTCATATTATTAGAATGGTGTTAGTATTTCTGGTCCCCTGACTTGAGTCTTGGGTGTTGGGACCATCAATGGTTGTTATTATTTAGGTAGCCACTTGGCTAGTGTAGGTTACAGCTTCCACACAGACCTTAGTGAGTTTGGCTCATAAAGATCTGACAGTTCAAGTTTGAAATGACACAGATAGAGCTGCTCTCGTGCCAAAATTCTATTTTGGAATGGTTTTAACCATTTCACTCTGGGGCAGTTCTAGAGCTGGATCAAACTGCTAATGTCTATAATATAGCAAGACTCCATTAGAAGAAACAACATTACTAAGGTGAGTAATTTTTTCTTCCCCTCAGCTACATCACTCCCTAAGTTGGCGGGTGAGTGTAGAAAATCTGAACAAGGGGGTTCCATTGGAACATCCCCCAGAGCTGATTTTAACAACAGATGCCAATCTGCATGGTTGGGGAGCAGTCTTGGATCAACTACCCACTCAGGGGACTTGGCCAGTCCAGGCACAACATCTCCATATAAACGTCCTGGAAATTAGGGTGATTCGACTAGTGCTTCTTCATTTTCAAAATCAGCTGCAGACAGTCCCTCACCCTCCTCTTCCCTGGTGAATTTTGAGCAAAAGTACTTGTTCAGCATCTCAGTCTTTTCTAGGTCGTCCTCCACCCTTTCTCCTCCTTCCTTCTTCAGCCCAACGATCGCATTTTTGGTGTTTTTCCTCTCACTAATGTATCTGAAGAAGGTATTATTGTCTTTCTTAATAGTCTGGGCTATACCTTCCTCTGTCTGTGTTTTAGCCTTTCTAATTATTTTCCCAGATTTCCTCTGCTTCTCCAGATATTATTCTCTGTCCTCATCCTTTCGTGTTTTCTTGTATCTTCTGAAGGCTCTCTTCTTTTCCCTTACTTTCTCGGCCACTGCCTTCGAGAACCATAATGGCCTTTTCTTTCTTTTACTCTTGTTATGCATTTTGACACAGTTACCTGTTACTTCTGTTATGACTCGCTGTAGTCTAGACCACAGTTTTTCCACATCTCTCCCGTACCTTCCGCTGCTAGGGCTCTTTTGAGATTTCTATCCATCTCTGTAAAGTTAGCCTTCCTGAAATCTAGGACCTTTATCCTTGTATGGCTTGCCTCCTCCACTGTGGTTACCTTAAACCACACTGTCCTGTGGTCGCTGGTACCAAGAGGACTGCCCACCTCCATATTTGTGATCCTGTCCCCATTGGTCAGGATCAAATCCAGTATAGCCTCCTCGCGGGTTGGTTCTGCTACAAGCTGTCAAAAGATTGCCCCATTCAGGGCAGTCATGAAGTCCCTGCACCTTGTTGTACTCACAGTCTGAGTGCTCCAGTCTACCTCAGGCAGGTTGAATTCACCCATTAGTAGCAGTTCCCCTTTGGCTACCATTTTGTGGGTGGTTTCCACAAGAGCTACATCTGATTCCTCCCCCTGTGCCGGAGGATGACTGAATCCTAACATTGGCAAAAAAAGCTGGCCCAATTTATCAAGACGGGCAACAAATTCACCTCTTCCCTGATATTAGTTTGCTACGCACCAGCATAGAAAAAAGTTTGATGGCATTTATATAATCTTTTGTGAAGCATATATTCTGCACTCCATGATTTACCTGGCCAGAATGTGTTTCGTCTACGATGAGGGTAAGGTGTGGGTCAACTCTGACCCAGTAGAAGCAGGCAAATGGGCAGATTTGACCCTAGCTGAAAGACAGCAGAAGGGTAAGGTAAGCAGAGCAGCTTCAGATAATGAGAAGTAATGAACAATTATTGTATGACTTTAAAGTTCTGCTTGTCTGTACAAGCTACTTATGCTGTTAGGACTTTCTTTTGATTTCAGTCAATTTGGAGCAAGCCAAGCATTATGTTACACATTGTAGTAGTTTGGGGTCAATATGCCAGACTGTTTAACAACTGCCTCAAGAACTAACTTCACAACCATGCCGTTTCAGTGGTTAAAATACATTTACAATAAGCCTGGCCTGATCCTGTGTGTCAGGTATGTTCATTCATGTTTACATAAAAGTGAAACATGTTGCTCTTTCTCTAACATGACAAAAGTAACGTTATGGATCAGCTGCTCTTTGAAGGACAGTTTTCTCTCTCTATTGCTGTAATGCTATATTACTTGATAGTCTGGTATAAACTGCTACCCTGATTTTTTAAATCTCTTTTTCAGCTAGATTTAGGATTCAAGCATGACACCACAAGTCCCTTGTAGGGACATGACTCCACTGGACTATAATGTTGCTTTGCTACAGTGACACATAGTCATGTTGCTCATGGGCACCTTCTCATAGCATAATCAAAGACTTCACAGTTTTCTTTTTTATGTTTCTGTTTCTACCCCTGCCTTCCTCCTACACCCAGACTCCTTCAGGAGTCACCAAGGTACCCATCTGCTGTTGTCCCCCCTTACCTGCTGTCTGGTGCTCGGGCCCATCCCCCATGGAGCCTTGGCTGTTCCCCCTCCAGGCAGGGACAAGATGGAGGGGCTTGCCCTCAAAATATTGCATTGCGTTGGGAGGCCAGAGCAGTGGTACAGGCAGGAGGGATCCAGAGCAGTGCTCTGTCATCCTTGGGTGTAGGGACCATTTTCCTGGTTTTCTCCAGCCCTGAGGATGTCGGCATGCAGGGAGACACAAGGGAGCGCATGCATGCAGAGATGTGCAGCCATTCTTGAATCCTGGCCAACGTCCATCCCCCCCCGGCATCCCTGACTGCACTTCCACCTGTGGTCACCCAGGTGGCAGTATTTCAGTGGGGATGGCAACCCTCCCTCCCTGGAGGAAGAGAGCTTCTGATGGGATGCTCAGTCCTCCTCCCCCTGGATAACCCACAACGACCTGAGCTCACACCCGAACTCTGGTCGCCTGCGTCGCAAGCGGAAGCACTACCACTGCACCGATGGGCCAAAGACTTCACAATTTTCATATAATTATTTTCTTCCCCAGTGGTGTTTCAAAATGTGATAGATGCATAGTTAAATCTGTGAGTAAGGAGACATATTGTCTCTAGAAGTACCAGTTTGGTCTGTTTATCATATGGCATGTATTCAATTGTATTTGCAGTAGGAAAACTAACAAAAAGAAAGTTTAAAAAAAGATTGTAGCGATCATTAAGAGCAAACTCTATATCTTTCCAGGGTACTGAGCAGTGCATGCATATCCGACAGTATACTGAACGCAAGTATGTTGCTATAGAATACTCTCTAAAGTTTGGGAGATTTACTCCACCCTGCCCTCCAGGTAGTTGTAGCATGGCATATTTTATCTGGGCTACTGCCCCCCCCCCAAATAAAGTGAGAAAGCAAGTGATCTCAAGATTTCAAGTATATATTAGAGTGCGTATTAGTAAGGTCTGCAAAAAATATAAAATATAGGGCAAGACATTCATCTTTACAGTCTTCACCCTATTAAAGAATCCGAGAGGTGTATGACTCCAGTGTGTCAGGTCTGCCGACACCTGCTGTGTGATGGCACTGGACTTGAGCAGCTCAAGGTGCATAAAATCCCTAGGGATAGTAATCCCCAGGTATCGTATCTGTCCCCGAGTCCAGTGAAAGGGGTAGGTACATTTGACTGCAGCTGAGGGACTATAGGCAAACTGCAAAATGTTGGTTTTCTGGAGATTTAATTTAAATCCTGCCTCCTCACCAAAACTATGAATTTTCATCCCAGGTGGCTGGAATAGACTGATCCAGAGTCAGCTATGTGAGCATGATGTCATCGGCAAACAGTGCTACCTTATATTCTGTGCTTCCTAGGAGTATTTCCTCCACCCCCCCCCCAAAGTAACACAACTGGGACAGCCATAAGGCAATTCTAGGGGGTGGGGGTAGAAAGAAGTAGGCTGCTGGTTAACTAGGATCTGCAGCTTATCCATTAGGTAGGGAAATGGGCAGACTGGGTGGGCCAAGCGGTCCTTATCTGCCATCAAATTCTTTGTTTCTATGTGACTGCCTGTGGTTCAATGTATAATGCAAATAGGAGAGAGAGAACACCCCTGGCATTTTCTTCTTTGAAGAGATAAGAGGATAGATCATGAGCTATTTATCCTTATATAAGTTTGCGGGGAAGCATAAATGTGTTGGAGCCAAATTATTAATTTTACAGAAAATTCAAAAATGGTGCACTCGGGCCATCAGAAAGGCCAAGTCTGAGCACTCTCGGTCCTCACTCACTGCCTCATGGGGGAATCCCAGAACCTTCTGGGATAACATTAAATAGTTAAATGGGAGTGCACACTCCCCACCCACCCAGATCAACATTAATGGTGTGATCTCCTCAGACCCAGCCCTCATAGCCAACCACCTCAACACCTCATTCACTGACCTTAGCCTATCCTCCTACAAATTTTTTGACCCTCTCCCCAGCACCTGCCGTAAATCTTTCTTGCCTTATTTTCTCCTCCGCCATGTTTCTGCCCAAGAACTTAGGCCACACCTTGTCACTGCCCTCAAGAGTAGTACAGGCAGTGACACCTGGATCCGTGTATCCTATGGCTGGTCTTAGACACAGTCCTTACCCCGATCACATGCCTCATCAACCACTCTCTTTGCCTGGGGAAGGTTCCAACTGCCTGGAAAGTCGCCACTGTCACCCCTATCTTTAAAGGTGGTGATAGGACTGTGGCTGGAAACTATCGACCGATCTCCATTCTCTCCTCTCTCAAGGCCTTGGAAAAAGTGGTGGCCTCTCAAATCTCTGACTACCTCTCCACCTACAATGTCCTTTGTCCTGAGCAGCATGGCTTCCAGGCGGGCCACAGTACCAACACAGCCCTCCTAGAGTTCTCCAACTTTCTCCACTCCTCCTTAGACACTGGTTCTCTGGCTGGTGCTGTCTTCATTGACCTCTCAAAAGCTTTCGACACTGTCTCCCACCCCCTCCTTCTTGATGCCCTTAGTCTCTCTGGTTTTGCTGCTGGGCCTATCTCCTGGT
Source organism: Neoceratodus forsteri (assembly GCA_016271365.2). Taxonomy (NCBI): domain Eukaryota; kingdom Metazoa; phylum Chordata; order Ceratodontiformes; family Ceratodontidae; genus Neoceratodus; species Neoceratodus forsteri. Next base: position 334,274,987 of record CM057456.1, on the reverse strand, counting down.
GCACCAGTTATCTGTCTGACCACTCACAGCATGTAAATTAATGGGACCTACTCAGATCTGTCCCATCTTTCTGCAGTTCCCCAGGGCTCCATTCTGGGCCCCTTACTATTCTCCCTTTACCTTAACACCCTTCCACGCTTTTGCTCGGGGAACATTCTATTGTACGCTGATGATGCAGTCATCTTTGCCTCAAATCGTAACCCTACTGCCCTCCAGGACTCACTGCAGAAGTCCTTCACTGAAGCCGAGGGCTGGTTCAAGGAACATAGATTGGTGATAAATCTTAAAAAAACAAAAACTATGTTCTTCACTCATCCCCAAAACAAGTCCTGCAACTTCAAACTCCTCATTCACTCTGGGTCCTCATTCCCACTCGAACAAGTTTGCTCCTATAAATACCTAGGGATCCATTTTGACCCCTCCCTCTCCTTCCATGGACACATGCTGCCCTAGCCACTGCCACTAATATCCGATTGGGCATCTTACATCGGTATAAGCACTGCCTCCCCGGAGCTCTTGACTTCATGATCCTCCTCTATCCTGTCCCTAGTGGACTATGGACTGCGGTGTATGGTGCTGCTGATCAGACCGCCTCCATAAAATTCACACTACTCTGAATAAGGCCTGCAGGTTAATTACTGGAGCACCTAGGATGACACACACCTGTCTACTGTATGCTAAAGCGCTGGTACTTGATCTCGGCGCCTCAAATATCTTACCTGTACCCTTACAAAAAGACCCTCCTTGGGCTTTCCCCACCAGGATTGACCACCACCATCGCGCTCTGTCCCACTAGTTCATACTCGGACCTCTGGGAAAACCTCTCTTGTTATCCCTAGAGCTAGGACCTCTCACGGCCAAGGCCTTCAGGTTTAGGGCCCCTCCTGGTTCAACACACTGCCCCCTCCATCTCCGAGCTCCAACTATATACGTGCTTCAAAACTTCCTTCTGCGTAACCACCTTCCAGCCCAACACCCGATGCTGTAACTGCCACTAGTCAAAACCGTACTCAATACTTATGATAAAGCTTATTACTAAGCTGCTAAGGACTACATAACTCTGGTATTGTTTGCATCCATCCTACCTGTACCAGCTTGTTTGTATCTATGTCTTAATTTACTGTTATACTTATATGTTGTACTGCTATACTGTGTATTTTGGTTTGTCTTACTGTGACAAGGTACCTTTGTAAATGAGCCTATGGCTCAAAGGTTTTCCAAACTGCTGTTTAAATAAAATAAAATAAAATAAATAGATCCCCAGGGTGCCCCAAAGAAACTCCCTGGACAACCTGCTGAATGCTTTTTCAGTGTCTAAACTGAGTAGGGCCATGGGAGTGATCTCTGCTTAACATAATCAATAAGATTAAATATTTTGTGGATATCATCTGTAGTTTGCCATTGGCAAATGAAACCTGATTAATCACAGCAACTCAAAGCTGGGAGAATCTTATAAAGTCTATTCACAGTATTGCCATACATAACTTGTGGTTGATGTTGAGAATGGAGATTGGCCAATATGAAGAGGTGAGACTCAAGCCATCCCTGATTTTGGGATAGCTGATATGGTGGCTAGGTTCCACAAGAGAGGATCGGGGCCGGCCTTAGCTAGGTGCAAACTGTGCCCCTGCACCTTGGGGAGCCCATACTTTTTTCTTGAGGAAGCAAAAATAATTTAAAACATTTAAAAATGCCTAAATTTTGTTACAGATGAAAATGTTTACCAGCAAATCAAAGTGGAAGACAACTGGCTCTGCTACTGTTATAAAAGATGGGGCAGCTTTGCTGCACTGGAAAATATTAGGTTAAGTAAGTGCTAATGGTGTTAATGGCCATACTTAATACCTCCCAGGTTGACTGCTTTCACAAAGAAAGGGCTATATTGACAAGAGAATTTATTTGTAACCTGGACATGTAGCTAAAACAATGAATGATATGACAAAATCTGTTTCAAAAGTATGTGGGCACTCAAAATCAGGGGTCAACCTCAACATTGTTTTACTAGCCAAACACTAGTGCAAATAGTCCAGGGCTAATGCAGCTAACTCTGTACTTGTCCATCTTGACTAGTGCAGGTTTTCATGGCTGTTAATGAAGTTAAAAAAAAAAGTCTGTACTTTAGCAGGCTCTAGTCCTCATGCTAATCTCTCTCAATGTTCCAGATGGCCTGGTGTAGTTAACAGCTCATTAAGATCCGCAATTATCTGGCAGTTCAAGAGGGGGATCCCACAAAAGACTCAATGTGAGTCATTATCACTCCACTGTTAGGATTTTCAGCTAGTGTCCAGGGTGTGATCAAGGGTAGAGTGCTGTTAAGTCACTAGCTTCCAGTTTTCTGAATGTGTCTCTAAAAAACTGTTCCATATTATTAAGACCAGTGCCCCTCAGGCTCATTTCCCTACATTTTGAGTGTCTGTATCCAATATTTCAGCGACAGATTGCGAGGAGGTATACAGGGTCGGCCCTTCAGGTGGTGGGTTTTATCCCAGCCTCACCATAATTTCCCTCTCCCTTCCAAATCTCTTAACTCTGTTCTTTCCCTGGACACCACTGCAGACCAGACTCTGAAATTATCATCCACAGATCCATAGCTGCCATTACTGGCAAGTGTAGGGGGTCCCCAGCTCTTCTAAATGGGCCATGCCAGCCATCACTATCCATACACTCCTACCCTTATCCCACCCAGCATGTCCTTTCATCCTAAAAACAAAAGTTTGGATCATGCATGGTACAAAAATAAACTTTAATAAAATACATAATTTGAAAGCTTAAAATAGGCATTCCTGGGGTACATAGATCATCCTATACATAAATGGAAATAGTATAGTGTTATGCCTGTGTACTGTTTCCCCTGGGTTGATGAAAGGACAATGTTTAAGAAAAATCTGTTATTCTTGGGGCACAGCATATTAAAATCAATGCTTTTAAAAATAAAAATGCCATAGTTTCCTAGATGATAGCTAGATAGATAAAAACTTTATTTTTATACAGGAGATTCTTATCATTAGGATTATACAATCCTGTTCTCAAGATAGTCCTGTGTATGACTCACTAAGTTGCTCAAGATAAATACAAAATACATACAATACAGAATAAACAATATCCAAAAACTACATTGAAACATAAATACAAAAGGAAAAAAAATACAGAATTACACAATAAAACACCCCAACCAGACAATCATATAAAATTACACTCTGTTTTGCAAAGTTTTAAAATTTCGTTTGCACGGGGCTGCATAACTATTCTATTTCTCAAGCCCCTTAGGTTTGTGTAGCCCCCAACCCAAATAAATCTTAGATGTGCTCCTGACACACTTGAGACTGTACAAAAACTTCCAGAAGTGCAGGTCTCCAGTTGACTATAGGGTGGGGGCTGAGATTGTCTTTCTCTGCCTGACACTGTTTATTGCACTGTGGGTGGTGGTGACAGTGTGGTGAGGCGCAGTGCACAATGATGTCAGGTATTGTGCTTGTGCAGAGCCAGGACTGCTTGATCGAACATTTGTTGTTGTGATCTCCACTAGTTTGGTGTGTGTGTCTGTGTGCACGCGCACAGGAAGCAAGGAGGCCATAGTACAGTGTGTGATGGCTTTGCAGTCTTTTTCTGCTCGGGAGCTGGAGGCAATGTAGAAGCAGGATAAATGTGTAGTGTATTTCTTGGCTTGCATTGTTTCCTGTATAAGTGATCAACATTCACCATTATAATTGAGGATTAATGCAACCATATATGGGCTAGTGCAATTTTGAATCAACTTACCCTGCTGGCTAGTGCAAAATAATTTTTTTTACAGTTGATCCCTGCTCACAATGGCTCAAAAACCTGACCAGCATGGAGCAAAATCAGATTTCCTGACAGTGACTCTGAAAACCTGATCATCAGGTAAAAAAAACCTGACAGGTGGCAAACTTACAGGTGTCCCGTGATTTTATTTAATTTTTTTTACCAGGAGAGACACACTAAGCTGAAAGCTTATTTACAGGTGCAACCTGGAAGCACAAGAAGTTAAGTGACTTGCTCAGGGTCACACAGTATGCAAGTGTGGGCTGTGAGATTCAAACCCAGATCTCCAGGTTTGCAGCTCAGAGCCTTAAATCACTGTGCTATACTGCCTTCTATGATAATCCTCTCTCTTGTCTCTCATACCTCCAGAAAAGTTAAGTTGTTTGCAAATCAGAGTATCTGAGGTGTGAGCATCCAGTGATAATGTCACTGTCCTTACAGAAATGAATATGGCAGTAGTACCATACTTACTTAAGTTCTGGCTCCAGGCTCAATTAAATTAATTTCCAATGGTGAAGTCAAATAATTCAGTGCAGTCAATGGCACTAATTAAAAGATGCTGGTTAAACTAGTAGACCTGCAACTGCTTTATTAATACAGGACAGGAGGGTTAATTAGGTGTAAATGTTGGATGTGTGGGGGCCACAGGGAATGAAGTGGTGGGGCCTGACAGGGTCTGCACAGGGGCCGAGAATGATTAAGGCTGGCCCCGAAGAGGATGAGGGGTTCCTGCCTGTGCAGCCTTGAAGGTATGGAGCAGCAGAGGGAGCAGGCATCAAAAAAGGTTTTATAGAACATGATTGGATACCCATCTGTGCCTGGGCACTTTTGTGATTTAGCCTAAGCATATATTTGAGATCCTGTGCTATGATTGGTGTCAGGAGAGACTGCTGCTTCTCCTGTCAAGACTTGCGGTCTTCTAGCATTCAGGTAATTCTGAATGTTAGAGTGGGCTGGGGGGATGGTCACCCACTTTAGAGCTAATGTGAAAAAAGCGCTGTAAAACAAGAGTGCAAACAAAATGCAGCGAGTCAATTCAGCGACATGAAATTGTGTCCCTGTGCACAGAAGACTGCATGAATTGCAGGAGCAGAAGCTGCTTCACCCCTGCACCTCCCTGGTATTTTTATATAATTACCACCAGCTGGCACATGTTGGGGGGCAGCACACACATACAGTAATGGCCGCAACCCTCCAACAAGCTCACAGTAACGTATGCTGCAATATCCCTTACGCTCATAAGACTCACATGCTCATGCTGACGCCCATATTCCGACACCCTATTTTTGGTGCTCTCTTGATGATATACTGATTAGCAAATAGTGAAGTACCTCATAATAGATATTACACTCGCACTCTGATGGTCCATTTTGCCCATGACAGGGTCAATCAATTGTAAAATGCACGATTTCTGTTTCTGTGCTGAAAGTCCACATGCAAGAAGCCATGTACTGTACCGCTGGACCCGCCTTCATAATAATTTTGTCTCAAGTAAAGGAGGGCTTGCATGGCCCTGGCATTCAGTATGGTTTGCAGCTCAGTGTGTGGGCATTTAATTTGGGTTTCTCTTTGGTGGTCTCCAGGGGAACGCAGCTGCTGCAAAGTAACAACGTCTCATGCAGTTCTGTGTATTTATGGTCTCTCAGTTTCTTCTTTTGGATACAGTAGCATATATTTCAACCTAAATTACCGTTTTCACTGTATCCCAGAGGATCGGATCAGTGACCTCTTCTATATAATTTTCTCTCATAATTAGGGGAATCTTTTCTTCCAGCCATTCTTTAGAAGATGGATCATTAAGGAGGGACACGTGAAACCTTCATTCATTTTTTATTTATTTAGTTTTTGTTTACCGGGCGGGCACCACTAGCCATAAAATGACTATTTTCAGGCGTGACCTGGGACAGTTACAACAAGGACAACATTACGTATGTTCAAGAACAATTGCAAGTAAATTAATTACAGAGATTTCACATAGGTGTAGAACAACAAAGCAGGAAATGCATTGACATAATATGATTTAAACAAATCAAAACTGGAGGCAAGCATAAAAGAGCATTGAGACAAACTAGAGCTGGGAAACAACTAGTGGATAAGATAGAGGAAAGCAAGAGTAAACATATAGTGCGGAGAAAAGGTGAGGGAAGAGATTCTAAGATAGCAATACATGGGTCTAGCCAGAGCGAGAGAGAGGAATGGTATAGAAGGTAAAAAGGAAGGGAGTTAAGAGGAGAGAGAGGTTGGGGCAAGAGAAGTAGGGGGAGGAGCATTAGAAGGAATGAGAAGTAGGGGGAGGAGCATTAGAAGGAATGAGAAGTAGGGGAGGAGCATTAGTAGGAATGAAGATTGGCATTATGGGTACGAGTAAACATGGAAGATTAATGGTGTTTGCCAGGTCCACCTTTTTTTATTATTTTGTATTTTTGTAGCCTACCTTGCTGCCTATATCAGCCAGGTCACGGACCCCTCTAACCTCCACCTCCAGCTAGCACGACTTCCCCGAAGCCCCCTGGCTTACCCACCAGGGCAGGGCTGCAGCATCGGCCCTAAGTGCCGCAAGCACTGTAATCGGACAGGGAGCCGGCCCTGGAGGCTGATTAAGCCTTTTTTTTAGGGGCTGGCTTCATGACTGCGGCAGGCAAGTTGGATTTTTTTCCCCTATGTGGGGGTGAGGACATGCAATGATGGCCAGCATCTGCCCCGCCCCGACATATTGGCACCCGCACTTGAGGTACACCCAGACTCCTCTGGGTGTCCATAGTGCACCGGACACTCTACCCACCTCCCCCCTAGAGAAGGAGAGCAGTCGCGGGACGCTCGATCCTTCTCCCCCGGCCGGCCCTCCGATATCCCCAGATCTGTTCCCGAACCCGGGTCATTGGCACCGCAGGTCGGCACTCTGCCCCGGTGCCAGTGGGCTGGCTATGCCCAGGTCCACCTTTAAAAGCAGCCAGTTGTTATCGGATAAGCGTCTTGGACCATAACTTAGGTCTTGCATTCTACCAAAGTGTTCACAGGTAAGGGAACATTGTTTAACCAGGAGTAGCACACTAAGTCGAAGCTTGTTTCCAGATGTGACCTGAGAGCACAAGGAAGTTAAATGACTTGCTCAGGATCACACTGTACGCACCTAGGCGGCTGTGGGATTCAAATCCAGGTCTCCATATCTGCAGCTCAGAGCCTTAACCCACTGTGCTATAATGCCTTCTGGAAGGGAAATGGGTAAAGACATAGTAAAGGTAGTAAAGACATAGAGTCTGACCATGCTACCATGTTTGGCCGAGTAATGGGTAACACTATTGTCAGAAGGAAAGATTCTACACCAAACATCCATGATTCCCAGATGTTCCAGGTTATGTTTAAAATACTTTTGGGCCACTGAAGATTGAAAATGTATTGGGCAAGATACAACCAACTCCAGTGATATTATCATGTTGCTATCACCCCCCCCAATAGTAATTGCAAAGTTTGCAGTTCTATCAATTTCCCTAGAAAAGATTGCAACACTGTAATTTCTTGATCAAATAACTGTCCTGACAGTCTGCAGAGGCGATATGTTTGTCCCGAATTTTAAAAGGATTGTGCTGAGGTACCATAATGGCAGTGCCCACCCCTTCCTAGTCTTGTATGAGGTGGCAAAAATCTCATACTTACCCCCATGCCCAATTTTTTGTATGCTCATTTGGTGTGAGATGGGATTCTTGAACATATGTTAAATCAGGTTGTACACTGCACAAATTTTGTAAAAATGTGGTCCTCTTAACAGGATTGTTGAGCCCATTGATGATACTGTGGGACAATATTTTAACAGGATTAACCACCATGGGAAAATCTGAGGGGCTCAATTTTCAGAGCCCCGAGAATGCCGCAGGCCTCCGATGCGCTGATCGTTTGCTGCACGGGGCTTGCTGCATTCTCCTGGTCGGCGACTGGGATTTTTTTTTTTATAATTATGTTTTATTAATTTTCAGTGTGAAAACATAACAACATTTCCGATTAGGAAACAACATAAATGAATTACAACTGTGGTACACTATACAGGATATTTCCGTATCTCCTACTATAGTCTTTGTTAAGGGAGAGTCCTAGAGTGAAAAGTTCTAGTGAGATAGTTCCACAGTTTGCCATGGAACTGTAGCCCATGAGCACATGGCCAATAACGAGAAAGTTTATCCATAGAAGTCCAAATATGTCAATCCTCCGAGAGGGGGTGGTTGCCATGTTTATCCCTGATATAATATTGTTCCTCCCAAAAATAGATATAGGAGCTACTAATAAAAGAGTGTGCACATCAACAAATTATTAAACCATGCATAAGTAGAAACTGGGGCCAAGTTACACCCCCGTATAGTACATAACCAACCAAAAACATGGGTTTAATGTTATTACCCAGTGAGACTGATGTATTCTAAATGGCTGGTCTACAGCAAATATGCATAACTATCGAGGATCCCGCTTAAACAAATGTGTATACTGTATTTATTAGAAAACGTAGCTGATCCTTCTTAAACTAGCTGATGCTTTAACAGGCCAGCCTTTTTGCCACAATCTCACTCAGGTCACTAGATTGCTACATATCTTACTGCAAATTTAAGATTTACTACTGCATACAATAACAATTAACACATATAAAGCATCAGGGCATTTAAAATGCTACATACATAGAGGCAATGTTCCAGTGTCTTAGTCCTGCAACTAAGCTGCCTTCCTCGCTGCACTGCCCGCTGTTCACCAGACCGAAGGTACGCTGCAGAAACTGGACTGTCCAGAACCATCGACTCTGCCTGCTTTCGGGCTGCTGCAGTTCTTTAATTCTTTGCTACTGCTGTTTCCTCTCTGGACCTTAAGCTAATGTTATATTCTGATTGTGGTACTTGTTAAGTCTCTCCAAATTATCTTGTAAATCCTAACTTAAACGCAAACCTAAGCTTGTTTACAGCAATTTTGCACTGTAAGGGTAGTTTGAAGTGCAAGTTCATTTAGGCTGCAGGTTTGTAGATTGTAAAATCTTTTTGTTTTAAGGTCCAGTGGTAAGCTACCCTGGATCAGAAAGCAAGTTAAAGTGATACAGTTTTTTTCTGTTTAGACCAGATTCCATTTGGGTCACAGTTGCAAGCTTTGCCCTGCAAATAATTCAATTTCTCTTTCACTTTCTGTCCTTCTGTCTCCTTGCTGCTTGAATTTTTACGCCCACCCCCCACCTCCAGCCTTTATTAAATACTCCCCCTCCCACTCGGCACAACCCTTAGCAATGTTCATCCTCCCCTCTCTCTAATATTGCAACTCCTCTTAAAGATACAGAGTGATATTCTTGTCTTTACAGACATTTTCCTATTTTCACCACCTGCTTGCCTATCAACATTGTTTAGTTCCTGCTCTGCTATCTGCTGTCCCAACACCTTCAACTACTGCAAGCTGCTGACGAGAGGAGGGCAGTGGTGACCTACGGTCCCCCCCCAACGCTAGTTGTGGTGATCTGTTCCTTTTGGGGCCCTACCATAAGGGTGTCCTGGTTTGCCCCTTTTACAGGTTTCCAGGAGCCCTGGTTTGCTCGTTTTCTAGGTCTCCAGTTGCCTATAATCTGTGGGGGTGGTTACTACTGTCCTTACCATGGATGAACTGGAAGCCACCTCTCCTATGTTCAGGAGGGGGCGGCAGGTTGGTTTTACGACACTAATAATTATGATACTGGCCCTGGGGCTAGTCCTCCTTTATTGTGCTACCTCAACTCCTAGCCTATTTATTGACCCAGGGTTGTGGCCGTCCTCCCATGATGATACTGATTTCTCCTTTTCCAACCTACTTGTAACTAAGGTAATGCACTACGGTACTGTCCTTAGCCTTGACACTAGATGCCTTATGTGTACAGTCAGGGTGAAGAAAGTCCGAAGCATGCACAGGCCTGGAGGTAGGCCGCTGGTAAGATTGTTCCTCCCCTGGCTAGCCCTACTCTCACTTCTCATGGCTGGAGATATTGAGCTCAATCCTGGGCCATCTAAGCTGATCTCTAATATTCCCGCCACCTGGAATGGGAATAAGAGACTAAAAATTGTTCATATGAATATTAGGAGCTTGCTTCCTAACTGAGATGATCTCCTAGTGTGGACTGAGCTATACAAGCCAGACATCCTAGGGATAACTGAGACTTGGCTCAAACCCTCGATTCCTGACTCTGCCTGCTTCCTAACAGGATATGAGTTCATTCGTCCAGACAGGACTGGGGGTAGGAAGGGGGGTGGCACCCTCATCTACTACAGATCCCATTTGAAAATCTCCTGGTGGCACAGAGTAAACCTGATCATCCACCTTGTGAGTTTCTTCATGTTCTCCTGCTGCTGGGCGATGCTGAAGCTGCACTTGGTGTGCGCCTATAACCCTCCTAGGGGGTCTGACAGGACTCACTTACCTCTTAGATGCAGTTAGGCCCAGTATAGGTGACAATGAACTCATTATTATGGGTGATATCAACATGAACTGGGGTGTGGCAATATTAGGAAATCTGAATCACAACTTGCCTGCCTATCCCTTAACCAACTAATCCATGACCTGACGAGACAGGCAGCCAATGGTTCCTCAAGTTCCCTGCTGGACTGGATCCTGACCAACCGACGAGGATTGCCTCATCAGGCACGCTATCAGACTGCATATCTGACCACTCCCGATATACTGTGTCTGGAAAATCCCTTCCTAGAATTCCACACAAAATCATTCAAGTCAGAAAATACTCCAGTTTTGACCCTGAGGCTTTCCTGGCCGATCTAGGATGTACTGACTGGACCAGGGTTCTTGAAGCCTCTGACCCCTCAGTGGCAGCCTCCTGCTTCATACATTCCTTTGGTGTTCTCCAAGATAGACCGCCCCAGGGTCACCGGAGGGTGAGGGGAACAACCACCTTCTGGCTGAATGGTGACTTACTTGCCCAGATGCGGAGAGAGACAAATGCTGGGCAAGTACTAAGGGTTCCAGAGATCCTGCTAATCTCCTGAGATATCGGCATCTCAGGAATCGGTGTAAAAAAGCCATTAGGGCTGCCAAAAGTAACTTCTGTAAATCGGCACTACTTAGCTCTGTCAGTGATCCTAGGAGGTTCTGGAGGAACATTAAATCCCTCGTCAGTGGGCCCTCTCACTCGGGTGTCGTGGACATGATTATTGATGGAGTCTTGTGCAATAATCCCCACACTATAGCCGACCACCTCAATCTCCACTTCTCCGACCTTTGGCCCTCACCTTTCGTTTCACGACCGATGGGGGTCGCTCGCTTAATATCCCTCCGATGCAGAGTGAACATCCTCCTCGGAGAGTATTTAATCTTAAGGCCGTGTCTGTCCTTGATGTTCAGAACCACTTGGCTGCCCTCTCCCAGCACTCCAGTGCAGGGCCTGACAACCTTGAGCCCAGGCTTCTCAAGCTGGGAGCAGCTTACATTGCCTCTTGATTGCCCATATCTTTAACCTATCCCTTAGCTCGGGGATAATCCCTGACATCTGGAAGGAGGCAAGGATAGTCCCTGTTCTGAAGCAGGGAAATCCCAAACTCCCTGACAACTATCACCCTATTGCTATTCTCCCATCCCTTGGTAAACTCCTGGAAAAGGTTGTGGCGGAGCAACTCTCGGAGTACGTGGATACCCATGAGCTGCTTTCTGGGGCCCAACATGGTTTCTGGAAGGGTCATAGTACCACTACTGCCCTGATTACTGTAACCTCTAGTATTAGATCCGCCATGGATCAGGGCAAACTGTCAGGTGCTATATTTATTGACTTGTCAAAAGCTTTTGACCTTGTCAACCACGACCTACTGGGGGAGCAGCGCAGGGCTCTCGGGTTCTCTCCGCATGCCATGAGTTGGATGATGGGCTACCTAACGGGTAGAAAGCAGCGCACCTGCTTTAACAAGGTCCTCTCAGAGCCTAGGGCTGTGACCATGGAGTTCCCCAGGATCGGTACTTGACCTCTCCTATTCTCACTTTTATTAATCAACTCCCACAGGTGACCTCTCGTTGCAAGTCACGCTTTATGCAGATGACCTTGTGCTAGTGGCCCATGCTCGTAATGCTGCTGACCTTAACCAGTGCCTATCTGAAGACTAGCAGAGTCTCGGCCTGGATTACCAACCATAGACTGATATTGAATCCTAACAAAACTCAGGCCATGCTCTTTGGTTCCACGGCCAGGTTAAAAGCCCATCAGCTATACTTAAAATAGCTTGTGATGGAGGCCCCTGTTGCCAACAACAAGCTCAATTAAATATCTTGGGGTCACCTCGACTCACAACTTGACATGGGAAGCCATATCCAAAACATCTGCAGAGCCACCAGGTGTAAGCTTGGCCTGCCTACAGAGACCAAATACAACCTGACTCGGGGCGAGGCTGGCACTTGAGAGGGGAGTGCTTCTCCCCTCCCTTAGTTATGGATACCACCTATTTGCCAGGTCACCTCAAATCCATCTTAGTCGGTGGAACACGGCATATAATGATATCTGTCGGTTTGCACTTGCTGCTCCCAAACTCACCCACCGATGTGAGCTCTATGACAAACTCAACTGGCTCCCCCCTGCGGAATTCCTGATCCTTGCTGTAGGAAACTTCACCAGGAAAGTGCTTGCCACAGGCATACCGTCGGGACTGACTCATCTCCTCCCAAAACTGGACGCCATCCCCTACCAACTCAGGTCACAGACTGGTGAGTTGCTTAAAGTTCCCCCTACTCGGACCCTTATGGGGGATCGTGACTTTGCCGCTTTTGTGCCTAGGCTCTGGAACTCCATTACGGACTCTGTTCGCTCTGCCCCTTCCCATGGGACCTTTCGCTCCTCCCTGTGGTTCCACCTAAAACAAACGACAAGATGTGACTGCTCCTAGTCTCTGTAATGTAATACTCTGCAGTCCACTATTGTCCACTCTGAGTCCATGATGGTCTATGAAATATGTATTCAGTGATTCTAATGTTTATCTATGTCCTGTAACAATTTGTACTATGTGTGGCAGTATCTCTGCCCTTATACAAGCGTTGTAATAGCTGTTTTTTACTGTATCATGCTGTTTCTCCAATGTTGCCATGTATGTATACTGTATGTTTTGTGCTCTCCCGGGTCGTTCCTGAAAATAGGCATACTACTTGTCTAGTGTACTTACCCGGTAAACAAAAGCTAAATAAATAAATAAATAAAGTCACAGAGTGACTTGATATACGTACAGCAAAGCCACTTTAAAGCCATCATGATTTTTCATCCATCTTCTACGTCATCAGGGTCCGTAGTGCTAGCTTTCTCCAGCTGCTTTTGTTTCCGTTGCAGCTCTGCTGCTCATTTCTCCGCATCAGTAGGGTCTGTGAAAATGTATATCTTGTCCTGAGAAATGGTGTGCAGTTTTGCTGGAAACAGTATTGCATGAGGTATCTCCAGATCATGGAGAATCGCCCACACCTCATCGAATTTCTTTTTCTGCTGACGGGTAGCATGAGAGATGTCAGGAAATACTAAAATAGTATGTCCTTCAAATAGTAAGGGGTGATGTCTCTTTACCAAGTGCAGTAGCTTGCCTTGAGTTGCCATCGAATCCAGCATGGCTATCACCACACAAGGCTGATCTCCATCTTGTCTGCCTCAAGCATGCAGGTAGCATGCTTTTAAAATAGGCCATTCTGTCGTCCCCAAATGCTGTTCAAGCTGCTCGTTGAACCATTCTTTCAGAAATAGCGGCAGGTGGTCGTCCCTTTGCTCCTTCTGGTATACCAAGCAAACACAGGTTTGTGGAATGAATCTAGTTTTCGTGAATTTCAAGCCTGTTGCTCGTGAGTTTTGAGTCCTGTGCATATTGTGCGGAAGCTGCACTGTATCTGTCAGTGCACCTCCATTTTTATAACTTCCACTGAAGTTTCCACAGTCGTCATGCATGTAGTAAGAGAGTCAAATTTGTTGTTCATGGCTGTAACTGACACCAGTAGTTGCCAGATTTTCTACCCCAGGGACTGTAGTGTTTCTTACTGCCCTGCGTCTGTTGCTCCATTAGCAGGTGTCAGTCTAGTACTGGGGCCAGCTGCTCCAGACTTTGCCTGTTGTTTTTTACGATCCTTGGCTTGTTGAGCCAATTTTTGCTTGCCCATAATGATCAGTAGCTTTTCTTGTTTCTGTAGTAGTAAGACATTAGCGAAACAAGTTCAGTAAAATACGGAGAAATGGGCAGGAGTAACAAGGTGGCGGCTGGTGGAGAGGGGGCCCAGCCAAAAGGATCAAAATCCATTACCAGCAAGGACACCAGTGCAGGGACTGGGGATGAAACATTAACCCAACCGTCTAATGCCGTGTTACAAAAAGCAATCTAGAAGTTGGATCAGAAAATGGATGAATTTGCCAGTCAGTTTAAAGTCTTGGATACTGAAGTTAGCTTGCTGGAGAAGGAAACCAAAACGGCAACGAAATCAGCCACGACAGTATTAATGGTTTTGTCGTGCCTTACTAATGAAAATGCTGAACTCAGGCGGCATTTAGAGAACTTAGAAAACCTCTCCAGAGTAACACATATTAGGATTCTGGGGTTACCAGAAGGAGCAGAGGAAGAAGACTGTTTGGCCTTTTTGAATAATTTTTTTCGGGACATTGTGCAGATTCAGAAGGAGATTTCAGTGGTTAAGGCCTACAGGATCACCCCTCATGTCGCGTGCAGATGCGCAGCTACTAATATTCTTCCACCCAGAACTCTACTTGTTGTGTTGGGGACTGCCCGAGACAAAGATCTGATTATAGCTCAGGCAAAAAGTAGAGGTACAATGGAATGGGAAGGAGACAAAATCCATATCTTCCCCGACTTGAGCTGTGTAACCAGGCAACATCGGAAAAGCTTCAGTGGCATAAGGGTCCAACTCTGTCAGTGGGAGTCCAACATGTGCTTTTTGTTGTATTTGGTGGTGGAAAATAAGTACCTTAAACACATCAGGGTCTTGGTAGAAAGAAACACATGCACCACAGAAATTTAGGCCTTCTCTCTTTACTTCCATTCAGCACAGACATAAGGGGACAACTGATTCCAAATCACACAGGAAGATTCACAGGCTCACAGGAAGTACATTTCTTAAAGCTGCACTACACATAACAATCCCTCCTGACTTAGCTAGAAAGTACCTAAGTCAATAATTCAGAAAATAGTATGAAGCTATTAAAGTTATTACTGCACTGTCCCTTTAGTTAGTCTATGTCATTAGACTATATCTCTACAAGTCCATTCTCTTGGTGGACGTCTTATACATCCTGACTGACATAGCAGGACTGAAGGCTGTTGCTCTGGAATCTGATTAGCATCAGCCACATCTTATCTCAGTTGCTGTGGTTCCACTATCTCTTCCTGTTCTTGTTCTGGAACAATTAATGCTGGATAACTACTCCAACTCTGCTTATCCCTTTTTTGTTCTGTCTCAGTTCTAGCACATAATTGGTCCGCATGTTTTTTCACTCTCCTCTGGTTAGTCAAGTTGAACACTATACACAACATTTCTAAACTGTTTTCTACCATGCCTTCTAGCCATCTCTTCAGGCCTGCATACATCCTGACCCACACAAGATCACTGGGTTTTGAAGGATCTGGTTTTAGGAAGCATTTCAGTTACTGACTTATAGTCTAGAGGGTGAAGAAGGTCTAACTGAGTTCGAATCTGACGTCCAAACAACAATTCTGCTGGGGATATTCCCATGACACAATGTGGTGTTGTTCGATACATAGTAAGAAAGTCCAAAAGGGCTATTTGTATTGCCGTCAGTGTAGTAGGATTAGCTTCGTCCATACTCTTTTTAAAAGTCTGAACCAGGCATTCTGCTTCACCATTTGAACTTGGATGGTAGGGAGCTGAGAAAATATAGTGGATACCATGTTGCTGGCAAAATGCTTGGAATTCAACAGACGTGAACAGTGGTCTGTTATCCAAGACAATTACTTGTGGAAAACCATGGGTAGCAAAGAGAGATTTCAGTACTTTAATGGTACTCTCAGTAGTTGTTGAAGACATTTGATGAATTTCTGGACATTTGCTATAAGCATTAGTTAAGAGTAACCACATGGAATTTAAATATGGTCCTGCAAAATCAATATGCAACCTTTGCCAGGGTTTTTCAGGTTGTTCCCAATGGTGAACTGGAGTTCTTGCCGGATTTCTCATCGATACAACACAACCTTCACATCTTTGCACAAGCTGGTATATGTCTCTGTCAATGGATGGCCACCATACATGAAGTCTAGCTAGGGATTTCATTTTAGCAATGCCTGGATGGGCACGCATGCAAAAGAGTCAGCATATTTGAGTGATAACATTTAGGTACTATGACACGCAATTCCCATAGAAGACACCCCTTGTGACGCTTGGCCAACTGGTTTTAATTGCTCTATGATTTTTGAAAAATAAAAATATAGTGTGGGGTTGTCTGTCATGAGACATCCTGTGATCCTGGGATGACTCCCCCAGGTTTTAGTTCAAATGACAGGATATGTTAAACAGCAGATCTCTGTAATGTGATTAACTTCTAAGAAGTCGCATTTTATGACCTTGTTGATGAGCTGTGCTTCATTGAAGCTAAGAACTAAAATATCCATTTTATGACATCTTCAGAGGAAGAACAGTTAATTTCAACTAGTGTTAAAAAGCTATATGGCACCTAAGTGAGATATGGCAGAGTTAGTCATAAAAGTCCTGTGAAGTCTTTGAAAAGCAGGAAACCACACTAGATCAAAGGAAAGATGCAAGATCAAAGAGTCATATTGAGAAATTAGTTTTTGCTGATGTCACCTTATTTAATATACCTCCTGAGTGATAAGACATACTGGTTGCATAATTTTTAATATACAAGGAGGAGCTAGGTGACATCATGGAAGAGGCAAGTTTAGAGACAGTTTAAACTATTCTGTATCTGATCTTTAGACACATAGAAACATAGAAACATAGACTTTGATGGCAGATAATGACCACTTGGCCCATCTAGTCTGCCCATTTCCCTACCTACAGGATAGGCAGCAGATCCTAGTTAACCAACAGCCTATTTCTTCCTACCCCCCACAAGAATTGCCTTATGTCTGTCCCATGCATTCTTGAATTCTCCCACAGTTTTAGACCCCACAACCTCCTCAAGAAGGCTGTTCTATGCATCCACTACCCTCTCTGTGAAATAATACTTCCTCACATTGCCCCTGAACCGCCCCCCTCTATCTTTAAATTGTGTCCCCTTGTTCTTGCACGTCTCTTTTTCTGAAAGATGCTACCCTCTTGGACTTTGTTGATTCCACCAAGGTACTTAAAAGTTTCTATCATGTCCCCCCTCCTTCTTTCCTCAAGGGTATACAAATTAAGCTCCTTTAGTCTTTCCTCATACGGCTTCTCTTGCAGACCCTGCACCATTTTAGTTGCCCTCCTCTGGACTGCCTCTATCCTGTCTATGTCCTTGTGGAGATGGGGTCTCCAGAACTGGACACAGTACTCCAGATGGGGTCTCACCAACTGTCTGTACAGAGGGATAACAACTTCCTGTTTTCTGCTGCTGATGCCTCTCCCTATGCATCCCAGTATACCCCAGCCCTCCCTACTGCCTTCTCACATTGCTTGCTAACCTTAAGGTCATCTGATATGATTACCCCAGGTCCCTTTCCTTTTTGTTACTACTCCCCCATTGTGTATTCTTCCCTGGGTTCTTTTTTTCCCAGGTGCATTATTTTGCACTTCTTTGCATTGAATCCTAGCTGCCATACTTCTGACCATTCCTCCAACCTTGCCAAGTCCCTTCTCATCCTTTCCACGCCTCCTTGTGTATCAACCCTGTTGCAGATCTTTGTGTCATCTGTGAAAAGGCATACTTTTCCTTCCAGTCCCTCTGCAATGTCACTTATGAAGACATTAAAAAGGACTGGACCTAATACTGAACCCTGCGGTACCCCACAAGTAGCCCCTCTTTCTTCAGAGTGGACTCCATTTACAATTACCTTCTGTGTCCTGTTGTCCAGCCAATGTTTTACCCAGATTACCACCCTGGGATCACTCCCAGGCTGGTTAATTTGACTATTAATCTTTTGTGTGGGACTGTGTCAAATGCCTTGCTAAAGTCTAGGTAGGCCATGTCCACAGCCCCTCCCTGGTCTACTACTTTGGTCACCCAGTCAAAGAAATCTATTAGATTCGTCTGACATGACCTTCCTGCTGTGAACCCATGCTGCCTTGGGTCCTGTGCCCCACTGGCCTCTAGGTACTCAACTATTCTTTCCTTCAGAGTGACTCCATCACTTTCCCTACCACAGAGGTCAGATTGACAGGTCTGTAGTTTCCTGCGCTGTCTTGGTCCCACTTTTGTGAAGGGAATCACATCTGCCTTCCTCCAGTCCTCGGGTACCACACCATCCTCCATGATTTATTAAAAAAGTAGCCAGTGGTTTCACTAGTTCCCCTTAATTCTTTTTAGAATTCTGGGTGAATTTCATCAGGCCCCATTGCTTTGTCCACCTTCAGTTTTAGGAGTTCTTGCAGAACCCTTTCTTCTGTGAAAGGACTGGGATTGACCTCCCTATCAAGAGTGCTTCTGTTAATTGGATTAGGCACTTCCCCCTCCTCTTTTGT
Source organism: Neoceratodus forsteri (assembly GCA_016271365.2). Taxonomy (NCBI): domain Eukaryota; kingdom Metazoa; phylum Chordata; order Ceratodontiformes; family Ceratodontidae; genus Neoceratodus; species Neoceratodus forsteri. Next base: position 334,256,618 of record CM057456.1, on the reverse strand, counting down.
GAATACTGAGCAGAAATATTCGTTCAGTATCCCTGCTTTTTCATTGTCCCCCTCTGCCCACCCACCGTTCATTCTATTCAGCCTCACTATCCCTCCCTTTGTCTTTCTAAGCTCGCTGATGTACCTATAAAAGGTTTTACACCCTTTCTTAACCGAGTTGGCTATTTTTTCCTCAGTTTGAGCCTTTGCTATTCTGACTTCCCTTCCTGCATCCTTCTGCCTTAACTGGTACAGCTCTCTGTCCTGCTCCTTCTGTGTTTCCTTATACTTCTGGAATGCTATCTTTTTCTTCCTGACTTTCACAGCCACCTCTTTTGAGAACCATAGTGGCTTTTTCTTTCATTTTGATTTGTTTATTAGCTTCACACAAAGGCTTGTTGCCTCTGTGATGGCAGTTTTGATGATTCCCCATTGTTGCTCCACACCTCCTTCTAGCCTGTTTGCTAGTGCTTTTCTGAGGCACTCTCCCATCTTGCCAAAGTCAGCCCTCCTGAAGTCCAGTACCCTCACTTTTGTATGGCTTGACTCTATAGCTGAGTTTAACGTGAACCACACTGTTTGATGGTCACTTGTTCCCAGATGGCAACCCACTTCTAGATCTGAGATCCTCTCACTGCCCCCGTTTGAGAGTATGAGGTCTAAGATTGCTCCCTCACGAGTGGGTTCCAAAACTAGCTGTCTGAGACCTGCCACCTGTAGGGCCTCAAGAATGGCCCTGCTCTTGGATGTGGCTGCAGCAAATGTGCTCCAGTTAACATCTGGCATATTCAGGTCTCCCATCAACAGCATCTCCCCTTTCTCTGCCATTCTAAGAATGCCTTCTATCATATCCTTGTCCATTCCCTTCCCCTGACATGGGGGTCTGTACACAACCCCTGTGCGGATTGTGGTGCCCTTTTCAGTCTCCAAGCTGACCCACAGTGCCTCCTCTCCTCCCCTGTTTACTCTTTTGTTCAGTTGCTTTTATCCCTTCCTTTACATAGAGAGCTACTCCTCCCCCTCTTCTCCCCTGCCTGTCTCTCCTGTAGGTTATGTACCCTGGTATGTTAACATCCCAGTCATGTTTCTCTGCGTACCATGTTTCTGTGACTGCTATGAGATCCAGGCATCCCTCTTCCATCAAGGCCACCAGCTCAGGGAGCTTGTTGCCCAGACTACGGGCATTGGTACTCATTACCCTCCATTTCCTGATGGCCTTACTCCTTTTTGCTCCCATCCCTGTCCTTCTTGCCTTTGTCACTTTCTCCATTTACCCCTGCCCTTCTCCCTATTGACACCTCTATGTTGGTGTTTACTGCACTTACTATCATGATTTTTTTGGGGGGGCTAGGATTTCCCTGCTCCTTTGCAGTGCCTCCCCCCTTGGCTAGTTTAAATGCTTGCCAATGAAGCATTTAAACCTATCACCTAGGATTCTGGTTCCCCCTCCTGGACAGATGCAGCCCATCATGCCAGTATAGGCTTGCATCACTCCAGGTGGACCTCCAGTCCCAAATGAAGCCAATCCCTGAGCTCCACACCAGTTTTTCAACCACTGATTGGATCCTATGGTGCGGAACACCCTAGCCTCTCCTACGCCATAGATGGGCAGCACCTCCGAGAAGGTTACCGAGTGTGCTACTTGTCTAAGGAACCTCCCCAATTCCACAAACTCTTCCTGCACTTCTCTAATCCCTTTCTTAGCCAGGTCATTTGTCCCTAGGTGGACAATGACATCCAGCTCCCTCCCCTGTGCAGCTGCTCTGGCAATCCTGAGGATTCACTCCCTGTCCTCCAAGCCATGGCACCAGGCAGGCACCTTGCCTCCCTCTCCTTCCTCCCCAGTTCTACCTTCCCTAACAATGGAGTCCCCACCAGGAGTTGTTTCCTTCCCCTGCGGGGTCCCTGCCACCCTCCTGTGGGTCTCCTTTGTGGAGGTTCCCAGCATTCTCCTTGGTCTCCACTGCGGGTGCCTCCATAGAGGAACCACACTTTGCCAGAATGGCATAGGAAGTGTGGAGAGGTACAACTGGCGGGATGCACCTCTGTTCCACCACCCTCACCCTCCCTGAGCCCACTGTGGTCCAACTGCTCCTTTTTCTTGGCAACCCTCTGAGGCAACGGCAGTGGCACTTGTGGTCCCCAGATGGAAGAGGAGGTCCCACAAATCCTGGCCAACTCAGCCTGGAGATGAGCAACCTCCTCCTTCAGCCCAGAGAGGTGCCTGCAGATGGGACAACACTGCATCTTCCAAAACGTCTCCCGGAAGACTGCTGCTCCACAGCCACTGCACTGCACCACTCCCATCATGTCTTATTTCTGGCCCCTTAACCGTTTGTAATCCTTACTCTTTCCTCTGTTTTTTTTTCTCTCTCCTTACTTTCTGCCTGTGTGCCCTTTAAGCTCCTGATTGTCCTGTTCTGAGATAAGAATATCCTATATTTCTCAGTAGACCCCCTTACTTGCTCAGAGGCAGACCTCCAGCAGCTAGAGGGGGCCGGAGAGCTACTCTTTGCCCTTCTAGGATGGTGGGTCTTTGGGGGCTCTGTGATCACTCACTTCCTCCTCCCAAACAGGAAGTTCCTATTGTCAGTCAAATCCTGTGACTATAAAAGTAGAACTAGCTTTGGGTGGGAAGGAGGGTAATATAGTCCCAGTAGAGAAGTCCAGTCACACAGCAGTCCTTTCTTCTGGTGTCTTCTGCCAAGCTACTAGCAAAATCTTTCTAAGGCAGTCTTTAAATGTAGCTTCCTTCTAGCTAAGCCACTCCCCCTACTTACTAGATCTCTTTGTACAAGTAATTTAAACCTCACAGCTATTAAGTCATTTCAGTCACCTGAGATTTACACCTAGATAACTGTTCAGATAACCATTCAGTTCAGTTAACTCAGACAAACACACACACTTTTTTTTTGTTTTGTTTGTTAGTTGTTTTTTTTTTACCCTAAATTAAAGTTTCAAGTACAAGAGCTCTACTTCTTTAGTCCCAGTAGAGAAGTCCAGTCACACAGCAGTCCTTTCTCCTGGTGTCTTCTGCCAAGCTACACTTTTCTTGTGGGCTCTTAGAAAACAACATCTACTTTAAGCACTGTTTAGAAGGTAATATATTAGATAGGAAAGTCTAATTGTATTGTGGTAGGAGTTTGTACTTTAACCTTGTTCTTTTAAGTGATTGTATGCTTTTTGTGATATATAGTTCTGTGTTTGCATTTTACATATATTTTTTATCCATTTTTAAGTAAATCTATATTTAAAGAGACTGCCTGGTGTGCCTTCGAAATTCTTTCTTTTGCATGTTTTATTTATTTATTTTATTTATTTACTGTATAATCGAAATTACAATTCTTTGAGTCTTAGACTCTTTTGCAAAGGCTCCACGTCATTTACAGGGGGTGGAGGGAGAACAAAGTACAAGGATGACAGACAGAACAAGCAATTATGTACAGGTTTCAGTACAGACAGTGTTTATACAATGGCTCCACAGTGGTTACAGGGGGTGGAGAGACACAAGACAGTATAAAACAATAAAAGAAGCACATATTTTTATACACTTAGATTTTTACAGGTTACAGAAATTGACATGGCAGTTGTGAGGCGTTTTAAAAGCATTTACAAGGCATACATGTGAGCCCAAGACAGAGCTAATGCAGAGGGCATGTGAAGTACAGATGGTTCAAATAACATGAAGTCTTGCTGTATTATGACTATTACAGTTAGCTCCAGCCTTTAAACTGTCCCGGAGAACAAAGGGTTAACTTTTCTATGCATGGAATAGAATGCTGAGCTCAAGCTCGGTTGAGGTCTCTATCAGTTTTCCTTTAAATCTAAACCGTCAGATTCTTTACTCCGCCTCACTGAACAGTCGCTCCAGAGAGTTCTCCTACAGCTCGGTTCGAAAGTCGGTTAAAGTGTCTGTTTTAAACCGAAATTTATTCCGCATAGTCGGTTCGGTCTCTGTCTGTGGTACCATGAGTACTAGATAGGTTTTGTTCTGATTTTCTGTGTGGAAATTGTAAAAGTGTTAGATTGGTTCGGCTGAACCAATCACTTGTAGTGAATCCTTGTGTTTTACTTTAGTGTGTGGCTACCCGGTCCATATCGGTTCAAAAAAAACCGTGTTTTGAACGTTTTTTTCCAATACCCGTGACACGGTTAGGAACCGATAAGGGAGTCTTGCCTGGCGGTTGCCATAAAAAGGGTAAGTTGGTTAGGTTGGCCATATCTGAGAAACCCAAGAAAAAAACCGGGCCCTCTGGGTTTCAACACTGCAGTAATTGTGGGGAGGTCTTCACTAAGGCCGATCCCGACACCACCTGTGTTTATTGTCTGGGGTTTGAACACCTCGATACAGACTGCCAAATATGTAAAAAATTTTCCTAAATCTACCCTTGAAAAGAGATTAGGTAGACTGAGGGAAAAGGAGGCCGAGAAGTCCACTGACCCAGATGGCCAGCCCGGTTCGGTTCCAACTGAACCAGAAGGAGTGCCTCAGACCAGGGCGATACTTCTTGGGGCAAGAGGAGAGCCAATCCTGAGGGATCAGTTCCTACAAAAAGAAAACGCAAAGAGAAATCGACCGGTTTGGATCCAGAAGTTCATGTTCCGACTACCGAGGAAATAGCCAGAGCGATTCAGATTGTGGAATCGTCATTTTCGTTCCGACCGATCCGCAATTTTGGCAGGGGTTCGTTCGGTCGGTTCCCGGTTCAAGATTATACGCTTGAAGACTTTTATGAACCGGAGTTTGAGGAGGAGGGGGAGTTTGAAGATGATGATGGTGATGGTGAAAGTCTGGATGTGCCTGTGGAACCGGACATCTCCCCAGACAGACCTTCGGGTGTATCCCCTCCTAGGCTTTCTGAATCCTCTTCCCACTTTATGTTTTACAGAAAGGTGGCTGAAACCCTCCAGCGTCCTATGGAGGAGGCAATGGAGGATCAAGAGGAGTCTGATTATGTGGAAATGATGGACATCCCAGAGTCCAGGAGACTGTCTATTCCCCTTCACAAATCTTTTGGGAAGCAGACACAAAAAATCCTAAAGTCTCCCAATTCTATACCTCCTGTTGACAGAAGGATGGACAAGAGGTATACACTATCAGGCTCAGCTATAGAGTTTTTATACCAGCAATGCAGCCATGTTGGGGTAGTGCAGGCTGCTGCCTTTGACAAGGCAAACATTCCCTTGGCTTCACACCCCCCAGACAAAGACTCCAGGAAGATTGATGCCATGGCAAAAAAACAGTACATGGCATCTTCCTTGGGACTCAGGCAGGCGAATTATATGGCCTATACAGCCAGGTACCAGAAGTCCAGGTGGGACACTGTACTGGCACTGGCTAAGCAGGCTTCCCCCCAGCTGGCCAATGAGCTGGAGGAGGTGGCTGCTGATGGGATTGAGGCATCAAAGGTACAATTTCATGCTGCTGTGGACTCCAATGATGTGTCATCGAGTCATGGCTACATCTGTGGCTCTTCGGAGGATGGCTTGGCTTAGATGTACTAGCCTCTCACAGGACACCCAGGCTAAGGCCATGGATTTTCCTGTGGTGGGTAATTCTCTGTTTGGGGGAGCAGACAGAGAATTACATGAAAAAGATGGATGAGTACAGGACCACTTATAAGAGTGCTCAGGCCAAAGAAAGGCAAGCAACTCCTCAAAGGCAGCAATCTAGGGGCAGGGGCAGGCCTTTTCATAGGACTTTTTACCAATCACAGGCCTCTTCTCCCTTTTCACAGAGGGGGTTCTTTAGAGGGAGAGGTAGAAGGGGGATGAGCAGGGCTGCATCCACCCCTCAGCCTAAGGCTCCTGCCAAGCAGACACCCTGGTGGGTCTGCCCGGATCGACTCTCCTATTCCTATAGGGGGCAGGCTGGCTTACTGTGTCCAGTACTGGATGTCTATTACATCAGACAAGTGGGTCCTGGAAGTAGTAAGCCAGGGACTGGTTCTCAGCTTCAAAAAATTTCCAAAGATGAGAACTAGATCTTTTCCACCTGCAGGTCTCTCAGAGACCCTTGCCCTGGAGGCAGAGGTTTCATCTCTTCTGGCTCTAAGAGCCATAGAGAGAGTTCCTACCCTACACTGGGGAAAAGGTATGTACTCCAGATACTTCCTTACCCCAAAAAAGACAGGGGGAGTGGCGACCCATCCTAGATCTAAGATACCTGAACAAACATCTTCTAAAACTAAAGTTCAAGATGGTAACTCTGGGAATAATTCTTCCCTCTCTAAGGTCAGGGGACTGGCTAGTCTCCCTGGACCTCAAAGATGCCTACTTTCATATTCCCATCAGGTGCTCCCACAGAAAGTACCTCAGGTTCAAGTTGCCCTCAGGCCATTATCAGTTCAAAGCAAAGCCCTTTGGCCTAACATCAGCTCCAAGGGTCTTCACAAAGTGCCTGGCAGTAGTTGTTGCCTTTCTAAGAAGGCAAAAGATTTCCATTTTTCCATATCTGGATGATTGGCTCATATAGTAGGTCAGTCTCCAGACCAAGTCAAGTCAGACCTGCAAGTGACTCAGCAAGTGCTCACTTCTCTGGGTTTCCTTCTCAACCTCCCCAAATCAGTTCTCGAACCAGTTCAGCTCCTTACCTTTATAGGGGCAGAGCTGGATACTGTCAAATCAAGAGCCTTTCTTCCCCTGGAAAGGCAAGGGTTCTTATAGATCTGGCTTCGTCCTTCACCCTTCAGGTGTCCCAACCAGCAAGGCACTTCCTCCAGCTCTTGGGCCACATGGCAGCTTCCACAGCAGTGGTCCAAGGGGCAAGACTTCAGATGAGGAACGTTCAGTTCCATCTGTGGGCCTTTTGGTCCCAGAGGAAGGACCCTCTTACCAAACAGTTACTCGAACACTGATCCAAGCTCTTCAATGGTGGCAGGATCAGGACAATTTAAGGCGAGGGGTCCCTTTTGTCACTCAGTCTCATTCAATGTCCTTACCACAGATGCTTCTCTCTTGGGGTGGGGAGCTCATCTAGGGCATCACACAGCCCAAGGACTGTGGTCTCCCCAGGAGTCCCTCCTTCATATCAATCTCCTGGAGCTCAGGGCAGTGTTTCATGCACTGCAAGCTTTTTCCCAGTTGGTGCAGAATAAGGTGGTTCAGGTCAGGACAGACAACACCACCACCATGTGGTACATCAACAAACAGGGAGGCACTCGGTCTATGGCCTTGTGCACGGAAGCCATGAAATTGTGGTCCCTGGCTTATGCCCTGCAGACCTCTCTGATAGCAGTCCACCTTCCAGGAAAGGACAATGTGCTAGCAGATGCACTGAGCAGGATTTTCCAGGGCCATCACGAATTGTCCCTGGACCCCCTGGTTTTGAGAGTGTTTTTTTCCAGGTAGGGCACTCCAGAGATAGATCTCTTTGCAGCCCCAGACAATCACCAACTTCCTCTGTTTTGTTGCAGACCCCCAGTCTTGGGTTCAGTCCCTCTGGATGCTCTGATTTTAAACTGGGAGGGGACATTTCTGTATGCCTTCCCTCCCTTTCCTCTCCTGTTCAAAGTCCTAGTCAAGATAAGGTCACAATCTTGAAAAGTGATCCTGATTGCTCTGGACTGGGCCAGACAGCCTTGGTACCCCCTGTGCTGTCTCTAACAGTCCATCTTCCCCTGTCTCTTCCCAGGAATTACAACCTGTTAACCTCCTCTCAGGGGAGGATTTGGTACCCCAATCTTCGGTCCCTCAATTTCAAGGCTCTTGAAGAGCTAGAGTATGCAGATTTGCATCTGTCCCAAGAGGTTCTGGATATTCTCAAAGCCTCTTGAAAGCCTGCCACCAGAAAGACTTATAACTCCAAATGGAAAAGATTCAGCATTTGGTGTTCCAAGAAGCATATATCCACAGACACTGCTGAATTGCCTACAGTTCTGGATTACTTGGTCCATCTTAATGGTCTAGGCCTTAGACCAGCTACTCTTAAGGTACACTTGTCAGCTGTTTCTGCTTTTCTGTCAGTGGGAAAACATTCCTCACTATCATCTCACCCTCTATTCTGCAAATTTTTCAAAGGATTGCTTCATACCAATTCTCCCTTTAGGGATCCTGCCCCTGCCTGGGACTTAAATGTTTTCATTGCCCAACTTATGCAACCTCCTTTTGAGCCTATGTCCTCAGCAGAGCTTAAGTACTTGACTTGGAAAACTGTGTTTTTGGTAGCCATCACCTCTGCCAGACGTAACAGTGAATTGCAAGCCCTGTCAGTGGAACCTGATTTTATCTCTTTTCATAGAGATAAAGTGGTCCTTAGAACCAATAGGAGGTTCTTGCCCAAAGTGGTTTCAGACTTCCACTTAAATCAGTCCATGTCTCTCCCTGTCTTCTTCACTGATCATTCTTTCTCAGGGGAGAGAAGACTACATAGTTTGGATGTTAAGAGAGCCCTTAGCTACTACATAGAGCATACAAAGAGTCACAGGTTTCAATCACTCCAGTTATTCCTCACTTATGGGGAAGTGGAAAAAGGCAAACCTGCCACCAAGAGAACTATAGCCAGGTGGATTGTGTCTTGTATGCAATTCTGCTATGAGAAACTAGGAAAGATCCTACCCTCAGGCCTGAGGGCTCATTCTACAAGAGGTACAGCTGCTTCCCTGGCTGCTGCCAGGGATATCCCTCTCTTAGAAATTTGTCAAGCAGCCACCTGGAAAACAGTCCATACCTTTACCAAGCATTACTGTCTGGATATCCAGGCTAGGAGTGATGCTCAGTTTGGCACGGCAGTACTTCAGAGCCTATTCCCAAAGTAGGTTCTGTCCCTCCTCCATGGTGGTACTGCTTGGTAGTCTGCAATAGTCAGAAAACAGCAAGACTTCATGTTGTTTGAAGAAAAAATTACTCACCTCAGTAATTATGTTTCTTCTAATGGAGTATTGCTGTATTCTGACCTCCCTCCCTTCCTCCCCTCTCAGAACCTGTTTTTGGGAAGTGGGTGGGCAGGTGCAGTGTTGTACCCTAGAGGTGCCTATTACACACCTTCCCTTTATTTGTTTGGGTGCTTTTTGTTATTGTTGTTGCCCCTTTTGGGGTTGGTTTTTGGTTTTGGGTTTTCCTGACTTGAGTCTTTTTTGGGAATCCAAAACTCCTTGTTGCCAGTTGGCTACTAAACAGTTTTTACAATTTCCACATAGGAGGGTTAGTGAGTTGTTGCTCGTAAGAATCTGATGGTTTAGATTCAAAGGGAAACAGACAGAGACCTCAACCGAGCTCAAGATCAGCATTCTATGCCATGCATAGAAACGTTAACCCTTTGTTCTCCGGGGCAGTTTAAAGGCTGGAGCTAACTGTAATAGTCAGAATACAGCAAGACTCCATTAGAAGAAACATAATTACTGAGGTGAGTAATTTTTTCTTAAAGTTAACACTGTTCATAAGCTTAATGGTAATACCAAACTGGGAAAATGTAAAAATTTTCCTAAGGTCTTTCATAGAGATTTTAGGGTTCATTTTGGATACCTGGTTAGGTGCCCTTAGGCAAAAGATATCTGGCATTCCCTGAAGAGCAGGATTATTTGAGCCTGTACATTTGGGTATGCTAGCATAAGGTTCACAGTTTGAATCCCTCCAGAACTTGAGACCAAAGGTGATTCGGACCCACAAACAGACAGGAGGGTTACCCTGTTCTGTTAACTGTTCACAATACTGCACTCGGAGGTTGGCACTGTGGGAGCAGAGGACCTGACCTGCTGAGTGGGTTTGTGACAGATTGGTTGGCAGCGGTGCTGATCATTTTGGTAATACAAGCTTTACTGTTCAGTATATCAGCTTAATACTGTACAACTCACTTGCAAAAAAAGCAGTGATTTATTTTTAAAAAGAAAACAGAACTATATAATTTGTCTTACAGTCAAGTTCCTACCTGTTTTATTTTTTTTCAAAAGTGCAAGTTAGAGTAGCCATAGTTAGGGAAGAAGATGGCTTCCAACTACAGCCAACATACTGTAGACTACTTGAGGCAGTTGTGCAGGGACAGAGGAGTCCTGTATGAGGTGAGAGCCACAGAGCAGAACCTCATGGATGCCCTGATGGTAGCAGATACCCAGAGCATCGAGTCACTGACTGTGACTGTAAAAGACCAAAACTTGAGTGTGGAAGGACTAGTGGCCAGTGCAATGTCCAGATTCGATGAGTATGGCAGCAGGGCCAGTGCCAGCGAAGGGCCACAGCAGCAGGGGAAGGTAACCAGCATTCTGGAGCCAGAAGTACTCAGGCAGCAGATTGAGTTAGGCAGAATGGAGCTGGAGTTCCAGAGGGAGGCAGAGCGAGAAAGCCGAGAAGCAGAGTGAGAGAAGCGAGCCGCAGAGGAGAAGAGGGAGCAAGAAAGGTGAGAGGTGGACTGTGAACAGCAAGAAGTGGACCGTGAGGAACATGAGTGCCAGAGGCAACATGAACTGGAGATGCTATGACTCCAACCACCAGCACCAGAGCAGGTAAGTGGCTTGGGTTTAACTGGAACTACAGGACTGGGTTACAAATTAAATTCCAAATTGATAGCTGAATTTAAAGAGGGGGAGGATATGGATGCCTTTTTAAATTCCTTTGAAAAAGTTTGCATTCAAGCTAAAATTCCTAGAGGGTCCTGGAGCTTCCAGCTATCCCTGCTACTTACTGAGAAAGCTCGGGATGCATTGGGTCATTTGGACAATGAGTACAGTAATCATTACAGCAAACTTAAAGCTGCACTTTTAAAAAAGTTTGATTTAACTGCTGAAACATACAGAGCTAAATTCCATAAGCTCAGGAGAAGCCCTGATATGAGCTATGAGGAGCTAGCCATGAAACAACGTCAGTTTTTAAAATGTTGGTGGGAAGGAATTGAGGCAAACTCTGTTGGTAAGACTGAAAATGTGATTTTGTCAGAACAGTTTTATTGGGTATGTCCAGCAGAGCTGAAAACCTGGCTGGAGGACCAAGGTCCCAAAACAGTGCAAGAGGCTGCTGAACTCCTGGACTGCTATGCCAAGAGCAGACCTGTTCTGAGAGTGAATGGGACGGGCATGGCAGCACAGAAAGGGAAAAGCACACCTTCAGGGCAGCTAAAACCCTCACTGCCTCCACCAAAACCAGTTAGCCCTAGGTTTCAGAGAAAAGATTTCTCTGAGAAAAGAAATTAATGTTGGGTCTGTAGAGAAACTGGGCATATTGCCAGACAGTGTCCCAAAAGGGTCAGCAATACGCAACAGGGGCTAGAAAAGAAGTGGGTTGTTTGTGTGTCCCTGGAAGCATGCCTGTGAACATGAGGGAACACATGCACCCAGTCACGGTGAATGGTGTACAGACACAAGGGTTAAGGGACACGGGCCTCCCTGACATTGGTAAAAGGGGATCTGATAGAGCCTGGTCAGCTTATATCCAATGAATTTGTGACTGTGCAAGGGTTCACTGCTGAGGAGACAACATTGCCACTCGCTAGTGTTCTCCTAGACTGGGGTGAAACAGGGGGAACTGTGCAACAGGTGTCTGTAGCCAAAACCTTAGCAGTGAACATCATTCTTGGCAACAGTCGCAAACAGGGGATGGTGTGTGCAGTTACCCATAACCAAGCAGCCAGAGAAAATTGTAGTTCCCTGGACCCCACAGAAGCCATTGTGGAAATGACTGGGAGGCTGGTTTCCCAGCCTGTGTCTTCTGATATGGAGACTAATGAAAAGGGGGTAGAAATTTCCCTAGTAGCAGTTAACCACACAGCTACAGAGGGTACTCTGAAGAGGGAGGGGTGACCCATTGTCAGAGGGGTTAGGGATGACAGTGATACTGAGTGCCCTGATGCAAATGCTAGGGACCCTAAGTTAGAGACTGAAGGGAAGCTGTCTCGTAGCTTGGGAATGTGTGAGGAGTTTACAGCTGCTCAGAGAAGTGACCCTACTCTAGAGAAGCTGAGGGCTTGGACAGACTCTGACGGAGCACAGGGAGGTGACGGCCGACATAAGGTTTATTGGGGAAAATGGACTGATGTATACTCAGGCTGTGCAGACAGAGGGAGGGGTGATAGGCAGGCAGCTTGTTGTTCCCCAGGGGTATCATGAGCAGTTGCTCAAGATTGCACATGATATTCCCTTGTCTAGTCATCTGGGAATTGCACGCACTATGCAGCAGTTGGCTCAGAATTTCTACTGGTTCAACTTCACCCAGCAGGTGAAGGAGTATTGCAGGTCTTGTCACTGGTGCCAAGAAATAGGGAAGGTGGGCAAGAAAACCCAAGCCACCCTGTTTCCATTGCCCATAGTGGAGGAGCCATTCCAGAGGGTGGGAATGGATATTGTGGGGCCTTTAAATGCCCCCAGCTCCTCCGAGAAGAGGTTCATCCTAACTGTGGTGGATTATGCCACCCGGTATCCCAAGGCAGTTGCCCTGTCCTCACTGAGGACAGACAAAGTGGCAGATGCCTTACTTGGGATTTTCTCCCATGTTGGGTTTCTGCAGGAGGTTATCACTGATCGAGGGGGTTCCTTTATGTCGGACCTGATGAAATGTTTGTGGGAGAAGTGTGGGGTGGTGCAGAGATGCATGACACTGTATTACCCACAAATCAATGGGCTTGTGGAAAGATTTAATGGTACCCTGAAGTCAATGCTCAGAGTGTTTGCTGAACAGCATGGGAGGGACTGGGAGAAATACCTTCCCCACCTGTTGTTTGCATACAGGAAAGTGCCCCAAGAGTCAACAGGATTTTCCCCCTTCGAGCTCTTATATGGACGCCAGGTACGTAGGTCCCTAGACTTGATCCGGGAGGACTGGGAAGGCAAGCACGCCACCCAGGGAACTTCCCTAGTGGATTACATCCTTAGGTTTAGGGAAAGGCTGAAGGAGCTTATGGGGACAGCCCAGAGCAACCTGGCAGCTGCCCAACAGAAACAAAAAGTGTGTTATGACCGCAGAGCCAGAGCTCACTTGTACATGATGGGTCAGGAAGTCATAGTCCTTATTCCAGTCCAGAAAGACAAGCTGCAGGCTGAGTGGGCCAGACCGTACAAAGTAGTTTAAGAAGGTAAATGATGTGAACTATATCATAGAGTTACCTGACAGAAGACAGACAGAAAGGATGTACCATGTCAACATGATGAAGCCATATGCTAATAGGGTTGACATGGTGTTCACAGTATTTAGTCCTGGGGACAGGACGGATGAAGGAGACCCCTTTCTGGACTTGCTGGAAGAAAGCAAGCAGGAGTCCTCTGTGGAGGCAGTTAAACTGTCACCCCAGCTGGCCCCAGACAAGATCCAGGACATAAGGGAGGTTTTAGCAGACTTTGCCCCACTGTTTAGTGCCAAGCCTGGACTAACGCCCTTAGTGACACATGATGTGGAGACAGGGACACAGACACCCACATGGCAGACAGCATATCAGGTGTCAGAGGCTGTCCAAAGGGACATTAGGAGGGAAGTGGAGGAGATGCTGGATTTAGGGGTAATCCAGAGATCCCACAGCCCCTGGACCTCACCCGTAGTCCTTGTGCCCAAGCCAGATGGCTCTGCTCATTTCTGTGTGGACTATCATGGACTGAATGCAGTCACAAAGTCAGATGCCCACCGATGCCCTGATGGATGAACTCCTGGACAAGTTGGAGGCGACCTACCTTACAACTATTGACCTGACCAAGGGGTATTGGCAGGTAGAGTTAACAGACAGAGCTAGGGAAAGGTCAGCCTTCATCACTCCAATAGGCTTATTTGAATTTAAAGTAATGTCTTTCGAATGAAGAACGCCCCAGCCACTTTCCAAAGGTTGGTGAGCCAGGTGTTAAATGGTACTGAGGAGTACCCGTGGCATACCTGGATGACATTGCCATCTTTACTGCCAGCTGGGAGGAACATCTGTCCCACCTTAGGGAAGTGCTGGACAGGATACAGACGGCCGGGCTCACTGTCAAAGCTGAGAAGTGCCAGGTGGCCATGGGAGAAGTGGCATACCTCGGGCATGTGGTAGGCTGGGGGTAGCTCTGTCCTAACCAGGTAAAAATAGAGGTGATCCAGGTGTGGCCCAGACCAGAAATGCAGAAGCAGGTCTGGAGTTTTTTAGGGACAGCAGGGTACTATAGGAAATTTGTACCCAATTACAGTACCCTGGCTGCTCCCCTATATGACTTGGTAAAGAAAAAAATGCCAAAGAAAATTACCTGGGAAACAGCCTGTGAGAAAGCCTTTACCAAACTGAAGGAGGCGCTGTGCAGTGCTCCTGTACTGACAAGTCCTGACTATAGCAAATCCTTTATAGTTCAGACTGACGCCTCAGACGTGGGTATTGGAGCAGTACTGAGTCAGACATCTAAGCAAGGGAAAGATCACCCAGTAGTGTGCCTGAGTAAAAAGTTACTTCCCAGAGAGCAGGCATACTCTACTGTGGAAAAAGAGTGTCTTGCCATAGTGTGGGCCCTAAAGAAGTTAGAGCCATACTTCTATGGGCAGCATTTTGTGGTACAAACTGACCACAACCCCCTGGTTTGGCTGACACAAATGGGAAAAACTAATGGTAGATTGTTAAGATGGAGTCTTGCCTTACAAGGATATGACATGACAATCCTACATAGGGCTGGAGTGACCAATCAGAACAGTGATGGCTTATCGCGTGTCTATGAGGAGTGAACTGATTTGGGAAGCTCATCCCATGCAGGGGATAGAGCCCCCAAATTCAGTCTAGGTAGGGAGGATTGTGACGCTTGGTCAGCTGGTTGTGATTTCCCTGTGATTTTTTAAAAATAAAAATGTAGTGTAGGATTGTCTGTCAGACATCCTGTGCTCCTGGGATGACCCCCCCCAAGGTTTCAGTTCAAATGACAGGATATGTTAAACAGCAGATCTCTGTAATGTGATTAACTTCCAAGAAGTCTCATTTTATGGCCTTGTTGAGCTGTGCTTCATTGAAGCTAAGAACTAAAATATCCATTTTATAATGTCTTCAGAGGAAGAACAGTTAATTTCAACTGGTGTTAAAAAGCTATATGGCATCTAAGGGAGATATGTCAGTGTTAATCATAAAAGTCTTATGATATCTTTGAAAAGCAGGAAACCACACTAGATCAAAGGAAAGACTCAAGATCAAAGCGTCATATTGGGAAATGAGTTTTTGCTGATGTCACCTTATTTAATATACCTCCTGAGTGATAAGACATCCTGGTTGTATAATTTTTAATATACAAGGAGGAGCTAGGTGACATCATAGAAGAGGCAGGTTTAGAGACAGTTTAAACTATTCTGTATCTGATCTTTAGACACACTTTTCTTGTGGGCTGTTAGAAAACAACATCTACTTTAAGCACTGTTTAGAAGGTAATACATTAGATAGGAAAGTCTGATTGTACTGTGGTAGGAGTTTATGTTTGTACTTTAACCTTGTTCTTTTAAGCGATTGTATGCTTTGTGATATATGGTTCTTTGTTTACATTTTAATATTTTTGATCCATTTTTAAGTAAATCTATATTTAAAGAGACTGCCTGATGTGCCTTCGAAATTCTTTCTTTTGCATGTGAAGTACAGATGGTTAAAGTCTACACTGTTCATAAGCTTAATGGTAATACCAAACTGAGAAAAGGTAAGAATTTTCCTAAGGTCTTTCAAAGAGTTTTTTGGGTTCATTTTGGATGCCCGGTTAGGTGCCCTTAGGTGAAAGATATCTGCCATTCCCCGAAGAATAGAATTATCTGAGCCTGTACATTTGAGTATGCTAGCATAAGGTTCACAGTTTGAATCCCTCCAGAACTTGAGACCAAAGGTGATTCGGACCCACAAACAGACAGGAGGGTTACCCTGTTCTGTTAACTGTTCACAACACTACGCTCGGAGGTTGGCACTGTGGGAGCAGAGGGCCTGACCTGCTGAGTGGGTTTGTGACACCCCTCAGCAATGGACAATTGCTGTTTCTTTGTATAGTAGGGTTGTAGTGTAGTCGAACAAGTAGTGACTTGCGGCCAACCCTCAAGCGTATACTGAAACACTTGTTTCAAAATTACGTCTTGACTAGTCGCTTTTGCAATGTCCTTGACTAGTACTGGAAGCTGATCTAACTGTTGTAGCTCCATTGCACACACAACAGTAGAGTCCTCTATATCTTTGAATTGCACTGGAAAATTGTCTGGCCCCACCTGGCATACTAATGACTCCTCTTTAAGTCCCACATCAAACTCCATTTCTCTGGATATTGGTAACCTCAACAAGGCATCTGCATTTCCATGCTGGTCAGTTGGTTGGTATGTAACCTCGAAATTACAGGCAGACAAAATTAATGCCCATCATTGAAGTTGGCTAGCAGCTGTCTCTGGAATTCCTTTTTCTGGATTGAAAATTGTCACTGGTGGCTTGTGATCCGTTTTCAGGTGAAACTTGCGACCTAGCAAGTATTGGTGAAATTTCTGGACTCCAAACACAATCGCTAATGCCTCTCTCTCAATCTGGGCATAATTGCTTTCAGCTGCCATGAGTGTGCATGACGCATGGGCCATCGACTTCTCCACTCCTTCTGGATCTGTATGGAAAAGGACAGCTCCTCTACCCACAGGACTAGCATCACAGGCCAATGTGATAGGTAAGTTTGAGTCATAATGAGTTTAATTATTTACTTCAGTTAGAGAGAGCTTGATGGCTTGAACTGCCTTACTGTGGCCCTTGGTCCACTTCCACGGAGTACCTTTATGTAACAGTTCATTTAGGATAGCACATTTAGTGGCTAAGCCAGGTATGAAATGGTCATAGTAGCGCACCATACCCAAGAATGAGCACAACTCTGAAGCATTCTGTGGTTCAGACATGTGCACAATGGCTTCCACCTTTCATCATTCCGATGAATTCCATCTTTGTCAATAGTGTGACCTAAGTATGTGACACTTGGTTGACAAAACTGGCATTTTTTTTTTCCTGAGTCTGAATCAACTCTGTTGCAGTCTCTCTAAAGTCTTTTGTAAGTTAAATAAATGTTCTGTTTCTGACTTGCCCATGACAGTGATGTCATCCAAATAACAAACAACACCTTGTATATCACCCACCATTTGCTCAATCACTTTTTGAAAAATACAGGTGCAGAACTAAGGCAAAAACATAACTGTTTGTACTTGTACAGTCCTTGGTGTGTATTAATCACTACCATTTTCTGAGAATCTCTATCCAGTTCCACTTGAAGGTATGCATCAATGAGGTCTAGTTTAGAGAACCCCACACCACTATTCAGTCTATGAAAAATTTCCCCAGGTAAGGGTAGAGGAAATACATCTGTGTTAAGTACTGGATTAAATGTCACCTTAAAATCTCCACATATTCGAACCTTACCACCTGGTTTAGATACCACCACATTTGGAGTAGCTCAATCTGAACTTGAAACCTTTTCCAGCACATCTGCTTTTTCCAGTCTGTCCAATTCTGCCCCAACCACCAGTTTTAAGGCAAAAGGAAGTTTCCGTGGTTTATAAAACTTAGAGACTACATTAGGCTTTGTAACTAGCTTAGCTTTAGCGGCTGTGCAACATCCCAGGCCTTTCCACAGCTCTGGATACATGTCTAAAATCTCCCCAAGATTGGGCAGATTACTGCTTTGTGGTACCTGGAAAGCAGCAAGTAGGCCAACATTTGCTGGATCAATATGAATGTTTAGAAGAACCTGAGCATCTCTGTCCAAAATGTTGACACCCTTTTTTTGAAACCAGAAAAGTTAAAGGTGTACTAGGAGAATCAGTCCTGCGTACTAAAGTGGTAAACAAGCCCAGTGGCTGAATTGGTTGCCCTTCAAATGCATGCAGCAACTTATTACAAGGAGGCAGTGGTGGCTTATCCAGATCAGACCATGTCTGATGGTTAATAAAAGTAACCGGGGAAGCAGAATCTACCATTAAACACAACTGACGCTTCAGTTGTGGCAACTGAAGTAACACATAGAAAGGGGGAACATGTTTATTCTGCATTTGTAGTGCAATAGGAACCATTGCACTGTATGTGCTCTCTGAACTGACCACTGCAGTTCTCCTGCTTCTGCAAACCTTAGCAATATGACCCTGTCTGACCTTTACTTGCATGACACTGAACTTCTCTGAATATGCACTGGTCCCTGCTATGCTGAGAAGACCCACATGATGCACATTTGTACTGGCCATGCAATTTGGGTAGAGTGGTTGAATTTTTCTTTGAAAACAGTGGTTTAGACTTAAGTTTGAGCTGTTTCAATTTGGGGTTTACTGAATCTACTTGTACCTCATTTTTAGTGTCCATCTTAGCATATGCTTCATTTTCTGCAGCCTCATACATTTGTGCCAACTGTAAAAGTTCATCAGCAGACTTCTTGACACTTACAGAAAGTAACTGCTGAATACGATGTTCATTATTCAACCCCATAACAAACTTATCAGCTAAATTAGATTCAAGATGCTCCCTGCTCCACTCACACGTGAGAGCTAAGCATTTGATCTCAGCCAAATAAGACTGTAATGACTGACCTGGTTTCTGCTGGTAACTGTAGAATTTATAACATTCAGCCCTTGGAAAAGTTGTTAAACTGTATTGTGCATTCAATTTAGCCTTTAGTTCTTGATATGACAAATCCTCCGGACGGTCCAGTGCACACAGACTGCATAAAAGTTTGAAGGTTTCACTTCCCAAGAAAGTACAAAAAGCAGCTTGAATAAGCTCACCTGTAGCTGATCATTTGTTGATTGTATAGCAGGATTAAGTAATAATAACCACTGATCAAACCGTCTGGACCATGTATCCCAGTCTGTTTCTGTAAATATTTCAAAGCTGGCCGAAGTTTCCATAATACTGTACAGTTCTAAATTGCTTACTTGTCTCCAATGCAGAAAGTCACAAAATGGTGTAATTCAGTAAGCTGGAGCTATGAAAATTTTCACCATCCTTGTCATCAGTTTGTTGTATTTGGTGGCGGAAAATAAGTACCTTAAACACATCAGGGTCTTGGTAGTAAGAAAAACATGCACCACAGAAATGTAGGCCTTCTCTGTTTACTTCCATTCAGCACAGACATAAGGGGACAACTGATTCCAAAACACACAGGAAGATTCACAGGCTCACAGGAAGTACATTTCTTAAAGCTGTACTGCCTAACATTTCTTAAAGCTGCACTACACATAACACTTTCAATGCCCGTGAGCCTGAGGATCTTCTATGGAGGAAAAACATACCAATTTGCTGATCCCTTTGAAGTGGGTAAATTGATGGATCGAATTGAAAAGGAATTTCAATCCAAGGACAACAACTCCGAAAGCGACTCAGGGGACAGTGAGTAATTAATGGGGCTCAAAAGGGTTCCCTTAATCAAGTCTTAATCAGCACAAAAAAGTGAACTGAGGATTAATCCTGTTATTACTTACAAAAAGATATTAGAAGGTCTGCTTTTGTCAAGCTGGAGACATTTTAGGTTGGTGGTGAAAAGACAACCCCATGAACAGTGACAGTACAGGACCTGTCCAGTGCATTGAACAGACTTATTGACTCCGTTGTACACTTAAGCTAGGAGTGTGAAGCAGAGGCATGTGGGACAGTTTAAACAGTGTTTACGAGTGTTGGGCACCTTTGTGTCCATTTGTGCTAATCAAATGTTTAATGTTTTAAACTTCATTTTCAAACAAGCTAGATGTATAAGTTTAATAGACCACTGGGGTAAAGGGGATTAATGCTGGTTACTAATCTTGTATTTACGATGTAGCAGGGGATGTCTCTATCTTTTAGATAGGAAGAATGATGTTCCTTTAACAGATGTGATGGTTAATCCCTGCTCATGGTAGTACATGGCCAGTTTAGACAAAGTATTACTGTAAATTTTCATTTTTATATTCGATTAACCCTCCCAGGTGTAGTATCAGTTAATAGGGGCTTTATTTCCTCCTTTCATGTAAAACTGATGTTAAGCATTATTGAAATGCTGCTGTAACAATCTGTTAGTCTACCTATGAGGGTAGTAATCTGTGTCATGAATGCAGTAAAATTAATAAACATAAAGTTAAAAAAAAACTTTACCAAAGTACTCCACGACTAGCCATGGACAATGATCCACCTCCACGGACTGTGATGATTGTCCTGGCCGATGAGGTCAAATGCGACAAAATTCTGAACGCTGCCAGATGGGTCAGAAACTTGGAGTGGCAAGGCAAAGTCATCCGCCTTTTCCCAGATCTAAGTTGCTCCACACGATCCAAACAAAAGGCCTGGGATGGAGTAAGACATCAACTTCGTGCACTGGGGGTCCAGCATGTTCTGATGCTCCCTGCTAGACTGAAAATTGTGTATGGAGGCAGAACATACATCTTCACTGACCCGAAAGATGCAGGCACAATTGTTGTCCATATTGACCATGAATTTGCAGCCAGAGAATCTGATTCTGAATCGGAAGACAATGCCTAGGGCTTGAGACTTGGACTTTGTTAAAAATGACTGTTAAGATGTCGGGAGCTCTTTGTTGGTTGAGAAGGGCCAAATGACTGTTCAGAGACACAACATTTAATACTGCAGTGTTAACTTTCATGTTTATTATTGGATATATAGTAAACTGTCACTTTTACTGGGGAACGTTTCTTAATGTAGCATTATAGTTCTACTTTGGTAAAATGGCATCTTCCTGCCACTGATCCTAAATATGGCACCTCCAGTTGAAAGCTTTTGTCAGGGCCACCACGTTGTTACTGATCCCTAAAAGGTTTCTCTTTTTTTCCCCTGCCACTACGTACTGAGAGTTGTGCTCCCGTTTACAGTCGTCTCCACTAAACTGTGGGATACAATAGTGTTGGCCAGTAAAATTTGCAAATTGATTTAGTTAAAACATGTTATTGCAGCAGGGAATGTTAAAAGTTAATATAATATTTGTTGCTGATAAAAGTGTATCTGGTTTTGATTAGGAGCCCTAGCACGTTCTAAAAGTTGTTCGTTCTCCTACTATAATCAAGAGAGAACATACAGTCCATTATATGGATGGGATATATATCGTGTATAGATCTCTATTTGGGGACTGCCCTTGTTCTTGGCAGAAATAGCTCATCCTAAAACTTTTATTGTGAGCCATATGTTATGGTATTACCCCTCACATGATGTAATACGATCTAGAATTGTATCAAATCCTACCATTGCATACTGTTAAAGTCCTTTCCATATATACTGAATTCTGGATGTAATATGGTTGTTTATATTAGTGCCAACCAATAAAAATAAAGTATAAAAAAAAGAAAAGGGTGGAGGCTCATATCAAAGACTGAAAGCCATCAGCCAAAAGCCACTGGGAAGGTGGAAGGTCTCGAGAACCTGTTTGCTGCACATCGGAGCTGTTTGCTTTGTTCAAAGGAAAGGCAGAATCTGGAATTACTCACAGCTGCAATTCAGAGCCAGGTAGGGAACTTGCTAACCCCTACCAAGTGGGGCAGACTGGGCTGCAGGAGGCCACATGTATGTGCCTGAGTGCTAGTGCACGCTAGACCCATAGAGGGAGCCGGGCTGTGGAGCTGCTCCTGGGTCTGGGTTTCTTGTGGCTTGGTAGGCCTTGCGCTTTGGGCTCTGCAATGGGTCTGGGAACAGGCTGAAGGGGACAAGTGGCCAGACCTTCAAGCAGGCTGGAAGGGGACAAGCGGCTAGACCGTCATGCAAGTCCAAGGCTGTTTCAACAAATCCTTTCATCTTATCTGCTTGCTGCCTTCTGAGAGTGATTGGTGAAACCCAAACTGGCAGAGTCCTTCATGCTAGTGACTGAAACCCAAGTTTCAGGACCATGAGTAACCCAGGGCTTGCCCTGATAAAAAGGGGAGTAAAGGTCTAAACTGTTAGCACTTCAGAAAGAATTATTCTAAGGGCCCCAATGCCGGCCAACCCGCAGCACCAAGCAGGCCTGCCAAAACCTGGGTACCCAGTCAGGACATAGGAGGTTTCAGTGGTACCAGTGGGGGTGGGTTACTGTGTGTCTGAGCACATGGGATCTGTTAATTCAAAAATAATCAACCCTTTTTCTATTCACAGCTATCTTGTTACTGGTACCCCTTTCCCTAACTCCCCCCTTTTTAAAAATATAATTGTGGTTTGTTTGTTGCAAGTCCTGTGTTGTGATCAAGTTATTGATAACAGCTGTTAGGTTTATGTATTTTATAGTACCAGGGTAAAATGTGGTATATAGTGTGTGGGGTGGTTGGAAGAGGAGGTGGGTAGGTGCAGCAATCCCATGGGGTTGTACCAAGCAAACACCTGGCTCACTGTTTCTCTACTCTGGGTGGAGGCACCGTGCTACTTTCTTACCAATTTGGGATAGAACCCCCAAACACCACTGTAACAGGACCCAGGCCCCTTAACCTGTGTGGTAGTCAACAGGCAGGGGTAGTAGCCCATTGTTGCATGGCACCTGGGCTACACATCTATAGTGCAAAAGATTATATAGTCTATACCCAGGGAGGGACTAGTGGAACTCCTGGAAAGAAATCGGCTGAAGGATTCAAGACTACATGGGTACACAAGAGGAAGGTCTTGCCAGACAAATCTGGTTGACTACATTGACTGGGTGACTAGGGCAGCTGATAAGGGACAGGCAGTCAATGCAGTGTACGTGAACTTCAGCAAGTCCTTTGACTCAGTTCCCTTCCCCCAACAGGAGGCTGATCATAAAGTCAAGGGACTTAGGAGTGGATGAGAAATTGTCAACTTGGTTAGAGAACTGACCAAGGGGAGAACACTGAGGGTAGTAGTCAGGTTCATGAGCAATCTGCATGATTGTATGGATGAGGGGAAGTATGTGGGTGCAGTGTTTGTGGACCTGACCAAGGCCTTCGATCTTGTGGACCACCCCTTACTGGAACATAAACTCAGGGGCCTGGGCTTTGGGGACCTCATGGTGGAGTGGTTTCACAGTTACTTGACGGAAAGAGTGCAGCAGATCTGTAATAAAGTACTGTCGGAAGAGAGAAAGGTGGACTATGGGGTTCCTCAGGGTTCAATATTGGGGCCTTTGTTGTTTTCCATCTATATAAATGAGTTACCATCAATTTGTACAGAGTCCTCAATGGTTCTATATGTGGATGACGCTGTACTGTATGTTGCCAATAAAAATATAAAAACGATTCAACAAAAACTGGGAAGTGAATACTGCAAATTAATGGGATGGTTATTGGAAAATGGACTTGTGCTTAATAAGAAAAAAACTAAGGGAATGCTTTTTTGCTCTTCCATAAAATCTAAGAAGTTACAAGAAACCTTTAAATTAACTGCTAATGATGGTACTCAAATTGGTATAGTTTCTGATTTTAAATATTTAGGTGTGACTTTAGTAATTTAAATTTTCAAACTCACATCAATAACATAACAAAACACCTACACAAGAAAATAAGTGCTCTTTATGCTGTAAGGGATTACCTTACAGATAACACTAGGAGAACTATTGCACTGACTTGTTTGATGCCCATACTGGATTATGGGAGTTTGATCTGGGGAGGTACAACTGACAAAATTAGGCAACAGAGAAATAGTCTTTTTAATACTATATGCAGAGTTGCCTTAAGGGCTAGATTCAGGGAACACCACTGCAGCCTGTATAACAGGTTGGGGTGGTTATCCCTGGAACACAGAAACACTTTGCAAATGTCATGCTTTGTCTATAAATCCATTTACTGTGCTAAATACAACCTGATGTTAAACTTTTTTACACAAAGAACCTCTTCGAGATTACTGAGGTCACAAAATTCTATTTGTTTTTGGTAGTTCCACCTTGTAAAACCACTAACAGCAACATTTTTTTTTTTTTGTACTTTCTATTTTTCCCTCCCTTCTCCCCTCAGCTCCAGTCTCCTCGGAAGTACCTAGGAGTCATCCCACTATGGTTTGCTCCTACCTGATCAATCCTCCGTCACCCATGTAGTCTCGGTTTGCCCCCCCCGGGCGAGCAGGGGTGCTCAGCACCTGGAATTCTCTAGCGGCTTGATTGGGAGGATGCCAAGAGGCGGCCGTAAATCGTGGGCAAGCTCAGTTCTCCGTCTCTGCGGAGCTGAGTTTTCACTTTTTCCCAGAGAGTGGCCAGCGCCCTGACGTCAAGGCCTCACCGACGTCTGCCACTCCCTGCCCCTTCATTATACTTCTCTGGCGCTTGCTGTATCTCCGGCTTCTGCCAGAGGTCAGCTGAGCGCCGTACAGGGACCTCTGTCCCTCCCGGGAGAGGAGAGGAGAGCTGTCCTCCAGATGCTCAGTCCTCTCTCTCCACTGCCAACCCCTAGCAACCCAGGCTCATTCCCGAACCCGGGTCACTGGCATGGTGCAAGGTGTGGCGTCCAGCGCCTCAACCCTCAATGCCACCGGGCTGGCTCAGCAAAAATATTTTAAACTGAGTGCAATAAAAGCATGGAACAAATTCATTTCAATTAAGTTATTTTACCAGAAAAAAGCTCCATTGAGCAAGCTCATTTTCAAGGAGGTCCCGAGTAGGACTGTTGACTTATCAGCAAACAGTGTTACAGAGTACAAATACAGGAGGAGTACACAGTGTTAAGCATAAAGCAATTATAAATGTGGAATTACTTCAAGGAGAGAGAGATAGGAAAAAACAGGGAAAAGCTGACCACTTTCAATCTTAATTGAATCGTAAGTGTGGTACAACAAGCCCACAAATACAGGAGCAAACTCAGAATGGACCAAGTGCCCCTATCCATAACATGCCAACATACATGTCTTAGTGATACCTGACCCAGCACATTTTATTTGCAAGAGCAGCCTTCAGGATAATTGCGTGTGAGGAGGGATCTGAAAAGACTTCTCCCAACCAAGGAGCTAAGTTTGAGAGTCTTTTGAAGGTTGCTTCAGGCAGCCAGTACGATGGTACTAATGGCAAATGCATCATAAGACATGAAGTGCAGGGGTGTGTCAAATAAGAGGATATTGCTCTTTCTTAATGTATAGGAGCATGTAGACCTTTTGAAAAGTTCCAGAATGTAGCTTGGTAGGTCATTTGAAATTGCCGTGTGAGCCCACATGTTTAGGTTGTGCAGCCCACGTTTAGCCAGAGAGAGGTCTACCTAACTGCTTTATACAGGTTGCAGTGGTGAGTTAATGGAGGTAGCATAGTAACAGATCTCAAGGCCCTGTGATACAACACGTCTAGTTTGTTGAAGCAAGTGGCTGTGCAACGACTATATATAATGTCAGCGTAATCTGTGATAGGCATGAAAGTTGCCTGTACAAGACGTGGTCTGATGTCCATGGGAAAGCAGTGTCGATTCCTGAAGAAAAATCCAAGCCTGGTTCTCAGTTTTTAGCAGTCTGCATCTATATGCTCAGCAAAGGATAGCTTGCTGTCAATTCAAACCCCTAGGTATTTGTACTTGGCCACTTCTTCAAGTTGTTCTCCAAGCAAGATGTTGATGGGAGGATATGATTTCTGTTTTACTCTTGGAGCAGAAAACCACATTGTCTTAGTTTTACTGGCATTAAGTAATGGTTTGGATCTATAAAAGGTTCATTTGCAGTTCATTGAAAGCTGACTGAAGATTTGAGTGAGCTGAAGGCAAATTTAGGCCTGACATGTAAAGTACAGTGTCATCTGTGTAAAAGTGAAGCTTAGCGTTATTGACATTGTGGCTAAGATTATTTGTGCAGATTGTGAAAAATAGTGGTCCAAGCACAGATCCCTGGGGGGAACCCTTTGGAAATTGTTGTGCTTGTAGATTGCAGTCCTTCCACTTTAACTTCTTGTAGACCAGATAAGTAATGCTTCTGAACCCATAACAGGGCTGACGTGGCAAACCCTATATGTTGCAGGCTATCCAACAGTATGGAGTGGTCAGTTATGTCGAATGCCTTGCTTAGTTCGAGTAAGATGGCACCCACAGCTTGTTTACAGTCTAAGGCACACAACCAATCATCCGTAACCTTTGCCAGTGCTGTAGTGGTGTTATGTTTGGGTCTAAAACCGGATTGGAGAGGTGACAGGGTATTTGTACTTTCAAGGAAATCTCTTATTTGGCTGCTTGCAAGTTTTACCATCACCTTCATTAGTACCGTAAGTATTGAGATAGGTCTATTTGTAGCTGACTTGCATCACCGGCCTTGTGGATGGGGATGATGTGGGCCAATTTCCAACTTGATGGTAGTTCTCTGCTGCTTAGGGACAAGTTGAAGAGATACAGTGGGGGGGGGGCTGTTAGCTGACTATATCCTGCTTTTAGGTAAGCTGGTTCACATCCGTCGGCTCCTGCACTTTTCTTTTACGTGTAATCCTAGTAGGAGGTCCTCAACTTGTTTGTATGAGACAGGCTGGAAAGTGAATATATTGAGAGTGTGGTCTTGGGCCAAGGGTTGTACTAGGTAGCTGGCAGCTGCAGTTGTCAAAAGCTGCCCCAGCTGCTGAAAATGACTATTCATAGCTTCTTTTATGAGTTGTTTAGCTGATATTTCATTGCCATTGATGATAATTTTTTTCAGCAGTAAGGGGGGAAAAGATGAGACCCCCTCCAACAATTTCACCAAGTTCCAGAATTGGTGAGCATCTTTTTTGTTGTCATCCAATGACTGACAGTAGTACTTCGCCTTTGCATCCCTGATTGCCTTGGTACAGGTTTTCCTTTTTTTCTGAAAATGTTCCAGTCCTCCTCTGATTTGGTCCATCTAGTCTAGTTTAGGAGGCAGTATAGCGCAGCGGGTTAAGGCTCTGAGCTGCAGATCTGGAGACCTGGGTTTGAATCCTACAGCCGCCTAGGTGCATATTGTGTGATCCTGAGTGAGTCACTTAACTTCCTTGTGCTCCCAGGTCGCATCTGGAAACAAGCTTCGGCTTAGTGTGCTACTCCTGGTTAAACAATGTTCCCATTCCCTTCCCTCCCTGGCCATGGCCCAGTGTCTGTCTTAGTCCTTTAGTGCATCTTTGAGCTCCTTGCTGAACCAAGGAGAAATTTCTTTTTTGACCCTTCCTTTTTGAAGAGGTGCGTGTTTATCACCTTAAGGACATTATTTTTAAACAATTCTAATGCTAATTGGATCATTGGTGCCAGGTAAAAGTTTTGCCATCTAATATTGACCAGGTCATTTGTGAATTCTGTAGGATTAAATCCATTGCAGTGCCTTTTATAAACATATTTTGTTTGAGCAGGCAGAGATTTGAAGCGTCTGACACAAGCCACAATGTTGTGGTTGCTTATGACATTATGGAATACGGCTGAGGCAATTATTTTGTGAGGTCTGTTTGTGATTACTAAGTCCAACAGAGAAGTGTTTGATGGGTTTTTAGGGTTTGGTCTTGTTGGTTCCATGATAACCTGAGTAAGTCCTGCCTTGTCGCAGAGAGACTTCAGGTTGTCAGATTTTGTGGTGAGCCAATCAAAGTTCAAGTCCCCTAGTATCGAGGTCTCATTAGGGTGGCTATTAATCAGTTGGGATATGTGATCCATCAGTTTGTTTCCTCCTCTTGGAGGTCTATAACATCTTATAAGGTTAATATTTTCATGCTTGGATATTGCAAGCTTAATCTTTAGGCATTCATATTCATTGGCCATGGTTCGTGAGCTAGTGACTGTCGCTGCATAGCTCTCCTTGATATAGCATGCCACTCCTCCCCCTCTACTTTCCCTATCTGAGCAGAATAGGCTGCAGGAGGGTATGGTCACTGCTGAAGAATGTACAGGCATGTTTAGCCAGGTTTCCGTAATCATCAGTATATTCGGTTTTGCATGCTCTATCCAGACTTGCACATCATCTAATTTACTTAGTAAGCTGCGCACATTTAAAAGAAGACATTTTTGTCCTTTTGCTAATGCTAATTCTATGGGGGACGTAAGTGTGCCATCTGGGCCAGGGTTTACCCGAGCAAATTAGCTGCAGCAATATAATCTGTCTGCACACTTTCATTTTACCCAGGCCATAGTGACGTCGTGGATGAGATAGTTTTTTGCTAAAGGCCCTTAATTTGGCTACCTTTAACTATCCACATGTTGCCCCTATGATGCTGGAGGCCCTTAGGCAAAAAGGCTGGGGTACTGGAGGATTGGTTGCATGTGATGAAGTTATAGGGAGGTAGTCTGTGGGGGGGACGACAGTGGAGTTAATATGAAAATTGTTAGCTGCCAGCTGTGAAGTGCTGCTATGACTTGTTGGCAGTCATGTGCGGAGCATAAGAAGAATACCTAAGATTCCCACATTGGCCATTGTGGAGTGATACTTTACTGCTAAAGGCTCTTGATTAATCAATTAATTCTAGTACACTATATGTTAGGGATTCTAGAAGAAGAAGAAGAATCAGCATTTATATAGCGCTTTTCATACATCCAAAGTGCTTTACAAGCAATGCTAGACTGGTAGTGAAGTGACTGAATGTGTGGTGGCGGCCATATCGCACATCATCACCCACACACAGCCTGGATAATTGCATGAACCGGTTTATGGGAAGGGGAATGTTGGCCAGGACACCGGAAATGTTCCCTACTCTTTGCGAAGAGTGCCCTGGGTTCTTTTACTTCCACCTGGACAACACCAGGATGGGAAGAAGGGACCTCGGTTTAACGTCTCATCCCAAGGACGGCACACCCCAGCAGTACAGCACCCCCCAATACTGCACTCGGATGCCAGCGATTTTTTAGGTGCAAGTCCAAGCCCGGTGTGGGACGAGAACCCATGACCTTCTGGTCCAGAGGCGGATGTGCTACCAACTGAGCCACGCTGACAGCTAAAGGCTCCTGATTAATCAATTAATTCTAGTACACTATATGTTAGGGATTCTAGTTAAATAATCTTCTTGCAATTACACTATCAAAGGCTTAAAGGCCCCTTGCCTGATGATTTGCGTAATGCTCAGAGCTTAAATCTCTTTAAGACATCATTGAAAAAGGTATTGCATTCCAAAACCATATGCAATTGCACACAATGTAATAGTTAAGTAATATCCTCAGATATGCTTTCCATTTTCTAAATGTTACTTCTATTTGATTCATTTATGTAAATGTATGTTTTAATCTTCGGAATTAGTTAGTCTGAATTATGTTTTATTGTTCGTGCTTGTGCATTTGTGGCTTTTTGCCATATTGTGATTGTCTTTTTGTATTGTGATAATTGTTTGAGTGTCTTTGATGCTCACCGGGTCAAGCCTGTAAAAGGGCCATGTGGCCCAGTGCTTTTCTGTACCCGGTTATCAAAAGTAAATAAATAAAGTAGTAAATGGGGAGTTTTGAGCAGTAAGGGGCATAACAAGCAGAGTACTTCAAGGGTCGGTGCTTGGCTTGGTCATTTCATTGTGTTTATTTGTGACATGGGGGAAGGAATTAAGTGCAAGATCTGCCTCTCCATGGACAAGAAGATCTGTACAAACATGGACACAGAGGATGGAATAAGGGAACCTCAGTGATGATCTGGATAGGTTGGAGAGCTGGTCAAAGATATGGCAGTTGGCCTTCAATACTCAAAAATGCAAGGTGATGCATATTGGGAAAAGGAACCCAAGAGTGCAATATGAAATGGGGGGGGTGGGTGATGATATTGGACAGCTCCACATAAGAAAAGGACCTAGGGATCATGATAGACAACCGTGCAAGGTACTGGAGTCCACACCTGAAGAAAGGCTGCAGCAAGATGGAAGCAGTACAGGGCACAGCAACCAGGAAGCTGGACTTGAAATGTACACCCTTGAAAACAGAAGAGAAAGGAGTGACATGATTGACACGTAGAAGTTCCTGCATGGGATAAATAGGGTGGATACCAAGATGCTTTTCTCCTTGAACTCAAATACAGGGACAAGGTCAACTCATTGAAACTTGCGGGGGGGATATTCAAAAAGGTCATCCACAACTTAAAGGACAACTAAACCCCTTATTTTGTCCTTAAACTATGCCAGAAAACAGCTTTACAGTGAGGTAAAGAAAAGGCTGATGTTTACATTGATCCCAAAACTGCATTTATATAATAAACATAAATGCAGTTTTATAGCATTTGAAAAATGTAAACTCAAAACTCCCACCTGGTGTGCTCTACAAAATGGCCTGCAGATGTAAGATGTAATGATGTCACTGGAATGAGAGTTAGACTGCTCTCCACAGTGGTAATAACCATTTCCCTATCATTCATTTACAGTAAAGTTTCAACATACTGATCAAAATCATGACTTAACATGAGTATTATTTTTACCAGTACACATGGTAAGGTATGGTTTTTATAATTGTTTTTACATGTTTTTGTCTCCTCTGTCTGAAATCATGCCATAGTCATTCCCTTCACTAAAGGTGGCAATCCTTCTATTCCTGATAACTATAATCTCATTTCTCTCCTCCTCACCCTTGCCTAACTCCAAGAACATCTGGTGCTATCTCAATGCTCCCCTTTCCTTGACTCATACTCCTTTTTTACCCCGTACCAGTCAGGATTCTGCAAAACCAACTCTACCTCCTCTTCCCTCCTCCTCCGACTAACTGATACTATTCTTACAGGGATAGATCTGGGCCAAGTCACATCAGTCATCTGTCGACTTGGCCAAAGCCTTCGTCACTGTTGCCCATATCCTTCTCCTCTCTAAGCTCTCTGAAGCAGGACTCTCCTCCTCGGCCACCAACTGGTTCTGTTCCTACCTCATGGGCAGGTCCCAATCTGTCCATATTGGGGACTCCCTTTCCCCTTCCCTCTCAGTCACCACCAGGGTACCTCAAGGCTCAGTCCTCGGTCCTACCTTATTCTTGGTCTTTCTAAATGACCTTCCTGCTGCCTGCACCTCAGTATCCATTCACATGTATGCTGATGACACAGTCCTATGTGCCTCTGGCCATTCCCCTGCTGACCAGGCTTCAGTGAGACTTTGACAATGTCCAGTCCTGGTTCCGTTCAAATCAGCTGGTCCTTAACACCAAAATAATGGTCTCTATGACCTTCGGGACTTAGCAAAATTTCTCTAGGATTGGCAGTCCCCCCTCCTTCCGTACCATAGATCGGTCCACCATTGAGTACCACCTCGACTTCTCTGAACACGCTAATGCCATATGTAAAAAAATCCACCCTAAATTGGGAGCATTGTACTGCCACTGCAGCTCCATCCCACTCCCAGCCCATAGAGCTGTTGTACAGAAAATGATCCTCCCCATATTCAACTATGCTGATATAGTCTACAGCTCTGCCCCCAAATCTACCGTTTCTAGACTGGACTCTCTCTCTTTAACTCATTCTGTCGCTTTGCTTTGGACAGCCCTACATGTACTCTTTATACATCCCTATCTTTTTGAAGCTAGACATATGGCACACTGCTTCTCATTTATTGCCAAGTATTGCATTGGCTCCCTCCATTCTTACCTGTCCTCTACCCTTTCCCCGCCTCGCCCCAACTCCTATGCCCTCCACAGCTCCCACTCCTGCTCCCTTGCACTCCCCCCCTAGATCCTCCACA
Organism: Neoceratodus forsteri; assembly: GCA_016271365.2. Lineage (NCBI taxonomy): Eukaryota > Metazoa > Chordata > Ceratodontiformes > Ceratodontidae > Neoceratodus > Neoceratodus forsteri. The sequence continues at coordinate 334,225,341 of CM057456.1, read as the reverse complement.
GCTGGCCAGTCTTTCTTCTTCTACCACCTCCCTAAGCTCTGGAACTCCCTCACTCTCCCAATGTGTTCAGCCACCTCTCCCTACTCTCAAGCCTCTCTCCTGCGTAGCCTCTCCTCCCACACCTGCAACTGTAACCTGTAACCTCGCCTAATTTCTCCCCTATATCCAAACTACCATCTCCTCCCCCATCTCTTACCATCTTTCTTTTCTGTATTCAAACCCTCTCTTCCCTGTTCTTCCTCTCACAACCCTATCCATACCCCTATCCCAATCCATTTACTATCTCACCCTACCCCCTTCTCTTTGCCCCCCTTTCCCCTACTCTACCCCTTCTCTCCTCTCCTCTCTCCTTCTCCTCTCCTTTTCTCCTCCACCTCCTCTCTTAACCCTTTCCTTACTCCTACTCCTTCTGCTCATCTATCTCTGCCTCCCCACACCAAACCCACCTTCCTTAGTCCTTGCCCATAACTCTGTTTCTGTGTTCCCCCTCAAGCCTGCTTTCTCCCTTCCTATCCCCCCTCTATCGTAGCATGTATTGTTCTACTGCTAGCCGGTGCTAGCACACATTCAACTTTAGTAGCTGTCATTTTCAACGCAGTGGTGTATGGTTTATGAGTTCTCACAGTGTTTGATTATCTATTTATTCATTTGCATGGGTTAAATCCATGTACACAATTTACTGTACATAGTTGTTTTCGTATTTATTTCTCTGCTGTTTACAGTTGTAACACGTTGTTTTTGACTCGATATATTTTCCAAGTGTACTCCCTTTTCCCTTCCCCCCAAGACGTATCTGGAAATAAGCTCTTGTTAGTTCAGTATGTCTTTCCTGGTGAAACATTGAAATAAATAAATAAGTAAATAATACATAATTACTGACTTCCGGTGACATCACGGAGGTAATGGGAGCTTAGGCTGAAGAGCTCCAATACCCATCCAAACAATCTTGTGGAATCCTCCCTTCCTCCAAACTGAAAAAAATCAGACCATCTAACAACATATTGGGCAGTGAGAAATGGCAGCCAAAAGCCACAAGCCGAAAAATTCCAGAAATAATGCGTCGCAAGCAAAACTGAAACAGCTTACTCTGGATGAGGAGATGGAGGCCTTTACAGCCCGCTCACGCAGAGATCACACTCTCTCAGAATCGTCCCTGGATATCGATGATGATGATCTCTGCCTCTCCAGAAAATCAGAACGCACCCTACAAAAAATACTAACCTTGGTGCAAAAAATAGAATCGTCCATTGCAGATTTGAGGCAAGACATCAGAAAAATGGACTCTAAAGTAGCAGATAATACTGCCAAACTCTCCGAGCTATCTGAGGCCCAGGACATGGAGAAAAGGGTCCTGGTCTACCTGCTGCAATGAGACCGAGAAACCCACACCAGGCCAGGGGACATTGAAAATAGATCCGGCTGCAACAATTTTTGGGTGCATGGGGTACCGGATGGGGGCTGAGGAGGGATTCGCCACTCCAATAGACTTCATGCAGCAACTACTCTGCTCTATGCTCTCCATACCCTCTGACCTGGATCTCACAATGGACAGAGCCCACCAGTCCCTAGTTCCGAGGCCTACTAATCCTGCTGCCAGGCTCCAATCATGGGTAGTTCAAATGGTCCTATTTCAAAGTAAGGAATGGGTGCTGAAAGAGGCTTGGCAGCTCAGAGACATAAAATATCAAAATGTGCCCAATTTCTTTGAGCAGGACTTCTCTCCTGCACTACAGGCAGAATGCATAAAGGTACGCACAGTGATTAAAGACATTAAAGATAAAAAGAACATAAAGGCCCAACTGTTATTCCTCTTGAAGCAATGACTGCATTTAGACTCAGGCCCCAAAACCTTCACTAACCTGCTAGAGGCGATGCCGCTTTTGAAGGAGTGGGGTGTAACATTGCCTGATCTGGAACTGGAGATCCTCGAGCAGAACCTCTTGAAAAATGTCTGGCAGGTGGCAAATAGGGAGCTCTACCGAAAACCCTGGTGAAGGATGCCGCATGGATTGTACAGTGAACAGAAAGTAAGAGAGCTAACTCCAATCAAGCGTCTTCCTCAAAATCTCCCACACCCTGCTGAACTCACTCATTGAAACTGCAAATCACAACTTACGACTATGGATACTCACAGAAAGAGGTGCCTTAAATGGTTTGCTGGACTTCTATTTGTGGGACTTCTACATGGTCAGATAAGTCTACCATTCACTTGTATTAAATTCTGTAATTACCTGTACATTTATTGGTTACCTGAGATTTGCAACGTGAGGAGGGCCTTCTTAGACACCAAACACTGTTTATCTGAAGGTTCCCTTGATGGAGCCTCGTGGCTCTGAGTAAGGGAATAAATATCCAACAAACAAGGTGCAATTGCCCTACAGTGGATATAAGAGGGGGAGAGATGGGTCGGGTGCTAATTTCCCCTGGAAGATCTCTATGAAACTTAACTCTCTTTGATTGCTGGGTGGAGTGCCACCCAAGATGTAGACATACTTTCCATGAAAATAAGAACTGGATAGGGCTTGTCCCCTAAAATGCCCTGGGGGGGTGGGATACCTTCTCCACTGGAGTGGCCCGCTGACAAGAGTATTCATAATGTGTATAACTGATAATATGGGGGAGTTCCCTCATTTAGTATAGATTACACCAGCAATGGGGCCATTACGCTATTCTTTCACTTTTAGCTCCGTAGCACAAAAGGCCAGGACAGGGAGTTACTGCCTGGTATAGAGGGAAGGGAGGGGCTTGCTCTCTTTGGATCATGGTAATGGCTGACATATATGGTCGGGGTCTGACAGTGGGGTTTCTGGTGCTTGATTGAACATGGAAACTTACCTGGGCAATGGAATCCCCTGAATGACCACAAGGTAGGATATACCATACTTATGGAAATGGATGAGGGGGGAAGGAATTCCTGAAACCACAGAAAACTTTGTGAGCTCTTTAAGTGCGGGAGGAGTTCTGCAGACGTATAAATAATCTCTGATGCACTATTTTATGTAGATATACTGTTTTACATCACTGAACTGTGTGTGTCCGTGTGCTTGGAGTCCTGTTCTCCTATGCAGAAGCAGGAAGAGGAGCAGAAGTTCCCGCTGTCCAGCGGGAACTACAACGTGCTTATTACGGTGGGGATTTAGGTTTTTGATTCCCTGGGGCATTTCTCTGCTTGTTTCACAGTTCACTATTACACAAAAGTGCTTTTTGGCACTCGTTTTAACTATTTGACCGTTCTGATCAGTCTGTGACCCGGGAAAGCTACTTTTGGGTCACTACAACCTTTATTTGCTCGACCTGCGGTTAGCAGGGCAAAGACGCATGCAAAGACACGTGCATCTGCGCTTGTTTTGCATGTTTGGAGAGATTGGAGAGTGACAGAAGTCCAGTATACAGGCCAGCCTACTGCAGGTAACATAGTTTCTTAGGAGTTGCTACAGCCCCCTGTCTAACTGTTTTAGTCCTTGCGGTACACAAAATGAATGATACCCTTATAACTAGAGATGGCAGGGTTCTGCTTAGGTGTAATACATGCAGGATGTACTGCACAGATCCTGATGATGGGACAAACAAACGGTTTACTTGTCTAAAATATAAAGAGAACAAAGACGTGGCACAGGAAATCAGTATGTTTAACAATCAATTAGCTATCCTTGAAAAAAGCTATGCCGACACTATTGCTCGTCTGAATAATACGCGTCCATGCAGTGAGGCCTCTGCTATTGAAGCATGTGTAAGCTCCTCTCATGCATCCAATAATAGGATTCCAGAAGCTATTATAAATTGTAATGGTACAACCAGTCCTTTTAATACCCCTAATAGAAAGCATGCTATGGTAGATGTAGATCCTCCAGATAGTGAGAACCTTTGGTATCAGGTTCAGAATAAAAAAGTGAGTAAAAAGGGAAGGAAAGCAACCCAGTTCCATATTTCAAACCAAAATAGCTTTGACCCATTAGTTGATTTATCTGATGAAGCCAACGTATCACACTCATGTTGTATGCCTCCCATAAGTCAAATGACGGATTCCGATCATAATATTTCTGATAAGTTTGACCCATGTTATATGAATCCACAGGCCAATTTTAATAATCTTATGGACCTGAATGTTACTAATGTGGTAGAGTCTAGACTAATATCTCCATGTTGTATGCCCCCCCAAACCAGATAATGAATTCTGAGCAAAACATTATTGATATCACAATCCCAAGATATATGAATGCACAGGTCAATTCTAATAATCTTATGGACCTGAATGTTACTAATGTGGCATAGTGCACACAAATATATCTCTTGGGGGACTCGATTATTAAGAATCTGGAGTTGGACAGAGCAATATGTGATCAGGATGAGAGCAACAGGACAGTGTCTTGTTTTAAAGGAGCTAAATTATTGGATATAACTAAAATGACCAGAAACATCCTTAAGAACAGTGGTAAAAAGCCAGTTGTAATCATTCATACAAGGCTAAATAATGTCTTTAATCAAAACTTACAAAGCATTAAGGAGGAGTTTGTGGGGATGTACAATGTATTGACAGACCTAGACTGTTAAATTGCCTTTTCTGAGATCCTTCCTGTCCCAAGGGCAAACAGGTACATTAATGACAAAATTAAATTAATAAACAACTGGCTACGACATTGGTGCCTCAAGCAAAACATACAGTATATTACTCACTGGGAAGAATTTGAAAATAATTATGAATTTGTTTGCAGGGATAACCTACATCTGAATAAAATTGGTACTATTTTGTTGGGAAAACATATTAATGATTTCATTTCCACTAATTTAAACTAATTAAAGGGGGGATGGGACAATAAATGTTCACTTACAGCCCATCATTGATATGAATAATAATAAGTCTAGAGTTCATCATATTAGTTCCCCTTATACATTAAAAAACACTACTTCTAAACTGTCAAAAAATTGTGCTTTTTTGACAGTTTATTCCCTGTGTCCTGCTAATCATATACCTGGTACTCTTTCTTGCCAGCATTGTACTATCGTCGAGTAATTTGCTCAGTTATTATCTACTTTTGTTTACATTTCTGCTACTAAGCATGTTGCACTGGAACCCCCTCTGCTGCCAACTGCACATGTGTATGACTGGCAGGGACATCGGGAATAGTCAGCAGAGGGTCCCTCTGCTGTTGTCAAAAGACGTGATGTGACCTGTTGAAAAAGCACAGCTGAAAATTAGTCAGCCGCCACATTTGTTGTAGAGCTACAAAAATTCAAATAAATTGCAAATATCTAAAAAACTAAAGATGCCCGGAAAAAAACCAAACATTTATAGTTATGGAAACTGGAACTTTGGCCGCATGTTTACAGCCAAAAAACAGAATTTTGATAGCTCACTTCCTGATTTTGTAGTACTGCTGCTTTAATGTATCACTATATGAAGGAACCGTTTTAGCAGAGTGGAGATTAGCTACTGTAGTGCCTATTCACAAAGGAGGTAGTAAACACCTCATAAATAATTATAGACCCATTAGCCTCACCTAGTGTTTAGGAAAATTGATGGAAAGGATTCTATAACGTAAAATTGTATTCCACCTTCAAAATATGAATATTACAGGTATTTCACAATATGGTTTTGTAAAGGGAAGATGTCAGCAAAACCTAATAAATTTTTTTGAACCTGTTAGCATGGCATTAGACCAGGGACTCCCAGTCAATGTTATTATCTTAGATTTCCAGAAGGCTTTTGACTCCGTTCCCCCATGGAGTTTTGATTGAGGAATTAAAAGGGTATGCTTTCCATGCCAACATTATTAAATGGGTAAACTCTTGGCTAAGTAATAGGATGCAGAGAGTGAGCATTAAGGGGCATATGTCTGATTGGGGAGCAGTCAGTAGTGGAGTTCCCCAAGGCTCTGTCTTGGGCCCCTTGTTGTTTAACATACTAGCTACTAGTATGCAAGCAAATATTGGTGTATGGATACATAAATATGCCGACGACTGTAAACTTGGTTGTATCGTTAATAATTCTGCATCAGTTAATTTCCTACAATCTAATTTGGATAATCTTGCTGCATGGTCAGTAAGAAATAAAATGTCCTTTAATGCAGGTAAGTGCAAGGTGATGCACCTGGGTAGGAATAACAGGTTAGTTACCTATAATATAGAAAGCAACATATTACAAACTGTTAGAACCGAAAAGGATTTGGGAATTACTATTACAAACAATCTAAAATTTATGTCTCACACTAACAACATAATTAAGAAATGTCATGGCATACTTTCTTGTATACTGAAACATATTAAGAGTAGGGAACCAGCTGTTTTAATCCCCCCATTTACAAGTTTGGTTAGGTCACATATTGACTACTGTGCTCCATTTTGCACCTCCACTACATTGGGATGTAAGACTTCTATAGAAAAGGTGCAGAGAAGATTTACTAAGAAGATCAGAGGCTTGACCAACACTGACTATAATAGTGGACTACAAAACATGGGCCTGTTTTCATTAGAATATAGATCTTTAAGGGGTGACCTATGCTTGGTATAGAGAGCATTTCAAGATCCTGCCCTGTGTGAGGCTATTTGCCTGGAAAAAAATGTAGCAGGTTTGAATACCAGAGCACATAGCTTAAGGCTAAAAACCACAGTTAACAAAACTTCAAAAAGGAATAATTATTTCACTCAGCGTGTGCCTGCTGTTTGGAATGCATTACCAGCAGACGTTGTTATAAGTAATAGCTTCATAGAATTCAAGCAAACATTGGATGAACATATGGGGGAAAGAAATTCTATTTTCGCCACTAGGCGACGAGTTCTATATGGGCACGTCCCTCAAACTTGTACTACACCTATGAACCTATGAACTTACTGAACAGGACGGGGTTAGGAGAGACGGTTGATCTCCTGGTCCTCAGTGACGTTTCTTACTTTCAGAGCAGCATTACACTTCTGCTCTCAGTCTCCTGAGAGAGATTATCAGTGTTTGTTCTCAGACACTTTCCACTACAAGTGGAACCAGGCGCCTTCTTTGGGAGGAGCCAGAAAATTCACCTAGGAAGCAACTGAATCAAAACTAACGTGGACTTTTACACGATTGGGTCTCTATTTTATAATTTTTCCACTGTTTACTTGATGTTAAAACAGTTTTTGTTTTTACGGTTTAAAATTACTGTTGCTATTGCCCAGAGTTGAGGGCACTTTTAAATAAAATGTTTTTTTACATAATGTTCTGTACAGCCAGATAGATGCATACCCCAGCCCAACAGTAGAAACTATGGAGTTGCAGTTAATGCTAACCCACAGGGTAGCAATACCCTAAACAAGCCCCACTTTCTCCTAAAAACAAAACAATGACTAATTTAAAAGCTTGTTCCTATAATGTGAAGGGAATTAATTCCCCCATTAAACGAACAAGAATGCTGCAAGAACTTAAAAAACTTCAGGGAGATGTGATTCTACTTCAAGAAACACATTTATCAATGAATGAACACCTAAAATTGTATAGGGCCTGGATGGATCAAGTTGTGGCAGCTTGTCATCCCAAAACTAAAACAGCAGAGGTGGCCATCTTGTTACGAAGAGGGATAAATTTAACTATTGAATCAACAGAGGGGGACCTTCAAGGCAGGTTATGTAAGAATCTCAGCACGCCTTCAGGGCAGATTACTCCACTTTATTAACATATATGCACCAAATTCCCAACAAGAAACTTTTTTTGATTTAATTTTCAAAAAAATAGCATAGCTTCCACAGGGCCAGCTACTACTTGGGGAGGGGGGATTTCAATACTGCCCCACACCCTCAGAGAGACTGCTCCTTGTGAGCAACCTCTACAAACAGAGCAGCATCCAAGTCATTGGTTGCACTAACGAGGGAAATGGGTTTGGTTGACGTTTGGCGAGCTCAGCACCCAAAAGAAAAAGATTATACATTTTACTCCAACGCACAGCAATCCTACTCCCGCATAAACTTATTTTACACCCACGCAACTACCCTCCATTCGATTACTAACTCCTATATACATAACATAACCTTATCTGACCACTCCCCAATTTCGGTCCATCTGACCTTTCCACCACAAGATAGACAGACCCTATGGAGGCTCAGTGTTTCCCTCCTAAATAATAGGGCATTCATTATCAAACTAAAACAACAGATTATAGATTCCTCCCATATCCACCAATCCACTGACCACTCAGCTTTACTTAAATGGGACACGCTTAAAGCAGTCCTCAGAGGAGAGGTCATCAGCTTCACCACCACCCAATAAAAATTGTCACAGCTAACACACGACGGGCTACTACTGGAATTAACTGATTTAGAAAAATGCCACAAAGTAAACCCCCTTGACAAACAGGTTCAAGGTGAGCTGAATAAAGCCAAAAAAGCCTTACAAGATTTTGACAAGAGGGCAGAGGGTCAGTTAAGATTTGCAAACCAAAAATACCATGAAGTGGGGGGCAAGGCATCAAGATTGCTAGCATTCTGCTTCAGAAAGGCCCAGGCGGACAGGCATGTCCCTTATATTCAAGAAGAAGGACCACAAGGGAGAAAATGGAATTCTCCTAAAGACATAGCCCTTCAGTTTCAAAAATACTACCAAAAATTATACTCTGAAGACAAAGATATAGAGAACACTCAAGAAAAAAAACAGTCCTTTTTAGACGCCCTCAAATTGCCCAAAATACCGGAATCAGTAAAGGCGGAACTAAACCATCCCATTACAGTGGAAGAAACTTTAGCAGTTATTCACCAGTTACCATCTGGAAAGACACTGGGCCCAGACAGGTTTAGCGGGGAGCTTTATAAAGAACTAGCCACCTCAGTGGCTCCTCTTTTAACAGAAGTGTTTAATCAATGTTTGGAAGAAGACAAAACCCTGGAGAGTTGGTCCCATTCTATAATAACAGTTATACCCAAACCTGGAAAAGAAACAACGAAGTGCGAATCTTTTTGGCCTATAGCCATTCTCACCCAGGACCAGAAAATCTTCACAAAAATTCTATCAATTCGGCTTCAAAAACATATAGCTGGCCCGGTGGCACTGAGGGTTGAGGCGCTGGATGCCTTACCTCACAGCACGCCGGCGACCTGGGTTTGGGAATGAGCCCAGGTCGTCGGAGGTTGGCAGCAGGGGAAGGGTGGAGCTGGATTGAGCTGCGGCAGGCAGACTTACTTCCAGGAGGAATGCGCACCCCTCGGCCGATGGTGACCCCTAGTGAGGCTAGGAGTGGCACGGCTTAGAGGGGGGCCGGGTGCTAGGGCCATGGGGTGGGGAAAGGAGCCATAACCGGGGCCAGAGGCATGCACGCCCATGCACATGCGCCCACTCCTGGGGCTCCTGGGTGATAACTGGAGGCAAAACGCCCGGCGGCAGCAGAATGATGACAGACTCCCACAGGCTCCGGCCTGCACGGCATAAGGTAGGCATCGGATATTGTGGGGGACGGGGCTGGGGTCGGCAGAATGGGGCTGCCGACCGGAGGAGCAGAAAAAAAAAACATATTGAATTATTAATCCACCCAGACTAAACGGGTTTTAATCCGCATCTCCACCTAAGTGACATCATCAGAAGACTTTTGAATATCTTGCAAGAGAAAATCCCCAATCTGAACCCAGACCTAGCAATTTTTTTGGATGCGGAAAAAGCCTTTGATCGACTAAAGTGGATATACCTCTTTAAGGTTCTGGATAGAATGGGATTTGGGGGAAATTTTTTAGCATGGATAAAATTATGTCATCAAGATGCCCAGGCCAGGGTGAGGGTGAATGGCACCATTTCATCTCCCTTTAAAATCACCAAAGGGACAAGGCAGGGATGCACTCTATCCCCATTGTTTTTTGCAATCAGTATGGAACCTTTAGCCCAAGCCATAAGGCAGCATGACAAAATTGAGGGAACAGAAATTCAGAATACCCCCCACAAGATTTCCCTTTATGCGGATGATACCCTGATATACTTGGGTAATCTGAAATCAGCACTTCCGCATCTGTTAGCACTTTTAAAAGATTTTGGGGAGATTTCAGGCCTTAAGGTTAACACAACAAAATCTGAGGTGCTGCAGATAGGGGAAGACCCTAATCAGAACCTAAGGGCTATGGTTCCATTCAAGTGGGTCGAAAACAAAATAAGATACCTCAGAATACAGATTCCTAAACAGAGGCTCTGCTGTATAAACATAACTATGAAACCCTTGGTCAGCAAATAAATGCTGACTTGCATAAGTGGATTCTGCTCCCCCTAACATTTACTAACAGACTGGAGACAATCAAAATGAATGTTCTACCGAGATTCCTTTTTTATTTATAGATCTTCCCCTTCAAATCCCTAGAAAAGACTGGAAAGACCTAAAAAAGGAAAAAGTTCTGATTTTATTTGGTTGGAGAAGCGTCCAAGAGTTCGTTGGAAAATACTGACAGTGGGGAAGGACAAAGGAGGGATGGGACTACCAGATTTCCCTAAATATTATATTGCAGTGCAACTATTACCAATCATCAAAATGCTGATGCCCGGGAAAGGACACGGATGGCTGGAGATCGAGGAATGGGAATGCGGGCTGGCCCCTTTAAATATCTTACCCTGGAGAGTCCAGCCAGGCGGCCTAAAGAATATAGAAAATAATCTTACACGGCACACAATGTCAAAGTGGCTGGAAGCCAGGCAGGAATGGGAAATAATTCGCCCAGTATGGGAATATCTACCACTCTCGTGCCTCCCCGGGTTCCCTGCCCAAAAAGGAGATCAGCGTTTCTTCAGATAGGTGACTAGTGGGCTTAAATACCCACGACAGTTTCTGGAGGGAGACCGCTTAAAATCATTTTCACAGATGCAGGTGAAATTTAAACTGAGCAGAGTGGACTCCTTCAGATACCACCAATGTGCACACTACATAACCACTAATATTGGTCTTACAGAACTAGCAGAGGGACCATCGGCCCCTATGTTGTTGACCTACCAAAGAAGTGTTATGAGAGACACTAGATCTCATATATCACAGATATACAAAATATTAATGGAAGATAGAGGGATACTGGTGGTACAGAGAGTGCAACACAAATGGGAATCAGAGGCAAACTTGAATATCTCTGACAAAAACTGGTGACATATTTGCATAAGTATACATAAGACAACTATTTCACCCTCCTGGAGAGAATTTCGATGTAAAATTTATATTCATTTTTTTAGAACCCCAATTATATCGTACCACTATGCCTCCCATGCCTCCAACAGATGCTGGAGAAAGTGTGGTTATATTGGAACGCATGATCATATCTTTTGGTACTGTCTCAGAATCACCCCCTTCTGGAAAGAAATCGCCTAGGACATCTCTATGATTTTGACTCTTTCTACTCCATTAGAAATTGATAACTTGGTCTTAGGATCCCCCCCCCCCCCAAGGAGGTTAGGACACCGACAGGGAAATACTCTTTCTACATCTTAATTGCAGCAGTATTTAAGACACTCACCCAGTATTGGCTGACAGAGAGCCCCCCAATTGGTAACTGGTACAGTAACATCAAGCAAATTAAGGAGATGGAGGCTGTCACGGCTCGCTTAAGGTTCACTACAGACAAGTTTAACACCAGATGGTTGCCCTTCTTCGACCACATGGAATGAAGGAAGGGTACACCAGTTCTGGACCAGCTGCTTCAGACCTAGGACCTGGGGATGAAACACCCAGATTGACCCATCTCTTGCCATGCGACCTGAGTTTCGCATCTTATTAACTGGAAATGTTCTTTTTTCCTTTTTCTACATACATAAATCTGGCTGTCTACTTATTCAGTCTTCTCTAATGTATTGGCTGTTACTATCTCTGTTCATGTTATATGAAATTCATAGTCATATATGATGAAACTTAAGGATTTTTTTTTAAATAACAAGCCTTTGTCAATGCCAAGTGTTGCTTGCTGTCATTAGCAGTAGAAGTGCAGGAGTTAGACAGATGCAGTATAGGAATGGCAGTGAAGTATTAAACTGACGCCAACTCCACCCCCACCCTGCAGAGATGGACAAGCATTGGGGTGTGCCTTAGGGTCATCGCCCATAAAGGTCATGACATTTCACCTCACTCTACCCTGCAGACACTTACAAGTGTCGAGGTGTGCTTTGAAGTGTTCGGGCTTTACACTCACCTCATTCCATAAGAAAATACACTAAAATGGGTGCAGTATAGGAGAATGGGGTGAACTCTGGGGCCAAAGGGTCCAAGGCGCACCTCAATGCCTGCCACTGGCTGCAGGGTGGGGGTGGAATGGCATGAGCATTACTGTCGACAATCCCAAGTCACACCCCTGGCGCCTGTCAGTCCCTACAGGGTAGGGCATTATGGTCGAAAACCCTAACACCCTGGGCGTTTCTTGGTATTTTTACTCAGTTTTCAACATGGGCTTTATGTGATTACACTGCATGAACAGTGACACTATCAGTTTGTTAGCCGAAGGGTGATTTTGCACAATGACTGCACCATTTGGCGCCACAGGTGCGAAAACACATTTCGAACAGGATGTGAAAAATGACAGCTATACTGTTCATGAGCAGGTGTAAAAAATGGCAATGTTGAAAATCTGGAGTGAAAATATAAAAAAACTGGCGAAGTCACGAGTGTGCGTAGAAACTGCGCAACGCACACCCATATTGTAATTAGTTTTGGGATTTTTTTACAGCAGATTTTCAACATAGGCATTTTGGGACCTCCGCTCATGAGCAGTGTCACTGTGATTTCCTTAATCTATCCCGAACACTGATTTCCCACAGCGACTGTGCTATTCTGCGCCAGAAATGCAAAAACACATATCCGCCAGGGTGTGAAAAATGATAGCTGTACTGTTTATAAGGAGGTGTGGAAAAATGCCAGTGTTGAAAATCTGGACAAAAAGATTACGAATTTGTGAACTTACGAGGGTGTGTGGAAATTGCACAATGCACGCTCGTAACACAGTCATTTTATGGACTTTTGTCACCAAATTTTCAACATAGCCAGTTTAAGACCTCTGCTTATGAACAGTGTCACTGTGATTTTCTTAATCTGTCCCGAACATTGATTTCTCGCGACACCGACCATGCCACTGTGCGCCATGCGCCGAAACACATTTCAGGTGAGATGTGAAAATGGCAGTTGTACTGTTCATAAGGAGGTGTGGTAAAATGGCAATGCTGAAAATCTGGAGTGAAAATATTAAAAATGCTCGAGGTTACGGGTATGTGTAGGAACTGCGCAATGCACGCTCGTAAAACAGTCATTTTGGGGAATTTTTTCACCAAATTTTCAACATAGGGTTTTTGGGGGCCTACATCATGAACTGTGACACTGTTGTTTTGTTACTCTGTCCAGAAAGGTGGTTCTGCGCAGTGACTGCAAAATCACCTTTCCGGACTGAATAACAAAATGACAGTGACTGAGTTCATGAGGTGGGGTCCCAAGAACCCCATGTTGAAAATTTGGTCAAAAAATTGCCCAAAATGGCCGAGATATGCACCAAAGTTGAAAAAAAACATTTATGCCATTATACAGCTTACCGGCATTTTTCCAGTTCACGGTCGGCTTTGAAGAGTGAAGACGGTTCCGGTCCACTCAAGATTGTCGCCTGGGCCCGGAGTAAGTATGGGGTGAGGGTGTGTGTGGGGAGGTGGGGAGATGGGGTACGAGAGGGTGGGCGCTGGTTGGGGAGGGGCAAGAGAATAAACAAGGGACTTTTTTTTCTTCTAGGTCTTTTTTTACTTAAAGATATGGGGAACTTTTGCCAAGCTGGGGTGGGCTCCCAGCATGGCACATGGCAGTTTGTTTGGGGGACAGTGGAGCCATGGAGGATTAGGCACCCCCCGTCGACCATACAGTGTGCTTTGGGGGGATGCATGAGCCATTGGGGGGGTTCATTATGCCGATGGGGATTGGGCTACCCCGTCGGTAAATGAACTGGGGGAAGGGGTCATGCCAACAGGAGGATTGGGCACCCCGTCGGCTTTTCCTTTTAAATTTTATTTATTGAAATGTTTCACCAGGAAGGCACACTAAACGGCAGGCGGCGGCTTTCCATCAGCTTCCTGAGGACTGATGGAGAAGCCGTCGCCATGGGGACACCACCCAGTCAGCTGTTTTGGTAGCTTGTAATGCACCAAAACAGCTGATTGCGTGGTGACGTGCCGAATTTCTTGATGCATTGTGGCATGCTCCCTAACTGCTGACGCAATGTGTTTCTTGCAAATGCATGCAAGCAACACAAAAAGGAGAGTAAAATAATAACAAAAAGAACAAATGAGACAAAGACCTAGCAAAATGTAATAAATTGACATTGTTTATTAAATAAGGATAATTTATTGAAGCCTTCAAAGGTTAAGCATCGAAGCCCCCAGAGACCCACAACTAGCCGAAGAACACCGGAAGAGGTGAAAAACAGACCCCTGGTTTTTCTGACCTGACATCTCTTGTTCTTTCCACACAGCATTCAATTGGGACTCTGAATGGGACTCTAATCTGAAAAATAAATAGTAAAATCAATTAAGAACAAAGTGGGTTTATAACCCAGCTGAACTATCTCTATAAACTGAACAAGTTAATGTAAGAAGGCTTGAAAGTTGAATATATGTTGTAATGACTGTAAGATTGTACTCAATAAAAAGGTATTTTAAGTTAAAAAAAATACATAATCACTACTGAAAGTCAACAAAGTTTAGGGGGACAAGGGCATATCCTGCTGGCTACAGTTCCCCGGATGGCCACACGTATGACACATGTGGCGGTCATCTTGGTTGTATGTGGTGCACGGCATTGACATGTCAGGTGTGTCATACCCAGCCAACCAGCCCTGCCATTCATGCCATGTCACTACACCTAGGCCTGTCATGCCAGGACACTGCAGCCATGGCCCTGTGGTGGCCCCCACCATGCAGACACAGCCAGGCGCTCCAGGCACCCATGGTGGGTCCAGTCATGCAGAGGGCACAGGGCTGTCCATGTGCTCAGGGTACCCGGCTAGCTGCATACAGCTGGCAGGCCATGTGTTGGGGCATATCCCATTGCACATGTGGGGATCACCATGAACACACAGGTAGTGGGCACAGTGCCCTGAGGGAGCGTATCCCTGTCAAATAATACCATGTCACAGGTTGCGCTGTGTCGGCAGCCTGACATGTCTGTTGTCTTCTCAGTGCTCCATAGACTGCAAGCACACTGTTTCCTATAACTGGTCTGTGTTGCAAGTGAACAGTAAGTTGCAGTGGTCATGCTGCACTGTGGCATTTTGTGCTGCACAACACACATGTCCTGGGGCAGGGGCAGGAACTGGAGCACCTGGCCAGCGTGGAGCAGCACATACACAGGTCACACATTCACGTGTGACACAGGCACCGAACTGCGCAGTGCAGCACCCTTATGCAGTGATGCCATGCGCACAGCCACACAGACTGATGACATCACAGGTGGGCACATCATCATGCCTACACAATGGCCATCAGGCACACAAATAAAGGTGCGGAACAATCCTGTGCACAAGTGCAAACCCAGTTAACATGGTGGGCAAACCTGCAATATTCAACCAGGGTATGCAGATGAGTTCACTGAGCAGTTTGTGAGCAGGCAGCCACATTAACATGTTATTACAGGAAGGTCTGCACACATTCGTATGCCATATTGCACCTGGGCTATTTAAGAGAGAACACTGCACCACCTAGACAGCACAGTGGAACTGCAGGTGAATGGAGGTAAGTGTCCTGTGGAATGGTCTAGAATGGGAGATGTGTGTATGTGTTGGCCTCAGTATGCCCCCAGATGCATGTGGCATGTACATTGCTCTTAGAATGTTCTGGCATTGTCCCTGTAACTCCAGGGCTATTTTCATATGTTCCTGTAGTGTACATTCAGTCTTATACAAGCTGACGTGCTCTACTGTCCTGTATAACCAATGCAGCTGTATGGAACACATGTCCCTGTAGATAGCTCTAAAGCCCTGTAACATACAGGAATCCAGATAGCTCTAGGAGTACTGCATATACTAGATGGGGGGGGGCAGATCTACAGGGTGTCGTGTACTGTACATAGACCCTGACCCATGGAAAGGACACCTGTCCCCATAGCCGTACGATAGTTCTATGGGACAAGAGCCTACAATGTGCCATATGCCATGCTGTGTGCAACAGGGGAACACAGAACCTGTGCTATGGAGCCACAGGGAGCATGGCACAGCATTATGACAGCACCACCGCCACCACTGTGTCTCTGAGCCAGGATCCACAGTGTTCCAGAACCTTCCATGTTGTGCTCTGGTGGACATTGTAGGTGGTGTGCCTGTGTATCCAATGTACCACTATGGACACATTTTCCAAGGCCATGTTTCCTGTGCCCTGCACAATACAGGATATGCTGAATAGTTGGGGGCCCTGCTACAGAGAATGTGCTGTGGTGGGGGACCCATCACATCCTGTTTTCTAGGTGGCGTCTGTTCTGTAGGGGTGTTGTCTGACAATAAGTGGTTTGCCTGGAGCTGCATGATGGTGGTAGTGGGCCTGACAGCAAAGTTCTGAGGTCATACTTAGATGGAGGTCCTGAGATACTCGCAAACTGTACCACTGTGTGTACACTGTGTGCAGCAGTACCGTGGACATATAGTGGTGCTGTCTGATGGCACCCTTGTCCACTAGTGGTGGTGCTGTTGTGTCTGGGAGGTGGACCTCCCTGGTAGATGGTGCACATAGCTGGCGGGGTCGCCCCCTCACACAGTCATGCATCCATGTTGGCAGCCCAAGGGTACATGCACCCATGCCCCTGTCCACCCCTGTCTGCCTGTGACCATCACAATGGACAGGTGTGCACATGGAAGGTCCAGTGTCAGTAGGCCTAGAGCCATGGAAGGGCATGTACAGTATTGCTGGGATGCCTACATGGCCTGGGATGGTGGGGTACACCATTGTGCCATTTAGCTGTGTGCCACTGCCTGTACTTCCTGGTCACCTGCCTTGCACCCCTTGTCTGGCAGGTACCATATAGGATGCTGACAGGCTGTGGGCCCACTACTTCAACACAGAGGAGTTTCAAATCCTGGCACAAGCCTACAGAGCCAGGAAAGACGTCATGTCCCACTGCAAAAGCACCGATACTCGTGCGCGGTGGGCCTGAGATGAGATCGTGGAGTAGGAGAATGCCATCAACAGATGAAACAGGCATGTTAAAAAGGTAAGGAAGTACTTCAGGGACTTGAAGAGGCAGACAAAGGAGGCCATGGCAACAGGGCGCAGGCAGCTACATGCCACAGGCAGGGGCCTGCAGGCATTGGTGGCTGCACGTTCCTTGGAGCCTGTGGAGGAGGC
The DNA here is from genome assembly GCA_016271365.2 of Neoceratodus forsteri. Taxonomy (NCBI): domain Eukaryota; kingdom Metazoa; phylum Chordata; order Ceratodontiformes; family Ceratodontidae; genus Neoceratodus; species Neoceratodus forsteri. The sequence goes on along the minus strand of CM057456.1, from coordinate 334,208,078 downwards.
CATCGCATCCACTCTGCAACACGTGGAAGTGATGGGAATGCTGGGTGGTGGATATGAAAGCCAAGTGAGACCTGCCCAGCCATGTGAGTTACTGTCAGTGCAACATCTCATAGGCCATATGTGTCGGTGTGGCTGTCTAGCAGCATGGGTGCACACAGAAGCCAGGGTTAGTTAGTGTATGGGGTTTGGGCAACACTACAGTGTCCATGTCACCCAGTTAGTGGCCATTTGTGTGCATGTCCACAACAGTGTTCCATGTGGTGCTGCCCGTGTGCCCTCCAGTGCTGGAATGTATACACCCTGGGCTGGTGGAGTGTGCTTGGTTCTGCTGGGGTGCATGTCCACTGGTTCAGTGTGTGTTCCCTGGTTTTGGCGTGTGTGCCCACTGGTTCTGGGTGAATGCACACTGGAGGTGGGGTGTGTACACACTAGTGTTGGGTTGTGTGGACACTAGTGCTGTGTTGTGTTCCCCATGGTGACAAGCATGTGTTTTCCAGGTGTATGGGATGTGCTGGTACCCACAGGGTATGGGCACTGCATGGCACACAACACATGGGCAAGTGGCACCATACGCTAGGGCATGCATGCAGCCACAGCCTGCTCACTGCTTTGTCCTGTACAGTACTGTCTAACTCCCCCCTCTCATCTCCCTACAGCACAGCACATGGAGTTGGACACAGGAGGATGCAGCAGGACCATCCTGGCATGTACGGTTCCCACTGCCCAGCTATCCACACCACCCAGAAGACAACAGCAAGGAGGAGGTTGAAGTGGCCAACGATGATGACGAAACTTACACTGAGAGCTTGGAGCAGGTGGGTTCTAGCTATGTCTGAGAGAGGCCATCCTCCACTAGCAGCCCCCATACCTCCGGGGCCTGGCTGCTGTCCCCACGTGGCCTAGCGGTCACAGGGGTGCAGCCCACCTTTGTCCCTGGCACAGTCAGTTCTGTGCCACCCCGGACCCCAGTAGCACCAAGACCAGTGCCCTACAACCCCCAGCAAATATGGCAGGGCCAGCCATTGCTGCGCCTCCCCATGATGCCTCCAGTGGCATGTCCATGGCTCTGCTGCCCCACACCCATCACACCAGGCCAGTCACAGTCAGCCCACAGCACTCACCATGGTCTGCCACACCTACCACGGTGCAGCTCCAGCCCATACAATGGCCATGAGTGCAGCCCAAGCCTGTCTCACTGGACAGTCCCTGGGGACAGCAGGACATGGCCAAGAAGCAGCAGCTGCTGCGGTTCGCCATAGAGGCAAAGAGTGCTGCGTAGCAGGAGCTGACACACCCTCCACCAAATGCTGCAGGAGGACACACAGAGTGCCAAGCAGTGGGCAGAGGTACAGCATGCAGAGCTCTTGGGGGTCCTACAGGACCTGTGTGGTGCTGTGCGGGAGGCTGCAGTCAGGGTGGCGGGCACTGCAAGGGTCGGCTATAGCACTGGCCTGTCCAGTGTGAGTAGTGCCACCCATCAAGATGTCACAGCATGCACTGACACCACACAATGCCGGGACAAAAACGCTCAGTACACCTGGGATTCCCAGGTCACTGAGGACATGGCGAACACCAGGTTGTGACCTGATCCTCCCTGGGGCCAGTATCCCATGGGACCAGTGCCGGGGGCAGGTTACACCATCACCACGGACATCCCCCATAATGTGGTTGAGGTCCACCTCCCCAACATACAGGGAACTGTGCAAGCAGACTGTCCGTAGCCGGGGTGGTGGTAGAGGGCAGATATAGGCAGCACATTGCTACCCCCTGCCAATGGGGTGTCCTGACCACCACCGCTGTACCCCTGTGACACCACCAGATGCCCTTGTGTTGTGGCTCTGGCTGTCCGACCCTAGCATTGATGGCCTGTAGTACAGCCCCTGCCCCACCTGGCTGGCGGGTATCCCTGTAGAGATCCCTGTTGCCCCCCGCCGATGGCCTTTGTTTGTACCCAATGTGCAATCCCCATGCATGGTGAGCCTGTTATGCCATGCCCTTCCCCCCAGCCTGGATTGCATTTAAGTCCATTGGCACCCCTTGGGACCACTTGCTAACATGGACATATGTTTGTGTGTGCCCTATCTGCAACCCGCCCCGCCCAGTAGCATTGCATTTGTGTTACGCCCATCATGTTACCTCCTTGCCTAGCACACAGCACTGCTACATAGAAACACAGACTTTGTTGACAGATAAGGACCACCTGGCCCACCCAGTCTGCCCATTTCCCTACCTATTGGATAAGCTGCAGATCCTAGTTAACCAACAGCCTACTTCCTCCTACCCCCCCACTAGAATTGCCTTCTGTCTGTCCCATGCATTCTTGAATTCCCCCACCGTTTTTAACCCAACAACCTCCACAGGAAGTCTGTTCCATGCATCCACCACCCTCTCTGTGAAAAAATACTTCCTCACATTGCCCCTGAGCCGTCCCCACCCCCTTATCTTCAAACTGTGCCCCCTTGTTCTTGCACATCTGTTTTTCTGAAAGATGCTATCCTCTTGGACTTTGTTGATTCCACTGAGGTACTTGAAAGTTTCTATCATGTCCCCCCCCCTTTCCTCGAGGGTGTACATATATAAGCTTCTTTAGTCTCTCCTCATATGACTTCTCTTGCAGACCCTGCACCATTTAGTTGCTCTCCTCTGGACTGCCTCCATCCTGTCTATGTCCTTGTGAAGATGGGGTCTCCAGAACTGGATGCAGTACTCAGATGGGTTTCACCAATTGTCTGTACAGAGGGATGACAACTTCCTGTTTTCTGCTGGTGATGCCTCTCCCTATGCATCCCAATATCCCCAGCCCTCCTTACTGCCTTGTCACATTGCTTGCCCACCTTTAGGTCATCTGATATGACTACCTCAGGTCCCTTTCCATTTTGTTGTTGTTAGTAACCCCCATTGTGTACTCTCCCCCTGGGCTTTTGTTTCCCAGGTGCATTACTTTGCACTTCTTTGCATTCAATCTAAGCTGCCATACTTTTGACCATTCATCCAACCTTGCCAAGTCCCTTCTCATCCTTTCCACCCCACCTTGTGTATCAACCCTGTTGCAGATCTTTGTGTCACTGCAAAAAGGCATACTTTTCCTTCCAGTTCCTCTGCAACACAATGCTTGTGTTGTTCTTGTGTGATAATACATTGCTTAACCTTATTACAGTCTCCTGTGTGGCCTGTATTCACCTGTCATATCCATAGATATCCCGTATGATTTGGGCTTGGTACTCCTGGGCCCTCTGGCCATTCTGGAATCACGCCAGTACTCCTTGGTCCTCTGGCTCCACATCCAATGCAGGGTGTTCCTCTGTGGCCAGCATGTGTATCCCATGGTTGAGTACCATCTTGTGTCGCATACAACAGGCAAGAAATATGGCACTGGCCTGCTGAGGGGTGTACTGTAGGGCACCACCAGAGTGGTCAAGGCAGCAGAACCACATCTTGAGCATTCCAAACACACACTTGATGACACTGCATGCTGGGGAATATGATAAACTCCCCAACATGGTCCAGCAGAGCATCTAGGAATTGGCAGAACAGGCGTGAGGTGGCCAACTGTGTGATATCATTGGTATACCCCACTGGTGTCTGGAAAGTTCTTGTGGCCAGGAAACACATTGCAGCCATCACCTTGAGCTCATTGGACAGTCTGTTTGGAGCTGGTCATGCAGGAGCTCACATAGCTGCCTGAGCATGGGCCTGTTGAGCCTGTACTGGCTCATGAGCTGGGCTTCACTGAGGAGATTGTACAAGAAGAGACCCCATCAATTGGTCTGTTAGCTCCACTGTGATCCTGGAGTAGTATAGCTCTTACATCCCTTGGAATTTACCTGGCTTGATCTTTGCCAGGAATTCACCTACAAGGCCCTTCAAAACTTCTTGTATTCAAACTTGTGGAAATCCATTCAACAAAAACTTGACAGTCGACCTAGGCATAAGAGCAGGTCCCACACTGCTCAGGCCTGCACAGATTAAATTATGAGCCCTTACTCAGACCCATACAGGCTGACCTGGCTAGGTGGAGGGCTTTGCCAATTTCGTGGATGAGATGCATCAGTTTACTTACAATGAGCATTCTCCCTCAGGTACCTTACCCCATCCAGATGTTCCGGATAGGGCTAACTAACAAGAACAACCACATCTTTGAAGCAAAATGGTCTGAGAAAGGAACCACGGGCTGCATTGGCTAGGTTAAAAGGACTCACTTCTGGGGAATACTCTGCTTCCCAGACTTAAATTTATGCCACCTAGCTGCTCAACTCAGACTGATGCAATAGTGGCTCCTGGGAAAGAGGGGAGCAAGATGGGTTACCCTAGAGCTGGAGGTGGAGAGCCTTACCCTGCTATGTTACCTCAGTAAGGGTGACTAACCAAATACTAAGCCGGGGGGGGGGGGATCCGTTAGTGATACGTATGGTTGCAGCTTGGGGGTAGTAGCCAATAAGGTAGGAGGGTTGCATGACAAGAGTTTACTAGCCCCAATTATTGGCAGTCCCAAATACCTGTGGATGGATTCAAGCATGCTTGGGACAGGCATAGGGGAACCATAGAGGTACAGCAGCGGGTGGGTCAGAAGTAGTAATCCAGTACAAGGGCTTACAGGCAGACTAGATGGGTAAGGTGGTTCTTATCTGCTGACGGGTTCTATGTTTCTGCCTTCCTGGGTCAGATAATAGGGGTTTCAAGAAACTGAAAGGGGGGGGGCATGATGCGTTGGAGCCCTGTATGGGCCTTGGGGCCTCGGAAGCTTGGGGAAGCTTGAGAAGGGTCTAGATATACAAGGACAACACAGGTTTAGATATTTACAAGTTGCAACACACATCTGCAGCATGGAGAGAGCAGACACACTAGGTGCTGAGATCAGTCGAGTTGAAAGGGAGATAATGAGAGCTAGAAGTGCCCTAGGGGCTCTATGGCCAAAATTTTTGCATAACTGTGCGATGCTATCCCTGATCATTTCAAGGGGGACTGCAGGTTTATACTGCTGTTTATACTGAGAATTTAGGACTGTGGATGGCGTATGCCCATGGTAACTGCCCCCACTTCTCAGTGGATGTATCTAATAGAGTCACACTCCTGCAGATAGCTGTCCAGCCTGTTTTTGAAGTGCATGAAATTCTGTTCATGTGCAATGTACACTGGTAGTTGGTTCCAGAGTCTACTTGACCTAGGTAAGAAAGCATACTTCCAGCCAGCCCAGTGGCGCTGAGGGTTGAAGCGCTGGATGTCACACCTTGCATCATGCCGGTGACCCAGGGTTCGGGAGCGAGCTTGGGCCACTGTGGGTCAGTCAGGGGGGAGGGTCTTGGATTGAGCCACCGTTAGGCAGCTGTCCTTTCCCAGGGGAAGGATATATGCACTGCACAGTTCTGGTGGCTCCTAGTGGTGACTAGGGGCTTGGCTGATGCAGTGCATGCTACGGGGGTTGATTCCACTGAGGTACTTGAAAGTTTCTATCATGTCTCCCCCTCCCTCCTTTCCTCGAGGGTATACATATTAAGCTTCTTTAGTCTCTCTTCATATGGATTCTGGTGCAGACCCTGCACCATTTTAGTTGCCCTCCTCTGGACTGTCTCCATCCTGTCTATATCCTTGCGGAGATGGGGTCTCCAGAACTGCACGCAGTACTCCAGATGGGGACAGCAGTGGATGTCCTGCAGGCGGGTGCGTGAGTGTGCAAACGCTGCTCTGGATGTCACTGCATGTCCACACCCCCGGGACCACAGAACAAGTGAAAACGGCCCCGACACCCAGACAAGCAATGGAGGTTCCAATGGCCAACCCCCACACTCCTCGCCGGATATCTCCTGGCTGGCTTCTGTGTCTCCTCCTCTTCCCGGCTGCTCCTCTAGATTCTAGATAGAGTGCCAAAGGAGTTAGGGCTGTCCCACCCCAGGGGGTTCAGAGACGAGGGGTGGAGTGGTCGGCGGAGTTGGAGGAGCGCCCCAGGAATGGGCAGTCTGGACCAGCGAGGATCTCAGGCTGGGTGGGATAAAGGTTGGACCAAGTGAACACACCGGAGAGGAAGTCTAGGGGACCAGTGAGGAGCATAAACAGAGTTCACAAAAGAGAAAAAGTAAGCTTACTTCCATAAGCTGGCTCTAGGAATACTGCCTATGAGTTGTCTATTATGGCCTCTCAAGTTATGTTTACATTCCTTATCATTTAGCCCCAGTTTAGTCATTAGATTGACATCCCCTAGTATTTTGTGTAAACACAGCAAGTCCCCTCTGAGTCTTCTAAGACTTAGGGACCATAGACCCAGCTCAGCAAGTCTATCCTTATAAGGTTTTGGTCTGATTCTTTGGATTAGCTTTGTATATCGTCTCTGTGTTCTTTCTAAAAGCTCTTTCTCCTTAGTTAAGCCAGGATTCCAGAATTGTGAGCAGTGGTCAAGGTGTGGCCTTATGTAAGATCTGTACAATGGCAACAGTACAGTCAGATTTGTTGAAAAAGGATCTTCTTACACAGTTTGTTTGGTGATTCACTTTGCTAGCGACTAATTACAGTGGTTGCTACTTTTCATATTGTTACTGACCAGCACACCCAGGTCCTTAACCGAATCTATTGGTTGAAGCTTTTTCCCATGGATAAAGTAGTCCTGCTTCGAATTGTTTTTGCCAAAGTGCATAACAACACATTTGTCAAGACTGAACTGCATCTTGTTATTATCTGCCCAGTCGACAACATGTTTTAGGTCATTGGTCATACTTAGTCTGCCAATATCACAATTAACCGCCCCACCCAGTTTGGTATCATCCACAAATTTAATCAGTTTGTTTCCTCTTGTTAGTTGGAGGTCGTGGACAGATAAACTGAATAAAAGTGGGTTCAGCACTGAGCCCTGGGGAACCCCACTGGTCTCATCACCGTCGGGGGATAATATTCTATTAATTCTCACTTTTTTCCTTCCTTCCTTCCAGTGAGCCACCTGTGTATCTACCTAACAAATGTGTGACTAATCCCCATCAATAGTAGTTTAGTTACAATACCGTAATGCGCTAGTGTCAAATGCCTTTTGGAAGTCAAAGAAAATGACATCTACTGATTCATTGTGGTCGATTTTTTGGCTAACCAATTCATAGAAACTAACCAAGTTGGTATTGTAGCTTCTGTTTTTTTGAAAAGCCGTGTTGTGTGTGGTCTAATAGGCCACGGTCAACAAGGTCCCCAGATATCTCTTCCATTATACTACCCTCGACTATTTTGCCAACGATGGACATGAGGCTTATTGGTCTGTAGTTACTAGGTGTTTGTTTGTTGTATATAGGGACCACCACCACTCTTCTCCAGTCGAGTGGTACACATCCTTCATTCACAGATTTGTTGCCAATATCAGATATAATGGGTGCCAGGTTGTAGGAAACAGACTTAGGACTTGAGATAACATAGAAACAGAATTTGACGGCAGATAAGAACCGCTAGGCCCACCCAGCCTGCCCATTTCCCTACCTAATGGATAAGTTGCAGATCCTAGTTAACCAACAGCCTACATCTTCCTACCCCCGGCCCCTAGAATTGCCTTATGACTGTCCCATGCATTCTAGAATTCCACCACTGTTTTTGACTCTACAACCTCCTCTGGGAGGCCGTTCCATGTATCCACAACCCTCTCTGTGAAAAAATACTTCCTTACATTACCTCCGAGCCACCCCCCCATCTTCAAATTGTGCCCCCTTGTTCTTGCATATCTCTTTTTCTGAAAGATGCTACTCTCTTGGACTTTGTTGATTCCCTTGAGGTACTTGAAAGTTTCTATCATGTCTCCTCTCTCCCTCCTTTCCTCAAGGCTATACATATTAAGCTCCTTAAGTCTCTCTTCATATGTCTTCCGGTGCAGACCCTGCACCATTTTAGATGCCCTCCTCTGGACTACCTCCATCCTGTTTATTTCTTTGTGGAGATTTGGTCTCCAGAACTGCATGCAGTACTCCAGATGGGGTCTCACCAGCTGTTTGTACAGAGGGATAACAACTTTCTGTTTTCTACTGGTGATGCCTCTCCCTATGCATCCCAGTATCCCCCAACCCTCCTTACTGCCCTCTCACATTGCTTGCCCACCTTTAGGTCATCTGATATGACTACCCCCAGGTCCCTTTCCATTTTTGTTGTTGTTAGTATCTCACCCCCCACTGTGTACTCTTCCCCTGGGTTTTTGTTTCCCAGGTGCGTTACCTTGCACTTCTTAGCATTGAACCTAAGCTGCCATGCATTTGACCATTCCTTCAACCTTGCCAAGTCCCTTCTCATCCTTTCCACCCCACCTTGTGTATCAACTCTGTTGCAGATCTTTGTGTTGTCTGCAAAGAGACATACTTTTCCTTCCAGTCCCTCTGCAACGTCGCTTATAAAGACATTGAAGAGGACCGGTCCTTGTACTGAATCCTGTGGGTACCCCACTAGTAACCCCTCTTTCTTCAGAGTTGGCTCATTTTACTATTACCCTCTGTGTCCTGTTCTCCAGCCAATTCTTTACCCAGGCTACCATCTTGGGACCCACTCCCAGGCTGGCTAACTTGTATATTAATCTTTTGTGTGGGACTGTGTCAAATGCCTTGCTAAAGTCTAGGTAGGCCATGTTCGCAGCCCCGCCCTGATCTACTGCTTTGGTCACCCAGTCAAAGAAATCTATTAGATGCGTCTGACATGACCTTCCTGCTGTGAATCCATGCTGCCTTGGGTCCTGTGCCCCTCTGGCCTCTAGGTACTCGACAATTCTTTCCTTCAGAAGTGATTCCATCATTTTCCCTATCACTGAGGTTAAACTAGCAGGTCTGTAGTTTCCTACTCCTGCCCTGCTCCCACTTTTGTGAAGGGGAATCACATCTGCCCTCCTCCAGGCCTCAGGTACCACCCATCCTCCCATGATTTGTTAAAGAGGGTAGTCAGTGGTGTCACTAGTTCTACCCTTAGTTCTTTTAGAATTCTGGGATGAATCCCATCAGGCCCCATTGCTTTGTCCACCTTCAGTTTCAAGAGTTCTTTCAGAACCCTTTCTTCTGTGAATGGGCTGGTATCAACTCCCGTATCCAGAGTGTTTCTATTGTTTAGTTTAGGTACCTCACCCTCTTCATTTGTGAATACTGAGCAAAAATATTTGTTTAGTATCTCTGCCTTTTCACAGTCACCCTCTGCCCACCCCCTCCACTTTATTAAGCTTCACTATCCCTCCCTTGGTCTTCCTTTCACTCCCTGATGTACCTATAAAAGGTTTTATCCCCCTTCTTAACTGAGTTGGCTATCTTTTCCTCGGTTTGAGCCTTTGCTGTTCTGACTGCCTTCCCAGATTCCTTTTGCTTTAACTGATACAATTCTTTGTCCTGCTCCTTCTGTGATTCCTTGTACTTCCTGAATGCTTTCTTTTTCTCTCGAACCTTTGAGATCACTGATGAGAACTGGGCTATGGTATGCGAGGCCCGTATGGGGCTCTTATGATGTAACAAATATAAGAAGACCAAATTTAAAGAGCTGCTGACATGTTCTGATGTGTGGGGCAGGCAACTCATGTCCAGTAGCTGCCTGCCCCAGGACCCAAAGTAGCCACAGTTCTAATTCTTTTTTGCTGGCAATAGTTAGATTTTTATTGTAATAGAAGTGCAATTGCACTTCCAGGTTCCTCCTAAGCTGCTGAGCACCCACTGCAGCACCGCCCAGAGAACAGTGTTTTGATGACGCAGAGTAGGGAAGGGGCTTCAGGGCTATAGATAGCATTATAATGCTGTCAGGGCCAGCAGCGGCCTTTCAGTGTAACTTTTGCTTAAGACAAGCACTTGTACATGTTAAGGGGGTGATGGATCACATGTGCTACCTCCCCTTAACATGTACAAGTGCCTGTGTTATGCAAAAGTTATGTATAAGGGCCACCACTGGCCCCGATAGCTTATAATGCTATCTATAGCCCTGCAGCCCCTTCCTTACTTTGCAACATCAAATCGCTGTTCTCTGGCCAGGGCTGCAGCGGGCACTTGGCAGCTTAGGAGGAACCAGAAACTGCAATTGCACTTCTAGTAAGATAACAATCTAACTATTGCTAGCATAACAACATTAAAACTGTGGCTACTTTGGGTCCTGGGGCAGGCAGCTACTAGTCATGAGTTGCTGGCCCCAAAGGCATCAGCAACTCTTTAAATTTATCCACAGGCTGTCTCTTCCTCCGGATATGGTAAGCAAGTTCTCCTCCGGAATATCCCCCACATGTGGACAGTGTGGGGGAAGCAGGGGGCACTTACATGCATTATTTCTGGGACTGTAGGACCCTGAAACATTTCTGGTCAGAGGTGAATGTACAAATAAGACAACGTATGAATATGGACATACAGAATACACCCCTGTCCATGCTGTTTGGGGTAGACCACGCTGAAGGGGAAGAATGGGAATCCCATTCCCGAGCTGTGTGAGTCATGCTGTTAATAGCACGTAAGTGCATACAAAATACATGGGTGTCCCACCAACTGCCCACAGTGGGAATGTGACTGAAGCTACTCACAAAGACCTTGCCTCTAGAGTGTACTACATATGAGCTGAAAGAAGGAGGTGAACTATTGAAAGAGTGTGGGGCACACTTACTGATGAGTTCCCACCCTTGAGGCAACATTAAATGCATAATGACACATAAACTATAATAAGAAATTCACACTTACAGTAGCACCATTGAGTACTAGTGAATGAATTCATCACCATTTCCAATCTGTCCTAATCAAAAAAGACAGATGAGACAAGTGTGAGATCAAGTTGATTTTAATCCAGCTACACTTTGTTGAAACATACTGTTGTGTTGTTTGTATTGTCTTTTGTCTAGAGACACAGCTTTAAAATCTAACGTAGCTATGTATGAGACAATTATGAATAACCTGAATAACAAGCAGAGTTGCGCTACCTATGAAAAGTACAGTACGTAAACTACTAAGTGTGCGTAGATGTTTGTATATGTATATGAAAACTCAATAAACATAAAAAACTTGACAGCAACCTTACTCAAACTTACTTCTCTAGAGATATGTATTGTAGGAAATATGTCTAACTTTTCTATTAAACACAAGTACGGGGCACTAATGAGCAGCTAACAGGACAGACACATCTTGCATTGCTCCGCTTCAACAGCTGGAATAAATAGTAATTAATATTATATATACCTTGGAGTTCCATTAGAAAGTGTGTGGAAAGGGTACTGGGAGCATCATGGATGAATATTTGACCCCGAATCCTGGCAAATGTCAAAGGCTGGCAAATAAGAGCAGTAAGAAGGTGACAGCCACCCCGATGGCTGAAAACTCAGGCCTGGTTTCTCTGTCTGCTGCAGAGGTGATGGCACTTGGTAGAGTGGTAACAGGGCAAGTGATTGCAGCATTGGAGCCGCATCTCATTAAACTGGAGGGCAAGCTTGACTCCAAACTACAGGAGGTCTTGGAACAACAGATGATTCAGGCAAATAAGCTGACTGAGGTAGAAGATTGAATTTCCCATTTGGAGGATGAGTTAGTGGCAGCACCGGGGCAAGTGCAAGCACTGCAGCGGGAGTTAGACTTCAAAGAAGCATTCAATTACCAAGAAAATTATCAGCACCATCTCAACCTACGCCTAAGGGGCCTGCCAGAGGGGAAGGTGGGGCCCAGTGTCCTAGATTTCTGCACCAAAATCCTGCCAGAGTTTTTGGGCCTTCAACCAAAGAATGGGTGCGTTAAGATGGAGAGAGCCCACTGGACCGTGATGGCCAGACCCCCACTTGACCATCCTCTGAGGCAGATGATCATGCAGTTTCATAACTTCCAAGATCGGGAAGAGACACTGCGGGTATACAGAGAAGAGGAGTCTGGAATACGATGGGGGTTGTCTGTACTTATCGCAAGATTACTCCGTGAGACTACTACAAAGAAGGAAAAAGTTTAATGGTCTAATGGCTTAATTGTGATCTATGAAGGTGGAGAATTTTCTAACATACCCTGCTACTTTGAAGATTCGGTATGAGGGGGCAACGTTCTCATTTTGGGAGGTGGTGAAGGCCAAGCAGTATGTGAAATCCATGCAGCTGAAGTTGGGCTGAGGAGTGCAACTTTAAGTGAATGCTTCATCGACTGAGTTGGGTTTGTTGGGTTTGAATTTGAACTTGTTTGGCTTTGTTCAAGTTAGACTTTGTGCCCTGATGTGCTGTCCTTTTTTTCTGACAATCGGCGTGCTTCATATACCGTGTGTATGGCTGGTAGAAGGAGGAGGATGTGGCCTGTTCATATCACAGTCCAGAAACATGAAGACTGAAGGCCTGGACTGGTTGGACTGGGGGGAATGGCCTACCTGTATTACTGGTTTAATGGGATCTCTGAGTACTGGGATGGGAAAGCTACTGGGTAAGGAGTGGTTTCATGGAGGGGAAGGGGGCACGAGGTGAGGAGTGCGATGATTGCAGGGAGATTGCATATGGTGGTGGCGCTCTTGCTCCTCTCCTGACCCGCCCCTTGTGTATTTTTGGGGGGAGGCTGGCTACTGGGATATTTTTCTTTACTGGGAAAGGGGGCTGATGTTGGGGCGATAGATCGTGATGGTGGGTAGAAGCACAAGGAATGGGTATGATTTACCACCTCTGCCTCCTCGTGGTATAAATGTCTGGATGTAGACTGGGGGATGGGAAAGCTGGAGACAGGTTGGGGAGACAGGCTGGGTCTGAGAACAGGCGCATAGGGCTTTTAAAAAATGGAGTTCAGTTGGGGAAATGTTGGAGAGTTCTCCTCCCCTTGGCTTAAGCTATACTGGTGTTAAATTCTGCTGGGAGTTTTTTGTAGGGATGGACGGGGGGGCATGTTATGGATTTGGGACAAGACGTCCATACACTAGACGTTATATTCATTTTGCAATGGCTACACACAGTTTTAAATCTGGGAGGGGTATGGTAAACAGGATTCCAGCTGTTGGGCGGTGTGATGGGATGGAAATTTCAAAAGAGGGGTAAACATATGACACTCTTGCTTGGGAAGCAGTTAGTGTCACACTCTAAAATAAAGAAGGGGGATGTGGTGGAGGGGGATTGTATAAGTTGCAAATACAGGAGGTGGGAGATTCGAGAGGAACGAAAGATGAGAACTTAAAGAGAAATGTAAAAGGGGGAGGCAGCGAGGGTCGAGTAATGTTCAAAAGAGAGGGAAAGGCACATGGGTGTGGGGGATGTTACAGAAGGGATGACTGGGGAGGACTGTGAATTGCTTCATCCAAATGCAGGAATTTCTAGGGTCGAAAAGAGAGGAAGGGGGAGGAGGGCCAGTTGGGGGACTATGCTATTCTGATGTACATAGTTCATGTTCTAAATATTACTGTTTTAATGTTTGCAGGTGCAAAAAATGATTTATGTGTGTACATTTACACCTACAGGGTGTGGCACGATGTGTTGATCAACTGCATTGGCTCTTACGGAATGAGAGGACCTGTTTAAGTATATGTTTTTATGGTGGGGGATCAAAGGGGAGAGTGCGATGAATGATGGCTAACAGACAAACTACCCAGGTGATCTCATAGAATATTAAGGGTATAGCAAACCCAGTGAAGCACACGTCGTGGCTGACTGCACTGAAGAGGGTGGGGACACATATGGCATTGTTACAAGAAACGCATCTGACCGATGTTGAGCATAATAAGTTAGTGCATGGCTGGGTGGGCAGATGCTTTGCTGCTTCCTACTCGTCCCACAAGCGAGGGGTGGCAATACTTGTACACAAGGCCTTTCTGCTTGAAATAAAGAAAGTGGTGAAAGACAAAAAAGAGGGCAGATATGTTTTTATATCAGGGGAGTTGCATGGAGAAAAAGTTACATATGGATGCATATATGCCCCGGCAATATATGACCACACTTTTTATGTGGCCTTTTTGGATTTGCTCACCAAGGAGCAGTTTCGTGGTTTAATCTTGGGGGGGGGTACTTCAGTTGGACAATGGATCCTAAAATGGATCATTCGGAGGGAAGGGGATGGACATCTGAGATAATTGAGATAGTGGCAGATAGGGATTGCAGATATGGACCTAGTAGAGGGGTGGAGGTCGGTAAATCCGGGAGTAAAAGAGTACGCATTCTTCTCCTACCCACACAAAGTATGGCCACATATAGACTATATCTCTTTCCCTAAATCATGGTGTGGGAGAGAGCAGGACATCTTGCATGGACCCATACATCTATCTGATCATGCTATGGTGATCCTTAAGGTATATTGTAGAGGAGAGAGGGAGGGCCCCCCAGAGGTTCCCCACATATATGGTCAGAAATCAAGATTTTAGGAAGCACCTAGAGGAGCAATGGCAACTGTACACTGAGACAAATGAAAGGCCGAACATAAATAGGCAGATTTTCTGGGACACGGGGAAGGCGTACATGCAAGGAGTAATAATAGAATATATGGCGAGACTTAAAAAGAAGAAGAAGAGGAAACAGGTGAGGGAATTAGAATCGCAATTGAAAGATTTTGAGAAGAGGGTGGCAGGAGGGGAGAAGGGATAGGTAGAGCAATTACTGAAAACAGCCAAAGAGACCCTGAATGCCATGCTCCAAGAAGAGACAGGGAGATCCTGGATGTATTGTAAGCATCAGGTATTTGAGTGGGATAACCACCCAGGACCTCTGCTTGTATGTCTAATGAAGGGGGGACGGTGCCCGGTTAGGGTCACAGGGATAAGGGATACAGCAGGGACCACACGTACGGATGCCAAGGGGATCAGAGAACATTTTCAAACGTTTTATAGGCAGTTATATAAAGTGGAGCATAAGGGAAAGGAGGAACAGATAGGGCGCTTTCTGGATAGCATCAAACTGCCCAGAGAGAGCTTTTGAATCATCCACTTACATCAGCGGAGATAGGGGAGGCCATACAAAAACTGCAGAGGGGGAAAGCTAGTGGACCAGATGGGTTCCCGATAGAGTACTATCAAATGCTGAGGAGACAACTGACAAAGGTCTTGGGTCAAGTGTTTTAGACAGTGGAAGAGGAGGAGCTGGCCCTGCATAACACCTGTTTTGAGGCAACAGTTTGCCTGGTGCCCAAACCAGGTAAAGATGAGTTAGATTGTGCCTCATACAGGCCCATATCACTGCTCAACTGCAATGTAAAAATATTGGTGAAGGTCTTGACTACCAGATTGGAGAGGGTCTTGCTGGACTTAGTCCACCCAGACCAGACCGGGTTCATCAAGAGGAAGCAATCCTATCATAATATGCGCCGCCTTCTCAATGTGGTGTGGGGAGTGTCTAAGGGGGAAGGGAGTGTAGGTATAGTGTCTGTGGACGCAGAAAAAGCATTTGATAGAGTCAAATGGGAGTATCTATTTGAGATTATGTCCTGGTCTAGTCTGGGTGAACAATATATAGGATGGGTATGGGCAATGTATGCTGACCCTAGAGCCAGGATTTTGGTGAATGGGGCACTGTCGGACCAGTTCCATCTTGAGAGGGTTACCAGGCAGGGTGTCCGCTTTCCCCACTGTTGTTTGCCCTGGCAATAGAACCGCTGGTCGCAGCAATTCGCCAACATAATGGTATACAGGGGATTAAGGGAGAGTCGGGAATTATGCATAAAGTCGCGCTTTACATGGACAATATGCTCCTCTTTGTAAAGAACCCACAGGAGTCCATGCCCCCCACTGGCATTGATAAGAGATTTTGCTGATTTTTTCCTGGGTATAAGATTAACCTGAGAAGGTCTGAATTGCTTCACTTTCCTAACCTGGGGAAAGACGAGGAGAAGTGGGGGTTAAAGGTGGTACAAACGAGTTTCATGTGTCTTGGAGTTAAAATAGGAAGATCCTTGGGGTCATTATATAACTTGAATTACTCCCCTCTGATTATTAGAGTGATTGAAATGGACCTTAGAAGGTGGATGCAAATTCCGATTTCCTGGCTTGGAAGAGTCAATCTAATTAAAATGAATGTCCTTCCTCGAATTCTTTATTATATGCAGATGCTTTATATGGGGTTAACAAAAAACTATTTGAAACGGATGGAGGGGGCTGTCTGTAACTTTATTTGGCGAGGGAAAAAACCTCAGGCTAGTCTCCAAAGCCTGAAAGTGGAGAAGAGTAAGCGTGGATTCAATTTTCCAGATCTGGGGAATTATTATCTTGCCATACAGCAGCGGTACATTGGAGACTGGGTTCATCAGCTGCCGGTTGCCAGTTGGGTGGACCTAGAACAGGGGGTAACATTGGTAGGTTTACGGCATACTTTCATACTAAAGGACTTAAAGCCTTTAAAATGGTAGGGAATGGTAACCCAATGGTTGGGATGGTGTTGGAGCCATGAGGCCAACTCAGAAAGTGAATGGGAGCCCATAGAGGAGAAACAGTTTTGCTTCCAATTGTAGGTAACCCCTTTTTTCTTCCCGGGGTGGGGGACGGGGGTTTCCAGGAATGGGAGAAAAATGGAATTCGCAATGTGGGTAATCTTTTGGTGCAGCGGGAGATGTGTACCTTTGCCCAATTGCAGTATACTTTGCAGCTTGGGAGACATTATCAATTTAGATACTGGCAAGTTAGAGCTTTTGTGAATAGCTTAGGGAGAGAAGAAACCAGGCGGATCACATTAGATCCAGTAGAGAGCCTTGTGTACCAGGCTAAAACTGATTCTAAAGGGTTTATCAGTAGGGCAGCCAAGCAGGGGAGGCTACAATTCCCAGATTTACCAGAGAAAACCAAAAGATTGTGGGAAAGAGATTTAGCCAGGAATATCTTTGAGGTTAACTGGGGGGTGGTGCTCCTGTTGCACTCTGGTATAATGGTTTGCAATAAGTTCATGGAGACTTTCTTTAAATTTGTGCATCGGTTGTACTATCTTCCAGTTGTAGTGCACAAGGCCCACCCACCGATTTCCCCCATGTGTGGTCGATGTGGGGTAGAGAGAGGTACATATATACACCATTTTTGGACATGCCTAGTATTTTTTTTTTTTTATACTTTATTTTTATTCATTTTTCCATTGTGCATTTCACACAATACAAATATATTCGAGTAATAGCAAACTCAGAAGATACAGCTATTTAGCAATACAAAATCAGGATTTGTGTACTATTACTATAGTGACCTCATATGAGGGGGTCTCATTTTCCCAAATTAAAACTGGTATCGATTGATATCTAAGAAGAGGCCATTGCAACAGACTCATGGACTAAATCGAAAATAGATTTCTATAATTTACCAAGGTGTAAAAAATAAACACCTTTTAACACATCACATCTTGTGTTATATAAGTCCATGTAGAATCAGAGAAAAGGAAACTTACAGCTTATAAGCATTCAACAGCATTAAAACAGGTTTAGCTCCTAATAAAGCCTTACAAAACTTTTCTATTTCAATACAGGCATCCCTTCTCAATAAAACAGGCTCTAACAGATGGGCTTATGAAAAACAGAAGCAAAAGAGGCAATCTGCAGGACTACCACTTCTCATAGCGCTAAAGCGATTAGCTATTTTCAGCCCTCATCTTCTTCATCTTCCAGGGAGCTGTACAAAGTCTTGCTTAATTATTTCAAGTCTTTTGCCTGCTTCTGTCGGATCTGAAAAAATGTAGGTCTTGCCCGCATAGTGAAGTCTCAAACGAGCTGGCAGTTGCAAGGAATGATTGACCCCCAGCGCTCTAAGTCCTGCACGAACTGCGTCGAAACTTTTACGTCTCTGCCTAGTAGCATAGCTTAATTCCGGAAAAAAATATATTCGTTCTCCTGTCTCGAGATTCAGAGGACCCAAGGATTTGGCTGCCTCCAAAACCGTATCCCGTATATGTGCCCCTGCTGTAGTAATCATGATAGTTCGGGTGTCTCTGCAGCCGGTTTCCCGATGGATTCAGGCGGTAGGTTTTGATCAACTGGCCATGTAAATCCAGATGTAGCTGGTTCAGTACCAGGTCCGTTAATTCCTGAAGTGCTTTACCTTCCTGGGTCTCTGGGACCCCAAGTAGACGCAAGTTACTAGCCCTCATGTTATTTTCCAACATTTTCAGTCGAAGGCGTGTGTTCTTGTTTTCAGCCAGAATCCCAGCCATTGCCGCCGCTGTCGTGTTTGCAGAGTCGACCGCTATCTTAGTATCCGCAGCCACCGCATTCATGCGAGATTCCATAACATTAAACCTGATGCCTAGATCGTCTACTTTCTTATCTAGGTCCCGAATTGCTTGTAGGACTGTATTGATCGATGAGTCCGAGGCCTTAGATGCCTCAGTTGCTAGGCCGCTACCATGTGGAATCTCAATGTGCGCTCTCGGTTTATTCGGATCTTGCTGGGTCGTATGGCGCGTTTTACCCATTCTAATTGGCAAAGGTTACTCTCCGATCGTGCCAGGGTCTCAATTCCTTCCTCTGCCAGCAAAAGAAAATAAATATTTCTGCTTTAGATTGCCTTTTTTATTGAAGTTTAGCGGCGCTTCTGTTCTATGCGTCTGCCCAGTTTGGTTGCTGGCCATGCCCCCGGACATGCCTAGTATTGAAAGTTTTTTGGAGAGATGTGGTGTCCGAGGTTGCAAAACTGCTTGGGAAGAATTTAGTAATGAACCCCTTGGCCTGTTTATTTGGAGTAGAGGAGGAGCAAGGAGGGGAAGAGGGGAGTGGGTACCTCTCCCCAGATGGGTGAGGACCCTCCTTGTCTTGGGCCGTCATTGTATACAGAACACCTGAGTCTCCCAGCTTAAACCTACAATACAACAGTGGCGCACTCTGACTCGACAGACCCTAGCATTGGAAAGACTTACGTGGGCTGTCTGAGAGAGGGCGGAGAGTTTCCTTCAGAGCTGGGGCCCCATTTCTGTCCTCCCTTATCCCAGTGGAGCAAATGGTGTTAAGAGGAAACCCTGGGGGGTGATAGAATGAGGGAGTAAAATTTACATTGTACCCAGGGACTAAGAGGACTGAAATTGTCTATGTCTGGAATTTCCTATTTGCCTGAAGTATTGTATTTGTGCTGCATAATTCAGAGAGTAATTATATTGTGAAGACCAGGAGAATGAATTGTACACGTTTTCTGTTTTTCTATCATTTTATTATGCACCTGCTTGTTTGTTTTCATGTATGTATGTGTCTGTTTCCTTTTATGTATCTGTTGTTTGTTGCAATACTTAATTTATAAAAAAAAAAAAACTTCTAATAAAGACATTATACAAAAAAACACAAGTACAATACAGCTTTCTTTAGCAGCAACAAAACAGGGGCCTGCAGACTGTTGCTTTCACTGCTGACACAACTTCAGGGTGCAAAAAAGGCATCCTGTTCCTCCACCCGTGTAAACTGCACTATACAAAGATGAGACTTGGCCACTGGGGGATGACCCCCACCCCCAGTTGTTAAGTCACGATGCAAATAGATGTAGTGGGCACAAATGGAGGGGTTTGCCCACTGACATGCTGGTGTGCACCACCCATGATGGTCTGGGCATGACACAGCACCAGCTGCATGGCACCTTTCCATGCCCAGAGTCTGTAACGAATAGCATTACTGTCTCAGTCATTCACACCTCCCTTACCTTAAGGCACACTTGTGGGCTGAGTTGGTTTTGAATTTTCATGTCCTTTAGCAGTCATCCCTAGTGGTTTAGTGGCTCTGTCAGCTCCACTGTTGTAATTTTAATCTCTGGTGGCCAGTGGAGCCACCCTCCCTAGCCCCCATTCCTAATGTGCATAGTTTTCATTACCTGTCCCTCGCCAGTCTTGGTCCCATGTCCTCAGGGAGCTTCATCATCCCTGTGCCACCTCTGTGAAACAGCTTCACAGTTTCACAGAGAAGAGTGGCACTGTGGCGTGTGGGTGGTTGTTCAGGGGACAAGACACATTTGTGCATAGCACAACCCTTTGTTTGCATGCTGGCCCACCCCTTTCTCTGTTTGTGATGACGCAGGGAAAGATTTGCAAGCCATTTGTACATGTCACAGAGGAGTGCAATTAATAATAGCGGCCCGCCCACTTTGCGCCTCTAAATTGTGACTATGTATCAGGCCTCAGATTTTGAAAAACTGAGTAGAAGAGACCTCTCCCACTTACAGAGAATGGTTTAATGATATTCTGAATATGTTAATTCTAGAGAAAACTCTGTAAAGGCTGAAACATAAATCACATATTTTCCAGAAAGGTTGATCTAAATTTTACTTTTTTTTTTAATTTTCTTTTATCCTTCTCTGTCCAGATCGACCCCATCCTTATAGCACCCCCCAGTCCCACCAGTGACCTTCTGAGGGATGTTGTCGAGTCATAAGTCAGGAAGCATAGACAGACCAGGAGGAGTTATAAAATTCTCAAGTAACATTTTATTATTAGCAATAACATAAGAAAAATAAAACTGTACCAGATAGCTCTTCTTAAAAGCAGTATACACAAAAAATCCTACATCTGAGTCTCGCGTTTTCTCAGTTTAAATCTCAATCTCTATCTCTCAAAACACAACTTTGCTCTCTTTATATAAGATGACTTTTCCTGGCAGTTTAACCTCTGCATCCTGTTGTTGGAAATTATATCTTCTGATTTTCACAGAATGTCTCAATGCACATTTGACCACTGTAGCTTTCTCTGAGGTCCTCCCGGTGTGGGGCAAAGAAGGAGGTGCTGATAAAATCAGGACAAACAAAACTAATGAACTCAATGTATGGTTGCAAGAATGATGCCAGGAAAAAGGCTACCAGTTCATTGGTGCCTGGGGGGACTTCTGGGAGAGACAGTTGTTTAAATTCGATGGACTACACCTCACCTAAGAAGGGGTAAGGGCACTTGGGCAAAAATTCAACGTATACATAGAACTTTTAAATTAGAAAAGGGGAAGTTCCTGGCTAAGGAACCCATTGAAGATGTCATAAATGATGGAAACTTAGCCAACACTCCCCCACAGGTGACAAACTCCTGGCCTCAAACAGGGAACAGACGAAGGGAATGGAATGGGAGTTAAAGGGCCCATAAAAGGGATGAAGCAATCATAACTGAACAGGTGAAAACCAAAATGGGGAAGAGGAATACTCCAGCAAATTCATGGAAGGGGGTGTGCGTCAATGCCAGAAGCCTGAGAAAGATCAATGATCAGCAGGCAATAATGGTAGACACCCAAGTGGACCTGGTGGCCGTCACGGAAGCATGGGCCATAGAGAACAATGACTGGGACCTCTCAGTCCCAGATTATTCCCTCTTTAGACAGGATAGGAAGGGTGCGAGGGGAGGTGGGATAGCACTTTGTGTTCATGATGGTATAACTACCACGTCAGATGACACAATCAAAAAAGCGGAGGTAGAATCACTGTGGATTCAACTCAGCTCAGCACTGGGAAAGAAGATATGTATTGAAGTGATTTACAGGCCACCTGCGCAGTCAGAGGAAAAGGATACAAAGCTCAAAAAGGGGAAACTGTGGTGCTTGACAATCTCAACTTGCCAGACGTTGACTGGGGTAACCTAGTTGCGACCAAAGCCTTACAGGACTGCCTACTAACCCAACTGGGTAGCACGCTGACCAGACTGGATGACATCCTCGATGTGGTCCTCTCAAACTCAGAGACAGTTGAAGGTGTCCAAGTTGGGGAACCACTGGCAAACAGCGGCCACAACTCCATATGGTTTGCTTTGTCACCTGAAGAAGTAAATTCTCAGTCCCGGGCGGAAGTCCTGAACATTAGGGGAGCCAACTTTAGAAGAATAAAAATGATGATCTATGACTACAAGTCTGGAGTACATGAAAATTGGAGGTAGAAAACATCTGGAAGATGGTTAAATGGGCCATACTTGATGCCACAAAACTTTGCGTTAGAACTGTGTCAAAATGGAAAAACATAAAAGACCCATATGGACTGGTTCACCAGCCAAGTCAAGACAGCAGTTAGAGCCAAGTGTGAAGCTTACCACAAACATAAAATAAGCCAGAACGACAGTGAATGGAACATCTACAACCAGAGAAGTAAAGAGGCCAAAAAGGCAATAAGGCTAGCGAAGATGTCAACTGAACTTCGGATTGCTACAGATACCAAATACGGCAACAAACAATTCTTTTGGTACATCAGGGAGAAAAGAAAGAAAGGGGGAAGGATAATCAAACTCTCCAAGGGGGGCAGGATCATCGAAGACGCCAAACAGAAAGCCAGTGTTTTTAATGACTTGTACTCAGTGTTCACCAAAGTGTACAATGGTTCATTGCCAGCAAGTGGCATTAAAGCAAATGCTTTAGGGTACCCATGGATGAAGTCTCTGAAGATTTCCACTGACAGAGTTAAGGAGGCACTAATAAACCTAAGGACAGACAAAGCACCAGGGCCTGATGGGCTGCATCCAAGGGTGTTAAAGGAACCAGCTGAAGAACTAGCGATCCCATAGGCACATTTGTTTAACCACTCACTTCTGACAGGAGTAGTACTGGAGCGGAGGTGGTACCTCTCCACAAAGTAGGGAGTAGAGTGGAGGCTGACAACTACATGCTGGTCAGCCTTACATCTGTCATGGGGAAATTAATGGAAACCTTACTTATTTATTTATTTACTTTTGGTAACCGGGTAAGTGCACTAGACAAAGTTGCCTATTTTCAAGCACGACCCAGGAGAGTACAAGTCAACACAAGTTACAGTCAGCAAAAACAGGGAATAACAATTACATCGCAGGAATTAAAGAGATAAAAACAACTTTACAGATGAGCAATATAACATGGCAAATAATTGGATGGTAAACATAACACATGCTAGAAGGAAACACCAAGGGATACACTGAAGCAAACATGAAAGGCACAATAAGCTAAGTCAAGGAAGGATGCAGGTGTAGGTCAGAAATTAGTGAGACCTAAGTGCATGATGGAAACACTGAGAGATGGGGGAAAAGGGAAAGGGACAGAGAGGGCGGGATAAGTGCATGGCAGGGGTAACATCAGCACCAGTCCATAGGCTAAGGACAATTGCAAGTGTCAAGGGAGGTGAGGTAGTTAAAGAGGGCACGCTTGAAGGCAGGGTGAGACTTGGAGTGTCTGAGGTCAAGGAGGATATAGTGGAGTACCTGGACAAGTACAATCTGCAGGATGACAGACAGCATGGATTCATGGCTAGCAGGCTGTGCCAGACGAACCATATCACATTCTTTGACTGAGTAACCAAGGAGTTGGATAGGGGGCACCCAGTGGACCTCTTCTACTTCAATTTCAGTAAGGCGTTCGACTCAGTGCCACACAATCGCCTGCTAAAACAGATGGAAGACATAGGCATTGCTGTAAGCTTAGTCAGGTGGGTGGGGAATTGGCTTAGGGATAGAAGTCAGAGAGTAGTTGTCAATGGAGTGAAATCAGACAAAGGTAGTCACCAGTGGTGTGCCCCAGGGCTCGGTCCTGGGTCCAGTCCTGTTTAATATGTTTATTTGCAATATAGGCATAGGCATTCAGGGCAAGCTGGAACTATTTGAGGATGACACCAAGCTGGGTGGTAGGGTTGACAGTGCAGAGGTGATTAGGGAACTTCAGAATGACTTACGAAGGCTCAAATGTTGGTCTAACGTCTAGCAGCTAAAGTTCAGTGCAAAAAAATGCAAGGTGTTGTGCCTGGGTAAGGGAAATCCTAGGAAGGATTACTGGCTCAATGAGGCAAAACTCTGCACCTCCCAGGAAGAAGGGGACCCAGGGGTCATCATATGTGACACCCTTAAACAATTGAGCCAGTACATCAAAGCTTATGGCAAGGCAAATAGAATGCTGGGGTGCACAGGGAGAGGCTTCAACAGCAGGTGCAATGAGGTGATCCTCCCACTTTACAGGTCCCTATTGATGCCCCACCTAGAGTACTGCATCCAGTTTTGGAGTCTGCACCTCAAAAAGGACAGAGATAGGCTATAGACTGTCCAGAGAAGCACGACCAAGATGATACAGGGCCTCCATAGTCTCTCGTATGAGGAACACCTGAAGGAGCTAAACGTATTCTCACTGGAAACAAGGAGGGGGGGGCATGATCGAGGCTTTCATGTTCTTGAATGGCATAAATTAGGTGCCCATCACTGAACTATTCCAAAGGGCCACCTTCTCCACTACCAGGAGGCATGAGTGGAAGCTGCGGGGAGGGAGCTTCAGAAAAGATCTAAGAAAGCATTTTTTTCACAGAAAGAGTGGTGGAACCCTGGAATGGCATGTCGGCAGAGGTGATGAGTGCAAAGACTGTGGCAGCTTTCAAACAAGGGTGGGATAAAGCAAGGGCTCAAAGGGGAACAGCAGGATCAGTAAAGGGTTAATGTCAGTAAGGGGGGGGGTTAGACCCTGGGACCTATGAGAGGTCTTGGAAACACTTGAGCAGACTAGATGGCCCACAGTCTCCTTCTGCCGTCACTTTTCTATGTTTCTATGTCACTTTCCTTACTGTGAGCAGCCTGAAGAATACATCTAGACTTAACAGGTGCAGCAATATAAAACAGAACATTCTGTCCCAGAGCTGGTCTTCTGTTGGCAATTCTGTAAACAAGTTTGTGGGGCCAAAATACATCTCAAGGTCAACCCCCTGTGTTCCAGATTGATATATTTTCTAATAAACTCAAATAGCTTTCTGCAATCATTTCAACAATATAGTCATATACATTTGAAAACTAAGGGATCCCAGTTTCCCATAAAGATTCACCTATATTTTTTAACCACAGAGAAGCAAGCAGTGAAAAAAAGAATAGAAACAGCTAGTGAAGGAAAGGAGATAATTTGGAAAAATTGTGGGTCCATCAGAGTGGCCAGTTCCTAGGTGCCACAAGAACATTTAATTGTGCAATCAGACAGGCAAGAGAGGGGGCAGAGCTAGCAGCCCAGCAGAGAAGTTGACCTTTTGTGAGCTCCTCTTCACCAACTTATAAATCAACTAATTAGTGGTTTTAAGTGGCGTTATTGGAGTTAGTTATAAAGCTGAACCAAGACAACAGTGCTCTGCATCAATTTATTGAGTTTTTTTAGAAGGTGTGTCGTCCTCGCAATACTCAAAAAAATTAAGAGACGACAGCAAGACTGTCTAATGCTTCAGGGCCCACTTTGCCGCAGACCACACCAGGAGGCGCTTCTGCAACTTTGGAGTCTCTGCAGGTAGCAGTAAATGCCCTAACAAGTTCCATCTGATTGCTGGATAAAAAATTTGACTCATATTCAGAACGCTTAATAAAAGTGGAATCAACGGTGGAAGCTATGGGTGCATCTGTAGCAGAGTCTAATTGTACATCGGGGAAAGCACTGTCTGTCACGGCGACTTCAATAAAAGAACAAAGTTTGCTCAAAGCCCACATTGAACAACTGGAAAATTCTGTACTAGCTCTGAACATCTGAATGCTAGGAATGCCTGAGGGTACAGAAGGGGAAGACCTACTCAACTTTTTGGAACAATGGATGCCAGAGGCTCTGGGATTAGGTTTCACTCCGGTGATAATGAAGACTTATCGGATTACCCCCAGTCGGGCCTGCAATACTGAAGAAGGGCCATGCACTAACTTAATGGTTACACAGTCCTCTGGCATGCGAGACAAAACATTAAAAGCGGCAAGAGATCAGGGGCAGATAGAATTTGAAGGCACTAGAATATTGCTTTTTCCAGATTACTACCAGAAACCGATGGTAAGCCTTTGATGGAGTTGCCCAGAAACTGCATGCCATGGATATTCCATACAGGCTAAGCTTTCCAGCAAGGCTCCAGTTTTCCCTGCAAGAGAAAACTTATGCTTTTACTGACTTAAAAGCATCAGTGTATGCCATTGCTGCAGCTAACCCCTACAGCGACATTATAGCGACAATTGCTGTTGCAGCTGTAATGTCACCATGGGACCCCGGCACAGCTTTCTCGGGGTCTTGCACCCCCTCCCCAAAGCAACTCCGACTCAGAGAACAAAAAATCAAAGTTGTCTCAGTTGGATTTATACTGACTGCAATTGCGGTTGACATAAATCCATTGCTGTAAGGTCACGTCGCAGAAAAGTTGTCGCTGAGGTGTAGTAGATCTAAGTGGCGGGGACGTGCATTGCAAAGCTAATGGCACATGCTGAAGAAACCACAGTGGATGGCCCTGACTTTAATAATAATGGGGACTGGGGTAGAACGTCAAACAGTAAGTACCTTATGGCGCTTCTGCTGAATCTAAGCCATGTGAACAAGGAATTGGAACATTTCCCATCACTTTCCATATGAAGAGGTTCCCTTTCTACCTATTGTGCATTGACTTTTGTTGAAATGATAGCTGTTTGTTCATGGGGTAGAGGATACGGACTACTCTAATAATATTAATGTACCAACAGTATATGTGAAGCATGGCATGCATTTCCGATTCCGATTCCTGATTGAACGTTTTGAAGTTTTGACTGTGTAGCTGATTTAGCTTGGGGCAGTTTTGGTGATATGCTGTCTGAATAATTGTTGTTAAGGATCTTTCTGGTCTGATGGATTAGGTGACAGTTGATATAACAAGAGGCAATTGTACTGCGATACTAAGATGGCATCTCACCTGATGTTTTGAGTGTGAACGCTCCTCTGCGGCAATCTGGAGACCCCAGGATAGACCGTGAGGAGCAAGTAGCAAAAGTATTATGTTCTCATTTGTGTGTGCATGCGATTGCCCTGGTCCTGCAACCTACCAGTTGTCTCAATACCACACTCCTCTGGCTGTCATAAGGTGGTGATATAACTAGAAAGGTGTGGATTGGCTCACAGGCTCAAGCTATATACTTAGAGCACACTTGTGATAGTCTCTGCTCACTGCAGTAACTAACTTAGGCTCGTGAAAGGCATTAAATGTTTGTTATTCAATTTAAAATCGATAGACAGGCTGTAGACAGCCTGGTTAACGTTTCCTGCATTACAATCTGAGATATACTTTACACTGACTGCTGTAAAAGCTCATCATGTGTTAAAAAGTGGACTTTCGGTGGCGCTGAGGAATTAATGGCGGCTTAACTCGCTAGCTCCCGCTCCCACCTGATTATATCAGAGTACTTCTGCCTTCGACAGCGATGAATTTGCAAGCAAAAAGCACCAGATCGAGAGCCACTGGTACAAAGAACCAAGGCACACCAGTTTCGAAACTAAAGGAGCTAGTAAATCAGGGGAGACACTGACAGGGCTTGTTTTCCCCTACGGCCAAGAACTCAGAAGTCATGGCGGCCGATAAGCTCCCTGAAGAGGAGGAGA
The DNA here is from genome assembly GCA_016271365.2 of Neoceratodus forsteri. NCBI lineage: Eukaryota > Metazoa > Chordata > Ceratodontiformes > Ceratodontidae > Neoceratodus > Neoceratodus forsteri. The sequence goes on along the minus strand of CM057456.1, from coordinate 334,181,004 downwards.
CAGACTTAATAGCCACTATCGTCCAGACAGCCAAAATGGTAAATAAAATTGACAAATCGCTCACGGATCTGGGAGCCGACATCAACAAAATCAAACATCGAGCTGATCAGCTTGAACTGGGCTTTACTGCAGTTTCCAAGCAATTGGACTGACATGACTGCCCCTGCTCTACCTACTGGTTCGTGAATGAGAATTAACCTACAAGCTGGACGATCTGGAGGGCCGGAGTAGAAGACAGAACCTAAGGATATATGGCATCCCTGAAGGGGCAGAGGCAAAAGCCCCAAGTGTGATTGAATTTCTGCAAGGAGTACTCTGAGAGGCCTTACAACTACCAGCTGATTTCGACTTGGGCATGGACCAAGCACATAGATCCTTGGCTCCATGACCCAGTGCTGGGGCCCAGTCAAGATCTATTGTGCTCAAAATGACCTCCTGTGCAGCGAAGGAGGAGCTCCTGATGAGGGCCTGGAAACAGAGCGACACTTGTTATAAACTAGCTAGAAATCACCCTAGACAATGACTACATCACCCTTGTACAAGAGAACTGTAAGCTACTGTGGCCAATACTTAAGCAACTCTGTGCTAAAAATATAAAAGCTCAAATTCTATATCCAGCCCACCTGCGGGTGGAAACTGACAGTGGAACACATACCTTCCAAGACATGCTGGCTGCAACCTCCTACCTAGAGAGTGTAGGAATTGCAGTCCCCCCGCTTCAGAAAGAACGCCTTGAAAGAGAACTGTTAAGATCTGCTTGGTCTGTGGCCCAAAAGGGGCACACACATACAGGAGCAAACCAGAGAAACCAGAAATCCAGCCTACGTGCAGATGTAGTGTCAACTTTGAAGCCGTATGCCTCGCCGATTCTCCTGGAGATCCTGGGGAGAGACACAGGGTAATCCAGAAAATGCCCAGCCTAACAATGAGCAAACAGAGAACATCCCTACCTGAAGAGGCGATTGGGTGTCAGTCTCATCATTCCTATGTTTTTCTCTCTGCTGTGCGGACTGGAGACTTTCTTCAGGCGGCTCAACGAAGGGCCGTGAGGTAACTTTGCAGCAACACATGCGCCTGACGCCAAGGTAATTGAGAGGAGTCCTGATTTACCATTGGGTGTGCTCACTCTCTCCCTTGACTTACTCTTTTGCACCTAGTTCTTGAATATTTACTCCACAGGTCTTCTGTATGTGGGACTTAAAGGAACCACTTCAGCAAGGACTTCTTGGAGCTGGGGGGCGTTAGGGGGAGCATACCACCATGACACTAGAGCGGAAAGCCTTCTTGCCTAGAACTACATAGTCCAATTTGCTCATCTGCCTGAATGGACTATTAATTAAAGGACTCAATACCCTGAATAGAGTACTTTACGAAAATTGGTTTGGTGTCTGTATCGGGCGTAGCGAAATCTCTTTATTTAGTTAATACATTAAGCCTACAAAAGTGATTGTTTCAACTAATGCTGTGCTTACACACGCTGGATAAATTTCTTGGTTTGGGGTGGGGGGGTGGACTTGCACTCTTGAGCAGAAGGTACATAAGACTGGGTAAAACATGTACAGGGAATGATTTGGGGTGTTTTTTTCTGCCCCCCACCTCTGCAAACACAGCTCTTTGCACTTGGTGGCTGGCCACTGGTTGCTTTTTGGTATGCAAGGGTTATGACTCCTCACAACATGCGAGCTCTTCTAAAGCAGACAGTCACACTCACGCACAGCAAATACGTCAAGTGAGGAGTAACTGCCTTAGCAGCAGGGCAGCCACACTCTTCCTGCTCTGTGCACCTCACGCCGGTTAAGTCGCAGTAGCAGAATTGGTTTGGCAACCTCTGCCCATAAGACATCTAATCTCCCAAATCAACGGAGTAAAGTGTCACAGTAGAGACACAACCCAGACTAGAGATATTCTTGGTCTGACCTAGGAGGCAAATCAAAACAGGCCTCAACCTTGTTTAACTAATTCCACAGTTAAGTTAAGAGGAATTAGCCCCAGTAGTTTTCCCAGGGGCACAATTGGTTAATTCTTACTTCTGCATACCTAAAAGGGAGTTTTATTTCCCTCTAGGGTACTTGCTAAAACAGTTTCTAAATGTTTTTTGTTTAGTTTAAGGTTAAATATGTGTGGTTTGAAGTTTCATTGGGGTGAACAGATTATATACATTAAGACCTTATTGATTGTTGATGTCTTCACTGGGATGGATGGTGTAGATCGAGAGCAGTGGTATACCCCCCATGGGTCCCAAAATGGCTAACAATAACACTAAAATCCTATATTATAATTTCAATGGGATTAATAGCCCAATTAAGAGGAAACAAATTTTAAAATGTATTAAAGACCGGAAATGTGACATAGATTTTCTTCAAGAGACCCATCTCACTCCAAGGGAGACTGAGAAACTTAAAACTAAAACTTATCCCTGCCTATACCATGCATCTCTGAATGGGGGAGGAAAAGGGGTGTGGCCATTCTGCTCTCCTCTATGCTGCCTTTTGAGGAAGATGAAGTATATACAGACCCGGGAGCCAGATATCTTTTGGTGTCTGGGAGAATCCAAGATACACCAATTACTTTACTGAATGTATATGCCCCACCAGGATCCCACACTAGTTTTTACTCAGACCTGATCAGATTAGTGTCAGAAAAGGTCAGGGGAGTACTTATCATGGGTGAGGACTGGAACTTGATTCTAAACCGGAACCTTGATATTACTTCCCAAATCCCCACCCTGAAAAACCACACAGCCAACCTCTTTAATAAGCTATTGGCTGATACGGGCCTGGTGGATATTTGGAGGGAGAGATACCCCCATGCCAGAGACTATTCCTGCTGTTCACTCCAATTTAAGACCTACTCAAGATCTGATATGTTTCTCACTTACTCCAAAGACCTAGCTTCTTTTAAACACTTGTGAGTTGGTACTGCGACCCACTCGGATCATCAACCCATCTTTTTAGAACTTGAACTATCACTACCTAAAAAGAAAACATTTTGGCGACTCAATACAGCATTACTGAGGGACAAAGAAATCACTGAGACACTTAAAACAGTCATCTCGCACACTGTGGAGCTTAACTCTGGCATGGGGACCTCTCCACAGATCCTCTGGGACACAGTGAAAACAATGCTCAGGGGTAAGCTTATCTTTATTGCTTCATATAAACAAAAGGAGAGAAAGAAACAATTGGACCAGCTCCACACGCAGCTAAGGGAACTTGAGGCACACCAGAAATCTAAGTGGACGAAACAGACTGAAATGGATATTAAAGAAGTCAGAACTAAAATACAGAAAATTCAAAATAATGAGACAGAGAGAGCACTCTGTTACCTAAAACAAGCATACTTTGAGGGTGGCCCTAGGGCCACAAAATTCCTAGCATACAGACTGAGGCAGAGAGCAGCCAAGGCCGTCATCCCTAAAATCAAACACCCTAAGACCAACCACATAACATATAAGGGGGAACAAATAGCAAATGCCTTTTTGGAGTACTATAGATCTTTGTATCGAGCTCCCAAAGAAACATCACGGGAGGAAAACAGGAATTTTTAACAGAATTGAACCCTCCCTCTTTGACCTCTCAGCAGTAACTAAATTTAACAACCTCTATCACACAAACAGAAATAAAAGCCGCCATACAAAAAACAAAATCTGAGAAATGTCTTGGCTGGATGGATTTGGAGGAGAAATATACAAGACTCTCAGTCAAGAGTTTTCCCCACTTCTGCTTGACACATACAATGAGATCTGATCAGGGAGGGAACCAGCTCCACTCATCTTGGAACTATGCCACTATCACAGTCATACACAAGCAGGGCAAAGACCCAACAGAGTGCAGGTCATACCGCCCCATTTCACTACTAAACACCGATTATAAACTCTGTACCTCCATAATAGCAGCGCGTATAAATAAATTGCTCCCCCAACTTGTACACCAAGACCAAACAGGGTTTGTAACGAACTGACAAGCCTCAGATAATGTCAGAAGGGCCATTAACATCATAGACATAGTCACCTAGGAGCATACCTCACCATGTATAATGAGCCTCGACGCTGAAAAAGCATTTGACAAGGTTTCTTGGCCTTTTATGTTACTGGTTCTTGAGCAGTTCAGTTTCCCACAAACCTTTATGGATGGACTAAAGGCCCTTTATGGGGCCCCCCAAGCCTACATCAGAGTCAATGGTGGGATCTCAGATAGGCTCCCCCTGAGCAGAGGCACCCGACAGGGTTGGCCCCATCACCTATCCTTTTTGCCCTTTATATTGAACCCCTAGCCAAAGCAATAAGGGAACATCCAGACATCAAGGGAGTCTGGGTGGGAGACATGGAACACAAAGTCTCGCTTTACGCAGATGATATTCTGTTGTATCTCACTCAACCCGACAAATCGATTCCCCAGGTCTGGTCCCTATTAGAAAAATTTGGATCCCATGCTGGCTATTCTCTCAATAAAAGTAAAACAGAGGTCCTTAAGTTTTATTATAACCCTTCATCCAAGGTCACAGAGTTATGTCCACTCATTTGGAACAGATCCAAAATTTAGGTATCTAGGAATTCAACTCCATAGGAGTCAGGGGAAGTTGTTCTCCAGAAATCTAGAGCCACTCCTTACACAAATCCGACAGGACATGGCTAGATGGACCATCCAAAATCTACCACTATATTCTAGAATACAGACTATAACCATGAATATCTTGCCCAGATTCTTATATTTTTTCCAATGCGTATCTCTAAAAATCCAAAAAAAACAATTCCAAACATGGCAGAGTATGATAAACAAATTTATCTGGTCTCCCAGAAAGCCTGGGATAAAAACACGATCCATGCAAGCCAATAAACACAAGGGAGGAAGAACACTCCCAAACCTGGAAGATTATTATCTTACCGCACAAATGCGTTCAGCACTTTTGTGGAACGCAGCAGGATATGAAACACATTGGAAATCTATGGAAACATTTACAACAGGGGGTGCCAGATGTTTGGACCCATCTCTACAACAAAACACAAAAGATATACTACTCCAAAATACTCGTAACACCCTGTGGACTGTACATAGAATATGGGTGAAAAATAAGCTAAGGGATGTTATTTGGCCGTGGCGGTATTTTGCCTGGGACCAATCCTTCTTGCCTGCTCAAATGGATCACTCCTTCAGGCAGTGGTGTAAACTCGGACTCTATTAATGCTCCCAACTAATGGAGGGGGATGTGGTGCAAGAATTTCAGGTTATAAGGGATACATATCATTTAAGACATTCTGACCATTTCCGTTTCCTGCAACTTAGGACACATATAGCAAATCTAAAAAGAAAAGCTGAGACCTCCCCACATACTAATTATCTTTTCCAGACAATGCAGTCCATCACCAGTCAAGAACTGGAAAGGGGACACCTATCAGAGATATATAAAGCCCTCAGACATTTATATAATGACACCACACAACAGACAAAAAGGAAATGGAAGGAAGAGATAGGACAGCACATAGAGGAGATGGAATGGGACAAGATATTTAATTTGGCCGGCAGAACCACACACTCCCCTGCCTGTTGGGAGTGTGAATGGAAGGTGAGGATCATATTCTTCTACATGCCGGTCATACAGCATAAGTGGAAGAGAGGAGCCTCCTCCTCATGCTGGAGAAGATGTGGGGAACTAAAAGCCCACCATTCTCACATATTTTGGCAGTGCCCGATGCTGCAGGATTTGTGGGCCCAGGTGACACAGACAGTGTCTGACCTGTTCTCCGGCCCCTTCATCTTAACCCCCCAGAATGCCATACTAGGCCCCCCCACAGGAAGTCAGGGGATCAGATGCCACATACCTACAGAATATTCTAATAGCTGTGTCTCACAAGGCCATCACCTGAAAGTGGTTGGCTAATGACCCACCCAACTTCCCAACAATGGTTAGCCATTGTACAAGAGATACAGGATATGGAGGAACCAACTTACAAAATTAATTTAAAATTGCATATTTTTACCCATAGATGGACAAGATGACTTTTGGGCCCCAGCTCGATGAACGAGCCCTAAGGTGTAGATGCATCAGAGATATAGCGAAGGAGGAGGAGAACTGAAAATATTGTACCTGATCAATTAATCCCACAACTTGTAATGTGAATGAAGTCTCAATGTATTGTAAAAGTATGGCAATGAATATTGTCTATGTACCCTATGGCTTCAAGAAACTTGAATTAAAAAAAAATGTGTTAAAAAGTGAGTAATCAAGTTGGTGCATAGCCCTCACAGTTGTAAAACAAAGATTAGCACAGCTCTAGTCCTGCATTGATGGTATGCTGTAATATGCTCAACTGTTTCAGCCTATTCTTGGGTGGAGTTTTGTTTGTATAATTGATGAAAATTCAATAAAACCAAGTTAAAAAAAAAAGACATGCAAGAGACAGACAAGTGGCAGAATAGGAGAGGACAAAATGGATCCATGCTTTTAATGCTCTCTGCATAACAAATGGGACTGGGTCTTACCCAGGAACAATGTTATTGTGGGTGGCATGCCCTGTTGGTCATGCGTGGAACTACAGGGGGCTCTGGCATGGTCTCTGGCAGACCAGGGATTTTCCACCTCCATTTTCTCCCTTGAGGATACCGGTGTGAAATGACGCACACCCAGGACCACAACTGCGGTAGGGGACCTGCCCTGTCAGTCATGCATGGGCCCAAAGGAGGGTGCCAGTGTTGTCTCTACCTCCACTTCCCTTTTCTCCCCTGAAGGTACCAGCATGCAATGAGGTGCATGCATGCAAGCAATGGTGCACAAACATGTTGGCATCTGGTGGCTGCCTCTAACATAGAAACTTGCTGTCTAAGCCATCCCGGTGGCCCTGGAGGTTGAGGCGCTGGTCGCTACACCTCGTGCCACACTGGTGACCTGGGTTCGGGAATGAGCCTGGGCCACCAGGGGTCGGCAGGGGGGAGAGAGGATTGAGCGTCTGAGGACTACCTTCTCTCTTGGGGAGGGAGACTTGTTGTCCTGTTGCTTGACTGCCCTCTGGGCGGTGCTGAGGGCAGCACGGGCCAGAGGCTCGGGTTTGACGCCCTCACATCGTGGGGGGAGACGGGAAAAATGGAGGAAAGAGCCTGGCAGGCTCGATGATGGTCCTCCACTCCCGAGGGCTGTCCCGGATTCTGGATTGGGTTGCCAGGAGGGAGGAGAAGCCAGCAACCTGCTTCCTGACCCCGTCGCGGGGGGTAATCCATGGGGGATCTACTGGGGATTGGTGAGTGCAGGAGCAGTGGGACTGGAGAGAGAGTCCCTCTGTCAGGAGGGCCGAAGATGCCTGCCAGGGCTACAGAGGATAAAAAAATCTCTATGGGAAAAAAAAGAAACTTGCTGGCAGAAGAAGGCTTTGCGCCGGCCCAGTGGCGTAGGGGGCTGAGGTGCACCTCACAGCACGCTGGCGACCCGGGTTGACAGCGAGCCAGGCATCGGAGGTCATGCAGAGGCGGAACTGGATGAGTGGCCATCAAGGCAGCTCTCCTCTCGGGAGGTGGGAAGGCATCGCTCGCTCACGGCTGCCCTCTGGTGGAGGCCAGTGGGTCATGGAAGCAAGGGGGGTGCTGGCGTTAGTCCAAAAAATGGGGCGGGTAGGAGGAGGGCCATTACTGGGGCTGTAAGGCGCATGCGTGCCTCCACATGCATGCGTCCTTCTCCTGGGGCCCTCGGGTAATCGGGGAGAAAACGGAAAAAACAGCTGGCGGTAGGATGGTGACCGACTGTCTGCAGGCACCGCTCCCAGGACCGGGCGTAAGATAAGCCCCGGTAATTCCGGGTGATGAAGCTGGGGGAGTCGGTCAGATGGGGGCCGCATAGCGATAGGAGAAATAAGGAGGTGATGAAAAAAAAAAAGAAGGCTTTGCAATCTATCAAACTAAAACATTGGTAGCATTCGAGGACAGAGATTGAATACTTGAATTGCTGAAAATGCAAAGTGTCATTTTTATGTGAGCACAAAAATATCCTGGAGAAATAGATCAACAGCCTTGGTGCTTCAGCCCCCAGAAGACCCCCTGTGGTTGAAGCACCAGGACTGTTGGTCTGTGTGTCCAGGATCTTGTTTGCTCACAGTAAATCGCCACTTCCCTTTTTGTGTCTCCTTGAGTGCTACCAGTATGTTAAACAGTACTGCTCGGCCAACAGCCATCCTGAGAGGACGTGCTTTGTTCAGGCTCTCTCAAGAGAGAGTCTAATCTAAAACCCTCTGGAATTTATAGCTGTTATTTTCACAAATTAAAAACAGAACTTTGTTTCGTATCAGTGGCAGTATTAACAGATGATTACTGGCAACTTACAGCTATGGGAAACCCCAAAAAGCAGCTGAAGGTGGAGTTTAGAGGGGCCAGATTGCTGGGCCCAGTGGAAGCGGTAAGCTTGCAGCTCAACTAGATGAGGGAGCTGACAAACCCTCTAACATGGACTAACTTAAAATGATCTAGATGCTGGACAAGAGGGTCCTAGCACTGGACCACAAATTGTACATTTTAAAGGGACACTGTCAACCCATTTTGCATCATAGTATTTCTAATTGACAGCCACATTTTATGATTGCTTATCTTCTCTAAAATGCATTCATATCACTGGTTGTTTTATTTGCCTCCTTTCTAAGTCAAACTGAAATGGATGCTAATGGTATAATTATACCCAACCTTATTTTGTCTCAAATCCTTCATCTACTCTTATTGCATACTTCCTGAACATTAGTAAGACCCCAAATCCCTGATCTACTCTTATTGCATATTTCCTGAACATCAGTAACACCCCCAAACAGTGCAGCCACTCATGATGCAATAGTCTCCTCACCTCTCACTGCATCACAAGTGGCTGGACTGTGCTGGGAGTGTTCCCAAGTCGAGGAAAGATGCAGGGGGAGTTGATCAATGAATGTAAATAAGCAGGTTTTCATGTGATAACACCAGTATGGTGGGCAGTCTGTTTTTCACTTTTAAAAAGGAAAAAAGAATCAGAATCAAACTACCAGTTACATCAGCAATCTCTACAGAATGTGATCAATCATTAATTATGTTTTTTAAAATAGTGACACTTTGAGGTCTAAGGGGGTTGGCAAGTCCCTTTAATAGTCATCTGGCACCCTGTGAAAATCATGCTTCTACCAGTCTGACAGAGGCAAAGGACACTGCCAGCAGTGGTCTAGTAAAATAGAACAAAATGCTTTGTTACAGGCTGGAAAACTAGGAAAACTTTAGTACAGCAGAAAATCTATGAACGTTAGGCTTCCCAGAACCAACAGAAGGAGATGATCCTGAAGATTTTGTAGGGTCTTGGTTGGGTAAGCATCTCCACCTGAAACTGGCCCTGTCTTCCACACCTTCAGGATAACACTGAGAATGAAGCAGTGCCTCGGACTCTTTCAGCAGCTTTAGTGGGACTGCATGGGCATGACTGCGTGCTGGAGCCTGGCACAGTGTGCAGGTCTCATAACATTGCACTCTGATGAGAAGATCTCACGCTATCCGAACCTGAGCTTTGCAACAGGAGAAGGACACAAAGCCTTGGATGGGACTCCAGCTGCCTTGTGATCCTTTGGAGTGTCGCATAATTTACACTAGCCTGCAAAACCAAAGGTGTCACACGATGGCAAGCAGTACCTCTTCAGTGACCCAAAGGACACAGGCGCTCTAGCCAAATGGATAAAAGTGGAGTTAGTAGTACAGAATAATGTGGGGGGAAGGGAAAGATTCAGATTGATCACTTGTCTGAGATACACATTTGTAAGTACCTGGCTTGAGTAACAAGGGGGTGATGGGCTGCAAGAACAGCTCAAGACAGGTTCAAGAGAAATAACTATAGTTACATTATACTGTTAATAAAGCAACTCGGGGGGGGGGGGCAGAGCCAACTGCCGAACTGAATAGATGTGAGAATACAAGTTCTGCACTTAAAACTAAACAAAACAGACAACAAAGTTAAAGAGGTGCAACTGGAGGTGACACAAGCTACGGAGACTGCTACGAAAGCTCTTACATCGGTTACCAGACTGGTAAAAGAAAATACAGTACTTTGGTACTGGCTGGAGCACCTTGAGAATCAGGTGTGAACAACAAATGTTTGCATTGTGGGAATGCCAGAAGGTGCAGAGGATGAACTGGGTATTAAAACATTTATCCAAACTTGGCTTGCAACAGTACTGAATATGGATGCTTTCACAGTTAAAAAAGCATATCAGGTCACACCACATTGCATCCTTGGAGACAGTCCGCCGGTCCATACCATCATGGCGGTGGTTGCAGACTCGGGGAAGAGGGACGAGCTTCTGTACACCGCACAAAGGGCTGCCAATATGGAATACTAGGACCATCAAGTACGGCTGTTCCCCAGTTTAAGTTACTCAACAAGATCACGACAGAAGTCTTTCGACGGAGTGAGGGCCCAATTACTTGCTTTAGGAATCCAACACATTCTGATGCTGCCTGCAAGGATCAAGATTATCTAGAGAGGTAAGATCCACATGTACACAGACCCACAAGCAGTGGGCAAGTTAGTAGCTAAGCTCCGGTCAGAATTTGCCACTCAGTGGGAGGGATCGGCTTCAGACTCTGAAGAGAACTGATTGAGTCTGTATAACATGTTATTTCTAGGGGGAGGTAAGCCAATGAGGTCCGTCTGGAACATTATAAAGTGACTAAAACTATTTTCTTTACTCAAGTTTCTTTTATTTGGGTGCAAATGCTTGTATGCGTGACAAGAAAATGTGTTTGGACTGGGGGCATGTCTCGAGTCTGAAAATGTCTGGAATGAAAAATGGCATCTAAATAAAAGACATAATGGACTTTCATAGCCATCTTCATGGATCCAGCAGGTTTTTTTTCCCATGCCTGATAGTAGATTTCCTTTCTTTACGCATGCGCCATACATAATTGGGATGGCGCAGTCAATATTCAAGGATTTTCTAGGGTTCAGAGAACAGACTTACCTTGTATACCACTCTTGAAATTTTTCTACAAGCAGCTGTTTGTTCAGACAGTTGAACTGTTAAACACAACAGAGAGTCTGGATAGCATAAGAGTGCTTCAGTTAATAGTTAATAGTTTGTTAGTATAAGCAGGCTCTCAAGGTTACTTGGATCTAATCTAGTTAATGCTAACATTAAATAAATGCAGTAGCTCTTTTTTATTCCTCATGCTCGGGTACTCCTGATAACATTGTGATAAAAGAACGTTTATCCCAGCTAGTGGGGATCTGCTAAATATCTACCTAACTGATATTAAGCTTAATAATTTTCCGGCATTATGGTAATTCAAAGTTCATATGCCTTAATTAGTTCATCCAAATGGTACCCTCAGGGCTGTAACAAAATCTGAGGCACAGTATAATATCCTGCCGTGACATGTTGATGAATATGTAATACACTCTTGCTAAATGTATTTTTGAATTATCTCTGATGTAGATAACTGTATTTTACATGCATAAAAGCAATAAAATATAATTAAAAAAATAAAATAAAACAACTCTGCTTCTAAAATTGTGCCTGCCTTGTGGCACCATCTTGGCAGTTCAATTGACCCTCCATCCAATGACTATGTGATTTCTTTCGTTCACTGAAATTCTACAATGAAACTGAAAGTTGACATTGACTCTAGAGTATCTGTTTACTGAGTGCACTGTGGTGGCTATAACATTAAGACACCACTGTTCTAATCAGAATAACTTGTTGGAAGAAATTCAGCGTTAGCAATATCCATAATACATATGTAACACTGTGTGCATTGGTCTGATACCAGTCTAAAGTTTTAGATACCATTCTGTGCTGCTGTTTTTTTCTGAAAAATTGAATGTTCAGTTGATGCCTAATTGCTGGTAAATATGGCTCCTGGTGGGAGGGTGGGTTTCAAGCAACATTATTGATGTGTTTAGGAACCTCTAGTATGTATGACCATGCAGTTCAAGTTATGCCTGATTTAAACTCTGTGTTTTATTAATATCTTAAAGGGTCAATCTCTTATGGCAATGTGCTGCTATGTGTTTGATAACCATCTTGATATTAAACTGTTACAATGGTGATAGAACCCTCAGATGTGGACTAAAACTGGGCATGTTAATGACGTAGAGTACTGAAAGTATGATGTATCAAAATACCTGAAAGTAATTTTAACATGTTGTGCACTACATGTATAATTTTCTTCTTATAAAGTAATACAAACAAAACAAAAAAATCAAACATACTGCTTGGACTGGCTGTCACGGTGAGCACCAGCTCTGGTTTCTTAAATGCTCTGCTTCTTTTCTGTTTTTACCTTGCAGTCTATTGAAGCTGCCTGAATTGTGTGTGTGGGGGGAAGCTTGCCCTTTATTGGTCCAAATCCCCCTTATCCTTGACACCCAATCTTCCCCTTACACCTATCCCTCTCTCTCTCTCTCTCTCTCTCTCGAAGCCCCCTATGGTTTTATCATTACCCACTTCCTCTGGCAGCTTGTTCCAACCCTCCATCACCCCTTCTGTGAAATAACACTTCCTAGCGACCGTACTACATGTACCCCCACCAACTTGCTTCCATTGCCCCTGCTACATGTAATTTTTCTGAGTCTAAACAATTTGCTAAAGTCCACCTAATTCATGCCTTTCATGTACTTGAAGGTTTCTATCATGTCCCCCCACCCACCACCACCGGTTTCCAGCGAGTACATGCTCAGTGTCTCCAGTCTCTGCTTGTGTGTGTTACCATTATGTCCCTGTGTCATTTTAGTGTCTCTTCTCTGCACAGTTTCTAACTTTAAACAGGTAGAAGAGCTCAGGTCACACTCAGAGCAAAAAGTACACCAGACACTAGGGTGTCTGATTCAAAAGTAACATTTATTGAAGATTAAACGGAGTTCCGTTTAGTGTCTGGGGTACTTTTTGCTCTGAGTGTGGCCTGAACTTTTGTGCTTGTTTCTTTTTTTTTTGTACTTCATTTTTATTAGTTTAGCTGTTTGTAATACACAGTACACTGCCCTCATAGGCAGTCTTCAGAAATAAGATTCCATTACAAGTAATGCACATCAACATTTTTACAGTAAGGATGTACTACGCCCCTATGTAATGTTACATCATGAGAGGGTCAACCTAAAATTTAATAACATTTCCCAATATTAATCTGTATAAAGGCCATTACTGCCATGATTAATGAACACTCTAAATATGGGTAGAATATCCCTTATCCTTCATTGATTAACAATTTTTATATAACAGAGCTAGCTCCTAACATTCCGTAACCCATCTGGCTACCTTTAATAACATTTTCACCAATGAACAATAAATGTATAAAACCACTGAAGGTCCATTATTAGTAGGCACAGGTTCCCAATATTGTGTTTTACCATTCAAATTCTAAAACAATAAACAGTACACTGCATTGTCCAACTAGTTAAAGGGCCAAAGGCACCCCTCTGAAAGAAGAGGACAGTGTCGAAATAAAGCTGTTTTAGTCTAATCAATGTGTCCACATTTCAGCCCTTAAATGAAAGTTAATACAACGGTAACCCAGAATGTGTCTGAAAATTAACAGTAACAGTTTCATATTTCAAGGCTCTCTGTGGTTGCTGGATAATTCAATGAAGCTTAAGCTCTGACTGTCTCTACTCACTGTCCTCGACCCCAGCACCACCAGGAGAGTTTGGGGTATTGTCTGGTTTGTTGCTGCACGAGTGCGTCCACCATGTGGGCTGATTCTATAGGCCTTAAGGATGGTGACTGTATCCCGGAGTAGTAGTGTGTCTGCAAAGAATTCATGCAGAAAGGGCAGAGGATCTTCTCCTTCAGTGCCCTCTGGTATGTCTAAAATTCGTACATGGGTCACTTGGGAAGCATTTTCCAGATTCTCTAGCCGACGACGTAAAAGTATATTCTCTTTAGATAGACCCGTGGAGACTGTCATCGCGGATGCTGCTACTGTCGATGCCAATTTTGTGGCTTCCTCCAGCATGCTCACCTTTGTGTCTAATATTTTTAAATTGCGACATAAAGTCTTCTAGCCTTTGATCCAGTCTTTGGATCGCTTTCAATAGGGCTGCATTGGAAGGCTGAACTGGCACATCTTCCCCCGCCCCTGATCTCAATTCCATATTGGTGGTCAGCTTAGGGTCTTTTTGTCAGGCACTTTCACCTCCTGTAGCTGCTCGATTAGTCCTGCCCATTGTTCTAGTTTCCTCCTGCAGTACTGAGCCAGAAAAGGTATTGTTGTGGTCTGTAGATTGCCTTCTATACAATTCTTGGCTTTTTATACCTTTTCAGTGTATTTTTCTCCATATTTTTAGCTTAATTGGGTTGCTTTAGCAGAGCTCTGCTAATAAGCTGCTTCAAGCTTGGCTGCTGGCCACGCCCCTTCTGCCTATTTCTAATCAGTTGTATGTACGTTTTGATCTCGGCCATTACGTCCTGGTGGCCACCTTCATTCCTTGACAGTTTCTAACTTTTTTATGTTCTTCTTGAGAACGAGACTCCAGGACTGGACTCAGTATTTGAGGTGCGGTCACACTAGAGTTCTGTATAAGGGCAGTATGACCTAATTTATCCTGCTACTGATCCCCCTAATTATGCACCCCAGCCTTCTGTTAGCTTTCCCCACTGCCTTGCTACATTGTGCTGTTGACTTCAGGCTGCTCATGATTGCTAGTCCCAAGTCATTTTCCTTATCTGACCCTCCCCCTGTGACGTGTGCCAGCAGCATTGCCACCTAGCCTCCTCTAGTCGGCTGTCAAGTAACAGAAAGCAGTGTCCCCCACTCCCTGAGGGAGGAGAGCTATCTTTGGGATCCTTGATCCTCCCTCCTTGGGTGGCCCCTGAGCAACATAAATCCCTTTCCAAACTCAGGTCACCAGCACAGCGAGCAGTAGCAATACTGCTGTGATACTGAGTCCGCTAACTTTACTCTTTTTTGACTAAGGGTGACAGGCCTCATGCCTAGTGATAATATATACCTTACTCATACATAAGGTTGATTGTTTTTAGTATCCATGGATACACAGATAAATAGAATTTGTCAGCAGATAAGGACCACTTGGTCTACCCAGTCTTCCCATTTAACCCTAACTACAGTATCCCCACATACCCTACTTGATTTCTAGTCCTTTCACCTGTCCTTCATTCCCTTTCCCCAAGATTCTCTTGCATCTGTTCCAAGCCTTCTTGAACTCTTCCACTGTCTTCACCCCAACCACCTCGGCTGGTAATCTGTTCCAGGAATCCACCACTCTCTCTGTGAAGAACTTTCTTATATCTCACTTGAATTGACCCCCCCAGCTTTATATCATGCACCTTTGTGCTTGAGCACATTTTCTTCTGAAAATACTACCAACTTGTAACTTATTTATCCCCTTTTGCAACAATGAGGAAATCAGGCAACTTCTTGCCTCTTTGTATACTGCTCACCTCTCTTGGATTAACAACAAAGGTTGCTTGGTGAAGAAGACTGCATACCAGCAATTAAAGCAACAAGTTCAGTCTAAGCTTCACTCTATGAAAGAAGAATGGTGGAAGATGAAGGCTGAGAAACTGCAAGCAGCCGCTGGCCAAAAGCACATGAAGCACTTCTACTAAAAGTTAATGGCTGTGTAAGGACCAAAAACAAATGTCACTGTCCCCATTCTCACTGATGATGGCACAAAGCTGCTAACTGACCAAGCTGAAATCTTGGAAAGATGGGACACCCACTTCGACCAAGTCCTCAACTGTCCCTCTGCAGTGTTAAATGACATACCACAACTACTCGTGCAAGATCAGCTTGCCATCCCACCTAACATTGCTGAAATCCAAGTTGCAATCAAGCAGATGTCAAGTGGTAAAGCAGTCAATTCAGACAGTATTTCTGCTGATATCTACAAGTATGGGGACCACAAGCTTAGGAAGAAACTCCTCACCCTCTACAATAAAATCTGGGATCACAAAACTGTACTGCAAGATTTCAAAGATGCCAACATTGTGCACCTCTACAAGCGTAAAGGTGAAAACTCATGTTGCGATAGTTACTGCAGAATTTCACTTTTATTGGTAGCAGGTCAAATTTTCACCCACATCATGCTCTATCGACTAAACGAACAAGTAGCAGAAAAAAGTTCTCCCAGAAAGCCAGTGCAGATTTTGGGTTGATCGCAGAGCATCCAGCATGATTTTCTCAGCCCATGAGATCCAGGAAAAGTGTAGAAAAGAGCACCAGAATCTCTACGTGTTATGTGTTGACTTGACAAAGGCATTCAGCTCCATGAATCATGATGCACTGAAAGAAATTCTTCTAAAGTTCAGATGCCCTGGCATGTCTGTGAACATTGTTCATCAATTACATGTTGGTATGATGGCCTGAGTAGTAAAGCAATGCCACGTGTCATCATAATTTGCCGTCATTTGTGTTAAACAAGGTTGTATTCTTGTCCCAACCCTGTGCAGCATACTGTTTGCTGCAGTACTGCTCAATGCATTCAAGAACTATGACAGGGGAATCTACATTCGATACTGCACAGGCGGTGGCATCTTCAACCTTTGATGGCTACAAGCTAAAATGAAAGTAATGCAGATAACCGTTCGCGATGTACTCTTTGCTGATGACTGCACGTTACTCGGCCACACTCTTGAGGACATCCAACTGCTATCCGACTGTTTTGCTTGAGCGGTACAGTGTTTTGGCCTTACAATCAACAAAAATGAAGTCATGGGGAGGGGTGCAGGATGCTACCAGCACCTGTGCAAGAGTAAGACGAAAATGCGGTAGGGCCCAAAAACCCTGTTGGTGGACCAGGGACGTCCAGGAGGTGTGCGGGAAAAGCAGCCTATAAAAATTCAAGTGCTCAAGGGTGAAAGGGATCGAGGGGAGTATGAGCTGTTGGCTAGAAGGGCCACTAGAGTGGTGAGGCGGCTAAGGCAAGGAAGGAGCAGAACCTGGCCAGGGAAATTAGGAGAGGAAAAAGGGTTCTTTAGATACATTGGGGAAAGGCGAAGGGTGAAGGGGCAGATTAGCAGGATTAAATCAGGGAGATGGGCACAAGACCCAGAGGAGCAGGCTGAGGTACTAAATGAGTACTTCACCTCAGTTTTCACCAGGGAAAATGGGATGCTGCATCATACATGGGAGGAGACAGAGATAATGAGGAGGGGCCCTTACCAATCGGCAGGTCTGGGGAGAGGGGCATCACTGGCAGGTGGGGGAGGGCTAAGCAGGAGAGAGGTACTGGAAGTGGAAATCACAGCAGAGAGGTGAGGAAGCCCTCAGCTCCCTTAAGATGGAGAAAGCTCTGGGGCTGGATAAATTACATCCTAGAGTGCACGAAGGAACTTGCAGATGTCCTGGCGAAACCCCTGGCAGAGCTTTTCACCATCTCTCTGAGGACAGGGTGGGTGCCCCAAGACTGGAAGGTGGCGCATGTAGTGCCTATCCACAAGGGGGATCAAGGGAGCTGGCAGGGAACTACAGGCCTGTCAGCCTGACATCAGTGGTGGGCAAGGTGATGGAGGGCATTGTCAAGGAGGAGGCTGGGGGCCCTGGATAAGTCAGGGTGCCTGGGCGATAGACAGCATGGATTCATCCCGGGGAAATCGTGTCAGACAAACCTGGTGGAGTTCTATGACTGGGTGACAAGTGCCTTGGACCTGGGTAGACCAGTGGATGTCCTCTTTCTGGACTTCAGCAAGGCATTTGACTCTGTTCCTCACGTGGGCCTGTTGGATAAACTAGGAGAAATGGGGGTGGGAAACCAGATGATCCGATGGATAGGCAATTGGCTCCAGGACCGGACCCAGAGGGTCGTAGTTAGTGGGATAATCTCTTCCCCAAGGAGGGTCATTAGTGGGGTCCCAGGGATCAGTCCTTGGGCCCTTCTGTTCAACGCCTATGTATCTGACATAAGGACAGAATCAGGAGTGAGATGAGTCTCTTTGCAGATGACTCGAAACTGGGGGCAGTGGTGGATGGGGAGGAGGGAGGGTGGCCCTGCAGGGACCTGGAGGCTCTGGAAGATGGTCTAGAAAGTGGAAGCTGAGGGTTTAATGCAGGAAATGCAAGGTACTCCACCTGGGGCAGAAACCCAGGCCAAGTGTACACCCTGGGGGAATACTACAAGTCTCAATGGCTGAGAGGGACCTGGGGGTGGTGGTGGATGTCAAGATGAACAACTCTGAGACTTGTGGGAGGGCAACAGCCAAGGCCAACAGGATGCTGGGATGCATCGCTGGGGATCACCTCAGAAGGAGAGTGATACTCCCTCTCTATAACTGCTTGGTGAGGCCGCACCTGAGTACTGCGTGCAGTTTGGAGGCCACACTTAAAGAGGGACATTAACCTCCTGGAGAGGGTCCAGAGGAGGGCAACCAAAATGATTTGGGGCTTGGGGGACAGGACCTAGGAGGAGAGGCTCAAAGAGCTAAATATGTACACTTTGGAAGAGAGAAGGGACCGGGGGGACATGATAGAGGTCTTCAGGTACATGAAGAGGGTAAATAGGGGAGGAACAGTGAGGGTGCTTCGAAGGAAGGAGGAAGGGGCCACTAGAGGGCATGGGTGGAAGCTGGAGGGGGGAAGATTCAGGGGAGAAAGGAGGAGGTGCTACTTCACTGAGAGAGGTGGTAGAGCCATGGAATGCACTACCTAGGGGCTGGTGGAAGCAGAGACAGTGAGGGGTTCAAGAGGGTGGGACAGGTACAGGGGAAGGGTTCAGGAAGCAAAATCCAATGCAGTAAGAATATCCGGAACTGGGAAGGGAGAAGCCAGAGAAGGCGAGGGGGACAGCAAGGTCAGCACCCAGGGTGGGGGCTGACCAAACGAGCAGACACGAAAGACCATTAGGCCTATTCTGCTGGCATTTTAGTATGTTAGTATGGTCCCGCCCATACATGGTCATCAACTTCAGGGAGGCAGTATAGTGCAGTGGTTTAAGGCTATGAGCTGCAAATCTGGAGACCTGGGTTTGACTCCCACAGCCTCCACTTGCATACTGTGTGACCCTGAGCAAATCACTTAACTTCCCTGTGCTCCCAGGTCACACCTGTAAACAAGCTTTCAGCTTAGTGTGCCACTCCTGGTTAAACAATTGAAAAAAAACAAAAAAAAAAACTTACACCCCCTGTGGTTATGATTAGTAACATACCACTTACAGTCCTGGATAAACTCTGCTACCTTGGTAGTATTCTCATGCAGAATGCCATGATCAACAATGACATCACTCAGAAAATTAGCAGGGCCAGCTCTGCCTTTGGCAAACTTGAGCAGAGACTCTGGCAGGAACGAGGGATTAGTCTGCAAACAAAAGTCACTATATTCCAAGCTGTTGTCTTTACCACCCTCCTACATGAATCGGAGTTGTAGACCTGCTACCACCGTTACGTTAAATGACTTGACAGTTTCCACTTGTGCTATGACATGTCGCTGGCATCAAGTGGCAAGACAAGGTGCCTAATACAGACATCCTCAAGCACTGCAATATAACCAGAATCAAGGCCATGATCAAAAAGGTCTGGACACATCGTTCGCATGCCTGACCATAGAATTCCCAAATCTGTCTTCTATAGAGAACTGCAGTTCAGGTATTGTAACAGAGGTGGGTAGATGAAATGCTATAAAGACACATTAAAAGCCACCTTAAAATCTTGCAGTATTAACCCCGAAACCTGGGAAAACACAGCCACCGACAGACCACAATGGCATTATGTCTGCCAGGTTGGTTTGAATGAATTTGAGGCTGTGAGGTTGCAAGATTTGGCTGGCAAGCAAGGCACTTCATCTACCCACATCACCTGGCTTCCAGTGTGACATATATGGCCACATATGTACGTCCAGGACTGGATTCTTCTCCCATCAATGGACCCACAGCAATTGAGACTCATCTGTCAACTTGACAGGAGACTCCATCATTTACCCCCTTTATGTATTTAGATATCTTTATCATATCCCCCCTTTTCTTTCCTCCAGAGTGTACATATTGAGTTCCCTCAGTCTCTCTTCATAGGTCTTCTGTTAAAGACCTTTCACCATTTCAGTTGCCCTCCTCTTGACTGCTTCCATTCTGTGTAATTGTACACAGTATTCCAGATGAAGTCTCACCAGTGACCTGTACAAAGGTAACACAACCTCCCTATTTCTGCTGGTTATCCCTCTCCCTATGCAACCCAGCATCCCACTAGCTTTCCCAACTGCCTTGTCACACTAACTGGCTACCTTTAGGTCATTCAAGGTAATTACACCTACTGTAGGGCTCTCTCCTGCTTGGCAGTTGTCAATATCACTCCTATATATATAGATAGTGGCACCCCTAATCACAGCTTTAAGGGCTTCCAATGTGGTGGAGTAGGACATGTCCTCTGGTTTATTATAAAGTAAAAATTATTCCCTTATGACTTCCCTCATGTGAACCCTGTACTGGTCTGAACTTAGAAGTGTTGGGTCTAGCCTCCACTGATGAGTAGGCTGATCAGATCTTCCCAAGTGAAGACTAAATTCCAGCGGGGCATGGTCCAATACATATATTGGGCCATAAAATGGTTTTCTAGCCCCTCTCAAAATATCTGGGGATACTAAAAAATAATCTATCCAAGTGAAAACTTGGCGAGCTGGCCAGTAAAAGGAGAACTCTGATTTGTTTGGATAAAAGTGCCTCCACACTTCCTTCAAGGCTCTATCCCTCGCTAGGTCTCTCAAGGCGACAAAGCTTCTTGGAGGAGGCCCCCTCCCTCGAACCGAGTGGTCCACATCCCAATCCCAATAAGTGTTGAAGTCTCCCCCTATAATTAAGTTATTGGAAAAGGGAGCCAGGATCACTGCTAGATGTCGAAAGAAATCCGGGTCATCTATGTTGGTGCTACACACTGCCATTAATGTAAACCTGGAGCCCTCAATCATAACATCCATCAGCAGATAATGCCCCTGGTGATCCTCCCTCACTGACTGTGTCTCCACACTCAACTGGGGGCAAACCACATCACCCTCCTAGCCTTGAAGAAAAAGGTGCGCCAACACCCCCATGATTAGCCAGCTTTGAAATTTCTTCTTTCACCATGTGGGTTTCTTGAAGGAAACAAATATCCCCTTTCTCTTGTTTAAATATGCCCAAACCCTCGACCACAGCCTTGAGCCCTGAACATTCCACGTAAGACACTTTAGGTAATGCATAACCTGACATCATCATTATTTTCCTGCTGAATATCATAAAACTCCAGTGATGTCCCAGCACTGTAAACCTGTTTTTAATAAACAATAACTTCAAAAAACACAACCAATCTACCCCAGCATTCCTCCCTCGTTCTCCCCCTGTAAACCATAACCTCCCAAAACCCTCAAACAAGTAGTAACCCACAAGAATCCCGCTACCCATCATCAAAACCCAGATAGGTTATGTAAAGTACTCCTCCCTCTACTCCTCGTGGAAGCGCCGAAGGGGATCATCTGGTGCAATTGTACCTCTATTTGTTAAACAAGCCATCATGGGGGGGTGGGGGATAGAGATTAGCCCCTCCACTTGGGGAGGGACTCCCCTCCAGCCACCCTGCACCTTGAAAACTATATGCTACAGCACAGAATGGGCCCCGGGCCAGCCTTTGAGGGGCACCGACACCCTGCGTGGTGTCTTGTGCCATCTCTGAGCCTTCCCTTTATGCAGTTTCAGATTATCATCTATAGCTCTTATGTCAGATCCACGTCACAGGCACATCCCATATAATGATTGCGCCATATAGTAGCCAATCGTTATAAAAGTGCAGTCAAGGGAGCACCCCTAAATCCCCACCTATAATATTATTGTCAGTGCTCTCCCAAATTGAAAGCCTTGTAAACCAGGAACAAACCATTGTGTGAATTAAAGATCACCCACTCCTGCAAATTACAACCTGCAAACTTCCCTAAACCTCAGGGTAGGACAAACAATAACAATTATTGCATAAACAACAGTAACATTTAAAACAGGACAATAAAGTAGATTAGGTGACCGCAGCATCTGAAAACAGCCTCAAAGCCATCAATGACTTAATACACAGTCAGAAGCCATTATACCACGTAAATAGTGTCTCCAGGACTGCAGACCTCTCAAAATTGATGTCTCTCTAGCCAGGTCAAACAACCAATATTAAAATTATTTGTTTTTAAAATTATTGTTTTCCCCCGGGAAAGCCTAGACCCTTAAATATCAAGACACCCAGGGCTCTCAATCCTGCCATTATAGGCTGGGTATTTCCCATTGCGAATCACTGAAAGAAGATTACCAGCCTTGCTATGCATGATTATTCCCCAGATGCTGGGGTGAGGGAACAAAACCACAGGGCCAGCCATTTAAATAAAGGCCGACTCCACAAGGGAGCTAACAGCCTACCAGGATTTGTAAGGTGGGCCCAAACCATCAGCTTTCCAATTGGAGGCCGCCCTGGGACCAAAGCTAAACTTCAACATCAAATTTCACCAGCCCGTACTGCACCGGGTAAGACCGATAGATCTGCATACTTGTGTGCCCAATTTAAGACCGGGGGGCTGCTTGAAAACATCTCAAAAGTCACAAGGACCAGGAGGGCCAGAGTTAAGCAGGTCCACAGAGACACAAGGGGCTCCTATGTTAGTTAAGCCCTGGCTACAGACGCCTTTGCACAGTACCTTTAACTGCTTGCAAATCACTCGATTCTGCCTTGACCTCTTCTAACTTCAGAGATAGTTCTTGGGTTATGAAGTGCACTGCCACCTCAGGATCTGTAAAAGATCTACTCTCTTGGTTTCTTGGTTGTATCACTAGCCAAGCTGGATAAAGAAGCAAGAATGGGCAGTTGAGTTCATGTAGCTTCTTTCTTGCCACCGTAAATGCTTGCCTCTCACCCTGCATTTTCCTGGAAAAGTCTGGGAAGATGCTAACGACTCTTCCTTGCTCCTTCAGTTGGCCCACAGTATGGGATGCATCCAGGATCTGCTGTCTGTCCGGAAACCTTAAGAATTTTATTATAATATGTCGGGCCGTTCGCCCGGACCTGGTTTTCCTCCCGGAGAGCGGTGGGCTCTCTGGATCTCCAGCATCAGGTCTACAGGGAGACCCAGTGATGTTTTCAGACAGTTAGATATATGCCTCAAGTCTTTATTTTCTAGGCCCTCTGGGAGGCCCACAATTTGCACATTATTACCTCTCCCAGTTTTCATGGTCATCAATACTGGCTTCAACACTTCTGTTTCCCAGAGAGCTTGCTGTAGCAGAGTCAACACGCTGTTGGGAGTCCTCCCGATCACTCACCCACTGCTCCAATTTGCCCAGGCGTGTAGTGTGGCTCTCCACCATATCACTCAAATTATTTACTGTTTGTTGGAGGTGCGTTAGTTGCGCTCCTATGGTCTCAAACCCAGAACGCATTTGGTGGGTTAAGTCAAATTTCAAAGTCTGGAGCAGCGTTTCTATGTTGGGATGATCTTGTACCTCCATATCAGGTGGTTAAGCTCTCAGGGCCTGTGGATTTCTAGAAGTGAATGGTGCGGCCATAGTGGTTTATGTAGGTATATGCAGGACCAGCTTCTCGCTTCTTTTAAGCTGGGCTTGCTTATTCTTCAGTTTTTTATGAGTGGCCATCAGGCACATCTTCAATCTAGCAAAAATAGTCAGAGTACTGTAGATTTTATGTAGGATGGTATGGATTTTAACCAGATGATCCCAGAGCTAAAAGACTAAGCCTCCATGCTCTTCCTCAACCAGGTCACGCCGCCACCCATCAAAAGATATTTTAAAAGTAGAGATGAGGGGATGGTGATGCCATTGCATAGGACATATGTGAGACCAGTTCTGGATTATGGTAGCCAGGCATGGGGGGGCTATTACAAAAGGAACCAAGGATCAGATAGAAAAAGTCCAAAGACATGCAACCAAAATCATATATAACTTAAAAAGCTTGTCATACAATGAGTGACTACAAAAATTAAATTTTATGCCACTAGGAACAAGAATGATTCGGGGATACATGCTCTACTGTTGTTATGACATCATGCAGGAAAGTTATCTAATAAACAAACTCGACTTTGAATTTAAAAATTTTAACCTAGGAACAAGGGGTCACCCATTGCAGCAGAGACCCAAAAGATTCCTCACTAACAAGAGAAAGGCCTTTTTCACACAGAGAGTGGTGAATCCTTGGAACAGTTTGCCCTTGGAGATAATAATTAGTAAAGATAAAAACAGTTTAAAAAACTAGATACCTATATACTAGAAGGAAATAGGCTGTGCTATTATGGGTAAACTGGTAGGAGTTCACATGGGCATACCACCCCTGACTCCTTAAACCTTAGTAGGAACCTTAAATCTTAGTATGAGATACTTGAGGTAAACCATATGTTTTGTAATAATGCAATACTGGGGCTAATACAGTACAGTGAGTACAAGCAGTGCTACTGACAAGACAGTAACTAGTATCTGAGGCTGCACAATTGCAGTGGGATGCACTCAACAGGTGACCCAGAAGCTGTGATTTAAAGAGTGGGTGGGAGAGGGCAGTTCTAAATCCCACTGGAAGGGCATTCCAGAGAGATGGTCTGGCAGAGGAGCAAGACATTTTGCCCATGTTAGAATTTATCCATGGCACTTAAAACAGAAGGCGATCAAAGATGTGCAAGTCACATGGATTTGTTTTGGGCCTAAGGAACCTCAACAAGGGAGAGAGAGAGAGGCTAGTGGTCCATAGTGACTTATCTATCAGACAGCAAAGGGTAAAGTCCTTGTGAGCCTGCAGTGAGAGCCAGCTAAGGTTACTGTAAAGGTCACATCGGTGTCTTCTAAAAGGGGCCAGTGAGTCAAATCAGCATATGTTGTTGTAAATTTTGGTTGGCCGAGATGTATTTCACAGTAGCTTGGGGTAAATGGGAGGTATAATCCAGTACAGGCTGCATAGTACTTTTAGTAATGG
Source organism: Neoceratodus forsteri (assembly GCA_016271365.2). Classification (NCBI taxonomy): domain Eukaryota; kingdom Metazoa; phylum Chordata; order Ceratodontiformes; family Ceratodontidae; genus Neoceratodus; species Neoceratodus forsteri. Next base: position 334,156,166 of record CM057456.1, on the reverse strand, counting down.
TGAGGTGAACTTCAGGGGTCATGGAGTTCTTCAGTCTCTATGCTAAACCCAATTGTTGGTGAATTATTTTACTCAGAGAATCAATGTGATCAGAGTAGGTGAGGGAGAGTTCAAGTGTGATTCCTAGGTATTTGAAGGTGTGTACCTGCTCCATGATCCAGTCATCAGAGTAGACAAGATTTACTGGGGAGGATTAATCATTTAGTTTCCCTGCCAGTGTTTGACCCAGCTAAAGCTGTTTTTGACAGACTGGCCATGGTCCATTGAAATAGGCTACCTAGAGGGAGCTATTTATAAAAAGAGGATGGATCCACCTTCTGTAGTAGTATGCAACCTCACTACAGCATTATGGCAGGCATTACATGCAGCATGTGGCTTAGTGAAGGGATATAGGTATGTATGTTCCTGTAAGGTTTGTATGTGGTTCCACCTAGTATCTACAGCTTTTTTTTTTATTCTCATGTTTATTCCTCTTCTTCGCCCCTCAGCTCTGGTCTCCTCGGGAGACACCAAGGAGTCATCCCTCTGCAGTCCGCCCTGCCTGGACAATCCTCCGTCCCCATGTATCCTCGGTTTACCCCCCTGTGGGGACGAGGTGGGCCCCTAACATCCTGAGCAGTTAGTAGCATCAGTCGGGAGGGTGTCAGGCAGGTGGTCACAGATTGAGGGCAAGCTCTAGTGCTCTGTCTCTGCTGGAGCTGAAGGGTGTTTTTCCCTGTTTCTTGGGGAGTGGCTGGCGACCTGATGTCAAGGCATGTTACCGATGTCTGACACTCTCCTGCTCTTCTTCCGGGTCGTCAGTGCTTGCTGCAACTCCGGCCTCCGCCAGAGGGCAACCGAGTACCGACTTGGGACCCCTGTCCCTCCCGGGAGAGAAGAGCTGTTCTCCGGACCCTCAATCTTCTCCCTCCCCTGCCGACCCCCAGCAACCTGGGCTCGTTTCCAAACTCGGGTCACCGGCGTGGCGTGAGGTGTGGTGTTCAGCACCTCTACCCTCAGTGCCACCGGGCTGACTCTAGTATCTACAGCTTTGATGGGGATATAAACCAGAATACCAGTGTCATTATTACAAAAATGTTACTGGCTCAGTATGGCTCACAAAATGCCACCTCCTTATAGCAAACGTAACCTACAATATGAATGGTCAGTATTGCATAGCCACTTATCATGAATCATTCACTTATGGGAACTAACATGTCCAATAACTGTCCCAAACTTCTGCTTCACTCCCCCTACTCACACTGTCATTGGCCAAACAGTTACATTATCAGTGCCACTTCATGATGAACAATATGTTCTCCATGAACCTGATCATCAAAATTATGTCATAAATTACATTCCAACATTCAAAGTGCATATTGCTCCACTCACCCTACATCTACAGTTTTTATTGAACCGCAAAGATGAACATATGATAATAATCATCAGTAGCATGAATCAAGCACAGCAATCATCGTATACTCTATTACATAATGGTGATTTTGCTTTGTTCATTTCAAATTCATAAATCAAAATTACTTCCAAGCTATAATCATGTTACAAGTTATTTTAGTACTTATTGTAGCTACTGTGCTATATTGTCTCAGGTGTCTTCTGAAATTACATTATAGTGAACCTATAGCCTTCAAGTTTCAAGTTTGTTTATTTGGGATGATTTCATTGAGCAAGTTCATTTACAATGATGTCCCCTTGTACAAATAAAAAAGAATGTCATAAAAAAATACACATCAAAGGATACATAATACATCAACATTTAATGTATACCAAATTTCACAATACAAGTTTACATAAAACACTTCTCACAAATATATTGCATAATTCAATCCTATGTAACCCCTTTTGTAGAATGTTTAAATCTTTCACAAAATATTACAGTAGTCATAAACCATGTCTTTATGATGATGGCCTGTGATGGTGTCTTTTGCTTAATCAAAATCTATCTGGCAATGAATTCCATTCATGAGGAATCATATGACTAAAAATGATTGGTTCTCAATGTTTTAGACCTAGGGATTGTCAATTCCACTAAATCCAAATTTCTCAGACATCCTTTCCGTACCCTAACCTCTAAATGCTCTAACAAACAGTCAGGAACATCTCCCCATATACACTTGGATGCAAACAATATTCGGTGCAGTTGATGCCTTTCTTGTAATGAGGCCCATCCTAGTTGGTTATATAACTTAGCATCCATGTGTATCATAGGAGGCCCTAAGCACAGATCTTTTTTTTTTAATTTTTGTATATTTTGTTTCTGCTCCGGACTCGGGAAACCCTCTCCAGCTTTCCCGCACTCCGACTCTACCTCCCGTCTGAAACCATCTCCTACCAGGTCCGCCCCAGCCTGAGAGATCCCCCGGCTCTGAACTCCCCCCCGAGGCGGGTCTGCCTTTGTCCTGGTGCTCTATCTACAATCTAATTCACCGGGCTGGAGTGGGAGGGAGGCCCCTGGTGAAGCAATCCCAACTGTGGCTGTGGCACTGGAGGAGCCTACACCTATCCCGAGACCAGGGATTTTCCATGGTAGTTTCTCCCCAGGAGTGCAGATGTGCAATGACATCTCGCGTGGCATCTCACTGCGTCCACCACTGCTCCATCCCTTATTTGCCTCAACATCTTGTAGTGCCTCCGGTCTCCACTGGGGGCCATTAAGATGCTGAACAAACCCTGAACCCTCCCCAGGAGAGAGGCAGTCCATTGGATGCTCAATCCTCTCCCTCCACTGCCAGCCTCCGGCAGTCCAAGTCCATTCCCGAACCAGGGTTGCCAGCATGGCGCGAGGTGTGGCATCCAGTGCCTCAACCCTCAGTTCCACCAGGCTGGCCTAAGCACAAATCTTGCCATCTTTTTATATAATATATCTAATTTGGTAAGTTTTTCCTTTCTACTGTACTCATACACAATATCTGCATAATCTAGGATTGGCAGAATGTGTGACTTACTATCTTTAACCTAGTCTATGTATCCAAACACCCCTGGTGTCAGTATAATGCTCCTAAATACTTCCCTACCTTATTTATAAACGTAGCTGCATGAATATTCCCTAACCCTACTGTAACCATCTAGCACCCCAAATACGTATATGTCTCTACTTATTTCAGTGTTTCACCTTCCAATGTATAGATTTCCAGTGGACTGTTCAAAGAATCATACTGTTTCTTTGTAGACCCAGTCAGCATCACATTTGTTTTAGATGAGTTCAACTTTATATGGGACTGGCCAAAATAAACCTGTAATTTATCAAACACTTGCTGTAACCTCATCTGAACCCCCCTAACTGCAACATCAGAGGTGTACACCACAGTGTTATCACCATAACACTTATAGTCAACACCCCCAATGCTGCTCCCCAATTCCCTCAGGTAAATAGTAAACAGTAAGGGACCTAAAACAGATCCCTGTTGGACTCCCTTCTTAGTATTTATAACTTTAGAATGTTGTCCATTCACAACTGTACTTTGCTGATGTCCAATCAAATAATTTTGAAACCATATCAGAGCCTCCAACCCCAATCCCAAATCTCCCAGTCTCTTCAAAAGTATTTTGTGATCCACAGTGCTGAAGGCCCTGGAGAGGTCAACAAAGACATTGAAACAAGAACCTTGACACATGCTCATGTATTGCAGACTATATAACATGATAGATCCTTATTTTGTTGTGACACCACCTTGCAAGGGTATCAAGTGGGGGACTGTTAGCATACGCATGTGGATCTGTCACACATACGCTTGTGATCTGACATATATACACACACTGTCATACATGCATTCCCTATATGTGTATTACTAATGACAGAAAATTATTTGCTGCATGCTACAGGTTAGGTATTAGTGAAATGCATTGTTAGAGTTATTTGTTTATTAGTGCTAAATGCCTTTTAGAATTGCTGAGTGACCATTTATGCATATGTCGCTATGATTGGTTTTAGTAAGATTTGAATTTTACTGACTGTGCTAAATGTGGAAAAGTACTGCCAGGAGATGAGTTCATGCAGGAGACAAGAATGTATTATTCTCTACTACTATAAGAAAACCCTAGGTTAGCTTGTTTGATATGAGGCAGCTGCACATGGCAGGCAATGCTGACGATGTTCTATACTGGGAAAGTGATTATTTTGTATGTAGATAAGGGAAATTGAAACAATAATCATAGTCATGAAATACTGTATAAATACAGGATCATTTGGGGGTCTCAGATGAGTAGAGTCCAGACTGCAGATGGGGGGAGGGGGCTGCCCTCTCTCTCTCTCTCTCTCTCTCATGGTAGTATGTATAGTTTTTTTTGTATTTTGTTATAGCTTAAATAAAATGCTTATGCTGTAACTGTGTCTCTGCAATGTCATTACCCCCTAAGAACAAATCCATGACAAGGGATTGGCATAGAAATCATACAAATTTACACCCCCAAGGACCTCAGCATGGACTAGACCCATCAGAGCTCTCCCGCTGGTCCCTGGTGGCAAAGCTGAGGTCAGGATAGATAGATAGACATTTTGCCCCTTTCTGAGATTAATGGGCCCTCTGTCATGCCACCACCAATACCTGATATCTCTCATGTTCACCAACTTACATTATCAGCAATGTGTGTGTGGGCCTGCATTCTCCTCCCTCTGGCATCTCTGAGTAATTCTGTAGGCTTGATGGATAGTTGGGAGTGTCTCCAACGTCAAATACTTCCTCAACCATTGCCTTGCAAAAGTCAATGGATTCTCCACCTCAATTGCTTCAGCCAGTGCAAGGACATGAATGTTAGAAGTCCTGGTTTTGTTCTTTAGGGCTTCATATCTGAAGTGAAGGAGCTTGTTTTCTTTTACAAGCTCAGAGGACACTATTGCAGTCTTAAGAACTGACCTGACCATCTGTTTCACCTCAGCTGCAGCTCGGCTGGGTCTCACAAAGTATAAGATGACTGCTGAAATCTTGCAATTTTTCTGTTTTGGCAACTGTTAAGCCCAGTGCATGGATGGCCTGCATCATGTCATTCAGTGTAAAATTGTGATTTTCCAAGAGCTAAGCTTGCAATAAGGTCCTGATTTTACTATCCACAAAGACAGAAACAGTTACGCTTATCTCTTTTAATGCTGCTGCCACAGCAGCAAGAAAATATCACATTACAACAGCAGACTGGGAAGAAAAATGGTTCTGCAAGAAAAGGAACATTCCACCAGTTTTCCCTGCTCTCACCGCCCCCCCCCCACACACACACACACATTGCAGTGCATAAGGATATATCAGTCCAGGTTAGCACTCCCACTTCCTCTTTTCTTCTGTGAGCAGAAGTAACATTCCACTTTATGCCATCCATCACGTAGTTCCATCTCTTACTTCATGTGGACAGGTAAATATGCCTCCAGTTCCAGTCTGTCAGTTCAGAGTCTTCTTTGAGTCACTCCCAAGGAGCTGGAAGAGAATACACAAATTGAGGGTGGGAAGAGGGGGCCGCAACTGTTTTGCATCTGTGTGGTTAGTAAAATCATGACCTTCTTTAAAGCTTTGCTCCTGGAAAATCACAATTTTATATCACCATACAGAGGCTCCACAATTATTGCTAGTTCAGAGCCTTGCAGAAAACATTAGTCACAGATGAATCTGATATAGATTTTGAATAAAACTGCTTAAACACAGAGTCCTTAGCTCATTCAGTAGCCTTCAGGATGTCTTTTGTTCTGACTCCACTGCCTTGCTGGCCATTGTGATATATTGTGGGTCAGTACAAGAGACTTCATACACAGTGTGTCAGTTAGTGGCCATCTTTTATTCTACTCAGAGATAGTGGTCTTACATCACTGGACATACACAAAGAAAGGCTTATTGGGGAGGTGCTGTTGAGCCGAGCTGACAGGCAGCAATCTTTTCTAGCTCCATCAGAAAAGCTCTAAAATTGTTGATATTTCTGGGTTTTAGAGTAATTTTTGAAAAAACAAATACCACAGAGTGAAAGAGGGACCCAATAAACATAAAATGGGTAACCCCAAGAAAGATAAAGGTGGAGGAGCCAGCACTAAATCAACAAGTGGATCCCATTGGGACAAACTGTGACGGAGGGCATGCTGTACCTCAACGTGAGCCGAGAAGACAGTGTCATCAATCGGCATTAAGCTACAGAGAATAATTGCATCAACGGCTGATCCGAACACTAAAATGGACATATTGCAACCAGAGTTACTGTGGTGGAGAAATCAGTGGAGGAAATACAGCTTGAGGTCGGAGATATGAAGCGGCAAGGAAAGTCGTCTGCTGCAGCAACCACTCTTCTAATGAAGGAAAACCACCACATGAGGGCTAGGCTCGAGACCCTAGAAAACCAGGCCCGATTGGTGCATGTTAGAATTCTGGGCCTGCCCGAGGGGATAGAGGGGGATCACCTTCTTTGTTTCTCTGAGAGTGGCTAGACTCAAAGTTATTGCCAGAAGGTCAGAGCTTGAATATTCTATATCAAAAAGCTTAACGGATCACCCCAAGAGGCTATTGGGGGGAAATGGAGAATCCTAGGACCATGCCCTTGGTTACAGATGGCATCGGCTCTCGGGACAGAATACTCAAACTCACCAGATAAGTAGGACCCCTCACTCAGGACGACCGAAACATCTATGTTTTCCCAGATCTGAGCTACGCGACACTTCTCAGGAGGAAGAAATTCGATGGGGTCCGAAAAGTGTTGAGGATGCCTCAATCATCCACACGGTAGCGTTCCCAGCAAGGTTGCGCATTGTACACAGGGGGCAAAGTATGGGCCTTCTCCAACCCCACTGAAGCAGGGAAATGGGCCTTTCATTTTGTCACTGACCGCTCAAGACGACGGGGAGCAGGGGACAGCGATTCAGAAACCGAAGGCTGAAATAATGGAACTCTAACTGTAACGAACTGATCAGGCCTGTCCCTTCTTTGTTGTCTCTAAGTTTTATCTTACAGTTTTACGTAAAACTGGATTTTACAGTTGTGTTCACCAGAGCATGCTGTTTCCTTAAGTCGGTTATATGATTGGGGACGTATTAGAGCGGGGATGATATCTCCTTGTGGTTACAGTAAAACTAAAGGCTTTCTGAGCTAATCACTATGTAAAACAGTTTAAAAATGCTGAGACCTTCATTTAGATTTTTTGTCTGCTTATTCTGATGGATCGTAATTTTCTTTTTTAAGATACTAGTACTAATACCAAGATACTGCTGTCCTGGGTAAACACCGTGGCCCAGATATTCAAAAGGGTTGTACATGACGCAACAGTGTTGCACCATGCGCAACCCACAGATGCGCCCCGGTGCGATATTTAAAAGGGAAAAGTGCGCTGCACAAATCCCGATGCGCTGGAGTGCATCAGTAATGTATGCAGGCACAGATAGGGGGGGAGTGCCCATGCATAACCTGCACAGCCTGATATTCAGCCCGGGATGTGCAGAGCCATGCATGCACAACCCCTACTTGTGCCTACACAAAGTTAAGCCAAAAAAAAAAAGGAACAAATGATGGCCACCCACAGGTGAGCTGCCGCATTGCAGGGCGCAACACGGCAGCTGCCACCTGTGGGTGGCTACCCGAGTTCCTGCTGCACCTGGCTGTGCCCCCCATGCCCCATCACGGACATCTGTGTACATAAACCCCCCTCCAATATCCCTGGTGGTCCAGTGGACCACTATGTTGTCCTACCATTTGTCTCCCAAAAAAAGCCTTGTCTAATATCCCTGGTGGTCCAGTGGACCGCTATGTGCCGATCAAGGCATCGATATAATAAGCCCCCGTCCAATATCCCTGGTGGTCCAGTGGACCGATCGCTGCCCGATCGCGGGCATCTGTGTAAATCCCCCCCACCAATATCGCTGGTGGTCCAGTGGACCGCACTCTGCCCGATCGCGGGCATCTGTAAAACATAAGATGACCTATTACCCTGGTGGTCTAGTGTAACCCTCCCCACCCGCCCACTGAGCCCCGCCCCTCTCTCCCCGGTCAGCCAGGCGGGAGGCAGCACCACCAGCCTGCCGCCCACGCCCGCCCGTCTGACAGCTCGGTGTAGGGCTGCCGCCCGTGGTTCTGGCGTGAGCCAATGAGCGTGCACCATACTACATAGTCCAGATAAGGAGAATCATTCACATATCTGAATGTGTAGTGTCGGTATGGTTGCACGCCCATTGGCTCACGCCAGAACTAATGGGCATGCAGCCCTACCGAGCTGTCAGTCGGTGGGTGGCGGGCGGCAGGCGGGTGGTGCCGCGCTCGCCAGCTGACCGGGGCGCGGGCGGGCCCAGTGGGCGGTGAGGGGGCAACACTAGACCACCAGGGTAATAGGTCGCCTTTATGTTTTACAGATGCCCGCGATCGGGCAGAGTGCTGTCCACTGACCACCAGGGAATTACGGGGATTTAAGCACAGATGCCCGCAATCTGGCAGCGATCGTCCACTGGACCACCAGGGATATTGATGGGGGTAGCTTTATTATACCGATGCCCGCGATCGGGCACATAGCGTCCACTGACCACCAGGGATATTAGACGAGGAAGATTTTTGGGAAGACAATGCCCGCGACAGCTGTAGAAGCTAGTCCTCGACGGCTGCTGCCTGGCAGGTGCCAGGCGAAGTCGTCGGGGATCGGTGCACCTACATTAATGGGATGCAATGGAGCCATAATGACATGCAATGGCCCCATGTGCACCTTGCATAAATTATGGCCCCATTTGCATGTCCCCTTTTGACTATTGCAGGTGCTGTGCTTGGCGCAATGGCACTTGTGCTAGTGTATCTCCATGCTCCACTCTGGCCACTTGCGCTGGCGCAGTGCCACTGTGCCATGCACAGTGGATATGGCCAGGGTGCGATATTCAAAGCTGCTGCACCATAGCGCAGCTCCGTTGAATATCGCCCAGGCCACACCCCTGCACAACCAAGCTGAGCTGCGCCCAGGCTCGTGCCACAGCCTGGCACAGTTTGAAAATCCGGGCCCTAGAGTTTACTTTGAACTTTTAGTTTATAAAGTATGACACCAAATGCCCTCTGGTAGGGTTTGGATTTTTCGGGACTTTCATGGACTTAAGTTATAGAGGAAAAGTCATACTGCTCACGGGCTTACTAAAACAGTTTAAAATTTAGTCCTCATTTTCTTGAGGTGCATGTTTAGTTATCCCTTCAAGTGGTATCTCTGTATCTAGAATGCATATAATAACCTGAATATTAAGGGGAAATGTATGTTCCCCAGAAGGGATTCTAATTAATGTATATGGTCTGTTCTAGATATGAAAATTTATATATATATATATATATATATATATATATATATATATATATATATATATATATATATATATATATATATATATATATATATAATATATATATATATATATATATATATATATATATATATATATATATATATATATATAATATATATATATAATATATATATATATATATATATATATATATATATATATACATATATATATACATATATATATATATATATATATATATATACATATTTATATACATATATATATATATATATATATACATATATATATATATATATATATATATATATATATATATATACATATATATATATATATATATATATATATACATATATATATATATATATATATATATATATATATATGTATATATACTATATATATGTATATATATATACATATATATATATATATATATATATATATATATATATATATACATACATATATATACATATATATATACATATATATATACATATATATATATATATATACACATATATATATATATATATATGTATAAAATAAAAAATAAAGTTTAAAAACAAACAAAGGCTTATTGTGCATGACAGGAACTTATATATATAATAGACTACAATACCCATATGTATAAACTACAACTCTAATCCACTTCCTACGATATATATATCCATGTATATTTTTTTATTTTATTTTTTTTTAGTCTTCGGTAACCGGGTTAGGCCCACTAGGCACAAGTGCCTGTTTTCAGGGGTGACCTGGGAGCACTGGGTGGTTAAGTGACTTGCTCAGAGTCACACAGTATGCAAGCGGAGGTTGTGAGAATCAAACCCAGGTCTGGTCTGCTGGATGTACCAAGCTTGTTCATACCTCACTACTCTAAGCTCTAGGCTATACTGCCAGCCCCATACCATACATATCCATGCATATACTACACTCCTCCCTCTTAGACAGAAACTTGTCTAAAATACTTCAACAGTAACATTTCTAACTTCCGGGCCGAAGTAGACTGTTCGGTACCCAGAAACAAGTTCAGGGGATTATTCTGCCCCTTGGGTAGAACTTGTCACTAACTAACAATACAAGTAAGAGTTCAGTTACACAGAGGTACAACTTCATTACATGACTTTACAAATCAAGTCTTTGTGGTGGTCTTCGGTGCCTCAGGGGATATCTGCGGGCTGTAATAACTGCTGCTGATGGAACAGGAGATTCATTATTATTTGGCACCGGCTCCGGTGAAACTTCACGGGTAGGAGCAAAGTCCTCTGTGTCACTGTCCTCAGATGGAGTGATGTCTTCTGCTGCATTTGCTGAAACCTTGGAATGCAGCAGGTGATCCACATGTACGTGAACAAGTCGCTGTCCCACATGAACTGCATAAGTCAAAGGTCCACGTGTTTCAGTCACCACCCCAGGAATCCAAGAAATCTTGGGATGTCTACAGTCTCAAACCATCACCCTCTCCCCGGGATGTAAAATCTGTACTGGCTTGGCTGGGTTCTATGTCATAATGGTGATTGCTGAAAGGCAATCATTATTATGTATGTAGGGTACATCCTCAAAATCAATTTTGGTGATGTATACCCCCAGCACCCCTTACTAAAGGATTCTTAATCTGGGGTGCATGTTGGGGGGGATCTGGGCAAAAGAGTTTCAGGCCAGGCGACTAAAATGTAGGTGCACCCGGACCCGAACCTGGAACCCTTGCAGCTTTAGGCTGCCACCCACCCACCGCACTATGGGGCCAGCTCGACAGCCCCATGCCAACCACACACCAGGCCAACCTCCTCCCTTCCATCATGCCTTCACCCCCGAGCCGTATACATAGCGATGTCCTGTCACTATACGCGAGCCTCCACATCCTATCATCTTCCTCACACCGCCTTACCTTTCTGCACCACAAGTGAGTTGCGCTTTGGTAGGAGCCCACCAGGATAGCCCTCCTCAGGATACTGCTTACGCATTTGCCACGATCCCGCTTGCTGTTGTAGTTGATGCTTTGTGACAGTGTCGGCCAAGTCTGGCTTGAGCAATGACAAATGGGTACAAGGTTGACGTTTAGGAACAGTTCAGCAGGTGTTCACTCTGTGACTGTGTGAGGAGTGTTTCTGTAAGCAAACAGAAAACGAGCCAGCCTTTAAGCAGTAGGTACTTGCCATGAATCTGGTTTATTTCAAGCTTTTGAATGTCTGTACAGCTCTTTGAAGCACGCCATTTGATGCTGGATGATAAGGAGTAGTCAAAACATGTTGGACGCCATTCTACTTTAAGAACAGTTTAAAGACATGGGAAGAAAATTGGGGACCATTGTCCCATACTAACTCCTATGGTAGTCCACAAAAGGTGAAAAGTTGTCTAAAAGGTCGATAGCCTTTTCAGTAGTTGTGACTTGTGTGGGTAATTCTTCCAGCCATTTGGAGTGGACATCAGTTACTACCAAGAAGTGTTGTTTGTCTACCTCAGTATAGTCGACATAGATGCGATTCCATGGTGTGGTAGCCCGAGACCAAGGATGCAGGTGCAGTAGCAGATTGGTTGTGGACAGCCGCATACGGCGCATACATTGGTTGATAAAATGTTGGATATCTTGATCAAGTCCTGGCCACCAGAGGTATCCTCTGGCCAATGCCTTCATTTGAGAGATTCCAGGATGACTGTCATGTAAGTCAGAAAGTAACCTTTGTGAAATTTGGAGGTACCACAATCGAGCTCCCCACAGAACACAGTCTTGCTCTGTGTACAACTGGTCCTTCTTGTCTAAGAAAGGTCGGAGGGTTGGGTCTCTCGTGAAGTTAGGCCAACCATTTAGGGTGACATCTAGGACTTCAGAGAGGACAGGATCTCACCGTGTCTCTGCTGCAACATCCTGTGAAGCAATTAGTAAGTCCTTGAGATGTGAAAGATGGAATATTGTTGCACTTGTTGGTGCAGGTGCCTTGGCAATAGCATCCATCTTACTGTCTGTTGGGCATAGGCCTTGGGCATCTATCTGGTGACCTAGGTACTCAACAGAATTGTTCAGAAATTGGCATTTCACTAGCTTTACTCTCAGTCCATACTGTTGCAGTCTGGTCAGAACTTGGTGCAGGATTGTCAGATGCTCTCCCACTGTGGGTGTGGTTACCAAGATATCATCCGTAAAGCATACTACATGGTCCAGTCCATGCAGTATCTGGTCCATTGTGTTCTGGAAAATTTATGGCACTGTGGAACCTCCATATGCCAAGAGATGATACCGGTTAAGTCCCTTGTGGGTGCTGATGGTTAGATACAGTTCTGACTCTGGTTCCAGTTCCAGTTGCTGGTATGTAAAGGATAAGTCCAACTTGCTAAAGAACTTGCCACCTGAGAGTGTAGCAAATATGTCCTCTGCATTGGGTAATGGATATGGATCTTGCTGTATACAATAGTTCACTGTAAACTTGTAGTCACCACACAGCCTCACTGCTTTGTTTCATTTCGGTACTACAACGATAGGGACAGCCCAGTCACTCCTCTCTACTCATGAGATGATACCATGGCTTTCGAGATGGTCCAGTTCCTTCTCTACTGCTTCCCTTAATGCATATGGTACTGGTCGAGGCTTGTGGAAAATTGGAACAGCTCCTGGTTGCACTCGGATCTTTGCCTTGAAATCCCGGATTGTGCCGTAACTGTCCTGGAAAATAGGACTATGTTTGTCCAATACTTTTTTTTAGCACATCTTGTGGTGCTTTGGTCACCATATTTAAGCTGAAGATCTTTTCCCAGTTCAATTTGATCTGCATGAGCCAGTCTCTGCCTAGTAATACAGGTCTTTTTCCGTGTATCACCACCAGAGGCAAGGTCCATGTTCCTCCCTCGGAGGTGACTGGCACTTGAATTTCCCCTGGCACGGGATTTGCTCTCCATGTAAGTCGAGAGCTGAATAGACGATGGTTGCAATGGGCACTGCTGAAGCTTCTCTCTGTAGATGTTCCCTGGCACAAGAGATACTAGGCTCCAGTGTCTAGCTGCATGCTCACCGGGTTGCCTGCTAGCTCAAGCTGGAAGTAAATTTCCTTTCCGTTGCCCGTGTTGCATAAACCATGAACAGGCGCAATGCCTCATCTTCTGTTTCAGTGATTGCAGTGCCATCTGTGACATACCATGCAGTAACAGTCCATGGTGTACTTTTGCACACCCTTTGTATGTGACCCACTTTTCCACAGCTGCAGCATTTCTCGTGTCGAAAGTGGCATGTGCTTTGATGGTGGTTACCTCCACATCGGTAACACAGTTTTGACTTTGTGGAAGTGCCCTGTGGTGCCGGCTTCCTAAATGTTTGGGGTTGCTGATGGGCATGTGATGGACCCCTGTGTGGTGTGGCATGTCCCTTTTGTTCTAGGGTATGGGTAACCTTATGAACTTCACTTCTTTGGGGTTCAGAATGTCCCGCCAGTGCTTGGGAGCCTTTTTGACTGAGCTCCATAGTGATTGCAATGTCACAAGCTGTCTTAAAGTTTAGTTTCTTTTCTTGCAAAAGCCTTTTTCTGTAAGCTTCCCCTCTCAGATCACAGACAAAGCGATCCTGGGGGGCATCATCCAGGGACTGGCCAAACTCATAAGTGCATGCTAGATGTTTTAATGTGATGATGTAGTCAGCAATAGGGTCCCCTTCCCCTTGGTTGTGCTGATAAAAGGTGTATCATTCAACAATGAGAAGGGACTGGGGTTTGAAATGCTTTTCAAGTACCTCAGTGACTTGTGCATATGTCAGGGTCAGGATGTCAGGTGGGGCTGTTAAATTCCATAGAAGGGCATAAATCTGTGGTTGTAAGATTGCTAGGAAGACATCTACTTGTTCATCTTCTGCTGTTTTGTTTGCCTTAAGCCAGCGTTGGAAACGCTCTAGATATAAATCAAATGTTTCCTTAAATTCATCAAATTCAGGTACTCTGCCAATTGTAGTCATGATGGCTGTGGCAAAGTGTAGCTGCAGTGTCCACACACAAAAACAAAAAGTGTATTTTTCTGGCTTTTTTTTTCTCTTATGTGTGATGCAGTTGCTGAGGTGTGCCTCAAGAGGCTGTTGAGCTGCATTTATTGCTACAGTATGAGCAGTCTGACCTAGTATAACAGTCGAGATGGACCAAAGGAATGTTAGGTTTCAGACTGGGATCATAATTCACGTGCCTCATGGAGCACTGCTATTAGTTGTGTTGTGTCTTTTTCAATATATCAAAGTACTATAGCAAAGCGCTCTTTAGGTTTCTGTTTTATCTGTCTGTAGATAAATCTGTACCCAGAGTGGTGCACCTAAGCAGTTATGAGGTTTTAAGTAGCCAGGCAGAGAGGGACAGATAAGGAAGCCCGAAGGAACAGAGTAGAGACACAAGGAGCTGGAAAGACTTATAGGGCAGTTTAAATAAACAAAACATGTATTAGTTTACATGACCCTTCAGTTGCACTCATAGAAGTTCTAGTGTTAATCCTTGTCACCAATGTAATATATTGTGGGTCAGTACAGGAAAGACTCATACACGGTGTGTCAGTTAGTGGCCATCCTTTATTCTACTCTTAGATAGTGGTGTTACATCTCTGGACATACACAAAGAAAGGCTTACTCTGCATGATAGGAACTTACATATATAATGGACTACAATACCCATATGTACAAACCACAACTCTAATCCACTTCCTACCATATATATCCATGTATATACTACCATGCATATCCATGCATATACTACAGCCATAGCTCCTCTTACTGAGTGAGCTCCAAAGGAGGAGGAGGTCTCAATCCCTGCTTGGTTCATGATCCACCTGAGCCATCAAGCAATGGTTGTGGAGAGATAGGAGCATGTAGTTTGACAAAGAAATCAGAAGTTGGTTGTGACCTTCTCTGATGTTCTTTGTCTGTGACTCATATTCCTTCAAACAGTTCACCACGCAAAGGCGCTGCTTTTTGTCAAAGGCTGGAAAAAACATAGAGGGTGTATCTGTTTAAGTTCTCTTAATCACAATGAACTCCACACCCCCAGGAAAATATTGTCTCTTGGAGACCTCTAGTGCTCTAATATCAGAAGATCTTTTAATAGATGCTAAACATAACAACATAGCAAATTTAGATGACAGTTTTGAGAATCAAGACCCCAAGATCTAAATAGGTCAAACACTCTATTAGCATCCCAAAGAACTCTATATCTTGGATGGGGAGGTCTGGACCACTTAATGGCTTTCATAAATTGCTTTACCACTGGGTGTTGGCCCACAAACTTACCATCAATCAAGCAGTGTCCCAATAAGATTGAAGATCTGTACATGTTAATAGATCTATATGTTTTCCTTCTTGATACAGGAAAACAAAAATTCTAGAACTTGTGTTAAAGACATCTGAAATGGATCCACAAGCCTTGACAGATACCAGTCAGACCAGAATGTCCATATTGATTTATAGACCTTCCTGGTGCCATGTACCCATGACTCTCTGAGGAGAGCTGTAGCTCCTTCAAAAGTGGTGGCATTGTCCAGGATCCTAGGAACCCTCAAGCCACCAGGAAGAGTAACTGATTGACTATCACGGGGTGAAGGTTCCCTGAGGGTCAAATAGACGGTCATCCCTGTATGGGAGGAGGAGAGGTTGGAAAACCAGAATCTCTAGGAGACAGGGGTAGCAGGGTTGTGCTGGCCACACAGGGGTAACTATCACCAAGGTGCAGTTCTGCCTGTTGATTTGGGTCAGGGTTCATGCTATCATGGCAAAGAGTAAGAAGACATAGGGTTGCAGGTTCCTCCAGTCTTGAAGGAAGGCATCCACCGCTAGGGCCTCCGGGTCGAGTCTCTAGCTGAAGAAGCACTGTAATCCACTATTCAGACAGGAGGCAAACAAGTCTACCTCAAGGGGGCCCAAAGTTCTCTGAATTTGTGCAAACTGTCTGATTCGAAGTCCAGTCAATTGAATCTGTCAGATATCTGGAGTGCCAATCCCCTACTTGATTGGACATCCCTGGTATGTGCTGAGCCTGAACTGTGATCTGGTTCTGAAGGTAGTAGTGCCAGAAGTCCTTGGCTAATGAAGCAAGATAGGATGATTTGGTTCCCTCCAACTTGCTGACATACAGTACTTGACTGCTGACACATTGTCCATGTGCAACACAATTGACAATTTCCCCTCTTGTCTGGCCAGACTGTTGATCACAAGAGACCCAGCTAACCGCTCCAGTCAATTGATATGCATGATTGACTCCTCCTAAGACCATTTGCACCCTGTGGCTATATTCCTGCATCTGGTACCCCAACTCCTCTGACTGGCATCCAACTCTATTACAATGTCAAGTGCCATCCCAAAGGCAGCTCTGCCATTCCAAGCTAACGTGCTGCAACCACCATTGCAGTTCCTCCTTCACTTCTGTTGTCAGAGGATCTGGGCAACTATAGGACTTGTGTTACCTTAAATAGAGCAGGAGCCAGGTGCATTTATCTATGTGTCTGGGTCCGAAAGGTTTGATGACTGTTTCTCATGTAAAAAAGTGTGTAGAATTCAGATTTACAACTCTTATTCATCCATAGTTGTATGTTTTCTTGCAAAATGCACTTTCTTAAGAGTAAGTAAAAGTTTTATGTTTGTGTAATAGATTTGGTTTACTTATTTATTTAATTTAATTTATTTAATAGACTTGGTTTACTCATTTATTTAATTTAATTTATTTAATAGACTCGGTTTACTTAGTTATTAATATAATTTATTTAATGTTTCAGATATGGCTAGCAAGACTTCTCACAAACTGCAGCGGTGATGCATCCTACACATTGATCCAGGAGTTAGCACAGACCATGGAGACCTGCTACTTTTGATGATGCTCATTGGGAGAAAGTAGTTGATGCAAAGGACAGGTGTTCTAGTCAAACACTGTCAAAGTACAACATGGTGTGTCTTGAATTGCCTCATCGTTACTCTAGCAGCCATGGGTATCATTATATCTGCTACGAGAACTTAAGAGTTCCGGTAAACTTGTAGCTGATGAAACTTTAAAAAAAGACATCGTAAAGAGTTATCCAGCAAAACTGCTTCCCTCCCAAGTTCACAGTGCTCTATCTGAATTTGCAGCATCTACATCAGGCATGTTCCCAAATGATTGTATATTTTGCAAATCATACAAGAAAAGGAATCCTACGGGGTCAAAGGAGACTTTTGAATGTCCTACAACATGTGTAACTTATGGGGCAACAGACAGCATAAAAAAGCAGCAAAAAAATGGATGATCGACAAATGGATATGATGGTAGGCAGTATTGATCTCGTAGCCAAAGAAGTGAAGTACCACAATAGCTGTAAGAACAAGTATGTAAAAAAGGCAGAACGAATAAAGGGCAAGGGAATACAGTCAGTTGATGGACAGTCACCAGGTTGCCTTTTCCAGACTTGTTAAGTATGTGCAGTGCATTATTTGTTAATGGAATGCAAGAAGAATCATTGCTATCTCTACACAAAAGGTACATGGATATTCTTATGGAGTGTAGTGGGTGTGAAACAAATTACAACCCACAGAGCTTGCAGTCAAAACTGGCGTATCACTTCAAAGGTGGTATCATATTTTTTTATTTATTTTTTTTCCTTTTTATTTATTGATTTTGCAAGCAGGCTCACACATCAAATACACATTGGAGGATAGCAGAATGTACAATACAAAGCTCCTCTTACAAAGGATTACAGTAGGACACCCCTGTGTCGGCGCATCATGGCCGGGGGAAGTACAGAGTAATTAGGTAAATAAATCCATATAATATTGTACATTTGCATGCAGCCATGGAAGAATCCAGAGGAATCTGTCGATCAAAATAAGCCATAGCCAATGTCTTATTAACAAAGTGACCTCTCGGTCATAATGATTCCCCCATTATTTGCAAATAAATGATTGAACAAAGATACAATGCCCCAGCTCCAAGAAGGAACCCATTAACAGTTTGTTCCAACTTATCTATCAATAGGACAAGGAAACATGTACAGAAACCCCATGGTACATCAATTATCAATAGATGCCCTGAGGAAGCAAAACATTTATCCCACAGCAATCTACAACTCAGGTAAAATTACCTACCCGGCTATAAAACAGATTGTTTAACAAGAGACCCAAAGCATAGTGAGGACCTTAACAATGATCCTGAAAGAAAAAAAAACTGTATATTTTATTTAAAGAGTCCCAGTCCTGATCCTCCCAGACAGCATGACAACCTCGTAGGTAACATTGCATAGCACAACCCAGTGCCTCGGGCCTAGAAAGGCCCAAAGGCCATTAATATACTTACTGTTTTGTTCCCCAGTCCATAAGAATATCAGTCCTCATCCGAAAGATCCACAGCCTCATCTTGATCCTCTAGCTCCTGCTCAATTCGAGTAACCAGCTTATCTGCATCCTTTATTTCATTGAACAAGAATCGTTGCCCATTCCAAGTCACACACAGCTTTGCAGGTAGAAGTTGCTGATGTTGCACCTTCAGCTTTCGTAATCGACCCCTCAGGCCATCGAATGCTTATCTCCGTTGTCTGGGACTGTAGGAAAGATCAGGAAAAATCATAATTGTAGCATCCCCATATTTCAATGATTTCCTCCTGCGAGCTGCAGCAAGAGCGCGGTCTCGATCACCCACACCAGTGCAAACTAACATAAGTGTCCGAGGGGTTGCAGAGTCCAGCAGGGCTCATCGGGGTGTAAATTTATATGCTGTTTCCAAAGAAAATGAGGAGTCCTCCTCCGACATTCCCAGGATATCTGGCAGAAATGTCCGTGCGAACAGCAATGCATCCTCCCCCTCAGCCGCCTCTAGTAGGCCCACTACTCGGAGATTGCACTCCCTTGCCTGATTCTCCACATTGTCCAGGCATTGGTGTAGTTGCATATTTTCTTTAAGTAACTTTGTAGTGGTCTCCGTAATCTTGAGAACCAAATCTCTGAGTGCTGAACCACCATCTCACAGTGGTCCATGAGTGTTTCTAATGCTGAAACCCCGGGAGTAAGGGAATCACATTTTTGTCCAGTTCTTGGACCGAGGTCACTAATTTCTGCAGTGTAGCATGTATAGCTGCAAGAGAGGCCTCTCCGGCAGCTGGTTCTGCTTGGTCTGAAATTGCGCCACTGAGGCCAAGTTGCTCCTCTCATGTCGATCGTCTCGGGCTGAAGAAATCTGTAGACAAGGCACTATTTCCTTTAGATTTCCCCATTATGGCACTCCTCTGAGTCTCTGGACTAATCCTTGCCCTGATCGCTGTAGAACTTACAGGTTTTAATACAATTAAAAAGTTTATATATTAGATGTCCTTCAGGAGGTCGAGTTTTGAGCTGCTTCCATCTAGGCTGCTCAGCAGCGCCCCCCAAAGATGGTATCATATTTGATACCAAAAGTAGAAAAGTGGGTACAATCATCAGGTCTGCTAAGAAACAGGCTGACTGGCGGAAGCACAAGCAGAGCAACACATAAGAGAACAGTTGTTGGAACTCCTAAAGGTACAGCCTCATAACAGAACCAAAGTTAAAGTTGAAGACTTACTAGAATAAAATGTAGAACTGCCACCTGTTCTTCAGACATTCCTACATACTGTACTCACGGGTTCATCAGAAGTGGGCAGTGAACAACAGGAGAGGGTAAGATGACATAGTGTTTGAGTGTGAAGGGAATAATCAAACCACAAAACACCTCTTGTTGGACATGGGTATTAAATCCATGACAGGCAGTAAGAAAGTTTTAACTGTTTTGAACAGCTTTGGTCACTGTGTCACCCACCATGTTGTGGAGGAACTCAAAACAATGAAGTCAAAACTGCTGAAGAAACTTGAGACCAGAGTCCAAAGTAGCCACCCCGATGCTGTAAATGCCACTGTGGTTGATGCCATGTCCTTGATCAAAAGTTTTACAAATCTGCCATCAACGTTCCACGGTCTGGCAAAACTCCTCCTGTCTCTTGTTTGCTGTACTTCCGCAAATGAAATCCACTTTGTCAGTGACTGTTACAAGTCACCATTGCTCAAAGGTCTTGAACAAGAGAGAGGCAAAGCTAGCATTACTCCACTCTTTATCTCATAACTAGGCTACTGGAAAATTAAGGTGCAATTTTCATTTTTCCTGACAAAATCTACAATTTCTTACATTTATGGAATTTTGACTGAAATTGTATAAAAATATTTAAGTTCTCAAGGAACTCTACTCAGATGTGCTAACAATTTAGTACACAGACTTGGATTTGACCAAAACAGTACAATGTGAGGTGAGAAGGGGTCAAATGTGACTTTGTTTTAGTGTGATGCACTTCCTACTTTGCTTTCAAAATCCTCTGGTCATGCATATGTATACTTGAACACTTAAAATATGTGTTAAAGCAGACTATGAGAGAACTTTTGCTGACACAGAGACTAAAACAATAGTTGTGAGAAGAAATGCAAAGTGCCCCATTCACCTAAATGAAGCCTTGACCACAATGCTTGTTTTAAATGGTAGGGTAGTTTTTCCTTGTATAAATACTTCCAGTCTGAAAGGATTTTGATTCAAATGTGTCAAGAGTTTGGATGGCCTTGCTAATTATAAACTTGAATGTGCTTCTGAGGGGGTTGGTGACAGTGATTCCTTATATGTCAGTCTGCCGCAACTGCATACTTACATACAAAACCTACAAAAATCAAACATTTCTGAAAACATGCTGAACAGGTTAATTACCTTCAAATAGACAAAATAATTGCAACCCAAGTAAAATCACTGCACACCGAGTAGAACAAAAGTACAATGTATTGAACACTATTGTATGATGTAATGAAAAGCTACTGGTATGATTTGATACTTTTATCTTCTGATTTTAAAATGTACTTACAGTGCTGATTTAGAACAATAATTATTGTAACAAAATAAATGTTTTTCTTACTAGACCTTTATTAGGCATCCTGGTCATCTGTTTATTTTTTTCTTGCACCAAAGCAAGTAGTTTGAACAGGCTTCATTATTTAACATCTAGAAACTGGCAAAATATGTTGTTTCAGGATGTATTCAGTACAGACTAACTGTAAATTATTGAATAAAATCTAGTTAGCACTGCATGACTTAGATGTCTTGATTTTTAGAAGATATGCTACATAATGATTAATTTGCAGTGCATTTCAAAAACACACACCTTTCTTCATATTAAAAGCATTACACGTGGCAATACATTTATATAATAATTTATGCACAATCAATATACGCTGCAGCAAACATAAAATATTTATTGGGGCAGTGGGATGTATAGTGAACCCCACAATTTCCTGCAATTTTGCAAAAAGTCCCCACATTTTTGGGTAACATTTTCTGCAATTTTCCAGTAGCCCTGCTCATAACTGGTCCGGGCCAAAGCCAACCAAGAGACTTTGCTGGATCCCTGTCTTCATCTTCATTCAGGATGGCACTCCTAGGTTTTCTACCTACAGCATGGAATTCTGATGTGTACTATGAAGTTCTAGGTGATAAAAAGCTCATGTATGCAGTAGGAGAAACTTGTTATTCATATAAAGTAGAAACTGGACAAATGCTCAGACTAGAGTACAAGACCCTAAAAAGCAAACACATAGAAGCAGACACAAGAATCATGCAACACATACACTACATTTGCAGTCAAAATGAGGGTGAAGTGAAATAATAGGGACCCTATTAGTTGAGCAGTGGCTTTCATTTTTATCAAACATTAGTTTCAAGCATAATAAAATAGTTTTAAAAAGTTAACCTCATGAGACCTGTATTAGGCACATCCCGCACACTCTCCCTGGTATGCCGTCACAAAGCGGGGGTACCGAGGGTGGGCAGGCAGGCAGCGGAAGTGGGAAGGGATCATCTGCTCCCAGTTCAAACAAAATTACGATCCCTTCCCAAACGTCATACAGTGAGTAAAAAAATTTTTTCACACGAAGGGCTATCGCTGCCCCAGAGTAGTGGCTATAGAAGCCAGTCTCCTAGCTCACACATTCCTTTAAGTTAAATATAGAATAAAATGAATAATAACGTTAATATTAAGCCTTTGATACATATGTTGCTGTTTGTTACAATGTCTGTAGTATTTCAATAAAAGCTTATAGAATTGAAATTAAAGAAGGAACCATGAATTAAAATATACACAATTTTCACTGACAGTTCATTTTTTCATTGAAGAAGTGCATTTTCCAAAAAAAGTTAAACTCTGAGCGAATAAGAGTTGTAAATCTGGATTCTACACACTTTTTTACATAAGAAACAGTCATCAGACCTTTCGGACCTAGACACATAGATAAATGCACCTGGCTCCTGGACTAAAAACTTCTGCTTTCTGCTTCTGTAACACCCTGTAGTGGAGGGGTGCTGGGAAGATGGCCTGAATGGATGAGGTTAAGAACCTAATCACTCTGTTCAAGGACCTGAGGGACACTGCCAATGCTCCGAGGTCCTCTTCAGCTCCTTCCTGATAGCATTTAGTTTCTCCTGGGAAGCCGAGGAGAGCCTGATTATGTCGACTTGGAACCACCAAAGCGCCAAAATCTGAAAGGAATCAATTGAGACTTCCTGGGGTTGATCACAAACCCCAGCTTCTGGAGAAGTAGGTATATGGCCTGAACATCCTCTGTCAGCTGTGTCTGATTTTGACCCTGGATCAATATGTCGTCTAAGTAGATTATCAACCTGATCTCCACTGCCTGAATCCAGGCTACCACTGGCCTAAGTAGCTTTGTAAAACACCATGGGGCAGAGGTCAGGCTGAAGGGGAGACAACTGAATTGCCAAATCTGCCCCCCTCCCGAAACTGAAGCCACTTCCTGTCTTTGTCCCACTAATCCCCAGATAGGTTTTCCCAGTTGTGGGTGTAGTGGCATAATCTTCCAGCAAAAGATAGTGGTTCTAGGGTCAAAACAAAAGTTTCTTCAACTCTGCACAACAGAGAGGTTCCCATGGCCCTGGATATTGGCATACTTACCTCCATCTTGCTTGGGGCGAAAACCTTGTTTGTTACCTCTGTGGCCTCTTGAATATGGTCTGGACTGGAATCTGCCTCTGCCCTGGACTCTTTGATAACCTTCTCCATTATAGCAGCCTCTGGAGGAGAGTCGTGGTCAAGTATGGCCCCTGCCAAAAACATTTGCTTTGTTAGAGTAGTTATAAGATGCCTGGGCTTTCCTCACAGAGAAATAAACTTTGGCTTTTGCCCATCTCTGTAATCAAGGGTCACCAAACAGCCACCCTCTGCTGCTGGGCCCACATCTTTTCATGCTAGTTTAACAGCTTTGGGATAAAATCTCAGCAGGACCATTTTGTCTTTCTGCTGCAATGGTAGAATTGGCATTACCAATGAAGCATATGGCTCTTTGGGTCCGTCCCCTGAAAATTTTTGGGCCTACCAGTTTGCCTTTCTCAATGGCTTTCTCAGCCTCATCCAATGATAGTGCAAAAGGGCCTGACATATCCAGGAGCTTATTCTGGCACATCTTAAGGCTTCTGTCTAGCCCTGTCTTGGGGTTTCTGCCATTATTTCAAAAAAATGTTATGAAATCATCACCAGTTCTGGGGCTATTGCCACGTTACAGTATGCTTTAATTGCAGCCAAAGGCATTCAGTTCTCATTTTTTGTCTATCTTTTCTATCAACTGGCTTTCTCGTTCTTTTTATCATATATTTTGCAGCCGTCTCATGAGGGGCCCAAATCTGATGAATGCTGGAGCTTCAGCTTCTTAGGATCAAATGGGCTATCTTGCTCCCCTATATCAGGGTCAGCCTTGCCTGGGCTGTTTTCAGAGGAGTGCCTTTCTCCGTCAAAATCATAGTCATAATTAGAGTCATAATCAGAATACCATGATTGTACAGAATCAGAATCACTTTCACTATCTGAAGAAGAATTAGAAGAGGTAGCATAGTGCCTGGACCTTTTTGCCTTTTTGGCTTTACCCTTAAAGAGCTTCTGACACAGTTGAGACAACTTTGAAAAAATGTAAAATTCCAGCATAACTGTAATTTATATTTTGTATTTTGTTCTGTAATTCTCACCCTTATTTCCTTATTACTAAAGATATTTGCATGAATACAGTATCTCTGCCCTTTTAGCTCAGGCTGCCTGCCTATACCTGACATCATAATTCTGTTTATGACATCAAAATATGTTGATGTGGAGATAATTATAATGTCATAAACAGGGGATTATGATGTCATGTGTAATGAAGCAGCCTGAATAGATATAGTGTAGGGGATCGGGATCTTGTTTTCATGCAACTGTTTTCAGTAATAAAGAAAATGAGGAATTAATTACTGAAAATATATGAAGTGATAAAGAAAATGGGATGGAGTCGAATATAAATCTTACTTTTTTCAAAGTTTTCTTAATGCTGTCAGGGACTCTTTAAGGAGCTGTTTAGAGTGCTTTCTTTTCTGTTTCTTTTTTAAAACAGAATTTCTTTCAGAAGAGGAAGGTTCATGGGGATTCTAGACCGTACCAGAGAGACCCTCTTCTATTAAATCAGATTGCTCTGAGTCTACCTGGGCCATGAAAATGGCCTGCTGGCAAGCAGTAGAAGCCTCAGCCTGAGGGTCTCTGGAGGTGTTGGAGTCTTCCTCACTCACTGCATTTTTAGCAATTTCCTGACCTTTTCCAGTGTGTCCATCTTCAATTTCTCTTTCTTGGAGAGCTCTCTAGGCATGGTAGCTGGATCACAGATGCAGGTACAAACACTGAGGAAAAAAATTGCAAAAATCAAGAAAATCGGACACAAACAGCTTTTAAGCTGTTTAACAGAAACAGTAAGTGTTAAACAAAAGCGAAGTGATCTAGTGAGCCAAAAAACACATCCGGGGAGATCACAAGAGCACTTGGTAGTACTGAGGCATTGAAACCATGCGGTTTAAACAAAGGCAAGGCCAAAGCCTAAATGCACGAACAACTAAAGCAACTTGCTTCTGTGGTGAACAGCAAGAAAAGAGTGGAGTGCTGACTTGACTGATATACCCTCATGCACTGCATTTGTGGGGGTGGAACATGGGATACTGGTGGAATGTTTCTTTTCTTGCAGAATCGGTTTTTCTTTCCGGTCTGCTAATGTAATGTGATATTTTCTTGCTGCTGTAGCGGCAACAGTAAAGAGATAAGCAGCAACTGTGAAGCCTCAATATGGTGACGTAAATCTGAAGAACTAAGCTCTCTGCTTAAGCCAGTTTCTTCTGCGTGGCTGGACACGAACGCTTGCTGTCCCTTCTTACCGCCGCCTTCACCTCCCATTTTCTTCAGATTAACCATACCATGAACGGTCAAATTTGTTCTCCAGGTAAGCACTCAGATTACCTATCAGGCATGATATTTTCAAGCTGCAGTTTTCTAGTTAAAGTGTAAACATACTCGATTTTAAATTTCCAAGAGGGGCAGCAGATCTGATGTGTGTCTTCCTCTAAGACAGCTGGCTCTGGGCTGAGTATCAGAGTACATTTACAAGTGAAGCAAGTTAGGATCTACCTGAAGGTACTTACCAGTCAGGGTGGCCTTAGGTGATATACCAAGATTTGATAGTTTTATTATTAGGAGATTGTTGTTGATGAGATCAAAGGCTTTTGTCAGATCCACAAATACTGCTCCTGAGAGTTTGCCATTGTCCATGGCTGAGCAAGTATGGTGAGTAAAACTGATTTTGGCAATGTTAGTGTTGTACCACTTCCTGAAACCATGCTGCACAGGAGTGAAGAGGCTGTTCTGGGTTGCATATGAGTGAAGTTGTGCAGTGACAATTTATGCAATTAGCTTACTCAGTGTACGCAGAATGAAGACTAGTTGGTAGTTCACAGCAAGTGAGGGGTTTTCTCCTTTGGGTACTGACACAACATGGGATTCCTTCCGGATGGCAGGTAGAGTTGATGAGATGAGTGAGAGATTAAATATTTTTTTTTTTATTCCAGTATTAAGAAAAATGTAATACATGCATTTGTCATGGATCAGAGTACACAAATGCCTTAGGTTAGAAATATTACAGTAGGACTTAAAACTCCTCATCCTCTGTTACTACAATTTGAGGGCTCACTAAAATTAATACTTATCACGTTTTACAATATGAGCTTATTGCGGCAGAACTGTGGACATTAGATCTATAAATCAGCTCTGGAAATTTTACCAGGTGCTTCAAGCACCATAATATCCAATGTTTGACATATTTGCCCACAAGCTAAACTGTAATTGTTAATCAAACCTAAATGTATAGTAAGACGTGCCTCAGACTGGCTACCACTGGGAAAACAGCTTTGCATTCAGGATAACAGAGAAAACATCACTATAAGAAACATTAATAAGAGCAAACATACAGCAATACCATCATAAAATGGTAACTAACCCAGAGCTGATCGCTAATCTATCTTTAAAGTACAATTGCATAAAATATATGTAGCTTAAACAGCAAACTAATTCTGGGAAATTACATTTATCTAAAGATAGTATCTTGTAATATGCACTGTCATGTTAAAGGGGAGAGAACAGGCAATACGAGCTACCATCGTATCTATGCAGTATTAGGAGGGATCTGTAAAGTTACGTGCGGTAGCTGGGTTCTTGGTGCAGACAGCACCTCGTGGTCTGAAAAATTGAAGAGCAGCCATTTTGGGCCGAGGAGACTGTAGTTACTCGAATACCAACAGGCATCCGCTCAAAGAGATAGTTAAGCCAGCATCAAATCTTTAGTTTAAATAAACCAAGGCTCTCACATCGTAACAGATTTAAAGAAAGTGCCAAAGAAAAACAAAAGAAAAGAGTGCTTGCCGTATCTTAACCCCACTGACATTCTAACTTCCACACAGCCAGCAACAGCACTGGAACCATTTTCAAACCAAAACCTTTGTTAACAAAGAGACATCACAGGAGACCATTAATCCTCTTCTTCAGTATCTGGAATAGACTGTTGTGCAGCAAAATCTGCTTTTATCTGCTCCAGCTGTTTGCTCGTATCTGTTGGATCAGAGTAGAAATTAGTATGCCTGGCGTACTTAAGTCTCAGTTTGGCCAGGAACTGGAGACTGTGCACCTCTCCAAGTGCTCTCAGTTCAGCCCGTACTGCATCAAAGTTCTTTTGTCGCTGTCTAGTTTCATAGTTGAGACCTGAAAAGCAGTAGATTTGTGAACCATCTGATAGAAAGATCTGCCCTTTATCTTTTGCTGCTTGCAAGATAGTATCTTGTACATGCAGTCCCTGGGTCACCAACAAGATAGTACAGGGTTGATTAAGTCTCCTGTTTGTCTCCTAGGCATGATTCTATAACCCCAATATAACTAATTCATCAAATCCAGGTATAAAATAGTGGAAAAAAGTCCTTTAACAAATCCCAGATCTTGCTCCTCGCTCTCCTCCGGTACCTTCTAATGCCGAATGTTAGACATCCTTGCACCATTTTCTAAATGCTCCAGTCTCAGTCAGAGCAATTTATGCTCTTTGACAATACCAGCTGCAATTGTGACCGATTTATTGGCCGAATCATTTGCTGACTTTGCATCTAGCACCGCTGCTTCTGCTTTGCTTTCAACTGTTATAAGTCGAGCATTAAAACTCTCCACTTTTGGCCCAGTGGCACTGAGGTTGAGGTGCTGGATGCACACCTCACTCCCACGCTGGCGACCTGGGTTTGGGAATGGACTCAGGTCACCAGGGGTCAGCAGGGCGGAGAGGGATTGGCGTCTGTGGACTGCTGTCCCCTCTCGGGGAGGGTCAACAGTTGTTGTGGCACTACTGACCTCTGGCGGAGGTTGGGAGGCGGTATGCTGGCACTGCATGGGAAGGGGTGAGCTTGACACTAGGAGGGAGCGCATGCATACACGTCGCACTCCCTCCAATGGTGTCATGTACACCTCAGCCCACACCAGTCAGGAAAGCCAAAAACATGGCGCTGTCACGGCAGCTTGATGGCTGTCTCGAGGAACTGCTCTGGCCTCGGGGCACCATCGCCAATACTGGATCCTGTGTCAGTGGGGAGTTAGGGCGACTCCTGCCACCACACCATGGGGGGCAAGCTGTGGGTAGATAGATGGTGATGGGGCTTCACTGGGGCTGGGCAGGACCGGCGGTAGCTGGAGGTGGATGGATGCTGGGATGTGAACAGCAGACCAGAGCACCATACAGGTAAAAAGATTAAGAAAAATACAAAAAAAAAAAACTTTCCACTTTTCTATCCTGCTCTCAGATGGCCTGTAGCAGGGCATTAGTGGTTCGACACACTGTTCGATTCTGGTTGCTCCGGTAGCTTCTGTACTTTTGTTGTCGGGGGCCCCTGGCCCGGAGGTTGGCGTGTCTTCCCCATTAGGAATTACAGGATAAAAATTAGATCTTCCGATGCCACTCGACACATTGTGTTCCTTTATGTAGAAATTGTAGCTTGTTTTTAGTTTTACATTTACTTTTATTGCCATTTTTAGTTGTTCCCCGTCAGCGCTCCTCTGATGCACATCTTTAACTGTTGGCTGCTAACTCCGCCTCCCCAGATTAAACATTTTTTGACAGGGGTCAGGCAATGGCAGGATGGCAGGGACAGTTGGCTTCAGGAACCGGGGGTCTAGTCCATCACTGCTAGTTCCACTGTTGGGTAGGGCATGCAGAAGCTTATAGGTCTCACTGGCAAAGAGTTTTTAAGAAAATGAGGGCATCCAAGGTTGAGGAGGGAGTAGTCAGTAAAACTGCTGGAGGAGAGGTTAGGGCTGTCCTGATCACAGGAAGGAAGTTGGGATAAGTAACTAGCTAGACTGGTAAAGCTCTCATTAAACTTGTTCACTACAGTGGTGGGGTCAGTAATTACTATACCTTCAAGTCAGAGGATAGTAGGTTTTTGCTTGGGTCCAGGATTAATTAGGGAATAAATTACAGACCATAAAGCTTTGGGTCTGTTGAGACTTTTTTTTACATTCTTTTTTGCTCCGGTCACGGCTTGCGGAGTCTCTCTCAGGCATCCTGCCTGATCCTGCCCTGTCTGAGGTCCTCTCAGCCCTACGTCTCCTCTCTTCCCCCCTTCTCCAACAGCCAGTACCCCTAGCTTAACCCCTCTTGGGTGGGGCCTCCCCTCCTCTTTGGGTGCTTTTCAAAGTCAGACCCTGGCTGTGGGTGAGGGCCCGGGTGGAGGATATGAGAGGCCGGGTGAGACAGATCTGGCAGTGGGCATGGGGGTCAGGTGCCGTCACCTACCCCACAGAGCTGGGTGTTTCCATTTTCTGGTCCCCTCTTACATCCCCCCCCCTTGCGTGGGCACCCCTGACACCATGCGCATGGCAACCTGCTGGTGTCAGCCACGCTACTAAGTAATGGGTCTGTGTACTCAGCACCCTGATCTCCACTGAGCCGCTGGTACTCGGACAATCCCAGCCCTCCCACCATTGGATGCTCAATACTCTCCTCCCCTGCCGACCCCCGACATCCCGAGCTCATTCCCGAACTCGGGTCGTCGGCGTGGCGCGAGGTGTGGTGTCCAGCGCCTCAACCCTCAGTGGCACCGGGCCGGCCAGGTCTTTTGAGACTTGAGGTAACTGGATTTTAGTCTCTTTGTGTCTTGCTTATATTGATTTCAAACACACGTGTAAGTAGACCAGTTTGCAGAGGATGGGGAGAGCTTGAAAGCTGAGCAGAGCTTATCTCCAAGCTTCATTTTAGAAAGAAGCTCTTAAATCAGCCATTTGTTGTTTATTTCCCCTCACCCTCCTAGTAGTGAATGGGAAGTAGTTGTCCTGGGTACCCCTAAGCTTGGTACAGAAGTAGGAGGTAGCTGTGTCAATCTCAGGGAGTAAGTCAAGTCTGAACCAATATGTGTAGTTAACATTGGATAGGACTGGGGTAGCATCTGGGATGGAGAAGGTATGATAGGTCAGGGTTTTGGGTGGTGGTCATTGAGGTTTGCAGGTCCAGATGCAGTATGGGAGGGGAGTAGTCACTGATAAATAGAATCAGCAAGTGTTCCAGCTCCCTTAACCCTGTCAACTCAGTTAGTTGACATCAAGTCAAAATAGTGTGTTTATTACTTTTTATGTTTAGGCAGTGTGGGGTGTCTATGGGTTTACTGATGTTAAGATGTTTTAGGATTTCATTACAAGTATGTTTGTTCCCTTTGTTCCAGTCTGTGCTGAAATTCCCAAAATTAGGGTGTCTTTCTAGGGTAAGCAGCTATCAACACCACTGATAATCTGAATTAGACCTATGGTATGACTTCTGGGGGGGTTGTAAGAAAAACAGGTGTAAAGCTTTTTAACGAGCCTTGGATCAGCTCAGCTATTATACATAGAAACATAGACAATGATGGCAGAAAAAGACCGATGGTCCATCTAGTCTGCCTGTGGTACCCTAGGTAATGATTACATCCAATCTGATAGAGAGCCAGTATTGAGACTGCTAGTGATTTTGATTACCATTAGCTGACCCTTAAAATACTGGAGAACTACCCCTCTCCATTTAGACCCTCCCCTGTCCCTTGTTATACTTCTGTAACCTGGTAGGGTGCAAGCGGAGTCACGGATTGAGGTATATTTTTTTTTGCTTTATTTATTTATGCCCCCATGCTGCTCCACCATCCACTCCTTCAGGCTGCTGAGGGCCCCCCCCCGGCCGTGACGTCCCCATTCCCGCCATCTGCTGCCATCCCGATTCTGTGCCCTCTGGGTACGCCCAACATATCCCTTCACGGGAGGAGCCCCCCTCTCCTGGGCCCTGAGAGAGAGGGGAGACTGGGGTTTGACCCTGACCTGGTGCATGGGGCCAAGGGAGCAGCAAGCTTGAGGCGTTCGACCGGGGCTACGTGGTGGGGAAGAAAGCCAGCGACCATCATCTATTTGACTGGGCAGTCATTTTTCTAGATGTTTTCCCCACAGCCACCTACCCACTAGCTGCCGCATACACATGCGGTGTCCAGGCAGGACACACAGCAGCACATAGTCACCTACACTACAAAGTGTGTCTACCATAGAAACAATAGAAACAAAGAATTTGACGGCAGATAAGGACCGCTTGGCACCCAGTCTGCCCATTTCCCTACCTAATGGATAAGCTGCAGATCCTAGTTAACCAGTAGCCTACTTCTTCCTACCCCACCCTAAAAGAATTGCCTTATGGCTGTCCCATGCATGCTTGAATTCCACCACTGTTTTTGACTCCACAACCTCCTCGAGGCCGTTCTATGCATCCACAGCCCTCTCTGTGAAAAATACTTCCTTAAATTACCTCTGAGCTGATCCCCATCTTCAAATTGTGCCCCTTGTTCTTGCACACCTCTTTTTGAAAGATGCTACCCTCTTAGACTTTGTTGATTCACTTGAGGTACTTGAAGTTTCTATCATGTCCCCCCTCTCCCTCCTTTCCTTGAGGCTATACATATTAAGCTCCTTAAGTCTCTTCCTTATGTCTTCCGTGCAGACCCTGCACCATTTTAATTGCCCTCCTCTGGACAGCTTCCATCCTGTCTATGTCTTTGCGGAGATTGGGTCTCCAGAACAGCACGCAGTACTCCAGATGGGGTCTCACCAGCTGTCTGTACAGAGGGATAATAACTTCCTGTTTTCTACTGGTGATGCCTCTCCCTATGCATCCCAGTATCCCCCAGCCCTCCTTGCTGCCCTCTCACATTGCTTGCCCACCTTTAGGTCATCTGATATGTCTACCCCCAGGTCCCTTTCCATTTTTGTTGTTGTTAGTATCTCACCCCCCATTGTGTATTCTTCCCCTGGGTTTTTGTTTCCCAGGTGCATTACCTTGCACTTCTTAGCATTGAATCTAAGCTGCCATACATTTGACCATTGCTCTAACCTTGCCAAGTCCCTTCTCATCCTTTCCACCCCACCTTGTGCATCAACTCTGTTGTAGAGCTTTGTGTCATCTCCAAAGAGACATACTTTTCCTTTCAGTCCCTCTGCAATGTCACTTATAAAGACACTGAAGAGGAACAGTCCTAATACTGAACCCTGCAGTACCCCACTAGTAACCCCCCTTTCTTCAGAGTGGACTCCATTTACTATTATTCTCTGTGTCCTATTCTCCAGCCAATTCTTTACCCAGGCTGTCATCTTGGGACCCACTCCCAGGCTGGCTAACTTGTATATTAATCTTTTGTGTGGGACTGTGTCAAATGCCTTGCTAAAGTCTAGGTAGGCCATGTCCACAGCCCCTCCCTGATCTACTACTTTGGTCACCCAGTCAAAGAAGTCTATTAGATTCGTCTGGCATGACCTTCCCACTGTGAATCCATGCTGCCTTGGGTCCTGTGCCCCTCTGGCCTCTAGATACTCGACAATTCTTTTCTTCAGAAGTGATTCCATCATTTTCCCTATCACTGAGGTTAAACTAACAGGTCTGTAGTTTCCTGCTTCTGCCTTGCTCCCACTTTTGTGAAGGGGAATCACATCTGCCCTCCTCCAGTCCTCGGGTACCACCCCATCCTCCCATGATTTGTTAAAGAGGGTAGTCAGTGGTGTCACTAGTTCTACCCTTAGCTCTTTTAGAATTCTGGGATGAATCCCATCAGGCCCCATTGCTTTGTCCACCTTCAGTTTTAAGAGTTCTTTCAGAACCCTTTCTTCTGTAAATGGGCTGGTATCAACTTCTGTATCCAGAGTGTTTCTATTGTTTGTTTTAGGTACCTCCCCAGCCTAACCACCAAGCCAACGAACCAGGCCAATATCTTCCTCTACTTTCAAACTCTTAACCCTTCCTTCTTCGAAACAAAAATTCCTGTCTTCTGTCCCAAAGCTGTTCTCAAACCCAGTACCCTTCCTATCAGAGTCAGCAGCTGTACCTCTTAACCATTTTATCTGGCTATCTTATTTCTACTTTCTAAGACTTTCATAGTCTCTTAACCCCCCCACACTGCCAAAATATTTAACCACTTCTCTCTTGCTGCCACTGCAGGCACTGAACCCTGCACCCTCACTGTTTCAGTCTGCAGCCACAGCACTCAGCTATCACATCAGACTATTGTTTGTGATAGGTTTTAAGACTCTAAAACCCTCTAATCCTCATAGTCTGCTAAAATATTTTCTGAGTGTTACTGCAGGCTTTGAGCCCTGCTCCCTGCTGCTGCAGCCACTGTCTTGGGTCCTTTTCTATCACCCTGGGCAAGCCTTGAACCTGGTGCCCTGCCACTGTACCAAGGTGGCAACTACACTAGAGGTAGATCTTTCACTACCATCTTCCCTCTGTCATCCAAGTTCCCCACCTTCTTCACTTCAGCTCTCACACCCCTTCCAATCATGCATGCACACCTCCTGCCTCTCTCCTCCTCCTCCTGCCTTCGCTAACCCTAATGTCCCTGTTAACCCTCAGCCTCACTACTCTAGTGCTCCTACCTGCCCCTCCTCTCCTCCAATGCCACCCCTGCCCCTCCCCTCCTCCTCCTCCACTCACCCCATATGCTCCTCTCCACCTCACCCCCATCTAGACACTACTCTCTCCCCTTGCTCCCTCGGGCATCTTATCCTCAAGCCTTCTCAGCCTGTGCTGCCCACCCACCCACTGTGCTACGAAACCCCCCTTCTCTTCCTATCGCTCCTGGCGTAAACTCTCCTTCTGCCACCCTCTGTCCAGAGCAGCTCTCCTCCTTCTGCTCCTGACTGGTAACATACATCCCAATCCCGGTCCAGCTTGCAAAGGCTCCTCAAAGGAATTCACCGGGCTTCATATTGCTACCATGAACATATGTAGCCTCCTTAAAAAAATTTGACTCTCTCAATTGCTGGGTTGCAGTTCATAAACCTGGCATTATCTCAATAGTTGAAACTTGGCTGTCAGACTCTACCCCTGACTCCCTGGTCTCACTCCTGGCTACTCCCTCTATCGGAGGACCGTGTTGGTAAGCGAGGTGGGGGCTGAGCCATTTATGTCAAAGATCCTCTGGAGTTGCCCTCCCGGCCCCGGTCCTTGACTTCAGGGCTCAGGCCCTAAAACTATCTCCTGATCCCTCTAGGGGTCCCATCTACCTGACTACAGCATACATACCCCCAAAAAATCAAGCACAAGCACTAGGCCCACTAATCGATTATCTTACCTCCCTACCCCACTCCGACCAAATCCTTGTGGGGACTTGAACATCAATTGGCTTGGCCTTCATCCACTTCCTCCTGTGGCCTTTACAGCCATCGACCCTAACAACTAGTCTCCCAACCCACTAGAGTGAATCCTAGAATGGGCTTTAGCACACTCCTGGATGTGGTCCTCACAAACCGCCTAACCACATCCAATATCCAAATCCTCCCAGACTGCCTTAGCGACCATTCCCGGTTCTCTTCTATTGGTCTACCTCCTTGCCCAAACCCACACACAAACTACCCTTCGGCGATGTCTTAGACCTGGTGGGCTGAAAGGCCTTAAGCAACTCCTAGCCCTCATAGACTGGTCCCCTATACTCACGCCCGGATATTGACATGGCCCTTACCTTCTTTATCCACACCTTCAACTCGCGACATTTTTTGCACCCATAACTGCACGCCGGTCCAAAGTAAGGCATGCCCCCTGGATTACCCCCATGCTGCGCCAACTTCTTAAGCACAGGGACAATCTGTGGCACATTGCCACGGAAACAGGCCGCCCAGCTGACAGGATGGCCTATGCTGCTGCTGCCCAGAACAAATGTACATGGGCCATCCACAAAGCGAAGGCTGAGCACTATCAAGCCTCCTCACTTCCTCATGGGGGCAGCTAGGACCTTCTGGGACAACATTAAGCAGCTGAATGGTGGCACGGTTTCCCCCCACCTTAGCTTATCAACATTAGTGGTTCGGTCTCCTCAGACCCTGTCCTTGTGCCAACCACCTCAACAAATCTTTCACAGACCTTAGCCTGGTGCTCCCTGATAATTTCTTCACTTCCCCTCCCTCCAGGCCTGTCCCTATTCTCCACGCCCCTTGCTGTACCTGCATGAGTCACTACCCAGGAAGTCAGACCTTACCTACTCAAGGCCTTAAAGGTAACACAATTGGCAATGACTCCCTTGATCCCAGTCTTCTCCGTCAGGTTCTGGATCTGGTTATCTCACCAATCACCAGCCTCTTTAACAAATCCCTCTGCCTGGCAATTCCCTCTGCCTGGAAGATAGCTACTGTCACCCCAATACACAAGGGTGGTGATAGGACCCTCCTAGCAATTATCGACCTATCTCAATCCTCTCTCCTCTCTCTAAGGCCTTAGAAAAATTGTGGCCACCCAAATCTCTGAATACCTCGATAAATATAGCATCCTCTGCCCAGAACAACATGGTTTCAGAGCAGGCCACAGCACAATACTGCCCTCCTGGGTTCTCTAACTTTCTCACACCTCACTGGACTCTGGCTCCCTAGCAGGTGCAGTGTTCATTGACTTATCTAAAGCCTTTGATACTGTCTCCCACCCTCCTGCTAACTACCCTTAGTCACTTAGGCTTTGCCACTGGGCCTGTTTCCTGGTGCTCCAGCTATTTGTCGAGCCGCTCTGGCGTGTGAAAATCAGCAGGAAACTTTCCAGCACCTGCCCTATCCGCTCCGAGTCCCTCAGGGCTCCATTCTTGGGCCTTGCTCTTTTCCTTTTTCTCAACTCCCTGCCCAGTGTATGTACTGGTAAAATCCTTCTTTACCGGTGGATGATGCTGTACTCTTTGCCTTCGACCGTAATCCCATCTCACTTCAGATTCTCTGCAGGAATCCTACAATGACGCAGAAGCCTGGTTTACTGAGCACAGGCTCGTAATTAATCTAAGAAAAACAAAACCATGCTCTTTGCCCACCCCAAAATAAATCCAGTAACTATCCTCTACATGATCCTCCACCTCTAAACTCCCTATTGAGCTAGTTCCTCTTATAAATACCTAGGTATAACCTTTGACCCTGCCCTCTCTTTTCATCCACATCTCTGCCCTTGCCTCAGCCTCTAACACTCGGCTGGAGGTATCCTCTATCGTCATAAAACTGCCTCCCCACGGATGCCCTCCGACTTGCAGTCACATCCTCTGTTCTATCTCTGGTAGACTATGGCCTACCTGTGTGGTGCAGCAGACCAGACTGCCTGCACAAGATCTGCCTCACCTTAAACAAGGCCTGCAGGCTCATAACTGGGGCTTCTAGTCTAACCCACACTTGCCGTCTTTACGCCATGGCTAATCTACTCAACCTAGATGAGCGCCTCAAATACCAAACCTGCCTCCTAACAAAAAATCACTCCTTGGGCTATCCCCACTGGGTCTGTCAACCACTATCCACCGTGCAAACCCTACAGTGCATACCGCATATCCCATAAAACTGCACTGGTTATACTGAGAGGCGAGAACCTCAAGAGGTCAAAGGGCTTACCCTACAGAGCCCCTGTTGGTATAACGCCCTCCCCACCGAGTCACTGATGCCCTCATTATCTTATTTTAAAACTAGTCTTAGAAATCACCTGCTCTCAACACGCAGCTGTACCTGCCTCTAAGCCTCCTCCTATCCTTCCAGACAAAGCTCACTGAGCTGCTCTCTGACCTTCTGTCCAGCTCTACCTTTACTTGCTACTATCTTCCCCACACTCCTCTTCTGATGTCTTCCACCCAGCCTTACCTTTATTCTGCCCACTGAATCAATCTCCATGTAACTACTGTATATTGTCTACTCTGTAAAGCGCACATGTAAGCCTGTTGTATACTGTGTTTTGACAAATGCCTGTATTTTTTGGCTGATTCCTAAATGTACTCAGATTTTTGTCTGCCTTGATGTTTGTTTCTTGCACTATTTTGTCCTCACTGTGACGAGGTACCTTTGTAAATGAGCCTCTGTCTCAAAGGTTGTTAAACTGATGTTGTAATAAATAAATGCCGATTGTCACAAACGCACCCTGTAGGTCAGACCCTCTGCTTCCACAGTGCCAAACCTCAAAGTGCAATATGTGAACAGGAGACAAACAGGGTAACCCTTCCTGTCTGTTTTGGGTCCGAATCACCTACTAGCTTCGAGTCCTGGGGTCAAATATGAACCTTTTTCCACTAGCACACCCAGTTAACAACTCAGATATGTACTCTCTTTGGGGATGCAGTACAATATTTCACCCAGTGGGTACCAACTTGGTTCACAAGTCTACCCTTATGACTCAATTTGAGACCTAGGTAATTTCTCAACTTAGCAAGACAGTAACACAGTTTTTAAGCCCTTAACAGTTTTTGTCAGATCTATCCAATACTGTTCAAACACCATGAAGTCTTGCTATAATTAGGACTTCTGCAGTATGCCCTTGGCTTTGAACTGCCCCGGAGATGAAATAGTTAACTCCAGTGTAATCTGGAGTTCCACAGCGCAAGGGCGCTATCCAAAGCTCTATCTGGGCAGTTTGAATAGGAACTGCCAGATTCTTTACTCCGCTTCCACTGAACAGTCGCTCCGGAGATCAGCTCCTTCAGCTCGGTTCGTTTTGCGGTTTTAGTAAGTTTTATCGGTTCATTGAACCGGCAAGTATTTTAAAATTACCGCGGTTTCGGTTCTGAAGCTCTATCTGGTAACCGTAAGTACAAGGAATTAAAGTCTGTGTGGAAACTCATTATCGGTTCACTCTGAACCGATCGGTTTGCTTAAAAACTCGTTTTCTCTGCATTTAGAGTGAGGTACCCGGTTCTTATCGGTCCTAAAAAAACCTTTTATTTTGTGGGGTTTTTTCCAATACCCGTGACACGGTTAGGGACCGATAAGGGTGTCTTGTCCTGGCAAGGCCGGAAAAAAAGGGCAAGTTTGGATAGGCTGGCATTATGTCTGAGAAACCCAAAAGAAAAACCGGGCCACTGGTTTCAACACTGTGATGTCTGTGGGAAGCCTTTGCCGACTGACCCACACCCACTGTGTCTATTGTCTGGGGCTGACCACCTCCTGTCAGACTGCCAGGTGTGTAATTTCCCTGCAGCCACCCTGGAAAAGAGATTGGGCTGGCTCAGGGAACGAGGCCAAAAGTCCGCTGACCCGATGGCTAGCCCGGTCCAGCTCCGCTGGACCAGAGGGAGTGCCTCTGACCAGGCGAGACTTCCCCGGCCAAAAGAAAGGCTGGTCCTGAGGAACCAGTCAGAGTAAAAAAGACAAAGAAATCAGCTAGTGTGTAGTCCAGTTTTGTCTCTCCTTCTGCTGTAGAAATAGCTAAAGCCATCCAGATTGTCCAGTCTTTGTCTCAGGGAGTTGTTGAACCCCCTATGGCTGGTAAAAGGGGGTCTCGTTCAGGTCCAGTGGTTCAGGATTATGATGTTGAGGATTTTTATGAACCACAGGAGGGGGATGAAGATTATGATGATTGTAATTGTGACTGGGAAGGTCTGGAGGGGCCCATAGAACCGGACATTTCTCCAGACAGACCCTTTGAGTCTCCCCCTTTGTTGTCTGAGTCCCCTTCTCATTTCAGGTTTTATAAGAAGGTAGCCGAAACACTCCAGCTTCCTTTAGAGGAGGCTGTGGATGAGCAAGAGGAGCCTGACTATGTGGAAATGATGGATATTCCAGAGTCTAGAAGGTTGTCTATTCCTTTGCATAAGTCATTTAGGAGGCAAACCACTAAGATTTTAAAAAATCCTTTTTCTGTCCCTCCTGTAGATAAAAAAATGGACAGAAGGTATACTTTGTCAGGCCCTAATACAGACTTCCTTACTGAGCAGTGTAGTCACGTAGGTGTTGTTCAAGCTGCAGCCTGTGACAAGGCTAATATCCCCCTGGCCTCACATCCTCCTGATAAAGATTCCAGGAAGATTGATGCCATGGCGAAAAAACAGTATGTGGCAGCTTCTTTGGGACTCAGACAAGCGAATTATATGGCTTATGTGGCTAGATATCAAAAATCTAGATGGGACACTATATTGCAGTTGGCTAGTGAGTTGGAACAAGTGGCTGCTGATGGCATTGAAGCCTCTAAAGTTCAATTTCATGCTGCTGTTGATGCTAATGATGTTTCTTCTAGGGTCATGGCCACTTCTGTAGCTCTCCGTAGGTTGGCATGGCTCAGATGCACTAATCTGTCCCAAGATACCCAGTCAAAGGCTATAGATTTTCCTGTCTTAGGAAATTCTCTGTTTGGGGAACAAACTGAAAATTACATGAAGAAAATGGATGAATACAGAACTACTTACAAAAGTGCCCAAGCTAAGGAGAGGCATGCCACTCCTCAAAGGCATGCCCCCAGGGGTAGGGGCAGGCCTTACCATAGGCCTTTCTACCAATTTCAGGCATTTTCTGCTTTTACGCAGAGGGGGTTTTTCAGAGGCAGACGGGGCACAGGCAGGCCCTCTCCCTTTCCCCAGTCTAAAGCTGTTCCTGCCAAGCAGGCACCCTGACGGGGTGTCTGGGGCCGACTCTCCTGTACCGGTGGGAGGCAGACTGGCTTATTTCAGCCAGAACTGGTTGTCCCAACCTCGGACAAGTGGGTTCTGAAGTAGCCAAGGCCTGGTTCTCAGCTTCAAACAATTTCCCAAGATGAGAGCCAGACATTTCCTCCTTGAGTCTTTCAGAAACCCTTGCGTTAGAAGCAGAGGTTTCTTCTCTTTTGGACTGCAAAGCAGTGGAAAGGGTCCCCCTTGTCATCAGGGCAAGGGTCTGTACTCAAGGTATTTCCTGACCCCAAAAAAGACAGGAGATTGGCGGCCCATCCTGGATTTAAGATTTCTGAACAAACACCTCGTAAAACCAAAGTTCAAAATGCTAACTTTGGCACGATTTTGCCATCCTTGAGACCAGGGGACTGGTTAGTTTCCCTGGACCTCAAGGACGCCTATTCCACATCCTAATCAGGGCCTCTCACGAAAGTACCTCAGGTTCGAACTGCCCTCTGGCCACTACCAGTTCAGGGCAATGCCCTTCGGACTCACTTCTGCCCCAAGGGTTTTCACAAAATGTCTAGCTGTAGTAGTGGCCCATCTAAGAAGGCAAGGGGTAGCTGTGTTTCCCTACCTGGATGACTGGCTCATTGTAGGTCAGTCACCAGAGCAGGTAATATCCCACTTGCAAATCACCCAGAAACTTCTCACATCTCTGGGGTTCCTGTTGAATTTTCCAAAGTCAGTTCTCGAACCAGTTCAGGTACTAACTTTTATAGGGGCAGAGTTGAACACAAAGTTAGCCAGGGCATTTCTCCCCTCGGAAAGAGAGGACAGAATCATTGCCCTGGCATCTTCTTTCACCCTGCGGGTCTCCCGACCAGCAAGGCATTTTCTACAACTCCTAGGGCACATGGCTGCTTCTACAGCTGTCGTGTCAGGAGCAAGATTTCAGATGAGGGACATTCAGTTCCACTTGAGGTCCTATTGGTCTCAAAGAAGGGACCCCCTTACCAAATTGGTCCCAGTGACCAAGACCTTGATCCTAGCTCTGCAGTGGTGGTTGGATCAAAGCAACCTGTCTCAAGGGGTCCCATTCTTACCTGTTCTTCATTCCCTCACCCTCACCACGGACGCCTCCCTGCTGGGTTGGGGGGCTCACCTGGGCGACCTTTCCACTCAGGGAGTGTGGTCCCCTCAGGAATCTCTACTTCACATCAACCTATTGGAGCTCAGAGCTGTCTTCTTAGCTCTACAGGTTTTTTCGGAGGCTGTCCAGAACAAGGTAGTCCAAGTCAGGACAGACAATACCACAACAATGTGGTACAGCAACAAGCAAGGGGGCACTCGCTCTTCAGCTTTGTGCACCGAAGCAATGAAGTTGTGGTCTCTGGCCTACTCCCTGAACACCTTTCTGATAGCAGTTCACCTCCCAGGGAAGGACAATGTCCTAGCGGACACCCTCAGCAGGATTTCTCAGGGCCATCACGAATGGGCTCTGAATCCTCAAGTGCTGGGGTCGGTCTTTGCCAGCTGGGGCACCCCTCAGATAGATCTCTTCGCAGCCCCAGACAACCACCAACTTCCCCTGTTTTGTTGCAGGGCCCCAGTTCTGGGTCCAGTTCCTCTGGATGCCTTTCAGCTCAATTGGGAGGAAAGTTCCTCATGCCTTCCTCCATTTCCCCTCCTCTTCAGGGTACTGGTAAAATCAGAACTCAGCCCTGCAGAGTGATCCTGATTGCTCCAGACTGGGCCAGGCAACCCTGGTACCCTCTCCTCCTGTCCCTCTCGCTTCGTCCTCCCCTGACCTTGCCCAGGACCCACGACCTGCTGACCTGTGCACAGGGGAGAGTGTGATATCCGG
Organism: Neoceratodus forsteri; assembly: GCA_016271365.2. Lineage (NCBI taxonomy): Eukaryota > Metazoa > Chordata > Ceratodontiformes > Ceratodontidae > Neoceratodus > Neoceratodus forsteri. Next base: position 334,114,885 of record CM057456.1, on the reverse strand, counting down.
ACCTCAATTCCCTCCACCTCAAGGCCTGGTTCTTGAGGAGTTAGAATTTGCTGATTTACACCTTTCTCAAGGTGTTTTGGATATTCTGAAGGCTTCTAGGAAGCCTTCCACTAGAGCCACTTATAACTCTAAGTGGAGGAGATTTTCTTTTTGGTGTTCTGAGAGGCAGATTGCCCCAGAATCTGCTGATCTGCCTATTTTATTGGACTGTTTGGTCCACTTAAATTCTTTAGGCCTCAAACCAGCTACCTTGAAGGTTCATCTGGCAGCGGTTTCTGTATTTGTTTCTGCAGGGAAACCAGTTTCCTTTTCCTCTCATCCTGTGTTTTCCAAGTTTTTCAAAGGATTACTTCACACTAACCCTCCCTTTCGGGAACCAGCTCCTGCATGGGACCTGAATGTTTGCATTGCCCAGTTAATACAACCCCCTTTTGAGCCTCTGGTTTCAGCAGAACTCAAGTTTTTAACTTGGAAAACTGTTTTTCTAGTGGCTATCACTTCGGCTAGGCGTATAAGTGAATTACAAGCCTTGTCAGTGGAAAAGGATTTTATTTCTTTCCACAGAGATAAAGTGGTCCTCAGGACTAACAGAAAGTTTTTACCTAAAGTGGTTTCAGATTTTCATCTTAACCAATCCATCTCTCTCCCAGTATTTTTTACTGAGCACTCTTCCTCGGGTGAGAGGAGACTGCACAGTTTGGACGTTAAAGAGCTCTTAGCTACTATTTGGGCATGTACCAAGGGTCATAGGTTCAATCCTCCCAGCTCTTCCTTACCTATGGAGAAGTGGGTAAGGGTAGACCTGCTACTAGGAGGACAGTCGCAAGGTGGATTGTCTCTTGTATCCAGTTCTGTTACCAAAAACTAGGTAAGGAACCTCCCTCAGGTCTGAGGGCCCATTCCACCAGGGGTACAGCTGCATCTCTAGCGGCTGCTAGAGATATTCCTATCTTGGAAATCTGTCAAGCTGCTACCTGGAAGACAGTCCACACTTTCACTAAGCATTATTCTCTGGATGTCCAGTCCAGGAGAGATTTCGTTTTAGCACAGCTGTGCTTCAGAGCCTATTCCCTAAGTAGGTTCTGGCCCTCCTCCATGGAGGTACTGCTGTATAATCTGCAGAAGTCCTAATTATAGCAAGACTTCATGGTGTTTGAGAAGAAAATTACTCACCTTAGTAATTGCTTTTCTTCTCATGGAGTCTTGCTATATTAGGACAACCCCCTCCTACCCTCTCAGAATTCCTACTTGGGTATGGGGTTGGCAATTTGGTGCAAGCACTGTGTCATGCCATTTAGCTTTCTAGTTCCCCCCTTTTCTTCTTTTGGGTTAAGGAACTAGGTAATTCTGTTTTTGTTAAGTGGTAGATGGGCCCCTCTAGACTTGAGTCTTTTGGGAGAGGGCCTATTAGTGCTTGTCAGGGTGATCTTAATGATAATATGTAATTTTGTTTTTATTGTGTGTTGGTTATTGTGTTCTGTTGTTCTACTACTAGTAGGTAGCCAATGGCTAGTGTAGGGCTTTTCCACACAGACTTGCTATGTTAGTTTAGCTTCGTAAAGAACCTGGCAGTTCCTATTCAAACTGCCCAGATAGAGCGTTGGATAGCGCCCTCGCGCTGTGGAACTCCAGATTACACTGGAGTTAACTATTTCATCTCCGGGGCAGTTCAAAGCCAAGGGCATACTGCAGAAGTCCTAATATAGCAAGACTCCATGAGAAGAAAAGCAATTACTAAGGTGAGTAATTTTTTCTTTCAGCCTCCACATGCAAAAGAAGACTCAAGCAGGCTTAAGGAAACCAAAAGGTTTACTGGAATTAAAAAAAATAGTAAATACATACGAAATATGGAACATATTACATAAGTACTTACAGTCACAACGACACTGGAATTTTACAGAAGTATAATGTCTGATACTTACGTTTCTAGCCTAGCTAAGTTCCAGTAGGTGTTACCTATTTTTAACAGAAATGCCTTTTTGGAGTTCAGAGTTGAAGTGCTTAGCTGGAGCCGGAGGCGAGGAGCAGGTAGGATCAGGTACAGCAGCAGGATGCTAACTTCACCGCTTGCATTGCAGCTGCCGCAACCCGCAAGTTTAATTTGCTTCATTGTTCTTTTCTTTCTTGCCCTAATGTTGTTAATGCCCTAGTGGCTGTTGTGTTTGTGTAAAATGTTGTGTTCTAACTTTAGGTCTCTCCGGAGTGGAGCTTGGAGGAGACTGTGTGAGTCAAGAAAGTCACTGCTTCTTCTTGCTGAGTTGACCCGTTCCCTTCCGAGTCCTGCCTCCCTAAGCAGCACTACAAACTTGTGACTTACTGTTTATACGCAGGCTAGCTGCACTGCGGCAGCATTAGATGAGTTGGGATTTTTTTATTTGTTTATGTTCCGCTGCCTGTAAACAGGTAAAGAAAAAAATTGTGGGGGAGCCCAGCCTGGGGAGTTGAGGTGCCAGTATGGGGGTGGGGGCCCAAAATTACAACCTGCACTGGGGCCCATCTTTCTCTTCCTCCGCCACTGTCCGCAAGCCATAGTATTCAAGCCCGACCTCTCCCATCTACCCTGCTAATTTCCCTTCGCCCATCCTGTATCATTGACTGAGCTCATCCTCCCCCCTAACCTAGTAGGGCGGGAACCCCACATAAGCTCTCCTCCTCCCCCCCCCCCCGCATGGGGCTCCCTCCTTCTTCCCTTTCCTCCCATCCGCCTCCTCTTCCTCTTCTCCTTCGTGCATCTCCCTTTCCCTTCCTTCTGCTTCCCTCCCGTCTTACCCACCTTCCTGAATTGTATTTGTGCATATTATCTTTCGATATTTTATACCATTGTAAAATAGCATTCCAGTTTCCATTCATTGTATTTCTTTAAAATTTTATTTATTGTGTCTGCATGTTTTCCATTGTATTTGTCTTGTCCTTCAGGACCATCTTGCAAATGAGTTTATCTCAACGATGTATCTCCTGGTTAAAGATTGATTGACTTGGGAGTACTGGCAATATGAGAATGGGATAACACCATACAAAGGACCCTGATAAACATTTTTTGCTACGTATTTTTTTGGGGGGCCAGATATCAAGTGGAGTGGGAACTAGACAGAGCCCATAGGGCTGTGTGGCTGAGGCCTAATATAAGGATGACGCCCAAGGCATATAACAGAAATGTTAAGTAAGAATAAGGAGGATTTAGTGAAGAAAGTCTATGAAAAAAATTATCTTAAAAGGGGTAGACATCTCTATCAGGATTATCCCTGAGTTGGTACAAGAAAGACAAAAATATGATTTATGGAAAAGGAACAAGCTGATCTGAGAATTAAGTTACTGCAAGCTTTTAGATGAACAAGCCTAGGAGCTTGAATGGAAGGAGCTGAGAAGACCACCATTGTTGGAAGCAACAAGGATTGCTGGAAATATCTTTTGAATTTTAGGGATCTTGGGGGAATTTGATGGTTAAATGAAAAATGTATTACAATTAGTTAATTAGGTAAGAAAGAATTCTGGTAGTATCTCCCCCAGTGGAGAGTATCACGTGGAGGCCTATGTGTGGTTATAATAGGGGATGCATATGATTGAAAGTCTGTGAGGGGTAGTAGAAAGAACTAGGAGATCATAATTATGGATAAATGTACCCAGTTGTTTTGAGTATATTAGAAAGTTTCACAGCACTGTACTTCTAGTTTTAGTTTTATTGATTTTGTACCCCTCTCACTGTTCATATTTATCCAGCAGGTTCCATAGATTAGGTGAAGACAGTGTAAGATTAAATCAACCAACAAGTTGTCTGCATAATACACCAGTTTGTGTATTTGTGATTCTGTGGTGACTCCTACATGTTGTTCTTGTCTGATAGCCCGCGCAAGGAGCTCAATATATATTGCGAAGAGTAAATCGACAGTGGCCAACTTTGTTTGGTACTATGTTCTAAGGGCAGTACCTTCGATAGGGTAGGGTACCAGTTACTCTGACAAACTGTAGGATTGGTATAGAGATTGAGATTTTTTTTTTTTAGATTTTTGGTATAGAGATTGAGATTTTTTTTTTTTTTTTTGAAATTGTGTGCCAAACTCAAATTTTTCCGGTGTGTAGAATGCAAATTTTCAGGAGACCCTATTAAAGGATTTTTCATAATCTAAGCTCATTTCTATAATAGGTAGTTTAGTGTGGGTGTGATATGTTTAATGATGTGCAATGTTCTTTTAATGTTGTCTTGTTTGTTTAGAGTCTATAAAGCCTGTTTAGTCTCACCGCACTCAAGAGAGCCAAAGTAAATTGCTTCACATTCCCTCATTACCAAAATGCAGCAGCAACTAAAATCAAAGCACTGTAAACCCATGTGACCAACTTTTCAGCAACACATACACATTGAAACAGTCACGTGGGTTTACAGTGCTAGCTCGGGGATGCGACGGTTGGCAGGTTAAAAACAAGATCTGGCAGAACCACTACGACTGTGAATGCATTAACTAGATAAGGATGTTTCATGGGCTTAAACATAAACAGTTATTTATTTAAAAATATCAGATTTACAAACCTTTGAATCAGAGATTCATTTACAAAGGCACCTCGTTGAAACTAATACAAAGACAGCACAGTTAAGTCAAAAAAACAATGACTCTGAGAGCAGACAGTTATAACAGTCATTCACTGGAGATACATGGGTAGCAGTAGATAAATACATTACATAGTTTAGGCACACAGGCACCACATCAAGAAGACCAAAGCAGTTCAAACAATATGCAATAGCTAAAGCAAATAGACATCAGGAGTCAAAGAGAAGCCCAGAGTGTTCACATGAAGGCTGTTGCATATACACTAACTGAATCAAAGTAAAGTACATTGAGAAAGGGCATATTTAAGCAATAAGGCACAACAGGGTGTGTTATTATGTAATAATGTCACTCCTGGGGTGGGTTGAAGCATGAGGCGAAGCAGAGTGCTTCCACCACCCCAGGAGTGACATTATTACAAGATAACACACACCCTGGAGTGCCTTATTGCAATTATACAATGGTTTGTTATATAGAGAATAAAAAATACATTTTAAAGGATGTTTTTGTTAGTGTGCAAAAATATTTCTTAAAGAGAAAATGCAAGGAATGATCCAAATCCAAAGCTATGGTGGTGATATTGTGTAATAACGTCACTGTTTCAGTGGGTCAGCAGGCAATCAGCTTCTTACATTTTTCCCTTGCCGTTGTATAATTAAAAATAATGCCACCTTCTCTATTAGTTACCTATATGTTTTGCATGTTATTCTATGCACTGTTATAACAGTAAACTCAACAGAACCAGGCCATCATATACATGAAGGTACTGTACCCTAACTGAAAACCGTGCTGAGGCAACTGTATGTTGTGACAAGGTAGAAGATTAACACAATGTTGAGACAAGTTTTTGAAGACATTTGATGTGTTTAATTGGTTTGTTTGAGAGACTGATATACAGTTCACATAATATAAAAGTGCATATGCCCAAATGCCAGTGTGAATTGACACATTTCATTACAAGCTGTTTTCTTGAAGGAAGATATTACTATATAAGGCCCTAAAAATGGGTGTCGGGTAAATGTAAACTGGGGTAGGTGTGTTATTGAGGGTATTGCATAGTTTCTTTTGTTGCTGCCCACCAGATCAGCAATATTTGCACAGCTGTGCCCAGTCCAGATTTTACAGTTCTGGCTGGGTCTGGTGATGTGGGTTTACCCATACCCCACTGCATGGTGGCTTAGTGATATACTGCACAGATAGCTACCCCACTGCATGTGGCTTAGTGATATACTGTACAGATGGCTACAAAGTCTAACCCGTTGAAGTTTCAGAAAACCATTATGCTAAAAATACCAAGACTCACCCCCAGTCACAATTAATCCTCTGCCAAAGTCATGCTTAAATACTGGTGCCTCTACATCCACGCCACTAAGCTTTTAATGCCAACATCAGGGTTTTATTTAACTCTAAAAATTGATTAACGTTTTGTTCATATAAGTGCTAAAACTTTGTGAAAATTAATAGCTCTTGCCTCACTGTGTTTAACAAACACAGCACTTCTAGAAAATCTATATAAATACTTTTTGTACAGTTAGCATCGTCCCAAGAAAAAAACTGCTAATCAGTTATTTAAAACCCTGCAACATGCTTCTTTTTCTGTTGCTGTGAGTTCCTTCATCTGTGAAGTCCCATTCTGCTTGTGTCAGCCCCAAAACCAGATAATTTATTTCAAAACATTTTGTTAAGAAATTTTGTTTTAGTATATCCATGGTCAGGAAAAATTAATTTGTAAAAGAAACCAAAATCCCTATTTATCAGTTCATTGAATCATAATACAGCATGATATGAATTTTCAGATTCTGTGTGTAACCTACAGTAAGTTAAACAGACATTAGACACACAAATGCCTGGTTATTTGCAAGATAAGCAAATGTTATCATTCAGTTATAAACACCTATAGTCACAAACTGCAAGTTAAGAAAATTCAGTAGAATATTAACACTAGTCCAGAACTGCCTGCCTAAGAATGAAGTTGGTATATTATTTGGAAAAAGGCAAAAAATGGGTCTCTTGCTACAGTATGCAATGTCCTGCAAAGATGGTGGTGTCACATGGCTTAATGAGGTGCTGTGAGGTGCCTGAGGGAACTTGTTATGCAGAAAGCTCCAGGAGCACAGTCATAAAAACCTGGAATAACAGGTTCCAAGGAGTAATTAACTCAGAAAGAATATTAGAAAAATTACCCCATTCATTCAGAGGTGTCAATGAATGTATTTCTTAACCAAGCTGGTTTATCTTCTGCTTCCTCTTGGTAAAATGTGAAACTACATTTATGTTATTTTAAATGAAAATGAGTGATAAATAGCTTGTCCAGTTGGATGGCAGCTCTGACAGTTGTTCGTCTTTCTTTTCACTGATATAAACTGAGCCAGGAAAAAAAGTAAATAGGGGAAAAAAATAGCATTTTGTTTCTACAACTAGTTGCTAATTGCAGCTGGTATTTGTAACATGTGCAAGTCAACTCCACTTCTCAAACTTAAAAAGGAAAAATACACTTCATCACAGACTGTTTACCAAGTACTGTGCCCATTTTAGTATATACATGTTTAAGAAATGCCTGAAAGTTCTCTCTTCCTTGAAGTTGAATCCTTAAGCTGTAGTTTTAGACATTTTTTAGTGTTTCCTTTTGAGACACCAGGTGACTCTGATAATCATTTGTTCCAAGGGTTTTTAAGTCAGTTTGAAGGCAATTTAAGTATCTTCTGTTCTCTTAGTCCTTAACAAAATGCAGGGACTTCACAGATTTGTTGTTCCTTGGTCCACACCCCAAACTCCAGTGAGTCTTCTTTCAGTATGATATATCCACCTCATGCCCCTCCCACATGAATAAAAAAAAAAAAAAGGTGGGATAGACCTTTGGAGCTTCTGGGTGGAGGTGGGTGGACTCTTCTTCCCCAAAAACAATGCAGGGTTTTAAATAATTGATTAGCAATTTTTTTTTCTTGGGACGATACTAACTGTACAGAAAGTATTTATATAGATTTTCTAGAAGTGCTGTGTTTGTTAAACACAGTGAGGCAAGAACTATTAATTTTCACAAAGTTTTAGCACTTTTATGAGCAAAACGCTAATCAATTTTTAGAGTTAAATAAAACCCTGCAATGCTGCCTCCCACTACTCAGGTTCCAGTTCTTGTACCACCCATTTAAGAAAGAAAATAGTACCCTGCAACCTTTGACTAACATGAAAGCGTATTTATTTGAGGGCGGAAAACATTTCTTGAAGGAGGGTAAGGCGGAGGAGACTATTTACACCTTCAGTCAGTTCCACGGACAGAAAACATGACATCATTCCTTTTGTACGTGCAGTACTCCTATAGGCTCCGCCCACAGTACATGGCCATTTGGATAGCGTTAGCAAATGAGCCTGAACTGTTTCCGGAGCTTGGATTTTACTGCTGCATTTTGGTAACAAAGGAACTGTGAAGCAATTTACTTTGGCTCTTTTGAGTGTGGTAAGCCAATATTATGGCGTGTTAACCTTCTACCACTGTGGCAGTGGTGTATTTTACTATTTGATAGTTGCCTCAGTATGTGCACCCTATGAAGCTTGTGTAGGATTAGACTTTGAACCACTGTTTGTGTGCTAATTGTTTTTTAATCCTGTTTAGTCTCTGTTGATAATGTGTTAAAGAATGTTTTCTAGTCTTTTAGCTATAATAGAGGTTTGTGTGATTCTCATTTTGTAGCTCACTCATCACCAGGCTTTAGTATTGCTGAAATAGTTGCGAATTTCCTGGTGGGGGCATTGGGTCCCACTTCTTTACACCCATTGTATTAAGGAGGCAAAAGTGGACACACAGCTGTGTATTGCAGAAGGGGTCAAGGACAGAGAAAAACATTTCTTCCGATATATTGGGGGGGGGGGAGAGAAAGGAGGGGGAAATTGTCAGAATATCAGAGGGCGGGTAGGGTGACAGAAGAGAACGGGCAAGAGGCTGCCATCCTTAGTGATTATTTTTGCTCAGTTTTCACCAGGGATAAAGGCAGGCCCTTGACTGAGAGTGGCATCAAAGTGACCAGTAATGGGGTCCTGGAGATGCAGCCAATATTTACAAGTGACAGGGTCCAGAAAGGGCTGGCAGCTCTAAAGATAGATAAGGCCCCAGGACCAGATGGGTTCCATCCAAGGATACTCTGGGAACTGGCTGAACCCCTAGTAGGACTGTTCAACCACTCACTGCGGACAAGGGTAGTTATGAACGGCTGGAGGGTGGCGGCTGTCATTCCGCTGCATGGGGGAGACAAAGAACAAGCTGTGATCTACAGACCTATCAGTCTGACCTCCATTGTAGAGAAGCTAATGGAGTCACTGATCGAAGAAGACGTGACGGACTACCTGAGAGCAACAGTCTCCATTATAGTAAACAGCATGGGTTCATGGCAGGGTGGTTCTGTCGGACAAACCTGATAGTCTTCTTTAATTGGGTGACAAGGGAATTGGCTAGGGGCCACATCATGGATTTGCTCTATTTTGACCTCACCAAAGCTTTCAACTCTGTGCCCCACAGATGCTTGCTAACAAAGATGGGGGATCTGTGTGCGGCTAAGGACATAGTTAACTGGGTGGGAAACTGGCTAAAGGGTACGTAGCAGAGGGTTGTGGTCAGCTGGGTCAAATCGGAAGGGAGGGAGGTCACAAGCAGGGTGCTGCAGGGATCTGTCCTGGGCTTGGTCCTCTATTATATTATAGGGTTTGACTGATAACCCATCAGATAAAAAGCGGTATCAGTACTTCTAAACACTTCACCTGTCATGACGTGTACGCAGGCAACGAGAACTGCAGGTTATCACACTGTCATTACATAGCTCCTGCTATCAGCCCTGTGTACATGTCACTGATGAACCTAATGCCGAACTACAAGTTCCCCACCCGACACACACAATGAAACCGGAAGAACAAACACCTGCCCACATCTCCCAACAACCAATAACAAACCACTGTACCACACAAACAACCAATCAAATAAAACTGTAACGCAGCAACACATAAACACAAATGAAACTCCCAAACATAAAGCAAAACAACTAAAATAACCAAAGAAAAACTGAAGCAATGCACAATATAGAGTCAACTCCTATAATATAAAACGACTATGTGATGCTGCAGCATATGATAGCGCTTTATATCAACGCTCGTGGCAAGTGAACTCTGGGATTAATCACTCATGGCTCCGCCTCGCGGAGCCACTCGTATTGATAAAAGCCCTATCATATGCTGCAGCATCACATATTCCCTTAATATCTTCTAGGGATGTGGATATGTTCTTATCCACACTTCTTGGCACGTCCTTTCCCTTTAAATATCTTGCCGGGAGGTCTAATAGCTGGCTCCACCCACCCGGGTGGTATATCCCTCGGCTCTGCCCCTTGATGCCAGATCTTCCTTTCCGCTGGAAGATTCAGGTTCCTTCCTTATCACTCCATGTTGAATAGGCCCTGGCGCTTAAATCTTAAGATTACTTACCAAAACTTACTCATTAGTTTCACCGCATCGTTTTTCAGTCATGACTGCAATGGAGGATAAGTCCTCGCCTGGGTTCTGCCAGTGCCCCTGCGGGCAGAAGATGTCTCGCACCAACCTGCATGCCACATGCATCTATTGCCTAGGCCATGATCACTATACCCAGGCCTGTGACTTTTGTCGCTCATTCCAGCCGAATGTGTTGATCGCCTCGCATGGTTACAGCTCGGCTGGCCAGAGACATGGAACCTGCCAGTGAAGCCTAAAGAGGCCCATTGGGTGGTCTCTGCAGCTGCGGGTTCCAGTGAACAACTCAAGCAAATGAAGGCTTTTTAGGAGGAGGCGGCTTGGGCCACCGATCAGTCCTCTTCAGCACTGGTTTTCGTACTGCTCAAACTGGGCTCTGCCTTTACAGGCGCCTTCAAGGAGTCATAGCAGTCTCTCCTGACCAAGGGGAGGGCCCATTGGCTTTGGCAGCTCCGTTCCCAAAAGGATTCCAAGGAGTCAAGAGAGAAGTCTTGTCGGCTCGTTCTTGGGATTAAGAGAGGTCTTGTTCTCAGGAATTTCCAGTTCTCGGACTTTGGCTCTAAATTGTGGGCCTTGGATGCTGGCTTTACGGCCCCCATCAGGCCAGCTGGCTAAGACACGGACGACGACCCAGTCGAGATTATCGACCCAGTTGACCTGTTGTCACTGGATGAGGCTGACAATTCCTTGTTCGGACTCCAGTCCTTACTGAACCTACGAGGAGGAAGCCCAGCCTGCTGGGAACCTCTTCACAGTCCCTGGCTGTGACCTGGAGAGCAGCAGGTCTCCCCAGCTCCATCTGAGTGCCTCTATCGGTCAGGGTCTAGGTTTGGTCATCTTTGACCTACAGATCGAGAGAACTCACAAATGGCATTCTTGGCATTCTAAGTGGCACCACCGCTATTCTTCCTCGTCCTCCTCGGAAGAAAGAGAGGCTTCAGTACAAGTTGCATCAACACTACAAGGATCTTATATGGCAACAGTTGATGTTGGCTGGTCCAAAGTCAACCCGGCTTCCACACCGGCCGTCACATGGCTGTTGCCCTCTAGGCCGGCGCCAACTCCTCCAGAGCCAGAAGACACCGTCCCTCCACCCGAGGAGCCAGTGAAGCCCCTCCCGGCTCGGCCGAAATCAGCCTCTCTGCCAGTTGTGGTGGAGCCACCACCTAAACAACCTCCCTCTGGGGCTTCTGCCAAGGAGTCTCAGCCCACTAAGGGCCTCCCGCATAGGCTGTCGGGTTACTGTCACTCCCGACCGTCTGCAGTGGGTCGAAAGGTGACTTAGGTGGTCAACCGATCTATCCGGACTCCTCTTTGCACTCTTGTCCATTCAACGAGGTTTTGCTTGGGGGGGTCTCTTGATGGAGAAAGGTCCCACGTCCTTCATGGGCATTCTCCATCTCCTCTCCAAATCTATGGGGATGCCTTTGGAGCCTGTTCAGAAACTGGCTCAATATCCCCCCGACAGACATTCTGAAGAAAGGGGATTCTCCGACAGAGGCCTTCCCAGTGGCCAGAGCCATTGTTGTGTGTGTTTTTTTTTTTTTGTTTTACTTCCTTTATTATGGTAGACCGGAAAGGGCTTAAGAGATCATGTCCATACATATAGATCATACAGCTATTACATAGGTACATAAAACATATCTTGGTGACATCACAGTGCGTACCTATACAGTAACTTTTTACTGAATAAAAGCTTATGATGATCTGGTTAAAGTAAACTACATGTTCTCAAAGAGCTGTCAAATAGTACTGCAATTGTTCTTATCTATTACTACTCGATGGAGATATTAACAGATTGTACAATGCACCGAATAAAATAGAAAAATATGTTTCCTTTCTTATTTTTATAAATTCTTGATATGAGAGAGAGAGAGAGAGAGAGAGAGGGGAGGGGGCCCAGCTGTGCCTAATTAGGCATCTAAATGCAAATGAGGCTCATACAAGAACCATCTAGTCCACCTGTTTTGGTATGAGTGGGTTTGTTGGCGAAGGCTGAATGTAATCCTCTCCATTAAGTGAATATTGTCTACTATGTCTGTCCAATCTGCTACTTAGGGGGCTCTGTGCCCATTTCTTAGTAATGGCCTTCAAAGCAGCTATCTATGAGAACTGACCATTAGTATGTTGCCTCTCTTCCCGTATCTCCTTTGGTCTAAGACCAAAACCAGATGTTCAGGGCCCAGGGGGGATTGAAACTGGAAAATTTCCCAGAGATGGTGTTCTGTATTTGTCCAGTACTCCCTAAGTATCTGACATGTCCAAAAAATATGGGCCTGTGAAGCTGAGGCGAACCCATATCCCCTCCAGCAGTTCAAACCAGCTGTTGGTGCATAGTGTACCACCTGTGCAGGAACTCTGAAGTACCTAGCTCTCAGCTTCCAGCCATATTCCCTCCAAAGAGGGGCCCCTGTTGTCTGCCATGTAGCTTGCCACTCTCCAGCCCACTGTTTCTCTGGAAGAGTGATCCCCAGGGCTGTTTCCCACTTAAGTTTGTTTTTCAGTGGGAAGGGTCAGATCTGTTAAATACCTTTGATGCAGTAGGGATTGAGATATGGCTCCTCTCCCACCCCCTGAAAACCAAATACCACGGAAAGGGGGGTCCTCCACCTGCAGCCAGGTGTACACCTTCTGAAGGGTGAGGACATAGTCTCTGATCTGGTAGAATCTTAGATTATCTCATGGGAGAAGCCCAAATGTCTACCTCAAAAGAGATAGGGTTATCTGCAGATAAAATCTGATAAGGAGAGTGAAATCCTTTCCTGGCCCACTGTTTAAACCACAAATTCAAGGTGGCAGGTGGGAAGAGGGGGTCATAAGCCCACCATCGAAATTTCCACAATTGATTTCTTATGGGACCACAGGTTATGCCCCTCATCCATCCCTCCAGGACAGTCCTAGTCCCAGTATAACAAGATTCGGGTAACCCAACATCATCATGGAATAGGATAGCAGGGAGGGAAGGGTCGGCCTCAACTGCCAAATCCATTCTCTTTCAATGAGAATCAAAGCCAGGACTGCCCCATAGGAGAGCCACCCAAATTTGGGCCACAGCCCAGTAAATTAGGGAAAGCTAGACCACCATGGGCCCATGGGGCATACATAAGGCCTCTACAAATCCTAGGATGGTCTTTGGCTCAAAGAAATCTGAAAAACATGCCCTGCCATATGTTTAACTCTCTTTGAGAGACCTAACAGGGTACACATTGAAATAAAGTAACCTTGGCAGGGCATTCGTCTTCAATGCCTGTGTCTTAAAATATATAGATAAGGGCAGGAGAGTCCATCTCTGGACGTCCATCCTTAGTTGGGTAATCGAAGGGGGATAATTAAGTTCCCAGAGCCGGTGGTTGCTAATCCCAATCTTTTTTTTATACTCAGGTTTATTAACATCAAATGGGTACAAATTCATTCATCTCCATCAGACTTTTCAATCCACTGATTTAGATACCATCTAGTTTACAGTGCTGTAATTAATTACATCTTTTCAATATTGTTTTCCTTAGTTCTAATTATTTCATCTTATTACTATGACACTTTTCTCTTTATCGTACAGTGCAAGGTTCAGTGGCCCAAGTGTTCATTCAGCCTTCCTAATTTATCTCTACCCTCTCTTAGTCATATCTCCTCCTCCCCTCATAGGCTGTGTCCTGTGTGTATTTCTAAGTGTTTGTGTCTCCAAAGATACCATCTTGTCCACCTTCTTATGTATATATGTGTTTTATGATTTAACTTAAAAGTCAATTCCTACATCTCAGAAATCTCTTTCACTATATTAACCCAGCTTTGAATCTGTGGCAGGCTAGACTTTCACAGGAGCGAGTTATAGTTTGTGCGCTGCCACGATAAGTATAGCCCACAAGTATAGGGGCATCAGGGGAACCCAGCGGGGGACCCAAGACCAGCTCATGCGAAGCCCAAAGCATGTTTTATCAAGAAGACCTCTTTTAGGGCATTTCTAATCCTTTCCCAATATTCTGTTAACTTTGGGCAGTCCCTAAAACGTGTATGTTGCCTCCTTTTCCTGCATTGTCTCCAACATTCTGGGGATTGCTGTGGCTTTTTTATGTAGGCAGCAGGGTGAGAAAAAATCTTGTTTTAATTTTCCATTCAAACTCCTGCCAATAAGGTGAGCTTGTGGTTTTGGTAGTGACTTGGAAAGCTCTGGTCCAGTCTTCCTCCCCATGACTAGTCCAGCCTCCTCCTCCCATCTAGCTTTAATTTTATTTAAGGGTCTTTTTGATCTTTGAAATTGCTTTGTAAATATTTGAAATGTGGCCCTTCTGAATTCGCCTGCTTGTATTTCTCGGACACAATTTAGCAGCGGAGCTGCCCTAAGTGAAGTATGGTCTGAGCCCTGACAGTGTTTTATGTAGGCCCTAATTTGCAGAAATCTGAAGTGCTCCAACCTCCTCAGCTTATAGGTCTCTCTGAGTGTTGCAAAGTTCAAAACTTGGTCTTCCTGTATTAGCTGTTCTGGATATACTAGGCCCAGCCTCTCCCATGTTCTGAAGCCATGATCCGGCTTTGCTGGGAGGAAGTCGGGGTCCATGCTATTCTAACCAAGGGCAGGTGGGCGTGTCAATTTATATTTCTGCCAGATCCTGTGGGTGGCTGCTATAGTGTTCCTGACTGCCGTAAGTGGGTGTAACGGATGAGGATAGCTTGTTTTTGGGGAGTAGGGATCCGACGTCCAGTGGGGTCTCTCCCTCTGTGTCTCCCAGTTCTATTGTCTTCCAATTAGAGGCACACGAGGGAGTAGTCCAGGCCAGGGCCGCCTTTAGTTGAGCTGCTAAATAGTAATCTTCTGAGTCTGGTAATGACCTTCCCCTTCCCCTTCTATGCACCTGCATTATTTTGAAATTAATCCTAGGTTTTTTGCTATTCCAGATAAAGTTAGTTATTAGTTTGTGCCATTTGATGAATTGTGTCTTCCCTATATATACAGGAAGGCATTGAAATAGATAAAGGAATCTAGGAAGGACATTCATTGTAATTATTTGAATTCTGGAGTGCATTGGGTGATTAATTAGGGACCATCTCTCAAAATCCTTTTAAGCTGTTCTACTAGAGGTTTATAATTGGCCTCAGGAGCTTAGAAGGATGCCTAGTTATCACCGTGCTCAGGTATTTCATCTTCTCAGCATTCCATTTTAATAGGAGCGCTCGAGAGACCTCCTGCGATGGTGCGTGTAGTGAAAACATAACACCTCCGTCTTATTTTTGTTCAGGGAATACCCAGAGTGTCTCCCAAACTCCTCCAGGATCGACCATACCCCAGGAATGGATGTCTCAGGGTCTGCCAGTGTCAAGAGCATGTCGTCCGTGACAGGAGATTCTCCTCTCCATCCCCCATACTTCAATACCTTTTATATTCTGTGACTGATGTATGGCTTCTGCCAAAGGCTCTATGTATAGTGCAAATAAGATTGGGAGAGAGGGCAGCCTTGCCTGGTTCCCCTACTCAATCTAAACCTCTCTGACAAGCACCCATTCACTCGAATGTAGGCCTGTGGGCCAGTATACAATGATTTTATGCTGTCTATAAATGGTTGGGGAAAGGCCATGGTCTCTAGCACCTGGAAAAGAAAGCTCCAGGAGACTTTATCGAAAGCCTTCTCCGCGTCAAGGCTCATAAGACATGCTGGGGCCCGTGCTCTGTGTATTGAATCAATGGTGTCTAAGGTGGTCCGGACACTGTCTGCCGCTTGGCGTCCAGGGACAAAACCTGTTTGATCCATGTTAAGCAAAAGCGGTAGGTGAGAATTTAATCTAGAGGCTATGATTGAAGTTAGTATTTTGTAGTCAGTGTTAAGTAGAGAAATGGGTCTGTAAGATTCACATTTAGATGGATCCTTATTTTCCTTGTGGATTAGGGAGATGGTAGCATATTGCCATGAGGGTGGGATGGGAGCACCATCCTTCCAAATAACTGAATAAACCTCTTGGAGGAGAGGGGACACCTTTTTTGAAAACTTTATAGAATTCTGCATTAAAGCCATCAGGCCCTGGACATTTACCTGACTTCAGTTCTTTAATTGTATTTAGAATTTCGGTTTGGGTGATTGGCCTAGTCAGAGAGGCCCGCCTCCTGTGTCAATATGGGAAGGGAAGAGGAGCCAAAACCTCTGTCTTTCTGTAGGGATGTTTCTCTGGAGCCTGATAGTCTGGAAAAGTATGCAACAAAGGCCTCTGAGATGTGTGTCAGTTTAGTGCCTAATTTATTTGTAGCTGGGGAAACTATTTTAGTTTTGGCTGTATTTGCCTGTTGTCTCCTCAGTCTAAAGGCTAGCAATTTTGTAGCCCTTGGGCCTCCTTCATAGAACTTCTGTCTTAGAAAGTGTAGAGCCTTCTCCATCTCTGCCCTTTGTATATCTTCCGCCTCCTTCCTTTTTATTTTTATCTCTTGATCTCTGTGTTTGTCCCACCTAAGCTTTTGAGCTTCCTCCAAACTTAATTTGTAGCATAAGATCTTGCTGCTTTTGTTTAGTTTCCCTCTTCCTTGCCGCCGCAATGGCTATCAATCTTCCCCTAGTCGTAGCTTTGATGGTATCCCAGACTATTTGTGGGTGGCCCCTCTCTATTATTTTCCTGCAGTGATCTAGCAATATGCTGCTTGATATCTTGTACTACATTTTATCTTGTAGGAGGGAACAATTCAGCCTCAATGTGTGTTTTTTTTTTTTTTTTTTTTTTTTTTTTGAATAGAGAAATCCATTTCCACAAAATTGGATTATGGTCAGAGATTATAGAGGCTCCCACCCACATTTCCTGGAATTCGTTAAGTTCTGCGAAAAAGTAAAAAGTGTCTAGTCTAGAAAAACCTTGAATCTGGGGAGTAACATGTATATTCCTGACCTTAGGATACTTCTCCCTCCAAATATCCTTTAGCCCCCCTATTCCAGTATCTTTCTAACAGAGCTGGCCTTTTTGATATCCGCTGTTGGAATCTGGGAGGTGGTATCCAGCGCTCTGTTAAAAACTAAATTCCAGTCCCCTCCCATGACTAATATCCCCTTTGCCTTCTCTACAATTAGTTGAATAAGTGAGGAGTAAAAAGAAACTGGTGATCCAGGTGGAACATATACATTTGCAAACTTGACTGTAATGTCTTGAACTTACCTATAACTATAATGTATCTGGCACCCTGGTCCTCTAGCACCTCCTGCGCCTCGAAGGGAAGAGATGCCGCACATAAAATCGCAACCCCTCTCTTCCTGCCTTTCTGAAGGGAAGAGTGAAACACCTGGGGGAATCTCCTGGACTTCAGTTCAATGTTTCTGATGGGGTAAGGTGTGTTTCCTGAGAAAATTTACCCACAGTCCTGGAGTGTTGGGTATTTAACAGTTTCCTTCTTTTTATCGGGCTTGTGCAGCCATTTATATTAAATGATAGTATTTTCGTTAACTGTTTATCCATGTGGCTTTTTACTATTTTGCCACCTTACCTTGCACTGTATATACCGTTTTACCAAGCTATGTCTGATATTTTTGGAAGATTAAAAAAACTGTTACCCACATAATTATCAAATACAATCAGAAAACAAACTTGTGAACGTCGTAACCAAGTAAACTCAACCTTCATCGTTAACCTCTTTCCTGAAAACGGAACAATATTAAAACATTTCAGAGGGGAGTGAACAAAGCATCCCCAATTCTGCTTATCAGTTTTGGATTTGTTGACTTCCCTAGGCTTAGCTGGTTGTCTTGCAGCCTATGCGTAAGCCTCTAGTGCTGTTATCAGGGACTCCAGAACAGAAAGAGAAACCCTATTAGTCCCAGAGAAAACTCTCTTTAGGACATTGCATCGTACAGGACCAGATCTACATTCGGCAGCTATGCCCAAACCCCTCCCCGACTCTTGAGACTAAAATATTTTATACAGGTATTAAAGCCATTTCTTCATGCTGTGATTTAGTTTAATCCGTCTTCCCCCTTCTAAGTCCGGACCCAGCATGGGCTTGCATTCTATAATCCCTAGGCCTGGGCATATCATCTGTTACTCTGGGGCTATCTCCTGTCTCCTGCAGTGATTAACAGGTTCGAGTTCCCAGCGTATCTCTGCAGACATTTATGAGGATGAGCCATGGTCAGCCGATCTACCTTCTGCCTTTTTCAGGCAATCCTAGTTTTACGGGTGAGGTCTGGGGCTCCCCTGTGCTCAGGGACAATTTTCCAATTCTATCTCACAGACCCCTCCCAGGTAGATCCCGCCAGTCCCATCCAACTTACTGACAACAGAATCGTGATCCCTTTGGCCCTTGTCCCCAGGCTCAGGCCCCCGGTTTCATAACCCTCCCCATCCCCTCCAGAAAGACCACAGAACCCGTGAACCCTCCGGCAGACCCCAATATCCACCCTCCCTCCCACCAACCTTGTATGTTTAAATATCGTTTCCTCTAATTAAATGTTACAATTCTGAAAAGGTTAGCGTGAGTACAGTTGTAAACTGCTCAAACAAACTTGTCCTGAGTCCGCCATAAGTGAGTCCAGGCCCCACAGTTCAGGATCGGGGGAGAAGCTCAGCTAAGTTATGTGTGAAAAAAGAAAGGAGAAGCCGCCGACTCAGTCGGCATTACCGCCTGGATAAACTTCAAGTTGAGTCTGCTGTCTCCGTCCGGGCAGGGTTCGGTTCTTCTCTCAGGTACTGTGCTTTCTTGTTTATTTTGGAGGAGTCGCCGTATTTTCGAATTAACGAGGAAATGTCCGATCGAAAGTCCGAGGCGGGAATCTTCTTCAAAGAGCCCGGAAGAGTCGCTGCTTTCTGTGCCACCAGCCATGCTGACGCAATTAGGTCTTTCTCGAGCTTCTCTTTATATAGCGCCGGTATAGGTATCGATAGAGATTCCAGGTATTGTGAGGCTGCGAGCAAATCAGGGAACACCTTCGTGCCTTTATCCGTTGCAACCTTCAGTCGAGCAGGAAACGGGACCTGGGCCTTGATGGACTTAGCCCGTAAGAGTTTTACTATAGTCAGAGGACCCGCCGGGCCTCCTGGACTGAAGCCGTGTGATCGTTGTCTAAAGCAACTCTCTGGCCACGATAAGTAAGAGGACCCTGTTGCCACGCGGTTCGAAGTATTTTTTCTTTGGTTTTATAGTATGTAAAGCGGGCAATCAGTGGCCTTGGTCGAGCATTAGGATCTCGGGGCTTCGGAGCCAGGGAACGATGAACACGATCCAACGATAAGTCCAAGTCTTCAGGAAGGTTTAACATCTCTTTTAGCAAGTTCTTTAGAAAGGCACCGGTATCTGCATATTTGTCCTCTGCCCCTTCCGGGATCCCATAAACTTGCACATTCTGGCGTCTGGATCTCCTTCCAAGTCATCAATCTTTAGAGTCAGCTCCTGTCCCTAGCCAGCAAATATAGCAAGCAAGCGATCATGTCTATCTGATTGTTCTGAGGTTTGAGTAAGGGCCAGCTCTAGTTGCTCCGTCTTATGATTGATATTATTTAGCTCTGACTATATATCTGAAAGCTTTTTATCTATGTTTTGGACTGTTTGTGCCGTCTGCATAATTGTTTTTACGAGTTCTTCTGACAGGCCTGTACCTTGCTGCTCGAGTATATGGGGGCCTTCCTCTGCTGATCGAGTCTCTGCCCTCTCCTCTTGTTCTGCATATAGTAATTCTTTTAATTTTTGCACCGGAGTGTTCGGCGGTCTGTTAGCCTTCATTCTAGTACTTTTTAGCTGGGAAGGCATCAGTTGGTTGAACGATGGCTTTGGAATTTGTCGAGTCTGGGTAGGAGCCGCCGAGCTAAGCCGCCATAGATCCGATGACGTCACCGGAAGTCGCTAATCCCAATCTTAATCCCTAGGTAACTCATCTGATCTAGGTCCCACCTCATGGGATACCTG
The DNA here is from genome assembly GCA_016271365.2 of Neoceratodus forsteri. Lineage (NCBI taxonomy): Eukaryota > Metazoa > Chordata > Ceratodontiformes > Ceratodontidae > Neoceratodus > Neoceratodus forsteri. The sequence continues at coordinate 334,094,998 of CM057456.1, read as the reverse complement.
TTCCTTAAATCCGGGGAAGGGGTAAAATTGCAACTAAGTATCTCTGTTTTAGAACAGTTCAGTTTGTATCCGGAGAGGAGAAGAATTCTCCAACTGCTGAAACAAAGCAGGGATAGAGGAGGCGAGGTTCTGTTAGGTACATAAGTCCGCCGTCCGATATAAAGCCAGTTTATGCTCGAAGTCATTCAGTGTTATTCCCTTTATATTCCCATTCTCCCCGATAGACTGAGCAAGAGGTTCTATATATAATGCAAAAAGCATTGGTGATAAAGGGCACCCGTCTTGTACCTCTAGAGTTTCAAAGGTCTAGAAATGTGGCCATTTGTATGAATACAGGCAGTTGGGGAGTAGTATAATTTGCTTATTAGTTGTATAAATTCTCTCGGTAATCCAAACTGGGAAAGGCTGCCCCAAAAGCTCCAATCAACTCTATCAAATGCTTTTTCAGTGTCAAGACTAAATCAATAATGCTGAAGTAGCAGAGTTGTTGACATGGTCAATAAGATGGGTGGTTCGTCTCAGATTATCCTGAGCTTGCCTGACCGGGAAATCCATTCTGATCTAATTGTATGAGATGGGGAAGATACTGTTGTATTCTTTTAGCCATAATGGATGAAATAATCTTATAATCAGTATTTGAGAGGGAAATTGGGTGATAGGAAGCACATCTAGAGGGGTCCTTTCCCGGCTTGGGTATCACCGAAATCAGTGCTGTGGCCCAGGAGGATGGAGTCATGCCACTACCCCCCCAAGACCCCAGAGAATACTCTCAAAACAAGAGGCTGGAGCAAGTCTCTAAAACATTTAAAAAAAATTCCCCTGGGAGCCAGTCAGTCACGGGGCATTTCCCTGTCTTCAGGGCTTCCACTTCCACTTTAAGTTCCTCCGCCGATATTGGGTACATCAGCACTTTTGCCTGGCCGGTTATAGGGTTGGTAGTTTCAGGTTATGTAGGAAAGATTCGGTCTTCCCCTCAGGTGGGGGGGGGGTTCCTTTTTGATATAATTGTTCATAAAACTCCCGAAAAGTCTCAGCTGTCTTATTTGTTTTGTATACCACTTTCTGATGTCTGGGGCCCCACACGTTTGTGATTGTGGCCCTCGCTCTTTGTGCTCTCAATCTACTGGCTAGTAATCTAAGTGACCTTGGGCCACCCTCGTAGTATTTCTGCTTTAAAAATAACAATTTCTGTTCTACCTGATAATCTAATATTTGGCCCAATTCCCCTTTAAGAGTCTTAAGTTGCTGTGCTACTGTTCTGGAGTATTTCTGTTTTTGCATTCCCTCTAATGTTTGGATTTGCTCACAGAGAGTCTTCCGTCTCCCCTCTCTCTCTCCTTCCTTACAGCAAGTTGTATAAACTTCTCCCGGAGAACAGCCTTGGTCGCGTCCCATAAGGTGGCACATGACATTTCCTGTCCCTCATTTTCTGTTAAAAAACACACTGGTATGTGTCTAAGCTGATCCTTAACTGCTGTATCTTTAAGCAAGGAGACATTAAGTCTCCAAAGAGTGTTTCTTCTACATCCTCCCAGATCCAAACTCATATAGAGTGGAGCAGATCTGAGAGGAGAAAGTCCCCTATCCAAGTATCCTGTACCCTAAAATCTCGTCTAGGTAGCAAAAAGTAGTCAATCTGGATACACATGTCGTATGTGTGGAAAAGTAGGTATAGTCTCTGTTTCAGACGTAGTAACCAAACATCTAAAATACCCAATTCTCCAAGCAACTTATGGACCTTTCTTGCCACCTGATGGGACTTTCTTGGGATCTGGGAAGTGGTGTCAGGGCAGGATTCAGGTCATATTCAGGTCTCCTCCATTCAAGACTCCTCACCCACTCCGAAGGAGGAAGAGCGATCTATAGTCCCATAAGGGGTATCGATTGGGAAATACACAGAAGCAAGTGTTGATAATTGCCCCACTGGTTTGCCCTTCATGAAGCATATCCACCTCCCATCCACCTTTTCTGCCAGTTTTTCAAAATGGGACTTATGTGGAATAAGTACCATAGTACCTCTCACGATCTCCCTTTTATATGAGGCAGCCATCTCCCTAAACCTAGCTTCAGAAATTTACTGTGCTCCCTCTAGGATAGATCGCCTCCTGTAGAAGCACAAATTCTGTCACTGACTTTTTAAGCTGAGCTAAAATCTTGCCGCGTTTAACTGGACTTGTAAGGCCATTTACTTTATAGGTGCATACCACCATGTCTAAATTAGCCATTATGTTTTAAAACAAGAGGAAAAAAAAAAGTAACACAGCAGTTAAGACAGGCTCCCCAGATCTCCCTCTCAGAATTCCCCTCCCCCGAAAACAGTGCAGCGTGTCTCCATCCTTAAACAACATATTAACTATATAACAATCATCATTGTCAACTGGGCAAAAACCTTTATGGTTTACCATTCAGTGACTTCCTAGGTAGAAGATCAGGTTTATGGATCTTTGAACTCCCTTCCACTGTGGAAAGGGAATTAAGAGGGGGGATATATTTACGCTATCCAAATGGAGGGCTCCCCCATAGAGCTTCAGTGATGTTAATTATTATTTAGCTCCTTGCAGTGAGTGTCAGCAGTTGAACCAACTACAAATCGTGAGCCCAAACCGCCCTTGACACTCCTAGTGAAAGGACACCCTGCCTATTCAGTAAGAGTGTTACTTAGTCAGGTTGTTTCTATCAGCAACATATGAAACTGTAGGCCAATCGACTTATACTTATAAAATGATATGAGCATACTTTACTAAGTCCTGGTCCCTGGTAAGGAGGAATGGGTAATGATATCATCCCGCCAGAGGGGCCATTAAGCAGGCCTCATGAGGAGCTTCCATCCGCGCACTGGTCCGAGCAGGAAAGCCATAGAAATGAGGATGCTGCATACCAATCAACTGATAGCCCCCATATTTGTGGAGTTGGTAAAATATTAGTTTAATTATGGGAGACCTAGCAAGCACGGTCATAGGCATTATTAGCAGTTTAAGGACTGAACCTCAGCAACACATCCCTAAATTGGCCTGAACAAGCTCCATAAAGCGGAGGGAAGCTATCCGCCCATAGTGAGGCCTAGCCCTGAGGACTCCCCAGGAGGTTACTAATAAAGGCCGATAAGTCCCTGCAATCTAGCTGAAACCTTTGTTCTTTGTGCCCCACTGACCACTGCTTAAAGTCAGATCACCCCATTAATATTTCCAAATTGTGTGGGGCTGAGAATTCTTAGTATGGCTTCTCCACCCGCTTTTCGACAGACCCAAAAAGCCCCGGGCCCCTCTAGATCCCCCTTGACAGGGAGCAGCGTGCCCCAAACCATAACACCACAGGCTATGAAGATACTGAATGGTACATTTAAAAACTAGTACATCCTGTCATTATGGAATGTGTTCAGTTGAATATTTTGTCCTCCATTTTAAATGAGGTTAATCTCTGGAACCCTTTATAAATCAGTTATTTTCAAGATATGTCCCGTAAGTTAAGCCTGAAGAGATCACAAGCAGCAAATGAGTGAAAGATACTACTCCTGAAAGCGCTCAGGTAATTTGGGAGTTTGCTTCTTCTATGGCATTGTCCGTTTCTGGCGCAGTCTGTGTTGGTTCTTTATTCGGCCCTCTCGAGCATTTCTTACTGTGTAGGGAGTCCCACAAGGCGGAAGCGGTCGTGTTGGCCTTTGCACCCTGTCTTTTAGTTCCACTGTGGGCCCAGTTTCTGGTCTCCAACTGTCTGCATTGTGGTAGATTGGCCTCCTCACCCTGGGGTTGAATGCCCACCGAAATCAAAAAGTCCCCTGCTGCTTGGAAAATCTTGAAGACGTCTCTATACCTTCGCTTTCAACTTTGAACCTTAGGCGTGGTGGATATTCAACGAAGCCTGATATTCTGCTGCTGTAACTGTTCAACCACTGTGAGTACTTTTCTCCTTTGGGAAGGCAGCTGTGGTGTAAAATCGTGGTCCAAATAAAGTCGAGTGTCCCCAAAGTGAATCACTTTCTTTGACCATGCTAACTGCAGAATCTCCTCCTTCACTCTATAGTCCAGGAATGCCAGAACTACCGAGCGTGGTTTCACCTTGGGGTCCCGGGGCTTTGGGATCAGGGATCTATGGGCGCGAATTATGTTTAGAGCTTTGTCTGGAGGGAGATTAAGAATCTCGTGGAGAAATGAGTCTATGAAAGCGGTCATTGCGCCAGTCTCAGTGCCCTCAGGGAGCCCATGAATCCAGAGGTTATTCCTTCTATATCTGTTCTCTAGTTCTTCTAGGCGTGCTTCAAGTTGTTGGGAGCGATGGTGTAAGTCCAGAAGGGCTTTGTTATGTTCATCAGTAGTGGTGGTGTAATCCGTTAAGGTTTCCTCAATTTCCCCAGCTCGTTTGGTTAATGTGGCAATTTCTGTACATTGGTCTGAGACCTTCGCTTCTAATCACTGGAGTGTCTGGTTAATTTGTTTCAGGGTTTGGCAAAGTTCTCTAGATGTGATCGTGCACTCAGATTCCTCCCTTGGGGTTTCAACGCTTTGCCCGAGCGAGAGACTCTGCGATTCCTGGGTCCTCTCGGTGTCGACTGAAGCCGGAATTTTTGAGCTTTTACTTGCTTGATTCATGGAATTATCCCTCCAGCGATGTTTCGGAGGCATCAGATAATCTGAGATTCGTCCTTTAGTCGACAGGATGATGGATTAAGGTTTAGATGCCCGTGGATTGTTATGTCGATTGGTGGAGCTCGCTGTTTAGGCTGCCATTAGGCGGGTGTCCCAACCAAGTCCCAGACAAAGCCATTGTTGGCCCAGCCTGGAGCTTTGGCAGCACCCTGCCTCCTCCCCGCATTTGGCCCAGATGGCCCAAAGTATGCTGTTCCATCGGCTCCTTTCTGGGTTCACAGAGCACCCCTCAGCTGAGGGGTTGGTGATCAAATCTGTGTTTTGGCACTTGGGCAATTCAGAAGACACTGATAGACCTCCAAATAAAGAGTCCAAAAAACTGGACCACTCTGCCAGAGAAGTCTATGCTGCCTCTTCGCTTGGTCTCCATCAGGCAAGCTCGGTGGTCATCATGGCACACTTCTCCCATGCCCTCTTGGGCTCTCTAGATGAGTTGCTTCCTCATCTCCCCGCGGACCTCTAGACTACGATCAGGCAGGTCCAGGATCAAGGTCGGGTTGTACCAAAATAGCAACTCCAGATGGCTCTGGACATTGGGGATTCCTGTGCCCGTTTGGTGGTGGCCAGTCGCCATGCACTGCAGTCTTGACCTTCACAGCGGACACTCAGCACAAACTGGCAGATGTTCCTTTCCTGGGCACTGACTTGTTCAGTCCTGGAGTTGATGGTCACCTTCAGTGCATCAAGAAGTCCAGTGCCACCTTGGACTCTGTTGCCTCTGCCCAGAAGGAATCTCATGGTTCCATAAAGCAGAAGTGTAAGCCCTTTCGGCCTTTTGCCTCTGTGGCCAAGCAGCCAGAGTACCAGTTGGGAGGGCAGCAGCAGCAGGCTCAAGCTTGGCACCCTCTGCCCAAGTCAGGGGCTTCAGCGGCCCGGACGCCCAGAGAGAAAGGTCCCTGCAGTCCCTCGGCTGATCTTCCCCTTCCAAGCCTGCATAGTGATGGGATGGGGTGGCCTTCCCATGTCCTTCATGCCTACTCTGGGTCCTCCTGTGGGGCCGGCTCCATCCTTCCTTTCTGCCTGGTCGCTGTCACAATGGATAGGTGGGTTTGAAAGTGTTGGCCAGGGCTGCCTCTGGAATCGAGCAGTACCCACCAAGCCGAGCCCACGCCCCATGGGAGAAGTTATCAATGCACACTCAGTCGGCTCTCAGAGACATCACCTAACTCCTCCACAAGGAGGTAGTGGTCAGAGTCGCAGATCCCCCTGTCAACCCAGGGTTCGTTTCCAGGTACTTCTCGTCCTGAAACTGACGGGGCTGGCATCCCATTCTAGATCTGCACGACCTGAACCAGTTTCTCAGGTCTCGCACCTTCAGGGTGGTAACTCTGTCTCAGATCATACTATCTCTCGAGCAGAACATGTGGTTTTGCTCCCTGGATCTGCAGGATGCATTCTTCCACATCCTGATCCATCCATCACACTAAAGGTTCCTCTGCTTCAGGGCAGAGGGAACCCTATACGAGTTCCAAGCCATGCTGTTCGGCCTGTCATCGTCCCCCAGAGTCTTCACCAAATACATTGCAGTGGTGGTGGCCCATTTTCGGCATCAGGGGTCAATGTACCCCTATCTGGATGATTGGCTTATAGCGGGTTCATCCAGACTGGAGATGGAGAGGTCCAGGGATCTGGCCCTCCAGACCTGCATTGACCTTGGCCTCCTGGTCAATGAGGCAGAGTTGGAACTCATGCCTTTGCAGGTGATCTGCTTCATCAGGGCAGAGCTCGACTCTTGCTGGCCAGAGCCAGGCTCCCGGCGGACAGTGCGGAGGTTCTATTCTCCTTTGCCCGATCACTTCTGGTTGGGCACTTGTGCCCTGCCTGTGACTTCCTGTGACTTCTGGGTTGCATGGTGGCCTGCACCTCCGTGGTCCAGTGGGCCCGGTGGCATATGCGCCCCCTTCAGTGGGAGTTGGCCAGTCAGTGGGCTCGGCGACTAGGTCATTTCGACCAGCTAGTCACTGTGACCCAGAAGATGTGGGACACTCTCCAATGGTGGACCATCCTAGAGCATCTGCAGGATGGTATCCCATTTGTCCGCCCTGAGCTGGCAGTCATCTTGACAACCAATGCCTCTCTCATGGGCTGGGGTTCCCACATGGGGACCAGAGTCCACGGGCTCTGGACCTTGAGAAATCCAGATGTCACATCAACCTGCTGGAGCTGCGAGCAGTTCGTTTGATGCTGACTGCATTCACTCTGTTCCTTCGGGGTCAAATGGTTCAGGTCCAGACGGACAACACCACGACCATGTACTATCTCAACAAATGGGGAGACGCACACTCCCGACCTCTGTGCAGGGAAGCTCTCCACATCTGGACCCTCTTGAGCTGACTGGAGGTGGATCTCCTAGCCATTTATGTGGCAGGAGCCTCAAATCAGCTGGCGGACACCCTCCGTCATGTGGGTGAGGCATCCCACGAGTGGTCTCTCCACCCAGAGGTAATGCACAGCTTGTTCTCCCAGTGGGGCACCACTCAGCTGGACCTGTTCACCTCCAGGGAGAATGCAAAGCCGAGGCTGTTTTGTGCCCACCCCCTCAGCAGGACTCACTGCAGGGGGATGTCTTGTAGAGGCCGTGGACCCCAGGCCTCTTCTGTGCTTTCCTTCCACTTCCCTTGATCCACAATGTGCTCCTCAAGGTCAGGAGGGACAAGTCACAGGTGATCCGGGTGGCTCCAGACTGGTCACGCCAGTTTTGGTACCCCGATCTTCTCAGCCTCAGCAACAGGCTCCTGAGGCATCTTCAACACATCTGGACCTGTTCTCAGTCAATCAGGGGAAGGTCCTCCACTTAGACCATCAATCCCTGCACCTGACATCCTGGTTCCTGAGTGGCTAGAGTTCCAGGCTTTGGGTCTCTCCGACAATGTCCTCACCGTAGTTGGTTTTGCATGCCATCCAGCATACTCAGGCCTCTGATCCAGGGGAGCCGAGTCACCTGTCCTTTCCCTACTCCTCCGCCTAAATGCTTCCAGGATGACAGAGACCTTCACCACCCTGGTCACCTCCCTCATATGTGGATGACTACCTGTCAGACGAGGCTGAATTTCTGGTAGATTTTACCGGAGATCTGGAGGATGAAGAATTTCAGGACCTAGACTTTCAGCCCCAGTCCCCTCTTTCAGATATTTCTTCCCTAAATGAGAATTTATCCCAACAGGCAGCTGCCTGTCCTCCTGATGACCCATCCATCCATGAGATGATGGTCCATGAGATTCTCCACTACCGAGGATGACAAACAACGTAAAGATATGGCAGACACTGTCTAGAACTACCAGGGGAACCAGTCTCAGTGGTACCCCCACTTATACAAACCTACCAAAATGCTATGCTTGCAGCCTGGAACCAGCCTTCCACTGTAATGACTATTCCCCTCAAGGCAGATTGCCTCTACCAGGCTCCTCTGGACCATCCTTTTCTATCTACTGCTCCTGAAGCAAATTCAGTAGTGATTACTGCTGCTCATGATCGCACTAAATGACCGAAACACTTGAGTACCTTTACCTCCTGATAGACTCCCATAGGATAGACTATCTGGGACAAAAGGTATTCCAAGCAGGTACCATGAGTCTCAGAATCCTAAATTATATGGGACATATGGTCAGATACCAGCATACACTCTGGTCCTCTGCCATTGAATTAGTCAATAAACTTCCTCCTTTGCCGGAAAGGGAACAATTATTGGCTACAATATCTACTGGCAATTCCATCTCCCTACACCTACCTCGTTCAGGATATGATGCGGTCGATACTTTGGCCCGCATGTCAGCAACCGGCATTACCTTGCATCACCATGCTTGGCTTTGTGTCTCAGGCACCAGATGTACAGCATAGAGTGGTTAATGCCCCTTTAATGGGTCTAAACATTTCGGCCCAGTTACCCAAACACTGATAGATGATCTCCAGTCTTCAGGACGGACACTCTGTACGGTACATGGCATGTACTATACATCCCAGCCATCATAACATACTCAGTCCTCCCATTATTCTAAAAGAGGTGGAAAATACAGAGGCTTACATAGAGGCGGATTCTGAGGTCGTTCCCAGCCTTCTAGAACTAACACCTCTGCCGCCAAGGGCTCCCGCTCCTACCCTCCTGGTGGGGCTGGTCAGCGTGCCTCCCAGTTACCAACTGGGGCTCTGTCCACACTTCCTTGATCAGGCCTGTGAAGCCGTGGGTGGTCGTTTTGCCCTCCACTTAGAGGCCTGGCAAACTATCACATCAGACGAGTGGGTACTTCAGATCATTCGAAGGAGTCACACTCTGGAACTTATTTCCATGCCTCCCTTTCCCCCCAACTCTGTCCATTACCCACATGACCACATTCCTATTCTCCAGGAGGAACTACAGGCTCTTCTGACCAAAAAGGTCATTTATTCGGTACCCCCAGCAGAACACCAAAAAGGGTTTTACTCCCACTTCTTCCTGGTACCCAAACGACCTGGAGATCTCAGACCAATACTAGACTTCAGACAATTGAACCTACACATCCAGTACAAAAGGTTCCACATGGTCACCCTAAATTCCATTATGCCAATGTTGAAACAAGCGGATTGGCTATGTGCCCTAGATATGAAAGATGCCTATCTACATATCCCCATCCATCCTGCCCACCACAGGTTTCATCGTTTTCACCTGTTGGGACAGCTCTACCAATTTCAAGCAGTCCCGTTCAGCCTCTCATCTTTCCCCTGTAAAGGTTGACCACCTTGCGTTAGATTCCATTGATTGGCACTGGCCTGTAATAAGCCTGACATCTATGCATGGTTAAGACATTTGCACAGAATATTGCATACGTATTGACTGTACTTCTAGTTTTGATTTTGTTTAAAATTAAGAAAAAGTCCTCTCTACACAGTGTATCAAAAAGCAAATGCTGCAATATTTAGAATGTAAAGTACTTCTCAGGTACTGTAGATTCATGTGAAACAAAGAAATGTGTTAACTATTTTCAGAGTTCCCTCTTTTTCATGCATTTAGTTAAAAGTGGAAGGCTTCGTATTTCCACTTAGAAATTATTCCAAGGTAAACAAGACTTGGACAAGACACCCAACGTAGAACAATGGGTTACCCAGAAAATCTTAATAAAACTTTATATGCAGAGTTAACAGCCTTTTTAGTTGATTAATCTCCACCCCCCCAAAAAAAATCACAGTAGACTACAAAGGGGAATCTCGCATACATTACAGGAATTCCAACGCACAGTGAATATGCGAAATTCTTGCCATCTTGATACACTAACCAAAGTATTTGTAAGAAAGAGAAACTTAATTTCAGTATGCAAGCTTGTGAGATTTTTTTATTCAATTTTGGTAACCAAGTAAGCCCACTGGACCCCGAGGGTCCCTTTTTCAGGGGCGACATGGAATTAGTTACATAAAGTAAGATCTCACATATACGGTACATGTGTGAGCAGACATTTGGTTACATTTAAGATATTTCACAACCGAGTATTAGACAGGGTAAGTCCATTCATTAGGTTACATTCAATACATTTCACAACGGAGTATCAGGCAGTTCCCTTAAGGAAGTCCTTTGTTCAATTACACTGGAACTGGATCTTCAGCCTAGGGTGGGTTAGTGCAGAACATGAGCAGAGGGTAGCTTGCTTTCTGCTTGGTAATGGTGAAGGATTCTGCGAGTTGTTTTAGGGATACGGGAAGATTAGATCTTTTTTAAGTCTCTTCATGAAAGCTCAAAAGGTTGTGTACTTTAGTTTTCTGTTAGCCCAATAAAGGCATCCTCCGTACTGCACAACATTTTCTTGTATGTTGGTGGCTATCACAGCAATCTCCAGACATTGTACAGATGAGCCAATAGAAACAAAATACTGGTGCAGAGCCATGAAGGGTTGGGTTACAAATGTAATGGCACACTGCCTACTTCCTTTGGCAAGCAGGCCACCCTAGGGAAGATGACTCTCATCTCTGGCATATTACCAGCCCAAGTAATATTTTGACTCCTCTAGCAGCAAATTACAAAGCTCACATTTCACCCTCGCCATTGGATACTGAAGAAGCCATTTATCAAGTCAAAGTAAAGGAGTGGGTGAGTAAGTGGATGACCATTTCTAATGTTACAGAACCTGTTTGTACTTTAGGTGGCATAATGGTGAAATACTAGGGTTTCTAAAAGTGCATACCTCAAGTAGGTGCTGTCAACACCACTCTCCTGTTTGGTTAATTTATGATAAATTAAACATCTGTTCCATCATCAGGAAGCAAGCAGAGATCCACTTCCCAAACACTGGCTGCTGTGCAAGAACAGAGAGTATCAGCAGTTGTTGCTACACCCAGCCACTATTTGTTTTTTCAGCAGTAGAATCACAATAGAAGGCTATTTAAATTTATTAACCGGGCTTAGCAGTAGTGCCAATCAGTGTGTCACAATGTTTTTAAGTTTTTTTTTTTTTTTTTGTTTGTTTTTTTTTTTTTTTTTTTAACGCATTGTGATATTTTGGGTGGCCTTTTGGTCTATAGACTATGACAGCACAATTATGCAATGTGGAGGCAGCCAAATAATTGTGTCCTCCACAGCCCAGAAAGCTAATTTATTAAAAAAAGATAAGCTCAGGCTATACTGATGCTCAGCACCCAAGGCCTGGTACTGTCCTCCAGAGTTGCAGCAGTCTTGTGGAAACAGTAGAGGATGCTTGCTGCCCAGTTGGACGGGGGGGGGGGGTGATGGCCGTAGAGTCCCTTTGGACATTAAATCACTACTGCTCAGGGCCACCCAATGGCTGAGTGGAAGTGCTGTGGGCTTCCATGCTGGCGAGCCGGGTTCGAAAGCAAGCCCAGGTCTGCTGGGATTGGGCAGCCAGGCTGATTAGTGCACCTGAAGGAGGCATGTGCAGCAGCAGCCCCTCATGGCGAGCCAGGGGTCTTTCTCCCTCGTGAGGGGTGGCACATGCCCAGAGCACGCTGCCGCTGCTGTTGAGGTCACCAGAGACTGTGCTTGCCGTAATGGGGTGGTGAAATGGATGTGGGAGTAAAACCAGAGGAAGGATGGAGCCTGGGCTACATGATGCCCTGCTTGCTCATCGCAGACCCGTGCCATCACCCTGGACTCCTTGGCACACATTGGATGTGTACCGGGGGGGGAGGGGGGATGGCCCTCTCCACCTTCCCACAGTGTGGTAATCCATGGGGAACAGAGCAGAGGTAAGTCCTACAGGGAGACAGATGCCAGTGGTATGGGAGCAGGGCAGATGCAGAAGCAACCACCCAGATGTCCAAGGAGGATGAACAGTAGAAGGGGGGGGTGGTCACTGCTGTTACATTGTGAAATTAATTTATTGAGGTGGGTGCAAATATGGAGTTGCAGGTCAGAGAACATACAGGTATATATGATAGGAATCTGAAGAGGATTTTCCCATTAAAAGGGAACAGGCAGCACACAGGGGCCCACCACTCATGGGGCTGGTCCCAGTGCACACTTCTTGTGCAAAAACATTTTGGTTTACTTACTGTTTACTGTGGTAGAGTAGGACTGTATCAGACTAATTTTTGCTAAGTTGTAGGCTGACCTCTTCCGTTACTACAAATCCCAGAATCCCGTGCAGCTGACATCAGACCAGTAGGCAACAGTGGGAGATTCAGTAGCCTACAGTACATGTTAGAGCCTTTATAATCTCCAATCAGATGTTTTCTGGGTCAGCTTTTCTCCAGGGGCTAACTATAGTCCGTTGTGAGTTTGGGACCTTACATAGCCCAGGGAGGACAGCGGGACCAGCAAACAAAAGATCAAAGGCTATATAAACTCTAGCATGCACTACAGGCTGTTGAATCTCCCACTGCTACCTACTGCTCTGATGTCAGCTGCAGAGTATTCTGTGATCTGCAGTAACAGAAGGTGTCCGCCTAGAACTTAGCAAAAATTAGCCTGATACAGCCCTACTCATAAATTTTTTTTTTTTTTTTTACTTTGCTTTTTTCCGGCGGCTCCCCTTCAGCCACCCTACCAATGCTGCCAGACCGGGGATCTTCCCCCAAGCACAGTGCCTCCTGGATTACTCCCAAGGGCGGAGTCACCAGAGCCCCCAAGTAGCCCTGACTAATTCTGTCATGGATGGGTAGGGGGGACCACCAGACCTGTGATAGGCAGGAGGCATCATGCGGCATGCCGGAGGCTAATTTTCTTGCTTTTTATGGGGCATGTCAAAGTGGACGCTGCAGCACTTAACCCGTCATCGTCCAACATGCCCCTCTAAAAAGCAGTGCTCACAGGTGCTCTGTTAATGGTGCATCCCATGGTCACCTGGGAGCTCCAAACCAGAGGCACTCAACCCTCCCCACGGGAAAAAGTGTGCAATGGCTGCTCAATTCACCCCCGGGCGTCCCGAGTCCGTTTCCGAACCTGTCTCCCGCATCACAGCAGGAAATCTTTCCGCTGTGCCAGTAGGCTGGCCACAGTCCTACTCTACCACAGTAAACAGTAAGTAAACTGAAATTTTTTTGCACATAAAGTGCACATTGGGACAACCCTTGCTGGTGACTGTTTCCCTTTAAGAAACTTGTATTGAGTGAAAAAGAAAACACTGACACCCCAACCCATGATGAAGCAGCTGGGAAGCATAGGGTTTTTCTGTTCTATGTCCTGCCACTTCATGTTACTTGCATAGAAACAAAGAAGTTGTCGGTAGAAAAAGGTCCCTTGGCCCATCGCATTTGTCTAGTCCTACCTGTCTAATTTGGAATGTGAGAGCCCTATTGCGTCTTCACTATCCCTGCTCCCTTTTTATGTTTGATTGCATGCACAGCACAAAATAAATATTTTGTGGCCACTTGGGAGAGTCAGGGTTGTAGAAGTAAGAGTAGCATCTTGTGCAGCTCAGGCTGCAGGAGACTTACCACTGACAGCCCATTGAGGAGCAGGCTGACAGTGATGGTGTGTTCAGCCTGGCTGAAGGTCAGAAACTTTGTATCTTTGAATGGAGGCAGTTGCACCTATCAGAGTGCAGCTGGCTCCTTTCATCTACAAGATGGCAGCCAGCAGAATGCCGTCACACTCTGCTTGATCCTCATCTCTCTGGCTCACTTCCCTCGCTGGTCTTGGCTTCTCTCAATGAGGGAACTTGCTTAGGCACCTTGCCTAGTTCTGTCTCTCCCCCTCCCCACACACACACACTTTAACAACAAAAAATGTGGCTTGATTGGACTTCTTGCCTATTCTCTGCCCTCCCCCAGGTTAATAAATAAACCAAATAAATCTGCATCTCTTTCTTCGCCAGCCTTGACTTCTGTTGACAAACAAAAGTTGCTGGGGTCCATGCCCCTTTCTGTTCCCCTCTGACTTAAAAAAATAAATAAATAATCTGCGGTTCATTCCCCTAGTTGGCCACAGCTTCTGCCAACAAGGGGAACATGCTTGGGCTCCAAGCTTGTTTCTGTTTCTTCCTCCACCCCTGACTTCATCCCACCACCTCCCAATCGCTTCCTTCAGTGCCCCTTCCATAAAGTAAACTCCCTCCCACTACTGCTTATCCCACCCACCTCCTGATCACTTTCCTGGGTACCCTGTCAGTAAAAAGAAACTCTCGCCCACTGCCCGTTATCCTGCCCACCTCCCGATCACATCCCCAGTGCCCTGTATATAAATTCCTTCCCACTGCCAGTTATCCCACCCACCTTCCAGTCATATCCCCCAGTACCCCATCCATAAAACGAACTTCCTCCCACTGCCAGTTATACCGCCCAACTCCTGATCTCTACATTCGTGCCCCATCTGTAAAATAAACTCCCTCCCCCTGTCAGTTATCCTGCCCACCTCCTGGTCACTTCCTTGGTGCCCTATACCTGTAAAAGAAGAAAACGGCCAGCGATGACTTCAGCCCTCCCACACCCCTCACCCCAATTCTCCTCTCGGCACCCACCACCCCACACACTTCTGGCCCCGTGCCCTTCACTTACCTATCCAGTCCAACGGCATGTCCTGCTTCTTCCACATACATGTCCTGCTTCTTCCACCGACGTGCTGCTTCTTCCACCGACATGTTCTGCTTCTTCCTCCGACATGTCCTGCTTCCACCAACATGTCCTGCTTCATCCTACACCAACCAGGAACTGACTGAAAACAAAGTAAAATTTGGTTAATGACTTTCTAATGCATTTTGAACTTTTACTCATAACTTTGTCTTTTTTTTTTTTTTATATATTTTTGCTCCAAGTTTTCAGCATAGCCTTGTTTTACCCCAGTTCATGAATCAGGTAGGTGAAATTGTTCAAATTCCATCCCAAACATGTTTTCGCAGTTGCTCTGCAAAATCACATTTTGGATGGGATTTAAAAAATTCCACCTTACTTGATCATAAGGTGGGGGTAATAAAAAGCCTGTGTTGAAAATTTAGGGTCAAAATTTCAAAAAATAAGTTATGAAGAAACATTAAAATTCTTCAATGTTTACTCCTAAGTTTGCTATTTTTCCAGATTTTGACCCCAGATTTTCAACATAGCCTTTTGTTTACCCCACCTCATTAAGAAGGCAGGTGTAAGTTTTTTTAAATCCTCTCTGAAATGTGTTTTAACAGTTACACCATTAAATCACCTTTTGGATGGGATTTAAAACATTTAACCATGGGGTAATAAAAAGACTTGAAAATTTGGGGTCAAAATTTCAAATGACCGTTATGAAGAAACATTAAAATTCTTCAACGTTTGCTCCTAGCTTTGCTATTTTATGAGGTTTGGCCCCCACATTTTTCATATAGTTTTGTACACCACCTCATGAACATGCCGTGTTATTTTTTAAATCCTACCCAAGACGTCTTTTTGCGCTTGTCCACACAATGACATGTTGGACAGGATTTCATAAATGAGACCTGTTGTGTTCATAAGGTCATGTAATAAAAAAAGATACTGTTGAACATTTGGGGTCAAAATTGGAAAAAAAGTCAAACAAATTTTGCCATTTTCCAATGTTTACTCATAATGTTGCAATATTTTGGTTTTTTTGAACCCATATTTCCAACATGCTAATGTTGTTTTTTTTTTTTTTTTACCCCCATCGAATGAACATGGCAGGTCTTATCAAATCCCCTTCCAAAATCTATTTTCGCAGTAATTCCACAAAACAATGATTCGGGTCGCGTTTCATAAATGATATCTGTCACGTTCATAGGCTGGGGCAATAAGAAAATAGCATTTTGAAAATTCAAGGTCACAATCTGTGAACTTCATTTCCCAATCATGACAGTTTCACTGTTGTAACTCGTGTTATTAAAGGGATACATGATGAGCACGAGTGTGATATGGAAAATATTTTCACTCCTTTAGAGTGACTTCTGGATATTCACAAGTGGCAAAGCCATGAGTGAGTATCCAGAGGTCACTGTGTAGGAGTGAAAATATTTTCCATATTACACGAGTGCACATCATGTATTCATTTTATACAATAGGGGCGTGATAACTGGAGAGAACTCAAGTTATCAGACTGTGATGATGTCATCACAGTGCGATGACTGGAGAACTCCGGTTATCACACACTGGTGATGTCAGCAGAGTGTGGTATCTCGTGGTGGTGATTTTATGCTGAAATAAAGAATGGCATATCATCTCACCCCTATTGTATAATAATTTATTAATTTTTGCCTTGCATTATCAATGCTAAAAAAACCTACACAGCAAATACAAGCAAGCAAACATTTGGCATTCACAAATGCTTGTTGATGCTGGCTTTACCAAACCTATGAATCTGTTCCACTACATGGGCTCAATAAATTAATTTGATTTTGTATCGGGACCTGGATTGTATCCTGTATGTTCTTTTTAAAAAGATATTTATATTTTATTCATTTGTGACCATTTATTTGAATGTCAAACTCCAGCAGCCAGCATCCTGCCAGGCTTTTCCATGCAGCACACATGCTTTTATGATGACACTGTTAAAGGGGCAGAAAGTTCTGTGATTAAAACTTTAACTTCCCAGGCAACATAGGCCATGTTTTTGGGGCCAAAAAGGCCCCAAAAAACAATATTGTGATAGTACCTATTTAAACAGGCATTTGTCAATGCCGAAAGTTGGCTGTTGGTATTGTAGTTGTACATGCTGTGTTTTGCTGTTGTACATGCAGTGTTTCTTATGTTCTACCAGCACTGGTTACTGTCATCAGGATTCTGAATCCCACAACCACGTTTGGACCCCAAGCAAGGCCCGCTCCACTATATCACTGCTCAGCCTGACCACAACACTGCTCAGTCCTCAGCATACATAATACCAACACAACTGACAGCCAACTTACTATAACTAACAGATTAATCTAGAGAAAGAGGAGTGAGGGGTTAATTGTAAAAAAAAAAAAAAAAAGGTAGATGAGACCGCATTTCTCTCCGGTTGTGCTACTGTCTTACACACAAGACACGAAAATATAATGGAACAACTATTTGTTAGCAGGTAAAGCCCCCTTCCCCATCTCTCTCTGTCTCTCTCTCTTCCCTCTGGATGGCAGAAGTCAAATATTTATTTTGCCAGCCTGTCCTTGCCCTGTAGACACAGCCACTTTAAAGCCAGGAAAAAAATAAACTCTTATTTGGGATTTCTAGGACTGTTAAATTTCTCATTCCCCCCACCTGCAGTCTCTCATTTATCTGGATGGCACAAGTCAAATATTTATTTTGCCAGGCTGCCCTTGCCCTGTACACACAGGCACACTGAAACCAGGAAAAAAAGCTTTTATTTGGGATTTCTAGGACTGTTGAAGATCATGTGCAAAGCCGTATTTGCTGATTCCTCCAAAAGCCATAATAATCACCAATTCCTTACTTTTGTGTGTGTTTTTCTCTCTACCTCCTTTTGCAAGGTTCAGTAGTGGCCACTTTTTCAATATTTTGTAATATTTGTAATGTTCTGCTCCACCCCGACACTCGCGTCTCCTCAGCTCCTGAAGCACTTCCCCCATCTATAGTGACTTCATTGCCGACTGCCACTGAATTCGGTCTACTAAAGCAGCTGTGTCCACAATTCTTTTCACACTGTTCTTTACTGCATTGACCCACATCTCCACATTTGTGGCAGGTGCCTTACCTGTCCTGCATTTTCCAGTTAGTGATGTGCCAATAAACTACTCCACTGCTCTATTCCACCCCTGTCCCCCAAACAACCCACTGTCGGAACACCAACAGCCACTGGCATGAAGCTGCATCTGATGATGACTTAAACATTCAATAAATGATTCTAACAATTTAAAAACTGCTATTTTATATTGGCAAGCGAGCATCTCTGATGCCCTAAATGTGATTCTTTCTGTACCCCTGGCTCAGATTAGGGATGTAGACATCCAAAGCCTTGGCTGCCAATGGAAATAACCATACGCTCAAATATTGACAGTTCATACTTTTCAGTGTCAGTCACAGTGATTTTTTTTTTTGGGTCGATTGGGTGTATTGCGCCTGGACTCCAATGCTCCTTTTTTTTTTTTTTTTTTTTGGGAAGCCTCCCAGTGAAGCTGTTGTCAACTTGGCGAATCGGTTGCTCCATGCTCACCATTGGCACACAGTGATCTGCTACTCCCCGCTGATCAGCCCCGACTGCCTGACCCGTTTTCCTTTTTTTTTTTTTTTTTAGTCATTGCCGTCGACCCATCATCTGTCCAAGTCCTGACCAGCACCTACTGATAACCCCAATGCAGCATTACATCTGATTGTTCCAAATTGATAATTGGCTGTTGCAGTGGCCTTGTGGTGGTTGTTGGGTGGCGGATTCTGACCTTGCACCAGGTAACATGCTAATTGTTTTTTTTTTGGCACCCGCTAAAATGATGGCTGAAACAAGATGAATTGATAAACCTGGTCTGTTATTCGGCACACTCCGATCCATAGCCACCGCTGATTAACACCGACTGCATGACTATGATTTTGTTCTCGAACTGCAGGCGTGAGCCTATCACATGCATCCACGAGGACAGGACCAAATCATTTCTTTCAATGCAGTGCCAGTGGAGAAACGCATCCAGTGGGTAGAATCCCTGAAATTGAATGCCATGCACTGGGGTGTACTTTCTAAAACGTGCTTTGGCATACCTGACACTGTGCATCAAAATTACTAGGTGCAACAGTGCTGGTTAACAAACCGCGGTTCATAGTGGGTGAAAATCCACATCACCAGAGTTGTGCCCGGTACCCCATGTGACGGATAGCATCTGCTTGTTGTATTGTATCATATTTGTGATATAAATATATGTTTATTTGAATGTCTGCTTAGGAGAAATGGCAGTCAGCAGGCTCATCTGGAAGACTAGCTTTTAAAGAGGCCTGACCTTTTAACCCCAGAGGCCCTGGCTTGCTGAAACAGCTGGCTGTAGTAAAACTGACCCAGTGAATAAATTAAGAGCTTCCTTTTGATATCTCCTGTCATGCCTGTGTTAGCTGTTATACAACAGGTTGTAAATGACAATTACTTTGAAGTCCAGGAAGCCATAGAAGACTGCATTTTTATGACATCCTAGGAAGCAGCAAGTTCTAACAGAGACCTGTTGCATCTCTCACCACTAGGAGAGAAAATAGTTGTTAGGAAGATGCTCTGGAGATCAAAGGGGAATGCTCTGATCAAAGAGACTGTCCTAATTTGATATTGCTATTTTTGCAGATTACAAGGCAGCAGTAAAATGACACCCTTTTGGATATATCTGGTCCTGTTACAAATTAATTACAGGACTAACAGTGACCTCATGAGCTGTGACCTCACAGGATAGGAGGGATGTTTTGTCTTATCAGTCTGGCTGGAAGGAGTTTTGGTCTTCTATTTCTAGACTGCTAAGAGAACACACACACTGTTTCTGGACTTAAAGGCACTTCTGTCACGAATAGGTAATACCCAACTGGGAACTGAGTTAGAACTAGAAATTCAGTTACAGGCATTTGTTTTGTACTTCCCATTTCTTTTGACTGTAAACATTTATGTATATAGATTCTATGTTTTTATGTATTTACTATTTTTTTTTATTTTAGTAAACATTTTGATTTCCTTAATTCTGCCCGAGTCTTTTCTCATTTCTGCATGTAAATGCTGGAACAGTGTTGATGATTCTGACATAACTGTTAAAGGGCTAATAGTGTTACCATCTTGCTCTAAGGTAAAAAAATACCTGGGTCTCAATTGAGTCCAAAAGGAGAGAATTGTGAACCAGGCTGGGTGCCCGCTGGGTTAGGTATTGCACTGCATTGCCCCGAAGAGGATGTGATATTTGATCCTGTTAACTGGGCATGCTAGCAAAAAAGGGGTCATATTTTACCTCAAGACTAGTAGATGTTTCGGACCCAAAACAGATAGGAAGGTTACCTTGTTTGTCTCTTGTTCACATATTGCACTTCGAGGTTTGGCATTGTGGGAGCAGAGGGCCTGACCTGCGGAGTGCATCTGTAACGGATCTGGTTGGCAGCAGTGCGATTTAAAAGTATTAGGTAACACGAGTATTAACAGTCCAATGTGTCAGATTGATGACTGTGACAGCTCACACACAAAATAAGGCAGTGATTTAAATATAAAAAACTATATCATTGTGCTTACAGTCTTAAGTTCCCTACCTGTTTTATTTTTTTTTTCAGGTGTAAGCTAGTGTAGCCATAGATTAGGGAAGAAGATGGCTTCCAACTACAGCGAGTACACTGCGGAATACCTGAGACAGTTGTGCCAGGAGAGAGGAGTCTGTGGCGAGGGGAGAAGCAAGCAGCACCTCATGGAGGCTCTTGTGACAGCCGATGCCCAAGACCTCGAGTCACAGTCTGTGACTGGAAAGGACCAAACCTTGGGCATGGAGGGGCCAGGGTCCATTGCAGTGTCCAGACCCGGGGAGGAGGACCACGGGACCAGTGTAAGCCAAGAGCCACTGCAGCAGGGGAAGGTAACCACCATTCTGGAGCCAGAAGGGATCAGGCTGCAGATGGAGTTAGAGAGAATGGAGCTGGAGTTTGAACAGAAAAGGTTCGAAGCCCAGCAGCGAAGGGAGCTTGAACATAGGAAGCTGGAGATGGAAAGAGAGGAGAAGCAAGAGCAGCTTCAGAGAGAGGAAGAGGAAAAAGAGCAACGGCTTCAGGGGGAGGCTGAGGAAAGAGAACCAAAGGCAGAGAGGCAGAGGAAAAAGAGCGACAGCTTCAGAGAGAGGCGAGAGTGTCAGAGTAGATTTGAACTGGAGAAGCTACAGCTCTAGAGCAGGTAAGTGGCATGGGTGAATCTGGGACTCCAGGACTGGGTTACAAATGAAATTCTAAATTGATAGCTGAATTTAAAGAGGGAGAAGATATGGATGCATTTTTAAATTCATTTGAAAAAGTATGTATTCAGACAAAAATTCAGTGTCCTGGAGCTTCCAGCTGTCCCCGCTGCTTACAGGGAAAGCTCGTGACGCATTGGGTCAAATGGACAATCAGGACAGTAATGATTATGGCAAACTTAAAGCTGCTTTGTTAAAGAAATATGATTTAAAAGCAGAGGCATACAGAGGTAAATTTCATAAGCTTAGGAGAAGCCCTGATATGAGCTACAAGGAGCTAGCCACTAAACATCAGTTTTTAAAACATTGGTGGGAAGGGGTATGAGCAGACTCTGTGGAGAAAATTGAGGCTGTTGTACTTTTAGAGCAGTTTCTTGGGGCGTGCCCAGCAGAACTGAAAATCTGGCTAGAGGACCGAGATCCAAATACAGTGCAGGAGGCTTCCGAGCTCTCGGACCGCTATGCCAGAAGCAGACCTGCTCTGAGAGGGAGTCGGGCGGGTGTGGCAGCGCAGAAAGGGAAAAGCGCGCCTTCAGGTCAGCTAAAACCCTCCCTGCCTCCACCGAAACCAGGCATCCCCAGGTTACAAAGAAAAGATTTGCCTGATAAAAGAAATGAATGTTGGGGTTGCAAGCAATCTGGACATCTTGCAAGACAGTCTCCTAAAAAGGCACATGGCACACAAAGTGATGCTGGGAAAGAAATGTTTTTTTTTTTGTGAATCCCTGAAAGCATGCCAGTAAACATGAGGAAGCACATACACCTGGTTACTGTGAATGTGGGGTACAGACCCATAGGTTAAGGGACATGGGGGCGTCCCTGACTTTGGGTATAAGCTGTTCACTCTCAACCAAATCCACTTTTACCAATCAGTTTGTTACTGTATGGAGATTCACTGGGGAGGAGAAAACGCTGCCACTTGCTTAGTGTTCTCCTGGACTGGGGTGTGACAGGAGAGACTGTGAAAAACATTTCCATGGCAGAAAACCTTGCCCTGGTCGTGATTATTGGGAGACTGTGCCAAGAATTGGGGAAGGCGGGTAGAAAAACCCAATATCTGTTCCTGTTACAAATTAATTACAGGACTAACTGTGACCTCACAGGAAAGGAGGGACATTTTGGCTGATCAGTCTGGCTGGAAGGAGTTTTGGTCTTCTGTCTCTGGACTGCTAAGAGAACACACACACTGTTTCTGGACTTAAAGGCACCTCTGTCACAAAGCAAGCAATAATACCCGACAGGGTGGGTGGTATTGGGCAATACCGGAGTGCCCAGGGGCGTGATGAGGCCCGACGCCACAGGCAGAGGGCCTTATAGCCCCTGGGCAGTCTGGCATTGCCCATACCGCCCTCCCTGGAGGGTATTATTGCGCTTAGAAAATGAGCACTATTAAAAAAAAAATAATAATAATAAAAAACTGTTAATAAAATAGTTTAATGTAAGTTTTGAAATAAAATAGTTCCTCCACCTGGATCACAATGACTAGAAAGCACCCCTCCCCCAATCTGTTAGGATGAGGCACCTTTGCTTTTCTATTCCATTGTTTTGTTCATGCCCCCCATCGCCACTGGCAACAGAAGTTTGTTTTTGTAAGTGGCGGCTGTTGCTGTAGGATAGTGAGAGGGGCTGTCAGCACAAGTGGCAGATCACTGTTTGTGCGACTTCAGTTTTTTTTTTTAAATGCCTTGTGATTTAACAGTACACGGAGGAGTTAATGCCATTCCTTGCTGCGGCGAGAAGTGCAGTGTTAAATGCTGTCCACTGGTGGGGAGAGTGAATACTGCAAGTCACAGGTGAGACCGGGGAAGTTATTCTGGTTTCAACAAAAAAAAAAACGAAAGTAATTTCATCTTGTGCAGAGATGTGCGGGGAAATTTGTTTTTTTTTTTTTTGTTCAGCTGATGGTTTGTGTGGACCAAGGAGGTACCGTAAGCGCCATACCTTAGTGACATGAGAGGAGCATGGAGTGAGGAGCGGAGGCAGCACCGATCTATTTGGCTGCCCAGACATGCGGCGTCAATCCTGGGTAGGTGCCACTACTACAGCGGCTGGTTTTGAGGGCAGGTAGCCACGAGGAAGTAGGTCTGTCTCGCCGATTCACGGGAAGAATGAGATAGACACAGGCCGGGCATGCCGCCTTGGTACCGCCAGTGTGTGACAGGGGCACTAGCGCTCTATAACTCTGGCATGTCTCCTGAAATTAATTTCTGCTCCGGCGGCAACGTTTATTTGACAACTGTGTTGCTTTTTTTTTGTTCTGACTACAGACAGAGCACTGGTGATCGGCGTGGTGTGGGGAAGTTCGATAGCTGATTTACTTAGAATGAATTTTTTAAATGTTGCGCTGAGTTACCGTTTACTTTCTTTTTTATGGTGGTGGCAATGGTAGTGGGGGGGCATAAGTTGCTCTCTGAGTGTTTAAAAAAAAAAAAAAATGGCAACAGTTTGAGATTGTGTGCCCAGCGCTTCAGCCAATGAGGAAGCAGGGTGCTGGGCACAAGGATACTTTGCTGGCTATCAGGAAGGTTTGAGCTGGGGCTTTTTATTTGGTGGGCATCTATTGTCTGATAGATGCCCACCTAAATAAGTGTCTCAGCCAATCAGAAGTGAGAATTTTCTTTGCCCATTTTCTAATATGTAATATCCAACTGGGAACAGTTAGAACTAGAAATTCAGTTACAGGCGTTAGTTTTGTACTTACCATTTCTTTTGACTGTGGACATTTATGTATATAGATTCTATGTTTTTATGTATTTACTATTTTTTTTTTATTTTAGTAAACATTTTGATTTCCTTAATTCTGACCAAGTCTTTTCTCATTTCTGCATGTGAATGCTGAACAGTGTTGATGATTCTGACATAACTGTTAAAGGGCTTATAGTGTTACCATTTTGCTCTAAGGTAAGAAAATACCTGGGTCTTAATTGAGTCCAAAATGGGAGAATTGTGAACCAGGCTGGGTGCCCGCTGGGTTAAGTATTGCACTGCATTACCCTGAAGAGGGTGTGATATTGATCCTGTTAAGTGGGCGTGCTAGTGAAAAAGGGTTTATATTTTACCTCAAGACTCGACTAGTAGGTGTTTTGGACCCAAAACAGACAGGAGGGTTATCCTGTTTGTCTCCTGTTCACATATTGCACTTCAAGGTTTGGCACTGTGGGAGCAGAGGGCCTGACCTGACCTGCAGAGTGCGTTTGTGACACCCTACACTGACATGCTGAGACCAAGAGACCCCCACATTCCTGCTATAATTATAAATAGTAAATAGTAGCCAGCACTGAATGCAAATGATTCGAACTATGCCGGTCTGTAACCTCCATTTAGAATATCTCCTCAGATGCAGCTACTTGTGTGCATTTCACAATTGGCTCTGTGCAGTTCACATCAGCGCTAGTGTGCACACTAGATATATCTCGTCAGAGAAAACTGGACACACAGACTTTACATTGGCGCTGATGGAGGGCAAATTATGAAACAGTTGAACAGGAAAAAAAATGAAGAAAAAACTTATACAAATAAGAGGCGAAATGCAAGTGTAATGCTGAGTTGCAGGTATTTCAATGCCAGTGGAGACAACTGCTCCAGTGATTCCAATGCCTCATATGGAATGCCACACACTGTGGGAATTTCAAACAATGCTTAGGAATGCCTGTCACAGTGCATTGAAGTTAAGTACAGCAGTGCTTGGTAGTAAACAGCTGTTCACTTGGCGTGTGAAAAACCCCACCGCCACACTTGTGCCTGGTACTCCACACTGACATAGCGGGAGGAGGAGATGGGTGGCACTGAGTATCCTGGGGTGCGATCCTGCTTGAAACAATAAGACAGGAAGTGGTGGCAAAGGTGGGACAAACTGAGTCAAATAAGCAACGATAATGCTGCTGGAGCCAGGAGCAAGACTGTACGCTCCTCTTATAGTCCAGCGAAGTACTAGCACTGACATTGGTCTGCATAGTTATACTTAGGACTGCATTTAGGGTAACGGTAATGGGTAGTCCATGTCAGTGTGGATGTAGGATGCTACCATGGCTGCACTTACAGACTGCAGTTGTACAAAGGCAGCGGAGTCTGATTGGCCACGGTTGTGGATCTGTGGGTAATCACTGTGACTGTAGGGCTTCAAATTCTCTCCCTTTCTCACTTCAGTGCACTGACTAGAGAATCCTAAATTGCAGGGCATCAATGACCCAGAGTTACACCCCCTCCCCCAAAGCACCACATCACCAAAAAATCTCAGTCTTGGACAAACATCTGCATTCATAATTATGATTTTGGCTGCAGTGGGACTCCCGTCAGGTGATGGTGAATCTAGGAGGTGGCGACTGCTACGATCCTATAATGTAATCATAACTAGGCAGTTGGGTGCTGACCAAATCTGGTTGCGGGGGTGTGCGTGCCGAATGTCAACAAGGTTCCTATAACAATGTTTTGGGGCCAAAACACGCTTACTGGACTGCTAGAAATTGAATGGCATCAGGGGCCCGGTCTCCCAAACCGCGTGCACCGTGGTGACTATAATTTCATCCAACAGAATGAAGCTTCAAATCACAGTGGTTACAGTTGGCCACCAGGCTTGCATGCTGTGCACCACTCGAGCAGTCAGCCACAGGGACAGTCCAGAAATCGGAGTGGCAGGTAAAACTGTAAGGTTTGTGAAGCAGCATGTTGTCATTAGAAAGTCAAATGTTTGCGTCAAACATACAAAAGGGGAACAGAGCTGAAATACCGTGTTTACCGCTATCCACTGCTGCTATAACAGCGTGTAATGGAACCCACATGCCACGTGGGAATGACAGGTTTTGAGGGTGTTTACTAATACAGGTTAATATTTTCCAGCAACTTGTCAGTAGTGTGGAGAAAGCACTAATATAATGTGGTGCAATGTGAGCAGGTAATGGGGGGGGGGGAGAGCAGGAATAGCATGTGTTTCAGTAGGCATCGCTGCTATGGAATGGAGAAACTGAGACCAACTGCTCGGCGGCTCCCACTGGTTTGGGGTGGGTGGGTCATGTAGCTTATCTGCCGTGTGGCTGCCATACTGAATTTGGCAAGAACAGGTAATGGGGTGAGAGAGCTGGAATAGCTGATTTTTCACTAGCCATCAGTGCTATGGCAAAGAGGACCATGAGCAAATTGGTCAGTGGCTCCCACTGGTCGTTTTTCCTGTCTCGGCGGTGTGTTTGACCTACACATATTGCCATGAAACTTCAAGCCAGCCCACCCGGTTCCCATTGTAAGATGGCAGGATATACTGAATGTGTAAAAATGCAAGCTAAGCTGTAAACGTAGCACAGACACAGCAGGTCGCTACTGTAACATGACGTCACTGCTAAACATGCCCGACTTGCAGGGACAGTTAGAGCATCTGTCTTCGGGGCTAGAAATGAACATAAGAAAACAGCGCAATTTTAATAAAATACCGGAACAAAGTGAAACTTGACAAAGTCACTGACGCTGACACCATGATCAGCATAGAAACGTTTATCGATGAAAAGAAACTATTGTACATGATCTTTAAATTTCTTATGGCCCCTCTCAATCTCTGTCTCTCCTCTGGATGGTACAAGTCAAAGATTTATTTTGCCAGCCTGCCCTTACCCTGTACACAGAGCCAAACTGAAACCAGGAGAAAAAAATTGGGGATTCTGGGACTGTTAAATTTCTCTTGGGCCCCCCACAATCTCTATCTTTCTCTCCTATGGATGGCACAAGTCAAAGATTTGTTTTGACAGCCTGCCCTTGCCCTGTACATACAGCCACACTGAAGCTAGGAAAGAAAGAATTTTTTATTTGGGATTTCTGGAACTGTTAAATTAGTCATGCAAAGTAGAATGCCATTCCGCACCAAAGGTGCAAACACAGATTTTGGACAGCATTTGAAAAATGACAGTCGTGACATACAGAAACTCGGGTAATAAGAAGACTGTGTTGAAAATCGGGGTGAAAGTATTTAAGATTTCCGCAGTTATGAGCATGCGTACCAAAATTGCAATGAATGGGAATAACTTTGTCATTTTATCATATTTTGACCCCAAATATTGAACAGTCTTTAACACCCTTACCTCATGAACCCCATAGGTGAAAATTTTCAGATCCATAAAACACATTTTGGGCAGGATGTGAAAAATGACAACTGTACTGTTCATGAGGTGGTATGATAAAATGGCTATATTGAAAATTTGGAGTGAAAATATTGAAAATGCCAAAGTTACGCGCGTGCATAGAACATTTTGAACTCCTGCATGTTAACTCGGCCATTTTAAGGAGTTTTTTCACCATATTTTCAACATGGCCTTTTGGGGACCCCACCTCATGAAGAGTGCCACTGTCATTTCTTTCATTGGTCCCAAAAGGTGATTTCATACAGTGACTGTGCCATTGTGTGCCACAGGTGCGAAAACACATTTCGGATAGGATGTAAAGAATGACGGCTATACTGTTTGAGGGGGTGTGAAAAACTGGCAATGTTGTGAATTTGGAGTGAAAATATTAAATTGTCGAAGTTATGAGCGTGTGTAGAAAAATTTCAACAACTGCACGTAACTCGGGTGTGTTTTGATGTTTTTGCACCAAATTGTCAACATGGGCTTTTTGGGACCCTACCTCATGAACACTGGCACTGTCATACTCAGTCCCAAAAGGTGAAAGTCTAAAATGTTTCAATATAAGAAAAATAGCAGGATGAGAGGACACAGCATGAGATTAGAGGGAGGCGGATTAAGAGGTAATGTGAGGAAGTTCTTTTTCACAGAAAGGGTGGTGGATGCATGGAACGACCTACCTCAGGAAGTGGTGGATATGAATACAGTGCAGGGCTTCAAACAGGCATGGGATAGGCATAAGGGAGCAATACAGATGAGTATGAATAGATAGGCCATTGACAGAGCAAAGGCCGATGGCACATTCAAAAGGTAGAAAAAGAAATGGGCAGACTGGATGGGCCTTGCTGTCCTTATCTGCCGTCAACTTCTGTGTTTCTATGATTCCACGCAGCAACTGAGAAATCACCATTTGGGACCAAGTAACAGAATAACAGTGCCAGTGTTCACAAGGTGGGATCCCAAAAACCCCATGTTGAAAATTTGGTGCAAAAGTGGTGAAAAATGGCTGAGATCTCAACATGCAGTAAGTTAATGCAACTGGCAGCCATTATACGGGGCTTACCTTGATTCTTCAGTTCGCGGTTCGGCTTTGAAGAGTTCCAAATGTGTCCCAGTCCACAGAAGATGACAGCTGCCAACCTCGGATGACAAGTATAGGGTAAGGGGGGGGCTTGGGGTGGTGGGTTGCTCAGTGGGAGGGTTGGGATGGGGAGGGGGACAGGGAGATGATGGACCCGTTTTCCTTTTGCAGGGAAAAAAAAAGATGTTGGGGACAGTTTTTTTTTTTTTTTATGTGTGCAGAGAGGATTACTGGAACATTTTGGGACACTGGGGTGTTCCCCAGTGTCCCCACAGTGCTGGGAAGGGGTGTCTTAGCATCGCATAAGGATTGGGCCTCCTTTGTTAGGTTTAATTACCAGAAAAACGAGTGGGGGAGCATCTGACATGGGGAGTAGGCATCCCGGTGTCAAAATACATTTAAAAAAAAAAAAAAAAGTAAATACTGGGAAGAGGGACTACTAGTACTGACATTGTGAGCTTTAATTACAAAGAAATGGGAAGTAACCAATTTAAATAGAAAATGAAGCCTGCAGGTACACAGGCAAGGGTAGAGCACTCCACAAGGGGAGGAATGATTGAGGAGCCGCACATGGCTACAAATGAGCCCTGATGGGCTGTATAATGGTGGGTGGTGTTTTGGGGGGGAGGGCAGCAGCACAAAAGTAAGCAAAGAGAGCATTTGGATGTTACCGATCAGCTATTTGCTGGGTGGTGTTCCTCCCACACATCAGAGAAAGTCGCAATATGATTGGTGTGGCTTATTCTTCACAAGTAGAGGACGTTTCCGCCCATAAAAAAAAAAAAAAAAAAAGCATCACAATGAACCTGCCTGATGATTGGTGTGGCACTGTCAAGCCCTTTGCAGAGCACTCTGCGTTGGACAGACAGTATCACACCCCTCAAAAGGCACTTATAGCAAGAAGTTTGCTGTGTGTGTGGCGAACTTAAAAATAACTTGAGAAATTCCACTGCAGAAACTGCAGCAGTGGTGGAGGAATCAGCAGCAGCTGGGCCCCCTTGTGGTAGCATGGAGTTAGTGTTTGGAAATGTGCCACTGTTACGTCCTTGGTTATAGAGTAGCTCATCTGCAGTATGAGGTTGTGGTCCACAAGAAGCAAGGGAAAGGCAACAAGAGGCCATAAATGGAAACCTGTGGGGGGAACCTTTAAGTGCTAGATATTACAGTTTGGATCAACAGATGTTGATGCGTGGTTCACTGTTATGTCATTTCTTTAAATGATCGAAGTTTCATTCATTCATTACAACATATTTTACCACGTAAGCAATGAGAATCCAAATGGCCTCATTTCCAGTTTGGGGGGGGACAGGAAAAATCGGAAAATAATACAAAATTCCAGTAGTAAAGGGTACAAGTCAATATATATACTAAATAGGGCTGCTGTTTCGTTCTAGGTGCAGACAGGGACACGCATTTGCTCCCTCTACTCCCTAACCAACGGGCTCCTCTGCAGGATAGAATCAAATACAATACCTACCTCCTGGTCAAGAAAGCACTACTAGGTCTCATACCTCTGGCAATCCGAAACCTCCTGCTTCCTGGCCAAAACTAACATTCTACTAGAAACATGTCCAGGAATGTCCTTGTTATCCCATTTTGCAGAACCTCCCTATTCATGCACTCATTTGCCATCAGGGCCCCGCAGTGGATTAACAATCTACCAGAATCCCTTATTAGCCTCCCCAAAATTAGTCAGTTCAAAGTCAGACTGACAGAGGCCCTTGCACCCCCAGCCACCTGCATATGCCGCTATTCCTCTCCCATTTCGTTTGCCTCATCCCCAACATCAGACAAAACTGAGTTGCTACCTGCACAGCTCTTCTCCCCTCCCAACCCTGCTTCTCTTGTACTCTGACAATGCCACCTAGTGTGCTGCTTATCGTGCCTCCATCTGGCATGTATGCTCTCTGTTGTTTTTACTTGACTGTTGTAATTTATTGACTCTTGTTTGATGAGGAACCTTTGTAAATGAGCTCTTTGGGCTCAAAGGCATTGTATCCAATCTGCAAAAATAAATATACAAAGTCGCCAAGTCATCAAACTATAAAGGACAAAATATATACAAAGTCACCAATTTAACAATGTATACACACAGAGTAGTGTATACACTCTGTTATATGATCCTGTTTAAAATGAATTCTGTGCTTCTTTAGAACTGTTATTAACCGAGTGTAAACTGTCAAATTTGAAACATCAGTCTTACAGTCCTTTTGTTCTATTTGTCAGTGTAGTGTGTAGGCATGAACAATGTATCCCCCTAATTTAAATTTAATTGAAGTTGCTTCACTCTGTTCTGCCCTGGTGTGAAAACCTGTTTGACGCCATTGCAAAGGACATGACCCCACTCAAAAAAGGAAACATGGGAGCTGATAATGCGAATTTGCACATTAAAAGGACTGGGAGTCAACAAAGAGCTTCTAGCATGTAGAAATTAAATTGGTTAAATAACAAAAATTTACAAGCACCAGCATCCTTCCAACTGTATTTTTGCAACTTGGACACACATTAAACAGTAATGCCCAATTCATCATGTAGTACCTTGCTGAACCACTGTCAATTTGCCACGGAGCACTATATAATTGAAGCAAAGTTTCTTTCCCACCCACCTGCCCCGTGGAACTCTGACTATGGGCATTTAGATCTGTTTAGTTGCATACCTTAATCGGACGTTCAAGAGTTCTTCTTTGTTGTAGCACAGTTCTTCTATATTGTTGTAATCCAGAACTGTATTGCATTTTAAAAAACATCATAAAAAAAGAAAGGAGGCTTAGTTCCCTAGTTAAGCTAGCACTGTTCGCAGCACGTATGGGTGAAACTGATACATATGCAAATTTCTGCAAGGAACAATCCCACAATGCAGTACAGCCCTCCACAAAGTGTGAGCAGCGTTTATTGAGTCATGACTCACACAGAGAGGCTCTTGTTGATATTTGTGCAACCTTGAAACTAGTTACATAATTATTAGTCTTACTGTTTAAATGCAACTTTTTGTATGTTAACATGCAGATGGTACCCACAATATTAGTAAATATGAAGCATCTCATCAGCTGTACATTTCAAAATCACACAAAAATGTTAAAGGTCAGCCAAAGTTTGTCTTTTCTGCCTATCTGTTAATAATTGCACACGTTTTTGAACTGTTTGCCATGTTAAAAGCGCATTAAGCCACTCCAAAGGAGGGTTCAGCTGTCTCAATGAATGCTAGACCCTCCCCGAAACCACCTTCCTCTGGCTATCAGCCAAAGGCTTGAGGCTCGTGCACTTAAACATACGCAGCTTTCTACCAAACCTTACTGAGCTAACAGCTTGGGTGGCCCACTATAATCTGGACATTATGGGGATCACTGAGACATGGCTTAAGCCACAAGTATCTGACTCAGTTTGTGACCTTCCAGGGTACAACCTCATTAGGTTGGACAGGCCCCAGAACAAGAGGGTGGGTGGAGTACTCATATGCTGCAAGGCGCGCCGGCGTCTCGGTCATAAGACACTTTCATAATCTACGCCAGCAGCTCTGCGAGTTCCTACCATCCTCCTCCTGTTAGGGAACACCAAAAGGTGCATGTGATATGTGCCTACAACCCTCCCAAGGGTGGTGTGTCGGGCTCTCCTACCTCCTAGACAGTCTCAGCCCAAAGGTTGGCTCAAGGCAGGTTACTAGTCCTGGGGACTTCAACCTTAACTGGGCAGGTCGTAGTGCCCAGCAATATGAACCACTGTTGGCTGGACTGGCCCTAAGCCAGCTCATCTCTGAACCCACTAGGCCCTCTCTCAGAGGTGACAAGGGCTCCATCATCGACTGGGTACTAAGCAACAGAATGGAGAAAATTATCTCCTGTGGCGTTCTACCTAATGCTATATCGGATCTTTCTCCCACCTTCTGCGTATGGGGCAACGCCCATCCCAAAATCCCACACAAGGTGATTCAAATGAGGGATTACTCCAAACTCAATGCTGGAGACTTCCTTGAAGACCTGAAGCATACTGACTGGTCTCAGGTCATGGCCACCAATGACCCCTCAATGGCCCTTGACAACTTTCTAAAAGCGTTCACCCCACTTCAAGACAGGCATGCCCCCCTCACAAGAAGGAGAGTGAGGGGCACTGCAACTAAATGGCTCCATGGAGGCCTGTATACTCTCATGAGGCAAAGGGATAAATGCTGGGCGAGGTATAAGAGCTCACTGTCCAGCACGGATCTCCAGAATTACAGGCAGTTGAGGAACTCATGCAAGAGAGCCATTCGCTCAGCAAAAAGTGAAAACTGTCAGTCCATCCTGCTCTCCACAGCCAAAAATCCGAGGACTTTCTGGCAGAGCATTAAGAAAGTGGTGGGTGGAGCCACAAGAGCGCAGGTCACTGACATGCTCATTGACGGGTTAACTGCAACAACCCCCTCACTATTGCCAGTGCCTTCAATGTTCAGTTCACAGACTTGCCTGCTTTACCCAAACTGCCGCACTACCCTGCTGGCCGGGCCTCCTCATCCAGAGGGACAACCCCCCTCCTGCCCTTTTACCTCAAGGCAGTAACAGACATGGAGGCCCAGAAGCTCCTTGCTGGTCTATCTCCATACACTGGAGCCCAAGCTGCTGAGGCTAGGGGCATCAGTACTAGCCCGGCCCATATCTGCAACGCATCGCTCACCTCAGGCATAGTCCTGGACATCTGGAAGATGGCCAAGGTGATAACCTGTACCCAAGCAAGGGGACACAAAAGACCTCAAGAACTACTGTCCCATTGCAATCCTATCAGCGATCAGCAAGCTCCTGGAAAAGGTAGTCATCTCTCAGGTCACCCACTACCTACAGACCCACAACCTTCTCTGCCCTGCACAACATGGGTTTAGAAAGGGGCATAGCACCTCCATGGCCCTAGCAGTTGTTACCTTGGAGATCAGGTCTGCTGCTGACCGGAGGAGACTGACCGGGCCATCTTTGTTGATCTCTCAAAAGCCTTTGATCGGCTGACTACCACATACTGTGCTCCTCTCTCCTGTCACTTGGCTTCTCCTCCCCAGCTCTTGCATGGATCAGTAATTACCTCACGGGCAGGCATCTGTACACCAAATTCAGCAAGGTGCTGTCTGAGCCTGCCCAGGTTAACTGCGGAGTCCCCCAGGGCTCTGTCCTGGGGCCTCTTCAGTTCTCTCTCTTTATAAATGAGCTACCCTTGGCTCTGGCTCTAGGGTCCTCAGTGCTGTACGCAGACGACCTAGTCATCGTGGCCAAATCCCAGGACATCGCCACCATTAACACCAAACTAAACTCGGACTTCGACCACATCCAAACTAGGTTGCAGGACTATAAACTTATTAATCTACAGAAGACGCAGGCCATGCTGTTTGGCTCAGCAGCCAAGTTAAAAGCCGCCCCGGATTCACTACAGATCTCCGGGGCTGATGGGTCACCGCTGACTGTCGCAGGCTCGGTCAAGTACCTGGGGGTAACCCTTGACCCGCAGCTGGATATGAACCTGCATATACGAAATACATGCAAGGCCTCAAACTGCAAGCTGGGTCAGGCTTACAGAGCAAAAAGCTGTCTAACTCCAGCTGCCTGTCTTGCTCTAGCCAGGGGAGTCCTCCTACCCACGCTTTGCTACGAACTAATCACCTTTGCCCACGTTGCAAAAACTAGTCTAGTAAAGTGGGACTCAGCTGACAACAACATGTATGCCGTTTGCGCTCTCAGCCCCCCCACCTCACTCACGCTGTGAGCTTTACACCCTGCTTGATGTCCCACGAGGAAACTCACGCTTTTATGTCATGGGCAACAATTGACAATATTGTCAGAACTGCCACCCTCAAAACCTTGCTGAGACCCTTGTTCTTGCTACACCTCCTACAACCTGCGATCAAGGGCTCCCATGCCCTCCTGGTACCCTAAAACCCGCACACAAATGGGTGACAAGCCTTAGCTCGAGTCGCCCAGGGTTTGGAACTCTCTTCCAATCCAGCACCGCTCCTCTCCTCGCACCAGAGCTTTAAAGCCTCCCTCTGGGTTTTCTCAAAGCGGCTGTCACCTGTCTCTGCACTAGACAAACCCTCTCAGCCTGAGATGCCCCAGCTAACTGAGATGCTACCTGAACATTACGACTTGGGCAGAGCACAACTGTGCTATCTCCTCCTGTTCTCACAGCATATATAAAATGGACCATTTAGGCCCACCGGCAAAACAGGGTGAGCACTATAACTGTGCACTCCTTTCTCTAGCACTGGGCCCACTCTATCCAAACTGTGACTCCTCCTTATTCTAACTGCTAGCCTTACATCTTGCTGCCTGGAGTGATGAATTCACACTGCACTTCTTCCTACTGACTTCAGTGTTTAATACTGTATTGTAATACCTGTTTTTGGTATTGTTGTCTTACAATATCCCTGTGTTCTGGTCACTTTATATTAACTCTTCACTGCTATTTGCCTGATGAAATCTGATGCTTGTAAAGTCCCTGTTGTGCTAATTCTAAGTAATGTAATCCTCCACTTGTATTTGCCTGATGTTCATGTAATATACCTTGTAATCTCCCAGGTCGCACCTGAAAATAGGCACTTGGCTGCCTAGTGTGCTTACCCAGTTAACAAAAGCAAATAAATAAACTCCTTTCAAATTTTGTGAGCCAATGGTTCCCCGTTAGTTAGCACCAGCTCTTTCAAATACCTGGGTATCCTCCTTGATGAATCCCTGGATTTTGACCTCCATATCACCACCACCTGCAAATCGATCAACGCAAAAATCGGTGGTGCCTACCGTACAAGCTATGCCCTCACGCCATCTGCCAGACTTGCTGTGGCTCAAGGCCTACTGCTTCCGGCCCTGGCTTATGGCTCAGTCACATACCTAGGAGCTTCTAAGACCTTGCTCCATAGATGGGACACCACCTACAATAGCATCTGCCGCTATGCCTCCGGACCGCCACGTTTCAAACATCACTGTCAGCTTTACGCTGACCTAAAATGGCCCAGCCCTTCTGCCCACCGGCTGCTAGCCCTTGGCTCCCTACTTGATGGTAGAACTAGATCAGGTCTCCCCAAATCCCTCGCCTCCTTGATACACCCCCAAACCCCTCATATGGTCTCCGATCTAATGACTATGCCCCTCTCTTCGTCCCTAGACGTAAAACCACTATGAGTGCACGTGCTTTCTCTTACTCTGCACCTAAGTGCTGGAATTCTATCCATCAAACTATTCGCCTAGCTCCCACCCATGCCGGTTTCAAGAAACTCCACCGTGAACATCTACTGGCCTTAAATCCCTGCACATGCTTCCATCCGCCCTAGCCCATTCAATCCTTCCACCCTGTTCTTTCCTGCACTCACCTTCTTCCCTCTCACCCCTTTTCACCTCATCTCCCACCTCCCTCCTCCCCCCTCCCTCTTTTCCCTCTATATTGCGCCTCGTGATGGCACTTACTGGTTTTCTGCACTTTCCTGACCGCTCCAATACAGACCTGTTGGCACTTGTTTTGTTTAGTTTTACTTTTTCCTAGCTGTATTGTCTATATTGTTTGACATTGTCTAATCTCTGTATATCATCCAGTTGCCAATATTGTTTGTATCGCAGATAAATAATCCCATTGTCTACCCCTCCCTTGTGCTGGCGTCACATTGTACTGCTCATGTATTTTTCACTTGTATGCTCCCGGGTCATGCCTGAAAATAGGCATCCCTATGTCTAGTGCACCCACCCGGTTACCAAAAGCAAATAAATAAATAAATTGATTAATGCGTGGTTGGAGTTACTTGGCCTTCGGCCTCATGTTCCGACCCTCCCACCGACCCCCAAACCATGCATAAACTCCCCAGTAGAACCCTCCTTTGTCGTGGCTTAATGCTTACGAAAGCATCAGGGAACGTACCTTGAAAAGTTTGGTCAGCACAATACAAGAATACAGGGACTTCAGAAGACATACAACAGGACTGACTGACAACAGCACTTCTATTGACTTGTGCATGTATGCAACATCAACTCTCATGATTCCTTCCATGAGTAAGGTCATGATCTTTGCAATGGCGTCAAACAGGTTTTCACACCAGGGCAGAACAGAGTGAAGCAACTTCATTTAAACTAGGATGAAGTTAGGGGGGGCGTAAGAGAGGGAATCATTGTTCATGGCTACAGACTACACAGGTATGCAGAAAATAGGTTAAGGGGACTTTCCCTTTAAGCATGGGCACAAACCTAGGTTCATAGTATCAAATTGCCAAATTGTTGTCTTTCAGCGACAAACTATTAATGGCATTGTGCTGGGATGATGTAATAAGGGGAGGGAGTGAAATGAGCAACCAAACTAAGGTATTTAGGAATTTTTTAATTAGCATGGTTAAGAGGCAATGCTACTTCAGCTTTGTGGTACTCCTATATTGGAGGCCAGAGGGCTGTAAATTCAAATCCCGAGTTTTGTGCTTTTAAAAAAATGTTGCAGTACCTGGAGTGCTCAATAGGTAGCAACAGTGGAGAACACCTCACTCATAGATTCTCTCCCACCCACCCCCCCACCAGTCCCCACCAAACCTCAGACCTGCTCAGCTGGCCATCCCCCTGCACAAGCTACCCCTGGTAGACCGCCAGGAAACTTCCCCCAATGGACACTATGGTGAGCCCTGGCTTACCCCTGGCTTCGCCACGGGAGCGGGACCCCTCCCACCCCAGCAGACGTCGAAGGCAGTGGAGACGGCGGTGGGGCCAGCATTTTGTTTTTCCAATGCTTCCCTGGGGGTGGGGATGTGCACTGACGTCTTGTGTCCGCCCCACCCCCTCAAGTGAAGGCGCCAGCATGGTGGTGCTCTCAACCTCTGCTAGGGGTGCGCGGTGTGCCAGACACTCTACCCCCGGCCCCGGAGAGGAAGAGCAGTCCCTAGGATGCTCACTCCCTCTCTCTCTGCACCCCCCCTGCCGGCTGGCCCTCCTACCAAATCCGTTCCCGAACCCGGGTCATCGACGTCGGACAGGCGCCCTGCACCTGTGCCGGCAGGCCGGCCGCTATTCATAAAATTTTATTGTGGTCACTTGGTGGCTTAATTATAAGTGCAGGGTCCCCAGATACACAGGGATTCCTATATTTTACAAGGATTTGGAGCCATTTACAGGAAAATTCTTCCTGAAGACTTGCATTGGTTATACAGCAAAACATAACAGTTCAGCTTCAGTAGGGTAGAATATACTCTGCAGGAAAACGGGAAAATCGCACTGGAGTTGGAGGGAAAATGCCAAATCAGTCTAGGAGCACTGAACAGCTTATGAGGCTAATGACTCGGGTTTGAGTCCCGAATATGCATTTTCACACATCGGGCGGCTGAAGTTGTGCTGGGCATCCAGCTGTCTTAGACACGAATTGCCTCAGGGCAGAAATGTCTTGCCATTATATGGCTATGCCAGGATAGTTTTATTCATTTTTTTTGTAGAGCTGTTTGGTCCCCATTGCTGCCTCCTGCCAACTGGTGACGGGGACACACAGGGCTTTACAGGTTTTTCTCCTTGGACCCCCCAAGGCCCCGGCACACAGCTGTGCGAGCATGTGGAGGCATGCTACACACCCTGTGGCACCAGCTCAGCCCCTTCCGCCTCCCTAACTGTTTTGCCACCTCCTTTCCGCCTACGCTACCCCCCGGACCTCCATCCAGTGGGAGTGGAACTGCTGGGGGGGAGCCAACCCACCCTCAGGAGAGGAGAGCTTCCCTTCAGCATGCTCGGTCCTGCTCCAACTTCCCCAAACCCCCCCCAGCGCCGGCACCCTGACAACCCAAGGTCGTTCCTGAACACAGGTGGCCGGCATAGCGCGAGGTGTGGCGTCCAGCACCTCAACCCTCAACGCCACTGAGCCAACATGCCAGGATAGTTTTGAAGCTAATCAGAACTCTGGTAGCTTGTTTGGAGTCACTATGTTACATTATTTTTTAATACAGGACATTCATTTATCTACGTTTGTACCAGTGAGCAACTTCTTTACTTTTAGTGGGTAAATTGTTGTTAAATTTAATATTTATGGATTTTATAGAGAACAAAGGTATGTGTATCATAGGAAAAAGACCACTGATCAAAGTTACACAAGTGAAACAATCACGGGATTTAAGAATGCATGGGATAGACATAAAGGAATTCTGGAGGTCAGGGGTAAGGGGCAACAGACTTCTAGGAAAACATAAACTGAACTTACAAGCTCAAATGGGCAGACTGGGTGGGCCACAGGCCCTTATCTGCCGACACTGTCTTTGTATCTATGTAAGTACATTACAACAGAATATTTGGTTTACCAGTTTGTTACATCAGAGAGAGCAATATGAACCTAAAAGGTTCCATTGTTCACATTTTATGGGAACATTCATGAACCATGCCCATCATATTTTGATAGCCCATATAATCTCTTTTAAATAAGGTGTTTGGCGTACTTGTAGTTGGCAGTAGTAGAGGGATATCAATGACTAACGCTGCCTTATATTAACCAATGCACTGACCTGGATCAGCCTGTAATTGTCTCCAATCCTGTGAGGAGAACCTTCGAGTGGTGGCAGAACCCTACCAATCTCCTTCGAGGGGTTCCCTTTTGGGCTGTATCCCCTCAGTAGATCCTCACTACAGATACCTCGGGTCTGGGCTAGGGTGCTCATTTGGCCAACTGTCAGACCCAGGGGACCAGGTTCGAGATGGAGCAGCATCTCCACATCAGTGTGCTGGAGATGTGTGCAGCTCTTTATGCCCTGTAGGCCTTCCAGACACACATTCTTCCCGGCCCACTGCTGATGCAGATGGACAACATGTTCATGGTATGCTACATGTACAAGCAAGGGGGCACTCATTCTTACCCCCTTTGTCGGGAGGCAATAAGAGTTTGTACTGAGACATTGAGCACGACCTGGAACTCTCAGCCGTCCATGTTCCAGGTGACCAAAACACTCTGGCCGACAGCCTAAGCCGCTCCCGGTTGAGGGCTCATGAGTGGGAAGGTTTGTCCTCAGTGGTTGAAGATCTGTTCGACAGGTGGGGCGGTCCAGAGTTGGACCTTTTTGCATCCCCACTCAACGCAAAACTGCTACTTTTCTGCTTGCTCGATCCAGGGCCTGAAGTTTTCTGGCACAGTGCATTGTCCCTCTCCTGGAAGGAGAGGTTCCTGTATGCCTTTCCTCCCTTCTTGCTCATGCAGAGGGTTCTCCTCAAGCTTCAGTCAAAGGGGGCAGAGATGATTCTCATAACTCCCTAATGGCTGCCTCAGATTTGGTTCTCCCTGCTGCAGCAGCTGGCAGTTGAACCTCCAGTACCCTTGCCCCTGTGCACTGGATTGCTCTCCCAGGAACAGGGCACCCTGGTCCCAACCAGACCTCAAGTCCCTGCATCTACATGCATGGCTCCTGCAGACTTAGCTATTGCCCGCTTTGGGGTTTCCACCAGGCTCGCTGATGTTCTTTTGGCTGCTGGAAAGCCTTCCACTAGAGCCACCTATGCCTTGAAGTGGAAGCGCTTCTCCCTTTGGCCCACTGCTTGACACCTGGATCCCTTCACCTGTCCAGTGAATTTGATTTTGGAGTACCTTCTCTCCCTTTTGGACTTGGGCCTAGGGTACCCCTCTCTTAAGGTACACCTTTCTGCCATCTCTGTGTACCATGCACCTATTGAGGGCAAATTTGTTGCCCAGCTGGAGGTATCCTGCATGTTCTTGTGGGGCAACCTACATTTGAAGCCTCCCCAATTAGGATCCTGTCCCTCCTTGGGACCTTCTTTTCATGCTGGAAAAACTCTCTTTGCCTTCCTTTGAACCACCTGCAAGTTGCAAGCTGCACTTTCTGTCATGGAAAGTGCTCTTTTTAGTTGCTGTTATTTCTGCGCGGAGGATGTCCAAGCTGCAGTCTCTGTTGTGTAAATAGCCCTGTTTCGTTTTTTACAAAGACAGGGTGTCTTTGCATACTAATCCTAAGTTTTTGCCTAAGGTAGAGTCTGAGTTTACGTTAAACCAATCCATCCACCTACCTGTTTATTTCCCTGAGTATTCTAATCAAGGGGAGGCTTTGCTCCATACTTTGGATGTCCGTTGGGTGCTTCGGTATATTAACTGCATCCAGACTGTTAGGAAAATTGACCAGTTGTTTGTTTTGTTTGCCCCTAAGAGAGAGGGGGCACCTGTCTCAAAACAGTGTTTGTCAAAATGGTTAGCTAATTGCATTGTTTACTGATACCGCAAGTACAAGAAGCCCTTGCCTGGGGCAGTAAAAGGTCACTCCACCAGAAGTATGGCTGCCTCTACTACATGTTTCAAGAATGTGTCTGCAATCTGGACGTTGCTTCTAGGTACAGGGCCAATTGTAGACTCGCTGTCCTTCAGGGCCTTCTCTCCTGAGTCTTCTGCTGTTGCCTTCTCCCGGCTACCCTTTCGGTCAGTTCTGGTACTGCATGGGACTCAGTCTAACCGGTATTGCCTGCTGCAAGAGCCCCCTCGAAGTAAGATAGTACAGTTACGTAAGAACTTACCATAATAGTAGATCTTTGAGAGGAGCTCTTGCAGCAGGCACTGCTTTCCCTCCCTCCTTCCCCCTGATAGTTTCTTCTCCTTTGTTCTTCTGCTTTTCCTTGGCTCTGAGGAACTGCCTTGGTTCTCCTTTTTTGCCACCTGTTCTGGAGTCTCCGTCGGGAGAACTTGGGTCTGGAGGACCACCCCCTTTACAGGATAGGCGGACATCAGCATGCTGACATCGGCGGGGGTAGTCCCCCATGATGGGCTGCTACCTAGAAGTTTTCCATGTGGTCCTGGCACTTGGCGGCTCCAGTCCTACCGGTGTTGCCTGCTGCAAGAGCTCCTCTTGAAGATCTACTGTTACAGTAAGTTCTTGCGTAACTGTACTATCCCCAAGCAGCCTCATGCCAAAAAGAGATCTGAGTTACTTTTTTTAAAAGTTACAAGTCATTTTATAACCCTAAATTCACTGCCTGTTGAAAAAAAAAGTCAGATTCAGTGAAGAGCTACTGATGTCACAACCAGAACTCGTAGCCTAGTCCTCCCTGCAAGCTACCTTATAGAACTTATTTCTCCCATGTTACATAAAACTGCAGTTGTAGTAAACATCTGAAAA
This sequence comes from Neoceratodus forsteri, assembly GCA_016271365.2. Classification (NCBI taxonomy): domain Eukaryota; kingdom Metazoa; phylum Chordata; order Ceratodontiformes; family Ceratodontidae; genus Neoceratodus; species Neoceratodus forsteri. The sequence goes on along the minus strand of CM057456.1, from coordinate 334,053,911 downwards.
AAGGAGAGCTTGACACTAGGTGGGTATAGATGTGCAGATGTAAGGTACAATACTTAAGAATGTGAGGGTGTTGGAATGCAACAGGAAACATGACTTTAGAACAACAAATCTGTGCACAATTTTTAGAATACTGCGAGGATCAGATTTCAAAATGCCACCAGGCTATAATTGTGGAATGCAATAATGAAACAATTTCAGAAGGTAGCTGGGACGCACAGTTTTGGAATGTAGTGATGATGCACAGTTTCGGAATGTGGCTGTGAAACAGTATTGAATGCGTCAGTGGCACAATTTTAGAATGTGGTGATGACACACACTTTCAGAATGTGGTGACGAAGGATTTTGAAACCCCTGACGCCTTAGCCAACTATCTGGAGGTCTCTCTCTGTAATCTTACCCTGGGAGGTTCAGCAGGAATTGGCAACCCAAACACAGCGTTGGTATCCACATGGAGGGTGGATGATGAGGTACAGGAACGTGGGGAAAGTGTTGCAGAACTCGCAGCCCCAAGCAACAACGCCGCAACTGATTTGACCCCAAGGCAGTCAACACGGCGGCAAGAGAAGCTTCTGTTGGGGCATTAATCTTCAAGACTTTCATGCTGTTTTAGCGAGGTTTCACCCCAAACACCCAAATCTGCAGCCTCTCACCTTCAAATCAACCCCTCTATTCCCTTGAGCAATAAGTTTGCTGTCTTGGAGGATGACATGCACTCCTCGCAGGAGGATCTTTCCAAGCAAATTTCAGACGAACATCCCTCTAATTTGGGCCCTGTGCCTCAGGGATATATTTCTGCCAATACTTCATGGCCAGAAGTTGTTGCAAGTTCCCCCCTCAAATCTTTAGAGCCGCCCAAAAAGAAACGCAAGGCAATGACCAAACGCAAGAACATCATTAGTCACAATCCTGCTAATAAATCTAAGGTGTCATGAGCTTGTATGGTTAGTAATGTGGTCACAGTTGCTATATCTTGGTTGGTTTTGCTTCCAGGATACTTAAAGGGAGTGCCATTACACTTTTTCTGTCTAGCCGCCCGCTCTACAGTCTATGCTACCCGGTTGCTTTGCCCGGGTGCAGAAAGCAAAGGCTGTACATTGCAGCACGATCAATTTACTTTTTGTTGCAGTGTTTAAACGAGCAGCTTAAAGGTCTTCAAGGGAACTTTGGTATATCAGCAATGCTTTTCTAACCCAATATTTTAGTGTTAGATCTAATACATTACCTCACTAAACAGGCTCTCTGTATCTAGCCTTTTGCTCTCCAGTTTAGCAGTGCATCAGGTTTATAGTCTTTTGGCTGTTCAGTTGCATATCTTCAATGGTATGCATCCTGATTATTGTCTTCTTTTTTCATGTGTGAATTATTATATATTACAAGGCAACTTACCACTTCTCTCTCCTAATGACAGGTTCTTAAGTATTATTGGCAACTACATTTAATCTATCTCTTTCCCTGTGCTCCATTATTCTTACTACTTCCTGTTTACAATATGGAACTATCATTAGCACTCAAAGAGGTGGGCTATGTTTGGTGTACTGTCGCAAAGGATTGTCAATCTACTTCTTCCTTATGCTCCTCATTTTACTTGAAGCCTACAGATATTATAGAAATCCACTGCTGTGTGGTCCTTCCTATTTTGGGGCTCACTGGACCTAGTCTTCTAGACCTAGTCAGCCCATATAACACCTGTTTAGGCGATTTTTGAGTAATCGGAGCTGATCTTTACTATGACTGTCTCTTCTGTCTACAGTTATCACCGAAGCCTATACCTCTCCACATAATCCCAATTTGCATTTAGCTCAGGGCATAAGTGCTTAAATTGACCTACCCCGTTCTTCTTTTCCCTCCTCAATATTGTATTTGTTATGTACTTATTCTGTTACACTGCAAAGTATACTTAGTCACTCTAATGTGGTAATGAGCTACTTTTTCTTTTATATTTATTCGTTTGCATTCCACCTGGCTCCCTGAATTCCTTGCTCTATGTCTAGGCTGTACTGGCATCTCGTATATGGTTCTTTAATTTACTGTTATTTCGAGTTGGTATATCTTGTACTATTACTACTAATGTTTATAAATAAGTTCTGGTGTTTAGCTTTATCCTTATACCTTGTCCTGTGAGCTTAGAAGTAAGTTGAGGTTATTACAGTCCCCTGACTTTCTTGGTATTATTCCCTTTCAGTTTAGCTTATCAGGGATATTAATTACTGGGATCAGACTTAGGTTTGGGCTGATGTTTATAACCGATCCTCCCTACATCGACACCCCAGAGTGTGGTGAGAGTCTCTTAGCCAGTTGGCGGACTCATATCTCCTCACACCCATAAAACATTTTCTTTATTTAGCTTGTTGTTGTTGTTGACTTTTCTCCTTCCCCCATCTCTGTTCTAACTTTAATAAGATATCTGTGCCACTCTTGTATCATATATCTCACTTTTTTTGGCTTGAATGTTCCTGCCACTCTCTGCATATACGTATGCTCTCTATATTGTATTCTAATCATCCTCTGCCTCATTTATTTGTCCCTTCACACTCCAGTGATTATTCCCTTTCTTTAACACTAACAGTATGAGTGACATACTTTTATATACATGGAATGTGAAGGGACTTAATTCTTCTTGTAAGCAGAAGTAAATTCTTTCACAACTCAAAAAACATTAAACACAAATTGCTTTCCTTCAAGAAACAAAATTATTAGCAGAGGATGTTCATAGACTAAAAAAAAGATTGGGTCGGTCAGATCTACGAATCATCCTATACCTCAAAAAAAAGAGTTGCTGTTCTTATTCATAAGAGTCTCAAATGGTCCCTTGTAAACTCCGTTTCCGATACTGACATCAGATGGGTAATGGTCAAACTGAATACCAACTCTGGTCCTCTTCTGCTTGTTAACGTCTAAGCACCCAACTCCGATTCCCTGGAGTTTTTTCATAATTTAGCTCAACAGATTCTATACTTTAACACTGATAATACACCGGTTATTCTTGGAGGGGATCTTAACTTAGCTTTAGAAGCCAGCATTGACAGAAGTAGCCCCACCCTAGAAGTATTAAAGCCCTCTCATTACTAATGCAAGATGTTGGATTAGCTGATGTATGGCAACTCCTTCACCCCCGCGATTGAGAATTTACTTTTTACTCCTCTCTACATAAGACATATAGTAAAATTGACTACTGGTTAGCTTCTCCTATTATAATGGAAACAACTATTGATTCATCCATCTCTCCCACCATAATCTCGGACCATTCCCCTGTCAAATTGCAACTTTTATGGGGCCCATTAGCACCTAAATCTTCTTACTGGTGGCTGGACCCTCTCCTTATCAAGGATCCCAATTTCTTACCCATGATCAAAGCACAAATTCAGGACTTCCTCTTTCACAATACCCCAACCGAATCTTCTGTGTCCTCTGAATGGGAAATTCTTAAAGCTACGATTTGAGGGAAAATTATCAGTTATGCTGCACATAGGAAAAGAGTAAGGGAACAACAGCTGTCTGACTTGGAAAAATCTCTTGAGGCTAAAGAGAATTTATACTTTTTTTTTTCTAATAAGCACTGTCCTGATTCTCAACTTCATCTTGAAATTCTTCAACTTATTGTTAAAATTAACGAATTAATTTCTTGTAAAACCGAACTGGCCTTGTTTAAACTTAAATGTAAGTTTTGGGAACACGGCAATAAAATTGGGGAACTCCTCTCTTACCAGCTCAAAGCACAACAAATGGAACGACATATCCTAAGCCTAAAAGATGAACAAGGTATGATTCACTCAGACAACCCCTCTATAAATCGAATCATGAAAACCTTTTATCAAAAACTATAACACAGATCCTCCATCTACTTTACAGATTCAACAGTTCCTTACTCTTGAAATAAATTCTTTAGATGAACCATTCTCTCTTCAGGAAATCCAGAAAGCTTTGTCTTCCTTGAAATTCGGCAAATCCCTTGGGGGTGACAGATTCCCTGTCGATTTCTATAAAATGTTTTCTGACACCTTATGTCCCCTTCTTCTTAATGTTTATCAAGAAGCTTCCAATGCCGCCCGGTGGCGCTGAGGGTTGAGGCGCTGGACGCCACACCGCCGCCACGCCGCCACCCGCTGTCAGGAACGGGCACGGGTTGCTGGGGTCGGCGGGCGGAGATGGATTGAGCGTCCGAGGACTGCTCCATTTCGGGCTGGGGATTCGGTCGGCCGGTGTTGTTCGACCGCCAGCAGAGGCTAGGGATCGAGCACGTGAAGTCGAAGACAAGGGGAGGGCGGGACGTGGCAGACGCGTGACTAGTGCGCGCACTCAGTCGCTGGCGTCATTGCACGCCATGCCCATCGGGAGGAAAAACAAAGAAAATGGGTGCCCAGCAGCACGACGTCGTTCCCTGGTGCCATTCCTGGAGGACGCCTCCCTGGCATGGATCCGTTGTGGTGGGTCGAGTTGCTCTTCACCACCCTGCCGTGAAGGGTAAGTCACGGGGTGCAGAAGGAGGGTCTCATGTCGGGGATGGCACCGGGGAGCACGACGGAGTCGTGGGGTTGTAGCAGAGCTCCGAGGAGAAATAACACCCAAAAGAAAAAAAGAAGCTTCCAATACTGGCAAGTTTCCCCCATCTTGCACTGAAGCAATCATAACCCTAATCCCTAAGAAAGAAAAAGACCCTACTCACCCCGCAAGTTACAGGCCCATCTCTTTATTAAACACGGATGGGAAGATATTTGCTAAATTACTAACTTCTCGACTTGAATCCTTGATTCCCAAGCTAACTCATTGTTTGCAAGCTGGTTTTATTAAACATGGATCTGGTTCTGAACACCTACGTTCCTTATTTCATTTAATTCACAAAGCCAAATCCCTCAAGACACCAGCTGCAGCCATAGCTATTGATTTCGAGAAGGCCTTTGATTCCTTAAACTGGGACTACCTTCATCAAGTTTTATCTTTTTTCGGTCTTTCTCATACCTTTTGCTCCTGGATCAAGCTATTATATAACTCCCCTGTTGCTAAAGTACTTACTTAATTCCACCCTTTCCTCTTACTTTCATCTGGCAAGGGGAACTAGACAAGGCTGTCCCCTGTCACCTTCCCTGTATATTTTAGCCATGGAACCCCTGACTGCTTGTTTACGTCAGTCTTCTGGCATTATGGGCATACCTGTGAGCAATTCAAGATACGTTTCTCTCTCCTACACGGATGACCTCTTAATCTTACTCGAAAACCTGAATGAGGCTGGGCCCCTGTTGGTTGATTTGCTTAATAATTTTACTAAAATTTCTGGCCTTGCTTTGAATTATGGCAAATCACAAACTATGCCCCTTAACGACCACTGTAAAGCCTTAATGAACATACCTCTTGGATTCTGCTGGTCACCACAGGGTATAACATATCTAGGAATCAAAATTACTAATAACTTGGGGAAGATATGGGACATTAACTTTAACCCCTTATTTGATAACATCAAAACAATTCTGGACAGATGAAAGCTTCTTAATCTCTCTTTCATGGGGAAAATTGTAGCCATTAAGATGTCCATTTCTCCCAAGATTCTTTACCTCTGCCAATATTTCTTTAGTCTTACCATCCTCCTTTTTTTGCTAAAATTGATAAATTAATAGGTAACTTTATCTGGGATGGGAAACCACCGAGATTTAACCACAACAAACTTCAATCACATTGGGAAAAGGGGGGATTCGGACTCCCCTGGTTCAAAGGCTACCTCTGGGCTTTCCGAATGGCCCAAATCATTAAATGGTTTCAGAAACCCTCCCCTCACTCACCACTGTGGGTTGCAGTGGAATCCGCATTGTGCCTGGGAGGAGTTCCCACTTCAACATTTTTAATCCCATTTCCTCTAAACTAAAATCTCACCCGACTATATCATCCTCTGTTCTTTATTGGAAACGAACCCACAAATTCCTGAAATCCAATCCAACACCCTGGTTTTATGCACCCTTATAGGGCAATCCACTGCTCACTCTAGAAGATCACCCAATGTTTTGTCGTACATGGAGGAACAAAGGCATTTTCTTTCTCTGAGAGATCTTGGACCAGAATTCACTCACTCGTAGATCATTCTCAGACTTGCAGGTCACATGGAAACTTCCTAAACAGGACTTCTGGAAGTTTTTACAAATTCGGGCAGCTTATAACTCTCTCTCTCTCTCTCTCTCTCTCTCTCTAGTTTAGTGTATAGGCATACTCTTCTAAACCCATACATCTCGCACTGGACTAATTTATCAGTAAAATTAAATAGCTCCATTTACAAAGACATTATTGATAATCTACCTGATCAGTCTATACAGAAAAATAAATGGAGTACTCTTCTTAACTACAATATTTTAGACGTACGATAGAGTAATTGTTGGCATATTGCACATAATACCTTTAAAGATGCCCGTAGTTCTTTAATACAAACTAAAATGCTACATCTTTGGTATAGAACCCCCCTCTGTGCTTCAACGAATGGGCCTATTAAATAATAATTGCTGGCGCTGCAATTTGGCCAACGGGGATCTACTTCATATCTTGTGGTCTTGCGCTCCCATTAATAAGCTCTGGCATAAAGTCTGTTCACTTGCCTCCAGAGTAACAGGACAAAAACTACCTTTTGACCCCAAGCTATCCCTTCTAGGCATCCTTATCCCCAAAAAGCTCTCTCCTCTCACATGCACATTTTAGATGGCTAAACATACTGTACTTTCTCTTCTGGTCAAACATCTGATTCTTATGGAATGGAAATCAACTCTGATGCCTTATCTTTAAGATGTTCTTCAAATCCTCTCTCAGTATGCCTCCCTAGACCGATTTATCTCATGTTACTCATAACCGACTCACTGTATATGACAGATGTTGGCAGGATTACTTCAAGTACATCGAACCTAGTTCTTCTAGACCCTAATTCTTAGGGATATTTAGCCCTCCTTATTTTGCTCTTAGATTAGGTTTTCTCGAAACTTTTGTACTCATTTCTCCTCTTTTTTTTTTCCTTCTTCCCTGTTTTCTCCCTTCCTCCCTCTCTCCTTCCCTTCTTCCTTGCCTTTTTCTTTCTTCTTTCCTTGCACACTTTTCTCTTATCTTCACCTCTCCATTACTGAACATTGTTCATATTACCACATTTATCACTTTTTGCAATTTACTGAATGCTTTGCTATAGCCTGCCCTAGCATGTATTTTGTACATGGTTGCCATTTCTGATCCTGTAATACCCTATTGATTGTAACCCTTCTGCTCTCTACTTACATCCTGTCTAGGTTTGTGTTTTATTATCAATACATGTATATAAGGCTTCTCAAGTATGTTTACCCTAAGTACTGTGTTTTGTTAAGTGATATTGTATGTCTTACATGGAGGATAGTCTTCTATTGTATTAGATGTGTGCTTTCTTATATACTCGAATTTCAATAAAAAGATAAAGTGAAAAAAAAAAAGAATATGGTGACGTACAGTTTTGGAATGTGCTGGTGATGCACAATTATGAAATGTCAGTGACACAGTTTCAGAACGTGGCAGTGGTGCACAGTGTTGGAATGTGGCAATGACACAATTTTGGAATGAGGTGGTGACACACAGTTTCAGAACGTGGCAGTGGAATGTGCTGGTGACGCACAGTTATGGAATATGGCAGTGGTTCACAGTTTCAGAATGTGGTGGCCATGCACAATTTTGGAATGTGGCAGACGCACTATTTTGGAATGTGGTGGTGGTGCACAATTTCAGAATGGAGGTGACTCAGATTTGAGAATGTGACTGGACATTGTTTTGGAATGTGGTGGTGATGTGCAATTTCAGAATGTGGCGGTGGTGCACAATTTTGAAATGTGGCGGAGGCGCACAATTTTGGAATGTGGCGATGATGCTCAATTTCAGAATGTGGCATGATGCACAGTTTTGGAATGTGGCGGTGATGCACAATTATGGAATGTGGAGGTGGTGCATAGTTTCGGAATGTTGCGGTGGTGCACAGTTTCGGAATGTTGCGGTGGTGCACAGTTCCGGAATGTTGCGGTGGTGCACAGTTTCGGAATGTGGTGGTGATGCACAATTTTGGAATGTTGGTGAAACACAATTATGGAATGTGGTGGTGATGCTTAGTTTCAGAATATGGAGGTAATGTACAATTTCAGAGTGTGGTGTTGACGCAAGTTTGGAATGTGGGGGTGGCACAGTTTTGGAATGTGACTCTCAACGAGTGGTAATAAACTTCAGGCAAGGCAGATTTACAGGTTTAAAACACACTGTGGCGTGATTTATTTTTCAAACGTTAGAAAAATTAATGAAAACAAAAAAAATTGCAGAGAAAATCACTACTTAACATCAGTTGTTTCTCACATAATACAGTCTTGGATCTTCGAGCTCCTAAGACACTTCATCTGCATTCAACAGCTTGTCTGCAGTAGCACCTGTATCCTTCACTCAAGACTGAACTCCACTGGACTGAAGTGAACTCGGTGAAGAGGTTTTATGTTTTGGTGGGGTCATCTGACTGAGCCCTTTCTATTTACATGTCTGGACATGTTTCAAAACCAAGGGAGGTTTTGATTCAGGGGACTTCCTGGTTCAGTTAAAAGTACAGTATATATCTCCACAGATATTGACTATCTAGCTCTGATCCACAGTGACTAAGCACTTTTATAAAGCATACCACATTCTTTTGTTCAGCCTCATACATAGAACCTTATAACAGTAACAGGTTTATAGTGTGAATTTATGAAAATACCTTAAGGATTTCTTAACTGTACTAATGAAATTATTTGTATATGGCTTCTGAATCCTTTTTATTTAAAAAGGCTTTATTAACTGTATTCCTATTTAAAATAGTCTTCTTGTTTTTGTACACAAAATGCACTTTACACAACTCCTCTCCAGGTGTTTGGCATCATTCCATGGACTGAATGGATGGAAATGGAAAAAGAATGAAAAGAGAGCACTAGTAGGAAGTTTAGTAGGGATAGTAAAGAGCTACACTAGTTGGCCAACCTAGGGTAGGGAGGAAAAAGAAAAGCGTTAACTGTTGCACAACAGAAGTTTTGGTAGCTAGGAAATAAGGAGTTAGAAAAGTGGTCCATCAGTCACAGCCAAGGGTGTAGCCTAACTCCACCACACACCTCCCTCCTTAAGAAAAAAACAGTTCTCAAAACTATACTGGTTTTTCAAGAACCCCTTCTGAGTCATAAATATTCTACTAAAACAGTAGAATGGGGGTTGGTTGAAACTTTCTCTTACCCAGTATGAGAGCTGCACCCCAGCGTCTCTTAATTCAGCTATTTTTAGTATTGTCCACCATACCAAGTTACTGCAGTACAGTACTTTCACAACATTACCCTGGGGCTGCCATACTGTTCAGCACAGTACCCATCTATGATCTCGGAAGACTTCAGTCTGTAGTGACTGTCTACCCCCTATTTCACTCTGGTTACAACTCAAGACATTTCATATGTAATATCGGGCACCCATCACTTTGCATCATTTCAGCCCTGTGCACCCACTATCTTACCTTCATCAGTACATTAAAAAAGAGGAAGTAATACACAGCAGTTTTATGCTGACTTCTAGCTTCCTCCATCTAGTGGAGCGGCCATATAGGCCTATACTACAGCTTTCTCCGGGGCAAGTTGTACCCAGCTGTAACCTCATTCTAACACATTGTTTCCACTCAGTGACCCAATCATAGGTTCCACCCCATACCTAGATCCTCCATGACCCTAGGTTCCTCATTTTACATCATACAGGATAGACATTTCTTTTATGTTGTACAATTCTTGTAATCATTTCATTTATCCATTTCCCTTTCATATATTTTCTGGTAGACAAGGAACCTTCTCATGCTGAACATCAACCAGCTAGTTCCTAATTCCCAAAACCTTTAGGGTTTCCTTTCAACCCTTATTTGTAAATACCAGGAGTTTCCTTTCAACCCTTACACCGTTCTGGTACCCTCAACTGACTGTACTCAGCACCAGCCTTAATGCTATATTCATTTTAAACATTACATGTTTCATACATTTCATCCCCTATCACTGGGGGTTCAGAACATGGGAAAGTCCCTTTAGCCACCATGGTGTCTTCCCTGTTGCTTGTAGTCTTCACCCCAGTAGCATATGTCCTGAAACAGTCTTACCTGGGGCCTTCATCTTGTTGTCCTCCAAGTAGCAGCAACCCAGAAAAATGGGCAACAACGAGATCTCAAAAGTGGCTGGCAACAAAGGTTCCATCAGGGGGTCCTCCTCCAGAACCCATGGATCCTGGTCCTCTGCCACGAAATCCTCCGGTTGGGAACCCTCCATCAGCAACTGGCAGAGGTGCTTCGCCTCTCTCCAGCGCTGGTCTGCCTCCGCGTTCCATCGAATGCCAATCCAGGCAATAGCTCCTCTCCAGTCCTCACCTGAGCTCTGGTATGCACACCGGGAAGCTCCTCCTCCTCCAGAACCTTGTCCTCCTCGGGATCCTGTAGGTATACCATCCTGCTCTTTGCCCCTATGTCTGGATACCAGGGCTGGTATCTGGGTACTGGTCTCCCCCTTTGTTTCTCTAGACATCCGGTACTTATCCCACTTCCAAAACCAAGTTTGTCATAGCGCATGGGAATAAACTTCACACGAGGCAGATTTACAGATTTAAAACACACCGTGGTGTGATTTCTTTCTCAAAGGTTAGAAATATAATAAATGAAAACAAAAAAAAAATTGCAAAGAAAATTACTACTTAACATCAGTAGTTTCTCACACAATACAGTCCTGGATCTTAGAGCTCCTAAGACCCTTTTCATCTGCATTCAACAGCTTGCCTACAGTAGCACCTCTCTCCTTCACTCTCAAGCCTGAACTCTACTGGACTGAAGTGAAGTGAATTCTGTGAAAGAGGTTTTATATGTTTTGGTGGGGTCACCTGACTGAGCCCTTTCTGTTTACATGTCTGGACTTGTTCCAAAACCGGGGTGGGGGGGTTGTTTCAGGTAACTTCCTGTTTCAGTTAAAGGTACAGTGTATATCTCCACAGACATTGACTCTATCTCTGATCCACAGTGACTAAGCACTTTTATAAAGCATACCAACGTTCTTTTGTTCAGCCTCCTACATAGAACCTTATACAGTAACATGTTTATAATGTGAATTTATGAAAATGCCTTAAGGATTTCTTATAACTGTACTAATCATGAAATTATTTTATATGGCTTCTGAATCCTTTATATTTAAAAAGGCTTTATTAACTATTTATTCCTATTTAAAATAGCCTTCATACTTTTTGTATGCAAAATGTACTTATGCACTTTACACAACACCTCTCCGGGTGTTTGGCATCATTCCAGGGACTGAATGGATGGAAATGAAAAAAGAATGAAAAGAGAGAACTAGTAGGAAGTTTAGTAGGGATAGTAAAGGACTATGCTAGGTGGCCGACCTAGGGTAGGGTGGGAAAAAAGAAGAAAAGCAAAGAGAAAAGCGTTAACTGTTGCACAACAGAAGTTTTGGTAGCTAGGAAATCAGGAGATAGAAAAGTGGCCCATCAGTCACAGCTGAGGGTGTAGCCTAACTCTGACACAGTGGCATTGAAACACAACTTCAGAATTGGGTATGTGCAGTTTTAGAATGTGGCTGGGATGTACAATGTCTGAATGTAGTGGACATGTGATGCACAATTTTGAAATGTGGGTGCGTACAATTCTGGAATGTGGCAGGGACAAGCAGTTTCAGAATAAAATTGTGTCTTGTCACATTCCGACAGTGTGCATCCCCACTGTAGTCCGAAATTCGGTCCCCACCAAATTCTTTGTGTGTTCATGTCACACCACATTTCGAGATGGCTTATCCCTGTCACATTCTGAGATTGCATGCCTCCCCCCCCCAAGATGTTCTAAAATTGAGCACTACCTTGAAATGTTTTACCTTGGTGCAGCACTGCATTCCAAAACCACCTCCTGACGCATTCTAAAGTACAGTACCATGCATCTGAACATTCTGGAAATGCAAGCACTGTAGCCAACCCTATGTCAGGATGTGTGATTACTACAGCAACATGATTACTACAGCAACAGTTTCTTGAACATTGGAGAAATGGGTCCTATAAGGTTGCTGTCAGGGAGGACTAGACTGTGAGTTCTGATTATGACATCAATGGCTCTTCACTGAAACTGGCTTTTTTAAGAGTGAGTGAAATCAGGGTTACAAAATAGCTCATAACTTTAAAATGAAGTAACGTAGAACCCTAATTTTTGGTATGAGATTTATTAGAGGTATGCTGATACTAATTCTGCAATGTAGTACTTTTGATCAGATTCCCTAAAACGGTGGCAATGTAATCAGTATGGGTCAGGCTTAATCATCGATATCCCTGGACTGCTGCTAGACGCATAGGAGCCCAATACATCATGTAAAATATCTTTTCATGGACTTTCAAAGTATGATGGGTACTGTTCATAAATGTTCCCCTTTAATAGTAATTCAAAAAGCCTGATACAGTCAAACCTGGTTAATCTGGACACGTGTTAAGCCTGAATAATGGCTAGATTAAAACTGGATGGATTAATGAGACAAGACCACGCCTACTTTGGTACAATACTTTACTGATTTGTTTTAATAAAGTGCTTTAAAAATGAAAACCTTAGGACAAGCGTTCATAAACATCTATTTCAGTGTGTATTTACTTGTGTTGCCTTTTATTTTTTATTTTGCAAAAATACTCTCGTGTTGGTTTGTTTGTGAGACAGTGAAGCTTGCGCATTGCATTCTCTTTTTTTTTTTTTTTGGATCACGTACACACACTATCACACTGAGATTTGACTCCATGTGGGTCAATTCTTTGACCCTCTCAGATCACCAGCCAGTGTACTTAGAGGTACACCTGCATATACAGAAGAAAAACGTGCACTGGAGACTTGATGCTTCCCTTTTCAGGGACCCCAATCTCTTGCAAGAGCTCAACAACACTTTCCATACAGTGGTACGGGAAACTGAGACGCCAGAGGTCGCCCCACAGATGTTCTGAGACACTGCCAAGACAGTATTTGAGGGGTAAATTTAGGTCAGTTGCTGCTTATAAGAAGTGAGAACATAGAAGAAAAATTGACAGTTCATCTGGAGACCGAGCAAAATGTAAAATGGGACCAGAAGAGAGATGCAGACTGAGAAGGCACTCCTATCTCAAACAAAAGTGAGATGAAGGGGGAGCCAGAGCAGCTGAGCCTTTAGCCTACAGGCTAAAGCAACATGCTGAAAGAGCAGCGATCACAAAATAACTCCCCAACTCTCGGGTTCATAAAACTGAACAAATCTTGGAAGCTTTTGTAGCTTACTGTAAGACATCATATAGCCCCCACTTGGAGACATTGCCCCATGCTAAAAGAGACTTCCTCCAATCCCTAAACTTGCCCAAACTGACCAAGGACTAGTGTACCGTACTGACCTCCCCCATGTTGGACCAGAAGATAGCAGAGGTTCTAAAAAAAACTTCAAAACAAATAAATGCCTAGGTCCTGACTGGTATAGTGAAGGATTTTATAAAGTCTTTCAAGAGGAAGTTTCCTTTATACTTAAGAGAGTCTTCAGTGAGGTGTAGGGGTAGCCCTGCCAAATGGTTATATCAAAGATGGGGAAAGACCCGTCACTTTGTAGTTCATACTACCCTATCTCACTTTTAAATATGTACTACAAAATATATACAGCAATATTGGCAAAATGCCTTAATCCTTTGCTGTCGAGCATCATGGATTTGGACAAGTGGTGGCCAGTACATCTTGTATCGAGATCCGTTTTGGCGGATCTCGGGAAGCTCCGAGTTGCATAAAGGGGAGGAGCTAATAGACTTTTAATACCCTCAAACAGATTTTCAGCTTAAACATGGACCACATTAGGTGTCCCCAAATAAGGGTACACATACAGACCATTGTAGGACTGCAGAGGAACCACCCCTGGTTAAATGCTTCTTGTCAACCCTGGAAACCAATGGGGGGGGGGACCTCTACTGGACAGGTATCAGCCCTTTATAAAGCCCTGTGGGGGCTGCACATAGACCATACAGCTAACATCAAACGAAAGTGAGAGGAGGAGAGTGGGATTGTGCTCACAGACAAAGAATGCCCTACATCTTTTCAGAATGCCTTTGAAACGACTAGCTCACCTTGATGGCAAGAGGTTGCCTGGAAGGTGAGAACCTGTTTCTTCTCCCCTCCTGTAATACAGCATAAGTGAGCCCAGAATACCTCACAGGACTTTTGGAGGCTCTGCTCAGAAATCAAGGCACATCACTCCCATATATTCTGGTCATGTCCAAAACTGACCAGATTCTGGGAAACTAGTCATGGCCACCCTCAGAGCTGTTTTTGCTAGATGCACAACTCACAGTACAGCAAGCCATCTTGGGCCGGATGAGGTGAGAGGCAAAAACCACCCTTTATTTATGGCAGGTGCCACTGGTTGCAGTGGACAAAGTCGTTACAAGATAATGGCTTCAACCACAGCCTCCTGCACACACCCAGTGGCTAGACATTGTAGAGGAGATTTACCGCATAGAGAAACTCGCCAGTAAACAACTGGGTGCATAGCTTCACAGCCAGGTGGTCCCGGTGGACATTTTACCCTGGTGAATGGGACCCCGATGCAGTTCTGTAACTATGTCCTCAAGACTGGACCTGGGAGGCCCTCCCATACTTCGCCTGGACACGCATGCCCAGATTCACTTAACCGGGGACCTCCCACTCCTTGTGCCCATACCTGCTCAACCTGTCTGGTATCTGCACTGACTTTTGTATTATGCTTACACACCTGCCATGATTTGTAAAATGTTACCGTGAGATACTGAAATCTGTGACTTCTTGAAGACAGCACACTGACCTGTACTATAATTTGTACCCATGTTCAACAAACTTGAATTAAAAAAAAAAAAAAAAAAAAGTACACTCTCTATGTATTTCCCAGTCTCAGGTGTAGCACGCTTTTCGGGATAGGAAAGCACCATATCAAGACTAGCACATTCTTCAGTCACAGTCACCAGTGAGGCAGCAGGTCTGATTGAGAGTCCTCAACTAATGCTCCAGTTGTGGCAGTGTCTCTCTGTGATTAATCTCACAATGTCCTCATTGCTTAGAGGAGGTGGTTTCCAACCTGTCTGACCACAAACTGCTGTGCTGTCAGACTTTGGAACATGGAATCAAGTAAACCGTGGATCAGGACTTGTAACTCCATGATCTCCACTGCAGGTACAGCTGCGGTGTCAGTCTCCATCGTCTCTGTCTGGACTTTCTGCAGTTTATACTTTGGGTTAGGGAGCATCTTAACATGATGCCAGCAGGTAATGATTGTGTCTAGTACTCAATACCAGGAGCTGTGCATGAATAACAGTGCCCACCGGACTCTTTTAGCTCCTGTGCCAACTCTGCATACCACTGCGTCATTACACGTTGACACCGTTGAGAGAAACCAGGAGACTCGCACACAATTGACATGGCAGACCACCCACTACTATCATGGACTTGTGTAAGTAGTAGATAACCGGTAAGTCCATAAGAATGTCTCTAACATGACTGGGTGGTGCATTTAGGTGAGTTGAGAAGTGAAAAAGCATAACATTTCTTGTTTTGCTCTTGTGGAATAACTTAGAGGAACTGTCATCTTCAGGATTTCTTAATGTCTGAAAGCCCATAAAAAGTTAATTTGAGTGAGCCATTGTGTTTATCTATGAGTCTTTGCAGGCCAGAGTTATTCATACGTAAATCAGCCTGTGATTGAGGGCTGGGGGCAGCCATGTGTTAGGCTCTTGACAGGCAATGATGTCACAAGGGACTTGGCCCTGCTTTGACTGTAGATAATCCAACAGGTTAAATAGGAAATGGTCTGTTTTATTAAGTGTGTTTTAAGGTGTTATTACAACATTTTCTATATTTATAATTGTTTTGTATGTGTATTAAAACTAGTGAGTATATCACCGCCAGGTGCTAGAACCACATGGAAAACTTCCAGCTAGCAGTCTGTCACAGGGACCTGCCCACTGGCAAAATCAGTTAGCTTATAAAGGTGGGCAGTCCCCTACACCTACCTTAGTTTTTCCCACCATCGACCCGCACACGTCTGACCTCTGGCTTGGGAGGGAATTCAGGCTCCTCTTCAAAAAAGAGCATTGGAGCCTATCCCTCAGGCTCAATGGGGAAGGGGGGGGGGGTTTCTCCCACTTCTTCTTCGTACCCAAAAAACCTGGGGATCTTCGACCCATCCTGGATCTGAGCCACCTGAATCTGTCTATCAAGTACAAGCGCCTCCGGATGGTCACCCTACAGGGGCTGTTACCTCTTCTGCACCAGGGCGACTGACTCTGTCCTCTGGATATGCAGGATGCTTACCTGCACATCCAAATCTTTCCTGCCCATTGTCGCTTCCTCCGCTTCCATTTTCAGGGAGCCCATTTTCATTTCCGGGCCCTCCCTTTAGGCCTTTCCTCGTCCCCCCCGGATATGTACCAAATGCCTGGCAGTGGCAGCAGCTGCATTGTGGAAGCAGGGCTTCTATGTGTTTCCCCCTACCTGGACAACTGGCTGCTAGCAGCCCCCTCCAGGGACCACTTAATTCAGACCCTGGAGTACACCTTCCATCTCTTCCAGGCCCTGGGGATCACTATAAATCTGCGGAAGTACTGCCTCTCCCCTTGCCAGTGCCTTCAATACATAGGGGTGGTTCTGGACAGCAGTCTGGGCAAGGCTTTTTTGCCCGAGGACAGGGTGCAATGACTACTGGAGCAGGCCCATCTGGTTTCCTGCAGCCGGTAGGTCCCCAACAGGGTTTTCCTGTGCCTTCTGGGCCACATGGCAGCAGCAGTTGCCACGATTCCCCTGACCTGTCTGCATATACATGTTCCTCAGTGGACATTAAGGGTCCAGTGGGACCAACACACAGATGACCTGGACCAGTTGGTCCTGGTCTCCAACCCGGTCTGGAGGGTTCTGTCATGGTGGCTGGATCTGGCCAACCTCCTTCAGGTGGGGGTGGGGGCGGGGTTCTTTTCAGCTCCCAACCCCCGGTAGAGTCTCAGGACAGATGCATCCAGCCTGGGATGGAGTGCTCATCTGGCCAATCACCAGACCCAGGGTACCTAGACGGACATAGAGCAGGGTTTTCATATCCATGTTCTGGAGATGTGCTCAGTTCTTTATGCCCTGCAGGCCTTTCAGACTCGTCTCCTTCCTGGTCCGCTGCTGGTGCAAACGGAACAAACCGGGGGGGGGACCCATTCATACCCCCTGTGTCGGGAGGTGATGAGAGTCTGGTGTTGTGCCATTGAGCATGGTCTGGAGTTCTTGAACGTACATGTTCTGGGCATTCAAAACGTCTTGGCTGACAATGTCAATTGCTTCAGGTCGCGGGCTCACGAGTGGGAGCTTCTAACCTAGGTGGTTGAATACCTCTCCGACAGGTAGGGCTGTCCAGAGTTGAACCTCTTTGCATCCCCACTTAATGCAAAACTGCAGCTTTTTGCTTCCTCGATCCTGGGACTGGAGTCTTCTGGCGCATTGTCTGTCTTCTGGAACGGAAGGTTTCTGTAAGCCTTTCCTTCCCGTTCCTGCAGAGGATTCTGCTCAGGCTCCAGATGGAAGGGGCAGAGATGATCCTCGTAGCCTCCTTCTGGTCATGCCATATTTGGTTCCCCTTGATGCAACAGCTGGCAGTGGAACCCCCAGTGCCCTTGCCCCTGTGCACTGGTTTGCTCTCCCAGGACCAGGGCACCCTGGTTTATCCAGACCCAAAGTCCCTGCATCTCCATGCGTGGCTCCTGCGGACCAAGCTGTTGCCCACTTTGGGGTATCCTCTAGGGTCGCAGATGTTCTGGTGGCTGCTAGGAAACCCTCCACTAGGGCCACTTATGCTATGAAATGGAAGCGCTTCTCCATTTGGGCCGCTGCTTAACATTTGGATCCTTTCACCTGCCCAGTGAATCGGGGTGCTGGAGTGCCTCATTTCCCTTTTGGATTTAGGCCTGGGGTACTCTTCTGTTAAGGTGTACCTTTCTGCCATCTCTGCGTATCATGTACCTATTGCGGGCAAAGCTGTTGCCCAATTTGAGGTGTCCCGGACATTCCTGTGGGGCATTTTGCACTTGACACCTCCTATTCGGGACCTGGCCCCTCCATGGGACCTCAACTTTATATTGGAGAAACTCACTTTACCTCCCTTTGAACCGGCTGCAAGTTGTGCTCTCTGTTGTGGAAAGCACTCTTTTTAGTTGCTGTTACTTCTGCACAAAAGATTTCTGAGCTTATGTATAAGGAGCCTTACTTGGTTTTTCACAAAGACAGGGTGTCCTTGCATACTAATCCAAAGTTTTTACCTAAAGTGGTGTCGGAGTTTACATTGAATGTATCCATCCATCTGCCAGTTTATTTTCCTGAGTATTCTAATCAGGGGGGAGGCATTGCTCCTTACATTGGATGTACATAGGATGTTGTGGTACTACACGAACCACACAAAGCTTTCAGAAAATCTGAACAGTTTAGTTCGCCCCAGAGAGAGAGCGCTTCTGTTTACAAACAGTATTTGTCTAAGTGGTTAGCGAATTTCATTGTTTATTGCTACTGTAAGTACAACAAGCCCCTTCAAGGGGTGGTCAGAGGCCATTCCACCAGGGGTATCACTGCCTCCATGGCTTGTTTCAGAAATGTGTCTGCTGCAGACATCTGTGCAGCTGCCACCCGGAATTCTATCCGCACTTTCACCAAGAGTTACAGTCTAGACATCGCTTCTAGGCGCAGGGCCAATTTCAGCCTAGCAGTTTTTCAGAGTCTTCTCTCCTGAGCTCTTGACTGCTGAGCTGTCCTCCTCCCGGTGGTGCTATCTTGGTGATACCCGGTATTACTTGGAACTCGGTCCTACCAGTGTTGCCTGATGCAAGAGCCTTCCTCGAAGTTCAGGGTGTCAGTTTTCTGTGGGCCACCAGATTGCCCAGTTCTGGACACAGTTAAGCTCACATTGGGGAAGTGGCCAATGACAATGATGTACTGGTAATGGGATATCTAAACTTACCCGATATTGATTGGATTCGTGATAATGCTAGAGGTTCACTTGAAAATAGTCATTAACAGCTTCGGATCTAGATCAGCTCATAGTAGAACCCATTAGGGGAGGGAATATATTTGAAGTACTATTGTCTAACATTAGCACTGATATGGTAAATATAGGCATCACTCCCCTGCTTGGTAACAGTGATCATAACATCATTAGCTTCAAACTCAATAGAGCCAAGAGATTCACTAGCGTGAAAACAATATATAAATACTATGGTGGAGCCAACTTTCCTGCCATGAAAGAGGAATTACAAAAATTGGACTGGAAAATACTAAGGGCTATATTGAATACGGAAGAAGCATGGAATATGCCAACTAGTGTAGTTTCATCACTGGAGACAAAATACGTTCCAACTAAACACGTTTACAACAATAGGGGAAGAAACAGTTATGGTTTAATAATAGGATTAGGAAGCTCATCTCCAAAACAAGACCAATTATACTAAAATGAAGAAAAATCCAATATCTAGTAACATCAGGGATTATAAACTGGCACTGAAACAGCTTAAAAATTAGATTAAAAAGAGCAAGGGCAATGACTGAGTTCAGGCTAGCTAATACCAAACAGAATCATAAGGGTTTTTACTCCTATATCAGTGAAAAGAAAGAGAATGACAGAGTCATCGGGCCTCTCGTTATTGACAAGGCAACTTATAATTCACCCCCAAAAATGGCTAAAGAATTTAATAAATACTTTTGCTCTGTGTACAGTCCAGCCAATGAACGTGTTAGTCTCCCCCAGTCAAGGACTTCAGAATTTAATATCAGTGAGTTTATTACAACTGACAGTCTACACGAAACTATCTGAACTTAATGTCAACAGATCAGTAGGCCCTGATGGCCTCCACCCAGAACTTCTGAAAGAACTGGCTGTAGTGCTTGCACCACTGACAGCAGATATTGGGAATAGATCTGTTAGAAGCTTGTGTACCCTCTGATTGACATAGAGCAATTGTAATACATATTCATAAGAAGGGTAGTAAGGCAAACCCAGGAAACTGTAGGCCAATCAGTCTGACGTCTATTGTAGGCAAGACTATTGAGAGTATTATTAAGGACGAACTGAAAAAGGTATCAGTTGGGGGTGAGGATATAGCATGGACCAAGCAGGAAAGAGACCTGGGTTATCATCTCTGATGACCTCAAGGTAGGGAAATAGTGCGACAATAGGGACAAAGCGGCAGTAAAGCAAATAGGATGCTGGGATGCACAGGAAGGGGCATCACCAGCAGGAAAAGGGAGGTCATAATTCCACTATACAGGACACTAGTGAGGCCCCACCTGGAGTACAGTGTCCAGTTCTGGAGACCTTACCTGCGTAAGGACATAGGCTGGAGAAGGTCCAGAGGAGGGCAACCAAGATGGTACAGAGATTGCATCACAAGTCGTATGAGGACAGGCTGAAGGACTTGAGTATGTACTCCCTGGAGGAGAGAAGGGGAAGAGGCAATATGAGAGACATACACATACCTCATGGGGAGGAACAGGGTGCAGGAAAACACTATCTTCTAGCTAAAAAGATGTTCCAGGACTAGAGGGCAGTTTGTTTATTTTATTTTTAAATCATGCCTATACCATTGAGACAGAGGTTCCATGTCATGACATAAGACGTTAGTAAAGCAAATTTACAGATCATGTTATATACAGAATGAGAAATGGGACACTAGGTACAGGACAGTGAGAACTATGTACAATAAAAACACACATTATGCAAGCATAACATTTGTATCTGCAAAGTACATTGCTATGCAGCCAGACATGTTCTAGGTAACAGATCTTTTGTCAGAAGTGCTAGATTTTAGTAGGACACACGAAGGAGCTCTATGTCCAGGAGGGGAGGAGCAGAGGGGGAGTCCTTCCACACAGAAAAGAGGGCCAGAAATATTACTGAAGAGAGAAGGGGAAGGGCCGGATGGACAGAGAGGAGGAGCAGAGAAGAAAGGTAGAAGCAAGGGTAGAGAAAAGAGAGGTAGAGAGGCTAGGAGGTAAGTGGGACTGTGATTAGGTTCCACAGTTGCAGCTGGTGTTTGAGGCTTCAAACGTGTAAAGTTTTGCTTTAAATGGTCCTAGTTTTACTTCCTGCAGAATGTCCTTACTGAGTGTGTTAAGCCAAAGTGGCGCACAGTATTCTTAGGACCTTTGCCCTTGGGAGGTCCGATGGAAAGGAACTTTTAGGGTGAGATTGTTTAACCCCCTGGTGCTTCTGGCGGGGTTAGGGTGACTTAGTAGGTTTTGCACGCCTGGAGGGGTCAATCCAAGAGTAGATTTTTTTTTTTTTTTGACAAGGAGGCACACTTGGTAGTGTATTAGATTGTCCAGTTTGAGCCAGCCCGTTTGTGTGCATGCGACAGTGAACCCCTAGCACCAGCCTTCAGGCTTTATTGAGAGTGGTTTTGATTTGTTTGAGAGTTGTATTGTTGGCGGCCCCACAGACTACAAGCCCGTAGTCTATCACAGAGTACACCGAGCTATTTACTGCAATATTTAGCATTTCAGGGGTAAGGCATTGTCGATGTCTGTAGAGTAGCCCCAGCTTTACATTAGCTTCCTTAGCTACCA
The DNA here is from genome assembly GCA_016271365.2 of Neoceratodus forsteri. NCBI lineage: Eukaryota > Metazoa > Chordata > Ceratodontiformes > Ceratodontidae > Neoceratodus > Neoceratodus forsteri. Next base: position 334,032,319 of record CM057456.1, on the reverse strand, counting down.
GATCTATATAGTGGGCTTATAAGAGGGTACAGTCTAGTGTCACGCCTAAATATTTAAAGGTCTGGACCATTTCTGGGGTGGGGGGAGTTCTGGGTGTTAAGAATCTGGAGGTGGTAGGTACGGTGTTTGTTGTGGGCAGATGAGAATAACATGTTTTGGTTTTTTTTGTAGTTTAGGAGTAACTTGGATTGGAGGAATCCGTTTTCCACATTGGAGAAATTAGTCTGCATCCGTCTTTCAAGTAGAACAGGGTCTGCATTGCATGAAAAGAGAACCGCGTCATCAGTATAAAGTAGAACATTTTACTTTACTGCGAGTGGGAGGTTATTTAAAAATATACTAAAAGCAGGCGGCCAAGGATGGTGCCTTGGGGTACTCCTGTGGAGACGTGCCTGTTTTCCGAGAAGATGTCCATGATTTTGACTTTTTGAACCCTCCCGCTGAGGTAGCTCCTAAACCAGGCTACGGAATCAGGGGAGAGGCCTGCTGAGGAAAGCTGTTTCAGAAGCAGATTATGGTTGATGGTGTCGAAGGCCTTGGTGAGGTAGGTGTATGTTGCCCCCACCAAGAGCCTCTTGTCCAAAGCATTGTGAATACATCCGGTAAACTCTATAAGAGTGGTTGTGGTGCTGTGCTTTTTGCAAAAGCTGTGCTATTGCCGGGACTGTAGCCGATATTTGCCTAGATAGTCTACCAGCTGGTCAGACACAATGCGCTGTAATGCCTTTGACAGAGGGGGGAAGGATTGATATCGGTCAGTAGTTTGTGTGGTTGGCTTTGTCCCCATATTTGAAGACAAGTGTAACTACAGCCACCTTCCAGATCTGGGGGAATGTGCCAGTTATTAGAAACAGATTAAGGATTTTGGTGAGGGGGATAAGTATTATGTCTAAGGTGAGCCTAATAAGCTTGAGGTGTAGCTGATTCACTGCTGGCTGGCTGTTACTAAGTGCTTTCAGAAGACATTTGTTGTCTCTCTGGGGTGAGGACTTTAAGGTAGAAGGATGGGTGAATTTCAGGATGGGACTTAGGGCTGTAGGTAGTATTATCAGGCGATGGCTGAAGAAAACTAGGTGGCAGTACTCCGCTGAAGTCGGTAAGCTCCTTATTGAACATATTAGCTATAAGATTATGGTACTGTGCTGGCATACCCTCGACATTTAATAGGGTGGGTGGGGTCTTATTTGGTTTGCCAGTCAGTGACTTGATATTGTCCCTGAAGTGATGGCTGTTGCCCCAGAAGTTCACCAGTTCACTTTTAAAGTGATGGTTTGTGGCCCTTCTTATGGCCCATGTACAGTTGTTTCTGCCAGTTTTATATTTCAGTAGGTCCTCCGGGGATCCTGTGCTTCCAAGTTTGTGCCACAGGGTGTCCTTATGTCTCACGAGGTCTAGAAGCTGAGGGGAGATCCAGGGGTTACCGTAATCACAGACCTTTAGTTTGATGTGAGGTGCATGGGCATTACAGGAGACATTCAACTTGTGGGTGAAGCTTTCTAGGGCAATGTCGACATCGACAGTGGTGTCCAGAAAGCTCCAATCCTGGTGTCTTAAGTGCGCTCTAAGAGCTTCCAGCTTTCCTTTTTTCAGCAGTATGGTATATACTGTTCTGGTCGGGACCTTTGGTGCCTTATTTATCCATTTGCAGAAGATGGGGGAATGGTCGCTGAGTGAGTACGGGAGAAGAGTAGTGTTTGATATTCTATCCTGGTGGTTAGTAACCAACCAGTCAATTATTGTACCTGTACCTATCTGGTAATTTAGTAGAGTGGGAGAGTCTACTAGTTGTGCAAGGTTAAGGGAGGATTGTGAGTCTTTTAAGGGGCCAGAATCTGGGGAGGACCAGTTTATATTAAAGTCCCCCATCATTATAAGCTCCGAGTTATGGACCCTGTAGGCAAGGTAGTCAAGGACTGCTTTGAATCCGGCTGCTCGTTCGTTTGGGGGAATATAGACTGACATTATAGTTATTGCTTTCTCATTTGCGCCAAGCAATACTTTTACTGCCAGTAGCTGAGCGTTACATTTGGCATCTGTTTGCTGCAGCATATGGCCCTGGATGTGTTCTTTAATGTAAATTATACATCCACCCCTTCTTTTTCCAACTCTATTAAGCCTGAATGAGGTGTAACCTGGGAGCTAAAAGACGGTGTCTGGCATCCTAGGGGTAAGCAAAGTCTCAACAACTGAGAGAATGTCCGGCTGGTGTTACAAGGCCCAGACTCATAGGGAGTCAGTTTTAGCCTGACTGCTGCAAATATTGATTGAGGCAGTAGTTAGACCATTTGGGGTTTTATGTGGTTTGGCAGTGTTGGCCATAGGGCCTGGGTTGGGGTGAACGTTCCCAGATGTAAGTGAGAGTAGCCAGGCAAGTCTTATAGCCTGCCACTTTAGATATGGTAATACCTGCATGCGGTTTAGAATATTTTTTTTGTTTTCCTAACAAGCAGGCTATATATAAATTAGTGATGGTCCGAGGTAGTGGGTATACATGTTGCCTAAGAAAATACCTGCAACTGCCGGCCCGGTGGCATTGAGGGTTGAGGCGCTGGACGCCACACCTTGTGCCACGCCGGCGACCCGTGTTTGGGAACGAGCATGGGCTGCCATGGGTCAGCAGGGAGGAGATGGATCGAGCATCTGATGGATTGCTCTCCATCTCCGGGAAGGGGAGGAGACCAGCGGCCGGTGCATACGTGACCCCTAGCTGAGACTGGGGCTCGACGGCATGGAGCTGCAAAAATGTGGGGTGGGAGCGCGGCAGATGCTTGACGTGGTGTGCATGGGGCGGGCATGCAACCCCGGCCGCAGGCGCCCCAGACGCCATGTTCCTGGCCAAGGGAGAACACCTGAAAAATAGTGGTAGCCAGGTTATGCGGCTTGATGGCTGTCCGCCAGCGCGTGCCGTCTCCACGGGCACCACCTGATCAGGATCCGTTGCCTGGTGAGGGAGTTGGGGGCTCCGTCACCTCCCCACCACGGAGAGTAAGCAATGGGGGAGAACAAGGTGGTGGCCAGAGAGGAGATCGGAGCGGTCGGATGGCGGCCGGAGGAGGAGGAGAGAAGGAGCCGACCGGGGCCACAGGAGAAAAAATAAGGGGGAAAAAATATATATCTCTGCAGCCATTGTGTGAGAGGACTGAGGGTTGGCGTTGTGGTCTCTGGGGTAGATGTTGTTTTGGGGTGTAGCTGATATTGCAGTTGTACACTTATGATGTCAGGATCACGGTTTGAGGGGTATTTAGCTGGGACAGGGGCTAGGGTGTGCAGTAGGAGCATAAAGCAAACGGTTCTTAGAAGGACCATTTTGTAGCTTGGAAGAGCTAGCACTGGAGATGCTAGGGAGGATGGGAGCATGGGATGAAGTTGGAGGGAGGGCGATTCATACTAACATACTAAAATGCCAGCAGAGTAGGCCTAATGGTCTTTCATGTCTGCTCATTTGGTCAGCCTCACCCTGGGAGATGACCTTGCTGCCCCTCTCGCCTTCTCTGGCTTCTCCCTTCCCAGTTCCAGGTATTCTCACTGCACTGGGTTTTGCTTCCAGAACCCTTCCCCTGTACTTGTCCCACCCCCTCTTGAACCCCTCAACTGTCTCTGCCTCCACCAGCCCCCTGAGCAGCGCATTCCATGGTTCCACCACCCTCTCAGTGAAGTAGCACCTCCTCCTTTCTCCCCTGAATCTTCCCCTTCCAGCTTCCACCCATGCCGTCTTGTTGCCCCTCCTCCTTCCTTCGAAGCACCCTGACTGCTCCTCCCCAATTTACCCCCTTCATGTACCTGAAGACCTCTCTCATGTCCCCCCGGTCCCTTCTCTCTTCCAGTGTGTACATATTTAGCTCTTCGAGCCTCTCCCCATAGGTCCTGTCCCCCAAGCCCCAAATCATTTTGGTTGCCCTCCTCTGGACCCTCTCCAGGAGTTTAATGTCCCTCTTTAAGTGTGGCCTCCAAAACTGCACACAATACTCGAGGTGCGGCCTCACCAAGCAGTTATACAGAGGGCGTATCACTTCCCTCCTTCTGGAGGTGATCCTCCTAGCAATGCATCCCAGCATCCTGTTGGCCTTGGCTGCTGCCCTCCTACAAGTCTCCGAGTTGTTCCTTGACATCCACCACCACCCCCCAGGTCCTTCTCAGCCATCAGGACTTGTAGCATCCCCCCCAGGGTGTACACTTGGCCCGGGTTTCTGGCCCCCAGGTGCAGTACCTTGCATTTCCCTAGATTGAACCTCAGCATTCGCTTTCTAGACCATCTTTCCAGAGCCTCCAGGTCCCCCTGTAGGGCCAACCCCCCTCCCCATCCACCACCGCCCCCAGTTTTGAGTCATCCACAAAGAGACTCATCTCACTCCTGATACCTGTCCTTATGTCAGAGACGAAGGCGTTGAACAGGAGGGGCCCAAGTACTGATCCTTGTGGGACCCCACTAATGACCCTCCTTGGGGATGAGACTATCCCGCCAACTACGACCCTCTGGGTCCAGTCCTGGAGCCAATTGCCTATCCATCTGATCATGTGGTTCCCCACCCCCATTTCTCCCAGCTTATCCAACAGGCCCTCGTGAGGAACAGAGTCAAATGCCTTGCCGATGTCTAGAAAGAGGGATGTCCACTGGTCTACCCAGGTCCAATGCACTCATCACCCAATCATAGAACTCCACAAGGTTTGTCTGACACGATTTCCCCGGGACTAATCCATGCTGTCTATCGTCCAGGCACCCTGACTTTTCCAGGTTCCCCCCCAATCCTCTCCTTGACAATGCCCTCCATCACCTTGCCAACCACCGATGTCAGGCTGACAGTCCTGTAGTTCCCTGCCACCTCCCTTGACCCCCCCTTTTTGTGGATAGGCACTATATGCGCCACCTTCCAGTCCTGGGGCACCCACCCTGTCCTCAGAGAGATGGTGAAAAGCTCTGCCAGGGGTTTTGCCAGGACATCCGCAAGTTCCTTCAGCACTCTGGGATGTAATTTATCCGGCCCCAGTGCTTTCTCCATCTTAAGGGACCTGAGGGCTTCCCTCACTCTCTCTGCTGTGATTTCCACCTCTGCTACCTCTTCCCCCTGCTTAGCCTCCCCACCCTTCCTGCCAGTGATGTCTCCCCCTCTCCCCAAAACCGCCAATCGGTAAGGTTCCCCCCTCCTCAGTATCACTGTCTCCTCCCATGTGTGATGCAGCACCCCCATTTTCCTTGGTGAAAACTGAGGTGAAGTACTCATTTAGTACCTCAGCCTGCTCCCCGGGTCTTGTGCCCATCTCTCCCTGTTTTAATCCTGCTAATATGCCCCTTCACCCTTCGTTTTTCCCCAATTTATCTAAAGAACCCCCTGTTCCCTCTCCTAATTTCCCTGGACAGGTTCTGCTCCTTCCTTGCCTTAGCCGCCCTCACCACCCTAGTGGCTCTTCTAGCCATCAGCTTATATTCCCCTCGATCTCTTTCACTCCTTGAGCACTTGAATTGCCTATAGGCTGCCTTCTTTTCCCGCACCACCTCCTGGACCTCCCTGGTCCACCAGCAGGGTTTTCGGGCCCAACCGCATTTTCATCTTACTCTTGCATAGGTGCTGGTAGCATCCTGCACCCCTCTCCTGATGATTTCCCACCTACTGTCAGCGTCCATATCTGACCCAATCACATCCAAATGTTCCTTAAGGATCCTTCCCATTTCCTTAAAATCCGCCCCCCTGAAGTAAGTTACCTCCGTCTTTGTGTAGCCTTCTACCCCTCCTAGGTCCAGGCAGAACCAGACCATGGCATGGTCGCTCCCTACTAATGGGTCCCTTACCTCCAGGCCCCAAATCTGGTCACTGTCTGCCAGGACCACATCCAGTACCCACGCCTCCCTGGTCGGTTCCCCCACCTGCTGAGTTAGGAACGCGTCTTGAAAGACATCCAACAACCTCTGTTCCCTGGCCACCGAGGATGTCATAGTCTCCCAGTCTGCTCCTGGCATGTTTAAGTCCCCAACACCACCACCCTTCCCTCTGCCCAACCTGCAGTGTCTCCCAACATCTGCCACCAGACTCTCCTCCAGCTCCTCCGCCAGCGAGAGATCTATACACCTCCTATTTTTACTGTCTTGCCCCCCGTTGTTATCAAGGTGACCCAAATCGCCTCATGGTTCCCTCCGCCTCCTCTACTCCCCGTGCCAATGTAGTTTTGACTATTATTACTACCCCTCCTCCCCGTCCGTCCCCTCGTCCTTCCTAAACATAGTGTAACCCTCCAGGTTCAGGTCCCAGTCGTATCCTGCGGTGGCCCAGGTCTCAGTGACCGCTGCCACATCCACCGCTCCCTCAGTTAGCATCGCCTGGAGCTCAAGCATTTTATTGCCCAAGCTCCTGGCATTTAGCAGGACTACCTTCCACCCTTTCCCTATACTTCGTTTCCCTGCTCGTGTTCCCATGGGATTCCATTTTCCCTGGTCTGCACTTTACCAGTCGGCCTTTTCCGCATTCCTTCAGCTCCCCAGGGTGGAGACAGAGTCCCTCCTTTATCGGACCCCCCTCGAAGCCTTTTCTCCCATCCCTCCCCCTTCACAAGTTTAAACCCCACTTTTCACCAATGAACCCCTCTATTTTCAACTTAAGGATTCCCCTCTCCTCCAAATTGAGATGGAGCCTATCTCTAGCATACAGCTCCTTATCCTCCCAGGTCTTCCCCCAATCACCCATCAACCTCTGGCCTCACACCACTTTCTGAGCCACTGGTTTATCTCCCTGAACTTCCTTTTGTGTTCCCTACTAGCCCTTGGCACCGGTAGGATTTCCAAGAAGGAAATCATGCATCCTATGTCATGACAGACCTTGGCAAGCTCCCTGAACCTTGCCTGTATCTCTAGCTCGCTATTTCTCTCAATGTCATTTGTACCCAGGTGGACCAGTGTGTCCAGGGAACCCCCACAGTCCTTTGCCAGCTGATATACCTCGTGCTTGGCCCTGTGCACCATTAGTCCAGGGAAGCATTTTGTTCTAACTGGCCAGGCTTCCCCTTCCCTATCCCTTTTGATACACCTGATCATAGAATTCTCCAACAGGAGCACTCTGACCGCTCCTTTCCTCCATTTCCCCCTCTTCCATGTCCCTCATCCTTTCTACCGGCCCCTCCACCCATCCAGCTCCTTGTTCCTCCCCCTATCTGAGTGCCACATGCGGCCCCCTCCTTATTTACCCTGGCCACCCTCTCCCCTCCGATCCTATGCCTCTCCTCCTTCCGAGTATCCAGAAAGGAGGGAGAGGGGGGACATGATAGAAACGTTTAAGTACCTCAGTGGAATCAACAAAGTCCAAGAGGGTAGCATCTTTCAGAAAAAGAGATGTGCAAGAAAAAGGGGACACAATTTGAAGATAGAGGGGAGCAGCTCAGGGGCAATGTGAGGAAGTATTTTTTCACAGAGAGGGTGGTGGATGCATGGAACAGCCTTCCTGAGGAGGTTGTGGGGTCTAAAACTGTGGTGAGAATTCAAGAATGCATGGGACAGACATAAGGCAATTTTTGTGGGGGGGTAGGAAGAAATAGTCTGTTGGTTAAATAGGATCTGCAGCTTATCCTCTAGGTAGGCAAATGGGCAGACTAGGTGGGCCAAGCGGTCCTTATCTGCCGTCAAAGTCTGTTTCCTTCTGTACCTCGCTAACTTCCCCCATCCACTAAACTAGCCTGGCTCATCTTCCCTTCCTTCCTGTCTCCATTCAGCCCCTCCTTGCTTGTCGTGCTCCCCTGGCCTAAACCCTCAGCTCCCTTTACTGTATCCTCCTTGTACTTCTGGTCCTTCTCCTTGCCCTTTCCTCCCTACTGGTCCTTCTCCTTGCCCCTCCTGCTCTGATCCACTGCTTCCCACATTTTCCTGCATTCCAGGTTCCCCCCCTGTTCCTCCTGCTATCCGTCCCCGCCTCATGCCCCCCACTCCCTTTCCATCTCTAACCACCCCTGTCATGGCTACATCACCCCCCTCATCCTCAAGCAGAAGAGGAGAATTGAAGCGATTACTGAGCATAGGGTCCGATCCACCTCCCAAAGGGATTCAAAGGAAATGTGAGGAAGTATTTCTTCACAGAATAGGTAGTAGACAAGTAGAACACCCTGCCTGAAGAAGTGGTGGGAGCTGAAACAATCACAGGATTGGAGGGGGATGCAGGGAGGTAGGCACAAACCAGGCCCATATGCTCTGGTCCTGTCCTGTACTGCAGGATTTCTGGTGGCAGTTGGAGACTTCGTCATCACTCTTTTCAGTAGACTCGCAGGTCTTATAACCTGTTACTCTTCTCCTAGCTATCCTGTTTGAGGGGCGGGGAGCCAGGCCTCATTCCCCGATCCTATTTTTTCTCTTGACTATGAAGAAGGCTGTCACTTGGGTTTGCTTGCAGTCCTTCTCTCCAACCATAGTATATTGGTGCAGCAGATATTAGCACACATTTATGCCTTTGTAAAACTGACATACCAATTGAGGGGAAAGCTATCACAATTTCAAGACGGATGGCAACACTGGTGTATTATACTACATGACTCATAATAATCAGTTTATCCCTTAGAGTTTTCAAAGAGAAGTTCTAATATTTATAGAATGGGTTTTTCAATACAAAAACTCATTACCTTATGCTGGCGATACTCTTAAGTAAAAATGGAATGTTTTGCAAATGTCCACTACAGGAGGAAAGGGATCGAAAATCATGCTGAACAGATGGCCGGACGATCCCTTCCACTTCCTGGTCTGCCGCCCCTGTATTCTGACGTTTATGATGTCTAACCGGGGAGAGCATAGGGGGTGCACCACATGCAAGTCAATGGGGTAATTTTTCAGAGCTGTTTGATAATAATTAAAGCAACCTTTAATATAATTGAATGCCATCCTTCAACTAATAAGGAAAGATTTTTCAAATCTGTTATTCTGTTCGCCATGACGTTTCGCTCCATCAAAAAGAGCTTTTTCAAAGGGCTTTATTCTGTAAATGAATTTTAAAAAATTAATTAAAAAAAATTCATTTTGGTAGTCACTACTAAAATGAAATTTTTTTGAAATTAATTTACAGAATAAATAAAGCCCTTTGAAAAATGTATTTCTGATGGAGCGAAATGTCAGAGCGAACAGAATAAACAGATTTGAAAAATCTTTCTTCCAAGGAATTTTTTTTTTTTTGAAGAATAAACGCAACCCCACAACTTTGAACTTTTTGAGCATGCTGTGTTTTTCCCCGAAGACTAACCAGTCATCCTTGTAGGGAAAAAATACCGCACCTTGCCTTCATAGATGTGCAGCCACCACAGCTAGGTACTTTTGAAAAACCTCGGTACTGAGATGAAGAAGAAGAGAAGAAGGGGGGTGTGAGCTGGTATTGGCAGTTCCCTAGCCTGAATCTGAGGTATTTCTGTGGGTGGGTCTGAGGGATTGTGGGGGTGGGCATCTTTCAGATCCCATGACCTCAACCAGTCTCCTAACTGCAGAGAGGGTATCACTGAGCCCAGTGTAACCTTTTCAATCTTTATTTTTTATACGTTTGTTCAGCTAGCTCAGGTCTAAAATCTTTCACCACTCCTCATTTTTCTTGTCGGTCAGGAAATATCTTGAGAAGAGGGGGGATTTGTCAAGGGTTTTATTTCTGCTGGTGCTGGTGTTGCAACTGCACTCCTAGTGCCTCTTCTACTCCTGCACCTATAACAACTCCTGGGGGGGGGGTTGCTGGTTGCTGTTTCTCACCAAGGAAGAAAAGGACCCTGGGGTTATCATTTCTGATTACCTGAAGGTGTCTAAGCAGAGTACAGAGGCTGCAGGGAGGGTCTGTGCCATGCTGGGGTGCTTAGGCAGAGGTATCACTAGCAGAAGGCGGGAGGTGGTGATGCCATTGTACAAAATGCTAGTGAGGCCTCAGAGTACTGTGTGCAGTTCTGGAGGGTGCACCTTTGTAAGGACATTGACAGGGTGGAGGCAGTCCAGAGAAAGGCGACTAAGATGGTACAGGGCTTGCACCAGAAAACATATGAGGAGAGACTAAAGGACCTCGATATGTACTTGCTGGAGGAGAGAAGGGATCAGGGGACATGATAGAAACAGTCAAGGACCTTAAGGGCATTAACAAGGTGCGGGGGGGGGGGACATCTTCCAATATAAGAGATGTACAATATCAAGGGGGCATGATATGAAATTGGAAGGTGGCAGGCTGAGGGGAAATGTGAGGAAGGTTTTCTTCTCAGAGAGGGTGGTGGACACATGGAATAGACTGCCACAGGAGGTGGTGGAGGCGAGCACAGTGGAGTGTTTTAAACATGCATGGGACAGGCATAAGGGTACTTTAGAGGTGGGAAGGAGGGGTGAAAAGCCATTGACCAGGTAGGGTCAGAGTCCACAAACTAGTGTAGGACTTTCGGACAGACTGGATGGGCCTGGCGGTCCTTATCTGCTGACTGTTTCTATGAGACTCTTGCTCCATTGTGTGGCAGAGACTTTCTCCACTGCTCTTGCTTGCAGTAGTTTTGTTACTTCCAGCTCCAACAGGATTTTTGTCTTTTGGGGTGTGAGGTTGGGTACAGTTTTGGCTTCTGCAGTTTGGAGAATTGTTTTGAAGTGTAGGGACAAACCAGGACCCACTTGTCTGGTGTGTGTTTTTACTATTCCTGGAAGTAGTGAGCCAACCTTTCCCTTACTGGCAGTGGCTGGGCGACCTGGGCAGAATTTGTCAGGGGTTTTGCTTCTGCTGGGGCTGGTGTTGCAGCTGCACACCTAGTGCCCCTTATTCTCCTGCACCTATAGTAACCACTTTGGGATGGATACTCACAGGGGACCTAGGACTTTGGTTGGTAACCCCTTCCTCTGCCTCCAATAAGGCCTGTAGGAAGTGGAGGCCTTTTCCTTCTCAGTATTGTTCCTGTAGGTGGTTTTTTTTTTTTTTTTTATTCATTCATTCACCTTTTTTCATACAAGTCTGTCTTGTCACCAAATGGGGACTTTCCCTCAAAGGAGAAATCCATGGCTTTAGTCTGTGCGTCCTGGGTTAGGATAGCAGCCCTAACCTAGGTAAGCCTTTTTAAGGATACTGCATGGGTCAGGACCCTTGAAGCACTGTCATTGGTATCCACTGCTATGTGGAACTGTTACTTGGTGGCATCCATTGCTGATCTAGCTGTGTCAGCCAAGTTACCACTCGCTTTCTCACTCAGTGCCAGTATTGAGTTCCAAAGTGCTTTCTGGTACTGAGCTGCATATGCCAAGTATGCTGCTTGCCTGAGGAGCAAGGAAGCTGATATATAGACTTTCTTCACTGTGCTATCCAGTTTTCTGGAATCCTTCTCAGGAGGCTGAGCAGAGAAAGGCACTTTAACCTTCTCGCATGCAGCAGCCTGAACCACTCTGTTATGACCAGAGTGGGCATACAGGTACTCACTGCCCTGCCTTGTCCGCCTGATATATCTTTTAAATGTCCTTATCAATGCCAGCAGCCGAGGTACATGCTGGCATGATTTTGGCAGGTATTCTCTTGGGGGATTTGTGGATGGGAAGCAACAACCTCTTTGTGGGAGCCAGACCCATCATATCCATGAACTTGTCCTCCTCTGTATCCTTCTTAGCTTCATGGGAGAGGATGTTGAGGGTGTTTACCATTTGCCTTACAAAGGAATAGTGGGATATGTAACCCTCAGAAGGCCTGGGAGAAGATCCAATTTCTTACTGAGGGGAACCTTCTGTTTCCAGAGGTTCCCCTTCCTTCTCTGCTTAATAGTATATATTTTCTTCCTCTGCAGAAATTTGGTATAGAATCAGAGCCTGGCGAGGGGGGCAGGCATGTTCATCAGATTTCTGTAGCATGGAAGACCTGGAAAAGTTGCCATGCCCTTGACATGTCCTCTGCTGAGGGCATTTGTCTTGTGTCAACTGTCTGCTCCCTTCGTTTTTCAGGAGTGACTTTTTTTCTGTTTTTCTATGCTCTGTTTCCAGTGCCTGATCTGAAGTTCTTTTATTTTTATTCTTGCCATCACCGGGCTTAGTGTTCCCCCTTTGAGACGCCCAGGATTCTATGCCATCTTTACTATGCCTTTCTGAAGGCTGAACAGCTTTTTCTGTCTTTTCTGTCCACTTTGACAGGGACTGCTGCTTGTTCTGAGGGGTAGAACCCTTATCTGAGCCTTTGGTAGGTGTCATGGAGGCAGACTGAGAAGCCATAGTCTTTGCTTTTTTGGCCATTTTCTTTTGTGTTTTAGGATAGAACTTTGATTTCAAAATGTGTAAAATCGCGGTCAGGACACACATCTTAAGCAAAGCTTGTGGCAGTCTGCCCTTGCCAGGAGCTGAAAATTATTTGCACAGTTTTTAAAACCTTTAGGTCCTGGTCATTTCTTTTTAGGTTTGTTGGTCATGCCAAACACTGAGACCCAATGAAAATGTATCTGATTCCCAGAAATATTAAATTCATTTTTTTAATAACGACCACAGAAGCTGGCCCGGTGGCTCAGAGGGTTGCGGCGCTGGACGCCACACTTCATGCCACACCAGTGACCTGGGTTCGGGAACGAGCCTCGGTCGTTGGGGGTTGGCACTGGGGGGAGGGGGAGGACGTCGAGTAGGCTGCCGGCAGGCAGCTCTCCTCCTCGGGAGGGTGTAAGAGGGCCTCTTGATGCTTGGCTGCCACCCAGTGGAGGCTGGATGGCAGTGCCGCCTTCAAGAAGCTCAGTGATAGACCATGGGAGAGTAGATGGGGCTGGTCTGGAGCCGTGGTGCGCATGTGCACCTCCACGCTCGTGCACCAATACTTCCGTGGCCCCAGGAAGAATTGAGGGGAGAAAACACAGGTGGAAAAATCGGGGATCACCGCACGATGAAGCCTCCGAGCTTGCTCGGGAGTTCTGCCGGGGATGCGCATAGTGCATGGAAGATCCCGAAAGACTCTGAGACAGGTAAGGGTGGCAGAGGGCAGCAGCAATCCGCCACAGCTGATAAAGAAAGTTGCAAAATAAAAAAAGACCCAAAGTGTAAAAAGGGGCTGTAAAACGTATTCCATTCGGTTCCCGTTTAAAAATTATTTGCTGATATTTTTTTTAATCTGTCAAGTTAAAATTCAAGAGGGGCTGAAGTCAAGTATCATATTTACTGTTTCAGAAGTTTAGTGTGTCTTGGTTCCTTCTGTAGTGGAACTGAGCATTAATGTTCTCAAAAACTGCTAAATAATATAAAGTGGAAATCAAGCAAGCTTTAGAGTGAAAGTAAGTGGTTCCCTAAAAGCAGGAACCGAGCGAGCTATCTTGTGGGCTCTCCGGTTTCAGAAAGCTGATTTGTAACTGGAGAAACCGCTAAAAATATATAGTAATTAACACCCTAAACCAATGTAAATTATCCAGAAATAACTAAAATAAAAATAAAATGATTGAAAGCGCTAAACCATTTTGGAGGCCAGAAGACTGGAGCTGTACTTTGGGGTGACTGCTCTCTTTACCGGAGAAACGGATCTGATAGTAGGCTGTTTTTTTGGGGTTTTTTTTTGGGGGCATCTTATCACAGTGCAGAGTTTGAACAGAGTTCCAGCTCTAAAGTTCCATAATTTAGTATAAGTTCTGTCTGTGGGGTAACTCAATCCTGTGGCCTGATTGCTGTTTAAGAATACTACCGTCCGATTTATTCCTGGGGTTGGAAAAGAAGGATATTGTGGTGAATCAAGAGAATACAGCAGGGAGAGACTAATGTAGTGAAGGGTATGAAGGGTGTTCATCCAAGGAGGAAAAGTTGGGCAAACCAGGGAGGTTTCCCTAGAAAAAAAAAGCAGTTTAAGGAACATAGGATTTGCTTATTTATAATTTTAAAGCAGTTGGATGAAGCAAAACATAATTAATTTTTCACACTTGTTGCAGTACTGTAAAAGTAGAGGAGATACTTGGCGGAAATCCAGGAAGTGAAGTGTGTCTAATCCGTGTTATCTTACTTGCAGAAGTGAGATGTGCGATTGTCAGAAAATAAACAATCATGTGGTATGTTTCACCCACTGAGGTTACAAGATCTTCATGGCCTATTTCATAATTGAAACTAAAGTAGGATCAGTTTCTTATGAAAGACATCGTTACTGGGTGCAGTATAAAACTGATGAGAAAGGAAGGGTTGCCAGTAGTATGCTCAGTAGCAGAACGGGGGAGGCTAAGGAACAGTTGGGTCACTTGACCTCTCTCTCCCAGAGGTTGCCAGTGCTGCCACTAGCATTTTCTACTGCCCCTTTATCTGTCTGAAGAATCAGATGATACCAATTACCTATTGTCTGCAACTACTACTATTGAATGCTACTTTTATATGGATGATAGAGATGGCATGATGGACATTTGATCTTTTCATCTTGCAGTTCCTGTTCCTTACTGAAAATGGGAGTTGGAAGGTACTGGTAAGTCTTTAAAATCCACCACTTTGCCCTACTGTTCCTATGGCTTTGGGCACCCACATACTCTGTATGTACCACAGCATCCCTGCTCCCTATGCATCCTGTGAGCAGCGGTTCTTGTGGTGCAGAAATGGCAGCTGAGCGGTGAGGGAGCAAGCTCTGTTGAAATACTAGTGTCTTGCTGGCATGGGGGCAGTGCTTAATGCCTTCACCTGGGAATCTTATGCTAAGGTGAGGTGCTTGGCTGCTGTGAAGGTAGGGTGTGATCCAGCAGGAAGCCATGTACCCAGTTATGTGAGTTGTGAAGGTAAACTTAAGTAGTAGTAAAACTGTATTCATTTTTCATGAATCGGAAACTCTGAGCAGTGCTCATTTTCAGTGCTCACCTAACCTCCCAGCTGAACCATTGGGAAGGGGGAATAACAATATACTGATCTTTCCCACCAGTCTGTACCACAGCAACTTTTCTGTAGCTCCTAACAGCCTGGGATGCTTTTTGAAGTTCGAGCTTTCAGTTTCTTAACCATGATACAAAATGGCTGCCAAGGCAGGCAAAATCGAGCTAGCAGGAAGGGTTGGGCAGGGACGGCCTTACAGCAGACATCAGTGCCATTCCTTGGTCAGCTAGGTGTGAGATTGCAAATGTCATGTGGTTCACTTTCTTCCTCCCTCCCTGGGAGCTGATCCTCTCACTAGTGTAGTCCACCCAACCTACAACCAATCCCAGTGGGGCGTTCAGAGGCACTCACATTGCCACTACTGGACCAACTCATGCAGGATGATCTTTAAAAAAAATAAAAAATCACAACTGCCAGCAAAGCCAAATCAGAAGATAATTACTTATAGTCAGAAGTAACCCTCTGCAATTAAATTATGTATTTTGTGTAGTTTTTATTCTTTGCCTTGCCAAGCCTTGTTTGCATTATTTGGGGATACTCTGTCCTCTATGCTATCCTTCCCAGACAGTGTGAGGACAGCACAGGCAGACAGAACATTGTGACTACACCTGATACAGTACCTGCTTGCTCTGAGGAAGAGGATTTCATCTCTTGAAATGTTGGCTATATGGCAGTGCTGGCACCGTGTGAACGTAAATAAAATATAAACATATTTCACTTATTGGTGAGTCAAGTCGTATCTCCTAATCAGCAGTATACGTTAGATTCATCAACAGTGTAGTTTTATTTCTCTCAGATATTTTTAAAACCGCTTGTATATGCCGGCTAGTGCTACTGATTGCGATGCCGATGACGCGGGTTCAGGGACAAGCCTTGGTTTTCCGATGGTCAGCTGGAGGGAAGTTGGCTGAGCCTCCCATTGACGCTTGCCTCCTCCAGGGAGGGAATATGGTCTGCACTGCCACCTGGGTGACCACAAGTGGTGGTGCAGCTGGAGCCATGGTCTGAGGGAGGGGGACGGCAGCAACATGATGCAGTACACCAGCAAGGCCTTGATGAAATCGGGGAGAAAGAGAAAATGTGGAAAAACATCCCGACTATAGCAGGATGCCATTCGCCGCCTGTCGCAGGCCCTGCACCACCGACTGGGTTCTTCTTTGCTGACCACTAACCCTCTGTCTGGAGGGAGTTAGGGCCAGCGTCCCCGCAGCCGTTCCCATGAGGGGATTATTCATGGGGGAACAGGGAGTGGAGGTAAGTCCCGGAGATGGCAAGTGATGAGGGTGAGTCTGGCTAGAAGGGAGTAAAGTATAGCTAATAAAAAAAAAAAAAAAAAACAGCTTGTATAGCTAATTTTGCAATGAATGAGTCGCATCATTGAAGATGGCGGCCCCTAGCAATTTTTTAGTCTCTTCCATTGAGGTTATCTGTTGAATGTAAATATAAGATTCATACCGTGAATGTATGTGGATGTATTAGTATGGTGCTGCGACATGTTTCTAATGGTAAACAGCACAGCAGTGTACCAAGATTTCATGGTGGGCATTGTACGAGAGCGGAAACTTAAAAACTTCTAAATCCTGTAGCTTCTTTCAGAAATGGAGATGAAAACAAAAACAGGTATATTGATGATTTTGCCAGGAAAACATTACTGCTGAAAAAACTACATGGTGACTAACATACTGCTGCTTTAAGACATGGTTATTCATGAATCCCTTACTTAGTGTCTGCAAGCCTACTGAAAACCAGTAGAAGTGTGTGAACTCCTAACTATTCCTTACTGCTACTGCAGTGTGGAATTATTTGTAACATATAGGATAGTGTATGATTACCCATGCACTGCAAGGCTATTCTTCCACCGAGCGGATACAATGCCAACTGATGAGGTCTCCAAGTCGGCATTGTATCTACGAGGTGAAAGAATAGCCTTGTAGTGTATGGGTAACCATATACTGTTCTTTATAGTGTATAGTGCCCGACAAAAAGACTCAGTTTTCCATATTTTCACTCTGTTCTGCTGAGGCCGTCGATTCACAACTGCCGCTGCCCAGCACTCTCGCACGCCCCTCTCACACAGCAAGGGACGAATCAGGACATCCGCTGTGGCCCCTTGTATTATGACGTCCTCACTAACACAGAACAAAAAGTCGTTCTGCATTAGTGAGGACGTCACTACTGCAGCAGAACAACTTTTTGCGGTGCATGGATTTCCATACACAACCGCATTCCACCATACACTATATGTACAGTGAGATCCAGAACTGTTTATTTAGAAACAAAATTACATTATTGAAATGTTAACAAGGCAGTATTTTCTGTTCACAGGTGTGTTGCAGCTGACTGAAATTGCAACTAACATTTTGGTCCTGATCTGTGTGGCAACATCCCTGGCAGTGATTTCTGGGTTCACATCGTCTGCAGGCCTTGGAACATTCAGTATCAATTCAGCTTACAGCCCTTTTGAAGGAGCAGAGCTTCAGCAAGTACGAAACCTGGACATGCAGTACAGCCAGATGAGGGCACCGGGCGTGTACGGAGGCGTAGCCTTTAGCCTAACACTTGGAGCAGTTACCCTTCTGTTTCTTGTAAGTGGTGCAAAACCCCTGTACCGAATTTCCCCGAAGCTCCTTATGGCAGAGCTTGTGTTTGAGATATTGGCATGCATTGGATATATCGTTGCTGTTGGCCTCTACCTCCACTTCATTATTCAAGTGAACTCAACAGATGTGTGTCAGCAGAGGGCACGTCTATATGCTGGCCGTGGTTATAGCTGGATGAATTGTGATGTCCAGGGTGGAGATGCTGCCGTTGCCCTCTTTGGCCTCATTTCAGCCTGCTTGTATGGTGCAAGTTCAGTCATCTGTGTCTTGACTCTAAGAACTCTGAAGGTAATCCGGAGAGAGATGGCCAATGCAGAAATGGCTCCGGATTTTTATGTGGAAACAGATCACAAGGTAAAAAGTAAAACTCCCCAAGCAACAAACAAAGATCAAGTTGCAACGCTTGTTTGAATACAGGTTTATGTAATTGGTATCCAGTCAAATCTGGACAAATAAACAGAGTATTGATTTTCAGATTTTACTGTCCATTTTCCTGGAGAAATGAGCATTACCGTAACAACTTGTTTCCCCTGCAGAGAGTTATACATGTTTGGTTTAAAAAAAGAAAGAAAGAAAACCAACTTGTGCCAGTGTCCATTTTTTTGCCAGGAGAGAAGATTAAAAACTCCATTGTGGACTGGTTGGAGTAATGTAGAAAAGTTTGTGCTCAATTTGATTTAAATTACAGAAATTCCTTTAAACAACTAAAATGGACACAAGTGGTAGCCATGTTCATAGAAACATAGAATTTATGGGCAGATAAGGACCGCTCTGCCCATTTGTCCCTGCCTATACTGTTACCATAGGCCCTACCTGATCTCCGTTCATCTACTGGTCCTAAAGGGCCACATGAATGTAAAAGGCAAGCATGTTGCAAGCTCAGTGTATCTGTAGTTTTTTTTTTTTTTTTGGGGTGGTTTACAGAGCACAAGCCCTTCTTAAAATCTGCTCCCTGATCTTTAAAACAGAATTTTCATCTTAGGCACAAAAATTCTTAACTATGCCATTTCAGAAACTATGCATTCCTGACATTCTTTTTTTTGTTTTGTTACTACAGTATTTTAAAAATCGTTATTAGCCTTGTAATTTGTGTGGGGCTGCTGTAAAGACTGCAAGCTACAGCTGTGTTTAAAGATTTCCTTCCCTGAGGTCTCACTTCAGCTGTGAAAGCTGTTTTCACAGTGTGGGTATGTCAAGGTGGCACAAGAACATGATGATTGGCAGCATTTTACTACCCCAACCTACTTAGATTCACTGTATCAGGATGGGCCTGGCAAGAAAATAAAAGCACCCCTCTCCCCAATAGAGCTATGTCTAGCTCTGGGCTGCCAGCTGGACTCTTTAGGCCCTGCTCGTCTCCCTAAGTGGCCACCATCTCCTCCCCAGGACTCACCTGCCTAGACTCCCCAGAACTTAACCCCCATGGCAAGGCTGGGGGAGAGAGAGAGATGTCCTCCAATCCCCAGGGGTCCATATCCGGTTCAGTGGCATGGTCCTGGGACGATGTCACGGGCTGAGGTAGGCAAACGGAGCTTCTTGATTGCACATCTCAGAATTCTTCCTTTTTTCTTGTTTCCCATCCCAGGGTTAGCACGTGTGCATTGGCGTGGGTGTGCAGCATAAAGGCATGCACACATACGCCTGCGCCCGGCCCTCTGAGACGTGACTGCATGCTGTGCCACCCATACCCCACTAGGTGGCAATTTAGCAGCGGCACATGATTCACCCCCGGGAGAGCTGTCTGTGGATGCTCAATCCTCCTTCCCCCCAGCCAGCCTCGAATGACCCATGTTCATTCCCAAACCCGGGTCTCTGACATGGCAGGAGGTAAGGTGCTCAGCACCTCAGCCCTCCACGCCACTGGGCCATACTAGAATACAAGCTTTCAAAAACATCAGGACATTTATTTTGATTTGTGAATCAAATAGCGGGAATATTTTTAACTTGAAATGCTTTTGTTCTAGGATTGTGGATATGTTGTTCATCCACATTCTTTGGCATGTCCCTTTCCTCTTTAAGATCAGCCGGAAGTCTTCATGCTAGCTCCTCCCACCCACCCAGTTGGTATATACCTCAGCTCCACCACATGATGCCAAATCTTCCTTTCCGCTGGAATATACAGGTTGCCTCCCTCGTGCTCACGCATTTCATAGGCCCTGGCTTTCAAACCCTAGGTTTGACCAAAACTAAAACTCGTTCGAGTTAGTGATTGCACTTTTGTGTCTTCGATTGTGGAAGAGAAATCTTCTCCGGGATTTCGCCGGTGTCCTTGCGGCCAGAAAATGTCGCGCACCGATCCCCATCTCACGTGCATCTACTGCCTAGGTGTCGGCCATGACACCTCGTCTTGCAGCTTTTGCCTCGCCTTCCATCCCAACATCCTGAAAGATCGCTTGGCGCGCTTGAAGTTGGGGAGACTGGAGAAAAGGAACCCTCTGGTGAAGTCTAAGGAGGCTAGGTGGGCGGTTTCCGCAGCCGCGGGCTCCGCTGAGCAGCTGGAATGCATGGAGGCGTTCGAAGAAGAAGCCGCCAGCGCTTCAGCTAATCGAAGTTTCTTCTTTCATCTCAACCTGGGCTCCACCTTCACAGGTTCTTTTAAGGAGTTGTGCCAGTCTCTCCCCACCCGGGGTGAGGCGCCTGCGGGCTTGCACTCCTCCTGCTCTCAGAAGAGAGAAACGGAATCTGGCCTGTCTTCATTTTGACGAAGGCACTCTTGGGACCGAGAATGGTCTCAGGAGCATGCGGTCTCGACCTCGGTCGAGATCGCTTCCTCGGCCACAGGCTTCACGGACCTCCTGTCTGGCCAGATGATCGAGGAGGGGGCCGATGAAGTAGAGATCATTCTCAACCCGATCAATCCTCTGTCACCGGCCGTGGCTGATGACTCCTTGGAAAGGACTCCGGTCCTGGTGTTCCCCGATGAGGAGACCCAGCCAGCTGGCGTCCCCATCGAGGTCCCGGTTCCGGACCCACGGGTTTCACAGATTCCTCTGGCGTGTCCCAAGCGACCGAGTCTGCCTGCCCAATCTCGGTCGAGGTTCAGAACCCCCTTGGCCAAAAGGCCAAGGAAGAGCCATTAGCACTCCAAGAAGAGGCGACTCCACAGGTCGTCCTCGTCCTCCTCGGATGAGGAGAGACTCCGATGGAAACTCCTGCGCTACAAGGACCTTATGTAGCAACAGCTGATTTTGACCGGGCAGAAGCTGGCTCTGCCGCCTGCCTTGGCCATTATTTGACTTTCACCTCCTAGGCTGAAGCCGACCCCTTCGGAACCAAAGCTCTTGTTTCCCCCACCCGTGGGGCCGGCCCGTCCTCCAGTTCGGCCTTTGCCGGTCTCCCCACCGATGGTGGTGGAGCCACCGCCTAAGCAGCCTGTGGGAGGGGCTCCTTCCAAAGAGTACCAACCAGATACCGGGCTTCTCTGATGTCTGTCTGTCACGGTCACCCCGGACTGTCCTCGATGGGTCGAGGATGACTTGGGTGGCAAACCGCTGTATCCCAACTCCTCAGACTCTGACGTCACCGGACTCCACTCACATCCAAGGGATGATGAGTTGTCCGTTGGCACAAGGATGGAGGAAGGCCCTTCCTCCTTCCAGGGGATCCTCAGTCTCACCTCTGATTACACAAGAATGCCCCTGGAGCCCATCCAGAAAAAGGCCGAGTACCCTCTCACGGACATCCTGAAGAGAGGAGACACCCCGACGGAGGCTTTTCCTGTGGCCGAGGCCATTGTTGGCCCAGCACTTGAACTATGGCAGTGCCCTGCCTTACGTCAAGCACCGTCTGCCACATAGCCCACGCAAATGCGCGGTTTCATGGGGTCCCTTGCGGTGTTCACTGAGCACCCTTTGGCCGAAAGCCTAGTTGACCACCTCTGTGTTCAGGTGTACTGGCAGTTCTGCTGACACTGACCATTCCCCCGATAAGGAGTCCAAGCTCTTGGACCATTTGGCACGGAAAGTCTATGCAGCTTCCTCCTTGGACGTTGTCAGGCCAGTTCGGCCGGTTCATCATGGCACACTTCTCTCTTGCCCTTCTCGGGTCATTAGATGAAGTCCTCCCACATCTCCCAGCGGACATGCAAATCACGGTTAAGCAAGTCCGGGACCAGGGCTGTGCTCTTGCCAAACAGCAGCTCCAGATGGCCCTGGACATTGGGGATTCTTGTGCCCACTCAATGGCAGCCACAGAGGCCTCTCGCCACAGGACTTGGCTGAGGTTCTCCTCCTTCCCAGTGGATACTCAGCATAAGTTCGCTGATGTGCCTTTCCTCGGGACCGACTTGTTTGGCCCAGGAGTTGCCGGTCACCTTCAGCGCATTGAACAGTCCAGTGCCGTCTTGGACACCACTTCTGCCAGGAGTTCTTCGGGCAAGAACCAGCAGAAGAAAAAGAAGCCTTTTCGATGTTCTTCCCTTGCGGCACAGCAGTCCTCCTACCAAGGAGGTCAGCAGCATCAGCAGGTTCAAGCTTGGCGCCCTCGGCGGAAGCCTGGACCCCAACAGGCCCGCAAAGGGGGCCGAGGCTCAGGTCCTGGAGCCTCCTCCTCCTCTAAGCCTGCTCAGTGACGGGGTGGGGGCTGCCACCCCTATCTCCATCACACTAGCTCTGGGTCCTCCCATGGGGGCCGCCTCCATCACTTCCTTTCCACCTGGTCCGCTATTACCATGGACAGGTGGGTTCTTGAAGTGGTCGGTCAGGGACTGCCTCTGGAATTCAAGCAGTACCCTCCCAGCCGAGCCCGCGCCCCTCGGGAGGAAAGAGTATCCGTCCATACTCAGTCAGCTTTTCAAGACAACATTGCTCAGCTCCTCCTCAAGGAGGCAGTAGCTCCAGTGGCAGATCTTCCAGCAGACCGAGGCTTTGTCTCCGGTACTTCCTGGTGCCCAAGCGGACGGGGGCTGGCACCCCATTCTAGATTTCCACAACCTGAATCAGTTTCTCAGGTCACGCACCTTTCGGATGGTCACTCTGTCCCAGATCATACCATCCTTGGAGCGAAACATGTGGTTCTGTTCTCTGGATCTGCAGGACACATTCTTTCATGTCCCAGTCCATCCATCCCATCAGCGGTTCCTCTGCTTCAGGGTCAAAGGGACCCTGTACGAGTTCCGAGCCATGCAGTTCGGCCTGTCGTCAGCCTCACAGGTCTTCACCAAATGCATTGCAGTGGTGGCGACCCATCTCCGGCATCAGGGGGTCAGAATTTACCCCAACCTCGACGATTGGCTCCTAGCAGGTTCCACCCGACAGGAGGTGGAGAGGTCTAGGGATCTGGCCCTCCCAACTCTGCCTCCTTATCAACGAGGCCAAGTCGGAACTCGTGCCTTCTCAGGTGATGGGCTTCATCGGTGCAGAGCTCGACTCTTGTCAAGCCAGAGCTCGGCTCCTGGTGGACAGAGCAGAGGTTCTTTCCTCCTTTGCCCAGTCATTTCTGGTTGGGCACTTGCTCCCTGCCCGGGACTTTCTGTGCCTTCTGGGCTACATGGCAGCATGCACCTCAGTGGTCCGTTGGGCCCAGTTGCACATGTGCCCCCTCCAGTGGGAGCTGGCCGCCCAGTGGACTCAGCGCCACGGTCATTTCGGCCATCTGATCACTGTAACCCAGAAGATGTGTGACGCTCTCCAATGGTGGAAAGCCCCAGACCGGTTGCAGGAAGGGATCCAATTTATTCGCCCTGAACCAATGGCCATCCTTTTGACTGATACCTCTCTAATGGGCTGGGGAGCCCACATGGGGGACAAAAGGGCCCACGGGTTCTGGAACCCTGAGGAGTCCCGATGTCACATCAACCTGTTGGAGCTCAGAGCAGTCAGACTGGCACCGTCAGCTTGCGCTCCTCAGCTCTGGGGTCAAGTCCAGACAGAAAATACCACGACCATGTACTACCTCAACAAACAGGGCAGCACGCACTGCCATCTGCTGTGCAAGGAGGCACTCCACATCTGGACCCTCGTAGGCCGGTTGGAGGTGAATCTCCTAGCCATCCATGTGGCAGGAGTCTCGAACCAACTGGCGGATGCCCTCAGTCATTTAGGCCAGACATCCGAGTGGTCTCTTCATCCAGAGGTAGCTTACAGCCTGTTCTCCCATTGGGGCAAACAGATGGTGGACCTGTTTGTCTCCAGGGAAAACACCAAGCTGAGGCTGTATCATGCCTGCCCCCCCTCAGCAGGGCTCGCTGCGGGGGGGGTGCCTTCTCGAGGCCATGGACCCTGGGCCTCCTCCTACATCTCCTCCATTTCCCTTGATCCACAAGGTGTTACTCAAGGTGAGGAGAGATAAGGCGAAGGTGATTCTGGTAGCCCCAGACTGGTTGCGCCAGTTCTGGTATCCAGATCTCCTCGGCCTCAGCTACAGGCCCCTGGAGTGGCTTTGTACATGCCCGGACCTGATATCTCTGAACCAGGGGAAGGTCTTCCATCCGGACTTTCAATCCCTGCACCTCACAGCCTGGTACTTGAGCGGCTAGAGTTCCAGGCTTTGGGTCTTTCCGAAGATGTCTACACCGTGGTGGAGGCATCTCGAAAGGAATCGACCAGGAAATGTTATGCCTTCAAATGGAAAAGGTTTTCCATTTGGTGTCAGGGTAAGGGTCTGGACCCCTTATCCTGTTCTGTGGCTAACATTCTTGACTACCTTTGGTCTTTCTCCAGAGGGGGCCTACGGTCATTGACCCTTAGGGTGCACCTGGCAGCCATTTCTGCTTACTGGGCGTGGGCCGGTCAGCCAACATTGGCACAGGAGACAGTGGTCGGGCACTTTTTCAAAGGCCTGGATCTCATATCCCCTCCATGAACCTCCATCTCCGTGGGATCTACTGCTGGTTTTGGCAAAGCTCATAGGCAAGCCATTCAAACCCATGCACAAGTGTGAACTGTCACATTTGTCATGGAAGATGGCCTTCCTGGTGGTGATCACGTCTGCCAGAAGGACAGGGGAGCTCCAGGGGCGCTTTCAGTGGACTCCCCTTATCTGGTCTTCCACAGGGACAAAGTTGTCCTGCACCCCCACACGAAATTCCTTCCAAAGGTGGTGTCAAGAGTTTCACCTTAACCAGGTGTTAACTCTGCCGGTATACTACCCTAATTACACCTCGGAGGCAGAGTACAGGCTCCATACCTTAGTCCTGAGACATGCTCTCTCCCATTATAAGGAGAGGACGGCAGAAATTCGGGGAGAGGTTTGCCAGCTGTTTGTCACCTACGCTGAAGCTGCTTCTGGCAGACCTGCAGTCAAACGGACCATAGCAAGATGGATTACATCTTGCATAGGTCTGTGCTATGAGTTGGCGAGCAAGGAGCCTCCCAGAGGGATAAGAGCTCATTCTACCAGCCATAATGTAGAATCGGTGGCTGCTTCCAGGGACATCCCTATCCAGGAAATCTGTTGGGCTGCTACCTGGAAGTCAGCAAACACCTTCATTACCCACTACCACATCGACCTTGAGTCTCACCGGGGTGCTGGTTTTGGGACCTCAGTTCTCAATCTCTGTTCCCTAAGTAGTAGGGTGTCATGTCCTCCCTCCTCCGGAGAACTGCTATGAGTCTGCCAGATAGTGTGGATGAACAACATATCCACGATCCTAGAAGAACAAGGTTACTCACCTGTAACAGTAGTTCTAGGGTGGTATATGTTCATCCTACCAGTTCCCTCGACTTACTCTGGCTGCGGACACATACAAACCTGGCTTCCAGCGGGCTAAGATCTGGCGTCATGGGGTGGAGCCGAGGTATATACCACCCGGTTGGGTGGGAGGAGCTAGCTTGAAGACTTCCGGTTGATCTTAAAGGGGAAAGGGACATGCCAAACAGTGTGGATGAACAACATATACCACTCCTAGAACTATTGTTACAGGTGAGTAACCTGTTCTTCCAACTCCTGAATAGGTGATTTCATTGCTGGCACGATTTGCTTTTGCCATTATTCAGAAGCTTTGATAGTTGCGCTTTCCATTGAAAACCTGACTTACTGTATGTGTAACTCCTTACCTGAATTTTACTTTGTGCATTCATTGTGATGCTACTTTCAAAAGTATTAGCTATGTGTTACGCTAGAAATCATCTGTATTCAATTTGTATACAACATAAGTGTATAATGTTTGATTTACTGAATTACTGAGTCTTTCTTAATTTAAAGGGAGGCAGATTCAGCGGTTACACCTGCAGAATGAATGTCTGAATGTTATGACAGTAGAAATGTGTGAATGGGTTTAACATGCAATACATTTACTATGCAGCATGTACCTTCCAATATCACTGCGATCTCTCCTCCCCTTCATGCTTAAGAGGCTTGATTTGTGACTGTTTCTGTTGCAACAGCACTAAGGAATTCAGAGAAGTCCAATTTGATACCAGAAAAGATCACCTTTTGGGGAAAAAGCTACATTTTGATTGAAAGCGAATAGCACTCGCAGCTGGGGGGAAGGGATTGCAACAGCTTTTGAAGATTGTCATGAAAATGCATACTCACAACTGTTTAGATTACATGAATATATGTAAGAATTTGGGGGCAGTGTTCAAGTCTGCTTGACTGAAGAAGCTAAAGATGGTATCTACACCCCCCTGCAAGCAGTTTGCAGTACATGTTAACAGGTAACTTTTGTTGTATAGTTGCTGTATAAAACCATTCTGCAAAAAAAGTAAGCTGTATTTCCAATTATTTTTTTGTTTTAATCATGGTTTTTATATTCTCGACTGAAGCAGGCTTGGTTCCCTTCAGCCCTGTCACTGCAGCCCTCCACCGGCGACCACCTCCCCAGGAATGAGCTTTTTTTTAGCTCATTCCTCCATGGATTGTCCCCCATTGTGGGGCAAGGAAGGGGAGGGCCATCTTGTCCCCACTCTCCCCAGAGACTCTCATTCAGACTGGTGCCAAGTGCAAGGTCCTGGTAAAGGGTTTGCATGCAGGACTTCATAAACCATGATCTGCCATATCTTTTCCTGAGTTTCTCCCTCTCTAGGAGGGGTGCACATTTTGGCCCGTGCATGTGGAGGCATGGTGATGCCGGAGAAGTCCTGCAGCTCGCTCCCTGTGTGCTGCTCCTACCTGCACTTCCACGCTGTCTCCACCAGGTGGCAGTCATAGGTGGAGATGAAAGTCCCTCTGTCTCTCTGGGAGAGGAGAGCAGATGCTCAGTCTCCACCCCCCAGCAACCAGAAATTGCTCCCGATCCTGGGTCATCAGTGTGGTGGGCAGTAGCTGTACTGCTGAGCCAGTGGACTGGCGCTTGTATCTCCAAATACTGATGACAATGTGAAATGATCATTTTGAAATCCCATGATAAAATTGTGACTTGTGTCAACATGCAGGAGGCATTCTTTCAAGCACTGTTGTCAAGTGGTTTAAAGTTGTAAATTTAAAATCCAGTCACATACTATATATTATGAGATGTTATAAAATTGAACAGCAAATTGTTTGCAACTTGCATGTGCAGACTTAAAGAACAATGCAGCCTACTACCACGCATTTCCATTTTGGATTGTAATACTTTCTGCCATAAACCTACTACAGTGTTGAAGTTACTGAGGCTCACATTTCTTTTATAGCGGTTTTTACCCCTTCTGACTGTCATCTTGCCTACCGGCTGTCTCCATCCACCACCCAGTGCCATCACCTGGAAATCCCACAGCTTCCTCATTTCCCGACAGTTCTGCCTTCCGTGGCAGAGGGTTCCGAGGAAAGGCCATCCTCCTTGTTCCCTCCCAGCCCACTTCTGAATCTAGTTGCAGGTGCCATTTCGGGGGAGTATATTCTCAGCCGTCCTCTAAGGTAAATCCTGGTATTTTATTTCTTGCTTTTCTCCCTAGCTCCATCCATCTCTCCAGGCTTGGGTACAGCCTTATGGCAAGCCTGCTGGCTTAACTGCAGGGGCCACTGTGGTGGCAGGTAGCTGTCACATTCTGGCCTGCCTTCCGGCGCAACACTTTTGCTTTTGCACATATGCTTTTGAGCTTGATCCACCTGCACAGCAGCAGCGCATCCTGGGACTGCCCGAGTCTCATCTTTTAACTTTTCAGGGGTACTCGAAAACTAGATTTCATTTATGCCACAATTTCTATTTGTCATTATTAGAGTTCTGTATGATATTTTAATAAAGATTATACATCTGTAGCAAAGTGAACAAATTGCATGTTAAATACAGTAGCTTTTTGTACTTATTAGTTACTTGTAGTTTGTGAGGTAACAAGCTTGTTTCTTTGAACCACACTGCTTTTTCTGCCTTCCATAACTGACAGCACAATATGTACAATCTGATTATGTAGACCTAATACATACTACTTTTAATAACTAAGGAGTTTGTTTTTTAATGGGTATTGCAAAATTTCATTTTCTCAACATGCTTTATAAAGCAACACAACTTGAACTGCTCTAGAATTACGCACATTCCTTTCAAAAAAATGCTGGTCATTGTTTTATTATTTCCGCATGACAGAATTAGTATAGTGTGACAGTAAGAGGGAGTACTTCATAGGACATCTTCATTATAGGTAATGTGCTTTTCAAGTTCAGGTCACCAGTCTTTTGCTTGCCTAAAATGCTTGTTAGAATATTCATTGGCACTGGAAAGAGGGGTCAGCAAAATCATTCAAGGAGGATTACAGTCATCAAGATATTTGCTAATGATCTTTTCTCAGGCACCACGTTAAAAATGCCAATGTTTCTCATCTATTTAAAGTGAATTAATTTTAGACTCTTTATATTTTCATTAAATGCAGAATTCTCATGCCATTCCTACATGGATTGATGCATTCAACATATTTTCTTATTCTGTAGTTTTGAATAGGAGGTACATTAATACTGAGCACAAAAATCTTGCAGGCAGACAGTGATTTGTATTTAATGTTTGAAGAATCAGTCTTTTCCATAGAGCTGCACTCTTTGGTATTACGGACAGGCAGGAGTTAAAACTTTTGGGGCTGACACACTATACACAGGTAAGGATCATGGGTAGGGAGGAGTGGGGATGGAGGGCAGGGACGTTGGCTCAAGCTGTGGACCCCGCAATACGAGCAGACTTGATAGACCAGTTGGCCTTCTGCTGGCTTCTTTGTATGTTCGTATGGTGCCATGTGCACTAACAGCATAAATACTGAGGCCAGTTCCAACTGCCTGCATTCCTTTTTTCCACCCATCATTGAGAGTGCAACTCACTGAGGGACCAACAAAACCTAGGTTTTCACCTGCATAGGCCTCTTAGTTTATAGTCTGGGTTTATTTTTACAGTGTCATTTTCTTCCCAACACTGAGCACATTCTTTATTTAGCTGCTCTCGGTACTGTTACAGGTTTCTCTGACCCCCACCTTGTTCGACATCTGGTTTGTTCACCAACCATTTTGTCAAGTAGACGGTGTCCATAAAGGCCAGTTGCTTCAGCATTGAGTGTTCTGACCACCATTCCTCTTGGAGTGAGTGTCTCTGTACCGAACAGCCTCATGGCTGGGAGGACAGGTAGTCCTCCCAGTCGTAAACGGTAACAGTCCCTGCCATGCTTACACACGGCATCAGATTGCTGGGTCTGCATGACCTTGTTCTCGAACAAGTAACCCTGCTACAACACAGGTCATGGTCTTGTACTCGTCACTGTGCCTCCAGCCTGTTGACTTTGTTTCATGGAGGACTGGTGCTGGTGTCCCCTCCTCTAGCTTCCTTTGAGGGGAACAGTAACAGTTTGCAGCAGTGACAGCACCTCCGCCTCCAGTATTCCCACTGCCTATTGAGATGTCTCAGATGAACAGCTTGATTTATGGACTGTGGCATCAGGTTCCTACAGGCATCCACCACCTCAGTTACATCACTGGGTAAGGATTGGAGCATCGGGTCCCTACAGGCATCCACCTCAGTTACATCACTAGGTAAGGATTGGAGCATCGGGTCCCTACAGGCATCCACCTCAGTTACATCACTGGGTAAGGACTGTAGCATGGGGTCCCTACAGGCATCCACCTCAGTTCCATCCCTGGACAGTCTAACCTCGGACAGTGTTTCTCAGGTGGACACCTGAATGTGTTTTTTTTTTTGTTTTTGTTTTTGTTTTAGATACCAGTGCTTGGTGCCAAATATGGTGTCATATCTGCCTTCCAACAGGGCATTTCTCCTTCGAGGACTTCACAGTGGGGCTACTTGGGGTCTGTGTCAGTTCCGACCTCTGAGTCAGCCTCTGTGCTAGCAACATGGTTGGCCTTGGTGCCAACGTAACTGCAGTGCAGACCTCGGTGCCAAACCTTCGGCAGCATTACGTTCAAGCAACTGAAGATACTTATCGATGATTTCTCCTCCATTGGACCACACATTCGGAATGTAAGTAGTCAGAGTCAGAATCACTCTGTTACTAGCTGGGGTCTGGCTATAGTAACGTGCAGCATCGCTGCATATATAACGTGGGTGGCCCCAACACCACTCAGTTCTTTCTCCTGCAGTTGATAATCCTCATTGAACCTGCTGAAAAACATCGAAATAACCGTTGCTGTTTGTTATTTTCAGTTATTGTGTAGTTTCTTCATCTTCATATGCCGCCAAAGGACAAAGAGCCTTTGTTCCAGTATTCCTGCAACTACAGAGTGTACAAGGATGCCAGTCGCACTGTTTTTGTGTGCGTTGTTTGGGCTTACCTCACAACGCTGAGGGTCTATGAGATTTACCAGAATTTTAACGCGTCTACAAAGTAACACTGGTGGAAGGCATTAGAAACCTTCCTTGTCTAAAAAACATTGAAAGCCAAGGAAAAGGCTGCGAGTTCACTTCTGCTTCTCCCTTGCTGTCAACCAAGAAAGAGTCGTCAAAGTCAAAAGACAGAGTCATCAGGGGCATCCTCCTCTTCTTCCGCCAATAAGCACAAAGATACGGCTGCTTCGCCATCAAGGTCTAGGTCACCATTAAAATCTGGTACATCTTCATCTCAGCCTGCTCTGGCAGCATTGATTACCATCTCCCCCAACAGTGGTTGAGACACCAAGGTCGGTGCTTGGCTCAGGCGCTGCCATACCTACTATGGATGGTATGTTGCTGCCTTTGTCGTGACCCTTCACAGGTTGTCCTGGACCCCTTCCAGGGTGCCGTCTTTTCCCAGGCTGTGCTGGTGTCATTTCCAGATGTAACCCCCTACCAGCCACTTGTTTAACTAGTAAGCACACCTCCCATATTTCTGTCTAGGGGAAAGAGAGGGGTGGGGTTACAGAAACAGTATTACAGACAAAATGACCATTACTAAACCCAGATCCTGAGGAGAGAACTTTTGCCTGGGGCTGTGCTAGGTTTGCACTTCTGGAGGGATACCCAGTAATTCCACACAGAAAGCAGTAACAAGAATGTCCAAACCAGGTTGGGGTTCTAGAGTGTGGCTTTATTGCAAAGTTGGTACACAAAAGAAAAAGTGGACCCCAAGGGTTTACACTTTGTGGCACTAGGCAATGCAGAATACATCTGTAGCAGACAGAAATTCTAACTTCCCATATTGCATAGGACTTCGAACCCTTTCGGCGGCAAAGCCTCAGATGAAACACATCTTTCTTCTAGTGGCAAGGGCCACAACTTAGAACATTTCCTATATGGTATAGGATTTAGAGGTTTGGCAATGTGGCAACTGGCCATGTCGGAGCACACTGGTGCTCAAATTTAGCACAACCCACACCAGGGGGTAAACTTTCTCTTCAGGCATTAGCCATATGACCTGCAAAATAAGTGCCCTTATAGAACTCGAAGTGCTGAACTGGTCACTCCAGGTGGAGGATTGCCCACCTTTTGCTTCCTCAGTCCATACCCAGCCATTCTTTCAGAGTTGCACCTCAACATTTAGTAAAACAGTAGAACTATGCATTCTGGAATGTCTGGCACATTCAGCATGTGAAACACACTACTTCTGAGTGTAAAATAGTCCTGAACAATGTGCCAAGTCTACTGGGGACTCCATGATTGTCAGCCAATTTTAGGAAATGCTTGAGAACAGTTTCAAACAGAACTGGGTGCATAGGTCCCTTTGTCAGAGCACACCCCAAAAGGAAACCAAGGTAGGTACGTTTCTCCTGGGATACCCAAAGTCAGAATTACTCATGGTTGTCAAACAAAAGGCAGTTTCAGTTGTCCTGGATCAAAGCGGGGGATTGCCCCTTGGATCCATTCTGCAGTTGTCCTCATCTCACCGAGGATGAGGAAATTAGGAACTCCTGCTAGACTGTTTCCACCACTTCTACAAGGCAGGTAGATGTTTCTCAGCATTAGGGTGAGAAAAAGTAGGCTCTCCTCAGAGCCCACACTGCAGCTCCTCACTCCTCCACTACTCACTCTCACAGAGTACTGTAGGCTAACTGAAAATTCTAAAACTCCCCACTCACAGCTAGCTACTGTGGCTTATGCTGCTGCGAGAGTTCTGAATGACATCACCTCTCTACTCTCAACTGAGTCCAAGTAAACCGAGAGGGAGCAGGTGAAAAAAACATTTAGCCAGTTATTCACCAGCTGCTTTCCCTAGCTAGCACTGACATTGATGGGATTCTAGTAACTCCAGGGGACCTGGGGGTTACCCTCACCCCAACCAGGTAAATGACTGCCCGCAGTCATTTCTCTACCCTGCACCAGGCCATCCTACCATCCGTGTTACCTACGGGAAGGTAGCACTACTTCTCCACTACCATGTGCCAGGCACAGGCAGGCAACACTAAAGGCCCAGAGGCCAGCTGATGAAACTTCAGCCCCTATCCTACGATCTATCTATGGATAATCAGTGGCTCCAAGAAACTGCTTGAAGCCTGCCCTAGTAGACCAGAACTGAGGCCCCTACTGCAGGTCATAACCCCAGCCTGTCTATCCCCCTAGCTCTCTAGGGAAAATCTGTCTGACCAGACTGCCCCTCGGGGCACCTCCCTCCAAGCTCCCAGGGTATCTGCAATAAAAACAACACATTGCAGTGCATTTCCCAAAATTTCCCCACAACCTTACACCTGTGAAGAAAAAAAGCATGTTAACACCCTGTTAACCACAAGCAATCCTAAATCTCTAGGAAAAAATAACTTGGCTGAGCTCCCACATCCTCCTCTTTTCTTCAGGAACACCTACAAGAGAAGAAGAACATAAAACCACATTCTGCATACCACACAGTGTCTAAACCTCCACCTGAACACTAGAGAATCCCAAAAGTATTTTTCTAGAAAAGTGAAAAATAAAAAACAGACATTTACACAACACATTTGGGGGTGGAATGCCCTAAATTGTCCATACTAGTGACAGAATGTTGTTGCCCTAGGGCAAGGTCCATGAAAGAGTCTCTCCTGGGCTGGAGCCCGCTGAACAACAGTTCTGGAACAAGCACTGCAATCCGTGGAGAAAGTCTTTGAGGACAAGTCAGGCAGTTTGTGGACAGTCTTCAGTGTAAGGTGTGTTGTGCAAAGTCCGTTAGAAAATAGAAAATCGGTCTTACCAGTTCCTTGAAGACCGAAAACAAAGGATCACCTTACATCTCCAAGCTGAGGACCCTCTCCCTCCAGGCGGCATCTTCGGATACAGCTGAGATTGTATCCTCTGAAAAATCAGGTGATGAAACAGGAAAACTGCTGGATTGATGTCATCTGGAAACCAAACGATGGAACAGGAAAACGGTTGGAATGGTGTCATCTGGAAGGCCAGGCAATGGAAATGGGAAAATACTGCTGGGCTGACGAATCTGGATGCACCTGAAGAATCCTGGAATACCAGTAGAGCTGCATCTTCCTTCTTGGATGCTGCTGCTGCTGGATGACGGATGCTGGGCTGCCACTGCTCGCTTCCCTCTGAGCATGCTGGGCATATTCACAGGGAGTAGCACCATTAAGGGTAGTACCACTCGGAGTGAGGTGGAAGAACTGACACCATCTGGGCATTCAAAATTGATGTTGTGGAATGTCTTATTCCCTGCCTTGTCCACAGTTCACCAGTGTCCAAAGAGTTCTGCCCAATTTCCAGAATTTCAGTTGATCATTTATGACTCTGTGCCTGACGCATTCTGCTGCACCAGAGTACAAATTCTTGCTTGCCTCTTCCAACAACCAGGACTTCCTGTTCTTCTCAGTTTCCTCCCAGACTCTACGAGGAAAGGAGTTCCCATAAATGGCGTCAACCCTCCTACGTATCAGTCTCTTCTCCTTGCTACTCTTCACAAGTGTACAGCCCATGGCTTGGCATGGGGGTGGCAAGTCCTGGTTGAGCCAGTGGTGCATACTTAAAGAATGAAAGAACTTATCCCTGACCATCTCTGTGGTCAGGGTACTGGACCCTTCTTCTTCTTCCCTCTTTGGCTCCACTGAGGCAAGAGCTTGAGGCGACTCATGGGGCCCTCAACATAAAGATACATATCTTCATCCTCCTCTTCCTCGCTCAGGATCTGAGCCCAGGAGTGAGCAGATGTCCTCACTCCCAAGGCAGTCCACTCCTCACTGGGTGCGGAGGTAGACACCTCCCAGTTCAGTGTCTCTTGCAGTTCATCCCCCTACTAGGCTAGGACTTGGATCCTCCTCCCATGGCTCCATGGATCGTTCCATTGCACTGCCCACCTGGGACACAGGTGTAGAAATCCTTCTTTGTTCCTGCCCTTGCAGTAGATCAACATTGCTCGCTCGCTCTCTGCTGTACTCCATGGGGCTTCCCCCAACAGGTTCAACCTGGTGCTGCATGCAGAGTTTCCTACTCTGGTCCAAATAAATTTGTGATGCTCTCTCTGGCGTTGCATCCCTGCTCATACGATACTTAGCAAGGCAGTTGGAACTGTGGGGTATTGGAAGCGCATCCTTTCCAGCCCTGAGGCACATAATTCATAGTCTTGCTGGATAGCTAGGGATTGCTACATCTGGAGGCAACCCTTCACCATAGAAAGTTCTCTCTATTTCTCTTAGTGTGACCACCTCCTCTGTGATTATAGCTCGGGCATGATCTGGATAACAGGAAGTTCCCGAAGCCATGTCTGCAATCAAAACACACAAAACTTCGTTGTTATTAAATTGCTTACTAGTCCCATTACAGTCTTACAAAATGGCTCCCTACTGCTGTGTTTACATTGCTAACCCTGCCCTGTAATTGCAGCGGAAGCTCTCCTCATGCATCAAATTTGTTTCTGATTCAAAACGGTGTTTCCGACCTTTTCTGGCTACTGATTTTGCTCAAAACTGTAATCGATTACATTGCTTGTATTGCTCAGCACATTCATATGATTTTTACTTGACTTTGCAGTCTGCATCGAATCAGACTATTTACACATGCTCAAAGTCACTTGCAAGCAACAGTATTTCCATCGCACAGGATTGCCTGTTTGTTGCTGCCTAATATACAACTCGGTCTCTCACTTGCTTAGAAATATTTACTGTTGCTGAACCCATCATAATTGCTCACAGTCTATGCTCAGAATTTTTTGTTTGCTGTCCTTCTGTTAAAACTCTGTCCTCCTTTGCAATATAATCACACTGCTTGCACTCAGATTCAGCTGGCTTGAAAAAAATCATAACAGTTTGATGCTCAGTTGTTTGAGTTGTACTCTCTGAAATCAGTAGCTGGCTTTCTCTGGTGGAAATTTTCAACCTGGTGCTGATCCTGGAAGGCCTCTGAGGTGAAACGGGCTGGTGGTCCTGCCGATCATAGCCACGAACGCCGCGCTCACTTTCCAGTCAGACAATGGGTTGAGCTCGAATTTACAAAACAAAAGTCTGTTTTTTACAATTAGAATGTTCACAAGCTCCTCGATGGTAGATCCGCTCGCACGCTACTCGCTCTCTCCTCCTCAAACACTCAGCTGCACACAGAAGCTGGCTAGGTAGCGGGACTGATTGCAGTTGCACCACTCAGCGCCATGCAAATGAGCCCCTCTCTCACTCACTCTTCCTTCACGGCAGTCGTTGAGCAGGGCACATTTAACCTGCAGACTTTTTTTTTTTTTGCTGCAATTTCAGCACCAGGAGTGCTGTTTTCACCACTTTCTCCACAGATTTTTTTTTTTTTTTACAATTTCTTTAGCGACTCCCCCAATTTGCATACAAAGTACATGAAACTTTCAGGGCACATTTCTCTGTTTCCTACAGTCCACACTAATTTTGGCATTTGAAACTTGCAAATTAAAACCTGAAAGTACTTTTTTTTTTTTTACCTGCAGAATAGTAAAACAATGGAATGAACTTCCAATAGAAGTAATTATAGCAAACTGTAAAGTCAGCCTTAAGCGCAAATTGGATGGACTTGTCATGTCAGGGAGATTGTTACTTTACATAAAGATGAAGCATTAATGGGTTAGTGCCCGCTTACTTCTATACCTACCTTAGTAGTATGAACCTTAGGCGGAAGAGAGGGATGGGTGTACAGAAACAATATTACAAACAAAATGACCATTACTAAACCCAGGTCCCGAGGAGAGAACTTTTGCCAGGGACTATGCTAGGTCTGCACTTCTGGAGGGGTACCCAGTAATTCCGCACAGAAAGCAGTAATAAGAATGTCCAAACCAGGTTGGGGTTCTAGAGTGTGGCTTTATTCCGAAGTTAGTACATAAAAGCAAAGGTGGACCCCCAATACACTTCATGGCACAAGGCAATGCAGAACACATCTGTAGCCGCAGAAACTCTTAACTTCCCATATTGCATAGGACTTCGAACCCTTTCGGTGGCAAAGCCTCAGCTGAAACACATCTTTCTTCTGGTGGCAATGGCCACAATTTCTTCTAGTGGCAAGGGCCACGAATTAGAACATTTCCCGTATGGCATAGGATTTAGAGGTTTGGCACTGTGGCAGCTGGCCTCAGTGGAGCACACTGGTGCTCAAATTTAACACAACCCACACCAGGGGGTAAACTTTTCAGGCATTGGCCATATGACCTGAAAAACAGGTGCCCTTACAGAACCCAAAGTGCTGAACTGGTCACTCCAGATGGGGGATTGCCCACCTTTTGCTTCCTCAGTCCATACCCAGCCATTCTTTCAGAGTTGCACCACAGCATTTAGTAAAACAGTAGAACTATGCATTATGGAAAATCTGGCACATTTAGCATACGAAACACACTACTTCCAAGTGTAAATTAAAGTCTTGAACAATGTGCCAAGTCTACCGGGTACTCCACAATTGTCAGCTAACTTTAGGAAATGCTTGGGAACAGTCTCAAACAGAACTGGGTGCATAGGTCCCTTTGTCTGAGCATACCCCAAAAGAAAACAAGGCAGGTACATTTCTCCTGGGATACCCAAAGTCAGAATTACTCACAGTTGTCAAACAAAAGGCAGCTTCAAAATGGGGAATTGCCCCTCTGATCCATTCTGCAGTCCTCATCTCACCGGGGATGAGGAAATCAGGAACTCCTGCTAGGCGGTTTCCACCACTTCTCCAAGGCAGGTAGATGTTTCTCAGCATTAGGGTGAGAGAAAATAGGGTGTCCTCAGAGCCCACACTGCAGCTTCTCACTCCTCCACTGCTCACGCTCACAGACTACTGCAGACTGACAATTCTAAAACTCCCAACTCACAGCTAGCTACCTGGGCTTATGTTGCTGTGAGAGTTCTAAATGACATCACCTCTCTGCTCTCAGCTGGGACCAAGTAAACAGAGAGGGAGCAGGTGAAAATAACATTTAACCAGTTATTCACCAGCTGTCTTCCCTAGCTAGCACTGACACTGATGGGGTTCTAGTAACCCCAGAAGACCGGGGGGGGTTACACAAACATGCTGCATCACCTTCTACTGTCTGCCATCGGCAGTAGGTCTGCTATTGACAATGTGACCTGAACCAGGGCACTCATTGATGGATTCCAGAAGCATGCCTATGATTTCTCATTCTTAGCTGCCACTTGTCACCAGCTCATTCTATGGCTCCTGTCATCATTCATGATAATGCCAATGAGGTGAAATATAATCTTGACCTGATGGACATTGAGGAGGAATACAGGGATGAGGAGCAGTCTGAGGAACCCTATCTTCCTGCAGCGAAGTCTCTGTTTATACACCCAGGTCTCCCCCAAAGGATCCATCATTCTAGGGATGTGGATATGATGTTCTATCCACACTTTCTGGCAGTTGCCTTTCCCTTTAATGCTGGCTGGAATGTCTTCAGGCTGGCTCCTCCCACCTACCTGGGTGATAACTCCCTTGGCTCTGCCCCATGATGCCAGATCTTCCTTTTTGCTTGGAAGAAGCAGGTTCCCTCCTTACCACTCCTGCACTAAGTGTAGGTCCTTTGACTTAAATCTTTGGATTTTCTTCCAAAGTGTTTCAAAACTTTTTGTCTTCAGCTCGATCTTTGATCCCAACCACTATGAATGACAAGTCCACTCCCAGGTTCCACTGGTGCCCTTGCAGGCAGAAGATGTCCTGAATGGATTTGCACACCATGTGTGTCTATTGCCTGGGGCACAAGCACAATCCCCAGACCTGTGACATTTGTCTAACTGTCCATCCTAATGTTCTGGAGGACTATCTAGCCTGACTCAGGTTAGGCCGACCAAGTGAACGGAACCTTCTGGTCAAATCCAAGGATGCCCATTGGGTGGTCACTGCAGCTGTAGGGTCTGCTGACCAGCTTGTGGTGTTTGAGGCAGTGGCCCAGGTCGCAGCTCACACCTCCTCGGCTTCTGCCTTTGTGCTGCTTCAGCTCAGCACCTCTTTTAATGGATCCTTCAAAGAACTGTAACAGGCTCTGCCGACCCTCGGTCAGGGCCCCTCCAGGCACAAATCTAAGTAAAAGAAAGAGACCAAAAAATAGTCTCGCCGTCGATCATGGGATCAAGAGCACTCTGTCGAGCTTCAGATTCCCGTGCTTCTCCGGGTCCAACTTCAGTCAAATCCTTGTCCCAGGCCACTGGCTCCACGACAACCCCATCGGGCCAGTTGGCCAAAGTGCTGGTTGATCTTCCAGATGAGATTTTTCTCAAGCCAGTCAACCAGTTGTCGACTGAAGAGGCCTACACTTCTTTATCCAGGACTCTGGTCCTGACTCAGACCATTGGAGGGATGGATCAGTCCACTGACCTGCTGCCTCTGGTCTCCGACCAAGACCTGGAGAAGCCTCTGTTCTCACTGACTCCTTCTGAGCCCCACCACCAGTCCCCCTGATGGTCGAGGTCTCTGTCTTATTCCTGGGGGCTGAGCGGTTCCCACCAACATCAGCGCTCCTGCTCTCAATGCTTTGGGAAGCAGCGCTGCCACTACTATTCATCCTCCTTGGGTGAGGAGAGGCTTTGGTGCAAATTGCGTCAATGCTGTGAGGATCTCATGGCAGCAGCTGGTGCTCACTGACATAAAGCCAGCTCCTACACCACCCATCACATGGCTCTTGCCCAACAGGCCAACGCCTTTGCCTCAGGAGTCTCCTAAGACAGTTCTGGCTCGGCTGCCCCTGGCATCTCCACTGATCCCTGGAGAGCCACCACTTGCACAGCTGAAAACCGGTGTGCCAATCAAGGAGTCTTGGCCAGCCACAGTGTGTCAGTGGGAGCTCTGGCTTTCGACTCCTGAGTCGGAGGGTTCCCCCTTGCACTCCTGTCCAGCCAACGTGGAGTCATGGGATCTCTTGACAAACGAAGGCCTCACTTCCTTTATGGGACTTCTCCGCCTGATCTCAGAGTCCACGGGTATGAAAATGGAGCCTGTCTAGAAACAGGCTCGATACCCATTGACCAAGATCCTTGACTGGGGAGATTCTCCTGGGGAGGCCTTCCCAGTGGCAGAGGCCATCCTCGACCCTGCCTTGGAGCTTTGCCAGCACCCCGCTTTCTGCCATGCGTCCTCTGCCTGGATGGCCCTCAAGTATGCAGTACCTACCTGTTCCCTGTCCAGATTCACAGAACACCCCTCGGCCAAGGGGCTGGTGGCAGAGTCTGTGTTCAGTCACTCGGGCAACACTGGGGATGTTGACAAGCCACCCGATAAACAGTCCAAGAAGTTGGACCATGCGGCTTAAAAGATCTGTGCTGCCTACTGGCTTGGTTTATGCCAGGCGACCTTGGCCCTCTTTATGGCCCACTTTTACCATGCCCTGCTGGGCACCCTGGATATGGTGCTCCCTCATCTGTCGGCGGACCTCCAGACTGTCGCAAACAAACTCCACAGGTCAGGCCCTTTGCTCCCACAGTGCCAACCTCAGAGTGCAATGGTGTGAACAGGTAACGGACAGGGTAACCCTCCTGTCTGCTTTGGGTCTGAATCAACTTTAGCCTCGAGTTCTGGAGGAATTCAAACTGTGAACCTTATGCTAGCATACCCAATGTACAGGCTCAGATATGTACCCTCTTGGGACTGCAGTACAATCTTTCGCCAGGGGCACCCAACCAGGTTTCCAAAATGAACCCTTAAAACTCTATAAGAGACCTTAGATATATTGTTACCGTATTATACAAGCTCAGTACACAATTAAGCTTTTTAACAGCTGTCAGACTTACCCACCTATACATCACATGCAAAAAGAAACTGAGAAGACACCCAGGCAGTATTTGAAAGAAATGGTTGTTTACTAAAAAATATGATAAAAAGGTAAAATTAAACACAGAACAATATATCATACAGTGTACAATCATGTAAAATAAACAGGAAGTTACAGACAAAACACTCCTATCACAAAGACTTAATTTCTAAGTATTACCTAAGTGCGTTTAAGTTGGAGAGAACTTTCTGCCTCAGAGCCCAAGATATGACACATTCCTCAGATACAGGGTTCATTTCACTCTTATCTCCCCACCCCCTTTTGGTGTGTCAGCTAGCTCCTCCTTTTAGAATTAATTCTAACATAATTTCTACCAGGAGGTATTTCTAATTAATGGTAACATCAGAAAAAAAATTTCCTAAATATGACATCCTTTAATCAAACATTTCTCTTTGAACTTAATAATCCTACCATTTGTCACTATTTCTCGGCTGCATGTTAAATTTTGAGAGGAACCTGACAAATTACTTTTCATCCTGTTGCATCATAAAATTTGGGAGCAACTTCAAAAGCCTGGGCAGGTCATATAAAAGTAATAAGATGCCCTTCTGTAAGGAAGTCAGTTAATTAACTGGTTCCCCTGGTCAGTTTAATTATATCCTGTAATTTCAGCTACTGACCTTTAAAGTTATAGGCCAAGTCTGCTACCTTGTGTGAGACAATTTCATACACAGATCACTTATCTGTAATATAAATATACAGGTAACCAGAAGCAGGGGCAGAGCGTCACACAGACCATGGTCAAACAGGTCTGGGACCAGGGCTGAGCTGTAGCTAAGCAACAGTTCCAGACAGCCATGGACATTGGGGACTCCTGTGCCCGCTCCATGGTGGCCAATGCGCCGCAGGGCTTGGCTGAGGATCACGACCTTCACAGCAGACAGCACAAGCAGATGTCCCTTTTCTGGGCAACGACTTGTTCAGGCCCGAGGTCTAGGGCCACCTCACCCGCATTGAGAAGTCCAGTGCTATCTTGGACTCTGTGACATCTGCCCAAAGGGACCCCAAGGGCTCTAAGCAGCAGCAAAAAAGGAAGCCCTTTCAGTCCACCTCTACTCCTGCAGCCAAACCAGCTCAGCCCCAGGCTGGTCAGCAGGCCCAGGCCTGGTGACCTCTGCTAAAGTCAGTGGCCTCAGTCGTCCATAAGCCTTGGGGGGGGGAGAGACTCTGGTGGCCACTCAGCTGGACCCTCCTCCGAGCTAGTCCAGTGATGGGATGAGGGGGTGCCTCCCTTATGCCCATCACGCCTCACCTGGGTCCTCCTGTGGGGGGGGCAGGTTCTGCCACTTCTTTTCCACCTGGTCCGCTG
The DNA here is from genome assembly GCA_016271365.2 of Neoceratodus forsteri. Classification (NCBI taxonomy): domain Eukaryota; kingdom Metazoa; phylum Chordata; order Ceratodontiformes; family Ceratodontidae; genus Neoceratodus; species Neoceratodus forsteri. Next base: position 333,991,255 of record CM057456.1, on the reverse strand, counting down.
TCACCATGGACAGGTAGGTTCTTGAGGTGGTATGTCAGGGTCTGCCTCTGGAATTCGAGCAGTACCCTCCTTGCTGAGTCCTTGCCCCATGGGAAGAATTCGTATCTGCAGATATCCTTTTGGCTCTTTGGGATGATATTGCCCAGCTACTCTGCAAAGAGGTCATGGTTCCTGTTGCAGATTCTCCAGAACACCCAGGGTTTGTCTCCAGGAACTTCCTGGTGCCAAAACGGTTGGGGGACTGGCGCTCCATTCTAGATCTGCACAATCTGAACAAATTCCTCAAGTTGTGCATCTTCAGGATGGTAACTCTGTCACAGATCATACCATCTCTGGAGCAGAACATGTGGTTTTGCTTCCTGGATCTTCAGGACGCGTTCTTTCATGTCCCGATCCATCCGTCTCACCAAAGATTCTTCTCCTTCAGAGCAGAGAGAGCCCTATACGAGTTCCAAGTCATGCCACTTGGCCTGTCCTCGGCCCCAAAGGTCTTCACTAAGTGCATTGAAGTGGTGGCAGCTTACCTGAGGCACCAGTGGGTCTAGGTTTACCCCTACCTGGACAGCTGGCTGTTCGCAGGTCCCTACAGGCTGGAGGTGGAGTGGTCCAGGGACCTGGCCCTCCAGACCTGTCTCCCTTGGCCTCCTGGTCAACAAGGCCAAGTCGGAACTCATGCCTTCACAGGTGATCAACTTCATCAGGGCAGAGCTTGCCTCTTGCAGAGCCAGAGCCTGGCTTCTGGAGGACAGGGCAGAGGCTCTCTCCTCCTTTACCCGATCATTTCGGGTTGGGCAATTGTGTCCTGCCCAGGGCTTCCTGCACCTGCTGGGTTACATGGCAGACTGCACCAGTGTGGTCCATTGGGCCTGCTAGAGAATGCACTCCCTGTAGTAGCAACTGGTCATTAAGTGGTCTCGGCTCAAGGGTTACTTTGACCAGCTGGTCACTGTGCCACATCCACTGGGTCACGCCCTCCAGTGGTGGTTAGTCCCAGAGCATCTACAGGAAGGATCCAATTTGTCTGCCTAGAGCCGACGGTTGTCCTGATGACCGATGCACCTCTCATGGGCTGGGATGCCTACCTAGGGGAACACAGAGTCCACGAGTTCTGGACTCCTGAGGTCACATCGCTGGAGCTCCAAGCAGTTTGGCTGGCACTGACTGCATTCGCTCCTCACATCCAGGGTAAGGTGGTCCAGGTCCAGACAGACAACACCACGACCATGTACTACCTCAACAAACGGAGCAGGACACACTCCCTGCCACTGTGCAGGGAAGCTGTCCATGTGTGGGCCCTCGTGCGCAGCCTGGAGGCAGATCTCTTAGCCATCCATGTGGCAAGGGTCTTCAACCAGCTGGTGGACACCCTCAGCTAGGTGGGCAAGGTATCTTGCAAGTGGTCTCTCCACCCAGAGGTAGTATGCAGTCTGTTCTCCCAGTGGGGCACCCCTCAGGTGGACCTGTTCACCCTCATGGAGAATGCAAAGCTAAGGCTGTTTTGTGCCCGGCCCCCTCAGTAGGGAATGCTGCAGTGGGATGCCTTCTAAAGGCTCTGGACCCCAGGAGTCCTCTGTGCCTTCCCTCAATCCACAAAGTGCTTCTCAAGGCCAGGAAGGACAAGGCACATGTGATTCTGGTGGCTCCGGACTGGCCACGCTAGTTCTGGAACCTTGATCTCCTCAGCCTCAGCAGCAGGCTCCTGCAGCATCTTCCACTCTGCCTAGACCTGCTCTCCCTCAATCAGGGGAAGGTTCTCCACCCAGACCTTCAATCCCTGCACCTGATAGCCTGGTTCCTGAGTGACTAGAGTTCCAGGCTTCGGGCATCTCTGAAGATGCCTCACTGTTATGGAGGCATCTAGGAAGGAGTCGACCAGGAAATGCTATGCCTTGAAGTGGAAGTTGTTCTCCATTTGGTGTCAGGGCAAGGGATTGGACCCTTTGTCCTATCTAGTGCTAGCATTCTTGACTACCTGTGGTCCCTCTCTGTCGGGCCTTTGATCGATGACCCTTAAGGTGCACCTAGTAGCCATCTCTGCTTACCAGGCGCAGGCCAGTCAGCAGTCGGTGGTGCAGAAGAGGGTGATCAGGAGTCTTTTTCAAGGGCCTTGATCACATCACCACCACCTTGGGATTTGCTGCTGGTTTTGGCAAAGCTCACGAGCAAGCCATTTGAACCTATGCATGGGTGTGCAATGTCTCACTTGTCATGGAAGACTGCCTTCTTGGTGGCTATCACATCAGCCAGAAGGATCAGTGAACTCCAGGCAGTCTTAGTGCAGTCTCTTTACCTGGTCTTCCACAGGGACAAGGTTGTCCTGTGCCCCAACCTGAAGTTCCTCTCGAAGGTTGTGTTGGATTTTCACCTTAACCAGCATGGTTTATTTTACCAAGCGTACCTCGGAGGCTGAGCGCAAGCTCCATGCTCTGGACCTGCAGCGAGTGCTCGCATACTTCAAGGAGTGCACAGCTGGAGTTAGGGGAGAGGTTCATTAGCTGTTTTCAGCCTATGCTGAAGCTGCATCTGGCAGACCTGCAGCCAAGTGGATGATTGGCAGGTGGATAACATCCTGCATTGATCTCTGCCATAGATTGGTGTGTAGGGAGCCTCCTGTAGGGCTTAGGGCTCATTCACCTGCCATACTGTTGCATTGGTGGCTGCTTCCAGGGATGTCCCCATCTAGAAAATCTGCAGGGCTTCTACCTGGAAGTCAGCATGCACCTTCATTTACCATTACCACATTGACCTTGAGTCACGCTGGGATGCTGGTTTTGGGGCCTCAATACTCCAATCTCTGTTCCTTAAGTAGGGGGCATGTACCTTGCCTTCCTCCTCATGAAGAACTGCTAAGAGTCTGCCAGAAAGTGTGGTTAGAATATTATATCCGTGTCCCTTAAAAAACCAAAAACAACAAAAAAAAAAAAAAACAGGTTACTTGCCCTTAACAGTAGATCTTGGTATGGAATGGTCTCTTGCAGTAAGTCATTACTTTTGGAGGTTTCAGCAGAGGGCACTTCTGGCAGCTTCTTCTAGCAGTCCCTGTTAGGGGCTGCCCACTGATGACATCAGCTTCCTGCTTCCTATATGAGTGGGCGGCTTCTGGAGCCTCTGTTCATTGTCCAGCCATCTTCAACTCGAACAGCAGCTAGAACAACTTCTGAAAGCAGCATCAAAGATTCTGCCAAGACAGGGGGATCATCCAACAGAAGCTCCCTATCTACGGATCTACATTTCTGGACACACAAACAGGAGTAACCCTCCTCACACTTATGTCTTTCTTCCTCATTGACGGCCCCCCATACTGTCCATGATGCATCTTTCTGTTGACGACTTACAACCATCACCTTCCTCATCAGTGGCTACCACCGTCGATGATGCATCCATTCTCTCATCGACAGCTTCCACCATCGACGATGCAGCTATACTTCCATTGACAACTTTCCACCGTCAAGGATGCATCCATTCTCTCATCAATGGCTACCACCATCGACGATGCATCCATTCTCTCATCAATGGCTTCCACCATCGACGATGCATCCATTCTCTCATCGACAGCTTCCACCATCGACGATGCATCCATTCTCTCATCAGTGGCTTCCACTGTTGATGATGCATCCCTTCTCTCGACGGCTTCCACTGTCGATGATGCATCTGTACTCTCATTGACTGTTTATAACAATTCACATTCTTTCATTGCTGGTTGCCGCCATCACTGATGCATCCTTCTTGCTCATTGATGGCTGTCCCTTGTTGACACTGCCTCATTTTGTGTTTGCCTACTCATTAAGGGAATGTTTGCACTTCCTCATCAATGACTCCATAACCCTTTGGGTTCTATTAGTTACCGAGTGGGACAAAGCCTTCCATCACCCTCGGTGCTTCGCGTCTTGTGGGCGGCCACTGTTTCCAGTGTCCCTTTGCCCTTATATGCATCCCTAGTAAATGGGGCTTCATAATGCAACAGATGGCTCATGCCATGTTTTATCCCTGCACCTTCTTGGATGGACACTCATAGTGGACAGAGATCGGGACCCTGGTTTTCATTTTTCCAGGGGGCAAGACCTTCCCAGGCTACACATCCCTTCCCCCCCATAACCCCAAATCCCCTCTCCTTCTCAGAAGGAAAACCTGGCCATCTTCACTGTAGTACGGCATGTCTTGTATGCTTTCCAGCACTCCCTGTCCTCTAATCTGAGGGGCAGGGCAACCATCCACAGTCTCCTCCTCTTCTGCCTCAGAACTTTGATGATGACTGGATCTGTTCCCACCCTGGTAACTATATCTTTATGTGGAAAACTATGCTTCAGATCTACATGACCTCCAGGTTACACCCTCATCGGGGACCTTGATCTGGACAATATCCGGGGACAGGCAATCCTTCCTCAGTCTCCCTTTTTTGGGTATATTATTTTTGCATGGGGGTTTGCCAGCATTACATGGTGCTCTTCCTGATGACCCTTCATTCTGTGAAATGATTATACCAGTATAGCAAAGTCATGGGATTTCTATCAAAAACTACTTTCATAACTGCCAGAGGAGCCTGTTTTGGTGGTTTCCCCATTCAGTACAAACTTATGAATAGACCATGCTGGCTGCCTTGCTGCACTTCAGCCTTCCATTATCTCAGCTGTTGCACACAATAAGGTGGATCATATATACTCTGCTCCTCTGGTTCCTCCCTTCCTTCACTGCTTCCTGGAAGTGGACTCTGGTCTACTGCTCATCATATGGGCTCCCTGCCACTCCATAAAGAATCCCGAAGGCTTGATTTTCTGGAGACACTGGTGTTTTCTTCAGTTCTGGAATATCAGAATTCTACTCTATATGGGTCATCTGTGTAACATATTTCCATACCCTTGGGTCATCTGTCTCTGAACTTATCAAAATCACCTCCCTCCTTCATCTGCATTGGGAGTGCTGATTGGCTACTGTATTAGTACTACTACTTTCTGTCACGTGCCAGGTTGGGATCTGATGCTGCTGATACCTAGACTTGCCTGTCAGCCATGGACATTTCTTTGTGACGCCATACCTGGTTCCACTTTGCAGGACTTATGCCTGATGTGCAGCTTGCACTACCTAAAGGCCCCTTTTCTTGGGCTAGGTACTCAAATTTTACTGGATGATTTACAAGCATCAGGCAGCACTGTTTCAGGGTTTGAGGGCTCTACTGGTGCAGCATGTCATTTTCCCAGTATCCCTTCCCGTGGGATTTTACTCCTCCTTTCGGGTACCCAACCGACTTGGAGATCTCGGTCCAACACGGGATCTCACCACTCTGAGCCATTCTGTCCAGTACAGACAATAGTGCATGGTACCTGACATGCCTATACCAGACATGGTAAAATTAACTTTAAACCCTAATATGAAGGACCTGCCTCCTTCCTGCTCATCGCAGGTTTTTTCCTCTCTATCTGCTGGGCTACCGCAATCAGTTTCAGTCAGTCTGGTTTAGCCTTTCCTTGGCACTGAGTGTGCTTACCACATACCTGAGCTAGTTGTACCAGCTTTAAGAGGTGCAGTCCATTGTCCACCCTGACTGGCTCTATCTCTAGTACATTGGAGCTGTCCTAGATACATTTTCAGCCAGAACTCTCTGGCCTGCCAACCAGCCTGCCACACCTGTGTCTCTGGTCTTACGCTTACAGACTTGGAATGTAGTTGAAGCTAGACAACTGCTTTGCCGTCTGTGTCCTGTGGTTGATGCCATCCCTGTGGTGGCTCTTGCCTGTCTTCATTTGAGACTTCTTCAATGAATAATCCAGAATCAGTAGTCTCACGGACCAGGAAAAATGTGAAGACAAATTCAGTGTCACTCCCTCTAATGAGATGGTTAATCTAACTCAATTTATGACAGGAATGCCTGTTCTGTCCTTCCCTACCACGCAGTCCTCCAAAAAAAAAAAAAAACACGGCTGCTTCCTTGATGGGATGGAATGCATACCTGGGTCCTTGATGGCTGCAGGGTGTGTGGACTAAGTCTTTACCTTGGCCTCCCCAGGTCTCCTAGATCTGAGGCCATTCCATTTAGTCATCTGGCATTTCAACCTCTTATGGCATGGGACCATTGCTGATCCAATCAGACAACACTACAGTGGTGTTCTACCTCAACAAGCAAGGAGGTGCTACAATCTTCAACCTCTTGACAGTGCATTAAAGAACCCTGTTACATCCCAACCTGTTGGTTCTATGCCTTCACACTGGGCCCCTGCTGAACACTTTCCTAAATAGTCTACCAGTGACCTCACCTGTTGCCTATCTCTCCTGGCCTCCTGTATGCCAGCGTCCTGTGCAACATACCCAGTGCTCTGTGTTTTCTGTGATTCTGCGGTTGCAGCAGTGGCTGCAGAAATCAGGACTGACCACAGAAATCCGTGCTTGCCACAGAAATAAGGAAAACCATCCACACAGCTGCAGAAATGTAGCTATGTTATGCAATCACATGGCAAGGGTATAGCTATTGATGTGTTAAGTACGCCATGGGACACATGCTCATTAGAAGGGGCAGCAAACTGATGCCATCTGGTACAAAGCTGAAAAGCTAGTGGCTGTTTGGCATCTTGACTTGTGCTGACTCTTGTTACATAACTCCTTCCAGCCAGTATTGTGTGTGTGGGTGGATGGGGGGCCGGGGCAACTGACACAATAGTAGCAGAGCTTGATTAGGTCCACGGCAGTTATGATTTGCCGCTGTGTAGGTGTGGGTAGCTGAGTCATGTTAATGTTTCATTATGAGGCTGTTCTTGGTGCATGCTGAATCCTTGGAAGATGAATTTGGAAGGAAGAGCTGGAAGTCAAGCTGTAGTCAAGAAGTGAGAAGATTCAGTAGTGTCCATGGAGGTGGAACTGATCTCAGTGTGGTGACAGGTATTGGAGGAGGAGCTGATTGCAGAAACATATGGCTGGCAGCAGACTGAACAGAGGACTCAGTCCCCACTGCTGGACATCTGTCACAGTTTTGATTTGTGGTCTGTAGTTCTCTACCTGCAAGTGTGAGGGTAATTTCTTGGCAAATCTAACCCTGCAGCCTAAGTGGCAGCATCAAGCTCAATTCTTAAGGAGGGTCAAATTGCCCAGCTGCAGCAGAGTTGAGGACCAGGGTATACTAGAACTGGAGCAAACAGATGCGGAAAAAAAAATTGGAATGGAGAGTTTGATTGCTGCTATACATAAGTGAAATGAGGGTCACTGTTTGAAGAACACCACCTCCTCTTCCCCGAGTTGTGAGGAGATGAGAACATGCTAACCAAGGTTACTCCAGTTTAACAGGAATGACTTGCTTGCATTTTTTGGTGTGTCCCCCAAAAGAAAAATCAGGAGTCAACAAATCCTACAGACACTGCAAGTTACACCCTCTTTCACAATTATAGGAAGACGATTCTTCCCCCCCAAAAAAAACACATTTGTACACTGCACTCAACATGTTTGTTGCAAGGCAGTTGGAGTAGTCCTAGTTTACAAAAATAATAATTTAAAAGAACATTGATCAAAATCAGAAAAAAATGGTCTTGAAGTTGGAGTCTCTCTTTACATCTTCTAACTGTAAATATAAACCAGAAGAAATCCAAGCAGGTTTTGCCTTCTGTGTAGTTTTAGCTAAGTGTGTATGTTCTCCTCTGATTATAACCTAGTAGAACAGCAAAGGCCACCAATTTCCAGAAGAACACATGGACCTTCAAATTCGAGGTGGGAGGGAAAATTCATTAAGAGAGAACACTGATGCCAATGGCTGTGCCAGGTTTGGGTTATTGCTTTTCAATATTTGTGATATGAAGACTATATACTGTTAAATGGCCTGCTGTTCCACTTTCAGTGTAGTTGCACAAAGGCAGTCAAAGGGTTAACTAAGACTTAATCCCTTTGAAGGCATGCTGTTTAGCCACAATTATGTGCCGCAGAACAGCTATAAAATCAGTAGTCATTCTGCCTCAGAAAGTATGAGGTCCTGCCGCAGACTGTAGGTCCACTTTGCCACAGTAAACACGGGGCCCTGAGCATACCCTTCCAAATGGAAATACTTTTTCCATGGTCTACTTTTCGATCTTTGGCCCATTACTCTTGTCCACTGTTGAAGATTCTGGACTACCTGGCCTCACTATCTGAGTTTGGTTCATGTTGTTATTCCTAACAGTAACACCACTCTGCTGCCATCTCAGCCTTTCATGGCCTAACCTACGTGGTGTGTTACTATACCAACATCATCTTGCTACAGTGTTGGATTATAGTCTGTTACATGTCAAACTTTCTATTAACCAACCCACTCCTAAACCGTGGGCTCTCCATTTAGGCTCCCGAGCCCTCCAAGCCAGTGGCTGCTTGTGACCACCATTTTTATTTCTGGAACATGCTGTTCCTTGTAACTATCTCTTCAGCGCAAGGTATTTCCACGCTTCTGACCCTCATGTGGAAAACCTTACATGACTTTACTCGAGGCCCAGGTGGTCCTTCATATGCTCTACCTTCCTTCCTGATAGGGCTCTCCGAACATACTTTATATCACTTTGTGGAGTTTCTGGTCTACCAGCCTGCCTACTCCACGCAGGGTGCACATCTATTACATATTCTAGATGTTCATCATATACTGTGATATTACACTAATCGTACCCAGTCGATTAGGATGATGTCTCCATTATTTGTCACCTTAGCCTCTGGTACAGCGGGGCTTCCTGTTGCTCCATGAACCCCTTCTACAATGGTTGCTGAATTGTATTACTTTTCTATACAATAAGGACAACAGGACTGTACCTGGCCTGTCCAGGATCACTAACTACAGCCATGACCGCTAATGCGGCTTGCTTTACAGAAGCCTCCATCTCAGATATCTACAATGATGATATTGGATCCATGATCCATACTTTACAAGGCACTACAATTTGGGCCTTGCCTCATGCTGTAGGAGGGCCTTTGTCTGTGCAACCCTACAAGGTCTTTTACCATATTTGTCCTCCCATTTGGATGTAACTGCTGGGTACTCTCCCAAAAGTAATGACTTACTGCAAGAGACCATTCCGTAGAAGATAGTGTGGTTACATAAGAACTTACCGTAACAGTAGATCTTCGAGGAATGTCTTTTGCAGTAAGTACAATCCAACCCTCTGTCCCCCTCATTCTCCAGCAGAGCAAAGTCTGATCCAAGGACTTAGGGATGGGACTCACTGGTACCTCGGTTCCTCTCGGTCCTCACCTTTATGAGCTGAAGCTGACTGGGAACAGATGCTCCTGGGGCAACCCACTCTTATACAGGAAGCAGGAAGCAAGAAGCTGATATCATCGGTGGGCGGCCCCTAGTAGGGACTGCTAGAAGAAGCTGCCATGTGACGGCACCCACTGCTGGAATCTCTCAAAGGTAATGGCTTACTGCAAGAGACATTCCTCGATCTACTGTTATGGTAAGTTCTTACATAGCTGCAGTTTCTAGGAGTAGTATATGATGTTCATCCAGACGGACCCACCCAACCACCCCTGGTTTTGGCGCATAACACTGCTTCCAGCGGGCAAGATCTGGCATTGTGGGGTGGAGCCAAGGGAGTTACCACCCGGGTGGGTGGGAGGAGCCAGATTGAAGATGTTCTGGCCAGAATTAAAGGGAAAGGCAACTGCCAGAAAGTGTGGATGAACATCATATACCACTCCTAGGACTACTGTTACAGGTGAGTAACCTGTTTTTTCTGGCTATGATTTAGCAAATTCAGTTTGGCTTTGTTGTTGAGAAAGATTCCAGTAAAAGGAATCTTATGAAGTTTTTGTATGTTCCTTTCACACCTTCAGTTATTACTCCTCCAGTATATCTTGCACTAGAGGATGATACCTTTGCTGCTTGGCATACCAGTACCCAGCCTGCAGTTCCTAGGAAGACTGATAAACAGTACACTGTTCCGTCTGTTAAGTCTTATTATGCTGTATAGCCTGAAACTGACTCAGTAGTCATTATGGGTGCTTGTGATTGCTGTAGAGCCCATAGGCACATGAGTACTTTACCTCCAGATAAAGAATCTAGGAGGCCTGATTTAATGGGCAAAAGTACTTATGCCTCAGCATCCTTAGGCTTAATTACCAGGCCCATATGATTAAAATATCAGAATAGCCTATGGAAATCTGCATGTACATAGTACAGGCTTTGCCTCATGGTCCTGCCAAGACTGACTTAAAACCATGTCAGCTGATTCCAAATTTGGTAGACATCTGCTACATTCATCATATGATGTGTTGGATGCCTCTGCCAGGGCTGCAGCCTCCGGTATCTGCATTAGGCATAACACCTGGCTCAAGGGAGCTGGTTTTGCTACTAATGCACAACAGGTTGTTTTGAGTGCTCCTGTTAGGGGCTCCAAACTATTTGGCAGTGATGTTGAAGATAAAGTTTGTCACCTTCAGTCCTCCAAAAATGTATTTTTAAGGTCTGTATTTTTCCTTTACCCTGTACCCATCAGAGGGCATGGTAGGGGATCTTTTCGTAAACCTGCTGCTAGAGGTAACCATACATATCATCAGTAGTCCTATGGTAGAGGTGGTGGTACCTGTCTGGGTCTCCTCTCCCTTGGTGCCCATGCAAAAACACCCAAAATAATCAGTCCCGGTGACCCTGCTGCCTCAGTTCCACCTGACACTCTTCCAATCCCCCCCTTCCCCAGCTATTGCTCCAGGGGTAAGAGTTGAGGGAAGGATATTCCTGCAATTAAAGCAGTGGAGGGAGATCACTAGATGAGTGGGTACTGGCTTCTGGTGACATCACCGATATGTGAGCAGCGCTAAGCTTTAGCTCCCTCATTTCGACCACAAAAATCCAATCTAATCCTTCCTACAAAAGAGACTTTATAGCCAAGATATAACCAGATTTGCATTGGGGAATGCCGCAGAAAGGAAACAAGGAAAAAAAATCTAACGGGTCCGCCAGCAACAAAAATGAAACAACTAAAGTTGGGAGCAGGCATGGAGGGCTTTACTGCCTGCACTCCTAGGCCACATACAGCTTCCTCTTCAGACTCTATGGAAGAAGACAGCCTACACTCTTGGAAGGTGGGCTGTACACTGAGACAGATACTCCATTCAGTCCAGAAAATTGAATCTTCGGCCGTGGACCTGAGGCAAGACCTGCAAAGTCTGAACAAGCAGGTCTCGGAGAACACATCAAAAATCTCTGAGGTGGGAGAAACCCAAGACATTTCAAGTCGGCTCCTGTTATATTTGTTAAAACAGAAAACGGTATTGCACGCAAGAATGGAAGATATCAAGAACAGAGCAAGGAGGAATAACTTCAGGCTGCATGGTGTACCAGAGGGAGCAGAAGAAGGGTTTCCATCAGATAGACTTTGCGCAGCAACTCCTCCGAACTGTATTCACTTTCATCATGAAATGGGCAAGACCCACCGTTCTTTAGGCCCTAAGCCAACAAATCCTTCTTCCAGACCACAATCAATAATTGTGCGCATGGCGTACTATCAAGCTAAGGACTATATCCTTCAGGAAGTATGGCAACAAAAAGAAATCAAATTTGACAGCCAGATCATTTTTTTTTGCATTATTTCTTTATACCTCCTCTGTGCCTGCTGTCGTCCTCTCCTTCGGGCGGCCAAGTCCTGCCATTGCCTCCTCTGACCAGCTGCTCTGTGGTCCCGGTCATATCCCTTCATTGGGCGGGCTCTCCCACATCCCGCCGGGCCATTGGGAGAGAGAGACTGAGCACATGTAGCGCCTTGCAGCTTTACTGCATGAAAAATGCAGTCTGGAGGTTTCTCAGTTGGGAGACGAAGGGAGGCGGGCCACTGTCATCCAAACAGCATGCATGCATTTTCACACTTTTCTGGTCCCCTCTTGTGCCACTTCTTGTAATACCCCCTGGTCTCCATGGGGGGACACTACAGAGCGGGGCTTCTGACCCAACCTGCCCCAGGAGAGGAGAGCAGTCTTCTGGATGCTCAATTCTCTCCTTCCCCCTGGCAGCCCCCGGGGCCCAGAGTTCATTCCTGAACCTGGGTGACTGGCGTGGTGTGAGGTAAGATGCCAGCACCTCAGCCCCCTGCGCCACTGGGCTGGCCAGATATTTTTTGATCACGATTTCTTGCCCTCATTGCAAGTGGAGAGACAAAGGGTCAGGAGGATAATTAAAGAGATCAAAGAGAAGACGGGCTTTAAAGCTCAGCTTAATTTTCTGGTAAAAGCTGAAAATTTATACCCCAGATGTAATAAAGATTTTCTCCTCTCTGGTTGAAGGGGAATCATTGCTGTGGGGCTGGAATATTCAGGTCCCAGACTTAGAGATGGAAGAGTTGGAACGGAAAGTCCAAGGTGAATCCTGGACCTGGGCCGGGGGGGGGACCAGAAGGGACATGCCAGGAGTCCTGCCGAAAGGACTTGCCAGAGACTTGCACTGTCTGATGTGCCATGCGGGGATGCGAGACAGTGACAAAAGAGATAAGGGAGCAGGCACAGAGAAAAGCGGCGGAGCGAATGGAAAACAGACGACAGAGTGATCCAACACGGAGAGAGATAGTAAGGCTTAAAACGGCAAACTGGAAAGTGATAGAATAACTTTTGCTATTCTTAAAGTTTCTTCCATAAACACTGGTTGGAGACATAAAGGAAGGGGATTAAATGGAATGGGCAATTTTGGAAACAGTTGGATAAAGGGGAGAAGAGCATTAAAAGAACCGAGGGGAGGGTGAGAGATTTAGGGGGGTGGTGAGATAATGTTCAAGAGGAAACATAGCAGACAGAACTGAATGGGCTTGCAAGCTCTCCACTCGAAGATAGAATTGCTCCCCAAGAGACTGACATGGGAGTTGCAGAAAAGTTGCCCATTTGGAACTGAAGGGTTGACTGGGAGGAAGGGAGGGTTACATGGATATTTTATAAAAGTCTCTCCCGTTAGGTGACTATTTTTTTTTTTTTTCCCCTGAGATGGGCACTGACCCCTGTTCAGAGAATTTCCCAAGGAAGAGGGATACCTGGCCTATACAGAGGGAGGGGAGCTAGGTTTTTTTTCGACTCTCTCTCCTCCTGGGGTAGGTAGCTAACCTAGGAAGACTTCATTAAGTGCTCGCTTTATTCCTGTTGGAGTTTTTTCTTTCTTCGTTGTTCTGGGGAAAAGAAGTTTACCATGTTGGAATATATTTGTTTTTCGTATGTAAATAGTTATACATGTTTAGAAAATGTTGCACACAAATGTAAAAAAGAGACTGATAGGGTTTCTGGCCTAATGAAGGGGATACAGAAAGTTGGGAATGAGCTTCTTCGATGGAACTTAGGAGGGGAATCTTCTGGTATAATATGGAAAATTTTAAAAGTTGTGGTTCGCTGGGCACGCGAGCTGGGGGTAATAGAAATCAGGGATGGGGAAACACAGAGGAACAAAGTCCATAATAATGGGAGATATTAAAATAATTTCCTACAATGTAAAGGGCATTCACTCTCTGGTGAAGAGAACTAGATTGATGGGGGAATTGAAACGACTCTGGGGGGAGGGATATAGTTTTTTTTTAACACAAGAAACGCACCTGACAGTGACGGAATATAGTCAACTAAGAAGGGGATGGGTAGGCAGGGTGGAATCAGCAGCATCTCCAAATCCTAGGAAAGCAGGAGTAGCAATTTTAATTAAAAGGGATCTCCCGTTCCAAGTGAAAGCGGTAGAAACTGGGATGAAGGGATGTTTTGTGAGTCACTCAGAAGAAATAAGGGAATCACAAATTCATGATATTTATGCTCCTAACCAGAACAATTCCTAAGTAAAGTCCTACACAAGATAGCAGGATACCAAGAGAAACAAATAATACTGGGGGGGACACTTCCAACACAGTTAGGAATAGCCATATCGATAGATCATCAGGAACAGCTGTAACAAATGGTAAAGCAACAAGGATATTAAATAACTTAACAAAAGAGCAAGGACAGAGTGACATATGGAGGTGTCAACACATGAAAGAGAGAGATTTTTCTTTTTATTCCCCAGCCCACAAATCCTATTCGCGGATTGATGCCTTTTATACCCAGAAGCAGTATTTATACAAGATATCAAAGTCTCAGATATGCCGTTTTACCTTATCAGACCGTGCCCCGGTTTCTATTCAGTTAAAAGACGGAGCAGGTAGACAGACAACCATTATGGAGACTAAATGTTTCATTGCTGAATAGCAAGGCTTTGAAAAAGAAGCTAGGGGAATACCATAGAGGAAGTAGTAAGGATTGTTACAAGGCTGCTCAAATCTGTCAATCTGGGAAGCAGTTAAGGTGGTGGTCCGAGGAGAATTAGTCATGCAGTGGGCCTTAAAAAAATGAGAAACAAAAATATGAAGAACTAATGGGAAAGATAAGAGACTTAGAGAAAATACACAAACAGAAACCTCGGGCAGCCACGGTATACAAGGAGTTACTGAAAGTTAAAGAACTGAACAAACTGGAAAATGAGGGAATAGAAGGCAAATTTAAGATTTACAAATAATAAATATCAAGAAGTGAGAGGTAAGGGTATGAAATTACTAGCATACAGATTAAGGAAAGCACAAGCAGAGAGAATAATTACACACTTCACAAACAGAGAAGACCCGAGGAGATAGCCCAACAATTCTTAGATTTTTACAAAAAACTATACTCTGAGGAAGTAAAAGAGAAAACCAAAAGCTTCTTGCAGAAGTTAAAATTATCCAAACTAACCACTGAGATGGCAAAGACCCTGAATGTTCCATTTTCAGCCCAGGAAGTTAAAAGTGTAATTGATACATTGCCCACAGGAACATCCCCAGGCTCGGACAGTTTCAGTCCAGAATTTTACAAAATTAAAAAATACCTTGTCCGCTATATTAGCCCAAGTGTTCAATGATTGTTTAACAGAGGATAATGGACCAGAGACATGAGCAGAAGCCCTAATCATGGTCCTTCCAAAGCCCGGAAAACAGATAAATGTGAAAATTACAGGCCCATTTCCCTGTTAAATATGATTTTAAAATTCTAACCAAATTATTTGCCATTAGACCACAGAAATACATGGAATATTTGGTACACATAGCCGGGATTCATTCCTTACTGACATCTGATAGATAACATTAGGAAATTATTAAATGTACTGGAATATAGTAATCCCACAAACACAGCACAATTGGCAATTTTCTTAGATGCCGAAAAGGCCTTTGATAGTTTAAATTGGACATACTTAACATTGGTATCAGAAAAGATGAGGTTTACGAGAGATTTCTTGAAATGGATAAAACTATGTTATCGACAGCCAAAGGCTAAGATTAGAGTTAATGGCACAATTTCTGAATCCTTTAATATAGAAAGGGGATCAATACAGGGATGCCCATTATCGCCCCATTTGTTCGCCTTGAGTTTGGAACCACTGGCCGAGACTATATGAACCATGCCTAACATACAAAGACTAGCAATAGGGATGAACACTTGCAAAACATCTTTGTATGCAGATGATGTGGATAATCCTGAAAGCTCCATACCCCCCTTCTAGAGTTATTGGAGCAGTACAAAAATACTTCTGGTTTTAAGGTGGACAAAGATAAAAGTGAAGTATTACATATAAAAGGAAACAACATAAAGATGAGAGATTTAATTATCTTTAAATGGGTTTCAAATAAAATTAGATACTTGGGCATCTGGGTTCCAAAGAACTTAGAAAAGTTATACAAAGAAAACTACACCCCCCCCCCCCACAGATATTTACAGATCTAAACAGATGGAACAGCCTTCCTCTCACTTTTTCAAACAGGATAGAGGTTATAAAGACAAATATTCTGCCAAGACGTGTCTTCCTTTTTTCCACTGTTCCCTTAAGTATTCCATGAGTAGAGTGGAGAGGTCTGAGGAGACTGCTTTCCCACTTCGTATGGGCAGGTAGAAAGCCAAGACTTAGCTAGGCAGTACTTCCAAGAGGTGACGCAAAGAGGGGGTTGTGGGTTACCTGACCTTAGGAGTCACTACATCCAAATGATAGCACGAATCCAAATGATAGCCAAGATGATCCATCCTAGACAAAGAGAGAGATGGCAGCTACTAGAAGAGAAAGCCCATCCTCAAATTCCCTTGCAGATACTACCTTGGGCGGTTTTAAAGGAGGACCTGAGAGAGATTCAGAATTGTTGGACCAAGAACACTTTGGCTGCCTGGATACAGGTGAGGCAAGTATGGGAGTTACCAACTAGAATCTGGTCATATATCCCATTTAGACATTTGCCCGGGCTTCCAATAGAGATGACGGTTAGATGCCTAGGCAGGTGGGAGATACTAGGTTTAAGGTATATGTACCAATTACTGGATGGGGAAGGAGTTAAAAAAATTTGAAACATTACAAAAAGAATTTGAGATTCCTAAACAGGATTTCTTTTGTTACTTGCAGTGCAGGAACTTTATATTAAAAGGTCCTGGACTGGTAGCAATTAGGGGAGATCCAGACCCCGAGGTCAAGCTAATTCATAGGAGAGGACCACAATCGGAAACCAAACACTTAATTTTACAGATGTACATATTTTTACAAGTAGGGAAAGGAACACTTGCGATCCAGAATATCCAAAATAAATGGGAAGCAGAAGAGGAATCAGTCAATCAAGATTTATTTATATTGTGCTTTTCAGAAATCAAAGTGCAGGTACATAATAAAACAATCAACAACATAAATATAAAACCACAAACAGTTAATACAACCTATAAATTATCCATTAAAAGCCTGTTCAAATAAGTACGTTTTCAAAGCTGCCTTGAATGACTCACTATTGGAGAGAAAGACTGGGTGAGGATATGGGGGGAAGTGCATAAGACCACAGCTATGGCCTCCTGGAGAGAATTTAGGTGGAAGATATGTGGGAGGTACTTCATAACACCTTCAGTATCAAATTATTATAAGTGGTCCTCCACAGATAAATGCTGGAGGAACTGTGGTAACGGAACTTTTTATCACATTTTCTGGGACTGCCAGTTTGCACAGTCATACTGGGTGCAGATACAAACTGCGATATTGGAGATCATGAACCTTACCGCTCCACTGACCTTTATCCATCTGGTGTTGGGGGAGACCCCCAGGTGAATTGAAAAGGGCAACCTCCAGATACCTGTTCTATATATTGATAGTGGCAGCACTTAAAGTAATTACTCAACATTGGCTGACAAACAATAGGCTGACCCTTGAGCAATGGAAGGCAACTATAATGCAAATAAAGGCCTTAGGAGCAATCACAGCCAGGATCAGGTTGCAAGTAGAAAAGTTTAATTCAAGATGGCTGTCTTTTGTCATATATGCTGAGATAGATGAACAAGGGGTACTGGATCAGTTATTAGGATAAGGGGGGGAGGAGAGGGGAGATGGTTCTGGTTAAAGGAGAACCAGAAGTATTGCAAGAGGGCAGTGACCTTAATTAGATGGATACAGTCTATGGGAAAATCTCGGCCTGCAGCTAAGTAAAAACACACCCCAAGTTAAATGGTCTAAAAAACAACATTACTCCTTATGATGGTTTCATTATAATTTTATTACATTCTAAATATGCATCTTTCTTTGGCTATTGCAACACTGGGAAAAATTGTACATTGTGTTTTGAAAAGTTTAATATGTTGTGGGATTGGGGGGAGGAGGATTAAAACAAGCAATATAAGAAAGAAAATCTGAGCAGTTGAAGGCAAGATCAAAGAGATTGGGAGGTCCTAAGTCAGGTTGCCAGCGAGATGGTCATTGGGTTGAGAGTTGCTGGAAACCAGATGCAGGATATTTCTAACCTGTGGAAGGAACAGAGAGAGAAATTGATTAATTGGTGGGGAGATAAATAAGAAGGAAAACAGCTCTCTCTAGGAATGGTCTATAATTTATATTTTTCGTTTAGAGGTTATTATTGGGGGAATTGAAAACTCAAGTATAGGAACATAAAGATGTGAAACAAGATTTTTTTATTATTTTTTCATGTATTTCTGTACTGTTTGGAGAATGTAACTGTTAAAAAGATAAGGATGATAATTGCTTAATAAAATTTGAGTTAAAAACAAGATGAGTGGGTACTGGAAATAAAAAAAGAGGGGGGGGCATGCTTTGAAATTGATAAATACTTCCAGATCACCATCCCATTTGTATTCCTCTTACTCTGTGGGCCACTTGTCCCTTGTAAAAGAAGTCCAGACCCTGTTTCAAAAACATGGTATCAGATCTGTTATATCGCAAGACAGGAATGAATGGTTCTATTCCAAATACTTCCTAGTTACAAAGTGGACAGGGGGATCTTTGTCTTATGTTGGATCTCAGAGACCTCACTCTACATCAAATACAAGAAGCTTTGAATGGTGTCTCTGCAAGCCCTGATTTCCCTCTTGCAAAAAAAGGGACTGGCTTTGTTCCCTGGACATGAAGGATGCATACCTTCATATCAAAACCAGTGCCACAGACTATACCTCCACTTCATGTTAGAGGGTAGGCACTATTCATTCCGAGTGTTGCCCTTTGATTATCCTCAGTGCCACAGGTATTCACCAAATGCTTAACAGTGGTTGCAGAGGCCCTCTGAAAGGACAGACTTTACGGCTTCCCTTATCTGGATGATGGGTTTCTGAAGGCCAATCCAGAGAAGCTTGTCTTCACATCCTTTCCTAAATGATACACCTGTTCAAGGCACTAGGGATTACAGTGAATACACCAGAGTCAGTGCTGACTCCTTGCCAACAACACCTGCAGTACCTTGGGTTGGTACTGGACACTGACAAGTGATGTGCCTTCCTGCCACAGGACAAGGCAGATGCCCTTAATGCTCATGCACACATGATACAATATGCAAGAGTCACTGTGTATCTGCCAGGATGATGATGATCTCCTGGGCCTGATGGCTGCTGCCATAGAAACAGTGCAGTTTGCTTGGTTCCATATGGAAATCCACCAATGGAACCTCGGGGTAACATGGGATCAGTTGGACGAGATGGAACGATTCTCATCATATCTCTACTTCATTGAGTACTACTTTGGTGGATGGACCACAGCAGCTTGCTCAAGGGTGTGCCATTCCTTGTACCAGTGCCTGTACACTCACAACAGATGCCTTGGGTTCCAGTTGGGGTGCTTATCTTGGCTCTTTCCAGTCACAAACTGCACATAAATGTCCTGAAAATGTGAGCTGTCCTATACAGCTTCCAGGAATTTCAGAATCATCTCTGTGCCAGTTCTGTGATAATCTAGATGGACAATGTCAGTGTCTTACACTAAACAAGCGGTCACTGACTCCTGTCCCCTATGCAGGGAAGCAGTGTGAGTGTGGAACTTTCCGATGTCCCATGACCTTCTGCTGACAGCTGTGTTTCTACTAGGTCTCAGTCTTGTCAGACAGACTTGGCAGGTGTCAGTTCAAGATTCACAAATGGGAACTGCTGACCTCAGTGGTAAGCAACTTTTTTGCAAGATGGGGTCGTCCAGAGTTGGACATTTTTGCGTCCCCCCCACAATGCAAAACAGTCATGTTTTGTTGCTCGCTTGCTTCAGAGCCTGGAGTTTTTGACAAGACTCATTGTCCCCCTCTAGGAAAGGGAAATTCCTGTATGCATTTCCCCCATTCCTCTACTATAGAGGGTTCTGCTCAGGCTAAGAGCAGGGAGTGTCAGTCTCATTCTCATAGCTCTTCTATGGCCTCACCAGATTCGGTTTCCATTCCTTCAACATCTGGTGATAGAGCATCCTGTTCCTCTGTCCCTATGTTGGGGTCTGTTGTGACAGGACAAAAGGTCTCCGGTCCACTCGGACCTCAAGTCCCTACATCTGTATGAGGGCTCCTGAAACATAGCCATTGTCCATTTTGAGGTGCCATGTTAAGGTGGCTGATGTCTTGCTTGAGGGTAGAAAGCCTTCTACTAGGCATATTTATTCCTTGAAATCGAAGTGTTTCAGTTTCTGGTCTGCTTCCCTGGAATATGGACCCTTTTACATGTCCTGTAAATTTTATTCTGGAATACTTACTTTCATTATCTGATTCAGGTCTGCAGTATTCCTCTAGTAAGGTGCATTTGGCTGCTGTATCAGCATTTTTGTGCCCCATCGATGACCATATGCTTTCACAGCTAGAAGTGTCCCCTACTTTTCTGAGAGGAATCCTTCTTAAGAAACCTCTGTCTGTAATCCAGTCCCCCCTCCCCCCATGGGACTTGAATTTCATTCTTGAAAACTTGACCTTGGCTCAGTTTGAGCCTGCTGTGACTTGTGGCCTATGTTACCTTCCATGGGAAACATTATTCATAGTTTAGAGGGAACAATCAGCTGGATCTCGTATTAAACAATGTAAAAAAAAAATGGTATAAATTCATGTAGGATCATTGAACCTTGGATGGCAGTGACCACAATATGATAGAGATATTGATTTGGTGAGAAAAGAGATCCACTACTAGGGTCAAGTAATTCAGTTAATTTGAGGCCAACTTTGAAGAGATGAAGGAAAGATCTGAGGGGCCAGAACTGGGAATTTTTGTTCATGTACAGATGTACTGATGAGATATAGAGCATTATAAAGGCAAATTGCTATTGCTACAAAACAGCTGGGCTCTAAAAAAAAAAGGGGTCCACTGGAGGGAAGAAAAGACTTCAACGGTTGAATAACAGTGTTAGAAGGAAGCAAGCAAACCAAACGTTATATAGCGCTTTTCTTGAAATCAAGGCGCTTTACAAAAAAACAAAACATATAAATCAATAATATACATATAATTATATTAATTAAAATCGTCTGGGAATGCCATTTTAAAAACATAGGTCTTAAGTTCTGACTTAAGGAAGAGAAAAAGAAACATTCGTATAAAAATGGAGGAATGAGCCCATTAAGGAAAATTGGGAGACATACAGGGCTGATTTGACCATGTGTAAAAACACAATTAGGAAGAGTAAAAGAGTTTAATCTAGCAAGTAACTAGACAAAAATCCTAAACTCTTTTATAGATATATAAACTCACTTAAGTGAAAAGGAAAAATATATATATATATAGGGCCACTGCAGCTGGGAGACAGGATAGTTGATAATCCCAATAACATGGTGGAAGAAGTATAGATATTTTTCATCAGTTTCAAATAACATGGGAACAGACTATAAACCCACCATTAGAAAGGATCATCTTACTCAGGACGTGGAGAATAGGTTTAGTAAGGAGGTACTATATAAAAAGATGAGTAACTGCAACCTTTTAAAGTCACCTTGCCCTGACAACATAACACCCGTGCCTGTTAAAGAATTTGGCAGAACTGCTAACAGCTCCACTGAGCATGGTTTACAAATCATCACTGGGTATTGGTGTGGTTCCCAAGGAGTGGAGAGAAGCTATCATTACACCCATCTTTAAAAAGGGAAGTAGGCTCCTTGCCCCGACAACATAACACCCGTGCCTGTTAAAGAATTTGGCAGAACTGCTAACAGCTCCACTGAGCATGGTTTACAAATCATCACTGGGTATTGGTGTGGTTCCCAAGGAGTGGAGAGAAGCTATCATTACACCCATCTTTAAAAAGGGAAGTAGGCTCCGGATCCAAAACCATAGACCAGTCATCCTAACAACTATAGTGGTAAATGTTATGGAATCCATACCAAAAGGGTATCTGGTAGGGACAACATGCGACGATGGGGTAATGGATGTGACCCAATATGGTTTTACTAAAGGGCGGTTATATGTTACTAATTTGATTTCATTTTATGAGTCTATCAGTGAGCTACTTGATCTCAGCATCCCCAGCAACACAATTTATCTTGACCTTAGCAAAGCTTTTGACAAGGTCCCTTACTCAAAACTGGTTAGCAAGTTGAGCAGCATGAGGCCGGCCCGGTGGCACTGAGGATTGAGGCACTGGATGCCACACCTCGTGCCACGCCAGTGACCCGGGTTTGGAAACAGACTTAGGTCGTCGGCGGGGACAGGAAAGGATTGAGCATCTGGAGGACTGCTCCTTTCCTGGGGAGGGTGGGTTTGCTTGCCACAGTTCAAGTGGCTCCTGGTGTTGGCTGGGGGATGCCGCAACTTGCGGCACACTGGCAGGGGTAGAGCAGTGGCGGATGCCTTACGCATGGGTTCGAGAGCGCACCCATCACATGCAGGGCATCATTGCATGTCCTGCTCACTGGGATCTCGAAAACAAGGCAAATACCCTGGAGTCCTGGTAGTCGAAGGTGGGTCGAGGAGCAGACCACCACGCCCAATGCCAGATGCTATGGACTGCCTCCAGATGCTCTCCACATAAGAGTCCTGGCCACCCACTTGATTCCAGAAAGGTCGCTGGTAGGAGATGGTGGTCCCGCGCTGGGGGGCTTAGATCCAGGGGCTCGGTTGTCCAGGATGAGTGGGGGGAGAGCAACCCTGTCCGGCAGGTGGGCTGGGGATTTCAGATGGGCAGGAGCAGGTCTATCAGGCATCCCACTGGAGAAAGTCTGGGGGGGGCGGAGAGAGAGAGAGGAGTCTACAAAAAAAATAAGTCGAGCAGCATGGAGGTGAATTTCAGAGTTGTGGATCGGGTCCAGAATTGGTTATATGATAGAAAGTTAAGCATAAAGGGAGCCATCTCCAGACATATTTCAGTTAGCAGAGAGGGTGCCACAGGGTTCGGCCTTTGGTCCACTTCTTTTTAACTTATATGTCAAGGACATGTACTATGGTCTTAACTAGTTATATCAACAAGTCTGCAGATGATACTTACATAGGGGGACCAAATCTAACCTACAAGGATACTAGCCATAATCAGCTGGATTTGGATAGACTGTATGAATGGGCTAGTGAGCGGGGAGTGCAGGTCAATGCAGGCAAATGTGTAGTGTTGCATGTGGGCAGTAACAACCTTTGGGCTACATACAGTATATACTGGGTGGGACTGAATTAAAACCAGTCCAGGCGGTAAGAGATCTTGGAGTGGTGGTACAACCTAACCTCAAAAGCAATAACAATCTAGCAGTAGCAAAGGCAAAACACAGGTTTTTAGGATGTATAAAGAAAATTATACAGTGGCTTAAAAAATCCTTCGTTCTGATTGGCAGGTTGGCACCTTTTCCCCATTGTAAAATCTAGCATACTCCACGGGAAAAGGTGCTAGCCACCAGTCAGCCACATCAAGAACTCCACCTAAGATCACTCAGACCGTCACAAACCCGAGACTGTCAAACACGGCAATCTCCACTCAATGGCCCTCTCACAGAACTACTGCTCCCAGTTTTATTTTATTTATCAAGTCTAGGATTACAAATACCTTTGAGCCTGGGCTCTTTTACAAAGGTTCCACGTCAGAGAAATACAAATTATGGGGAACATCAAGACAGACACTACAATAATGTGGACTTTGCAAACAGAGTACAGATTAATACAATTCAAGGGTGCACTCCCATACAGCAGTATCTGCTAAAACACCAATCCAACCCTGAAAATAAAAACTTAAGTGAAAAACAATGTGTACCTCCTCATCTCCTGTATTGGCATCTTTTCACCTTCCGGTCTGATTCCAAGCCAGAACGCTTTTTCCCAGTAAAGCTGAGCAACTAAGCACCAGTCATGTGCTCGCACCTGTCGCCCCACTGCCTAGTCGCAACTAGCAACCAGTTCAAAAAAAGTTTAAATTAGAGTGGGTCCAATGCAGAACCAACTTCAGGAGGCTACCACAGCTCCTACAAAAAAAAAAAAACTGAGCCCGAACACAGTTGAGGACATCATCAGGCACACTGTTGAAAGTTTCCCAGTCCATGAAAATAATTGGGGTTGGGAATCACAAAACAGTACTGTGCATGTGAAGCAATATTGGAGCCCCAGCAACCCAGGACTATTTTCTTCTGGCAAGAAATGACATAAAAATAAAAAACAAAATTTCTTGATCGCTTTTTATGTCCAAAAGTAGATAGACATCGTATAATTGCAATATGACACTCCAGGGTGTGGGGTAATGCTGGGTTTACCCACTTGTGGTGTGGTTTACTCACTTGGCCTGCGGTCTCGTGACCGAACCATACCAGGCGTGGGTAAATCCAGCATTACCCCACACTCCTGTCATGGTATATTGCTTAAATGTTTGTTGAAAGAGGGAGATGTTAATTCCTATTTTTCAGTCCTTGGCCAGACCTCATTTGGACTTTTGTTCTCTGTTCTCTGCCCCTCATTTCAAGGGTGAAATGAGTTCTAAGGAAGGGGTCGAAAAACAAACAAATCTCATAAAAGCAGTGCAGGGACTAAGCAATATAAGATCTTACTTTGAGGGTATATCTTGCAGCGGGCCATCACCAGTAGGACTCCGCTGTCAGGCACTAGGACCACACGGAAACCTTTCTAGCTAGCAGTCTACCAGAGGGGGCCTCCCACCTCCAACATCAGTGTCTGATATCAGCTTATCCTATATAAGTTGGGTGGCTCCCCCTACCCTCCTCAGTCCTTACCCACCGTCGACCAGCGCACGTCAGACCACGGACTCCACGACAGCTACAGTTGATCGCCAGTTTCCTGCATTTTAACATTGTTTTCTCTTTTTCTTTTTCTTGTTTAGTCAAGTAAACACTGAAGTTATTTGGTGTCTGATCCTTCCTTTTATATCTTATCAGCCTACTTCAGCTTCTGAACACTCCACTAAGTGCATCTGTGGCAAACAGATCCTGGATAAGGACGGCCATTCTGTTTGCCTTTTCTGCCTAGGCCCTGACCCCAGTGCCGATCTGTTCTCATCCAACGCCTGTGCATTTCACCCCGGTGTCACCTAGGCTAAAGCCCATTGGGTGGCTCCAACACTCCCACAGGTCCACTGCAGGCTCTTCCCCCTACGCCAGCTGGGCCTTCTCTGGCCTTCCCTCCACCCAGCGTACCACTGCCCCAGCCTGGGGGACTGATGCCTGTGCCACTACCCACCCTTGTAGGGCTGCAGCCAGGGTACCAAACACCTATCTCAGGGGGTCTGGTGCTGGCCTTCCCTTATCCGGCTCCCGGAGGGCCAACGCAGGCTTACCCATATCCTTTCACCAGTCAGGCCACAGCCACTTTATAACTACCCAGTGCCTGGGGGTCTGGCACCAACACCCGTGGATTACCACAGTCTGATATTGGTGCTGTCGGCATTAATACAGTTGCAGACCCCTTAACCTGGGTGTGCCCCCACTATCGCACCCCCAGGAGCCTCCTCGGGGCACTGCTCCTGCTATTCCGGGACCCAGTGTACCTACTAATCCCAGGAGTCCACGGACACTGATACATCCATTCACTTGGTTGCCTCAACCTGGCAACAATGTGGCTAAGGACACTGCTACCAGTGATGTCAGTTCTGAGCCCTCTTCCCTGGAGGGGTCTCCTCAGGGGATGACGGGGAACCCAGTAACGTCCCCAAGTCTCTGCCTGATGACCCCACCTTTATGGATATAATGAGACATATCCAGTCCACGATGGGGTGGGAAACTTAGGAGCAAGACCCTGAGCATCGCCGCCTACCAGTGTACCTTTGCCAGCACGATGCTTCCCCTCTCGTGGTCCCCCTGATGATTGAGTCACACGATGACATTACTAAGGCTGCATGGCTTCACCCACAAACTATTCCTGTGGTCCCTAAAAAGGCTCACAGACTATACCATCCCCTAGCTGGTAAGTGCTTTTTTGGTGAGCACCCCAAGGCTGACTCAGTGGTCATTAATGTGGCACACGACCACACCAAGCATCCAAAGCACCTCTGCACTCTCCCTCTAGACAGAGAATCAATGCAGCTGGACCAGGTGGGCAAGTGTGCTTTTGCTTCAGCTACTCTTGCCATAAGGGCCCTTAAGTTCCTGGCTCACATGGTGCAGTACCAAAATTTGTTGTGGGACCAGGCTCAGTGATGTCAGATGATCCCTTCTAGCAGCAGACTCTCCAGGCCCTGAAGACGGGATCCAACATTGGCACTCATGTCCTCCAGGTGGCATATGGTGCAGTGGACACTTCTGGCCATGTGGCGATGGCAGGTATTAGTCTGCAGCGTCATGCCTGGCTCAGGGTCTCAGATTTTGCCGCTGATGTTCAGTCCAGTATTCTAGAAGCCCCCTTCCATGGTTCCAAGCTGTTCGGGGGTGATGTCCAGGACATTATTTTCGGGCTCCAAAATTCTGGGAGAGCCTTAAAGTATTCCACTCTATGTACCATACGTAGCCAAAGTCAGGTCACAGACCCCCTTTTCGTTGCCCCTCCTGGAGGCAGTCCAGGGCCCCTTTCAAGGTCCAGGGCAAGAGTAAGACAGCAGCTGCCCCACCGATGCCTTCCCTCGCCCTTCCCCAGGCTGTGCTTCCACAGTCCAGTCAGGGGCTGCCTCCACCTCCTGACTCCTTTCTGCCCCCCCCCCCCGGCTTCAGGAGGTGGCGGTCGGGGATCGATTCTCCCGCACTTGGACAAGTGGAGATCCATTACTACTGACAGCTTGGTGCTTCAGCTCATAGAGCATAGGCACACTCTAGAGTTTCTGGAGTGGCCCCCGCAAATCCGCCAAGGGCATCCACATGTCCACCAGGCCATGTTCCTGTCATATGGGCCGGAATTCAATCCCTGCTGCAAAAAAAGGCCATAGAACCCATTGTCTCTCTCTCCCCCCCCCCAACAAGGATGGGGGTACTACTACTATTTTTTTCTTGGTACTCAAGATTACAGGATCTTCATCCCAACCTAGACCTGAGCAATCTCAACTTGTACACAGAGTACAAATGTTTCCGGATGGTCACCCTGCAGGGCCTACTGCCCCTGCTTTGCCAGGGGGACTGGCTATGTTCTTTGGATATGCAGGATGATTATCTGCATATCAAAGTTTTTGCGGCCCACAAGCATTTACTCAATTTTCATTTCATGGAGGAGCACCATCAGTATCGGGTACTGCCCTTTTTGTCTTTCCTCAGCCGCCAGGGTGTTTACCAAGTGATTGGCGGTGGTGGCTGCAGCCTTGAGGAGACAGGGGTTTTTACATGTTTCCTGGTCTGGATGACTGACTCCTGGCGGCCCCATCCAGGGACCGTCTCTTGCGAACTCTGGAGGGTGCCTGTAGCCTGTTTAAGTCCCTGGGCATTACTATCAACCTGCCCAAGTCCTTCCTTACCCTCTGCCAGTGCCTCCTTTACATAGGGGCTGTTCTGGACATGACTCAGGGCAAGGCTTTTTTGCCTCTGGAAAGGGCGGAGCGACTCATGGCTCAGGCCCACCTCCTGCTCTACAATTGCTACATTCAGTCATGGGAATTCCTCAGGCTTCTGGGGCTTATGGCCACTGCCATTGCGATGGTTCCCTTAGCCAGGCTACATATGATGATCCCACAATGGGACCAGCATGTAAACTCCCTAGATCAGCTAGTGCTGGTGTCGGGCCCAGTCAAGAAAGTCCTTCTGTGGTGGCTGGAGCCCAGCAATGTCTCAGGGAGTGCCCTTCACTGTCCCTCCCACTCATCAGATTCTCACAACCACCTCAAGCCTCAGTTGGGGTGCCCATATGGGGTCCCACCAAACCGAGGCGACTTGGTTGGAGATCGAGCAGGATTTCCACACCAGTATCCTGGAGATGTGGGCAGTCCTGTACGCCCTTCAGGCCTTACAGACTCCGTTCTCCCCGGGTCCAGTATTGGTTCAGATGGGCAACATGTGCATTGTTTATTATATAAATAAGCAGGAGGGGGACTCATTCCTACCCCCACGTGGGGAAGTGAATAGGGTCAGGTATTGGGCCTTCGATTAAGGTCTTCAGCTCGCAGCCATCCATGTTCCTGGTGTCCAAAACCTCCTGGCAGACACTGTAAGCCGCTCATGGTCCAGGGCCCATGAGTGGAAGCTTCAGACCTCGGTTGCAGAAGACCACTTCGACAGATGGAGTCAGCCAGAGATGGACCTTTTTGCCTCACTATTAAATGCAAAACTGCTACATTTCTGCTCGTTAGATCCAGGGCCTGGAGTTTTCTGGTGAGATGCATTGTCCCTCTCTTGGACAGGGAGGTTTCTGTATGCCTTCCCTCCCTTCCTGCTCCTTCAGCAAGTTCTCATCAAACTCTAGATGGAAGGGGCAACCATGATCCTCATCGCCCTTTCTGGCCTCACCAGATCTGGTTCCCCTTGCTGCAACAACTGGCAGTGGAACCTCTGCTGCCCCTGCCCCTGTGCTCGGGCTTGCTCTCCCAGGACCAGGGCACCCTAGTCCATCTGGACCTGAAGTCAGTTCATCTCCATGCAGGGCTCCTGAAGATGTAGCCTTAGCCAGATCTGGGGTTTTCCCCAGAGTGGCCAATGTGTTGGTGGCGGCCAGGAAGGCCCTCCACCAGGGCCATCTATTCCATGAAATGGAAATGCTTTGCTTTATGGATTGCCTCACGTCAGTTGAATCCCTTCATCTGACCAGTGTATCAGCTCCTGGAATACCTCCTGTACCTCTCAGACTTGGGGTTACGATATTCTTCTATTAAGGTGCATCTTTCTGCCATCTGTGCATATCATGTACCTGTGGACGAGTGCACAGTGGCCCAACTTGATGTGTTTCGCACCTTTCTGCTGGGCATTCTGCACTTGAAACCCTTGATTCAGAATCCTGTCCTGCCTTGGGACCTTAATTTTGTGTTAGAAAAGCTTACATTCTAGGGACGTGGATATGTTGTTCTATCCACACAATCTGGCAGTGCTCTTTCCCCTTTAAGATGTGTGTAACCCCCTTGTTACCCGGGGTTACTAGAATCCCAGTAAGATCTAGTGGTAGACAGGGAAGGCAGTTTGTGAAACTCCAGTTAAATGGGTTTCACACTGTCTCACTCTGTTATCAGTCTCAGCTGAGACTGAGGGATGACATCACCAATAGAACTATCGCAGCTGCATGAGCCACATTGGAATCTGCAGCAAAGGAAGTTAGTTAGAACGTTGGGAGTTTTGAAGTCAGTGCTTCAGTTTGTCTTCAGTGAGTGTGTGTGAAGTAGGGAGCTTGCTGTTAAAGCAGCTCAGTGAAGGCTCTAGGAGCCTCAGCCCTGACAGAGGGCTACTTGTAAGTAACAGGGTGTGTGTCTCCACCTTAAAGAGAGACAGAAGATTACTGAAGTGGTGGAGACCGCTGTTTTTGGGTCTCAGTGCCCCCTCCCTCCGGGGGGGGATAAGAAGGATTCCCTGCAGATTTCTGGGGCAATCCCCTAATTCTGCTTGTGAAGGAAAAGCTGCCTGTTCGTTCCAGTACTTATTTGGGAGAAAAGAAGATTTGTGAGTCGCCTGTGGGGCACCTGCAACGAGAGGGTGAGTGTCTGCTCTGGTTAAAAGGGCCTATGTTTTCACCCTGGGACTTGTGTGACAATGTGGGGATTGAACTATTAAATATTGGGAAGCCTAGAGTAATGGGCTAAGCAAGTTAAAAGTAGTTTCAAGTCCGGAGTGTGTTGGAATGCAAATAATATGTAGAGGTGATGTGACAGACGTCTTCCCTTAATCTACATTTGAAAGTTCAATAAAGGAATTGTTCAGTTTCCAGAGAAATTGCCGGGTATGGGTTGTGGGAGCTGGAGGTGGGTGGCCCCTCATCTTTAGTGACCAGGTCCACCTCTATGGATTTCTTCTGTGGTTTTCTACTTTGCCTCAGGCACTTGGCCAGTGATTGGGGAAGTACCCAGACGAGGGATTGTAAGGAAAATTCTCTCTAGGAGTCGCAGACTCTAGTGTGGTGTGGGGAGCCATGACAGGATAATTGGTTCATTCTTCCAATGGACCGTGCGAATGGGATAATTGGTTCATTCTTCCAATGGACCATGAACAGGATAATTGGTTCATTCTTCCAATGGACCGTGAATCAGGTGGCTGGTGTGGGAGCCGGGCCAGTGGGGAAAACCCAAGAGTGTACAAGTCGGGCTGTGTACCCAAAACTGCATGCAAGTCCGGGCTGTGTGCCTGGTGGGTCTAGAGCCTGAGGGCTGGAAATAGTGAAAAAGTGTTCTGTTGTCTCTAATCTGCATTACCGGGAAATGTAGCCCCATGGGGGTCCGTCTATGCTTTGTTTGTTCAGCTAGGATGTGAATAAAAGCCACACTGAAGAATCCCATTCCTGGTTCTGGACATTACAGTTATTGCTTCCTGTGTTTGGATTTACTTGGGTGCCCCTGTGCAGAGTAGCCAAACCTAGGTCCCCTGTGCCGAATAACCTCATCCTCCCTGAACCCAGTCCCCACCAGGTACCGCTGTCAGCTTCAACAGCATGCCACCTGTCGTTTTGCTAAAAGGCAGGGGTGAGGGGTTACAAAAATGGAGGCACCGCTTTGGATTTTGTTCTGGGAGGAAGGTGCTTGGGCAAGGGGGCTAGCGTTTTGGCTGTCTGGCAGTGGGTAGCCCAAAAAGCTGAAGCAATTTCCCTAGTGTGTTGCTGTGTGCTGTGGATCTTGTGCTGCTGTTTAAAATTGCCAACTGTTTACCAAGGAGCAGTAAAGCCAAAGAGTGTGCCCTTGTCCTGCATCAAAATAGTTTACAGTGTTTTTGCCTGCTTTAAAATAAACTGTGGTAAAGAAACATGTGGAAGACTAGGGGTAGCAACAGAAAAATTGTGCCCTGGACGTTTGAAATGCTTTTGAGATAAACTGCGGTAAAGAAAAGTGTGAAAGACTAGGGGTAGCAACAGGAAAATTGTGCCCTGGACGTTGGAA
Source organism: Neoceratodus forsteri (assembly GCA_016271365.2). NCBI lineage: Eukaryota > Metazoa > Chordata > Ceratodontiformes > Ceratodontidae > Neoceratodus > Neoceratodus forsteri. Next base: position 333,960,714 of record CM057456.1, on the reverse strand, counting down.
ATGCTTTTGGAAATGAATGAGAGACTTGCAGGTGTAATGGCTATGTTAAATGGCTGAAATGGGCTCCCGCCGTGGAGTCAGTTGGTAAAGAAAAAAAGTTGCATTCTGCAGTTTAAATTTGCCTGCTCGACGATCGCCGTAAGGAGAAGAGCCCTCGCGAGGAAGAAGAGGCTCATTTGCATGGCGTCGTGTGGTTGGTCAGGCTGCAATCAGTCCCGCCCCTCAGCCAGCTCTACAGTGACTGCCCCAGCATTCGAGAGGGAGTGTGAGTGGAGTGCGTGTACTGGCAGTAGAGGAGCATCGCGGAGTGTTAAAATTGTTGTAAACAGTTTAAAAATTGACTTTCTTGTTTAAAATCGGGCTCAACCCGCTAATCGATTGTTGAAATTGCAGAAGTGGTGGTTGAAAAGATGATCGGTAGGACTGCCCGCCTGTTTCTGTTCTGAGGCCTCCAAGAACTGGCTGCAGGCCGTTTTTCCCCATCGCAGCAAACTGCTACTGATAACAGTAAGTAAACAACCTAAAAACTGCTCAAACAGTGATTTTCTGCCCTATGCCATGTAAATGTGTGTGCAGCAGTGTAGCCGCTTTGCAAGTAACGACTGTGTAAAGTCCTGCCAGCAAGTGCAAGTCTGTTAAGCCATTGACTGTGTGCATAGTAATGAATTTAGCCTCAGTTTAAAGTTTGCAGCCAAAGTTTGCAGCCAGAGAGAGACTGTGGGTTGTAGCCAATGTGCAGCACTAGTTATACAGGCAATCATGTGCTAAGAACCTGAAGCTTTAAGGGACTGTGAATAAAAGAAATGTTTCCAGCATGTAAAAAGTCTGTGGAAAATCCTGTAAATGTGGTTAAAGCAAGAACAGAGCAAGTTGTGCAGTTTGAGCAAAAGTTATCAGTAGTTTGTGTAAATCGGGTGCGCAGTGGCTTGACCCAGATTCTAAATGTTGATGCACAGGAGTGCGGCAGCCATTACAGGGTGGGGTAGTAAAGTAAACACAGCAGCAGAGGAGCCATTTTACAACTAAAGAGTGTGTTCAATAAAGTGGGACTTTCAGTTACAGTGAACTTTTGTTTGTTTTCTGCAGTTATGGCCTCAGGACCAGCTCGTTACCCGGATCATGCCCGGGTTGCAGTAACAGCAGCAGTAAATAGACTGAGGGATATTGAAAAGTGGTGTTATGGAGGACAACTGCCTCCTCATGTGGCGATTCCTGGTTTTCCAGTGCATGTATGTCAAATATGCTTGAGAGCTGGAAGGGACGTCTTCATGATTCCTCACTGTGCTGGATGCTTAGAAAGATATGGCTTGTATAAAGTGCCTCAAATTCGGTTGGCTCCCACATGGACAAAGGTTCAGGAATCTGCAGTTGGCAGCACACAGCACCAGCCTGAGCCTGTGGAGGAAGGCCCCTCGGGGAGTGTGGCACAAAGCTAGAGGGTGCAGAGTTAGAGACAGAACCACAAGTTGAAGTTTCAGATACTGGATCCCAAAAAGAAAGTTCAGATAAAGCATCAATAGACCCCTGGAGGGGGGGCCTAGCCCAAGTCTCTTAGATGAAGATGAGATGCGGGAGGCCTTTGAGTGTGAGGTGTCGACCTCCGCGCCTAGTGATGAGTGGATAATCTCAGGGGTGAGAACGACTGCTCACTCCTGGGCTCAGATCCTCAGTGAAGAGGAAGATGAGGGGGAACCTATGTGGCCTTGTGAAAAAGGAACGGGTACACAGCCTCAAGATCTTGCCTCGGAGGAATGTATGGAAGAAAGTGGTGATGCCATTGCCCTGGCTTCGCAAGAGGAAGAAGTCAGGGATCCGTTTCTACTTTCTTTAAGGATGCGAAGCTGGCAGAACCAGGACTGGCCACCCCCAAGCCAGGCCAGCGGTCTCAGATTGACCAAAGCAAGTAAAGAGGAGAGACTGGTTCGTAGGAAGGCAAATGAGATCTATGGTATGACCTTTCCTACCTTTCCTCAGAAAGTCTGGGAGGAGGTTGAGAACTGCAGGAAATCCTGGATCTGGGATGAAGCAATGAAAAGTGTGCATCCTGGGGCTAACAAGCATGTAAAGAATAGACTGTTCCACGAAAAGTATACCCAGTGGAAGAGAGGCAGGACACTGTTTATAGGCAGAGTGAGAATAGTGGACGGAGAGGGACATGAAATTTCCCACTGTGTGAATTATGTGCGCCCAGACGGGGTAATAATTCAAGCTTCTGACCCTCGGTACTATTGGCCTCAGTGCAAGGACCTCCCAGCAAATGTGCCCGTGCCTACTAAATGGAAAGCTGAGCAGTGGTAGTCAATACTGCCACACCAGACTGTGAAGTGCCTTTATTGATCCGCCAATATGAATATCCAGGACTCAGGTGCCCCACATTCATCAGTCTACAGTGTACTGGCCTTTCCAGACTCCATCGACTGGCCCACCAGATGACTTCAGATCCAGAGAGGACACCATCCCAGCTGTATCCTGTTCATCGCCTGGTAATCGGATGACGTCAGACCAGCTGTTTTCTTTTTGTTCCTGTTCTAAGGTTCCATCTCCAGAGATGACATCATCCCAGCTGTTCCCAGATGTGCCCTCCTGTGGTTCCCGGAAGATGTCCGCCCAGCTGTATCAGAAGAAATGCTGCCAGGGAGAGTCTTCGTCAGAGGTGCAGGTCGGTCCCAAAATGTCCATTCTACAAGTGGCTGGTAAGTCCGAACTTTTCTATCTTTATAACATTGCAGTACACACCCCTACACTAGCAGACTTCAAAATGTGTGAACTGTCCTCAAAGACTCTCCCCTTCGGAACTTTAGTCTGTTAGAACTGTGCTTCACCAGGCTCCGGCCCAGGAGAGACTCTTTATTGGACTAGCCTTCAGGCATTGTGGTCACTAGTTGGGACTTTTAGGACACTCCTTCCCCCCAAATGTGTATTGTAAATAATGTCGTTGTTTTCTAATGTAAATACTGTTTTTTCTACCTTTTTCTAAAAAATATCTTTTTGGGATTATTCAGTGTTTTGATGGTAGGGGTCTAGGTAGACTGTGTATGCAGATTAGGAGTGTGTGTTGTCTTTCTTTTTTCTTACAGGTGTTCCTGGGAAGACAGAAGAGAAGACAAGAAGAGGAGGAGGGGCTCATTGGAGTTCCTCATTAGTACTTAAGTGTGTAGAAAATTTAAAGTACTGTGGTGTTATTGTTATGGTTACTGTATTAACCCTTTCCTTCCACAGGTGTGGTTGTGGGGGTAGGGAGGAGGCAGTAATGTGGTATTTTAATGGTGTGTGGTTGCAGGTTGCCCAAGGTCGGGGAGGTCCCCAGGTTGTTTTTGTTTTGGGGGTATTAGGTTAGAAGCAGATAGGTCTTCCCTAGAGGGTTGGGGGGATAGACAGGCTGTGGCCCTGAACTGCAGTAGGGACCGCAGTGCTGATCTATCAGGACTATGCTCTGGATGGTTCTACCAGAGCCACTAGGTGTCCATAGTAAGTGGATAGTGTAGAGGCTGATATGTCAGCTAAAGGCCTCTAGGCCCTTAGTGTTGCCTGCCTGTGCTTGCACATGGTAGGAGGGGGCCTGATCACCCCCCTCACTTGGTAGCACATAGGGTGGGATGGCCTAAGGCGGGTAAACAATGACTCATGGACAGTCATTTTCCTGGTCGAGGCGCAGTGTAACCCCTTATTACCCGGGGTTACTAGAATCCCAGTAAGACCTAGTGGTAGACAGGGAAGGCAGCTTGTGAAACTCCAGTTAAATGGGTTTCACACTGTCTCTCTCTGTTCTCAGTCTCAGCTGAGACTGAGGGATGACATCACCAATAGAACTATCGCAGCTGCATGAGCCACATTGGAATCTGCAGCAAAGGGAGTTAGTTAGAACGTTGGGAGTTTTGAAGTCAGTGCTTCAGTTTGTCTTCAGTGAGTGTGTGTGAAGTAGGGAGCTTGCTGTTAAAGCAGCTCAGTGAAGGCTCTAGGAGCCTCAGCCCTGACAGAGGGCTACTTTTAAGTAACAGGGTGTGTGTCTCCACCTTAAAGAGAGACACAAAAGATTACTGAAGTGGTGGAGACCGCTGTTTTCGGGTCTCAGTGTCCCTTCCCTCTGGGGGGGGGATGAGAAGGATTCCCTGCAGATTTCTGGGGCAATCCCCTAATTCTGCTTGTGAAGGAAAAGCTGCCTGTTCGTTCCAGTACTTATTTGGGAGAAAAGAAGATTTGTGAGTCACCTGTGGGGCACCTGCAATGAGAGGGTGAGTGTCTGCTCTGGTTAAAAGGGCCTATGTTTTCACCCTGGGACTTGTGTGACAATGTGGGGATTGAACTACTAAATATTGGGAAGCCTAGAGTAATGGGCTAAGCAAGTTAAAAGTAGTTTCAAGTCCGGAGTGTGCTGGGATGCAAATAATATGGAGAGGTGATGTGACAGATGTCTACCCTTAATCTACATTTGAAAGTTCAGTAAAGGAATTGTTCAGTTTCCAGAGAAATGGCCGGGTATGGGCTGTGGGAGCTGGAGGTGGGTGGCCCTCCATCTTTAGTGACCAGGTCCACCTCTACGGATTTCTTCTGTGGTTTTCTACTTTGCCTCAGGCACTTGGCCAGTGATGGGGGAAGTACCCAGACGTGGGATTGTAAGGAAAATTCTCTCTAGGAGTTGCAGACTCTAGTGTGGTGTGGGGAGCCATGACAGGATAATTGGTTCATTCTTCCAATGGACCGTGCGAATGGGATAATTGGTTCATTCTTCCAATGGACCGTGAACAGGATAATTGGTTCATTCTTCCAATGGACCGTGAATCAGGTGGTCGGCGGGGGAGCTGGGCCAGTGGGGAAAACCCAAGAGCGTACAAGTCGGGCTGTGTACCCAAAGCAGCGTGCAAGTCCGGGCTGTGTGCCTGGTGGGTCTAGAGCCTGAGGGCTGGAAACAGTGATAAAGTGTTCTGTTGTCTCTAATCTGCATTACCAGGAAATGTAGCCCCATGGGGGTCCATCTATGCTTTGTTTGTTCAACTAGGATGTGAATAAAAGCCACACTGAAGAATCCCATTCCTGGTTCTGGACATTACAGTTATTGCTTCCTGTGTTTGGATTTACTTGGGTGCCCCTGTGCAGAGTAGCCAAATCTAGGTCCCCCTATGCCGAGTAACCTCATCCTCCCCGAACCCAGTCCCCACCAGGTACTGCTGTCAGCTTCAACAGCATGCCACCTGTCGTTTTGCTAAAAAGGCAGGGGTGAGGGGTTACATGTGCCATAAAATCTTCAAGCTGGCTCCTCCCACCTAACCCGGGTGGTAGCTCCCCCAGCACTACCCCGTGACACCAGTCTTCATTTCCGCTTGGAAGAATAGGTTCCCTCCTTACCGCTCTGCATTACCGAGGCCTTAAAAACCTTCTAAAAACCCTTTTGAGAGTTTTTCAACAAATATTTGTGTTCTGTACTTCTCACTATTCCAATGGATGATGCGAAGTCTGCTCAGGTTGTGGGCAGAAGATGTCGCGATCTGACCCGCACTCCTTGTGCGTATACTGGGCCACGAGCATGATGTCCAGGCCTGCCATTTTTGTTGCACCTTTTTGCTTTCGACTCTGGAGGATCGCCTCTCCTGCTTGCTCCTTGGACAACCAAGCAAACAGGATCCACTCATCCGCTCAAAGGAGGCACGGAAGGTGGTTTCTGCGGCTGTGGATTCCACCAAGCAGTTAGCGGTCATGGAGGAGGATGCGGTTCGGGCCGTGGTGCACTCCTCCTTGGCTTCGGTCTTCATGCTGCTTCAGTTGCTCTGCAGTGCATTCCAGGAACTGTGCCAGTCTCTCCCTACTTATGGGAATGGTCCCTTGGGCTCTAAGAAGTCCAAGAAGTCAAAGGAATCCAAGGAGAAAGAGGCCAAGAAATGGTCCCGTCGACGCTCATGGGATCGGGGGTGTTTTCGGGCCCTTCAGCCGAGACTTCACTTTTGGCTGCCGGCTGCACGATACACCCGTCGGGCCAGTGAGCCAAGGATCAGACCGACTCTCTGGCCGAGATCTTTCTTGAGCCGGTCAAGCCAATCCTTTCTTCAGAGGAGGTTGACACCTCTCTCAAAGACTCCAGTTCTCTCTGGGGGGGGGTAGGCCACTGTCCCGCTGCCTCCCACTCCAGAGCTTCCTGACTAAGGGGTGGGTTGGCAGTCGCCAGCTCTCTCTGATGGACCCCACCAGTCCCCCCGGTGTTGGCCAAGGTCCCGCTCTGGTAGCCCGGACTCTGGCAGCCCATGCCATTCTCAGCATTTGCACTCTAAGTACTTGGGCAAGCAGCACCACCGCTATTCCTCCTCATCCTCCTTGGGCAAAGAGAGGCACTGGCACAAGCTGCATTGGCGCTACAAGGAGTTCATAAGGCAGCAGCTTCTGTTTTCCCAGATGAAGTTGCCCTGGTGCCCAACCCAGCCATAACTGCACTGCCATTACTGGTGCCACCGCAGACCCTGCCCTGGCAGGAGCCAGTCCGAACAGCCCGGTGCAGCCCACTCTAGCTTCTCCACCAATAGTGGTGGAGCCGCTGCTGCCCACTATGCCAAAGGATGGCGTCCCGACCAAGGATGCTCAGCCCGAGAAAGGGCTTCCCCATCGGCTCAAAGTTACTTTCACCCCTGAGCACCCCCAGTGAGTTACCTGTGACATGGGTGGTAGGCCTCTGTTTCATGAATCCTTGGAATCGGAGGGTTCCTTTTCTTACGCCCACCTGGTGGACATGGTATCGGCTGAGGATCTCTCTACAGAGCAGGGCCCCACTTCATTCATAGGCCTTCTCCGCTTGATCTCTGAATCCATGGGCCTCCAGCTGGAGCCCGTTTAGAAGAGGGAAAGGTACCCCTTGACTGAGATCTTGGGCTGGGGTGATACTCCAATGGAGGCCTTCCCAGTCCCGGATGCTATCCTCGGTTCTGCTCTGGATCTGTGGCAACACCCAGCCTCTTGCCCGGCACCTTTGGCCCGGATGGCCCGCAAGTATACGGTCCCTACCAGTTCCCTGTCAGGATTTACTGAGCACCCCTCCACTGAGAGGCTGGTGACCAACTCTGTCTTTTGGCACATGGGCAATGTGGGGGACATGGACAAGCTCCCTGACAAGGGAGTCCAAACAGTTGGACCACTCAGCCAAGAATGTGTATGCCGCCTCTTCACTCATCCTCAGGCAAGCCAGTTCGGCTGTCCTGATGGCCCACTTTACGCATGCCCTTCTGGGGTCCTTGGACGAGGTGCTTCCCCACCTCCCTGCAGACTTGCAGACTACTGTCAAGCAAGTAAGTAAGTAAGTAAGTAAAAATTTATTTTTAAGCGCTTTTCGATATCAAAGCGCTGTACAAATAGAACAATTTAAATACATACAAATTTCATACATATAAACAACAACAGAAATAACAATATAATTACAATAAAATACAATGAGTCACTACCCATAAGCTATTTGAAATAAATAAGTTTTAAGTTCTGACTTAAAGCTCTCAACGGTCAGGCAGCTTCATATCCCACGAGTAGAGAATTCCACAGGGTAGGGGCAGTATAAGAAAATGCCCGTGCTCGAAGTTTTAAAGGAACCTCTGGGAACTCTAGCAAATCCTCGCTGACGGAGCGGAGGAGCAGAGGGACAGTAGGGAACAAGCAGATCTTGAAGATACCATGGTCCCTGTTCGTGTAGGGGCTTTATAGGTCAGTAACCACCTTAAAGGTGATCCGCCACTGAACTGCAGCCAGTGCAGCTCAGCGCACAGGTGTAATATGATTCCTCATAGATGTCCCAGTCAAAAGCCTGGCTGCTGCGTTCTGCACTAGCTGCAAGCGGTGGATATCAACTCCGCAGCCCAGGTACAGGGCATTGCAGTAATCAAGGCAAGAAGTAACAAAGGCATGGACCAATGTCGAAGGTCAGCTGGAGGAACAAGGTGTTTCACCCGAGCAATATTCCTCAGATGATAAAGGAAGATTTGACAGCAGAAGACACCTGAAATTTCAGCGCCAATCTGTCGCCACACAACGCCTAGGCCACGCACCCGTCTGAGGTCGAGCTGCACCACCGATCCACGCCCAAGGGGAGACCAGCCCTACAACTCCGCCTCAAGGCGACCTGAGTCCACCACCAACACCTCAGTCTTATCCGGGTTTAACCTTAGCCAGCTGGCACTCATCCAATCATTGATCTCGGATAGACAGTTGTTAAGTATAGAGACTGCATCTTCGTTCGGGACTAAAGGACAAATATAGCTGGGTATCATCTGCATAGCAGTGAAAACCAAGCCATATTGCTAATAATGTCTCCAATGGCAGCATATAGACAGCGAACAACATGCGAATGCCAAAATGGGGCCCTCTTGAACACCACAAGGCAGGGAACAGCGTCAGAGGAATAAATTCCAGTGATAACCTCTGTCTCCGCCCTGTGGAGAAAAGATTGAAACCATTGCAGAACCGTACCAGACAGTTCACAATAAAACCGCAGGCGTTCCAAAAGCACACCATGGTCCACAGTGTCAAATGCTGCAGAGAGATCAAGAAGGACTAGAATAGTACAAGTCTTTTGATCTCTCACTATCAGGAGATCATTTAGAACCCGGACAAGAGCAGTCTCAGTACTATGTCTTTTCCTAAATCCCGATTGAAGAGTATCATAGACCATCAAAGTCCAAGACCATGCCATAGCGTAGCAGCAATTCCAGATGGCCATGGACATTGGCGATTCCTGCACCTGGTCCATCGCCGCAGCAGTTGCTATGCACTGCAGGACTTGGCTGTGCATCTCTGCTTTCACCACTGATATGCAGCACAAGTTGGTAGATGTGCCCTTCTTGAAGACTGACTTGTTTAGTCCCAGTGTGGAGGGGCATCTTACCAGGACTGAAAAGTCCAGTGCCATCCTGGACTCGGTGATGTCTGCTCAAAAGGACCAGAAAGGCTCCAAGTCTACCAGGAAAAAGCCCTTTCAGCATGCCTCAGCCCCTGTGGCCAAATCTGCCCAGCCCCAAGCTGGTCAGCAGCAGGCCTGGCATCCGAGACCAAATCGGTGGCATAGGTCATCCGGAAGCCAGGGGGTCGGGGATCTGGTAGTCCCTTGATCAGACCCTCCTCTACTTCCAAGCCTGCCCAGTGGTGGGATGGTGGTGCCCTCCCCTCTCCCCTCCTGAACACCCTGGGTCCTCCTGTGGGGGGGGCCAGCTCTGCCTCTTCGTTTCTGCCTGGTCCGCTGTCGCAATGGACAGGTGGGTTCTCGAGGTGGTCAGACAGGGTCTGCCTCTGGAATTCAAGCAGTACCCTCCCAGCTGAGCCCGCACCTCACAGGAAGACATGCTGTCAGCCGATGCCCAGTTGGCCCTTTGGAATGACATTTCCCAGCTCCTGCTCAAGGCAGTGATAGCTCCAGTCCTGGACCCTCCACAGCATCCAGGGTTCATGTCCAGGTACTTTCTGGTCCCCAAACGGACAGGGGGCTGGCGCCCCATTCTAGATCTGCATGAGCTGAACAAATTCATCAGGTCCTGCACTTTCAGGATGGTCATTCTGTCTCAGATCCTACCATCCCTGGAGCAGAACATGTGGTTCTGCTCTCTGGATCTTCAGGATGCATTCTTCCATGTCCCAATCCATCCATCCCACCGATGGTTCCTCCGCTTTCGGGTGGAGGGCACCCTCTATGAGTTCCAGGCCATGTCATTTGGCCTGTCCTTGGTTCCCAGGGTCTTCACCAAGTGCATCGCAGTGGTGGCTGCCCACCTGAGGCACTGGGGAGTCCAGGTATACTCCTACCTGGATGACTGGCTCATTGTGGGTTCCTCCAGGCAGGAGGTGGAGCAGTCCAGGAACCTGGCCCTCTAGACCTGCATCTCTCTGGGCCTCTTGGTCAACGAGGCCAAATCAGAACTCGTTCCTTCACAGGTGAGTCTCTTCATTAGGGCAGAGCTCAACTCTTTCGAGGACAGGGAGGAGGCTCTTACCTCTTTTGCCTGATCATTTCAGGTTGGCCAATCGCACCCTGCTAGGGACCTCCTGCACCTCTTTGGCTACATGGTGGCCTGCACCAGTGTGGTCCGATGGGCATGCTGGAGAATGCACCCCTTGCAATGTGAGCTGGCTGGCCAGTGGTCTCAGCACAGGGGTCATTTAGACCAGCTGGTCATGGTGACCCAGTGGATGTGGGATGCGTTCCAGTGGTGGCTAATCCTAGAACATTTGCAGGAGGGTATCTGATTTGCCTGGAGCTGATGGTCATCTTGATGACTGATGCCTCTCTCATGAGCTGGGGAGCCCACCTGGGGATCACAGAGTCCATGGGCTCTGGTCTCCCAAGAAGTCCTGATGCCACATCAACCTGCTGGAGCTCAGGGCAGTTTGGCTGGTGCTGACTGTGACACTTGGCCAGCTGGTTATGATTGTTCTATGATATTTTTAATATAGAATATGGTATGTGAGGTGTCTCACATGAGACATCCTGTGCTCCTGGGTGACAACCCCCCCCAAAGCTTTAGTGAGAATAACAGGATATATTAAACCAGGAGATCTCTGTAATGTAATTAACTTCCTTGAGAAGTTGCATTTTATAGTTTTTTTTATTTTTTATTATGACCTCCTGCCTCTGAAGCTGGTAAACTAAAATATACATTTTATGACTTCAGATAAGCTGATTCCTGTGAAAGGTTATAAACTCCTTTGATGTGCCCTGGAAGAGAAACTACTCAAGATCAAAGAGGGGATGTTAATTAAGGAGTCATGTTGGGAAATTAGTTTTTGCTGAAGTCACAGTATTTAAAATATCTCCTAACAGGAAGATCATTGTTTGTATAATTTTTATACTCTAAAAGGTCTAGCTAGATGGCATCATAATTGGGGTGGAAACACAGAGTTTTTAAACTGTATTCTGTGTTTCAACTGTATGACATTTCTTTTTGGACTCTTAAGAAACAAGACCTAAGGCACTTATAGAGGTAATACATTAGATAGAAAAAGTCTAACTGTATGTTGGTAGGAGTTTGTAGTTTTCTTTGCTTTTCTTTTAAGTGATTGTATGCTCTGTGACATAGTGTTCTGTGTTTACATTTTACATTTTTTTTATCCATTTTTAACTAAACCTTTCATTTGAAAAGACTGCCTGGGTGTGTCTTGGAAGTTCTTTTTTGCATTTGACATGTAGAGGGTTAAGACTGACAAAAAAACTTTTCCGAGCTTGATGGTGTTACCAAATGGGAAAAGGTAAGAATATACCTAAGGTCTTTTATAGAGTTCTAAGAGTTCATTTTGGATACCTGGTTAGGTGCCCTTAGGTGAAAGATATCTGGCATCCCCTGAAGAGCAAATTATCTGAGCCTGTACATTTGGGCACGCTAACATAAGGTTCACAGTTTGAATCCCCCCAGAACGTGAGACTAAAGGTGATTCGGACCCACAAGCAGACAGGAGGGTTACCCTGTTCTGTTAACTGTTCACAATACAGCACTCGGAGGTTGGCACTGTGGGAGCAGAGGGCCTGACCTGCTGAGTGCGTTTGTGACACTGACCACTTTTGCTCCACATCTAAGGGGTCAAGTGGTGCAAGTCCAGATGGACAACACCTCGACTATGTACTACCTCAACAAACTGGGTGGTACGCACTCCCTTCCGCTGTGCAGGGAAGCTCTCTGCATCTGGACATTCGTGCACAGTTTGGAGGCAGACCTTCTGGCCATCCATGTGGCTGGTGCCTCCAACCAGCTTACGGATGCCCTCAGCTAGGTGGGCGAGGCATTACATGAGTGGTCTCTTCATCCCAAGGTAGTATAGAACCTATTCTCCCATGGGGCAAACCTCTGGTGGACCTCTTTGCCTCCAGGAAGAATGCCAAGCTAAGGCTGTATTGTGCCCACCCCCCTCAACAGGGAACGCTGCAGGGGGATGCCTTCTCAAGGCCCTGGACCCTAGGCCTGCTCAGTGTTGGGTAAGTTACTTTTTCTATGACTTTTGGAAACTTGTTCCAGAAAGCTCTGTGCAGTCACTAGCAAGGATGGAGAAGTACTGGAAAAAGTAATACACCTTACAGTTACAATTACTTACGTCTTTTTATACAAAAGAAATATGTAACTGTAACTGATTACATTTATTTGAAAGTAACTAGCCTATTGCTTTCAAACAATGTAATCTGTTATAGTTATTTATAATTTTTGTATTGTTTTTGTATAAAAAGAAATAAGTAACTATAATTGTAAGGTGTATTGCTTTTTCTAGTACTTCTCTATCCTTGCTAGTGACTGCACAGAGCTTCCTGGAACAAGTTTCCAAACATAATAGAAAGTAATAGAAAAAGTAACTTACCCAACACTGGGCCTGCTCTATACCTTCCCTCCATTTCCCCTGATCCACAAAGTTCTGCTCAAGGTCAGGAGGGACAAGACACAGGTGATCCTTGTGGCTCCAGACTAGCCACACCAGTTCTGGTACCCAGATCTCCTCAGCCTCAGCAACAGGTTCCCTTGGCATCTCCCACTATGCTCGGACCTGCTCTGTCAATAAGGGAAAGGTACGTCACCCGGACCTTTAATCCCTGCACCTGACAGCCTAGCACCTGAGCAGCTAGAGTTCCAGGCTCTGGGCCTCTCCGAAGATGTTCTCATCATTGTTGAGGCATCTCGGAAGAAGTCGACCTGAAAATGTTATGCCTTCAAATTTGGTGTCAGGGCAAGGGCCTGGACCCTTTGGCTTGTCCGGTGGCTGATATTCTCAACTACCTTTGGTGCCAGTCTAATGGGGGTCTTTGGTCGACAACCCTCAAGGTGCACCTAGCTGCCATCTCTGCTTACCTGGTGCGGGCTGGTGAGCAGTCGGTGGCACAGGAGAAGATGGTCTGGCACTTCTTCAAGGGCCTGGACCGCATTTCCCCTCCTGTGCATGAACCACCACCACCTTGGGATCTACTGCTGGTTTTGGCAAAGCTCATGGGCAAGCCATTCAGAGTGATGTACAGGTGTGAGATGTCACACCTGTGATGGAAGACAGCCTTCCTGGTGCCTATCAAAGTCAGCCAGAAGGATCAGTGAGCTCCAGGTGCTCTCGGTGGAGTCTCCTTATTTGGTCTTCCACAAGGACAAGGTTGTCCTGTGCCCTAACCCAAAGTTCCTTCCAAAGGTTGTGTCGGATTTCCACCTTAACCAGGTGATTAATCTCCCGGTGTGTTTCACCAACCACACCTCAGAGACCAAGCACAGGCTCCCTACTCTGGACCAGAGGTGAGCGCACAGCTGGAGTTCGGGGAGAGCCAGCTGTTTGTCACCTATGTTGACGCTGCGCCTAGCAGACCTGCAGCCAAGCAGATGATTAGCAGGTGGATCACATCCTGTATTGATCTTTGCTATAGGTTGGTGGGTAGGGAGCCTTCAGGAGGGCTAAGGGCTCATTCCACCCGCTATACTGCTGCATCAGTGGCTGCTTCCAGGGACATCCCTATCTGGGAAATCTGCAGGGCTGCTACCTGGAGATCAGCACACACCTTCATTTCCCATTACCACATTGACCTCGAGTCATGCCGGGATGCTGGTTTTGGGGCCTCAATTCTCCAATCGCTGTTCCTAAGTAGGGGATGTGCGCCTTGCCTCCCTCCTCCCAAAGAACTACTAGGAGTCTGCCAGATTGTGTGGATTGAACAACATATCCACATCCCTAGAAAAACAGGTTATTCACCTGTAACAGTAGTTCTAGGAGTGGTATATGTTGTTCATCCACACAGACCCACCTGACCTCCCCTGGAGGTGGCACACGCGTATGCTTCCAGCGGGCAAGAACTGGTGTCACAGGGTGTTGCTGGGTGGGTGAGAGGAGCCAGCTTGAAGACTTTCTGGCACATCTTAAAGGGGAAAGAACACTGCCAGACTGTGTGGATGAACAACATATACCACTCCTAGAACTGCTGTTACAGGTGAGTAACCTGTTTTTGCCTCCCTTTGAACCAGCCATGTCTCATGAGCTACGCTTTCTATTGTGGAAAGTGTTCTTTTTGGTTGCCATTACTTCTGCTTGAAGGATTTCAGAGCTTCAGACCCTTGTGTAAGTAGCCTTATTTAGTTTTCCACAAAGACAGGGTGTCTTTGTGGTACTAATCCTTTGTTTCTTCCTAAGGCAGTGTCAGAGTTTACTTTGAATCAGTCCACCCACTTGCCTGTTTATTTTCTGGAGTATTCCAATCAGGGGGAGGCATTGCCTTCTGCCTTTTTTCCCCTCTGCTAAAGAGTTACCTAGGCGGCCTCCTCGGTTCCCTCTTCCTGGAGCACTGCTTCTGGTCTCCGGCGCAAGAACTGAGAAGGGCATGGTGGCAGCCTGCCTTATATAGGATAGGCTGACATCAGAGGTAGGCGGCCCCTCTGGTTGCTAACTAGAAAGGTTTCCTTGTGGTCCTAGCACCTGACGGCTGAGTCCTGCCAGTGATGGCCTGCTGCAAAAGATCCTTAGAAGATCTACTGTTACGGTAAGTTCTTATGTAACTGTACTTTCTAAGGACAGATTAGATCATCTGGGGTTACACAATTTGGACAGAATTAGAGGAGACTTGATATTAATCGTACCATTTTGATAAGTACTTAACAGCGGACATGGCCTTTGATCTGGAACAAACAGGTTATGACCACTGGGGTCACAATAAACAAATCAGGAGTAAATCCTATAGGACCCCCCCAAAAAAGGGGGGGCAGTTTTACCCAAAGAGTGGTGAAACTCTGGAATAGGTTGGCACAAGAGGTGGTGGATGCAAATAACATTGACTGTTTCCAACCAGTGTTAAATAAGGAAATAGTCCAATGGGTGGGTGTATATGATACCACTGAATGGTGGGGGAGTAGATGCGTAGTATCATCAGGTACATTTCTACTCCTTTTTATCGAAGTTACCATTCCCTCTGCTCATGGAAATTCTGAGCTTCAGGCTTTAAGGCTCCTTGTTTGATTTTTCACAAAGATCATCTCTTTACATACCAGTCCTAAGTTTTTTCCAAAGGTGGTAACAGAATTCACACTGAACTAAACTGTCCACCTTCCTGTTCATTACCCTGAGCATGCCAATCAGGGTGAGGCATTGCTCCACACTCTAGAGGTACATAGAGCACTGACAATCTCACTAAGAGCTGCAGAAAGATTTCTCAGCTTTTTGTTTAATTCACCCTGTATCCAAACGGTGTCTGTCCAAATGGCTGGCTAACATTTTTTTTATTTTTATGGAAGTACAGTAAGGAACTTCCTGGTGCTGTTCGTGGTCGCTCCACAAGGTGTATGGACACTTCTGTCACTTGGCTTCCAGTATGTTGCTGCTGCTGCTGCTGCTGCTGCTTCCACATGGAGCACTGAACATACTTTCACTTAGCAGTACAGTCTACACATTGTCTCTTGTAGACCATACTGGCCTTGGGCTTGATGTACTGCAAGGCGATCTGCTCTGATCATATATCAGGCTATGCCAGCCTCCCCAGGTACTTTGTACTGCTTGGGAATCATTCCAAAAGAGTGGCTTAATAGAGGAGATATCCTTGATGAAGACAGAGCAGTTTGTAAGAACTTACCATAACAGTAGATCTTCGAGAGAATCTCCTCCATTGGACCATAGCATACCCTCCCTCCTTTTTTCTTCTGAGGGATTATCTAGATGCTTTGTCTAAGGTGTTATTCCATTCATTGTTTCCAGTCCCATGCCTCTCCTTGATTGCCTGGTGCTGGTTTGGTCTGCTGGTTCCTCGTGGTAAGAGGCCCTCTGAGGCTCATCTCCAGTGGGAGCAGAGGATTGTTGAGCTGCCCATGTTATATAGGTGGAGACCCTGCACAGCATTGTGGGTGGCCCCCGCTAGCAAAGTTTCTGAGTGGTCCTGTCACTGGCGGCTTATAGTTCCAAAGGTGTGGCCCAAGGGAGGTGATTCTCCCGGAGATCTGCTGTTAGGTAAGTTCTTACATAACTATTTTTTTTTCTTACACAAATTACATTTTTTTGTAAACTTTTTTACATGATAATGTGCATCTTTCTCCCTTATCTTGAATGTTTTTCACACAAGTCTGTGTAGGTCATGCAACTGTTGTTTTTTTCACTTTTTTTGCTTCATTTTTACTGTTTTAAGTGATCATTTTACACAAGTCTTTTTATTCACGCTATTTTTTTCACACAATGTTTTTTCTTAAGTATATTTGTTTTATACTTCTTTATTTAAAATTTCATCATATTTGCCAGCATTTGTGTTAACATTTTTTACAATTTAGTGTGACAGTACAATACATTTTCTATAGTTAAGATACAGACATATGAGAACTTGTTAACTTCAACTTAGAGCAACACCAAGGGCTGATATTTCATAATTGGCATGTAAAGTACAAAATAATGAATGGACTACAACTTGTCCGTGATACCAACAATAACGTCACAAACATTAAATATGTTCAGCAAACAGCAAAAGCATACCATTTCTGATCCTTAGTCAAAGGGGGGAACTTGCCCCTGGCCTATCTTAAAACTTAAGAACAATCCCTTATCTGTAATAACTTGAGTTGATTGAGAGTCTTTGTTACCTAGTAAATTTGTGAGTTCTTATTTATTTCTGGGGGACAAGATTAAAAAATCTCTAAGCTCAGGTAGTTCATCCTTGAGCTGAGGAGGGGGTCTTTTATTCCCACA
Source organism: Neoceratodus forsteri (assembly GCA_016271365.2). NCBI lineage: Eukaryota > Metazoa > Chordata > Ceratodontiformes > Ceratodontidae > Neoceratodus > Neoceratodus forsteri. Next base: position 333,944,097 of record CM057456.1, on the reverse strand, counting down.
CAGTGTCAGTAAGGGGGGGGGTCATAGGAGAAACCATTTCACCTTTGCCAGTTCCCCATTGGTGGTGTGTTGGCTATAGAGCAGGATGGTAGAGCTCCCATCTAGTCCAACGGTTCAGATAGATTTCTGTTTTATTTTGAAGATTGTGAGAGAGCCTCTTGAAACCCTGTATGTGTAACACTGTACTTTTCCATTCAGAGATTGTAGGGGGCTCTGCTTGAAGCCATCTCTTGGTTATAGCCTTATAAGTGGCAACCAAAAGGATAGACCAGAGATAGTATGAGTCTTTACCCTTAAGTTAACTGGGGGGACACCTAGGATAAGGTTCAGGGAAGATAATTGTCCCTCTAGGGCAAATACAGTAGAGATATGGTGTACTATAGCCTGCCAAAAGGGTTGGAGCCTAGGGCATGACAAGGATATGTGTGCATGTGTACCCACTTCAGCTCCACATTCCCTCCAGCAGGTCAGTGAGAAACTTGGGTTACATTTAGCAGAAAATTGTGGTGTCAGGAAAAAATCTCACCTGGACCTTCCAGGTGTATTCTCATCATGTGGGAGAAGAGGTAGTGGACCAAATCATGAGCCATATCTTAGACCATATGGGCTGGTGTAGGGTAAGGTGAAGGTCCCTTTCCCATCGGAGCTTAAGGGGCTCAGCTGCATGGGCCTGCAGGGATATAAGAAATTTGTATATGTGGGATATTGCATGCTCTCCTTCTGTTGACTTTCATATCTGAGAGTATGGACTGGTATCTTCAAAAAGCTGAGAGAGGGCATTCATTTCCCATAACTGGGAGTTAATATAGTGTCACATTTGAACATAATAAAATCTTTATGCTCCCATTTCAATTTAATTCTGGCTTCTTCAAAAGTTATTATTGTATTCTATCACAGTAGTTGCCATGGGGCAACAAATCCCCTAGCCTCCTGGGCAGAGTACCAAGTGTACTCCCTGGATGGGTCATAGTCTGGGTTGGTTGTGAACCAGGTATATTTCCTAGCATGTACCTGACCCATTCTCCACAGGTAGCCTCTCGTCCAACCCTCCAAAATTGTCCCTAGGCTTCCTTGCAGTGCTTGTGAAGTTTGCCTTAGAAGGGAGGGAGAAAATAATATAGACTGAAGATAGTGAGGTAGGGGTCTGGACAGGTCTATTTGTTTCCAATGGGCTCTGTAGTTAAGAGTTACCCCATAAAAGTGCTAATCTCATCTGAGAGGCATTCCAATAGTATTGCAGGTTAGGGAATGCAATTCTGCCCACTATCTTGGACAGGGTTAAAATTTGGAATTTAAGCCTAGGTTTTCTGCCTTGCCAGATAAAGACAGCCAGCATACATTGCCAAGATATCAGTTCCTTAACTGGAACATTACAAGGCACACATTGGAATAGTTACAATAGTCTATGCAGAACATTCATTTTTATGGCCTGGTTTCTAGTATAAAAAGACAAAAGGCAGGATATTCCATCTTTTCATGTCTGTTTTTAAAGTGGCTATCAGTGGGGTATAATTTAGCTTGAAGAGTGATCTTAGATCTACTGGTATTTTAATTCCCAAATACTTTATTGCTGGAAGGTCCCACTTAAATATAAATTGTTTCCTAATGGGTGGAGGGACAATATAATTGAAGATGAGTACCTTGGTTTTTGTTGTGTTCAGGGAGTATCCAGATAGGCTGGAAAATACTTCTAATTTGTGGAAAAGTTTAGGGAGGGTAGTATCTGGGTTTGTAAGATAGACCAGTACATTGTCGGCAAATAGGGCCAACTTGTGCTCTGTCTGCTAGTTGTATGCTTTGTATACTATTCTCTTGTCAGATACATTGGGCTAGGGGTTCTATGTAGAATACAAACAGCAGGGGAGAGATGGGGCAACCCTGTCTAATACCTCTATGAAGGGAAAAACTCTGTGAGATATGGCCGTTAGATCTTATATAGCCCTGTAGGTTGGTGTAGAATTTGAAAATAAGGTGAATGAACTGTTGTGGGAAACCGAAAGTGGCAAGGACCGCCCTCAAGAATTGCCAGGATACCCAGTCAAATGCCTTCTCTGCATCTAAACTGATAAGCATGGTCGGGGTACTTTGAGTTTGGATATGTTCAATTAAATAGATGCTACGTCTGATGTTATCTGAGGCTTGGTGACCTGGTATAAACCCACTTTGATCTTGATGGATTAGGATTTGAGCAAGATGTTTTAGTCTTTGAGATAGTATGGCGGCCATGATCTTATAGTCGGTGTTAAAGACTGATATGGGACAATAGGAGCCGGGTAGGGAAGGGTCCTTGCCAGGTTTCGGGATGACTGATGTGATAGCATAATTCCAGGATGGTGGAACCCGCCCTTTGAGGGTAAGAATGCATAAAAATAGTCGGTAGAGGTGGGGAATTATTTCTTGTTTAAGGGACTTATAAAATTCTCCAGGGAGACCATCTATACCAGGACATGTATTTGTTTTTAATCTCCCGATTTCCACTTCTATTTCCTGGGCAGTTATTGGGGCTAATAAATTGTAACCTAAATGTTTAGGAAGCTTTGGGAGTTTTAGGGAGTTAAGAAATGCTTGGATTCGTTCTTCATTTCCCTGGGTCTGGGGGGGGGGAGGCATATAATAAAGGAATAATGCATGACAGGGTGTGTGTCATGCTGGGATAACATCACGCCTGGGGTGATTAGTCGCACTCGGCCTGCGGCCTCATGCCTAATCACCCCAGAAGTGACGTTATCCCAGCACGACACACACCCTGGAGTGCATTATTCTATTATACAATGGCTCATTGTTATATATAAAATAAAAAAATATTTTAAAGAATGTTTTTATTAGTGTGAACAAATATTTTTGTTTCTTAAGAGGAGATGCAAAAAGAGAGATGCAAGGTACATATGCAGTGAGGCTGAGACTAGAGGTGTGATACAAGGTACATAATGCCATCTACACTGGTTCACAGTGAGGCTGAGACTAGAGCTGTGATGTTATGCTGGATAACATCACACCCGTGATGTTATGCTGGGATAACATCACAGGTCCATCCCCAGACTGACCAATCGGAATCTAGGAAATTTTCTTGCCATTGTATAATTGGGTATAATATTTTACAATTACGTCTTGAGATTTTTTGCACTCGAGTGCTGGGGAGGGTGTAAAGGGATATGTCTTACATTGGTAATTATGGCCCTGGCCCTTTGCACTCTAAGTCGGCCCGCAAGCAATTTTAAAGAATGGGGTGCCCCCATCATAGTACTTTTGCCTGAGGAACATTAGTTTTTGCTCAATGTTATACTCCAAAAGAGACTTAAGTAATTGTTGAAGTGTTTTTAGTTCTTTAGATGTCTTTGCATTAATTTGTACTTTTTGTTGTTCTTCTAGGGCCTGTATCTGAGACAGCAAGGTAGCTCACCTATGATTTCTCTATTTTGTATTTCTAGCTGAAATCTCAATAAACTTTCTCCTGCATATGGCTTCAATTGTATCCCATAAAATAGATATGTCTGTCACTGGACTTTCATTATCAGAAATGGCCTGTCTATTGAGTCACCAATTTCTTGGGTAATTTCCGTATTGTGGAGTAATGATATATTAAGCCTCCATATGGTGTTTTTCTTAAAATTATCAAATTTAAGTTGAAGGAATACTGGGGCATGATCAGATAAAACAGAGTTCCCCACCCATGTTTTCTGGGCCACTTCCAAATGTTCCTGGGACAGCAGGAGGTAGTCGATGGTAGAATAACTGGAATGAGCTTGTGAGAAAAAGGTACGATGTTTATTCGTACCATTAAGGTACCTCCATGTATCAATGAAGCCGAGGTCTTTAAGCAGTTTTAAGTCAAGTCTCTTATTTTTTTGTTAGGTTTTGGGTGGACCTGCCCCACTTTGGATGGTTTATTTAAGTTTATATTAAAATTTCCCCCACAGATCCTAATACCTTCACCCCAGTGGGACAACAACAAAAAGAAGGCATGAGGTTCGAGCAGACTCGATAGACCGTAAGGCCTAATCTGCAGGCAATTAGTATGTTAGTATATTAGGTATTGAATTCTGTGTTTGGGGGAATGCATACAGATGAAATAGTAATCACCTTTCCATTTAACCTACCCTTCACTAGGACGTATCTGCCTTCCTTGTCTGCTATCTGATCAAGGCATTCAAATGGGATCCTAGGGGGTATTAAAATAACAGTGTCCCTCCTTCATCCTCCTCTGAAAGATGATGCATAGACCTGAGAGAATCCAAGCCACTTGAACGTACAATGCTCCTCATGAGACAGGTGAGTCTCCTGAAGTAAGGAGATATCCGCTCCTGAGCATCTCATAGAAGCCAGCACCTTTGAACGCTTGACAGGACTTGAGTCCATGCACATTATATGTACAGATTGTATACCCCATCATTAAATCCAAAAATGAAAAGTAACACTTTACACATATTCCTAATAACAGATAAGCATATTAACAATTCACCCCTTTTACTTAGACCCTTCAGTTTTAGTTGTTGTTTATACTTGGTAACTAAAAAACAAAATGGTAGCGCAGCTGACCAAACATTAAAAAGGAACTGTTGTGCAAACTGTGTACATGAACTAGAAACATCTTTGAACTTCCAAGGTAGGAGGTCAAATATATCTAATGACCTCTTAACCCACTTTGTTGATGTTACAGGTAGGAGGAAAAGGGTGTGGCAGCTCCTCCGAAGTAGGAGGACCTCTTCCTGGGCCAAAAAAAGTTCAGGCCCGTAGGGAAGTATGGCTTCCAAGTCTTTAAGCCTGACAGCCCCATCTGTTGAAAAATAGGATAGATCTGGCTAACCTAATGAGGACATTTTTGGGTGGCAGGTGTGGGGAAGGGGGGGTGATCACAAACCGAGATCCCCTCCATGACCCCCCCATTCCTTCAGTGGTAGGGTTCAGCATGGGTAGGTACTTTCTTACTAGGCTGCATATAAGGCTATAACACAACCCCAACACCAAAACATGTGTCCGAGATCCCAACATGCCCCTGTATATATACTTGAACTTAAGAAAATTTCGCAAACAGCCTGCATAGGTTATTAATGATAACATAGTCTGGAAAACTCATTTTACAACATTATCATTGAGCTGGGAGTGAGGGAGGAAATTCACCCCCCTCCCCATCAGTTTTGAAACATAGAGCCCTAGTACTTCGTAGCAACCCTCCCTCCAATCCCTCACCCACCATCACTCTCCTCAACACAATACGATTGAGTGTATCACCAATGTCCCAATGTAAAACCACAGAAAGACCAGTTCCACTCCAGAAAGACATCTAAACAGCCACTAGATCAGAAAAGGAGGTATCCCATTTCTTCTTCTTCTGGAGGCAGCAATTAGAGCAGGAGCAACAGGAACCACGTGGCCGAGTCCATGCTTCGTCTAGTACCTCCGCAATAAGGACCATTGAAGAGACCAACAAAAAACAAAAGAATTATCTATATATACACACTTTCAATGTGGGGGGAATATAGGGGTGGGAGTCTGGTCAGAACAATAATTTAGATCTACATTGATTTAAGTTCCGAATATTCTCGCAGTATAGGTGAGGCGGGCCTAGAGTGACAGTGGGATACAACACACCCTGAGGCCCCAGTTACTCACTGCGAGTCGAAATGAAGACGTCCTGAAGAGATCCATGTGGTCGCTCATCCCTCTGCTGCCTCCAGATCCTGCTCAGATATGCCTGGTAATTTTTTGATGAGATCCTGAAGATATAAAATGGTTTTGGAGTTAGTGGAATTAACTGGCAGCTTGCTATTTCTGGGGGGGGGGGGATCTGCCAATCCCTCTCCGATTCTTTTATCTTTGTCATGTTGGATCTGAGGGGTTCAGAAACCTCGAGACCCCATTTCTGCAGTGCCTCTCTGGCCTTCTATCTAGTGTTATACAGCTCAGCACCTTCCTTCCAAAAAACATGAAGCTTCGCAGGGTATGGAGCCTGGATTCTCAGCTGTTTGTTCTGAAGAATCTTGATTATGCTGGAATCCTCAAGCCACTGTTTTTGGATGTCTGAAGGGTAATCCTGATCAAAGAATAACCTTGACTCCAAATATCTGACCTCTTTTTTTCTGCCATGCTCTTCTTAAAACATCCTCTTTTGTTCGGAAACTGAAATTTTATAATTATTGAACGGGGCCTGGATGCTGGATCTTTCAGTTTAGGTAAGAGGGCTCAGTGTGCCTGTTCAATGTTTAAAACATAGCCTTGCAGGAGGTCAAGCACATCCTTAAGCATTTCGGTTAAAAAGTCAACCATGTCTCCTACTTTGGCTCCTTCTTTTAAGCCGTAGAGGCATAGGTTCTTCCGCCTTGACCTACTCTCCAAATCTAAGCATTTCTGTTCTGTGGCAATAGCATGTTGGCAGAGGGCATACATGGTGTGACCTAGGTGCTGGAGGTCATCCTCAGCATCTGAAATTCTTTCTTTGGCTTCCTGCATATGATTCTCAACTATTGACAATTTTTGGTTAAGTTGTTTGAATTCCACTTTGTTCTCCGCTCGCATTTCTTTAATTTCTTTCATTAAAGAGTCAAATTGGTTTCAGGATAGCTGTTCCGATTCTTCATCCATATCATAGGCCTGGGCCATCGTGATGCTTCTTGGTGGGCCTGATCCGCGTGAGGGGGATCCGTATCGTAACGTGGGTCCTTTTCTCCTCCATGCGGGATTGCTGAGATTATCCTGGGTCCTCTTCCCTTCTGTGATCCTCCCCCAGACATTATCTTGTAAGTAGTCGCACAATTTCTATATTTTTGGGAGGTTTTGTTGCAGACGGGGCTGGAGCTGCTCATTTAGCTGCTAGTATGAGCCACAGCAGAACCAGAAATCTCTTAAGTATATGTTTATTGCTTTATCAAGTCACGTACAGCTTGCAAAATGCTGACATAGGACAGAAAAGATAGAAAATACATTGAGGGTGCCACTCCTCTTAATAATTCAATAAAGCGCATCCTATAGCCATAAGACATATCATACAGGGGGTATATAAAAAATAATTATATCCAAATTAAAACATAGTCTATATTGCAGCTGTAAAATGGAGTCCATGAGCTGTATGGCAAATAGACCGTAAGAGTGAGGCGAATGTTATATCTTCCTGCCAGAGGAGGACACTAAAAGAGCCATACTGTACTGAAGTGGTACACAATGCATGTAGAAACAAGATCAGCTTTAAGCAATCTGCTTACCAAAAAAAAATCTAATATCATTAGGAGCTTAAACATAAAACATGCAATCAGCATGTACACCAGAACTAAGCATAAACAGTCAACCTTTGAAAATACTTTTTGCAGCAGTAACAGTAATATAAACAATATAAGGATAATCTCCTGAAGGTATTGATCTGCAAAAAGTACCTGAAGGGGTGTATTCACCCTATTTATAAGCAAGAGGCAAACATGAAACCCAGAGAACAATAGAGATGGAAACAGCCTGTAAATCAAGTCTCTTCATCCAAACTCAGATCTCCCAAATCAGTAGGAGCCAAATGGCTCCCTGCATGCTTCTGCACCCATTTCAGGGCCTCCGAAGGGTCATTAAACAGGAAAACCTTGCCTTCATGTACAGTCCTCAAGTGTACTGGAAACATCATTCCATGGGTGTCAGCCTCCTGTAGTATGGCCTGGACTCCATCAGATCTTTTTTTCTTTTGCCATGTGGCAAAACTGAGATCAGGAAAAATCCTGATTGAAGACCTATCATGTAGCAGTGTTTTCATTTGTCTAGCCAAGGCTAACACCCGATCTCTGGTGTCAACTCCACCTGAGACCACCACAATAGCTTGGGGTTGTCAGACCTTCCTCTCGGAGTAACATGGTAGGCTTTTGCATGCCCACCAGACTGTTAAGGAGCTTGTCTCCAAACTGCTGCTGGAACCAGTCATTGAGGAGGAGAAGTAAATGATCACCCTTGCATCCCTCAGGCATACATATGAGATGCAGATTGGCCACTCTGACTTGATTTTCAAGAGTTTCTAGCCTGGTATGTAGGTGCTGGTTCTCTTTAATGATGTTAGCTGTGGCTCTCATAGCTGAATCTGATCTGTTAGTAGCTCCGGTAGTTGCTATTTGGATGGCTCCATGGTCATCTCTAGTGGACACTCGGTTTGTGAGCATGTCAAATTTACCTGAAAGTCCAGCAACAGATTTGATTAAAGTATTATGTTTGGGGGACACTGTTGAGCACTCTACTGAGAAGAAGTGTCTCCCACGAGGTCTGATGAAGACTTATAAGTATATATTTTGGTTAATTTTGAAATTTAGGACCCAGAATTTTGGCACCAGTGGTTGTAGAAGTGTACCGAGTAGATCAAGACCAGACTTCGGTATAGGGAAGACACACCATGGAGTGCCAGATGGCTCTAAGTCTCAATCGCCAATTGATAACCAGGCTGCAAGTTTCACACTAAAAGATCATAATACAGAGCCCCGTGGAAAGCTCTATAAAGTTCCATGAAGGACATCAATATGAAAGTCGAAGCACTGCTCAAACACTTTAACGAGCAAGATGCAAAAATAGAAAATGTAGTAAAGACGGCCACATCGACAGAGAGTTGCTCATCCCAGGCTATGGCCGCAACATTGCAGATCTGCGAAAATGGCCCCACCGGCCTCTCACCGGGGGGGTGAGTTGCCAACGGCTCCCAAGAGGGTGGGGCTATGTTGAAAGTGGCCAGTGGCCAAAGTTTAGTGACCAGTGACCAAACTTTTATCAACAATATGTAATAGGCTAACCAAAAGGTTGAGGAGATAGAAAGGTGTAAAATGGCTAGTGTAGAGGCTGCAAAGGGCTAGTAAAAGGTGAAGGTAGCTAGTAGATGACTACATGATACCAACATGTAGATTAATGTGCCTTGTAAGTGCAGAGGTGTTTGAAGAGTAATTGTTGAAACCATGCAAATAATGATACCACTGTGCAAATTAATGTCTGTGTAGATGCCCAGGTTCATAAGGTGTTGGTGCCCTTTAAATATCTGTAGAAAATAAGTGAACCGTGTTTAAAAAAATAAATGTTTTAAAGAAAATTAGCTTTGCTTTGCTCAGCAGAGATATTTTGTACAAAACCTTCCTTCAGCCAAAGGTCATAGCCAAAATAAGGTTCAGCTGCTTGAAACCACTGCAGCTTAGATACAGTTCCTCATTTTATAATTTCTTGTGTTTAAAAAAAAATGTGTAACAGAGAGTTGATAAGAAACAATTATATCCTTGTGTTGGCCACTGTCTAGTCAGCAAGTTATTTAAAGTGAATGTGAAGTCCCCGCGTATGTTTTCTGTATCCTAAAGCGAGTTATTTTTGGTAAATGTAAAATCCCCTGATCACTTGTTTTTCCATCTAAAGATGACCACATGTCTCGGCAAAGTGTCAAATGTATCTTATGACCAAGGTATCTTATGGCCAATTTATTTTTGAACCAGAGTCTTATGACTTGTTGAATGACATATTGTCTGTGTTTAAATCTGCTGTCGTAGTTTTTGGGAAATTTCAGCCTTGCATTTTTTTTCTAAGCTTGCTACACATAAATATGGGACCTATGGTTATGTCCAGCATCCCTTCGAGAAGACGCAGTCTGAGACTATCCATAGATTGCTTAAGGGATCCAGAGATATATGGTTTCATATCTCTCTGAAAATCTGTAGCCCTGTAATGCAAATATTACTAGCTGTCTAGATTGCATTTTAGAAACACCCCAATGGGATTGTCCCATTGGCTGTAAGATTAAATTGTATCAAGTGCACTGGGGTAGTAGCAGGCTACCTGATGCCTAGAAATGATATACTATCTCAATAAATTACAACTAATTTGGCAAATAAATAGTGTGGTGGCTTTATTGAATTACTGAGAATTACCAACCAGGAACCTGTATAATTGGGTCCATTTTACAGCTAGGAGGGCTGCCCACCAGTCAAGGGAAGAGGCAGCCCCCCCCAAGCAAGTGGCCCTATCGGAGGAGCTCCTCAGATAGGGCTGGCCCTGATGACTCCGGTAAGGAGGGGCAAGGCAGGACTTTTAAGGAGCAGTCCCAGGGGATTTCGCCTTCCTGGAACCGCTCCTCACAATGAAGTTTTGTTTTTCACTCCTGCTGCTTTTTCCTCCAGGGTTCGTGGTTATTGTGCCTGCCGCATCTCGATAACTACAGTCGCGCCTGTCACCTGCCAGCTTAAAATACATTTTTCCGCTGCTGCAGCCCCAGCCGTTTCCCTGTCGCACCACCGCAGACCCTTTTTATCGTGTTCAGTGTGGGAGTTCTTCCTTTGTCTTCTTTCTTGCACAGGTAAGTGTTTTTAAAATCCCCTGCCTTTTCAGCCAGCAGGCCAGGCAAGCTCCTCCAGCGCCATAGGATTTTGTATTGTTGTTCAGCTGGCAGGCTGTGCCACACTCCCCCCCCCCTTTTTTCTTCCCGTCCTTTGCTCTGTCAGTTCCCCAGGCCATCTAGTTTCTTTTGCCCGCTTGTCCTCCTCGGGCCTCCCTGCGCCCACCTACCACGTGGTGCCCTGCTTATGTGCCCCCATGGTTCACAGGGCCATTTGGTTTTCGTCCCCACTCTCTCTCGCTGGCCTTCCCGTTTCCTTTTATCAGGCTCTGGCCTTTTCCCCACTCCTCTTCTCTCCCCGCTGCCCCTGGTTTTCAGGTTTGCCCGCTGGGCACGGTCCCCCGCCCACATGGCCGCCTTTGCTTCACAAGTTTTTTCCTCCCTGCACTGCCTTCTGGCGCATTCCCTCGCTGGCCTTTTAATTTTCAGCTTTCTAGGAGGGTTATTTTATTTCTTCTCTCTGCAAAATCATGGCACATTTTTAATTATCCTGCAGAACCCTGAAAGAAACGGGTTAAGCTTTGCTGTTTCTTTGTGGTATCTTGTTACTTCACTGGGCATTAGCTGCTTCCTTTTCGAGTGCTTTTCTCCCTCTATTTTGCTCCTACTCTGAATGTACCCCTCAGGGCGTCCCATCCTTACTAACAGATTTTGGTGCTTGGGCCCAATTAAAAACTTTACCAGACAGATAACCTGCTTGTTCCTGTTGAATTTTCTCTGCTTCATTATGAGACCTCAGAGTCTTGATTCTGTAAACTTTATTCAGCACCTTCTTTCTTTTAATAAACTCTGTAGAATCTTTCAATCTGGTCTGTTCTTTCTATGAACTTTTAATTTCTTCCTGGATTTGCTGGGAATTACATTTATTTTCTTTATTTGAACTAGTATTAACACTCCGGCAGCGCCTCCTCCCATTCCCCCTTATCAGTGCTTCCAGTATTTTCAACAAACCTCCCTTTTTTCATTATTTAATTGTTCTCTCCCAGCCCCCCGATGCAGGCCACTTTCCTCGCTAAGCCACGCCCCCCTGCAGCCTTCCTCCTTGTGCCCCTTCCGTTCAGCCTCTCACTCCAGTTTTACTAAAAATGTCCCACTTATCAACTTTGTGTTTCAGGCTTTAAGAAAGTAAGAAGTTTTAATTGTCTTACTTTTGGAGGCTGTCTTTTCTCAGGCTCGAATTTTAAGTTTGCTCATTCAACTGTTAGTAAATTTCAATAAATGCCAATGAGAGCCTCCAAGCACAGATCCTAGCTGGCCGCTCAGTCATATAACCGCCAGTTCAAAGACTTAACAGTAAAATACAGTATGAGTGTGCACTACTATAGTATCTAAGGTTTTTTTTTTGTTTTTTGTTTTTAAATAATGTCTCATTATAGGAATTCATATCCTAGAGGCATTACCGACACCACTGTATTGCATAGGGGTGGGGATGGGGACAGGTATAAAATTTAACATCAAGCAGGGTTGGATAGAATTAAAGGGTGTGTCGATTTTTTCTTTCCTGGCCAATGGGGGAGGGTATTATCGGTATGTAACTGTTTTTTCACACTTTTAGCTTTGGTTGGTGCCTTTAGTAATTTAAGGGGCTATTTGGAGCCCAAGTTAGGGAGAATGTTGAAATGCTAGGCATTAAAGAGCCCCCAACCCCGCGGTCTCTGCATGAAAATATCAAAAAGGATCACCTCCAGCTGTGCCCCACTGCACGGAAAATATTTCCTGGCAAAATCGAGAGTGGCTTAGGAATGGTTGGTTAGATTGCTAACTGGTAGAGGGCATTTGGAACATGGGCAGGAATAACAAATGTTTTTGTCTCAGTAGGTAACGCCTCACTTAGCACCGCCTTGCCCCTTATAATCAATAGCTGAAAATGGCCGAATCTCAGAATATTCAGGTTCTGGACAGCCAGGCCCCCCAAATTTCTACACTGGCACAGCGTTCCGGTCAAGACCTTTCAGGGCTAGGAAGCCAGACACAATCTGTGGAACAGGCTACCCCAGCACAAGGGCAGGACCAAGCTTTACGCGAGGCTCTGCAACGCCTAAAAGACATTGGGGGGTCGGATTGGCTGGCAGCCATATCCAGGCTAGAACCAGAATTACTGGTTGCCCGTCCAGGCGGGCAACAGCTGCCAGAGGCAGACCTTCCCACCACAGCAGAGGACAGGCCTCCGGGTCAGGCTGAGGAGGAGGGGTGTCAACCCAGGCACAGCCAGCCATCGGTCCGATTATTGGAATCTGTGGCGCAGAAAAAATCTGGAAATAGAAAGGGGCAAGGCAGGCAGAGGAAGCGTAAGGCTCAACTGGTGGCAGAGGCGAGCAGAAAGCATACAGAGAAAAAACAGAGCGGTGTCGAGGAGAGCAAGTCCATGGTCCAGCCCAGGGCAGCAAATGAAGAAATAGAAAAACCCTCGGTGGTAACAATGGTCCAGCCACTGATCAGTGAGTATCAGGGAGATCAAGACAATGATATGTCAGTAGAATTGATGTGGTCCGATTCTGATAGTGAGGATGAGCAATCCAGTGAGAGCCGGGAACGGCTACCATTGGAATCTGCAATGGAAGAGGCAAAGTATAAAAAATGGAAGAAAAACCTGGAAGATATGGTTAAGGCAACAAAGGTAAGAGAACAGGAATGGAAGAGGGCCAGGCGCTTGGGAAACAGGACAGAGGGTCTCTGTCAGCAGACAGAATTTGGTAAAACACAGGGAGTTCAGCAGGGAGAAAAGGTAAACAGCCAGACAGGGTTGAATGGCCTAGAGGGATAATTCGGTATCGCAATGCCATGGCAGCAAATATATGCAACATAACCCCTTTGTGTGGCCATTAATGTACTGGAAGGCCAGGTAATTGGCCCGCCTTTGGCAGCGATGAATCCATGGGACCCCTTCACTCTAGTCTCCCAATAACCCATCATGGGGGTATAACTGCTCCCAACACAGAGTCACAAGCATTTTCAGCCAATGAGCCAGGCGAGGGTACCTCCCGAGGGCCTAGCAGGATACGAGACGCAGGTACCAATAGATAGCTATGGGTTTAGGACATGCCAGTGGGCAGAACCCGCCACTGTGGGATTCCAGGTCCCAATAGACGGACAAGGGGGGATGGCACAAAGGAGTACAGAGCCTGCCAGTGTAGGAATGGAAAAAGTCCCATCAAGTCACATTGGGGGTGGACAGCAGATCAGCACAGGGGTCGAGCCATTCTTGGCTCAGCCTCCCCAGCCCATTGGTTCCCAGTGGGCAGCGGCGGACGGGGGTACTGCTCAGGGAGCAGCTATTCAGGTATGGACAGGTGCTGTGCCCTCCACATTACAACATCCTCCAGCCAACAAAGGAAGTTTGATGTCAGGCTTAGAAGCTAGGGAAACTGTTACTTCTCAAACCGGATCTACTCCTAATAATACAGCTGGTGACACTGTAACTGGCTCAGAAACAACAACACCGGAGAATTGGGCATATGCCGGGGTGGAAGACCCATTGGGGGACCACTTGTCTGATGCTGTCAGGGAAAAAATTTGGAAAGGGGAATTTATAGACATGTTCTCGTTATTACACAGGGAGATCCCTGAGGTTATTGATGAGAAAAAGAATAAACAGGAGAGGCTACGGCGGCCAAAGGTGCCTTTCACATTTGAGAATTGGGCTGCAGCATTTGACATATTTATGTCAGTTTATGGGATGAAACACCCTGATAAGCTAATTGCTCTGCTTAAATACAGGGATACCATAAAATTCACACATCTGTCCTTCGATGGATATGCATGACTAAAATACGACGAGCAATTTCATCTAAAACTATCTAGGCAGCCCAATCTAAAATGGGAAAACATGCACATAGACCTTTGGGTCCGCTATATGACGCGGGGCCATCCCAATGTGGTAACCTACACTGATAGTGGTCATGTTATTGCCAGACAAACGGGGAGAGTACAAGAAAGAACAGAAGAAGGGGGCAGGGAGGAAGGCATGTTATGACTACAACAAAGGGAAATGTTTTCGTTCCTTTTGTAAATACTGGCATATCTGCAAACAGTGCGGAGGGGAGCACAAGGTTTCAGAATGCACCCAACAATCCTCCAAGAAACCAAACAATGAAGGAACAGGTGGTGAAAAAGGAAAGGGGTCTGGGAAGTTTAGCTAATTCACCAGTACGGTTAGTTCGGATGGACCCTTGGCTCGACTACTACCCAGACAGAACAATAGCAAATATCTACATGACGGTTTCAAGTATGGTTTTAGGATACCATACAAGGGGCCAAAGGTGAAAACCACAGCTCACAACCTCAAATCTGCGAACTTGCTTCCCAATATCCTAGAGATAAAAATCGCCAAGGAAGTAGAGGCAGGCAGGGTGGTGGGACCATTCGACTACCCCCAGTTCACAACCTCAGGGTATCCCCACTGGGGCTGGTCCCCAAGAAGGTGGAAGGGGAATACAGGCTGATTCATCACCTGTTCTACCCAAAAGGCACTTCAGTGAATGACTTTATCAACCCAGAGGTTTGCACAGTGCAGTACACAACTTTTGACATGGTACTGCACCACATACAAGAGCTGGGTCACGGGCCAATGATGGCAAAAAGCGACATCAAATCAGCTTTCCACGTATTACCGGTACATCCGAGTGATCAGGATCTACTGGGTTTTAAATTTAGAGGTCAATGGTACATGGACAAGGCTATGCCCATGGGATGCTCTGTAAGCTGCACAGCCTTCGAAGCATTCTCAACCTTCTTGGAGAGGTCCACCAAAAAGCACAGGCAGAACACACACATAGTACATTATCTTGATGATTTCCTATTTGTGGGCCCTAAGGGCAGAACCACATGTGCGATACGCTGCGGGGTTTCACCTCACTCATGGGGTATTTTGGTGTCCCACTAGCGAGTGAAAAAACGGAGGGCCCCACTACCTGCCTTTCCTACCTGGGCATAGAAATAGACTCAGAGGCCATGGTTTCTCGGCTACCACAAGACAAGGTGTCACTTTTGAGAAAACTGTTAGGTGAGAAGAGAAGAGCAAAGAAGATGACCCTACAACAGCTGCAATCTGTTATAGGCCACCTGAATTTTGCTTGCCGTGCAATCCATCCAGGCAGGCCATTCCTCAGGCAGATGGCTTCAGCCACTTGGGGGGCTCTAAAACCATACCACTACATCAGACTGATGCAGGGCATAAAAGCTGACCTGCAGGTATGGGAACTCTTCCTACAGGATTTTAATGGTATCACCATCTGGCAGACACCGGCAGAACAACTATTGGATCTGCACATGGTGACCGATGCTTCAGGTGGTGTTGGCTTTGGGGCATTCTGGCAAGGGGCATGGTTTGCAGAGCGCTGGTCACAAGAGTGGGTATCAAAGGGGCTCACAAAAAACATCACCCTGCTCGAATTGTTCCCTATCATGGTAGCTGTAAGGGTGTGGGGGCACAAAATTCAGAATAAAAAAGTGCTGTTTCACACGGACAACAGGGCTGTAGCAGACATACTGAACTCTCAGACGTCTCGTTCTGAAGAGGTGATGAAGGTTCTGCGGGTCTTTGTGTTATGCTGCCTACGGTAGAATATCTCTTTCAAGGCACGTCATTTGCCAGGAAAAGAAAATGTGATAGCTGATGCCCTGTCTCGATTTCAGCTCGAGCATTTCAGGTGGCTAGCCCCGGTGGCGGACCCGCTCCCCACACAGATACCGGAAGCAGTGTGGAGACTTGGAAACCAAGATTGCAGCAACTGGTACAGCTCACTGTGGCCCCCTCGACATGGAGGAAGTATGTAGGTAGCTATGAGTCTTTTCAGCAATTCTGTGGTCATGAGGTAAGCATGGAACTTCCCAATACCCAAAGACAAGTTCAAAGCTACGTCCTCCATTTAGAAAGCCTGGGAAGATCTCCAGCAGCCATACGCCTCCAACTGGCAGGCATTGCATTTCTCCGTAAGTTCAGGGGTTTTCTCTGACCCAACCAACAGTTTCATTACAAAGAAAATGGGACAAGGCATGGCTAGACTTGCAGGGAAAAAGGCGGACACAAGGAAGCCCATAGGATTAGCCGAACTGTCCAGCCTCCTGAAAGCACTGGCAGTCACTTGCAGCTCGGGCTACGAAACGAAGCTGTTCAGGGCCCCTATACAGTTGTGCATTCTTCGGGGCCTTTCGGGTGTCTGAGTTGGTACCGCAGTCTAACTCATCGGGTCAGAACACCAATCTCCAGTTCAGTGATTTCGTCAACTTGCAAGACAGACTGTGTCTTCAGCTGTGAAAATCAAAGATGAACCAGTGAGGCCCCCCCCCCCACCACCACTATAACACTGTTTATGGCCCCTCCGGGAAACATTTGCCCATGGTCATCAATGAAGGAGTATGTGGTGGGACGTCCAACAGGACCAGGGCATTTATTTGTACATGGGGATGGGAAAGATGTCACGAGGCGGCAGTTCACAGCTGTCCTACGAAAGAGTTTATGGATGGCAGGTGTAAACCCTACCTTATACAACACACATTCATTCAGAATTGGAGCAGCCACTGAGGCAGCCAGGTGTGGGTTAAAAGAAGAACAGATAAAAGGGGTCGGCAGATGGGCATCAAAAGCATATATGGGGTACATTAGGCCCCAGCACAACACATTGGGAAGTGATGCTGGGGAACCCAGCACAAGTAGTAACTGAAGCTCAAAATGGCAGAATACTCACTTATTTCTGTTTGTCTTACAGGCATGGCTGCAACATCCCCTCAGATATGGATCGTGGGTCATTCACACGTGAGGGAGGCCTACACGAGGGCGAAAAAATGGCCTTACACAAGACAGTTGGGCATTCCAAGAAGTCGAGCTGTGATTCAATGGGCGGAAAAAGGGGGGATGAAGTGGGGTGCATTATGTGATATGATTTTTAGATTGGGCTTACATCGTCAACCACCGATCGTGCTGGTTATTCACTTGGGAGGGAACGACTTGGTCACCCTGGGGGCACTCAGATTAATTGGGGAAATTAAGAGGGGATTGGCCCGCTTAAAACAAATGTTGCCTCGCACCATTCTGGCATGGACCAGAATCATACCACACCAACAGTGGTGTGGTGAGTGAAAGGCAGGAGCCATGGACAAGACACACAGGTCTATGAATAGGGAGGTGTCCCATTTCACGGCCTCACTTGGCGTGGAGGTTATCAGGCACTTCTTTATCACCAAAATGGATAAGGGCCAGTACAGCCAGGGCGGGGTTCATCTGTCAGACATTGGTAACGACATTTTTAACAATACCCTCAATGATTTTTGTGAGACCGTATTATTTGGAAAAAGCAAGATCCCTTGGGCATTAGTGGAAAATACGTGTTGGCATGGTATGTAAGTGGCGGTAATTCATGGCTGACCCTGGGTAAGAGAGGCTCCAGACATAAGAAAAGCTGCGATTGGGTGTCACCGGGGAGAGGCATGACCCTAGGACGGGTATGCTTCAGCGATCTGGGGAGGAGGGCACCCAGGTGGGGCGTGCACCGAAATGCTGGGAGCCAAGATTCCAAGACGGGGAGTGCAGTCCCAGATGGGCATGCTCCTCATCAAGAGACTAGGAGGCCCTAAATTCAGGGAAAATGGGGAGGGGAACTGTCTTGAGGGAAGGCACGGCCCTCAACAGGTCTGTTGGACTAAAGGGCCAGAGTTCCCCCTCAGATAAGTGGATGAAGGAGCCGGGGTTTCAGCAATACATGAATTGTGGCTGCCCAAGGGGTCTTACGGGATGGGATACTTAATGTATATATATTGAAACTGGATGTGATGTATGTATAGTGATGTATATACTGTACATAGATATATTGTAATGTGCATATCTGTCAAATGTAATGTACATATTATGCTGTATAAATTGTTAAGTATTCCATGTAATGTAAACAATTTTTGATTAAGTAAAAAAGAGCTGCGGCCTTTTTTATACCAAAGATGGTGTGGTGTGTTATTGGTTTGGGGGTCCACTTTGGGCAATGGTCCCACCGGTCTTTCACCGGGGGGGCGAGTTGCTGATGGCCCCCAAGAGGGTGGGGCTAGGAGGGCCGCCCACCAGTCAAGGGAAGAGGCGCCCCCCCAAGCAAGTGGCCTGTCGGAGGAGCTCCTTAGAGAGGGCTGGCCCTGACGGCTCTGGCAAGGAGGGGCAAGGCAGGGCTTTTAAGGAGCAGTCCCAGGAGATTTTGCCCTCCTGGAACTGTTCCTCACAACAAAGTTTTCCCACCCTCCTGCCCTAAGCTGCCAGGTCACAGCTAGAGCTCTGTCACAGCTCTAGGAAGTAAACCAGATAGAAGTAATATAGAAAGCTCAAGGGGCGGTAATTCATTGCTGACCCTGGGTAAGAGAGGCTCCAGATATAAGAAAAGCTGTGATTGGGTGTCACTGGGGAGAGGCATGTCCCTAGGACGGGTATGCTTCGGAGATCTGGGGAGGAGGGCACCCAGGCAGGGCATGCACCGAAATGCTGGGAGACAAGATTCCAAGACAGGGAGTGCGGCCCCGAACAGGCATTCTCCTCGTCAAGGGTCTAGGAGGCCCTAAATTCGGGGAAGATTGGGAGGGGAACTGTCTTGAGGGAAGGCACGGCCCTCAATGGGTCTGTTGGACTAAAGGGCCAGAGTTCCCCTCAGATAAGTGGATGAAGGAGCTGGCGTTTCAGCAATACATGAATTGTGGCTGCCCAAGGGGCCTTACGGGATGGGATACTTAATGTATATATATTGAAACCGGATGTGATGTATGTATAGTGATGTATGTATATATATAGATATATTGTAATGTGCATATCTGTCAAATGTAATGTACATATTATGCTGTATAAATTAAGTGTTCCATGTAATGTAAACAATTTTTGATTAAGTAAAAAGAGCTGCGGCCTTTTTTATACCAAAGACAGTGTGATGTAGTGTGTTATTGATTTGGGGGTCCACTTTGGGCAACAGCCAACTACGATGTCAGCTTGAAGCACTAGAGAATGCAAACAGGGCGCTGAATATTCGACTGATGGGACTGCCGGAAGGGACTGAAGAGCCAGATTTGCTCACTTTCCTAAAAGACTGGCTAGCTGGGGCTTTACAGCTAGGTTCTGACCTGGGAGACCAGTTGCAGAAGGCTTACAGAATTTCCCCATGCTCGGTTGAAGCCCAAAGGGACTTACCTAGAACAGTCCTATTGATTACTGATGGAGCGCCTACGAAGGAGCTGATTATGCAGGCTGCGCACAACTCTGACCACCTCAATTATGAGGGACACACTCTCCACATTTTCCCAGACTTGTCATATGCAACCAGGGCCCGATGCAAGCAATTTGACGGTGTTCGGGCCAAATTGCGAAGTTTGGGAGTGATGCATTCTTTTTTGATGCCAGCCCATCAGGATTTTCTACGGCGGGCACACATTTCAGTTCCAACGATCCGATGGAGGTGGGCAAGTGAGTGGAGAAGATCCAGGCCGAGTTTAAGGCCTCCCATCTCGATGCTCAAAGGGAGTTGGAATCGGAGACATGAAGCATTTTATGGGAATTTGATGGACTGTTTATGTCAGTAAGCTGAAAGTGTAATTCTCTTTCCAGATGATAATGAGCAGATTTTCTCTTCTTCTGCTTAAGGGACATGGGACACTGTTTTTTTTTTTCCCTCATTAATACTGCCTGCTTGGATATTAAAATTGAGAATACTGTTTGGTAGCAAATATTTTACTGCTGAGCCCCTTTTCTGGGTCCTAATTAATCAACCTATGGTAGTTAATTTTGATATGTCGATATATTATAGCAGAGCTTAGAGGGGTACATTAAAGCCTTATGTAGGATTTCAAATGTTTGGAAATTGGGGTCCAATCAACACTGGTTGTTGAGTACTGCCTGTTTGGAACTGATCATATTGTTCTGGACTGACCACCCTCTCTTGTGGAGTGTTATCTATCCTTAATAGTTTACTCTGTTTGATCTTGTAATGGATAAACCCCCCAATCCGTAAATGAAGTGCTTAGATTATAAAGTCCTATATTATGGAATGATTTCTAGAAATGCTGTAAAATTATGCTTGGCATGTGGTCATGTAAACTGTATGTTTATTTTCAAAAATGAATAAACAGAAGAAAAAAAAAGTATGAAGTTTAGCACCCACAGTTTGGTGCATCTACACGTCTGGTCCATTTGCAATGGCTGCTGCCCGACCTGAGGCTGGCCGTAGGCATCAAAGCGTTTTTACTAGGAACTCTCTCCTGTGACTGTTTTTCTCTCTGAGATTTACCCATGCTACTGCAGGAAACTTCCAACACCTTCTGATGTAATTTAAGTCCGGTGATGAGAGCAGAAAATAAAGAATTTAAGCTCTTTCTATAGAGTATTGTGCCAAGCTTAAAACTGGAGCAATCATTTTGCTCAGGCTTCTCAGCGCCCCCTCGTAGTTTTTGTTTTTAATGCTTCTTGTGCTGTTTCTCACATAAGCCAGCCTTGTTTGTTTATACTCAGCATCACATGGTTGGCACCTTTTCAGTGCACTCTGTGTCATTCTAATGTATCTTGCATTAGTTTGCATGCAAGTCTGTTTTTTTCATGCAAGTAATGTCACGCACTCAGATTATCTTTTTCTCACATTTTACATTATTTTGTCACACAATTTGCAATTCTTTTCTTGCAAATTTGCGTAATTTCTCACGCAATCGTGCTATTTTGATGCATAGTTTTTATGTAGTTTGCCCTCTTTTTTTTTCACACAGTTGTCTTATTTTTCCGCTCTGGCTTCATTGTTTTCCACATCACTCCCTGTTGTCTGTACTGCGCTGCTATGAAGTTTCTATGGTCATGGGTCTCCTGGGTATTGTCCAGCATGTTTTGGTGGGCTGTTTTCCAACCCGGTCACTTTACCATAAGTAAACGCTTTGGTATGCCCATTTGTCTTGCTTGAGTAATTATTGGGGTTTTATGTCCACTATTTCTGTCCTGCACACTTTGGGTCCCCTTTTTCTGGAAGCAAATCTACTGAGGATAGTCTCCCTTTCTCCCATTGAGGTCCCTGGTCACCTTTTGGCCGAATGCTTTCTGCCTCCGGCCTCTGTTGTGCTGCAGCCATGCAGTGCTTATCCTTTGGGAAAAGGTGTTGTGAGGATTACACTTTGAGACACACCTCTCAACTGTCCCTGATTTTCAGGGCTGTCCCTGATTTTGCCTTAGAAATTTCTTCTGTCCCTCCTAAAATTTAGCATTTCTGTCACTGAAGAGTAGGGATTTGAATCATAAAATAATGCCAGCCACTGGTATTACAGTCTAGTTCTCATTAAGAAACTGCTATTCACACTAAGAAGCATGTTGTACATAGCTTCTGGAACTACTATTACTATTTTTATAGATGTGTCCCTGATCATTTTAAGCGTTGTCCCTGATTTGTGATGTGGGAGGTTGAGAGGTATGCTTAGAGATGATACATGTTCCAACTACCTATTGTTCTTAGGTTCTGCTAAGTCTGTATCACTTACTCCTGCAGCATTTTGTGCCTCCTTCCTGCTGCTTCGAGCAGTTGTGTGGCTCTTTGTGAGTCCTTCCCCTGTGGGGATGACTCATCTATGGATCCCCTGAAGGGCATCCTGTCTTCTGCCTCACCTGGTGTAGTACCTGGTTCTGGTGCAGTTTTGTGTGTATGACACTTACATTTCTGGGTCAATTTAGTGCCAGCTGTGGTTTTAGGCATGTAAATTAATCTCTGAGCTGCCTGCATATGAGCAAGCATGGCGTGTCCCTGGCATAGCTGCTAAAGGTGTGGAGGCAGCAGGGAAAATGAAAAGGGCACCATACAACACCTCTGATGTAAGCATCTGCCATTTGACTCTGATGTCTTGGCTATGCTTTTGTCTTCTAGGTAAAGTCGTCTGCTGCTCCTGGTTTTCCTATGCTTCCTGACCTGTGCCTCGACAACACTGGGGCAGTGACCTCTTTGGCCCTGAGGTGGAAGGACACCTCACCAGGATCAAGAAGTCCAGTGCCACCCTGGATTCTGTGACCACCTCTCAGAAGGACTCAAAAGGGCAGAAGCAGAAGAAAAAGTATCTTCAGTTTTGGCCCCTTCCATCACAGCAGCCTAGGCAGCAGCAGCCCCAGCAGGGGCCATCTCAGGCTTGGTGCCTCAAGACCAAATTCCTCAGTCAGAGCCCCAAAAAAGGTGGGACTAGGGGTAGTGGTGCCCCTCCAGTAGCAGCAGGCACCAGTGGCCCCTCCAGAGCTGCCCAGTGATGGGTTGTGGAGGTCTATCTCCCACCCATCCGGTCCCTGTCCCAGCTTCCCATGGGGGATTGACTGAGCCACTTCTGGCACACCTGGTCCTTAATTATCTTGGACAAGCGGGTCCCAGAAGTGGTGGGCAGAGGGTTACTTCTCAACTTCAAGGCTCTCTGGCCTTACTGACCTCATGCACCAAGGAAGTCTGTGATGTTACTAGACATGCTGTCAGCCCTCAGGGAGGATGTTGCTCAGCTGCTCAAATAAGGAGCCATAACCTGTGTCCCAGACTCTATGGCAGGCCAAGGCTTCATGTCCAGGTATCTTCTGGTTCTGAAATGCACAGGGGGTTGGTGCCCCATACTGAATCTCCATGATCTGAATCTGTTTCTCAGGAAGCACAAATTCAGGATGGTCACTCTGAACCAGATAATACCATCTCTGGGGCAGGGCATGTGGTTCTGCTCCCTGGACCTCCAGGACATGTTCTTCCATATTCCTGTCCATCTGTCCCACTGGTGGTACCTTCAGTTCCGTGCAGAAGGGGTTCTCTACCAGTTCCAGGTTATGCCACTTGGTCTCTCCTCAGTGCCCAAGGTCTTCACCAAGTGCATGGCAGTGGTGGCAGCATTCCTGCAGTGCCAGGGGTCAGGGTATACCCCTACCTAGACAACTGGCTGATTGCTGGGTTATCCAAGGAGGCAGTGGGGTGGTGCAGGGACCTGGCCCCCCAGACCTGCATGGACTTGGACCTTCTTGTCAATCCAGCCAAGTCTGAACTGAACCACTTGCAAGTTATTCAGTTCCTTTGGGCAGAACTAGACACCCTTCAGGCCAAGACCCAACTCCCTGCAGACCGGGCACTGGATCTTACTTTCTTTGCGTGATCATTTCAGGTTGGGCACTCACATCCTGCCTGGGACTTCCTGTGACTGCTCGGGTACATGGCATCCTGCACCAGCGTGATCTGGTGGGCCCGCTGGCAGATACATCACCTTCAGTGGGAGCTGGGCCATCAGTGATCCCAGGGCCTAGGTCACTTAGACAAGCCAGTCACAGTGACCCAGACAATGCGGGATACCATCCAGTGGTGGCTTGTCCCAGAATATCTGGGGGAAGGAGTCCCATTTGTCCATCCAGAACCAACAATCACACTTAGCACAGACACATCTCCGGTGGGGTGAGGGAGTGCACATGTGGAGCCACAGAGCCCATGGGTTCTGGACCCCCAAGAAGTCCCGTCACCACATCTACCTTCTGGAGCTCCATGCATTGTGCTTATTCGCTCCTTTTGTCCGGGGTCAGGTCGTACAAGTCCAGATGGACAACATCATAGGCTCATAGCCATGTTCTACCTGAACAAGCAGGGCAGCACACACCACCTTCCCTTATGTCAGGAGGCCCTCCACACCTGGACCCTCGTGCGCAGCTTGGGTGCAGATCTCCTAGCGATCCATGTTGCAGGAGCCAACAACCAGCTGGTGGATGCCCTCAGCTGGGCGGGCTAGATGTCGCGTGAGTGTTCACTGCATCAGGGGATGATGAACCACCTATTCTCCCTGTGGAGAAACTCCTCAGGTGGACCCCTTTGCCTGCAGGGAGAATGCAAAGCTAAGGCTGTTTTGTGCCCTCCCCTCTCAGTCCAGAACACTACTGGGGGATGCCTTCGCAAGGCCCTGGACACCCGGGCTCCTGTACACCTCCGCCCCTTTCTCTTGCTTCAGAGGGTGATGGTCAAGGTGCAGAGTGACAAGGTGTGGATGATCCTGATAGCCCTAAACTAGCCTTGTAAGTTCTGGTACCTGGATCTCCTCAGCAGATGATCTCAATGGCAGTTGCCTCTGCACCCAGATCTGCTGTTTTTTTTTCTTTCCTCCTTATATTTACCACCCGGGCACACTGGGCAGCAGAAATTCCATCCCCACTCAACTCACCCACCAGCCCAAATGCCACAGCCGCCCCTGAGACCCCCCACGGATTACCCCCCATGGCAGGGCCAGGAAGGAGAGCCCCCTCCCTGGAGTATAATCCAAATCCAGGAGAGGCTGCCATGGTGAGCCAGTGGGATGATGTTGGGGATCTCGTAGAGCCACCCAAACTCCATTTTCCATTTTCTGTGCCCCTCTGGCATGTTAGGTGCCGCGCACGCATGTGGGGGCACACGCATGCTATGCCAGCTGGCTCCTTGCCTCCCAAGCCTGCATCACCCCCGCAGCCCCACTAGAGGGTGATTGACAGGTGGGATAACATGCCCTCCCCCCTGAGAGAGGAGAGCAGTCCTCCATACGCTCCATCCTCTCGCACCCCTGCCAACCCCCTGCGGCCCTGGCTCATTCCCAAACCTGGGTCACCGTTGTGGTGCGAGATGTGGTGTTCCAGCATCTTAACCCTCAGCGCCACCAGGCCAGCTCAGATCTGCTGTTTTATAATAATGGGAAGATACTGCACCCAGATTTTCAGTTCCTGCAACTCTCGGTCTGGTTTCTGAGCAGCTAGAGTTCTAGGCTCTGGGACTTTAGGAAGATGTGCTCCATGCTATGGAGGTGTCCCGAAAGGAGTCAACAGTGCTACACCTTTAAATGGAAAAGATTTTCCATCTGGTGCTAGAGCAAGGAGATTGATCCCCTTGCCTAGCATTCTGGACTATCTTTGGTCCCTCTCCCAGGTGGGGCTGATGTTGACATCCCTCAAGATGCACCTGACAACCATCTCTGCATACCAGACACGGGCTGGTATGCCGATGATGGTGGCACAGGAGAAGGTGGTTGGGCGCTTTGTGAAAGGCCTTGACCACCTGAACCTGCCAGTGTGTGAACTACCACCACCTTGGGACCTGTTGCTGGTTCTGGCAGTGCTCATGGGAAAGCCTTTCAAGGCTATGCACTGGTGTGAGATGTCTCATCTGTCATGGAGAACCACCTTCCTGGTGCCTGCCACATCTGCTAGAAGGATCAGTGAGCTCTGTGGAGTCTCCATACTTGGCCTTCACAAGGACAAGATTATCCTTCATCCCCATCCCAAATTCCTCCCGAAGGTGGTATTGGAGTTTCACTTAACCTGGTGATTAACCTTCTGGTGTACTTTACCAACCCATCTTCGTAGGCTCCATACTTTGGACCTGTGGTGGGTGCTCTCTTAATATAGGGAGTGCATGACTGGAGTTAGGGGTGAGGCTCACCAGCTCTTTGTCACATTATACACTGAAGCCGCACATGGCAGTCTGGCAGCTAAGAGGACGATTAGCAGATGGATCATCTCCTGCATCGACCTCTGCTATAGGTTGGCTGGTAGCGAGCCTCCCATAGGGCTTACTCCTCCAGACATACCGGTGCCTTGCTGGCTGCTGTCAGGGATGTCTCCATACAGGAGATGTGTAGGGCAGTTACCTGGCAGTCAGCACATACCTTCATCTTCTATTACAGCACTGACCTTGAGTCATGCTGCTGTTGGGGGCCTCAGTTCTCCAATTTTTATTCACCAAATAGGGATGCACACCTTGCCCTCTCATCCTGGAGAACTGCTGGACGTCTGCCAGGAGTGTGGATAAGTGAACCATATTCACATCCCTAGAAATAAGGGTTACTCACCTCTAACTGTAGTTCTAAGAGTGGTATATGGTTCACATCCACACAACCCACCTGACCTCCCCTAGCAAGTGGCACACAGCTCTCTGCTTCCAGCAGGCAAGATCTGATGTCACAGGGCAGAGCCGAGGGATATTACCACCCGGGTGGTGGGGGTAGCTTCTCTTAAAGCCAGCCTCACAAATCAGCTCTTAAGGAAGACTGCCAGAAGTCTGGATGTGAACCATATACCACTCCTAGAACTACTGTTACAGGTGAGTAACCCTCATTCCCTTACCCCATTTCTAGAAAACTGACTGGATAACGAGGCATACAGTGACACATACTGCATGTGGCCCATCATGAGATATTCCATAAGTAAATAATCATATGTTGCCCCTGGATTCCCAGTAGGTCTAATGGCCTCAAATGGTTTACTGAAGGGAGTTCCCCTGTCTGTGAGTTTTAAGGGTGAAGCCAGCCGTTGATAGCTGGAAGACGATGACAGTTGAGGAGTTTGAGTGAAGAAGCCAGAGAGGCAGAATGTGCTTGCTCTCCTAGTGATCTGCTGTGTCGCCACTGTGGTGATAAACCAATTCTTCTCATTCATGATAGCAGCTGTTGCCCAGTGGAGCAACTGCAACAGAACAGACCATGTCCTGAAGACAAAAAGGATCCTGTAGAAAAGGGGATTTTCTGAAGAGAGAAGAAATGTTTAAATTGTGGTAATTGTTTTCCAGTGCCCACCCCTCTCCCCACAGACAGGCAGGAGGCCTTAGGTAACTCCTTCAGATGTTTTCATTTTATCTGGAACCATCTACCCTGTGAGGATCAGTGAGGTGGGATGGTGGCGTGGCAGTGCCTGTGACAGCTGTGGTCCCCCAGCAGGGTTCTGCACACCTTAACCCTTAAGGTAC
Source organism: Neoceratodus forsteri (assembly GCA_016271365.2). Classification (NCBI taxonomy): domain Eukaryota; kingdom Metazoa; phylum Chordata; order Ceratodontiformes; family Ceratodontidae; genus Neoceratodus; species Neoceratodus forsteri. Next base: position 333,917,097 of record CM057456.1, on the reverse strand, counting down.
AAATTATGGAAATGCCTCATTTAAAGTACAACACAAGGCAGTGGTAGGGGTGGTGCAAGCAGATCTAAGGGTGCGGGCTGTCTGTCTTAAGTGAGTTGGTGGTGAGGAAATCCTTAAATTACCCCTCGGCCCGTGCAGTCATATAGGTGTGCTCATGTTCAGCAGGCAACCACAGCCTCTGCATACCTGATCATTGGGGGTGCAATATCTGCATTTTCAGGGCAGTCCAGGATGACAGTATGCTCCACACGGCCCCATGTCAGGTGCCTGTGCCTCTCCAAAGGTTAAGTCAGAGAAAATAGTGAAGTGAAAAGTCCTACCTGTTGTTTTTATGAGAATGCAAGCATAAATGCCACTTTTGGAAAATGTTCCACTTTACCCACATATTTGTAGGCTTCCCCTGAAGACATAAGATTTGGACTAATTTTCTGGTGGGGGTGGGGTATATGGATATTGATTCCGGACTTCAGGACTTTGAATAACACATTTGCCCCTGCAGGAAGCTGATAAGTTTCATTAGCACTGCTCATGAGTTATAAATGAATTCTGGATCCAGTGCTACACCCTTTCCAAGTTGTGGACACTCCATTTTGTTTTAAATAGTGTTATTCACTGACCCCTTTGCTTGCACAGCTGGCGATGGCATCTGGTATCCTGGGAGGTCACTCTGTGTCCCAGAGGTGTTTGTATGCTCCCCTCCCTATAGCTTTTGTACCAGTATAGCCCTAGACTGGGAAGGGGGGCTACACACAGGCTGCTACAGTGCTACTGAACAATACAACGTACTACCAATCCTGGTCTTTTATGACTCAGTAGATGACAAAGCTCATTTAGAGCTCCAAAGGAGCAAAGGAACCCATGAGCAGAGTAATCTGCAGGGTACTCTGCCCACGTTTAGATGTTCTGTGATATCTATAAGTGGTAGGGTAGGACAACGTGGAGTATGCTGTGGCATTGGGTAGGCTGGGCTACTTGTACAGTTGAGTGTCTTGGGGGACAGGACAGGTACTGCGCATTAGTAGAGGTGTCTAGAAAATGTAGGCCTTGGACTAAGTTCTGTCTTGTGTATCCTGAAAAAAGGGTAATGCAAGGGACTAAGGGGAAGCTGATCTGAGTTGGGGACTAGGGCTACCGTCTGCTAGGTTAATATTAGGGAAGGGTACTCTAAATCATAGCTGGGGAACCCTGTTTCCACAGGAACTATGGACAGATGATGAGGACAGCAAGGGAGCTACAGGAGTGTTGGGGCAGACTCAACAACCTAGCGCACTGCAGGGGCTGTGGAGCAGATCGTCTTCTGAGAGGTGTTCTGGAGGCACGGCTGCTGCCCAGTGTGCTGCAGTAGGTTTGCAGTGCTCACTGTAATTTATGTCTGTTTGGCCTTCTTCAAAGCAAGGCCAATGTGGGCTGGGGTAGGCAGCTACAGTCCCCCTACCTCAGAGGACACCAAGAGTTTGTTCAGGGGGTGGATGGTAGTTGGCAAGGGGGAGTGAAGGAGAAGGGTTCCTACAGGGGAAGATCAGAGAGTGATATCACTTGAAATATTCTAAGATACCTGCAAAGGACTTTTGATTCCTGCTTGCCTGGACGCCCGCCTGCAGCTCCTTGGAAGCTGTCTGCCCTTGAACAGGGCTGCTTCAGCTCCCCCACGGTCGGCCGGCACTCAGCCAGCCACCGACCAAGACCAGGACACCCGCCTGCAGCTCCTTGGAAGGTACGGGACAGCGCAGCCAACTGGGACACGGGTGCTTCCAGCAAACCCGCTCTGATTGGCCAGGACTTTTTCCCTGCTTCAGACATCTGGCACTTTTAACAAGTAGATTTTCGACAGAACTGAGCACATTTCAGCTGTGTAATTGAATTTTTTGAACTGTATTAGCTGGATTGTAATTTCTACTAGAGTTTTAAAGTGCTTATACCTCTTGAGTGCTCTTCCTACAGCTCCCCCCATCCAAGCACTCTGCCTTGGCGCCGAAAAGTCTAACTACCTTTTGTCTTACTAAACTGCTCAGATCTAACCCACCCTAACCTCTATGCTATTTAAGACCTGCTCTTTTTTCTTCTCTCCAGCTATCTGCCCTTGAACAGGGCTGCTTCAGTTCCCCCACGGTCGGCCGGCACCCAGCCAGCCACCAACCGAGACCAGGGCAGCCGCCTGCAGCTCCTTTGGAAAAGTACGGGACAGCGCAGCCAACTGGGACATGGGTGCTTCCAGCAAACCCGCTCTGATTGGCCAGGACTTTTTCCCTGCTTCAGACATCTGGCACTTTTAACAAGTAGATTTTCGATAGAACTGAGCACATTTCAACTGTGTAATAGAATTTTAAGTGGCTAGTTTTCCATTAGCAGGTTATACAGACCTGCCCCTAGAGGGATTTTTGGTCTTTCTACACAAATCACTGTACCAATCTTAACCCCACTTGCACTGCTTGGTTGTTGGCTGTTTAAACCCTGTCCTCGTATAACTGTCGACAGGTGGTAAGTGTGCTTACAAAGGGCGAGGGCAGGAACTCCTTCCCAGAAATAAACGCCAGCCCCTGTGTCTATAGCTGGTAGCCTTGAATTGCACTGTGCAGGCCTTATTTTATTTACTTGGCACATACCAATAACAAATCTCACTAACTTTCTTCCAGCCTTAGTACATCCATCTCTCCTTCTATCACAGCAGTTCTTGTTAGCTGACTGATAATTATTCACAGGCTAGTGCTATGCCTCCAGCCAAGATGTGGACGTGGTTCCCCTCCCATCGATCTAGTGAGGATAGGGATACTCAAATATTAAAGGTAGAGAGGGTGCTGGCTGTCATCCGCAGGGATATAGGCCTTGTAGGTCTTATAGTGGGACTCTCTTTGTTGCATATGGTCACCTCCCCCCCAACAATACTGGGTGACAACTGGGGATGGTCGTCCACCTACGAGGTCCCCGACTACACCTTCTCCAATATCCTTGTGATCTCTGAAGCGCACTGCAGTGTTACTTGCTGTCTAGATCTTCGGTGCCTTATGTATACAAGCAGGGTAAAGCGTATCCCTGCTAAAAAACTCCCAGGTTGTCAAGTGCATAGGAGGTGGTATCTCCCCTTGCTCCTCCTACTTGCACTACTACTGGCCAGTGATATTGAAACCAACCCTGGCCCATTAAATCTGACCCACAAAATCCCTCCCATATGGGGCATGGGTAAGGGGCTAAAAATAGCTCATCTTAACATTAGAAGCCTGCTGCCTAATCGTGATGAGCTATTGGCATGGGTTGCACTCTACAAACCCGACATCCTAGGAGTGACGGGGACCTGGCTGAAACCCTCTATCCTTGACTCGGCCTGTGAACTCACTGGGTATGAATTCACCCGACTGGACAGAGCTGGGGCAAGGGAGGGGTGGCATACTAATCTACCATAAGAGCCACGTAAAAATCTCCCAATTTGCCCACCAGGATTCAAACGTGTCCCCCTGTGAGTTGCTACATGTGCTACTGCTACTTGGGGACGCAAAGAAACTGCACCTGGTGTGCACCTATAATCCTCCAAGAGGTGGGCTACCTGAATTAACTCACCTCATGGACAAAATTGGTCCCAGAGTCGGGGATAACGAACTCATAATCCTGGGGGATGTAAACCTTAACTGGGATAGTGGTAATGTTAAGCAGTTTGAGCCTCTGCTTGCTAACCTTGCCCTGACCCAGCTCATCCAGGAACCAACTAGGCGGACAGCAAATGCATCTTCCAGCACCTTACTGGACTGGATCATGTCTAATCATCCTGATAGGATCTCATCAGCGGGTACATTATCTGACTCCATCTCTGACCACTCACCGGTTTTCTGTGTATGGAAAATTCCCACCCCAAAATTCCACAAATTATGCATGTCAGAAACTACTCTAGATTCGATACTGAGGAGTTCCTGGAAGACCTAAGAGTTACTGACTGGTCTGGGGTGTATGGTGCCACTGACCCTCGGCAGCAACCTCTTACTTCCTCTCCACCTTTGGGGCCTTGCAAGACAAGCATGCTCCCAAGGTCACCCATAGGGTGAGGGGTCCGCTACCCTCTGGTTAAATGGGAACCTCTTAGCCCAGATGGGAGAGATAAAGTGTTGGGCTCGTTCCAAAGGTACCAGTGATCCCATGATTATTCAAAGGTACAGACACCTCAGGAACAAGTGCAAAAAGGCCATCAGGGCAGCAAAGAGTGACTTCTGCAAGTCTGCCCTACTAAGCTCTGCCAGTAATCCCAGGAGGTTCTGGAGAGATATTAAATCCCTTGTCAGTGGATCCTCCCATCCGGGGGTTACGGACATGGTCATAAATGGAGTCTCCTGCAATAATCCCCATACTATTGCTAACTCCCTAAATAATCATTTCTCTGACCTCTCTCCCTTCACAACCCTCTTCTCACCTGATGAGGCTCTGTCCCACCCCCTTCCCTCCACTCTGCTGGAGCGTCACCCTCACCCTCCTCATCCAATGTTCCACCTCAGGGCTGTATCAGTTCAGGACTTGCAGAAATGCCTAGTTGGCCTCTCCCAGTACTCCAGTCCTGGCCTAGACAACCTGGAGCCTAAACTCCTTAAGCTTGGTACTGCACACATTGCCTCACCAGTAGCCTTTATCTTCAACCTATCCCTTGGTCTGGGGACCATCCCAGACATTTGGAAAGAGGCGAGGATTGTCCCTGTACTGAAGCAAGGAAATCTACCTGACAATTATCGACCGATTGCCATTCTCCCAACCCTTAGCAAGCTCCTTGAAAAGGTAGTGGCTGAGCAGCTTTCGGAATATATCCACTCTCAAGAACTTCTGTCCCCAGCCCAGCACGGCTTTCGTAAGGGACACAGCACCACCACAGCCTTAATCTCGGTTACATCAAGTATCTGGACAGCCATGTACCAGGGCAAACTCTCTGGTGCAATATTTATCGACCTGTCCAAAGTCTTTGACCTTGTTGACCACAGACTGCCTGGTGCACAGTTGTGGTCACTTGGCCTCTCCCCCCATGCCATGAAATGGCTAATGGGTTATCTACATGGCAGAAAGCAGCATACCTGCTTCAATAAAGTCCTCTCGAGCCCCTACGGTGACCTCCAGAGTGCCTCAAGGGCTCGGTACTGGGTCCCTCCTCTTCTCCTCTTCATCAATCAACTACCCATGGTTACTACCAGCTGTAACGCTACCATGTATGTAGATGATCTGGTAATCCTGGCTCATTCCAAGAATGCCACTACCCTAAACCAGAACCTGACCGATGACTTTAACAGGGTATTGTCAAGGGTTACTAGTCACAAGCTGGTCCTGAACCTGAAAAAGACACAGGCTACGCTCTTTGGCTCAATGGCTAAAATCAAAGCCTCATTGGCCTGCTTACACGTCACCAGCGCAGATGGATCCTCACTACCTATAGTGAGCTCCACCAAATATCTGGGGATAACACTTGACCCCCAACTTGACATGGGTAATCATATCCTTAACATCTGCAGGGCGGCAAACTGCAAACTGGGTCTGGCCTATAGGGCCAAGTATAACCTTACACCGGCAGCCAGGCTTGCCCTAGTGAAGGGTGTGCTCCTTCCCTCCCTCAGCTATGGGCTGCACCTATTTGCTCGCTCTCCAAAGACACATCTCACCTGGTGGTACACTGCTTACAATAACATTTGTCGTTTTGCCTTGGCTGCCCCCTCGACTCACCCACCGTTGTGAGCTATATGAGAAACTCTGCTGGCTCTCACCAGCTAGATACCTTGATTTTGGTTTGGGATGCCTCTCTGGGAAAGTGATCAGAACTAGCACCCCCCAGGGGCTGGCTTGGCTTCTGCCTAAGCTGAATCCCACCCCCTACCAACTTAGGTCTCTCACATCAGGGATGCTCAAAGTCCCTCCTACCCGGACCCTCATGGGGGATCGGGACTTTGCCATAAGTGCGCCCAGACTCTGGAATTCGCTACCTGTGGATATCTGAGCTGTTCCCTCCTATCTGAGTTTTCGAAATTGACTGTGGGGTTTCCTAAAACTAGCATCAGAGTGTGACTGCCCCAAACCTCCCTAGAGTAAAGTGTCAAATTGTTCTGTCTGAACCTCCCCAGGATGTCTCCATTGAATTCCTGGAGATATTTTCCCCACTGTATCAATGACTTCTGACTACTCCTGCCTAAAAAGCCTTGAGCATTTTTACACCCATTATTGCTCCACGGTCATAGGCTAACCATGACATATTGCACCTTGGTCATGAGTAGAAACTTGTACTACAAAGTGTTTCTGTTTCTGTCTAACATGTGCATATTTAGAAAAATGTGATGAGCTGTATATACCTGTCCGCGATCCAACTAGCCTAGGGGGTGTTTACGACAATGTTATAAATTATATTATGACCAATCCAGTCCATGAGCTATGCTCCACTCCTATGTATGATGACCTATATATGTCTGTCAGTTAAACTAGCTAGTCTAGAGTGTATAATCTGAAATGTGCTTACTACTGCATGTTTCCCATAGCGTCAAATGATGTATTTCCCACATGTTTGTTTACTGTGACAAAAAACTGTACTCTCTTTGCCATGTCTCCTTGACTGTTGTTCCTCATGTTGTACTCTCCCGGGTCATTCCTGAAAATAGGCATAATACTTGTCTAGTGTACTTACCCAGTAAACAAAAGCTAAATAAATAAAATAAATTATTACCTAGTGAAATTGAAGAAAGTGATATTGCATTGTAAACAAAAATCAGTTTTGGTTTATTAACAGTGACAAAGTAGATACATGCTTGCTCTGGTGCAGTAGTTGGCATTGGATGCATCTTGAATTCATTGCACTATACTGCTTTGCCATGGCTTTTGTAAGATGGCCGATGTTTCAAGAAAATTTATTAAAAATAAGTTTGGAAAAGCCAGACCCTGGTAAACACCTTCTAACATGGTTTCCTCTCCCAATATGTGAGGGAACTGACTAAGGAAGGGGATATCCTGATCCTGGTGTTCTTGAACAAGGAAATCATCAAATGTAAGTGTTGAAGCACCCCTGGGATCAAGTGTCCGCAACTGTGTGGTTCAAAAGCCCCCTTAGGAGCAAGCACCAGATATCCAAGACAATGGTTCTGGACTTCATAGTGGTCTATTTTGGAAAGATGGAGGAGATCCCTGAGGCCAGGATCCGAGAGGTACGGCAGATTGAGGGGACAGAGAAAATAACAAAGACTTTAAAAAGGCAGGGTCTGGCAGTCACTAAGTGCTGCCAGAGAGCGGTCAGAAAGGGCAAGAGGCAGAAGACGTCCTTGTGTTTTGGGTTCTGTATTTCACCAGTTTAGCAGCTTTGTACAGTCCAATGAATTACGTACAGTAAATGTTGTAGTATTAGTACTATATTAATTCTTTACTGTTAGGTACTGTACCTGTAAATGCGTGTCTTAAAAAGTTATATTGGTGCTGGTACTTCCCCACCTCGATGAAGACTCAGTTCAATAAGCCAACATGCTGGGAATCTATGCTTCCCTGTTTACCTTGCAGCACTAAATTTGTTGCAGCATTTATATGGCTTGTCCATGTACTCTGTTCCCTACAATGCAGTGTTTCTTAGCAGCACTGGCATTTGGAATGAGCACTCACGCTCGAGACTATGGCACAAAAAAGCAATTATGGTTCTCTAGGGAGTTAAGGAATGTAGTAAAGGGGGGGGCCTCCATAATCAAAAAGGAGGTTGCAGGGAAGGGGGATCTAGCATCCAGAGCAAGGAGACATACTATTCAGCAGCTCCAACCACTGAATGGGAAATTCTGCTTAAAAAAAACATACAAAAAAAAAGATGGTAAAACCTGGTACAACTTTTCCAAACGTAGTCAGTGTTCTGACTATGCCCAGACCAACTATGTCAATTTTCAGAAGAAAAAAAAAAAAGGCTCTTTGAAGTTACCAGCTTGAGATTTTCCAAATGGGGATGGCCAGAAGGCCATGTAATTTTTGTTTTTCAAACCAAAGCCAGGCACTAAGACACTGTGAAAGAAATTGAGATGAGTGGGTTTGGGAACCCAGTAATTACCCTGCAGACACTGCATGCATCTATGGTTGGGACGAACACTTCCGTCGAACTCCTGACCAGTAAATTTTCTTCCTCTTCAAACCGTTTTCGGACCACAGAACAGAAGACTAAAACTGGCAGTGTGGAGGCCACAAACTCTGCAGAAATGGTGCTTTTGGCCATGGCAGTTCATTAAGGATAATGTTCTTTTAAAAAACAAACTTGAGCATGCAGAAAACCAGTTATGCAAAAAAAAAAAAAATGAAAGTGAATAGACCCCTGCAGTCTAACCTGTTGATGCGCCAAGAACTGTTAAGTCTCAGTCATGTCCCTACTCTCTCCTGGTCTCCAGAGACTGCATGTTTAGATTCTTCAGCTTCTCCTTGTACAGCCTCCCCTCCTGCCCCTGTATTATTTTTGTAGCCCTTCTCTGGACATTCTCCAAGTGGTCCATGTACTTCCTGAGGTAGGGACTCTAGTGCTGCACTGAGTACTCTAGGCATGGCCTCACCATGGACCCCTACATGGGCAATATCAACACCCTCTTGCTAGTGAACGCCCCATCTATACACCCCAACATTTCTGTTTGCCTTTCCAAATGCCTTACTGTATTTGGCTGTAAATTTAAAATTGTCACAGATAATGACTCCCAGATTCCTTTCCTCAGTGGTCTGAACCACTCTCCCTCCCCATATCCGACAGTACTAGGATTTTTCCTACCTACAGTATTTGCACACCCTTGCATTTTATGGCATTACATTTTAGTTGCCACACCTTGGACCATGTCTCCAGTCTTTCTAGCTCCCTTTTCATTCACCTTATTCCCTCCTCTGTCTTCTCTCCTGCAGATCTTGTCATCTGTAAAAGACACAGTCTGCTCCAAGAAGCCTCCCTATGTCACATATGAAGATGTTGAACAACACTGGCCCCAAGACCGAGTCCTGCAGCACCCCCATTGGTAATCTCCCTGAATTCTGAAAACTGTTTACCACCATCTACAGTCTTCCCCACCCCACCAATTTCCTAGCCAAAATGTAGCACACCTATTTTTGGCCTCCCGTCTACCTCCTTGGTAACCCAATGACAAAAGTCAACTAGGTTGGTCTGGCATGATCTGCCTGCCACTAGCCCATGCTTATTCTTGTTCTGTAGTCAGGTCAGCATCCAGAAAATATGGAAATTATGTACCTACCAAAATTCTTGATCTTCTTGTATGAAGTCTCCACCACTCATTCACACTAATGGGATCTATGCTGGAGGCGCTACAACGCAGCGGGAGCAAACTTTTCGAGAGGGTAGGCGCCAGAGATGGAGCGGCACCTCGAGCCCATGGCTCATGCAGTAAAGACCACCTCAGCGTTGACCCTCCAACTGTCTCAGTACCTTTTTTTCCGAGGAGGTGCAGCGTAACTAACCTAGAGGTCTAACCTAACAAAATCGGACATAAGATAGTCCGAATGACCCATGTAAGAAGGGTCAACAATAGAGTCTTCACAGCCCAACCACTGAGGGAGTGAAGACCAAAAACAGAGACGTGAGCTCGGGGGATGGCGGGTGGATGTGTGAATGAGTGGTGGAGACTTCGTCCAAGAAGATCAAGAATTACGGTAGGTACGTGATTTCCATATCTTCCTGGACATAAAGTCTCCACCACTCATTCACACTAATGGGAGAGTACCGAGCTAACAAACCCCCGAGATGGGCGGCAGGAGAAACTAAGAGCTCACATACTTAAGACAGAAGTCTGTTAAGAATAGTCCTACCAAATGACAGATGTTCTGGCATTGGCATCTAAAGCATAGTGCTTAACAAAAGTATGCACTGAGCTCCATGTAGCTGCATTGCAAATGTCTGCAATGGGCATGTTGCGGATTTCCACCAGAGATGCCGCAACTGCTCTAGTAGAGTGAACGTACACTCTGCCTTCTAGCTTAACCTGTGCCAATGGAATAGCAGTGGCAGAGGCATGCTACCAGCCACACTGAAATGCACCTAATAGCGACAGGTTGACCCAGCCAGGTCTCGCTGAAGGAAACAAACAGTTGTTGAGCCTTGCGAATATCTTTTGTTCTATCCAGATAGAATCGTAGTGCTCTCTTAACATCCAAAGAATGTAGGGTATGTTCCCCTTCATTCTGAAAGTTAGCAAAGTAGGTAGGTAGGACTAAAGGTTGGTTTAAATGAAATTTTGAGACAAGCTTGGGAAGAAACTTAGGGTGAGTCCTAAGAACTACTTTGTCCCTGTGAAATACAGTGTACAGGGGGGTTCTGTGACCAGAGCATGTATTTCCGAAATTCTACGGACAAAATTGATGGCCACCAGGAAGGCCGTTTTTCAAGCAAGGAACTTCAACTCGCAGGCAGCTAGAAGCTTGAAAGGTTTCTGAGTGAGCATGTCTAGCACAAGGTTAGTGTCCCAGGCTGCGACTGGATGTCTGATAGGAGGTCTGGTATGCAGAATGCCCTTAAGAAACCTCTTAACTACAAGCAACTGAGCCAGAGACAAAGAATGTACCGGCTCATGATAAGCCGAAATGGCGCAGAGATGAACTTTGACAGCAGAGTACTGCAGACCTGAATTTGAGAGGTCCAAAAGGTACTTCAAGACTATATGGTGGGCAGAAAAAAGGGTTCAAAGAGGATTTTGCACACCAGAGAAAGAAACACTTCCATTTGGCTGTGTAGGTTTTTCTTGTGGCTGGTTTACACGCAGCCAAGAGAATATGTGAAACCCTACGGGAAACATTGAACCTATTCACCTCTATCTCTTCAGGAGCCAAGTGTGAAGGTGAAGCACCTTCAGATTGGGATGGACCACAGGCCCCTGGGTCAGAAGGTTCATCTGAAGGGGAAGTGCCTTTGGGAGGGTTGCCAACAGGCTGTTGAGCAGTGGGAACCATAGCTGTCAAGGCCAGAAGGGAGCAATGAGAATCATTTTGTATCCCTGAGACTCGAATTTGAGAAGCACCCTCTGAATTAGAGGAAGAGGAGGAAAGGCATATAGAAAGCGTTTTGTCCACTGCAGCCTGAACACATCCTGACAGAAAATGCCAGGTCCTGGATTTCTGGAGCAGAAAAGAGGCAGTTTTGTGTTGAGTGGGGATGCAAAAAGGTCCATGTCTGGAGTTCCCCATTCTTTGAAGAGTGACTGAGCGATGGTTGAGTCGAGAGACCACTCGTGAGGATCTGTCTCTGTTCTGCTGAGATGGTCTGCCAGTTCGTTTTGCATGCCTGGTAGGTAAACCACGTGGATTAGAGCCTTGTGCTCCAGGCACCATTCCCACACTCTCATAGCTTCCCTGCATAATGGGTAAGAGTGTGCACCGCCCTGTTTGTTGATGTAATACATCACTGCTTTGTTGTCTGTTTGAAGGAGAATGTTCTTGTGACAGAGAATGTCCTTCAAAGCCCAGACTGCATAGAGGATGGCTGTCATTTCCAGGATATTTATGTGGAGCCAGGACTGGAGTCCTGGTCATGCAGATGTGAGCTTCCGAAGTGAGCTCCCCACCCCAGCAGGGATGTGTTGGTGGTAATGGAGATCTGATGGTCCAGAGGAGCAAAGGGATACCCTTCCAGAAGGTTGTTCTCCTGCGACCACCAGGTGAGTGACCTCTTTAGAGGTTCTTTCACCTTGATGGGAAAGGACTGAGGGTGAGTGGTTAGCGACCACTGAGTGCTGAGCATCCGCTGAGAGGTTCTCATGTGGAGATGAGCTAGAGGTACCGCGAACAACGAGGATGCTATGAGAACCAGCATCTGTTGCACTGAGATAGCTCGAACCAAGCTGTTTTCTCTGATATATCGAGCCATCTGTAGGATATCATTCCTTCTGTCCTTTGGAAGAAAATCTTTCACACAGGAGGTATCCAGAAGAGTTCCTATGAAAAGGAGTTTCTGGGAGGGCTGCAATTGTGATTTAGCAGGACTCCCATGGACGTGAGAAAGTCTGAAGCTTTGGCTACAGTGTCCAGAGTTCCCCGCCTGGAAGGGCTTGCTAGAAGCCTGTCGTCCAGGTATGGAAACACTTGAATTCTGATTTTCCTGAGGTGTGTTGTGAGAATTGCACAACACTTTGTAAAAAATCGCGGCGCCAAGGATAGCACAAAGGGCAGGACTCTGAACTGATAATGTTGACCCAACACTACAAACCTCAGGTATTTGTGGTGCTTTGGGTCTATAAGAATGTGTTGATAGGCATCCTGCATGTCTAGGAAGGCTAGCCTATCATGTTGATGAATCAAAGATAGAAGGGTTCGAAGAGATATCATCTTGAACTTCTCCTTGTGAAGGAATTTGTTTAACTTTCTGAGATCCAGAATGGGGTGCATGCCTCCAGTTTTCTTCGGAACTAGAAAGTAATAGGAGTAGAAACCTGTGTTTCATTGGTCTGACGGAACTGCTTCTACTGCCCTGTTGTTCAGAAGGCCTTGCACCTTGGAAGCATGAAGGTCTGACTGTACTGTTGACAGCCTGGGCTGCTGTTTGGGGGGATGATCCGGGGAGGTTTCTGAAAGATTGAGCGAATATCCCTCACGGATTATACGGAGGACCCATTTGTCTGATGTCAAAGGCTTCCACCGGTCATATAACTGAGTCAGACGTCGTCCCACTGCTGAGGAAGAGTCCCCCTCAGGCAGTTGAGGTGGGTCATGGGCCGAGAATTCAGAAGGTGACACTGGGCGCTTCGGGGGCATGTGCCTTCTGCTGCATTTTCTTTTGTGGCTGCGGGGTGTGGCTTTTGTTAAAGCCCTCCCAACCTTGCCCGGAAAGGACTGACAGTTATGAAATGACGCTTATTGGCACCCTCACAGAGGGGGCGGGTACTGGTCAAGCTATCTTAATGGCTGACCTAGTCTTCTGTGTGGCTTCCAGAGTTTGTTCCACCTGGGATCCAAACAGATACATACCGTTGAAGGGTAAGGCCACAATCTGTTGCTGGGCATCATTCGTGAAACCTGAAGTACGTAGCCAAGAGTGGAGACGGGTACAAATGCCCGCCGCCGCTGCTCGAGAAGCAGTATCGAAAGCATCCATTGCAGCTTTAACCTGTTGGTTATTGGACTCGATACCCCTGGTTATGGTGTGAAGTAGCTCTGAATTAGTTTCTGATTCAGGCACAGCTTCTACCACTTGCTTGAGCGAATGCCAAAGGACATACTCATATTGAGAAAAATAGCCCTGGTAGCTGGCAATACGCATACCCAGGATGGAGGCAGCAAAGACTCTCTTACCTGAGGTGTCTATCTTAAGAGATTCTTTATTGATAGACCAGGCTGAGGATGCCTGAGGGAGGATGGCCTTGTCATTCTCTGCTATGACTACAATGGGATCAGCAAAAGCTTGTGAGGTCAATATGGATCGATCCTTGGGAGCAGTGTACTTCCTATCTATGGACTTGGCCACGGAAGGGATGAGAACAGGATTGTTCCATACCACCTGAGAAAGGGTCTCAAGAGATGGTTGTACTGGAGGAGTTAAATCCATAGGGATCTCTGGGACATGTAGATACTGGAGTCTTAAAAGCTTCTCAGGATCGATTTCTGTAGTCTGGAGAGAAAGAGTGGAATTTAAATTTTTCAGCAGAGACTTAAAGGAAAGGTCTTCAACCACAGGCTCTGCAGCAGGATTAACTCCTGCTCCTTCAGCATCATCAACCAGATGAAGATCTGGGTCAGACTCAAAATCATCTCCTGACAGTCCAGGGGGGACTGTATGGATAATAAAGGAGTGAAAATCAGAATGGAAATTAGAAGAGGAAAGAATCAGAGACGAAAAGCCCTGGAGGCTGGACGGCGCTGCACCAAGCATCGGTACCGATAAAGAACATGGCACCAAACCCACGGAAGTCAGCGCCATCGGAAACAGTCCAGCACATGGCGCCGACAAAGGCCACGGTGCCGAAAGAGCTCCAACACCATGGATGGAACCAACAGAGTCCTGGGCACTGCAGATGGCTCTGAGAGAGTCCCAAGGTTCGGAAAACTGCAATTTGAAGGAAAAGTAACAGGAGATAGTGGCATCAGTGTGGAGCCCTGCACCGCAGCCATGTGAGGGGGGAAAACACCTGAGCACAAAGTCGACAGCACTAAAGAAGGCACCGTGTGATTAGGTAGGTCCAACCGCCCTACCCGGTCCCTCGAGCAGCCCGAAGGCCCTGGAGTGACCAGGCCAGGCAGCTGGACCAACCTCCGAGCCCATTGCTCCATAAGAGCAGCCCACTGGTGAAACTGTTCATTGGAGGTCTGTCCAAAAGGCAGGGACGGGCTCCGATGTCAAAGATGTTGGGCACCGGAGCCAGAAACCAGTGATTCTGTTTGGGGAGAAGACCAGTGCCTAGCCCCAACGACCGACCATCAACGCGCAGACATTCCAGAAGGCCTCGAGTGATGCCTTCTCTTTCTCGACTTGTGCGCCGAAGAAGAACTCGAGGCTGAACGGTGCTGCAAATGGGACCATTTCCTTTTGTGCTTTCGGGGGGGACCACCCATCTCCCTAAGCATTGGACCGTCCATTGTCAGACCCACCCTCCGGGAAGGGCAGCGGACCAGACCTAGCCTGGCTGACTGAACAGCTTTCATACGAAGTCTCCCGACCGTCACCTGACCCACTCATGGTCAACTCCGTCAATGGAGGGCTGAAGACGTCTTTATTAATCAATAAATTTAATTAAATCTACTTGGTACTTCGAAGATAAATTACAAAACAATAAACTGAAAACTATGCTGTTAGTTTGAAGTTTGACTCCCGGCGGGCGAGCAACGTTGCCATTGAAGCACACTAGACAGCAGAAAAAAGGGAACTGAGGCAGTTGGAGGATCAACGCCGAGGTAGTCTTTACTGCATGAGCCATGGCTCGTGGTGCCGCTTCCTCGCGGCTCCATCTCTGGCGTGCTCCCGCTGGGTCCTAGCACCTCCATCATAGATCTGATTAGTGTGAATGAGTGGTGGAGACTTTATGTCCAGGAAGATCCAACAGGTACTCCTTTATTATGGTTGTCACCAGTTTCCCCCAGTACTGAGGTCAGGATGACTGGTCAGTAGCTACCTGGGTCATCTCTGTCACTGATCTTATGGAGTGGCACCACATTAGCTATCCTCCAGTTCTCTGGCATGACCCGTTTCAAGGGAGCAGTCTGTACCTGAAAATAGAAATTTATCTGTCCGGTGTACCCACCTGGACAGACAGAAAAGCTACATAAATACACAGATCAGCCAGGGGTGCTGCAGGGCTGTAGCTAACCTCATTCCAACACCCTAGCATGTATGCTGTTGTGTCCTGGTAATTATTTAATTTCAGGGACCCAAGTCCCTTAAGCATTCTCTGCTCAGATACCATTCCTGCCTCCAGTTTGTGTCCCTGTTATTTTTTGGAACCAAATTCCACATTTTGGAGTGGCTTACCTTCTTACACTGTAAAAACTAAACAAAAATATTTGTTCAAAATATCTTTTTGCTGTCCTCTTCCACCCATCTTCTTCCACTCTTCATCTCGACAGTCCCATTTCTTTTTCCTGTTTTCCTTGGCATAACAAAGGAAAGCTTTATCAGCCTCCTTGACCTCTTCTGCAATTTTTATGTTTGCTTGCATGCATGTGCAAGAAACATAGTGCCATCATCCGAGTTTTCGGAGGTGTGGCAGGCCTCTTCCAATTAAGTCAGTGTGTTTGCATGCGCGGCTGCAGTTCTGCAATGCCTGCTGGAGCTGTCTATGACAGCAATCCAAAATGCAGTGGCGTACAGTTGAAAGGGGGAGCTACGCTTCAGTGAGCAGCGATAAGATATCACCTGCTCACGCTCCCCCACACACACACACACACACACACATGCCGTGCCCCCCGCACACACTGTATAGCCGACGGGGTGTTTAATCCCCCGTCCGGCTGTGCTGTGCCCCCACAAACAGGTTGCGTGCCATGGGTGCCACCCCAGCGTGGCTACATCTATATCCGGCCGGGGTGCCCAATCCCCGTCAGCTCCACTGTCCCCCAAGAGTACAGGGTGCCATGCTGGGAGCCCACCCCAGCATGGCAACACATCGCTATTGCCGACAGAGTGCCCAATCCCTATCGGCTCCACGCCCCCAAACAGCGTCCTTGTGCCATGCTGGGAGCCCACCCCAGCGTGGCAACAGATGCTGCCGCTGACGGGGTGCCTGATCTCGTCGGGCTCCACGCTTCTAAAGTTATCCTCTGTGCCACGCTGGGAGCCTACCCTAGAGTGGCAAATGTCTCGGCTGCCTCGCTTCTTTGTGGAAAAAACACAAAAACCCAAATAGAAAAACAGTCCCTCGCTGTCTCTGCCCCACCGCGCCCACCCACTGTACCCCTGCCTCCCACACCCACCCCATACTTACCTCCGGACTCCGCGCGATATCTTCTGGACCAGGAACACGTCTGCACTCTTCAAAGCCGACCGCGAACTGAGGAAATGCTGTTAAGCTGTATAATGGGATAGATAGGGTTTTTTCAACTTTGCTGCATATCTCAGGCATTTTGAAATTTTACCAAATTCTCAACATGGGGTTTGGGACCCCTTTTCATGAATGCTCTCACTGTCATGGCGTTAATCAGGCCCGAAGGGTGATTTACAGTCACTCGCGAAATCTCACCTTTCGGGACCGATCTTAACGACACTGCCACTGTTCATAAGGTGGGCTCTCAAAAGCCTATGTTGAAAATCTGGTGGAAAAATTCCTAAAATTACTGTTTCACGAGTGTCGTTGTGCAGTTCCTACGCACGCTCGTAAGTTTGTGAATTTTCAATATTTTCAATCCAGATTTTCAACATTGCCATTTTATTACACTTCCTTATGAGCAGTACAGCTGTCATTTGTCACGTCTTGCCCAAAACATGTTTCCGCCCATGTAGTGCACAATAGCACAGTCGGTGTGCAAAATCAATGTATGGGACACATTAAGAAAATCAGTGCGACACTGTTCATGAGCAGAGGTCTTAAAATGGCTATGTTGAAAATCTGGTGAAAAAATTCCTAAAAATGACTTTTACGAGCATCCATTGTGCAGTTCCTGGGCATGCTCGTAAGTTTGCGAATTTCCAATATTTTTACTCCAGATTTTCAACATTGCCATTTTATTACACTTCCTTATGAACAGTACAGCTGCCATTTTTCACGTCACCCAAAATGTGTTTCCGTACATGTAGCGCACAATGGTGCAGTCGGTGTGCGAAAGCAATGTTTGGGACAGATCAAGAAAGTCACAGTTACACTGTTCATGAGCAGAGGTCTTAAAATCGCTATGTTGAAAATTTGGTGACAAAAGTCCATAAAATGACTGTGTTACGAGTGAGCATTGCGCAGTTTCCATGCACCTAAGTAAGTTCATGACTTTAATATTTTCAGTCAGATTTTCACCAGTGGCATTTTCCACACTTCCTTATGAACAGTACAGCTGTCATTTTCACAACATGGCGAAATGTGTTTTCACACTTTCAGCACAGAGATGGTATTCGCTGTGGAAAATCATTGTTCAGGACAGATAAAGAAAATCACAGTGACACTGTTCATGATCGGAGGTCCCAAAATGCCTGTGTTGACAATCTGCTGTAAAATCCCCAAACTAATTACATTCAGGTGTGCATTGCACAGTTTCTATACCACCTCATAACTTCACCAGTTTTTTTAATATTTTTACTGCGGATTTGCAACATTGCCATTTTTTACACCTCCCCATGAACAGTACAGCTGTCATTTTTCACATCCTGTTCGGAATGTGTTTTTGCACATGTGGTGCTAAATGCATAGTCGCTGCGCATAAGCAGCTTTTGGCTAACAAACTGATATTGCCACTGTTCATGAGGTGGGGGTCACAAAAAAACCATGTTCAAAATTTGGAGTGAAAATACCAACGAATGCCTGAGGTGTTAGGGTTTCCAACCATAACGCCCCACCCTGTAGAGGATGACAGGCATCAGGGGTGTGACTTGGGATTCTTGCCTGTAATGCTCATACCATTCCCACCCTTCAGCCAGTGGAGAGGCATCGAGGTATGCCTTGGACTCTTCAGCCCCAAACTTCACCCCATTCTCAATACTGCACCCATCTCACCGTATTTCCTGATGGATAGGTAGCGCATAAAGAACCAAGACCCCAAGGCACACCGTGACACTTGTCAGTGTCCACAGGGTAGGGTGTGGTGAAATGGCGTGGCCGTTATGCCTAACGACCCAAAGGCACACCCCAATGCCTGTCACTCTCTGCAGGGTGGTGGGGTTGGCTTCAGTTCAATACTTCACTGCCATTCCTATTATGCAGCTCTGTAACTTCTACACTACCAATGCCAATGCCAGCAAGCAAACATTCGGCATTGACAAATGCTTGTTAGCTCTATATTTGCTTTAGCCTTCCTGGCTGTCCCGTTGGCCCCATCTGCTCTCCCTTCTACTTCTGGAATGCTATCCTTTGCTCTCTCTGCATCCCCTACTGATTTGGAGAACCACAGTTTTTTTTTTTGTTTTTTTTTTAAATAGTACCTATCCTTGCCTACCTGCCTTACACAGGTATCGGTTGCTTCAGCTATTCCTCTTACTCATCTTCCATTTGGAATCTGCCCCCTCCATCCCCCCCCCCAGCCTCTGCCAATCTTTTCACTTGAGCAACTCCCCAGTATTTCTGAAGTACACCATTTTGAAGTCTTTCACCCTTGTTTTCAAGTTGGAGTGATGGGCCTCTAGGTTTATGTAAAACTGCATTGAAATATGGTCAGTGGACGCCAGCAGCTTTATTACCGTAACATCTCCAACAATATTTCTTTTGGAGTACCAGACCAGGATAACCCCCTCCCTGATAGGTTCCTTGACCCCACTGCTAAAGAAAACAATCCCATAGCATCTCCACAAGTTCCTGACTCCTAGTACTCTTGGCCACTGGGAGCTCTTCACAGGGTCTCTTCCTTGGGTGGCGGGTCCTTGCCCATCACTTCCCTGGCTTGGCATTGTCCACATCGGTCCGCAACTCTGGGGCAGGCACTTCTAAGCAACACCCGGAGCAAGCGCTCACCTCCTCCTCACACGTGTCGCCTCAGCCTCCATCAGGAGACAGCTTCCCTGTACAGACGTCCACTTCCCCTTTGGGGCCGGCGGCACCTGTCTCACTGGACTGGCATCAGCCTCCACCTGTCCGGCCGACGCCAGCTCTCCTGGCATCGACACTGACAACACCCCAGCTGTTGTCACCTCAGCCAACACTGGCTGGCCCTTCAGGCAATCCCTAGTCAATACCTGAGGGACCGGCGCCCAGATTCCCATTGCCTCAGGGACCGATGCCAGGGAACCTGATACCTCAGGGACCAATGCCAGGTTACTCGATACCTGGGTACCCAGCATCGCCTCCACAGTATCCATACCCCTTATAATCCACCTCCACTAGTGGACTACGTGCGCTTTTCTCAGCCTGGTGGGCCTTTATGAAAGACAAAGATACCCCCAGGAGGCCCCCTACCCTGTCTCCTTGGGACCCCCTCCTCAGGATACTGGCTGTGCGGGTCCTAGCTGCCCCCGATCTCCAGGACCCTCTCCTGGACCCTCTACTAGTTGCATGGACCAACGCAAGGAGGAGCGTCACCCACCGATGCCAGTCCCAGAAAGTGACCCGTTGAGCAGGGATTCCTTATCTTCCTCTTTGGAGGACTCTGGCGATTCTAGGGGGCCCTCAGATGAGCCTGACACTCCCAAGGAAACTCCCAGATCCCCTTCCTGACAATCCTACATTTATGGATGTCATGAGGCATATCCAATTCATTATGGGATGGGAGATGGAAGAACTAGACCCCGAACGTTGCTGTCTGGTGGTCTGTCTTTGCAGGAAGGAGACTCTCCCACTTGTGGTGCCACCACTCACTGACTCATATGAGGATGTCACCAAGGCCACCTGAACCCATCCATCCTCTAGTATGGGCTTAGCAAAGAAGGCTGACCACCTTTATCATGTTCCCATTGATAAACCCTATTTGGGAGAGCAGCTGAAGGTGGACTCGGTGGTCATGAATGCGGCCCATGACCGCACCAAGAAACCTAGGCAACTCAGCATCCACCCTCCTGATAAGCATTCTCACCAGATCGACCAATTCCGAAAGGAAGTTTACACTTCAGCCACTCTTACCATTTAGACTCAGAATTACCTGGTTCATATGGTGCAGTATCAAAACGCCTTATGGGACAAGGCTTTAGACCTCATGCAGGCCCTTTCCAAGGATCCTACGAAGACCCAGCTGGTCCAGCTCCTGAAGTCGGGCTCAGACATGGGCACCGATGTTCTTAGGGCTGCTTATGACACAGTGGATGCAGCTGGACGAGCTGCAATGACAGGAGTCTGTATCTGCCATCACTTCTGGCTCAGGGTGTCAGGTTTTGCACCCGATGTGCAGATGAAAATTCTGGATACCCCCTTCAGGGGCACCATCCTTTTCAGCAGAGATGCCCAGGACATTATTTCTCACCTCCAAGAGTCAAGAATCCATGTACCGTTCTCAGCCCAGGCCCAACCGCCTCCAGTCCTTTTGTCAGAACCCTAAGCAGCAGTCCAAGGGCCAGCACCCCAGAGGTGCTTTCAAGTTCAAGACTTCTACCCAGCGAGCTGTAAATTCTGCCCCTAGGGCCCCTACAGCATCCGCAGCCACTCTGCCAACCCCCGGTACCATTGCATGACTCCTTATCTGACCCCCACCCCCCATCCTTTGGCAGGGGCCTTGTGGGAGGTGGTGGGGGGATCGCTTTTCCCTATACCTCGACGGGTGGTGCATTGTAACTTCAGACCAATGAGTACTTCAGATTGTGAAAGGGACCACACACTAGAATTTCTAGAGGTCCCTCCAGACAGCCCTCCCTTGCAGTCCCATTACCCTCAGGCCCATGTTGCCCTCATTCAGGGGGAGATTCAGGTGCTACTGTGCAAAAAGGCCATAGAGTCCGTCCCCCCCAGCACAAAGAGGGAAGGGGTTCTACTCACACTTTTTTCTAGTCCCCAAGAAGACAGAGGACCTGAGACTGATCCTGGATCTCAGCCGCCTTAATCTGTGCAGAGTACAAGTGTTTCAGGAATGTAACCCTCCAAGGGTTACTGCCCTGCCTTCACCAGGGGGACTGGCTCTGTTCGCCGAACAAGCAGAATGCCTACCTCCAGTCAGCCTGGTGGCATGAAGGGTTGAGGCTTGGATTTCCGCTTGCGACACCGGCGACCCGGGTTCGGGAACGGACCCAGGTCGTCGGAGGGCCGGCCGGGGGGAGATGGATTGAGCGTCCGTTGGACTGCTCTCCTTCTCCGGGGGGAGGGTCGGGCCAGCTTCGGGGTGATGGGGACTCCTGGCGGAGGCCAGGAACAACCACACTCCCGAGCTCACTTACTTGGAGGCGGGGCAGATGCTGGGCGTCATTGCACGACCCCGCCTCCCTAGAAAACAGGAAAAAGATGGGGCCAGCCCGCCGCCACGTTGGCGGCGGGTGAGGGTTCGGAAGGAGGAGGAAAAACTAAATTTAAAAAAAAAAAAAAAAAAAAAATGAAGGGTTGAGGCATTGGACGCCACACCTTGCGCCATGCTGGTGACCCAGGTTCACGAACGACCTCAGGTTGTCAGGGTGCTGGCACGGGGGGAGGGGCGGTTAGGATCAGGCACCAAACGGCAGTTCTCCCTCCGAGGGAGCAGCGTCTCTTCAAGAGTGCTGCTACCACTGGGTGGAGGTCCGGAGGCAGCACAAGCAGGAGGGGGTGACAAGTCGGGAGGGTGTCTCAGAATGCAACACACACATCCGGGACTGGGGGCGGGCGAGAATGGGGAAAAAACACATAAAATACATCATGAAAAAAAAACAAAACGCCTACCTCTATATCCTGGTTTTCCCGCCTCGTCAGTTCCTCCATTTCTATTTCCAGGGGACCATTTCCAGTTTTGGGCCCTCCCCTTTGGCCTTTCCTCAGTTTCCCAAGTCTTTACCAAGTGCCTAGCAGTGATGGCTGTGGCCCTGTGGAGACGGGCTTACGTCTTCCCTTATTTGGACCACTGGCTGTTGACAGCTCCCTCCAGGGCTCAGTTAATTCGGACCCTGGATACCACCTTTTAGTTGTTCCAGACTCTGGGAATTACTCTAAACATACCCTAGTTTTGTCTCCCGCCGATCCACCACCTCCAGTACATAGGAACGGTGCTAGACCCGTCACTGGACAAAGCCTTCCTGCCTCAGAACAGAGCGGAATGTTTGATAATGCAGGCCCAGCTGGTTTCCTCCTCCCGTCAGGTTCCAGCCAGGTTTTTCCTGCGGCTCCTGGGGCACATGTCAGTGACTATAGCCACAGTTCCCCTCACCCACCTGCATATGACAGTACCTCAATGGACTCTTCAAGTCCAGTAGGACCAACATACTGATGACCTGGATCAGCAGGTTTTGGTCTCCTACCCAGTGAGGCAGACCCTGGAATGGTGGTAGAACTCCTCCAATCTCCTCATGGGGGTTCCTTTCATGACAGAATCCCCACTACAGATTCTTACAATGGATGCCTCAGACCTGGGCTGGGGTGCCCATTTGGCCACTCATCAGACTCAGTGGATTTGCTCAGAGTGCGAACAGCATCTCCACATCAATGTTCTAGAGATGCAGGCAGTCGTCTATGCTCTGCAGGCCTTCCTGACTCACTTCCTTCCAGGCCCTCTGTTGATACAGACTGACAACATATCTGTAGTTTTCTACATCAGCAAGCAAGGGGGAACTCATTCTTACCCCCTTTGCAGAGAAGTCATGAGAGTCTGGTACTGAGCCATACGGCACAACCTGGAACTAACTTCTGTACATGTTCCAGGCATCCAAAATGCCCTGGCAGACAACCTAAGCAGATCAAGGTCAAAGGCTCACAAATGAGAATGTCTGTCCTCTGTGGTCGAGGATCTCTTCGGCAAGTACGGCCATCCAGAACTGGACCTTTTAGCGTCCCCACTCAAAGTGCCCAATTTTTGCTCACTTGATCCAGGGTCTGGTGTTTTCTGGCATGATGCGTTGTCCCTCTCTTGGACAGGGAGGTTTCTGTACACCTTCTCTCCCTTTCCACTCTTGCAAAGGGTTCTCCTCAAGCTAGTCAGAGGGAGCATAAATGATCCTCAAAGCTCCCTACTGGCCGTGTCAGATATGGTTTCCACTACTGCAGCAACTGGTAGTGGAACCTCCACTCCCTTGCCCCTGTGCTCTGACTTGCTCTCCCAGGAGCAGGGCACTCTGGCCCATCCGGACCTCAAGTCACTGCATCTCCATGCGTGGCTCCTGCAGACCTAGATATTGCCTGCTTCGAAGTTTCCTCCTGGGTGGCAGACGTCTTAGTGGCTGCCAGGAAGCCTTCCACCAGAGCCACTTATGCCGTGAAGTGGAAGGGATTCTCCATTTGGGCCACCACTCAGCACTTGGATCCCTTCACCTGTCTGGCGAATCTCATTCTGGAGTACCTCTTATCCCTATCAGACTCAGCTCTGGATTACTCCTCACTTAAGGTGCACTCTTCCATCATCTCTGTGTATCATGCACCTGTTGAGGGCAAGGCTATTGCCCAACTGGATCTTTCCTGCACTTTTTTGTGGGGTGTATTACATTTGAAACCTCCTATCAGGGAGCCCATCCAGCCATGGGACCTTTTGTTTATTTTGGTGAAGCTTACTTTACCTCCCTTTGAGCGAGCTGCGAGCTACTCTTCCTTTCATGGAAAATGTTTTTAGTTGCCATTACTTCTGTTCTGAGAATTTCCGAGCTGCAGGCTCTGATGTGTAAAGAGCTTATTTGGTTTTCACAAAGACAGGGTGTTTCTGCGGACAGATCCTAAGTTTCTTCCCAAGTTGATGTTTTGAGTTTATGTTAAATCAATCCATCCACCTGCCTGTTTATTTTCCTGAGTATTCTAATCGGGGGAGGCCTTACTTCATATTCTGGATGTACACTGGGTGCTCAGGTATTATCTGGACCACACCAACCTTATCAGAAAGTCGGATCAGTTGTTTGTTTCATTTGCTCCTAGAAGAGAAGGGGCCAGTTTCCATTAAGTGGTTAGCAAATTGTATTGTTTACTGCTATTGTAAGTATGACAAGCCTTTACTGGGACCAGTTAAAGGCCATTCTACGAGAAGCATGGTTGTCTCTGTTACCTCTTTCAAGAATGTGTCCACTGCTGACATTTGCACTTGGGAGTTCTGTACATACCTTCATCAGGCATTACAGTTTGGACACTACCTCTATAGTAGGGCCGGCTTTGGGCTTGCAGTCCTTCAGGGCCTTCTTTCTTTAGTGCCCTATGTCTGTCCTTTCCTCCTCCCTGCTGACTGGGCCAGTTCCAATACTGCTTGGGACTCAGTCCTACCGGTGTTGCCTGCTGCAAGAGTCCCTTCAAAGTAAGATAAAACAGTTATGTAAGAACTTACCATAACAGTAGATCTTTGAGAGGAGCTGTTGCAGCAGGTGCTGCTTTCCCTCCCACCTGACCGACTGCTGTTTCTCCTTCTTGACTACTCTGCCTTCATGTATGAGAAACCACCTCAGTTCTCTTTTCTCTGAGCATGTCGGGTCTCCAGTGGGAGAACTGAGGTGGGGCTGGGGGACTGCCCCTTTTACACCATATGCGGACATTAGCATGCCAACGTTGGGGGCGGTCCCCCACTATAGACTGATAGCTATAAGTTTTCTGTGTGGTCCTAGCACCTGGCGGCTTAGTCCTACCAGTGTTGCCTGCTGCAAGAGCTCCTCTTGAAGATCTAGTGTTACTGTAAGTTCTTAAGTAACTGTACTTTACTCATCGTAGTAACAGCTTTTCTTTTAATGCTTAAGAACAGCCAGTACAACTTATGTACATATCCGCATGAGGAATGGTGCCCCAGAACACAGAACTGAAGAACCTTATTACCTTATCCTAAAAAGGGAAGGGAAGTTTATTTATGACTTTGGTAACCAGGTAGGTGCACTGATCCCAGGGACCATTTTCAGGCACGACCTGGGCCACATACAGTGGCACAGAATAAAACACAACCAACAATGCATAGAACACTAGACAGCCTGACTAATAATAAAAGGTTACAATAGTAAACAAGATATAAGGTAGCAAAATACATAAATCCACATGATACGAGGTGCTATAGTACAGAAAACCGATGTGCATATACATAGAGAAATAAAAAAAAAAATATATATATATATATATATATACACACACACACACACATACATGAAATTGATATACAGCAAGTTGCATAGAAGATAATCAATGTTCCTCAGGAGTAGCATGAAAAGGATAACATGGGGCTAGTAGAGGGAAGGAGAAGGGAGGATTTACAAAGGGAGTTGCATAGGCAAGAAATTCTTGTGGTAAGTGCAGGCGGGAAATGAAGAACTACTCAGGAAAGCAGTGGCAGTGGGAAGTCTCCAGGAGCCAATCTTTGTGGCAAGATTTGAACTGGCAGTGGGTGGGAATGGAGTGGTGCTCGGCAGGGAGTTTATTCCACAGCATAGGGGCTG
Source organism: Neoceratodus forsteri (assembly GCA_016271365.2). Taxonomy (NCBI): domain Eukaryota; kingdom Metazoa; phylum Chordata; order Ceratodontiformes; family Ceratodontidae; genus Neoceratodus; species Neoceratodus forsteri. Next base: position 333,891,608 of record CM057456.1, on the reverse strand, counting down.
CCACTGACAAGGCTCTACTGCCCATATTGGTGGATACTCTGGGAACATCAGAGGAGGAATGCTGTCTAAGCGGAGGCCGTGGTGTAAAGTTTGGACCTTGAGGAGGGCTGCAAGGGGAGATTCCTGGCCAGTACGGATGGCGGAATCCACCATGCAGCAAAGGGCAAGGTCAAAGTGGCCTTGCAGCGGAAGCCATCCTAGCGAATTGTTAAGGACACAATGGTGTGTAGTGAAAGGGGCCAGCAAGGTGAAATGACAGGCACTGTTCTAGGCAGAACAGAGCTTGGTCATAAGGGTTGTGGATGTCCTAGCATAGATGGGGGAGCAGTAGTCCAAGATTGGGAGTAGCTTCCCCTGAATGATGGTAAGTCAGGTCTCTGGGGTCAGGTATTGTTGGAATCTGTAGGCAGCACCTAATTTTTGGTGAAACCTTTGAACTAATGAGTTGATGTGCTCAGAGAAAGGGAGGGATGGGTCGAGTAGAACACCTAGGTATCTGAAAGTATTGACATCTTCAATGGCTTGGCCATTAGGGGAGATGATGTTGAGAGAGGGGTGAGTTTTGGATTTGGACAGGAAGGGCTTTTATCCGAACAGCATAGATTTTTTTTTTAGCATCAACCAGGAGGAGGTTATCAGCAAACCAATTGTGGGCTGCAGCATAGTTTTGAGTTAGAACAGAGGACATGCAGGCAGGGGATTTATTGCTGTAGAAAAGTACAAGGTCATCAGCATAGAGGAGAGAGTGGCATCTGAGACTGTCCGAGGGAAGGGAATTAATAAATAAATAGAATATAAGGGGGCCAAGAATGGAGCCCTGGGGGACACCTGTCGACATGGGCAGGGTGGGGGAGCAGGCAGAGCCAATACTCACGAATTGGGAACAATCAGTGAGGTAGCTCCTGAACCAGGAAGTAACCTTCTGGGAACAGCCAATGCAACATAGTCTGGAAAAGAAGAGGGTATGGTTGACCATATTGAAGGCTTTGGATAGGTCTATGAAGACTGCGCCAGTGGCGTTACCATGGTCCATGTTTATGAGGATGTGGTTGGTCAGTAGTGCGAGGGCAGTAGTGGTGGAATGGTTCTTGCGGAAGCCATGCTGTTGGCTGCACAAGACATTGTATTCGCCCATGTGCTCAGCAAGCTGATGGTGGATAGCCTTCTTGAGTAGTTTGCTAAGTTGGGGAGGATAGAGACTGGACGGTAGTTGTCTGTGGATAGAGGGTCACTGGCTTTGAAGATGGGAATCACCTTGGCAGTCTTCCAGGGGTCAGGCATGGAGGAGGTGGAAAGGGCAAGGTTAAAGATACAAGCGAGTGGCTCCATGATGGATGGGAGATGAGCCTGAGGAAGACTGGAGAAAGTCCATCAGGCCCAGGGGAGCCATGATTTGGGAGGCTTTTGAGGAGATTAGCAGTGTCGGCAGTTGAGAGAGCTTTGAAATAAAATGGGTGCATTTGGGGATGGGTGGGAAGTTGTACTGGTTGTTCATAAAACGTAGAATCTGTTGGCAGAAAAAGGCCCACTGGCCCTTGGTGTCTGCCTATTCCTACCTAATGTTGAATAAAACAGCCTTAGAGACTCTTCACTCTCCCCTTCCTCTCCCTCATGTTGTCTTACCAAGCCCTATCTGTCCTACCCTCATTTATATCTCCTCCCCACTGATTTCACACAGATCACCTCACCAAAATGTATAACAGGACCAGAGGGCGGACTTGTGCTATCAATTAGCTTGGCTGAAGCTGTGTGTCCACCATCTTGCAGGAGTCGTTGCTGGAAGTCTAGTGGTTTCACCATGCAGGATCACTGACATCCCTGCAAGTATTGCAATCTAATTATCCTCTCATGTCTGATGAACTGCCAGATGTGCAGCACAGACTCTGGGGCATGAGGACGGGACATTAATCACCTTTTCCTATCTTTTCAATAATGCACACTGCACTGTGCTTGTTTAATGACATGCATACATTTGCAATTAGCATTTGGATGAAACGACTGTGAGCCTTCCATTACTGAATCATGCAAGATCGTGAAGCATGAATAAAGGTACCAGTGGCAAATGTGACTTCCTCTCTCAATATTTTGGAGGGGTGGCATCAGTTGACAGTGCAAGTCTGTCCTCTAGCCCGATTATAGAACTCAATGGATTATCTCCTTCAACAGCTTATACCACCCCTCCATCACCATCTCCATGAAAAAAGTACTTCCTGGTATCTCTCTTAAACTTCCCCCGCCACCTTCAAGGAGTTGCTTCTGGTGTTAGTGTTCCCATTAAGTGTGAACAATTTCCCACTATCCACTTAATTTAGAAACAGAATTTGCCAGCAGATAAGGACTGCGTGGCCCACCCAGTCTGCCCATGTTTCCTTGCCTATAGTATCACTGCAGATCCTACTTGATCTCTGGCCCATTCACCCCACCTCCCTAAGATTCCCTTATGCCTATCCCATGTATTCTTTAACCCCACCACTATTTTGCCCCCACCTCCTCTGAAAGACTGTTCCAGGAATCCACCACTCTTTCTATGAAGTACTTCCTCAAATCTCTCCTGAATCTACCCCCCTCCAGCTTATGCCCCCTTGTCCTCGAGCACTTTTTTTCTGATATTTCCCTTACCTCTTGTAACTTGTTTATGGTCACTATTATATCCCCCTCTCCTCTCTTCAAGGGTGTACATATTTAGGTCCTTTAATCTCTCCTCATAGGGATTGTGATGTGAACCCTACACTATTTTAGTTTCCTCCTCTGGACCATTTCCACTCTTCATCCTTTCTGAGAAGTGGACTCCAGAACTGGACACATTACTCTAGGTGGGGTCTTACCAGCAATCTATACAGAGGCAATGCCACCTCACTCTTTCTGCTGGTGATACCCTGCCTGGTCAACTGTAGGTCATTCGATATAATCACCCCCAGGTCTTTCCTGCTTGGTGGTCATCGGTACCACCTCCTATCATTTTGTACTCTGCTCCTGGGTTTTTGTGCCCCAACTGCATTACTTTGCACTTTTTCACACTGAAACCCAGCTGATATACCCTTGACCACGCCTTGAGTTTTCTCAGGTCGCTGCTCATCCTTTCCACACACCCCCGGAGTGTTCACTCTATTGTAAAGTTTGTTGTCTTCAGCAAAGAGGCAGACCATTCCTTCCAGCTCCTCTGCAATGTCACTTACAAAAACATTAAAAAGGACCAGTTCCAGCACTGATCCCCAAGACACCCCACTGGTCACCCTCTCTTCCTCTGAGTGAACTCTGTTTACCACCACCCTCTGCCACCTTTCCCTTATCCAATTTCTTACCTAGTTTACCACCTTTCGATTTAACCCATGGATGTATTTGCATGAGGTATTTATGTTTCAATCATGCCCCTACTCACCTCAAGTGCATGCACGTTCAGATCTGCCAACCACTCCTTGTTATGTCCTTTCCTGCTGCCCCTGGATCACCTGGGTTACCCTCCTCTGCACTGCCTCCACTTTGTGCCTGTCCTTTAGATGCAGACTCCAAAACTGCACACAGTACTCCGGCTAGGATGAACCGCTGACCTACACAGTGATAGCAGCACCTTTCTCCTGCGGACGATCACTCTCCCTCTGCACGCCAACATCCTTCTTGCTCTGTGTTGTGCCTTTAGACTGTATGAAATTACTACTCCTAAGACTTCCTCTGTAGTGCTTTCCACTACTGCTTCTCCCATTCCACATTTAGTGTTAGGATTTTCTTTTGCCCCAATCTACCTTGGTCTTCCTTCATAGTTGTGACACCCTCTTTACTATCCACCCAGCCACATATCTTAGTATCATATACAAAAAGGCATAAAGATGCTGAAGACAGATCCCTGGGGCACACCATAAGGTCACCACAACTCCCTGGATCTCCCCATTTATTACTGCCCTCTGGGTACTGTCACATGACCAACTTCTCATCCACCTAATTTTGTCCCCTACTCAGAGGTTCAACATTTTCTTAACTGACCATCCATGTCTGGAACTGAAGGTTTTACTTAAGTCAAGGTACACTAGCCTGTCCCTTGTCCACCTCCAGACATCAATCAGGTTTGTCTGAAACTAAACTCCCCCCTCCCCCCAACGGACCCATGTTTTCTTTTCTCCTGCATTCTATTTGCCTCCAGGAAACTTACTATCCTTTCCCTTATTATGGTCTTGACAAGTTACCCACAACAGACATTAAACTGGCAACTCTGTTTCTGGAAGTGCTTCAGAGAAGATTAAGTTCTGTCTTCACTGCAGCCAGCTCCTTAGTGCAACAAACCTGCTGCACACTGCCACCTCTAGAGGACTTCCCTGTTAGTGACTGCACCGGAAGTGTTGCAGCTTATCAGACCACCTCCCATCCTGTCTTCCTCTGTTCCTCACATCCACCTTTTGTGCTTCCTTTAATACTGCTTGTTAACCCTTTGTCTGGGGCTTTTTTGTTAGCGTACCCCCCAAAAGATTTTTCTAGTATTGTTTAAGTACACCTGGAATCCTTATTTGTATTGCACCTACCGTTTGACCACTTCTCTGGTTCTCTCCTTACCCCCTTTTATCCTTTTTTTTTTTTGTAATATACCTCTGCTGCCTACACACTTAGCCCCTTGCTGTTTTGGCCCTTCTCTAGGCTCCCACTGCTTTCCAATAATTGTTCCAGGCCACAGCTCCCTTTTAGAGTGGCTTTTGCATCCTACATGTAATTCTGTCTTACCTTTAGCAGAGATCCCTGCAGCATGGCAGATGCTGGTGCTGTACTCCTACTGCGGGGCACTCACACTCTGGAATGCTCACGTGTATGAACGCTTGCAGACATGAAGCTTAAATCCCCCACCTCCTCTAAGCCTGCTTTAGCTCCTGCTCCAATCACTCTCCTGTTTCACAGGTTATAACTAGCCACTCAACCCACAAGGGTCCATAATATTCTCCCAAGCTAGTTTGCCCACACAGACTAGTAAAAAGTATAGCAATTAAAAGAACTTCCCAAAAACAATGACTCAAATGCAATTCTGCCTACTCATGCACACTGCCACTCTTAAGTATTAAATAAAATATCTTGTCTGGCCGAGGCCAGCTGCTCTGTTCTCTCTTCCCATTTAACTGCCATTCAGTTCTTCCAGGTCTTGCGCATAAAAAGAAAAGGTGTTACTACAGTAACTTGTCATTCTAAACAAATGGATAAGAACAGCCAGTCCAGAATCCAAGCGGTTACCATGGGCTAGGTTTAGGATTAGGTTCTAAAGTACAAAAAATCCAAAATATGGCATCCTGTCTTGCTGTGTGTACAAGCAATTGGATTATTTATTTATCTGGATTTTGTTTACCAGCTAGGCTCACTGAGACTACAAGTTCAAACAGTGAGATGTGAAGGTGTGGACTGTGGACCAGGTAGCAGCTTGGCAAATTTCTGTCAGTGACACATTACGTCTTGCTGACATTGATGCTGCTGTACTCCTAGCAGTGTGCTAATGCCATCTGGGGGTACTTTCTGCCTTGGTACAACAACAAATTTATTGTGGGTACTATCAATTGCGAAATAGTTTGTTTTGAAACTGGGCATCATTGTGACAAACAGTTGTCTGTTGTTACCTCAGATATCCCGTTCTACATTTGTAGAAACAGTGCATTTCTGACAGCCGTATGCAATCTTACTTGCCATGATGCCTGGGAAAATACAACGGCAAGGTAATGGTCTGGTTCAAGTGGAATTCTGACACTACCACAGGGAAGAACTGTATATATGTCCTTAACAATTAATTTCCCCTGTGGAAAATCAAATACGAGGGATCAAAGAAGAGTGCTTACAACTCACTGACTCTCCTTGCTAATGTACTAGCCACCAGGAAACAGGTTACTCACCTGTAACAGTACTTCTAGGAGTGGTATATGATGACAGAGTAAAGACCTATGGCACATTCATAAAGCAGAAAAAATGGGCAGACTAGATGGGCCTTGTGGTCCTTATCTGCCGTCAACTTCTATGTTTCTATATTCATCCACACAGACTGGAAATTGCCTTTCCCTTTAAGGATCACCGGAAATGTCTTCAAGCTGACTCCTCCCACCCACCTAGGTGGTAACTTCCATGGCTCCGCCCCATGATGCCAGATCTTGCCCTCTGGTAGCAGAGTTTTTTTGCCGAAGCTGGAGAGGTTGGGTGGATCTGTGTGAACATCATATACCACTCCTAGAACTACTGTTACAGGTGAGTTACCTGTGTCTAGGGATGTGAATATGATGTTCTATCTACACTGTCTGGCAGACTCCTAGCACTTCTCTGGGAGGAGGGAGGCAATGCGCACACCCCTACTTCAGGAACAGAGACTGGAGAACTGAGGCCCCAAAACCAGCATCGCGGCATGACTCGAGGTTAATGTAATGGGAAATGAAGGTGTGTGCTGACTTCCAGGTAGCAGCCCTGTAGATTTCCTGGATAGGGACGTTTCTAGAAGCAGCCACCGACGCAGTGGTATGGCGGGTGGAATGAGCCCTTAGCCCTCCAGAAGGCTCCCTACCTGCCAAATTATAGCAGAGATCAATGCAGAATGTGATCCACCTGCCAATTGTCTGCTTGGATGCAGGTCTGCCAGGTGCGGCTTCAGCACAGGTGACAAACAGCTGGTGAACCTCTCCCTGAACTCCAGCCGTGTGCTCTTTGTAATAAGCGAGCGCTCACCTCAGGTCCAGAGTATGGAGCCTGTGTTTGGCCTCCGAGGCGTGACTGGTGAAGAACACCGGTAGAGGCATCACCTGGTTCAGGTGAAACTCTGACACAACCTTCGGGAAGAACTTTGGGTTGGCGCACAGGACAACCTTGTCCCTGTGGAAGACTAGGTAAGGAGACTTCACCGAGAGCACCTGGAGCTCACTGATTGTTCTGATGTGATAGCCACCAGGAAGGCGGTCTTCCACAACACGAGAGACATGTCACACCTGTGCATCGGTTCGAAGGGCTTGCCCATGAGCTTTACCAAAACCAGCAACAAGTCCCACAGTGGTGGTGGTGGTGGTTCACACACCAGAGGGAAAATGTGGTCAATGCCTTAGAAAAAGCGCCAGACCACCTCCTCCTGTACCACCAACTACTGACTAGCCTGCACCCGGTAAGCAGAGATGGCTGCCAGGTGCACCTTAAGGGCTGTCAACCGAAGTCCCCCTTGGAAGAGAGCCTACAGATAGTCCAAAATGCCAGCCAGAGGACAAGTCAAGGGGTCCAACCCCTTGCCCTGACACCAAATGGAGAATCTCTTCCATTTGAAAGCATAGCATTTTCTGGTCGATTCCTTTCTACATGCGCCACCACGGTGAGGACATCTTCAGAGAGACCCAAAGCCTGGAACTCTAACTGCTCAGGAACCAGGCTGTTAGGTGCAGGGATTGACAGTCCGGGTGGAGTACCTTCCCCTGATTGATGGAAAGCAGGTACAGGCGTGCTGAAAGATGCCTCGGGGGCCTGTTGCTGTGGCTGAGGAGAGCAGGGTACCAAAACTGGCAGGGCCAGACTGGAGCCACCAGGACCATCTATGCCTTGTCCCTCCTGACCTTGAGGAGCACTTTGTGGATCAAGGGAAGGCATAAGAGACCTGGGGTCCACGGTCTCAAGTAGGCATCCCACTGCAGCGAGCCCTGCTGAGGGAGGCAGGCACAAAACAGCCTCAGCTTTGCGTTCTCTCTGGAGGTAAACAGGTCTGCCTGAGGGGTGCCCCACTGGGAGAACAGACTGTGAACTACCTCTGGGTGGAGGGATCACTCTTGAAATGCCTCGCCCACCCAACTGAGGGCATCCGCCAGCAGATTTGAGACTCCTGCCACATGGATGGCTAGGAGATCTGCCTCCAGGCTGCGGACGAGGGTCCAGATGTGGAGAGCTCCCTTGCACAGAGATAAGGAGTGTGTCCTGCCCTGCTTGTTGAGGTAGTACATGGTTATGGTGTTGTCCCTCTGGACCTGGACCAGTTGACTCCAGACAGAGCAAATGTGGTCAGGGCTAGCTGAACCGCTCAGAGCTCCAGCATGTTGATGTGGCATCAGGACTCCTGAGGGGTCCAGAGCCTACGGACTGTGTGTTCCCCCAACCCATGAGAGAGGTGTTGGTTGTCACATTGACCATTAGCTCGGGGCGGACAAACGGGATCCCTTCCTGCAGATGCTCTGGGACGAGCCACCACTGGAGTGTGTCCCACATCCTCTGGGTCACAGTGACCAGCTGGTCGAAATGACCTTTGCGCTGAGACCACTGGCTAGCCAGCTCCCATTGCAGGAAGCGCAAATGCCAATGGGCCCATTGGACCATGCTGGTGCAGGCCACCATGTAACCCAGAAGGTGCACAAAGTCTCGGGCAGGGCGCAAGTGCCCAACCAGAACTGACTGGGCAAAGGAGGAGAGAACCTCCACCCTGTCCGCTGGGAGCTGAGCTCTGGCCCGATGAAACTTATCAGCTGCGAGGGCACAAGTTCTGACTTGGCCTTGTTGAACAGGAGGCCAAGGTCGATGCAGGTATGGAGGGCCAGGTCTCTGGAATGCTCCACCTCCTGCCTGCAGGGATCTGCTATCAGCCAGTCATCCAGGTAGGGGTACACCTGGACCCCTCTGAGCCTCAGGTAAGCTGCCACCACTACTATGCATTTGAAGACCCTGGGGGCCGAAGAGAGGCCGAAAGACATGGCCTGGAACTTGTAAAGGGCTCCCTCTGCTCAGAAGAGGAGGAACCTTTGATGGGAAAGACAGATCGCGACATGAAAGAACACGTTCTGAAGATCCAGAGAGCAAAACCACATGTTTTGCTCCAGAGGTGGTATGATCTGGGACAGCATTACCATCCTGAAGGAGCGGGACCGGAGGAATTTTTTCAGGTCATGCAGATCTAGAATGTGGTACCAGCCCCTGTCCGCTTTGGCAGCAGGAAGTACCTGGAGACAAACCCTGGGTGTTCTAGAGGATCCACAACTCTGACCATGACCTCCTTGTGGAGGAGCTGGGCTATGTCATCTCAAAGAGCTGACAGAGTGTCTGCGAGTACCAAGTCCTCCCTTGGGGTGCAGGCTTGGCTTGGAGGGTACTGCTCGAATTCCAGAGGCAGACCGACTGACCACTTCCAGAAACCACCTGTCTGTGGTAACAGCAGACCAGGTGGAAAGGAAGTGGCAAGTATGAGGGTGGAAACCCCATCCCATCACTGAGCAGGCTTGGAGGAGGACGAACTGGCCAAGGAGCCACTGGGTCCCTTCCTTCTGGGCATTTGGACCACCGAGGCCATCAACTTGACCTGAGGTTGTCAGGACTGAGCCTGCTGGCCAGACTGATGCTGGGCTGGTTTTGCAGCAGGTATGCTTCTGCTGCTTGGAGCCCTTGCTGTCCTTCTGGGTGGATGTCACAGAGTCCAGGGTGGCATTGGACTTCTCAATGCACTGGAGGTGACCCTCCACGTCAAGCCCAAACAGGTCGGTGCCCAAAAGGGGACATCTGCCAGCCTGTGCTGGGTATCTGCTGTGAAGGTCGAGATCCACAGCCAACCCCTATGGTGCATGGCAATTGAGGCCGCTACCGAGCAGGCACAAGAATCACCAATATCCAGAGCTGTCTGGAGCTGCTGTTTCACCACTGCCCTACCCTGGTCTTGGACCTGTTTGACCGTGGTCTGAAGGTCTGCAGCAAGGTGAGGGATCACCTCATCCAGGGAGCCTAATAAGGCATGACAGAAGTGTACCATCAAGACGGCCAAGCTTGCCTGGCGGAGGCCTAGCGAGGAGGCAGCACAGACCTTTTTGGCTGAATGGTCCAATTTCTTGGGACTCTTTGTCCGGTGGTCTATCGACATCCCCGGTATTGCCAGAGTGCCGAAACACACAGTCAGCCACCAACCCCTCAGCCAAGGGATGCTCTGTGAACCCTGAAAGGGTACTGGTGGGCCATCTGGGCCGAGGGTGCAGGGCAAGAAGTAGGGTGCTGCCAAAGCTCCAAGACAGGGCCAACAATGGCCTTGGCCACTGGGAAGGCCTCCATTGGAGAGTCCCCTTTGTCCAGAATTTCTCTGAGGGGATATTGAGCCCACTTTGGACGGGCTCCAGCTTCATCCCCATGGACTCGGAGATGAGGCAAAGAATGCCCATGAATGAAGTAGAGCCTTTGTCCGTGGAGAGATCCCCGATCGATTCTGTGTCCAGGGGATGGGAGTGCAAGGAGGAATCCTCGGACTCCAAGAAGTCTGCAAAAAGTGGGTGGCCACCCATGTCACCCTCGACCCGCCACAGATGCTCAGACATAAAGGTGACTGACAGCCAATGGGGAAGAACCTTGGCCGTCCGAGACTCCTTGGTAGGAGCCCCAGTCGTCGGCTCCATGATCGGTGGAGAAGCCTGCTTCGACCAAGCCAACGGGGTCTGAACCAGCTCCGCTGGGGGAGGAACGGTGCTGACTGGCCCCGCTGGGGGTGTCAGCCTTTCGGGCGACAGACAGGTAATGGCCGCGGTGGTAGCTGGTGTTAGCTTCGGCCCGGACACAACTGTTGCCACATGAGGTCTTTGTAGCATCGACGCACTTTATGCTGAAGCCTCTCCTCACCCGAGAAGGACGAAGACAAGTAAGAGTGGCGCCGCTTCCCATGGTGCCGAGAGCAAGACCGCCGTCAGCGGGAACTGCTCGACCCTAATGTCGAAGATGACCGACACCTTGACCTCAGTCATCGGTGGTGTCGAAGGGGTGCCTCAGAGGGAGCTGGGGAGGTCCGCGGTTCCTCCTAGTCTTGGCTGATGACCGGCGGTTCCGGCTCAGCAAGCTGGCCCTACCCATCAATGGTCACAGGCAGGACCGAAGTCCTGAAGAGAGAGCTGTCGGCCTCTTTAGATAACCGGTCGACAGGGTCGAGAAAAATCTTGGCCGCATTGTCGGCCGGCGTCTCAGCCAATTGATCTGACGAGGTTGCCGTGAAGCCAGTGGCCAAGGCCGTAGTTTTGACCGTAGTCAAAACTGAAGGTTCCTGAGAGCGAGAATGTTCCCAATCCCAGGTCCACTGACAATTGAGTCTTCTCTTTATCCTTCTTGGACTCCTTCTTGAATGAGTGGGAACTGTGCGACTCGGTAGGGCCCTCTCCTTTGGTCAAGAGGGACTGGCACAGCTCCTTGAAGGAGGCTGAATAGGTGGAGCCTAACTGGAGCGGAACAAAAGCCAAGGCAGAAGAGGATTGAGCAGTGGCCTGTGCCACCGCCTCCTCCTCAAAGGCCTTAAGCTGTTCTAACTGCTCGGTGGACCCCGCAGCTGCAGAGACCACCCAATGGGCATCCTTTGATTTGACCGGCGGGTAACGTTTCTCTGGTCAGCCCAACTTCAGGCAGGCAGCATGGTCGTCGAGAACATTTGGGTGGAACGACCGACAAAAGTCGCAGGCCTGTGGATCGTGATCATGGCCTAGACAGACGCACGAGGCGTGAGGGTCCATACGGGACATCTTCTGCCCGCAAGGGCACTGGCGAAACCCGGGCGAGGATTTATCCTCTATTGCGGTCGAAGATCGAGGTGAAGATGACACTTGAATGAGTTTTAGTGGAAGTTTTGGAAGTAAATCCAAAGATTTAAGTGCCAGGGCTTACTCAACGTGGGAGCGGTAAGGAGGGAACCTGCTTCTTCCAGCAGAAAGGAAGATCTGGCATCATGGGGTGGAGCCATGGGAGTTACCACGAAGGTGGGTGGGAGGAGCCAGTTTGAAGACATTTCCGGTGATCCTTAAAGGGAAAGGCAACTACCAAACAGTGTGGATATAACATCATATCCACATCCCTAGAATAATGTTTTCCAGGGGAGATATTTTAACTAAGTGGAGGCCATCAGTTTAAAGAGAGGGGGTATTAACTGAGAAATGACCCAACTTTAGGTTCTAAGCTAGCAAAGGTATCCTCACAAGGAGGGTACACATGCAAAAGGCCCTGAAAGAACCCTTTAAACACTGAGTGTGCAAAGAGGGATTCTGCTGAAGCTTTGGACCGGTAAGGAGAAAGTGCTACCAAATGCATCTTTAGAGATAGATGCTGGCCTTCAACCCAGAGATTTTAAGTGCAGCAGATAGTCCAGGATTAATGCATTTTCTGGATTCTCGGCTGAATGGAAATTATTCTTCCACCAGCTGGAGAATCTTTTCTATTTTGACGCCTATCTTTTTTTTGGTCAATTGCTTCCTAGCCACTTTAAGAACTTCCATGACCTGGGTTGAGAGATTCAGTTCTGAAAACTGTACATAATTCCAGTTGGGGATGAGTCACGTGACCTTTGGAGATTGTTAGCAGGTCCTGACAGCAGCAGAGTGTGAAACCTTGTGGACAACTCAAGTAACATCGAGTACCATGATTATCTGGGTCAGTTTGGAGCTATATGAATCATGGTTACTCATTCCATTCTCGCTTTTAGAACTTTCTGCATCAGGAGAAAAGGAGGGAAGGTATAAAAGAACCTGTTTGATCAGTGTATGCTTAGTTCATCATCTGGGACTGCACCCAGATATGGGGGCTCTGCAGCAAACTAGAGGAAACGTTCTGTTCTGCCAAGAGGCAAAAAGATCCACCTCTAGGGTATGCTATTTCCTGAAAATGTTATTGCCCTGCTTGTTTTAGGGACCACTCATATGTGACATGACCCATCCTGCTCAGTGAATCTGCTAGTACAATAGTTCTCAGACTTTATCACAGTGAGCCTCCCCAAATCCACAGAAAAGATTTTGAGCCTCCCCAAAAAAATGAAATAATCTTGGACCTCCCCAAATAAAAATAAACTGTACTTTGCACAGTACACCATGGATAAATTAAAACCCCTTTGAGTACTTGGCTGTCATTCAGTTCTTTGTCTTATAGTGACGAGGAACCTTTAAAAAAGAGCACCTGTGCACAAAGGTGTTATTGAATAAATAACTACCCCCACAACAGGCCAGTCTACTTGCTCCACTATTTTGAATCTTGAACCATTGTTACCACTTGCTGCAGTACTTTCATGGGGTCAGACTACTTTCTCTGCTTCCTGTCTATCTGGAATAACCATCCTACATACCTTGCCTCTCCCTCTTTCCTGCTCTTAAGCAACTTCTCAGGAGTATGTTTCTCCTTCTTACTATTGCTCTTAGCAGTTCTATGCTCAGTCATTGTATTTGGGCTGTTCTGCCATCAGTCTATAAACTGATCAATTACCGCCACTCATTGATTGTTCAATGTTCCTATTTGTTTGCACTGTTGTTCATTTTGTATTGCTTGACTGCTTCGCAGTTATCTTTTGAAATGTATCCACTCTGTACCCTTCCATGGGTACACCTGAAATGAGCCTTGATTCATTCACCTTCCCCCTTGTCATCAATTTTTAAATAAATACATTCATTTTGCCTACTATTGTCATCTTTCAGTTTGTTTCATCCCTTCACACAAAATATATAAAACTCAAAATTTAAGTACAGTATTTTTTCAGACTTGCTCGGGCCTCCCCTGGAACAGGTTGGGGCCTCCCAAGGGAGGCTGGTCTCACCATTTGAGAACCCCGGTGCTAGTACATTGTCCTTTCCTGCTACATGGACTGCAAAGATCTGAACTCTTGAGAGTATAAACTAGATCCCAAACCTCTTGTGCTTCATTGCACAGCTTTGAGGATCTTGCTTCTTGCTACATTGCTGTGGTGTTGCCTGTCCTGATCTGCAGGACATGATCCCTTACCAGCTCTGAAGACAACAGAGAGAGAAATAATGCTCTGACCTCTAGCAGATTTATATACTCCTCTCTGTTGAGCATCACACTCCCTTTATATTGTGATGTAAAGTATGTCCTCCCCCAACCTAGGAGGGAGACTTCTGTGGCCTGAATTACACTGTGTACTGCTTGCAGAAAAGAGATCCCGTTTCTAGAGGGTTGCACCTGTTGCCACCATAGAAGGGAGCACATAAACATTTTTGCACTGGTACAGAGGTAATCAAAGGTTCTTTCAGCTACAACTGATTGTGACTGGCCCCATGTACTGCCTTGCCCATGGTACAATGGAGACTGGGGCTGACATGAATCCTAGTAAACTGAGAAACTCCTGTGTAGTCCTTTGCCCCTAGCTAAAAAGAGCCTAAAAAAAGAATCAGGGTCTATGCACTTTCCTGTGGAAAGAAAGCTCTTGCTTGAACTGTATTCAGCTCTGCTCCAATGAAATTCAGGTTTTGTGTGGGTTCCAGGATGGATTTCTCTAAATTCAGAATCAACTGGCAATACCCCTCTGAGATCAAAACAAGTGCTGGACATACCCTTGAACAAGTGTCATCCTTTAAATACCTTGGAATCACTCTCGACCATTGTCTATCTTATGGGACCCACATCGATAACGTCGCCAGAGTTGTAAACGCATGCACTGGAATTCTCTACCGCAACAAGCAACACCTTACCCAGGCAGCATTAAAGATGGCCATTCAGAGCTCTGTGGTCTCTGCCATAGACTATGGCCTCATAATCTATGGCTCTGCCTCTACTACCGTCCTCAGGCATATAACGACCTCCCAAAACAAGGCCTGCCGACTACTCACTGGAGCCCACCGACTCACACATATATGTGAACTCTACGCCCAATCAGGATGGCTTCAACTCACAAACCGAATTAAGTACCTAACCTGTCTGATGGCGAAAAAAACTACCTTGGGTGTTACCCCACCTAATGTCCAAGCCCTCCTGCGCCCAAGCTCTAATCCACATAATATCAGAGGGTCTGAACAACAGCTCCTACAAGTTCCTTGATGCCGCACATCACTGGGTCAAAGATCCTTTGCACACCGTGCTCCCACCTGGATAAATGCCCTCAACACTCATATCCCCTCCACCTCTTCACTGGGCATTTTCAAATCAAGACTACATCTTCATCTCACTGCCTCCAGTTACTGTGACTGCCTCTCCTAACTTCCTTCTTCCACCTGTGGCCCACCACCCCTCTGCTTTGTTCTCTGACAATGCTGGGAATCTGCTCTAGCTTCTGTTCGGCTGCCATCCCCCCCTCTTTCCTCCAACTCTCCCCCGACTCCTTATAGATCTCTGAACTTATCCCAACCTATGTGATTCAATACTATATTACTGCGATGTAACACTTGTACCAAAGAATGTTGTCAATCCCAATCTATGTGGCTCATTACTATATTACTGCGATGTAATACCTGAACCAAAGAATGTTATTTAAACTCTTTTTTTAATGTTGTTTTCTTTTGCCTATGTTGAGGCCTATGTAGCTTAGCCTAATATGTTTGTACTCTCTTGACGTGGAACCTTTGTAAAAGAGCCTTGGCTCAAAAGTATTTGTAATCCTAGACTACAATAAATAAAAATAAAAGAAACTGTAACTTTTCCATTATGAGCATTGTAGCACTGATGATTGAGCCTGTTCCCCAGTTCTCTGACACGCTAACCACTTTTCTAGGTATGGAGAGACTGTGACACCATTTTATGAAGTGCTGTACTACTACAGCCTTGAATTTCTGTGAAGCCCTTGGAGCATAATTAAGATCAAAGTGCATTGCCTTGTACTGGTACCAGGGCCGCAGATAAGATTTTTTGGGATGAGTACTGTACTCGTTTTAAAAGTGAGGGGAGTAAAACCAAATTCAGATGTGTACAGATGTCTAGACACAGTGGAGTAAGGAGTACATCTGTAAAAACAGTGCTTTTTTCTAGATAAAAACTGATCAAGTGCCAACAATGCTCCAGATAAATGTTGGCAGGTAGGAGTAATTTACTCACCAGCTTTAAAATATCGTGAGTAAAACAACACTGGGATGCATACAAGTGCTGTAAATCTGTAACAAAAAAAAACTCATTTTGAATCATCAGTTATGTTATGAAGCACTATTCTTTGGTGTGGACTATTTACAAATGTTGGGCAAGTATTGGTACACATTAAAAATTTTTTCTGAAGAGAATTTCCTAAAAAGAAGTGAGAAAAACAGGTCAGTACTTCCCTTATCTGGAGCCCTGACTGGTACTGATCCATAACTACCCTAAACCGTAGGTCTTTGCTGTGGCTTGCTCTTACTGGGATGTGAAAACAGATAACCTATATATCCAGTAAGCATGGCCAGTCTGTTTGTTTGCAAGGTGACCATTTTGAAACCGTACCTTTTTATGTGCCATTTCAAAAAAAACCAAAAAACTGTTTTGCTGGTATTTTTTTTTCCACAGCATCTGGAACCTGAAGCTTTTTGACTTCCAATTTTAACTGCTGCAGCTCTTTTGTTTTGGACTGGTTACAGAAGATAGACTGACGCCTTCTGTCACAATCTCCAGGACACATTTTTCTGTTGTGACAGACTGCCAGTTCTGGAAGTGGTGAGAGAGGTGACCCCCCACTGGAAGTTGAGATGTACCAACCCGTGTCTCGTCAGGGCTTTGTTTTAGCTTGTTCCGGGTGGGTTGAGGCTGCTGCCTGTTTCTTGCCTCTTCAACCTTTGCTTTTGTTTGAGCCTCTGGGTGCACTATACAATTGCTGCTAGTACTTCTTTTAGTATCTCCATCCTATGCCTTACACTATAGGGTTTACTTTCTTGTTCATGCAATTTTATTTTTAACCAGCAAGTGAACTGGGACAAGCCCTTTTACAGCCTCCACCACCACCGAGTACAAACATTACTTTTTCAGATACAAAAATATACATCTAAAATACAGACATTTTAACATACAACAAACAGGCAGATGCAGTTTTGAACAGAAGATAAAGGGCTTTTCTGAAACAGTGTGCAGAACAATTGGGATCAATATTAAGTGATCAATTATTTAAAGGGAAACATCCACCTCCAAGCACTCACACCCAAATGTGGGGAACCCACAGGTTAGCCATTTTGCAAAACAACTAAATTTTTTTTACTTACTAGCTATTGCGTATATTAAGGTTTATGTGTTTGATCCTGGCATCCCTCCTGCCAGCATTTTGAGAATAGTACCACTAGCAGTGCATCCTATAACCTCCCACAGCTGTCCCAAGGCTGACATGAAAGCCGAGGAGCAGCTGCGGAGCGGGTACAGCAAGTCTCTAAAGACAGAGGTACTAATAGCTTCGGTTTGTGAGTTACTGGTCCCAATGCCATACCAACACAAGGTATAGATTGACAGTTCACATTGGCTTTCACTGCAAAGGCAGCCCCTTGCTCACCCTTCCTGCTTAAAGAAGCATACAGCTGTGGCAACTTCAAATGACAAGGGTGAAAATGGACCAACAACAGGGAAAAAAACATTTGGTTGTTTCTGAATATTTTAACACACCTTTTTTGGGAGCACAATGCCTGCCCAGAACTTCCAGGGATATCCTAAGAATTTACAAGAACTATAAATGACAATGTCACTAGAAAACCTTGCGGAGTGGGGGGGGGTGCAAGGGGTGAAGCTAGCATTCTGGGCTTCCGGACATCTATTCGGCAGCTCCCACATAGAGAAACTTTAAATTAACAGTTTTAAATAATCAGATTCTGATCCAACCTGGCAAAGTGGATGACTGACTGTTTTTCCAATATCAGTGTTAATTTGATAGCTTTTGGACCATGGCAAAACTGAAAAAAACACTGAGTACTACTAAGGACTTCTGTAGACGGAAATATCCAGCCAAAGATACAGGGAAGGCCGAGACTCCCTCAGGAGTGGACTCAGACATTTCCTTAACCTCCTTGAATGCTAACATGCAAAAAATGTGCAAGTCGCTGGAACTTTTAAATTCAAAATTTGATACCTTCATGCAGAGGCTTCAGATGGTCGAGCAACATGTAGAGACCCAGGGCACGGAGGTCGCTGAGGCAGGGAGTGTCCCAGGCAAAGCTCTCACAGTTTTGGATGGTTTGGTTAGAAAACCAGGTTTTACCCTCCCAACTTTAACATGCAGAAAATCTGCTGCGAAACAAGAATGGCCCACGATCTCTTCTGCTAAAATTTACCTCAGTAAAACTACAAGATATGTTACTTCAAGCAGCTAGACGCATGCAGAATATGGACGTAGATGAGAGGAAGATTCAAATGTACCCAGATTTAAGCTTCAGCACTAGACAATGTTAGAAGAGCTTCGATGGAAGCAAACAAAAGCTGCAGGAATATAATATCCTGTTTAGTTTGGTCTACCCGGCCAAACTTCGGGTGCAATATCAGGGACAAAGATATGTATATAGTGACCCAAAGCAGTTACACACATTAATCAAAAAAATTGGACAGGACTTGCTGGGGAGCCGAGACGAAGATTCAGAGTTGGACACTTTTGATGGACAATATTTCACGGCTCTTAGTGAAAGTGCTGTAAGTATAGAGTAATGGGACTGCAGGACTTGATTTTAGCTATTCTGATTTGGGACTCATGTTCTCTTTACCAAATAATTGTTCAAGCAGAGTTCTTACTTTCTTTGAGACCACATTGTGTCTAGTTCATATTAGCACTGCACCACTCCTTGTACTCAAAATGACATTGAAAGACTCTGCGCCATACTACGGACTGTTATTCTTTCAGTTATATGCAGATGGAAGAGACTTTTAACAACTGTTTCTTTCAGTGAGGGTATACTACTGTTTATCTTAACACTACCATACTTTTTGGATACCAAGATATTAGGCATATTTATAAGTGCCCCTCGGAATCCGTGGCTTCACGAAACCAGAGAGCAGCATGGTTCATGTTATTAGATGTGGACTGTTGTGTGTGGTTTTGTTATGCATTTTTTGTTATGCCACAAATGTCAAGATCACTTCAATAAGATGTATTTAATATCACTTCTACAAGATGTGTTTGGTGATCCGAGTAAGGTTCAGTGTGGGGCTGGCTGTGTGTGTGTGTGTGGGGGGGTGCACGATACTTCTTTTCATGTTTAAACGGAGTACCCTAGTATAAGACATGCTACAGTAGTTTCCTTTTTTTTTTTCTGTCTGCATTCAAACTCACTGTTGGAGCAACTCAGCGGTGTTCAACTGCTTTTCTTATCTTACACATTGCACTCTTCAGGTGCAAAATGGACGGACCCGTGTGGTCTCAGTTTCCACAGAATGCAATATTTTCATGTTGAAATGTTATATTTTAAGAATGGGTCCTAGCACACTGGCTGCATTTAGCCATTTGTTATATATCTGTGTAGCAGTAACACAATCAACTGTTAATTTGATCTCTGGATCCCCCCAACCCCGAGGACATAACAAATGGTCAGTGACCTTCCAGACTATTAGAATTGTTTATATTGAAATGACTATTTTGTCTCACTTACCTGGACAATGTATTGTGCCGAGATGAGCAAATTTATGAAGTATAAAAAAAATGAAAACCTTGCAAAGGGCCATTTGTCTGCCATAAAAGTGTTTTAAAACATGCATGAATAGGCTGACCCATGGGTGCAGCAGTAGGGCTACTGCGCATGATGCCAGAGACCCAGGTTTGGGAATGAGCCAGCATTGGGGGCTGGCCAAGGGCAACAGATCGAACATTCAGGACACGCTCCTCCTCCAGGAGGAGGGCAGCTAACTCTGCTGTGGTACTGCCACCTGGGTGACCACAGGTAGCAATGCAGTTAGGAGCAGCTTTGGGGGAAGGAACACTATGCACGCATGACTGCATGCGCACTCTTGCTGCAGGCATCCCAACAGCACTTGGAATGGAAAAGCAAGGAAACAGCAGGATGAATTTCAGCCTTGGACAAGCCTTGCACTGGTGACTTAGTTTAGCTTATTAATTTGTTAGCGCGCTGTATTTCATTACAACTCTAGGTGCTTTACAGATACCTGAACAATATAGACAAGGAATTAAAATATACATAAAATATAAACTAGCATAGTAGGTTAAAATTAGTTAAAAGGACAGAAAGGCTTTATTAAAAAAAAAAAAAAAAAGGTCTTTAGACACTCATGAAGGCACTAACCGAGGGGGCCTCTCTGAACAACTGAGGCAGTGAATTCCACAGGGTGGGCACCATGACTGAAAAAGCCCAGGCTTCAGATGACTTCAAATAAACACTGGGAATCACTAGGAGGCCCACCTCAGCTGACTGGAGGGGACGAGATGGGTGGTAGGGCTGCAGGAGGTCTTGCAGGTAACCGGGCCCCAGACCATGTAGGGCTTTATAGGTCAGAAACCCGACCTTGAAGGTGATCCGCCACCTAATAGGGAGCCAGTACAGAGAGAGCAGCACAGGCGTAATAGGACATGTCCTCAAAAGGCCAGTCAATAGCCTGGCTGCAGCATTCTGCACTAGCTGTAGGCGGCAAAGATCAGTCCCCGATAGCCCTAGGTAAAGGGCGTTGCAGTAATCAAGACGTGATATCACAAAGGCATGGACTTGTGATGGTGGATCACCCGAGGAATCAGGTGTTTGATCCTGTCTGTGGAGGGCACTGAGGAGCACTGCTGCCCCCGCCATGGTGGGTATGCCATGGGGAAATGGAGTTCAGGGTAAATTTAAGAAAAGCTGGGTGACAGGGCTGGGAGGTTGGCGTGAAGGAAGGCATGGCTGGAAACAGGATCATAAAGAAAGTAATGAAAACAAAACAAACTTGTATGAATAACCCACTGCTTAAGGGTTCTCTTGCATTTTTAGTTTAGCACCCAGCCATTACTGTGGCCTCCACAGAATTCAAGCTTGACCAATCAGCTGCATTAGCAGTCCTACTTGGCCAATGTGTGAACAGTTCATGTTCCGTTTCAAAATAATAAAAGAAAAAAAGTCTCTTGGATGGCTGGATAATGGATTCTTTAAAGAATTAAGTGTATTAGCTATGTGTTTTTGGTGGCTGGTTACTGTCAAAGAGAAGCCATTAGTTGAATTAGTCGATTCAGCGAGTATTTATTATTTTCATTATTTAAGTGTTGTAGGACTAGCATTGTACTATGATAGTCCTTATGCCCTTGCGGCTTCTGAGCATCATGAAATGGAAGCAAGGGATATCTCTGCCATCAAGATGATGTTTCAGAGGAAGAAAGTGAATGATCCACCATTGGGGCACGCTAAAATGGGGCCCCATTCTCGTTATTCACTTTCATTTAAAGAGCTAGTTGTGCCAAAAAACAGTAGTCAGAACATGTTATTTTAAATGTAGTCCCTTAGTACTTTTCATTTCTGAAGTGCTTTCTATGTTCTTATTAGATGGTTTTCTACATAATAGTAATTGACATGACGTGAACAGCCATGCTTTCCCTGGAAGTTGACATATGTAGTTGTATTCCTGCTGCCACTACATCAACAAGTGACCTCACTCATTGTAATATCACAAGCTCTGCTGCCTGACTGGTAACATGTGTTACAAGTTACCAGTCAAGCAGCAGGACACTGGCTCTTACTGGTTACTAGTGATGTTGCAATCAGTGAAGTCACAATGAGGATGATGTAGAGGGAGGAAAAGAATTATGTCAGCCTCCAGGTACAGTGCTGTTCCACTTATCACACCCAGTACTGTTACACAGAAGATCTTCTATTTAGCAAATCAGAAAATAAAAACAAATACTTCAGGTATTCCTTAAGAAATAATAGCTAATTGTTTCTGAAAGTTAGTATTAATTCTAGGCAGTACACTAGCTCTCTTGACAAAGAAACAAGCAACTGACTCACTATGGAAAGTGCATTAAACTCTTCCATTGTGCACCAGCTATTTATTTAAAGGTAAAGTGAGTAACGGGCATGTAGCCATGTTACTGAGGGCTATTCATGTTCTCAAACCAAAAACTTTCGCAGAGGTCAGGCTTGTATTTTTGCTACATTTCATGCAGCTTAGGCTGCCAGAAGAGGTGTGCCAGCCGGACAAAATGTAAATCCCCAGCTAATCTGAAAAAAAAAATATATATATATATATATAGTAAATGGCTAATCACCTAATTAGGTTGATAAATACTGTCTGGACGTGGAAAGCTAGATTACTTCTTATGAACGCCATTAAGCACCCTGTAGCTTATTGTAAATAGAAAATTTGTTATATGCAGAAATTGACACAAATGTTTCCTTTTTAAAAATGTATGATTTATTTTAAGAAAATGGTAGCATCTCTGTGGTTTGCTGTATGTGTTTCCTTGTATAACTTGTCTCAAATGGTTCCATACAGTCATGCTGGTGACGGCAGCAACACTGAAAGAAACTTCAAGTGTGGAAAAAAATACAGTCCCGCTGGCCCAACAGATTTTCGTAAGGAATAACTGGATTAACTGTAGGTAGCCAGCACACTGATTCAGTCCCATCACAGATTATTTTTATGGCATTGGAAATACCTTGATTTTTAAGCTCTTGTTCAAATTTGTTCTAAACAAATTTTAAGCATCACTATACAAACACAACTACAATATTTACAGCATTTTCTCCCGATCATCTGTTCTCTCAGAGAAGATTAGTAAATCTCTGTGACTACGTCACATGAAAGAGTAAGCAACTCCTAGGAGTTAGTCTTCAATTTCTACGACTTTCAAGCCAAAAAGCCATGATTTAAGAAATATCGTATTACAACTTTACCTATTAATCATTTAGCATTACCTCACTGTTCTGAATTAAACAAATGTTCAACCTTAAAAAATATTACATCATTACCTGTTTCTCTTTAATATATTACACATTTTTACATACATGATATGTTATG
Organism: Neoceratodus forsteri; assembly: GCA_016271365.2. Taxonomy (NCBI): domain Eukaryota; kingdom Metazoa; phylum Chordata; order Ceratodontiformes; family Ceratodontidae; genus Neoceratodus; species Neoceratodus forsteri. Next base: position 333,869,066 of record CM057456.1, on the reverse strand, counting down.
GAAATAAGTGTTATTTTGTTATTCAAATCTTATTTGCAAATTATTAGAAGTGATTAAAAGACGGTCGCACGTGGGAAAGGGAGTATCTAGGGAAGTAGTGTACAACTCCTGACTATACAAGCATATATGGCTCCTGTGTTGTAAAAGTCTGCTGATATTGTCATAGTGACGTGTCATAGTAGTCTGGCAGTTGGTCTGCCTGGAACTGCTGACGCTGCTGCTGTTCTTGGTGCTGTTTCATTATCTCCTTCACTTCTTCTTCAAGTTCTGGAGGAATGATAAACTGGTCATCCGGATCTGGCTGGGCTGGGGCTGCAAAGTAGCCACCAGCCTTTTTGAGAGGAGCATCTGCAGCCACTTCAATAAGGTTGTGGCTTCTCTCTGCAGGTGCAACAGAACCATTACCACGTCTCTTGCTGAGGGTTCCAACAGTTGTATAGTCAACTTTCCTTGGAAGGTTTGCATTCCACCCATTATCGCACTGCACTTTGATCAACACAGCTTTGTCTGAGCTGTCATCCTCATTCGCACTGATGACAATGCCTTCGTCACATGCCTCGACTGGTAAATGCTGGGTCAACTTTTCTTTAGTTCGACTGCAGTGGATGTCTACCTCAACCTCAACCCTGCTTCCATTCGAGAAGACACCTTCAATAGGTTCTTCATCTTCACTGTCTAAGCCATTGTCTGAAAATGCACTGGAAAAAGTGGCACTTGAGAGCTGTCTCTGGAAGGAGTTGGACAAACAGACTGGATGTAGCATGCAACGTTGCTCGTTAGGGAAGACGGAGCTGTTCTCATTCATAGTTACTTGAAGAGGCTCATCAGAAGCAGTTGAACCCACTTCACTACTCATTTCTGAGGTAGAAATCTCACTGCTGATCTCGGAGGCCATACCACTGCTAGAAGATGGCATTCCTAGGGTGTCTGCAGGCCTGTCCTTTATAACAACATTAACTGATGATGGAAAGATCCCTGGACTGGGAGGTGGGACTCCGTTCATTTCACAACAGCAGAAACAGTCTTCGGTAACATTTAGCTGAACTACCACGACACTGATGCTGTCATTGCAACCATAGCTCTGAGCTAGGGTGCAGAGTTTCTTGGCAGCTGCCAGGGCATCTGGTACATTTCTGACAGCATCAATGGCTTCTTCATAGCTGATGCTGTCCCACAACCCTTTGCTGCCCAGAATGAAAAATTCATCTTGCGGTGTCAAAGTAACAGACTGAACATATGGCTTGGGCGTTACACAAGGGTGAAGAAAGGTGTATCCCAGTATCCTTGTAGAATCTGTCACTCCATTCACTTTTCCATCCTGCAGCAGTAAAAAGAAAACGCAATACATTATTACCACATTCATATTACTTTCTCGTAGAATTACAAAGAAGTGAGCAGTCCAGTAAAACTGACTATCACAGAGAAACACTGGCATATGCCTATGTCTACAACTATATGCTATAAGTTACTAATAGTACCTAACTAAATTACAAATGACTATGTCTAGAACTATTTGCTATTAGTTACTAATAGTTCCTAACTAAAATACAAATGCCTATGTCTACAACTATATGCTACAAGTTACTAATAGTACCTAGCTGAATTACAAATGCCTATGTCTACAACTATGTGCTATTAGTTACTAATAGTACCTAACTAAATTACAAATGCCTATGTCTAGAACTATGTGCTATTAGTTACTAATAGTTCCTAACTAAAATACAAATGACTATGTCTAAAACTACTTGCTATTAGTTACTAATAGTGCCTAATTAAAATACAAATGCCTATGTGTAGAACTACTTGCTGTTAGTTACTAATACTGCCTAATTAAAATACAATATTTTCACAGAGATGAAACACTTGGCTCCACACCTGAGGAAGCAAACAGCCATGGCAGCCCTGAATATCAGAATGCGGGCATGGGAAGAAAAATTAAGAAAAAAAAATATTTTGCTGGACTTTTGCTATGCATACACAGAATGAAATAAGACATCATTTACTTGTAAAATTAACACTTTTTTTTGTAAACTTTATTTAAAACGTCAGCAAGCCAACATAGTACAGCAAGAATAGAGAAATCTCTCCATACACAGTGAATACATAACAGAGAGTGTTCAACAGGGTTAAATAGACTCAGATCCAGAGAGTCTATCAGTGCAGTTGGTCATACAGGCCTACTATAGAAGATTCCTGCGTCACTACCAGAGCAGGCACATGTAGGGACTTCTAAACATATAGTATTGTAGTATATTATTAAACGTGAATTGCCCCAAAGATCTTTTACGCCACAGGATCAATCCCAAAGGTTAACCAAGAAACAGCAAGTAAAATTATATTGGAATGATACAGTATTATGTAACCGGGCCTGTTCAGTACTATGTCCTGAAGATACAGTACCACATAAAGTACAGTTGCATAACAACTTACCGTAACAGTAGAACTTCGAGAGAGGCTCTTGCAGTAGGTAATTACATATAGGACTGATGCCGGCAAGTGTCAGAACCCCATGGAAAAATTTCTAGCTAGCAGTCTCTGGTGGGGGACCACCCCCACGTCAGGTGACCGACGTCAGTATAAAGGGGCGGTCCCCCACGTCCGCCTTCCAGTTCTTTCCCGCCAAAAAGCGAGACGAGAGAGAAGTGGACCTTTTCCATCCTGGAAAAGGAGATGATAAAGCTTAGGGGGATGGAGGGCGGGAAGCTATTACCTACTGCAAGAGCCTCTCTCGAAGATCTACTGTTACGGTAAGTTCTTACGTAACTGTACTATCTTACTTCCGAGAGGGCTCTTGCAGTAGGTAATTACATATAGGACTGAGTCCCAAGCAGGCTGGAACAAGAAGAAGCAAACGGGAGGAGGAAGGCTAATCAGGAGTAGACCCTCTGGCTGGGAAGGTTTTGGAAAGGAGACCTTGCAGAACAGCCAACCCGAAGGCCGCTCTACGGAAAGAGGCAATGTCCAAATTGTAATGTTTCATAAAGGTATGGACAGAAGTCCAAGTAATGGCTGCACAAATGTCGGCCACTGATACATTCTTGAAACAAGCCGCAGAGGCAGCGACCCCTCTGGTGGAGTGGCCTCTGATTTGACCCGGCAGGGTCTTCTTGTACTTGTCATAACAGAAAGTGATATAATGAGCCAACCATTTAGACAGGCATTGCTTGGAAACAGCATTGCCTTCCCTCTTATGAGCAAAAGAGACCAAACAGTTGATCAGTCTTTCTGAGATCCTTCGTCCTGGTGGTGTAGCATCTCAGAATCTGGTAAACATCCACAGTATGTAAGAGGTACTCCCCTTTATTAGAGTGCTGCGTAAAGAAAGAAGATAACTCTATGGATTGATTCAGCGTAGCTTCCGCTACCACCTTGGGGAGAAACTTAGGGTTGGTACGCAGAGCCACGTTCCTTGTGAAAAATTAAATACGGGATTTTACACATCAGGGCCTGGAGCTCGGAAATCCTTTGAGCAGAAGTAATGGCCACGAGAAAGAGAGTCTTCCACGAGAGGAACTTCAGGTCTGCTGAGGCTGCCGGCTCGAAAGGAGGCAGAGTAAGCTTCTCAAGGATAAAATTCAGATCCCAATGAGGGGCAGGAACCTGAATAGGGGGTCTCAAGTGGAGGCTCCCTCTAAGGAAGGTCTTAGAGACCTCCAGCTGAGCAAATGTTCTGTCTGCAAAAGGGACATGGTAGGCCGAGATGGCCGCCATGTGAACCTTCAAAGATGAATGACTGAGACCCAGATTGAAGAGGTGTCGCAAGTAATCCAGAAGCCGCCCAACAGAGCATGAGAAAGGCTCGAAATCTTTGGAAGCAGCCCAGATAGTGAACCGTTTCCATTTTATGGCATAGGTAGATCTAGTGGAGGGTTTCCCTGGCCTCCACCAGAATCTCAGCCACTCGGGAGGGAAACCCCGAATTGGGCTTGAGCTACAGTACGTCTGCAGGAGCCATGCGTGCAACTGAATGGACCTGAGGCCTGGATGGACCAGGGTCCCCTGATCCTGGCTCAGCAAAAGATGTGACAGAGGAAGAGGAAGTTCCTCTGAATACTGTTGCAGAAGAGAAAAACAAACTAGCGTGGGCCAGAAAGGAGCGATCAGTATCATCCGAGCTCCTTATGAGCTGAGTTTCTGTAAGACCCGCAGAATCAAGGGGATCAGGGGGAAAGCATAGACAAATCTGCCCTTCCAGTCTAGAGACAGAGCGTCTCTCCAAAAAATGCAGCACCCTGGAGCGAGCGAGCAGAAGTCGGGAAGTTTTGCGTTGTGAGGGGATGCGAACAGGTCTACCTGTGGTGTTCCCCAATGTAGGAAGATATCGTCTGCTACCCCCTGATCCAGCTCCCATTCGTGAGCGGACGACCGACCAAGTTGGTCTGCCGTGTTCTCGACCCCTGGGACGTGAATTGCTGTGAGGTGAAGGTTGTGCTGCACTGCCCAATCCCAAACTCGCATTGCCTCCCTGCAAAGAGGGTAAGAACGAGTTCCTCGTTTGTTGATGTACCAAACCACACACGTTGTCCATCTGGAGAGCTAGGTGTCCAGGAAGCAGATGCAGATGTAGAGCCTGAAGAGCGTTCAGCACAGCCCGAAGCTCGAGCACACTGATGTGGAGAGATTTCTTGTGTCTGGACCAGGAGCCCTGGGTCCTGTGAGGCCCGAGATGGGCTCCCCAACCCTCGCCCAGGCGTCCGTAGTCAATGTCTGAGGGGTGGGGGGGGGGAAGAGACAGAAGGGAACTCCCCAGCAAAGGTTCTCCTGAACCATCCACCATTGTAAGTCCCGAGCCACTGGAGTGGAGACCAGAATGAGTTGATCTAGGTCGTCCGCCAGCTGATCCCACTGAGACTGAAGCGCCCACTGAGAAATTCTCATGTGGAGCCGAGCGCAAGGGACTGTCGGAATCGCAGCCACCATGAGCCCGAGGAGGCGAAGGACCGACCTAGCGCTGACCCGCCTGCAGCTGGACAACAGGCTGACCTGAGCCTGGAGTGAGGCCACCCTGTCCAGTGACAGGAAAGCCATGCTGGAGGTCGTGTCCAGGATCGCCCCGATAAACTGGAGCCTCTGGGATGGGATCAAATGGGACTTGGTCTGGTTGACGGTAATGCCCAGGCAGGCAAAAACCTGCAGGGTAAGGGAAAGGAAGCGCAGGAGTCCTGGACGAGGCCGCCAGGAGCCAATCGTCCAGGTACGGGAAAACCTGCAGGTAGGCCGCTACCACCGAAAGACATTTGGTAAATACTCAGGGCGCCGAGGAGAGACCAAATGGTAGGGCCTTGAACTGGTAGTGGTCCCCCTGGAACGCAAAATGTAGGTATTTACGGTGGGAAGGGCGAATAGGGATATGCAGGTAAGCATCCTGCATATCCAGAGCGCACAGCCACTGTCCTGGCCGAAGAAGGGGCAGAAGGCCCTGCAGAGAGAGCATTCTGAACCTTTTGTACTCCACAAACAAGTTCAGGGAGCTGAGGTCGAGAATCGGCCTCACATCTCCTGACTTCTTTGGGACCAGGAAGAAATGGGAATAGGACCCCGTCCCCCGAAGGAGGGGAGGGACGGGCTCTATCGCCTCCTTCAAGAGAAGAGCGGATATTTCCTCCTGAACCAGAAGATGATGTTCTGGGGAGTAAGACGACTTGGGGGGAGGTTTTCGAGGAGGTTTCCAAAGAACCTCTATTGAGTGTCCTTCTGCAATCAGCTGGAGCATCCAAGTGTTTGAAGTGATCCTCTCCCAACCCGGTAGATGGAGGGAAAATCTCCCTCCTACCGGTTCCTCTGGAAATCCCAGAGGCTGTGGGAGAGGGAAGGAGTCAGGTGGTGTGAGGCAGTGTCGCCGCTGAAGCCCCTGCTGCTTTTTTGGGCGGCGGGGGGGCTTGGCAGCCAGAGGGGCCCGACGTTTATTGGCCCGCTTTCCCTGAGGTTTCGCTTTTTGCCAATTACGTCTGCGAAAGGGACAATGCTGAGCCTGAGGGGGTTTGTACATGGAGTCAACGGACTTCAGTGCAGTCCCCTTCTCTTGCAGATCGGTGATGATGTCCTTGACATCGCCACCGAACAGCACTGAACCGCAGAAGGGCGCGTCCTGGATAGCAGACTGCACCTCCAGGACCAATCCTGACAAACGGAGCCAGGCATGAAGCCACAAACCCACGGCGAAAGCCGAGCTCCTACCGGCAGCGTTCACTGCATCGTACGTGGCACGAAGCATGTGCCGGCTGGCCGAACATGCAGACCGGACTAGATCAGCCACTTCCTGCTTCGTCTGAGACTCAGGAAGGGAGTCCAACTTAAATTCCACTTCACTAAGGATCGCCTTCTGGTAATTCCCCATATGACCTACATAATTCAGGGCCCTTATACCCTGAGTGGAAGAAGCGTAGACCTTCTTTCCGTACTGGTCCAGAAGGCGAGATTCCTTGTCAGGTGGTGACGAGCTTAGGTGCTTTGGATTAGCTGTCCGGCCATAAGCGGCACTTATCACGACTGAATCAGCTCGAGGGTGAGAATTTAGGGAGTCAACACCCTCGGGAGCCTGATAAAGCCTATCCGACTTCCTAGGAAGAGGGGCTAGGGCCGACGGTTGCTTCCAAATAGTGGAGACAAGGTCGGCATGAGGCTCAGTCCAGGGTGGCACCAGGGTCGGAGCGGTCTTGGGCAGATCCAGGTGCACAGCGAGTTTCTTACGCTGTGGATCCGGCTCTAAGGAATGCCACTGATGAGCCTCCTGGATTTTACGCAGCAACTCCATAAAAGAAGGATCCTCCGGAAGTGACTTTGGAGGGGTCCTTGGCCTGGGCTTATCCGGAGAGCAGGGCTCGTCGTCTAGGTTGGAACGACCGTTGGGAGTCGTCCGAGGTCTCCGAGGAGGAAGAAGACTCCTCCTCCCGAGGCAGGGGAGGAACGGACCCTTTGGGGAGCCCCCGGGTAAGCATCCTGACCCTCCCTGGAACCGGAGGGCTCGCTTCTGCTATCCGGAGGTGGGGAGGGAGTCTCTCGTCTCCGACGTAGGGAGTCCGGAGCCGGCGTCGGAAGGCGGCTCTCTACCTCCCTGGTGAGCTAAGCCTTGGCCTCAGTCCACCAGGAGGATAGAGTCTCCTTCAAGTCCACTGGCAGCTGAGGGGGCAGTGGAGGAGGAGGGGGATACGGATATTGGGGATATCCGTATTGCGCGTATCCGTTCCCCGATGGCGGGAAACCCCGCGTCGGGTAATGAGGCACCGTGTACTGCAGCATTGGATAAGCTGGCGTCAGGAGAGGAAGAGGGATGTTGCCTGGCAACGGCAGGACCGGCGTCTGCATCCAAGGGACCGACATCAAGTCTTTCGGCCCGGTGGGAGGGAGACCTGACGGGAGCGTACCTAAATCCCCTGCATCGCCCAGAGAAGGGGGGAAAAATCCCCTGTGTCAAGCTGAGGAGATGCTGGGGCTGAGGAGGGCAGCGAATGCTGCGGGAAGCCGGGGACGGCGGACAGAATATTAGGGTACGGTGTCGGCTCCGACGCCATGCGACCATCGGAGGGGCCGACGTTTAACTTACTGGCGGAGTCCGGGTGGATGTCGGAGGGGCATTCATCCGACTTAGTGGAACCATCGACTGAGGCAGACTGCGATGGGGGTGCGGTATGGTCGGGCGGCTTAGGGGCCGTGCGCTGCCCCAAAGGGTCGAGCGACTTAGCGGCCTTCTCCGGGGGGCATCAGAGGAGCTGACATCCGACTTACCGGAGCCACTCGCACCAGTAGGCCACGTGGTGGCCTTGCTGGAAGTGGAAGCCTCCTTTAGCCTGGAGGCACCCGAACAGCCCGAGCGCGAGCCAGACAGGTGGGCCGACGCCGTCTGGGAAGCCTCCAAGACGGCCGTTGCGGAGCGGTCCCTGGGGGGGCGGGGAACGCTACCTTAAGCACGGCGACTCCAGCTGAAGTCGCGGTGGCCGAGGAAGAGTAGTCCTGGTCCCAGTGCTTCTCCTTGTCTTTCTTTTTGCGGTGACCCTCGGGGGAAGCTGAGGCCTGACAAAGCTTCTTCAGCTCCTTCTCCATGGAGGTCATTTTCTTTTTAAGGATGTGGGCCTCCAGGGACTGCTGCCTCCATCTGCGGATGGTGGCATTGAATTTCACGCAATGCTGGCACTTCTCCACGGGGTGATCCGGGCCCAGACAGAAGAGGCACTGGGAGTGACCGTCCTTGTGCGGGAGTTGGGCGCTGCACAAGTCACACTTATTCTTGTGCTCGGAGGGTGTAGGGGACGACATATACCACTGAAAAAGTTGACAAATTTCAAGTAAATTGAAGAAAAAAACGACGGCAGAACTACCGACAACAGACTGAGCAGTTGACCTTAATGAGAGAGCAGCTTACGAGCTAACGGCAGGAAAGAAACTGGAAGGCGGACGTGGGGACCGCCCTTTATACTGACGTTATCACCTGATGTGAAGGGTCCCCCGCCAGAGACTGCTAGCTAGAATGTTTCCGTGGGGTCCTGACGCCTGCCAGCGTCAGTCCTATATGTAATTACCTACTGCAAGAGCCCTCTCGAAGTAAGATCTTAGGATTCCTCAATTAATTATATTGTCCTGGTATAGTTTACATATCTGGGTTATAAGGAATGCCAATGGACCACTGGGCAAGTGCCCTTTCAGAAGGTGGGAAACCATGGAGAGGCAAGAGCTGCCTCAAAGGGACCCCATATCTGCTGGTACTTAGCTTCCTGGCCTGTAGCTTTGTACTGTGTGTGTTCAAGTTTCATGCATTACAGAAGCAGTTGTGCCCATTGGGCTACAGTAGGTACTGATTCTAACCACCACTGCTGGGCCAAGGCCTGTTTTTTCACAACTATGCCCAATCACCAAAGGGGGTGGCCTGTTCCTTCCCTCCCCCAGACAATCCCAAAAGTACATCCACTGCATCTACTTGTGAGCTATTAAGTACTTGGAGTAACAGAAGTATAAAAGCTTGCCAAAAAAGGGACACCCTTGGACAAGCCCAGAGCATGTGGAAAAAGGTCCCCTCTTGAGACTTACATTTGGGACACATACTTGGGCTGAGGGGATTTATTCTATTAGCCACAACCGGGATGAAGCATGTCCTGTGAAGTACATTAATGTGGACTGCCCTCAACCTATAACTGATAGAGCAGGTCATTCCCTTTTTTAAGTGCCGCACTGCAGTCTCCCTCTGTGAGGGTATCTGAGCCCAGGTCCCTCTCCCATCTCACCCACAGAGCAACCAGTGGGTCCGGAAGGGCCCTGTAACAGTCAGAGGTCTGGAGTTCAGCAGTGCACCACCGCCCATCAAAACCTCCTCCTAAGGGGAGCATCCAGGAGCCAGTAAGGAGCTCTGGTCACCTTCTGTCTCCTGGATCCAGGCCCGTACTTGTAAGAAAGCAAAAAAGTGGGAAGGCCGGAGGAAAAACTGTTTAGACAGCTGCTGAAAAAACAGCACAGTACCATCTTTATATAAATGGGATATCAAATACAGGCCTTTCCCCTCCCAAGTAAGTAAGACCTTCAGGGTAGGCCTTGGGGTTTTGTGTTCTCCCCATAGGGCATGTTGTATAGAAGCTTCGGGGGACAGTGTTGCAGGATATTTTAGGATCGCATGGGATGCAAGCTACGCCCTGACCCAGGTTCTAGTGAACGGGATGCGGATATGTTTGACCACTTTCTTTGTCAAGGCAGCCGCAAAAAGGGAGTTATATAACAGGGCGCCTAAGGCCGATTCCTCCAGCTGCACCCAAGCCCTTTTTGATGACCCCCCAGATAAAAGAACTGTCAAAAAGGCCAGCTGGGCTACCAGATAATATAGACGAAAACTGGGGAGTCACAGACCACCCCCAAACTATCGACTGTCACAAGGTATCTTGCGTAATCCTCGGTCTCCGACCCTGCCACAATAGTGTTGTAACCAAACCTCTAAGAGTTTTAAAATATTTGTTTAGTACGTGGACTGGAAGGGTCTGAAATAAACAGAGGCACTGTGGCAGTAAGCACATCTTAACTAAATTCATTCTGCCTATAAGTGTCAAAGGAAGAGTACTCCACCTTTCACAGTCCTTATGGATTTTTTTAAGTAAGGGCTTATAGTTTAATTCTCCCACTGTGGAAAGTTTTTAAGGGAGACAAATACCCAAATATCTGAGAGTGGTCAAAGAGTGGATAGTTATCCCATTAATTTGAATAGGGCTGCTGCCTCTTCCCAGAGGCAGCCCAGCCACTCACATTTTGCCCAGCTACTTTTGTGTCCTGATAGCGAACCATACACTTAAAAAAGGCTTGTTAATGTTGGTAAGGCCATGTCAGGGTTATAGAAACAGGTTACTCACCTGTGACAGTAGTTCTAGGAGTGGTATATGTTGTTCATCCACACTGTTTGGCATGTCCTTTTCCCTTTAAGAATCTTGCGGAAGGTCTTTAAGCTGGCTCCTCCCACCCACCCACCGGGTGGTATATGCCTCGGCTCGCCCCTTGACGCCAGATCTTTGACCGCTGGAAGCTTAGGTTGTGCACTGAAGCCGGGGAGTTCGGGTGGGTTAGTGTGGATGAACAACATATACCACTCCTAGAACTACTGTTACGGGTGAGTAACCTGTTTTTCTAGGATTGTGGATATGTTGTTCTAGCCACACTGTCTGGCAGTCTCCAAGCGTTCTCCGGGAAAAGGGAGGCAAGGCGCACACCCCCTCAGTACTTACTTGGGGAACAGAGATTGGATAACTGAGGCCCCAAAACCAGCATCCCGGCGTGACTCTAGGTAGATGTGGTAGTTGGTAATGAAGGTGTCTGCTGACTTCCAGGTAGCAGCCCTGCAGATTTCCTGGATAGGGATGTCCCTGGAAGCAGCCACCGACGCAGCATTATGGCGGGTGGAGTGAGTTCTTATCCCTACGGGAGGCTCCTTGCCCGCCAGCCTATAGCAGAGATCAATGCATGATGTAATTCATCTGCCAATCATCCGCTTTGCTACAAGTCTGCCAGATGCGGCTTCAGCGCAGGTGACAAACGGCTGGCGAACCTCTCCCCGAACTTCAGCCGTCCGCTCCTTATAATGAGAGAGCGTTCATCTCAGGTCCAAAGTATGGAGCCTGTACTCAGCCTCTGAGGTGTGACTGGGGTAAAACATGGCAGAGTCAACAGTTGATTAAGGTGAAACTCCGACATCACCTTCGGAAGGAACTTTGGGTGGAGGTGCAGGACAACCTTGTCCCTGTGGAAGACCAGATAGGAAGACTGAACAGAGCACCTGTAGTTCCCCAGTCCTTCTGCCTGATGTGATAGCCACCAAGAAGGCGGTCTTCCATGACAAATGTGACATCTCACACTTGTGCACAGGTTCAAATGGCTAGCCCATGAGCTTTGCCAGTACCAGCAATAAATTCCGTGGTGGTTCACGCACTAGAGGGGAAATATGGTTGAGGCCTTTAAAAAAGCATCATATCACCTTCTCCTGTGCCACTGTCTGCTGACCGGTCCACGCTCGGTAAGCAGAGATGGCTGCCAGGTGCACCTTAAGGGTCGTAGACCGAAGACCTCCCTTGGGCAGAGACCAAAAGTAGTCGCGGATACTAGCCATCAGGAAGGACAAAGGGTCTAAACCCTTGCCTTGACACCAAATGGAAAACCTTTTCAATTTGAAGGTGTAGCACCTTCTGGTTGACTCTCTTCTGGATGCTTCCACAACTGTGAGAACATCCTCAGACAGCCCCTAAGCCTGGAACTCTAGTTGCCCAGGAACCAGACTGTCAGGTGCAGGGATTGAAGGTCCAGATGGAATACCTTCCCTGATTGACTGATATCAGGTCCGGGCGTACTGGAAGATGCCTCGGAGGCCTGGAGCCGAGGCTGAGGAGATCTGGATACCAGAACTGGGGAGGTCAGTCGGGGGCTACCAGGATCACCTGAGCCTTGTCCCTCCTGACCTTGAGGATCACCTTGTGAACCAAGGGAAGGCACAGAAGAGGCCTGGGGTCCACGGCCTCGAGAAGGCATCCCCCTGCAGCGAGCCTTGCTGAGGGGGGCGAACATGAAACAGCCTCAGCTTTGCATTCTCCCTGGAGGCAAACAGATCCACCTGAGGTTTGCCCCAGTGGGAGAACAGGCTGAGTACTACCTCTGAATGGAGGGACCACTCGTGGTACATCTCGCCCATACGGCTGACAGCATCCACCATTTGATTTGAGGCTCCGGCCACATGGATGGCTAGCCAATCTGCCTCCAGTCGGCTCATGAGGGTCCAGATGCAGAGTGCTTCCCTGCACAGAGGCCAGAAGTGCGTGCTGCCCTGCTTGTTGAGATAGTACATGGTTGTGGTATTGTCCGTCTGGACTTGCACCACTTGACCCCGAAGGAGCGGAGCGAATGCTGACAGTGCCAGTTTGACTGCTCTGAGCTCCAGCAAATTGATATGACATCGAGATTCCTCAGGGGTCCAGAATCCGTGGGCTCTGTGATTCCCCATGTGGGCACCCCAGACCATGAGAGAGGCATCGGTCATGAAAACGACCGTCGGCTCGGGACGGACAAATGGGATTCCTTCCTGCAAATGTGCTAGAATGGTCCACCACTGGAGTGTCCCACATCTTCTGGGTCACTGTGACCAGCTGATCGAAATGACCATGATGCTGGGTCCACTGGCTGGCCAGCTCCCATTGAAGGGGGCGTATATGCCACTGGGCCCATCAGAACACGGTGGTGCAGGCGGCCATGTATCCCAGAAGATACAGAAAGTCCCGGGATGGTCGCAAGTACCCAACCAGAAATGATTGGGCAAAGGAGGAGAGAACCTCCGCCCTGTCCATCGGGAGCCGGGCTCTTACTCAGCAAGGATCGAGCTGTGCCCAGATGAACCATATCACCTACGAAGGTACGAGTTGCGACTTGGCCTGGTTGACCAGGAGATGAAGATCAATGCAGGTCTGGAGGAGCCAGGTCCCTGGACCTCTCCACCTCCTATTTGGAGGAACCCACTAAGAGCCAGTCATCAAGATAGGGATACACCCTGACCCCTCAACGCCGAAGATGGGCCGCCACCACTGCAATGCATTTGGTGAAGACCTCGGGGTGGGGGTAGGGGCACCGATGACAGGCCAAACCACATGGCTCGGAACTTGAGAAGGGCTCTCTCTGCCCGAAAACGGAGAAACCTTCAGTGAGACGGACGGATCGGGACTTGAAAGAACGGATCCTGGAGATCCAGGGAGCAAAACCACATGTTCTGCTCAAGGGATGGTATGATCTGGGACAGTTATCATCGTGAATGTGTGGGACTTGCAAAACTGGTTCAGGTCATGTAGATCTAGAATGGGATGCCAGCCCCCCATCTGCTTCGGGACCAGAAGTACTTGGAAACAAACCCTGGGTTGACGGGGGTCAACTTTGTCCACCACCTCCCTGTGTAGGAGTTGAGCGATGTCGCCTCGGAGAGCCGACTGAGTGTACACACATCATTTCCCTCCCATGGGGCACGGCTCAGCTCTCGTGGGTAATGCTCAAATTCCAGAGGCAGTCCCTGGTCAACTACTTCTAGAACCCACCTGTCCATGGTAACAGCGGACCAGGCGGAAAAAGTGGCAGAGCCGGCCCCCCAGAGGAGGACCCAGAGCTTTCGTGGCAGGTATGGGGGTGGCCACCCCATCCCATCACTGAGCAGGCTTGGAGGAAGAGGGTCTGATTTGGGGACCACCTGAACCCTGTCCTCCGGGTTTACGGGCCGCTGGGGGCCCGGACTTGGGCCGGGGGTGCCAAGATTGTGCCTGCTGTTGCTGGCCCGATAGAAAATGAGGCCACTTGGCCACAGGGGCAGAATGCCGAAAAGGCTTCTTCTTCTGCTTTTTAGAACCCTGGGATTCCTTCTGCGCAGAGGTCACAGAGTCCAAGGTGGCACTGGACTTCTCAATGCATTGGAGGTGACCGTCCACACCTGGGCGGAAAAGGTCGGTACCCAGGAAAGGGATGTCTGTCAGCTTGTGCTGGGTGTCCCCCGTGAAGGTGGAGACTCTCAACCAAGCCCTGTGGCGCATGGCAACCGCAGCCACCACAAAGCGGGTGCAAGAGTCCCTGAGGTCCAAAGCCATCTGGAGTTGCTGTTTCGTAACAGCCCGATCCTGGTCATGGACCTGCTTGACTGTGGTCTGGAGGTCTGCGGGGAGGTGAGGTAAAACCTCATCAAGAGAGCCCACGAGGGCATGGGAGAAGAGCGCCATGACGACGGCTGAGCTTGCCTGACGAAGGTCCAGCGAAGAGGCGGCACAGACTTTCCAGGCAGAATGGTCCAGTTTTTTGGACTCTTTGTTCGGGGGTCTATCGGTGTCTCCCAAATTACTCGAGTGCCTGAACACAGATTTGGTCACCAAACCCTTGGTAGAGGGGTGCTTTGTGAATCCCGAAAGGGACCCACTAGGCACAGCGTATTTGTAGGCCATACAGACTGAGGGCACGGGGCAGGAGGCAGGGTGCTGCCACAGTTCCAAGGCCGGACCGACAATGGCCTCGGCCACTGGGAAGGTCTCCGTCAGTGAATCTCCTCATTTGAGAATGTCAGTGAGGGGATATTCGGCCCATTTCTGAATGGGTTCTTGGGGCATCCCCGTGGATTAGGAGATGAGACGGAGAATACCCATAAAGGAAGAGGGACCTTCCTCCATCGAGAGACTACCGACAGATTCCTCATCCAGGGGGCAAGAATGTAGGTTGAAGTCTTTGGAATCCAAGGAGTCCTGATAGATTGGACGGCCACCGAAGACTCCCTCCACCCGCCTAGGATGGTTGGGGGTGAGGGTGACGGAAAGCCTACACAGAAGGCCCGGAACAGGCTGAGACTCCTTAGCAGGAGCCCCGGAAGGAGGCTGTTTAGGTGGCAGCTCCACCAGGATCAGTGGAGAGGTCGATTTCGGCCAAGCCGGAATAGTCTTGACTGGCTCCGAAGGCAGAGGAACAGTGCAGACCGGCTCCAGAGGAGTCGGTGTCAGCATAGGGGGCAACAGCCAAGTAATGGCAGGGGTAGAAGCCAGGGCCGACTTCTGGACGGACATAATCCGCTGCTGCCACATTAAGTCCTCGTAGCATTGACGGAGTTTCCGTCGAAGCCTCTCCTCATCCGAGGAGGATGAGGAAGAGTGGTGGTGGTGCTGCTTCTTAGAGCGCTTATGTGCCTTCTTCAGTCTGTCGGTTAAAGGGGTCCGAGACCTTGACTTGGACTGTCGGAGGGACCGACAGGGTCGTTCAGAAGGAGCCAGAGAGAACCACGGCTGTTCTTGGTCAGGGACCGGGACCACGAGGGGATTCCCAGCAGGCTGGGTCTCCTCCTCGGTGGCAGGCAGGACCGGAGTCCTGAACAAGGAGTTGTTGGCCTCATCGAGCGACAACAGGTCGAATAATCTCAACCGGATTGTCGCCCTGCATCTCAGCCAGCTGGCCTGATGGGGGTACCGTGAAGCTAGTGGCCTAGGCCACAACCTCGACCAAAGTCGAGACAGCAGATTCCTGGGACCGAGATCTCTCACGATCCCAAGAACATTGTCGGCGAGACGAAGTATCCCTAGGCTCTTTGTCCTTTTTTTTACGGGACCGAGAGACAAGCACGCCTGAGGGCACCTCACCCTTGGTGAGAAGGGACTGGCACAACTCCTGAAAAGAGCCAGAGAAGGTGGAGCCCAAATTGAGCGGTATGAAGAAGGACATCGAAGAGGACCGATCTGCGGCCCAAGCCACCTCCTCTTCGAAACTCTTGATCTGTTTGAGCTGCTTAGTGGACCCCACAGCCGTGGAGACTGTCCAACGGGCTTCCTTAGATTTGACTGGCGGATTCCGTTTCTCCGGTCTGCCCAGTTGAAGTTGTGTGAGATGATCATTTAAGACATTTGGGTGAAAAGCGCGACACATTTCGCAGACCTGGGTGTCATGGTTGACACCCAAGCAGTACACGCATGAGGCATGCAGGTCGGTGTGAGACATCTTTTGCCCGTATGGGCAGTGGTGGAGACTGGGTGAGGATTTATCCTTCATTCTGGTCAAGATCCCAAAACGATTAGCAGAAACTCTAACAAGTCGAAGTTTAGGTAAATCTGTGGATTTAAGTGCCAGCGCCTACAATAATGCGTGAGCGGAAAGTAGGGAACCTGAATCTTCCAGCGGAAAGGAAGATCTAGCGTCAAGGGGCGGAGCTGAGGCATATACCACTCGGGTGGTTGGAGAAGCCAGCTTAAAGACCTTCCGGCAAGATTCTTAAAGGGAAAGGACATGCCAAACAGTGTGGATAGAACAACATATCCACGATCCTAGAGCAATGAGTTCTTTAAGGGCATAAACTCTATAATGCTAAACTTTCTTATCCTCCTCGGCCTCATTCTATTATTTGCCCTTGTCTACTAACAGGGTTCTTTTCACTATTATAAATCATGACGCCATTTTTAGACAATGAGGACTGCTTATTTCTAAACATTCCAGGTACTCCTATAACCTTAAGAGGGTGTCTCAAGCACACAGTTCTAGAATTCAGAAGTTCTAAGTTCACTTGGCAAAGTCCATGTCCCACAAAAAGGGATTCTCTAATATTCTGCAAAGTAAAACAAATAAATTGGGATTTTAAATTCAAATTCCATTTTTTAAACAAAGGGTTTTTAACATGATTTATAAAGTGTTAATGTCTGTGTCAGTGGCTCAGTAGGCACACTCACCTCTGTGGCTGGGAGATCAGAGGGCTGTGGGTTCAGTTCCCACATCTGGCACTTGGGTTAATATCCCAATACTGACACTGTAGTGCAGCATGAGGGGTGCTACACTTCTGAGGTGTCGTCTTTCAGATGAGTCGTTAAACCGAGGTCCCATCTGCCTGGATTGGTGGTAGTTCAGGTGGATGCTAAAGATCCCACGGCACTTATAGAAAAAGAGTAGGGGAATTTCCCCGGTGTCCTGGCCAAATTCCTCCCATTCACTAAAAATACCACCAACAGCTTAATTTGGATCAATTTCAGTTGCTTACCATCTGTATCCCCCTTCCCCCGGTTGCACCTGAAAAAGGGACTTCTAGGCCCAGTGGGCTTACCAGGTCAACAAAATTCAATAAATAAATGTGCAGTTCCTGGATCTCTTGAGGCTATAAGAGTGTCTTGTCAAGTCCTTTGTTTGCTAGAATTGCTCAGCTTTGCTTCACACAGAACTTGAGAATGCACTCTTACAACTGTTATAAGCCATTAAAGTGATTTCAGCCAATTGGCGCACAGAACCACTGTACATCTTATCCTATGTAGAGTGTGCTCTCATGCAGAAGCATTAGGGGAGAGACCTCCACTTCGGGGAGAGATCTCCACTTCAGTGCTTGGTGGGGAGTAGGATGGCATAAGAACATTTTAAGAAAGGCACTAAACTTATAAATCACCCAAGCTAAACTCCAGTGATTTATAATAAAGTAATAGGGCCTCTGAGGGGTGTCTCAAAATTCTATGGGCACAATGATTTTAGAACATAATCAGGCAACAGACTTCCCGCCTTCCCACCACATTTTTCAGTGGAAACTGTTATTAAATTATCAAAATATTATCAGCTAAGCTGGCCCGGTGGCGTGGAGGGTTGAGGCACTGGACGTCACACTTCGCACCATGCTGGTGACCCGGGTTTGGGAACAAGCTCGGGTTGCCAGGGAAGGGAGAGGATCGAGTGTCCGACAGACTGCTCTCCTCTCCTGGGAAGAGAGGGATTGTCATCCCACTCCTTGGCTGCCTACTGGTGGAGGTCAGGTGGCAGGACGAGGAAGTAGGCAGGCAAAAGAACGTGGCAATGTGGCACACGTGCATGCTCACGGCCACGGAGGGAAAGGCCAGAAAACATGGCTCAAGTTGGTAGGCAGTGGCCCTACCTCCCAATCCCGCGCCCCTGCCCATCATCAGAGTGCTGGAAGTCCTGAACTGGATTTGGGGGGAAGGCCTTCCTGCCCCGGGGAAAAATCTGTGAGGGTACTGGGACTCAATGGCAACCTGGGCGGGGGGGCATGGTGGACAGACTTAGGTGGCAGGAAGGTGACAGCTGCCTGCAATGCCAAGTAGGGAGGGAAAACAGTAGATGAAAAATATATATATATATATATAAAATCAGCAATTTTGTGCTTTACTTATTTGTGTAATAAAATTTAGATATACAGTGGATCTATGCTGGAGTATTTTTGCTTTATTGTTTGAATTTTTAATAGGGTAATCACTTTTTATACTTGTTACTAGACTAAATGTCGGTCTTATATATGTAAGTTAATTAATGTTATCCTATTTATGTTTTTTTTTTTTTTTTTTAAATTCAACGAAATCTAATTGACAAAAAAAAAAAAAAAAAAACCGCCCTGTCTCTGTTGCCTGATACCGGACCAGCTGGTTGGTGGCCTTAGCCATCAGAATGAAAGTTTCTCCCTACCCATTTTCTAAGTAAGCAATAATACCCAACAGGGTGGGCGATATTGGGCTATATCACACTGCCCAGTGGTGTAATGAGGCCCGAAGCCACAGGCAGAGGGCCTTATAGCTCCTGAAAGGTCCAGTATGGCCCATACCACCCACTCTGGAGAGTATTACTACGCTTAGAAAATGGGTTGGCTATAACATTTTAATGAGAAGTTAAAAAACATAAAATAAATACATACATAAAACTGACCATACAAGTAAGATTATTGTAAAGTAGTCCCTTATGTGGTTCAACTGCCAGCAGAGGGGATGCTCAAGGTCTTCTCTTTATTATTGTGGCTGTCGTTCCCCCCCTCATACTCACAGACAGACGGACGGGGACACACACAATCATTCTGTACAGTGTTTCCTGTGGTGCACCTGCCTCCCCCTATGGCAGAGCGGCTGATGGCAGCTGCAGTTTTATTTGTTACCCACCTCTCATTCCGTTTATGTAGTTGTTGCGATCATGATCCTGACTGCCCACTGCCATCCCACCCATCCACATGCCTGTAAATGGACAGGCCCCAATGCTCTGCAACTGTGGTGTGGGCGTGGGTGATCGACAGAGTAAGTGCTTAAGTAGTGCTTCCAAAAGGGTGACTTTTTATTATTTTTTTAAAGAAAATAACCTCATTCATGCAGACTGTTAGCGGGCGGAGGTAAGACCGAATGCTGGGAAACTAAGGCTGAGCACAAGCATGAACCCGGTCTGCACAGCGGCCGTGATTAGGAAATGGTTAAGCAGAATTTTATGAAAAAACAAAAATGGAGCACTTTTAAACATCAGTAACATTAACTACTTGAACGTTGACAGGCAAGTGGGAGTATTGTAAAAATCTCATGATGGGGGGGTGGGGAATGCTGTATCTCTTGCTAGGCAAGACAACAACACGGCAGCTTTTGTAAATTTAAAATTCTATGGGCACAATGATTTTAGAATGTAATCAGGCAACAGAGACTGGGACTCATTATTTCCCCATCTCTGTTGCCTGATACCGGACCAGCTGGTTGGTGGCCTTAACCAATCAGAGTGAAAATTTCTCCCTGCTGCACATTTTCTAATATGGTATTAAGAGACACCTCTTATGAGGTCTAGACAGGCAGAACCGCTCAGATTCACTTCTCGGTCCTCTCACCCAAACCTCACGCTCGGTGTATCTTATGCCATCAGAGATACCCCGGGATGCTCTATTAACTTATACGAGAGACAGTAACTGCATCTATAAACATATATTGAAATATTATTTTATATATACACAATGTGTGCACAAACACTATATGAAAACAAGCTTTGTAAGTCTAATATTGAAAATAATAGAATTGTTACTAAAGAAGAAATTGTCTTATTCCTCAATTTGAAGATAGAAGGGGGACAGCTCAGAGGTAATGTTAGAAAGTATTTTTTCACAGAGAGGGTTGTGGATGCATTGAACAGCCTTCCTGAGGAGGTTGTGGAGTCAGGAACAGTGCGAGAATTCAAGAATGTATGGGACAGGCATAAGGCAATTCTAGTGGGGGGTAGGAGGAAGTAAGCTGTTGATTAACTAGAATCTGCAGCTTATCCATCAGGTAGGGAAATGGGCAGATTAGGTGGGCCAAGCGGTTCTTATCTGCCATCAAAAAAAAAATAAATTCTATGTAGCTCACATTTACCCTCCTGGTTTGACTATGAAGTAACTGTTGAGTGCTGGATGCTATTTATAAAGTTCTGCCAGAAAATGGGATTCTTGCAGCCAAGTGGTCCTTAATTTACGTGTCTATAACCACAGAATTTTAGCTAATAAGGTTTTATCCCTTCTATCAATATCACTAAATCAAAATATACTTTGGTTACTACATTACGACGTTAGCCCCCTTAAGAACTAATATTCATAAAGCCAATTCACAGCAGTGGCCTCTTGCAATAAAAATTCAAAACAGCAGTGAAACAGATTTATAAAATGGCCAGGAAAAAAAAGCTGAAATTTCATTGGCCAAGAGACATCACCTGACTGTGCATTAACTCTCTATAAACACATGGTTAGGTGTCAAATCTCACCATCCTCCCCAAAAAACCCACTTAGAGCCATTTTGAAATGTAATAAGCTCCTCCAGGGTGTGAATCATAGGATTTTAATGTACTCCCTAGGGGTGTAAGGACAC
Organism: Neoceratodus forsteri; assembly: GCA_016271365.2. Classification (NCBI taxonomy): domain Eukaryota; kingdom Metazoa; phylum Chordata; order Ceratodontiformes; family Ceratodontidae; genus Neoceratodus; species Neoceratodus forsteri. Next base: position 333,848,502 of record CM057456.1, on the reverse strand, counting down.
TCGGCCTCCAGCCTCGTACATTACTACACTCCTGGGGCATGCATTAAAATCCTATAATACACACCCATCGTGGCTTATTACTTGCATAAGCAATCTGTTATGATCTAAAATATGTGGAAAAGGCCAGTTGCTTTAGTCCACTTGTGACAGTCATCTGCTTGCCTTACCTCAGTGATAATGGCCTTGTGCTGTTTAAGCCTCTGCATCTCTTCTTTACAGCTGACGGAGTATAGTCTGGACAGGGGCAGTGGCTTGCCATCTCTGCATACAACTGCTTGGCACTTCCCGACATTAGCTGAAGTTAATGTGAAACACCCACTGGGGTCCACCGGATCATGCTTTATGTGACAAAGTACTGCAGAGCCTCCCAACTTCTGCCCAGCAGTTCCAAGCTTCCTGGAATTTAATAGAGAGACATTACATGAGACAACAAAATTCCTAAGTTTTGCAGATGGTGTGTTTACACAACTCACACAGCAAAGATATCTACAACTCAGCCAGTATTTCTGATATTTCTCAGCTGTTCCATATTACCAGGGGCACTTCCTTATTTTACTACTCAGAGCCCCTTGGTCCTACGTGGACCGGAGGCTGTTACAAAATGAACACTGAGGCTTTAAAGCAGACATTCATGGTATCAGTGATGCAGAATTATCAACAGATCTTATAAACGCTAGAGCACACATTTACACAATGATCTGTCTCCATGGTGATGTGTCTCGCGTTTATCTCAATACTGAAAGCAGTGTCCCGTATTTGGATGATGAGAGGTTGAGAGGTATGGTACTGCACACCTAGGTATGCTCTGGCTTGTGCCATCAAGAAAAAACATTCTGGCTCAAAACTCAGTGTAATGTAAGACCAATGCTCTAAAATGTTTTTGCAACTCAACTCAAATGAATCTGCAGGTCTGTCACAATGCAATGCAAAACTGAGCTGCAACTCTTCGAAAACAGTTTTGCAAGACTTTCTACTGTATCTAGCAACACTTACACAACTCGTTAGGACATTCTGAAGCAACTCACTGGTGAGACAGTTTCATCTGAGGTGCATTGTATTGTATTGCACTATATGATACTGTAATTTCAATCTTCAATGCCCAAGGGATTGTTGTGGTTGACTCTATATTTCGACAAATTCTGGAGACATCTCCTGAAGACTCTAGTGACAGGAAGCAATCACAATCTTCAAGGGGAGACTCTTCCCCTGCTTGCCGGCTGCTGTGAAGCATTTGCGAGAACCAGAGCTTCTATTCAGAGGATGCAAGACTAGTGAAGCAACCTCTGCTTCGTTGACTGCCAAAGTTATATTAAGCGCGTCCAAATGGACCACCCCTTCCCCTGGAGAGGAGATAGTGGATCTCTACTACTCTGTGTAAATTGCTACAGTTCTTGTTGGTCTTTAATAACTTTTATAATACTGCCCTCTGAGAACAGAAAATCAAATACTGCGCCTTGGAGGCCTGGTCCCTGGACCAGTGCTGTGAATAGATACTTCCCACAGTTACAATTATGAAGGAGAAACACCAGGCAGCACGTGGAAATAACACAACAGACACACCTACAAAATAGGGGGATGCTAAGGAAAATACGAGAACCAACAAAACACCAGGAAAGACTCAGGAAAGCCAACTGGAAAAATTGGAACCAAGTCATAGAAGAAAATCCACCTCCAAGCAGTATCACTCTTATCATTTTGCCAGGAAGAAACAGCATCTCTTTCATTGGGAGAATGAACCATATTAGCAACCAAGGCATTTGTGAACTTGAGTTTTTGAGCAAAAAACTCAAAAGTGATTCCAAAAAAAGCAAGACCTAACAAAAAAAAACAAAACAAAACAAAAATTGTAAAAGTCTCAACTCTAAAAACTGTGCCAAAGGTCAAACTGCGGCTTCCTGTACAAGAAAAAAATAATTCAAACAACATGAAGTCTTGCTATATTATGACTGATGCAGTTTGTCCCATTAGAACTGCTCCGGAGGTGAAAGAGTTAACTTCCATGCAGTGCATGGAACTTAGAGCGTGAGCTCGGTTAGAGAAGCTCTGTCAGGGTAATTTCAAACCGAAACCGTCAGATTCTTTACTCTGCCTCACTGAACAGTCGTTCTGGAGATTCCTCCTGCTGCTCAGTTCATTTTCTCGGTTTAAAGTGTTTTTTCTCGGTTAAATTCAACCGCGGTATTCTTTATTTTAACCGCAAACCGATCGGTTCAAGCTCTGTCTATGGTATTGTAAGTAATAGATAGGTTTTCTGTGTGGAACGTGTAAATGTTTATCGGTTTGGTTTGAACCGATCAAATTGTATTTAAACTTTATTCTGAAGCCTTTTAAGGCTTGTTAGAGTGCGGTTCCCAGTTCTTATCGGTTCTAAAAAAAACGGATTTCATTACGTTTTTTTCCACGACCCGTGACACGGTTGGGAACCGATAAGGGTATCTTGCCTGGCACTGCCATCAAAAGGGCAAGTCTTTGGTTAGGCTGGCATTATGTCTGAGAAACCCAAAAGAAAAACCGGGCCCACTGGGTTTCAACACTGTAGTGTCTGTGGGGAAGCCTTTGCCAAGGCTGACCCACACACCACATGTGTTTATTGTCTGGGGTTTGACCACCTCAATGCAGACTGCCAGATTTGCAAGAATTTCCCTGCAGCCACCCTAGATAAGAGAGTTGGTAGGCTCAGGGAACGAGAGGCCAAAAAGTCCGCTGACCCAGATGATTCAGCCCGGTTCGTGCCAACCGAACCTGAGGGAGTGCCTCTCGACCGGGCCAGATTTCCGGGAACGAAAGCTGACTCTGAGGAGCCAGTTCCAGCAAAGAGAACTAGAAAGTCAGCAGGTGTGGAGTCCAAAATCCCTTCTCCAACTGCTGCAGAGATAGCCAGGGCAATACAGATTGTCCAGTCACTTTCCCCGGTTCCCTCCGAACCGCCACTATCTGGCAAAAGGTCGGTTCGGTCGGTTCCACCGGTTCAAGAATATGATATAGAAGAGTTTTATGAACCAGAGGAGGGGGAGGATGATTATGATCAGTGTGAATTTGACTTTGAAAGTCTGGATGTGCCCATTGAACCGGACATCTCCCCAGACAGACCTTTAGGTGAATCCCCTAGGCTTGCTGAGTCCCCTTCTCATTTTCTGTTTTATAAAAAAGTTGCTGAAACCCTCCAGCTTCCTTTAGAGGAGGCTTTGGATGAGCAAGAGGAGCCTGACTTTGTAGAGATGATGGATATCCCAGAGTCCAGGAGATTGTCTACCCCTTTACATAAATCTTTTAGGAAACAAACAATAAAATTTTAAAAGCTCCTAATTCTGTGCCTCCTGTGGATAAAAAGATGGACAGGAGGTACACTTTGTCAGGTCCTGATACAGAATTTCTTCACAGCAATGCAGTCATGTTAGTAATTCAGGCTGCAGCCTGTGATAAAGCTTAATATTCCCCTGGCTTCACATCCTCCTGACAAGGACTCAGGAAGATTGATGCCATGGCCAAAAAACAATACATGGCAGCGTCTTTGGGACTCAGACAAACAAACTATATGGCTTATGTTGCAGATACCAAAAATCTAGATGGGATACTGTCATGGTCTTAGCTAAACAGGCCCCTGGCCAGCTTGCAAAGGAGCTGGAGCAGGTGGCTGTTGATGGTATTGAGGCATCTAAGGTGCAATTCCATACTGGTGGATTCTAATGATGTATCCTCTAGAGTCATGGCTACATCTGTGGCTTTTCGTAGATTGGCCTGGCTCAGGTGTACTACTTTGTCACAGGATACCCAGTCTAAGGCTATGGATTTTCCTGTGGTGGAAATTCTCTGTTTGGGGAGCAGACAGAGAATTATATGAGAAAAAATGGATGAATATAGAACCACTTATAGGAGTGCACAAGCCAAGGAACGGCAAGCCACTCCTCAGAGGCAGCCCCCCAGGGGTAGGGGCAGGCCTTTTTACCAGACCCATGCCTCCTCTTCAGCCTATGTTCAGAGGGGGTTCTTCAGAGGGAGAGGCAGACGGGGTACGAGCAGGCCTGCTCCCACCCCTCAGCCTAAAGCCCCTGCCAAACAGGCACCCTGATGGGATGCCCAGGGTCGACTCTCCATTACCTGTAGGGGGCAGGCTGGCTTACTTCATCCAGGACTGGGAGTCTTTAACATCAGACAGGTGGGTCCTGGAAGTAGTGAGCCAGGGTCTGGTTCTCAGCTTCAAAAAATTTCCAAAGATGAGAACCAGATCCTTTCCACCTGCAAACCCTTTAGAGACTCTTGCTTTGGAAACAGAAGTCTCAACCCTCCTGGCTCTCAGAGCTGTAGAAAGGGTTTCTCCCCTACACCAGGGCAAGGGTCTGTACTCCAGGTACTTCCTTACCCCAAAAAAGACAGGAGAGTGGCGGCCCATCCTGGACCTAAGATATCTGAACAAGCACCTTTTAAAACCAAAATTCAAAATGGTGACTCTGGGAATGATTTTACCCTCCCTAAGGCCAGGGGACTGGCTAGCTTCCCTGGACCTCCATGTTCTTATCAGAAGCTCCCATCGAAAGTACCTCAGATTTGAACTGCCCTCAGGCCATTATCAGTTCAGAGCAATGCCCTTCGGCCTTACCTCTGCCCCAAGGGTATTCACAAAATGTCTGGCAGTAGCAGTTGCTCATCTAAGAAGGCAAAAGATTGCCATCTTTCCCTACCTGGACGACTGGCTCATTGTGGGTCAGTCTCCAGACCAGGTCAAATCACACCTGCTAGTTACCCAGCAGCTAAGCTTACCTCTGGGCTTTCTTCTCAATCTTCCAAAGTCAGTTCTGGAACCTGTCCAGGTACTCACCTTTATAGGCAGAACTGGATACAAAGCAGGCCAGAGCCTTCCTTCCCTAGAAAGGGTAAGGACCTTGTGGCCCTGGCCCTCTTCACGCTGCAGGTCTCTCGACCAGCAAGGCATTTCCTGCAGCTCCTAGGACACATGGCTGCTTCCACAGCTGTAGTGCAAGGAGCAAGATTTCAGATGAGGACATCCAGTTCCATTTGAGAGCCTTCTGGTCTCAAAGAAGAGATCCCCTATCCAAGTTAATCCCAGTGACTCGAACCCTGATCCAGGCCCTTCAGTGGTGGCAGGATCAGAGCAATCTGAGACAAGGGGTGCCTTTCATCCCTCTGTCCCACTCCTTGACCCTTACTACAGATGCGTCCCTCTTGGGATGGGGAGCTCACATGGGCGACCTCTCCACCCAGGGGTTATGGTCCCCTCAGGAATCTCTGCTCCACATCAATCTGTTGGAACTCAGAGCTGTTTTTCTAGCACTTCAGGTTTTTTCTGCATCTGTTCAGAACAAGGTGGTACAGGTCAGAACAGACAACACCACTACAATGTGGTACATCAACAAACAAGGGGGCACTCAGTCTTCGGCCTTGTGCACCGAGGCGATGAAGTTGTGCTCTCTGGCTTATTCCCTGAACACTTCCCTCATAGCAGTTCACCTCCCAGGCAAGGACAATGTCCTGGTAGATGCTCTCAGCAGGATTTCCCAGGGCCATCACAAGTGGTCACTGGATCCCCTAGTACTGGGGATAGTTTTTGCCAGATAGGGCACTCCTTAGATAGATCTTTTTGCAGCCCCAGACAATCATCAACTTCCACTTTTTTGTTGCAGGCCCCCAGTGTTGGGCTTAGTCCCCCTGGATGCCTTTCTCCTCGATTGGGAAGGGAAGTTTCTCTATGCCTCCCCCCCCCTTCCCTCTCCTGTTCAAGGTGCTAGTCAAAATCAGGTCTCAGCCCTGCAAGATGATCCTGATTGCTCCAGACTGGGCCAGGCAGCCCTGGTACCCACTCCTTCTGTCCTTAGCAGTCCATCTTCCCCTGTGTCTCCCCAGGAACCACAATCTGTTAACCTGTGCTCAGGGGAGAGTCTGGTATCCGAATCTCAAATCCCTCAACCTCAAGGCCTGGCTCTTGAGGAGTTAAGAGTTTGCTGATCTACAACTTTCTCAGGGGGTTCTCGAAATCTTGAAAGCTTCTAGGAAGCCTTCCACCAGGGCTACTTATAACTCCAAGTGGAAATGGTTTTCCATATGGTGTTCTGGGAAGCATATTTCCCCGGAATCTGCTGATTTTACCCACTGTTTTGGATTATATGGTCCATCTTAATTCTTTGGGACTGAGACCAGCTACCCTGAAAGTGCATTTGGCAGCTGTCTCTGCTTTCATTTCAGCAGGGAAGCCCTCTTCTTTCTGCTCACCCTGTATTTTCCAAGTTTTTAAGGGATTGCTTCATACCAATCCTCCATTCAGGGACCCTGCCCCTGCTTGGGATCTTAATGTTTGCATTGTTCAGCTGATGCAACCCCTTTGAGCCTCTTGTCTGGCAGAGCTTAGTATTTGACTTGGAAACTGTATTTCTAGTAGCCATCACTTCTGCCAGGCGCATAAGTGAGATACAGGCTTTATCAGTGGAGACTGACTTTATTTCCTTTCACAGGGATAAGGTAGTCCTCAGGACTAACAGGAAGTTTTTGCCTAAGGTGGTTTCGGATTTCCACCTTAACCAATCTATTTCACTTCCAGTGTTCTTCACTGACCATTCCTCCTCTGGTGAGAGGAGGCTGCACAGCTTAGATGTTAAGAGGGCCTTAGGTTACTACATAGAGCGTACCAAGGGTCACAGGTTTGACTCCCTCCAACTATTTCTCATGGTGAGGTTGGGAAAGGGAGACCTGCCACTAAGAGTTCCATTGCCAGGTGGATTGTTTCTTGTATCCAATTTTGCTATCAAAAGCTGGGTAAGGATCCCCTCAGGCCTGAGGGCTCACTCTACCAGAGGTACAGCTGCATCTCTAGCTGCTGCCAGAGACATCCCTATCTTGGAGATATGTCAAGCAGCTACTTGAAAACAGTACACACTTTCACCAAGCATTACTCCCTGGATATCCAGGCCAGGAGGGATGTTCGGTTTGGCACAGCCGTGTTCAGAGCCTATTCCTAAGTAGGTTCTGTCCCTCCTCCATGGGGGTACTGCTGTGTAGTCTGCATCAGTCATAATATAGCAAGACTTCATGTTGTTTGAAGAAAAAATTACTCACCTTAGTAATGTTGTTTCTTCTAATGGAGTCTTGCTATATTATGACCTCCCCCCAAGCCTGCCCCTCTCAGAACCTCTACTTTGGGTATGGGGTGGGCAGTCCACTGTTGGCACTTATTGATGCCCCCTTTTATGTTTGGGTGTTGTGTTTTATTTATTTATTTATCTTATTGTTTCTGGTCCCCTGACTTGAGTCTTGGTGTTGGGACCAGGAAAATGTGTGAATATTTTAGTAGCCAGTTGGCCAGTGTAGGTTACAGCTTCCACACAGAGCCTTAGTGAGTTTTGCTCGTAAAGCTCTGACGGGTTTCGGTTTGAAATTACCCTGACAGAGCTTCTCTAACAGAGCTCGCGCTCTAAGTTCCATGCACTGCATGGAAGTTAACTCTTTCACCTCCGGAGCAGTTCTAATGGTGAGACAAACTGCATCAGTCATAATATAGCAAGACTCCATTACAAGAAACAACATTACTAAGGTGAGTAATTTTTTCTTAGGGTGAAAGGGCTTGGGCAGAACTGGAAAGTCAAAGTGCTTCCATTTCTGAATCGTGTGACTTGAAAAACCAAGACTGCTTACTAAAAAGGAGCAAGATAAGTGATAACAGTTTTAAAAATGCAGCTAAAATTAAAAACTGGTAGCCACAGGGTGGACTCTGGCTTCATGGGGATCAAAATGGGAGCTGGAAGGACCAGAAAAATAAAACAAAATATTATAACTAAATGAAGAATATTATTATAAGCAATTTAAACACTTAATCCTGCCTTTTTTTTATTTTCTTAACTTGCCCGGGCCTCAGCCTTCGGGGGATATGTGGCCTTGTACCCCACCTGACTCCTTCCACCGGGTCCCTGATAACACTTAATACTAACTAATACCTTATTTTAAAATAAATAAGTGGCTGGAGACCCAGTAGTACCGGAGCTGGACTCGGCCGACTGTTCTCTCAAGGTGGAGAAACAAATCTGGCAACTGCCAGAGTGGAAGATGGGTGCAGAGTTTTTCAAACTTCAATTCCAAATTCTTAATTCTGCTAATTAGAATAGGGCTCTGTTTCTGGGACACACGTCTCCTAGGAGATGATTCTTACAGTGTACCTATTCAGTGAGTGATTCCTGGGTTTAGAAGCACATAGGGCATCAGCCACCTTGGGGATCCCCAAATGGGCAATGGCTAGTCTTCAGGAGCCAGGGATGTAGATGCAGGGACAGTAGGTCTGGAGAGACCAGGCTCCCCAAGTCTGCGATAGCAGACCATGGCTGAGGGTGAGCTGTACAGAAGGTTCCACTGCCAGATGCTGTAAAAGGAGAAACCAAATTGGGGAGGCCAGAAGAGAGCCATCAATATTAGAGTGGCATGCTCCACACACAGCTTGAGCTGAACCCTCTGTATGAGCAGGATGGAGGGAAGGCATAAAGGAACCTCCCTTTCCAGGACAGGGACAAACGTGTCTTGGAAAAAAACTCCAGACCCCTGAGTGAGCAAGCAGCAATGTCCAGTTTTGTGTTGTGTGGAGACACAAAAAGGTCCCACTCTGGATGACCCCATCTTGCGAAGAGGTAGTGTACCACGGATGCCAGCAGTTTCCATTCTGGTACCAGGGACTGAGACTTGCTTAACCTGTCTGACAAGACATTTTGGACAACTTGGAGAAACACGGCTAATAGCTGGAGGCCATGAGACATCTCCAGTACCACACCCTCACTGCTTCCCTATACAAGGGATAAAAGTGAGTGCCCCCTTGCTTGTTTATGCAGTGCATGACCCTGACATGGTCTGTCTGAATCAGAAGGGACTGGGGCAGAGATGCTCTTGGAAACTCTGGAGACCAAGCAGAACAATCTGCGTTTCCAGGACACTGACATGAGATCGGACTCCAGAACGGTCCAAGACACTTGGGTCTGATAGGATCCATGATGAACACCCCAGCCAGCCCCCAAGGCATCTGCTGTGAGGATCTGCATGGGAGTCAGGGAAAAGAATGGAATGCCCTGTAACAGGTGCTAGCAGTCCATCCCCCATACTAGAGCATGGTGGAAAGGGGACGCGACGAGGACCATTTGTTCCAGCTCATCCGTCATATGGTCCCATTGTGCCCAGAGGGTCCAATACAGTATGGGCATATGGAGACAGGCAAAGAGAACTGTGATTATGGCTACTGCCATAAGAAAAAATTACTCACCTTAGTAATTGCTTTTCTTCTCATGGAGTCTTGCTATATTAGGACTTATTGCAGCTAGCCACTGCACTTGAACTGCCCCGGAGAGGAAAGAGTTAACTCCAGAGAATCTGGAGTTCTAAAGCGCTAGGGCGCTATACCAAAGCTCTATCTGGGCAGTTTCAAATGAAACTGTCATATCTTTTCGAAGCTAACACTAAGCAACAAGTCTGTGTGGAAAGCTCTACACTAGGCAAATGGCTACCACTAGTAGTAATAACAACAATAGAAACAACAATAACAATAATAAGAATGAATAATGGTATTATTAGTTTTCCCCCACAAGCACTATTAGGAACCCCCTTCCCCAAAGACTCAAGTCCAGGAAGGGGCCATCAAATCACTCAACAGGAAACCCTGGTTCCCTAACCCTAAATAAAAGAGGGTGAAGGAAGAACTACAATGGCATGACACAGTGCTTGCACTAATTTGCCACCCCACCCCAGTAGAAGTTCTGAGAGGGCAGGTTGGGGGTGTTCATAATATAACAAGACTCCATGAGAAGAAAAGCAATACTAAGGTGAGTAATTTTTCTTCAAACACCAAGAAGTCTTGCTATATTAGGACTTATTGCAGATTACACAGCAGTACCTCCATGGAGGAGGGTCAGAACCTACTTAGGAAATAGGCTCTGAAGCACAGCTGTGCCAAAAACTAGCATCTCTCCTGGACTGAAATCCAGGGAATAATGCTTGGTAAAAGTGTGAACTGTCTTCCAAGTAACAGCTCAACAGATTTCCAGAATGGGAATATCTCTAGCAGCCGCTAGAGATGCAGCTGTACACCTGGTGGAGTGAGCCCTCAGTCCTGAGGGGGGCTCTCCTACCTAGTCTTTGATAACAAAAATGGATACAAGAGACAATCCACCTTGCAATTGTCCTCTTAGTGGCAGGTTCCTTTGCCAACCTCGCCCTGGGTAAGGAAGAGTTGGAGGATTCAAACCTGTGACCCTTGGTGCTTACAAATAGTAGCATAAGGCTCTTTTGACGTCCAGCTGTGCAGTCTCCTCTCACCTGAGGAAGAATGCTCAGTGAAAAAATCCTGGAGAGAGATGGATTGGTTCAGGTGGAAACCTGAAACCACTTAGGACAAACCCTGTGTTAGTCCTAGGGACTGTCTTATCCCTGTGGGAGAGAAAATCTTCTTCCACTGCCAGGGCCTGTAGTTCACTTATGCGCCGGGCAGAAGTGAAACCACCAGAAAAAACATTTTCCAAGTGAGAAGCTTGAGCTCTGCTGGGGACAGAGGTTCAAAGGGGTTTGCATTAACTGAGCAATGCAAACATTCGGCTCCATGCAGGAGCTGGTTCCTGAAAAAGGAGGGTGGTGTGAAGTAACCCTTAAAACTTGGAAAACACAGGCTGAGAAGAAAAGGAAGCAGGCTTCCTGCTTGCAGAAAAACAGAGACAGCTGCCAAAGGAACCCTTAAGGTAGCTGGCCTAAGACCTAAAGAATTTAAAATGGACCAAAAGTCCAGAAAATGGGCAGATAAGCAGACTGTGGTATAATCTGCTTCTCAGCGCACTAGACTGAAAACCTGTTCCACTTAGAATTGTAAGTGGCGCCAGTGAAAAAGCTTCCTTGAAGCCTTTAAAATATCCGCGACACCTTGAAAAAGGTGGTAAATCAGCAATTCTAACTCCTCAAGAGCTGCCTTGAGAAGGAGGAATTTGAGGTTCGATACCACACTCTCCCTGTGCAAAGGCCAGTAAGTCGTGACTCTGGGCAAGCCTCAGGTAGGTGGACTGTCAAGGACAGAGACAATGGGTACCAGGGCTGTCTGGCCCAGCTTGGAACAATCAGAATCGCTTTGCAGGGCTGAGATCTGATTTTACTAGTACCCTGAAAGAAAGGGAAAAGTGAGGAAAGGTGAACAGAAACTTCCTTTCCAGTCCAAGTGAAAAGCGTCCAGGTGGGCTGATCCCAGCACTGGAGGCCTCAACAAAACAGAGAAAGTTAGTGGTTATCTGGGGCTGCAAAAAGATCTATCTGAAAATGAGCCCCATCTGGCAAGGGCTGAACCCAGCACCTGAGGATTCAGAGCCCAATCGTGATGGCCCTGAGAATCCTGTTGAGGGCATCTGCCAGGGCATTGTCTTTCCCTGGGAGGTGAACTGCTATCAAGGAGGTGTTCAGGGAGTAAGCCAGAGACCACCACTTCATTGCTTCGGTGCACAAGGCTGATGACCGAGTGCCCCCTGCCTGTTGATGTACCACATTATTGTGGTGTTGTCTGTCCTGACTTGAACTACCTTGTTCTGGACAGAAGCTGAAAACTCCTAAGAGCTAGAAGACAGCTCTGAGTTCCAAAAATTGATGTGGAGCAGAGATTCCTGGGAGACCACACTCCCTAGTGGACAGGTCGCTTAAGCGAGCTCTCACCCTAACACAGGAGCATCCGTGGTGAGGGAATGAAGAGGACCCCTAGTTTTAGATTGCTTTGATCCTGCCACAGTGTAAGGCCAAGATCAGGGATTGGGTCACTAGAACCAATTTGAAAGGGAATCCTCCTTTGGGACCAATAGGCCCTCAGATGGAACTGAATGTCCCTCATCTGGAATCTTGCTCCCTGCACTACAGCTGTGGAAGCAGCCATGTGCCCTAGTAGTTGTAGCAAATGCTTTGCTGGTCAAGAGACTCGCAGAGTAATGGAAGATGCCAGGGCAAGAGACTGCCTACCCTTTTAGAGGGGAGAAAAGCCCTGGCTAACTTTGTGTTCAACTCTGCACCTATGAAAGTTAGTACCTGAACTGGTTCAAGAACTGACTTTGGTAAATTCAGCAGGAATCCCAGAAAGGTGAGAAGCTGCTGGGTGACTTGCAAGTGATTTTATTTGATCTGGAGACTGACCCACTAAGAGCCAGTCATCCAGGAAAGGAAACAAAGCAATCTCTTGTTTTCTTAAAAAGAGCCACTACCACAGCTAGAATTTCTTGAATACCTCTGGCCAGAGGTAAGGGCCAAGGGCATTGCCCTGAACTGGTAGTGGCCTGAGGGTAACCTGAGGTACTTTCTGTGAGAAGGCCTGATCAAGACATGAAAAATAGGCATCCTTGAGGTCCAAGAAAGCTAGCCAGTCCCCTGGCCTCAGCCAGAGTTAACATTTTAACTTTGTTTTCAAAAGATGCTTGTTCAGGTACCTTAAATCTGAGATGGGCCGCCAATCTCCTGCCTTCTATAGGTTAAGAAAGTATCATGAGCACAGCCCCTGCCCCGTGGCAAGGAGGGACCTTCTTTCTACTGCTTTGCAGTTCAGAGGAGAAGAAACCTCTGCTCCCAAAGCAAGGGATTCAAGGATTTGCAGGTGGACCTGTCTGGCTCTCATCTTTGGAAACTGTTTGAAGCTGAGAACCAGACCTATTACTTCCAGAACCCACTTGTCCGAAGTTAGGGACACACAGTTCTGGCTGAAATAAAAACCAACCTGCCCACTGGTATAGGAGAATCGGCCCTGGGCACCCCATCAGGGTGCCTGCTTGGCAATAGTCTTAGGCTAAGGGGAGGGGACGGTTTACTTGTGCCCCTCTATCTCTGCCTCTGAAGAGACCCTCTGGCGAAGCAGAGGAGGCCTGAGCTCTACCTGGGCACTTTGTAGGTAATCATCCATGTTTTCATATAGCTTTCTGTTTGTTCCTCAAACAGAGAATTACCCACAACAAGAAACAAATCCATAGACTTTGACAGAGTATCTTGGGACAGATTAGTGCATCTGAGCCATGCCAACCTACGGAAAGCTACAGAAGTGGTCATGACCCTAGAGAAAACAAGATTAACACCAACAGCAGTATGAACTTGAACTTAGAGGCTTCAGTGCCATTAGCAGCCACCTGTTCCAACCCGCTAGCCAGCTGGCCATGGGCCTGCTTGGCTAACTGCAATACTGCGTCCCACCTAGATTTCCAAAATCTAGCCACATAAGCCATACAACTTGCCTGTCTGAGTCCCACAGAAGCTGCCATATACTGTTTTCTTGCCATGGCATCAATCCTCCTGGAATCCTTTTCAGGAGGATGTGAGGCCAGGGGAACTAGCCTTGACACAGGCTGCAGCTTGTACCACCCCACATGACTACACTGCTTAGTGAGGAAGTCTGTAACAGAGCCTGACTAAAATACACCTTCTGTCCATTTTTTTTTATCTTACAGGAGGGACAGAAAGAAGAATCTATAAAATCTTAGTTGCTTACTTCCTAAATGACTTATGCAAAGGAAAGACAACCTCCTAGCCCATCATTCCTACATAATCAGGCTCCTTTACTCATCCATAGCCTCCTCTAAAGGAAGCTGGGAGATTCTGCAAGCTTTTGTAAAACATAAACTGAGAAAGGACTCAGACAGAATAGGAGGAGATTCTAAAGTCTGTCTGGAGAAATGTCCGCATAGGGGCACGCCCAGACCCTACCAGCCACACATGTATTGATCAATTTTCCTCCTCCAACTCCTGTGGTTCATAACAATTCTCAACATCATAAACCTGAACCACTGGAACTGAACGAGCCACCTTTTACCAACTGTAGATGGTCTCGACAGGACCTAGAAACAGTGACTGGACAATCTGTATGGCTTAACTACTTCTGCAGCAGTTGGAGAGACAATCTTGGACTCCAAACCTACTGATTTCTCTGTCATATTCTTATTTTTTTTTTTTTTTAAACTGGTTCCTCTGAACCATCCTTTGCCGAGGAAGTCTAGCCCTGGTCAGAGGGCACTCCTCTGTCCAGTGGGTACTGGACGGGCTGGCCATCCGGTCATGGACTTTTGGCAATAGTTCCCTGAGCCGGCCCTATCTCTTTTCAGGGTGGCTGCAGAGAAATTTTAAACACCTGGCAGTCTGACAGGAGGTGGTCAGCCCCCAGACAATAAACACAAGTGGTGTGTGGGACAGCCTTGGCAAAGGCTTCCCACAGCATCACAGTTTGAAACCCAGTGGGCCAGTTTTTTTTTTTTGGTTTCCCAGACAAATGCCAGCCTAACCAAAACTTGCCCTTTTTATGGTCAGTGTTAGGTAAGACACCCTTATCGTTCTTAACCGCTTACTCGGTATTTGAAAAACCCTATTTAAAATCAAGGTTTTTAGAACCGAGAAGAACTGGTACCGCACTCTAAAAGCCCAAAACTTTAAAACGTTAAAATAAGCAAACCGATTGTTCAAACCGAACCGATAACTAAATTTCCACACAGACTTTTCATTTTGTACTTACGGTTTACTAGATAGAGCTTTAATCGAAATGCGGTAAAATAATTATTTTTTGGCGGTTCAAATGAACCGAAAATACTCGCTATCCGAGAAATGAACCGAGCTGAAGGAGCTGATCTCCGAGCGACTGTTCAGTGAAGCGGAGAAGAATCTGACAGTTTCATTTGAAACTGCCCAGATAGAGCTTTGGTATAGCGCCCTCGTGCTTTAGAACTCCAGATTCTCTGGAGTTAACTCTTTCCTCTCCGGGGCAGTTCAAGTGCAGTGGCTAACTGCACTAAGTCCTAATATAGCAAGACTTCATGGTGTTTGAAGCTCCAGTACACAGAACATCATCTGGGCTGACACATAATGGCTTCTGTGTATCACCTGGGCCTGAGCAACAAGGGCCTCTGCCATGTCTGCAGGCAGAAACGAAAAAATTACTCGCCTTAGTAATTGTCTTTCTTCTAATGGAGTCTTGCTGTATTCTGACATTATGCAGTTAGCCCCAGCACTAGAACTGCTCCGGAGAGGAAAGAGTTAACTCTATGCCAGAGCATAGAGTGTTGAGCTCGAGTTCGGTTCAAACCTCTGTCTGCTGCACTATGAAGTTTAACCGTCAGATTCTTACGAGCTAATACTAACTAACTACACCTACTATGTGGAAATTGTAAAATTACTAGCCAAAAGGCAACCAAGTATTTTGGATCCCAAAAGACTCAAGTCGAGAAATCCAAAACAAAAAACTAGGTAGTGAACAAATATAATTATAAATAATATATAACATAACCCACTCCCCCTCTCTAAAAGTGCAGGTGCAACACTGCGCCTGACAGCCCACTTCTCAAAAACCAGGTTCTGAGAGGGGAGGCAAGGAGGGAGGTCAGAATAGAGCAAGACTCCATTAGAAGAAACACAGTTACTAAGGTGAGTAATTTTTTCTTCAAACAACATGAAGTCTTGCTGTATTCTGACATTATGCAGACTACCAAGCAGTACCTCCCTGGAGGAGGGTATGAACCTATTTTGGGAATAGGCTCTGCAGGACTGCTGTACCAAACCTAGCATCACTCCTAGCCTGGATATCCAGAGAGTAATGCTTGGTGAATGCATAGACTGTTTTACAGGTGGCTGCTTTGCATATGTCTAGTAAAGGTATAACTCTGGCAGCAGCCAGAGAAGCAGCTGTACCTCTAGTCGAATGAGCCCTCAGGCCTGAGGGGGGTACTTTGCCTAGCTTTCCATAGCAGAATTGTATACAAGAGACAATCCACCTGGCAATAGTTCTCTTAGTAGTAGGTTTACCCTTTCCCACTTCACCATATGTGAGAAACAAATGGAAATTACTTACCTACCGTAATTCTGATCTTTCTGTGTATCTTCACCATTCATCACCTTTGGGTACTTGGCCAGAGGTCATGACCCAGCAGGGGCTCCTTTTTTTGTTGGATGGGTGATGTCGATGGAACATCAGGCGCCACCTAGAGAACCTTCGTGGAGTACTTTCATGAGTTGGCCGTTAGGTGTTGTCGACTCCACCCACCCGCCAGTTCTGATTCGCAGTAGAGGTTAGAAAAGGGTTGGGAGGATGGGACAAGGAAGTCCAAGGACAGATAAAGGAAAGATATAAAACTAAAAGGAGAAATAAATGACTGAGAGGACAGAAGAAGTTCGAAGACTAAGGGGGATTGGGTAGGGGCCCCAATCTCTGGAAGTAGAAAAGGGGAGGAGGGAGGTTAGGATTTCAGAAGTAAGGAAAAATTGAAGGGGAGATAGGAGAAACGCACCCTGTAACCTTGACCTGTCTCCAGTTTATATAGGAACTGCGAAGGAGTAGTCAAGAGGCTAAATGCCAGAATTGCAGGTACAGAATTACTGGCAAAAACTCCTACAAGCAGAATCTGCTATTCTGGAAGAAAAGATAGGAAAACAGGGATATCTCCCACCCCCACCCCCAAAAAAGGAGATTTTGGTGCAAGAAACTTAGTTTCTTAAATTAATTGAGATTGTGTCCACAGGACAAGGAAATCATGGACGATGGGGAGAAGGAAAGAAAAGGAGGCAACTGCCAACCCCCACCCCACAGGGGTAGAGCCAAAGCACTGAAGAAGGAGTGCCCCCAATCCTGACCACTCTACCCCTAAAGAAAACTATCCCATGTGCCCCAGTTTACTCCATCCCTGACTAACAGAAAGGAGGGGAGCAAGAGGGGGGGCACAGAGAGGGAGGGGAACCCAGAGTCTGAGGCCCCAGGGGGATGGAAGGTGGGATTGTGATGAATTGTGAAGATACACAGAAAGATGAGAATTACGGTAAGTACGTAATTTCCATATCTTATCTGTGTCAAGCTTCACCATTCACCACCTTTGGGTGAGTGTACAGCCCCCCGCAGGGGGTTTATAACCCTAAGGGGCTGAGTCCCTTAGCTCTCAGTGGGTGACACACTAAGAGGGAGAACCTTTCCGGGTCTGGAGAGGCCCGAGAGTGGGAAGAGTGAGACAGGGACCCCCCGGAGGGGGTAAGAAGTTGCCTCGACAGACACCGCCTCACTCTACGGGAGAAGAGATAGGTTCTCTGGTGGGCAGAGTTAATCACCCTACGCCGGGCCAAGGGTGACAACTGGGAAAGACGCAGTCATACTGTCCGCCTAGTGCAGATTGCTGTCCCTATGACCCTGGTAGCTACCTCATTGGCATCATACAATGCCCCTGCTTGGTGCCTTGCTAGCTCCAGGCCACGTGCAGAGAGTGCAATGGCTTGTCTGGTTTGCTCCGTGTCAGGCATTGAGGCTAGGAGCTGACCCAGCCTAGACCACAGGAACCCGTCATAGGTTGCCTAGTGGGCCTGATGTGCTGCAATAGAGAGCAGCAACCGTGCCGAGTAGAACGTCTTCCTCCCCCAGAAGTCAAAATCTGAGGAGTCTTGATCTGGGGGCTGGTGAGGGCGCGAAGCCCATCAGGAGTGTCCAGTTGCGTCAATCCTTTTTTTTTTTTTTTAATTTCTTTTTTATCCTCCTTCCTACCTCCAGAGCCCTTTTCCTTCCGTCCGCTCATGTCCCCGAGGGTCACCTACCTTAGTGATCTGCCCCTAGAGTGCCTCCTCCTCCTCTCCTCGCACAGTGGGGTCTGTCCTGTATGTGGCCCCTGGGAGGTACTGGAGCGGCCTTCATCTAGGCTGCCGGAGGGCTTTTTCCGTTTTCTCCTCGGGATCCCACTCCCGGGACGCCTGCTCTTGGGACGTCGTCCAGTGGCGACGATGCTAACGCACGCCAACCCTCATGCGCGATGTCTCTCCCCGGCTTCGACAAGCGGTTTCACCTCCATCCTTCCCAATGCCGGTGTTTCCACTGGCTACGGAACGGATGCAGAGCGCTCTTGGTAACCCGCCCCGAGGAGGAGGCATCCGTTGGGACACTGAATCCTCCTCCCCCACCGACCCCCGGCAGCCCAGTCGTCCCGAACCGGGCGCGGTGTCGCCTGGTGCGTCAATCCTGACTGAGGATTAGGCACGGACCCTGGAGACTCCGTGGGGCGGGGGGGGCACAATACCACTGGCAGAGATCCCTAGGGGCAGGAACTCCGGAAAAGGGTCTCTGCCAGAAACGCAACTATGCCTCCCGAAAGGGAGCAGGCCAGGGGGGCACCATGAGGGTGTCCTCACTGAAATCTCCCAAAAAGGCGTGCGCCGTGTGCTCTGGATTGTGTTGAGTGGGAGGGGTGATGTGCACGTCCTCCAACATCCTCACGAGGAATCACTGATACTCAGCGAGATCAGCAGCTGGAGAGATGTGGACAGATGGCTCCTCTCCCCCAGAAGACGGGGATGAAGAGTCAGAGGACCGCGAAGGTTCAGAAGCTGGCTGCTCAGGAGGAGGTTGAAAAACCTGTCTGTCCATAGCCCTAACATAAGAGGGAAACAGCAGACTGAGCTCTGAACTGCTCCCAGGAGAGAGGCCCGCTAGGACCAAGAATGCCTGGGAGAGCAGGAGAATGTGGCAGAGGAATGGGGCAGAGCCAACAACAGGAACTGACTGACCTCCGCCTGGGCTAGGGAGTGTACCAAGAGCCCTAGGAAAGGAAGGAGCTCCGGAAAACTCCACAGCCGACAGCTGATCAACGAAACTGGAACTGCCTAGGCTGCGCCCTGAAGAATCCTCCCTGTGAGGCGACCGGGGCCGTGTAGGTCCAAAAGGACAGTCCCCTACCTCCAAAGAATGGGTCCCTCTCGAGGAAACCGAAAGGGAAGGGAGGAGATACGCACTGTGGCGTCTCCCAGAGCCCAGGTGGGCTCCGGAAAAAGGCTGCCACACAGACTCGATGCCCCTCGACCCTCGGAATCCGAGAACACCTCCTCCCGAGAGAGCCAGCCTAAACAGTTGATAGCTCTGGTCGGCCCTGGAAGGGCTATCCAGGGAGCAGCAACTTCCCCTCCTGCGGGTGCTCTGATCGGCCCCAAAGTTGGGCAATCCAGGCACACCCACCTGAGGAGGTACCACCACTGAGGGGTCAGAGAACCCTCTGAAGCCAGGTTGCAGGGCAATGGTGGCCTGCACCACTGCCTGCTGGTCAGAACCCCTGACCCTGGCCCCGGCAGTCATTGTCCACTCCTCAGAGGGGTGCTGACTCGGTCCTGTCGAGGACACTACCAGGGTGTCCACGCCAGCAACCAACTCCAAGGAGCATGACTGTGTGTCCGACCCAGAGTCCGACTCCTCCTCCAAAGAGGTGGAGATCGAAGTCCTGTGCCAGACAGTGCATGGACGTCCACTGCCATCCCTACTGAACAGGGCACCAGAACCAGAGACTGCACCAGAATTGACGCCGGTGCCCCCCTCCGCACCGTGAACAGTGCCAGAAGAGGACACGGCCCCAACAAGGGCAGCAGCCTCGGAGCCGGGGCCTGTCATGGTGCCATCCCGACCCACAGCGCCGCAAGTGGCACCGAGACCAGCAACGGCTCCGACCGCGCTCTTGGCACCGATGCCGGAGACCCTAACGGCACCGCCCAGCCCCACGGCACCGTGAGTGGCGCTGAGGACAGAGATGGTGCCGACGATGTCCCTGAAAGTGCTCTCGGCGCCGAGCTCCAAAACCCCCACAGTGCTGTGCCTATGCCCCGAGCCGCGAATGGCTCCAGAACTAGACACGGCGCTGTGCTGAACCACGGTGCTGTGAATGGCGCCGGGCCGAGAAACTGTCAGGGACGGCGCCATAGAGCCTCCCATTGCACAGACAGCTGCATCAGCGCCGTGAACAGTGCTGACAGCAGCAATGGCGCCGGCGATGGACCAGCGCCAATAATGGCGCCATCAGGACCCCGCGATGCCATGGCCCAGGGTGGGCGCGACTGACCCAGCGTCAGGGCGCCAGCCCAGGCCTTCCGAGGCGTGGAGTGCGACACAGGGGAGCTTTCTCCCTGAAGGGGCGAGCAAGCCCTTACTGTCTCCCAGAGAGACAGAACGTGCCTCCTGCACCGCAGAAGGCCCCTGCCACTCTAGGCTACAAGAGGCAGAGGCCCCCTCCTCCTCGGTCCATATAAAACCGGGAGGGGACCTGGAGGAAAGGCCGAGAGAACGCAGCTTGGCCTGAGTGCGCGCCCGTCCCCCGAAAGTTGGCAGAGCTCGCCCCACTTTCACACGCACGTTGCTCGATGACCCAGCGGTCCATGGAGAAGCAGGCATTGCACGAATCCAAGTCATGAAGCGGGCCAAGACATACGAGGCAACGGTCGTGCTGGTCGGTGACGGAGTACTTACAGGCGCATGGGCACCGTCGCATGGAGGGCCATCCCGTCTTAGATTTCTTGCCCTCCGACCGAGACATGACCTATGGGAAAAGAACACCAAACAAGACCAGACATCGCAAAATAAAATGAGGAACAGTCTTACCAGGCAACATCGAGTGGAGCGTATAGAACCGGCAGGATACTCGGAGTTGACGGACTATGAAGCGACATGGAGTTGAGATACGCAGTTGAAGGCGTCAACGGTAGAGGCAGGCCTCTAAATATTCTTCTGCGAGCTTCCCACAAGGTGACCTCGATGGCGGGAGATGAAGAACTGGTGGGAGGGCGGAGTCGACAACATCTAACGGCCAACCCGCGAGTGCCAAGCAGCAAGGCCGGGCCTTGAGGGCTGCCCGATGGTGTGTCGACCACCCATAAAATAAAAAAAAAAAAAAAGAGCTCCCGCGGGGCATGACCTCCAGCCAAGTGCCCAAAGGTGATGAATGGTGAAGACTGACACAGATAAGATCTGGAGGGAGTCAAACCTAAGTGCCTTAGTACGCTCAATGTAGTCGCTAAGAGCCCTCTTATCATCCAAACTGTGTTGTCTTCTCTCTCTCCTGAAGAAGGATGATCAGTGAAGAAATCAAGAAGATACATGGATTGGTTCAGATGAAAATCTGAAACCACTTTGGGTAAGAACCTCCTGTTGGTTCTAAGGACCACCTTATCTTTATGGAATGAGATAAAGTCAGACTCCACTGACAGAGCTTGCAATTCACTGATACGCCTGGCAGAGGTAATAGCTACCAGGAACACAGTTTTCCAAGTCAAGTACTTAAGTTCTGCTGAGGCCAAAGGCTCAGAAGGGGGTTGCATAAGCTGATCAATGCAAACATTAAGATCCCAAGCAGGAGTAGGATCCCTAAAGGGAGGACTGGTATGGAGCAATCATAGAAACATAGAATTTGACAGAAGATAAGGACCGCTTGGCCCACCCAGTCTGCCCATTTCCCTACCTAATGGATAAGCTGCAGATCCTAGTTAACCAGCAGCCTACTTCTTCCTACCCCCACCCCCTAGAATTGCCTTATGACTGTCCCATGCATGCTTGAATTCCACCACTGTTTTTGACTCCACAACCTCCTCCGGAAGGCCGCTCCATGCATCCACAACCCTCTCTGTGAAAAATACTTCCTTAAATTACCTCTGAGCTGCCCCTCCACCCCCATCTTCAAATTGTGCCCTTTGTTCTTGCACACCTCTTTTTTTGATGGAAGCTACCCTCTTGGACTTTGTTGATTCCCTTGAGGTACTTGAACGTTTCTATCATGTCCCTCCTCTCCCTCCTTTCCTCGAGGCTATACATATTAAGCTCCTTAAGTCTCTTCATATGTCTACTGGTGCAGACCCTGCACCATTTTAGTTGCCCTCCTCTGGACAGCTTCCATCCTGTCTATGCCTTTGCGGAGATTGGGTCTCCAGAACTGCACGCAGTACTCCAGATGGGGTCTCACCAGCTGTCTGTATAGAGGGATAACAACTTCCTGTTTTTCTACTGGTGATGCCTCTCCCTGTGCATCCCAGTATCCCCCCAGCCCTCCTTGCTGCCTCTCACATTGCTTGCCCACCTTTAGGTCATCTGATATGACTACCCCCAGGTCCTTTTCCATTTTTGTTGTTGTTAGTATCTCACCCCCACTCTATACTCTTCCCCTGGGATTTTGTTTCCCAGGTGCATTACCTTTCGCTTCTTAGCACTGAATCTAAGCAGCCATACATTTGACCATTCCTCTAACCTTGCCAAGTCCCTTCTCATCCTTTCCACCCCATCTTGTGCATCAACTCTGTTGCAGATCTTTGTGTCATCTGCAAAGAGACATATTTTCTTTCAGTCCCTCTGCAAAGTCGCTATAAAGACATTGAAGAGGACCGGTCCTAATACTGAACCCTGCGGTACCCCCACTAGTAACCCCTTCTTCAGAGTGGACTCCATTTACTATTACTCTCTGTGTCCTATTCTCCAGCCAATTCTTTACCCAGGCTGTCATCTTGGGACCCACTCCCAGGCTGGCTAACTTGTATATTAATCTTTTGTGTGGGACTGTGTCACATGCCTTGCTAAAGTCTAGGTAGGCCATGTCCACAGCCCCTCCCTGATCTACTACTTTGGACACCCAGTCAAAGAAATCTATTAGATTCGTCTGGCATGACCTTCCCGCTTTAAATAATTTATAAAAAAACAGGGTGAGATGCCAGTTAGGAGGGCTTTCCCACTGACAGAAATGCAGAAACAGCTGACAAGTGTATTTTGAGGTAGCTGGTTTGAAGCCTAATCCATTAAGATGAATCATGTAATCCAGAACTGTAGACAAGTCAGCAGTATCTGGGGATATGTGCTTATTGGAACACCAAATGCTAAATCTTTTCCATTTGGAATTATACATTTTTCTGGTGGCAGGTTTTCGAGAGGCTTTGAGAATGTCCAGAACCCCTTGAGACAAATGCAAATTTGCATATTCTAGCTCTTCAAGAGCCATGCCTTGAGATTGAGAGACCGAAGGTTGGGGTACCAAATCCTCCCGAGAGGAGGTTAACAGGTTGTGATTCCTGGGAAAAAATTGGGGAAGATGGACTACTAGGGACAGCAACAGAGGATACCAAGGCTGCCTGGCCCAGTCCGGAGCAATCAAGGTCACTTTGCAAGATTGTGACCTTATCTTGACCAGAGCTTTGAATAGTAGAGGAAAGGGGTAAAAGGCATATAGAAATTTCCCCTCCCAATCCAGAAGTAGAGCATCCAGGGGGACTAAGCCCAAGACTGGGGGTCTGCAACAGAAGAGAGGAAGTTGGTGATTGTCTGGGGCTGCAAAGAGATCTATCTCTGCAGTGCCCCACCTTAAAAAGATCACTTTTAACACTAGGGGATCCAGGGACCATTCATGATGTCCCTGAGGAATCCTGCTCAATGCATCTGCTAGCACACTGTCCTTCCCTGGAAGGTGGATTGCTACCAGAGACATTTGTAGGGAGTAAGCCAGGGACCATAACTTCATGGCTTCCGTGCACAAGGCCGTCGACAGAGTGCCTCCCTGCTTGTTGATGCACCACATGGTGGTGGTGGTGTCTGTCCTGATCTGAACCACCTTGTTCTGTACAGAGTCCGAGAAAGCTTGTAGAGCCAGGTACACTGCCCTGAGCTCCAGAAGACTGATGTGGAGAAGGGACTCCTGAGGGGACCACACTCCCTGTGCAGTGAGGACTCCCAAGTGAGCTCCCCATCCCAGGAGAGAAGCATGAGACTGATTGATGAATGGGACCCCTTGCCTGAGGTTGTCCTGATCCAACCACCATTGGAGAGCCTGGGTCAGAGTCTGAGTCACTGGAATTAGTCTGGTTAGAGGATCTTTTTTCTGAGACCAAAAGGCCCTCAAATGGAACTGGATGTCCCTCATCTGAAATCTGGCCCCTTGTACCACTGCAATGGAGGCTGCCATGTGGCCCAGGAGCTGAAGAAAATCCCTTGCTGGTCAAGACACCTGAAGGTGAAAAGAAGAAGCCAGGTCTATAAGGGCCTGTGCCCTTGCCAGAGGGAAAAAGGCTCTTGTTTTGACAGTATCCAACTCTACCCCTATGAAAGTCAAGAGTTGCACTGGTTCGAGAACTGATTTTGGAAGATTGAGGAGAAATCCTAGGGAAGTGAGCACTTGCAGGTTTGACTTGACTTGGTCTGGAGACTGACCCACAATGAGCCAGTCATCCATGTATGGGAATATGGAAATGTTTTGTCTCCTTAGAAAGGCCACTACTACTGCTAGGCATTTTGTGAACACCCTTGGTGCTGATGTTAGGCAGAAGGGCATTGCTCTGAACTGATAATGGCCTGAAGGCAGTTCGAACCTGAGGTACTTTCTGTGGGAGCACCTGATGGGAATGTGAAAATAGGCATCCTTGAGGTCCAGGGAGGCTAGCCAGTCCCCTGGCCTCAGGGAGGGAAGAATTATTCCCAGTCACCATTTTGAATTTTGGCTTTACTAGGTGTTTGTTTAAGTATCTTAAAGCTAGGATAGGCCGCCACTCCTCTGTCTTTTTTCGGGTAAGGAAGTATCTGGAGTACAGACCTTTGCCCTTGTGAAATGTAGGAACTCTCTCTCTATGGCTCTGAGCAAAAGAGGAAACCTCTGCCTCTAGGGCAATGGTTTCAGAGATGTTTGCAGGTGGGAGAGACCTGGACCTCAGCTCTTGGAAATTTTCTGAAGCTGCGGGCCAATCCCTAGCTTACTACCTCCATGATCCACTTGTCTGAGGTAACAGACTTCAAGGCCTGGAAGTAGTAAGCCAGCCAGCCTGCCTCCTACAGGAATTGGGGAGTCGACACGGGCTGACACATCAGGGTGTCTGCTTGGCAGGAGCCTTAGACTGGGAGGAGGATGCAGCCCTGCTCATCCCCCTTCTACCTCTCCCTCTGAAGAACCCCCTCTGAGGAAAAGGAGAGGAGGCCTGCACTTGATAGAAAGGCCTGTGAAAAGGCCTGCCCCTGCCCCTAGATTGCTGCTTCTGAGGAGTTGCCTGCCTTTCCTTGGCCTGTGCACTCCTGTAGGTGGTCCTGTATTCATCCATTTTCTTTATGTACTTCTCTGTCTGCTCCCCAAACAGAGAATTCTCCATGACAGGGAAATCCATGGCCTTAGCCTGGGTGTCCTGTGATAGGCTAGTACATCTGAGCCAAGCCAGCCTCCAAAGAGCCACAAATTTAGCCATCACTCATGATGACACATCACTGGAGTCCACAGCAGCATGAAACTGGATTTTAGATGCCTCAATCCCATCAGCAGCCACCTCCTCCAGCTCTTTGGCAAGCTGGGGGGAAGCCTGCTTAGCCAGTTCCAGAACAGTATCCCATCTGGACTTTTGGTATCTGGCTGTGTAGGCCATGTAGTTAGCCTGCCTGAGTCCCAAGGAAGATGCCATGTACTGTTTTTTTGCCATGGTATCCAGCTTCCTGGAGTCTTTATCTAGGGTGTGTGAAGCCAAGGGTAAGTTAGCCTTATCACAGGCTGCAGCCTGCACGACCCCAACATGGCTGCATTGCTGGTGCAAGTAGTCCATACCTGGGCCTGACAGCATACATCTCTTGTCCATTCGCCTGTCCACAGGCGTTAAAAAATTTTGAGTTTTTAGCAATCTTTGAGTCTGTTTCCCAAAAGATTTATGGAGGGGAATAGACAGTCTCTTGGACTCTGGGATGACCATCATCTTCACATAGTCAGGCTCCTCTTGTTCCTCAACAGCTTCATCCAGAGGGAGCTGGAGGGTTTCTGCCACTTTTTTGTATAACATAAAGTGGGAGGGGGACTCAGAAAGCTTAGAAGGGAAACACCGGAAGGTCTGTCTGGGGAGATGTCTGGTTCTATGGGCTCATCCAGACCTTCCATACCATCATCCTCATCATCATCATCATAATCTTCATCCCCCTCCAGATCCGGTTCATAATAGTCTTCTGGGGAATAGTACGGAACCGGAGGAACTGACCGAACCAAGCGCCTACCGAGAGGCGCCGGATTGGCCAGAACCGAATGGAGCAATTCAACTATACTAATCGCCCTGGCAATTTCCTCAGCGGTTGGACGATGCAGTTCTGGATCCGAACCGGATGATTTTTTTTCTTTCTTTTAGATGGAACCGACCCCTCAGGATCGGCTCTCCTTTTGCCCAAGGGAGCCTCGCCCAGGTCAGTGGGCCCTTCCTCAGGTTTGGTCGGAACAGAACCGGGCTGGCCATCTGGGTCAGCGGACTTCTCTGCCTCCTTTTCCCTAAGCCTGCCCAATCTTTTATCTAGGATGGCCTTAGGAAAATTTTTTACAAATCTGGCAGTCTGAATCAAGGTGGTCAAAACCCAGACACTAAACACAGGTGGTGTGGGGATCAGCCTTAGCAAAGGCCTCCCCACACTCACTGCAGTGTCGAAACCCAGTGGGCCGGGTTTTTCTTTTGGGTTTCTCAGACAAAGCCATCCTAGAAACTTACCCTTTATTCGGCAAAAGCCAGGCAAGACCCCCTTATCGATTCCTAACCGTGTCATGGGTATTTGGAAAAAAAAGTCTAAATACTGTTTTTTAGAACTGATAAGGACCAGTACCTCACACTAAATTCAGAAACAAAATAAACTTGAGAGAATAACAATCGGTTCAGCCAAACCGACTGAAATTATTTCTTTACAATTTCCACAACAAAATCACACTAGTCCACTACCTAAGTACTTACTGTACCGCAGACAGGGATCTGAACCGAAATACAAATAAGAAATAGCGGTTCAAAACCGATGTTTTTACTATACCAAACCGATAGCGAAGGAGAGATCTCCGGAGCGACTATTCAGTTACGCAAAGTAAAGAATCTCACAGTTACACTTCAAAGTGCAGCAGACAGAGGTTTGAACCAAGCTTGAGCTCAATGTTCTATGCTCTGGCACAGAGTTAACTCTTTCCTCTCTGGAGCAGTTCAAGTGCTGGGGCTAACTGCATAATGTTAAAATACAGCAAGACTTCATGTTGTTTGAAGCACTGCCCGCCACTGTGTCCAGCACCACATCAATATATAGCATTTACAAGGAATGAGAAAGGATTTTGGTACATTCACCGTGACACCCAGTTCCTCGAACAATTGTTTTGTTCTGGACAATGTGTACCGAACTGCTCCCCTAGATGGGACCTTCAGGAGCCACTCAAACAAATACGGGAATACATAAAGCCTTTTCTCCAGAAGGCCTCTGCCACAGCCACTAAGCACTTGGTTAATACTCATGGAGTCAACGATAAGTCATAAGTCAAGACTCGAAACTGATAATGGCTGCCCTCCAACATGAAGTGGAGGTACTGCTTGTGGCACATGCAAATTTGTATATGAAGGTATGTGTGTCCTTCATATCCAGGGCAGAGAATCAATACCCCTTTTGCAGCAGGGGGATAACAGCCTGCAGTCACCAGCAGAAACTTTTTGCATTCAATGAACAAGCTCAGGTCTCTTAAGTCCAGTACAGGACGCAGATGTACTGTCCTCTTGGGAATCAGAAACTATCTGGAATACAGCCCCTTGTTTCTTTCTTGAGGAGGAATGGTTTTGCTAATTTGCTTGTGTAAAAGCAACGGAACCTTCTCTAGCAGCAGTGACAACTGGCCTGCAGGATAATGACAAGGAGGTGGAGGATGAACTGGAGGGGTAGCCAGCAACTCCAGAGTATGCCCTACTTCCACTATTTCCAGGGCTCAGTCGTCTGCCGTGATCTCCCTTAACTTTTGAACATGAAGGAAGATCCTTCCCCCACCTACCCCCGGAAGGCAGCACTGAAGGGGAGGAGGTGCAGAGTCTGAAGGTACTGGGGTGGCAGGGGCGCTTTGACCCATACCTTTGGGTGCCTTTGTATGGATACCAGGTAGAAAGGGGACCTGGGAAGGGACCTCCACTACAGGCATGGGGCTGCTGATGAAGGCATATCCACCACAGGCAGCAGGTTTATGAAACGAGCCCCTTCCATGCCCTCTGGCAGGCTGAGGGGGTATGAGATTTAAGAGACCTTTAAGTCATTCTGGAAGACTGAAGCTCATAAACGACATTTTCAACATCGCACCCAAACAGCCTGGAAACTCTGAGAGGGGCATTCAGCACAGCATGTTGTACATTAGTGGCAAACCCTGACACATAAAGCCTGGAATATTTCCGAAGGCATAGGCAGAAGCCCTGGTAGAAGCATTTGAAGTATCATATGCAGAATATAACAGATGCTTGCCAGTATCCACACCAGCCAAGGCAGCTTTAAGTGCAGCTTGCAGGACCATCAGGCAGAGTCTCAGTAATAAACATTGCACATTTCCATAGGCTCTTCTGATATTTAATCATAAATGTCTGGCAGTTTGTAATTCTGAAGCCCATGGATAGAAAGACATAAGGGTTTTTACCCATAACACCCAGCCTCCTGGATTCTTTATCAGGAGACAAAGTGCTCATGTGTCTAGAGAGAGAGAGCATGAGCAGCCATGATAACCACAGAATCTCTTTCAGGCTGGGAAGCATAATAAGGTTTCGCAGATGGCGCAGGTACTGCTCCTACGCCTTCTCAGACACTGCAGGCAAGCTATTAGGATTACGCTAATCAGCAAAGGTAGCATCCTCTAAAGCAGGCTATAAAGGAGGAATCTCTATGGAGGGTGCAGTGGGAACCTAAAAAACTCCATTAAATTTCTCTTAGTGTAGTCTTCTTCTGCAGTTTCAAATCCCATAACATCCTGGATTTGTCTGAGCAAAACCTAAAAAGAGACATCTTCAGAAGGCGACCTGGGGATATACACCACTGAGTCCTTACTGCAAGAGGAGAAGGTAGAGCTGGAAGGTAAACTCCCTCATAGGGATCATGTTCCCATTTCTCATCCTCCAAATCCTCCTCTTTATTAAGGAGATCAGGACTGTATTCCACCTTGTGGTTATCTGGAATGATGACAGGGGCAATAGATGGAGCTAGGGATAGAGGTGGTGGCTACAATGGAGGAATAATAGGCATGCTTTTAGATCCCATGGATGATGACAGTGCCGATGGAGGAGGCCCTGTCAACGCCGCTATCATCGGCGTAACAAAAACAGTCAACGAAGCAGTTCAGTGAATGACATCAGCACAACCCAGAAGTCAATGGCTCCCTGCAATGGGCCTGGAACAACTGACGTCTAAGGAGTAAAACCCAAAGATGTAGGCGGCATACCATCTGCAGTAAGTACGGCAGTGCCACAGCCAGGCCCCAGCCTTGGTGTCTCGACAGTAGGGGGCGCTGAAGTCGTCACCACTGTAGCAGATGAGGACTTACCCTCCTTCAGTGGGGACTTTGACCTCACCGGCAAAGCCTCAGCTCTTTTTTTTATGCCTGCGGTGATGGCTGGAAGAGGAGGACCTTTTCCTTGTCCTCGACGACCACAACAGCAGCAGATTTGCTGAACACTTGGGGGGTGTTATTCCCAGAGGCGGTCAAGCGAGAAGGAGAAGCCAGCTTGGAGCAAGCCTTGGTTTGAGCTTCCATGACCTTGATGGCGACAAAGCTTTCTAGAGCCTTTTTTTGGCACCTCGTGACTTGGCTGAATCCCTGATAGATCCTGCAGGCCTTGTCATTGTGGGACAGGCCGAAACAGTAAACACAAATTGTGTGAGCGTCATCTCTGTAGATCATGTAACTGCAGACACAGAAGTTCTTTTGACGGCGGCATAAAAAGACAACGTCGATGGTGTTGTTTCTCTCCAGGTACAACTTGCGATCTATGGCGGGAGAAGGCACTGAGAAGTAATGGGGCGGCCCATGATTATACAGGCACTAATGCTGCATGTCATTGTGGGCTGCCCCGGCTAGCAAAAGTTTCCGAATGGTCCGTATGCCAACGGCATTTACGAACTAGCTACTAATGTGAATGAAAGTACGTAAATGATTATTTCAAGCAACACTGTAGAGGTACAGTTTTAGATGTACAAAGAAACATTTTAAGCATAAATGAATTTCAGTTTAGGATACATTCACTATCTTTCACTGCCTTGCTCATTCACGCTGGGACATCAAGCACGTCACTGCCTATGCTGGTGGAATCAAATATGAATGTCTCCAGCGTCTGCTGCTTAACATTCTAAAATCTAAATTAAAAAAATGAAGAAACACTTGTTTATATTCTTGTACTCTTTAGTCATAAACAAGAGTTTCAAGCTCTATTTGAAACATGCAGCTAAATTCACAGCAGTTTTTATTTAATTTTACATTGAAATAATATTTTACTAAGAATTTTTAAGTTTCAGATTTCAGCCTCACATTTTTAAGCCTTTCTTGTGTATAAATGCGGACTAAATTTTCATACACAAGGTGCCCGTCCAGTAAATAGATTTTTGTTCAAAAAGCAACTGTCAGCTGTAACTGACCACACAGGGTGTATTTATGTCAAAACATCCACAGTCCACCTAATTTTGGCAGGATCTTCTCTTTACTTTGGCAAAAAAACAGCAACTTGAATTTACAGATGTTCATGAGAATACTTCCAGAAGCAAATGCTGAGTAAGGAATTTGAAGAGTCTTCTAACTGCTCTTCCAACCTCCACAACCATTATGTCTAGACCCCCCCCCCCTCCAAAATGTAAAACCTAGTAAGGGTACATAGTAGAAAAAACTGCAGCCCCCTAAAATAAAAACCTAGAAGAGTCTACAGAAGCAAAATGACACTTTGAGCTATTTGTATTATTAAAAAACACAAATATTGCTAATGATAATCCTCAGAATGGCAAATAACCAATCACATTACTAACTGATTCAGCACATTAATAACATTTTTCTGTCACTGCAACTTTTTCTTTCTGTAGTGACTTTTCTCTAACAGGCCCCTAGTCTGCACAATGCTCCGTTCAAAATGTGCCAGCCGTGTCACTGAGCAGATTGTAGACTTATAGGACAACCACCATTTAGCCAGGACCACCGTAGTGGTGGGTGGCCTGCCATGCCAGTCATATGTGGGCCTGCTGTGTGTGTGTGTGTGGGGGAGGGCAGCCATTCTGAGCTTTTCTCCATGCTTTCCTCTGGAGGGTGCCTGTGTACAATGACATACATGCACTGGCGTGGTGCACATGTGTGCTTGCTTCAGGTTCCAGTCCGCTCCCCTGCACGGTGCAGCTGCTGCACCACCTCCCGGCCTCCACAAGGCTGCAGTCTCATAATAGGGTGCAGTGTGCCCCCCTCCCCTCCCCAAGGGAGGAGAGCTGTTCCTGGGATGCTCAGCTGTCCCTCCCCTGGCCAGCACCCGAGAGACTAGACTCCATTCCCAAATCCCAGTTGTCACTGCAACAAACACTAGTGTTAGCGCTGCACTACTGGTCCAGCACTGCAACTTTAACTTACTGAAGGTTTACTGAGAAGTTTCCAAACAATAGTTTAAGTATCGTGCCCAAATGCACTCAGCCCAGGAAATCATGAGTGGGGTATTGCAGGGATCGATTGATACGGGGACCAGTGCTCTTCAATATCCAATATCCGGTGCAGGAACCCAAGGGACGAGGCTGACCCATCCCCCCTCTAAAAGGAGAGCCCCAAGAAGCCTCAGCAACAGAAATGAAAATTACGTACCTACCGTAATTCTCAATCTTCTCTTGTATCTTCATCATTCATTACTTACTGGGTGTAAGCCGGAGGCGCGCACCCGTCACGGGAGCTTTTTTTTTTTTAAAGTTTGCTCATCGGCCCCGCCTCGAGAGTGACGCGCGCCATAAGGCGAGGGGCGGCCAAGTTAGTAGCGACGACTCTCCTCCAACTCAGTTCTGTGAGCCGGAGAGGCAAAAGTGAAAGCATAGAGATAGAGATAGCGAGGCAAGATAGCCAAGGGATAGCAAAGTAAGGAAGAATTAACTGAAAAAGGAATAAGCCGATGGAGGAAGGACAGAGGAGATAAGAGTATCCCTAACCTAGGGACCGCAGGGCCTCCTTACCTGGGCGACTCTAGAAGGAGAGAGAAGGAAGATAATAAGGAAGAAAGAAGAAAAGAGAAGAGAAAGATGGGATGTTGAAGGGACCAGAATGCCTAACGAGCATAGTTAGCTGACAGCTTAAGGCTCGATTAACAGGGAAGCAAGAATCCCCGGTGACAGAGCTGAAGAGAAGGTTCACCGAACCCGCTAGACAGACTCAGGAGGGCATAGTCCTCATCTTCAACATGCCATGGTCCTTGATCCCCACTTCGGGCTCCTGGCCGAGGAAAGGCCTTTAACTGGAGGACACCCGAGGAGGGAAGGATAAATCCCAGGCAGCATGTGAGAGCTGCTCAAGGGTTTAGAAATGGAAAATCTAGGCCTTTCAGGCGGTTTATAGGTATAGAAATGGAACTCAGCCGGACTTGCCAAGGCAGGTCAGAGGCTTAGGCTGCTGAAGGTTGGTCATGGTCAGCACTGCTTCTCTGTAAAACTGTCCAGGAGGACACTAGAAGGGAAAAGCAGATCATCAAAATATTACAAGAAGGATTTTCTTCGCCCTTGTTTTTCCATTTTTTTTTTTTACGGAGCATAGCCTGTCGGGTTAGGAGCATGACCTTAAATTAGAGATTGCCTTATAGCAGTCGGAGAGAGTTCCCTCAGTTTTCTTTTTTTTAAAGAAAAAATAGTAAGTATCCGTTCCTCTGCTCTGCAAGGCAAGAATAAAGGGGGTTGAGATTCTAGGCTTAACAGCTGGTAGCAGGGAATTGCAGGATCAAAACTGTATAGCCAGAGTCAGGCTAAAACCCCAGAAGTATCTGCCAGAAGGTATGGCAGGAGATAGTTGTGCAGCCTGATCACCATATCGCAATTCCAGGAAAAAGGCCCAAGAATCTTAGAGTAAATAATTTTTCTGGAGAAATAAGGATCCCCCTTTAAGGATATAGATATAAAAATTTTTTTTTTTTTTGGGACTGGAGTAATTTCCCTACCTTTTTTTTTTTTGCAGAGAGAGGAAGGAGACGGGAGGTGGAGAAGCCACAGGAGGAGGCCACTGAGGGGATGGTGGGCGGGTGTAAGTAATGAATGGTGAAGATACAAGAGAAGATCAAGAATTACGGTAGGTACGTAATTTTCATATCTTCCCTTGTCAATCTTCACCATTCATTACTTCCTGGGTGAGTACCAAGCTCCTCTTCCCGGGAGGTAAAATACCCTGAGGGAACAAGACCCCCAGCCTCCTGTTGGTGAGAAACAGAAGGAGAAGACCCTGGCTTATTCAGAAAGCCTAAGTGGGAGAAGAGCTAGGAGGTGCCTCCCGAGGACGAGGAGACGGAGGGAGCCCCTGCAAAAGTCTCCTAGCTCTAGAGGAGAAAAGACGGGTCCCCCGGAAGGCGGAGCGAATCACCCTACGCCGGGCCAGGGGTGACAACCTAGAGAGACGAAGCCATGCCGTCCGCCTGATGCAGATCGCTGTCCCCGCAAGCCTGGAAGCCACCTCATTGGCGTCGTAAGATGCCCTTGCTTGGTGTCTTGCCAGCTCCAGGCCTACCGCGGAGAGGGCAACGGCTTGTCTGGTTTGCTCCGTGTCAGGCATTGATGCCAAGAGCTGGGACATCATCGACCACAAATGCCGGTTGTAGGCAGCGTGGTGAGCCTGATGAGATGCAATACAGGCAACCGCACGAGAAGAAGAGAACACTCTTCGCCCCCAACAGTCGAACTGGAGAGAGTCCGGATCCGGTGGGCGGTCATGCGCCAGGCAGCGGCGCCCGGAAAGAGTGTCTAGGTAGACCAAACCAGAGGGGGGGTTGGGAAGGGTACCTAGAGACTCTGAGGGTGCACAATACCTACGCTGACAGTCAGCCGGGGCTGGAGAAGAAGTGGCTGGGGACTGCCAGGACCGGATAGACGCCTCCTGGAAGGGGATAGGCCAGGAAGGTACCACCAAATGCTGGCACTGAATTCACCAAGGAATTCTCGCGTCTCCGTTCGGTATTGTCTCTCCGAACATAGGAAATCCGAAGATCCCTCACCATCCTCGAAAGGAAACGCTGATATTCCGTGAAATCAGCATCGGAGGAAAGATGAGAGGGGTTCCTCTCCCTCCGAGGAGGGAGACGAGGATGATGGGGAGCTGGAATGTCCAGAGGACTACGGCGGTGGGGAGAGTCGAAAGACCCGCCCATGCATGTAGCTAACATATGAGGGGAAGGCCGCCGCAGAACCCCTGAACTGCTCCCAGGATAATGGACCCGTAGGACCGACATGGCCTGGGAGCGGCGGTGGTGAAGGCAGAGAGATAGGAGAGGGGCACCTCCGAGGAGGCAACAGCTCTCTGCCAGGGCTCTGGAATCCGGGGAACGGAGCCCTAGCTGGAGGGATCCCGGACAACAGACCAGGCCGCAGAACGGAACTCTGGGGAAGCGGAGCCTGGAAGAGCCCAGGGGGAGAACCTCCCCTGTGACGACGCCGGGACTGCATGGATCCAGAAGGGCAGTCCGCAAGAATGCCACCGGAGGGCACCCTAGAGCCTCGGAGGGAGGGGCGGGTCTGACTCCGCTCCTGGCCACCCCTGAGGTGGCCAAGGAAGCCCGAGAGCCAGACCTCTGCCCTCAACCCCCAGACTCGAGAGGGCCTCCTCCTCGACGGCAGCGGTTCCCCGCTCAGAGGGGCAACAGCACCCGTGGGTAGCTGTCAGCGGCCCTCCAGAGGAGCCTCCCCTCCGTCGCCCCAAGCCTGCCCCTGGGACCCTGGCCACCCCCAGCCGGGGAGCCTCAGGAGACGACGGAAGGGGACAGAGGAGGGGCCGCTGCGCCGCCTGGTACCTCTAGCCACAGGGGACCCAGACCCCGAAGAGTGGGGGTGCCAGGATGGGTCCACGTCTGAGTCATCGTCCTCCGAGGAAGACGAGACCAGCTGGACCTCAATGCTGGCCACCCAGGGTCCCAGAGGCCACGGCGCCGCGAATGGCCGCGGTACCAATGGCGGCGCCACACCCCCAACGCTGGCAGCAGCCAGGTCTGACTCCCAACCCCCACGGCGCCGAAGGACAAACTGCACCGGCCCGGTGTCGGAACCGACCCGCAATCAGCGAGGAGGCAAGATTAGCCCACGCAGCTGCCAGCGCGCTGAGCCGAGGCGGCGCCATCGACTGTGCCGCCACTAGCTGGCTGCCGCCACGGCACGACGCTGGAGCCGAGTTGCCGGCACCGCCGTCGCGCCTCGATCACCGCGCCGAGTCCAACGCTGCCCGCTTTGATCACCGGCACCGCGAACGGCGCCGATCCAAAACGGGCTGAACGGCGCCGTCTCGATCACCGGCACCGCGAACGGCGCCAGGATCCGAAACGGCGCCGAAAGGCGGCGTCGAGGGTCCACCCGAGCTAGGCCCAAAAGACGAGGGCCTCGCCACGGGGGGAGCCTGCACCTCCGAAGAGGTGACTGCCGAGGCGGTGTCGGCGCCGCGGCCCCGGAAGGGACTACGACGCTCCCCCGACACCGCAGAAGGGGCCTCCTCCTCGGCAAGAAAAGACGAGGAGACCCCCTCCTCCTCAGACCGTATAGGCCCGGGAGGGGACCCGGGGGAAGGGCCAAGAGACCTTACCTGGGAATCCCGAGAACGACGTCGTCCCCCGAAGGTCGGCGGGGTTTGCCGAGCTTGAACGCGCGGACTTCGAGGACACGGCGGTCCATCGAGAAACAGGCGTCGCACGAATCCATGTCATGGCTGGGTCCCAGGCAACGAAGACAAACGTCATGCCGGTCCGAGACGGAGAAATGCCGGCCGCAGGAGCACCGACGCATAGGCTCGCCCGTTTTCGAAAACGCTCGCCCAGAACCGGACATAACGCCAAACAAACAAGGTCAAAATACAGTAAGAAAACACCGCGCCGCATAAAAGAAAAGGAACAGTCTTACCGAGTATGGCGTCCGAGTGAGAAAATCGGAGTCGGTCTTACTACGCAGTTGAAATGACGCCCACGCGAAACAGGTGCTGCCTCGACGGCGGGAGAAACAGAACTGAGTTGGAGGAGGAGTCGGTCGCTACTAACGGCCGTCCCTCGCGCATGACGTCACTCTCGAGGGCAGGGCCGTTAGAGCAAACTTTAAAAAAAAAAAAAAGCTTCCGTGACGGGTGCGCGCCTCCGGCTTACACCCAGGAAGTAATGAATGGTGAAGATTGACAAGGGAAGATCTGTCTGGTTAATACATGTGGTGGAAGTGATGAACTCTCTTTCTGGCTCCTAAAACTTTATAAACCATTAAATGTCTTTTTGGTGCTAAGAATATCTGACCTCTATCCTCTATTCATTGTATGGGCAGTAGAACTACAGCACTGCTGCTGTGGGGAGAGGGGCAGTGAGACAGCAGCACCAACCCTCCAGTCCTAGGGGGTCTTTTTATGATAAGCAACAGACATTCTGTACTGTTTTTTCGCAGTTTAATGTATACATTGTGTGGGCAGTGGCCTTTTTAAAGTATTGTAATCTTTTTTAAGGTATTTAGCATAGCACCAACACTGGATGTGCTCTTTGATGTCACCTCCGGTCCAGTTTAGGAACCCCACGGACCAGGCAGACCCTCCCTTATAAATGGAAAGCCCGAGCGAGCTGCAGTGAGCTTGGCTAAGGTGACATGGCCAAGGCACAGTTTTCCTCAGAGTCAGCCAAGTGAGGCAGCCAGGATCTGGACACTCAACTAAGACAAAACAGTTTTTTGTGACTGTGCCATGAGAAGTGCTGTGGTGCTTTGTACCCAATCTGTCTAAGGGGGCCTGGTACATGGTGGACCAGTACCACCACATGACTGAATGATCTGAAATGAATTGGCCACCCTCTTGGTTTCATGGCCAGAACCAAGAAAGGTAGATTCATCTGAAAGAGACTCCTATCACATGATCAAATCATATGAACTGGATTGGCCATCTCCTCGGTTTCATGGCCAGAACCAAGAAGGGTGGATTTATCTTAAGAAGACTCTTTAATTTTCTTATCAAAGCTGGAGCAGTGAGGAAACTACAGTGTGTTCTGGGCACAGACACATGAGACACTCACTGTGTCCATCAGGTAATGCTATGGCTCTGTTGCATTTAGTGCACATTTCAAACCCACCGAAGGGTTCACCCACAGGGAGTCACTGACTGTTGCATGGATCTTTTTCTCTGGACCAGGATAAAACTGTGGAAAAAATAGGTACCGCCCCCCCAAAAAAAGTAGATTAATTGGGAGCAGAGGTTGTGCATAAACAAACACAACATCAGAAATGAGAAGGAGCAGTAGACTGAATGAAAAAACAAAACAAAGATACAAGGAGCAGATCCAAGTGCGACTAATCTCTTTGGCAGAAAAGGAATATCTTTTTTTTTGTATGTGTCAGCTTCCCAGACTCCCCGGCAGCTCCACAAGCCCGCCTCCTATGCCTGGCTTGCCCCAGGGTGGGGCCATGGGAGTGGGGCCCCACCCGCGACACAGTAGGCACTAGAGGCGGTGAAGCAGAGCTTCACGCTTTGGGGCTGGCATTTTGTAAGCTGTATCGGGGCAGGGATGTGCAATAACTGACCAGCATCTGCCCGCCCCCACTGATGCGGCGCCAGCACTGTGGTTCCCCGGCCTCCGCTAGGTGTCCATAGTGTACCAGACACACAACCCCACCCCGGAGAGGCAGTCCATAGGATGCTCAATCCTTCTCCCCCGGCAGGCCCTCCGATGTCCCGAATCCATTCCCGAACTTGGGTCATCGGCGTTGCAGACGGACGCCCTGTCTCTGCGCCAGTGGGCCGGCCCAGAAAAAGAATATCTGATAGCTGGCAAAAACCATGCATGACTGGTGGAGATGGTCACCTGGTTGCAGTTTGAATCTAGTTCAACTGTTCCGGATCCCAAAGGCCGAATGATGTAATATGTGTGTCTGGATCCTTACTGTGAGGAGGCATATATCCACCAGCTTTTTTCTCCCAAAAGCAGAGCAATACCTTGGGGCCAACTGATTTCAATTCAATTTTATTTGATTGCTGGGCGGGTACACTGGGCCACAGGGCCCTTTTACAGGCCCTACCCGGAAACATATAGCACAATATGTACAAATAGGGAAATGGAAACGTACCATCTTGCATCTAGAAAAGTCACCCGGCTGGTGAGGAGAGCAAAGTCCAGTAAAGAGCAGCGGCTGGCACAGGGGATACGGGAAGGGGAAAAGGGGTTCTTCCAGTACACTGGGGAGCAGAGAAAGACTAAGGGCCAGCTCGGCAGATTGAGCTCAGAAGGTGGGTGGGTGGAAGAGGCAAGGGACTAGGTGGAGGTATTAAACGAGTACTTCGCCTTGGTGTTCACTAGAAAGGGGGATGGAATATTTACAAAGCAAGGCACGATGGGGATAGAAGCGGTAGTGTGTGGGATCGGGGGAGCAACAGAAACGGAGCATAAGGGATGGAGAGGCACCCAAGGGGTTTCACATCAGGATAAAGATAAAAGGCCAGAAAGGGGGGGAACGGATGATGCTATCTCCACTGAATGGGTGTGGCAAGCCCTTAAGGACCTAAAGAAAGATAAGTCTCCTGGGTTGGATGGCATTCATCCGAGAGTACTATGGGAGTTGGCGGACGTTCTGGCCGCACCCCTGGCGGAGCTCTTCAACAGGTCGCTTGAGACAGGAAGGGTACCTAGGGATTGGCGAGAGGCACATGTGGTGCCAATCCATAAAGGGGGGGGGGTCGAGGGAAGTACCAGGTAACTATAGACCCATCAGTTTGACCTCGGTGGTGGGAAAATTAATGGAGAGTATACTGAAGGAACAATTGGGGGTGTTCTTGGAGGAGGTGGGAGGTCTGGATAGTCGGCAACATGGGTTTGTGCCAGGTAGATCATGTCAAACCAACCTTGTGGAGTTCTATGAATGGGTAACATCGGAATTGGACAGGGAAAAGCCTGTGTATGTACTATTCTTAGACTTCAGCAAGACGTTTGACTTGATCCCCGACAATTATTTTTATTTATTTATTAAAAATTGATAACCGGGAAAGGCACACTGAGCCGAAGCTTGTTTCCAGGTGTGACCCAGGTACAGAACGTACACAGAAGTGAGAAGAGTTTCACAAGGTAATTTCAAAAAGACAGTATGCACAACCATATTTCATACAGTACACAAAGTTTTTACATTCATAATGGAGTCAACCAGTTATGGAGAAACTGACGGGTTTGGGAGTGGGCCCATTGATGGTCAGATGGATAGGAAACTAGCTAGATGGATGCACACAAGACAGTAGTGGTCGGAGGGGAGCTCTCAAACCCTAGTGGGGTCGGTAGTGGGGTAGCGTAGGGCTCGGTCCTGGGTCCGATCCTGTTTAATGCATACATATCTGATATTACGGTGGGTATAGGGTGTGAGATGAGTCTCTTCGCTGACGACTCCAAGATGGCAGCAATAGTTGAGGGGAAGAGGGGAGGTTGGCCCTGCAAGGGGACCTGGACACCCTGGAAAGGTGGTCTGATAACCTGGAAATTAAATTTCAATACCAGCAAGTGCAAGGTGTTACATCTTGGGCGGGGGAACCCTAAACACGAGTACACCTTGGGAGGGGAGGCACTGGAGGCCTCACCTGGGGAAAAAGACCTAGGGGTCATGGTGGATGCATGTATGAATAACTCTGAGCAGTGCAGCTAGCAAAGCAAACAGGATGTTGGGATGCATTGTAAGGGGGATCACCTCTAGGAGCAGGGGAGTGATTCTGCCGCTATACAATGGACTGGTTAGACCACACCTCGAGTACTGTGTACAGTACTGGAGACCGCACTTGAAGAGGGACATACAGCTACTGGAGAGGGTACAGAGGAGGGCTACCAGGATGATATGAGGACTGGGGGATTTGACGTATGAGGACAGACTTGAGGAGCTCGGCCTGTTTTCCCTGAAGGAGAGGAGAGATGGGGGACATGATTGAGGTCTTCAAGTACCTCAAGGGAATAAATAGGGTAAACATGGAGGGGATCTTTAGACTAAAGGAGGGAGATATCACCAGAGGGCATGGTTTGAAGTTGGAAGGTGGAAGGATTGGGGGGGGGGGGAGGAGGAGGTTTTTCACTGAGAGGGTGGTGGATCCTTGGAATGCGTGCCTGGCAAGCTGGTTCAGAGTTCCACGGTGGAAGGCTTCAAGAGAGGGTGGGACAGATACAGAAAAGGGATGTATCAGATGAGTGCCTGGACCAGAGGATTGGGGATGGATGATAGAGGTTGCTGGAACACAAGGTGGGGGGAGGGGAGGAGGGCCTGTTCCCAACAAGGGATCTGAGGTTCGAGCAGACTCGATAGACCGTAAGGCCTAATCTGCTGGCAATTAGTATGTTAGTATGTTAAATACAGACATAAGATAATCATATGTACAAAACACAACAAAAATATACAATCTAAGCCGGCCCAGTAGCACAGAGGGCTGAGGTGCTGGATGCCTTACCTTGTGCTACGCCAGCAACCCGGTTCGGGAACGACCTCGGGTCGTTGGGGAGCTGGCACGAGAGGGGAGGGCAAGATTGAGCAGCCTTACAGCAGTTGTCCTCTCCTGGGGGAGGTGGTCCCCCCCCCCCGTAGTCCCGCTGCCACTGGATGGAGGGCAGAAGGGGCGGCACGAAGGGAGGGCATCTTGATGCACGGTGTGCACATGCCTCCACACGCGTGCGTGACAGACGGGGGTGGGAGTAAAATGGGTTAAAAAAAGCCTACAAAATATATATAGAAAAAAAATACACAACCTAAAATTATTTAGAAGCAACTGCAAACCACTGAATCAAACAAATAACTTTTAAGATGTTCCTTAACTAGCAGCAGACATCTTCAGGAGAACTTTAACAAAACATAATATTTAGACACAATTCAGCTTGTATTTGACATTAGTTCTGTATTTTTCCTCCCCAATATTTAATATTGAAGTCCTTTGCATGAAAACAGGATCTTTGCTTATGAAGACTTCATCTATTCCTATTGCTTTCTCCCTATCCATGGCAACAGATTGTGATGTCACTGCAGATGATTATAACTCGAAGTAGGGAGTAAGCTATAGAGGCAGATGAACTCTAAGGGATAAAGATTATGTATTAATGCAAATTTCCTCAGTAATAAATCATGGGGAGGGAATCTATAGAATATATATGGAATGCAAGCTGAATTGTACCTAAAATTATGTTGTTCAAAGAGGTGTCAGCAACTCGTTAAAACTGTTACTTGAACCAGAGTTCCTAAAGTTTGATGGTAGGTGATTTAGCACTACTGTAAATGTGCTTGGTAAAAAAAATGCTTGCTGTCCAGTTTCCAGTTTGCACAAGGGAAGAACCAATGACAATGTTTCATTTGATCTTAGAGCACATTTGTGTTTCTGTAGAGACAGCAATTCATTAAGTGGACTATCTTTCCCCTTTTTGATACTTTTAAACATTAACTGTCCCCGGCTCAGTTTATCATCCTCTGGTAAAGGGAGCCACTGAAGTTTTGTGTACATACTGAAATGGTGTTCATATCTATTTATCCTAAATGCAAATCTGCAAATAGCATGGTAAAGTGTATTTCGTTTTGAACACACTTTAGCAGAGGCTGCACCCGAAATTACCATTCCACAATCTAGAATGGAAAGTAGCCTACTCTGGGCAATCACCTTTCAGGTCACATCAGTTAACAGGTCTTTTATCCCGTACAAAGACCACG
Source organism: Neoceratodus forsteri (assembly GCA_016271365.2). Classification (NCBI taxonomy): domain Eukaryota; kingdom Metazoa; phylum Chordata; order Ceratodontiformes; family Ceratodontidae; genus Neoceratodus; species Neoceratodus forsteri. The sequence goes on along the minus strand of CM057456.1, from coordinate 333,807,161 downwards.
GTCTTTTTTTGTAAATTGGCAGTCACCCGAGTAACATGTTTCTCTTATGTCCAGTGGGGGTCTAGGACGACTCTCAAATATCTGAATTCCTCTACACAATCTTGGGGGGAGAATGCACGATCATTCATGTTTAAAGGATCATATGCCATTTATGTGTGGTACTGAACCGCACATTTTTTTTCCTTTTTAAAACCAGACTATCACTAAACCAGGTAACAGTTTTTCCGAACTCATATTCAAGTGAGGAATCCCCATTTTCCCAATGTGAGCTGGTTTACTGTTGGCGTCTGACCTAAGATAGCCATTATGCACTTTGAGACACTACTTGATGAAGATGTCACCACTTCCTGGGCGTTTAAGCCAGACCCCCAAGACATTCTGTATGCCTGCAAGGTAAGACTGGGGATGACAAGAGGTGGTGTACCCCCGTCCGAGCCAAAACCAAGGCCCTTAGTTCTCTGTAGTACGGAAGACCCGAGTTCTGTGATAGGGAGTCCGAACTTCTGTGGCACCTTAAGCTCACTTCCGCAGCAGTGGAAAAGTTTTGCAGCACGTAAGTAAAGTGACATTCCAAGCTAGTTCCCCGTTGTCGGCTTGTCATCCAGAATATTGGAGTCATTTCAAGCCCCATTTTTCATACCAACCCACTTGTCCCAACGCAGAACATGGCCCCATCAAGCCTTGACAAGCACGTTAACACCATGTGAGGGAAGGCTCTCCAGCTCGCCAGAAGGTGTCATCAGTGCAGCCTAATACTGTGCAACACCTTCCCAGGCTAGGAGCAGTGGCATGCGACAGCGTAGCTCCATCCTCATACTACCCAGCTGGCTCCCTAATCTCATCCTCGAATTCGAGATGGTGGGACAGGAACACAACACATTATCTGCTGGGCCAACGGCCAGCTCTACACACATTTCTTCTTTTTTTTTATCCTTGAATGCTTTTCTCACCTGCAGCCACAGTCCTGCCAATCTCCAGCCACCGCTCATCCACCGCTGACCCCAAAGCTGTCGTGCCCAGCTGGCATAGGCAGCTACACCGTCAAGAAGGGCTCCCCTAAGCCCCCGCGCCCGGTGAGGATCCACTACCAGCACACGTCCTCCAGGCATCCCCGGGATGGTGAACTGCGGCCATCAAGCTGCCGCGGACTTGTGCTGCTATTTTCCTTGTTCTTCCCCAATGGGGGCATAGATGTGCAATGACATCCACGCACTAACATGCAGATGTCTGCCGTGCCCCCCCCCCCAAAAAACCTCGGCACCTGCGCCTCTGCAGTACCTCCGGGCGTCCTCAGGGACCACCAGAGCGCGGTGTGCACCCACCCCTTTCCCCCGGACTAGGAGAGCTGTCGGACACTCGATCCTAGTCTGCCTACCGACCGGGCTCATTCCCGAACCCGAGTCGCCGGCGTGGAGCAAAGTGTGGCGTGCAGCGCCTCAACCCTCAGCGCCATTGGGCCAGGCTTTTTTTTTTTTGTTTACATTTTGATTCCAAATTTTCAATATAGACTTTTTATAACTCCCAACCCCCACCCTTTGAACATGCCAGGTGTCATTTATAAAATACTGGCTGAAATGTTATTTCCACGACAAGTGTGAAAAAATGTTTTGGGCAGGATTTGAAAAATGACATCTGTCATGTTCACGAGGTGGTGTGAAAAAGACCAGTTATGTGAGAACTTACCCTAACAGTAGATCTTCGAGGGGATCTCAGTCATCAGGTCTCACCGTAGGAACTTCACCATCAGTGAAGCAGGAACCACACGGAAGATTTTCAGTAGTACAAGTGATGCCATCCACGCCGATGTCACCAACCCTATAAAGGAGTGAGTGGCCCCGTTCTCTCCTCAGTCCCCCCCCCCCGAGACAAAGGGAGCACAGCTCTAGCCAAAGGGGATCTAGAAGAGAGAGAAGTGCCCAGGCCCAAAAAGAAAAGGCTGGATACACCAGATAGCCAGTTCCAGAAAGGAGACCCTCAAGAGGAGGAGGATGATGGGAGGGAAATAGACCTGATGACGGAGATCCCCTCAATGAACAGGTTACTCACCTGTAACAGTAGTTCTAGAAGTGGTATATGTTGTTCATCCACACTGTTTGGCATTGTCCCCTTCCACTTTAAATCTGCCGGAAGTCTTCAAGCTGGCTCCTCCCACCCACCCGGGTGGTACATACCTCGGCTCCGCCACATGACGCCAGATCTTAGCCCGCTGGAAGCAAGGTTGTGTGCGTCCGCAGCCGGGGAGGTCGGGTGGGTCCGTATGGATGAACAACATATACCACTCCTAGAACTACTGTTACAGGTGAGTAACCTGTTTTAAGTGTGTGGATATGTTGTTCATCCACAACAACAAAAATGGAAAGGGACCTGGGGGTAGTCATATCAGATGACCTAAAGGTGGGCAAGCAATGTGAGAGGGCAGCAAGGAGGGCTGGGGGGATACTGGGATGCATAGGGAGAGGCATCACCAGTAGAAAACAGGAAGTTATTATCCCTCTGTACAGACAGCTGGTGAGACCCCATCTGGAGTACTGTGTGCAGTTCTGGAGACCCAATCTCCGCAAAGACATAGACAGGATGGAAGCTGTCCAGAGAGGCAACTAAAATGGTGCAGGGTCTGCACTGGAAGACATATGAAGAGAGACTAAAGGAGCTTAATATGTATAGCCTCGAGGAAAGGAGGGAGAGGGGGACATGATAGAAACCTTCAAGTACCTCAAGGGAATCAACAAAATCCAAAAGGGTAGCATCTTTCAAAAAAAGAGGTGTGCAAGAACAAGAGGGCACAATTTGAAGATAGATAGGGTGGCTCAGAGGTAATTTAAGGAAGTATTTTTTCACAGAGAGGGTTGTGGATGCATGGAACGGCCTTCCAGAGGAGGTTGTGGAGTCAAAATCAGTGGTGGAATTCAAGCATGCATGGGACAGTCATAAGGCCATTCTAGGGGTTGGGGGTAGGAAGAAGTAGGCTGCTGGTTAACTAGGATCTGCAGCTTATCCAGTAGGTAGGGAAATGGGCAGACTGGGTGGGCCAAGCGGTCCTTATCTGCCGTCAAATTCTGTGTTTCTATGTTTCATCCACACTTCTTGGCAGACGCCAATCAGTTCTCCGGGAGGAGGGAGGCAAGGCGCACACCCCCTACTTAGGAAACAGAGGTTGGAGAACTGAAGCCCCAAAACCAGCATCCCGGCGTGACTCAAGGTCGATGTGGTAGTGGGTGATGAAGGTGTTTGCTGACTTCCAGGTAGCAGCACGGCAGATCTCCTGGATAGGGATGTCCCTGGAAGCAGCCACCGATGCAGCGGTATGGCTGGTAGAATGAGCTCTTATCCCTCTGGGAGGCTCCTTGCCCGCCAACTCATAGCACAGACCTATGCATGATGTAATCCATCTCGCTATGGTCCGTTTGGCTGCAGGTCTGCCAGAAGCGGCTTCAGCGTAGGTGACAAACAGCTGGCGAACCTCTCCACGAATTTCCACTGTCCTCTCCTTATAATAGGAGAGAGCACGTCTCAGGTCCAAAGTATGGAGCCTGTACTCGGTGTCCGAGGTGTAATTAGGGTAGTATACCAGCAGAGTCAACACCTGGTTAACGTGAAACTCTGATACCACCTTCAGAAGGAATTTTGGGTGGGGGTGCAGGACAACTTTGTCCCTGTGAAAGACCAGATAAGGGGAGTCCGCTGAAAGCACCTGGTGCTCCCCTGTCCTTCTGGCTGACGTGATAGCCACCAGGTAGACCGTCTTCCACGACAAGTGTGACAGCTCACACTTGTGCATGGGATCGAATGGCTTGCCCATGAGCTTTGCCAAAACCAGCAGAAGATCCCACGGAGGTGGAGGTTCACGCACCGAAGGGGATATGTGATCCAGGCCTTTGAAGAAGCGCCCGACTACCGTCTCCTGTGCCAATGCTGGCTGACCGGCCCCGCCTGTAAGCAGAAATGGCTGCCAGGTGCACCCTAAGGGTCGATGACCGTAGACCCCCTTTGGAGAGAGACCAAAGGTAGTCAAGAATGCTGGCCACAGAACAGGATAAGGAGTCCAGACCCTTACCCTGACACCAAATGGAAAATCTCTTCCATTTGAAAGCATAACATTTCCTGGTCAATTCCTTTCTGGATGCCTCCATCACGGTGAAGACATCCTTGGAAAGACCCAACGCCTGGAACTCTAGTCACTCTGGTACCAGGCTGTGAGGTGCAGGGATTGAAGGTCCGGATGGAAGACCTTCCCCTGGTTCAAAGATATCAGGTCCGGGCATGTGCAAATCCGCTCCGGGGGTCTGCAGCTGAGGCTGAGGAGATCTGGATACCAGAACTGGTGCGGCCAGTCTGGGGCTACCAAGATCACATTCGCCTTGTCCCTCCTCACCTTCAGTAACACCTTGTGGATCAAGGGAAATGGAGGGAAGGCGTAGAGGAGGCCTGGGGTCCATGGCCTCGAGAAGGCATCCCCATGCAGCGAGCCCTGCTGAAGGGGGCGGGCATGATACAGCCTCAGCTTGGTGTTTTTCCCAGAGGCAAACAGGCCCACTATCGGTTTGCCCCAACGGGAGAACAGGCTGTAAGCTACCTCTGGATGGAGAGACCACTCATGGGATGTCTGGCCTATGCGGCTGAGAGCATCTGCCAGCTGGTTCGAGGCTCCTGCCACATGGATGGCTAGGAGATCTGCCTCCAACCAGCTCACGAGGGTCCAGATGTGGAGCGCCTCCTTGCACAGCAGACGGGAGTGCGTGCCGCCCTGTTTGTTGAGGTAGTACGTGGTCGGTATTGTCCGTCTGGACTTGAACCACTTGACCCCAGAGCTGAGGAGCGAAGCTGACAGTGCCAGTCTGACTGCTCTGAGCTCCAACAGGTTGATGTGGCATCGGACTCCTCGGGGTCCAGAACCTGTGGGCTCTGTTGTCCCCCATGTGGGCTCCCCAGCCTATGAGAGAGGCATCAGTCGTAAGGATGACCGTCTGCTCGGGGCGGACAAACGGGATCCCTTACTGCAACCGGTCTGGGGCAGTCCACCATTGGAGAGCGTCCCACATCTTCTGGGTTACAGTGATCAGCTGGTCGAAGTGACCGAGGTGCTGAGTCCACTGGGCGGCCAGCTCCCATTGAAGGGGGCGCACGTGCAACCTGGCCCAACAGACCATGGAGGTGCACGCCACCATGTAACCCAGAAGGCGCAGAAAGTCCCGGGCAGGGCTCAAGTGCCCAACCAGAAATGATTGGGCAAAGGAGGAAAGAACCTCCGCCCTGTCCGCCGAGCTCTAGCTTGACAAGAGTCGAGCTCTGCCCCGATGAAGCCCATCGCCTGAGAAGGCACGAGTTCCGACTTGGCCTCTTGATCAGGAGGCCGAGTTGGGAGCAGGTTTGGAGGGCCAGATCCCTGGACCTCTCCACCTCCTGTTGGGTGGAACCTGCCAAGAGCCAATCGTTGAGATAAGGGTAGATTCTGACTCCTTGACGCCAAAGGTGGGCCGCCACCACTGCAATGCATTTGGTGAAGACCCGTGGGGCCGATGACAGGCCGAATGGCATGGCTTGGAACTCGTACAGGGTCCCTTTGACCCTGAAGTGGAGAAACTGCTGATGGGATGGATGGATTGGGACTTGAAAGAACGCGTCCTGCAGATCCAATGAATAGAACCACATGTTTCACTCCAGGGATGGTATGATCTGGTTCAGAGTGACCATCCAAAAGGTGCGAGACCTGAGAAACTGATTCAGGTCGTAGAGATCTAGAATGGGGCGCCAACCCCCATCCGCTGGGCACCAGGAAGTACCTGGAGACAAAGCCTGGGTCTGTTGGAGAATCCGCACCGAGCTATTGCCTCCTGCGGAGGCTGAGCTATTTCGTCTCAAGAGCCATCGGGTCCACTGGCATCGGTCTCCTCCCAGGTGGGTCGGCTGGGAGGCATGCTCAATTCTAGAGGTAGTCCCAACCGACCACTTCGAGAACCCACCTGTCCAAAGTGACAGCGGACCAGGCGGAAAGGAAGTGGCGGAGCCGACCCCCCATGGGAGGACCCAGAGCTGGCGTGACGGGTATCAATCAGTCAATCAATCAATCAAAATCTTTATTTATCCAGGCGATCACCGTTGAGCAAGCTCATTTACAAGGTGGACCTGCAGTTTGCAGGGACAAATGTACAGATACAAATAAGATATACATAAGACAATAAGAACGCAATGTTTACAATAACAATATGAGCAGGATATATACATTCCAATGGAATGGAATGGGGTATGGGGTGGCACCCCCCAACCTGTCACTGAGCAGGCTTAGAGGAAGAGGAGGCTCCAGGACCTGAGCCTCGGCCTCCTTTGTGGGCCTGCTGGGGTCCAGACTTGGGCCGAGGGCGCCAAGCTTGAGCCTGCTGCTGATCTCCTTGGTAGAAGGGCTGCCGAACCACAGGGGAAGAATGCCAAAAAGGTTTCTTCTTCTTCTGCTGGTTCTTGCCCAAAGAACTCTTGGCAGAAGTGGTGTCCAAGGTGGCACTGGACTGCTCTATGCACTGTAGGTGACCAGCCACTCCTGGACCGAACAGGTCGGTCCCCAGGAAAGGCACATCAGCTAACTTGTGCTGAGTATCCGCCGGGAAGGAAAACAGCCTCAGCCAAGCCCAGCGGCGAGAGGCCACTGCGGCAGCCATCGAGCAGGCACAAGAATCCCCGATGTCCAGGGCCATCTGGAGCTGCTGTTTGGCAACGGTATGGCCCTGGTCATGGACCTGTTTGACCGTGGTCTGCATGTCCATGGGGAGATGAGGGAGGACTTCGTCTAATGACCCAAGAAGGGCATGAGGGAAGTGTGCCATAATGACTGCTGAGCTGGCCTGACGAAGGCCCAAGGAAGAGGCTGCATAGACCTTTCAGGCAGTGTGGTCCATATTTTTGGACTCTTTGTCCGGAGGTCGGTCAGTGTCAGCCGAACTGCCAGTACGCCTGAACACAGAGGCGGTCACCAGGCTCTCGGCCAAAGGGTGCTCTGTGAATCCCGCAAGGGACCCCATGGGCACCGTGTATTTGTGGGCCATGCGGGCAGACGGTGCTGGGCATGAGGCAGGGCGCTGCCAAAGTTCAAGGGCCAGGCCAACAATGGCTTCGGCCACTGGAAAGGCCTCCGTCGGGGTTTCCCCTCTCTTTAGAATGTCTGTGAGAGGGTACTCCACCTTTTTCTGGATAGGTTCCATGGGCATTCCAGTGGAGTCAGAAATGAGACGGAGAATCCCTTGGAAGGAGGAACGGCCTCCCTCCAACCCCGTGCCAATGGACGACTCGTCATCCCCCGGATGCGAGCGAAGCCCAGTGACATCAGACTCCGAGGAGTCGTGATACAGCGGTCTACTGCCTAAATCACCCTCAATCCTCCGAAGGAGGTCCGGGGTGACCGTAACCGACAGACGTCAGGGAAGGCCGGTGTCTAGTCGGTCCTCTTTCGTGGAAGCTCCTCCCTGAGGCTGCTTAGGTGGCGGTTCCACCGGAATAGGTGGAGAGACCGGGATAGGCCGAACTGGAAGACGGACCCGCCCCACGGGAGGAGGAACCAGGGACTTCGGTTCCGGAGGGGTCGGCTTTGGCCTGGGAGGCGAAGGCCAAGTAATGGCCGGAGTGGGCGGCGGAGCCAGCTTCTGCCCGGTCAGGATCAGCTGTTGCCACATAAGATGCTCATAGCGCTGGAGTTTCCGCCGGAGCCTCTCGTCGTCTGAGGAGGATGATGACCTGTGGCGTCGCCTCCTCTTCGAGCGCTTATGGCTCTTCCTCGGTCATTTGGCCGAGGGGGTCCTGGACCGTGACCGAGATCGGGGACGCCAACTCGGTCGATCGGGAGACACCAGAGTGATCGGTGAAACCCTAGGGTCCGGAACAGGTCCCTGATGGGGACACCAGCGGGCTGGGTCTCCTCATCTGGAAATACCAGGACCAGAGTCCGTTCTAGTGAGTCGTCAGCACCGGTCGGCGACATAGGGTCGATCGGGTCGAGGATAATCTCGACCTCATCGGTCACGTCCTCGGTCCCCTGGCCAGACGGTAGATCCGTGAAGCCGGCGGCCAGGGATGCGATCTCAACTGAGGTCGAGACCGCGTATTCCTGGGACTCGGACCTTTCTCGGACCCAAGAACGTCTTCGCCGGGACGAAGACAACAGGTCCTTTTCTCTCTTCCGAGAGCGGGAGGAGTGCGAGCCCGAGGGCGCCTCTTCCCAGGTGGGGAGAGACTGGCACATATTCCTAAAGGATCCCGTAAAGGTGGAGCCCAGGTTCAGTGGGACGAAGAAGCTTCGATTGGCCGAAGTGCAAGCGGCTTCTTCCTCGAATGCCTTCATCTGTTCCAGCTGATCGGCGGAGCCCGCGGCCGCGGAAACCACCCACCTAGCCTCCTTTAACTTCACCAGAGGGTTCCTTTTTTCCGGTCTCCACAGCTTCAGGCGTGCCTTGCGGTCGTCCAGTATGTTGGGATGGAAAGCCAAGCAAAAGCTACACAACGAGGTGTCATGGCCGACACCTAGGCAGTAGACGCACATGAGGTGGGGATCGGTGCGTGACATCTTCTGGCCGCAGGGACACCGGCGAAATCCCAGGGAAGATTTCTCCTCCATGATCGATGCTGCAAAAGCGCGACCACTAACTCGAACGAGTTTGAGCTTCGGTAAAACTGACAGTTTGAAAGCCAGGGCCTATGAAATGTGAGAGCATGAGGGAGGCAACCTGTATCTTCCAGTGGAAAGGAAGATCTGGCGTCATGGGGCGGAGCCGAGGTATATACCACCCGGGTGGGTGGGAGAAGCCAGCTTGAAGACTTCCGGCAGATTTAAAGTGGAAGGGGACAATGCCAAACAGTGTGGATGAACAACATAACCACGCTCCTAGAACTACTGTTACGGTAAGTTCTTACTTAACTGTTCTATCTTCTTCGGGGGTATCTCAGTCATCTGGTCTCACCATAGGAACGAGTCCCAAGCAATTACAGGTGCAAACAAACAGTCTGGAAAGAAGGTCAACCTTAAGCTTAAGACAGCAGGCCCTGCAACACAGCCCTGCCAAATCCTGCATGTTCTCTAGAAGCAATGTCCAGACTGTAGTGCTTGGTAAAAGTATGGATGGTACTCCAGGTGGCAGCCACACAAATGTCCATGGCCAAGACCCCTCAGAAGCAAGCCACAGAGGTGCCATGCCTTGTGTGGAATGAGCTTTGACAGCTACAGGCAATTCTTTGCCATACTATTAGCAGAACACAATGCAGTTAGCCAACAAACTGGACAAACACTGTTTGGAAACCCGAACGCCCTCTCTACCTGGGGCGAAAGAAACAAACAACTGCTTCGACTTTCTACATTCCTTGGTTCGGAGCAGGTAATATTTCCAAGTTCTGTGCACATCTAACGTATGGAGCAGTGCTTCCCCTGGATTGGCACACTCAGGAAAATAAACAGGTAGGTGGACAGATTGGTTCAGTGTAAACTCAGACACCACCTTAGGAAGAAACTTAGGATTTGTAAGCAAAGACAACCTGTCTTCGTGGAAAATCAAATAAGGCTCCTCGCACCAGAAGGCCTGAAACTTTGAAATTCTTTGAGCAGAAGTAATAGCAACTAAAAATAACATAATAAGTGCAGCTCACAAGTTGCAGCTGGCTCAAAAGGAGACAGGGTCAACTTCTCCAAAACAAAATTCAAATCCCAAGCCAGAACCGGGGAACAGACTGGAGGTATCAGATGCAGGATGCCCCCCAAAAAAGGTACAGGAGGCATCCAGCTGAGCTATGGTACCATCACCCATGGGCTCATGAAAGGCCGAGATAGCCGAAAGGTGCACCCTGAGAGAGAAGTACTGGAGACCTGAATCAGATAGAGAGATCAGGTAGTCCAGAATCTAGTTCACCGGACAGGTGAAAGGGTCCAGATTATGCTTGGCAGCCCATATGGCAAACTGCTTCCACTTCATGGCATAAGTGACTTGGGTGGAGGCCTTTCGGGCAGCCACTAGAACATCCATCACTTTGTTGGAAACCCCATATCTGGTGATGGCTACATCCTCAGGAGCCAAGCATGCAGATGGAAGGACCCGAGATTGGGATGGACCAGGGTCCCCTGAACCTGGGTCAGCAGATTCCTGCAGAGGGGGAGAGGGACTGGAGGTTCCTCCACCAGCTGCTGTGAAAGAGGAAACCACATCTGGCAGGGCCAAAATGGGGCTACCAGGATCATGGTGGCCCCCACAATCTGCAACTTGATTAGGACTCTCTGGATTAGAGGAAACAGGGGGAAGGTGTAAAGAATTCTCCTGCTCCAGGAGAAGGACGTGTCTCACCAGAAAACTCCAGGCCCTGGATCTAGCGAACAGAAATGGGGCACTTTTGTGTTGAGTGTGGATGCAAAAAGGTCCAACTCTGGATGACGCCATCTGTTGACTAGCTCTTCAGTGACGGATGAGATAAGTTCCTACTTGAGCATGCTGGACTGAGTCCGGCTGAGGCTATCCGCCAGAGTGTTTAGCACTCCTGGGATGTGGACCGCTGAAAGAGTCAGGTTCTGGTTCAATGCCCAATACCATACTCTCATGGCTTCCCTGCACAGGGGGTAGGAATGTGTCGCCGCCCCCCCCCAGCTTGTTGATATAGTACACTACACTCAGGTTGTCCGACTGAATCAGCAACTGGCCCGGGAGAAGGTGGTTCTGAAAGGCCTGCATGGCATACAGAAACAACCGCATCTCCAGGACATAGATATGCAGGGAGGCTTCAATCTGGGACCAAGAACTCTGAGTTTGAAAGGGACCCAGGTGAGTCCCCCAACCCAAACCAGAGGCATCCATGGTGAGGATTTGAAGTGGTGACGAAATCTGGAATGGAACTCCCTGCAGAAGATTCAGGGGAGCCATCCACCACTGGAGCACTTTGCAGACTGGGGAAGAGACCAGCACTAACTGATCTAGATCATCCGTACGCTGGTCCCACTGAACTTGGAGAGTCCGCTTGAGAGTGTGCAGTGTTACAGCGGGTATGGCCACTATCAGACCCAACAGTCTCAGGTACACCCTGGCCAGGATGTAACGGCTCTGAACCACCTCTTGAGCCTGAGCAATAGAACATTCTACCCTGGCCTGAGGCAGAAAGGCCTTCCCCTGCTCCGAATCTAGAACTGCCCCTATATACTGCAATCTTTGGGATGGCACCATGACAGACTTGGGCAGATTGTCGGCAATGCCCAGGGACAGAAACAACTGAAGAGTTTTCTCTAAGGTCCCCAGAAGCAATTCTCTGGATGGGGCCTTTAGAAGCCAATTGTCCAGGTATGGGAAAACGTACATTCCCTCCCTTCTGAGGGCTGCAGCCACCGCTGCTAAGCACTTGTTAAAGACCTGCAGTGCAGAGGACAAGCCAAAGGGCAGCACCTTGAACTGGTAATGCTAGCCCTGAAAAAGGAACTGGAGAAACCTCCTGTGTGGAGGATATAATGAGATGGGCAGGAATGTATCCTGCATATCCAGAGAACACAGCTAGTCACCTTGTTCGAGAAGGGGCATCACACCTGGCAAAGCTACCATTCAAAACGTTTTGTACTGGACGCACAGATTGAGGTCCTCTAAGTCTAAGATGGGCCTCAGATCTCCAGTCCTTTTAGGGACCAGGAAAAACCTGGAATAAAACCCTTTGTTCCTCTGACTCCTGGGCACTGGCTCTATGGTCTGCTTGTGCAGAAGGGAAGACCCACTCCACCATCACCTCTCTACTCAGACTCACCGATTTCATCCTCACTGAAATGGATAACGGGAGCATCACCTCCGCTATCTTTGTCGACCTTGCAAAGGCCTTCGACACAGTCTCTCACACCCTGTTCCTGTCCAAGCTCTCCCTCTCCGGGTTATCAGGTTCTGCTACCAGGTGGTTTCAGTCTTACCTGACAGGCAGGACCCAAACTGTCTGAATTGGCTCTTCCACCTCTGTCTCCCTCCCTGTCACTTCAGGGGTCCGCCAAGGCTCAGTCCTTGGACCAATGTTGTTTTCCATCTTCCTAAATGATCTGCCTTCGGCCAGCCAACATACTTCCATCCACATGTATGCCGACGATACAGTACTGTATGTCTCTGGTCCATACCCCTCAGAAGTATCAACCAGACTCCAGCAAGACTTCAGCAGGGTCCAACTCTGGTTCAGTTCCAAGCAACTCTTTCTAAATCCTAAGAAAACTGTCTCCCTCACATTTGGCACAAGGGCGAAACTCTCCCAACTACACTCCACCCCTACCTACCACACCCTTGATGGCTCCCCCTGGAGACGTGGACTTCATTCAGTTACCTTGGGGTCTGGCTAGATCAGTACCTTGACTTTTCCGCTCATATTGATGCAATCCACAAGAAACTGTATCCCATGCTGGGTGCTTTATACCGCAACAGAAGTTGCATCCCCCTGCCTATGCGCATGGCAACTGTGCAAAAAATTATTCTCCCTATACTGGACTACGGGGACGTAGTCTATAGTGCAGCCCCCAAGTCCTCCCTCGCCAGACTTGATCCACTCTTCCACTCATTCTGTCGCTTCGCCCTGGCCTGCCCCCCCACAACCCATCACTGTGATCTATATCGTTCACTCAGTGTGGAACCCCATAGCTGAGGACAGCTGCTTTATAATATTGAAGAAGGTGGGGTCCTCTGGAGGAGACCTAGGGGTGTGCTTGACAGAGTCCTCACTGATAGAAGAAGCAGTGGACCTGTCAGAAGAAAGGCGGTCTTCCTCCTCCTCTTCCTCATCAGAAAGAATGAGATCAGTATGGTACTTCTCCTTGATCTCTTCAAGGTCCAGGTCCGATGCATGAGGGACCGATGACGGCCTGCTGGGAACTGCCCGCAGTCATCTAGTAGGAGTCTATGACAAAGCTGCCATCGACGGCGCAATCAACAAAGATCTAAAGGTGACACGCTGGTGAACTATCACGGAAGTGAATTTAGTCAAGATCTCATTAAGGTTGACGACCGTAGATGACTGCGTCGATGGGGGGGGGCAATGGCGCAGGTAGCGACGACCCGGAGGGGCCCTGAGGAGCCAAAAAAGCTGCAACCCGCAAGCCTGGGCTGGGATCAGGCCTTGTCGGGAGAGTGGACGACGAGCCCGTCGTTGAAGGGGCCGACAACCTGGGGGTCGATGGCCAGCTGCCCTGGGTATCAGGCAGAGGTGCTATCAGTATGGGTCTGGTGGGCAAAGAGACCTGGACAGCAGGCCTATGCGTTGGTGCAGCCACAGCCAATGACTAACCCCCGGATGAAGGAGAGGAGGCCACCGGGAAGCGAGAGCGCCGCGGGGTGGGGGTGGGGTCCCAATCTTGGTCTTTTTTGTGACTTTTCCCCAAGGACTTGTCTTGGGCCTTAGAGTCCTGGCAGCTCGATGACCCTGACGGTGACTGAGAGGCTGGGACCCCGGAGGACACCTGCCCAGAACTGGCTACCTGTTGCTCCATTAGAATTTTTTTGCGAACCTTTTTGCATCACTTTAGGGTTGTTTGATAGAACTTCTGGCAGAGATCACAGTCAGAGACTTCGTGGTCAGGCCCAAGACAGCAAACACAGAGAGAGTGTTTGTCTGTGGAGGCGGTCTTCTTTCCGTGGCGGAAGACAGAAGTCAAAGGATTAGCTCTCCACATAAACTAAATAAAGGAATCTCTTTTTAAAAAAAATTCTAAGGTAAATGAAAGTAAAAAGCTGCAGGCAAAAAAGGCTTGAAACTGTGACGGAGCTTCTTCGGAGACCTGTGTGAGCAAGTCTATGGCAGGAAAGAACTGAGGAGGGAGTGGGGCCACTCACACCTTTATAGGGTTGGTGATGTTGTCACATGACTGTGTTGGTGGCCCCAGTTGTACTGCTGAAAATCTTCCATGTGGATTCTGCTTCACCGGTGGTGAAGTTCCTACAGTGAGACCTGATGACTGAGATACCCGAAGAAGATTTGACTATACTGAAAATTAGGGTTCAAAATGTTGAAAATCACCAAAGTTATGCATGAAAGTTGAAAACTTTCAACATACCTTTATAACTGTTTTTTTTTTTTTTAAGAGTCTGACTCCAAAATTCCATCATAATCGTCATAACCCCACTTCATGATCCTGGCAGATGAAATTTTTCAAATCCCGCCCGAAAGTTGATTTTGCTGAGTGACTGCGAAACCACCTATCAGGATGTATTTGAAAAATATTGCCCACCTTGTCCATAAGGCTAAGGCATGGTCCCAAAAAGGCCATGTTGAAAATCTGGTGGAAAAATATTGAAAAAAGTAGCAAAGTTAGCCGGCCCGGTGGTGCTGAGGGTCGAGGCACTGGACGCCACACCGGCAACCCGGGTTCAGGAACGGGCCCGGGTTGTCAGGAGTCGGCAGGGTAAGAGAGAACTGAGCGTCCGAGGGACTGCTCTTCTCTCCAGGGTGGGGTGGTGCAGCTGCCGGTGCGCTGGTGGCCTCTAGCGAAGGCTGGGGGTGCTACAGCGACACAGGCAACACAAGGGGTGAGATGGGGCATGGCGCCAGGAGGTGCGCATGCAGAAGCGTGCTCACCCCGTCCACTGGCATCATTGCACGCACCACTCACAAGGGGACCAGAATAGGGAAAATGGGGACTGGTCGCATCAGCTTGATGGCTGTTTCCGCGGGAGGTGCCCAGCTCTGAGGGCACTGCGGCACGTTACTGGATCCGGTCCTGGTGGGTGAGCGTGGGGGGGGGGGTTCTCCACCACGCCGCCATGGGGGTAGAGCTGTGAGCAGTCCGACTGGGAGCTGGGGTCCTCGGGACGGCGGCCGGAGGGATTAGGATGCCTAGACGCAGGTAAGCAGACTGGGAGCCAAGGCAGAAAAAGTATTAACTAAAAAAAGTATCAAAGTTGTGAGTGAACATTGAAATATTTCAATGTTCACTAACTTGGTCATTTTACCTTATTTTTCCACCAAATTTTCAAAACAGTCTTCTTATGACCCCACCTCATTAACCCAGTAGGTGAAAATGTTCATATCCTGCCTGAAAGGTGAATTCCCGGAGTGACTGCGAAATCACCTTTCAGGATGGATTTGAAAAATGTCACCTACATTGCTCATGAAGTGGGGTCCAAAAAAGGCCATGTTAAAAATTAGGTGAAAAATATTAAAAAATTACCGAGTTACTAGTAAAATATGAAATGCACTGGAAATACATCAACTGCACTTAACCCTGTTCCCTCAGTTCGTAGTTGCGGTTCTAGGAGAATTACATGTTTTCATTGCAAGAGTGGATCTACAGCATTGGACGGGTTTTAGGTGAGTGAGGGGTATGGGGTAGTGGGTGCTGAGTGGGGGATTGTGGGCTCAGGGCTGGCTACAAAAGACATTGATGGTCGGTTTTCTGATTTTCAGGAGTCACTTTACTGTTGGAACTGCATTTCTTCGCCTAATATCCACATTTTAAACTAGTGTTGCCTGTAGAAGCTGGGACTTGTACACAGCCTGGGGCTCCCGACAGAAGAAAGGCTAGTGCTGTTCAGTAAAGGTTATAGAACACCATTTGGGATGGTGTAAAAATGGTTACCACTGCTGTAAGGGTGAGTTCTGTAGCCGACCGTGACCTCCGCGGGAGAGGCCAAATTCTGCAGTTAGTTCCGTGGCCACAAAACCACAAGAAAACTGAGGGCTTTGGCCAAGACCCTTTTAAGAGGCTGTAAATCTTGACCCAGAAACTCAGTGATGAATGCACCTCTTGTGGGATAAGGTGGAGGTGAGTGGGAGGAGGATCATCCAGGCCACAGAACTGCAACAGAAATGATTGTTGGGTTCTATAGTGGCGCATGGCTCATCATACCAGATCTATTCAGGATACCATCTTTCCTAGTAGATGAAGCTACTGGCAGACATTAACCCACCCAGTGCCTGGATTTGAAATGGCGGAGGTTGCTGCATGCTACAGGGCAAATATCTATTCCTCTGTAAGGAACACTGTTGAGATCTGTCCTAACCCCTCCCCCATGGACAAGAGACTGGGGGCAAAACATAATTAGAAGCTTATCTCCTGATTAAAAATCAAAGCCATATCACTGAAGGTACTCCGCTAATGCAGCAGTCGATGCTTCTGTTGCAGCTACTTTTGCTCTGCTTAGTCAATCACCATGTAGGGGGCACCTAAAACACCCCCCTCCCCCCGAGATTATTAGTCAGTTCTGCAAAATGTCTCATCGACAGTGCCTACCTCCAACTGTGAACCAAAGAAACTAGTCAGTGAAGGAGCGCAGTCAGAAAGTGGAGAACATCCTTTTTGAGGTTCAAGCACAGAAATTCTCTGGGCTAGACTACCTAAATAATCAATCAGAGGGGTTCCATTCAGAAGTGAGCATTTTTTTTTTTTTTGTGAATATATTTTTATTGCAAGTTTCTAATATGATCTTCGTGGTACAATCAGATAGCAACAAAGACTGATACACAATCTGTGTTGGGTCATTTTTTTTTTTTTTTTTACATCTTGCACCATCAGACTACCATACATGCTATGTAGCTAAATCTCTTCCTCTCTCTTAGGCACAGCGCAAGAAAAAAGTGAGCTTTTTTGACAAAAACGTTGTGCTGCTCGAGGTCCTAGGCAGGGTGCAAATCCCCCAATTTCTTGGGGATAGTAAAGTATGTCAGTTACACCACTGCTTTACCAAGAGTGACATGTCCAACCACTGATAAAAGTGAAGACCAGCAATGGGTCTATCAAGGGTGCTGCCGGAATGGAAAAGGCCATTCCTTTATGCATCAAGTACAGCTTTTTGCAAAACTCCTGGTAGAGCTGAGGATTTATGTAGGGACTCCCAGTCTCACTGAAACTTATTGGGCATGACTGTATGAAGGTGGATTCCCTCCTCAATTTCACCAGCTGAGAGTTCCTGAGATACTGCTGCAACTGTTAGGATATTGTCTCGTTCAAGACAGAGGAATGAAGCACATGTTTCATCAGGGGTTTGATATTCCCTGCATAGAAAACAGTCCTTGGAGAGTCATGTGATGTGGCTGATGCAGGAGGAAGCTGGCTGAGAGAGCTCCACTCCAACTGCCACATAATTTACCTGTAAAAACCTGATAAAATTAGAAACTTGTCGATTGAAAATATACTACCAGATACAGAACTTCAGTGAGATACAAAAGAATGAATCTGCAGAATTCTGCAGCCCAGAAACAGCCATCGAAACAACTAAAGGCAGGATCCCGACAACAGCAGGGTGCCATGGAGATAACCGAGCAGCTAAAGCGGCTGTCTGAAGAAATGACTGCGTTATGATCAACAGTAACTGTGGTCTTAAAGGATCTCACAAACAAGTAAAAGGCACAATTGCCACGCACAAAATCCACATTGGGGATGCAGAGGCAAGAACTGCAAGTCTGGAAACTGCTTTAGAAAAAGAAAATCAGAATATTATCATGACGAACTGATTAAAAAATCTAGAGGAAGGTGCTGAGTACCAAGATTATTCTCAGATGAGGAATAATCTGCTACTGTTCAGGCTCCCTGAGGGGGGAAAAGGAACAGATTCCACAACATATTAAAATAAGTATTTTGTAGATCTCTTTGGCCCCCTCCAAACAGACAAGGCTACCTGATCAAATGAGCACACAGCAGTCTAGTGGCAAAACTGGGCCCCAATGATAGCTTGTGTCCTCATTCTCCACATTGTGAACTTTCAACAAAAGATCTTCGTTCAAAGAAAAGCCCAAGACCTCCCCACGCTCTCCTATCAAGGCTAAAAATTGCAACTGTTTAATGACTTGAGCCAAAGTGTGAGGGAAAAGAGACAGCACTCTGCCGACGTGAAAGCAGGCATGCACAAATCTGGGACTAGATTCCACTTGATGTACCCAGCCCAACTTAAGACTGCGGTTGAACTGGGGACAGAAAACGTGCAACATGGTGGATGAAGCCGAAAAGGCCCTTGCTGTAGAGTTCCCGAACATACTCCTGTATTGGAAGCCAGACTGCCCCATCAAGGACATAATGGTGTAAGCTGGCCCGATGGCGCAGCGGTGGAGCTACCATTCGCGACGTCGGTGACCTGGGTTTGGGAATGAGCCTGGGTCACTAGAGGGCTGGCCTGGGAGAGGAGACTTGACAGACCTAAGGAATTATCTCCTTTGGGTGGCAGGACAGTGAGGGATGCTTGTGGGATGGGATTCGGCTGGAGTCCGAAGTGGGACATGTTTCCTTGGACTTCCTTGCATGCTGCCGCCTTCGGGAGCGGGACTGCAATGGAGAAAGTAGTAACCCCCTCCCCGTGTGTTAGGACCTCCTGGATTGGTGGTCACCCCTACCACTGGCATGGCTGTTGCAGGCACACCATGGTGGACAGAACCATCCCTCAAGACAGCCCCACCGCGAGGGGCAATCTTGCGGTGTTTATGTCCCACGGCTGGAGTGTGTTCGGGCACTGGGGATGATCCAGGGGAGAAGCCATGGGCGGGGAATTGATAAGTTCATTTTAAAAAAGGACACAGTGAGGCCGAAGTGAGAAATGAAGCACCAGCACCAATCTCTAGCCTGTCTGCAACAGCTCTCCAGTCAGCCACACATGAGGCACTCACTTTGCAACCTCCTCCCGCCAATGGACTGCACTGCACAATGAACTGGAAGGACCAGACACCCCCCAACAAACAACCAGACTCCCTAACATCACCTCCTAAGCCTCGCATCATGTCTGAACCCTGCAGATGTACCTCAGCCATCGCACACACCTAAAGGGCTCCCTGGTCAGTGATACAGCATCATGAGGCATGGTACAGCTCAACAGTGAAGCAGACCGCTGAACGGTCTATCCTGCTGGACTCCACTCATCATCAGCAGGGATGTGAGTACCATATAAGTGCCTCACATGGTGGGAGACAGGCAGGGTACAACTAACTTTCCTTGTTAGGGGGATCTGAGATAATCCTGAGACAGCTGTGTGGGGCATCTACAGTAGGATATTTGTGGCTTCATCTACAGCAACTGTCCCTTAACATTTGGCACGGGACTGTTGAGTGTTTTCCTTCCTCCGCTAACCACCATGAACAGAGGCTGGTTGCCTCTACCTTCCCAGCACCATGCACTGATGCAGACTGTTGGGGACGATGGTATCCACTGCCTAACTGTCAACATGGCTGGCAGAGCCGAGCACAGCAGGAAACAGAAACTGCTATTAACACAGCCCTGTGATTTTTCTCTCACAGGGTGTGTGTAGCAGCTAATCCCCAAGTCTCTCAACTTAACCACTCTTAGAGGATGCTGAACTCAGTTCTCAAGGTATTGGAATGTTGTGAAACTGTTTTATAAGTTTGCCTTAAAACAAAGTAGAAGTAGAAGAATCAGCATTTATATAGTGCTTTTCATACACAGTGTATCCCAATGTGCTTTACAAGCAATGCTAGACTGGTAGTGAAGTAACTGTATGTGTAGTGGCGGCCATATCGCACATCAACACCCACATACAGCCTGGACAACTGCATGATCTGGTTTATGGGAAGGGGAATGTTGGCCAGGACACTGGGAATGTCCCCTACTCTTTGCAAAGAATGCCCTGGGTTCTTTTACTTCCACCTGGACACCCATCAGGACAGCACCAGGATGGGTAGAAGGGACCTCGGTTTAATGTCTCATCGGAAGGACGGCACACCCCAGCAGTATAGCACCCCCCTAATACTGCACTCAGATGCTAGTGTTTTAGGTACGAATCCAATCCCGGTGTGGGACGAGAACTCATGACCTTCTGGTCCAGAGGCGGACGTACTACCAACTGAGCCACACCGACGAGTGTAGGTGTACATTGAAATACTGTACTAATGCAACCTATTTTTTGTGTTTTAGCTAGTCAAAATGTTTTACATGTGTTTTACACATCATACATAATAGATCTGACACAAGAGCAGAGAAAATCGACAATTATAACAATTGGGTAGGAAACATCCAAACAGCTGGTGGCAGATCTCAAAGCAATTAATGCGGAATTCACAAAATTCTATGAAGATCTGTACTCCTTTGATGACAGCCCCCCTCCAGAACGATATGAAAACTGCTTGGAAAACATCACCAACCCAACCTGACACAAAAACATAGAAGAAACACAGAAGTTGACGGCAGACAAGGACCGCTAGGCCCATTCAGTCTTCCCGTATACCCTACCTGTATCAGTGGCCGCTGACCCTAACTGGACATCGGCTTTAGCTTCACCTTCCCACCTCTAGGGTTCCCTTATGCCTATATCTCCGCATGCTTGAATCCTGCCACTGTGCTCGCTCCTACCACCTCTTAGGGCAGGCTATTCCATTCATCCACCACCCTTTCTATGAAAAAGAACTTCCTTACATTACCGCTTATTCTGCCCCCCTCTAATCTCATACTGTGCCCCCTTGTTTTTGTCCCTCTCTTTTACCAAAAGATGTCTTCCACTTGCACCTTGTTTATGCCCTTAAGATACTTGAAGGTTTCTATCATAACTCCCCCTTCCCTCCTCTCTTCCAGAGTGTATATACATATATATATATATATATATATATATATATATATATATATGTGTGTGTCTCTAAATCTCTCCTCATAAATGTTCTGTTGCAAGCCCTACACCGTCTTAGTCACCCTTCTCTGAACTGCCTCCACCTTGACTACGTCCTTACAAAGATGTAGCCTCCAAAACTTCACACAGTTCTCCAGATGAGGCCACACCAGTGTTTTGTATAGTGGTATCACCACCTCCCTCCTTCTGCTGGTGATACCCCTTCCTATGCACCCATGCCACTGGCCCTCCCTACAGCCACTGTACTCTGCTTGGCCCCCTTCAGGTCATCTGATATGAAAATCCCCAAATCCCTTTCCTCCCTGGTGACTGTCAGCAACTCCCCCACTCCCCAATGCTGTAGCTGTCCACAGGGTTTCTGCATCCCAGGTGCATGATTTTGCACTTCTTCGCACTAAACTTCAGTTGCCACACTTTGGACCATTTTTCCAGCTTTCCTAGGTCCCTCCTCATTTTTTCCACCCCATCTGGAGTGTCTACCCTGTTGCAGATCTTAGTGTCATCTGCAAACAGGCAAACCTTCCCTTCCAGCCCTTCTGCAATATCACTAATAAAGACATTAAAAAGGAATGGCCATGGCCAGCAGCGCAGAGGGCTGAGGTGCTATGCCTTAGCTCGTGCAACGCCGGTGACCCAGATTCAGGGTGCCGGCTAATTGGGGGTGGGGGGGACAGCAGGATCGAGCAGCCTAACAGCAGCTCTCCTCTCCTCTCCCAGGGATGTTGTCGCTGCCACTGGGTGGAGGTCCGGTGGCAGCAGGTCAGGGCGGCATCTCGGAACACGGAGTGCACATGCCTCCACATGTGCACGCCCGAGGAAGGGCGAAAACTGGGGAAAAAATACATACAAACATAAAATCTGACAGCAGATAAGGACTGCTTGGCCCACCTAGTCTGCCCATTTCACTACTTATTGGATAGGCTGCAGATCCTAGTTAACCAACAGCCTACTTCCTCCTACACCCCACTGGAATTGCCTTATGTCTGTCCCATGCATTCTTAAATAAATATAAAAAAAAAAAAAGACTGGCCCCAGGACTGATCCTTGAGGTACCCCACCGGTCATCCCTGTTTCCTCGGGTTGGATCCCATTTACCACCACCCTCTGCTTCCTGTCCCCCAACCAGTTTCTAACCCAGTTCACCACCTTGTGGCCCACGCCCAAGCTTCCCAACTTATTTACTAGTCTTTTATGTGGAATAGTGTCAAAGGCCTTGCTGAAATTGAGTAGGCAACATCTACCACTCCCCCCGATCCACCTCCTTCGTCACCCAGTCAAAAAAATCTATCACATTTGTTTGACATGACCGTCCTGCTGTGAATCCATGCTGCCTTGGACACTATGCTCCATTGGAGTCCAGGTGTTCCTCAATACTTTCTTTAAGCAGTGCCTCCCTGATATTATCCACTACTGAGCTGAGGCTGACCGGCCTATAGTTTCCTGCCTCCTCTCAGCTTCCATTTTTGTGAAGAGGGACTACATGTGCTCTCCTCCAGTCCTCCAGAACTACTCCTGTACTGAGCGATTCACTGAATGTGGCTGCCAGTGGTGCTGCTGGCTCCATCCGTAGTTCCTTTAGTATCCTGGGATGTTTGTCATCTGGTCCCATTGCCTTATCCACCTTCAGTTTTGTGGCTTGCCTTATCCACCTTCAGTTTTGTGGCTCCTCTAGGACTCTCTCTTCTGTCAATGGACTGTTCACCCCGGCTGTGTATCTGATGCCTTGCTGTGGTCCCTGTCCCTCCCCTTCTTCAGTGAAAAGTGAGCAGAAGAATTTATTCAGTATTGACTCCTTTTCCAGGTCTCCCTCCACACACTCCCCTTCCTCCCCTCTGAGCCTTACAATCCCACCCCTGGTCTTCCTTCTCTCACTGATGTACCTACAGAATGTCTTGTCCCCTTTCTTCACCGTTTGTGCTAATCTTTCTTCGGTTTGCACCTCTGCACTCCTAACAGCTTTCCCCGCTTCCGTCAGACAATTTAGGTACACCACCCTATCCTCTTCCTTGTGTGTCTCCTTATATTTTCTGAGAGCCCTCCTTTTGGCTCTTACTTTCTCTGCTACAACTTTAGAGAACCACAGTGGTTTGTTCCTTCTCTTGCCTTTGTTTCTCAGCCTAATGCATTGGTTTGTTGCCTCCAATATGGCTCCTTTTATGTGTGCCCACTGCTCAACCCCCATTTTGCATCCCTCCCTGCCAGGGCTTCTTTGATACCTAGCCCCATCCTAGCAAAGTCCGCCCTCCTGAAATCCAAGACTCTTGCCTTTGTGTGGCTTGACTGTGACCCTGTACCCATGTTAAACCACAGTGTGTGGTGGTCGCTGGATCCCAGGTGCCTTTCCACCTGGACATCTGTGATTCTGTCTCCACTGGTCAGTACTAGGTCCAGAATCACCCTGTCCCTGGTGGGTTCTAGCACTAGCTGCCTGAGACCTGCCCTCTGCAGGGAACCCAAGATGTCTCATCTCCTGGCTGAGGCTGCCAATGGGATGATCCAATCTACATCTGGCTTATTTATTTATTTATAGCATTTTGATAATCGGGTCAACCCACCGAGACCAGAGGTCCCTTTTTCAGGGGCGACCTGGAATTAGTTACATACATTTACATAACACAGCAAGTATGGTACAGTAAATTACATACAATTACATAATACAGGCATATTAAAATCAACTAGCAGCAGTACCTACTCTTTTGTTGCTACCTCATGTATTTCTTCCATTAGCAATCTGTCCACCTCTTCCCCCTAAGATGGAGGCCTGTAGATCACCCCTATGTGAATTGCTGTGCCATTTCCAGGCTCAAGGGTGACCCACACTGCCTTGTCCTCCCCGTGTCTGCCCTGTACCGCAGTTGCCTTTATACCTTCCCCGACATACAGGGCCACCCTCCCCCCTTTTTTTATCCTCCCTATCCCTCCTGAATAGAGTATAACCTGGTACACACACCTCCCAGTCATGGTTTACAGTACACCACGTCTCGGTTATTCCACCGTGTCCAGTTCAGCCTCTGCCATCAAGGTCACCAGGTCTGGGATTTTATTTTCCAGGCTGCGGGCATCTGTGTACATGACCTTCCATACTTTACTGCCTGTCTACCTTCTATTCCTGCTTTTGCCTTCTTGTTTCTTCCCTCCAACCCTGGTTTCCTTCCTTTGCTGCCTCCCTTCCTCCTCCATTCCCCTTGTAACTGTTTCAGGTGTACCTGTCAACAACTTAACTTCCTGATCTTCCTTTCTGGCTGCTCTAATATGTGAGGGTGGGCTACTTGAGTCTCCCTGCTCCCATCCGCAGAACATGCAAAACAACTGTATGCAGAACTCACCGCCACAGAGATACATGAAGCTCTAGCATCTCTACCTAAAGGGAAAGCCCCTGGGAATGACTGCTTCTCCCCAGATTATCTCACCTTCATGACAGAGCTTTCGCCAGTCCTTAAAGTGATATATATAGAAGCTCTGAAGAGGGAGACTTTACTACAATCATTGAGGTCACACAAAATTACAGTCCCTTAAGCCAGGGAAAGACCCTACGCTATGCATGAGCCACTGTTCAATAACCCTGTTAAACATAGACACAAAGGTCCTAGCTAAGGCCCTGGCCTACTTTCTACTGAAGGTGCTACAATTTCTTAGAAGTCCATCTGAAACAGGATTCATGCTTGGGTGGCACAAGAAAAGTTACCAGTATATGCAACACAGCAGACATGCTGGATTATCAGATAGCCCTCACTATTTAGGACACAGAGAAAGAGTTTGGGTGCAATGGCCTTACCTCTTCTGAATGATGAAGAGGTTTGGAATTCCCCCGGTCCACTTAGGCCTGGTCAGATTGCTATATACAAGGCCCAAGGGTGCCATCTGTACAAACAGTCTCATCTCAGAAGACATCCCCCTGAGCAGGACGACGAGGCACAGCTGCACTCTGTCTCCCTCCCTGTTCAATCTCAGCTTTGAACCCCTGTTCCTCAACATTAAAAAGATGCACAGATCCAAGGAATCCCAGTTGCCAGCACTGAACCGAAGTTATTGGCATATGCAGATGACGGGGAGCACGACAATTCACTCCCGACTATTCGCTCCTTACAAATTCAGTCCTGACAACTCGCAACAATGAAAGTTGGCCCCCTGTAACAACTCAATACAGCTTCAATTCGCTCCCGAGTGCCACTTTTCGCTCCCATATACATTGCAAAACAAATTGACATTACAACAGCAGAAAGTAACAAAATATCCTTACCGTATTAGTACTGATGTGTAGACAGGAAGTGAAGTCGCCGCCTTAGTTACCCCGTAGTTACCATGTGTAGGCAGGATGTGAAATAGTTATTCAGTCGCCGCCTGAGTTGATCAAGGTATGTTAAAAACACAATACTTTATTAAGAGGATGTTAAAAATCCATTAGATTAGGTAAATCGAAAGTCTAATAGTCAAAGCCATGTGCGAGTCCCCTAAGAAACTCCTCCGTAGTACGCTCCTCACTTTTACTAATAATGTAGGCAAGCCGTTCCACATTGTCACGATACACCTTCCGAGACACAGTTGGGGCATTCCCAGCGATCAATTGTTCAAGCTCTCCATCCCTTTTTCTTTGTACACCTCTGAGATTGTCTATGAACTTCCACAGTGGGATGCGACATGCATAGGATAGTCTGCATCCCTCTGTGGAAAGCTTCAACAACATTATTTGTCTTGGCTCTCCCATGACTGACACTTTCTGCATGGTTCCAGAGAACAAGCTCAAAATGGGGCTGTCTCCTGCCTGTGCCTCTCCTATTAGGGCGTCCGAGCCAGACATCTTCGAAATAGTCAATAACCGGTAGTAAATCTGGAAACACATTTTGTTGCTCATCAGCAATATCCTCAAACCTTTTAATAACTTGGTCGGTAGGATAAAAGGCGAGAGAGGGCAAATATTCACATTTTAAGGCAAATTCTGGGTCTTGGGAATACTGTACAGCAAGGCCTTTCATCTGTATCTTGCGATAAACACACTGTGTAAAGTGTAAGAAGCATCCCACTTGCTAACAGTTAGGAAAAGCTGATTTGAAGGCATTAATTGTAGCCCTTTCGAAATTGGTCATGACAATGTCTGGGCAGAGATTTGGGTTTAGTTCTTTTAGTGCTGTTAGCATCCTGTCGTAACACTCCCGTCTTTTACTAGGCAAAAGTGCATAAATAGCAGGCTGGACTTTGCCAAAGTGCTCGCCCACGATAACATAACTGCTGAAAAATAGGGGGAGCAACACTGAAAGTGCCGTCAGCATGCCACACCTTTGATCTTTCAAGGAAACGTAGATTTCTTTCTGTCCCAAATATCAATATCCTGTTGTTCCCAGGGCCACTGTCATGTAAAAGAAATGTACCACTGTCAGTGCCAGAGTCTTGAGTATAGGTTTTATAATGTTCTGGAATTACCAACTCCACAAGATCTTTTGGGTTTGGTGGTGCCCCATGAACCCGGACTCTCTGCAAAGTTCTTTTTAGCATACGGTCTATCAGCTTTCCTGTGGCTGCTAAAGACATATTTTGTTTTGCATAAAGTAATACCGGAATGGTTGTATCCTGGGTTGTTGCTGCTCTTTGTTTTGCAATACTAACAGCTACTGATTTCTCCACAGCACAGGGGCCTGGTACATGCGTGTGTGTGGAAAACCGATTAATAATACTTGGGTCATCAATTGAGGCTGTGTGAACACGTGCATTGCAAACCTTTACTTTTTGTACTGTGCGCTCACACTGTCATATGACTTTTCCCTCGGCTCCCTGTTTGTAGAACGTATAAAGTTATTCTCGTCCACAAGTTTTCTTTTTTGGCGCTCAGAGGTGATGAAGTGGCAAGTCATTCTCACTAAAGGTAGTCACAAACAGAGCCATAGTCACAGACTAGGTTGCTTTATACTGCTAGCCACCCATTCTGGTTGGACCACATCACTGCATGTAGTCATTGCCAATTGGTGTTCTTCGCCCAATAATGTGGCTCTGTGTAACACTGTGCTCTTTGTTTGTCAGTTGCTCTCAGTTCAGTAGCTGTCAGGTAATTACATACGGGAGCGAAATTGACAGGAGCTGTCAGTAGCTTTCGGTTCAGTAGCTGTCAGGTAATTGCATGCGGGAGCGAAATTGACACGAACGAGATCACAATGGATTGAATGATCGTCGGAATGAATTGTCAGGAGTGAATACCGCGGGAGCGAACTGTCGGGAGCTTATTGACATGTACCCGCAGATGATGTGCTGCTCTCACTCTCCTACCAGGCTATATTTCTACTCCCCTCCTGGCATTTCTAGAAAAATATGGCAATATCTCTGGCTATAAGCAGAACTCAAGTAAATCTGAGATTCTACCTCTGAATCACTAGATACTCACCAGAGAAGATGCACACTTTGGAATGATCTGGCAAAAGAACTCATTAAACCACCTGGGAATCCAGATTTGTCCAAGAACGAGCGATACAGTCAAAGTGAATATGAAAGACCTCTAAAAAAACTATACAATGAGCCCTCCCTCGCTAGCACAAGCTATCCTGTCCATAAGCCAAAGAACAGTGGCCACCAAGATGAATATCCTCCCCCCAGTGCTATTCATAATGACTATGCTACATGCAGCCATTCCTGCGCCTGGATCAAATTGATGCAGCAACTGATTTCGGAATTTACATGGGCATATAAAAGGCACAGATGTGCACATAAAGGAATGGCAAGACTGTCTAACAAAGGGGACCTCAAAGTACCTCATTTCCAATTGCCACTGGGCATCACAGCTTGCCAATGCCAGCCAGTGAGGAACCATGCCAACATGGACAACACTGATAATACTCCAGAATGGCTGACAATCGAACAACAGCCATGCACATCAAAGGGCTACAACACTGGGCCACTCCCTTACAGACCAGCCCCTACAACTCTAGGGGACATTCCCTTGGGCTTAACCCACAAAATACTGTGGACAGTCTTACAAGCCACGAAGGCATCCATCAACAGAACTTTGGACCAGCCCATACTCAGAAACAGAAACTTCCTGATCAATGGCAATAAAATACAGTACCTGGCCTGGAACAAGGAAGGAATCATAACAGTGCAAGACACAAGTGTCAAAGGGCAGGTTTAAACCCTTTGTAACTAGACATGCTACACATAACCTACCTCCTAGCACTGCTTACCAGTACCTCCAGATCCAATACTCATTAAAAGCTGATTGGAAGGGACAACTCCCAAAAGAATCCTGCTCCATTTGGGAACTGCAACTCAAAATCCTTCTGAACGAAACTAGCTCCACATCTCAAAGGTACCCGGCACTAGAAGGTCAAATACACAGAGAAGGGGTGGAAATGAAAGCCCTGGGCTGGGACACCAACTCTTGGGACTGGCCCAAAATCTGGCAGTTCTCCAAGAAACCAACATCTACAGTTGACCTCAAGATACAACAATCCAAAATTCTGGCAAATCTATACCTTACCCTCCCAAAAAAGCTCCATAGAACAGGCATAATTCCAACAGCTGCCTGCTGCAAATGTAACCTTCCAGAATGATCCCTCCTGCAGCTCCTATGGGACTGTCCCCTCATCCAAACATTCTGATGTGAGATCAAATCCAAAATATACTCACTCCTCAGACTGTCAGACCATTCTGAATCAGATACTGTACAAAGGGCAACTTGGCTAAGACCAAGGTAGCCACATCTAGGCAAGATGCCATGCCCTCATATCTAACATAGCTAAAAAGACAAATTCTAAAGTTATGGCTAAAGAAAAGGGCCCCCTACAAATGCTGAATGGCTAACTGACGCCCTGGAATGTTTTAAGCTAGAGAGAATTGCCCACAACTTCAGGAATGCACAGCAGGCATACCTGGAGAAATTTGGGCCACTCGAAGTCCATATTACCATTCCCGATGAAGTAGACTAGTCTGACAACTGGTCACAAAGCAATTCAGCATACCTTCCTAGCCTCTTAAAATGATAGCTATCCCTATCCCCCTCACTTTCAACTACTACAGAATTGCACTCAAACAGTAAAGGTACTGATTCCAACACAGAATCTTCCCATATGTCCGAGACCATCCTGAGCCATCCACTGAAGGGCTAAGTAACCAAATGCATCAAATAATAATGTTTGTAGATGTACTTACTAGGGAGCAGTTTCCTAACTTAATAATGGGAGGAGATTTTAACTGTGTGGCTGACCCCAGGTTGGACTATTCTGGTCCGAGATCTAGAATGGTGGGGGCCATCCAGCAGTAGCAAATGGGGTTATCAGACTTCAATATGGTGGACCTGTGGCGGACGTCCAATCCTGGGGCCAGAGAGTAAACATTTTTTTCTCACCCACATGTTTCTTGATCTAGGTTAGACTATATAGAGGTTCCCAGAGAGCTATATCCATGAGTAACGAATGCAAAGCATAGTTCAATCTTTGTATCAGACCATGCTATGGTACAAATAGAGATACTTCTCACACAGAGGGAGCGAGGAAGGGAGGGAGGGGAGGATGGTGGTTCCCTACTTACTTGTAAGCGAAGAAAGAATTCTGGGAATACATTAAGACACAGTGGAAATCTTATGTGGAACATAATCAAGGAACAGTGAACACAGTGGGTAGTTACTGGGAAGCAGGGAAGGCCAACATGAGGGGGGTGATAATTGACGGCCAGGGTTAAAAGTGAAAAGAGACAGAAACAGTTGGACCTAGAGAAAAAAATTGCGGACTTAGAACGTAGAGACATAGATACTAGGGACGCAGGGACACAGAGAGTTGCAGGTGGCTAGGGAGACTCTGAACCTTTGCCTGAAAGAGGAAGCTAAAGCAAAAATATTCTTTGCCCGTCAAAAAATATATGAATGGGGAAATAAACCGGGCCCTTATTGGTGCACCTAATGAAGGGAGGTAAAATGATGAAGAGAATAGTAAATATTAGAACAAGGGAGGGAGGGACACCTCGTACAGGAGGATGCACAGATTTGAAAATGTTTCTAAGACTATTATGAGAAGCTGTGCCAGGCAGAATGCACAGGCTTGGAGCAGTTTACTGAAATATTCATGGAGAGGCTGAATATCCTGGCTCTAGATGAAGAGAGGAGAGCTCTACTGGGGGGTAAGATCACGGTAGCAGAAGTAACTAAGACAACAGGCACCCTACAGAGAGGAAAAGCGGCAGGGCCAGATGGGCTCGGGGCAGAGTACTATAAGGAATTGAAAGGGGAGTTGGCTGCATCACTCAGGGATTTGCTGGAAGAGGTGGGGGGAGGAGAGGGGACTACCTAGAACATGCTGTGAAGCTAACATTTGTGTTCTTCCCAAGCCGAACAAGGACCTTGCAGAATGTTCCTCATGCAGCCCAATATCCCTTCTAAATTATGATTGTAAGATTATGACAAAAGTCCTTGCCCTGAGGTTAGAAAAGGTACACCCTCTGATTGTTCACCCCGACCAGACGGGATTCATCCAGGATAGATTGTCATATCACAATATGAGAAGGTTGCTGAATGTGATATGGTGGGGCACTCGGCATCCTGGAAGGCTTGTGTAATGTCTATGGATGCCAACGAAGCATTCGATAGAATAGAGTGGCCATATATGCTGAGGGTTTTGGAGAGATCTGGACTAGGGGAGGAATTTATAAAATTAGTGGGAGCTTTTTACAAAGCACCAAAAGCACGGGTGCTAGTTAATGGTTTATCGTCTGAGGAGTTTCAGCTTGGGAGAGGCACCAGGCAGGGGTGTCCCCTCTCTCCCCTCCTGTTTGCTCTTACAATGGAGTCGTTTCCACAAAAATTAGATCAGACACACAGATTACGGGTGTTATGGGTAAGGGGGTATACATCACACCACACTACACTATATGCAGATGATATTTTACTTTTCATAACAAACCCGGAGAGATCTATGCCTGCTCTCCTGGGGAATGTAAGTCTTTTGAGAACTTTTCGGGGTATAAATTGAATATTAACAAGTCAGAAATCATGTACTTGAATGGAAGGGGGGGGAGGGTGGCTACATGGGGTTTAAAATTAGTGGATAAAGCATTCACATACCTAGGAATCACGGTGTGATGGGATTTGGGTAGCTTATATGCCCTAAATTACACCCTCATGTTTGAAACAATTTTGAAGGACCTTTGTCGATGGAGGGCCCTTCTAGTCTCATGGCAGGGTAGAATTAACCGGTTGAAAATGAACATCCTTCCTAGGATTTTATATGTGATGCAGATGGTGCCCACTTGTCCAACTAATAAAGACATTAAAAAGATAGAGAAGGGCTTTTCAGACTTTATTTGGCAGCGTAAGAAATCTAGAATCAGCCTGAAAAGGCTTAAGGCCTCAGGGGAGAATGGGGGCATGAACTTCCCAGATATTAAGGGATATTTTCTAGCTGCACAGCACAGATACATACATAACTGGGTCAAAAGAAGTGGAGTGGCCATTTGGCTTGACTTCGAGGAGGAAGGGTGACCAGGAAGAGTTTAGGCCTACCTAGGAAAAGAAGGGGCACAAGCCTATAGACGATTAAGAAACCCGAATCCATTGGTAATCACGGTATTGGAAGCATGGGGGCACATTAAGAAAAGGAGGGAGCTGAACAAGTACACACCATGTTGGTACAAGTGGCAGGTAACTTGGACTTTTTGCCAGGACTTAAAGATGATGGGTTCCAAATGTGGCAAGATAAAGGGGTTAGATGTGTGAGACCCCTCATTACCCAGGAAGGGATGTATACATTCAAGGAAATCCAGATGGGATTGGGGATACCCACCTCATATTTGTTCAAGATTTTTCAGGTTAGGAACTACTGCAAGAGATTAAATAGGGTGTCGACAGCAGACACTCCCTTCACAGGGGTGGAGAGAGAAATTTTGGGGGCTAAAAGGAACAAAAGGAGTTGATAGGAAGGGTGGTAAAATCAGATAGGAGCTTCTTCCAGGAGGATGTCCAGAGGATGAAACAATGGTGGGAGTGTGACTTTGGTATTCTGATCTCAGAAGACAACGGGAAGTTAGCACTGACCTCTCATATGGGGCTCCTCCTTTGCAATAAGTTTAAAGAAATGCAACACAATTTCTACGTAGGTTGTATGACCAGCCCAGTATGGTCCACAAGTTCTACCCGGGGGTATCTCCATACTGTGGGAAATGTGGGGCGACTCGAGGTACTTATTTTCACTATTACTGGGAATGCCCACATCTTGTAACATATTGGAGGGGAACTGCACGTGAGTTAACCAGGATGGAAGGGCGCACAATCAAGATTACCTCACATTTGCTGTTATTGGGAGTAGAGGACTTGGGGGTGGGGGGTGGGGTTTTTACCCCCAATGGCTGAGAATTTTGCTAGTTGTTGCCCGACAAGGAATACAGAATCTCTGGATTACCAGCTTAGTCCCAACGGTGGAGCAATGGAGGGGACTGGCCATTAAAGTACTTGCAATAGATAGGTTAACCTATGTGCTAAAAGGCAGGGAAGAAAAAATTACTTACCTAGTAATCTTGTTTCTTCCAAGTGATACTCCAGTATTCATAACTATATGCAGTCTTCCTCCTACGTAGGACTGCTCAGAGAAAATTTGGAACATATGCAGATGATGGAATCTTTTGCATGAGACACTTTTCAAATGCTGCCTTATACTAACTGCCTTAGTTCTAAACCCTTCATATTTCCTGGATGCCTGAAAAGACAGGCCCATGGGGACTAAGTATAATAATAATAGTAATAATAACAACAATATTAATAATAACAGTAACAGAGGGCACTCCCTCAACACTAAGTGTAATAATAATAATAATAATTGGAGAGAACTCCCTTAACCCGCAAAAAAGGGGCTCCAACTGGAGGGCATAACATATGAAAGAACACCCTAGAATGTCCAAACTACCCAAAAAAGGGGAGGGGGACAACAATAGGGAACCCAATCACAACATGTGTGCCAGAAATGGCATTTATGCCCCCGAGAGCACAGTATTCAGGAGTGCAGAGGCTGAAGGTTCCAGAAGGGGAGGCAGGGTGGGAGAGTTATGAATACCTCAGTATCACATGGAAGAAACAAGATTACTAGGCAAGTAATTTTTTCTTCTAACCCCAGTAATACTCTGGTATTTATAACTATATGCAGATTACGAAGCAGTACTTCTGTAGGTGGGTACAGAACCCTATCTTAGGAACAGACTTTGCAGGACTGCTGTGCCGAATCTGGCATCACCCCTGGACAGATTATCCAGAGTGTAATGCTTGGTAAAGCTGTGTACTGTTTTCCAGGTAGCTGCTTTAGAGATTCACCAGGGAAACATCCCTGACAGCTGCTATGGTAGCAGCTGTGCCCCTTATGGAATGGCCCTCCACCCACAAGGGTCTCCTTTCCAGCCTTAAGAGTACCAGACTGGTTATACTGTACTATCCAGTAATAAGTGGACCTTCTTTGATGCTGGGTTATCCTTTTTCACATTCCCATAGGTCAGGAAGAAAAAATTACTCACCTTAGTAATTGTGTTTCTTCTAATGGAGTCTTCTTGTATTTTGACATTATGCAGTTAGCCCCAGCACTTGAACTGCTCCGGAGGAAAGAGTCAGCAAATTGTGCCTCCAAGGGAAGGTGTATTGGTTCGGGCCCCAGCATGGAGGGTAGCAGAGAGAGAGAGAGACATGTCTGTCTGGCCCATTCTAGTGCTATCAAGATTACTGATGCTGACTGGGACCTGAGCTTGAGAAAATTGCTCTGTATACCAGAAAGAAGAAAGATGCACTTGCTTCCCTTGCCAACTTGAAGCCAGAGCATCCAGGGGAATTGTTCCCAGATCTGGCTGTCTGTCATAGTACTGTGACAGGAGGTGGTTGTGGTGGGATGCGAACAAGTCAACCTCTGTGGTGGCCCACCTGCTGAAGATAACTTGCACCACCTGACTGTTTAAGGCCCATTCATGATGGGGCTGGCTGAACTGAGTTGAAGTATCTGCCAAGGCACTGTCCTTACCTGGCAGTGGCAGATGAATATCCTGAAAGGGCCCACTGAGCATGATAGATCCCATATTTTCATGAATCCTGTGCAGGGAGGGCTTAACCTTGTCCCTCCTGAAATGTTTATGTAGTACATTGTGGTGGTACTGTCTGTTCTGACCTGTACCCCCCTCCTTGTAGTAGTTATGTAAAACCTTTAGTGCCAGTAACACTACTCTTAGCCCCAGCATGTTTATGTGCCATGGGAGGTGTGAACCCCTAGGTGGGGCCACACTCTAGTCAAGATGCCTCCGTTATCAGACAACTGATGGAGCTTTTTGCTGAAAAATAAACTCCTTCCATTAGAATGGTTTAGTTTTTTCTCCATTGGAGATCTGTAACAATATTTCTGTTACTAAAATTGGTTATGACAGAGGGTCCTTTCTCTGACACCAGTGAATGCTGAGGTGAAACTGAATAGTAATTTGTAACCTGGATTCCAAGACTGCGCCAGTGGCAGGTGCCATGTGCAGTAGCTGAAGAAACTGTATTGCAGTTTTTTTATTTTTTTATTTATTTATTCACTTCATCCAGGATGAATGAAACCACTATCAGTGGAATACTTCCTGCCCTGCTTGTAGGCAAGTAGGCCCTGTCCCACAGGGTATTAAGCTCTGCTCCTATGAACTGTAGTGCCCGAGCAGGCCGAGAGACAAACTGCCTCTAGCTTTATCAGAAAAAGCTAGAGACTCCATGAGCCCCTAGGTGAGTTGCAGAGCCACGTGCTGGGGTGACTTTGCAACCACAGCCAATCCTCTAGATATAGGAAGAACTTGTGACACCTTGTCTTTGAAGGTGCTACAACCACTGTGCACACTGTTACAGAATTACCTAATGGGGGTCTGAATCTGAGGCACTTTCTGTGCTTATGGGGATGTGGAAATACTTTTAAGTCCAATGACGCCAAACCTTCCCCTTTCTTTGGAGTGTTGGCAGAATCAGTGCCAAAAGCACCATTTTGAACTTTGGTTTTGTCAGATGCTTGCTTAGTACCCTCTAAGACAGGTTACCACTCCCCATCCTTTTTGTAGTACCTTTTGCTATACCAAGATAGACTCCTCTGTCTTTGACATTAACAGGTTTTGAACCTCTTTTTCTCGAAATTTTCTTTCTCTACATCTGTAGATGGATTGAAAACTTTTTTTTTTTGGAAGGGACTTGAACCCAGAGACAATCCCTGATTACTATATCCCTGACCACTTGTCTGTGGTGTATTGCTGATGCTGAAGAACAGCCCTATTTTTTAACTTTTATCTTTTCTCTAAAGAGGAATTACCCTCAACTTGGAATCCTTAGCTTTGGTTTGGGAATACTGAGTTAGGTTGGTGACTCACAACCAGGCAAACCCCTCTGAACCACTGTATTTACTATCCATCTAGCAGCAGCCATTTAAACTGTTATGTGGCTGCTTCCAAACCAAATTTAGTTGTTTCAGCTAGATCTGGCAGGGGAGTAACATGGACCTGAAAGTATGTCAGTTTTCCTGGGATCCGTGTTAGGAGAGTAGGATGCCAGGGATCTCTTTGCCTTGTCACAGGCTGTTACTTCAACTACTCCATGATGTATAGGATGAGGGAACAAACTTTGAGTTCCCTCCCTGTCTAGCTGATGTTTCTTATGCATCCTCTTATCAAGAAGGGGAAACAAGAGCTTAGAGTTTGTAAAATCTTTAAAGTGTCTTACCCGATGAATTTATTCACAGAAAGGGGAAGCTTTTAGTGGGTGTCAGCCCAATCATTTCTCACAAATGTAAAGAGTGAGGGATAATCTTTATTTTTGGTGAAAACCCAAACATTCCATGAAATCACATAGTCTTCCTCCAGATAATGGGACGACTGATCAGAAGAGACAGGCTGCTGTACAGAGGTCTGCTGCTGAGAAGTAGACAGCACTTGTAAGCCTAAAAGTGTTTTACTTTAGCCATTCCAGGCATATCTGTACTTTTTTTTTTTTAAGGAAAGTTTACAATTTTCACACCTTCATTCACAGTGAAAAACCACCAGAATGAAGCACAGTGCTACAAAATTCTGCAGTCAAGTTACTGCAGTAAAGGATACCATTTCAGTGGGAATTAATCCCTTTAGTGATGCAGTAAAACTGAGACACTGTACCTCATCCTGGTGGGCTTCACTGTAGGTAACAATCTGCAGGAATTGGCAGGCTTTCTATCAGGCACAGAAGTCCCCACACTCTGTTTAGCAGGGAGTTCTGCGTGCTTAGATTTATTTGATTTCTTAGAGGGAACCGGGTAGTCAACCAGTTCAGCAAGCCTCTCAAGAACTTCTTGTATACCCATCTCAGGGGGTAGCAGTTTACATTAGTAGTTGTGGTTTCACCCACAGTAATTTAGGGTGTCAGTTGGTCAGAGCTGGAGGGACCCTTAGATGGTGAAAGTTTGTTTTTTTTTAAGCCTTATCCAGGCATTTTTCAATAGTTTTCACAGGACATGAAATGCAGATTTCACTCTGCTTTTAATGTTCATGTCCAGATAGTTAGACAATAGGAACTTAACAGAATTTCACCACACAGAATACACGGTTTGAAACTGTAATCACCAGTTTTCTTTTTCATTTTTTATGACATTTTGAATGTAAAACCAATAAAAGTTGCAACCGCTAAAAAGTATTTTAATTTAAAGTTTATTTAGCAGTTGTGGTCAGTTCCAGAACTGATTAAGTATCGATCGGGTCCCGGGAACAAAGGAAAAATTAACCGAGACTATCTGTTAAAGAACCGGTGTTAGCGGTTCTTAAAACAAAATAATTTAATAAAAATTAAACATAACTAGTGGAATTTTTTAGTCAGAAAACTCAGATAACTGTAAAATAAACCTCAGTTTACCCCCGATTATCCCGAACCAAGAGAAACAGAGAAACTTACAATTTAAACACTAAAACTACAGGTTTACTAAAATTACAAAAAGTAAAAGGCAGCAAAAGAAATGTTAAAGAATACTTATATTCTGTACGGTTTCTCACGCCAGAACAAGATGATGAAGAGGAGAGAATCTCTGAGCACCTAGAGAGAGAAATTTGAAGGGTTTAGAACTAAGGCAGTTAGTATAAGGCAGCATTTGAAAAGTGGCTCATGCAAAAGATTCCATCATTTGCATATGTTCCAAATTCTCTCTGGGCAGTTCTAATTAGGAGGAAGACTGCATATAGTAATGAATAACGGAGTATTACCGGAGTTAGAAGAGAGATTCATGAATGAGCCGGGCACATTTTTGATGCTCCTTACTCCGGGAGAGGCATTGATGTTGAGATGTTTGGGGGATAGCATAAACCTACTGTAGGCTGGGGGTCTGGGAGGGCATACTCAGACAACAGACGAAGGAACCGAAGAAATGTTAATGGGCTATAATTTTGGGAATCTGAACAATATAAACAAGCATTTGTCAATGCCGAACATTCGCTTGCAGGTGTTTGGCATGTATGGTGCTTTACCCTAATGCCCTGTGCGATTGCTGGTATTTGCACAATAAATTGTCAGCATGACCTTTTTGTTACCCCCATTATGCGCTACATAGGCGGAAACACGTTTTGGGCAGGATGTGAAAAATGACAGCTGTACTGCTCATAAGGAAGTGTGGTAAAATGGCAATGTTGAAAATCTGGAGTGGAAATATTGAAAATTCGCAAACCTAGGAGCGTGGGAACTGTGCAATGCACGCTGGTAAAACAGTGATTGTTAGGAATTTTTTCACCAAATTGTCAACATTGGCAGTTTAAAACCTCTGCTAATGAACAGTGACACTGTGATTTTCTTAATGTGTCCCATACACTGAGTTCGCACACCAACTGTGCCATTGTGTGCTACATGGGCGGAAACACGTTTTGGGCAAGATGTGAAAAATGACAGCTGCAGTGCTCATGAGGAGGTGTGGTAAAATGGCAATGTTGAAAATCTGGAGTGCAAATATTGAAAATTCGCAAACATACGAGCGTGCGTAGGAACTGCGCAACGCACGCTCGTAAAAGTCATTTTAAGGAATTTTTTCACCAAATTTTCAACATAGCCATTTTAAGACCTCTGCTCATGAACAGTGTCACTGTGATTTTCTTAATGTGTTCCATGCATTGATTTCGCACACCGACTGCGCCATTGTGTGCTACATGGGCGGAAACATGTTTTGGGTGAGATGTGAAAAATGACAGCTGTACAGCTCATAAGAAGGTGTGATAAAATGGCAATGTTGAAAACTGGAGTGAAAATATTGAAAATTCTCAACCTACGAGCTCATGTAGGAATTCGCGCAACGCATTCCAGAAATGTTTGCTTGGTTTTGAGACCACTTTCAACATGGTTTTTTATTTTTGACATGATTGCTCATGGCGCTGGTTCTGGCTGAAGGGTGATTTGCCGCAGTGACCGGCGGTGATCACCCTTCACGGCCTGAAATCAACGCCCATGACAGTGACATCATTCATGAGAATGGGTCCTAAAACCCAATGTTGAAAATTTGCAAAAATTCAAACAAATGACTGAGATATGCAATAAAGTTGAACCCCCATCTAGCCCATTATACAGCTTACCGGCATTTCCTCAGTTCGCGTCGCCTTTGAAGAGTGCCGGACGTGTTCCCGGTCCACAAGATCGTCGCGCCCGAGTCCGGAGGTAAGTATGGGGTGATGGGGTGTGGGGAGGCTGGAGTGCGGGTTGTGGGGGGGTTGGGAGGCGGCGCGGGGAGAGTTTTGTTTTACAGGTTTGAAAAAAAAAAAAAGGCGGCGTGGGGCGTTTGCCACGCTGGGTGGGCTCCAGCGTGGCAGAAGATAGCTGGGGGGCCGAGAGCCGGCGGGGTTGGGCACCCCGTCGGCAAAATAATACGTAACGCCTGCCACGCTGGGGTGGGCTCCAGCGTGGCAGCAGATGAACTTTGGGGGGCCATGGAGCCGACGGGATTGGGCACCCCGTCGGCAAACAATGTTTGCCATGCTGGGTGAGCTCCCAGCGTGAAAGCTTTGGGGGGGAGGACGGACGTGCGGCACGGGGAGGTAGACGATCGCCGAAGGGCGCCAGTATGGCAGCAGTGTTTTTCTTCTCGAGGCAGAGGAACACCGCTGTCATATTGAGCTGCTGCACCCATTGGTGCAGGACCGCCACGCCTGCTCAAGGGAGCAGTGCATTGGGTGGGAGAGGCACACCTCTAAGTGTGCTACTTTCCCAAAACGTTCCTTGCGCATGCGCGCAAGCGAACGTAAAAATGTGATGACAGAATTGTATTCTGAGTAAAATAATCTTTTTTTTTCTTTCTCTGTCTCTAGATTATGTAATCTTAACATATTTAATTTAGACTGTTTATAGTCCTGTTTGGACTACTGTGTTTTTATCTTTTATATTTCAGCTTGTTAAGGCTGAATATGTCTGTCAATCATAAACTAACAAGAGTTTTACTGAATGCACCAATGTGAATGGTAAACAAGAAAAATGAATATGAACTGTGCATTTTTATGTTAGTATATGTCAATGGAATTCTTTGAAATTCTAATTAAAATATTATACAAAAAATAATGTTTATGTTGTTGCAATGTGTTTTGTCTAATGGCAACTGTTAGTAACGGTTATGGGTAGTACAACTACGTAACAGTCAGGATCCTAGACACATGCAAAAATCATCACCACATGGTACCAGAATGATATCTGCTGAAGCAATATGACAACTGCTGCCTGTTTCCATATGATTATCATCATATAAAACTTTTAATACAATTTAAGTAAAAAAAAAAAAAAAAAAGGAAAGGAAAAATGAAACAATCCTTGGATTCTTGCACTAAATTTCAGAAAGTGAGACTGAAGACATCTTCTAAAGTGAGTAAGCTGGGGGGGGGGGGTCGAGACCTCTGTGGCTTGTCCTGCTTGCACTTTTTATGTAGTTGATAGGGGACCTGTTGTCATAATCACTACAAAGGTTTGAGCCATCAGGATGGGTTGGTTCTATCCGGAAAAATATTGTGCCACACTGCCTGAACGCTGCATTTAGGCCCATATCCTGACAATCTCCCTTCACTCTAATTTAAGATTCTAAAATGGCATGTTTAAAAATATTATGGTGTCTGGGCAAACAAACAGCCCCTCCTCTTAATCCTGACCACCAGCAGAAAGAAGGATGGTCACTTTCCTCCTCACCAGAGATGTAGTCCTGTTCACGGCCCCGCGAGTGTGTGTTCTGTGTAAAGCTGTTTCTTATGATCTCAGGGAGACGCTGTCTGACACAAGTGCCCTAGGTGTGTTCATGGCCTTGGCTACCCGCTTTTTTGGCTGCTAAGTGGTTCAGGTACTACAGTAGTGGCAGAAGGAACTGATGCACAGGGCCTGCATCAGTTCGCCACTATCAATGAAGCAACAACTCTTCGTCATAGCAGGTTACTTGGTAGTGGGTATAGTGGGGCCACAGCAGGAAACAGCTATGTCTATGTACAGTTAACACCGCTGATCGCGACCTTTACAATGCACTGATGACTCAGAAATCAGCCCCCCCCCCAAACACTAGAAGCTAGTTTCTCCAACCAAATGCATCACAATGCATCACCATAACCACTTCCTGTTGTAGTCTGTGTTTCTCGCAACTCCCTTCTCCAATATATTCATGACTCCAACTCCACACAATGGATCACCACTTAACTTGAAATCTGAAGTGAAAATATTC
Organism: Neoceratodus forsteri; assembly: GCA_016271365.2. Taxonomy (NCBI): domain Eukaryota; kingdom Metazoa; phylum Chordata; order Ceratodontiformes; family Ceratodontidae; genus Neoceratodus; species Neoceratodus forsteri. Next base: position 333,767,017 of record CM057456.1, on the reverse strand, counting down.
TTCAAAAATGTACTGTATGCAGTGCTGTTGGGACTTTAACTTTTGTCACTTTCGCAGAATGAAAAAAGGAGTCAGTAATCTCTGCAGTTCACCCACCAAGCTGGCACAGCAGTAAGTACAGCTCCAGGGCTCCAGTGGTTAACTGCATTTCTGATGCGTCTGGCTAGAGAAACAACCTGTCCCCCCCCAGGAAGGTCTGAGTGGGAAATTCAACTGCTCAAGAACAATGCCAGCTGCAAGAACCACAATACTGTAACTGTCCAAACGTCAGTCACCTAACAGTCTTCAGGTATGAAAGGCAGGCAGCTGAATAACTAGGGGCTCCTGCTACCAATCAGGACCATATCAATTCTAGAATGAGCTAGATCTCAGTTCCCTATGGTCTGTAACAAAAATAAACATACTTATCCTGGGAGCCACCAGAGACAGGGACACTTAGGGACCCATTTTCAGTAGAAATGTCTCTGTAGGGACTACAGCTGACACGGATGCCTGGAGCGGCTGCTGATCACTGAAAAGACTACTGGATCCAGACAAGGTATGCAAGGCAGATGGGCAAACCTGATAGAGGTGGGCCTGTATGTCCTTGGAGGCAATACAATTGATTCCTAAGGTTAGAACAATGACTGTTAAAGGAAGGGAAGGGGCTAACAGTCCTATGAAAGGAAAGTTTGTACATTCCTGGACGGAAGGCTATGGAAAAGACAAGGGGAGAAAAAAGACTTTTCTGTGTGCACCTGCTTCAATCAGTAACCGGACTCTCGCATGATGCTGTGTCAGTACCATGTAGTAAGCATACATCAGCCAGCCTATCACAAGGCTGAATTCTTGCTGTCATTTTAAATTTGGGTCAAGTGAACTGGCTAACAGCTTCACTGGGCAGCAGATGTACTCTCAGCATTTCTAGACCACAGTATTTCTACAGTGCTTGAGTAGTACAATTTCAACCATTTTCAGGAAATTATTATAAAAACATTCTGCTTGCCGTGTCCAGTGGTGATAGTGGGAATTCATTACATGACCTCATGGGAGACAAAGATTTGCTGTGTGAGCCCGACCCCGACTCCCTTTTACTGAGACAATGGTAGTCTGGGACACATGACAGATGTAGTATAATCAGACTTTGGGGGGGGGGGGCTGTGCCCATCTCACTGCATGAAGTGGCCCCTTTAGTGGAATGTAGAGCAGCACAGTATGTCGTGGGTGGGGTAGCTGCAGGGTGAATGAAAGCCTACATACAGTACTATCTTGGTGCTCTGCCTGCTGCCTACAAGGCTACCTGGACAGCCTGAGCTTCCGGAGTACACTTTTCTTCTCATAATAAAAATCCACAGATCACTAGGCAATGGAAACAGAAGCTGTAGTAAGACACTGTGGTAAAAAAAAACTGTTTCTGATTAGTACTAAATCACATTGTGCATACAGAAAATTCTGTGCGTTTGCCCCAAAAGCAAGACATTAGCAACAGCTGAGGTTGAGAAGCCCACCTCTGCATAACCAGGAACGTGTGTGTCATATACTCTTCTTCACTCTTGGATTTCTGCAGTTCCTCTGCCAGTACATCACTCATGGTGCATTGCAGGAGGTAGGGTACATCTACGCTCCGGTCTCCATCAAACACGCCATACAGAGCCTCACGGTTATCACAGAAGTTATTGGCTGACAAGGCTGCCACACAAAGTCTAGAAGAAAGAGCAACACAAGTTATTGTCAGGGGCCCCTAGTTCTCCACAGCATTTCAGCCCTGAATTCTGCAGCAAGGCTCCTTGGCTTCTGTGGTAGTTTGTCCATTTCTGCAGCATGAGCTGTTTCTGTGGCAGAATGCAGTCCAGTATTTGGCTAAAATATGATGTGATGTCACATGCTGCGCATAGGGGAGGGGCATCAGAAAAACAAGGAGGGGACACAAGTCCTATGAAAGAACTGTACTTTTTCTTTTTCTTTATATAATCAGGATTTTTTTACCCCTTCCTCCTATCCCCGATGCTCAACTCTCTCAGGAGCTCCCGGGGAATATCTGTTCCCACCCCCATCACTGTCCACCAGCCCTAACAGCTTTCACAGAGCCATAGTTTACCCCCCCCAGGCAGGATCAGGGTGGGGACATACCCCCAAAAGCAGATGCTCGTCAGACGGTGGTGTGGTGTAAGGGGCCCCGGATATGTTGGGGTCAGTCACCCTAAGTATTGGGGCCATTTTCCTCACTCTCTCAACCCACGAGACATCCATGTTGGTGACACCATGTGCAACCATGCACATAAAGCATGCTACTGCACAGTGTCTGTGAGCCTCTCTCCAACTCACAGTATACCACTGCGCAGCTGCACCTGTGGACACACAGGTGGTGCTGCTACAGCGGTGTCACTCAGCCTTATGCCACTGGAATGGAGAGTATCGCCTGGGATGCTCAATCATTCTCAGCAGGCCCAGACGACCAAGGCTCGCTCCCAAACCCAGGTCGATGGCATCCCTACTGCTGCATCGACAGGCTGGCTACAACTTTACATGTTAATGAAAAATTACTGTGAACCATGAAATGTGGCAGGATGCCAAGTTCTGAGGAAAATCCCACACCTGTGGAATCGCAGAATTCCATGGGCCTTGGTTATTCTGCAGTTACTTGGCTCTCCTACACATGTCTACGGTTTTCAAAGACTACACATATCTGGAATCTCGTTCCTAAACCTTGTCAAACACAGCTGAAATCTGTGGTCAAAGGTTATAAAAAAAAAAAAGGCTGCCAAATATATTAAGCAAGTATAAATTAAAAAAAAAAAACGATTTTGCATAATAAAGAAAATGAGAAGTTATTCACTGTAACAATGGCACTGAGGGTTGAAGCATTGGATACCACACCTTGCTCCATGCTGGCGACCCGGGTTCGAGAATGAGCCTGGGTTGTTGAGGGTTGGCAGAGGGGGAGAGCAAGGAGCAGGACTGAGCTGCCACAAGGCGGCTCTCCTCTCTTGGGGAGGGATGAGGGGTTTCTTTGGCCCTTGGCTGCCACCCGATGGAGGATGGGTGGTAGTTCAGGCAACAGGGGGGTGGCGATTAGCCAGGGGTGGGGCAGGAGGGTCTGGAACCGGCATCACGTGGTGCGTGTGCACCTTCACACGTATGCACAGCCATGTGCTGGGGTCCTGTGACAAACAGAGAAAATGGGGGACATTATATATCTTCTCCATAGAATAAAGATACCACTCTTTGGTCTTGAAGCCAGAAGTGAAAAGACCCCATGGAATCCAGAACTTTTTGGCCCGGTGGCACTAGTGCCTAGCACTGATGCATGATGCCTTCCATGTGCCTGCATATTATAAAGCAGCGTTGGCCCCAACCACCTCAGTATCTTTTTTTTTTTTTAAACCAAGGAAGAAGAGTTAAGCTATCTCAAAATTAGCTAGCAGAAAAGACAGTCCACAGGTCCTGATAAGAAGGGACAACAATAACAAGTGTCTTCACAGCCCATACCCATCCAAGGAGGGGTGGAAGGCAACACATATGAAACTGGAGTCCAAGGATAGAGGGTGGGTGAATGGCACTTTATTGAGAAAATATTCTTAAAGATCTAGAGTTACAGTAAATGGAAATTACGTACCTACCGTAATTCTTGATCATCTTGGATGAGTCTCCACCACTCATTCACACTAATGGGATCAGCGCCGGAGGCACTAGGACCCATCGGGAGCAAACTTTTTTGCTGGAAGGTCGGCGCCTGAGATGGCGCCGCAAGGAGCGGCACCGTGAACCTCAGCTCGTGCGGTAATGAATATCTCGGCGTCGACCTTCCAACCGCCTCAGTACCTTTTTTTCTGAGGAGGTGCAGCCTAACTAACCTAGAAGGACAACCTAAACAAAAACCGGACATAAGATAGTCCAGAAGACCCGTATAAGCAGGGTCAACAAAGAAGTCTTCACAGCCTAAGGATTTGAGGGAGTGAAGACCACCAACAGAGGTGAGCTCGGGGGATGGAGGGTGGGCGTGTGAATGAGTGGTGGAGACTCGTCCAAGAAGATCAAGAATTACGGTAGGTACGTAATTTCCGTATCTTCCTGGACATAAGTCTCCACCACTCATTCACATTAATGGGAGAGTATCGAGCTAATAATCCCCCAAGAGGGCGGCAGGAGAGACCAAGAGCTCACAGATTTAGGACAGAAGTCCATTAAGGATGGTTCTGCCAAAGGACAGATGTCATCTGGCATGAACATCCAGGGCATAGTGTTTAACGAAAGTATGCACTGAGCTCCAGTTAGCCGCATTGCAAACATCTGCAATGGGAACGTTGCGGATTTCTGCCAGAGATGTCGCTACCGCCCTAGTAGAGTGAGCGTACACTCTGCCCTCCAGCTTAACCTGTGCCATGGAATAACAGTGGCGAAGGCATGCCACTAGCCATGCTGAGATGCATCTGATAGCGACAGGTTGACCCAGCCGGGTCTCGCTGAAGGAAACAAACAGTTGTTAAGCTTTACGAAAGTCTTTTGTTCTATCTAGGTAGAAACGCAAAGCTCTCTTGACGTCCAAGGAATGAAGAGAATGTTCTCCTTCATGTTAGAAGTCCGCAAAGTAAGAAGGTAGGACCAAAGGTTGGTTTAGATGAAATTCCAAAACAACCTTAGGAAGAAATTTAGGATGGGTTCTAAGGACTACTTTGTCTTTATGGAACACAGTATATGGAGGGTCTGTGACCAAGGCATGTATCTCAGAGACCCCGCGGGCTGAGGTAATGGCCACTAGGAAGGACGTTTTCCAGGTCATAAATTTTAGCTCACAGGTAGCCAGAGGTTTGAAAGGTTTCCGAATGAGCATGTCTAGTACAAGATTAATGTCCCAGGCTGCAACTGGACATCTTATAGGAGGTCTGGTATGCAGAATTCCCTTAAGAAACCTCTTAACCACAGGTAACTGAGCCAGTGACAAGGAAAGTACCGGCTCATGATAAGCTGAAATGGCACAAAGGTGAACTTTGACTGTAGAGTACTGCAGACCTGAATTTGAGAGGTCTAAGAGGTACTCCAAAATTTTATCTGGTGGGCAGGAAAAGGGATTTAAAGAGGATTTTGCACACCAGAGCGAAAAACACTTCTATTTGGCTGTGTAAGTTTTTCTAGTGGCTGACTTCCGCGCAGCCAAATGAATATCTGAAACCCTGTGAGAGACGTTGAATCTATTCACTTCTATCTCTTCAGGAGCCAAGCGTGAAGGTGAAGCGACCTCAAGTTGGGATGAACAATCGGCCCTTGAGTCAAGAGGTTCGTCTGAAGAGGTAGTGGTTTCGTCGGAGCTGCCGACATACTGTTGAGTAGGGGAAACCACATTTGTCGAGGCCAGAAGGAGCAATGAGGATCATTTTGTCCCCCTGGGATTCGAACTTGAGAAGTACCCTCTGAATTAGAGGAAGAGGTGGAAAGGCGTATAGAAAGCGTTTTGTCCACTGCAGCCTGAACGCATCCTGACAGAAAATGCCAGGCCCTGGATTTCTGGAGCAGAAGAGAGGCAGTTTTGTGTTGAGTGGGGATGCAAAAAGGTCCAGGTCTGGAGTTCCCCACTCTGCGAATATTGACTGAACTACGGCTTAATCGAGAGACCATTTGTGAGGATCTGTCTCTGTTCTGCTGAGGCGGTCCACCAGTTCGTTCTGTACTCCTGGCAGGTGGACCGCTTGAATTAGAGACTTGTGCTGTAAGCACCATTCCCACACTCTCATCGCTTCTCTGCATAAGGGGTAAGAGTGAGCGCCGCCCTGTTTGTTGATGTAATACATCACTGCTTTGTTGTCCGTCTGAAGGAGAATGCTCTTGTGACAGAGAATGTCCTTCAACACCCGGACCACATAAAGAACGGTCCTCATTTCCAAGACATTTATGTGAAGCTGGGACTCGACCTGAGTCCACGTACCATGAGTGTGGAGATCCTGACAGTGAGCCCCCCACCCCATCAGGGACGCGTCTGTGGTAATGGAAATCTGATGATCCAGAGGAGCAAAGGGATACCCTCCTAGGAGATTGTTCTCTTGCAACCACCAGGTGAGTGACCTCTTTAGAGGTTCTGTCACCTTGATGAGAAAGGACTGCGGGTGAGTGGTTGGGGACCACTGAGTACTGAGCATCCACTGAGAAGTTCTCATGTGAAGGCGTACTAAGGGTACGGTGAATACTGAGGATGCCATGAGACCTAGCATCCGTTGCATCAAGAGAGCTGGAACCAAGTTGATCTCTCCGATGTGACGGGCCATCTGAAGGATATCGCTCCTTCTGTCCTCTGGAAGAAAAGCCGTCGCACAGGAGGTGTCCAGAAGAGTTCCTATAAAGAGGAGTCTCTGGGAGGGCTGCAGCTGTGATATTTTGAGGTTTAGCAGGATTCCCATGGACGTGATAAAGGTTGAAGCCGTGGCTATGGTGTCCAGAGTTCCCTGCCTGGAAGGACTTGACAGAAGCCAGTCGTCCAGATAAGGGAACACTTGAATTCCGATCTTCCTGAGATGCGCTGTGAGAACTGCACAACACTTTGTCAAAACTCGTGTCGTCGAGGATAGCCTAAAGGGCAGGACTCTGAACTGATAATGCTGTCCCAGAGCCACAAACCTTAGGAATTTGTGATGCTTCGGGTGAATAGAAATGTGCTGGTAAGCATCCTGCATGTCTAGGGAGGCTAGCCAGTCGTGCTGATGAAGCAAAGGTAACAAGGTTCCTAGTGAAATCATTTTGAATTTCTCCTTGGGCAGAAATTTGTTTAGTTTTCTGAGGTCCAAAATGGGGCGCATGCCCCCGGTTTTCTTTGGAACCAGAAAGTAATGGGAGTAGAACCCCGTGTTCCGTTAGTGCAGTGGAACTATTTCTACTGCCCTCTTGTGCAGAATGCCCTGGAACTCGGAGCTGAGAAGGTCCGACTGAAGTGTTGACAGCCTGGGCTGTCATTTGGGGGGACGATCCGGAGGGGTCTCCACAAGATTGAGTGAATATCCCTCGCAGATTATCCGGAGGACCCATTCGTCTGAGGTTATGGACTTGCATTGATTGTAGAAGTGCGTCAGACGACCTCCCACCACTGAGGAAGAGTCCACCTCGGGCAGCTGAGGTGGGACTTGGGCCAAAAACTCAGAATGTGGCGCTGGGCACTTTGGGTCCTTGCGCCTTTTGTTGCATTTTCTTTTGAGGCTGGGGGGCTTGGTTTTTATGAAAACTTCCTCTGCCTCGAAAGGACTGACGGTTATGGAACTGGTGTTTATTAACACCCCCTCGAGAGGGGACAGGAGTAGGGTGAGCCAACCTAATGGCTGACCTAGTTTTTTGTGTAGCTTCTAGAGCCTGTTCTACTTGAGGGCCGAAGAGATACACACCATCAAAAGGCAACGCCACTACCTGCTGCTGTGCGTCATTCGTAAAACCTGAAGTGCGCAGCCAGGAATGACGGCGGGAACAAATACCGGCCGCCACAGCTCTGGAAGCAGTATCAAAAGCATCCATAGACGCTTTAATCTGCTGATTGTTGGATTCGATACCCCTGGTAATGGTTTGAAGAAGCTCTGACTTTGTATCCGATTCCGGAAGAGCTTCAACCATCTGTTTGAACGAATGCCAAAGAATATACTCATATTGAGAGAAATAGCCCTGGTAACTGGCAATACGCATACCCAGGGTGGAAGCAGCAAAGACTCTCTTACCTAAAGTGTCTATCTTACGAGATTCTTTGTTAATAGGTTGAGCTGTAGTAGTTTGGAGAAGGATGACCTTATCATTCTCTGCCAAAACTACAATAGGATCCGCAAAGGCTTGGGACGCCAAAATGGGTCGATCCTTGGGGGCTGAGTATTTCCTATCTATGGATTTAGCTACCGAAGGAATGAGAGCAAGATTACTCCATACCATTTGAGACAGCGTTTCAAAGGATGGCTGTACCGGAGGAGTCAAATGCGTAGGGATCTCCGGAACATGGAGATACTGCAGTCTTAGCAATTTCCCAGGATCGATGTCTGTAGTTTGGAGAGAAAGGGTGGAAATCAAGTTTTTCAGCAGAGACTTAAAAGACAGGTCCTTGACCACAGGCTCTGCCGCAGGAATAGACCCCGTTTCTTCCACTTCATCACCCAGCCTAAGGTCTGGGACAAGCTCAATGTCATCTCCTGACAGTCCAGGAGGGACTGTATGGACAGAAAAGGAGCGAAAATCAGATGGAAATGAGGAAGGAAAAAGGTTAAGGGAGGAGTCCTGAGAAATGGACTACGCCCTAAGGACTCCCTGCGCCGCAGAGACGCATGGTGCCGACAAAGCGCATAACACCGAGGACGGTGCCGACAAGCCGCACGGCACCAAGGAAGGCACAGAGAAGCTGCACGGCACCGAGGATGATGCCGACAAGGTGCACGGCGCCAAAGACAGCGCCACGAGGCCCGACGGCACCGCGGCACTGCACAGAGGATGGCGCCGACGAAACACATGGCGCCAAGTAACTCAACGGTGCCGAGGGTGGTGCCGACAGATGTCCCGGCGCCGAGCGCACCATCAACGCCAAGGGCGTTGAAAACACCCCAAGACTCAGAAAACCAGGATTTGAGGAGAAGGGAGGAAGAAGAGCAGGAGATAGAGGCATCGGTGTGGCCCCCTACGCCGCAGCCACATGAGGGGGGGAACACCTGAGCGTGGAGTCGACGGCACCGGAGATGGTGCCGCACGACCAGGGAGGCTACCTGGTCTCCCAGGAAGCCCGAAGGCCCCTGAGTGACCGGGCCAGGCAGCTGGACCAACCTCCAAGCCCACTGCTCCATAAGAGCAGCCCAGTGATGAAACCGCTCATCTGAAGACCTACCAGAGGGCGGGGTAGGGTGCCAATGTCGAAGACGTCAGCTACCAGAAACAGAAGCTGGCTCCGAAGGAGGAGACCGGCAACTAGCTTCAATAACTGACCGTCTATGTGCAGACATATCAGAGGGTAACCTCGAGTGATGCCTTCTCTTTTTTGACCTATGGGCCGAAGAAGAGCTCGAGGCCGAACGGTGCTGAGAATGCGGCCATTTATTTTTATGCTTTCGAGGGACCGCCCACCCCCTCGGGCATTGGACTAACCGTTGTCGGACCCCCGCCCCGTCCGGAGAAGACAGTGGACCGGACCCAGCCCGCTGACTGAACAGCCGAGTGAAGTCTCCCTACCGCCACCTGACCCGCCTCATGGTCGACCCGCAAAGTAGGCTGAGACTTCTTTGTAAATGAGAATAAACTTAGCGATACTTATTCGAGACATTACTACAAAACAATAAAACTGAAAACTATGCTGCTAGTTTGAAGTTTGACTCCCCCTGGTGTGACATAAGTCATTGAAGTGCACTCGACGGTAGGGAAAAAAGGAACTGAAGGCGGTTTGGAAGGTCCAGCGCCGAGATATTCGTCGCATGAGCTGAGGCTCGCGGGGCTCCTCACGGCGCTGACCTTCCAGCAAAAAAGTTAGCTCCCGATGGGTCCTACTGCCTCCGGCGCTGATCCCATTAGTGTGAATGAGTGGTGAAGACTTATGTCCAGGAAGATCTTTCCTATCTTCCAAGAATCAATGTTTTCCATGGAGTCCCAAACTTTGGTCTCAACCAGTAAGTTGTTGGGGTGGGGAGGGGAAGTCTTCCACCCTAGGGAGGCTGGAGACCTAGGATTCATAAGGAGAGTAGGCCTTGTAAAATAGCCGATCCGAAACCTGCATGTTTCCTGGAGAGAATATCCAAAGTGTGGAGTTTAGAGTGGTTTTGAACGCTACTTCAGATAGCGCCGCCCTTCATATCGCTAAAATTGAGACCAAAGGAGTGAAGCCACTGAGGCAGTCGCTGCTTGGGTGGAATAAGCTCTGAAAGAGCCCTCCCACTGCTGTCCTGATAGCAGGTGGTAGTTGTAAATGCAACTGACAATCCAAACCGACAAGCATGGTTTGGAAACAAAAATACCCTTTCTATTGGGACTGAAGGAGACAGACTGTTGAGAGGTTTGCCTACAGTCCTTAGCTTTATTGAGGTAGACACTGAGGATTCCTCGTGGGGTCGGGGGGGCACTAGAGAGCCATCTTCCAGGCAGGACATACCCCATCTGAGCTCCCTTAGGCACAGCAATGATGCAGGCGACGTTAGAATCCATGCGGGCCATGGATTCTAAAACTGAATGAACTTTACTGAAACTGGAAGCTCATAGCTCTGCTCTTCAAGCTCTGACCAGAACCACAGCAGACTCTGAAAAACAGCTTACGACCACCTCTACAGCCATGGCCACTTTAACTAAAGAAAATGGGCAGCTACGCTGTCACATGGAGTCGGTAGAGAATGAAATATGCTCTGGCAGTATTCGATTGGTAGGAGTACCAGAGGGCTCTGTAGGCTCCAATTTATTGTACTTTCTTACTACACTGGCTACAAGAAGCCCTACTCACTCTGGAGCGAATGGACTGGTCTGCTTGTAAGCGGGCATAATGGGTGAACCCTTGGGTCCATCCAGACTCACCGACCCATCCACGTGCCATACTCCTTAAAATGTCCAGAGGTTCGGGAATTGGTGATCTCTGCAGCTCGGGCAGCCTACACTATCCAGATCAATGGAGTGGACATAAAGTTGTTTCCAGACCTGTTCTTTCAAACAAGGGCTCGTCAGAAATGCTTTGATGCAGTTTGACAGCGATGTTGAGCACTGAGGATAGTACACTCCTTCCTTCTTCCAGCCCGGCTCTGCGTTGTGTATATAGGTTAAACTTGCCAGTTTACTGATCCACAGGACACTGGCTAGTGGACTGAAAAAACGGAGGCTGAGTTTGCAGTGCGGCAGGAGTCACAGAGGGCCCAGGAATCCGAAGATGCCGAGGACGGAGTGCTGTGAGACTTTTTCTGTGAGACATTCAGTTTGGTGTGAAATCAAGTGCACTATGTTTCTGGACTGCTTTCTCTGCTGTGTTTAGAGCAAGCGACTGTTTGCTGTTATATACTTCAATAACAGAATCTCTTGTGAAGGGGCCCCATCCATCTCTTACTGGTTGCCTTTAGTTTTGGGGTTTGCGATTTTTTAAGTCGTGGCAGGTTTTTCCTGCCATTCCGGGCTCCCACTCGCAAGTGTTCTTCAATATTTGTCATTTGTGCTAGAAGGTGTCTGTAGAGAATCTTCCATTTTGTTCTCTTGTAGTTTATATACCTAATTTACTGCTGCAGTAAGCTGTTTTACACTTCAATGCTCCTTCATTCTGTTTAATATATCTTTAATGGGACTTTTGAAACGTTGCATGTGCCTTTGGGGAATGTCAGTTAAGGTCTAGAATTGTTTATATTTATATATATATGTATGCATGTATATAATATATATATTTTTTTTTCTTTGCAAAAACTTCATTAATGCACTAGTTAGGATTGAAATGACAAAAGTAAGGAAAGGTGGCGTTAGGGTTTCCAACCTGAATACCCCACCCCCACCCACCAGACAGCAAGAAAAAACATTAGTGTTTCACCTCTCCTGCGTCTTCGCTATTCAGGCATGGAGTATGCCTTGGGGTTGTCCGCCCTAATGCTCACCCAATTTGACCATGAAAGAAGCTGAGATGTGTAGAATGTATGAGAATGGGGTGAGCGTTAGGGCTGACAATCCAAGGCACACCCTCTGCCTGATTAGTGAAGATGCAGGAGAGGTGAAACAGTAAAAACAGGTTACTCACCTGTAACAGTAGTTCTAGGAGTGGTATGTGTTGTTCATCCACACTATTTGGCATGTCCTTTCCCTTTAAGAATCTTGCTGGAAGGTCTTGAAGCTGGCTCCTCCCACCCACCCAGGTGGTGTAACCCTCGGCTCCGCCCCATGACGCCAGATGTTAGCCTACTGGAAGCTCAGGTTGTGCGTCGAAGCCGGGGAGGTAGGGTGGGTTCATGTGGATGAACAACATATACCACTCCTAGAACTACGGTTACAGGTGAGTAACCTGTTTTTCTAGGATCGTGGATATGTTGTTCTATCCACACTGTTTGGCAGACTCCAAGCACTTCTCCGGGAAGAGGGAGGCAAGGCACCCCGCCTCTGAAATACTTACTTGGGGAACACAGACTGGAGAACTGAGGCCCCAAAACCAGCATCCCAGCATGACTCTAGGTCGATGTGGTAGTGGGTAATGAAGGTGTTTGCTGTCTTCTAGGTAGCAGACCTGAAGATTTCATGGATAGGGATGTCCCTGGAAGCAGCCACCGATGCAGCAGTATGGCGCGTAGAATGAGCTCTTACCCCGCTGGGAGACTCCTTGCCCGCCAACCTATAGCAGAGATCAATGCAGGAAGTAATCCATATGCCAATCGTCTGCTTTGCTGCAGGTCTGTCAGGTGCGGCTTCAGTGTAGGTGACAAACAGCTGGCAAACCTCTCCCCAGACTTCCGCCGTCCGCTCCTTATAATAAGAGAGCGCCTGTCTCAGGTCCAGAGTACGGAGCCTGTACTCGGCCTCCGAAGTGTAGTTTGGGTAGAACACAGGCAGAGTCATCACCTGGTTAAGATGGAACTCCAACTTCACCTTCGGAAGGAATTTCCGGTGGGGACGCAGGACAACCTTTTCCCTGTGGAAGAACAGATAAGGAGACTCTATCGAGAGCGCCTGGAGCTCCCCAGTCCTTCTGGCAGACGTGATAGCCACCAGGAAGGCAGACTTCCACAACAAATGTGACATCTCACACTTGTGCATTGGTTCGAATGGCTTGCCCATGAGCTTTGCCAGTACCAGCACTAGATCCCAGGGAGGTGGAGGTTCACGCACCGGAGGGGATATGTGGTCTAGGCCTTTAAAGAAACGTCAGACCACTTTCTCCTGTGCCACCATTTGCTGACCGGCCCATGGCAGGTAAGCAGAGATGGCTGCCAGGTGCACCTTGAGGGTCGTAGACCAAAGATCCCCTTTGGACAGAGACCAAAGGTAGTCTAGGATGCTAGCCACTGGACAGAACAAAGGGTCCAGGCCCTTACCCGACACCAAATGGAAAACCGTTTCCATTTGAAGGCATAGCACCTCCTGGTCAACTCCTTCCTGGATGCTTCCACTACAGTGAGTACATCCTAAGAGAGACCCAAAGACTGGAACTCTAGACGCTCAGAAACCAGGCTGTCAGGTGCAGGGATTGAAGATACGGATTGAATACCTTCCCTTGATTGACAGATAACAGGTCCGGGCATACTGGAAGATGCCTCAGAGGCCTGGAGCTGAGGCTGAGGGGATCTGGATACCAGAACTGGCGCAGCCAATCTGAGGCTACCTGGATCACTTGTGCCTTGTCCCTCCTGACCTTGAGGATCACCTTGTGAACCGAGGGAAGGCAAAGAAGAGGCCCAGGGTTCACGACATTGAGAAGCATCCCCCTGCAGTGAATCCTGCTGAGGGGGCGGGCATGAAACAGCCTCAGCTTGATGTTCTCCCTGGAGGCGAACAGATCCACCTGAGGTTTGCCCCAGTGGAAGAACAGGCTGTGAACTACCTCTGGATGGAGAGACCAGTCGTGGTACGTCTTGCCCACATGGCTGAGAGTGTCTGCCAGTTGATTTGAGGCTCCTGCCACATGGATGGCTAGGAGATCCGCCTCCAGTTGGCTCACAAGGGTCCAGATGCGGATCGCTTCCCTGCATAGCAGCCAGGCGTGCATGCCGCCCTGTTTGTTGAGGTAGTACATGGTCGTGGTAGTGTCCATCTGGACTTGCACCACTTGACCCTGAAGGAGCGGAGCAAATGCTGACAGTGCCAGTCTGACTGCTCGGAGCTCCAGCAGGTTGATATATCATCTGGATTCTTCAGGGATCCAGAACCCGTGGGGCTCTGTGGTTACCGATGTGGGCTCCCCAGCCCATGAGAGGCGCATCGGTCGTAAGGGACAGACAAATGGGATCATTTCCTGCAAGTGATCTAGGGAGCTTCTGGGTCACAGTGACCAGCTGGTTGAATTGACCGTGACGCTGAGTCCACTGGCTGGCCAGCTCCCATTGGAGGGGGCGCATATTCCTCCAGGCCCATCGGACCACGGTGGTGCAGACCGCCATGTACCCCAGAAGACACAGAAAGTCCCAGGCAGGGCAGAAGTGATTAGGCAAAGGAGGACAGAACCCCCGCCCTGTCAGTCGGAAGCCAGTCTCTGGCCCCGCAGGAGTCTAGCTCTGCCCTGATGAAACATATCACCTGAGAAGGTATGAGTTCTGACTTGGCCCCATTGATCAGGAGGCCAAGGTTGTTACAGGTCTGGAGGGCCAAGTCCCTGGACCTCTCCACCTCCTGCTTGGTGGAACTCACCAAGAGCCAGTCATCGACATATGGGTAAACACTGACCCCTCGACGCCGAAGATGGGCTGCCACCACTGCAATGCATTTGGTGAAGACCCGTGGGGCGGAAGACAGGCCGAACGGCTTGGCTTGGAACTCAAATAGGGCTCCTTCTGCTCAGAAGTGAAGGAACCCCTGGTGAGACGGACGGATTGGGACGTGAAAGAATGCATTCTGGAGATCCAGACAGCAAAACCACATGTTCTGCTCGAGAGATAGTACAATCTGGGACAGAGTTACCATCCTGAAGGTGCGTGACCTGAGGAACTGGTTCAGGTCGTGCAGATCTAGAATGGGGTGCCAGCCCCCGTCCGCTTCTGAACCAGGAAGTACCTGAATATGAACCCTGGGTTGGTCAGGGGATCCGTGACTCTGGCCACCATCTCCTTGCGGAGCAGTTGGGCAATGTCATCTCTAAGAGCCGACCGAGTGTGTACAGACACCATTTCCTCCCGTGAGGCGCAGGCTCGGCTTGGAGAGTACTGCTCGAATTCCAGAGGCAGACCCTGGCTGACCACTTCTAGAACCCACCTGTCTGTGGTGACAGTGGACCAGGCAGAAAGGAAGTGGAGGAGCCGACCCCCCCCCACAGGAGGACCCAGAGCTTGCGTGGCAAGAATAGGGGTGGCCACCCCATCCCGTCACTGGGCAGGCTTGAAGGAAGAGGGTCCATCTTGGGGACCACCGGAGCCCTGTCCTCTGGGCTTACTGGCCGAAGGTGCCAAGGTTGTGCCTGATATTGCTGCCCTGCTTGGAAGTGGGGCTGCTTGGCCACAGCAGCAGAGTGCCGAAATGGCTTCTTCTTCTTCTGCTTTTTGGAACCCTGAGATTCCTTTTGTGCAGAAGTTACTGAGTCCAAGATGGCAATGGACTTCTCAATGCGTTGGAGGTGACTGTCCACACCTGGGCCGAAGAGATCAGTACCCAGGAAAGGGACAACCATTAGCAACCGCAGCTGCCACCGAACGGGTGCATGAATCCCCCAGGTCCAGGGCCATCTGGAGTGGCTGCTTCGCAACTGCCAGACCCTGGTCCCGGACCTGCTTGACCGTGGTCTGGAGGTCTGTGGGGAGGTGAGGGAGAACCTCATCAAGTGAGCCCAGAAGGGCGTGAGAGAAATGCGCCATGATGATGGCTGAGCTTACCTGATGGAGGCCTCGTGAAGAGGCGGCATAGACTTTGTGGGCAGAACAGTCCAGTTTTTTGGACTACTTGTCCGGGGGTCTATCTGTATCTGCCGAACTACCCGAGCATCTGAACACAGATTCGGTCACCAAACCCTCTGCAGAGGGGTGCTCTGTGAACCTCAAAAGGGACCCAATGGGTACCGCGTATTTGTGGGCCATCCGGGCAGAAGGCGCAGAGCAGGAGGCAGGGTGCTGCCAAAGCTGGACTGACAATGGCCTCGGCCTCCGAAAAGGCTTCCATCGGTGAATTTCCCCATTTGAGGATATTCGTGAGTGGAAATCTGGCCCGTTTTTGAACAGGCTCGAGAAGCATCCCCGTGGATCTGGAGATCAGACGGAGGATGCCCATAAAGGAAGAGGGACCTCCCTCCATCGAGAGAGTACCGACCGATTCGTCGTCCAAAGGGCAGGAATACCAGTCAGAGTCACTGGACTCTGAAGAGTCTGGATAAATCGGCCGGCTACCTATGTCTCCCTCCGCCCGCCTGGGGTGGTCAGGAGTGAGGGTAACAGAGAACCTACGCAGGAGGCCTGGAGCAGGCTGAGACTCTTTGGTAGGCACCCCCACCAGGGGCTGAATAGGTGGCGGTTCCACCAAGATTGGTGGAGAGGTCGATTTTGGCTGAACTGGAATGGTTTTGACCGGCTCCGTGGAAGAAGGAATGGTGCGGGCCGGCTCCGGAGGAGTTGGCTGCGGCCTGGGAGGTGAAAGCTAAGTAATGGCCGGGGTGGAAGCCGGAATCGGCTTTTGACTGGACAAGATCAGCTGTTGCCACATCAAATCTTTGTAGCGTTGACAGAGTTTCCGTCGAAGCCTCTTCTCATCCGAGGAGGACAAAGAAGAGTGTCGGCGTTGCTGCCTCTTAGAGCGCTTGTGCGCCTTTCTCGGCCTGTCGGTCAAAGGAATCCAAGACCTGACCTTGATCGTCAAGGTGACCGACGGGATCGATCGGAAGGCATCGGGGAGACCGGTGGTTCTTCCTGGTCCAGGACCAGTTCCTCGATGGGGTTCCCAGCAGGCTGGGTCTCCTCATCTGGGAGAGGCAGAACCGGGGTCCTGAATAAGGGCCTGTTGGCCTTGTTGAGCGGCAATGGTTCGACTGGGTCAAGAATGATGTCAACCAGATTGTCATCCAATGTCTGAGCTGGCTGGCCTGATGGTGGGACCGGAAACCAGCAGCCAAGGCCACAACCTTGACCGAAGTCGAGACAGGTGAATCCTGGGACCGAGATCTCTCATGAGTACAGAAGCGTCATTGGTGAGATGAAGATTCTCTCGGTTTCTTGTCTTTTTTACTGGACCGAGAGACATGTGTGCCCAAAGGCCCCTCGCCCTTGGTGGGAAGGGATTGGCACATCTCCGGAAAGGATCCAGAGAAAGTGGAGTCCAAGTTGGTCGGCACGAAAAAGGACTTAGGAGAATGATCCACGGCCTGAACCGCTTCTTCCTCAAAGGCCTTCATCTGTTTGAGCTGCTCGGCGGACCCCGCAGCCACGGAGACAGCCCATCGGGCCTCCTTAGATTTGACCGGCGGATTCTGTTTCTCCGGTCTGACCAATGTCAGCCATGTGAGACAATCGTCCAAGATGTTCGGGTGAAATGCGCGGCACAGTTCACAGGCCTGGGTGTCATGGCCAACACCCAGGCAATACATGCATGTGGCATGCGGGTCTGTGTGAGACATCTTTTGCCCGCACGGGCAGCGGTGGAAATCTAGAGAAGATTTATCTTTGATAGCAGTCGAGATTGTGAAGCGATTATCGTTATCTCTGACGAGTTTCATTTTAAGCAAATCAGAAGATTTTGAAGCCAAGGCCTACTAAACACGCGAGCGGTAAGGAGGGAACTTGTATCTTCCAGCGGAAGGGAAGATCTGGCATCATGGGGCGGAGCCAAGGGTTATACCACCCGCATGGGTGGGAGGAGCCAGCTTCAAGACCTTCCGGCAAGATTCTTAAAGGGAAAGAACATGCCAAACAGTGTGGATAGAACAGCATATCCACGAACTTAGAATGGTTTTTCCTGTTGCTGTCTGATGGGTGGGGGTGGGGTGTAAAGGTTGGAAACACTAATGCCACATTTCCCTATTTTTTCGCTTCAACCCTAACCAGGGCATTAACTCATTGCCACCACAGGAGCTCTCTGAAGTTGCACCATTTGTCTCCTATATACTGTTAATAGTAAACCCTGGGCCTTTCTAAGCAAAATCAAGCTGTAGTAAGCATGCCACAAACAAATTCTAATAGCTCAACAACCGTAAGTGCTAGACACAAAGTATGAGTGGCAAAGTTATTCAGCACAAAATTATCTTTCCAGTGGTGGTATGCAAAGAATAATATGTAATTTCTTTTTTTTCTATTCTGGTTGAAAGAGCAAAACATTTTTTTGTTTTTCACTAAAACAGGCAACATAAGCCATACACACCATACCATAAACAAATACAAAACTCCTAAAGTATACATAATATATACAGAATATCAGTGGCAAAGTTGTTCAGCACAAAATTACTTTTCCAACGGTGCTATGCAGTTAAATATATATTATATTCTGTTACATTTTATATTAAAATATATAAGTGACTTCTCCAGACGTTGCCAGGGCACACAGGAAGTCTGTAGCTGACTTCTGTAGGCGTCCTCAGGACACATTAGTTTATTTTACTGACGCCTACAGGCGTCGGCTAGGAGACAATGAGTTAAAGTTTTTGCAATGAATTTCCTTACATTTTGAGATAGTATAATTGTATCCTCATTTGTCTGTGGGAGCGCAGGGCCTGGTCCCATCCCTCCTTAGATGCATACATATATGCTGCTGCGGAAGCACAGGGCCTGCATTTGTAGTAAAGCAGGGATGAAACTATCAGCATAGCCTTCTTCTTACCCCATCTCATGAACTCAGTAATGAAAATTTTGAAATCACCACCAAAACGTTTTTCTGTGCCATTGCGCGCCACAAATGCAAAAAAAGTTTGGCCACGGTTTGAAAAATGACAGTTCATGAGGTGGTTTAAAAAGATGTTTACGTGTAAAATTTTGAGTGAAAATATTTCAAATAGCTAAAGTTAAGACAGAGAGTAGCAAAATGTCAACGTATGCACATAACTGTGGCATTTTTACATATTTTGACCCCCCAAATCTCAACATAGCCTTCTTATGACCCCACCTGATGAACAAGGGTTTTGAAAATTTTCAATTATACAATGGCAAGAAAAGAATCTTGGGCTCTGATTGGTCAGTTGCCACCTTGAACAGTGATGTTATCCCAATACATCATCACTGTATCAAGGTCAGGCACACCTGACTGCACCAAAATAAAAAGAAATCACTCTGTGCTCTCCCCCTCTCCATGTCATAGCCCACTTAAGTAATCACTCACCAACTCCGCACCCTAGTCACAAGCCAACTTCGCTGTCCCCGGCTCCAAACCCCCCCAAATGGCCACAAATACAGAGGGACAAGTAATATGGAGCCTTTTTCACAGGAAACTAATTTATTTTTTTTTATCACGACATTGTTTGTCACTGCCACCGTGGACCTGGCAGGGGCTACGACTCCCGGCCCATCATGGGTCCTGCCGGGTCCCGGTATTTTTCCTCTGTTTTCTCCCCCGTGCCAACACCCATGCAATGGAGGCAGCCAAACAACCCTGGGCGTGGGCAGAACCCCTCTTGTTGTGCTGACACACGCAGCACAAACCCCCCACCTTGAGGAAGGACAGCAGTCCTCCGGACATTCAATCCTTACCTCTCTGGCCTCCCCAAACGACCCGAGTCTGTTCCCAAACCTGGGTCACTAGCGTGGTGTGAGGTGTGGCATCCAGCGCCTCAACCCTCAGCACCACTGGGCCGGCAGGAAACTAATTTCTAATTAAAATTTATCCCTGCTCTGCACACTGAAGAACCCCCCTGCTGCGTTCGGCTGCACAGCGTGTGTCTCGCTACCCTTATAAGGTGCGTGCTTCGCCATCCATTTCTGTCAAAAGCAACATGCAGAGGCAGTTTCTGACAGCAGTTTGCAACCAGAGTAATTATCTATGGGGAAAAAATAAACATCAACAGCAGGACCAAGTGACTTTACTGATGACATGAAAACCACAAGTCTCTCAGTCCCCGCAAGTCAGTTGGCGATCAGCTCCATTCAGTGAGCTGGTACTAGCAAAGGCAGCAAGATGCTTGAATAAAACTAAAGGACAAATCAGAGGCCTCTCCCCGCCGAAAAAAAAAAAAGAAGAAAGACATATACAGAGGAGAAAGAAGACCTAAAACGGGGGCAACACTGATATACAGCAGATGGGCTAAAGAGCAAACCTACTCCTACAAAATAGCAGCACTTAGTGGACAAAAAAAAGAACTTTTTTTTTTTTTAAACAAGTGTGCTTCCATACTCAAAAATACAGTAAAACTATCTTAAATTTTCTTTTTCAATCTTTTCCTATTTTTTACTATAAGAGACCATTGTATAATAGCATAATGCTCAGGGTGTATCGTGCAGGGATATTGTCACTTCTGGGGTGCTGGAAGCACTAAACCTGTGGCCTCGTGCCCTATTCACCCAAGGCATGACAATATCCCACGAGACACGAATTCTGTTTGTTAATTATTGTTACATCACTCAAAGCTGGGCAATTTCATCAAGCAACCGCGAAATCGCCTTTCCGGACGGATTTGTGCAATTCCACTGACATTGTTCATGAGGTGGGGTCTCAAAAAGGCCATGTTAAAACTTTGGTGTAAAAAGTATGAAAAAATGGCAAAGTTATGCACGAAAGTTGAAAACCCCATTGAAATACATTGATTCCCCACATGAAAAAAGATCTTGTTTTGTGATGCATCATACGAAATAAGAATCTTGTTTTGTATCACTCGATATGAAACAAGATTTCTAATGTTAAAAAAAAAACACATATTTTAAGGGTATTTCTGGAACAGATAATTGCATAATCCACATAATGGGGTCCCGATAAGTAGGCTACATGTGTTGGTCCCTCTCTGGAATGTCATTTTTGTGGGTTTTAAAATATTAATTTTATGGGAAACCAGACAAGAAGATGGTGGCCAAACGAAAATGAAAATTACGTACCTACCATAATTCTTGATCTTCTTGGATGAAGTCTTCACCACTCATTCACACTAATGGGACTACGCCAGAAGTGCAAGGATCCAGAGGGAGCCAAAAATCTTCAGCAAGGTCAATGCCTAGGTAGGGCCGTGAGGAAGTGGTACCGTGAGCTCAGCTCGTGCCATATAGGCTACCCTGGCGTCGACCCTCCAACCACCTCAGTACCTTTTTTACAGAGGAGGTTCAGCGTAAACTAACCTAGTGAAACTAACCTATGTTGGACATAAGATGGTCTGAATGACCCGTGTAAGAAGGGTCAACTCAACAGCCCAACAACAATTGGGTGAAGACCAAAAACAGGATGAGTGAGCTCAGGGGATGGAGGGTGGGCATGTGAATGAGTGGTGGAGACTTCATCCAAGAAAATCAAGAATTACAGGAGGTACATAATTTTCAAATCTTCCTGGACATAAAGTCTCCACCACTCGTTCATACTAATGGGAGAGTACCAAGCTAAAATAATCCCCCAAGACGGGCGGCAGGAGAAAGGAGCTCACTTAGGACAGAAGTCCATTAAGGATTGTTCTGCCAAAGGACTGATGCTGCCTGGCATGGACATACAAGGGGTAGTGCTTTACGAAAGTGTGCGCAGAGTTCCAAGTGGCCGCATTGCAGATGCCCGCAATGGGCATGTTCCGGATTTCTGCCAGAGATGCCGCGACTGCTATGGTAGAATGTGCGTATACTCTGCCTTCCAGCTTAAACCTGTGCCATGGAGTAGCACTGGCGAAGGCATGCCACTAGCCATGCAGAAATGCATCTGATAGCAACAGGCTGACCTAGCCAGGCCGTGCTGAAGGAGACAAATAGTTGCTTTGACGTGCGGATTTCTTTAGTTCTGCCTCAATAGAACCGCAAAGCTCTCTTCACATCCAGAGAATGCAAGGTACGCTCTCCCTCATTCTGGAAGTTCGCAAAGTAGGTTAGAAGGACCAAGGGCTGATTGAGGTGGAATTCTGAGACAACCTTGGGGAGAAACTTAGGGTGGGTCCTAAGAACCACCTTGTCTTTGTGAAATACAGTATACGGAGGGTCGGTGACCAAGGCATGTATTTCAGACACACTGCGGGCGGAGGTAATGGCTACAAGGAAGGTGGTCTTCCAAGTCAGAAACTTCAGCTCACAAGTAGCTAGGGGCTCGAAAGGTTTACGGGTGATCATGTCTAGCACAAGATTAATGTCTCAGGTGGCTACCGGTCATCTGACTAGTGGCCTAGTATGCAGTATGCCCTTAAGAAACCTCTTGACTACAGGTAGCTGAGCCAGAGACACGGAGTGTACAGGCTCATGGTATGCTGAGATTGCGCAAAGGTGAACCTTCACGGCTGAGTATTGCAGGCCTGTGTTCAAGAGATCTAGAAGATACTCTAGGACTTTGTTTGGTGGGCAGGAAAAAGGATTCCAGGAGGATTTTGCATACCTTATGGGGAACCACTTTCACTTAGCCGTGTAAGTTTTTCGAGTAGCTGGCCTGCGTGCAGCTAACAGAATATCCAAGACCCTATGTGAAACATTAAACCTGTTCATCTCTGTCTCTTCAGGAGCCAGGTATGGAGGTGAAGAGACTTCAGGTTGTGATGGACCACAGGGCCCTGGGTCAGCAGTGGAACGTATGAAGTGGAAGCTGTCTTGGAGAAGTTTCCGATAATCTGTTGATTAATGGAAACCAGATCTGGCGAGGCCAGAATGGGGCGATGAGGATCATCCTGCCCGCCCTGCACCTCCAGCTTGAGCAGCACCCTCTGAACTAGGGGAAGAGGAGGAAATGTGTACAGAAAGCATCTTGTCCACCGCAGTCTGAATGCAACCTGACAAAAACCACCAGGTTCTGAATTTCTGGAGCAGAAGAGAGGCAGTTTTGCATTGAGTGGGGATGGAAAAAGGTCCAGCTCTGGAGTTCCCCACTCTTCGAAGAGGGACTGCACGACGTTTGTGTCAAGAGACCACTCGTGAGGATCTGTCTCCGTTCTGCTGAGATAATCTGCCAGATCATTTTGCACTCCTGGCAGGCAGACTGCCTTGATCAGTGCTTTGTGCCCCATGCACCACTCCCACACTCTCATCGCTTCCCTGCATAAAGGGTAAGAGTGTGCTCCGCCCTGCTTGTTGATGTAGTATATCACTGCTTTGTTGTCAGTTTGAAGGAGAATGATCTTGTGACAGAGTATGCCCTTTAAGACTTGGGCTGCATACAGGACGGCTCTCATTTCTAGAACATTTATGTGAAGCTGAGACTCGTCCTGGCTTCATCGACCCTGGGTGTGGAGATCCTGGCAGTGAGCTCCCCATCCCAGTAGGGACGCATCCATGGTGATGGAGATCTGAGATTCTAGTGGGGCGAAGGGATAACCTTCCAGAAGGTTGTCTTCGTGAGTGACCGTTTCAGGGGTTCCATCACCTTGATGTGAAAGGACTGTGGGTGCGTGGTCAGTGACCACCGAGTGCTGAGCATCCACTGAGTAGTCCTCATGTGAAGACAGAGCCAGAGGCACAGTGAACACTGAGGATGCCAGGAGACCCAGCATCTGCTGCATTGAGAGAGCTCGAACTGAGTCGCTCTCTCTGATGAAGTGGGCTATCTGAAGGATTTCGTTCCTTCTGTCCTCCACAAGAAAGGCTTTTGTGCTGGAGGTATCCAGAAGGGCTCCTGTGAAGAGACGTCATTGGGAGGGGCTGTAGCTGAGACTTTCCCAAATTTAGCAGGACTCCCATGGACATGAGGAATTTTGAAGCCATAGCCATGGCTTCCTGAGTCTCCTGTCTGGAGGGACTTGCTAGAAGCCAGTCGTCCAGATATTGGAAATTGCAGTTATGTAAGAACTTAACGTAACAGTAGATCTTCGAGAGAGGTTCCTGCTGTAGGTCTTCACATATAGGACTGCGCCCCCTGTTGTCAGGTCCGAACGGCGAACCTGTAGATAGCAATCATCAGCGGGAACCCCCCCCCCCGACGTCAGCCCAGCTATAAAAGGGGCAGTCCCACGCCCGCTCTCCAGTTCTTTTCTACCAGAGACCTAAAGAAAGGTAAGTAAAAGCTAGGAGTAAAGAAACTCCTAGGACCCTGCTTCCTCTCTAGACCCAAGGACTAGGTAGGAAGGAAAAAACATCCAGGAGCTGGGGGAAGGTGGGAGGGAAACTAGACCTACTGCAGTAACCTCTCTTGAAGATCTACTGTTACGGAAAGTTCTTGCGTAACTGCAATATCTTATTTCGAGAGGGTTCCTGCAGTAGGTCTTCACATATATAGGACTGAATACCAAGCAGTCCCCAAAATAACTTAGGCTGAGGTACATCTGGGAGGAGGAGAAGTCGCTGTAGGGAATCATGACAGGAGGCCTTGCAAAACTGCAAGACTAAAGCCTGTTCTGCGCCTAGAGGCAATGTCCACACTGTAATGCTTAGTGAAAGTCAGTGTCAGTGGCTCAGTAGGTAGCACACTCGCCTCTGAGGTCGGGAGATCAGAGGGCTGTGGGTTCAGTTCCCACATCTGGCACTTGGGTTAATATCCCAGTACTGACACTGTAATGCAGCATGAGAGGGGTGCTGCATTTCTGAGGTGCCGTCTTTCGGATGAGACGTTAAACCGAGGTCCCATCTGCCTGGATTGGTGGTAGTTCAGGTGGATGTTAAAGATCCTGTGGCACTTATCGAAAAGAGTAGGGGAATTTCCCCGGTGTCCTGGCCAAATTTCCCTCATTCACTAAAAATACCACCAACAGCTTAATCTGGTTCAAGGTCAGTTGGCATTCATCTGTATCCCCCTCCCCCGGGTCGTGCCTGAAAATAGGCAGGATTTGTCTAGTGCACTTACCCGGTCAACAAAAGATAAATAAATAAATAATAAATAAGTGTGAACAGATGACCACGTGGTTGCTGCGTAGATCTCTGCAGTGGACACATTTCTAAAAAAGGCAGTAGAGGTAGCCACGCTGTGGGTGGAATGGTCCTTGACTGCCTCCAGAAGGGACTTCCCATACTTTGTGCAAGAAAAATGGATGCAGTTGGCTAATCATCTAGAGATGGTTTGTTTAGAGATAGCCTTGCCCTGGCACTGGGGAGCAAAGGCTACAAAGAGTTGGTTGGATTTATGAACCTCTTTAGACCAGTTCGTGTAGCACCTCAGAATCTGGTGCACATCCAGGGTATGCAAAAGGTATTCCCCCCTGTTGGAATGCTGGGGATAGTACACCGGTAATTCCACGCTCTGATGCAGAGTGGTTTCTGAGACCACTTCGGGGAGAAAAGAAGGGTTAGTCCAAAGGACTACTCTGTCCCTATGAAAAATTAAATAGGGTTCTTTACAAACAAAAGCCTGGAGCTCAGAGACCCTTCTGGTGGAAGTCACTGCAACTAAAAATAAAGTCTTCCAGGAGAGGAAGCGTAAGTTACAAGTAGAAGCTGGTTCAAACGGGGGTAAGGTCAGCTTCTCGAGCATGAAATTCAGGTCCCAGGGGGGACAGGGATTCTAGATCAGAGGTTTCAAGTGAAGGATGCCTTTTAGAAAGGTTTTGGCAACCTCTAACTGAGCCAAGGTTTTGCCCTCCACCGGGAGGTGGTAGGCCGAAACCGCAGAGAGATGGACCTTAATGGAGGAGTAGCTAAGGCCCGTCTCAGATTAACGTGCGAGTTACTCTAGCATTGCAGACGCGAGGCACTTGGGTAAAGGATCCTAGCCTCGTTAGGGCCCAGATCGAAAATCTTTTCCACTTCATGGCGTAAGTGGATCTAGTAGGTGGTTTTCTGGCCTCTACTAAGATACAGTATGTGCAACTTGCGAGGAGACACCATAGCGGGAAACCGCTATGTCCACAGGTGCCACGCCTGAAGGTGGAGAGACTGAAGGCTTGGGTGCACCAGGGTGCCCTGCTCCTGTGTCAGGTGGTCGTGGAAGAACAGCAGAGGGACCGGAGGTTCCAGTGCCAGTTGCTGTAAAAGAGGGTACCAAATCTGGCATGGCCAGAGAGGAGCAATAAGAATCATATGAGCTCTCTCTTGCTGAAGTTTCACCAAAACCTTCTGAATGAGAGAAAAGGGAGGAAAAGCGTAAAGAAACCTCCCTGTCCAAGAGAGAGACAGTGTGTCTCCCCAAAAAGCACCATGCCCGGGAACGAGCGAGCAAAAGTTGGGTAGTTCTGCATTGAATGGGAAGGCGAACAGATCTAAGTCTGGACGACCCCCATCGAAGAAAGAGTTCTTCAACCACCCTTGACTTTAGCTCCCACTCGTGAGCCCTGGCCACTGATCAACTGAGACTGTCCGCCAGGATGTTGGTTATGCCTGGAATATGGACTGCTGTCAAGTACAGGCTGTGATGGATCGCCCAGTACCAGACCCTCATTGTTTCTCTGCAGAGAGGGTACGACTGGGTTCCTCCCTGTTTGTTGATGTACCAGACTGTGGACATATTGTCCATCTGGACCAGAAGTGATCCCAGTACCAGAAGGGACCGGAACGCCTGGAGAGCATAAAGAACCACCCTGGTCTCCAGAATGTTGATGTGGAGCATAAGCTCTCAATCAGACCAAGACCCCTGTGTCCTGTGTACTCCCAGATGGGCTCCCCAGCCCAAGTCTGAGGCGTCCGTGGTGAGGATTTGGGTTGGGATGGGGGAATGAAAAGGTGTTCCCCTCGAAAGGTTGGAGAGATTCGGCCACCAGTGAAGATCTCTCTGAAGACTGCTGGAGATCATGACTTTTTGGTTCATGTCGTCCATCCTCTGATCCCATTGGACTCTGAAAGACCACTGGGTGACCCTCATGTGAAGTCTGGCCAGGGGTACTGTGGAAATGGCTGCTGCCATCAGTCCCAAAAGACGGAGCACAGCATGTGCTGGGATCCATCAAGCCTGGGCCACGAGAGTAGCCTGAGCTACTAAAGTCTCAGCTCGATCCAATGGCAGAAAAGCCCTGCTCTGAAATGTATCTAGTATGGCTCCAATGAATTGGGAGTCGTTGGAATGGTACTAGCTGGGACTTTGGGAAGTTGACTGTAATCCCCAGAAGTGAGAACAAGTTCAGAATGAAAGAGAGGGACTCTTTCAGGCTGGTTGGAGAGGGTGCTGTGAGGAGCCAGTCCAGGTACGGGAAGACATAAATGCCTGGCGGCGTAAAAATGCCGCCACCACCGCTAGACATTTCGTGAACACCCGGGGGGGGGGGGGCAAGGAAAGGCCAAAAGGGAGCGCCCGAAACTGGAAGTGATCCTTCATAAAAACAAAACGGAGGAAGCGGCGGTGGGCCGGGAGGATAGGGACGTGCAGGTAGGCATCCCGCATATCCAGGGAGCACAGCCAGGAGTTGGGATGAAGCCCCTGAAGAGTCAACATATGAAACTTCTTGTACTCGATGAAAATGTTTAGCGTGCTGAGGTCCAGGATCAGTCTCAGGTCGCCTGTTTTCTTTGGGACTAGGAAGAAGTGGGAGTAAAATCCCCTTCCTATCTGATTTGGGGGAACGGGGTTCTATGTTCTCCTTTAAAAGAAGTGCCTGAATCTCTTGAGAGATAAGGGGCACCTGATCCAGTGGATACAAAGACCGTCCCGGTGGTAGAGGGGCTGGAATCTCGAGGAACTCGATTGAGTGACCACGCTTGATGAGCTGAAGCACCCAAGACTCTGCGGTGATGAACCTCCAACCCTCCAGGTGGAGGCCGAACCTCCCTTTGACTGGTTCCTCCTAATCTGAGGGAGTGGAAGGAGGGGAAAGGAGTCAGGACGCCGAGGGAAGGGGAGCTTTAGCCTCCGAGGCTGGTTTGGAGAACTCAGCCTGAGGGGTTCGGGCTCCTGAGCCAGGGGCGCGTCTTTTTCCCTGACGCTTTGCATGGTTCTTGTTCCACCTTCTTTGGTGGCGAAAGGGCTGCTTTTTCTGACCTGTCCTATACATAGAGCGTACATCTCTTAAGGAGTGTCCACTCTCTTGCAGTCCTGTTATGATATCATTGGCATCGCCGCCAAAGAGGACGGAACCCCTAAAAGGGGCGTCCAAAAGGGAAGACTGTACATCCTGTGCCAGGCCAGCTATCCGAAGCCAGGAGAGCCCGTAGAGACAGATCCCCGTGGCTGCTGCTCTAGCCACTGAATCCGAGTCGTACGTCACTCGGAGCACGTGATGACACGAGGACTTTCCCATCCTGACCTTGTCCAGGAGCTTCTTCCTAAGGTTTTTGTCCTGAACCTCAAGGAGGTCCCTTTCCAGCTCTGAAAGAGTAGCTTTTTGGAAAGCAACAATGTGCGAGACAAAGTTAAGTTATATAATGCCACAGGAAGAAGAAGAACAGATCTTTCGCCCGAACTGGTCTAACTGATGAAAGTCCTTGTCTGGCGGTGAGGAACTCAGGTGTTTCAGTTGGGCTGACCGGTCGTGAGCTGCAGTAATTACCATAGAGTCAGCTTTTGGATGGGAGTTAAGATGCTGAATCCCTTCCGAGGGATAATAGGTCCTGTCTGCCTTCCTGGAGACCGCTGGTATGGAAGACGGTTGTTGCCATATTGTGGTCACCAAGTCCTCATGGGGTCCCATCCATGGGGGGATGGGGATAGGATCAGACATAGCAAGATCCAGGTGCTCTGCTAGTCTTTTTCATTGCAGATCCACCTCTTTTGTGGGCCAGCCTCCAGCTGCCTGTATGAAGCGCAAGAGGTCTCCGAAAGATGTGTCCTCGGGGGAAGACTTGGGTGACTCCTTGGGAGGAACCTCAACCAGAGATCTGGGGTCCGAAGGTTCGGAGTCAGACTCCATATCGGAGGGCTTGGAGCAGCTGGGAATAGGAGGTTCTATTCCAGCAGCACCCGCAGCAAGAAAACCCGAGACTCTGCTGGAAGGAGGTGGTGGAGGGGGTGCCCTAGGCTGGGGAGCTTCCCCCACAGACTGCCTAAGCTCCGACAGCAGCTGGGTTCTAGCCTCCTGTCACCATTGGGGGGCCGTCTCTGGTGCCGGTGGTGGAGAAGGAGGAGGCTGGAAGGTAGGATAGCCTGGGTACTGAGGCCAAGAAGGGTAATGATAACCCGTTTGCAGATACTAAGAGTACCCAGGGTATCCCAGCGTCGGGTATCCCGGTGTCGGAGGCACATGGCCTGGCGTCGGATACTGTGGAGTCGACGGCGGGCCACCCGGAGGCGGGACAATGGATTCTGAACCCGGAAACCCGCCCGGAAGATCTGGTCCTGCCGGGGGAAGTGCCATGGTGCCTCTGGGAGGCGCAGGATCTGGAAGGGCCCCTGAAGGTCCAGAGGGAGGAGGCTCCATGAAAAAATCCCTAGCCGGCAATGGACTAATGTCTGAGGATGGCGGTAGGCCTGGCGAGGGGGGAAGGTTCCGGAAGAAGCCGTGACGGCAGGTCCGAAGGTGATCTCGCTGGTAGGAAAAACAGCGGATCGAGTGGCAAGTCCCTGGGATCTAAGACCCTAGAGGATGAAGGGTCGCTCTGCCACTCACTCTGTCCGGTGTCAGGGGCCAAACTGGAGCCCAACGGGTAAGTGGAAAGATCGGGGCGGGCGACAGAGGAGCCGTCATCCGACTGAATGGACCGCACCGGGCTAGTGGAAGTCCAGAGACCGCCTCTATGCTGATCAGCAGGAGCCACACGCCCTTCGATGGGGTCGAGGGGTGTCTTATCGGCTAAGCAAGGCAACTTGACAGAGACCTCCAGAGAGGCTACTCCCAGCTGCCTGCTCACCTCAGCAGGAGGGGGAGAAGGTGCCCGGCCTAAAGAAGCAGACAGAGCACTGGCTGAAGTACTCACAGTTTTGGAGGGCCTCCCATGTGGCAACGGACTCCGGTCCCGGCGCTTCTCCTTGCTTTTCTTCTTTTTAGGGCCTGGTGATGACGATCTATCCCGCAGTTCCTGGAGCTCCTTTTCCATCGACGCCAGTCATCGGGTCAGGAGATGGGCCTCGAGGGTCCACTTACACCTGGTTCGGGTCGCCTGGTTGAAGGCCTAACAGATGGAGCACTCCTGGGTGTTATGCTTGGAACCAAGGCAGAGGAGGCAGCGGGAATGGTCATCCCCGTGCGGGATTTGAGCACCGCACTTCGAGCACTTCTTCTGTCTAGAAGACATCAAATATTGAGAGAAATGATATAGAAAAATTAGTTAGGAGGCAAAGAAAACTTTGACTAAATAGCGGATGTATGATCGCTGTTCTATCACGTGCCAAACGTACTGAGACGACAGCGGGAAAGAACTGGAGAGCGGGCGTGGGACCACCCCTTTTATAGTCGGGCTGACGTCACATCACCTTACATCGGAGGCGGTCCCCGCTGATGATTGCTATCTACTAGTTTGCTGTTCGGACCTGACACCAGGGGGCGCAGTCCTATATGTGAAGACCTACTGCAGAAACCCTCTCGAAGTAAGATCATCTGAATTCCGAGCTTCCTGAGATGCGCTGCAAGAACTGCAAAGCACTTTGTGAAGACTCGAGGGGCCGAGGATAGCCCAAAGGGCAGGACTCTAAACTGGTAGTGTTGACCCAATGCCACAAATCTGAGGTATTTGTGGTGGTTTGTGTGTATGAGAACATGCTGGAAGGCGTCCTGCATGTCCAGGGAAGCCAGACAATTGTTTTGATGAATCAGAGGTAAAAGTGTACGAAGTGATATCATCTTGAACTTTTCCTTGTAAAGGAATTTGTTTAACTTCCTCAGATCGAGAACTGAGTGCATGACGCCTGTTTTCTTTGGAATTAGGAAGTAATGGGAGTAGAAACCTATGTTTTGCTGATCCAGCGGCACTACTTCTACTGCCCTGTTGTTTAGAAGGCCTTGGATCTCAGAAGCAAGAAGGTCTGACTGAAAGACAGACAACTTGGGCTGTCGTTTGGGTGGGTGATCTGGAGGGGTTTCTGAAAGGTTTATAGAGTACCCCTCGCGGATTATCCTGAGTACCCACTTGTCTGATGTGACTGACTTCCACTGGTCGTAAAACTGAATCAGACACCCTCCTCCTACTGCCAAGGAGGAGTCCCCCTCGGACAGCTGAAGTGGGACTTGGGCCGGAATCTCAGAGGGTGGCACTAGGCACTTTGGAGCCTTGTGGCTTCTGCTGCATTTTCTTTTGCAGCTGAGGGGCTTGGTTTCTGTTGAAGCCCCCTCAGCTTTTACCATGATAGGACTGATGGTTATGAAACTGACGCCAGTTACCACCCCTTTGAGGGGCTGCGGGTGGCGGTCTGGACGTTTTGATAGCCATTCTAGTTTTCTGTGTGGCCTCTAGTGTCTGCTCGACCTGAGGACCACACAGATACATACCATCAAAAAACAAAGCCATAACTCTTTGCTGGGTATCATTTGTGAATCTTGATGTGTGCAACCAAGAGTGGCATCGGGTGCATATACCGGCCATTGCTGCTCTGCAGGCAGTGTCAAAGGGATCCAGGGCAGCTTTAAACTGCTGGTTATTGGATTCAATGCCTCTAGTAATGGTTTGAAGAAGCTCTGTGTTGACTTTCAAATCTGGGAGAGCTTCTACCGTGGCCTTGAGCGAATGCTAGAGTGTATACTCGTACTGAGAGAAATAACCCTGGTAGCTAGCAATGCGCATGCCCAGGGTGGAAGCAGCAAAGACTCACTTTCCCAAAGTGTCAATTTTGCAAGATTCCTTATTTATCGGACGTGCCATAGATTCTTGCGGAAGAATGGCCTTGTCATTCTCTGCCAGGACAACTACAGCATCAGCAAAGGCTTGCGAGGCCAGAATGGGCCTATCCTCGGAAGGGGCTTATTTCCTATCTATGGACTTAGCCACAGAGGGAATAAGCACCGGATCATCCCACACCATTTGTGACAGAGTCTCAAAAGAGGGTTGCACGAGGGAGTCAATTCAACAGGAATGTCCAGAATGTGCAGGTACTGTAGACGCAATTTCCCAGGATCAGTCTCCGAAGTTTAGAGAGAGACAGAGTGGTATTCACGTTTCTAAGCAGAGACTTAAAGGAAAGGTCCTCGACCAGAGGCTCTGTTGTAAGAGTAGGTTTATTCACCACCCCTAGGGATGAGTCATCGTCAAAGCCGTCCTCTAATCAAAGATTAGGATCAAGCTCAATATCATCTCCTACTAGTCCCGAAGGGACAGTATAGATAGGAAAAGGGGAGAAAAAGAGAGCATGGCACAAAGTAAAGATGAAACTCAGATGCATGCGGCACCGCAGGTGCTCCCAGCGCTGTAACAGAAGGTGGCACTGAGAACACAGGCGGTGCCGGCACAGGACGCAGAACCGGAGAAGTCAGTGCCAGCAGTGCCAAACCAGAAGTTCCCAACCCTTGACTCATGCATGAACGTCTGAGAAATTAAGCAGGAGATAAAGGTACTGGTGTAGACCCCTGCCCCACAGCCCTACGAGGGGGGGAAAAACACCAGAGTGTGGCGTCAACGGCACCTAAGAAGGCACCGCATGACCAAGAAGACCCAACCGCCCTGCTCGCAGGTCCGAAACTGAAAGGCCCGAAGGCCCCGGCGACGGACCCACCGGCTCGGGCAGATGAGACAACCGCCGAACCCACTGCTCCATAAGAGCGGTCCAATGATGAAACTGCTCACCAGCGGACCCTCCAGTGAGTGGGGAGGGACTCCGGAGTAGAGGATGCCGGTTGTCAGAAATAGAAGCTGGAGGAGACTGAGTCAGACCCCTGCCTCCAGTAACCGACGATCAATGCGCAGATGTACCAGAGGGCGACCTCGAGCGGTACCATTTCTTTTTCGACTGGGAGGTCGAAGAACTTGAGGCCGGGCAGTGCCAAGTCCTCAACGAGGATGGGATGGACGCTGTTTTTGTGCTTTCAGAAAGACCACCCCCCCAGCACGGACTGTGTAGTCAGACCCCCGTGAGGGCGGCAGACCAGATCCAGCCCTGCTGACCACACAGCTTTCATGCAAAGTCTTCCTACCGTCACCTGCCCCGCTCATGGTTGACTCCATCGAAGAAGAGCTGAAGACTTCTCTGAAGAAAATTTACTTATTTTTAACTGAAAACACAAATAATAAAAACTAATCAATACTGGAACTCTATAGCTGCTGTCATATAGACGTGAGGTTTTGACTCCCGGCGAGCGAGCGACGTAGCCACTGAATCTCAATCGATGGTGGGGAAAAAAGGAACTGAGGTGGTTGGAGGGTCGACGACAGGGTAGCCTATGGGCACAAGCCGAGAAGATCTTTGGCTCTCGTTGGGTCCTAGTGCCTCCAGCGTAGTCCCATTAGTGTGAATGAGTGGTGGAGACTTTATGTCCAGGAAGATCAATCATTTCCCCTCACAAAAAAAGATGACATCAGTATGAAACAAGAATTATTTTTTCATTTCATACAGCTATTATACCAGTCCTGTCTGCTGGTTAAAAAAGCCCTCCTGTGCCTCACCCCTACTGCAATTGGTGACTTCTTCCGCCCGGTCAACAACAGCTACTCCATAAGGAGTATGTCCAGTCATGACCTGCAAGTCCCCTTTCGCAAAACTAGCCAGGGTAGATGCACATTTGCTATCCAAGCCATACAGTGGTTTAATGATCTCCCTGAATCCCTAGTGGACCTCCCCAAAATCGCACCTTTTAAGAATTCTCAAAGAAAGGAACTTGCTTTTGCTTGACGTGACCAAATAACTCTCTGTATAATGTTGTGGCTTGGCTGCTGTCTGACTGAACTCTACATTGCTATACCTTGTTTGCAACCCTAATGTCTGTACTTGACCTGGTGAAATCTTGTATTATACACCGTACCTATTCTAAGTTATCTATTTGCTACTGACGTGGCTCGTGTGTGTCAATGTTGTGTATATCTGTTTGTTACTGATGTGAAACTTTTGGAAAAGAGCACTTGTGCTCAAAGGTGCTATCCAAATTTCAAATAAATACATAAAATTTAAGTCCTTACTGAGCATGCTCAGAACCCATTTTAACAATTTCAAAATTAAATAACTTTGGAACGGATTAATATTGTTTCATCAAACAAGCAAAAGGCACATCTATAGCCCAGACCCCTTCTACCCTGAACATTTCAAACCAAAATGCCAAACTCTTTGGGCTGTAGCCAAATTCAAAGAAATCCCATTCAAACCAATGGAAAAACCTATGAAAAATTCACTTTTTTCACTATCCAGATCTCGGAAATCGCACATCCAGCGAGAACAAAACTTGGTACTTTCAGAGGTCTACCATATGAGACTGCGCATGCAAAATGTTGTGCAAATACATTGAATGATTATGAAGATAAAGTGCTTGGAATCTCATTATAAGTTTAAATGGAACACTCCTACACTTAAATACCTGGGTATATGGCTGAGTCCAGAGTATACAAAATTATACGACCTTAACTATAAAAAACTTCTAGTACAAATGCAGAGAGATATAGATAAATGGGCACTGATACCTATACATATACCATTCATACAGAAAACAGAAGCAGTCAGAATGGTGGTGTTGCCACAATTTCTGTATTTGGCACAAACTATCCCAATTGTAATTCCAGAGATTTTTTATAAAAAATTAAATAAGAAAATAACACAATACATATGGGGGAACCAGAGACCAAGAATAAGACAATCAATACTACAACTCTCAAAAGATGAAGGGGGTTTCTCCTTGCCAAATTTTATATATTATTATATAGCATCACAGATTCGCACAGTGATATACTGGCTGCACCCTAAATATGAGGCAATGTGGAAAAGAATAGAATTAGCAGAAGAAGACATAAGACGACCACATGGGGCTCTACTGGTAGATAAGGGAGATAAAGAAGGGGTGGAGGTGGATAATCCCTATACAATGTCAACGTTACAAGTTTGGAGACAGATGTTGAACACCAAGAATATGTCAGAATGGAAGCCCATGTTCTATTCATTGACACACATAGAGAATTTCTTACCAGCAAAAATGGATCTGGGGTATAGGAGATGGGAAAGGAAAGGATTACATATAGTATACCAATTCCTGAAAGAAGGAAATGTAATAAGCTTCTTAGATTTGGAAAGCACATACGAGATAACACAGAGATAGATTCCGATTCTTCCAGATT
This sequence comes from Neoceratodus forsteri, assembly GCA_016271365.2. Taxonomy (NCBI): domain Eukaryota; kingdom Metazoa; phylum Chordata; order Ceratodontiformes; family Ceratodontidae; genus Neoceratodus; species Neoceratodus forsteri. The sequence continues at coordinate 333,732,422 of CM057456.1, read as the reverse complement.
AGGGACTATATAAAAAGTATCAGGAAAGAATGTTGGACATTATGTCCTACACCCAAGATTATAGAGATAATACAGAAAACTCTAGAAGGCAAGACAGAGCTAACTCACATAATATCCTACTTATATGTGGCAATAAGAGAAATGGAGGGGGACTCAGTTGATTCCATTAAGAGAGCATGGGAAAAATATTTGAATGTCATAACAACAGGAGATATATGGAGAAATTATTTATCACATATACATAAATGTACATCATCACCATGTTGGAGAGAATTTACATGGAAAAATGCTGTCAGGTTTTTCAGAACACCAGCAATCCAGATGCACTTTAATAAGGGGAAGGAAGTGGCATGCTGGAGGAAATGTGTCGAAAATCAGGCAACACATGGGCACATATTTTGGAGGTGCCCAATAATAGAACCTTTTCAAAGGAGGTACAAGAGGCAATTAAGAGTATAATTTCGCCCTCTATAATATTGAATGTACCATTATACTTTTTATTGGACTTTCCAGAGGGAAGTAGGGATATCAGGACAAAGAAACTCCTGTTGATATTGATAATAGCTATTAAAAAAACCATAACAAAAAAATGGTTATCTCCAAACCCACTCCAATTAAGACAATGGCAAAATATAGTGATAGATATATACTGTATCATATGGAAAGGCTGACAGCATTGACAAATAAGAGATATGCTCAATTTGAGATAGTATGGAGGAGATGGATATTATATATCACCCCAATAAGACAAGATTTTATACCCTGAAAAGGGAAAAGACAAGACAGGAAGGCTGGCTTAGACATAACTGGATATGAGATACAATTATGTATGAAAGAATTTTATACAAGAGAGAGCATGTATAGACTAAAGGATCAGAAATTATGGAAATATTCCACTGAATGGACTGTAATAACCTAAAGAAAGCAAGAATTAATTCCTATGCACATATGTAGGTTGTAAGTTGAAATGAAAAGTAAAAAAAACCTGAAAACAAACAAAGTTAAAAAAAAAAGTGAAGATAAAGTGCAAAATTTCAAGTTTAACATAGAAACCCCAGTTCAACCCTAACTACAGTGGTGCTATCACGCCACTATAATATATATACACACACCTAATCTTGCTCCTCCGGTTTAAACAGCAATCCTTAGTGATTGTGTTATTATTTCTTCCTGTTATTTATCCCTTTTGGTAACACCTACAGCATTTGAAGAGGCTGGCATTTATTTGCACATTATTGAAAATGATGGTAATCATAAATCTATCTTAGGAATCCCCCTACTCCTACTGTACAAGAGTATGTGGTAATGCACTGTGACGGTTAACAGTTTGTGGGTGCATTTTGTTTTTGTTTTTTTACGTCCAGTGCTTCTCCTTGTACCATGTATGTGCAACTGGACACTGACTGTATGTTTATTCAGAAAGTTAATAAATAAAAAGTTAAAAAAATGAAACTGAGGATTCCTCTAACATTGGCAGAGTGTAGCACCATTTCCACAGAGTTGTCCAGTTTGGGGAGGAAGGCTGTATGCACCTGACTGAGGTTGAATTCAGATACCACCTTTGTCAGACACTTAGGATGTGTTCACAGTTCTGTCCTATCCTTACGGAAAACAGTGTACAGAGGAGCTGAAACTAGGGCCTGTTATTCAGAAACTCTTCACACTGAGGCTACGGTCACTAGAAACACTGTTTTCTAGGTTAGATACCGCAACTCACAAGTAGCCGCTGGTTCAAAGGGCTTACGGGTGAGTATGTCCAACAGAAGACTGTGATACCAATTAGTGACAGGTATATTTATAATGGGTCTCATATGCAGGATACCTATCAGAAATACTCTGAAGAGAGAGACAGCTGACCTAAGGAAAGAGTTCCCACAAGCTCATGGTATGCCAAGATGACTATCAAGTGGACTTTTATTAAGGAGTACTGCAGACCAGACTCCAAAAGATACAAGAGAAATTTGAGAATTCTATCTGGAGGACAGTGAAAGGGATCTCTGGAGTCCTTAGAGCACAAAATAGAAAAACGCTTCTACTTTGTATCGTAAAGAGCTGCCAGAAGATCATAGGAGACCTACTGAGAGGTCCCAAATCAGTTCAATTTTATCACCTCAATTATCGTGCCTAGAGATGGTGGGATTGGAAGTTTGGATGTATTTGCTGATCCTGAAACTGGGTCAGGAGATTTATTCCCAGGTGTAAGGTCTGTGACTGCTGAAGTGCCACTTGGCTCAGCAAGGGATGCCATATCTGTCTCAGCCACCACGGGGCTATCAGTATCATTCTACACCTATGCCACTCCAGCTTGAGAAGTACCCCTTGGATGAAGGAGAGTGACTGAATGGCATTAAGAAAATGATTTGTCCACTGCAACTTGTATTTGTGAGGATTTGGTACTTATCATCCGCTAGGACATTTTCTAACCAGGGCAGATGGGTTCCCTGGAGAAGGATCCTGTTTATTTATTTGTTTTTGGTAAACCGCGTAGGTACTCTAGACATAGGAAATGCCTATTTTCAGGCACGACCTGGGAGGTTACAATAGATGAAATACAAGACAAGACAAAATAGTGGTACACAACAGTACAAGACAAAAATAGTGGTAAACAAAGCCATACTCGGGTAGTAGAATGCAAGGCTAAACGGTCAGTACAAATTTAGTTAAACATTAGAGACTAGTAAACTAAGTTCAGGAAGGATATATAGAAAGAAGTGCTAACAAAACTAGGAAAAGCAAGCATAATGATCCTGTTCTTCAAGCACCACTCCCATACTCTCACTGTTTCCCTGCACAGAGGGTACTAGTGAGTGCCTCCTTGCTTGCTGAGGTACAGCATGACACACCTGTCTGTCTGAAGATGAACTACCCTGTGGTATTACTAGGTCAATCAGGGCCTGTATCCTATATAGAACAACTCTCATCTCTAGAACACTTATGCGGCAATGGTTTTCCAAGTCCAACCAAGTACCTTGGCTCTAAAGACCCAGGTAATGTGCACTCCAACCCAGTAAGGAGGTGTCCATGGTGATACCCAACTGTAGCTCTGGTGGGGAGAAGGAAAAGCCTTGAAGGAGGTTCTCTTTCAAGGACCACTATAGGATGGAGCGAGCCAGAGGCTTTGTCACCTGTACTGGGTGGTTTAGGGTGCGAGATGCTTGCAACCATTGTGCACTGAGCATCCACTGACAGCTTCTCATATGCAGCTTTGCAAAGGACGCTGTGAATACCACAGTTACCATGCGTCCTAATATCCTCTGTATGGAGTGCACTGTAATCTGGATGTGTTCCCTGATATAGCAGACCATGAGCACTATTTATTCCATTCTGACCTCTGGGAGGAAAGACCGTGGAGACTGAGAACGACTCCCATGAATGAAACTGGCATGTTGAGGACACTGCCGTCCCTGAATGGACAGGCTTTTTAGGAGCCATTCATCCAGGTAAGAAAATACAGTCCCTTCTTTCTGAGGTGTGCCGGACGCACTGCAAAGCACCTGATAAAGACACATGATACTGATGCAAGCCTAAGGGGCAGGACTCTGAACTGGTAATGTCTGAGAACGAAACAGGAGGTATTTGTGGAGGCTGGCCCAGAAAGGCATATGTGGATATGCATCCTGCAAGTCCAGGGACACCAACCAGTCCTGTGGTCTCATATATAGAAAAACCATCAGAGAGAGCCAGCATCCTGAATTTTGTGTGCCTTATGTACCTCTTCGGTTGCCCAAGGTCTAAGATTGGGTGCATGCCACCCATCTTCTAAGGAATGAGGACGTACTTGTAGTAGAAGCCTCTGTCCTGGTCTGCCTCTGGTTCTTTCTCTAATGCCCTGTTCTGTAGGAACCCCACTACCTCTAGGGAAAGGAGTTCTACCATTGGACATTTATCAGCTGATGCTGATCCCTTGGAATGTAGTCTGGAGGTTGCACTGACAGCTCTAGAGAGTAACCGTCACAAATAATCTTCAAGAGCAACGTGTTTGTGGTAATGGTCTCCAACTGCTGACAGAATAAGGCTAGTCACTCCCTACTGGGGATATGTGATTCACTGTGGGCAAGCTGGGGTAGACACGGGGCTAGTGCCCCATCTGAGAGTTGCACTACATGCCTTCACTATTTGCTGTGGCTTCTTCCTTTGTTGCTGGAAAGACTTAGGCTTATGCTACTCGTGGAAGCCTCACTGAGCAGGCCAGCCACAAAATGGCTGCTGCCAGTGGATGAAGCCATGTCCTCTACCTCCTTGAGGAGAAGCATGGATGTTCTTCATATTCTTAGTGGTCTTCGTCTTTTCACTGGACTCCTGAAGTGCCTCCTCTACATACTGATCAAAGAGCTAGGGAACAAAACCGGGGGTAAGATGTAAATAAAAAAAATTATCAAGATGTACATAGAGGTTATGAAATGAAGTGGTGGAATGTACTATTGTTTATTGAAAGGGTTCTACGTTAGTGATCATTTTTCTGTGTTCTTCTGCTCCAAGAAAATTTAAATTTTTATGAATCTAATTTACTATTTGACTACCAAATGTTTAGGATGATGTTTGGAGAGATACTATGTAACCCCCCCCCCCCCATTTTCAGGGTACTTGATGTGACTGCACAAGACGTGTCCCTTTATAAAAATTAAAGGGTTCAGACTGGCTCATAAAAACTGTATACTAAGCATTCAGATTTGACTAAGTGTTTTATACGCTGCACCTTGAATTAATAGAACTTGTCATTCTGACATCTAGCAACAATTTTTGCCACTTTGTTATCTATTGCTCCTACTTTTTTCCTCCCACTCCGTCTCTCTCTTTCTCCCCATCCCCTATTTTGTCGCTCTATTTTTAATTTCTGTCTCTTCCTATCTTGTCATCCTCAATGTAATTAAAAATGAACAAACTATAGCTGCTTTTATTTAATTAGGTCCAAATGGGCCATTCAAGTGCATTATCAGCCTGTGAGTAAGTGGATGTTTCCTCTTGGTAGCCATATTTAGCTCTCTTAATACCGTAAATGCACTTTATTAAATTATCACTTACTAATGTATTGGCACTTTAAATCACCTGCACTGTTTGCACACAGCACATTATGTTAATATGGTGTTAAATTATTCAAGAGATCTGTATTTAGTGTTGAGCACAGAGATCAAACTCAGCCCGACAGCCTCAATTCAAGGCGCCACATAGGGGATTTTGTTCAATGTGGAGGTGTCTGTTTGAGCTCCCAATAAAATTTATTATTTTCTAGTCTGTGTGTGTGCTACAAGTATTCACACAGTTGCGTGGTGCTCCTTGGCTCTGGTAGCAGCACCTTCAGTTGTTGGTGGAGTGCGCAGCTTCAGTTCCTGTGTACATAGCACTGGTACTGACTGCAGAACTGGCACCAGTACTAATGACAGCGATGGTATTGACTGTGGTACCATCACGGAAGGAGATGCTGGCACCAAAGGCAGCCCCAGGCACCGTAAATGGGACTGCAAGCAAAGTCAAACGTGTGTGGAAGATCCATTGCTTCAAAAGAGCTATCCATCGATCAAACTGCTCATTCGATACATCCCCAAAAAGCGATGGGTTAGTGGAGATGGAGAAGTTGGTCCCTAGGGCATGAAAAAATCTGGTGTGATATCATCCCTCATTGAAGGTGACAAAGAAGAACAGCCCAGGAATTCTGCTACTGCACCCAAAGCAGATGGCAGCCTCGGAGTAGAGTGTGAGAACTGGACCTATACCTGGGTCATCCCTTCTCCAACCCTTTTCATTAGAGACTACGGTAGATGTCGAATGTTTACTGGAACCAGACTCTGAGCGTGAGTGGGGCAGGGACTGTTTCTTTTTGTTACAGTGAGAGGACTGTCTGTCTGTCTTGGTTGTGAGACTGCCTGGTACTAGAACACACAGCTAGAAAGGAGTGATTGTTGGAGAGAACCTTATTGCCGGAGCAACTTGTCTTATCAGGTACCTTACCTGCCATAAGATTTTTTAAATACTGCAGAATGTGGTAGGGCTGTGAGAAACCTTGATACTAAAACTATAGGAACCACTATACAAACAAAAAAGATGGCTAAATGAGGTGACAGAAACATGACAAACTAGACTATAATGCTATCTGTGTGCTAACAGATGTTCTGGTCCCTGACAAGGAAAGTACTACGCTTCAAAGGTGGGAAAAAAGGACTTGAAGTGCTTGGGGGTGGTGCTGCTTTAAATCCATGTGTGCATGAAGACAACACTATGAGTCAGTGCTAGTTACTGGTGCCATCAGACCCAAAAGTTCTGGTTCCTGCAGGGTCCTGCCACCTCCAGCTCTAAGACCAAAAGAAAGGGACTCTATTGTGAAGACTGATTCTTGGAAGATTTGCTCATCATTTTTAATACTGGTAATTATTATGCCTCAGGCTATCTCATAAAAAAGCAAATAAATTGGTTAACGTGCCTGACGTAGATGTTTGGTACGTGAATGAACTGGATAACGATTACTAACAGAAATCACACAGTGTCACCATCTCCCCAGATGAAAAACTTGACACATTAATATTTCTTCCCCAAATGTTACCTAAAAGCTGCCCGACATATGGATACGAGGTGGTATGTAAGCAGTTAACATTTCTGAAAACTGACATCATAGAATTTGCCAAGGACTACTTCAGTCATTAAAATCCCAGTGAACAGCTTCCAGACTCTGAATATGCTTTCTCTGAGCCACTCCTCCTCCTGTCTCATCCTGTTTTACTTTGGTAAATATGCTCCAGTGGTAGATAAAGAGGCTTTTCAGTGAGCAGAGATGCATTTAAACACAGCCCTTTTGCAAACACTGAAGTCTTATATAGATGTAATGTGTCAGTTACTCTCGTATCCTGGCAACAGCCTTAACAAAAGGGAAGAATGCTTTCCGGAGAGCCAACCAGGCCTCTGTGTACAAATGTAACCCTCAGCACTGACTACTTTTGTAATTTAGAAATCGACTTGGCTAACTTTCACATGAGAAAGTATTTTTTTTTTTACCAATGACTACGAGAAGATTTCATGTTATCGGAACATACTTGTTCTTCACGCCAGTGGCCTCGGTATAGCCATGGCTCCACACAGCTGGTGCTCCAGGAGCATCACTGACTGAAAAGGTGGTAGAGGACTGATCGATCTTGAAGCAACGGATGTTACTGCAAGAGAAAATAGAAAACAAAGATTATTTTTAACAAAACTAAAAAACTCTTGTGTGTTTTACTATTGGACTGTTCTTTTTGGCAGCACAGAATCATCAGCTTTTACATTTCAAATGTGATTAGTAAGAATAACTTACTGACTATAGGTGTTTAGGTAGTGTCACTTGTCTATTCAACAAGTCAGGACACCTACACCTTTGGCCGCCACCACCACCACAGCAGCAGCCTGTGTTTTGCATCGCACTGTAAAGCATTCTTTAAATCAATTCAGAGCACTCTTCATTCAGACTTGCTCTCATGTTTTCCCTAGTAAACAAATTCAGCAGTATTACATCTGCTTGAAGGGCTGAGTCCCTATTACACATAGAATGAAGTTCTAAGCAAGTTTTCAAACACATGTATTTGTACTGATACTGTAAACAAAGTAGGAGAACCTGCCTTGAGAAATGCTTATTTTTCTTGAAAGTATTTTGTTTTCCTATTTTATTTATTTCAATCTAGGATTACAAGTACCTTTGAGCCGAGGCTCTTTTACAAAGGTTCCACGTCAATTCCAGGACAGTACAACAAAAATACAACAAAGCAATGCAGTTTTAGGCAGGATAAACAGATTAACACTCAGTTACATAGACATAAATGCATACATTTTGGATAAGATAGGCAGGGCAAATGAGGGAATACAATAGTGTTAAAAAGGAATGGGAAGGACACTGGGAGGTAAGAGATGCCAGAGGCAATTGTCACAACACATAGAGAAGTGCAGGTGGTGGGGCGATGAGGTAAGGGAGGGGGGGAAGAGGAAGGATAAGGGAATAAAGGGAAAAAATGCTATGTGGAAGAGCTTAGACAAGGACTGTGGGATAGTTAGGAGGGCTGGCTAGGTGAGACAGTCACAGGTGCTGGAGGCAGAGAGATAGAGTCGGAGCCTTGCTTTGAAGGGACCTAGCTTGGGAATGGAGGAGATCTCTCCGTTGAGACTATTCAACCAGCTAGGGGCCCTGTAGTCAAATGAACGTTGCCCCAGAGAGGTATGGCAGCGAGGGACCAACAGGAGTTGCGATTCGGAGCCCCTAGTATGACGAGAGTTTCTACTAGGGCAGAGGAGGGCTTGGACCCCTGGGGGAGCAAGGCCCATGGTTATCTTCTTAGCCACAATGCAAGTTTGGTATTTTAAGTGGTTTGAGAGTTGTAGCCAGCCAGTTTGAGCATAGAGGTTGTACATATAGGTAAGTCAATGAGATCCAGTAATTAAGTCTACAGGCTTTGTTGAGTGATCTGAGGGCTGCTGAAGTGGCCGAGATGTATATGATGAGGCCATAGTCGATTATGGAGACAACAGAGCTTTGAACTGTGACACTTAAGGTTGCTGGGGTTAGGTATGTCCTGTGCCTGTAGAGGAGGCCGAGTCACGTATTGGCAGCCTTGGCGACGTTGTCGATGTGGGCACCATAGGACAGTTTACTGTCAAGAGAGATCCCCAGATATTTAAAGGATTGCACCTGTTTGAGGGTCGTTCCAAGGTGGTTTATGATGGTCAGAGGATGCAGCCTGTTCTTGCTGTGGAAGTTACTGAAAAGCATTGACTTTGTTTTTTTTATTATAGTTGAGAATGAGTCTCTGTTTGCTGAACCAGTTTTCAACTGAGGCGAAACCAAGCTGGAGATTATTTTGCAGGGATTGTGGATCCTTATGAGTGGTGTGAATTACGGCATCATCAGCATAGAATATAATTTGTTCTCGGCAAGATTGAGGGAGTCTATTCAGGAAGAGACTGAATAGAAGGGGGCCTAGTATGGAACCCTGAGGAACTCCAGAGTGAACTGGCCTTGCATTGGAGAGGACACCTGCAATTTTTACCCTTTGTGATCTATTTTCCAGGTAGCTTTTAAACCAGATCATGGAGTCTGGAGAGAGCCCAGCAATTAAAAGCTGTTCCAGTAGCAGTCGATGATGGACGGTTTAGAAGGCCTTAGTTAGATCAATAAAGAACGACCCAGCTAGGTGACCATTATCCAGTGAACTGTGGATGGCTCCAGTAAACTCCAAGAGGGCAGAAGTGGTGCTGTGCCCTTTTCTGAAACCATGTTGTTGTGTACATAGGATTTTGTGTTTGTCCAGTTAATCAGCAAGTTGGTCAGCAACAAGGTGTTCGAGAGCCTTGGAGAGGTGAGGCAAACATGGAGATTGGTCGGTAGTTTCCATGATTGGTCTTATCTCCATTTTTACGGACTGGAGTAACGGTAGCGGATTTCCATCTGTCAGGGAACAGGCTGAGGGAGAGGCTGAAGATCTTAGTTAATGGTCTAATCACTTCGTCAAGGGTGAGGGACAGGAGTTTTAGGTCAAGTGAGTCCCCACTATTTCTTGATTTGGCAGTTGCTTTACTAATGTATTTATGAGCTTTGTGCATCTTGACTACTTTGAAGTAGAAAGGAGGGTGTGTAGAAGAGTGGGGGAGTGCTGGTAGGGTGAGCAGAGGAGTCAAATTCATAGAAGTCGTCTGGGGGAAGAACAGTACTGAGGTCCATGTACCAGTAGAACAATGTTCCTTAGTTTTTCTTTATGACACTATTGCCTGTGGGGTTTTTTCACCACCCCTACTGGTTCCTCAATGCCCCACACCAGTGTTGGAAGTCGACCAGACTGAACCCTTCCTCTGGGCGGGAGGAGTTCCCATGTATTCCTGTAGATTCCACTTTTGGACAGGGTAATAATAGCCAGTTCCTTCCATCAGAAGACAGCAAGGGAACATGTTATTATTCTTTTCACCCATTTCCTCTTCACTAATACCACTGCCTTCCCCCATTTTGATGCTCGACATTTACCACAGCTGTACCCTTTGTCTGGCAAGAAGGATAACCCAGCTGCCACTAATGCCGCTCCATGGTTGGTCAGCAGGGTATGTATGTATGTATGTGTATGAGTAGCAAGCCATCCAGGCTCATACTTGCTGTTATCTGAGCACCTCAATTCTGCCCCCAGTTAGTGCATATGTGAACCCCAGTCTCCCAGGTGGCATGAACTTGAACATTATGAGTGAGTGACCGCATCATCAGTCAGCCTCACCATAAGCCCCAGATATACTTCTTGTATGGTAGGGGAGACACATGTAACCAGTTGCTGCCAACATTAATTTGGTCACATATGAATTTAGCAGCACAGATTAGTTCTGGTATAAATTTACTGCTGAACATCAGACATTTAAGAAACGTATAGCATGTGTGCTTTGTATTCGTACCTACCACTAGTGATCTAAATGCTTGTATTCTCGACCAATGTTAGTTTGCTTGTTCACCTGTTATGTACTCTCCTGGGTTGTGCCTGAAAATAGGCAGGGTCTTGTCTAGTGCATTTACCCAGTAAAAAAAAATGCTAGCTAAATAAATAAATGTGTTATACCCACACCTAACTAGAAGGTACTTACTCAAAATACATGGATGGGACTTTTTCTCTATATGATCCATTAGCAGTTATTTCCCTGTACACCATCCCAATTAAAGCTACATACCTCCGCAATTAAACCAATTAAAGCTGTATACTTCTGCAATTACATATGTATGCCACTAGGCAAAAACATACCCATAGAACATTACAAAGATCAAAACCAATTAATGACTGATTAAGCCAATTAACGCATCCACCCATTAGCATACCTACCAAACCAATTACACAAATTCCTATGTCAATTACCACACATACCTCAAGACACTGAAAAGATTCCCATACCTGCTAACAAAAAAAAAAAAAAAATCTATCCAAACCAAAAACAAAACAAAAAAAAAAACAGTAACTGTTGGCCAACAGTAACCTAACAATTCCCTGTCTTTCTCAAACCAGCCGTGTTCACTGACGTTTCAGCTCTCTCCTAAGACACCATGCCCTCCATGCTGTTGCCACAGACTTTGACAACCTTCAGCTGCTGCTACTGCCAACTCCAGTCTCCTTCACCTACTGTTCCTGGTGAAACAAGCAACACCAATCCTGAATGCACATATTACACTCCCAACTGCAACTGCAACACCAGTCCTGACCACACACTAACCACGCCAAACTAGAGAGCGTCCCACCACAACCATGCCTTCTTAAATAGGGGAACCCTACACTGCAGAAAAACAACAGGACAAAACAAAGACACTACACTACAGATAAACACTAGGAGAAAAAAAACAAACACCAAAAATGGAAGACTCGGACCTGATTGAAAATGCAATCAAAAGGTGAAAATCTTCCATCCTTAGGCGGTCCCGGTGGCGCTGAGGGCTGAGGTGCTGGACACCACACCTCGCACCACGCTGGTGACCCGGGTTCGGGATCGAGAACGGGTCGCTGAGGGCTGGCAGGGGAGGAGAGGGATTGAGTGTCTGGTGGACTGCTCTTCCTCTCCAAGGAAGGGGGGGTCCACAATGGTTGGCATCCAACTGCCCCCTGGCGGAGGCTGGGGGTCGGGGACGCACGCCATACAATGGGGAGGAGCAGAGTACAGACGCCTGGACAGGGACGTGCTCACAGCTGTTGGCATCATAGCACGCCCTCCGACTCCAGGGAATTCCAGAGAACAGGGAAAAATGGCGGACCAGTCGTGGCGGCTTGATGGCCGTCCATGGGACGCCCGGTTGGGAGCATCGCTGCATTGCTGGATCCTGGTTCGGTCAGAGAGTAAGGGGGACTCTCCGCCAGCCCGCTGCGGGGGGTAAGCCGCGGGGGCTCCATAGGCCGGGAGAGGACCGGACAGTGGCCGGAGAAAAAGGATGCCTGGATGGGTGAGGCAGACAGGGAAGCCAAGGTAAAAAAGGATCAACTTAAAAAAAAAAAAAAAAAAGAAAATCTTTCATCCTTTGTATTGTATAAAATAAAGCTTCAGTTGCTCATCATCTGTATCTCCCCCATCCCCCGATACGAGGATGAAAATAGGCAGAATTGTCTAGCCCTCCTTTCCCGGGCAACAAAAACGAAATAAAATAAATTACAGGTAAGTGTCTCACGGGGATAGGATATACACCCATCTCGGAGGCCTAACCAGGTGATAATGGCTCGTGGAAGCCCTCTATGTTACCAATTCTACTACTAGTATTCAGTTTATAGCCTTACTTAGGCAGTCTTCCCCCAAGCAGGTTGATTCACCATAGCAGTCTTCAAGCTTGGCTGCTCCTGCCACCCAACCACGTTGTTCTGTGGCTCAACCTCAACTGCATCAGATCTGCTTAATGGAACAGGAACTATGGTTACAAGTTAGTAATCTCTATGTCTAACTACCTAGATTCAGTTCACTATCCACACTTAACGCAAACTCCTAGCAGTTCTCAGAAAGGAGAGGCAAGGTGTTCAACCCAATTAGGGGACTAGAGACTGGAGAACTGAGGATCCAAAAGCAGTATTATGACAACTGAACAAGCCAATGCTGTAATGGGATACGAATGTGTGAGCATTAAACAAAGAAGCCCTACATATTTCAGGAATGGGGCTGTACCTGGTGGCAGCAACAAAGGCAGCAGTATGTCTAGTGGAGTGAGCCTTTAACCCCATGGGTGACTTCTCCTCCGCCAACCTGTATCATGGAGCGATGCAGGAAATGATCCATCGATCTATCATCACCTCGGCTGTCAGTCTGCCTAGCAGAAGGCAGCATTAGTTAGAAACAGCTGGCGAGCCTCATCACAAAATTCAGTGGTACGCTCTCAGTAGAAGAGTAAGGCCCTGCAAACATCAAGAGTTTGAAGCATTCAATTTATCCACCACCCTTTCCGTGAGAAAATACTTTATGTACTTCACGGATCTACCCCCTGACCAGTTTTTACTCATATCCCCAATTTGCTGATCACACGCTTTGCTTAAACAGGTCATGACATGACTCTGTGGTTTCTATCATGTCCCCCAGCTCTATGATCACCAGACAGCACAGAATATAGATGATATAACACCTGGAGCTCACTCATCTGTCTGGCTGAAATGATAGTGCCCCAAAACATGTTTTTTGACGAAGTCCTTGATCATAGTGGGGCAGTGACATGTATGACTGGAATCAGCACCAGGAGGGGCATCCAAGGTCCAGACAAGGCAATCAGCATCACAGGTCTACCTCAACTTTGGGCAAATGCTAAGTATGTCCACGGCTGCCACGCTACCCACTCCCTTCTGCAATGGGATCAACACTGGTGGCAGATGCCAAACTATAAGAGGAAGAACTCAAAGTCAACCATCGATGGCAATGTCAGCACTGATGTTGATAATGAAATTGAGATCTCAAATGTTGGCACAAGGATAGATGGGGCACAGGGGCCTCTGGGTGCATCATCAAATAGACCTTGGGAACCAGCCAAGTAGGAGGCTGTGCAGGGGTTGGAACGACCAGCGCTGTTTGGCCAGGAAGATGCTGGCTGGGAGCTCAGTTGGGCTCGACCCACCCTGCCTGGGCTGAAGCTCAGTGAGCACCAGAGTCCGAGAACCAAGGAATCATCTCAGTCGATGGACCTGTCCTTGACAGGGTCGACCATCCAACTGAGTGGCGTTGACACTTTCAGCTGCCCTGATGGCAGTTCTGTAGGCATACCAACAAGCTTCATGGGCAATCTGCCTTTCTAGCAACCGAACACAAAGACCCACTGGCTGGGAACAGCGTGAATGGTCCCTCAACTGACAGTGATCCCATGACCAGCATTAACTCTTCTTCTTGTGCCTCCAGTATAAAAATAATGAAAACCTTCATCTTCATGTGGCATTGTAAGATTCAAAGCGTACTCCACCATAAGAAGGTCCAGGACCAGAATATCCTAGCCGGACCTCACTACCTCTTGAGCCTGCAACCTGAAATTTGACAATGCAGTTGCGGATGATATGCACACAGTTGACTTGCCCTGCAGCACCCACAGCCAGCATTCACTGAAAGCCTTTCGATGCATGGCCTTACACCAGGTGCAAATCTCCACAACATAGGCAATGCCCAAGCAGTATCTGCACGCAGGCACAGACACTGGGTTCCTAAACACCAATCACCTTTTAAACACTGGCTTCTTCTTCTGTTTCATGGGGAAGATCGACAACACAGCAGGAAGTCGATGGTGATGTTACAGCAATGGGTCGAAAACTGAAACAAAATCTTCCAGACGTTCAAAGCCTGAAAACCTTAGCACACTCTTAATTCACTAGCAGGAGCTGTGGAGGAGGAGACCTGTTCCTTCCAGACAGGAAGAAAGCATCTGATTGGACTGCAGGTGGAGACAGAGGACCACATGTTTGGGTGGTACAAGGAGTCAAATTTGAAGACCCTTCCGGTGACTCAACATGCCCCGTGAAAGACTGCCTAAGTGTGTAAAGTCAACTGAATCTACACAGTTACAATCTGTGATGCTGAATTCAAACATTGCCAGCATTTAATTTTTTTTATTATCCTTTGCGCCTTCCCCGCACCCCTGACCTCACACTACTCCTGGCTACTCAAAGGCCCTGTTTATCTGCCAGTCTCAACCTTTGCTGCAACTTACTGCCTCCTGGCTCCCCAGGCTGTCCCCGCATCCTCGAAGGGTCCAACTCATCCATGCCACCCCCCCCAATGGGGCCGAGGAGGAGTAGCATTCCTGGGGGTCCTCTAGTGCAGCAGGGGCTGGGGGGCAGAAGCAGTGTGCTAGGGGACTGCGGCGTGGGTGACTATGCAGCTGTCATCCGCAGGCCAAGACAGGTGCTAGTTTCAGTTTCCTGGGCTGCTCCCCATACACCAACGGCATGCACTGGTGACATGCAAAGCCTTGGAGGCAGAGCCAGCTGACATAGGGTCATCCACACCGGCAAGGCTCCACACACCACCAGGTGTCACTCTCTGAGCGATGCTCTGCAGCACCCTACCCCGGGAGGAGAGCCGCCACATGGACGCTCTATCAAACTCCCTGCCAGCCTTTGCTCTCGGCGTCCTGGGCTTGGGGCTCAAACCCGGATTGCCAGCATGCCAAATGGGTGCCCCACTGTTCAGTGCCATGGAGCCAGCCATTGTTAAATTTCTGTTAGGAGCATCTGCTATCTACGTCTCCCCTACCAGATGGGAAGTAGAACATGGACTTCTAGTCTGACTGGAGAATCTGCTAATCAAAACATTCATGTCCTGTATGTTCCTTCTTTTTTTTTTAATTTAAAGTTTACTGAAGCACAGATCAGTACAGAAGTCAGACACTGCAACTATAGTTACATACAGTATAAGCACTGGTTACAGACATAAGAAACACATCATGTCAGCCATGTCAGGGCCAGCTCCGTCTCTCCCACAGCAGTCTAGGTTAATTGTGAAGTACAATCTGGGACCTGGCCCAGAAACTCTCAAAATCTGAACTAACAGCTTTGCTGTTGTGTAAGAGGATTTCCTAATAACCCTGCTAAGGGACAAAACTCAAATCTATGCTAGAAATATACAACACCCAGTGTTGTCACATAGTATGGAACTGGACAGATCTGTTACGGAGAGTAACTGTCAATCTCTTTACAGCATAAATGTCCCCTACAAGCGCACATCATGTATGTACCCACAGGGGCAGCAGACTGCATCCAAAGAAGAGTTGTAATGTTTTTGGCTTGTGTAACGTTGTAAGGTAGACATATACTGAGAACCTGGCGGGGGTTGGGGGGATGGATAAAAGGACCATCATCTGGAGACCAGGGACATGGGAACAAAAAAAAAACACTCGTGTAGTAATGTTTCTTCCAGAGGGATCCCTCACTATGCTTAACAACTGCAATCATCCCACAGGAATGTACAGACTCGGAGCTTTAGAATTTTGTGTAAATTATGGGATTTAGAATTGAAATTCAAACTCTGTGGTCATGCTCACCCCTGCACTTTAATATCAGATTTATTTCCAAAGCAGTGACCACTGAAACTAGCTAAATGGCTACAAGAAATTCTAAACTTTTTATGCAAAAAATGTTTTACAATTTGTTAAACCAAAGCAGAGCAGGGGGGCACTAATGAGCTGACTAGACTAAAGACATGGTTTTACTTTGCTCCTTGAATTGCTGCAAAATAAAAGAAATAAACTGCCAAAAGTTAAAGTAAAAGGTAACAAAAAGAGAAGAAAAGTATACATGAAAGCAGGATGGATGAATATGTGATCTCTAATATGGTGAAGAGCTCGCGTGTTACAGCAAAAAACCAACGGAAGCAACCGCCGACCTCTCAGGTGGAAAATGCAGGCCAAGTGTCTCTTTCGGCTGGGGAAGTCAGCACCTTATGCCGCGAAGTTGCTCAACAAGTGCTAGCTGCATTAGAGCCTAAATTAACCAGCCTTGCCATGAATTTCGATTGAAAACTACAAGAATTAGATCTGGAGGATACAACAGCCCCTCTACCGGAATAAGTTACTACTTTGCAAAAAGAGTTAGAGGAATTAAAAGACCTTTTTGACTATCAGGAGAATTATTATCACCGGTTGAATCTACGTCTGTGAGGCCTCCCGGAGGGAATGGAAGGGCCGAGTGAGATTGATTTCTGTGCGAAGACCTTGCCAGAGTTACTTGGCCGCTCTCCTAAGAATGGCCGCCTGAAGCTGGAAAAGGCCCATAGGGCTATTATGCCAAAATCTGCACCAAAACAGCCTCCACGTCAGGTAATCATGCGATTTCATAACTACCCAGACAGAGAAATTATTCTCAAGGCATACCGGGAGCATTCTGGACTTCAATGCGAGGGGCATCGCTTGTTTCTTTCTCAGGACTATTCTGCTCGACTGCTGAAGCGTCGTCATGCATTTAGCTCAGTGATGGCACAACTGCGTGAGGTCCAAGCCGACTGCTACATGCTATACCCAGCCACTCTCAAAATCAAACACGAGGGAGCTGTATACTCATTCTGGGAAGTTCCTAAAGCAGAAGAATTTGTTCGAGAGCTGAAGAAGAAAATGGGGTGAATTGAAGCTTGAAACGGAGCCTTTGGGTTGGTTTTTCTCCTTTCTTGCGGCTTCTTTTTCCAGTTCCACTACGATGGCTTAATCAGAAGTAACAGATCAGAAACTGGAAAAGTTACATGACTGGAACTTATACACTTCTGAATTGGACATATTTCATAAAATAATGTATTTTGTGAGCCCAGAAATTAAAAAGGACACACAGAGAGACAGTATGACTATACTCTGCCTGAATTGGGGTTGCACTGCTTTATTTTGTATTAATGGTTAGACATCCCTCTCGTACTTTATCCATTAGTGAGTTAACTAATGGAAACGGTGGGAAGAAACTGGATAAAGTCTTTTCTGTTTGGGTCTGGGAACAGAAAACCTCATATGAATGGGCTGAGCGGGGAGGCTGGAGGAAAGGAAACAACAATATTATAGATCTCTGGCTGTCTGAGCTGGCGCAGTGCAGTGCTATGATATGCCTGGTGTAACTCGTTTCCTTTGTCAAGCTCTAGCAGTGATAGAGATTATACTTTTGCTTTAAATTACAGGGTCCTAGTAAGGAAAGGCAGGCAGTTTCAGGCTTTTTCTTTTTCGTGATCTGCAGCGGGCCGAGGGGTGGGGGTGTGTGTGTGTGTGTGTGTGTGTGTGTGCGTTTTTACTTCATGCGGGGATGGGTTAGTAAAATTTCTGCACTATGCAGTTACTGTTACTACGAGGTGTGGGATTTACATAACTATGAGGGAGTAGGGAGGGGGGACGACAGAATGGGAGGGAATAACTTTGTATATAGTTACGGTTTGTTTGTTTATCTCAATGTTATTTTTCAGATCCAAATAGACCACCTTTCAGATACTAGCGATGTGAAGGAAGAAGGGCCAAGGGGAAGATCAATCAGATGGATGGGCGGGGGAACTTAGAAACCGGGAACCATGACTAGTCCAAAAGATTTGAACATAGTTTCTTGGAATGTTAGGGGAATAGCCATGCCTGTTAAACGTACAATGCTACTTACAGCCTTAAAGAGGCAAAATACCCAGGTTGCCATGCTCCAGGAAACACACCTTATGGACAAGAAGCACGCAAAATTAAAAAGGGGCTGGGTGAGGGAATGTTTTTCGACAACATTTAATTCACACAAATGAGGAGTTTCTACACAGGAGACTACCGTTCCACAAGGAGCAGGTGGTTGCTGACCCCGACGCTGGGCATTATATCTTTGTGGTAGGGAATATGAATGGGGAGAAAGTTACGTTTGGGAGCATATACGCCCTAGCTGTTCATGACCCCCTCTTCTATAGAAATCTTATGGCCCTGTTAGTCACGGAACAATTTCCTAACCCGATAATGGGTGGAGATATGAATACTCTGCTCAACCCCACTCTGAACCATTCAGAGCATAAGGGAGCTCCTAAAAATGCTATTCGGGAGGGTTAGCTGGGATGAGCGATTTAGATCTTATAGATGGGTGGCGAACAGCTCATCCTACAACTAAGGAGTATACCTTTTTTTCGCATCCACACCGGACTTGGTCACGGTTAGATTATATGTTCCTCCCACGGGACTGGTACTTTAGGGTTACATATATTAAACACAGCCCAATTCATATATCAGACCATGCTATGGTTATAATGTCTGTAAAATGGGAAGGGGAGAATGAGGCCCAAAGGACATAGAGATTCCCTAATTATTTATTAGCTAACAAGGAATTCCGGAAAGATCTGCAAGAACAATGGAAACAATATGTATGAACTAACTCAGAGACAGCCACATCTAAAGCAATTTTTTGGGACGCAGGGAAAGCGTTTATGAGGGGGGCTATTATCAGTTATGTTGCTCATCATGAGAAGAAAGTTAAGGAACGGAGGGCGAATTTAGAACAGAGACTCAAGAGTCTTGGAGAGACAAGCTGCTCTGGGAGTAGGGGGAGAAAATGTACAACACCTTTCAACAGGGACTAGAGAAGCATTAAACAACTTGCTGCTGGCAGAAGCACGAAAGACTTGTCTATTTATCAGGAAACATTTTTATGAATGGGGAAATAGACCTGGCACTATATTAGCCAACCTTATAAGGGGGAAAAGAGGAACACACCTGATACAAGCAGCTAGAGGGGAAGATGGTACACTTCAGAAAGATAAAAAATCTACTGGGGAAAGGTTTAGGAGATTTTATCAGGAACTCTATCCCTCTCAAGCTGTGGCAGGAGACAAAGGAAAAATGGAATTCTTGAATAAAATCGAGATCCCACAGCTAACAGAGAGGCAGAAAATAAAGGTAAATGTAGCTATAAACAGAGAGGAAATCCTCGCCGCCATTATAGCCCTAAAGAGAGGGAAGACCAGTGGGCCGGATAGCTTTCCAGCCAAATATTACAAAGTTATGCAGTCTCAAGTAGCAGACCATTTAGAGGCAGTCTTTAGAGAGGCTAGGGAAGAGGGGTGACATTTGCCCCGATCGTGGGGGGGAGGCGACAATATGCATGATTCCCAAGGCAGGGAAGGATTTACTTGAGTGTGCCTCCTTTAGGCCAATATCCCTCTTAAATTGTGATTACAAAATTCTAACCAAAATCATGGCTATCAGGCTAGAGGGACTGTTGCCAGGGCTCATTCACCCAGACCAGACCGGGTTCATCCAAGATAGGTACTCCTATCACAATATGCGGACTCTTCTAAATGTAGTCTGGGGGGCAAAGAATAATCGGGAAGTGGTACACATCCTGTCAATAGACGCAAAAAAAGCATTTGACAGAGTGGAGTGGACACACTTGATGGAGATGCTGACCCGGTTTGGTCTGGGTGAAGGTTTTATAGGGCCGATACAACAGCTATATGAAAATCCTAGAGCAAGAATATTAACCAATGGCACTCTCTCTGATAGTTTTAAATTAGGAAGAGGCACCAGACAAGGGTGTCCGTTATCCCCCTCCTATTCGCTATGGTGCTCAAACCTTTGGCTATTGCCATCCGAATGCATCCCGAGATTACAGGGGTGCCAGCTAAAACAGGCAGAGAGTGTAAATTATCGCTGTATGCGGACGATATGCTGCTATATGTAACCAAGCCCGATAGGTCTATGCCTACTCTCCTAAACCTGATTGACCAATTTTCTAAGTTTTCAGGATATAAATTAAATTTGGATAAATCAGAAGAAATGGGAGTTGGTGGACAGACTACGGGGGCAGGTATATAGAGGTCCAAATGGGGCTTCAGGGCTGTTCAGGGGGGCTTTACATATCTGAGCATCAGAATTGGGTGAAATTTTGAAGCTTTATATGGCCTCAATTACACGCCACTCCTGCAAAAAATGATTGCGGACTTGTCCAGATGGCGTGATCTCCCTATTACATGGTTAGGTAGGATAAATCTTATTAAGATGAATGCCCTGCCCAGGATACTTTATAGTTTACAAATGCTTCATATAGGCTTAAGAAGAACTGATATAAGAAAATTGGAAAAAGCTTTTTCTGATTTTATTTGGAGAGGAAAACGTCCTAGGGTGGGATTAGCTCGGCTAAAAGTCCCAATTGAGAAGGGTGGGCTCCAATTTCCGGACTTGAAGCTCTATCATATGGCTACACAATACCGATATATACAAGACTGGATTGGAAGGCCCAAAGAAGCTGGATGGCTAGATTTAGAAGAAAGAGGGTGCCCGGGGAGGATTTCGGCCTACCTATCCCTTAAAGGCTGGAAGGCGTATCATGGCCTACGCAACCCCAACCCCATGGCTGAAGCTGTCCTAGAAAGCTGGAGAGGGATGACTAAACAGTGGAGTATTAGACAGGAAGCTACATTACTCCTGCCTGTGGGGGGGGGGGGGCCTTTTTTCCTCCCTGGTTTGGAAGATGTGGGATTCCAAGAGTGGGAAGCAAAAGGAATTCATTGCCTTAAACACATATTCAGTCAGGATGCACTGGACTCATTTGAAAGCATACAGGCTAGAACGGGACTGGGACGTCAACATTTTTTTCGCTATTTACAAATCAGGGCGTATATCAGCTCAATAGGGATTCTTTAGGGCTCAAACTCACAATGGGGGCAACTTGAGCAGTTAATAATGATGGGACAGACAAACCCTAAGGGTACTATCCAGAGAATGGTTAAGGAAGGTAAAACGTGGTTTCCGGATAAGACGCAGAATACCAAATTACTCTGGGAAAGGGATCTTGGTACCTCAATATCAGAAGACAAGTGGAAAGTATTGGTTCAGCTTCACCAGGGTATACTGCTGTGTAATAAATATAAGGAATCTTATTATAAATTCTGTCACAGATTATATTTCCCTCCACTTGTTGTTCATAAATATAACCCTGCAGTATCACATATGTGTCCCAGATATAACAATAGTCTAGCATCATATTATCATTATTTTTTGACATGTCCAGTTTTGCAAAAATTTTGGGAAGCAGTGGTGAGTGAATTACAAAAGATAGAGGGACAGCAATACCCTATGTCCCAGCTGCTACTGCTGTTTGGAATAGAAGAGACAAGGGGCTTGGATCCCTGTACAAAGATGGCTCGGGGTAGTACTGTAGATGGCCAGGCACTGTATTCTTAATACTTGGGTGACGGCAGCGCAGCCTACTATAACTCAGTGGAAAGCCCTGATATTACAAGCCCTCACATTGGAGCACTTGACATATGTTATTAAGGATAAGGGAGAGATTTTCCATAGAATATGGCAGCCATACTTGTTATCCTTGACAGCTGCAGATAATATGATGCTAGGAGAGGGCTGAGTTTAATGATAACTCTGACAAGGTACTGAATTACTAATTGGCTTTACGACATAAAAGGGGCCCCAAAACCTTCACATCCTGGATTAATGCTTGAAGAATGATTTGTTGATTGGTTTTTGACAGGTATCTTATTGAGGAATTGGATCTTAATGTATATAAGTCATGAATTGAGGTTTATGTATTCTTTATGTGTACATATGTATGTTTGTATGTCTACTATACAGAAAATTTAATAAATAAATGATGCAAAAAAAAAAAACAAAAAAAAAAACAACCAAAGCAGAGCAAATTAATTTGTTACGAAAAAATAAAGTCATTTAAACCACTTAGTGACACTGTAAAGGTGCTGTAACAAGTAATGCTCAAGCAAATAAACACAACTGATTCTTGTTACAACCTTTTACCAGGTTCTGGTACAGGAGGTAGAGATTTGGGATTAAGCATAATGAGGGATTCCTTTGGAAGAAACATTACTACCGTATTTTTTTCTTCAAACCCCAGGAATCTCTCACTTGTGCTTAACAACTGCAGACTCCATAGCGATACCTTGGGAGTCTGGGTACAGAACCTACTTTGGGAAAGAGTCCTGCAAGCCAGCAGTGACAAAACTGCCATCCCTTCTGGGCTGTAGGTCCAGACAGTAGTGTTTTGTGGATGTGTGCACTGTTTTCCAGGTAGCTGCTTTATAAATCTCCTGCAGGGGGATACCGCTTGATGCTGCCATACAGGCAGAGGTGCCTCTTCTACAGTGTGCCCTGCGCTCTCTGGGTAGCAGTTTACCAGCTTTATTGTCTGTATGTAGGAGACTACTCAGCAGTAAATGGTTCTCTTGGATGCTTTTTTACCTTTCCCCACTTTACCACAGGTGACAAACAGCTGAGTTCTTCTGGATCTTATGTCCTTTGTGTGGTCCAAGTAGTAACTCAGTGCCCTTTTCATGTCCACACTATGGAGCCTTTGCTCACCAGTGCAGGATTTTTCTGTGAAGAAAAACTGGAAGGGCAATTGACTGATTCAGATGGAATTTAGACACCACTTTTGGGAGGAATTTCCCGTTTGTCCCTATGGAAAAATATATAATTAGGATCTGTGCAGAAGGCCTGTAGCTCACTCATCCTTCTGGCGGATGTCACTGCCATCAGGAAAACTGTTTTCCAGGTGACATACTTCAGTGCAGCAGTGGTCATAGGCTTGAAGGAGGCCTCCATCAGCTGGGCAATGCACAAATTTAAATCCCAAGGAGGCACAGGCTCCCTCACTGAAGAATATAGCTGATTAAGGCCCTTAAAAACTTTCTGAAAATGGATTGTGAGGCCAGTAACCTATCTTTGACAGCTGATGAGTAAGCAAACACTGCTGTCAAATGTATCTACAAGGTTGAGGGCCTTAGGCCCAAGGACAGGAGGTGGACTAAGTTATTCTGGATTGTGGACAGACCAGCCTGAAGGGGATTGATCTGTCTGGGAG
Source organism: Neoceratodus forsteri (assembly GCA_016271365.2). Taxonomy (NCBI): domain Eukaryota; kingdom Metazoa; phylum Chordata; order Ceratodontiformes; family Ceratodontidae; genus Neoceratodus; species Neoceratodus forsteri. The sequence goes on along the minus strand of CM057456.1, from coordinate 333,709,200 downwards.
AACACCAGAAGGAAAATCTTTTCCATTTTGAAGCATATAGCTTTGGAATGCAGGGGATCCCCCGATTTCCTAGTACACCTGGGCACAAACGATTTGGAAGGGAACAGCGATCTGGAAATCCAGGCGAGGTTCCGGGAGCTAGCCAGGGTCTGCCATTCTATTGGGAGTTCAATTTCTTTCTCAGAAATCCTGCTGGTGCCTAGGGCATCTGGGGAGGCCAAGCACAAACTAAGAGGTGTGAACCAGTGGCTCAGGGAGTGGTGCAGGGAGGAAGGGTATGGACTGGTGGGGGATTGGGGGGACATATGGGATGATAAGGGGTTATATGCTAGGGACACGCCACATCTTAACCTAGAGGGGAAGGAGATCTTGAAGCTGAAACTGATGGAATTCATTAATGAGAAGTGGGGTTTAAAATTGCAAAGGGGGAGGGACTAATGCAGGACTGGAGACAGGAGGACTGACCGAGGTCCCTGGACTAAGGTGGCAAATAAGGGCAGGGGACTCCAATGGACACAATGCAAGAGCTGTGCAGGAGAGGTCAAATAGGGAGCGCGCAGGGCAGAGTCAGTTGTGCAGGGAGGGGGGGGGTGGAGGACGGTCCTGGTCAACGCCAGGAGTATGGGCAACAAAATGCCCCAGCTACAGGCGATGCTGGCAGAGGGATCAGTGGATGTGGCAGCGACTACGGAAATATGGGCCACCCAGAAGAATGATTGGGACCTAAATTTGGAGGGCTACAAAATATTCAGGAGGGATAGAGAAATGGGTAGAGGAGGGGGCGTAGCACTGACAGTCAAGGATGGAATATTGGTGAGAGGAGTGTCGGAGGCAGAGGGGGGAGTGGAAGGGATTTGGATAACCCTACAATCGGGGGGAGGAAAAAGATTAAAAGTAGGGGTGGTATACAGACCACCCGCAATGGATGAGGAACTGGAGGGAAAATTGGTTGAGAACATCAAGGGGCACTGTGACCGGGGAAAGGGTAGGGTGGTGGTCATGGGGGATCTAAATATGCTGGGGGCAGACTGGGACACCATGACATCAGCAGTGGCCAGGGAGTAGAGGCTGATGGATGCGTTTCAAGATGCCTTTCTGGTCCAACAGGTGGGGGAACCTACTGGGGGGGAAGGATACTGGACACTGTCCTTGCAGACAGCGACCAGATAAGGGATCTGGAGGTGTGTAGCCAGCTGGCAGGAGGAGACCATGACACAGTCTGGTTTATGCTGTGCCTGCGGGGGGGGGGACAACCGCTCAAACACAGTGGTAATGGATTTCAGGGGAGCAGACTTCGTGGGCATGGGCAGGATACTGAGGGGGAGCTTGAGCCAGATCAGACCAGACATGGATGCAGGTAGCTTGTGGGAGGCCATTAAAAAAGGGGTACAGGAGGCTACTAGCTTGTGTGCAAGGGTAAGGCGTAAAAATGGCAGGGCCAGCAAGCCATGCTGGTGGACCAGGGAGGTGCAAGAGGTAGTGAGAAATAAGAAAGCTGCCTATGCACGTTTTAAGCACTCCAGAGGGCAAAAGGAAAAGGGGGGAGTACGAGTTGTCAGCTAGAAGTGTCACAAGGGTGGTGAGGGGATCGAAGGCGAGGATGGAGCACAACCTGGCTAAGGATATACGTGGTGGGGAAGGGTTTTAATAGATACATAGGGGAAAAGAGGAAGGTGAGAGCACAGATCTCTAGGATTAGGACTGGGGAAGGATGGGCTCAGGATGCAGGGGAGCAGGCAGAGGTACTGAACAAGTATTTTGCCTCAGTTTTTAGGGAGGGAGGCATGGGCTTCATTCAACCAGAAAACGGGGGGGGGGGGCAGCTGATAGGATAGGCAGGGTAAAGGGAGATGAGAGGATCAAAAGAGGCTGGGGTACAAGTGGGCCAGGCCCAGAAGAGGACGGGGCCCTTACTGAGGAGAGGGCTAGGAAGGGGGAAATCACAGAGGGCAGCATGAGGGAGGCCCTAGGGGCGCTGAAAACTGACAAGGCACCAGGACCGGATGGGCCGCATCCAAGGGTACTGAAGGAACTGGCAGACGAACTAGCAGCTCCACTAGCTGTGCTGTTCAACCCTTCTCTCCAGACAGGAAGGGTGCCCCAGGATTGGAGGGTGGCTCACGTGGTGCCTATCCACAAGGGGGCGGGGTCTAAGGAGGAGTTGGGAAATTACAGGCCTGTCAGCTTAACGTCAGTGGTAGGCAAACTAATGGAGGGCTTCATCAAAGGGATGCTCGGGAGGCAACTGGACAGGCTGGGGTACATGGATGACAAACAGGATGGTTTCGTCCTAGAGAGATCGCGCCAGACCAACCTCAGATTTCTACGACTGGGTGACAGGGATCCTGGACAGACAGAGACCAGTGGACGTCTTATATCTGGATTTTAGTAAGGCATTTGACTTAGTACCCCACTTCAGGTTATTGACAAAGTTAGGGGAGATGGGGGTGGAAAGACAGTTGCTTAAATGGGTGGAAAACTGGCTTACAGATAGAACACAGAGGGTGGTGGTTAGAGGGGTTGTCTCCTCCCCTAGGAAGGTCATCAGTGGGGTGCCCCAGGGTTCGGTACTGGGGCCACTCCTGTTCAATGCCTATGTCTCCGATATAGGGGCAGGAGTTAGTAGGATGAGCTTCTTCGCAGATGACTCTAAACTGGGAGCACTGGCTGACAGGGAGGAAGCAAGGGGGGCAGTTCAGAGGGATCTGGACACCCTGGAGGGTTGGTCAAGGAGGTGGGGGCTGAGGTTTAATCTGGAGAAGAGTAGGGTGTTGCATCTGGGGGTCAGAAACCCAGGGCATGTTTATATCTTGCGAAGGCTCCCACTGTAAGCCACTTTGAGTGAAAGGGACCTTGTGGTGGTGGTAGACACCAAAATGAACAACAGTGAGAACTGCAGAAGAACGGCAGCAAAGGCAAACAAGATACTGGGCTGCATAGACACAGGGAATAATGTCCAGGAGGACTGAGGTGATCCTACCTCTGTACAATACCTTGGTTAGGCCGCACCTTGAGTACTGCGTGCAGTTCTGGAGGCTGCACCTTAAGAAGGACATAGTACTGTTGGAGAGGGTCCAGAGGAGGGCAACCAGGATGATCCGGGGCATGGGTGATAGGACCTTTGAGGATAGGCTGGAAGCCCTTGGACTGTATTCACTGGAGGAGAGGAGAGATGGGGGGACATTACTGAGGTTTTCAAACATGCGAAAGGGATCAACAGGGTAGAGCCAAAGAAATGTTCAGGCTAAAGCAAAGGAGGGGCACAACCAGAGGGCGTGAATGGAAACTGGAGGGAGGAACCTATAGGAGGAGAATGCAGAAGGCATTACTTCACAGAGAGGGTGGTGGAGCCATGGAATGCTTTGCCCAGGAGTCTAGTCAAGAAAAGCACTGTGGAGGGCTTCAAGAGGGGGTGGGACAGATGCATGGGGGTACTGAAGCCAAGACTGACCATCATGGGGACGGGAGGGAGAGTGAGCGCCCGATAGGGGTTGGCTACCGAGCAGACATGAAAGACCATCAAGCCTATTCTGCTGGCTTTTAGTATGTATGTTAGTATGTAAACGTTTTTTCTTGTTGCTCGTTTCCTGGAGACCGTCAGCACTTCCATTACTTTCTCAGAAAGATTCAGCCCACAGAACTCTAGCTCCTCAAGAACTATGCTCTGGGGCATAGAGTTCTCAGATCTGGGAATGTTATCTGCCCTGGGATAGTGTCAACAGGTTGTATCTCAGGGGAAAGTTGATAGGAGGTTTGTTGGAGATGGACAGGAGCATGGAATACCAGATCTGCCTGGCCCAATCTGGAACTATCACAATCACAGTTGCTGACTCCCTTCTCAGTTTTACCAGTACCCTCAGTAACAGCGGTAATGGAAGGAAGGCATAGAGAAACCTCTCTGACCAGCTGAGGACTTCAGCATCCTCTGGTACAGAACCCACTGCTGGTGGTCTGTAGCAAAAAAGCAGGAGCTGGTTGTTCTCCCAGGAGGCAAGTAGATCTATTTCATCTGTTTCTTTTTCCATACAGATTTTTATCCGCCTAATGCGCCACGGCTGCTAGCATAGCCACGACCCTACGTCCTTCGTTCGTCTGCTGTCCGCCAGTCACGCCAAACCCCATGCCCCATGGACTGTCCCCGTGGCACAGCCGGGAGGGAGGCCATCCTGCATCCAGTTTGGGGGTCCAGCAGACCAGCAATAGAGCGGAACATGGGCAGGCAGGGCTTCATGAAGCCCGCAGCTACCATTTTCTTGTGAGCGTGGAGGCGCACATGCACCATGTAACTGCAGCCCCAGTTCTGTGCTGCTCAGCTGTGGCACTGCCACCTGGCCTCCACCAGATGGCAGCCATGGAGCGAGACAGCAGATCCCCCACCCTGGGAGAGGAGAGCAGTCCGTTGGACACTCGATCCTCTCCCTCTCCACCAACCCCCAGCAACTCATGCTCATTCCCGAACACAAGTCACTGGCATGGCAGGAAAGAAAAAATTACTCACCTTAGTAATTGTGTTTCTTCTAATGGAGTCTTGCTGTATTCTGACAATTGCAGTTAGCTCCAGCACTTGAACTGTCCCGGAAAGTGAAGGGTTAAAATTCTATGCCAGAGGGGAGGAGGATCAGGTCCCAGTGCTTCCTGATTCATGCTATGAAGCCAATATTTGTCTAATAAGGAAGGGGGGTCAGGATGAGCTGGAATGTGCTGCATATAGGCTGATCTCCCTTCTTAATGTGGATATGAAAATTTTAGCCAAAATATTAGCCACGAGACTGGAGAACATCCTTCCAGAGGTGATCCACCCAGAACAGACTGGGTTCATTAAGGGGAGGCAGTCCTACCATAACGTCCGCAGATTGCTAAATATAGTATGGCGGGCTGGACTAACAGGTGCTAGGACGGGGGTGATATCCTTAGACGCTGAAAAAGCATTCGACAGGGTCGAGTGGGAATACCTGTTTGAGGTGATGACCCGGTTTGGTCTGGGGGACACGTTCATAGGGTGGGTCAGGGCTATGTACCTGAGGCCTACTGCACAGGTGATGGTGAATGGCTGCCTGTCCAGAAAATCTACATTAGGTAGAGGGATGAGGCAGGGATGTCCTCTGTCCCCCCTGCTGTTTGCCCTTGCAATCGAACCTTTGGCGGCAGCGATTCGGCAGCATGAGGGCGTGGTAGGGGTGAGAGATGGAGAAGGTAGAGAGCATAAGGTGGCGCTTTATGCTGACGACATGCTACTCTTCTTAGGAGAGATGCGAAACTCGATGAGGCACCTGATGGAAATTATTGAAAAGTTTGCAGGTTTTTCTGGGTACAAGATTAATATTGGGAAATCTGAAGCTATGGGATTCCCAGACGTGGATCCTGAAGTGCAGCAGAAGGGGTTTAAGATTGTAAGTTCAGATTTTAAATATCTAGGGTTGCGGATTGGGCGAAGATGGGAAGAGTTATATAACTTGAACTTTCACCCCATGATCAAAATGTTGTTGGCAGACCTAGAGAGATGGATGCAGCTGCCAATATCTTGGATTGGGAGGATAAATCTTATAAAAATAATTATTATCCCCCGCATCCTGTACCCTATGCAAATGTTGCAGATGAGGCTCACACGAAGGGACGTGAAACAGCTGGAGAAGGGGTTCACAGGGTTCATATGGCAGGGGAAAAAGCCCAGGGTAAGCCTGGCAAGGCTCAAGGCAGATCGGAATAGGGGAGGCCTTGGTTTTCCGGACTTGGATGCGTATTACAAGGCAGTGCAACTCCGGGGTGTGGCAGACTGGGTTCATAGGCCTGCGGTGGCCAGCTGGGTTGGGCTGGAACAAGAGGGTAATACCGGGAGACTCACAGCATACCTCCATAGTAAAGGGCTGCATGCCTTTAGAGATCTGGGAAATGGTAATCCATTAGTCCGGGAGACATTGGAGGCCTGGGACCGCCTTTGGCGGAGAAAGAGATTAGTCCAGAGGGAGACTGCCTTACTTCCGCTTGTGAGGAATCCCTTTTTTGTCCCTGGAATGGAAGATGGGGGATTCCTAGAATGGGAAAGGGGAGGAATGGTGTGAGTAGGGGCCCTATTGGAGAAGGGGGAGCTGCGCGAGTTTAATGAAGTTAGGAGAGAGCTAGGCTTGGGGCTGCTCACCTATTTCGCTACTTGCAGGTGAAGACATATATAGGGCGACAGGGTATGGGCGGAAGGGAAGGTTCGCTTTCAAGTAGAATTGAGCAAGTGGCATGCCGGGCTAGGAAGGACCAAACAGGATTTCTAGGAAAAGTAGCCAAACTAGAGAAGCAGAGCATGCCAGACCTGACCGGCCCCACAAAGGCACGTTGGGAAAGGGATTTAGGGCTGCAGATTTCGGAAAGAAACTGGGAATTGGTGCTTGGAATGCCAGAGGGAATTATGATCTGCAATAAGTTTAAAGAGGCTTTCTATAAGTTTTTGCATAGAATATATTGGCCGCCAGTGGCGGTGCATAGGGTGCACCCCACTATCTCTCCAAATTGCAGAAGGTGCAGTAAAGGGTTGGGTACCTTCTTTCATTGCTTCTGGGCTTGCCCAGTCTTGGCTAACTTTTGGGGGAGAGTAGTGCAGAAGGTGAATAAAGGAATGGGGGTAGACTGACGTGTGACCCACTAGTCTGTCTATTTGGGGTAGAAAGAATAGAAGGGGAGGAGGAATGGCAATTATTACCCAGGTGGGCAAGGGTGGCGTTGGTGCTAGCCAGGCACTGCATTCAGAACACCTGGGTGGATGGAAGGAGTCCCACGCTGGCTGATTGGAGAAGGCTGTTCCTACGCTCACTAGCTTTACAGAGACTCACATGGTTAGTCAGAGATAAAGAGGAGAGATTTTTGAGAGACTGGACGCCTTTTTTGGCAACCTTAAGTATGTCTGAAAACCTAATGCTCCGCACGGGACTGAATATCTGAGCCTAAAATGATGGGTAGGGCATGGGATCCAACTCTTACAGGTGTGGCTGGGGGGGAAACATAACAGTTAAGATAGTAGGCAGGGGTGGAAGGGAGGCCCGGCCTTTTTGCAAAATATAAATGAGCAGTGAATAGGAGAGTTGCTCTCTGCGCCCTGTAAACCTTGACATGATTAGTTGGGGGCATCTAAGTAGATATATGGTACTGAGATAGATTTACACACTGGACTACACTTTTATATGTGGAATATGTATGATAAAGACTACACTTTTGTATGTGGAATATGTATGATAAAGTAAGGATGTAACTGGGTTTTGCATGTACTTGTGTTTGTACTTGTCTTTTGTTGTATGTAGTATGTATAACTGTATATATCTGAAAATCTCTAATAAACAGAATATTCAAAAAAAAAAATTCTATGCCAGGCATAGAACATTGGGCTCGAGCTCGGTTGAAAACTCTGTCTGTGCCACTTTGAAACCAAACCGTCAGATTCTTATGAGCTAAAACTCACTGACTATATAATGTGGACATTGTAAAATTCCTAGTAGCCAACTGGCAACAAAGACTTTAGATTCCTAAAAGACCCAAGTTAGGAAACCCAAAGACCAAAAACCAAGCATTAAGAAATAAAAAAACTCTTAACTAATCAAACACAAGGCACCCAACACAACAGAAAATGGGCTGAAGACACCCCTGGGATGCAACACTGCACCTGCCCACCCACTTCCCAAAACAGGTTCTGAGAGGGGAGAGAGGTCAAAATACAGCAAGACTCCATTAGAAGAAACACAGTTACTAAGGCGAGTAATTTTTTCTTCAAACAACATGAAGTCTTGCTGTATTCTGACAATTGCAGACTACCAAGCAGTACCTCCAAGGAGAAGGGACAGAACCTATTTTGGGAATAGGTTCTGAAGTACTACGGAACCAAATCTAGCATCACTCCTAGCCAGGATATCCAGAGAGTAATGCTTGGTGAAGGTATGAACTGTTTTCCAGGTCGCTCCTTGGCAAATTTCTAACAAAGGAATATCCCTGGTCACTGCCAGAGATGCAGCTGTACCTCTAGTGGAATGAGTCCTCAGGCCTGAGGGTGAAGTTTTTCCCAGTTTCTCGTAGCAGAATTGGATACAGGACACAATCCACCTGCCAATGGTTCTCTTGGTGGCAGGTTTGCCCTTACCTACTTCCCCATAAGTGAGGAACAACTGGAGGGAGTCAAACCTGTGACCCTTTGTACGTTCTATGTAGTAACTAAGGGACCTTTTAACATCTAAACTGTGTAGCCTCCGCTCTCCTGAGGAGGTATGATCAGTGAAGAACACAGGAAGAGACATAGATTAGTTTAAGTGGAAATCAGAAACCACTTTGAGTAAGAACCTTCTATTGGTTCTAAGGACCACCTTATCTCTATGGAATGAAATGAAGTCAGGCTCAACTGACAGGGCTTGCAATTCACTGATACGTCTGGCAGAAGTAACAGCAACCAAAAACACAGTTTTCTAAGTCAAGTACTTCAGCTCTGCTGAGGACATAGGCTCAAAGGGGGGTTGCATAAGCTGAGCAATGCAAATATTTAAGGCAGGAGCAGGATCCCTAAAAGTGGGATTGGTATGAAGCAATCCTTTGAAAGATTTACAGAACATAGGGTGAGATGACAGACAGGAAGACTTCCCTACTGACAGGAAAGCAGAAACAGCTGACAACTGAACTTTGAGAGTAGCTCGTTTGAGGCCTAGGCCATTAAAGCGAACCATATAATCCAGAACTGTAGACAACTCAGCATTGTCTGGGGATATATGCTTCTTAGAGCACCACATGCTGAACCTTTTCCATTTGGAGTTGTAAGTCCCAAAAATGAGGAACTGAGAATAATTAAGGAAAGCTGTCCAAAACGTGGGCTCCGGCCCCGGACAGCTTACCCTCCGGTTTAGATTTTAACAGCAAGAGCAGCATTTTTCTGCGCCGCAACTCGCTGTATTTTAATTTTTAAAACTCTAGAACCCGGAAGTATGGAGGAGGCAGGCGATGCTTCATTTGCTGAAAAGGTACAGTGATGCACCGCTTGCTTCAAAACAAAAGTATTGAAGTGAGGGGTGCGTCGCTGCACCTTTTCAGCAAATGGAGCATCCCCTGCCTCCTCCATAAAAATGCCGCTCTTGCTGTTAAAATCTAAACCGGAGGGTAAGCTGTCCAGGGCCGGGAGCCCACATTTTGGACAACTTTCCTTTAAGTAAAACCGCAAAGCGGTTTAATAAAAACTTATTTACTTTTTAAAAGTTTTAACAGTGGTTCCTGTACAATGAGAACCGAGCCAAAAACGGCCTTCAGGGACCAGAAAAAAAAAAATTACAAAGTTACACACTTAAATACAAATAACACCCTAACTAACACAGAGTGCTGAAAAGTTAACTTATAATACTAAAATAGTATAAAATATAAAATAAATTGTAAACTGGCCAGAAGCGTAAAGAAGGATTCGGTGCAACTGCTTTCCTCAGGCGGAGAAATAAATCTGACGTTACAGTGCAGGGCCAAGTGTGATCACACAGCAGAGTTTGAATTTCATTGTAAATTCCATAATTTGCATAACATTTTAAAGCTCCACGGCTGCTCGTTCCAGGGGAATGACTGTAGTTGTTAAGCGTAAGTGAGAGATTCCTGGGGTTTGAATAGGACAATTTTTTAAGCTGGGCTGCCATATTGTCCCAGTAGGCCATAAGAACAGGACACGGACCACAAAGTGTGTGAGTTGTCAGCTAGTGACTGGCTGCAACCCCCCCCCCCCAACAATGCCTCTACTGTAGTGGCATGTACTTCGGGAGTAATGTCCCATATTTTCCTGATGGGTTGCATTATTAACCCAGGGTCTGGACTTGGAATCTGAAGGGATTCATCAAACGAAAGGAACATATTCTGAAAGTTGCATCTCTGCCCACTGCAAGAGTGCTGTTATACCAGCAACAGATTCTACCCACTACTGCCTGTGAAAAAGGGAGGGAATAAACTCCACCCCACTTTCAGTACTGTTTGTCCCAGCAAATGAAAAGGCGTGGTTTAGCACCTTATCCCATCTCAGAGTGCCTTACAATTATACAAGTTAAAGCTATATAGAATAATACACAGGGTGGTGTGTGTGTAACAAGAATTTTATACACACTTGAGGTGTGGGATGCTACATAAATCCTGACAGCAAAGTTTGAGAGGTTTATAAAAGCATTCCACACTGAGGGTGTATAACATTTTACACACCACTCCATGTACTGTTTTATATCATTGTTGGGTGCTGTTTTTTCCACCGAGGATTATATTTTGTATGTAAAAAATCTATGGCCACTAGATGGTGCTGCTGTGCACAGCACACTGTTAGAAGTTGAAACAAGAACATTCTTTTTTGTTTCCTCTTTCTGTGTGTTTTTTTTTTTACTTTCTTTTTAAATAATGGTGTTCCAGTAGTAAGAGTGGTTGAGACAGCTGAAAGTAGAACCATGTGAGGCTGAGGTGCGGCTTCATAGAGCCTCAAAGGCACTTTCATTTTCGGTGAATGATTTTTTTTTTTTTTTTTTTTAACAATCCGGAATCATGTGTCAGGTAGCAGAAAGGCAGGTACCATCTTTTATGGCAGTCTGTATTGGAGGCATGCTTCATTTCTCAGTACAATCATGCTTCAGTTCACTGTATGGTGAACCTACGAATGTAAAAAGTGGACTTCAGATCGCAGTGAGCGTAAGCACCTTGCGCAAACCACACTCAGGGAAACCTAGCGCATGTTCACAGTTGTAGCGATGAATTATAACCGGGTTTCCCTATGGGAAAAAACAGCACCTAGTTATTATATTTAAATAATAAGATCAGAGCTGTGGATAAAAAAACAGTTATAAAATGCTAGTGTACGTTAACTCAAATAAATAGGATTTCATGGCTTTCTTAAAGGCCCCCCACTGAGGGGCGCCATGAACGTAAGCAGGTACAGAGTTCCAGTCCAATGGGGCAGGTACCCCAAAGGCTCTGTCCTCAGACAGTTTCAGTCTCAATGGCGGTAGAGTAAGCAAGCCTTTCTTGGTGGACAGGGGGAACAGGGGCATAATACAGACAAGAGTTGGCTCGGTTGTATAGCCTAGAGGTTAACAGTAACAAGCTGCAAATGAGCTTGGTACATCCAGTAGACCTGGGTTTGATTCCCAAAACCTCCACGTGCATACTGTGTGACTCTCAGCAAATCACTTTAACCGCAACAGGCACCTGTGCCTAGTGGGCCTTACCCGGTTAACAAAAAGAAAAAAACACACAAAAAGCTTTTTCAGGTCCAAACCATGCAGGACAACAGTGATAAAAGCTTCACATTCTCAACATGCTGAGAAGATTAGTGATAATTCAGCAGAGAAACTACACTAATCTGACAGGGTCTGCCTGCAATGGAAAAAAGTGGTTTTAAAATACAATTAATTGGCACCAATGTTCAAATAAAAAAAAACAAAAAAACACAAGTTGATTCCTTGTATTAAGGAAACAAATCCTTAAGTAGAGTTTTTTTTTCCAAGTTCACTGAGGGTCAGGGGAGGGGAGAATTTGACAGTGACTTTAATTACATGCTTCTGAAATCTCTCCAAGCTTTTAAGGAGCCTCTGCTCTTGTGCGTTTAGTAATTTCTTCCACATTCATCTCAGTATCTGTGTGCACTATGTGCTGGGAAAAAATGGGCTCTATTGTGCTGCTTCAGTGACAGTAAATAAGTTAAGTGTTCAGCAAACACATAAAAGGTCCAGAGGCACTGGTAGTGTTCCTAGAGTTGCCATTCATGACGACTGAATTTAAGGGGGAACCATCTTTTTAACCTCCTGTGCCTTGGATCTTATTCTCTGCAGATACAATGTTGGCTGCCGGGGCACACAGTATCAAGGCAAACTGAAATCTGGACTGGGATTTCTAATGAAAAGGAAAATCCGATGCTCTTAAAGAAACAGTACAATGGCAAACAAGGGACTTTTCTTCTCTTTTCCAAGTTTAGGACCCTCAATCTCGCTGTAAACTTATCTTGACTCTGGGCCTATTTTTGTAAGACCCTCCGAAACTGAAGTACTGTCATATGTACAAGAGTGTTAACCAGGGACCTTTTTTTTTTTTTAATCTCTGCTGACGTAACCCTACATTGTACTCTGTACCTAATGTTTACATTTTCTATCAAATGTTTAAGTTTAGTACCGTGCCAAATGTTTAATTTTTTGTAATGTGCCTAATGTTTTAAGTTTTGTACCAAATGTTTAAGTTTGTGATACTTTGTGTATTTTCTTACTGACATGGAGCATTTGCAAAGGAGTCTATGACTCAAAGGATTGTAATTCCAATTTCTTTAAATAAATAAATAAATAAAAAACAATGCTGAAGATGGGCTCTGTGTAGCCTGAGAGCTTGTGTACTGAAAACGTCTTGTTGGTCCATTAAACGGTATCCAGTCACCTACTTTGTTCACCTGTTAACACAAATTTAGTCATGTAATTATTTTTGGTTCTCCAGTACAAAAGTTGTATGTTAATACCGCTGCCAAGACCACTGTTACAATTGTAATAGTGGTCTCACATGCATTTTTAGGGTATCAGAACCATGAACCAAAGGTGACCGGTTCCAATACCTTAAGAACATAAGACCACTCTTACAACTGTAGGAGTGGTCTCAGTGGCAGTATTAATATATTATTGATCAGGCTCAATCAATAACAGTGTCATTTTTTTAAATCTGACACAAACGTGCCCATTTCCAGGGCAGCTGTGCCTGAGACACTTCACAAAAATATGTGTCTCACCAGCAGAGAAAAGGTGCACTCCCACTGATCAGGAGCGCTTCCTTGATCTATAACCTCAAAAACTAGCTTCAGGAAATAAAAACTTCAGATATACCCCAGTGACGTGGCCAACTGGGAGATCATGGTTTGGGAGCAGACTTTTGGACAGTGGACACTTTTGGGTTGGGTGGGGTAGGCACCATCAACCAGCCAAGAATGAGCAAGAATTATTCTCACCCAGAAAGGCGAAGTCCAGTGTGTGTGTGTGTGGGGGGTAATTACTGTGAGAAGGGGAAAATAAAAGGCTACCTGACTTCTGCAAAAAAAAAAAAAGTTTTATTTCAGACTGTAATGTTCCTAAGGATACACCGTCTTTGTTTATGTTTGAAGGCCCGGTGACCTGGCTGCAGCCTGGGAGACATGGGTTCAGAAGGGGCCTTTGGTCACACAGTGCAAATGTGATGCATTCACACTCTGGAGGGGAGGGGCGCTAATGTGTATCATAAAGCAGCCACACCTGTAGTAGTCAGATCATGAGGGACTAGTTATTTAAAAAATCCTTTTCCTATTACCAGTCAATGACCTTAGAAGCAGGATATTGGCACTGCAATTCTATTAAAAGTAAATAAAAAAAACAAAACACAGAAACACAACTTTGGTTTGAAAACACAACATGTGACTGACACTGCAATTTTAGTAAAAGAAAAAAAAAAGGCAGAACACTGCTTTAAAAACACAACAGTGGTTTGAAAAACTTTCAAGTTTGTTTGGTCCATTTATAAAACAAACCAACCTCCTCTGAGCCTCAATCTTGCAACAAAGATTTTGTGTCACTCGTGTCTAGACTGGAAGGACCAATGGTCTTTTTTTTCCCTAAATCTCTATCACCCCTCGTCTCTGCAGGCTCCGCATCATCGGGAGCACCCATGAAGTCTGCCCCCACTTAAGCCACTTTACCTGAATCCTCCGATCTACCCCCATGGAGCCGCGGTCCCCCCACCCCGGTAGGGACGAGATGGGGTGGGCTTACACCCCGAACAATTCTGGTTTTGTCGGGGACCACAGGATCAGGCAGGTGGGAGCAATTAGGGGTCTGTTTTGGTGCTCCGTCTTCCTGCAGAGTGATTTTCCCTTGTTCTTGTTGGGGGAGTGGCACGTACCCAGATGCCATGGCATCACCGCCGATGTCGCCACTCCCCATCCCCTAGATGGCAGCTCTGCGCTTGCTGTGCCTCCAACTTCCACCAGAGGCCAGTCAAGTGCCGGCGTGCCCCGGAAAGGAAAGCTGTCCTCCGGACGCCAATCCTTCCCCTCTATCGACCCCCGACGGCATGGGCTCGTTCCTGAACCCGGGTCGCCGGCATGGCACGAGGTGTGGAGTCCAGCGCCTCAACCCTCAGTGCCACCAGGCTGGCCTCCAATGGTCTTTTTTCGCCAACAATGTCTATGTTTCAGTGTTTATTACAACAATATAGTATATGGTTTTATACCTCACAAAAGTGAGAATAAGTTTCTCAAGACAAATGGTTTTAAGTTTGTTAATGATACACCTACTATCAAAATAAGATACAAGACGGTTGCTATGGAGCCTGCCCACAGCAGGGTTGCTGCTTGTTATGCCGACATCCCACGTTCACACCCGAACCTGGATCACTGGAGGGATGGGGAGAGAAAACTGAGCTTCCCAAAGGATGCTCTTCTTGTCCAGGAAAGGATGGTACTGCAACTTGCTGCTCTACGACACTTGGGTGACAACAGGTGGTGGTGCAGTCAAGAATCTGCAAATGCACTGGGAGAGGACAGCATACACATCGGCACGTCTGGTGTGTCAGTACCCTAAGATGCAAACACTCTCTCAGGGGGTTGGTAACTATAAAGGGGAAAAATGGCCACTGATTGGGCAGATGATGACTCTACAAGTCTGCCACGTCCAACGTTGGGCCACTACCTACTGGTCCCAGGGATGGCCCCAGGAAAACTGCCAGGGGGTGTCTGGATCTTCTGTTGCAGGGAAGCTTCCATGGAGCTGAAGGCAGAACCCCACTTAGGGGAATAATCTGAAAGGGCAATGCAAGACTGTGTCATGGGTCCCAGAGGAACAGGTGAGAGCTCCGAGAACAGTCACAGGGCACTGGTGGAGGCCAAAGGAGGTGCAGCCCATGGGACCCAGGAAGTAAAAAGAACACAAAAAAAAGTTAGACCATTCATAAAGATAACACAGGGTAAATATGTCATAATGCTGTAATGTTCTTTAATGGGAGAGTAACTGAAAAAATATTTGTTGACATCACAGTGCTGATAAATTGAAAGGTTTACATTTGAAAAAGTGTGGTACAGTACAGACACACAAGGGCTCAACTACGAATATGCCACTGAAGAATTATGGTCCTGGCTAACCCATTTATACTGTATATGAGTGTATGTAGATATGTATGTATCCATGAACAGTTATTGTGTCTCTTACGGTTATAAGGGTGCCTTACTGAGTTCTTAGGATGACAGAACTGTAAAGTCATAATTTTTATTTACTGAATTTTGTTTATTGGGTGAGCCCACTGAGACAGACGTCCCTTTTTCAGGAGCGACCCGGGGCTAGTAACATGAAAACAACAAAGGTAATGCCAAGATACAAAGATACAGAAGGGAGTATTCAGGAGGATGGTTGACATGTGGAAAACAAAACAGTATAATTAAAGAGCTAGGGTACTGCCTAAAACTAATATTAGTTTCTAAAAGCAGTCAACCATTACCTTTTATAGCTGAGGTACTTTTCTTTTCCCTTCGTTTAATTAAACAATTATTTCCCTAATGTTAGTAGGTGTGATGTGTGGGACAGCACTCTGCCTGGCAGCTGACATAGCTAATCTCAACCCCCCCCATTACATCATCAGCATTGTGACCTCACTGTGACATCACTGCTGCTTAGGAACAGCCACTCAGTGGCTGCCTGGTCAGTCACCTGTGATGTCACTGTTTGTGAGATCACAATGCTGATGATGAGGTGGTGGGGTGGGGGGGGGGTAGAGATAGATATGTTAGCTGCCAGGCTAAGAGTTGTTTCATACATCCAGCACAATAGTATCACACAGAAGACTTTCTAATGAGCAAAGGGAAAATGAAAAATAGTTCAGAAATAAAAAGTGACAACTAACTACTTCCTAAAATGTGTATTATTTTCCTATCTCCCCGTTTTGGCTCCACTAGCTCTTTAAGTTAATTACAATAGAGTTTTTCAGGACAACACAATATCAGGCAGTTACAGCAAATAGACATGAAGGAGGCAGCGGCATTATAGAAGGACAGCTCCCATATCACTCAGACTTTATGTGCAAATGCAGGATGTCACAGTGGGTAAGGTGTCTTTGAGGAGATTTTTCAATGACCCGAGAGACAGACACTCTTGTAGAGGGACTGGGATCTCATTCCAGAGCCAGAGCAGCCCTGTTCGAGAAGAATCGTTGGCCGGATGAGGTCCTGGATTTAGGAACCCCTGAAAGAGGCTGTGTAGAGGAGCAAAGGTTTCTAGTTAGAGGTTTTCTTATCATTATACCATTGAGGTTAGGTAGGGAGCCGATTAGGACTTTGTATGTAAGGCAGAGAAGAGAATACTTTAGCCTCCCCTCCAGGGTAGGCCACTTGAGGGATGCAAGTACAGCACAGTGGGGTTTCTTGCTATTCACTCCTGCTGCAAACCTGCCTATTCTGTGATAGAACTGCTTCACTTTGTTTAGCTCAGTTTCTCTTAGCGAGGCAAGAATAGGCACTCCACATAACAGTACTGAGAGTAGCAAAGAGCAGGCTACTGAGAGACAGACCTCTTTTGAGAGGTAGGACCTGAGCTGGTACAGTAGGCCAAGCTTTTGCGAGAACATCCTAATTGTGCGGTCCACCTGAAGTCTTAAGGACAGTTCTTGATCAAGCAGGGTACCTAAATACTTTAAAGTATTCACCACCTCAAGTTTGACTCCCCGGAGATGACGCTGAGGTCCTATCTGGACCAAGTTTACGGGATCCCATAAGCATTACTTTTGGTGTTCAAAACAGTTGATTGGCAACTAGCCACTCTTCCAAAAGAGCAAAGTCAGTATTTAGTCCAGCTTTTATTGCCTTTACATCCGTGTCTATGCTGTAAAGGACAGCATCGTCAGCATACAATAGTGCTTGGGCCTGGCCACAGTTAAGAGAGTAGTTCATTAATAAATAATGAGAAGCGTGCAGGCCCCAAGATGGAGCTCTGTGGGACTCCATCACATATCTCACACTGGTGAGAGGCTTCTTCCCCATTTTACGATTTGGGCTGGGTCTGTAAGGTAGCTCCTCAACCAGGCAAAGGATAGATGATCGAGCCCCAAGTGTTTCAATTTAGAAATTAGTAGATCATGGTTTACTAGGTCAAACGTCTTAGCTAAGTCTATGAAAATAGCTCTGGTGGCCTTTCCGCTATTAAAGGCCCAGAAAATGACCAAGGTGAAGCAGACAACGGCTGTGTCTGTTCCATGGTGCTTTCAGAAACCTTGCTGAACAGAGATGAGCACAGAGTAGGTTTCAATGTAGGCCGACAGTTGGGTGTATATAAGCCTCTCCTGTATTTTTGATAGCGCACTAAGTACAGAGATGGTGCGATAGTTCTCTATATGCTCTCTGCATCCTCCTTTATGAACCAGAACTACACAGGCCACTTTCCATTTTTGGGGGGACCTCCCCTTGGAGGAGTGATAGGTTAAATATTTTGGTCAGGCAGTGGGCAAGTACTGGAGACGCAACTTTTAGCAGCCTAGGCTCAAGGTCATCCTGGCCTACAGAGTGGTCAGGTTTTAGCTTAAGCCGCTGGTCCAGGACTTCCTTTCTCAAAATCTGTCTGAAGTGGAAAATGTGGCAGGTAGAGGGGGAGGAGGGTTTGTAGTAGGGGCTTTGCAGGCATCCAGATTTCTGAAGTATTTGTTAAATTCTTCCGCTATTAGTACAGGGTCCCCGACAAGCTCATTTTTTATTTGGAATTCTTGAAACAGGGAGGTTGTGTGACCTTTCACCAGATGATTAGTTTGTGCCCCAAAACATTTGGGGTTTTGTAGATTGTTCAGTTGTAGGTCCTTCGTGTTGTTCCTCTTGGCCTGTTTTTTCTTAGGGATGCCTTGCGTTTGGTTCTGCGATTGCCTGTAAACATGCCTGTCAGAGACACAATAACTGAACATCTAAACATATTATAAATCACATTATTGTACAACGGGCACAAAAAACAGACAGAATGCTGCATTTTGATTGGCTGGCTGGCACCTTTTCAGCGTTGTAAATCCTCCAGAGTACCCACTGGAAAAGGTGCCAGCCACCACTCAGCCGCATCAGGAACTCCCTGGCAAATCCCTCCATTCCTCGCAAACACACCACTGACGAGCACATGGATGTATGGCTAGATTACCTAGTCATTAACCCGACATCCCATACTCCGTGACTACCCTCAAAACTTCACAGAAAGTGCTGCACCATTCCAGAAAAGCGACGCACCCGAAAGAAAAGAAAATCCAGTTCATTCTCTCGACAGCAAATAAGCTGAAAAAAATTGTAACGGTAGCGGTAGCAATTAGTGATCCTCCGGCACATGCGTAGAACTTGCAAAAAAATCCAACCAGTGCGTCCGCATTAAAAAACAAACGAGCAGCAACTTTGAAAAACGAACGGACGTTGTAAATATTTTTTTTGGTACAGAAACAAACAGGGCCTTTGTATAATCGCAATATACCCCTCAAGGGAGTGGATATAATGGAGGATTTACCACTACTGGTGCGGTTAAGTCCCTCGGATGCGCCTCGTGACCGAACCACACCAGCCGTGGTAAATCCTCCAGTATACCCACACCCTGTCGGGGTATACTGCTTTAAAAGACTGTTGTAAACAAACTGAACTTGCATTTAAAGTCACTGTTTTATTTGCAGCACATTCAAGAACCCTATCTCCATGGTGGCAGACAGAATGGGGCTGCCTGGCATTCAAGGAAGGTGCACTCTCCTCCTGGGGTTGGCAATCTTGATGCACTGTGCATTGCGCAACACCTAGAGGCAGCCTAGTGGAGGTAAGGCTGGCAAAGTGGGTAACCACAAGTCACCCGACACTCACCAGGGATGCTGTGCGTCTGTAAACTTTACAGATGGCAGTGGGAGGGACCTAAGCAGGGGTAAAGTTCTTCAAAGGCATTGGATGACTGCATCACCCATGTCCACAGGTACAATGACCATCCAGGCCTTCTCCAGTCACCAAGTACACCTATTTTGAGCCGTGCACTCCTTGACGATGCCCTGGCCAGGGGAACCCTGCCGGGGGCTGAAGTGGAAAGGGTAATGTGGCTGATGGTGAGTGTACCAGTGGGGTGCCAGCACAAGCAATGAGAGTCCTCAGGTTAGAGGATGCAAAAGCCTGAAAATAAGCCCAATGGGACAAAAATCTTACTTAAAAAAAAAAAAAAAATTAGGGCACACCAGTGTGGGAAATGGACTGTGCCAACCAGACTTAGAACTTCAGAATTATAGAACTGCAAACGGAAGAATGAGGTTATAAAACAGACTATGAGAGGCCAGCCTCCTGAGTGGCTGGAACTCATGTGAATACACGAGTCATGTGCCCTACCACTTCACCAATCAGGGAGGTGCGTACAGGTGATTAAACAGAGGTGATAGACCAGCACACTTTTTCCATGTGACTTCTCTATGTGAACCCCTCTACCTCACAAGTACATTTCAAAATTGCTTACTTGAGCAGCTCCAGGGTTTTGTGATCCAGGACCAGCCTGGGATTTCCAGTCAGATTGAGTTCCTGTAGTTTCGGAGGTAGATTTTCAGGCAATGTAATCTCGCTCAGCTCATTACAGCTCAGGTCAATGCACTGTAGAAACAAGTTAACAGGCTAAGCTAACTTGGAAAAATTCCACCTTTATCAATCTCCTGCCTCTCAGCCTTAATGTTGTATGCAAACTGTTTTCAGCTACTTCAACACCAAAAATCCAAAACAATTAAAACTGTCCCTGTATGCAGACATGATAAGAAGGAAACACTCCCTGTGGCATTTCTAATTTAGATAATTTTTTTTTTCTTGTGACTGAGAGTTTACAGGAAAACTAGTAATGTACCAACTAATCCATCAAATATCGGTGGCAGCACTTTCGTATGATCTTGCATGGCAAAGACTTCATTATATCAAATTATTAACTATTGCTGCACCAGGAGAAGCGACTTATCGCTCAGATTGCTCAAACTGGAAGACATTTTATTTTGCAGACTACAGCAAATCAGATGAGGAAAGATGGAGGGGCATCATATTAGCAAGTGTTAGATGCTTCACACACAGCTTTGATGAAAGGAGAGAAATGCTTTATATAACTGGATCATGCTTTCCATAGATACATAGACAGTGTCGGCAGATAAGGGCCTATGGCCCACCCAGTCTGCCAATTGAGCCTGTAAGTTCAGTTTATGTTTTCCTAGAAGTCTGTTGCCCCTTCCCCCTGACCTCCAGAATTCCTTTATGTCTATCCCATGCATTCTTAAATCCCGTGATTGTTTCTGCCCCCACCACTTCCTCTGGCAGGGTGTTCCACTTGTCCACCACCCGTTCTGTGAAGAAATTCTTCCTCACATTTCCTCTGAATCGTCCTCCCTCCAACTTCATCCCATGCCCTCTAGTCCTGGAACATCTTTTTCACTTAAAATAGTGTATTCCTGCACCCTGTTCCTCCATGTAAGATACTTGTATGTCTCTATCATATTCCTCTCCTCCTCTCCTCCAGAGAGTACATGTTCAGTTCCTTCAACCTGTCCTCATAGGACTTGTGATGCAATCCATGCACCATCTTTGTTGCCCTCCTCTGAACCTTCTCTACCCTGTCTATGTCCTTACGTAGGTATGGTCTCCAGAACTGTACACTGTACTCCAGGTGGGGCCTCACTAGTGTCTTGTATAGTGGAATTATGACCTCCCTTTTCCTGCTGGTGATGCCCCTGCCTATGCATCCCAGCATCCTATTTGCTTTACCTGCTGCCTTGTCACACTGTTTCCTACCTTGAGGTAATCAGAGATGATAACCCCAAGATCCCTTTCCTGCTTGGCGATGCTATATCCTCACCCCCAACTGATATATTGTGCAAGGGTTTTGTGCCCCATATGCATTATCTTGCACTTCTTTGCATTAATTTCAACTGCCAAATCCTGACCATTCTTCAAGTTTCTGTAGGTCCCTTCTCATTCTGTCTACACCCTCTGGTGTGTCTACTCTGTTACAGAGCTTTGTGTCATCAGCGAACAGTGAAATTCTGCCTTCTAGGTCCTGTGCAATGTCACTGATGAAGATGTTGAATAGGACCGGTCCCAGCACTGATCCCTGTGGTACTGCACTGGTTACTCTTCCCTCTGTGGAGTGACAGCCATTTACCACCACCCTCTGTGTCCTGCCACCCAGCCAGTTACCTACCCACCACACTACTGTCCTGCCCACACCCATATTCCCCAGTTTGTATAATAGTCTTCTATGTGGCACAGTGTCAAAGGCCATAGGAAAAGCAAGTTGGCGAACATGTGCTGCTCTTCCTCTGAGAAAACTGCGAGCCAAACTGTGACTCGTGCCACACTGTCTTTCAACAGACCGCTATAACAACAACAACAAACAAACAAAAAAAATCACATACCGGTTCTCTTTTGCTCACAAAACACAAGTTGGCTTAACCACTGTGTTTTTTTTGGTGGGGGGGGGGGGCAATCATTTAGACTTCAGACTACATTAGCCATTTCAAGTTTTCAGGTTTTAGTCTGCTGCTTCTCCATGTTATTTTTTTAGTGTTACCTAATCAATACCACTTTAACAGTTCGCAGTTTGACAGTTTGAATTTAAAATGTCTGCCTTCTTCATTATTCTTCAAAGTTGGCAACGGCAGAGTAAGTTTTCAATAAATATGCTAAACAAACTGCAAGTATTTCTCAATCTCTCACACAGTAGTGCTAACAATGTATTTCACCATTCGACAAGCTGCTATTTTATATAATTGCTGTGGCAAAAAAATGTGACTCCAACAATCATATGAAATAAAACATGGGGTGGTGTTTTAAACTCAAATTTTACACACGTACTCTGTGTTGGATGCTTAAATAAACTCCTTGAACTTCGCTCTTAAGGTTTACGTAGCATCTAACACCTTGTTTGTGTTTGTGTGTGTAAAATTCTCGTTATACACACCATCCCATGTATTATTCTTTTATTGTAATACATGACCAGAGCACTATGCTGAACTGGACAAACCACCTGTTTAACAACATATCAAAAGCATTCTGAGTTTCAATTGGGGCAATTTTCTGCTTCTCCACTGAAACATTAAACAGATGTGAGTTATTAAGGCCCTAGCAGTTGACAGACTGACGTACATTTTAAAGGGACTGGAAGATAAGTTCCTGAGAACATGGGCCAATTTCTTGAATTCACTGTCTCCAGGAGAGGCCAAGCTCTTTGGGAGGGAGGAGCTATGAACTTTACATGTGGAGGTATAACAGAAACACTGTGTCACTCTGCTTATGGGGATGAAGCAGCCATACACAGCAAGAAAATAAATTTGAGATTATGGTAGTATATAGATATCTGAATATTCTTCAGATAATAGAGTCCGACCATGTGGTTTTTGATTTGTGGTTTGTTTGCTTTGAAGTTTTTTTCCAATTTTCTTAAACTGACAGTTCCTTTTAGCTTGTTGGTGACAGTGAATCTACTGACAGTGGCGGATAGCATATATCATATATATATATATATATACAGTGGTGACAGGTTAAGGTTGAAAACATACTGATGTAGAAAGATTTAGTTTAAAAATCCAGAAATTAACTGTCAGGTATAAGTACAAACGAAATTTAACTTCATGTCACATATGTATCGACCTGTTGCATGTGATATATGACTGTCATGTTTCTTTTAATGCCATGTGAATGAACAAGCTATTGTCTGTCAATAAAAATATTATACAAAAAAAACACACAGATGTGGTCTACCCCCTTAGCACTCGAAGTGTCCCTGGTTTAAAAAACACATTTTATGATTGGTCACGTTCCACAGACATTGCTGATACAGCTGGCAGTTTCATTCTGATTTTTTTTCTTTTTAAAAGTAAAAAACTGCTCACCAAAACTTGTGTGTTTACAGTTCTTGATCAACTCCAACTGCATCTTTCCTGGACCTGGGAATATCCCCAACATAGTCTAGCCACTCATGCATGAGACAGTGGGAGGAGAGAAGACTGCTGCATAATCTGCAGTTGTGCTGTTTAGGGTGATCATAATGTTCTGGAGGGAAATGTAGATTGAGGATTTGATCCAAAACAAGGGGGAAATTGTTTAACCAGGAAAGGCACACTAAGCCGAAGCTAGTTTCCAGGTGCAATCTGGGAGCACAAGGAAGTTATGTGACTTGCTCAGGGTCACACAGTATGCAAGTGGGGACTGTGGGATTCAAACCCAGGTCTCCAAGTTTGCAGCTCAGAGCCCTAAACCTCTGTGCTATACAGCCTCCTTGACAAACAAGGTTTAGTATTACAACACCATTAGCATGCGTTCCTATTCTACCAAGAAAGGAAGCAAATAAAACAACCAGCAACATCAATAAATGTTAGAAAAGGTAAGCAAACATAAAATGTGGGTTTTCAACCAGAGATAATATGATGCAAGAAGGGTTGACAGTATCCCTTTAATTTAAGGCTGCAAGGAGATCAGAGGTTCAAGTGATGCTCGGTAAGCTATGACCATATCTGGAAACGAGTTGTTGGCCAACTCAGTATGCCATTCCAGGTAAAACTTCTGAAATAAAGACATATATATACATCAATGACTGTTTTACTGGTGGTATTCATCCACAGCTGTACACTAGGGTTGCCTGGTCAGCGCACAATGCTGAGTAGGAAAGTACAGTTACGTAAGAACTTACCATAACAGTAGGTCTTCGAGAGAGGCTCTTGCAGTAGGTATTCACAGACAGGATTATGCTGCCAGGCATCAGGACCCCACGGAAAACTTCTAGCTAGCAGTCTCTGTTGGGGGACCGCCTCCATGTCAGATGACCGGCATCATACGATGTCAGTATAAAGGGGCGGTCCCCCACGCCTGCATTCCAGTTCTTTCCCGCCAAGAGAGGCAAGACAAAAAAGAAGAGGATGTGGCCCCATGGAAAGGAATTAAAGAGACTTAGGGGGATGGAGTGCGAGACGGTAATACCTACTGCAAGAGCCTCTCTCAAAGAGTTACTGTTACGGTAAGTTCTTACGTAACTGTACTATCTTCCTTCGAGAGGGCTCTTGCAGTAGGTATTCACAGACAGGAAAGAATCCCAAGCAGTCTGGAACAAGAAAAAAACGGGAAGAGGACTGTCATCCACAATATAACCTCAGAGCTCAGCAGGTCTCAAGAAAGGAGGCCCTGCAGAACAGCCAACTTGAAGCCTGCTCTATGGCGAGAGGCAATGTCCAAACTGTAGTGTTTCGTAAAGGTATGGATCGAAGTTCAGGTTGCAGCTGTGCAGATGTCTGCCACGGACACATTTCTGAAACAAGCAGCAGAGGCAGCTACTCCCCTGGTGGAGTGACCTCTGACCTGACCTGAAGGGTCTTGTTGTACTTGTCGTAACAGAAAGTGATACAATTGGCCAACCATCTGGAAAGGCATTGCCTGGAAACAGCATTGCCTTCCCTTTTGTGAGCGAAAGGCACAAAAAGCTGATCAGTTTTCCTGAGATCCTTAGTCCGACTGGTGTAGTATCTCAGGATTCTGTGAACATCCAGAGTATGTAAGAGGTACTCCCCTTGATTGGAGTGTTGCATAAAGAAAGCCGGTAACTCAATGGATTGATTCAGTGTAGATTCAGCCACCACCTTAGGAAGAAACTTATGGTTGGGGAGCAGGGCCACACGTTCCTTGTGGAAAATCAAATACGGGATTTTACACAACAAGGCTTGAAGCTCGGAAATGAACCGAGCAGAAGTGATGGCCACTAGGAAGAGTGTCTTCCAAAAAAGGAACTTTAAGCCTGCTTCTGCTGCCGGCTCAAAAGGAGGCAGTGTGAGCTTCTATAGAATAATATTCAAGTCCCATGGAGGGGCAGGATTGCAGATGGGGGGTCTCAGGTGAAGAACCCCTTTAAGAAAAGTCTTAGAGACATCTAACTGAGCAAAAGTCCTGTCCCCAAAGGGAATGTGGTGGAAATAGATGCCATATGGATTTTAAAGAGGAATGGCTGAGACCCAGGTCAAGAGGTGACGACGAATCCAGGACTTTGTTGGCTGGGCACAGAAAGGCTCAATTCTTTAGAATATGCCCAGATGGAAAACCGCTTCCACTTCATAGCGAGGGTGGACCTGGTGGAAGGCTTCCGGCCTCTACCAAAATGTCCACTACTAAGGAGAGACTCCGAAGCGGGCTTTGGCTACGTCTGCAGGAGCCACACATGAAGATGAAGGGATCTGAGGCTTGGGTGAACAAGGGTCCCCTGATCCTGGGTCAACAAGTGCTGCGACAGAGGAAGAGGAGGTTCCTCTGAAAACTGTTGCAGAAGAGAAAACCAAACTTGCCTGGGCCAGAAGGGGGCGACGAGAATCATTTGAGCCCCTTCTGATCTGAGTTTGTTCAGGACCCTCGGAATCAAAGGAATGGGAGGGAAGGCATAAATTAATCTGTCCCTCCAACAGAGAGACAGAGCGTCCCACCAGAAAACATCTCGCCCCGGAGCGAGCGAGCAAAAGGCGGGAAGTTTTGCATTTTGGGGGGACGTGAAGAGGTCTACCTGAGGTGTCCCCCACAGCCAAAAGAAGTCGTTTACAACCTGTTAGTCTAACTCCCATTCGTGAGCCCTGGCTGAGGATCAACTGAGTTCATCTGCCAGGGAGTTTTCCACTCCCGGAACGTGAACTGCGGTCAGGTGAAGGTCGTGCTGGGCTGCCCAATACCAGACTCTCACTGCCTCCCAGCACAGGGGATAGGAACGTGTTCCTCCCTGTTTGTTGAGGTACCAGACTACATACATGTTGTCTGATTGGATGAGAAGATGACCAGGAAGAATGAATGGAAGAAGAGCCTGTAGGGCATATAGGACTGCTCTCAGTTTGAGCACATTTATGTGTAGTTTCTGCTCGGACAGGGACCAGCTGCCCTGAGTCCTGTGAGACCCTAGGAGGGCACCCCAGCCCTCCCCTTACGCATCTGTTGTCAATGTCTGGGAAGGAGAAGCGATGCAGAATGGAACTCCTAGGCACAGGTTCTCCTGAACCATCCTCCAGTGCAATTGCCTGATCAAGGGATCAGACACTAGCACCTCTTGGTCTAGATCATCCGTGGTTTGGTCCCATTGCGAATGAAGCATCCACTAAGAGATCTCATATGGAGCCGAGTGAACGGGACTGTTGGAATGGCAGCCGCCATGAGCCCAAGGAGGCGGAGGACTGACCTGGCTCTGATCCGTCTGTGACCGGACAGAAGATGAGCCCGATTCTGAAGGGTCTCGACCCTGTCTGGAGGCAAAAAGGCTTTGCCTGTGGTCATGTCCAGTATCGCCCCTATAAATTGGAGGTGTTGGCAAGGGACCAAGTGGGACTTGACCTGGCTGATGGTAATACCCAGGCTGGTAAAAACCTGCAGGGCAAGGGAAAGGGAGTGCAGGAGTTCTTCACTGGATGTGGCCGCCAGGAGCCAATTGTCTGGGTACGGGAAGACCTGCACGCCCTGGGTATGCAGGTGGGCCGCTACCACCGAAAGGCATTTGGTAAATACTCAAGGAGCCTAGGAGAGACCAAATGGGAGGGCCTTGAACTAGTAGTGGTCCCACTGAAAGCAAAAATGGAGGTATTTGCGATGGGAAGGTCATATGGGGATAGGCAGGTACGCAGCCTGCATATCCAGAGCACATAGCCACTCTCCCGGCCGGAGTAACAGTAGAAGACTCTGCAAGGAGAGCATTCTGAAGCGTTTGTACTCCACGAACATGTTCAGGGAGACAAGGTCTAGGACTGGCCTCAAGTCTCCAGTCTTCTTTGGAACTAGAAAGAAATGGGAATAGTAACCCGTCCCCCAAAGATGAGTGGGGGCTGGCTCTATCACCGCCTTCGACAGAAGGGATAGGATTTCTTCTACAACCAGAGGAAGATGTTGCGGGGAGTAAGATGAGTGAGGGGGTGGTTTTCGAGGAGGTTTCTGTAGAAACTCTACTGAGTGTCCGGCAGATATTAGCTGGAGCACCCAAGCGTCTGAAGTTATCCTCTCCCAACCCGGCAGATGGGAGGAGAATCTCTCTCCTACCAGTTCCTCTGGAATTGCCAGAGGCAGATGGAGAGGCGGGGAGTCAGGAGGTGTGAGGCAGCACATCAGCCAGGGTTCCCGTGAACTTTTTGCTGGGGGAGTCTTGGTTGCTGGAGGGGCCCGATGTTTGTTGGCGCGCTTTCCTTGGTTGGGCTTTTCTGTCGGGTTTGACTATGAAAAGAACATCGTTGCCCCTGAGGGGGTCTGTACAAAGTCTGGACCGACTTTAGTGCAGTGCCCTTCTCCTGCAGTTCAGTTATGATGTCCTTGACATCAGCCCCGAACAGCATCAAACCCCTGAAGGGAGCATCCTGTATAGCAGACTGTACTTCAGGGACCAATCCTGACACATGAAGCCAGGCATGACACCATAGGCTTACGGCGAAAGCCGAGCTCCTGCCAGCTGTGTCCACCGCATCGTAAGTGGCACGAAGCATGTGCCTACAGGCCGAATGAGTGGAACGGACCAGGTCTCCCAGTTCCTGCTTAGTTTGTGAATCAGGCAGGGAGTCCGGCTTGGATTCCACCTGGCTAAGGATGGACTTCTAGAAATCCCCCATATGGCTGATGTAGTTGATGCCTAGGGTCAAAGAGGAGTAAATCTTCTCCCCGTACTGATCCAGAAGTCGGGATTCCTTGTCAGGTGGGGACGAGCACAGATATTTGGGGTTGGTGGAGCAGCCATGGGCGGCGCTGATCACAACCGAATCTGCCTTGGGGTGAAGACTAAGAAAGTCTTTACCCTCCAGAAGCCTGGTTTAGCCTATCCGCCTTCCTCGGAAGGGGGGCTAACGTTGATGGTTGTTTCCAAATAGTAGAAACAAAATCGGTGTGAGGCTCTATCCAGGGTAGAATCAGTGTGGGAGCAGTCTCTGGCAGATGGGCAGCGAGCTTCTTGCGCTGTGGGTCTGGCTCCACTGATCGCCACCGACGTGTCTCCTGGATCTTCCTCAAGAGCTCCAGAAAAGAAGGGTCCTCCAGAGGAGACTTTGAAGGGCCCCTTGGCCTTGGGCATTTTGAAGTATGGGGCTTGTCTCCATGATCCGAGTGGTTGGAATCAGAATCTGAGTCAGATGGCTCTGAGGTAGAAGAAGAAGACTCCTCCTTGGGAGGGGGAAGAACGACCCCTCTGGGGAGCCCACGGGGGGGCGTGTCCTCCCCACCCCAGGCACCAGAAGGTTCTTCTCTGGCGTCGGGTAGGGAGGAGTCTCCAGTCTCCCGGGGGTCCGGACGTAGGACTGAGCATCGGAAGATGAGACTCGAATTCTCCTTTGGTGAGCTGAGCCTTGGTTTCAGCCCACCAGGAGGCCAAGGTCTCCTTCAGATCCGCCAACGACTGCGGAATGGGTGACGGAAGCGGAGGAGGAGGAGGGAGGCTCAGATACGGGTAGGGTAAGTACCTGTAATAAGAGTATCAGTAGCCTGACAGCAGGAAGCCCGGCGTTGGGTACTGTGGCCACGGATAATGCAGCGTCGGGTACTGGGGCATTGGACACTGAGGAGCCAGGTACTGCGGCACCGGGTACTGCAATGTCGGGTACCCTGGTGCCAGGGGCTCTGTTGGGGCAGAAGGTCCTGGCAGACTGGACAGAGGATGCGTTAGGCCTGGCGAAGGGAGACCACCAAACGGGTCTGACGGTCCAGACGGAGGAACAGGTCTTCTGTCGGGCAAAGTGATGCCGGAGGGTGGAGTCAGGTCGGCCAGCATCAGGTCCAGCGTAGGAGGGGGACCCCTGACGGCAGCATCCCAAGGTCGTCGGTCTCAACATGGGAAGGAGGAATGAAATCCACGGGTGTTAACCAAGAGGACGTGGGGACCTCGGTAAGCAATGGGGTTATCCGTTGCAGAGAGCCTGGGGCATCAGGCGTGATGACAGGGTCTGACGCAGGCTGGTTGACCGCGCAGTCATCGGAGGAGGCGATGGCCTTCTTGTCAGCAGTGTCCGGGCGGATGTCGGAGGAGCCGGCCTCAGACTTATTGGACTCCCTGTCCGATCACCTGAGGAGGTGAGTGGCTTAGCAGCCCTGTCCGAGCAGGCGTCGGTGGGACCGACGTCCGACTTACTGGACCCGCTCGGACCGAAAGTCCGTGGTGGAGGAGCAGCCTTGACAGGAACGGAGGCCTCCTTTGCCCCGGAGGCTCCCACTTTCTTGGTAGCCACCAAGATGACCGTCGAGGAGTGATCCCCCGGAGGGGATGATACCTGTAAGGCCGCGACTTCAGCTGAAGTCGCTGCTGCTGTGGAAGATGAATCCCACTCCGGGTGCTTTCTCCTTCTCACGCTTCTTTCTGTAGCCTTCGGGGGAGGTTGACGCCTGCCTCAGTTTTTTCAACTCCTTCTCCATGGATGCCATTTTCTTTTTGAGGAGATGGGCTTCAAGGGAGTGCTGCCTTCGCCTGCAGGTAGCCGAACTGAATTTCTGGCAGTGCTGGCATTTCTCCATGGGGTGGTCTGGGCCTAGACAGAAGAGGCACAAGGAGTAGCCATCCTTGTGTGGAAGCTGGAAACCACAAGAGTCACACTTGTTTTTACGCGATTTGGAGGGCATCGGAGACGAACGACATTATTTTATTTAAATTTTGGTAACCGGGTGGGCCCACCGAGACCTTGACGGTCCCTTTTTCAGGGGCGACCCGGGATTAGTTACAAGTACATAGAGGGGAATGAAAAACCAATGCATTTATATGTACACTCTAGCAAGGCTTACAGAGAGTATAGGAACATACTTCACACCATGTAGTGCATTACAAAATATTACAACAACAGTGCAGACATTTTTTTATTAGTTAGAAACCAACAATTGTCACGTGTCAACCTTGATAAGTGCAAGGACCAGTGCTGCTTTTCTGCTTTCTATCCTTGTCTCCTCATTAAGTGTGTTCTTGCCTGGATGTCACCTTTCGTTAGGTCCCAGTGGGAGACCTCTGTTGAGGCAACGGGCACTGGGGCCCAGCGCCAAGATGGGATTTTAGGGCCTTCTTAAAGCCCCCGATAGAGGTGCTATTCTGTAACTCTCTCGGCAAATTGTTCCAAAGTTTGGGTAGGGCTACCCTGGCCGAACTCTGACCTAGGGATGATTTGGTTCTCGGTATTTCGAGTAGTGTCCGATCGGTGGACCTGAGCTCTCTCCTGTTAGTCTTGGGGGCAAGTAGGTCTTGTAGACCTGGGGGAGCCCCAGGTTGCTGCAACTTGAAGGCCAAGCACAGGGAGGGATATGCTAATCTAGCTTCGAGGGATGGCCATTCTAGGGCCTGGAGCACCTTGCAGTGATGCTCCATCCGCTGGGCCCCAGCGGTGAACCAGCTGACCCTATGATAGAGGGTGCTTAGGTGCTGCCTTTCCATTGGCCTCAGAGTCTGGAGCATGGATGCTCTGTAGAACAGAGTGGGTAGTATTGTCCCATTACAGACTGCTATTCTAGTTTCTTTGTTCAGGAAGGGGTTGAGCCTGTAGAGGAAGCCCAGTTTTTGGTTAACTACCTTTGTGAGGCGAGCTATATGTTTCCTGAATGAGATATCCTGGTCTAGGTACATTCCTAGGTATTTAATGCTGTCTACTACTTCGATCCCTGTTCTGTTTACGGTGGAGAGGGATAGGAGGTTTGATCTCAGTGGGTCAAGTCATTTTGGGCCAAAGAGCATGGTCTTTGTCTTTTTGCTGTTCAAGACCAGCCTGTTTGCTTGGCACCATGCTTCGAGGGTTGCAAAATCCCAGTTCAGCTCCAGATTTAAGGACCCAGTGTCCTTCCCTGTTCTGTACAGCACTGTGTCGTCCGCATACAGCGTGACTTTCCCCCCACTGCAGTGAAGGGGTAGTGTTGTTGACGAACAGGGAGAACAGTAGGGGGCCTAAGACAGACCCCTGTGGGACTCCATTGGATACTGGATGCTGGTCTGATCTAGCTCCATTCCACTGGACCAGTTGTGTCCTGCCGTGAAGGTAATCAGTAAACCACTTTAGGGCTTGTGTGTCAAGACCCAGTCCCCTAAGCCGGTCAAGATGTAGCTGGAGATCAACAAGATCAAACGCCTTGGTCAGGTCAATGAAGACTGCCCCAAGCAGTGTGTTTTGATCTAAGGCTTCATACATGTAACCCCCCTGCAAATGGGGGTTCCCAAAAGACTTCCAGGAGCTTGCTTGAATGCTCCAAGCCTGAATGGTGTTTGGCATTTAAGCCATTTATCAGTGAGTGTTTTTAGAACCTCTGGTACTGTCTCTTTAAGAGCTGTCTGCTTGCAGACATAATTAGTTTGTATGGGGGACTGTGTGTTTCTTTGATTGAGTATCACTCAAGCTGCTGTAATTCACTTCATTTTTGCAGTCACTAGGAGTGCAAAGGGAACCTATCTGAAAGATGTAACTGTTTGCCAGAAATTATTTAGAGTAATAATGAAATTACAGTTTGTCTAACCTGCTTTCTTTGCAGTCAGAACTGTGTCTGCTAGTTCCCCATTCTAGTTTTGAACTGCTGAACTGGACCAATCAGTGTGGGTAATAGCTCTAAAATGGTGCCTTGGACGAATCAGAACTTGGACTCATAATCTGAGCCAGCCACAAGAGGATTGTATGGGCAGTGACTCTGGGAGATGTAATTTAGACTTCAGTGCCTTTTGGACCAACAGCAGCAGTCTATTGTGAGTGACAGCCAATCCAGTCAAGAACTGGGAGGAACTCAAAGGAAGTGCCCGCTTTCGGTTGGAGTTTCAGTTGAGCTTTGGCAGTGAAGAAGGAAGGAGCCCTGTGCTTTTCAGTGTGCAGTTTTAGTCAAAAAGCGTGTAAGGCCCAGAGTTCGGTCTGCAGCTTGTGTAACAGCTTGTTAGGATTGAATCCGTCCTGTGAAAAGAATCAAAGGATCTCTGAAGAGTAGAAACCAGGCTCACCCTGTAGAAGACTGGAGGAACTGCTGAAAATTGCACTCGGTCTGTCAGGAACTGAATCTGCTGTGTGTTCTCCTGGTACTGTGCAGTAATTGCGATCGGATACAGATGCAGCCTGCCTGGTATAGTGCTTTCTTTTATATGGATGTGTGAAGAGGTTTGTGTACCTCAAGTGAGCCCTGCTGACATTGAAGGACCCTATCTTATTTGGAGGTCGTGAGTACTAATTCAGGGCTCCCTGTTGAATTGCCACATTAAATCCAAATGGAATTACTGTACTGCTGACTGTTTAATTCTCCTTTTCTCTGTGTGAAAGGGCCCTACCAGCTGCCACGGTTTGGACTAGCCACTAGGGCTTGGGTACCCAGGGACAGTAACTGATAGGGATAGGCCTGTGCACAGAGCCATAGGTAGATTATTAGAGTGATAAGCTAATTAACCTGATTTCCCCCTGTCCTTGTTATATCCCCCTAAATAAATCAGAGCTGCTTGTTTCAGCAAAGTTATACTGCCTGAGGTATTTGTCTATGTTAAAGTACTGTACTGTGATTGTTGCACTGTATCTCATTTCACAGGAGGTCCCAGTGCCGGAACCAGACCTGGGGGTAAGTGTATACTGTGAAGGTAATTTTGATATATTGTGTGGGCCACTAGTGGGAAGAAAGGGGGGTTGCAGTGTCCCAGAGGGCTGTGACCAAGTTAGTTTAACTATTGCAAACCCTGACCTCTGGGTGGAGGCACCCCCCATTGGATCCAGGCCCCTCAACCTGTTAGTGGCAAATCAGGCAGGGGTAGTAGCCCCTGGGATAGCGCCATCTAGGGGTTACATACATGTCAGTGGTGAAGTTTATCAGGGCCATTTCCGTGCCATGTCTTTTTCTAAAGCCGTGTTGTTGGTCTACCTGTAAGTTGTGCAGCTCCAGGTAGTTATTAACTTGTTGGTAGACCACCTTCTCCAACAGCTGGCTTAAGGTGCAGAGAATAGAGATCGGTCTGAAGTCTTCCATGTCTTTGTGTGGCCCGCTTTTCGGGATTGGAGTTACCAGTGCAACCTTCCAAAGTGCGGGTATTTTCCCTTCCAACAGGGACCAGTTGAATAGTTGGGCTACAGGGCCTGCAATAACGGGGCTCCAATTTTCAGCAGCTTGGGCTCGAGATTGTCATGCCCTGCAGCACCTTCTGGTTTCAGGCCCCCGAGTAATGTTAGGACTTCTCCTGCTGAGACCACTTTAGGTAAAATTCACACACAGCAGATGGTATGAGAAATCAAAAATTAGAGAAAAAAGGTTGAAAAAGTTGAAAATTTTACAACCGACGAAGGTACTGACGAGCGCTGTTCTACCATGAGGAACCATCACAAGCTGACAGCGAGAAAGAACTGGAAGGTCCCCTGCCATAGAGGGCTAGGTAGAAGTTTTCCGTGGGGTCCTGACACCTGGCGGCTTAGTCCTATCTGTGAATACCTACTGCAAGAGCCCTCTCGAAGTAAGATCTTATTTACATTTTGGCCAATAACAGCTGCCAACTGCAAAATTTTAGCTCCATTGTGGACTTCATTTCAGATGGTGTCTTGAGCACACTACACTTCTGTGTCTTCCATACACTTGCACATTCCCAACCATCCAATAGATTTGAACCACATTGCGTGCTTCACCCCTACACCTTGAGCATGGCTCACTTCAACAGTCAAATAGTTCAGACAGAAACATCTTACAGGTCGGTCATCTAAGTGTTGCCCCTTCTCCAGTGTAGCACAGACCAGAGTGGATGGGGGAGTGGTGTGTGGCCATGGATGAACACCACTAGGAGGGCAGATGGTGCTTAAGCTGTAAGAAAGAAAACATTGCTTACCATAGTAATCTTGTTTCTTCCAGGGGATACTCCAATATTCTTAACTCTTATGCAGTATGCTTTTAAGCCAGATCTGCCCTGAGATGGAACGTTATGCTAATGACGGAACACCATTGGCACGTGCCACTTTTCAAATGCATCCCCTATCAACTGCCTACATTCTAACCTCTCAGATTTCATGGACGCCTGACAAGACAGGCCCCACAAGCAACATAACTATTTAACACTCCAATAATAATAACTTAACATCCAAAAGGCCTCCAACAACAGGGAAGAACCACAAAAAGCACCCCCGAATGTCACAATTATCTGAAGAGGATAAAACCAATGAAAACAGTTTCAACAGAAATGCCAGAATGTGGCATTCATACCACTGATTACACAGCAGGGAGTGCAGAGGCCACTGGTTCTAGCAGGGGAGGCAGGGTGGAAGAGAGATGAATACTGGAGTATCCCCTGGAAGAAAACGAAAATTACGTACCTACCGTAATTATTCATCTTTCTGTGTATCTTCACCATTCATCACTACTGGGTACTGCGCCAGAGCTAGGACACTGCAGGAGACTTTTTTTCTTTCTATGGGTGGAGTCAACGCAAGGACGGCGCCACCCTCGAGGCAGACGTTCCATGTCGCGCTCGCTGGTTGGCCGTTATCTGTCCTCGACTCCGCCCTAGACTCAGTTCTGAAATGCCAGAGAGTGTAAGAAAAGGGAAGAAGGGGTGGGGCACAGGAGCCCAAGCAATAGATAAAAGGAAAGGCTATAAAAAACAAAAGGAGAAATAAACGACAGAGGAGACAGGAAGGAGAAGCTAGGTTTGAGGAATTGGAGAAAAGGGTGAGGGGCCCCAATCTCTGGAAAGAAAGAAGAGGAAAAATAGAGGGATAAGGAAGAGGAGGGGGAGAAGAGAGGACTGCACCCCTAGAGACGGTCCCAGACCCCAAGGCTTTAGCAACTGATGACAGAATACAATATCTGGGCCATATGACTTAGTTAAGAGCTGCCAGGAAGCAAAACCTGAGCCTGAATGAGCAGCATTAGCCCAAGAAGGGCCAACACCTTAAAGAGAGGGGGTCAGGAATAAGGGTGACTCTCCCCCCTTCTCCCCCTACCCCCAAAATATAGGGAGAACCTAAAAATGTTCGGAAGGATAGCCAAGGGATATCCAAACTGGGACAAGGAAAACAAAGGGTTTTCAGGACAAGGGGAAAAAAGGGGGGGAGGGGGTCTCCCCTTGATCCCTCACCTCACTCCAGAAACGGAGGTGAGAAGAAGACAAGGCCAATGAATGGGGAGAGGTCCCCCCACCCAAAAACAAGAAACCCTTACAGGAACAAATTCTCCCTGCTTGCCTCCAGGGTCCCCTTCCTCCTGACCGCAAGGGAGAGGAGAGAGAGGAGAAAAACAACAGGGAGACACACGGGTGGAGGGAAGCCCAGAGACTGAGGCCCCAGGGGGAAGGTGGGCAGGATTTAGTGATGAATGGTGAAGATACACAGAAAGATCAATAATTACGGTAGGTACGTAATTTTCATATCTTATCTGTGTCAATCTTCACCATTCATCACTACCGGGTGAGTACCAAGCCCCCCGAAGGGGGCCCAATACTTCCCTAAGGGACTAAGTCCCTTAGCCTCCAGTGGGTGAAGACACTGGAGGAGAGAACCCTTACAGACCTGGGGAGGCCTGAGACTGGTCCGAGTGAGACAGGGAGCCGCCAGTGGGTAAGGGAAAGGGCCCCGAAAGCCGCTGCCTCACCCTGTGGGAGAAGAGGTGGGTTCTCTGGTAGGTGGAGGAAATCAACCTATGCCGGGCCAGGGGTGACAACTGGGATAAGCGAAGATATGCCGTCTGCCTAATGCAGATCGCTGTCCCTATAGCTCTGGAGGCTGCCTCACTGGTGTCATAAGATGCCCTTGACTGGTGCCTTGCTAGCTCCAGGCCCTGAGCAGAGAGGGCAATGGCTTGCCTGGTTTCCTCCGTATCAGGCATTGAGGCTAGGAGCTGTCCTAGCCTGGATCACAAGAACCTATTGTAGGAAGCAAAGTGAGCCTGATGTGAAGCAATGGAAAGAAGGATCCGTGCCGAATAGAAAATCCTTCTCCCCCAAAAATCGAAGTCTGCAGAGTCCGAGTCTGGGAGTCGGTCACGGTGGGGGGTACGAGGTCCAGAGGGGGTGTCCAGACAAGTCAAACCCAAAGAGGGATGAGGCAAGGTACCTGGAGACCGGGGGGGGGGGGACGCAATACCATTGGCACAGGTCTCTCAAGGCTGGAACAGTGGAGGAGGGATGTAGCCAAAGCAGATGTGACGCTTCCAGGCCAGGTGGGAACTACCAGGTTGGCCGCACTGTATTCACCTAAGAAGGCGCGCGTCACATGCTCAGGACTGCTGACAGGGACCAGGGTAAGATGGAGCTCGTCCAGCATCCTCGCGAGGAAGTGCTGATACGATGAAAGATCAGATGCTGGGGAGATGTGGACAGACAATTCCTCTCCCTCTGAGGAGGAGGATGAAGATGCAGGTGAGCTCAGAGATGCAGGGTCCGGCTGCATGGGAGCATGGTGGAACACCTGCTGGTCCAGGGCATTAAGGCAGGTAGGGAAACGTGCAGCTAAACCTCTGAATTGTTCTCAGGTGAGAGGTCCTCTAGGACCGGGAATGCCTGGGATAGCCGGGGATGGAGGCAGAGGCACGGGGGACAAGCTCCTAGCATCAGGAGAACGGCCTCTGTCAGGGCAGGGGGGTCGTCTAGAGGAAACTCCCCAGAAGGAGGGAGGCCTGAAGGCCCAAGCAGCTTACAGCCATTCAACTAGATCGGAATGGTCAGGGCTGTGCCCATGGGAAGAAATACCCCCGTGAGGTGACCGGGACCATGCGAGTCCAGACGGACAACCCCTGACCTCTGAAACGGAAGTCCTTCTTGAGGAACGTTCCAGGGAAGAGCGAGGATCTGCACTGCGGCTCCTCCCAGAACCCGGCTGGGCCCCGGTGAGGGCACGCTGCGCCACACCCCGACTCCTCAACCCTTCAGAGTCCGAGAGGAACCGCGTCCTCATAGCCACCAGACTAGGTAACTGACAACTCTTGGTAGACTCCGAAGAATCCACCCAGGGAACGGTACCTTCCCCTTCCTGGGGTGCCCCGGGCTGTCCCAAACTTGGATTGTCCAAACACACCAGAGAAAGGGGTGCCCCAGCCGAAGGAGCAGATGTGCCAGTGGCCCTGGGTTGCATGGCAGCGGCCACGTGGACCACTGCTAGCTGGTCAGACCCACTGACCCCAGAGCCTACCAGCAACAGCTGACCCCCAGAGGGAGGCCAAGTTGGGGTTGAGAAGCTGGACACAGAGGGATCGGAGGATTCCGAAGAATCCGGGATCCAATCTGGATCAGATCCAGAGTCCCTCTCCGAGGAGGTAGACCCCAAGGTCTGATGCCAGATCACCCCTCGATCCCTACCAGTTCCTGGACCATGAGCTGGACCACCTTCAGCCCAGGTACCGGAGCCAAGCGGGCACCGCGCCCAATGCCACGACCCTCCTTGGCACAGAGAACGGCACCCGAATCAGGTACGACACCGAGCATGGCACTGCGAATGGCTCCGGTGCCAGACAAACCCAGAATCTGAAACAGCACTTCCCCGGCACCGCGAATGGCGCCAGAAGCGACAGCAACACCAAGGAATGGCCCGGCTCTAGGAACAGCACTGGAGTAAGGAACGGCACCGACTCCAGTCCTGGTGCCGTGCACGGTGCCAGGACCAGAGACAAACCCGGAATCTGAAACAGCACTTCCCCGGCACAGCAACAGTGACACTGAGGGATGGCCCGGCACCAACCGCAATGCCGCCCTCCAGGCCTCCAACACCACAAATGGCACCGGAACCAAGGGCGGTGCTGCCAGTCGATGCTGAGGATGGTGCCAGCCCGGGCAGCCCAGAACACAACAATGAGGGAGCCTTCACCTCTGAAGAGGCCACTGCCATAGCGGTGTCTCCCGCCTGCCCCCCCCCCCCCGAAAGGGGCAAACTGGGCCTCCTGCACCGGCTGAGGCCCACTCCTCCATGGGCTGTATAGGACCGGGAGGGGACCCGGAGGAAGGGTCGAGAGTCCTGGCCCTGGGCCGCCAACTGCGAACCTGCCCCGGAAAGTCGGCGGTGCACATCCGACTTTAAACGCGTGGTTCTCAAGAACTCGACGGTCCATAGAGAAGCAGGCGTCGCAGTTGCCCATGTCGTGGGCCAAGGCAGGAGAGACAACAGTCATGCTGGTCCATCACGGAATACAGGTGGCCACAGGGGCACCAACGCATTGGTGGCCGCCCTGCCTTCGACGACTTTTTGCCCCCAGGATGAGACATGACCGCACGGTAAACAATCAACAAAAATAGTACTTGATGTCGCTAGTAATAATGAAACGGTCTTACCGGCACCAGAAGCAATGTCGAGCAGGGTGAAACAGAACCGAGAACCTTCGAAAACTAGGCCACGAACGATTGCTAGGCCACAACATGCACTTGCTGGAAGTCTCCTCACAAGGTCTGCACTCAACGGCGAGAGAAGAAGAACTGAGGCTAGGGCGGAGTCGACGACAGATAACATCCAACTTGCGAGCACCACATGGAACGTTGGCCTCGAGGGCGGCGCCGGCCCTGCATCGATTCCGCCCATTGGGGGGGGGGAGAGAGTCTCCCACGGGGTCCTAGCTCCGGCGCAGTACCCAGTAGTGATGAATGGTGAAGACTGACACAGATAGGATAAAGATTACTATAGAAAGTAATTTTTTCTTCTCACCCCAGGAATACTCCAATATTCATAACTCGTATGCAGACTAAGAAGCAGTACCTTTGGAGGTGAGCACAGAACCTACTTTGTGAATAGACTCTGCAGGACAGCTGTGCCAAACCTGGCATCACCCCTAGCCTGTGTGTCTAGGCTGTAATGCTCAGTGAAGGTGTGCACTGTTCTCCAGGTAGCTGCTTTACAGATGTCCACCAGTGGAACATCCCTGGAAGATGCTATAGTAGCAGCTGTACCCCTTGTGGAGTGGGCTCTCAGCCCTGTTGGGGGCTCCTTCCCAGCTTTTGAATAACAAAATTGAATACACTGAACTACCCAGCGAGAAATGGACCTCTTAGATGCTGGACTTCCTTTTCCCACATCCTTAGAAGTCAGGAACAGCTGTTTCCTGTCCTGCCTATGGGCCTTAGTGATAGTCATGTAGTAGCTAAGAGCTCTCTCGACATCAAGACTGTACAATCTATGCTCACCAGAGCTCGAACGCTCAATGAAGAAAACAGGTAAGGTAATGGACCGGTTCAAATAAAAGTTTGAAACCACCTTTGGAAGAAATGTTCTGTTGGTTCACAGGACCACTTTGTCCCTGTGGAATGAAATGTAGTCCTGTTCAATGCAGAGAGCCTGGTGCTCACTGACCCTTCTAGCAGAAGTGATTGCCACTGGGAAAACCGTCTTCCATGTGACATACTTCAAAGGAGCTTAAGACATGGGTTCAAAGGGAACTCATGAGCTTGGCAATACACACATTTAGATCCCAGGCTGGCACCAGTTCCTGTGGGGGGTGCAAGTGGGCCAGACTTTAAAGAACCTCTTAAAGATAGGGTTGATGCCATACAGGCATTCTTCCAAGCTGAGGTGTAATTAGACACTGAAGCTAGCTGGACTTTTACAGTAGTGGGCTGCAGGCTCAGTAAATGCGAATAAGTAAGGTAGTCCAGCACAGCTGGAACCCCTGCCTGAACTGGCACCACATCCCTGGTGGAGCACCAAATAGGAAAACCTTTTCCATTTTGAGGCATAGGTTTTCTTGGGGGAAGGCTTCCTGTACCCACTTAAAAAGTCCAAATGTCTCAGAGAGATGCAAGCCTGCATACTCTAGGTCCTCATTTGAGGTTCGGGTACAGGAGTCTCCCTTGCCTGGAGGTCAGCAGGTTGTGCCTCCAAGGAAGGTGTACTGGCTCGGTTACAGACATGGAGAGCAGCAGAGAGTACCATGGCTGCCTGGCCCAATCTGGAGCTATCAAGATCATTGAAGCTGGCTGGGACCTGAGTTTGAGTAGCACTCTGTACACTGGGGGAAATGAGGGAATACATACAGGTGCTTCCCTGACCAATCCAGAACCAGAGCATCCAGGGGTATTGTTTCCTTAGCTAGGGGTTGTGGGATAACAGATGGACCAGAGACCGAACATCAAGTTCAACACACAATCTCTGTGTGATGTTTATTCAAAATGCTGAAGATTACCTTAAGTAATGGCATATCCCTTCTTCAGTATATCAGTTTGCAGCAACAGACAATGTATGTCCTTTCTCTGCACTTGGCCAGCATCTATTGACACTGATCTCTGATCTAAACATTTTTAGTGAAGACCCTTCATCCCTATGTGGGCCTTGTTTGCTTGGGTTGTGGGGGCACAAAAAGAAAAAACAAAACAAGCTATGGACAAAGAACCTCAATGCAGAATCACTGATAAAAGGGTTTCCCCAAAGGGCACTGGCAACAAATCAAGTTTCAAAGAAATACATCATTCATACACACATCCATAATGCAAAGCATCATAGGATATATGCACATTTACCATGACATTTCAGACTTGTTCAGTTTACAGCAATTTACATGCATTTTAAATAGCACAACTAACTTAATTTCTATAATAGTCACCTAGTACTTTTTACTATTATCAAAAACACCTAGTGCCATGGTATTTTCAACATTTACAGGTTTCATAATCATAAGGTATATACATCAAGGTATTTTATGACATAGTGCTATTACATACTAAATCCAACAATGATAAACACAACCTGTTTTACATACGCTTGGAGGTCGCCACAATAACCTCCCTGTACGAGGACCTGAAAGGGAAAATTAAAGAGGACACTGTAGCATAGTCAAGAAAGGGAAGGGGATGCCTGTAAGTGGCCAACCTTATGGACTAGAAATTGTAAAGGGTAGATTAGGAGATTTAAGAAAGGGTCGGTCCTCAAGAGTGGCAGGAGCTCCTTGTCACAGGGGTCTGCAACAATACTGTGGCAGGTGGTGACTTTCGTGGGATGGAAAAAGATCTATTTCTGGGGTGCTACACCTTCTGAAAATCACTTTCACCACCTGTCTGTTTAAGGTCCATTCGTGATGGGCCTGGTTGATCTGACTCAGATCATCTGTTAGGGCACTGTCCTTGCCTGACAGATGAATGGCCTGAAGGGAAACTCCTAGGGAGTAGGCCACAGTCCAAATTATCATAACTTCTGTGCAGAGAGGATCCGACCTTGTTCCTCTCTGCTTGTTTATGTAGTACACTGTGGTGGTATTGTCTGTTCTGACTTGTACCACCCTTCCCTGTACCAGTGGTGTGAAGGCTTGGAGTGCCAGCAACACTGCTCTGAGCTCCAGCAGATTTATATGCTGGAGTGACTCTGCACTGGACCAAGTGCCATAGGTGGTGTGATCCCCTAGATGGGCACCCCACCTCCAATAGTGATGCATCTGTTGTGAGAATCACTGATGGAGACTCTTTTTGAAAAGGAACCCCTTCCCTGAGGTTGGCTTCCTCTTTCCACCACTGAAGAGCCTGAAGTAACGTTTTTGTTACTGGAATTAGGTTTGAGAGAGGATCCTTTCTCTGACACCAATGTGCCCTGAGGTGGAATTAGATGTCTCCCATCTGGAACCTGGAACCCAGGCAGGACTGTGCCAGTGGCAGCTGCCATGTGGTCCAATAGTTGTAAAAAAAACTGTCTTGCAGTTTTTGATCTGTTCAGGCTGAAGGAGCCTGCCATCTGCAGAATACTTCTTACCCTGTCCAGAGGTAAGTAGGCCCTGCCCTCCTGGGTATCTAATTCTGCTCCTATGAACTGCACCACATGTGCAGGGAGAAGGACTGACTTTTTGAGATTTATCAGAAAATCCAGTGGCTCTAGAAGTCCTCGGGTGAGCTGCAGATGTTCCCTTACCTGTTGTGGTGACTTTCCGACCACCAACCAGTCATCCAGGTAAGGGGAAATTGTGACACCTAGACTTTGCAGGTGTGCCACAACCACTGCCAGGCACTTTGTGAACACTCTTGGAGCTGAAGTGAGACCGAATGGCAGGGTTGAGAACTGGTAATGACCTGAAGGGATTCTGAACCTAAGGTACTTCTGTGAGACTCCATTATGGGGATGTGGAAGTAAGTATCTTTTAGATCCAGAGATGCCAGCCAATCTCCTCCTTGGAGAGCTGGCAAAATTAGTGACTAAGTTACCATTTTGAACTCTGGCTTTAACAAGTGCCTGTTTTGCATCCTTAGGTCTAGGATAGGCCGCCACTCCCCATTTTTCTTTGTTGTGAGGAAGTATCTTGAATAAAAACCCTTTCCCCTTTGTTATGGGGGCACAGGTTCCACTGCCTTTGACAACAGTAGGTTTTGTACTTCCTTTTCCAGCACCTTCCTTTCTGCACTGGAGGCTGGCTTGAACACTCTGGTTCTTAGAGTGGGAAGGGTTTGAAGCTTAGGGACAAACCCTGACTCACTACTCCCAGGACCCACCTGTCTGTGGTGATCTGTTTCCAAGCCTGGAAATAGTGAGTCAGTCTGCCCCCTACTGGTAGTGGGGAGGCGGCCTGGGAAAGCATGTCAGGGTTCTTGCTTTGCCTGAGGCTGAGACTGGGAACCACACCTGGAACCCCTTCTACCCCTGCCCCTGAAGTACCCCTGCTGTGGGTATTGCTGAGCCTGGGGTACAGCCATGGCCTGATAAAAAGGCCTGGAGTGAAAAGTCTGCCCCTGCCTCCCCTTCCATAGGGTCTAGTGGACAGAGAGGCCCTTTCTTTGCCAGAACTGCTTTTGTAGGTGGCCTTGTACTCGTCCACCTTTTTTCATGTAACCCTCTGTCTGAGTTCCAAAGAAGGAATGACCCTCAACAGGGAAGTCTAAGGCCTTGGCCAGAGTATCCTGAGTGAGGTTTGTGGCTCTTAACCAAGCAAACCTCCTCTGGGCAACAGTATTAGCCATCCACCTGGCAGCAATGTCATTAGTGTCTGCTGCCATCTGAAATTGGTATTTGGCTGCTTCTAGGCCAAACTTAGCAGTCTTGGCTAAGTCATCTGAGAGACCAGATGGAGCTTTATCTGCCATAGCCATGACAGATTGCCACAGAGACTTCTGATATTGGGCTGCATAAGCCTGGAAATTGGTTTGTCTGATGGCCAAGGAAGCTGACAGGTAGCCCTTCTTGTCCATGCTATCA
Source organism: Neoceratodus forsteri (assembly GCA_016271365.2). Lineage (NCBI taxonomy): Eukaryota > Metazoa > Chordata > Ceratodontiformes > Ceratodontidae > Neoceratodus > Neoceratodus forsteri. The sequence goes on along the minus strand of CM057456.1, from coordinate 333,666,216 downwards.
ATTTTTCTGGAATCTTTTTCAGGAGGGTGAGATGACAGAGGTATTTTTGCCTTGTCACAGGCTGCAGCTTGTATCACTCCTTGGTGGTCAGGGTGGGAGAACAAGAATTCAGCCCCTCGCCTGTTCAGCTGATATTTCTTGTCCAGCCCTTTGTCTAAAGGAGATACAGACCCAGATGTCTGGAGGATTTTAAATATGCTCTTTTTAAAGAACTTATTCACAGAAAGCAATAATTTCTTGGTGGGTGTTAACCCCATCATTTCTAAATACTCTACTTCCTCTTCATTCTCTATCACTTCAGTGGTAGTTATGTCAAGGGCATCTACCATTTTTCTGACAAATGTGAACTGGGAGGAATAATCCTCTCTGAGGCCCTGGGGGGTGAACCAAACTCCTGTTCAGGGGAGACTTAAGGCTCTATAGGCTCCCCTTCCCCGTCTTCCTCATACTCCTCCATATCATCATGGAGAGAAGATTGGGTAGATTTAGTAGGGGTCTGAACTGCTGACTGCTGTCCAGCAGGCAGCATCCCCTGTAAAGCCTGCAAGACTTTAAAAGCCTGTGCAATCTCCTGTGGAGAAGGCATATTTTCAGTTATTCCAGAAGTCCCCAAACACTGTCCAGCAGGGGGTTCTGTGTGTTTAGTTTTTTTAGTTTTCTTTAATGGAACCCGGAGAGCTAGCCAGTTCAGCATTCCTTTTTCCAAGGACCTTAGTACCTGTATCGGGGTAGAGGTAGTGGTCTCTGTAGTTTCACCCATCGGCACTGAGGGTGTCAGCTACTCAGAGCCTGAGGGACCCTTAGGTGGAGGCAACTTCTTTTTGAGCCTTTCCAAACATTTTCAAGCGTTTTTTCAGGAAAGGTCTTGCAAATTTCACATCAGAACTTAAATGTTTATTGTCAAAAAAGGCCACACAAGAAGTGTGTTTATCTGCCTTGGCAAATACTTCTCCACACAGCACAGTTTTTAAAACTGGGTTCACCGGTTTTCCTCTTAGGTTTTTCTGACCTATTGCCCATTTTGGCAGAAAAACACAAACTGCAAAAGGATTTTAAATTTTAAATAATAGTTTGCAGTTGGTTCAGGAACCGACTGGAATTGGGAATCGATGCAGAAAAGGAACCGAGGGTATCGGTTCAGTAACAGGTATTAGCGGTTACACAAAACAAATTTATTTAAACAATTTAAGTTAAAATAAAGGAGTTTCTTTCACAAAACTCTGCTCTAGACAAACATTCCTGGTTCCCCTCCGGTTATGCTGAACCGGGAGAAACCGATTTAACTAAATAATCTTAGTGGTTAAGCTAAAAACCAAAGATAAGGGCAGCAAACAAAAAAATAAGGAATATTTATATCTATTTTATAAGTCTTCACAACGAGATGTTGAGGAGAGGATCTCTGAGCGTCTAGTCTTGACAGGTGGAGAGTGAAATCGGAGAGGTTAGAATATAGGCAGTTGATAGGGGCAGCATTTGAAAAGTGGCACGTGCCAATGGTGTTCCATCACCGGGCATATCTGGCTTAAAGACGTACTACATAAGAGTTAGGAATACTGGAGTATTCCTGAGGTGAGAACAGTTACTTGTATCTGTGCTTCTTCTACTTGTATTTATCCACAATCATACTATAGACTTTCAGAATCATGTCTCCAAAAGCTGACAACCAGAGTTCTTCAAAAGATTTCAACTATGTCGCATACACAGACCCCCATGTCTTGCTTCCAGCTCTCTCCAACTATCACGTCTCTCCTACTGAAGGACCGAAGACACTGAAAGTAGTCTAAGTAGCCAGTTAATGGAAACAGAGGTTGAGGAGGTGGAGGTTATGTGGGGGAGACTCAAGTGAGCAATAGAGACTGCCACAGATCAATGTGCCAGATGGGTTAGCAAAGCAAAAAGAAAAAGAAGTCCTCTATGGTTTTCTAAGGAAGTGGCTACCACACTCAAAGAAAAAAAGAAGGCGTACAGCATATACCAGGAAACCAAAAGTGAGAAAGACTGGGAGTCATACAAGGAAAAACTGAGTTTCAAACAAATTAGAAAGGCAAAAGCCCAGACAGAGGCAAAGACAGCAGAAGGGGCAAAGAAAGGAGACAAATCATTTTTTAGATACAGTAGGGAACGAAGGAAGACAAAAGGGGGGATAGTAAAGATTGATAATAAGAAGGGAATGCACCAAACATGACCCAGAGAAAGCCGAAATCCTCAACAAATACTTCTGCTCAGTGTTTACCAAAGAGGACCCAGGGGATGGCCCAGCCCTGAAAAAAACACAACACCTCATGTCTCTTTACAGAAGCCGAAGTACAGGAGGCACTAAATAAACTAAAAGCAGACAAAGCCATGGGACCAGATGAGATGCACCCCAGAATCATTAAGGAACTGGGGGCAGAATTAGCAGCCCCTCTGGCACTTCTACTCATGAAATCCTTGAAAAGCGGTGCGGTACCCAGACACTGGAAAAAGGCAATAGTGGTTCCACTTCACAAATCAGGCAGTTGCGAAGAGGTTAGTAATTACAGACCAGTCAGCCTCAAGTCTACAGTAGGGAAACTAATGGAGACACTACTCACACAGAGGATCATAGCATTCCTCAAAACTAGCGTCGACAAGACCCTAAACAGCACGGTTTCACAGCAGGTAGGCATGCCAGACAAATCTGCTTGAGTGTTTTGACTATGCTACAAAAACAGTGGACAACGGTGGGGCAGTAGATGTGGTCTACCTAGACTTTAGTAAGGACTTCGACTCGAGTCCACACAGAAGGCTGGTAAAGAAGCTTGACCACACAAGGGTTGGTCCAGAAGTAGTCAGATGAGTACAAAACTGGTTACAAGGCAGAACCCAGAGGGTACAGTTTAATGGAGTGCAACTGACAGAAGGCAGGGTGCCCGAGGGCTCAGTGCTAGGGCCTGTGCTCTTCGATGTTTTTATAGCAGACATCACTGACAGACTGGCAGGGAAAGTGTGTCTGTTCACAGATGACACCAAGATATGTTGCAGAGTGGACACCCCGGAAGGAGTGAGCAAGATGGAAGCTGACCTCAAGAAACTAGAAGAATGGTCTGGAGTGTGGCAGCTGAGATTTAATGCCAAAAAGTGCAAGGTCATGCACATTGGAAAGAAAAATCCAAGAAAGGAGTACTTACTAGGAGGTGAAAGACTGGCAGCCTCAAACCAGGAACAAGATCTGGGAATCATAATCTCAAATGACTTGAAGGTTAGTAAGCAGCGTGAGAAGGCAACAATGAAGGACAACAGAATGCTGGGATGCATTGGGAGGGGAATCATGAGTAGGAAGAGAGAGGTGGTACCACCACTGTATAGATCACTGGTCAGGCCTCACCTGGAATATGGAGTCCAATTCTGGAGGCTTCACTGCAGGAAGGACATTGACTGGGTGGAAACAGTACAGAGAAAGGTGACAAAAATGATTCCGGGTATGCAGTACATGTCCTATGAGGAAAGACTTAGGGAACTGAATATGTAATCCCTGGAGCAGAGAAGAGAGAGAGGGGACATGGCTGAAACATTCAGGTACATAAAAGGCATTAACAAGGTACAGGCACAGGAACTTTTTCACTTCAAGAAGAGCTCCAGGACCAGGGGACATGACCTCAGGCTGCAAGGAGGGAGGTTCTCTACCAACACCAGGAAGTTTTTCTTCACAGAAAGAGTGGTGGATGCTTGGAACAGCCTGCCCCAAGAGGTTGTGGGGGTCAATACTGTGTGGGAGGGGGGATTCAAGAATGCATGGGATAGACACAAGGGAGCCCTGACTACGAAGGGCAACTAGAGTGTCAAAATAGGTCTAAGACAAATGAGCAGACTAGATGAACCTAGCGGTCTCCTTCTGCCGTCAACATGTATGTTTCTATATAGTTTACAAACCTTCCCTAATATCGCACAGACCAGGGAGGATGGGTGAACTGTGTTTGGCTATGGATAAATACCACTAGAAGTCGCAAAGCACAAGTAACCTTTTCTTCCAACAACATGGTTTCATCCACAGTCACGCATATTTTCAGAGCCTACTGGCAGAACACTAGGACTGAGAGTTCAAGAACTATTTGTTGAACAAGCTCTTCAGAATAGCAGACCTCAAGACTGTGTCCCTACTACACACTTGCAGGTCCACAACAGTAGTGTGAGGTGAAGGATGCCCAGGTGGCTACCTTGCAGATCTCTGTGAAAGGAATGGACTGAGTACAGCAATGAAACTGACCACAGCCCTAGTCCAGTGGACAAACAGTTCTTCAGGGATAGGATGAGACACAAGGGTATAGTGATGAGCAATTCAGGAGACTTTTCAGAGTGATAGTGTCTTTATGGCAATAGAATGGCCTAGGGAAGTCTCTCAATGTAAAAACAAAGCCTGCTTTCTTGAACCCCTAATGGGCTAAGTCCTATATAAAAAAAAACAAAAAAACTCGGAGCCCTCTTTACATCAAGGTAGCGAAGGATCGCTTCAGCCCTGTTGGCATGGGGTTGAGGAAAACCACTGGAAACAAAATGGAGTGATTGATACTGACCTCTGAGACAACCTTAGCAGGGCTTGAATTCAATCGTATTCCAGCATGTTTGAAATACCAGTTTTGTTGTCAGAATACCAAAATTCAGCCCTTAATGTTCCCGCATGGAATACCACCCCCAGGTACTGACAGTGTAATTACAGGGACCTGCCACTAGCTGATGCTGTTGCAACTGTCGGAAACTGCTGAAGGGAGCTCAGAAAGGATCAGAAGATGCTCCAAACACCTCTAAGGATAAAGCAAGAGTCAAAATTGGCATCTGCACTCAAAGTAGCCTGAGTGGATGCACTGTATTTCCGGCAACTGGCTGTGCCTTCTGGTTTTCAGAATGCACTTTGCAGACATGCGTTCATACTGGAAGCCTGCAGGGTGTCATCTGCCTCTATCATGGAATTACTAAAGCCTCAAAATCTGCCATGTTGAAACCCCAGGTATGTCTGGCCATGTCATAAAGGTACTAACTGCACTGAACAGCCAGGGAGAGCAAAGCCAATTGGGAGTCAGCGAAACCACTGTCTTTTTTTTTTTTATTTTTTAAGCGTGTCTGTTTGGGGGGGGGTGTCAAATGATACTGTTTAGGTAGGAAGGCTGCAATACCATTTAATCCTCCTGGCACAGCAGCTAAAAATAGATTACTCACCTGTAATTGTAGTTCTAGGAGTGGTATATAGTTCACATCCACACACTGCAGTTCCACTGGGGACATCTTTAAGCTAAGCTCCTCTCACCGCCTGGGAGGTATATCCCCGATTCCACCCTGCGACGTCAGATCTTGCACACTGGAAGCAGGGATCCATGTAACACATGCCAGGGGAGGCTGGATGGGTTGTGTGGATGTGAACTAAGTACCACTCCTAGAAAGTACAGTTACGTAAGAACTTACTGTAACAGTAAATCTTCCGAGGACTGTCTCTTGCAGTAAATGATTACTTATGGGAGTATCCTCCAGATGGCGCTGTCACATGTCAGTGTCTTCTAGCAGTCTTCCATGGTGGCGGTCCACACAACATCACTTCCTGTGGATGTGTATAAGGGTGGGCGGCCCCCAGTTCCCTGTGTTCACTGTCGGCTTCAGCGAGCACAGTCCAGACCGAGGTAAACGAGGGCCAGAAAAACAGAGAACAGCGATCCCACCCAACATCCTGAGTTGCAGATTTGAAGCAAGAAGGAAGGGGGACAGAGGGCGGGGACTTACTGCAAGAGACAGTCCTCGGAAGATCTACTGTTATGGTAAGTTCTTACGTAACTGCTATCTTCTACGAACTGGTCTCTTGCAGTAAGTCATTACTTATGGGAGATTACAAAGCAGTAAAATCCAAATGGTAGGAAAAGCAAAACTGGAAGCTGGGTCAGAGGGCACGCCCGACGGTCGAGCCCATGCATAACCAAGCTGTCCACGATGCCAAAGAAGGAAACTTCACAGGAAAATGTCAACTTGAACCGCACCCGCTCTGGCAGTTAGGCCAAAGGTGGGGAGGACAACAGGTATGATATTAAGTAGAAATGTCAACTGCAAACCGACCTCCAGAGGCAGATAGGCCGGGGTGGGGTGAGGATAATATGTCTGATATGTAACAGAAATGTCCAACTCAAACCTTTTCCATGCAGGCAGATGGGCCAATGGTTAGGCAAAGACATTTGGCATGAAACTAGGAGAAATGTCAACTCAAACCACACCCACTCAGGCTGAAAGGAGCAAAGGTGGGTGAGGACAGCATGCAGGAGGCATGATGTAGAAAGAACTGTAGGAGGCCAGCCACAGTGATTTATCCTGACGAGGCAGAGGTCGACAGGCTCTGGCAGAAAGTCAAATCCAGGAAATATATAAGTAGAGTGGATCAGATAGTAGAAAAAGGAACACCGGGGAAAAAAACATCCCGGATGGGCAGAGGAAGGAACATCTGAAGGGCTCCAGCAGGGAGAGTAGCAGGAGTTCCAATCAGATCCGCATGGAGAATTGAAGCATCCAGTCCGGGAACAAGCATCCAAGAAAAGGAAAGAGATTCCCGGGCGCCTCCGAGGCCTGCAAGAGGAGGTGGGGGAAATCTGAAAAGCGGTTTAAGGAGCAGAAGCAGGTCCTGCCCCGCGTGAGGGGAGGTATGCTACGGAGGGGCACGACTGAGCCGACCCTCTGGAGGCCCTACCGTGTCCTAGAGGTACCCAGGTAGGGGGGCAGGGATCGAGACGGCCCGCCCATGGAAGTGTAGGGGTGGGACCTGGGGGGCGTGACAGAAGTCCTGAACAGACCGAAGAGTATGCCCCGAAGCCAGAATGGAATCCAGGATGGACTGAGCACCAAGTCCAAACAGCAGGTTCCCAGAAAAGGGGGCATCGGCGACCGACAGCTGGATGTCGGGCGGCAAACCCAAAACCCGCAGTCAGGCGAAGCGCTGAAGGGAAACGCTGGGGGCCAGGAGGCGGACCGAAGCGTCAACCACATCGAAGCACACATGGAACAGGTGACAGGAAAGGAAGGACATGGCAGATAGCGGCTGAGCCAGCCTGATCGACGAAGGGGAGAGGGGCAGGTCGGACAGGAGTTCCAAAGCCGAAGCACTAAGTGTGCAAAGGTACTGGACCATATGACCCAGATAATTAAGAATACGAAGTAACAAAGTACTGGAGGTATAAACCCAAATGCCAAAGAAATCCATGCACTGGGAATCAGCATCCGGCGGCACGGAACTGGTATGGCGAGATCAAGCGGTCCGGTCATGGGCCGCCCCGCCCTGACAGAGTCCGCCACAGGGGTGGTGGACAAGTAGGGGTGGTTAGGAGGGGCACAGTAGAGCCGATCAGGGCTACAAGGGGCAGGCTGAGCAGAAGCAGGATGAGACCAAATACGAGAGAGTGCATTAAAATACACAGGAATCAAAGGCGGGACCACCATGGCAGGCTCCACAGGAACGTCGAGGTAGGCAGCCATGTCCCGACGAAAGGAGTCCTGATCCGCAGCAGGGAAGCCAAAAGCATACTGGATCTGCAGCATGAGCTCTGTGAAGAAGGGATCCGGGAGTGAGGAGGGATCACAGGGTGCAGGCGGGGCAGCCTCCAAAAGGGAACCAAGGTCCCCAGGGTCTGAGAGGTCCCCGCCAGGAATATCCCCCACAAAAGGATCCCCCCTCCCAGAATCCCCAGAAAGGGGGTCCTCATTAATGGGAGGAGGGGGGGACAAGGCGGGAAGCGCCGGATCCGGGCGCAAGCACTCGAGCGAAGGGGAGGGGGAATAGGGTTGAGGCCAGACCCTGACCCATGGTCTGCAGGACCGCCATCAAATGCGGGCGATGCCCATAACGCGAGACAGGGAAGGTACCAAGATGAAGAATGCCCAAGGGTGTAGTAGGAAGAGAGCCAGCCAGCCGGGAACCGCCGACCCTGAGGGGGGAGGCACCTGACCCCTTGGTCCGGGGATCGGCAAAGGAGCAAGGAACCCAGGGATGGGGTCCGGCAGCAGGGCCAAAGGCCTGAAAAAGTCATGACCAAAAGGCGCGAAATGGGTGACGGGGGGGACCCCTAAAGACGCAGGAACGTGGTGCCAGTTACGGGACACGCGGGGGGGGGCATGGAAACAGAGCCCCAAGCTGAGGGAGTCCCGGGGTGGAAAGCCCCCATCGTCAATGAGGGATGGAGCCCTGTTGACGAGGGAAGGAGAGGCTCCACCATTGACAGTGGAATCATCCCTGTCGACTAGGAATCAGAAAGAAGCCTCTCCGTCGACGGGGGAAGCTGCCCAGTCAACAAGGCATGCAAAGCATGCCATCTCGCCAATGGGAGAGGCTGTCTGGCTGACAAGGAGCACTGCTGACAGAATAAGCTCTGCTGACGAGAGAACAACAGAATCATGTCCCTGGCGACAGGAGAAGAGCTCCCCATCAAGAGGGAGAGCAAGGAATACGTGTCATCGATGGGGGAAGCAGCCCCGTCAACGGGAGACGTTCAGAAACAAGCTCCGTCGATGGAACAAGGCCCGCTGAAGACGTAATAAAAGCCCATCAGGCTCCATCGACAAGGGGAGCTGCCCCGTGGACAAGGAATGCACCGTCGACGATGGAGGAGCCATCGTCAACGGACCAAGGTGGAGGGAGTGTAAGGAGTGTGAGTCCCGTTCCCTCTTATGACGGAAACGAGTACCCTTGGTCGGGGAGCCTTGAAGGCGACTCCCTGAGGTCTGTTCCGGACTGGCTGGTTGATCAGCCATGAGGAAGACCCAAGACCCAGCAAGAGTGCCTGGGCCTGGGATCAGCAGGTGTACTGTGAGCACAAAAGGAACACCGGGCCTGCTGTACAAATGAAGTCCAGGGTTACTATGTGGAGCACAGGCCTAGACCTAGGAGAAAGAAGAGAGAGGAGCCGGGGACTGGTAGTAAGCCAGAGGCCCGGCAGAGAGAAGAGAAATCAGGCTGGGCCAAGGTATCAGCCCTAGTGAATCCCCAGATCCAGCAAGAGTGCCTGTGCCTGGGATCAGCAGGGGTACTGTGAGTGGGTCACAGGCCTGCTATGGAAGTCCAGGGATGCTGAGAGCAAGTCCCAGGTCCCGGACCCGAAGGTAGAAAATCAGTTCAAGTTCGAGTCGAAGACTGCAACCCAGGAGGTCAGGAGAGCTGAGTGTTCGAGCTGAATCCGGCAGGAAAATGAACAGAGGGTACTGGGGGCCACCCACTCTTATACACATCCACAGGAAATGTCGTGTGGACAGCCCCCATGGAAGACTGCAAGAAGAAGCTGCCATGTGACAGCGCCACCTGGTGGATACTCCCATAAGTAATGACTTACTGTAAGAGACCAGTCCATAGAAGATCTACAGTTACAGGTCAGTAACATGTTTTTCTAGGGGCGCAGATACAGTTCACTATCCACACTCTGGCAGACTCCTAGCAGTTCTCTGGGAGGAGGGGGCAAGGTGCACACACCTACTTGGCAAATGGAAGACTGGAAAACCAAGGTCCCAAAAAAAGGCATCCTGACGTGACTCAATGTTGATGAAGTAGTGAGAAATGAAGGTGTGTGCTGACTTTCAAGTAGCAGCCCTGCAGATTTCCTGGATAGGGACATCCCTGGAAGCAGCCACTGAGGCTGCAGTATGTCTGGTGGAATGAGCTCTTAAACTCTACAGGAGGCTCCACATCAGCCAACCTACAGCAGAGGTCTATGCAAGATGTGAGACACCTACCAATCATCCGCTTTGCTGCTGGTCTGCCAGGTGCGGCTTCATCATAACTGACAAACAGCTGGTGGGCCTCACCCCAAACTCCAGCTGTGCACTCCTTATAATGAGAGCACCCTCTGCAGGCCCAGGGTATGGGGCCCTGCATTCGGCCTCAGAAGATGGGTTAGTAAGGTATACCGCTAAGTTAATCACCTGGTTAAGGTGGAACTCTGATACAACTATCAGGAGGAACTTCCGTTTGGGGTGGACGACTTTGTCCCTGTGAAAGACCAGGTAGGGAGACTCCATCGAGTGCGCCTGGAGCTCCCTAGCCCTTCTGATGGACGTGATGGCCACCAGGAAGGCCATCTTCCACAACACCTGTGCACAGGCTCAAATGGCTTGCCTATGAGCAAAGCCAACATCTGCAGTAAATCCCACAGTGGAGGTGGTTCACGCACCAGAGGGGACAGGTGCTCCAGGCCCTTGAAAAAGCACCAGACGGCCTTCTCTCGGGCTACCGTCGGCTTACCAGCCCATGCCAATAAGCAGAGATGGCTGACAGGTGCACTGTAAGGGTTTTCACTTGCAATCCCAGCTGAGTGAGGAACCAGAGGAAGTCCAAGATGCTCACCACGGGGCACGCAAGGGGATTAAGCGCCTTGCTCAGATACCAAATGGTGAACCTCTTCCATTTAAAGGCATAACACCAGTGAGTCAGCTCTTTCTGGGAGACCTCCATAATGTGGAGCATAGCATCCAAAAGACCCAATGCCTGGAATTGTAGCTGCTCAGGAACCAGACCACGAGGGCAGGAACTGCCTGTCCAGATGCAGAACCTTCCCCTGTTGTCTGGTAAGCAGATCCGGCGGAGAAGCAGCCACCACAGAGGTCTGCTGCTGAGGTGGAAGAGATCCGGGTACCAGAACTGCAAAGGCCAGGCTAGGGCTATCAAGATTATCCATGCTTGGTCTTTCTGGGCCTAGATCACTACCTAGTGGATCAAGGGGAAGGGAAGAGAGCATACATGAGAACTGGGGTCCAGGGCCTCAAAAAGGCATCCCCCAACAGTGTCCTGGACTGTGGGGGGCAGGCACAAAACAGCCTCAGTTTGGTGTTCTCTCAGGAGGCAAACAGGTCCACTAGAGGAGTGCCCCACAGGGTGAGCAGGTGGTTCACCACCTCCTGATTAAAGGACCACTCATGCAACATCTCTCCTACCTGGCTGAGAGCATCTGCCAGCTGATTGCTCTCTCTCCTGCGACATGGATCACCAGTCGATTTGCACCCAGGCTGCACACAAGGGTCCATTTACACAGGGCCTCCCGACACAAGGGAAGGGAGTGAGTTCTGCCCTGCCTGTCTGCGTAGAACATGGTCTTGGTGTTGTCAGTCTGCACCTGAATAACCTGACCCCTGACCAGAGGAGCAAATTCCATCAAAGCAAGTTACACTGCATGGAGCTCCAGCAGGTTAATTTCTGTTAGGCACCTACAGCCTCCAGGATTGGGCGCCCTACAAATAAAATTGCCTTGCCTTAATGTGTTGATGGGCTTCCCTGGGTGACCAGAACCTATGTACTCTGTGGTCTCCCAGATGCGCTCCCCACCCCATCAGGGACGTATCCGTCATGATCAGGACAGTCCGCTCTGTGTGGACAAATGGGATTCCTTCCTCCAGGTGTTCGGGGATCAACCCACCACTGGATAGCACCCCATGTCAGCTGAGTCACTGTGACCGACTGGTCCAAGTGGCCTAGGTGCTGGAACCACTGGATGTGACGCATCTGCCAGCATGCCCAATGGACCATGCAGGGCAGAATGCCATGTACCCAGCAGTCTCAGGAAATCCTGTGCAGGGCGCGAAGAGCCCAATCCGAAATGATCAGGTAAGCTCCATTACCAAGATCACAGGAAGGTGGGCCTTGGCCCATAGGGAGTTTAGTTCTGCCCTGATGAACTTTGATCACCTATGTGGGTACCAGTTCAGACTTGCTCGGGTTGACCAAGAGTCCCAAGTCTTGGTAGGTCTGGAGAGACAGAACTATGGACCTCTCTATGGCCTCTCTGGACAAACCATATAGCAGCCAGTCGTCCAGGTAGGGATACACCCGACACCTAGGTGCCTCGGGTATGCTGCTATCACTGCTATGCACTTGGTGAAGACCCTCATGCTGAAGAGAAGCCGAATGGCATGATCTGAAACCTGTATAGGACCTCTTCCACTCAGGATTGGTGGTGGGACTGATGGATTGGGAAGTGGAAGAACGTATCCTGGAGGGCTAGGGAGCAAAACCACCTGTTTTGCTCCAGCGATGGAATGATCTGATTCTTAGTGACCAGCTGGAACTTGCATTTCTGCATGAACTGGGACAGATCATGGAAATCCAGTATGTGATGCCATCTCCCGTCTATTTCAGAAGCGGGAAGTACCTGGACACATAACCTTAACTGGCCAGGGCCTTCAGGACACAGGCTATTGCCCCTTTTGCAAGGAGCTGAGCAATGTCCTCCGGAAGGGTGGACAGTGTGTCCTACAACATCCTGGAGTCCCAAGAACGTGGAGGTGGTAAGGCTGCCCACTACATCCAGCACCCACTTGTCCATTGTGATAGCGGACCAAAGTGGCAAGAAGTGATGTAGCCGACCTACAGGGAACACAGAAAGGGACAGGATGGGTGGAGGGATGAGACCCCCCGACCTGTAATTGGGCAGCTTTTGTGGGGGCATCAGCGGCTGCAGCCAAAGGGGCACCACCACCCCTGCCCGGCCCTTAGGACCCTGCCCCATGACTTAGGCTTGGGGTGCCAGGCTCGGTACTGCCGCTGCTGCCGAGGAGGCTGTGTCTGAAAGGAACACTACTGGAAAGCCTGTTTCTTAGGCTTCTTGTTTGGATCCTTCTAGGACAATGCCACAGAATCTATGGTGGCAATGGACATCTCAATATGGGTAAGATGTCCTTCCACCCCAGGGACAAACAGGTCAGTGCCCAGGAATGGGCTACTGGCTAGCTGGTGCTGGGTATCTCCTGTGAAGGTGGACAAGCAAAGACAGGCCCTGTGATGCATTGAAACAGCAGTTGCCATGACAGGGGCCCATGTTCAAGACCTTCTGGAGCTGGTGTCTAGCTAGCATTTGACCCTGGTCTCTGATGACCATCACCAAGTGCTGTGCAGCCGGAAGGCAAGGGAGGATGGAATCAAACACTCCTATCAGGGAGTTACCAAAACTGGCCATCATCATGGCACAGCTGGCCTGACGGAGACCCAAGGATGTCTCAGTGTATACCTTTTTTAAAGTGCAGTCAATCTTAGAAGACTCATCTGGAGGCTTGTCCATGTCCCCCTGGTTTCTCAGCTTATGGAAAACCAAGCTGGTAACCAGCCACTCTGTGGAGGTGTGGTTCGAGGACCCTGTCGGAACTGCATACATGCAGACCATACAGCTAGAGGGTGTTGGGCAGGATGCTGGATGCTACCAAATCTTCAGGGGTGGTTCCAATATGGCTTCAGCCATAGGAAAGGCAACTCCTGGGAATTGGTCCTTGTCCACAATGTCAGCAAAAGGGTACTTAGCTCTTTTCTGAACTGGCTCCAACAAGACTGACATGGACTCCGAAATACAGGGAACAGCCCCAAAAGATACTGGGCATTGCTTGGTGGAGAACTCTTCGAACAATCCCCGGTCGAGGAGAAGAGTCCCAGAGGAGGTTGTGGACTCGTGGTCTGAGTCATATGAAGACTCCTTGAAAATGACCCTCGATCATTTCTCACCATGGACCACCTGGCACGCCCCACCTCGGTGAGATTATCTGCATTGACAACCAGCCTGGCAAGCCAGTGGCCAAGAGGGCCTCCTCAGACGGGGTGCTCACCTTTGGCTGTGTTAGTGGTGGCTGCACCTGAAGTGGTGAAGTAGTTGCAGGGAGCAGCTTCGTAGCATGGACTAGCAGGGGCACCACTAGCGGCTGCCACATGACAGGAGGCCGAAGGGGCAGAGCCCTACCCTTCCCCGTGATGGCCCACTGTTGTCAGAGGAGCTCCTGTAGCACCTGCACGGCTTGCAAGGGTGCCTCACATTGACAGAGGATGAGGAGATCAAGAAGTGTCAACTACGATGCCTCCAGGTCCAGCGGGATGGAAGGTGAGAATGTCTTGCCAGAGACAGAGACCTCAGCCGGATGACAGAAATTGAGGGGAGCCTTCCAGCTGGCTGTGGTGTACCACATGCCTGCCCACATTAAGTAGCACAGGCGTAGAAGGCTCAACCACCAGTGAAGACTGCTCTTGCCGAGGACTGGACAGGGACACTGACGGATCCACATCCTCCTGAGTAAGGACCGGGAGCACCAGGCTCTGCAAGATCAATTCCTTGACCTATTCTGACAGTTGACAGGCTTGAAGGGGATACCGAAGAGCCCTCGACTGAAGGGCACTTCACCACCACTGAGCAACTTGGGGAATCAAGGGACTGAGAGGACCTTGATCTCCCTGGTCCCACGACAGGTGCCACTTGTGCTTAGAACCACGGTGGGCTAGGCTCTCCCTCAGGGTTTGGAGGGTCAAACACATGCCCCAGAACTCTCTGGTGAAAGACCCTCAGACACTGGCCCCAACGAGGAATTGTGCCAACACTGAGGAGGTGCCCGCTACGGCAGCTGCCACTTCCACCTCAAGTGCTGCAAGCTGCTGAGCAGACCCAGCTGCAAACGAGGCCTTCTTGCAGCCCTTAGGGCAGTCCTTTGGAACCTGTTCCAAAAGCTGAGCCAGTGAGAGCCAGAGCTTCCTGCCCTCGAAGGATTCAGGAAGCATGCTGAGGCAAAGGTGCACCGGCCATGTCCTGCTGCCCACCCAGGCACTACATGCACGTGTCATGTGGGTTAGTGACTGACATCTTCTGCCAGCACCAAATGCAGAAAAACCCACCTTCCACTGCTCCATCGATGATCTGCGAGCGGAGTAGAAGGAACTGAGGAAATAAGGCTGAAGAACAAAAAAAACTTTGAAAACAAGTTTGCCTGTGGTGCACTAAATCCTAAGTGAGAACTATAAAGGCAGAGACCTGTTCTTCCAGCGGAAAGAAGAATCTGATAGGGCAGAGTCAGGGACTATACCACCAGGGTGGTTGGAGGTGCTTAGCCTAAAGACTTCCAGCAAATCAGACTGTTCCAGTGGAACTGCCAGAGTGTGGATAGTGAACTACATCCACGCCCCTAGAACGTTCTGTTCTGTGTGTTTTGATGAGGGGAGACTCAGAAGAGCACAGATCTAGGGAGCACAAATAAAAATACTGAGCATTGCTATTGTAGGTTTTTTTTTTTTTTAGAAGTCAATCAATATTCAGCAAAATGTTGCCGCACAGTGTAGAACATGCCTGGAAATAAGCTGTTTGAGTTCAGCTCAGTGTGCCTTCCGTAGCTAGATATAGTAAAAAAAAAAAACAAAGTAAAAATGGTATCCCGGACTGGCATCTTCAATCAAACTAAATCTAAAAAGTCACTGGAGTCTTCAGACATATTGATTCAAATTTAATACACGTTTAAACTTAGTTGCACGTCAGTGCAACTCTGATGGCTAAGATCCTCACTCGTCCCTAAGATCTCAGTTCAAATAATGCATCAGTCAAAGTAACCCCCTACCCTAGAGACTAGTGGGGGATCCAAAAATGATTGGCACAAAACAATTCACATGCCCCACCCTGCGAGGATAGGTATTTGCCTGACTCTCCCATGCTAACACCATCTTAAATGCCTTACAGAAAAAAACACTCCTGGGGGGAGGGGGAGGTAACAACACAGAATCCCATCCTCGGGGCACAGAAGTTAAAGAAATGCCCTGGTAATCGCCCACTTTTGCCTCACACTGCCGAAGGTGGAAGGATACTCTGCTGCATAAATGATGATAAAACTACCTGTCACTCAACTATACATGTGAATCAATGGAAACTTGGCAGAACGCCAATATAATGTGCAAAATACCAAAACCAGGATCCTGGTAATCTGCATGGAATACCATCTGTTTTTCCTAAATTCTATCCTTGGTTAGGCAGCAACACGGGATGCTTCCTAAAAATTACTTTGACTTTGTGAAAGACAAAATAGTCAGGGTCAATGCAGACAGCTGTTCACCAAAAATGTCACCCTCAAAGACAGGAAGTTTAGATAAAGTGCAGAAGTTTAAACAGGGAATCTAATAATTTAGAAATAACTAGATTTAGCCCCACAAGCAGACTGGATCCTGTTGAGGACAATACCAATAACTCATCCCTTTCAAAAAACGTTTGAAAATAGAGACTGGAGAAGGAGCACCTTCTGAACCTGAGGCAAGCTGGTGCAAACTGTACCTTCAGGGAGGCTGCTGCCAACCCAGAGAACACCGGGGCCTGGTAGGAGTCCAGAAGAGATGGCAAGTTTCGTACACCAAAAGGAAAACCTTCTCCATCAGAAGGGGCAGGACCTTTTGGTAACCAGTTTTCTGCAGACTACCAAGACATTCAGGACTTCGTCTGAGGGATCTGAATCCTGAAGTTCTTTCCCCCACCCCAACTTTTGTTTACATTTCGGTTCAAGGCAAAAAACAGAAATATTACAGTAGTTTACACACCTTTACCTCTAAAAGGAGAAAAACAAATAAAAGCAACAAGGAATATTATCCCCAGATATTGTTCACATTCTGCTTAAGCATATTTAAGTTGTGTCAACATAAAGTCAGAAATCTGCACTCCTCGGCTGGTGATGCTAATGAGGTAGCGCTTAGCAGCTTAGGAGCTAAGCATAAATGACCCCATACAAATCGGTCAGGTCGCTTGTAAGCTTTGGCTCCTGTAGCTGCATGGCATCAGTTTGAACAATTTTCATATAATAAAGCCTTTTTTTAGCATTACTAGCTGAGGAGTGCGGATTTCTTGCTTTCTACCATTGTGCCTTTTGGTATCCACACCCTCCGTGGAGTAGTGGAGCGGTGTTTGCAGTACTCTTCAACATTAAGTCCACTAGTAGTGAGAGACTCAGAGTTAAATAGATTCTGTAAAAGCTATTTTTTTCCAGTGTCAACATCATAGTCTGGGTTATTTCCCGTAATACTCAGAATTAAACAAAACATTTCCAGCTGCTTGAATAAAGGATCTACATTTATAAATGTTCCACTTGTGAGACCCGTAATCACAGAAACTGTACACTTTACAAAGCTGGATGTGATACACCAAGCAATAGCTCTATAGTGGGTTTATACTGAATATGTTAACAAAAAATACCTACATTTGCATAGCATGCACAATCTGAGTCTGAAATTGTTTTGGAGGACTTAGAGAAGTCCTTAGAAAATAGCAAACTGAGAAAAATAAGGTCAGACGAAGACTGAACATTCATCTAGCCAGTCACGTCACCCTGGTGTGTATTACTTCAACTTATTGTGGGTTGCTGAGCACTTCTGCCTCCTCACTGGTTGAAACAAGGTCACACGGAGCTACTTTATCCTTACAATAACCCAGCCTCAACGTAGGCTGAATACCCTGTAGAGGTCAATGAACTACATGCAATTGCCACAGATCACAAACTCCTCAGATATCAAGGCACCTCCATCCCCACCAAGTTCCAGTAACCAGCCCAACCCACCCCAAAAAGGCAAAAAAACTATAACATACAGAGCAATTTAAACACAACAAAAAACTTACTGCACAAATCTAAGGACTTGCAACAGAAAGGCAACCAGCCTAAAACTAAAATGTTACCAAAAAGCACCCCTCCCAAAAAAAAAAGCAGCAATCAACCTAAAATTTCACTGACCTGAAAGATTCAGAAAGAAAGCCAAACCAACCTAAACTGAAAATGTATCTAGCCCCACACAGCATCCATACAAAAAAAACAACAACCTGCAATCCCACATCAAAGAATACAAAAGAAATTAAACAGAACTAGCAATGATGCTGCTAAATGAAAAACGAAAACTCCTGGTACACAATCACTAAAACTGCATTCTACACAACTACTTCATCCATACCGGCTTCTTACTACTATTAAAACACTGCCTGAGAACAAAAAGACAAACACAAAGTAATTCTAACAATGATTTAAGAAAGCAAAATCATGCAGAAACAAACAGCTAATGTATCTCCTTCCAGCCTGATGTGAAGATTAAACAGGAAGTGGCCACAGCCATCACTCCCTTCAGAAACCCTGTAAGGGAATGGTCACAGTTCCGCTACTTCACGAAGTTCCACCTCTGCCAAACAAAAAAATCTTCAAGCTCTGAAGGAAATGGTCATGTTCAAATCACTTCCTGAAGTAAACCCCACCTCTTCAAGGTCTGCTACTCTGAACCATACCGCTTAAAACCACAGTACCAAGCATGCAAGACCACTTTCTTCACAGAAGCTTTCCTACAAAGTTTACTTACCAGTAACAGTAAATCCTCGAGAGAATCTCCTATATAGAGCCACATCTTTGGAACTATAAGCTGTTAGCGTCAGACCACTTGGAAAGTTATGCTTAGCTGGGGCAGCCACCGTTGACATACAGTGGTAGTTACATAAAAGCTGATCGGTACCACGGTATTTGCTGCAACTGCGGAAAAAAATATTGCGGTAAAAAAACACACTGAATAACATGCAGTCTTTTCCACAGTAGCAATGTATGCGCGGTATTTTTTTCCCGCGGTTGCTGCAATACCGTGGTCAGCTTTTATTTAGAAAATGAGCTATGAAATTCTCAGGCTGTGACTGGTTGATACCCCTTGGCCAGATGGGCATCTATCAGACAACAGAGCCTGGGTAAACAAAAGTGGCAGTCCCAATCCATCTGATCACCAATATCACTGGGCCCATAGATTTTCATTTTTAAAATGCCACCGTTTTTTTCTCTCACTTAGTGAGAGACACAGCCCTTCCAACACATCCAACACACTGAGTGCCAAGTGGCAGACAAAACGGCAATTAAATAAAAAGAGTAGACACACATTAATAAATGGAGGAACAAAGAAAAAGGAAGCCATCACTGTGACCGGATTCAAGAAACTGGCAGTCTGCAGCGCAGCTTACAAAAGGGCAGCGGCATGCCTCTCCAGAGTAGCTAAACTTATAAGTGCTACTTCACTGGCTGCTTGCCACACACAGACTACCACTATCCTACCCAACAGAACCCCGAAAAAATAGGATAATAAAACAAAAAAAAAATCCTTTTTTGTTTAAGTAAACAGCCAGCATATTCACAGCTGTTACTAACACTGATAAGTCTCACGCTCCTCGATATCTGTAACACGTTTGCCCTCTCTCATTGCAGTCACAACCTGACAGCGTAAATTCATCTCCGAAAGCAGTATTCACGTAAGTGCTGCTCCTCTCATCCACTGACTGTGCCTCTTACCTCAAAGCTGGTCCAATCCGTCCGTATTAGTCAGCTCCATCGTGCAGCCGCCGGCCCATCTGTCACCACTGCTCCTTGGGCAGATTTCTCCAGTTCATTCATAAACAGAAATCACTGAATCCGAAAAAAAAAAAAAACCCACAACAGTAAGCCCTGTGTGTGTGCGTGTGTGTTGGGGAAGGACCATGACAGCCAGCTCCAAAGCCACAAGTCAAAAAATTAAAAAATGTAAATCACGTACCTATCGTAATTCTTGATCTTCCTGTGTATCTTCACCATTCATCACTGTTGGGTGTCTGGGAGATTTTTACATTTTTTTTGGAAGGAGAAGCCGCCGCCGCCCATGCATTATGTGGTGTTCGTGGGTTGGCCAGTAATGGCTGTTGGATCCTCCTCCACCTCAGTTTTGCACGCCTGGGAGACAAAAGGAAAGAAGGTATAGAGAAAATAAGGCCGGGGCAAGGGAGCCCAAGAGACAGCAAAAGGAAAAGGCGCAACTGAAAAAGAATAAGCCGACCACAGGACAGAGAAGGAGAGGGACCTGTAGGTTATGGGCCGAGAGGGCCCCAGTCCATGGATGACCAGAGGTAGGAAGGGAGAAAGAGAGAGGTAGAGAAGAGGTTTGAGGGAGAGCAGGATGAGAGAGGGAGGCCAAGACCCATCAGGATAAAATGGCTGATCAGAAGATCACTAAGAGATGGTCTCAAGGGAGGTTCTGAAGATTCAGATAATCCCGATGGGTAAGGCTCTCCCTAGCCCTGATCCCAATTCCAGAGGGGATTATTCCTGCTCTTCCTTCCCCCTCTACAGTTACCGTAAGGAGAAAAACAAGGTTTTCAAGGGGGAGGGGAGAGAAGGAACCCCTAAAATAATACCATCCCCATGGGGAGGGTAAGAGAGAGAAAAGACAAAAAGGGGCAAGGGAGTTATGGCCAGCCCCAGAACCACCTCATCCTACATGACTGAGAGTTGGAACTCATGGGATGGCTGCACCCCACAGAGCAGTTCAGGACAGAGGAGGGGCCCACCTGAAGACCCTATGAAAACCCCCTATAGGGGCCCCACTCGCCCATCTCCAACACCCCCCACCCCGGAGGCCTCCTGGCGGCCTGCCAGAGAGGAGAAAAAATAATCCATGGGGGCAAGTAAGGAGGCGGTACAGGTCAGGGACTGAGGCCTCGAGAGGGGAAGGTGGAAGGGATTCAGTGATGAATGGTGAAGATACACAGGAAGATCAATAATTATGGTAGGTACGTAATTTTCATATCTTACCTGTGTCAGTCTTCATCATTCATCACTGTTCGGTGAGTACTCAGCTCCCCCGAAGGGGGCTCAAGAAATCCTGAAGGAATAACATTCCCTCAGCCCCACCCTGGGGGAAATTTGGGGGGGGGACCCTCCACTAGCCGGTTAGGCCTGGGACTGGCCAGGACTAGGCGGGGTCCCCTGATCCCAAGGGGAAGAAAGGCACCCCTGAAGTTCCCATCTCACCCTGCAGGAGAAGAGATGGGTCCCCTGGAAAGAGGAGGCCAGTAACCTACGCCGGGCCAAAAGTGACAACCTCGAAAGGCGAAGCCATGCTGTCTGCTTAATGCAGATCGCTGTCCCCTCAAGCCGTGAAGTGACCTCACTGGCGTCATAAGATGCCTTGGACTGGTGCCTTGCCAACTCCAGGCCTATCACAGAGAGGGCTATGGCTTGCCGAGCAGCCTCCGAATTGGGCAGCGATGCTAGTGTCTGGCCCAGCATCGCCCACAGATGCCTGTTATAGGCAGCGTGGTGCGCCTGATGTGAAATGATAGCAAGCATCATCCACACAGAGGAGAAAACTCTCAAACTCCAGACAGTCAGGATCAGGGGGCTGGTCGCAGACCAGGCGTCTATGCCCAGAAGGGGTGTCCAGACACGTCAGTCCAGAAGATGGATGAGGCAAAGAGCCTGGAGACCCCTGGGTTGCACAATACCATCTCCATCAGTCCACAAGGGCTGGTTCTGAGGAGTATGGAAGCTGCCAGGCACTGTATGACGCCTCCCAGAATGGAACTGGCCAGCATGGGACCACCAAATTATGTGCCTCATATTCGCCTAAAAAGGCTTGTTTCGCACGCTCGGTATTGTCTCGGGCATAACGAGAAATGTGCAAGTCCCTGACCAGCCTCGATAGGAAGCGCTGATACTGGGCCTGATCAGCATCTGAGGACAGATGGACAGACGGCTCCTCTTCCCCTGTGGAGGAAGACAAAGATGCAGAGGAACTTGTAGAGTCAGATTCTGGCTGTGGAGGGGGAGAAGGTCGGAAGACCTGCTCGTCCATGGCCCTAACATACTGTGGGAAAGCCGCAGCTCGAGATCGGAACTGTTCCCAGGTCAAAGGTCCCAGAGGATCCATGTGGCCTGGGAGAAGGGGAGCTGGTTGCAGAGGCAGGGGTGAACCTGCCATCTGACATGACGTGTCTCTGCCAGGGCTAGAGGAATCTACAGGAGAACCTGGCATAAGCGGGAATTCGCAGGTCTGTAAATTCACTGACCTATTAAGGAACACAGATCGGTCGGGACTTAACCCTGTAGGGTGAGCTACGCTATGAGGGGACCAGGGCCACATGGATCCAGAAGGGCGGTCCCCAGCCCCACCCAATGAGACCTCCCTAGAAGAGGACGAAGGAAGCAGACCGTCTCAGCACTATGGCTCCTCCCCCGACCCTGAAGGGCCACAGGAGTGTGCCGCTGTCCTTTACCCTGTTTCCTCAACCCTGTTGAGTCCGAGTAAGCTCTCTTCCTCACACCGTGCCAAAGAGACCCCCAACTCAGATGACCCCCTGAGGGGGGGGCCGCAGAAGGGGGGGCTTGATCTTGATTCTAAGAGGAGGGATGGCACCGGGGACAGCAGCTACCCCCTCACTCAGGATCCTGATTGCCACTCCTGCAGCAGCGGGATCACCAACCCGCAGCTGACTCCCCAAACCGCCATTGGCTCGAGAGTCAGCACGAGCCACAGTCACCGGAGCTGCTGGAGGGGGCACGTGGTGAGGTGCAGAGACCGGCAGCCGTAGGCCCCGATAACGGGGGAGCCTATATCTCCTAAGAGGTGACTGTCAGAGCGGTTGCTCCTGGCCTGGCCCGGAAAGGAGCTGGACTGGACCTCCGGCACCACGGTAGGAACCTCCTCTATGGCAAGGCATGAAGAAGAGGAGGCCCCCTCTTCACCGTACCGTGTAGGCCCAGGAAGGGACCCAGAAGGGACGAGTATCCTGCGCTTGGACCAACGCCCCCTGAAAGTCGGCGGAGCCCTGCCGACTTTTAATGCACGGTGCTCCAGAACTCGGCGGTCCACTGAGAAGTAGGTGTCACAGGAATCCATGTCATGTTGAGGTCCAAGGCAGGAAAGGCAAACGTCATGCTAGTTGTAACGGAGATCTGTCGGCTGCAGGGACACTGACGCATGGGAGGCCGACCCGTTTTCTTCGATGGTTTCTTGTCCCTAGGACCAGGCATGATGCATACAGTAACTTAAAAAACAAACCAGAAAAGACTCTACGTCGCTTAATAAAAAGGAAAGATCTTACCGGTCTGGAAACGGCGTTGAGTAGACAGCAGAGCAGAAACGAGGTGGAGTCGCGGTGGAGAATTTGAAGAACAGTGCTGAACGGCTCTGAGGCATCGATGTCGACTAGGCCACGCAGAGAACTCTCGAGCGAGATGCTGCCTCAATGGTGGGAGAAGCACAACTGAGGTGGAGGAGGATCCAACGGCGGCGCTGACGGCTCCTCCTCCTCCCCAAAAATAAAAAATAAAATCTCCTTCGGGGTGCCTGTCTCCGGCCAGACACCCAACAGCAATGAATGGTGAAGACTGACACAGATAAGATCAGCATTTTAATACAGGCAGAGGAACTATTTTATAAAAAATAAATGAAACAGCTAAGAGGTTTTACATCTGAACATAATAATTTTTTTTCAAGCATATATAATACAGTGGTCCATTTTCTAAGCACAATAATACCCTCCAGGGTGGGTGGTATGGGCTATACTGGACCTTCCAGCGACTATAAGACCTCCACTTGGCGTCGAGACCTCATTAAGCCCTCTGGGGTCCGTATAGCCTAATACTACCCACCTGTCAGGTATTATTGCTCACATAACTACCACTGTATGTCAGAGCCACCCATATAACCCTCCTCAATTTTCCACAGGAGACAAGTTCGGAGCTGTACAATGCTAACATGAATAAGAAACAAGAACCCCAACTTGGAGGACATGAAAGGCAGCAGTTACAGAAAGAAAAAGCCCACTCGACAGGGTACATAAAAGAACAAGAGTGCAGTAAAGAACAGTTACGTAAGAATTTACTGCAACAGTAGATCTTTGACAGGAGCTCTTGCAGTAGGCAACACTGTTAGGATTAAGCCACCAGCCCCACATGGAAAATTTCTAGCTAGCAGTCTATAACAGGGGGACCGCCCTCGACATTGGCGCGCCGACGTCCACCCATAATATAAGGACGTCAGTCCCCCACACCCACCTCAGTTCTCCCTCCTGAGACTTGTGAGAAGGTCCGACAGGAAAATGAGAGGACACCTGAAGCCAGAGAAAGGCCGAGATGGAGAAAGAGAGCAGGGGGACGGAGGGAGGAAAATCCTGCCTACTGCAAGAGCTGCTCTCGAAGATCTACTGTTACGGTAAGTACTTGCGTAACTGTACTATCTTACTTTGAGAGGCTCCTGCAGTAGCCAACACCATTAGGACAGAGTCCCAAGCAGTGCCCGCAGGGAAACAATAACATCTTGGGAGGAAGAGGAGAAAAAGGCCACTTGCTTAATGGGGCGAAAAACCCAGTAGGATCACTAGCCCAGTTCCAGCTCCACAAGGCTACAGTGGATCCCAATGAAAGTCTTAGGTAAAAACTAGAAAGGGAAAAAGTCCCCATAAGGCCAAAAAGGAGAAGACCCCTGAAGAGTGAACCCGGGGCCCACCAGGGATAGGACTGGACTCTCGAAAAGGTGTCCAGAAAAAGCCCTGAAAGAGGCAGATGGAACCAAGGGATAGAAGGGAAGAAAAACTACACCCCTGAGACAGGTTGAACGAAGAACTCTATGGACTCCCAGTAGGGGGCAAAGGGAAGGTGAAGGACTGAAGGACTACCTAAGGGAAACTCTGCATGGTGGAAAGAAACCCAGAATGGTGCCTGATATGGTAGGAACATACAGACACACATCCTTTGGACAGAGGATCCAAGGAGCAAAACACCTATGAAGGTATAAAACTGGGTCAGGAAGAGGGCGGATACCAGCCTAGGAACAGACTGGGAGAAGAGGGACTGGGTCCAGGCCTCAAAGGGAGAGCTATAGAGGTCAATGACCCTGGAGCTAGAAAGTTCAGCGTAGATCCCTGCTGAGAGAATTGTCTCCAAGGGGCAAAGGGGTCCAATGAAACAAGACCTTAAAAAAAGGCAGGAAGCTCAAACAGAAAGAAGAGTCCGCCCCGGTGAAAGGGAAAGGTAGCCTCAGTCAAGGAGGAGATCTCCTGGATGGCATAAGTGTAAAAGACACCTCCCCCCATTACCCTGGAGCATATGGGGGGGTGAGAGGGCTGTTCCCTGACCAAAGGTCCTCCTAGCGGAATGCCGGGAAGGACCCATGGAAAAACGGGCATCTGGCCCAGGAATCAATGTTGGGTGGGAGAAGGGAAGATTCCCAAACAGAAACAGACTCACTGAGAGGACACAAGAGGGAAGAGTGGAGAAGGCTAGAGGACAGGGACTGCAAGACCCCCCACTTAGTAAGCTGTATGGGAGGCCAAAGCGAAAAGGAGGCTAAAATGCAGACTGTCTCCGGTCTTAAAGGCTGGGCTTGAAAATAAGCAGCCTCTTAAGTCCCTCTTACTCCTGCCCCACTTCGCTCCTCTCCCTCACGCCTCAGAGCCAAAAAGAGATGGATCTGGGATGTCTTTCTCCTTCCCCGCCTCTTTTTTTTTTTTTTTTGGAAGACTAGAGGTCCAACAGGGTGACTGCTGGTCTGGAGTGGGGGGACTGGAGCAAGGGACCGCTATTCCTTTTGGAATCGAGCTCAAGGAAAAGGCTGACTGGCGGCTTGTCCCTCACCTGGGGGTGTAAGCCCTTAGCAAGGAAACATCAGCCTGGCTTTTGCACAATTGGGTGCATGCAGGGCCAGCATCGGTGACCAAGGTCCGAGAACCGCTCACCTGAGCAAACAGCCCAAAGGGAAAGACAGAGAGGAGGAGAGGAGGCAAGTGGGGTGGGGGGGGGGCTTCACTGACAAAAACAGAGACCCAACAGCCCACCAATGTATGAGTTGGGAACAACCACTTTCTAGGGAGGGGAGAGCCCGTCTGGGGAGTGGAAGATACTCATCGTTTCCCTGAGCAGCAGAGGGCTATGAAAGGCTTTGCCCGGGACAAGGAGCCATGGAGGAAGGGGACCTCCCCCGCCCTGAAGGGCTAAACCCGATGGTGGGGCAACTGACGCTGGATGCCCTGGACCCGACACCTCCCTGGCACCAATCAGACTAAAGGGCCCGAGACCAAGATACTGCTGGTAGCAACCAAGACAGAGGATCTCTGGGGAGGAGGAAGGTGAATCCAAAACATGGCCACCAAGGAGGAAGGGGTTGTAGGCCCATTCCAAGGCATATCAGCCCCAAAACAGATGAGACTGATAAAGTGGAAAACTGAACTTCCCCACTAGCGATGGACCCCCAAGGGACACCAGGAATGACCCAAAAAAGAAGAAGTAGCCATCCCAGGCAGAGACCCAGAAGGGGCTCCAGGGAGGGTGACCTGAACAACAAAATAAGAAAGGGGCCGGCTGAGAGAAGGAAGGGTTCAGCACGGGAAACAAAAACTCTGATTCCCTTAGTAAATACTGGGGGGGGGCAACCCCCCTATCCCCCCCAGAAGAGGGGATACAGGATTAGCTAGATCCCAGGCCCCAGAGGGAAAAAAGGAACATTGCCACCGCAAGGTGACAGAAGTAGGCCAGGGGCCCTTTATAAGAGCCGTCTGAGACGTCCCTGGAAAAGTTCAAAGGGAAGTGCTCAAGACACTGACAAAGGGGAGGGTCAAAACAGTCTCCCCGTTTGCCCCTCTGGTCACCTGGCTAGGGAGGGGGTTGGGGGGGCCTGACAATTGAGGGGGGTTGGATGGCTCAGAGAACGCCGACGCCTCTACCCTACGGGTTTTAAGGGCTGGCGCTGCCACGAAGGGTGACGCCTGGCGCTTGCCCTGAGATCCAAAGGAATGCTGGTCATGGGGCCACCATCTAAGGCGATGAGGAGCAGAGCGTTGAACCCTGCTCTGCTGGCCCTGAGCAGAAGAAAGGAGGGCCACGCTGGATGCCTGTAAAGGGGAGAGCAAATTGTGCATGTCCTCCACAAACAGGGAAGGACCCCTGAATGGGGCTTCTAAGATAGAGGCCAGGACGCCCTGTGGAGAATTCAAAAAGGCAAAGCCAGGCATGGCGCCGGAGGCACACGGCCGACACCGTGCACCGAGCTGAGACGTCCACTGTGTCATAGGAAGCACAGAGGACGAGGAACCCCATGCTGGCGACCGAAGCCAGGATCTGCTCAAGTTGGGTCTTGGTGGAGGAATCGGGTAAGGTACAAAGCGCACCCCCCACCTGGTCCAACAGAGAATGTTGGTACATCACTATGTGTGCCAGATAGTTGTGGGCGTGAAAGGCCAAGATAGAGGAAGCATAGATCTTCCTTCCCAGGGAGTCTAGGTGTTTGGACTCCCTGTCTGGAGGAACTTCACTCTGATGTTCAGACTCCGAGGCAACGTCAATCGCCTCAGACAAAATGGACGGGGTTGGGGCGTGGCTAGCTGTCAGCCATTGTGGATGCACTTTTGGTGAGCTCCCTAGAAAACACCCTGAAAATACTATAAAACTACAATTTTATAAACTTAATCCACCACACTTCGACTCTAGCAGCAGTCTAAACTTAACTACGGACTTTTATCGGAAATGGGGAAGAAAAACAACGATCAGAAGGCCAATTTCTTTACACCGCAAGATGCAACGTCTAAGGTGCCATCTCACTCTAGGCCAACCCCAGGAGGATCCAAAAGGACAGGCCCTTCAACCAGCCACTCCAGAATCACTACAATCCGCTGTTCTAAATCTAAGACGGTTCAACAGTTAGATAGGAAAATGGATTCCTATCATGAGAGGATGCTGCAAGTACAACAGAATGGTCTGGTTGAGACTGCGCGGACAGCTGAGAAAATCTCCGAATGGGCCCAGACTGCGGCGGCTACATGTGTTAAAGAGCAGGCATTGCTAAAATCGTGGCTGGAGCATTTGGAGAACCAGTCAAGGGCCGCAAATGTTCGCATACTGGGCCTCTCGGAGGGAATAGAAGGGGACGACCTCCTGGCTTTTTTGCACTGCCTGGCTAGAGAAGACACTCAAATTACGTTTAAAAGACTCATTGCTTAGAGCCTACCGTATCAACCTCCGTAGAGCTTCAGGCCAGATGGGAAGAACCAGAACGGCTATGCTGCAAGCTGCTTTGTCGGTGATTCGGGACAGAATTCTCCAGGTGGCTCGTATCAAGAAGGGAATAGAGATTGATGGCACCAGAGTATTGATTTTTCCAGATCTCTCCTACGCAACCCGCATGAAGGGGAAAACTTCTGACCTGATTCGACACAGATTGAGGGGCTTGGAAATCCCACCAGCATGCTTATGCTTGCCCGCCTACAAGTAGTGGTGGGCCGGTGAGTATATGTGTACACCGACTCTAAAGAGGTAGTAAAATTGGTGGAGAAACTGGAGGCTGAACAGGCTGCACGAGATGAGGATTCTTCTAATGAATCTGAAGATGATGACACTTGAGCCGGGACTGTGAGTTTCCTCTACACCATTTTACCTTGTTAAAAATATATAAAGGCTGCTGCTTCTGTAGTCCACCGTTTGCTTGGTGAACTCGTTCTTCTGGTTGCCAAAAATGAGCAATAACATTATAGATGTTTGGGTTATACTAATAATAACTTGGGGGATCCTGGCTATGTCAAAGTGGGGATCATCTTTTCTTGACTGGACTGTCAGTGTTTCCGGAATCCACCTGTTTATTATGGACTTCTTGCCGATTTATTTTCAAGCCGGACTGTTTTTTGGACTCTTAGATTGCCTGGGAGGTCTTTGGGGTGTGTAATGGGGAGTTTACTGAAAGGAAGAGCCTGTGGTTTGTTTTTTTTTTATCAAAAGAGTCACTCATCAAAGGCATGTTTGCCGGTTCAGTAATTTGGGGTAACTAATATCACTCATTATCTTTCTTTGGCCATTGACAGCACTGGTCAAAGTGTTCACCTCACTGTATAAAGATTTAATATCCGTTTGTCTCCCTAATCTTATACCAACAGTAGTCATGACTTTCACTCCGCATATCAACTGTATTAGCAATTTCCATGTTGTATGGAATGAGTCAAGGATTTTCTATGTATTGCATTGTAATGTCATAAAATATATAAATAAAAAGTACAAAAAAATGGAGGGGGTCAGAGACAAAATGGGACCTCTCATTAGGGGCACGGTACAACTGGTCCGCCTTCTTGAATGCAGAGGGGACCGAAGTCAGTTGTTGCCACACAGCAGAAGTAATGTCATCGTGGGGAACCACCAGAGGAGGAATTACCACAGACAAAACTTCGGGAAGGCGTAGGTGTTGCGCCAACCCGTGACGTTGGGGGTCCTGGCTCCGCGGTGTGCCAGCCCTGAGAGGTCTGTATAACCTTCATGATCTCTAGGAATGAAGTGTTCTCTGGAGGGGACTTAGAGATATCTCTAACCCACACTTTCTCCGGGGGTGAGTGAGGAGAGGAACCCGGAGGCTCCCAGGAGTTGGAAGTAACATGCACAGAACAGGTGGATTCCAAAGAGGGCCGCTGTGAAGGCGACAGGCCTGAGAGAGCAATTGTCCCAGCGGTGGGGAGGTCCCCCATTGAGGGAGGGGAGCTACCCTAAATAGCGAAGGGGAATCCCTATAAACAGTGAGGGCACCGACGTTGGCACTGCTTGGGTCAAGGCGTGATGTTGAGCTGATGCCCACCAAGTGTTAAGGAGCATGCTGTAGTCATCCAGCGTTCAGCCCAGAATACAGGAGCAACCCCAGGTAGAAAGTCGTGAGACCACCCGAAGGGTTTGATAACTGAGATGAAGCCGGCATGTAGCCTGGGGCTAAGCCCGAAGAGAAACCCGCCGGAGGGCCCAAGGGGCTGCAAGATCTGCCTCTCGGAAGCGGCGGCTGGCCAGGTGAATACCCTGAAAGGGCTGAGTCTCCATGGCTGGTTGAGAGATGCAAAGGAGGATCCTGATGCGACCGAGCAGCGGGTGCCTAGCCAGTGAATGGACTGGTGGAAACAGGCAGTGAGTGATCTGGCGCCTGATCCCGGGGAGGATGACTGACAGACGGCAGCCATGCCAGCACCTGGTGAGTGGACCCTGGAACTGGGGCCACTGGTGGCTGCTGACAAGCCTGAGACACCTGGAAGGGAAGACTCCATGGGTGAAGGCTGTGGCCCAGAAAGAGAGGGTTAAAGCTGCAGTCGGTCCGAAGGACCTTCGCCGGACAACGATCCAGGATCCAGCAAAGACGACAAGGTGAGTCGGGCGCCAGAGGAGGAAATGGTGTCCGGAGGACTGGCTGAGCCACATGGCTGAGGACTCCAAGGATGGAAGGGCCCGAGCTTCAGGGATGGCAGGGTGGAGGAAGAGTCCCCCGATCCTGCAGAGGCACCGCACACCACAGAGATAACGGGGGGGGCCACAGGGAGCCCTGAAGGGAGAAGGGCGGAAGCAGCCATTGAAGTCAACCCCCCGGCGGGGGAAGACTCAGAATGGGCAGTAGCCCCAGAAGGAGGCTGCGACTCCGAGGTGGACCAATCCCAGTCCCGATGTTTTTTGTGCTTCTTTTTTGAGGAAGAGGAGGCCTCTAAAGAGGCCTCCGAAGCAGCACTCCGCGCCTGCAGCTGTTTCTCCATGGCGGCCAATTTCTGTTGGAGAAGATGGGTCTCCATGAACCTCTGACGTCTTTTTCTGGTGACTTGAGTAAAGTTCAGGCAGGCTTCGGTGTAGTGGTCCAGGCCCAGAGAGATAACGCAGGAGGAATAGCCATCTTTTTCAGGAATCTGCTTGCTACAGGTGCATTTGGACTTTCGGGAGTCCACAGACAAAGTCAGAGATGACATGCAGGTGAGGAACAAAAAAATAAATACTTGGTAAAACAGAAAAGAAATGCAAAACAATGCTGAGCAATGGCGATTGACTGAAGCAACGTTCCGCTAGGTCCGACGCGCACAAGTCGACGGTGGGAAAAAAACGGGGTGGTTGTGGGGGACCGCCCCTTTTATACCATGGGTGGACATTGGGGTACCAACGCCGGGGTCCCTGTTAGACTACTAGTTAGAAATTTTCCATGTGGTCCTGGCACCTGGTGACTTAGTCCTAACAGCGTTGCCTACTGCAAGAGTCCCCTCGAAGTAAGCTCTTACCCTAACAGTAGATCTTCGAGGGGATCTCAGTCATCAGGTCACACTGTAGGAACTCCACCATTGGCAAAGTAGGATCCACATGGAAGATTTTCCAGCAGTACCACTGGGGCCACCCACACAGACGTCACCAACCCTATAAATGCATGAGTAGCCCCGTTCCCTCCTCAGTTCTTTCCCCGGAGACTAGGAAGCAAACCTGTGCCATAGGGGACTGGGGAGACAGAGGCGCCCAGGCCAAAATAAAAGGCTGGACACACACCAAATAGCCAGTTCTGAGAAGAGAATCCCAAAAGCGGGGGATGGTGAGAGGGAAGGCAGACCCGATGACTGAGATCCCCTCGAAGATCTACTGTTACAGTAAGTTCTTACGCAACTGTTCTGTCTTCTTCGGGGGTCTCTCAGTCATCAAGTCACATCATAGGAACAAGTCCCATGCAGTTATAGGTGCAACAGAACAGTCTGGGATGAAGGCCAACTAAAGCTTAGGACAGCAGGCCCTGCAGAACAGTCCTGCCAAAACCTGCATGGGCTCTAGAGGCGATGTCCAGACTGTAGTACTTAGATGGATGGTACTCCAGTTGGCAGCAGCACAGATGTCAGTGGCTGAGACCCCCTTAAAACGAGCCACAGAGGTAGCCATACCCCTCGTGGAATGGGCTTTCACCACCCTTGGCAAGTCTTTGCCATGCTTGTTGTAGCAGAACACAATACAATGTGCCAACCATCTGGAAAACATTGTTTAGAAACCTGAATGCCCTCTCTCTTTCTGGGGTGAAAGAAACAAAAAGCTGCTTTGACTTTCTGCAGTCCTTACTTCAGAGCAGATAATACTTCAAAATTCTGCGCACGTCTAATGTATGGAGCAGTGCTTCCCCTGGATTGGCACGCTCAGGAAAATAAACAGGTAGGTGGATAGATTAGTTCAGGGTAAACTCCAATACCTTGGGAAGAAACTTAGAATTTTTGCGCAAAGACAACCTGTCTTTGTGAAAAATCAAATACGGCTCTTCATACCAGGGAGCCTGAAGCTCAGAAATCCTTCATGCAGAAGTAATAGCAACCAAAAATAACGCTTTCCAAGAGAGAAGGCGTAGCTTGCATGTCTCAGCTGGCTCAAACAGAGACAGGGTCAACTTCTCCAAAACAAAATTTAGACCCAAGACAGCGGGATGGATTGGAGGCTTTAGATGCAGGATCCCCCTGAGAAAGGTACGGGGTACATCCAACTGAGCCACGGTGCAACCGCTCACAAGCTCATGAAAAGCAGAGACAGCTGAAAGGTGTACCTCGAGGGAAGAGCACTGGAGACCAGAGTCTGACAGTGAAATCAGGTAATCCAGAAGAAACAAAATGACTCACCATATTAATGTTGTTTCTCCTAATGGAGTCTTGCTGTATTCTGACTATATGCAGTTAGCACCAGCACTTGAACTGCTCCGGAAAGTAAAGGGTTAACTCTATGCCAAGGCATAAAACGTTGAGCTTGAGCTCGGTTTTCAAACCTTTGTCTGTGGTACTCTGAAGTGTAACCACCAGATTCTTACGAGCACTAAACTAACTAACTTAATGGTTAGAAATTGTTTCCAAAATTGTTTATGCCAAAAGGCACTAAACAGAATTTTTGGGTCAAAAAGACTCAAGTCAAGAACCCCAAAAAGAATATAAGCAGGTAGTGAAACAACCAAAACATTTATCATAATAACCAGAAAAAAAAAACTAATAAGATAAGGGCATGCCAAGTACACCTCTAGGGTTCAGCATGGTGCCTGCCAGACCACATCCCAAAACTACTGGGTTCCAGGAGGGAAGGCAGGTCAGAATACAGCAAGACTCCATTAGAAGAAACAACATTACTATGGTGAGTAATTTTTTCTTCAAACAACATGAAGTCTTGCTGTATTCTGACTATATGCAGACTACCAAGCAGTACCCCCCTTGGAGGAGGGAGTCAGAACCTATTTTGGGAACAGGATCTGCAGCACAGCTGTGACAAACCTAGCATCACTTCTTGACTGAATATCCAGAGAGTAATGCTTGGTAGACGTGTGAACAGTTTTCCAGGTGGTTGCTTTACAGATTTCCACTAAAGGTATATCCCTAGCTGCTGCGACCAAAGCAGCTGTACCTCTGGTAGAATGAGCCCTGGCTCAGGCCTGAGTGAGGCTCTTTCCCAAGCTTTGAATAGCAGAACTGGATACAGGAGACAATCCACCTGGCAATAGTTCTCTTGGTGGCAGGTTTACCCTTTCCCACTTCTGCATAAGTGAGAAACAACTGAGAACAGTTCCTTCTATGGGTCTTAGTGTGTTCCACATAGTAACTAAGAGCCCTCTTTACATGAAAACTGTGTAATCTTCTCTCCCCACAGGAAAAATGGTCAGTGAAAAATACAGGCAATGACAGACTGATTCAAATGAAAGTTTGATACCACCTTGGGAAGAAACTTTCTGTTGGTTCGAAGGACCACCTTATCCCTGTGAAATGAAATGAAGCCAGTTTCCACCGATAATGCCTGTAATTTATTTATTTATTTATTATTTTAGTTTTTGTTGACTGGGTAAGTGCACTAGACAAATCCTGCCTATTTTCAGGCACGACCCAGGGAAGGGGGATACAGATGAATGCCAGCTGACCTTGAACCAGATTAAGCTGTTGGTGGTATTTATAGTGAATGAGGGAAATTTGGCCAGGACACCGGGGAAATTCCCCTACTCTTTTCGATAAGTGCCATGGGATCTTTAACATCCACCTGAACTACCACCAATCCAGGCAGATGGGACCTCGGTTTAACGTCTCATCCGAAAGACAGCACCTCAGAAGTGCAGCACCCCTCTCATGCTGCACTACAGTGTCAGTACTGGGATATTAACCCTAGTGCCAGATGTGGGAACTGAACCCACAGCCCTCTGATCTCCCGGCCTCAGAGGTGAGTGTGCTACCTACTGAGCCACTGACACTGACAATTCACTGATTCACCTGGCCGAGGTAATGGCTACCAGGAATACAGTTTTCCAAGTCAAGTACTTCAGCTCATCTGAGGATAGAGGTTCAAAAGGGGGGTTGCATAAGCTGTGCAATACAGATATTCAGATCCCAAGAAGGGGTAGGCTCTCGAAACAGAGGGTTAACATGTACTAGACCCTTGAAAAATTTCTTGAAAACTGGATGAGATGCTAGGGAAGAGCCCCTGAACGCAGAAATGAAGGCAGAAACAGCTGGCAAATGTACAGTACCTTGAGAATAGTAGGCTGGAGGCCTAAACTGTTAAGATGCACCAGATAGTCCAATACAGTGGCAATATCCGCCACCCTCTGTCTGGATATGCCTCTGGAACACCAAAACCCAAATCTTTTCCATTTGGAGTTGTAAGTCTTTCTAGTAGCAGGTTTCCTGCTAACCTTTAAAATGTCCAAGACTGACTGAGAAAGATGTAGTCTTGCATATTCTAGCTCTCCAAGAGCCAGGCTTTGAGCCTGAGAGTCTGAAGGCTGGGATACAGAATCCTCCCCTGTGAGAAGGTAAGGAGATTGAACTGTCTGGGAAGACAGAGAGGCATTGTCACTGACAGTGACAAGAGAAGGGGGTACCAAGGCTGTCTGGCCCAGTCTGGAACCACTAGAATCACCCTGCAGGGCTGAGACTTGATCTTGATCAAGACCCTGAATATCAGAGGAAAAGGAGGAAATGCATACAGAAACCTGCTTGTCCAATTCAACAAGAGCATCCTGAGGGACAGGGCCCAGAAGAGGCAGTCTGCAGCAAAAGAGAGGAAGTTGGTGATTGTCCGGGGCTGCAAAGAGATCTATCTCTGGAGTGCCCCACCTCTTGAAAATGACTTGAAGAATTAGAGGATTCAGGGTCCATTCATTGTGACTCTGAGAAATCCCACTGAAAGCATCTGCAAGAATGTTGTCCTTCCCTGGGAGATGCACAACTACCAGAGAAGCCTGAAGGGAATAAGCTAGAGACCATATCTTCATGGCCTCTGCGCACAAGGCCGAGGACCGAGTGCCTCCCTGCTTGTTGATGTACCACATGGTTGTGGTATTGTCTGTCCTGATCTGCACCACTTTCCCCCTGAACAGCAGTTGAGAACGTCTGGAGTGCTAGAAAGATAGCTCTCAGTTTGAGAAGGTTTATGTGTATTAGAGACTCCTGGTGAGACTAGGTTCCCTGAGCTATAAGCTGATCTAGATGAGCCCTCCCAACCCAGTAGAGAGGCATCTGTGGTGAGAATCACTGAAGGAGCCTGACTAATAAAGGGGACACCTTGTCGAAGACTGTACTTCTCCAACCACCACTGGAGGGCCTGAACTAAAGTTTGAGACACTAGAACCAATTTGGAGAGACAGTCTTTTTTTCTGAGACCAATAAGATCTGAGATGAAACTGAAACCTTGCTCCCCGGATCACTGCTGTGGATGCTGCCATGTGACCCAGCAACTGTAGAAAATGTCTGGCTGGACGAGAAACTAGAGGACGAAAAGAGGAAGCCAGAGTGACAAGGGACTGAACCCTTGAGAGGGGGAGAAATGCCCTTGCCTGAATAGTGTCTAGTTCCACCTCTATGAAAGTGAGGAGCTGGGCTGGTTCCAGAACAGACTTTTCTAGGTTCAGAATGAAACTCAAGTTTTTGAGTGACCTCTAGGTCTGACCTGACTTGGTCTGAGGACTGGTCTACAAGGAGCCAGTCATCCAGGTATGGGAACAAAAGGATACCCTGTCTCCTGAGGAATGCCACCACTACTGCGAGACACTTGGTGAACACCCTTGGAGCAGATGTTAGGCTGAAAGGCATAACTCTGAATTGGTAATGGCCTAAGGGCAACTCGAACCGGAGGTACTTTCTATGGGACTGTCTGATAGGTATGTGGAAGTAGGCATCCTTGAGATCCAGGGAGGCTAGCCAGTCTCCTGGTCTCAGAGAGGAAAGAATTACTCCCAGAGTCACCATCTTGAATTTTGGCTAAGTGTTTGTTCAGGTACCTTAAATCTAGAATGGGTCATCACTCCCCTGTCTTTTTTGGGGTAAGAAAGTATCTGGAGTACAGTCCTTTTCCCCTGTGACAAAGAGGTACCTTCTCCACTGCTTGCAGAAGAGAGGAGAGGAGACTTCTGCCTCTAAGGCCTTTGTCTCCCAGGGAGAGGGAGGACAAAAGGACCTTGCTCTAATTTTTGGGAACCTTTTGAAACGGAGAGCAAGTCCCTGGCTCACTACATCCAGGACCCATTTGTCTGAAGTAATGGACTCCCAGGCCTGGGAGTAGTGAGCCAACCTGCCCCCTACTGGAACTGGGGAAGCGACCCTGACCGACACCTCAGGGTGTCTGTTTGGCAGGGGGCTTAAGACTGCATGGATGATGGGGTCCTGGTCATCCCATACCTGCCTCTTTCCCCTAAAGAACCCCCTCTGCTGGAAAGAAGAGGAGGAGGAGGCCTGAGCTTGGTAGAAAGGCCTGTGAAAAGGCCTGCCCCTGCCAGCCCTGAATTGCTACCTCTGAGGAGTGGCCTGCTTTTCCTTGGCTGCAGCACTCCTATAGGTGGTCGTATATTCATCCATCTTCTTCATGTAGTTCTCTTGTTTGCTCACCAAACAGATAATTACCAGTTACAGGGAAATCCATGGCCTTAGTCTGGGTATCCTGCGAAACACTGGTACATCTAAGCCAAGCAAACCTCCTCATGGAGATAGATGTAGCCATGACTCTAGAATGCACATCATTTGAGTCCACAGCAGCATGAAATTGCACTCTGGATGCCTCTATACCATCTACAGCCACCTGCTCCAGCTCCTTGGCTAGCTGGGGGGGGTGCATTCTTAGCCAGCTCCAGAACCATATCCCACATAGACTTCTGGTACCTGGCTGTATATGCCATGTAATTTGATTGCCTGAGCCCCAAAGAGGATGCCAAGTACTGTTTCTTAGCCATGGCATCCACTTTCCTGGAATACTTATCTTGGGGGTGAGATGCCAGGGGAATACTAGCCTTGTCACAGGCTGTAGCCTGCACTACCCCAACATGGCTGCAATGTGCTGAAAGGAATTCCGTGCCAGGGCCTGATAAAGCATACCTCCTGTCCATTTTTTTATCCACAGCAGGAATGGATGTGGGTAATTGTATGATTTTTTGTGTCTGTTTCCCCAGGTATTTGTGCAAAGGGATAGACACTCTCTTTGACTCTGGAACATCCATCATTTCCACATAATCAGGCTCCTCCTGATCCTGATCAGCCTCATAGGAAGCTGAAGAGTCTCAGCCACCTTCTTGTAAAACAAGAAGTGGGAGGGGGACTCAGAAAGCCTGAGAGGGGAAACACTGGAAGGCCTGTGGGGAGATGTCAGGCTCTACTGGCTCATATAGGCCTTCAAACTCTCCATTTTCTTCCTCCTCCTCCCAATCGCCCTCACAGTATGCCTCCGGATCAATATCTGAGGCAAAAACCTCCAATCGAACCAATCGCCTTTGAACCGATGTCGGTTTGATCGGAACTGGGCAAAGCGACTATACTACAGAGATCGTTTTCGCTATTTCCTTAGCGGTCGGAACATGAGGTGTTGGATCCGAACTGGATGATTTTCTTTTTCTGTTTGACGGACCAACTCCACACAGTCGGCTGTCCTCTTGCCCAAAGAGGTATCGCCCAGGTCAGTAGGCACCTCTTCAGATTCGGTCGCAACTGAACCGGGCTGGCCATCCGGGTCAACGGACTTCTCGCCCTCCCTTTCCTTCAGCCTACTCAAACATTTTTCAAGAGTGGCCTTGGGAAAGTTTTTACAGATTTGGCAGCCTACCTTGAGGTGGTCAAACCCCAGACAATACACACATATGAGATGGGGACCAGCCTTAGTAAAGGCCTCCCCACACTCGGTACAGTGCTGAAACCCAGTGGGACCGGTTTTCTTTTTGGGTTTCTCACATATGCTGAATAGAAGAAAAAGCCACCCTTGTCAGCGTTAATCCAGGTAACTAAAACTTATCGGTTCCAACCGTGTCACGGGTTAAAAAAAATCCCACAAAATCCAGATTTTTTTAGGAACTGATAAGTACCAGAAAACCACAAATATTTAAACAGAAAGCACAAAAACCAATAGATTTCGGTTCTGAACTGGAATGACCAGAAAAGAACCAAAGACAGAACAATCTCTAACAATTTTCAACAAAAGTACTACTACCTACTACTACCACTTACTGTTACCGAGACAGAGGTAAGAATACCGACGAAATAAGAATTGCGGTTGAAATAACCGACCGATTCAAACTATTACAAAACCAAAGCACAGGAGGGATCTCTGGAGCGATTTCACAGTTAGGCGGAGTAAGAAATCTGACGGTTACACTTCAGAGTACCACAGACAGAGGTCTGAAAACCGAGCTCAAGCTCAACGTTCTATGCCTTGGCAAAGAGTTAACCCTTTACTCTCCGGAGCAGTTCAAGTGCTGGGGCTAACTGCATATAGTCAGAATACAGCAAGACGCCGGGCCCAGTGGCGCTGAGAGTTGAGGTGCTGGACGCCACACCTTGCACCACGCCAGCAACCCGGGTTCAGGAAAAAGCCAGGGTTGCTGGGGGTCGGCAGGGGAGGGAGAGGATCGAGTGTCCGGAGGACAGCTCTCCTCTCCTGGGAGGGACAGGGGTCCCTATTCGGTGCTCGGCTGACCTCTGGCGGAAGCCGGAGATACAGCAAGTGCCAGAGAAGTGTAGCGAAGGGGCAGGGAGTGGAAGATGTCGGTGAGACCACTCCCAGGGAAAAAGGGGAAAAAAAACTTCAGCTCCAGCAGAGACGGAAAACCGGAGCTTGCCCACGATTTACAGCCGCCCTCCTGGCATCCTCCCGACTGACGCCGCCAGAGAATTCGGGGTGTTGGAGCCCACCCCGCCCCCCGCCCGGGGGGCAAACCGAGGCTACATGGGCAATGGAGGACTGACCAGGTAGGAGCGAACTGTAGTGGGATGACTCCTAGCTACTCCTGAGGAGACTGGAGTTGAGGGGAGAGAGAAGGGGAAAAATAGAAAGTATATAAAAAAAAAAAAGAATACAGCAAGACTTCATGTTGTTTGAATCTGGCTCACTAGACAAGTGAAAGGGTCCAGATGATGTTTGGCAGCCCAGTTAGCAAACTTCGTTCCCTTCACAGCATATGGGTCTCTAGTGGAGAGCTTCCGAGCTGCCATGAGGACACCTGCCACTTTCTGAGATACCCCAAACCAGATGATGGTTACGTCTTCAGGAGCTAGGCATGCAGACGAAGGGACTTGAGTCCCCTAAGCCTGCGTCAGCAGATCCCTGCAGAGAGGCAGAGGGGCCAAAGACTCCTCTGCTACCTGTTGCAGTAACGGAAACCATATCTGCTGTGGCCAGAATGGTGCGATCAGGATCATGCTGGCCCCCTCCATCTACAGTTTGATTAGCACCCTCTGAATGAGAGAAAATGGAGAGGAGTAAAGGAACCTCCCACTTCAGGAGATGGACAACGCGTCTTGCCAGAAAACTCCAGGCCCTGGATCTAGTGTAGGGATGCAGAAAGGTCCAACTCTGGACGACCCCATCTCGCAAACAGATCTTCTGCGACAAATGAGAGAAGTTCCCACTCATGCATGCTGGACTGTGTCCTGCTGAGGCTGTCCGCCAGGGTATTTAGCATGCCTGGGACATGGACTGCTGAGAGGACCAGGCTGTGGTCATGTGCCCAGGACCGTACTCTCATGGCCTCCCTGCACAGTGGATACAATTGCGTGCACCCCTGTTTGCTGATATAGTAGGCAACACTGAGATTGTTGGACTGGATCAACAGCTGACCCGGGAGGAGATGGCTCTGAAACGCCTGCATGGCATACAGGACTGCCCACATCTCCAGGACATTGATATGCAGGGAAGTTTCGATCTGGAACCACATGCCCAGAGTCTGAAAGGGACTCAGGTGCACTCCCCAGCCTGAACCGAAGGCATCTGTGGTGAGGATTTGCTGGGGGAAGGAGATCTGGAATGGGACCACTCGTAACAGATTCTGTGGGTACCTCTACCACTGGAACACCTTGGGGACCGGGGAGGAGACCAGCACTAACTGATCTAAGTCATCCATGTGTTGGTCCCATTGCACCAAGAGTGTCCACTGGAGGATCTGCATATGCAGTCTGGCCAAGGGAACTGTGGCAATGGCTGCAGCCATGACACCCAGTAGCCTCGGGTACATCTTAACAGGAATAGAAGGGCTCTGGGCGACCTCCTAGTCCTGAGCAATAAGGCACTCTGCTCTGTTGAGAGGCAGGAAGGCTTTGCCCTGCACCGAGTCAAGGACCGCCTCTATATACTGCAACCTCTGGAATGGAATCAGGATGAATTTGGGAAGACTGACAGTAATGCCCAGAGAGAGAAACAGCTGAGGGGTTCTCTCCAGGGTCTGGAGCAGCTGTTCTCTGGACTGAGCCTTTAGGAGCCAGTCATCCAGATAGGGGAAAACGTACAGTCCCTCCCTCCAGAGAGCAGCAGCTACTGCTGCTAAACACTTTGTAAAGAGCCACGGTGCAGAGGATAAACCAAAGAGCAATACTCTGAATTGGTAGTGCTCACCCTGAAAAAGAAACCAGAGAAATCTCCTATGCGGAAGGCACACTGAGATGTGCAAGTAAGCATCCTGCATATCCAAGGAGCATAGCCAGCCACCCTGCTTGAGTAAAGGCAGCAGGGCTGGCAGAGTGATCATGCGGAATTTCTTGTACTGGATGTAAAGGCTGAGGTTCTTGAGATCTAGAATAGACCTCAAATCTCCAGTTCTTTTGGGGACCAGGAAGAACTTGGAATAGAAGCCCTTGTTCCTTTGGTGCCCGGGCACTGGCTCAATGGCTTTTTTCCACAGAAGGGACTGTACCTCCTCCCAGAGCACCATTAGATGGGCCGGGGGGCAGGTTGAGGGTACTGGAGGAGTCTCTGGAGGTATCGCTACAAGTTCCTGAGTGTGACCTCTCTCTATTATCTGAAGAATCCAGGCATCTGAAATGATGGTTCTCCACTGATTGAGATGGAGGGAGAACTGACCTCTGACCACCATCTCTTGGTCCAGGACCGAAAGGGGGGGGTCTGGCAAGGAGTCAAGCTGAGGTGGATCTAGCCACTGGGGCTGATCCATCACCCCTTGGATGCTTTGCTGCAGTGCTGGAGGAGAAAGGGTAGGCAAGGCAGAAGAGGCCTTTCTCTTGCCCTGAGGACAGGAGGCTGCTCTGGACTTGTGGGGCACCTTGTGAAAAGCAGGGCGCTGTCTGCTCCTGGGCTATGTATGGTAGAGGGAGTGAACAGATATGATAGCCCTGACAGATGCCTGCAGGTCATTAATGATGTCCTGAACGTCTGGTCCCAATAACTGGGAGCCATTAAAAAGGGCACTGAGCACCTTCTCCTGGACATCTGCAGAAAAACTTGAGACTCTCAGCCAGGGGTGCTTACGAAGGCAGATGCCTGTGGCAGCAGCCCTAGCACCAGTGTCAGAGATATCATACAAGGCCCTGAGGAGATGCTTACTAATATCCTCAGCGTTCTGTAAGCATTTGAGAATCTCCTGTTTCTGGGAGTACTGCGGAAGAGCCTGGGAAGCTGCCTTGCCCTTCTTCCTGATGGTATTCTGGTATTTAATCATATGCGAGAAGTAATTAGCAATCTGCAGCCCCAAGGCAGAGGAGGCACATACCTTCTTGCCCTAGAGGTCAACCCGCCTAGATTCCCCTGTCAAGGGGAGAGGGAGCGAAAGGTGCTTGGTCACCTTGGACTGATCATGTGCTGCTTTAATGACCACATAATCGGTCTTGGGTTGGGCCTAGAGGGGCACGATACAAACTTATCCACCCTGTAGGGCATGGCAGGGACCATGTCAGGCAGCACTAGTGGCATTCCTCAAGGCTGGGAAGATAGCAGGAATGACTTTATGAGGAGATTCTGGGATTTCCAGAAAGTCCACCAGCTCCAATCTGGTGGCATCCTCTTCCTCAG
The DNA here is from genome assembly GCA_016271365.2 of Neoceratodus forsteri. Lineage (NCBI taxonomy): Eukaryota > Metazoa > Chordata > Ceratodontiformes > Ceratodontidae > Neoceratodus > Neoceratodus forsteri. Next base: position 333,624,693 of record CM057456.1, on the reverse strand, counting down.
TATGGAAGACCATTGCTGTGGACAGCTGCTTACAACATTAAAGAAAATAGGGTCCTCTGGAGGTGACCTGGGAGTATGCTTGACAGAGTCTTCACTCACTGAAAAGGCAGTGGACCTGTCAAAGGAAAGAGGTTCCTCCTCTTCCTCAAGTAGAATGAGGTCAGGATGGAACTCTTCCTCGACATCGACCTGCTCCAGCTTGAGGTCCGACAAATGAGGGACTGATGACAGCCCACAGGGAAACGCCCAAGGAGGCTGAAGTGGCAGCATGACGACGGGGCCGTCAACGGCACAGGGGACCCAGGCCTGTAGTGAAATGTCCCAGGATGTCACTGAGGTCAACGACAAGAGACTGGTGCATTGACAGAGGAGGGGTCATCAGCACGGGATGCGACGCCTCGTCGATTGGGGCCTAGGAGCCCGAAGAGCCCAACAGCCATGGGTATCAGGCCACGATGGAGGGGCGGACGCCGACAACCCAAGGGTCGATGACCGGCCTCGCTGAGAAGTGGAAGACGGTGCTGTCATTATTAGCTTGCTAGGAGCAGAGGCCTGGACAGCAGCGGGAGTCGGTGCAGACGCAACTGACAAAATACCAACAGTGGAAGACAAAGAGGCCATTGGAGATTGGGAAATCTGCTGGGGGGGGGGTTAAAAGTGGTCCTGTTCACAGTCCTTCTTGTGACTTTTCCCCAAGGACATGTCTTGGGCCTCTGCGACCTGAGAGTTTGATGAACCCACTGGCAACTGGGAAGGAGAGACCCCCAAAGACCACTGCCCAGAACTGGCTACCTGTTGTTTCAGCAGGAATTTTTTGAAAGCCTTTGTGCATCACCTAAGGGTGGTTTGACTGAATTTCTGACAGAGTTCACAGTCTGAGATGTCGTGGTCAGGCCCAAGACAGCAAACACAGAGGATATAGTCATCTAAAGAGGCAATCTTCTTTCTGCGACAGCAGCGACGGAAGAGGGAAGTGGAAGGATTAATTCTCGACATAAACAAGGTAAAGGAATGTATTATAAAAAAGAGATTCTAAAAAACTTAGCAAAGAAAAGCCATAGGTGAAACTGCATCGGAGCTTCCGTGGAGACCCATGCAAACAAAGCTGACTGCGGGAAAGAACCGAGGAGGGAGCGGGGCTGCTCACGCCTTTATAGGGTTGATTATGTCAGCAGGTGATGTCGGCGTGGGTGGTCCCAGTGGTATGGCTGGAAAATCTTCCGTGTGGATCCTGCTTCACCAATAGTGAAGTTCCTACAGTGTGACCTGATGACAGATACCCCCAAAGAAGATCAGCTACATCTTCCAGAGTATCCCACCTGAAATACAGAAAGAGGTAGGTGGGAGGTTGAGCTGTGGCTTTATGGAGGAGATTCTCTTAAGATCTACTGTTACTGGTAACTAAACTGTCTTCTTCAAAGGTCTCTCTCTTCAAAGAGCCACGCCTTTAGAACATTGCCCAAGCAGTACATAACAGCAGAGTGGAGGTAGGCCAGACAGCAGGGATGTAAAAAGCTCTAGAGATAGTAAGCCTGGGAGACAGCAGATCCAGACTACAATGTTTAATGAAAGTATGGAGAGAGCTCCCTGTGTCTGCAGAGCATATATCAGCTACCAAGACTTAATGGAAACAAGCTCCAGAAGTGGCATTCCGCCCCCCGCCCCAGGGTGTCACTCCAGCTGCCACATTCCTCCAGATATAGCACAGCGGCACTTAAGCCTCTCTGTTCCTCTTGGAGATAAGTTGAATCAACTCCGCAACACGATTACAGCCCCTCGCTACCCCAGAGAGAAGCTAAGATCAATGATCGCTCCAAGGCCTCTTGTATGACAGAGAGAAAAAATCACAGCCTTTGGCTACAGTGTGAGTAAACAATCTGGGGCATTAGTGTGCTGCACCTCTCAACAAAATACTAGACACTGGTCATTAGAGGATATGGTGTATCCTACTTTCCCTGGGTCAGCCAGCGAGCAACCTATTTCTAACACATTTCTTTACAGCAAATCAATCTCAAATCCTACTGCATTTAAGCCTTGAAACTGGCACCAATCCGCTAGTACATGTTTGTGACGATGAGAGTTGTCCTCTTGGACAATAAATCCATTCTGTTACTTGTTTACATAGCAGCATTTTGAGATGAATTTGTCTTCACAGCTGCCGTTGCTTCATTTCCCAAGAAACAGACTGCTGTGCTGTGACCTAGAGGTACTTTGCAAATGGGGGCAGGCAGGCAGTAGGGGAAGGGCGAATTCAGAGGTACTTTATGCTGGCTGTTGAGTGCAGTGCAGTCTACCGTAATCAAAATAAAAGAATATTTTTTGTCAGCCTGACAGTTAAGTCCCAGATGTGCAAGTTTAGACTAAGCCAGCAGCCTCCCTGTTACAGCAGCCATTCTTGTGAGTTTGGCAAGGGTCGAGTATCGTATTACAGCACAGGGAGTTCAGCAGAATGCTTCACAATGCCTTCTTACTTGCATGCCTTATTACCAAGTTTTGCAGAAGTAACTTCTTACCTTGATTTCTGTGAGGTGCATAACTTCAGGGAAGACTTCGATACAGTTGGAATGGGCGATGACTGTGTGCATGCGTCTGCAGTTCATTATGGTGGTTGGAAGGGCCTTCAGTTTGTTCCCGCTTACATCAATTTCCTCCAGCTCCTCCAACTTGGCCATTTTACTGGAAGTAGCAGAGATCAATCATACAGCTTTCTTGTACAGCAAAGCAGTTCAACTATTTGTACAAAACATTTACCGATTAACGTTTTGTAATAACCTGGTTAGTTACGTGAATAAAATGATGGTTACTTAAAAATAAAGTTTTCAGTTTCAAACAGGAGAAATGTTCTATTAACTATCTGAGTCACTTATTTACTTTTACACAACACACTGATAATGTGATAATTAAGCAATAATGCCCAACAGGGTGTGTGTCGTGCTGGGATAACGTCACACCAGGTGGTTGGGCACGAGGCCGGAGGCTGAGTGCATCCAATACCTGAGGCGTGACGTTATCCCAAATGACACACACCCTGGAGGGCATTATTGCAATTATATAATGGCTTGTTGTTATACATAAAATAAAAAAATAGTTTTAAAGAATGTTTTTATTAGAGTGGAAAAATATTTTTGTTTCTTAAGAGGAGATGCAAAAAAAGAGATCAAGCTCATCTGCCATAAGCTCATCTGCATTGGTTCACAGTGGGGCTAAGACAAGACCTGTGATGTTGTGCTGAGATAACCTCACGGGTCTTGTCCCAGACTGACCAATCAGAGACAAGGATTTTTTCTTGCCATTGTATAATGTCTGTTGAATGATTGCCTGAGCACTGTAAAGACCCATTTATTTGTTATGCTGCTCTTTTAGAGGAGTTTATTGAGAGGGGGCTCAGGAGCCTGCAGCCAAGTGACCAGGCCAGGGAAGAGGCAGCGCATTCCAGCCTGAAGCGACCTCTGGTGGTGAGGCCCAACGGGGCTGCGAGGGTGCCATGGAAATAGGCTGCTCACAAGGGAAGCAAACTGCACTGCCACTGACCAGATAAAGGCTGGCACTGTCAGGCCCCATACCATGATGCTTCACTAGATGAAAGGGAAATTGTTTAACCAGGAAAGGCACACTAAGCCGGAGCTTGCTGCCAGGTACGACCTGGAAGCACAAGAAAGGTAAGTGACTTGCTTAGGGTCACACAGTATGCAACTGGGGAATGAGTGGATTCAAACTCAGGTCTCAGATTTGAAGCTCAGTGCCCTTAACCACTACTCTATATTGCCTCCTAAGATGAGGATTTTGGAAGGAAAATCGGGGACTCCCTCTGACTCCACCACAGGGGGTAAGCTGTAGTGGAATCCAGGCTGCAGGTTACTGGCTATTAATGCTTGGAGGCTGCCAGCACGAGAGACTGGTGGCAGAGTGGGGGGGGGGGGGGAGACACAAAAATATAGTAATAATCAGCATACAACACAAACCATCAGTGTGGTCCACTGTGAAGTTGTATGGTCTAGCAGTTAAATCACCGGCTCGGGAACAGGGAGAGCGCAGGTTCAAACCCTGCTGGAGCCAACCACTCACTGTGGGACCTTGGGTAAGTCACTTCACCTCCCAGTGCTTCAGTTGACAGAGCTATAGACATGGGTAGAAACAGGACCCTGATGGAAACAATATGTTTCATTTTGGCTAGGCTATATAGGATAAATTAACTGTTAAAACTACAAAAAAAACTCTCAATTCCTGTCCTAATCCACATGCTGGAAAAGAATTCTGAAACGCCAGCTCTATCAGATCACTTGATACCAGAGCCCATTATACTACAACATTCACCCTATGTACTCTGCTGGAATGTCAGTTATGGTAAACGTGAATTTATTACATTCCACTGCCATTATAATGCAGAGATCCTCCACAGAAAGGGGTGCTGCACTTCTGAGGTGCTGTCTTTCGGATGAGACGTTAAACCGAGGTCCCATCTGCCTGGATTGGTGGTAGTTCAGGTGGATGTTAAAGATCCCATGGCACTTATCGAAAAAAGTAGGGGAATTTCCCCGGTGTCCTGGCCAAATTTCCCTCATTCAGTAAAAAAAAAAAAAATACCACCAACAGCTTAATCTGGTTCAAGGTCAGTTGGCATTCATCTGTATCCCCCTCCCCCGGGTCGTGCCTGAAAACGGGCAGGATTTGTCTAGTGCACTTACCCGGTCAACAAACCCTAACTAACTAACATATTGTATCGGTAGTTCTACCTTATATCTTCCTCTTACTGTTATATTTAGGCACCAGCTGAAACTTCTTCCCACCCCCACCTGCTCTTGTCATTCCCTTCCACGATCCTTCCTGTTGAAGCCTCTACCATCCCTGTTGTTGGGCCTTGTCCTGGGTTCTACTTCGGCCTATATCAAGCTCCTTCCTTTTCTACATCTGCACTGCCATTCATTCCACCTGCTTTGGCCTCTTCATTTGCATGTCAAAGCCGCTCTTTGTTCCTCTGCTTAGCTCCGGTTACTTTTTACGTGCACGTGCACCACGTTAAATTGTACTCTGTTTGTACTTTACTTTGTACCTACCAGTCATCAATACTGTGTGTGCTTTCATTACTGTATTTCCTGTTGCCAGGTCGCATCTGGAAACAAAGCCCTGGCTCAGTGTGCCTCTCCTCGTTACCAATTTTCAAATAAATATATAACATTTGCACAAACAGGAAGCTAGCTTATTTTTTGTAAAATATTTTACTGAAAGTTTCACATGTTACAACAAGGAAGAAGATGATGCACACACCAGTTTACATCATGTGGTAGTACACCATTTTGCCTATCATCAGATTTCCGTGTGGCTCAACTGGTAGCACATCTGTCTCTGAGCCAGAAGATCAGGGGTTCTAGTCCCTACACTGGGAATTGGGCTCATACCATAAATGCTGGCACCCGAGTGCAGTATTAAGGGGATGCTGTACTGTCTGAGTGTGCTGTCGTCCGGATGGGACATTAAAAGTGAAGTTTCCATCTGCCTGTTCTGGTTCTTGTTCAGGTGGCTGCATAAGGTCCCCATGCCACTTCTTGAAAATAACATAGAAACATAGAACTTGTCGGCAGAAAAGGACCGCCAGGCCCACCCAGTCTGCCTAGCAAACCGCTAGGACTTCCCTTCTGCCCACCCCCCTCTCTGGAACTACCCGTCCCTTGTTTGTTTATTCCACACTCTCTTGAAACCCCCCACAATTCCTGCCTCCACCACCTCTCCTGGGAGTCTGTTCCAGTTGTCCACCACCCTCTCTGTAATGTAGAATTTTCTAATGTTCCCCCTGAATCTCCCCCCTACTATCTGCATATTGTGTCCCCTTGTTTTTGATTTTTCCTTTAGCTGGAAGATATTCCCTGCTGGTACCTTGTTTAAACCCTTGATATACTTGAAGGTCAAAATAGTAGGAGAATTCCTTGATGTCCTTGCCAAATTTCTCCAGTTCACTAAAATACCATCAATAGCTTCATCTGGCTCAGTTTTAATTGACTTGCAGTGGTTTTTCCACCTCCATCCCCAACCCCGGATGAGCCTGAAAACAGGCAATATAGTCTAGCCCTTCTGTCCTAGTGAACAAAAACTAAATAAATGAATCACCTCTGTGGTTATTTATTTATAATTTTGATAACCGGGAGAGGCACACTGAGCCAGAGCTCGTTTCCTAGAATGGTGTGACCCTGGGGAGAATAAGGTGAACAGGTTGTTTACAATGTAAATATGCAATTTACAAGTAGCAAAGGACTGGTGAATTACACTGGAGATAGTACAGTATGAAGTAGTTGCAGAACATATTTGCATAGCCAGGTAATTGGTAGGTTCACAACAAATTAGCACATCCAGAAAACTATGATGGAATAACTATGATGGGGGGGCGGGGGTAAAGGATTATGATGGTAAAGACAGAGCAACACATCAAACAGAGAACAGGCCATTCTTCATGACCTCCAAGGGGCCTAGATCTGTTGAAATTCTGGAGATCACCACTGGCTGAAAACTGGTCCGTTTCTAATACAGTGCTTAGGGTGACATTTGTGGACCATTATATAATTTGTGTGGGGGGAGGGGGGGGGCATCCAATTCTGAGCAACTGTTTTATTGGCTGCTGAAAAATGCTAAATGCCACAACCTAGCTGGCCTTACATGACAGAACACAGAACAAAGTGAAACACTGCCAAGCTTCGAGAGCTGCTGCACTAAGGCTTAGAACTGCAAACCAGAACACAGAAAAAGTACAGTGCTCACTCCATTCTCTGAGCCAGAAAACTTTTAATTAGCCCCAACAAACTAAAACACTGATGCTTCAAGGGGCACTGCCTCTTCTTCAGGAAGAAGTGCTGAAGTGTTTGCATGTGCTGTGGCTACTTAAGTTTTTTTTTTTTTGCACATAGAATGGAGTGAGCGCTGTACTTTTTGTGTGCCTTGGGCTATACGAATATGAGGCTGGAGCGGTACACCCCCCACTCCCAAAATTAAATGAAGGGCTGCCTGCTAAGACTACTCCCCAGGACCTGTTGCGTAATTTCATGCATCTCATATCAAGTGGGCAATCTGAGATAATGCATATAAAGAAGCCTTCTCCTACTTGACACCTGGGCATGACTGATTTATTAAAGTTCATTCTATGAAGTCTGACTAAGGTGAAATTGACTCCATCTATAAAATCATACTAAATTTGTTGGAGTCAGGGTTACTCCTGGAACAATGCACAGCAAAATGGACCACTTCTCCCTGTTCTTGGACTGACAGCTTTATAACCAGATCTACTACCCATAGGCTTCTAAGAGTTGGTAGATCTCCTGGCCTGGTAGATGACAGCACTTTGTATACCATCGACTTTGGTTACCAGCTGCAGGCCTCAGTAGAGCTTCCTCTAAAGGAGACTGTATACTGCAAAACTATATGTTTGACTTAAAGATGCATGAAGAAAAATCACCTGACCGTAGACTAAGTTGTAGCTTTATTTCTTTTTTATTTATTTCATTCTAGGATTACAATTACCTTTGAGCCAAGGCTTTTTTTTTTTACAAAGGTTCCATGTCAGAGACAAAGAACAGTACATAACAGAGCAAATGCAGTTTCATACAGAAAATACAGAACAGACACACCATTAAATGAATGTACAATGCAAACTTATGGCTATAACAGGTAGGGTGAGGAGGGAGTACAGGCGGTAAAAGGGGGGACAGTGGAGGTTTGAGCTGCCAGAGGCGATTGTTGACACGAAGAGAAGTGCTGTAAGCGGGGGTAGGAGCGGGGGTGGTGGAGGGGGAGGTAGGAGGAAAGGGGACAGAGTGGAGGAGGCAAGTGCTGAGAAGGTGCTGCAGGACAAAAGATGTGGAAAAGGAGGGTTGGCTAGGTGTGGCAGTCACAGGTGCTTGAGGCAGCGAAGTAAAGCCGGAGCCTTGTTTTGAATAGTCCTAGCGAGGGAGTGGAGGTGATCTCGGTGTTGAGGCTGTTCAGCCAGCATGGGGCCTTGTAGGGAAATGATCGTTGACCTAGGGAGGTTCTACGGTGTGGGACCTTCAGGAGTTGAGAGTCTGAGCCCCTTGTGCAACGGGGATTACTGCTTGCGCAGAGGAGAGATTGGACCTCAGGAGGGGCGAGACCCATGGATATCTTCCTAGCCATGGTACAGGTTAGGTATTTTAGGCGACCGGAGAGTTGGAGCCAGTCAGTTTGTGCATGAAGATCATAAGTATGGGTTAGTCGATGGGATCCAGTGGTAAGTCGGCAGGCTTCGTTGAGTAATGTAGAAATGCGTCTGAGGGCAGTTGGCGTAGCTGATCCATATATTATGAGGCCATAGTCTATTATGAAGACAATGGAGCTTTGCACTGCAGTACTTAGGGCTGTTGGGGTAAGGCAAGACCTGTGCCTGTAGAGAAGGCCAAGACGTATGTTGGCAGCCTTAGCAACGTTGTCGATGTGTGCCCCATAATAAAGGTTACTGTCTAGCGTGATTCCTAGATATTTAAAGGTTTGAACTTGTTCGAGGGTAGTCCCATGTCGGTTAGTGATGTTCAGGGGTGGCGGTCTGTGATTACTGTGGGAATTACTGAAAAGCATGGTCTGTTTCTTTATAGCTGAGAATGAGTCTCTGCTTGCTGAACCAGTTCTCCACCGAGGCAAAACCGCGCTGGAGATTATTTTGCAGGGATACTGGGTCCTTATGGGAGGAGTGACTTATGGAGTCATCAGCACAGAGAATTATTTGTGCTCTGCAGGATTGTGGGAGTTTATTTAGAAAGAATGAAAATAGGAGGGGGCCAAAGATAGAGCCCTGGGGAACTCCTGAGCGTACTGACACAGCATTGGAGAGAGCATCAGCAATTTTCACCCTTTGCGTTCTGTATTCCAGGTAGCTTCTAAACCAGGCCATGGTGACAGGGGAGAGGCCAGAAATTGAAAGCTGGTCCAATAGCAGGCTGTGATGAACTGTGTCAAAGGCTTTGGTTAAATCTATGAAAACGGAGCCAGTTAAGTGACCATCGTCCAGTGAACTGTGGATGGCTCCAGTTAGTTCCAAGAGTGCAGATGTGGTGCTATGCCCCTTTCTGAAGCCATGCTGTTGTGTGCATAAGATGCTCTGCTTGTCAAGGTAGTCAGAAAGTTGGTCAGCGACAAGGCGTTCAAGAGCTTTTGAGAGGGGTGGTAGTATGGAGATTGGTCAGTAGTTTGCATGATTGGTCTTGTCGCCATTTTTGTGAATCGGGGTAACAATTGCAGATTTCTTTTTTTTTTTAATTTTTTTATTCGATAGTTTTTTTTATCTACTACACAATGGACAAAGCAGGTTGCAGATAGATACATATGATGTACATTACAATTACAGACAGGTGATTATAACTTAACTGGAAAAATAGCGAGAGACACATTCTGTTGTATCTAGTATATTTAAATGCATTCGATTATCTAGTGGATGAAGCCGTGGGTCTAGTGCTGGACAGGGAAATATTATAAAGCGGGGATGTTCCACAATTGAATGTCCCATATTTTGTCCTAATGAGGTTAAAGGGCAAGATCTAAATTCAGAGAAGTAATATGTTGGATCCACCGATTCCACTTTCGCACTTGAAGGACAGAACCACCACGAAGTTCTAGATTAAAAGTCTCAGCTTTTTAGATTTCAGACATTATTTGTCTCCAGTGTTGTAGTGAAGGAAGAAAAAATTACTCACCTTAGTAATGTTGTTTCTTCTAATGGAGTCTTGCTGTATTCTGACATATTGCAGTGATGTCCAACCTTTGAACTGCCCCGGAGATGAAAGAATTAACTTTCCATGCCAGGCATGGAACGCTGAGCTCGAGCTCGGTTGAGACTCTGTCTGTTGCTGTTTGAACTCAATCTGTCAGATCTTTACGAGCTATACTCACTGGGTGTCCTGTGTGGAAACTGTAAACTTACACTAGCCAACTGGCTACTAAATATAATAAAAAGATTTTTTGGTCCCAAAACAAAGACTCAAGTCAGGAAACCCAAAAAATAAAACAAAACACAACACCCACACACCCAAACCAAAGGGGTGAGAAAAGAAGGGGTGGGGGCACCTCCCGAGTGCCAACACTGCTACTGCCCACCCACATCCCAAAAACCAAGGTTCTGAGAGGGGAGGCAGGGAGGTCAGAATACAGCAAGACTCCATTAGAAGAAACAACATTACTAAGGTGAGTAATTTTTTCTTCAAACAACATGAAGTCTTGCTGTATTCTGACATATTGCAGACTACCAAGCAGTACCTCCATGGAGGAGGGACAGAACCTACTTAGGAAATAGACTCTGAAGCACTGCTGTGCCAAACCGAGCATCACTCCTAGCCTGGATATCCAGAGAGTAATGCTTGGTAAAAGTGTGTACTGTTTTCCAGGTGGCTGCTTGACAAATCTCTAAGATAGGAATATCCCTGGCAGCAGCCAGGGAAACAGCTGTACCTCTGGTAGAGTGAGCCCTCAGGCCTGAGGGGTGGGATCCTACCTAGTTTTTTACGTAGCAAGAGTGAATGCAGAGACAATCCACCCGGCAACAAATCTCTTAGTGGCAGGTTTTCCTTACCAACCTCACCATAAGTGAGGAACAGTTGGAGGGAGTCAAACCTGTGACCCTTGGTGAGTTCTATGTAGTAACTAAGGGCCCTTTTCACATCCAAACTGTGCAGCCTCCTCTCCCCAGAGGAGGAATGGTCAGTGAAGAAAACAGGAAGAGAAAGACTGGTTGAGGTGGAAATCTGAAACCACCTTAGGCAAAAACTTCCTATTAGTCCTGAGGACCACTTTATCTCTATGGAAAGAGATAAAATCAGGCTCCACTGACAGGGCCTGTAACTAACTCACTTATGTGTCTGGCAGAAGTGATGGCCACCAAGAAAACAGTTTTCCAAGTCAAGTACTTAAGCTCTGCTGAGGACAAAGGCTCAAAAGGGGGTTGCATAAGCTGAGCAATGCAAACATTAAGGTCCCAAGCAGGGGCAGGGTCCCTGAAGGGAGGATTGGTATGAAGCAATCCCATGAAAAATTTAGAAAATACAGGATGAGCTGAAAGGGAAGAGTGCTTGCCTGCTGAGAGGAAGGCAGAGACAGCTGCCAGATGCACTCTTAATGTAGCTGGTCTGAGTCCCAAGCTATTAAGATGAACCATATAGTCAAGGACTGTGGGCAGGCCAGCAGACTCTGGAGAAATATGCTTCCCAGAGCACCATATAGAAAATCTTTCCACTCGGAGTTGTAAGTGTTTCTGGTGGAAGGCTTCTGACAAGCCTTTAAGATATCCAGAACACCTTGAGAGAGGTGCAAATCAGCAAACTCTAACTCTTCAAGAGCCAGGCCTTGAGATTGAGAGATTTGTGATTCGGATACCAAACCCTCACCTGAGCACATGTTAACAGGTTGTAATTCCTGGGAAGACACAGGGGAAGGTGGACTGCTAAGGACAACAAGAGAGGGTACCAGGGCTGTCTGGCCCAGTCTGGAGCAATCAGAATCACCTTGCAAGGTTGAGACCTGATTTTGACTAGCACCTTGAACAGGAGAGGGAAGGGGGGAAGCATACAGGAACTCCCCTTCCCAATTGAGAACTAGGGCATCCAGGGGAACTGAGCCCAACACCGGGAGCTTGCAGCAAAAGAGAGGAAGTTGATGATTGTCTGGGGCTGCAAAAAGATCTATCTGTGGGGTGCCCCATCTGGAAAAGATCACCTTCAAAACCAGGGGATCCAGGGACCATTCATGATGGCCCTGAGATATCCTGCTGATAGCATCTGCCAGGACATTGTCCTTGCCTGGGAGGTGTACTGCTGTAAGAGAGGTGTTCAGGGAATAGGCCAGAGACCATAACTTCATTGCCTCTGTGCACAAGGCCGTAGACAGAGTGCCCTTTGCTTGTTGATATACCACATTGTGGTGGTATTGTCTGTCCTGATCTGAACTACTTTGTTCTGAACAGACTTGGAAAAAGCTTGAAGTGCTAGAAACACTGCTCTGAGTTCTAATAGACTGATGTGAAGCAGAGATTCCTGAGGAGACCACAACCTTGGGGGTCAGGTCCCCAAGTGGGCTCCCCACCCCCAAGAGGAGGCATCTGTAGTAAGGATTAGAGAATGAGACTGAGTGACAAAAGGAACTCCCTCTCTTAGATTGTCCTGATCCTGCCACCACTGTAACGCCTGGATCAGGGTTCGAGTCACTGGGATTAGTTTGGTCAGAGGATCCTTTTTCTGAGACCAGAAGGCTCTCAAGTGGAACTGAATGTCCCTCATTTGGAATCTTGCTCCCTGAACCACTGCTGTAGAGGCAGCCATGTGTCCCAGGAGCTACAGAAAATGCCTTGCTGGTCGAGACACCTGGAGGGTGAATGAAGAGGCCAGTGAGATAAGGGTCCTTGCCCTGTCCAGGGGAAGGAAGGCTCTTGCCTTTACTGTATCCAGCTCTGCCCCTATGAAGGTGAGGAGCTGCACAGGCTCTAGAATGGACTTTGAAAGATTCAGAAGGAAACCTAGAGAAGTGAGCAGTTGCTGAGTTATCTGTAGGTGTAACTTGACTTGGTCTGGAGACTGGCCTACTATGAACCAGTCATCCAGGTATGGAAAGATGGAGATCCTTTTTCTCCTTAGGAAGGCAACTACTACTGCCAGGCATTTGTGAACACCCTTGGAGCAGAAGTTAGTCCAAGGGCATTGCTCTGAATTGGTAATGGCCTGAGGGCAGCCTGAACCTGAGGTACTTTCGTGGGAGCTTCTGATGAGAATATGGAAATAGGCATCCTTGAGGTCCAGGGAAACTAGCCAGTCCCCTGGCCTTAGAGAGGGTAGAATTATTCCCAGAGTCACCATTTTGAACTTTGGCTTTAAAGGTGCTTGTTTAAATATCTGAGATCCAGGATGGGCCGCCATTCTCCTGTCTTTTTGGGGTTAGGAAGTACCTGGAGTACAATCCTTTTCCTTTGTGTGAGGTGGAACCTTCTCATGGCTCTCAGAGCCAAGAGGGAAGAGACCTCTGCTCTCAAGGCAAATGCCTCTGAAGGATTTGCAGGTGGAAAGGATCTGGTTCTCATCTTTGGAAATTTTTTTGAAGCTGAGAACCAGTCCCTGGCTTACTACTTCCAGGACCCATTTGTCTGATGTTAAAGACATCCAGTCCTGGACAAAGTAAGCCAGTCTGCCCCCTACAGGTGGTGGAGAATCCGCCCTGGCAAACCCATCAGGGTGTCTGTTTGGCAGGGGCTTTAGGCTGAGGGGTGGGAGCAGGCCTGCTTGTACCCCGTCTGCCTCTCCCTCTGAAGAACCCCTTTTGAGCATGAGCAGAAGAGGAGGCCTGGGCTTGGTAGAAAGGCCTATGAAAAGGCCTGCCCCTGCCCCTGGAATGCTGCCTCTGGGGAGTGGCTTGCCTTTCCTTGGCCTGAGCACTCCTATAGGTGGTCCTGTATTCATCCATTTTCTTCATGTAGTTCTCTGTTTGCTCCCCAAACAGAGAATTACCCACAACAGGAAAATCCATGGCCTTATTCTGGGTATCCTGAGACAGGCTAGTACATCTGAGCCAAGCCATCCTACGAAGGGCCACAAGTGTAGCCATGACTCTAGATGAAACATCACTGGAGTCCACTGCAGCATGGAATTGCACCTTGGATGTCTCAATACCATCCGCAGCCACCTGCTCCAGCTCCTTGGCAAGCTGGCCAGGGACCTGTTTAGCTAAAGCCATTACAGTGTCCCATCTAGATTTCTGATATCTAGCTGTATAGGCCATATAGTTAGCCTGCCTGAGTCCCAAGGATGCTGCCATGTACTATTTCTTTGCCATGGCATCAATCCTCCTGGAGTCTTTGTCTGGGGGGTGTGAAGCCAAGGGTATATTTGCCTAATCACAGGCAGCAGCCTGCACTACCCCAACATGGCTGCATTGCTGGGTGAGGAACTCCGTATCTGAGCCTGAGAGAGTATACCTCTTGTCCATTCTCTTGTCCACAGGAGGTATAGAATTAGGAGTCTTTAAAATTTTTATTGTCTGTTTCCCAAAGGACTTATGAAGGGGAATAGACAGCCTCCTGGACTCTGGGATATCCATAATTTCAACATAGTCAGGCTCCTCCTGATCGTACACAGCTTCTTCCATAGGAAGCTGAAGAGTTTCAGCCACTTTTTTGTAGAATATAAAATGGGAAGGGGACTCAGAAAGCCTAGGAGGAGAAACCCCTGAAGGTCTGTCTGGGGAGATGTCCAGGTCAACAGGCACATCCAGACTTTCGTAATCATCATCACTATCCTCATACTCTCCCTCCTCCTCCTCCGGTTCATAAAAATCTTCTAAATTATAATCTGGAACCGGGGGAACCGACCGAACCGAGCCCCTTCCTGATGGTGCCAGTTCGGTCGGAACCGGGGTTAGCGACTGAACAATCCTTATCACTTTGGCTATTTCATCAACGGACAGAGAAAGAATTTGTGGATCCGCACCAGCTGATTTATCCCTTCTTTTTCTTTTAACCGGCTCCTTTTGCTCGAAGAAGTTTCGCCCTGGTCAGAGGGCACTCCTTCTGGTACGGTTGGAACTGAACCGGGCTGGCCATCCGGGTCAGCGGACTTCTTGGCCTCCATTTCCCTGAGCCTACCAACTCTCTTTTCCAGGGTAGCTGCAGGAAAATTCTTGCAAATCTGGCAGTCTGAATTGAGGTGGTCAAACCCCAGACAACAAACACAGGTGGTGTGGGGATCAGCCTTAGCAAAGGCTTCCCCACACACATTACAGTGTTGAAACCCAGTGGGCCCGGTTTTTCTTTTGGGTTTCTCAGACATGGCCAGTCCTAACAAAACTTACCCTTTTTTCAGCAATCCGCCAGGCAAGTCACCCTTATCTGTTCCTGACCATGTTACGGGTCGTGGAAAAAACCGTAATAAAATCCGTTTTTTTAGAACCGATAAGAACCGGTTACCACACTCTAAAAGTAGAATAAACTTTTTTTAAACAACCTGATCGGTTCAAACCGAACCGATCCCATGTTTACAAGTTCCACACAGAAGAACAAGAAAATAAACCTATCTAGTACTCACGATACCACAGACAGAGACTGAACAGACAGGTTAACGGATTAAATTTGGTAGAAAACCAGGAAAAATGGCACTTTAACCGACAAACTTGAACCGAGCAAAGGAGAAATCTCCGGAGCGACTGTTCAGTGAGGCGGAGTAAAGAATCTGACAGTTTGAGTTCAAACAGCAACAGACAGAGTCTCAACCAAGCTCGAGCTCAGCGTTCCATGCCTGGCATGGAAAGTTAACTCTTTCATCTCCAGGGCAGTTCAAAGGTTGGACACCACTGCAATATGTCAGAATACAGCAAGACTTCATGTTGTTTGAATCTGTGTTCTCATCCAACATCTCGTGATCGCTTTAGCGCCACAACATATCGGTAGTATGGTCTCTCCGGGAGCAATATCCAGGTACACCCCCAAAAGGAATTGTTCAGCTGTTAGTTCAACTGGTTCCGAGAACAGAGTGGTTAATTCATTTTGAAAAGTTAGCCAGAACAGCATGAGATATGGGCAGGTCCAGAAAACGTGCGAGAGGGTGGCCCGGGGACACCCACAGTCTCTCCAGCACCTTCCAAATGTGTCCGGGAGGTATTTCATTAGAACTGAGGGGGCTCTAAAGTATCTGGAGCGACATTTCCACGCAAATTCCCTCCAGTACAGGGATGAGGTTGATTTTACCTCGACTAATGTTGTTTTTAACCATGAGTCCGAGGAGATTTGTAATTGCAGGTCTTTATTCCAGGCAGACAGTGTTAGGACTGTAGCGTTAGGGAGTTCGGATCATAATTATGAGTATATTAGGCCAATTAGATGGGTTCCCACTCTCCCCTCGTTGGCATCAATGAATAGTTTAAGTAATTTTGGTATTGAAGAAGGAATTCTAGGGGGTATTATATTATTGCGTAGGAGATGGTTTCAGATTTGAAAGTAGCGAAAGAGATCAGAGGGCCTTAGAACAACTGCAGATTTCCATCTGTCTGGGAACTGGCTAAGGGAGAGGCTGAAGATCTTAGTGAGAGGGCTAATAACTTCTTCAAGAGTAAGGGACAGTAGTTTTAGGTCCAGAGAGTCCCAGCTATTTCTTGAATTGGCTATTGCCTTCCTAATGTACGTGTAGGCTTCATGCTTCTTGGTTGCTTTGAAGCAGAAGGGTGGGAGTGATGGAGAGTGTGGGGTGTTGGTAGTGCCTTCAGGGGTATCGATTTTATCAAAGAAGTCAGGGGGGAGAACTGAGCTGAGATCTGTGAATGCAGTATTGAAGGTGTTTGCGATTGTCACAGGGTCCAGAGTTATTTCTCCATCTGTAACAAGCATTGTAGGGGATGTTTTTGGCTGCTTTCCTGTCACTTCTTTGATGTTATTTCAGAACGCTCTTCTGTTTCCCCAAGTATTAGTGAGGGCATCCCTATAGTGGGTGCTTTTGTGAAGTCATTACGTGCCCGTTTATAATTCTGGATATCAGTTGGCGACCCGGTGTCTCGGGACAATTGCCAGAGACGGTCCCTTGATTTTAACTGCGCTAATAAATCAGCGGTGAGCCAGGGATTGCATAGTGTCTTGACTTTACATAGTTTGTGGGGGGCGTAGATGTCACAGGCTGTGTTGAAGATGGAGAGGAAGGAATCCAAGGCCGAGTTAACATCAGTAGCTTTGTAGACAGGCAACCACTCCAGCTGCCTGAGGTAGGACTTCAGGAGGTTCAAGTTACCATGGGGCAGGAATCTGCTATTGATGACAGATGGTGGAGGTTTGCAGAATTTGTTAGACCATTCGCCGATGACAGAAGAGTGATCACTAAGAGAATCCGGTAGGATGGAGATATTAGAGATGTGGGTAGGGTGGCTGGTAAGAACCCAATCGAGTAGGGAGCTGGTCTTGGTTCTGTAGCTGTGCCTGGTGGGGGAGGCAACCATCTGGGTTAGGTTTACAGCGGAGATGGAATCCTTGAGTCCACCAGGATCTGGGGCAAGCCAGTTGATGTTAAAGTCGCCAAGCATGATGAGCTCTGTTCCAGATGGTTGTGCTCGGACAAAGTCCAGAGCAGCATAGAGACCTTTCACTTGCTCCTTAGGAGGGATGCAGATGGCAGCGAAAGTGAGGACTTTTCCATGGGCTCCGAGGATGATCATAATTGGGAGGATCTGAGCAGATGAATCAGCGGGTGAAGAGGTTTAGGGGTGGCCCAGTAGGGACTCTTTGAGATATATTGCACAGTCCTGACCTCTTTTGGCCTGCTGATCAAGCCTGAAAACAGTGTAGCCTGGTAAGGCAATTGTCAAGTCAGGGACTTTCGTCGTAAGCCAGGTTTCAACAATCGTGGGACATCGGGTTTATGCTGATTAGTGAAGACTTGTAAGGCATCAAGCTTTGGGAGGAGGCTACAGATGTTCAGCTTTGCAAATGAGAGTGCCCCTAGGTAGTTAACTTTGTTGGCCGAGTCAATAGCTTTAGGCCCTGGGTTAGGGTGAATGTTTCCAGACAATAGTAGCAGGAGGAGCAGTAATTTTAGAGAACACAGGCGTAGGTCCCTGAGGAAGAGTTTGCAGGACTGTACCTTGCTGTTTGGTCGAGGGAGTTGCCAGTGCTGGTCCCCGAAAAGCGTTGTATAGACCAAGTAAGGGACAGGAGGTGGGGAGAGGCCAGGAATCTCTGTACTGGGTTCCTAGGGGAAGCCATTCAGCATCTGTGGTAGGGAAAAGGATGTAGAGCGGCATAAGAGAGCGGGTGCCTAGTTGGAAGAGGATGAGGTCAAGGTGATATTTGAGAAGGGGGGAGGGGTAACAGGCACCAGGGATGTAGCAGAGTGGGAGTAGCGGCATGAAAATGATAAGTTGCACCAGCATGTTGGGATAGTAGGGCCAGTGGCCAAGGGAGGCAGGCAAAGAGTGGACAACAGAGGGGCACAGAGGGAGACAGAAATAAGAGGCCTGGAAACAGAAGATAGCAGGCACTGGAAAAGAGTGGAGGGGGTAGGAGAGACTACCAGTCACAGTGGTGACTAGACAGAGGGGTGAGAAGGGAGGGAGGAGACTGGAGTGGCCGAAAGGAGAGGGGAAGTACTAGAATAGTGGTCCAATGGTGTAGAGCTAGGGGGTTAGCTCAGGTAAGAGGGAGGAGCTAGGGTCTATTTAATAAAGGTAGGAGGGGGATGGGTGTAAAATTTCGGCGCTTTCCTATGACATTCAATGGGCGCTGAAGCCCAGGACAGTGTTAGGAAGCCGGTCCAATCGGAGAGTAAGGCATAAAGGCCAAGTCCAATCACAGGCGGCTGAGGACAGCGCTAGCCAATGGGAGCTTAGTTAGAGCAAGAAAGGATTAGGGTACTCCATCATCATACAAGTCTCCTATAGTGTGTAGCATATCGTGCGTACCTTTGTTCATCCATTCACTGTAAGCCCCTAATTGTGGACTGGTTGCCTGATGTGTGGATCGTAACTTCTAAGTGGATTTCTCGCAGTGAGAGCATCAGTTTGTACCACAACCTTTTATGGGCTTCCAACCAGAGAGATACAGTGTTTGAGGCAAAGGGACTGGACAGCTTCTGAGGGTGCAAGGTGCATAACATGGGGCTTAGAAAGTTTTCTATAAGAGTAGTTCCTAATGAATCCTCCTCTATATATCTCCATGCTTGCTGTCACTGGCCTACATCCGAGGAATAAATATGTGCCAACTGAGCAGCCAAATGGCTTCTTACAACCGACAAAGGCCTTTGTGCAACAGAGAATCTCATGCTTGATATGGACTGCCCTGCCAGAAAAAGATGAGATTAAAAAATATTCTATTATTACATACAAAAAGTCTGTTGTGTGCACTGGTGCCATGGGGGGGGGGGGGTTACGAGCCGGTGTTGGCAAATTTCAACACGGGTTCATAACTTGATTGTTTTTTAATATTTTTACACCACATTTACAACATAGCCGTCTTATTATGCCACCTCATGAAGAAAGGAACAGTACAATTTCAACTGCTGTCCACAAGGCACTTTCACGCAGTGGCTGCGAAATCAACTTTCGGGATGCAAAAAAAACATTATGCCCAGGATCTGGAAAATGACAGCTGTCATGTTCATAAGGTGCAGTGAAGAGATGGCTATGATGAAAATTTGGGGTCAAAATACTGAAAAGTACCAAAGGTACGAGCCTGCATTTGTTAATTCAAGTGCCTGTTCGTAAACTTTGTTGTTTGTTAATATTTTCAAACCAAACTTTCAGTGTAGCATTCTTATTACCCCACCTCATGAAAAGTGCCAGTGTCATTTCATTCACTCATCCTGAAAGGTGATTTTGCAGAGCCACCACGCCACTCTGCGCCACAGGTGCAAAAACATGTTTCAGGCAGGATACGACAAACGACAGCTATACTGTTCATAAGGAGGTGCGAAATGGCGGCAATGTTGAAAATCTGGAGTGAAAATATTAAAAACTGGCGGAGTTAGGAGTGTGCATAGAAACTGCATAACGCACGCTCATAACACTGTCATTTTTGGGGAATTTTTTTCACCAAATTTAAAACATGGGCTTTTTGGGACCCCACCTCAAGACCAGTGGCACTGCCCCTTCATTAATCGGTCCCGAAAGGTGATTCCACAGCACCGTGAAATCACCTTTCGGACAGAGTACCGAAATTACAGTGCTCAGGAGGTGGGGTCCCAGAACCCCATGTTGAAAATTTGGGCCAAATTCCTAAAATGGCTGAGATATCAACCTAGTTGTAACCCCCCCCCCCATTGATTCCCATTATATGGCTTACCTTGAAATCTTCACTTTGCCGGCTGGCTTTGAAGAGTGCAGATATGTTCCTGGTCCACAGAAGATCGTTGCTCCTCCTGAGGCAAGTATGGGTAAGGGGGGTGGGGAGGTCGGTGCACAGTGAGAGGGTCAGGATGGGGGACAGGAAGACAACGATGGACGGTTTTTTTATTTCAGGTTTAAAGAAATAAAGACATGGGACGGTTTTCTTTTTTTTTTTTTTTATATATGGAACGGATGTGAACATTTCTGGACACTGGGAGTGTGCTTCCCAGTGTCCGAGGGATGGGGAATGGGCGTGCAAGGAGGAGCAGCAGTGGAGGGAGAGGAGAGGTAGGGTTGCGTGTGTGTGTGTGGGCTCAAACATGTGCGTGCGTGGTAGTGATAGCAGCAGTGGAGGAAGTGGTGGGAGTGATTTGCTGGTGGCGGGCCTCAAACAGAACTGGGTGTGGGTGAGGATCAGCAGCAGGGAGGAAGCGGGAGGGAGGGATTTGCTGGTGGGGGGCCTCCAACAGAACGCGGGTGTGGGGAGGATAGCAGCAGTGGTAGCGAGTGATTTGCTGGCGGGGGGGGGGCTCGAATGGGAACACAAGGAAGACAGAAGCAGTGGGCAGGCTCAGCACGTTCACACTGTAAGCGCTACGGCAGTGTGAACACGCAACCAGGAAGTCAATATAATGCAGGGCTTTACACATCAAAGGTCCGAACCGTGCCACTACTGGTGCGGCTCTGTCCTTTAAAAAGTTGGCCAACTCCACCCCAATAACAGAAATTGAATCATCCCAAGCCTGCCGACCCACTGGCCTGCCACTTGTTACGGAGCTCTCCACTGGGGACACCCCCCTCACACCCCTGTATAGCACCTCTCACGTCAAGGAGTTTGCGCGCATGACAAACTCAAAAGGAAAAATTAATAAAGTCAGTCAAATTATAATAAAACTAAAGAAAATAGCTGAAGTCCAGTGAGGTAATGACAAAATTAGAAAACTGTTAGAATGTAAAAGTATATATTGTAGCCAGCCTCGTGGCGCTGAGAACTGAGGTGCTGGACACCACACCAGCGACCTGGGTTCGGGAACAAGCCTTGGTTGTCAGGGGAGGGCTGGAGTTGGAATGAGCTGCTGTGAGGCAGCTCTGCTCTCCAAGGGGAGGGACGCTGTCACCACGCCGTACAACTGCCACCAGGTGGAGGCCTGGGACAGTGCAGGACGGAGGGTGGCACGAAGGGAGGGTACCGTGGGACTGTGTGTGCTCGCCTCCATGTGCATTTGTAACAAGGGGAGAAAATGGAGCTGGCAGGCTCCATGATGGTTCCAAATGCGATCCTGGTAACTGGAATGCAGGCTGTGGATTGGGGGGTGGGTAAAGCCCTGCCTGCCTGCCTGCCTGCCAGCTTTGGGGAAAACTGGGGGAAAAGCAGAATTAAAAAAAAGTATATATTGTACTGATGCATACTAAAGAATATTATTTCGTTTTTGATGACCGGGTAGGTGCACTAGCCATAACAATGACTTTTTTCAGGCATGACCCAAGAGGGTACAAAACAAAACATTACAACAACAGGTTACAATATATAAGATCATAACTATTCAAAGGTAGGACTACAGAGCAGGCTGGTGATTACATTACAGACAACAGTGGAATAAATAAGAGACAAGAACAAAATTAAGGTAAAAGAGTTAACATTTACATTATACAAATAATTTGGTTTGGTCATAAGTGCTAATATTATCACGGACAACTTGGAAAGATTATGACTAGGAGACAGAGGCATTTGAGGAGTAAGATCTAGGATGATGTGGAGGGGTAACGTAAAGGGGGAAATGGGGATTTGAGAGATGGGGGTAGGATAGGATGGGAAAGATAGGGACATATTGAGAGATTAAAGATCCCTAGGTAATGAGAAGGTACTAAAACAGGAGGTTGGAAGAAGAAAAACTATGCATCGGTAGGGGTCAATAGACTAAGAAGTGGCAGGAAACATAGGGAGAGGAGATGGAGACTAGGGTGGTTTAAAGCAGGTGCAGCAGGAGGAGTCAACAAGATTTAGTCGAAGCAATTTCTTAAAGGAGGCATGAGATGATGCTAGTCGAGTACTTAGAGGAAGGGAGTTCCAGAAATGGGGGGCATGACAGGCAAAGCACTAGCACCTTTGTTCTGTATCTAGGAATGTGAACGGGGCATTATTTGCTGAATGAAGACCATAGCTGGAAGAATGGTCAATAAATAGTCCTGCCAGTGGTTTGGGAATTTGGGCTCTGATAGCGTTATCTATGAGTGATCCGTAAGCATAAGATCTGGCTGCTGAAGGGGGAAGCCATCCAAGGACAGTGTAGAGGAGGCAGTGGTGTTTCAACCTAGGCGAGGAGGAAGCATAACGACAGATGTAGTTGTAAGTAACATCCCATTTTTGAAAGCCAGATTTACTGGCGGAGGCATAGGTTGCTACACCGTAGGAGAGACATAGTAGGAGTATTCCTCGAGCTATAGAAAGCCTAGCAGATGGTGTGAGAACATAGCTAGTCCGGTAGGCAATACCAAGTTTCATATTAACTAACTTGCAAGTCTGCTGAATATGGAGATGGAAGTTGAGAGTCCGGGCAAGGGTGATTCAGAGATATTTAAACGAGTTTACTACCCCAACAGATGAGCCATTTGCAGTGGAAACTTGGAAATTAGCTTGGGAGAGTTTGGGTTTAGTGTTGGACCCAAATAACATGAATATTAACATTAATTTACTGTAAAAAGAAAAAAAATATAGCTGACCTAACCTTTACAGAACAGGATTCAGGGACCTTTAATGAAGCGACTGGAACATATACAGTGACTCAAGTAACATCCACATTTGGATTAACACAACCATGTGAAAAGGCAAGAATTTCCATCTTTTCTTTTTTCTAATCTATTTATATCTCCGGTGGACCGGAACTCTCTCGGGCAGTCCACTCACCTGCTGCTCTATCGCCCACTGTGACCACCTACCCCCTCAAAGTCGTCAGTGCTCCCCGCGGGCCCCGGGGCCCAAACCCACGAGGAGATCAAGGGGAGGAGGCAGTGGCCCAGTGTTGGGCATGTGGCAGTTGAGACACTGGGATGCTGTTGCCTATCCAGCCCACAGAGGTTTTTGGAGTGCTTCCCATCCCCTAGATGGCAGGACATGTGGTGATGCCATGGTGCACGGCAACTCCGCGGCATCTGCCACCTCCCCTCGTTGCTGGTCCGAGATCCTGCAGTTCCCCTGGTCTCCATCTGGGGACACTGGACAACCCCAACACCCTCCCCCGGGGAAGGGAGAGAGGTCCTGGGGACTCTCGATCCCTTCCCTCCCTGCCGACCCATGGTGCCCAAACTCGCTCCTGAACACGGGCCGCCGGCGTGGCCCAAGGTGTGGCGTTCAGTGCTTCAACCCTCAGCGCCACCAGGCCGACCAAGAATTTCCATCTTTCACAGTCCTGTTGCAATGCTTGTAGTATAGGGGCATACATTTCCCAAAGGTTACACAACTGGTGATTGGTAACTAGTCCCAGATGTTACCTCATCCGTACGTGTCAAAACTGCCATTGTATAGACTAGGAGAAATTGGTGGGCTACAGTCTAAGGGTATTATTTCACTTTTGCTACAGTTTATTTGGTGTCCTGATGGGGGTCCATATTGGAACTGGACTAACACAGGTACAGCCCTGATAGGGTCAGCTAGAAAGAGAAACATCTTATTTACGAAGAGGTAAGTTACATAGTGGGTCCCAGATAGTTGTTGTCTCTGTATATTTGGTTGGGTTTGGATGGCTATAGCCAGTGCTTTAATGGTTAGGATATATAGAAAGAGTGAGCAGCCGTTTTGTACTCATGTAAGGCAGAAAGATTCAGATAAACAGGAACTGTTCTCCACCCAATTATTTGGGTCCCAAATTTTATTTTTCTAGGGTTCTAAACAGATTTCCACTCCAGGGTATTAAATAAGATCAAAAAAATTGATTAGCAGTTTCTTTGCATGAAAGTGCTAATCAGCTGTGAAAACACAAAGCACTTAGCATAGAATGATTAGCAAAATTTAAAAAAATATATATTGTTTTTATTCATTTTGTCTCTTGTGCCAAGGACTTACTCAAAAAATGGTTAGCAGTCTACTGCTATGCATTTCTGGAAATGGTCAGCATTACCTCCTGTTTTGCGTAGCATTTTACTACGCTATACCAGCTATTTAATACCCTGTATTCTAACAAACACCTTTTGTGCATCTAATGCAAGAAGGTATGACTGATTAGCTTTCTGCTTTTTTAATATTTTTATTAACAATTTTTTGCGCAGCCACTACATACAATAGTGCATAGAAGATCTCTATAGGTGACCATAATTACAGGAGTATCCATGGTTCTAGTAAAACTGGCTAAGGAGATACCTGCCTCCTGACACAGCAATGGGGACATTGCCACCTTCTGATTACTTATACCATTCCCGTTTTCTTTAAACATACGTCTGAATATTATAGTGGAGAGGGGTTCGAGGGGAGAATCAGAGGAGACTTTACCAGGTAAAAGATAAGGACAGGTATCTCCCACAAGACATCCTGCATCCGGGCAACACCAGACCAGGCTTCCGCTGAATAGCCAGCACAGCAGGTACCATCCCCCTCAAAGCCCAACCGTCTTACACATCTGATGTGATTTTTAGGGAAGTAAGGCAGTATCATGATGCATAACATATGTAACCCAAGAATTCCACCTAGAAGTAAATACTTCCACCTTTTCATTCAGGCTACACATAATCTTCTCCATTTTATAGATGTAACTAACTGTGGCCCTCCAATGGTCTAAAGTAACATGTTGAGCGGTTAACCATGTTCTAATTATGTACTTCTGAGCTGCTAATATCATAATGCCAAGTAAGTATTTAACATGTCTATCCTTCAGTCCCCTAGAGTAAATGTGGAATAGGTACATTTGAGATACCAGTAATGTTGGAACACGTAATACCTCTGAGATGGCCCTCTCCAGTGCCCGATTAAAGTTTTCAAGCACAGGATAAGACCACATTATATGTGAATGGGTAGCCAGGGAGGTACCACAATCTCACCAACATGCCGTAGTACCACCTCTCACATATCTGGCAGTAATGGCTGACATTCAGAAGAATATTATAAGACGTTTCCAGGTGTATTCATGCCATACGTGCGAAGGTGTAATCCTGCTCCCACTCAGACGCCTCAATCTGTATACCCACTTCCTCCCCCCACCTAGTGGCTACATATATAGTGCTATGCCTTTGTGTTTCTTGAATGGTCTTGTGGATGGTGGAGATAAGGTGACTAGAGTTCTTCGCAAAAGTATACCGTTACCGTGCACTACACGTCATTGTGCAGTAGCGGTATACATGTTATTCAAATGGGTACCGTGTTTGGGCGGTAGCAGTATACTGCACTACCGGTATACTTTTGTGCGATCACCACTGTATATTCCTCTTTTGCCAATTGCGAAATGAGTTGTCAATGTGTGCTGGTTCAAAATCATCTAACTGTGCAAGTAGGCAAACCCAAATAAGCTGGGGAGCCAACCCCACGGTGTCCACCACTCTCCACACCCCCCCACACCCTTCTGACTCTATGGATCCAAGGGTTTGCAGCAGCACCGCTCGTAACATTTATCTAGTCATTTCCTGGAAAGGTAACAAATACCTTTCCATTTCTAGCCACCGAGGGCCTGAACCATGCACGTGCCAGTGAAAAAGGATGCAGAGCTGGGCCATGGCACAGAATAAGTACAGATCCGGTAGACCCAGACAACCTCTGCTCTTGGGGAGCATTAAGGTGGAAAGCCTAACACACCGTTGGCCCTGCAATAGATATCTGGCGATGGCTCCCTGCCATTTCTTCCAGTCCTGCTGTGCCACCTGTAATGGGACATTATGGAAGATGTACATGAAGCGAGCCAGGACCACCATGCAGACAAGAGTCGATGTGCGAATTAGGGGTAAGGTATGCCACCTCTGTAAGTCTGTTAATTGGCTAGTAAGGGGCCCATAATTTACCTCATAAAGCCTTTCCAGACTATGGGGAATTTTAATGCCCAGATATTTTATTTATCCAAGGTCCCAGAAAAATGGGTATTGCTGTCTCAATTCTGGGCTCGGAGTATAACAGAAAGGGAGGACTTCCGTTTTAGTGGGACTCGACTTGTAAGCTGAAATAGCACTAAACTGGGCTAATATGCAGAAAACCTTTGGAATCCAAGTCTCTGGGTCCGAAACATAAAGAAGAACATCGGCTGCATAAAGTGCTGCACCATGCTCTCGGTCTCCTATCTGGGGCCCCTTATAAAATGCACAATTAGTTTTTTGTTTTGACCACCTCTAGGCAATACTCATTGTGCACTGAATGTTTTTTCCAGTATTTCCCCCCTTGATATACTCTGCAGTTCACAAAAATTGATGAAGGTAAAACAAGCTCTAACTGGGATGTACTAACTTTAGCAACTGCCTTATAGTTTAAGAATATAGGATGATAGGATTAGGAAGGACAGTATATAGTTGCCATCCGAAAGACCGAAGGAGAGACCCTCTAGACAAAGCAGATACCACGTCATATTGTGGGCGGCCCACAGTCAGCACTGCTGGTGAAAGCTACTGTCAACGGGAGCGCCCTCTGGTGGATACCCAAGTGTATACCCTGCTGCAAGAGATACCCTCGAAGAAGATCAATTGTTCCCTCAGTACTGGGAGGAAAACCTCATAAAACTCTAACTGGCAAGCCATCTAGATCAGGGGCTCTCCCTTCAGTTAGCTATTTTATGGCCACCTTGACTTCTTCCTACCGCAAGGTTGCATCCATGCCCACCCCTGCCACAATCGTAACCTGAATGACAGCAAGAGAGTTCAGAAAACCATTAGAGAGGGGGTTACTGGAGTAATCTCTACAATACTGTTGCTGGCACAAATTTTGATATCCCTGACTGAGTAGCAGAGTAATACATATCACCCCTCTCTGTCTGTAGCTGTTTTCTTGCCAAGTTGACAATTTCTCACATTGATCCCCTTAACAGTACCCTCTAGCATTTGATAGGATAGTTCTTCAATCTTATTGTTTAGGCGAAAGTGAGATCCAGAATGATTAAGTTTTGCCTGCAGCGAGCCTTCGTTAGCTTTAGCCCACAAAGCCGCATGCCAGGCCGCAGTTCAGTTTATTTTGTAAAGTCTGAATCAAGGCTCCATTATGCGTACAGTGCCATCAGACTATTACACTTAATGGAGCCCCCAGCCGCCATACCCGTTCGTGGACTTACAAAATAACTGAACTTCCTTGCGCGCATGAAAATGCCGCCTTTGTGGGCTAAAGCTAAACCGGAGGGTAAGCTTTACGGGGTAAGGAGCTAATCGTTTGCTACAGTTCTCCTTTAAAGAGGACCTTCCCCAGTCACTCTGACTTTGATGCATTAATTACCCCTTCTTGCATTGATTCTGGAATTGTATTTCATTACTGTCTGCTGCAGTTAGTTTTTGCATTCTGAGCTGCTAAAAACTGCGGGGTGTACCAGAGCTTCTACAGCAAGCCTGGTGTTGCTGTGGGCCCAAGGTTATACTGCTGACATCATTGTAGGTCAGAGTCAATTTCACAAAAAAAAAAAAAAAAAGACTGACAAGGCATTTAGATTTTGGCATTGCTAACAGGGTGTCTTGGGGAAGGGGGAACACAGCATGTACACTGAGTACTGGTAGATTTCCTTTGCAACAGTGTTGCAATTGCATGGTACTGCACAAAGTGAGTCACTCCTCTATCCTACAGTGATGTCTGTTATAAGGAGCTATCAGCTCAGCAGCTGAACAGCAAAGGCAACTGCAGCATGGCTCAAAAACAAATCCAAATTATGGAAGGCAGAGTAAACCTTGGCCAGAAATAACAAATGCATACACCTTTTCAGGTCTAGTAGTGCATATAATGACTACAAGCTGTAACTTTTTGGACCATCAGGGAAGGTCCTCTTTAAAGAACTATACTTAATTTTAGCTTTTTTCAGGTCTCTACAAATCTGAGGAGCGACCCCTAATATGCTGCTTCCCTAGTTCCCCGATTTCCTGAACATCAACCTGTCTATGGTGCTGCCTATTTTGACAGTACCTCCCACCATATTAAGATTTTGAAGGGAACCCAGCATAGTGAGGGTTTCTTGCAAAAGCCCACCTCAGTCAAAAGTTTGGGATCAAGTCTCCAGGTTTCAGTTACAGGAAATCCTAGAGCAATCTTCTTTATAAGAAGTGAGACATGATCAGAAATCAAAATTCACCCATAATCTGCATGGATCACAAATGGAAGGGTGGTAGCTGACAACAGTAATATATCTATATAGGCACAGGAGTTGTGGTCCTGGGGGAAAAGAATATTCACTTCCGGAAGAGTAAAGTGCCCGCCAAATATCAAGCAGGTCTTGTTCATTTGCTAAGATTTGCTGTTGCAAAGTCTGGGCGACCTTTGCCAGGGGTTAGGGGGCTGCAAAAGACTGGTAAAGGAACATGTCCTACTCAGTTCATATCCCCTCCCCAAAGACAAACAGACGTGGATAGGATGCCAAGGTGACAAAGACAATGAAAGAAAGGAATATCATCAGTGTTTGTGCCATATATTGAGGTCAGGGTGACCTGTTTGAGACCCACTACTGCCTGTGCAATGTTATACCCCGGACTGCAAGTAGTATTTCAACACCTGCATTGGGAGGTTGTGATGGAACCAAATTGCTGAGCCATGAGCTTTGGGTCTAATAGGTTATTGCCATCTCTCTGGTGCAGCAGTCGGGTTACCACTTCTGATGCTGGCGATCCAGATTCTGGAACGAGACACAGTTATCAGGAGCTGTCAGGCAAGAGGAGGGTACCATCCTCCCCTACAATACTGCCAACATGGGTGATCACAAGTTATAGTAGTGTGTTTAGTACTGCAGTTAGATGGCCACAGTTGGGTGGGTTGTTGCCGACATAAGCACGCTAACACAGTATGTGTGTGTGCGTGCGCGCGCACGCGCCCTTGACATCCTAGGGGATCGAAAGAAAATTAGAAAATGGCTCTGGCAACTGTGACAACAGAACCGGCATATCCAGACCCTGCACCACTGCCTGAGATACTGACTGACAATGACTAAACTCGGGGGCTAACTCCCCCACCTCATCCCCGCCTGAAGGGGTATAGCAAAGGCTCTATAGAGACAAGCACTCAAGGCTGGAGTACAGGGGATCAAGTACACCTTAGTTGTTCCTGAGGGAGACGGATACCAGAGGCAGGAAAAGGATATAAAGAGAAGGTACAAAACCAAAAAAAATGAGGTTATAAGTTCACCACCCCAGAATTTCTGGAACTACTCTGACTCTCAATGGGGCATGTGCATATTTCTTTAAACCTGAGAATGTAAATCTCTGATTTTTTGATACATGACAATACCCTCTTTCCCTTTACTACATTTTAAGAGCCTTGATGTTCCATGGCATATTAAGATGGTTAGCCATATTCATCTTCTAAATTATGGTATATGGTTAGCCATATTCATCTTCTAAATTATGGTATAGCAAAACTACATGCAGAAAACTCAACCGAAGCCACACAAGGCTGACTGGGTACAAATTCCTGTAATCTAGGTTACCTGAAGGGAGGGCTCTGTGTAGCCTGAAATCTTGTATTCTGAAAATTTCTTTTTGGTCCAATAAAAGATATTAGATCACCTTCTTTGTTTATCTGTAATTTGTGTAACAATGTACAACTACTTCAGAGTCTGCTGTGTACTCGATTTATTATTGAATTTTTGGCCATTCTGTACCCTGCTTTAATTATGTACAACTGGTAGCATGTGAAAAAGGGCTATATAGCTCATTTTGCTCTCCAGTATAAAAATGAGAAATAAGGAAAAATTTAGGTGACAGACTAGATGTAACCTGATGTGCTGTAAACAGCTTTGTAGGAAAACTGGGGTAACTTGTCCTTTTCTCTAATAAACAAAAAATCTTCGTTAGACAAATAGGAACTCTTGTTGCGGTGCAAATCCACGTGACTGAAAGTTTCCCTTTCACTTCTTACATCCCTTCCACAAACAACCAAACTGACCCTCCTTACATCCATCAGGGCTAGCAACAGGCTAGCCACAATACTCAAGAAAAATGTAGTGGTGAAGTTCATGTGCTTAGAACTTTGTACTGTTAGAACCTCTTTCCTATGCAAAACAGTGTTCCGCTGACCCAGAAGATAACATTCTGGCTGTTTATGAAGTCTATACCAAAAAGGACAAAAGAAAACAACTCACTTGGCCCACATCAGATCAGGTACTTGACTTGCAAATTGTTCACTTGATTAGATCACTGCCCCAGGGTGAAGCAAAACAAAAGCGAAGTAACCCACACAATCCTGCAGCGAGTCAAGTCTGTCTGCAACAGTTGCCTGTAATTAGTCCCTTTCTCTAGACTGGCAGAGTGGCAATGAAAGCGGTTCAATCTTTGGCTGGTATGGATAAACTGAAAGAAGAAAAACTTGAGGGAATGCATACTCACACTCCTGTTCCTGCTGCGATGGTACCCTCAAATGTCCTTTAGCAAGAGCAAGCAATTATTGAGCTAGTGATCTGCTGTGCATGCACCCTGCCTATGAACTGAGGGACCCAAATACTGGAGGGTAGTTCTGTCTGTTGCCACAGAGTAGAGAAGGAAGATGGCACTGAATCAGATTTTCTGTTTGCAACACCCCCCAACAGCAGCACAGATTCCAGACTTTGCTAGAGCCCCAACCTACGGATGGAACTGCATATCAATGTGGAGAATTGGGTAAGACGGGCAGCCCATCCTGAAGCAGCTTGAATGAGTGCGGGAGGCTGTGACAGGGTGAGCCCTGTCTGGGGTGGATGCCCATGTGTGGGATGCCCACCCCCACCCCCCAATTCCTTTCGCTCTGTTTCTGTGGGGTGTGCACTTGCACTGGGGTTGAAAATGAAATACGTTTGCTGTATGCTTGTCTATTTCAGGGTGTCACACTTAACGATTTAATGGAAATAAAAGGAAAAAGATACAATGAGTTCCAAAGGTTGGCAGGAGAAGGGAGAAGAGAAGCATGCCCTCGTTCTCCTGTTCCCCTTGCAAACCCAGTGGAACCCTCTTGGACTTACTATCTTATTAAAACTATCTTCTGAGATGAAACAAAATGGAAACATAAAATCACCTTAACATAAAACGCCCTTATCCAAGAAAAGAGGAGTTGAGTCTAGGCTAGAAAAGATAACACGTATGAACATGTTATGTCTTTACTGTTTGATGGGGAACTCCTAAGAATAAGAGGTTTACACTGGTTTTAGTAAAAAAGGGTGGATCACCTGACGGCGATGTCATCCACCACTTGGGAGTAACAAATATAGATAGGGAAATCAGTTGAATACTGACTACCAAGTGAGGAGGACCTCAGAAGTGTGTGCTTGTTTCCACACTGTTCTATTTGCAAAGGCTGAAGCCAATCCTCAGGAATTTTCGAAATTAGAAAGTCTGCGGGATACTGGACAGTGAATAACCTTTTGCTTTCTGTATGCTTATTATTTTAATTTTTTTTATTTTCTGATTTGAATAAAATAACAACTCATGTTTACGTTTTGATGCATCTGACGTCTGGTCTGTTATGTCTGTTTTACCCCACACCTTCACAGAGGCCTTTTAACAAGAATGGTAAAGAACTGGTACCAACAGGGAGCATGGAAGCAAGCTTGGAACCGGCAGCTGTATCTCCCACAACTACAATGATTGGGAGTCAACTACCATGTTCTCTGGCGATCACAGTACATGTCATGAGGGGTTCTGTGCAGGTAGTGCTGCATAAAACAAATCGGAGGGCCAAAATGAGCAGTACAGTGCTTCCTCAATTATCTGCCATGCTGTTATCGGCCACACTCTATTATCTGCCAAATTTTGTTTGTACAAAATATTGGCCAGTCCACTGCCCTTTATTACCAACACCTTCGATTATCCGCCACCCTTAATTATCTGTCCAATTATTCTTGTACGAAATTGGTCAGATAATTGAGGGTGCATTGTATATACTCATACTGCCAGAGCAGCATGTCTTTCTTCCAGAGCTGCTTCCTCAGTCTCGATAAATCAGTCAGCTGCATCCATCACTGTGACAAAAAGTGGTTTGGCAGCCTGGGCCATGAACCCGGAGGTGGGAAGGAAAAAGGCAACTAAATGGCCATTTTTACTGTGGAGCTGCTGCTTCACATTTGTGAACACCATACTTCTACTCTGTAGAACTTTGCTATAATCAGGAAAGGAGTTCTTAGAGCTGCTGTCCACTTCTTTGTGAATGCCCAATTTCACCCCCGCCCCTCCTTTTGCCTGGCTGCCTGAAGCATCCGCTCTTTGTATGGATTCAGAAATGGTGAACTATAATAGGATGTGGTGATCCTCTGGAGCAGACTACTTACTGGCAGGTTGGTGAGCTCTTTCTAGGTCTATGTATGTACCCCTCAGGTCCTATATCAGAATTTTGGCAGCTAACGCCGCATGAACTCCACCGGATCCTTGCCCGTAACATCCTTGGGGAGACCAATGACAAGGACATTTGATCTCCTTTCTCTGTTGTCCTGATCAGCCACTTTATCCTGCAAGTAGTTAGTAACCGATTTTTGTGCCACAGTAAAGTCCCAGCCGAGGCCACCAATGCTGTCCTCCAAGTTAGTGATCCTTTGTGTTCAGCTTCAACAAGTCGGGTAGTGTGCAAGGCAGATATTTCTTCCAAAAGGGTGGTCATCATTTTTTTTTCTGTTTACAGGCTTTCCTCCCCCAGATATACTTGAGTTGCAGTTCCATAGAAGGACATCAAATCTGAGAACTTTGCTGGCTGATTTTAGCAGGATTTAGTAGCGACTTTGAGGGAACTGAGCTTCAGGCCACAGCTTGCCGGCTCAGTAGCAGCACCACTCCCCCAAAACTAGCTTCTTTGTCATGGTGTGCAACATTTTCAAGTCTGAATGGATCCTATGCTCAGATTTTACAACTTCTCGCTTTTAAGAGATACCACTGTTAGTTATAAAATAAAATTGCAAAAGAAAATCTAGAAATTTTATTGGTTAAAACAGGTCACCTCCGGCCGGTGGCACTGAGGGTTGGCGCTGGGCGCCACCGCCGGTGCCACCGGCTGACCCAGGTTGAGGGCGTGCTGGGGTCCGGCGGGGCTCGGCCGGGGAGGAGGATCGAGGGTCCCAACGGATGCTCTCCTCCTCAGGGGTGGTTACCAACCCCGAGAAAGCCAGTGGGAGCATGGGCTGAAGGCTTTATGGCCCGTTCACGGAGTCCGGGAGGGGACGCTGTCAGGTACTTGAGAGACATGCCTGCACGCCGCCTCTGGACATTCGCTCATCCTTGTGCCGGGCGCCCAGGGGCGGGGTTGAGGGGGGAGTACAGAAAAACAGAAAAAACCCTTCGGTGGTCCTAGATGAAGACTGCTCCACCCAGGAGACCACCAATTCCCAGGACACACCCCACTGTGCAGGACAGGAGGGGAAGAGAAAGCACTCTAGGGGCAGATCCGGGGGGGGGCAAGTGGATCCGGAAAAAAGGTATGAGCAGTCTGATGGAGGGGAGGCCGGAGGCAGGAAGGTGGATAAATAAAGAACGCAAAAAAAAAAAAAAAAAAGGTCACCTGATCATGCATTCAATCTTTACAGATGTATAGTCAGGTCTCCAATCTCCTTTCTATGCCCCCTAAAAACTGTTATTCACAACACATTAATTTTATAAGCACAATAATACATTTCAGCATTAGTTAAATCAAAAATGTTTAGACAGGTGAACTCTCACATCTAGATTTCTAGGTACTGGAACTGTCATTTCTAGGTGGTGAAACTCTCCTACAGTAGTCAACAGAGAAAGATGGCAGAGGTGGCGGCACTGTCATACAATCTTTTAAGAGGTGGTGGAACCGAGTTCCTGTGGCCTCCTGTCCAATTATTTGGGTCTGCATCAAAGAGTTTGCGATGCACTTACCAGGGTTTATGAGGATTCTCAGCTTTCGGCCTCATGCCTCACAAAACCCTTGGGGGCATGCTCATGCTTTAATGCACACCTGTCACACATTATTGCTCACTTAATGAACATTCCAACAAGGCTGGAAGCACGCACTCTGAAGGGCACAGTAGCTTGCTCCAGCTTTCTTTCTTTGCAGCAGTCTGAGTGCCACAGGCTCAAATGTCTGTCTGATTTTACTTAATACTGTACTAATACACCACAAAACCTCTGTCCAAGGAGGACAGCTTCTGACTCTAAACTGGGGTTTGGTTAAGTAAATGAAAGCAATGTCCACATTCCGTACATGTGGAAAAAGTTTGCCTTTTTCCTTGCTCATAACCACATTATATTAAAACCATACGGTTCAATTTTTCGAAAAGGATAGAAATAGCAAACCTTTTAAATAAGAGGTGTAAATAAATACACACATCAACAGTCAAAAGTAACCCTAGATTTTTGTTTAAACCACAGACTGTCAGAGCATCTGAAGTTCAGCTGCATCTTGCCACTTCTTTAATTTTATTTATATCTAAAATGTGGTGAACTGGGTGGGTACGCTGTGCCAAATATCGATTCCAGGTGTGACTCAGGAAGGGGTACGTGTAAGAAACACAATAACATTATATAATCCGCAGTAAGCAAACACATTATTAGCAGAAATACAGAGTAGCCCCAGGGAAATATGAATGTGACAACACCAGATCTAGGGTACGAGTACCCTGAATTAGGGTCCTGAAGCTTGGGGTGGTAACATACCATATAACTAGTGAAGGAAATGGAAGGAGGCAGAACAGAAGAAGAAGAAGGCTACACTGCTAGGAAAACTAGCAACAGGCACATAAGTGGGCAAACTGAGCTAGAGGGGCATTTGAGGTAGGGCAAGATTAATTTGGAAGGTGAGATTGTTCCAGAGGTGTGGGTAATGGAAGGAAAAAGCTAAATGATC
Organism: Neoceratodus forsteri; assembly: GCA_016271365.2. Taxonomy (NCBI): domain Eukaryota; kingdom Metazoa; phylum Chordata; order Ceratodontiformes; family Ceratodontidae; genus Neoceratodus; species Neoceratodus forsteri. Next base: position 333,589,967 of record CM057456.1, on the reverse strand, counting down.
AACTGATGTTTTGCAGCAGGAGGCAGAGAAGGATAAGGAGTCAGATATGAAAAGAGCATAAGGGGAAAGGAGATTCAACAGATTGGAGAAGAGGACAGTGTGTCAGAATTTTGCAAGAAAGGATGACCAGTGAAGTAGGCTTTGAGTTTCAAAAAAAAAAGGGGGGGGGGGATGACTGAATTTATTATGTATTTTTATTTATTGGCCAACCTTAGTGTAATACAGGCCTGTACAGCTGAGGACACAAGACTTTATCATCTTGCTTCCTTGTACGTGTTTTGCGATGATGCGGAGGACTGTCCAATGTCAGTACCACCTGCTGATACCTCGGCTATGAATCTAATGACAGGTCTAATGTAAATGTCTCCCATTCTACTCCCCAAGTCACCACTCAAAGCAGTGACCTTCTTTCCCAAGAAGACTTTTTCTAAAATTCACCATGCTGGCCCATTCTCAAGTGCAACCCCTTAATTTTTTGCTCCTGTCACTCTCCAGCAATCCCACTCCTTTGGGACTTTTGCTCTTTTTCACCACCCCACTCCGAGATCCTCAAACCCTTGCTTCCCACCAGACATACCTCCCATCACCATCTGTCAGTGCCTGGAGGGGTCTGTGGAGCAGGGAAGCAGTCATCCGGCATGCTTGGGTCAGACATCTCCCTTTCCATTTTGCTTCAAGCTTCCCCTTCCCTGCATAGGAATGAACACACTGCAGTGTCTGGGGGCGGGGGCACACAGGTATGGTAACCCACATCACCTAGCATACCTCAACTCAGTCACCACCAGCAGCCATTCCAGAGCAGTGCGTCAATCCACGGGATCCTGTTTCTCCCTCCCTTCTGGAGTCTGCTTATGTCCCGGCTTGGTGTTTGAACCTGGGTTGCCAGTGTGCCACAGCAGTTCACCACCATCCTACGCCACAAAGCGTCTCTGGTAACTTTTAACTGCTTCAATGGAAACTTCATTCCCTAGCCAATAACTAGTTTTGGGCTATCAGCACTGTTCAACCCTACACACTCTTAAGTAGCATACTGTACTTTCCAGGCAAAAAGGTATTAAACACAAATAGTTCTTATCACTAGGTTAACAGCTCTGGTGAGTAGATAAGAAGAGGAAACTTTTGTAGCCTACCTTGCTGGAAAGCTCTGCAGACGATTGTATGCCATATGCAGGACCTTCAGGTGAGGATGGCCTGTTAGCATTGGCACGCACTTATCAGTAAGGTAGTTGTTGGTCAGGTACAGCTCCTGCAATATGCTGTGGTTCTCCTCTGAAAGGCTGGCTGGAGGCAGCATCTCTAGCTTGTTGGCAGAAGCATTTAGGCACCGTAAACTGAAAAGCAATGTTCAATAACTCTGTGACTGACAATGCAACACCAGGGATCTAGCAAATGAAAGGACTTTAAAAGCATCTGTTCCTACCATGCAACTGCACTGCTGAATTCATGAACTATTTATGAACTAGATTGGAAAGGTTTCCAAAGACTTGCAACATTTTCTGGATACCTCTTGGTTTACTAATTAAAAATATAGAACTTGCTATGTGTAGCTGGAGCAGGACATATAACCCACTGGCACCGTGGCAGTGGAATATCACAAAACTAAGACCAAGTAGTCAGCACCAGGCAATGTATGGGTTTAGTGGGAAGATGTGGATGTGTCAGTGTCTAAGTACTCTTTATTGTGACGTCTGACCTCTTCAGCAGTGCAATGCATTTGCAGGCCACATACAGTCAAAATCAGTGTCTTCCAGTCTACCAAATTACTGTGAAACTTGACACAGCCTGTTATTTCTCTTTCCAGACCATGGTGCCTTCCCCCAGCCTAACACCCTCCCAGAAAATGGCTGCCCATTTTCCAACCAGAGCCTCACTCAATGGCATATATCTAGGTTGGAAAGGATCACCACACTGTGTCTTAGGAGGGAAGGCCTGTCCGCATGCCTAGTGGACATGAGTGGGCTGAGCAGCTGCATATCATCCTGCTGCCAACAAAGGATTTTCCCCATATTTTTCACTGTCCACCTCTCCTGCAGCTAGCGCATGCAGAAACGGAAGTCCTGATGGTGGGAGGTTCCCAACAACACATTGTCACCCATGACATTAATGGTATAGCCACTGCAAACCACCAGGTGTTGCTGAAGGGTGGCATGCTATACACCCAACCACCTTGGATAAGATGCTCTAATCTGTGTCAGTCTCTGCTGCAGACATCCCAGGCTTGGGGCACAAATCTAGGGTCACCAGCGTGCCAGAGCAGTCCCCAGTGCTCACTGCCATGGAGCTGGCTTGTACTGTTATGCGTTTAATATCTTCATATGTTGTTTTCTGGGTCATTGACAAAATATTTGTAAGGCTCCATCTGGCCACTATTGCATCAGAAAAAAGGCTCATTTAAACAGCCATCAAAAGGGCCAATCATAATTTTTTTTTTATTTTGCGCCTATCCTGCCCTCCTAAAACTGGTCTCTCCTTCGGGCTGCCCATTGTTAGCCCCCTCTGCCTGCCAACACCATTCCCCCACTACCATCTTCTTCTTCCGTCCCCAGTTTTACCCATGCCCCAGGTAGACCTGGCATATCCCTGCTGGGGGGGGGGTAGGGAGCGGAGAAACGTTTCACTGCCTTGACCAGAGAACACAGGGAAGGGGAGGGTGGGCTGAGGGGATCAAAGTGGTGCACTGCGAGGGAACCGATGGTGCAAGAGGATTTGGTGACTGGCTGTCGCCCGGTCAGCCAGGCAGTCTTTTTCCTTTTTGTGGGGCCTCTTCCACCTCCCACAATCGTGTGGCTGCAGCAGTGTCATCAGACAGTGATGTTTGGCAGCATGTGGTGGCCCACACTGCCTAGAACACTTCCACTGAGCCACCTCCAGGATCTGCTACCAAGTGGTCCAACATGCCCCCCACCAGGGAAGTGTCCACAGGACACTCTGGTCTCCGCTCCTGACGTCTGGGCTCTGTGAACACGGGCTGAAAGCATGTCAGAGCGATGACCCTTCGCTTCACGCCATGGAGCCAGCATCAATCATAATTTTGCTATCAGTTATGATGTACTCATTGGTGAAGTTTAAAAGTGGAGTTATTACCCACCTACCACGCCCCCTTCCAACAAACATGTTGTCTGGAGTGAAGCACCAGGGCTGTTAGTGGCTGAGCACTCTCTTAGTTTGCGTTAGCAGTTTTTTTAAGTACTTCTTTACTAAAAATTAATTAGTGTGATACCAGCACAAACATAGCAACGGTATCACTGTATGTACTGCATACATCAATCTGAAGTCTGTAAACAACAACAGCCAAGTTACTGCAGAAGAAAAGCAACAATGTACTTGTTAGATAAAACAGAACAAGGCAACAACTGGTCACCTAAGTTGAAGCAATAACAACACTAGTACACAAAACATTAATATTTTGCAGGTTATTCTGAAGTTGTAATTTCATGGTTTAAATTCATGAGAATCCATGTATTACCGACAGATGAAGAGTCCACCTGTCCTAAGCGGGAGAAGGTCTCCAGTTCCAAGGGATGATGCACTAGCACTTTGATCAAACTTATTTTTTACAGTCCTGGGACTAGATTTTCAGTCTATCATGGAACTAAGTCCCACTCCACAACGGCTGCTGCGGACCAAAATCTCTGCACCTGCGGAGTTCCATATTTTCAGCCAGAGCAGCTGCGGAGATGTTGCATCAGGTCCCACCAAGCGTAACTTTTCCCTGCAGCTGCGCAAAAAAAAAAAAAAATCAGCCACAAGTGATCGTAAATAGGGCAGCCCCTTTGAAAATACTGCGGCTCTGGGAAAAACCATGGCTCTCCAAGTAGAGACCCACTTGTGTCCATTTTGTCCCGCAGTTGCGGCAAGTCCAGGGGCTTTGAAAATCCAGCCCATGATTTGAAGGGATGCCAGTGCCAAAGGATTTCAAACGAGTGGATTTGTCACAATAAAACTGGCATTTTGCAATTCAGTATGCAACTGTGACTGAATTTTCTGCAGTGTGCATCCTGGCTTACCGAGTTCCCTACATTATGTGCGTCCTTTTACTGTTTTTTTGTTAGTCAAAAACCCCTCAGAAATTTTTATTTCAATGGCTTTGCTTAAGGACCAGGCTACTGCAAAGCATCTAATTGTTCAATTCAACCTCAGTCATTCAGAACCAATTTTTTCTTTAGGCTGCTACGCAGTTTATCAAGACAGAAAACAATCTAAATAAATTTCAGAACCAACTGCCAGGAACCAATAGCAGGCTTAACATTTTCTTTTACAACAATCTGACAACAGTCATTGTGAGTCAAATGTAAAAAGCAGTAAAAGCAATGTTTCTCAGAACCATCCGGGAACCCAGATAAAGGTGGCAAAAATACAAAAAAAGGAGAAAAATCACAGTGTGGGAATTGAAAGCACCTGTATAAACCGTAAAATAAAGTTACACTTTTAAACGTACATGATCAAATTTAGCCAAACTAAATTGTAGAGCAACAATCCAGGGTGCCCACCCTCTCTAGCAGAAACTGAAGATCCACTGCTGGAATGCTGGGGAGCTACTAACCATCACAATGCAGAAGACATCAACTGAAATATTCTGAAGTTCCAGGGTATCACACAGGTGTGGAATGGACGCGCTAGTTTGACATCCACACCGGAAAAAACACTGTAACAAGATGGAGGCGGTACAGTGTAGGGCAACTAAAATGGTGCATGGCCTTTGGGATTTGACATACAAGGAGAGGCTGGAGCACTTAAAACATGTACATCCTGGAGAAAAAGGAGGGAAAGGGGTGACATGATTTAGTCACACAAGTACCTGCATGTGACAAATCGAGTAGATGCCAAGGAACTACACAGGGACGAGAGGAAATTCACTGAAGCTGGCAGGGTTGGGGGGATTCCAAGAGGACATCTGGAAGCAATTCTTGATGGAAAGAGTGGTGGATAAATGGAATAAGCTACCAGAAGAAGTGATACAGGCTATATCGAGCAACAGATTTAAGCAGGGATGGGAAAGGCATGCAAGTTTAATTAGAAAAAGGGGGACAGTGAAAAGAGGAAGGACTGCCACTAGGGCACGGCAGAATAGTCGGGTAGGTGTTCCATCTTTTCCCCTTCTTCATGGCACTAGGCAAGGCTGCCATTTGTCACCTTTGATGTTTGCACTCCACACTGAACCCCCTCATCCACGCCATTAGGTAGTCCCATTATTTCCGAGCATTTGAGTCCCTGGACAGGAACACCACAGAACCCTTTATGTGGATGATGTCCTGCTGTATCTCGAGGACCCGGAAATTTCTCTCCCAATTGCTTTTCAGCTCCAACGGGACTTTAGCAAGGTCTTCGGCTATAAACGAAACACTTCTAAAACTTAACCCTTCTTTCCACTATCCTGCAGTCCGGGCTCCCTTTCCTTGTAAATGAGACCTAGAAACATTTAAAGGAAAACTCCACCATCATATCATTTACATTTTATTTGTTTCCATGCCAAAAGACAACTCCTTTCTTATAGCTGTTAGGGCTATATGTGTTATCTTTAGTTTGTTTTTACTGCTCATGGTAGCCCCTTTGACTGCCCTGGGGGTCTCCATTTCATGGTTATTGAAATGTCATTGTCCATGAGAACTGCATTAGTATACGAGAACATGATGTCAGATCAACCATTTATATCATGTATCTCTATGCTGAAAGAACAAATACCCTGCAAAAACTCTCTGGAAACTCAAACTGAATGGAGTTTAAATGGAAAAAAAACTGCATTACAACTCAGATAGTTTGCAAAACTCACTGAAGGTAAATGTGGTATTTCATACCATCTTGCAGCTTGTTTCTTTGAAGAGTAATTATGCAGACAGGCATACAGAGGAGTTTAATGGTTGATTATGCATCATGTTCTCATGTCCTAATGCAGCTCTCAGGGACAATGAGATTTCAACAACCATGAAATGGAGCCTCTCAGAGCAGTTACAGGTCCGAGTATGAACTGTGAAAACAGAATATAGCAGTTGCATACATCCTTAACAGCTACATGACAAGAGTTGTATGGAAACAAATAACATTTAGAAGATATGAGGGTGTAGTTTTCCTTTAAGTATCCTTCTAGCCAGGGACCACTCAGGTTCCTAGTAGCATGACTACCCCCACCCCCTTCAGCCCAGCTCATTCAAGATCTCCTCACTGGGAGTACCCTCCCCAGAGCTTTATGCACAAACTTGATTCCCTCAAAATGATGACCCTCCTGTGTGCCTTTTCAGAAGTCCCTGCTTACTTGTCGTTGTCCTTTTGGCGAATGTGGGACAGACAAATCCCCCATTTCCTCTGGTCAGGACAGTGCTGCAGGTCCACCTTAAAACTCTGTTTCTTCCTAGAAACAGGGTAGGCTTTGCACTAGCTATTGAACTTGATTAACTGTTTAAAAAAAACATTAGGGCTCATCCTGGACATCTAGACAATCTTGCAGTATGCTCCTGGTTTTTGAGGGAAACATATCCAGTATATACGGGCCTCGCTCCACCGGGAGTCCAAGCACTGCTTAGTTCTAGAATAAAGCCACATAACACCAGGGGCTCTGAATATCAGCTCCTTCAGGTTCCCCACCGTCGCACCTCTCATGTCCAAAGATCCTTTGCCTTCAGAGTGCCTAACTGGTTAAATGCGCTCAATCCTCTGACATCTCCTCCACTATCACCCTTGGCTCATTCAAACATAAACTCCACCTCCACCTTACTAACTCTAGCTCCTGTGAATGCTACCTATAATCTACTCAGCCCTCTCGTTTTTGTTCCCTCCATCTATCACCTACCACATCTCCACCCCCTCCTTTTCATTAATGTTACTTTTTTATGTCTTCTTTCTTTTCACCACTCCTGACTCTCCCCCCTTCACCCCCTGCCTCTTCTGAGCCCTCAATGATCTTTCCCTTTTTGTTGACTAGATTCAGCCTGCTCCCAGTTGATGACCATGCCCTTTGGCTGCAATTCCTGCCCTCTCCAACTTCGCTCCTCACGTTTATCTTCATCATCCACCCTCCCTCCTACTTATCCCTCTGTTACTGTGTGTTCCTATGTGTACATTCTACTTATTCTAGCTATTGTATTGCTCTACCATTGTAACCTAATATGCCGACCTATTTATTGTTTTGTTCCTAGTTCTGTAACTTGAATTGTATCTGTTCTCTGACGCGGACACTTTGTAAAAGAGCCTGGCTCAAAAGTACTTGTAATCCTAGTTGTAATAAAATAGAAATAAAAATATATATTTATCCTTGGTGTTCTCCTGCTGGCCAGTAAAAACAGTAACCACAAGACAATGGCTTACCTCTCAACCTTGTGACACTGGTGCCTGGAGGGCAACCGTTAACCAACTCTACAGATCAGAAAAGAAGACTTACTCTCCGAGTAACAAGACTGAGCTTTGAAACACTAGATGGACCAGCTGAGTGGCATATGTTATGGGTAAGGATACAGACTTTGTCACATGAACTACTTCTGATACCCCTTGGTTTGGCCACCAGGTTGTGCCCATTAACGTTTTATGCACTTTACCACTGTTCTACTGGTAAAGGAAATTTAATTATTTCTCTGACATACAATACTCTGTTGGGATATTCATATGGCCCTCCCCATCCCCCACAGAGGTGTGCACTTTAGTAGCTACTTGGATACCACAGATAACCAGTGTAACATGTTTTCTTCTTATACTGTACCTCTCAGGAACCCCCTGGTGCTGTGTCTGGGTGGGGGAGGGCACTCCCTCAGATGACGGTGTTCATCAATGTTTCTATTTCTGGTTCTTAGTTCTGTTGTGACCACCCAGTGCACCTCCTGCTTATAGGAATCTGCATATGATGTGCTACTACTTACATGTGTAAGTACGGAACCAGCATGAACAAAAATGTTAACAAAAAAAAAAAGGTAGGGTGAGCAGACTGCATGGGCCAAGAGCTTTTTCCGACATCTATGTATCAATGAAGCGCACTTCAAATTCATAATGTTAAAATGTGCTAATTTCAGTGAGTGCTGAAGTTCACTAGCTCTAATTACTATTTTTTGAATTGCTAAAATATAAAAGTTTGTTTACACAGTCAGGTGACAAGCTGAATTGCCACACAGTCACATGATTGGATATATATTTATATATAAGGGATATGCCACGGCTCCAGTGGGAATATCTCTGATAGTTTTCCCAGAGTGCATCATGACATCATGAGTGGCAGAGCCACGAGTGATGTCAAAGGTCAAGATGTACATGGGGAAAATATCTCCGATACTTCCACTAAGGCCACAGCTTATTTCATTTGTGCAAGGAATTTCTATTTAGTGCTGTTTTCTTTATTTAAAAAAGCAGTGTTATAGTTTTAAAATAGTATTTTTGGATGACAGAGTAGAGAAAGTGAGCGTTTACTCTGACTTTTGGATTGGTAATACTGATGTATGTCAGCGCATCACAGCGCGTCATCATATACAATATGGCTTGAGAGTGAGCAGTGCTAAGTGTGGCATCGGAGGAGAGCTGTGTTCTGTGTGCTGTTCATCTGGAAATACAATGATGTTTCAATGGCATAGGGAAAGCTAGAGCTGGCTGCAGTTAGGACATTTGGTTGGGGGAGTCCGGCCACAGCATGACTGGACAGCAGGACGGGAGATTCCTAACACTGATTCTGATGATGCTAAAGGAACCTATTTGTTTACACTGAAAACTTAACATTCTGATTCTGTTTTGGGGCAGAGATGTTGAAAAATGCAGGAAATAACCTCTCAGTCTGAGTGACTGTTTCACACTGAGAGATGCAGCGTTGGCGTCAGCGCACGAGTCAGCTGAGGGCTGAGAAAATGAAAGTGTGCTGCCAGCTCTAACCAGTTAGGACCTACAGTGAGAATATTTTTGCTCATGGAGACCAAGAGTGAGAGTACTGTGATATTTTCACTCCAAGTATGGAGTGAGCAAATATACCACTGATAAGCACTCTTATAATAGGGGGTACTAAAGTGCAGTCACCTCACTGGTGGAACAGAATCAGGTGACTGTTGATTAATCTCTGATATACACACAGCTATTGAGCGCCGCTAAAGAAAAATCCTTGAGCAGGATGGCACTTGTTGCTGTGGGGAAAAGTGAGATCAGAAAGGCAGCCATTGAAGCATCCCCCCCATGGGAGAAGCGTGATGCTGTTGCACTAATGAGGTGAACAAGGACTGTGGTATAAGAAGGGTTACTCACATTCTGCTTATTCATTTTAGTATCCCATGTTATCAAATCCATGTATCAATGGTTCACAGTAAATGCAGGGAAGCCCACATTATTTGACCTTGGTAATCTATACAGACAGAGAAGCCCTAGACAGCTGCCTCCTGTAACATAGTGCCTCCTATCTGCAGGCTGGTGTATCTCAGTGTTCCCTGTGAGCTAGAAAGTGATTAGGGGGGAGTGGGGGCATCCGCGAGACAGCAAGTGCTGCAGTCCACATTGTGGTGAGTTCTGTAGAGCAGTGCGGTGTGTTATTGTACCATCACCTCAGCAGCAGCAAGCAGTGGAGAAACAGTGTGAGAGAAGGACAGAGAGAGAGAGAGGCAGGTGAAGCTCCTTGCTGGTTTCCCCTGCCCATACATCATCCCTGAGTGGGGAGCTCCCTGGATAGCTTTGTACAGTCAGTAACTGAAATGTGCTGCACTCTCCTGTGTATGTGTGTGTGTGTGTCTCGTTTTCTCTCTCTCTCTCTCTCTCTCTGTAGAGTTCCTTCATTGTTTCTCCCTCCTGCAGCATGTAACCCCACCGTTGGCTTTTGCTTTCCCTCCTGTCCCCTTCCAGTTGTGCCCGTTGACTCTTCTTTTTCCTGCAGTCCCCTCCTGCAGCATTGCTCCCTACCATGCCCACTGGTGGCTCGTTTCTCCCTTCCCTTCTGGCAGCACTTGTCCCAGCCGTAACATGCTCCAATCCCGCCCTGCACCATTTCTCCCCACCATGCCCATTGCTGCCTTGTTTCCCCACTTCCCCTCCCACACCTGTTGTCCCCACTGTGACAAAATCCAGTCATTCACAAACAGCGAGAGGCACACTGCAAGATCAAGCGTCCTGCAGGCTCCTGTGTGTGGTGTTTTTTTTTTTCCATGGCTCACTTTCTGTTCTGAGAAAGACACATGAAATGCCACACACTGCACACTGCGAGAGAGAGAGAGAGAGAGAGAGAGAGCAACCAAGAGCGGAGGTCAATGTCCTGCAGCCTGATTCAACACTTCCCACTCCCCTCTTCCCCGACAATCCACAGTATCCCACCATGGACCGACAGAGAATGTAGCGAGAAAGAGAGAACGTCAGCAGTGCACCCTTAAGAAAAGTCACAGTCATGCATAACTTATTTATGTCCAGTCAGGTTTCTGTGTTGTGTCCATCTCTCTCCTCCTTCTGTGCCAGTCAGCCATGGAAGGAGAGAGAGAGAGACAGAGAAAATGCTGCGGTGCTGATTGAGTTGATGGGAACTGTTTTACCACTCAGCAGGCTACAGTAACATTTATTGTATTTTAAATGTTATAAACCAGTGTCTGTACATTCATTTTCTTTTTCAACACACCCCATGTTATAAGCGCAATAAGCCGCTCCAAGGTATGGGGTTACTGGGCATTAATTAACACCCAGGGTGCTATACAGGCACTCGGCCTGTGGCCTCATGCCTCACAACGTACCTGGCATGTTGAGTAATCCCCAATAACCCCATACCCTGTGGTGGGTTATTGCTTACTTCAATATCCTCACAGGTGCTGCATATATATCTATGTAAGTAATAAGCCACGACAGGGTGTGCATTAAAGGATTTTAACGTATGCCCCGGGGCATATTAAGGCCCCAGGTCAGAGGCTGAGCGTCCTTACACCGCCGGGAAGTGCATTAAATACTTCAGTGCACTCCCTGGAGTGGCTTATTATACTTATAGAATGACTTTACTGGTAATAAGGACATTAAGAAGAATGAGACTTTTTTTGCCAAGTGAAAAAAAAAATAATCTGTTTTTAAATGTTTCCAAAGAAAACAGGCATGTTTAAATAGTTCCTTTTCTGAATTTTCTCTATTGTAGCTATAGTTTATTCCACCAGCAGATAGCAATGTGCGACGCTGAGCCTGCTTTGTGCTCTGTATTTGGACTTTGTGCCACTGAACAGTATGTGCACTCTATTGTTACACATAATAGCCCCAGTACCCCCGCTACGTTCTGACCCGACCCAGCTGCGATTTTCAGTGCTGATGTGCGCAACTCTCCCCCTCCCCCACCAGCAAACTGAAGGAGCTCACTTGTTTCCAAGGCTGCAAGAAAGAGACGAGCTGGCTCACTCTCCCGGCCCCAACAAACTGATGCCGCTTCAGTCACTCGCTCTGCGCCAGCCCCAAGAAATGGACAAAGTTTACTCCCCTCCTCCCCAGTGGACAAATAGGACTTTCTGGGATTAAGTGACTTGTGGATGGAAGAGTAAAGTAACTCCTTTGAAACTGGAGAGATGCAAATGTGCAAGTGACAGGTTTATGCAGCTTCTCACACTCCCCAAAATCACGCTGTTTACTCTTTGCGAATGTGGCCCCATCTTCAGCCACCTGACTCAGACATCTTCCATATAACCCCCTCCCATTTACTGTCCGCGATCCCCTGCCAGTCCATCTGGTCTAAGGGATACGTAGCAGATCGGCAAAAGAAGAGCTCTGGACGTGTCTAGCTGCCACCCGATCTGCACAGTGCCACTCTGCAACACTTATGGCAGCTCGCTGCTTCGCGGCTTCTCTCCTGTTCCTCACAGTTCAGCTGCGACAGACTTGTGAGGTGGATGGTGGCTTGGCAACAGGGTATGTTGAGCTGCCTAGCTGAGTTTTAAACAGAAATGTGGCGGGGTTATGTGGCAACAGTAAAGTGTGAAATTAATATGGGTGAAAGATTCCTAGGCACCTGATGCTGCGGTGCTGGATGGCATCTTAGCAGCAAAGCAAGTGAAAACCATTTTTTTTTCATGGAGACCACAGAGTTTATTTTTAGCTGTTAACAGATGGCACTATTTTATTTAAGTGGGGGGGGAGTGTGAGAATGTGGAGTAAATCTATAACTGTACCTTGTTCAAAGAATCAGATCAGTTTTTAGAAAATAGTTTTTTAATATTATAACAGTAAAGGCTAGTATGTTTAATATGGTGGCTTTTTTTTTTTTTACTTTGTTTGCTTGTAAACTTAGTGATATTGTTCAGTAAGCAGTTTTTCTGTGGGAGGAAAAGGAGGTTCGACAGCTGACCATGAGTTTATAGAGATTTAATGCACGGTCAAATTACATTATTTTTCTTGTCATTTTATAAATATATTTATAAAATGGGCAAAGGATTTCAAGCAATCTGGTTGGTTGTTAGCCGTGCATTAGAAGTATCTAACGCACGGCTGAAAACTAGTCCTGCCAAACAGGACACAGTACATGTTTGAAATCCTTGTGCCATTAGAATTTTCAGAAATTAAATAGATGCCATTTTCCCCCTACAGTAACCACTAGCAGTGAAACATTAATAATCTCTGCAGTTCCTCTTTAAAACTAAAAAAGTTTATGCATATAAACGTTTGAATTTTTTTTATACTCAAATAGTGTCCCCCAAGTTTTCACTGGTACTTCCTACCCGCTCCTCTGTCTTTCACCTACATTCCTGCCGCCTGTCTGAAAGCCCTGTTCCCCTGTCCCTCGCATGCCGCTGTCCGATTTAACTCGCTGCTGTTCTATAGCACTTACTCCCCACTAACACCTCCCAGAAACTGCACTCATAATGTAGACGCTGAAATTTAAAAATCTTTAATCCAACTGTAACTCTGTCAGTTGGGGGCAAGCTGCCTGGTAACAATAATGATGATACGATAAACTGCGCCTCTGTTGTGTACTAAGCACCTGCCCTTCACTGAACTACTGCTGGCAAGAGAGACACGCGTTTAGATCAGCAAGTTTTTTGTTTTGTTTTTTTATTTACTTACCAGGTTCTTAGTCTCTTTCCTCCCAATGGCCCAGCTCTCCACTCGTTCAGCCACCACCTGCGATCCACTCTCTTAGCTGCCCGCCTGCTTTCTCGCAACTCTCTTACACATTAGTAAAAATGTAGTGTGAGGTAGGGTGCCGTTGAACTTAATGAACTCTGAAATTTACTTGCAATGTGGGAGCCCAACACAACAGCAGTGCCAAATTTACTTTCGATGTGGGAGGCAGCCTAACTGCCTTATGACACTATTCATCAGTATCAAGAACAATACTGAAACTGACAACTTTTGCAGCCGATAAAAACACTGACTGACTTGACATTAATAATCATGTGGGTATTCAGTAGCTGTAATGGGGGTGTCTATGGATCATTTAAAAAAAAAAACACTATGGGGGCCCTAATACCACATAAAGGCTAAGGCAAAAGAAAAAAAATATAGCTCGTAGGCAGAGGGATTATTTTATCAAAAACTAAGCTAAATATTTAATATTAAAACGTTAAACATATATATTTTTTAATTCCAGAAATCATTTTAAAACAAGCCCATTTTATAAGCACAATAAGCCACGGGGTTAGACAGTTCTAACGCGATGGCTAGGGTTGGACGACTCGGCCTGCAGCCTCGTGCCTCACTATGCCCCCTAGACATGCGTTAGAGCTGTCTAACGCACACCTCGTCATGTCTTACTGCTTACATATATTACAGTTTAATGATTTGTAAATCTTCCTGTTCCCCTGCAAAATATGACAGCCCATGCTCCTGTACTGAACATGCACCAAAGATCACTTTGCTGTAAAATGTGGGGTAGGAGCTGCTCTAACTGGCTCTCATTAATGTCAGGGCTCGAAATATAGTACAGTTACAAAAGAACTTACCATAACAGTAGATCCTTGAGAGGATCTCTTGCATCAGCCCACACCTAAGGAACTATAGCCGCCAGGCACTGGGACCACACAGAAACTTTTCTAGCTAGCAGTCTACAAGGGGGCAGTGTTGGGTAAGTTACTTTTTCTATTACTTTCTATTACTTTTGGAAACTTGTTCCAGAAAGCTCTGTGCAGTCACTAGCAAGGACGGAGCAGTACTAGAAAAAGTAATACACCTTACAGTTACAATTACTTACGTCTTTTTATTCAAAAGAAATGCACAACTGTAACTGATTACATTTATTTGAAAGCAACTAGCAACTAACCTATTACTTTCAAAAAATGTAATCTGGTACAGTTATTTATTATTTTTGCATTGTTTTTGTATAAAAATAAATAAGTAACTATAACCGTAAGGTGTATTACTTTTTTCTAGTACTTCTCCATCCTTGCTAGTGACTGCACAGAGCTTCCTGGAACAAGTTTCCAAACATAATAGAAAGTAATAGAAAAAGTAACTTACCCAACACTGCAAGGGGGCCACCCACGACGACGTCAGATGCACAATGTCCCTCCCATATAAGCTTGGGTGGCCCCCGCCCTCCTCAGTTCTCCCGCCGGAGACCACAAGTAAAAAATCTCCTGCAGGGAAACTGAGGGGTGCCATAGGGTGTTGCTAGGAAAAGAAGAAACAAAAGTTGAACCATCTAGGAGAAAGAGAGACAGAGAAGCCTGAAGGCCAAGTGGGATGGGGGGTGAGATGGCATGGCCTGATGTAAGAGATCCTCTTGAAGATCTACAGTTATAAGTTTTTACATAACAGTACTATCATACTTCGAGGGTATCTCTTGCATCAGGCCACACCTAAGGAACAAGTCCCAAGCAGTTACAGACAGATGGTCTGGGTGGCTGGAGGCTGTAGACCTAAGACAGGATGGCTGGAAGCTATAGGCCTAGGACAGGAGGTCCTGAAGCAGCAGCTACAGGCCTAAGACGGGAAGCCTTGAAGCACAGCCAGTACAAAGCCTACCCTCCTCCTAGAGGCAATGACCAGACTGTAGTGTTTAGTGGAGGTGTGGACAGTATTCCAGATTGCAGCCACACAGAGTTCAGAAGCTGAAACAAACAGAAGTGGCCAGACATCTGGTGAAATGGCCACAAACAGCCCCGGGAAGTTCCTTACTGTACTTCCTGTAGCAAAATGTAATACAATTAGCCAACCAGTTGGACAAGCACTGCTTAGAAACTGAAACTCCCTCTTTCCCAGGGGCGGGAGAAACAAACAGCTGTAAGGGCTTCCTGCAGTCCTTTGTTTGGTGTGTATAGGAACGTAGAATTCTATGCACATCTAAGGTATGGAGCAATGCTTCCCCTGGACTGGCATGCTCCAGATAATAAACAGGCAGTTGGATAGTTTGATTTAAGGTAAACTCAGACACCACCTTAGGAAGAAACTTAGGGTTTGTATGCAAATACACCATGTCTTTTGTGGAAAATCAAATAAGGAGACTCACATCAATCAATCAATCATTATTTAGCCAGGTGAAACTCCATTGAGCAAGCTAATTTTCAAGGAGGGCCTGGTAGCTACAGAATAAATAATACAGTAGCACAATAGAACATATAACACAAGTGGGCATAGTAATACATTACATAGCAATAAAAACAAGGTACAAGGATAATCAGTGAGGCCCATCAACACTGAAGCTAAGAAATCCTTTAAGCAGAAGTAATAGCAACTAAAAATAACGCTTTTCATGACAGAAAGTGTCACTTGCATCTTGCGGCTGGTCCAAAAGGAGCCAAAGTAAGTTTTTTCCAAACCAAAATTCAAGTCCCAAGGCGGGACTGGATTGCGGATAGGAGGCTTTATATGGAAAATGCCTGGTGCATGCACAAGCTGTGCGTATACGCTGTCTGTGGCTACCCGAGTATCCGCTATGATGGTAAGCACCGAGCTGGTGCTGGCAAGATGTTTCTACAGAAACACAGAAGTTGTCGTCAGATAAGGACCTCTTGGCCCACCTAGTCTGTCTTATTTTCCCTACCTGCAATGTCACCGCAGACCTTTGGCCCCCCCGGCCTTACTGCGAAGATCCCTTTGGGTCTATCCCATGCATTCTTGAATCCCGTAACCATTTCAGCCTGCACCATCTCCGCTGGGAGGCCATTCCATGTGTCCACCATCTTCTCTGTGAATAAGTATTTCCTCACATTTCCTCTGAGCCTTCCCCTTCCACCTTCATAGTATTACCCATTGTCACACTATGAAGATGGAAGATTGACTGCAATGCAAAGAAGTGCAAAATAATGCACCTGGGAAACAAAAACCCAGGGGAAGATTACACAATTGGGGGGGGAGAGGTAGTAACAAAAACAAAAAAGGAAAGGGACCTGGGGGTAATCATATCAGATGACCTTAAGGTTAGCAAGCAATGTGAGAAGGCAGCAGGGAGAGCTGGTGGTATACTGGGATGCATAGGGAGAGGCATCAGCAGCAGAAAACAGGAAGTTGTTATCCCTCTGTACAGACAGTTGGTGAGACCCCATCTGGAGTACTGCGTCCAGTTCTGGAGACCCCATCTCTGCAAGGACTTAGACAGGATAGAGGCAGTCCAGAGGAGGGCAACTAGAATGGTGCAGGGTCTGCAAGAGAAGCCATACAAGGAGAGACTAAAAGAGCTTAATATGCCCTTGAGGAAAGGAGGGAGAGGGGGGATGATAGAAACGCTTAAAAGGAGGGAGGGGGACATGATAGAAACGCTTAAATACCCTCAGTGGAATCAACAAAGTCCAAGAGGGTAGCATCTTTCAGAAAAGAGACATGCAAGAACAAGGGACACAATTTAAAGATGGGGCGTTCTAGGGCAATGTAAGGAAGTGTTTTTTTCACAGAGAGGCTAGTGGATGCATGGAACAGCCTTCCTGAGGAGGTTGTGGGGTCTAAAACTGTGGGAGAATTCAAGAATGCATGGGACAGACATAAGGCAATTCTAGTGAGGGGTAGGAAGAAATAGGCTGTTGGTTAACTAGAATCTGCAGCTTATCCTGTAGGAAGGGAAATGGGCAGACTAGGTGGGCCAAGCGGTCCTTATTTGCTGTCAAAGTCTATGTTTCTATGACTGTACTCTGCTTAGTACTGCTGCCGTTTTCACTCTGCAACTGCTATGGTTTTAAAAGTAAGGCACTTTTATGTTCAATTCAGTGTTTTTTTTTTTTAAGGTAAGACAAACCTTGTCTATCAATAATTTTGCCATTTGTTTTTTGTGCTAGTGCTGCAACAGTGTGTTGGAGGTTTACCCCATAGTGAGTTTACACTTCAAGTTGTGCCACTGTACAGCCCTGAGCAGGCACATGGAAGGCTGAAATAGCAGATAGGTGCACCATAAAGGAGGAGTAGTTCAGCCCAGAATCTGAAAGGGACAGTAAATATTTCAGAATATGATTCATAGAACAAGTGAACGGATCCAACCAATGGGCAGTCGCCTATAGAGCACAGCGCTTCCACTTCATGGAATAAGCAGCACTGATGGAGGGCTTCCTGGCAGCCACAAGGACATCAGCCACCTTGGGGGACACCCCAAACCTGGCCAAGGCTACATCTTTAGGAGCCAGGCATGAAGATGCAGTGACTTGAGGTTCAGATGGACCAGGGTGCCATGTTCCTGGGAGAGCAAGCCAGTGCCAAGGGGTAGAGACACCGGAGGTCCCACTGTCGACTGCTGCAATAAAAGGAACCAAATCTGACGAGGCCAGGGGCAATGAAGATAATGCCTGCTCCTCCATCTGGAGCTTGATTAGCACCCTATTAGGGGAAAGGGAGAAAAGGCATAAAGGAACCTCCTTTTCCAAGAGAGGGACAATGCGTCTCGCCAGAAAACGCCAGGCCCTGGAGTGAGCAAGCAAAAACGTAGCAGTTTTGCGTTCAGTGAGGAGAGTCTGGTAGTTCCAGATAGTGGGTCAGACATCTCCTGGCAGGGTCATGCTCTTCCGCCTCAAACCCCATGGCTGCCTG
Organism: Neoceratodus forsteri; assembly: GCA_016271365.2. NCBI lineage: Eukaryota > Metazoa > Chordata > Ceratodontiformes > Ceratodontidae > Neoceratodus > Neoceratodus forsteri. Next base: position 333,572,123 of record CM057456.1, on the reverse strand, counting down.
AAGCTGCTGCATGACCGTGGTAAAAGGGGTGACCGAGGGGTACACCTAGGAGATTCCTTGCCCCCGGAAGACACAGTGGAGGTAGAGTGAGAGGGTCTTGCGGCCTCGTCATCTCCCTCTTCATTATCATCAGGAGGGAGAAGGTCTGGGTGATACTTGTCCTCATTGCTGAGCTCTGAGGGCGTTGAGGTCCTGGGGCAAGCAGGACATGGCACTGGAAGGTAAGGAGATGTGGGGCTAGGCTGAAGAGGCCCCTGTGATGTCTGCCCCTGAGGAGGAGTGAGGCGACTCTGCATGAAATTGTCATCGAGGTACAGGTCAGAAAGCATAGAAAAACCAGGAGCAGTTGTAAAATTCACAGGTAATCTTTTATTATTACCAATAACGATAAAATAAAATAATAAAAATTGTTTAGTACAACTATTTACAAAGGCAGTACAAGCAGAGAAAACAAAGACCTTCATCTGAGGGCATCTCTAATTCCAAATTTCAGTCTCTCTCTACACCAACAGCACTGCTGCTCTTTTTATAAGTCTTTGCCTGGGAACTCGTTAAGAGACATCCTAGCCAGCCCAGTGGCGCAGAGGGTCGAGGCACTGGTGCCTTACCTCATCCCATGCCGTCGACCCGGGTTCGGGAACGGACTCGAGACGTTGGGGGCTGGCAGGGGCGGGAGAGGATCGAGCGTCCGTAGGACTGCTCTCCTCTCCTGGGGGTGGGCAGTGGGTTGTCGTTGCGCCGCAGCAGCCTCTGGTGGAGACCAGGAGCACTGCTGACGCACGCAGGCGGGAGTAAATAGAAAAGCGGAAATACCGCTTTATGGCAACCGGATGATGGCTGCCCGGCGCTCTGAGGCCATCCAGGTCCTACCGAGCTCTCCATCTCAGCAGCATCCCCGGGGCTAAAGTGTTGCGCTGGTCTGCCCCTCCTTGGCTGGTGCCTTCCCCCTCAGAGGAGAGGGACCCATCCGGCGAAGGGTTACGCCGGGTCAACCTGGGGGTCGGCTGCGATTTGAGGCGGAATCTCAGAGGACAGATGGGTCGGAGGACAGCCTTGGTAAGCCCGAAGGAGTGGCTGCCATGGAGAACGTAGGGGTAGAAAGAAATAACACAAAAAAAAAAAAAAGAGAGACATCCTGTTTTTCTCAAAATGATCTTGTCAGTTTCCTTGCAGGTGCAACAGATAGAATAATGTTCCAAGCTGGCTTCCTGCTGACAGCTCTGCAAAAGTTTGTACTGCATGGCAAGTTCAACCTCTTGAGTTTCAAATAGCTTTCTGCAATTATTTCAACAGTATTACTATATACATTTTCAAACAAAGGGATCCCAGTATCACTTACAGTTTCAAACAAATATTCACATATATTTTTATAACTGTAGATATGCAAGGGGGAAGAAAAGACAGAAACAGCAAGTGAAGGTAGAGCGATAGCGAGAGGAGAATTGCAAGACCGTCAGAGTGATCAGTTCCTAGGTATCACAAGAACATTTGGTTGCGTAACCAGACAGACAAGAGAAAGGAAAGGATAGAACAGATCCTTGCGTTTAACTCTCCCAGCATAACAAATGGGACAGGGCCTTATTCAACCATGTCACATAAATCCCAAAGGGAGTAGAGCATCACCAGAAATTCCACTGCGATCGGCGACAGGATCCCGAGCGGTGCCAGTTGGGAAGTTGTGGAACCAGCAGCAGCTGCAAGGCTGGGGAGGGTGACAAAATAGGCTGCGACCCTGGGTTTGTCCCTTTGGTCTGGGAGGCTGGTGGGGAAGGTACTGACAGCTGAGAATGAGCATGAGGTGACATCGGGGGTAACCCGGAACCCAAGGCCTGTGAACAGATCGTAGTAAAGGCTGAGAACGGCACCAGGGGTGAGACAGAGCTCCCACAGGCACTGTGCCAACCCCTGCAGGGGCCAGGGTGGCCGAGCTCCCTGACTGATGGCCCGAGGAGAAAAGGGGCCTGAACAGCAGGGGCTGGGCCATCAGTTGGGCCGAAGAGCAGCCCGATGCCGAGGAGCCCATGCCTGCCAGGATGAAACTGGTGGGGGGCGCTGCCACAATGGGCCCTGTGGAAGACAGTGTGTGGGCGGCGGAGGGTGTCACTGAAGCAGAGGACAACCAAGCCATGGCCAGTGCTCAAAGTGGTGACCAGTCCCTGGGCCGATCCCTGTCCCAGTGTTTGTGCTTCCTGGCTGACTTGTCCTGGACCTTGGAAGAATGAGAGCCCAAGGATGGGGCCGGGGAAACAGAGGAGCTTCTAACCCCAGAAATTCTTCAATATGATTAACTAATGCAGTCAGCCTCCTGTGTTGAACGGCCCCAGAGATAATGGAACATATGCAAATTATGGAACATCTAATTGGCTCGTGCCACCATTCAAACTGCTGTGTTCTATAATGCTCAGATTAATTTCCCCGCCTGTCTAGTTAAGATGCCTCGGAGATCGCTGCTCAGCTTAGCCTATTATTTGATTTATTTTCCAATTAAAGTAAATCATTATTTTTGCCTAAGTGCCACCCCTATTTTACAGTTTTAAGGTTATTTAAACTAGTTTCAGCTGGGTTTAGCTTCAGTTTGCGGTTCCTCAGCGGTTCTATGCAACTGAGGCAGAACCGATAAGAGTTAACTTTTTTATCTTTATTTTGGTGTACTTTATAGCTTATCTTCGGTTCCCGATCCTATACAATTGGGGCTGGGTTTTTTTTTTAGTCAGTTTGCGGTTCTTTTCCCACTTGGGAACTAACCACATCGACCTTTTGCAGTTCTGACTGGAATTGCCCTTTATTTCTGTATTCTTATTTTTGAAACTTCTGGTATGGGAACTGACCATAAGTTTCTTCACTCTGAGAAATAAGTGTTCCTGTGGAGATTATGTCCAATAGGCCAAAGAAAAGAACTGGGACTACTGGGTTTAAACATTGTTTAAAGTGTGGGGAAGTGTTTGCCAGAGCCGACAAACACAACCTTTGCTTGTTCTGTCTGGGCATTTCCCATTTCCAGGCAGATTGTGATATTTGTAAAACTTTTTGTGCAAAAACCATTGAGAAAAGAGCCGAACGGTATAAAAAGAGAATTTCTACCCCCATTGTACCGACTGAGCAGACCACAGAGGAACTGTGTCCTTCCATTTCTTTTTCGGTGCTGTTTCTCCGTTAGTCCCCGCCTGCCATCTGATGCCCCCCCCCCCGCACCAACCAGGTATGAGACCCCTTCCCCTTCAGCCCCCACGACTTACTCCTCGTGGCGGGGAGTGGGGGGTCCCTCAACCCACCAGACCGGATCCAGTTCGGGGGAGGTGCCCTCCCGGCGGTGCTGCAAGGCGGAGGATAATCGTCATCCATGGCGAGGACTCCCATTTTCTGTTTTCTCCCCTGTATTTGTGGAGAGGGGTGTGCAATGACACCAGCGGAGGGAGCACGTAAGCGCTCTGCAGTGCTCCTCCAGGCGCCTGCCCAGTCTCTGCCCTCTTCTCCAGTGAGTCTAGCCACTGCCCCAAGCCCGCTTAGGGGCCAGCTCAAGCCCCACCACTGGCGTCCCCCTTCCCTGGAGAAGGAGAGCGGTCCCTTGGACACTCAATCCTTCTCCAACCCAGCCGACCCCTGGTGGCCTGTGCTTGTTCCCGAACATGGGTCGCCAGCGTAGCACAAGGTAAGCCGTCCAACGCCTCAGCACCACCGGTCTGGCTCATGTCCTTCCATTTCTAAGAAAGATAAACCTCAGGAACCGGAACAAAAATCTGCTGAAAAAGGTGAGTCCTCTAAACCTAAACGAACCGGGGACCCGACTACAGAGCCGGTTCCAGCTAAAAAGAAACACAAACAAAAGCATGGCACCATACCTCCTGCTGAAAACGCAGACAAACCGGCCATGCCTTCAGCCAAGGAAACTGCACAGGCTCTTAAGAGTTCTGCAGGCCTTGCAATCGGCTGCTTCCCAGGGCTCCACTCCAGTTCCGCAACAGCAAACACCGGTTGAGCCATCGGTGCCGGTATCGGTTCCGGTACCAGTTCCACCATCAGTTCTGCTCTTGGTTTCATACTCCCAGGAACTGGTGCCCTCCTATGAGGACTTTGAAGAAAAAGAGGAGAAAGAGCTTGGGGAACCGACAGAGCCAGAGGTCTCTCCAGAACAGGAGTCCGAATCCTCTTCCAGACTGCTGGAGGATTACTACTCCCATTACACATTTGTCAAGCAGATGGTGGAAGCTCTCAACCTCTCCACTCATGAAATTGTGGAGGATAAGGAGGAAGCGGAATTTTTGGATATGATGGGGTTAACACCCACCAAACGCCTGCTGCTTCCCATTAATAGATCTCTGAAAGAGCAGGTCTTTAAAATACTGGAGACTCACAACTCTGTCTTACCTGTAGACAAGAAGGTGGATAAGAAGTACTAGCTGACCAGGACTGGGGCAGAGTTTCTCTTTGCTCACCCTGGCCAAGAAGGGGTGGTCCAGGTAGCTGCCTGTGACAAAGCCAAGGTACCACTTTCATCTCATCCTCCAGATAAGGACTCCAGGCAAATGGACGGCATGGCCAAGAAGAGTTATCTGGCAGGCAAATTACATGGCCTATGCTGCCCAGTATCAAAAGTCACTGTGGAATTCATTGATGACTTTAGCTGACAAAGCTCCTAAGGGACTGCCTGCTGATCTAACGGAAACAGCCAGATGTGGACTAGAGGCCACTAAATACCAATTTCACATGGCTGTAGATGCAAATGATACTGCAGCCAGATGGATGTCACTAATAGTGTCACTGAGGAGGTTTGCATGGCTCAGTGCCACTAACCTTTCTCAGGACACTCAGACCAAAGCTATGGACTTCCCATATGAGAATAGCTCTCACTGTTTATGGACAAAACAGAGGCTTATATGAAAAAGATGGATAAGTACAAAGTCTCATACAAGAGCAATGCAGCAAAACAAAAAAACTTCTACTTCATACAGACCACAGGGATGGGGAGGCAGGGGTAGAATAGCCTATTATAGACCATTTTTCCAGGCTCAGACTACCCCCGACTACCAGCAGCAGCGAGGGTATTTCAGATGCAGGGATAGAAGTGGCGCTAGACACTCAGATCCAGCTCCCCAATCTACAGCCCTCACCCTCCAGACTGCACCACCGCCGGTGGTCACCTATGTTGGATCATGAGGAGGGGGTTACCTTTGCCATGCTTGGTCCGTCTTCTGCCAGCCCACTGAGACATTCTGACCCAGGTCCTCAGCATGACAGAAGTGTCGAAAACTCAGATTTTGTTCCAAATGCCATTCCACTAGTCAACCCCTACTCCTTCTGTCTCTTGATGTAACTATCCAGCAAGCTTTACAGGACATGGTTGTGAGCTCTGATCAGAGTAACAACCAGGGACATCACATTGGAAAATCTGTCTGCCACCCTATGATGGGATTGGAGGTGGTGGAGTGGCCTCTGGGCTTACATGAAGTCTGAAGCTGCAGCTGTAAGGAGCTGAGCATGATTTTGGAGCTGCTGGCATACAGGCGCACATGGAGAGATTATCTGCATAGGTGATGGTCCATTTTCTTTTGCACTTTTTCTTATCCACTTCCTGCTGCCGATAAGATGGCTCTGCACATGCCTGATGAAGGGGTGGTGCTGCTGATGTATTGTGGTCGCCCACAATATCCAATGCCTCCCTCCATCCCCCGCAGGATGCACTAGTGATAGGAGAGTGCCATCTCCCTCCCTCTCACAGACCAAGAATGCTACCTTACAAGTGTCTTCAGGCATCACCAGTCCACAGCAGGTGGACAGGATCACTGAGTAAACTCGGATTACTGACATGGGTGCACTCGGTGCTCAGCCCCGTGCCACTGGGTCAAGTGAGTATTTTTTTTGTTTATAAATAAGAGATGAGAGAAGTATGGGAAAATGGGATATTTAGTATTGCTATCTCTATAGTAAAAGTAGGACACAACAACCAATATAAGCCAGACTAGACATACAAACAGTGATGAAAACAAGTTGTGCTGCAGCGTGTTCCTTAGTATACGTAGAGTGTTTCTTACCTGTCTGCTTTAAGAAACAGGTTGGAGGGCAGCTCAAAAAGCTGGTTGTGCTGGATATCCAGAACTTCCACTTGAGTTCGTTCAAGACGCTCAGGAAATCTTCGTAACTGGTTGTGGCCTGCCAGTAGCTTCCGCAAACTGCTATTACAAAACAATCTTGAAAAAACACAAAGGAGAGATGAAACTAAGTACACAGTTCTGTCATTCTATAGAATATACGTACCTTAACCTTAAGTTATAAAAACCAACAACCACATTTCATTTAACGTTTTCTTTTTTTGCTGGTGCCAACCATCCCCCACTCCACCCAAAGGACTCATACAGCATGTCACGGCATCTGATCTCAGATGCAAGGAGTGCAGATGATGGTCTTCTCTAAACCACCTCCCCCCCCCAGCCAACTTGTAACATGGTCACAAGGGTGCCTTGAGAGCAACACACTCTAATGCTCCCCTGCATAGAGAGCAGGCACATTACCTCTGCAATGTACCCGCCCCTGCACCAAACCAAGGAGCAAGACATTTATGGTTACTTTCTAATCCAAGCACTCTGCCAAGCACAATAAAAAATGTCATCTTTCTTGACTTAAAGAAAACTGCACCATCAGTTGTACTGAGACTGACCACATTACCGGCAAGTAGATACGACCTGTGTGGGCTTTATACAATACCTTACGTATTGCCAGACCAAAAGTATTTAGCATAAAAGGAATGCACTTTCTGTTCTGCTTAACCCACTGGCAAGGAGGCGTTACCAGTCACTGCCACTTGGGAGACAAAGATTAACACTAAAGCTCTGGAATTCCACACTAGGGCCAATCACATAATCAAGGTGAGGGATATGGCCCCCAGTGAGAGCACAAGCTGCATGCTGGTCGTGTCCCTCTCCTGCTGGGCAATGATGGAACAACGCTGGTATCAGCTGAGTAGGCAAAGGCTTGTCACCATCTTGGCCAGAGAAAGCAGTTTAATATCTTGCTTTCATGAATGGAAATCTACATGATCATTCTTGAGAGAAAGGGAAAATACACACCCTGTACTTTTTATTCTTCAAGACCGACCACTTTCTTAGGTCTGAAACAGGCTGGGCAGGGGTCCAGGACCTAGCAGAAACATTTCAGCAGGCAGGTCCATCCCTAATGGCTCTATTTCTTACTACAGCTAATTAGTTGCAAAGACACTGTAATAAAATTTCTGGCCAACAATCTCACATTGTGCTTTTTACTGCAGACCCGGTTTCAGGAGTGGAGTTGAAGCATCCCAGATAGGGTTGGGAAGTGTCGTCTGTTGCCACAACAACCTCTTACGGTAGGACAGGGATGGGTGCACAAGGCTGAGCAGGGCTCTGTTTGATAGCATGGAGGTTGGACGATCTAGGGTCACAGTGATCACACAACAGCACGCAGATTAAATGCCCTTAGGGATGTAAGGGGCATACTGGCAGGCACACTAGGATATTGCCTCACAAACTCATCCTCCAAACAGGATGTGGATTCACCACACGAGTGGTGGATGCCCTGCCTCACTGGGCCCCACCACAGTGTGTGCCAAAAGTCTACCTGTAGATGATACCAAGCTCTGCAACAGAATGGATGCAATGGAGGGAGTGGAGGCAGCGAGGAGGGACCTGGAAAGGCTGGAAGAGTGGTACACAAAGACTGGTCCAGAATTTATGACTGGCTTTGTAAACCGTCATCTGCACTCAGCATGTCAGCCCGTGTATGTACACCAACCACCATATGTTTACTCTCTGGTTTCTGTAATTAACTGCGGGTCAACCCGAAAAAGGGGCTATGTCTCAGTGAGCCCATTCGGTTATCAAAATTCAATAAATAAAGAACCAACAATGTTCCTAACACCATGGGTTTTCTTGCAGGGGTGGGCAAGTGTAAGTGCCTGCCCCTGCCCAACATTCTCTTCTTGGGTCCACTTGTTGGGGTTTTAATCTGCCACTTACATGTTCACTTGCAAAGCTGCAATAAAAACCTTGACCAGAAACATTCTGTTAAAACAGGTAGAATGTATTTCTATATTTTCCTTCAAACAGACAAAAATCACTGAATCCAGAGTAAAACGAAGATGTATTACAAACCACTGTATCATGCAGTGAAAACAGGTACTCGCATTTAGTTTGTGATAAATATTTATCAACTAAGAAACTACAAAATACATTGATTCTGAGTATATTTAATACTGAGGAATTGTGGATCACTAAATAAAATCTAGTTAGCACTGCATGAGGTTTACGTTTTTAGATTTTAGAAGGTATGCTACACATGAATTACATTTCAACAACACAAGCTTTTCTTCAAGTTGTAAGCGCACGCAAGTGACAGTATATCTTATTAACAATTTAGTTTGGACAGTACATGTTTCAGAAAACAATAATAGATATATTGTGGAGCATTTGGGGAGGCACACTACAACCCCCAAAATTTCAGCAAAAAAATCTCTGCATTTTGGGGACCCCCCATTTTCCAGTGGCCTTACTTATTACCTTCAAAGCCCACTTGTCTGTGGTAACACTCTTCAAGGTAATAAGGAAGATGCCTGCCCTCCCACTGGCAATGGGTCCTTGGCAATATAGACGGATTTGGCTTGCCTGGGTGGAGTGACCTGATGTTGATTTCTGACTTGCTCCGCTTCTGCCTGTGCCACACTTAAAGAACAGTTACATAAGAACTTACTGTAACAGTAGCTCTTCCAGGGAATCTCTGTCATCAGATCACACTCAAGGAACTCAGCAGTCATCACTGGGATCCCAGGGAAGCTTTTCTGCAGCAGTCTACTAGTGGCCATCCAAGCCAACATCAGGCTCCAACGTCACTCACTCTATAAAAGCAAGGGGCGCCCCGCTCCCTTCCTCAGTTCTTTCTCTGGCTGGAGACCACAGGAGACATAAGTCTCACTAGGAAACCTAGGAGATAGAGAGAAGGTGCCCAGCTAGCAGAAAGGCTGGAGCAACAGGACAGCCAAGCTGTAGAGAGAGACAGGGAGAAAGGGGGAAGGAGGGAGGGACGGCGTGACCCGACAGATTCCTTCGAAGAGCTGCTGTCATGGTAAGTAGTTACGTAACTGTTCTATCTTCTTCGTGGATATCTCTGTCATCAGGTCACACCTAAGGAACCAGTCCCTGGCAGTGCTGAGAGCAATGACAGCCTGGGTGGCAGGAGGCCAGAAGTCTAAGAAAGAAGGCTCTGAAGCACAGCTAAGCCAAAGCCTGCCCTTCTGTAAGCAATGTCCGGACTGTAGTGTTTAGTGAATGTGTGCACAGAACTATTTGAAAAGAGAAATAAAAAAACATACAATAAAGCATGACATAAGAGCAGCGTCAGGTATAACAATAAGTAGGGTTTAGCATTACAAATACCTGGGTCTAATTTTAGATAATAATCTAACTTTCAAGTCTCACATAAACTATATATCTAAAAAACCTAGACAGTTGTTAGTTCTTGTTTATAGGAATCAAGCTTTATTTAATCTTTCATTAAGAAAATTATTGGTAACTTTATTATTTTTCCCTGTTTTAGATTATGGTGACTTTATAAGACGACATCTGGCACACTTCTGAGTACTTTAGATTCATTACATAATAGTGCAATAAGGTTTGTACTAAAATTACCATATAGACCCACACATGCACCTTGTACAGTGAGTTATAAAATGGGCAAAGGATTTCAAGCAATCCGATTGGTTGTTAGCAGTGCATTAGATGTGTCTAATGCACAGCTAAAACTAGAACCCAATTTAGAATACACAGGCCCATTTTATAAGCGCAATAAGCCACTCCGGGGATGTGCCTCACTACGTCCCCCTAGCCATGCATTAGAACTGTCTAATGCACACCCTATCGTGTCTTATTGCTTACATAGGTTGGACCTCCTTAGCAGACCGAAGGGACTCACACTGGTATATGTTTGTATATAAATTCATTTTAGGGATATTGCCCTCGTTTTTACTATGCAAACTGCAAGTTAAAAATATCTCAAAATACATTTTGCGTTCCACTTCCCAGTACTCTTTTCAAACCCCAAGAAGTAGATCAAGATATGGGGATAAGATGCTAGCTATTGCAGTACCTCGAACCAGGACAGCCATTCAAAAACAAAAGAAAAGAAATGCATATATTACCCACATTGGCACGTTTTAGAGCCTCTTTAGGGAGTATATTTAACAGACACTGTAACTGTTTTGGATAAATAAGCTTTGCCCAAATCTACACGAGTTCTAGCAATTTTAATGTATGCACTTTTTGGAATAATAGAAATTGTATGGTTTGTAATAATGTTTTTTTATGTGTTTGGACGCAATTGTAAATGAGAATACTTTTGTCAATTTTGCTATCCAATAAATGAATGATGAATGAAAATGAAACTCCAAGTGGCAGCAGTGCAAATCTCAGCTGCAGGCACGCTCCTGAAACAGGCAACTTAAGTGGCCCTTCCCCTGGTGGAACGGCCCTTAACCCATGGAAGTTCCTTACAGTACTTCCTGTAACAAAAAACAAAATACAGTTGGCCAACCATCTGAACAAGTACTGTTCTGAAACTGGGGAATCCTCTCTGCCAGGGGCAAAAGAAACAAACAACTGTTTGGACTTCCTGCAGTCCTTGGTACGATTTGCATAGTAACGCAAATTCTATGCACATATAAAGTGTGGAGCAATGCTTCCCCTGGATTGGCATGCTCTGGATAATAAATGGGCAGGTGGATGGATTGATTTAGGGTAAACTCAGACACCACCTTAGGAAGAAACTTAGGGTTAGTACGCAAAGAGACCCTGTCTTTGTGAAAACTCAAATAAGGCTGCTCACACGACAGCCTGTAGCTCTGCAATTCTTTGAGCAGAAGTAATGGCAACTAAAATAACGCTTTCCATGACAGAAAGCGTAGCTCGCAAGACATGGCTGACTCAAAAGGAGGCAGGGTCAGCTTCTCCAAAACAAAATTCAGGTTCCAAGCCGGAACCAGGTTATGGATAGGAGGTTTGAAATGGAACAAAAATAAAAAGGTAAGACTGGTGGCTGAATAGAGTGGCAAAGCTTCCACGGAGTCCGTGCGAGAATTGTTGACCGTGGGAAAGAACTGAGGAGGAAGCAGGGCCGTCCACGCTTTTATAGGGTAAGTGAAACTTGAGCCAGTCACTGGCATGGGCGGCCTCTAGTAGACTGCTGCAGAAAAGCTTCCACGGGATCCTAGTGCTTAATGGCTGAGCTCCTTAGGTGTGACCTCATAACAGAGATATCCCTGAAGATCTATGATGTATTCATGGTGCGCACAGGGTCTTCTGTAATAAGTTCTTCTCACACAGATCCTTCTGTAGGGCCTGAAAGGCAAGTGGACCTCACTTTATCTGTCAAATTTTTAAAGGCTGCTTTTTGCTCATCAGCTTGTTTCACATATATATTATATATATATATATATATATATATACACATATAAACACACACACACACACACCCACCCCTCAGTTTTGTCACCTAGTAGATAGATACCTGCCTTATTTTGCATGTCCTTTGACAAACCAGTCGTTCTAAGCCACATAATCTATATATTACCACCTGTGGGACTGGACTTTGCCAGAGAACCCCAAATCCCATTCTGGGTTCAGCTGGGGGGGAGAGAGGGAGTCTTCTGCCCCTTTCTTGCCAGAGGAAGAGTGCAGCCGTGGTGTCCCTAATTGCAGGGTGAGGAGTGAGGACAGGGAAATGAAACATAATGGCCCCCCCACCCCAAATGTTTGAAATCACTTGAAAGAAAAAAATGAAGCGAAAACTGAGTACATTTCCATTTGCTTGATTCAGTATCAGGTGTTGCAGGACCATGTTAACCACAATTCTTACACTACACCTAGTAGAATACTACAGAAGGAACAGTGCCAGTCACATCTCCTGGGCAGATCGAGTACACCACTAGCCAGCACTAGGGAACTGACCCTATGCATTGTGGTCAAGCATCGATTCCCAGTATCAGCATTAATGCCTGGAACTGGTGAGACAGAGAGCAGGTTTCTAAATCTCAGTCTCACACCAGAAAATGGATTTGCCCTTGTGATCACAGAGTATATGTTTGCACTGTAGACAACACAAGTGGAGAGAAAAAAAGATAAGCTCTTCAAAGACCAGAGTAAACACTTTTTATGATAGCATAAATGACTAAATGCTGCCCTGCTGATCATAAAACTTTCATCCCCAAAACAACCTGTGCAGGGACTGGAACAAGTTTTGCTTCATATTAAGTTCAGTCCAATCCTATTTAACACTTGTATTTTATCTCATCTTTTCCTTCGAGTTCCGGAAACCTAAATGATGACATATGATAAGCTTGACTATTAGCTGTTTGAAAACTTTGTGCTGAACAAGTTAAAGAGTCTGATCAAACAGAACATGTTTGTGTGAAAGTTGATCACATTACATTTCTGCTGGCATCTCATTTCGACTTTTAATCAAGGCACCAAGATTAGACTTCATCCACCACTTGGCTCCCACTCTTGGGAGTGCGTTACTTAATCAGCAGCAGCCCATGCCCTGCGGTGACCTCTCGCTCAAAGCAAAGATTCTCTTGTTACACAGCATCACTCTTGAGACATTCCTGATAGCTGTCAAACAATAATGCTTTCCTTTCCGCATAAACCACCCATCCACTGGCACAAAATCTTTTACAGGACAGCAGGCAAATATGGGGTCTATCCCAAAGATCAATTAAGCATTAAGGCATGACCAGAGGTTGGGCTGCCATCCGTTAATCTAACCCTAGGGGAATCATGAGGTACATGGTGAAGGAGAGTACCTTATGCCCCTAGGGTTAGAACAAAGGTAACCCAACCCCTGCAGTGCTTTAATGCTGCTGAGTAACTAAACAGTTTTTATATTTTTAAAATACATTTTTTTTTATCTTTTTTTTTTTAAGGTTTTCCCTCTAGGCTGCAGGTGGGCAGCTATCAGTCATGTCCCCACCCCCTCCAACCATCAATTCGCCTCCCCAACCACCAGAAAGTCCCCATGGATTATCTCCCCGCAACATATCCAGACTCTGGCAGCTGGGTGGCACTGAAGGGCAGAGGACAGCAGGCATGGCTTCATGAAGCCCATCCTAGCCCCTCTTCCATTTCCTGCTCAACCCCCCACCCACGCCGCGGCACAAAAGCGTGTGGAGCCACTACGGAATTGCGGCTCCTCCCAGAGTCGCTCACTGTCTGCACCACCCCTGGGCCTCAACCCAGTGAGAGTCAAAGGCCAAGACAGCTGGCCACCCCTCCCTTGAAGAGTAGACCAGACCCTGGGATATTCAACCCCCTCCCCCCCGCCGATCTCCTTTGTCAGTGTGGCAGCAGGTGAGGCACAAATACGTCAACCCTTCACGCAGACTTCTAGCTGAAATCCTAATGTTTCTATTCGTCGCTATAGGTTTCTGCATTAACATAACCCTTGCAAAATGCTGTCAGCCAATCAGAATGCTACATCTCCAGCAACTGTTCTATAATGCAGGATTCAGCAATGTTTCCAGTGATGCACACTGCAAGCTATAATGATCCAACACTGACCGACAGCCTTACAGCATTCAATGAAACACCATGTTTAGACTGCCTATGTATAAACAGCGATATAATCAAAGAGCTTAAGTGGCACTGATCACTGTCATTGCTGTCAGTTATCACCTGAAGAAAATCTCTTCTCCTACCCAATTTCCAAAAAATACATTTTATAACATTTTCAAAACTATTTAATATTGCCATAACACTAACAGGAGGTTTTCAGTGACCTTTACAAGTTGTAACTTGTAACTTCAGAGTTAAGAAAAATCTTTCTCTAATTCACTATTAAAAGTTGTGCTAAATTCAACACAACAATAACTTCATAAGTAGTTTGTTAGCGATTTGCAACCAGGAAAGTCTCACTCAGCTAACAGCTGTTTCTGCATGCATCCTGGGGTTTGGGTTACACTGACCTGTTTTACTCACTGGGAGACTCTTGGTTTGGACTTAGGGAAAATTCCCTACCCTTACAATAAGTGCCATGTGATCTTTAACCTCCACCCGGACCGCCACCAGAGATGACAGAAGGAATTTTGGTTTAATGTCCTGTCTGAAGGACACCACCTCAATACGGCAGTTAACCCCTTAGCGTTGAACTAGTTTCAGTATTGAGTATAAGCCCAAGTTCTTTGTGTGGGACTAGAACACACTGCCTTCTGATCTTCAGGCCTCTACGGCAAATGTGCAACCTACTGAACCGCTGAAACTGCTAAATATCAGATGACAACAAATTATGTAATCCCTAAAAAAAAAAAAACAGAAAGTGCAAACATAATTCCCATGGGCCATATAATGATTGATGGAAGAATGAATCAGGAACATGGCACTGCAAACTGACAAAGAATCTGAGATAAGGAAACAGTTGTTATTAAATTCCAAACCTAGTCTGCAGGCTGCCCTAAATGTTCAACTGGATTAAATAATTTCAGTGCAGTTCATGTTTCTACCCCACTATCTGGGCCATGATCAAACCCATACTTACTTCAGTGGAAAGAAAACAACAGCAAGCAGAGGCAAATATGTGTTATTTCTACTGCAGCGGCCACCCATACATGAAACGAGCAATTAATGGAGCAATGAAATGCTTTCTAACTTGTGTACAGCACTCACCGTGCAGGCAGTTCGCAGACAGAATTGTGACTTACATCCAAGACTTCCAGCTTTTAACTCTCACACACCCACTCAGGCAAGTTCTCCAGCCGGTTCCTGTGAAGGAGCAGGTCAACAAGAGGTTTTAGTTACACCAACTCATCGACGGGAAAGCAACATACTTAAGTGGAAGGGCAATACCTTTTAGTAAACACAATTCTGTAAAGAAGTACTGCATTTCTTTCAAACCCCCTCCCATTTTAGGGGCAATTCATGTCAATGATGCTTTGTGGCTTCTGGGTATCCTGTCATCACCCCCTCACACACACACAAAAACTGTGCATGCCATTTGCTTATAGTGTTTAGCCCGCGGCCTAGGACCCAACATCCGCTCACAAGCCTGGGTTTCTAGATGAGACTTGAAAACAGCAATACTAGTTCACACCATTCGACTGTTGCACATTACAAGGGACAGGCCCTCATTTTACCACTCAGAAGGCCTCTCACATGAAGAACCTGCTGTCCCACACCACAGACTGAATTTTTAAAGTCAAAATTTATATCAACTTAGGTTGTGTATTCAACTGTAAACTATAAACATTGAAGTACCAACTTCTATGTAATTCTAAGCTCTATCTATGATTTGATCATCAGTCTTACACTCCGTCTCCCCCCCCACACACATTTTGAAGGAAAGTTTCTGAAATGTGGGTGCCAAAAAGGCTGGAAGTTATGGATGTAGAAGTTGTCACCAGCTCGAGAAATGCCACGGGATTTTTAATGACCACCTGATCAAACACCAGAAAAGACAGATGGGACTTCAGTTTAACGTCTTATCTGAAGGATGGCACACCCTGGCAGTATGGCATCCCCATAGTGCTTTACTCAGGTGCCAACGTTTATGGTATAAGCCCAATCCTGGGGTGGGACCAGAACCCCTGACCTTCTGGTCCAGAGACAGATGTACTTGTTTTATTTTAAAGAACAGAATGGCTTGAAAGCCAATTTTATTTTAAGACTATTGTGTAATTTGGATCCACTGATGCCAACTGTGATTCTGCCTGGAGCACCTCTTTATTGTTTTGCTAACACCTCTGTCATCTGTCTAAAAAGTTCAGATGACAATTAGCCAAAAATAGGACAAGATTTTGGACTTCTAGCCTAAAAACTGAGTATGTATCAGTTTGCCAGTAAAGAACAAATCTTCCAGAGCCGGCCTGGTGGCGCTGAGGGTTGAGGCACTGGAGACCACACCTCGTGCCACACCGGCGACCAGAGTTCGGGAGCAAGCTCGGGCACCGGCAGGGACAGGACGAGGATCGAGCGCCTGCAAGACTGCTCTCCCCCCCCGGGAGGGTTGGAGTTTGTCTGGCATACCAGCAGCTCCCGGTGGAGATCGGGGGCACTGCAGTACAGAAGACAGCACATCAATCAACGTGGCCGACGTTGGCAGGGTTGCCATACGCCATGTCGTCGGGGGTGCCCACGCATGGGGGGACGGGGAGAACACCAGAATACGTAAAAGCCCAGCTCTGTGGGGTAGGCGATGGCAACCTGACCCCCATGCCCACCACAGGATTCGTCTCACCCAGCCTTCCAGTTCCTCCGCCTGGGCCTGACTTGAAAGTGCACTCAAGAGGAGGGGCGGCCTGACCCCAGAGGGGGTAAGCTGGGGGTACTGGCTATGGGAGGAGGGGGAGGAGAGAGGAAGCTTAGGGCCGAGAGAACCTCAGGCGGGCAGGAAGCCTGAGAGAAGGCTCCACAGGCCATGACAGGAGGGGAAAAAGTGTTTTAAAAAAAAAAATCTTCCCTCTTGAACTGCGGACTTCCACTTGAATTAGACGGCCTCCTTCATGAACATAAAATTCTCAATATCATTAAGAGCCCGAGAGGGTGAAAAGCCCCAGGGCTGGACAGCCTGCCCACTGATTTCTTCAAAGTGTTTGTATCCCAACTGGTGGACCCGGTTGTTGGATATGCTGCAAACACATCTGCAGAGGGGGTACTCCCCCCCCCCCATGCGGTCTGCCATAATATCTGTGCTTACCAAACAGGGCAAGGATCCCAACCTCTGTGCCTCTTACTGCCCCATATCCTTACTGATGGCTTACTATAAAATAATTTCTAAGGCCATAGCATCACATATTGAGCACATCCTTCCCAAGTGTATTCACCCTGACAAATCGGGCATTGTTAAGGGGCGATAGGGGAAAAATAAAATCCGATAAACCCTAGATATCATTCATAATTGGTCAAGAAAAGCAGCTAGTCATCGAGCGGCGGTCCTTGCCATGGATGCTGAAAACGACTATGACCATGTTTGAGGTCCTTAGAAGGTTTGGGCTTGGGCCACATTTGGTTGGCTGGATCCAGGCTCTGTACTCTTCCCTGACAGCCCAGATACTGGTAAATGGCTCGCTAGCCTCTGCCTTTGATCTCAGATGGGGCACCAGGTAGAGGTGCCCACTGTCACCATTTCTACGTCCTGGCCATAGAGCCAATTACAGCTGCTATACGGAATGAGGAGGGGAAAAGTTGGGTACGGGGGTGTGCAACATAAAGCAGCACTCTTTTGCAGATGGCCTGCTACTGTACTTACAGGATTCCACCTCAGGTCTGCCAAAGATCCATGCCCTCCTTAGAAAACATGATTCTCTCTCTGGTCATAAAATTAACTGGACCAAAAGCGAACTCATACCAATTTCGAGACTACATAGGGACCGGATAGTCTAACCCCATGGGCCTGGCGCTAGTGGATCAGATTACATACTTAGGGATGGTCATACCCTCAAACCTTAATCAGCTCTTTAACAAGCATCACAACCCACTCCCGGGTAAAACTGTGGAGGACTGTAACAGCTAGAGGGCTCCACCGATTTCCCTACTGGGTAGGGTTAGTATGGTTAAAATGCCCATTCTCTCAAGATGCATCTACCTATATCAGTCCCTCTCTGTACATGTTCCCTTGGCCACTTCCACTAGCTGGACTCTATACTCCACAAATTCTTATGGAATGGGAAAAATGCTTGCATCCAGAGAAACATTTTACAGATGCACACTAACTCTTGAGGGGCTGTATTGCCTCACTTTCCAGCATTATTACTGGGCATCCCTGCTAGCCTTTCTCGTAGTGGCCAGCCACAATCAACCCCTTCACCAATAATACAGTTAGGATCTGGCTAGCTGCCAACAAATTTCTATCCATTCCCCCTGGAATCTCCTGGTATCCCAACATTATTGAAACTCTCAAGGGCACATTGGGGTGTTTGGCCCAACTGCACAGAGGACTACTCAGGTGGCAAAAAACAGTTTACATCATATAAACTAACTATATTCAGTAGGCTGGCTGAGTACATTTGTGGACCTGTATGAAGACTGTAGGTTCAGGCCCAGTGATCTTTTCACTTACCTACTTGCTGGCAGCAAATTAGAGGTACCATGAACTGTTATGTTATTGTGAATGAATTTGTCCTGTGTGTCCAGGACCATCTTGAAAATGAGCTTGCTCAATGATATAACTTGCCTGGTTTAATAAAGTTTGATTGATTAATTGACTGACTTCCCGGACATAGGGATGGGTGGACCAATGGTTCCCCATTAGGGAAGGAACTGTTATGCCACAACTCTGTGCCAACCCCTAACAATCTTCTATCAGATGCTGAGGAGGGTGGCTGCCCCCAATGCTGATGTCCTGGTCAAGGGCTGTGGAAGAGAGACTTGGGTATCCCCATAACCCCTAGGATCTGGACCGCAGCTGCTGGGGACTTGGCCGTATGCTCACGGGGCTACAAGCTGTGCCAAGTACAACTAAACATTATGTACAGGGCCTACATTACGCCAGTGAAACTTCACAAAGCCCTCTCTGATAGAACCTGGCCATGCCCAAAATGTGGGGTGGATGAGAATGATTTTATCCACATGGTTCTTACGTGCCCCAAGTTGATCCCTTTCTGGAATACCATTCATGCTATAATGTTCCAGGTACTGGGGTGATCACCCCCAAGTCCCACCTGGAGCTTCCGCTGGGGGCTGACCCAAATCGATTTTCACTAAAAAATGGGTTGTACCTGTGGTCAGCAGCCTTAATGCCAGGAAATCCACAGCCCACACCTGGGTAGCTCCAGAGCCTCCTACTGTACAAAGGTAGGCTAAAAATTTGCAGTCATGCCTAAAATTAGAAAGAATGCAACTGACTGCTAATGGGGACTCTGATACATTCCAGGGTCACTTCTCATCACAACTAAAAATGGTTTGTTCCCCATCTGAAGAATGAAGGTGGAGAAAATGGTGGTCCAGGTGACCAGACCCATTCTCGATTCATCCTTGGAAGTCTGCTCCCCTGGACTACAGCGGCACCACTGGCTGATCTGACCTGCTCTCCTGGTTTCCTCTCACATCACTTGTACATAAATGGCTACGGTAATGAATTTTGTGAAATACACCCTGCTGTGGATGATGTCTTATGAATTTGTTTCTAATACTGTCTGCATATTATGCTGTAACTGATCAATTTTATATTGATAACTATGTCTGTATTTTTCCCTGTTGGAAGTGATAAACATTTAAAAAAAAATCTTCATACAATTTTTAAGCAGCAATGTATTTGTGGCATTCTTATTCTTCGCTGGAGCCCTTTTAAGCCATTTTTAAACCATTCTTATCATTAGAGTTTAAAGAAGTGTTATGGTAGTCCCCTGCTGTTTTTAACATTCTCCTTCAATGTCACTAAAGCTGTGCACGCTGAAATTGGAACGTAGGTACAGTTACAGTATGTCTGGTTCTTTCCTGCACAAGTTTCTGTAGCACCTTTATCTATTCTATCCCTGATGGTGGGCCTGGCAAGGGTGCAGAAACTCTGGAGTGGTAAGGGCCAAATCAGTAAGCAGTTCTGAGAAGAGATTGGACAAGCATATGGGATTAGTCTGATTGGAGGGAAAGACTAAGGGATGGGATTGCCACTAGAGCCATTGCAGAGTAGTTGGGGGTTAGGGTGCAGACTGGATGGGCCAGAAGGTCTTTTTCGGCCAACTACGTATCTATGTACATTATTCTGGTGCTTTAAACATACTTGTCTACGAGTAATATTCTACTGGGAGGGTCATACATCAGGGACTGTGGAATAGAGAACCTCACTCTGAGTTTCAGAGGCTGATGGTATTTTTACCCACTCTGGAAAACGTTTTGTACCAGCCTGAACAAAAAATAAAGACTGGCAGCTAGACACAATAAGCAGAACTAATACCCTCATATCCCACATGGGGGAAAAGAACAAAGCAAATGGAGTTAAGAGTTGGGAGGGGAAGGGAGCTGGTGCAGCGGTAGCACTACCGTTCAGGATGCTGGTGACCCAGATTTGGAAGAGAGCCTGGGTTACTGAGGGCCAGCCAGGGGGAGGACAACTGTGCACCCCAGAGGATGGTCTCCTCCTCTGGGGAGTGAGGGTCGCTGCCTCAGCAGCAAGGCTACCTCCTCGGTGACCATGGGTGGCAGTGCAAGGGACACAGGGAGTGTAGGGTGGACGTTGGTCGAGGCCTGTGTAGTGCATGCCTTGGTGTATGTATACGTGTGCATAAGCCCTTGTGTGATGACATCCGTGGGGAGAAACTAGTGGAAAAAGAACACAGCCTTGGCAACTGAGGTGGAGGGACCCATTGGTACATCCAGGCCTTCCTGTGTCCGTTGCAGCCACAACTAATGAAACTTGGGATATTCAAGAGTACATCCCCCTCTGCCCCTGACTCTGCTGGGGGGGGGGCACAAACCATGGCTCTGTGGAGGAGCTGGTGTGATGGGTACAGAGGGGAAGCCTGTGCCACTGAGAAATCTCAGAGGGAGCAGGAGTCAGTCTTCCGAGGGTGCATAACAATACAAGTAAAAAAAAAAGATGGGGGGAGTTGTGATACTCAAGAGTTCCCCTTGGCTGAAAGGATCAGGTTCCTCTCCAAAAACCTAGGGTAAGTACCAGACATCAAATTATAAGCAGGACTGCTGAAAATCACGTGTCTCATTTGCCAAGGAAACAGAAACTCACTGAGGAATGGAAGGTACTGCTAAGCAAGTATGATGGCTGAGGTGAACCAAAACTTTTTAGGTGTTGGTCTTCTGTTAAGTTGGATGGTGGGTTACCCAAGTGCCGGGACTTGCATGAAGAATGATGCATAACAGAATTTTTGATACTTGGACTTCAGTTAAAAAGAAAAAATTCTAAACTGTCAAATATTTCGAGCAATATTTTCCCCCCTTTATAATGCATAATGTATTTTAATACTTGGATTTCAGTTAAAAAAAAAAAAAAAAAAACTCTGGAATTGTTGAATGTTTCAAGCAATATTTTTCCCCCTCTATGCCCTTCTACACTGAGCTCTAGCACCGTGGCAAGGAACAATAAAAACTTTGGGCTGTACTGTGAGTCGGTGTCCTACAAATAAACAACACAGCCTAAGGAATAGGTCAGTTTGACGTTAACTGGTATTCAGTTTCCTTATCACTGACAGATTCAAGTGCTCCCCAAATGATACCTTAAACCAACACATGCAAAACTCTAGCACACTATACTGTAAATAGGTACAACTGTTAGCAAAAGGCGGCCCTTTGAAATGCTTTGATCTTGGAGTATCCCATACCCGACGTGCAGTCCCATAACAGTTGTTATGAAAGCCTAGGAATATTTTCTATCAGAGCAAAACAAACCACAGTTGCTTACTTATTAAAATAAAATATATACAGCACTATGAAGCATTGTACGATATAATAATATAGACCGACGTCTCAAAAGTTAGGATTAATCTCCTAGCAACTGTCTAAATATTGACTACTTTTATTACCTCTTAAAGTTACGATATCTCAAGCCTCCTGCTATAAAGATACTCCTTACCAGCTGCTTCTTACCTGGAAACGTCGATGAAGGAAAGGTAGTTCGGGACAGGATAAACATCAAGAGTGACAAGTTCTGTAGGGAAAATGCAAAAACCTTACTACTACTACAGACTGTATACATGCAAACAGTATTGCATTTAGAACCTTTACTTAAAAGGGAACAGTCCAGCTACACACAAAAAAATCCCATTTGGTCAGATGATCCTTTTTTCTCTCTATCTGCATTACTGCAGAGATATTCACAGTATGCCTCCACTGCTTTGCCCTGAAGGAAACAGCCAATTTAATGGTCAGAGAGATGTTTTTATATAAAGAAAAGGCATTTATTGGGTCTATAGCAAGGCTGGGATGTGCAAATCTCATTGCCTGATGTCAGAGGCTGACCTAAAAGGTTTGTTGAGCAGATCCATTCATCTGCCGACTTCAGCCAGAAGGACAAGTGCTTTTTTGGCTTTTTTTTACCTGCATCTCTTTTTGCTCCAGCCAGGCGTGGCATTTGGCATATGCGGCCACTTGGGGCACCAGTCTGTAATGATCCACCAACGGGATGGCCCACTCTGGCTACTTCTTTCTTTCCGTACTCTGAGCTGTATTCGGAGCTCTCACGGGCGGAGTTTTATAGGCAGTAGGTGGGCTTCACGATGGCAGCTGTGGGCAGATTCATGATTGCTGGCTATCACCCAATCGGAAATTGTAACTAAGAAAATGAGGCATTGTTTCAGGATGACTGATGGTAGACAACAGGCATTTTGTTTTGTAGAGCGTGAAGGCTTGAAATTCCTTTCACTACTGTCTGCGCTGGTGGGAGAGCGGGGCTGAAAATCTCAGCTGCGGCATGGTTTAAAAATGTTATACATATAGCCCTCATGGATTTAGCGGACCTGGAACAAGAAGCGCAGAAAACTGAAGAGGGAAGAGTTGGTGGCAGTGGCTGGCTACTGGCAGGGAGAGGACTGAAAACTCCAGACACTGGTCTCATCTCTGATCTGCACATGACAGCAAAGCGAAAGTGGTAGGTGGCAGCCAGCGGCAGAACCAGTTGTAACCTCCTGCATTAGAGCCCTCTGACTGATTGTGTCGTGTCCCAGTTCTAATCCTCTGACCCCCCTCTCTGGTGTCTTTACTTCTGCACGAGTTTTCTTCAACCAAGTCCTGACTGCAGCAGCAGGAGGTGGGTGGTGGCAGAAGCGGATGGTAAGAAAGCAATCGGGGAGTGCAGGCTGTGGTGTTGCCCAGGTCAGGCTCTCGGTGTCTTGTTGCACCACACTAAAAAGGCAGCAACTCAGGGCAGCTGGGGAAGCAAAGCACCAGGATTCAAACCAGAGGCAGTGTCTTTGTGGCTGAGTCAGAGAAACAAGTTCACTGTCTGCTGATATTAAATTTTTTTTTTGGTTTGTTTTTTTAAGTTAGCTAGCCAGCCTCCAATATGGAGTCGGAGGAGGGGCTGTTATATTTTAATGACATATATTAATGGGTGTTATGTAAATTAGCCTGTGAGTGAGAAATACTGGAGGGCAGAAAGACATGGCATTAAATAATCTGAACAGACATTTGTTAATGGCCTGCCCTCAACCAGACTAGACTCACGTACATCTGAAAATATGCACTATATAGAGAATAGTGGATAGGCAACTATGCACAACCAGTGTGTTGTGCCACAGAGAGGTTCTGATTCCCTGTGACCTTGACAGTAAAGCTTGAGAGGTCTATGGAAATCAGAACCACGAAGTATACACACAGATTGGTTGGACATAGAGTTGCCCATCCACTATTTTTTATAGTGTATAGTCACCCCTAAAGAATTATAAAAACAGTTTGAAGTTTCTTTTTATTAGAAAGACATTTTTGCTGCTGCGTCTTATTCCGTGATTAGAGTTTGGCTGCCAGGGTCAGTGGTGATTTGAGCCTGGTTGCTAAGGTCGGTGGTGTGATCGTTAGGGACCAGACGTCCCACATCTTTAGCGCAGGTTTCTACTGGTTATTGGTTGCGTATGGGAGGGATTAAAAAAAAAAAACAAGGGCGCCGTATTTCTTGGTAAACGAGAGGCTTTATCTTGAGGAATCATGTCTGCTGTTGCAAGAAATTAAAAATATCTGGTTGTTTTTTTTTTTTTTTTAGTGTTAAGTGTATGAATTTTTTACCCTCTTCAGCCACTTTCAAAAATACCGCTGCCACCATTGTGCCAGATGCATTTTGCGAACTGCTTGAGGAGGATGCGGCAGTGCTGTAGCTAAACGCAGGTGTTTTGTTTACAAGATAGCGCATGGAACCTCTAGAGCTTTTCAAAATGTTGTTGTACCACTGTAGAGTACAATCATATTCCATGACCTTTTGAACTGTGGTACAGCAGCATTTTGGAAGCCACCAATTTCCATACACAACAAGGACTACTATACATTATAGACAGATTCGGTTTACATGACTTCGGTTTATGTGACAAATTGAAGCCCATGGCTGGGGGGATATCTCAGTTTGCTTGCCATACCAGGAAAGTGCAAAATTCAAAGATTAATTCATTTATTTTTCCAGATCAATCTATTCTGAGCTACAGCATGGTCATTATTTGCATCACCATTTAAATAAAATGTGGGCCCTATAAAACATTGGCCTTATATCTAAAAATCAGCAAAGTGATACTCTGCAAATGGCTTTTCAGCATCTGGGTATAACAGAACTGCCTTCTGGAAGCTACTAATAGACTGGATGGTGTGATTGCTTTTCCTGGATTGTCCTTTAAGCCAGCCAGCCTACTGTTTTACCCGACTTGTACCCTTGAGATGGCTAAAGAGATAGGTCTCAGACTATGAATTAATGGGAACAAACAGAACATTATACAATGTTAAACAGTATTCTGTTATCTTAAAGATTAAAATCCTTATGGAACAGCGACAGTCCACATAAGTCAGATAATCACTTTGTCACTACTGAGGTTCTGTTACTATTGCTAAGCATTTTTACTAAAAGCCCTTTTCTGATTCCCAGCAAAAAAAATTTCAGGCATCAGCAAAATTCAGTTACACAGAATTGTGCCATGATGTTTGTACGTGTGGGTTGGGGGGATCTGAAATGTGACTACTGGTGTCAGGATTGGTGGACGGCGCTGATGTGTTTTGTAATATGTAATGTTGCACATATTTGTACAGTGGCATTATCTAGTGTGTATGTGTAACATGTTCAGATTGTCAGTTTATGATAAAATATAGCAATTGCACCATTTGACACACAAAAAATTACTCATGTACTGCTACATGATACCTGCTAAGGATCCCTATGGGAATAGCTGATTTTTTTTTGGGGGGGGAGACAATAGATTGGCTCGTTGGTGTATAACTTATAAATAGCTAGCTACACCCCTGGCCACTGTGCGAGTTAACACAGCCCCCTCCCCCAGGCAACACAGGAGATGCGCTGCACTACCTTCTATCTGCTGCATCTTTCTGGGGTAGGACAAGTAAAAAATTGTTTTGGGGCAAGTAAGTTTTATACCACTTGCCCTCTGGGCAAGTACAGAAAAATTTAATCTGCAGACCCCTATCTATAGCACATTAGACATGGATCAGGATGCCCTGAAAGAGTAGACCAGAAACAAAAAAGCACCAGAATGAGAGCAACTGCAATGAAATTCAATAATACTGGGACAATATACAATAACTAGTTTGAACTGATTGTGGCTCTGACTTAAACATTAACAATATCTTTACAAGTCACACTACGAAAGTCATCTGCTATCCACTTGAAGCAGATGGACAGGGTCAAAAGGCCAGAGTTCATTTGAAATAGATTTGAAACAGATTCACAGGGTGAGTACAGCATTCCCTGTTCGGTCAAGGAGATAATTTTTTTTTAATGGTAAAATTGATCAGTCACTGTTAATCAGTACTCCCACGTGTTCCTTTACGGTTTAAGTGAGGACCACTCTTCATGCCCTTATTGAGTCAGAGCTACTCAACTTCACATTGTGGTTTTCTCACCTTCGAAGTACACCAGGTGTTGCTTTCATGTGCTGAAGAGACACTACAGAGTACATACATTTATAACAAGAGGTTGCACACTGCAACAGTGAGTCACACGGAATTGCCATCTTCTAACAGGGTGGCAATCTTTAGCATTTTAATAGAACTGTTGCTCTAATTTGTGCAGTATGAGCATTTTCGATCTTTCCACTATACTTAAAGGGCTAGTGTATTGTCGGGAATTAATAGTAACTTTCAGAAGTAGTCAGCTATCACTTCTTATATCTGCTTTTTTTTTTTTGCTTTTCTGTTTTGCTAATTAGATTTTCTACCAGACAGTACTAGGTGTGATACGTGGAATAGCACTCTATCTGGAGGATGACAAAGTCAGACCTACTTATCATCAGCATTGTGACCTCACTACTCACCAAGAAGAGCCAGTCTCCTGCTGCTTGATTGGTAACTTGCGATTCATGATACAAATCAGGCAGGAAGGCTTGTGATGTAACAGTGAGTGAGTGAGGTCATATGTTGATGTATTGGGAGGGACAGAACTAGGTATGTCTGCTTCCAGGCAAAACACTGCCTTTCACATCACATCAAATACTATTAGGTAGAAAATCCTCTAATGAGCACAGAGGAAAAGGAAAACGCTTCTGAAATTAAAAAGTTAGAAAGGATTACTTTTAAAAATTACTAAATTGGTCTTCCTGATGTTTTTTGGTGTTATTGTCTCATTAGGTTTCAGATGAGAACAGCTCAGTGCATTTCAGTACAGATATCTACCATACTGCCAATACAGGAACATATGTGCTACCATCATTCTTATCAAAACTGAAAAATCAAGTGAGAAATAAGCCAAGAGCCTCACCATTTGAAGAGATGTAAAGGGCCTTCAGGAAATATCCGCGGACTTTCAGAGAAAACAGCTGGTTTCGTTCACAGTGCAACACTTCCAGGTTACCAAATACCGTGGCATCCAACTCACTCAGCTTATTGTCCCGCAAGTCCATGTGTGTCACGTGACACAGGAAATCCATCTCTTCCATTACTAGCTTCTTGATTAAGTTAAGCCTGAAAGATTGGGTGGGTGGGGACAGAGAGACAAAAAAAAAAAAAGGCTCAGCTGAAGACAAAAAAGGGATCACCTTCCCTGCACTTGATTTCAAAACCATCGCAATTAAGAGTACAGTGACTAAAATCATGCATCGCACTCACACTGTGCTACATAATCAGTCACATAACAAAGTACCAGCTGGGGTTTCAAATCCATTGGGGGAGTGGTGGACAGGTCTAGTATAGATGCACGGAAGGGGAGCTACAGAGATCATATTTTCAACATCAAGGGTAAAAGCCCTTTTCCGCATACAAATTCTCTGAAAAATAAACACACACCAGGGAACATCATTTTTTTTTTTTTATTTAATACTCTTTATTGAAATTTTTAAATGGTACAACAGACAGTACAAAAAACAAGACACCAATACAAAACACTGTTAAACACTTGAACAACACTGACAATTACCCCCAACCCAAAATGACCAACTGGAGTTAGAGAAAAAAGTAAGAAAACATTTTCATTTATTTATTTGAAGTTTGTTAACTGGGTAAGCCCACTGAGACAGAGTCCCTTTTTCAGGGGCAACCAGGGGGAGGGAATAAGTTGGAAGAGAATATGTGCACTGAGTAACAGCTGCAAATTACAGGGAGTAATAAACAAAGTACATAGAATACATATGAACATTCGAAGAAGCCAGCAGAGGAAGGCCATCTGGTCTATCAAGACTGCTCGTTTTGTAGGGTCCACAGCTTGAGCTAATGTCCCTGCCCTCCCTCCCCACTCCTCCCATCCTCCCTACCCATGATCCTTACTTTCCTCCAAGCCTATCCCAGCCTCTCTTAAAGCTGCCCACTGTTTTCAATGAGATGACCTCTTCTGGCAGTGCATTCCAAGTGTCCACCACCCTCTCTGTGAAGAAGTGCTTCCTGACCTCCCTCCTAAACCTCCCACCCTCCAGCTTAAGCCTGTGCCCCTTAGTGTTATAGTTCCCACTCAGCTTAAAGAGACTTTCCTCATCAACCTTATTTATCCCTTTCAAGTACTTGAAGGTCCCAATCACGTCCCCGCTCTCTCTTCCAGGGAGTACATGTTCAGTGCCCTCAACCTCTCCTCGTATGTCTTACCCTGCTGACCCACTGTCAACTTTGTAGCCCTCCTCTGGACCTTCTCCAGCAGGCTAAGTGTCCTTTTTGAGGTGTGGGCACCAGTACTAAACTGCGCATACTCTAGATGCGGCCTTACCGGTGACCTGTACAAGGGCAGTATAACCTCCTCTTTCCCACGACTGATACCCCTAGAGATGCATCCCAGCATCTTGTCTGCCTTTGCTGCTGCTTTCTTGCACTGCATGGAGTGCTTCAGCTCACTAGTGATCATCACTCCCAGGCCCTCTTCCTCCTCTGATGCAGATACTCAGACTCCACCCAGGTAGTACTCTACTGGGATTCTTGGCTCCAATATGCATAACTTTGCATTTTTGGGATTGAAGCTAAGCTGCCAGATCCTGGACCACCTCCCCAGCTTTTCTAGATCTTCCTGTAGGTCCTGTATCCCTACAGCTGTGTCCACTCTCCTGCAGAACTTGGTGTCATCTGCGAATAGACACATTTTGCCCTTAATGCCATCTCCAATGTCACTGATGAAGACACTGAACAACACTAGCCCCAGTACAGAGCCCTGTGGGACACCACTGGTTACCTCTCTGGTACCAGATAACTCCCCCACAACCACCCTCTGGGTTCTGTCCCTCAGCAAGTTTTCCACCCATCTTACCATCTTTTCCCCAACCCCAAGATCCACCAACTTCCTGATCAACCTTTTGTGGGGGCACAGAGTCAAAGGCCTTGCTGAAATCAAGATATAGGATGTCTACCGCTTGGCCCCCATCTACAGTCTTAGTGACACAGTCAAAGAAGTCAATCAGATTTGTTTGACACAATCCCCCTCCCCCCAATGAACCCATGCTGCCTCACATCCTGGAGACCATGCTCCTCTAGATATTCCACCAATCTTTCCTTTAGTATGGTCTCCATCAGCTTGTCACAATGGAGGTCAGACTGACTGGTCTGTAATTCCTTGGGTCATCATTAGGACTACTTTTATGGTGGGGCACTACATGTGCTGTTTTCCAGTCCTGCTGTACCATGCCTAACTCTACTGAACTATTAAATAGGTCTGCCAGTACCTTTAGTACCCTTGGATGTACTCTGTCCGGGCCTGGTGATTTGTCCACTTTCAGTGCCAGCAGACCCTCCCTCACTCTATCACTACATCTGTGTTCCCCCTCCTCCCTCCTGAAGGCACTGGTCCGTCATTTTCCCAGGTGAAGATGGAACAGAAGTATTCCTTTAGCATCTCTGCTTTTCCCCATTATCCTCCACCCACTCCACCCCTATCTTAAGCCTAACAATCCCTTTCTTCTTGTCCCTTATTTATTTATTTATTTAAGGAATCAGTTTACAACCTTTGAGCCAGAGGCTTGTTTCCAAAGGTACTTCGTCACATAAAGACATACATTGTGTTTCAGTTACAAAAACAATAGGCATTCACCAGAGGTGCCACGTCACATTGTGGTCAGACAAATACAATTGGGTACAGGGTACATGTAATTGATAACAGATATTACACAAGTCGGTATCAAGTGAGCATTCTGGTTGGTAAACATTGAAACTAATGGCACTGGCCCGGTTAAACCTAGGCATGGTGTACAGGGAAGTGGTGGGGTGATGGTTGGGTCGAGAGCTGCCCAGGGGGCATTGTCAAGAGAAAAAAGAGGTGGAGGCTATGTTCAGAGACAGGAGCAGTTATGAGTGCTGAAGATGTGGTTCCGAAGTGCGGTTTTGAATGTGGAGATGGTGATGGCATTGGTGACAGCGGCAGGGAGGAGTTAAACCAGGTTGGGGCTCTATAGTCAAGGACCTCTTGCCACGGCTGGTTCTTGTTCTGGGACTTTTATAGTGGTCTTGTATGAAGACCGTGCTAGCAAAGGTGGGAGGGCTCTGGTGGAGGGATGCCACCCCAGGGGGAGAGCCCAGTAGGGTTTTTTGGTGAGGAGACAAGTCTGGTATCGGAGCCGCTATCCAGGGTAAGCAGGTTTGCATCAACATATAGCTGACAGGTGTGTGAGCCTGGGCACCCGTAATCAATCTGCACGCTTTATTCAGGGTGAGGTGAATTTTGTTGAGTGCAGTGGTGTCGGCAGCACTGTATACTGGTAGACCATAGTCTACAAGGGACAGAACGGATGATGTAACAGCTAGCGAGAGCATTTGGGGAAGGCAGGTTTTATGGCGGAATAGGATGCCAGCCGTGTGTTGGTGCGGATGTTAGGCGCTGATGTGGTTGTGAAATGTGAGGCTGAATCGAAGGTAACCCCAAGGTATTTGTAGGAGCAGACTTGTTCCAGTGGTTGGTTGGTGCTTGGAAGGATATAGAGTGGGTGGTTGCTAGCTTTGTTTTGGGGGTGAAAAGAGCATAGTTTTGGTTTTCTTAAGATTGATGATGAGTCTGCGCCCTTAAACCAAGCCTCGGCACTGTTGAAAGACTGCTGTAGGAGTCCTGTAGGAGATGGGATTACGGTGGGTGGCAAAAGGACAGCGCTGCCTGCATACAGCAGAATTTTGCCAGAGCATGCACTGGCAGGGTGTTCAGATACAGCGAGAAGAGAAGGGGCCCAGGATGGAGCCTTGGGGACCCTCGAAGAATGGGATTTGGTATCGGAGAGTGTTATTAATCTTGACACACTGGGATCGAGTGTCAAGATAGCTAGCACCACCATGCCAGGGGCCAGCCAGAGACCAGTGAGGCAGAGTACATTCAGCAGCAGTGGATGGGAGACAGTGTCGAAAGCCTTTGAGAGGTCAATGAACACTGCACCAGCTAGGAGCTGGTATCCAAGGAGGAGTGGAAGTTGGAGAATTAATAAGGGCAGTGCTGGTACTGTGACCCGTGACGAAGCTATGTTGCTCTGGGCATAAGATGTTATGCTTAGCCAGATAATCAGTGATTTGAATGGCCACCACTTTCTCCAGGGCTTTAGAGAGGGAGGAGGATGGA
Organism: Neoceratodus forsteri; assembly: GCA_016271365.2. Lineage (NCBI taxonomy): Eukaryota > Metazoa > Chordata > Ceratodontiformes > Ceratodontidae > Neoceratodus > Neoceratodus forsteri. Next base: position 333,541,526 of record CM057456.1, on the reverse strand, counting down.
GATTGGCGGTAGTTGTTGGTCATGACCTGTCACCTCCTTTATGAATAGGGTGATAATGGCTGTTTTCCAAGCTGTGGGAATTGTCCCAGGCAGAGTGACTGGTTAATTAGGCTTTGTGAGAGGTGCAAGACTTCATCTCAGCACCAGCCTGAGGATGCTGGGGTCCAGTGAGTCACTGCCTGGATTGTTGCCATTGAGAGCTTTGGTTAGGATGGGTCTGGCTTCCCGGTGGAAATCTTCGCAGGAGGAAGCTGGGGTGCTGGAGGACAGGGGAGTTTGGCTGGGGAGGGTCAAAGAAATTATTAGGAGCACTGAGCTAAGGTCAGTGAAAGTGGTGTTGAACCAGTTAGCTATGGTGGCAGGCTCGGTGGAGGTTGTGCCATTTCTAGTGAGCTGGGATCGGCAGGGGAGCAAGCTTTACCATTGAGTTGTTTAATATTATCCCAGAAGGTCCGGGCTGAGCCCCAAGAGGAGGTAAGGAGGCCTGGTAATGGTCTGCCTTGGCTTTCCTGATGGCCCATGAGCATTTATTTCGGGCTGCATTGTATGCTTGCCTATCAGACAGACGACCTGTTTCAGTGGCAGGTGCCAGAGGTTATCCCGTTTCTAGTAATTGTAGGAGGGCCGGCTAACCAGGGTGCTTCTGTTTCTCGGACCGGATTTTGTTAGGGTCAAAGAGATCACAGGCCATGTTGAAGGTGTGAGTGAAAAGGTGAGGCAGTATCAATGTTGGTTGCCTGCTGAATGGGGGACCAGTCTATCTGGGTGGAGGAGTGCCTTAAGTTTCTTCAGCCCACCAGGGCGGAGGCACTCATGGAGGGTGGTCTGGGCTTTGGGTTTGGGATTGGGGCTACCCAGTGGAATAGGATAGGGGAGTGGTCACTCAGGGAATCTGGGAGGACCTGGATGTTTTGGATTTTATGGGTCGATAGTTAGTAATAACATCCAGCAGGGTGCTGGTACCACTCTTAGGGTTAAGTCTCGTGGGCTGGGTGACAAGTTGTGTCAGATCTTGGGCGGCAAATGAGTCTCTGTGTTGGATGAGGAGGTACTGAGCCAATTTACATTAAGGTCCCCACTAGGATTTGTTCTGCCTTATGGTGGATGGTGGCCAGGTAGTCCGTTAAAGATATCAGGGCTGGGTGCTGGTTCTTTGGGGAACGTAGGGCTGTAGTGAGATAGAGATGCTCCTAGAGGGTCTGGGGTGAGTCTGAGGGTAAGGGCCTGGGCCCCATTTATGAGGACAGGTGGGGTGGGAGTGCGTGTCCAGGTATTGTGTCCCTGGTGGTACAGCCTCCCCTCGCTTGTTAACCTCGGTCCTCCCGGTATAAGGTATAGCCTGGGAGGGAGACAAATGAGTCAGGAGTTGATTTGGACAGCCAGGTTTCCACCAGGGCTATGATATCTGGTTGGTGTGCCAAGGCCCAGCACTGTAGGGCCAAATTTCTTCAGCAGGCTGCATATGTTCATGGAGGCTACTCAAGACCAGTGGGCTGGGTGGGTGGGTGGGAGGGGCAGGGCCTGGGTTGGGATGTATGTTCCCTGTTAGGAGTAGAAGGAGGAGAAGTGCTCTGGTCAGAGGGAGGCAGATGGAGAGTTTACGCCGGGAGCGATCGAATAAGGAATGGGGTTTGGTTGCACAAGGTGTGGGTAGGGTAGCACAGGCAGAGAAGGCCTGTGTGATCAGAAGTGCAAGGGGGCTGTGGGGGGAGGACAGGTGATGCCTGGAAGGGGGGTGAGGTGGAAAGGAGCATATGGGATGTGTGGAGGAGGAGGGAGGGGTAGGAGCAGTGGTAAAGGAGGAGGGTAGGACAGGATGATAGGTAGGAACACTGGAGTAGTGAGGCTGAGGGTTAATAGGGACACTAGGGTATGTGGAAGGGAAAGGGAGGAGGAGGAGGAGAAGAGATAGACTGGCGAGCAGGGGATGCATGTGCATAGTTGGGAATGCTGGTGGAGCTGATGTGAGGAAAGAATGGGTGGACTAGGATGAAAGAGGGGAGTTAGTAGTGAGAGATCACCTCTGAGTCTAGTTGCTGCTATGGTGTGGTGGCAGCGCATGTGCCTGAAGTGCACAGAGTACCAGGTTCAATTCTTGATCAGTGTAATAGGAGAGAGCTAGACCAGTGGCTGTAGCAGCAGGGAGTTGGGTTCAGGTTTGAGAAACCCTTAGATAACACTTTAGTTGTGCTCACATAGTTGGGTGCTCTTTTATAGTTGTGGAATCTTGCCAGTAAAAATATGCAGGTGTTCTAGGTGAGTGGTGGAACTGTGGACTTTGGGGACAAGGGTGCAGGGTTCAAATCCTACAAAGCAGTAGGATGAAGAGGCAAACTTATATTTTGGCAGATTGGGTAGGTAAGCGATTAAGAGGCTTAGAAGGTAGTAATAGAGTAGGTCAGCACTGTGGTGCAGAGGTAGCGCAGCTGACTCCGACTGCAAGGGTACTGTGTTTGAACATAGCTCAGGGACAGAGTGTAGACAGGGCCAATTTTTAAAAACTGGGCAGGAGGGAGTGAGGTATGGTTAAGACCATAAAAATAAAGGGAGTTGTTGGCCTGGTTCAATGGCTCAGAGGATAGTCAGTAGAGTTTAGAAAGAAGGGTACCAGGTTTGATACTAGCAGTTGCTTAGAGATAGGCTGAAGGATGAGTGTAGAAAGTAGGTAGTAGAAGGAATCCAAGGGAAGTGCAGTGACCTCTAGTGGGATAGCTGTGAAGTAGTAGCTAGGAGGAATAGAGAGAGGAGAGAGGAGCTAGAGTGGAAAGTGCAGCGACCCCTAGTGGTTGGTGCCTATAACCTGCAAATGGGAAAGTGGACACTTAGTAAAAAAGGAGAGTAGGTCACGTGATGTGACACGTGACCTGCCAGCAGCAATATATGGAGCGCCACCCTGGGTTGGGGGGGTGGTTGGGGCGGGTGGGCAGGAAGTGCCTCACAACAGTCAGGCTGTAGTGCAGGACACTTTACCTCTTAAAGGCTCTGGCTCTCTCACTTATATGGCAAAATAAAGCCTTCTTAATTCCTTCAGCTATCTGCAGCTCATTCTGTGCCTTTGCTCGCCAAACTTCCTTACTTGCCTCACTAGTCAACCTTAGGTAATTTTCCCTATCCACCTCTCTTTTGGTCTTCCTGAACTTCCTATAGGCCAACCTCTTTTCCCTTACTGCCTGTGCAACCCCAGAACTGAACCAGCTGGGTGCTTTGGCCCTTGTGTTCTTACCCCTGAGCCTAATGCACTCATCTGTTACGACCAGTATTCCTTCCTTAATGATGGACCACCTTTGGTCCACCCCCATATCTGCTTTGATGCCCACCAGATGGCTCCTTAGCACTTCTCCCATTTTCCTGAAATCTAAGATTTTGGTCTTAGTCGGGATACATTAGTTGATAATCAAGTGTTGTGATTACAGGATGCCAGTACAATGCAAATAAAGCAGGATATGGCCCTAACACGCCAAACATATAGATACCAAATACAGAAATTCAAACAGCTGCAGACAGAGCAAAGAGAAGCATGTTCACTCTGAGGTGAAGGACAGAAAGGTGGCAGGGGATTCACTAGAGGTAAAGGTGAGTAGAGAAGAAAAAATTACTCACCATAGTAATCTTGTTTCTTCAAAGGAATCACTCATTATGATTAAACTGATGCAGCCAGCCTCGTGTGTTGAACTGCCCGGAGAAATGGAATGCTATGCAAATGATAAAACACGAATTGGCTCGTGCCAGTTTCTAACTGCTGCACTCTGAGTGCTTCAGATTTTTATGGAGCCTAACTGGGTATAATACCCACTAGCTAATCTTTACATAATAAAGAAAAAGACGGCCCCCAGGATCAAATATTCCCAAGAGACAGACCTAAAATGAGACCACAAGGAACCAACTGGTTTAAAGAGTGAGTCTCTAAACTGGCCTATATATAACATTAAAGCAGAGATGCAGAACAAAAAATTCACTCGACTTTTTTTTTAAGGTTCTAGTAGGGGAGGCAGGGTGGATGGTTTAATCATAATGAGTGATCCCTTTGAAGAAACAAGATTACTATGGTGAGTAATTTTTTCTTCTAACCCCAGGAATCACTCATTATGATTAAACTGATGCAGACTGCCAAGCAGTACCTTTGGAGGTTGGGCAGAGAACCTATTTGGGAAACAAGTTCTGCAGAACTGCTGTGCCAAACCTGGCATCACTTCTGGACTGCAGATCCAGGTTGTAGTGCTTTGTGAAAGTGTGCACTGTTTTCCATGTAGCTGCTTTGCAGATTTCCAGTAGTGGGATATCCCTTGAAGCTGCCACTGATGCAGCTGTACCCCTGGTGGAATGTGCCCATAGGCCCAGGGGTGCCTGTTTATTCACTTTACTGTAACAAAACTGAATACATGCCACTATCCAGTGAGCAACTGTACATTTTGTGGCAGCTCTATCGTTACCCACTTCACCATAAGTGAGGAAGAGCTGTATTTGTCCTGGTCTGTATGCCTTGGTTCTGTCAATGTAATGGCTCAGTGCCCTCTTGACATCAAGGCAGTGAAGTTTCCTTTCTGGAGAACTGGAGTTCTCTGTAAAGAAAACAGGCAGAGTCACAGACTGATTCAAGTGAAAATCAGATACCAGTTTGGGGAGGAATTTCCTATTGGTCCTGAGGACCACCGTATCCCTGTGAAATGAGATGTAGTCCACATCTGTACACAGGGCTTGTAGCTCACTGATCCTCCTGGCAGAGGTGATAGCCACCAGAAACACAGTTTTCCAGCTGACATACCTCAGGTCTGCCATTGCCATAGGTTCGAATGGTGGCTCCATCAGCTTGGCAGTGCAGATATTTAGACTCCAGGCTGGGACAGGTTCCCTCAGAGGAAGGTGAAGGAGGCTGAGGCCCTTAAAGTATTTCCTGAAAACTGGATGAGAGGCCATGGATCTTTCCTTACCAGCTGACAGGTAAGCCAAGACTGAAGCTAGGTGGATCTTAAAGGTCGAGGGCTTCAGTCCTAATGAATGCAGGTGTGTCAGGTAATCCAGGAGAACAGCAAGGTCAGCACCCTTACCTGAGCACCAAATGGAGAACCTCTTCCACTTAGAGGAATATGTTTTTCTAGTGGAAGGTTTTCTGGAGCCCCTAAGCACTGTTAGGACTTGTTCTGACAGCTTGGGGTTAGCAAATTCTAAGTCCTCAAAAGCCAAGCCTTGAGTCTCCGTGATTTGAGGTTGGGATTCAGGATCCTGCCCTGAGAGGGGGTCAGCAGGTTGTGCCTCCTGGGCAAGTGAATTGGGGAGGTCACTGACAGAGTCAGTAGAAGCGAGTACCAGCGCTGCCTCGCCCAGTCTGGTGCCACCAGTATCACTGTTGCTGGTTGGAACCTTAATTTCAGTAGGGTCCTGAATATCACTGGGAAAGGAGGGAAGGCATACACAAACTTCCCTGACCAATCCAGGGCCATTGCTTCCAGGGGAACCATACCCTTGTGAGGGGGCCCGCAGTAGTACAGGGGCAATTGGTGATTTTCTGCAGAAGCAAAAAGATCCACATTTGGAGTGCCCCACCTTCTGAAAACTGCGCTGAATATCTGAGGGTTCAGAGCCCACTTGTGGTGGTTCTGACTTATCCTGCTGAGAGAATCTGCCAGTACGTTGTCCTTCCCTGGAAGGTGTATGGCTGATAGAGATACCTGCATGGAGTACGCCAGGGACCACAGTTTCACTGCTTTTGTGCAAAGTGGGACTCACCTGGTTCCTCCTCGTTTGTTGATATAGTACATGGTTGTAGTGTTGTCGTCCTGACCTGCACCACCTTGTTTTACAGATGTGGGGCAAACGCCAGTACAGCCAGGTACACTGTCCTGAGCTCCAGCAGATTTATGAGCAATAGGGACTCTTGAGAAGACCATGTGCCACTTGCTGTGTGATCCAGCATGTGTGCCCCAGAACCGAGAAGGGAAGCATCTCTTGTGAGAACTAGGGAGAGCTGTTCCCTTAGAAAGGGTACACCTATCCTAAGGTTGTGTTCGTCCAGCTACCATTGACGTGCCTGCCGTAGGCTGTGGGTGACTGGAACCAGTTTGGACAAAGGGCCTGTCCTTTGTGACCAGTACTGTCTCAGGTGAAACTGGATGTCTCTCATTTGGAATCTGGCACCACTGTGGTGGCAGCTGCCATATGTCCCAGTAGCCTGAGGAATTCCCTGGCTGGCTTGGGCTTGCCCAGCGTAAAGGAACTTGCGATCTGTAGGATGCTGTCCACTCTGTCCTGGGGTAGGAAAGCTCTGCCCAGGCTGGTGTCCAGCTCTGCTTCAATGAAGTCCAGCACATGTACTGGCTCTTGCTGTGATTCAAACAACCTGAAGTCTTGCTGTATTCTGACAAGTGCAGTTAACCCCAGCCTTTAAACTGCCCCGGAGAACAAAGGGTTAAACTTTCTATGCATAGCATAGAATGCTGAGCTTGAGCTCGGATGATGTCTCTGTCTGTTTCCCTTTGAAATCTAACTGTCAGATTCTTTACACCACCTCACCGAACAGCCGCTCCGGAGATTTCTCCTGCAGCTTGGTTCGAAAGTCGGTTGAAGTGTCGGTTTTCTGTCGGTATTTAACCAAAATTTATTTCCACATAGTCGGTTCAGTCTCTGTCTGTGGTACCGTGAGTACTAGATACTGTCGGTTTTGTACTGTTTTTCTGTGTGGAACTTGTAAAAGCGTGGATCGGTTCGGCTGAACCGATCATTTGTTAATACTTGTATTTAACTTTAGTGTGTGGTTACCGGTCCTTATCGGTTCTAAAAAAAAAAACATGTTTGGTACGCTTTTTTTCTCAAGACCACGGATCACGGTTAGGAACCGATAAGGGAGTCTTGCTCGGTTGCTGAAAAAAGGGTAAGTTTTGGATAGGGTTGGCCATGTCTGAGAAACCCAAGAAAAAAACCGGGCCCACTGGGTTTCAACAATGCAGTGAGTGTGGGGAGGTCTTTGCTAAGGCTAATTCCCACACCACCTGTGTTTACTGTCTGGGGTTTGAACACTTCGATTCAGACTGCCAAATCTGTAAAAATGTTCCCAAATCTACCCTTGAAAAGAGATTAGGCAGACAGAGGGGAAAAGGAGGCTGAGAAGTCCGCTGACCCGGATGGCCAGCCCGGTTTGGTTCCAACCGAACCAGAAGGAGTGCCCTCTGACCAGGGCGATACTTCTTCAGGCAAAAGGAGAGCCAATCCTGAGGGTTCGGTTCCAACAAAAAGAAAACGCAAAGAAAAATTGTCCGGTTCGGATCCAGAAGTCCATGTTCCGACCGCCGAGGAAATAGCCAGAGCGATTCAGATTGTGGAATCGCTTCGCCCGGTTCCGACCGATCCAACACCTTTTGGCAGGGGCTCGGTTTATTTGGTTCTCTGTTCACGATTATACTCCTGAAGAATTTTATGAACCGGAGTTTGAGGAGGAAGGGGAGTTTGAAGATGATGATGATGGTGAAAGTCTGGATGTGTCTGTGGAACCGGACATCTCCCCAGACAGACCTTCAGGTGTATCCCCTCCGAGGTTTTCTGAGTCCCCTTCCCACTTTACATTCTACAGAAAGGTGGCTGAGACCCTCCAGCTTCCTATGGAGGAGGCAATGGAGGATCAGGAGGAGCCTGATTATGTGGAAATGATGGACATCCCAGAGTCCAGGAGACTGTCTATTCCCCTTCACAAATCTTTTGGGAAGCAGACTCAAAAAATCCTGAAGTCTCCCAATTCTATACCTCCTGTGGATAGAAGAATGGACAAGAGATATACACTATCAGGCTCAGATTCGGAGTTTTTTTATATCAGCAATGCAGCCACGTTGGGGTTGGGCAGGCTGCTGCCTGTGATAAGGCAAACATTCCCTTGGCTTCACACCCCCCAGACAAAGACTCCAGGAAGATTTATGCCATGGCAAAAAAGCAGTACATGGCTTCTTCCTTGGAACTCAGGCAGGCAAATTATATGGCCTATACAGCCAGGTACCGGAAGTCCAGGTGGGACACTGTACTGGCACTGGCTAAACAGGCCTCCCCCCAGCTAGCCAAGGAGCTGGAGGAGGTGGCTGCAGATGGGATTCAGGCATCAAAAGTTCAGTTTCATACTGCTGTGGACTCTAATGATGTGTCATCAAGAGTCATGGCTACATCTGTGGCTCTTCGGAGAATGGCTTGGCTCAGATGTACTAGCCTCTCGCAGGATACCCAGGCTAAGGCCATGGATTTTCCTTAGTAAATTTCGTTTGGGGAGCAGACAGAGAATTACATGAAGAAAATGGATGAGTACAGGACCACTAACAGGAGTGCTCAGGCCAAGGAGAGGCACGCACCTCCTCAAAGGCAGCAGTCTAGGGGTAGGGGTAGGGGCAGCGGCAGGCCTTTTCTTAGGCCTTTTTACCAAGCACAGGCCTCTTCTCCCTTTTCACAGAAGGGGTTCTTCAGAGGGAGAGGCAGAAGGGGAATGAACAAGGCTCCATCCACTCCTCAGCCTAAGGCCCCTGCCAAGCAGACACCCTGATGGGCCTGCCCGGGTCGACTCTCCTATTCCAGTAGGGGGCAGGCTGACTTACTTCGTCCAGGACTGGATATCTATTGCATCAGACAAGTGGATCCTGGAAATAGTAAGCCAGGGACTAGTTCTCAGCTTCAAAAAATTTCCAAAGATGAGAGCCAGATCTTTTCCACCTGCAGGTCTCTCAGAAATCACCTACCCTACACTGGGGCAAAGGTCTGTACTCCAGGTACTTCCTTACCCCAAAAAAGACAGGGGAGTGGCGACCCATCCTAGACCTAAGATACCTAAACAAACATCTTTTAAAACCAAAGTTCAAGATAGTAACTCTGGGAATAATCCTTCCCTCTGTAAGGCCAGGGGACTGGCTAGCCTCCCTGAACCTCAAAGATGCCTATTTTCATATTCCCATCAGGTGCTCCCACAGAAAGTACCTCAGGTTCAAGTTGCCCTTAGGCCACTATCAGTTCAGAGCAATGCCCTTTGGCCTAACTTCAGCCCCAAGGGTTTTTACAAAGTGCCTGGCAGTAGCAGTTGCCTTTCTAAGAAGGCAAAAGATTTCCATTTTTCCATATCTGGACGATTCGCTAATAGTGGGCCAGTCTCCAGACCAAGTCAAGTCACACCTGCAAGTGACCCAGCAAGTGCTCACTTCTCTAAGATTTCTTCTCAACCTTCCCAAGTCAGTTCTCGAACCAGTCCAGCTTCTTACCTTTATAGGGGCAGAACTGGATATGGTCAGAGCAAGAGCCTTTCTTGCCCTGGAAAGGGCAAGGGTTCTTCTAGAACTAGCCTCTTCCTTCAGCCTTCAGGTATCTCGACCAGCAAGGCATTTCCTCCAGCTACTGGGCCACATTGCAGCTTCAACAGTAGTGGTCCAAGGGGCAAGATTCCAGATGAGGGACATTCAGTTCCATCTGAGGGCTTTTTGGTCTCAGAGGAAGGATTCCCTTACCAAACTGATCCCAGTGACTCTGACCTTGATCCAAGCCCTTCAATGGTGGCAGGATCAGGACAATTTAAGGCAAGTGGTCCCATCTGCCACTCAGTCTCATTCAGTGGTCCTTACCATGGATGCTTCCCTTCTGGGCTGGGGAGCCCATCTGGGGGCCCTCACTGCCCAGGGACTGTGGTCCTCTCAAGAATCCCTTCTCCATATCAATCTCTTAGAACTCAGGGCAGTTTTTCTGGCCCTGCAAGCTTTCTCTCAGTCAGTGCAGAACAAGGTGGTTCAGGTCAGAACAGACAATACCACCACCATGTGGTACATCAACAAGCAGGGAGGCACTCAGTCTACGGCCTTGTGCACAGAAGCCATGAAGTTGTGGACCTGGCTTATTCCTGCAAACCTCTCTGATAGCAGTTCACCTTCCAGGGAAGGACAATGTGCTAGCAGATGCACTGAGCAGGATCTCACAGGGCCATCACGAATGGTTCCTGGACCCTCTGGTATTGAAGGTGATTTTTTCAAGGTGGGGCACTCCAGAGATAGATCTTTTTGTAGCCCCAGACAATCACCAACTTCCTCTCTTTTGTTGCAGATCCCCAGTCTTGGGCTCAGTCCCCCTGGATGATCTGATTCTAAACTGGGAAGGGAAATTTCTGTTTGCCTTCCCTCCCTTCCCACTTCTGTTCAAAGTTTTAGTCAAGATAAGGTCACAACCCTGCAAAATGATTCTAACTGCTCCAGACTGGGCCAGACAGCCTTGGCACTCCCTGTTGCTGTCCCTAGCAGTCCATCTTCCCCTGTTTCTTCCCAGGAATTACAACCTGTTAACCTCCTCTCAGGGGAGGATTTAGTACCCCAATCTTCAGTCTCTCAATCTCAACGCATGGCTCTTGAAGAGTTAAGAGTTTGCAGATTTGCATCTTTCTCAGGGGGTTCTGGATATTCTCAAAGCTTCTCAAAAGCCTTCCACCAGAAATACTTATACCTCCAAATGGAAGAGATTCAGTATTTGGTGTTCCAAGAAGCATATTTCTCCAGACACTGCTGAACTGCCTACAGTTCTGGATTATATGGTCCGTCTTAATGGCCTAGGCCTCAGACCAGCTACTCTCAAGGTACACTTGTCAGCTGTTTCTGCTTTTCTGTCAGTGAGGAAGTCTTCCTCACTATCATCTCATCTAGTGTTCTGTAATTTTTTTAAAGGATTGCTTCACACCAATCCTCCCTTTAGATACCCTGCCCCTGCCTGGGATTTAAATGTCTGCATTGCTCAACTTATGCAACCTCCTTTTGAGCCTATGTCCTCAGCAGAGCTTAAGTACTTGACTTGGAAAACTGTGTTTTTGGTAGCCATTACCTCTGCCAGACGTATCAGTGCATTGCAAGCCCTGTCAGTGGAACCTGATTTTATCTCCTTTTATAGGGATAAAGTGGTCCTTAGAACCAATAGAAGGTTCTTGTCCAAAGTTGTTTCAGACTTCCATTTGAATCAGTCTATCTCTCTCCCTCCCTGTTTTCGTCACTGATCATTCTTCCTCAGGAGAGAAGAGGCTACAGAGTTTAGATGTTAAAAGAGCCCTTAGCTACTACATAGAGCGTGCCAAGGGTCATAGGTTTGATTCCCTCCAGCTGTTCCTCACTAGCGGAGAAGTGGGAAAGGGAAAACCTGCCACCAAGAGAACTATTGCCAGGTGGATTGTGTCTTGTAAACAATTCTGCTATGAAAAGCTGGGAAAGAGATTCCACCCTCAGGCCTGAGCGCTCACTCTACAAGAGGTACAGCTGCTTCCCTGGCTGCTGCCAGGAATATCCCTCTTTTATAAATTTGTCAAGCAGCCACCTGGAAAACAGTCCATACCTTTACCAAGCATTACTCTTGGATATCCAGGTGAGGAGTGATGCCTGCTTGGCACAGCAGTACTTGAGCCTATTCCCAAAGTAGGTTCTGTCCTCCTCCATGGACGATTGCTTGTAGTGCAGCATTGATAGATTACAGCAAGACTTCAAGTTGTTTGAAGAAAATTACTCACCTTAGAAATTATGTTTCTTCTATTGGAGTCTTGCTGTATTCTGATCTCCTCCTGCCTCCCTCTCAGAACCTGGTTTTGGGAAGTGGTGGGCAGGTGCAGTGTGCACCTCAGGGTGCTTCTTTACACCCTCTTCTTTTGTTTGGGTGTTCGCTTTATTATTATTCTTGTTTGGTTTGGTTTTGGGTTTCCTGACCTGAGTCTTCCTTTGGGAATCCAAAACTTTTGTTGCTAGTTGGCTAGTAAAATTTTACAATTTCCACATAGAATAGCTAGTGAGTTTTGCTCGTAAGAATCTGATGGTTAGATTTCAAAGGGAAACAGACAGAGACATCGACCGAGCTCGCGCTCAGCATTCTATGCTCTGCATAGAAAGTTTAACCCTTTGTTCTCTGGGACAGTTTAAAGGCTGGGGCTAACTGCACTTGTCAGAATACAGCAAGACTCCAATAGAAGAAATATAATTACTAAGGTGAGAAATCTTTTCTTTCTTCTCATTTATGAAGAAATCAAGGGATTCCAGTGTGGATTTTGTGAGTGCCAGTGACTGCCTTGCATATTGCAGGGACTGGCCTACAACTAACCAGTCGTCAAGGTAGGGGAAGATTGTCACACCTTGTTTTCTCAGGTATTCGACCACCACTGCTAGGCATTTTATGAATGCCCTTGGTGCAGAAGTCAGACCAAATGGGAGTGCTGCGAATTGGTAATGACCTGAAGCCAGTCTGAATCTTAGGTTCTTTCTGAGAGTTGATCTGACAGGAATGTGAACATAGGTGTCCCTTAAGTCCAGGGAAGTTAATCAATCTTCTTTTTGCATGTGGGTATGATTGAGAAGGTCACCATTTTGAACTTTGGTTTAAAAATGTGCTTGTTCAGAAGCCTTAGGTCCAGGATAGTTCGCCAGTCTCTATTTTTCTTTTTGGTAAGGAAGTATTGGGAATCGAATCCTTTGCCCCTTTGGTTTAGGGGCACTGGTTCCACTGCTTTGATTGATAGGAGGTGTTTCACCTCTGACTCCAGTAGGATTCTGTCTGCAGAGGTGACTGGGGCAAAAGTTTTTGCTCTCAGCTTGGGAAGTGATTTGAAGCTGAGTGACAGCCCCTGGTTCACTACCTCCAGGACCCACTTGTCTGGTGATGGCATGCCAAACCTGGAGGTAGTGAGCCAATCTTCCACCCACCAGTGGTTGTGGTGGTAGTGGGAGAGTGACCTGTACCAACCCATCAGGGATTCTGTGTGGGCTGAGCTTAGATTTGTGGTGAGGGAGAAGCCCGTCTCATGGTCCTGCAACCCCTCCCTCTGAAATAGCCTCTTGGCTGCTGGTAGACCCGCGAAGCTTGTGCTCGGAAAAAAGGTCTGGGATAGGATTCCCTACCCCTGCCTCTCCTATTTTGGGCCCTATAAGAGGTGGAAGGCTTTTCTTCAGAATTACTTCTATAGGTGGCCTTATATTCCACCACCCTTTTCATGTAGGCCTCTGTTCTGTCACTAAATAAGGAATTTTTCTCACATGGAAAATCCATAGCCTTAGCTTGAGTGTCCAAGGTCAGGTTGGTAGCTCTTAGCCAGGCAAATCTCCTGAGAGAGACAGATAAAGCCATCAGTCTGGCTGCAGTGTCGTCAGCATCCACTGCGATGTGGAACTGATATTTGGTGGCATCAAGGGCAGTCCTTGCTGTTTCTTGCAAGTCAACTGCCACTTCACCTGGGACTTTATCAGACACAGCAAGGACAGAATTCCATAGTGCCTTCGGATATTGGATAGCACAGGCCACAACATTTGCCTGCCTAACAACAGGTGAGGCAGCCATATACCTCTTCTTTCCCATGGTATCCATCTTTCTTGAGTCTTTGTCAGGAGGATGGGATGCTAAGGGGATCCTGACCTTATCACAGGCAGTAGCCTGGACCACCCCTTCAGGATCAGGGTGACTGAACAGAAAATCAGCAGTGGTTCTTATCCTGATGATATTTCTTATCTATTTTCTTGTCCTCTCCAGGTATCGAAGTTGGGAGTCTGTACTATTTGCAGCACAGACTTTTTAAAAGATTTGTGCACGGGCAACAGAAGGCGTTTTGTGGGAGCCAGTCCCATCATATCCAGGAAATCTGCTTCCTCCACATCCTCCTCCGTCTCCTGGAGGAAGAGACTGAGGGTATCCACCATGTTTTTTTACAAAGGCACAATGAGAGGTATAGTCTTCTGGTCCCCTGGGAGGGGAGCCAAAGTCCTGTTCTGGGGAGACTTCTGATTCTATAGGTTCCCCTTCATACTCCTCTTCACCCTCCTCTGGATTACAATACAGAGGTTGTGGTTCCTGTGGTGCTGGAACTGGCACAGGAACCGGTGTAACCAGTGTGGGAATCGGGACCACAGCCTGTAAGGCTTTAAAATCTGTAAAGTCTTTGCAGTGTCCTCAGCTGACGGCATATTTCGTTTGTCTGCTGGGAGCTCCTTAATCTTCTCGGCTGGAGGCACAGTGACATTTTTTTCTTTGTATTTTTCCGTAAGTGGGACAATTTCAGCTACTGTCTCAACAGCTTTTTTAGATTTACCTTGCTCAGTCTTATCTGACCGTTTGTCAGTATCCTAGGGCATACCCCTGTCCTTAATAGGGACAGAGGGAGAGGGGTTTCCTTCTACAGTACTAGCAGATGCAGAAGCCATTTCTTCTAATTTTTAGATCTCTTTTTCAAAGTCTTGGGACAAAAAGTTTAAGAAATTTCACAGTTTGAAAAAATATAACTAGTTCCCAAACAAAATACACAAAGAGAATGCTTGTCTGCTTTTGCTATAACCTAACCACATGACTCACAATATTTAAACCCAATGGGTCCTGTGCGTTTTTTAGGTTTATCAACAGGGACCTCTGACATTGAGCAAAGCACAGTAATGTAGATGTTTGCAAAAATAATCGGTTCCCTGGAACCAACAAATTGAAATATAAACAACTGCTAACAGTTTCTGGAACCGAGCGCTAATCGGTTCCTTGAGAGAAGAGGGAACCGAATATAAGCAAAATTTAAATAAAAATACAAATGGTCGATGGATCCAAAAGGGAACCATCGAATAGACAAAAATTAACCCTAAATCTGAGGCAAAAATCTCACAGAGAACCGCGAGTCCCTCGGTTCCACGGAACTGTGAGGGAACCGCAAAAAAATGATCAAAAGCAATAAAATACTAGGAAACTACACTAAACCAACTTATAAGGGTAGCAATCTAAAATTAATAACTTAAAACGGTACTTATCGACCAATTTAAAGTAAGTTGAAGGAGAGCTCTCCGAGACATCTTCGCTAGGCAGGTGGAATAAAGAATCTGAAGAAGTCAAGAGTGCAGCAGTTTGAAATTGGTACGAGCCAATTAAAGTTCCATCATTTCCATAGCATTCCATCTCTCCAGGCAGTTCAACACAGGAGGTTGAATGCATCATTTTAATCATAATGAGTGATTCCTGGGGTTAGAAGGTAGGGGGTTAGCTAGAGGAGCTGAAGTGGACAGCTGGGTGCGTCACTAGTAAAAGTACTTTGGGGGGGCTACGTACATTGACAGGAGAGGGAGGAAGTTAGGTAAGACATGAGAGAGCATCTAAACTGAGATACTGATGAGCGGGTGAGAACCCCATGAGGGAGGGAGTTCCAGAGGGAGGGACCAGAGTATGAAAATGCTCATCGACTAACAGCTAGACGAGGACTGGGCATGGTCAGTAGAGGGAGGCCAGATGAATGAAGGGCTCTAACAGCAGGTTTTTTTCTTTTTAATAATGCTTTGTAGATGGGGAGGGGGGTATACACGTGAACAAACTTATAAAGCAGAGGGTGGGGTAATGTAGCCTGGACTCAATGAAATCTAACCTAGTGTGGCAAGAACAGTGCAGTGGTGCTCCCTTGAGTTAGAGCCAAGTGTAAAGCGACCCCATTCTGTGGTAGGCTTGTTTTAGGGGAGCGAGTGTTGAGATTTGTGCAGAATGGAGAATCAGTGCGCCGTACAGGATAGAATGGAGGAGGAAGCAATGAATGAGTAGAGGCAATAGAGGAGACTGAGTTTTTGATTTATCACATGGACAATACTGGAGATATGGGAGACAGAGGTGAGACTGGAGTCTAGGGTGATCCCAAGGTACTTGAAGAAGAGTACCATATCAAGGATGTCACCTCTGGAGGAGTTAATCAGAAGGGGTGGAGGGCAGGCAATATTGGGGATGGGATGGTAGAAGAGCATTGTTTTCCTCTTCTTGGTAATAAGAACAAGGAGGTTAACTGGAAACCAGTCCTTGAGTATGTGAAAGTTGAGCTCTGGTTGTTGATTTAGCCATTTTAAGTCTGTGGTGAATTTATACAGGATGGTATCGTCAGCATACAACTGCACAGATGCTTCCCCCCCACACACAAGCGCACGCACACACACACACACACACACACACACACACACACAACACACACACACACACAAAGTACTGAGGTAGCTCATCAATGAACAAAGAGAACAGAAGGGAGCCCAGGATTGACCCTTGGGGTATGCCACCTATTACGAACCTGAAAGGGGAGGTGGTACCGGACCACTTAATGCATTGGGTGTGGTCAGTGAGGCAGCTGGAAAAACCAGGTGAGAGATGCTGTGTCCAAACCTAGGGAATTAAGCTTCTGCAGTAGGAGCTTGTGATTGACAAGATCAAAAGCCTTGGTGAGATCAATAAAAACTGCTCCAATGACTAAGCCATCGTCCATAGCATTCACGATGTCAGAGATTACCTTAATGAGGGCTGTGTGAGTACTGTGATTTTCTTGGAAACCAAGCTGAAATATTGTAAGGGAGCTGTGCAACTCAAGGTGGGTTTGGAGCTGATGATAAGAGGATTTTCTCCTGGATTTTTATAGAGGATGGATACTGGCCGACAATTTTCAAAGGTAGTGTATTCGCAATATATATAAATGACAGACTACTACATAAAAAATGCCAATATCCACCTGTTTGCAAATGATACCGTCCTATACATCAGCCGACCCACACCAGGGGCCGCCTGTAACAACCTCCAAAATGAGTTCAACCTCCTGCAAAGTCAGCTAATCCACAAAAACTACTATTGAACACTAAAAAAACAAAAGCAATGCTCTTTTCTCCACTTGCCCACTCACCTAGCCCTACAGACGGTGGACCCACTCTGGAAATCAATACAATACTAGGTGAAAAACTAGAATTTGTAACCAAATTTAAATACCTAGGAGTATGGATTGATAACAGACTCTCCTTCGCAGAACACATTGAAGACTTGTTGAAAAAACTTCGGCAAAGGCTTGGACTTTTCTACAGGCTAAGCTACGTCCTCACTATTGATGCCAAAATAAGACTGGTCCAATCTACTTTCCTATCTCTGGTGGATTACGTGGATTTCTTGTACAGCCAGTGCCCCATCGCCCAGCTAGCCAAACTCGACACGCTGTATCACCGTGTACTAAGGTTTATCACAGGTCTCCCTAATTCTACTCATCACTGCATCCTGTATGATACCGTGGGATGGACATCCCTTAAACTTAGGCGCCACAAAAATGCTGCTCTCTGGACCTACCGTGCCCTCACAAACAAACTACCCCAATATATTTCCGACTGCCTACCCCTATGCACAATAAGAAAATATGCGCTCCAAAGCCATTCCTTCATCTCCCTTGCAATACCTAGAGTAAACTTGCATTTCAGTAGCACAGCAATTAGCTTCACGCTCCCGACCCTTTGGAATAAGTTACAAAAGTCTCTTAAATTAGACACCCTTGTCTCTCTGCCCATCTTTAAGGCTTTATACTCGCATGCAGTAAGCGAAGTCTGCAACTGCTTTGCTCGTCCCCAAACAGCTCCTAAACCACTCGTAGCTTGTTGTCAGGTCTGAACCATGATCACAGCCGCCTCTAAACTACGGTGGTTGCTACCGTCCTATCATCAGTATGTTGAGAACATTTTCTAACTTGAGCTTCAACGCTATACCCACTTACTCCTCACCCCATATTCTGCCCCATTTAAACATGCTGCGTACTTCTCTCAGATAGCTATGGCTTCTAGCGCACTTGGGGTCTATAGTCACTTACATGCTGTTGTGAAATTATCACTTTCTAGCGTAAGACATTAGCCTTATAGTATACATGGGGTCTGTAGTTCTTGAATGTTGTTATGCAATTATCTTTTACTGACCAGACCTAACCAGTATCCTAAATCTTATACATTTATGTATATTTGTATATAAACTCAGTTTTGGGGCATTGCCCATACTGTATACTGTAACTAATGTATGTCGTTTGCATAACCTGTATCCATGTTTCAAACAGGTCCACCTTGAAAAAGAGCTCTGCTCAACGGTGACCGCCTGTATAAATAAAGACTTGATTGATTGATTGATTGGTGTTAGGGCCACTTTTGTGGATGGGAACTACTACAGCTGCCTTCCATTTAGTAGGCACTGTGCTGGTGATGAAAGATTTATTGATCAGGTCACAGACTGAAGTGGCAATGGCGGGGGTCCCTGCCTTTAGGAAGAAGGGTTCCAGGGTATCATGGCCCGGTGTACTGCTATCCTTAAGGGAACTGAGGAGGCGTAGGACTTCTTTGTGTGTAGCAAGCTTAAGATGGAAGGTGTTATTACTGCGGTTACATGTCGGGGGACAGTTGAGGAAGGAGCTGGATTTAAGGGATGATTTGTGTTTAGCTAGGTCGGTGAAGGCAAGATTGAATTCAGTTGCAATAAAGACTGGGTCAGTGATCTCAGATCCATTGAGAAGCATAGAATTGGGGCGGGAAAAGGAGTTCCCTTTCAATAGGGAGTGCCTTAGGGGAAACGTGATACACAATTTCTGCAGATAAGCAACTAGTATTGGAACCCACTCGAGAGGGAGCAATTTTAGACCTGGTACTCTCAAATGGAAATGGAGAGAGGATCACAGATGCAGAAGTGGGTAGCCATCTGGGAACTAGTGACCATCGAACAATATGGTTCACGATAAACACAGCAGTAGAGTCAAGCCATACAAAGGCAAAGGTACTGGACTTTAGGAGGGCTGACTTTGCCAAAATGGGCGAGTGCCTAAGGAATGCAGTATTTTTTCACAGAGAGGGTTGTGGATGCATGGAACGGCCTTCTGGAGGATGTTGTGGAGTCAAAAACAGTGGTGGAATTCAAGAATGTATGGGACAGTCAAAAAGAAATTCTAGGGGTTGGGGGTAGGAAGAAGTAGGCTGATGGTTAACTAGGATCTGCAGCTTGTCCATTAGGTAGAGGAAATGGGCAGACTCGGTGGGCCAAGCGGCCCTTATCTGCTGTCAAATTCTATGTTTCTATGAAAACAGAAAATGAGAGTAGCGGATAATATGTAAAGTGCACACAGCCCAACCATACAAAGACTTGCTAAGTAATTCAAGATTTTATAACCATTAAGACCTAGAGGGGAGCTCTCCCTTGGAAACCAGGTGCTCTGCACCGTAACCTCATCTGAAGAGCAACAAGGTTTGCAAGGGTTCCAATCTAGCTTGGAAAAAGTAGTTATGTAAGAACTTACCGTAACAGTAGATCTTCGAGAGAGGCTCTTGCAGTAGGTAATTATATACAGGACTGATGCCGGCAGGTGTCAGGATCCCACGGAAAATTTCTAGCTAGCAGTCTCTGATGGGGACTCTGCCATCATGCATACATCAGTATAAAGGGCGTCCCCATGCCCGCCCTTCCAGTTCTTCCTGCCAAAGGCCAAAAAGGCGAGACGAGAGAGAAGTGGATATTTCCCATCTTGGAAAAGGAGCTGAAAAGCTTAGGGATGGGAGGTATAGAGTTATTTCATTGCAAGAGCCTCTCTCAAGATCTACTGTTACGGTAAGTTCTTATGTAATCGTACTTATCTTACTTCAAGAGGGCTCTTGCAGTAGGTAATTACATATAGGACTGAGTCCCAAGCAGTCTGGAAAAAGAAGAAGCAATGGGAAGAGGAAAGCTACTCAGAAGTAGACCCTCTAGCTGTGAAGGCCTTAGGAAAGGAGGCCTTGCAGAACAGCCAACCCGAAGTCTGCTCTACGGCAAGAGGCAATGTCCAAACTGTAATGTTTTGTAAAGGTATAGATGGAAGTCCAAGTGGCAGCTGCACAAATGTCAACCACTGACACATTCTTGAAACAAGCAGCAAAGGCAGAGACCCCTCTGGTGGAGTGGCCTCTGACCTGACCTGGCAGGGTCTTGTTGTACTTGTCATAACAGAAAATGATACAATAAGCCAACCATTTAGACAGGCACTGCTTAGAAACAGCATTGCCTTCTCTTCTGTGAGCAAAAGAGACAAACAGTTGATCCGTCTTTCTGAGATCCTTCGTCCTGGTGGTGTAGTATCTCAGAATCCGGTGAACATCCAAAGTATGCAGGAGGTACTCTCCATGATTGGAGTGCTGTGTAAAGAAAGCAGATAACTCCATGGATTGATTCAGCGTAGATTCCGCAACCACCTTGGGGAGAAACTTACGGTTGGCACACAGAACCACACGTTCCTTGTGAAAAATCAAATACGGGATTTTACACATCAGGGCCTGGAGCTCGGAAATCCTTCGAGTAGAAGTAATGGCCACTAGGAAGAGAGTCTTCTAAGAAAGGAACTTTAGGTCTGCTGAGGCTGCTGGCTCGAAAAGGGGCAGAGTAAGCTTCTCCAGGATAGAATTCAGATCCCAAGGTGGGGCAGGAACCCGGATAGGGGGTCACAAGTGAAGGACCCCTCGAAGAAAGGTCTTAGAGACCTCCAGCTGAGCAAATGTCCTGTCTGCGAAAGGGACATGATAGGCTGAAATGGCCGCCATGTGAACCTTTAAGGACGAATGACTGGGGGCGCATATAGCCACGCAGGGAGGAAGTGTCGTTAGAGTCTGTGATATTTTTCAAATTTCATTAATACTGCTATTTAGGAAGTTATCCTTAAACCTTCTACATCGTGGTATCTGCTTCAGTCTTCTGTTGGATCTAATGGGGAAGACCAAAGGTTTTACGGCCGCTCCGCAAGACTTTTTTTCACCTGAAAAGCAAGAGAAGGGGTGGGCCTCCTCAGAGTAGTGAAGCAGGGGCTGAGAGTTCTGATGACCCCAAGGAGGTGTCTCTGGGACAGTCAATTCAACACTTCAGCAGCTGGTCAATTTGTTGACCCCCAGGGTAGTGACTAAGGCAGAACTCGCACAGCAGTCCATGAGCAAAATGGAACGGAATCTTAATAAAACAACGGATGTTACGACCAAGCTCATTGGAGATAATACAGCACTCCGCCGCCAGATTGAGAGGCTCGAAAATCAAGCGAGGCAACGCAATACAAGAATCCTGGGCTTACTGGAGACGGAGGAGGGAGAGGACACCTTGGAGTTCATTCGAACTTTTTTGCCTGAACTACTGGGAATTGGTGAGGATGAGCCACAGCTCGTACTGGAAAGGGCCTTTTGTCTCACCCCCCGCAGAGCACTGCAGGGACAGAACAGCCCCAGAACGCTCGTGGTCATTTGTTCTGGCGTGGGGGATCGGGACCGTATTATGGCAGCGGCTAGATGGAGGAGATCTAACAAATATGGAGATGCGACCCTTTCAATTTACCCGGACTTATCATAAGAGACCAGGCAGCATAGAAAATCTTACGATGGAGTTCGCAGTCGCCTCAGAAACTTGAGGATTCTTCACCAGCTCCTATTTCCAACCAGGCTGCGAGTGGAATGGAAGGGCAAAGTTTATCTTTTCAATGACTCAACAGAAGTGGAGAAGATGTTGGAGTTTATACAATGGGAGGAAGCCCAGGAATGCAAGATGGCTGCATCAGAGGGAGAGTGATCTATACATGGACATGTTGGGAACTGTAAAGTACACCATCCAAAGTTGTTTTTGTATAAATATACCTATTAGTTTGTTCTGTTTAAAGTCCTGCACTATGATAGGGGAGTGGTTTTCCAGGGGGAAAACCGCTCTGGGTACTATACTGCCTCCTTGTTACTGCAACCTGATATTGCTCTCACGAGACTAAGGATATGGGCCGTATACGATGGTTGTCTCTCCTCTTTTTGTTTTACAGTTGCCAGATGGAACTATCTGTTTTAAATAAAGAGCTTCTCTTGCACTCTGTTTAGGTACATATAAAAAAAGAGGATACTGAAATGTTAAGCTCTTGAATTTACTGCACGTTATGGGCCTTATGTTATAATGGAGGGATATACCAGGGGTGTAGAAAACCTGATTTGAAAAGAGAATACATTTCCTCTTTAATATTTTAATGGGGACATTTATTTAGGTTAAGATCAGCGAGTTATGATAACAACGGAGCGTTTTTGTAAATGTGGTTATGGTGCCTTACAGGGAAGGGGTGGGCTGGTTGGCTAGCTCACGCTCTGGTGGGCCCAATAGGGGTAGGCTGAGTTCCTTCTCCCTCTGAGGCGATCCCTGTGCTGTAGACTATAGGGACGGATTTGAATTTTATATGGTTAATTCCCCCTTTGTTGTTGTTATCTACCAAGGGATGGGTGAGACTATATTTGGAAGTGTTTATTGAGTGTATAAATTTCTGCACCTGTCTATGTTTGTTAGCTTCTTGTAAGTGTTTTCTTGCATTAAAGCTTAATAAAAATATTATACAACAAAAAAAAGGATGAATGACTGGGATCCAGGTCAAAGAGGTGTCGCAAGTAATCCAGAAGCCATCCAACAGAGCACGAGAAAGGCTTGAAATCTTTGGAGGTAGCCCAGATAGTGAACCGTTTCCACTTCATGGCATACATAGAGCTGGTGGAGGGTTTTCCTGCCTCCACCAGAATCTCTGCTACATGGGGAGAAACCCTGAAATGAGTTTGAGCTACGTCTGCAGGAGCCACGCGTGCAACTGAAGGGACTTGAGGCCTAAATGAACCAGGGTCCCCTGATCCTGGGTCAGCAAAAGTTGTGACAGAGGAAGAAGAGGTTCCTCTGAGTATTGTTGCAGAAGAGAGAACCAAACTTGGTTGGGCCAAAAAGGAGCGACCAGAATCATTCGGGCCCCTTCTGAACTGAGTTTCTGTAAGACCCTCAGAATCAAGGGAATCGGGGTGGGGGTGGCATAGACGAATCTGTCCTTCCAGTCTAGAGACAGAGCGTCTCTCCAAAAAATGCCGCGCACTGGAGCGAGCGAGCAGAAGTTGGGAAGTTTTGCATTTTGAGGGGGCGCAAACAGGTCTACCTGTGGTGATCCCCAACGTAGGAAGATATCGTCTACAACCCCTGATCCAGTTCCCATTAGTGAGCTAGGGCGGACAACCAGCTGAGGCTGTCTGCCAATGTGTTCTCGACCCCCGGGACGTGAACTGCCATGAGGTGAAGGTTGTGCTGCACTGCCCAATCCCAGACTCACATCGCCTCCCTGCAAAGAGGGTAGGAACGAGTTCCTCCCTGCAGTTGACATACCAGACCACACACATGTTGTCCGTCTGTACAGTCAAGTGTCCAGGAAGTAGGTGCAGCTGCAGAGCCTGCAGAGCATACAGCACAACCCGAAGCTCGAGCACACTGATGTGAAGAGATTTCTCGAGCTTGGACCAAGAGCCCTGGGTCCTGTGAGGCCCGAGATGGGCTCCCCAACCCATGCCCGAGGCGTCCGTAGTCAGCGTCTGGGAGGGGGGGAAAGACAGAAGAGAACTCCCCAGCAAAGGTTCTCCGGAGCCATCCACCACTGCAAGTCTTGAGCTATGGGAGTGGAGACCAGAATGAGTTGATCTAGGTCGTCCACCAGCTGATCCCACTGAGGCCGAAGCGTCCACTGAGAGATTCTCATGTGGAGCCGAGTGTGAGGGACTGTCGGAATCGCTGCTGCCATGAGCCCGAGGAGAAGGACCGACCTGGCACTGACCCGCCTGCGGCTGGACAACAGGCTAACCTGAGCCTAGAGTGTGGCCGCCCTATCCGGTGGCAGGAAGGCCATGCCAGAGGTCATGTCCAGGATAGCCCCAAAAAAACTGACGGGACGGGATCAAGTGGGACTTGGCATGGTTGATGGTAATACCCAGGCAGGAAAAAACCTGAATGGTAAGGGAAAGGAAGCGCAGGAGTTCCTCCCTGGACGAGGCCGCCAGGAGTCAGTAGTCCAGGTACGGGAAAACCTGCACCCCTTGGGTACGCAGGTGGGCCGCTACCACCGAAAGGCATTTGGTGAACATTCAGAGCGCCGAGGAAAGACCAAATGGGAGGGCCTTGAACTGGTAATGATCCCCCTGGAACGCAAAATGCAGGTATTTGCTGTGTGAAGGGCGGATAGGGATATGCAGGTAAGAATCCTGTATATCCAGGGTGCACAGCCACTGTCCCAGCCAGAGAAGGGGCAGGAGATTTTGCAGAGAGAGCATCCTGAACCTCTTGTATTCCATAAACAAGTTCAGGGAGCTGAGGTCTAGAATCGGCCTCACGTCCCCCAACTTCTTCGGGACCAGGAAAAAACGTGAATAGTACCCGGTCCCCAGAAGAGAAGGGGGGACGGGTTCTATCGCCTCCTTCAAAAGAAGGGCGGAAATTTCTTCCCGCACCAGAAGAAGATGCTCCTGAGAGTACGACGACCTGGGCAGGGGTTTTCGAGGAGGTTTCTGAAGAAACTCTATTGAGTGTCCCTCTGCAATCAGCTGGAGCACCCAAGTGTCTGAAGTTATCCTCTCCCAACCCAGTAGATGGAGAGAGAACCTCCCTCCTACTGGTTCCTCTGGGGACCCAAGAGGCTGTGGGAGAGGAAGGGAGTCAGGTGGTGTGAGGCAGCGTTGCGGCTGAAGCACACGCTGCTTTTTTGGGCAGGGGGGACTTGGCAGCCGGAGGGGCCCGGCGTTTATTGGCCCGCTTTCCCTGAGGTTTCACCTTTTGCCGATTCCGTCTGCGAAAGGGACGACGCTGCATTTGAGGGGGCTTGTACATGGAGTCCACAGACTTCAGTGCAGTCCCCTTCTCCTGCAGATCGGTGATAATGTCCATGACATCACCTCCGAACAGCACTGAACCCCGGAAAGGCGCGTCCTGGATAGCAGACTGCACTTCTGGTACCAACCCTGACACACAGAGCCAGGCATGATGCCGTAAGCCCATAGCGAAAGCTGAGCTCCTACCAGCAGCGTCCCCTGCATCGTACGTGGCACGAAGAATATGCCGACTGGTTGAACATGCAGAGCGGACAAGACTGGCCACTTCCTGTTTCACCTGAGAATCACAAAGGGAGTCCAACTTGGATTCCACCTCACTAAGAATCGTTTTCTGGTAATCCTCCATATGACCGACATAATTCAGGGCCCTAATACCCAGAGTGGAAGAAGAAAAGACCTTCTTGCCATACTGGTCCAGAAGACGGGATTCTTTATCAGGTGGCGATGAGCTCAAATGTTTTGGGTTAGCTGACCAACCGTGAGCGGCGCTAATCATGACCGAGTCAGCTCAAGGGTGAGAATTAAGAGTCAACACCCTCGGGAGCCTGGTATAAGCTGTCTGACGTCTGAGAAAGAGGGGCTATTGCCGACGGTTGCTTCCAAATAATGGAAACAAGGTCGACATGAAGCTCAATCCAGGGTGGCACCAAGGTCGGAGCGGTCTCGGGTAGATCCAGGTGCGCAGCGAGTTTTTTACGCTGTGGATCCGGCTCCAAGAAGCACCACTGATGAACCTCTTGGATTTTGCGCAGCAACTCCGTGAAGGAATGATCCTCCGGAGGGGACTTCGGAGGAGTCCTTGGCCTGGGTTTATCTGGAGAGCGAGGTTCGTCATCTGGGTCAGAACAACCATCTGAGCCATCCGAGGAGGAAGAAGACTCCCCCTCCCGGTGCGGGGGAGGAACGGACCCTTTGGGAAGCGTATCCTGCCCTGGAACCAGAGGGCTCGCCTCTGGTATCCGGAGGTGGGGAGGGAGTCACACAACTCGGACGAACGGGAACCGGGATCGTCACCGTCGCTGGGAGACGGCTCTCCACCTCTCCGGTGAGCTGAGCCTTGGCCTCAGCCCACCAGAAGGCTAGAGTCTCCTTCAAATCCACCGGCAGCTTAGGGGGCAGTGGAGGAGGAGGGGGATACAGATACTGAGTGTAACCATATGGCGCGTATCCATAACCGGATGGTGGGTAACCCAGCATCAGGTAATGAGGTACCGGGTACTGCGGACCCAGGTATGACGGTGTCTGATACGATGGGGTCGGATACCCAGGAACCGGGGGGTCTGCCGGGGCAGACGGCCTGGCAGGGAGCCCAGCAGGCGGGCCTGGAACCGGAGGCCCAGCGGGCGGCAGGCCCGGTGTGGGGGTGGCATCCAGGAAAGGGATGTCGCCCGATGTAGGCAGGACCGGCATCGGGGCTGGCGTCCGAGGAACCCGGCGTCAGGTCGTCCGGGTCCAGCGGGCGAGAGGACGGGTGCAGAAATATCCTCGGCATCGCCCAGGGAGGGAGGAAAAATCCTGGGGTCAGGCTAGGAGACCCAGTGTCCCGGAAGGCAGCGAAGGATACAGGCAGCCGGGAACGGTGGACGAAACAGGGTCTGGCATCAACTCAGCCGCCGCTCGGGCGTCGGGCAGCCCGACATCCGACTTATCGGCGGAGTCCAGGCGGACGTCAGAGGAGCCGATGTCAGACTTAGCGGACCCTTCGCCTGAGGCAAGCCGCGAAGGTAGGGCGGTCTGATCGGCTAGAACAGGGGCCGTGCGCCGCCCCAAAGGGTCGAGCAACTTAGCAGCCGCATCCGGGCGGGCGTCAGAGGAGCTGATGTCCGGCTTACCGGAGCCACTCGCACCAGTAGGCCGCATGGCAGCGGCTTTACCGGGAGTGGGAGACTGCAATAGCCCGGAAGCGCCCAAAGGGCCAGAGCGCGAGCCAGACAGGTGGGGCTTCCCACGCCGTCAAGTCTCCAAGACAGCCGTCGAGAGCGGTCTCCGGGGTTGGGGGGGTGTTACCTGCAACACGGCGACTCCAGCCAAAGATGCGGTGGACGAGGAGCCCCGAACCCGATGTTTCTCCTTATGCTTCTTCTTACGATGGCCTTCGGGTGAAGTAGAAGCCTGATGGAGCTTTTTCAACTCCTTCTCCATGGAGGTCATTTTCTTTTTAAGTATGTGGGCCTCCAGGGACTGCTGCCTCCATCTGCGCGTGGTGGCGTTGAATTTCAGGCAATGTTGGCACTTCTCCACCTGATGATCCTGTCCCAGACAGAAGAGACACTGGGAATGGCCGTCCTTGTGCGGAAGTTGGGCGCCGCAGGAGTCGCACTTATTCTTGTGCTCAGAGGGTCTAGGGGATGACATACACCACCGAAAAAGTAAACTATGTTCGAATTAAATTGAGAAAAGACCGACGGTAGAACTACCAACGACAGGCTGACGAGCGTTGAACTTTACCGCGAGGCGCTGACACGAGCTAACGGCGGGAAAGAACTGGAAGGCAGGTGTGGGGGACCGCCCCTTTATACTGACGTCGCATGACGTCGGTCACCTGACGTGGGGGCGGTCCCCCGCCAGAGACTACTAGCTAGAAATTTTTCCGTGGGGTCCTGACGCCTGCTGGCATCAGTCCTATATGCAATTACCTACTGCAAGAGCCCTCTCGAAGTAAGATCATGGTATCCATTATTTAGTGTTGCAGTGATTTTCTCGGCATTAAGGGCAAACAAAATTTCTTTGTACCACTCCGTGAATGAAGGAACTTTGACATCCCACCAGTGACACAGAATTATGAACGTCGCTACTGACGATATAAGGGCTATATGTCCAGGAATCGTCGTACTATAATAACCACATGAGCTGGGTAGTTTGTGAGGCACGAGGCCATCAGCTACCTTGGAGTTATAATAGCACACCGCATGCACTGGAGCATTATTCCACTTTTAAGTGCGTATGAAAAGCTAAACAGGTTATAATAGAAAGTATCATACTTCCCTACTTATCAGAACTGCCTTTTTCTGGCTCACACTAGAAGCCACTTTCATGATCGGAGTTTCTCCATAGACAGGATGTTGAAGGAACAGTAGAAATGAACAGAGCCCCCAAGTGTCCACCTTCCAAATATAAATCACAGTGAACTGCTGCCACATTATGTAGTGAGGTAACACTAGCTCAACAGGAGTGCTGGGCTGTAACTGACCTTACCGAGGTTTTCACTCAGAAATTATAACAGAAACCCTGCACTTTACTATACCTGCAGGTGCTTTTTAAGGGGTATTGCTGTAAATAGTAATCTAGAATTGAGGCGTAATCAGCTGCTTTGGAGGTGCTGTAAGTAAGACCCCCCCCCCCCACAAAGGACCTAGGTTGTGGTCTCTGTACATAAATGTAATGAATTTAGTGGTTGAAGACTTAAGACTAATGCACCTGATTAGAACATACACATGCCAGTATCAAAGAAAATTCAAGCAGCTATATCACACAACATTACAGTTTGTCTAGAGATCAAAAATAACTAGATATATCCAACAGTGGGTCAGTCTACCAGCAGCCCTTTGACACTGCTCTGTGAAGTGGGATAGATAAGATCTTGGTTTCTTCCCCAATGTTGTTTCTGTATACACCTTTTAGAGAGCAGGCTGAGTGATATACATGGTTGTAACCTTTTGTTATAAATCATAATTGTTTATATAGAGGTAATATATGGTCATCGATTGTTAACTGGTTTGTTAACCATCGAGAGGTTGCCAGGGCGACCATGCAAACCTCAAGAGAAAAGTTCGAGAGGTTTACGTTGCCATAATAACTCTTATATGCCTTAGAAATTACTGATGTATGATGTTCTTTAAACAAAAACTGATTATCTAGAGTAATACCTATGTCCCGTTCCGATATCCTTTGTGGTATAGTTTCTCCATTTAATTGATAACCATGTTGTTTGTTCTGTTTACCCATATGAATAGTACAGCATGTATCTGTGTTTAATTTCTTTCCCCATGTCATTGTCCAGTCTGCTATAGAATGTACATCTTTTTATAAGGACCCCCTAGCACTAAATGAATTACAAGGGGCGCATAATTTAGTGTCATCAGCATATTTTATTATTTCATTACTGATATCTAAATCTGCTATGAATATATGGAATAAGATGGGTTCAATAACTGATCCTTGTGGCACAACACTGTCCACCAAGCCTTCAGCTGAAAGATGACCACGTACTGATACTATTTGTTTTCTATTTTGTAGCCAATTTTCTGCCCATCTTATAATGTGTGAATTTATTTTGTATTTAGAAAGTTTTTCACTAATTGCCCAGTGTGCAACTAAATCAAACGCTCTGCTGAAGTCAAACATTACCACATCCACCGGTATTCCTTTATCCAATATTTTGCTAATTTTGTTATAAAAACATAACAGGTTGGTGGTGCATGGCCTACCCCTCTTGAAACCATGTTGGTTTGTATCAAATACTGGGTTTTTATTAAGATGGTCTATAATTTTGTTTTTTTATGAGTGTCTCTAAAATTTTACCTGGTATAGAAGTAAGGCTTATTGACCTATAGTTAGAGACTTCTGTCTTAATACCTTTCTTAAAGATAGGTGTTATTTTGGATATTTTCCAAGCCATTGGAATAATTCTCTGATTTATACATCTTTCAAATAGTATTTTCAATGGTATCAAAATTTGATCTTTCATTATTTTCAACATTTTTGATGTAATATTATCTAGGCCGGGTGCAGTGTTTTCTTTTAAATTTTCAATCTGCTGGAGAATCTCTTCTTTTGTAAATTCAAAGTTTCCTATATCATTAATATTTAGATTTTTTGTTTTATTACTAGTGTTGTTAGAATATACTGAGCAAAAATAAGAATTCAATTTATTGGCAATTTTGTTAGGCTCTGTAATACATTTGTTTTTTTTCTATTATTGTTAATGATTCCCCATTTCCTTTTTTCAAGGTGTTTATAAACTATAAAACTTCTTCCTATTTGTTTTGTTTGCAGTCGTTGCCAGATAAATTTCATACTCTTTTTTTGCCTTGTTTATTTTATTTTTACATTTTCTTTGTATCCTCTTAAAAGCTAGCCAATTTACTTCTGTCTTAAATTTCATATATTGACCATATAACTTATTATTTTGTGCAATCACTTTGAACAAGCCTTTACGTAACCACTTTGGTTTTCAGCCCTTCCTGGTGTATTTCTTTACAGATCTCACATGATATTGTATAATGCTATGACTTGTGGATTTTATATTTTCCAAACACTCAATTGATTTGTTTTTTAGTTTGAATTCCCAGTCAATATGCACAAGATCATTTTTTATGCCGTCTAGATTTGCTGTTTTATATAAATAAAACTCAGTACAACCTTCAATCTATTGTTTTTGATTTTTTATTTCAAAGTACACAATATTATGATCACTGTTACCAATCAGTGGTTCTGTCTTACACGTAAGCAATGTAATGTCTTCTGTAGTAATTACTAAATCTAACATGTTTTCCAATCTTGTTGGGGTATTTACAGGCTGTACTAAATTATTTTCTATGCAAAATTCCAGAAAGTCTTTACTTTGTTTATTTACTGCTTCCCCTCTGGCCCATTTAATATCTGGGAAATTAAAGTCACCTGCTATGGTAACGTGTCCCTTTTCTAGTGCTTGATGTACTTCTAGAATTTTTAAATTAAGTTCTACACTAGTATCTGGTGGTCTGTAACATAAGCCCAAAATATACTCCTTTCTGTTATTATTTAGGATTTGTAACCATAACGTTTCTGTGTTGGTGTTTTTTATTTCCTGTGTTATATCCACATATTTTACATTTAATGACAAACAAATGGCAATACCCCCTCCTTTCTTATGTTCCCTATCTTGATGTATTATATTGAATCCTTGAATATTTTTTCCCCAGCTGTCTTTATTATCTAACCATGTTTCAGTCAATAATGCAATATCAATTTGTTTATTAAAAAATATAGATTGGAACTCTTCACATTTATTTTGCAGACTTCTCATATTACTAAGGAGAAAGTTATCTTTTTTTTAAATTTACTTTTTATTGAAGTTTTTTTTCCATTTTCCTTACTTATACGTCAGGAGACATTTTTACAAACTAGTAATTTTCTGTGATTACTTCAGATTTGTTGTTATACAATAAAGTAGTACTTGTATATCTTTCACATGGGTTACAAATTGAGACACCATCTGAACAACCCTTATCTTGTATATAATCGGAACAGTCCATGACCCCTCCCACTTCTCATATCCTCCCCTCTCCAAAACCTACTCCCTAAGGACAAAATTCTGGATTAACTCCTGCCTGGTTGGCTGACCATCTCCGCCACAGGGCAGCGAAACCTTCAATTTGATTGTTTAGTTTTGCTGTAATGTTTTCCATCTGATATACAGTATACACAGTTTTGTCTCCATTCTTGAATACCTGGGACAACTTTCGTCATCCACTTCCTTGTCAAAGATTTTTTCGCCGCCAACAGCAAAATGGGAAGCAGAGTCTTTGTCCAAGGGGGGGAGCGATCCGGGTAGACAGCCATGAGCTCAACACATTCACCTAGGCCCTCACTAATTTTATTCTGTATGTTTAGCCAAAAAGGCATTAAATGTGGATATAGCCACATTATATGTGCTAAATCAGCTAGTTCTGCTCCACACTCCTCCAACAAACCCCATATTCTCTTGGGAGATATTTAGTCAGGGTGGCCGGTGACCTGAAAAATCATGATCTACATTTCCAAAAGTATTCCCTCCAAATGTGTGATCTAATGATTTTGACCACTTTCAGAGATGAAAGGGACCATTCTTCCCGAGACACAGCTAGGTCCAGGTCCTTGTTCCAACTTTCTAAGATTGAGTTTGTTGATTCCTTAGATTGATCTCGCATCATTTTGTATAAGTTGCCAATTAAATGGTTCCAATGTTGCCCCTGAGAGTGGTCAATGAGTAGCTTTAAGAGAGGGAGTAGGGGAGACTTCAATTTGACCTGAATGATTCTATTTCATAGAAGATGGTTTCTGATTTGGAAGTATCTAAATTGATCAACATTTGAGAGATTATATTTAGATTTTAGTTCTTCAAATGATAAGATTCCATTTGGGCCCAAAAACTGGAATACCTGCTCCAATCCCAGTCTGCGCCAGCGGGAGAAAGTTAAATCATTATAGGACGTGACAAAAAGCTCATCCTCCGAAATGAACTTACAATATTCGTAGTTTAGTTGAAATGGTGCTTTTTCACGCATTTTAAGCCATATTTTTAAGACCTGTGAGGTGATGGCTGTGAAGTCTTTTAAAGGAGGAGTTCTCCCCGAGGATGAAAAAATTATTTTTTTAATGTCATACATGTCGTTCAAATGGAATTCCAGCCTCTTCCATTGGGAGTCGAACTGGTCCGAGAGCCACAGTAAAATAATTTTTAAAAAGGCAGCCTCTGCATATTTTATACGGTCCGGCAGGTTAGTTCCAGTATAGAAAGGCGAATTCGTGGTTTCTGTTTGTTCCATATAAATTTTGATATCATGTTGTCCCATGACTTGAAAAAATAATGAGATGGGAAATATGGAATATTTTGGAATAGACACAGTAGGCGAGGTAGAATGTTCATTCTAATGGTTTCTATTGTTGAAATAATGATAATGGGAGATGGATCCATTTGTCCAGGTCTTTATTGATTTCTATAGAAATGGGCTCATAGTTTATTAATTCAATAAGGTTAAGATTGTGAGGGGATGTGTATTCTCAAGTATTTTATTTTGGTTGAGTGCCATTTAATTGTAAGACTATGTTTTAGAGTATTTGGAGGGGGATGTAGTTATATAAGAGGGCCTTTGATTTTGTGACGTTTAATTTGAAGCCAGCTAACTCTTCAAATTGGGTCAGTATTTTCCACGTCTCTGTAGTCGATTCCGTAGGAGACAAAAGGGATAGAAGTATGTCGTCTGCGAAAAGGCTAATCTTGTTTTCAGACTGCTGCATTGGTATGCCCTCTATGTTTCTCAAATTTCTGATTACACTAGCCAATGGTTCAATATATAATACAAACAATGGAGGGGAGAGAGGACATTCTTGCCTTGTGCCCCTGGCCTATTTAAAGAGAAAGTTATCTTTATTACATGATGTTTTCTATTTCCTGGTAGTGTGTTACATACTATTATCAACCCATTCCCCTTAGTACTCAGGTTCAATATATACATTTTTAGTGTCTGCAAATAGGTCAGACACAGTTATATATAAGATCTTTTTACTTATGTGCAACAGTGTTAGTGTTTATAGGATTGATATACCAACAATGTTATAACATGTTTTATAGCTCAAAGAAAGATCGCATTACATGCGCATATTGTATTGCAGTGTCATACAGCTAAACTTAAACAGATGGGGTGAAATACTCTTCTCTATACTTTTGTGTTATGCTGCTGTACCATGATATGTAACAAAGCGGAGTTAAAAAAAACCTAGACATGACCATTTTAATCTGTACATTACCAAAGGTAGAAGACCCATAAACCTCAAGTATGATGAGAAAATCTGAACAGTTTACACCCTGCCTTTGTAATAAATGTTACGTGCAAATAGACAGTGGTTTCCAGCCCTGTGAAAACAAGCAAGTGACTGCCTGTTGGATAAGCAGCGTATGTCTGAAAAACATGCATGGCAATGTCAGAATCAAGCTACAAAGCTACAGAAATGACTTTTTTGTTGTTTTTCTGGAATCAACCTGGCATAAAAGTAGTATTATTCAAGGCTGTACAATGCTCGAATAAAATGATTTTCTGTCTCAAAGTGTCATACTTATGTGTTATAAACAGTCTGTGACATCGCAGAGGAAAACTTTGGAAAATGTAATTTTAGTCCCATTTCAGATGTGGGATCTGTGTCTCTAGTATTGTATGTACATTTACATATTCCCTGCATTTAGCTAGGTTTTTTTTCTGTTCTTTACAATAACTATGCACGTTAACATGCAAACAGGATCAATGTCCCCTCCTGCTCTGGCTGTTTGTATATATCCAACATCCACCATTATTAACCTGTTTATTACATCATAATAGTTCCCACAGCTACAAAATGTGATGTCACAAGCAGAGTATTATGAGGTCAGGTGTAGACAAGAAGACAGAGCAGATGATAGCTAATGAACAGGGGAAAGCCGCACAGAGAGAATATATGACATACAAGATGAAATAAACAGGTTATTCGCCTGTAACAGTAGTTCTAGGAGTGGTATATGTTGTTCATCCACACTTGTTGGCATGTCCTTTCCCTTTAAGAATCTTGCCGGAAGGTCTAAAAGCTGGCTCCTCCCACCCACCCCGGTGGTATATCCCTCGGCTCCGCCTCATGATGCCAGATCTTTGCCCGCTGGAAGGAGAGGGTTGTGCATCTAAGCCGGGGAGGTCGGGTGGGTTCATGTGGATGAACAACATATGCCACTCCTAGAAAGTACAGTTATGTAAGAACTTACCGTAACAGTAGATCTTCAGAGTACTGTCCCTTGAAGTAAGTCATTACTGATGGGAGTATCCAACAGGTGGCGCTGTCACATGGCAGCTTCTTCCAGCAGTCTTCCGTGGGAGCTGCCCACACAACATCACTTCCTGTGGATGTGTATAAGAGTGGGCGGCCCCCAGTACCCTCTGTTCACCATCAGCTTCGGCGAGCATGGCCTGGACCGATGTAAACGAAGGCCAGAAAAACAGAGAACAGCAATCCCACACAAAGTCCTGAGTTGTAGATTCGAGGCAACAAGGTAGGGGGATGGAGGATGGGGGACTTACTGCAAGAGACAGTCCTCGGAAGATCTACTGTTATGGTAAGTTCTTACATAACTGTACTATCTTCTACGGACTGGTCTCTTGCAGTAAGTCATTACTTATGGGAGATTACCAAGCAGTAAAATCCAAATGGGAGGAAAGGCAAAGCCAAAGATGTAAAAGCACAATAAAACTTCAACTTCAACCGCACCCCCAGAGGCAGATAGGCTGGGGTGGGGTAAGGACTAAATGTTTGATAAGTAACAGAAATGTCCAACTCAAACCCCTTCCGTGCAGGCAGATAGGCCAACGGTTAGGCGAAGACAATTGGCATGAAACTAGGAGAAATGCCAACTCAAACCACACCCGCTCAGGCAGAAAGGCTCAAAGGTGGGTGAGGATAGCATGCAGGAGGCATGATGTAGAAAGAACTGTAGGTGGCCAGGAACAGTGACTCATCCTGACGAGGCAGAGGTCGACAGGCTCTGGCAGAAAGTCAAATCCAGGAAAGCTATAAGGAGAGTGGCTCAGATAGTAGAAAAGGGGAGATCCGGGGAAAAAACATCCCAGATGGTCAGATGAAGGAACAATTGAAGGACTCCAGTAGGGAGAGCAGCAGGAGTTCCAATCAGATCCACATGAAGGAGTGAAGAATCCAGTCTGGGAGCAAGACTCCAAGAAAGGAAAGAGATCCCCAGGCGCCTCTGAGGCCTGCAAGAGGAGGCAGGGGAAACCCTGAAAAGCGGTGTAAGGCACAGAAGCGGGTCCTGTCCAGCATGAGGTATGGGGACGCTGCGAAGGGGCAGACTGAGCTGCCCTCCTATAGGCCCTACCGCGGTCCCGAGAGATACCCCGGTAGGGGGGCTGGGCATGAGACAGCCCGCCCGCGGGGGCACAGGGGTGGGACCAGGGGGCGTGATCGAGGTCCTGAACACACCGAAGAGTATGCCCTGAAGCCAGAAGGGAATCCAGGATGGACTGAGCACCAGGTGCAAACAGCAGGTTCCCTGAAAAAGGGGCATTGGTGACAGACAGCTCATCACCAGGCAGCAAACCCGAAACCCGCGGCCAGGCGAAGCGCCGCAAGCAGAGAGGTGGGCTGATGCAACAATCACATCGAAGCATGCATGGAGCAGGTGACGGGCAAGGGAGGGCATGGCAGACAGCGTATGAGCTGATCAGGCCCATGAGGGGGCAGGCTGAGCGGAAGCAGGAGACCACCAAATATGACAGCGTGCATGAAAATACGCAGAAATCAAAGGTAAGACAACCATGGCAGGCCCCTCGGGAATGGCAAGGTAGGCAGCATTGTCCCGATGAAAGGAGTTCTGATCCGCAGCAGGAAAGCCAAATGCGCACTGGATCTGCAGCAAGAGTTCCATGAAGGAGGGATCTGGGAGTGAGAAGGGGCGACCTCAGTAAGGGAGGACACGGACCAAGGGGAACCAAGGTCCGAGAGATCCCCGCCAGGAACATCCCCCATGAAGGGATCCCACCTCCCAAAATCACCATAAAGGGAGTCCTCATATATTTGGGGGGGGACCAGGTGGGAAGCGCCCGAGCGATGGGGAGGGGGAACGGGACAAGGCCAGAGCCTGACACATGCCGCAGGACCTCCATCACAATGCAGGCAATGCCCGGAGCCTGTGCCAGGTCCAGAGGCAGAGGACGCCCAAGGGCAGAATTAGAAAGAGGACAAGCCAGCACAGGAAGCACTGACCCTAAGCAGCGGGGGGAGGCACCCTGACCCCTGTGGACTGGGATTGGAAAAGGGGAAAGGGACTCAGGGTGAGCTCCATGCAGTGGGGCCAAAGGCCCGGAAAGTGTCGCGACAAAGGGGCGCGAAAGGTTGAACGGGGACCTTGAGGACGCAGTCTGGTGCCCAGACAAGCAGGGGGGATAGAGCCCCGAGCAGGGGAGTCCAGGAGGGAGCCCCATCATCGGCGAGGCAGCAGCCCTGATGACAAAGGAACGAGAGAGGTTCCTCCCTGCCCACGGTGGAAGCATCCCCGTCGAGGAGGGAGCAAAAGGAACCCTCCCCATTGACAGGGTCTACAAGGCATCCAAAGCATGCTGTCCCTTCGACGGGAGATGCCGCCCCGTCGACGAGGAGTGCTCTGTCGATGGAGAAAAGGCCTCCGCCCATGAGAAAACAGGAGAAACATGGCCTGCTGATGGGAGAAGAGCTCCCGTCAATGAGGGAGAAGAAAGTACACGTGTCGTCGACGGGGGAAGCAACCCCATCAACGGGGCAACGCTGCTCATTGATGGGAAACGTTCAGAAACAAGCTCCATCGGCAGGACACAGTTGGTTGAAGACAGAACAAGCCCGACAGGCTCCGTTGACAGGAGGGGGGAGGGTGCAGTCCCATGGATGAGGAAGATACCATAGACAATGAAGGAGCCATCGTCGATGGAGCTAGGCGGAGGGAGTGTGAAGAGTGTGAATCCCATTCCCTCCTATGCCTGGAACAAGTGCCTTTGGCCGGGGAGCCTTGAAGTCGACCCCCCGAGGTCCATTCCAGCCTGGCTGAGTGATCAGCCATGAGGAAGACCCAAGACCCAGCAAGAGTGTCTGGGCTTGGGAGCAGCAGGTGGACCGTGAGCACTAATGGAACATCGGGCCTGCTGTAGAAGAAAAAATTGGGCTAGGCCCTAAAGAAACCCCAGACCCAGCAAGAAAGCCTGAGTCTGGGAGCAGCAGGGGTACTGTGAGTGGGTCACAGGCCTGCTATGGAAGTCCGGGGGTGCTGAGAGCAAGTCCCAAGCCCCGGACCCAAAGGCAGAAAAATCGGTCCAAGTTCGAGTCAAAGACTGCAACCCAGGAGGTCAGGAGAGCTGAGTGTGTAAGCTGAAGCCAGCAGGAAAATGAACAGAGGGCACTGGAGGCCGCCCACTCTTATACACATCCACAGGAAGTGATGTCGTGTGGGCAGCCCCACGGAAGACTGTTGGAAGAAGCTGCCTTGTGACAACGCCACCTGGTGGATACTCCCATAAATACAGGTTACTCACCTGTAACAGGAGTTCTAGGAATGGTATATGTTGTTCATCCACACTGTCTGGCAGGTTCCTTGCCGCTTTAAATCTTGCCGGAAGGTCTTCAAGCTGGCTCCTCCCACCCACCTGGGTGGTAAAACTCTCGGCTCCGCCCCATGACGCCAGATCTAGCCCGCTGGAAGCCAGGTTGTGCGTCAAAGCCGGGGAGGTTGGGTGGGTTGTGTGGATGAACGACATAAACCATTCCTAGAAAGTACAGTTACGTAAGAACTTACCGTAACAGTAGATCTTCGAGAGAGGCTCTTGCAGTAGGTAATTACATATAGGACTGACGCCGGCCGGCGGCAGGACCCCACGGAAAAATTTCTAGCTAGCAGTCTCTGGCGGGACCACTCACGCCAGGTGACCAGCGCTACACGACGCCGGTATAAAGCGTGGGCGTCCCGGTTTCCTTCCAGTTCTTTTCCCCGCCACAGGTCCGGAAGGCCCGGACGAGAGAGAAGCAGATATTTCCTCAATGGAAAAGAAGCTGAAAAAGCCTAGGGATGGGGGATGGATAGATGATATTGCAAGAGCCTCTCTCGAAGATCTACTGTTACAGTAAGTTCTTACGTAACTGTACTATCTTACTTCGAGAGGGCTCTTGCAGTAGGTAATTACATATAGGACCGAATCCCAAGCAGTCTGGAACAAATGAAAAGGCACCAGGAGGAGGAACTACTCCAATAAGTAGTAAGAAAGCTTGCAAACCTCAAGAAAGGAGGCCCTGTAAGACCGCTAACCCGAAGCCTGCTCTACGTCGAGAGGCAATATCCAAACTGTAATGTTTAGTAAATGTATGGACAGAAGTCCAAGTGGCGGCAGCACAGATGTCTGCCGCAGACACGTTCTTACAACAAGCCGCAGAGGCGGCAATTCCATGAGTGGAGTGACCTCTGACTTGACCCGGGAGGGTCTTGTTGTACTTGTCATAACAGAAAGTGATGCAATGGGCCAACCATTTTGATAGGCATTGCTTAGAGACAGCATTGCCTTCTCTTTTGTGAGCGAAAGAGACGAACAACTGATCAGTCTTTCTGAGATCCTTCGTCCTATCGGTGTAGTATCTCAGAATCCTGTGAACATCCATGGTATGGAGCAGATATTCTCCTTGATTGGAGTACTGCATGAAGAAAGCAGGTAATTCAATAGACTGATTCAAGGTAGATTCAGCTACCACCTTCGGAAGAAACTTAGGATTCTTGCAAAGAGCTACTCGTTCTTTGTGAAAAATCAAATAAGGGATTTTGCACATGAGGGCCTGGAGCTCGAAAATTCTGTGAGCAGAAGTAATGGCCACCAAGAAGAGCGTCTTCCATGATAAAAACTTCAAGTCTGCAGAAGCCGCAGGCTCAAAGGGAGGAAGGGTAAGTTTCTCGAGGACAAAATTTAAGTCCCAAGGCGGAGCTAGAGCCCGGACAGGGGGTCTGAGATGAAGGACCCCTCTGAGGAAAGTTTTGGATACCTCCAGCTGGGCAAATGC
The DNA here is from genome assembly GCA_016271365.2 of Neoceratodus forsteri. Taxonomy (NCBI): domain Eukaryota; kingdom Metazoa; phylum Chordata; order Ceratodontiformes; family Ceratodontidae; genus Neoceratodus; species Neoceratodus forsteri. The sequence continues at coordinate 333,502,857 of CM057456.1, read as the reverse complement.
CTTATCGGTGAAAGGGACATGGTAGGCTGAAATAGCCGCCATATGGACTTTCAAAGAGGAGTGACTGAGACCCAGGTCGAAAAGATGACGCATGTACTCAAGCAGAATGGTCACAGGGCAGGAAAAGGGCTCCACGTTCCTGGACGCAGCCCAGACAGAAAATCTTTTCCATTTCATGGCATAGGTGGACCTAATGGAGGGCTTTCTAGCCTCCACCAGAATCTCGGCCACCTTAGGAGAAACGCCAAAACGAGCTTGAGCTAGGTCTGCAGGAGCCATGCGTGAAGTTGAAGGGACTTGAGTCCCGGATGGACCAGGGTCCCCTGATCCTGGGTCAGCAGTCCTGGAGATAAAGGAAGAGGAAGAGAAGGAACCTCTGAGTATTGTTGTAGAAGAGAGAACCAGATTTGCCTGGGCCAGAAAGGAGCGATCAGAATCATTCTCGCTCCTTCTAAAGCAAGTTTCTGTAGCACACGAGGGACCAGAGGAATTGGGGGAAAAGCACAGACGAATCTGTCCTTCCAGCTTAGAGATAGAGCGTCACTCCAGAAAGCGCCTCGCTCTGGAGCGAGCGAGCAAAAGATTGGAAGCTTTGCGTTTTGGGAGAAAGCGAACAGGTCTATCTGAGGAGTCCCCCAAATCTGGAAGATGCTTTTTAGAACTTTTTCGTCCAATTCCCACTTGTGTGGAAGAGCTGACGAGCGACTTAGTCTGTCTGCCAGGACATTGTCGACTCCCGGAACATGGATCGCCGTGAGGTGAAAGTTGTGGAGAGTTGCCCAATCCCAAACCCTCATCGCTTCCCTGCACAGCGGGTAGACCGAGTCCCTCCTGCTTGTTGATGTACCACACCACGCACATGTTGTCCGCTTGGACAGCTAGGTGACCGGAAGGATGTATTAGTGAAGGGCCTGAGCATATAAAGCACTGCTCAAGCTCGAGCACGTGATGTGGAGAACTATCTTCAACTTGACCAAAGGCCTTGGGTTCGTGAGGACCCAGATGGGCCTCAACCTTCGCTCCAGCGTCCGTGGTCAAAGTCTGATCGGGGAGGATGAAAAAAGGGGACCCCCTGGAAGAGGTTCTCTCGAACCATCCACCATTGCAAGTCTCTTACCATCGGCGAGGAGATCAGAACCAGATGATCTAGGTCGTCTACTCGTTGATCCCACTGAGATTGAGGAGTCCACTGAGAGATTCTCATGTGGAGGAGTGCGCGGAGAACCGTCGGGATGGCTGCCGCCATAAGCCCCAGTAGACGGAGCACTGACCTCGCCGGGACCTTCCTGTGTTCCAATAGGAGGGAAATCTGTGACTGGAGGGAGGCCCCCTTGTCCGGAGGCAGAAAGGCCTTGCACAAAGTTGTGTCGAGAATTGCCCCGATGAACTGGAGCCTCTGTGAAGGATCCAGGTGAGACTTGGAATGGTTGATGGTAATACCCAGACCAGTGAAAACCTGCTGGGTGAGGGAGAGAAAATGCAGGAGTTCCTCCCTGGACGGGGCCGCCAGGAGCCAGTCGTCCAGGTAGGGAAAAACCTGAGCTCCCAAAGAACGCAGGTGGGCCGCTACCACCGCCAGGCATTTTGTAAAGACTCGGGGGGGCTGAGGAAAGACCAAATGGGAGCACCCGGAATTGGTAATGGACCTCCTGGAATGCAAACCTGAGGTACTTTTGGTGCGAAGAGCGAATGGGGATGTGCAGGTACGCATCCTGCATATCTAGTGCACAAAGCCATTGGCCTGGCCGAAGGAGGGGCAAAAGGGATTGAAGGGAGAGCATCCTGAACCTCTTGTATTCCACATACAGGTTCAGGGAGCTGAGATCGAGAATAGGTCTGAGATCTCCCGTCGTCTTTGGTACAAGGAAGAAGTGGGAATAGTACCCCGTCCCGTAGAGATGAGGAGGGACGGGCTCTATAGTCTGTTTTGCAAGGAGTGCTGAGATTTCTTCCCTGACCAAAGGAAGATGGTCCCTTGAGTTAGCGGAGTTCAGAGGGGGGTGACGTGGAGGTTTCTGTAGAAACTCTATGGAGTGCCCCTCTGCTATGATCTGAAGCACCCATGAATCCGAAGTTATCCTCTCCCAACCCGGAAGGTGGAGGGAGAACCTCCCTCCTACCGGTTCCTCTGGGGCGTCTGGAGGCGCTGGGAGAGGAAAGGAGTCAGGTGGCGTGAGGCAGTGCCGCAGCTGGGGCACCCGTTGCTTTTTTGAGCAGCGGGGGTCTGGCAGCTGTGGGGGCCCAAGGTTTAGTGGCCCGCCTTCCCTGAGGTTTCGCTTGAGGCCGGCTGCGTCTGCGAAAGGGACGGCACTGTGGGGGATGGGGACGGTACATTGAATCAATGGATTTAAGGGCCGTCCCCTTCTCCTGCAAATCAGTGATGATATCCTTGACGTTACCGCCAAAAAGCACAGAACCCCTGAAAGGTGCTTCTTGGATGGCTGATTGCACCTCCGGGACCAGACCTGACACACGGAGCCATGCGTGACGCCGAAGACTTACGGTGAACGCAGAGCTCCGTCCTGCGGTGTCCACTGCGTCATAGGTCGTCCTCAGAATGTGACTGGCCGAACGAGCAGAACAGACCAGGTCAGCCAACTCCTGCTTGACTTCAGAGTCAGGCAAAGAGTCGATTATGGATTCCGCCTGGGTAAGGACGGCCTTCTGGTAATCCCCCATATGTGCTACATAGTTCAGGGCCCTAATCCCCAGTGTGGAAGAAACGTAGATCTTCCTTCCATACTGATCCAGAAGGCGAGATTCCTTATCCGGGGGAGATGAGCTCAAGTGTTTCGTGTGTGCTGACCAGCCGTGAGCGGCGCTAATCACAACCGAGTCTGCACGGGGGTGAGAGTCTAAAAGGTCTACACCCTCCGGAGCCTGGTATAGCCTGTTCGACTTCCTGGGAAGTGGGGCTAAAGCCGACGGTTGCTTCCAAATAGTGGAAACAAGGTGGGCGTGAGGCTCAATCCAGGGTGGCACTAAGGTAGGAGCCGTAAGGGGCAAGTCCAGATGTTCGGCGAGTTTTACCCGTTGAGGATCTGGTTCTAAGGAATGCCACTGATGGACTTCCTGGATCTTCCTGAGCAACTCCGTGAAGGAAGGATCCTCCGGAGGAGACTTCGGAGGAGTCCTCGGCCGGGGCTTGGACGGAGAGCGTGGTTTGTTGTCTTTTCCGGAACATCCATCAGAAGCGTCCGAAGAGTCCGAGAGAGAAGGGGAGGAAGAATCTGAAGCAGAGAAGACTCCCTAACTCGCCTAGGGGAGAACGGGTTCCTTGTGGGGATCCCAGAACGCGTGTCCTGCCCTCTCTGGATCCCGAGGCAAAACCCGGAACTGAGGAGGAGAGGGAGAGAGTCTAGGGCGACGGGAGCCGGGTGGCACCGTCAGCCGTGAAGATGGCTCTCGATTTCTGGTGAGCTGAGCCTGGCCTCAGCCCCACCAGGAGGCAAGAGTCTCCTGAAGATCCACCGCCGGCCTAGGGGACGGTGGAGGAGGAGTAGGGGGATAGTTGTATGGAGGAAATCCATAGGGGGAGTATCCGTAACCCGGCTGCGGGTAACCCGGAGTCGGGTACTGTGGCGTCGGGTACTGCGGCGTCGAAGGAGACGGCACCGGGTACGGCGGTGCAGGATACTGCGGACCTGGGAAGACCGGCGTCGGATACGACGGCGGATACCCAGGCACTGGAGGAGCTGCCGAAGCAGACGGCCCAGCCGGGTACTCCACGGGCAGATCAGCCGGGATAGGCCCGTGGGGTGGAGGGCCCGAAGGAAGAGGAAAATCCCCCGCCGGCGTCGGAGGGGCCGGTGTTGGGGCCGGCGTCAGATCCGGTTCTTCAGGAAGAGGATCGGACGGTAGCCCAGGGTCCCGAGTCTCGTCCGGGGACGGAGGGGAAAAATCCCCGGGGTCAGGCAGGGGGGACTGGGGCTCCCCTGACGGCAGCAAAGGCTGCGGGGAGTCTGGCATGACAGATACAGCAGGTTCCACCGTGGGCTCCGAGGCCCGGTGCATGTCAGAGGAGCCGACGTGTGGCTTATGGGCCGAATCCCGGCGGATGCTAGAGGAGCCGGCGTCCGGCTTCGGGGGTCCCTCGTCGGAGGCGGGCAGAGGATGAGAGGAGGCCCGGTCCGAGGGACACACTGCCCCGAAGGGTCGAGCGTCTTAGAGGCCTTCTCCTGGCGTATGTCGGAGGAGCAGACGTCCAGCTTAAGGGAGGGGCCCGCACCAGTAGGCCACAGGCCTGCGGCGGTACTGGGGGCTGGAGTACCCTTTTGCCTGGAGACGCCCAACGGGCTCGGACTCGAACCCATCGGGCGGGCCGATGCCTCCCCCAAAGCCTTAAAGGCTGCCGTCGGGCGATCCCCCGGAGGGGATGTTACCTTGCCCGCGACTCCGGCCGGAGTCGCGGAAGAGGGGGCCTTCTCCTGGTGCCTTTCCTCGTCCTGCTTCTTATGCCCTTCAGGGGAGGTCGACGCCTGCTGAAGTTTTCTCAACTCTTTCTCCATCGCAGACATCTTCTTTTTGAGGAGATGGGCCTCGAAGGACTGCTGGCGTCGTCTGCGGGTGGCCGCATGGAACCGGAGGCAGTGCGGACACTTGTCAACCGCGTGGTTGGGGCCTAGGCATAAAAGGCAGAGGGAGTGACCATCTTTGTGAGGCAGTTGGGCACTGCACGAGTCGCACTTATTCTTTGAAGGGGACGACATATACTGACGTTCACCTGACAAAAGAAGAATAAAATTCTATACTGAAAACTATTCGGAAAAAAACGACGAAGTAACAGGACTGAGCGATATGAACTTAACTGCGAGGTGCTGCACGAGCTGACGGCGGGAAAGAACTGGAAGGCGGGCATCCGGGACCGCCCCTTTATACCGATATCGTATGACGCCGGTCACCTGACGCGGGGGCGGTCCCCGCCGGACTGCTAGCTAGAAATTTTTTCTGGGGTCCCCGCTGGCCAGCATCAGTCCTATATGTAATTACCTACTGCAAGAGCCCTCTCGAAGTAAGATCTCCTGTTACAGGTGAGTAAACTGTATTTTAAGGGACATGGATATGTTGTTCATCCACACTCTCTGGCAGACTCTTAGCAGTTCTCTGGGAGGAGGGAGGCAAGGTGCACACTCTCTACTTGGGAAATAAAGACTGGAGAACTAATGCCCGAAAACCAGCATCCCGGCGTGACTCAAGGTCGATGTGGTAGTGGGTGATGAAGGTGTGTGCTGACTTCCAGGTAGCAGCCCTGCAGATTTCCTGGATAGGGACTTCCCTGGAAGCAGCCACCGATGCAGTGGCGGGTAGAATGAGCCTTACCCTCTGGGAGGCTCCATGACCGCCAACCTATAGCAGAGATCTATGCAGGAGGTGACCCACCTGCCTATCGTCCGCTTGGCTGCAGGTCTGCTAGGTGTGGCTTCAGCGAGGTGACAAACAGCTGGCGAACTCTCCCAAACTTCAGCCATCCCTCCTTGTAGTAGCGGGCCTTCTAGGGTCCAAAGCATGGAGCCTATATTCGCCTCCAAGGTGTGATTGGGGTAGAACACTGGCAGAGTCAACACCTGGTTAAGGTGAAATTCTGACACCACCTTCGGAAGGAACTTCGGGTGGGGGCGCAGGACAACCTTGTCCCTGTGGAAGACCAGATAAGGAGACTCGACGGAAAGTGCCTGGAGCTCTCCCATCCTTCTAGCTGACGTGATAGCCACCAAGAAGGCGGTCTTCCACGACAGGTGAGAGATGTCACACCCGTGCATCGGTTTGAATGGATTGCCCATGAGCTTAGCCAATACCAGCAGTAGATCCACGGAGGTGGAGGTTCTGCACCGGAGGGATATGTGATCAAGGCCTTGAAAAGCACCACCACCTTCTCCTGCACCACCGACGCCTCCGCCCGCGCCTGTAAGCACGGACCCGTAGGCAGAGATGGTTGCCAGTGCACCTTAAGGGTCGTCGACTCAAGCCCTTGCTGAGAAAGGGACCACAGGTAGTCCAGAATGCTTGCCAAGGAACAGGAGGAAGGGTCCAGACCCTTGCCCTGACACCAAATGGAGAATCTCTTCCATTTGAAGGCGTAGCATTTTCTGGTCGACTCCTTACGGGACGCCTCAACGACGTTGAGGACCTCGTCAGAAAGACCCAAGGCCTGGAACTCTAGCCACTTAGGAACCAGGCCGTCAGGTGCAGGGACTGAAGGTCCGGATGGAATACCTTCCCCTGATTGACTGATATCATGTCCAGGTGGGCTGGAAGCCGCCTCGGGAGCCTGGAGCTGAGACTGAGGAGATCGGGATACCAGAACTGGCGGGGCCAGTCTGGGGCTACCAGAATCACCTGCGCCTTGTCCCTCCTCGCCTTGAGAAGCACCTTGTGGATCAAGGGAAATGGGGGAAAGGCGTAGAAAAGGCCCAGGGTCCACGGCCTCAAGAAGGCATTCCCCTGCAGCGAGCCCTGCTGAGGGGGGGCGGGCTTGAAACAGTCTCAGCTTCGCATTCTCCCTGAAGGCAAACAGGTCCGCCTGAGGTGTGCCCCAATGGGAGAAGAGATCTTGTACTACCTCCAGCAGGAGAGACCACTCGTGAGACGCAGCCCCTATCCAGCTTAGGGCATCGGCCAGGGTGTTGGAGGCTCCTGCCACATGAATGGCGAGGAGATCCGCCTCCAGGCTACGCATGAGTGACCAAATGCAGAGAGCTTCCCTGCACAGAGGCATGGAGCGCGTCCCACCCTGGCGGTTTAGGTAGTACATGGTCGTGGTATTGTCCGTCTGGACCTGAACCACTTGACCCCGTAGAAACGGAGCGAAGGTGGTGAGGGCTAGACGAACTGCTCGAAGCTCCTGCAGGTTGATGTGGCATCGGGACTCCCGAGGGGACCAGAGGCCATGCGCTCTGTGCCCCCCCCCCAGATGGGCACCCCAACCCATCAGAGAGGCATCGGTCGATAAAGAGACTGTTGGCTCGGGGCGGACAAACGGGATGCCCTCCTGCAGATGTGGGAACGGTCCACCACTGGAGAGCATTCCACATCCCCTGGGTCACTGTCACTAGCTGATCCAGCGGATTGAAGTGCTGTGACCACTGGCTGGTCAGCCCCCATTGAAGGGGACGCATGTACCAGCGGGCCTAACGGATCATGCTGGTGCAGGCCGCCATGAGGCCCAGGAGGCGCAGGAAGTCCTGGGCAGGGTGCGATTGCCCAACCTGAAATGATTGGGCAAAGGAGGAAAGAACCTCGGCCCTGTCCGCCGGGAGCCGTGCTCTGGCTCATAGAAAGTCGAGCATTGCCCCAATGAATTGTATCACCTGCTTTGGCACGAGCTCTGACTTGGCCTCGTTGATGAGGAGGCCAACCTGAGAGCAAACCTGGAGGGCCAGATCTCTGGACCGCTCCACCTCCGCTCTGGAGGGGGCTGCTATCAGCCAATCGTCCAGGTAGGGGTACACCTGGACCCTTCGATGCCACAGGAATGCTGTCACCACTGCCATGCATTTGGTGAAGACCCTGGGAGCTAGGGAAATGCCGAAGAGCATGGCCCGGAACTGGTAAAGGGATCCCTCCGCTCTGAAGCGGAGGAATCTCTGGTGGGACGGACGGATTGGGATGTGAAAGAACGCGTCCTGAAGGTCCAGAGAACAGAACCACATGCCTCATTCCAAGGATGGGATTATCTCAGCCAGAGTGACCATCCTGAAGGTCCGAGACCTTAGGAACCTGTTCAGGTCGTGCAGGTCGAGAATGGGGCACCAGCCCCCCATTCGTTTTGGGACCAGGAAGTACCTGGACACAAACCCTGGGTCTGGAAGAGGATCCGCCACCTTCCTGATCACCTCTTTTTCGAGGAGCAGGGCGATACCAGTTCGGCGAGCCAACAGAGAGGCTGCGGACCCCGCGGCGACGGCTCCGAAGGGTGGGGCCTGCCCGAACTCCAGGGGTAGGCCCCTTCCTACCTCCTCCAACACCCAACGGTCCGTGGTGATAGCGAACCAGGCGGAAAGGAAGTGGCGGAGCCGTCCCCCCATGGGGGGAACCCGGGGGAGGAGTGACGAGGCTGGGGGCGACACCCCTCAACCCGTCATTGGGCAGGCTTAGAGGAGGGACCGGCTGAGGGACCTCCTAGGCCTTTACCTCCCTGCTTCCTGATGGAGGAAGCCACGGGCTTGGGTTTGGGATGCCAAGCGCGAGCCTGCTGGCCCTGGTGCTGGTGCTGGTGCTGTTGGGCCGGACGTGCCGCAGGTGAAGAAGGACGAAAGGACTTGTGCTGCTGCTGTCGGCGGCCTTTGTCCTTCAGGGCGGAGGTGACCAAGTCCAGAGTGGCACTGGACTTTTCGATCCGCTGGAGGTGACCTTCCACTCCAGGGCCGAAGAGATCGGTCCCCAAGAAGGGGACATCCACCAATTTGTGCTGGGCAACCGCTGTGAAGGTGGATATCCTTAGCCATGCTCTGCGGCGCATGGCCACCGCGGCCGCAACCAATCTGGCACAGGAGTCTCCAATGTCCAGAGCCATTTGGAGCTGCTGTTTCGCCACCGCCCTTCCCTGATCCCGCACCTGTTTGACCGTGGTCTGCAGGTCGGCCGGGAGATGAGGGATCACCTCATCCAGGGAGCCCATGAGGGCATGGGAGAAGTGTGCCATCAGCACGGCCGAGCTGGCCTGGCGGAGGCCGAGGGAGGACGCATCGTACAACTTGCGCCCAGCATAGTCCAGCTTTTTGGACTAGTTGTCGGGGGGCTGATTCACATCCCTAGCGCTCCCAGAACGCCGGAAAACGCTATCGGTGACTAACCCCTCCGCAAAGGGGTGCTCTGAAAAACCGGACAAAGAGCCGGTAGGGACCGCATACTTCCTGGCCGAAGGCCCAGGACAGGAAGCAGTCTGCTGCCAGAGCTCCAAGGCTGGACCAACAATGGCTTCAGCCACCGGAAAGGCCTCCGTGGGTGAATCCCCCTCGGCCCAGTATCTCTGTCAGGAGATACTTATCTCGCTTGGATACGGGCTCAAGCTGCATCCCGGTGGACTCCGAGACGAGCCGAAGCAAACCCATGAAGGACGATGGGCTTTCGTCCATCAACTGGCCCCCAGAGGACTCCAGGTCAATGGGCCTGGAGAACAGGGAGTCGTCGTCGTCGGACTCCGAGGAGTCTGCGAAGAGCTGCCTGGGGCCTGAGCCACCCTCCACCTGCCGAGGACGGTCAGGAGTGAGGGTGACCGACAACCTGTGGGGCAGGCCCTGACCCGACCGAGAGTCCTTGGTCGGCGCCCCCGATTTCGGTTGTGGAGGTGGAGGTTCCACCACAATCGGTGGGGCAGCTGGTTTCAGCCAAACAACCGGCTCAGGCTTCAGCACCTCGGCTACAGCGAGGGGTTGTTTCGGCCGCTTGGGTTACAGCCACTTGATGGCCGGGGAAGGCGACGGCGTTGGCTTGTTCCCAGACCGAAATAACTGCTGCCACATCAGGTCCTCGTAGCGTTGACACAACTTGTGCCGAAGCCTCTCCTCTTCCGAGGAGGAAGACGAGGATGAGGGGGGGCGCCGCTTACTTCAGTGCCGAGACCAAGACCGCTGATGTCGGCGGGATCGGCTGGACCAAGACGATGTCCAAGACCGAGATCCTCGGTGTTTCCGAGGGCGGGTCTGGGAAGGGGTGGGGGACACCAGCTCTTCCCTTGGCTCGAAAGCCTTAACCGGGGACTGCGGCAGTGGAGGCACAGGCAAGTCCTCGGTCTCCACCGGGGAACCGGTGAAGAAGGGTTGTCGGCTTCACCAGTCGACAGCCCGTCCGACGGGTCGAGAAAAATCTCGACCACGTCGACGGGTGTCTCGGCCTGCTGACCTGACGGGGACACCGTGAAGCCAGTGGTCTTAGCCGCAACTTCGACCGAAGCCGAATGCCGACTGTCCGGGGAAGGGGACCTCTCCCGCTCCCACGAACACCGATGATGGGACTTACCCTTTGAGTCCTTCTTTTTGGACCGAGAGGAATATCCCAATGGCCCCTCTCCCTTCGTGGAAAGGGAATGGCAAAGCTCCTTGAAAGAAGCTGAATACGAGGTACCCAGTGAGAGCGGGATAAATGCCGCAACCGAGGAAGAGGATGATGCGGCCTGTGCCGCCTCCTCCTCGACAGCGATCATCTGCTCGAGTTGCTCAGCTGAGTCAGCCGCTGCAGTAACTGCCCAACGGGCCTCTTTCGACTTAACCGGCGGGTAGCGCTCCTCGGGGTGCCCAAGCTGTAACTGGGCAGCGCGGGTTTCCAGGACGTTGGCCAAAAATGAACGGCATAACTCGCAGGCCTGTGGGTCATGTTCTAGGCCGAGGCAGTAGACGCACGTGGAGTGTCCGTCCTGGACATCTTTGCCCACAAGGGCACCGCCGAAATCCAGGAGTCGATTGTCCATCGCAGCCGCAAGGGAGAAACTTGACCGAAGTCTTGAAAATTTTAAAATAAGTTTCGGGCGAACCAAAGAATTAGGATCCAGTCTACACGCAGAGCGTTAAGGAGGGAACCTGAGCTTCCAAGCGGTAAGGAAGATCTGGCGTCATGGGGCGGAGCCGCGAGTTTTACCACCCGGGTGGGTGGGAGTAGCCAGCTTGAAGACCTTCTGGCAAGATTTAAAGCGGCAAGGAACCTGCCAGACAGTGTGGATGAACAACATATCCATGTCCCTTGAAGTAATGACTTACTGCAAGAGACCAGTCGATAGAAGATCTACTGTTATAGGTGAGTAACCTGTTTTTTAGGATTGTGGATATGTTGTTCTATCCACGCTTGTTAGCAGACTCCTAGCAGTTACACAGAAACATAGACTTTGACAGCAGATAGGACCGCTGGGCCCACCTAGTCTACCCATTTCCCTACCTACAGGACAGGCCGCAGATCCTAGTTAACCAACAGCCTATTTCTTCCTACCCCCCACAAGAATTGTCTTATGTCTGTCCCATGCATTCTTGAATTCTCCCACAGTTTTAGACCCCACAACCTCCTCAGGAAGGCTGTTCCATGCATCCACTACCCTCTCTTTGAAATAATACTTCCTCACATTGCCCCTGAACCGCCCTCCCAATCTTTAAATTATGTCCCCTTGTTCTTGCACATCTCTTTTTCTGAAAGATGCTACCCTCTTGGACTTTGTTGATTCCACTGAGGTACTTAAAAGTTTCTATCATGTCCCCCCTCTCCCTTCTTTCCTCAAGGGTATACATATTAAGCTCATTTAGTCTCTCCTCATACGGCTTCTCTAGCAGACCCTGCACCATTTTAGTTGCCCTCCTCTGGACTGCCTCTATCCTGTCTATGTCCTTGCGGAGACGGGGTCTCCAGAAATGGACACAGTACTCCAGATGGGGTCTCACCAACTGTCTGTACAGAGGGATAACAACTTCCTGTTTTCTGCTGCTGATGCCTCTCCCTATGCATCCCAGTATACGCCCAGCCCTCCCTACTGCCTTCTCACATTGCTTGCTAACCTTAAGGTCATGTGATATGATTATCCCCAGGTCCCTTTCCTTTTTTGTTGTTGTTACTCCCTCCCCACCCATTGTGTATTCTTCCCCTGTGTTCTTGTTTCCCAAGTGCATTATTTTGCACTTCTTTGCACTGAATCCTAGTTGCCATACTTCTGACCATTCCTCCAACCTTGCCAAGACCCTTCTCATCCTTTCCATGCCTCCTTGTGTATTAACCCTGTTGCAGATCTTTGTGTCATCTGCAAAGAGGCATACTTTTCCTTCCAGTCCCGCTGCAATGTCACTTATGAAGACATTAAAAAGGACTGGACCCAATACTGAACCCTGCGGTACCCCACTAGTAACCCCTCTTTCTTCAGAGTGGACTCCATTTACAATTACCTTCTGTGTCCTGTTGTCCAGCCAATGTTTTACCCAGGCTACCACCCTGGGACCCACTCCCATGCTGGTTAATTTGACTATTAAATCTTTTGTGTGGGACTATGTCAAATGCCTTGCTAAAGTCTAGGTAGGCCATGTCCACTGTCCTGGTCTACTACTTTGGTCACCCAGTCAAAGAAATCTATTAGATCCATCTGACATGACCTTCCCGCTGTGAACCCATGCTGCCTTGGGTCCTGTGCCCCACTGGCCTCTAGGTACTCAACTATTCTTTCCTTCAGAAGTGACTCCATCACTTTCCCTACCACAGAGGTCAGACTGACAGGTCTGTAGTTTCCTGCCTCTGTCTTGGTCCCACTTTGTGAAGGGAATCACATCCGCCTTCCTCCAGTCCTCGGGTACCACACCATCCTCCATGATTTATTAAAAGAGTAGCCAGTGGTATCACTAGTTCCCCTTAATTTTTAGAATTCTGGGGTGAATTCCATCAGGCCCCATTGCTTTGTCCACCTTCAGTTTTAGGAGTTCTTGCAGAACCCTTTCTTCTGTGAAAGGACTGGGATCGACCCACTATCAAGAGTGCTTCTGTTAATTGGATTAGGCACTCCCTCCTCTTTTGTGAATACTGAGCAGAAATATTCGTCAGTATCCCTGCTTGTTCACTGTCCCCCTCTGCCCACCCACTGTTCATTCTATTCAGCCTCACTATCCCTCCCTTTGTCTTTCTACGCTCGCTGATGTACCTATAAAAGGTTTTATCCCCCTTCTTAACTGAGTTGGCTATCTTTTTCTCAGTTTGGGCCTTTGCTATTCTGACTTCCCTCCCTGCTTCCTTCTGCCTTAACTGGTACAGCTCTCTGTCCTGCTCCTTCTGTGTTTCCTTATATTTCCGGAATGCTATCTTTTTCTCCAGGAGAAGGAAGGCAAGGCACACACCCCCTACTTGGGAAACAGAGATTGGAGAACTGAGGCCCCAAACCAGCATCCCGGCATGACTCTAGGTCAATGTGGTAGTGGGAAAAGAAAGTGTTTGCTGACTTCCAGGTAGCAGCCCTGCAGATTTCCTGGATTGGGATGTCCCTCGAAGCAGCAGTATGGCGGGTGGAGTGAGTTCTTACCCCTACGGGAGGCTCCTTGATGCTAACCTATAGCAGAGATCAATGCATGATGTAATCCATCTGCCAATCATCCGCTTAGCTGCAGGTCTGCCAGGTACGGCATCAGCGTAGGTGACAAACAGCTGGTGAACCTCTCCTCGAACTTCAGCCATCCACTCCTTATGATAAGAGAGCGCTTGTCTCAGGTCCAAGGTATGGAGCCTGTACTCGGCCTCCGAGGTGTAACTGGGGTAGTACACGAGCAGAGTCAACACCTGGTTGAGGTGAAACTCTGACACCCCCTTCAGAAGGAATTTCAGGTGGGGGCACAGGACAACCTTGTCCCTGTGGAAGACCAGGTAAGAAGACTCAACAGAGAGCACCTGTAGCTCCACAGTCCTTCCGGCTGACATGATAGCCACCAAGAAGGTGGTCTTCCATGACAGATGTGACAGCTCACACTTGTGCATCGGTTCGAATGGCTTGCCCATGAGCTTCGCCAGTACCAGCAGTAGATCCCACGGTGGTGGTGGTTCACGCACCAGAGAGGAAATATGGTTGAGGCCTTTAAAGAAGTGCCAGACCACCTTTTCCTGTGCCGTCTGCTGACCGGCCCATGCCCAGTAAGCAGAGATGGCTACCAGATGCACCTTAAGAGTCGTAGACCAAAAACCCCCTTTGGACAGGGACCAAAGGTAGTAAAGGATGCTAGCCACCGAACAAGACAAAGGGTCCAGGCCCTTGCTTGACACCAAATGGAAAATCTTTTCCATTTGGAGGCATAGCACCTCCTGGTCGACTCCTTCCTAGATGCCTCCACAACGGTGAGTACATCCTCGGACAGACCCAAAGCCTGGAACTCTAGCCGTTCAGGAACCAGGCTGTCAGGTGCAGGGGATTGAAGGTCTGGATGCAATACCTTCCCCTGACTGACATATCAGGTCCGGGCATACGGGAAGATGCCTCGGAGACCTGGAGCTGAGGCTCATGCTCATATCATCTGGATACCAGAACTGGCAAGGCCAGTCTGGGGTTACCATGATCACCTGTGCTTTGTCCCTCCTAACCTTGAGGATCACCTTGTGAACTAAGGGAAGTGGAAGGAAGGCATAGAAAAGGTCTGGGGTCAACGACCTCAAGAAGGCATTCCCCTGCAGTGAGCCCTGCTGAGGGGGGCGGGCATGAAACAGCCTCAGCTTTGCGTTCTCCTTGGAGGTGAACAGATCCATCTGCGGTTTGCTCCAGATGGAGAGACCACTCATGGGACGCCTCGCCTACACAACTGAGAGCGTCCGCCAGTTGATTTGAGGCTCCTGCCACATACTGTAGATGGCTAGGAGATCTGCCTCTCCAGTTGGCTCACGAGGGTCCAGATAAGGAGCATTTCCCAGCACAGAGGCCGGGAGTGCGTGCCACCCTGCTTGTTGAGATAGTACGTAGTCATGATATTGTCCATCTGGACTTACACCACCAGACCTCGAAGGAGCAGAGCAAATGCTGACAGTGCCAGCCGGACTGCTCTGAGCTCCAGCAGGTTGATATGACATCGGGATTCCTTGGGGGTCCAGAGCCCGTGGATTCAGATTCCCCATCTGGGCACCCCAGCCCGTGAAAACAACCATCAGCTCAGAATGGACAAATGGGATCCCTTCCTGCAAGTGTCCCACATCTTCTGAGTCACAGTGACCAGCTGGTCAAAGTGACCATGTTGTTGAGTCCACTGGCTGGCCAGCTCCCATTAAAGGGGGAGCATATACCACCGGGACCAACGGACCACAGGGGTGCAGGCCGCCATGTACCCCAGAAGGCGCAGGAAGTCCAGGGTAGGGCATAAGTGCCCAACCAGAAATGAATGGGCAAAGGAGGAGAGAACCTCCGCCCTGTTCGTCGGGAGCCAGGCTCTGGCTCAGCAAGAGTCGAGCTCTGCCCCGATGAAACAGATCACCTGCGAAGGTACGAGTTCCGACTTGGTCTCGTTGACCAGGAGACCAAGTTCGATGCAGATCTGGAGGGTAAGATCCCTGGACTTTTCCACCTCCTGTTTGAAAGGACCCGCTATGAGCCAGTTGTCGACATAAGGGTACACTCAGACCCCCTGATGCCGAAGGTGGGCTGCCACCACTGCAATGCATTTGGTGAAGACCTGGTGGGCCGATGACAGGCTGAACAGCATGGCTCGGAACTCAGAGGGCTCCCTCCACTCAAATACGGAGGAACCTTCGGTGAGACGGATGGATCGGGAAGTGAAAGAACGTGTCCTGGAGATCCAGAGAGCAAAACCACATGTTCTGCTGTTGCGATCTAGAATGGGGCACCAGTCCCCCATCTGTTTCGGTACCAGGAAATACATGGAAACGAACGCTGGGTTGACAGGGAGGTCTGTGACTCTGGTCACCACCTCCTTGCAGAGTAGCTGGGCGATGTCATCTCGCAGTGCAGACTGAGTGTGTACAGACACCATTTCCTCCCATGGGGCATGGGCTTGGCTTGGTGGGTACTGCTTGAATTTCAGAAGCAGTCCCTGGCCATCCACTTCTAAAACCCACCTGTCTGTTGTAACAGCAGACCAGGCGGAAAGGAAGTGGTGGAGCCGGCTCCCCACAGGAGGACCCAGAGCTGGTGTGACAGGGTATGGGGTTGGCCACCCCATCCCATCACTGGGCAGGCTTGGAGGAAGAGGGTCTGGTTTGGGGACCACCGGAACCCCGTCCTCTGGGTTTACGGGCCGCCGAGGGTGCCAAGGTTGAGCCTGCTGCTGTTGCTGCCCCAACTGAAAATGGGACTGCTTGGCCGAAGGGGCAGAAGTCCGAAAAGGCTTTCCCTTCTGCTTTTTGGAACCCTGGGATTCCTTCTGAGCATAAGTCACAGAGTCCAAGGTGGAATTGGACTTTTCTATGCACTGGAAGTGACCGTCCACACCTGGGACAAACAGGTTGGCACCTAGGAAAGGGCGTCCGACAATTTGTGTTAGTGTCCGTGCGTGAAAGTGGAACCCTCAGCCAAGCCATGCGGCCACATGTCCTTGACACATCACCGAGCAGGCGCCAGGAGTCCCCTGAGGTCCAGAGCCATCTGGAGTTGCTGCGCTGCTTCGCAACTGCCTGGCCCTGGTCACGGACCTGCTTGACCATTGTCTGAAGGTCTGCAAGGAGGTAAGGAAGAAAAAATTACTCACCTTAGTAATTGCTTTTCTTCTCATGGAGTCTTGCTATATTAGGACCTTTGCAGTATGCCCATGGCTTTTGACTGCCCCGGAGATGAAATAGTTAACTCCAGAGTAATCTGGAGTTCCACAGCGCGAGGGCGCTATTGAAAGCTCTATCTGGGTTGTTTGAACCCAAACTGTCAGGTTCTTTACGAGGCTAAGCTAACATAGCAAGTCTGTGTGGAAAAGCCTTACACTAGCCATTGGCTACCTACTAACAGTAGAACCACAAAAACACAACAACAATAATGAAAACAGTATTACGTATTATTGTTAGGGTAACCCCTGACAATCACTACTAAGGCCCCCTCTGCCCAAAGACTCAAGTCCAGAGAGGGGCCCAGCTACCAATTAACGAAAAACAGAAACTATCTAGTTCCTAACCCAAGAAAGAAAAAGAGGGGGGAGAACTAGAAGCTAAAAAGGCATGACACGGTGATTGCACAATTTGCCAACCCCATACCCAAGTAGGGATTCTGAGAGGGTAGGAGGGAGGTTGTCCTAATATAGCAAGACTCCATGAGAAGAAAAGCAATTACTAAGGTGAGTAATTTTTTCTTCAAACACCATGAAGTCTTGCTTATATTAGGACCTTTGCAGAGTATACAGCAGTACCTCCATGGAGGAGGGTCAGAACCTACTTAGGAAATAGGCTCTGAAGCACAGCTGTGCCAAAGCGAGCATCTCTCCTGGACTGGACGTCCAGGGAATAATGCTTAGTGAAAGTGTGGACTGTCTTCCAGGTAGCAGCTTGACAGATTTCCAAAATGGGAATATCTCTAGCAGCCGCTAGAGATGCAGCTGTACCCCTGGTGGAATGAGCCCTCAGGCCTGAGGGCGGCTCCTTACCCAGTTTTTGATAACAGAACTGGATACAAGAGACAATCCACCTAGCAATTGTCCTCCTAGTAGCAGGTCTCCCCTTACCCACATCTCCATAGGTAAGGAAGAGCTGAGGATTCAACCTGTGACCCTTGGTATGCTCCAAATAGTAGCTAAGGGCTCTTTTACGTCCAAACTGTGCAACCTTCTCTCACCAGAAGAGGATTGCTCAGTAAAAAATACTGGAAGAGAGATGGATTGGTTAAGATGAAAATCTGAAACCACCTTAGGTAAAAACTTTCTGTTAGTCCTGAGGATCACTTTATCTCTGTGGAAAGAAATGAAACTCTTCCACTGACAAGGCCTGTAATTCACTTATACGCCTAGCAGAAGTGATAGCCACTAGAAAAAACAGTTTTCCAAGTTAGGAACTTGAGATCTGCTGAAACCAGAGGCTCAAGGGAGGTTGCATTAGCTGGGCAATGCAAACATTCAAGTCCCATGCAGGGGTTGGTTCCCGAAAGGGAGGGTTAGTATGGAGTAACCCTTTGAAAAACTTGGAAAACACAGGGTGAGAAGAAAGGGAAACTGGTTTCCCTGCGGAAATAAAAACAGAAACAGCTGCCAAATGAACCTTTAAGGTAGCTGGTTTGAGGCCTAAGGAATTTAAGTGGACCAGATAGTCCAACAAAATAGGCAGGTCAGCTGATTCTGGGGTGATTTGCCTCTCAGAACACCAAAATGAGAATCTCTTCCATTTAGAATTATAAGTGGCTCTAGTGGAAGGCTTCCTAGAGGCCTTCAAAATATCCAAGACACCTTGAGAAAGGTGTAAATGAGCAAATTCTAACTCCTCAAGAGCCAGGCCTTGAGGTGGAGGGAGTTGAGATCCGGATACCACACCCTCCCCTGCGCACAGGTCAGCAGGTCGTGAGTCCTGGGCAAGGTCAGGGGAGGGCGAAATGAGAGGGACAGAAGAAGCGGGTACCAAGGCTGCCTGGCCCAGTCTGGAGCAATCAGAATCACTCTGCAAGGCTGAGTTCTGATTTTTACCAAAACCCTGAAGAGGAGAAGGAACGGAGGGAAAGCATAGAGGAACTTTCCCTCCCAATTCAGCTGAAAAGCATCCAGGGGGACTGACCCCAGAACTGGGGGCCTGCAGCAAAACAGGGGAAGTTGGTGGCTGTCTGGGGCTGCGAAGAGATCTATCTGAGGGGTGCCCCAGCTGGCAAAGACCGACCCAGCACTTGAGGGTTCAGAACCCATTCGTGATGGCCCTGAGAAATCCTGCTGAGGCGTCCGCTAGGACATTGTCCTTCCCTGGGAGGTGAACCGCTATCAGAGAGGTGTTCGAGAGAAGAGACCACAACTTCACTGCTTCGTGCACAAGGCTGAAGAGCGAGTGCCCCCTTGCTTGTTGATGTACCACATTGTTGTGGTATTGTCTGTCCTGACTTGAACAACCTTGCTCTGGACAGTTTCCGAAAAAACCTGGAGAGCTAGGAAGACAGCTCTGAGCTCCAGTAGGTTGATGTGAAGCAGAGATTCCTGAGGGGACCAAACTCCCTGAGTTGAAAGGTCGCCCAGGTGAGCCCCCCAACCCAACAGGGACACGTCCGTGGTGAGGGTGAGGGAGTGAGGAACAGGAAGGAATGGGACCCCAGAGGACAGGTTGCTTCGATCCAGCCACCACTGGAGAGCTAGGATCAGAGTCTTGGTCACTGGGACCAATTTGGTAAGGGGGTCCCTCCTTTGAGACCAATAGGACCTCAAGTGGAACTGAATGTCCCTCATCTGAAATCTCGCTCCTGGCACAACAGCTGTAGAGGCAGCCATGTGCCCCAGGAGTTGTAGAAAGTGCCTTGCTGGTCGAGAGACCTGCATGGTGAAGGAAGATGCCAGGGCAATGAGTTTGTCCACTCTTTCGGAGGGGAGGAATGCCCTGGCTAACTTTTGTATTCAGCTCTGCACCTATAAAAGTTAGTACCTGAACTGGTTTGAGAACTGACTTTGGAACATTCAACAGGAACCCCAGAAGGTGAGGAGTTCCTGAGTGATTTGGTAAGTGGGATTTACCTGCTCTGGTGACTGACCCACAATGAGCCAGTCGTCCAGATAGGGAAACACAGCTACCCTTGTCTTCTTAGGCGGGCACTACTACAGCTAGACATTTTGTGAAAACTCTTGGAGCAGAAGTGAGTCCAAGGGCACTGCCCTGAACTGGTAGTGGCCCGAGGGCAGTTCGAACCTGAGGTACTTTCGTGAGAGGCCCTGATTAGAATATGGAGTAAGGCGCCTGAGGTCCAGGGAAGCTAACCAGTCCCCTGGCCTCAAGGATGGCAAAATCATTGCTAAAGTTAGCATTTTGAACTTTGGTTTTACAAGATGCTTGTTCAGAAATCTTAAATCCAATATGGCATGCAGTCTCCTGTCTTTTTGGGGTCAGGAAGTACCTTGAGTAAAGACCCTTGCCCTGGTGGCAAGGGGGGACCCTTTCCACTGCCTTGCAGTCCAAAAGAGAAGAAACCTCCGCTTCTAGTGCGAGGGTTTCCAAAAGACTTGAGGGGGGAAAGTGCCTGGCTCTCATCTTGGGAAACTGTTTGAAACTGAGAACCAAGCCTTGGCTTACCACCTCCAGAACCCATTTGTCCGAGGTTAGGGACAACCAGTTCTGGCAGAAATAAGTCAGTCTGCCCCCCACCGGTACAGGAGAGTCGGCCCCAGACACCCCGTCAGGGTGCCTGCTTGGCAGGAGCAGCTTTAGGTTGGGGAGAGGGAGAGGGCCTGCCTGTGCCCCGTCTGCCTCTGCCTCTGAAAAATCCTCTCTGCGCAAAAGCAGAAGATGCCTGGAATTGGTAAAAAGGCCTATTGAAAGGCCTGCCCCTACCCCTGGGGGCATGCCTATGTTGAGTGGCATGCCTCTCCTTAGCTTGGGCACTTTTGTAAGTAGTTCTGTATTCATCCATCTTTTTCATGTAATTTTCTGTTTGTTCTCCAAACAGAGAATTTCCTATAACAGGAAAATCTATAGCCTTTGACTGGGTATCTTGGGACAGATTAGTGCATCTGAGCCATGCCAACCCACGGAGAGCTACAGAAGTGGCCATGACCCTAGAGAAAACATTAACATCAACAGCAGCATGAAATTGAACTTTAGAGGCTTCAATGCCATCAGCAGCCACCTGTTCCAACTCACTAGCCAACGGGCCCTGAGCCTGCTTGGCTAACTGCAATATAGTTTCCCATCTAGATTTCTGATATCTAGCCACATAAGCCATATAATTAGCTTGTCTGAGTCCCAAAGAAGCTGCCACATACTGTTTTTTACTGGCATCAATCTTCCTGGAATCCTTATCAGGAGGATGTGAAGCCAGGGAATATTAGCCTGTCACAGGCTGCAGCTTGAACAACACCTACATGACTACACTGTTCAGTAAGGAAGTCTGTATTAGGGCCTGACAACGATACCTTCTGTCCATTTTTTATCTACAGGAGGGACAGAAAAGGATTTTTAACATCTTAGTGGTTTTGCTCCTAAATGACTTATGTAAAGGAATAGACAACCTTCTAGCCTCTGGAATATCCATCATTTCCACATAGTCAGGCTCCTCTTGCTCATCCACAGCCTCTTCTAAGGGGAGCTGGAGAGTTTCTGCTACTTTCTTATAAAATCTGAAATGAGAGGGAGACTCAGACAACAAAGGGGGAGATTCAAAGGGTCTGTCTGGAGAAATGTCCGGTTCTACTGGCACTTCCAGACCTTCCCAATCACAATTACAATCATTAAAACCTTCCTCCCCCTCCTGTGGTTCATAAAAATCCTCAACATCATAATCCTGAACCACTGGACCTGAACGAGACCCCCTTTTTCCAACCAGAGAGGGTTCAACAAGTCCCTGAGACAAAGACTGGACAATCTGTATGGCTTTAGCTATTTCTACAGCAGAAGGAGAAACAAAACTGGACTCCACACTAGCTGATTTCTTTGTCTTTTTTGCTTTGACTGGTTCCTCAGGACCAGCCTTTCTTTGGCCCGAGGAAGTCTCGCCCTGGTCAGAGGGCACTCCCTCTGGTCCAGCCGTAGCTGGACCAGGCTGGCCATCTGGGTCAGCGGACTTTTTGGCCTCTCGTTCCCTGAGCCTGCCCAATCTCTTTTCCAGGGTGGCTGCAGGGAAATTTTTACACACCTGGCAGTCTGACAGGAGGTGGTCAGCCCCCAGACAATAGACACAAGTGGTGTGTGGGTCAGCCTTGGCAAAGGCTTCCCCACAGACATCACAGTGTTGAAACCCAGTGGGCCCAGTTTTTCTTTTGGGTTTCTCAGACATAATGCCAGCCTAACCAAACTTGTCCTTTTTTTCCGGCCTTGCCAGGACAAGACACCTATATCGGTCCCTAACCGTGTCACGGGTATTTGAAAAAAACAATTTTAATGCCAGGTTTTTTTAGGACCGATAAGAACTGGGTACCTCACTCTAAATGCAAAGAAAATGATTTTTAAAGCAAACTGATCGGTTCAGAGTGAACCGATAATGAGTTTCCACACAGACTAAAATTATTTACTTACGGTTACCAGATAGAGCTTTGAACCGAAAACCGCGGTAATTTTAAACACTTTCTCGGTTAAATGAACCGATTAAAATACTTAAAACCGCAAAACGAACCGAACTGAAGGAGCTGGTCTCCGGAGCGTCTGTTCAGCGAAAGCGGAGTAAAGAATCTAACAGTTTGGGTTCAAACAACCCAGATAGAGCTTTCAATAGCGCCCGCGCGCTGTGGAACTCCAGATTACTCTGGAGTTAACTATTTCATCTCCAGAGCAGTCAAAAGCCATGGGCATACTGCAAAGGTCCTAATATAAGCAAGACTTCATGGTGTTTGAAGAACCTCATCAAGAGAGCCCGGAAGGGCATGAGAAAAATTTGCCATTATGATGGCCAAGCTTGCCTGACAAAGGCCCAGTGAAGAGGCAGCACAGACTTTCTGGGCCGAATGGTCCAATTTTTTTGGACTCTCTGTCCAGGGGTCTATTGGTGTCTCCCGAACTACTCAAGCGCCTGAACACAGATTCAGTCACCAATCCCTCGGCTGAGGGGTGCTCTGTGAATCCCGAAAGGGAACCAATGGGTACCGCATACTTGTAGGCCATTTGGGCTGAGGGCGCGGGTCAGGAGGCAGGGTGCTGCCACAGCTCCAAAGCCAGACCAACAATGGCCTCAGCCACTGGGAAGGCCCCAGTCGGCGAATCCCCTCATTTGTGGATGTCAGTGAGTGGGTATTCGGCACATTTCTGTTCGGGTTCTAAGGACATCCCCGTGGATTCAGGGATGAGATGGAGGATGCTCATGAGGAAAGTAGGGCCTTCCTCTGTCGAAAGACTCCCAACAGATTCCTTGTCCAAGGGGCAAGAATGTAGGTCAGAGTCCTCAGACTCCGAGGAGTCCGGACAGATTGGTCTGCCACCAGAGTCGCCCTCCACCCGCCTAGGATGGTAAGGAGTGAGGGTGACTGATAGCCTACACGGGAGGCCTGGAATGAGCCGAGACTCCTTAGAAAGAGCCCCCGAAGGAGGCTGCTTAGGTGGCAGCTCCACCACAATCGGTGGAGAGACTGGTTTCGGCTAAGCCGGAAGGGTCTTGACTGGCTCTGCAGGCGGAGGAACGGTACGGACCAGCTCCTGAGTAGTCAACGTCGACCTAGAGGGTGACAGCCAAGTAATGGCTGGGGTAGAAGGCGGAGCCGACTTCTGACTGGACATAATCAACTGCTGCCACATCAAATCCTTGTAGCGTCAACACAGTTTGCACTGAAGCCTCTCCTCATCCGAGGAGGAAAAGTGGCAGTGGCGCCACTTTTTGGAGTGCTTATGCGCCTTCTTTTGGCCTGTCAGTCGAAGTGGTCAGAGACCTTGAGACTTGGACCATAGGGGGACTGACGGGGTCATTCAGAAGGAGCTGGGGAGAACCGAGGCTCTTCCTGGTCAGGGACCGGGACCATGAAGGGATTCCCAGCAGGCTGGGTCTCCACCTCGGTGGGTTCAGGCAGGACAGGGGTCCTGAATAAGGAGTTGTCGGCCTCATCAAGTGACGACGGATCGAGAATAATCTTGACCGGATCGTCATCCCGCGTCTTAACCGGCTGACCTGACGGGGGTACCATGAAGCCAGCGGCTGAGGTCACAATCTCACCTGAAGTCGAGACAGAAGATTCCTGAGACCGAGATCTCTCACGGTCCCAAGAACGTAGTCGGTGAGACAATCCTTCCTTTTGCTGCTTGTCCTTCTTCCGGAACTGAGAGATGTGCACGCCTGAGGAGCCCTCTCCCTTGGTAGGGAAGGACTGACACATCTCCCAAAAGGAGCCTGAGAAGGTGGAGCCCGGGTTGAGCGGGACGAAAATCGACACAGAAGAGGACCGATCAGTGGCCTGAGCCGCCTCCTCTTCAAAGGCCTTCATCTGTTCCAGCTACCCCGTGGACCCCGCAGCCGCAGAGACTGCCCAACAGACTTCCTTGGATTTGACCGGAGGGTTCCATTTTTCTGGTCTGCCCAACTGCAGTCATGTGAGATGACTGTCCAAAACATTTGGATGAAAAGCATGACACATTTCACACACCTGGGTGTCATGATCATGACCCAGGCAATACACGCACGAGGCATGCAGGTCGGTCTGAGACATCTTTTGCCCGCATGGGCAGCGACGGAAACTGGGCAAGGACTTGTTCTCCATCACGGTCGAGATCACAAAGCGACTGGGAGGAACTCGAACGAGTCTAAGTTTAGGTAAATCCGTAGATTTATGCGCCAGAGCCTACAGTAACACATGAGCGATAAGGAGGGAATCTGAATCTTCCAGCAGAAAGGAAGATCTGACATCATGGGGCGGAGCTGAGGGATATACCACCCAAGTGGGTGGGAGGACCCAGCTTTTACACCTTCCGTCAAGATTCTGAAAGAGAAAGGACATGCCAGCAAGTGTGGATAGAACAACATATCCATGATCCTAGAAGTGTCTATTCTGTTTTTCTGCGGTTTCCTTTGAAATGTCTGCGGGTCTTTATTATGTTTTTTTGTAAATGCTTTTTATTCTCTATGGATGCATCAACAGTAATGCTGCAACCATGAAGTACGTGTTTGGCTATTTGTGACTGTATATATTTACAATGCTTGCACAGAGGTGCAACTGGTAATGCCATGATGTGTAAATATGGGTCAATAACTGAACGCTTTGAGTATGTTGTTAGGCACGAGGCCCTTGGCCGAGTGCTTTTAAACACACGAGAGGAAAAAGTAGCCCCCCAAAATCCTCCCCAAAGTACATCTGGCACAGACCCCCTGCAGTCTCTCAACTCTGATACTCTCTTGTGTGATCCAGACTCCGCAGACTGGTCCTCGGTCTACTCTACCCAGGACACTGACTCAGTCCTATCACACTTCATTGCCATCCTCACTCACTGCCCCCTAAAAAAAAAAAAAAAAAAAAAAAAAAAAGAGTTAAATGATCCCACCACTCATGGATTATATCTGACCTCCTACAGTTCTGCAAAACCAGGGACCAGGCTTGGTCCTGCTTTAAGGCCTCACACTCTAACTCTGACCACCAGTGTTACAAGTACCTCAGAAACTCCTGCACTTAAGATTGTCTGTATAGCCAAGGCCCATTACTTCAGTTCCAACCTTCAATCCAATCTAAGTTCCCCCTCCAACTTCTGGAAAACAGCGAATTCCCACTTCAACCCAACAACCCATGCAGCCCCCCCACCGCCCTGCTGACAGTTCACTGGTCTCTGATGATCTTGCTGTCACCTCCGTCTTCAACAAATACGTTACAACTTGCGCAGCTCCCTCTCAGACTTCAACAGCTATCCATCCACAACCTTCTTCCTCAGCTGGTCTTCACTTCCCTTCTGTTTCCTTTCAGGAAGTCTTTCTCGCCCTCAAATCTCTCAATCTCTCCAAACATAGCCTTGATGACTTAGACTCCAAACTCCTCCAAATTTCTGCCCCCACCATTCTGCTCCCACTCACCCGCCTTCTGAACCTCTCTTTCATAATTTGTACCATCTCCCTCGCCTGTAAAATCGCTAAGGTACCCCCCCCTCCACAAAGGGGGTGACCCATCATCCCCCAACAACTACAGCCCAATCTCTCTCCTACCCTCCCTAGCCAAACTGCAGTAGTCACTAGTTCATTCAAGACTAGTAAACTTCCTTGACTCCTCCTCCTTTCCTATCCCCCTTCCAATCTGGTTTCAGAAATAAACATTCCACCATCACCTCCCTTCTCTGAGTAACAGACTCTGTCTTCACTGGGATGGACAAGTCTCTCACCACAGTGACTATTTTTATTGACCTAGCGAAAACCTTCGACTTAGTTTTTCACCCCTCCTCTTAAACAAGCTGGCCTCAGCCAGTCTCTCCTCTTTGGCAGTTCAGTGGTTCCACTCCTGTCTGACCAACTGCCAACAATCTGTGCAGGTGGGTACTGTTTTATCTCCCCATTCTCACAGGTGTCCCCAGGGCTCTATCCAGGGCTCCATACAACTCTTGATTTTTCTCAATGGCCTATTCTCCATCCGTGTCTCCTTCCATATTCATATGTATGCAGATGATACTGTCATTTACACAACTGGCCCTTCCACATCTGTAGTATTATCCTCACTTCAATGTGACTTCCATAATGTATTATGCTGGTTTCAAGCCAACCAGCTCAAAGTAAATACAAAAAGATGGTATCAATGACCTTTGGCACCAGTCAAGCTATCAAGGTTATCTCCTCTCCCCTCCCTGTCTTTTCCACCCTTGATGGCACCCAATTGGAGGTCATCGACACACAAATATCTCAGTGTGTGACTAGACAGCAACCTAGACTTCTCAGCACATATCAGTGCTATGCACTCAAATCTTCACCCCAAACTAGGCATTCTCTACTGAAACAAGGACGGTCACCCTGCCGACATATGCATGGACTTGCTTGTCAAAATGATCCTCCCCATTTTTGACTATGCTGACATAGTCTACAGTGTGCCCCTCCGCTAGGCTTGACACCCTCTCCAATGCCTTCTGTCATTTTGCTAACTCTCCTCCCTGCACAAATCACTGCTCCCTTTATTCCGGTCTCGCCATCGCCCCCTTACCATCACGTTGTCTCTCCCAGTACTCCTCCCTCATTGGAAAATACTGGTTCGCCTAACCCCCCCCCCCAATCTCTCCATCTCTGCTCTCCCCTCTGCTGCCTCCTCCTATCCTCTTTGTTCCAGGGGCTCCCATTCCTTCTCGATTCCCCACCCTCACTCTAGTGCCGGTCTAGCAGCTTTCTCTTACTGTCACCCCTCCGTCTGGAACCAGCTCCCTCCTCTTCTTAGACATGCACCATCCCTACTATCCCTAAAAACGTTTACTAAGCCACCCCACTTGCTCTGTCACTTCCCCAACCCCTTCCCCTTTCCCCTCTCTCTCCCCCTGCTGCCCTACCCTTCCTCTCTCCCCACTGCTGTCCCTCCCTTTTACCCATTTGCTCCCTTACATTCCCCTTGTCCTCATCCGCGGCCCTTGCCTCACTACACTAACCCTCCTGATCTCAACTCCACCCCCGCTCGGAAATCCTTATTTGACACTGTCTATAGTAATGTTCCCACTGAACACAGTCACACATCCCTGAAGTGACTTGCTGCACTTATGGGTTCTACGTAAAAATGTTTTTAAAAAGTTTTTTGTTGATTAGTAATAAGAAAATACTGTTTTCTGTATGAAATATGAGAAGACAAAAATATTGCCCCAGTTGAGGTCAATTGATATTGTAGCCAAATCTGTTGCACAGGCTAAAAAAGTACAGGAGTGTAATTATGGCCAGAAAACTACACTCTTGTACTCATCTTTTAGCCAGTCAGGTGATTAGAATGTTCTTACCAATGTTGCAAGGCAAATTAACAGCTTGGAGAGAGGTATATTGATCAGGAAATGAAGCTGGAATGCAAGCAGTTAAACCAGAACCTGTCCTGACACACCAAGTAACAACCACATCCAGCCAGAAGTTGTGGCCTGATTATCTTCATTTATAACATGGGTATGAAAATCATGTATCTCGATTGGCTGAGAGGAGTCTGAAGCCAAGAAAAGAAACCCATGGCTTTGCACTTCTTCATGCAACCAGGGCATGGCTCATTCCAGTATTAATGCTTGCACTTCATTAAAAAAAAAACAATTTGTGTCAGCCATGCCTGTAAAGACAATACTAGCCTTTACTTTACAAACCACTGTGATTCTTTTTTTTTTTAATTCACACCAACCCCCCACTTCACCTACAGCACACAATACATGTATGTATGTATATATGTATTTATATAATGTGCTTCCCTTGTTTACTGTTTTTTCCTGCTTTACCAGTGAAGGCCTTCACTGCTACACTTTTAAGTTACAGGGATCTCCTGACATTACAGTCTCCTCTGTGGTTCCCCTGCACAAGTGACTTCAGCCCCGGCAGTGTTCCCACTCCACCGCAATAACCCCCCACCTGAAATCCAAACTCTGCCACAGGAAAACGGCTGAAACAGCTTCTCACTCCGGTGTCACGCTGCCTGCAACAGCAGGTGAAGCAGGAAATGCATCTAAGCCTCGGGCCCCTCCTATGACAGTGTCCTCCCCACTCTACAAAACGATTTTGACAGAGTCCAATCGTGGTTCCTTGAAAACCTGCTCATTCTAAATGCAAAATAAACCGTCACAATGGTCTTTGGCTCCAGACAGAAGCTGGCCTCCCTCCCAGCCCCCCAGTTATCACCACCAGAGATGTGACTCGCTGGAGTACGCTTTAGCCCTCAAATACCTGGGAGTTTGGCTGGACAGCCACCCAAATTTCTCCACACACACTGAGGCGATCTGCACCAAACTCCGGCCCAAACTTGCCATCCTCTATCGTCACAAAGTGAGCCTACCTATCCCCAGCTGGTTCGTAAATCAATTTTACCAGTCATTAGCTATGCCAACATAGTCTATGGGACGGCCCCATCCTCCTCTCTCTCAGACTTGGCCTTCTCAATTCCTTCTGCACGCCGCCAATCGCTTCGCCCCACTCACTCACCACTGCCGGCCTACCCTCCCATAGGCATACCATTCACGGCGCATCATTTTTAGCTAAATACTGGTATGGGTCCCTCCCCCACCCCAACCTCCACCCTAAGCTACCCGCTCCGCCACAGGGAGCACTGCACTTTCCACCTCCCTCGCCCTCTTACCGGCCAAGCTGCCTTCTTGTACCGCCTCCCCCTTCTCTGGAACAACCTCCACCCCAACTTTCGTGTGGCCCCTTCTCGTTCTGCCTTTACTCGACTCCTCAAGCTCCAACCTGCCCCGCACTGCCCTAAACGTTCTAATGGTCCCACCACACAACCGATGCATCACCCAATCTCCACCCACCTACCCTAGCCACCTAGTCCTAGCTGACCTCATCTCCTTCCCCCTCTCCACACGCAATTGTTTTGCTGTCTTACCACTGAATCAATGTATTTTACTGCTGTAAAATGTGCTGCAAAACTATCTGTTTTCTTCAATCCATTGTTACTCTCTGTACAAATGTTAATGTTCTACAAACTGTCTGTATACATACTAAATAGGGAGGTAGAGAAGGGGGAGGAGGTACGAGAAGGCAGCTTGGCCAGTAAGAGGGTGAGGGAGGTGGAAAGTGCGGTGGTCCCTGTGGCGGAGCAGGTAGCTTAGGGAGGAGGTTGGGGTGAGGAGGGAGGTGAAGTGGGGGGGGAGAGACCCATACCAAAATGATTTGGGGCTTGGGGGAACAGGACCTATGGGGAGAGGCTCAAAGAGCTAAATATGTACACATTGGAAGAGAGAGGGGGGACATGATAGAGGTCTTCAGGTGCATGAAGGGGTAAATAGGGGAGGAGCAGTCAGGGTGCTCTGAAGGAAAGGGAGGGAGCAACTAGAGGGCATGGGTGGAAGCTGGAGGGGGGGAGATTCAGGGGAAGAAAGGAGGAGTGCTACTTCACTGAGAGGGTTGTGGAGCCATGGAATGCGCTGCCCAGGGGCCTGGTGGAGGCAGAGACGGTGCAGAGGTTTAAGAGGGGGTGGGATAGGTACAGGGGAAGGGTTCTGGAAGCAAAATCCAATGCAGCGAGAATATCCAGGACTGGAAAGGGAGAAGTCAGAGAGGGAGAGGGTGGCAGCAAGGTCAGCTCCCAGGGTGGGGGCTGACCAAACGAGCAAACACGAAAGACCGTTAGGCCTATTCTGCTGGCATTTTAGTATGTTAGTATACTTCAAGCTATTGTTACTCTTTGTACAAACTGTACCCGGGTCGCACCTGGAAATGAGCCTCGGCTCAGTGTGCCTTTCCTGGTTATCAGATTTTAAATAAATAAATAAAATAAAATAATATATTGAGAAAAGTTTGCACAGCAATTTGTTGGCTTCTTTAATAGCCCCAGAGTAGCACAGAAGACCTTGATTCTCCAATCTGGTCAGCCGGCTTTCTCAGGAACCCTTCAGGCTTACAATACGCTTATATTTTGTGTCGAAAGCCCATCTTCTACAGCTGCATTTCTGTCAGGCCTCCACTTCGCAGTACCCTAAGCAGCCAAGCCACCACTCCCTGGGAAAGTAGAGTAGTCCACGGCCAACTCGAGCTCGTTCCTGAACTTGGGTCACCAGCTTGACAGGAGGCAAGGCGCACAGCTCCACAGCCCCTCCACGCCACCAGGCCGCACTGCCCCTGCTGTTCTAACATCAGATTTGCTCTTACAGCCAGGAGAAGAGTGACCACCAAAACTATCTAAATGGCTGCTAAAATATTTCTAAAATTCTCTTCACAATTTTTGAAAACCTCAAATAAATTGAAGCAGACAGACAACATGTAGCGCTGAAATGAACACATTCTTAAAAATTGCTGAGAAATTGTAATAAGTAATGTCCAAGTAATCGATTCTTGAGCGAACCTATTTTCAGGTTCTAGAATGGGAGGCAGGGTCAGGGTTTGTAAGGTTCACTGATGGATCCCTGAGAAGAAACAACACTACTATGGCGAGTAACTCTGATGGATTATGAAACCATCAATGAGATGTCTTACAAATGGGAGGATGGGTCTAGAACATATTTAGAAGAAAGGTTCTGCAGGACAGCAGTTCCAAAACTGGCATCCCTCCAGGATTATATGTCCAGACAGTAGTGCTTTTTGAAGGTGTGTACTATTTTTCAGGTAGCTGCTTTATAGATTTCTTGAAGGAGAAGGCCCCCCTTTCCCAGGACGGTATAACGCAGTGGTTAAGGGCACTAAGCTGCAAACCTGGAGACTTGGGTTTGAGTCCCATCAGCCCCCACTTGCATACTGTGTGACCCTGAGCAAGTCACATAACTTCCTTGTGCTCCTAAGTCACACCTGGAAACAAGCTCCGGCTTAAGCGTGCCTTTCCTGGTTAAACAATTTCCCCTGCCCTTCCATTTCTCGTGGCTGCCACAGAGGCAGAGGTGCCCCTTGTGGAATGTACTCATAGGCTTAGAAACACCAAAACTGATGACAGATAAAGGCTACTGGGCCCACCAAGTCTGCCCATTTTTATTACCTTCATTTTTGCTGCACACCCTACTTGATCTACAGCACTATCTCTTCTCCCCCCACCCCCAATGAATCCCTTGTACCTGTCACAGGCATTTCTGAACCCGACTACTGTTTTCACCCCCACTACCTCCACTGGAAAGCTTGTTCAGGAATCCACCACCCTTTCTGTGAAGAAGTACTTCTTCACATCTCTCCTGAATCTACCTCCCTTCAGCTTCACAGCATGTCCCCTTGTTCTAGAGCACCTTTATCTCTGAAAAAAATACCCCCGACCTGTACCTTATTAACTCCTGTGAGGTAGTTAAAGGTCTGTATCATATCTCCTCCCCCCCCCCCTTCCAGGGTATACATATCAAGCGCCTTTGGCATCTCCTTGTAGGGCTTTTGATGCAGACCCTGCACCACTTTGGTAGTCCCCTTCTGGACTGCCTCCACTCTATGTCCTTCCCCAAGATGTGGTCTCCAGAACTGGGCACAGTACTCAGGGATCTATATAGGGGCAACATCACCTCCCTCTTCCTTCTAGGTCCTGTAGTGGAACTGGGTTCCTTACAGGGGGATACAGATGGTTGATGCCCTTAAAAACACTTTTTAAAACTTTTCGAGCAGCCGAGGACTTGTCTTTGCTGCTGCTATATAGGCTGACACAACTGCCAAGTGGACTTTCAGGACTGAAAGTCTCAGATCCAAGGACTGTCAGTGTACCAGATAGTCCAGCTTGCATTGGGATAGTCTTTCTGGGGACACACCAATATGATAATCTCTTCCACTTAGAGGAATAAACCTTAAACACAGAAACATAGAATTTGACAGCAGATAAGGACCGCTTGGCCCACCTATTCTGCCCATTTCCCTACCTAACGGATAAGCTGCAGATCCTAGTTAACCAACAGTCTACTTCCTCCTACCATCCAATAGAATTGCTTTATGTCTGTCACATGCATTCTTGAATTCCCCCACTGTTTTTAACTCTACGACCACCTCAGGAAGGCTGTTCCATGCATCCACAACCCTCTTTGTGAAGAAATACTTCCTCACATTACCTCTCAGCCGTCCCCCCTCTATCTTCAAATTGTGCCCCCTTGTTCTTGCTCATCTTTTTTTCTGAAAGATGCTACCCTCTTGGACTTTGTTGATGATTCCCTTGAGGTATTTGAACGTTTCTATCATGTCCCCCCTCTCCCTCCTTTCCTCGAGGCTATGCATCTTAAGTTCCTTTAGTCTTTCTTCATGTGTCTTCTGGTGCAGACCCTGCACCATTTTGGTTACCCTCCTCTGGACAGCCTCCACCCTGTCTATGTCTTTGTGGAGATGGGGTCTCCAGAACTGTACACAGTACTCCAGATGTGGTCTTACCAACTGTCTGTACAGAGGGCCAACAACTTCTGTTTTCTACTGGTGATGCCTCTCCCTATGCATCCCAGTATCCCCCCATCCCTCCTTACTGCCTTCTCACATTGCTGGCCCACCTTTAGGTCATCTGATATGACTACCCCCAGGTCCCTTTCCATTTCTGATGCTGTCAGTATCTCACCCTCCATCGTGTACTCTTCCCCTGGGTTTTTGTTTCCCAGGTGCATTACTTTGTACTTCTTTGTATTAAATCTAAGCTGCCATACATTTGACCATTCCTCCAACCTTGCCAAGTCCCTTTTCATCCTTTCCACCCCACCCTGTGTATCAACCCTATAGCAGATCTTTGTGTCATCTGCAAAGAGACATACTTTCCCTTCCAGTCCCGCTGCAATGTCACTTATAAAGACATTAAAAAGGACCGGTCCCAGTACTGAACCCTGCGGTACCCAACTAGTAACCCTCCTTTCTTCACTGTGGACTCCATTTACTATTACCTGCTGTGTCCTGTTGTCCAGCCAGTGTTTTACCCAGGCTACCACCCTGGGACCCACCCCAGTCTGGCTAATTTGTTTATTAATCTTTTATGTGGGACTGTGTCAAATGCCTGCTTAAAGTCTAGGTAGGCCATGTCCACAGCCCTTCCCTGGTCTACTACTTCGGTCATGCAGTCAAAGAAATCAATTAGATTTGTCTGACATGACCATCCCGCTATGAATCCATGCTGTCTTGGGTCCTGTGCCCCACTGGCCTCTAGGCACTCAACAATTATTTCCTTCAGAAGTGATTCCATCATTTTCCCTACCACTGAGGTCAAACTGACAGGTCTGTAGTTTCCTGCCTCTGTCTTGCTCCCACTTTTGTGAAGGGGGGAATCACATCCACCCTCCTCCAGTCCTCAGGTACCACACCATCCTCCCATGATTTATTAAAAAGGGTAGTCAGTGGTGTTACTAGTTCTTCCCTTCGTTCTTTTAGAATTCTGGGGTGAATCCCATCAGGCTTTATCCACCTTCAGTTTTAAGAGTTCTTTCAGAACACCTTCTTCTGTGAAAGGACTAATATCAACCCCCCTATCCAGAGTGCTTCTATTGACTGGATTAGGTATCTCCCCCTGCTTTTCCATTGCGAATACTGAGCAGAAGTATTTGTTCCATATCCCTGCTTTTTCACTGTCGCTCTCTGCCTTCAAGCAACTTCAGCACTTCTTCTGACAGATACAAACCAGAAAATCCCTTACTAGGCTTGGACGGCCCAGCGTGAAGGATTCTGCACTGGCAATCAGATCTGAAACCCTTTCCTGTAGAAGGAAGGCTTTCCCCTGCAGGGTATCTAGCTCTGCAGCTATAAGGTCCAGCACCTGTACTGCTCTTCTGTCTGAGACTTCTGCAGATTTATGAAGAGTCCCAGGTTTTCTAGGGTGCTCCTTACCTGTTGTATGTAGCACCTTGCCTCTTGTTTTGGTTACCCTGAGACTACCCAGCCATCTAGGCAGGGGAAAAAACACCACACCTTATTTTGTTAGGAGAGTTGCCACCACGGCTAGGCACTTTGTGAATACCCTTGGTGCTAAGGTAAGACCAAAAGGAAGAGCAATAAACTGATACTGTCAGTTTCTCAGCCTGAACTGGAGGTATCTTCTGTGGCTGGGTCTGACTGGAATATGGAAACTGGCATCCTTCAGATCCAGTAACTCCAACCAATCCCCTGATTGTAGGGATGGTATTACTGTGCCCAGTGTGGCCATCTTGAACTTTTTTTTTATATTTTTGTACAGATATCTTAGATCGAAAATAGGTCACCATTTCCCATCTTTCCTGTGGGTCAGGCAGTATCCTGAAAACAGGCCCTTGCTCCACTGTATGGCTGGGACCATTTCTACTGCTTTTGCCTGCAGTAGCTTTACTTCCTACCATAGTTTCTTTACTTCCAGTTCTAGCCGTATTCTTTCTGTTGGTGAATGAGCTGGGAAGTTTTTGTGGTCTCTGCAGTTTTGGAAACCTTCTGAGTGGCAGTAACTGTCCCTGACCCACTGCTTAAAAAACCCACTTGTCTGTTGTAATTTTTACCCATTCCATTCGTTGGCGCTGCTTGCACTGCCATCTGTGGTCACCCAGGTAGCAGTACTGCTGTGGGGCTCACGAACCCCCCTCCCCAGAAGACAGTATCCTTTCGGACACTCAGTCCTCCCAACCATCCCCGGATGACTTTGGCCCACTTCTAAACCCAGGTCGCCAGCACTGTGAGCAGCAGTTGATGAGCCTGTCACGTGGTATTTATACCTGTTAATGTGATTAGCACTTCCCACTTCAAGTGAAAGTCTCTAATTTGGCATGTACATCTGCTAATGCCATTAGAACTTCCTATTAAAAGTTAAAGTCTCTGTTGTGGTAATGGCATTAGCACTTTCTATTAAAAGTGAAAGTCAGACAGCTCCGTGGCACTGAGCAATGGGGCATCTCTCTGACACACTGGTGACCTGGATTTGCGCCCCGAGTTCGGACTTCAGGAGCAGAGACCAACAAGGAGGGACTTAAAGCGTCCTTTGGATGTTTCCCTGCCAGGGTGGTGGGGCCATGCTGGACTGCTCAATAAGCAGCTCCTGGTGGGTGGCTTGGTTGAGACATTCTTGGCAGCGTGGGTGACCACTCGCTGCCAAACATCCCCAGCCCAGGACACCGCTGCAGCCGCACGACTGTGGGAGGGGCCCCAGAAAATGTCTGCTGCCTGAAGGAGTGGTCAGTCGGAGAGCAGGGTCAGAGCAAAAAAAAAAGTGAAAGTCTCTAGCTTGGCATGTACATCTGTTGATGTCTTTGCATGTCCCATTAAGAAAGTCTCTAGCGTGGTATGTACATCTGTTAATATCATTAGCACTTTCCATTAAAAGTGAGCCTCTAGCCTGGTAGAGACATCTGCTAATGACCTCAGTATGTCCCACTAAAAGAGAGCGTCTCTAGCGTGGTATGCACATTTGCTAATGTACTGCACTCCCCATTAAAAATGAAAGTCTCAGCTGGCTCCATGGTACCGAGCAATGGGGCATCACTCCAGCAAGCTGGCAATCCGGGACTGCGCCCCGATCCCAGACGTCAGGAGCAGAGGGAGGCAGCTCAGACCATCCCCGGATGCATCTCACCCCGGGGTGGGTTGCTGTGTGCCCCTGCACTAGTGACTCCTGGTGGCAGCTTAGCAAAGGTATTCTTAGTGGCGTGAGTGACCACATGCTGCTGAATGACCCGGCACCCAGGATGCTGCTGTGACCACAAGGAAGAGGTAGATGGGAGATGGGGGGCCCAGAACAGTTTGTTTGTTTAAAATTTATTTTTATGCAGGTTTATCTGTTGGGAAATTAATCCCCATTTTCAACAAATACCTGTGTTATCATACAAAACATCAAACATAACAAAAACACACAATACAATAACAAAAATTAATAACAATTACAACTAACATTTAAATAATTAAACAATTCATGCTTAAAAGTATACAAGTCAGAAATTTCAATAATTTCACAAGACAAACCATTCCATGACCTAGCTACACTATTCTGTAAAACCATATCCCTCATACAATTTAAATTTTGAATTGTAGGCAATTTTCTTGTTGATCTCCCAAACATATCTAAGTATTTAGTGTCTGAATTCAAACAAATCAAATACCTTAAAGAATGCATACTTGAATGTATCAAACCATGACATATCATGAGCCACACAAATTCTCTTGAGCTGATGGATATAACCATCCAAGTTCTTGAAAGACTATACAATGATGAACTCGAGATTTGTTATTCAATATATAATTCCCCAATCTATAATAGATCTGATCCAACTTTAATAAAGATTTTTATAAGAATGTTTATATAATGGAAGACCTATATTCTAATACAGGTAACAACAGTTGTTTTATCAATTTAGACTTTATAGCCTTATTCAGACATCCTGATACCCTTCTTAATACTCCCAATCTTTGATTTACTTTTTAATTTGTGATGTTATGTGGTCAGAAAAGAAAGACGATAATCCACCATAACTCCTAAATATTTATAGGTATTAACCTCTTGAACACATGTACCATCCAAAAAACTAATCTTTAAATCAGTAGAATTCTTAGTTCTAGATCCCACAGAAAAAGTCATACTCTGAGTTTTCCCAGAGCTTATTAAAAGTCCAGAATCTCTAATCCAAGACTCAACATTAGTAAAGTCTGTCTGAAGTTGCTGTCTCAGATCTCCCGGGTCAGCAGCAGATGCTACCAAAACTATATCATCTGCATAAAGTCTAACATCAGTATTAACCACATGATCAGAAAGATTATTAATGTAAATGTTAAATAACACAGGGCCCAAAATTGAGCCCTGAGGTACACCTCGATATAAATCCAGGAGATCTGAGACAGCCATACCATAAACCACCCTCTGTTTACGATTCGTTAAGTAAGATCTAAACCACTGCAAGGAATTATTATTTATCCCCATCGTTTGTAATCTTAACAGAAGTGTTTCATGATGTACCAAATCAAATGCTTACTAAGGTCCACAAACACTGCCCCAGTACAATTACCCTTGTTCAAAGATGTTGACACCAGGTTACTAAATTCAAGTAAGGCAGTGTTTGTGGACCTACACTAAATCCATGTTGACAATTAGTCAATAACCTAAATAGTCAAGGTGCTGACTAAGCTGATTATTTATCAGCCTCTCCAGCACCTTAGACAAAATTGGGAGCAAAGTAATTGGTCTATAATTAGAGGGAACTGTGAGGTCACCACCTTTATGAATATGAATAACATCACCCATTTTCCAACAATCAGGAACTGTGGAAGATTGAATACTCCAATTAAAAAAATATGTTATTATAGGGGCTATAATATCAGACCCCAATTTCAAAAATTTGGGAACAGTGGAAAATGGCTGCCTGCAGCACCAAATTGACGGCCTCAGGGTAGGCTTCCATATGCCAACTGGCTGCACAGCGCTCAGTTCCTGCCCCTACCCCACCCAACGAACCTGGGATGTCAGTAGTTTGGGGGTGTGCCTGACGGGTCAGTGGCTTGGTGAGCCCCTGATGGGCGATACATGGCAGCGGGTCAAAGGAGGGCAGCATGAGACCCCGAAGGATTGGGGCTGCAGAAAGCCCCGGAAAGGAGCAAAATGAAAAAAGTGAAAGTCGGTAGTGTGGTATGTAAGTC
This sequence comes from Neoceratodus forsteri, assembly GCA_016271365.2. Taxonomy (NCBI): domain Eukaryota; kingdom Metazoa; phylum Chordata; order Ceratodontiformes; family Ceratodontidae; genus Neoceratodus; species Neoceratodus forsteri. The sequence continues at coordinate 333,465,773 of CM057456.1, read as the reverse complement.
TCAAGTGTGGCATGCAAGTCTCTAGCGTGGCATGTATATCTGTAAACATGGGGGATGGGTACCAGTGCAACAGCAGGAGTGTCATTTGCCACATTGATAATCTGGGTTTGTATTCTGAAACAGAATGTCATAAAGGGCCAGTCAGGGGAGAATTAATGACCCACTAGGACACTCTCTGCATGGGATGGAAATGCTGTTCTCTGCCTTGCCCCTGAGGGAGCCAGAGAAAAGGGATATCATCTGAATAGCACACTATGGACATAAGTTGTGCAGCTGACTGGGTTGCAGGAGATGAAACAAAGAACCGGCTCCTCAAATGGGCAATGGCTAGACAACAAACTAGGTCCCTTTCACACGTGAAACAGTTTAACAAAAAAAAAAGAAAAGCACATGAACATACCCAAGGAAAATGTGACTTGGGGTTTAACAGATGACAGCAGTACGCAGCAAGACATGACAGGGATATTAGTAGTCTGTAATTCATGCACCCTTGGAAGTGCATTAACCACAGGTAACCAACACCCCTGGAATGTCATATTGCCCTACAAAACGGATTACATGGGAAATAAAAGTTAATGCACCCCTTGGAAGTGCATTAAGCACAGACACCCAAGACCCCTGGAGTGTCTTACTGCACTTACAAAATGGGTTGTATGTTAAAAAAGGAAAAAAGGATAGATTAAAAAAAGAAAAAGAAAAATCAGTTTGAGAAGTGTTTTTGTTTTGTTTCGTGTAAAGCATAGTGCCTGTTGCAGCCTTGTTTCTGTAAGTGGCGCTGTTCTATGCCAGTGTGCTCTTCTTAGGCTTTGGAATAATTTTTTTCCTTTTTGGTTAACGTTTTTGTTTGGCTGCATTTGTTTCACTGCTTTGCTTTGTTTTATTGTGGCCGAGAAAGCATGAGGGAGAAAGAGTTATGCAGCAGTGAAACCAGGAGAGAGGGAGCACAGCGTCAGTGCTCGGCTGTTTTATTGATGATAAGAGATGTAATTGGTGGCTGCAAGACATCAGGCTGAAATGGTGAGAGAAAGAGCACAGCTGCAGTGATCAGCAGTTGACACTCATATTTGTAAATCAGATGTCGGTATGGTCTTACCAAGTGTTGTGGTCATGGCTACTGGTGCAGACGAGTCAGGAATAACGAGGGAGAGAGCGGCTGAGTAAAGCAGACCTCAGCCATGGGGGGGGGGGTGAACTAGTGAAACCACTGGCTACTCTTTTTAATAAATCATGGGAGGATGGTGTGGTACCCGAGGACTGGAAGAAGGCGGATGTGATTCCCCTTCACAAAAGTGGGACCAAGACAGAGGCAGGAAACTACAGACCTGTCAGTCTGACCTCTGTGGTAGGGAAAGTGATGGAGTCACTTCTGAAGGAAAGAATAGTTGAGTACCTAGAGGCCAGTGGGGCAGAGGACCCAAGGCAGCATGGATTCACAGTGGGAAAGTCATGTCAGAGGAATCTAATAGATTTCTTTGACTGGGTGACCAAAGTAGTAGACCAGGGAGGGGCTGTGGACATGGCCTACCTAGACTTTAGCAAGGCATCTGACACAGTTCCACACAAAAGATTAACAGTTAAATTAACCAGCCTGGGAGTGGGTCCCAGGGTGGTAGCCTGGGTAAAACATTGGCTGGACAACAGGACACAGAAGGTAATTGTAAATGGAGTCCACTCTGAAGAAAGAGGGGTTACTAGTGGGTACCGTGAGGGTTCAGTATTGGGTCCAGTCCTTTTAATGTCTTCATAAGTGACATTGCAGAGGGACTGGAAGGAAAAGTATGCCTCTTTGCAGATAACACAAAGATCTGCAACAGGGTTGATACACAAGGAGGCGTGGAAAGGACAAGAAGGACTTGCAAGGTTGGAGGAATGGTCAGAAGTATGGCAGCTAGGATTCAATGCAAAGAAGTGCAAAATAATGCACCTGGGAAACAAGAACCCAGGGAAGAATACACAATGGGGAGGTAGTAACAACAACAAAAAGGAAAGGGACCTGGGGGTAATCATATCAGATGACCTTAAGGTTGGCAAGCAATGTGAGAAGGCAGTAGGGAGGGCTGGGGTATACTGGGATGCATAGGAGAGGCATCAGCAGCAGAAAACAGGAAGTTGTTATCCCTCTGTACAGACAGTTGGTGAGACCCCATCTGAGTACTGTGTCCAGTCCTGGAGACCCCATCTCCGCAAGGACATAGGCCAGAGGCAGTCCAGAGGAGGGTAACTAAAATGGTGCAGGGTCTGCAAGAGAAGCCGTATGAGGAGAGACTAAAGGACCTTAATATGTATACCCTTGAGGAAAGAAGGGAGAGGGGGGACATGATAGAAACTTTTAAGTACCTCAGTGGAATCAACAAAGTCCAAGAGGGTAGCATCTTTCAGAAAAAGAGACCTGCAAGGACAAGGGGACACAATTTAAAGATGGGGGGGCGGTTCAGGGGCAATGTGAGGAAGTATTATTTCACAAAGAGGGTAGTGGATGCATGGAACAGCCTTCCTGAGGAGGTTGTGGGGTCTAAAACTGTAGGAGAATTCAAGAATGCATGGGACAGACATAAGGCAATTCTTGTGGTGGGTAGGAAGAAATAGGCTGTTGGTTAACTAGGATCTGCGGCCTATCCTGTAGGTAGAGAAATGGGCAGACTAGATGGGCCAAGCGGTCCTTATCTGCCGTCAAAGTCCATGTTTCTATGTGACAGCACGGGAGCAAATGGATAGAGAGATCGGCGTCTTAGAGACCTACACACAGACACACAAAAAATGGGGAAAGACAGGGTGAGAGATGAAATGCCATGTAATATCACATGAAATAACCTTTTTGGCCGGCCCGGTGGTGTTGAGGGGCTGGATGCCACACCTCGCTCTGCGCCAGCAAACTGGGCTCAGGAATGAGCCCGGGTCATCGGGGCGGCGAGGGGGAGGGAGGAGGAACAGGTTTAAGCAGCCATCTGGTAGCATTCCTCTCCCGGGGAGGGATCTTGTCGCCTCCCCTGTAGTCAGACTGCCATCAGGTGGAGGCCTGAGGGTAGTGCAAGCGGGAACCGCAGCATGCGCATGCCTACACACACATGTGCGTGGCCATAGCACGAGTGGGGAGAAAATCTGGAAAAATGATGCTGGCAGACTCCACGAAGCTTCAACCGCAGTCCCGGTGATTGGGTCATCGGTCGGGATGGATGTGAGCCCTCCAAGGGGGGGCTGGAGCCCGCCTAGCAACTCCCGGGGTATAAAAATATATTTAAAAAAAAGAAATAACCTTTTTGCTGATGATGTTGGGATATTGGGAAGTTTATATAAGTGAACATTGACTTTTGTTACATTTCTGCCAGGTTAGGGATCTGAAGGTGTTTCACCTTACAAACACAGCTGTCAGAATAAAAAAAAAAAATCTGGGAGGCATGGATATGCAGGGGTGCTGCGTCCTGGTTGCTAGATGGGTTCCTGACCCAGTGGTTGTTTATAAGAGCATGGGTCTCGAACCCTGTCAGCCTATCAGAATGCAGCATTATTATAACCCATTTTACTATCCTGAGTAAAGACAGACTAACACATATAACTAGAAAGCTACACATGTAACTAGAAAGCTATACTGAGTAAATGCCCTTTTTTAACAAGACAAAAACAAGGTCTGTACCTTAAATCCACATGTCGGACATGTGTCATTCTGCTCAACATCTGGAGGTTCAAGGTGTCCAGACAGTTGCCAGCCATACAGAGCTTCTCCACAGACGTCAGCTTTTGCAGAACCACGGGAATGTCAGTGAATTCATTGAAGGACAGGCCCAGGTAACTCAACTGCTGTAAATTGGACAGTTCAGCAGGAAGAGACTGAAGATGGTTACCATCCAGCAAGAAAGTCTGCAAGCTGTTTTGGTACAAAGGGAGACAATTTACAGCTAATATTTAGTATTTTTAGAATGATATATGTGGAATTATTTACTGGAAAATCTTACCTAATTTAACCATGTGTTTCGTTTTATAGTCAACATTAATCTTGGTAAGCAAGGTTGTAAAGTTAAAGCAGCAGTATTTGTTAGTTGGCAAAAAACAGATACAGGTTTTAGCATTACTATAGTTCTGACATAACTGGATTTCTCAGTGTATTTGTGTTTCTTGTAGATGTTCTTAAAACAGCTTTTATTACTACTGTACTATTGTAATTAATCACTCATTAAAAATGGCCACCAGCCAGCAGCCTGTTTCACAAGGTTACTTTTGGCGTCATGTACTGGAATCATACTGGGAATGTATAAGGAGGGTGGTAGCATGGATGTCTGGTGGTAAACAGCACAACACCACACCAGAATATATCATTTCTTCACTGTGGGTATGGCCAGAGAGCAATTACTTTCAAAAACTTACAAACCCCCTATTTCAAATCAGGAGTGAAATATAGTACCAAGAAAAATGGATATATTGCTGTTTTTCCAGAAATGCATTACTACAAAACACCTATTTGACTGGATTTTTTTCCGCTAACAAATACGGTAGCTTTAGTAAGAATCTTCATCAGCATTTATGTAGCACTTTCCATATACACTGCATCCCAAAGCACTTAACAAGCAGTAGTGTAGCAAATTCCCAGAGGGCCTGGGTGCAAGGCGATGTTATAGGGCTCCTCCCCAGTTTTGAATAAACATCAAAATTATGATTTGGGCCCCTCAAACCCCGTGGGCCTAGGTGCCACTGCACCCCCTGCACCCTTGTAGCTACGCCCCTGTTAACAAGCAATGAAACCCCTGTAGGGAAGTGAGTGAATGTGTTGTGGCAGCGATTTTGCACATCAACTCCCACTCACAGCCTTGGGCAAATGTATGAACTGCTTTTATAAGAGGGGGAATGCTGGCCAGGACACTGGGGAAAATCCCCTACTCTGTGTAGGTGGAGCCTTTGCGCTGGCTGTGAGATGGCCAGTTCGCATGATCCCCTGGAAGAGATGGATGCTACTAGCTCAGGGGAGTGGGCCTCCTCCTCTGTGCTACCTTCCCTAGAGGCCTTAGAAGAACGTCTGGATGTTGCTGCTACTAGCAGCATGACTGTATTGGAAACGGATTCTGTTTTGCCTACTATGCCTATTGAGGAACTTTCTGTTGTACCTGTTCAGGTTGGAGTTCCTTCTCCTGTTTCCAGCCTCCAGGAAGCGACTGGCGTTGGTCCTGCAATTGCAACTTCTTGATACAGCAATAGCGTCTTCTGCGCTGAGCAACGCCTCGACCGCCTGATAAGAGCCCTCTTTCCTGCGCAGCGGCCTGACTCTGGAAAGCCCCAGTCGGCGTCCTACAGGCGGTTCGCCTCAGTCTCTTCCGCGTTGGAGAAACCGACGATGCCTAGTGCTGACAGCCTCCAGCCCGTTCCTGCAGCCGACTTGCTGCAACAAATCCATGGACCTCCTGCTACTGCCTCGACTAGCGCAGTCTCCACACGAGTAAGTGATTCCTGTATACCTGCTGCATCTGTTTCTGCCTCCAAACAACCATCAGTATTTTTTTTCTCTGCCAATCGAGATCCTGGCTGGTCTAAAAGTGGGAGTTCCTTTTTCCACAAAAAAACCAAGCCCAGCCAGGATACCCACACGGACTGGTCACTGGACAAAACGCTGCAAAATGCAGGGTGGAGAAGGGAGTTGAAGGGTTGGACCCTGATTCCCAAGATCCCATATATTTAAAGATGCTTCAAAATCTACTGTTAAGGACTGTATGAGCTCCAACGAACCTCGAGGTGTGTCTTGTCCTCAAACTACTGCTGGCTCGTCCAGTTTTGTGATAAACCCACTGTTTCTAAAGTTGCTCCTGCTCTGGAAGGGACTAAAACTGTTTTTCAGGACCTACTTTGCAAGCTACTGCTAATTTATCTCATGATGCTACTTTTAAACTTGCTGATTTGTTTTCTTCCAAAGGTGAACCTGCACCAAGAAGAAATGCAGTTAGATTACTTTATAAGGGTGGTTTAGAACTTCCTCCTGACCGCTTACATATTGCCAAAACCCTTCTTAAAGGGTCAATGAAGTTTTTTCATCAGATATTTTTAGTTGATTAATATTGGTAATTCTAATTTTGATATTAGTTTCAAGCATTGTCTGGGCTTGATAGGTTTTGGGCCCAATATGACAAACTTCAATCTACACCTGTCTGGTCCCTTTTCAAGCAGTTCCTTACTAAGCCAGCTATACGTATATTACTGTTGTGTTTAAAATGAAGGGGTCCATATTGAAGACATTTTATTTTGGTTGAACAAGCGGTGTGAGGTTTTAAATAGGCCTGTCCCTAACCTTGACTCTGAACAAATTTGGGATGGTAGTTAGGCGGGTGAGGGTTAAGCTCTTTTCCTACTAATACTGGCCCAAAACATTTGCCTAATTTTTTTTTTTTGGTAAGGACAAGGGTTTCATTTTACGCTGCAGCCAAAGTCCTGTTTTATGTGGTGCATCACTCATTTGAGCTCATGGTGACACTCTTAAATGCAGTCACTGTTTTGAATATGGTCACACTTCTGCTAAATGTTCCAATTCTTTTAAATGTAACTTGTGTGAGGAACTGGCCATGCTTATGGCCGATGCCCTTGGGCCTCTCATAATAGGGACAATTGCCCTTCCCATGACGGCCTTATTACAGTTGCTCAGCAATTACATGCCCATAACTTAGCCTCTTCTACCTTAGACATTGTCTCCCCTTTACCGTAGTTACTTTGATGATCCTCCTGCAGTCCCTGCTTTAGATTCCCAAACTCCTTTACACGGAGTATCTCTTACTGCTTCTACTGTCCCTCCCCTGTTACCACTCCCACAGTAATAGAGGATGCTATGCCTCCCCTCATATAAGTTTGGAACAGAAGTTCCTAGTTTTACTACTGTCACTCACAAGCGAACTAGGAAGACCTTGCTGTTGCCAGTCGTAGTAAGGATACCACTTCTCGTAACTGGCACACCCCAAACAAATTTGGGTTTTAGCCACTGACATTTCCGATAGAGACTCTGGGGAGAGGATACTGATACCTCCTCTCTTCTTTTCCTTTCCTGAAGGGGCTGACAGGGCTGACACTGATCCAGTAGCCAAAGCGTACTAGGCAGCGGAGAGAGGTAAATCTCCATCCACTTTTAACTATGTCTTCCTGAATATATGTTCTTTGAATGTAAATAGTATTAAGGGAAAAGAAAGCTGTGGGATTTTTTTGACCCTTTCAGACCTAAACTGTGATATTTTTGCTTAGTTGATACCAGATTAAAACCCATGGGGAACTATTCCAGGCCTCAAGGCATGGACTACGGGACCTCTTTTGGTCTATCGGACCGGACACTTGTGACGGAATTGGGATATTATTTTCCAGTTCTGAATTTCGGTATCCAGACTAGTAGATATTTCCTGGCAGAGCCTTGTTGTTAGACTTTTCCTACAAATCTGAGAGGTTTCGGTTGATAGGGACTTATGCCCCCAAACTAAAGCTCAGCGGGTTTCCTTTTCACCTGATTAAGCCTACCTTTTCACATCTAGACTACTTTTATGGGTTGGTGACTTCAATTGTGGCTTACATCAATCAGATCGAGGCCTTCAGACTTCCAAGCTTTTTTGTGACTCTATGGCTTTAAATACTATAGTTTCCACGGCTAGGCTTGTGGATGCATATAGGCATTTCCACAAGTCTGGAGGGTTTACATTTTTCAAGGGGTCTTTACACACTAGGATAGATTTCATCTTTCTATCTAAAGTTTTGGTTTTACTTTCTTGTAAAACTGTGGGAATTGAATTTTCAGACCATGTTGCTTTATGCGCCACTTTTACTTGGGCTTCGGCCCCAAGGTGTAGGAAAGCTGGTTGGCGCCTCAATGACTCTTTACTGAATGATTCCTTTTTTCTCAAACTTTGGCGTAGGGAGTTTCTAGCTCGTTTGTCTGTGGCCGAATTTTATGATACTGGGATGGACTGGTGGGAGGCTTCTAAACAGAGCTGGAAACAGCTTTTTCAAAAAAAAGCGGCTGACAAACAAAATACTAGATATTTGACTTATTTAACTTTAAGGCATCAACTACAGCATTTAATTTCTTTGGCTAGCTCCACTGATCATGATTTTAGCTCACAAATTGGTGAGATCAGTACTCAAATGAGGTCGTTCCAGTATAATCGAGCTGACTCTTTAGGCCAGGAAGCTCACTTTGGCACTCGAGTCACTAAAGGTTGTCTGGATTCTTTAGAGCCTGCAAAGATAGGATTGACACTAAATTAGTTTCCTTTTCTATCCCAGTCGGGGAATTTATTATGACACCTGAAGGACTGCTTCAACATGTAGAGAATCATGTCTTTAATATGTTTGGTACCAAAGCTGACCTGGCTAATGGCGAACCTTTCTTAAATCATTGACATTACCCAGCTTTCAGATTCCGATCAAGCCAAGTTGTCTTCTGATCTTAGTGAACAGGAAGTATTATCCGCTATTAATAGTTTGAATCCACATTCGGCCCCAGGGTCAGACGGACTGACCTCACATTTTACAAAACTTTTCCACCGATCTTGTCCCTGTGTTAACGATAGTTTATAATGAAATGTTACGCTGTGATACTTTGACCACTCGATGAAAGAAGCCTTACTGATTCTACTTTTCAAAAGAAAGGGATCCCGCCGATATTAATAACTGGAGACCCATTAGTCTGTTAAACGTTGATTATAAGATTCTTGCCAAAGTTTTACTGTCTAGAATGCTTACTTTAGCATCCCATATGATAAGTTCTACACAAACCTGTGGTATCCCAGGACGATATCCTTATGACAATCTCATTTTATTGCGCGAAATTTTCGCTTTAGGAGATAAAAAAGCTGTCTCTGGGTGGATTTTAAGCTTGGACCAGGAAAAGCTTTGATAAAGTTTCTCATGACTTCTTATTCCAGGTGCTGACAGCTTTTGGGTTTCAGTCGTTTCTTTCCTGGATCCGCCTGTTATACAAAGATGTTGTAATCACGGCCTAATGTCCAATGGTTGGATAGGTCGTCCTATTTCTACTAGCCTGTGGTGTCCGACAGGGATGTCCGCTCAGTCCCTGTTGTATAGTTTTATATAGATACTTTTCTGAGGACTATTTTCTTTGTCCACAGATTGTTGGATTACTTTGTACCCCTTCCTCTCCACCAATTAAAACATTAGCCTATGCTGATGATTTAATTTTGGCTGTTGATTCTTCGACACAGCAGGAGGCTATTGTTCAGGTCCTCCAAACTTTCTCTTCAGTTTCTGGTTCAAAAATAAACCTAAATAAAAGTATATGTGTGCCATTAGGGCATGACTCTCTTCCCAGCACAGGCCTTTTTGCCGGAGTTTCTGTTTCATTAGAAGCTTTCCCATATTTAGGTGTTTTTTTTGGCCGTGATAACATGCAAGTGTACAATTGGAACCTTGCTTTACAGAAAGCTGATAATTTGATTAATAGTTGGAAACGTCATTTGATTGGTAAAAAGAAAAGAATTGTGTTACTTAAAACTTTGGTTACCTAATTTTTATATCTTAGCTATATGTTTCTACCTATTTCTTTGTTTACTAAATTAAATGGTATTTTTTAGGGTTTTGGGGATCTAGATTGAATCCCATTAAAAGAGGTTTTACATACCGGCCAATAAAGAAGGTGGCATCAATATGATCCACCTGTTGTTTTCTATAGCCTTTTTCAATTACAATTTTGGGAAGGCTTTGAAACCTGGGGATGTCTTTTGAAACCCTATTTTTGGCGTGGTTCTCCTTTTGTTTAGACAATTGGAGCGCTCATTATAAGGGTGTTATTACTAAATCCCAGTAGTCCCTGCTTATGGGAAGAGAGTTTCAAGATGGCATTAACCTGGAGCTTCTCCCTCAGGATTTCTGTATCTTATCTAGATTAATGATATATAATAGACTTTGGAGAATGGAGGCCCAGGAAGAGGTTGTTTTCCATTCTGCCCTCCTAAACGCCTCCTTGGGTACTCCATCAACTCCAAAATCTCGATTACCACCCTATTTATGGGACATGGTTTGGTAAGGTAACTATGACAGACTAGGGGTTAATAATAATCATAAGCACAAAGCTTTGAATTTGAGGTATTGCCCTAGAACTTCTTGTCTCCAGGTTCTTGAAACCCAACAACATTTGTTTTATGAATGTCCGTTTTCTTTAGAAGTTTGGTCTACATTAGCTGTTGATTGGTCAGAACCTCTGCTTTCTCGATTTCTTATGAACATATCATGTTTTGCACTAATGATCTGCTCAACGACAGATATCACGAAGATACCTTGTATATAATTTTTCTATTGTTCGATATCAAATATGGCAAGCAAGATGTTTATTAGTTTTACACCAAAAACTATTCTAAAAAGTGAAGTCCTTTGTAATATTCGCACAGCTTTATGTTCTGTTAAAAAAAATGATTTTTTAGTTCACCCTGGTTTTCAAGCTGCACTGTTGTGGAAAAATTGTGATGCTTTATTTTCTGTTACATGACTTTGACTTGTTTTTTCTAATTGTTGACTTGTGTTTTGTTTTTCTTCTGTAATGACGTCCAATTTATCAATAAAATTCCCCTACTCTTGCAAATTCTGCTTAGGGTTGTTTTACTTCCATCTGGACATCCACCAGGACAGCACCAGAGATAGGTACAAGGGATCTCGGCTTAACATCTCATCCAAAAGACGGTACACGCCGACAGCACCCCCTAGTACTGCACTGTTGTGCCAGCATTTATGGTATGAGCCCAATCCCAGAGTGGGATGAGAACCCATGATCCTCTGGCCCAGAGGTGGAAGTGCTACCAACAGCCGTGCTGACACTTAGCATATTAAGCTTTGAGCTAGTTTAATATGTATTTATTTTATTATTTGAAACTCGAAGTAGAAAGGTTGTGCAACAAACCTGCAACTATACTAGTACTGCTAACTGTCACAATGTCAAACTCAGCTGCAATCTTAACAGCAACAGGCTTGGGACCCGGAGGCTCGCCAGTTGGAAGTAGTTTTTGTTTAGAATAGATGGACAGCCATATAAGTGCTTTGTTGAAATACATATTAACACAGTACTGATGCATCAACTGTGACAGGACATTCAGACCTCGTTCAAAAGTAAACATTCTAAAATAGTTTTTTTCAGTCACAGTCAAATATCTTTCCAAAATGTCATTATGGTTTCTAGCAACCACAGAGAAGGAAAGATTTGTTCCTCACTGTATCAATTTAGTTAGCAAGAACAAATCAGCTAGAGAACACAAGGGCATAGTGTCATCTCAAGGAGCTGGTGACTTAAATCATTCAGTCTTCACTCTTGTAGTTGATAATGTCACCAGAACACCTTGATGGAACATGTAGGAGCCAGTCTATATTTTTTATTTATAAAGGGACATCATTTCTAAAAGCGGAGAAATGGAACCAGTATTATGGAGTCCTACAAACAAAGCAACTGTCATTTATCCTCTCTACTTCTTTCTGTAACCCAGGTCACTTTTTTCATCCTTCCATTTGCCATTTCGTTTCTCTGTCCATCCATTTCTTCTCATTGTACTGTACCTTTAGTTTTTCAATTGGTCTTAAAGGCAACATAGGGGTGTGTGGCCTGACTGCCAGCACAAGCAGACACAAGGAACAAGAGCTCTGCTAGAAACAGGCAGTTAGCAGCTTTAAAGTTATTGAAATGGTGTAGTTTGCTCTATTTTGTTTATCTATCCACAGACCTTGCCTTCCTGCAACAACTGGAAGAATTGCGGCATTAATAATTATGGGAAAGACAAAAAAATCAGCCGCCAACTGAGCAATCACGATCCAAGGCTCAAAACATACAAGCTGGTGCGGGACATATAGCGCTTTCGACATCCAGTGGGGAACCCACTCTATCCTCATTATTGTCAGCAATACAGGGGCTAGATAAGAAAATGGAAGAATTTAACCACAGAACGCCCCGGATTGAGCAAACAACAGATATGGCGATGGATAAAGCAACTATGGCGAATGCCTCGTCGGAAAAAGCTCTAAACACATGTACGGGACTAGTACGTGAGAATACTTTTCGAGCACGCCTTGAGCAATTGGAGAATTTCACTAGAGCTGGAAATGTCTGCATTATTGGAGGACACAGAAGAGACAATCTGAAAGGCTTTCTGGCAGGGTGGATACCGGAGGCTTTATACCTCGAAGAAACTAGCTCCATAAAAAGGGCTTATCGGATTACTTCACAGCAGCCACAACAAGATGATGAGGCTCCATGCACCATCTTTTTGGTAACAAGGGGTATGGAGGAGATAGATGAGCTCATCTTGGCAGCCAAACGATGTAAAGGAGTATGAATGGGAGCCGCGACAGTCACATTTTTTTCTGGATTTTAGCTTTAGCACCAGAGCATGGAGAAAAGGTTTTGATGGGGTTCGATCAGCACTGAGAGAGCTGAAGGGTTAACCACCATCTTCTGCTGCCAGCTTGCCTGAAAGTCCATTATGGAGGCAAGACATTCCTGTTTTCGAACCCTATAGATGCAGGCAAGCTGACTTAAAAAAAAAAAAAAAAAATCAGGCAGGAATTTTCTGCCCGGGTGGATGCAACTCAATCGGATGCAGAGTCAGACACTTGAACAAGATGTGCATTAATGGACTTCCGATGAACTGGTCAGGTTACAATTAAGTTCCTTTTAGTTAAAGATTGATGGATGTTAAGGTATACTGATAAAAAAACAAAACAGAATAACCTGATTTGAGGAGCGGAGGGCAGATAATGGGGTCTGGAACCAAGCAGGGATGTAATGGGCCTTTGAAAGCCTTTCTGTCACATGAAGTGGTGTCTTGACCGCATGGTCAAGATGACACTACTAGCACTTTATGATTCCCGCTGGGTATTTCTCACCCAAGTGCCTGTTTCATTTAGATTGCCTCTGCATAGACTGGGCAAGGGAGTCTCGTGCCACAGTACTGAGGTAGAAGTTGGAGCAGGCATTGCTGGGTCTGCCGATTCATAATATGTAACAATGTTTTGCTATTGCATGTCAAACCAAGTCTGCTATGTTTAAATGTTTAGCATTTTTGCCTTAAATGGTTTGGGGCTTTTGAGTTCTATTTCTAGCAACTGTTTCTAAACTACTGTTATGCTGAAACTCCTTGCAACAACATGTGACTGTTCTTTTCGGACTCTGGTCACTACACCAGCGTGAATGTGGTGGAAATCTTACTTAGAGGACTTTTCACTATATCAGTGATCTTGGCCTTGAGCGGTCTTATGGCTTCTTGGACATTAATGGACTATTACAAAATATTGAAGATGAAAATTAATGTCTCCACTGTAGTAACATTGGGGGGGGGTTGCTACAGGATTTCCTGGGTTGTTATGTTCATGTATTTTGTGAACTTTGATATGTAGTGTCTGTATTTCACCGCTACATGTATTGTGATGGCTGGTCTATTACCAAAAATGCAATAAAGAAATTAAAAATAAATAAATAAGGCAACAGCACAGTGGTGTGGAGGGCGGAGGCATAGAACGCCTTACCTCCAGCCACGCTGGTGACATGTTTTTGGAAATGAGCATGGCTTACCAGGGGTTGACACAGGAGAGGACTGAGCATCCAAGGGACAGCTCTCTTCTCTGGGGGAGGGGGTGTCACCGGGTGGAGGCCCAGTGGCAATGCAGGTCAGTGAGCAGCTCTAAGGGAGGGGCCGCGGTTCTACAATGCATGCATGCATGCCTCCATGTGCACATCCTGACGTGTTGCTGCGGCAATGAAACAGGGACCTGAAAATGGAAAACTGGGACAGGTGGGCTTCATGAAACCCTACCAGCCCTTTCCCAGCCTACACCGCCACCTGACCACTGGGGAAATCTGGAGTTGAGCACTGAGATGGGGGTAGGACAGACCTCCCTGTGCTGATCCCACCACACTTGGGACAATCTGTGGGGGACTTAGCCCCCAGGGGTGTAGGGAAGGGGCATGCCAGTCAGGAAGAGCGGGGACAGGGTTGAGACCCTGCCCACCTGACCCCCTAAGATAAAACACTTTCTGGAGGGGAAAAAAAGAAAAAGGAACATAAATCATTCGGTTTACATTTTTGAATATAATTGTTAACTGTGGTATGTGTGAAGTTTGTTTAGTAACTCTCATGTGTCCTTTCATGTGCTTGTTTTGAAACAGATCTGTGTTTTGTTTACTGCTCCCACCCACACAATATTCCTGTTTTAATTACTTATGAGTTGTAGAACGCAGTGACATAAGAGGAGCTGAAGCCTACAATGAAGATTTCCATGCCATAGGGTTCCTGAACTGCTAAGACATTAAGAATAAATATAGGACTGGAAAAAGGGATGCACTGACAAGGGACTCTGGAAAAGGAAGCAAACAGAACTAGTTCAAAACCAACAAAATAATTCAATGGGTTGATTAAATATATGTCACATGCCCAAACTGACAACTGTATTACAAAATATAAATGCAACAACCCCCTCCTTACAGTATGAGGGGCAAGTTGTTACAAGCCATGGGCAGCAGAGGAAGGGGTGCCTTGATACCACCCTTGTTGGAAATGCTGGTGTGAGAGGAGCTTACATGGAATAGGAAGAATGTTCTCTTGGTGCCAGGGAGTCAGAGATTTCACAGTAGGTTGGAGGTTTCAAGGGATGTCATATCCCAGGTACGCTGGCTGGGGTAGTGCCTCTGGGCACTGATAGGGAATCTGTTGGGTCACCCTGATCAGGAGTGCCCACTGAGGGAAGCTGCAGGCATCACAAGCAAGGCACTGGGTGCCAGAGACCCTGGATGTGTCTCTGGAGGGTTTGGCCCAAGCTGTGTTTCATTCAGTGGCTGGCTGCAGGACAAAGACCAGAGGCACAGGGGATACTGTTGCTTGCTCCCACCTAGAAACACAGGTGCCATGCTGCTCTCAATGCCTTAGGACTGTACGAGGTCTTGGGACGCCTTGCTTCACTGAGGTGGTCAAGGTATGTCACTTCACCAAGGTACGACCTTGGGCATCTGAGATTTTTCCTGACCTGCTGCCAGTACTTGCTGAAAGAAGAAGCTGGGGAAGGGGGTTGCTCATAGCTGGTAAAGTATAGAGGAACCACCAGCAGGGTTCAGGAATCCCAGGGGTTATCACCTCAAGGGGTACTTCCCAATGGCTTTTGGGCCTGTGGAGGGCTACCATGTAGAACAGCATAGATATCCAGGAGAACAGGTGACTCAGAGGCTGTGGCAAAGATCATCAAGCACCCCAGAGGATGCTGAAGCAGGTGCCATTATTGTGAGACTGCAGCTAGAAGGTAATAGACTATTCCTGTAAAAGGTGAGGGAGAAAGGAGTCCCCAAAACAAAGGAAGGCGCCCACAACCTGTCTGCTGCACTGGCAGCCTAGAGGCAGGTAGCACTACGAGTCAAATGCACACAGAGACATGGTGTAAGCAAGGGTCAGCAGCCAGGCTGGCCACTGAGCAGTTAGAGAGCACCTAGGTGTGGTGAGGGAAACGCTGGCATTGTACAGTATCTTTAAAAAAAAAAAAGAAAGTTTTCCCTGAGAAGTAGGCACCAGGCAGGGCTGTCCCCTTTTCTCCTCTACTTTTCGCTTTAAGCACTGAACCCCTCACTGAACTAATTTGATCACACCCCGATTTGGAGAAAACATGAATTTTTTTTTTTTGGGGGGGGGAGGAATATCTCTCTACGCAGACAATACAATGCTGTATCTCTGGAACCCAGTAGTTACCTTCCCAAGTCTAAGATCCTCCAGCATTATGGACAGGTCTCAGGTTTTAAGAAAAACATTAACAAAAGAGAAGTTATTCTAATTAGTGGCTCCATGACACCCACTCTTAAACAAATGATACCTTATAAATGGGTCACCATCCAAATTAGATATGGGGTGCTTCTCCCAGTAAATCTAAAGAATCTCTATCATGCACGGAGTCTTAGAAACAAGATGGATGACCTGCAGGCACTATTAGCAGACAGGAGGGTGGACATAACTGCAGTAACTGAGACTTGGGCAACATCACACCATGACTGGGACCTTGCTATCCCTGGATATAAACTATACAGGAGGGACAGAGTAGTCGGGAAGGGGGTTGGGGTGGCAGTTTATATCAGGGAGGGAATAACTTGCATGAGGGAGGAGTCAGAGGAAGGGGAGGTGGAGGCATTATGGGTTCAGTTAAGGTCCAATAGAGGGAGAAAGGTGAGGTTGGGGGTGGTTTGCAGAACACCCAATCAAGATGAGGAGAGAGACAGGGAACTGATCTCACAACTATAGGAAGCTGCTGGGAAAGGAGAGGTGGTAATTGTGGGGGACTTTAACCTGCCCAAGGTGGACTGGAGTATACCATCCACAACATGTGCTAAGAATCAGGTGATACTGGAAGGACTGCAGAGTGGGTTCCTGACTCAGGGCGTCACTGAACCAACAACAGCTGAGGCAATTCTTGATCTGGTGCTCACAAATGGGGAGCATGTACAGGAAATAATGGTCAGAGAGCCACTGGGGGGAAGTGACCATTGCACAGTGTGGTTCCATTTGGATATGGGCAGGGAAAGTATCCCGACTAAGACCAAAATCTTGGATTTCAGGAGGGCAGACTTCAGGAAAATGGGTGAGGTTCTAAGGACCTATCTGGTGGGCATCAGGGCAGATATGGGGGTGGACCCAAAGTGGTCCATCTTCAAGGAAGGGATATTGGTTGCCACAGATGAGTGTGTTAGGCTCGGGGAAGAACACAAGGGCCAAAGCGCCCAGCTGGTTCAATTCTGGGGTTGCCCAGGCAGTAAGGGAAAAGAGTTGGCCTACAGAAAATTCAGGAAGACCAAGAGAGAGGTGGATAGGGAAAGGAGCCACCTAAGGTTGGCTAGTCAGGCAATGAGAATCCCGTGACAGGCACAGAAGGAGCTTCAAACAGCTGGAAGGAATTAAGAAGGGAGAAGGCTCTTTCACTCATATAAGTGAGAAAAGGGAAAAGAAGGAAGGGATTGTTAGGCTTAAGAAAGGTGTGGAGTGGATGGAAGATAATGGAGGAAAAGCAGAGATACTAAATGAATACTTCCGTTCTGTCTTCACCAGGGAAAAGGACGGACCAGTGCCTTCAGGAGGAAAAAGAGGAAGAGGGGAACTCAGACACAGTGATAGAGGAGGATAGAGTGAGGGAGGGTCTGCTGGCATTGAAAGTGGACAAATCACCAGGCCCGGACAGAGTACATCCAAGGGTACTAAAGGAACTGGCCGAGGAGCTGACAGGGTCGCTAGCAGACCTATTTAATAGTTCACTAGAATAAGGCATGGTACCACAGGACTGGAGAACAGCACATGTAGTACCCCTTCACAAAAGCGATCCCAAGGATGATCCAGGGAATTACGGACCAGTCAGTCTGACCTCCATTGTGGGCAAGCTGATGGAGACCATACTAAAGGAAAGGTTGGTGGAATATCTAGAGGAACATGGTCTCCAGGATGAGAGGCAGCATGGGCTCATGGGGGGTGAGATCATGTCAAACAAATCTGATTGACTTCTTTGACTGTGTCACTAAGACAGTAGACAGGGGCCAAGTGGTAGACATCCTCTATCTTGATTTCAGCAAGGCCTTTGACTCTGTGCCCCACAAAAGGTTGATCAGGAAGTTGGTGGATCTTGGAGTTGGGGAAAAGGTGGTCAGATGGGTGAAAAACTGGCTGAGGGACATAACCCAGAGAGTGGTGGTAGGGGGAGAGTTATCTGGCACCAGAGAGGTAACCAGTGGGGTCCCACAAGGCTCTGTGTTGGGGCCGGCGTTGTTCAATGTCTTCCTCAATGACACTGGGGATGGCATTAAAGGCAAAATGTGCCTATTCGCAGATGACACCAAGCTCTGTGGAAGAGTGGACACAGCTGAAGGGATAAGGAACCTACAGGAAGATCTGGAAAAGCTGGGGAAGTGGTCCAGGATTTGGCAGCTTGGCTTCAATGCCAAGAAATGCAAAGTTATGCATATTGGAGCCAAGAATCCCAGGACAGAGTATTACCTGGGTGGAGTCCGAGTATCTGCACTACAGGAGGAGAAGGACCTGGAAGTGATGATCACTAGTGACCTGAAGCACTCCACGCAGTGCAAGAAAGCAGCAGCAAAGGCAAACAAGATGCTGGGATGCATAGCTAGGGGGATCAGTAGTAGCAGAGAGGAGGTTATACTGCCCTTGTACAGGTCACTGGTAAGACCGCATCTAGAGTATGGAGTTCAGTACTGGTGCCCACACCTCAAAAAGGACATTAACCTGCTGAAGAAGGTACAGAGGAGGGCTACAAAGATGATAGCTGGTCAGCAGGGCAAGGCATATGAGGAGAGGTTGAGGGCACTGAACATGTACTTCCTGGAAGACAGGAGAGAGAGAGGGGACATGATTGAGTCATTCAAGTACTTGAAAGGGATAAATAAGGTTGATAAAGAGAGTCTCTTTAAGCTGAATGGCAACCATATTACAAGGGGGCACAGTCTTAAGCTGGAGGGTGGAAGGTTTAGGAGGGAGGTCAGGAAGCGCTTCTTCACAGAGAGGGTGGTGGACACTTGGAATGCGCTGCCGGAAGAGGACATCTCGCTGAAGACGGTGAGCAGCTTTAAAAGAGGCTGGGATTGGCATAGGGGGAAGGTAAGAATCGTTGGTAGGCAGGATGGGAGGAGTGGGAGGGAGGAGGGGCAGGGACATTAGCTCAAGCTGTGGACCCTGCAATACAAGCAGACTTGATAGACCAAATGTCCTTCTTCTGCTGGCTTCTTCATATGTTCGTATGCAAACTATACAGTATTAACACACCTTAAGAGATGGGAAATACTCCCTCTCTCTCTCTTATGGCTAGAATACACAGGTTACTCACCTGTAAAAGTAGCTCTAGGAGTGGTATATGATGTTCATCCACACTTTCTGGCAGTGTCCTTTGCCTTTAAGATGTGCCGGAAACTCTTCAAGCTAGCTCCTCCCACCCATTCGGGTGGTAACTCTCTTGGTTCCGTCCCATGACGCTAGATCTTGCCTGCTGGAAGCAGAGTGTGTGCGCCGAAGCTGGGGACGTTGGGAAGGTCCGTGTGGATGAACATCATATAGCACTCCTAGAAATACTATAACAGGTGAGTAACCTGTGTTTCTAGGGACGTGAAAATGATGTTCTATCCACACTTTCTGGCAGACGCCTAGCAGTTCTCCAGGAGGAGGGAGGCAAAGCACATATACCCTACTTAGGGAACAGAAATTAGAGAACTGAAGTCCCAAAAATACAGGTTACTCACCTGTAACAGAGTTCTAGGAATGGTATAAGTTGTTCATCCACACTTACTGGCAGATTCCTTGCCGCTTTAAATCTTGCCAGAAGGTCTTCAAGCTGGCTCCTCCCACCCACCCGGGTGGTAAATCTCTTGGCTCCACCCCATGATGCCAGATCTAGCCCGCTGGAAGCCAGGTTGCGCGTCGAAGCCGGGGAGGTCAGGTGGGTTGTGTGGATGAACAATATATACCATTCCTAGAACTCCTGTTACAGGTGAGTAACCTGTATTTCTAGGGACATGGACATGTTGTTCAATCCACACTTACTGGCAGACTCCTAGGAGTTCTCCGGGAGCAGGGAGGCAAGGCGCGCACCCCCTACTTGGGAAATAAGGACTGGAGAACCGAGGTCCCAAAACCAGCATCCCGGCGTGACTCAAGGTCGGTGTGGTAGTGGGTAATGAAGGTGTGTGCTGACTTCCAGGTAGCAGCCCTGCAGATTTCCTGGATAGCGATGTCCCTGGAAGCAGCCACTGATGCAGCGGTATGGTGGGTAGAATGAGCTCTTATCCCTTTGGGAGGTCCCATGCCCACCAACCTGTAGCAGAGATCGATGCAGGTGGTGACCCACCTGCCTATCGTCTGCTTGGCTGCAGGTCTGCCAGGTGCGGCTTCAGCGTAGGTGACAAACAGCTGGCGAACCTCGTCCTGAACTTCAGCCGTCTGCTCCTTGTAATAAAAGAGCGCTCTTCTAGGGTCCAAAGTATAGAGCCTATATTCGGCCTCCGAGGTGTGATTGGGGTAGAACACTGGCAGGTCAACACCTGGTTAAGGTGAATCTCTGACACCTCCTTCAGAAGGAATTTCAGATGGGGGCGCAGGACAACCTTGTCCCTGTGGAAGACCAGATAAGGAGACTCTATGGAAAGCATCTGGAGCTCTCCCATCCTTCTGGCTGACGTTATAGCCACCAAGAAGGCAGTCTTCCACGACAGGTGGGAGATATCGCACCTGTGCATCGGTTCGAATGGCTTGCCCATGAGCTTAGCCAATACCAGCAGTAGATCCCACGGAGGTGGAGGTTCTCGCACCGGAGGGGATATGTGATCAAGGCCTTTGAAAAAGCGCCTGACCACCTTCTCCTGCACCACCGACTGCTTTCCCGCCCACGCCTCAGTAAGCATAGATGGCCGCCAGGCGACCTTAAGGGTCGCCGACCGAAGCCCTAGCTGAGAAAGGGACCACAGGTAGTCCAGAATGCTGGCCAAGGAACAGGAGGAAGGGTCCAACCCCTTATCCTGACACCAAATGGAGAATCTCTTCCATTTGAAGGCATAGCATTTTCTGGTTGACTCCTTTCGGGATGCCTCAACAGCGTTGAAGACCTCATCGGAAAGACCCAAGGCCTGGAACTCTAGCCGCTCAGGAACCAGGCCGTCAAGTGCAGGGATTGAAGGTCCGGGTGGAGTACCTTCCCCTTGTTGACTGAGATCAGGTCCAGGCGGGCTGGGAGCCGCCTCGGGAGCCTGGAGCTGAGGCTGAGGAGATATGGATACCAGAACTGGCGGGGCCAGTCTGGGGCTACCAGAATCACCTGCGCCTTGTCCCTCCTCGCCTCAGAAGCACCTTGTGGATCAAGGGAAATGGAGGAAAGGCGTAGAAGAGGCCCGGTGTCCCCGGCCTCGAGAAGGCATCCCCCTGCAGCAAGCCCTGCTGATGGGGGCGGGCATGAAACAGCCTCAGCTTCACATTCTCCCTGGAGGCAAACAGGTCCACCTGAGGTGTGCCCCAGTGGGAGAACAGATCTTGTACTACCTCCGGCAGGAGAGATCACTCGTGAGATGCAGCACCTATCCGACTTAGGGCATTGGCCAGTGTGTTGGAGGCTCCAGCCACATGGATGGCTAGGAGATCCGCCTCCAGGCTGCGCACGAGGGACCAAATGCGGAGAGCTTCCTTGCACAGAGGCAAGGAGTGCATCCTGCCCTAACGGTTTAGGTAGTATATGGTCGTAGTGTTGTCCGTCTGGACCTGGACCACTTGACCCCATACAAACGGAGCGAAGGCGGTGAGGGCTTGTCGGACTGCTCACAGCTCCAGCAGGTTGATGTGGCATCGAGACTCCTGAGGGGACCAGAGACCGTGCGCTCTGAGCTCTCCCAGATGGACACCCCAATCCATCATAGAGGCGTCGGTCGTTAGAGCGACCGTCAGTTCTGGGCGGACAAACGGGATACCCTCCTGCAGATGAGCTGGAATGTTCCACCACTGGAGAGCGTTCCCCATCTCCTGGGTCACTATCACTGGCTGGTCCAGAGGACCGGAGTGCTGTGACCATTGGCGGGCCAGCACCCATTGCTGGGGACGCATGTGCCAGCGGGCCCAACGGACCACACTGGTGTAGGCTGCCAGGAGGCGCAGGAAGGGCACAATTGCCCAACCAGAAATGATTGGGCAAAGGAGGAAAGAACCTCGGCCCTGTCCGCCGGGAGTCATGCTCTGGCTCGAAGAGTCTCGAGCTCTGCCCCGATAAACTGAATCACCTGCGTTGGCATGAGTTCCAATTTGGCCTCGTTGATGAGGAGGCCAATCTGAGAGCAGACCTGGAGGGCCAGATCCCTGGACCGTTCCACCTCAAGCCAGGAGGGGGCTCCAATCAGCCAGTCGTCCAGGTAAGGATACACCCAGACCCTTCAGCGCCGCAGGAATGCTTTCACCACTGCCATGCACTTGGTGAAGACCCTGGGAGCTGGAGAGAGGCCGAAGGGCATGGCCCGGAACTCGTAAAGGGATCCCTCCGCTCTGAAGCAGAGGAATCGCTGGTGGGACGGATGGATTGGGACGTGAAAGAACGCATCCTGGAGGTCCAGAGAACAGAACCACATGCCTCATTCCAAGGATGGAATGATCTGAGCCAGAGTGACCATCCTGAAGGTTCCAGACCTTAGGAACTTGTTCAGGTCGTGTAGGTCTAGAATGGGGTGCCAGCTCCCCATCCGTTTCGGGACCAGGAAGTACCTGGACACAAACCCTGGGTCTGAAGGAGGATCCACCACCTCCCTGATCACCTCCTTCTGGAGGAGCAGGGCAATGTCGGCTCGACGAGCCGACAGAGGCTGCGGACCCCGTAGCCCCCCGTGGTGTGACGGCTCGCCAGGGTGGGGACTGCTCGAATTCCAGAGGCAGACCCTTTCCTACCACTTCCAGCACCCAGCGGTCTGTGGTGATATCGGACTAGGCGGAAAGGAAGTGGCGGAGCCGTCACTTCCCAGGGGGGAACCCGGGGAGGAGTGACGAGGTTGGGGGCGACACCCCTCAACCCGTCACTGGGCAGGCTTGGAGGAAGGACCAGCCGAGGAGCCTCCTGGACCTTTCCCTCCCGGCTTCCTGCTGGAGAAAGCAGCAGGCTTGGCTTTGGGGTGCCAAGTGCGAGCCTGCTGGCCCTGATGCTGGTGTTGCTGGGCCAGACGTGCCGCAGGAGCTGAAGGCCGAAAGGGCTTACGCTGCTGCTGGCGGCCTTTGTCCTTCTGGGCAGATGTCACAGAGTCCAAGGTGGCGCTAGACTTCTCGATCCTTTGCAGATGACCCTCCACCCCAGGACCGAACAAGTCGGTACCCATGAAGGGAACGTCTGCCAGCTTGTGCTGGGTATCCGCTGTAAAAGTGGAGATCCGCAGCTAAGCTCCTGGCAGGCGATGACCACTGCGGCCGCTACTGACTGGGCACACGAGTCAGCGATGTCCAAGGACGTTTGGAGCTGCTGTTTGGCCACCGCCCTTCCCTGATCCCGCACCTTCCTGACCGTCGTCTGAAGGTCAGCCAGGAGATGAGGAATCACCTCATCCAGGGAGCCCAAAAGGGTATGTGAAAAGTGTGCCATCAGAACAGCCGAGCTGGCCTGATGAAGGCCTAGGGAGAAAGCAGCATAGATTTTCCGCCCAGAGTAGTCCAGTTTCTTGGACTCCTTATCGGGTGGCTTGTCCACCTCCCAAGCATTCCCGGAACGCCGGAAAACGCTGTCAGTCACTAGCCCCTCTGCGGAGGGGTGCTCCAAGAAACCAGAGAGTGAACCAGTGGGAACAGCATACTTTCGAGCCATCCTGGCCGAAGGTGCTGGACAAGAAGCTGCCCACTGCCATAGCTCCAGGGCAGGGCCAACAATGGTTTTGGCTACCGGGAAGGCCTCCGTGGGGGAATCCCCTCAGTCCAGTATGTCCGTGAGGGGATACTTGGCCCATTTTGAAACGGGTTCGAGCTTCATCCCAGTGGACTCTGAGATGAGCCGAAGCATTTCAAGGAACGAGGATGGGCTCTCGCCCACCGACTGACCCCCGGTGGACTCCTGGTCAAGCAGCCTGGAGAACAAGGAGGAGTCATCGTCAGACTCCAAGGAGTCTGCAAACAGCTGCCAAGTGCCTGAGCCACCCTCCACCTGCCGAGGTCGATCGGGAGTGAGGGTGACCGACAACTGATGGGAGAAGAGCTGACCGACCGAGAATCTTGGTCGGGCCCCAGTTTTAGGTTGTGGGAGGCGGGGTTCCACCATTAATGGTGGCGAGCCGGTTTCGCTGAACAACCGGTGCCAGCTTCGCCCTCGACTACAACGAGGGGTTGTTTCGCCGCCCGTGACAGCCACTTAATGGCCGGGAAGGCGACGGAGTACTTATTCCCTGGTCAAAAAGGAGCTGCTGCACATTAGATCCTCATAGCACCGACGCACTTGCGCTGAAGCCATCCTCCAAGAGACGGTGACAAGGATGAGTGGCGCCACCGCTCCACAGTGCCGAGACCGACCGCTCACGACGTCGGCTGGACCTGGAAGAGGTCCGAGACCGACCTTCGTGATTCCGAGGTGTGGGTCTGGGAGGGGCGGGGAAACCCGCCTCCCTCGGGTTCAGGACCTTAACCGGGACCCGCACAGGAGGCACAGGCAAGTCATCGGTTTCGTGTCGGGATCTGGTGAAGAAGGGTTGTTGGCTTCTCCAGCTCCGACAGCCCGTCCGACGTGGTCGAGAAAAAATCCGATCAAGGCCGACAGTGTCTCGGCCGGCTGACCTAACGGGACATCTCGAAGCCAGCGGCCTTAGCCGCAACCTCAATCAAGTCAAGTGTCGACTATTTGGGAAGGAATCTCCCTGCTCCTCACGACCATGACAGTGGGACTTACCCTTGGAGTCCTTCTTCTTGGACCGAGAGGAATGTCCCGAAGGCCCCTCTCCCTTGGTGGAAAGGGACTGACAAAGCTCCTTGAACGAAGCAGTGTAGGAGGAACCCAAAGAGAGCGGGATAAATGCCGTGACCGAAGATGATGATGTGGCCTGGGCCGCTTCCTCCTCGAGGGCGATCATCTGTTTGAGCTGTTCAGCCGAGCCCGCAGCCGCAGACACCGCCCAACGGGCCTCCTTCGACTTGACCGGAGGATAACGTTTCTCAGGGCACCTAATTTGCAAATCTGGCAGCGCAATCCTCTAAGAACGTGGTCGAGAAGGACTTGCACAAGTCGCAGGCCTGCGAATCATGCTCAAGCCCAGCAGTAAACGCACGTAGCGCGACGGGTTCGGGACATCTTCTTGCCCACAGGGGCACCGCTTGGATCCGGGAGTCGATTTGTCCATTGCAGCCACGAGGGAAAATAAAGATTGAAGTCTCGTAAATTTAAAAATTAGTTTCAAGTTAACCGAAGAGTTTGGATCCAGGCCTAAAACGCAGAGCGCAAAGGAGGGAACCTGAGCTTCCAAGCGGTAAGGAAGATCTGGCGTCATGGGGCGGAGCCGAGAGTTTTACCACCCGGGTGGGTGGAAGGAGCCAGCTTTAAGACCTTCCAGCAAGATTTAAAGCAGCAAGGAACCTGCCAGTAAGTGTGGATGAACAACATATCCATGTCCCTAGAACCAGCATTTGTGTGACTCTACGTCAATATGGTAATGGGAAATGAAGGTGTGTGCTGACCTCCATGTCACAGCCCTGCAGATTACCTGGATAGGGACGTCACTGGAAGCAGCCACCAACGCAGCGGTATGGCGGGTGGAATGAGCCCTTAGCCCTCTGGGAGGCTCCCTATCTGCCAACCTATAGCAGAGGTCCATGCAGGATGTGATCCACCTGCCAACTGTTTGCTTGGCTGCAGGTCTGCCAGATGCGGCTTCAGCATAGGTGACAAACAGCTGGTGAATCTCTCCCCGAACTCCAGCCATGCGCTCTTTGTAATAAGCGAGTGCTTGCCTCAGGTCCAGAGTATGGAGCCTGTGCTCAGCCTCCAAGGTGTGACTAGTGAAGTACACCGGGAGATTAATCACCTGGTTAAGGTGAAACCTGACACAGCCTTCGGAGGAACTTCTGTTGGGGCGAAGGACAACCTTGTCCCTGTGGAAGACCAGGTAAGGAGACTCCACCGAAAGTGCCTGGAGCTCCCCAATCCCTCTGTGGCCATGATAGCCACCAAGAAGGCAGTCTTCCATAACAGGTGAGACATCTCACACCTGTGCATTGGTTCAAATGGCTTGCCTATGAGTTTTGTCAAAACCAGCAGCAACTCCCATGGTGGTGGTGATTCATGCACTGGAGGGGAAATGTGGTCAAGGCCCTTGAGGAAGTGCCAGACTATCTTCTCCTGCGCCACCAACTGCTGACTGGCCCGTGCCCGGTAAGAAGAGATGGCTGCCAGGTGCACCTTTAGGGTCATTGACTGAAGGCCCGACTGAGAGAGGGACCAAAGGTAATCCAAGGATGCTAGCCACTGGACAGGACAAAGGGTCCAACCCCTTGCCCTGACACCAAATGGAGACTCTCTTTCATTTGAAGGCATAGCACTTCCTGGTCGACTCCTTCCAAGATGCCTGCATAACGGTGAAGACATCTTTGGAGAGACCCAAGGCCTGGAACTCCAGCCGCTCAGGAACCAAGCCATCAGGTGCAGGGATTGAAGGTCCGGGTGGAGTACCTTTCCTTGATTGATGGAAAGCAGATGTGGGCATAGGGGAAGACGCCTTGGGAGCCTGCTGCTGAGGCTAAGGAGACTGGGGTACCAGAACTGGTGTGGCCAGTCCCAAGCCACCAGGATCACTTGTGCCTTGTCCCTCCTGGTGTTGAAAAGCACCTTGTGGATCAAGGGAAGTGGAAGGAAGGCACAGAAGAGGACTGGGTCCATGGCCTCAAAAAGGCATCCCCCTGCAGCGTTCCCTGCTGAAGGGGGGCAGGCACAAAACAGCCGCAGCTTTGCATTCTCCCTGCAGGTGAACAGGTCCACCTGAAGGGTGCCCCACTGGGAGAAAGGCGAACAGGTCCACCTGAGGGGTGCCCCTCTGGGAGAACAGACTGTGAACTACCTCTGGGTGGACAGACCACTCGTGCGAAGCCTCGCCCACCCGGCTGAGGGTGTCTGCCAGCTGACTGGAGGCTCCTGCCACACAGATGGCCAGGAGATCTGCCTCTAGGCTGTGCACGAGGGTTCAGACATGGAGAGCTTCCTTGCACAAAGGCAGGGAGTGCAACCCACCCTGTTTGTTGAGGTAGTACATGGTCGTGGTGTTGTCCGCCTGGACTTGGACCACTTGACCCCGAATGTGTGGAGCGAATGCAGTCAGCGCCACCCGAACTGCTCGGAGCTCCAGCAGGTTGATGTTGCATAGGGACTCCTCGGGTATCCAAAGCTTGTGGACTCTTGTGTTCCCCCAGGTGGGCACCCCAGCCCATGAGAGAGGCATCAGTCGTCAGGATGATCATCAACTCTGGACGAACAAACTGAATCCCTTCCTGCAGATGTGCTGGGACCAACTACCACTGGATGGTGTCACACATCCGCTGGGTTACAATGACCGGCTGGTCGAAGTGCCCCTTGCAGTGAAACCACTGGCTGGCCAGCTCCCACTGCAGGAAGCGCATTCTCCAGCAGGCCCAATGGACCGTGCTGGTATAGGCTGGCATTTAGCCCAGCAGGCGCAGGAAGTCCAGGGCAGGGCGCAATTGCGCAACCCAAAGTGATCAGGCAAAGGAAGAGAGAGCCTCCGCCCTGTCCACTGGGAGCCGGGCTCTGGATCTGCAAAGGTCGAGCTCTGCCCCAATGAAGCTGATCACCTGCAAGGGTACGAGTTCAGACTTGGCCTCGTTGACCAGGAGGTCAAGTTTGACGCAGGTCTAGAGGGCCAGGTCCCTGGACTGCTCCACCTCCTGCCTGGAGGAACTTGATATCAGCCAGTCGTCCAGGTAGGGATAAACCCGAACCCCTCTGCACCTCAGGTAAGCTGCCACCACTGTAATGCACTTGATGAAGACCCTGGGGGTTGAGGAGAGGACGAAGGGCAGGGCTTAGTACTTGTAGAGGGTTCCCTTGGCCCGAAAGCGGAGGAACCTTCAGTGAGATGGACGAATTGGGACATGAAATAATGCGTCCTGAAGATCTAGGGAGCAAAAGCACATGTTTCGCTCTGGAGATGGCATGACCTGAGACAGAGTTAACATCCTGAAGGTGCGCGACCTGAGGAACTTCTTCAGGTCATGCAGATCCAGAATGGGGCACCAGCCCCCCCCCATCCGCTTTGGCACCAGGAAGTACCTAGAGACAAACCCTGGGTGTTCCGGAGGATCCACGACAGGAACCATGACCTCCTTGGAGAGGAGCTGGGCTATGTTGTCTCCGAGAACTGACAGCACGTCTGCGGAAACCAAGTCCTCACATGGCACGTGGGCTCGGCAAGGAGGGTACTGCTCGAACTCCAGAGGCAGACCCTGACCCACCATTTCTAGAACCCACCTGTCTGTGGTGATTGTGGACCAGGCAGAAAGGAAGTGACAGAGCCGACCCCCAAGGGAGGACCCAGCGGAAGCGTGCCAGGCATGAAGGAGGCACCCTGCATCCCGTCACTGGGCAGACTTGGAGGAGGGCCTGGCTGAGGGGCTACTGGAGCCTCTCGCTCCTGGCTTATGGACAACCGAGGCCAATGACTTGGGCCGAGGTCGCCAAGCCTGAGCCTGCTAGCCAGCCGGTTGCTGGACTGGCTTGGTTGCAGGAGTGGAGGTGGACCAAAAGGCTTCCATTTCTGATACTGCTTGGAGCCCTTGGGGTCTTTCTGGGCAGATGTCACAGAGTCCAAGGTGGCACTGGACTTCTCAAAGCGTGTAAAGTGATCCTCGACCCTGGGCCCGAACAAGTCGGTGCCCTGGAAAGGGACATCTGTCAGCTTGTGCTGAGTGTCTGCCCTGAAGTTCGAGATCCTCAGCCAAGCCCTGCGGCGCATGGCCACTGAGGCCACCACAGAGCGGGCACAGGAGTTCCCAATGTCCATGGTGGTCATGGAGCTGTTGCTTGGCCACAGCCCGGCCCTTGGTCTCGGACCTGTTTGACCGTGGTCTAAAGGTCCGCAGGCAGATGAGGAAGCACCCCATCTAAGATGCCCAGCAGGGCATGGGAGAAGTGGGACGCGAGGAGGCAGCACAAACCTTCTTAGCTGCATGGTCCAACTTCTTGGACTCCTTATCAGGTGGCTTGTTAACATCCCCGGTGTTGCCGGAGCACCAGAACACAGAGTCAGCCACCAACCCCTCGGCCGATGGGTGCTCTGTGAATCCTGAAAGGGATCCGGTGAGTACCACATACTTGCGGGACATCTGGGCTGAAGGCACAGGGCAGGAAGTGGGGCACTGCCAGAACTCCAGGGCAGGGCCGAGACAGGCCTCTGCCACTGGGAAAGCCTTTGTCAGAGAGTCTCCCCGGTCGAGGATCTCGGTCAACGGATAACAAGCCCATTTCTGGACGGGCTCTATCTTCATACCCGTCGACTCAGAGATCAGACAAAGGAGGCCCATGAAAGAGGATGGGCCTTTATCCATTGAGAGATCCCCCATGAACTCCACATCGACCAGAGGGGAATGCAGGGAGGAATCGGCGGACGGTCAGGAGTGACGGTGACTGACAGCCGATGGGGAGGCCCCTTGGCTGTCCGGGACTCCTTAGTCAGAGCACCGTCCATCGGCTGTTCAGGCGGCAGTTCCACCATGATTGGCAG
The DNA here is from genome assembly GCA_016271365.2 of Neoceratodus forsteri. Classification (NCBI taxonomy): domain Eukaryota; kingdom Metazoa; phylum Chordata; order Ceratodontiformes; family Ceratodontidae; genus Neoceratodus; species Neoceratodus forsteri. The sequence goes on along the minus strand of CM057456.1, from coordinate 333,436,591 downwards.
AGTAGCTGGAATCGACAGAGTCGGGACCGTTTCAATTGGTTCCGTTGGCAGAGTTGGCATCGACCGTTTGGGTGACAGCCAGGTGATGGCCAGTGTAGAAACTGGGGTCAGTTTGTCACAGGCAAACACCAACTGTTGCCACATCAAGTCCTTTGTAGCGTTGACGCAACTTGCACTGAAGACTCTCCTCACCTGCGGACGAAGAATTGCGGCACCACCGCTTCCCGTGGTACCGAGAGTGGGAACGCCAAAGATGGCGGGACCAACTCGACCCACGGGAAGACTGAAACCTCGACCTCAGCCACCGGAGGGATGGGCTGGCGGGGCTCAGAGGGAGTCAGTGATTGCTGAAGCTCCTCCTGGTCAGGGTCAGGGACCAGAGGCGGTGGGTCAGCGGACTGATCCATTCCTCCAATGCTCTGCTTCAGGTCCGGGGTCCTAAACAAGGAAGTATCGGCCTTTTCCGTCGACAAATGGTCGGTCGCCTCAAGAAAAATCTCGGCTGGGACTTCGATCAGCGTCTCGGCCAGCAAGCCTAACGGGGTTACCATGGAGCCAGCGACCAAGGCCGAGGAGTTGACTGAAGTCAATGTAGGGAAGCGCGGCAATCGGAAGCCCTAGACCGAGAGCACTCCCAATCCCATGATCGGTGACGAGTCTTTTCTTTATTAGACTCTTTTTTTAGATTTAGATTTGCTGGTGGGTCCCTGACTGAAGGTCGGCAGAGACTGGCATAATTCTTTAAAGAAGCCTGTAAAGGTCAAGCCCAGCTGAAGCGGCATGATGGCAGAAGCCAAGGAGGAATGGGCTGCGGCCTGGGACACCTCCTCTTCGAAGGCAGCAAGCTGCTTGGTGGACCCCGCAGCCATATACATCACCCCAAGGACATCCTTGGATTTGACTGGTGAGTTCCACGGCGCCAGGCAGGCCAGTTTCAGGCAGGTGAGACGATCATCCAGAATAGTCGGGTGAAATGAGTGGCAAAAGTCGCAAGCCTGGGGATCGTGGTCGTGCCCCAGGCATTAGACACACGTGGCATGTGGGTTGGTCCTGGGCATCTTCTGCCTGCAAGGGCACCGGCAGAACCCAGGAGCGGACTTATCGTTCATCGCAGTCGCGATTGAAGATCGTGCTGAAGACAAAAACTCGTAAGAGTTGGTTTGGAAGTAATTCCGAAGAATTTAAGCACTAGGGCCTACTCAACACAGGAGCAGTAAGGAGAGAACCTGCTTCTTCCAGCGGAAAGGAAGATCAGGCGTCATGGGGCAGAGCCAAGGGAGTTACCACCTGGGTGGGTGGGAGGAACCAGCTTGAAGACTTTCCGGCACATCTTAAAGGGAAAGGACACTGCCAGAAAGTGTGGATAGAACATCACATCCACGTCCCTAGAAAGATACCATTCGTATGGACCTTCTCCCCCGTTTTTTATTTTTGTTCCAATCACTCCCTTTGGATATACACTGAAGAGATTGGCATAAGATTAACAAGACTGCACCCCGGCAATTGTAGCCAAATATAAAAATACGGAACAGGGAAAATGCTGGCAAAACTGTGGATTTGCCATGGCCGACCTGGAGCACATGATCTGGTCTTGTTGTTATCTCAAACAATATTGGCAAGAGGTTACAAAAGAACTAAGCCAAATTTATGAATGCCCAGAATTGTTCACTCCAATGTATATCTTAAAGTAGTGTTATGTAAGAACTTACCATAACAGTAGATCTTCGAGAAGAACTCCTACAGCAGGCTACAGCACAATGAGTATGCCACCAGGCACTAGGACTCCACGGAAAACTTCTAGCCAGTAGTACCCAGCTGGGGCCTGCCCCTTATGTCGGTCTGCCCATCGACATCACCCTCTGTATACAAGAGGCAGTCTCCAGCCCCACCTCAGTTCACCAGCCGGAGACCAGGAGGTTACTTAGCAGGAGAGATCTGAGGCAGGTGCCAAAACAAATCCCAGAAGGAGAAATTTAATAGGGGGATGGAAAGAAAAAATTACTCACCTTATTAATGTTGTTTCTTCTAATGGAGTCTTACTATATTATGACAATTGCAGTTTGTCCCACCATTAGAACTGCTCCGGAGGTGAAAGAGTTAACTCCCATTCTAAGAATGGAACTTAGAGCACGAGCTCGGTTAGAGAAGCTCTGTCTGGGTTATTTCAAACCCAAACTGTCAGATCTTCGTGACAAAAACTCACTAAGGTCTGTGTGGAAGCTGTAACCTACACTAGCCGACTGGCTACCTAAACATTAATACCTATTGCTGGTCCCAACACAAAGACTCAAGTCAGGGGACCAGAAGTAATAATATAATATAAAATAAAAACACCACACCAAAAACCCCAAGAAGGGTGGAAAACATATAATGGGCATAACTAGTCATACTAGGCTGCCCACCCCATACCCAAGTAGAAGTTCTGAGAGGGGCAGGCTGGGAGGTCTTAATATAGCAAGACTCCATTAGAAGAAACAACATTACTAAGGTGAGTATTTTTTTCTTCAAACAACATGAAGTCTTGCTATATTATGACAATTGCAGACTACACAGCAGTACCTCCATGGAGGAGGGACAGAACCTACTTAGGGAATAGGCTCTGAAGCACAGCTGTGCCAACTCGAGCATCTCTCCTGGCCTGGGCATCCAGGAAGTAATGCTTGGTGAAAGTGTGTACCGTTTTCCAGGTAGCAGCTTGACATATCTCTAAGATAGGGATGTCTCTGGCAGCAGCTAGAGACACAGCTGTACCTCTGGTAGAATGAGCCCTCAGGCCAGAGGGGGGAACTCTCCCCAGTTTCTGATAACAAAATTGGATACAAGAGACAATCCACCTGGCAACTGATCTCTTAGTGGCAGGTCTCCCTTTCCGACCTCACCGTGAGAAAAAGTTGGAGGATTCGAACCTGTGACCCTTGGTACGTTCTCTATAGTAACTTGGGCCCTCTTAACATCTAAACTGTGCAATCTCCTCTCACCAGAGGAAGAATGTTCAGTGAAAAACACTGGAAGGAGATAGATTGGTTAAGATGAAATCTGAAACCACCTTAGGCAAAACTTCCTGTTAGTCCTGAGGACCACCTTATCCTGTGGAAAGAAATAAAGTCGTTTCTACTGACAAGGCTTGCAACTCACTTATGCCTGGCAGAAGTGACAGCAATAGGAAAACAGTTTTCCAAGTTATACTTAAGCTCTGCAGAAGACAGAGGCTCAAAGGGGTTGCATTAACTGGGCAATGCAAACATTAAGGTCAGGCAGGGGCCGATCCTAAAAGGTGGATTAGTATGAGTAATCCCTTAAAAACTTGGAAAATACAAGGTGAGCGGAAAGAGGAGGCTTTCCTGCTGAAACAAAAGCAGAGACAGCTGCCAAATGTATATCAGGGTAGCTGGTCTCAGGCCCAAGAATTAAGATGGACCATATAGTCCAAAACAATGGGCAAATCAGCAGATTCCGGGAAATATGTTTCCCAGCACACCAAATGGAAAACCTTTCCACTTAGAATTATAAGTAGCTCTAGTGGAAGGCTTCCAGAAGCCTTTTAGGATTTCAAGAACACCCTGACAAAGGTGTAGGTCAGCAATTCTAACTCCTCAAGAGCCAGGCCTTGAGGTTGAGGGATTTGAGGTTCGATACCAAACTCTCCCCTGGGCACAGGTTAACAGGTTGTGATTCCTGGGGAGGCACAGGGGAAGATAGACTGTTAGGGACAGAAGGAGTGGGTACCAGGGCTGCCTGGCCCAATCTGGGGCAATCAGAATCACCCTGCAAGGCTGGGATCTGATTTTGACTAGCACCTTGAATAGGAGAGGGAAGGGGGGAAAGGCATAAAGAAACTTCCCTTCCCAATCTAGGAGAAAGGTATCCAGGGGGACTGAGCCCAACACTGGGGGCCTGCAACAGAAAAGTGGAAGTTGGTGATTGTCTGGGGCTGCAAAAAGATCTATCTGAGGGGTGCCCCATCTGGCAAAAACTATCCCCAGTACTTGAGGATCCAGAGACCATTCGTGATGGCCCTGGGAAATCCTGCTGAGAGCATCTGCTAGGACATTGTCCTTTCCTGGAAGATGAACTGCTATGAGGGAAGTGTTCGGGAATGGCCAGAGACCACAACTTCATTGCCTCGTGCACAAGGTCAAGACCGAGTGCCCCTGCTTGTTGATGTACCACATTGTTGTGGTGTTGTCTGTTCTGACTTGTACCACTTTGTTCTGAACAGACGAGAAAACACTTGAAGTGCTAAAAGACAGCTCTGAGTTCCAGCAGATTGATGTGGAGCAGAGATTCCTGGGGACCACACTCCTGAGTGGAGAGTCGCTCCATGTGGGCTCCCCACCCCAGGAGGGAAGCATCTGTAGTGAGGGTCAAGGAGTGAGACAGAGGAATGAAGGGGACCCCCAGTCTTAAATTGCTCTGATCCTGCCACCACTGGAGGGCTTGGATCAGGGTTCGGGTCACTGGGACCAACTTGGAAAGGGGGTCTCTTTTCTGAGACCAAAAGGCTCTCAAGTGAAACTGAATGTCCCTCATCTGAAATCTTGCTCCTTGCACTACGGCTGTGGACACAGCCATGTGCCCCAGGAGCTGCAAAAAGTGTCTTGCTGGTCGAGAGACCTGCAGAGTAGAGGAAGCCAGAGCACCAAGTTCCTACCCTCTCTAAGGTAGGAAGGCTCTGGCCTGCTTTGTGTCCAATTCTGCACCTATGAAGGTGAGCACCTGAACTGGTTCCAGAACTGACTTTGGAAGATTTAGCAAGAAGCCCAGGGAGGTGAGCAGCTGCTGGGTAACTTGCAGGTGAGATTTTACCTGTTCTGGGGACTGGCCTACAATGAGCTAGTCGTCCAGACAGGGAAAGACAACAATCCTTTGCCTCCTTAAATGAGCAACTGCTACTGCCAGACATTTTGTGAATACCCTTGGGGCAGAGGTGAGGCCGAAGGGCATTGCTCTGAACTGGTAGTGATCTGAGGGCAGTTCGAATCTGAGGTACTTTCGGTGGGAGCTTCTGATTAGGACGTGAAAATAGGCATCCTTGAGGTCCAGGGAGGCTAGCCAGTCCCCTGGCCTTAGAGAGGGTAAAATCATTGCCAGAGTTACCATTCTGAACTTTGGTTTCAAAAGGTGTTTGTTCAGATATCTGAGGTCTAAAATGGGCCGCCATTCTCCTGTCTTTTTTGGGGTAAGGAAATATCTGGAGTACAGACCCTTGCCCTGGTGTAGGGGAGAAACCCTTTCTACAGCTCTGAGAGCCAGGAGGGTTGAGACTTCTGTTTCTAGAGTAAAGGTCTCTAAAGAGTTTGCAGGTGGGAAAGATCTGATTCTCATCTTTGGGAACTTTTTGAAGCTGAGAACCAGACCCTGGCTTACTACTTCCAGGACCCACTTGTCTGAAGTTAGAGACACCCAGTTCTGAATGAAGTAAGCCAACCTGCCCCCTACGGGTAAAGGAGAATCGGCCCTGGGCACCCCATCAGGGTGTCTGTTTGGCAGGTGCTTTAGGCTGAGAGGTGGGAGCAGGCCTGCCCACACCCCGTCTGCCTCTGCCTCTGAAGAAGCCCCTCTGAGCATAAGCAGAGGAGGCCTGGGTTTGGTAAAAAGGCCTGTGAAAAGGCCTACCCCTACCCCTGGGGGTCTGCCTCTGAGGAGTGGCTTGCCACTCCTTGGCTTGGGCACTCTTACAGGTAGTCCTATATTCATCCATTTTCTTCATATAATTCTCTGTCTGCTCCCCAAACAGAGAATTTCCCACCACAGGAAAATCCATAGCCTTAGTCTGGGTATCCTGTGACAAGCTAGTACACCTGAGCCAGGCCAACCTACTAAAAGCTACAGGACGTAGCCATGACTCTAGAGGATACATCATTAAAATCACAGCAGCATGAAACTGCACCTTGATGCCTCAATGCCATCAGCAGCCACCTGTTCCAGCTCATTAGCAAGCTGGCCAGAGGCCTGTTTGGCCAAAGCCATGACAGTGTCCCATCTAGATTTTGATACCTTGCTACATAAGCCATGTAATTTGCTTGCCTGAGTCCCAAGGATGCTGCCATGTATTGTTTTTTAGCCATGGCATCAATCTTCCTGGAATCCTTGTCAGGAGGATGTGAAGCCAGGGGAATATTAGCTTTATCACAGGCTGCAGCCTGAACCACCCCAACATGACTGCATTGCTGTGAGAGGAATTCTGTGTCAGGACCTGACAGTGTGTACCTCCTGTCCATTTTTTATCCACAGGAGGCACAGAATTAGGAGTTTTTAAAATTTTTATTGTTTGTTTCCTAAATGATTTATGCAAAGGAATAGACAGTCTCCTAGACTCTGGTATATCCATCATTTCTACAAAATCAGGTTCCTCTTGCTCATCCACAGCTCCCTCCAATGGGAGCTGGAGGGTTTCAGCAACTTTTTTGTAAAACATAAAGTGAGAGGGGGACTCAGAAAACATAGGGGGAGATTCTAAAGGTCTGTCTGGGGAGATGTCCGGTTCAATGGGCACACCCAGACCCTCCAAGTCACATTCATACTGTTCATAATCATCATATTCCTGAACCGGTGGAACCGACCGAACCGACCTTTTACCAGACAGTGGCGGTTCGGACGGAACCGGAGAAAGTGACTGGACAATCTGAATAGCTCTTGCTATCTCTGCAGCGGTTGGAGAAGGAATTTTGGGCTCCACACCTGCTGATTTTCTTGTTTTCTTTACTGGAACTGGCTCATCCGAGCCAGCTTTGCGTTGGCCCGAGGAAGTCTCGCCCCGTCAGAGGGCACTCCCTCCGTTCGGTTGGCACCGAACCGGGCTGGCCATCCGGGTCAGCGGACTTTTTGGCCTCTCGTTCCCTGAGCCTGCCAACCTCTTATCCAGGGTGGCTGCAGGGAAATTTTTACAAATCTGGCAGTCTGAATTGAGGTGGTCAAACCCCAGACAATATACACATGTGGTGTGTGGGTCAGCCTTGGCAAAGACTTCCCCACACGCATCACAGTGTTGAAACCCAGTGGGTCCGGTTTTCCTTTTGGGTTTCTCAGACATAATGCCAGCCTAACCAAAAACTTGCCCTTTTAACGGCAGTGCCAGGCAAGACACCCTTATCAGTTCCTAACCGTGTCACGGGTCTTGGAAAAACGAATGAATTTGTTTTTTAGAACTGATAAGAACCGGAACCGCACTCTAAAACCTCTAATATTTGTAACTTCAAGTTTTAAAGCAAGTTGATCGGTTCAAAACCGAACCGATAACATTTACAAGTTCCACACAGAAATTAAACTGAAATTACTACGATACCACAGACAGAGCTTGAACTGATCGGTTTTATGGTTAAATAATAATATTCTCGGTTGATTTGAACTGAAAACACTGTTTAAACTGAGAAATGAACTGAGCAGTAGGAGAAATCTCGGAGCAACTGTTCAGTGAGGCGGATAAAGAATCTGACAGTTTGGGTTTGAAATAACCTAGACAGAGCTTCTCTAACCGAGCTCGTGCTCTAAGTTCCATTCTTAGAATGGGAGTTAACTCTTTCACCTCCGGAGCAGTTCTAATGGTGGGACAAACTGCAATTGTCATAATATAGCAAGACTTCATGTTGTTTGAAATAGCGCCTGCTGCAGGAGCTCTTCTTGAAGATCTACTGTTACAGTAAGTTCTTACGTAACTGTACTATCTTACTTCGAGTATGAGCTCCTGCAGCAGTCTACACCATAAGGGCCGAGTCCCAAGCAGTGTCCCCGAAGGGAAATAAAAAAGGGAGGCAGGGGTAAAAACTTCTGAATTATTTAATTAATCATTTAAGAAATTAGGCCTTGGAGCACAACGAGGCCAAATCCTGCTCTCTTTCTGGAAGCAACATCCAGGGTGTAGTGCTTAACTAAAGTATGCACAGAGTTCCATGTTGCGGCAGCGCATATGTCTGCCATTTAAACATTTTTCATGGCTGCGAAGGACAAATCCCCCTTGTAGAATGTCCCTTAACCGGTCCCGGTAAGGGTTTTTCATACTTGATGTAGATGAAGGTAATGCAATTTGTCAACCATTTAGACATGGTTTGCCTCGCAACTGGTTTCCCCAGGACCCTGGTGGCAAAGGATACAAATGGCTGATCCAATAGCTGGATCTATTTTGTACAGCTCAAATAGTAACGGAGGTTCCTGTGTATGTCTAGAGTGTGAAGGAGGGCCTCCTCCTGATTCAAATACTCGGGATAGTAAACTGGAAGGGAGATGTCTTGATTCAAAGCTAACTCAAGATACCACCTTCGAAAGAAACCTAAGGCTAGTGCGCAGAGACACCCTGTCTCTATGAAAAATTATATAAGGTTCTTTACACATCAGTGCTTACAGCTTGGAAGCTCTCCAAGCTGAAGTGATGGCTGTCACAAACCCACTCAGCAGGTCAGCCCTCTACTCCCAAACTGCCAACCTCCAAGCGCAGTCTTGTGAACAGTTTACAGAAACAGGGTAACCCTTCTGTCTGTTTTGTGGGTTCAAATCAACCTTTGGTATCAAGTCCTGGAGGGATTCAAACTGTGAACCTCTTGCTAGCGTACCCAATACACAGGCTAAGATAATTCTGTCTTCGGGGGCCAGATATCTTTGCCTACAGGCACCTAACCAGGTGTACAGAAATTAACCCTTAAAAACTGTAATAAAAGACCTCAGATTTAAAAAGCTTACCTTTTTCCAGTTTGGTATCACCACTCAAGCTAATGTACAGTGTCTGCTTTTACCATATATACTCCACTTGCAAAAGGAAAGAAATCAAAGACAGACCAAGCAGGCTCTAAAAATAGAGTTTTACTAAAATAGAAACAAAATATGTAAAACATAAAATACAGAACCAATATCACAAGAACCATACAAATCTTTTAAAAGAACAAGGTTTAAACAGTGCAGTTCCTACTACAGTACCTAGATTTGCCTCTCTCTCTAAATACCTGCTTAAAGTGCTCATAGATGTTTCTCTGTCAGAGTCTAGATAGAAGTGTCTCCCTGAAGAAAAACAGAATATTCCTTAGAGAAAACTGTATTTGCCAACCCCTTTGTGTGAGGTCACCTAGCTCCTCCTCTGTCAGAATATATAAAAACAGGATGTCTTTTCAAAATATTAAATTCTGTAATCCTCGGCACAACTCATTTTCTCTTTTCAAATGACAATTCTTTGATCTGTGAGCAGTATCCACTCTCACACAGACACCAAAGCATTTATGATTTCGCACCAGTGTACTAAACCTGGTTTCCCCCTCGAAACGTCATAAAAGGGATGCTGATTTCCCTCTTAGCAGTCAACGCTATAATTAACTTAGAAAAGTCTGTAATTAGCTTCTGGCCTTCCAGGTAACACCTTGTATCTAAAACCTGTGTGTGTGTGTGTGTGTGTGTGTGTGTGTGTGTGTGATCTCACATGCTGTTTCAGCATTTCTCAAGAGAGACAGTCCATAACCCATTTTTATATTACCAAAAAATAATACAGTGATCAGAACCAGCTGTCCAAGTATCACAATGGCAACTAAACATAATGCTTTCCAAGAGAGAAAACGTAGGTCGCAATCCGCTGCCAGTTCGAAGGGAGGTAATGTCAATTTCTCCAGAACAAAAAGGAGGTCCCATGGGAGGACAGGATCCCTAATGGGAGGCTTCATATGAAGCATGCCCCGAAGGAATGTACAGGCAAGGTTCAGTTGAGCAAGAGTCCTACCCTCCACAGGTGCATGATAAGCAGAAATGGCACAGAGATGCACCTTTATGGAAGAGTATCTCAGCCCTGCATCTGAAAGTGATAGGAGACATTCCAGGACTGACTTCACCGAGCAAGACAGTGGGTCCACGGAATGTGCAGCTGCTCAGATACAGAAGTGTTTCCATTTCATGGCATACGTGGCCCTTGTAGAAAGTTTTCTCGCTTCTACTGGGACTTCGGCCACCCTATGTGAAACTCCATGCCTGGAAATGGCCAAGTCTGCAGGAGCCATGCATGAAGGTGTAGGGACCGAAGGTCCGGGTGGACTAACGTGCACATGTCCTGAGATAGCAAGCTGGATAAAATTGGTAGATGAAACGGAGGTTCCACTGCTAATTATTGTAAAAGAGGGAACCATATCTGACATGGCCAGAAAGGAGCTACCAAGATCACTGTGGCACGATCCATCTGTAGTTTGAGTAACACCCTCTGTAGAAGGGGAAAGGGAGGGAAGGCGTAAAGGAACCTCCCTGTCCAACAGAGACAAAATGCGTCTCACCAAAAAACAACATGCCCGGGATCTAGCAAGCAGAAATTGAGCAGTTTGGGACGCGAAGAGGTCCAGCTTTGGACGTCCTCATCTTTCGAAGAGGTCGTCCACCATTTCTTGAAGCAGCTCCCACTTCTTGTTTCTGGATCACGAGCGGCTGAGCTCGTCTGCCAGGATGTTTTGGACTCCTGGAACATGAACTGCTGTCAGTGTGAGTCCGTGTTCTAGGGCCCAGTACCACACTCTCATGGCTTCTCTGCACAGAGGGTAGGAGTGCGTCCCCTGCTGCTTGTTGATATAAAAGATCACTGACATATTGTTGGTCTGGAGAAGCAGGGGAATATGGGAAAGGTGAATCTGAAAGGCCTGCATGGCATACAGAATCGCCCTCATCTCTAAGATGTTGATGTGCAGGGACACGTCTATGTCTGATCATGTGCCCAGAGTATGGTGATTCTGCAAATGAGCTCCCCATCCTAGACCCGATGCGTCTGTGATGAGGATCTGGCTCAATGAGTCTGTTTGGAATGGAACTCCTGAATCTAATTTTGGCGAAGTCAGCCACTATGACAGCGTTTGCTGGACAGCCCTTGATACTCTTATCAGGTGGTCAAGATCTTCGGACATCTGATCCCACTGCATACTTAGGTTCCACTGAGGAACTCTCATATGTAAGCATGGCAGGGGTACCATGGGTATGGATGCAGCCATATGCCCTAGGAGCTGCAGCATGGTTGTTGCTGTGACTAGATTGGCTGAAGCGACTCTGGAGGCCTGGTCTCTCAGTTGAGTGGTTCTGTCAGGTGGGAGAAAGGCTCTTCCCTGCTGTGTATCCAGGATGGTCCCTATGTACTGTAGACATTGACAGGGCCAAGGACAGGACTTTGGGAGACTGACCGTTATCCCCAGCTGTTGGAACATATGAAATGTGTCAGAAAGGGTGTGGATTAACTGCCACCTGATGGGGGCCATTAGGGAGTCAATTATCTAGGTAAAGGTAGATGAAATGACCCTGTCTGCGAAGAGCAGCTGCCACTACTGCTAGGCATCTGGTGAACACCCTCCAAGCCGAGGAGCCCGGAATTGGTAATGGTTTCCTTGAAAGGCGAACTGAAGATACCTTGTGTGAGCTGGAAACACTGGTATGTGCAAGTATGCGTCTTGCATATCCAGAGAGCATAGTCAGTCCCCTTGGTGCAGCATAGGTATCAACCCTGGTAAGGTTACCATTCTGAACCTTTTGTATTCGATGTACTGGTTCAGGTGACTCTGGTCTAATATGGGTCTTAAGTCCCCAGTCTTCTTGGGGACCAAGAAGAAATGGGAGTAATACCCGGTTCCCAGTTGGGAGGGGGGGAACAGGCTCAATTGCTCGTTTTGAGAGCAAGGTCTGGATTTCTTCCCTGATGAGGGCTATGTGGGTGGGAGGATATTGAGGGGGCTGGAGGTTTGTCCGGAGGAAGTTCAGTAAACTCCAACATATAACCCTTCTCAATAATGTCCTGCACCCATAAATCTGTTGTGATATTGGTCCACCTGTCTAGGTAGAGGGAGAACCGACGCCCTACTGCTTCCCCTATCGACTCTGCTGGAAGAGGGGGGCTGGCAGGAAGTCATGTGTGTATGTCTGGGGTGGGCAGCGAAGGCTGGGAGGATTTTGGATTCCTAGGTCCAGTGTTCCCTGCTGGTTGGGAGGGGAGCCTTCCTCTTGAAAGTGCCTCAGGACTGTTGGTTTCTCTGTCTGTTGGCACCCTGGTGCCGAAAGGGCTTGCGCTTAGCTTGCTGACGGTCCGACCGATACATGTGGTGAACGGACTGGACTGAGTCTTGCAGTTCTGCTATTATCTTTTATACCTCCTCTCCGAAGAGGACAGATCCGTGGAATGGGGCATTAAGGATAGAATCCTGGAGGTCCTACTGAAAACCAGATTCTCTCAGCCAGGAGTGGCGATGGAGACACACACCAGTGGCCGCTGTTCTGGCTGCTGTGTCCGCCAAATCGTAGGATGCCCTCAACACATGTTTTCCTACGTCCAGGCCAGACTGAAGAACGTCCAAAAGCTCAGTGCGTGATGGGTTATCCGGCTGCTTTTGGGCCAACTCAATGGCTTTCTTCCATAAAGATTTTTGGTACAGCACCATGTGGGAAAAAAATTTAGGGACCGTATGGAGCATGTGGAAACAGCATGGGCTCTCTTACTGAACTGGTCTACCTTCTTAGATTCCTTGTTGGGGGGCTGTAAGCTCTTATGTTTAGGTTACTTTGTCCTGCCGTGAGCTGCAGTCAGGACCATGGAGTCTGCCCTTGGATTTTCTCCCAAAAAGGGCTCTGCCTTGGGAGGCTTGTACAGTCTGTCTGCTTTCTTGGGGATGGCTGAAAAAGAGGAAGGGTGGTCAATACAAAACTGAGAGAGGAATAAGGTCTCAGGTCACTCATTCTTAAAAAGGTATGAAGCCTTTTCCTCTCCAGGTCCAATTCCACGGTGTCCCATTGATTTAGGAATTGGATGTGGCACATCACATTCATAAATGTCGGGTCATCTGGGTGGGAGACGTGGGTGAACTGTGGGGACCCTCTAGCTCAGGAGCGTAATCTCTAAAAGAAGAGTCTGAGGAGTGAGGGCGGCTTCTGGAGGAGGTAGATGAGGCTGACCTCAAGCGTTTATGCCCACGCCGGTGTCTACTCCTGTCGTCTGAGGAAGATGACCTGGAGGAGGAGTGGTGGTGTCTGCCCCATGCCTGGTATGCTCTGAGTCAGATCTTCTTGGAGTTGGGCTCCTAGGTGTGTGCGGAGACTGTGGCCGGGAGTCTAAGACTGGTGCTTTGTCCGGGACCAGTGTAGGGAGTTGTGGAGGAGGGAGCTTATCCTTTTTAAATAAATCTCCCTTTACTGTGTTCCACCATGAAGTAAAGAGTTTCCCAATGTCTGCCAGGGGGACCATCGATACTTGCGGTGGTGGTACACCACTGGGGTCCACGGGAGTACCGGTAGGGTTGCTTGGTCCTGGAGTCTCATCATGAGGCACATGAGGACTCGGTGGAGTAGCACGGTATGTCTGCCTGTTGTCGGGTTCCCTGACGTCATGTCGTCGGGTACTGAGGGGGGTTTGATCTGGCGACTTGTCAACAGGTGGCCTGTCGTCAGGCTGTTTAATGGTCTGAGCTGACGCCGGCCTCTGAGATGGTGGCTTCACAGGTGTCCAACTTGTAGTGGTGGTTGCGGACATCTTGGCCTTCGACGCCTTACCCTGTGGCGTCTGCTGCTGGTCCTTCCATTTGTCGGAAGACCGTTTGTCCAGGACATGTGTTAAGGTCTTAGTTTTATCTGCCGATGACTTGTCCGTGGGAGAGCATTCCCTAGAGTGGGAATGCTCCCGGCGTCTGTGTCTGTCATCTGAGGCTGACGACGAGCCGGAGGCTGAAGACGCCTGAACCTTATCAGTAGAAGTCCCTATCTTAGGCCCTGAGGACTGCTGAAAGGACCTAAGGCTGAGGGATGGACCTGAGGGTCCTTGCCCTGAAGAGCTGCTGCCCACTGAGAGGGTAAGGGTGGAAGCCTTCATCAATGGCAGGCCGGAGGAAGTTAGGCCTGATGGAGGGGATGAGTCTGCTCTCTCTCGAGAGAGCGTGAACTGGAGTGCTTTGCGAGGAGACTTGGATCTGGACTCTGACCTACTGTGCTCCTTGTCCTGCTGTTGGTTCTTCCCTCCTGAGTGTTTCTCCCTGTGGGAAGTTGGCGACCGGGAGGCTGAGAAGCTGACCTTCGACGGACGTTGAAGGGTGGTGAGCTGCTGCTCCATGATGTAGGCCTGGAGAGTCTTGCAGCGACGGGTTGGGGTTCATTGGTTGAATTTGCCAGAGTCTGGGTAGTCTTTAACATCGTGAACAGGCACTAAACAGAAGAGGCACTGAGAATGACAGTTATTTGCAGGAATTTGCCGCCCGCACAGACACTTGGATTTCCATCATGAAGTTGAAGAAGACGGAGACAACATAAACTAAGCGTAATATCAATACTGTACGAAAAAATAAGAAAAACGGGTACGTTTTACTTAAGAAAATGGCGGTCGACAGATTCAATGAGGCGTCCGAGTAGCCGAAGTGCATGGGTCGACGGCGGGAAAAGAACTAAGGTAGGGCTGGTGACTGCCCCTTTATACAGAGGGTGACATCAGTGGGTGGACCAACGTAAGGGGTGGGCCCCAGCTGGGTATGTTGGTTAGAAGTTTTCAGTGGAGTCCTAGTGCCTGGTGGCAGAGTCCTTATGGTGTAGCCTGCTGCAGGAGCTCATACTCTAAGTAAGATTGGCAGTGACCCTACGGGGTTTAAAATAAGCAGAGATGTATATAGACAGACAATTCTCCTCTTACTGATAGCCAAAAGAGTGATAACTAGGCTCTGGCACACCACAAGAATACCGACAAAACACGATTGGAGAACGCTTGCCTATGAAGTATATAATTTAGAGCGTCTCGCTGCTTAAAATTCAGGCTCGTCTCCCCATGTCTGAAATAAGGTGGCACAAGTGGGTTATGTACCAACTGGACCGCTACCCAGATTTTGTGCCTTGAACTTCTGGAGGGAAACAACAGCCCAAACAGCAGGGAATTTGTGTATCCAAGAGTGTCTCAATTTGCTAATACTTATTGCAGTTATAGACAAAGAAGGCAGAGGTGCCCCTCCCTCCCTCCCCCCCTTGGGGGGAACAACACATTCCCTTCCCCCTACTGACTTCATGTTTCGTCCTGTTTTTCTTCCTTACTATCTATCTATATTTTACCACTGCAACCTTAGTGAACTATCCATTTCTGCTTACTACCTTACTTCTTTGTATTTCCAATCTCAAATATAGATAACCAGAATATGTTAGGTACTACCATTCTTTACTTAGAATAGAACACTTGGACGATATATAATTTAAACAGTAATAGACACTATAGTAATAAGGATGTTAAATGGATAATTACACGAGGAAATGGAATGTCATTTTTTTTTAATTTACAGTTTATTCAGTTTTTAGAGGTTACGTAGATAGTTGATTCTTATCACAGTTACATATATTGAGTTCTTTACAGCTTATATACAAGAGAAATAGTACTCTTTTTTATAATACAGATTTATGATTAATGCAGGGTATCCTCCTTCGTTTATTTTAATATGGCAACATCCTCCCTATGTGTCATCACCCATAACAACCATTTATTCCATGCTAGCAACACACTTTCCAGTTTCAAATTTATAGCTGCTCTCAGTTTCTCCATTCTATAAATTTGCAATACAATATCTTCCCATTCTCTCTGAGAGGGGGGAGAAATCGCCCTGTAACCATTTGCATGATATTGCTTTTTTAGCTGCTAGCAACATGA
This sequence comes from Neoceratodus forsteri, assembly GCA_016271365.2. Classification (NCBI taxonomy): domain Eukaryota; kingdom Metazoa; phylum Chordata; order Ceratodontiformes; family Ceratodontidae; genus Neoceratodus; species Neoceratodus forsteri. The sequence continues at coordinate 333,420,999 of CM057456.1, read as the reverse complement.
TCGTAAGAAGCTTCTGGGCTGTCCTCCCTTTAATCTGCTTTGGGAAGTGGTGTAGGATAGCCAGTTGGGGGGTCAAAACTGTAATTTCTGTGAACAGCTCTGATAAAGCCTCTTCTACTTCCTTCCAGAATGTTGTAAGCCTGGGGCTATCCCAAAATATGTGTGTATGTGTGGCACAGGGCTCCCCACACCCTCTCCAGCACCCAGAGCTGTGTGTCGGATCATATTTTCCCACTATTTGGGGTGTTCTAAAATATCTTATGCATTTCCAGGTGAAACCCTTCCACAAGAAAGAGGATGTAGTCTGGTACATCCTGGTATAAACTGTATTCCATTCCTCATCTGTAAAGATGGCCTCCATGTCTTGTTCCCATTTGTATTGTGAAGACGTAAGTGTCTGTGTGGTGGGAGCCTGAAGGGATTTATATATCTGTGATATTATATGGCCTGGGATTGTTCCATCCATAGTTGTGATTATTACCTGTATCAGGGGGTGGGTCCCTCCAAATTCCCAATTAAAATCATTTTTTTCTGCACAGTAATGTCTAATCTGGAGGTATCTTAAGTAATCCCGCTGTCGGAGATTAAATCTGTGCTGCATTTCTGGGAATGTTAAGAACCGACCCTCTCCGAAGAACTGATACAGATATTTTAACCCTGATCTTTTTTTTTTTTTTTTCTATTTTTGTGCCCTACCTGCCGCCTTGCATCCGCCTGGTCACGGACCCCTTCGACCTCCACCTCCATTTAGCAGCGTCTCCCCAAAGCCCCTGGCTTATCCCAGAGTGGGGTTGCGGCCCCCAGTAGCACCGCAACACTGATATTAGGCGGGGGGCCTGGAGGCCAATCATAAGGCGGAGGGGCAGGCCTCCATAGATGTGGCAAGCAGTGCGAGTTTTCTCCCTGTATATGAGGGCAGGAACGTGCAATGACGACCAGCGTCCACCCCACCCGCCTGACGTGCTGGCATCAGTGCTATAGTACACCCGGCCTTCACCAGGTGTCCATAGTGCACTGGACACACTACCCGCCTCCCCCCCCCGGAGAAGAAGAGCAGTCGCAGGACACTCGATCCTTCTCATCCGGCCAGCCTTCCAGCAACATGGGTCTGTTCCCGAACCCGGGACAGTGGCACCACATGTCAGCACCATGCCCCTGTGCCAGGGGGATGGTCCATTTTAAACCTGATCTGTGCCATTGCTGGCATATGTGATCCAGCCTGGCTGGTATAAAATTAGGGTCTGCCGCAGGGATGGTCAAGATGGTGGCAGAGTCCTTAATTAGGGGATTCCGTAGAACCCTTCTATATGTATTCAGAATGTGTGAATTCAGATTCTACTTTTGCTATGGAGGAAGTGGTGTGAAGGAGTTTGTCCAGATTTCCCTCTGCTTCTGTAATTTCTATGGTTCTCCAGTGATTGTCCAATCCCCCATCCAGCCGGTAATGGGCAAGTGCCATCACTGCTGCCTGGCAGTATTTGTCAAGATCCAGAAGGGCCAGACCTCCTTCTGATTTGGGGAGGTATAAAAGTTTAAGTGCTTTTCGGGGTTTCTTGCCCTGCCATATAAATTGCGAAAGTGATTTGTTCCATTTCTGGAATTCTTTCTTCTTTGGCATTATATAGGGGTGTTTTGAAAAAGGTACAGGAATTGGGGGAGGATGTTCATCCTGACTGAATCCACTCTCTGGGTTAGGGATACAGGGAGATGGGTCCACTTTCGGATGTCCTCATCGATTGCTGCTGTTAGGGGCATATAGTTTATATTATATACAGAGTTGGGATCTTTATGGACTATAATTCCAAGATATTTAAGTCAATCTCTTTTCCATTTAAAGGGAAACTTATCTAAGATGTCCGGGGATTATAGTGATACTTTAGGACCGCTGTCTTTTTTGCATTTAATTTATATCCTGAGAGTGTCTCTACCTCATTTAGGTGTTGAAACAGCCTGGGCAGGGAAGAGTCTGCGTGGGTTAAGTAGACGAGAAGATCGTCTGCATAATATGATACTTTATGTTCTGTGCCTGCTACAGTTACTCCTACGATTCCTGGGCCCTCTCTTATTATTTCTGCTATAGGTTCTGCACAGAGTGCAAATGATAGTGGGGATAGAGGGCATCCCTGATGGGTCCCCCTAGTCAGTGGAAAGTGGTCCGAATATGTTCCATTTACCTTTATAGTGGCTCGCGGGGGAACTGTATAGTGCATTAATAATCTCTCTAAAATCCTGAGGGAAGCCAAATTTTTCGAGAGCATGCTTTAGAAACTTCCAAGGTACCCTATCAAAAGCTTTCTGTGCATCCATACAGAGTAATAGAAAAGAAGAGGAGGACTTACCGATTTTCTCTAGGATATAGACTGTGCGCTTTATGTTGTCCATGGTCTGTCTATGTGCTATAAACCCTGCTTGGTCTCTATGTATAATGTTTGGGAGAATATTATTCAATCTAGAGGCTAAAATATTAGCATAATATTTACAGTCTTGGCCTGTATGAGTCACAGTTCACTGGGTCTTTGTTAGGTTTTAAGAACACTGAAATAGTAGCATAATGCCAGCTTTTGGTTGGGGGGGGGGGCAGTGTCTCTCCTTCTTGTAAGTCTCTGTATAGGTCTCCCATTAGGGGTAGCAAATTTGTTTGGAAAGCTTTATAAAATTCTGGTGTAAAACCATCAGGGCCAGGGTTTTTGCCAGACTTCACTTTTTTTTTTTTGTACTTTATGTTTATTAGGTTATCATCAATAAACATTTGACAAATATATTCCTCATACAAGGTAGTACACAAAAATTTCAGTAGGTATAGTTTATAAACAGTATTTTGTTATCCTTGTATTCTTGTACAGTAGGAGCTGGGGGTTCCCTAATATAGCTCTGAAGAAACAGAACTATTGTCCCAAAAAAATGTCCTAACACATTGCCAGCCTCTTCAAAGGAAAAAGGTATTTTCTATAGGTAGTATTATTAGGTAGTATAACACAATACAACAATTGCTATTTAAACCTGGTATAGTGAGAATAATCCCATAAGTAGGCCCTTAAGTAGCATCCCCTAGTTAAGTAGAAAGGCATAAAACTTGGTAAATTAACCATCAACAGAAAAATTAAAAACTTTAGATCTTAATTCTTTGACACTGGTTACATATTCTTTTAACATTAGTAAGGCTGTGCAGTAATACAGGTTTGAGCCAGTACACTGTGCAGTTCTGGAGACCTTACCTACGTAAGGACATAGACAGGGTAGAGAAGGTTCAGAGGAGGGCAACAAAGATGGTGCATGGATTGCATCACAAGTCCTATGAGGACAGGTTGAAGGCACTGAACATGTACTCCCTGGAGGAGAGGAGGGAGAGAGGGGATATGATAGAGACATAAAAGTATCTTACAGGGAGGAACAGGGTGCAGGAATGCACTATTTTTAAGCGAACAGATGTTCCAGGACTAGAGGGCATGGGATGAAGTTGGAGGAGGGCGATTCAGAGGAAGCGTGAGGAAGAATTTCTTCACAGAGCGGGTGGTGGACAAGTGGAACACCCTGCCAGAGGAAGTGGTGGGGCTGAAACAATTACAGGATTTAAGAATGCATGGGATAGACATAAAGGAATTCTGGAGGTCAGGGGTAAGGGGCAACAGACTTCCTGGAAAACATAAACTGAACTTACAAACTTAAATGGGCAGACTGGGTGGGCCATTGGCCCTTATCTGCCGACACTGTCTATGTATCTATGTATCCTATTCTCTCCCCACTCTACAATAGAGCTCCACATATATAAAAACTTATTTAAACCTTCCTCACAAAATAAGAATTTAAAGACAAAGTCAGATTCTATCAGGCTCTTAACTGCCCCCACTATAACTTCTGATCCCATCAAACATTAGAGTCCAATATACTAAATTATATTTTATATATTGTCCCTGAGAGTCACTGCACAGAGTTCTTACTGTTCTGGATATATCAAGTCCAACTTCAATCCTCTGCATCCGATTCATCAAGCTGCAAGTTTGGAGCATTCTTGCGCCCTACAAACTCCGATTCCACCTGCTCAACCCGACGCCCCGCGTCTTGCGGGTTATTGAAACTCCACGTCTTTCCTCCATATACAATCCTCAGGTGGGCAGGGAGTAGGAAAGAGTGAATAATCCCCAAGGCCCTCAATCTGTGATGCACCGCATCGAAGCTCTTACGTCGGGCCCTCGTCTGGTATGAGAGATCAGGGTACAATTAAATGTCTGAAGAGTTTATAACCAAAGGGTAGTTAGATCTTGCAGCCGAAATCAAGATGTCTCGAACCTCCGAACCTGCAGTGCGCAAGAGACCAGTACGAGCTTGCTGTGATCTAGTTGGCCTTACTCTGGGATTGACCCGGTAAGCTTTTTTTTTTTTTTTTTTTTTCAGAGTGCCATTCAAAATCATCAGGGACATTTAAATGCTCCGTTAACCAGGTCGTTAGAAAATGCAGGAGATCTGTTCCCTTGACTCCCTCAGGGACTCAAAGTATGCGGACATTCCCTGAACGGATCTCGTTTTCCTGTGCTTCCATGCAGCTTCTCAGTTGAGAATTCTCCAGGGTTAGCGTAGTAACAGTAGCCATAGTGGTTATGGATCGCTCTCTGAGTCAGAGACTGTTCCCGTAAGTGTTTTTATTGCCACGTCGTGAGATTCTAACTTGCTCAGAGTCTTTTCAATCTTGGAGTCCATCACTTTCATGGGCTCCAACAAGGCTTTCCATGGAGGCTCCGTTGTAGTTGTAGCGCTCGCCTCTCCATCACATGCTGATACTGCCGCCCTGCTGATGAGGATCTTTCGGCGGTCCCTGATGCTGTGCCTTTTGACGAACCATCCTAAGTTGGATATCGTTGGACTCATGATGGTGTCAGGAATCACGATTCAATATTATTTTGATGTTTAGATAGATTTTTACTGTTGATTTTCAACTTAATCTGCTTCTACTCAGAGGAACTCTGCAAGGGTGCTTCCTTCCTAAAAGATGACTCTCTGGTGCCCCCCCCCCCCCGACTTCACCTTTTGAATTGCTAGGGCTATTTTAGAAGTATATATTTGGTTGTAATAATTTGGTTCCATGCCTCTTCTGTAAGTTGTGGTAGTTTTATCTTATTAAAAAAGTCTTGATATCTGACATCCTTGGGTTCGGTTTCCTGTTTATACAGTTGTATATAGTAATATCGAAAACCTTCTAGTATGTCTTTCGTTGTACTTAGCGTTTTCTTAGTCTTGGGGTGCCGGATTTTAGTGACTAATGATTGATGTTGTGCTACTAGCCCCTACACTTGCTTTAATTTGCCTTAGACCATCTTTTCTCCCTGCCCCCTGTTTTTCTCTAGGTAATCCACTTCACTGACACCTCTTCCCCACCTCTCTTAATACCCTCTTTCATGTCCTCTCTCTCATCCCCACCCTCTCTTCTCTGCTTCCTACCACTATCCCTTCCTCCCCCCCACCCCCGTTCATTAACCACTCAAATTGGCACTTACTGTATTGTTTTTTTTATGTATACTCTCTCCTGCAATGCCTGTTTTCTCACATTGTTTTGATCTTGTGTTTACTTGACAAAGGCAAATAAATAAAGGCCAAAAGTTTTGAGGCTCTAGCCCCCCTCCCCATAGTATTTCTGTTTCACATAGAGCAAGGCTTGCTCTGTCTTATAGTTTAGTATGTTTTGTATTTTTGTTTTAACCCTCTCTATCTGAGGAAGGAGAGTTAAGACTCCTTGGGAATGTTGTAAAACGTTTTTTTTTTTTAACTTTCTTTTTATTGTTTTCACAATAAACAGCATCATTTGGTACAATCTTCTGTCAGGTATCAATCTGAGGTTACCAAATACATACAATGTACAATTAGGATATTTAGAGCCTAGACAGTTTGGATTCAGGATAAGGGGGTAAAACTATAAAAGGTTGTAATACAATTATGACAACTAAAATAAGCTACAGCAAACTAAGGCTTTTGGGGTCGAGTACTTAAGGTTTAAATTCCCCAAAAAAGAAGTAAACTCAACATTCAGTGTTGATATGTCCCCCACTCCACAATCTTAATACTTCTAAAATAGTAAGCACTTTTAGTACAATCTGCAGCATTATTTTACCAAGCATTTTAAACCATTTAAGTCATATTTCCATCTCTGAAAACACCATAGCAAGAACTACAGTTCTAATATAATAGGAACAGAAAAAATCCTCAGGTTTATATTGTTCAATCAGGTCCCAACATCTGAACCTGAGTCACTATTATTCCGGTCTTCGGATGATTTAAACTCCCGTGAGATTAATTCGACTTTTTTACCTGCTTCTAAAGGGTCTGTAAATTGGTAAGTCTTTCCACCGTAGTAAATGCATCAAATTTCTTCCTTCGAGTGCGTGTTGCGAAGGAGAGATCCGGGAAAAGGTGTATCGTGGCTCCATTGTAGTCAAGCCCACCAATGATCTACGCCGCTTGCAAAAGACTACCCCTGATTAGGGAACTCGCCGTGATCAACAAAACCACTCTTGGTGCCTCGCCACGTGGCCCCGCAGCCCAAGGTGTAATCCGAAAAGCCTTAAGGAATTGTCCTTCCATAGTTTCTTGTGGAATGTGAAGGACTGCAGGTAGCCAGCCTTGTAGAAATGAAATAAGATCTTCCTCCTCGCTGCCCTTTGGAATCCCGACTATTCGAACATGCGATGCCCTGTTAGAGTTCTCCAACACCTCCAGCCTGTAACGGAGTTGAGCGTTTTCCTGCACGAGCTTAGAGGTTGTTGTTAAGGCCTGAGCCCCGGTTTTTTCTGCGGCTTCAGCTGTTTTATTAACTGCCTCCAGTTTCGATTTTGCTCTGCAAATCTCTGGATGATCGACTCTATCTTAGCGTCGATCGCTTGCATAGAGGCCTGTAGTGCTCTTCAAGGGGGTTCTCCATTAGCGATAGGTGTCGGAGAGCTTGCTGCTTGCTCAACCATGGCTGCATTTTTAGATCCACCTCCTGTAGCTCTCTGGTTCACGTCCCATCTCTGAGTTTGGTGTCCCCAGGCTCCGGTTTACTCAGGCTATCAACTGCTGTACTTAGATTTAGTGTTAGTCTTCAATAAATTTTGTTTTTAAAGATAAAGTTTAGTTCTTCCTGAGCTGCACTAAAATGTGTCTTGCCAGTTTGCTGCTCAACAGCCTTGGTGAAAAGTTTAATTCGCTTCTAGGTTCTTTTGTTCCTGCTCTCTTATTTTTTCTTGTTATGAGCATAACTGATCAGTTTGTTTCTAAGTATTACTTTTACTGTGTCCCAGAGTATACCTAAGGTAATTTCTGGTGTCCTATTATCTTCTATAATCTGTGGGAGTTTCTTTTGAATCATCTCTCTCAACTGAGGTCTCTTAGAAGGGTGTTATTTAAGTGCCATTGCCTGGGGAGTTTTATTTCTTCGGTGCTTAGTTCAATTATGATTAGGGCACTGTCCGATAGTAATACTGGAAAGATGTCTGCGTCTTGCATTATATCTGTGTGTTCCGCTGTTATCAGGTAGTCTGTTCTCGAATAGGAGTGGTGGGCTCCTGAGTAGTGTGTATATTGTCTCTTCACTGGGTGGAGGTGTCGCCACGCATCAATTAGTCCTAACTCTTTAAACAAGTCGTCTGCCATGGCACTGGCCAGTTATCGTCCTGGAAGGACATGGGTTTGTACTGTCTCTTCCTGAATCCTGAAGAAGATTGAAGTCTCCTCCTAGGATCAGTATCCCTTGCTGGAATTTCAATACCCCAGGTGGGATATAAATGCTTCCTATTGTGTATTGTTGCCCCCCCCACGTTCCTCTGACCATTGCCAGACATCCTTCTTTATCGTAACAGGAATCTTGTACCTGGAATGAGGAGTTTTTAGGGATTAAAACTGCCACTCCCCTTCTCCTTCCCGATGAGTATGTACTGGATACTACCATATTCATCCTCAGTTTCATCAGCTTCTGGTGTTCCATTTGTGTCAAATGAGTTTCTTGGAGCAAGATCATTCGAGGATGAAATTTTTTCAGGTGGGATACAACTTCCCCCCTTTTTATTGGGTTTGTCAGGCCATTGACATTATGGGATACTACTTAAATTGATCTAGATGTCATCAGCTCTTTTTATATCTGAGGGGTGACCACTCTCCCCCTCCCAGGTTGATCTGTTCCCCTGTCTCCAATTAACCCTCCACTGAATATCCTGACCTTGTTTCTCTTGTCTTTTAATTACCATCTGTTTTCCTCTCAGCGTAAATACCAAACTTGCCTAACCAACATTGGGATAATAATATAAACTTTAAAGACTGGGTGGTATACCTGCCACCTTGAACTATATGCACTTCAGTAGTTGTGACTTCCATGGTCAGGCTTAGTTCTGCTGACCGGAGCGAATTTACTGCTCGCTCATTGAAGGTATGTGTTTCCCAGCTGAGAACGGACCTCAAAGGGTGGGGAATTCCCCTTAAATTTGGGCAAAAAAATAATTTTACCACCAATAATAGTCCTAGTGGGTAAATGAGTAATAGTAGACTAAAGTAAAATGGAGAGAAAAATATGGTGCTGATTTTGGTCTCAAGCATTCTACATTGCTCCACCAGCCAGATTAAAAAAGGAATATCATATGGGGACATGAGTAGTCAAGAGTCTCTCCCATCACCGATGTGGTCCTTCAACTAGTTTCATTGTAATTTTCTTCCGTTGATCAAGAACTTTCAGAACTAAGTCTCTTACTATATAAGTTAGTCATTTTATGTTCTCTCAGGGAGTTATAGGTTTTTGCCTTAATTTGAAGATTATGTCTGTAGTTTTTAGTCCCTGGAGTTTGAGTTTCAAAAAAGACCCCTTAATTTTGTCTTTAATCCTGTTGAGGTTCCCTTTTTATCTGGGACGCTGTCTCTCCCCGTCAGTCCCTCCAACCCCCAAAAGTTCTGGCACTAAAGGTGAGTGTGAGGTGGGCATAAGCTCCCTTCAACACCAGGGACTGCCCAGAGACCCTCCAACGGGGGCGCCTCTCTGTCAGCGGGCCTGACAAGGCATCTAGTTCGGCTGCTAGGATGGGCCAGTGATGGACCCCTTTTATAAACGGGGGCATCTCTTGGGCCAGACCAAATCAGGAGCTTTCTGTAATGTACCAGTAGTTCTCTAATAAGAGTCTCCCTGGTGCAGTGATTTATATTGATCTGGTGCCGCCAGTGGTGACCAGGAGGAACCCGGCAGACGACCTCTGATTACTCGATGGGCCTGAGCTATCCTGACATTAGCGGACAGTATTAATTTATGGTCTGTCCTCATGCTGAAGGCCTCAGCTACCTGGGAACACCCCTGCATCACCAGTCCGTACCTATAGCTCTTAGTGTCTGTATGTCAGGTTTTATTATATTTGCTCAAATTAGCCCCAGTATATTTTTTCGTCTGTCCTCTCCCCCGGGTCCACCCACCCCCAGCAGATCGCCTCCTGGGGTCCCTCCTCCAGCCCAACAGCCGTTCTCTCTAGTGTTTCCAGGTTTATGATTACCAGATCTCCCACTTCTCAAGAGGTCAGCCCCATTCAGGAAGGCCCAGGCAGCCCCAGCACTTGTGCCCCCCCTGCCTCCCAGTACCATCCCGAGAGGGAGAAGGAAAAGTCCCAGAGTAGACTAACCCCGGGGAGGACTTACCCCATCTTCGAGCAGTTGAATGAATTCATCTCAGTTAGCACCTCATTTTTTGTAGGTATATCGGGCCACCAGTTTTTTGATTGCTTCTAGTGATGCAAGCTGCGATGCAGGATATTGAGCTCTGGTCTGCTTTTTTCTGCCCTGTTCGGATGTGCGCATTGAGAAGGCACCATTCTGGTCGGGAGCTCATAACCTTGTTCCTACAGGTCTTCCACTGCCTCTGTGAAGGTATTATAGGTTCGTTGTCCCTGTGGGTACTGGATCTGTAGGCAGGCTGGGTAGCGTGTCTGAAACTTTAGCTTCAATTGCCTCAACATCGGGAACAGCATAATGTATTTTTTGCGTCTCTGCATTGCCAGGGGCGTATAATCGTTATCAAAAAATATTCTGGTTCCATTATGGTATGTCTTGCCCTGTGCTCGTGCTTTCTGTAACAAAAAATCCTTTGTGGAGTATCGCAGAAATCTAATAATTATCGATCGGGGCCGAGTCCCTGGGTGAGAGGGTTTGGGGCTCAGGGCTCGGTGTACTCTTTCCACCTCGAGCTGTATTTCTGGCTCCAAGGCTAGAGTAGTGCGTAGCAGTAAGTCCACAAAAGTTAGGATATTGGAGCCTTCACTTTCTTCCGGTACTCCATAAATCCGTAAGTTCTCCAGGCGATTTCTATTTTCTGCATCCTCCATTCTTTCTCCCAGAGCCCTTGAAATGCCTATTATTTGAGTTACTGTGGATTGTGTTTGTGTATTGGCAATGTTACAGGCCGCTGTTTCCTGCTCCAGCATATTCATTTGAGTTTGGATGTCCATAACATCGGAGCAAAGTTGCTCCTGTTCAACTTTAAATTGGTGAAATTCCGATTTAATATCTTGTAGCTCAGTGAGTACGAGGTCTAGTTTTGTGACCATATTATTTAGCTTTTTTTCTTTTCCTTTAGGAGTTCTGGCTGTAGATGCTCGAGTGGCAGCCTGCGATTTACTTGAGTTTGCTGAGTCCGAGATCTCGGTATCAGAGTTTTCTTCGATCAGCAGTACTTCAAATCTGTTTGAATTTCCCCTCAGTTTGTTGTGAGTCATAGCTGTTTTTTCATTGATTTTTCCTTTTAGTTTAACAGAGTATTAAGCTATTTATCAGCTTTTTGTGGTCTGGTGGCGCCGAGCTCGATGATCAGGCGACCATTCGCTTCAAGGGTTGCACTGAAAGTCCTCATGGACTGTCATCTTGAATGCGTCAAGCACAAAAGAAAACTGTACAGGTGATGTATGGAAAGAGATAAAACCATATGATGCATTTTACTTTTCAAAACAAAAAAACACTAATAAAAAATAGTATTTAAAAAGCTCTACACCGTTTTATGTGGAGAGGCTGTAGAGCTAGAATTAAATGGTCTGACCTCCAAGGACCTAAAGAACAGGGTGGGATGGGCTTACCAATTTTTTTTTTTTTTTATACTTTATGTTTATTATTTCAAGTAAACACTGAAGTACAGTTTACATGCAGAGATATAACAGACGTAAATATATTGAAGATGCATTGCGGTCGCCACTCCTCCTGATTACATGAATAGCCACCCATCTACTGCTTAAAGATACATCATAAGGGGGTGTTACTATTTTAATTCAACACTAAACATAACTATGCGAAAAAGCTGCGTGATGAGCCCATGAACAGCATGGAAATGTTCTACAAAAATCAAAATATTTAACTCAACATATTCTCTTTCCTCATACAAGGAAAAGGAGAAAGGCTCCATGCATTAATCAGCAATATTGTGGGAAAGCAGTAGTGGGAAAGATCATGGAAGCACTACTGAAGGAGAGATTGGTGGAACATCTGGTTGTCAATGGACTACAGGACCCAAGGCAGCATGGTTTCACCAGGGGGAGGTCATGTCAGACCAACCTCACTGAATTTTTTGACTGGGTGACTAGGGAGGTGGATCAGGGGAGGGCAGTGGACATGGCCTATCTGGACTTCAGCAAGGCCTTTGACACTGTGCCACATAGAAGACTATTACACAAACTGGGGAATATGGGTGTGGGCAGGACAGTAGTGTGTGGGTAGGTAACTGGCTGGGTGGCAGGACACAGAGGGTGGTGGTAAATGGCTGTCACTCCACAGAAGGAAGAGTGACCAGTGGGGTACCACAGGGATCAGTGCTGGGACCGGTCCTATTCAACATCTTCATCAGTGACATTGCGAGGATCTAGAAGGCAGAATTTCACTGTTCGCTGATGACACAAAGCTCTGTAACAGAGTAGACACACCAGAGGGTGTAGACAGAATGAGAAGGACCTGCAGAAACTTGAAGAATGGTCAAGGGTTTGGCAGTTGAAATTCAATGCAAAGAAGTGCAAGATAATGCATATGGGTACAAAACCCTGGCACAATATATCAGTTGGGGTGAGGATATAGCATGCACCAAGCAGGAAAGGGATCTTGGGGTTGTCATCTCTGATGACCTCAAGGTAGGGAAACAGTGTGACAAGGCAGCAGGTAAAGCAAATAGGATGCTGGGATGTATAGGCAGGGGCATCACCAGCAGGAAAAGGAGGTCATAATTCCGCTATACAAGACACTAGTGAGGCCCCACCTGGAGTACAGTGTACAGTTCTGGAGACCATACCTACGTAAGGACATAGACAGGGTAGAAGAAGGTTCAGAGGAGGGCAACAAAGAGGTGCATGGATTGCATCACAAGTCCTATGAAGACAGGTTGAAGGAATGGAACATGTACTCCTGGAGGAGAGGAGGAGAGAGGGATATGATAGACATATAAGTATCTTACAGGGAGAAACAGGGTGCAGGAAAACACTATTTTAAGCGAAAAGATGTTCCAGGACTAGAGGGCATGGGATGAAGTTGGAGGAGGACGATTCAGAGGAAACATGAGAAAGAATTTCTTCACAGAATGGGTGGTGGACAAGTGGAACACCCTGCCAGAGGAAGTGGTGGGGGCTGAAACAATCACGGGATTTAAGAATGCATGGGATAGACATAAAGGAATTCTAGAGGTCAGGGGTAAGGGGAAACAGACTTCTAGGAAAACAAACTGAACTTACAAGCTCAAATGGGCAAACTGGGTGGGCCATAGGCCCTTATCTGCCGACACTGTCTATGTATCTATATGTGCACTAACTGTGCAATCACCCTTTAGGATACTACGTAATTACAAAATACTGCCACTGTTTTGGTGGTATAAAACTTGACAACTTCACATGTAAACATTTATGGCTAGATGTTATTTGCCAGCAATATAATCGACAAGAATACGTAGCCCTGCATTTATAAGGATGTCCACTCAAGTCGGCTATGTAAACTTAACACCCCTGGATAACTGCAAAGATGTCAAAGTCGTCTTTTAGAGTCCCTCGTGGATGTTCCAACCCAGTCCAATAAAAAGAAGTAAATTAAAGTACCTACAGTTTTGCCAATAGAAAGGGTAATTCCATCCGCTCATATGAACTAAGTAACAGATTTAATCCTTATGTCTTCATGACTCGCTGTCTTCCTCGGAGGATACATCTTCCTTGGGTTCGTTTCTTCACCTCTTTGGAAACTGTTTTTGGGCCCAATGCATGGCATCTTTCAAATCCGAAAAAACAAAGATCTTGCCTTGATAGGCGACTCTAAATCGGGCTGGGAATATAATTCCGTGTGGTATTCCGGCTTCCCTCAGTATAGCTCTGGTCCCATCGAATTGCTTTCTCCGCTGCCGTGTAGCATAGCTAATATTGGGATATAGGTGCACAATTTGACCGTCGCAAAGTATAGTTTTTCGTTGTTTCGCCAAAGCCAAGAGGTGGTCTCTTGTGCCCACACCATCAGTGACTGCCACTACCGTGCGTGGTGCCTTCGGATTCACTGGCTTTCCCCGCGTTGCGATTCTGAAGGCCTTCTGAATTCGTTGAGTGCGCTCAGCCACCTCTTCACTGAACTGCTGCTGTAGCCAGTCCTGTATGAATAACAGCAAGTGGTCCCCCTCGCAGCCCTCCGGAAAACCCAGTATTCGGATATTCATTGCCCTTGTTTGGTTTTCAAGGGTTTCCAGCCTGGTGCGTAGGTGTCCGTTTTCCTTGATGACTGCAGTCACCACCTCCATAGCCACATCGGCCCGCTTTGTAGCCTCTGCAGTTGCTGTAGAGACAGTGTCCAACCCAGTTTCCACTGTAGTCACCCAAGTGGCTAGGTTATCAATTTTGTCGGAGAGGCCAGTCACCAAGGAGATCTATTTATTTTCAGTCCCAAGGATTGAAGCATTTCTTCTTCTGGATAATCCACAGGGGAGGTCTGGTTCTGTAGGCCTGATCTCATGTCTGATGCACCACTCGAAGCTTTCACCTCAGCTCCTTCAGTTTGCTGCTTATCTCGTCGTGGATTTCCCATTTTGGCAAGGAAAGATTCCCCTACGAGTACCTCTAGCCCAAAATCGCAGGTACCCCAAATTAGTCTTTATTTTAAGATTCAAACTTCACTAATATGCTGTGCACTATCTACTGGCTGCCATCTTGTTCGGCTCCACAGCGCCTGGCTTACCAAATTTAAGGTGATATTTTCAAATGGTCCAGTTGCTCCTCTGGATTGCACATTTAAGACAACACCCTTCGAATGTGTGGGTGTCACAGGAGCTAAGAAGTAATTTAGGCCTACATCCCCTGGCTGGCTTTGATCCTCAAGCAGAGCAACTAATTAGATTTACAGTGACTAATCCCTGGACACAACAGCTCTATCGAGTCTGAAGCACAGTTAAAAGGAACTTGGGAATGACAGGATCTCTAACCTCATCCACGCAATTAAGCCAATGTGCTCAATTTCTCCCCCCTCGTATGGACAATACCTTTCACCGCTGGAAGGAGTTCGGCTTTAACCTCTTCTCCCAGTTTATGCATAGGGAAATTATACGATCTTCTGTAGATATGCAAAGAGCATATCATTTAACACAGTCAGATTTTTTCAGATATCTTCAGGTGGTTTCCTTTCTTAGATCGGGCTTCCACCTCCTGGAAGCTCAGAGGGACCCTCACCCCATATGTTTGGGGCTTCTTCAAGCAGCAGAGGGTCAGATACACAAGAAGCATACAGCAACATTAGTTCAAACTTAAATGCATACCCACATACAAACGCCACCCCAATAACTGGCTTGGGAGGAGGAATCGGGTCTCAATCTTACCCCTCTAGATTGGAAACACATATGAAATGGGGTTTTTCATACATCAGCTTCAAACATCTGGAGGGAGTTCAGATGGAAAATTATTAGACGGTTCTTTCCAACTCTGAACAGAATAAAACATTACGCTTGGACTCGCTCAGACAGATGCTGGTGTGGCTGTGGGTGGAAGGTACCCCATATGAACAGGTTACTCACCTGTAACAGTAGTTCTAGGAGTGGTATATGTTGTTCATCCACACTTCTTGGCATGTCCCCTTCCACTTTAAATCTTGCTGGAAGTCTTCAAGCTGGCTCCTCCCACCCACTCCGATGGTATATACCTCGGCTCCGCCCCATGACGCCAGATCTTAGCCCGCCGGAAGCAAGGTTGTGCGCCTGAAGCCAGGGAGGTCGGGTGTGTGTGTGTGGATGAACAACATATACCACTCCTAGAACTACTGTTTCAGGTGAGTAACCTGTTCTTCTAGGAGTGTGGGTATGTTGTTCATCCACACTTCTTGGCAGACTCCAAGCAGTTCTCCAGGAGGAGGGAGGCAAGGCGCACACCCCCTTATTTTACTTAGGAAACAGAGATTGGAGAACCGAGGCCCCAAAACCAGCATCCCAGCGTGACTCAAGGTCGATGTGGTAGTGGGTGATAAAGGTGTTTGCTGACTTTCAGGTAGCAGCCTGACAGATTTCCTGGATAGGTATGTCCCTGGAAGCAGCCACCGATGCAGCAGTATGGCGGGTAGAATGAGCTCTTACCCCTCTGGGAGGCTCCTTGCCCGCCAACTCACAGCACATACCTATGCATGATGTAATCCATCTTGCTATGGTCTGTTTGGCTGCAGGTCTGCCAGAAGCAGCTTCAGCATAGGTGACAAACAGCTGGCAAACCTCTCCACAAATATCTGCCGTACTCTCCTTTTAGTAGGAGAGAGCACGTCTCAGGTCCAAAGTATGGAGCCTGTACTCGGCGTCCGAGGTGTAATTAGAGTAGTATACTGGCAGAGTCAACACCTGGTTAAGGTGAAACTCTAACACCACCTTCGGAAGGAATTTCGGGTGGAGACGCAGGACAACTTTGTCCCTGTGAAAGACCAGATAAGGGAAGTCCACCGAAAGCGCCTGGAGCTCCCCTATCCTTCTGGCAGCCATGACAGCCACCAGGAAGGCCGTCTTCCACGACAAGTGTGAAAGCTCACATTTGTGCATGGGTTCGAATGGCTTGCCCATGAGCTGTGCCAAAACCAGGAACAGATCCCACAGAGGTGGAGGTTCACGCACCAGAGGGGGTATGTGATACAGGCATTTGAAAAAGCGTCCGACCACTGTCTCCTGCGCCAATGTTGGCTGATCGGCTCACACCCGGTAAGCAGAAATGGCTGCCAGGTGCACCCTAAGGGTCGAAGACTGTAGACCCCCTTTGGAGACAGACCAAAGGTAGTCGAGAATGTTAGCCACAGAACAGGATAAGGGGTCCAAACCCTTACCCTGACACCAAATGGAAAATCGTTTCCATTTGAGGGCATAACATTTCCTGGTCGACTCCTTTCTAGATGCCTCCACCATGGTATAGACATCTTCGGAAAGACCCAAAGCCTGGAACTCTAGCTGCTCAGGTACCAGGCTGTGAGGTGCAGGGATTGAAGGTCTGGATGGAATACCTTCCCCTGGTTCAGAGATATCAGGTCCGGGCGTGTACAAAGCCGCTCTGGAAGCCTGCAACTGAGGCAGAGGAGATCTGGGTACCAGAACTGGCGCGGCCAATCTGGGGCTACCAGGATCACCTCCGTCTTGTCCCTCCTCACCTTGAGTAACACCTTGTGGATCAAGGGAAATGGAGGGAAGACGTACAGGAGGCCTGGGGTCCATGGCCTCGAAAAGGCATCCCCCTGCAGCGAGCCCTGCTGAGGGGAGCAGGCATGAAACAGCCTCAGCTTGGTGTTCTCCCTGGAGGCAAACAGGTCCACCATCAGTTTGCCCCAGTGGGAGAACAGGCTGTAAGCTACCTCTGGATGGAGAGACCACTCGTGGGATGTCTGGCCAATGCGGCTGAGAGCATCCACCAGCTGGTTCGAGGCTCCTGGCACATGGATGGCTAGGAGATCTGCCTCCAATCGACTTACGAGGGTCCAGATGCAGAGCGCCTCCTTGCACAGCAGACGGGAGTGCATGCTGCCCTGTCTGCTGAGGTAGTACATGGTCGTGGTATTGTCCGTCTGGACTTGAACCACTTGACCCCGAAGCTGAGGAGCAAAAGCTGACAGCACCAGTCTGACTGCTCTGAGCTCCAACAGGTTGATGTGGCATCAGGACTCCTCGGGGGTCCAGAACCCATGGGCCTTGTTGTCCCCCATATGGGCTCCCCAGCCCATGAGAGAGACATCAGTCGTAAGGATAACAGTCGGCTCAGGGTGGACAAACAGGATCCCTTCCTGCAACCGGTCTGGGATGGTCCACCATTGGAGAGCATTCCACATCTTGTGGGTTACAGTGATCAGCTGGTCAAAGTGACCAAATCACTGAGTCCACTGGGCGGCCAGGTCCTGTTGGAGGGGGCACATGTGCCACCGGGCCCAATGGACCACTAAGGTTCACGCCGCCATGTAAACCAGAAGGCGCAGAAAGTCCCAGGCAGGGCGCAAGTGCCCAACCAGAAATGATCGGGCAAAAGAGGAGAGAACCACTGCCCTGTCTGTCGGGAGCCGAGCTCTGGCTTGACAAGAGTCGAGCTCTGCCCCGATGAAGCCCATCACCTGAGAGGGCACGAGTTCCAACTTGGCCTCGTTGATCAGGAGGCCGAGTTGGGAGCAGGTTTGGAGGGCCAGATCCCTGGACCTCTCCACCTCCTGGAGGGAGGAACCTGCCAAAAGCCAGTCGTTGAGATAAGGATAGATTCTGACTCCTCGACGCCGGAGGTGGGCCGCCACCACTGCAATGCATTTGAAGATCTGAGGGGCCGATGACAAGCCGAACGGCATGGATCGGAACTCATATAGGGTCCCTTCGACCCTGAAGCGGAGGAACCGCTGATGGTATGGACAGATTGGGACGTGAAAGAATGCGTCCTGTAGATCCAGTGAAAAGAACCACATGTTTCGCTCCAGGGATGGTATGATCTGGTTCAGAGTGACCATCCGAAAGGTGCAGGACCTGAGATATTGATTCAGGTCGTGGAGATCTAGGATGGGGCGCCAACCCACCATCCGCTTGGGCACCAGTAAGTACCTGGAAACAAAGCCTGGGTCTGTCAGAGGATCCGGCACTGGAGCTACTGCCTCCTTGCGGAGGAACTGAGCCACGTCGTCTCGAAGAGCCGACTTGGTGCATGTGGAGATCCGTTCCTCCCAAGGGGCGCAGGATCAACTGGGAGGATACTGTTCGAATTCCAGAGGCAGTCCCTGACCAATCACTTCGAGAACCCACCTGTCTGAAGTGATAGTGAACCAGGCAGAAAGGAAGTGGCGGAGCCGACCCCCCACGGCAGGACCCAGAGCTGGCGTGACGGGTGTAGGGGTGGCCACCCCCAACCCGTCACTGAGCAGGCTTAGAAGAGGAGGAGGAGGCTCCAGGACCTGAGCCTCGGCCTCCCTTATGGGGCTGCTGAGGACCCTGCTTGGGCCGAGGGTGCCAAGCTTGAGCCTGTTGCTGCTGTTAATGCTGCTGTCCTCCTTGATAGGAGGGCTGCCGGACCACAGGGGAAGAGTGCCGAAATGGCTTCTTCTTTCTCTTCTGCTGGTTCTTGCCCGAAGAACCCTTGGCAAAAGTAGCATCTAAGGTGGTACTGGACTGCTCTATATGCTGAAGGTGACCTGCCACTCCTGGACCGAACAAGTCGGTACCCAAGAAGGGCATGTCAGTAAGCTTATGCCGAGTATCTGCCGGAAAGGAGGAAAGCCTCAGCCAAGCCCTGCGTAGAGAGGCCACTGCGGCTGTCAGCAAGCGGGCACAAGAATCTCCTACATCCAAGGCCATCTGGAGCTGCCATTTTGCAATAGCATGGCCCTGGTCATGGACCTGCTTGAACATGGTCTGCATGTCCGGTGGGAGATGAGGGAGGACCTTGTCCAATGACCCCAGAAGGGCATGAGAGAAGTGTGCCATAATAACAGCCGAGCTGGCCTGAGGAAGGCCCAGAGAAGAGGCCGCATAGACCTTGCAGGCAGTGTGGTCCATATTTTTGGACTCCTTGTCCGGGGGTCGGTCAGTGTCGGCCAAACTACCAGTACGCCTGAACTCAGAGGTGGTCACCAGGCTCTCGGCCGAAGGGTGCTCTGTGAACCCCGCAAGGGACCCCATGGACACCGCATGCTTGCAGGCTATGCGGGCAGATGGTGCTGGGCAGGAGGTAGGATGCTGCCAAAGTTCAAAGGCTGGGCCAACAATGGCCTCAGCCACTGGAAAGACCTCCGTCGGGGTAGCCTCTCTCTTAAGAATGTCGGTGAGAGGGTACTCCGCCTTTTTCTAGATAGGCTCCAGGGGCATTCCGGTGGAATCGGAGATGAGGTGGAGAAAGCCCTGGAAGGAGGAAGGGCCTTCCTCCATTCCTGCAGCAACCAATGACTCATCATCCCCGGGATGTGAGTGCAAACCGGTGACATCAGAGTCCGAAGAGTCATGACAGAGCGGTCTACCACCTAAGTTACCCTCGATCTGCCGAGGGAGGTGCGGGGTGACTGTTATCAACAGACGTCGGGGAAGCTTGGTGTCCTGTCAGTCCTCTTTCGAGGGTGCCCATCCCTCAGGCTGTTTAGGCAGTGGCTCCACCCGAATCGGTGGAGAGACTGGGACAGGCCTAACTGGGAGATGGGCCGGCCCCAGAGGTGGAGGAACCGAGGGTTTTGGTTCCAGAGGGGTCGGCTTCGGCCTTAGAGGCGAGAGCCAAGTAATGGCCGGGGTAAGCGGCGGAGCCGGCTTTTGCCCGGTCAAGATCAGCTGCTGCCACATGAGGTCTTCATAGCGCCGGAGTTTCCGTCGAAGCCTCTCCTCATCCAAGGAGGATGAGAACCTGTGGCATTGCCTCTTCTTTCAGCGCTTATGACTCTTCCTCAGTCGATCATCCAAGGGGGTCCTGGACCGAGACCGAGATCAGGGAGGCCGACTCGGTCGATCGGGAGACACCAGAATTGGAGAGACCTGGGGGTCCAGGACTGGTTCCTTGATGGGGACACCAGCAGGCTGGGTCTCTTCATCCGGAAAGACCAGGACCGGAGTCCTTTCCAGCGAGTCGCCAGGCACAGCCGGGCACAAGGGTCGAGAGATACCGACCGCCGCCACTTCTTCAGTCCCTGGCCAGACAGAAGGTCCAAAAAGCCAGCGGCCGAGGTTACAATCTCGACCGAGGTCGAGACCGCGTGTTCTTGGGACTCGGACCTCTCCCGGTCCCAAGAGCATCTCCGTTGGGACAAAGACACCGGGTCCTTCTCCTTTTTTTTTTTTTTAACTTTATGTTTATTGTAATAACAAAAACATACAGGTTTGATCACTTACAGTGGATATAACATTTTCATATTTTAGAACCGGGAGGGCGCCACTCCTCATAAAGCATATAATATATCCATCCACAGTAATAAAGATACATCATTGGAGGGAAGTCCTTATAAGATACAGAGATTTAAAATGAACATTGTAGGCTGTGTAATGAGCCCAAGAGCTGCATAGTATGATAAAGTAAAGCAAAGTCTTGAGTCCCAAAGTCCTTCCCCCTCGAAGGGGGACAAGGGAAATTCACTATGCTTTCCCAAAGTAACTGCACCAATGTGCCATCCTAAAAAGAAGATACAAGCAGCTTCATCCCCCCAAAACTCAGGTTAAAACATAAATGTGAAAATATTTAAATCCAAATGCAAAATCCAGTCAATTGGTCACTATGTGCCTTCAAATGGATACCCTTTTACATATTAGCAAAGCGCCATAATTTCAAATTAATGAGATTAAGTCTCTCAATTACCCCATAACTATTTACCATGTAAAGTCTCAGAGCTACGTTTTAAGCTACCATGTGCCTTGTAAATATAACGTAGAGCGGCAGAAGTACGGAGAACAAACATTTTTAATTCTTCTACCGTGGTATTGCCATCGCTGTTTTAAGATAACACAGAAAATAGGTAGAATAAACCTAAATTGGCTTTTAACAAAAGGAATTTCTTGGTAAGTTATTCTTTTCACTACCCAAGTATTCGTATTAGATCAGTTAGATTTATACTTTACAGTTCTTTTCAAGTCTGGTCTTCATCCGAGGAGGATTCCTCTACGTTAGTCGATTTCGTTCTTCTGGGGCTATTTCTCTGACACCACTTCATGGCTTCAGTTGGGTCCGAAAAGATGTAGACTCGCCCTCTATGTACAATCCACAGCCGAGCCGGAAAAACAAGGCCGTGTGAAATCCCCGACTCCCTCAGTAGTGCTCTGGCGCCATCAAATTTCTTGCGCTTTTGACGTGTTTCATAGCCCAAATCTGGAAACATTATCTGACGCCCTTCATGGAGTAGCATTTTCTTCTGCCTAGCCATAGTGAAAAGATAGTCTCTGGATCCTACACCGTCTGTAACGATTAGCACAGTTCTTGGGGTTTCAGGGTCATCGGGTCTGCCTCGCGCAGCGACTCGGTATGCCTTTTGAAAACGCCTCACCACGGGGGCTATCTCTTCGCCCAATTGCAGCGTTAACCACTCCTGGACAAACAGCAGTACAGCAGTAAATGGTCTCCTTCAGATTCTTCTGCCAAGCCCAGTATTCGCAGGTTCTGGGCACGAGCTTGATTCTCCAAAGTCTCCACTCTATTTCTCAGATGCGTATTTTCTTTAATGATCTGTGTAACGGCACCCATTGCTGCATCTGCCCTTTTAGTGGCTTCATGGGAGGTTAGGGTAATCGATTCAACCGATGTCTCAACAGCATTTACCCTATTTGTTAGCGTGTCGAATTTATTTGAGAGTCTGGTAACTGAGGCAATCAGCTTGTTTAGTTTTGCTCCGACAGTTTGTAAAGTTTCCTCACCGGGAAGATCGTCCTGTATTGTTTCCTGGCCTGCTGTAGCCCTCGTGGTATGAGTTGCAGGACTCGTTTTTTGCTTAGCTCCATCTCCCGTCACCCTATCTTTACGTGGGTTGCCCATTATGTTGTTCGAGTCTTTATCTCCTAACCTCTGTCGAAAAAAGTGGCGCTTTCTTCTGATATATTTCAAATTTCTTGCTAAAATGCAGATAATGGGGAAGAGCTATATCTTCAAGCATCCATTTTGCTCGGGCTCCATAGCGCCCCCCTCCTTCTCCCTCTTGCAAAAGCGGGAGCAGTGTGAGCCCGAGGGTGCCTCACCCCGAGTGGGGAGACACTGGAACATCTCCCTGAAGGAGCCCGTAAAGGTGGAGCCTAGGTTAAGCGGAATGAAGAAGCTTCGATTGGCCGAAGCACGATCTGCTTCCTCCTCGAAGGCCTTCATCTGTTCCTGCTGTTCGTCGGAGCCCGCGGCCACGGAAACCGCCCACCTAGCCTCCTTCGATTTCACCGGTGGGTTTCTTTTCTCTGCTCTCCCCAGCTTCAGGCATGCCTTGCGGTCATCCAGGACGTTGGGATGGAAAACCAGGCAAAAACTGCATGACGAGGTGTCATGGCCGACACCTAGGCAGTAAATGCACATGAGGAGAGGATCGGTGCGTGACATCTTTTGGCCGCGGGGGCACCAGCGAAATCCGGAGGATGATTTTTCCTCCATAGTCGAGACAGCGAAAGCATGATCGCCAATTCTAACAAGTTTAATTTTCGGTAAAAACTAAAATTTTAAAACCAGGGCCTACGATATGCTGAGAGCACGAGGTAACCTGTATCTTCCAGTGGAAAGGAAAATCTGGCATCATGGGGTGGAGCAGAGGTATATATCACCCGGGTGGGTGGGAAGAGCCAGCTTGAAGACTTCCGGGAAGATTAAAAGTGGAAGGGGACATGCCAAGAAGTGTGGATGAATAACATATCCACGCTCCTGGAACACATTTTGGGGGGATGCCCAGCTCTGCGCTCCTTTTGGGAAAAAGCAGGACAAAAATATAAGCAAATGGCAGGTCTTCAGGGGAGTGCAGGGTTTGAGCACCCGCTTTTTGGATTGCTCCCCAAAGGGAAAAAATCAAACTACCAAAGATCATTTCTAGGAATATTACTAGCGGTGACTAATACGGCCATTACTAAAAAATGGTTACTACCAGACCCCCCCTTTTCACTGCAAGACTGGGTGAAAAATATAAAAAGTATTTATCACACGGAAAAATCACGGCAGACCTTCATCTGCATGTGGAGAGGTTTCAAGGCGTATGGTATACTTTTATGATTTTTTGGAAAAGACTGAGGGAGTATCAGTGCTCTCTCAGCAGGCCTGGGGATACTCACTTGCTTAGGGTCTCCCACCTGAAGACTGTTTTTAAGCAAGGCTCTCCCCCCAGTGGTTGAACACCAAGTCTAAGCCCATGCAGGTCTTTTTCTTTTACTGTTTTGATGTTGTTTATTAACTAGTTCTCAGACTGTTTACAATAGAGAGAACAATGGGATTGAATAAGATAGAACAGTTACGGAAGAACTTACCGTAACAGTAGATCTTCAAGGGGATCTCAGTCATCAGGTTACACCGTAGGAACTTCACCGTTGGTGAAAGGGGAATCCACATGGAAGATTTTCAGCAGTACAACTGGGCCCGCCCACGCCATCGCCAGCCCTAGCCCGCCTGCGCCCTCCTCAGTTCTTTCCTTCTGGAGATGAAGGGAGCAAGGCTGATGCCCTGGGGACCCACGGACAGCAAGGGACCCAGCTCTCAGAGAAATGATAGAAACAGCAGACAGCCAGGTCCTGAACTGGAGCTCTAAAAAGGGGGATGGTGGGAGGGAACAGACCTGATGACTAAGATCCCCTCGAAAATATGTTACAGTAAGTTCTTACATAACTGTTCTATCATCTTCGGAGGTATCTCAGTCATCAGGTTACACAGTAGGAACGAGTCCCAAGCAGTGACAAGAGTATATGGACAGTTTGGGAGGCTGGATCTCCATAAACTTAAGACGGGAGAGGTGGAACAACCTACCCAGTCAAGGAGCTCCTTAAAATTACGACGGAGGTCCTTGAAAACTAAACCGATCAAGGAACTCCATAAACTTACGACAGGAGGCCTTGCAGAACAGCCCTGCCAAATCCTGCACGGGCTCTAGAAGTGATGTCCAGACAGTAATGCTTAGTGAAGATGTGGACTGTACTCCAGGTGGCATCAGCACAAATGTCAGCGGCTGAGACCCCTTTGAAACAAGCCACAGAGGTAGCCATGCCTCTGGTGGAGTGAGCTTTGACAGCAACCGGCAATTCTTTGCCATACTTATTGTAGCAGAAAACAATGCAATTTGCCAACCATTTGGATAAACACGGCTTAGAAACTGAAGTGCCTCTCTACCTGGGGCAAAAGAAACAAACAACTGCTTAGACTTTCTGGACTCCTTAGTCCTAGTCCTGAGCAGGTAATACTTCAAAGTTCTGCGCACATCTAAAGTATGGAGCAGTGTTTCTCCTG
Source organism: Neoceratodus forsteri (assembly GCA_016271365.2). NCBI lineage: Eukaryota > Metazoa > Chordata > Ceratodontiformes > Ceratodontidae > Neoceratodus > Neoceratodus forsteri. Next base: position 333,396,673 of record CM057456.1, on the reverse strand, counting down.
GATTGGCACGCTCCGGAAAATAAACAGGAAGGTGGATTGACAGATTGAGCGTAAACTCAGAAAACCTTAGGAAGAAACTTAGGATTTGTGCGTAAAGACACCCTGTCTTTTCGAAAAATCAAATAAGGCTCCTCGCACCAGAGGGCCTGAAGTTCTGAAATTCTGCAATCAGAAGTAACTGCAACTAAATAGAGCGCTTTCCAAGAGAGAACGCGCAAATCACAAGTTGCGATTGGCTCAAAAGGAGACAGGGTCAATTTTTCTAAAATAAAATTCAAGTCCCAAGCTAGGACAAGAGAATGGATAGGGGATTTCAGACATAGGATGCCTCAGAGGAAAGTACAGGTGACATCCAGTTAAGCAATAGTGTGGTCACCCACGGGCTTGTGGAAGGCAGAAACAGCCGAAAGGCAGACCCTGAGGGAGGAATACTGGAGGCCTGAGTCAGACAAAGAGATCAGGTAGTCCAGGACATGCTTCACCAGGCAGGTGAAGGAGTCATGGGAACGTCTTGCAGCCCAGATGGCAAACAGTTTCCACTTCATGGCATAAATGGCATGAGTGGAGGGCTTGCAAGTGGCCGCTAGGATGTCTGCCACCCTGCAGCAGACGCCAAACCTGGCGATGGCTATGTCCTCAGGAGCCACGCATGCAGATGGAGGGACCAAGGTTCCCTGATCCTGGGTCAGCAGACTCCTGCAAAGAGGCAGAGGGACCGGAGGTTCCTCTGCCAGCTGCTGAAGCAGAGGAAACCATATCTGGCGACACCAGAATGAATCCACCAGGATCATGCTGGCCCCTTCCATCTGCAATTTGATCAGCACCCTCTGTATTAGTGGGTACGGAGTAAATGTGTACAGAAATCTCCCTCTCCAAGAGAGGGACAACATGTCTTGCCAAAAAACTCCAGGTCCTGGATCTAGCAAGCAGAAATTGGGCAGTTTTGTGTTGTGTGGGGATGCAAAAAGGTCAAACTCTGGATGACCCCATCTGTCGAACAGATCTGCTATGGATGAGAGAAGCTCCCATTTGTGCATGCTGGACTGAATCCTGCTGAGGCTGTCTGCCAGGATTTTTAGAATGCCTGGCACGTGAACAGTAGATAGTGTCAGATTGTGGTCCAGTGCCCAATACCACACTCTCATGGCCTCCCTGCAAAAAGGGTATGAGTGAGTCCCGCCCTGCTTGTTGATATAGTAGACAACACTCAGATTGTCCGATTGCACTGACAGTTGGCCTGGGGCTAGATGATCCTGGAAGACCTGCGGAGTACCGCTTTCACCTCCAGGACATTGATATGCAGGGTGGCTAGGGTGGCTTCCCACTGGGATCAGGATCCCTGAGTTTGAAAGGGACCCAGGTGGTCTCCCCAGCCCAGACTTGAGGCATCCGTGGTTAGAAACTGACTAGGGGAGGAAAGCTGGAAAGGGACCCCTTGAAGGAGGTTTGAGGGGACCATACACCACTTAAGTACCTTGCATACTGGGGAGGAGATCAGGACTAGCTGGTCCAACTCTTCCATCCACTGGTCCCACTGCACCCTGAGGGTCCACTGTAGGGTGCGCATGTGGAGTCTGGACAGCGGAACCGTAGGAATGACTGCGGCCATGAGTCCTAGGAGCCATAGGTACAATTTGGCAGAGATGTACAGACTCTAGATGACCTCCTGGGCTTGGGATATGAGGCATTCTGCCCTGCTCTGGGGTAGGAATGCCTTCCCCTGCCCAGAGTCCAGGACCGTCCCAATGTATTGCAGCCTTTTGGATGGAACTAGCACAGATTTGGGTAGACCGACTGTTATGCCCCTAGACTAAAAAGGCTGAAGAGTACGCTCCAGAGTGGACAAAAGCTGCTCCCTGCACGGGGCCTTGAGAAGCCAGTCATCCAGGTACGGAAAGACATACAGTCCCTCTCTTCTGTGGGCTGCTGCAACCGCTGCTAAGCACTTGGTAAAGACACATGGCACAGAAGATAAGCCAAAGGGCAATACCTTGAATTGGTAATGTTCTCCCTGAAAGGCGAAGCGGAGATACCTCATGTGAGGAGAGTAGACCGCGATGTGCAGGTAGGCATCCTACTGCACTTCCTCCCGGAGAACAAACAGATGAGCCAGGGGGTAATTTGAGGGAGGTGGGGTGGTATCTGGAGGCTGCTGGACGAGCTCCAGAGTATGACTGCACTCTATGATCTGCAGCATCCAGGCATCTGATGTTATGGTTCTCCACTGATTCAAATGGAGGGAGAACCAATCTCCGACCTCCACCTCCTGGGCCTGGACCAGAGGAGGGGATCCAGCAAGGAGTCAAGATGAGGCGGGGCAAGCAGAGGAGGCTGGACCCTCAGTCCTGGGACACTTGGCTGCTGCTCCAGTATGGGAGAAGGCAGGCAAGGAGGGCTGGGCTCTGCATTTGCCCTGAGAGCAGAAGCCGGAGCCTGGTGTGTTAACTTGCTTACAAAAAGTAGGTCACCCCTTACCACGCTGTTGAGTGTGGGACAGGGAATGGATGGACTTAATGGCCATACACCTGAGGCCTGCAGACCATTAATTATGTCCTGGACATCAGGACCAAAGAGTTTAGTGCCATTAAAAGGGATGTTCAGCATATTGTTTTGCATATCAACAGCAAAACCAGAAACCCTGAGCCATGAATGCTTACGGAGGCATATACCAGTGGCCGCCGCTGCCCTGGCAATAGTATCAGATAAATCGCAGATGGCGCTTAGAAGATGCCTCCCAACATCCTCTGTGGTTTGGAAGCACTGGAGCAATTCCTGTTTCTGGGCACCATCAGGAAGGGCTTGGGCAGCCGTTTTGCCCTTTCTGGCACTGATGTTCTGGAATTTCACCATGTGAGACAGGTCATTTGCTACCCTCAGGCCAAGGGTAGAGGAAGCATATGCCCTTTTGCCCCAAAGATCTATCCTGTGGGATTCTTTGCCCGGGAGAAAGGAACTACGGTGTTTGGGCACCTTAGACCTGTCTTGTGCCGCCTTGATGACCACTGAGTCAGTTTCAGCCTGGGCAGCCAAGTGAGGAATGCCCTGAGGGGCACTGTAGAGCATAGCTGGCACCACTTCATGGCATAAGAGGGGAACTGCTTCAATATCGTAAAAAACTAGAACTCAAAAATGAACAAGTGGTGTTTGTGTCAACATATGGCCCCGTCTCTATGGATTTGCCTAAAACAATTAGAGACCACTGGCATGTCTTGGGTGTGGATAAAGACCTGTGGATGGTGCAAGCAGCAGGTTCCCTTGTAACACTTAGGAGGGGTAAGAGCTTAAGGGATTTTTTTGAGTTTAAAAACTTTCATGATAAATCTACTTGGATGGGTACTAAACTCTGTGGGTTCTTCCCTTGTAAGAGATGCATAACGTGTAAATCTGCAGTTCAAAGCAAGACTTTTTCTAACCCAAGTTCTGTGGGGGTAAAAGAATTGAGAATTGAACATTTCATAACATGTAATACTAAATATGTCATTTATGCAATTTGGTGTAAATGTGAGAAGAAAACATTATTTACCTAGTAATCTTGTTTCTTCCAAGTGATACTCAGGTATTCATAACTGTATGCAGTCTTCCTTCTAAGTAGAACTGCCCAGAGAGAATTTAGAACATATGCAAATGATGGAATCATTTGCATGAGACACTTTTCAAATCCTGCCTTATACTAACTCCCTTAGTTCTAAACCCTTCAGATTTCCTGGATGCCTGAAAAGACAGGCCCACAGGGACTAAATACAATAATAGTAATAAGAACAATAATAATAACAACAACAGAGGGCACTCCCTCAACACTAAATGTAATAGTAATAATAATTAGAGAGAACTCCCTTAATCCACAAAAAAGGGCCTCCAACTGGAGGGCATAACCTATGAAAGAGCACCCTAGAATGTCCAAATTACCTGAAAAAGGGGAGCGGGACAACAATAGGGAACCCAATCACAACATGCGTGCCATTTCAACTTATACCCCTGAGAGCACAGTATTCAGGAATGCAGAGGCTGAAGGTTCTAGAAGGGGAGGAGGGTGGGAGACTTATGGATACCTGAGTATCATTTGGAACAAACAAGATTACTAGGTAATAATTTTTTTCTTCTAACCCCAGTAATACTCAGGTATTCATAACTGTATGCAGACTACCAAGCAGTACCTTTGGAGGTGGGCACAGAACCCTATCTTAGGAACAGACTTTGCAGGACTGCTGTGCCGAATCTGGCATCACCCCTGGACAAATTATCCAGAGTGTAATGCTTCGTAAAGCTGTGTACTGTTTTCCAGGTAGCTGCTTTAGAGATTCACAGGGAAACATCCCTGACAGCTGCTATGGTAGCAGCTGTGCCCCTTGTGGAATGGCCCTCCACCCACAACAGTCTCCTTTCCAGCCTTAGAGTACCAAACTGGTTATACTGTACTATCCAGTAATAAGTGGACCTTCTTTGATGCTCGGTTATCCTTTCTCACATTCCCTTAGGTCAGGAACAGCTGTTTTCTGTCCTGCCTAAGGGCTTTAGTGGCTGTCAAAAAGTAGCTAAACTCCTCTGATGTCCAGACTATGAAGACTTTTTTTCACCAGGACTAAAGTGTTCAGTGAAAAAGCAGGGTTTTAAATAAGTGATTAGCAGTTTTTTCTTGGGACAATACTAACTGTACAGAAAACATTTATATAGGTTTTCTAGCAGTGTCATGTTTGTTAAACACAGTGAGGCAAGTGCTATGCATTTTCATAATGTTTTAGAACTTTTATGAGCAAAACGCTCATCAATTTTTAGAGTTAAATAAAACCCTGAAAAGACAGGTAAGATAATGGTTTGGTTGAAATGATAATTAAGAGGTCATGTTAAAAGGAAACTTCCCGTTTGTTCCCAGGACAATTCTGTCTCTATAGAATGAAATATAGACCTGTTCAATTCAGAGAGACTTGAGCTCACTGATTCTTTTGTCAGAAGTGATTTTTTTTTTTAACATATTTCGAATAAATTGAAGACATAGGGTCAAAAAGGGGGACCCATGAGCCAACCTATACACACATGTAGGCCACATGCTGGCACCGGTCCCTTGTGAGGGGGTGCAAATGGGACAGGCCTTTAAAGAACCCTTTGAAGATAGGGTCCGAGGCCTGAAAAACATTCTGTCCAACTGAAATGTAAGTAGATGCTGCAGCCAGGTGGACATTTAAGGTACTGAACTGCAAGCCCAGTAAGAGCAAATAGGTAAGACAGACCAGCACAACAGGAACACCAGCCTGTGTTGACATGTGCTAGGCCCATAAACAGCCTTTTGTAGTTAGGATCTGAAGCAATAAAAACATTTTGTCCAACTGATATGCCAGCAGATGCTGCAACCAGGTAGACCTTAAGGGTACAGGATAGCCAGTCCAATGACTGTAAATAGGTAAAATAGTCAGACAGCTGGGACCCAGCATGTTCTGGGACCAATTTCCTGGTTGAACACCAATCATCAAACTTTTTCCCATTCTGAAGCATAGATTTTCTTAGTGGAAAGCTTCCTGTAACCACATCACATGCTTAAGACACTTTGAGAAAGATGCAAACCTGCATATTATACTACCAAAGGTACTCAAGAGCCATGTCTTGAACGTGAGTGATCCGAGGTTTGGATACAGGAGCCTCCAGATAGGAGGTCATCAGATTGTGCCTCCAAGGGAAGGTGTATTGGTTCGGGCCCCAGCATGGAGGGCAGCAGAGAGAGAGAGACATGTCCGTCTGGCCCACTCTAGTGCTATCAAGATTACTGATGCTGACTGGGACCTGAGCTTGAGAAAACTGCTCTGTATACCAGAAGAAAGAAAGAAGAAAGATGCATTTGCTTCCCTTGCCAACTGAAAGCCAGAGCATCCAGGGGAATTGTTCCCAGATCTGGCTGTCTGTCATAGTACTCTGACAGGTGGTGGTTGTGGTGGGATGCGAACAAGTCAACCTTTGTGGTGGCCCACCTGCTGAAGATAATTTGCACCACCTGACTGTTTAAGACCCATTCATGATGGGGCTGGCTGATTTGAGTTGAAGTATCTGCCAAGGTACTGTCCTTACCTGGCAGTGGCAGATGAATATCCTGAAATGGCTCACTGAGCACAATAGATCCCATATTTTCATGAATCCTGTGCAGGAAGGGCTTAACCTTGTCCCTCCTGAAATGTTTATGTAATACATTGTGGTGGTACTGTGGACCTGTACCCCCCTCCTTGTGGTAGTTATGTAAAACCTTTAGTGCCAATAACATTACTCTTAGCCCCAGCAGGGTTTATGTGCCATGGGAGGTGTGAACCCCCAGGTGGGGCCACACTCAAGTCAAGATGTCTCTGTTATCAGACAACTGATTGAGCTTTCTGCTGAAAAATAAACTCCTTCCATTAGATTGGTTTACTTTTTTTTCTCCATTGCAGACCTGTTAAATTGGTTATGAAAGAGGGTCCTTTCTCTGACACGAGTGAATCCTGAGGTGAAACTGAATAGTAATTTGTAACCTGGATTCCCAGACTGTACCAGTGGCCGGTGCCATGTGCAGTAGCTAAAGAAACTGTTCTGCAGTTTGTTTGTTTTTTTAAATGTATTTATTCATTTCATTCAGGATGAATGAAACCACTATCAGTGGAATATTTCTTGCCCTGCTTGTAGGCCAGTAGGCCCTGTCCCACAGGGTATTAAGCTCTGCTCCTATGAACTGTAGTGCCCGAGCAGGCCGAGAGACAAACTACCTCTAGATTTATCAGAAAAACCTAGAGACTTCATGAGCCCCTAGGTGAGTTGCAGATCCACTTTCTGGGGTGACTGCAACCACAGCCAATCCTCTAGATATAGGAAGAACTTGTGACACCTTGTCTTTGAAGGTGCTACAACCACTGTGCACACTGTTATAGAATGACCTAATGGGGGTCTGAATCTGAGGCACTTTCTGTGCTTATGGGGATGTGGAAATACTTTTAAGTCCAATGATGCCAAACCTTCACCTTTCTTAGGAGTGTTGGCAGAATCAGTGCCAAAAGCACCATTTTGAACTTTGGCTTTGTCAGATGCCTGCTTAGTACCCTCTAAGACAGGTTACCACTCCCCATCCTTTTCGTAGTACCTTTTGCTATACCAAGACAGACTCCTCTGTCTTTGACAGTAACAGGTTTTGAACCTCTTTTTCTCGAAATTTTCTTTCTCTACATCTGTAGATGGATTGAAAACTTTTTTTTTTTGGAAGGGATTTGAACCCAGAGACAATCCCTGATTACTACATCCATGATCACTTGTCTGTGGTGTCTGGAATACCCCTGCTGTAGGTATTGTTGATACTGAAGAACAGCCCTAGTCTGATACAGCAAAAGTAGCTTACTGTAGTGTATTCATCCATTTTTTAACTTTTAACTTTTCTCTAAAGAGGAATTACCCTCAACTTGGAATCCATAGCCTTGGTTTGGGAATACTGAGTTAGGTTGGTGACTCACAACTAGGCAAACCCCCTTTGAACCACTGTATTTACTATCCATCTAGCAGCAGCCATTTAAACTGTTATGTGGCTGCTTCCAAACCAAATTTAGTTGTTTCAGCTAGATCTGGCAGGGGAGTAACATGGACCTGAAAGTATGTCAGTTTTCCTGGTATCCGTGTTAGGAGAGTAGGATGCCAGGATCTCTTTGCCTTGTCACAGGCTGTTACTTCAACTACTCCTTAATGTATAGGATGAGGGAATAAACTGAATTCCCTCCCTGTCTAGCTAATGTTTCTTATACATCCTCTTTTCAAGAGGGGGAAAAACAGCTTAGAGTTTGTAAAATCTTTGAAGTGACTTCCCCAATTAATTTAATCACAGAAAGGGGAAGCTTTTAGTAGGTGTCAGCTCAATCATTTCTCACAAATGTGAAGAGTGAGGGATAATCTTTATTTTTTTGGTAAAATCCCCAAACATTCCATGAAATCACATAGTCTTCCTCCAGATAATGGGAAGACTGATCAGAGGAGACAAGCTGCTGTGCAGAGGTCTGCTGCTGAGAAGTACACAGCACTTGTAAGCCTAAAAGTGTTTTCTTAAGCCATTCCAGGCATATTTTCACACTTTTTTTTTTAGGAAAGTTTACAATTTTCACACCTTCATTCACAGTGAAAAACCACCAGAATGAAGCACAGTGCTACAAAATTCTGCAGTAAAGTTACTGCAGTAAATGATACCATTTCAGTGGGAATTAATCCCTTTGGTGATAAAGTAAGCCTGAGACACTGTACCTCATCCTGGTGGGCTTCACCATAGGTAACAATCTGCAGAAACTGGCAGGCTTTCTAGCAGGCACAGAAGTCCCCATGCACTGTCTAGCAGGGGGTTCTGTGTGCTTAGTTTTATTTGATTTCTTAGAGGGAACCATGCAGTCAGCCAGTTCAGCAAGCCTCTCAAGAACTGTTTGTATACACGTCTCAGGGGTAGCAGCTTACATTAGTTGTGGTTTCACCCACAGTAATTTAGGGTGTCAGCTGGTCAGAGCTGGAGGGACCCTTAGATGATGAAAGTTTTCCTTTTTTTATTTTAGCCATATTCCAGGCATTTTTCAATAGTTTTCACAGTTTATTAGCCATATTCCAGGCATTTTTCAATAGTTATTACAGGACATGAAATGCAGATTTCACTCTGCTTTTATGGGTAGACAAAAGGAACTTAACAGAATTTCACCACACAAAATACAGAGTTTGAAACCGGGATCACCAGTTTTCTTTTTCATTTGAAAAGACAGTTTGAATGTAAAAGCAATAAAACTTACAATTTAAACACTAAAACTACAGGTTTACTTAAAATTACAAAAGTAAAAGGCAGCAAAATAAATGTTCAAAAATACTTATATTCTGTAAGGTTTCTCACGCCAGAACAAGATGATGAAGAGGAGAGAATCTCTGAGTATCTAGACTTATCAGGCAGAGACAGAAATCTGAAGGGTTTAGAACTAAGGCAGTTAGTATAAGGCAGCATTTGAAAAGTGGCTCATGCAAAAGATTCCATCATTTGCATATGTTCCAAATTCTCTCTGGGCAGTTCCACTTAGGAGGAAGACTGCATACAGTTATGAATACCTGAGTATTACTGGGGCTAGAAAGTGTACATAGGTCAGACAATGCACACCTTAAAGGACAGAATCCAGGAATATTTTAGATTTATTAGAAAACTGGATTGTACACATCCTATCTCAGCAAAGACATAGACAGGATGGAAGCTGTCCAGAGGAGGGCAACTAAAATGGTGCAGGGTCTGCACTGGAAGACATATGAAGAGAGACTTAAGAAGCTTAATATGTATAACCTCGAGGAAAGGAGGGAGAGGGGGGACATGATAGAAACTTTCAAGTACCTCAAGGGAATCAACAAAGTCCAAGAGGGTAGCAGCTTTCAAAAAAGAAAAAGAGGTGTGCAAGAACAAGGGGCACAATTTGAAGATAGAGGCGGCTCAGAGGTAATTTAAGGAAGCATTTTTTCACAGAGGGTTGTGGATGCATGGAACGGCCTTCAGGAGGAGGTTGTGGAGTCAAAAACAGTGGTGGAATTCAAGCATGCATGGGACAATCATAAGGCAATTCTAGGGGGTGGGGGTAGGAAGAAGTAGGCTGCTGGTTAACTAGGATCTGCAGCGTATCCATTAGGTAGGGAAATGGGCAGACTGGGTGGGCCAAGTGGTCCTTATCTGCCATCAAATTCTATGTTTCTATGTTTCAGCAAACATCTTGTGGAAGGTCAAAATAAAGAACTGCACATTATATATTATCGTGGAACGGACCATGTGCCATTTCAACAAAGAGGGGGAGATAGGGATTTAAAGCCTAGTAAGAGAAAAATCAGTGTGGATTTTTAAATTAAAAATCTTAAAACCACAAGGTTTTAATGATGAAATGGATTGGCAACCATTTATTTGTGCACGAACTGAGAGTATGTGGACTTTGTCTCTGATGTAACTGCGTTTTTGTTCTATAGAGTTGAATGTATAGAATGTGATTTGTTTACCTTGCCGGTAGTATTATAATTCGTAAGTATTCTTGTAAATATGAATTAAATTTAAAGAAATGTTGTCCTTCACTATGGCACCATAGTTTCCAATCAGGCTGATTTTATTTTTAAGGAATATATCATCTATAAGTGAGCCTCTGTGTTTCATCCATCCCAGCAGTGTTTCTGCAAAAGATTTGGGAAATGATCCCTTTAATTAATCTGCAGCAACACTAAGGAGAGCTGGGATGGGTGACCCACACATCTTTCTCCCCTTGGGTATTTTAAAGAATGTTTTTTGTTTTATTTACATATTGTATTAATTATTTGCACCACTTGATTAACGTATATTAAGCACTGTTTTGGATCGCAAGCCATGCCTCCTGACGAAGGGGCAGCACACCCCGAAGCGCCAAGGCAGGATCGAGAGTGTGGGGGCTTACAATTTACAATGTTGCACTAAGAGTGTTTATTCTGTCTTACAGTTTGCAAGTTTATTTTTTTTTTATCAAAAACCTCAGTAAAATCTATTTTCTGAATTTTTTGTTGTCTGGAGTGCTGGTTTTCTTACTATGGTCTGTTTGTTATTTTTCCAGCACCCACTCTTATTAGAGCTCTGCCTTGTTTGCAAATTACATAGCTAAGGTTCATACTAAGGTTCATACTAAGGTAGGGGTGAAAGAGCGAGTAGGCCGAGGCCCATAATGCTCCTATACTATACCAAAGAATAATAGGATAAATCATACCTGGACATAATTAATTTATCCAGACGATGTTTAAAAGTCACTTTATTATTACTAGAAACAACCTCCAAAGGGAGCCGATTCCATGGCCCAATGATCCTAACAGTAAAAGAATACTTTCTTCCGATATGCTTAAAATATTTACCGTTTAATTGGCGAAATGACCTCTTGTATTATAAACAGATTTCTTAAAGAAAAACCTAATTCAGACATAATATAAGGATCATTAATGATGTCATATAAAGAAGAAAGATCCCCGGATCGCCTGGTAATTAATGGCATTAATTTTAATGTATTCAACCTAGATTCATATGATGACCTTTCCAATCCAGAAATTTTTTTAGTATATTTTCGTTGGACCCTTTCAAGTGAATAGTTATCTGATTTTCCAAAAGGGCACCATAATTGTGAAGCATACTCAAGATGCGGTCGAACATAAGATCTAAACAAAGGCAACAACACATCCTTGTTTCTGGATCTAATAATATGCAAAATAGACCACATGATTTTATTTCCTCTACTAATAACAGAGTGCAAATGCGTAGAATAAGTTAAATCATCAGATATGGTGATACCTAAATCCTTTTCGTCCGCAGTAGAACTCAATGGAAAATCATCAAAATACACTGAAATTTTTGGTTATTGGAACCCAGATACATAACCTTGCATTTATCAGTATTTAACTTCATTCCCCATTGTGTTACCCAAGCAGATAGAACATCGAGATCATGCTGTATACGGGAAATTTGCTCAAGGTTAGAACTAGGACCCCCGATCTTGACATCATCAGCATATTTAATAGTGTTAGAAAGGCAGGTATTGGTTAAGTCAGCAATGAAGGCCTGAAAAAGACAAGGACCAAGAACAGAACCCTGAGGCACACCACTAAGCACCCTACCAACATCCGAGAAAGATCCATTTATCATCACTCTCTGAGTCCTATCCAAAGCCAATTTTGAATCCATCTAATATATAACTATTAATGCCAAGAATGGAAAGTTTATGAATAAGGGCCCTATGAGGTATAGAATCGAAAGCCTTACTAAAGTCGATAAACACGATATCACAGGATACCCTGTTATCCAAATAGGAGCTAAAATCTCATAAAAACAGAGCAGATTAGTAAGGCAACTTCTTCCTTCCTGAAGCCATGTTGTTCTGGGTCCAGTCATCAATTAAAGGAGACAACATGTCCTTAAGTAAGCTTTCAAGGAGTTTACAAATAGATGACGTCAAACTAATGGGCCGATAATTATCACTTAGATGTTTGGAACCCTTCTTATGAATGGAAACAACAAAAGCCTCTTTCCACTCACAGGGAACAAAATTATGTAATAAAAAGATCAAATAATATTTTTAAGGAAAAGCAATATAAGAAGACATTAAATAAAGTAAGTGTCCTGCAATAGAGTCAGGACCTGAACAAAATTACCTTTAATAATAATAATTTACTAATAATAGACTCTTCTGAAAAAGAATAGGAGATTCGGATGATAGTAAACTATAACTAATACTATTATGCTCATTAGAATGGGAAAAGGCTTTACAAAATTCTTTACTGAAAACTTCAGCCATGGCTTTGGGTTCATGAGCAATTATATTGCTAGATGTCAAAGGGCCTACCATACATGGATTTTTTCTAAGGGAATTAATATAAGAAAAAAATTGTTTGAAATTCGATTTGTCTGCAGAAGAAGCCAAATGAACTTCCCACTTAGCTTTAGCCTTTCTGATAGAAGACTTACATTGTCTACTGATTTCAAATAGGAATCCCAATTTGACACTGTCCTGTTTTTTAAATAGTTACTATGTTTTTAATTTTTTAAATTAATTAAACGTTTAATGTTTTTGTTTAGCCATCTAGGAGACTGTTTCCCATTAGAATTTTTATATTTAGATGGGATACAGGTATCCCTAATAGTCAAAATAGTGTTTTTAAAAACACTTCAACACTGTAAAGGAGTTAAATCCTTAAACAAGGCCAACCAGTTTATCATATTTAAATAATGATACATACTAAATGTGTCAGCCTTATCATACAAACAAATAACTGAAGAATTTTGGTTGAAAACTACATGTCTGTGAAGATCAAATAGGATAGAATTATGATCACTATTACCAATAGGAGTGTGACACGAACATTCTTAATGTCTAAAGAGGAGCTAGTAAGTACAAGGTCAGGAATATTATTACCCCTAGTAGCAGAGGTTACCCATTGATACAAATCTAGATCTAGACAAGTAAATAAAATTTTTTTACTGACACCACTGGTTGAAATTAGTGACTGCCAATTAATATCAGGAAGGTTAAAATCACCAGTAATGATGACATCTCCCAATTGACTAGCTAATTCGAATTCAAACAAAATAGCATCCAGCTGGCACCATGTCTGCTCTGTAGCAGCCCGTCATGGTAGCATTCCTAAAGGCTGGAAGCATGGGAGGAATAATCTTTGGGGGAGATTCAGGGATCTCCAGGTAATCCGCTGGGTCCTTCCTGGTGGCATCCTCCTCTGTCCGAAATCTCAATAGTGGAAGACAGCTGCTTCATAATGTTGAAGAATGAAGTATCCTCAGGCAGAGACCTGGGGGTATGCTTGACAGATTCTTCACTGACAGAGGAGGCAGTGGACTTATCCTAAATGTATTACTGCTCCTCCTCGTCTACCTCCTCTACCTCATCTGGAAGTATGAGGTCATGGTGGTATTCCTCCTCGACGTCCACCTTTTCATCTGGGTCTGGCGTCGGATGCATCGTTGATGGTCCTCGGGCTTGCTCCCTGGGCCAATGAACAGGAGTTGCTAACGAAGGTGAAGGCGCTGGTGACAAAGGCCTGTTAAAGACAGCAAACTGCTCGACAATCACATCAGTGAAGCGGACTAGAACTTTATTCAAGTCCGTGGTCGCTGGAGGGGGGGTTGACAACACTGATATCGCTGGACCCGACTGCACGCCCAGCGAGCCCGTAGCCTTCGACTGGGAAGGGTCAGGTCTCAAAGACGCCATCGTCTAGCTCGTCATGGACAGAGGACCTGGTCGACAGCCGAACACACAGAGTCAGGCAGAGCCCCCCCTCCCCCGAGGACCTGTCTTTGGCCTAGGAGGCCTTGGAGTTCTTGGACCTGGAGGGCGACTGGCCTGCAGGTGCCCCAGAGGACCCCGGCTCACAGCTGGCTACCTGCTGTTCCCCTGAAAGTATAGAGAGCCTTCCTGTGTCGCCCAAGGGTGGTTTGGTTAAACTGTTGGCAGAGCTCACAGTCCGAGGCGTCATGATCAGGCCCAAGACAGCAGACACACTAAGAGTGCTCGTCACTGAAGGCAATCTTCTTTCCGCAGTGGCAGTGATGGAAGAGAGAAGCTGAAGGTTTAACTCTTGACAAAAAAGAAAAAACAGACTAAATCTTTGAAAAGAGATTTGTGAGGGTTGTGTAGAAAAAAAGGCCACAGGCTGCAAAAAGGCATGAACACTGCGACGGCTCTTCCGCGGAGACTGTGCTTGCAAATCAACGGCGGGAAAGAATGGAGGAGGGCGCGAGCCTGCCTGTGCCTTATAGGGTTGACGACATTGTCTGGCCCAGTTGTACTGCTGAAAATCTTCAGTGTGGATTCCCCATTCACTGACAGTGAAGTTTCTATGGTGTAACCTGATGACTGAGATACCCCTGAAGAAGATATATGTATTATGTCATAGAAAGTGCTTTAATAGCAGGTCATACAGGTAAGTCTTCTAAATATAACGTAGGGCAGGTACTGGCATAACCTTTGTAATCTCAATACTCTTGACACAATTGTTTTCTGACTGTGGATTGTCACTGTCCTATGCCTCCTGTCCTGAATGTATACATAATATGACAATCTGAACAAAGATGTTTAAAAAAAAAAAAAAAAAAAAAGAAGTGGATGTCAGCTTGGCGCACCATATGTGCCAAGAACACTAAAAGACCATTGGGAAGCAGCCCCCAAAGACGAGACAGATAAGGCAGGATTGCAGTGTAGTTATGGACAGGGATCCCCAGGGAACACTGGTGCCCAAGAATGCGGCTGTGCCAGTGGTGCTGGCCACTGCCAGATCACTTGACAATGGGCAGAGAGAATCCAGGTGTTGTTGCTGAGGTGAACCACTGGAACTCTTTCTCAGGAAAGGTTTTGGAGTTACTGTTGCGCATCAGCCAAAAGATTATTGTCCTAGGGCCAGCAACGTGTGCTCTGCATAGATGAACTCTGTCTGAAAGTGCCCCCAGTAAAGAAAGGTTAAGTGTTTAATGTCATGTGTTTTGTTGTACACCTAAAGGTGCTCACGTCCACCATCTCCTACAGGAAGCTAAGCAACATGTTACTGTTTAGTGAAAGGGGCTCCTGTAGAGCATACCATCGATACCCATAGCACAAGAGCACCTGGGCCACGTCCATCCCAATCCAGGGCATCAGTGTAGGTCAATCACAGCATAAACAACAGGGTTTATGTTCCTTTTAATGGCTTTTTGCCATCTTTTTGTGCCACAGCTCTTCTTTTTTAATCTGCTCTATAACATCTGATTTGGTGTCGATCATTTAACATGTAGTTTCTTACATTTATTTACTATTCATTTATTTCAAAACCTTCACCAGGAAAGCCCCACTGAGCCGGTAACAGCTCATTTCCAGATGTGTCCTGGGGGTAGGGGACAACAGTACAACTTTGACAAGAAGGTGCAATAAAATGAATAGCAAGTTACAGCTGCTGTGCAAACAGGCTAAAGGAAAAAATTACTCACCATAGTAATGTTGTTTCTTCTAATGGAGTCTTGCTGTATTCTGACAATATGCAGTTAGCCCCAGGACTTGAACTGCCCTGGAGAGGAAATAGTTAACTCTATGCAGAAGCATAGAACATTGAGCTCGAGCTTGGTTTTCAAACCTCTGTCTCTGGTACTTACCATTGTAACCGTCAGATTCTTACGAGCAAACTAAGTACTAAACTATGGAAATTGTTTACCATATAGCCAAAAGGCAACAATTCGGGTCCCAAAAAGACTCAAGTCAAGAACCCAAGAAAAAAGGTAGTGACTATGTGTGTGTGTATGTCTATATCTATATCTATATATATATATATATATATAGATATAGACACACACACACACACACACACACACACACAGAACAATAATAATAAAACAACTACCCCACCCTTAAGAGGGAGGGTACAAGGTACACCCCTGAGGTGCAACACTGTACCTGCCAGACCACTTCCCAAAAACTAGGTTCTGAGAGGAGAGGTGGGGAGGGAGGTCAGAATACAGCACAATTCCATTAGAAAAGTAACATAGGCGGTGTAGCGGTTGGATTTCTGCTTGCGGCCAGCAACCCGGGTTCGAGGCGAGCTCGGGCGCTGGAGAGGCTAACCGGGGGCAGCAGGCGTCCCACGACTGCTCGCTGTCTCCAGGGAGGTAGGGTTGCGACCTGGTGCTAGTGACCACTGGCGGAGGCGGTGGTGGAGCAGCACGTCGGGGTCATTAAGGGTGGTGCATGACAGACATCAAGGCCAGATGTCATGCATCTCTAGAAAGCCAGGAAAATCGCTCGCTGGACTCCGGATGATGGCTCTCTGTTCCTAGGGGCCTCCAGTGCCTTCCCAGCACCTCCTGTTCCCAAGCAGCATCCCCCAGCCCTAGAAAGTGTGCGCTGGGGCTATCCTCCCCCCCAGGTGCCTTCCCCCTTGGAGGAGATGGACCCGCCTGGTGAAGGGATATCACGGGGGTCAGCTGCAATCTGGGGAATCAGAGGAGGGCCAGGCAAGGACAGAAGAGGTCAGGGGGAACTTGGCAGGAGCCCGAAGGAGTGGAGGACCAGCAAGCACGGGGGCGAAAAAAACAGATCATACAAAAAAAAGAAACAACATTCCTATGGTGAGTAATTTTTTCTTCAAACAACATGAAGTCTTACTGTATTCTGACAATATGCAAACTACCAAGCAGTTCCCCCAGGAGGAGGGAATGCAGAACCTACTTTGGGAACAGGCTCTGCAGTACTGCTGTACCAAACCTAGCATCACTCCTAGCCTGGATGTCCAGAGAGCAATGCTTGGTGAATGTATGGACTGTTTTCCAGGTGGCTGCTTTACAAATTTCTAGCAAGGGTATATCTTGGCTGCAGCCAGAGTGGCAGCTGTACCCCTAGTCGAGCGAGTCCTCAGGTCTGGAGGGCGCGTTTTGCCCAATTTGTCATAGCAGAATTGTATACAAGAGACAATCAACCTGGCAATAGTCCTTTTAGAAGCAGGCTTACCTTTCCCCACTTCACCATAAGTGAGGAACAATTGAAGACAGTCCTGCCTGTTTGCTTTAATATGCTCTATGTAGTAGCTAAGAGCCCTTCTAACATCCAAACTGTGTAACCTTCTTTTCCCTGAAGAAGAGTGGTCGGTGAAAAACACAAGTAGAGACACAGACTGGTTCAGATAAAAATCTGACACCACTTTGGGTAAGAACCTCCTATTGGTTCTTAAGATCACCTTATCCCTACGGAAGGAGATGAAGTTGGGTTCAACTGACAGGGCCTGTAATTCACTAATCCGCCAGGCAAAAGTAAAAGCTACCAGGAACACAGTTTTCCAGGTCAAGTACTTAAGCTCGGCCGAAGCCAAAGGTTCAAAGGGTGGCTGCATAAACTGAGCAATGCAGATATTGAGATCCCGAAAGGGAGGATTAATATGAACCAGACCTTTGAAGAATTTACTGAAACCAGGATGAGATGCCAGTGAAGAGCCCTTCCCTGCTGAAAGGAATACAGACATAGCTGCTAGGTGAATCATCAGAGTTGCAGGTCTAAGGCCTGGACCATTAAGGTGAACCACATAATCTAAGGCTGTAGCAATGTTTGCAGAATCACGCAGAATGCCCTTCTGAGAACACCAAATGCTGAATCTCTTCCATTTGGAATTATAAGTTTTTCTAGGGGAAGGTTTCCTGGAAACCTTCAGAATATCCAGAACTCCCTGACAAAGATGCAGGCCTGCATATTCTAACTCTTCAAGAGCCAGGCCTTGAAGTTGAAAGACTGGAGATTGGGGTACCAAATCCTCCCGAGAGGAGGTTAGGAGACTGTATCTCTTGGGAAGAGACAGGGGATATGACACTGCCAGAGACAGCAGCAGAGGATATCAAGGCTGTATGGCCCAATCTGAAGCCACCAGTATCAGTGTGCAGGGTTGAGATCTGATTTTGATCAGGACTCTGAACAATAGAAGGAAGGGAGGGAAGGCATAAAGAAACCTGCCCTTCCAATCCAGAATGAGAGCATCCAGAGAACAGACCCCAGGGCTGAGGTTTGCAACAAAACAGAGGAAGTTGGTGATGGTCCAGGGCTGCAAAGAGATCTATTTCTTGAGTGCCCCGTCTGGTGAAGATGACCTGTAGGATGGGAGGATCCAGGGATCATTCGTGATGTCCCCGGGAGATTCTGCTCAGAGCAAATGCTAGCACATTGTCCTTTCCTGGGAGATGAATTGCTGTCAAGGAAGTCTGAAGGGAATAGGCTAGAGACCACAGTTTCATGGCCTCTGTGCACAAGGCCGTGGACTGAGTGCCTCCCTGCTTGTTGAAGTACCACATTGTGGTGGTGTCGTCTGTCCTGCACCACCTTGCCCCTGATTGAGTCCAAGAAGGCCTGAAGGGCCAGGAAGACTGCCCTGAGTTCCAGCAGACTGATATGAAGGAGAGACTCCTGTGGTGACCAAACCCCGAGCCGTGAGGGCTCCCAAATGGGCTCCCCAGCCTAGGAGAGAAGCATCTGTGGTTAGTACTACTGAGGGGACTTGAGAGAGAAATGAAACACTTTGTGAGATTGTCCTGGTCCAGCCACCACTGGAGAGCTTGGACCAGAGTCTGAGTCACTGGAACCAATTTGGTGACAGTGTCTTTTTTTCTGAGAACAAAAGAACCTTAGGTGGAACTGAATGTCCCTCATCTGAAACCTGGCTCCTTGTACCACTGCAGTGGAAGCTGCCATGTGGCCCAGGAGTTGAAGAAACTACCTTGCTGGGCAAGAGACCAGAGGTCGAAAAGAGGAAGCAAGATCTGTGAGGGCCTTTACCCTTGCCAGTGGGAGGAAGACCTTTGCTTGGATAGTATCCCATTCTATTCCTATGAAAGTAAGAAGTTGTACTGGGTCGAGAACAGATTTTGGAAGATTGAGGAGAAACCCCAGAGAACTGAGCAAGTCTTGAGTGATTTGTAGAGCTGACTTGACCTGATCGGTGGACTGACCTACAATTAGCCAGTCGTCCAGATATGGGAAGATGGAAATACTCTGCCTTCTGAGAAAGGCAACTACTACTGCAAGGCACTTTGTGAACACCCTTGGAGCTGATGTTAGGCCCGAAAGGCATGGCTCTGAACTGATAATGGCCTGAAGGCAACTCGAACCTAAGGTACTTTCTGTGGGAGCACCTGATGGGAAAATGGAAATAGGCATCCTTGAGGTCCAGGGATGCTAGCCAATCCCCTGACCTTAGAGAGGGAAGAATTATTCCCAGAGTCACCATTTTGAATTCTGGTTTTGTAATGTGTTTGCTCAAATACCTTAAGTCTAGGATGGGTCGCCACTCCCCTGTCTTTTTCAGGGTAAGGAAGTACCTGGAGTACAGACCTTTGCCCCTGTGCTGAGTAGAAACTTTCTCTACAGCTCTGAGAGCCAGTAGAGAAGAAACACCTGCCTCTAGAGCAAGGGTTTCTAAGATGGATGCAGGTGGAAAAGACCTGACCCTCAATTCTGGGAACCTTTTGAAACTGAGGGCCAGTCCCTGGCTTACTACCTCCAGGATCCACTTGTCTGAGGTAACAGATTTCCAGGCCTGGAAGTAATAAGCCAGCCTGCCTCCTACTGGAATGGGGGAGTCGACCCAGGCTGACACATCTGGGTGTCTGCTTGGCAGGAGCCTTGGACTGGGAAGAGGATGCAGCCCTGCTCATCCCCCTCCCTCCTGCATCTCCCTTGAAAGAACCCCCTCTGTGGGAAGGAAAAGGAAGCCTGAGCTTGATAGAAAGGCCTGTGGAAAGGCCTGTCCCTAGACTGCTGCTTCTGAGAAGTGGCTTGCCTCTCTTTGGCCTGTGCACTCCTGTAGGTGGTCCTGTACTTATCCATTTTCTTCATGTAAGCCTCTGTCTGCTCCCCAAACAGAAAGTTGCCCACTACAGGGAAATCCATAGCCTTAGCCAGGGTATCCTGCAAAAGGTTAGTACATCTGAGCCAAGCATGTCTCCTGAGAGACACAGATGTAGCTATGACTCTTGATGCCACATCACTGGAGTCCACAGCAGCATGGAATTGTACTTTGGATGTTTCAATTCCATCAGCAGCCACCTCCTCCAGCTCTTTGGCTAGCTGGGGGGAGGCCTGTTTAGCCAGTTCCAGAACCGTATCCCACCTGGACTTCTGGTACCTGGCTGTGTAGGCCATATAATTAAAGCCATCAACTTTCCGAGGCCTAAAACTGGGACAGTCCATCCTGACCATGACCCCCGCTACTGTATCACTCCCTCGGGCACCACCACAGACAACACTGCACACACTGAATTACATTTTGCTGCTTGCTCTGGCCATGTCACCCCACAGTAACATCAGTAACAAACATCCAGATTAAAACAATACATCATTATGCTGCAGCAAGTTCCAAATCATGATGTACAGAAAGTTCATTAAAAGCAAATCTGCATTAAATTGTGATCAGACATTCGAGCTGCATGTATTGCTCCTCTTGACAGTCCCATCCAACCCACTTACACTCACCTCATTTGCTGAGCAAACTTCACTTCAGTGACTCCCACCACCACACCAGACTGTTTTTACACACTTCCCTACAGCTGATCAGGTTCGGGTACCTTAGTTCACTGCTGCCGGTTTCTTCTCTGTCTGAAGTCCCTCTCAGCTACTGGCAGGCAGACGTCCACATGCACTTGTTTGCACTACTACCCAGTCTAATCTAACAGGAAGGAACATGCTTTATTGTGCTCCCACTGACGTGCTTGCGGTGCAACACAGACGCAAGGGTTGAAGTTGCAAACTGCTGTCAAGTCCGAGCAGCGCCACAGTGGTGCTGAAATAACTGTCAGTCACGGATTAGCAGTCAACAACAAAAAAAAAAAGGGACAAAACTGGGACATGTAAGCAAAAACCAGGACAAAAGTGACATTTTGCAAAACTTGTGGGGACACTGGGACATGCTGCCTAAAATAGGGACTGTCCTGGGAAAATAGGGACTGTTGGTAGCTTTACATATAGTTAGCCTGCCTGAGTCCCAAAGAAGATGCCAAATACTGTTTTATGGGCATGGCATTGACCTTCCTGGAGTCTTTGTCTGGGGGTGTGAAGCCAAAGGAATGTTAGCCCTGTCACAGGCTGCAGCCTGCACTACTCCAACATGGCTGCAATGACTATATAAAAACGCCATACCGGAGCCTGATAACATATACCTCCTGTCCATTCTCTTATCGACAGGAGGTACGGAGTTACGTGTTTGTAAAATCTTTTTTGTCTGTTTCCCCAAAGACCTGTGAAGAGGGACAGACAATCTTTTGGACTCTGGGATGTCCATCATCTCAACAAAATCAGGCTCTTCCTCCTCCTGCAGCTTCAACCATTGGGAGCTGGAGGGTTTCTACCACCTTCTTGTAAAACAAGACGTGTGAAGGGGACCCAGAAAGCCTGGGAGGGAAGACAGAGGGTCTGTCTGGGGAGATGTCCAGTTCAATGGGCACATCCAGACCTTCTAAATCTTTATCTTCATCCTCTGGATACTCTCCGTCTCCTTCCCACTCCACATCATAGTAAGCATCTGGATCATAATCAGATTGAGTCGGATCTGACCGAACCGACCGCCTAACCAGCGGTACTGGTTCGGACGGAACCAGGCAGAGTGATTGAACTATACTAATTGCTTTGGCTATTACATCAGCGGTTGGAGTGTGCGGTGCTGGATCCGAACCGGCTTACTTTCGTTTCCTTTTCGACAGAACTGACCCCTCGGAGTCGGACCTCCTTTTGCCCGAGGAGGTATCGCCCAGGTCAGTAGGCACCTCCTCAGGTTCAGCCGCAACCAAACCAGGCTGGCCATCCGGATGTATGGACTTCTCGGCCTCCCTTTCCTTCAGCCTACACAACCTTTTTTCCAGAGTGGCTTCAGGAAAATTCTTGCAAATCTGGCAGTCTGTTTTAAGGTGGTCAAACCCCAAACAGTAAACACAGATGAGGTGGGGGTCAGCATTGGCAAAGGCCTCCCCACACTCAGTACAGTGTTGAAACCCAGTGGGACCAGTTTTTTTCTTGGGTTTCTCAGACATGGACAACCTAAATAATTACCCTTGAAAGCTTTTAAGCCAGGTAATAAATCTATCGGTTACAAACCGTGTTACGGGCTCTGGAAAAAAAAAAGTCTGTTTTTTTTTAAACCAATAGGAACCGGAAAACCACTCTAAATCCCAGAAAAACACAAATAAATCAAATATAAGCAAAAAGGTCGGTTCCTAACCAGACTGACTGATGAGAAACCGAGACAAAACAATTTCCACCGAAAATTAAGTAAACAAGTGCCACCAACCATCTACCACACTACCTGTACCATAGACAGAGGCTGGAAATCCGAAAAAAAATAAATCGGTTTAAAAAAACGAACGCTTATTCAAACTCTACCGAACCGAGCAGAGGAGAAATCTCCGGAGCGACTTCACTGTTAGGTGGAGTAAAGAATCTGACGGTTACACTGGTAAGTACCAGAGACAGAGATCTGAAAACCGATCTCCAGCTCAACATTCTATGCTTCTGCATAGAGTCAACTCTTTCCTCTCTGGGGCAGTTCAAGTGCTGGGGCTAACTGCATATTGTCAGAATACAGCAAGACTTCATGTTGTCTGAAGGCAGTATTACTATACATCACATGTATGGGAGCCATGACAAATGGAAAGTGTACACTGATTAATAGCTTCAGAAATAGAAGTAATGTGCAAAAACCCATAGTAATGCTGTGGCCATAGGAGTGTGCTACTGGGAGGGGCTAGAAGTCAGGGGGTCACTATTTGGTCAAGGGTAAGTACATTGAGTGAGTTGAGAAGTCACAAAGGAGGGCTGAGACAGAGCACACAGCAGCAGGAAGGGAAAACCAAAGCTTCAGGAAACTAATGGAGGGGGAATGCAGCTTGGCCTGCAGAAGATACCATGTGAGGGAGAAGTGATGGAGTGAGGGCCAATGTTAGAGTGTAAGAAGTCGCACCGTACTGCTTATGATGTCGATAACCCAGGTTTGGGTACAAAGCTGTGTTATCAGAGGGCGGAGAGACGAGCATCCCACTGGAAACACTCTCACCTTGGGCAGGAGGGTTGTTCGAGCTCCACTGCACTACCACCACATGGATGACCACAAGTGGAGTGCACAGGAGCCAACAAGTCGAAAGACGGACAACATTGATGCATTCCACCTAGACTGCATGCCACAGCATGCGCAGGTGTCAAGGGGCAGTCTCAGCATCCTAGGGAGGAGGAAAAAGTGGAAAAATCCACTAACTGAGGGAGTGTGATGTCCGCCCCTCATCGCAGGCCCCACACCTCCGACCGTGACACTCTCCTCCGATCACTGTCTAGTCTCTGCTCGGGGGTCCCCATCCCGATATCCACAGGCGGGCTCAGGTGCGCTTGGCGGAGAGGGTAAGTCCGGAGAAAGCAGGAAATGGGCTGGGTGATGCGGTAGGACCACTGGAAGCCGGCTGGTTGGAGAAATAGGAAAAGGAACGAACACTAAATGAAAAAGAAAAAAAAAGGAAAGAGCTTAAGAGGGGGATGAAAGGAGGCAGGTAAGGAGGTGGTGGGAGCTGTGCAGTAGGAGATACTGCCTGGCAGTAAGGGAAGGAAGGAAGAGAGAGAGGAGTAGAGGAAGCTATGATGAATGTGAGGGGGACAGTCCAGGGCAAAATGGTAGAAAGAGTGAAAAGGGGGGATGGGGCGCCTGTCTGGCCAGCGCTGACTTGGGAGCTACTCTGTAAACAATGTTGCCATAGTCGAAAATGGGGATGATCATTTTCAAGAGGATTTCTCTGCAAGCAGGAAGCAGGATGCATGCTTTATTATCTTCAGATGCTTTTGCAGGTTTTGCCTGCGAAAGTGTCGGAAGATAAAGCGTGCATTCAGATTCCCAAAGGAAGAATTGGTACTGCTAGAGGGGAGACTGAAATGCTTGCAATATGATTGAGGTTATAAAATGAATGAAAATTAAGTTGAAAAACTACATAGTTACTAAGTAAATAACAACCAGATTGTCATGATGCATTTACTGGGAATGCCGCCACGCTTCCCATCCCCATCACACTACAACCGGAATGCACCATGCTGCCCATCTCCTTCACAAATGTCACATTTACAACAAAAGACTAGACAGGGGGTACACAAGCAGTGCAGAAGGGAGAGTACATTTTCTGCCATGTATGTTTTCTACTCTCATGACGCGCTGAACATGAAACTAGAGGCTCAGTTGAACTAGGCTTCTATGCCTGCCCACTGACAGTATTAATCCACGTTTCCCTGGTCCATAATGAACATAAAAAACAAACCCCAAAGCCACTTGGTCAACACATTAAGTGGCACGTTTTTTGTTGTTAACTGTGGGAAGCTGACTACTTACTGTATTTAGGTATGCAACAGCAGAAGTAAACCTATAACCTTGGTCAGTACACTGGCCTTTGATGATTCTAGGCTAATGTGCTATTGTAAAAACAAGTGTCTCAAGGTCTAATATACGTACTTGTGCATCTCGCCTACTGCTGCAGGGACAGCTCGGAGGTTGTTACAGGACATGTACAGCTCAGTCAAAGTGAGGATACTGCAAAGTGCCAGTGGAAACGCTCCCAAGTGGTTATTTGATAGATTTAGGCTCTTCAGTTTACTAAACCTGTTAAAGAAAATCAGAAAAAATGAAGACTTAAAAACTATTCTATAAGACATAATACATACATATATGCAGTTTAAATAAGTAAGCAATAACCCACTACAGAGTATCCAGGGTCTGGATTAATTGCCAATAACCCCATATCCTGAAGTGGGTTACTGTGCTTATAACATGGGTTATTTAAAAAAAAAAAAAATTTATACAAAGCTGTTTTTTTTTCAAGTTTCAATAGAAAAAAAAAGTGACTGTAGCCTGCCGACTTGAAAAGTAGTCCCCACAACCCATGTATCTTATTTATTTTATGAACATACAAATGACAGAAATAGAGTGGTGAAATTATTTCTGACATTTGTATATTCATAAAATAAACATATGCATGAGTCACTTTGTGTTTCCAGCTTCTACTTGCAAAACCAAATGGCCAGGGAAACAAAGTAAAAGCTCTCTGATCAGTTTTGTACCACCTCGCTTTCTGTGTGCGTCACTCTCTTGTACTACTGTTTCCAAAACCCAGTTTTAATTCATGTGTCAAAGTAAGTTTTCATGCAGCTCTCGCTGAGGTACAGTCAGCTGAATGGTTCGGAAGGGAGAACACACAGACTCCCTCTCACTGTCTCCTCTCTCTCTCCCCCTGAAGCATTTTGTCTCTCTTTATCTCTGTGCTCGCTCTCAGTCTCTCTGTGTGTCTGGCTGCAGCACAGTCTGCTACTCGCACTGTGCGTCTCTCTCTGTGTCTCGCTTGGGGCTTTAGGTATCAAACAGAACCACTTAGTCAATATGTGCTCAGTCTCCCTTTCTCTGTCTGTCGCTCAGGGCTTAATGAGGTACAATGGTGTTTTCGTACTGCTACAGTATATTGCAGAGGTTGCCAGCACACTTACAGCTCTTTCAGCACTTCTGTAGGACCGCAGTTAACTGCTCGACCCGCTGTCACTAAATTCTCACACTGTCACTCTCTCTCTCTCAGGCCTTTATGAGGTACAACGGTGTTTTCATACTGCTATAGTATATTACAAGGAGACTGCTAGCACACTTATAGCTCTCAGAGTGCTTCTGTAGGACCTCAGTTAGCTGCTCAACCCGCTGTCACTAAACTGTCAAACCCCGGTACTGTCACTTACTCAATATGTGCTCAGTTTCCTTCTCTCTCGCACTGTCTCTCTCTCTCTCTGTCTGTCGCTCAGACCTTAATGAAGTAAAATGGTGTTTTCATACTGCTACAATATATTGCAAAGAGGTTGCTAGCACACTTACAGCTCTCAGAGTGCTTCTGCAGGACTGCAGTTAGCTGCTTGACCCAGTATCACTAAACTGTCTAGCCCCAGTACAGTCAGCTGCAAGTAGACACGCTGACAGCAAAAAATGGCAGCTTTCAGTTTCTAATTTCTGTTTCTGCCCAGGGATACTGTTTGAGAGTGTTTTACAGCAACTGTGCATTAAGTAGCAATTAATCCATGTTCAGGTGATGCTCTTTAACCAACTGGGTTTCTTGCTTTTTGCAACCCATGTTATAATGACCTTTAAACACCAGATGGTAAACACATGCCCCACCACATTATTGTTTTTAGTTACTTTATTGTTCTAGCTGAGGCATATGTCAGTTGCACTTTCCACCTGTTCCTGTCCAGAAAGTCTACTGACTAAGGTGGACATCTCTGGGACCAACACACTGCTTCTTCTTGCCCTCCAGCTTCTCCCCTACTCCACCAGGAAGGGTGTACACTGGGAAACAGGATCATTGAATTGCTGCAATGTGCCAGAGGGGAGGGCTGCCCATCAGTGTGCCTGAAGGATGATGATGATGATGAGGACGACACCACAGCATGCTACTTCCAGTGCAGGGCTTTTCTCCCCCTTTTTTCCATACGAGTTTTCATTCCATCCCTGATGTCGTTCCAGGAATATCAGCATATACTCTGTTCAGGTGATTTGACCTGTCACCCAGATAGCATGGGAGTTTACCTCCCTCAGTTTCTCCCTTTATCCACCCTCCACCCCTTGGTGTGGGCCATGCCCTACAGCCTCAGCGACATAGTGGGGGAATGTGAGGACATTTTTCTTTATGGAAAGGGTGGGGGACGCACGGAACGGTTTGCCACAGGAGGTGGTGGGAGCAAACATAGTGGGAGGGTACAAGCATGCATGGGACAGACAAAAAGGAACCCTTTGGGGGGGGAAGAAGAGAGCCGTTGACCAAGTAGGGTACAAGGCTGCCAAAAAAAAAAAAAAAAAAAACTAGGCTTATGGGCAGACTGGATGGGCCTAGCAGTCCTTATCTGCCGACAACTGCTAAGTTTCTACAGCGTAACAGCTGAAGAAGGAGCAAGCTCCCTGACCAGTCAAGCAGGGGTCGCTGCATGCCGGAAGCCACTGCCAACCCTACTTAGCTGAGGAGTGCTGCCCTCTGGTAGCTGCCTGCAGCCTGGCCTGCCTCCCAAGGTGGTGACCAGAGTCTGCTCCAGCCACCTGTGTGGCAGCACAATGTGCTTGTTGGTGGGCCATAAAGGTAGCCCCAGCTTTTCTCCCTTTAAGTCCCTCCTCAATCCTTCACAGCTCCACATATGCTCATGGCTGTCCCAGGTGGGGGACAGGTAATGTGTGGTCAACCACATCCCCAATGGCATCACTGCCATGCCTCCTCCAGGGGTCACTTGCTGAGCGATGCTACCCTGCCCGGGAGAAGAACATCTGTACTAATATTCTGAGCCATCTCTGCTTCTGCTCCACATGTTCTGAGATGTGAATCCAGGTCACCAGCCTGCCAGAGTCGTCGTCCACCACTCAATGCCATGGTGCCAACTTCACGTGTGTGTGTGTGTGTGTGTGTGTGTGTGTGTGTATATATATATATATATATATATATATATATATACATATACACACACACACACACACACACACACATGCCAACTTCACGTGTGTGTGTGTGTGTGTGTATTATAGTGATGTAGCAGCACTACCATAGTTAGGGAAGAGCAGGGTTTTCTATGTTAAACCTCAAACTTTGCACTTTAATAGCTTCACAGCCATTCAACGGATTTGCACAAAATTGTGCATGTGCAGTCGGATTCTGAGATTTGGATAGCAAATACGTGAAAAAGATTTTTTTTTTTTGGCAGCACCTAGCACTCAGATAGCTTGGGATTTTGGCCTGAACATTTCAGGGCAGAAAGAGCATGGGCCACAGTGGAGACTTTCGCTGGTTTAGTGGAAACATATTAATCTGTTCCAAAGTTACTCAATTTTGAAATTTTGGTTCTGAGCATGCTCAGTACGGTCTTTTGGATAGCTGCTTGGAATGAAAAAAGAACTTGGTCCATACAAAAAAAGATCTTTTTTTTTCTCCATTCATTTCGTTCATATGAAAAGGGACGCCTTCATACGAAAAAAGATTCTGGACTTAGTGTTAAGTCCACTAAACTTTCAAGTACCTCAAGGGAATCAACAAAGTCCTAGAGGGAGCATCTTTCAGAAAAGAGATGTGTAAGAACAAGGGGCAAAGTTTGAAGATGGGGGTGGTTCAGGGGCAATGTGAGAAGTATTTACTCACGGAGAGGGTGATGGACGCATGGAACAGACTTCCTGATGAGGCTGTGGGGTCAAAAACAGTGGGGGGCCGGCCAGGGGGAGGAAGATTGAGTGCCGGAAGGCTGCTCTCCTCCTCCTCCGGTTGGGGTGGGATGCAAGTCTCGCTGCTATACCGCCACCTGGGTGACCACAGGTGGAGGTGCAGTGAAGGTAGCTTGCAGACAGGGGTGGGGAGGCGCCCGTCGGAAGCCAGAGCATAAGCGCGTCATGACGTGCTTAGCCCCTAGGCTTTCCTAGCGTACTGAGGCCTCGAGGGCTGGGACTAGAAAAATGGAAATACCCTGTCCCAGGTTCCTGTAGATGGGATCCGGATGTCCCGAGCAAATCCATAACTGGGCTCTAGAGATGGGGCCAGCTGACCTCCCGACACAGTCTCGAGGTATGAGAGAGGGTAAGTGATGGGCCCTCTCCTCCCGGGGGTAAACCTCGGCAGGATGGGGCTAGGCAACTGGCACCCGGAATAGAGATACCCATGGTGGAACTACGGGAGCGCACACGACCTAGGAATTCCAGAAGAAAGGTTCCTGGAGCAGTGAAGAAGGGGGCAGAAAAATAGTAAGTGTAAAAAAAAAACACGGGGGAATGCATGGGACAGACATAAGGCAATTTTTGTGGGGGGTAGGAAGAAATAGGCTGTTGGTTAACTAGGATCTACAGCTTATCCAATAGGTAGGGAAATGGGCAGACTAGGTGGGCCAAGTGGTCCTCATCTGCCTTCAAGTCTATGTTTCTATGTAATAACATGTGATACCCTCCCCCAGCAATTTAGGGGGCACATAAAAACACACACACACACACAAAATTAAAACATCAGAATTCCCACAGGATGACACTGGAAGTTTAACAAGCCATACAACCAAGCAAATAAACTGCATTTTGGCAGAAATGGAAGCACAGGGCCCTCCACACCAATATGGATGTATGCATCAATGGAGGGATGGAAGCACAGAGCCCAGAAGGCCCTGCACTTTCAAAGGCAAATGGATTTAACTAAAAAAATAAGGAAATTTGTGGCAAAAAACTTCATCAAGGTACCAGTTAGGGTTAAAGCGACAAAACTAGGGAAATGTGGTGTTAGGGTTCCCAACCCTAACACCCTACTCCCACCCTGCAGGTATCAACAGGAAAAAAACACATTACAGTTTCACCTCTCCTGAGCCGTCTAATCAGGCGGCGGTAACTTATGGTTGTAAACCTAACACTCACCCCATTCTCATATACTCTACACATCTCAGCTTATTTACTGATGGAATGGGGTGAGAATTAGGCAAGCAACCTAAAGGTGCACCACACGCATGATTTAATTTCAAAGTAAAAACTGCTATTATTTTATACTGCTGCTGCCTGTAGGGTGGGGGGGTGTTAGGAACCTTAACACTGCATTTTCCTACTTTTGTCACTTTAACCCTAACTGGTTCATTAAAGTTTTTTGCAATGAATATAGATATACACATAAACATAAACAGCAGCTTAGCGTGCATGTGTGCATACACGCACACACACTTAAACGAGCACTACACCCTCATATCTTATGTTACTTGATTTTGTTTCCTTATCAACAGACAACTCTTTTTGTGTGGCTGTGGAGCTACATATGTTCACTTTAGTTTACTTCCACTGTTCATACCAGCTCCTGTGACTAGCCTGGGGGTCTCCATTTTATGGTTGTTGAAATCACACTGTCCCTGACAGCTGCCATTAGCATATGACGACATGATGTCAAGGCACCCATTTACACCATGTATCTCTATGCTGAAAAGTACACATAACCTGAAAAAAAACTCTCTGGAAACACACAGACAATGGAATTTAAAGGGGGAAAAACTATTACATCTAAAGCAGCTTGCAAAGGTAACTGTTGCATTTCACACTTTGCTGTAACTTGATTTGTTGAATTCTAAGTAAGCAGACAGGCATACTGTAAAGTGTAAAGGGTGCTGACACATTATGTTCTCATATGCTAATGCAGCTCTCAGGCACAATGAGATTTCAACAACCAGAAAATGAAGACCCATTCCCCAAAGACAGTTACAGGATCGGGTATGAACAGTGAAAACAAACTAAGCGAACATATATCCTCAACAACTACATGGAAAGAGTTGTCTATGAGGGTGTAGTACTCCTTTAAAGAGCAGCTTTACCCACGTGCATAACAGACCAGACCTGAGTTTGATTCTCATAACCTCCACCTGCATACTGTGTAACTCTGAGCAAGTCACTTAACCGCTCAGTGCTCCCAGGTCGCCCCTAAAAAACAGGCACTTGTGCCTAGTGGGCTTTACCCAGTTAACAAAGATTAAAATAAAAAAAAAAAATATACACTGAAAGTGCAGCATGCGTGAACATGGACACACACACACACACTGCACTGTTCACCACCAAATCCCCCAGTGGAACCAGCCTGCTGCAGTGAAGGTATGGGATGAGCTCCCTTCTGATCTTGTCGCCTTTCTGGCACACTCACGCCTGGACAGCTGAATTTAAGCCCCTTAAATTTGAACCAGCTCACTAGGAGTTGCCACTTGTCCTGAATTGAATCACTAATTTGTACTAGCTTCTTAAGAGCTGCTGCTTATCTTTGGCTATTTTTTTATTAAGTTGCTTTGGTAGTTATTTCTGCACTGCTGTATTTTATTAAGCTGTTTGGTAGTTATTTCTGCATTGCTATTGCTTATTAAGTTGCTTTGGTAGTTATTTCTACACTGCATTTTTTATTAAGCTGTTTGGTAGTTATTTCGGCACTGCTTTTTCCAGCTTCATTACTCTCTCCCCCCCCCCCCCGTATTTATTTATTTTTGTTAGTGCTCTCCCTCTGTAATTTCTTGGTTCTCTGGCCCCTCCCTGCTATGAATGCTGAAACCCTTTCCTCCCCCCTCCCCCTTCAGCCAGTGATACCCTCTTACTTAACTGCAGAGGTTAATTTTCTTTTGTCACATTCTTTTACAGGGTCTGAGGGCTAGTTTATGGCTTTAGTCCTCCCCAGCCTCCTCGCTCTGATCCCCACTGAATCCCCCAGTGGAACCAGCCTACTGCAGTGAAGGTACGGGATGAGCTCCCTTCTGAACTTGCTGCCTTTCTGCAACACTCACGCCTGGACAGCTGAATTTAAGCCCCTTAAGTTTGAACCAGCTCCCTAAGTGTTGCTGCTTGTCCTGAATTTAATCACTGTAATTTGTACTAGCTTCTGAAGAGCTGCTGCTTGTATTTGGCTATTTTTTGGCCCCTGCACCCACCCCAACCCCCGCTCTCTATTAAATGCTCTATTGCTTCGTCTGTCCTCCCTAATTTTGACTAGAAGTACTGTAGTAGGTGGGTCCTTTCCTGTCCACTCAATTTCTAATTCTAACTGTGAGAGCTCTGGAACTTGAGGAGGACACTGGGGATTAGCTCCAGCTCTACTGGCCTGAAATATCTGGCTCAGATAAACCCTACGAGGATGTCAACCTCACTCCTATACCTTTACCTACCTATCCTGTTAATTCTGGTGCACCAAACTGGCCTGCTTGAGGTAGTTCAACAACCCCAAGGTCATCCCGTATTCTCAGGGTATGTGCAATATGCCACTGGCACATCAGTTTCAAACTATACTGGAAAAATGGTTTCAGTAACTGGTCCAAGTACACCACTGCTACCCCCTGGTAGATTAACACCTAGCTTCCAACTAAATCTCTCATACCTGCTTACTTTCTCTAACTTCACAGCAACAACCGATACATTTAACAGTACTGCCTCCTGTAAAAGACAACGGAAACAGTACTTTAAACAACTAAAGGCATACCTACTGAAACTAATTCTACCGCTTCTGCTCCTGTCTGGAAATGTGCACCCTAACCCCGGCCCTGCTAGGGCAATGGACCATTGCAGCACAAAAATGTCCTGTATGCTCTCCCTTGTGTCTATCAATTTATGTAGTCTTCTATGTAAGTTAGATAACCTCGAGGTATGGATTACACAACACAACCCTGATATTCTTTCTGTTGTAGAAACTTGGTTGTCACCCAAATTCCCTGATTCTGCTATCACTATACCTGGCTACTTTATTTTTAGGCAGGATAGGCTCACTAAAAGAGGTGGTGGCTGTGTTATTTACTTAAAAGAAACTCTAATGGGTCACGCCCTTGAATTTCCCTGCATAGGAAACTCCTCTCAGGCCCTGGCCATCAAGGTACTCCTAGGGGCCCAAAAGAAAACATTAACTGTGCTGTTTACATACACCCAAAGAATCTTCCTCTGACATTCATAACCTCATGGAATATATTTGGAGTGTGCCTTGGAACACTGAAACCATAATACTGGGAGATTTCAATGTAAGCAGGCTCTCATCTGACACTGGACACATTAAGGATGCCATCTCCGCCTTGCATCTTACCCAGCTAGTTAACTCCCCGACCACAATTAACTATAGAACTGGATCAAGTACCTTACTGGATTGGGTTCTGTCTAGTCACCCAGAACAAATCACAAATGTCTCTGTACTCCCTGACACCCTAAGCGACCATTCCCCTATACTATGTAGTTGGTCCAACAAGTTCAGCAAATCTCCACCTAAGGTTATTCTCAGTGGGGTCCTAACTCCAGGACACCTAGAACCACTCAGATCACACCTTCGAAGCCAGGATTGGTCACCACTGGACTCTACCAATGACACTGAAGAGGCACTTGATTTCTTCATCGACCGCTTTAATGCTGCATGCATGTCCCCTTAAAAAAGCAGAAAGTTAAGGGGGTGTGCAACCCTTGGATAATGCCTGAACTACTGGGACTTATGAAGACTAAGGACCACCTCTGGCACCGGGCCAAAGCCATAGGCAAGCAAGCAGACATTCAGGCTTATAAAAAATCCAGAAATGTTTGTACCAGAACCATCCATTTTGCAAAAAAATCAATACTGTAGGGAGGCACTTTCCAACTCCTGGGGCGACAGTAAACATTTCTGGAGCAACTTAAAGGATGTCACCGGCAAAGACCTCAAGAGAGCACCCACCATGCTTAACATTGATGGAAGCCCGACTCTTGACCCAATGGCCATAGCCAACATTTTTAATGATG
The DNA here is from genome assembly GCA_016271365.2 of Neoceratodus forsteri. NCBI lineage: Eukaryota > Metazoa > Chordata > Ceratodontiformes > Ceratodontidae > Neoceratodus > Neoceratodus forsteri. Next base: position 333,363,421 of record CM057456.1, on the reverse strand, counting down.
CCTTTACATACCTCAGCAGTGTCCTCCCCCCTGATTTTTTCACGATCTCTGCCCCTGCCACCCCCCAGTCTGTGATGCTCAGCAGCAGGCTTCCCCCCTTTTTTACTTTAAAGAAGTTACTACGCATGAGGCTAGAAAGAACATAAGCAAAGTACTCAGTAAAGCAAGATTCAATGGGGACAATCTAGATCTCAAATTTCTTGCCCTCACCCTCGAGGAAATTCTTACACCTCTTACCAAGATTCTGAACCTTTCTCTAAGGTTTGGGCAATTCCCCCCAAAATGGAAACAGGCCCTAGTAACCCCGGTGCACAAAGGTGGAGACAGGGCACACCACACAAACTACTGGCCAATCTCCATTCTACCTCCTCTATCGAAAGCACTAGAGCGTATAACTGCAGATCAGCTTGTGGAATACCTGGACAAATACAATATCCAATGTCCCCAGCAGCATGGCTTTCGTAAAGGTCATAGTACTACCACTGTACTGTTAGAATTCACTAGTTTCATACATAACGCACTCGACCAAGGCCATCTGGTAGGGGCTGCCTTTATCGACCTGAGAAGGCCTTTGATACTGTGAACCACTCACTGCTACTCAGGCAATTATCGCTCACAGGGGTGTCAAATGATGCTATCAGCTGGTTCAAAAGTCACTTAGAAGACCATCTGCAGCAAGTCAAGATAACCAATGTCCTCTCTGAAAGGAAGCCAGTCCATTCTGGAGTGCCTCAGGGATCTATACTGGGACCCCTTCTCTTCAGTATCTATTTGAATAATCTCCCACAAGCCTGTCATGAACAGAGTCTGCTTTATGTGGCTGATGCCATGATCTACTCTAGTAACTCTGACCCTAAGAGCCTCCAGGATAACCTTCGACACAGTTTCTCAGAAGTGGAAAAGTGGTTCGGCACTCAAAAACTGGTGCTAAACTATAAAAAGACCAAAGTGATGCTTTTCAGCAATGCCCATAAGAAACACAATTCCAAACCCTTGTTCATCACAAACTGCTTTGGCACCTCACTTTAACAGACCTACTCCTTCAAATATCTACGGATCACTGTTGATAGCTCACTCACCTACTCGCAACATATTTATAACGTAGCTTGAGCTGTCAACATAAGGATTGGCCTACTCCACAGGCACAAGCCTAGCCTCTCTCCCAAGGCACTAAGAATAGCAATTTTCAGCTCTGTCATTACCATCATCGATTATTGGCTGGTTGTTTATGGCTCTGCCTCTGCTACATCCCTTCACAGGATCACTGTTGTTCTTAACAAAGCATGCTGACTCCTTACTGGGGCTGCCTGCCTCACACATGTGTGACCTATATGCTCAGACTGGGTGGCTTCAATTATTCAGCTGGATCCAATATCAAACCTGCTTACTTGCCAAGAAGGCACACCTTGGTTTGTTACCCCCTGGTGTCCAACAGCTCCTTAGCCCTTGTCACAGTACCCAACATACTCGCAGCTTCGCAACTCAGGTCTTTACTGTTCTCAGATGCCGCACCACCTTAGGTCAGAGGTCTTTTGCTTATAGTGCCCCCCTCTGGCCCAACTCCCTGGGTAGGGACATCTCTGCTGAGTCAAAACTCGACCCTTTCACACACAAACTCCGACAACATCTATTAGCAAACAGTATATGTGACTGCCGACCTTAGCAGCCTTCTGCTTATTATATCATTGTACTTATACCTTTCAGTACTTTTAACTCTTGGCACTTCATTTCGATCCTACCCTCGAGCCTTTTGCCCTCCACCCCTCACCCCTGCTTCTTCTCTGCTTATGCATCTTCAAGTTCTTCCCTTGCACCTCGCCTTCCCTCTTCCACCCTCCACCCACTCTCTTATGTCATGCCACCTCTTTGCAACTTCTTCTCCTCCTTCTCCCTACGTTTCTTTCTCTTACCTCTCTCCCACCCATATTATTCTCTCTCTTGGGTTTTCGACAAGGCCTGCTAGGCTGACCCCTCTCCTGACTAAACACCACATCTTCTCCTTATAGTCAGGGCCCCGTGTTTTCTGCAATTCTGCGGATGCAGCAGTGGCCACAGAAATCAGGAAAACCAGCCACTCAGCCACAGAAATGCTAGCAATGCTATGCAATCACGCAAGGCAAGGGCATAGCTATTGATGTGTTAAGTATGCCATGGCAGACATGCTCATTAGAAGGGGCAGCAAACTAATGCTGTCCACTACAAAGTCGAAAAGCTAGTGGCTGCATGGCATCTTGACTCATGCTGGCTCTTGATACATAACTCCTTCCAGCCAGTATTGTGTGTGTGTGTGTGTGTGGGGGGGGTGATGGATGCAATAGTAGCACAGCTTGATTAGGTCCACGGCAGTTATGATTTGCTGCTGTGTAGGTGTGGGTAGCTCAGCCATGTTAGTGTTTCATTGTGAGGCTGCTCATGGTGCATGCTGAATCCCTGGAAGATGAATTTGGAAGGAAGAGCTGGAAGGCAAGCTGTAGTCAAGAAGTGAGAAGATTCAGTGGTGCCCGTGGAGGTGGAACTGATCTCAGTGTGGTGACAGGTATCGGAGGAGGCGCTGACTGCAGAAACATAGGGCTGGCTGCAGACTGAGCAGAGGACTCGGTCCCCACTGCTGGACATCCATCACAGTTTTGATTTGTGGGCCACATATCTGTACCTGCAAGTGTGACAGTAATTTGTTGCCAGAGTTGAACCTGCAGCTTAAGTGGCGGCATCAAGCTCAATTCTTAAGGAAGGTCAAGTTGGGGACCAGGGTATACTAGAACTGGAGCAAACAGGTGTGGAAAAAAACTGGAATGCAGAGTCTGATTGCTGCTATACATAAGTGAAATGAGGGTCACTGACTGAAGAACACCACCACCCCCCGAGTTGCGAGGAGAAGAAAACATGCTAACCAAGGTTACTCCAGCTTAATAAGAATGACTTGCTTGCATTTTTTAGTGTGTCCCCCAAAAGAAAAATCAGGAGTCGACAAATCCTACAGACACTTCAAGTTATACCCTCCTTCACTATTTTAGGAAGAAAATCCCCCCCCCCCAAAAAAAAAACACAGATTTGTGCACTGCACTCAGCATGTTTGTTGCGAGGCAGTTGGAGTATTCCTAGTTTACAAAAATAATAATTTAAAAGAACATTGATCAAAATCAGAAAAAAATGGCCTTCAAGTTGGAGTCTCTCATTAGATCTGCTAACTGTAAATATAAACCAGAAGAAATCCAAGCAGGTTTTGCCTTCTGTGTAGTTTTAGCTAAGTGTGTATGTCCTCCTTTGATTATAACCTAGGAGAACGGCAAAGGCCACCAATTTCCAGAAGCACAGATGAGCCTTCAGATTCAGGGTGGGAGGGAAAATTCATTAAAAGAGAACACTGATGCCCATGGCTGTGCCAGGTTTGGGTCACTGCTGTTTAATATTTGTGGTAAGAAGTCTACATACTGTTAAATGACCTGCTGTTCCCACTTTCAGTGTAGCAGAGTGGTTGCACAAAGGCAAAGGGTTAACTAAGACTTCATCCCTTTGAAGGTATGCTGTTTAGCCGCAATTTATCTGCTGTGGAATAGCCGCAAAATCAGCAGTTGTTCTACTGCAGAAAGTACGAGGTCGTGCTGCAGAATGTAGGTCCACTTTGCCGCAGTAAACACAGGGCCCTGCTTATACTATTAATTTGTCTTCCTCCCCCAGCAGCACTCCCCCCTTCTCTCTGCACTCACCCCATTTCCCTCCTTCCACCTCCCCATCCTCTCATCTCTCTATCCCCATTACCTCCTTTGCAACTCCACTCCTTCCCTCTCCACCTCCTGTGCAACTCACCTTCTTCTCCCTCTTGTTTCTCCCATCCCCCACCTTACACCCCATTACTTTCTCTCCCAGATTTTGACAAGGCCTCCCAGGCTGCCCTCTCTTCTAGCCCACGCTGCTGTTATATTGAGCAACATTCAGTGTTATTTTGATTGGTTTTGATGTATTAATTTTTTTAAGTATATTCTTGATATCTGCTATTTACTTATCTATTGTTTACCTTGTTTTGTTTTTGTACTACTGACGTGGAACTTTTTGTAAATGAGTTGTTTTGCTGAAAGGTGTTGTAATCCAAGACTCAATAAATAAAATAAAAATAAAATAAACGCGGCTCTGCATTTCCTTATGTGCTTTCATAAACATGTTTCAACCTTTGTCATTTACTAGAAAATACATTTTTTTTTTTAGTTTTCAGCATTAATCACACATCTTGGGAGTCAAGGCAAAGTCTACATAATGATCTGACTGTCCCCGACTGACCAAGTGCACTTGTTGTGACATTCTAGTACTTGTAACAGACCTTGATGTCAGAAAAAGCACTTGTGAAGTCAGTTAGGGACAGTCAGATGCTCTATGAAAGACAGTGAAAAAGTACTGCTTTAACTGTAATATGTAGCAGACCATGGCAGAAGTAAAAACAAACAAAAAAAACAACCTAGAACTGTTGTAAATGTAACAGATTTAAGCCTTTTATTTCATTAGATATCTGCTGTTTTCCATGGTAACTGTAGATCAATACAAATTACAGGGAAAGCATTATCATCAGAACACAAATAAAGTTTACTTCTTGTAACTTATTTTGTTTACAAACAGACAGCTGCACAGGTTGCAGCCCAAAACTGCAGGTAGTCACCCCACTGTGCCACTACTCTTTCTAAGCGTTAGTGGGTGGAAACCCTCAAACTAGTGTCCTGACTTTCACAGTGCCACAGCATCCTTCGTTTTGGGGTTCACCAAGGGGCCCTGGGGGAAGGGAGGGTGATCACTGGGAAGGCCCGTGGCATTAGGAGAAACCATGATGCAGCCTCTGGAAATCACACCTTCCCTGGAAGTTTACAACCTGGTAAATATGAAGCCAGGTAAGTTACAGGGGCAGACAGGATACACTCCAGGATCATAGTGGTGTTAAGGAAATAATTGGCAGGCTGATTGCAGTATTCTTGCAGGAGTGTGTCCGGACAGGAAAGTGGCTAATGTGGTCCCGATCTTCCAAAAAGGGGGCAAGGCTGGAGCCCAGCAATTGAAATTAGTACTGAAAACAGAAATGCACAGCAACAGTGTGGTTGGAGGTACCATGGGGTTGCCCCCTCCCCCCAAACAAGCATCAATTGCTTGTGGTTAAGAGCACTCTCAGTGGACAGAATGGCAGCAGACACTGGTACTGGAACCACTGATGTTCAACATTTTCTTTGACAAGCTGGGGTCTCCAGCAGGCTGCTTAAATTTGTTGATGAAATCAAGTTGGCCTGGATGGTGGACTCCCTTAAGAATGTGGACAAACTTCAGAAGGACCTGAACAAGCTGGGTAACTGGCTGAACTACTGGTAACTAAAATCTATTGTTGTCATTCCCGGCCCGTCAGCACAGCGGTTGGATTTCCGCTTGTGACGCTGGCGACCCGGTTCGGAATGGACCCAGGTCGCTGGAGGGCCAACCGGGGAGAAGGCTTGAGCGTCCACCACTGCTCGCCTCACCTGGGAGGGTGAAGATGCGGCTCACTGAGTGCTGACTCCTGGTGGAGGCTGGGAATACAGCACTCGGGAGCTCGCTGTAGAACGCAGGTGTGGTGACGCCGGCATTCGCCGCACGCCTGTGGCACACCACGCCCTGGAGAGAAAACGAGAATCAAGCTTCCTGACCAGCTGGATGATGGCTGCCAGCCCCGCCGCCATGGAAGCCCCAATCTCCAGTCCACCTCAGCAGCACCCAGGGACCGAACAGAGTGCGCTTGGTTGTCCCCCCTGGCGCCTTCCCCTTGGGACAGGACCCATCCGGTGAAGGGTGACACTGGACTACCCCTGTGGTGACTGCACTCTGAGGTGGAAGGGACGGGGGGAGTGTCGGAGGAGCCTAGACTGGCCCGAAGGAGTGGTGAGCCGGGAAGCCGGAGGAGCAAAAAAAAAAAATATATATATATTGTTGTCAAATGCAAGGGGCTACTCTTGGGGAAAACAGAGGTGGGACCTACACACTGCATGGCTCCTCTTGCTGCAGCAGAGGAAGCAAAAAACCTAACGGTCATTAATAGACAATGGGCTGAAGTAGGATAGGAAGTATGTGTCTGATGTCAAGAGGGCCGGCAGAATGCTGGGGCGCCATCAAAAGGGGGTGACCAGCGGCACAGAAGAAATAAACCTGCCACTTTACAGGGCCTGGTCAGGCTACACCTAGACTATTGGCTGCAGATCTCGGCTCCTTCATTCAAAAAGGACACTGAGGCAGTAGTGAAGGTGCTACGTAGGGCTACCATAATTATTAGGAGTCTGAAGGTCAATAGAGATGAGGAGGGGCTGGTGGCCCTTAACATGTTCACCCTGGAGAAAAGGAGGCTGAAAGGCGACAGGATCTCAGTCTTCTGTCTACTTAAAGGTGCATGGCACAATGGGGTGCAATGTCGGAACTACTGCTAAGGGGTCACTGCGACCACTAAGTAGCAGCCCTAGCAACTGTAAACAGGGCTGCTGATACATTTAGCAGCATAAAAGGATACTCCGATACGTTACAAATCAAAGTATGAAAAACTGCAGAACTGCATCTGCTACTCTTAATAAACCCTGATGTTGCAAGTTTTTTTTAACCCTTTAGACACACTTCTGTCTATATTTTACATCTTTAATGTAGGTAATTTTGCTGTTATCATTACAGCAATGCTCAGTAATATGAAAACAGGATCAGTGTCCACAAGACATCTTCCACTCCAGCAACTTATCTATAACTGACAAGGATTATAATGTCAGGTGTAGAGAAACAGTGAGCACAAATGAAGTCATGTAAGCCAGTAATGTGCACAGCCATAAAGAAAAAGACGAGATTAAATGCAGACATGATATTAGATATACTTGAACTGCATCTAAAATAATATTTTTTCACAGCTTCCCCTACAAGTTAAGGACCTTTTTAATGCGGGGGCCTAGCAGATGCACCAGCATATGTCATGTAACAAACTACAGTTCACAGAGGAACCAAGTTTGGCCCAGACTGGCAAGGCCATCCAAGGGTACAGTAAAAGGTTTGTGCTGAAACCCCAGGACTTTCTCAGGGACCTGCAGTTGTGTAGCAACTTAGGAGTTCCTGACAAACTTGACTTTTTTTTGGGGTGTTGTTGCCTGACAGCTCAGCAACTGAGCACTTGCTGGTTGCCCAAATGTGGTGCTACAATAGCGTTGTGTATAAATCCCCAAACCCTCTGCACCATGGGCTAAAATTCTGTAAGCACTGCTGAAAATTTAGAGCGGGTGTGCAGCATATGCTATTTGGTTCTGCTGGTACATGACAGAAGGGGGAACCACTGATAATATCAACAGAAAAAAGGGGGGTGGGGAAGGGACGTGGCTAGCAGACAACTGACAAAGACGTGCCTCAGAGGAGCTCCAACCACATGTCTGGTAATTTTATTGCTATAAAGAAACTTTGCAGTGACTTCTTGTGCAGTATTGCACTTGTAAACTGTTCGCCTACGTTCAAAGTTAAAATTTTTGATTCTGCAGTGAGGGCAAGTCGCAGCAACAGACACAGTGAGGCACCGCCAAGGGAATGCAGGCCATGCGCCTGGGGCAGCAGGATCGAGCAGAGACGCCAAGCCTTCAGTGGGGGAGAAGTGCAGAGAGCTGTGTAAGACCTCGAACGCTGTGTCAAGGACCTTGATAATAAGGTTGACTCCTATAACACTTGCCTCACTCTGGTGGAAACGAAAGTTGACACTGCTACCTTGCAGGCTCAGCAGGCAACAACTACAGCTAACAAATTAGCTAGAGTAGTTGCTGGTATTATACAAGAAACCTGATGAATGGCGCTCAGCTCTCTCACATACATTTGGTTGGTATGCCTGAGAAGATGGAGTGTGTAGGGTCCCATACAGTTTGTGGCAGAGCTGAAAGAAACAAAACTGGATGGGACAGAGATTTCCATCCTTAAAAGTCTACCAGATAAATCCATGGAAGCAACCAGCTAACCTGGATGCCCTGATGAATGCTTCTAATCGTCACTGGTGGGCCTTATATTAAGGACAGAATTTTAGCAGTAGTGCGCGCAATAAGAGATAGAGCACATTGCCAGGAGAGATGAGGTTATTCTTCCCCAACCTCAGTTACTCCACTCGCCAGCGGAGGAAAGCTTTTGGCCCACTCCAGGCAGGCCTTAAGCAGTTGTGGGTGACACACAGTTTTCAGCTACCGGTGAGACTGAAGATTATTTACGTGGGTAAAACATTCCTATTTACTGGCCCTGTCGAAGTGGGCAAAAAGTCAGATAAGAGCAGACTTTTCTACTCTCGCTGCTGACTAAGACTCGGCGTGAAACATGAATTGATAAAATGCCTGCTTTACCCCTGGCTAGACATTAACCCAAGTACACTTTCAGTATTTAGTTACTGTTCTTTAAACTGCACTGATCAGGGTGTGTTACTTGTAGAACATGTAAGTAGTTTACTAATCTTAAAATCAATGTTCCAGTACATTTGGTAGAGCATATACAGAACTGTTTTACCTCCTTGATTTAGATGCAGATTACAGCAAAAGTACAGTTACGTAAGAACTTACCGTTGTGACGTAGACAGCCAGTTCTGAGTGCTGTATTATATTGTTTTAATATAAATTGTATTAAGGTCTCTGCTGAAAATTAAAATGCTCTAGGAATGACCTCTCTCATCCCCTGCCCCCCAAATTTTAGCTGACAGATGCAGGCCAAGAGAACTGCTGACAGCACAGTATCACACACTCAGTCTTTTTAGAGACAACGTGTTACTGGAAGACTTTTATTAAGGATCCTGTTTCTCTGAGCTAATTACAGAGTTAAGTTAATTTTGTTAAGAGAGAAATCATAAACTAGGATTATGATGTTAAAATAAGGGAAGCTAGGATGTTACAAAGAGGTGTAAGGTTGTAAATGACCCTATGAAGCCTATGTGAAGAGGGTACAGCATGAGAACAAAAGAGGTGTCATTGAAACTTGAGTTATGCTAAGTTTGCAGAATTAATACATCCTGTATAGTATAGATTAGTAAAATTACATCCTGTGGTTGTATACAAATATATTTTTGTTAGATATTTCACCAGAGGAGGGTCTGGATGACTTCATCCAAAAGGGGTTGGCCAATACTGCTTGAAAAGACTATTCTCTTTCACTATAGAGAGGCATTTGTATCTGACACTGACTAAGGAAACATCTGAGCACTGATAACAAGTAGTTTGAAAGCTAGACAAAATCTAAATATAGTTGTAGGAATTGCATTGTTTTAAACCTTGTTTTGTTTAAAGATATGTATGTCTTGTGTTATAAGAGTTCTGTATTGTATGTTTGACATATTATATATTTTAGTAAAAACTCTAATTTTAGAGCAAACCTAGTCTGTCTTTGAATTGCTTTCTTTTGCTAAGAAATATTTATGGTTCAGCAGACATATAGCTTGTATGGTGGTACCAAACTGGAAACAGAAGCATTTTAAATCTGAGGTCTTTATTAAGTTTTAAGGGTTCATCTTTGAATACCTGGTTAGGTGCCCATAGGCAAAGATATCTGGCCCCCCGAAGACGGATATATTTGAGCCTGTGCATTGGGTATGCTAGCAAGAGGTTACAGATTGAATCCCTCTAGAACTGAGACCAAAGGTTGATCTGAACTCACAAAAACAGACAAGAGGGGTACCTTGTCTGTTACACTGTTCACAAGACTGCACTCAGAGGTTGGCACTTTGGGAGTAGAGGGCCTGCTGCTGAGTGAATCTGTGATAACCGTAACAGTAGATCTTTGAGAGAGGCTCTTGCAGTAGACAATAACCTTGAGGACTAAGTTGCCAGGTGCTAGGACCACACAGAAAACATCAGCTAGCAATGTCTGGTGGGGGACCCCCCCCCCCGACGTCACGTGACCGGTGTCAGAGTGACACTATATAAGGGGCGGTCCCCACACCCGCCTTCTAATTTTCCCGCTGGAGATTGAAGTACAGTAGGTGCGACAGGAGAAAAGGAGTGGGCTCCTGGAGCTAAAAATAGGCTAGAAAGCAGAAGCAGAGGGAAAGTGTGAGGGAAATCGGTTACCTACAACAACAGCCTCTCTTGAAGAGCTACTGTTATGGTAAGTTTTTATGTAACTGTACTATCTTACTTTGAGAGGGCTCTTGCAGTAGGTAATAACCTTGAGGACTGAGTCCCAAGCAGTGAAAAGGAAAAGACAAGGTCTGAAGCACAGGAGGCAGGAAAGGTCTGCAGTAGGCAGTGATTTAAGAAAGAAGCCCCTGAAGGACAGCTAGTCCAAAGCCAGCCCTGCATCTAGAGCAATGTCCAGACTATAGTGTTTAGTGAAAGTGTGGACAGAGCTCCAAGTAGCTGCTGCACAAATACCAGCGGTAGACACATTTCTGAAAACAAGCAGTAGATGCAGCCATGCCTCTGGTTGAATGCCCTTTAACTTCCACCGGAAGTGGCTTGTTATGCTTCTAATAACAAGAACAGAATGCAGTGTGGTAACCATTTGGATAGACACCAATTAGAAACTGCAGTGCCCCCTTGTTTGGGCACAAAGAAAACAAAAGTCTGATCCGTGTTACGAACTGATTTGGTGAGATTTCTGTAGCAACACAAAATTCTGTGCCCATCCAGTGTGTGCAGGATTGCCTCCCCCTAATTAGAATGCTCCGGGTAATACACTGGTAAGTGTACAGTCTGATTCAGAGTAAACTCAGAGGCTACCTTCAGGAGAAACTTAGGATTTGTATGCAGAGCCCCCCTCCTCGCAGTCTCTGTGGAGACTCAAATAAGGCTCCTTACACATGACGACCTGAAGCTCGGAAATCCTAGAAGCAGAGGAAATAGCAACTATTTATTTTATTTAGTTAGTTTTTGTTGACCGGGAAAGGGGCCAGACAGAGGAGTCTGAGGTGCATGGGTCTGGGAGTCCCAAGAGAGAGAGAGAGCGAGCCAGGGAAAGATGAACCGACATCGGGGTTTGGGAAAAACCACTGGGCAGTCACTCCCCCTCCATCAGTGCCCAAAGCACAGCGGAGTTCTGGGCCAAAAAGGCTGGATGGGAGGACTCTCAGAAGGGGCAACCCTGACCAGGTGGCTGCAACCGAAGTGGCAGTGGGCGCCGGTCTGGAGGCCAGAAGGGGGGCCCGATGGAAGCTCTGTGGCTAAGCACTCACCCCCAGTGCCTGTGAGCGGCTTATCAGCCTGGGCTGAGCGGTCGCCGTCAGAGCCAGTGACCGATTTATCAGCCGGTGCTGGGCGCTTGCCGGGAAGACCAGTGAGCGAGTTATCAGCTGGAGCTGGACGCTTGCCAGGGGAGCCAGCGAGAGACTTATCAGAAAGAGCTGGGTGGTTGCTGGCAGGGCCAGAAAGCGGCTTAACAGATAAGGCTGGGTGCTCGCTGGAGGGACCGGCGAGCGGCTTATCAGCAGGAGATAGGAGGTCGCTGGGAGGGCCAGCGAGCAACTTATCAGCAGGTGCTGAGCAATCGCCGGAGGAGCTGGTGAGCAACTTACCAGCCAGGTCTGAGCACCTGCCGGCAAGGCCAGGGAGCGACTTACCAGCCTCGCCATAGAGATTTGGGCCCTTCACGGGCCCAAGAGTGGCAAGAATCCCAGAGAGCCGGAGACGTCCACCTGAACCAGACCTGGCTCAGGCGGAGGACCTGAGGGCCGCTCCCCCTAAAACAGAAGTGGGCTGGGCCTGCGGAGTGCTTCCCAGACAGGAGGAAGGCCTCTCCTCGCCCATGGTCCCCAGGGGGAGCCGCGGGCACAAAGGAGACCGGGCCCAGTCCCTAAGTTTCTCCATGTCCCAATGACTTTTCTGCTTGAGGACGCCTGAAGAACCTCCATCACAGATAACGAGGTCCACCGCTGCTGCTGCTCCCCATCCATGGAGGCCACCCGGGGAAAGAGACAATGAGGCCGTGTAGCCTAGAAAAAACTGGCGAACTGCAGAGTCACGGGAAAAGCACGGGTCCAAGGCAGAAGGAGAAAGGCCACCTATGCTAGGGAGCCGTAGCCGGTGAGAAAACTCTCCTGAAGGAGATGAAGATGAAGGAGAAGCGGTACAATGGAAACACGACAGAAAATTAATGAAAATCTTTGGGAAACTCATCCAAAAAAGGTCGTCAACTGAAGCAACCTTTTCTGCAAGGTCTGGTGTGCGCAAGTCGACGTCAGGAAACAACTGGAAAGTGGGTGTGGGGACCACCTCTTATACAGCGTCATGCTGACACCGGTCACATGATGTTGGGGGGGGCGACCCCCCCCCCCGCCAGACATTGTTAGCTAAAGGTTGCCATGTGGTCCTAGCGCCTGGCGGCTTAATCCTCAAGGTTATTACCTACTGCAACGGTCCTCTCGAAGTAAGATAGTGTTTTAACATTTTACATTTGGAAGTTCCTTCCCCAACCCTTTGATTCTGATGGAGGGAGGAAGAGTCAAAATAACATCAGCCTTGTGGTGAGGAGGAGAGCATTATATTACCATGAGCCCTGCTATAACTGCACACAGCATGCAAGTACAGCCGGAATCTCAGCTTTATCACCGTTTTCAGGTAACTGGCATGTCATTTTTTGCTCCAGACAGGCAATGGATATATAACCTGCTTTCTAAAAAGTTGCATTTTCTAATGCTGTACAACTGATCTTTATAGTGTTAACCAAACAACAAAGTTTAATTGTTTTTTAATCTCACAGTTTAGAAGTAAATGTCGGATGGTGATCAGAAGTGGTATGGGGCAGGCTCTGTATAGGCTCATCTCAACTTTTTGTGCAATGTGACCGATTTCTCCGTTTCATGGACCTTTCCAGCCACAGGATAGCTTGTTCGAGCACTCTGCTCAGCAACAATTCCTATTTTCACTAACTGTCCATGGTCATGCCATACACAGTCAATCTTAGACACTGCTGGATTAATTATAATTTAACTTCTTAAAGCAGACCCCTGCATTACTGTAATGCAGGCAGCCAAGAATTTCTATCCTAGGTAAAATGATTTTAAGCATCGATTCCTATACCTTGACACCATGGTTCTAATTCATATTTTGTTTTTATTGCACAATGAATAAAAAAACTAAATTAAAGAAAAGGAGAAAATGGGCCAACAGTGTTTAACAAATTCCAGAAAATATTTTTCTGACGTGATTCATGGGCAGGGTCACAGACTTTTTCTGCCATAAGGTGAGAATATCCACAGAACACTTCACAGTTTAAAATAGATCACATTACCACCACTTGAGCACCAATGCCAATTTTCCATGCCATATTTTTTAAAAGTCCGAGCAACATATTTTTTATTTTTATTTTATTTGTTTAATCAGATACAACACCTTTGAGCCAGAGTAGCTCGTTTACAAAGGTTCCTCATCATTACAGAAATATTTTACAACAATAATTCTGCAACATTATTTTTACATTTGCTTGTGCGCACAGTGGAAAGCAAACATCCTGTTACTAGAATGGCATTTCAGAGGTGTGTCGCTATTGGGTCCAGTGCAGCTCAGGCTACAGTGGGCTTGACAGTGACAGCTCAACATGATGCTGTTACCTGCTCACTGAGCAGAAATGTCTCATAGTTTAAAGGATAAAGCCACACCAATGTGCCATTCCAGGATTTCGTTTGGGAGACGCTGCCCAGCAGCCAGCTGAGCAGTGGCACCATCAGCCTGCTCCTTGTCCTCTCCCCCTCCACATTTCACCCAGTCATGCAGGCGCCAGAAGGTACATGCACATAATACTAGCCCACACAAGTTATATTCTATGCCCTGCAATCCCTGTTTAGCTCTCTGTGCCCCCACAGCTACCGCCAATTGCTGCGTCAGCCCTATCACATTTATGAACTGGTTGACGAAGTGAGTCCCTTACAGTGCGGCTGTTAAACTGTGGCAATCTGTATTTGGCTTAGATAGATCACTGTTCTACTGCTTCTCCCTACCCCCCAGCTGCAACCGATCGCTGCCCGGCCCAACTGCACTTGTGAACTGTGTAATCAAGTGAATGAGTCTTTTGCAATGCAGTTGTTAAATTGTGGTAATCTGTAATTGGCTTAGGTATATCACTGCTCCACTTCTCCTCTGCCCCCTCACCAGCTGCCGTGGATCGCTGCCCTGGCCCAATCACACTTATGAACTGCTGGATCAAGTAAGTGAATCCCTTGCAGTGCAGTTGTTAAACTGTAGCAATCTGTCATCTGCTGCCACCTAAATTGCAACAGAGGTACAACCTGTGAGCTGCATGGAGATAGGTCGGTAGGAAGCCGCCTAAGACAGATGTCAACTACTGTTGCCCCCTTCAGTCTCCGTCTTCTGCCTTTGTGATCTCGCTTTCTCTTTCTCCCAGTCATACTTCCCCTACTTACCCCAGCTGTGGAGCCCAGGAGGGTTGCTGTGCTCGATGTAACTGGCTCAGGTTGATAGCTGCTCTACTGCCACCCCCAGCTGCTGCCGTTCACTGCCCCGGCCCGAATGCACTTCTGACTTGCTTCGTCAGGTAAGCGAGTCCCTTGCAGTGCAGCAGAGGCAGAGACTGAGCTGCATGGAAACAGGTCAACAGGAAGCCACCCAAGACAGATATCGACTGCTGCTGCCTCTTTAGTCTCCATCTTCTGCCTTCATGATCTCACCTCCCTTTCTCCCGGTAACACTCCCCCTACTCACCCCAGCTCTGGTGCCCAGCAGGGTTGCTGTGCTCAAACACCACTATGATAAAAGCCTCCCACATCTTCCAACAACCACAGCAAACCGTGGCTCTCCAAGTTGTACGACCAGTGTAGTACGTGAGTAAATGGTTATCCGGACGGGAGCCTGTCTGTCTCTGTGTCACTCTTGCCTACACTGCTACCTGATGCAGGGAGACTGGGGAGGGGTACTACTACCATGGTGTCCCCTTACAGATATAGACTACTGTCGCCGCTCTCTGTCCCAGTTTTCCACCTTGATGATCTCGTTTTTGGTAGGTTTGTGGAAGCGATGGGCACTGGGCACATGTAAGAGGTATATTTATTTGCTTCTTTATTTTATGGGTACTTATTGTATCGAAAAAGGCAAAAAGGGTAACTGAAGATCATACGAAATTTGCCAGCAGATAAAGGCCTAGAGGTCTATCAAGTCTGCTCGAATGTGCAGCTACCACCCCTTATTCTGCAGCTGCCCCTCCCTTCCACCCTTCCCCTTCATTAACCCTCCCCCTTGTCCTGTCCCATCCTAGTTTGAAGCAGTCCACTGTTCTACTGCATACCACTTCAGGAGGTAACGCATTCCACCCAGCCACCACCCTCTCTGTAAAAAGTGTCTCCTCATCTCCTCCTGAACCTTCCTCGCTCCAGTCTCATATCATGGCCCCTGGTGTCCCTCCCTCCTTACTTTGAACAGCCCCTCTGTACTTGTCTTGTTTATTCCTTTCATGTATTTAAAGGTTTCAATCATGTCACCCCTGTCTCTCCTCTTCTCCAGTGAGTACATGTTCAACTTCTTCAACCTCCTCTCGTATGATAAGTCCCCCAGCCCCTTGATCATCTTTGTCGCTCTGCGCTGCACCCCCTCCAGTAACTTAATGTCCCTCTTCAGATACGGACGCCAGTACTGCACGCAGTACTCCAGGTGTGGTCTAACTAATGACCTATACAGTGGCAGAATAAATATGAATGCACAAACAGTAGCTCAGAGGCTCTACCACAGCAGCACAGCAGTTTGTGGATGATGACTGTGATATCTCCCCTCAGAGATAGGAACGAAAATAGAAATAAAGCGTTCTTCTGTATGTGGTACCGTTAGCTGCTTTATTACTGAATCTCTTTTAACTGCAAGCAAGCAAACAACCCAAAAAAATAAATTGTGCACAAAAGGTTTTCTGTGCAAATCTTCATTATAATTAGGGTGTCCGGTTTTAGGTGTTTATTTTTTGTAAAAAAAGGTGTTTATTTTCAGCATTTTTCTCCCCCTTTTAGAAGTACCAAAAATCTGTTATTTTAGGTGTAATCAATTTCTCGGACAACAAAAATCTTTATAAATCAGTGTTTATTCACTCAAGTTAAAAAATAGATATTACACTTTTTCAAACTGTGTACCATGACTATTGCATGTTAGCACCATAGATATTGCACCATATTAATATTGCATTAGTTTTACAAAATAGTGCACCATAACTGTAGAACTATACATATATAAATATGTAGATGGTGATGGTGAGCTAGGAGCAGCACAGTATTAGAGCTCTGTTACACCATACAAGTGACAGGTGTAATACAAAAAAAAACACGATCCACCCACATATCCAGCTCACAGCTGGTCAGCTGGAAGAGTGGGGACACAATGAAATTCGGTGTTTTTCGGTTATAACTGATTTCCCGATTTTCACCACGGTGGTGTTTTATCAGTGTTTATCGGTTATAACCTAAAACCAGAAACCCTACTTACACTACCCTCACACTCAGATGTATTGTCATTCCGATTCAACTATTTATGTTAAATTGTCATGCAGATACCAGATCAATGTCCTTTCACCCCCCCCCCCCACAAAACTAATAAGTGAAATATTGAAAATGTCACCAGATCAGGAGCAAGATTTTAATGCATTTTTAGGGATATGGCATCTCACAAAGTTCTGAATTGTTAGACAATTGCTGCCTGCCATTTACTACTAATGCTGTGCTAATGATCAGCGTTCACAGCTCCATCTGGTAATGTTTCTTCTAGTTTCAGTGCTGGAACAGAAAGCAGCATCTCCATCACCAAAATCTCATAGGAATATGAACCAGCGACAGCAGTTTACATAGCAAATAAATAAATTAATCAGAGCTACATCAGAAGCAATCTTGCATTACATATACAAGTGTTGGTTGTATGCCAGTTGTGGGGATTGATGGTGTGTTCGCGTGACTGTGATGGGGGTAGGGGGTGAAGATTTTTTTTTTTTGTACACTTTATTTCTTGCACCCTTACCCTATTGGATGCTCTTCAGCGTGGTCAGCAGTCTCCAGCTTATCCCATCCTCCTGAAGTCCTCCATTACTCCTGGGTTGCTCACTTCTCCCTCGTCTCATGGCCCTGGAACCCCCCCCCAGACCAAGGACCACCACTCCGTCGGCACTCTATCTACAGTGTCTGGCGGGGAATGGATGAGAGGAGAGCTTCGGAACCCGGAATTGGACGTGGTGCCGTGGAGCCTCAGCCTGCCTTCGTCTACCAATGGGGCTTTTTTCCTTTTTATACGTCCCTAGCCCAGACGTGCAAGGTGCTCAGCGCAACTAAAGGCGCTCACGCCACAGGTAGCAGCTGCGGCTATGCTCCCCCACATCAGCCAGGACCCGATTGCTGTTACACCAGTCAATGCTTAGGGTCGCCAGACGGCAAGATCTTCATTCCCCCAGGAAAGGAGAGCTGTCCTGCTGTCCTCCAGATGCTTGATCCTTTCTCCCCTACCAACCTCGAGGCCCGGGTCCGCACTGAACCCGGTCGCCAGTGTGGCGTCCAGCACCTCAACCCTCGGCGCCATCGGGCCGGCTGGGGGTGAAGATTTTTACTATGTAAAATGACAGGTTCATTTACCAAGGCTTCCATCATCCAACAGACAACCAGTTACAGCACCTGAAAATGAGTGCAGTCTTCCCAGACGGTGAGTTCCTTCGTTACAGCAGACAGATCAAACACAGAAAAGTTTAAAAAAAAAAAAACAGAATGCTACGAGCTTTTTTTTCATCCTAATGAATTTACTCTGTATAGTCCAGCTGAGAATGATGCAACGTCTGTTTACAATGGAGGCAGAGTATTGCTTATAACTACTTTACAGTTAGGAGGTCTGGAGACTTGTTCCAGGCCACACAGCGCATCTGGGGCTGCAACCTGCTGAGGGGCAGCATTATTACCCTGCTTTGTTTCACTCCCCCGGCCTCATCAAACACAGTTCCTCCCACTGCTGATCCCACCCATCTCCAGAGTCCCCTCCCTGCACTGAACACAGTCCCTCCCACTGCTGATCCCACCCATCTCCAGAGTCCCCTCCCTGCACTGAACACAGTCCCTCCCACTGCAGATCCCACCCATCTCAAGACTCCCCCTGCAGCACCACACGGCTCCTCCCACTGCTGATCTCACCCATCTCCTGATTCCCCCTGGCCACACTGAACAGTCTCTCTTGTTGCTGATCCCTACTACCCCCTCCCGATTTCCCTCGCTCCACCGCACAATCCCCTCTGCTACTGATCCCACCTGTCTCCAGATGCCCCTGGCTACATGGAACATAGTTCCTACTGCTGCTGATCCCTTCCGCCTCCTGAGTCCTCCAGTTGCACCAAACACAGTCCCTCCCACTGCTGATCCCACTCAACTCCTTATTATTCCCCCCCCCGCATCACACAGTCCCTCCTTTTGCTGAACCCCTGCCTCTCCATTCCCCCAGCTGCACCAAACTGTCCCTCCTGCTGCTGCTGATCCCACCCACCTCCAGATCCCCCCCCACTGCATTGAACAGTCCCTCCTGATGATCCCTCTAACTACAGTCAGAAGTTTAACTTAAAGATTAACTTTTAGCAAACTTCAAAGCAACAGCCCACTAGCATTAGCACTTCATGATCCTATTTTCTGATCTCCTGCCATTTTGCAGCATGTCTCTAGTGAAAGAGTAACTCGGGGGGTGGGTTCAGCACAACCCTTTCTGCCTGGCCCCTTACCATCTCCAAAAAAGAAAAGATGGCACACCTGGCAAGGTCTATGTGGCGCTCCAACAGCAAATATAAAAACAGCTAAGACCAAGTACGTGTATTACTAGACTATAGCACGATGTATAAATTACTGGAAGACTTTTTTTTCTTTACATTTTCTTCTACCACGGAATTCTGCTTTAAAATGATAATCTATGTAGTGCTTTTTTGTGCAGTTTTAACAGCACCACTGTCAGCAGAAGTAGGCCCATCTGCTTCACTGCATTTTGTTAGGTTTGATGAAGGAACAATATCATCTTTACTACTTTACTGTCTACAAACTGGATGCCTCTCTCCCAGGACCCTTACAGTCACTATTCAAAAGATATCTTCTAGGATTTGCCATTCACGTTGTGCGGTTCAGTAACTGGGTCACTGTTTTAACTTTTCTGATAGTACAGATCTTTAATGGCATGCCTCACCCAATGAAATAGTTATCTGCACTGGTTTGAAATAAGTTTGTTTCTTATGTACATGCTCATTTCTGCATAAAAAAAATTCTTTGCCTCTGTCCAGGTGTGAATCATATCACATTACTGTGCGGTTAACATTGGTCCTACTTCACGGCTGGCTGTCAATCAAATTAGGAAGTTGGTTTTTGAAACTTATAAGATGGGTTATTTGGTTATTTTTCACGAAGAACATTTAAAACACAGAGGCTCAGAGTCTCACTGGCAGTTATTTTCCAACCCCCACCCAAGAAAGGACGCACTGGGTGGCAACTCTACCTTAGACAACATGCAAGCAAACATTCAGCACGGACAAATGCTTGTTCAATATTTAGAGCTTAATTTTACATTTCTTCACACTGCTTCTTTTGCTGTCTGCGAGATACACAGTGTCTTGAAACTCAGAATATTTTTTCAAAGATGCTCTCTGTTCTGGTCCTGAGCCTCCCAGCATTAGAACAGAAGATCTTTTTAGTTTCCGCTAAAGCTCCTTGGTAACATATCTGCAAGTCCAAAAGATCTGTTGTTTTATAAATGTTTACATTTATTTAGTTAATATATGTTTGCTCTCATGCTCAATCACCGGAAACAGTCTTTAAGCTCGACTTCTCGTACTATCCTAGTCATGTAGTCCTCCAGCTCTGCACACTGAAAACAGATATCGAAAGCAAGCCTTACCACAGGAGGCTGGGTGGGTCATGTGGATTGGAACAATAGTAGTAGAACTACAGTTACAAGCAAGTAACCTATTCTTCTAAATACCAAGATTCAGTTCACTATCCACAGTTAGGCAGACCCCAAGCAGTCCACCAGTGCATGTGGCTAAGCAGAGGCCCCATAACGTTTAGGCGAAAAAAGACAGCAGGACTGAAAACCCAAAAAGCATCTTGGTGACTCCTGAGTCAACACTGTAGTCCGAAATTAAAGAGTGGGCACTGGACCAGCTAGAAGCCCTGTATGCCTCAGACATAGGGACGTGCCAGGCAGCAGGCTGAAATGTCTGGTGCAGTGAGCTCATTACCCCTTCCCAGCCACCTGGTGGAAGAGCACAATGCAGAATGTGAGCCACCTGTTAATGGTCTGTTTGGCTACCAGTCTGCCTTACATGGCTTCAGCGTACTCCACCTAAACCTGTACATTTTGTGAGCCGATTCCTTCCAGGACACCGACTGCATCTGAAGGCCGTCCTCAGAAAAGCACAATACCTGGAACGCTAGCTGTTATGGAACCAGGCCATCAGGTGAAGGGACATCTGATCATACCCCTGAATATAGTCAAGAGTGGGAGCAGACAAGGTGGTTTGCTGCTGAGGCTGAGAAGTCCCTGGAACCACAGCTTGCAACATCAATCTGGAGTCACTACGATGTGGTTTGCTCAGTCCCTCTGGACCCAGAGGAGCACCTTATGGCCCACAGAGAACACAGCAAAGGCATACAGGAGCACCCGGTGCCATGGCTGAGTAAACCCATCCCAGTCAATGTTCCCTGCTGATGATGGTAAGCACAAAAAAGCCTCAGTTTCCTGTTTTCCCAGAAAGCAAACTGGTCTCTAACAGTGTTTTTCATGCGGCACATGCCCTGAACACCACCTGCAGGTGTAGGGGCCACTTGTGGGATGCCTCTCTTGCATGGCTGAAGGCATCTTCCAGCAAGTTATTCACTCTAGCCACATGGCTGCTGCCAGGTTTACTTGGAGTAGGCGAGCCACAGACCACTTCTGCATCATCTCCTGGCAAGGAGGAAAGCAATGCATATTGTACTGCTTGTTTAGGCAGAACATGGTCATGTTTTCCGTATTGACTTGGATGACCTGGCCCTTGATCAATGGTGCAACGTCCGACAGAGCCAGGGAACTACTCACAACTCCAGCAGGCTGATGTGCATTTTGGACTCCTAAAGCAACCACATGTCTTGTACCTTGGGTTTTTTGAGGACGGGTGTGTGGTCCTACAGGGTAATATGTTTTGCAGTTTTTCACTTTGCTACTTTAGCCTTTGTAGCAGATGCATTGTATGAAGCCATAGGCTTTGTCAGTCCACTTGCACTTCAATCAATTTGTCACAACTGTGATGTATGATAGGATTTTCTGTGACATATGTAAAGGCTGCTGTGCAATTTAATTCAAGTTAAGTATGCACTTTAATAAATGTTTGACTAAGGCCGAAAATCAAGCCCATTTGTGCTGCTACTTTTTTCAAAGCTACATGTTTGGGAATTTTATACTACCCATAGTGTAGTCCACCACAGTGCATGTTACAAGTTTTTGGAGCTGGTATGTTTTAGCGAGGGGTTTAGCCACTCCCATTTCATGCTAACATAATAACATACTAAAATGGCAGCAGAATAAGCCTAATGGTCTTTTGTGTCTGCTCGTTTGGTCAGCCCCCACCCTAGGAGCTGACCTTGCTGCCCCCCTCGTCCTCTCTGGCTTCTCCCTTCCCAGTCCCGGATATTCTCACTGCACAAGACTTTGCATCCAGAACCCTTCCCCTGTACCTGTCCCATCCCCTCTTGAACCCCTCCACTGTCTCTGCCTCCACAAGCCCCCTGGGCAGCGCATTTCATGGCTCCACCACCCTCTCAGTGAAGTAGCACCTCCTTCTTTCTCTCCTGAATCTCCACCCCCAGCTTCCACCCATGCCCTCTAGTTGCCCCCCCCCCTTCCTTCGGAGCACCTTGACTGCTTCTCCCCTATTTAACCCCTTCATGCACTTGGAAGACCTCTATCATGTCCCCCCGATCTCTTCTCTCTTCCAATGTGTACATATTTAGATCTTCGAGCCTCTCCCCATAGGTCCAGTCCCCCAAGCCCCAGATCATTGTAGTTGCCCTCCTCTGGACCCTCTCCAGGAGTTCAATGTCCCTCTTTAAGAGTGAACTCCAAAACTGCACACAGTACTCGGGGTGCGGCCTCACCAAGCAGTTATACAGGGGGAGTATCACTTCCCTCCTTCTGGAGATGATCCCCCTAGCGATGCATCCCAGCATCCTGTTGGCCTTGGCCGCTGCCCTCCTACAAGTCTCAGAGTTGTTCATCTTGACATCCACCACCACCCCAGGTCACTCTCAGTCATTGAGAACTGTAGCATCCCCCCTCCCCGGGTGTACTCTTGGCCCAGGTTTCTGGCTCCCAGATGCAGTACCTTGCATTTCCCTGCATTAAACCTCAGCTTCCACTTTCTAGACCACCCTTCCAGAGCCTCCAAGTCCCCCTGTAGGGCCACCCATCCCTCCTCCTCATCCACCACCGCCCCCAGTTTTGAGTCATCCGCAAAGAGACTGATCTTACTCCTGATACCCTTCCTTATGTCAGAGACATAGGAATTGAACAGGAGAGGCCCAAGGACTGATCCCTGAGGGACCCCACTAATGACCCTCCTTGGGGATGAGACTATCCCGCCAACCATGACCCGCTGGGTACGGTCCTGGAGCCAACTGCCTAGCCATCTGATCATCTGGTTCCCCACCCCCATTTTTCCTAGCTTATTCAACAGGCCCCTGTGAGGAACAGAGTCAAACGCCTTGCTGAAGTCAAGATAGAGGACGTCCACCGGTCTACCCAGGTCCAAGGCTCTCGTCACCCAGTCATAGAACTCCACAAGGTTTGTCTGACACGATTTCCCTGGGACGAATCCATGCTGTCTATCGTCCAGGCACCCTGACTTTTCCAGGTCCCCCCCCAGCCTCTCCTTGACAATGCCACCACCTTGTCCACCACCGATGTCAGGCTGACGGGTCTGTAGTTCCCTGCCACCTCCCTTGATCCCCCCTTGTGGATAGGAACTATATGCGCCACCTTCCAGTCCTGGGGCACCCACCCTGTCCTCAGAGAGATGTTGAAAAGCTCTGCCAGGGGTTTCGCCAGGACATCCGCCAGTTCCTTCAGCACTCTGGGATGTAGTTTATCTGACCCCGGTGCTTTCTCAGTCTTGAGGGACCTGAGGGCTTCCCTCACTTTCTCTGCCGTGATTTCCACCTCCGCTACCTTGTCGTCCTGCCTTGCCTTCCCCCTTCCTGCCAGTGATGGCCCATCCTCTCCCCAGACCTGACGATCGGCAAGGGTTCCCCTCCAGTTTCACCATCTCCTCCCATGTATGATGCAGCCCCCCCCATTTTCCTTGGTGAAAACTGAGGCGAAGTACTCATTTAATACCTCAGCCTGCTCCCCCAGATCTTGTGCCCATCCTTCCCGTTTTAATCCTGCTAATCTGCCCCTTCACCCTTCGTTTTTCCCCAATGTATCTAAAGAACTCCTTAGTCAGTCTCCTAATTTCCCTGGCCAGGTTCTGCTCCTTCCTTGCCTTAGCCGCTCTCACCACCCTAGTGGCCCTTCTGGCCATCAGCTCGTACTCCCCTCTATCCCTTTCACTCCTTGAGCACTTGAAATGCCTATAAGCTGCCTTCTTTCCCTTCCCCACCTCCTGAACCTCCCTGGTCCACCAGCAGGGTTTTTGGGGCCTACCACATTTTCGTCTTACTCTTGCACACGTGCTGGTAGCATCCTGCACCCCTCCTGATGATTTCCCACCTACTGGATTTAGGATTTGCAAGAAAGCGAGGTGTGCTCACAACAGAGGGAGGTGAACCTTACAGTTTACAATTGTCTTTGGTTTGAAGCAGATTCCTTAGGAAAGTTAATATTCTTCAGGTGGAGGATACTTCTAACTGAAGGGTGAAATAAGGAACTCAGAATTATCAGAAAAGGCAGTCTTTCAATCAACAGAGGGAGGTGGACCTTGCTTTACTTTTGTTACAATTGTTAAGATTTTCAGTGCAGGAAGAGTTTAAACCCACAGGGACTGAATACTGTTTACTGTGTCTGTCCTTGTGCACAGCTGACGTGTTTTGGGGCTAACTGCTTTCAGAGCACAAGTCACCAGGCTGTTTTGGGGCTGGGGAGGTTTACCTGTGTCTGACTTGGATGTTTGCATTTTTCTCTGTTTGATTAGCAGGGTATTTTCTCTGTCAAATTGTCGTGTAGGGCATCTTGCTGACAGGAAGGCACTCATCACAGCAGTAGGTCAGAGCTTTTAGCTGACTGTTTCATGAGGGCACAGTTTAGGCCCAAACCTTCCCACCCCTCACCCCACCCATCCCTGGAAATAGTTCCTTTATACCTGGGGTTCTGACATCATTTCCTCAAGAGGGCACGGTGCATATCACTGTCATAGCCTCTCTAGCACACTGCACTGACAATATAAGCATACACATTATATAATATATATATATTTCTATATAACAAACCAATCACTCACACAAAAAATAAATAAATAAACTAAACAAGGTAGACATACATGTGGGGAGTAGTGCAATGTAATGGCTGTGGGGCACCAGTCTTCCGGGAGTCTTTCTGGAGGCTGAGATGCTGCCCTGTTTGCAGACAACTCTCTGCCCTGAGGGAGGAAGCTGCCCGTCTTCAGGCAGCTCTGGACAGTAGTAAGAGAACCTCCCCCATCCAGGGAGCACCAGAGCCACCACCACTACCTCAGAGGTTGCGAAGAAAGCACAGCAGTCGTACCACAGTGGACTCAGGGAGGGTAAGGGTGGTGGAACAGAGGCACACCCAGTCAGTTGTTCCACTCCACAATCCATACACCAATCTGGGGAGCATAGTTCCCCGCGGATGCACCCTGAGAGGAGACTAAGGAGGTTGCAGACAACTGTCACAAGGGAGGCCCGAGGAAGGAGGCAGAGGGCACCACAGGGAAAGGAAGCAGCTCCTGGTGGGGGACTCAATTATTAGGGGGATAGAACTGGGGGGAGCAGGGAAAACTGAAGTAAGGTGCCTGCCTGGTGCCATGACTTGGAGAGACAGGAAGTGCATCCTTAGGATCATGAGAACAGTTGCACGGGAGTCTCGAGCTGGATGTCATTGTCCACCTAGGGACAAATGACTTGGCTCATCATGAGATTAGAGCAGTGCAGAAGGACTCTGTAGAGTTGGGGAGGGGCCTAAGACAAGTAGCACACACAGTATCCTTCTCAGAGGTGCTGCCTATCAGTGGCATGGGTGAGGCGAGGGTACTTTGCACCATGCAGTTTAACGAATGGTTTAAAAAATGGTGTGGAGCACAGGGGTTTGGCTTCATTGAGGACTGGGGTTCCACCTGGAGGGACACCAGCCTATACTGGCAGGATGGTCTGCATCTGTCCAGGAAGGAACAAGTCTTTTGGGCAATCGGTTCAAATGCTTCATTGGCAGCTTTAAACTAGTCAAGGGGAGGCACTGATAAGCCACAGGAAAATTCAGCCTCCACAAACAGGGTACTAAATGAGAAAAAGACCAAGGTAGAAAGGTCAGTGGGGGATGCTGCTACAGAAGGTAAAGCCATCAAAAAATGGAGAGCAATGAGTACCAATGCCTGTAGTCTGGGTAACAAGCTTCCTGAATTAGTGGCCTTGATGGAGGAGGAACATCTGGATATTGTGGCAGTCACAGAAACATGGTACACACAGAACCATGACTGGAACGTAAACATACCAGGATACACTATCTACAGGAGGGACAGGGAGGGTAAAAGAGGAGGAGGAGGAGGAGCTCTCTACATAAGGGAAGGAATCAAAGCAACAGAACAAAAGGGTAAACAGGAAAGAGAAGAAGCACTGTGGGTCAATTTGGAGACAGGCAATGGCACCACAATCCGCACAGGGGTTGTATACAGACCCCCCTCTCAGGGGGAGGAAATGGACAAGGAAATGATAGAAAGTATACTTAGAATGGCAGATAAAGGGGAGATATTGCTGATGGGTGATCTGAATATGCCAGATGTTAACTGGAGTGCAGATGCAGCATCTACTTCTAAGAGTGGGGTTATTCTAGATGCCCTACAGGGGGCATGCCTTAGACAACTAGTATTGGAACCCACTCGAGAGGGAGCAATCTTAGACCTGGTTCTCTCAAATGGAGATGGAGAGAGGATCACAGATGTAGAAGTAGGTAGCCATCTGGGAACTAGCAACCATCTAACAGTATGGTTCACAATAAACACAGCAATAGAGTCAAGCCATACAAAGCAAAAGTACTGGACTTCAGGAGGGCTGACTTTGCCAAAATGGGTGAGTGCCTAAGGAATGCACTAGCAAATGGGCAGGAAGGAGGGGTGGAAGAACAATGGGGAATAATAAAAACTGCCATCACAGAGGTAACAAGCCTTTGTGTGAAGCAAATAAACAAAACGAAACGATGTAGGAAACCACTATGGTTCTCAAAGGAGGTGGCAGTGAAGGTTCAAGAGAAAAAGAAAGCATTCAGAAAGTACAAGGAATCACAGAAGGAGCAGGACAGAGAATTGTATCAGTTAAAGCAAAAGGAAGCTGGGAAGGCAGTCAGAACAGCAAAGGTCCAAACCGAGGAAAAGTCAGCCAACTCAGTTAAGAAGGGGGATAAAATCTTTTTTGGGTACATCAGGGCCCGAAGGAAGACTAAGGGAGGGATCGTGAGGCTTAATAAAGAGGAGGGGAGTGGGCAGAGGGTGACGGTGAAAAGGCAGAGATACTAAACAAATATTTTTGCTCAGTATTTACAAATGAAGAGGGGGAGGTACCTAAAACAAACAATAGAAACACTCTGGATATAGAAGTTGATACCAGCCCATTTACAGAAGAAAGGGTTCTGAAAGAACTCTTAAAACTGAAGGTGGACAAAGCAATGGGGCCAGATGGGATTCATCCCAGAATTCTAAAAGAACTAAGGGTAGATCTAGTGACACCACTGACTACCCTCTTTAACAAATCATGGGAAGATGGGGTGGTATCTGAGGACTGGAGGAGGGTAGATGTGATTCCCCTTCACAAAAGTGGGAACAGCGCAGAAGCAGGAAACTACAGACCTGTTAGTTTAACCTCAGTGATAGGGAAAATGATGGAATCACTTCTGAAGGAAAGAAATACAGGTTACTCACCTGTAACAGGAGTTCTAGGAATGGTATGTTGTTCATCCACACTCATTGGCTAGGTATCCTTGCCGCTTAAATCTTGCGGAAGGTCTTCAAGCTTGCTCCTCCCACCACCCGGTGGTATAACTCGGCTCCGCCATGACGCCAGATCTGGCCCCGCTGGAAGCTCAGGTTGTGCGCGAGGCTGGGAGGTTGGAATCGGGATGAACAACATATACCATTCCTAGAACTCCTGTTACAGGTGAGCAACCTGTATTTCTAGGGACATGGATATGTTGTTCATCCACACTCATTGGCAGACTCCTAGCAGTTCTCCGGGAGGAGGGAGGCAAGACACACCCCAATACTTACTTGGGAAAGAGAGACTGAGAACCGAGGCCCCAAACCAGCATCCCGGCGTGACCTCAAGGTCGATGTGGTAATGGGTAATGAAGGTGTTTGCTGACTTCTAGGTAGCAGCCCTGCAGATTTCCTGGATAGGGACGTCCCTGGAAGCAGCCATGCTAGCAGTATGGCGGGTAGAATGAGCTCTTATCCTCTGGGAGGCTCCATGCCGCCAACTTATAGCAGAGATCTATGCAGGAGGTTACCCACCTGCTTACCGTCCGCTTGGCTGCAGGTCTGCCAGATGCGGCTTCAGCGTAGGTGACAAACAGCTGGCGAACCTCTCCCCGAATTTCAGCCGTGCGCTCCTTATAATAAGCGAGCGCCCTTCTAGGGTCCAGAGTATGGAGCCTATATTCGGCCTCCGAGGTGTGACTGGGGTAGAACACCGGCAGAGTCAACACCTGGTTAAGGTGAAACTCCGACACCACCTTCGGAAGGAATTTCGGGTGGGGGCGCAGGACAACCTTGTCCCTGTGGAAGACCAGGTAAGGAGACTCGATGGAAAGCGCCTGGAGCTCTCCCATCCTTCTGGCTGACGTGATAGCCACCAAGAAGGCGTCTCCATGACAGGTGAGAGAGAGCACACCTGTGCATAGGTTCAATGGCTTGCCCATGAGCTTTGCCAGTACCAGCAGTAGATCCCACGGGGGGGGTTCTCGCACTGAGGGAATGTGATCAAGGCCTTGAAAAGCGCCAGACCACCTTCTCCTGCGCCACCGACTGCTTCCCGCCCGCGCCTGTAAGCAGAGATGGCTGCCAGGTGCACCCTTAGGTCGCTGACCTAAGCCCTTGACTAGAAAGGGACCATAAATAGTCCAAGATGCTTGCCAAGGAACAGGAGGAAGGGTCCAAGCCTTGTTCCTGACACCAAATGGAAAACCTTTTCCATTTGAAGGCATAGCATTTTCTGGTCGACTCTACGGGACGCCTCAACTACATTGAGGACCTCGTCGGAAAGACCCAAGGCCTGGAACTCTAGCCACTCAGGAACCAGGCCGTCAGGTGCAGGGACTGAAGGTCCGGATGGAACACCTTCCCTGACTGACTGAGAGCAGGTCCGGGCGAGCTGGAAGCTGCCGGAGTCCTGGAGCTGAGACTGAGGAGATCTGGTACCAGAACTGGCGAGGCCAGTCTGGGGCTATCAGAATCACCTGCGCCTTGTCCCTCCTCGCCTTGAGAAGCACCTTGTGGATCAAGGGAAATGGGGAAAGGCGAAAAGAGGCCCGGGTCCACTGCCTCGAGAAGGCATCCTCTGCAGCGAGCCCTGCTGAGGGGGCGGGCATGGAACAGACTCAGCTCGCTCTCCTGAGGCAAACAGGTCCACCTGAGGTGTGCCCCAATGGGAGAACAGATGCTGTACTACCTCGGCAGAGAGACCACTCGTGGGATGCAGCCCTATCCGGCTCAGGGCATCGGCCAGGGTGTTGGAGGCTCCTGCCACGTGAATGGCTAGAGATCCGCCTCAGGCTGCGACGAGTGACCAAATGCGGAGAGCCTTTGCATAGAAGCATGGAGCTGCCCCGCCTCTGGCGGTTTAGATAGTACATGGTCGTGGTATTGTCTGTCTGGACTCGACCACTTGACCCCGGAGGAACGGAGCAAAGGCGGTGAGAGCTAGCGGACCGCCGGAGCTCCAGCAGGTTGATGTGGCATCGGGACTCATGGGGACCAGAGGCCATGAGCCCGGTGTTCCCCAGATGGGCACCCCAACCCATCAGAGAGGCATCGGTCATAGAGAGACCGCCGGCTCGGGCGGACGAACGGATGCCCTCCTGCAAATGATCTGGAACGTCCACCACTGGAGAGCTGCCACATCCCCTGTGTCACCGCACAAGCTGGTCCAAAGGATCGCAGCGCCAGGACCACTGGCTGGCCAGTCCCCACTGAAGGGGACGATGTTCCAGCGGGCCCAACGGACCACGCTGGTGCAGGCCGCCATGAGACCCAGGAGGCGCAGGAAGTCCCGGCAGGGCGCATTGCCCAACCAGAAATGATCGGGCAAAGGAGGAAAGAACCTCGGCCCTGTCCGCCGGGAGCCGCGCTCTGGCTCGAAGAGAGTCGAGCTGCGCCCGATGAATAGAATCACCTGCTTCCGGCTCGAGTTCGACTTGGCCTCGTTGATAAGGAGGCCCAGTTGAGAGCAGACCTGGAGGGCCAGATCTCTGACCACTCCGCCTCCTTCCTGGAGGGAGCTGCTATCAGCCAGTCGTCCAGGTAAGGGTACACCCGGACCCTCGGCGCCAGAGGAATGCTGTCACCACTGCCATGCATTTGGTGAAGACCCTGGGAGCTGGAGACAAGCCAAGGGCATGGCTTGGAACTCGAAGAGGATCCTTCCGCCGGAGCTAAGGAATCTCTGGTGAGACGGACGGATAGGGACGTGAAAAACGCTGCCCTGCAAGTCCAGAGAGCAGAACCACACCGCTGCCCAAGGATGGTATTATCTGAGCCAGAGTGACCATCCTGAAGGTTCGAGACCAGGAACTTGTTTAGGTCGTAGGTCGAGAATGGGCGCCAGCCCCCTCCGCTTCGAACCAGGAAGTACCTGGACACAACCCTGGGTCTGAAGGAGGGTCCACCACCTCTTATCACCTCCTTCTGGAGGAGGAGAGCGTCGGCTCGACGAGCCGCCAGTGAGGCTGGGATCCCGAGTTCCCGAGGGGCGACGGCTCTGAAGGGTGGTGCCTGCTCGAATTCCAGAGGCAGGCCTCTTCCCACCACTCAAGACCCACCTGTCCGTGGAAACAGCGGACCAGGCGGAACGGAAGTGCTGGAGCCGTCTCCCACGGGGACCCAGGGTAAGGTGACGGAATGGGGGCGACACCCTCAGCCCGGCCACTGGGCAGGCTTGGAGGAGGGACCGGCCGAGGGACCTCCTGGGCCCTTTCCTCCCTGCCTCCTGTTAGAGGAAGCCGGCGGCTTGGGTTTGGGATGCCAAGGCCGAGCCTGCTGGCCCTGACGTTGCTGGGCCGGGCGCGCCGGGGGCACAGAAGGACGAAAGGGCTTAGGCTGTGGTTTACGGCCTTTGTCCTTCTGAGCGGAAGAGACCGGAGTCCAAGGTAGCATTGACTTCTCGATCCTCTGCAGGTGACCTTCCACCCCAGGGTCAAGAGGTCAGTCCCCAAAAGGAACATCCGCCAACTTGTGCTGGGTATCCGGGCAAAGGTGGATATCCTCAGCAAGCCGCCTGACGATGGCCACCGCGCCACCGATCTGGCACATGAGTCCCCTATATCCAAAGCAGTCTGGAGCTGTTGTTTGGCCACTGCCCTGCCCTGGTCCCGCACCTGCTTAACCGTAGTCTGCAGATCGGCGGAAGATGAGGGATGACCTCATCCAGGAGCCCAACAGGGCATGAGAAAATGTGCCATGAGGACGGCCGAACTGGCCTGGACGAAGGCCGAGAGAGGACGAGCGAGAGACTTTTTCGCCCGACATAGTCCACTTTCTTGGACTCCTTGTCAGGAGGTTTGTCCACATCCCTGGCGCTGCCGGGCGCGAAACGCTGTCGGTAACCAACCCTCAGCAGAGGGGTGTTCCAAACCGACAAGGAACCGGGACCGCGATACTTCTGGCCATCCTGGCCAAGGCGCAGGGCAGGAAGCAGGGCGCTGCCAAAGCTCCAGTGCGGACCCACTATGGCCTCGCCACCGGAAAGGCCTCTGTCGGAGAATCCCTCGGTCCAGAATCTCCGTGAGGGGATACCTGGCCCGTTTGGAACGGGTTCGAGCTCCATCCCGTGGACTCCGAGATGAGCCAAGCAGTCCTAGGAAGGACGACGGGCTATCGCCCATTGACTGACCTCCTGAAGACTCAAGTCCAGTCGCTTGGAGAAAAGGAGGAATCATCTTCGACTCGGAAGAGTCCTCAAGAGCTGCCTCTGGCCTGAGCCACCCTTCACCTGCCGAGGTCGGTCGGGAGTGAGGGTAACTGACAGCTGATGGGGTAGACCCTTAGCCGACCGAGAATCCTTGGTCGGAGCCCCAATTGGTGGCTGTGGAGGCGGAGGTTCCACCGGAATCGGTGGAGCAGCTGGTTTTGGCCGAACAACCGGCCTGGGTATAGGCTCCTCGGATAAGTCGAGGGGTTGTGTCGGCCGCTCCGGTGACAGCCACTTAATGGCCGGGGAAGGCGACGGGGTCGGCTTACTCCCGGCCAGGAGGAGCTGTTGCAACATAAGGTCCTCATACCGTCGACGTAATTTACGCCGAAGCCTCCCCTCATCCGAGGAGGAGGACGAGGACGAGCGGCGACGCCGCTTACCGCGGTGCCGAGACCGAGACCGAGACCGCCTATGACGGTGGGATCGGCTGGACCACGAAGAGGTCCGAGACCGAGACCGAGAGTCCCGGAATTTCCGAGGTCGGTGCGGGGAGGTGTCGGCCGGAACTGGCACTCCTTCGCTCGGATGGTCCATCCGAGGGCTCCGGAACCGGAGGCACAGGCGAGCCCACGGATCCTCAACTCTCCCGGGGAACCGGGAGAGGGGAATCTCGGCTGCTAAAGGCGACAGTTCGTCTAATGGGTCGAGAAAAATCTCGACTTCATCGGTGGAGTCTCGGTCAACTGACCTGACGGGACACCGTGAGGCCAGTGGCCGAGCCGAGCGGTCGACGAAGCCGACGGTCGACGGCCCGGGAGAGGGACTCTTCCGCTCCCAAGAGCGCCGACGGAGGGACTTACCCTGTCCTCTTTTGGACCGAGAATAAGGTCCCGCAGACGAGGCCTTCTCTTTAGTGGAGAGGACAGACAAAGCTCCTAAAAGAAGCCGTGTAAGAAGAGCCCAGAGAGAGCGGATAAATGCCGCGCCGAGGAAGATACGGCCCGCGCCCTCCTCTTCGAGGGCGACCATCCGCCGAGCTGATCCGCCGAAACCCGCCGCTGACACCGCCAACCGGGCCTCCTGACCTCACCGAGGGAAACGCTTCGGGACGGCCCAGTTGCACCGGGCAGCACGGTCTTCGAGGACGAGGTCGAGAAAGATGAGCACAGGTCGCAAGCCTGCGGTCGTGCTCAAGGCCTAAGCAGTAGACACACGTGGAGTGTGGATCCGTCGAGACATCTTCGCCCGCATGGGCATCTCCAAATCGGAGTCGACGGTCCATCGCAGTCATGAGGATAGAAGACTGAAGTCTTTTCGCAAAATTTATTTTTAACCAAACGGAGAAATAGGAACTAGTCTCAAACGAGAGCGCATGAGGGAACCTGAGCTCCAAGCGGTAAGGAAGATCTGGCGTCATGGGGCGGAGCCGAGAGTTATACCACCCGGGTGGGTGGGAGGAGCAAGCTTGAAGACCTTCCGGCAAGATTTAAAGCGGCAAGGATACCTGCCAATGAGTGTGGATGAACAACATATCCATGTCCCTAGAACTGTCGAGTACCTAGAGGCCAGAGGGGCACAGGACCCAAGGCAGCATGGATTCACAGCGGTAAGGTCATGCCAGACGAATCTAATAGATTTCTTTGACTGGGTGACCAAAGTAGCAGATCAGAGAGGGGCTGTGGACATAGCCTACTGAGACTTTAGCAAGGCATCTGACTCAGTCCCACACAAAAGATTAATATACAAGTTAGCCAGCCTGGGAGTGGGTCCCAAGATGATAGCCTGGGTAAAGAATTGGCTGGAGAATAGGACACAGAGGGTAATAGTAAATGGAGTCCACTCTGAAGAAAGGGGGGTTACTAGTGGGGTACCGCAGGGTTCAGTATTAGACCAGTTGTCTTCAATGTCTTTATAAGTTTACATTGCAGAGGGA
Source organism: Neoceratodus forsteri (assembly GCA_016271365.2). Taxonomy (NCBI): domain Eukaryota; kingdom Metazoa; phylum Chordata; order Ceratodontiformes; family Ceratodontidae; genus Neoceratodus; species Neoceratodus forsteri. The sequence goes on along the minus strand of CM057456.1, from coordinate 333,330,263 downwards.
CTGGAAGGAAAAGTATGTCTTTGCAGATGACACAAAGATCTGCAACACAGTTGATGCACAAGGTGGGATGGAAAGGATGAGAAGGGACTTGGCAAGGTTAGAGGAATGGTCAAATGTATGGCAGCTTAGATTCAATGCTAAGAAGTACAGGTAATGCATCTGGGAAACAAAAACCCAGGGGAAGAGTACACAATTGGGGGTGAGATACTAACAACAACAAAAATGGAAAGGGACCTGGGGTAGTCATATCAGATGACTTAAAGGTGGGCAAGCAATGTGAGAGGGCAGTAAGGAGGGCTGGGGGGATACTGGGATGCATAGGGAGAGGCATCACCAGTAGAAAACAGGAAGTTGTTATCCCTCTGTACAGACAGCTGGTGAGACCCCATCTGGAGTACTGTGTGCAGTTCTGGAGACCCAATCTCCACAAGGACACAGACAAGATGGAAGCTGTCCAGAGGAGGGCAACTAAAATGGTGCAGGGTCTGCACCAGAAGACATATGAAGAGAGACTAAAGGAGCTTAATATGTATAGCCTCAAGAAAGAAGGGAGAGCGGGACATGACAGAAACTTTCAAGTACCTCAAGGAATCAACAAAGTCCAAGAGGGTAGCATCTTTCAAAAAGAGGTGTGCAAGAACAAGGGCACAATTTGAAGATGGGGGCAGCTCAGAGGTAATGTAAGGAAGTATTTTTACAGAGAGGGTTGTGGATGCATGGAACGGCCTTCCGGAGGAGGTTGTGGAGTCAAAAACAGTGGCTGAATTCAAGTATGCATGGGACAGTCATAAGGCAATTCTAGGGGTTGGGGGTAGAAAGAAGTAGGCTGCTGGTTAACTAGGATCTGCAGCTTATCCATTAGGTAGGGAAATGGGCAGACTGGGTGGGGCAAGCAGTCCTTATCTGCTGTCACATTCTATGTTTCTATGATACTGTCAGCATCCATGTCTGGCCCAATCCCATCCAAATGCTTCTTAAGGATCCTTCCCATTTCCTTGAAATCCACCCCCCTGAAGTCTGCTACCTCCGTCTTTGTGCAGCCTTCTACCCCTCCTAGGTCCAGGCAGAACCAGACCGTGTCATGGTTGCTCCCTGCCAACGGGTCCCTTACCTCCAGGCCCCCAATATGGTCACTGTCTGCCAGGACCAAATCTAGTATCTGCGCCTCCCTGGTTGGTTCCCCACCTGCTGAGTTAGGAACGCATCCTGAAAGACATCCAACAACCTCTGTTCCCTGGCCACCGAGGATGTCATAGTCTCCCAGTTCGTTCCTGGCATGTTTTAAGTCCCCCAACACCACCACCACCCTTCCCCTGCCCAATTTGTAGTGTCTCCCAACATCTGCCACCAGACTCTCCGCCAGCACAGGGGGTCTCTATACATCACTCCTATTTTTACTCTCTTGCCCCCATTTATTATCAAGGTGACCCAAATCGCCTCCACAGTTCCCTCCGCCTCCTCCACTCCTCCTATGCCAATGCAGATTTTGACTATTATTGCTACAACTCCTCCCCTCTTCTTCCCCCCTGTCCTTCCTGAACATGGTGTAACCCTCCAGGTTCAGGTCCCAGTCGTGCCCTGCGGTGGCCCAGGTCTCAGTGACCGCTGCCATATCCAGTTAGCATTGCCTGGAGCTCAGGCATTTTATTGCCCAAGCTCCTGGCATTTAGCAGGACTACTTTCCACCCTTTCCGTATACTTCCATTTCCCCTGCTCGCACTCCCATAAGGATTCCGCCTTCACCCAGTCAGCACCTTACCAGTCAGTCTTTTCCCACCTTCCTCCAGCTCCCCAGGGGGGTGGAGGCAGAGTCCCTCCTTTATTGGACCCCCCCCCTCAACAGCCTTCTCTCCCATTTCAATGCACCATCCCCATGGTCTTTTAAAGTCAGCAGCTCACACACTCAACTGCTTGGAGAAAACCCTGCAATCCTGCAGATGCCCCCACTCCAACAATCTTTTAGGTTTTTTTTTTTTGCTGACCGGGAAAAGAGGACTAGACAATTCTGCCTATTTTCATAGGATGTAATTGAATACGTTTTTAATAAAATTCCCCTACTCTTTTCGAGAAGTGCCATGGGATCTTTAAAGTCCACCTGAACAATCATCAGAACAGGCAGAGGGGACCTTGGTTTAACGTCTCATCCGAAAGACGGTACTTCAGGAGTGCAGCACCCCCTCATGCTGCACTAAAACGTCAGTACTGGGATTTAACCTAAGTGCCTGGTGTGGGAGAGGTGTCTGTAGTCCTGAGGACACAGTACTCCAGATGATGAATGGGATGCCCTCCAGAAGGTTCAGAGGGCATAGGAATCAACAGATGGTGTTCTGCATTAGCAGGTCACCCAGACTGGCAGGTCCTGATCTGCATGTGTCTGGGAACACTGGGGAGTCAGTTCCCACTGGATGGACCATGTACTCCAGTGGACCTAAAGGAACACAGCCACAATAGATGTCGGGAACCTCAGGAGCATGAAAAAAATCTAAGATCAAGCATGACTGCTTAGCCACTGGCTATTACTGTTGTATGTGGCCATGAAAGGAGCTCTGCAATGAGCTCCCTGCCTTGGGGATATGATTTTTGTGGCCGTCTTGAGGACACATGAAAAAGAATCCAAGTTAGCATTGGACTGCTGAATTTTAGTCAGATAACCATCTGCCTCATACCTAAACAGCTCCTTGCCTGTGAAGGGAGGTTCATCCCCCTCTACTTAATTTCTTCTAAGAAGGGGGAGAAGGTCAGCCATGCTCAGCATCTAATGGTCAGTGCTGCTGCCAGCCCCTAGCTGAAGCTTTAGCTTCAGGGTGACAAAAAACTCATTGCAACCAAGCACACTAGATCTTGGATATCTACGGTAAGTTCCTGCTGGTTATCTTTTGGCAGAAAAGGCCACACATCTGAGAGACATTTAAATAGATTGTGGTTATGCCTGCTCATTAGGGCAGCACAGTCTGTCTGTCAAATGCTGAAGGATGCGGCCATATAGATCCTGTGGCCATTGTGACCCTGTTTCTTTTATTCCTTGTCTAGGTGCTCTGTAGACTCCCCCTGTATCTTGGCCCTGTGGAAATACCATGCCTGCTAACCAGACATTTGGAGAAGGGTTTTGAACCCGGTGAAACCCTCCTGGGAAACCATGTACCTATTGTCCTTCCAGCGGAGGTGGGTATGAAGCCTGGAGCTTCTAGATGCAGAGAGTCAGTCTTACCACCCGATGGTGGACTCCATCTCCAAAATGTTCAACAGGAAGTAGGAATCCTTCTTCTGAACCTGTACTAGAGGGGCAATTCAGTGCTGACAACATCTTGTCGAGCAGAAAGAAAGAAAGAAGGGAGGTCACTCTTCAAGGCAGCTTGATCAGAAAAGATGCCGTCAACAATCCCACCACTGAAATTTTCCCAATTTGACAAACTCTCAGAGTCAGAGTCAATGAAAATCACATCTGGACATTTCAAGAGAGAGTGTACCACTCTTTCTGTTGGGGTCACCTCCACTGATAATATCCTGCAAGGGAGACCTATCACATTCTTCAATGCCTAAGTTGGCAGCCCCCAAACGTTGTGTCAATTGCACCATGTTCAGCTTTAAGGTCAGCAGTACAGACAGTGCCTGTGGTGCCACGTGAGTCAGCGAAGCCTACAGAGTTAGTACAGCCTGAGGCAGGGCCAGACGGCGTCGATCCCATGGACAGGTCAACAATTACACACAGAAGTGGTTTATAGCTCACTGCTGCCATTTGATACTCTTCAAGATGGTGACAGTCTCAATGTGGACAAGGTTGAGGACCACCCTGGTCGCTAATGCCAGTGAAGCAAACAGTATTGCAAGCAAGATTATGGGCAGAAAGGCAAGCACAAATACTGTCATTTGTGCAACTTGACTTGTGCAGTTTGGACTCAACTAGATTCAGCTGATCAGAAGGTTCGCCAACAAGGCTCAACAGAACTGGATCCACCCGTGGCTGTAGCTGGAGAATCAGCTTGTCACAGACACAAATTCAACAAACTTTGCGCCTCCCCACAATCCCCTAGGTCAAGGTGAGTGCTGACTAGGAAGCACCAGAGTGGTGCAGATAAGCGAAGAACCACCCAAGTCTGCACCCTTGTCTATCTCTAAACCAACCATTTTTCATGGGTTTACCGAATCAACCAATATCGAATGGTCCAGCTGTCCAGACAAAAGCTCTGTGGAATTGTTGGCTGGTCCTCTGGCAGTCATGCCTCCTTGGGGAGCTCTCTATGAAGAGTTCAAAAGCAGGGACTCTACTCCTCGTCCAGCATTGACTCTTTTTATGCCTGCAGCATCTGTGAGTTGATTCACTGAATGAGATTACATATGTTGATCCCAGCTGAGGCACAGTTAACTGGTTCAAATGCGACTGGATACTGTCCATTAAGTGCTGAACAGTTGCCGTGTGCCATGCTTCCTTCTGGTCCTCATATTCAAGTTGCCAGCCATAGTCCCCTTTGAGGAGGTCCATCACGCAGGGTTTGTTTACTAAGGGCTCCTGCATGGCTGCCATAGGTGGGGGCTAGGCCTATAGTTGGGAAGCAGACCCCACTGAACAGGCCACATGATCCAGGCCTCCCATTAAGCACCTGACGCCAACAATCATCAGTCCCTTGCAGATGCATACCATGACACCAGATATAATTTTCCACATCATGAGCCAGCCCCAAGCAATGAACACATCCATCATGGCTACACATGACAGGTATGAACTTGCACATTAACGCACCTGTTAAAGTCTGGCTTCCTCTTTTGATCCATCTCATCAATGAGGCGGTAAGTCAGCAACATTGTGCACAGACGGAGACAGGGCAAAGTAAAAATTGCAAAAGCGGAAGAAAACCTGAAAACTGCAGAAACGCAATTCACTAGCAGGATATGTATATTAAAAAAAGTGACCTATTTGTTTCAGCAGAAAAAAGATCTGATTAAATTGGGGGCAGAGTGGGGGACCTGACTGGGTGGTTATCGGGACTCAAGCTTCAAGACTGTTTAGTGTGGAAAGTAAACAAAATCTAGCTAGTTAGAAACAGTTTTACAATTTTCTGGAGATCAATAAGAGGAGATATGTAGTAATCAGCAGTCGGGCCAGTTGGATGCACGGCAGTATCAGCTGTATTCACACAAAACCAATTTTAGAGAAGGTAATGGACTACAGTAGGTGTATAAAACTGCTGAACACCACAGACTATTTTCACACCTACACAGAAATAATAAAAAATAACTGTATTATCATGGAGTTCATGTGGAACGGTTTTGCTTCCTTATACAGAATAAGCTATGACCATCCTCCCTTTAGATTATTATTTTTTGCATTTACTAGTCTGGAACAACCCTTAGGGGTAAAAAGGTTGAAATGCAGATTAACATAAGTGAGAACTCACTGAAAACATCTCATCAGAGGCTCTACAGTGTATCAGCAGCCATCACATTTTGCCTGTCTCTCTCTCTCTGTGATAAAGTAATGTACCACAGCCCTTTCCTGGGATGATGTTGGTGGGAAAGAACATAACAGTGATCTTATCTAGCTGGATGGGTACTCTTATTGCATTAATGTGAGTGAATACATTTTCCCTGCACCTGTCAAGATAGCACATGAATGAATATATTTTCCAATCTCCACTGACTCGTGACCCTTGGTAGCAGAGGTTCAGAACACAAACATTAGTGAACAACCTGTCAGGTTGCTGTTTTGGGAAAATCTGTCACAATGCTTTTTAAGGCGTATTAGAATGTGGTGGGGGCGGTGGCAGGAAGGGAGGTTGATAAGGTTGCTCTCTCTGCTGCATAAAAAATATAGGGCAAGTCAGATCAGCATGTAGCAAATGCAACTGAACTTGGTGTTTTTATTTATGCTCATATTTTATTAGCTTTCATAAGAAAAACGCTTACTCATGAGCCACAGTGTGGGCATTCACAAATCAGTACACAAAATACAGGACAGTAGAAAACATAAAATCACATACCCAAGGTGTTACATAACAGGTGATGTGTTCAGGTTAAAGTTATAAACAAATCCATAACAAAAAAAAAACAAACAAAAAAACAGAAATAGTCTTTTGTGCACCACACAGCAATATACCAATTAAGGAAGTCCTTATTATCAAAGCGCCTCCTCTTTGGTATGACAGGTCCACAAAACCTAACATGGACTAACAAAATAATAATGCACAGCACTGTCATCTAGCCCTAAAATAGAATTTAACATGTAAAAACCTAACTATTAATAATATAATTATGTTAAACATCAGCAACTATCAAACAGTGCCTGCAATGATTTATGGAACAGTATAACTGAATCGATACTTAATCACAGCCCCTTCCCCCAGCTCTGCTCATCCTGTGTACAAATTATTACTGAACAGACTATAAAATCCAAAGACAATCCAATCCTACAGAGCAGAAACCCACATAGAAGCCTGGAAAAACTGGAGACTGACAGGAAACTAGGAGGGAATGGGAGGCCAGCGGGGGGGGGGGCCCATATTCAAGTCTCCGATAGTAATCATATACGTTAACAGAAATAAACACAGCATGTCATAGCCAACACACCTCCCTCACCTTACCCCAATCCCCCTACTCACTGCGATGAGACCAAATATCAGTCCATCCCTCCCTCAGGTTCGCTCGACTTCTTCCCAAAGTAGAAACCAAGTTCCCAGACACTTTAGGGTCACCAAAAAAATATAACATTTTCCATCATACACAATGTTTAGCTTTCCAGGATACTGCAGGGAGATACTCCCAATTCCCTCAAGGTTGCTCTAAGTGCATCAAAGGCCTTAAACCTATCCCTGGAAGCGAAGCTCAAATCCAGGCACAGGAAAATCCTTTGTGCATCACAGTCTAGTGGCCCCTTCCTCCTTGCAGCTTCCAAAATAAGGTCTCTGACATGGGCCCCTGCAGTCTGCACCAGAAGATTCTTTGGAGAATCCACATTCTCAACACGACGTCCAGAGGGTCACACAACACACCTTTAGTATCATCGGTGGGGGCTCAAGTTGTAATTCTTCCCCAAGTCAACTTCGGGCAAACAAAACAGGATCCTCACCCTCAGAGGCCTCAGAAAGGCTGAATATGCGCACACTGGCAAGCACTAATGGCACAGGCATGATTCTCGAGATTTTCAGTTCTATAACAAAGAATTTTGTTTTACTGCACCATGCCTACTAAACTGCTACTGCTTTAACTGAAACACTTTTTGTTTCCTCTGCTTCCAAAATAGCTGTAGATGCCTACATTTCACACACAATTATAACAGCATTGAAATCCTCCACTTTTTTTGTCCAAGGCAGCGACTTAAGCCTTAACTGTGTGCAGAAGATCTGTAAGTGAGGTGTCCTGCTCACCAGATTCTGCAACGGCAATCTATTTTGAGCCAGTGCTCAAGGTCGCAGCTTAAGGGTCATGCTGTCTGCCTCCATCTGTTTTTCTTTTTTCTTGGAGGTCCCATATCACTGAATAAAACACTGATGCTAGGGAAAACGAGATAAAATAAAACTGGCTCAGAAGTACTTCAGTCCCTAAAAAAAATAAAAGTAGAGATGTAAGCATCCCTTTTTAGGGCTGCAGTGGGCAGAGTCCTGCAGACCTATTACCTTCAAAAAAGGACTCTGCATTCTTTGTAACGGAACAACATGTTGGAGTGTCACCACAGTCACCTCCGCATCTGTGGAGCACTCCGATCGCACTGCACTATTTTTAACTTTCAAAAAAACTGGACTGTCCTGATCGGGACACTGAGGGACTGGCATCCCTAGTGTCACTGTTATGTTTCGGGAAAAGGAAAGGATGGGAGGTGGCAGTATATTCCTATTTTGAAGAGAAAAACAGCGCTCACAGGAATCACTGTAGATAGTGGAAGATCGAGAAAGTACAGTTACGTAAGAACTTACCGTAACAGTAGATCTTCGAGAGAGGCTCTTGCAGTAGGTACTTACATATAGGACTGACGCCGGCAGGCGGCAGGACCCCACGGAAAAATTCCTAGCTAGCAGTCCCTGGCGAGGACCGCCTCACGCCAGGTGACCGGCGTCAGGAGACGTCGGTATAAAGGGGTGGTCCCGGACGTCCACCTTCCAGTTCTTTCCCACCACAGGCCAAAAGAGGCCGGACGAGAGAGAGAAGCAGATATTTCCCTCAATGGAAAAGGAGCTGAAAAAGCCTAGGGGGATGGAGAGCGGGAAGGTATTACCTACTGCAAGAGCCTCTCTCGAAGATCTACCGATAACGGTAAGTTCTTACGTAACTGTACTATCTTACTTCGAGAGGGCTCTTGCAGTAGGTAATTACATACAGGACTGAATCCCAAGCAGTCTGGAACAAAGAGAGGCACCGGGAGAAAGAAAACTACTCCAAAAGGTAATTCTGGTTGTGCAAGTCTCAAGATAGGAGGCCTTGCAAAACAGCCAGCCCGAAGCCTGCTCTACGGCGAGAGGCAACATCCAAACTGTAGTGTTTAGTAAAGGTATGGATGGAAGTCCAGGTGGCGGCAGCGTAGATGTCTGCCGCAGACACATTCTTGAAACAAGCCGCTGAGGCAGCTACTCCTCTTGTGGAGTGACCTCTGACTTGACCCGGGAGGGTCTTGTTGTATTTGTCATAACAGAAAGTGATGCAATGAGCCAACCACTTAGGCACTGCTTGGAAACAGCATTGCCTTCCCTTTTGTGAGCAAAAGAGACAAACAATTGATCAGTCTTTCTGAGATCCTTCGTCCTGTTGGTGTAGTATCTCAGAATCCGGTGAACATCCATAGTATGGAGTAAATATTCCCCTTGATTAGAGTACTGCATAAAAAAGGCAGGTAACTTTATGGACTGATTTAGAGTAGACTCAGCTACTACTTTAGGGAGAAACTTAGGATTCATGCGAAGAGCAACATGTTCCTTGTGAAAAATCAAGTACGTGATTTTACACATCAGGGCCTGGAGCTCGGAGATTCTCCAGCAGAAGTAATGGCCACCAAGAAGAGAGTCTTCCACGAAAGAAACTTCAAATCTGCAGAAGCTGCAGGTTCGAAGAGAGGGAGAGTAAGTTTCTCGAGAACAAAGTTCAAGTCCCAAGGGGAAGCAGGAGTACGGATGGGGCCTCAGATGGAGGACCCTCTGAAAAGGTCTTGAGACCTCCAGTTAAGCAAAGGTCTTGTTCATGAAGGGAACATGAGGGCCAAAATGGCCACCATGTGTACCTTCAGAGAGGAATGGCTGAGACCCAGGTCGAACAGATGACGTAGATACTCCAGCAGAAGCCCCGCTGAACAGGAGAAAGGTTCCACGTTCTTGGAAGCGGCCCAAATAGTGAATCTCTTCCACTTCATGGCATAAGTGGATCTGGTGGAGGGTTTTCTGGCCTCCACTAAAATCTCTGCTACTTTGGGAGACACTCCAAAACAGGATTGGGCTAGGTCTGCAGGAGCCATGCATGCAGTTGAGGGGATTTGAGGCCTGGATGGACCAGGGTCCCCTGATCCTGGGTCAACAAACCTTGAGATAGAGGAAGAGGAAGAGGAGGATCCTCTGAATATTGTTGTAGAAGAGAGAACCAGATTTGTCTGGGCCAGAAAGGAGCAATCAGAATCATTCTTGCTCCTTCCGAAGCTAGTTTCTGCAAGACTCGTGGGATAAGTGTAATTAAGGGAAAGGCATAGACGAATCTGTCCTTCCAGTCTATAGACAGAGCGTCGCTCCAAAAAGCGCCTCGCTCTGGAACGAGCGAGCACAAGATGGGAAGTTTTGCGTTTAGGGGATGCCAACAGGTGTCGACCTGTGGTGTTCCCTGTGTTGGAAGATACTGTCTAGGACCCCTTGGTCCAGTTCCCACTCATGAGTCAGAGCAGAAGAGCGACTTAGTTTGTCTGCCAGGGTATTGTCGACTCTCAGAACGTGAATTGCCGTGAGATGAAGGTCGTGTTGTGTTGCCCAATCCCAAACCCTCATTGTCTCCCTGCATAGAGGGTAGGACCGAGTCCCTCCCTGCTTGTGGATGTACCACACCACACACATGTTGTCCGTCTGGACGGCTAGGTGGCTGGGAAGGATGTACTGGTGAAGGGCTTGGAGAACGTACAACACTGCCCAAAGCTCGAGCACACTGACGTGGAGAGCTTGTTCTAGCTTGGACCAAGAGCCCTGGGTCCGATGAGGGCCTAGATGGGCTCCCCAACCTTCGCCTGAGGCATCTGTGGTTAGTGTCTGGGAGGGGGGAGGATGAAAGAAAGGAACTCCTCGAAACAGGTTCTCTCGAACCATCCACCATTGCAAGTCTCGCATCATCGGCGAGGAGATCAGAACTGAGTGATCTAGGTTGTCCACTAGCTAATCCCATTGAGAGCGTAGAGTCCACTGAGAGATCCTCATGTGGAGTTGAGCACGAGGTACCGTCGGGATAGCAGCCGTCATGAGCCCGAGAAGGTGAAGGACCAACCTCGCAGGAAGGCCTTGCCCATGGTCGTATCGAGGATCGCCCCAATAAACTGTAGCCCCTGGGATGGGTCCAGATGAGACTTGGAATGGTTGATGGTAATACCCAGGCAGCCAAAACCTGCTGGGTAAGGGAGAGGAAACGCAGGAGTTCCTCCCTGGACGAGGCCGCCAGGAGCCAGTCGTCCAGGTACGGGAAAACCTGCACTCCCTTGGTACGCAGGTGGGCCGCCACCACTGCCAGGCATTTGGTAAATACTGGGGGCAGAGGATAGACCAAACAGGAGCACCTTGAACTGGTAGTGGTCCCCCTGGAATGCAAAACGAAGGTATTTGTGATGAGAAGGGCGAATGGAAATGTGCAGATAAGCGTCCTGCATATCCAGAGCACAAAGCCATTGACCCGGCCGGAGGGGGGGCAGAAGGCTCTGCAAAGAGAGCATCCTGAACCTTTTGTACTCTACATAAAGATTCAGGGAACTGAGATCCAAAATTGGTCTGAGATCTCCTGTCTTCTTTGGGACCGGGAAGAAATGGGAATAGTAACCCGTCCCTTGCAGATGAAGGGGACAGGCTCTATCGCTTGCTTCAGCAGAAGAGTCAAGATTTCTCCTGGACCAAGAGAAGATATTCCGTGAATACGATTACTTCAGAGGGGGTGGCGGGTGGTTTCTGAAGAAACTCTATGGAGTGTCCTTCTGCTATGAGCTGGAGCACCCAAGAATTAGTTATCCTCTCCCATCCCGGAAGGTGGAGGGAAACCTCCTCCTACCGGTTCCTCCGGGGAGTCCGGAGGCAGTGGGAGAGGAAAGGAGTCAGGTGGTGTGGGGCAGCGCCGCAGCTGAAGCACCCACTGCTTTTTTGGGTGGGGGGGGGCTTGGCAGCTGCCGGGGCCCACGTTTTGTGGCCCACCTTCCCTGGGGTTTCACCTTTGGCCGATTCCATCTGAGAAAGGGACGGCGCTGCTGCTGATGGGGACGGTACATGGAATCAACTGACTTCAGAGCCGTCCCCTTCTCTTGCAAATCGGTGATGATGTCCTTGACATCACCCCTGAAAAGCACCGACCCCCGGAAGGGTGCTTCCTGGAATAGCAGATTGTACCTCTGGGACCAAACCTGATATACACAGGCAAGCATGACGCCGTAGGCCTACAGCGAAAGCTAAGCTCCACCCAGCAGTTTCCACTGCATCGTATGTTGCACGTAGCATGTGTCGACTGGCCGAATGAGCAGAGCAGACGAGATCAGCCAACTCCTGCTTAACTTGGGAGTCAAGCAAGGAATCCAGTTTGGCTTCCGCCTGAGTCAGGATGGCCTTCTGGTAGTCCCCCATATGGCCGACATAGTTCAGGGCCCTGATCCCCAGTGTGGAGGAAGCGTAAATCTTTCTCCCATACTGGTCCAGAAGGCGTGATTCCTTATCAGGAGGTGACGAGCTAAGATGTTTGGGGTTCGCCGACCTGCCGTGAGCGGCGCTAATCACGACCGAGTCGGCACGAGGGCGAGAATCCAGGAAATCAACACCCTCTGGAGCCTGATAAAGCCAGTTCGACTTCCTAGGAAGTGGGGCTAAGGCCGACGGTTGTTTCCATATTGTGGTAACAAGGTCGGCGTGAGGCTCTATCCAGGGTGGCACCAAGGTAGGAGCTGTCATGGGCAGATCCAGATGTTCAGTGAGTTTCAGACGCTGAGGATCTGGTTCCAGGGAGTGCCACTGATGAACTTCCTGGATTTTCCTAAGCAACTCCGTAAAAGAAGGATCCTCCGGAGGAGACTTTGGAGGAGTCCTTGGCCTGGGCTTCGACAGACAGCGAGGCTCGTCGTCTCTCTCAGAGCAACCGTCAGAAGAGTCCGAGGAGTCAGAGGGTGAAGAGGAGGATGAAGAAGAGAAAGACTCCCTTTCCCGAGCTGGGGGGAGGAATGGACCCCTTGGGAAGTCCCCGGGGAAGCGTGTCCTGCCCTTCTCTGGATCCAGACGGAAGAACCCTGGAGTCCGGAGGTAGTGAGGGAGTGTGCCACCTCGGACGGCACCGTCGCCGGAAGGCAGCTCTCGACCTCTTTGGTGAGCTGAGCCTTGGCCTCAGCCCACCAGGAGGCCAGAGTCTCCTGCAGGTCCACCGGCAGCTGCGAGGACGGTGGAGGAGGAGGATATGGGTTATAACCGTATGGAGCGTATCCAAAACCTGGCTGCGGGTACTGTGGCGTGAGTACTGCGCGCCGGGTACCGTGGCGCCAGATACTGCGGTCCCGGGTACACCGGCATCGAATATGATGGAGGTTACCCAGGAGCTGGGGGGGCTGCCGGAGCAGACGGCCCGGCCAGAGGCCTCACAGGCGGGTCCATAGTGGAGAGCCCGGAGGGTGGAGGGCCCGATGGGAGCAGAATGTCTCCCGGAGTCGGTAAGGCCGACGTCAGGGCCGACGGTGGAGGCCCTGGCGCCGGAGGTACCAACGTCGGAGGGGCCGGCATCGGAGCCGGCGTCCGGGGAGCCAACGTCAGGTCCGGCACTCCAGGTAGAGGAAGGACTGACGGAGGCAAAAGATCCCCAGCTTCGCCCGGGGATGGAGGGGAAAAGTCCCTGGGGTTGGGTTGGGGAGACTCTGGTTCCCCAGATGGCAGCGAAGGTTGCGGGGAACTGGCTACGACGGACGTGGGGGGGGTCTGTCATCGGTTCCTTCGCCGGCCGGACGTCGGATGAGCCGACGTGAGGCTTAGTGGTGAGCTCTTGGCGGGCGCCGGAGGAGCCGACGTCCGACTTATGAAAGCCATCACCGGAGGCAGGCCGAGTAGAGTGATCAGCCTAGTCGGGTGGAGTGGAGGACGCGCGTCGCCCCGGAGGGTCGGACGCCTTACCGGCCCTCTCCGGGCAGATGTCAGAGGAGCCGACGCCCGGCTTACCGGACTCGCCCACAGCGGTAGGCCGTGAGCCTCGCGGCTTAATCCAGAGGCGGAAGCTCCAACTGCCCGGAGGCGCCCGCAAGGCCCGAGCGAGCCAGACAGCGGGCCGACGCCTCGAAACCTCCGAGGCGCGCCGAGGAGCAATCCCCGGAGGATGTTACTCGCACCAGCGACTCCAGAGGGAGACGCGGTGGAGGAGCCCTTGTCCCGTGCCTCCTTCTCCTTCTTCTTCCGAGGCCTTCGGGAAGTGGATGCCTGCTCAGTTTTTGAGCTCCTTCTCCATAGAGCTCATTTTCTTCTTTAGAATATGGGCTTCGAGGATTGCTGTCGCCTTTTTCGGTAGCCGCTAAAGCTGAGGCAATGCTGGCACTTCTCAACCGGGTGATCGGGGCTCAGGCAGAACAGGCACAGGAGTGCCGCCCCAGCGTGGTAGTAGGGTGCCGCACTAATCGCACTTATTCTTGTGCTCAGAGGGTGTAGGGGACGCATATACACTGACGCTAGTACTGACTCAGTCGAAAATAAAGAGTTTTTTCGTAAAAACGACGGTTAACGAACTTTTCCTTCCGCGAGGCGCCTGCATGAGCTAACGGCGGAAAGAACTGGTAGGCGGGCGTCCGATCCGCCTTTATACCGATGTCCTGACGCCGGTCACCTGATGCGCAGTCCGCCAGGACCGCTAGCTATAAATTTAATCCTGGTCCCAGCCGCGCCAGTCCTATATGTAATTACCTACTGCAAGAGCCCTCTCAAGTAAGATCAGTTGTTCTGCTGCTCTTCATGAGGCAGGGTCATAACAAGGCTATGTTGAAAATTTGGTGTAAAAATATTACAAAAACAACACATTTATGAGCCTACAATACATTTTGCTAACACCAGCTCGTAACTTTGGTAATTTTCAATATTTTTACCCCAAATTCCCTGCCTGCAGCCCTATCGGCTCTGGCCAGAGTTTGTTTTTATTGCAATTTCTTTTCCTCTCCCCTTACTCGCTGCCCCCAAACTCCCTGCAGACTCTCCTAAAGCTAAGGACCTAGTAATTATTTAGAAATCTATGTGACAGTCCATTCTGGAGTACAGCTGCTCAGTGTGATACTGTTCGTTAACTGTGCAGGACACAAATGCATAGGACAGTACTGAAATATATTGAAAGTATAAGTTGTTGCACTACTCCGAATGAAACCCCCATTTGCTCTTGGTAAACAGTCACAGAACTAGCATCCACTAAATGCTTGCAGAAAATGTAATTACAGTCCCTTTTTAAACACTTCCTCCTCCAAGGAACTCCTTCGATAAACTGGAAGCATATTTCAAATAGGAGCCGCCAACGAGCCACCAATGAGAAAGCTGTCTCCCCATACTGCTTAAAACCATATCTGGAGACGGCCTACAGATCAGACTAAGTGAAGTGGAGCTCCCGAAGTACTACACAGCTGAAACTGGGAAGAGATCTGCTAACTCGCACCTGCTGCAGTCAGGACAAGGATGCACTAAAACTGTGATTTTTCAAGAGCAAAGCTTGCAGGAAAGTCATGATTTTATGAAACACACGAAGGCGAAATATTACTGACTGGTCTCCTTTACTGCCATCACCACAGCAGCAAGAAACTGAACCTGCAGACCAGATAGAAGACAGACTGGTTATGCAGCTTCCAAGGACCACTAGTATCTCATAACGCCCCCACCCCCACATCCTTTGTAAATGTCCATAAAGGAGCTCTGCAGTGCACCCACTTCCACTTTTCTTGTTGCTCACTGCAACAGCAGGTTGTGCTTCAACTTGAGCTGGTTGTTTAGATGTGTGGTTCAGCTTATGTTAGGTTTTGCTGTCGAGTGCCATCGATTTAGATTTGGTTTTGGAATGCTTTGCTTTTGTTTGCATGAGTTAAGCACCAGGTATCAGCTTGTGTATCCAAAGAAGTCACCAGTACCCTCTGGTGAACCTCCACACCGATTACATACATCCCAATGCCTAGTCCCCATACCCAAGGGCACCATCTCTTTTGATGGGCAAGTAGCCAGGACGGCTCATGAACCCTGTCCAACCCAGGCGGTGTTATGCAATGCCAGCTCTATCAAGAACAAGTCTGCTGTTATCACAGACTTTGTTGGAACAGCTGATCTGGCTTGCATCACCGAGACCTGACTGGATGAAAATGCTGGCCCCATTCTGGAGGCAGCAATTCCAGTCGGGTACTCAATGATACATCGCCCGAGACTGGACCGCACGCTAGGGGGGGTTACGGTCTGTTTCAAGACCGAGTTGGGCTCACTGGTGTACCAGTAGAGGAAACCGAATCCTTTGAATGTACTATGGTAGCTGATGTGGGCTGCAGGATAGCTCTCGTCTACCATCCACCTGGGGACGAAAAGTGATTCCTGCAGGAAGTGGCAGATTTCGCCGCCGACATGGCATTGGAGTCACCCAGACTGATAGTTCTGGGCGACTACAATGCCTGGGTCGACGACAAGCTCTCACCTTTTGGTCAGCACTTCCTCTAGCTGATGGCATCACTGGTCTTCACACAGATTGTTTCTTCAGCTACCCATAATCACGGTCATTCTCTGGATTTGGTTTTCCTCCTGGGGATTGAGGCCTCTGATTTAGGGGTGGAACCGGTCAGTTGGTCCGATCACTACACCGTGAGGTTCAACTTTTGCGCCCCTCTTCGTAGGTCTGCCCCTGTGGAGATAGTCAGTTACCACCCTTTACGGGATGTGTGCCCTGAAGACCTGGCGGCGGTGATTGACCTCTCGGAGTTTCCTGTCGCCAGCTCGAGTCCGGAGTCATTGGTTCTGGCCTACAACCAGGCCATTTCCTCAGCTCTAGACCTGATAGCTCCTGTCCGTGTTTGTCCCCTCCCACTCGCCCTTGTGCCCCTTGGTTTGATGGGTCCTTGAGGGAGTTGCGGCGGATGGGATGAAGGTTAGAACGTCGCTGGCGGAAATCTGCCCTGGAGGCTGACCGCCTTAGTTTGGTGGAGCACTATCAGTTCTACCAATCAGTGATCTCCTGTAAGAAGGCAGAGTTCCTGTCCAGAGAGATTGCTGTTGCTCAGAATTGACCAGCTCAACTCTTCTGAACTGTGGACAGGTTGTGCAACCCAGCCTGTCTGCAGCTCCGTCGAGCTTTTTCACAAAAAGAGTGTGATCAGCTTGCTCAATTCATTGCGAATAAGGTGGCCGACATCAGGTCAGAGATCCGCCTGACTCGCTCTATGGGGGATGCGGTTGGTCAGTGCTTGGTCACGATACCTCATATTTTCTGGAGTACCTCTGACCTGCCGGAGTTCGAGGATATTATGCGGATTGTCCATGGGATGCGCCCTACGTGCTGTAGTTTAGATCCGGGCCCAACTTCCCTGATTTGGGGCTATTATGAGACCACTGGCCCATTTCTGGCTCAAACTGTCTGGTGCTCCTTGGAATCAGGTGAGTTTCCAAGCTCCCTGAAGGAGGCGATGGTGACACCCCTTCTGAAGAAAGCTTCATTGGACCCAGACATTTTTTGCTAACTACAGACCTATTTCGAACCTTCCCTTTATAGGAAAGGTTATTGAGAAAGTAGTGGCAATCCAGCTGGAGAACCATTTGACCATCCATAATGTCTACGAACCTCTCCAGTCGAGTTTTTGTAAGAGGCATAGTACTGAGACTGCTCTGGTTCGGGTGCGTAATGATCTCCTGATGGCGAGAGATCGGAGACACCATTCCATTCTGGTACTCCTTGATCTCTCTTAAGCTTTTGACACTGTAGACCATGGGGTCCTGCTCGAGCGCCTGAGGTCCATCTGTGGTCTGTCAAGTACAGTGCTCAGATGGTTTACATCTTCCCTCTCTGGAAGAACACAAAGAGTTGTGTCGGGGATTTTTTCTTCCAACCCTTTCTCTTTGTCCTGTGGGGTTCCTCAGGGCTCGGTGCTGTCCTCCATGTTGTTTGAAGTGTATATGCTACCCCTCAGAGACATTGTAAGACAGTATCGGCTGAGGTTTCACTGCTATGCTGATGATACCCAGCTCTACCTGTCTTTTGCTCCCGACCAGATTAGTGCTCTCTCAGTATTTAATAACTGCCTTGCCAAAATCCAAGACTGGATAAATTCGATTTGGTTAAAGTTGAACGCGGGAAAGACTGAGGTTATGGTTGTGGACCCGGGCCGCAGGATAGAGGGGTTGAGGACTGATCAGCCCTCTGGATTATTTCTGGAGGGCATTCAGATCCTTACCTCAGAATGGGTGCGCGACCTGAGAGTGGCGCTTGATGATGGGTTGACCCTTCGTTATCAGGTGTCGGCAGTCGTTAAGTCAGTCTTTTATCATCTTAGGAACATCGCCAGGGTCAAACACCTTGTTCCGTCTAGCAATCTGCTTGTGTTGGTCCACGCCTTCGTGACCTCCCGCCTCGACTACTGCAACTCCCTTTACTTAGGGCTTCCTGGGGTTGATATCTGCCGCTTGCAGCTAGTGCAGAACGCTGCAGCTCAATTGCTGACAGGGGTGTCTAGAAGGTCACACATCACCCCTGTGTTGCGTGATCTACACTGGCTGCCGATTCAGTGGTGGATCACCTTTAAGGTAGGTTTATTGACCTACAAAGCCCTACATGGACTTGGTCCTGACTACTTGAAAGAGCTTCTGACTCCTTACAACCCTGTGCGACAGCTCCGTTTGGCTGGCGAGGGGTTGCTGGAGGTTCCGAGGGTTACTTTGAAATCTTCTGGGGCCCGTGCTTTTATGTTTGCGGCCCCAACCCTCTGGAATTCTCTGCCCCATCAGCTTCGGGAATGTACGACCGTGGGGAGTTTTAAGCAGGACCTTAAGACTTCCTTGTGGAGACAAGCCTTTTGTGAACTGTAATGATTTTTAATGGTCAATTTTAATTGTAATTTTATAGAATTTGTTGTTATGATTGTAAAATGCCTTGGTACCCGAAAGGCGCTCAATAAATAAAGTTTTATTATTATTATTAATGAGCTACCCACGTGTCAGGAAGGTAAGGCCTCAAATCCCTAAATCCTGCTACTGCCCTGAACAAATTATAATTTCTTCCCCTCTAATCCCTTTAAAATTTAAAAAACTAAATCACATATCTCTTATACAGATTTCTTTTAACTAGAAACATAGTCATTTCTGCTTACCAAGAGAATCACTGTAGATAGTGGAAGATCAATATTAGGTCTCCCCCAGCCTCCTTTTCTCCAGGGTGAACATGTTAAAGGGCCTCCAGTCTCTCCTCGTAGCTTCTCTCCTGCATACTCCTGATCACTGAGGCCCCCTGCACTGCACCCTTTCTACTGCCTCAATGTATTTTTTGTATTCAGGAGCCCAGAACTGCACCCAGTACTCCAGGGGGACCTGACCAGGGCCTTGTAACGTGGTAGGATTACTTCTCTGGCTCTGCTGGTAGCCCCAATTTTAATGGACCCCGGCATCCTTTTAGCCTTAATGACCGCTTGTCATGCTGTCGCCCCGTCTAATATTATCCCCAGGTCTTTTCATCCTCCACTGCAGCAACAGGAGCACCATACAGTGTGTAAGTCCTGGCACCGCCCCAACATAGTGACATTAGGCTTCACTGAATCCAAGACTACATGAGTCTGACCAGTTTTTCCTGGGAAAACATGCCTGACCTGTTTATACATTCCCCATTACTCAACCTCTCCATTCACTCTACTCCAAGAATAAAATTTATCATTAGAAATGTCAGCATGTTTATAACACTGACATTTTAAAACATAAAAAAAAAAATATATATATATATATATTTGCTTCATTGATTTTTTTTAACTCAGTGTGCTTTTTCTGGTGCCTGGATAGACCCCATCAGCCCTACCTCAGACCCAACCACCATCGTCACTGGTCTTGGGACTTATCTCACCCCGTGCTCCTTCCTGGCTTACCTCCCCAGGGTGGGGCCTCCCCTTTACCCTGTCGCACGCCGTGCTCGAAGTCCAGGGAGGCAGTCCCGGGTTGGCTGTGCAGTGGCAGCAGCACAAGGCAGACGTTATTTCATTAATTTAGTTTCATTTAATAATATGTTTTATAAGGATAGCACTATGAGTTCAAAAAAAGATGTCTTTTACAGAAGTCCTGCACAAGGTAGGGCTATATTTTAGGTTTTGATTTTTGTTGACATTCCAGCATAATTAATATGCACAGGGCAAGTGTAGGCACAGAAAGATACTCTAATCATATCATGAAAATCTCCATTTCTTCTAGGATACAGACTTGGTAGGGACTGTGCAGCAAACGGGTTGACAGGGTATTCCCGTAGAGCTGATGAGGTGGACCAATAATCTGCCGTTCCTAAAATCATACATTTGCAAGTTCCCCAAGATCTTCCCACCAAACAATGATAAAAAGGCAGCCACTAGGTGGCGGGTTATGTGCCTAGCTGCAGCCTCAGAGATATGAATGCATTACATTTATTACCTCTGCAACCATCCACCCTGGATACTCAGCTTTCAGAGCAACACAGCAGAAGTGAACTAAGCTCCTGATCAGCAGGCGAGGAATGTTCCGAATTCGCAGAACAGAGACTCCTATCAGATGATATACTGGAATGTCTGTTTACATACTTGCTAGAGCTACTGGTCTCTATAGCACCAAACCCAGTGAAAAGATTGGCTGGTTTACAAGGCCATCAACTGACTGGGCCCTCTCTGCATTCCTGAACTACTGGCTGCCCATCAGGAGGCTTATCGGAGCACCCGAGTTCTCTGCTCGGATACCCAGGGGCTTCTGTTAGTCCTATCAGCAAGATTAAAATCTGCTTGGGACTGAGCATTTTCTGTAACTGCACTGAGACCTTGGATATTGTCCATCCATTCTGCCTCTTCAGCATGTTTATACCGCTGAGTGCATCCAAGAGTGTTAAAGGAACTCAGGGAGGTGCTAGCTGCACCCCTGACAGAAGTTTAACAGTTCACTGGAGACCGGTGTGGTACCGGGGGACTGGAGAAGGATGGACATAGTCCCACGTCACAAAAGTGGTAGCAAGGAGGAGGCAGGAAATTACAGACCTGTCAGCCTGACATCTGTAGTAGGGAAATTGATGAAAACACTATTAAAGGAAAGAATTGTGGAACACCTGGAATCCAATGGACTGCAGGACCCGAGGCAGCATGGTGTTACAGAGGGAGAACATGCCAAACAAATCTGATATCGATTTTTTGACTGGGTGTTGGATGGGGGCAGTGCAGGTGGCCTACTTGGACTTCAGTACGCCTTTAACACTGTTCCACATAGGAGGCTGGTAAACAAGTTTGGTTGCATAGGGTGGACAATAAGGTGGTAATCTGGGTAAGAAACTGGTTAGGGATAGGAGGCAGAGGATGGTGGTAAATGGAGTTCATTCTGAGGAGGGGAGAGTGATCAGCGGTGTACCGCAGGGGTCAGTACTGGGGCCAGTCTTCTTTAATGTCTTCATTAGTGACATAGCAGAGGAACTGGAAGGGAAGGTCTGCCTCTTTGCGGATGACACCAAGATCTGCAACAGGGTGGACACTCTGGAGGGGGTGCAAAGGATGGAAAGAGACTTGAAACAACTGGAGGAGTGATTAAAAGTTCGGCAGCTAAGGTTTAATGCAAAAAAGTGCAAAATAATGCACTTGAGTCACAGAAACAAAGAGGTGCATATGCATTACAAAATGGGGGTGGGAGATAATAGCAGGAAAGACACCTGGGGGTAATCATATCGGATGACCTGAACACAGCCAGGCAATGCGACACAGCGACTGGAACAGCTAGTGGGATGCATAGATAGGAGTATTACAAGCAGGAAGAAGGAAGTGGTGTTGCCAGTATAGAGGTCTTTAGTAAGACCCTACCTGGAGTACTGTGTCCAGTTTTGGAAGCCACATCTCAGGAAGGACATAGACATGATGGAGGCTATCCAAAGGAGGGCTACCAAGATGGTACAGGGTCTACACCAAATGTCCTATAAGGAGAGGTTAGAGGAATTAAACATGTACACCTTGGAGGAGAGGAGGGATAGGACTGAGACCTTTAAATACCTCACGAGGCGAATAAGGTACAATTGGGAAGTATTTTTCAGAGGAAAGGGTGCTCCAGAACAAAGGGCCACAATATGAAGCTGGAGGAGGGTGTTTTTAGTTGAGATGTGAGGAAATACATCTAGCTAAGAATTCTTTCTTGTTGCTCTGTACATTTCTATTTTGCACAAACCCCAGCATCCAGTTTGCCTTCATTATGAGTCCTTTATACTCCTTTGTCTGTAAAATGCCTTGCAGCTGTTACTTCTTTGACCCACAGACACAGTCAAGCCCTAGACGTAGTAGTCTCACTGGGGTTGAGGCAGGTAACCCCAAGAATGCTCCTGTTTTTTGGCTGGATTACTGCATGGTAAAGTTGTCATTCAGGTCCTCTCCCCCATAGTTCCCCCTTGTGGAGACTGTCCACTACTGCCCTTTAGGGGGTTGTTCTCAGCAAGACTCCAGACAGTAATGGACCTCTCAGGTGTGATGGGCTTGTGGGGCAGAATCAGGATAGGTGGCGATGGTTTATAACAGGGCTGTCGCTTTGGCTCTTGACTCTGTCACACCAATGCGTATAAAGACTCAGGTCTTCTCGTTTGAGATCCCCATGGTTTGACTGGGAGCTCAGGGAGATGAAGACTAGGGTTCGGAGGTAGGAGTGCTGTTGGTGAAAATCCAGGACTGATGAGGCAAGCTGCTTTGAGAACTCACTATGAACAGTATCAAAGAGCAAGCTCCCGTAATAAGGCAGCATTCCTGTACAGAGAGATCGCTTCAGAGAGGAACAGACTGAATCAGCTCTTTCAGATTGTACACAGGTTACTTCATCCTGCTTGTCTACAACCAACAGGTTACTTCATCCTACCAGTCTACAACAAATAAAGGCAGTTTCAGCCACCAGGTGTGAAGAGTTTGCTCAGTTCTTCTCAGACAAAGTGTCTTCTATAAGGTCTGGGATTGCCCCAACTGGGCCGCAGCCACCCTGCAGAGGAGGGGTGGTTTTCAATAGTAGCACTCTTCCTGGCTGGAGCCAGTTTAGACCAGTGGGGGTGGAAGAGGTTTGTGAGGTAATCTCACAGTTGCGGCTCAACTGTTGTGAACTGGACCCAGGCCCAACACATCTCTTAGCGGGCTGTGTGGGGTCTGTAGGTCCAGTGTTCACTAAGACTGTCCAGTGCTCGCTCTCTGAGGGGTCTTTTCCTAGTGCTGGTTAATCCCCTACTGAAGAAACCATCTTTGGATGTGGGCTGCTTAGCGAATTTCTGGCCGTTTCTAACCTTCTCTTTCTGGGAAAGTTTTTTTTTTTTTTTTTTAACTTGGTAAATTTTTATTGATCAGGTACAACACCGTAACTACACACATTATATATATATGACCATACTTGGGTTTGCAAAGTACTTATGCTGTCAGACAGCAACTTGCACAGTGAAAGTTCTGCTTGGAACAACATAATGCACATATGTAGCAACCAAATCATGTGGTTAAAGATTGTGAGGAAGAACTAACTTATAAATGAATCTATCACTAATATGGAACAGAGGTCCATAAAGAATAACAATCCAACGTGTTGTGCAGGAATGTTCCAACCATACACAGTGAGGCGATCTCCACTGGGGGATATCATAGTCACTACTACTGATTCCTTCAAATACCTTTAAGTGACACTAGACCCCCTCTCTTGACTTCACTTCTCATATTAATGAGGTATGTAGATCAGTCAACTCAAAGATTGGTGTTGTTCATAGAGTACGTTACTCTCTTACTGCTGCTAGGATCTCGGTTGCTCGGGGGTCCTTCTGCCTGGACTCACATATGCTCTCCCTGTCCTGTCCCAGGTCAAAGCCAGTGTACTCCGTGAGTGGGACATCGCAACTAACAATATTTGTAGATCTGCTCTGTCTGCCCCTCGCCTTACCCACCACTGCTTGCTTTACTCAGCCTCACACTAGCTGTCCTTCAATGACCTGCGCTCCTTTACTCTGGGGTGTTTCACTGACTCCTTAACCCGATATCCCTGTCCTGACTTGCTGAGTGATATGCTTAACCCTGTGATTTACTCCCGCCCTCTGAGGTCCTCAACCTCCACTCTACTATCAGTCCTGTCCTGCTCTACCAAGATGGGAGAGCAAGCTTTCTCCCACTTTGCTACCAAATTCTGGAATTCCCTTCCTCGCCATATTAAAGGTTCCATACCTCACTTCACCTTCAAGAATGCACTTTTGTCTCACCTATATGCACTTGGTACTTGTAATTGTTCTTAATAATTATTTGACTTTATGCTTGCTTTCTGCCTGCCTTGTCTATAGCTTTACTGTTAAATCCGATTACTCATGTCTTGTCATTTGCCTAAACTTTTACACATCTCTGTGTGGATGGTACGTTCATAACGCACACAAGCTTTGCATAGCCCTACGTGGAGATATGTACACTGTTCAGAATTTGACTGTTTGCGACATTGTTTGGCTTGTTGCTCTGAATTGTTGTACTCTCCTGGGTCGTGCCTGAAAATAGGCAGGTCTGTTGCCTGGTGTACTTACCTGGTAACCAAAAGACAATAAATAAATAATCCCAATTAATCTTAAAAAAAGGGAAAAGGTAGAAATCCAGGATGTGTGTGCAAATAGAGTGCAATAACTATGGTACTGTGAGACTATTACATCTATGGAAACAAAACTTTAACAGTATAAAACTAGGTTAATACAGTGCACCCCTCACACACAAAATAATAAGTACTATAGATAGTCTTGGATTCAGACCAGGGCTAGAAAAAATTTTTTGTGGATGGCTGTCCAAGGGATAGGTATAATGTTCATTTTGCCTGTCCCACAGGATTTGTACCTGTCTGATTTTGTTTTGCTAATTTTACATTTCTGTTTCTTGAATCAAAGCAAATAATAACTAGTGTGCCCCCTGGCTGGTACAGAGCCCTGAAAATTACTTAACAGGCCTGCTGCCAGTTTACTGTCCTGCTCATGGCTTTTAATTTACTTCCCCTCTTGCTCAGTAATAGCCCTGACAAGGAACCTTAATCAACTCTCTTCTGCTCTGCTGCTGCCCTGACAAGTTGATCAACTTCCACTGCTCCTGTGTATAGCCCTGACATGCAGAAATGCCCCACCATCTACTTAGTAACACTGAAAGGGGCTTTTAATCATCCTCCCCTATTCCTCTCTTTCTGAAGTTCTTCCTTCCCTGATGAGGAGTTTTGACTGGCTGCCTTAGCCCCAAGTTCCTCTCCTCATCTCTAAATACAGTTTTCTCCTCTTTCTGCCTGGACAGCCTTCCCTAAAAAGGGCTTTTAAATATGTTTTTATAGCCCTTGCAATTGCTCTTAATTTGCCTTACCCAGTCCACTCTGTTAGTAGACAGCCCTGAAAGGGGTTTAAATTTGCATCCCAAGACTGCTGCCTGTAAACAAGAGCTCGTATTGCACTGCTACTTCAAGTACAGAACACAGAGAAATGAGGTATGCAGTGCAGAAGACAACCAGAAGAATGGCAACTGCACGTGCATACTGACAAGGAACGCATGCACATTCTTGTCCTACTGTTGCTCTGTTTTAATTTCCGCTGCTTGTCAAAAATGACTGACTGCATGGAAGAGCCCATCATGGAACACTGTGCTGGGACATCCCTCAACATAAGATGCTATGACATTGGGACATCCATAAGCTCAACCTTATAAGCGGCTGCATCTCCTGGGTCCTAGAGCCAATAATGCTTTTTCTTTTCTTTTTTATATGTTACACTTTTTCTGCCTACGGCTGCCCGGTACCTCAGCCCGGTCACGGACCTCCCACTTCCACACCTATATTTGGCCACGGCTTCTTGATACCCCCTGGCGTGCCCCCCAGGGTGGGGTTGCGGCACCGGCCCTACAGTGCTGCATACGACGGGATAGGTCAAGGAGCCGGCCTGAAAGCTGATTGAAGCAGAGGGCGGGCTTCATCTAGGGTGGCCAGCAGCGTGTTTCTTTTCCCTCCAATGTGTGGGGAGTGCAATGACAACCAGCGTCTGCCTCGCCCCCCTGAGCAACTGGCGTTGGCATGCTCGGTACACACAGCATCTGCTAGGTGCCCGTGTTACACCGAACACTCTACCCCCTCCTCCCAGAGAAGCAGAGCAGTCGTCGGACGCTCGATCCTTCTCCCCGGCCAGCCCTCTGACGTTCTGGGTCCATTCTCGAACCTGGGTCGCCAGCGTCGCAGGTAGGCAATCGGCCGGCATCACTAATGCTTTTTCACATGGTGCCTATCCCAGGGGCAGCGAAATGAAAGCAGCTGACCCTGGAGAAAACTAGCATCTGGGACAGGCACACAGGTGGTTATTTCAACCCCTGATTCAGACATAAGTGATGAAAGACCCATCAGAGATACTTTTTGTCTGCTACAGTTATTATGTCAGTCATTTCCGACTGATGCCAAGGGCACAATACAGTATGTCCAAAAATTTGTCATGTTGAGCTGGACAATATTAGTTATTCTCTCCATTCGCTCTAATTCACCCACCTTTAGCTTCCAGCACCCTACTGAGGGGAGGCTGTAGGGGCTAATCAACTGGAAGTAATGCATTTGAGTGCTGCCACCCTCAGAATCTGGCCCCGATTTTGGATCTTGCTATGACAAGATAGTAAGGCGGGAAACCCCAGTACCAATTCCGTGAATGTAAACGGGAAGATTAGCCCAGTTCATTGTTGGATTTCAATATGGATAGTTTGCCAGAAGTGAAAAGTTTGGGCAAGCCCAACAAATATGGTAATAAGTTCCCCGGGCCTCTCCACAGTTATGGCAGCATAAATCTGTGCAATCTGGATGGAAATGTTTGGTGATAACTGGAGTTCTAAAAAAATCTAACCAATAATTTTCAATTAAATGCTCACCATAAGGAAGATGCAATGACCTGCCAGCCTAAGCAGAGGTGCCTCACCCAGTGAGCCGTAGGAATCTGGGTACCACTTTCCTGTTCCCATTTTAGTCTTAAAGTTTCCAGTGGAGGGGTGTCTGAATGGGACAGTAAGGTATATAATTCAGAGGTGTATTATAATTTACCTAGAAGAGTAATAGTGTGATAGAAAAAGGATTCTAAACTGGTTTGATCCCTTCTAATCAGAGGGAGGATATGCCTGCGGACATTATATAGTGCCTAATTTGTAAATATCTATAATGCCGTTTATCCTGCCTGGGTCCGAAGGAAAGGTTACTGAGAAGACAACTGCAGCTCGAGGCACATCTCACTACCTTTGACATCTATGAGCCTCTCCAGTCAGGATTTAGGTATTGATACAGTACAGAGACCACACTTGGTCAGGGTGCATAATGATCTCTTCATTGCTAGAGACAAGAGAGGAATGGTCAGTACTCCTTCTACTTGATCGCTCCTCAGCATTTGACACTGTGGACCATGGTGTGTTGCTGGCTTGCCAAAGGGAGCTCTGTGGACTCACCAGCACTGTCATTAGCGGCTTTAGTCCTTTCTTACAGACAGGATGCAGAGGGTAGTGACGGGGAATTTCTCCTCACTCCCGAAGCCCATCTTGTGGCTTTCCTAAGGCTTGATCCTCTCACCCATGCTATTTGCAGTGTACATGCTGCCCCTGGGGAGATCACCAGATACTACAGTCTGGGTTTTCACTGCTGTGCAGGTAACACTCAGGTGTATTTGTCATTTGTACCTGGGATACATGACACAGTTGAAGTACTACATTTGTGCCTGATCAAGATCCAGGACTGGAAGTCCTCTAGTTGGCCGAAACTCAACCCAGACAAGACAGAGATTCTGGTGATTCAGCCTAGTTGTCAGCAGGGTGCAGAGGCAGCAGGACAGGTGACGGGCCTCTTCTGTCTGCCAGCTGCCTTCTTCACTGTACTGCCCGCCGATCACAAGACCGAAGCTTCACCCTTGACACGGGTGCCTCTGCTGCTGCAAGCAGCCGAGCGGGCCTCTTCCGTCCACTGGCTGCCTTCCTTGCTGCACTGCCTGCCAATCATCAGACTGAAGGTACGCTGCTGAAACTTGACTGGCCAGAACCATCGACTCTGCCTGCTGATAGGCTGCTGCAGTTCTTTAATTTCTTTGCTACTCTTTCTCCTTCTGGACTTTAAGCTAATGTTACATACTGGTTGTGGTACTGGTTAATCCTCTCCAAATTGTCCAGTGAATCCTAATTTAAACGTGAACCTAAGCCTGTTTACAGTAATTTTGCACTCCAACGGTAGTTTGAAGTGCAAGTTCTTTTAGGCTACAGGTTTGCAGATTTTAAAATAGTACAACTCTCTGTTTTAAGGTCCAGTGGTAATCTACCATGGATCAGAAATAAATTTAAAGTGATATCGTTTTTTCTGTTTAGACTAGATTTCATTTGGGTCACAACTGTAAGCTTTGCCCTGCAAATAATCCAATTTCTGCTTCACTTTCTCTCCTACTGTCTCCTTCCTGCTTGAATCCCACCGTCCCGTCCCCCACCTCCAGCCTTTATTAAATACTCTCCTTCCCCCCTCGGCACCACCCCTAGGCAATCTTCATCCTTCCTTCTTACTAATATTGCAACCCCACTTAAAGATACAGAGTGCAGCTATCAGGCCTAACACTTGTCCTGTCATCCCTTTAAAGAAATCTTCCTTTTTAGGTCACCGCCAAACTGTAAGGGTACACAGCAGTGTATAAGGCCAGGACACCCTCCTAGCTCCATCACATCTTAGTCTCTTTTACTTTCCTCCCCCTCCCAAGACCCTTCTTGCTGTGCCACCACCCTTTTCCAATCTTGGACATGGCAACCAGACTAATGTTAATTCTTATACTCCTGCCCACTCCCTGTTTGCAGCCGCTGAATGACCCTAAATCAGCTGACCCTCATCACGGAGCACCCCTATGGCAACATCTACAGTACTATAATGTCCGTGCACAGTTGTGGCCCATGTGCCATCTGCATGCCTAACAACACACCCTGGCCTACCTGGCCCAGAACGCATCCAGATCGGCCAGGGCTTCCCCCTCCCACAGTCCTGCCTAAACTGGCCATTCTCTCTGATAAGCATGCAGCTCAAATGAATCCACAAAGACAGCACAAAGCTAACCTTAAACACTTTAAAAGTTACCTGGTCAGATTGGTACTCCTGTTACTACTGCTTTCTAGCACCATCCACCCTAATCCCAGTCCCCCTCTATATCAGGGGTTGAGTGCACCGAAACCAGGCACCTTAACCTTTGTGTCTCTAAACATCCGCAGCCTGACAGCAAAGTTTGACAACCTTCAAGTCTGGGTAGCCCTACATAATCCAGACGTACTGTCTGTGGTAGAGACACAGCTCACTCCCAAGATCCCTAATGGAGCCATCAGTCTGCCAGGTTATTTGATCTTTAGGCAAGACTGTAAATCTAAAGGAGGTGGCGGCTGTGCAATCTACCTTAAGGACAGCCTTCAGGGCATAGTCCTGATTTTACCCAGCCTAGGGTCGTTCGCCCAGGCCCTTGCCATTAAGGTTCTTCTTGGGGCCCACAACAAAACTGTCACAATTCTATCTGTCTACATTCCCCCCAAAGAACTTGGCCCAAGGTCTCCATGCCGTCATAGACTGTCTTGGAAGCCTAACCCTAAGCTCTGAGGTTATACTCTTAGGTGATATCAATATTAATTGGCTTTCTCCTGAAGCTACCCAATTCAAGGATGCAATTCAGGCTATCCACTTTATACCAGCTCACTGAAACACCCACTAGGACTAACTACAGGACGTGCACTAGTACTTTGATTGACTGGGTACTCACCAACCAACCTGAGCATGCCTCTAATGCCTCCGTCCTCCCAGACGACATCAGTGACCACTCCCATGTCGTATTCAGTTGGGCTAATAATTTCTTCAAACCACCTCCTAGAACAATCATCAGCAGGGTTCTCAAACCTGGTCACGCTGACCACTTCAAAATGGTTCTCCTCAATGCTGACTGGTACTCAGTTTTTGAGGCTTCCAACGTTGACGACGCACTCAACCATTTCATCCGCCTCTTCAATACAATCTGTGACACCCATGCTCCGATAAAAAAGCAGAAGATCAAAGGCTACTTTAACCCCTGGATTAGCCCTGATGCCTTTGAACTAATGAAAAATAGAGACCACCTCTGGCATATAGCTAGGGCCACTATATCCTGAACTACAAACGTGCAAGGAACAACTGTACCAGGACCATCCGATTAGCCAAAAACATGTACTATAAAGATGTTCTGGCCAAGAACTGGAATGACGGGGCGCAAATTCTGGGCTAACCTAAATGAGATCAGTGGGCGAGAACCCAAAACGGCCCCTACCATGCTCTGGGTTGACGGCTCCCCCATCCTTGACTCTATATCTATCGCCAACACTTTTAGCAAAGCCTTCACCAACTTGCAGCATGTTCTCCCCGCCGACAACTTCTTCCCCACCATCCCTGCTGCACCCATGCAATCCCAATCGCATCCCCCCTTTCGCTTCAAGACTAGTACCTTCGGAGAAACCAGGAAATATCTGTGCAAAGTGCTTGGGAAGGGGAGATTCAGAGGGGATAACCTCGACCTGAAACTAATCTCTCTCACTCAAAGAAATCCTGTCCCCTCTAACCCATATCCTTAACCTCTCGCTCCGTCTTGCAGTATTCCCTTAAAAATGGAAAGCTGCAGTAGTCACCCCTGTGTACAAGAGTGGGGATCGTGCCCTCCCCGGGAACTACAGACCCATCTCTATACTACCACCATTCTCGAAGGCCCTTGAACGAATCGTTGCCGAGCAACTTGTCGATTATCTGGACAAGCACACGCTCCTATGCACAGAGCAACATGGCTTTAGGGCTGGGCATAGCACCACTACAGCCTTCCTAGAATACACAGGCTTCATCCACAAATCCCTCGATCTTGGCCAGCTAGTTGGGGCTCTCTATATTGACCTAACAAAGGCCTTTGACATGGTCAACCATGCCCTCCTAGTTGACCAACTCACTGCCATAGGCCTTGCCCCTAAGACGGCTGCATGGTTCCGTAGCTACCTACACTGCTGTTCACAGTAAGCCAGGATAGATACCTTTTCTCTCTGACACCAAGCCTGTGTGCTCAGGCGTTCCACAGGGGTCAATACTGGGCCCCCTCTTCTTTAGCCTATTTCTGAATTGCCTCCCCCTAGCCATTCAGTGCCGTATCCTCCTCTACTTGGTGACGCGGTCATCTTTTCTAATGGCTTTGACCCACTGCTCTTGAGCAACAGCTACACCGTGACTTTACCAGCGTTGAGTCGTGGTTCAAAAATCATAAACTGGTAATGAACTACAAAACAAAAACAAAAACCATGTTGTTCACCAGCCTTAAGAACAAGCACAAAAACTACCCACTATCAATATGTGATAGGGGTGGTGTTCTTCTTGAACATGTTCATCACTTCAGATATCTCGGAATCACTTGACAGCTCGCTCTCCTATGCCCTCCACACAGACATCACAGCTAAAGCAATCAACAAACGCTTAGGGCTACTTTATTACCACAGACAGAGCCTGACCCCTGAAGCCCTCAGCATAGCAGTCCACAGTTCAGTGGGTTCCCTCATGGACTATGGACTGCCAATATATGGCTCTGCCACAGACACGGCCCTCCAATGTATAAAAACTACCCTTAACAATGCCTGCAGGCTCACCTTAGGGGTAAACCGGCTAACCCACACCTGCGATCTCTATGCAAAGGTTCACTGGCTAATGCTCTTTGGTCACTTAAAATATCAATCCTGCCTCCAGGCCAAAAAGATCTACCTTGGTCAGCTCCCGATTGGGGTCCAACAACTCCTAGTTCCCAGCACTAATCCCAGGCCCACCTGAAATTCGGAATTGCAGTCCTTCCTGACTCCAAAATGTTGGACATCTCAAGGACAAAGGTCCTTTGTCTATTGGCACCGTTTTGATTCAACTCCCACCATGAGAACATTATTAACCTGCCCACTCTGTAGACCTTCAAAAAGAACCTAAAGATCCATTTAACACAGGAATCTCAATGTGTCTGTCATCGCTAGCACCTAGCAAAGGCATCTCCTACCATCTGCCCTTCTGCCAAACAGATTTCTCTCTCGCTGTCTCTCTTGGACACCCTGAACTTGGGGCTCAACCCCCCCACCCCATCTCTCCAGCACTTCTATACGCTAACCCCCTCGTGTTGCTGAAAACTAACAGGTTCCCTGTTGGGCAGTTATTTAGTCTGTTCCTGTATGTATCTGACTGTGTTTACTTATTCCAGTTTTAGTTTTCACTGTATTTTTTGCATTCCTTTGTTTAAAGACCAAGGGTGGGATATTCAGACTGCGCCAGGAAGGGGCGCAAGGCTGGGCGCAGCGCAACTGGGCTGCGCCAGGGCATGGACCATGCAATATTCAATGGTGCTGCGCCATGGCTCAGCACCGTTGAATATGGCACTGAGGGTGCATGCACTGCACCAGCGCAAGTGGCAGAAGGGGAGCCGGGGGATGCACCAGCGCATGTACGGTTGCGCTAGGCGCATCAACAGCGATATTCAGCACTGGGCATGCAAATGAAGCCATTATGCATGCAAGGCGCAAATGGGGCTATTTGCATGTCATTATGGCCCCGTCTGCATGCGGTGCGCCAATCCCCAGCGACTTGCGCCTGGTGCCCTGCCAGGCTGCAGCCGTCAGGGATCGATGCCCTGCAGACCCTTGGCGGACCCGGCTCCTGTACACCTGATCGCAGCATATGTAATACTATTATATATCCCTGGTGGTCCAGTGGACCGCTCCCCATCGCCCAATCATGGGCATAAGTTGAATATATCCCTGGTGGTCCAGTGGAACTCTCCCCACCCAGCGCTCGATCGTGGGTGGAAATAGCAATCTCACTCCTGGTGGCCCAGTGGTACCCCCTCCCCACCCACCACTGGGTCCCCATCAGCACCCCAGTCAGCAGCGGTTGGCAGCACCCCATCCACATGCCACCACCATCTGACAGCTGCACGAGTCACTCTGTTTGTTGGTCCACTGCATGGGCCAACAGGCATACATTCATACTGTACCACAGGTCTGATATGTAACAAACGCAGTCATTCAAATATTGGGCTGTGTAGTATATATGGATCAGACGGGCTACTGGCCCATCGCGAGGGACCAATAGGCATACAGACAATACTGTACGCTGTCAGATGGCGGGTGGCTGTGCAGCATGCAGACAGGGTGCCGCCCGCCACTGACTGGGGGTGCTGGGTGGGGAGGACCCCAGTGGGTGGGTGGAGGGGGTACCACTGACCACCAGAATTGTGATAGCTATTTCCGCCCGCAATTGGGTGCTGGGGGTTCCACTGGACCACCAGAGATATTTACAACATATGCCCGCAATGGGGAGTGGTCCACTGGACCACCAGGGTTGCAATTTACTTATGCCCGCCATTGGGCAATTGGGGGGAGGAGAGGCACAACGCTCCCTGGGCAGGGAAGCTTGTGAACAGTGTTCTGGGTGGGTGGGTGGCCACCCACGGCTGGCGGCTGCCGTGTTGTGCCCTGCAATATGGCAGTTTGCCTGTGGGGTGCCAGAACTTGCTCCTGGTTTTACCAGGCACAACTCTGCGCCCTCCTGAGCGGCACAAGGTGGTGCTGTGCCAGCATATGTACTGCAAATCTCGGGCTGAATATTGGGATGTGCTGCATATGCATGGGCACGCCCCCCCACACTTGCACCGCATACATTACCAATGTGTCCCGGCACATCAGGAGTTGTGCAGCTCAACTTGTCCCTTTGAATATCGTGCCGGGGTGCACTGGTGGGTTGCGCCATGCGCAACCCTTCTGAATATCCCACCCCAAATGTACCTAAATGTTCTCATTCTAATTCTATTGCTTGTTTGCCTCAATCCTCTGTTCCTCTGTATAATCACCTACTTGTTCTAAATGTACTAACTTGGAAACTATGTAAAGAGCTCTGAGCTCAAATGGTTAATCCGAGATCAGAAATAAATAAATAAATACAAATACAGTTTGACCTGCTTACTTTGTTTTACTTTTCCCTCCAGTCTCACAGAAATTTATAAGTGAAAAAAGAAAGACAAAGGGAGGGATAGTGAGACTGAAGGGGGAGGATGGGAGCAGCGTGGAGGATGACAACAGTAAAGCTGACATATTGAACAGGTATTTCTGCTCAGTCTTTACTAAGGAAGAGGGGGGTAATGGGTCTGAAGGGAGTACAAGGGGTAAGAATGGTGCAGAAATGGACACAAGTCCCTTTACTCGAGAAAGGGTCCTGAAGGACCTGGAAGTAATAAGAGCTGATAAAGCAATGGGGCCAGATGGGTGACTCCCAGGGTCCTTAAAGAACTAAGAGAGGTGGTGGCTGAACCTCTGGCTATCCTGTTCAGCCAATCACTGGAAACAGGGGAGGTACCCAAAGACTGGAGGACAGCAGATGTAGTCCCCTTATACAAAAGTGGGAACAAAGAGGAAGCAGGGAACTACAGACCAGTCAGCCTCACCTCAGTAGTGGGAAAGATCATGGAAGCACTACTGAAGGAGAGATTGGTGGAACATCTGGTTGTCAATGGACTACAGGACCCAAGGCAGCATGGTTTCACCAGGGGGAGGTCATGTCAGACCAACCTCATTGAATTTTTTTGACTGGGTGACTAGGGAGGTGGATCAGGGGAGGGCAGTGGACATGGCCTATCTGGACTTCAGCAAGGCCTTTGACACTATGCCACATAGAAGACTATTACACAAACTGGGGAATATGGGTGTGGGCAGGACAGTAGTGTGGTGGGTAGGTAACTGGCTGGGTGGCAGGACACAGAGGGTGGTGGTAAATGGCTGTTACTCCACAGAGGGAAGAGTGACCAGTGGGGTACCACAGGGATCAGTGCTGGGACCGGTCCTATTCAACATCTTCATCAGTGACATTGCACAGGATCTAGAAGGCAGAATTTCACTGTTCGCTGATGACACAAAGCTCTGTAACAGAGTAGACACACCAGAGGGTGTAGACAGAATGAGAAGGACCTGCAGAAACTTGAAGAATGGTCAGGGGTTTGGCAGTTGAAATTCAATGCAAAGAAGTGCAAGATAATGCATATGGGGCACAAAAACCTGGCACAATATATCAGTTGGGGGTGAGGATATAGCATGCACCAAGCAGGAAAGGGATCTTGGGGTTGTCATCTCTGATGACCTCAAGGTAGGAAACAGTGTGACAAGGCATCAGGTAAAGCAAATAGGATGCTGGGATGTATAGGCAGGGGCATCACCAGCAGGAAAAGGAGGTCATAATTCCGCTATACAAG
This sequence comes from Neoceratodus forsteri, assembly GCA_016271365.2. NCBI lineage: Eukaryota > Metazoa > Chordata > Ceratodontiformes > Ceratodontidae > Neoceratodus > Neoceratodus forsteri. Next base: position 333,295,664 of record CM057456.1, on the reverse strand, counting down.
ACACTAGTGAGGCCCCACCTGGAGTACAGTGTACAGTTCTGGAGACCATACCTACGTAAGGACATAGACAGGGTAGAGAAGGTTCAGGAGGAGGGCAACAAAGATGGTGCATGGGTTGCATCACAAGTCCCTATGAAGACAGGTTGAAGGAACTGAACATGTACTCCCTGGAGGAGAGGAGGGAGAGAGGGGATATGATAGAGACATACAAGTATTTTACAGGGAGGAGCAGGGTGCAGGAAAACACTATTTTTAAGCGAAAAAGATGTTTCAGGACTAGAGGGCATGGGATGAAGTTGGAGGAAGGACGATTCAGAGGAAACATGAGAAAGAATTTCTTCACAGAACGGGTGGTGGACAAGTGGAACACCCTGCCAGAGGAAGTGGTGGGGGCTGAAACAATCACGGGATTTAAGAATGCATGGGATAGACATAAAGGAATTCTAGAGGTCAGGGGTAAGGGGAAATAGACTGCTAGGAAAACAAACTGAACTTACAAGCTCAAATGGGCAGACTAGGTGGGCCATAGGCCCTTATCTGTCGACACTGTCTATGTATCTATCTATGTAAATGTAGAGTTGGTAAGATGGTCTGAAGTGGTAGTTTCAGTAAAAGCATCACAACCTGCAAGTGCTTTACTACAGCCTACAGTAAAAATGGGATTTGTATGTTCTTGCAAGGAATTACATAGTTTCAACAGATTTATAGCATTCTTATTACAATTTGGTTAATTACGGGTACCAGAATAGTTGAGATAGGTGGTCCCTGGTCCATTTGGTTAGAACAGTTGAGATACGTAGTCTCTGCTCTGTTTGGCTAGACTAGCTGAGATAGGTGGTCACTGCTCTCTTTGGCTCTTCAGCAATAAATCTGCTGTTGGCTACTGGCTTACCTCTACTTACCTCAGTGTAAGTGACAAACAGCTGCATGCTGTCAGTTCTGGACCCCTTTATCAGCTCCTCCTCCTCCTCCACCTCCTGAATTACAGAATACATAATTTAGAGGGGTTGTTGAGCAGATCAGGGTGGTAAAAAAACTGACTGGAATGGGTTCAACTTCTCACAATGAGGGCCAGAGAAGCAACTGTTATTTTATAAGGAATTTATTCCCAGAGGATCAAGTAGAGCAACAAAGAAAAGCGAAATACAGAAAGTCAGCAACTGATATAATGCACATCAGTTATGCAAGAGCTGAATGTGCTCTGTACTGCCTTTCCGTGGCAGCAGCACAGCTCTTACCCTTGACAGAAACCTTGGAACTTCTCTCTCCCTCTTCTAAGCTCTAGCCCAGTCACTTTAAGCCGTGTGGTCCAGACTCTTACAGCAAAGAATATGCACCAGAAAACAATGAAGACTGTATTTTCAGGCGTACGATCTCAGTAAAAACATGGGTGAGAGGAAAAAAAAGCTAAACTGGTCGACATATTCTATTCTTCAAAGTTGTGGAGGCATCAGCTGTGTTCTGGATTTACACCCTTGTGCTAACTGCCATTTTGGAACGGGGTGATGTGTCCTTCTCAACTATAGAGTCTACAGTATAACACAGACATGTTGCGACAAACAATTATGTGCCTCAGAAGGACATCAACTACATCGTGCAGTTCTAAAATGGCCTCGACTGCCAGACTGAAAATTACAAACACCTAGCACGTTTACTAAAAGACAGGTAAAAATGGAATGATGACAGAGTGAGAACCAACCAGTAGCGGAAAACCGCTTCTGCAGAATACACAGGCTGCAGATTAAACACAGTTTTCCTTTAAAGAGCCCCAGACATCACAGGAGCAACTCTGAAAACACACACACACATTATTTTTTCAGCTTATTTTTTATGTTTTCTATATTTAGTTTTCCCATTTTCATTCTAACGATGCACAGTAACATAAAAAATTAAAAAAAAAGGATCACAGTCTCTCGGACTTCAGCTCCTCGGGCTGTTTTTCTACTTCTGACATCACAATCCTCTGCTTGCAACAATGTTTTCTACAGACTAATCTTTTTTGATCCTGTATCATAATCATTTTTGTACATCACTGTATTATTCTGCTTTATTTAATTTTATTTGCATTGTACCAAGGTGATGCTGTTGACTGTTGCTTAACAATTTTCATTGTTACTTAACGGTTTCCTTGCACCCACTCTGTTCTGCAGATGCCCCTTCCCCTCTCCCAGAGCTTAGCTGGAATCAAGAGGTTTGTAATTGAGCTCTGCTTGTCTGCCTGGACTGAACACATTTCAATCAATAAATATAAATACAGCAACAGATTAGGATGCCTGAAGCAGAGGGTTGGGATGCCAGGTGAAGACAAGAACGCGGAGCAGACAATTTCTTTCATTCTACAGTAATAGGCTAAGATTATAGAGTAAAGCTTGTTTACAGTGGTGTCTCGGATTTCTTTGTACAAAATGCAGAACATAAAGTTACAAATAATACAATGAATGCTATTAAATCACAGTAAAGGTAATGCTGAATCTTCGGATAAAAAGGTGATGATCAAGTTCTAACCTTCAGGTAATGCCTTCAGATTCTTTGCAGCAACTGAAGTTTGGCACCGGAAGTTAAAATATGAACCAATTTTTTTTTTTTTTTTTTAACATCTCAATAGAAGGAAGCCTAGCATAGACAGGCTCAAATTTAGGCAGCAGTAAGTTCCACGAAGCTAGAACATAATGAGTAAAGGTTATGTAAACCTCTGGTTTCTAGCCTTAGGTAATTTCTGGTCAAACTAGAGATCCTCGGTGATGGTATGACTAACCTCACAACTATGCGCTTTTGCAAATTCTCAGGGATAGACCTCTGGACACGTTTCAGGGAAAAAGATCAGTTTCTGTCATTTTCTGCGGTTAGTCAGAAATAAGCAATTTAGTTTTGTGTACATTACACAATGTGTAGCAGATCTTGGACTTTCCCGCACTAGTTTGGCTAATCAACTGCATCACAGTTCCAATTTCTGGATTTTGTCACAAGAAGCATTGCTGTGCAAGACATCTGTACAGATCTGTGGGGCACTGATCAGTTTTCATGCTAATATGCAAAAAAGTGAAGCTTCTAAATCTGGCATTTAACAAAGAAACCTTGCCTGAAAGGACAAACTCACTCAGAAACAGACCTGCAGCCTAGTAGCCGAGGCTTTTGGATTGAGAGTATTAATCTAGCTGCCCCTTAGTCACTTGACACAGTTTAATTATTAATCGCACCTGCACATGTGCCTTGTGTACAGTGGGATTAGAAACTATGAGATTGCAGTCGGCTGCCAAAGCTGTTCTGCTGAAATATTGATTTGTTCAGCCATGCTTTTTATTTCAAGGTATAGTGCCATTAACCTCTGTTATCACTAAGTTTAGAGTTTTCTCTAGGATACATACCAGTGGGAGATGGAGCAAACCTCTGTAGAGAAATCAGAATGATATTCCTCAACTGCTCTGAACGCAACTGTTGACACGGGCTGTGCAAATCCTTAAAGAGCAGGTTCCTAGTAGCTGCCTGCCCCCAGCCCATTTGATCCCTTACCGGATCGGTAGCTCGCTGCTGAAGTTTGGCATAAAATTCCACATATTGAAGTTACATCTTCTGCAAAGGCGCCAGTGCCATCAGGGTTCGCACGGACTTCAATGGTGGGGGGCTGGCAGGAAGAAGGAGATTGAGCACCCCAACGGATGCTCTCCTCCCTGGGGAGGGTTACCAGAGGGTGCCTAGTGCACCCGTCACCCCGAGAGAGCCAGTGGAAGCATGGGCTCTCCAAGGTTCTGATGACTCCTTTCACTGGAGTCAAGGAGGGGGGACGCTGTCAGGCACTTTAGTTGAGGCGTGCGTCAGCACGTCGTCTCTCTGAACGTACGTCCTTGCGCTGGCGTCCCAGGGGGTCGGGACAGGGAACCACAGAAAAATCGGAAAAAATCCCTTGGTAGGCCTAGATGACGGCTGCTCAGAGGCTGTCCAAAACCCATGGGCAGATTCCCGCTGTGCAAGGTGCTCCTTGGAGGTAATAGAAGGGCACTCTAGGAGACAAGACACCATGTAAGCAGACTCAGGGAGGGCTTGAGCAATGCCTGCAAGAGAGTGGAATACTGAGGCATACAGGAGGAAGTATAAATGGTGGAGAAATTGCTCCAAAGTAAAAAAGAAGTTACGATCCTCAGATAAATTTGTATGGTGGCCAAAAAGACCCGAGCTTCCCTGGTCCAAAACCCGTAGCTGTTTTGTGATGTCACAACGCGACTGCTTGAGCCGCTTCATTCAGTTCAATGGGGCTGGTGGTTGCCTCAAACATATTTATACCCTTTACTGCTGCGATTTTCATTGTATATCAAGCGATCAATGATTCTGGGCCCCAATTAGTCAATCGATGGCTTTGATATCCCCAGCACTAAAGGGTATCAATCGTTTAAAAATACTAGCCCCGTAGAACTGAATGGGGTGTGCCACTTAGTCTTCTGCTTTTGTGACATCACAAAACAGGGCTGTGGTCTGATGAGGGGTGGGGTGTTTTTTGGACCGGGAAGTCGGTCTTTTTTGGGTCACTATACAAATTTACAAGGGATGTAACCTCTTTAATACGTGGCATTTTTATGCCAAACTTCACCAGCGAGCTACTGATCTGGTAAGGGATCGAACATGCTGGGGGAGACAAGCAGCCTGAAAGTAGGAACCTGCTCTTTAAAGACTGCAGTCAATATCTGAAAAGCAATACTCTCTCTGGAAAGGTTGCTACTAATAGCTGCTACATATATGAAATAGAAGACTACATGGTTCATTAACAAAACCCTCAAAAATGGCAGAAAAGGAGATGCACCGCAGGACAAGAGAGACTAATTACCTTACGAGGATAAACTCTTCACAGACTAAATCAGGTAGGCATTTCCACAACACTTGCTTTCCTGGCTGTCCAAAAAACAGAGGCCGAATTCAAACAACTTCTTTTAAGTGGGTGTATAGGAGGGAGTTGGTGCCTGTACATTACGTTGATCAAAATATTGTGGTCTGGGTTACCACTTTCAGTGCAGCAACTATGACTGAGTGTGTGACAGAGTTGGGTACGACCTAACAGGCTTTGTAAATTAACCCCCCCACCCCACTGAGAGCAACTTTACACTTAAACCCCAAAGAAAAAGCAAGCAGTGAAATAAAAATCTGCAGCAACAGTGCGGCTATGAAAATGAGGGTTAAAATCCTTAATGCTAATTGGCAGAGACTACATTTAGCTGGGATTATGCCTCAGTACATAACCTAGTATGAAAGTCTGTCCAGCCATCGTAGACTTACCAACAGATCCCTGAGCCCATCTTCCCACTGTGACAGGGTTGAATAAAGCCTTGCCCCATTTGTTATGCAGAAAGAGTTTAAACACAATGGTCTGTTCTATCCTCTCCTTGTCTGTCTGGTTGCGTAACCAAATTTTCTCACGAGACCTAGGAACTGATCACTCTGACAGTTTCACACTTCTCCGCCTCTCGTTATCCCTCTGCCTTCCCTTGCTGTTCTGTCTTTCCTTCCCCCTTGCATATCTGCAGTTATAAAAACATATGTGAATCTTTGTGTGAAACTCTAAGTGATACTGGGGTCCCTTTGTTTAAAACTGTATATAGCTTTACTGTTGAAATGGTTGCAAAAAGCTGTTTGGAACTCAAGGGGTTAACCTGAGGTGCAATGTTTAAGAATTTTGCAGAACTATAAACAAGAGGTCAGTTCTGGGTCACTATGTTCTTTTTGTTGCACCTGCAGGGAATGAAATTTACAAGAACATTCTGTGTGAAGCAGGCTCTTAACAAGTTCCCAAATACTTCTAAAAAGAGCAGCAATGCTTTTGGCTAGAGAGACAAGGAAAGTGAGAGACTGAGAGACTAAAACTTAAAATTAAGAGATACTCTCAGAAGGACTTTGTTTTCCCTGTTTTCACTGCCTCTGTAAATAGTTATACTAAACAATTGTATTTTTATTTTGCTGTTATTTAGAAAAATAAAATGCTATTTGCGAATTTTGAAACTGCTCCTGGTTTTCATATGCTTCCTGACATGTGTCTTGACGACACCCACATTTTGCCAACAAACAGCATAGCTTCCCTGTCATCCACCACCTGCTATCCCATGACCCAACTGACTCAACTGGTGCCAACTGTGACAGTTTCTGCTGATTTATAATAAACCCTGAATGGCCAAAAACTTAATGGCAACCACTGTTTCTGCCAAAGCAGAGTTCAGAATTAACAAACTGCTCAGAGCGTGGCTTCAAATGAAACTGTTTCCACTAACAGTGGCCATTACTATATAGCCCCGATCAGGCTAACCACTTGATCACAACTGCTGTTTTAGCCCGGGTGGGGCTAACAATTTCATTATTGACACCATGCTCAGAGTGGCAACATGAAGACTGTTGTAGAGGTGTTGACTGTAAATGAAGACACCACTGTCAGACTGCACTACATAAATTATTATACTGACTGCCGCACAGTCCCCAAAGGCTGCCAGACTCCCTCCTGCTCCGGATCCAGCTCAGCATTTAAAGGCAACTGTCATTTCAGCCCCAATGAAGCAAATAATTTATTTACTGCCACCAAGAGTGACTTCAAATGGTTGCTGTGGTAACTACTCAAATTTGAGGTCTACCTCCAAGACACTACCAAAATTTTACCAACCAGTACAGCAGCACCACCTACTGGTGCAGCATCACGGTAAGGAAATTTTTATTTAAAACTGTACCCCTACTCATGAAAATAACTGTTATAAAAATGTATTTTTAAAACTCACTTTTTCATATTAACATAAAAACTGGATCCATTGCATAATTCCAATAAAATAATATTAATAATAATTCTTTATTTTTAACACGCCTTTCTAAAATCAAGGTGCCTTAACAGCAAACTTCACATAAAAACAATAAAATAAACACAAATACAATAAATACTGAATTCATAAAATACAATTAAATCATCATCAGGGATATGCCATCAACCATAAATGGGTCTTTAACGCCTGTTTAAATTCCTCCACAGACGCGCACTCCCGAAGCGGGCAGGGTAGAGAATTCCAAGGTGTGCAATATTACTGTAGATCATCTCTTCATGGATGGTTGAAGGCATTCAGCCTACAGCCAAATGCTTCACAACACACCCCAGGTGGGGTGATATCACAAGATACATGCACCTTGGAGTGCATGAGTGTATTACTACTTAAATATCAAACAGAAAAGGTGTACAAGTAGTCTGACAATACAAAGAAACTGAGAACAAAATGGGAACATTTCTTAACTGCCCAAACCTACAGTCAATACTATTACTTTATACCTAGGCTGAAATGATGGCTGTGAGATGGTTATCTGCCCCTTCCTCTACAGTACTCATAGTTCTCATTAAAAAAAAAAAAAATCTGTAAGAAATTTCTTATCTATAACTAAACACACATTTACATATCTGGCAGAGCCAGTAGCACAGCGTGGTAGACACCTCTTCATGAGCTCCCACACAATCGATTAAAAACTTTCATATTTAAGCCTACAGAATTGAATTAAACTAGCTATAACTACTAAAAGTGACTGTGGGGGAGAGATATTTAACAGTTACCTGAGACTTTTAAGAGATGAGGCATACTACGGTGACAGGGAAAGTAGACTCCTCAGGAGCAGGGCCTTCTAAACCCTGGCAGTGCAACAACCTGATAACCGCATGACAGAATAACTGGCGACTCTGAACCTGCTTTACTGAGCTACTAACTTGCTCAATCAAATAGCCCAGAAACTAGATAAAAGGTAGATCAATTTCATGAGAGGATGGTTTGGGTGAAAAATTAGCTGGATGGTATGGTGAACTTAGCTGCCAAATCAGAGAAGATGGCAGGTGAAGCACTGTCTGCTGCAACATCGACAGTCAAAGAGCAGGGGGAGGTGCGCTCGAGACTAGAACAACATGAAAACACAGTGTGGGCAGCTAACGTCCATTTGTTGGCTGTCCCAGAAGGATCCAAGGGTGATGACATCACCACTTTCCTGGAACAATGTTTTCCCTGAGGTGGTGGGGCTCAGACACCCTGTTTCCATTTAGTGGGCCTACAGAATAAACCCAAAAAGAAAAAATTACTCACCTTAGTAATGTTGTTTCTTCTAATGGAGTCTTGCTATATTATGACAAGTGCAGTTTGTCCCACCACTAGAACTGCTCCGGAGGTGAAAGAGTTAACTTCCATGCAGAGCATGGAGCTTACAGCGCGAGCTCGGTTAAAGAAGCTCTGTTAGGGTGGTTTCAAACCGAAACCGTCAGATCTTTACGAGCAAAACTCACTAAGGCTCTGTGTGGAAGCTGTAACCTACACTAGCCAACTGGCTACTAACACTTTTACTTTCCTGGTCCCAACACCAAGACTCAAGTCAGTGGACCAGAAAAATAAGATAAAATAACTAAATAAAACACAACACCCAAACATGAAAAAGGGGCATCAATAAATGCCAACAGTGGACTGCCCACCCCATACCCAAAGTAGAAGTTCTGAGAGGGGCAGGCTGGGGGGGTGGTCATAATATAGCAAGACTCCATTAGAAGAAACAACATTACTAAGGTGAGTAATTTTTTCTTCAAACAACATGAAGTCTTGCTATATTATGACAAGTGCAGACTACACAGCAGTACCTCCATGGAGGAGGGACAGAACCTACTTAGGGAATAGGCTCTGAAGCACAGCTGTGCTAAACCGAGCATCCCTCCTGGCCTGGATATCCAGGGAGTAATGCTTGTGAAAGTGTGTACTGTTTTCCAAGTAGCTGCTTGACATATCTCCAAGATAGGGATGTCTCTAGCAGCAGCTAGAGATGCAGCTGTACCTCTGGTAGAGTGAGCCCTCAGGCCTGAGGGGGAACCTTACCCAGCTTTTGATAGCAAAATTGATACAAGAGACGCATCCACCTGGCAATGGATCTCTTAGTGGCAGGTCTCCTTTCCCAACCTCACCATAAGTGAGAAATAGTTGGAGGGAGTCAAACCTAGACCCTTGGCACGCCTCTATGTAGTAACTTAGGCCCTCTTAACATCTAAGCTGTGCAGCCTCCTCTCACCAGAGTAGGAAATGGTCAGTGAAGAACACTGGAAGTGAAATAGATTGGTTAAGGTGGAACCAAACCACCTTAGGCAAAACTTCCTGTTAGTCCGGAGGACTATTATCCCTGTGAAAGGAAATAAAGTCAGTCTCCACTGATAAAGCCTGTAACTCACTTATGCGCCTGGCAGAAGTGATGGCTACTAGAAATACAGTTTTCCAAGTCAAATACTTAAGCTCTGCCAAGACAGAGTCTCAAGAAGGTTGCATCAGCTGCTAATGCAAACATTAAGATCCCAAGCAGGGGCAGGGTCCTGAATGGAGGATTGGTATGAAGCAATCCCTTAAAAAACTTGGAAAATACAGGGTGAGCAGAAAGAGAAGAGGGCTTCCCTGCTGAAATGAAGGCAGAGACAGCTGCCAAGTGCACTTTCAAGGTAGCTGGTCTCAGTCCCAAAGAATTAAGATGGACCATATAGTCCAATACAGTGGGTAGATCAGCAGATTCCGGGGAAATATGCTTCCCAGAACACCATATGGAAAACCTTTTCCACTTGGAGTTATAGGTAGCCCTGGGGGAAGGCTTCCTAGCAGCCTCCAGGATTTCGAGAACACTCTGAGAAAGTTGTAGATCAGCAAACTCTAACTGCTCAAGAGCCTAGCCTTGAGGTTGAGGGATTTGAGATTCGGATACCAAACTCTCCCCTGAGCACAGGTTAACAGATTGTGGTTCCTGGGGAGACACAGGGAAGATGGACTGCTAAGGACAGAAGGAGGGTACCAGGGCTGCCTGGCCAGTCTGGAGCAATCAGGATCATCTTGCAGGGCTGAGACCTGATTTTGACTAGTACTTTGAACAGGAGAGGGAAGGAGGAAGGCATAAAGGAACTTCCCTTCCCAATCGAGGAGAAAGGCATCCAGGGGGACTGAGCCCAACACTGGGGCCTGCAACAAAAAGTGGAAGTTGATGATTGTCTGGGGCTGCAAAAAGATCTATCTGAGGAGTGCCCCATCTGGCAAACACTATCCCCAGTACTAGGGGATCCAGTGACCATTCGTGATGGCCCTGGGAAATCCTGCTGAGAGCATCTGCCAGGACATTGTCCTTGCCTGGGAGGTGAACTGCTATGAGGGAAGTGTTCAGGAATAAGCCAGAGACCACAACTTCATCACCTCGGTGCACAAGGTCAAGACCGAGTGCCCCTTGTTTGCTGATGTACCACATTGTAGTGGTGTTGTCTGTTCTGACCTGTACCACCTTGTTCTGAACAGATGAAAAAAACCTGAAGTGCTAGAAAACAGCTCTGAGTTCCAACAGATTGATGTGGAGCAGAGATTCCTGAGGGACCATAACCCCTGGGTGGAGAGGTGCCCATGTGAGCTCCCATCCCAAGAGGATGCATCTGTAGTAAGGGTCAAGGAGTGGGACAGAGGATGAAAGGCACCCTTGTCTCAGATTGCTCTGTTCCTGCCACTACTGAAGGCCTGGATCAGGGTTCGAGTCACTGGGATTAACTTGGATAGGGATCTCTTGAGACCAGAAAGCTCTCAAATGGAACTGAATGTCCCTCATCTGAAATCTTGCTCCTTGCACTACAGCTGTGGAAGCAGCCATGTGTCCTAGGAGCTGCAGGAAATGCCTTGCTGGTCGAGAGACCTGCAGAGTGAAGGACGAGGCCAGGGCCACTAAGGTCCTTACCCTTTCCAGGGGAAGGAAAGCTCTGGCCTGCTTCGTGTCCAGTTCTGCGCCTATAAAGGTGAGTACCTGGACAGGTTCCAAAACTGACTTTGGAAGATTGAGAAGAAAGCCCAGAGAGGTAAGCAGCTGCTGAGTATCTAGCAGGTGTGATTTGACCTGGTCTGGAGACTGACCCACAATGAGCCAGTCGTCCAGGTAGGGAAAAATGGCAATCTTTTGCCTTCTTAGATGAGCAACTGCTACTGCCAGACATTTTGTGAACACCCTTGGGGCAGAAGTGAGGCGAAGGGCATTGCTCTGAACTGATAATGGCCTGAGGGCAGTTGAATCTGAGGTACTTTAGTGGGAGCTTCTGATAAGAACATGGAAGTAGGCATCCTTGAGGTCCAGGGAAGCTAGCCAGTCCCTGGCCTTAGGGAGGGTAAAATTATTCCCAGAGTCACCATTTTGAACTTTGGTTTTAAAAGGTGCTTGTTTAGATATCTTAGATCCAGGATAGGCCGCCTCTCTGTCTTTTTTTGGGGTAAGGAAGTACCTGGAGTACAGACCCTTACCCTGGTGTGGGGGAGAAACCCTTTCTACAGCTCTGAGAGCCAGGAGGGTTGAGACTTCTGTTTCCAAAGCAAGAGTCTCTAAAAGGTTTGCAGGTGGAAAAGATCTGGCTCTCATCTTTGGAAATTTTTTGAAGCTGAGAACCAGACCCTGGCTCACTACTTCCAGGACCCACCTGTCTGATATTAAAGACTCCCAGCCCTGGACAAAGTAAGCCAGCCTGCCCCCTACAGGTAATGGAGAGCCGACCCTGGGCATCCCATCAGGGTGCCTGTTTGGCAGGGGCTTTAGGCTGAGGGGTAGGAGCAGGCCTGCTCGTACCCCATCTGCCTCTCCCTCTGAAGAACCCCCTCTGAGCATAGGCTGAAGAGGAGGAGGCCTGGGTCTGGTAAAAAGGCCTGCCCCTACCCCTGGGGAGCTGCCTCTGAGGAGTGGCTTACCGTTCCTTGGCTTGTGCACTCCTATAAGTGGTTCTATACTCATCCATTTTCTTCATATAATTCTCTGTCTGCTCCCCAAACAGAGAATTTCCCACCACAGGAAAATCCATAGCCTTAGACTGGGTATCCTGTGACAAAGTAGTACACCTGTGCCAGGCCAATCTACGAAAAGCCACAGATGTAACCATGACTCTAGAGGATACATCATTAGAATCCACTGCAGCATGGAACTGCACCTTAGATGCCTCAATACCATCAAGAGCCACCTGCTCCAGCTCCTTTGCAAGCTGGCCAGGGACCTGTTTGGCTAAGGCCATGACAGTATCCCATCTAGACTTCTGGTATCTCGCAACATAAGCCATATAGTTTGCTTGTCTGAGTCCCAAGGATGCTGCCATGTATTGTTTTTTGGCCATGGCATCAATCTTCCTGGAGTCCTTGTCAGGAGGATGTGAAGCCAGGGAATATTAGCTTTATCACAGGCTGCAGCCTGAACTACCTAACATGACTGCATTGCTGTGAAAGAAAATCTGTATCAGGACCTGACAAAGTGTACCTCCTGTCCATCTTTTGTCTACAGGAGGCACAGAATTAGGAGCTTTAAAATTTTTATTGTTTGTTTCCTAAAAGATTTATGCAAAGGGATGGACAATCTCCTGGACTCTGGGATATCCATCATCTCTACATAGTCAGGCTCCTCTTGCTCATCCAAAGCCTCCTCTAAGGAAGCTGGAGGGTCTCAGCAACTTTTTTATAAAACAAAGAATGAGAAGGGGACTCAGAAAGCCTAGGGGGAGATTCACCTAAAGTTCTGTCTGGGGAGATGTCCGGTTCAATGGGCACATCCAGACTTTCAAAGTCACATTCACACTGATCATAATCATCCTCCCCCTCCTCTGGTTCATAAAACTCTTCTATATCATATTCCTGAACCGGTGGAACTGACCGAACCGACCTTTTGCCAGATAGTGGCGGTTCAGAGGGAACCGGGGACAGTGACTGGACAATCTGTATTGCCCTGGCTATCTCTGCAGCAGTTGGAGAAGGAATTTTGGACACCAAACCTGCTGATTTTTCAGTTTTCTTTGCTGGAACTGGCTCCTCAGAGCCAGCTTTTCGTTGGCCCGAGGAAGTCTCGCCCTGGTCAGAGGGCACTCCCTCCGGTTCACTGGCCATCCGGGTCAGCGGACTTTTTGGCCTCTCGTTCCCTGAGCCTGCCCACTCTCTTGTCCAGGGTGGCTGCAGGGAAATTTTTACAAATCTGGCAGTCTGAATTGAGGTGGTCAAACCCCAGACAATAGACACATGTAGTGTGTGGGTCAGCCTTGGCAAAGGCTTCCCCAGAACACTACAGTGTTGAAACCCAGTGGGCCGGTTTTTCTTTTGGGTTTCTCAGACATGATGCCAGCCTAACCAACAAACTTGCCCTTTTAACGGCAGTGCCAGGCAAGACACCTTATCGGTTCCCAACTGTGTCACGATTGCGTGGAAAAACTGTAATGAAATCCTGCTTTTTTAGAACCGATAAGAACTGGAATCGCACTTAACAAGCCTTAAAAGGCTTTAAAACCAAGTTTAAATATAATTTGATCGGTTCAAACCGAACTGATGAAAATTCTAAGTTCCACACAGAAAACCTATCTATTACTTACAATACCACAGACAGAGCTTGAACTGATCGGGTTTGCGTTAAAATAATTAAATGTTAAATTCAACCGAGAAATAGCGTTTTAAACCGAGGAAATGAACCGAGCAGCAGGAGGAATCTCCAGAGCGACTGTTCAGTGAGGCAGAGTAAAGAATCTGACGGTTTCGGTTTGAAACCACCCTAACAGAGCTTCTTTAACCGAGCTCGCGCTCTAAGCTCCATGCTCTGCATGGAAGTTAACTCTTTCACCTCCGGAGCAGTTCTAGTGGTGGGACAAACTGCACTTGTCATAATATAGCAAGACTTCATGTTGTTTGAATGAGCCACCGCTGTCTCAGATGGGTCTCAAACAATTTTAATGGTTACTGTCCACGTGGGAGCATGAGGGCAAGTCCTGACAGCTGCAAAAGACCAGGGCCCTGTCATGCTGGGAGATGGCTGCATGCTGTTTTTCTTCTGACTACTGCTATGCAATGAGGCTGTGTAGAAAGGCCTTCAAGGAAGTGGCGACAAAGTTACAAGAAGCCGGGATGGTCAACAGACTGAGCTTCCCAGCTGGTCTTCGGTTTACCTATCAGATACTGTTACCCAGACCCAAAGGCTGCTAGGGAATGTGTGGGCAAACTGAAGCGACTAATACCTGGCTTGGAACAGGATGACAGCGCTTCACAGGACAGCAACTGATCTAATAGGGTACTACTCTCCCCCTGGTTGCAAGTACTGTGACTGGAAGTGCGCAGCTTGGCTAGCAACAAGCCGAACTTTCAGCAACTAAAATAAGTACTTTATTTGCTGGCTTGTGACTTTCAAATGTGGACTCGCTAACGTTTCTGTGGACTATGAGAAAATTGAGATACTGCATGGCCTGCTGAGTCCTGTTTCGTGCTGCAGTATTTACAGTGTTTTTTTTTCTCTTTGGGACAATACTGATCTCTGATAAATAATATCCTATGCTGTGTGTATCTTGGTTCTGCTGTACCTCTGTTAATAAAGTGTGGTTGCTGTGAGGGGGCTGAACCTCCTACTGCATAACTGCATGGTTAATGTTACACAGGGTCAATAGAGCCCACCTGGCAGTTAAGATGACGGTCTGGCCTCAGTCTGGAGCCCTGAGGAATAGGGTCAGCTGGCATAGCAGTAGACTGTCCTCGGGGTAACATTCTACAAAGTACTGTGCTGCCGTGAAACCTACACTGCCTCTTCTCACAGGGCCCCAGGGTACATACTTGTTGCAGTTCATATGTCTCTCAGCGTTTAAATTAAAAAAAATTTTTTTTCACTTTCATTTACCTCTGCCATCCTGCCGGACCCCAATTTGGTGGCCTTTTCCAGCTGAGTCACCCACCATCCCCAGGTCTTACCCCCTGTACCCCATGACTTACCTCTTGTGGGAAGGATGAGGGGGAACTTGCCCATGTTCCTCCACACCCCCCCCCTCCAGAATCAGGACTGGTGTGGGTGTGTGGTAGCTGGTGCCATCTTCATCTTACAAGGCCAGAGCATTTTTCTTCCAATATTCTCCCTCCCTGCTGGCGTGCAGTGACGCTCAGTATCGTGCCGACATCCACCACCATACTAGGTTCCCCTACTGCCCTCCCACCCAGCCTCCACACGGTGTCAGGTGCATGCTGAGAAGCGTGACCCACCCTCCCAAGGGCAGGAGAGCTGTCCTCTGGATGCTCAATCCCCCGTTGTTCCTGAACCCGGTCACCGGTATGGCAAGTGGCAGTGCTACCACTGCACCGGCATTTAAATATTACATCTGTATGGCTTTTGCTGTTCTCCTGGATGGTTTGGGAGACTTGTTACATAATTAAATCAGAAGGTATGAGTAGCTGCACTTTATCTATTATTCATGCTAGCCAGTTCACATCATTTCAAGTTCTGGGGTGCAGCTTAATGAAAGGCCTGAAGATGGTGTGCTATGCTGATTTAGAATCGATTCGATTTTTATTTGCTTAAAAGGCTGAATCCAATTTATGGTGGGAAACACATGGGTGTTTCCACAGTGCACTAGCTGTGCCAATGGCTTCATTTGTGCTACCTTTCAGATAATTAGTAACTCTTGCCATTTACGCCTTCATGAGAAAATAAGAAGAAATGTGTGATGTTCACCACTGTATTAATTCTGGTGCGTCAGTCTATTTTTTACTGCCATTTCTTGTATATTTTTTGCATGATGTGTTTTCTTAAAATGCAATAAAACACAACATAAACTTCCAAATGTGCAGCCCTGTCTAACCATAACAGATGCCTTCTAGTTCACTAAAGGTGTCCGTTATTACAGCACACTATTAAATATGTTTCGAGGTTTAGCATCTGTATAAAGAAGGCTAAATATGATTCCAGCATCATTAGGAGCAAGCCTCCACCATTGAAATTGCCAGGAAACCTAATACAGTATCCAGGGAGCTACCACAATTCAGGTCTTAGATTACCATTTAGGATTCATTATATGGTCGACTGCATGAAAAGCTCTTTCAATTCTATTATATTTGAATTAACACTGCTTCTGCCAGGAATTAATCACTTTATTTCTGCAACAGTTTAACAATCATCGCTTGTAGTAAGGAGATTTAACCAGGTGCTAGCTCACAAGGGCTGTGGGATTTTTGTCTTTATTAAAATGACAAGATTTATGGAGCACCACAGACGCAGAGATCCACCACTGCTGCCTGTTGGGGAAGGGGGGAAGAGAGCGAGAGAGGGGAAGAGAGCGAGAGAGGGGAAGAAACCACTGCTTGAGGACTTCAATCAGCAAGCAGGAATTCTCTAAAAGATTAAACAGAGCTCAGATATCTAATCTCAGCTGTGAAGATGAAGATGAAGATCTACAATTTGTTGACAGGCTAAACAAATGAGAAGGGATCAGCAGGTACAGTATTTTTCTGGGTCACTAAATCTGGAAGCCGGTCACGCTGCTAGATTCCAACATGTAAGGCTACGATAAACACCATTCTCTGCTGGCATTTTTTTTTTTTGTTAACTAGATGCAATTATGTTTTTTTTTTTCTTATTTACAGTTATTTTTATTTATTTGTCATTTTTGACCAGGAAAGGCACACTAAGTTACTATCGCTGGTTTCCAGGTGCGTCCTGGGGGGGTGGGTTGCATGGACCTGTTGTACTGATGGGGAGTGCTGGTCATGACAGTGGGGAAACTCCCCTGCTCTTCGTCAATAAGTGTTCCGAGATATTTTACTTTCAACCTGTGATTAATTAAACTGGAGTTCCTGCAGGATTAAGTTGTCTCCATGTTCATTATAAAAATTACTACTCTCAGGAGTCCCAAGGATCTGTTTATTGTTTATCTGGATTTGCAGGAGGCGGATGGCAGGATGGCTCCAGGAGGTATGTGTCTCATCTTCTTGGGGTTCCCCTTGGTACAGCAGGGTACAAAGAGTGCTTGGTTTGTAGTGAGTACAAAAGGATGCACAAATGCAAGCTAGATACACTATGAAGTAACAAACCTCATTACCTGGCATTAGCAAGGTACACCACGACAACCCACTGCCGAAAATTACACTCCACCTTAACCCGTAGGCTACCAGTAGATTTAGACTGATATATAGGACAGATTTATATAGGAATTTAGGACGTGTACAGAAGTCCACAGCACTGCCAAACATACATCCCATCCCACACACTTCCAAACGTGCGCTGCTGTTCGACATTTAGCTGGTTACAGACTGCAATAACTGGCAGTGACTGCCACCCTCATCCTGCTCCCAAATCTGATGTCTCCCACCTCCACCAAGTGTCCTTGTCTCCCATTTCTACTTCTCTGCTGAAAGACCTCTCAAGCTAGAGTGAAGTCAGACATTTGAATTGTTGATGTGAATCTGAAATAAAACGGAGTTAAAAAACAAAAAATACCACTGAAGCAAGGGTGAATGGGGGGGGGGGGGTAGTAAAAACAGCAAACAATGGCAAACTTGTGGGGAGTTCACAAACATGTAGAATCCATTTTGTGTGGTAGCACACTCCGGGGTGTGTGTGTGTGGTTGCAGTTTAATATACATACATCTCTACAGAGTGGCTAAAAGCACTCAGCGAATGCACATGAGTCATTATATAACTCTTTCTTTTACTGATCAGTCCAGTCCACTGAAACTATCAAGTGCCGAGCATTCCAGGTAGATACACATACATGAACTGGTTGGAGCTGCCTGCATTCTTTGTGATTATCAAAAGTAAATTCCTTCCCTCAGACTCTATCAATGTTTTGAGTTACATTTTTGTTATGCTGCAAGTATTCCAAAAATGCCGTGTATTATAAACAGCCATCCATATTAAACTGCTCTATTATGAGCTGCATCCTAAAATCATATCTGTGGAGGCAAGTCTTAAGAAGTCATCATTGGTTCATTCAGTTAGATAAAGACTTGGTGACACAGGCTGATAAATGTGGTTGCCGACAACTTTTCCCCAAAACTCTCCTCCTATGGCTTCCACGATACCATGGCACCACATATTCATGTAGACCGGCTCCTTGTCCACTGCTGGCCTTCATGAGCACGTGACACTTGAGTAGTAAACACGTTTTGGGATGGATACAGCAGAAAAAGAGACACTAACTGCAATGGCTTTTACCATGCGCCACTGATTTGCATATTTCTGTTTCCTTTCCCATCGCAATATGACCAGTGGGGCTACCATGGCAGAATGCTTTTTCTAGCTGAGAAGGTCATCAGGGCCACCATGGCAGCATGCCGCTGCCTTCACAGGCACTGCAAATATCACTACCTGGATGACCAGCAGGGGGTGCGAGAACCAGCACCTCCCTCCCAGTGAGCACTTCACCTCCGTGACGCGATTGATCCCCAACGAACCTGAGTGCTATTTGGGAGCTTGCAACCAAACCCAGGTCTTTCAGGTGCAATATAATGCACTGCTGTCATACCACAGAGCCAGTGTTTTTATTTTATTTTTTTTTGCTCCTACTACCCTGGACACCCACTCTTCCACATAGGTCTTCAGTACCTCAGCTGTCAGAAGACATCAACTTACCCAGTCAAGGAGCCCTCCTGTTGCCACAAGGAATAAAGTGCATTAGTTCAGCTAGCAATGGCTGGAGGTGGAAGAGCCAGCCTGTTTTGGGGGGCTTAGTGGCACAAGAGGGGCTTTCAGGTAGGCCGTCATCTAAGGTGTCCACTGCAACCCTTTTCAGTGTTTTAGGCTGAGCCCAGCACCTGCGTGCCTGATAAAGTGGCATCCTTGGGGTTGGGTGCGCTCTATGCTCAGCAGCATATGGTCACCGACGAAGCCAGAAGAGCATCCACAAAGCCACCATCAGGCGTCACTAGGAAGCACAGACAGCACCATCCACCTGCAGACCAATCTGCACCAGGCACCACTGGGAAAACAGGGATTTTGTGCAAGCAGAGCCAGCTTATCCGTGCCAACTGCAGTAGTTTCCAGGACCCGGTCTGGTGGACCATAACATGGGACTGGTGTCAGGACACAGGAAGAGATAACCGCACACACACACACACACACACACACACACACACACAGCCCCTGTCACAGCACCACCTACTGGCATACCTACTGACAGTCCTTGCAGGAGCCACCAGCATGAAGGGAGGGCTTAGTATCCAAGCAACAACAGGTTGCCCAGGTTAACTGCAGTGTTTTCCATTGCCTGGCCCTATCTGTAGGAACGGGTCATGGGAGTAGCAGAATAAGTAAACAAAAAGATACACCAGTGTGTGTGTGTGTGTGTGTAATTATGAGTCAATAACTGCACACCTCAAGTGTGTTACGCATGAGCCTGTTGCACGGAATGCCTTTAAATACACAAGAAGAAAGTACAAATATTAGCCTTAATTACATACCCCTGGAGTGTTTTATTACACTTATAACATGGGTTCTACTTGAAAATGTTTACAGAAAAAGTTCTTATGATTTTTATTAAGAAAATGCTTTTTTGTAGATGAAGGCCAAAGGACAGTAATGTTAGAAACCTCAAGTTTTCCTTTGCTCTGAAAATACATTCCCACTCCTGACATCGACTGAAGCGCAGTTTGTTCTCCCTCTGGATTATCCCCGCCATCTGGGCCATTTTGATTCCATCATTCTCCAACTTCAGCACCAGACATCCTGCCTCCTTCCTGCATTTTATTATACATATATGTTTTAGACCCCACTGTGACTCGCTCTCACTGCAAACAGTAGGGCAAAAGGGATCTACAAAAGCGCTAAAGCAGCTTTTCATTCCCTTAAATTGTTTGCACCTCTGAAATGCAGTATATGATAAATCCGTACAAAACTGCAAGATAATTTCACCTGCCACTAGCTCACGATTCTATGCAGACCAGTTGGCCGGCGGGTCACAGTACTGGGTACAGGAGTGAAATCATTTAAAAATGTTTACAAGTTGTTTAAAGATCTGCCTCCTTGATGACAAATACTCATTCTACTATTACTGTGAATTGACTTGTCATGGGACCACCCATCCCAGTGAGGTTCCACTAGTGCACAGAGCTAATTTATTCTGTCCAGTGACAAATGTGATATACTGCTTACATCTGTATACTGCTATGCCGGAAAACTGTGTGCGATACGGAAGTAATATTTTTCTGTATGAAATATGAGCAAAAGGCAAAACATAGTTTCAGTTTAGTTGTAGTGAATACTGTAGCCAAATATGGTGCATAAGTACGGGAGTGTAATTATTAGGGTTGTGCGGAATCCGTCCAATGGAATCCAACACACTGGATTTCAGGCATGTTTCCAGAATTCCGATTTTTGGCACTGATGTCAAAAATCCAATTTCTGAAAAAAACTTGGATGCAGAATTAGAATCCGCATCTAGAAAGCCCACCCTTGTCTCCCACTCCCCTTTACCTTAAGCCAGTGTCTGCTGGCTGTCCCATGACTGTTCTGTTCTCCTTTCATTGACGGTACAGTAATCAGTGCAGTCCCCTTCCAACAGGGCAGGTGGGCAGCAGCCATAGTTGTAGTATGGGTGATAGCTGTGATGGTCAGGTCCCTCACTTTCCTTTCTGGCCTGCTGGGCAACTATCCAATCCATTTCCTGCCCCCGTGCTGTGTGTGACCCCTCCCTCCGGCCCCTCAGATCCACTTCTGGTGACTCAGTCTAACATCTGCACTAAGTCCATTAGTTTAGTCTTTCAGTTCTTCTCAGGCCTAGAAAGGTGCAAGTGGCTGTTCTGGCAGTGATTAAGTGTCTGGCAAGGCGACGTCGCTGGTAAAAGATGACACCCCCCACAGCTCCAGTCCTCACCCAACAAACAGCTACATAATAACAGTAACTAGCAGTCTGTCACCGCTGTAGTCCATGGAATAATCTCCCCCCCAACACTCACCTTTTCCCAGAAGCCCCTGGTTGTACTGCATGGGTGGTCAGGCCAACCTAAAGAAAGCCCTGGGGTTTGCTACCACTAGGTTGTTCTGGTATAATATATCTGGTGGTCGTAATCATAGAGCTTTCTTTAGGTCGGTCTGGCTACCCAGAACCAGGGGATTCGGGACATGTTGGGAGAATGGTTATTTATTCATTCATTCATTCAGAGATTGTTGTGGTGATACTGACTACTTGCAGTACTATCACCTTCTTAGGCCAAGTTAGACAGCTGCTGGATGAGCAGGGAATCAGGGGGTCTTTCTAGGCTTGTCATCATCTCGCCAGCCACTTACTCACCATCTAGAGGTAGTTACTTGCCTCTCTCTCTCACTAGACAACTGGGTATGGGAAATGGATGCGTGCTGCATGAGTGTGTCTGGGCCGCATGCTGAACCGAAGAACAAGGACTAATGTGGACTTTGTACATGCAGGAGGCCGTGGGAAGGGCAGGAATAGATTGGATATTTACCCAGCAGACCAGCAAGAAAAGTCAGTGGCTGATCTCCACCAGCTACCACCCATACTTCAACTATAGATGTTGCCCACCTACCCTGCAATGATGAGAGTGACCGCATTGAGCACTACATCTCCAAAAAAGAGGAGGACAGGACAGCCAGGGGACCACTGACAGATGCTGCTTTATAGAAACATAGAAACATAGAAGTTGACGGCAGATAAGGACCGCAAGGCCCATCCAGTCTGCCCATTTCTTTTTCTACCTTATAAATGTGCCATCGGCCTTTGCTCTGTCAGTGACCTATCTATTCATAGTCATTTGTATTGCTCCCTTATGCCTATCCCATGCCTGTTTGAAGCCCTGCACTGTATTCATAGCCACCACTTCTTGTGGTAAGCCATTCCATGCATCTACCACCCTTTCTGTGAAAAAATTTCCTCACATCCCCCTTAATCGGCCTCCCTCTAATCTCATGCTGTGTCCTCTTGTCCTGCTATTTTTCTTATATTTAAACATGTTGGACTCTTTCACCTTGTTTATGCCCTTAAAGTGTTTAAATGTCTCGATCATATCACCTCTCTCCCTCCTTTGCTCAAGGGTATACATATTGAGCTCCGTTAATCTGTCCTCATATGTCTTCTGATGCAGTCCCTGCACCATTTGGTTGCCCTTCTGGACTGCCTCAATTTGGTTAATGTCCTTGTGAAGGTGTGGCCTCCAATACTGCAGCAGTACTCCAGATGGGGCCTAACCAGTATGGCAGAGGGATTGTTACCTCCCTCTTACGACTTGTGATGCCCTACTAATACACCCTAACACCCCTAGCCTTACCTACTGCTTTAGAGGTCTGTTGGATGATTTTAGGTCATCAGTGATGATGATGCCCAAGTCTCTTTCTTCCTTTGTGACTAGCAACTCCTCTCCAGCCTATAAGTGGCTTCAGGGTTTCTCTTCCCTATGTGCATGATTTTGCACTTCTTTGCATTAAATCCCAGTTGCCACTCTTCTGACCATTCTGCTAGTTTATCCAGATCTCTTCTCATTCTGCCCACCCCATCTGGATCATCTACTCTGTTGCAGATCTTGGTGTCATCTGCAAACAGACAAGCCTTACCCTCTAGTCCATCTAGAGGTCACTAATGAAGATGTTGAATAGGACTGGCCCCAGGACTGATCCCTGAGGTACCCACTTGTGACTTGCATCTCTTCTGACTGTATACCATTTACCACCACTCTCTGTTTTCTGCCAGTCAACCAGTTTGCCACCCAGTTGACCAACTTCTAACCACCCGAGCCTACCTAGCTTATTTATCAATCTTCTATGTGGAACAGTGTCAAAAGCTTTGCTGAAGTCAAGGTAGGCGACATCAACTGCTCCCCTTGGTCCACCACTCTGGTTACCCAGTCAAAGAAATCTATGAGATTAGTTTGACAGGACCTTCCTTTTGTAAACCCATGCTGTCTTGGATCCTGTGCCCCTATGGATTCCAGGTGTTGCACTATCCTTTCCTTAAGATGCCTCCATAATCTTGCCACTACTGAGGTAAGACTGACCGGTCTGTAGTTCCCGCCTCCTCCCTGCTACCACTCTTGTGGAGTGGGATCACATGAGCCCTTCTCCAGTCTTCTGGGACCTCTCCTGTGCTCAGAGACTCACTAAACAATTCTGCTAATGGCTCTGCTAGTTCCTCCTTTAGCTCCTTAAGTACCCTGGGATGTATGCCATCAGGTCCCATTGCCTTATCCACCCTGAGCTTAGCAAGCTCTTGTAGGACCCTTTCTTTGTGAAGGGAGTAGTGCTCACCTCCCTCCCCTGTGTCCATGATGCTGAGCTGTGGGCCCTGCCCTACCTTCTCTTCAGTAAATACTGAGCAAAAGTATCTATTTAGGATAGATGCCTTTACAGGGTCCTCCTCCTCACACGCTCCCTTTTCTCCATTAAGCTTAGCAATACCCACTCTGGACTTTCTCCTTTCACTAATGTATCTATAGAAAGTCTTGTCACCTTCTTTTACTGTTCGTGCTAGTGTTTCCTCAGTTTGGGACTTTGCCTGCCTTACTGTCTTACCTGCTTCTCTTAGGGCAGTTTGGTATGCCTCCCTATCTTCATCCGCTGTGTTCCTTATATTTTCTGAAGGCCAGCCTTTGGCTCTGACCTTTTCTGCTACTGTATTTGAGAACCAAAGTGGTTTCCTTCTTCTTTGCACTTCCTTTTCTGTCTAACACAATGGGATGTTGCTTCAAGTATTGTATCCTTAATGCTTGCCCACTTTGCCTGTACCTCCTCACCTGTGTTTCTTTTGCCAGGGCTAGCTTAACTCTGTTGGCCATCTTATCAAAGTCAGCTCCTCTGAAGTCCCATATTTTTGCCTTGGAATGGGATGATTTAGATGTAGTAGCCAAATTGAACCATACCATGTGATGGTCACTGGCCCCAGGTGACCTTCTACCTGGAGATCTGTGATCCCTTCTTTGTTAGTCAGTACTAGATCTAGGATAGCCCTGTCTCTTGTGGGTTGCTGTACCAGTTGTTTGAGGCCCTCCCCTGCAGGGAATCCACTATGTGTCTAGTTCTGGCAGATGTTCCTGCTGGTATTGACCAATCTGTATCTGGCATGTTGAAGTCTCCCATTATCAGAACCTCCCCTTTAGCTGTCATGTTTTGTATATCTTCTAACAGTAATGTGTCTATGTCCTCCCTCTGGTCTGGGGGGCCTGTAGACAACCCCAGTTCTTATGGCTGTCCCATTTCCTGTTTCCAGGGTGACCCACAGTTCTTCTGGCTCCTTATGTGTATTCTGAATTTCTGTAGCTTTGATATTTTCATTGACATACAGGGCCACCCTCCCCTTTGCACCTCGTCTCTTCTGAACAATACATAGCCAGGTACTGAAGTCTCCTAAGTGTGGTTACTGGTAAACCATGTCTCACTAATTGCTACTATGTCCAGTTTAGCCTCTGACATTATTGCCTGCAGGTCTGGGATCTTATTTCCAGGCTGTGAGCATTGTGTACATGATTTTCCATTGGCCAGATTTTGGTGTGTTAGTTGTTGGGTGAAGTTTGGCATTACCCCTGTGCATCGTATGGGGAGACAAACCTTTTTCTTACCTGGTGATGCAAATGAGCGGCAAACATGCTGAATTCCTGTTTGACCACTAGCTGAGGGAGGGGTGTTCTTCCCATTCGACGTGTAGAAGTGCTGCACCTCTCCCATTGCTAGTTTAAATATTCTGCAAAGACGTCAAACTTCTGTCCCAATGCACTGACTCCTCTTTAGTCAGATGCAGTCCATCAAATTTAAAGAACTTTCGCTCCCAGAACTGTTGCCAGTTCCCTACAAATCTGTGTCCTTTTTCTGGCACCAGTCCTTGAGCCACGTGTTTAGGCTCCCCTATCTCCCTTCTCGACCTTCCGTCCATCTGCTCCCTTCTCCCAGACTGGCAGGATCTCAGAGAAGGAGATGCCGGACTAAATAGATGATAGTTTGTCACCCAGCCTAGTCAGGTGTTCCTTGGTCTCCACAACTGACCGGCTGGCGAGATCATTAGTCCCTATGTGTACTAGGACATCAATGTTTTCTCCTGCTTTGTGAACAATTTTAGTAATGCGGTCAGTGTCTCTCCATGCTGATGTACCTGGGAGACATCTGACCATCACCCTAGCTGAGATGGTATCAACTCCCGAATCATGGAGTCTCCTATGATCAGAAGTTTTGGATTTCCTTTGTGCTTGTTTAGTTTTGGTTCCTGATTTGGGTGAGTATTGTTGTGCTAGCTCCTGTGCATGAGTGTCCTGCTCTGCAGTGTCTTCTGGCTCTTTATTTGATTTCAGAGATAGAGGCAGATACCTGTTTGTAGTGTTTATATGGTTTTGGAGGTAATGTGTTGGAGAGCAGAGAGTGATGGGGCACCTGATTTGCTCCTCCTAACCACCTGCCAACCTCCTGGACCAACTACCCTCTTGGTCGAGGTTTTTCTGTTGGATGCTGGGAAATGGCGGGTGGTTCTTATAATGTATTTCCTCTTCAATATGAAATTTGAGGCGTGCAATCTCTGCCCATGCTGCCGGAGCTGAGACCTAAGATCTCAAAAGGCCCAGCATGTAGGACAGTTTCCTAAATCCTGTAAGACTGTCCTTCTGAAAATTGTTCCGCAGTACCTGCAGTTAATGAAATCCATTACAAATAAGTTGCTGGGTTTGTAACCTAGTCAGAGTAATTAGAAGAAAAAAAAAAAAAAAAAATGCAAGTAATGGTTTAATTGTGCTTTGTTTAACTTGTTATAACAAGTTAAATTACTAGTGCCCTGTAAATGAGATCACCTTGTGGAGGCCCCACTGATCCGCCCCTTCCTGTTCTGCCACAGGAAATGTCACAACTGTGGTACCCTATAAAAGGAGTGTCGGGTGGGTGGTTGGGGTTGGGGTGGGTGGCTGGGCCCTTCCCCTGCCTAAAAGAAGAACCACGGACGAAAGAACAAGGAGGTAAGAGCAGAAACAATCAGTCAACAACAAATGCAGTAACCCTGAAAGCATCCTAATGTTAGATAAAACTGTAAAACCTGTAAGCACCACCTGTAATAATTTCAGAGAAGATATACCTGCAAGAAACACTTTGCTCCAGAGAAAATAAAGCAGTAGAAGATATCCTTGCAAAGACAATTTGAATCAGAAGATTACAGCAGTAATCTGTTAGCACACTACCTGTAGGCACACCTTGTAATAATGCAGAAGAAGGTATACCAGCAACAACAATTTGAATCAGAGAAAAATAAAGCAATGAAATGTTAGCAACAAACAGTAGCAATCCCTGTGAGTAAAAAATAAAAACACCACCACACAGTAAATCTGCTTAGCCAAACTAAGTCTTAATCCTTCTCCCTTGCTCTGGTAAGTTTCTCTACTCTGCCTTTCAAGCAGTCTTAGAAGGAAAGAGCTCAGGTGAAGCTAGGTGCCTTGGCCAGCAAACCAAGTCTTCTACCTCTATTTATTTACCTTTATGAAGGTAAGAGGAGAGGGAGGCAGAATATGACTTTTCCTGGCAACTAGGACTTGCTGTACAGGGTGGGGGAGCTTTGGTGACAGACTAGATCACAGTCAAAGAAGCAGAGTTGGATGCAGAACTGGAATTTTCAATTCTATCTCCAATTCTGCTCCAGTGCCTTAATCGGCACTGGAACAGAATCAGAACTGGAATTTTTGAAACAGATTCTAGATAATCCAAGCACTCTTGGCAACAATGGCCAGATAATTACACTCAAGTACTTCTCTTTTGGCCATTACGTGGCTAGAATGTTCTTACCCATGTTACAAGTGCCAATAGCTTTGTGTGTACATAAGAGTATGTGTGTGTGTGTGCGTGTGCGCGTTTGGGGTTGCTCACAGTTCTTACATACCTGTTCCATCTTCATTGAGGATCTCTCCTCCATTAGGCCACACCTTTGGAATGTTTCCCAAGCTGTACAAAGCAGCAGGGCAGGTGGTATAGTCTGATATGTAATCAGGACAGACGGCCTTACAGTACAGCAAGCCCCAAACCAGCATGTCTATGGGAGATGATGTCCAGACTGTAATGTTTAGTGAAAGTCCCATCCCCAAAGTCACACCTGGAAATGAGCCCTGGCTCAGTGTGCCTTTCCCGGTTACCAAATGTTTAAATAAATAAAATAAAAAAAAGTGTGAACAGTGCTCTACATGGCTGCAGCACATGTCAGCAGCAGGGACATTTCTGAAATAAGCAACTGAAGGGGCTATGTCCCTTGTGGAGCGACCACGAACAACACTAGAAGTTCCTTACCGTATTTCGTATAACAGAACGTAATACAATGTGCTAGCCATTTGGACAGGCATTGTTTAGATACAGGAGTGCCCTTTTCCCTGGGGCGAATAAAACAAAAAGTTTAATAAAAGTAAAATAATGAACAGCAATGGTTTAGTCGATGGTGTTTCCTTCAGCAGGTCCAATGAGGACGATCGACGGTGGGATAAAGAACTGAGGGGTGATGGGGTCGCCCATGTTATATACACGTAAAAAAAGCTCATCACTGTGGGCGGCCCACAGCTAGAAAAAGTTTCTGAGTGGTCCTGACGCTGATGGCTTATAGTTACAAAGGTGTGGCCTAATGGAGGAGATATCCTCAATGAAAATCTATAATTCATAAAATGGGATGTTTCCTACAACAACATCCCCTGTTTCCCTCTGCCTTCTATTTGGCTTACTCATCTCTGCACACTCTATCCCTCCACAGGCTGCTTATCACCCTATGCTAATCATTCCTACTCGCTTGGGTGCTTCATATCCAAGCTACTTAGGTATCCTCCTCTACATTACCCTCATCTCTTCTCCATAACTCACACCAGTCACTCTCTTTGATCCTCCGATGCCTCCTTACTTATCACCAAACGTTCCACCAACATGGGGGAATCAGGCCTTCTCCTCTGACCTGAGATTCTGGAACTCCTTGCCTATCCCAGTCTACAGCTCACCAACACATTTAAGCAATAAGGTACTCCCAAAGGTGAGCAAGATGGCTGCAATGCTGCTCCGCTCCTTGCAACTCGCTCCTCACGACTCATTTTGTTTTTGTTTGTTGGACAAAGAAAGGCCTTTTTACAAAGGTCTCATGAATGAGAACACGGCTATTTTGATGTAAAGCCCTTGGAAGTAAGCAAACTTTTATTTGCAAGCTATGCATTTACGTTTGCATTTGGCCAATTAGCCATTGGTTCTCGGTGTCTACTGAATTATTTTACTTTGCCCCTTGGTGTTTGGTGCTTGCTGCACTATCTACAGGAGGCTTCATCTTGAAATAACCATATTTGCCATGTTATTTGAGCTGCGTTAAGAGAGCTTAGAAAGTTATAGGGGACCTGTTTTCCAGATTAAAGGGAGCTGAGAAGAGACTGAGGCGGCTTGAAGGTGGATATCTGCTGCTCTGATGGAACTGCGACGGAATTGGAAAAGCACGTTAAATGCCGACAGGCAAGACTCAGCCCAGGCAATGGTATACTAACGTTGCCTAAGGGGTGGGGTGATTAAATAATTATTAGAATATACTACGTTCAGTAGAGCATTTTTTTCTGCTTCTTTTGCAGGTGAATGAGACAGCCTGGATTTGTTCGAGTTTCTGGAGTTCTCGTTATGGTAGAGGGAAAATTTGAAGGGAGTTCATCTAAAGAACTACTGAAAATTAATAGTCTGATAAACAGTATGAGGTCTCGCTTGAGAGTTCCTGAGAGATTAGAAATGTTTACTATTATGGCAAGTTGAAAATAAGGGGACAAGGTCACTTGTCCTATACGGAGGTAAGGTAATGTGCACGTAATTATAACAGGCTGTGAAAATACTGGTGCAGACCTGCAAGGAAAAGGCTCTTAGTGGCCCAGCTTGTGGAACTTCTTATTATGGAGTCTGAATTTTCGGGCTACAGATTTATCCATGCCTTATTTGTTACTAAAGGAGTTGTACTTATACCATTAGTTACGGAATTTGTCTCAAGTAGGAGCTAACTGTTAGACCCTATTTGGGGACTCCCGGCAAGGAACTGTGTGCCAATAGTTGCTAGAATCTGAAATGGAACTAATACTTCAAACTTGAGTTCCTAATGATAAAGCTATCCGGACTCTTGCTTCCTGAAATCTGAGTAAGATTAGATTTAAGAGATGTTTCATATACTTTCTGAGGTATTATTGATTTTTTGAATTCCCTTTTTATATGAGTAATTTTCTGTGGTATTCTGTTTTGTTTTTCATTTGTGTAAAAACTCAAGTAATATAGGAAATTAAGGAACCTGTTTAATAGTGTTTTTGTATATAATTTTATGTGTTATTTGTTTTTATTTGTGTAAACCACAAGCGATATGTGTTTAACTGTTGAAATTTCAATTAGGATTCCATTAGAGTTGGCCACTTTAAATTAAGTGGCAAAATATACACCGATGAGTCAGTAAAGAGGTGTTAAAGCAGCCTGTAGAATAATAATTTGATTACTGACCTCAATGAGGAATGATTGAGGAGGTCATATTACGGCCTATTGCCCAATGTTGGGAAAGTGTGCTAGTTAGTGGAGGAAAATGTTTTGGTTGTTTGAGGGCAAGGGTTGTTCACAGTGACCTGAGGTGAATACTGTTTTTTTGCAGATATGTAATTCCTACCATACTTGGCATTAATCAGAGGCGGGGAAGCAATATTTGTGGCAGGATGTCTCCAAGTATTTACTAAGAAGGCTAGGTATAACTGGCAATCAGGTAATTCCTAATGGGACATCTGACTAAATGTATGTAATTATGTGTTACATGCAGTAGTACCTACGTGAGTTGGTACCTGGTCTGTATGGAGACCCAAAGTTAAGTGGGTATGTATTATATATGCCCTCAGTAGGGCCCATAAGAGGACATTGGTGTCTGAAAAGAAAAAAATTACTCACCATAGTAATGTTGTTTCTTCTAATGGGGTCTTGCTGTATTCTGACATAATGCAGTTAGCCCCAGCACTTGAACTGCCCCGGAGAGGAAAGAATTAACTCTATGCAGAAGCATAGAACGTTGAGCTCAAGCTCGGTTTTCAAACCTCTGTGGTACTTCCCAGTGTAACCGTCAGATTCTTACGAGCAAACTAACTAACTTAGTACTAAAGTATGGAAACTGTTCAACACATAAGCCAAAAAGCAAAATATTTTTGGGGTCCAAAAAGACTCAAGTCGAGAACCCAAGAAGAAAAGGTAGTGACAATATTCAGCTATAAAAACACAAGAAAAATAAACAGTTACCTCACCCAAGAGGAAGGGTACAAGGTACACCCCTGAGGTGCAACACTGTACCTGCCAGCCCACTTCCCAAAACTAGGTTCTGAGAGGGGAGGCAGGAGGGGAGGTCAGAATATGACAAGACTCCATTAGAAGAAACAACATTACTATGGTGAGTAATTTTTTCTTCAAACAACATGAAGTCTTGCTGTATTCTGACATAATGCAGACTACCAAGCAGTTCCCTATGGAGGAGGGAATGCAGAACCTACTTTGGGAAGAGGCTCTGCAGTACTGCTGTGCTGAACCTAGCATCACTCCTAGCCTGGATGTCCAGAGAGTAAAGCTTGTGAATGTATGTACTGTTTTCCAGGTGGCTGCTTTACAGATCTCTAACAAGGGTATATCTCTGGCCGCAGATAGAGTAGCAGCTGTACTCCTAGTCGAGTGAGCCCTCAGGCCTGAAGGGGGTGTACTACCCAATTTGTCATAGTAGAATTGTATACAGTAAACAATCCACGTGGCAATAGTTCTCTTAGTGGCAGGTTCACCTTTTCCCACTTCACCATAAGTGAGAAACAATTGAAGACGGTCTTTTCTATGTGCCTTAGTATGCTCTATGTAGTAGCTAAAAGCCCTTTTGACATCCAAGCTGTGTAATCTTTCTCCTGAACAAAAATGATTAGTGAAAAACACAGGGCGAGGTATAGACTGGTTCAGATGAAAATCCGATACTACTTTGGGCAAGAACCTCCTATTGGTTCTTAGGACCACTTCATCCCTATGGAAGGATATGAAGTCAGGTTCAACTGACAGGGCCTGTAATCCACTAATCCGCCTGGCAGAAGTAATAGCTATGAGGAACACAGTTTTCCAGGTCAGGTATTTCAACTCGGCCGCAAATCCCAGACAATAAACACAGAAAGGTGGGGGTCGGCCTTGGCAAAGGCCTCCCCACTCTCAGTACAGTGTTGAAACCCAGTAGGACCGGTTTTCTTCTTGGGTTTCTCAGACATGGCCAACCTACTAAATTACCCTATAGCAGCTTTCAAGCCAGGTAATAAACAACCGATCGGTAACAAACCGTGTCACAGGTTTTGAAAAAGAACCAGAAAAGGCCCGGTTCTTTTGAAACCGATCGGTACCGGAACACCACTCTAATCCCAGAAAATGTCAATTCTGAAAACAGAAGAAAGTACAAGGTCGGTTCCTAGCCGATAAGGAACAGAGGAAAAAACAATTTCCACACTTTTCTTCAAAATAAACACAGTCACTACCTATCTACAACACTACCTGTACCGTAGACAGAGGCTGGAAATCCGGAAAAAAAAAAAATGGTTTTAAAACCGAACGCTTTGCTTTTACCGAACAGAGGAAATCTCTGGAGCGACTTCACTGTTAGGCAGAGTAAAGAATCTGACGATTACACTGGGAAGTACCACAGACAGAGGTTTGAAAACCGAGCTCGAGCTCAACGTTCTATGCTTCTGCACAGAGTTAACGCTTTCCTCTCCGGGGCAGTTCAAGTGCTGGGGCTAACTGCATTATGTCAGAATACAGCAAGACTTCATGTCGTTTGAATGAAGTAAATGTGTGCACACAGGAAAGCATACAGGGTTTATGATGACACAGATGTGGTCTTTAATCATTGCTGGTTTACAATTCCTGCTATTTGGTGATAAATGGAGGCACACAGCTAGCGAGTGTTGCAGGCTGCCTCTGTAGCTTGTTAAGGGTGTAAGTGTTACTTGTAATTTAGGTTTTTGCAATTTGGGTCTAGTGATCCGCTTAGTTCCGTCAATTTTCATGCATGAGTTTCTCTGCAGGCCGGCAACAAACCTGACTTGGGGTGGGAACGGATGACAAATCCTGCTCCTAATGGGGGGCTATATGTAGAACATTTGTTATACAGCTAAAAACAGTATTTACTGAAAACAGGTATGCCATTAGACAGTAACAAATAACTGTATGTGGCATTTTTTATGGCAGTTATAATATGCTGGTGTTATTAACAACTAACAAAATTTTATTGTGAACAGGAATATGATATGGATGTGAAATTTCAATAGTTATGTAAAAGGCAGGTGTTTTCA
Organism: Neoceratodus forsteri; assembly: GCA_016271365.2. Classification (NCBI taxonomy): domain Eukaryota; kingdom Metazoa; phylum Chordata; order Ceratodontiformes; family Ceratodontidae; genus Neoceratodus; species Neoceratodus forsteri. The sequence continues at coordinate 333,263,646 of CM057456.1, read as the reverse complement.
CCTCCCAAATGTTTTATCCAAGTGTTTTTTGTATGAAGTGTGGATTTACACATATTGTAATGTATGTATTGTTTATATTAGAATATTGTAAATACTCTATAGCTGAACAATAAATTTGCTACTACTACTTTTCCCAAAGGTTACACTTTACCTCTTGCTACAATACATCCATAGGGGGTGACTAATATATGATTAATGTAACCCTTGGGAGTACCTTATTGCTTTTATAATGGTTCCATGTCATAACAGCGATCGCTGTTACAGTGAGTGTACATCGCTGAAAATCAAAACGGCGATGAACACTCCCCAGCAAACCTGACAACAGCAATGGAAAATCAATGTCTCTATGCCCCCCACACCCCCCTAAATTATGATTCTCAACTCCAGGGGGGTGCACGTCGGGAAGGGGGAAAAACTCAGACAAAACAAAAATTAAAAAAAAGTGCTACACACATTCAAAAAAATAGAAGCCCTACCTAGCCCCGAACCCTGGACTTCCCTCACTGCAGCACACCACCACACCAGAACGGCGACTCGGCAGCACACCGCCACACTACACCCCCACATACCTTCTTCTTCCTGAACCCTCCTCTTCCAGGCCTTCACCCTTCTAGTATCTTGCTGTTTTTATCCGTCCCTTGCTGCTATAACTGCGCCTTGCTACCCTTTCAGGGTAGCTCACATCACAGGCGCTGAAACTGAGTCGTTCAAAACTAAGTCGCTCAATTTCAGTCACCATTATAACGTGCTACCTTTATAACAATAGGAAACCAGGTTTCTTGTCATAGTAAACCATTTTCCAATTTTTTTGTTTTAAATACCTTTCTGGTGATGTTAAAAAGTCTATCTGCTAAGAGAGGGAATAGATGATTCTTCAATCTCTATTCTAAATAGCCAGTACGGGGACCTTGATCTAGATATACAGGAACAGGACTGGATCCAGGAATCCTCCCAAGCATATAAAGTTATGCACGCCACCAGGTGGAGCGAATCTGCATGGAAATGCAGAAGTCGTTTTTCCCGCTCTCCTGCGATATTAATCAAGTATCTCCCACCTTCATTTGGGATATGCTGGAGAAAATGCTCTTGTAACCTAGCAGACCATGGCCATATTTTTTGGTCTTGCCCTTTGTTGATACCATTTTGGTGCTCTCTACAACAAGAAATTTGAGAATGCCTGGGAGAGACACGCAAACTTACAGTAGAGATGGTGTTGCTTTCTGTTTTTCCTCAACACAGCCCATCCTGGCACCGGACCCTATTACCCATTTTTATTTTAGCAGGCAAAAAGGCTATAACTTGGTGTTGGCGTTCCTCAGTTATTCCAACAGTTCACGACTGGAGAGGGCTGGTGGCTGATATACCAAATGGAATCCCTAACTGCTAAACTCCACAATACACAATCTGTGTTGGAACCTTTGTGGAGGCCTTGGGTGATATTTTTCTCGGTGTGTAACCCTGATTTCGTCCCGAGTCTCTCCATGAACCACTATATGGGACTTCTGGAGAGGGAGTGGGGACCTGGTTGGTTTTGGGAAGGTGGGCAATTCTTTTGTGATTAACTCGTGGCCATGGGGAGTAAACAATTCCAATATAATTTGGGAGCACTATGTCACTACAGTTCACTTTCAATCATTGACCGATCACTCATAATTTAGTAGAGATGACTATAATATGATTTTTTCAGAGTTCAGACTCATACCTGGGAAACATTTGTAACCTTAATCTGATGCATGTCAAATATATCTGTGACTGAATTAACTGTATCTGTACTTGCCACCTCTATACAATAAAAAAAATTAAAAAAAAGTCTATCCGCTGTGTTGAGTTTCAGCTTGGAGCGTGACTGGAGTGGGATCGAGCATGCCCATTATGATTCTGAGGCAATTCAGTGGGTCACGCATCTGGGTGTTTTAAGGAGTGATAGCATATACAGCATGTCAGCAGTTCGATTACACTGAAATGTATTTCTTAAACGGTATTTACTGTATGTATTTACCCAGGACAGCACTGGTCACATGCATGTCTCATTTGTAGTGGGGTGCTGAAGTCTTTCTACCCAACTTTGTAGCTTGATGTAACAAAGCACCAGAAGATCCTCAAATGATGGCATCAAATCAGTAGCTGCAGTGGGATTCAAACTTGCAGGGTCTCATTTTTGTACTCTATCTCTACTATCATGTTAGCTACTTAGCAAACAGCCTCTTGTCCTAGGCTGCATGAACAGACAAGAGATAAAATTATGCCCAAATGTCCCATGTTCAGTCAAAGCACACTGAGTATATACATGTGTGAGGAAAGAGGGTTGATTTACACCCGGGCCCCACCCCCACAATGGCCAGGGCTATTTTTTTGTGGTTATTGTTTCACATTTTCTTCAGGCGGAGTTCAGATATTTTTGGGGGCAGTACACGAAGACACTACGAGAGCTGTACAGCTGTTGTCTTTTAATTGGCTACCTCAGATATTGATTGATCGATTCCAAAGGTGTTACCAGGAAAGACTTACTGAGCTGGTAACAGCTCATTTCCATATGTGTCCTGGGGAAGAGGGGTAAAGATAACAGATACAAAAATGCAGAATATTTGGGGGTGCTGTTGAGCCCAAGCAAAGTGGTGGCAGTAGCTGAGAGCTCTGATATACTTTCAGTAACCTAATATTATAAAAGTTACTTTTCGATTTTGGAACATAATAATACAGGGCTCAATAGACGTCGGAACAGGCTTAGAAGAGAGATGGGCAATCCAAAGAGGGATAAGAGCCAACAGGATGGAGCAAAAAGGAAAAATATTCCGGGCCCGCCTGCCATGAGATCTGCACAGGGCCGTATGGAAGCTTAAACAGAAGAATTGGGAGAAGAAACGCTCCAAAGCATTGGCTTTAAATTGAATCACCTCATTACTTCAGTCTCTAGCATGAATGAAAAATTTGATTCCCTGGGTAACCAGATTGGAGACAGATTTGATCTTTGTAAAAACCAAGTCGGTGGAAGTTAAAAAGCAAGCAACGGCCGCTATGGGAACCACCAGCTATCTAATAAAAGAAAATACTCGCTTACGGTCTCATCTAGTGTCACTAGAAAACCAGACTCGCTCAATGAACCTCTGAATTGTGGGCTTACCTGAGAGAAGTGAAGGTGATCATGTAATATTATTCCTGAAAGACTGGCTGGAGCAACAGTTGAAGCATCCCTTGCAGGAGAGGAATTTCAACATTCAGAAAGCCTATCGGGTGACATACAGAGGCAGACAAGATAATCCTGAGGCTCCAAGAGCAATTGCTGCAGTTCTCGACAGAGTGGGTACTAGAGACTTCATATTAGCCTTGGCTTGGAGAAAACGCACCCTGCTTTTCGACGGGCAACAGGTCTGTCTATATCCCGACTTGAGCTTTGCCACATGCCACCAGAGAAAAGCTTTGATGGAGTGCGGGCACTCCTTTGGGAAGTGGACATTTCCCATGGTATTGTCTTCCCCGCCAGGCTGCAGATCTTACATCAAGGCCATGTGTATATTTTCACTGACCCTACTGAAGCACGGAAATGGGCTCAGAAACACGTGGCTCCTACTCATCATCGAGAAGCCTCGCCAGACCCGGAGTCAGATGATGAAGATGTTATTCCGCTATGAAGGGCCTGTAAAAAATCTTCTAGTTGAACTTAAGTCTTCTCTAATATTTCCCCCTCATATGTCCATTACTCAGTGTTATATATTAAAAGGACACTGAAAGGATTTACCTAATTGTTTGACTGTTAAGGAATGAGATCTTTTTTTCAGTGCTATGGAGTGGGGGAGGGAGGAGAAACTATGAGACCTAATGAGGATTTACTATCTGGATTGCAGTTAATAGTAGTTATTTTATTAACTCATGGTCTTCTAAGTGCCTTATTTATATATTAACAAAATGATGCTGGAAGATGTATGGAGCAGCAGTAAACTATAGAGGGAACCCTTTTATTGGGGTATTAAACATGGAAAGTGCATGGACTTACTGACCTTTCCTTTTGGGGTGTACATTTTTGGACAGATATTTTTTACATATATTATATAACAACCATGCCGCTCATAGGCTCTTTATATGCAGCAATTATTAGGGTATTTTTCTGATTTAAAAAAAAAACATTAGGTTGGGATACCCTCCATGATGTATCTTATAAATGCGCCTCATGCTTTAAACCCACATGAGGGTGGCGCCCTCAATGGTTCCATTTACAAATTCTATGTACTGCATCAGGAAACGGACTGTATGTTCACTGTAAAAACAATAAACAAAGTTTAAAAAAAAAAATACAGAATATAAAATACATACAATAAAGTAAGTATAACAAAAATAAACAGGACAATTATGCCCAAGAATAAACTGACAAAAAAGTACTAAGCAAAAATTGTGGAACTTAATAAAAGAATAATTAAACAACAACTGGGGAATGTTTTCTCCTATAGGAAATCAGTATATAATTCACTAACGTCATGAGTTTCCTCACTCCGCATCGTCTGCACGCTGTCCCTTAGGCACGGCATGCACTGGATTCTTGGCCACAACTGTCACTCCTCGGGGGGTAAATGAATTAAAAAAACTTGCCTGCCAGCTTCGCGGCGTTGAGCGAAGGGGTCTGCTCGACATGCTGGCGACACCCAAGTCCGGGGTGCCAGGAGCAGACACAGGAAGGGAGTACACAAGTATCCATTGGACACTTCCCATCCGGGGTGGGGGGGCGGTTGGCCTGCCTCGGCACCTCTGAATAGGATTGGTGGTGTGCATGTGGGGACATGGGCCTCGACACACCCCTGGCATGACCCCCGCTCCAGGACACCTCCTGCTATAGGCCGGGAACACAGCAGGAGAGAGGTAGAAAATGGAAAAATGAGTTCCTTGGCTGATCGGATGACAGCCGCCCGGACCCTTCACCACGGGGCCCCCGATCAGCCGGGACCAGCCCAGCCGCACTCAAGGCCAATAAGGCAGGTCATAAGGCCCTTTTCTCCGAAGGGAGAGGACACGTTGGGTTACCTTGGGGGGTGGCTATCTGGGTTAGCAGAGGGTGATGGAGTAGTTGGGTGTGGTTAAGCCTTGGCTGTCCGAAGGAGAGAGAGACTGAGGTAGTGGAGAGAGGCACATAAATAAATAACACACACACAAAAAAAAAAAAATAAACTTGCCTCCGCTCTCAGCAGTTGCCACTCCAAAAACTTGAGTCCTTGAACATGTAATCCTTGGACAAACATTTAAAAAATAAAATGTTTCAGCAGCCGCTCGTCCGCAGACAGCGCTTCACATCCCGACTGGACTGTGTCTGTTTTACTTTATATAACTGCTGTGGCAAGAAAACGCTTCCCAGTAGTTATATAAAATAAACATGGGGTGGTGTGTTTAACTCAAGATTTTACACATCCCCTTGGTGTTAGATGTTGAAATAAAGCCCTCAAGCTTTGCTCTTGGGGTTTATGTAGCATCCAACACCTTGGGGTGAGGGTAAAATCTCATTAAACACACCACCCCATGCATTATTAAATATGTAATCAATTTAACATAATAAAAACTGGGAGAAAGAAGACTGATACTGGGGAAGTGGGGAAGAGTTGAGGGACAGAGAATTATGCAGGTATGAAGTAAACCCAATGTCAGAAACAACTGCAGGAGTGAGTAGAGAACTCACGGAGGAGAGCTTTAAGAGCAGAAAAGGAAGGAACAGAGCAAACTGAACGGGGAAGGGAACCACAAAGTTTAGGGAAACAAAGCTGGAAGGCATCCTGGCCAGCAGCAGATTTCACATGAGGGAGAGCAAAAGAGTGACAGTAAGCATTGTGAAGAGAGTAGGAGGATGAAGTGGAGGAGGGTGAAGGGAGAGAGAAACTAAACTTTGGAGATAAAGAACACACAGTGAGCGAAGCACCTGACATCAAGAGAGGGGAGAAAGAATACTTTCTAGATATCTTTATTGACGATACACAATTTTACTGATACTGCCGATTAACTATATATAAGCAGTTCTCGGTAACATGACTGCAACAGACACAGCAATGGTGGCTTCAAACAACTGTCGTGGATTGCTACTGAACAATCAAAGCTGTTCATTCTAGCATTCCATGATAAAATTCATAAGGAAATCACGCTGCAACGTGAACAGGCTGTACACAGCAATTAAACAAACATTAATCCAACCTGTCTGAGCCTGTACTAGCCAATCACACTGTAGCTTTTACAAGCCCATTGCTATAACCATCTTTAACACAGAAACATAAGAGATTGTTGGCAGATAAGAACCGCCAGGCCCATCTAATCTGCCCGTTTTTCCTACCTTAGTTGGCAGCCGATTTCCCTATGTGGTCATCGGCTTTAGCCTTTGAGAATGCACTGATGAAACATCTCCCTGTAACATCTGCTTGCAACTTTACCTAAATACTGTTTTTACCTTGATAATGTAACTGCTCATGCTCTTTCTATTGCCCCTCTGGTGGTATTCTGGGTCTCTTCCAGATTTCCCCACCAGCTCTAGTCCAACATTACAACTTTTGCTACATTTCTGGATGTTTTGATATCAGTTGCTATGTATATACTGTAAATTATGTTCACAATTCTCTAACGTTACCTACATAGTCACTGTAAATTTTGTTCATAATTTTTTTATTTAGTTGTTTAACCAGGTATAGCACACTAAGCTGAAAGCTTTTTTACAGGAGTGACCTGGGAGCACAAGGAGATTAAGTGACTTGCTCAGGGTCACACAGTATGCAAGTGGAAGCCGTGGGATTCAAACCCAGGTCTGGTCTGCCGGATGTCACCAGATTTGCAGCTCAGAGCCTTAGACCACTGCACTATACTGCCTATAAATCTTTATTTGTTGAAATGTTTCACCAAGAAAAGCACATTGAGCAAAAATAGTTGCTCATGTCCTGGGGGAAAGGAGGGGCAAAATTACAGTAAAATGCACTACAGACCAGTAACAAATAATGTAACAGATTTAGCACACAAATTAAGGGTATGAGTGCACTGACAAACAACAGGATTTTAAAATTACATTAAGTAAACATTGTATCAAGTGCTGACTAAGTTGAAGTGCTAGCATATGAAAAAATTACTCACCATAGTAATCTTGTTTCTTCAAAGGGATCACTCATTATGATTAAACTGATGCAGTCAGCCTCCTGTGTTGAACTGCCCGGAGATATGGAATTATATGCAAATTATGGAACTCTCAATTGGCTCATGCCACTTTCAAACTGCTGCCCTAGCAACTGCTGCACTCTGAGTGCTTCAGATTCTTACAGAGCCGAACTGGGTATAAAACCCACTAGCTAAAACTAATAACATTAAAAATAATATTTTTGTCCTTTCAGTTCAAACATCCTTAATAAATAAACCTAAGAAAACTGGAGATCACCTGGACACCAACTGGTTAAACAAAGCGAGTCACTACTTTAACATATATAGGGAAAAAAAACCTTTAATGCAGGGATGCAGAGCAACTTCTAAAGGTTCTAGTAGGGGGGGCAGGGAGGGTCTTTAATCATAACAAGTGATCCCTTTGAAGAAACAAGATTACTATGGTGAGTCATTTTTTCTTCTAACCCCAGGAATCACTCATTATGATTAAACTGATGCAGACTACCAAGCAGTACCTTTGGAGGTTGGGCAGAGAACCTATTTTGGAAACAGGCTCTGCAGTACTGCTATACCAAACCTAGCATCACCTCTGGATTGCAAATCCAGGCTGTAATGCTTTGTGAAGGTGTGCACTGTTTTCCATGTAGCTGCTTTGCAGATTTCCAGTAGTGGAATTTCTCTTGAAGCTGCCAGTGAAGCAGCTGTGCCCCTGGTGGCGTGTGCTCTCAGGCCCAGAGGTACCCATTTACCCACCTTACTACAACAAAATTGTATATATGCCACTATCTAGCGAGCAATTGTACATTTTGTTGCAGCTCTGCCCTTACCAACTTCACCGCAGGTGAGAAAGAGCTGTGTTTGACTTGATCTGTAAGACTTAGTTTTGTCAGTGTAGTGGCTACGAGCCCTTTTGACATCTAGGTAATGAAACCTCCTTTCTGGAGAACTGGAGTTCTCTGTAAAACAGACACAGAGTGATAGACTGATTTAAGTGGAAAGTTAGATACCACTTTGGGAAGGAATTTTCTACTGGTCCTGATGACCACCTTATCCCTGTGGAAGGAGATGTAGTCCACGTCTGTGCACAGGGCTTGAAATTCACCGATTCTTCTGGTTGAAGTAATAGCAACCAGAAAAACAGTTTTCCAGGCGATATACTTCTAATCTGTGGTTGCCATAGGTTCAAATGGTGCATCCATGAGCTAAGCAATGCAGATATTTATATTCCAGGCCGGAACCGGTTCCCTCAGGGAAGGGTGCAGAAGGTTAAGGCCTTTAAAATATTTTCTGAATACTGGATGAGAGGTCATGGATCTCTCTTTACCAGCTGACATATAAGCAGAGTGGCAACTGGGATTTAATGCAAAGAAGTGCAAAATCATGCACATAGGGAAGAGAAACCCTGAAGCCACCTATAGGCTGGGAGGGGAGTTGCTAGCAGTCACAAAGGAAGAAAGAGACTTGGGCATCATCATCACTGATGACCTAAAATCATCCAAGCAGACCTCTAAAGCAGTAGGTAAGGCTAGGGGGGTGTTAGGGTGTATTAGTAGGGGTATCACAAGTCGTAAGATGGAGGTAATAATCCCTCTGTACAAGACACTGGTTAGGCCCCATCTGGAGTACTGCGTGCAGTATTGGAGGCCACACCTTCACAAGGACATTAACCAAATTGAGGCAGTCCAGAGAAGGGCAACCAAAATGGTGCAGGGACTGCATCAGAAGACATATGAGGACAGATTAGCAGAGCTCAATATGTACCCTTGAGCAAAGGAGGGAGAGAGGTGATATGATCGAGGCATTCAAACACCTTAAGGGCATAAACAAGGTGAAAGAGTCTAACATGTTTAAATATAAGAAAAATAGCAGGACAAGAGGACACAGCATGAGATTAGAGGAGGCCTATTAAGGGGAATGTGGAAATTCTTTTCACAGAAAGGGTGGTGGATGCATGGAATGGCTCACACAAGAAGTGGTGGCTATGAATACAGTGCAGGGCTTCAAACAGGCATGGGATAGGCATAAGGGAGCAATACAAATGACTATGAATAGATAGGCCACTGACAGAGCAAAGGCCGATGGCACATTTATAAGGTAGAAAAAGAAATGGGCAGACTGGAAGGCCTTGCGGTCCTTATCTGCCGTCAACTTCTATGTTTCTATGTTTCAGAGACTGAAGCCAAGTGGACCTTGAGGGTGGAAGGCTTCAGGCCTAAGGAATGTAAGTGTGTATGGTAATCTATCAGAATAGCCAAATCAGCCCTGGAGGGGTTCACACCCTTACCTGTACACCATATGGAGAACCTCTTCCACTTAGAAGAATATGTTTTCTTAGTAGAAGGCTTCCTGGAACCCCTAAGCACTGTCCGCACCTGCTCTGATAGCTTAAGGTTAGCACATTCTAAGTCCTCAAGAGCCATGCCTTGAGCCTCAGTGATTTGAGATTGGGGTACAGGATCCTGTCCTGAGAGGAGGTTAGCAGGTTGTGCCTCCTGTGCAGATGGATTGGGGGAACTATTGATAAGAGTCAGAAGAAGAGAATAAAAGTACTGTCATGCCCAATCCGGAGCCACCAGTATCCCTGTTGCCGGTTGGGACCCCAATTTCAGAAGGGTCCTGAATATTATAGGAAAGGAAGAGAATGCATACAGCAATTTCCCTGTCCAATCCAGTGCCATCGCATCCAGGGGAACTGTGCCCCTTAGAGGGCCCTGCAACAGTACATTGGTAGCTGGTGGTTTTCTGCGGAGGCAAAGAGATCCACCTCTGGAATGCCCCATCTCCTGAATATTGTACTGAGTATCTGAGGGTTCAGGCATCATTCGTGGTGATCCTGACTTATCCTACTGAGAGAGTCTGCCTGTACGCTGTCCTTAGATACAGAGATACATAGACAGTCTCGGCAGATAAGGGCCTATGGCCCACCCAGTCTGCCCATTTGAGCTTGTAAGTTCAGTTTATGTTTTCCTATAAGTCTGTTGTTCCTTACCCCTGACCTCCAGAATTCCTTTATGTCTATCCCATGCATTCTTAAATCCTGTGATTGTTTCAGCCCCCACCACTTCCTCTGGCAGGGTGTTCCACTTGTCCACCACCTGTTCTGTGAAGAAATTCTTCCTCATGTTTCCTCTGAATACGTCCTCCTCCAACTTCATCCCATGCCCTCTAGTCCTGGAACATCTTTTTGCTAAAAATAGTGTATTCGCACCCTGTTCCTCCCTGTAAGATACTTGTATGTCTCTATCATATCCCTCTCTCCCTCCTCTCCTCCAGGGAGTACATGTTCAGTTCCTTCAACCTGTCTTCATAGGACTTGTGATGCAATCCATGCACCATCTTTGTTGCCCTCCTCTGAACCTTCTCTACCCTGTCTATGTCCTTACGTAGGTATGGTCTCCAGAACTGTACACTGTACTCCAGGTGGGGCCTCACTAGTGTCTTATATAGCAGAATTATGACCTCCCTTTTCCTGCTGGTGATGCCCCTGCCTATACATCCCAGCATCATATCTGCTTTACCTGCTGCCTTGTCACACTGTTTCCCTACCTTGAGGTCATCAGAGATGACAACCCCAGAATCCTTTCTGCTTGGTGCATGCTATATCCTCACCCCCCAACTGATATATTGTGCCAGGGTTTTGTGCCCCATATGCATTTATCTTGCACTTCCTTGCATTGAATTTCAACTGCCAAACCCCTGACCATTCTTCAAGTTTCTGCAGGTCCCTTCTCATTCTGTCTACACCCTTTGGTGTGTCTACTCTGTTATAGAACTTTGTGTCATCAGCGAACAGTGAAATTCTGCCTTCTAGGTCCTGCGCAATGTCACTGATGAAGATGTTGAATAGGACCGGTCCCAGCACTGATCCCTGTGGTACCCCACTGGTCACTCTTCCCTCTGTGGAGTGACAGCCATTTACCACCACCCTCTGTGTCCTGCCAACCAGCCAGTTACCTACCCACCACACTACTGTCCTGCCCACACCCATATTCCCCAGTTTGTGTAATAGTCTTCTATGTGGCACAGTGTCAAAGGCCTTGCTGAAGTCCAGATAGGCCATGTCCACTGCCCTCTCCCGATCCACCTCCCTAGTCACCCAGTCACAAAATTCAACAAGGTTGATCTGACATGACCTCCCCCTGGTGAAACCATGCTGCCTTGGGTCCTGTAGTCCATTGACAACCAGATGTTCCACCAATCTCTCCTTCAGTAGTGCTTCCATGATCTTCCCCACTACCGAGGTGAGGCTGACTGGCCTGTAGTTCCCTGCTTCCTCTTTGTTCCCACTTTTGTATAAGGGGACTACATCTGCTGTCCTCCAGTCTTTGGGTACCTCCCCTGTTTCCAGTGATTGGCTAAACAGGATAGCCAGAGGTTCAGCCACCACCTCTCTTAGTTCTTTAAGGACCCTGGGGTGCACCCCATCTGGCCCCATTGCTTATCAACTCTTATTACTTCCAGTTCCTTCAGGACCCTTTCGTGTAAAGGGACTTGTGTCCATTCTGCCATTCTCACCCTTGTACTCCTTCAGACCCATTATCTCTCCTCTTCCTCAGTAAGACTGAGCAGAAATACCTGTTCAATATGTCAGCTTTACTGTTGTCATCCTCCATGCGGCCCCCATCCTCCCCCTTCAGTCTCACTATCCCTCCCTTTGTCTTTCTTTTTTCACTTATGTACCTGTAAAAGGTTTTGTCCCCTCTACCCACTGATTTTGCAATGTGTTCTTCTGTCTGAGCTTTGGCTTCCCTTACTGACCTCCCTGCCTCCCTTTGTTTCTCCTGGTACTGCTCCCTATTCCCTTCTGCCTATGTCTTTTTGTATTGCCTGAATGCAATCTTTTTGGCTTTCACTTTCTTTGCTACCTCTTTGGAAAACCATAATGGTCTCCTCTTCCTTTTCCTCTTGCTAACCTGCTTAATGCATAACTCTGTTGTTCTTGTAATCCCCATTTTAAATACTGCCCACTGTTCCTCAACACCTGATTCCTGTCCCATTCCCCTTAAGGCCTCTTTCAAGTATCTCACCATTTTCCCAAAGTCTGCCCCCCTAAAATCCAGGATACGTGTTTTTGTGTGGTTTGGTTCTGCTCTTTCTGTGATTTCAAACCACAATGACTGGTGGTCACTGTTCCCCAGGTGCTCCCCCACTGTTACCCCCATCACACTGTCCCTGTTTGTGAGCACAAGGTACAGTATTGCCTTCTGCCGAGTTGGTTCCATGACCAGTTGCTTGAGGAAGACACCCTGAAGGGAGTCCAGGATAAATCTGCTCCTAGTTGATGCTGCTGCTGGGATGCTCCAGTCCACGTCTGGAATATTGAAGTCTCCAACCAGTACTACCTCACCCTTGTCTGCCATCCTTTGGATGGCTAGCATCAGCTCCCTATCTGTTTCTTCCCTGGAAGGTGTATTGCTGACAAGGATACTTCCATGGAGTATACCAGGGACCACAGTCTCATTGCTTCTGTGCACAGTAGGATTGACCTGGTACCCCCTTGCTTGTTGATGTAATACATGGTTGTGGTGTTGTCTGTTCTGACTTGCACCACCTTGTTTTGAAGGTAAGGAGCAAATGCCTTTAGAGCCAGACAGACAGCCCTGAGCTCCAAAAGATTTATGTGCAACAGAGACTCTTGCGGGGACCATGTGCCACTTGCTGTGTGCTCCAACATGTGTGCCCCCCCAACCTAAGAGAGAGGCATCTGTTGTGAGGATTACTGAGGGCAGTTCCCTTATAAAAGGTACGCACACACTGAGATTATGCTCGTCCAGCCACCACTGCAATACCTGGACAAAGCTTTTTGTGACTGGAAAAATCTGGACACAGCATCTGTCCTTTGAGACCAATACTGTCTCAGGTGAACTGAATATCTCATTTGAAACCTGGAACCCATTACCACTGTAGTGGCAGATGCCATGTGGCCCAGTAGCCTGAGAAATTCCCTGGCTGGTTTGGGTTTCCCTGACACGAAGGATCTTGCAATTTGCAGAATGCTTGTCACCCTGTCTTGTGGCAGGAAGGCTCTGCCCTGTCTGGTGTTTAGTTCTACTCCAATAAACTCCAGCACCTGAAGTGGCGCCTGCTGAGATTTCTCTTCGTTTATAAGAAATCCCAGGGACTCCAGTGTAGATTTTGTTAGTGCTAGTGACTGCACTGCATGCTGCAGAGATTGCCCTACTACTAACTAGTCATCCAGGTAGGGGAAGACTGTTAAACCGTTTTCTCAAAAACTCTACCACCGATAGGCACTTTGTAAAAACCATTGGTGCCGAAGTTAGTCCAAAAGGGAGTGCTGCAAACTGATAATGGCCTGAAGCCAGCCTGAATTTCAAGAATTTTATGTGAGATGGTCTGATGGGAATGTGAACATAAGCATCCCTTAGATCTAGGAAGGCTAGCCAGTCTCCCTTTTTGTAATGAAGGGATGATTATTGTAAGAGTGGCCATTTTGAACCTTGGTTTCAAAATGTGCTTGTTCAGAAGTCTTAGATCCAAAATAGGTTGCCAATCCCCGTTTTTCTTCCTTATGAGGAAGTACCTGGAATAAAAACCTTTGCCCCTGTGTATTAGAGGCACTGTCTCCACTGTTTTGACTGCCAGCAGACGCTTTACCTCTGCTTCCAACAGAATTCTGTCTGCAGATGTTACTGGAGCAAAGGTTCTTGTTCTCAGCTTTGGGAATGATTTGAAGCAGAGTGCCAGGCCCTGACTCACTACCTATTTGTCTGTGGTGATGGAATGCCCAGCGTGAAGGTAGTGAGCCAGCCTGCCACCCACTGGTGGTTCTGCAATAGGGGATGCAACCTGCACTAGCCCGTCAGGGGTTCTGTGTGGGCTGTGCCTGAACTTGTGATGCAGGAGCAGCTCTTCTCATGCCTCTCCTGCCCCTTCCTCTGAAGTAACCTCTAGCCTGATGTTGAGGCTGAGAGGCCTGCACTTGAAAAAAAGGTTTGAAGTAAAAGCCCTTACTCCTGCCTCCTGTACTCTGGGTCTATAAGAGGCGGAAGGCCTATTTTTGGAATTGCTCAGATAGGTGGATTTATATTCCTCCACCTTCTTCATGTATGCATCAGTCTTATCTCCATCTCAAGGGGGAAAATCCATTGCTTTGGCCTGGGTTTCTGAAGTCAGGTCAGTGGCTCTAAGCCACGCAAACCTCCTAAGCGAAACAGACAAAGCCATTAATCTGGATGCAGTATCATTGGCATCCACTGCCGTTATGAAATTGTACTTGGTAACATCAAATCTACAGCCAAATCTACAGCCACTTCACTTGGCACTTTATCAGCCAGAGCTAGAACAGTGTTCCAGAGAGCCTTCTGGTACTGTACTGCATATGCCATGTAATTGGCCTGCCGAACTAATAAAGAGGCAGCCATGTACCCTTTCTTTCCCATGGCATCCATTTTCCTTGAGTCTTTGTCTGGTGGATGGGTAGCCAAGGGGATCCTGGCCTTGTCACAGGCAGCAGCCTGCACTACTCCGTCAGGATCAGGATCAGGATGAGTAAACAGAAAATCAGCTGTAGTTCTATCCAGCTGGTATTTCTTGTCAGCTTTCTTATCTACACCAGCGATAGAAGTTGGAGTTTTAAAAATCTGTAACGCAGCCTTTTTTAAGGACTGGGGCAGAAGCAGATGTTTTGTGGGGTTAACACCATCATATCCAAAAAGTCTGCCTCTTCCATATCCTCTTCTGTTTTCTGAAGTGGAGGGTTAAGGGTTTCCACCATGTTCTTAACAAAGGCATAGTGAGAAGAATATTCCTCAGGACCCCTAGGAGGAGATCCAAACTCTTGCTCTGGGGAGACTTCTGGATCTATAGGTTCCCCATTCGAAGTCATCCTCCTCCTCCTCACCAAACACTTCCAGCAATTCCTGTCTTGCAGGAGCTGGAGGAGGAACCGGGGCAGCCAGTGTAGGTACCAGGATTGCACCCTGTAGGGCTTTTAAAAATTGTAGGGCTTTAGCAATGTCCTCAGCCGAGGGCATACTATGCTTGTCTGCTGGAAGCTCCTTAGTCTTCTCGTCCGGAGGTGCAGCAACATGTTTTTCTTTATACTTTTTCTTTAATGGAACAGGTTCAGAGCCTGTTTCCACAGCCCTTTTTGGTTTATCTTGTTCAGATTTTTCTGAACTCCAGTCAGGATCCTTGACTTTACCTCCATCCTTTTTAAGGGAAGAGGAAGAAGCAGAATTATCCACACTAGAGGCAGAAGCCATCTCTTCTAAAATCTTAGACCTTTCTTTAATGTTTTAGGGCAAAAGGTCTTACAAATATCACAACTGGCAAAGATATGACTTGTACCCAAACAAGAATACACAGAGAATGTCTATCTGCTTTTGCTATAAGTTGCCCACGAGACAACATCTAAAACCAGTGGGTCCTGTGCGTTTTTTAGGTTTATCCAAACGGACCTCTGACATTGAAGCTAGACAAAAAGATCACTTTCCCAAAAAACATTATTCAAAATACCTCAGACCCAGAGGTTTCTTTTTAAATAACTACCGCTAACGGACCCAGGAACCGAGCGCTATTTGATTCCCGAAAGAATATGGAACCGAGAATTACAATAAATTTAAACAAAACTAAAGTGGTTCAAGGAACCGACCGCTAAATACATATTTTATAAAGAAAACGGTGGTAAAAACCTCACAAATAGACGCGGAACCCTCGGCTCCAAGAAACCGTGAGGGAACTGCGAATAGAAATAAAAAACTACTATATGGGACAGGATGTATGTGGAGGAGATAAACTCTGTTGGGATAGATCAGTCCGCTATGGTGCCGTTTGGCACAAAGGTTATCCTTTGGCCATCCTTAGGCTATAGTAATGTTGGCTTGGCCATATTATTAGTCTGATTATAGAAGGGTCCTATTTATTTGATCTCGATATTATTTTGGTATATAATTTATAAGATTTTATATGTATCATGGTGCATTTTACAGTATGTTAACGGAGACAATTTATATGTTCTGCTTTGTAAGAATTGTATTTGTCAAGATATTGTAATGGCTTTTCAGTCGAACAATAAAATCTTTCTTACTTACTACTACAACACTAAATAAACTACACTAAACAATGTTCTAAGGCAGCAATTTAAAATTAAACTAAAAATGAATACTTATCAGTAGATAAACTTTAGTCTGAAGACAGTTCAAGGAGAGCTCTCCGGGACGTCCTTACTAGGCAGGCGGAGTAAAGAATCTGAAGCACTCAGAGTGCAGCAGTTGCTAGGGCAGCAGTTTAAAAGTGGCACGAGTCAATTGAGAGTTCCATAATTTGCATATAATTCCATCTCTCTGGGCTGTTCAACACAGGAGGCTGACTGCATCAGTTTAACCATAATGCGTGATTCCTGGGGCTAGAAAGACGTTACACAGTATGTATATACGTAGTCGGAAGACGGTGGAGAGGGTGGAGGCCAAGCTGAAGAAGAAGGAACTAGAGGGCAGGAGGAGGAGAGGAGGATAGAACAAATCAGAAGCAGGAACAGTTGGAAGAAAAGAAGTTAAGCAGGGAGGAAGAGAAGGGGCGGGGGCTAGATGAGTGCCTAATTTGAGGAGGCACAGTTAGTTGCAGAGTTTAGGGAAACAGTAGGAGAAAGCTGATTGGCCTGCTGAGGTTGAGGCGGTGAGGGGCCGGACAGAATACGTGTGTACTGAGATCTGTGAAGTGTTGGGGGGATACTAATAGAGGAGGACAGATAGGATGGGAGAGACCCAAGCCAAAATTTGGACACAAATCTGGCGATGTGGGACAAGCGCCAGTTGTCCAGAGAGGGAAAGGCTAGGGAGTGGTATAAGGCACAGCGGTGAGTGTGGAGGGGAGAGTCCAGGGCAAAGTGACAGAAGGAGTTAAAGAGGCTATCCAATCTGCACAGAGAGGTCTTGGGAACGGCACTGTAGACTACATCACAGAAGTCAAAAATAGGGATGATCATTTTCTGAACCAATTCACGCCTTACCAGAAGGGATAAACAACTACAGTTCGTGTACATGGCACCTAGCTTGGGGCACAGTTTTTTCAGGATGGCATCAACATGAACAGAAAAGTTTAGATGCTGGTCAAGCCAAACACCAAGGTAATGAAAATAGGTGGAGTCCTCTAGTGTAGTCTCATCAAGGGTGTGGAAGCGGGGTGAGGAGAGGAGCCTTGAGTGTCTCTGCCTAGTGCCAAAGGTCATGGAAACAGTCTTCTTGGCATTTAGAAACAGCTGATGTGAGCTAAGCCAGAGTTGAACTTTGTCAAAGTCGGCTTGGAGTCTGGTAGCAACATCGACGGGTGACTGACCTGAGGTAAACAGCACCATGTCATTGGCATACATAAGGATAGAGGATGAGGTGCATACCATAGGGAGGTCATTTGGGAAGATAAGAGAAAATAATGGGACCTAGCACTGAGCCTTGTGGCACACCAGTATTAATAGGGAGTGGTAGGGAAAAAGAGTCAGCGATTTTGACTGACTGAGACCTACCAGAGAGGTATGCACTGAACCAATTTATGGCAGAGTTCGATAGGTCTGCCACAGTTAGGTTGTTCACAAGGAGAGTGTGCGAGACAGGGTTGAAGGCCTTAACAAAGTCGACAAAGATAGAGGAGGTGGTTAGGCCACGGTCCATCCCTGAGAAGATGGAGTCGGTGAGCCTAAGCAGGAAGAAAAAATTACTCACCTTAGTAATGTTGTTTCTTCTAATGGAGTCTTGCTATATTATGACAATTGCAGTTTGTCCTACCATTAGAACTGCTCCAGAGGTGAAAGAGTTAACTCCATTCCATGAATGGAACTTAGAGCACGAGCTCTAAAGAGAAGCTCTGTCTGTGTAGTTTCAAACCTAAACTGTCAGATCTTTACGAGCAAAAACTCACTAAGGTCTGTGTGAAGCTGTAACCTACACTAGCCAACTGGCTACCTAAATATTAACACCCATTGCTGGTCCCAACACCAAAGACTCAAGTCAGGGGACCAGAACTAATAGTATAATTTAACAATATGAGAGAGATGTAAGGAAAAAAATGAAAAACACCACACCCCCAAACCCCAAGAAGGGGTGAAAACACATAAAAAGGGCATAAAATAGTGCCCACACTAGGCTGCCCACCCCATACCCAAGTAGAAGTTCTGAGAGGGGCAGGCTGGGAGGTCATAATATAGCAAGACTCCATTAGAAGAAACAACATTACTAAGGTGAGTAACTTTTTCTTCAAACAACATGAAGTCTTGCTATATTATGACAATTCGAACTACACAGCAGTACCTCCATGGAGGAGGGACAGAACCTACTAGGAATAGGCTCTGAAGCACAGCTGTGCCAAACCGAGCATCTCTCCTAGCCTGGACATCAGGGGTAATGCTTGGTGTAGTGTGTACCGTTTTCAGGTAGCAGCTTGACATATCTCCAATATAGGGATGTATCTGGCAGCTAGAGACGTGGCTGTACCTCTGGTAGAATGAGCCCTCAAGCCAGAGGGGGATCTCTGCCCAGTTTCTGATAACAAAATTGGATACAAGAGACAATCCACCTGGCAATTGATCTCTTAGTGGCAGGTTTCCTTTCCCAACCTCACCATAGTGAGAAAAGTTGGAGGGATTCGAACCTGTGACCCTGGTACGTTCTATATAGTAACTAAGGGCCCTCTTAACGTCCAAACTGTGCAATCTCCTCTCACCAGAAGAGGAATGTTCAGTGAAAAACACTGGAAGGGAGATAGATTGGTTAAGATGGAAATCTGAAACCACCTTAGGCAAAAACTTCCTGTTAGTCCTGAGGACTACCTTATCCCTGTGGAAAGAAATAAAGTCAGTTTCTACAGACAAGGCTTGCAACTCACTTATGTGTCTAGCAGAAGTGATAGCCACTAGGAAAACAGTTTTCCAAGTTAGATAATTAAGCTCTGCAGAAAACAGAGGTTCAAAAGGGGGTTGCATTAACTGGGCAATGCAAACATTAAGGTCCCAGGCAGGGGCCGGATCCCGAAAAGGTGGATTAGTATGAAGTAATCCCTTAAAAAACTTGGAAAATACAGGGTGAGCGGAAAGACAGGATGGCTTTCCTGCTGAAACAAAAGCAGAGACAGCTGCCAAATGAACCATCAGGGTAGCTGGTCTCAGGCCCAAAGAATTAAGATGGACCATGTAATCTAACACAATGGGCAAATCAGCAGATTCTGGGGAAATATGTTTCCCAGAACACCAAATGGAGAACCTTTTCCACTTAGAATTATAAGTAGCCCTAGTGGAAGGCTTCCTAGAAGCCTTTAGATTTCAAGAACACCCTGAGAGAGTGTAGGTCAGCAAATTCTAACTCCTCAAGAGCCAGGCCTTGAGGTTGAGGATTTGAGGTTGGATACCAAACTCTCCCTGGGCCAGGTTAATAGGTTGTGATTCCTGGGGAGACACAGGGGAGATGGACTGTCAGGGACAGAAGGAGTGGGTACCAGGGCTGCCTGGCCCAATCTGGGGCAATCAGAATCACCCTGCAAGGCTGGGATCTGATTTTACTAACACCTTGAATAGGAGAGGAAGGGGAAAAGCATAAAGAAACTTCCTTCCCAATCCAGGAGAAGGGCGTCCAGGGGACTGAGCCCAACACTGGGGCCTGCAACAGAACAGTGGAAGTTGGTGATTGTCTGGGGCTGCAAAAGATCTATCTGAGGGTGCCCCATCTGGCAAGACTATCCCCAGTACTTGAGGATCCAGAGACCATGTCATGGCCCTGAGAAATCCTGCTGAGAGCATCTGCTAGGACATTGTCCTTTCCTGGAAGGTGAACTGCTATGAGTGAAGTGTTCAGGAATAGGCCAGAGACCACAACTTCATTGCCTCGGTGCACAAGGTCAAGACCGAAGTGCCCCCGCTTGTTGATGTACCACATTGTTGTGGTATTGTCTGTTCTGACTTGTACCACTTTGTTCTGGACAGAAGCAGAAAACGCTTGAAGTGCTAAAAAGACAGCTCTGAGTTCCAGCAAATTGATGTGGAGCAGAGATTCCTGGGGGGACCACACTCCCTGAGTGGAGAGGTCGCCCATATGGGCTCCCCACCCCAGGAGGGAAGCAACCGTAGTGAGGGTCAAAGTGTGAGAAAGGGGAATGAAGGGGACCCCCAGTCTTAAATTGCTCTGATCCTGCCACCACTGGAGGGCCTGGATCAAGGTTCAGGTCACTGGGACCAACTTGGAAAGGGTCTCTTCTCTGAGACCAATAGGCTCTCAAGTGAAACTGAATGTCTCTCATCTGAAATCTTGCTCCTGCACTACAGCTGTGGGCAGCCATGTGCCCAGGAGCTGAAAAATGTCTTGCTGGTCGAGAGACCTGCAGAGTGAAGGAGGAGGCCAGAGCCACCAAGTTCCTTACTCTTTCTAAGGAAGAAAAGCTCTGGCCAGATTTGTGTCCAATTCTACACCTATGAAGATGAGTACCTGAACTGGTTCCAGAACCGACTTTGGTAGATTGCTAGGAAGCCCAGGGAGAGAGAAGCTGCTGGGTGACTTGCAGGTGAGATTTTACCTGTTCTGGGGACTGGCCTACAATGAGCCAATCGTCCAGATAGGGAAAAACAGCAATCCTTTGCCTCCTTAAGTGAGCCACTGCTACTGCCAGACATTTTGTGAATACCCTTGGGGCAGAGGTAAGGCGAAGGGCATTGCCCTGAACTGGTAGTGACCTGAGGGCAGTTCGAATCTGAGGTACTTTCAGTGGGAGCTTCTGATTGGACGTGAAAATAGGCATCCTTGAGGTCCAGGGAAGCTAGCCAGTCCCTGGCCTTAGAGAGGTAAAATCATTGCCAGAGTTACCATTCTGAACTTTGGTTTAAAAGATGCTTGTTCAGATATCTGAGGTCTAAAATGGGCCGCCATTCTCCTGTCTTTTTTGGGGGTAAGGAAGTATCTGGAGTACAGACCCTTGCCCTGGTGTAGGGGAGGAACCCTTTCTACCGCTCTGAGAGGTAACAGGGTTGAGACCTCTGCTTCTAAAGTAAAGGTCTCTAATGAGCTTGCAGGTGGAAAAGACCTGATTCTCATCTTTGGGAACTTTCTGAAGCTGAGAACCAGACCCTGGCTTACTACTTCCAGAACCCACTTGTCTGAAGTTAAAGACACCCAGTTCTGACTGAAGTAAGCCAACCTGCCCCCTACTGGTAAAGGAGAATCGGCCCTGGGCACCCCATCAGGGTGCCTGCTTGGCAGGTGCTTTAGGCTGAGGGGTGGGGGCAGGCCTGCCCACGCCCCGTCTGCCTCTGCCTCTGAAGAACCCCCTCTGAGCATAAGCAGAGGAGGCCTGGGTTTGGTAAAAAGGCCTGTGGAAAGGCCTACCCCTACCCCTGGGGGTGTGCCTCTGAGGAGTGGCTTGCCGCTCCTTGGCCTGGGCACTTTTATAGGTAGTCCTATATTCATCCATCTTCTTCATATAATTCTCTGTCTGCTCCCCAAACAGAGAATTTCCCCCCACAGGAAAATCCATAGCCTTAGTCTGGGTATCCTGTGACAAGTCAGTGGCTCAGTAGGTAGCACTCTCGCCTCTGAGGCCGGGAGATCAGAGGGCTGTGGGTTCAGTTCCCACATCTGGCACTTGGGTTAATATCCCAGTACTGACACTGTAATGCAGCATGAGAGGGGTGCTGCATTTCTGAGGTGCCGTCTTTCGGAAGAGACGTTAAACCGAGGTCCCATCTGCCTGGATTGGTGGTAGTTCAGGTGGATGTTAAAGATCCCATGGCACTTATCGAAAAGAGTAGGGAATTTCGCTGGTGTCCTGGCCAAATTTCCTCATTCACTAAAAATACCACCAACAGCTTAATCTGGTTCAAGGTCAGTTGGAATTCATCTGTATCCCCCCTCCCCCGGGTCATGTCTGAAAATAGGCAGGATTTGTCTAGTGCACTTACCCGGTCAACAAAAGCTAAATAAATAAAATAAATAAAAAGCTAGTACACCTGAGCCAGGCCAACCTACGAAAAGCTACAGATGTGGCCATGACTCTAGAGGAAACATCATTAAAATCCACAGCAGCATGAAACTGCACCTTACAAGCCTCAATGCCATCGGCAGCCACCTGCTCCAGCTCACTAGCCAGCTGGCCAGGGGCTTGTTTGGCTAAATCCATAACAGTATCCCATCTAGATTTCTGATACCTTGCTACATAAGCCATATAATTTGCTTGCCTGAGTCCCAAGGGCGCTGCCATGTACTGTTTTTTGCCATGGCATCAATCTTCCTGGAATCCTTGTCAGGAGGATGTGAAGCCAGGGAATATTAGCTTTATCACAGGCTGCAGCCTGAACTACCTCAACATGACTGCATTGCTGAGAAAGGAATTCTGTATCAGGACCCTGACAGAGTGTGCCTCCTGTCCATCTTTTTATCTACAGGAGGCACAGAATTAGGAGTTTTAAGATTTTATTGTTTGTTTCCTAAATGACTTATGAAAGGAATGGACAATCTCCTAGACTCTGGTATATCCATCATTTCTACAAAATCAGGCTCCTCTTGCTCATCCACAGCTTCCTTCAAAGGAAGCTGGAGGGTTTCAGCAACTTTTTTGTAAAACATAAAATGAGGGGGAGACTCAGAAAGCATAGGGGGAGATTCTAAAGGTCTGTCTGGGGAGATGTCCGGCTCAATGGGCACACCCAGACCCTCCAAGTCACATTCATACTGTTCATAATCACCCCTCCTTTGGTTCATAAAACTCCTCAACATCATATTCCTGAACCGATGGAACTGACCGAACCGAACTTTTACCAGATAGTGGCGGTTCGGACGGAACCGGAGAAAGTGACTGGACAATCTGAATAGCTCTTGCTATCTCTGCAGCAGTTGGAGTAGAATTTGGGCTCCAAACCTGCTGACTTTCTTGTTCTCTTTACTGGAACTGGTTCATCCGATTCAGCTTTTCGTTTGCCCGAGGAAGTCTCGCCCTGGTCAGAGGGCACTCCCTCCGGTTCGGTTGGCACCGAACCAGGCTGGCCATCCAGGTCAGCGGAATTTTTGGCCTCTCGTTCCCTGAGCCTGCCCACTCACTTTTCCAGGGTGGCTGCAGGGAAATTCTTACAAATCTGGCAGTCTGACTGGAGGTGGTCAAACCCCAGACAATAAACACATGTGGTGTGTGGGTCAGCTTTGGCAAAGACTTCCTCACAGACATCACAGTGCCGAAACCCAGTGGGCCCAGTTTTTCTTTTGGGTTTCTAAGACATAATGCCAGCCTAACCAGAAAAACTTGCCCTTTAAACGGCAATGCCAGGCAAGACACCCTTATCGGTTCCTAACCGTGTCACGGGTATTGGAAAAAAACGGAATGAAATCCATTTTTTAGAACCGATAAGAACCGGGAACCGCACTCTAAAATCTCAAATTTAAAACTAAGTTTTAACCCAAGCTGATCGGTTCAAAACCGAACCGATAAAACTTACAAGTTCCACACAGAATTAAAAATATGAATTACTTACGATACCACAGACAGAGCTTGAACCGATCGGTTTTGCGGTTAAAATAAAACTATTCTCGGTTGAATCGAACCGAGAAAACACTGTTTAAACCGAGAAATGAACCAAGCAGTAGGAGAAATCTCCAGAGCGACTGTTCAGTGAGGCGGAGTAAAGAATCTGACAGTTTAGGTTTGAAACTACACAGACAGAGCTTCTCTTTAGAGCTCGTGCTCTAAGTTCCATTCATGGAATGGAGTTAACTCTTTCACCTCCAGAGCAGTTCTAATGGTAGGACAAACTGCAATTGTCATAATATAGCAAGACTTCATGTTGTTTGAAGGTGGTGGTGGAGTGATCTTTCCTGAATACAGGCTGGTAAGGTGTGAAGGAGGAAGATTCGGAGAGAAATGCAGTAAGTTGAGAGAGGACCAAGTGCTCCTGTAATTCAGCCAGGAAAGGCAGGAGAGATATATATTTATATATAATTTAGCCAGGAAAGGGAGGAGAGATGTATATAATTTAGCCAGGAAAGGGAGGAGAGGATAATTCTTTTTATGTTACCTGTACTGCCCGCTTAGATTGCGCAAATGAGTCCCTGCCTCTTATTACCTCATGTTCTTCTTCTAACAAGGGCTTCTTTTGTAGAAGACTGAGTGTCAGGACAGTAGTAGGGCGGTGGGCGGGGGCATCCACAGCACACTGACTATCACTGCATATGGATAGAGAAGAGTGAAAAATTGGAGGAAAACACGCTCTGACTGTGCAGAATGAAGGCGGCCCTCCCGCAAGCTTGACACCACGGACCAGGCACGCTCACCAGATCTCGGGGGTGAAGACAAGGGCGAGTCCCTACCAACCTGACAGGAAGAAAAGGTCGTGGGGCACAAGGGGAGTAAGACCTGGAGATGGCCGGTGACTGGGCTTGGCGGGGGCACCAAGATGGGGCCAGCAGGAGAAAGGAGGAGGATAACTGTAAAACGAAACAAAAAAAAGAGAACGTATTCTCTAGTGAATTTTAAGAGCTGAAACATCATGTTTGTGAAAGTATGTGCTGAACTGCAGAGTTGCTCTTCAAAGGCTGCATGTCCATTTAAACAAGAATACAGAGCAAAATATGAGGATGAAACTTTCCCCACATAACGCAAACATTAAGTTGATACTTGGTCTCTCTTTTCTTCTTTATAAAAAAACAAACAAACAAAAAAAAAAAACCACAGCTGACATTTCACACATCACTGAGGTGCATTTCTTCCTGCGCCAACATGCTTAGGTCAAAAAAATGTTTATAGGAACAACATGCATCCTAAAGCCACAAAAGTACAATAAAAATCAACAAATGAAACACTAGCTGTGTGCAAATGGAAGCAGGTGGAGTGGCTCAGAAAAGAACGGCCTGTAAATAAAGTCTGTATCTTACCTCTGCAGATCACCTAAACCTCTGGTTACTCGAGCTCCTGGATCTAGTCTTAGGAAATTCTGTTTCACATTGAGGTGCGTGAGGTCCTGACTATAGAAAAGGTTAGCAGGCAGATGTTCCAAGCTGCAGCAGGAAAGGTCCACAGAGCTGATTCGCTGAGATGCAATCTGTGGAATAACATAAAATATTAGTAATTACTAAAGTATATACTGGCAGTTTTAAAGGTTTTGCACAAATTCTGGAGGCCCCTTTAATGAAAATGCAAAGTGGGGTACAGGGCAAGACATACCTGCAAACTTGTTTCCTCAGCACTTCTATATCCACCCATTCAGACAGAACACTCTAAGGGTATCTGACTTCACAAAGGACACACATGCACTATTTTTTTTATATGTTCTATCTTTATCAAACCCTCTTCCACCAGCCTGCCCCCTTTGTCTCCTCCCCAACCCCAGTCTCATCACCCACCTTCTCTGCGATTTACTTGGCTCCATTTTTGTACGCCCGTGACTTACCCCCATGGTGGGGCTCTTTCATCAGGGTCCTAGAGGAAACTCAGACCCCTCAAGGGAACTCTAGCCAGTATCCATCAGAGCGGTGCCACAGTCAATGGTGCGAGGCCTGTGGGCGAAGATGGAGAGTGTCATCCTTTGCAGATGGAGCGGCTTCTTGTTTTTCTCCCAGCCCAGAGATGCTGACATGCCAGGAGAGCCTAGGAGTGTGCCACAGTAGAGCATGCCCATTGCTCCCACTCACTCCTGGCCTGTGTCTTGCCATTCCCCACACCCTCAGCTGCACAACCACCTGTGCTCCCCCAGGTGGAACAATGGCAGCAACCCTCCCTCCACGGAGGAGGAGTGTGTCCATGGGGGCACTCAATCCTCCTTCCACCTGCCAACACCGTAATGACCCAGACTCGTTCTTGAACCAGGTATGGCAGCAGTGCTACTGTTGTGCCCACTGACCAGCTACACATGCACTTCTAAATACTGAATTGGTAACCACACCTCTTGATCTACAGCAGATTTCTGCCACAACTAATTAAGCAGTGGTAAGGAAATTCAGGAAACAACATCTGATATGAGGGAGCCTCCACATGGTGGATATAGATGTCGCAAAGAATCAGTTCATAGATAAAACAACAAAATGGAAAGAGATACCATCCAATTATGATTGGCTGAAACACAACATATAACCGTACAGTGATTTTCCTCAACACACAGTCATCCTGGTATTTAGCTTTATCACAAATTACGCTGCCAGTATTTTTTCCCCTCTCTAAGGCTGTACTCCCACATTCCTAGCACACTACTGTCCCAGTTGGCAGCTCCTGGATGGCACCAGCTGCTCACAAGTTCCCCAGTCAAAATTGTTTATTTATTGAAATGTTTCACCAGGAAAGCACGCTGAACAACAAGTTGCTCGTCTCCCGGTGCGACCTGGGGGAAGGGGTACAGAGAGTATGAACAGAATACATTTAAGTTGCATATTACACAATGGTACATACATTGAAACAAAACATTTGGCAATAACAATTTGCAAGTTTGTGATAAGGAAGGGGAAACCAGAGAGCACCACAGGCAGGAATCTAATATGGAAAATAAGTAACCGGTAATAGGGGTAGCTTAGCTATAGGTAGAATTAATAGAATAACAGGTAGAGGGGATAGGTGTTAGGGAGGACAAAAAGCGTATTATAAGTGCATAGTTGTAGGGAATTTATAAAGTGCCAGAGGGAGGTTGGGCAAGATTGGTAGTAATGCCACTAATGGGGAAAGGGGTGGAGGGGAGGAGAGAAAATCTGACTCAGGAAGCCCAGGGTCACCTCCCGGTTGTTTAGAGCCCTGCAAGGGGACAGGACACTTAGAACAGGGTAAGGAAGGGCCAGGGGCAACTAGGTGCAAAGTGAAGAGATGGTAGGGGCGGACCCATGGGACCCATTAGGATGAGGGGAGGGGAGAAGGAGGAGCAAGAGGATGGGGAGGCCAACCCCAGGGGGGACCCTCCTGGATGCTGAGAATGCAAGGATGCGGGCTAGGCAGGAAGAGAAGAAGGGGAGAAGCAGTGGAAGTGCCAGGGGGAGAGAGGAGTTTGGCAGGTAGGTGTCAAGTGCTAGAGGCAGTCCCAAGGGGAAGAGAGGAAAGGAGAGCCAAGCCCTCAGGGATCCCCTTCAGGATACTGAGAACCCTGCAAGGGGGCCGGGGAGGCTGCAAAGGGTGGGGTGGAGGAAAGGTTAGTTACAAGAGATGGGGGCAAAAGGAGGGAAGATGGGGGAGAGGAGGAGGGAAAAGAGGAACTGTCACCACATTAAAAAATGCAAAGCAGGAACAGCACCAAACTGACCTCTGTCACAGACAAGCCAACAGCCTTGAAAACAAACGAGAGGCGTGAAACTGCTGGCATGTCTATGAGACAGGTCTGTTTGCCGCTGTTCCTGCGTTCCACTTTTTATCATGGTGCATCAATAAAGAGATGAAAATGTCTATCCGGACTCTGGAGAGCGAGTGTTCGGTTCCTTTCCTGTGATGACACTCCCAAATTCTTACTTCCGCCTCTCCAAGTTAAAACATATACTTTAACTCTGCCATATGTACTGTAGCCCCTTTTTCCTCCTGTCAAGAAAAGATAATGATTCTCTTGGTAAATATCTTATTAGCCGATGCAGTCAGAATGTTGTACTAAAACACTTTTGACTCCACTTACGTCTGCAGCCCTCTCTCTTTCTTGTCACGCACACTACTGTGTGCCACAAAGCACAAAGCTCCATAACCTTCCAAATAATCGCATGAAAAACAAAATGGCTATTAAAAAAAAAAATAACGCCAGCTCCATGGCACCGAGCAAGAGGGTTCGATCGGCATGCTGGGGTGACCCGGGTTCGCGCCCCGAGCCCGGGTACCTGGAGCGGAGACCGGCAGGGGAGAGGTTTCACAAGCATCCATTGGACGCTTCCCTCTCAAGAGGGTAGGACAAGCCATGGCTCCTGTGAGTGGACTGGCAGACGATCTTGGAGTGTGTGTCTCGACACACCCTCCTGTATGTCTCCATCGCAGGGTGCCATCTTCATGGCTACAGTGTGAGGGCGGGACAGAACAGTGGAAAAACGGCTCCCTGATAACCAGATGACGAGTGCCCGGCCTGCACCACTACAAAGCCCCGGACCGACCCTGCGACAGCTTCCTGGTGTACGGAGTCGCCTGAAGGCACATCCCACTCGGAAGAGAGGGACCCTCCTGACACAGGGATATGTTGAGTTACCCGAGATAAGGTTGCAAGACAGGGTCAAGTGAATAGTGCGAGGTTGAGGTGGAGGTGTGAGGACATTGGTGCTCTGAAGGAGTGGCCGGCAGGAATGCCATGAGGAGGTGGAAAAATAGATAATACAAAAAAAAATAATAATAATAATAAATTACTGTAGCCAGACACCACTGCCGGACACACAGCACAGAACTTCATAACCTCCTGAACAGTCAGGTGGATACAAAACAGCTATAGAAGAGAGAGAGAGAGAAAAAAAAGATGGCGTGCAATCTCCTGCTATGCACCTCACTGTATAAGGCCCTGTTCACACTACAGCATGGTAATAGAAAACGTTTTTAAAACAGATTAATTATCCTGCTGTAGCATCTGTGTTGTAGCATCAAAACTGCCGCCAGTGTGTTGTAAACTGTTATTAAAAACAGTTTACAGTTAACTGGCCTGGTGGCGCTGAGGGCTGAGGCACTGGATGCCACACCTCACGCCGAGCCGGTGCCCTGGGTTCGGGAAAGTCCTCGGGTCATCAGCACGGAGGGGACGGAGCAGCCGAAAGCAGCTGTCCCCTCCCGGGTGTGGCTGCCCCTGCCCCCCGTAGTTCCGCTCCCGTCAGGCAGAGGTCCAAAGGGAAGCATAGGTGAGGGGGCGGTGGCGATTGCCAGGGGTAGGGCGAAGGCAGCCGTACCCGGGCGTGGTGTGTGCGCCTCCATGTGCGTGTCTGCAGGGGTCACAGGCTAGGGGAGAAAAAAGGAAAAAGCCACAAAACTACAAATTAAAAAAAAAAAAAAAAAAACGGTTTATAGCATCCACACTACTGTCTCTGGACAGAATAAATTATCAACCGGTTCACATGCGGGGATATCCAGCTTCATGAAAGGGAGCCATGCCTGACCATCCACACTGCAGGCAAAACCGATTTAACTTCTGAGACGTTTTTAAAATAGTGTTTAAGCCTAGGTCTTATCAAGGTTTAAACACTTCTTTTTTTTTTTTTTAATTATTATTTCTCCTTCCGTCCTGGTTGACAAACTATCCTGCCATCCTCCCAGTCCTGTCCCCCGACATTCATGCTTGCCTTCCCTTCTTCTCCCACTGCTTACTGCTCCGTGACAGGGTGGTGGGGAACCCCCCCCCCCACAACTCTACCCGCCAGGACCAGATCCAGTTCAAGGAGGTGATTTCTCGGGGGCGGCATCTGCAGAGGACGACTTCCATACTGCTCAACCAGGACCAGTTTATGCTTTTCTGCGGAGGGCCTGCAATGTGACAATGGCGGGCGCGCGGTTCACCAAGCAACCGTCGGTGGCTGCTCCAGCACCAAGCCCCTCTGTGCAGGGCGCTGGCGTGCCAACACCTAGCTTCTGCTAGGTGTCAGGTAGGTGCCGGTTTCTGTTTCCCACCCTCCCCGGGAAAGGAGAGCTGCCCCTTGGATGCCTGATCCTCTCCCACCCCAGCTGACCCCCAATGGGGTCGCAGCGTGGCAGGAGGTAAGGCATGATGCCTAAACTCTCTATGCCGCTGGGACAGTCTAAACGCAGTTTTAAAAAATGGATTACAAAGCATGTTAAGTGCGGACGCAAACCATGCTAGAGCACTTTAAAACGGTTTAAGCTCCTTAAACTGTTTTAAATACCCTAGTGTGAACAGGACCTAAAACACAAACAGTGTGACTGAAGGAGAAGATGGTGGGGCAGACAAAGTGCACATGATACAGGCCACACTATAACCCACTGAACTACACAGAAAGCCCAAATAATTACAATTACGGAAACCTCATTAGCTGACACTACCAAAACGTACAACAAAAACTACACTAGGACCCAGCAGGCGGAGGAACTGCTTCAACAAAAACTGATGCAAACATTTATACATAGAAACATAGAAAAACAGATGTGATAGCAGATAATGGCCGCTGGGCCAACCCAGTCTGCCCACTGTTTCTAACTTAAGTTTTATGAATTATATTTTTTAATATGTAAATATGCTTGTTTTGATTTTTACATACATTAAAAATATGAAAACAGCCAATCACAGCACTTACCCAGGACATGTATATCCACAACAAAATTAAGAATCCAATCCAATCCACTGTATTTCAATACATTTTCTTCATTTATTTGTTTCACACAACAAAACAGAGGGAAGAGGCCTAACTTGCCTCCCTGCCACATTTTTCCTGCCTTGGACTGCCTGATAGCAGAAGTTGGATGTGTTCCAATTCAAGCCTGGAACTGCAGCAGAACAAAGGAAGAAGGTTACCAGTACCACTTGCGTTCTGGACCAAAGAGTTGCTCCTGTGAAGCGGTCGGCCCAGCTAGTGTATGAGATGAATTTTGGATTGAGAGGTTTGCTCAGTGAATCTACTGTCCTAGCAACCGGACTGCATCTGAACTGTACAAAGTTAGTGCTGCTTTATTTGAATGTGCTGAATGTTTCTCGTGGGTTGAGATCTGCTCGCCTGCGACCCAATCCGTTATGCCAGCTGGAGGCTTCACCAGCAAGAAAACAAACAAACTTTGCCAGCCTGTTCATCCTGTCTGGGTCTTTGCCAATCTGGCCCAGATTGACTGCTCTGCACCAGACACAGTCATCGGCGAGAGACCAGCTTTGGGGATCCCCTGCGCAACAACGACTCGCATGTTGCGGCCACCTGGAGGGAAAAGCTGTGAAGAGGAGGTGCGTCATGTCGGCACTGCCTCCCCATGCTCATCGGTGAACACCACGAGGTCTCCATATCGCCTGCCATTCTGCAGCAATTTGGTAGCATGAGTACAATCAAGGTAGCTCCCTGCAACGGGTATTTAAATCATCTGTGGTATCATCGGATTTCTTTAACTTTCTGGGTTTTCAAAAGACTAAGCCAACCAGCGATGACTGTAAATAATCATCTTATTGTGCATGCTAACTGCCGTTCTTTCTACCATGGGCCCCAACATCTGCTGCATCGCCGGCAACGCCTCTGGCTAGCCAGTTTCCATCCTGGGT
This sequence comes from Neoceratodus forsteri, assembly GCA_016271365.2. Taxonomy (NCBI): domain Eukaryota; kingdom Metazoa; phylum Chordata; order Ceratodontiformes; family Ceratodontidae; genus Neoceratodus; species Neoceratodus forsteri. Next base: position 333,232,454 of record CM057456.1, on the reverse strand, counting down.
GCCCAGTGTTGTAGGACTGTCTATTTTGGGACTGAGAAGTGCATGCCAAACCCTGATTTAAATCAGAGTACAAATCATTTGCCTAAATTCATACCCCTTCCTTGTTCACGACCCCTAAATAAACCTGACTGTCTTTTTCCACGTTTAACCTGGCTAGTGTGCATATTATTAGTTGGGTTACAGTGCTAAAAGTGTGCAGTTGTCTTGCTAACCTTATTTTACAGGGGGCCTCCAGGAAACTTGCTGAAGGTCCAACCCTGGTGGTAAGTGTGAAGGGTATGTGCATATTATTACTGCTATATACTGACTGTGTGTTAACTGCTGTTAAAGGTTCCAAGCCACTAGGAGGGTTGGTGAGTGGTTATAGCTTCCAAGAGGGCTACAGCAGGATAGGCAGACACCCCAATACCATTACTGTGGGTGGAGGCACTATAATACTGAATCCAGGCCCCTTAACCTGTGCTCAGACATACAGGTAGGGGTAGTAACCTTACGGATAGCACCGCCTAGGGGTTACGTTAGTTGACCATCGTTTTAAAAGTATGTCAGCATCACAGCAAATGAAAAAGCTGCCCTTAGAAACTAAACCTATCTTTGATATTTATAGTGAATCTGAAAATGAACTGGTTGGTAGAATGGTAGCAACCTGAGCTGCAAATGCTATTTTTGCGAAATACAAATCAACCCGCTGGCATGCAAGCAGACGGATAACTTTTTTTTTTTTTTTTAAATTCAAGTTTATTTAAATTTCAGAGTCTGCATACCATAGCAACAGTTTACATTATAAACATGTTCATGCATGTCATGGATACTGTGAATCATTAAAGCCATATAAGGCATATTTTCCCCACTTTATCTCGTTTCCATCATATGATCCTGTTCAAGTTACTGTACCTTTCCTCTTACCTATGGGTCAAGAGCTCAGGTTCCCCTCCCGCAGCTCTCACAAGTCCTCCGACAGACCAGGCCACAAGCTCCATCTAGTCCATTTGTGGACATAACTATTTATCTTATGATTTATCTTATGTGTTAATTCTTCCATTTCCCTTATTTCTTGAATGATGGAGTACCACTGTGGCAGTTCAGGCGGATTGGGCGACAGCCACTTCCTCGTAACTGATTTGTGGGCTGCAGCCAATAGTAAACCCCAGAGGTACAGACTGTCTGAACTCTGCACCCCCGGAGGAGGTACCCCCAGTACCATATTCTTTATTGTGAGCTGTGTGGTAGAGGAGAACAACATCTCCATAGTTCTAGAGACCCCTTCCCAGAACGGCCGAAGAACCTCACACTCCCAGAAAATGTGTGAATGATGTGCCATTTGGGCACACAGCCCCTCCAACAGTGTGAAGTTGCCACCCTGCCCCATCTACTTTGAATTTCAGGTGTGTAGAAATATCTCACCCTCATCTTTCAGGCAAATTCTCGCCAGTTGGGCGAGAGTGTAGTTTTATTTACCGTCTGGAAGATTGCGTACCACTCCTCTCCAGATATTGTTAGCCCCATTTCCTGTTCCCATTTAGTTTTTGTTCAGATCAAGTCTCCTGTCCGAAGTTGTCTCATGGCTTTATATAGGGCTGAGATATGACCTTTCTTAAGGGTCCCCATGGATATAGAGTTTATTACCTCCAAGAGGTTATACGTTTGTGGTTTTGAGCCCTGAGGATTTTTAAGTGACTGAATATGTGTTCTGATCTGTAGGTAGTGACAGTGGTCTTGATTTCTTAAGTGGTATGTTTGCTTGATGGAGTGGAAGTCTAGTACTGTGTCTCCCCTGAGATAATCTGCCCCAGTCTGGTTAGGCCCAGTCTGGTCCACTTTCTAAAGGAGTGCTCCATCTTGGCTGGGAGGAAATTATCCGACCATGCAAACCAGTGAAGAGGCCATATTTCCCTGCCCAGATCATATCTGGACCAAAGTCTGTGGACCATTTTTATGGTGCCTTCAACTGCCACCAGTGCAGACTCCGTCCCCTTGCACAGAGAGGTATCTGCTACCCTTGCCCCGAGATGGGGGCCCTCGGACATAACAGTCTCCATGTCCCTCCAGTGAGCTTCATACGTCTCGGTGCTCCACAAGAGAGCATTTCTCAGGTATGCTGCCATACAGTAATCTTCTAAATTGGGGACCATTCTCCCCCCTTCCATTTTGTCTGCCTGCAGGAGCGCCATCCTTATTCTAGGTCTTCCAGGGTGCCAGATACATTTCGTAATTAGTTTATCCCATCCTCTGAAATGTTTCTTTGGGATAAATATTGGGAGGGACTGAAAGAGATACAAGAACCTTGGGAGGATGTTTAAAGTGATAGATTGGATTTTAGAATAAAGTGGCAATTTAAGGAGCTGCCATTTGGTGAGATCTTGTTGGAGTTGGGTCTGCAGCGGGCCAAAATTTGCAACAAACAGTTTCCCTAGGTGTCTTGTGAGCTGTATCCCGAGATATCTGATTTTTTGTTTATTCCAGTTTAATGGTAGTAACTTAGTTATTTCTGGGGGGGGGGGTTGTAAAAGAATTTAAGGATTTCCGTTTTCTCTTTGTTTAGCGTATACCCTGCGTGAGTGCCAAATTCTGTGAGTATATTCCAAATTTTGGGGATCGATTTGTTGGGGTTTGTGATGTAAAGCAAGACATCATCTGCGTATAGTGAGATTTTGTGTTCAGTGTCCCCTATCTCCCTATCTTAACCCCTTCTACCTCTGGGTTTCCCCTTATGGCACATGCCAACGGTTCTATGTATAGGAAAGATACTAAAGGGACAGAGGGCATCCCTGTCTAGTCCCACGACCCAGCATGAATCTATCTGATATATTCCCATTTAATCTGACATAGGCCTGTGGAGCTGCATAGAGAGTCTTGAGAGCATCCATCATGACCTGGGGAATGCCAAACTGTCTTAGGACAGCAAACAGGAAGGACCATGACACCTTATCAAACGCTTTTTCGGCGTTGAGACTCATCAAGCAGGCTGGGGTTTTATCTGAAGAGGTCCTGTTTATGATGTTAATAGTATGTCTGACGTTATCTGGGGCCTGACGGCCTGGAATGAAACCTGTTTGGTCCTTGTTAATTAGGCATGGGAGAAGAGCATTCAATCTGGTGGCCAGAATAGAGGTAAAGATCTTGTAGTCAACATTAAGTAACGAGATGGGTCTATATGAGCTACATTCAGTCAGGTCCTTACCCTGTTTATGTATTACTGTGATACTGGCATAGTCCAAAGAGGGAGGGGCTGCCCCCCCATCCACCCAGACCCCGCTAAAGGCCCAGAGAAGGTGAGTAGCCTGCTCCCTCCTAAGTTTTTTGTATATTTCCCCACTGAATCCGTCCGGGCCTGGGCATTTCCCAGGTTTCAGGTGTGTAATGGCTAAGTCCACCTCAGCGTGGTTTATGAGAACAGCCATAGCAATCTGTTGGTCTTGGGTGAGGGTTGGTAGATTTAGGGATTCTAGGAAGTTATTTTTCCCCATTATGGGAGACTCGGGTTGAGGTAAATATAGTTGCCTATAATATTTCACAAAGGAATCCATCACTTGATCCTTCTTATAAGTTGGGGATCCTGTTTTGGGGTGTTTTATCTTTGTAATGGTTGCCCTGGCTTGCCTCTGTCTGAGCTTAAATGCCAGCATTTTGGCAGCACGAGCACCTCCTTTGTAATAAGATTGTCGTAAGTAGGAGTCGTTCTCAAGACTCGGATACTGAAGAAGGGGTTTGGGCTGAAAGAGTAGAAGGCTGAACTTTTCAAAGTAATGTTTCACTATTTCTTTACTTGCTCGATTAAAATTAGCTGAATAATTCGGGGAACTTATGGGTCCCTGTTTGAAAAGCTTCGAGCGACACCCTCTTCTGTCACAATTTTTCTATGAACTTTATATAAGGACATGATCTGAAAGAGAGCTATAACAACAGAGGGGGTTAAAGTTGATTAAGTGGGTGTTGAAGTTCTATAGCCTCTAGATGGCGATATGTTAAAATAACCTTTTGTTTAATTATGTTTTTTGTCTCTTTTCTAGGGACTGTTATTGAAATGACAGAGAACAGAAGTTTACTGCCTTACGGATGTTTAGGAAGAAATGTACCTTCTTTAGATAAATGGTATGATACCAGGAACCTGTATAGGGTACGGCGTATTGGATATTAATTATAGTCTTTTAGAACACTGTATTATTCATACTGCTCATGGGGCTGCTTTCAACAGCTTTATAATGAATATGTCTCATAGCATATATTTAGATTTCCTCCTAACGAGGTATCAAAATATTTGGGATACAAAAATCCTTTGATTAATGAGCTTGTTTCTCTATGGAAAATATAACATGTATGGCTGTCTCAGATGTGGATGTAATTGTGTATAAATACATGCCAATCATAATAAAAATAAAGTATTAAAAAAAAAGATTGTCGTAAGTAACAAAGGGATTTTTCTAGTTCTAGTTGGTGAAGTCTTGCAGGCGAGTTTTGGTTTCTTTGATCTGCTCATCTAGCTGTTTTGTCCATTTTAGTTTTTGCTGAGATTCTAAATCTCTGAGGCGGGTATTCAACTGCTCTAATTGGATTTTCCTTTCCTTTTGTTTGTAGGCCCCGATAGAGATGAGCTTCCCTCTCATCATAGTTTTTATAGTGTCTCAGACTATCTGGGGGTCCGTGTCGGTCTGGGAGTTATGATTCAGTGTCTGGGTAATGACCTCTACAAGTTTGTCTAGTGTTTCTTTATCTCTCAGGAGGGAGGCATTTAGCCTCCATTGGGTTTTCCTTCTGGGTAGGTCAAGGTCCCACTCCAAGAATAGGGGTTGGTGATCCAAGTGAACTGCAGTTCCCACCCATAGGTGCCTGAAGCTGGGCAGGTCTCTGGCGTGTGTCAAAAATATGTCAAGTCTAGAGTCAATTTTAATTCTGGGGGAATAGCATGTAAAGTCTCTGGCCTGGGGATATCTTTCTGGCCAGATATCTTTTAACCCCACCTCCCCCAGAAACTTATGAAAGAGTCTGGCTGTCCAGGTACCCTGTGTGGGGATTTGGGACGTAGTGTCCATCTGTCTGTTCAAAATGAGATTCTAGTCACCTCCCAGAAGTAGTGTTCCCTTAGTTTTCTCCAGAATCATCTTAATTAGGTCGGAAAAAAAAGTGAAAGGAGAGCTTGGAGGGGCATATACATTGGCTAATGTCACACAGGTATCCTGAACTCTGCCTATAACAATGACAAACCTCGCCCCCCGGGTCAGCCACAACATATTCCTCTTCAATGGAATGGATTTCGAGACCAACACCCCCCCCCCTTTTTTTTCCCTCTGTCCAGAGATGCATGAAAGACTCTGGGTTAGGCTTTGCTTTTAAGCTTAGTGGCTTCGTGAGAGGCGAGGTGAGTCTCCTGCAGGAAGACAAAATGGCTATGCTGCTCTCTGAGGAACGTAAGAACTCTTTTCCTCTTGACTGGACTGTTAAGTCCATTTACATTGTATGTTAGTACTTTCGCACTTGAAGGGGACATGTTCTCTTTTTCTTGCTTGTATAAATCTGTATGTCTTTCTATGGCCTAGGTTTCGACTTCACTGATGTCCAATAGGCAAGCAGTCTCAATTTGATCCAATCAGTTTAACAACAAACTTACAAACTATTAATTCAATACAAATCTAGTTTCAAACACAAACTACAGTCGTGGCCAAAAATATTGACGCCCTTGCACTTTTTCAAATAACTCACAGCTTCCTCTAAACATAAGTTGAAATTAACAACAGTACAGTATTTGGTCTCCATAATCTTTATTTCTCTGTTAATATTACAGAACCTTTGTTTTTGATTCAGAATTTAATATATCCTTTTAAATCAGAAAATGAAAAGAAATGGCATTGACAAAATTATTGACACCCAAGACTTAATATTTGGTAGCACAGCCATTGGTCAAAATAACTGCAATCAATCACTTCCTATAGCCATGGATGAACTTCCTGCACCTCTCTACTGGCAGTTTGGCCCACTCTTCTTGTGCAAACTGCTCCAGTTCGCCCAGATTTGAAGGGTGCCTTCTCCCAACTGCTGTTTTCAGATCTCTCCACAGATTTTCAATGGGATTTAGATCTGGACTCATTGCTGGCCACCTCAGAACAGTCCAGCGTCTTGTCTTGAACCATTCCTGGGTGCTTTCTGAAGTGTGTTTAGGGTCATTGGCCTGCTGGAAGACCCATGACCTTCGACGGAGACCCAGCTTTCTGACACTGGGTTCAACACTGCGCTCCAAAATGGCCTGGTAATCTCCAGATTTCATGATGCCATGCACATGTTCAAGGCACACAGTGCCAGAGGCAGCACAGCAACCCCAAAACATCACTGGACCTCCTCCATGTTTGACTGTAGGGAAGATGTTCTTTTCTTTGAAGGCTTCATTTTGTTTTCTGTAAAAATAGAGATGATGTGCTTTACCAAAAAGCTCTAATTTGGTCTCATCTGTCCACAGGACATTCTCCCAGAAGGATTTTGGCTTGTTCAGGTGTGTTTTGGCAAACCCCAGTCAGGCTTTCTTATGTCTCTCTCTCAGCAGTGGGGTCCTCCTGGGCCTCCTACCACAGAACCCCCTTTCATTAAGTTGGCAACGGATGGTGCGAGTTGAAACTGTCGTACCTTGTGTCTGAAGGTCAGCTTGAATCTGTTTGGCAGTTGATCGAGGTGCTTTCTCCACCATTCGAACAATCCTGCGCTGCAATCTTCGATCAAGTTTTCTCTTGCGGCAATGTCCAGGGAGGTTGGCTACAGTGCCATGGGCCTTAAACATCCTGATAACATTACGTACGGTGGAAACAGGAACATCAAGGTCTCTGGAGATTGATTTGTAGCCTTGAGATTGTCCATGCTTGGCTACAATCTTCTGTCTGACCTCCTCAGACAATTCTCTGGCTGTCTCTTTTCTCCATGCTCATTGCGGTACACACAGTGACACAAAACAGCAGAATGAGTCCTGTTCTCTACTCAAACTGGTTGAATGAGTGATTTTTATATTGCAGGCTCCTGCAACTCACCACAGGTGAGTTCAATTCCAAGGAGAAGGAGAATCACCTGCTTGAAATTTAATTATTTCTAACTACTTCTAAAAGGTGCCAATAATTTTGTCCGGGCCATTTAAGGATTTCTGTGTGGAATAAGCTAAGACTTAGTACATTTTTCTGCTTTTTGTGTTTTATTCCACTGCAAACCAAAGAAACATACGTGGATACCAAAATATTTTTTTAATTTCAACAATTTTCTGGAAGGAATGGTGCATTATTAGAAAAAACTGCAAGGGCGCCAATATTTTTGGCCACGACTGTATATACAATATGCCTTAAATACAGGTTACTCACAGGTAACAGGAGTTCTTGGAATGGTATATGTTATTCATCCACACTGTTTGGCAGGTTCCTTGCTGCTTTAAATCTTGCCGGAAGGTCTTCAAGCTGGCTCCTCCCACCCGGGTGGTAAAACTCTTGGCTCCGCCCCTTGATGCCAGATCTAGCCTGCTGGAAGCCAGGTTGTGCATCGAAGCCGGGGAGGTCAGGTGGGTCATGTGGATGAACAACATATACCATTCCTAGAACTCCTGTTACAGGTGAGTAACCTGTACTTCTAGGGACAGGGATATGTTGTTCATCCACACTGTCTGGCAGACTCCTAGCAGTTCTCCAGGAGGAGGGAGGCAAAGCGCACACCCCCTACTTGGGAAATAAAGACTGGAGAACCGAGGCCCCAAAACCAGCATCCCAGCGTAATTCAAGGTCGATGTGGTAGTGGGTGATGAAGGTGTGTGCTGACTTCCAGGTAGCAGCCCTGCAGATTTCCTGGATAGGGATGTCCCTGAAGCAGCCACCACCGATGCAGCGGTATGGCGTGGTAGAATGAGCCTTACCCTCTGGGAGGCTCCATGCCTGCCAATCTATAGCAGAGATCTATGCAGGAGGTGACCCACCTGCCTATCGTCCGCTTGGCTGCAGGTCTGCCAGGTGCAGCTTCAGCGTAGGTGACAAACAGCTGGCGAACCTCCTCCGAACTTCAGCCCCACCTTGTAATAAGCGAGCGCCTAGGGTCCAAAGTATGGGAGCCTATATTCGGCCTCCGAGGTGTGACTGGGGTAGAACACCGGCAGAGTCAACACCTGGTTAAGGTGAAACTCCGACATCACCTTCAGAAGGAATTTCGGGTGGGGACACAGGACAACCTTGTCCCTGTGGAAGACCAGATAAGAAGACTCGATGGAAAGCACCTGGAGCTCTTCCATCCTTCTGGCTGATGTGACAGCCACCAAGAAGGTGGTCTTCCACGACAGGTGAGAGATGTCACACCTGTGCATCGGTTCGAATGGCTTGCCCATGAGCTTGGCCAATACCAGCAGTAGATCCCACGGAGGTGGAGTTTGTCGCACCGAAGGGGATATGTGATCAAGGCCTTTGAAAAGCGCCCAACCACCTTCTCCTGCGCCTAATTGCTTCCTGGCCCGCGCCTGCAAGCAGAGATGATGCCAGGTGCACCTTAAGGTCGCCAACCAAGCCCTTGCTGAGAAAGGGACCACAGGTAGTCCAGAATGCTTGCCAGGGACAGGAGGAAGGGTGCAGGCCCTTGCCTGACACCAAATGGAGAATCTCTTCCATTTGAAGGCGTAGCATTTTCTGGTCGACTTGATGGGACGCTTCAACGAGCGTTGGTGAGGACCTCGGAAAGACCCAAGGCCTGGAACTCTAGCTCAGGAACCAGGCTGTCAGGGCAGGGATTGAAGGTCCGGATGGAATACCTTCCCCTGATTGACTGAGATCAGGTCCGGGCGGGCTGGAAGCTGCCTCAGGAGCCTGGAGCTGAGACTGAGGAAATCTGGATACCAGAACTGGCGATGCCAGTCTGGGGCTACCAGAATCACCTGCGCCTTGTCCCTCCACACCTTGAGAAGCACCTTGTGGATCAAGAGAAATGGGGGAAAGGCGTAGAAGAGGCCCGGGGTCCACGGCCTCGAGAAGGCATCCCCCTGCAGTGAGCCCTGCTGAATGGGGGCGGGCATGAAACAGTCTCAGCTTCGCATTCTCCTTGGAGGCAAACAGATCCACCTGAGGCGTGCCCCAGTGGGACAACAGATCTTGTACTACCTCCGGCAGGAGAGACCACTCGTAGGACGCAGCCCCTATCCGGCTTAGGGCATCGGCCAGAGTGTTGTAGGCTCCTGCCACATGGATGGCAAACAGATCCGCCTCCAAGCTGCGCACGAGTGACCAAATGCGGAGAGCTTCCCTGCACAGAGACACGGAGCGCGTCCCGCCCTGGCAGTTTAGGTAGTACATGGTCGTGATACTGTCCGTCTAGACCTGAACCAATTGATCCCGCAGAAATGGGCGAGGACGGTGAGGGCTAGACGAACTGCTCGAAGCTCCAGCAGGTTGATGTGGCATCAGGACTCCCAAGGAGACCAGAGGCCGTGCGCTCTGTGCTCCCCCAGATGGGCACCCCAACCCATCAGAGAGGCATCGGTCGATAGAGAGACCATCGGCTCGGGGTGGACGAACGGGATGCCCTCCCGCAGATGTGCTGGAACGGTCCACCACTGGAGAGCGTTCCACATCCCCTGGGTCACTGTCACTAGCTGATCCAGCGGATCAAAGTGCTGTGACCATTGGCTGGCCAGCCCCCATTGAAGGGGACGCATGTACCAGCGGGCCCAATGGACCATGCTGGTGCAGGCCGCCAAGAGGCGCAGGAAGTCCCGGGCAGGGTGCAATTGCCCAACCTGAAATGATTGGGCAAAGGAGGAAAGAACCTCGGCGCTGTCCGCCGGGAGCCGTGCTCTGGCTCGTAGAGAGTCATGCTCTGCCCTGATGAATTGGATCACCTACTTTGGCACGAGTTCCAACTTGGCCTCGGTGATGAGGAGGCCAACCTGAGAGCAAACCTGGAGAGCCAGATCTCTGGACTGTTCCACCTCCATTCTGGAGGGGGCCGCAATCAGCCAGTCGTCCAGGTAGGGGTGCAGAAATGCTGTCACCACTGCCATACATTTGGTGAAGACCCTGGGAGCGTGGGAAAGGCCGAAGGGCATGGCCCGGAACTCGTAGAGGGATCCCTCTGCCCTGAAGCGGAGGAATCTCTGGTGGGACGGACGGATTGGGACGTGAAAGAACGCGTCCTGGAGGTCCAGAGAACAACCACACGCCTCATTCCAAGGATGGGATTATCTGAGCCAGAGTGACCATCCTGAAGGTCAGAGACCTTAGGAACCTGTTCAGGTCATGCAGGTCGAGAATGGGGCGCCAGCCCCCCGTCCGTTTTGGGACCAGGAAGTACCTGGACACAAACCCCGGGTCTGGAGGAGGATCCGCCATCTTCATGATCACCTCTTTTTCGAGGAGCAGGGCGATATCAGCTTGGCGAGCCTACAGAGAGGCTGCGGACCCCGGAGCCGTCCGAGGGGCGATGGCTCGGAAGGGCGGGGCCTGCTCGAACTCCAGAGGCAGGCCCTTTCCTACCACCTCTAATACCCAGCGGTCCATGGTGATAGCGGACCAGGCGGAAAGAAAGTGGCGGAGCCATCCCCCCACGGTGAGAACCCAGGGGGGAGTGACGAGGCTGGGGGCGGACCAGCCGAGGGACCTCCTGGGCCTTTTCCTCCCTGTTCCTTATTAGATGAAGCTGCAGGCTTGGCTTTGGGATGCCAAGCGCGAGCCTGCTGGCCCTGGTGTTGGTGGTGTTGGGCCGGACGTGCCGCAGCTGCAGAAGGGCAAAAGGACTTATGTTGTTGTTGTTGACGGCCCTTATCCTTCTGGGCGAAGGTGACCGAGTCCAGAGTGGCACTGGACTTCTTGATCCGCTGGAGGTGACCTTCCACTCCAGGGCCGAAGAGGTCGGTCCCCAGAAAGGGGACATCCGCTAGTTCATGCTGGGTATCCACCGTGAAGGTGGATATCCTCAGCCATGCTCTGCGGCGTATGGCCACTGCAGCCACAACTGATCTGGCACAGGAGTCTCCAATGTCCAGAGCCGTTTGGAGCTGCTGTTTCGCCACCGCCCTTCCCTGGTCCAGTACCTGCTTGACCGTGGTCTGCAGATCAGCCGGGAGATGAGGGATCACCTCATCCAGGGAGTCCATGAGGGCGTGGGAGAAGTGTGCCATCAGCATGGCCAGGCTGGCCTGACGGAGGCCAGGGGAGGACACAGCATGCACCTTGCGCCCGGCATAGTCCAGCTTTTTGGACTCCTTGTCGGGGGGCTTATCCACATCCCTAGCATTCCCAGAACACCAGAAAATGCTATCGGTGACCAACCCCTCGGCGGGGGGGTGTTCCGAAAAACCGGACAAAGAGCCGGTAGGGACCGCATACTTCCTGGCCATCCTGGCCAAAGGCGCAGGACAGGAAGCAGGCTGCTGCCAGAGCTTGAAGGTTGGGCCAACAATGGCTTCAGCCACCGGAAAGGCCTCCGTGGGTGAATCCCCTCGGTCCAGTATCTCTGTTAGGGGATACTTGGCCCTCTTGGATACGGGCTTGAGCTGCATCCCGTTAAGACTCCGAGATGAGCTGAAACAGACCCATGAAGGACGATGGGCTTTCGTCCATCGACTGGCCCCCAGAGGACTCCAGGTCAATGGGCCTGGAGAACAGGGAGGAGTCGTCATCGGACTCAGAGGAGTCCGCAAAGAGCTGCCTGGGGCCTGAGCCACCCTTCACCTGCCGAGGATGGTCGGGAGTGAGGGTGACTGACAACCTGTGGGGCAGGCCCTGACCCGACCGAGAGTCCTTGGTCAGTGCCCCCGATTTCGGTTGTGGAGGTGGAGGTTCCACCATAATCGGTGGGGCAGCTGGTTTCAGCCGAACAACTGGCCCAGGCTTGGGCACCTCAGCTACAGAGAGGGTTGTTTCGGCGGCAGGTGACAGCCACTTGATGGCCAGGGAAGTCGGCGTCGGCTTGCTCCCGGACAGAAGTAACTGCTGCCACATCAGGTCCTCGAAGCGCCGATGCAATTGCGTAAAGCCTCTTCCGGATGAGGAAAATGAGGACGAAGCGCAAGTGTGCCGCTTACTTTGCGCAGAGACCGAGACCGCTGATGTCGGCGGATCGGCTGGACCGAGCGATGTCAGAGACCGAGATCCTCGGTGTTTCCAAGGACAGGTCTGGGAAGGGCAGGGGACACCCGCCTTCCCTCAGCTCGGAAGCCTTGACCGGGGACTCCGGCACGGGCGCGAGGCAAGTTCTCAGTCTCCCTGGGAACGGTGAAAATGGGTTGTCGGTTTCACCAGTCGACAGCCCGTCCGATGGGTCGAAAAAATCGACCGCATTGGACAGGTGTCTCGTCCGGCTGACCTGGCGGGACACTGTGAAGCCAGCGGCCTTAGCCGCAACCCCGACCGAAGTTGAGTGTCGACTGTCCGGGGAAGGGGACCTCTCCCGCTCCCACGAATGCCGACGGTGGGACTTACCTTTCGAGTCCTTCTTTTTGGACCGAGAAGAATGTCCTGGTGGCCCCTCTCCCTTCGTGGAAAGGGACTGGCAAAGCTCCTTAAAAGAAGCTGAATATGAGGTACCCAGAGAGAGTGGGATAAATGCCGCGACAGAGGAAGAGGATGATGCGGCCTGTGCCACCTCCTCCTAGAGGGCGATCATCTGCTCGAGTTGCTCAGCCGAGCCAGCCGCCGTGGTAACCGTTCAACGGGCCTCCTTCAACTTCACCGGCAGGTAGCGCTTCTCGGGGCACCCTAGCTTTAACTGGGCAGCGCGGTCTTCCAGGACGTTGGCCGAAAACGAACGGCATAACTCGCAGGCCTGCGGCTTATGGTCTAGGCTGAGGCAGTAGACGCAAGTGGAGTGCGGATCCGTCCTGGACATTTTGTGCCCACATGGGCACCGCCGAAAACCGGGAGTCAATTTGTCCATCGCAGCCACAAGGGAGTAATTTGACCGAAGTCTTGAAAATTTGAGAATAAGTTTCGGGCGAACCGAAGAATTAGGATCCAGTCTACACGCAGAGCGTTAAGGAGGGAACCTGAGCTTCTAAGCGGTAAGGAAGATCAGGCGTCATGGGGCGGAGCCGAGAGTTTTACCACACGGGTGGGTGGGAAGAGCCAGCTTGAAGACCTTCCTGCAAGATTTAAAGCGGCAAGGAACCTGCCGGACAGTGTGGATGAACAACATATCCATGTCCCTAGAAATGTAGTTTAGTCTACTGATAGGCAGGCTTCCAAGGTCTAGTAGCCAAATTTTGGCGCCTAGGTTGCACTTCTCTTAAGTGCACAAAACCCGACAGATGGATTGGGTATATTTATACTCTAGTGAGTATCTCTTGCATTCTCCAGAGAGTAATCTACGTCAGATTTCTGAAATAGGATAGATTGAACTACCTTACGATGCACCGGGGTGACCCTTTTGAGGTGGAAATATTCCTCCTATTATTAATTTGACCCTGCGTTGCAGCCAGTCCATGTGGACTGTGCTTGGAATGGAAGTTCCCACCAGGTCTGCGAGGGTAAGAGTTTGCCTCTAGGATGGGACCATCACCGGGCTTCTGCATCTGGGGTATCCGTTGGGCGTTGCTCATTAGGTGCCTATAGGGCACTTTCACTTAGGGCTCCCAAAAGGATAAGAGAGTGCCAGGTCCCATTCCCTAGCCTACATCAAGAAGAAAAACAATAAGTGCAACTCATAACACCTTATAAATACAGTTAACATGATAACTTAGCTCAGGGGATTTCTAAAGAAAGTTGCGCCCGAGCTCGGGATGAAAGATGAACAAAAACATTTTAAAGTAGCCAAACCTTGTGAACCCTTGTGTGAGGCTCCAAAAGCCTCCATGATCAAAGTGACTTTCCGGTCCCCCCCCAAAAGAAAGAGTGGACCATCATCATGTATTCCCCTAGTCTGTGGGAGCCGATTTAAAGGAGTCATGGAGGATTTCTCCGTTCCTTAGGTATCAGGGGAGTGGGCCGTATCCACAGATAAAGTTAGACTATGGGCCCTTAGGAATACAAGTCACAAGGGTTTTATAAGTAGAAGGATACTTGCATAACAGTGTTTGTTGTTGCTCAGGCAGTCTCTGAATGATTTGCCTCAGGTCTGATCTGATCCTCACAGTTCCTGCTTCCTCCAGTCTTGTCTGCAGTATGATGCCATTGAGGAGAGCATGTAGAGAATGGCTTCAGGATCGCCGTTACATCAGCGCAGAGATTGGTCTGCGTCAAACTGCTGTGTGCCCTTTCCCTTATAGCCTTTCGGTGCTACAGACCATGCCGATTGGAGCAGCTCTTTCTCCACTTGTTTTTTATACAGTGGAGGGAGAGATATACCCAGGTTCTCCAAGTATGGTTGCACTGCTAGCAAATCTTCGAAGATTCCAGGGCCTTGGTCTGTCTCTATTCGAAGGCGCGCAGGATACAAGATCTGTGCTTTTTGATTTCTGCCCCTGAGTTGTTTGATTATGGGCCATAGCTTTTTCCTCTGATATTGCACTTGCATGGTATAATCATTGTCTAGGGAAATGCGACTTCGTTGGAAGGTGATGTACTTCATTTTCCAAGCCCGATTAAGCAGCTCCTCCTCCTTCATCGTGTAGTGTGTAAGTCTGATTACGAAGGACAGAGGTTGAGCGCCAGCATTAGACGGCTTAGGGGTAAGAGATCTGTGGGCTCTAGCCATGCTCAAGTCAAAGTCCTCCAGAAGGCCCAGGGCATCTCTGAGGACAGCCTGCAGGAAGGAGACTACATTCGGGGCTTTACCTTTGGCGCCCTCCGGGATCTCATATATTCTTATATTTTGTCTCCTACTACGTCCTTCTAAGTCTTCGATGTTATGATTTAATTCTCTTTCCCTGGCGAGGAGCTCTAACAGAAGACGATCCTGGTGGTCCGTTTGCTCAGCGACGGTGGTCAATCTAAGCTCCAGCTGGTCTGCTCGATGTTCAATGCTGCTGATGTCCGAGTGTATATCCGTAAGGGTTTTATCTATTTTGCTACAGTTCAGGCTGTTTGTAGGGTGCCAGACCCCACACACACACACATCCATTTTGGGATCAAAAAGTACCTGGACACATAACCCTGACTGGCCAGGATATCCAGGACACAGTTTATTGCCCCTTTTGCAAGGAGCTGAGCAATGTACCCCAAAGGGCAGACAGCATGTCCTGTGACACCCTGGACTCCCGAGTGCATGGAGGCAGTAAGGCAAGAGAGCTTCAAAGTCCACAGGTAACCCTTTGCCCACTACATCCAACACTCACTTTTCTGTTGTGATAGCAGACCAACAAGGCATGAAGTGACGTAGCTGACCGCATACGGTAAGAGCAGACAGAAACAGGCCAGGTGGAGGGGATGCAGGGGCACCGGCGGCTGCAGCCAGAGGGGTGCTACCACCCCTGCCCCCCCTTCTTAGAACCTTTGCCCCAAGAACTTGGGCTTGCGGAGCCAGGCCTGGTATTGCCCCTGCTGGGGATGCTGCCAATGAGGCTGTGGCTGACAGGACCACTTACTGGGAAGCCTGCTTCAGCTTTTTTTGTAACTTCAGTTTACTGAAGTCACAATGGGAAAGACATGCATTACACATACTTGTTATCAAGGCAACTATCTTAATAACTCTGGTAAAAATGTGTTACATTGGAATACTAGGTAAGTATAAACAGTTTAAAGCATAGCGATCGACATCTTAGCTACTAAACAATAAACAAAAGTGCAGTAAAGAACCTTGCAGCTTTACAGTCCACTGTTTGTAAAAGTCCATATATCTGTTGGTAAATTCATAGGTAATAAAATCGTCCTGCCTTTTGCTCTAGTCGATCAGGCAAGTTCCAGCTGTAGAAGCAGAAGGTAGTTATAAAGAACCTGTTTGCTCTACACTGTACCTGTGCAATCATATCACTGGGGCTTGGTATATACCCCAATACAGTAATTACCACCTTCAGTTTGATGGTTGATATTTGCCAGACCTGAGTCTCTCAGTGGAGAGGCTAGTAGCTGGTGCCAAGGCTGCTATATTTCTAAAAGTTTAGGCTTTCTGAGTTGTAGAATGGCAGTGATACATTCTATTGTTTCTGTTACCTTCCCTCTCCATGTGTCAGCAGTGGAGAACAGCAAGGATAACCAATTTAGGGTGAGACATTTCAAAGTTGCCACTCTTTGCATTTGCCCAATTTAATCTTATTCTTAGGGTCTGTTAAGAGATCTGGGAATCCCAGGACAAGGTGATTAAATGTAACGGGAAATTGTCTTGCTAATTTTCTCTGCATTGCCTCATGTATGTCCCTCCAGAAGGATGCCACTATTGGGTAGTCCCAGAAAATATGTTAGTGCGATCCCACTTTACCATACTGTCTCCACCAGGAGTCTGAATGTGTGGAATGAAAATGTTTTGCGACTGTGGGAGTCCTACAGTACCTAACAAGGACTTTCCTGGGAAGCCGGCTTCTTAGGCTTCTTTCTCGGGTCCTTCTGGGTCGATGCCAGAGTCCAGGGTGGCACTGGACTTTTCAATATGGGTGAGATGTCCTTTCACCCCAGGACCAAATAGGTCAGTGTCCAAGAAAAGGACAATGGCCAGCTTGTGCTGGATGTCTGCTGTGAAGGTGGACAGATGCAGCCAGGCCCTGCAATGCATCCAGACAGCCGTTGCCATGGCTCCCATTCTTTTATGTATATCATGTATTTGACCTTACTGTATATGTCTGTATGCTCTCCTATTCCCCTACCCCCAGGGCGAATCTGGAATCGAGTAGCAGCCTGCTCAGCATGCCTCCCTGGTACAACACTTAAATAAATAATTGGGCACATGACTCGCTAATGTCTCTGGCCATCTGGAGCTAGTGTTTATCCAGCGACTGACCTGATGACTGTCACCACTGACTGCTGATCAGCTGGGCGTTGAGGGAAGACTGCATCGAAAACTCCCGTCAAGCAGTAACAGAAATTGGGCATCATAAAGACATAACAAGACTGATGGAGAGTCGAGGACACCACAGCTTACACCTTTTTTGCAACATGATCAATCTTATGGGACTACTTGTCCAGTGGCTTGTCCACATCTCCCTGGTTTCTGGACTTGCGCAACACCGAATCAGTCACCAACCCTCAGCAGGGGTGTGGTACGAGAAACCACAAAGGGACCCAGTACGGACCACATATGTCTGCACCATAGTGGTAGAGGGTGCCAGGCAGGATACTGAATGCTGTAAAAGCCCCAGGACCAGTCCCCAAATGGCTTTAGCCCCGGGAAAGACAAACCCCGGGGATTTGTCTCTATCCAAAATGTCCGTAAAGGGGTACTTAGCCATTTTCTGGCTTGGCTCTAGTGGGACTGACATGGACTCCGATATTAAATGAAAAAATGCAACAAAGGACACCAGGCCATGCTAGGTGGACAACTCTTCGACCAACACCCTGCTGAGGAGGAAAGTCCCTGAAGCCACGGACTCATAATCTGAGTCATCTGAGGAAGCATTTCTCACCACGGACCACCTGGGTACCCTGTGCAAGGGGTGATCTGCACTGACAGCTGGCCTGGCAAATCAGTGGCTGAAATGGCCTCATTGGTCGGAGCGCCCCCCATCTGCTGCGGTGGTGGTGGCTCCACCTAGAGGGGTGGAGAAGCAGTTCTGGGAAGCACCTGCTTGGCATGGACTGGCAAGGGCATGACTGCAAGATGCCAGTTGCTCAGAGGTCCAGAGGGTAGCGCTCTACCCTGCCCCACTGTTGTCAGAGAAGTTCTATGCAGGAACAGCACAGCTTACAACAGTGCCTCTCCTCGCCTGAGGATGATGAATTTTAGGAGCGTTGACAGCAATGCCTCCAGGTTGAGTGGAATTGCAAGCGAGAATGCCTCAATGGATACCTTGACCAAAACCTCAACTGTCGATCGAATAATCGATGGTAAGGGGAGCCTTCCGACTCAATGTGGTATACCAAATAACAAATCAAGGTAAATGTTGCACTTGGGATGTAGGAAGCAGTTTTGAACAAGGCAGCGAGCCTACTAACGGAAATCAAGGTAAGCTCTGCATTCATGGACCCTGATAAAAAGAACGTCATGGCGAAAAAATATTTTTAAGTTCCAGTTATTGTGTGGCATCAGTAGAATAACAGTTTGACTTGGACCCTAAGCCCCGGCACTTCAGCTCTATCCGGGTCTTCGTCAGGGGTGGGTCCAGTACACATCATGAGATTCTACCATTTATGTGGTACATTTACATTTAAAGTGAAACACACATTATAATATATTTACACATTTTATATTCTGAATCCATGGCTCAAGTATGACAAATATACATAAAAAAACTTGGTGGAGATATAAAACACAAAAGAACACAAATGTTTACTTAAAGCATTGATACTAGAAAGATTAACCAAACAAATTAAATAAGTTCATGTCTCCTCTAGTCTATATATACAGTAACGTCAAAAATTTTTTTTGAGGTGGTTAGATCTCTATTTAGAGTTATATTAGCACAAGATCTCTTAGGCTAATAAGTCTAAAGGTTATTTGCTATTAAAGTGGACCTTCCCCAGTCACTTTGACTTTGATGCATTAATTACCCCTTCTTGCACTGATTCTGGAATTGTATTTCATTACTGTCTGCTGCAGTTAATTTTTGCATTCTGAGCTACTAAAAACTGCAGGGTGTACCAGAGCTTCTATAGCAAGCCTGGTGTTGCTGTGGGCCCAGGGTTATACTGCTGACATCATTGTAGGGCAGAGTCAATTTCACACAAAAAAAACACACTGGCAAGGCATTTAGATTTTGGCATAATGCATTGCTAACAGGGTGTCTTGGGGAAGGGGAACACAGTATGTACACTGAGTACTGGCAGGTTTCCCTTACAACATTTTTGCAACTGTATGGTACTGAACAGTGTGAGTCACTCCTCTATCCGACAATGATGTCATCAGGAGCTAGCAGCCCAGCAAGCTGAAAAGCAAAGGCAAGTGCAGCAGGGCTCAAAAACAAATCCAAATTATGGAAGGCAGAGTAAACCTTGGCCAGAAATGACAAATGCATACGCCTTTTCAGGTCTAGTGCTGCATATAATGGCCCAGATATTCAAAAGGGTTGCGCATGGCGCAACAGTGTTGTGCCATGCACAACCCACTGATGCGCCCCGACGCGATATTCAAATGGGAAAAGTGCGCGGCACAAATCCCGATGTGCCGGAGCACATCAGTAACGTATGCAGGCGCAGGTAGGGAGGGCATGCCCGTGCATACTCTGCACAGCCCGATATTCAGCCCGGGATGTGTGGAGCCGTGCATGCGCAACCCCTATCTGCGCCAGCACAAAGTTGATCCAAAAAAAAAAAAAGGAACAATGGATGGCCACCCACAGGTGAGCTGCCTCATTGCAGGGTGCAACACGGCAGCTGCCACCTGTGGGTGGCCACCTGAGCTCCAGCTGCACCTCCGTGGTGGTGCCCCCCTGCCAGATTGTGGGCATCAGTAGAAAAATAATTATCCAAAATCCCTGGTGGTCCAGTGGACCGCTGCCCGCCCGATAGCGGGCTAAGTAAATAAATGAAAAATTATAAATCCCTGGTGGTCCAGTGGGCCTGTCCGCCCGATCGCAGGCTAAGTAAATAAATGAAAAATCATAAATCCCTGGTGGTCCCGTGGACCTGCCCGTCCGATCGCAGACTAAGTAAATAAATGAAAAATCATAAATCCTTGGTGGTCCAGTGGACCTGTCTGCCCGATCGCGGGCTGCAGTAGAATAATAGGAAACCTATCATCCCTGGTGGTCCAGTGGACCCCCCTCCCCATCCACCCACTGATCCCCACCGCCCGCTCCCCGGTCAGTGGCGGGCAGCAGCACCACCCACCGACTGACACCGTCCGTGGGGCTATCGCCATTGGTCACAGCGTGAGCCAATGGGCATGCAGCCCATGCCGTACTACACATTCCAGATATGTGAATGGCCCATTCACATATCTGGAATATGTCTAATGCATATGGCTACACACCCTGGCTCACGCTGTGGACCAAGGACGTGCAGCCCTACCAATGGTGTCGGTCGGCGGGCGGGTGGCCTGCTGCCACCCACCGCTGACCGGGGAGCGGGCGGTGGGAATCAGTGGTGAGGGAGAGAAGGTCCACTGGACCACCAGGATGATAGCTCCTATTATTCTACTGCAGCCCGCGATCGGGCAGACAGGTCCACTGGACCACCAGGGATTTATGATTTTCATTGATGTACTTAGCCCGCTGACATGGAAGGTCCACTGGACCACCAGGATTTCTGTTTCTTCCTTTTTACTGCAGCCTGCGATTGGCTGTGGGCACATTGCCGGCGCTGCAGGGCATCAGTCCCCAATGGCTGCTGCCTGGCAGGCGCCAGGCACAAGCGTCCGGGGATCAGCGCACCTGCATGCAAATGAGGCCATAATGACGTGCAAATGACCCCATCTGCGCCTTGCATACATTATGGCCCCATTTGCATGTCAACTTTTGAATATCGCGGTTGCTGCGCCTTGCACAATGGAACTTGCGCTAGCGTATCCCCATGCTCCACTCTGGCCACTGGCGCTGGCGCAGTGCCACTGCGCCATACGCACTGCTGGTGGCCAGGGTGCGATATTCAATGATGCTGAGCCATGATGCAGCTCCGTTGAATATCGCCCAGTCCACGCCCCTGCACAGCCAAACTGAGCTGTGCCTGGGCTTGCACCACAGCCTGGCGCAGTTTGAATATCTGGGCCAATGACTACAAGCTGTAACTTTCTGGACCATCAGGGAAGGTCCTCTTTAAGTAAGCATTACTGAGGTTAGTTCAGAAGGGAAACAGTGCTAAGAAGGTACATAAGGAGAGTGCAGGAGGAAAGATAAGATTCGATGCAGCCGGCCCGGTGGCACTGAGGGCTGAGGCACTGGATGCCTTACCTCGCGCTATGCCAGCGACTCGTGTTCGGGAACAAGCACGGGCCGCCAGGGAAGGAGAATGACCGAGCATCCAAGGGACTGCTCTACTTCTCCGGGGGGGGGTAGAGAATCCAGTGGTCAGTGCACAACTGGCCCCAAGAGGAGGCTGGGGAGCAGCACACCGATGCTGCAGATGGGGGTGGAGATGGGACAGATGCCTGGAGGAGTGTGTGCGGGTGCGCTCCCTCCACTGGTGTCACTGCACGCCTCATCTCTGCAGGGAGAAAATGGAGGAAAATCGAGTTGCTGTGGCGCATGCTGGAGGGCGCCTCGCAGGTCCTGCTCCCGGCTAGCCATGGCGCTGGCCACACTGGATCCGGTCTCTGGTGGGGGTTGGAGAACTGCTGGCCCCGCCAGAGAGGGGTAAACCCTGGGGGTAAGGGTCAGCACCAGCTGGTGGACATCAAGGGACAGGGTTGGGGGCTCCCTCCTGAGGCAGGGGCCGCAACAAAAGAAGCATAAAGCAGTAAGAAAAAAAAAAACATAGGAGTTGATGAGAGTAAAGTTAGAAGAACAAGTGGAAGTGCGGGCCATTAGTGAACTATATTAAAGATGGAAACACCGTCTGCCAGACTAATTAATAGGGGAAGTTAGTGTCAGGATAATATAAAGACCCAGAGATGATAGTGTTGACAGTAAAACAGAAGAAAGAGAACAGAGGTAGGTCCAGGTTTTTCAGGTGACCTGCTCAGCTGACAAAATACCTTCCGATTGAATATGGGGTATGCTAGAGGGTGTGTGGATGTAAGATGGCTGATATTGCACATATTATGTGGCAGTGCCCACACTCTTAATGCCTTTCTGGATAAATCTGCAAAGAGAAACGGCGGACAGTCTGGGAGAAAATATTGAACTTACAGCCGAAATGTTATTACTAGCAGTCTACCCGGACCATCCTCCCCTCCAGACAAAAACTTTACTACCTATTTTTTTGCTGGCTGCAAAGAAGCCTCTTACAAAAAAAACGGACAACTCAAGACATTCCTACCATACAAGATTGGAGACGAATAATGATATCAATATATCAGATGGAAAATATTACTGCTAAAATTAATAACCAATCACAGAAGATTCTTCAGCTGTGGCAGAGATGAGTCATCCACTAAGTAGAAGTGGATCCTGATTTCTGCCCATAGTGGAGTGTGGGGGACAGAAAGGGGGGAAACAAGATCTGGAAATAACCAACTGCAAACTTTTTATAACAAAAACGAACACAGGACCTTAATAGAAAAAGATTGTATTAAATATAAAGATCTCTATTGTATACTAATCATATGATATCTAAAGAAAAGAAAAACTTAAGTATGTACCAGAATGTCAATGAATGTAAAATGTCTCCTAACATGAAAGAAAAATTTTAATAAAAATATATTTAAAAAAAGAAAGAAAGAGAACAGAGGTAAACACTACTAATTAATCAACACTGTTTAAAATAAGACCCTTTTTAAATCTAAAAAGTAGAAATCCTGAATGGGATGCACCAAGGATCTGCATTCAGGTCAAAGTATGAGCACCAGTGCAGCAGAGAAAGGTGCCGTGGTAGCTTCTGGCAAACACTTATTCAGTTCACTTAATCAGTAGTCCATGATCCAATGGGAGGCTTAGAGAAAAAGTTGGGAAATAAGAAAAAGTGAAATTAGATACAAATCTGATTGCTGACTCAAATCTTCAATAAATGTAAATTACGTACCTACCGTAATTCCTGATCTTCTTGGATGAAATCTCCACCACTCATTCACACTGATGGGAGGTGCTAGGACCCAGCGGGAGTCAAAAATCTTCAGGAGGGCCGGCGCCTAGGTAGGGCCACAAGGAAGCGGCACCACGAGCCCGGCTTGCACCGTATAGGCTACCTGACGTCGACCCTCCAACCAGATCAGTACCTTTTTTACCGAGGAGGTGCAGCGTAAACTAACCTTGTGAAACTAACCTATGTCGGACATAAGACAGTCCGAATGACCCGTGTAAGAAGAGTCAACACAACAGAGTCTTCACAGCCCAGCCATCGAGGGAGTGAAGACCACAAACAGATAACTCAGCTCTGGGAACGGCGGGTGGGCGTGTGAATGAGTGGTGGAGACTTCATCAAAGATCATCAAGAATTACGGTAGGTACATAATTTACATAACTTCCTGGACATAAAGTCTCCACCACTCATTCACACTGATGGGAGAGTACTGAGTTAAAATAATCCCCCGAGATGGACGGCAGGAGAGAGGAGCTCACTTAGGAGAGAAGACCATTAAGGATTGTCCTGCCAAAGCACTGATGCTGCCTGGCATGGACACCCAAGGCGTAGTGCTTTACAAAAGTGTGCATGGAGCTCCAAGTGGCCACACTGCAGATGTCTACAATGGGCACGTTCCGGATTTCTGCCAGAGATGCCGCAACTGCTCTGGTAGAATGAGCATATACTCTGCCTTCCAGCTTAACCTGTGCCATGGAATACCAGTGGCGACGGCATGCCACTAGCCACGCTGAAATACCTCCGACAGCAACAGGCTGACCCAGCTGGGCTGTGCTGAAGGAGACAAACAGTTGTTTCGATGTGCGTATTTCCTTAGTTCTAAGTAGAACCGCAAGGTTCTCTTCCCATCCAGGGAATGTGGGGTACGCTCCCCCTCATTCTAGAAGTTCGCGAAGTAGGTAGGAAGTACCAGCGGCTGAGTCAGATGGAATTCTGAGACAGCCTTGGGTAGAAACTTAGGGTGGGTCCTAAGAACCACCTTGTCTTTGTGAAATACAATATATGGGGGGGGGGGGGTGTCTGTGACCACAGCATGTATTTCAGACACTCTGCAGGCGGAAGTGATGGCTACACAGAAGGCCGTCTTCCAAATTAGGAATTTCAGTTCACAAGTAGTTAGGGGCTCGAAAGGCTTATGGGTGAGCATGTCTAGCACAAGGTTAATGTCCCAGATTGCTACTGGTCATCTGACCGGTGGCCTGTTATGTAGAATGCCCTTAAGAAACCTCTTGACCACAGGAAGCTGAGCCAGAGACATGGGAGTATATGGGCTCATGGCATGCTGAGAGTGCACACAGGTGAACATTAACAGCCAAGTATGCAGGCCTGTGTTTGAGAGATCTAGAAAATATTTTAGGACTTTGTTTGGTGGGCAGGAAAAACGATTCCAGGAGGATTTTCACACCAGATGGAGAATCACGTCCACTTAGCCATGTAAGTTTTCCGAGTAGCTGGCTTGCGAGCAGCTAACAGGATATCTGAGACCCTATACGAAACATAAACCTGTTCACCTCTATCTCTTCAGGAGGCAGACACAGAGGTGAAGGGACTTCAGGTTGGGATGGACCACAGGGCCCTGGGTCAGTAGGTTCGTAAGAAGTGGAAGCTGTTTCGGAGAGGCTTCCAATAACCTGTTGATCAAAGAAAACCAGATCTGATGAGGCCAGAATGGGGCGATGAGGAACATTCTGCCCCCCGTGCCTCCAGTTTGAGCAGCACCCTCTGAACAAGGGGAAGAGGAGGACATGCGTACAGAAAGCGTCTTGTCCACCGCAGTCTGAATGCATCCTGACAAAAACCACCAGGTCCTGGATTTCTGGAGCAGAAGAGCGGCATTTTACGTTAAGTGGGGACCCAAAAAGGTCCAGGTCTGGAGTTCCCCACTCTTCGAAGAGTGATTGCATGATGTTTGTGTCGAGAGACCACTCTGAGGGTCGGTCTCCGTTCTGCTGAGATGATCCATCAGATTGTTCTGTACTCCTGGCAGGTAGACCACCTGGATCAGAGCTTCGTGCTCTAGACACCATTTCCACACTCTCGTCGCTTCCCTGCATAAGGGGTAAGGGTGTGTTCCACCCTGTTTGTTGATGCAGTACATCACTGCCTCGTTGTCCGTTTGAAGGCGAATGGTCTTGTGACAGAGTATGTCCTTCAAGGTCCGTACTTCGTAGAGGATGGCTCTCATTTTCAGAACATTTATGTGAATCTGAGATTCGTCCTGACTCCCAACTACCCTGGGTGTGGAGATCCTGGCAGTGAGCTCCTCATCCCAGCAGGGATGCCTCTGTGGTGATGGAGATCTGGGGATCTAGAGGGGAAAAGGGACAACCTTCCCAAAGGTTGTCCTCCTAAGTCCACCAGGTGAGCGATCGTTTCAGAGGTTCCATCACCTTTATGCGACAGAACTGTGGGTGTGTGGTTGGTGACCACTAAGTGATGAGCATCCACTGAGTAGTTCTCATGTGAAGGCGAGCCAGAGGCACAGTGAACATTGAGGATGCCATGAGGCACTGCATCGAGAGAGCTCGGACCGAGCTGTTTTCTCTGATGAAGCGGGCCATTTGGAGGATGTCGCTCCTTCTGTCCTCTGGAAGAAAGGCTTTTGTGTTGGAGGTATCCAGAAGGGTTCCTGTGAAGAGGAGCGGCTGGGAGGGCTGTAGCTGTGACTTTCTCAAATTCAGCAGGACTCCCATGGATGTGAGGAATTGAGAAGCCGTAGCTATGGCTTCTTGAGTCTCTCATCTGGAGGGACTTGTGAGAAGCCAATCGTCCAGATACGGGAACACCTGAAGTCCGAGCTTCCTCAGATGCGCTGCGAGAACTGCAAAGCACTTTGTAAAAACTTGAGGCACCAAGGATAGCCCAAAAGGCAGGACTCTGACTTGGTAGTGTTGACCCAATGCCACAAATCTGAGGTATTTGTGGTGGTTTGGGTGAATGAGAACATGTTGGTAGGCATCCTGCATGTCCAGGGAGGCTAGCCAATCGTGTTGATGAATCAGAGGTAACAGTGTACCGAGTGATATCATCTTGAACTTTTCCTTGTAAAGGAACTTGTTTAACTTCCTCATATCGAGAAGAGGGTGCATGCTGCCCATTTTCTTTGGAATTAGGAAGTAATGGGAGTAGAAACCTGTGTTCCACTGATCCAGTGGGACTACCTCTACTGCCCTGTTGTTTACAAGGTCTTGGATCTCAGAAGCAAGAAGGTCCGACAGAGACAGACAGTCTGGGCTGTCGTTTGGGTGGATAATCTGGAGGGGTTTCTGACAGATTTAGAGAGTACCCCTCCAAGATTATTCTGAGCACCCATTTGTCTGATGTGATTGACTTCCACTGGTCGTAAAACTAAGTCAGACACCCTCCTACTGCCAAGGAAGAGTCCCCCTCGGACAGATGAGGTGGGACTTGGGCCAGGATCTCAGAGGGTGGCACTAGGCGCTTTGGGGCCCTGTGCCTTCTGCTGCATTTTCTTTTGCAGCTGAGGGGTTTGGTTTCTGTTAAAGCCCCCTCTGCCTTTACTGTGAAAGGACTGACGGTTATGAAACTTGACGCCAGTTACTGCCCCTTTGAGGGGCTGCGGATGGCGGTCTGGCTGTTTTGATGGCCGTTCTTGTCTTCTGTGTGATCTCTAGCGCCTGCTCGACCTGAGGACCAAACAGGTATGTACCATCGAAAGGCAAGGCCATAACCATCTGTTGGGCATCATTTATGAAGCCAGAGGTGTGCAACCAAGAGTGGCGATAGGTGAAAATACCAGCTGCTGCTGCTCTGGAGGAACTGTCAATGGCATCCATGGCAGCTTTGAGCTGTTGATTATTGGATTCAATACCTTTAGTAATGGTTTGAAGAAGCTCTGTGTTAACTTCCGAATCTGGAAGAGCTTTTATCGTAGCCTTGAGCGAATCCCAGAGTGTATACTCATATTGAGAGAAGTAGACCTGGTAGCTAGCAATGCGCATGCCCAGGGTGGAAGCAGCAAAGACTCGCTTTCTCAAAGTGTCGATTTTGCAAGATTCTTTGTTTATTGGACGTGCCGTAGATTCTTGCGGAAGAACGGCTTTGTCATTCTCTGCCAGGACAACTATGGTATCAGCAAAGGCTTGTGAGGCCAGAATGGGTCGATCCTTGGGAGAGGCATATTTCCTGTCTATGGATTTAGCCACAGAAGGAATAAATGCCAGATTATCCCACACCATTTGTGGGAGTGTTTCAAAAGAGGGTTGCATGGGGTGAGCCAATTCCACAGGAATGTCCGGAACGTGCAGGTACTGCAGACGCAGCAACTTCCCAGGATCGATTTCAGAAGTCTGGATAGAGAGACAGTGGTATTCATGTTTCTAAGCAGAGACTTAAAAGAAAAGTCCTCAACCAGAGGCTCTGCTGTAAGAGTAGGTTTATTCACTACCCCTAGGGAGGAATCATCGTCAAAGTCTTCCTCCAATCGAAGATAAGGATCAGGCTCAACATCATCTCCTACTAGTCCCGAAGGGACTGTATAGATAATAAAAGGAGGAAAAGATGGAGGAGGAGGAGCACTGCGAATCAGAGTAGAAAACCCCTGCATCGCACGCAGCACCGCTACAGGAAGCGGCGCCAAAAACACAGGCAGCGCCAGCACAGGACACAGCGCCAGAGAAGCCGGCGCTGAGCCATAAGTTCTCAACCCTTGACTCGCTGAGGAAAAGTGAAGAAATTCAGCAGGAGATAAAGGCACCAGTGTGGACCCCTGCGCCACAGCCATATGAGGAGGATAAAGACCAGAGCGTGGCGTTGACAGCACCAAAGGCACTGCGCAACTAGGAAGCCCCAACCGGTCCAATCCGACTGGCCCCGTTTATCAGGCCTGAGTCCGACTCGCAGACGGGACAACCGCCAAACCCACTGCTCCATAAGAGCAGCCCAATGGTGAAACTGCTCACTGGAGGACCCCCCCCCCCCGTGGACGGGGAGGGACTCCGGAGTTGAGGATGAATGCCACCAGAAACAGGGGCCAGTAGGGACCCCAGAAGAGATGGAGTCTGGCCCCTGCTGCTGGTAACCGACGACTGACATGCAGACATACCAGAAGATGACCTTGAGCGGTGCCGTTTCTTTTTCGACCAGGAGGCCAAAGAAAGAACCGAGGCGAGCAGTGCCGGAAGTTCTCGATGAGGATCGAGAATGGGGCCGCTTCTTTTGTGATTTGGAGACACACCCATCCCCCAAGCACCGGACTATCTGTAGTCAGACCCCTCCTCCGTAGAGGGCGGCGGACCACACCCAGCCCTGCTGACAACACAGCTTTCATGCGAAGTCTCCCTACCGTCACCTGCCCCGCTCATGGTCAACTCCATCGAAGGAGGGCTGAAGACTTCTTCTGATGAAAAATTTACTTAAATACATTTTTTTTTTTTTTTAAACTTTCTTTATTTGTTGATTTTGATGGTAACCATACATACGTACAACATCACAGGTTTCTGTGTACATACTGAGACTGAGAAGATACTAAACATATATATATATATATATACACACAACCATCAAGGGGGGGACATGTCTATTACATATTACATTTCCTTTAGAGTCCTGAGTAATTTGACAGATTTTCCCATATGATTCATACTCCTGTTGACGTCTTTGATCATGTATCTTGTTAAGAGAAAGAGTCTACAGCATCCTAACCGAACAGACCAATTGCCTCCTTGTTAGTATTTCATTTATAATTTGATTCCTTAAAAGTGTTAACTTTAAGTTACTAATATCTGATTTTGTTTACAAAAGGATAAAAGCAGTAGTTTAAGGAATAAAATCCTGAAACTCATTTGTCATATAAAGCACCCATCTCCTCCAGATCAACTCAAATTTGATAAGTTTTTTATTAAGAGTCGCTGTGAGTGCCTCTAATCTATATAAATTGACCATGATTTCATGCCACCCTTGTATGGTGACCTCCTTTTGTGAGAGCCAATTTTTTGTTATTAATTTTTGTGCTGCTAAACATGCCATTTTTAGGAATTTACTTGTGTTGGGGTCCCTACAGCCTCTGGGGTAATACATGAAAAAATACAATAATGGGGTTATTTGTAAGTTCGGGTCAATTATGTTCTGTAGGGTCCGCTGTAGCTCCTTCAGAAACTGTTGAATTTTTGGACAATTCCAAAAAATGTGACCCATAGTTGCTGGAGAATGTCCACATTTCCTCCAACACATTGAGACTCCCTCTCCTTGATATCTCCCCTGAACAGCTGGCGTTCTAAAAAATCTAGTAAATACCTTCCATGCAAATTCCTTCCAACTAACGGCTGAGGTCCCCCACTGTATTCTCTGCATTGCCCATTTCCAGTGTTCCTCCTGTATCTGAATTCTCAGGTCCCCTTCCCATATCTTTTTAATAACTTGGATAGAGTCTCCCTTCCAACTAAGCAGGGCATTGTATATGACTGAGATTATATGCTCTCTGGGTGGATTTCCTTCTATAGCTGATTTAAATATTTTTGCAATCTGGGGGGGTGGCACCATCCTGGGTGGTAGCTGTGCTTGAAGTGATCTGATATATGCTCTTATCTGGAAGTACCGAAATCTGTCCTTCCAGGGTATTTCATACCTAGTAACTAAAGTTTGGAAGTCCAGAATCTCTTCCCCTTCTAGAAAATGCCAGATTAAGTGTAGTTTTTTCTCTTCCCATTTCTTAAAGCCTTTATCCCTTAAATACATTTTTTTAATTTATTTTTCTTTCAAACTGACAAAGAAAATAATAAAACTAATCAAAACCGATGACTATAGCTGCTGTCGTATAGACGTGAAGTTTTGACTCCCGGTTGGCGAGCGACGTCGTCACTGAAGTGCACTTGACGGTGGGGAAAAAAGGAACTGAAGCGGTTGCAGGGTCGACGCCAGGTAGCCTATATGGCATGAGCCGGGCTCGCAGTGCCACTTCCTTGCGGCCCTACCTAGGTGCCAGCTCTCCTGAAGATTTTTGGCTCCCGCTGGGTCCTAGCGCCTCCAATGTAGTTCCATCACTGTGAATGAGTGGTGGAGACTTTATGTCCAGGAAGATCAAACATTTACTTGCCTTTGTGTTGTAAAACATGGTGACCAAGTAAAAAAGAGGGGGGTGGAGAAGCAGTTGTGGGAAGCACCTGCTCAGCATAGACCAGCAAGGGTATGACTGGCAGCTGCCAGCTGACTGGAGGTCCAGAGGGTAGAGCTCTGCCCTGCCCCACAATGGGCTACTGTTGTCAAAGGAGCTCCTTGCAGCACTAGCGCAGCTTGCGACAGTGCCTCTCCTCGCATGAGGACAAGGAGGTAGTGATGCCTCCCAGTTGTGCGGGGTCAACAGCATAAACACCTCAGCCGAGACCTTGACCATGACCTTGACCGATCGACAGCAAAGGGAGCCTTCCGGCTGGTTGTGGTATAACATGTGCTTGTCCACGTTCAGCAGCATAGCTGTAGAAGGCTCGACTGCCAGTGGAGGCTGTGCCCGCTGAGGACCAGATGGGAACAATGACCAAAACACATCCTCTTGAGTGAAGACTGGGAGCACCGGAGTCTGTGAGGTTGAATCCCCAACCTCAACCGATAGCAGGTTGAGAGGCTAGTGGAAAATCTACCTAACCTGCTTGACTGGAGCTGAAGTCGATGAAGAGCCTTCAACCTGCCCCTCGACCGAAGGGCACTCAACCGCCCTCAAGCAGTCAAGCGAGTTGAGGGACCAGGAGGACCTCGATTTCTTCTGGTCCCATGATCAGTGGCGGCAGCATTTCTGCTTGGAACCACAGTGCAGAGGGCTCTCCCTAAGGTCTGGAGGACCAGACACGTCCTGGAACCTCCAATGAATGACCCTCTGATGCTGGCCCCACCAGGGAACAGCGCCATGACCAAGGAGGCTGCCACTGTGGCAGCTGCCACTTCTGCCATAAAGGCTGCAAGTTGTTGTGCAGACCCAGCCACAGCTGAGGCCTTCTTGTAGCCCTTAGGGTGGTCCTTCGGATCCAGTTCCGAAGGTCAACCCAGCAAGAGCTGGAGCTCCCTGTCCTCTAGTAACTCAGGAAGCATGCTCAGACAAAGGCCGTGCCCAGCCACATTGTGCTGCCCGCCCAGGCAATACATGCACATGTTGCGTGGGTCGGTGACCAACATCTTCTGCCACACCAAATGCAGAACCTGAACCCAGGCTTCTGTGTTTCCATTGATGATCTACGAAGGGAGTTGAAGGAACAGAGGGAAAAAAGTCAAATAACTATAAAAACTTTGAAAACAAAGTTCACCTATAGTGCACTAGATCCTCAGCAAGAGTCGCAAAGGAGGTGACCTGTTCCTCCAGTAGAAAGACAGATCTGACGTCATTGGGCAGTGTCAGGGGGTATACCGCAGGGTGGTGGGAGGAGCTTAGCTTAAAGACATCTGGCAAATTAGCATATGTGTATATATATATATATATATATATATATATATATATATATTTCCAATGAACTGCCAGAGTGCAGATTGTGAACCATATCCACGCACCTAGAAAAATATTTTTTGTTTGCTTTTTTCACCTTTATTTTTTAGTGCAGTGAGTAGGCAAAACAATGGAGGCAAAATGCCAATCAGTTGTAACAAGCTAAATTCAGAACAGCTGCATGAATTATAAGCAAAAAAGATATTAATCATGAGTCACTCAATAAAAAGCAGCTAATAAAGGCACTGGCCAAAAAGTATCAGAAAGAGCAGAAGGTCTCTGGGTCACAAGTCTTTGTTAGGTGTGGATCTCCCAACCAGCTGAGGCTGCCCACCACGAAGGAGAGATGGTGGAAAAAGAATCTGGAGCAGTAACAGCAGCACTTAGAGCCAGAGCAGCAGCTACCACTGAAATAACCCCAGCAGCAGCAGCAGACTAAGAACAGCTACTCTGGGCTGAGCAGCAGCTCTGGAACAGGAAAAGTTGACGTTGCAGCTTTAGTGGGACAAGATGCAGAAAGAGGCAGAAATCCAGCTGGAACAGACTCAGCTGGAGAGAGGCAAATAGAAGGCAAAGAGAAACGAATGAGAGGCAGAACTAGTTGAGTGGGAAACAGAGGCAGCAGCTCAGTGCAGATAACTTGACATGGAGAGATTACATCAACGTGACCGGTCTTTCCGCTGGAGGAACAGGTCACCTCCTTTGCGACTCTCGCCGAGGATCTAGTACACCACAGAGGTTCAGAAGAGTGCAACAAAGATGGTACAGAGATTGCATTACAAGTCCTATGAGGACAGGCTGAAGGACTTAAATATGTACTCCCTGGAGGAGAGAAGGGAGACAGGGGATATGATAGACATACAAGTACCTTATGGGGAGGAACAGGGTGCAGGAAAACACTATTTTCCAGTGAAAAAGATGTTCCAGGACCAGAGGACATGGGATGAAGTTGGAGGGAGGGCAATTCAGAGGAAATGTGAGGAAGAATTTCTTCACAGAAAGGGTGGTGGACGAGTGGAACACCCTGCCTGAGGAAGTGGTGGAGGCTGAAACAATCACAGGATTTAAAAATGCATGGGACAGACATAAGGGAATCCTGGAGGTCGGGGTAAGGGGCAACAGACTTCTAGAAAAACTTTAAGTGATCTTACAAGCTCAAATGGGCAGACTGGGTGGTACATTGTCCCACTTCCCAAAAGAAATTCTAAAATGTTTCCTCACTTTAAGAAGATGATTTAGATGCATTCCTTAGAATATTAAATAAAAAAACAACCACTGCAAACAGTTCAAATTGGACAGGGAAATGTGAGCCCTAAGTATTTCTCCTTTATTGTCTGGAAAGGCTCTAGATGCTTTCTACAAAATGAAAGAACAGGACAGGTGGGGTTATGATAAAGTTAAAGAGGTGTAGTTAAACATTATGAACTCTCTGCTGATGCATACAGACAAATTTCATAGATTTAAAAAAGGTCATGAGTATTTCATGAAAATGTAGGTAGAGCTAGTCAATTTGCTCAGGTGGAACTTAGAAGGTGCCACAAACATCCTCTGTTAAGCAGATTATAGAGGTCATGTTACTGGAACAGTTCCTCAGGTGCTGTCCAGATGATTTAAGAGCGTGATTGGCAGACAGAGCCCTGATTTCAGTTAGGCAAGCAGCAAAGATGGCTGACATGTAACAGGCCTTTTACCAACCAGAATGAGTTTCGGGGTGGGGACAGCTGTGTTCAAAGGAACAGGCAAGCCAGGGGAGCAGCCTAAAGTGAACACAGTCCTGAGCATACAGTGGAGTGCACCTATCCTTCCAAACCTCAAAGGTAACGAGGAACAGAAGTGTTATGTGAGCCAGCAAGTGAGGCATCTCTCATCATTGCCCAGCATGCAAGGTACAGGGACCAAGGGGCAGTGGGAAGGAATCCTACGACCTCAGACTCTCATAATATTAACTATACCCGGGGGCAATAGATTCTAGTTCTGCTAAACACATGCTCTCTGTGGAAACTTAATCGAAAGCTTGCACAAACCTGGAAGCGATACAGGAGCTACTTGCCATACTACATTAGGATTTGACAAAGGGGAAAAAGACAGAGCTCTGGGATGGAGGTGCTCCAGGTTACACTTTATATATCCGTTACAGTTCAGACCGTGCACTCGCCACTCACTTCAGAGACAGAAATCAAAACCTTGTTTTCAAATTAGCAAAGGTTTATTCCATGGCTCATTTCAGGTTTCGACGCAGTACAGGCTTACGTTTCACCCATCCAAGGGCTTCATCGGAGCTAAATATTATATGCACCTAAGTAATTAAGTAAGTAAATAAAAAAAGTAAGTAAGTAAAATGTATTTTTAAGTGCTTTTCAAAACCAAAGCGCTATACAAATAAAACAATTAAAATACATACATATAACATAAAACAACAGCAATAACAATATAATCACAATAAAATCACTCTCCATATGCCTGTTTAAATAAATAAGTTTTTAATTCTAACTTAAAACTCTCAACGGTCAGCCAGCTTCGTATCCGACGAGGTAGAGAATTCCACAGGGTAGGGGCAGCATAAGAAAATGCCCGAGCTCCAGAAGTTTTTAAGCAGACCCTGGGAACCTCTAGCAATCCCTCGCTCGGCGGAGGCGGAAGCGGCGAGAGGGACAGTGAGAATAAGGAGATCTTGAAGATACCCTGGTCCCTGTTGTAGTAGAGCTTTATAGGTCAGTAACCCGACCTTAAGGTGATCCGCCACTGAACCGGCAGCCAGTGCAGTTCGCGCAGCACAGGCGTAATATGCTCTCATAGATGTCCCAGTCAAAAGCCTGGCTGCTGCGTTCTGCACCAGCTGCAAGCGGCGGATATCAACCCTGGTAGCCCTAGGTACAGGGCATTGCAGTAATCAAGCAGAGAGGTAACAAGGCATGGACCAATACGGAAGGTCAGCTGGAGGAACTAGGTGTTTCACCCGGCGATATTCCTAAGATGATAAAAGGAAGATTTGACAACGGATGACACCTGAAATTTCAGGGTCAAACCATCGTCAATAATAACACCCAGGTTACGCACCCGGTCTGAGGTTGAGAGCTGGGCACCATCGATCCATATGACCGAAGGAAGCCCAGCCCTATAACCTGCCTCAAGGCGACCTGGGTCCACCACCAACACCTCAGTCTTATCCGGGTCTAACCTTAGCCAGCTGGCACTCATCCAATCCTTGATCTCGGACAGACAGCTGTTAAGTGTAGAGACTGCATCTTCCTGTCCGGGACTAAAAGACAAATACAGCTGGGTATCATCTGCATAGCAGTGAAAACCCAAGCTGTATTGCCTAATAATGTCTCCCAATGGCAGCATATAGACAGCGAACAACATGGATGTTAAAATGGAGCCCTGCGGAACCCCACAGGGCAAGAGGAAGGTATCAGAGGAATAAATTCCGGTGATAACCTTCTGTCTCCGCCCCGTGAGAAAAGATTGAAACCACTGCAGAACTGTACCAGACAGTCCGCAGTAGAACACAGGCATTCAAAAGCACACCATGGTCACAGTGTCAATGCTGCAGAGAGATCAAGAAGGACTAGAACAGTACAACCTTTCGATCTCTACTTCAGGAAGATCTTTGGTGGTCATCAGAAGGGTAGGTTAGAGACAGGTCTGTAGTTAGCTGGACAGTTCGGGTTCAATGAAGGTTTTTAGGAGTGGTCGAACCACCGCCTCCTTTGGGGATCAGGAAAGATCCCTGCTCAGAAGATTTCCAAACAATTTCAGCAATGGTCGAACAGATAGTATCTACGCAACTTAATAATAGGGCGTAGGGCCGGATCCAAACTACAACTGGTTGGACGTACAGTCTGGACAATCCTCACAATATCCATGAATTCCGGCCTACCAAAGTCAAACCAGGTAACACAGGTGTTTGTTTCCCTTGCCGATCTGCAAACCCTTGAAGAGTGAGCCTGGCCGATATCCACCTAATGCTGGCAATCTTATCAGCGAAAAACCAAGCAAGCTCATCACACTTTATTTGTGAAAATCTCTTCCAGACTGTAGACAGAGTGGATTGCACAGTCTGTCAACAGTCTGAAAGAGTTGAGCTGGTCGGTTCATGCGCAGCAATCTCCTGGACAAAATTCTGCCTTCTTTCAGGTTATTGCCGATTGATAGATAATGTAATGATCCATCAATCTAAGTTTGTCAACATCCAAGCCAGATTTCCATGAGCCCTCTCTGCCTTAAGCCTACTCTCCTCAGTTCCTTCAAAGACTCATCAAACCATGGAGTCTTTGGGCTGGAGTGAGTGGGTGAACAGATCAGGAGCAATTTGGTCCAAGGCCCTGCTCACTGCCTTATTATGAGGCAAGAACAAGGTCTCCTGGACTCATGCTCTCACCAAAACACCCGATAGGTCCAGTACCGCTAATAGAGCCTCTGGGTTTACTCCCCTTAAAGGGCGATACTGGACCATCTCCGTAGAGGCAGGCCTATTAGGGGGTGCCCCAAAACTGAATCTTATGGTGTAATGGTCTGTCCACACATTTGGTTCCACCCCCAGATGCCTAACATCCAAATCCAGTAGTGGTATTTATATACCCATCCCTATTTTCAAAATTCCTTTCTGACCAATCCATTCCTGAGGTCAATTAGTGAATAATTAATTAATTCAATCTAGAAAACAATTCAGTACTCCATAATAAATTAATTTCAAATAATACAATGTGAAGTTCATTCCGTGTAATTATACCACCACCACCACCAAATGAAAGTTACGTACCTACCGTAATTCTTGATCTTCACCATTCATTACTGCTTGGGTAGTGCTGGAAGTGCGCACCCGCTATGGGAGATTTTATTTCATTTTTTTTTGGAGCCGGCTCCAACGGCGCCGCCCCCAAGAGCAACACGCTGCATCATGCGAGAGGGGCAGCCGTTAGGTGCCGCAGACTCCTCCTCCATCTCAGTTCTGGTAGCCAGAGAGGCGAAAACAAAAGGTAAGGAAAAAAAGACAGCGAGGCAAGACAGCCGAGGGACACAAAAAGGAAAAGATATAAACTGAAAAAGGAATAAGCCGGTAGAGAACAGACAGAGGAGAGAGAATTCCTACCCTAAGGGACCTCAGGGCTTCCCTTCTGGGGCAGCTCCAAGGGAAGAACAGATACAGAGAAAGAGAAAAGGAAGAAGAAAGGGAAGAAAACAAGGTATGCTGAGAGGGGAGAACACTGCCCATAGATGCATTGGTTGAGAGGCTTATAAGCTCGGAACCAAAAACAAGGGAGCAAGAATCCCTCCTGATAGGAATGAGAGAAGGTTCAACTGAACCGCCTGTACAGATTGGACACAAGGGGCAGATTCTCTAACCTCCCATCATGCCAACCCCCTACACTCTAGATGAGAGCTCACAGACTGCCCGGGCAGAAAATCTGTTCCCGAAAGAGAGTGCCCAACTAGGAAGGGGATTAAGCCCCTTTAGCACCCTGTTAAGTGCTAACACAGAAGTGTATGGGGAGGGGTTAAGCCCCACAGAAGGCAGCTTTGTATGAAGGATAGAGTGGGAACTCAATCAGACTCCCTGAAGGCAAACCAAGAACAACCGCTTAAAGCTCAAGAAGTGCCAGAAGCACCAGCCAGAATGAGCTGACAATAACAACACCTGCCAGGGGAAATCTAAATTTTTGAGGCCGAGCCAAAGGGACGGTCTCTTAAGCTGTGAACTGAGCAACGCAGTTAAGGTGCCCAGAGGTCGCACCCTAGGGACAGTCAGAAAGAGTTCCCTCAGAATCGGAGAAAAAGACCCTATTCGTTCCTCTTTACCTTGAGGGAAAAAAATCCATTCAAGAAGAATGGAAAACAGAATGATTTTTTTTTTTTGGCATAAAGCCAAAGAAAGGGAGAGGAACAAGATGGGAGAGGGAGACGCCACAGTAGGAGGCCACTGAGGGGAAGGTGGGCGGGTATCAGTAATGAATGGTGAAGATACAAGAGAAGATCAAGAATTACGGTAGGTATGTAATTTTCATATTTTCCCTTGTCAATCTTCACCATCTCATAACTGCTTGGGTGAGTGTATAAGCCCCACCCCAAAAAGGGCGGGGGATAAAACCCTGAGGGAGAAAGACCCCCAGCCTCCTGTTGGTGAGAAACAGAAGGGGAAGACCCTGGGTCTAACCAAAAGAGAGAAGCCTATGGGGGAGAAGAGCTAGGAGGTGTCCCCAGAGGACGGGGAGACAGAGGAGGCCCCTGCAGAAGTCTCCTAGCTCTGGAGGAAAAGAGACGGTTCCCCCGGAAAGCGGAGCGAATCACCCTACACCGGGCCAGGGATGACAACCTTGATAGACGAAGCCATGCCGTCCGTCTAATACAGATCGCTGTCCCTGCAAGCCACCTCATTGGCGTCATAAGATGCCCTTGCTTGCTGTCTTGCCAGCTCCAGGCCTACAGCAGACAGGGCAACAGCTTGTCTGGTTTGCTCCGTATCAGGCATTGATGCTAAGACTTGGGAAAGCATCAACTACAAATGCCTACCATAGGCAGCATGGTGGGCTCTGATGAGATGCAATGCAAGACATCGTGACGAGAGGAAGAAAACACTCGCCCCCACCGTCAAATTGTAGAGAATCTGAGTCCGGTGGACGGTCGTGCGCCAGGCGGCAGTGCCCGGAGGGAGTCTCTAGGTATGCCAATCCCGAGGGTGGGTTGGGGAGAGTACCTAGAGATTCCGATGGGGCACAATACCTATGTTGGCAGTCTGCCAGGGTTGGAGAAAGGGCGACTGCCAGGAATGGATAGATGCCTCCTGGAAGGGAATAGGCCAGGATAGTACCACCAAATGCTGGGCATTGAATTCGCCAAGGAATTCACGCGTCTCCTGTTCAATATTGTCTCGCCTAATGTAGGAAATCTGAAGATCCTCACCATCCTCAAAAGGAATCACTGATATTCAGTGAAATCAGCACTCTGGAGGAGAGATGAGCAGTGGGTTCCTCTCCCTCAGAGGGAGGGAAGCGAGGATGATGGAGAGTTGAGTGTCAGAGAGGACTCCTGTGGCGGTGGGGATAGGCGAAAAAACCCGCTCATTCATGTACCTAACATATAAGTGGAAGGCTGCCGCAGAACCTCTGAACGTCTCCCAGGATAATGGGCCTGTGGGACCGACGTGGCCTGGGAGAGCGAGGGGTGGCTGCAGAGGAATGGGAGAAGGGCACTTACGGCGAGGCAACTGTCCTCTACTGGGGCTCTGAACTGGAACGGAGCCCGAGCTGGCGGGATCCCGACAACAGACCAGGTCGGAAATGGAACCCTTGGGATGCGAGGCTGGAAGAGCCTAGAAGGAGATCCTCCCTGTGCACGAACCTGGGACTGTATGGATCCAGAAGGGCAGCCCACAGCAACGCCAGAGAGGGTCCTGGGGTCTAAGAGGGAAGGCAGGGCTCAGCTTGCTTCTACCCGCACCCGAGGGGTGGTAGGTAGGGCTGAGATGTCTGAACCCTGTCCCTCGACCCCTCGGACTCGAGCAGCCCTCCTCCTCGACCTGAGCCCCCACCCCAAGGGGGTGCAGCAGCACCAGGGTC
This sequence comes from Neoceratodus forsteri, assembly GCA_016271365.2. Classification (NCBI taxonomy): domain Eukaryota; kingdom Metazoa; phylum Chordata; order Ceratodontiformes; family Ceratodontidae; genus Neoceratodus; species Neoceratodus forsteri. The sequence goes on along the minus strand of CM057456.1, from coordinate 333,193,845 downwards.
GGCAGCTACCACAACCCTCTCAGGAGGGAGAGCCCCTCCCTTCACCTCCGCTCCATCACCAGCCAGGGACCCCAGACCAGCCCCCAGCCTGGGGGGTCTCAGGGGAGGACGCAGTGGGACAGAGGAATTAGGCACGCTGGGCCATCTAGCACTTCGTGCCACCAGAGACCCTGACTCCGAAGAGTCAGGCTGCCAGAACAGGTCCACGTCTGAGTCATCGTCCTCCAAGGAGGAAGAGATCAGCTGGACCACAATACTGGCAACCCAAGGGGTCTCCAGTGAAACAGCACCGCAGACGGCGCCGTTGCCGGAGGTAGTGCCAGACGACCCGAACCCCCCGCAACACCTAGTCCCGCCCGATCCCCAACGGCACCGCCAAACCCTCGCACTGCCCGGCGCCGACCCCACTGCACTGTCAGAATAGCTACACGCACTCCAGCGTACCATCTTGATCACCAGCGCACTGAGCGGGCCAGGATCTGAAATGGCGCGGAAGGCAGCGTTGAGGGTCCACGATGCTGGGCCCAGCAGATGGGCCTCGGCACTGGGAGCCTGCACCTGAAGAGTGACTGCTGAGGCGGTGTTCCCACTGCATGGCCCGGAGGGACCTCAGTGTTCTCGACACCGCAAAAAGAAGCTTCCTTTGGCAAGAGAAGATGAGGAAGCCTCCTCCTCTAGAGACCGCATAGGCCTGAGAGGGGACCCGGAGGAAGGGCCTAGAGACCTAACCTGGGAATCCCTGGAGTGGTGCGGTCCCCTGAAAGTCGGCGGGGCCTTGCCGATCTTAAATGTGCGGACTTCTAGGACGCGACGGTCCATCGAGAAACAGGCGTCGCACGCATCCATATCGTGGTTGGGTCCCAGGCAACGAAGACAAACATCATGCCGGTCCGTGACGGAAAAATGCCGGCCACAGGAGCACTGACGCATAGGGGCGCGGCCCACCTTCGACTTACGTTTGGCCCCCAAACCTGACATGATGCGAAAAAATTTAGACTAAAACAGCAAACGCTCTCGGCACTGTCAAAGATAGTTATAAAAAGAATGGTCTTACCAGTGACGGCGTCGAGAAAAGCAGGAGGAGGAGTCTGGAATTCTATGACGCAGGAGGCCTAACTGTATCTAAATCCATGAGGTAGCTACTGACGGGCGGAGAAATAGAACTGAGATGGAGGAGAGTCTGCGGCACCTAACGGCCGCCTCTGCATGACGAGCTGCTGGGAGCCGCTCCGAAAAAAATCTCTCATAGCGGGTGCGGGCCTCCGGCACTACCCAAGCAGTAATGAATGGTGAAGATTGACAAGGGAAGATCAAGCAATTTATGTCTAACTTTTAAGACAAAGCATTTTTCTTCCTTTTTGCTTTTCATCAGGTCTTTACATTCTCATCAGTTTAACCTCCCTATAACCTCCTAGAGATGGTAATTATAGCAAAAGTGGAGGCTTTAATTTAGGCAACAGAATTTCAATACAGAAAAAATGCTTGCTCACCCATTACTCAGAACAGCACTGGTATTTTAAATTTGAACAAACACATTCTCTTTCCTTGTTCTTGCCTTCCAATGGTTTATAGACTCGTTTAGGCTCATACTTTATAGGGAGGTTAAAGATGATGAAAAGTCGATAAAAGAAAAGAAAGAAAAATGCTTTGTCTTAAAAGTCAGACAAAGTGCTTGTTGCTGGTGGTATAATTACACGGTATGAACTTCACAGTGTATTATTTGAAATTACTTTAATATGTAAGAATGTTTATTATGGAGTACTGAATTAAGTTTCCTAGATTGAATTAATTATTCACTAATTGACCTCAGAAATGGATTGGTCAGAAAGGAATTTTGAAAATAGGGATGGGTATATAAACACCACTAGGTTCATGTAATATTTAGCTCTGATGAAGTCCTTGGATGGGTGAAACGTAAGCCTGTACCACGTTGAAACCTGAAATGAGCCATGGAATAAATCTTTGCTAATTTGAAAACAAGGTTTTGACTTCCGTCTCTGAAGTGAGTGGTGAGTGCACGGTCTGAACTGTAGTTGATACATCAGGATTTGGTTAAGCCTGAACAGGACCTGTCTGACAAATGTATCCTGGTAAAGTGTGAGGTAAGACCAAAGGTGCCACAGTTCCATTGGTTCGAGTATTCCTGAGTGGGGCGAGGGGCCAAGGAATAGAAAAAGGGGGAGTGAGTGAAGATTAGGATGTGGATATTAGTTTATTGGGAGTTACTGGGTTGCAAAGACAAAAGAAGGTTTTAAGCTAGCCCACTGTGAATGTCCCCCACACAAGTGAGTCAATATTATACCATAGCTATATTAAATATAAAGAGTTCATTGAGGCCCTTTTTGAAACCTAGTGATGTGTTTTTATCAACCAACTCTTTAGGTAATTTATTCTAGGCTTTTGTGGTGACTGTACAGTAAAACATTTATCCCTCCTAGTGGTTTCTGCCCATGGTACTACTAGTTGCTTGCTATGAGTAAGTCGATTATTATCTCTTGGGTTCAATTTGAGTCCGCATTCTGAAGCCAACACAGTAGAATTAAATATTTTGTACATGAGCAAAAGATCATCCCTTTTTCTTCTCTCCTATAGGGAAAATAAGCGTTTCTCATCAAGTCTCTCTTGAGATGTTTTGTTTTTTAAATGAGGTATCATTCTGGTGGTACATTTCTGGACCCTCTCTATCAATGCAATATCATCCTTTAGATAGGGACTCCGGAAGGATGAGCCATAATCCAGATAGGGTCGGACGTAGCTCCTATAAAGAGGTATCAAGCACTGTTCAGAATGAGAAATAAAAGAGCGCTTAATCCTTTTTATCAAAACACCAACCTTTTTAGTTATAGATTTACAGTGATCAGAGAGAGCCAGTTTATTATCTACAACAATACCAAGGTCATGTTCTGATTCGTAAGTTATTTAGGAAGCATGTGTATCTTGGGTTGTTCTTGCCATAATGAAGAACTAGAAATTTGTCCACATTAAACGACATTCCATTTATTATGGCCCATTTCTCGATGTTTAATAAATCATTCAAGAGTGTTAAATGCTTAGAAAATGAATCAACCTCTCCCCCCAACTTGGTATCGTCTGCAAACTTAACAATAAAATTTGTTACCCGAGTGTTCATGTCTCTCACAAAGATACTGAACAGAGCTTGGCCCAGAACCGAGCCCTGGGGAACCCCACTACTGACGCTTCCTTCCTCTGATAAGTACCCATTGATTCTAACACTGTCTACGATATAGTAGCCAGTTTTGAATCCATTTAACCAAAATTTGACTGAAATCCATGTTCAATGGTTTATTTCTTAAGATGTCATGGGGACAGTGTCAAAGGCCTTCCGAAAAGCTAACAAGATGACACAGAAAGCTTTTCCTTTATCTAGGCTACTACTGACATTATTGTAGAAGGTGACTAGGTTGGTAGTTGTAGAAAAGTCCTTCTTAAACCCATGCTGGTAGTTATCATTTAGGCCGAGATTTAGCACCTCTAAGTCTGAGTTTTATTTAATTTCTCCATAACCTTGCAACAGACAGAGGTAAGGTTGATGAGCCCATATTTCTCAACTCCACTACGATTTCTCTCTTTAAAGATTTTGAAAGGGGGGAAAAAAAGGGCAGACTAGATGGGCCGGCATGATCCTTTTCTACCGTCAAGCTTCTATGATTCTATATGGTATAACTGTAGCTGTGCGCCAATCCAAGTGACATGTTGCATATAATAGATAGTGGGTGAGCAAGCTGTTTAGCCACAGCTCTAAAACAAATCTGGGATGGAGGTTATAAGGCCCAGGACTAGAGTTGTTCCAGATTTCTGTTAATGCCCTTAGAACGTCATCATCCGAAAAACAGTAATTATTTATAAAAGTTCCATGGCTCAAATTATTATTAGTTATGTCCCTACTTGAAAAGACTGAACAGAAGTATGAGTTAAAAGTGACTGGCAACTTCTATATCATTTGAGATGGTTATCTCATTGTGTAATAAGGGACCAGTTACCCTAGATGAATTCTGGTTGTTATTATTTATGTAGGAGAAGAGTGCTTTGTCATCTTTTCCGTGGGCAATTTTAAATTTGATTTTGTACTTGGCACGCCTTATCATAGCTTTAAAAAAGCTTCAGTTCCTTTCTATATGACTGAAGATTAACATCCAAAGATTTGTATTTGACCTTTTGATATGCTTTTTCCTTGGTTTTAATTTGTTTTTGTATCTCAGATGTTAACCATACTGGTAATTCTTCCTTTAGTGTTGCATCTTTTCTTTACAGGAACAAATTCATTTTCAAGTTTGTGTATGGTACCCTTTAAATAACTTCAACTACCACGCTTGATCAGCAGTTTTATTAGTTAAAACTCAATCCCAGTTCATGTTTGATACATGTTCATTGATTTTGTTCATTCTAGCCTTATTATAAATCCCTCAGGACAGTTATGCCATAACGTTTAGATTTAGAAGCCCTCAAGGTGAAAGACACCATATGCTGTGGTTGGTGTTACCCAGTGGGGTTAAAACTGAGGCATCTGATTCAAGGCTAGTTAAAATGAGATCTAATATATTATTACCACGAGCAGGTTCATGAACCATTTGTTCCAGGCCTTGGCTAAACAGGATTGCTAAGAATTCCTGCTCAAAGTCGTTTGAGCCAGTTAAGGCATCCAACTCTATACCGGGAAAATTGAAGTCCACAAGGATTAATACTTTGTCCAAGTTAGAGGCTTTTTTGATTTCATTTAGTAGGAATTTGTTGTAAAACTCTATTGATGATGGGCATCTGTAACAATTCCCCAGTATAAATTTAGTTTTGACTTTAAGATGGATACTGACCCAGAGACTCTCAGTTTGTTCTTCTTGTGGTTAAGTGAACAGGCATTGTTGAAAAGTGGTATTATCCTTACCATACATACAGACTCCCCTCCCACTCTATCTTGTCTATTTTTTTGGAAAAGTTTATAGTTGGGCAAGGCATTCATCCACATGGCCGAGTCATCCCACCATGTTTCTGCGAAGACTATGATATCAATATTGTCACCAACCAGCAGGGCCTGCAGTTCTGCCATTTTGGTCAAGTTTAAACTTCTGGCATTTATCACACTGATCTTACACAAATTCTAATCAATAGTAGTTGTTTTTCCCTTGGTCAGAGAAGGGTTATTTACTACTTCCTAACCCACACTTGTTAGTTTAAATGTTTTGATATTATTTTATCAGACGTTCTTCCCAGCATAGTGCTGTCCCTCCTGCTAAGGTGAAGGCCATCCCAACTATGTAGGTTGTGTCTGTGTTCAAATGTTTCCCAATTTGTGACACACATAAATCCCTTTTTGAGGCACCGCTTTCTGAGCCATTCGTTTATAGCTTTAATTTTGAGTGTTCTAGTCATTGTAGCTCTTGGGGCAGGTAGTATCTCAGACAAAAACATATTTCGCAATCTTTGACCCTTAAGAGTTCACTCAGAGCAATAAATTCACGTTTAATTTCTTCAGTACTAGCGGAAGTTATATTGTTGGTGTCAGCATGAATGATAACTAGGGCCTTTTTACCTGCACTGTTCAAGATGTTATTCATCATGGCTGTTAAGTCAGAGATCTTGGCGCCTCTAAAGCGCCAACAGGTTCTGTTCTCTTTGTCTCGACTGCAAATCAATGTATCAATATGTTTAATCATAGCGTCCCCCAGGACAAAGACCTGTCGTGGTTGGCTCTTAGCTTAATCTATATTATTAACGTGTGGCTCAATCTGAATAAGTGGAAAATCTGTTTCTACCTCCTGTGAACTGTTTATTGGTTTTGAGTGTCCTAAACCTGAAAGACTAGTAGGAATGGGATTTACTAATGATACTCCCTGTTTTTTACTCACATCACTACCATGATGTGAAAGGGAAGTATCTACTGCTACTTCCATCATGTAAGCATCATTGTTAGAGTCAGGCTTTAAACAGCACGGCAATATGGTAACTTCCTTAGTATAAGTAGAATCTGAAGTAACATTACTAATAACATTCTGGGTCTCATGCTGCACAATAGGGGATGAATGTGGGTTGGTACTTTCCCCTAGTAATATATACTCTATTTATAGAACTATCCATGGTAGCTTCATCCAAAGGTTGGAATGTATTCAGGACCAGTATGGTAAATTGTGCTATACGTCCCTTCTGGGAAATGACCCGAAGAGCAGGTATTACACAGTGGTACCAGTTACCCGAATCAGACCATCAGCAAAAACAAGCTTGGCAGCATGGGAGTGGGTCCAAAGGTATTAAAATGGGTACAAAGTTGGCTAAGTAACCAAACTCGGAGGGTGGTGGTAAACGGAGTTCACTCAGAGGAAGGTAAGATAACTACTAGCAGGTGCCACAGGGGGTCAGTACTGGGACTGGTCCTCTTTATTGTCTTTATAAGCAACATTGCAGAGGGGCTAGAAGGAAAGGTATGCCTGTTATCAGATTACAAAAAAATCTGCAACAGAGTGGACACACCCGGAGACTGGTTAAGGGTTTGGCAACTGGGCTTCAATGCCAAAAAAATTTTAAATGATGTACATGGGGTACAGAAACCCAATGGCAGCATATCATTTGGTGGGAGGTACTAACAACAACAAAACAGGAAAGGGATCTGGGGGTCATCATATTTGATGACCTGAAGATAGCAAAGCAGTGTGATAAGGCAGTAGGAAAGGCTAGTAGGATGCTGGCTGCACAGGGAGGGGTATCATCAGCAGAAAAAGGGAGGTAATGTTACCCCTATATAGATCAATGGTGAGGCCACACCTGGAGTACTGTGTCCAGTTCTGGAGGCCCCACCTCAGGAAGGACATAGACCAGGTGGAGGCGGTACAGAGAAGGACAACCAAAATGGTGCATGGGCTGCATCAGAAGCCCTACGAGGGAAGACTCAGGGAATTAAATACTGTATGTACTCACTGGAGGAAAGGAGAGAAAGGGTAGACATGATAGAAACATTCAAATACCTCAAGGGTATTAATAAGGTAAAGGAGGGAGGCATACTGCACAGAAAGAGAAGATGAGGGGGGCATGATATGATGCTGGAAGGGGGGAGACAGAGAGATGTGAGGAAATATTTCTTCACGGAAAAGGTGGTGGACACCTGGAACAGCCTCCCAGCAGAGGTGGTGGGTACTGAAATGGTAGAAGGTTTCAGACATGCATGGCATAGACACAGGGGGACCGTAATAACATGCTGGGGGGTGGGGTTGAGGCTAGAGATCAATTAGGGTCTACGGTAGCACAGTAGGTAGGGACTTTAGGGCAGACTAGGTAGGCCGAGAGATCCTTTTCTCCTGACAGCTTTTCTGTTTCTTCTAGGTTTCTATCAGAAAGAAGTCTGATGAAGTGGAGGGCAGTGAGAATGTGGCTACTGAAATCCTGCTCATCTGCCCCAAGGATACTGCATCAAAGACTGGCATGACAGCAGAAAGGGAGACTGAGATGTTTAACCCTCCAGTCTCAGTAGCAGCTAACAGTTGCTCAGAGGAAACTCAAACAGAGGGTACTGTCCCTCCCGGAGTAATAAACAAACCAGATATGAAACAAGTCTTACAGAAGGATGAATCCTTGAGTGTGTTGAGGGAACAGGCAGCAAATGCTGACCCAGACATTAAGGAACAGAGGCAGAGAAGAATATACTGGGAAGATAACAGAACCAATGATTTCCTGTTTTCAAAAATGGCCATTGCTGTTTGGTAAAATCTCAAAATAAGTTTTTTTCTGTTTTTGTCCCACAATTGAGGGCATATCAGCATGTTCTGAACAAACATTTGGCTGAAAATGTAGGACATTGCACAAAAAAATCTGGTGCAAACTGGAGTTGTTTGTATGATAAAGTGTTGTAAATATGTTTTTATATATGAAAAAAAAACTCCCAAGTGCAGGTTTATAATGATAAATTGCCACCACTCCCAACCCCGTGTTTTTTTCACTGAAAACAGAATATCACTGGCCCTAAAATAGCTTATAGTGTTAGGAATGCTTACCTCAGGGGGTGCAGATAAAGGGAGGGTGTGCAAACAGCTGGTAGTACCAAAGTATGGGAAACAGTAATTAAGCATTGTGCATGCCATTCTACTCACAGTACACATGGGAGGTGAGATGGACATAAGAGAGTTTGACACATAACTTCCACTGACCCAGAATAACCTGTAACAGAAGTACCCTTTTAATGTGTCCCATTCGGAACCCGAGACCATTCAGACCCTCCAGACTGTGGTAATGTCTTCCACTGAGGCATAGAGGTGGCAGATGAACTGCTGGGGATTTTCAGCTGGGTTGGGTTTTTTTCAGGAGATTATCTGACTGGGGCATAAACTTCATGCCTGCCCTGATGAGGAGTTCATGGAAAAAGTGTAGGGCACATCTGCCCCAGACTTCACCTTACCACCCACAAACTAACAGCCTTCTCAAGTGTTTTAAATGCACGTTTCTGACAATGCTTAGGGCATTTGCTGAGCAGCACAGATGGGTTGGGACAAATATTTGTCCCATCTCCTATTTGCCTATAGGGAAGTCCTGCAGAAGTCCGCAGGGTTTCTGCCCCATCTCCTACCTGCCTATAGGGAAGTCCTGCAGGAGTCCACAGGGTTTTCACCCTTCTTTTTTTTAAATCTATTTTCATTCACAGAAATTTTGAAGTATGAAAGCGACACTGCGTAGTACAGAAGCTAATATAGCTTGCTGGCACCATTTTACATACGATAGTTCATGCAGGCCCGGCCCACTGGCACAAGTGGTAGCACTACTGCTTGCGGTGCTGATGACCCAGGTTCAGGAACGAATCTGGCGTGTCGGGAGCTGGCTGAGAGGAGGAAGCTCAAGTATTACAGGGATTATTCTCCTCCGCTCTGGTGGGTGGCATGCAGTGCTCTGTGAAATTCCAACCCCTAGTGATGGCTGGGGGGGCAGTCAGCTTGAGACCGCATGAAGTAAGGGGACTGATGGAGAGGCAGACGTCAGTGTGTCAGGCAAGGGAGCATGTCTGAGGTCACCATGACGGTACTGCACGCCCTCTCCTTCAGGGAACCAGAAAACAGAAAATACCCCACTGACTGGACAGATGACAGTGCTCCCTGCCACCATGCCCACTAATGGATCCTGCCCTCCTGGATCCTGTCAACCTTCTGGTCTTCACCTCCGCCTGCTGGCCACTGGATATTGTTATGGGGGCTCAAGCTGAGGGGTTTCCATGCAGGAGTGTCACAGGTGGGCCGGTGGATCAGGGCTAACGGGCCTGGGAGGCTCTCAGTGGGGGTGGGATAAGGTGCTGGAGTCAGCCAAAGAGGTCCTAGCCAGCAGTGCCAGGGGATAAAACTGAAGCGAAAAAAGAAAAGACAGCTGATGAAAACGGGAAGATGTGGTTTGTTATACTCCCATAAAGCCCTGATAATACGCAACAAATTAAATCATCAGTCTTTTGCACTAATTCATGTTAATCAAAATGTTACATCAAAATAAATACCTGACAAAAGTTGATCTGTATATCAGAGTGCAAAACTGGTTAAATAAAGAAGTGAATGTAGCATTCATTAAAACACAAGAAAATTTGACAGAGTAATAAAATGTATAGAAACAATATTTGTACTGTCCTTTTCGTGTCTGACAATTAATGGGGTAAAATCTGGGTTAACATCTAACTGAAACAAAACCGAACAGTGCCAGAACTCCTCACCACTCAGCTGGTGTCCAGGAACAGAAAAGAGGGTTTTCACTCTTTCAGCTCCTGTATGCACAGTAAGTTACGGGACCGCAATATTAACTGCAGGATGATTAGGAGGGCATGCTTGCGGAGCAGGGACATTTTTTTTGTGTGTGTGGAATATGTCCTCAGCTTCAGGCTGAAGCTAAAGGAGTTTTGGGGCCTGGCACGAGGCAACGTAGCTGCTGAACAGCAAAGGAAGAAACACTGGCATGAATGCACATCAGGGATAAGACATATTCTGACAGATAGAAGGTGATGGAGTTCATCCCCATCAGACAGATGCAGTATCTACTGTATGTGAAGAAAGAAAGCTGACCGACAGCTGGGGAGGGATTTCTTTTCTTTTTTTTTTTTTTCTAATTACTTTTAACAAAACATAATACCTGTTCTTTATTGTAAAAGTGCATTTTTTTTGTTTTCCAAATTCTTTGTCTGATTTCCCATTTAATATGCACAATAAGACACTCCAGGGTGCAGGCTGTTTTGTGACAACTGCACTTTCAGCTGCTAGAAGCACTCAGCATAAATGCCTCATGCCTCACAATGCACTGAGCAAGTAGTTATCACATAACAACCCACAGCCTGTCAGGTCTTACAGTTCACATTCATTTATCTCTCTCTCTCTCTCTCTTTGCCTGTCTGTCTATCTATCTCCTTTCTAACACCATTCATCCATATATCTGGGAAAAAATGGGAGTAATAACACTTTACAGTAGATGAGATGCCCTTCATATGTATGGAAATCAGTGACTGCTCAAAAGTTGTTGTGCATGTTTTAAAACTTGTTGGACACATTCTAAAAGTTGTTGTGGACTGCCTGTCATCAAAGCACGTGTGTTCCCTTCACGCTGACTCCCAGTGCTTTTCTTCGCTCCTCCAGTCTATAAAACAAACTTAAAAATCTTCTAAGAAAACAAATGTCACCAGCTGTTTGATGAGGAAATGTTATCAGGAAGAAAGCAAACAAATTGCTTAGAAGGTAGGAGCTCCACTAAGTTATTACAGCTCAGCAGTTAAGGCCACAGCAAGAGTGAGATTTACTAATGGTCTTGCTGGTGGCTCGCTATTATCTGCGGTTACATGACTCATAAAAATACTGCTGTTCTTCCTATCAGCGACTAGAGCAGGGGCAGGGGGGATGGAGAGTGAACTGATATTTTTTTTTGTTGCCCACCCCTTGAGAGGCTCAGCCCCCAACTTATTCTGACCTCTACCCCAGGGACTTACCCCAGTACAGCGATCCAATTAGGCTTGCCCCCTCTGGCTGGGGCAGTCAGGCGGACACAGCTCTGTGCAATCTACATCGACTTGACCAAAGCTTTCGATACCCTCAGTCACGCACTTCTGCTCCACTCTCTTCCTTCCCAGCATTTCTCCCCTGAGGCAACCTCCTGGTTCAAAGACGATCTCTCTGGCTGGACGCAACAGGTCAAAAGTAACACCACCCTTTCCTCTAAAAGTCCAGTCCAATCAGGTGTCCCCCAAGGGTACATTCTCGGTCCACTGCTCTTCACCCTCTTCCTAAACTCCCTCCCTCAATCATGCAATGGGGAGCTCTTGCTCTATGCGGACGACGCCATAGTGCTCTGGAAACATCCTCATCCTAATTCCCTCCAAACTGCCCTACAAGGCTTTTTTAGAAAAATAAAATCCTGATTCTCTGAGCATTGCCAAGTACTCAACTACAATAAGATGAAATCCATGATCTTTGCCCACCGCCAAAGCTCACTCTGTGATGCCCCTCCACTCATCTCAAACTCCCAGGGCCTCCGTCTTGAACAGGTCTCTAACTTCAAATACCTGGGTGTCACTCTGGACACCTCCCTCACACACATTCAACACCTTTCCTCCGCTGTTACTATCAGATTGGGGATCCTATACACACATAAACATTGCCTACCCCCCTTAGGCCCTACATCTTGCTGCAACCTCCTCTGTCCTATCTTTGATGGACTACGGCATTGTGATTTGTGGATCTGCAGACCAAACGGCCCTACACAGCATCAACACAGCTCTCAATAAAGCCTGGTCACTGGATGTGATACAGCCACCCACACGTTGCAAGCTTTACAAGCTTGCGGACTGGCTTACCTTCAAAGGGAGGCTTAAGTATCACACCTCCCTCCAAGCCAAAAAAATACTCCTGAATCTAGCACCCAAAGGCCTCCACCCACTCATCCAGACAGTCCCACACAGGAGGGCCCCTAGACGCCCCAATGGCACCTCTCTCCTAGTCCCCCACTGTAGGACCTCCCTAGGACAAAGGTCTTTCTGATATGAGGACCACATAGTAAGGATTAGGAAGGAGGGAGGTTGGGTGGAAGCAGGGTACGATAAGGCGGAAGCACTAAATGAGTACTTCTGCTCAGTATTTACTAAAGGGAAGAGGGGGGTGACACCCAAGGTTGAAGAAATGGCAGACGCAGGGGGGGGGAAGTGGTGACAGATGGGGAAATCATGGAGGGCAGAGTTTGAGAGGGTTTGAAGGCACTGAGGGTGGACAAGGCACCAGGCCCAGATGGCATCCACCCTAGGGTACTGAAGGAGCTGGCAGAGGTCCTTGCAGGACCTTTGGCAGACCTATTTAATGCCTCATTACATTCGGGGTGTGTACCTCCGGACTGGAGGATGGCTCATGGTGCCCTCCACAAGAGTGGCCCCAAGGATGAACCGGAAACTACAGACCAGTGAGCCTCACATCCATCGTGGGTAAGCTAATGGAGACTATCCTGAAGGAGAGGCTGGTGGCCCTCCTAGAGGCCAAAGGACTACAGGACAGCAGACAGCATGGCTTCATACGTGGCAGATCCTGCCAAACCAACCTGGTTGAGTTCTATGACTGGGTAACTAGGCAACTGGACAGGGACCATGTAGTGGATGTCTTGTATCTGGACTTCAGTAAGGCATTCGACTCGGTGCCACATGGAAGGCTGGGAAGGAAGTTAGTAGGCACAGGGGCGGGTGCAAAGCTGGTGAGATGGGTAGGAAACTGGCTGCAGTGAAGGCAACAGAGGGTGGTGGTGGGTGGAGAGCTCTCACACCCAAGGGCAGTGACGAGCGGTGTCCCACAGGGCTCGGTGTTGGGACCAGTGTTGTTTGGGATATTCATTGCAGACATATCATGGGACATCAAGAGCAAGATCAGTCTGTTTGCTGATGATACCAAGGTTGACGCGGTGGTGGATGACCTAGGGGGATGGCAGGGGTTGCAGGATGATCTGGCAAAGCTTGAAACCTGGTCAGACACCTGGCAACTGGGCTTTAATGTCAAAAAGTGCAAGGTACTGCATTTTGGGATGAAGAACCCAAGGAGGACTTACTGGCTAGGGGGAGTGCAGCTAGCCCAGACAGAGGAGGAGAAAGTTCTGGGTGTGCTCATTACAGGGTCAATGAACAACTCGGCACAGTGTAGGAAGGCAGCTGCAAAGGCCAACAAAATGCTGGGTTGTATTGCAAGGGGTATATCCTCGAGGAGGGAGGAGGTGATTCTGCCACTGTATAGGTCATTAGTTAGACCACACCTGGAGTACTGCGTGCAGTACTGGCGTCCGTATCTGAAGAGGGACATTAAGTTACTGGAGGGGGTGCAGCGCAGGGCGACAAAGATGATCAAGGGTCTGGGGGACTTATCATACGAGAGGAGGTTGAAGGAGTTGAACAAGTACTCACTGGAGGAGAGGAGAGACAGGGGTGACATGATTGAAACCTTTAAATACATGAAAGGAATAAACAAGACGGGTACAGAGGGGCTGTTCAAAGTAAGGAAGGGGAGGGCCACCAGGGGCCATGATATGAGACTGGAGCGAGGAAGGTTCAGGAGGGAGATGAGGAGACACTTTTTTACAGAGAGGGTGGTGGCTGGGTGGAATGCGTTACCTGCAGAAGTGGTATGCAGTAGAACAGTGGACTGCTTCAAACGAGGATGGGACAGGACAAGGGGGAGGGTTAATGAAGGGGAAGGGTGGAAGGGAGGGGCAGCTGCAGAATAAGGGGTGCTAGCTGCACATTCGAGCAGACTTGATAGACCTCTAGGCCCTTATCTGCTGGCAAATTTCGTATGTTCGTATCATGCTCCCCTCTGGCTACACAGCCTACCAGCCACTATCTCCCTAGCCCCTAGTCTTGGCTTATTTAAAACTGGTCTCAAGAACCTCCTCCTTGACTCAGCTACCTGTGACTGCAACCGATACACCTCCCCCTCTCCAAATCACAAAAGGAAGCTTACTGCAAGCAGTCTATAGCTCCAATGCAGGGAGAAAATCCGCAATGTTAGGGATAAAATGCCTAACCTTATTCCATGACTACATCCTCAGGTCCCACAATCACATTGTTCATAAACTCTGACTCAGGGTTCAGTTAGGACCCTCCAAATGTGTAACCTACCATGTGTCACAGCTATGACCAAAGGTCTACTTTAGGATCATTGACGCAGTAACACGCCAATGTATATACACTGTGCTATGTGACCCATGTATAATACTAGTAAATGTTATATTTGTGCTTTCTGTACTGACGTGGAGCCTTTGCAAAGGAGTCTATGACTCAAAGGATTGTAATTCTGATTCTCTTAAATAAATAAAATAAATACATAATGGACGACGGTCGGGAGGGTCCCCCTTGTTTACCCCTCAGAGCGGTGCCATGGAACTGGGCCGAACTACCAGACACACATCGCTAGGTCGCCAGCCAGGAGCTGCGCGGGTGGCATGGAGCTGGAGAGGCGGGGTGGCAATGATTCTGAAGTTATAACTCCCAGGAGGCATGGCCTGCAAAGACGTAATGTGCCAAAGCGTGAACGTCTGCACACCTCCCAAATCTATGGCATCGGCAGCTAGTCATTCCCCAGCCTCTGTTACAAAATGACCATACACCGAAAGCTCACTCAAGCCTCCCCCAGCGAAGGCAAGCGTCCCTAGGATGCTCCATCCTCCCCACCCTCAGCCGCCGGCTGACTCCTTAGTCTGTTCCAACCCGAGGCATTAGCTCGCAAGCTGATCCCTTGCCGCTGTGCCGGTACAGTGAATGGACATTTTAAAACCATATACTATAATAAAGAAAATATGAGCGACCACACACAATTCCCCCTGTGTTTCCATCTCGGGTATGACATACCAGCATGGACCTCTCCAGCTTCACTCTGAACAAAGAAACATAGAATTTGATGACAGATAAGGATCACTTGGCCCATCCAGTCTGCCCATTCCTCCCTATATACACTATTACCGCAGATCGTACCGGATCTACAGTTCTTTCTCCCTCCCCTCTTCTTTTCCACCGATTCCCTTGTGCTTATCCTATGTATTCTTGAACCCCACCGTTTTTGCCTCCACCACCTCCACTGGAATGCTGTTCCAGGAATCTACCACTCTTTCTGTAAAGAAGTAATTTCTCACACCTCTCTTGATCTATCCCCCTTCAGCTTCCTAGCATCTCCCCTTGTTCCTGAGCACCTTTTCTTCTGACAAATACTTCCCTCCTGTACCTTATTTATCACTGTGATGTATTTAAAGGTATCTATCCCATCTCCCCTCTCCCTCCTCTGTTCCAGGGTGTACATATTGAGGTCCTTTAGTCTCTCATCGTAGGACTTTTTGTACAGACCCTGCACTATTTTAGCTGCCCTTCTCTGGAGCACCTCCACTCTATATCTTTCGACAGATGTGGTCTCCAGAACTGGACACAGTACTCTAGGTGGGGTCTTACCAGTGATCTGTACAGAGGAAACAATACCTCCCTCTTTCTGCTGGTGATACCCCTCCCTATGCACCTCAGCATCCCACTAGCCCTCCTGACTGCCTTGTCACACTGCCGGGACACCTTTAGGTCATCCAATATGATTATCCCCAGGTCTCGTTCCTGCTTGGTGGTCATCAATACTACTCCACCCAAAGCTGCTCCACTCAGGGTCCACAACCTGCTATCTCAACAACTCGATGGAAACACAACTTTTTGTGTCTGGTCATCCACACATTATACCTTATACAAGTTTTAAATAACATGTTGCAGTCCTTTATTATCAAGCACAATGGCTTTTTTCAGCCCATGAGCAGTATCATTTAGGTCCTTCTCTGTGAAGAAAGGAAAAAATACATGACGGTCCCTACTCCAGATGGCATGACAAAGAAATGAAGAACATCCCACAGTGCAGCTATTTAAACTCAGTCCTACACAACGTAATTCAAAACATGCCTCCCCCTACCCACTTTAATGACCCTGATATTATAAAGCAATTTTGTTATTAAAGTGGCACGGGATAAAACAGGGAGATGAAAAGAGAGTTTGATTAATGCAGATCAAAAATATGATTACTGAAGTAATTCCCAAAGGCCCCCCTGCAGAGGTCCCTGATAATATGTGTCTGAAGCAAGAAAATAAGAATTCAACAACACTGTTCGGCATGCTGAAAATGTACATTAGCACACATATCACCATTCCTAGAAACCTTGTCAACCACCCCCACCCAAAACAAACAAATTCTAATTTTTACACATCTAAAATTAAATTACTGTACTTCCGACACATTTTTGTTCACTCTTAAAACAGAGCATATATATTCGTGCCCCTGGCATGTTTTCAGCTTGATACTACTCATTATCCAAACGACTTTTATTCTAAACCTGACAACTTGAATCTAACTAACGTGCTCCTCTGCTTGCTGAGTATCAAATGTGGACTAGCTGTAATGGTACTTACAACAAAACAGGGCCATTTCAAAGTAGTGCAAATGGAGAAACTTTTTTAAATGGATTTGAAATTATAATTTTTCCAATCAAGATGCAAACCTGAAGATTGTATATTAAAAAGGAACAGCAGTGTTTCATCAAACTGCAAAGTTAACCCAAGTCATTCTCTCCTTCAGTTGCAATATACTGTACTGCTGTGGATATCCTATATGGTCTTCCCCATTTCTGTGGGAAAGCAGATTTGATTTTAAATTCAAATACCACCTCATCTAAAGCCCTTAACTAGGTACACAATCAAAGAAATGGATTTTCACCTAATATCATATTTAAAAAAGTACAGTTACGTAAAAACTTACCATAACAGTAGATCTCCGAGAGGAACTCTTGCAGCAGGCAACACCTGTAGGACTGAAGCCATCAGGTGCCAGGACCACACGGAAAACTTCTAGGTAGCAGTCTACAGTGGGGATTGCCTCTCATGATGTCAGCACGCTGACGTCTACTTAGCCTATAAAGGGACGGTCCCTCAGACCTACCTCAGTTCTCTCATGAGACCCCAACGCAGAAAGCAAAAATGGAGAACCAAGGCAGTTCCTCAAGGCTGAGGAAAAGCTGCAAAGGGAAGAAGCAATCAGGGAAAGGAGGGAGGGAGGGAGGAAAGCAGCACCTGCTGCAAGAGCTCCTCTCTAAGATCTACTGTTACGGTAAGTTCTTGCGTAACTTTACTATCTTGCTTCGAGTAGGCTCTTGCAGCAGGCAACACCTGTAGGACAGAGTCCTAAGCAGTACCAGAACTGACCATAAGTCAGCCAGGAGGAGGCAAAAACAGACTACAACAGAAGGTCGTTCATGACAGAAGGCTCTGAAGGACAGCTAGTCCGAAACTGGCCCCGAGTATGGAGGCAATATCCAAACTGTAGTGCCGGATAAACGTGTGAACCAAATTCCACGAGGCGGCTACACAAATGTCCACAGCGGACACATTTCTAAACCAGGCAGCAGAGGCTGCCTTACCTCTAGTAGAGTGGCCCTTAACTGCCCCAGGCAAGGGCTTGTCGTACTTGCAGTAACAGTACACAATGCAATTTGACAACCATTTAGACAAACACTGTTTTGAAATGAGTGCCCCTCCCCTCTTAGGGACAAACAAAACAACTGATTAGTCTTATGAATGTGTTGGGTGCGGTTAGTGTAATAACACAGCACCATGTGAACATCAAGAGTATGCAACAAGGCTGCCCCTGATTAGAATACTCAGGGAAATAAACTGGAAGGTGGATGGACTGGTTTAACGTAAACTCAGACACCACCTTAGGCAAGAACTTAGTATTTGTATGCAAAACCAAGTAAGACTCTTTACACATCAAAGCCTGAAGCTCAGAAATCCTTTGAGCAGAAGTAATATCAACTAAAAACAACGCTTTCCATGACAGAAAGCGTAGCTAGCAACTCGAGGATGGCTCAAAGGGAGGCAGAGTGAGCTTTTCCAAAATGAAAAGATCATAAGGTGGGACAGGGTCCCAAATGGTAGGTTTCAAATGTAGAATACCCCGCAAAAAAGTGCAGGAGAGATCCAGTTGGGCAACAGCCTTACCTTCAATAGGTGCATGGTACGCAGAGACGGCTTAAAGATGCACCTTTAACGAACAGTACCCAGATCGGAGTCCGAAAAGGAGAGGAGGTACTCTAGAATCAAATTCATCAAACAGGCGAAGGGATCTAATGGGGAAGCAGTAGCCCAGAGGGAGAAGTGCTTCCACTTCATGGCATACGTGGCTCTCATGGAAGGTTTCCTGGCAGCCAGCAGGACTTCGGCAACCCTGTAAGACACCCCGAAGCAGGCGATAGTCAAGTCTGCAGGAGCCACGCATGGAGATGCAGGGACTTGAGATCTGGATGGACCAAAGTGCCCAGATCCTGGGAGAGCAAGCTGAAGCAGAGGGGCAAAGGAACTGGAGGTTCCACTACCAGCAGCTGAAGCAGAGGGAACCAAATCTGGCGGGCCAGTAGGGGGCTATGAGAAATCATCTCCGCCCCCTACGACTGGAGTTTCAGGAGAACCCTCTGCAGGAGCGGGAAGGAAGGGAAGGCATACAGGAACCTCCCCTTCCAGGAGAGGGACAATACATTGAGCCAGAAAACTCCATGCCCTGGATCGAGCGAGCAGAAAAGAGCCAGTTTTGCGTTGAGTTGGGACGCAAAAAGGTCCAACTCTGGGGGGTGTCTCCACCTGTCAAAGAGATCTTCTACCACTGAGGGCAAGAGTTCCCACTCATGTGCTCTCGACCTGGACCAGCTTAGACTATCGGCCAGGGTGTGTTGGCCGCCTGGAACATGGATGGCTGAGAGTTCCTGGTCATGCTCGGTGGCCCAGTACCAGACTCTCATGGCTTCCTGACAAAGGGGGTAAGAGTGAGTGCTCCCTTCTTAGCTGATGTAAAAGACTACAGACATGATGTTTGTCTGCACTGGTAGCGGACTTGGAAGAATGTGGGTCTGGAAGGCCTGCAGAGCATTAAAAAAAAACTGCCCTCATCTCCAGGATGTTGATGTGGAGATGCTGTTCCGACTCAGACCAACATCCCTGGGTCTGACAGTCTCCTAGGTGAGCTCCCCAGCCCAGCCCAGAAGTATCCATGGTCAAGATTTGCTGAAGGGGTATTGAGTGGAAAGGAACCCATATCAGTAGGCTGGCGGGGTTCCACCACCACTCTAAGGTCTGTCTCACTGGTTTGGAAACCAGCATCGTCTGTTCCAAATCGTCGGTCCATTGGTCCCATTGGGCTGGAAGGGTCCACTGAGGAACTCTCATATGCATGCAGGCCAGGGCAACCATGGGTATGGCCGCCGCCATATACCCCAGCAGACACAGAAATGCTCTGGCTGGAACCTGGCGACTGGAAGAGACCAGACAGGCTTGCACTCCCAAGCATTCTGTCCTGTTCTCTGGCAGAAAGGCCTTTCCCTGGGATAAGTCCAGGACCACTCTGATATACAGAAGGCACTGGCTCAGGGTGAGACAAGACTTTGGCAGGCTGATAGCTATCCCCAAGAGCTGGAAGAGCCGAAAGGTGCCTTCCAGGGTCTGCAGCAGATGACCCCTGGAGAACCAAATGTCCAGTAAGGGAACACACAAAATCCTTGCCTCTGCAGGGCAGCCGCCACCACTGCTAGGCACTTGGTAAAGAGTTGAGGTGCCGAGGAAAAGCCAAAAGGGAGAGCCCAACATTGGAAGTGGTCCCCTTAAAAACAGAAATGGAGAAAGCGGTGGTGGGCCGGGAAAACCAGGATATGGAGATAAGCATTCTGCGTATCCAGGGACCAGAGCCAGTCCCCTTGGCGAATAAGAGGTAACAGTCCCTGTCTTAAGTGGTTGAGAGTGTGGTTGCTAAGATTCAATGCAAAGTAGTGCAAAATCATGCACCTGGGCTGCAGAAATCCAAGGGAGGGGTACAAGATGCGGAGGAAGTACTGACGGCCACCAGTTAAAAAGGACCTGAGGTAATCATATCTGATGACCTAAAGGTAACCAAACAATGTGAGACAGCTGTGGGGTGAGCCAGTGGGATGCTAAGGTGCATAGGGAGAGGTATCATCAGCAGAAAAAAGGAGGTGGTTATGTCACTGTACAGATCACTAGTGAGACCTCAGCTGGAGTACTGTGTCCAGTTCTGGAGGTCACATCTCCGGAAGGGCACAGACAAAATAGAGGCAGTCCAGAGAAGGGCAACAAAAATGTTGCAAGGACTGGACCAAAAGTCATATGAGAAAAGACTAGAGGACCACAATATGTATTCTCTGGAGCAGAGGAGAGAGGGGGGATGACAGAAACATTAAAGTACATCGGGGTATAAACAAGGTACAGGAAGGTAGCAACTTTCAGAAAAGAAGGTGTACAAGAACAAGGGGGCATGATATGAGGCTAGAGGAGGGTAGGCTCAGGTGCAACGTGAGGAAGTACTTTTTCACAGAAAGAGCAGAGGATTCTTGAAACAGCTTCCCTGCAGAGGTGGTGGGGGCAAAAACAGTTGGGGAATTCAAGAATGCGTCGGATAGATATGAGTACTCTAGCAATAGGGAAGAGAGGGTAAGCTGCAAATCAACTAGGGTCTGTGGTAATGCATTAGGTAGGGAAAAGGGGCAGACTAGGTGGGCCACACGGTCCTTATCTGCCATCACCTTCCGTGTATCTGTTTAAGAGTCACCATCCTGAAGCGCTTGTACTCTATGTAGAAGTTCAGGTGGCATAGATCCAGAATTGTTCGCAGGTCCCCTGTATTCTTGGGGACTAGAAAGAAGTGAGAGTAGAACCTCTTTCCCTTTTGACCTGGGGAGGGGTGGATTCTATGGCCCACTTGTGCAGGAGTGCCTGAATCTCTACCTGGATGAAGGAGATGTGGGCTTGTGGGTAATGGGAGAACGAGAAGGTGTCCGGGGGTCTCTAGAAACTGTGTGACCCCACTCAATGATCTCAAGCACCCATTGATCTGAGGTTACAGTGTGCCACCAATCTAGGTAGAACCGACCCCCAACCACCTCCCCCAAGGCCTCTGCTGGGGGGGGGCCGGGCAAGGAGTCAGGCAGAGAGGCTGGGTGTGGTCAGAGCAGCTGAGGGCACTCTGGGGGCCCTAAGGGCAGCTGCTTCAGAAGGCAGGGTGGTTGTCTTGAGTTTAAAGGGACCTTCTAACTGCTGGACCTTGGCAGGCTGGCAGTAGGGCCGGCAAAAGGGCTGACGCTGGGAGGACAGTGGCTAAGAACGGTACATGAAGTGTACCGACCTCAAGGCCTTACCCAATTCCTGGAGGGAGGAGATGATATCCTGAGCATCTCCCCCAAACAAGATCGAACCCCTGAAAAGGGGCATCCATAATCTTGACCTGAACATCAGGTGCAAACCTGGACACCCAGAACCAGGAATGGCAGCAAATGCAGACTCCTGCCGATGCCCCCAACCAGCAGCATCAATCGTGTCGTAGGCTGCTCTGAGTACATGGGTGCCTACGTCAGATCCAGACTTAAAGCATGGGCTAACTGGGTTTTGGTGGAATAATCAGAGACAGCTGCCACCAAATCTCTCATCTGATCCCAAATGGCGTTCTGGTACTGCACCATGTGGGCTAAAAAGGTCTGGCCCTGGATGGCCAGGGTAGCAGAAGAGTATACCTGCTTGTCTAACTGGTCCAGCTAGCAGGATTCCTTGTCCGGTGGGTGGGTACTCAAATGTTTAGGCCTCTTCGTCAGGTTGTGGGCAGCATTCATGACCACTGAATCTGCTGTGGCTTGCCCACTAGCGCATGGTAGAGGCGATCTTCCTTCTTAGCCAAAGCTAGAGTGGAAGAAGGGTGATTCCACGTCGCCTCGGTCACATCATCATACGCCTCGATCACTGGGGAAGGGGAGATCCACCAAAGGGAGAGTCTTCGACTTGCGCAAGTAAATTGCCAGACAATGCCACGCTGGGTCCAGTTCCTCAGTATTCCTTCTCATGAGGAACTGGATATGGCCCATCATGTCCATGAAGGAGGGAGCCTCTGGGGGAAACTTGGGATCTCTTTAGCCCACCCCTGAGTGTTAAAGGGGTCTCTGGAGCCTTCCAAGGACTCTGATGAGGAAGAGGAGTCATGTCCTGAAGGATCACTCTCTGGGACCGGCATCGGTGAGCGACGATCCTTCAAGGAGGGAGGCTCCTGCACTACTCCCAGAGGTTCCACAGTATGGGAGTTACTGGACTCAGTCTGGCCTGGGTCTCGGGTGGGGGGAGTCTAATGGGAGGTGGAGAGGGAGACCTCCAAGGAGTGTCCTTGTCCTTCATAAAGGCCCACTAGGCCAAGAACAAGGCACTGTAATCCACTGGAGGAGGAGGAGGATTGTATGGTGGATAATGGTAGTGAGGTGGAGGGTACTGGTACGTAAGTGGGGGAGACAGCATAGGGTAGCCTGGCACTGGTCCAGCAGGTGTCAGCTAGGTGTCTCTAGGAGGGCCAGCAGGCAATGGCTAAGATGCAGGCTGGGGCAGAGGCGAGGACGGTTGAGGCTTTGTCGGTGTAGGCATCGGCGGACAGGCAATGGCCGCGAAGGCTGGCGCTAGTCCAGAGAAGGAGCTGATACAAGCCCCAGAGGAGAGGCTGGTTCCTGCGAGGGGAAGTTCCCCTAAGACGAGGCAGAGGTGTCGCCTGCATTGAGGAAAAGGCAAGTACTTGCTCTGGGCGACAACACCTTGACTGGGGGGCAACTGGCAGAGCTCTGCCACCAGAAAGCCAACCCTGGTTGTGCCGCCTGGATAAGGACCCATGGGGACTAAGGGCCAGAGCGTCAGGGGCTGGGAGGCAGGAGAAGACTTCCGCTGCCTCCGAAGAGCCATTGCCCGTGTCAGAGATGAGGGCGGGCGGCTGAGCCACTGGCAATCAGGAAGAAGTGAGGGCTGGAGGGGCTGACCTCCCGTGGGAGGAAGACCCCAAAGCAGAGGCCATTTTATGCTGCGACTGCGAGCAACAGGCTGACCGAGGACGGTCCCAGTGCTTGTGCTTCCCGCTAGATGACTCCTCCTTCTGGGAAGAAAACAACGACGAAGCCCCAGAGGCCAGGGGAGGTAGTAGAACTTTTAGCCTGAAGCTCCTTCTCCATCACGGCTAATCTTTACTGAAATAAGTAGTTTTGTAGGGTCTTCAAGCTCCGTGTGGCCTGGTTGAAGTCCTGGCAATGCTTGCAGGTCTTGGTGTCGTGGTTAGGGCTGAAGTAGAGGAGGCAGGAAGAGTGGCCATCCTTGGCAGGTATCTGCTTGCCAGAGGCACACTTCGTAGGCAGGTCGGAAGACAAAGCTGGAAAAGAAAACAAACAAGAAGGACAAGGAGAAAAACACCGAAATTCAATGTTACAGTACACTGTAAATAAATAAATCAATCAATCATGGCTAAAATGCGGAGAAAAATGACGATCGACTGAAGCAGGCGTCCATGGAGGTCTGACGTGCATGGGTTGATGGCGGGAAAAGAACTAAGGTAGGTCTGGGGGACCGCCCCTTTTCTAGGATAGGCAGATGTCAGAGTGCTGACGTCGTCGGGAGCGGTCTCCCGCTGTAGACTGCTAAGGAAGTTTTCCATGTGGTCCTAGCGCCTGACAGCTTTGGTCCTACAGGTGCTGCCTGATGCAAAAGCCCCTCGAAGCAAGATAACAAGCTCCTTAGACTGAGGAACCCTCTCACAGCCACAAGCAGCACCACCCACCAGATGAAGGCCGTATTAGTTGCTCTCCTCCACTTTCTCTATGTCGCTCCCATTTTGACGAACTGCTTTCTATCTCTCGGGCTTACAACAGACACTGTGCTCTCTCTGAATAAGGGCCCCACCCAGAAAGCTCTCTCTAACAATACAGAAAAAAAAACTATAAAAACAAAGCCAAAGTCATAACAGTAAGTTAGTGAAAAGAAACACAAATTACAACAGTGCCACATAGTGGAACAGGGACTACCAGTACTGGGTGCTCTGGAATTTTTTTGGTTGGTTGGTTTGTACAACCACTTTAAATTTGTTATCTTTATTTTTTCTTTGTATTTCTATTTTTTGCAGGTGGACCCATTTTATAAGCTCAATAAGGACTGCAGGACAGTGGCTGTAATGGGTTAATGCACTTCCAGCTGCTGAAGACACTCCGTGCAAGCGCTTCCTGCCTCACTACACACACGGGCATGCGCCAACCCACAACCACCACCACCTGCTCATGTTTTACTGCTTACTTATAAACCGAATATAGTCTGAACTTACAACTGTCAACTCCTGTAAATACAAAATGCCATAACAGAAGACAGGCATGGGAAGGAGTGGTGTTACAGAGACGAGCTCTCTTTCATAGACAGTGCATGCCACAGGGAACCCTAGATGCTGCCTGTTGTGCACCACTAACACAGGTCTCTGTACAGCGTGTTTTTGGAGTTTCTCATATAGACTTTTATCCTTTTATTGACCTGCCGTCTTCATACCGACAGCCACATCACCTGCCATCTCCAGGACTCATCCTGCCTCCAACTTCATTGCTTGCCCCTCCCCCCCAAAACTGGCAGGGGCCTTTCTCCTCTTCACCTCAGGGTCGGGATCACCACCAGTGGGGCAGGAACTGTGGTCATCAGTGGGGAAGGGGGAGCTGTGGGGTGCTAGTTGTCATCCTGCTGCTGCCAGCCCTCCATTTCCTCCTCCTGCCCCCGAGCTGCTGCTGCCACTCTGGTCTCTTATCAGGAGCGTACACGCTGAACATGCGATGCCTCTCCTGCAACTGGCGGCGTCCACCCTCCCTGAAAAGTGACTCCTGCTGAACCGCCACCCAGGGCATCCAGGTCTTGGCAGCAAAGCACAGACTGCTACCCTCCCTCCTCAAAGAAGGAGTCCTCAGTCCTCCTTGCCTCGGCTGGCCCATGGCAACCCGGGCTCACTTCCAAAGTCGAGTCGCCAGCACTGTGAGAAGTAGCCCTACTGATGCACTGACAGACCGGCCCTACACAGCATGTTTAAACTTTAGCAGAGCTTGTAGCTTGCTAAATTTGTTTTTCATGAGGTGTATGCTCCTCCTATGGGAATCATAATCCTTTGCAAATGTTCCAATTGTTGGCTGGAGTTCAGGGATCTTTTTTTCAATGGTGATCACCAAACCAAAGCAATGAAGAAAACTCAGGATCTGTATAGTGGCTGAAAGGCAGCAAGAGAGCGGTTTAAAATCATCCTAGCATTTAGCTGGCCCAGTGGCGTGGCGGGATGAGGCACTGGTGCCTTACCTCCTGCCACACCAACAACCTGTGTTCAGTGGTGAGCATGAGTTGCTGGGGGTCGAGTGAGGAGGGAAAAAATTGAGCTTCTGATGGCTGCTCTCCTTTCCTTGGGGGGGGGGGCATGCATGCTCCGCCAAATGACTGCCACCTGGTGGAGGCCAGTAGTAGGGAGGGCTGCGGGACTCCGGGGCATGCGCACCCCAGCGTGGGCACCAGGAAGCAAACTAGAAAAGCCCTCGCCTTCCCACCCCACCCCCAATATGTGACGGCCTCAGGAACTCCCAGGTTCTACTTTATTGGATCCCTGCTGTCGGACAGCAGGAGAGCAGTTGATAGGACTGGGGGCCCCTCGATACAGGGCTCGATGATAGAAGCAGGTGGTGGCGGGTGGGTAAAAAGCTATATTAAAAAAAAATATATATATATATATATATATATACATACACACACACATATATATCATTCTAGCATTAAAACAGCAGTGCAAGATAAATCATACCGGAGTTGTCTTCCTGTTGCGGGACCCCATCCCTGATTCACCACTCTGGGCTTATTTTTTTCCTGTCTCCCCACTTAAATACTTAAAATTTTAATTTATTATTTTGGGTTTGTTTACTAGACTGTCGCGATTGCCGGATGTTTATGTGTGTTGCAAACGAAGGGAGCAGCATTGTGGGAAATGCATAGCCAGTCGAGCTCCCTCCTCTTCCAGTTTTACACAGCATCGTAACAAATTTCAGTAAGCCCAACAAGCTATAGTGACCCTGCAAAAAAATCGGACTGAATACTGATTACTTGCCACCACAGGAAACAAAAAAACCTACCAAGACACAGATTCATGTCCAATGCTGAGGACAAATCAATCGACGGGTTGCAGTATGTTTAGCGGGAGCACACAACCATGAGACCAGACGGAAGTAAACACTGCACGTCTAAGCCGACGTACACAAAGTAAACAAAAGCAAATACAGCAGCCGCCATCTTTCCTGTAGCACTACAACAATGGTAAACTCTAATTTTTAATTCAAAATAGAAAAATGCTGGGACACAAAAAAATACAGATTCGCGAACCAGAATTTTAGCTGAACCAGACAGGACAAAAAGTATAATTTCCATAACTACTTCCCAGTTATCCAGCACTGCTGCTTTAAATGCTGCTGGAAAAAAAACAGCAGAGCTGGACTGAAGGCTTTATGCAGATGATGCTATCATTTTCTCCAGCAACAAGTGCCTGGATAAGCTGAGGTAGAGGCTTCAGACTGACTTTACTGCACTCCAGGATTGGTTCACCACCAACCTGCTTGTAATGAACACCAAATGTATGATTTTTACCACTTGAAGCAAGACCTGCACTCCCCCTCGGCACTAACAATTACATCCTCAGTGGGGACCACCCCTTGAGCAAGTTAAAACATTTAAATATCTCGGGGTCACCCTTGATAGCACGCTGACCTTCAGTGCTCACGTAGACCTCCTGGCTAAGGTGGCCCACTCGAGGCTAGGTCTACTCTACAGACACAGACACAGACACAACTTCCTACCAGAAGTTAGGAAAATACTGGCACAGTGCTTCATTGCAAGCTTAGTTGATTATGGAATTGTGGTCTATGGCTCTACAACTGACGGTGTGCTAATTAGAGTCAGGGGATCTCCGAAACGGGGCCTGCTGTTTTGCGCTTGGTCTGAGCCTTGACACACACACACACACACACACCTATGTACTGTACAGCAGCATGAACTGGCTGAATGTAGACTCCAGGCTGCTCTATCACACCCTGGTCACAGGTTACAAAGTCATACGAGGCCTACTGTCTCTACATGCTGTACTTGACTCATTGTAACTTGCTGACATGCTTCTCATGTTCTGGCTACCATTATAAACCACAGATCAATATGATCACTGTCTTATCTATTTTATCTAATGAATAAACTGAAGAGAAGGGGTCCTAGGATTGACCCCTGAGAAACATCTATAGAAACTTATCTAGAATCTGACAGTGCAGTGCGTCATTTTACAGCCTGGGTTCTACCAGTCAGGTAACCTCTGAACCAGCTGACCAAGTCTTCTGAAAGTCCCACATTATTTAGTTTCTGGCAGAGGAGGGCATGATTTACAAGGTCAAATGCCTTGGCAAGGTCAACAAAAAAAAATCCAGTCTTTTCCCCTCTGTCCAGGGCACAATGAATTGACTCTGTGAACTCGAGCAGTGCAGTCATCGTGCAGAAGTTCTTTCTAAACCCATGTTGTTCATTTGCCAGGAGCTCTTGCTGACTCAGGTATTGAACAAGCTGGTCATTTACAACTCTCTCAAGGATTTTTGATTAGGGGGAAGGGGATGGATATATACGCAGTAGTTGGAGGGCAGGTCATTAACACCACCTTTGACTACAGGGGTCACGTGTGCCTTTTTCCAAAAGCTCAGATACTTGCCCAGTGGAGAGGGATAGACTGAAAATAATCTGTAGGGAGTAGGTGACTTCTCTAAGCACTAATTTGAGCAGCTTCATGTCTATACCGTCTGGTACAAGTTTAGTTTTTATTTTAGTCCTAGCTAAGTAGGTGTACACCTCAGTCCAGGTTAACCCTCCAAAGTAGAAATTGAGTCTAGTTAGGTGGTCAGCTGAATCTGTGCCTAGGGCTGGGTGAGTATCAGGGTTTGGTATGCACGATGAAAGGTCGCTGAAAGTTTTATTGAAGGTGTCTGCAGTACATACGCTTGTCCCCTTCAATTGTGGTGCCACCAGGAACAATGGAATGAGACAAGGGATATTTTGGCATCGCCCATGATTTCATTGATGCCATTCCATAGTTGCCTAGGATGGTTTATGAGGATTTTTTTTTTGCTGTGTCTTGTAGAAGTCAGCCTTGACTTCCTTGATGCAGACTGTTAAAAGAGTTCCAGAGTTCCCTATATTTTTGGAGGTATTTGTGTTGGTGAAGTTCTTTGTACAAGGGCCAGTTTCCATCCAGTTCCCTAGTCAAGGATTTGGTGGCAGGAGTATACCAGGCCTGGGAGCTGCCCTTCCTGTGCAGGGTCTTGAAGGGGGCAACAATGTCACATAGTCTACTGAACTGAAGGATGAAATACTCCAGAGCTGCATTCACATCACAAGTACAGGTCAGGAAAGATCAGTCAACTTGCTGTAGTAGGTTTCAGAAGTATGGGACCTTGCAGGTGCAGAACACATGGGTTTTGATGTTGGAGGGGGGCCCCTTTGGTCACCTTGGCTGACCATCTGCAGGTGACAGGAATGGTCACTAAGGAAATCATGCAGGAGTGTACTAAAGATTACCCTGTCAGGGTGGTTGACTAGGATCTAGTTTACCCTGGTAGGGGTGGTGATAACCTGCGTGAGGTACACATTAGCCAGTTTGTCTTTGTACTCCTTGTTACTGCTTGCAAGCCAGTTACAGTTGAAGTCAACTAGCACAATTTTTTCGTGTTGTGAGTTCAGTCCTGCAACAGCCTGAATGAAGCCATTGAAGTCAGAACTGACATTCTTCAGTGGAATATATGCCACTAATAGGTTGAGATGTTTTTCACCCTTAGGGCTCAGCTTTAAGTTAGTTGCAAGTCATTTGCAGCCTTTGGATTCTTAGGGGAGAGGAAGTTTTCTAGAGCTAATGGAGGATTTAACGTATATGAGACATCCACCCCTTTTTTTACGGCCCCTGTCTTTCCTAAATAGTGTGTAGGTGTCAATATCAATTTCTCTGTCTGGGATCTTATTAGTCAGCCAAGTCTCTGTGATGGCCACAGCATCAAATTGAGAGTCTGTCACCCAGAGCATAAAATTAATTTAGTTTAGGCAACATACCTTCCACATTCACACAGGCCACCTCCAGATATCCTGTATAGGACTTTACAGGGGTAACTGGGCCGGGGTTCAGATGAACACTGCCTCCAATGATTAGAAGTAGTAACACTTGATGAGTTGCAAGAAAGATCTTAGGTGATCTGATAAGTTGTGAGTGCATTTCTGTTTTACTTTCAGTGTCATGCAGCAAAATTGCTGGAGGAATTTTAGTAAGGTGTCTCCTGCATGGCCGCTGCGGTTTAGTAAGTGGGTTGTATAACAGGTTATGGGGCAAAGGCTGATGGCAGGCCTAGTAGATACTTGGGCCTGTATCTTAGTGCCATGAGCAGGGATACTATCAAGCAACCTATAGGTGGGGTAATTATCACTTGTTGACTGGGTATTGTTAGTTTAAGACAAGCAGGGTAACTAAGGCCATGAGGCCTATGCAACCTATCTGAAAAGCAGAGCATCTATTTACCCATATCGAGAGGCTGGGCATCCTGATATCCTCCGAGGAAGAAAGGGTTTTGTAGAAGCTTCCACTTCTGTACATACCATGAAGAAGCAGAAGAAAAGGGTTGCAGTCATAAACAGGAGGGGACAGAATAAAGGGGACATGGAGCAGTCTGTGCTCTTCTTTAGAGATTGGAGCAGCAGTACCAAGCAGCAACCGATTCAAACTTAGAATAAGTTGGATATACGAAGTGGCAGCAGCCAATCCTTTAAGGGCCAACTCAGGAAGGTTAAGTAGTTAGCATAAATTAAATACCCAGGATAGGTGTGTGGGGGGGGTGCACTTTAGCACTTTAAAACTGAGATACTCAGAGTGCAGTGTGACTACGATTCCACAGAAAGACACCACACCTGAGCTGGATTTGTCTCAGTGGCACCGCTGGGAACAGACTAGTTATAGCCAAGCATGCACCTGCCCTGGAAAGGAAGTTTACAGAGGCTGCACAGGGTGATGGTTGATAGAGAGGATGCATTGGGTCAGGTGCACAGCAGCCCAGCGCAGAGCCTTATCAGACAAAAATAAACCTTTGTAGATAATGATAAATACGGAGAGACTGCGCACTGTCAAAACTGAACACAGACCCCAGTTATACACTTTTTGAATAGGAGGTAAGACAGATTGGTGAGTTATCAAGTTGCACATCTTATCACTGCATCAGTCATTAAGGAAGCAGTTCTGTACTACAAAAAACAAAAGAAAATAAAGGTGTACATGCTCTGGACAATAAAGAGGTGGTAGGGCAATAAATGGAATCCATAAACTGATGTAGAGTACAAGACAAATAGCCCAGTGCCTAAATGAGGGCTTCACACAACTGACCACAAAACTATGCAGTCATTTTTATTTTTTTTTTTTGTATTATCTGTTTACTCCCCTACGTGCTCCAGGACTCACCACTCCTTCGAGCCGTCAAGGTCCCCAAATTACCTCCTACTATCCCTGCTTGAGTCTCTGTCCTCATACTGCAGCCCTCCCCGAGGAAACCCAGTGTTACCCTTCGTCGGATGGGTCCCTCTCCTCCGAGGGGGAAGGTACCGGTGGGGCTGGCCAGCTAACTCTACTACTTGGCCCCAGGATGCTGCTGAGGCGGACATGGCTCCCTCGGGTGCTTTGGTGGTGTTGGTGGACCGGCAGCCGTCATCCAGCCGGCCCTGGAGTTGTTTCTGCTTTTTTCTGTGTTCCCCTATTGCGCCGCTCATGCAGTGCTCCCAGTCTCCACTGGGGGCCACTGCCGAGAGAGGCTTCCCTGCAACCCACCCCAGGAGAGGAAAGCAGTCCCGTGGATGCTCAATCCTCTCCTTCCTCTGCCAGCTCCCAGCATCCCGAGTCCATTCCCGAACTCAGGTCACCGGCGTGGCGCAAGGTGTGGCATCCAGCACCTCAACCCTCTGCGCCACCAGGCTGGCATGCAGTCATTTTTAAAGAAAACCACAACACTGAGAAACAGGGCACAAGTCTAATAGCTACAGTATATAAATGAGGGCCTCTAAGCAGTATTCTAAGAAAAAAAGTCACATGCTGAAGGCAAGGCACAGGTCCAGCAGCTCTGGATTACTGCCAGCTGTAGGTAAGACCAACAACTCATTTAAAATTTGAATGTGACATTGCAGTGCCAGTAGGAACACTCATTTCACCCCACCCCCCCAAAACAAAATACCAGCACAAGTTGATAGAAAATTCTGATCTCTTTTTCTAATATGTGGAGAAGAAGAGTATGAGGCAGTAGGAGGCAGTATAGCGCAGTGGTTTAAGGCTCTGAGCTGCAAATCTGGAGACCTGGGTTTGAATGCCACAGCCCCCACTTGCATACTGTGCGACTCTGAGCAAGTCACTTAACTTCCCTGTTCTCCCAGGTTGTACCTGTAAACAAGCTTTCAGCCTGGTGTGCCACTCCTGGTTAAACAATTGGGGAAAAAAAAAAAGAGTATTGAAATGATTGCAGTTGCTTTTTATAATTTACCCATTCGCTTTTCAGACACATTTACAAAGGAAGATAACATGATGCAAAAAGCATACCGTGATGCTCCAACTACAGAACTAGCAACAAAATCAAAATATGGAAAGCAAATTGCTGCCTTTAGCACTGTACGTGATCATTAAATATGCACAAAAAAGACCATGTAAAGCAGCAGTATTTTAAAACTATGGTATTCACTGCAGACAAATGCAAGCCAAAAATGAAACTCTCCAGAATGATAGCTTTCCTTTCTGCTAGATGGTATGATTACAAACTTGAGATATACCGCTTTCCTTTGCAGACAAAAAAATAACTAAGGCTAGCCTCACCTTTGCCGCCTGCCGAAGCCACCGTAAATACTCTGTGAAGGTATCAAAACAGACGTAGTAGGTCTGACTCTGGGGTCCAGAAGAACTGAATGCTAAACAGTGCTGATGTTTTTTTACTTCTTCCACCTGCAGAAAATAGAAGGGATGGAATTATGAGAAGGTGCCCAAATGAGCCAAGTCAAAGGAGACCCTTAACACAAAACAATAAGATAAAAACCAAGCAAGGAGCTATTTGCAGAAGAAAAACTTGATGGCTTCTGTAACCAGGTGCTCTGTTTTGAACACTTACATAGAAACACAGATTTTGCCAGCAGAGAAAGACCCCGAGGTGCATGCAGCTTGCCCATTTCGATGCTTAGCTCCATGCTTGGTCTGACACTGAACCAGATTTAGCAACTGATCGCCATAGTAGCGGATTGTCACACCGTTCCTCAGGTACCCCTTTCCCTCTTCTGACTGTGGATCCCACTATTCCCTTATATTGGTCTCGCCCAGGTTTAAATCACATTACAATGTTGACTTCAACCACCGCTCTGGGCAGTCTTTTTCACTTGTTCACCACCCGCACCATGAAGAACTTCCTCACGTCCCTCCTGAATCCTCCCCATCCTCCTGCATCTTGTCACTGCAATCGTTTCTCATGAACAAGTCCTTTACAATCCACCCTGTTGCTGTCTCATAAGAACTTGTTTGTCTCGCACTCCTCCCTCCGCACTCTTACCGTGCATATATGTTGAGGGTCTGCCATCTTGCCTTATACAACCTCCCCTGCTGCCCTGGTTTGTACAGTCTCTATGAAGTCCCTGCCTTTCTTGAGAAATGGACTACAGAACTGTGCGTAGTACTCCAGCTGCAACATTACCTGGGACCTGTACGGGAGCAGCATCATCTCCTTCCTCCTATCAAAGCCCCTTTCTATACATCCCAGCATCCGCTCTGCTTTCCCATGTGCTCCGCTGCACTGTATAAAGGATAAGAAGCCATCACCGATGTTGACCCCAAGGTCTCTCCTCTCAGTTGTCTACACCAGCTTTACTCCCCCCCACCCAATTTAACAGTCCATTTTAGGACTCTTTCTACCAATGTGCAGCACTTCGCACTTTTTTGCACTGAACTTTAGTTACTGTAATCCGGACCACTTCACAATTTTTCCAGCTCTCATTTAATTTCTCTCTTTCTCCTCGGCATCCCCTCTGTCACAGATCTTAGTGCCATCAGCAAAGGGACATACCTTATTCTGAATTCCCGCTCCTGTACCACAAATGAAGATACATCAGTACAGTGGTCTCAGAACCAAACCTAGGCTCAGAGTGCAGACGTTCCTTATCCACCCTGTCAGTTTGCCCTCTACCCCTACCCCCAGGTCACCCAGCTTTTTTATTTTCCTTCTGTGGAATGCACTTGCAGGCCTTGCTAAAGTCACAGTAGAATGCATCCACTGCTTAGCTCCTTTCTACCACCTTTGCAATGCAAAGAAGTTGATCAATCAGTTTGGGAAGAGCTCCCTGTTATCAACCCATGCTGCCTCCTGCCCTGCAACCCATTTGCTTCCAAGAATTCCCCAATTTGTTGCTTAATGAGGGTTTCCAGCCACTTGCCTACAATCGAGGTTAGACTAACCGCTCTGAAATTTCCCAGGTCATTTCTGTCCCCGCTCTGTGAAGCGACTTCACATAAGCTACCCTCCAGTCTGACTGAACACCCTGGTCTCCAGGGAGCAGTTCCTTGTTTTTACCCCAGTCTCCAGGAAATGATTCCTTTTCGTTTACCATACTATGTACTGTATATTTTACGTGATTTGCTGTATGCCATATCATATCCCCTGCTGCCACCTGCAAATGAGTTTTAGCTATGTGTGCCAGTCCCGGTCACTAAATTTTAAATACTGGTAACTAAATACCATTTCCCATGCCAAGTTTATTTTTTTTTTTATTTAGTGCAAAAAACATAATATAGTTTCTTAGTAGGCAGTTGATCTTGTAAGTATAATACATTTCACCTACTGGTAAAACTATCAAAGTCCATTCATACATTAAATCAGAATTTTATAACTCCCATTGTCGTGACATATTGGGGGGGGGGGGCAACTTTTTTTTTTTTTTTGCAGTCAGTGCTGTTTATTCCACCACTGGCTGGCCCCATCATCAAGGACCCCCCCCCCAGCCCCATCACCCCGTCTCGGTATGAACATACAGTCCAACTCCCACATTCCCCATGCCTTCTGGCTGCAAAACAGATCCTCTTTCAGGAGGTGTGCCATATAGGGGGTAGGAAGAAATAGGCTGTTGGTTAACTAGGATCTGCAGCTTATCCTGTAGGTAGGGAAATGGGCAGACTAGGTGGGCCAAGCGGTCCTTATCTGCCATCAAGTCTATGTTTCTATAGCAGGGTGCGGAGCCTACGATGGGTTGGTTCCGTAATGCTGGCAAATCCTTTCCCTCCAAGTTAACAAATTACCAAAAGCCTCTCAGAACAAATGATCTTTATATTTATTATCAACTTGTCGAAACATATAGTGAATAGATGCTATGTTATGTCCACGCCCCAATGAGCACCCCTCTCACAGTCGGCTGCCACAGAACTTCACCCCTGTTCGCCTCAATGTATCCCTGCACCCACTCCTATCCCTCTGCAAAGGTGGCATACCCCAG
This sequence comes from Neoceratodus forsteri, assembly GCA_016271365.2. Classification (NCBI taxonomy): domain Eukaryota; kingdom Metazoa; phylum Chordata; order Ceratodontiformes; family Ceratodontidae; genus Neoceratodus; species Neoceratodus forsteri. The sequence goes on along the minus strand of CM057456.1, from coordinate 333,159,443 downwards.
ACACCTGGACCCTCTAAGCCCAGTCACCAGTCCCCCTGGATCAAGCCAAGACCTACTGCTCGAACCCCAGGTGAAGTGTGGGTTCTGCCTCATCAAACTTCGCTCTACTACTTTCCCTGTATCAGAAAGGAATGGTGTTGTTCAAATAGCTTAAACTAGATTTAGCATGCCTCTTCGGAATGATGGTTACTCCAGAAATTCACAAATTATACCTTTTTTATTAAAATGCTCAACCAGTCTGTATACTGTGCTAAGACCGACCTACTTTATTTACACAAATAGGTTTTCACATTGGCTAAAATGGAACAAAAGTGTTTACGGGAGAAAACCTTGAAATTTATAGGAGTTAAACCATAAAAAAATGCAAACTTAGTTTTCCTATAGCTAGGTCAAACTTAGAGGTGAATATGTGGAAGTAGAACAGCCTTTTGTCTTCGAAGAACCTGAGTGAGATCAGAGCCCCCCCCGCTTTCAAGTCTCATACTGGCAAGCAGTCAGCCTGCTGCACAACACACTGACCCCCTTCTCGCTGGCTCACAGTGAGGTCCTCCTTCTACAGAGAGAAAACCCCAGTGTCGGGGAACTGTAATTTTCAGGACTTCTTAACGTCTGAAAGCCCATAAAATGCTAATTTGAGTGAGCTATTGTGTTTATCTGTGAGTCTTTGCAATCTAGAGTTATTCATATATAAATCAGCCTGCAATTAAGGGCTGGGGGCAGCCATGTGTTTTAGGTTCCTGACAGAAAATGATGTCACCGAGGGATTTGGCTCTGCTTTGACTGTATATAATCTAACAGGTTAAATAGGAAATCGTCTAGTTTTATTAAGTGTATTTGAAGGTGTTATTACAACACTTTCTACTTTTATAATAATTGTTTTGTATGTGCATTGAAACTAGCGAGTTATCACCTTTACATTTTAAACTGTTAGTAAAAACAATCCATCTTCAGGATTACTTTAACCATTAGGCTATACTGCCAGACAATCATAAAAAACTACACATCTCAAGGCTGGCTCTGTGGTGCCAACAGGTATTGGGGCCCCATATCAGGATATCTTACCTGGCTGTGTTCATGTCAGTACAAATTTCTGGGGCTGCCACGGCACCAACTTCTGTATTTTTCATTCCCTCTCTTACACCCTTTTCTCTTACAACTTTGGGTGTGAACTCCGGTCTACAAGATGCAAATGTGTCTCCGTACCTACTGGCCTGGCATCATGCGGCCCGCCTTGATATGTGTAGTGTTCAGCTGGCAGTACAGCCTAGAGGTAAACGCAAAGAGCTGTGAACAAGCTTTGTTGATCCAGCAGAATGTGTTTTGATTCCATCATGCTCTACTTGTATATTGTGTGACCAGAGCAAGTCACCTAACCAGAACACACCCGGGAACAAGCTGTTGCTCAGTGTGCCTTTTCCTGGACAAAAACAGTAAAAACAATCTGAGCATGTGTTACGATTCTGAAAATATTATTCTCTTTCTATCCAGATTTGATTTAAAAAAAAAAAAAAAAGGACACAATTACTTGTTTATTAAACGCAAAAACACACAGATGGACAGCATTGTTAAATCTTGCATAACCTGAAATGCATTATTAAAAGAGTATTTTACTTTTGACGAAATTAAAAGTATAAGTTTCTTACTGAAATACTTTGGATGTAATGGGATTTTCTACCATAACAATGCCAGCATTCTGTTGGATTATTTTTACTAACAGTTTGAAATGTAAAGGTGATAACTTGCTAGTTTCAATGCACATACAAAACAATTATTATAAGTGTAGAAAGTGTTGTGATGTCACCGAGGGATTTAGCCCTGCTTTGACTGTAGATAATCCAACAGATTAAATACGAAATTGTCCATTTTATTAAGTGTGTTTTAAAGTGTTATTACAACACTTTCTACATTTATAATAATTGCTCTGAATGTGCATTGAAACTAGTGAGTTATCACCATTATATTTTAAACTGTTAGTAAAAACAATCCAACAGAATGCTGTTATTGTTATGGTAGAAAATCCCATTACATCCAAAGTATTTCAGTAAGAAACTTATACTTTTAATTTCGTCAAAAGAAGTAAAATACTCTTTTAGTAACGCATTTCAGGTTATGCATGTTTTAACAATGTTGTCCATCTATATGTTTTTGCAATTAATAAGCAATTGTGTCCACTTTTTTTTTCTTTTCAAATCAGATCTGGATAAAAAGCGAATAGTATTTTCAGAATCATAACACGTGCACAGATTGTTTTTACTGTCTTCATCTAGGAAAGGCACACTGAGCAACAGCTTGTTCCGGGGTGTGTTTTGGGAGCACGGGGAGGTTAAGTGACTTGCTCTGGTTACACAATATACAAGTAGAGCATGATGGAATCAAAACCCATTCTGCTGGATGAATGAAGCTTGTTCACAGCTCTTTGCTTTAACCTCTAGGCTGTACTGCCAGCTGATAATCAAAAAACTACACATTTCAAGGCTGGCCCCATGATGCCAGGCCAGTAGATACGGAGCCACATTTGCATCTTGTAGACCCAAGTTCACATCCGAAATTGTAAGAGAAAAGGCTGTAAGAGAGAGAACAGAAAACGACAGAAGTTGGTGCTGTGGCAGCCTCAGAAATCTGTTCTGACATGAACACAGCCAGGGTTAGATATCCTGATATGGGGCCCCAATACCTGTTGGCACCACAGAGCCAGCCTTGAGATGTGTAGTTTTTGATGATCAGCTGGCAGTATAGCCTAGAGGTTAAAGCAATCCTGAAGATGGACTGTTTTTCACTAAGTTTGAAATGTTAAGGTGATCAATTCACTAGTTTTAATACACATACAAAACAATTATAAATGTAGAAAATGTTGCAATAACAACTTAAAATACACTTAACAAAATGATTTCCTATTTAACCTGCGGGATTATCTACTGTCAAAGCATAGCCAAAGCCCTCGGTGACATCATTCCTGTCAGGAGCCTAAAACACGTGGCTGCCCCCAGCCCTTAATGATAGGCGGATTTACATATGAATAACTCTGGACTGCAAAGACTCACAGATAAACACAATGGCTCACTCAAATTAGTTTTTTATGGGCTTTCAGACATTAAGAAATCCTGAAGATGACAGTTCCCCTTTAAGTATAACTGGGGTTTTCAGTGGGAAGTGTTAAACCACAACTGGGTTTTTAAGTAGGGAGTGTTAACGCTAATTTTAAGTATCAGATATACTCATGTATAAGTCATTTTTTGGGGTCACTAATTCCACTGCCAAATATAGGGTGCCAACTTATATGAGAGGTACCAGAAAAATCCTAAAAAATAAAGTCCGTCACGAATGCAAAAAAAAAAAACAGCAGTGATAAACATTCAATGCAGTTAAAGTGCAGTAACTTTATTAATTTTGTTTAATTTTAAAAGCAATAAAAACTTTGGTAGTTTGGCAGTACGGACTCCGCCTGTACTTGTACAGTGCATACTGAAGCAATTACGGTATGGTACTGTAGTCAGCAGTGTCCTGAAGTCTTAGCTACCGGCAATGTGCACAGTTCTTTAAATCGGACCGCAAAGTTTTCTCATTAGCCAGCAGTCTGACTGTACCAGCAATGTGCACAGTTCTGGTGTTCAAATCAAAGCCCGCAAATTTAAATCGAAGCAGCTTACCAGACTTCCATAATTCAGAGCAGCATACAGCTTACAGGACGGTACCTTCAGAACCCCACAAACTCACTCACTGTCCAACTCGAACAGCATGCGAAGCTGAAGCTTGGACAAAGGTGTTTTTAGCTATCACTAGTAGATCTTTTTTTTCCATCAGTCCCTTAGAAGTTTTTTGTTCACACAGAATTCTCTTTCAGTGGCAGCATTACTATGCGACTCAGCTTTCGCAGGAAAATATGTAACCTCAGCCAATACATCAGACTTGTTTTCACGAAATAAGCAGAATTACGACTAAGTGTTGTAGTTTTTCAGTTGTTTCCAATGTTTCTTATCATTTTAAGGCATTTTAATAAAGGTATTATAGTTTTTTGCAACATTTAGAGGACAGTAAGAAAATATTTTTTTCTACTATAATGTCAGGACAAGTAGTATTTTTCATGTTTTTTCGCAGGACACAGCTGCCCAAATCAGGACTCTCCTGTGAAAATTGGGACAGGTGGTAACCCTATTGTGTCTTGTATTTGCCTAGTACGTTAACTGGCTAATTAACACACTGATAACTTGTGGTCGGAGGTAAACAGTGCGTTTTGGTGGCATGATTACAATTAGTATCACTGCTGGCAAATGAAAACAAGTTGCAGTCCGAGGTAAAACCACCAGGGCTATGCAAGTCAACAGAGTCCATTCTGTCAAAGAATATCTCCCCCCCCCCCCCGACTTATATGTGGGTCAATGGAAAAGTCACTTACAGGACACCTAAAAATACCCCCCCAAACTTATATGTGGACCGCCTTTTACGCAAGTATATATGGTACAGAAGAGGTTTTCCATGGGGAGCGTTAACCTTGATTTTAAGTATAGAAGGGGTTTTCAATGGGAAATATTGACACGGATGACGGATTTGAAATGTAGCTAGAGGTTTCAATGGAAAGTTGTGACCCTGATTTCAAGTATAGCTGGAAATTTTCAATGTGAAGTTTTGACCCAATTTCAAAAGACCACAGTTTCAAAGACACACTAGGTGCTTTTACACGGTGCTTACTTGAATTGCTGGTTCCATGATGCTTTTTGCTCTGCTCCGTGTGCTGCACTCAGAGTCCCGTTTTACATACGCTTCCCTGCATCGCTTTCTTGGCCCTACTGGTGTTTTAACAGTGTTTCCAGGCAGCCAAGAGAGCACGAGATTTGGTTACCAGTTGGGGGCAGTCAGTGAGCAGAATGGTACAAATATACAGTCAGACAATTAATGGTACAAGAGTCGGCGAACCCAGGAAAGCAAGGAACACAGAAACAGCGAAAGCTCACAGCTGCAGCGGAGCAGATTGCGTTTGCACACCACAGAAGCTAATGTTACAGTTGTTCTGCATTGCTCATAATGATACAGCATACTGCGTGTAAGGGGGCCTAACACACACTTCCTCATACACACACACACACACACACAAACTCCATTTCATTCTAAACTGAAAGTAAAGACCAGCATACCTGAGTGCACTGTTCATCCTTCCCCCTCCTTAAAACACTCTGGTTTTGTTTGTACAGCCCCCCACCCCTTCGCACACATTGATGTGACTGCAGTTTTTAGAGGGTAGAGTTGTCACCCCCAAAGGTAAAAGTTCACTGCATTCGCATGGTAGAGTTTATCCTTTAAGATATCAAAACAGTACGGCAAAAAAAATAAACAAACGTGACAGAAGTGAATACAATGATCTGAGCTGAGGAGGCCAGCCTTTTTGGGGGCATAAGGAAAGAAAGAAAGCAATGGACTTAAATAGGGAAACTTCAAAGAGATAAAACAAAAAAAGAGAAAACAAAGTGACATTAAACAAGAACAGCTGATAATACTGATAAAACCCTGTGAATGGTCATTATTAAAAGAACTGCCCCTTGCTTTTACAACCCCAAATATTTAACTTAAAATTAATGATGCTGGTTTGCCTGGCAGTTCAAACTGTTAACCAACTTTTTCTGCAGCCTGTTTTCATGAATTTACAGTAGAAGCCAGCAGTAACTAAACAGGGTGTGCTGACCATAAAACCAACCACAACGTAAAACGGTTTACAGTTTGTAATGTCACTGTGGAGGAACACTTTGATCTAACCAACAAATGAAGTAGAACACTTCAGGAATGGGAAACTCCACAAGATGAGGAGAGTCCTATGGCAAAACCATTACCACATGTTACTTTAAAAGTTAACTGGGACTTTTTGAGAACTTTCTATATCCTGATTTCAGAATATAGCTGGGGACCAGCTATGTACCAAAAAAAAAAAAAAAACCTCTGACTAAAAGAGCAATTCTGAAACAGAGAGAAATACTGAAAGAGAAAGGCTGCTTACATGAAGCTGCAAAAAACACCTTAGAGAGAAAGTGGGAGGGTAGAAAGAAACATGAAGGAAAGCTCGAGATAGAGAGAGAGACTTGTAAAATGGGTGGGTCTCAGGTCTTATATCTTTCTAATGTATATGGTTTACAGATCATTGTGCATGGATTTGCATCCTAACTATAAAGCAGCTATACTACAGTTCAAAGGTCACAGAATGCTTTCACACCCTTCTGTGGAACAACTTTTCATTTCATTTTATTTTTTTTTTCCATCGGCACATTTGCGCCCTTCCATTCTCTGGCACACAATTCCCTCTTTTTTTTTCCCCACAAAGGCTTTTATCCTCCTACGCAGCTATGAGCCCTGTCACCATGCCCTGCTGTCGTCCCAACCTCTCTCCTGGTCCGGAAGCTTGTTCTCCCAGGGATCTTCCCTCCCGGTCAGGCCAGTAGCAGGAGGGCCATCCTCCACCACCACCCCTTCTGGCAGGCATATCCAGTTCAGCCTCAGGTCTGGAACAGCAGGGAGGACCGCCGTGATATGGGCAGGGCTTCGTGAAGCCCAGGCCCCCATATTTTGCACTTTTTCTTATCCCACCCTCCTGCTGCAGCACCAGTGTGTGGAGGCGTACAAGTCCTGTATCACCGCGGCACCCTCCCTTCCAGTCACTCTCACCTGTACTACCACTGAGCCTCCACCTAGTGGCAGTCGTGGGCCACGACAACTTAGCCACCGTCTCCCACCCTGCCGACCCCTGGTAACTCATTCTCATTCCTGAACAAGGGTCACAGCGTAGCAGGAGGTAAGGCATGTGACGCCTCAACCTTCCATGCCACCAGGCCAGCTTACACAACTCTGTGACAGCTCCCAGGGCACATCTGGCCCCTTGTACCTCTCTCGTCAGCACTCATCTGTCCTCCATAGAGCCTTGGTTAACCCCAGTAACTTGCCCACTATTAAAGTCAGGCTGACTAACCAAGATTTACCTTGGTCATCCCAAGTTCCACTCTTGTGTAGTAGCATGACATCACTCACTCTCCAGTCATTCGAAAACCTTTCTTGTCTTCCACAAGCAACTGAAGGGGTTTGCCAGTGGTGCCACTAGCACTTACGCCACCTCTTTCAGCACCCTTGGGTGCAGACCATTTGGACCTGGGGTTTTGTCTACATTTAGAGCCTACAGCCCTTTCATAACTATTTGCTCTTCTATAGCTCTTACATTTATGCTCTGACCTCCTGCCTGCCTGGGCTTGATCCAACACTGTGGAAGCAGCCTTGTCCTCTACCATAAAGACAAATATTCAGTAAGTATGTCCACTTTGCCATTACCACTGGCCTCCCACTCCTCCACCTCTTTTGCCTGACAATCCAATGCTTAGTTTCCCCACTTACAGGGTGTTGAAAATGGCACCAGTCCACTAGCAAAATGCTGGTAGATTTTTGTATCTGGCTAGTAAGATTCTCTTTAACTAGCCATGCAGGCTCTTACCAGAGAAGGTAACATTTCAATAAGTACAAAAGCTGGGCCAGTGGAAAAGTCTGTGGGGCTAGTTGATTTTTCCAGTCACCAGCCCTACTGGCTAGGGGCTGCAAAACTTAATTTTGACCTCTGCACTGATTCCACTGTCTCCTTCCATCACTCCTGCAATTCTAAGCGTTGCCTCTGCCTTCATCCATCTTACCCAGCAGTTCCGATTATTCTGGTTTGTTCAAGAAGACCTCCCTGTCTTCATCGGATTGGCTGGCCTTATAGTATTTGAAGGCCTCCCTCTTCTCCCTCACTGCCTCACCTACCAAACTCATGTACCAAACAGGCTTTCTTTTTTTATTGCTACAGAGCTCTGTCCTAGCCCATCCCCAGCTGACTGTCAAATTTTATCAGGTTTAACAGTAGTCATTTGCATGGCTGTGCTTCACAGAGTGGTAAGTTTACATTGTTTCCGTGTACTATCTACTCCTCACCCCAGCTTGTGGGGGGGGGGGTAATGGTGGCTAGAGACTATGACCACGACTACTTGGAACGGTGACTGAACTGATTAACTGACTTTCAAACCACCGCTGAAATTAAATGTTTGTGATCACTCCTATTATGCACAGCCTGATTTTTTTGATTAACTTCTACATCTAATGTTAGTTTGTTGTAAGGTTTAACTATACCTTGTAATGCAACTGAAGCTGTTAATCAGTAGTTCTGAGAGGGTGGGGAGAACCAGGCAACCAACAGTATAAGAGGGGATGTACATGTTGGTTACTACGTGGTACCTATTGCCCAATATGGGCTCATAAGGCTTTTACGGACATTCAAAGGACTTTCCAAGTAACTGCTTTATTTGCCATGCACTCTAGGGTTACATACGAACATATGAAAATGCCAGCAGAAACAGGCCATTACTGTCTATCTAGTCTGATCGAGTGTGCAGCTGACAGAAGTTGTTACTGGAGTTGCCCCCCCCCTTCCTTTTCTACATGGAGTCTTCCTCCCCCTCTCTCTCATCCCCCCTTACCCATCTTCTCACCTGTTGTGCCGCTCCCTTTTACTCTGTCCACCTCTTTTAAACTGTTCACTGTTTTTGATGATACCACCTCCTTCGGCAGTTCCTTCCACTTGGACACCACTCTTTCTGTGAAAAAGTGCCTTCTCATTTCCCTTTTGAATCTTCTCCCCACTAATTTTAGACTGTGCCCCTTAGTGGACCCATTCCCTCGGAGACTGGATATGCCATCCATTCTAACCTTGTTTATACCTTTAAGGTACTTTAAGGTTTCAATCATGTCCCCTCTCTTTCCTCTATCTTCCAGAGAATACATGCTGAGCTCTTGCAGCCTCTCCTCACAGGGTTTGTACTGCAGGCTCTGGATCATTTTAGTTGCCCTACGCTGCACCCCTTCCAATAATTTGATGTCCTTTTAAAGATATGGGCTCCAGAACTACAAACAGTACTCCACGTGTGGTCTCACTAAGGACCAGTACAAAGGCAGAATGACTTCCCCTTTCCTGGAGGCGATTCCTCTCACTATGCATCCCAGCATCCTGTTGGCTTTGGCTGCTGCTTTACGGCAACAGAAACATAGACTCTGATGGCAGAGAAGGACCACATGACCTACCCAGTCTGCTCATTTCCCTGCCTACTGGATAAGCTGCAGATCCTACCAGATTACTTCTTCCTAACCACCACAAGAATTGCCTTATGTCTATCTCATGCATTCTTGGATTCCCCCACTGTTTTTGACCCCACGGCCTTCTCAGGAAGACTGCTCCCTGCGTCCACCACCCTCTCCATGAAAAATACTTCCTCATGTTGCTCCAGAGCCATCCCCCATCTTCAAATTGTGCCCCCTTGTTCTTGCACATCTCTTTTTCTGAAAGATGCTACCCTCTTGGACTTTGTTGATTCCCTTTAGGTACCTGAAAGTTTCTATCATATCCCTCCCTCTCCCTCCTTTCCTCGAGGGTATACATTGTGACACTTGGCCAGCTGGTTATGATTGCTGTATGACATCTGTAAAATAAAATATAGTACATGATTGTCTCACATAAGACATCCCAGATTCCATGGTGCCCCCAGGTTTCAGTGAAGCTACAACATATATTAACCTGACCAGGAGATCTCTGTAATGTAATTAACTTCCTTGAGAAATTGCATTTTATGGCCTGTTGCTGCTTTGAAGTTGAGAAACTAAATATACATTTTATTACAGGACAGGACATGGCTATCTCACACCTAGGTGATGGATTGCAGGGCTGTAAACCTGAAAGGAACTGGTGGATCAAAGACTTATAATTTGGGGAACGAGTTTTTGCTGATGTCACCTTATTTAATATACTTACTGATAGGACATCATGTTTGTATTTTTTAATTCTAAAAAGGAGGAGCTGGATGACTCACCAAGGGGGTGGGGAGATGGAGTTGAATTGTATCCTTATAACTGGGGAATAAGTCATATCTTTTTGGGCTCTTAAGAAACAAGATTTCTAATTTAACTGCACTTAGAGAGGTAATAATACATTAGATAGAAAAGACCTGAATGTATTTTGGTAGGAGTTTGTTCTGTAGTTTTCCTTTTTCTTTTATGCGATTGTGATGCTCTTTGATATTTGTTCTGTATTTTTTTTTTTTGAAATTGTATTTTATTCCCCCTTGTCCTGCCAGCCCCGACCCTTCAGGGCTACTCAGGAGTCATCCTCCTGCCTCTCGCTCTACCCACGTCAACCTCCGTGTCCCCCATGGAACCTCGGATTACCCCCAGGGCGGGGACGACGTGCGCCCAACACCCTGCTACTCACTATTTCGGCCAGTCCAGAGATGGCAGGGCGAGCGGGGCACACAGAGGCACGCCCGGTAGCCCATCTTCCTGGTCCTGGCAGGCGTTATCCTCCATTTTCCTCACGCCAGGTAGATTCATGACGCCAGGCGATGCGCTTGACGCCCACAGCGTGATCTTGGCCGCCTTCTTCGCGGGCTTGTAGTCCCAAGCCTCCACCGAGGTCAGACAAGTTGCGGATCACCCCTTCCTCCCCCAAGAGGGCGAAGGTCGTGGGACGCTCGCTTCACTCTCCCCAGCCGCCCTCCAGCCACCCGAGTCCACTCCTCAACCCGGTGGCTGGCCGCAAGCGGAAATCCAACCACTTTGTCGGGTGTCAAGCATTTGTTCTGTATTTTATCTTACTGTTTTTATCCATTTTTAGTAAACCTATTCTTAAGAGAATGCCTTGGTGTCTGCCAGTTCTTTTTTTGCATGCGATGTATAGATGGTCAAGTCTGACAACTGTTCAACAGCTTCACGGTGTTACTAAACTGGGAAAAGGTAAGAATATACCTAAGGTCTCATATAGTTTTAAGGGTTCATTTTGGAAGCCTGGCTGAGTGCCCCTGGCGCAAGACTGTACCACAATCCCAGAAGATGGTACGTACCTGAGCCTGTATATTGGGTACGCTAGCATAAGGTTCACAGTTTGAATCCCCCCGGAAACTGAGACTAAAGGAGATTCGGACCCAAAAGCAGACAGGAGGGTTACCCTGTCTGTTACCCGTTTACACTATCGTGCTAGGAGGTTGGCACTGTGAGAGCAGAGGGCCTGACTTGCTGAGTGCATTTGTGACATACATATTAAGCTCCTTTAGTCTCTCTTCGTATGGCTTCTGGTGCAGACCCTGCACCATTTTAGCTGCCCTCCTCTGGACTGACTCCATCCTGTCTATGTCCTTGTGGAGATGGGGTCTCCAGAACTGCACGCAGTACTCCAGATGGGGTCTCACCAACTGTCTGTACAGAGGGATAACAACTCCCTGTTTTCTAGTGGTGATGCCTCTCCCTATACATCCCAGTATTCCACCAGCCCTCCTTACTGCCTTCTCACATTGCTTGCTTACCGTTAGGTCATCTGATAGGACTACCCCCGGATCCCTTTCCATTTTTGTTGTTGTCAGTACCTCCCCCTCCACTGTGTACTCTTCCCCTGGGCTTTTGTTTCCAAGGCGCATTACCTTGCACTGAATCTAAGCTACCACACTTTTGACCGTTCCTCCAACATTGCCAAGTCCCTTCTCATCCTTTCCACCCTCCCTTGTGTATCAACCCTGTTGCAGATCTTTGTGTCGTCTGCAAAGAGGCATACTTTTCCTTCCAGTCCCTCTGCAATGCCATTTATAAAGACATTAAAAAAGACCGGTCCCAGTACTGAACCCTGCGGTACCCCACTAGTATCCCCCCTTTCTTCGGAGTGGACTCCGTTTACTATTACCCTCTGTGTCTTGTTGTCCAGCACAGAGTGCCTCAGATCCCCTGTGATGATTACTCCAAGGTCCTTTTCCTCCTCAGAAATGGACACCTGTACCCCTCCCAACCATTAACTGGCCACTGGGTTCTTAGCTCCCAGGTGTATGACCTCATCTTGAATACTGCTCACCCTTTGTCCTCCAATGAGAGGCACATTGCTTATTTTTCCTATATCCCTGCTCTCCTCCTGTGTTATCTGTTCCCCGAGGTACCTTTCCCCATTCTTTTACATATATATATATATATTTAGTATGTTTTATTCTCCCCAGGCCGATCCACATTGGCCAGACCTCTGCCTCTAGTCCTGTCACCTATCCCCTGCCCCCCCCGGACTTACTTTCCCCAATGTTCCTCCCTGACAGGGCCTTCAGGGGAGCCTGGCCTTCCCTCCATCGGAATCTGAGGCTCAGTGTCCAGGAAGCACCATGGGGCGACAATGTGAGACGTACGAGGTGGGCGTCATACCGCGCAGCCCATTTTTCAGTTCGCAGGCGCCATGCAATGACATCAATGGTAAAGGTCAACATCTGCCCCCGCAGCCTGGGTGGTCAGTTCTGGCCTCTGCTAGGGGTCCGTTGAGTGCCAGCAGCTAACCCCCTCCCGAGGAGAGCAGTCCATAAAATGCTCAATCCTCCTCCTCCTGGGCTCATTCCGAACATGGGTTGTTGGCATGCACAGAAGCTGCTGCTGGCAAGCGGAAGCCCACCTTATCCTTCCTCATTTCTCTGTTTACACCCCTACTCCTACATTTCCCCCTTAGTGATGCCTATTCTGTTATGCTTGCCAATTCCCTGTATGATTCTAGTCTGTGTCAGACAGACTAGCTTGGCCCCTCTTGCTTGTGCCCTTGTCCTTCCTGGCTACAGCCTCCTCCCAATTACTTAAAACTGACTGCGATAACGGCATCAAGCTTTTGAGCCAAGGTGGTGTATGGTCGTTTATAGAGGCAAAGTAGCAAGAAACACAGGTGTGTGTGTGTGCGCATGTAGGCAGGGGGCAATGTCAACATTTTTGTTAGCTCCCAACCCCAAAAGCTGCATCTGCAAAGGTTTGAGTGTTTTGTTTGTTTTAAACAATTTACTTATGAAAGGAATTTGGTTCTATACAGTGCCTTTGATATGCTTTAAAGTACTTTACATCCCATTAGGTTATAGCCCTACAAGAGTTGCTATGAAGACCTCCTGTTGCATGTCTAATTAGAGAACTGAATGCTTCCAGAATAAATAGGAACAAAGGCTGCAAGATAAAATCCGACGAACGGTTCGCCCAGTTCGTTCCCGCTATCATGGCAGTTGCAACCATGCTATTTCAGAATAGTGCTCTCACCTTTTGTTCCTTTCCTTTTTTTTATTTATTTTGTGTTTCTAGTCACCAGCTATAATCTCCAGCTCTTCTCTCTCCAGTCAACGACAGCACAGCTAAACTCCATCTCTCCCCCCTCCCCCACCACCACACACACACTCTCTGGTCAACATCAACACACCACAAGCTCCATGTTTACTGTTCTCTGCATCCAGAATTGGGCAGAGCTTGGGCTATTGGCATGGGGACATCGGTTCGGCATGCGAATGGGTTGTGGGATGATTTTCTACCCATTTTTTGTAGCACACCCACCAACAGCAGCATCTGCTGGCACTTCTCTCACAAACCTGGTTGGGGGGGTGTTATAAAATCACCCAGGACACTAGGTCAGATGAAGTAGTTATAATATGGGCAGACCTGATGCACCATTGGTCCCTTTCTGCCATCAGAGTCTATGCTTTTATGTTTCTAAGATGTCTAATGGTCCAAACCCACCACAGGAGGAGCTGCTGCAAGGCATCATCCACCCTCACACAAAGGAGTGGCAGCGCCTCCTAAACCCTACCACCCCAAAGCGATATGTTGCTTACAGCTGGTGCTACTGGGCTGTGTCTGCACCCTCGGATTGTTCAAATCATATCTCTAGTGTTCACTGTTCCCAGATCCATCCCAATTCCCACTGTGATGTGTTTACATGTTCAACAGCCCTGATCCGAGGGCAAGCTGGTACAGCCCTCCCCACAGCCACTGAGACCCCCGCGGAACAACGAGCCGAAACAAAAGCACCCAGTGAGGGCAAGCTGGTACAGCCCTCCCCACAGCCACTGAGACCCCCACGGAGCAACAAGCTGAAACAAAAGCACCCAGTGAGGTCATGAGGGCAAGCTGGTACAGCCCTCCCCACAGCCACTGAGACCCCCACAGAGCAACAAGCTGAAACACAAGCACCCAGTGAGGGCAAGCTGGTACAGCCCTCCCCACAGCCACTGAGACCCCCGCGGAGCAACGAGCCGAAACAAAAGCACCCAGGTAGCGACCCCACGCTTGCAGCAGCTCCAGCTGACTGCGCCAGAGTGAGTCCCTGCTGGCGTGGGGACTGCGTGAACCAATCAGCCCACTTTCCCATTAGTTCCTTATACTCTTCAGACACTAGTGGCCACCCCTGAGCAGCTTTCAAACTTCTATCAAAATGCTCCATCTCCCTCTAAGTATCATTCTGCTATACTCAACCATATCTTCCCTTCCACCCTCGTCCTACCCAATCCAACCTAGCTCTCTGCCCCTTATCCCTGCGACTGCAAAGCTACTCTCCCCACTCTTCCTCTGCCCTAGTGCACCACACTCGGCACCGCTGGCATAACTGGCCACTATCCTTCCTCCCTCTCTCCATGCAGAGTTGCCTGCCTTATATGTCCCCTACTGCTTAGACCTTACGCCCAACTCCCAGACTCATAACCATCTCCCTTTCCGCTGGACATCTCAAAAGACCATGTGCCTAGTAAGGCACATCTTGGCTCTCTTGCTCCTTATAGCCGGTGACGTAGAACGTAACCCTGGTCCCTCCTCCCCAATAAAAGGGCAACTCCCCGCCCCAGCTACTCGCCTCCCAAGAGGTTTCCAAAATAGTCCACCCAGACATATGCAGCATCCTGAACAAAATAGCAGCCTTACAAACTAGTGTCCTATCCCTTCGCCCTGATATCGTAATCATTACTGAATCATGGCTGAAGCCCCACAACCTTGACGCTAAATTCTCAATACCTGGGTACTCCTTAATCCACCAGGACCGACAGGGCATTAAGAAGGGTGGTGGCACTGCCATGTACATCTCCTCTAAACTCCAGTTCTTCACAATCACACCTACTGTACCCACACTATCAATAGATTCCCTTCTAATCAAAATCTCCCTTCCGCACTCTATCCCCGTATACATAGCAGGATCATACTGCCCGCCAGACACACCACTGTCTAGCATCCTAGACCACCTAGGCAACCTAAGGTCCCTTACAGCTGGCGGCGAACTCCATATCCTTGGAGATTTCAACCAGAACTGGCTAGGCAGCGTAGCCACCAAAACGTGCTGTCAAATAAATGCTCTAAACCTGTCCCAACAAATAACGGAACCCACTCGCCTAAACCACAAATCCAAAAAGCATACTCTACTGGATTGGGCCCTCACCACCCACCCACATTAGATAATTAAAGCTGGCCCACTACCAGACTCCCTCAGCGATCACCATATGATTTATATGGTGCGGAAAATCTTCAGTCCCAAGGTCCTTCCCCCTCCCCCACACTCTACACAACAGAACTTACAAATCCCTTGATCTGACCACACTCCTAAATGACCTCACCAGCATCGACTGGTCCTTCATCCCTAGGGCCACCTCCATGGATGAGGCCCTCAAATTTTTCACGACCAACCTCCTGGCTATCTGGGACTTCCATGCGCCACTCAAAAGATCCAGAGTAAGAGGATCCCACCTACCTTGGGTAACAGATAACCTCTTGGAACAACTACGAGCCAGAGACCAAGACTGGAAATCTTTCAAGGCAACAGGTGCTCAAACGGCTCTGCAACACTGCCGCGCGCTAAGAAATGCCTGCACAAGACTCGTACGTCAGGCCAAATCCAATTACTTTAAGTCTGTTTTCAACAATAACTTTGCTCACCCAACACAATTCTGGAAGTCAATAAAATCCCTTCTCACCCCCCCAGCCGAACCCCCTACTCCCACTCTCAACATAGGTGGAAGCATCATCACTGATCCTTGCACGGGTGCCACTGAGTTTAACTTGTATTTCACCAACACCACATCCTCTCTACTCTCCTCCCACCCCCCACTCCCTCCCATTGTTCCCCCTGCTGTCTCCTCTCCGGCCTATTTCTCGCTCCGCCCAGTTACACCTGGTGAGGTATTAAAAATACTTCAGTCACTCAATCCATCCAAAGGTAAATGGCACTCGGGCTTTGATTCCAAAATGCTCCTGCTTTCTGCACTTGCCATAGCCTACCCTCTAGCCACGCTCTATAAACTGTCTTTTAGACTCGGGTCCGTCCCTACAATATGGAAACAAGCCACAGTCATTCCCCAAGCTAAAGGAGGTGACCCTTCCTCCCCATGCAACTACCATCCCATATCGCTGCTCCCCATCCTAGCCAAAATACAGGAGCGACTTGTACTAGCCCAGCTCTACCACTACCTCGATTCCATATCATTTTTCACCCCCTTCCAGGCCAGGTTTAGAAAGAATCACTCCACCACCACCACCTCTCTCCTTCGTCTCACCTACACCATCCTTATGGGTAAGGATAAAAGGGAGATAACTGCGGCTATCTTTATCGACCTGGCCAAGGCCTCCGACACGGTCTCGCATGCCCTGTTACTGTCTAAAGTCGCCCAAGCTGGACTGACAGTGTCTTCCACCAACTGGTTCCAATCGTACCTGGCAGGTAGGTCCCAGTCTGTCCGTATTGGCTCGGCTAGTTCCACCACACTCCCAGTCAACAGCGGAGTCCCCCAAGGATCTGTACTAGGCCCTCTGCTGTTCTCTATATTTTATAATGATCTGCCTGCTGCCTGCCCTCAAACTGCTATCCACATGTATGCAGACGACACGGTGCTGTTTGCTTCTGGCTCATTCCCCAATGCCGTGGCAGCCTGTCTGCAGGAGGACTTTGACTCCATCCAACGTTGGTTCCTCTCAAATCAACTATTTTTAAACCCCCAAAAAATCGTCTCCCTCACCTTCGGCTCTCAGGCCAAACTGTCCCGCCTTCCTGCCCCCCCCCCACGTTCTTCACACTGGATGGCTCCCCCCTGGAGGTCTGCACTTCCTACAGATATCTCGGTGTCTGGCTAGACCAGTAACTTGACTTCTCTGCGCATATTGATGCTATGTACAAGAAGCTGCATCCCATGCTGGGCGCTCTCTACCGCAACAAAAGTTGCATCCTCCTACCAACGCGATTAGCTATCGTCCAAAGATGATCCTCTCGATAATGGACTACGGCGATGTAGTCTACTGTGCTGCCCCTCAAACCTCCCTGTCCAGGCTTGACCCCCTCTTCAACTCCTTCTGCCGGTTCTCCCTGGACCGCCCTCCTAGTACACATCACTGTGACCTCTACCAGTCCTTGGACCTCCCCTCCCTCCATAATCGGAGATTGCTACATTGTGCTAGAACTGCTGCCAAGTTCTGGTCGCAGTAACTCCCCTCCTACCTGTCGTCCTCCCTAAATGCCCTTCCACCACCGGCATACGCTCTCAGGAACATTGATTCTCGGCTCCTTCACATCCCATACAGATCCACCCGGTCTGGCCAGGCTGCCTTCAGCTTCAGGTTGCCCAAATTATGGAACTCCCTGACGGCCGATATTAGACACGCCACAGGTGCTCCACACCGGAATGCCTTCTTAAGACTCATTTCTCTACCATCTGCTCCTGCATCTTGCCCTGCTGAATCCCTCGCAACCTGCCAGCAGATTACTACCAAAACTGCTTTCTTCCCACTGTTGCCAACCACTGCTTACTATGTGCAGCTGGGTATTTCCATACTTCAGGGCATGCCACTCCCCTCTGTTACCACCTGTCTGGTTACTGCTATTTGTACTTTTGATTTTGTCAGCTCTAACTTTCTGCTGTACTGAACATGTATATAAATGCTGTACCCTGCCTATCCCAATGCCCCCTGGGCATATCATGCTACCCATCTGTAAACCTGCTATTTGTATATATGACTTGTCTCCTCTAAATTGTATTGTACTGCACATGTTTATGTATGTAATCATCTTTATTACTGTATTCTGTGTAACCCCTTCCCCCAGGGTGCATCTGGAATCGAGCGGTACACTGCTCAGTATGCCTTCCTGGTGAAACGCTTAAATAAATAAATAAATAAAAAGAAACTCAAATGGTTTATTTATTTATTTATTGTTCGGAAATAACCTTTGAGCCAAGGCTCTTTTACAAAGCTTCCACGTCATGAGACAGGTTACAGACATACAAACAGTACAGATACAGAGTACTAGACATAGGAAACACTACACATTACATTGAAACTGTCAAGAATTGTTGTAAATACTGTTGCAGTGAAACAGTTCAAGAGGCTAAACAGAGGATATGGCGAGCCAGGATTAGAGGGGTGAGGAAAGGAGACCCCTGGGAAAAGCGGGCATAGAGGCAACAGCTGAGATCAGGGGAAGGTGATGTTCCTTCCTGGGGCGGAGGAGGAGAGGGAGGGAAGGAAACAGGAAGCTGCCCCTGGCAGTGATTGAGGCATTGTCATGGCACATGGTGGTAAGAGGGACTGGTGGACAGAGTGAAAGGAGGAAGAGGGCTAGAAGATGTAGCAGAGGGCCAGTGGCAGCACCTGCTGGGTGGGGTGGTGGGAGGGCAGTGAGCAGCCTCCAGCTAGAGGCTTTGTCGTGATACTGAAGGTCAGGTGGAGGCCAGGAGGGTGGACAGCACAGACTGGGGGTACTAGTGCTAAAAAGTTAAAACAAAAATAATCCTATAATTACTAAATCTCTGTACATAAATCTGATCACATTATATACACAATAATGATTAGGAAGTAGTGTGTAATACGTTTTATGTTTTACACACCCCAAGTAGCGTGATACCACTTCAGTTTGTTTAACCAGGTCAAATCAGCCATGTTAGGCCGGTCTGCTGGCACCGAGTGTTGAGGCGCTGGATGCCACACCTTGCAGCACGCCGGCGATCTGGGTTTGGAAGCGAGCCTGGGTCGTCGGGAGTTGGCGGGGGAAGGAGAAGATTGAGCATCTGGAGGACTGCTCTTCTCTCCAGAGGAGGGAGGGAGGGATGTGTCTCTCGCTGCTCCAGCAGCCCCCAGTGGAGACTGGCAACGTTGAAGCAAGCGGGAGACCTGCCGAGGGGTACGGAGGTGACAGCGGACGTCGTGCGCTGAACGTCATTGCATATTCGCGCCTCCGGGACCAAGAATAAGTGGAAAAACCCTGGCACCTGGGAAGACGATGACGGTACTCACAAAGGACCCCACACACACTACACTGGACCTGCCTAGCCAGCCTCTGGTTCCCCCCCTGCGCTCCGACTGCACTCCAGATTGTAGACAGAGCGCTGGTCAGGAGTTGGCGACCCCACCTCAGGGGGTTCAGAGCCAGGGGGATGGCAAGTCGGGGATGCAGAGGGGGAACAGCCCAGGACAGAGGCAAGGTGTGGAGGTCTCAGGTAAGCGGTTACAGGGTCCCACCCAGTGTCCCGTCTGAGAGAGTCTTATGGGGCCGATGAAGGAATATAAAGAAAGCTCATTAAAAAAAAAAAAAAAAAAAATTTCAGCCATGTTTGCATACTTCAATACATTGTGCAATTGCTCCATCTCCCTTCCACAGATCCTCCAATCACCTAGGCACTTATCACTGACCTCTACATACTTGCCCTTGTCTGCCATATAATGCTGTAAACATGTCTATATCATAACTGCTGTAATGATTTCTTCTTTTGTATATTAACTCCATGTTAAGCACTTCTTGAAACTGTTAGGAACGCCTGCTGCTGCATCTGTCCCCCTGGAACACTGCAGAAAACTAGGCATGAACCTAAATGGGGAACTCACTGTGTACAAAATTCTAAATAAAAATAAAACTAAGTGGTAGACTAAGTTAAAAACCTATTTTCAGCCACGCTGAACACCTATAGCAATTAAAACATGGCGAACACAAACCATGATACAGTTTAAGTACACACATGGGCTAAGCAAAGAATGTTGTTAGGCTGCAGCAGGTTTGCTGTTCCATTATACACACTCATGTATAATTAAAGCAATAACCCACAACAGAGTATAGGGTTATAGGGATTTAATCCACCACTTGGGTGCACTGTGAGACATGAGGCCACAGGTCGAGTGTCCCCACAGCACCCGAGGTGTGGATTAAATCCCTATAGCCCCATACCATGGAGTGGGTTACTGCGCTTATAACATGGGTTCTTCGGAAAACCAAAAACAGAAAAGGTTTGATTCCTCTTGAAATACAAGAAATCTGAATGTATCCTGCAGACTGGAAAAGTAGTCCCCAATAACTAATGCATATCTCACTCGTGTTATGAACTGACAAATACTAGAACTATAGTATTAGTATGATTTCTGACATTTGTTATCCGTAACATATTAAAAAACTGCTGTCATTCCACTCCCCCCTACACCCTCCCCAACAGACAACGGCTCCTCCGACCATGTCCTACAACTGTCAGTAGTTATACAGCTTACAGACCTCTTCTGCTGCAATTCAGAATGAGGCACAGAGAACAATGCTGTTCAGGTGTCCTGTCCCCTCACTCTCCTTCGTGTCTCTCTGTCTCTCTCTCTCTGCGGTGAGCTGCTCACTGGTGTTCTGCACTTTCTCTGCCTCACTGTCTCCCCTGCCATTCCAGCTGCACACAAAACAGACCACAGACAGGTCAAGAGACAGAAAGACACAAAGAACACTGCAGGAATTCTGCATTAAATGTCCCCATCTCACTGTCAGTGTCTCTCTCCGATGTACAGGCTAGGAAGGGGGGCAGCCGGCAACCACCTTCAGCAATTCACAGGGAGGACAGCATGTGGATGTGGGTGACAGCTGTATCACCGGGTTGCTGGGGGTTGGTCATTCCTCCCACTACTGTACATCGCTGTCTCCCACTTCACAGCCTTGCTGTCTCCCCCGGCATCCCAACTGCTGACAAGCTGGAGCACACACAAGTCGACAGAGAGAGAGAGAGAGAGAGAACCCTGCAGGAATTCTATATTATATGTCCCTATCTCGCTGTCAATGTCTCTCTCTCACTCAGCGATTATGTACGGCCAGGAGGGGCCGCTGGCAATGACCTTCATTTCACTCTCCCAAACCCTGCCATTCAGGTGATCACTACATCTCTCAGCCACCATACTATTAATTGAGAGCCCGCAAGGTATCGATGGTGTGGAGGGGGACGTAGTGCGGGTGACAGCTGCATCGTCAGGGTGCCTGGGGTCACAGCCATTCCCTGCCACTGAGGTGATCAATACATCTCTCAGCCAACATACCATTCATTGAGAGCCTGCAAGGTTATCGCCGGGGGTAGAGTGTGGGGGACTGCCATGTAGGTGCAGGTGACAGCTGCATTGTCCGGGTACCGGGGATAACGGCCATTCCTCCTGCTACTCTCCCACTTCAGGACTTTCAAATGGCTGCCTCTCAGTTTTGTCCTTCGGCAGCCGGGTATGAGTTTAGACATCCACTCACAGAATTGTATGACAGTACAGGGATATTCAGTCAGGGCCATTCACTCCAACTGTGGATTAAATAAGAGACTTAATCCACAGTCAAATGATGGTCATTGACCAATCAGGTTGCCTCTTTGTTCCAACCCATGTTATAACTAAGAATTACAACCCTGTTTTCCAGGTGTTAAATTACTTAAAGGGACACTGTCAACCTCCCCCCCCCAAATCCTCAAACTAACTGTCCCTAGTTTTACATACACATTTTATGGTTGCTGACATTCTATAGAATGTGCTGATGTGGCTGGTAGTTTGATTCCAATTCCGTTTTTCTTCTTAAAAGTGAAAAACAGACACCATACTGGTGTTACCACACAAAAATGTGTTTGTTTACATTCCTTAATCAACTCCCTCTGTCATCTTTCCTAGACATGGAACCCCCCCAAACACAGTTTAGCCACTCCATATGCAGTGAGAGGCAAGGAGACAAAGTAAGCAGTAACACACTATGAGGTGTGGGCTATGCTCTGATAAATGCACACGACTAGGGGTGTAGTGAGGCATGAGCATAACCCATACCCTGGAGTGTGTAACTCTGCTTATAAAATGGGTAGAGACAGTAAAGCAATGTGACTGGCTGAAAGCCCTTGACACCTATGCCTTCTATTCTGGTTATACCACAGCAAAAACAGGAGCCAGCACCACTGACTCACTAACCCAGTATATCCTTGTGCCACCCCTGGCAAGACTTTCTTCATCCCTCCCGAGCCTCAATGTTAAACTCGCTGAGTGGCAGGAACACATAAGCAGTTCAAACAGCCTCTCTCTGTCTCTCACACACTCAGTCCTCACAACCCTCAAGTAAATACTTTTTTCTTCCCCTTCAGACCTGCAGAACACCACTCTCTATTACTTACTCCTCCCAGCCCGTCCTCACCCGACTTGCCTGTGATCTCTCTTCACTCCACTGCGACTGCCACAGAGTGAGATCACTGGCACTTTCTTGAAAGATGTAACCACAGATGTGATGCCATCAGGACCACAAGGAAATACTGCCGGCAGCTCTGCAACCCACCACAGTCGCCCTTGAGATCAGGAAAGTGGGTGAGACAGAAAACGAGGAAAGTCAGCGTAAATGGAATAAATGGAGTGAGTGGAGGATGGGAGAGAAAACCCTGCACAGAATAAACAGACACTGTACACAGAATAAATGGACACTTGGGGTGGGGGGGCTAGCAGCCACAGCAGTAGACGCTCCTTGAGTTGCTCCGTTTGTTGCAGCAATTAAAAGTTAATGGCAGAAACCTACCAAACTACCTACTTTACTGGAAAGATGAAGTCTTTACGAAGCCTTTGGAGAGATTTCAGCCAAGTCCTATGATGGGGAGGAATAAAACAGATCCTTCTAAAGAGACGGGCTGAGGGAAAGGCCCCATGCCGTCTGTGAGTACCGCTACACAGGGCCTGCACCTGGACGGGGAACCTGGGGATTTAGAGGCCACAGTTAACGCTATCTTGCAAGCACTTCAACAAATTGATACAAAACTGGAAACTTACAATAACAGACTGTCTCAAGTGGAAACCAAAGTATGCGTTATGGAAACAAACTACACCGACCTTACTACCACAGTTTCTAAACCAGCAAACGTGACAGATGGGGTGTTAAAAGAAAATATAATACTACGTACAAGAATGGAATTCCTTGAAAATGGAGCTCACGCTTATAATCTCTGATTTTTGGGACTAACAGAAGGAGAAGAGGGAGCTAATTTGATGGACTATATGCATCAGTTTCACAGGAATTATTCCAGTTAAGTGCAGATAACTTGATTGTCTGAGCTTATCATATTACACCACGATGAAAGTCTAACTGCCCCAAGTTACCCCGAACTATCTTAGTTGTCACTATTGGGGTGCATGTTCGAGATCAGATATTGCAAAAAGCAAAAACAGCAGGAGCACTCACACTCCCAGGTGGATCGGTGCTGCACTGTTTTCCCGATCTTAGTTACTCCACGGGGATGAGGCAGTGTGGCTTCGATGCAGTTCAGGCTGGCCTCCGAGAATTATGCATTAACCACTCTCTCCAGATGCCGGCAAGGCAGAAGATTATTTATGCTGGGAAAACCTATCTCTATAATGATCCAGCTGACGCGGGCCGTAAGTTGGATTCTATCCGAGAAGACTTTGCTAAACCTGGCCACCCAGATATGGAGGAAGAGGACGGTGAAACCTGAAAGTTGGGACTTTCTTAATTAAGGGACTCAGTGATTGTTTGGCAATGGTACACAAGCTAAAACTAGCTATGCTTGAGGGAATTGTTCTCAACTTAAGTCACGTTATGTTTTAAGTCTGTTGCAGAACGGACCTGTTCAAATGTTGAGGGGAAGGGAGTACAGTATATATTAAATTTAATGCAACATGTTTCTTAGATTTAGAGTACCCCTTTTTTGGGAAAGTCTGCTACCATCTAGTGGTGAAGTTTGGGTAGGGACAGTTGGATTGATCTGGGCACTTTTACTGCATAAACGTCTCTTTAAAAAACTTTTAAGATAAATGTTTTAGGTTATCTGTGAGCAACTTGAGGGGGCATCTTCATTATTTTATATTTAGGGAATAACTCTCTGCATTTTGTTTATTGGCATGGACTCTTGGGCTACGTCGAAGACACAAGCCTATCTTAAAAAAAAGGACTCTCTAGATTTTGCAAAATATATTTAGGAATGGTTGTCCATGGTCTTGCTGTTTAAGCCAATGTTGGTTCATTTTTCAGGATAAGCAATGAATGATACATTTACCCCCTGAATGCTGTAACAATGAATGAAGGGCTACATATTACCTACAATAATATATCTTACGATGTATCCTATACCTGGAATCACACACTGTACTTTTATGTTCCTTGATAAATGAATGAATAAAAATAAAGTTAAAAAAAAAAGAATAAATGAATACACTTAGGAGAGAAAACTGGAAAAGTAATCTTGCTCTCCAGCGCCCCTACTGACAAGTGAGTGGAGGGACTATTTTGCTTAAAAAAAAAATTCAATATTTCTTCATTTTGTTTTTAAATTTCCAATATTTCTCAACATATACCCATTTTATAAGTGCAATAACACACTCTGGGGTGTGAGTTATGCTCTGATAAATGCACTTCTAGAGCAATGATGCACTCAGTCTACAGCCTCGTGCTTCACTATGCCCCTATGCGTGCATTTATCAGAGCATAACCCACACTCCGTCATGTGTTACTGCTTACTTACAAAATAGGTAAATGTCGGGCAGTATTGCAAGTTTTTCAAAACTTGAGAAATATTAAAACATTTTCTTATTTACTGCAAAATAGTTCTTCAGCTGTAAAGTACTGGTGCTGGTGGCTGACAGCAAGAGTCTACAACTAAATGTAGAGTATAGTTACATAAATAGTGTCTTCACCTGACTGTAGCTTTGGGACTGGGAGTGCTTTAAAATGAGTGTTAAGAGCAACCGCAATGGATCGCAAGGCCGCCAGCAAGACTGGGATTTCTTGTGGACTTGCCGGCAGCACACTATCATCTGCAGTAGTGACATTCGTGAAAGTTCCAGGTATCTGACTATGCAGGTCAGATGGGAAAGCGTGAGAGCGCAAGAAGCTCGCAGAAAAGTCTGTAAGAGCTGCAAGTCGGAACGGAAAGTGATACAGGTTGCTGAAACATAAATTAAGCAGTTTGAGTGAAAAGAGTTTTGTTTGTGTTTTTTTAAGCAGAATAGAGCAAAGTGGGGGCTGCTCACACTGGAAAAACATGGCTGCCAGATCAGAATTTCTAAAGCGGAGTCCGTGGTGCCTGGATTCAAGCTGATAAATAGGCCACTAGTGGTGGACTGCCCCCCCCCATAAAAAAAAAAAAAACAATACTTGGTTGGAATGGTCTCACAGCCAATAAGACTACTCGACTGTCTTTACTCATTTTATGATGTATTATGAGTGGTTGCTCTATTTCAGGGTGTTTCTAATGTTCAGGAGGTATGCATTGAAAGCAGATCAAGGATTTGATTTTTAAACAAAACAAGGCTGGGAATAAATATATCATTAGTATGCATTTCAGTTCTGCTAAAAAACTAAGCAGATTAAGAAAACGGTAACATCAGTACGACTCTGGGCAAGTATCACATTAAACCGATGCACATCACAGGTGTGCTGTGTGGCATGAGGTCACAGGACAAGTGCCTTCATCCACATAGGAGGTTGCAACCATTTAGCTTGATGCACTTCCTGAAATGTGTTACTGCACTTATAAAATAGGTAACTATTTTATTGGTTTGTAAAATTAAAAAAAAAATGTTTTTAAATATTTAAAAACAAAAATCTTTGCATACGTTTTTAATTAAATAGTTCTTCTGCCAGATGGAACTAGACAGGTTCTGTGTTTTGCTTTTTAGTTTACTGTCCTCCTCGGGATTTCTTAGTTATAGTTCTCAATGGTAGACAGTTTCACACCCCCACTACCTGATGCTGGAGTTTGCTGTTTAAGCAATAAGGCATAACTGGATGTGCATTGTGCTGGGATAACAGCACGCTGTGGGTGGGTTGAAGCATCTCGCCAAAGTCTGAGTACTTCAACCACCCGAGAAGTGCTGTTATCCCAGCATAAAGCAGTAAGATTAGTAAAGACTTTTTTTTTAAGGTTTTGATTTAAATGAGGAAAGAAAGTGAAAAAAAAAAAAGGAGAAATAGACAAAAAGTCGTCCTATTGGACCACTGTAATTTTGCTGTTTGGCCAGTACCTGGCAGATGCTAATTTTTTGTGTGTAATGCAAGCAAGTGAACGGAGGTGTATTGATATAGCTGTGCCTGCTGCAGGTAAACAGATCAGTTAGGTCACAGATCTTTTTCCAGTGCTACTTGCTGTGCTGGGACAGCAGCACTGGGTTCCAAGCTTGTCAGCCAATCACTTTCCATTTGTTTCAGTTTGTTGTAAACTTGCAATAACGGAGGTGTCATTTGGAGTTTGGGACTCGGACATTTCTTGTAACTGGGGGCCAAGAGGTATTTGGCAAAGGTGGGACTGTTTTACTTGAAAGGGGGAGAAGGAAAGACACGCACCTCATGGGCAGCAACACACAGTAAGGAACATGGATGCGGGACTTGGGAGTTTTTCTAGGTCAGGACACAGCTGGAACTGCTCCGTGACTTGTAGTTCTTAAGAAGTGAAATGTTTTTTTTTTTCTCTCTGATGGTATACCGGTGCTAAGTACGATCGTGGAGAGGGAGCCAGTCTGTTCTGCTTTGATGCTGTGTCACCATAAAGAGAGTGAGGAGAAAACGGCTGAAAAATTTTTCTGAAAAGTCTGACCTGGCGTAACACTTTCTAATGCAGCTAAATGCCACGGTGCCTTGTGCTTAAGCTCTGTTACTGCACAGTCACCTCACTGGTTTTAGCCAATTCAGTTTATTGGCTTTTTAGACCCATTTTTTTTTTATTTATCTTTTTACGCTCTCCTACGTGCTACCACATCTGCCACACCCTCAGGCTGCCAAGGCCTCCTCCGACCCACCTGTCCCCCTGAGCCCCCTTACCTCATATAGCTGAGGCAGGCATAGCTCACTAGGGGCACTGGTGGCATCGGAGAGCCGGGCTGCCTTCATCCGGCGGAGCATTTTCCAGTTTTTCTAGTGTGCTCCTTCAGTGCACCGCCTTGCAGTGCTCCTGGTCTCCACCAGAGGCCGCCGCATAGCGACACTATCCCTCATCCCACCTCAGGAGAGGAAAGCAGTCCTACGGACGCGCAAGCCTCTCCTTCCCCTGCCAGCCCCCGGCGTCCCGAGTTCACCCCCGAACCCGGGTCACCGGCGTGGTTCGAGGTAAGGCACCAGCGTCTTAGCCCTCTGCACCACCAGGCTGGCAGACCCATTTTATAAATCCGGAATAAATTACAGAAAACGTGACTTACAAGGGGCATAATTCCATAAACACAGAAACACAGAATGTGTCGTCAGTCAGGAAAGGACTGGTAGGCCCATCTAGTCTGCCCTATTTTCCCTGCCTATCACTACAGCCTGGGCTCGGTCAGAGGTGTTCCTCCCTCCTCCTTTACCTCTATTTATTATACAATGTGCCTGTCCCATGCATGTTTGAAGCTCCCCACTGTCTTCGCTCCTGCCACCTATTCTGGCAGGCTGTTCCAGGCATCCACCACCACTTTTGTGAAGAAGTATTTCCTCACATCCCTCAAGCTCCCCTCCTGCAACCTTCATAGCATGCTCCTGGTTCTGATACGCCTCCTCCTATGAAAGAGACTCCCCTCCTGCACCTTGTTCATCCCCATGAGGCTTCAATCATGTACCCTTTCCCTCTCCTCTCCCCAAGGGAGTACATGTTGAGCTCCCGCAGCCTCTCCTCATATGGCTTCTTGTGCAACCCCCGTACCGTTTTGGTAGCCTCCTCTGGACTGCTTCCACCCTGTCGATATCCTTGCAGAGGTGTGGCCTCCAGAACTGGACACAGTACTCCAGCTGGGGTCTCACAAGTGAGCGATACAGAAGCAACACCACCTCCCTCCTGCTAGGAATCCCCCTCTCTATGCATCCCAGCATCTGACTTGCCTTGCCTACTGCCTTGTTTATTTTATTTATTATTATTTCAGAAGACACCATTGAGCCAAGGCTCTTTTACAAAGGTTCCACGTCGGGGAAACAATACAGAACACAGTGAAGACAATAACAAGTACAGTAGTTTCAAGCAGCCATAGGCTTTGTCAGGTACATTAAAGCCTTCATATGGAATTATTGTAATATGTACAATGATTCACAGTATGTATGTTAAGTTACAGTAATTTGTGTATATTATTCAAGAACATATGTACAATAAAAAAACAGTTGTAATATGGTTCACTAGAATAAATTAGAAACTGCTAGGAGAGATGGTAGATACATGTAGAGGAAGCTATGGGGAGAGAATATAGGTAATAATGAGGAAATAAAAAGGGAGCAGATAGGAGATAGTGGGGGGGTTAAAGGTGGGAGGGACTCAGAGGAGAAGGGAGGAGAGTAAGTTTAGTTAGTAGAAACATTCAGGAGGCCATTGCAACAAGGTGCTAATGCAGGTTGCACCTGAAAGTGCCCAGGGTAGTGTCGTTGGTAATAGCAGGTGGAAGCGAGTTGTACCAAGATGGGGCTCTGTATGTAAAGGAGCGTTGTCCTTGGGTAGTGCGGCAGCGTGGAACAGAAAAAGTAAGATCTTCTGAGCTCCTGGTTAGGCGGGGAGCCGCAGCGGGGGGCCAGTAAGGACTGAACCCCTGAGGGTAGGAGATTTAAGGTAATCTTTTCTGCTAGCATACAGGTCTGGTACTTGAGTCTGCTGGGGAGTTGGAGCCAGTTTGCTTGCTCATAGATGTCACAGATATGTGAGAGGCATGGAGCAGAGGTCAGTAGATGACATGCCTTGTTAAGCGCAATGGCTATTCGTCAAAAGTGCGGTGTCAGTGGCAGAGCCGTAGATCACAAGCCCATAGTCGATTACTGATATAACAGAGCTCTGAATGTCACACTGCCCTGCCACTTTGAGATCATCAGATATGATCACCCCAAGGTCACGCTCTTGCTTGGTAACTTTAAGTACCCCCCATCTTATACATAGCCCCCAGGTTTCTCTTTCCCAGGTGCATGACTTTGCACTTTTTGGCACTGAAATCATGGTTTAGTCATTCTAGGATTCTCCTCTAAGCTGCTCTCGAATAGAGTAAGTTTTAGCGTATTTAGGGAACAAACAGAAGAGTTCTGAAGCTCACAACCGGAGCTCCAAACCAATGACTAGCCCCATAAAGAGGTACTGGTGATGTTATAAACCAGGAGAGGAGTTGTTTGGACAGGGGTGTGAAAATAAAACTTTAGGGGACCAGCCCAAGGGCAAGTGGCAGTCCACAGTTTACTTGTCCAACCAAAATAAGCAGAACAATCAATGAAAGCATGAAAACAGTTATATTGCAATGATCCCCCACCCCCCGCCTAGAGAGTCCAGGACTATGTGTGCCTCGCCACCCTATCCAGCAAAGCAATGAAAGTTAAGAAAGAAGTACTAGTGTCTGTGTCCCCCGCCACCCCTCACCCCGTATTACCCCAAATCTGACACCATCTAATTAAGCAACAAGAAGAAGCAGAGACTTCTTATTGTTACTACAAGGCATGGGACTGTGACAACTTGCTAAAACCCCAACAAGGGGAGAGGCCATTCTCGATCTTGTCCTCATAAACTCGGAAAGGATCAAGGACATCGAAGTGGGATGCCATATGGGCAACAGCGACCATCGCATGGTAAGCTTTAAGGTAAACATATCACAGGACACCAGCCACTCAAAGGTAAACTGCTAGATATCAGAAAGGCTGACTTCCAAAAAATAAGGAACAACATAAGTAGCCAGTTAATGGAAACAGAGATTGAGGAGGTGGAGGTTATGTGGGGGAGACTCAAGAGAGCAATAAAGACTGCAACAGATCAATGTGCCAGATGGGTCAGTAAAGCAAAAAGAAATCCTCTAAGGTTTTCCAAGGAAGTGGCTATCATAGTCAAAGAAAAAAAGAAGGCTTATAGCATATACCAGAAAACCAAAACTGAGTCTCGTACAAGGGAAAAATGAGGGAGTCTAACAAACAAATTAGAAAGGCAAAAGCCCAGACAGAGGAAAAGATAGCAGAAGGGGCAAAGAGAGGAGAGGAGACAAATCATTTTTTAGATACATTAAGGAACGTAAGAAGGCAAAAGGGATAGTAAAGATTGCTACTGAAGAAGGGAAATGCACCAAAAATGACCCAGAGAAAGCCGAAATCCTCAAGAAATACTTCTGCTTGGTGTTTACCAAAGAGGACCCAGGGGATGGCCCAGCCCTGAAAAAACACAACACCCCAGGACCAGGGGTAGACTCGAGTCCCTTTATAGAAGCTGAAGTACAGGAGGCGCTAAATAAACTAAAAGCAGACAAAGCCATGGGACCAGACGAGATGCACCCCAGAATCCTTAAGGAATTGGGGACAGAATTAGCAGCCCCTCTGGCACTTCTATTCACGAAATCCTTGAAGAGCAGTGTGGTACTCAAAGACTGGAAAAAGGCAATAGTAGTTCCACTTCACAAATCAGGCAGTTGAGAAGAGGCTAGTAATTACAGACCAATGAGCCTCACGTTATAGTAGGGAAACTAAAGGAGACACTACTCAAACAGAGGATCATAGCATTCCTTGAAACTAGCGGCCAACAAGACCCTAAACAGCACGGTTTCACAGCAGGTAGGTCATGCCAGACAAATCTGCTCCAGTTTTTTTAACTACACTACAAAAATCGTGGACGATGGTGGGGCAGTAGATGTGGTCTGCCTAGACTTTAGTAAGGCCTTCGACTCGGTTCCACACAGAAGGCTGGTAAAGAAGCTGGAAGGGAAGGTGTGCCTGTTCGCAGATGACACCAAGATATGTAACATGGTGGACACCTCAGAAGGAGTGAGCATGATGGAAGCTGACCTCAAGAAACCAGAAGAATGGTCTGGAGTATGGCAGCTGAGATTTAATGCCAAAAAGTGCAAGGTCATGCACACAGGAAAGAAAAATCCAAGAAAGGAGTATTACCTAGGAGGCGAAGGATTGACGGCCTCAAACCAGGAATGAGATCTGAGAATCATAATCTCAGACAACTTGAAGGTTAGTAAGCAATGTGAGAAGGCTAGGATCTGCAGCTTATCCATTAGGTAGGGAAATGGGCAGACTGGGTGGGCCAAGCGGTCCTTATCTGCCATCAAATTCTATGTTAAGGCAACACTGAAGACCAACAGAATGCTGGACTGTACTGGGAGGGGAATCACGAGCAGGAGCAGAGAGGTGGTGGTGGTACTACCACTGTATAGATCGCTGGTCAGGCCTCACCTGGAATACAGAGTCCAATTCTGGAGGCCTCATCTCAGGAAGGACATTGACAGGGTGGAAACAGCACGAGAAAGGCAAGAAAAATGATTCAGGGTCTGCAGTACATGTCCTACGAGGAAAGATCTAGGGAACTGAATATGTACTCCCTGGAGCAGGGCAGAGAGAGAGGGCACACGATTGACACATTCAAGTACATAAAAGGCATTAACAAGGTATAGGAACTTTTCGCTTCAAGAAGGGCTCCAGGACTAGGGGACATGACCTCAGGCTGCAAGGAGGGAGGTGCTCTACCAGCACCAGGAAGTTTTTCTTCACAGAAAGAGTGGTGAACGCTTGAAACAGCCTGCCCCAAGAGGTTGTAGGAGTTAACACTGTGGGGGGATTCAATAATGCAAGGGAGCCCTGACTACAAAGGGCAACTACAGTGTCAAAATAGGTCTAAAACAAATGGGCAGACTACATGGACCTAGCGGTCTCCTCCTGCCATCAACTTCTATGTTTCTAATGACATTTCCTTTCCATTTCTTTTCTTTGTAAGGCACATAATACATTTCATAAAAATCATTCAAAGGACTACAAAACAGCTATGCAATCACTCAAAAGTTTTTAGGGCTGGTCTGTATAGCATACTAGTTCCTATTGGGATCAAAGTCAGGAAGTGTTTCCTGCAAAGTTCTCCCCGTATGCCAGGGCCCATGTATTTTTCTTCCTAGAAAAAGGTCATTTCACAGTTTGTCTGGGGGGCCTCAACATCCCAGAATCAGGTTTTCTCTCCTTCATCTTCCACTAGTATCAGGGGGAGCAAACCTGAATATCTCACGCTGTGCTAAGGCGGCACATCTTATTATCATCTGCAAATAGTTAAATGCACAGATATCCCCTTCCCTGGAAGACAACAGAATTTGTGCTGAATGACATATTTGATATTGGAAAGCTGTTTTTTCTGGTCATGTGCACGTCCCCCATTTATAGCACTTTTCAGTACTTACTGCCCATTACTTACGAGTCTGGTTCCAATTCTATCGCTCACCTTGTATATCTAAGCTTCTCTATTTCTGCACAGTTCTGTCTGCCGTCACAGAATTTCTCCCTACATCTTTCAACACTGGAGAGGACTGGGCCATGCATATGTTTTCCAGTTGACGACACCAAAATGGGAACAGTGGTGTATGGAGGGGAGGGATGGAAGCAGCTGCAGGGGGACCTAAGCAAGCTAGAGGAGTGATCAGAGAGGTGGCAGCTGGGGTTCAATGCAAAGAAGTGTAAGGTTATGCACTTCAGGGTGAAGAACCCAAGGAGAGAATACTGGCTGGGGGAAGGGGGGTTAAGCTGGAGATCACTAAGGAGAAGGACCTAGGGGTAATGGTAACAGGGACCATGAACAACACTGCCCAGTGCAGGACAGCAGCTGCAAAAGTGAACAAAATGCTGGGGTGCATAGCGAGGGGTTTTTAGTCCAGGCAAAGAGAAGTGATCTTGCCTGTCTACAGGTCGCTGGTAAGGTCGCACTTGCGCAGTTTTGAAGGCCACACCTGAAGCGAGATATCAGGCTACCGGAGGGGGGTGCAGAGGAGGGCAACAAAGATCATATGTGGAATGGAGGAGAGGGACTATGAGAGCAGGCTGGGAGACCTGAATATGCACACCCTGAAGGACAGAAGAGGCGGGGGGACATGATAGAGACATTCAAGTATCTGAAGGGAATCAATAAGGATGGGGCAGATGGGGTCTTTAAGCTAAGGAGGGGGAGGGACAATAGGGGCATGGGCTAAGAATAGGGGGAAGATTTAGGAGGAATGAGGAGACACTATTTCACAAAGAGGGTGGTAGCAAAATGGAACGCACTACCAGAATGGGTGGTATCATGTAAATCTGTGAACAGCTTCAAAGGGCAAGGGACAGAGAACAGTGGAGAGTGAGAGTGGGGGAGCTGGGGAGATGAAGTAGGATGACAAAGGGAAGGGGGTGGGGCAGCTGCAAACTAGGGGTGCTAGCTGCACACTGATACAGACTTAAGATAAGCCAGATGGTCTGTTTCTGCTTGCACATTCATAGTTCTTAAGACACTGGAGGCGGTATTCCTTTTGAACAGCTCCAAACATAACAAGGGCTGACTAGCAAAGAACACTTTCGATATTTACAGGTCCAAACAGATTTACTCCTTGGTTGTCTTGCAGTTTGTAGTCTCCAGGGGTCACGTGATGGCAGGCCGTTTTTTTCTATCTGCCCACTTTTTCCATTTGCATCATCTATCTACCACTAGTGAGCACTAACTATCTCCATCTAAAGGCTAGGAGCTCTTCTCCCTCAAAGGTCACACTACATGCAAACTCTCACTATTCCCTCTTTATGTCCTCCTGTGCAGATCCTCCTTCCCTTCCCCCCTACAAGTTACCTCCCAACTTGCTCAAACCCAACATATCCTTCCCCTCACCTGCCATCCCATCTACAATCTAACCCCCTTCACTGCCTTAGCTTGACCAGTTTACGCCTTACAACCTAGCCCCTTATTCCTCTTCTCCTAACCCTTCCTGCTTACCAATCCACCTCCCAGTTACGCACTACCGCTTTCCTCCTGCCCCCCACCTACTCATTCTAGCCTGCTTTCTTCCTCCTCCTTAAACCTAGAGGCCCTCCTCTGCTGCATCTGCCTCTCTTCACCCACTCCCAACTCTCACCCTGCCAGAAGGGACAAGTACCCCCCAACTCTCACTCTTCTTGCTCCTCTTACTTCTCTCAGGTGATGTTGAATTAAACCCTGCCCCCCATCTACTCCTACTCCATCTGTTCAGCCAAAGGGACTATGCATTTTCCATCTTAAAGGTAGGAACATTCCACCCAGATTGGATGCCCTAAAAGTCTGGGTCACCCTGCTCTTCCCAGATAGTCTGTGCGTGACTTGAATCATGGTTCTCTGCTAGGATCCCAGATTATTCCCTTTCTATCTGTGATTTTAACATCTTCTGCCAAGACCATGGAAAGTGTGGTGGCAGCATGATAATCTATTCCAGGCAATCTCTCACATGTTCTCTCTCACACCGAGAAGCCTGCCCTTCTTCCCGTGAGCGCCTTATAGTTCTCCTGTCACTCCGCTCTACCCTCCCAATCTACATCGGAGTAGTGTACAGCTCACCCAAAGCTCCCCACAACTCGGTTATTGAGTGCATCTCTGCCATCTCCTCCCTTTCTGGTAAAGGTGAGCTCATGCTACTTGGTGATTTCAACCTGGACTGGCTCTCCCCATCTTCCAAACTCTCAATCCTTAAAATCGAATCACTAAATCTCTCCCAATTGATTTCTGATCCCACATGCGTCAACCCCAATTCTACAAACCACTCCCCCCCCCTCGACTGGGTGCTCTCCCACCCACAGCGCATCTCTAACGCTGGAGTTCTCCCCGAAGCTCTCAGTGATCACTGCATCAACTTCTGCATAAGAAAAGCCTCAATCCTGCAATCCACCCCCAAATACTCACTGTATCACCCTCTTCGTTCCCTGGACACAAATTCCCTTCTACAAGGCCTGACTCAAGCAGACTGGTCTCCTGTGTATACAGCCCTTGATGTCGACTCGGCTCTCTAGTTCTTTTTCGACATCCTGACTAAAATCTGGAAAATCCATGCTCCACTCACAAAAGCCAGAGTAAAGTAAAACCATCACCCCTGGAAGGATCAACAATCACTACCCAGCCTACATCACAGATACCTTTAATACTTTCTTTACAACCTGCGCCCTCCCAAACCATCCCTTTCCCACCTCTGCAGTTCCTCCTCCCTCCCACTCTGGCACTGGTTACCACTTTCCCCCCATTACCTCCCATGAGGTTTTCAAGGCTATTATGTCGCTCAGCCCTTCTAAAACCAGTCCAGATGGATTTCTCCCCCAAATTCTCCGTATTTCTGCTCTGGCGATAGCTGCCCCCCTCGCCCATCTCCTTAACCTCTCCCTCACCACCAGCTCTGTCCCCGAGCCTGGAAAGTGGCCAAGGTGCTTCCCCTCCAGAAAGGAGGGGGCCCCACTGCACCTGGTAATTACAGACCCATCTCTCTCCTTCCTGCCCTCGCCAAGCTCCAGGAGTCTCTCATCTACTTTAGGCTCCTGGCACATCTCTCTGATACCCACTGCATCTCTCCTTTCCAATCAGGCTTTAGAAAGCAGCACTCCACAGTCTCCTCCCTGTGCCAAATCACTGATCACATCTCATCAGCAATGGAGAAAGGCCTTGTCACCGCTGTCCTATCCTTTTCTCACTATTTATTTAGTTTTATTTATTTAAAAGCTGACAACCGGGAAAGGCACCAGTGAGCCGAGGCTCATTTCCAGGAGCGACCCAGAGAAAGGGTACATAGTTATAACAATTGCATAACAAAGCACGATAAAATTCAGTTAAGAAAAACACAGGTCACAGTTACAAGACCCCAAATGATTTATGAATTACCTTCCATTCATCCATCTGTTCTCCCTCCAAAATCCACATGTACACAGACGACACCATGATATACCTCTCCAGCCAAAATGCCACAGATGTAGCTACCCCCCTGCAGCACGACTTCGATAAAGTGCAAGTTTGGTTCAAGAACAATCAGCTCAAACGTAACTCAGTCTCAATGTTTTGTGGATCAAAACAAAGACTATCCAAATCCCTGAACCCGCCCCTTCTTCTCCACCCTGGACGGTTCTCTACTTGACATAGTCAAATATTTCGGGGTCTGGCTTGACAACAACCTCAACTTCTCATCCACATTGACTCCATCTGCTCCAAACTTCGTCCTAAGCTAGGACCCCTCTACTGCCACAAGGACTGCCTCCCTTTGTCCACCTGCCATGACTGTCATCAAAACTATCTTACTGGTTATAGACTATGCAAACATTGTCTATGGCTCCGCACTTGCTACCACCCTCACCAAACTCAACACCCTATTGAACTCATTCTGCCATTTCCTACCCCCTCTGCATCCTCTACTCCTCCCTCTCCCTAATGTCTCTTCCTGCGAGGTGACATTGCCCATAGCATCACCTTCATCTCCAAATTTTGGTTTGGGTCTCTCCCCATATCTCCACTCCTGCCAGTCTCCAGTAAGCTCCTCCTCATACTCACTCCAGTCCAGGGATGCTCGGATATTCTCTCTCTCACATCCTCGCACTTGCTCTGGTAAGGCTGCCTTCTCTTACCGTCTCCCTCACCTCTGGAACCAACTCCCATTGAACACGCACCACTCCCTTACCTTCTCTGCCCTTACATCCCTACTCCGAGCTGCCCCCATTATTACTTGATCATGTCACTCCCCCCACTCCCAGACCCCGTCCACTCCCGCCCCAACCTAGCCTCTCCCTCCTCTCACAGTTCCTTTCCTTCCCTACCAAATTTTCATGGACTCCTGGTCTGTCCTTTCCTGTAGTTATTCTACTACCATGCCCTTATCAAACTGTACTCTTCACCTCCGTCACCCTATGTACCCACTTGTGCTCTTCTTACTACCTTACCAAGCACTGTGTCTGCACAGCTACTGTAATCCCGCTGTTACTGTACATAAGATGTCTTGCACTGTGATGTACATTATTTCAGGCTATACCTTGCAGTTTCTGTACATTTACCTCCTCCTTTACTTATACCACTGTACAACTCTCAAGGTATTGTTTGTTTGTATTGTTTTTACTATTGTACTCTACTACTGTGTATACTGGCATTACTTAATACTTGTTTACTTCCACTGTCTTATTTTGCATTGTATTAGTTATGCTTTTGCCACGGTTTGTTCCCTTCCCCGGGTCGCACCTCAAAATGAGCCTCGGCTCACTGTGCCTTTCCGAGTTACCAACTTTTAAATAAAAAATAAATAAGACACATTTCCAAAATCCCACTCCCATACTTCTCTGAATTCTCGTGGATGCTCTCCAAGGGGTAACTTGGCAACACTTAACAGGCCACTTTTATAAGGGTCTTTTGAAATGCATGGGGGATTTTTCACGATCTATCCTAGATGCCTGGAACAGTGTTGTCACTATCTATTCCCTACTCTAGTTGGCTAAATACACTCTCCAGGTGGTCAAGAGCACATCACCTGTGCAGTGGAGAGAATGTGCCTGGAAATGTAGATCTAGACTTTTCTGCACTCCCTCCACCTTGACAGTATTTACTGACACATTACAGGCATTGTCAGAGAAGGTGCGAACACACTCTAGCTGATCACTCATGTTTTCTGGTCATGCCCGATTCTGACCCCCCCTTCTGGGAAGCTCTTTCAGAATGCTTTCATCAGTTATCTTTGTTATCCGACCTGGTCTCACCCTCTATGGTTCTATTATCCTTCCCATTTGAGCCCTCTCACATAAAACTTTCCCCTTGCTCTATGACCTTCCTTTATATCCTAGCTGCCAAAAAAGCTATCATGAGGTTATTGATGAACCCAAATTCCCCCACAATAGAATCTTGGCTATAAATGCTTACTGAAACATATACCATGGAGCGGGTTACGGCTTCCATACATGGTAGACGCCCTAAATTCCACACTAAATGGCAAAGATGGACCCTTTACCGTATGTCACTGGATGACTTATTTGTACTCTAATCAAGGCTGTGAAACGTCTCCCCTCATTACATTCACCATTGATGTTTTACCTTTCAAGAGCTGGTGGCATACCAGGACTGCTTGCTCCTGCTGATTTTTATTTATCACATTATACAGCAGTACAGTTAAAGCCACCTATGTCATCCTCTGATTAAGCGGGCAGCCGGTTTGAGCGGGCGAATCTCTGAAGCCATTTGCCGCATGCACTGGATCCTATAAAAAAATACCTTTACTGCGATCGTTGCGCTCCATCTATTTCAACCACTTTTTAGCATCACTGGCGACTGCAAATCCTGAATTGACTTTGAAATTAATTTGTTCTCTATCCAGAATGGAACCGTAATTACCGGTACCTGTGACTGTAATTGGATGCAGCACACCCCAAACGCATTTAAGCACGATGTGGTTTCATAAATCCTCTTGCAGTTGCTTTGCAGTGATGGCTATAGGAGGGAGTAAATGTAGGGCTCTTTCTCTTTCACAGAAGGTGGACCTACTTAACAAAATAGAAGCGCTGCCACGCATGAGTCAGCGTGATTTGGAACAGCACCTGATGATGCCCAAATCCAGCACTGCTGACTTGCTGCGCCAGAAGGAACAGATCCTCTCAGAATGGAATTCTAATGCCAATCCAAACAGGAAGAGAAAATGAGAGGGGAAAGATGGGGAGGTTGAAGAGGCACTCCTACAATGGTTCAAGCTTGCCAGAGGGAGAAATGCCATGATAATCGGCCCATTGCTAACTAAAAAAGCAGAGCAGCTTGCCTCTGCATTACGTCACACAGACTTTACACCATCTGAAGGCTGGCTTGGCAAATGGAAGGCTCGCAATAACATCGGCTTCTAAAGAACACACGGGGAGAAGCTGCGTGCAGATGCTGCGAGTCCACAGCAATGGGTCTCAGAAGTGCTCCCTGGTCTGTTACAGGGGTATGAACCCCGTAACATCTATAATGCAGATGAAACTGGCATTTTCTTTAGGTGCGTGGGTTATGGCACACTGGCTTTTAAAAGCGACAGTGTCCTGGGGCAGAAGAGCAAAGGAAAGGGTCTCACTCCTGGCATGCTGCAATATGGATGGGACTGACAAGCGTGAGCTCATGGTCACTGGCAAATCTGCCATGCCACGCTGCTTCTGTGGTGTCCATAATCTCCCTGTCATCTATCGCTCTAACCGCACAGCGTGGATGATGGGGGACACCTTTACAGACTGGGTACGGTCATGGGATAGGCAGCTCAGAGGAAGAAAGATTCTCCTCATTCTGGACAATTTCAGTTGCCACCCATTAATCAGTGGCCTACGGAACATCAAACTAGTCTTTCTGCCGCCGAACACTACATGCATTATCCTGCCCTTAGATCAAGGCATCATTTACTCCCTAAAGCAACAGTATGTAACGTGCATGAGGCAGCGGGTTCTTGCTGCAATCGATTCTAGCACTGAACTCACAGCCAGTGAGTGTGTTAATCACATTTCCGTACTTGATTCAGTGAGACTTCTGAAGCAGTCATGGGACCTTGGCACACCAACAACTATAAAAAAATTGTTTCTGTAAGGCAGGGTTCTGGAAAGAAACCCCCAAGCAACCTGAGGTGGAAGAGGAACCCATAATTGACCACCCCCCGAGACTTACCCACGATGAGTTTAGTTTAAATAAAGTACTGTACTGTAATGGCACGTTTCGTTGAATTTTGTTGAAACTGAAATTGCTTTGTTTATTTCGGCCACTCTGTAATGTGGGCAGAGTGGCAGAACACGAATGTGCCCGCTATTAGCGGTTTTAACTGTATGTCAACAGATTGGCTTTGACTGGCTGGAGATTTCATGCGTGCTGCCTGTTGTACCTATACTCTGTAATTTTTTTTCTTTTTTTTTTTTAATCGCATCTATCTTTCTCCTATCCCCGTACGGCCCCCATCTGACCGACTCTCCCAGCTCCGTCCCCCGGAACTACCGGGGCTTACCTTACGCTCGGTCCGGGGCGGTGCCTGTGGAGAGTCGGTCGCCATCCTGCCGCCAGTGTTTTTCCGCTTTTTCTCCCCATTTTAGCTCGAGGACCCCAGGAGAAGTATGCATGCGTGTGGAGGCACGCATGCGCCTTACAGCCCCGGTAACGGCCCTCCTCCGCCCACTCCATTGGCCTATCGCCAGCACCCTTGCTTGCGCAGCCCCTCGGCCTCCACCAGAGGGTAGCCGTGAGCGAGGGATGCCACCCACCTCCCCAGAGAGGAGAGCTGCCTTGACAGCTGCTCCATCCAGCTCTGCCCGCCCCCCCGTGCTGACCTCCGATGGCCCAGGCTCGCTCCCGAACCCGGGTCGCCGGCGTGCCGCGAGGTGAGACGTTCAGTGCCTCAGCCCTCTGCGCCACTGGGCCGGCACCATACTCTGTAATTATGCTAATCTACTGAAATAAGACCAAGAAGATTTTTTTTGCTATTTTAATTTTTCTCTTTGATGTACCACTTTATGATTTATGATGACAACACAATATATTTAAAAAAAAAAAAGGTCAGAAAGTGTTTTGTAGCTGTCCCACTGAAATGCACTGGAGGACTGGGATATGCCTTTTTATGGCTGTCAATGAGCGAGTTTCGACGGTCCCTGACGAAGGCCCTCTGTGGTCAAAGCGCCAAAGTTCTGTCTCCTCATCACTCTGTAGTAGTGCTCACTGAAAAATTAAATGCAAGTTTGCTAAAACTTTTGTCTGTCTCTGACATAGTTCTTGAGTCACTGGACTCCTAGAGAGCAAGCCTTCTTCTGTTCTCTGTGCCTGTTTTGGGGATTAGACTCTCTAGCTTGACACCAACTTGTCTCCTGGACACGCTGAATTTTTGGTTTTTTGACAATGAGGCAGCCATCCGTAAAACGTTGCTAACTTTCTGTTGGCTGCAGGGGAGAGAGTGCATGTTCTGCAAGTGTCAGCTCTCTCGTGAATGTGCAGCTGATCTAGATGATATCACTGAAGAAGTCCTTGGGTTGTTTAGCCTAGCGCACTGTGATGACAAGAATGACAATGAATGAGCTCAGAGAGGAAGTACAAATAACTAAGTCTGCACAACTTTGTGAATTAAAAACTAATCTTTTTTCCCTGCTAAAAAAAAAAAAAAGACATTTCCTATATAAAACTAAGCGTTTTCATGTAACTAAACTATTGCAATGCAAAAAGATGAAGATCAGCATAGCTGTGGCACCATTTGATGCATGTAGGAACTAGCAAGCATCTCTTGTATCGCTCTTAGTCTCTCTGTACAATGAAAAAACAACCAAGTTTTCAGTCAATTTGAGCAGCCTGACCAGGGACTGGGAAAATAAGGGGAGGATGGAGATCAGTTACTGGAGCAAGAGGGGGCCAGGGTGAGGCCATCTGCAAAACAATACTCAGCCAACATGATTTTCACACATACTATATCCCAAATTGTTTTACAAGGCAGAGGAGTTCCACACTGGTAATGTGGGGATTGTAGACTAGAACAGAATAGAATAGAATTGCTGGTGCCCAAACCGGCCCAAAAGGGAATTAAAAAAATCTATTCCCCTTCCCCCCAACAGCCTGACTGGTCCAGTGATCAACCCAACATGGAATAAAACAAATATATCCCCTTCCCCAACAACCAGACAGATCCAGTGCCCAACATGACCCATCAGGGAATGTAAAAGTCTACCCCCCACTACCGGATTGGTCTCATACCCAACCAAACCCATCAGGGAACAAAACACATGTTTCCCTCCCTCTCTTCCAGACTACCTGATAGGCCCAGTGGGTCCAGTATGCAACCCTGCCTGTCAGGGTAAAACCAAAAAAATATAGCTACCTCCCTCAAACAACCTGCAGGGAATACAAAAACTATGTCTACCAACAACCTGATGAATCCAGTGCCCAAGTATCTGACTGGTAAAGTGCTCAACCCAGCCCACCATGAAATAAAACAAATCTGTCCTCTTCCCCAACAACTAGACAGATCCAGGGCCCAACATGACCCATCAGGAAATTTCAAAAATAAATAAAATCTGGACCCCCCCCAAGTACCTGAGTGGTCCGCTACATAAGCCAGCCCATCACGAAGTAAATGTTTTTTAAAAGTAGTCCCTCTCTCCCAAACCACCTGACTGATCTGGGATGCAACCCTGCCTGTCAGGGAGTAAGAGAATATGCTCCCCAAAAAAACAACCTGATAGATCCAGTACCCAACCTAACCGACCAAAAAAAAAAAAAAAAAAGTCTGTCCCCAACCTCCCTTTGCAATTACCTGACTGGTCCAATACTCA
Source organism: Neoceratodus forsteri (assembly GCA_016271365.2). Classification (NCBI taxonomy): domain Eukaryota; kingdom Metazoa; phylum Chordata; order Ceratodontiformes; family Ceratodontidae; genus Neoceratodus; species Neoceratodus forsteri. The sequence continues at coordinate 333,117,442 of CM057456.1, read as the reverse complement.
ATCTGGTCGATCAGGGAATAAAAAATATATATATCCCCCTCTCTCTCAAACTACCTGATGGGTCTTCGTATACAACCCAGCTTGTTGGAATAAAAAAAAAATGTCTCACTCCTCCCAAGCAACCTCACAGATCTAGTGCCAAACCCAGCCATGAAATAATGAAAAAAAATATGATCCTAACCAGCCCGGTGGCGCTGAGGGTTGAGGCGCTGGATGCCACACCTCGCTCCACGCCGGCGACCCGGGTTTGGGAGCAGACTCGGGTCGTCGGTGGGGAGATAGGCTGGAGCGTCCAACGACAGCTTGCCTTCTCCGGGGAGGGATCCGCCGATGCCCGACATTTGCATGACCCCGAGCGGAGGCTTGGAGAACTGCTAGCTCCATTTGGGGATGGGATGCGGCCAATGAGCAGCATGGACATCGGCCTCGCGTCATGACGTCGGGGGAAGTCACTTGCTGCTCGGGGAGAGAGAAAAACGCGAAAACAAGCCTGCCTCAGCCGGGAAGATGGGAGGACCGAGGCCGTGCCCACGATTTGCCTGTGCCTGCCCAGCCGACCTCAGACCAACGAAATGTAAGTTACGGGGTCTGAGTCCCCGCCTGGTCCCTGCCCAGGGGGGTAATCCGCGGCTCCATGGGGCCTAGGGGTCTGCTTGGGTAGGGCTCCGGGCAGTGGGATGTCCACTTGTCCCCTGAAGGGTCGGAGGTGGCAGGCTGGGGAGGAGATAAAATATCGGGGGGGGGGGCATATGATCCTCACTTACAAACTAACTGATGGTTCCCTGATACAGCCCAGCCTGTCAGGGACTAAAAAAAAATATGTCTCCCTCCTCCCCAGCAACCTCACAGATATAGTGCCCCAGCCGGCCCATCAGGGAATACAAAAAAACTGACACCCCACCCCCCAACACACACACACACACACACACACAAACAAACAACTTGACAGGCCTAGTGCCCAACTTGGCATGTCAGGGAATTAAAAAAATTATGTTGTCCTACCTCCAACTACCTGATGGGTCCTGTGCCCAACCTGACCTGTGTATTAAGCCAAATGGAGATAAGGAGGAGCAGCAGCAGCAAAGCGGTGAACAGATGATAGAACAGGCAGGGTAATAAACACGGATCTCCCCATGCCCATCCACGCAGGTCACCATGAGGGGCTCAAACACTATATGGGAGGCCTGGGGCTGCTGCCCCACTGCTACTTCTACCACTATCATGCATGCTCAAACCCAGCCTGCTGCACAGCAGAATGGTGCGGAGAGGGCCAGCCCGGTGGCACTGAGGGTTGAGGCGCTGGACGCCACACCTCACACCACGCCGGTGACCAGGTTCGGAAGCAGCTCGCGGGAACGGGGTCAGCTGAGGAGGGACTGGAATAGCGCCTGCTGGGCTGCTCTCCTGTCCCGGAGAGAGGCACTGGGGAGCTCAGCGCTCCGCCGGCCCCTGGTGGAGATCGGAGGTGCCGCAGTAGTGTGGGCTGCACATAATGGCATGCCCAACGTAAGGCAGGGTTGCCGTGTGCCTTACAGCATCAGGGGGTGCACACGCAGGGAGGGAGTGAGTGGAACAGAACACAGGAAACATCGGTGCTGAGGATCAGGCGACGGCACATTTCCCCCATGCCCAACGCCGAGTTTCCTCGACTGGCCTTCAATTTCCTCTACCCAGGCCCCTCGTCCAATGCCAGAGTCCGATATGTGAGAGCGCGCCAAAGTAGGTGGGGGGGCGACACTCCCCAGATAGAGTTAGCTGGGGGTACTGGCATCGGTGAGGAGGGGAGAGAGAAGGCACAGTTCGGGGACTCACAGGCAGGCAGGACAACGGATAGGCTGCCAGAGAGAGGACCTCAGGGCCGTGACCGGAGGGAAAAAGAATTGAAAAAAAAAAAGAAAAAAAAAGAATGGTGCGGAGAACAACCTGGCCTATCAGGGAATAAAAATCTGTTCCTCCCCTCAGACAACCTGATGGGTCCTGTGCCCAACCCCGCTCAGCAGGGAATTTAACAAAACAAAAAACAAGCAAACAAAAATATCTGACACAGAAACATAGACAAAAAAGACAGCAGAAGGAGACCAAGGGTCCATCTAGTCTGCCCATGTGTTCCATGGACCTTCTCAGATCCCAGGATCTAACCTCCCCTTCAGCCTAATGCCTCCTGCTGACCTTCCCCCCACAAAACTACCCAACAGGTCCATCACCCAATACGATTTTTCAGAGAATCGAAAAATCTGCCCTTTCCCCTCCACACAATTACCTGACGAGTCCAGGGCCAAATCTGGATCGTCAGGGAATAAGGCCAATCTGTCCTCCCACCCTCAACAACCTGACAAATCTCATACCCAACCCAGCCTGTCGGGGATCTGTCTCCCTCTGCCAACTTCCAGACCAGTCTGATGCCCAATCTGGCCCATCAGGGAATAAAAAATATGTGTCCCTCTCCCATCACAGAATAAAAAATAAACAATGATATTTTGGGGGGGGTGCTATAAGAGAGTTTGGTACTGAGAGGACCTGAACAGCTGTGTACAGTGTAGGAAGTGTTACCGAAAAGCAGTGCCACTGTGTCAAAGCCCCCTGATGTGGGCACTGTACACAAAAAAAACTGTAAAGCTGATACCAAATGTTGTCCTTGTACAACTTCAAGTACAACAGTGAGACTTGTGAGACAGTAAGGCCTGCTGCAAAAATAAACCTTTTGGGCTTCAGTGAAGCTGTTTCTGTTTGTATACCTCAGCTGGAGTCGCTATCTCTTCCATGACGTGTAACTCAAAATGTGCTTGATTCTCTCCCATCTGTGACTAACTCATGTTCGGAAGCGGCAGACAGTGAGCTGTCTGAGCAACCTATCAGAAGGCCACAGTCACAGAAGGGGGCGTAAACAGCAAACTGTTTTCTTTAATACAAACCTGCCAGTCCAGCAGATTGGTAATTAACATTTCTGTTGTCCAGTCACTGCCCGATCTGGGAACACCACATGGATGGGGTGGGGGTGGGGAGAGAGATAATCGGCAGCAAAATTAGGGCAATGATTTTCTGTTTGCAATGGAAAACACCAGTAAAAATGGAATTTGTCACTTTTAAACCAGCACTTGGGGAGTCAATTTTCCACGAAAAATATCACTGTGTACCAGGTTTGGGGGCCAACCCCTCCATTTTTAGCACCAAACATGCTGATTAGCCCTCAATTTGGGAGGGGGGGGGGTAGATTTTAAGATTTTTGAAAACGGAAAAATCATTGCCTCTACAAACTGGGAGGCAAAAATTAACAAAAAAAAGTGGTGCCTTCTCTTTTTGGGAAATGAGTGTTAAGGCAAATTGACAAAAATAACTTGTCCTCGGGAGGCAAATCAAAGTGCCCTGCCCAGCTGAGGCTTTTTTCTGCATCATTTGTTTATCGCCCCTGTGCCCGACCGGCCACTCCTTCAGGCTCTAAGGAGCCCCCCCGTCCCCTCTGAACCTCCCGGCGCCACTCCCGGCCTCATTATTACACCCAACCTAGGGTAACCCAATGTATCCCTTTGTCGGACAGGTTCTCCCCTTCCAGGGAGAAAGTGCCTTCCCGGCTTACCTTTCGTGGCCCTGGGTGCTGCTGAGGTTGGCCCCAGCTGTCCGAGGGCTCTGTGGATGCGAGGGGGTCCAGATGGCTGTCATCCGGTCGATCAGGACGCCATTTTCTGTAGTTTTCCTGGATTCCTCAAGCGTCGCACCACATCTGTAGTGCTCCCGGTCTCCATCAGGGGCCACTACAGAATGAGGCAATCTCCCTAGCTCACCCCCTGGAGAGGAGAGCAGTCCTCCGCATGCTCAATCAGTGTTGGGTATGTTACTTTTTCTATTACTTTCTATTACTTTTGGAAACTTGTTCTAGAAAGCTCTGTGCAGTCACTAGCAAGGATGGAGAAGTACTGGAAAAAGTAATATACCTTACAGTTACAATTACTTATGTCTTTTATCAAAAGTAATGACTAACTGTAACGATTACATTGTTTGAAAGTAACTAGTAACTAACCTGTTACTTTCAAATAAATGTAATCAGCTGATTTTTATTATTTTGTATTGTTTTTATATAAAAGAAATAAGTAACTGTGACTGTCAGGTGCGTACTTTCTGATACTCCATCCTGCATGTTCACCTGGCTCTTAGATCAAGTTTCAAAAAAAATAAGTAATAGAAAAAGTACCTTACCCAACACTGCGCTCAATCCTGTCCTCCCCCTGCCGACCCCTGGTGCAAACGAAGGTGCCAGTGCCTCAGCCCTCTGCGCCACCGGGCCAGCAACTGAGGCTATTAGTCAGCCTCAGGCGTCAGGCAATGGAATTTGCACACCCTGTAGCTTGTATTATCAGACCCTGAGTTTGAATTACACCCTTGTAATTCAGAGATGCTCCATCTTCTGTTTTGTATAATATATAGTTAATCCATTACCCCTTCATGTTTTAAAGTTGTAGCACTGTGCCAGTGCTGCTCACACTCACAAACAGAAGTGCTGTGTTTTAGAGAAAGCCGCAATGTTGCACTTCCCCGTACTTTTTCTTTCTGTGTGGTAGTTTAGTTGTCTGGTTGTTGTTTCATACCAGCAGTATCAGTCTGTAGAGACAAGTCATAGCGCAGCACTCCTGTTGCTTTTCTGCAAGCATGAGGTGAGAACAGGAAACAGTTTTTACGAGCACATGGCAGATACAGTACAGCACAGGTCACTGTTTAGAACGTTATGAAAGTGAACTCTCTGAAGTGTGAATTATGAGTTATGGAACTACTGACTGATGGTTAACTACCGTTGTTAACCATATATTACACAGAGGATAATCAATCAATCAAATCTTTATTTATATAACACCTTTCCGGAACCAAGGCGCTGCACAATTAAAATACAATATACAACAAGAAATTACACTAAAACAATAAATACATAACAAAATTAAAATTTGTCTGGGAAGACTAGATTAAACAAATATGTTTTCAGCTCATTTTTTAATCTATTGATGGTCGGGCATTCTCTTAACCGACGAGGTAGAGAATTCCACAGGGTAGGTGCAACAAAGGAGAAAGTGCGAGCACCAGATGTTTTTAAAACGAACCCTAGGAATCTCTAGCAATCCCTCATCGGCAGATCGGAGAGGACGGAGGGGGCAGTAGGGAGTCAGGAGATCCTGCAGGTAGCCGGGTCCCTGTTAATGTAGGGCTTTAAAGGTTAGCAAGCCAACCTTAAAGGTGATCCGCCACTGAACAGGCAGCCAGTGCAGTTCACGCAGCATAGGCATAATATGACTGGCCCTCAATGTACCAGTCAGAAGCCTGGCCACAGCGTACTGCACTAGCTGTATGCAGCGGATATCAACCCCAGGAAGCCCTAGGTAGAGGGCACTGCAGTAGTCAAGGCAGGTGGTGACAAAGGCATGGACCAGTGTTGGAAGGTCATCTGGAGGAACCAGGTGTTTCACCCAGGCGATATTCCTCAGGTGGTAAAATGAGGATTTAACCACGGCTGACACCTGAGATTTCAGGGTCAAGCCACTGTCAAAAATAACACCCAAGTTACGCACCCCGTCTGAGGTAGTGAACTGAACACCATCAAGCCATAAGGCTAACGCCTGTCCAGCCCCAGACCTGCCCCCGGATGACCTGGGTCCACTACCAACACTTCGGTCTTGTCCGGATTCAGTCTCAGCCAACTGGTGCTCATCCAGTCCTTGATCTCAGTGAGACAGTTGTTTAGCACAGAGGCTGCATCAACCTGTCTGGGTAGAAAGGACATATACAGTTGAGTATCATCTGCATAGGAGTGAAAACTCAAACCGTATCGCCCGATATCATCTCCCAATGGCAGCATATACACTGCAAACAGCATGGGTGCCAGTATGGAGCCCTGCGACACCCCGCAGGACAGGGGAGGGCATCAGAGGAATAAATTCCAGTGACCACCCTCTGAAACCTGTCCACAAGGAAGGATCGAAACCATTCGAGGACTGTACCCAACAGCCCACAAAGAAGACGCAAGCACTCCAAGAGCACACCATGGTCCACAGTGTCAAATGCTGCAGAGAGATCAAGAAGGACCAAGATGGTATGAGCCTTTCGATCTCTCACTGTTAGGAGGTACTTCAACACTCAGACAACTGCGGTCTTGGTGCTGAGTCTCTTCCTAAATCCAGACTGGAGAGCATCACAGACACTGTGGGTCACAAGGTGATAGTCCAGTTGCAACGCAACCACCTTCTTTTTAATAACCTTACCCACAAAAGGCAGGTTAGAGACAGGCCAGTAGTTAGCTGGACAGTCTGGATCCAAGGAGGGTATTTTAAGGAGTGGTCGTATGACAACCTCCTTGAGGGGATCAGGAAAGACCCCCCTCTCTTGCACAGGACCACACGACGGTTAGCGATGATAGGAGGCTCTCTCACCCCTCCCTTTGAAGATCAGGACTTCGGTTTCCTCTTCCAACCCCAACCAAAATGGTGGACTTAAACATACTCTCACTTAATGTGCACGGGATTAATAACCTGGCTGAAACGGGCAAAAATCTTACAGGAACTTTCCAGATAGAGGGCCAGTATTGCCTTTATACAAGAAACCCATTTAACAGCGGCAGAGCACCTCATACCAACATACTAAAATGCCAGCAGAATAGGCCTAACGGTCTTTCGTGTCTGCTCGTTTGGTCAGCCCCCACCCTGGGAGCTGACCTTGCTGCCCCCCTCGCCTTCTCTGGCTTCTCCCTTCCCAGTTCCGGATATTCTCGCTGCATTGGATTTTGCTTCCAGAACCCTTCCCCTGTACCTGTCCCACCCCCTCTTGAACCCCTCCACTGTCTCTGCCTCCACCAGCCTCCTAGGCAGCACATTCCATGGCTCCACCAATCTTCCCCCCTCCAGCTTCCACCCATGCCCTCTAGTGGCCCCCTCCTCCTTCCTTCGAAGCACCCTGACTGTTCTTCCCCTATTTACCCCCTTCATGTACCTGAAGACCTCTATCATGTCCCCCCGGTCCCTTCTCTCTTCCAATGTGTACATATTTAGCTCTTCGAGCCTCTCCTCATAGGTCCTGTCCCTCAAGCCCCAAATCATTTTGTTTGCCCTCCTCTGGACCCTCTCCAGGAGTTTAATGTCCCTCTTTAAGTGTGGCCTCCAAAACTGCACGCAGTACTCAAGGTGCGGCCTCACCAAGCAGTTATACAGAGGGAGTATCACTTCCCTCCTTCTGGAGGTGATCCCCCTAGCGATGCATCCCAGCAACCTGTTGGCCTTGGCTGCTGCCCTCCTACAAGTCTCCGAGCTGTTCATCCTGACATCCACCACCACCCCCAGGTCCCTCTCAGTCATCGAGACTTGTAGCATTTCCCCCCATTTCCCTGCATTGAACCTCAAGCTAAAATGGTCTTGGGTTGGAGGGGTATATGCCTCACACTATGAGGCAAGCCCACACCGTAGAGGGGTAGCAATTCTAGTGAAACGGGATAACCCCCTTGTGGTCCAGAATGTAAGAACAGATCCGGAGGGCAGATTCGTTCAAATTCAGGGCACATATAGAGGTCAAGACTGTACCCTACTGAACGTCTATGCCCCAAATGAAGAGGCCCCCAGATGATCATTTTTAGAAAAGTCATAAAGGGGGCAGTTACAGATGCCCAGAGTCTAGTGGTGATTGAAGGAGACTTCATTGATGTAGTACATCCGGGGTTAGATAGGTCTGGGAACACGAAGGGAGGTACCACACGAACAGGGAAACTACTTTTAAGATTGAATCAAGAGCTTGGACTCACAGATGGCTGGCGTTTTTTGCACCCAAGAGAGAGGGACTACACCTATTACTGCCCCTGACATGGAGGATATTCGAGAATAGACTATTTTCTGGTATCCTCCAACTGGCTTCAGAAGATTGTGAGGAGTGACATAGGCAACATTACCATTTCATACCATGCCCTGGTTACCCTGGGGTTATTAACTAAGCACATGACCCCACAGTCTTGTTGGAGGCTGAATGTGAGTCTTCTCAACAGAGAGGAATTTAAGGAACTAATCTTTGCTACTATCCAAAACTTTGAGCGGGATAACCCTAGAGGTGAGACAGGGGAAGGTATACGTTGGGATACTTTAAAATGCTGCCTCAGAGGAGCAATAATTCAGTATTCAGCTAGAATTAAACGTGAAAGGATACAAGCTAGGGTAAATCTAGAACAAAGAATAGCCCAGCTGGAGAATTGGCACCAAGTTAATCAGGAAGCCCACCTTAAACATACTAACATACTAAAAGCCAGCAGAATAGACCTGTCTATCTAACAAGATCTAGATAAAGCCAGACGGGACCATAACCTCCTACTAAACACTCAAATTGAGGGGCAATTAAGATACGCCAGGCAGAAATACTTTGAACAGGGCAACGAGGCCAGGAGACTGCTGGCTTGGCAGCTTTGTCAAGAGGCAGCCAGTAGAGCGGTGGTACTGCTACAGGACAAGAGACTTGAACTCAGCTACCACTACACTGACAAAAATATTGCAAAGATTAGAGAAAATTTATGCCGCCTTATATACGGCAGAGACTCCACCAGGACATATGGAGGAGGTGCAGTCCTTTCTGGCTGCTCTTCCCATTCTCACCTTGCCCAACTCGGTCAAAGCAGCCCTAAACTCCCCGATAACAACTCAAGAGATACGGGCCAAAATTAAATACTTGAAAAACGGCAAAGCACCGGGGATGGACGGCTTTCCGGCCGAATTCTATAAGGCATTTTTCCCTCGGCTCACAGACTACTTGGTGGTGAGCACCACAAACCTGTGCCATCCTCCTGGAATTTAGCCCAGATTTCAGTGATTCCTTAATCGGGCAAGGACCCTGAGCTTTGTGGCTCATATCGCCCGATCTCTTTATTATCAGTAGATTTAAAAATATTTATGGGGATTCTTGCAGACAGACTGCAGAAAGGGATTTCTACCCTCATTCATCATAACCAAATGGGTTTCACCTCAGGGAGATTTCTTCAAGACAACATTCGCCGACTATTAAACATCATATTTGCCCAGAAAGGATCGGCATCCTTTCAGCTGGCAATTAGTATGGACGCTGAGAAAGACTCTGACAGGGTGACTGGCACTTTATGTCCTCCAACCTGTCAAAGTTTGGACTGGGTGATCACTTTGTTTCGGCCAGAATGGCGCTTTACCAACAACCGGAAGCCAGAATCAGGTTAAATGGCCTTCTCTCAGACTGCATACAGCTGAGAAGGGGCACCAGACAGGGCTGCCCCCTTTCCCCTCTGCTTTCTGCACTAACATTAGAACCACTGGCCATATGGATATGCAATAACCCTAATATTAAAGGCGTTCAGGCAGGGGGAGTGGAGGAGAAAATAGCCATTTATGCAGATGATTCTCTGTTTTTTCTAAAAGATCCACAGACTTCTTTACCCCACCTTCTGGAGACATTGGGGACATTTGGATCCCTTGCTGGATATAAAATAAACTTATCCAAATCAGAGGCAGTGATACTAAGTGGCACCCCCTCCCCCCAAAAAAAAACTGTTCAAGGAAAATTTTCCTTTCACATGGGCTAGGAAAGACACCTTTAGGTACCTGGGGATTTTGGTATCAGTAGACACGACCAGACTGTTTCGGAACAATTTCACTAAACTATACTAAGTCATGCAATCAGATTTCGCATGCTGGAAGCTTCTACCTCTCACATTATACGGCAGAATACGGCAGAAGCCAAGTAATAAAGATGAATGTGCTTTCCAGATGGTTGTTTCTCTTTCAGACACTCCCGATTCTTGTCCCTCCCTAGTTCTGGAAACAGTTGACACAAGATATTTCTAGATTTATCTGGGCGGGTAAACCTCCCAGAATAGTCTTTAACACCCTGGTTAAGTCAAGGGAGGAGGTGGGTTTGGGTCTTCCCCCCATGTATTATTATTATTTGGCAGCCCAGGGGGAACAGCTGGTCACTAGGGCCAAACAGAGGACAGACTCTGGCTGGTATTTAATTGAAACAAACACAGTGCCACACCTCAGGCTGTGGACTTTGCCCACAGACCCCACTGACCTTCGTGCTAGGCCACCCATCTCGAACCCCTGGGTTAAACATTCTTTGCGTATCTTCTTGCAATTACGAAAGGTCACCCTAACTCCGAATACATTGGGCCCTCTCTCTCTGATCCGACATGTGGACAGTTTCATCCCACCTAGATTAGATTTAGGTTATGCCTACTGGGAATCCACAGGCCTTACTACATTTCGACTGCTATTAGATAAAACGGGATGTCTCTCTTTTATGGCCCTTAAGGAGTGTTTTTCACTCCGCAGAGAGGACTTTTTTAGGTACCTCCAAACAAGACACTTTATTACTAGTGGAGTTAACCTCCAAAAATTAGGTAGGGAATTAACTTCCTTGGAGTCCTACTGGTGAGACGTAATCAGGATCAGAGACAAACTAAGGTACTTGTCAATAATGCATTTGGTCCTTAACACCCAGGGCGAGAAGTTAGGCCTGGATGCAATCCGGGAAAAGTGGGAAATAGACTCGAATGAGGTAATCCTGGGAAGGGACTGGTCTCATGCAGAATTAAGACAGGTTGGCAAGTAACTTCAGACACAATATGGAGAGAATTTAATTGGAAAATACTGGTATGTTTCTTTAGGACCCCAGTGGTAACTGCACATTTCAATCCACAGGCCTCTGCAGCCTGTTGGCGCCTATGTGGAACATCACGAGGCACACACTACCATATATTTTGGGGGTGCATTTAGTTGAGGGTATTCTGGCACCAGATACACGGAGTGATGGATCGGTTGGGGGGCTTTTCTATCCCCTTTACTTTCCAAGACTTAGTGATAGGTCTCCCAACCATCTCTTCAAAAAAGAGGAAGATAGTGGAGCTTTGTCAGATATTAAGAGTTGCAGCTTTGAAATGCATCATGACCAAGTGGTTAACATTGGACCCACCATCTTTGACACAATGGGTTCTGAAGGTAGAAGACACGAACACCTAGAAAATATTGCCTATACATTACACCTCAGAAAGAGAGATTTTTGGAGCTTTGGCAACCCTAGCGTGTCTGGAGAACAGACTGGGGGGAGAGAGATGAGGTATCTAACCAAACGATCTAAACATGAGCTTGAGGAAGGCAGATAGGACAAGAGGGAGATGGTTTAACCCTAGACCAAGGGCCTGCCTCTACATACGTTCTGGTTTCTCTTTTGAGATTCACATATCCAGATGGCAAGGGGAGCTGAATCTGGGAAGAGCTTCCATTGAGGGAAATCAATTAATAACCCATGATTGTAATATGGTCACTGTGCATGCTTACTATTATATATATATATATATTTTTTTTTATTTATTTATTCCTTTTTCAGTTAGTTGTTCTCTCTAGTTATTAGAATTTTAGTATCTAAGTCTGTGAATGTGGAACAAAAACAGATGTGCCTAGACATTGTGACAGAGACTCGGTTAACACTGTAAAGGACTGTGTCCATCAATTTCAAGTCTAAGGATCAATGCAGTGTACCACTCTCAAACATAGTGTTACTTTTATTTTTGTACCAGAGTTTGTTAACCACAGAATATATGTGATAGTTTAAGAGCTTTGTAAAGGTATAGGTATACCTTGAAAGTTTTGAGACCTGTATAAGAATGGACTTATTTGGTATACAATAGATGAGAAGTTGTGTTGTACTGTATACTTACCTACAATAAAACATAAAGTTAAAAAAAAAAAAAAAAAAAGCCCCGAAACTCCAGACAATTCAGCTAGGACTGGGTAGATAACATCTACACAACCCACTAATAGGGGTGTAGGGCCTGGATCTAAACTACAACTGGTTGGGGGCAGAGTCTGGATGATCTTTACAATGTCTATGAATTCCAGCTGGCTAAAGTCTGTCCAGACAGACCAAGTGCTCACCACCTCCCGCCGACCTCTACAATCCCTCGTAGGGGGGAGCCAGGCCAATGCAGGACCTGATGCTGGCAACCTTATCTTCGAAGAATTGAGCAAACTCCTTGCATTTAGCCGGTCGATTCTGTGCAGCAGAAATCTCCCTGGACAGGCAGCCTGCCTTCTTACAGGTGATTTCTGATTGATAGCTCTTATAATGTTCCATCAATCTAAGCTTGTCGGCATCCTGGCCGGACCTCCGCCATGCTGTCTCCATCCTTTGACCAACTCACCTCAACTCCTTCAAGGAACCATCAAACCAGGGGGTCCTTGGGCGAAGAGTGACTGGTCAAACATGAATAGGAGCAGTCATGTCCAGGGCATCTCCCACCACCCTATTATAGGTCAGTACAAGATTCCCTGGACTCATGCATTCACCCAACAATCCCAATAGGTCCAGCACCGCCGACAGACCATCTAGGGTAACTCCCCTTAAAGGGCGGTACTGGTCCATCTCTGTAGGGGAAGGCCCATTGAGGGAAGCCCCGAAAGTGAACTTTATGGTGTGATGGTCAGACCAACTGACTGGTTCCACCCCCAAATCAGTGATCTCCATCCCCAAGAGGAACACCAGATCCAACGAATGACCCCCTATATGGGTAGCGGAGGTAACCACCTGTGTGAGGCCCAGCATCGTCATTAGCTGGAGGAGATTTTGACCAAACTGTGAGAGTTCATCATCGATCCAGGCACTGAAGTTCCCCAGAACTATCCATCTGTGGGACCTCAGCACCATGTTGACAATGAAGACAGTTATTTCCTGCAGGAATTCTCCACCATCACCTGGTGGACAGTAGATGAGGAGTATCCTGCAACCTACACCCCTCTCCCAGGATACACTTGAAGGATCTGGTGGGCCCCACTATAATGTATAGGCAGGGATCTATTATTATGCTATATTTTGTATCAAGGGGTTCTGCCAAAGTCCATAAACTATTTGGCAAACTGCACAAGTTTCACTCTGTGTTGGCAGAACCCAGAGGTCATGCCAAATGTAGTGTTACAACGCACCTTTGCTTGTACATTTTTCTTTGTAATGTATAGGCAAAGATTTTAACTGTACTAGACAAAACTAAAGACAAAATGGAAAAACAGAAGTTCCTTATTTTTCTGTTTTTTTTATTATACTAACATACTTAAAAGCCAGCAGAATAGGCCAAATGGTCTGTCTTGTCTGCTTGAAAGCCAGCAACCTAATGGTTACCCGCCTCACCACCCCCCCCAGCGCCCAAGAGTATCTTCTCTAGACTCTGTTTCTCCTTGAACCTATCCCACCCTTTCTTGAAGCCCTCCACTGTGCCCTCCTCCACCAGCCTCCCAGGAAGTGCATTCCACGGCTCCACCACCCTCTCAGTGAAAAAATGCCTCCTACGTTCCCTCCCCTGTAATTTCCCTCCTCCAACTTCCACCCATGGCCCCTGGTCACTCCCCCCTTCTTCAGCCTAAACAACTCCCTGGTTCCCCTCCTAATTATTCCCTTTACATACTTGAAAACCTCTATCATGTCTCCCCTATCTCTCCTCTCCTCCAGTGTGTAAAGCCCAAGCTCTTCCAGTCTCTCCTCATAAGGCCTCCCCTCCATGCCCTGAATCATCCTGGTCGCCCTCCAGCAGCGCTATGTCCTTCTTCAGATGAGGTCTCCAGAACTGTACACAATACTCAAGCTGCAGCCTGACCAAGGCATTATATAGAGGGAGGATCACTTCCCTGCTTCTGGATGTAATTCTCCTGGCTATGCAACCTAATATCCTGTTTGCCTTGGCTGCAATTTTTCTACAATTTTCAGAATTATTCATTTTAACGTCTACCACCACCCCTAAGCCACCCTCCAGTCCTGCAGCACCCATGCCGTCTGCAGAGAGATGTTAAAGAGTGCGGCCAGTGGGGTTGCCAGCACATCTGCCAATTCCTTCATAACCCTCGGATGTATTCCATCTGGCCCTGGCGCCTTATCAGTTTTCAGATTCCGAAGGGCCTCCCTCAGCCTATCCACTGTGATTTCTCCCCCAATCCACTCCCTCATGCAACCTTCCTACACCTTCTTGGTCTGGTCTAGCCTGTGCCCTAGTCTCTTGCCATCCTATGGTCTCAGACTGAGACTGACCTCTAGCTTTTACTAGCTCCTCATCTCTCCCATCAGGCTGTAGGGATCCCTTGTCACCCACTGCAAATATTGAGGCAAAGTATTCATTTAGCACCTCTGCCTGTTCCCCTGCTTCCTGAGCCCATCCCCACAATCTTAATCCCGTTGATCTGTGTCCTCTCTTTCTCTTCTCGCTATGTATCTATAGACCCCGGATATCCCTAGCCAGGTTTTTCCATCCCTGCCTTAGCGCCCCTCACCACTCTGGTGACCTTCCTGGCCAAAAGTTCATACTCCCCTCGCTCCTTATCCCCCCTAGAACGTTTGAAATGTACAAAGGCAGTCTTTTTATCCCTCACTGCCTCCTGCAACTCCCTGGTCCACCAACATGGCTTGCTGGTTCTACCATGCTTACGCCTTATTTTAATACAGGACCTAGTAGCCTCCTCTACCCCTTCTTTAATGGTCTCCCACAATCTTCCAGCGTCCATATCCGGTCCAACCATGTCTAACCTTTTCCTTAGAATCCTACCCATGCCCACAAAGTCTGCTCCCCTGAAATCAACCACTACTGTATGACTGTGGTTTTCCTCCCCCCTAAATACAGCAGGAACCAAACCGTGGCATGGTCTCCACCCACCAGTGGACTGCACACCTCCAGTCCCCTAATTTGTTCGCGGTCTGCTAGCACAACATCCAATATCCGCCCCTCTCTAGTAGGTTCCCCCACCTGTTGGACCAGGAAAGCATCCTGAAAGACATCCATCAGGCTTTGTTCCCTGGCTACAGAGGATGTCACAGTGTCCCAGTCCGCCCTCGGCATATTAAGATCACCCATGACAACCAGCCTCCCCTTTCCAAGGTCACATGGAGCCTTGATGTTCTCCACCAACTTATCCTCCAGAGCCTCCTCTATTATATAAACGTTTTTCTCACTGAGCTGCAGGGGAGCGGCTGTCAACTGTGTCCCTACTCCCGCTGACCATCATTTCACCTCACCAGACATCAGAGTCCCCCACGGCAGGGCCAGGAGAGGGAAGAGGGCCATCCCTCCTGGTTCAACATATCCAGATGCTGGTGGCCGGGTGGCGGTGTGGGCCGGAGGAGAGCGGACACCATTTCATGAAGTCCACCACAGGCCCCTTTTCTGTTTTCTGCCCAATTCCCCCCCCCCCCCATAGCGGGACATAAGCACATGTGCGTGGAAGGACATATGCACTGCGGAACCACGCCCCCCCCCACCGAGTTGCTCACTGCCTGCACTACCCCAGGGCCCCTACCCAGTGGCAGTCAAAGGCTAAGATGGCTAGCCACCCCCTCCCTGGGTTGCTCAATCATCTCCTCCCTGGGTTATCCAGAGTAACCCAAGTCAGGTCACCGGTGTGGTGGCAAGTGACACACAAGTGTCTCAGCCCTTCACACCACTGGCACGGCTACTTTTCTGTTTTTGACACAACCATGCTGAGGGCATTTCTGATGATTATGCAGGATGGACAGTGACATAGGCAGGTTAGTATTAGCACTTTTGGGAGGAAGTGTGTGTGTGTGCGCATTCCCTATATATTATAAAGGCAGAGTATACCCAGCGCCAGCTCTGGAAGCAAGGTCCTGCAAACTCCAGGTTGCATAACCAGGATTGCTCAAAGTCACACAATGAGCCTGTGGCCGAGGTGGAATCAGAACCTGGGATCTTCTGGTTCACACAGTTCTGAGCTCTGACCACCTGACCCCACTGCCATGCCTTTTTTTTTTTTTTTAAACACTTCCGTTTATGCCACCTTCCTAGCCTGCCATCCCCGACCATCAGGAGCCCCAAGGCAGACATTCCTCTGCCTTTCACCCTGCCAGAATGACCCCCCCGGATCCCCATGGAGCTGCGGTTTACCCCTGAACAGGGATGGGGCATTGCCCCTTATGCCCCATTACTTACGTTTTGTCGGTCCAGGGACGTCAGGTGGGTGAAGGCACATTAAGGGTACATCTCCGGGGCTCCATCTTCCCGGCAATGGCAGGCTGCTTTCATCTTTACTCCCTCCCCTACAGCGTGAGACCACCATCAAGGCGCTGAGCGCCGACATCACGCTGTCTAGCGGCTGCCCATCCCCTACTATTAGGGGCTTGTAGTACTCCGAGCCTCCGCTCGAAGTCAGACAAGTGTGTGGGATGTGACCTCAACCTTCCCCGGAGTAGGCGAGCTGTCGTGGGATGCTCAGGCCTATCTCCCCTCATCCGACCCACCAGTGACACAAGTCCACTCCTGAACCCAGGTCGCCAGCGTGGAGCCAGGTGTGGCATCCAGCGCCTCAACCCTTAGCGCCACCGGGCCGGCCTGCCATGCTTTTTTTGTTAGATAATACCAGAGTATCCCATCTTATACAGCAAGTGTAACATGCAGTGTTGCAAACTCAAATGAAAGTAAAAATGAACACTAGTAGGTTCGCTGCATACTTGAAAAAATCCCAAATTGTGGCATGTACAAACACTTCACTTTAATACCAGGCATTATGTCCTATATTTGTAAACACACTGTAATGCCCTACAAAAACATATGAAACTGCAGACTTTCAAACCCAAATGACAGCATACCTTTCCACCAATTAGTGGGAGTACATGCATCTTCCCTGATTGGCTGTCTTTCACTGATGACACAATGAGACAGGTCCCACACAAGATAACCTGGCGTCTAGTCCATCTGTTTACGGGAAGCTGCATTTTCCCTTTCCGAACATTAAACATTCCAGACAGCTGGATCCGTTCAGAGTTCTCTATGCTGTGGGGCTTCCCTGAAAAGTGAAAAATAAGATTTCAGTGACATGAAGCAATGCAGTCCATTAATTAGCTTCTACGCTACAGGCCCATCTCTGCTGAGAACAAATGCTGTCCAATCACTTCAGCAATAAGCACCTCCTAGCAGGTTGCATTCTCAGGTAATATCCACGTGGAGCTAACTGACATGACCTGTGTGGGCATTATCTGAATACAAAGTACCAATGGAAAAGGGGCACATTTTTATAACCTATCCAACTTAAACTGAATGCAAAACTATGAAGAAAAAAATATACACACTAACATTATAAATCAGTGGGCTTTGTAATTCTATAAATCCCACTGATTTATTAGAAGTTTATTCACTGGGACCGCCTTGTGACGTGCCACATTTTCTTTTTATGAGGGTCTGAGAGGACAGAAGACATGCAGTAATACTGTTACAATGAATGTGTCAGACAAAAATAATACAATGTACAACTGCACTCATGTAGAACAAAACTAATTAAAACAAAGGCAGGATTCACGGACGGGGAGAAATAGCTGTCCATAATAGCTCCCAGAGAGGGAGATTGTTCCACTCTTCAGGGACTGGCTGTCTTCCAACTCCTGGCTTAGCTTTTTTTACAATAATGTGAAGTGAATTTTAAGATCACAGTGTACAGAAATGATCGACACTGAAAAACAAAGATCAGATGTAGCCCAGTGTGGGACTAGGAGCACACCGTCCTTGTGGTTGCCTGTGTGAAGAAGATCATGACCAACTTTGTCCACAGTAAATGATACAATGATGGGAAATAAGGTTGTGTGCCTAAAATCAGCAGAATGCATTAGAAAGGATGTCAGGTCTCAATACTTGTTTGTTTGGCAGTAACCACATTACAACAGTCTACAATGAGTAAAACAGCAAAACTTGCTGATGCCATGATCCAGCTGTCAAGAGAACGTTTTAAAGATTTCAGGTGTTTATACTTTCTTGTCTTTATGAGAATTTATACACAGAAACACATTTAACTATATACTGTACAAGACTCTTTTTTTTTTTTTTTACAGTACAATAGAATCTTGTTTTAAATAGGACTTTTCAAATGCAAATGAACGCCAAGCACTTTAAAAAGGAATGACTTAGGAGAAATCCCTTCATACTTACTATAATTTCCTTTTCTGTTGGCTCCAATGTTGTCAATGGTGAATTATTACATATGAGACCGCTCTCCTCTCCTGGGGTGGGAAGGCATGCCAACTTGGTCTTTGGCTGTCACATGGTAGCACTGGAAACTCAAGCGGCATAGAAGGGAAGGGACGCAGTTTTATAGCATGTGTGCGCCTTCACGTGCACACACTTACATGCTGTCACGGCTGAGCAATACGGGAAGGAAATGGGGCTGGTGAGGGCTAAACGAAGCCCTGCCAGACTACCCCCCTCTTCACACCGCCACCTGGACCACAGATGCCACTTCTGGATGAGAAGCACCCAGGTGGTGGTGGTGGTGGTGGTAGTGGGGGGGGACAGCCCTCCACTTCCTGGCCCCACCAAGTTGGGTCTGGGGGAGGTGGGTGCCAGACAGGGGAGGCAGGGCAGGGCTGAAAAGCCCACCTGCGTCAACCACAAGAGAAATACCTGTATAGCGAAAAAAAAAAAAAAAGTTTTCCCAGAGGTGTCTGCAGCTCTTTGAAACTTACAATACACAATATTTGATAGGTACTGGGGTTATTACCTGCTACAGTTCACATAGGGTAATGTCTGTACTGTATTACTACCGCAGAGTCAACGTTTGCCCCTGGCATGATAAAAGCTTCATATATCTTAAAACAAACACTATTGCAGAGTGCCCTCTAGAAGAAAAGTGACTGCCCAGCCTCAGATGGTTGTGGAAAGTCTCAAGTGTTTCAAATTGCACTCGTCGCCAAGACTTCACTCTACACGGTCATTTAACGTTGACAGACCCTTGTCTTTCATTCTCCTGCTCTCTATATTTGGACAGAGCAAATCTATAACCTTTTCACGCAAGTCTACTTATACCTCTCGGCAGGATTAGCACTGTAATGTGCCACAGTCCATGTACTATTTGTACTAACTGCAATCTAATATTAGGCCAGGGCTTACAATCTGCTTTTGTGTTGTGGGGGATTTCCCCAAACATCTTATTAGGGGAGGTGGAGATAACCAACACTTAAGGGGGACATGCATTTTTATTTTGATTTTTCTCCTTTTTCTCTTCAGCTGTAAAATGCAAATTCTGTTCTCAGTTTTCTCCTTCCTCTTAATTTTACCATGGCAGCAAGTGGACTCCCCCAAACTCCTGATTTTCATCTTTTCATCCTATTTTACTCTTCTTCTTTCCTGGCTTTACTTTCGTTGGCTGTCCCTTATTTTTCTTCTATTTTTACTAACATACTAAAATGCCAGCAGAATAGGCCTAACAGTCTTTCGCGTCTGCTCGTTTGATCAGCCCCCACCCTAAGAGCTGACCTTGCTGCCCCCCTCGCCTTCTCTGGCTTCTCCCTTCCCAGTTCCGGATATTCTCGCTGCATTGGATTTTGCTTCCAGAACCCTTCCCTGTACCTGTCCCACCCCTCTTGAACCCCTCCACTGCCTCTGCCTCCACCAGCCCCCTAGGCAGCGATTCCATGGCTCCACCACCCTCTCAGTGAAGTAGCACCTCCTCCTTTCTCCCCTGAATCTTCCCCCCTCCAGCTTCCACCCATGCCCTCTAGTGGCCCCTTCCTCCTTCCTTCGAAGTACCCTGACTGCTCCTTCCCTGTTTACCCCCTTCATGTACCTGAAGACCTCTATCATGTTCCCCAGTCCCTTCTCTCTTCCAATGTGTACATATTTAGCTCTTCGAGCCTCTCCTCATAGGTCCTGTCCCCCAAGCCCCAAATCATTTTGGTTGCCCTCCTCTGGACCCTCTCCAGGAGTTTAATGTCCCTCTTTAAGTGTGGCCTCCAAAACTGCAAGCAGTACTCAGGTGCGGCCTCACCAAACAGTTATACAGAGGAGTATCACTTCCCTCCTTCTGGAGGTGATCCCCCTAGCGATGCATCCCAGCATCCTGTTGGCCTTGGCTGCTGCCCTCCTACAAGTCTCCGAGTTGTTCATCTTGACATCCACCACCACCCCCAGGTCTCTCTCAGCCATCGAGACTTGTAGTATTCCCCCCCCCCCAGGGTGTACACTTGGCCCGGGTTTCTGGCCCCCAGGTGCAGTACCTTGCATTTCCCTGCATTGAACCTCAGCTTCCACTTTCTAGACCATCTTTCCAGAGCCTCCAGATCCCCCGTAGGGTCACCCTCCCCTCCCCATCCACCACCGCCCCCAGTTTTGAGTCATCTGCAAAGAGACTCATCTCACTCCTGATACCTGTCCTTATGTCAGAGGCGTAGGCGTTTTTGCCACACTTGTTTCTTTTCTGGCTTTCCTGTTGTTTTGTATCATTTTGTATTCGCTCTTAAAGCACTGTACTATTACAATGGACTCTTTTAATACATTTTTTTAAACAGTGGGGCGGGCGAAACATCACCCTCCAGTGGCGGATATGTTAAGTGAGATAACTAACCAGTGAAAATTGACACTATATTGGAGTCTCATTGGATTTATCTGGTTTGTCATGGATCAGGACATGCTAGAAAACCAAAGAGGAAAAACCCAGGCCAACAGATGATGCACACACCTGGACCTGGGCCCAAGTACCTGGCCATCCCTTCCCCCTAATCTGTAGGTCCCTAGATAGAGGAACCAACTGCACCACCAATCCTGTCTCCGCCGGGCAGACAGAGTTGTGGGCACTCAGTTCTGCTGGGGTACTGTACGCTGAGGCAGCCTCTGATAAGGCACACCTAGAGATATGGAAAAAATATTCAATATTCCCATCCCCACCCCAATTTTAAGCCGTACTAGACTCTAGAATTGATTTGTTTTGCAGCATACCTAAACAGGGAAATAGCCAGCTCAGAAGCCAACAATGTTCAAAAAAGTCAAATGGGCATTATGCCCCTTTCAACTAAATATTCACTAGTTTGTAATTCCTTTTTTTCCCCTACAATTCTTTGGCTCCTGTTTTGATAGAAGCTTATACTAACACTACAGGAAATCTGACGAAATGCAGCAATCAGTTTTGATTTTAAATGTCACACAATTACACATCATTTGACTTAATTCCGGTATCCTAATAAAAATGGCCAGAATAGGCCTATATACTTATTTATTTTTTTACTTTTTATGTATGGTTCTTAGCACCAGCACAGGCCCCTATCTGGCAGCCCTCTAAAGAACACCCATCCCCTTCATACTGACGAGTTACTCCCTCATGAAGCCTCAGATATACCCCCAGGTGGGGATGGAGCAGAGGGACACCCCACCAAGCTTCTCAAGCGTTGTTGGGAGCATGACAGGAGCCTCTGCATGGCTGGAGTGCACCAGGGGCTTTTGTCCTTTTGCTATGTCAGGGTCTTTCTCTTAGTTAATTCCCAACTCCAGGACATCACTGACAAGGACTTAAAGGCATGCACGTGCACACAATGCGTGCTGTCCCATTCACGTCAGGCAACGACATCCCTTCCACGAGTGCCTCCAACTGCAGCCATCCAGGTAGCAGTAGTGCAGCAAGGCAAGCAAACCTCCCTCCCTGGAGAGAGCGACAATCAATCCTCCTCCCATCGAGTCCTGTACCAGACTGGTCACCGGTGTCACACATGCTAACCTTAACAAAAGGCTGGCTACACCCCTACTTTGTTTTTTTTTGTTTTACCCTTCTACAGACCACCCTCCCAACCCCATCACACACTGTCTCTGGAGTTTACTCTCTTCCCCTTCATTGCCCCATAGTTTACCACCTACGGTGGGGCTGTCAGGGTTCCCAAGCCCCTTCAGACACCATGCTCAGTTGGCAGACAGGTACCCAGCAGGCAGTGTGGAGCTGGTGGAGTGTCCACACATCACCCCGCTGTGGCTGGGGTCCTGTTTCTGCTTTATCTACCTCCTAGCCAATGGACACCTTGTGGGTGAAGATGGCAATGGCATGAGAATGCAGTGCATGCTCACTCTGCCATCAGTAGATGTCCACACACTCAGAGCAGCTCCAGTTCGCACCGCCTCCCTGGGTCACCCAGGTGCATGCTACCCTCCCTCCCTGAAGGAGTGCACCCTCAGGGACGCTCAATCCTCCTCCTCCTCCTGCTGCCATATCTGTCTATAATATTTCTCATGTTACTCTCATAGAATTCTGCAATAGAAGAATCATTTAGAAGTGCAGCAAAATAAAGCAGGATGCATAATTTACTGCTCAGTACAGAAACGGCTGCTACCGTGATTTTGGTTTTTTTGTCAGTATGACTAGAACAATCTGCTACCAAGATTTACTGTTGCTTTTGGGGCAGAAATTTACACAAGTTTTTTTTTTTTTCAGTTTCAGGAATATGCCTGTACATGATGACTATAGCTCTGGCTAGTTTCAAAAAGAAACATATTGCAAGCAGTCTGCAGAATTTCAGAACAAAAATATTTCCGGCTTTTTAGGAAATGTATGCAGATGCACAGCAGTTTTAACAAACAGTTAATCACACAGTTCTGTTGAGACTGTGATATTCTTAACACATTTCTAGCCGTTCTTAGGCCACAAGGGCCTACTGCCACCTATCCACGTCTTCAGTCGGCTCTTTCTAACCATAACCACATTCCTCTATGCATCTGTTCGTGCATCTAACTTATATTTTTTAGTTTCCTCTCCCACCACTATTCTGGAAAAATAAAAGTAAAATTTTCACTCAAATATTCAGACAGCTCTTTTAAGGTGCTACCTGCTGATACAGTTTAAAGATGAAAGGAAACAGTCTGCAATAAAGTCCCTTTTGTTCATTTCTTTCTAAGATATCTACAGCACTCTTCTGACATGCTGCTTTGGCAGTTTTCTCTTTGTGAAAGATATTATTTTTTTTCATATGTGATTTCAGGGTTTTTGCTGGTTTTCTCCCGACCCCTACACCCACGTGTCCCCGACGTAGCGCGTGCGTATGGAGGCATGTGCGGCAGCACGCCATTCGGGATGCCTCCCTTCCATTCACACCGCTGACTGCCCGCGCCGCACCCAACCTCCATTTGGTGACAGCAGGACACGGGCGGGCCCCACACTTACATGGGAGAGGAGAGCCAACACTGATCCTGCTCCCACCCCCCACCCCGCATCGGCACCCCGAGGTCATTCCGAACCTAGATCGCTGGCGAGTGTGAGGTGTTGCATCCGGTGCCTCAACCCTCAGTGCCACTGGGCCTAAAGATACTATTTTTAGTCGGGACATAATCAGGGTTCACACCCTAGACTCCAGCTGTCATACACAGGGATGCAGAGACTGTGCCGAGCATACACTGCTGATGCCACCTGCCAAGGCCAACTGTTTACACGACTAGGGAGGGAGAGGGTGATATCCTGCAACCAGCAAGTGCACTGGTGTAAAACTTCCAGTACTGTGCTGGAAAAGTGTCAGCTGGAGTGTGGCAGACCTGGCCTTAGCCCACTTTGGACCAGCCAGTATGGTTTTCTATCTCGAGCCGCACCAAACACCACCGGTAACTGTACTCCTAAATACCACCCCATAACCGTAGGGCCTACGACTACCTTGAATGAAAAGACTGCTTGAAAGTTCCAGAAGAAATACCCCCGGACAAAATGGTAGTGCACAAACTGAAATGGAAGATTTTCGTTCTTTGGAAATATCTGTGGTAAATGGGAAATAAAATCTATTTTTGGTTATGAAAGTCCTCAGGTCGAGGAGAACTGACTGCATTCCTTAACGCTAGCCTTTTCGGCTTCAGTTCACATACATCCTGCTGTAACTTCCAGAGCAGAGTTTTCTTTCTTTCTACCTGGATGTCTATTTCAGCAGACAACTGACATTTCACAATGCCATTTATAGCAGGCAATATATTCAGTTCCCACAGTGTCAGATAAAGAGAAGGGCTAGGGGGTAGCAAACATAAGCCCCCTCAAACTATCTGCCCAATGCAGTAAGTCGGAGGGGAATACAAACAGAATGCTGGCAAGCATAAGAGGGGGAGCACTAGCAGACGGAAGGAGGCTTTCCCACCCCTGTATACATTCCCTGGTGTGCCCACACCTGAAGTCTCGGGCCCAGTTCTGGAATCCCTGTTTGAGGAAGAATGTAAATAGGTTGGCAAATGTGCAAATGAGGGCCAAAGTATGATTCAGGGGCAAAAAGTGAACACATATGAGCAGAGGCTGAAAAGCCTGAACATGTACTCCCTGGAGTCAGAAACCAGGAGGGAGCGAGGGGATACGACCGAGACCTTCAGAAACAAAGGGCATCATTAAGGTGAACTCCAGTGAAATGTTCAGACACTGAGATTACAAGTAGCAGAGGGAATGGCAGCTAACTAGCAAAGGGTAGGTTCATGACAGACACCAGAAAGTACTACTTCACAGAGAGTGAGATAGAGGGATGGAATAAGTTGCCAGAGGAAGGGGTAATTTATTTATTTGCACATCAGTTTACAACCTTTGAGTCTGAGGCTCATTTCCAAAGGTACCTCGTCACATAGAGGACATATACAAATACAAGCATTCTCTGTTCCAGGATATAGGTTACATAGTTTGCAAACACATGTGATAAAGAACATGACAAATACATATACAAGCATTTTAGTTCCAGGATATGGGTTACATAGATAGCAAGCACATGTGATGAAGACAATTATACAGAGAAGCCAGTTTGGTTACAGTGGCGCATATTAGTACGACAGTATGAGCAGTCAACAGCGCAGGAGCAGTTTAATCAGAAGAGGTACATACTTGCACGAAGAAAGGGCAAGCAACAGGAATAATGGTAGTACAAACAGAACAGGGTAGGAATTTAAAGTGGTGCGGTAAGGATGCTGCCCAGTGGGCACTGTCAGGGCACAGAGGGTTGCGCCTCAAATTATACAGGTGCAACTACGCGTGTTGAATAGTTCGCTTCTGAGTGCAGTTTTGAATTTGGAAATTGTGGGGGCATCTGAGATGGGGAGAGGGAGCGAGTTGTACCAGGAAGGGGCTCTATGGTGGAATGACCTCTGTCCATGGGAGGTCCTAGATCTCGGTACCAGAAAAGTGGTCTTGCAGGAGGTCCGTGTACAGACCAAGGGTTGGGCTAGGTGGAGGGAGGCTGTCAGCCCGGGTGGGGATAGCCCTAGGCAAGTTTTTTTTTGCTATTATGCATGTTTGATATCGCAGTCGTTCGTCTAGGTTCAGCAATGTTGTCAAACCATACAGCTGGCACGAATGTGTGAGCCTAGCGGCCCCAGTGATTAGCCTGCATGCCTTGTTTAGGATGAGGCGGATTTTGTTGAGGACAGTTGTGTCGGCAGCACCGTAGACCGGTAGTCCATAGTCAACCAGGGATAATACAGAGGATGTCACTGCAAGCCGGAGGGCAGCGGGGGGAGACAGTTTTTGTAGCGGTATAAGATACCTAGCCAAATATTGCTAGCTGAGGCAAGTGCATCAATGTGGGTGTGGTGGGTGAGGGCTGAGTCAAAGGTGACCCCAAGGTACTTGATGGAGTGTACTTGCTCTAGTGGCTGTTTGGAGCAGGGGAGGATATGGAGTGGGAAATTGCTGTCTTTGTTTTGTGGGTGGACAAAGAGTATTGTTTTTGTTTTTTTGAGATTTATGACCAGTCTGTGCTCTTTAAACCAGGTTTCAGCATCATTATAGGAAAGTTGCAGGGAGTCCTGGAGGGAGGGAGGGTTACGGTGGGTGGCAAAGATGACGGCGTCATCTGCATACATCAGCATTTTCCCAGTGCATGCACTGGGCAGGGTGTTAAGGTAGAGCGAGAAGAGTAGGGGTCCCAGGATGCAGCCCTGAGGAACCCCAGAGCGGATGGGACACGTTTTTGAAAGTGTTCCATTAATTCTGACACGTTGGGAGCGGGCCGATAGATAGCTGGTGTACCAGACGAGTGGCCCAGTAGCAAAGCCAGTGTGGCAGAGGTCATCCAGCAGGAGGGGGTGGGAGACAGTGTCGAAAGCCTTAGAAAGGTCGACGAACACTGCCCCAGCTAGGGAGCCAGAGTCCAGGGATGTGTATAGGAATGTTGAAAATTCCACTAGTGCCGTGCCTGTACTGTGTCCTGCACGGAAACCATGCTGTTCAGGGCAGAGGATGTTGTGTTTGGTCAGGTACTCAGTGATTTGCATGGCAACCAGTTTTTCAAGGGCTTTGGAGAGGGGCGGGAGTATGGAGATAGGCCGGTAGTTCCCGGCTGAGGACCTGTCACCCCCTTTGTGAACAGGAGTAACAATGGCAGTTTTCCATGCAGTAGGGAACTGCCCCAGGCAGAGAGATTTGTTGAGAAGGCTGGTGAGTGGGGCAAGGACCTGATTCAGTACCAGATGGAGAATGCTGGGGTCCACGGAGTCGTGTGCTTGGTCCGTGGGAAGCTTCAAGAGGGCGTTGAACAAATACAATGTGAGAACAGCAGGGGACGGAGAGGACGGACTTGGACCCATAATGGACAAAGCACCTCATCAGACAGACTCGATGCAACACAAGCAGTGGTCGCTTTTAACTTTGTTTTACTTGTCCAAGCCAAGGCATAGTGCAAACTGACCAGGACTACTGCAGTTAACCCTCCACTTGTCTGTCTTGACTAGTGCAGATTTTCCATTGCCATCAATGAAGTTAAAAAAGTCTCTGCTTTAGCATGCTCCAGTCCTCATGTTACTCTTCTTCACTGTTCCAGATGACCTGGTGTGATTAACGGCTCTTAAACAGCTGCAGTCATCTAGTAGTCCATTTACTGATTGATTGATTGATTGATGTATTTGTTAACTGGATAGGTGCACTGATCCAACAGACTGTTTTCAGGCACGACCCAGGCCATGAAGATGGCACAAGGATAAATATAAGTACAAAATACAGTACAGGAAATACCGACAAGAGTTACAAATAAATTACAAATACAGCATAGTGCAAACAATAGTAAGAGCTATTGTACAGCATATTCCAACAGAAGTGTACAAAAAATACTAAGCACAGTAGCGGTAGATAAGCATAGCTACTAAATAATTTCAAAGACATTGTTATCCGTTGTAGGATAATATACAAGGATGTACATAACATTAGGTGTCCGAGTTGCTGGATGACCTCAGCAAGCATGTGGGCTTGTTGTAATGGTACAGGGGGTGATCACCCAGGGGGGCAGGTACAAGTAGCAGCAGTCATCAAGGCTGCTCTGTAGTGGGATTTGAAAAAGAGGTGAGAATTACGCAAGCGAAGTGAGGTGGGAAGACTGTTCCACAGTTTAGGGGTGGCTGAAGTGAAGGCTGTACTACCCAGGCAGATGGTGATTTGTACAGCATCCAACAGAAGGCTGGAGGAGTTTCTAAGGCTGCGGGGGGCAATTTTTTGGTTTGACCAAGGGAAGGAGGGGTGCTAGGACCCCACCTCTGATAACCTTGTCTATAGTGCAACCAATGAAGTAGTCACTGCAAGCCTGAGGGGGGAGCCAGCCAAGGGACTGGTAGAGGGAACAGTGATGGGTAGAGCAGTGTGCCATTAGTGCAAATCTACAGATATTATTGTATGTGGAATTTAGCCTAGAAAGTTCGTGGGTGGAGGTTTGTGTAGAGATGGGGTGCAGTAATCCATTAGTGGAAGGAGACTGCCCTGGGCTATGGCTTAACGGGCCTCTGGAGTCAGGTAGCATTTCAGTTGATATCCCACTGTGCAGAAGAACCACAGCAAAAGCAAACAGGATACTGGGCTGCATAGCCAGGGGAATTACGTCCAGGAGGAGGGAGGTGATCCTCCCTCTGTATAATGCCTTGGTCAGGCCGCATCTCGAGTACTGTGTGCGGTTCTGGAGACTCCACCTTAAGAAGGACATAGCACTGCTGGAGAGGGTCCAGAGGAGGCGACCAGGATGATTCAGGGGAGGGGAGGCCCTATGAGGAGAGACTGGAAGAGTTCGGGCTGTGCACACTGGAGGAGAGGAGAGACAGGGGACATGGCAGAGGTCTTCAAATATGTAAAAAGAATACACAGGGCGGTGCCAAGGAGATGAAACAGGCTAAAGGGGGGACAACCAGGGGCACGAGTGGAAGTTGGAGGAAATTACAGGAGGGAATGTAGAGACATTACTTCACTGTGAGGGTGGTGGAGCATGGAATCGCTGCCGGGAGTCTGGTGGAGGGACGGCACAATGTAGGGCTTCAAGAAGGGGTGGGACAGGTATAAGAGGAAACTGAAGCTGAAGACCCTCTCTAGGGCTGGGGGGGGGGGCAGGAAAGCAAGCACTCATTAGGTGGCTGGCTACCGAGCAGACATGACAGACCATTAGGCCTATTCTGCTGGCTTTTAGTATGTTAGTATGAATTTTTGGTTGATGCGCTGGATGGTGTTACCAATGTGTTCTGAAAAGGTCAACGAGAGGTCTAGAGTAATGCCCGGGTATTTAAAGATGGATTCCTTTTCAAGAGGGGGGCCGCCAAGGGATAATACGCTGAGGGCAGCTGCAGTGGTAGCATATTTGGTTAGCTTAGGTTTGGTCCCCATGAGCACGGCCTTGGTTTTTTTGGTGTTAACCAGGAGTCTACTCTCCAGGAACCAATCATGGGCAGCGCCATAATCAGTAGTGAGCACTGACAAGAGGCTAGCTAGAGATCTGTCGCTATGGACTAGCACTTGGTCGTTGGCGTAAAGAATGGCGTTACATGAAAGGCTGTCATTTGGGAGGGAGTTAATGAAGCGTGAGAAAAGAAGGGTTCCAAGGATAGAGCCTCGGGGAACTCCTACGGTAACTGCCCTAGCTGTGGAGGTAGCACCCCCAACACTATTTGGGAGTGGCCGGCAAGGTAGTTCTAAAACCAGGTAGTGGTCCCTAAGGAGCAACCAAGGTCTTTTAGCTTGCCTGTAGGATGCTGTGGTTCACCAGGTCAAAGACCTTGGTGAGATCCATGAAAACAGCACACGTGAGGTTTCCTACATCCATATTCCTGAAAACATGGTTTATGAATGGGGCCAGGGCAGAGGTAGTGCTATGATACTGCCTAAAGCTGTGCTGCTGGGGACAGAGGAGGCTGTACGTAGCAATATCTTAAGTTTGTAGCCCTTACGATGGATGAAATTCTGTCACCTCTAACACATATTATTAACACGTCACTTAGTTACTCTCAATTCCCTCAGAAATGGAAATCTACCACCGTGACACCAGTTCATAAGTCTGGGGATTGCACAATTACTGGGAACTACAGGCCTAACTCTATCCTGCCCCCACTCTCAAAAGCTCTTGAGCGTATAGTGGCTGACCAACTGGTTGAATACCTAGAAAAATATCAGCTACAATGCCTGCAACAAAACGGGTTCAAAAATGGTCAAAGTACCCCTACCGCCCTTCTGGAGTTCACAGGCTTTATTCACCACTCCTTAGATCAAGAACACCTGGTTGGTGCTGCTTTCATTGATTTAGCCAAAGCTTTCGACACAGTGAATCATGCCCTCCTGGTCGAACAGCTTACCACCATTGGCCTAGCTTGTGACAGCGTAGCCTGGTTTGAAAGTTAACTGCACAACCGTACACAGCAGGTGAAGACTGGTAACACCCTCTGGGATAGCAGACCTGTCCTATCTGGAGTTCCTCAAGGGTCCATCTTGGGCCCTCTTTTATTTAGCATTTTCCTCAAACAACCTTCCTTACTCCTGTCAGGGTCACATCCTTTTGACGATGACGATGCTGTCCTGTTTACCAGTGATCCAGACCCTAAGGTTCTTGAATCTAGGCTACAGAGTAATTTCGTAGTCGTAGAAAGATGGTTCCATAAGCACAAGTTAGTTATGAATTACAACAAGACTAAAACTATGCTGGTCTCCAGCTCCCAAAATAGGCACAGAACTTACCCTCTTTCTATCACCAACAAAGAGGGCTCTCCCCTCAAGCTAGTTCAGCTCTTTAACTATCTGGGGATTACTACTGACAGTACAATGACCTATGCCTATCACACTGACAACACTACTAAGGCTAACACCCGCATTGGGCTACTTTATAAGCATAAGCAATGTTTGACCCCAGAGGCTCTTAACCTGGCCATTCAAAGCTCTCTTGTCTCGCTTATTGATTACGGCTTACCAATCTATGGATCAGACACTGAAACAACTCTTCACTGCATCATAGTTGTACTCAACAAAGTATGCTGGCTTCTTAACCGCTCAGCCCATCTGTCCCATACCTGCGACATGTACGCTCAGGCTAACTGGCTCCAATTCAAAGGTAGACTCATGTACCTAACATGTTTACTGTCCAAAAAAGTAAGCTTAGGCAAAATGCCCCAAGGAGTGCAAAAGCTTATTACCACCACTATCAACCGTTGTTGCACCAGAAGCTCTACTAGCCAGATTTTTAATATACCCCGCTGTCGCACTTCTCTGGGACAAAGGTCCTTTGCCTACTGTACCCAGCGATGGATGAACTCGCTGCACCATGACATCACTTCAGCATCCACCTTGGGCTCCTTCAAGGTTAAACTTAAGCAACAGCTAGTTGCTGATACCAATTGTGACTGCTTCCAATAACCTTCCTTCTTGTGACCCAGCACTTATTCTAACCTTATGCTATCCTGACCTTATGCATAACTGTTCTCAGCATGTAAATAACTGTTCTAAGTTGCTAATCACTCTCCTTCACATTTTCTCTTGATCCCTTCCACTCTTTCCTCTCACCCCTCTATGGCTTTCCCCCATCCCCCCTCCCCGTTATATCGCCTGAGCTCCCTTGCTCACTTTAAAATGCTTTGTCCCATATCTTCTCACCTCTGACGAGGCCCCTGGGCTGATGCCATCCCTTACCTTGTTGATTATTAGATATTAGACTGAGTCTGTTCTCATTTTCCTGTAAAGGGTCATTTCATAAGACCCCGCCCCCTCTAATATGACCCTTTGAATTCCAGGTTTTAATCAAATATGCAACATGGCATACGTTGTACAATGCCACATGTATTGGAACTTCTCTAGTTATACACTCTTATAATGTCTTGTATAATTCCTTGTTTTGTTTGTTCTCCGTCTCATACTTTCCCAATATGTATTGTTCATCTGACGTGGAACCTATGAAATGAGCTCAAAGGTGTTATCTGAAATTTCAATAAATGATATGATCAGAGAGTTGGTGGTGTACGACTTTCTCGAGCAATTTGCTGAGGTGGGGTAATGATGGGGATCCCACAAAAAAATCAAAGCGAGTCATTATCACCATTCCACTGTTAATGCTTCTAGCCAGTATCCAGGCTACCAGCTTCCAGAGTTATGAGTTTCCTCATGTGCCTGGTAATGATCTGTCAACAATTACTAAGACCAGTGCCTGTCATTTTCCAACATTTTCAGTGACAAATGTTAAGAGGTACAAAGCGTCTGCCCTGCAGGTGGTGGGGTTTATCCCAGCCTCCCCAAAGCTGCTCCCTTCTTCCTTCCGAATCTCCCAGCTTTGCACTTTCCCTGAATACAACTGCAGCCCAGGCTCTGAAATGACCATTCATAGACCCACAGCTACCATTACTGGCAGGAGTAGGAGGTCCCCAAATCTTCAGAATGGACCACATTAGTATATGACCTCTACGTACTCCCACCCTTAAACCACACAGCATGTTCTTTCATCCTAAAAACAATGCTTTGGTGCAAACAAAAATAAACCATAATAAAAGAGAATTGAAAAGGTTAAAACAGGCATCCATGGAGTCCACGGAGCCTCCTAAAGAGAAACAAAGATGGAAGAGCTTCATGCCTGGTACTCCCCGGATGATGAAAGGCAATTTATTTTGTTTTTTAAATCTGCAGAGCACGATTAAATCAATACTTCTGTGCATGGTGTATAGAAATAAAAAATGTTGAAAAGTTTTCTATTTTCCAAGCCCCCTAGGTTTATCTGGCCCCACCCCCAAATAAATCATAGATCTGCCCCAGCTCACTTGATGCTGCCTGAAGACTTCCGGATGTGCAAGTCTCTGGTAGGTCTCAAGGTGGGGGCCGAGTATGTTTTTCTATGCCTTACACTACTGACTGCCCTGTGGGTGGGGGTTAGCCGGTGGTGAGGTTGCATGATGATGTCTACAGTGTATGCAGGGCTTGATTGACTATCTGTTGCTGTGGAAATCATCTGGTTTTAGCAAGCGCAAAAAAAGAGGGAGAGAGAGGATTTCATGGTACAAACTAATGGGGGGTGCAGATTGTGTGCGCTTGCATGGCATTTTTTTTTCCTGGAGGGGGACAGGAAGCAATGCAGGAGCAGGATCAATGTGCAATAATCTAAATATTTCTCAGCTTGTATTTTTCCTGTATAAGTGCACAAAATTCTCCACTATGATTGTGAACTAGTGCAACCATATGCGGGCTACTGCAATTTCCAATCAACTTGCTCTGTTGGTTAGTGCAAAAAAAAAGTTTATGGCTGACCCCTGCCACAAGGCCTTTTTCTGTTGGCTTATTTCTAGGTTTCCCATGAGTACAAATAATAAATTAGTCCAGTATAACTATAATGAATTTTCAGAAGATCAAGAATTGAATCACATAAAGAAAATACTATTCTGAACCCTTGCTATTCCTCACAACAAGAAACTACAATAATAAGATCACTGGCATCCAAGACCAGCATTAGGCGCTAAGAAAAGTGCTGAATGAGCCATTCTAGAGAAATTAAGCAAATGAATACAAAATTAAAAGAAATTTAAATACCTGTGAATTTTCTTTCTCTGACTGCTATGATAGTAAAAAACTGCATTGGCATAGGGGGAGTAGAGGAGGCGGAGGGAACCGTGGAGGCGATTTGGGTCACCTTGATAACAAGGGGGGGCAAGAGAGTAAAAATAGGAGTGGTGTATAGACCCCCTGCCCTGGCGGAGGAGCTGGAGGACAGTCTGGTGGCAGATGTTAGGAGACACTGCAGACTGGGCAGAGGAAAGGTGGTGGTGTTAGGGGACTTAAACATGCAAGGAACAGACTGGGAGACTATGACATCCTCTGTGACCAGGGAACAGAGGTTGTTGGATGTCTTTCAAGACGCATTCCTAACTCAGCAGGTGAGGGAACCGACCAGGGAGGCACGGGTACTGGATGTGGTCCTGGCAGACAGTGACCAGATTGGGGGCCTAGAGGTAAGGGACCCATTGGCGGGGAGTGACCATGCCACGGTCTGGTTCTGCCTGGACCTAGGAGAGGTAGAAGGCTGCACAAAGACGGAAGTAACCGACTTCAGGGGGGTGTATTTTAAGGAAATGGGAAGGATCCTTAAGGAGCATTTGGATGGGATTGGGTCAGACATGGACGCTGATAGTAGGTGGGAAATCATCAGGAGAGGGGTGCAGGATGCTACCAGCACCTGTGCAAGAGTAAGACGAAAATGCGGTAGGGCCCAAAAACCCTGTTGGTGGACCAGGGAGGTCCAGGAGGTGGTGCGGGGAAAGAAAGCAGCCTATAAGAAATTCAAGTGCTCAAGGAGTGAAAGGGATCGAGGGGAGTATGAGCTGATGGCTAGAAGGGCCACTAGAGTGGTGAGGGTGGCTAAAGGCAAGGAAGGAGCAGAACCTGGCCAGGGAAATTAGGAGAGGGAAAAAGGGGTTCTTTAGATACATTGGGGAAAGACGAAGGGTGAAGGGGCAGATTAGCAGGATTAAATCAGGGAAGAGATGGGCACAAGACCCAGAGGAGCAGGCTGAGGTACTAAATGAGTACTTCACCTCAGTTTTCACCAGGGAAAATGGGGATGCTGCATCATACATGGGAGGAGACAGAGATAATGAGGAGGGGGGGCCCTTACCAATCGGCAGGTCTGGGGAGGGGGGCATCACTGGCAGGTGGGGGAAGGGCTAAGCAGGGAGAAGAGGTACTGGAAGTGGAAATCACAGCAGAGAGAGTGAGGGAAGCCCTCAGCTCCCTTAAGACGGAGAAAGCACCGGGGCCGGATAAATTACATCCTAGAGTGCTGAAGGAACTTGCAGATGTCCTGGCGAAACCCCTGGCAGAGCTTTTCACCATCTCTCTGAGGACAGGGTGGGTGCCCCAAGACTGGAAGGTGGCGCATGTAGTGCCTATCCACAAGGGGGGATCAAGGGAGGTGGCAGGGAACTACAGGCCTGTCAGCCTGACATCAGTGGTGGGCAAGGTGATGGAGGGCATTGTCAAGGAGAGGCTAGGGGGGGACCTGGATAAGTCAGGGTGCCTGGACGATAGACAGCATGGATTCATCCCGGGGAAATCATGTCAGACAAACCTGGTGGAGTTCTATGACTGGGTGACAAGTGCCTTGGACCTGGGTAGACCAGTGGATGTCCTCTTTCTAGACTTCAGCAAGGCATTTGACTCTGTTCCTCACGTGGGCCTGTTGGATAAACTAAGAGAAATGGGGGTGGGAAACCAGATGATCCGATGGATAGGCAATTGGCTCCAGGACCGGACCCAGAGGGTCGTAGTTGGTGGGATAGTCTCTTCCCCAAGGAGGGTCATTAGTGGGTCCCACAGGGATCAGTCCTTGGGCCCTTCTGTTCAACGCCACGTGATCTGACATAAGGACAGAATCAGAGGAGATGAGTCTCTTTGCAGATGACTCGAAACTGGGGCGGTGGTGGATGGGGAGGAGGGAGGGTGGCCCTGCAGGGGACCTGGAGGCTCTGGAAAGATGGTCTAGAAAGTGGAAGCTGAGGTTTAATGCAGGAAATGCAAGGCACTCCACCTGGGGCCAGAAACCCAGGCCAAGTGTACACCCTGGGGAACACACAAGTCTCAATGGCTGAGAGGGACCTGGGGTGGTGGTGGATGTCAAGATGAACAACTCTGAGACTTGTAGGGAGGCAGCAGCCAAGGCCAACAGGATGCTGGGATGCATCGCTAGGGGATCACCTCCAGAAGGAGGGAAGTGATACTCCTCTGTATAACTGCCTTGGTGAGGCCGCACCTGGAGTACTGCGTGCAGTTTTGGAGGCCGCACTAAGAGGGACATTAACCTCCTGGAGAGGGTCCAGAGGAGGGCAACCAAAATGATTTGGGGCTTGGGGACAGGACCTATGAGGAGAGGCTCAAGAGCTAAATATGTACACTTTGGAAGAGAGAAGGGACCGGGGACATGATAGAGGCTCTCAGGTACATGAAGAGGGTAAATAGGAGGAACAGTGAGGGTGCTCAAGGAAGGGAGGAGGGGCCACTAGAGGGCATGGGTGGAAGCTGGAGGGGAAGATTCAGGGAGAAAGAGGAGGTGCTACTCACTGAGAGGGTGGTAGAGCCATGGAATGCACTACCTAGGGGCTGGTGGAGGCAGAGACAGTGGAGGGTTCAAGAGGGGTGGGACAGGTACAGGGAAGGTTCAGGAAGCAAAATCCAATGCAGCAAGAATATCCGGAACTGGGAAGGGAGAATCCAGAGAAGGCGAGGGGGACAGCAAGGTCAGCACCCAGGGTGGGGGCTGACCAAACGAGCAGACACGAAAGACCATTAGGCCTATTCTGCTGGCATTTTAGTATGTTAGTATGCTAGTAGCAGGGCTCCATTTGAATTGGGATCTTCCCCTCTTAGGCTGCTGTAGAGGCAGGAAGTAGACTTTTTCTTTTTTCCATACGAGTTTTTATCCCTCCGTGTGGCCAGGCTCCCATCTGTCTTGCCCTACTGACCCCACCATCCTGCAATTCCCCAGGGCTTACCTAGAGGACAGGATTACCTCCACGGATCCCCACCCCACCCCGCAGAAGGGTCAGGAGGGGGAGGGCCGCCCCCCCCCGAATCACACAAGTCCAGCTTTCCAGTCCCCTAGATCCTAGTGTTGCGGTGGGGGGATCAGCGGGCAGGCATCATGCATGCCCGTCCTGCGGCCGGCCCACTGGCGCAGGGGCAGGGTGCTGACCTGCAACCCAGGTTCAGGAACGAACCCGGGACATCGGAGGGGGGAGAAGGATCAAGCATCCAACGAATGCTCTCCTTCTCCAGGGGGGGAGGTGGTAGAATGTTCAGTGTTATACGGACACCTAGCAGAGGCTGGGTGTACCGAATACACCGACACCAATACGTTCGGGGTGGGGCGGACACTGACCGTCATTGCACGTCCCCACCCCCCGTTCATCAGGGAGAAAATCGCTGCCGGCTGCCTTGATGAAGCCCGCCCTCGGCTTCAATTAGCTCTAAGGCTGGCTCCCTGACCTATCCCGTTGATTGTGGCACTATGGGCTGGTGCCGCAACCCTGCCCTGGGGGGGGGGGTAAGCCAGGGGGTATAAGGGAGCAGCGACCAATGTGGGAGTGGGAGCAGAAGGGTCTGTGACCGGGCTGAGGAATCGGCAGCAAGGTGGCGAAATAAAGCATAATAAAAAAAAAAATGCATGCCTGTCCTGCCACCATTTTCCTCCATTTTGTCCCTTTTCCCCATGCTGGGGTGCACTTATTAATGTGCACATGTAGACTATGCGGGCTAGGTCATGATAAATATCACTCCCAGGTCCCTGACTGGACTAAAGAAGGCGATGGGAGTGAGACCCCCACTATTAATGACCATGGCAAGCCCTACAGCTGATATTCAAGTGCAACAGTTAAAAGAGAATAATTTGTTTTGAAGGGCTCCCTGGGGAGATCATTCTACTACACCAAGCCCATGCTCTGTTATTGAAAACTTCCAAAAAAAAACATCTAGCTCTTTTGGTTGAGTGACCATTTTCCTCATCCATGGTGTTCCTTAAAACGGTGGTATCTATCAAAGAAACCTCTGTAGCCTGGAATCGTAAAACGATGCAGAGCAGATATGAGTGTCCCCAAGGTACACAAAATACACCTTATGAAAAAACCTACCAGTTTTCACAAGAAGAGCATAGCTGAAGTACCTCAGAGTTGAAAAAGGGCGAGACTCGGACTGTGTCTAAGTGACTCCATCACTGTGATGGGGGCAAGGTTACCATACCAGAACTCCCATTCATCTGGGAGAATGTCTTTGTAAATAAGCTATTCCACTATAAGAGTGACTAGTCTTAGGAAGTATGATGGCAACCAGACAGAGCTGCCTTTTCTATCCACGCCAAGAACAGCAGGGTTCTCTGACCATCTTTTGCGGTGTCAGGTGTTTTTCTAGTGGGTAACATATGCCAACATTAAATCTGCTGACAGAAATGAGGTCCAAAGAAAAGTGTTGAAGCCCAGGTTACCCGAAAACCTGAAGACCCAGACAATGCGGCTGCCATTTGCAGCAATCTGATGCGACAGAAGTACAACAAGACCAGGTTCCGCGAGTCAGCAATCTGATGCTCCAGAAGAATAACAAGACCAGTTTCCTCGTATCACCTACTCCACCAGGTGGCATTACTGCAGTGGGAGTCTTGTCCCCCCTCCCCAGGGAAGGAGAGCAGTCAATGGGATACTCAGTCCTTCCTCCCTTGCCAGCCCCTGGCGATCCGTGCTCACTTCCAAACATGGGTCGCCCACATAGCGAGCGGAAGCACTACCGGCACACCAATGCACTGGCTGTGTATGTCTTTTTAAATGGATTGTTTATTACAGAGTTGTAGAACAAGCAAAACAGGGATTCAAAGTTCCTTCCTCAAAAAGTACAGTAGTTAAAAATGTGAGTTCTCTAAATACAAGTACTATAGTAGAAGCACCAGACCACTGTAGTGACTGTATATTTAATCATCTTCAAGGGAACAAAATGCTTTACGTAACTAACTGGTGGTAGAAAACTCATTCATACGGAGTGGGTTGGATGGTGCTTTCAGAAATGCAGTTTACTTGTTAATACTGTTGTATATTCTCACAACATTAATGGACTACATAATCCCATTAACAGCTCTAAAAGTGCTTACTGCAAAGTAAAAAACAGAGGCCTAATTTTGTTTTTTACAAGAAACACACTTGTCTGTGGAAGAACATGCTAAGTTGACCCACTCTGGCTGCACCACAGTAGTAGCATCTTCCTATCACTTGGTTGAACAACAGGGCACTGCTGTATTGATTCCCAGAATACCCCTTTTCATGACAAATAGTCAAGCTCACTCGAAAGGGTGTTTAGCCATGATTAAGGGGGCAGCATCTTTCAAAAAAAAAAAAAAAAAGAGATGTGCAAGAACAAGGGGTCACAATATTAGGCAGGGGGGACTCTGGGGAAATGTGAAAGTATTTTTTCACAGAAAGGGTGGTGGATCCACGGAACAGCCTCCCAGTGGAGGTCGTTCAGGCTAAAATGACTGGTGAGTTCAAGAATGCATGCGATAGACAGAAGGCAACCCTAGTGGTAGGAAAGAGAGGGTAAGCTGCTGATCAGTTAAGATCAGAAGTTAAGTAGGTAGGAAATGGGCAGACTGGGTTGGTCAGGCGGTCCTTATTTGCTGTCAGAAAGTACAGTTACGTAAGAACTTACCATAACAGTAGATTTTCAACAGAGGTTCCTTAAGTAGGTCATCACATACAGGACTAGCATCACCTGGCGTCTGGGCTGCACAGCAGACTTTTCCAGCAATACCTGACGGGGGACCACCCACCCGACGTCATGTGACTGATGTCAGCATGACCCTATATATTGGGCGGTCCCCCACACCGGCCCTCCAGTTCTCCCTCCGGAGACTTAAAGAGGCCTGACAGCAGAAAGAAACGGTGTCTGGTGTCCCAAAAGAAAATTGGGGGAAGGAGGGAGGGAAAAATATGACCTACTGACGGAACCTCTCTCGAAGATCTACTGTTACGGTAAGTTCTTACGTAACTGTGCTATCTTGCTTCAAGAGGGTTCCTTCAGTAGGTCATCACATATATGACCGAGTCCCAAGCAGTCCCTCCGAAGAGAGACCGAGAGAAACATGGGAGGAGGAGAAACTCCAACAAAAAAAGAAAGAGTGGAATCAGCCTAGGACAGGGCCCTGCAGCACAGCTAGCCCAAAAGCTGCCCTCCGCCTAGAAGCAATGTCCAGACTGGTAAAGATATGGACAGAACTCCATGCTGCTGCTGCACAAATATCTGCTGCAGAAACATTATGCAAAAAAGCTGCGGATGCAGACATGCCCCTAGTGGAATGACCCCGGCAGAGGTTTGTCATACTTCTGGTAACAGAAGCGAATGCAGTTGGCCAACACTTGGACAGGCACTGCTTAGAGACAGCTTTCCTCAAGGATTTGGGGGCATTTCCTCAAGGATTTAGGGGCAAACAAAACAAAAAGCTGAGCATCCTTCCGGAAATCTTTGGAATGATGGGTTTAGCACCGGAGAATATGGTGCACATTCATAGTGTGCAGGAGTGCCTCACCTCTATTCGCAGGAGACGGATAGTAAACTGGAAGTTCCACTGTCTGGTTCAGTGTGAACTCCGACACCACCTTAGGCAAGAACTTAGCATTTGTTCTGAGGACCGCCCGGTCCCTATGAAAATTAAATAAGGCTCCTTGCACACGA
This sequence comes from Neoceratodus forsteri, assembly GCA_016271365.2. NCBI lineage: Eukaryota > Metazoa > Chordata > Ceratodontiformes > Ceratodontidae > Neoceratodus > Neoceratodus forsteri. The sequence goes on along the minus strand of CM057456.1, from coordinate 333,078,272 downwards.
GAGCCTGAGGGTCCAAAATCCTTCAAGCGGAAGTAACCGCAACCAAAAATAGCGCTTTCCACAAATGCACAAATCACAGCTCATCGCTGGTTCAAAAGGAGGGAGAGTGAGCTTCTCTAATACAAAATTCAAATCCCAAGGTGGTGTAGGGCTGCGGATAGGGAGTTTCAGATGGAGAATCCCTTTCAGAAAGGTTTTGGAGACTTCCAACTGAGCCATGGGTTTACCATCCACTAGCTCGCAGTACGCCGAAATGGCCGATAAGTGGACCTTCAAAGAGGAATAGGAAAGGCCCGAATCTGAAAGATGGAGAAGGTATTCCATGACCCGTGGGGCAGAACAAGAAAAGGGGTTCCAATCTTTGGAAGCCGCCCAAATGCTTTCTAGCATGACCAGGACTTGGGCAACTCTGTTGGAAACCCCAACGCGAGCAATGGCTATGTCTGCAGGAGCCACGCATGCAAGTGCAGAGTCCTGAGCCCCGGATGCACGAGCCAGCCTTGATTCTGTGTCAAGAGGTCGTGAGTCAATGGAAGCGGAACTGGGGTTTCCTCTGCTAGCTGCTGCAGGAGCGAGAACCAAATCTGTCTCAGCCAGAGGGGGGGCGATGAGAATCATTCACGCCTTCTCTGCCTGAAGCTTGAGGAGAACTCTCTGGAGAATGGGAAATGGAGGGAAGGCGTGCAAAAATGTCCCTGTCCAAGAGAGAGACAAGGCATCGTGTCAGAAAGCACCATGCCCTGGAACAAGTGAGCAAAAACTGTGAAGTTCTGCGCTGTATGGGGAAGCGAAGAGGTCAAGTTCCAGATGCCCCCACTTTAGGAAGAGAGAATCTGCCACTTCCTGATTTAGTTCCCATTCGTGGCTGAGGGTTTGAGACCTGCTGAGACTATCCACCAGGACATCTAGCACTCCTGGAAAGTGCACGGCTGCCAGAGACAGATCGTGCTGGACTGCCCAGTTCCACACTCTCATCACCTCCCTGCAAAGGGGATACGAGTGAGTTCCTCCTTGTTTGTTGACGTACCAGACTACTGACATGTTGTCCATCTGGATGAGCAGTGATTCCCAAGGAAGAAGAGTCTGGAACACCTGCAGTGCATACAAGACCGCTCTCATCTCCAATACATTGATGTGTAAAGACATCTCCAAGCTGGACCAGAGTCCCTGGGCTTGGTGTTCCTCCAAGTGCGCCCCCCAAACCATGTTCGAGGCATCTGTAGTCAGAGATGTCAGGGGGACTTGGCTCCTGAAAGGGGGACCCAATGACAGATTGAAGGGATCCTTCCACCAATTCAAATCTTTCTGAACAGCGGACGACACAAGGACCGGATGGTCCAGATCGTCCTGGAGTTGATCCCACTGCACCCGCAAGGACCACTGAGTGATTCTCATGTGCAGCCTCGCAAAGGGAACTGCTATGATGGAGGCCACCATCAGTCCTAGCAACCGGAGCACCTCCCTGGCTGGAAGGGTCCTTGAAGAGGCTACTAAAGTGGCCTGCCTGATCAGGGTCTCCATCCTGTCTGGAGGCAGGAAAGCTCTGCTCTAGACAGTGTCCTAAACTGCCCCAATAAACTGCAACCACTGGGAGGGAGTAAGGGACGACTTGGGGATACTGACTGTAATCCCCAGTCTGGAAAACAAGTCCAGAGTGGTAGACAGAACTTCCAGGAAAGACTCCCTAGACGGGGCCGAGATCAGCCAACCATCCAGGTAGGGGAAAGCCGCCACCACCGCTAGGCACTTGGTAAACACCCGGGGTGCTGAAGAAAGGATAAAAAGGGGAGAGCCCGAAATTGGAAGTGCTCCCCTTGGAAACAAAACTGTAGGAATCGGTGGTGGCTTGGGAAGATCGGGATGTGCAGGTACACATTCTGCATATCCAGAACACAAAGCCACTGATTCTCCAGGAGGAGAGGGAGGAGGCTTTGGAGAATCAACATCCGGAACTTTTTGTACTCGACAAACAGACAGACTGCTCAGGTCGAGAATGGGTCGCAGGTCGCCTGACTTTTTTGGAACCAGGAAGAAGTGGGAGTAAAACCCCCTTCCCCTTTGATGGAGGGGAACACTCTCTATGGCTTCTTTGAGCAAGAGATTTTGGATTTCTTCCCTTACCATGGGCCTGGTCTCGAGAGCAGGCTGACCTTCTGGGAGGAGAATCTGGAGGAAACTCCAAGAACTCTATAGTGTGTCCTTGGGACACCAACTGCAGTTATCACATTTCAGGTGTTAACTTAACAGTTGGAAACACCATCTGAAACCACTAAAAACTTTTGACCTTCATTTGCACTACACAGAGCATATTACAGTGCCCTTGCTAAAAATTGTGTGAATGGAGCTCCAAACAGCTAGCCTGCAGCTATCAGATGATGAAGCACTTTTCACTTCCATTCATGAGGTGGTCATTAACCCAGTACAGGGTACCCAAGGTTCTCTGGAACTTTGCAAGCTTCAACCATGCAGGCCTAATTCATCTGGATATTGAGTACTTAGAAGCCTTTGACCTTGTCAATGCCACTGCAAATTGATAAACAAGCTGTCTAATTAACACAGTTCTTCCTTAGTGGCCAAGAAATATTTAACCATTAATCATGAAGCTCATTATTAGCCTTCTTTTTCTGGTCTGTGATACTGAGCTCAAACCCAACCCCATTATTCCGCCCCTGACCCCCCAAAAAAGTACTGAGGATTGCTCAACATAGTATCTGCAGTTCCCTACCCAAAACTGATCTCCTGAAGCTGTGGATCCTAAACCGTAAGCTTACTGTGCTGGCCATCTCTGAATTTGAGCTCTAATCTACGATTTGTGACTTGGCCATCTCCCTTACTGGATACACAGTCTATAAACAGGACTAAAGAAGGACAGGAGAGATGCTGGCACACCTATGAACGTAACCTCAACTACTGGTTTGAAGTTGTTCACTGCACTCCCATCTGTTCATATTTGCTTCTGGTGGGCACATTTTCAATTTCCTTCTCCCTTCACCTATACACTGCCAATACGCACTGCTGCCCTGGGACTTAACCTGACTCAATTCATGACCTCCCTCCCCATCCTCTCTCTTCCCTTGCTGTCTGAAGTGAATTTCTAATATTGGGTGATGATATTAAAGGGCCCTCCTCCTCCTCCTGAAAATATCTTGTTCGGCACATTCAGTCCCTTCACCTCAAACATCATGTCATAAAAACAGAAAATATCGACAGAAAAAGACCATTGGTCCATCCAGTCTGCCCTGTTTCATCCTATCCTAGCCTGGGAGCCAATGTGGGGTTATCACTTTCACTTCCCTCCCCACTACTTTCCTCTGTGTAACTATTACTCTGAACCAATTAGACTCATCACCTCTAAACGGAACCACTCCCTGACTAACTGGGTTCTCCCATCTCATTCCCACTGCATAGTGAAAGTAGGCATCCTCCCAGATGCACTCTATGACTTAAGGTCTAGAGCGTGCATAAGGTTCACTGCCCCAAATCCCAACCCCGAAAAAGGTCATATTGGTCAGGACCTTCAGGTCACTTGACATGTCTGCCTTACCGCCTGACCTACAGGCTTCTGACAGGCGTTTCCTCTGAATGTCCACCAATGCAGACAAAGCCCTTAGTAAACTTCATGTCAAATTCACAGCCTGAGACAAGCATGCTCATCTTAAAGAGGTCCATGTAAAACACTCATCCCACACTCCCTGAATTTCTGACAAATTTATCCCCCGTCTCAAAGCGTGCGATTCTGCTTGGCACCATGATACAGCCTCAGTCTCTTCACAGCCTTCTTAGAAGGTACAAAAAGCTTTATAATGCCTACACTAAATTTATGAGACAGGACAAGTCAAAATATTTTCCTTGTATCCTCCAGAACAACCTTAAAGGAGACAGGAATTGATTACTTATGTGCGGCTGCTTGTAATGTCTCTATTTTCATGAATGATATTCATACCTCCAAATGATCCCTATTTAACTGTGCCTGAATAAAAGCTGAAGCTGTCAGTTGTGTTTTGCATTGTTTTCTTTGTATGGACAACAGTGTGCAGTCCCTTTCATGGAACCAAGAATTTGGAGTTTTGACTATGTCACTTCATCGTTTCAGAAACGTGAGCGTGAACTTATCAGTACAGTGCCCACAGTTCTGAAACCATGAAGTGACATAGTCAAAACTCCAAATTCTTGGTTCCATGAAAGGAACTGCACAGAATGTCGTCCATACAAAGAAAACAATACAGAACACAACTGACAGCTTTAGCGTTTATTCAGGCACAGTTAAATAGGGATCCTTTAGATGTATGAATATAATTTATGAAAATAGAGACATTACAAGCAGCTACACACAAGTAATCAATTTCCTGTCCCCTTGAAGTCCCTCAAAATTTTGGTAGATCATCCATTCCCTATTCAGTCCCCTACCATAGTCTTCAATATTAGCATTCAGCATTTGTGACCCATTATAGGTTTCTCCAGCATTTAATAACTACTTCTCCACCCACTCCAACTCATCTCTCCCCCAAGTCCTCCACTTCCCCTACCTTTTTCTTCTTTCCTGTCACTCAATCAACCAGGTGTCTACTCTGCTGGCTCTCAATCACACCAAGGACTATAGCCATGATGACCCTGATCCCAAACTCCTCTACCTCTTTGCTCCTGCAGTCACCTCTTCTATTCTCTGCTCTGCTGAGCCTCTCCCTCCTCACGGCACTTTGCTGGTGTTTGGAAGAAGACTAAAGTCCCCCCCTTTCCCTTTCACTAAGGTGGTGGTGTCTGTCTTGCCCCCAGAAACTACTGCCCCAGGACGGCCCACCGGTGCAGCAGTAGTGCTACCACTTGCGATGCCAGCGACCGGGTTCGGGAATGAGCTTGTGTTGTCGGAGTCGGCTGGGAGGGGAGGAGGCTTGAGTGTCTGTTGGAATGCTCATCTCCTCGGGGGGGGGGGTGCAGACTCGGTGCATGACTGACCTCTGGCGGCGGCCGGAGGTTCAGCAAGCCCAGAGTCTTAAGCAAGGGGGAGGAGTGACCAACGTCGGCATGCTGTCACATCCCAGCACTGTCACGCCTCCAGGGGAGTACTGGAAAAAACTCGGGCCCCGGTGCGACACTGATGTGAGGGCTGGAGACTAGCCTCACCTGCAGCCACTGCGACCTTCGGAAGGACCCTGAGAAATGAAGGTACGAGGGGTAGGAGGGGCCCTACTTGTCCTGCCTGAGGGTACACAAGGCTCCATAGGTTCCCAGGTTGCAGCAGCTGGCGGGCAGTTGGGTACAGCATCGGAGTTGAGGGGGATAAAAAAGAGATTTCAAAAAAAAAAAAAAGAAACTACTGCCCCATCTCTCTTACCCCTGCTGTGGCAAAACCTGAACAACATCTGGTTGTCTCCCAGCTCCGCCCCGTTCTTCACTCCTCTTCCTTTCTCATCCCCTTCTAGTCTGGTTTCAAAAAGACCCATGCTACTACATCATCCCTTCTCAGGCTCACAGACACCATCCTGAAGGGAATGTATAAGGACCTGATCACACCTGCTATATTTATTGACTTTGCTAAGGCTTTTAAACACTTTAGCTCACCTTTCCTATTTGGCAAGCTTGCTGGAGCTGGTCTGTAAGACGGTCTAATTGTTCAACTACTATTTGGCGGATACTAGATCCCTAGCTGTCCTCACAGGTGCTTTTCTTCCCCGGTTCTCAATTTTTCTAAAGGATATCCCAGGGTATTAAACAGCTGGTACAGCACAGCAAAATGCTACTCAAAACTGGGGATGATAATAATAACCATTTCCAGAAATGTGTAGCTGTAGATTGCTATTTTTGATGAGCAAGTCCATCGCACAGAAGACTACATGTATAAAACATTTTATTTTAACTTTGTTAATCAATCTGTGCCAAGTGCTATACAGTCACAGTCGATTAGCTCCTTAACACAAATAACTGCTAATCAATTCTTTCAGCTTACTATCCCAATATCCCCAAGGCCAGTGTCTTTTTATATATATACATTTACACCATGGGAGGGATGAATAACAGGGCTGAAAAAAAAAAAACATTTTTTATTCTGCCCCATCACTTTACCTCTGGAATGATAAACATATAATGTATGGTTAGCACCTATTACCCTTCATAATCAGTGCCTACACAGGTTTGTTATGCCACTGTCCTGACATCTGAAAGCTGTTAACCACTGTTCAGAACGTCAAAGCACTGGCAAAACAAAAAAGAACACATGATTGAGGCGCTGGACACCACACCTCGTGCCACGCTGGCGACTTGGGTTCTGAAGTGGACTCGGGTTGCTGGTGGGACGGCCGGAGGGAGATAGGCTTGAGCGTCCCACGACAGCTCGTCTTCTCCTGGAAGGGAAGAGACCTATGCCCATACACTTGCCTGACTCTGAGTGGTGGCTCGGAGTACTGCAAGCCCCAATTGTAGGGGATGGGCGGCCGCAGTACAGTGTGGACATCAGCACCTTGCGCCATGACGTCAGGGGGTGACACGCTGTAGGGAAGGGAAGAAAAGAGAGAAACTGCCTGCCGACTCCGGGAAGATGGGCTGCCAGGAGCATGCCTCCAATGTGCCCCTGCTTGCTGGACCACAGCCGGACTGACAAAATGAAGGATTACGGGGTATCTGATCCCCCACTTCATCCCCACTTGGGGGGCAAGCCGCAGCTCCATGGGGCCTGGAGAGCGAAGCGAGTGGAGGCGGAGGCAGGAGGATGACTCCTTGTGGGGGCCCCGAAGTGTCGGAGTCGGCAGGACGTGGGGAGGTTAAAGCGTAATTTCAAAAAAAAAAACAAACAAAAAAAACACATGAACGTGGTAAAATTCTCAGCTGTAGAATGTGACCATCATTCTCGGTAAACAATTCAAAGCAACATTCCATTTGCAGCACTTTATGTTTACTGAGACTACCGATCACAATGGCAGCAGCAAATATACACTGGGGGGGGGGGGACTCCAACTCCCTGTTTTTTTTTCCCCGCCCCCTTTAGATTACCTCAATCGCATTTGGAGCTGCTGGCCGTGAAATTCGATTCTTCATTCATTCATCTGTGCCTCAAGGGAGTACGTAGCGTCATATCCCATGATTCTGAGCTGTTCCCAACCATGTGATCACCAGCAACAAGCCGGATCATTTTTAACTCGTATTTTAAATCTCAGCACTTGAACTGGGCATAGAAATGGGCAATGAAAGAAACGGCTCCTCTTTTTTTTTATAAAGGTAAGAGGTAGAATAGAAAGACAGTGCTCCTTGGCAACAGCCGCTATGACCGTGCTTCTGCACAGCCATCAGTCATGCACTGTTCAATCTGCAATTAAGTCACACATTGCCTACCCGACTACAGTATGCCAACCAGGGATTCAAATGCCACAGAACACCTCCTAACAAAAAAAAAAAAAAGACCCGCACAGGAACACTTTCTACTGACTCCCCACGCTGTGAGACACCTCCTGTAGGTGTGAGACAGTAAAGGAGCAGCTGTGGTCCTGTACAAAAGGCACTCAGTATTATTTATATGAACTACTGTGTAGCAGCTTAACCAGGAAATGATTTTCTATACCTGTAGTTCAGTACTACGGAGAGGGGGGAACTACAGACCTGCACACCAAGTCTATTTTTACAGTTGGTAGCCATTTGGAGCACTCTGGTGCGATTTTGTGCACTTTAGTGTGTTTTAATACACTTATTTTAAGCTTTGGAAGTGATTTTGGGACTTGGGGAATCGTGACCCGGTACAGTACTTCCGGGTCACGTGGTATATCTGCTTAGCCCTCTGCGAGTGCTTTTTCTGAACAGGAACACTTTCTACTGATTCCCCATGCTGTGACACACATCTGCTGCACCTTGTCAACAACAGATTTATGTATTAGGGGAACTCTATCACTAAACATTTAAACAGGCAGATTTGCAACCCTGATAAAATGAATAGGACTAGTTCTAGTTATAGTGGTGCTAGGATATCAGACCTTACCAAAATGATGACTAACATCTTGAAGGATTGTGGCTCGGATCCTATTACAGTTATACACGTGGGAGCTAATAACATTTTCCAAGATTCCATTCAAGAAATTAAAGAACAATTTGTGGCTATGACCAACAAACTGATCGATCAAAGGTGTTACATCTGCTTGTCTGAAATTCTTCCTATCCCTCGTTTTTCACTATTTCTTAACAATAAAATTAAAATTATAAATGAATGGCTCCGTAAATAGTGCCTTCAGCAAAACATAATATGTATTACTCATTGGGAAGAATTTAATGATCATAATTAGTTGTACTGCTCTAATGGCCTACATTTAAGCAGACGTGGAAATGCACTTATAGGGAAACAATTCCTCTTAGCTATTGATAGTTGTTTAAACTAAGTTTTCGGGGGGGGGGAGATGTCTGCTAAGTCAACATCTCTAAAACCGTCAATTTATTCTAAACTTACTTATCATCATTTGAACTGTTTTAAAGCTTTAATGCTAGGTGCTTAAATCAAAAATTTGCCAAACTAAAGTGCAGAATTAGTCTGGATGATATTGATGCTATATCAATATGTGAAACCTGGGGCAATGCCAAGTCCTTATGGGATACTAATATACCAGGTTTTAACTGTTTTAAATTAAACAGGACTAATAAAAAGGGTGGTGGGGATGCTTTATTTGTTAATATCAAATTTAACTCTAAAATCAGTATTAAAACACACGACAAAGATACAGAGTCAATATGGGTCAAGATACATCTTTCTGCCACTGATGTTCTTGTCTTTGGCTCATGTTATTGTCCACCCAACTCATCTGTGGATGTACTAGAATAGATGCTTTATTAATTGAAATGGAACAGGCTAACACCCTAGGGATTACCGTCATAACCGGTGATTTTAACTTGGGAGATTTGGATTGGTCTACTCTTAGTGCTAGTAATAGTATGGGCAATAAATTATTGAATATGTGTGTTCAGCTGGGTCTTAATGTGTAGTTGACCCCACTGGAGGCAAGACAATTTTGGATTTGGTCCTTTGCAATGAGGACCTAACGATTGATCAGATTCATGCTGGTAATCCCATAGGCAACAGTGACCACAACAGTATCTTTTTCAATATTATAATAAACTATGTATACAACCCTAATCCTTTAATCATGTATTTATATGACAAGATAGATGTGATTACCATGGAGCATATTATTAATGAAATTGACTGGGAAACAGTTTTCGGTGGTTCAACCCCTGAGTATTGTTGGGTTAAATTCAGAAATATTCCTTCTAATTTAAGAGATTATCACATTCCATGTAAACAGAAAACCATTACTTCCAAAAAGGCACCCAAGTGGTTAAACAGTTCTAGTAAAAGGATTAGGCTTAAAAGGAAAAAGTATAATACTTATCTTTGTAATAAAACTACGCTTAATTGGGATTCTTATTTACAAATCCAAAAGAAATGTAAGAAGATGATTAAGACGTCTAAATCAAGGTGGGAGTACAATCTGGCTACCACTGCAAAGAAAGCTAACTGTAAACATTTTTTCTCATACATTAATTCTTTGAAGAAACCAATGTGTCAAGTTGGCCCATTGTTGGATAATAATGAACTCATTTGTGACCCTCAAAGGATGGCCGACTTGTTTAATAAAGGCTTTTGTAAAATTTTCACACAAAAAGTTTTAGACCCTCCCACTTCTATTATAGTTAGTAGTAATCATCAACAGGTGTGTTTCTGAAGACAGTATTAAAAAAAAAGTTGTTGTCTTTTAAAGGCAAATATAGCCCAGGACCAGACACCACAGCAGGACATCTATTATTTTTATTGACTGATTCTATTATAGTTCCCTTAAAAATAATGTTTGAACGTTTTATTGCTGAAAACTACATACCTCAGGATTGGAAGGCAGCTAATGTGATTCCAATTCATAAGAAGGGACCAAAAATTAATTGGGAAAATTATCGACCTATCAGTCTGACCTCCTCACTTTGTAAACTTTTGGAAAGTCTTATTAATGATCTCCCCAATGTTTAATCTTCATGACCCAGAACAACATGGTTTTAGAAGCGGCAGAAGTTGTGTAACAAATCTGACTTGTTTTTACGAACATATCAGTCAACTTCTAGATAGGCGTATACCTTGTGATGTCATTTTTATTGATTTCAGTAAGGCCTTTGATTTTATGCCTCATTGGGCCTTAATCAGTAAACTTAGTAAATTTAATATTAACTATTTCCTTATTACATGGATAAAAAGTTGGTTGCAAGATCGATCACAACAGGTCATCATCAACGGATTTAACTCAGTTAGAGGTGATGTGACTAGTGGGGTGCCCCAGGGCTCTGTTTTGGGCCCTTGCCTTTTTCAAGCATTTATACCTGATTTAACAACAGATTGTTCATCCTTTACCACTAAATATGCTGATGATGTCAAGACTGGTGGACCTTGTGAGTCAGTAGCTCAAGCCAAAGCCATCCAGCATGACTTAGACCACATTTCCTCATGGGTGAATGAATGGGGCATGACCCTTAATGTGTCCAAATGCAAAGTAATGCATTTGGGAGCTAAAAACTTACAGTTTAAATATTCTTTGGCCAGAGCTTTACTGGAAACAACAACTAATGAAAGGGATTTGGGTGTCATAATTTCTGATGATTTGTCACATAGTCAGCAGGTAAATAGCATCATTAACAAAACCAACAAAGTAATATGGTCCATTTTGAGAAACATTGGGTCTAGGAATCGTGAGGTGCTCCTGCCATTATATAGAGCATACGCTCGACCATATCTGGAACATGCTTCGCAGCTTTGGTGTCCTTATAAAAAAACTGAAGGGCACCAGTTAGAAAAAGTTCAGAGAAAATTCACAAAGAAAATAGCTGTGCTTAAAAATGTGTCTTATGACAGCAGGTTAAGCACTTTAAAACTTATGCCCCTTTCCACGCGCTGATTTAGGGGCACTTTGTTGTTTCTGTATGATATTGTTCATGATCCACACCTTGTGCGTGAACTGGGTTTGGACTTTAAAATATGTATATATAATTTCAGGGGCCATCCTCTGCAATTAAAAAGGAAATCATTTATTCATGTCAAGCGGAAATATTTTTTGACCCTTTGAGTCATTGGCCCATGGAATGGGTTGCCCTTACATGTGGTTATAAGTGAGACCAAAAGTATTTTTAAGTACCAATTAGATCAATTAATAAGTACAGGATACCCACTGTCCTATTATTTGGTGGCTTAGCATAAAAGCATTATGGGCCTCTGGCCTCCTGGCTCTTGAATTGACCGTAGTATGAACCGTGTCTTTTTTTTAATGGCAACAGTAACACACACATACACACAAAATTGAAATTTAAATACCTGTAAATTTTCTTTCTCCGACGGCTGGTCTCCAGGCTTCCTTACTCATGGGTTGTACCTCCTGATGCTGATAGGAAGGCAGGAATCAAACCTCTGCAGCAGGGGACATCCAGCCCTCCACTTCCCATTTCCCTCAGTTGTTCCTAAAGCAGTCCAAATGTGGCAATACTACATAAACTTGGGAACAAAAAACAAGGCATATAAGGCCGTGAGGCCAGCCAACTATACACATTCTGGGAGGGAATCCGAAGCCTGGAGACCAGTCGTTGGAGAAGAAAATTTACAAGTATTTAAATTTCAATTTCTCTCTCCTAAGCTGATCTCCGGGCTTCCTTACTCATGGGATATATAAAAGCAGTACATCCCCAGATGTCCCGGGTGGGAAGAATGTCAAGTGCCCTTAAGCGTCCACCACCACCTGAAGCACTCGGCAGCCAGAGGATGCCTCCGCCGAGGACATCACATCCAGCTTGTAAAATTTTGTAAATGTGTGAATGGATGACCAAGTGGCCGCTCTACATAAGTCTGCTGGAGATACTTCTCTGAAGTATGCCCACAAAGTGGCCATAGCTCTGGTGGAATGGGCTCTCACAGGGCAGGCAGTTACTCCAGCCTGATCATAAGCCGTGGAGATGACAAGATTGAATTTGTCTGGCTATAGAGCCTTTTGAATCTTTTTTTTTTTACCCATAATTTTGGCCCATAGTTGAAATGAACATACTTGAAGTTTTGCAAATAGCCTCCATTTTCTTAATATACATTTCCATCACTCTTCTCGGATCTAGCGGATGAAATTCCCTTTCCTTATTGTTTTTAGGGAGTAGACAGAAGGAAGGAAGAATGAACTCTTGGTTGCAATGGAAGGGAAACATAAATTTGGGTAAAAACCCTGAATCTGTACGGAGCACCACAGAGTCCTGATGAAAAACAGTGTATGGCTCTTTGGAGGACAAGGCTCCCAGTTCGCTGATTCTCCTAGCTGAAGTAATAGCTATGAGAAAAGCAACCTTCATTGTAAGATACACGAGGAATGTCTCCCTAAGAGGTTCAAAAGGTACTTTGGTCAAGGCCTTGAAAAACCAGATTAAGTCTCCAAGGTGGCACCGTTGGCTTGACTATAGGGCACTTTAATGTTGCTGCCCTTAGAAACCTCCTGACATGGGGATGTAAGCCCAAAGATTCCCCTGAGTCTACCAACTAAGCGCCCCCAGAGTGGAGACCTGAACTCGTAAGGTGGCTGATCACAGTCCTTTTTTAAACCCCTCCTGAAGAAACTGCAATAGCATAGGTAATGATATTGGCTGGTCCTGTATGCATTTGGATTGAAGCCAGAACAAGAATTTCCTCCAGATTCTATATTACACTTTAGAGGAAGAGGGGCGATGTGAGATCACCATCATTTCAGTAACAGGAGCTGTGTAGTCTAGCTCTTTGAATGTTTCCCACTCAATCTCCAGGCCAAGAGGGACAGGTTGTTCAAATTGGGATGCAGAACCAGACCCTGATGGAGAAGGTCCAGGCTGATCTGGAAGGTCAGAGGTGGTCACTTTGACACATGAATGAGAAGCAGGAACCATGGGCAATGAGGCCATCGGGGACAGACTAAAATAATTTCTGCCCTGTCCAGAGCCACTTTATGGAGGAATCTGGATAGAAGCGGTATTGGAGGAAAGGCACACAGGGCACCGAACCGACCTCAGTTTAGGGAAAAGGTGTCCTGAGCCACCGCTAGTTCGTCCTGGCCAGGGAGCAGAATTGCTTTACCTTGGAGTTTCACAGGCAGGCAGAAAGATCTATCTAAGGATTGCCCCACTGTTCTGTTAGGATTTGGAAGGCACTGTCCTTCAGCTCTCATTCCCTGGTAGAAAATCCCTGCAACTGAGACAGTCTGCTGTGACATTTTCCTGACCTGGAATATACACCGCTCTCATGCTTGCCAGGTGGTGCGCAGCCCACTGAAAGAGAACGGACTCCTGTAGCATTTTTGAGCTTCTTGTGCCGCTGAGGACTTGCTGTTCGAAGTGCATCGGGGCAAGGCGTACTGCTCTCATCTCGAGGACGTTTATGCTGTACCTTGTTTCTAACAGCGACCACCTGCCCTGTGCTGACAGCTGATGTAGGTGAGCCCAACTTGAGACCATTCCTAACCTTTATCCTCTGAGTCCACCACTGGTGGGAGGCTTTTATCTGTTGAGAAACTGGAATGGGTTGGTGCTGTGTCTGGACTGGGACCACAGTCTGAGCAAATGGGCTTGAATGGGCCACATATGGAGTAGAGCCCAAGGGACTGAATCCGCCAGTGATACCAGAGTCCCAGTTAGCTGCATAAAGGATTGGGCAGGTAGCTGAGGAGCTGTGTGAAACGTCTTGATTAGCTTCAGCAGGTCCCTGAATTTTGTTTCCAGGGCAAAAACCTTGTTGGCTTGTGTCATGAAGTCTGCCCCCAGGTGGTTCAAGGTCTGGCTTGGAGTTAGGGAACTCTCTCTCCAGTTGATGACAAATCCATGTGCCGACAGTCACCGGACTACCTCCACCACTGCATGTACTAGCTGCAGGGCCTTGATGAGAACATCGTCTAAGTAAGGGAAAATTTGTATCCCTCTGTTTCAAAGGTGATAGATGAACGCTACTAGAACCTCTGAGAATGTCCTTGGGGCTGAAGAAAGTCCGAATGGCAGAGTTCTGAATTGGAAGTGTTGCTCCCCACTTTGAACCTGGGATATTGCCTGTGTAGTCCCAGAATAGGAATATGCAATTAGGCATCTTGCAGATCGATGGATGGATGCCAGAAAATATCCGTTGCAATCCCCTGATGATGGATGACAAGGTTTCCATCTTGAAGGGTCTGCTGCAGACAAAACGATTCAGGAATCTGAGGACTAGGACTGGCCTGAATCCCCCTGTGCATTTTGGCACGATGAAGAATAGGGAGCAGACCCCGCAAATGATCTCTGTGGGGGGGAACTTGCTCGATAGCCCCCGCTTGCAGAAGGTCTGTAATGGCCTGTAACATCGCCTGTCTTTTGGATGGGTTGCCCAAGATAGGGGAGGGCACCACATGAGGTAGTGGGGGCTTGGATTTGAATTCTATTAGGTAACCCTTGCTGATGATGATCAGGATCCATCTGTCCGACGTGGTTTGGGCTTGTTGCTGTTCCCAGTGTCTCTGGTGCCACCACCACCACCGGATCTGCCCCCTCTGAAGTTACGTTGGTTACGTGAGGAGAACCATGCTCTCCCCCCCCAAAGAAGTTTTGACCCTTGTTGTAACGTTGGTCACGAAAATTGTGTCTGGGGCTTGTGGACCATGATTTGCCCCTGCCCCTTGACTGGGGTCTGTGCACCTAAGCCGTCTCCCAGGATTCCTTCATCACCTCCTTCAAGACGGACCCAAACAGGAGATTACCTTTATAGGATGCGTTTACCAAATGGCTCTTCGAAGAGGCATCTGCTTGCCAGGGCCAAGCCAGAGATGGCGGCGAGTCGAGGTTTGATAAAACATGGTCCGAGCGGTGCACCTGATCACCTCCTCTAACACGTCTGCTGCATAAGCCGAAGCTAAACCCATTAACAGCAGCTGATGAATAATAGGCATGTTCTTCTCTGGGCCCTCAGCGAGTTGAGAGGCTAAATCAGAGGACCAGGACAGTGTGGCTCTGGTGGAAAAAAGGCTGGCAGTTGCCACCTTCAGAGACGTTGCTGGTGCTTGGAAGGCCTTCTTGAGCAAGGCATCCACTTTCCTGTCCATTGGGTCTCTGAGCGATGCCCCTCCTTCGGGTGGAATGACCATTTTCTTGGCTAGGTTTGAAATCCGAGGGTAGCTTCTGGGGCAGTCTAACCACTTTCATATTGCTTCATGTCGAACTTGAGAAGCTTAGAGATCCACTGAGGCACTAGATAGGTGCGTTCTGGACCTTGCCATTCCTCCTTTAGCGAGTCTTCTACGTCAGGAGGAACACGAAAAAGCTGTTGCCTGAGTGGAGGAAGATGTCAGGTGAAAAACCTGTTTTGACTGGGTGAGAGCTAGCAGGAAGATCCGGTGAAACTTGGATATGACCTTTTTCTGAAAAATCTAGGTCCATGAGCAAGATTTCAACCACTAACTCCCCTTCTTCGGGAAAAGATGAACTGGGAGTCCAGGGAATGCCCCCTGCAATGCTTTCCATTAAGAGTGCCCTTAGACCACTGCGAGAACGAGATCTTTTCTTTCTCCTGTGGTGTGAGGTATGCTGATCCTCCTTCTCCGAGGATCTGTTCCTGTATTGAGTTTTTCTTTTTATCGTAGTGATGAGGACAACTGCCCCTCTTCAGATGAGGACAGGGACGGGGTCCTCTTTGTTTTCACCTTCTTGTGGGAACTCACATCTGGTGATCCCGGAGGTTGCCAGTTGAAGTATGCCAGTCCAGAGGAAAGGCCCTATTTAATTTGTCTATGAGGTCTGGTGCCAAAGGGGGGGCTGCAGACTGCTAGGTCTCTCTGGTGGCCGCTGCCCTCTCAGACCTGGTGGCTGCTGGTCGGTCAGACCTCTCTGTCTGTTGGCTATCAGTCTGAGCAGAGGTAGGGTCTGCCTCCATCGCACCCTTCCCCCATTTGCAGACGCTGCCTTCTCACATTTTAGGCAAAGCGACCTAGCAAAGGTGATTAGTAGTGGGAACATGCAGCGCTGGCGTTTTTGGCCCATGGAAGGTTTGTCTGAGGACATGACACCAAAAGGCCCTATTCCCCTTTGATTCAGCGTACCCCCCCCCGGGAGGTTTTCTGATGCTATGCTGCGACGAACTGTGTTGGCCCTTTAAGGGCAAAATACTGAGCTGCTTTCCTTGTTCCTTTGTGTAATCAGTAATTGAATTAAACTCTTAAGACTATCCAGGAATCCCTCTGTGCGTCCCTTCTTGCTGGTTTTGGCGGGGGGGGGGACTGCACAATGCTGAGTGGAAGCTCCGTTGCTCCGGATTAGCACTCCTCATGCACTGCAGCGCTCATCGACAAGAATTCCATGAGTGTCAACAAGCTGCTATACTAGCACTGCAGGCCCACCATCGACGAGCGGCTGAGGCGATCAGAATAGCAGCCATCGACGGATTGCTCTGGATTAGCACTCGTTGATGAGAGTTCCCTGAACGTCGACAAGCTGATATACTAGTGCTGCAGGCCCACCGTCGACGAGCGGCTGAGGCGATCCGAATGCCAGCCATCAACGGAAACTACATGGAGCTGCTGTCAGTGATGGAAAAAAACCTTACTATTCTTCGGAAAATGCCTTTGAGCCAGAGGCTTGTTTACAGAGGTTCCACATCAAATACAATTTGTACAAAAGACTAAACTAAATGACACAACATAAAATATTAAGCACTCTGGTGCTGTTTTTTTAATTCACCCAATAGAAAAACGGCACTATAGAATTCCAGGGATTGCTGGGTTGAGCCCAAAATCATGGGAAAAAACACTGCAGTGAAGTGGGGCCAGTCTGTGCAGCTTGCAAGGCTGAGACTGGAACCCACACAGGAGTGCTGTAACACAGCTACGATTCCTCAGAAATCTATATAAAAAAGAAACTGTTTGACTCGAAGTCTGCTGTCTTCAGCTCTGCCACATGGTGACAGAGCTCTGCTTGCTGAGTACCTGCCAGTCTGAAGGCAGGAAATAAATTGAGGTAAACAGGAAGTGGAGGGCTGGATGTCCCCTGCTGCGGAGATCTGATTCCTGTCTTCTTATCAGCATCAGAAGGTACAGCCCACGAGTAAGGAAGCCTGGAGACCAGCTTAGGAAAGAGAAAAAGATTTCACACAAAGGTTCCCTGCTACTGCATCAATGAAATATGAAATGAGGACCTTGTGCGATAAACATTTCATCTCTACTCGAGATGTCTGACCTTGGGCAAGTCACTCGTGGCTCTGCCACTTGTGAGGTTACCCAAGCTCAAACAGCAACTGTGGATATAAAAAGTTTAGCATAAGGTCCCTCTGCATCCCTTTATAAATAAGGTTGATAATTTCCAGCAGTTTCACAGCCCTTAGACTCGTGTGATCTTAGTACCTAGTCCATGACCTTTGGTACCCGACAGCGACTGGACAAAATCCAGGCTTCCCAGGACGGTCTTCATGGCCCAGAAAAGCTCCCAGCTGAAGAAAATTCCCTCCTTTAACCATATGGATGTCAGGTCAGATCGTCACCTTAATATTTTCTCCTATATTGATGCCATTCATTAGAAGCTTATCCCTAAATCTGGGGTGCTATTTAGAAACAAAGCTTGTATCCCTCTCCCCACCTGCCATAAGACTGTTGTAAAAATGATTTTTTTGGTGTCTGACTACAGGAATGTGGTATATAGCGATGTCCACAAATCCACCTTGGTTAGACTGGGCCCCATTTGCCATTCCTTCTGCCATTTTGTCCGTGACTGTGCCCTATACTTATCCCTCATTCAAACACTGCATTTGCCACATCTAAATTTTAGCAAGACTTCCTCCTCTGCCACCTTATCTCCCTAACCTTCTGTTCTCTCACCTCCTCCTCCTTCCTCAAAAACTCTGATCCCCAGTCTCTCACCCAAGACATCTACCGTCCAGACTGCCTTCTGCCATAGTCTCTGCCTGCGCTGGTCTAGCCCCCTGTATCCGCATTTCTCTTCCCCTGTGCCCCAAGTCCTTGCTCTGTGAGCACTCTTCTCATGCCTGTATTTGCACCTAGCCAGCCCCTTCCCCCACTGCATTTCTTTTACTTCCCCCCTCCTTGGTCAATTTTCTTTCAGCCAATATTCTGCCAAAAGCACTCCACCTTTTTAAATCATATGTCTTTTTTCCTAAGCGCTCCTATTCTGCACTTATCTACATATTTACCAACTTGAAAATTACTGTAATATGATCCTCTGTTACTGTACTCAGATGTTATGTTTTCACACTGTACGCATTTTGTTCTAGATTTAATGCCCTTTCCCCAGGATGCAGTAGGAAAGAAGCTGTTTGCAGCCCAGCAGACTTTACTGTTGAAAAGTAACTCACTCAAGACATCTAGGTGACGAGATTTTTTCATTTTTAGGATAAGGGCATACAGCTGGTATTGGTGACTCCTGGCTGCAGTTAAAGGGACACTGTCAACCCTTTTTTGCATCTTAATATTTCTGGTTGAAACCCCACCTTTTATAATTGTTTACCTTCTCTAAAAGTCATTGATGTTGCTGGTTGTTTTATCTGCATCTTTTCTTAGCAGAACTGAACTCCATAGTAATGGTATAAGTATACCCAACCTTGTTTTGTTTCTATTCCTTGATCTACTCTTATTGTATACTTCCTGGACATTAAGAACACCCCCCAAACAGTGAAGCCACTCATGATGCAATAGTCTCTCTGGAGTCCCACTGCATCATGAGTGGCTATACAGTGTTGGAGGTGTTCCAAGTCAAGAAAAGATGCAGTAGGACTTGATCAAGGAATGGAAACGCACACATTTTTGTGTGGTAACACCAGTATGGTTGGCAGTCTGTTTTTCACTTTTAAAAGGGAAAAAGGAATCAGAATTTAAAAAAAGCTACATTTGTAGTCTCTACAGAATTGAATCAGTCATAAACTGTGTTTCTTAAAGTAGGGACAATTTGAGGTCAAAGGAGGTTGACAGTGTCCCTTTAACAGTAGTTTGGGATAAAAAACCTCCCATTTTAGAATAAGGGCATAGAGCTGGTATTAGTGACTTCTGGCTGCAGTTAACAGTAGTTTGGCATACAAAACTGGGCTAGCCTAGGTCTCAATGTTACCGAATCCTGTCGGAGCAGCAAGTAAGATTCCTTTTTCTCAAAGGCTCCAAAGTTCTCCCACTCTTCGAATCAAACTAACAGCCACTTAGAAAAACACCTGAATAGTCTAGGAAAATAACACAGAATGCAGGGGGGACAAAATGTTCATTCCGGCTATTAGTGGCACAATGGTAAACAGCGTAACACCATGTTGACGACCAAGATTTCTGTCCCAAGCCTTGACTGTCACACATTAGCCATGGGGGGGGTGGGGATGCTGAATATCCATCTTGGATGCTTCCTGCCTCGGGGAGAGCACTTAGCTTCCCAGATGCCCGTGTTGATTCCGAACAACCTACTTCCTCAGCTAAATCTGCTGGGCTGCGATAAAGGATGCTTTTTTGATGTGTTTTTTTTCCCCCATTGGGACTGAGACAGCTCATCATCCCTGTCCCCATCCCCTCAGACCAGCACCTAGCGACCCCATGGACGTCCCCTCACGGTGGAGCCAGTGGAGGCACACAAGCAACACAAAACCCCAGCCCCTCCCTACATGCTGTCCATGCCTGCACTACTACAGAGTGGTGAGAGCATTACTAATCCTATAGGTGAAGCATATTTTGGTATTTACAGTTTTACAAGCACTGGAAATATTCTGTGAAATCTAATAAAAAGTCAAGGGTAAGACCAAGAGTTGGAATGGCACGGTGACGGCGGACCGGATGTCACAATGCACGATGGAGAATTTTTTTTGCAGGCATTGGATCCCCCACCCCACGGCACGGTCGTGCAGGGCATCAATGACATTGCCGTGCATGCTTCCGCGCACTGCACGTTCAATGCTGTCCATGCCGTCCCCTTCAGTGAACCGCCTGCCTCCACCAACCCCCAGGAGCCGGCACAGCAGTGGTAAACCTACCCCTCCCTCTCCCTCTCCAGAGGAGGAGAGCAGTCCCTGGAACACTCAATCCTCCTCCCCCCAGCCGACCCTCCGACTCCTGAAGTCGCTCCCGACCCCGGGTCATCGGTGTGGCGTCCAGCACCTCAATCCTCAGCGCCGCCAGGTCAGCAACCCCGGACTGTCCTGCTAAAAACTGTGGGAGCGGAGGTGCAGGACACTCTTATTTCTGCAGCTCGGATAGCATACCCTCTTGTTCACGGGTAGGACATCAAATTATTCCCAGATCCATCTTTTCAAACGAGAGCCCAAAAAAAGCAATTTGATGCCATTTGACAAAAACTGCATTCTTTGGGCATAGTTCACTCATTTCTTCTTCCTGCCCATCTTCATGTTACTTATGGAGGCAAGAGCTGGCAGTTTTCAAACCCTAAGGACACAGGCAGATGGGTTGAGAAGATAAGAGTCCAAATTTCAAGCAAAGGCAACACAAAGGAATGCAATCGGGGAGTCCGACTCAGATGAAGGCTGAGTATACAGGACTTTGGCTTTAAATGTTTTTGACAGAGACGCACCCTAAGGGACTGTGTTTGGACACTCTTTATTAACTGAATATCTTTGGAGTTTTGCTGGGGTCCTTATTATGGAGGTGTAGGACTTTTGAGATTTGCCTTAGAGGGTTATTTAGGGAGGTTTGCCTACCTTTGTATTCAATAATGTTATTGATTAAGTCCCAGTCTCATTATGTGACCCCTATATATATATATTTTTTCCCAACTCTATTTCACTCCGGTCACGGCCCCTCGGAGCCTCTCTCAGGCATCCTGCCTGTTCCTGCCCACCTGAGGCCCCCTCGACCTGTGCCTCCTCTCTCCCACCCCTCCCCACAGCCAGCACCCCCCGGCTTAACCCCTCCAGGGTGGGTCCGCCCCTCCTCTTTGGGCGCACTTATAAGTCGGTCTCTGGCTGCGGGTGAGGACCAGGTGAAGGAACTGGAAGGCCAGGCGAGGCAGACCCAGTGGACAGCATGGGGGTCAGGTGCCGTCGTCTACCCCATGGAGCCGTGTTTTTCCTTGTTCTGGTAGCCCTCCCCCCTTGTGTGGGCACCCTGATGCAATGGCGCATGGCAACACTGCCTGCGTCAGCCACTCTGTTCAACGTGCAGCCCATGCACCGCAGCACTCCCGATCTCCACCGGGAGCCGCTGGTGCACCGGCCCAAGGGAGGAGAGCAGGCCCTACTGGGCACTCAATCTCTCCCCATCCTTGCCGACTTCTGCAGCACCGAGCCGCCTCCCAAACCAGGTCGCCGGGCGTGGCGCGGTGGTGTGACTGTAATAGCGTGTTGGCCGCTCGCTATTCAGATACTGCTTCATTTCTGTCTTCAGGATCCCTTGGCACTGGATATTTGTTAAAACTCAGGAAGGGAATGGGTTAAAACACTAGCACGGACTGGCGGTCCATTCTTAAAATACACGCATGTTAAATAATTATTTTTTCCCCCTTTTATAACTCTGCCAGTCAGTAAGAAGTTCTATTAAGTTCTGTATCTTTGGGTCTTTGCGATTATTCACAGCGGTTTGCAAAACTGCAGTTGCGAGCAGGAGAAAACATTGTTACCGCTCAGCGGTAAGCTAGCCTTTAGTTCTTGCCTTCTATGGTCCCTTTAGTATAATGAGCAGAAGGATTCTTTATTTTTATTTTTTTTACTAATTACGATGGTTAAATATCCGTTCCTGACCCCCAAAGCGATCGATAAAATACTTATGATACACAATGATCTGACTCCAGGTGAAAGTCAAGTAAGCACACCCCCTGAACGAAATAGCAGAGTGCTGATTTTTCCCGCTGAACCTGGCTTTAAGTAGGGTCTGCCTGCCCTTGAACTACACGGCGTTTTTTCTGTGCAACTGTTAGTTGTTTTTTTTTTTTATGTACTAGCTCACGCTGATGAACAGGTATTTATCTGTGTAAAGATATTTAAATACCCGAGTCTTCTTGAGATAAGCCTTTTTGAGCTCACTCTTCAGTCGTGTAGCTGCACAAAAGCTTGCCTAGTCTTATAAGTCTGTATAGGAAATGGGTGGCCCTAAATATTCTCTTTATTGTGTCAGGAAAACTCCTCCCCCTGCTCTTTTGGGCAGAGTTTCAGTAATGTAGCCCACATTATTAGTTTAAGGGTAAAATTAAGTTCTAAAAATGTTATTGTGTTAAACGCAGAAAATTGTATTGATTATTCTTAAAAATTAACTATGATATTGAAAGTATGAATTAAAATATTGTTTGTATAAAAAATGTGTTTTGACATAATTTATGGGAGGGCTCTTCAGCTTATAGGAGGAGCTACAAGCATATTTAAGGTTCTAGTTGAGACTCCCAATTCAGATGTTCGTGGGGAGAGGACCTGTGTGGTTCTCCCTGGAAGATCTCTGTGAGAGGTCAGGCACAGACAGATATTGGCAAGATAGCTGTCTATATTCTAGCCAAGCTGTGCTTTATGGTTTCTTTTGATTTATTTACTCTGTTTACCTGTAAGGTATGCTGTACCCAATTTGCTATTTCCGGTAAACGTCATTTCATCACCCCATGACAGTGACCCCTATATAAGGTCAGTTCTCTGATGGGTAGCCTATTTCAATAGTAATCTTTCTGTGACTGTTGAATATTCACTGCTTAGTGCCTTTCATTCTAACACAGTGGTACTTTAATTTAGAGCAGGGGTTCTCAAACGGTGAGGCCAGCCTCCTTGGGGAGGCCCCAACCTGTTCCAGGGGAGGCTCAAGCAAGTCTGAAAAAAGTACTGCATTTAAATTTTGAGTTTTATATATTTTGTGTGAAGAGATAAAGCAAACTGAAAGAGGATAATAACAGTAGATGAAGTGTATGTATTTAGTTACTAACAGGTGACAAGGGAAGGTGAATGAGCCAAGGCTAATTTCAGGTGTACCCGGGGAAGGGCAGGGTGTGAATACATTTCAAAACGTAACTGCAAAACAATTAAGAAATATACAGTGAGCAATAGTGCAAATAAATATGAATAAATTAATAATGAGTGGTGGTAATTGATCAGTTTGTAAACTGAAGGCAGAACAGCCCAAATACAAGGGTTGTGCATAGAAGTGCTAAGAGCAATAGCAGGAAGGAGCCAAGTAATCCCTGAGATGTTGCTTAGGAGCACAGAAGGAGGGGAAAAGGCAAAGTATGTGGGAAGGTTATTTCATATAGAGAGGAAACAGAGGAAGTAGTCTGACCCATGAAAGTACTGCAACAAGGGGTAACAAAGGTTCAAGAATGAAAATAGCAGAGCAAGTAGGTTGGCCTATGGGGGGGGGTTACAATAAGCTGAATAATAATATTTGTTTATTTTATTTGTTATTCAGATAACACCTTTGAGCACAGGAGCTCTTTTTCAAAAGTTCCAAGTCAGTACAAGACAAAGAACTGAATGTGAGCCAAGTACTCAAACGGGTTTCAATTTATTCATGGTGTACTGGCAAAGTACAGTATGTTATTTTTCTTTGGGGAGGCCCAAGATTATTTCAATTTTTGGGTGAGGCTCAAAATCTTTTCTGTGGATTTGGGGAGGCTCACTGTGACAAAGTCTGAGAACTATTGATTTAGAGCTACTGTGGGGTTGGGGGAAAAATTCTTTCCTGTTAAATGTTTGTAATATATTGGGTTATTAGCACTACTGGTTTAGTGCTTTGTTTTACCGAAGATATCTCCCTAAGGACTTTAACCTAGGCCACTGAAGCAGCTGGCAATGTGTGGACATTCTATTTCAGGACTTGGGGTTGTTTATAACCTTTTTCATCTACTGCACTAGAATGTAAGAGGAAAGCTGTGTTACCCCACTTATACTAACATACTAAAATGCCAGCAGAATAGGCCCAACGGTCTTTCGCGTCTGCTCGTTTGGTCAGCAGGTGTCAGTATGTACTCTGGCTGTTAATGTTGTGAATCTCTTACATGAGTTTCTCGGCTGTATTGTTTTTTATTGTTAAAAACAATAAACAAAAAGTTGAAAAAAAAAAAAAAAACTGTCAGCAGTCTGGCACTCTCTAATCCGACAAGGTAGAGCGTTCCACAGGATCAGGGCTGCAAAAGCAAAAGTGCGCACCCCAGAAGTCTTTAATCAGACCCTGGGAACCGCTAGCAATTCCTCATTGGCAGAGCAGAGTGGGCGAAGGGGGCGGTAGGGGCGCTTAAGATTTTGCAAGTAGCCAGGTCCATGTCCATGTAGGGCCTTGTAGGTCAGTAACCTGACCTTGAAGGTGATCTATCAATGTACCAGCAGCCAGTGCAGTCCGCAGAGCACAGGAGTGATAGGGCAAGATCTTGATAAACCAGTCAACAACCTGGCCGCCGCATTCTGCACTAGCTGCAGTCGTCGGATATCAACCCCAGTAGCCCTAGGTATAGGGCACTGCAGTAATCAAGGCGCGAGGTTACAAAGGCATGAACCAGAGTTGGCATATCGCCAGGCGGAATCAGGTGCTTATCCGAGCAATGTTCCTCAGATGGTAAAACGAGGTCTTTATGACTGCAGATACTTGAGATTTTAACGTCAGACCACTGTCGAAAACAATGCCCAGATTTCGCACCTGATTTTAGGTAAGCAGTTGGTCACCTCCGAGCCAAAGCCCAGAAGGTTGGCCCGCTTGCAAACCCATGCCTTGGCAACCTGGCTCTACTATCAACACCTCGGTCTTGCCAGGGTTCAACCTCAACCAACTGGCACTCATCCAACCCCGAATCTCGGAGAGGCAGTTGCTGAAGACTGAGACCGCCCCACCCTGTTCAGGCACAAAAAGACATGTAGAGAGGAGTATTATCTGCAAAGCAGTGAAAACTCAGCCCATACCATTTTTTAATGTTCAACAACGGCAGCTTATACACTGCAAACAACATGCGGTATAAGATGGAGCTCTGCGGAACCCCATATGACAAGGGAAGAGGTGCCAAGGAATAAATCCCCAACACAACTCTCTGCGTCCTGCCAGTGAGGAATAATCTAAACCAACTGAGAACTGCACCAGAGTCCACAGAAGATCCGCAGGTGCTCCAGCAACACCCCATGATCCACAGTGTCAAACACTGCAGAGAGATCGAGGAGAGCTAAGATTGAATGACTTCCTCGATCCCTCGCTATCAGGAGATCATTCAGTACCCGAACAAGGGTGATCTCGGTGCTATGCCTCTTCCTGAAACCGGACTGAACAGGATCACAGACATCGTGCGTTGTCAAATGGTCATCCAGTTGCGTCACCACCACCTTCTCTATAACCTTGCCTACAAAAGGTGGGTTAGAGGCTGACCTGTAGTTTGCCAGGCAGTCTGGATCTAGAGAAGATTTCTTCAGGAGTGGCACTACTACCGCCACCTCCTTCAGAGGGTCTAGAAACACCCCGTATCTCCAGTGAACATCAGACTATCCTAGCAAGGACCGGGCCAATGATTTCAAAACACTCCACTAGGAGGCGTGTTGGGCCCAGGTCCAAACTACAGCAAGTCGGGCGCAGTCCCTGGATGACCTGCACGATGTTGACAATCGCCGACTGGCTGAAGTCTGACCAGACAGGCCGAGTGCTTGCAACCTCTTGCCCATCACTGCAAGGCCCAATGGAGGGCATGGATTGGATTTCTGACCTAATGGTGACAATCTTTTCAGCAAAGAACTGAGCAAACTAATTACATTTAACCTGTGAAAAAGCTACCCACAACTGAAGGCAGGTTGGACTGTACAACCTGTCAACAGTCCCGAAGATCTGAGCTGGCCAATTCTTTGCTGCGGCAATCTCCTTGGACAGGAACTCTGCTTTCTTACAGAAGATTGTCGACTGATAGTTTTTATAATAGACCATCAAGCTAAGTTTATCATCCTCCAGACCGGATTTCCGCCAATGCCGCTCCAACCTTCGACCCCATCACCTCATCTCCTTCAAAGTCCCACCAAACCATGGGGACTTCTGGCAAAGGGGGAGGAGGCAAACACGGACAAGAGCTAAGGAGTCGCGGGCCCCAGCTATTGCCCTATTATAAGCCAGTACCAGTTTCCCCAAGCTCCTCGCATACACCCATCAAGCCTGATAGGTCCAGTACCTCCATATGACTATCTGGGGTCGCACCTCTTAAACAGCAGTACTGGACCATCTCCGTAAGGGCAGATCTATGGGGGGGGGGTGCCTCCAACCTGAACCTTAAATATGATGGTCTGACCAACTGACCGGTTCCACCACCAGGTCAGCAATCTCCATCCCTAGTAGGAAGACCAGGTCCAGTGAATGACTGTGAATATGAGTTGTAGAGGTAACAGGTGCTATTTGGGACCCTGACAGATGCTCTTTAGTGCTATCTGGGACTCTTGACAGGTGCTCTTTGGGGGCTCTCTGGCCTAGACTATTGTCCTCCTTAGACAGCGGGCTAGTCCAGTGGCTCTAAAACCCTGCAAGGTCTGGAGAGTCAGGGACACTAGCAGGAAGGTTTGTTAATCCACTCTTGTTCAAACTCTGCAAGGGCTGTTTATCTCCCTCCTCTGGCAGTGTATTTCTCAGCCTTTTTAGATCATGGCACCTCAGCTGAGCCACAACAGTGCCTTATTCCTTTGCTGCAGGGGATCTTATTACTTCTTCCCATTTACTGGGGGCCACATTCTGCCAGAGCCCTAGTCTCCCCGACACACAGCTAGCATCTCTCTTTCTGTGAGTTACTGGGCGACAATATTTTAAGATAAGTCATCAGACAAGTCCACGGACAAATTCTCCAAGGGAAGGAAATGCTTCAAATGCAAGTCACCCTTCTGGCCACCTTTGCTGGTCCTCTACACTTCAAATGTAAGACCTTGGCTGCTACTAACATAGAGGACCACCTCAGGAGCAACTCCCACTTCAACCAGCACCAGACCTAATCGCAAAACTGAACAAAGCTTTTGTGTTAGATCCGCAGTGCTTTGAACTGCAGCCCCCTCCATCCCCTCAAAGCCATGCCCCTCAAGAAAGCGTCATAAAGAAGAACTCCATCTCCCTCCTCAGATGAGGATGACTATCGGGATCATCGCCGCAGCAAGAAGACATGTGCTCACTCTCCATGCCCCAGGGAGGAAGCAGACAACCATGCTTATCACCACAAAAAAAAAGGCAGAGGGCCAGATCTCCTTCCTCTTCTGAACTTGACTTGTCTTCTACTGAAGAGGGAGAACGCCATAGTAGTTCCTAGGATGCAGAGCCAGAGTCTGAAAGACACTTCGATATGGAAGACCTCGACTTTTTCATTAAAAACATCTTAATTAAGACACACCTTGGCCCACACCATCAACTTCCAAAGGGGACAAACCAACCTTCAAAGTATCCAAATCAACTAAGCAATCAACATCATTCCCTATTTATCCAGCAACTGAAGACCCACTTAAGGAGGAGAGGAAAGGCCCAGAGAAACCGTACTCATTGCACCACAGGGTCAACAAACTTTTGAAACTGGATGTGAAACAATCTGACACCTGGCTTAATCTTCCAAAAATCGACCCCATGATCTCATCACGCATGAAAAAGACCATAATTTAAGCCGAAAGCAGGGCCACCCCCAGGGACACAGCAGATCGCAAAGTCGAGTCTTCCATGAAAAAGGCCTTCCAACCAGGCCACCACAGCATTCTTGAAGGCTGCACCAGCTAATCTGTTTTTGGCCAGGGCCACTCTCCCCCAGTCTGAGGAGTTGGCCTTCAAGCCAGCGGAGGATTCTGAAAAGAACAAAGCTCTGATCCAACAATTACAACTTGTGGGCCTCACCTCAGCTTTCTTAGCAGATGTCTCAGAGGATGCTGGCCATTGTGCCGCTCGGACAATGTTTTACTAAACCTCAGTAAGAAGAGACCTCTGGTTGCAGGTCTGGGTAGGCAGACAATTCATCTAAAATTTACCTTGTAAATTCCCCATACAAAGAAAGCCTCCTGTTTGGCTCAACCCTTAAAGAAGCAGTATAAGAATCCGAGGTGACTGCTATGGTTTGCATGCCAATCCAAATCACAAAGCAAACCTTTGTTTGGTCATTCACCAAGACCTTTTTTTTAGTCAATCATCCTACAAAAGATCAGGAAACCAAAACAGGAGCTTCTCTAACAAACAAACCTGGTTTGCTTCCCATAATCAGTGAAAAAACAGGGGCAAAGGCAGCTGCAGCAGTGACTTTACTGTTCCAAAATGCACAGGGGGTTTCAGACCAGTCTTGGCTCTCAAGTTTCTGAATCACTTTGTCCACAGCAGGCCCTTGAAGATGGAAACTCTAGCATCCATCGTCAAGAAAGTTCACCAAGAGGGCTTCCTAGCCTCCATCGACTTACAGGATGCCTACCTGCACATCACCACCTGAGATGCTCACAGACTGCATCTGAGGTCCAAGACCGCCATTTTCAATTCAGAACCTTTCCATTCAGACTTTTCGCAACCCCAAAAGTCTTCTCAAAGGTTCTAATGGCAGTGACTGCACACCTCCGCAGTTAGGGGATCGAACTGTTCCCCTGTTTGGATGACATCCTGATTACAGCACCACAGCAAAAGACTGTTCAACAAGCAGTTACCTCAGGTTCTTCACTGCCTATCTACCCACGGCTTTGTCATCAGCCCTCAAAAGAGTTCCCTGATCCCAGCACAGACGCCGAACCATCTAGAGGCAAACTTTAGAACTTGCCAGGACAAGGTCTTCCCAACACTGACAAAATTCCTGGACTAACAAACACATCTTCAGAAATTTCAGCACTCCTTTCGGCTACTGGCCCAGGTGTTCATGCAACTCACTGGGACAATGGTTTCACTAGCAGACACAGGTCCATGGGCCATGATTCATATATGCCTAACTCAAGTGACCCTCCTCAAACAATGGGCCCTCAGAGGGACAGCAAGAACTACTAGTTGACAATCTCACAATGGATGAAAGACTATCTCCACTGGTGGACCATGAGGTCAAACATAATGAAGCATAGGTGGACCATCCACAACAAGTATGAATCACCACTGACGCCAGCCTCAGAGGGTGGGGTGCCCACCTGAATTAACTCTCATTTCAGGGCAAATGGACATTACTGGAGTCATACCTCAGCATCTATGTTTTCAAAACGTGAGCAGTATGCATGGCTCTACAAGGGTTCAAGGACATTCTGCTGGGAGAGTGGGAACTGAAAAGCAGTGCCTTTTAACAAGTTATGCAGTGGTGAGGACCACCCAAGGCTGATCTCTTTGCCTCCAGACAAAACATGCCATGGTTCTCTGTGACAGACAGATCCTGACACTCTTGAGGATCAACATTTTCTTAAATCTGTTGCAACAGTTCTTATATTTCTTAGCCTAATCTATCCTTTACAATTTCTAGTCCATAAGGTTGACCACCTATGGGCACCCCCTTCCCCTTTCTTGACTATGCTATACTGTCCTCTTTAAATTTTCCTTTTCCTTCTCAGGTCCTTGTACAGGGAGGTTACTGTGGTGACCTCCGAGCTGATGTAGAACAACAGGCTGTGTTCCTCGTTGTTGGATTTAGCATGCAATAGCACTATGTCCTAAAATACCTTGATGTATATGCCTTATGTGTATGAAGCCTGTAAATGTTGAAAATACCACGGCACTAGGTGTTTTTGATAAAGGTAAAAAGTTACTAGGGGACTGTATTATAAAAATTAAGTTACCAGGGTAGAGATATCAGAACCCCCCCCCCCCATGTTATTTAAAATGCATGTAAATTAGAGATTGTTTGAGAGGCCCTTTTGCACCATGCATTCTTGCTTTAAGCTGAACCAGCCTAAAATTTCATGGTGATTTGCATATACATCCAATGATGCTTTGCATTATGAAGGTATGTGTGATGATGATGTGTTTCTTTGAAACTTGGCTCAATTGCCAGTGCCCTTTGGGGCAACCGTTGCTTCAGTGCTTCTGCACTGAGGTTCTTTGTCGTTAGTTTGTTTTAGTTTTTCCTTTTTTGGAGCGTCCCATCACCCAAACACAAGACCAATATAGGGAATTAATTAATTTTCACTAAAGAGATAGATCAGTGGGTCACTAGGTGCTGACTAAAGGCAGAGGGAGGACATGCATAGTCTGGTGCTGCAGACTAATGTATTGAAGAAGGGATATGCCATTGCTTAAGGATATCCCGTGTTTTAAATAAACATCACACAGAGCTGGTGTGTTGAACCTGAAGTTCTGTGTCTGGTACATCTGTTATCCCACAACCCCTCCACATTCACCAGTTCTGTTCGCTTGTTAGGGATGATCAAGCAGTGGCACGAGATGCCTTCTCTCTCCACTGGGGTCAATCTGAGCTTCAGTACGCATTCCCTCCAATTCCAATTCTGTCCAAGGTATTACACAAAGCAGCACAGGACAAAGTGGAACTGACCTTGGTCTGCCCATACTGACCCCACTGACCATGGTTCCCCCATCTATTCCACATGGCACAGGATTTGCCATTCAAATTTCAAATCAGTCTGGACCTTCTTCACAGAGGGCCCGTAACTCATCCAGATCTCCATAATCTGTCCCTCTCGGCATGAAGACTGAGTGGGAAACTGTCTAAAACTTAGGGTATTCCACCGAAATAACACACTTCAGGCATCAATCTTTCTCAAAGGTATGCTACAGAATTTGGCAGAAGTTTTTATTCTGGCTCCAATCCAGACAGAAGGGTGATCAGACAGTTTCCTTACTAATTCTCCAATTCCTCAAGGAAGGTTCTGACAAGTGCCTACAGCAGACAACCTTGAGGGTACAAGTCTCCACCTTGGGAGCCCTGCTACTGGTGGAATCAGGAGAGTCACCTGGATCCCAGCTTCACATCAAATGGTTCTTCTGATCAGCAACCCTGAAACAACCTCCAGTAAAGTCTACTGCACATCCATGGTATCTAAACCTAGTCTTCAAGGCTCTGATCAAGCACCACTTGAATCTCTGGAGAGGACTCCCTTCTGTATCTTACAATAAAGGTCACCTTCCTCACTGCTATCACCTCAGCCAGAAGAATCGGCAAGATTGGGGTACTCTGTTCCAAACAGTCATATATAGTTGTTCATCAGGACTCAGTGGTACTGTGCACAGACCCAGGTATCTTACTGAAGGTAACCTCTGCCTTCCACTACAATTAACTCATTACCTCCTGGGCAGCCATTTTGTGTCAGGTAAACAATGGATAGTTCGAACTTCATATGGAGCTATTGGAGGTAATGAGTTAAGAACTTGTCCTACCTACCTTCTGTCCTAAGCCCAGGAATGACACAGAAAAAGAACAGCATACTCTGGATCTTAGATGTGCCTTAAAGAAGCACCACAAATGAACAGAGATGCTGTGGAAGACTAAAATCAAGGCAGAAAGGCATCTAAAAACTCTATTGCCAGATGAGTCTGATCAAACATCATCCTCTCCTACAGACAAGCTGGTGTTCCACATCCAGGTCTCGTGAAAGCGCACTTCACTCGAGTTATGGCCACTTCATGGACGGAACTCAGGGATATATCACCAGCTGACCTTTGCAGAGCCAGCAGGCGGCATGCCACTCCAACTATACATCTTATCAGCTGTGGAGAGGATTTTTCTTGTTACCAATTCTGAAAGGGGAGGCAAGGGCAGGGAATAATGATATTAGTGGATCCCTTTGGAAGAAACAAGATTACTACAGCTGAGTAATTTTTTCTTCTATCCCCAGGAATCCACGAATATTATTACTCTTGCAGACTATACAGCAGTAGCTCAAGGAGGTGGGCCAGAATCTATTTGGAAAAAAGACTCTGCAAGACTGCTGCGCCAAATCTGGCATCAGTCCTGGACTGGGTGTCCAGGCTATAATGCTTAGTGAAGGTGTGGACTGACCTCCAGGTAGCTGCTTTACATATTTCCATTAGAGGCACCTCTCGGGCATAGAAACATAGACTTTGACGGCAGATAAGGACCGCTAGGCCCATCTAGTCTGCCCATTTCCCTACCTACAGGATAGGCCGCAGATCCTAGTTAACCAACAGCCTTTATCTTCCTGCCCCCCACAAGAATTGCCTTATGTCTGTCCCATGCATTCTTGAATTCTCCCACAGTTTTAGACCCCACAACTTCCTCAGGAAGGCTGTTCCATGCATCCACTACCTCTCTGTGAAATAATACTTCCTCACATTGCCCCGAACCGTCCTCCTTCTATCTTTAAATTGTGTCCCTTGTTCTTGCAAGTCTCTTTTCTGAAAGATGCTACCCTCTTGACTTTGTTGATTCCTTGAGGTGCTGAAAGTTTCTATCATGTCCCCCTCTCCCTTCTTTCCTCAAGGGTATACATATTAAGCTCCTTTAGTCTCTCCTCACACGGCTCTTGCAGACCCTGCACCATTTTAGTTGCCTCCTCTGACTGCCTCTATCCTGTCTGCCCTGCGTGAGATGGGGTCTCCAACTGGACACAGTATTCAGATGGGGTCTCACCAACTGTCTGTACAGAGGGTAACAACTTCCTGTTTTCTGCTGCTGATGCCTCTCCCTACATCCCAGTATACCCCCGCCCTACCTACTGCCTTCTCACATTGCTTGCTAACCTAAGGTCATCTGATATGATTACCCCGGTCCCTTTCCTGTTTTGTTGTTGTTACTACCTCCCCACCCATTGTGTATTCTTCCCTGGGTTCTTGTTTCCCAGGTGCATTATTTTGCACTTTTTGCATTGAATCCTAGCTGCCATACGCCTGACCATTCCTCCAACCTTGCTAAGTCCCTTTCATCCTTTCCACGCCTCCTTGTGTATCAACCCTGTTGCAGATCTTTGTGTCATCTGCAAAAGGCATACTTTTCCTTCCAGTCCCTCTGCAATGTCACTGATGAAGACATTAAAAGGACTGGACCCATAAGGTGAACCCTGCGTGTACCCACTAGTAACCGCCCTTTCTTCAGAGTGGACTCCATTTACAATTACCTTCTGTGTCCTGTTGTCCAGCCAATGTTTTACCCAGGCTACCACCCTGGGACCCACTCCCAGGCTGGTTAATTTGACTAATCAATCTTTTGTGTGGGACTGTGTCAAATGCCTTGCTAAAGTCTAGGTAGGCCATGTCCACAGCCCCTCCCTGGTCTACTACTTTGGTCACCCAGTCAAAGAAATCTATTAGATTTGTCTGACATGACCTTCCCGCTGTGAACCCATGCTGCCTTGGATCCTGTGCTCCACTGACCTCTAGGTACTCAACTATTCTTTCCTTCAGAAGTGACTCCATCACTTTCCCTACCACAGAGGTCAGACTGACAGGTCTGTAGTTTCCTGCCTCTGTCTTGGTCCCACTTTTGTGAAGGGGAATCACATCCGCCTTCCTCCAGTCCTCGGGTACCACACCATCCTCCCATGATTTATTAAAAAGAGTAGCCAGTGGTTTCACTAGTTCCTTCCTTATTCTTTTTAGAATTCTGGGTGAATTCCATCAGGACCCATTGCTTTGTCCACCTTCAGTTTTAGGAGTTCTTGCAGAACCCTTTCTTCTGTGAAAGGACTGGATCGACCCTATCAAAGAGTGCTTCTGTTAATTGGATTAGGCACTTCCCTCCTCTTTTGTAGATACTGAGCAGAAATATTCGTTCAGTATTCCTGCTTTTCACTGTCCCTCTGCCCACCCACCGCTCATTCTATTCAGCCTCACTATCCCTCCCTTTGTCTTTCTACGCTGATGTACCTATAAAGGTTTTATCCCCTTCTTAACTGAGTTGGCTATCTTTTCCTCAGTTTGGGCCTTTGCTATTCTGACTTCCTCCCTGCTTCTTTCTGCCTTAACTGGTACAGCTCTCTGTCCTGCTCCTTCTGTGTTTCCTTATACTTCCGAATGCTATCTTTTCTTCCTGACTTTCACAGCCACCTCTCTTGAGGACCATAGTGGCTTTTTCTTCTGCTTTTGATTTGTTTATTTGTTTCACACAAAGGCTTGTTGCGTCTGTGATGGCAGTTTTGATAATTCCCATTGTTGCTCCACACCTCCTTCTAGCCTGTTTGCTAGTGCTTTTCTGAAGCACTCTCCCATCTTCCAAAGTCAGCCCTCCTAAAGTCCAGTACCCTCACTTTTGTATGGCTTGACTCTGTAGCTGAGTTTAACGTGAACCACACTGTTTGATGGTCACTTGTCCCCAGATGGCAACCTACTTCTAGATCTGAGATCCTCTCACTGCCCCGCTTGAGAGTACGAGGTCTAAGATTGCTCCCTCACAAGTGGGTTCAAACTAGCTGTCTAATGCCTGCCACCTGTAGGGCATCAAGAATGGCCCCTGCTCTTGGATGTGGCTGCAAATGTGCTCCAGTTAACATCTGGCATATTCAGGTCTCCCATCAACAGTATCTCCCTTTCTCTGCCATTCTAAGAATGCTTTCCATCATATCCTTGTCCATTCCTTCCCCTGACATGGGGTCTGTACACAACCCGCGGATTGTGGTGCCCTTTCCAGTCTCAAGGTGACCCACAGTGCCTCCTCTCCTCCCTGTTTACTCTTTTGTTCAGTTGCTTTTATCCTTCCTTACATAGAGAGCTACTCTTCCCCTCTTCTCCTTGCCTGTCTCTCCTGTAGGTTATGTACCTGGTATGTTAACATCCCAGTCATGGTTCTCTGTGTACCATGTTTCTGTGACTGCTACGATATCCAGGCATCCCTCTTCCATTAAGGCCACCAGCTCAGGGAGCTTGTTGCCCAGACTACGGGCACTGGTACCCATTACCCTCCATTTCCTGATGGCCTTACCCCCTTTTGCCCCATCTCTGTCCTTCTTGCCTTTGTCACTTTCTCCATTTACCCCTGCCCTTCTCCCTATCGACACCTCCATGTTGGTGTTTGCCACACTTACTACCGTGATTGTTTGGGGGGGCTAGGATTTTCCTGCTCCTTTCCAGTGCCTCCCCCCTTGGCTAGTTTAAGAGCTTGCCAATGAAGCATTTAAACCTATCACCTAGGATCCTGGTTCCCTCCCGGACAGATGCAGCCCATCATGCCAGTATAGGCTGCATCACTCCAGGTGGACCCCAGTCCCCAATGAAGCCAAATCCCTGAGCTCCACACCAGTTTTCAACCACTGATTGATCACGTATAGGAACATCCTAGCCCTCCTATGCCATAGATGGGTAGCACCTCCGAGAAGGTTACCGATGCAGCTCTGACTAAGGCCCTTCCCCAATTCCACAAACTCTTCCTGCATTCTCTAATCCCTTTCTTAGCCAGGTCATTTGTCCCTAGGTGGACAATGACATCCAGCTCCCTCCCCTGTGCAGCTGCTCCGGCAATCCTGAGGATTCGCTCCCTGTCCCTCCAAGCCATGGCGCCAGGCAGGCACCTTACCTCCCTCTCCCCTTCCTTGCCCAGTTCTACCTTCCTAACAATGGAGTCCCCCACCAGGAGTTGTTTCCTTCCCCAGCAGGGTCCCCTGCCACCCTCCTGTGGGTCTCCTTTGTGGAGGTTCCCAGCATCCTCCTTGGTCTCCACTGTAGGTGCCTCCATAGAGGAACCACACTTTGCCAGAATGGCATAGGAATTGTGGAGAGGTACAACTGGAGGGATGTGCCTCTGTTCCACCACCCCCACCCTCCCTGAGCCCACTGTGGTCCAACCGCTCCTCTTTCTTGGCAACCTCTGAGGCAACGGCAATGGCACTGGTGGTCCCTGGATGGAAGAGGAGGTCCCACAAATCCTGGCCAACTCAGCCTGGAGATGAGCAACCTCCTCCTCAGCCCAGAGAGTGCCTGCAGATGGGACAACACCGCATCCTCCAGAACATCTCCCGGAAGACTGCTGCTCCACAGCCACTGCACCACTCCAATCATGTCTTATTTCTGACCCCTTAACTGTTTGCAATCCTTACTCTTTCATCTGTTTTTCTCTCTCTCTCTCCTTACTTTCTGCCTGTGTGCCCTTTAAGCTCTGATTGTCCTGTTCTGAGACAAGAATATCCTATATTTCTCAGTAGACCACTTACTTGTTCAGAGGCAGACCTCCAGCAGCTGAGGGGCGGGAGAGCTACTCTTGCCCTTCTAGGATGGTGGGTCCTTGGTGGTTCTGTGATCACTCACTTCCTGCCCCTAAACAGGAAGTTCCTGTTGTCAGTCAAATCCTGTGCCTATAAAAATAGAACTAGCTTTGGCTGGGGGGTGGAGGGGAGGGAAGGAGGGCAATAGTGGCAGCTGTGCCCCTTGTAGAGTGGGCCCTAAGACCAGAGGGAAGACCCTTGCCTGCCTCTGAGCAGCAAAACTGAATACACTGGACTATCCATCGAGAGACACTCCTCTTTGAAGCAGGAGTACCTTTGCCTACTTCCCCATAGGTGTGGAACAGTTGTTGTCTGTGTTGCCTATGATCTTTGGTATGAGTCATGTAATAACTCGGTGCTCTTTTTACATCCAAGTTGTGCAGTCTACGCTCACCTGAGCTAGAGTGTTCAGTAAGAAAACTGGCAATGTTATAGAGTGGTTCAAATGGAAGTCAGAAACCACCTTGGGGAGGAACTTCCAATTAGTTCTCAACACTACCTTGTCCCTGTGGAAAGAAACAGTCCTTTTCCACACAGAGGGCCTGTAGCTCGCTTATCCTTCTGGCAGAAGTGATTGCTACTAGAAAAACTACCTTCCAGGTAAGAAATTTAAGCTCTGCAGATGCCATAGGCTCCAAGGGCGGAAGCATAAGCTGGGCAATGCAAATATTAAGGTCCCAGGCTGGCACTGGTTCCCTGTGAGGGGGAAACAAATGAGAAAGCACTTTACAGAATCCTTTGAATATAGGGTTTGATGACAGGGAGGTATCCTTTCTAGCTGAAAGGCATGCTGAAACTGAAGCCAGGTGCTCCTTCAGAGTTGAGTGCTGCAACCCCAAGGAGTGCAGGTGAGACAAATAATCAAGAAGGGTAGGGATCCCGGCATGCGCTGGGACTACACCCATGTCACTGCACCAAATGGAAAAAGCTTTTCCATCTTGAGGCATAGGTTTTCTTGCTGGAAGGCTTCCTGTAACCCTGAAGGACTTCTAAAACCGCTTCAGCGAATTGGCAATCTGCATATTCTAAGTCCTCAAGAGCCAGGCCTTGAGCTTGAGAGACCTGCAATTGGGGTACACTACCCTCACCTGAAAGGAAGTCAGCAGACTGTACCTCTGAGGAAGGTGATTCGGTTTGCTCACAGACACTGAGAGCAGCAGGGAGTACCAAGGCTGTCTTGCCCAATCTGTGGCTACCAGAATCATTGAAGCTGATTGTGACCTGAGCTTGATGAGCACCGAGTATCAGAGAAAAAGGAGGAACGGCATAGAGGTATCTGCCTGTCCAATCCAGAAT
Organism: Neoceratodus forsteri; assembly: GCA_016271365.2. Taxonomy (NCBI): domain Eukaryota; kingdom Metazoa; phylum Chordata; order Ceratodontiformes; family Ceratodontidae; genus Neoceratodus; species Neoceratodus forsteri. The sequence continues at coordinate 333,041,032 of CM057456.1, read as the reverse complement.
CAGGGCATGCATTGGAACTGTCCCCTTCACTGGGGCCCTGCAGCAACAGAGAGGTAAGTGGTGATTTTGGTGGGAAGCAAAAAGGTCTATTTCTGGGGTCCCCCACCTCCTGAATAAAGCATTCACCACTTGCTTGTTCAATGCCCATTTGTGATGGGCCTGGTTTATCCTGCTCAAGGCATCTGCCAAGGAGTTGTCCTTGCATTGCAGATGAATTGACTGGAGAGAGGCATTTAGAAGGTAAGCAAGGCTCCATATCTTCATTGTCTCTGTATACAGAGGAGTGGACCTTGACCCTCCTTGTTTGTTTATGTAACACATTGTTGTGGTATTGTCTGTTCTGACTTGTACCACCTTTCCCTGTAAGAGTTGAGAGAAACCCTGAAGGGACAGATAAACAGCTCTCAACTCCAGCAGGTTTATGTGCAAGAGTGGGTCTGCACTCTCCCAAGTACCGTGGATGGTGTGATCCCCTAAGTGAGCACCCCAATCAAGCAGGGAAGCATCGGTTGTGAGAACCAGGAAGGGAGGCTCTTGCAGAAATGGAACCCCTTCCCTTAAATTTTCCGGTTCCCTCCACCATTGAAAGGCCTGTAGTAATGTTTGTGTGACTGGTACTGGCTTTTTTTGGGGCCACCTTGGCACCAGTGTGCTCTGAGGTGGAAGTGAATATCTCTCATCTGAAACCTGGAACCTATGACTGTGCTTGTTGCTGCAGCCATGTGCCCTAACAGTTGAAGAAACTGTTTTGCTGGCTTTGGCATGTCCAGGGCAAATGAGCCTGCCAGAAGCTGAATGTTTTCTGCCTTCTCCTGAGGGAGAAAAGCTCTTCCCACTACTGTATTCACTTATGCACCTATAAACTGCAGAACCTGCACGGGTTCAGGACTGACTTTTTGGTATTGAGAAGGAATCCCAGGGAGAGCAGCATATCATGGGTTACCTGAAAGTTATCTGACACCTATTGGTGGGATTTCCCTATGATTAGCCAATTGTCCAGATAAGGAAAAATTGTGACGCCCAGTTTCTGAGGTGTGCCACTACTACTGCTATGCACTTGGCAAAGACCCTTGGTGCAGAGGTAAGGCCGAAGGGAAGTGTTGAGAACTGGTAGTGGCCTGAGGGGAGTCTGAATCTGAGATACTTTCTGTGTGACTCCATTATGGGAATATGGAAATATGTGTCCTTTAGATCCAAGGAGGCTAGCCAGTCCCCTTTTTGCAGAGTTGGCAAAATCATGGCCATTGTGACCATTTTGAACCTGGGCTTTACCAGGTACATGTTTAGCAGTCTGAGGTCTAGTATAGGCCACCACTCTCCATTCTTTTTTGTTGTAATGAAATATCTGGAATAGAACCCTTGCCCTCTTTGGTTGTGGGGGACAGGCTCCACTTCTTTTGCCGGCAGTAGGACCTGTACCTCCTGCTCCAGTAGTTTTCTTTCTGAGAAGGGAGCTGGTGCAAAATGTTTTAACCTTGCAGGAGGAAGAGACCTGAAGCAAAGGGAGAGACCCTGACTCACTATTTCCAGGACCCACTTGTCTGTGGTTATTTTTAACCATTTCTGGAAATAGTGGGTGAGTCTGCCCCCTACAGGATGTGGAGAGGCAGCCTGAAGAGAAAAGTCAGGGGTTCTGTTTTGCTTGCTGCTGAGGCTGAGCAGATTGGGATCCTCTCCAAGAACCCCTTCTACCTTTAGCTCTGTAAAATCCAGTCTGCTGTGGTTGGTACTGCTGCTGGGAAACAGCATGTACCTGAAAGAAAGGCCTCCTAAAAGAGGATCTGCCCCTGCCTCCCCTAGAATAGGACGAAGTTGAAGTAGAGGGCCTTGTCTCTGATCGAGTTGCTCCTAAAAGTAGCTTTATATTAGTCTTTTTTCATATATGCCTCAGTCTGGGCGCCAAAGAGAGTTTGGCCTTCAACAGGAAAGTCCATTGCCTTAGTTTGGGTGTCCTGGGTGAGGTTGGTAGCCCTCAGCCAGGCAAATCTCCTTAAAGCAAAGGTACCAGCAACCCACCTTGCAGCTTTATCACTGGTGTCAGCTGCCATCTGAAATTGGTATTTGGAAACCTCCAAGCCCAATTTTGCTGTGTCTAGCAGCTCTGACACTGTTAAAGAGGGGTTAGCCTCAGTACTGTCCACTACTGACTGCCAGAGAGCTTTTTGATAAAGGGCTGCATAGGCCTGGTAGCTGGCTTGATGAATTGCCAAGGATGCCGAAAGTTACCCCTTTTTTGCCATGCTGTCCACCTTTCTTGAATCCTTCTCGGGGGGAGGATAAGGGAGCATTAGCTTTCTCACAGGCAGCCTGCTGTACAATACCCTGGTGGTCTGGGTGACTAAAAAGAAACTCAGCACCAGATATTTCTAACTGATACTTCTTGTCACACTTTTTGTCTGTGGGTGTGGCTATATTGGGAGCCTTTAGGATTTCTAAAACATCCTTCTTAAAGGATCTGTAAATAGGCAAAAGGAGCCTCTTTGAGGCGTCAGCCCCAACAGCTCCATGTACTGTGCCTCCTCTTCATCCTGGATTTCTTCAGCTGTTTGCAGATCCAGGGTCTCTACCATTTTCTTAATAAAAGAAAAATGGGAAGAGAAATCCTCTGAGGGTCTGGGAGGGGAGCCAAAATCCTGTTCTGGTGACACCTCAGATTCAATTCCCTCTTCATCTTGGTCATCCTCCTCATATGTCACTGTAGCAGTAGGCAAAAGAGGGGTAACAACAGTTGCTTTTTCAGCAGTAGTAATTACAGGCTGCGGAGGGGGTAATAAACCCTGCAGCACCTGGAGTAAGGCAAAAGCCTGTGTCAACTCAGCAGGAGAAGGAGCATTAATAGGTGCCTGAGGGGCCCCTTGAGACGTTTCAGCTGGGGGGGGTCAGTGTGTTTGGTTCTCTTTGATTTTTTGACGGGCACCGCACCGGGGAGTAAGTCGGTTGATTGCCTCTCTTACCAGAGCCCTCACCCATATCAGGGGTGGATTTAGAGGCTCTGGAAGGAACTGCCACAGTCTTAGAGGGGGTGGACTTGTTAGAGCCCATGGACCCCTCCTCTAGTTTTCTTTTAAGCCTCTCCCTGCGTTTTTCCACTGTCTTAACAGGGAAAGACTTACAAATATCACAGTCTTCACTGAAGTGCTGTTGCCCAAGGCAGATCAAGCAAAGATCATGCTTGTCTGCCTTGGCAAACACCTCTGCACACTTCAAGCAATTCTTGAACCCAGAGAGCCCTGTGTTCTTTTTAGGCTTGTCTGACATTATAGAAAACAGGAACCAGTAACTGACAAAAAAATAGACTAAATTTAAATATTTGCAGTCGGTTTCAATAGAATAACTGTTGGTTCAGGAACCGATAAAGTGAGAAAAACTATCGGTTCTTATCGGATCCGGAACCGAGAAACTGCTAAGGAAAACCGATAAACCTCGGTTCAAAAGCAGTTAAAATTAAAAAATAAAGTAACTGGAACCCTAAAAAAAAATTCCGATTAAATTAAAAAAAAAAGTTGGTTGCCCGTCAGTTCAAAGGAACCACAAGGAAACCGACAACCAAGTTTAAATTTAAAACTTATGAAATATAAAACACTAAAGAACAATGACACTAGGCAGTAATGAAAAATAAAACAAAAATACTTACCGTTTTTTGCTCTATGCACTACAGGAATCTATCTTGATTGAGAGAGATCTCCAGGGCATCTGAAGTTTGCAGCAGAGAGAAGAAATCTGAGGTAGAATGTAGGCAGTTGACACTGGGCACTTTGAAAATAGATGCACTGGCTAAACATTCCGTGATTAGCACAGCATTCTGTTCTCTCTGGGGCAGTGTTGGCTTAAGGGAGCACTGCAAGAGTAATAATATTAGTGGATTCCTGGGGTTTGAAAGAAAATTTGTACGTATTTAAATTTCATTTTCTCTCTCCTAAGCTGGTCTCCGGGCTTCCATACTATTTGGATATACTAAAGCAGTACATCGCCTGACATCCCGGGTGAGAAGAATGTAATTGACCTTTAAGGGTCCATCACTGCCTGGAGAACTTTGCGGTCACAAGATGCCACAGCCGAAGCAGTCACATCCAACTTGTAAAATTTTGTGACTGTGTGAACAGATGACCAAGTAGCCACCCTGAATAAGTCTGCTGGAGAAGCTTCTCTGAAATCTGCCCACAAGGTGGCCATAGCCCTGGTTGAGTGTGCTTTTACTGGACCAGGTAAGGGCACACCAGCTTGATTGTAGGCAGTGGTGACAGTTGAACGAATCCATCTGGCGATGGACTCTTTAGAGGCTTTTTTGCTCATGTTCTGACCCACAGTGAGAACAAACAGACTTGAAGTTTTGCGCATGGATTCCATTCTTTTAATGTAAAGCTTCACTGCTCTTCTAGGATCCAGAGTGTGAAATTATCTCTCCTGGTCATTCTTTGGCTGAGGGCAGAAGGACGGAAGTCTGAACTCCTGGTTGCAGTGAAAAGGAGACATTACCTTTGGCAAAAAACCTGGATCTTTGCAGAGGTACCACTGAGTCCTGATGAAACACTGTATAGGGTTCTTTTGTCAACAGAACTCCCAGCTCACTGATTCTTCTGGCTGATGTAATGGCTATGAAAAAAGCGACTTTCATCATGAGATGCATGAGGGATGCCTCTTTGAGAGTTTCAAAGGGTGCCTTGGTCAGTGCTTTGAGGACCAAACTGAGTCTCCAAGGATGGACAATTAGTTTGATTGGGGGGGTGCTTTAGAGTTGCTGCCCATAGGAACAGTCTAATATGGGGATGTGAACCCAGGGACTCCCTGGAATCTACTAACAGGAGTGCCTACAATGCGGAAACCTGAACTCGTAAGGTGGCTGGTTGTAGCCCTTTTTCGAATCCTTCTTGAAGGAACTGAAGTGGAATAGGTGACGATACTGGTTGGTTTGACATATGTTGCGATTGTAGCCAAAAAAGAAATCTACGCCACATTCGATAATACATTTTGGAGGAATATGGGCGGCATGAGTGTATAATCATCTCAATCACAGGAGTTGTATATCCTAGCTCCTTGACAGTTTCCTGCTCAATCTCCCGGCTGAAAGGGACAGATTGCGATAACTGAGCTGCATTACAGGGCCTTGAAGAAGGTCTGAGATGATTCAAAAAGTCAGTGGTGGATGCCTCGACAGGTGAATCAGAAGTGGGAACCATGGACAGCGGGGCCAGCGTGGGCAGACTAATATCAGCTCTGCATGGTCTAGTGCCACTTTGTGCAGAACTCCGGATAGGAGTGCTATGGGAGGAAAGGCATACAGTAGACTGTATTGTTCCCAATTGAGGGAGAAGGCGTCCTGCGCCACCGCGAGCTCATACTTGACCAAGGAGCAGAATTCTTGAACTTTGGAGTTCTGCTGACAGGCGAAAAGATCTGAGGACAACCCCAACACTTGGTGAGGATTTGGAAGGCACTGTCCTTCAGCTCCTATTCCCCTGGTAAGACATCCTTGCAACCGAGCCAGTCTGCTGTGATGTTCTCCTGTCCTAGAATGTACATCGCCATCAGGCTTGCAAAGTGACATTCGGCGCATTGAAAGAGCAGAAGAGACTCCCTGAGCATCCGTGAGCTTCTTGAACCACCCTGATGATTGATGTACGCCATTGTTGTTCAATTGTCTATTAGGATCAGCATGACATGGTTGTGGACATGCTCCTCGAACCGATGAAGAGCCAAGTGTACTGCTCTGATTTCCAGAATATTGATGCTGCACCGGGATTTCAGCAAAGACCACTTGCCTTGAGCTGAGAAATGACCCAGGTGAGCTTCACAGCCCCGGAGGCTGGCATCAGCAGTGATTCTTACTTGGCGTGGATGTCCCAGCTTGAGACCTCTCATGATATTGGTCCTCTGAGTCCACCAATGAACAGAGGACTTTATCTGGTGAGGAATCAGCATCTTTTGGTCTTGGCTGTGTCTGGACGGAGACCATTGTTTGAGAAGGTTTGCCTGGATGGGCCGCACGTGAATCAGTGCCCAGGGGACTGTATCCGCCAGTGAGATCATGGTCCCTATGAGCTGCATAAAGCAGTGAGCTGACAGCTGGTGAGCTGCTTGAAATCTCTTGATGAGACTCTGTAGATCCTCGAGTTTCATTTCCGTTGGAAACAACTTGTTCACTTGTGCCTTGACATCTTCCCCCAGATGGTTCAGGGTCTGAGTTGGAATTAAAGAGCACTGAACACCCTCTGCCACTGCTTGTACCGCTTGACTGAACTGTAGTGCCCTGATGAAAATATTGTCCAAATAAGGGAAAAGCTGTATCCCTTGGTTTCAAAGTCAAGCAATGACCGTCACTAGGACCTTGGAGAAGACTTTTGTGGCAGGAGAAAGCCCGAATGGAAGCATTTTGAATTGGAAGTGATGTTCCCCCACTTTGAATCTGAAATACTGCCTGTGTGACACTTGGATGGGAATGTGTAAATAGGCATCCTGTAAGTAGATTGAGCCAAAAAAGTCTCCTTGATTGAGCTCCCTGATGATGGATGGAAGTGTCTCCATTTGGAAGGATCTGTTGTGCACAAAGTGGTTCAGGAATTTCAGGTCCAAGACTGGTCTGAATCCCCCTGTGCCTTTGGGAACAATGAAGAAAAATGAGTAAATGCCCCGATTGAATTCTGTGGTGGGAACCCGTTCGATAGCCCCTACCTGAAGAAGGTCTGTAATTGCCTGGAGCATCGCCAGTTTTCTGGCTGGGTTGCCTGAAATGGGTGAGGGTACCATATGAAGTAACGGAGGCTTTGAGTCGAACTCGATCAGGTATCCTTTGCTTATGATGTCTAGAACCCATCTGCCTATCGTGGTATGGACCCATTCCTCGTGAAATCTTGAAAGTCTGCCCCCTACTCGAGGATGGGTCTGAAGAGCTTCATTGTGACTTTTTGTTGCTGCCCCTGGTTTCTTGGGTGCCGTCACCTCCTCCTCCTCCTCCTCCTCTGAAGCTACACTGGTTACAGGAGGAGAACCATGTTCGTTTGCCTGCGAAGTTCTTGTTTTGCCCTTTGCTGTAATTTTGGGCACGAAAATTCCGCTGGGGGCCTGTTGACCATGACTTATCTCTATTTTCTGATTGCGGCATGCACACCTTAGATATTTCACCCGATTCTTTCATCACCTCTTTGAGGGTGATCTGAATAGTAGACTTCCTTCATATGGGGCATTCATCAAGTGAATTTTTGAGGAAGTGCCTGCTTGCCAGGCACGAAGCCAGAGGTTGTGCCGAGCTGAAGTCTGATATAACATGGTTCTAGCTGCGCATAGGACTGCTTCCTCTGACACATCTGCCGAATAAGCAGAGACTAAACCAATAAGCCAGAGCTGCTGCAGGGAAGTCTTCTTTTTCTCTGAATCTTCCACCAGTTGGAAAGCTAGGTCCGTGGCTCATGAAAGATTAACTCTAGCTGAGAAAAGATTAGCTGTCACGGCCTTGAGTGAGGTTGCTGAGGCTTGAAAGGCCTTCTTTAAGGATGCATCCACTTTCCTGTCCACTGGATTTCGAAGAGTGGCCCCTCCCTCTGCCAGAATAATCTTGATTAGGTTCAAAATCTGAGGGTCAATTCTAGGGCAATCTTGCCATTTTTCAATTTGCTTGTCGAATTTTAGTAACAGTGATTTGCCGTAGGACTGGATAGGTATGCTCTGGCCCTTGCCATTCCTCTTTTGGCAAGTCCTCGATAGCCGGGGGATAGGGAACGCCATGGCCGGCTTGGAGGAAGATGAGAATCTAAAGGCTGGTTTGGCCTGCTTCGAAGGCGCTGGCAAAGAACCAAGGTGAATCACCTCTATAACTTGTTTGATGAAGAAGTCCAGGTCATCCAAATCAAAATTTCAGGAGGGCATAGTGTTGGAGTTTGAGGAGTCATCTACCAACTCCCCTTTCTTCTGGCGAAGATGAACTGGATTCTGAGGAGGCCGGGGACCTATCTCTGCATCGCTTCCCCTTGAGGGTGTCTCGAGACTTGCTCCAGGACCTAGGTGATCAATATCTTTTCTTTTTCTTGGCGTGATGTGAAGAGTGCTGCTCATTCTCGTCCGACGATGGAGTTCACTTGCAAGTCGCCTTTCTATGGATCCTCTGCTCTGGGGAGTTTGGAGGCTGCAAATCAAAGCATGAGGGGTCCACAGCAAATACTCTGCTCAGTTTTTCTAAAAGATCTGAGGACAGTAAGAGTGTGGCTAGTTGCTGGACTTCACAGGTGGATGTGTTCGCTTCAGCCCGAGTGGCCTGTTGCTGATCCGAACGAGCCGATGAGGTGGAGGCCTCCACTGGATCCTCCGCACCCTGGAGGCCTCCACTTTCTCGCACTTTAAACATAGACAGCCAGCAAAGGTGGCCAATAAGAGGGATTTGCATTTTTGACAGAATACCCTTGAGATATGGGGTCCCCTCCCCCACAGCCTCTTGGAGCGATCCCCTCTGTGGGAAGCCTTTATGAACTAGCGCTGATGGAAAATATCTCCCTCTGTGAGACTCCCCTGTGAACTGGAGCTGCTGTAGATTCCTTTTCCAAAAGATGTTATGTCACCGAGCCGTCATCGACCGGCGGGGGTGTTGGCGTGCTCGCCTTGCTGTTTGCACCTTGCTGCTTGCATTTAGCACCTTGCTGTTTGCCTTTTTCGTGGAGGAGAAGGAGCCATCGTCGACGAGAGGGTTCCCTTTACTAGCTGCCACAGAAAAAAAACACCCCAGCTTTTAAACCCAGCAAAAAACGTCAACGAGAGGGGCTGACCCAGACATTCCTGCCCCAGGATAAAACAACGATGTGAGTTAATCGGGGCAGTTAGTAGGTTTGCAGCTCTAAAACTGAGCCTAAAAAATGGCGGAAGAAGTCCTGTTAGAGAACAGGGCCAGGCTGTGCAGCATGCAAGGCTGAGCCTGGAGTCCATCAACGATGAGCTTTCCCTAGTGGAAAAAGCAGCCGCTGAATAAAGCTCTCCTGAGGATATTCAACAAGTGAAAAAGAATAGAAAAACTTACAGTCTGAAGCCTTCAGCCCTGCCATGAGGTGACAAGAGCTCTGCTACACAGTACCCGCCACTTGGAAGGTAGGAAGTAAACTAGTGTCCACAGAAAGTGGAGGGAAGGATATACAAGCTGCAGAGTTTTTGTTCCTGCATACATTGTGGCATCAGGAGGTACAGCCCATCAGTATGGAAACCCAGAGACCAGCTTAGGAGAGAGAAAGAAACATTTTAATTTCATTCCTCCAAGCATGGCCACTCTTTCACTCTGCTAGTGCTAGCTGAAATTGCTGCAGTCTGTTACTGCGTGCTGATACACTTGACCATGCAATTTACTGCAGCACTTCCGGATTTAGCCACATGTGGATCCTCTTGTTTCTCACACGGAGCTTCTTTTAGGCAGTCCCTCTTCAGTTTAGTTGTTACTGCAGAGAAGCCTCATGGGAAGTCCTTGGACTGTAAACACACGACAGCTACAGAACAACACAGCACCCACTGTGAGTTAGTACGCAGAGCAACTTAAATCTAGATTTGATTAGCAAATCGCTGATTTTGTATCACTAATGGTGATGCAAACCCACTTATTTTATGCCTTGTGAGTAGAGAATTCAGACGTGGCCTTTGTTAACACTATAAATTGCCTTTTGTCCTTTAGGTAGCTGTCAAACCAGGTGACAGCCATAAGAGAGATGCCCACGGACATTTTCATCTGAAGGTCTACCAAATCAAAAGCCAATAAACACCATTCTGGTAAACGTGTCTTTGTCCATGACAACATCAGTATCATCTACTGAACCAGTAAAGTATGTAATTTTCCCCTGTTTTGAATAAGTGCGTCAGAAAGGGTAAGATGGCCACTGTCACGAGGCTCCTTCCCTTCTTTTTTGCAGGAACATTTTGGCAATCTGACCTAGTTAGGTTCAGTTCAGTTTCTTGTTTAGCAGGAGGCAGGATGCTGAAGTGGTGTTAATGCCTTGCGTGAAAAGTGTCATTTGCATGGTTCGAAACAACAGGGCATTTCTGCACTGCAGCACTAAAGGGTTTGTGCCTCACAAACTGTGCATCTTGTTCACAGTGCTGAGCCTTGTCAGCTGGTTTATAAGAGTGGTCATAACTGCGGGTTGTGCTTCCACATTTAAAACAGAAGATTTTCCAATTTTCCAAAATGGCCAGTTTCGTTTGGCAAAATCTTAATGGCAGTTTTTTTTCCAAAAATTGAAGGCAAATCTGCATGTTCTGAACAAACATTAGGCTCAAAATGGAGGGCTCTGCAAAAAAAAAAAAAAGATGGTGTTAAATGGGTCGTTTGTATGATAAGTGGTGCAAATACTTTTTTCACAAAAAGGTGACTCCAAAGTGCTGGTTAAAAAATACAGGTTACTTACCTGTAACAGGAGTTCTAGGAATGGTATATGTTGTTCATCCACACTCATTGGCAGGTATCCTTGCCGCTTTAAATCTTGCCGGAAGGTCTTCAAGCTTGCTCCTCCCACCCACCCGGGTGGTATAACTCTCGGCTCCGCCCCATGACGCCAGATCTGGCCGCTGGAAAGCTCAGGTTGTCATGTCGAGCCGAGAGGTCGGGTGGAGTGGAGTGTAGGATGAACAACATATACCATTCCTAGAACTCCTGTTACAGGTGAGTAACCTGTATTTAGGGACATGGATATGTTGTTCATCCACACTCATTGGCAGACTCCTAGCAGTTCTCCGGGAGGAGGGAGGCAAGACGCACACCCCCAATACTTACTTGGAAAGAGAGACTGGAGAACTGAGGCCCCAAAACCAGCATCCGGCGTGACTCAAGGTCGATGTGGTAATGGGTAATGAAGGTGTTGCTGACTTCCAGGTGGCAGCCCTGCAGATTTCCTGGATAGGGACGTCCCTGGAAGCAGCCACCGTCACAACAGTATGGCGGGTAGAATGAGCTCTTATCCTCTGGGAGGCTCCATGCCCGCCAACTTATAGCAGAGATCTATGCAGGAAGTGACCCACCTGCTTATCGTCCGCTTGGCTGCAGGTCTGCCAGATCGCGGCTTCAGCGTGGGTGACAAACAGCTGGCGAACCTCTCCCCGAATTTCAGCCGTGCGCTCTTTGTAATAAGCGAGCGCCCTTCTAGGGTCCAAAGTATGGAGCCTATATTCGGCCTCCGAGGTGTGATTGGGGTAGAACACCGGCAGAGTCAACACCTGGTTAAGGTGAAACTCCGACACCACCTTCGGAAGGAATTTCGGGTGGGGGCGCAGGACAACCTTGTCCCTGTGGAAGACCAGGTAAGGAGACTCGATGGAAAGCGCCTGGAGCTCTCCCATCCTTCTGGCTGACGTGATAGCCACCAAGAAGGCGGTCTTCCACGACAGGTGAGAGAGAGCACACCTGTGCATAGGTTCGAATGGCTTGCCCATGAGCTTTGCCAGTACCAGCAGTAGATCCCACGGAGGTGGGGGTTCCCGCACTGGAGGGGAAATGTGATCAAGGCCTTTGAAAAAGCGCCAGACCACCTTCTCCTGCGCCACCGACTGCTTCCCGGCCCGCGCCCGGTAAGCAGAGATGGCTGCCAGGTGCACCCTTAGGGTCGTCGACCTAAGCCCTTGATTAGAAAGGGACCATAAATAGTCCAAGATGCTTGCCAAGGAACAGGAGGAAGGGTCCAAGCCCTTGCCCTGACACCAAATGGAAAACCTTTTCCATTTAAAGGCATAGCATTTTCTGGTCGACTCCTTACGGGACGCCTCAACTACATTGAGGGCCTCGTCGGAAAGACCCAAGGCCTGGAACTCTAGCCGCTCAGGAACCAGGCCGTCAGGTGCAGGGATTGAAGGTCCGGATGGAACACCTTCCCCTGATTGACTGAGAGCAGGTCCGGGCGAGCTGGAAGCTGCCGCGGAGTCCTGGAGCTGAGACTGAGGAGATCCGGGTACCAGAACTGGCGAGGCCAGTCTGGGGCTATCAGAATCACCTGCGCCTTGTCCCTCCTCGCTTTGAGCAGGACCCTGTGAATCAGGGGAATGGGGGAAAGGCGTAAAAGAGGCCCGGGGTCCACTGCCTCGAGAAGGCATCCCCTGCAGCGAGCCCTGCTGAGGGGCGGGCATGGAACAGTCTCAGCTCGGCGTTCTCCTGGAGCGAACAGGTCCACCTGAGGTGTGCCCAATGGGAGAACAGATGCTGTACTACCTCCGGCAGGAGAGACCACTGTGGGATGCAGCCCCTATCCGGCTCAGGGCATCGGCCAGGGTGTTGGAGGCTCCTGCCACATGAATGGCTAGAGATCCGCCTCCAGGCTGCGCCACAGTGACCAAATGCGGAGAGCTTCCTTGCATAGAAGCATGGGCGCGTCCCGCCCTGGCGGTTTAGATAGAACATGGTCGGTGGTATTGTCCGCCTGGACTCGGACCACTGACCCGGAGGAACAGAGCAAAAGGCGGTGAGAGCTAGGCGACCGCTCGAGCTCCAGCAGGTTGATGTGGCATCGGGACTCCCGCGGGGACCAGAGGCCATGAGCCGTGTTCCCCAGATGGGCACCCCAACCCATCAGAGAGGCATCGGTCGATAGAGAGACGTCGGCTCGGGCGGACGAACGGATGCCTCCTGCAAATGATCTGGAACGGTCCACCACTGGAGGCGTTCCACATCCCGAGTCACCGACACAAGCTGGTCCAAAGGATCGCGCTGCCAGGACCACTGGCTGGCCAGTCCCCATTGAAGGGGACGATGTTCCAACGGGCCAACGGACCACGCTGGTGCAGGCCGCCATGAGACCCAGGAGGCGCAGGGAAGTCCCGGCAGGGCGCACTGCCCAACCAGAAATGATCGGGCAAAGGAGGAAAGAACTCGCCCTGTCCGCGGGGAGCGCTCTGGCTCGAAGAGAGTCGGGCTGCGCCCGATGAATAGAATCATCTGCTTTGGCTCGAGGTTCCGACTTGGCCTCGTTGATAAGGAGGCCCAGTTGAGAGCAGACCTGGAGGGCCAGATCTCTGACCACTCCGCCTCCTTTTCTGGAGGGAGCTGCTATCAGCCAGTCGTCCAGGTAAGGGTACACCCGGACCTCTCGGCGCCGCAGGAATGCTGTCACCACTGCCATGCATTTGGTGAAGACCCTGGGAGCTGGAGACAAGCCGAAGGGCATGGCTTGGAACTCGAAGAGGGATCCTTCCGCTCGGAAGCGAAGGAATCTCTGGTGAGACGGACGATAGGGACGTGGAAAACGCGGGCCTGCAAGTCCAGAGAGCAGAACCACACCGCGTTCCAAGGATGGTATTATCTGAGCCAGAGTGACCATCCTGAAGGTTCGAGACCTAGGAACTTGTTTAGGTCATGTAGGTCGAGAATGGGCAGCCAGCCCCCGTCCGTTTGGAACCAGGAAGTACCTGGACACAAACCCTGGGTCTGAAGGAGGGTCCGCCACCTCTCTTATCACCTCCTTCTGGAGGAGGAGGCGATGTCGGCTCGGCACGAGCGCCAGTGAGCTGGGGACCTGAAGCCCCCGAGGCGGCGGCTCTGAAGGGTGGTGCCTGCTCGATTCCAGAGGCAGGCCTCTTCCCACCACCTCCAAGACCCACCTGTCCGTGGTAACAGCGGACCAGGCAGAATGGAAGTGCCGGGCCGTCCCTCAGGGGGACACGGAGTAAGGTGACGGGGATGGGGCGACACCCTCAGCCCGTCACTGGGCAGGCTTGGAGGAGGACCGGCCGAGGGACCTCCTGGGCCCTTTCCTCCTGCCTCCTGTTAGAAGCCGGCGGCTTGGGTTTGGGATGCCAAGGCCGAGCCTGCTGGCCCTGGCGTTGCTGGGCAGGCGCGCGGGGCACAGAAGGGCAAAGTGCTTAGGCTGCGGTTTCGGCCTTTGTCCTTCTGGCGGAAGAGACCGAGTCCAGGTAGCATTGGACTTCTCGATCCTCTGCAGGCGACCTTCCACCCCAGGGCGAAGAGGTCAGTCCCCAAAAGGAACATCCGCCAACTTGTGCTGGGTATCGAGTAAAGGTGGATATCCTCAGCCAAGCCGCCCGGCCTTATAGCCACTCGGCCGCCACCGATCTGGCACATGAGTCCCCTATATCCAAAGCAGTCTGGAGCTGCTGTTTGGCCACTGCCCTGCCCTGGTCCCGCACTGCTTAACCATAGTCTGCAGATCGGGGGAAGATGAGGATGACCTCATCCAGGGAGCCCAACAGGGCATGAGAAAAATGTGCCATGAGGGCGGCGAACTGGCCCGGCCTGGCGAAGAGCGAGAGAGGACGCAGCGTAGACTTTTCGCCCGACATAGTCCAATTTCTTGGACTCCTTGTCGGGAGGTTTGTCCACATCCCTGCTATCGTCCATTGACTGACTTCCTGAAGACTCCAAGTCCAGTCGCTTGGAGAAAAAGGAGGAATCATCTTCGGACACGGAAGAGTCCTCGAAGAGCTGCCTCTGGCCTGAGCCACCCTTCACCTGCCGAGGTCGGTCGGGAGTGAGGGTAACTGACAGCCGATGGGGTAGACCCTTAGCCGACCGAGAATCTTTGGTCGGAGCCCCAAATGGTGGCTGTGGGCGGAGGTTCCACCGAGATCGGTGGAGCAGCTGGTTTGGCCGAACAACCGGCCTGGTATAGAGCTCCTCGGATAAGTCGAGGGGTTGTGTCGGCCGCTCCGGTGACAGCCACTTAATGGCCGGGGAAGGCGACGGGGTCGGCTTACTCCCGGCCAGGAGGAGCTGTTGCAACATAAGGTCCTCGTACCATCGACGTAATTTACGCCGAAGCCTCCCCTCGTCCGAGGAGGAGGACGAGGACGAGCGGCGACGCCGCTTACCGCGGTGCCGAGACCGCCTATGACGGTGGGATCGGCTGGACCGCGAAGAGGTCCGAGACCGAGTCCCGAATTTCGAGGTCGGTGCGGGGAGGTGTCGGCGCGAACACGCACTCCCTCCGGCTCGGATGGTCCATCCGAGGGCTCGAGAACCGGAGGCACAAGCGAGCCACAGGATCCCCAACTCCTCCCGGGGGAACCGGGGAGAGGGGAATCTCGGCTGCTAAAGGCGACAGCCCGTCCAACGGGTCGAGAAAAATCTCGACTTCGTCGGTGGGAGTCTCGGTCAACTGACCTGACGGGGACACCGTGAGGCCAGTGGCCGAAGCCGAGCGGTCAACCGAAGTCGACGGTCGACGACTCGGGGAGAGGGACCTTTCCCGCTCCCAAGAGCGTCGACGGAGGGACTTACCCTGTCCTTCTTTTTGGACCGAGAATAAGGTCCAGCAGACGTAGGCCCTTCTCCCTTAGTGGAGAGGGACAGACAAAGCTCCTTAAAAGAAGCCGTGTAGGAAGAACCCAGAGAGAGCGGGATAAATGCCACGGCCGAGGAAGATATGACCCGCCGCCTCCTCTTCGAGGCGATCATCGCTGAGCTGATCCGCCCGGAAACCCGCCGCCCGGACACGCCAACTGGGCCTCCTTGGACTTCACGGAGAAGCGCTTCTCGGGGCGGCCCAGTTGCAATCAGGCAGCCACGGTCTTCGAGGGCGTAGGCCGAGAAAGATGAGCACAGGTCGCAAGCCTGCGGGTCGTGCTCAAGGCCTAAGCAGTATAGACACCGTGGAGTGTGGATCCGTCCGAGACATCTTCTGCCCATGGGCATCTCAAAATCGGGAGTCGATTTGTCCGCCATGACTCACGGGGATCGAAGACTAAGTCTTTTTCGCAAAATTTATTTTAAATCCATAAGCGGAGAAATAGGAACCAGTCTCAAGCGCGGGCGTTAAGGAGGAACCCTGGCTTCCAAGCGGCAAGGAAGATCTGGCGTCATGGGGCGGAGCCGAGAGTTATACCACCCGGGTGGGTGGGAGGAGCAAGCTTGAAGACCTTCCGGCAAGATTTAAAGCGGCAAGGATACCTGCCAATGAGTGTGGATGAACAACATATCCATGTCCCTAGAACTGTCAAATTCCATTTTTTCAAGGTGTATTCCGTCGAAAATGGAAGATCATTGGCCCTATACAGGGGTTTGTGCTTCTACATGGATTTATGCTTGCGCTACTCTCTCGGGTGGGGGGTGTATACTGGACACCTCTTAGCACTTTAAATCCTTACAGTACACTACTTTCAATACAGCTGCTGCTGGCCTTGCCTACATATCTGCAGACGCATACAGCTCTGTGATACATAAGATAATTATACTATTATACAATTGGCTAAATTTTTCTTACAGATTAGTAAAATTCGGAAACAAAACCAAGTAAGCATTAAGCCACAACAAAGGCGGGTTCTACTGGGGAACTAATGCCTGCTTTTGTGTGTGTGTGTGGGGGGGGGGGGCGAGGCCGCAGGCAGAGTGCCTCCAACCAACCAGGCATTAATTTCCCAGTAGAACCCTCCTCTGGAATGGCTTAATGCGCTTGCAACATGGTAAGCACTTCCAGAAATAAGCAGATTTATTATTTGTACTGCTAACTTGTAATGCAAAAAAACCCCCCCCACACACACACAGTTATTATGTTTCTTATCTTTAACAGTGAATTGATAGTACACATTCTGCTGAATATAGTAGCCTCTCTCACATATATTGTGGGTGTAGGAAGGCATTACTTTACGACATTTTGATTTAAGTGTATGGTGTTATTATTGACAAATATGCTTTCATAATTTTTGCAATTATGGTACTTTTTGTCGTAACTTACTGTCTGGATCACTGCTAGACACTTGATTTTTTACCTATGTGTATTACAAAGATATGGGCTGCACTGCATGATGGGGCCATGCTAGGGTACATTTTCATGTTTTGTTCCTGCAGTTCCCTTGGTTGGACAACAGGTGATGGTGAAACAATGCTAGCAGCACAGAACTGTTTTACAGCCATCTTTTGGGCTGCCATGGGGACGGCACTTGAACAAAGAATTTACTCTGGTTCACAAAGAGCAACAGGGCATTACATCACAAAAGAGTACAGTATTATACTGCGAAGTGTATTTGATAACTGTGGAACCCCCTAAGCTTGGTTCCACAATAAGAAGATTATGAGTGTATCCATAAGTGAGTTTATTAAAATCATAGTTTGTTGCGATCTTAACTGATTTATAGTTGTGTTGGACTGTCTCTATACTATGCAGAGGTCTCTTGTAGCTTGTCTGTGTTGTAATCTACGAAATGATATGTATTTTATTGAGAATTGTGCATGCTATTTCTTGAGATAATGCATTTTAGAAACACTGTAATGACTTGATTTAGTCGCTCAATACAGTTGTTTACTACAGCTCTGTGCCTCAGATTGTGCTACTTTCCAAAATGCTGCCCATAATTTCTGTAAATAGTGGCACAAATGAATCAGATTCGGATGCAGCAACTTCAAAGGCATTATATTACAATGGCATGAAAACAAATCAAATGATAACCTCAAAGAAGAGTGAACTGCCTGTAAAGTCAGGCTAACCCCGTTCTTGTGCTTCCCCTATGCCCCAGCCCTTAGGGTGCGGTTTCTAAAATCAGCTGTGGTAAGACACAGGCAATCATTTCCTTCCTTGCTTGTATCGTACAGCAGGAAGAGAACTGCCATCCCCTCCCAGCTGCAGCTCTGAGGCGAGGAAGGCAGCTCACGATGCTGTGTAAACACAAATTCTGGACATCCCATAAACCACTTCTAACAACTCAAGTATAAAGGCGTCTGCAGCCGACTTGTGTGGCTGTGCTGTGGACAGCATGA
Source organism: Neoceratodus forsteri (assembly GCA_016271365.2). NCBI lineage: Eukaryota > Metazoa > Chordata > Ceratodontiformes > Ceratodontidae > Neoceratodus > Neoceratodus forsteri. The sequence continues at coordinate 333,023,382 of CM057456.1, read as the reverse complement.
TTAACTACAAATCTGCAAGGAAGCTACAAAAAAATGTAGCTTCGTCAATGATCAAACTTTATATCATCACAAGACACAGACAAATAGACACACACATACACAGTGCTTTATTTACTTGACGGAAATCTCTGTCAAGAAGGTTGGGATGGTCCTATGACACAATGTAATTTACTTCTACTTGGAATCAGCTAGAAGCGGAGGACACTGCAGGGGTAAGGACCAGGGCCTTTAAAGAGGAAAGCTGCAGGCAGCCTGAAACTTGTGCACACCAAGCTGTCCATCCTCCTGGTCAGAGATCAAGTGCTGTGGTTACAGTGACCCAGAGAACTGGGATGGCAGAAAGGGGAAAGCTGTGAAAATAGGAGTCCTCACCCCCCCCCCAAAATAAATGCCATTTACACAGCAGCAGCGCTTCACTTACTGATCTGTTGCCTTCCGCTGCACTGTGACTTGCTTCACATTTTTTCTGTCTACAACTCCCGAGCTTGATGCGGCACAGATCGCTCTGAGAATAGTGTCTGGGGGCTTGTTGGAAAATGACATCCAAGGGACTTATGGCAGGGAAATAGGGGATTGCAGCGGATCAAGCACATCAGTCGTTCACACCATGGGGTATTGCGCTCGATCCAGTACACGTCCCCTCTTTTTCATCGATTTAGAAACCGGAGTTGGAGCATACTTACCCCGATGCGGTGACTGTCCACACCACCGTCTTTGCAGCGCATCAACCGGAGCGCATGAGTTGATGCGCTACAAAAATGGTGGTATAAACGGGGTGATTAAAAGGCACAAAGCAGCAATATTAGAGGGGAAAGACTATCCAACCAAATAGGTGCAGCCTAGGCACTAGATAAAGTCATGTTAAGCGTTACCCTGTCAAAAAGTAAAACAATTTAATACTAACAAGCCAGCAGAATAGGCCAAATGGTCCGTCTTGTCTGCTCGAAAGCCAGCAACCTAGTGGCTGCTGGCCATACCACCCCCCCAGCCCCCAAGAGAGTCTTCTTTTTATTCAGATTTCCCTTATACCTGTCCCACCCCTTCTTGAAGCCCTCCACTGTGCCTTCTTCCACCAGCCACCCAGGCAGTGCATTCCATGGCTCCACCACTCTCTCAGTGAAAAAATGCCTCCTACGCTCCCCCACCTGTAATTTCCCCCCTCCAGCTTCCACTCATGACCCTGGTAGCTCCCTCTTTAACCTAAACAGCTCCTTGATTCCACTCCTGGTTATTCCTTTTACATACTTGAAAACCTCTATCGTGTCTCCTCTATCCCTCCTCTCCTCCACTGAATAAAGCCCAGGCTCCTTCAGCCTCTCCTTATAAGGCCTCCCCTCCATGCCCTGAATCATCCTCATCACTCTCCTCTGAACCCTCTCCAGCAGCGCTATGTCCTTCTTCAGATGAGTTCTCCAGAACTGTACACAATGCTCCAGCTGCGGCCTGACCAAGGCATTATACAGAGGGAAGATAATGGATCTCGAGAAACTCCACAGAAGGCATCTGCTGATATTGCTCCATGACAGAAATAGAGAAAGGGTATGTCCTCTGTCTGACAAAAGAAATCTTTACTACTGACAGGTGACCTACCGCGACTCGAGATGCCATGAACACAATGCATCACGTATTTCCGGGGACTCTCATGTATAATTTAGGTTGTTTCATTATAAAGAAAGAAAGGAACTCTTGGCCTGGAGGGTGCACATAAGAACACAGCTCCTTTGGGAAAGCAACACATGCCTTATAAAGAAAAAGAAACAAAATTACCCAGGGATGCCAATTCACAGAGGAGTGGTTGTGCCTAAAAAAGTTAAAGAGCTGCAATTAATGAAAATGAATGTTGTGCTCCAAAAGCATGGATTTCCTACTGACCGCAGACCATAAGCGCAGAGGGTGGAGGGGCTCTGCCACCTCACTTCGCCTCACCCATAGCACCTGCTTTGCCTTTTTATAGTCTCCATTTTCTGAGACAGAAGATGCCCATTGCTGTTTGATGTTGTGGCTCAAACTCAGACTATGTGCTCTCTCAAATAAATAACTAGGTTCACTACTTGTGGGAACAATTATGCTGTCCATGCACATAAATTACAGCATACTTGCCAGAGACTGTTTAACTCTTTAATCCTTGGTTGCTCTGATATATGTTACTTCCAAGCCCTTTCACTGTACCGAATGTTATTACCTTCTCTAACATTTTCCAAAAGAGCACACTCTTGAAGCATTTTTTTTTCCGGATCAGATACATTAACTCCTTTCAAGCAAGATGGAAGAAAATACTGGTCAAACCTCAAAGAACTCACTGGTAAAGATCCTAAAACTGTCCCCACCTTGTTAAACTTGGATGGTGTTCTCACTCAGGATCACAGCTCCATCAGAAACGCTTTTAACAAGGCGTTCTCAGACCTGAGTAGTGTCCTCCCCTGACTTCTTCCACCAATCCAGTTCAATCCTTAACGAATGGGCATGGAAACAGCCACCCTCTCATCCTCCCTTCCATTTCAGAGCCGTGTCAGCAAGCGAAGCCAAGAAATCTCTACTAAAAGTCCTAGGGAAATCAAGGACTAGTGGTGACTCCTTGGACCTTACCCTTGTTGCACAGACCTTGGATTAAATACTTGCTCCTCTAACACACATTATCAATACCTCTCTGAGGTTCTCACAGTTCCCGGACAAATGGAAATCTGCCTTAGTGACACCTGTTTTTAAGAGCGGGGATTGAACCTTGACTGGAAACTATAGACCAATCTCAATCCTCCTGCCACTTTCTAAAGCACTTGAAAGAATAGTAAAGGGAAGGGAACATTGTTTAACCAGGGGTAGCACACTAAGAAAAAGCTTGTTTCCAGATGCGACCTGGGAGCACAAGGAAGTTAAGTGACTTGCTCAGGATCACGCAGTATGCACCTAGGCGGCTGTGGGATTCAAACCCAGGTCTCCAGATCTGCAGCTCAGAGCCTTGACCCACTGCGCTATACTACCTCCCTAAATAATAGTGGCTGATCAGTTAGGTGAGTACCTTGAAAAATACCAACTCCTATGCCCACATCAACATGGGTTCCACAAGAGTCAGTACCACAACAGCACTCCTCGAGTTCACAGGCTATATTCACAGTGCACTGGACCAAGGTACCCTAGTTGGAGCAGCTTTCACTGACCTAATGAAAGCGTTCGATACATTAAACCACTACCTCCTAATCGAACAGCTAGCATCCTTAGGCCTCTCAGTTGATACTGTGGCATAGTCCAAAGTTACCTGCACGCCCACTCTCAGTGAGTCAAGATTATGTTCTCTTGGACAGCAGATCTGTCCACTCTGGAGTTCCACAAGGAGCTATACTCGGCCCACTGTTATACAGCATATTCGTAAACCGGCTACCTTACATCTGCCAGGGAAACATTCTGCTTTACGCAGACAACGCAGTCCTATTTACCAGTCATCCTGACCCTAAAGAACTGGAGAACAGCCTACAAAGGAATTTCATGGAGGTAGAGAAATGGTTCGGTGAACAAACTCATCATGAACTCCAAGAAAACTAAAACAATGATGTTCTCCAGCTCCAAAAGCAAATACAAATCCTACCAGCTCTCCATCCTAAACTCAGTGGGTGGACCTCTAGAATTGGTCCAGCCCTTTAAATACCTGGGAGTTACTGCTGACAGTACCTTGTCCTACTCTGAACACACTGACTCTATAACCAAGGCAGTCAACACGTATTGGACTTCTATATAGGCATAAGACTTACCTAACTGCATAGGCCCTTAATATAGTCATTCAGAGCTCCGTGGTTTCGCTTGTAGACTATGGCCTAGTGATCTATGGCTCTGCCACCAACACAGCCCACCACCACCTCAAAGTGGCTTTAAACAGTGCATGTTGGCTTGTAACTGGAGCTGCTAGGCTCACACACATTTGCGACCTTTATGCGCAGGCTAACTGGCTACAGTTCACAGGTAGACTCAGGTATCAACCCTGTATTATGGCTAAAAAGGTAAGCCTAGGTCTTGTGTCCCCTGGGGTACAGAAGCTACTCACCCCTTATGAGTCTAATCACTGGACTAGAAGTTCTGAATGTCTGATTTTCAGCATTCTCCACGCCTGTACCACGCTTGGGCAAAGGTCTTTTGTGCACCGAGCTCCTAAATGGCTTAACAATCTTCCTCCTGACATCTCCATCTTGAGTAAAGTAGGCCCCTTTAAAAGAGAGAGCAGAAATTACCTTATTGTGGCCGGCCCGGTGGTGCTGGACGCCACACCTCACGCCACGCTGGCGACCCATGTTTGGGAGCAAGTAGGGGTTGTCATGGGTCAGCGGAGGGGGGGAGGGAGATGGATCAAGCATCTGATGGACTACTCAGCATCTCCGGAGGGAGGACTTGGTTGCTGTGTGCCTGACCCCTAGCGGTGGCTGGGGGTCGGCATCATGGTACCACAATTGCACGGGGGTGGAGCGTGGCTGAGGCCTGAGGTGATGAGCACAGGAGCGTGCGCGTCCACGTCACTGACGTCACTGCACGCTGTGCACCATAGGGGTGAAAAATCGGGGGAAAAGGGTGTCCTGGTTGCTGCGACTTGATGGCCGTCCCGCGGCTGCCCCATTCTCAGAAGGGGATCACTGGAACTGGATCCTATACTGACGGGTGAGTTGGGGGCTCCCCTCTATGGGGGGTAAGCCGCGGGGGAAGAAGGTGATCGCCTCTCAGGATGAGGCTGGGGGACAGACCGGATGGTGGCCAGGTCCTTGGGGGGGGGGGGGGATGCCTGGAACAGAGGTGCAGACCAGGAAGCCAAGGAGAAAAAGTATAAAAAAAAAAAATTACCTTACTGAGAAATCCAGTTGTGATTGCTTTCTTTAATCTCTTCTCCCATTATATTTACTTGGACTTTATATAACCTTCTACCGTTAGGTCTCTTTCCCCAGACTCCCAGCCCCCTCACTCAACCCCCCCACCTGCCTTTTTTTTTTCAGTGAAATGTTTCATTAAAAATTTTTTCTTATACAAAATGAAGAGGATGCATGAGAAATAGGCAATACAATATCTTTACTAACCACTTCTCATTCAATTCACAGTATTCAAAAATGCCCTCTCTGAGGGATTCAGCATTCTTATCTGGAAAATACCATGCCCAAACACATGCTCTCCAATGTCTTCCCCATGTTCTGTCCTTACGAGTATCCTGCTAGCACAGACGTCAGCGCGTCCACGCACACTGCGTGGTGATATCCTGACATCATACAGTCAAATGCCTAACACTTGAAAACCACAAAAATACAAGCCTCAGTCTAAGCGTGCTGCGTGATGACATCATGACATCATAAACTCAAATGCCTGGTGCTCGAAAAGTGTAAAAACATAAGCCTCAGTTCAAAACTGAGCTGACCTACAAACAAACTATGGTAATGTTAATCTAACACACAATGTAAGTAACCATTCATTCAATTTCAGTTTGTTCTTAAGTACTACATACGAAGTTGCCAGCAGATAAAGCAGGGATCACGCTTAACTTTTTTTTTTGCATTGGCTCAGCTGGGAAAGTGGTACCAATTTGCACTGCCCCCCCACCCAAGATTTACATGGGCACCACGTTATAACGGGATTGCTGGGGAGAGGGAAGGACTCAAGTCTCCTAACCTTTTTCCAATTACTCCCTATTTTCCAGTGGCACACACTCCCTCTTCTCTATGAGCCCTCCCTGTTGTCTAGTGGCATCCCTTCCCTCTCCAATTCCCCACAAGTTCTCCATGGGGTCCAGTGCCCCCCCACCTTCCCCATGAGTTCTCCATGGGGTCCAGTGCCCCCCCACCTTCCCCATGAGTCCTCCATGGTGTCCACTGACAACTCTCTTCCCTTCCCTATAAGTCCTCCCAGGTGTCCAGTGGCAACCGTTACTCCCCAGAGCATCCCAACCCCACACTATTCCCTGATGGCAACTGAAACAAACCCTCCATTCACATTCTTGTCCGGCCACTATCTGACTCTCACAACTAAGGTTAAAAAAAAAACAAAAAAAAAAACTTTCCCACCCATCTCAACTCTACCAACCTCCCTCCCAGTCTCCTTAGCAAGTTGCCAAAAGTTCTGAAGTATGTGAATAAAATCTTTAATGAAGCATGCCACCAATAGTATTTCAACAGTCTCAACACAGGTCCCGAATGCCAGCACTCTCTCCCAGTGCTGCCTTGTGATAACACTAGAGAGAGAGAGAGAGAGGGACTGCTGGCATTTGAGCCCCGTGGAGAGACTGTTAAGATATTATCAGTAGTGTGGTGTCCTAAGGATTTTATTTGCATACTTTTTAACTTTTGGTGAGTTGCTAAGGGGACAAGAGTAGGAGGGTTGTGGAGCTGGGATGGGTGGAGGGAAGGTTTTATTTTATTCCCCCAACGGGCAAGTCCAGGAGAAATCACACTGGCCTGAAGCAATTTGCACTATGCCCACGTAAATTAATGTTAAGGGTGAACCCTGTAAAGGCCCTCATGGTCCATCAAGTCTGCTCGATTGTGCAGCTAGCAGCCCTTATACAGCAGCTGCCTCTCCCTGCCCCCCCCCCGAGTGATCTTCCCCTTACCCTGTCCCATCCTCTTTTGAAGCAGTCCACTGTTCTACAGGATACCACTTCCTCTGACAATGTGTTTCACCCAGACACCACCCTCCCCATAAAAAAGGGTCTCCATTTCCCTCCTGAACCTTCCCCCTTCCGATCTCAGATTGTGCCCTCGGATGTCCCTTCCCCTCCTTAATTTGAAAAGCCCCTCCGTGCCTGCCTTATTTATTCCCTTCATGTACTTAAAGGTTTCAGTCATGTCCCCCTATCCTTCCTCTCCTCCAGGGAGTACATGTTCAACTCCCTCAGCCTGCTCTTGTAGGGGAAGACCCCTAGCCCCTGGATCATTTTTGTTGCCCTGCACTGCACCCCTCCACTAACCTAATGTCCTTCTTCAGGTACGGTCGCCAGAACTGCACGCAGTACTCCAGGTGTTATCTAACCAGTGACCTCTGTATAGCGGCAGTATCACCTCACCCCTTCCTGGAGGCTATGCCTCTGGCAGTACAACCCAGCATCCTGTTGGCCTTTGCAGCTGCCTTTCTACACTGTGCCGAGTTGTTCATTGCTCCCATTATGATCACCCCCAGATCCTTCCTCTTCTGTCTTGGCTAGCTGAATTCCCCCTCCCCCAAGCTGGTAACTCCTCCTTGTGTTTTTTGCACCAAAATGTAGTTCCTTGCATTTCTTGGCATTGAACCCCAGCTGCCAAGTATTCAACCAGGCCTCCAATTCTGCCAGATCATCTTGCAACCCCTGCCACCCTTCTAAGTCATCCACTACTGCTCCCATCTTGGTGTCGTCTGCAAACAGACTGATCTTGTTCTTGATGCCTGTTGAGATGTCTGCTACGAAGATCCCAAACACCGGCCCCAGTACAGAGCCCTGTGGCACCCAGCTTATCACCACCCTGGGATATGGGAGCTCCCCTCCCACCACCACCACCCTCGTCTCTCTCCCTTGCAGCCAGTTCACTACCCATTCCACCATCTTCACTCCCGCCCCTGTTCCTTACAACATACTTCCAAGCCTCCCATGTGGCACCCAGCCCCGGAGACTGGCATCAGTGGTGACTCTGATCTGGTGAAGGTGTCCCAGACTGAGACTCTTCATAATGTTGTTCTGCTGAGTCCACCATATCAGGGATTCCTTCACCTGGTGGGATACTTGAATCCTCTGCTCCTTTGTGCCCCTTGATTGGAGCCATTGCTGGAGGAGACCTGACTGGAGAGGTCGCATGTGGACTAGTGCCCAGGGCACTGAGTCTGCCAGGGAGACCATCGCCCCTATGAGCTGCATTAAGGAGCGTGCCGGCAGAGATTGGGCTGCCTGGAATTTGAAGATGAGGGCCCTCAGTTCTTTGAATTTCGACTCTGTGGGGAAAACTTTGTTTTGGATCGTGTTGATAATCACCCCCAGATGGCTCAGAGACTGAGACGGTCGCAGAGAGCTCTTCTTCAGGTTAATTACAAACCCCAGAGAGGAGAGGCACTGGGTGACCTCCATCACTGCCCAAACTGCTTGATCATACCCTGAAGCTTTGATGAGAATGTCGTCCAGGTATGGGAAGAGCTGGATCCCTTGCATTCAGAGGCAAGCGACTGCTGTCACTAGGACTTTGGAGAAGACCCTGGGAGCTGTGGACAGGCCGAAGGGCAGCATCGTGAATTGAAAATGGTGACCTTCCACTTTGAATCTTAGAAATTGACTGTGTGCTTTCCGGATGGGGATGTGCAGATTGGTATCTTGTAAAACTACTGAGGCCAAAAATTCCCCCGATGGATTTCTCGGATGATGGAGGACAGGGTCTCCATCTTGAATGTTCTGTGACGAACAAAGCCATTTAGAAACTTGAGATCTAGTACTGGCAGGAAGCCCCCTGAGCGTTTTGGCACTATGAAGAATAGGAGTACACCCCTCTGTTTCTTTCTGGAGTGGGGACTTGTTTGATTGCTGCTGCCTATGTGAGATCTGTAATCACTTGCAAGTCGACGCTCATTTACTGAGTTGCTTGAGACTGTGAGGGCACTCTCATTGGGGGCGGGGGCCAGGAATCGAACTTGATGAAGTAACCTCGTGGATTACATCTAATACCCACTTGTCCGTGGTGGTGCGGACCCATTCCTCGAAAAAGCTGGAAAGCCTGCCCCGATGCGAGGATGGGTCCGTGACTTCTCACTGTGTTATTTTCTGGAGTCGCCGTTGGCATTTCGGGTGCCTCCTCTGCACCTCGGAAGCTGCGTTGGTTGCGCGAGTTGAACCAGGAGAGTCAGTCTGGAGCCAACTTGTTCTGCCCCCTGGAATAATTTTGGGCACAAAAATTCTGTCTGGGACCTGAGGCCCAGGGCTTGTTCCTTCCCCGGGCTTGCAGCATTTGCACTTTCGCCGTTTCTCCAGATTCCTTGACCACCTCCTTAACAGCTGAGCCGAAGAGAATGCCTCCTTCTTAAGGGGCGTTGACCAAATGCATCTTCGAGGAGGCATCTGCCTGCCAAGCTCACAGCCATAAGTTGCGTCAAGCTGAGGTCAGGTAAAATATAGCCCTTGCTGCGTACCTGACAGCCTCCTCCGATACGTCAACCGAATAGGCCGAAGCTAGCCCCATGAGCTGTAAAATGGGCTGGTCTTCTCTGGCTCATCAGCAAGCTGGAATGCCAGATCAGTGGCCCAGGAAAGTGCAGCTCTAGCCGAGTAGAGGTTAGCCATAGCTACCTTGAGGGAGGTTGCGGTGGACTGAAAGGTTTTCTTTACAGAAGTGTCCACTTTCCTGTCTACCGGGTCCCGCAGGAAGGCTCCGCCTTCTGCCGGGATCACCGTCTTTTTCTTGAGGTTTGAGATAAGAGGGTCTATCCTAGGGCAGTCGAGCCATTTCTCCAAAGGCTTCTTGTTGAATTTCAGGAGTTTGGTTAGGCGCTGAGGGATGGGGAAAGAATGCTCGGGTCCCTGTCATTCTTCCTTTAAGAGGTACTCTGTGGCCAGAGGGAGGGGAAAATCTGTCACTGGCTTTGAAGCTGACACTAGTCGGAATGCTGGCTTCCCTTGCTTGGGCTCTGGAGGAGAAGGAGAGCTCAAGTGGATCTCCTCTGACACCTTTTTAATGAAAAAATCTAGATCTTCCAAATCGAAATTTCTGGCTGGTGAGGCGTCTGAATCGGAATCCGAGTTTGGGAGTTCCCCCTCTTCTAAGGATGTATAGTCGGACCCTGTGGGGGATCTATCTCGTCTATGCTTCCCACGGGCTGCGTCCCTGGGTCTGGAGGTACTCCTGGATCTGGGTCTCTTCCTCCTATCGTGCCGTGAAGCATGGGGGGGTCCTCGTCCAAGGATGAGGAGGGGGTGCACTTGCATGTGGCTTTCCTATGGGACCTGGGCTCCCAAGACTGCTGAAGGACGTCGAAACATGCGGGGTTGATGGCGAAGGCTCTATTCAGTTTCTCTATCAGATCTGGGGCTAGGGCCCCAGCCGAGTGGCAATGTCCTTCTAAGGAGGAGGGCTGTCCCTGACCCCTGAGCTGGTCTCGCGGATCTTGAGATTCTGAGGCAGATGATTCGTCCGCCTCGTCCCGAGTTGGAGAGGTTGCACTGTCACATTTCACACACAGAGACCCTGCAAATGTGGCCAGCATGGGTGTTCTGCACTTGTGGCACTTTCTGCCCCTGGGGGGTCTGTCCTTAGTGGCCCCAACACCGTGACACAAGGAATTTGAAGGAACAATTTTATATTGCCTGTAAAAATGAGCATAGTGCTATCCTGTCCCTTTAAGGTTTTGATGGATGTTGCTGAGAAGAACTGAGCTGGTGGAGGCTCCTTTAAGGCCTTGGTGCTTTGTTGTGCTGGATTTAAGCCTTGGTGCCCCCCCCCCCAATCCAAGATCCGTCGATGAGCTGAGCCACAGTGCTCATTGATGAGAAGATGAAATGCCTGCTCCCTTTGCCCCCTAAACAGCCTGCCACTGTAGCACTACTGTTCCTGCGGTAATTTTCCTGTGTTGGAGAGCCTAATGAGATAATGCGGCTCTCCGACCAGCAGGCGCGTTGATGGCTTGCATCCTGGAACCATCGACAAGAGAGAGAAGATCGGGCGCCCGTCGTCGAGCTGAATCCTCCTTTTGCTCGTCGACGCCTTGGCTCCCTGCTGGCGACGCCTGGGACCAATTCTGGTCCATGGTCTCAGCGCGCCGCAAACTGTAAGCACGCATGCTTGGGGGGTCTCAAGCGCGGGAAGTGGCTGCTGGCGGTGAGGAAGAGCAGGGAGCCTGTCTGTACAGCTTGCAAAGCTGAGACTGGGGTCCTTGCAGTAGCGCTCCGGAGCGCTAATTAGTAGTTGAAGAAAAAACAGAAGTAAACTCACTGGCTTCAGGTCTGTCACTCCTGTGACAGAGGTCCTGCAGAGCTCCTGCCACTAGACAGGCAGGAAGTAAACTGACGTCTGGAGGAAATGAGTGGGAGGATATATACCCTTCCTGCAGAAGTCTGTATACCTGCCTGTCACGTGGTTCCAGGAAGGACCTCCCAGAAGTGATAAGCCCGGAGACCAGCTTTAGGAGAAAGAACAGCCTCTCCTTCAGGATTGTCTCCATCAGTTTTCCCACGATGGATGTGAGGCTTACTGGTCTGTACTTCCCTGGCTCATCCTTGGGGCCGCTCTTGTGGAGGGGTACCACGTACGCCATCCTCCAGTCCTGAGGTACACTCCCCAAGTCCAGGGAGGCAATGAACAGGTCTGCCAAGGGTTCTGCAAAGACTTCTGCCAGCTCCTTCAGCACCTTGGGGTGAATACCATCTGGCCCAGGCATCTTGCCCACCCCCAGTGCCTCAAGCCCTCCAATACCCTGCCACTGGGATTTCCCATCTGTCACCTCCCCATGCCTATCCTCCCACCCCCCACCCCTTGGGTGTAGCTCCCTCTGTCTTCAGTAAATATTGAGCAAGTATTTGTTGAATGCATCTGCCTGTTCTGCCCGTTTCCACCCCCCCATCTCTCTTAATCCTTATCATCTGGTCCTTACAACTCCTTTTCTCCCTGATGTACCTGTATAAGTCCTTCTCCCCCTCTTTCATGCCCTGTGCTAACCTGAGTTCCCTGGACACCTTGGCTGCCCTGACTGCCCTTGTCACCTCCCTCAACTCCTTCAATTAGTCCTCCCTTCTCCCTGTTTTTTGTACCTTCTAAAGGTGGCTCTTTTCTTTCTTACTTTTTCCATGACCCCCCACTCTCACCCAGCTAGGCTTCTTGGCCCTAGCCCTCTTACTCTGGACCCTTGCACATGTTATGGTTGCCTCTTCAATTCCCAGTTTAATGACCTCCCACTTCTGGTTAGTGTCCGTATTTGGATGGATCCTGGCCAGATACCCCTGTACTATTTCCCTCTTCCTCCCGAAGTTGGCCCTCCTGAAGTCTAACACCCTCATGCCCGTTCCTACTCCCCCTTTCCCCATGTTTATCGTGAACCACACTGAGTGGTGGTCACTTCCCGCCAGAGGTTCTTCCACCCCCAGCTCCCTCACAAACTCTAGTTTAAACTAGTTCACTTTTCAGGGTCAGGTCCACTGTGGGGGGGTCAGCATATCATTAGTCCCCCACAATAGCTAATCAAAACAAAACTTTTCAGAAAAAACAATCAATCAAAATAACAATCAAAAAACCTTGGCCATAGCGGACCTCGTCATTGTTCCCTTAATCTGTCTGTAGTAGGTGCCTTCAAATTGAAAAATATGAGGTTGGCTAAACTAATCTGAAGGGAAGTAGGAGGGGAATCAGATGGCAGTAGCAAAAAGGTGTCAAAGATACAGTAACGCACAATGTCCACCCAAAACTTGGGAAAACTGAAGATTGGGGTTTTGGGGCCAGCACCAGGAAAGAAGTGTCCCTGCGAGTGCTGTGCCTAATTGTTCCAGTGTTTACAGACTAAAGGAGTTATCAAATAAACTCAGGGATGAGAAAAGACAGAGAAGACAAATGATTATGTGCACTGCTATGCATGCCATTTATGTTATTAAAATGCCCATGTGACAAATCTTATAGTGGACATAATATGAATAATATCGACAAGATCGAACAGACAGAAATGTTTGATGGAGTGTGCCGAAACTCAAAGGTGGTAAATAAATTCATGGATGTTATTAGGAGGCACTTCTCCCAGAGCATGGTGCACCTCTTGAAACAGCGTACCTGAAGACAGTAGAATGACTTTCTGCTTACAAAGGGAATCACTGGGTACCTTGGATAGGAGGCAGAGTGGAAAATCTCTAAAAATCAGTACATGTTTTGACAGCATACTTACTGGTCCGTGCTTATGAAGTGGGGGGAGGAGGGAGAGTAGGGGAAGGCTTGACGGACCCAGTGTCCCTTCTGACCTTAAAGAGCAACAACCGTGATCCATGTCTGACAGTCCCTCACGCCCCCACATGATAGCAGACCTAATATGTCTCAAAGAGTCTACTTCACAAACTGTTGTAATGCTTACTTAATTTAGGGGGAGGGAGTGTAAATTCAGCTCAGATGCCCAATCCCCTCATCCTTCTGGTACCTCTAACAGCAACGCCCACCCTTGCACCACCCCCACATTCCCATATTTTGTAATGTATTCGTTTGCAGAGCATGCTTCATTCATTACAATGGAAGCAGGGTTAAAGTTCATTTTTTAATATTTTAAAGGGCCATTGTGGTCAAATAAAAGTCACAGCTCCACCAACAAGAGCCTTGTTGTGTGATTGTCTTGTTAGAATAACATACTCAGCCTTCGACTTTGTACTTTATTCACTCAGCAATCACACTACTGCCTTGCACAGAGAGCCAACTAGCATGTTATTACTGAATTTTCAAATGTGGGCAGCTACTAAAAATAAAATGTTTAAATCTATTATATTAATAACCATTGTTTAGTTTTAGTATTTCCAGTTTTTTTTTTAACTTTCTGGTTATTGATCTAGTAAATATTTCAGATAATGCAGTACACGTTTTACTGGGTCAATCTTTTTTTGCCCCCTCATTTTTTTTTTCCTTTTTTTTGCCCACCATTACTCCTCACCAGTTGCCATGTCCTCTTTTCACCTGTCCAAGCCCTTCTGCCCACCCTAGGACTCCACTGATGGTCAAACACAACAACTGCCTCTACTTGACATCTTCTCCAGAATATTGACGCACAGTAGCTCGCAGTTTGTTCCCTGTGGGTGGGACCAACCAGCTTCCCAGGCTAGGAGATGGATACTTCACTGGGTGAGATCCAGGAAGGAGGAGCTGTCGAGGTGCGGTAGGAGCAAGTAGGACCCTACTGTGGCGTGGGGAGGGGCGACTTCATTTGACTGGGGCTGCTGGGGGTATTATTTCCCAAGAAGCCCTCCCTTATCCCTCCCCAGCTGTAGTCCTGAGGACTGACCTGGCAGAACACCTATCAAGGCCCGTTGCACGGGTGTATGAGCCCCTTCCTAGCTTCAGAAGTCCACGGATGATGGCCTCACTCTGGTTGTGAGATACCTCTGCATCACTCGTCAGGCAAGCAAGTGTATGCTAACATAAGGCTGCTCCAGACAAACCACTTATTTCTTCAAACCCACCCCCCCCACAAAGAAGGTGGCAGTTGTGCCAGTGAAAAAGTGGTGCTCTCCCTCCCTGAAGCAGGAGGCGTCTGACACAAATACAAGAACCCCACCTCACCAGCTGGCACCAGACATCTCAGGCTTGGGGTGCAAACCTGGATCATCTGCATGGCAAACAGTAGCCTTACTGCTGCGCTAGCTGGCCTTTTTACTGGGTCCTTCAAACCGCATCCGTCTCTAACTGACCTCACAAATACTGGGTCTGTGACATCACACTCTGTTGCCAGTGTAAGAAAAATGATATCAGAATCAAAGCCACAGGAGGGGGGACTCAGTTTAACTTGCCTTCGCAGTTATTTTTTTTTAAACTTTCTTTATTTATAGTTTTTGATAAAAAAAACCTTACACACGCACAGTATCACATGTTTCTGGGTACATATCAAGACTGAGAAGATGCCAAACATGTATATACAATCATCAAGGTAGACACATCCTTTACATCATTATATTCTCGTTAGATACCTGACTTTATCTGACCAACTTTCCATATAACTTATATTCCTATTGACATATAAGAATATGTATCTTGTTAAAAAAGAGAGACTACAGCATCCCCCAAATGGAACAAACCAATTGCCTCCCTATTAGTATTCCCTTTATAATTTGATTCTTTAGAGGTATTAACTTCAAGTTACTAATATCTGATTTTGCTTTTATTTAAAGTGATAGGGAACCATAGCTTCTAAGGAATAAAGTATTGAAACTCATTTGTCATATAAAGCACCCACCTCCTCCAGATTAACTCAAATTTGATTAGACTTTTATTAAGAGACGCTGTGAGTGCCTCTAATCTATATAAGTTAATCATGATTCTGCCACCCTGTATGGTGACCTCCTTTGTGAGAGCCAATTTTTGTGATTAATTTTGTGCAGCTAAACATGCCATTTTAGGAATTTACTTGTATTAGGGTCCCTACAGCCTCTAGGGTACTCCATGAAAAAATACAACAAGGAGTTAATTGTAAGTTCGGGTTAATTATGTTCTGTAGGGTTCGCTGTAGCTCCTTTAGAAATTGTTGAATTTTTGGACAATTCCAAAAAATGTGACCCATAGTTGCTGGGGAGTGTCCACATTTCCTCCAGCACAAAGAGGCTCCCTCTCCTTGATATCTTCCCTGAATTGCTGGCATTCTAAAAAATCTGATAAAGATTTTCCATGCAAATTCCTTCCAGCTAACGGCTGAAGTCCCCCACTGTATTCTCTGGGTTGCCCATTGCCAGTGTTCTTCCCATATCTGAATTCCCAGGTCCCCTTCCCATATCTTTTTAATAACTTGGATAGAGTCTCCCTTCCAACTAAGTAGGGCATTATATATGACTGAGATTATATGTTCTCTGGGTGGGTTTCCTTCTATAGCTGATTTAAATATTTTTGCTATCTGGGGTGGCACCTTTCTAGATGGTAGCTGTGCTTGAAGTGATCTGATATATGCTCTAATCTGGAAGTACCGAAATCTGTCCTTCCAGGGTATTTCATACCTAGTAACTAAAGTTTGAAAGTCCAGGATCTCTTCCCCCTCTAAAAAGTGCCAGATTAAATGTAGATTTCTCTCCTCCCATTTTTTAAAACCTTCATCCCAGCTGGTGGGGGCAAAGGATGTCAAATAGGGCACTGATAACATCAAATATCTCCACCCTTTAGCCTTTTTATCTGATAGAGTTTTGTGCCAGATACTCAAAGTGACCTCCGTATACGGATTCTCTTCTCCCCCTGTGTCTTTACTCCTTTTTTGTGAAAGCAGGGCACTGTTTAGATTTTCCCAACCCCCCTCACCTATTTCTATAGTTTTCCATCTGGCTGTATACGTATTGTCCAGCCAGTACATGATTGTTCTAAGTTGGGCTGCTTGATGGTATAATCTCAAATTGGGAAGTGCCAATCCCCCCTCTCCTCTCGGGATCTGAAGAGCCGAGAAGCGTATTCTTGGCCTCCCTTGGCCCCATAAGAAGCGAGAGATCCTTCTGTGCAACGTCATAAAATATGAATCCGGGATAAACATGGGCAATGTCTGACTTAAATATAAAAATTTGGGGAGTAACACCATTTTAATTGCCTCTATTCTTTGCACCAAGGGAATGGGAGTCGGAGCCCATCTTTCCAAGTCTAATTTAAGTTTTTCCAGGGTTGGGTTAAAGTTGAGTGTAACAAGCTGACCTACATCAAAATTAAGGAGGACCCCAAAGTATCTGATAGATGTACGATCCCATTTGAATGGGAAAGACTCAACCATCTTCGTTGAGGGTATATATTGCCTTCGCAGTTATTACCTGACAGTGCAAGGGGCATTCCACTGTACATGGCGTAACAACGAGTAACTTCTGGTTGGTAGCAGACGAAGGAGGTTGTGCTCCCTAAGTAGAGCACTTTGGACTTTCGCAACATCCATGATCCCCTGAACACTATAGCCACAGGTCAACAATCCATGGACCAAAACACTCTCCCCACATTCACATGAAAATTAGGGGATCTGGTACTCCCAATGAAGTGGGGCCATTACCCCTTATAAGACATGACGACTCATTCACACCACTGCAGCTGGACATATGATATGTCCACTGGGAGAGGCAGGGACTGACAGGATTTGCCCAATGTCTGGGTTCAAATGGCTGCATAACCTTGGCAGCTATGTGTGCTACATATAGGTTGTGGAGAAGAACACTTCTGATTCCTGCAGACTAGGCATTTTATCTTATCCAGTCTATGAACACTGCTGACAGACTTGGAAACCTTCCTTTATGACACAGTGACACTGGTAGCTAAGCTTAAATACATATCGGTCCGTACAAGATCCTCATAAAGGATGGTGATCCCAGAAACAAGGTTACAGAAAGGGTGGAAAGTTACCTCCTCCCCCACATGGAGACAATACAACCGGAAAATCGGACGTCACCCATTTTAGTACCAGATCCATTTCCTCCTCACTGGAAGGGCCTATTTACAGAAAAATGGAACAGCAGTACTTCTAAGGTGGACTGGGAAGCAGCACATGGGAACACCGAGTCCATGACATCACTCCTGTGAATAAGAACTGTCATCATTTCACTTGATGAGCACATTATTGCCAGGGGTTTGTCTAATTTTAGGGGGAGGGGGAATACGGAGACACAATGGTTCATTCTGCATTTCATATCCGTAGCACCTTTCTGAGGAGTGCCAATGTTTGTTCCCTGTGCTCCGGGTCATTTTGTAATGCAATGACTTGACTTAATAAACATTTCATGAAGTTAAAAAACAAACAAAAAAAACAAAGCCACTATGAAATCAGTTAGGGACAGTCAAATTGGGGCAGGGCTACCCCAATGAGGCATAAACCCTAGAAAGAAAAAGTGTTCTCTAGTAAAATGTAATAGTTAAAACTATTATGTTTGGCAGTACATACTGGAGCGCACTGCTGCTCTTAAAGAGAGTCTGCACAGATGAACAACTCCTGTCAGTACCTGTGGCTCAGTAGGCTACACGCTTGCCTCTGGATCTGGAAGACTGGAAAGTCATAGGTTTTGGCACCACACCTGGGTTAATGCTCAATTTGGACACAGTAATGTAGCACTAGGGGGTGCTGCACTGTTGAGCTGCCGTCATGAGACATTAAGTGCTCTAGCAGCTGGACACCTGCTTGGAAACTGGGAGCTCATCTGTTCAAACCAGTTACAGCCAACTCCTTCCAGTGTGACCCTGAGCAAGTCAAAACCTCAGTGCTCAAGTCCACCCAGCCATGGAAATGGGGAGAAGCAGAACCCAACAGAAACGAGATGCTGCATCTCAGCTGGGCAGTCCTGGGTAAATAACTTGTGAAATAAAGTAAAATAAAACAGAGGTCCTGTCTGACTATCTCTGGTGACTGTCCAGGTGGAAGTTACAGCAGCTGTGCAACAAAGTTGGGCAAAAATTGGGACCCTACCTTTTTTTCTAATTATAAAAGATTCCAAATATCTTCCAGTTTTATGTGGTGGTAAAATGTTCTAGTTCCACCAAAATTTTGGCTTAGAAATACCACAGTACAGCTGGAAAGGGGTTAGGATTGAAAAATTAAAAAAATCACAGCACGCAGCATAGAGGTACCTAGACAAGTACATTTGAGAGGTATGCTAATATTTTTAATAACTGTAGCTGAAACTATCTTTTTGGAAAAATATTCTTCATTGCACTACTGCCTTAAAGCTCCTACTTCACTTATTGTAAGAGTAGGGCATGTTCCCTGGTGTCCTGTCCAAAATTCCACCTGCCAATTAAACAAATCAATGTAACCCAACCTCCAGGTCACAGTGGAAACAAGCTTTCACTTCAGAGTGCTATTCTTGGTCAATAATTATAAATAAATAAGCTCCTCTTGTAACACAGGCAACCTACTTGGGGACTGCAAGTGTCTGTTAGTATCCAAACCAGTGATATGACTTCCGACTTGTGTGACAAAAGGGACTGACCTGAGCTGGCACCATCGCCAGTCTTAGTAGTGGAAGGAGTGGCCCATCATGAAAAAAGGCTGAACTAGTAGTTGGTTCTCTGCTGATCACGGGGCAAGCACCCAATTTTATTTACTGATTGAAAGTTTTACCAGGAAGAACATACTGAGCAGCAGGTGCTCGATTCCAGATGCGTCCTGGGGGGAGGGGGGAGGGGGAACAGCTTAGGAGAAAACAGGTAAGTGCATAAACAGAATCACAGTAAAAAAAAAAGTTGTAGTAGCAACGAGCAGAAGGGCAATAAGTACACAAATACCATTTGGAACAGAAGCATCAAAAATAGCAGATTAACATGAATTAAATACAGAAGCATACATTATAATACAGAGTTGTGGAAATTAACATTTTACACATTTACAGGCATACTGCAGTGGGTTCACCCCTCAAGTGGGAGGTCAGAACATACATAAGGGGCAGAGGGAATAATCGGGTACTAAGGGTTTGGGAACTGAACTGTGCTACTATTGTTTGTAGAACGTTTTTACTACAGCATTTGGTCCCTTTATGCTGAAATACGCACCCTAAATGACCCAAGGTACATATCACAGGTTAGCAATACTGAGGTATTTATCAGTGTCTGACAGCACAATCCACAGACCTGAACTGATACAGCTGCTTTTGTTTCAGGCCTGACCTGTACATAAATCTATAGTATATGGTCCGGTCCTATGTGTGTGTATGTGTGTATATATATCAAACAGCGTGTTCAAAACTGCTGTTGTACATGATTTAAGTTGCTGTGTACATTCTAAAAGAGTACACCAGAGACGAAACAGCACAGTGCAGCATATCCTTGTGCCAAGATCATCCCTTGGGCTACACAGTCCGTAAAATGGTGTTTCACTCCCTATCATAACATCAAAAACAATGGCAGATGTGTTTTTTCAAAACGAGTCCAACCAAGGAAAATTCATTCAAGACCAAGAAAGCGAGTGTGTAGCTCAGAAAACAACAAACCATCAAAAAACATTACTTCTAAGTGTTTAATTTTTGTATAAAAACCATAAACTATAAAAAAAAAATATATATTAAAAAAAATAACATGGTAGGCCGGCCAACTGGTGCAGTGGTAGGGCTTCCACGTGGCTCACGTAACTGGCAACCTTGGATCAGGAAGGAGCCTGAGTGACGGTGGCCAACCAGGATGAGGAAGACTGCTCTCATGGAGTTCACCAGTTTACCACTCTTGATGTCATAAGGCCAAAGTGCACTTGGGAAAATATTAGTTATGTTTTCATTAGGGCCATAGAATGCATGCAGGCATATATTTATTTCTTTATAGCACCCTTCCCCTGAAGTGCAAGGGTGCACAGTACAATAAAGGAGAATGCAAGTATAAATAAAATCACAATATGATAAAATTCCTAGCAACTATCTGAACTGTACTGCATAACAGCTTACTAGCTCACACTTTAATAACTCATGTTGCAGCAACCATTAGGGACTCTCCTGAGAGTGTATGGGTAGATCAGGAATTAGGAAGCAGAATAGGACCCCATCCACAGGAGGCGTTTGAGACACCACCAGCTGAAATCTCCAAATTAGCAATCTCGAACCCATGGACACAGCACTTATATCAAACTTGGAAACTTGTGAAAGGGAATTTAAATATTCAGGAAGAAATAACCACTCGTACTCAATCTACCGCACTCAGCTCAGACCGCCTAAAAGGGACCTTGCCTTTCACAGATGGATGGCTTGTTCTCATAGTTTACAGGGAGTCATTAGCACATTTTTAGAAATGAAAACAGAATTTCAGTTGAAACAAACTGACTTTTTTCGTTACTTACAGGTGGTCTCCTTCCTTAAAGCGTGTTCCCACCTACAAGAGGAGCCTCATCTTCTACCCTCAATACTTACCAGTGCTGCCCAGAGTCTAATAAAAAATAAATTTATATCCATGCTTACCCAAACCTATATTCGCGGTCATGCTAACCCCCCCCCTCCAAAGTTCTCAATTAGCTTGGGAAAGGGAGTCTGGTCAATACCTCTCATCCCAAGAATGGAAACGGGTCTGGTATGGTGTATTCCACACCTCTACCTCTAATAGCTGAAAGGAATGCCATTGAAAATTAGTAACCCAATATTTTCTCACTCCAACAAAAGCATTACTTCTGAAATCAATCCGACAGTTGTTGGCATAAGTTTGGTGGGGTAGGCTCACCATATCATATTTTCTGTGACTGCCCCATTTTTCGCCCCTTTTGGATAGAACTGGGGCATAGATACAAACAAATGATTCAGATGTCAGAGGAACCAGAATTTATTCGTCTGATCCTAGGCGTCCCTCCTAAGGGATCCTTTTGGCTGCAGCAGGTAAAGCGATAACAAAAAAATGGTTACTCCCTGACCCCCCTCCATGATGGCATGGATTAACTTGATGAAACATACCAGGTAGAAAAATGAACTGCCGATTTAAGACTACAAGCAGATACATTTAAAGGAACATGGTTCCCTTTTATGGCACTTATCAAGGAAATAGAAGGCATTTCCGTTTTGTTTTTTTTTATAATTTATTTTTATTTCCAGCATAATACATATGGGTTTTATAGTGCAGTTTATCATCACGGATTACAAATAAACAGTCAGTGAACAATGTAGAGTATACATTAGTAAAGCTGTATATGACCCAGATAGCTTATTTGTTTTTATACATATTATTCACTGGTATGCCTTTTACCCAGATTTTCTCTCTTTCTCTCTCTCTTTTTCATACTTACAGGCTGCTGGTTATCAATCCCCCTTCTTCAATACTAACTTGTCATGTAGTGGTCCAGTTAAGGGGTGTATCGGAGTATTTCATGCCCAGTTTTGCCCTTTTTACACCTTGTGTAGAGTCCTGGGTAGTATCATCATGACCAGGTGTTTCCACGTACTTCGTGCATTTGCACTTCAGTTCACCAGAACAGTGTGACCACATCGCAAAATACTACCTGGCATACCAAAATACTACCAGCTTGGAAAACTAGAAAGTTTTTACTTCCTGGCCTAAAAAGTTATCTGGAGCACTGCTGTCATGTGTATTTCATCATCTTCTTCCATTTAAGGAATAAAATCACCATCATACTGCATTATATACACAACCCATTCCTGCCACCTTTGTCTGAATATTTCTAGCTTATTATTTATATATGCTGTTATTCTCTCCATCTTATAAATGTCATTCACAATATGGTGCCAGTTTTCTCTAGTTGGGGGCTGGATTTGTTTCCATTTCTTTGTAATGGCTTTCTTGGTAGCCAGTAGTAAAACAGGGGTCATGGACCTGAACGACACCCCCACATCCCCCCGGGGCACATTCAGCAATATCATGGTCGGTGTTAGAAGGGCTGGACTCACTCCTATCTGAGATATCTGTGTCTCTACGTCTCTCCAGTAGGGCCCCAATTTGGGACAATAATAGAATGTGTGTGCTTGGTCTGCTTGTTCTTCCCCACACTCCCTCCAACAGGTTCCCAGGCTAGTGGGAAAAATTCTAGCTAGCCTAGCCAGGGTATAAAAGTATCTCATGCAGCATTTCCATGCAAACTCACACCATATGTTTGAGGAAGTTATTCTGATCGATTTATCCATGTACTTATACCATTCATCACTTGAAATATTAGCTTGCATATCAGTGTTCCATTTGTCTAAGATTGAATGAGTGTTGTCTGAAAGACACTCCATCAAGACTGCATAAAAAGTTCTATTAGTTTTTCCCATTTTTTTCCCAGCTGTGCATCTATTAACAACTGCAGTAACACCAGGATTGGTTCTGGTAGTTTAGTCCTTTCTTCAGATTTATTTAACAGGTAGAAGGCATTTCCGTTCCGACCCAAAAAGCAAAAGGATACTGAACTTAGGAATTGCCAACCCTGACCCCTAGTTGGCACTTTATGATAATAATGTACCTACACCCAGATATGAAAATTTGTGAAATGAAATGCCAGCTTAAATTATTGATTCGCACCTGAAAATAGGCATTTGACTGTCGAGTTGTGCTTAACTGGTTAAAAGCTAAATAAATTGTTTTTACTCTGTTACATGGTTGAGACCATTTTCTTTTAAGCTATACTATGTTTGTCACACTTCTGCTATAATTTTTTTTTATTTTGATATCTATTTGTGATACATTGTATAAGCAACAGCTCAGAGATTTATAGCAAGTACATGCAAGATGGACAAAATAGCACATAATTAGGGTATGAAGCGAAATACCAGAATTTGATCATTAACTTATTTTATCATGATATTTAAGGCGAGATGTTTTTGTTTTGTGAAAATGTCATTTTATAAAAATTGTTATTGTCCTTCATGATTAAGAAATAAAGAAGTTTAAAAAAATATATACTTTGCAAAAAACTGCGTTAATGCACCAGTTAGGGTTCAACTTAATGCTAAAGTAGGGAAATGCAACGTTAGGAATTCCAACCCTAACTCCCCACCCCCACCCTCAAGCAGCAAAAGGACAAGCCCACACAAGCAACCACACACAGCCATCAGGTGAGACAAACAACATACAGCTGTTTCCAGATGATACAAATGTGGTAGCCCTGATGTGCTACCTTCGTGGCTTTGTATCTGTGGTACACACACAGAAAACATACTCACTTCTGGCTGCAGAGTCTGACTATGAAGGTGGCGTTCTTGAGGGATTTGCGAATGGGCAGCAGTAATCTTATGGGTGCTAAGCCCATCATGTCCATAAAATCTGCCTCCTCATTATCCTCCTCAGCTTCATGGGAGGAGATGCTGAGGTTGAGGGTACTCGCCACTTGCTTGACAAAGGTATAATGTGAGGTAGAGTCCACTGAAGGCCTGGGAAGAGAGCCAAATTCTTGCTCTGGAGAACCATCCTGTTCAATGTGTTCTCCCTCATCATCTTCATAGTAAGTATGAGCCTCCTTCTCCACAGCCATTGGGAATGGAATCAGAGTGGGGGGGACATCCATGGAATTGCCCGTAGCCTGGAGGAACAGCCATGACTTTATGTCCTCCACCGAGAGCATTTTTTTTTTTGTCCACTGGTGGCTCCTTTTCTTCTTCAGGAGGAAGGACAGCAACATGTCTATCATTCTGTGTTTGTTCTTGGCAGAACTGGTTCCGGAATCTGCTCAGAGGCTCTTTTATTTTGTACTGGATTCAGGGTTCCTCCTTTCAGACACCCTGATTTCTGAACCTTCTTTGGCAGCCATAGCTCTCTTTTCTGTCCCTTTTGACAGGGATTGCTGTTTATTCTGAAGTGCTGGACCCTCCTCTGAGTCTTTTGGTGACATGAAGGCAGATCGAGAAGCCATGAAATCTTCTAAGTTGTTAGCCCTTTTCTTTTGTGTTTTAGGCCAACTTTTATACACAGATCACAACTGGTAAAACTGTGGCCTGAACCTAGGCACTTTAAACACAGTTCGTGCCACTCTGCCCTTGCCAGGAACTGAAAACCGTCACTTTTTAAAGCCTGTAGGCCCTGTCCTCTTTTTGTGTCTGTCAGTCATGGTAAACACTGATGACCCTGAGAAGACGTTTCCAGTTCCCAATAGAAATAGCTACAATTGTAAAATGCCCAAGAAATGTTAAAAAGGGGTTTTATAGAAAATAATGTGGTTCGGGTCCTTCAAAAAAATGAAACTGTGAGTTAAATAATATCTCAAAAGAGGTCTCTTAAGCAGAAATAGCAAATCATCATCTCTGTTTCCAAAAACACGGGGAACTGAGAATAAAATAAAACCACAAAGCAGTGTAGGAAAAAGTTATATTTTATTCATTTTTTTTTAAACTTTCTATTTTGTCCCCCATTTTCATCGCTAGCTACCAGGATTTCCTTCTACCTACCCAAGCCCTTATACCCGCCGCAAGAGTCCTTCGGTGGTCCAACCCACCACCAGCCACTGCTCAACAACCTTCCACAGATACACCAACCATAACCCATGGCTTATCCCCCACAGGTGGGACCACCTGGCTCCCCCAAACCAGGAGGAGATACTTCACTCGACGGTTGGGGCCAGTGAGAATGAGCCGGCGAGCCATGGGAGGAGTCAAAGTGACCCTGCTGTGGCATGGGGGGCAGGGTGGCTTCATCTACCTGGCGCTTCCCTGGGTATTCTATCCCCTGCTAAGGCCTCCCCTTATCCCACACCAGGGCATGGTCCAGAGATGTGACCCAGCATTCGCCTATTAAGGTCATCAGAAGGGTGGGTAGGCCCCTTCCTACCTTTGGAACTCCCTTGCTGGCCCCACTCTGGGTGGGTGATGCCTCCATGTCACTTGCCAGATGAATGGGTGCATGCCAACGTGAAATCACCCCAAAGCGACCACTTATTCCTTCCCACACAACATTCTCCGGGCACCAGGGGTGATCATGCAACAGGAGGAGGTACCCTCCCTCCCTCCCTCCCTCCCTCCCCCAAGGCAGGAGTCGTCCAAAGGGAGCCTGATCCCACCTCACCAGTCGGCACCAGACGTCCCAGGCTTAGGGCGTGAACCTGGGTCATCTGGATGGAAAGCAGTAGCTCTACCAATACACTAGCCAGCTGGCCTTATTTTATTCACTTTTACATGTAAAAAGTAGTGGATTATCTAAAAGCAGGAACCACGCCAAGAACAGCCTTCTCGGATTCCTGGGAACAAATCAGGAGCCGGCAACAAGATGAAATTTACACAATAAAATACAAACAACACCCTAACTCACACAGAGTATCAAAAATTAACTAAAACCTTGCTCGAGACCCTCTCCATCGACCACCTTCTTGGTCAAAGTAAAACTCTCACCCTCACTACTGCCTACCTCATACACATACCAGGGACTGAGTTAGTAAAAACCCTGGACAGCAAACAATTAATTCTACAGATTGCTCTAATTAGGAAGTTTACAACTCTTCTGTCAAGCAGGGACTTGCACTGCTGCAGCTGTAGCTTAGTCCAATATGATGTCATCACTCTCCAAGGTTCAGTCAGAAGAACAGAAACAGCCTGACTGTCTCCAGTTAGTGCAGAACAAGTTAACAAATGCAGATGTAAAGAAAACCACAAAACCAAACAGCATGACATTTTCAGGAAACGCTACTCGTGACACAGGGACTTGAATTCAGACTTTTTTTTTAACAATGTGTAAAATGGTTGCCATTGATCTTTAAGCTCTCCGACACTATCAAGATTAACCGGAGTAACAACCCTAAACCCTGCAGAGGTGCAGACAGTATGGACTATAAAATCCTGAAGCTCTCCATTTTGCCTCTTGCAGCCCCCCTTACAAACATTAAAAGTTCCTTCAGAATGGCCTGATGGTATCATTGCTCCTTTTTTAAGAGAGGAGACCCCCCCAACGATCCATTACATTTTAGGCTGATCACACTCCTCTGCTTAAAGCTTTAAAATCTTTTCCCGGATAACATTATCAAGTTTAGAAGACTGGGAAGAAAATCAAAAATATTATCCCAGAATTATAATTTGGTTTTCGCAAAAAGGGAACTACCGACAATATATTAATTTTAAAGGGGAATACTCAGCTCTTCAGGAGAAATATTAAGGGACATTGAGGTCCCGATTTAGCAATCTGTAAAGTCAAGTAATTTCTGTAAGTGGCTTACTTAGTTGCAGTGTTTATTTATGATCTGGTTGATCCCACGACCCTCACCCGCCATGGCTCATAGAGTCCCCCGCTGCCAGCCCTCTGATGACAAGACTGATGGATTACGCCACAGGGGATATCTATGTGTCGGCATGTCTAGTGTCTGAATACTACTGTTACAGAACGCATGATCATGCTTATTCTACAGGTACTAATTACGCTGAGGTATACAGGAAGAATCAGTGTCCATAAAAAAGTTAGGAAACTGGTTCCAGAAATTAAACTGCATAGCAATAAAACTTGAGTCTTCCAGGTATATGGGACCTGTGTAGCATAAGTAATGCAAATATGTACCTAACAGAAGCAGAACTAAGAACTTGCGATAATTTCTACCAAGCAGTTTATGTAAAATTAGAGGATATTCCAGGCTTAACTCTTTACAAAGAATATAAAGTGCATAGAAAGAATAAACCTTACCTAAAATTCTGTGGGGAAAAAAAACACACAGGGCTGCACTGTGCAGACTTACACTTTTGGGACTTTGGAAGGAGAAAAAGCCCTCTACAGAAAGGAAAGGGTCAGTAACGGTAATTTGACTTCAAAGTGCAACAACGAAACAACAACAGTACAATACTTTTTATTAGACTGCAGTTTATTATAAGAGGCAAGAAAACAGTGGCAGGAATCCCTGGGACTGAATAAGCATGTCAATAAAACAAATCTGACAACTGAGCAATTGCTGTTTTCAAACAGGAAAACAATTTTTTTCTGTTGCCAGTTTTGCACATAGTACCACTATGCAAACTTTCATAAAAAAACAGAATTTAGAGAGGTAACTGTAGTAATATTCATGTCATAAGTCTATTTTTATATGAGTGGCCCTTGAGGAATTTTATGTTTAGACGAGGATATAGGGGTTGTATTATTACTGTATGCACTTGTTGTGTATACTGTACATACGTAAGCATTAAGCCACGATGAAGGTGGCATCTAATGCTGGATTGATGCATGGTGGGGGCGCGAGGGCCAACATGCCGCACCATGCATCAATACGCATTAGATGCCACCGACTGAGTAAAACATGCGCTTGTAACATGGGCCGCGGGTCGGTGGCGACATCGGGAGACTGCCCATTGTGCGAGACTGAAAAGAAAACATGGAGGTGCTGCCATGATTTAAAACTTTTACTGCACTTTCACACAACGGTGCACAACACTAATTACATACTGATGCGGTCTCTTGCTGTTTTACCTGCAACCGCATAGCTGACTGCAGCCGACATCAGTGTCCCGGTCATTTCAAGTTCTGTGCGGGTATTGCCGTCATACCCGCCGCTGGAGGTCTCCGGTGCAGTTCTCAATGGCCGCGAGGAGGGATCGGCTCGTGATTTGCATATCGAGGGCGCTCACTTTCTGCTGCCTCCCGCTGACTGGTCCGACGCTCCCGTGTCCCACCTGAGCTGTGCATGCTGCTGCTGGTTCTGCTGTGGGGTCCCTTCCTGCGCCCAGCTACTTCTGGTCTCCATCTCTGGCGGCCCCGCTCTGTAGTTGAAATTCACCGTGCCATGGGCGGTGAAGCTGTGGCAGTGGAAACTCGCCCGGCTCGTGGCGCGCCACATTGGGCGCTCTCAGCAGGTCCCCCTAGTGAGTCGGCTTGGCTGTTCTGCAGCGGCGGTGTGTCTCCGGGTTGGGCGTCTAGTGCTCCTCTGCGGGGGTCCAGGTCTGGACAGGCTCGACATAGCCTCCTGCACTACCACTGCTGCCGCTGTCCCAAGTACCGGATCTCTCCGTCTGGAGCCCCTGTGCAGTGCTGTCATGCACGGGAGGGCTTGCTGTGCACACTCGGTCCGTGTCTCGGCTGTCTGTGCTGCTGGAGCCTAGGGTGTCTGTCGCAGACAGGATGTGCGACCACTTCTGCCGGTTGGTAACACTCGGGGACCAGTAGTTGCGGAGGCTGGTCTCGCATCTGTGCCCTGTCACCGACATTATTTCTCTTGATGCGAGACCAGCCTCTGTCAGCATCTGCACGGCGGTGCTGCGCACACTGTGGCTGGTATACCTCCTGGACAGCTGGCCATCCTCGGAGATTTGGGACATCATATCTCCAAGACAGTTTCTGCCCATCGGCTGTCTGGAGAACCACACCTGCCGCTTGTCGAGCTCTTCCTGGGGGAGACGGATGGGGTGCAGGTAGAAGGCTTGGGCTCCCTCTGGGCATCTGCTCACATAGTCCTTACACAGTGCTACTGGGCAGAAGGCGCTGCCGGGCTGCGAGTACAGGACTCCACGGAGGCTCTGCCTGTTGGTCTCCGTGGCGCAGCTGTGGTTCTTGGTGGCCTCACTGAACCCCAGTGCCAGGAACTCGTGGCCTCCTGCTTCTCTGTCCAGCACAAACAACGACTGGGTGAGCTGTCTCGGTCCTCTCACCCTCTCCTTGCTAGGCCCAGCTGTATCTCAAACCAGACACGCCTGATCAGACCATACGCTTTGCGGGGGTTGAGGGTGTCACTGTCTCTGATTCTGCGCAGGTCTTCCAGGCTTATCATGGGGAAGTGGGCAGCCACATGCTTGCTGGCCCGCCGATACCTCTTCAGCACTGCCAGAAACACATTGTTCGCAGTTCTGAATTCTGCGTCTGTCATTATGTTCATGTGTCTTCTGACTTCCATGCCATTTATGTTCCAGTTCAACCCGGCTCGAATGCCCACCAGGGAGCTGATGCTGTATCCCCCACTCGGACGGTGCCATAGAACTCCCTCAGTGTCTCTGCAAGGTCTGCCACTGTCACTGTCGCAATGTCCAGGGGTCATGCTGTTCTCCTCAAGCCAGTCTGACAAGACACTGCATGCCCATGCGGTGGTTCTCTCGGTGTTCCGCTCCACCTTGCTGCACTCCAGTGCGTCCAGGTCAGAAGGCGACAGCTGCTGGTGCCTCCTCGTGTGGCTGTCTGTCGCAGTCTCTACGAAGCCCCTCTTGCCGGTCCTGGTGCTGCAGCATTGCGCCCCCCCATCCCCCTCTGTCTTCTCCTCTGCTGCTTTCTATGCCCCCTCGCGACTCAGCCTGCATACTCCACACTTCTGCCTCCTCCGATGCTACCCTGCCCTGCACCACATATCTTGGCTGCACAGTCACCTGGCTGCACCGCTGTCCTGGCCCTATCTGGTCATTTGCCTGGCTGCTGGCGCTGTCTCTGGGCTCCATCACTGATCCGGTCACTGCTCGTTGTGCCTCGCTACCACTCACTCCTGTCCCAGGCCACTGCTCATCCACCCACTGCTCCATCGCGATGCCTCTTGATAGTGAAAAGCACACGCCACTACCCTGCATACTGTCTCTGCCTGGCGATCTGCTACCTCTCGCCACTGTCCACCGCAGGTTCTGTTCCCCCCTCGCCGTTTCCGAGCTCGGGTGGCTAGTCAGGCTCCCACTCCGCCTCTCTTGCCGCTGTTGCGCTCGCTCACCACCACTACCCAGTGCTGCTAACCTGGGGGTCTGGCTGGTTTCAGTACTACCTCGTCGGGCACAGCATATACCCTGGATTAATACCCGCTCCGATTTGGGTCCCGTGATGCCATTCCGCCTATCGCTGCTGCCGATTTCGAGTGTCTGATTGATGCCATGTTACAAATGTCTTTTAACAATACACTAGAACTTGAACTTAAATGCTGGGTACATCACAATGCATTCTGAACCAATCAGTACATCACAATGCACACTGAAACAAACACAGAGCAGCTTTCACAATGGTAATGACATCGCAAATACCCTGTGCAGCACTGGAGCCAACATTTTAAAATCAAAGTCAAACAGTTAATTCTTCAAGCCAACAACAGATTTAAATATTATAGTGAACTGATGTTGTATAAACCGAATACACAATGACCGGGCTCAAGATATGCAATTTGCCATCATCTGTGAGGGTTCAGGACTTTCATAACTCACTTGTGGCTCTGCCACTCATGAGTTACTGTCCTCACACTTACAGTAAGCAATAATTCCCAACTAGGCATTTCTTAAGTATTAATGTCCGGCTAGGGGTGTTGATTTGATGCACCTCAGTCAAGAAACCCCAGTAAGGGCGGTACTCATTTGGAAATGCTCGTTCTTCCAATCGTGTTAGTTTCGTACTTTTTTTTATATTCGTTTTCACACTTCTTTTTTAAAGGAAAAAAGACACTTAAAGGAGAACCATGTTGAATCTGCAAGTCATGTTCCCCAGTTGAAGCTGTTCTTTAAATAGTGGTTCAAATTCTGTTATTGCTCTAGGTACATTTTTTAGCTATCCTAGTGTATCCGAGTTACATGCTCCTGGTAAGAGCCATTTTAGAACTGTATGATGTAGTTTATGTCCCTGTTCTACTCTTCTATTGTTGGCACAATGCTTTCATGTTCTACTGTAGAACTCTGTGGCCGAGAGGGACATAAACAACATCATGCAGTTCTAAAATGGCACTCAACACCAGAGTGTAAAGCAGAAACACCCACTGAGGTTACTCAAAGGCCTGTACAGATGGAACAATAACAGAAATCTAACCAGTACTTAAAAACATCTAACATTGGGATAAATGACTTACAGGTTCAATGCAGTTCTCCTTTAAATATTCAGAGCTGTAACTAGCATCACTAAAGGGTTAAAGCCCAGTACAGCAGCAAATCAAAGCACTCTTTTGAGCGTAAATAATTAGACTTATAATAAAAGATAAATTGCATATTTTGAGTTAGGCTACTGTATATCCCCTATATAACAAAGTTGTACTTCCTTCAAGGCGTTCTGGTGGCATCACACTTCACGACAGCAAAGCTCAAGGTGCGGTTTCTGATATCACAAGAACCCAAAGATGGAATGATGTGCCTTGTTACACTTGCTTTATTTACTATTTTTTTTTAATAGCATAAGGATCAGCCGGCTCACTGGTGCAGCAGTTGTGCAACCACCTGCGATGCTGGCGACCCAGGTTTGGAAGTGGATTCAGGAAGTTGGAGGGCCAGCCACGGGGGAAGAGGATGAGCATCCAAGGGCCTGCTCTACTTCTCTGGGGGGAGGGTTACAGTACTTTGTGCACATCTGCCCCTAGTGGGGTGCTGGGGGAAGGGCCACCTGAGCCTGCCGAGGTCTGGGTGGAGGAGCAGGCAGATGCCAACATCTGCTTGCGGGTGCGCGTGTCGATGTCTTAGTGTCACTGCACATCGCGCCCCTCCAGGGGGAACCTACTACTAAAATAATCCCCCGTGCTTATAGACATATTGCCTCAGCTACCAGCCTCGTGCATTTACTACACGCTGAATTGTACATACAAACTGTGTTTTTCAGAGTCTCCACTGAGACCTTAGGGGCTCTTTCACTCTTCAGTGAGACCATCTGACAGTACTACTGGCATATCAATAACTTAATAAATGGCAAAGGGGGAACATCATTCATACATGGGCCAAAAATATGACGTCAACTAGCAAGTTAAGATATTAAGGTTCCATTCTTTTTTTTTTTTAAACTTGATGTTTCTTTTTTTTCTCTGGCTAACCAGCCCCATCACAAACTTTCTCAAAGACTTGCTGATTTATCCACCACTTACCCAGGATCAAAGTGTGATGGGTGGCCTACCCCGTTGGCCATATATGGGCCTGCAATGGGGTGGGGAGGGGTCGGCATCAGCTCCGGTGGTCTCATTTCTCCTCCTTGCTTTTCATCCCACTGAGGGTGTTGATGTGCAGTGATGCACACGCATGTGTTCCATCATCCGTTAGCTGGCCCTCCCCCTGTATCATGTGCCCACTACACTTCCACCATATGGTAGTCACTAAGCAGGACATGGAGTCCCCCCCCCAAAAGGAGGGGGGACAGCTGTCCACTGAACACCCAGTTCTCCCTTCCCTGGCCAGCCCATAAGTGACTCAAGTCCATTTCCAAACTTGAGCTGCCAGCACAGCAAGCGGAGCACTACTGCTGCACTACCAGGCCTGCCCAGGTCTCATTCTTTGATCAAATGTATATTACTACAAAACCATATCTGTGTAAAGTGAGAGGGGGACAATGTGATTATATACAACAAGTGGTAGCACTACTGTTGCACTATCAGGCCCGTCCAGGTCTCACTCTTTGAAGAAACAAAATTGAAATACCTGTAAATTTTCTTTCTCTGACGGCTGGTCTCCGGGCTTCCATACTGATGGGCTGTACCTCCTGATGCACTCATGCAGGCAGGAACCAGAACTCTGCAGCCTGCATATCCACACCTCCACTTCCTGTGTTCACTAGTTCTTCCTAAAGCAGTCCAAATGTAGTAGCACTACATGAACTTGGAAACAAAAAAGAGAAATATTATCCAAACATTCAGCCAAATGGCCAGCTTTGTACATTCTGGGAGGGAGGAAGCCAGTAGCCAGCCATCGGAGTAAGAAAATTTACAGGTATTTAAATTTCGTTTTCTCTCTCCTAAGCGGGTCTCCAGGCTTCCATACTGATGGGATATACAAAAGCAGTACATCCCCTGACTTCCCAGGTGGTAAGAATGTAGTTGCCCTTAAGGGTCCACCACCGCCTGAAGCACTCTGCAGCCAAGACACACCTCTGGAGAGGCCGTCACATCCAGTTTGTAGAATTTGGTAAATGTGTGACTAGACGACCAGGTGGCTGCCCTGCACAGGTTTGCTGGAGAAGCCTCTCTGAAATCCACCCACGAGGTGGCCATAGCTCTGGTTGAGTGGGCTTTCACTGGGCCAGGCAAAGGTACTCCAGTCTGATCATAGGCAGTGGTGATGGATGAACAGATCCATCTGGCTAGAGTCTCTTTAGAAGCTTTTTTTACCCATATTTTGTCCCGCAGTTAGAATGAAAAAAACTATAAGTTTTGTGTATTGATTCCGTTTTTTTAATGTACATCTTCACCGCTCTTCTGGGATCCAGCGTGCAAAATTCCCTCTCCTTGTCATTTTTCGGGTGAGGACAGAAGGAAGGCAGAATCATCTCCTGGTTGCAATGGAACGGAGACATTACCTTTGGCAAAAAACCTGGATCTGTTCAGGGGACTATAGAGTCCTGATGAAAGACAGTATAAAGTTCTTTAGTCGACAAGGCTCCCAGCTCACCAATTCTTCTGGCTGAAGTAATAGCTATGAGAAAGGTGATTTTCATCATGAGATGCATAAGGGAAGCCTCCTTGAGAGGTTCACAAGGAGCCTTGGTCAAAGCTTTGAGAACCAAACTGAGTCTCCAAGGGGGTACCCTTGGTTTGATTAGTGGGTGTTTTAATGTTGACGCCCACAAAAACCTTCTAACATGGGGATGGGAACTCAGAATCCCCTGAATCCACTAACAAGAGCACCCCCAGAGTGGAAACCTGAACTCGTAAGGTAGCCAGCTGCAGCCCTTTGCTGAATCCGTCTTGCAGAAACTGGAACAGAATAGGTAATGATACTGGCTGGTTTTGCATTTGTTTGGATTGAAGCCAGAACAGGAATTTTCGCCAAATCTTGTAATATACTTTAGAGGAAGATGGGTGACGTGAGTGAACCATCATCTCCATCACAGGAGCTGTGTAGCAGAGCTCTTTGACGGTTTTCCGCTCAATCTCCAGGCCAAGAGGGACAGGTTGCGCAGACTGGGATATAGCACAGGACGTTGATGAAGAAGGTCCAGGCTGATCCAAAAAGTTAGAGGTAGCTGCCTTGACAGACGAATCAGAAGCAGGAACCATGGATGTTGAGGCCATCGCGAACAGACTAGGATCAGCTCTGCCCGATCCAGCGGTACTTTGTGGAGGACTCTGGATAGGAGCAGTATGGGAGGGAAAGGCATACAGGAGACTGAACTGACTGCAGTTTAGGGAAAAGGCATCCTGAGCTACCGCTAGTTTGTCCTTGGCTAGGGAGCAGAATTGCTTGACCTTGGAGTTTCGCCAGCAGGCGAAAAGATCTACTGGAGGATTGCCCCAATGTTCAGTTAGGATTTGGAAGGTGCTGTCCTTCAGCTCCCATTCCCCTGGCAGGACATCCTTGTGACTGAGCCAGTCTGTCGTGACATTCTCCTGTCCTGGAATGTACACTGCCTTTATGCTTGCCAGGTGACACTCAGCCCATTGAAAAAGAAAGTAGAGTTACATAAGAACTTACCGTAACAGTAGATCTTCGAGAGAGGTTCCTTCAGTAGGTCATAACATGTAGGACTAGCACCACCTGGCGTCTGGACCGCACGGCAGATTTTTCCAGCAATGCCTGATGAGTGATCGCCCACCCAACGTCACATGACTGACGTCAGTGTGCCCCCATATAGTGGGCAGTCCACAAGCCCACCCTCTAGTTCTCCCTCCAGAAGCCAAAAAAAGAAAGACAGGCGAAGGAAACAGAGTCTGGCGTCCCAAAAGAAATTTGGGGGAAGGAGGGAGGGAAAAAACATGACCTACTAAAGGAACCTCTCACGAAGATCTACTGTTATAGTAAGTTCTTACGTAACTGTACTACCTTACTTCGAGAGGGTTCCTTCAGTAGGTCATAACATGCAGGACTGAGTCCCAAGCAGTCCCTCAGAAAAGAGACCGAGAGAAACACGGGAGGAGGAGAAACCAGAAATGAAAAAACAGAACGGGACCAGCCTAAGACAGAAGGCCCTGCAGCAGAGCGAGGCCAAAGCCGGCCCTCCGCCTAGAAGCAATGTCCAGACTGTAATGCCTGGTAAAGGTATGGACAGAACTCCAGATTGCTGCTGCGCAAATGTCTGCTGCAGAAACGTTAAGCAGAAAAGCTGCGGATGCAGCCATGTCCCTAGTGGAATGACCTCTTAACAGACCCCGGCAGAGGTTTGTCATACTTCTGGTAACAGAAGCGAATGTAGTTGGCTAATCAGTTGGACAGGCACTGCTTGGAGACAGCTTTCCCCAAGGATCTGGGGGCGAATGAAACAAGCAGTTGGTCTTCTTTCCGCAAATCTTTGGATCGACGGGTATAGCACCTGTGAATATGGTGCACATCCAAGGTGTGCAGGAGTGCCTCACCTCTATTTGTGGGACGCCACTGTCCGAAGAGAAGAACATGGAATCTGATGAGGTTAAGGAATACTCCCTGCAACGTTTCCCTTTGTGGGCACCCCAGGACCTGCTCTGAGAATAAGATCTTTTCTTTTTCTTGTGACATGAGGAATGCTGTCTGAGCCGATGAATTTGAGGCCTCCATTAGGTCCTCCACATTCGAAGACGCTGCTTTCTCTCATTTTAAACAAAGTGAGCCAACGAAAGTAACTAGCATGGGGGATTTGCATCTCTGACATTTTCTGCCCTTGGGGGGCTTGTCTGAGACCATGCGAAAACAGCTCTAGTCCTCCAATATATTCAGTGAACCCCACCTCCGAGGCTTCCTGAGATTATTGCTGAAGCATGGCACAAAACGCTGCTGCTAGCCCTTTAATGATGCAGATGCTGAGCTTCTTGATCTGCTGCTTTTAGCCCCTTAAAAGCTGCTACAACTGCGGAACCCTTTGACTGCTGCTTGGGGGGGGGGGGGCATGCACCAATGAGAAGGGCTCTGTCGATGTCCCAAGCAGTGCTACCACTGGAAAGAAGTGCTCATCAACGAGAGTGGCAATAAACGTCGATGAGCGGCTGTTTGAGTGCTGCAGGCCCACCATCAATGTGCGGCTGTATGAGCGTTGCAGGCCAGCCGTCGATGATGAGATAAACAGTGCTGCCATTGATGAGGACGCTCCAGTCGATGAGGAGCAACTTCCAGCTCTCCCCCCAAAAATCTTCTTTATTGCCTCCAGTAGCCAAATAATGGCAGAAGGAATGCACAAGCTCAGGGTCTATCCGTGCAACAGCAGGGTTGAGCCCAAAACTGCAAGAAAAACTCCGCAGGGAATGGGGGCCAGTCTGTGCAGCGTGCAAGACTGAGACTGGATTCCCAAACAAGGGAGCTTTGCTAACGTTGTCTTGTCGTTTCTCTGAGGATATCCAAAATAAAATTGAAAATTAGACTTACAGTCTGACATCTTCAGCCCTGCCACAAGGTGACAGAGCTGTGCTACAGAGTACCTGCCGTTTGGGAGGCAGGAAGTAAACTGGTGAGCACAAGAAGTGGAGGGGTGGATATCCAGGCTGCAGAGTTCTGGTTCCTGTCTGCATGAGTGCATCAGGAGGTATAGCTCATTACTATGGAAGCCCAGAGACCAGCTTATAAGAGAGAAAATGTATATTACTACAAACCAATTATCTGTGTAAAGTGAGAGGGGGACACTGTGATTATGTATAGCAATTGGTAGCACTACTGCTGCACTGCTAGGCCTGCCCAGGCCTCATTCTTTGATAAAATGTATATTACCACAAACCCATTATCTGTGTAAAGTGAGAGGGGGACACTGTGATTATATACAGCAAGCGGTAGCACTAATGCTGCACTACCAGGCCTGCCCAGGTCTCATTCTTTGATAAATGTATGTTACCACAAACCCATTACCTGTGTAAAGTGAGAGGGGGACACTCTGATTATGTATAGCAAGTGGTAGCATTACTGCTGCACTGTAAGGCCTACCCAGGTTTTATTCGTTGTTAAAATGTATATTACTACAAACCCATTATCTGTGTAAAGTGAGAGGGAGACACTGTGATTATGTATAGCAAGTGGTAGCACTACTGCTGCACTGCTAGGCCTACCCAGGCCTCATTCTTTGATAAAATGTATATTACCACAAACCCATTATCTGTGTAAAGTGAGAGGGGGACACTGTGATTATATACAGCAAGCGGTAGCACTAATGCTGCACTGCCAGGCCTGCCCAGGTCTCATTCTTTGATAAATGTATGTTACCACAAACCCATTATCTGTGTAAAGTGAGAGGGGGACACTGTGATTATATACAGCAAGCGGTAGCACTAATGCTGCACTACCAGGCCTGCCCAGGTTTCATTCTTTGATAAATGTATGTTACCACAAACCCATTATCTGTGTAAAGTGAGAGGGGGACACTGATTATACACAGCAAGCCGTAGCACTAATGCTGCACTACCAGGCCTGCCCAGGGTCTCATTCTTTGATAAATGTATGTTACCACAAACCCATTATCTGTGTAAAGTGAGAGGGGGACACTGTGATTATGCACAGCCAAATGAGACTCTCATCACTCTGCTACTATGGCTCATTCATGCAGCCTGTAATAGGACATAAAAATTTTTTTAAGATCCATTAAAGTGCCAGGCAAGCTGCAAGGCAGGGTCAAACCTAGCTCAGAATGACTGCATTGCCCAACCACTCTAACAAAGCAGCTCTGACAACACCCTCTGGGACATAAACTTCATCCTCATGAGTGCCTGCACATAAGACGAGACCCTAGGCAATCGCAACAAATAAAATCACTTCTGTACCCAACGGTTCATTCTGAATCATGAAGCTTTACTGAACACTGCATTTTTTTTATTCTTTTCTTTTTTTATGTGGGGAGGAGGTAAATTGTCCAGGTTCACTGGTCTGGAACAGTGTATTCCAGCATCAGTGTACCCCCCAGTAGTCATGCAATGGTAGGAGTCGCCCATCTCGCCAAGGCCATAAAATGATGGAAATGGATAACAGTTTATGCAAAAGGCAATAGCTTCCCATTTTGCATTTCAACACTTATTTATTTAGAATTTTGTGCACCAGAATAGCCTCATTTTACATTTAACACCCATTTTTCAAGAGGGTCCTGGGGTACATTAGTTCCAACAGCAGACATATTACCATTAAGTTACACAGGAAAAAACTGCATTGGGGCCAGCCCGCCAGTGGTAGTGCTACCGCCTGTGATGGCAACTACCAGGGTTCTCGTGACACTTGGGTGGGGAAGAAAAGAAAAAAATACTCACCACAGCAATGTTGTTTCTTCTAATGGAGTCTTGCTGTATTCAGACATAATGCAGTTAGCCCCAGCACTTGAACTGCCCTGGAGAAGAAAGAGTTAACTCCATGCAGAAGCATGGAACGTTGAGCTCGAACTCGGTTTTCAAACCTCTGTCTGTGGTACTTACCAGTGCAACCATCAGATTCTTACAAGCAACTAACTAACTTAACACTAAAATGTGGAAATTGTTTGAACACACAGCCAAAAGGCAAAATACTTTTTGGGGTCCAAAAAAGACTCAAGTCGAGAACCCAAGAAGAAATAAGGCAGTGACAATTCAAACTATGCAACACAAGAAGGAAAAACATAACAGTTACCCCACCAAGA
This sequence comes from Neoceratodus forsteri, assembly GCA_016271365.2. Taxonomy (NCBI): domain Eukaryota; kingdom Metazoa; phylum Chordata; order Ceratodontiformes; family Ceratodontidae; genus Neoceratodus; species Neoceratodus forsteri. Next base: position 332,985,055 of record CM057456.1, on the reverse strand, counting down.
GGGAGGGTACAAGGTACACCCCTGAGGTGCAACACTGTGCCTGCCAACCCACTTCCCAAAAACAGGTTCAGAGAGGGGAGGCGGGGGGAGGTCTGAATACAGCAAGACTCCATTAGATGAAACAACATTACTATGGTGAGTCATTTTTTCTTCAAACAACATGAAGTCTTGCTGTATTCAGACATAATGCAGACTACCAAGCAGTTCCCTATGGAGGAGGGAATGCAGAACCTACTTTGGGAACAGACTCAGCAGTACTGCTGTGCCAAACCTAGCATCACTCCTAGCCTGGATGTCCAGAGAGTAATGCTTGGTGAATGTATGTACTGTTTTTAGGTGGCTGCTTTACAGATCTCTAACAAGGGTATATCTCTGGCCGCAGCTAGAGTAGCAGCTGTACCCCTAGTCAAGTGAGCCCTCAGGCCTGAAGGGGGTGTTCTACCCAATTTGCCATAGCAAAATTGTATACAGGAAACAATCCACCTGGCAATAGTTCTCTTAGTGGCAGGCTTACCTTTCCCCACTTCACCATAAGTGAGGAACAATTGAAGACAGTCATTTCTGTGTGCCTTAGTATGCTCTATGTAGTAGCTAAGTGCCCTTTTAACATCCAAACTGTGTAATCTTCTTTCCCCTGCGGAAGAATGGTCAGTGAAAAATACAGGAAGAGACACAGATTGGTTTAGGTGAAAATCCGATACCACTTTAGGCAAGAACCTGCTATTCGTTCTTAGGACCACTTTATCCCTATGGAAGGATATGAAGTCAGGTTCAACTGACAGGGCCTGTAATTCGCTAATCCGCCTGGCAGAAGTAATAGCTACCAGGAACACAGTTTTCCAGGTCAAGTACTTCAATTCAGCCGAAGCCATAGGTTCAAAGGGTGGCTGCATAAGCTGAGCAATGCAGACATTAAGATCCCAAGGCGGAGTAGGCTCCCTAAAGCGAGGGTTAATGCAAACCAGGCCTTTGAAAATCTTCCTGAAACCAGGATGAGATGCCAGGGAAGAGCCCTTCCCTGCCGAAAGGAATGCAGAGACAGCTGCTAGATGAACCTTCAGAGTGGCAGGCCTAAGGCCTAGACTATTCAAATAAGCTAGGTAGTCTAAGGTTGTGGAAATGGTTGCAGAATCAGGCACAATACCTTTCTGCGAGCACCAAATACTGAACCTCTTCCATTTGGAATTGTAAGTTTTTGTAGTGTAAGGTTTCCTGGAGACCTTCAGAATATCCAGAACTCCCTGAGAGAGATGTAGAGCTGCATATTCTAATTCTTCAAAAGCCAGGCCTTGAGGTTGAGAGACTGGAGACTGGGGTACCAGATCCGCCCCTGGGAGGAGGAGAGAAGACTGTATCTCCTGGGAAGTGACAGGGGACTCGAGACAGCCAAGGACAGCAGTAGAGGATACCAGGGTTGTCTGGCCCAATCTGGAGCCACCAGTATCACTGTGCAGGGTTGAGTTCTTATCTTGATCAGAACTCTGAACAGGAGAGGGAAAGGAGGGAAGGCATAGAGAAACCTGCCCTTCCAGTTCAGAATAAGGGCATCCTGGGGAACTGTCCCCAGGACTGGAGGTCTGCAGCAAAACAGAGGAAGTTGATGATTGGTGCTGCAAATAGATCTATTTCTGGAATGCCCCACTTGGAGAAAATGATCCTCAAAATGTGAGGATTCAAGGACCATTCGTGATGCCCCTGTGAAATCCTGCTCAGGGCATCTGCCAGCATGTTGTCCTCCCCTAACATAGACTTTGACAGCAGATAAGGACCGCTTGGCCCACCTAGTCTGCCCATTTCCCTACCTAGAGGATAAGCTGCAGATCCTATTTAACCAACAGCCTATTTCTTCCTACCCCCCCCCCCACCTCCCTGGAAGATGAACTGCTACCACGGAAGTCTGAAGGGAATAGGCCAGAGACCAAATCTTCATGGCCTCTGTGCACAAGGCCGTGGACTGAGTGCCTCCCTGCTTGTTGATGTACAACACTGTGGTAGTGTTGTCCATCCTGACTTGGACCACCTTGCCTTTGACTGAATCCGAAAAGGTCTAAAGGGCTAGAAAAACTGCCCTGAGTTCCAGGAGGTTGATATGAAGTAGAGACTCCTACGGGGACCAGATCTCCTTAGCTGTTAGGGCTCCCAGGTGGGCTCCCCAGCCTAGGAGAGAAGCATCCGTAGTCAGTATTACTGATGGAAGTTGAGGGAGAAATGGAAGCCCTTGTCTGAGGTTGTCCTGGTCCAGCCACCACTGGAGAGCCTAGACCAGAGCTCGGGTCACTGGAATCAGTTTGGTGAGAGAATCTGGCTCCTTGAACTACTGCAGTGGAGGCTGCCATGTGACCCAGGAGTTGGAGGAACTGTCTCGCTGGAAGAGAAACCTGTGGCCGAAAGGAGGAAGCAAGGTCTACTAAGACCTTCAACCTTGCCAGAGGAAGGAAAGCTTTTGCTTGGATAGTATCCAATTCCACCCCTATGAAGGTGAGAAGCTGTACTGGTTCGAGGACAGATTTTGGCAGATTGAGAAGAAACCCCAGGGAACTGAGCAAGTCCTGAGTGGTTTGCAGAGCTGACCTGACCTGGTCTGAAGACTGCCCTACTAGGAGCCAGTCGTCCAGATATGGAAAAATGGTGATACCCTGTCTTCTGAGGTAAGCCACCACTACTGTAAGGCACTTTGTGAACACCCTTGGAGCTGATGTTAGGCCAAAAGGCATGGCCTTGAACTGATAATGGCCTGAAGGCAACTCGAACCTGAGGTATTTTCTGTGGGAGCACCTTATAGGGATATGGAAGTAGGCATCCCTGAGGTCCAGTGATGTTAGCCAATCTCCTGGCCTTAAAGAGGGAAGGATTATTCCCAGAGTTACCATTTTGAATTTGGGTTTTGAAATGTGTTTGTTCAGATACCTTAGATCCAGGATGGGTCGCCATTCCCCTGTTTTCTTTGGGGTGAGGAAGTACCTGGAGTACAGGCCTTTTCCCCTGTGTTGAGTAGGAACCTTGTCTATGGCTCTGAGAGCCAGGAGAGAGGAAACCTCTGCCTCTAGGGCAAGGGTTTCTGAAACTGATGCAGGTGGAAAAGACTTGGCCCTCCTTTTTGGGTACCTTTTGAAGCTGAGGGCTAGTCCCTGGCTTACTACTTCCAGGGCCCACTTGTCTGAGGTAACAGACTTCCAGGCCCGAAAGTAGTAAGCCAGCCTGCCTCCTACTGGTATTGGAGAGTCGACCCGGGCTGACAACTCAGGGTGTCTGCTTGGCAGGAGCCTTAGACTGGGAGGAAGAAGCAGCCCTGCTCATCCCCCTTCTACCCCTCCCTCGGGGAAAAAACCCTTTGTGGGTAAGACAAGGAGGTCTGGGCTTGGTAAAAAGGCCTTTGAAAAGGCCTGCCCCTGCCCCTGGACTGCTGCTTTTGAGGAGTGGCTTGCCTTTCCTTGGCCTGTGCACTCCTGTAAGTGGTCCTATATTCATCCATTTTCTTCATCTAAGCCTCTGTCTGCTCCCCAAACAGAGAGTTACCAACTACAGGAAAATCCATAGCCTTAGACTGGGTGTCCTATGATAGGCTAGTACATCTGAGCCAAGCATGCCTTCTGAGAGACACAGATGTAGCCATGACTCTGGATGCCACATCGTTAAGAGTCGACAGCAGCGTGAAATTGTACTCTGGATGCCTCAATTCCATCCGCAGCCACCTCCTCCAGCTCTTTGGCTAGCTGGGGGGAGGCCTTTTTAGCCAGTTCCAGAACCGTATCCCACCTGGACTTCTGGTACCTGGCTGAGTAGGCCATGTAATTTGCCTGCCTGAGTCCCAAAGAGGATGCCAAGTATAGTTTCTTGGCCATGGCATCGACTTTCCTCCAGTCCTTGTCTGGGGGGTGTGAAGCCAAAGGAATGTTTGCCCTGTCACAGGCTGCAGCCTGCACTACCCCAACATGGCTGCTATGTGAATAAAGGAACTCCGCAGCTGAGCCTGATAACATGCATCTCCTGTCCATTCTTTTATCTACAGGAGGTAAAGAGTTAGGAGTCTGTAGAATCTTTTTGTGTCTGTTTCCCCAAGGACTTGTGAAGGGGAAGAGACAACCTTTTGGACTCTGGGATGTCCATCATCTCCACAAAATCAGGCTCTTCTTCCTCCTCAGTAGCTTCAACCAAAGGGAGCAGGAGGGTTTCCACCACCTTCTTGTAAAACAAGAAGTGAGAAGGGGACTCAGAAAGCCTGGGAGGGGAGACATCAGAGGGTCTGTCTGGGGAGATGTCTGTTTCAATGGGCACATCCAGACCCCCACCGTCGTCGTCATCATCTGGATAGTCTTCGTCTCCCTCTCTCCCACTCCTCATAGAAAGCATCCGGATCGTAATCCGAAGGAGCCGGTTCTGATCGAACCAACCGCCTAACTGGCAGCATCGGTTCGGACGGGACCGGATGAAGCGATTTGGACAATACTAATCGCTTTGGCTATCTCGTCCGCGGTTGGAGTAAGCACTACTGGATCGGAACCGGCGGACTTCAGTTTCTTTTTTGACGGAACCGACCCCTCAGAGTCGGCTCTCCTTTTACCCGAGGAGGTATTGCCTAAGACAGTAGGCACCTCCTCAGGTTCGGCTGTAACCGAACTGGGCTGGCCATCCGGGTCTACAGACTTCTCGGCCTCCCTTTCCTTCAACCTAATCAGTCTTTTTTCTAGAGTGGTTTTAGGAAAGTTTTTGAAAATTTGGCAGTCTGACTGGAGGTGGTCAAACCCCAGACAATAAACACAGATTGGGGGGGGGTCAGCCTTGGCAAAGGCCTCCCCACACTCAATACAGTGTTGAAACCCAGTGGGACTGTTTTCCTTTTTGGGTTTCTCCGACATGGCCAACCTACCAAAATTACCCTATAGAAGCATTCAAGCCAGGTAATACCAACCGATCGGTAACAACCGTGTCACGGGTTTGGAAAAGAGCCGAGAAAAAGCCCGGTTCTTTTGAAACCGATTGGTACCGGAACACCACTCTAAAATAACAAATTTAAAATTAGAAGGAAACACAAGGTTGGTTCCTAACCGGACCGACCGGGAAGAAACCGAAGAAACCAACAATTTCCACAAGTTATTTAAAATAAAATACAGTCACTACCTATCTACCACACTACCTGTACTGTAGACAGAGGCTAGAAATCCGAAAAAACAATAAAGAACAAGTTTTAAACCGAACGCTTTACTTTTACCAAACCGAGCAGAGGAATCTCCGGAGCGACTTCACTGTTAGGCGGAGTAAAGAATCTTGACGGTTGCACTGGTAAGTACCACAGACAGAGGTTTGAAAACCGAGCTCACGCTCAACGTTACATGCTTCTGCATGGAGTTAACTCTTTCCTCTCCGGGGCAGTTCAAGTGCTGTGGCTAACTGCATTATGTCTGAATACAGCAAGACTTCATGTTGTTTGAACAATGAAAATCCCCAACCATGTAAGATGACACCAGACATCCTGCTGCAGGTCCCACACCGCCGACTTAGGCTCTCTCTCCCTAACTGATGCCAAACTCTGTTGCAGGGGTGACATTGGAGAGCCCTTCCCATGAGGGAGGGGTCATCCACAGGGGTACAAAGGTGCGAGGTAAGTCCCAGGGATGATGGGTGATGGAGCTGGGCAGGGTAGAGGGGTTGAAGAGGGCTGGTCAGGGTCAGAGGGGTAAAAGCACAGTAAATTCAAAAAAGAAAAAAACTGCATTGATGCACATACATTTGAAACACTATACACAAATATAAGCAGTACATAATATAGTCTGAGATGCATTAACTGAGAGAGGTGTCTGTATAATGACACAGTAAGGGAGGTCATGAGTGGGGTGCCACAGGAGTCAGCCCAAAGTCCAGTCCCTTTCAATATGTTCATCAGCGACATTGGGGAAGGTATACAGGGCAAGAGGAGTCTCTTCTCAGATAAAACACTAAGCTCTGTGACATGGTAAACAGGGAGGAGTGGTAAGGAAGCTGCAGAGGGACATGTAATGGTTACAGAGGTGGCCCAAGGTTTGGAAACTGAAATTCAACACCAAAAAGTGCAAGGTGATGCACAAAGGGATAATGAACCCCAGGACAGAAACTGGCCACTACTTCAAAGGAAAGGGAGCAGAGAGTCATCATAAGCGACTCCCTAAAACAACTAACCTACACAACAAGACCAACAGCAAGGCAACCAGAATGCTAGGGTGTATACTGGGAGGGGTTTCAACAGCAGGGGGAAAGAGGTAATGTGAACTCTCCATAGCTCACTGGTAAGAACCAATCTGAAATACTGTGCACAGTGCAGATGTCACCACGTGAGGAAAGAGAAAGACAAGCTGGAGATAGTGCAGCATAGGGTAACCAAAATGATTCAGGGCCAACAAGGCAGGTCCTACGAGGATCGGATTAAAGCACTTGACGTACTCACTGGAGGCCAGGAGGGAAGAGATGCGACATGATAAGAGACTTTTAAGTTCCTGAGAGGCAAAAACATAGTAAACTCTAAGGAACTATTCAGCAGGAAGGGTCAATAACAAGGGGGCATGAATGGAAGCTGGCATGGTGGAGATTCAGGAGATATGTGAGAAAAGTTTACTTTACAGAGAGAGTAGCTGAGCCGTAGAACAGCCTATCAGCTAAGGTGGTGGGTGCAAAAACCATTAGTGGGTTCAAGCACAGCTGGGACAGAGCAAGTGGTTTAATAGTTACTCAGGGTAGCAGTAAGGGGGGGGGCGGTCTAGATAACAGGTCATGAGGTAGGGTAGGGAAACAAAACTGACATATTGGACAGACTAATGTTCTTTTTCCACCGTCACCATTTACATTTCTGTTTTTCAATACTTGGGAGTTTATAGAAATATGATTCTGGGGCATTGTAAGTAGTTAGCGGGTAGGAATGTAAGAGTAAAGGAGTGTGTCGGAACATGACGGAACAATAACACAAAGTACTGAACTCTAAGAACACACAGTCTTCACTTTAAAGGCAATGATCCATGTAATGCCTTCAATTATGTGCCGATACTATTTTATTCTCTTGCTTCCCCTCGTCTATAAAACAATATATTTTTTTCCATCTGCCATTTTGGATTCTGCTTTAACTTTGTTGGGTTTAGGAGGTAAATAATTAAAAGACTACTCTTATATAGCTGTCTCCAGATTTTGCAATGGTCTTCTCAGCTGTTTTCAGATGCACGTTGTTTACGCATCAGGTGGCTGAACCAAACAGGCTGACAACAGACACTGCTGCCTAACCTCATAGGAGACTTTCAACAAGGAAAAGAACTCCAGTTCACAAAAATCAAAGCTCCAATATGGTAAGAGAAATGAAATGTCACATATTTATTCATTTTGAAATGAAAATGCTGTTTAAATTTTGTTTATATAATTTGATAAAAAGAAAAGGATCCACATTCGAGGCTGAACATCAAAAAGTGATTTTATTTATTTATTTTTACACAAGGAATGCTGCTTTGCATTGTACCTCCTGTGTCACAGTCCCAAAGCCTTTAAGCTCTATATTTGCCAGCTGCACAATGAACAACAGATAACTGACCAAAAATCTGTCCAGGCTGAGTAATACAAGTCTGTGATGTCAACTGATAGGATTTACTGATCTCTGTTTTGTAGCTGGGAATGTTATTGTATTAGTTTGTTTAAATTTAATTGTTTAAATTTCAAGAATTTTTATTAAAGGATTCCTAAACCAACAAAATGGGGTATCCAAAAATGAGCAAGATAAAATCTTAGTCTGTAGAATACTTACTTGACTTAGTGTCAGTGGCTCAGCAAGTAGCACACTCGCCTCTGAGGCCGGGAGATCAGAAGGCAGTGGGTTCTATCCCCACACCAGGCATGTGGGTTAAATCCCAACACTGACACTGTAGTGCAGCATGTGGAGACTGCACTCCTGAGGTGCCGTCTTTCGGATGAGACGTTAAACCGAGATCCCATCTGCCTGTTCTGGTGGTACTTCAGGTGGATGTTAAAGATCCCATGGCACGCCTCGAAAAGAGTAGAGGAATTCCCCAGGTGCCTTGGCCAAATTTCCCCCATTCACTAAAAAAATACCACCAACAGCTTAATCTGGTTCAAGGTCAGTTGGCATGCATCTGTATCCCCCTTCCCCAGGCCGTGCCTGAAAATAGGCAGAATTTGTCTAGTGCACTTACCTGGTCAACAAAAAAATAAATACAGCCGTAACGGTCATAGCCATTACTTACTGGATCCATGGATACCTAGGTAACAAATAGTTAATTAACTTACCAGGAACATTAGATCGAGAAAGAATCTCCTCCAGAGAGTTACACATATTGAACAGCAAGCCGTCAGCATCAGAACCACTCAAAAACTTTTGACTAGCAAGGGCTGCCCACGGTGACATATATATCATCAGTGCCTAAACACTGAAGGCAAAGTTGTACAATTCAAACAGAAACAGGAAACCCAACCACTGACCAGCCCAGCAAGAGTGGTGCGGTGTAGTAGGTAGAGACCCCACTGAGGGGTACAGAAAGAAGACCAAATGTACTGCAGCCAGCAGGTCTACAACAGCATTCCACCTGAAATATTGAAGGGGGTAGGTGGGAGGGAAAGCTATGGCTCTATGGGGGAAGAGTCTCTCGAAGATCTACTGTTAAGTAACTATCTTCAACCGTCCCAGGGGTGCTGGGGGTTGAGGAGCTGGAGCATACACGGCGACAGGTTCAAGGAATGAGCCCAGGCGTCGTGGGGGAGAGAGAGAGAGATTGGCGTCGGAGGACTGCTCCCTCTCTCGGGAGGGATCCAGGGTCAGCCCGGCATCGCAACGGCCCCCAGTGGAGACCAGTGCCACTGCAACGCCTAGGGCTGTACATGCAGGGGAAGACGTCAGGTGGCTGCCTTCCAGATGTGGGTGGAAGCACTCACGCCACGGGCAGGGCAGCATTGCACGTCCTACGTCTGAGGACTTACAAGTTAAAAAAAAACAACAACAAAAAAACTACTACGGATGAGGAGATGATGGGGATTCCAGGGACACTGCCCACATCCCACTGTCGGACCCGCACTTGGGGGACTCCATGGTCGACCTGCCACCCAGTTAAGACCTCTCTAATCCCAGAACAGGCCATCACGGGAGGATGGGCCCACCCCTGGGGGGTGATCCAGGGGACTAGGTCTGCCTGGGAGGTCGGGGGAGTCACTCCAAGTATAGGGGGTTCAGACCGGGAGTAGAAGGCAGCAGTCTAGTGAATACTCAGAAGGATGCCCAGATGGGGTAGTGAATACATAGAATTCGTGGGAAAAAAGTAACAATCTTCGAGGCCCTTCCCCCCCTTACAAAAACACATACCGAGTGATTCCCAAGCACTTAGACACTGCATAGCAGGAGGAAGGCCGATAAGGTGTATACTCAGTCCCCTACGTGAGGAGGCCTTGAAGGATGGCAAGGCTGAAACAAACCCATCTGCAGGAGACCAGATCCATATCGTAATATTTAGTGAAAGCATGGATCCACTGAAAAGTGGTGGCACAACACAGGTCAGCTGCCGAAAGAGGATGGAAGAAAGCTACATGAACAACTATACCTCAAGTGGCATGGCCACAGATTGGACCAGGAAGCACTTTTCCATGCAAGATGCCAACCATTTGGAAAGGCATCGCTTAGAAACAAGGGCACCCACCATCCTGGGGGTGAATGAAACAAAAGGCTGCCAGGACTTTCTGCAGTCCATATTATCCAGATGGAAGCACAATGCTCTATGGACACCCAGAGAATGCAGGACAACTTCTCCAAAAGTTCTGTGCGGAAGGGAAAAAACACAGCAATACTCCTCTTTCTCTCTACACCTTGTGCAATTATCTTTTTCCCATTCTATATCTCTGCTCTGTGAAGGAGAGGTTGTAGAAAAGTTCTTTCTTTTACGAGTGTTAAAAACAGCAGTAATCCCAGAGGGATAGTAAATAAGCATAAACATAAAACCTATCTGGAAACTCTGAGCTTAGACATTAAGAAAAAGACCAAAATAATCAGTTTACTAAAGCTTGAAGGATTACATCCAAAAGACGCACTGGCAGAAGAAGCTATGTCTAGCTTTTAGTGTTCAGCGAAGACATGGATGGAAGACTATGTTGCCTCTCCACATATTTCTTGGTATGACCAGACCTGTGTATGTATACCACACGGAGTGGTTTCCTTGCCCACACACACACACACACACACACACACACACACACACACACACACACACACGCACAATTATTCTCCACATCTGCTCCTCAGGGTGCAATTTCACTGTTCCCAGTCCATCACCCAACCTAAAGGAGAGCATCCTCTCTAGGTAAAACTGAGATCTTACCTTTAAACTCTGGTCATACCTGAAAATAGGTGCACTGCTGTCTAATAATGTACTTACCAGGCCAATAAAAGCTACATAAATTAAAAACTGAGAGAGTGCTAATTCAGCACAGAGTGGCTGGCTCAAAACAAGACATCTGTGAATGCAGTTCTCATAAAATCATTTTAGTTTAAAATATGTTCAAAGCAGATTGAGGTCACTCATTTTTCTGGGACAGAAAGTTAATTTTTTACAATAAACTATCGTTGCTTGCTGTACTTCTTTTGTTCACTGTTTTCCATTAGAGTGAGAAGTTCCCAATAATATTTTCAGCCCAACGCGCAAACAAGCCTTTTATACACCACCCCATGGTTTCCCATCTGACGGTTCCCAAGCACAAAACAGTGTGTGAAGTGAAGCTGGCCACTTGATTGTACAAAGGAGGACTACTGTCATGCCAACACAAAGATTGTTGTTTCTAACCAACTGAGTTACTCAAGCATCCTGTAATGAGGCATTCAGTAATTCATTGCTACTTGTCCAAACGGATTAGTCATGTTAGTGCTGAGGCATCGACATTATGTAAAGGCCGCTACACTGGCTGTGCATCAGGAACAAAACAAACAACAAAAAAAAAAATGTACAAAATCAAGACAGACCGTATTTGTTTGCATCAGGAGCAATAAACCGTAAAAAAAAAAAAAAAAAAAAAAAATTTGTTCCAGTACCATTTTTCTAGAATTTTATTTGGAAATTACCTAAACAAAAAAATAATACGTTGTACTGATCACAGCCTCACAATCATGGCTATGTAGAGCAAAACGTTAGGAGGCTGTCTTGGGGATGTCTTCCACCTTTGGCTAGGGTTTCTGCCAGTGGGTGGGAAATGGCTGCACCTGCTAGCCCAGAGGTGTGGAGCTGTTCCCCACTAAAGCCTTGCCCTCTCGAGTCAATGTGATGCATTTAGGGGTCTTTTGACAGTAGGGCACAAAGATACTGATACCAGGCCCGACACCCCCGTCAGTCGCACCTCGCGTTGCTGCACAATCTTCTTCACATCGTCCTCTTAGGCTGGAAGTCAACTGGTCACGGATACGTCAAATTTGAGGCAGTATAGCACAGCAGTCTAAGGCTCTGAGCTGCAAATCTGGTGACATCCAGCAGACCAGACCTGGGTTTGAATCCCACAGCTTCCACTTGCACACTGTGTGACCCTGAGCAAGTCACTTAACTTCCTTGTGCTCCCAGGTCACTCCTGTCAAAAAAGCTCTCAGCTTAGTGTGCTATTCCTGGTTAAACAACTAAAAAAAAAAAAAAAAAAAAAAAAAAATTTGTTCCAGTACCATTTTTCTAGAATTTTATTTGGAAATTACCTAAACAAAAAAATAATACGTTGTACTGATCACAGCCTCACAATCATGGCTATGAGAGCAAAGGTTAGGAGGCTGTCTTGGGAATGTCTCTCCACCTTTGGCTAGGGTTTCTGCCAGTAGGTGGGAAATGGCTACCTGCTAGTCCAGAGGTGTGGGAGCTGTTCCCCACTAAAGCCTTGCCCCTCTCTCTGAGTCAATGTGATGCATTTAGGGGTCTTTTGACAGTAGGGCACAAAGATACTGATACCAGGCCCGACCCCACCCCGTCAGTCGCACCTCGCGTTGCTGCACAATCTTCTTCACATCGTCCTCTTAGGCTGGAAGTCAACTGGTCACGGATACGCTCAAATTTGAGGCAGTATAGCGCAGCAGTCTCAAGGCTCTGAGCTGCAAATCTGGTGACATCCAGCAGACCAGACCTGGGTTTGAATCCCACAGCTTCCACTTGCACACTGTGTGACCCTGAGCAAGTCACTTAACTTCCTTGTGCTCCCAGGTCACTCCTGTCAAAAAAGCTCTCAGCTTAGTGTGCTATTCCTGGTTAAACAACTAAAAAAAAAAATTTGTTCCAGTACCATTTTTCTAGAATTTTATTTGGAAATTACCTAAACAAAAAAATAATACGTTGTACTGATCACAGCCTCACAATCATGGCTATGTAGAGCAAAAGGTTAGGAGGCTGTCTTGGGGATGTCTCTCCACCTTTGGCTAGGGTTTCTGCCAGTAGGTGGGAAATGGCTGCACCTGCTAGCCCAGAGGTGTGGGAGCTGTTCCCCACTAAAGCCTTGCCCCTCTCTGGAGTCAATGTGATGCATTTAGGGTCTTTTGACAGTAGGGCACAAAGATACTGATACCAGGCCCGACCCACCCCACGTCAGTCGCACTCGCTTGCTGCACAATCTTCTTCACATCGTCCCTCTTAGGCTGGAAGTCAACTGGTCACGGATACGTCAAATTTGAGGCAGTATAGCGCAGCAGTCTAAGGCTCTGAGCTGCAAATCTGGTGACATCCAGCAGACCAGACCTGGGTTTGAATCCCACAGCTTCCACTTGCACACTGTGTGACCCTGAGCAAGTCACTTAACTTCCTTGTGCTCCCAGGTCACTCCTGTCAAAAAAGCTCTCAGCTTAGTGTGCTATTCCTGGTTAAACAACAAAAAAAAAAAAAAAAAAAAATTTGTTCCAGTACCATTTTTCTAGAATTTTATTTGGAAATTACCTAAACAAAAAAATAATACGTTGTACTGATCACAGCCTCACAATCATGGCTATGTAGAGCAAAAGGTTAGGAGGCTGTCTTGGGGATGTCTCTCCACCTTTGGCTAGGGTTTCTGCCAGTAGGTGGGAAATGGCTGCACCTGCTAGCCCAGAGGTGTGGGAGCTGTTCCCCACTAAAGCCTTGCCCCTCTCTCTGAGTCCAATGTGATGCATTTAGGGGTCTTTTGACAGTAGGGCACAAAGATACTGATACCAGGCCCGACCCCACCCCACGTCAGTCGCACCTCGCGTTGCTGCACAATCTTCTTCACATCGTCCTCTTAGGCTGGAAGTCAACTGGTCACGGATACGTCAAATTTGAGGCAGTATAGCGCAGCAGTCTAAGGCTCTGAGCTGCAAATCTGGTGACATCCAGCAGACCAGACCTGGGTTTGAATCCCACAGCTTCCACTTGCACACTGTGTGACCCTGAGCAAGTCACTTAACTTCCTTGTGCTCCCAGGTCACTCCTGTCAAAAAAGCTCTCAGCTTAGTGTGCTATTCCTGGTTAAACAACAAAAAAAAAAAAAAATTCTGCCATGTTTTATTTATTTATTTATTTGATATATCGGTTTACAAACTTTGAGCCAAATGCTCATTTGCAAAGGTACCTCGTCACACGTAAGACAGATCGAAGCACAGAGTAGGTATAACAACAATTACATTAAACATGAGATACATGGTATAACAGTGGTAACATTAAGCATGTGTTACAGACATTTGTCACAGACAAGATTTACAAGATTTGGAAGTAGGTATTTTCTGACATTATTTACAACCTTTGGATGACAATATTTACAACATAACAGCAGCAAGGCATTATAAGCTTGAGAAGGCATCTAAACATAGTAGACAGACCTAATCATGGGAGTGGTGTTAAAGATGGAGGTTGCAATCCATAATGGACTTTGCCAGAGAATACTGGATCAGAGTGGGTAAGAGAGTGAAAGAATAAGAAGCAGTTACAGGAGCGGATATTGAAGAGGTGGTTGCGAAGAGTGGTTTTGAAATGGGCTATCTTGGGTGCATTAGTGATGGTGCTTGGGAGTGCATTAAACCATGTGGGTGCCCTATGGTGGAAAGATCTCTGGGCAAGGGAGGTTTTTACCCTGGGCACAACCAGAGGAGCTTTCTCTGAATTGCGGGTGAAGATAGTGGGGGTTGCAGGCTGAAGAAAGGCGGGGGGAGAGTCCGAGCAGTACTTTCTTGGAGAGTAAACAGGTCTGGTAGCAGAGCCTTTCATCAAGGTTGAGAATATTGGCAGAGGTATAAAGCGAGCAGGTGTGAGTAAGCCTAGGTGCGCCTGTAAGGAGCCTGCAGGCCTTGTTTAGTGTGGCCTGGATTTTCTGGAGTGTGGTGTTATTTGCTGCACCGTATACAGGGAGCCCATAGTCCACAAGGGACAGTATCGATGAGGTGATGGCAAACCTAAGGGCGTGGGGGAGGCCCTTTGACGGTAAAGGAGTCCAATCCAGATGTTTGTTGTGGCAGGAAGGGTGTTTATGTGGTCATGGAAGGTAAGGGCCGAGTCGAGGGTAAGTCCAAGATATTTGTAGTTGGATACCTGCTCGAGGGGGTGCTGGGTGCTGGGGAGGATGCTGAGCGGTGCGTTCTTAGCTCTGTTTTGGCAGTGAGAGAAGATCATTGACTTCGTCTTTTTTAAGTTGAGGACCAGTCTATGGTCCTTAAACCAGGTTTCAGCCTAGGAGAAGGCAAGTTGGAGGGAGTCCTGAAGGGGTGTGGGTTTATGATGCGAGGTGAAGAGCACTGCATCATCTGCATATAGTAAGATTTTTGTGGAGCAGGCCTTTGGTAAGGAGTTTAGGTAGAGGGAGAAAGAAAAAATTACTCACCTTAGTAATGTTGTTTCTTCTAATGGAGTCTTGCTATATTATGACAATTGCAGTGAGTCCCCATCTTCGAACTGCTCCGGAGGTGAAATAGTTAACTTTCCATGCAGGCATGGAACTTAAGAGCGCGAGCTCGGTTGAAAACTCTGTCTGTTGTTCTTCAAACGCAAACTGTCAGATCTTTACGAGCTAAAACTCACTAAGGCTCTGTGTGGAAGCTGTAAACCTACACTAGCCAACTGGCTACTAACATAAACACTCATTTTTTGGCCTCAAACAAAGACTCAAGTCAGGAGACCCAAAAATGCAAAAACACAACACCAATTCACCCAAAAAGGAGGGTGAAAAACAACAAGGTGGGCATCAAAAAAGTGCCAACACTGTACTGCCCACCCACATCCCAAAACAGAGGTTCTGAGAGGGGCAGGCAGGGAGGTAGGTCATAATATAGCAAGACTCCATTAGAAGAAACAACATTACTAAGGTGAGTAATTTTTCCTTCAAACAACATGAAATCTTGCTATATTATGACAATTGCAGACTACACAGCAGTACCTCCATGGAGGAGGGACAGAACCTACTTAGGGAATAGGCTCTGAAGCACGGCTGTGCCAAAGCGAGCATCACTCCTAGCCTGGATGTCCAGGGAGTAGTGCTTGGTAAAAGTGTGAACTGTTTTCCAGGTAGCTGCTTGACATATTTCTAGAATAGGAATGTCTCTGGCAGCAGCCAGAGAAGCAGCTGTACCTCTGGTAGAGTGAGCCCTCAGGCCTGAGGGGGGAACTTTACCCAACTTCTCATAGCAGAATTGGATACAAGAGACAATCCACCTGGCAATGGATCTTTTAGTGGCTGGCTTCCCTTTACCAACTTCGCCATAAGTGAGGAACAGTTGGAGGGAGTCAAACCTATGACCCTTGGTACGCCTATGTAGTAACTAAGGGCTCTCTTCACATCTAGGTTGTGCAGCCTCCTCTCACCAGAGGAGGAGTGGTCAGTGAAGTACACTGGAAGAGAAATAGATTGATTAAGGTGGAAATCTGAAACCACCTTAGGTAGGAACTTTCTGTTAGTCCGGAGGACCACCTTATCTCTGTGAAAGGAGATAAACCCCTGCTCCACTGACAACGCTTGTAATTCACTTATGTGTCTGGCAGAGGTGATGGCTACCAGAAACACAGTTTTCCAAGTCAAGTACTTGAGCTCAGCTGAAGACAAGGGCTCGAAGGGGGGTTGCATAAGCTGAGCAATGCAAACATTAAGATCCCAGGCAGGGGCAGGATCCCTGAATGGAGGGTTGGTGTGAAGCAATCCCTTAAAAAACTTAAAAAATACAGGATGAGCTGAAAGAGAATAGGATTTACCTGCTGAAATAAAAGCAGACACAGCTGCCAAATGCACCTTCAGGGTAGCTGGTCTCAGCCCCAAAGAATTCAGATGGACCATATAATCCAGGACTGTGGGTAGATCAGCAGAGTCTGGGGGAATATGCTTTTCCGAGCACCATATGGAAAACCTTTTCCATTTGGAATTATAAGTAGCCCTGGTGGAAGGCTTCCTTGAGGCCTTCAATATATCCATTACACCTTGGGAAAGGTGTAAATCAGCAACTCTAACCAAGAACCAAGCCTTGAGATTGAGAGATTTGAGATTCGGATACCAAACCTGTCCCTGGCACAGGTTAACAGATTGTGATTCCTGGGAAGGCACAGGGAGGACGGACTGCTAAGGATAGTAGGAGTGGATACTAGAGGCTGTCTGGCCCAATCTGAGCTATCATAATGACTTTGCAGGATTGGGATCTGATTTTGACTAGCACTTTGAACAGGAGAGGAAAGGAGGAAGGCATAGAGGAACTTCCTTCCCAACTGAGGGCTAAGGCATCCAGGGGAGTGAGCCCAACACTGGGGGCCTGCAGCAAAAAGAGGAAGTTGGTGATTGTCTGGGGCTGCAAAAGATCTATCTGCAGGGTGCCCCATCTGGCAAATACTACTCCTAAGACTAGGGATCCAGTGACCATTCGTGATGGCCCTGGGAATCCTGCTGAGAGCATCTGCAGGACATTGTCCTTGCCTGGGAGGTGGACTGCTGTAAGGAGGTGTTCAGGAGTAAGCCAGACCACTAACTTCATCGCCGTGCACAAGGTCAGACCGAGTGCCCCCTTGCTTGTTGATGTACCACATTGTAGTGGTGTTGTCTGTTCTGACCTGTATAATCTTGTTCTGAACAGATTTGGAAAAAGCTTGAAGTGCTAGAAAAACTGCTCTGAGCTCCAACAGGTTGATGTGGAGCAGAGATTCCTGGGGAGACCACAGATCCTGGGTGGTGAGGTCGCCCATGTGAGCTCCCCAGCCCAAGAGGGATGCATCTGTAGTAAGGATTAGAGAGTGAGACTGAGTGACAAAAGGAACCCCTTGTCTCAGTTGCTCTGATCCTGCCACCACTGTAGGGCTTGGATCAGGGTTCGAGTTACTGGGATCAACTTGGTAAGAGGATCCTTTCTTTGAGACCAAAAGCTCTCAAATGGAACTGGATGTCCCTCATCTGAAATCTTGCCCCTGCACAACTGCTGTGGAAGCAGCCATGTGTCCTAGGAGCTGCAGAAAATGCCTTGCTGGCCGGGAGACCTGCAGGTGAATGAGGAGGCCAGGGAGACTAGGGTCTTTGCCCTGTCCAGGGGAAGGAAGGCCCTGGCTTCCTGTGTGTTCAGTTCTGCAACTATGAAGGTAAGAAGCTGGACAGGCTCTAGAACTGACTTTGAGAGATTCAGAAGGAAACCTAGAGAGGTAAGCAGTTGCTGCGTTATCTGAAGATGTAAATTGACCTGGTCTGGGGACTGGCCTACTATGAGCCAATCATCCAGGTAAGGAAAGATGGCAATCTTTTGCCTTCTTAGGTAGGCAACTGCTACTGCCAGGCATTTGGTGAATACCCTTGGAGCAGAAGTGAGGCCGAAGGGCATTGCTCTGAACTGGTAGTGGCCTGAGGGCAGCTCGAACCTGAGGTACTTTCGATGGGAGCTTCTGATGGGAATATGGAAGTAGGCATCCTTGAGGTCCAGGGAAGCTAGCCAGTCTCCTGGCCTTAGAGAGGGAGGATAATTCCAGAGTCACCATTTTGAACTTTGGCTTTAAAAGGTGCTTGTTTAAGTATCTGAGATCCAGGATGGGCCGCCATTCTCCTGTCTTTTGGGGTAAGGAAGTACCTGGAGTACAAACCTTGCCCTGGTGTAGGGAGGAACCTTTCCACGGCTCTGAGAGCCAGGAGGGTAGAGACCTCTGCCTCTAGGGCGAGTGCCTCTGATAGAGTTGCAGGTGGAAAAGATCTGGTTCTCAGCTTTGGAAATTTTTTGAAGCTGAGAACCAGTCCCTGGCTTACTACTTCCAGGACCCACTTGTCTGATGTTAAAGACTTCCAGTCCTGGACAAAGTAAGCCAGCCTGCCCCCTACAGGTAGAGAAGAATCGGCCCTGGCAATCCCATCAGGGTGCCTGCTTGGCAGGGCTTTGGGCTGAGGGGTGGATGAAGGCCTGCTTGTACCCCGGCCTGCCTCTCCTCTAAAGAACCCCTTTGAGCATAGGCGGAGGAGGAAGCTTGGTTGGTAAAAGGCCTATGAAAAGGCCTGCCCCTGCCTCTAGGAAGCTGCTTTGAGGAGGGCCTGCCTTCTTGGCCTGTGCACTCCTATAGGTGGTCCTATATTCATCCATTTCTTTCATGTAATTCTCTGTTTGCTCCCAAACAGAGAACTGCCCACAACAGGAAAATCCATGGCCTTAGACTGGGTATCCTGAGACAGGGTAGTACATCTGAGCCAAGCCATCCTGCGAAGTGCCACAGATGTAGCCATGACTCTTGATGAAACATCATTAGAGTCCACTGCAGCATGAAATTGCACCTTGGATGCCCCAATACCATCCATGCCACCTGTTCCAGCTCCCTGGCAAGCTGGTCAGGGACTTGTTTTGCTAGGGCCAGCACAGTATCCCATCTGGATTTCTGGTACCTAGCAGCATAAGCCATATAATTTGCCTGTCTGAGTCCCAAAGATGCTGCCATGTAGTGTTTCTTTGCCATAGCATCAATCTTCCTGGAGTCCTTCTCAGGGGGCTGTGAAGCTAGGGGAATATTAGCCTTGTCACAGGCTGCAGCCTGCACTACCCCACATGGCTGCATTGTTGAGTGAGGAAATCAGTGTCGGAGCCTGATAAGGTATACCTCTTGTCCATCCTTTTATCCACAGGAGGTATAGTGTGAGGAGTTTTAAAACTTTACTGTCTGTTTCGAAAATTTTTGCAAAGGAATAGACAGTCTCCTAGACTCTGGAATATCCATCATTTCTACATAGTCCGGCTCCTCTTGGTCATCAACAGCTTCCTCAACAGGGAGCTGGAGAGTTTCAGCAACTTTTTTATAAAACATGAAATGAGAAGGGGACTCAGAAAGCCTTGGAGGAGAAACCCCTAAGGGTCTATCTGGAGAGATGTCCGTTCAATGGGCACATCCAGATCTTCAAAACCATATTCACTCTCCTCATATTCCTTCTCCTCCTCCGGTTCACAAAAATCCTCAAAATCATAATCTTGAACTGTGGAACCGCTGAACCAACGCCCCTGATGGTGTCGGTTCGGTCGGAACCGGGGAGAGAGACTGGACAATTTGAATTGCTTTAGCTATTTCTTCAGCAGTTGGGGAGAGAACTTTTGGCTCTACGCTAGCTGACTTTCTAGTCCTTTTTGCTGGAACCGCTCCTCAGAACCGGCTCTTCGTTTGCCCGAGGAAGTATCGCCCTGGTCAGAGGGCACTCCCTCCGGTTCGGTTGGTACCGAACCAGGCTGGCCATCCGGATCAGCGGACTTTTTGGCCTCCCTTTCCCTGAGCCTACCAACTCTCTTTTCTATGGTGGCAGCAGGAAATTCAAACAAATCTGGCAGTCTGAATTGAGGTGGTCAAACCCCAGACAATAGACACATATGGTGTGTAGGTCAGCGCCAGCAAGCTTCCCCCACAAACACTACAGTGTTAAAACCCAGTGGGTCCGGTTTTTCTTTTGGGTTTCTCAGACATAATGCCAGCCTAACCAACTTGCCCGTTTATGGCAATCCGCCAAGCAAGACACCCTTATCGGTTCCCAACCGTGTCATGGGTCGTGGAAAAAACCGTAATGAAATCCGTTTTTTTTAGAACCGATAAGAACCGGGAACCGCACTCTAAAAAAGGACTAGTAGATTTAAAGACAACCTGATCGGTTCAAACCGAACCGATAATGAATTACAAGTTCCACACAGAAAAACTAAATGTAAAACATATCTATTACTTACATTACCACAGACAGAGCTTGAACCGACTGGTTGCGGTTTAATTTTGGTTGAAAAACCGACAAAATAATACTTTTAAACCGACAAAATGAACCGAGCAGAAGGAGAAATCTCCGGAGCGACTGTTCAGTGAGGCGGAGTAAAGAATCTGACAGTTTGCGTTTGAAGAACAACAGACAGAGTTTTCAACCGAGCTCGCGCTCTAAGTTCCATGCCTGCATGGAAAGTTAACTATTTCACCTCCGGAGCAGTTCGAAGATGGGGACTCACTGCAATTGTCATAATATAGCAAGACTTCATATTGTTTGAAAGAAGTGGTCCCAGGATAGAGCCCTGGGGCACCCTGGAGCGGACGGGTAGTGTGTCGGATAGAGTTCCGTTAATTTTGACGCATTGGGACCAGGCGGAAAGGTAACTGGAGCACCAGGCCAGGGGGCCTGTGGAGAAACCAAGTTGGTGGAGTGAGTCGAGAAGGAGAGGGTGGCAGACTGTGTCGAAGGCCTTGGATAGGTCTATGAACACAGCTCCTGCAATATTACCGGTGTCTAGGGAGGAGTGCAGGAAGTTGGTGAATTCTAGGAGGGCTGTGGTGGTGCTATGGCCTGAATGGAAGCCATGTTGCTCTGGGCATAGGATGTTATACTTGGCTAGGTATTCAGTAAGTTGGGTGGCCACCACTTTTGTGGTGTGTACAGGGGATGGGTCTGTTAGCTATCTACTTTTGTCCCTTATGTTCACCGCCAGCTACCAGGACCTCCTTCCACCTACCCAAGCCCCTATGCCCGCCGGAGTCCTTTGGAGGTCCAGCCCACCACCAGCCTTTGCTCGACAGCCTCCCTGGATACTGCAACCATAACCCACGGCTTATCCCCCACGGGCAGGACCTCCTGGTTCCCCAAGCGAGGAGGAGGATACTTCACTCAACAGTTAGAGCTCATGAGGAGGAGGAGCCGGCAAGGCATGGGAAGAGTCGAACTGACCCTGCTGTGGCATGGGGGTGGGGCGGCTTCATCTGCCTGGCACTGCTGGATGCATTTTTTTCCCTCTGCTAGACCCTCCCCTTTTCCCACCCCAGGGCATGGTCCTGAGAGGTGACCTGGCAATTAGCCTACAGGGCCTTTGGAAGGGTAGGTAAGCCCCTCCCTACCTTTGGTGCTCCCATGCCAGCCCCATTCTGGGTGGGTGATGCCTCCATGTCATCTGCCAAGTGAGTGAGTGAGTGCGTGCCGGCAGGAGGTCACCCCAGAGAGACAACTTAATCCTTCCCACATGATACCCCCCTTCCCCCTGGGTCACCAGGGGGTGCTCATGCAATGGAAGGAGGCACCCCCTCCCTCCCTTCCAGAGGCAGAAGGTGTCCAAAGGACACCTGACCCTGCCTCACCAGCTGGCACCAGACGTCCCAGACTTGGAGCATGAACCCAGGTTGTCTGGATGGCAACCGGTAACCGGCCAGTGGGATGGGTCTGTTAGCAAGCATGTTAGGTGCTGCCATGGCCCAATCCCAGTGGCCATTTCTTAGACTCTGAAGCTTTCCCAGACGGGAGCTCACTGCAGGGGCACCAAGTAGCAGCTCTTGGGAAACAGCTGAACAGTGATACCCCGGACAGGTGACATCCCTGGAGTGGCACTCAGAAGGAGGCAGAGGGGAAGTAAGCAGGAGAGCAGGGGAAAAAATGAACAAACAGCAATGATAAAAATGACTTCATACTGGTTTTTAGTAGGAACCAGCTGTGACATGGTAAAAAAAACAGCTGTGACAGAAAACTTCTTGAAAATCACAAAGATTTTGACAAGGACCATACAACTGTATTTGAAACTGATTATCAAACAGTAAAATGTAATTTTACTTAAAAATACCAAAAACCGTTTGTCAGGAGGGGTGAATTGGAGGAGCAAAATTAATTTTACTCACAGTGATGGCCATGTAGAGCAGGGGCAGAATTTCAAAAGTGGAAAAAGTGTGCACTTGTGGGAAGAAAGTTACACAAGGGTTTCCTTGTACAACTGCAATTTTTTTTTACATGCTTTCAATTTTCAAAATGGCGGCCTTTTTTCAACCTTTTCCACAACGTATGCCATCTCGCACGAATTTTTTTCTGCACTGCTGGAGAAAACTGCTATACCTAGTAAAACCAGACGTTGCATTTTATCCGCAGCTGCAGGGGAAAAAAAGACAAATGCTGCCCATGTGCATAAAATGTGGAAAACAGCATTTTTGCAGGTGCAGGGATTTTTCCCCACACCAGGGAGCTGCACATGGGACTTTGTCTGTGGTTGGAAGGGGGTAGACTACGGGGTAGCGTGAGGAAATATTTCTTCACAGAAAGGGTGGTGAATGCATTGAATAGATTCCCAACGGAGTTGGTGGGGGCAGACAGGAGGGAATTCAAACATGCATGGGACAGGCATAGGGGAACCCTAGCAATAGGAACGAGGCGATAAAGCCAGAGATCAAGCAGGGTCTGCGGCTTTTACAGTAGGCAGGGAAAACGGGCAGACTGGATGGGCTTAGCGGTCCTTATCTGCTGTCAGTTTCTATGTTTCTAAGTCAGGCCCTTTGAAAATCAGACCCTAGGAGCTTAAAAAGCTGCCAGTCAGCCATTCTGTAAAACCATTTTACTCCCTTCCACCCAGAAGCTACAACCTGCTCCTTTATGGTTCATTTCTTTTTGAGGTGCCTTGTACCTGCTGCAAGCTGCAGTCCGAATGAAGCCAACCTCCTTCTGTGGCAGAGTGCCACCCAGGGTGGGGCACATTTCCAGCAGGGAAACAAACAGAAGAAACACATCTTAGTTAATAAATGGGAAGGCGAACTGGTACAGGGCCAGCGTAGATGTCACACTGGGGGCACGATGTGGACCATTTATATGGCCGAATCCAACACCCTACCAAACAGGGGAGGGGACCAGCAAGGGAGCTTCAACCATAAATCATTCTCTTTCCTCCAGCCAACTAACAGGCTGTCAAGCAGCAACTGATACCACAACCCCTCCCCAAAGGTGTCTTATGTCCCTTGTGGAATGTGCTCAGCCTCTGGACACCCCCCCACCCCCGCTGTAAGTAAACATGCTATCAAGCTGGCCACCAGTCACCTATCTTTTAATCAAAAATACACTATGAAATCAAATTAGGACACAGCACGGGAAGGGTCATTATTCTATTACAATTTCAGTGATAGAGCACCTTTCTTGGTGCTTATAATGCAAATCATGGCGCTCCCTTACCTCAGTAGGAGCTCCTCCATGGTGTTTTCAAAATGTCGCTTTTAGCCCCAAAAGCAAGGGATCATAATTTGCCCCCAGGTGGCTGGTTGCACAATCCATTTCTACTTTCTGACAGCCAATTCTGTCCCCGCTCTCTGACATTTTGTGACATCTTTATAGTAAGAATACAGGAGCGCACTTCACTCACTTGAATGGAGTGTCTTTTTTAAAGCTTTCTTCCAGATTTTAAATCGGGTGCTGGTACCGGCCAATGCCAGGGTTCAACTATTGGAAGCCTTGTTAGCTGAATCCTGGCATCAGCCAGCTAGTTTAGTGTCATTCACAAACTTAAGCAGTCTGCTGGAGACTCTAGCTTCCAGAGTGCTGATGAAGATGTTGAGACCCAGTGGCCCCAGCAAGAATCCCTGAGTTACATGGTGGATTACTCTTTTCATTACAGTGCCAGTTCTCCTCCATTTCCAGATTATACATCAACTAAGTTGTCCCAGACAATCAGCAGTGCTGATTAAGGATCGCGTGAAACACTCTTGTATCTGTAACAGTGCTTCACACACATGCAGTGTCAGTGGCTCAGTAGGTAGCACACTCGCCTCTGTGGCCGGGAGATCAGAGGGCTGTGGGTTCAGTTCCCACATCTGGCACTTGGGTTAATATCCCAGTACTGACACTGTAGTGCAGCATGAAAGGGGTGCTGCACTTCTGAGGTGCCGTCTTTCGGATGAGACGTTAAACCGAAGTCCCATCTGCCTGGATTGGTGGTAGTTCAGGTGGATGTTAAAGATCCCATGGCACTTATCGAAAAGAGTAGGGGAATTTCCCCGGTGTCCTGGCCAAATTTCCCTCATTCACTAAAAATACCACCAACAGCTTAATCTGGTTCAAGATCAGTTGGCATTCATCTGTATCCCCCTCCCCCGGGTTGTGCCTGAAAATAGGCAGGATTTGTCTAGTGCACTTACCCGGTCAACAAAACCTAAATAGTAAATAAATAATATCCAGCTTTGACTCGCAAATTAGCGCTCATGACATGCTGAGAAGGTAAAAAAAAAAAATACACTTTTTTTTGTTTAACCGTTAATGCCATAAAAGAAACTGGTTAATCTGTACGTTCATTGGTGATCTCAAAGACACACTTATACCTATGAGAGTGTTGTCTCTTACGTTCTCAGGATGCCACAACTGCACACTTTTGGTCTGCAGTTCTTACAACATAAGAACATGTGTGGCAACACTTCTACGAGGGACCGAAGGAGGTGAGGGAGACCCTTCCACAGTGGGTCCCCCCCTCCTGCAAAGGACTACAAAGAGAATCCAGGGTTTCTGAGGCGCCGACTGGTTTCTGAGGTTGGGCGGATCTCCCCTGGCCACATTGGGACATTTTCTTGGTGCCTTTCAGAAGTAGAGAAAGAAAAAAAAAAAAAACAACAAACAGTTTGTATTGGGACTTACAACAGGATGTTTGGGGCTGCTTGCTGCGGGGAAGTTTTGTGCATACCGGCGATGTGGCGGTGGAGCGTTTTGGTGCCAACTTTTTAAATCTGCACCAGCTCTTGATTGGCTCCCTGCCCACCTAGACGTTCGCCCAGCTAGGTAAATAGCTGGCCACAGAGCTCTGCGGCTCACTCTAGACTTCTACAAGGGACCGAGGGAGGGAGGGAGACCCTTCCACTGTGGGCCCCCCCTCCTGCAAAGGACTACAAAGAGACTCCGGGGTTTCTGAAGGGCCGACTGATTTCTGAGGTCGGGCAGACCTCCCATGGCCACTTCGGGACATTTTCTTGGTGCCTTTCAGAAGTAAAAAAAGAAAAAAAAAAAAAAAAAAAAAAAAAACAACAAACAGTTTGTGTTGGGACTTACAACAGGACGTTTGGGGCTGCTTGCTGCAGGGAAGTTTTTTGCCCTTCCACCCACCCCTGTTCCCTCCTCCCCTTAAATGACCATTAGCTCCTCCCACTTGACAAGGCATTCTCCACTGGTTGACCTAACGCCATGATAGCTGGTACACTAATAGTGACTAAACAAGAGTGCATGTGTAGCTCATACCCTGTCTCTGCTTAAGATAGCTAATAATTTTAAATACTGCCCTTACCAGTGTTAGCGATATCTGAGATAGCTAGTCACTAATTACTGTCTGTGAAACCAGTGCACGATTAACATTTCTCTTCAACTAGGAACAGCTCGCTATTTGGGGTACCATAGTTAAAAGTCAATTTTTTGTATTGGCAACTCCTGTAGACTGAAGCAGCAACCTACCTTTTGTACAGCTTGAGCTAGGTCAAGCTGTTAGGGCTACCTCTCTGATAGCACTGAAACCTCCTGCTCACTACGATAACGCTCCGGAGGCGCCTGAGCCTGCACTGCAGCCCTGCGTGAACTGCCCAAGGGTGCTTACATCATCACCCCTGCACTGTGCGAGTCCCACAGGACTAATCCGCCGTGTCCTCTACCCCCCCTCCCGAAGTTAGACAGGATGCCACCTCATAGTGGCTGCCCTGTGCTTCACGGTCTAGCTGGGGCCCCAGCCCAGAATCATGGTCCGCTGGTTACTAGTCCCTCACTGAAACCCCCCCGCCTGGCTATCTGACAAAGGCTTGAGATTGGTGCACCTAAACATACGCAGCCTGCTACCCAACCTTGCCGAGCTAACAGCATGGGTGGCGCTCTATAACCCTGACATTATGGGTGTCATGGAGACCTGGCTGAAGCCACAGACTCCAGACTCTGCATGTGCCTTCCCGGGCTACAACCTTATTAGGCGAGACATGGGCAAGGAACAAGAGAGGTGGGGGCGTGCTCCTATATATATATAAGACGCACCTAAACGTATCCGTCATAGGACACATGTCACCTTTATCCCACTCTTTTGAGTTCCTGCATGCCCTCCTCCTGCTAGGCAACACCAAAAAGGTACACCTGATCTGTGCCTACAACTCCCCAAAGGGCGGATTACCAGGGCTCTCCTCCCTCCTCGGCAGCCTTAGCCCAAAGGTTGGTTCAAATGAGCTGCTAGTCCTAGGTGACTTCAACCTCAACTGGGTAGGCCTCAATGTCCAACAATACGAGCCCCTGTTGGCCAGTCTCACCCTCAGCAAACTCATCTCTGAACCCACAAGGCTCTCCTCACGTGGAGACAAGGGTTCCCCTCACTGACTGGGTGCTCAGCAACAGACCAGAGAGAGTAGTCTCCTGTGGCATTCTCCCTGATGCAATATCAGATCACTCTCCCACCTACTGCATATGGGTCATCTCCCCTCCCAAAATCCCCAGCAAGGTGATCCAAATGAGGGACTACTCCAAACTCAACGCTGGAGACTACCTTGCTGACCTGCGACATGCTGACTGGTCTCAGGTCACTACCACAAATGACCCCTCAAGGGCCCTTGACAACTTCCTGACTGTCTTCACCCCACTGCAAAACAAACATGCTCCTCTCACAAAAAGGAGGGTGAGTGGCATTGTCACAAAGTGGCTCCATGGAGGCCTTTTTTCTCTTATGAAACAAAGAGATAAATGCTGGGTGAGATACAAGAACTCCCTCTCCAGTACAGACCTCCTTGAGTACAGACAGCTGAGGAACTCGTGCAAAAAAGCCATCCGCTCTGCAAAAAGTGAGTTCTGTCAATCTGCCCTACTCACCACAGCCAGAAACCCGAGGAGTTTCTGGCAGAACATTAAGAATGTGGTTGGGGGGGTCCGCCAGAGCTCAGGTCACAAATATGCACACTGGCAGGGTAAACGCAACAACCCGCTCAAAATTGCCAATGCCCTCAACTCCCAGTTCTCTAACCTGCCAGCTCTCCCCAACCAGCCACACAACCCCAGGAACAGGCCCCCCACCCAGACGGGAAACCCCCACCCACCTTTTTACCTCAGGGTCATCTCTGTCATGGAGACCCAGAAGCTCCTTGCTGGCCTCTCCCCCCATACTGGGGCTGGAAACGACTCCCTTGGGCCCAAACTACTCAGGCTAGGGGCATCCTTTCTAGCCCTACCCATAGCCCACATACTCAATGCATCACTTATCTTGGGTATAGTCCCAGACATCTGGAAGATGGCCAAAGTCATCCCTGTCCACAAACAAGGTGACCCAAAAGACCCAAGGAACTACTGCCCTATAGCGATCCTATCAGCGATCAGCAAACTACTTGAAAAGGTCGTCGCCTCACAGCTCACCCACTACCTACAGACCCACAACCTACTCTCTCTTGCACAGCACAGGTTCTGAAAAGGGCACAGCACTTCCACTGCCCTAGCAGCTGTCACCTCCGCAATCAGGTCAGCTGCTGACCAAGGCAAACTGACCAGGGCCACCTTCGTGGATCTCTCGAAAGCCTTCGACCGGGTTGATCACGCACTACTGTGCTCCTCTCTCCCGTCCCTGGCTTCTCCCCACCCTTGCCTGGATAAATAATTACCTCTCGGGCAGGCAGCAGTACACCAAATTCAACAAGGCCCTGTCTGAGCCTGCTTGGGTAAACTGCAGAGTCCCCCAGGGCTCTGTCCTGGGGCCTCTTCTGTTCTCCCTCTTTTCTAAATGAACTACCCTCGGCCCCGGCACATGGACGCTCAACTCTGTACGCAGACGACCTAGTCATCATGACCAGCTCCCAGGATATCTCTACCATCAACGCCAAGTTAAACTCTGACTTTGACCAAATCCAAAACTGGCTAAGGGACCACAAGCTTACAATTAACCTGCAGAAGATGCAGGCCATGCTCTTTGGCTCAACGGCCAAGACAAAAGCTGTCCCGGACCCACTACAGATCTCGGGTGCTGATGGAACCCTACTACAAGCTGCAGATTCTGTCAAGTACCTGGGGGTGACACTTGACCCACAACTGGATCTGAATCTGCACATATGCAATACATGTAAGGCCTCAAACTGCAAGTCGGGCCTCTCGTACAGACCAAAAAACTGCCTCACCCTTGCTGCCCATCTCGCCTTGGCCAGGGGAATCCTCCCACCCACGCTCTGCTATGGACTTGTCACCTTCGCCCACACTGTGAAAACTAGTCTTGCTAAATGGGACACAGCGTACAACAGCGTATGTCACTTTGCGCTCTCAGCTCCCTGCCTCACCCACCGCTGTGAGCTCTACTCCCAGCTTGAGTGGCTCCCACCGGAAAAGCACCGCTCCTATGTCCTGGGCAACTTCACAGACAATGTTGTCAGATCTGCCACCCCCTTAGTCCTCGCTGAAGCCCTTGTTCCGGCTACCCCTTCCTACCATTTCAGATCCAGCGACTCTCATGCCCTCATGGTCCCCCAGACTCGCACCCAAATAGGTGACCGGGCCTTTGCTGTGTACTCGCCCAGGTTGTGGAATTCCCTTCCATCAAGCATTCGCTCCTCCCCCTTCCACCACAGCTTTAAAACCTCCTTCTGGGGCTTTATCAAAACAGCCTCCACCTGCCTCTGCACTAGACGTACCCCTCTGACCCATGCCGCTCTGATTGGCTGATTCGCCTCCTAACTTATCTGTCAAAGGCAAGTGGACCACTGTAGCTTATCCACTAGCTGAGCTTGCAGTCTGCTAGTAAGACTAGTCCACTCAGGCCCAACCCGACTGCTCACTCAGTGTGTGCATAGGTACTGATCTTTTTCCACTTTCTACTACCTCCTCTGTTCCAATGTGCCTCTTCTCTCACTACCCGCAAGCTTCACTGCGTCGCTGTCCGACTTGTCGGACACTGCCAACCATGAGAATACCAGACTGGTAATTGACCTGCTGCCTGCATTGTTAACCCCGGTTGTTGCTTGTATTGACCTTGTGGCATGATGCACTTAAATGTAACCTTTACTTGCTTTTGCCTGATGTTCATGAATGTACCCTGTAATCTCCCAGGTCGCACCTGAAAATAGGCACTTGGTTGTCTAGTGTGCTTACCCGGTTAACAAAAGCAAATAAACACTTACAGTCATAACAGTGTCTCAGAGATCATCAATAAACTAATAAAGCAGGATTTGACATGGGATCATTGCCCCAGCACCATCAAAGCTCACGTATCAGCACTGCGTGCATTACTGCGGATGGACTCTGGGAAGCGTCTTGGGACTCTACTATTCTGAAGGTTGGATTTAGCCGCTTCTACAACAGTGTCTTTTGGCCATAAAGTACTACAGATGAGGGGAGGGCCTGTCCATGCAGTACTAGCAGTACCGCTTGCAACACCGGGGATCTGGGTTCAGGAATGAACCTCAATCACTGGCGGCCTGCTGTTGGGGGGGGGGGCTGAGTATCCCAGTGGACACGCTCCTTTTCCTGCGAGAGAGGGTGTGCAGACTCAGCTATGACACTGCCACCTGGGTGACCACAGGTGGCAGTGCAGCAAGGGTCTCAGAGACTGAGGGGTGGCTGTAGGCCAGGCTCGCTGGTGCGTGCAGAGGCATGCAACGCACTGGGAACCACGAGAGTGTGGATGTCTGCAGAGGTAAGGCAGGAAACATAAAGAAAGGAAAAAGAGCCTTACAGTGCATCCACCCCAACACAGAGACTGTTTTTATCCCAGTGGTGAGAGACGGGTGACTGTGAAAGAAGAGAAAAATGGACATTTTAATACCTTTCTTTGAGTAGCACTTGTCCAGCTTGACCCCTTCCCTTCTCCTACCAGTACGTAAAGTATGTCTCCGTTCCTATTATTATTCCTTATTATATGGGTCTCCAGAGGGAGTCATATCATTGGATGGGGGGCATCACCTGACAATGTGATAATTAAGCAATAAGGCATGACCAAGGGTTATGTTAATGGTCTGTTAATCACCTTCTAGGGGTGTACTGTGGCACGAGGTGTAGCCGAGTGCCACATGCCCCTAGAGGGTGATTAACTGACCATTAACATAATCCCTGGGAGTGCCTTATTGCTATTATAATAAAAAATGTTTTTAAACAGTGTTAAACCTTGTTCAACATATGGCTAAGCTCTACATGTATGTTAATAAAAGATTAACATAAGGCTGTTAGAATGTTTGCAGCCAATCAGAAAGCTCCATTTCTCAGACCCTTTTTATAATCCACATTATCAGCACTGTCAGGGTGATGAGGTGCACCTTAGGTAAGATCAAGGAGCAGAATGGTCCCTCTTTCCGACGGCACACTCTCAAAAACAGAACAGCAGCCATTTGTAAAACTAGCTAAGCGGTACAGAATGCGATCTGTACCAGACCTGTCCCACAGCTCTGTGCTGCTGTGTCACTGCACACTGCATGTTGCCCAATGAGGTCTGCGGCTACCCACCCACCTGCCCTGTAGATCTCTGAGAACTCATGGGACAGGTAGCACTCAGGTGACAACTTCAATCTGTGCTGTTCTATGACCCCCGAGTGGGCACCCCCCCTCTGCAAAATGCACTGGACACCATGAAAGCATGTTACCATATCAGGTTCAACCCTACCCACCCACCCACCCACCCCACGGATATCTGAAAAGTCACGGAACAGGTACCCCAAGGTAACAGCTTCAATGTATGCTGTTCCATGAGTTAGGACAAGCAGCTGGCAGCTGCATCTTTCCCCACCCACCTGCGCTGCAGACCTCGTAACACCAAGAATAACCAGTCACCATCTGCACAATACCTTACAGTAAACTTTTCCCGACGCATGGCTCCCGGTCTCTTTTCTGAGCAGTAGCCACACCCATACAGTCTGTCATCTGGGCCACTACAGTGCAAGAGTCTGTGGCTACATGTGAACGCTGCAGGGTCTGTCACCGCAGAGACTGGACTTCACAGTGCACGGTGCTCTGGCCCTGCATATCAAATTGTGCGTTTCTCCACATGTGCCGGTCAACAGTGAAGAGGTCATACCTGTCTCCCAGCAGCAGTCCGACTAAACACGGCATGGTCAGTGCAGCCTGCGTCTCCCTTCACTAGCACACTGTGCCGTTGTCAGCAAGTACCACCCAGCGGGCTGCAGTCATCATCCTTCTCCCCAGAACAGTGGTACTCATCAGTCCACTGAGTCAACACCTGTCCCCTTACATCACAGTGCCGCAGTGACAAGTGTGCAGAGTGTCCCCCACCCATATCCCCATACAACGGTGCACAGTCAGGGCACTGTGCATCTGCCTTCCGTGGCAAAATCTGCAGTTGTGGGACAGTGCTGCTCATCGGACTCCAACTGCCACCCATCTCCCCAGAGAACTGCTAATCATAATTCTGATCAGTGCACACTGTGCCCCTCGCATCACTGTGGCGAAATCACCCCAGCTGTGCACAGTGTCCCATTGCCAGCACAGTGACATGACAGCACCTGTACAACAGTGTGCCGCGGTGCTTCAGTGTAACAGCCGGGCTCGGAAAACTACAGTTCAGGACACGCACACTTTAGCAAGTGAGTAGGCTCCTGTAACCCATGCTCGCCCCAAACAACTGTACTGCATAGGGCAGCATTCTGGATGCAAACAGGGGGAGAGGGTGGGAGCAGCTGAGTGGCATGGTGCTGTGACATCCACAAGGAACACAGAGTGCAGGGAGACCGAGGAGTGGGTGAGTGAGCTCCCAGTCAAGAATGTCCACTTCCCCCTCATCACAGAATGATTCAGTGCCACACAGTGGAACAGCACACAATGTGCTGAACTGCACGAGAGACACTAAGTGTTACTGTTGGTTCTGCTGTTGCCTCTCACCACTGCTCTAAGTAGTCAATTCCCTTCAACATGCACCCCAAGTGAGGATCAGCGGTCCTGCAGTGTCTCCGTCGGACTACAGCTCCTCTTGAGAGAGAGAGAGAGACAGCAACACAGACAAGATCGGTATGCCTTTTACAGTTCATACAGTGTAGTAAGTAACTGTCTTTCTCTTTCACTGTATGTATGTGTCTCTATACAACGCCTCCTGTAAACAAGAGAAATGTCAAATTTTTCTAAGAGACACGCACACACATACGGCATGGGGGAAGGGGTAAATCACATGCGGTACATGGTAGCAGAGTATGTAATGCACAGGAAATGTCACAGATCATATAAGTAGTGCATCTGTCACATTTCTCAGTGCATAACTACAAGGATATGTATTTTTTTTCTTAAGGACTATTTTGCAAAGTAGCAAGATATACCTTTTTTGATTTTTTTTGTTGTTTAAACATAACCCGTGTAATAAGTGCATTAACGCACTCCAGGGTGTGCTGTTAATGGGGATTAACGCACACCCCGGGTGCTGTGAGGGCACTCGACCTGTGGCCTTGTGCCTCACAATGCACCACAGGTGTGCATTAATCCCCATTAACAGCACACTCTGTCATGCATTAATACTTACTTATTAATTGCACTGTAGAGGGTTCACGGTACGTTTGTTTTCAGGTTACCATTAACTAGTGTCTGCTTTGCAATGACCTAGTCCCCCTGAAAGGAAGGAGAGGTCTTAAAACGCCTGCTGCCAAGGTCTTGTTCCTCCTTCTATGGGTACTAGGAGGGAAGCTCCCAGTGGCGACAGTTGGATGAATGCTTTTCAAAGAAAGAAAATTTACAGGTCTTGAAATTTCTATTTTGGGGGGAATGTAGAACATTTGAATTCTATTGATGCTAACAGATACTTTTAATGGAGGCTTTACCCTCTAAATATTTGTAAGCACCAGAAACTTGAGATGCAACACAATATGAAAACGCCATACTTTCATTTACTATAGCATGCACACCGCTGCAGAGCAATAAGATTTCTTCTTCAGCAGGTACTGTTTTTATCTTTCCTGTTATCAGGTCAAAGTTGTGCCCTCCATTATTCATTGTCCCGGGGGATTTACAATGGGGTTTTGGCCAATAACTCAGAACTAAGCTCTCCAGCTTTCATTAACGAAGCTATAAATCCCTCCTGCTAAGTCCCCACATCATCATCCCTTCTCACTCAATGACCTGAACATCAAAGCTATCCTCTTCGACTGAAGAGCACTCCCATTATTGAGGGACTACAGAAACATTAATACGGATTCAAAATTACATCCAATATGTTTTGAGGATGATGCTGTAGTTCCAATTTTCAAGAAACTATCAACAAGAGCTATTACCATATGAAATGTCACAGTATGAAAACCTGTGAAGAACAGTACCACATTTATCATCATGCTACAAAAGGCAGCATGGTCGAGTATGTAAAGCACTGTAAATCAACCAGTGATTACAGGTTCAAATCTCACCCCAGCCACCAATTAACACCTCAGATCTCCATGCTACAGTCTTCCCAGCTACACAGTGGGAACAGGACCCCATAGGAAAAAAAAAAAAAATAAAACAAAATATTGCAAGGCTATTCTGGTAAACTGACTGGCTAGACATATAGATTTCTCCAAGTTTCCTTAGCTGACTGCTTCATTTCTCACTGCAGACTCTGTCTGGAATGCAAATGATTTAACATAATATAAGAAGGAACAGGGGCTCCCAGCACAGTAACACTCAAAGATAGCAGTGGTAAACAAAATACAAGCAGGCAAACCAACATAAACCGCCCTAAAACTAAATGGTTGTTCGCCTTTAACCCTTACACTGCTGACAGAATCAGAACATACAGGAGTTCTTGACAGATGTACCAGTCTGCAGCATAGCAGGTTAAGTAAGATACCTGTATTTAAGCAGCTTCAGGTTGGCAAGACCCTGCCCCCTGAAGAACTGCGAGGTTTGAAGTGCCGGAGTATGGGTACCGTTGTTTTCTCTGACCGTCTCACTCAGCTTGGTTTTCATTAAACTTGCTTCTAGCTACATTTATTTTTAGTGCGGTTTATGTTGGTTTGCTTCCGAGTTAACAATAAGGACTGGGTCAGCACGTGACACCAGATGCTCTAGTTGCGAGGAATCCTGGAATCGGCAGGTCTGAAAACAACATATGTTCTGAAAGACTGTTCTTACTGCACACTAAAGTGAATGCCATATCAACACACAAATGTGTAAACTGTGAAGACAATACCAGAGACATCCCTAGTTGACAAAATGCTAACTGGGTGAGAGGGGAGAGAGAAAGATACACTGCTCGTTGCAGTACTGCGCCTGAATAAAATCAGATGGATCAGTCTAACTGTATTTAATATTGATACATGTACTGTATAAGATGCAGAAGGATTGGTCAGCCCAGCTTGACAATGATTAATTAGAGGCTGGTTGAATCAGTGGCCTACAACTACATTAAAGATCAAGTTTTTTTTTTTTTTTTCCTTTTTTCTGAATTCTATTTTTTCCACCC
This sequence comes from Neoceratodus forsteri, assembly GCA_016271365.2. Classification (NCBI taxonomy): domain Eukaryota; kingdom Metazoa; phylum Chordata; order Ceratodontiformes; family Ceratodontidae; genus Neoceratodus; species Neoceratodus forsteri. The sequence continues at coordinate 332,950,566 of CM057456.1, read as the reverse complement.
CTACCACCGAACTCTCTCCAGTGACCTCTGGAACCGCAGTCTCTACCTCCCTACGTGACTCGGCAGTACCATTAGCTCCTCTCTGGCACTGGGCATCCCCCATGTCTACCCTCCGGGAAGACGCCCCATGCAGCTCTTTCTTTAGTATTGAGGACACTGGGCCAGAGGAGGACACAGCACAGGGAGCCGAGGTCAAGTTTTTTTTCTGGGAGTGTGGGCTCACGGAGGGAGGCGCCGCCATGTCAGTGGGAGAGGGTTTTTTTTTTTTTAAGCGTTTACACCCCTGTGGAACCCAGCTGCCAAGGCAACATACTGCTGTGGCTCCACCCCCGCATACACCAAAACGCCTCTGTTGGCAATCTTCAGCCTCCATGAAGTCGCTCCTCGGCGTCGTCCCCAACCCTCCCGGGAAGGAGAGCAGTCCTTCGGACGCTCAATCTCCTTCCCCCTGCTGACCCCCAGCAGCCCGGGCTCGTTTCCGAACCCGGGTCGCCGGTGTGGCATCCAGCGCCTCAACCCTCAGCACCACCGGGCTGGCCCCATGAAAGATCAAGTTAATGGCATATCTCCTTTTGTTAAATGGCAAATATCAATATATGGATGTCGCTAGATTTAAAACAAAAACTGGTACTGTCCTACATGCACACTCAATAGGGGTCAAAAACAAAAAGGAGAGAGGACAGTGGCCCAAGAGTCCCTGCTCAGGCAAGAACAGGAGGCAGTGTGATCTGGTGGTTATAGCAATGTCTTGGGAACCAAGTGATCACAGGTTCAAGCCTCACTATAGCCGATTACTCATTTACCTCATTCACATGGCAACTGATGTACATCAGCACCATGTAATTCGTTCTTGCCATTCCTGCTGAAATGCTGTGGAACAGCGTTCAGACAGCATGGCCCTGGAGCACTGCAGTGATGCTCCTTGAAGTCCCAGCATGAAGGTGAGGGTTCCGAAGAGGAAGGGGGTGGTTGAGCTGGGGTGACGGCACCACATGATCACATATTGGATTTTCGGCCTGAGTTCAGCTAAAGATCGTTTCTGTCAGTGTAAGCACAGATGAACTCAGAAAGTGATTCTTTTTGAAAACCGAGGGCTACAAAGTGGAAAATACACAGTTTCAGAGTCGAGCTGTGACACTGGGCATACGCTTATGCTAAGCGTATGCCCAGTGTCACAGCTCAAATCTGAGACTGTGTTTTTCCACTGTGTAGCCCTCGGTTTTCAAAAAGAATCACTTCCCCGAGTTCAGCTGTGCTTACACTAGCAGAAACAATCTTTAGCTGAACTGGGTTTGAAAAAACAGTGTGCCTGCAAACCTAAAGAAACACAAGTGGAGGCTGGGAAAAGCCTGTCACAACACTGTGTGTGGTGCGGGCGTTCAGATGTCCAAGTACAACGGCGCAACCCGATCTCAAAGAAACAGGGATTGCAGACACAACGAAACGCAACCCCCAAACAGCAAAACTGTGGCGTTCAGAAGTGCACAGCAGCAATGATCTTGCTGCTGTGCACCAGCAACAATGCCGTAGATTTGTCCATGTGAATAGGGCTTGAGAGAAGGAAGCCAGCTAAGACACCAGCATAATCCATTACACTTTTCAAAAACTGTCATGGCGATGTATATGCTATGGAACAGCTAACTTCCCAATTTCAAACTAGACGATACTGCTGGGTATTATATATCTCTAATATACACCCTAAGTTTGTCCCTTGGAAGTTTTTTTTTGGTAAAGTTTTGAAGAATCCGTAGTACATACTTCGGGTCTGTTCCCAGCATGTAATAAATTCCGTAATAGTTCGGCTGTGGGAGGTATGGAGTAGCCCTGTAGGGTTTAAGACGCTTAACTGTTGTTTCTTTGGCTAAACCTTGAGCTTTCTGTAACTGATACCTTTGTCATTATTGCCTGTACTGTCTTTTCAAAAACAAAAAGTACTGAACTTCTACCTGGAAACTCACTATAAATGAGCAGAAGGGATCTCAGATTAATGTTTCCTCAGAAGCACAGTAACAACTCTCCCCCCGCCCCCAATACTGCACTGGCTGAGACTTAAACACATAACCTTAACAACACAGTGGAGACAGTGATATCATACAGCCACGATGACGTCGCACATAAATAAACTGCTGTTTACAGGTTACAGAAAAAACATCATCATGTCTTGTAACCCTATATTTTGCCTCCACTAACTGGGTCCTGAAACAACTTCCGGAACCACAGGGAACATTACCCCTTAGCTTACTCAGCAGAAACGGTTCAGTATTGCATGCTACTGTGACACATCACTAAATGTAAAAGTGAAAAGGAAAATTAAACTTGTTATCTATTACTAGTCCGCTTTTTTTTCTAAAACTCTGCAGTTTATGCTTTTTTTGCTCTGAAACTGTTCCAGATTCATCCCTAGCAACCATCCAGCTCCCTGACAGCCTTACCAAGGCCCCCTTTTCCAACCCCAAGGCTTACCCTGTGGTGAAGCCAGAAGATCCGCACCCCTTCTTCTGGAGTATCCAGGGTAGCTAGCCTCAGTTGGCTGCCACTGTCGTGAGTGTACTGGGCTTCATCCACCAGTATCAAGACTTTTCCTCTCTGCTTCACGCAGCCATGGGGACGCCAGCAACATGGCGCCAAGCACACTCATGCAGAGCACGCTACTAAAGCACATGTGTGGGCCTCCCCCAATCCCGTCCCACCACTCTGGTCACTGCACTGCCATACTTGCAGAGAAGAGCATTCTCTGAGATACTCAGTCCTCCCTCCCTCCCAACTGGCGTCATGAATGGCAGTGCTGCCAACCCCATCCTCCAGTGTCACGGCTTTCCCTTTCCTGCCTCCATGGGAAGCCAGCAATGTGGCATTGAGCATGCCACTGGAGCACCTATCAGCATCCCCCCTCCGATCACTCAGGCAGCTACACTAACACCTGTGGTCAATTCGGATGGCAACAGCAAATCTATGCCAGCAAACCTCCCTCCACAAAGGAGAACGCCCTCTGGGTTGCTCAATGCCACCCCACCACCACCACCACCATCCCACCCGGACCTCCAACATGCAGAACTCAGGAGATGAACCCCAGTGTTACAAATGGCAACAGGCCTGCATCGAACATTTATTGGATGTGTGGATTAGGGATATAAGGGTATGAAGGTTTGATGGTAGGTTGACCGTAATGGGCAATACCATGGTTATAAAATACAGCAGCAATTACAGAAGCAGTCATTTTTGTACAAATAGAGAAGTCTTGTTGATTACTTTGTTCTATTGACTATGTTCAATATACTCAATAAAAACTAACGAAAAAAAGACAGAAATCTTCTCAAACTTTTGTGTTAGAAGATCCAGAAAAACGCCGGCCCGTCGGCGCAGTGGTTGGATTTCCGTCTGCGACACCGGCGACCTGGGTTCGGGAATGGACTTGGGTCGCCAGAGGGCCGGCCGGAGGGAGAAGAATGGAGCATCCGGGGCCAGTTCTCCTTCTCCGGGGGGGGGGTGGGGATGCGCACTGGCACATGCTGGCTCCTGGCAGAGGCTGGGAGTACAGCAGTGACGGCCGGGCTAGGTGCTCAAGGAGAGTGACAGACGTTGGCATATGCCTTGACGTCAGGACGTCACTCCCCACAGAAAACCAGGAAACACTTCCTGGCTGGCCGGATGACGGTCTCTCTGTCCTCCGCTGCCGCCGATCCCATGACCGATATGCCTCAGCGGTACCCCGGGCCAACAAAGTAGCGCACTGGCAGCCCCCACTGGTGCTTTCCCCCTCAGAGGAGGGGGATCCATCTGGCGAAGGGTTATGCCGGGTTACCCGGGGGGACCGCCATATGAGGTTGACAGCCGGTGTGGGAATCGGGACAGGCAGTCGGGAAGGACGATGGAGACCCGGTGGGCAGCCAGGAAGAAGGGCGCAAAAAAAAGAAGTCCAGGAGCCAGCCCGTCGGCACAGCGGTAGCACTACGCTCGCAATGCAGTGACCGGGTTCGGAACAAACCGGGGAGCTGGAGGGCCAGCCGGGGGGAGAAGGTTGAGCGCCCCTGGACTGCTCGCCTTCTCCAGGGAGGGAGGGGGACAAGGTTCGGTGCTTGACTGACCCCAGGCAAAGGCCTGGGGTACAGCAAGTGCCTGACCAATCCAGGAGGGTTGGGCGTGCCAGACATTGGCGGAGCTCCGCCTTGACGTCAGGGTGCATGGCACGCCCAGAAAAACAGGGAAGAACACCTCCATCGCTCCGGGTAGATGGAGCGCCAGTACAGACCTCAATAGTCCCCTGTCTGTCCCACACGGTGGCCCAGACGAAATGACGTTAGTTTGGGATGCTTGGGCTCCACCTCATCCCCGCCTGGGGGGGTAGATCCAGGGCTACATGGGGGGGGGACCACCGTGGGGCTCCAGGCATGGAAGGAACCGAGGCAGATGCCAGGCGCTCCCGAAGAAGTGGAGCGTAGGGGACAGGGGAAGGCGGAAAAATAGCAAGGTCCCAAAAAAAAAAAAAAAAAAAAGAAGATCCAGAAAAAGTACTCAATGATTAATTGTGTTTCTTCTAAAGGGTAAAATAATATAACAGTAGTCAGGATAAGAAAACTTAAGACACTGGGACAGGACTCTATGGTAACTAATCTCTTCAACGGAAAATAAATCTCTGCTAGAAAGCTAAAGGGAGTCTGAATGTTAACATTTTAAAGTTCTAACTCGAGGCTGAGATGAGGCAACTTGTTGGACATCACCAATATACTCGTTGCTAGATGGGATATGCATCCCTGAAAAACAATATAAAAAAGAATATAAGAAGGACTTATTGGTCTGAAAGCTAAAGCTCTTCGTTCTTTTTGTAACATCCTTGTTGGTCCAATGAAAGGTATCAAACCATTTGTTCTGGATTTGAAAAACAATACAAAAGGCTTGAAAACTGCAGTATACCGTGAAGCATATCAATCACAGTACCGGAAATTGCCAGCGTATCAATAACAGGACATCTGATAAAACAACAAACCAATTAGTGTGGATGGAACTTCTCAATTCAAAACTAATTTGTTTTAACCACCACCACACACCACATTTTCAAGCGCTTTCTAAAGGTACCAGACTGACACCACCACAGACCATTCTTTTTTTTTGCTCCTACTGCCCTGAACACGCACACTTTCAGGCCCTCCACAAGGGCCCCAGATCCTCCAGGCCTCCAATACCACAATCATCAGGCACATCTGTCTTATCCCTGTCAGGGAGCCCTCCTGCTACCACCTGGAAGAAAGCACCTTAGTTCTGCCCGTGACAGTCAGACACCCCCTGAGGAAGGCTGGGGTAGCCGAAGCGCTGGAGCCTGCAACTCGAGCACACCGACCAGCAGATCAGCAGACTTGTAACAGGCACTCAGCCACATACAGGACTACTGCGTTTGGCACGTTACTTGGTTGTGTCTTGAGAAGCTGTGTCTGTCTATTTATATGGCCACTGGATGTTTTGAGCATAGTTTGCTTTTTCATACATCTCTTTGTGCTCTGTGTCTCCATGAGTGCTGCACCTCCTGGGAGTAAGCGACAGTCAGAGGTGGAATTATCAGCCCCGGAGGCTGTTACCTAGGGTGCCCAGCACAACCCTTTTTCTGTTTTCAGGGCTCCAGCACCACCCAACTGCAGCAGCGTCCTGTGGTCAGGGACCCTCAGCAGCATGTGACTGATTACCCACGCCGCTAGGAACACCTACGCAAAGCCACCATCATGAGCCACTATCAAAGCGGAGTGCTATCAGGGGGGCTTATTTAATATATAAAAAAAAGTCATTATTCGTCAGAACAATGGGTTAATTTCATTTAAAAAAACTGAATATCAGAGGGCTTCAGGCTCCGCATGCCCACTCCCGCAGGTGCCTCTGAGCATGCCACAAATTCTGCAGGAGGGAAGGGTCTGCCTGATGTGCTGAATCCTTCCCTGCTGGTCTCCACTCCTGATGTCCCAGGATCAGGGAGAAAACCCGGGTCACCAGCTTGCCAGAATGATGCCCCATCACTCAGGACTATGGATCCAGTGATCACACTTTTTATCCACATGACTGGCACAATATGGTGGTCATAGTACAAGTTTCCCCACGTGCCCCCTACCAATCAGCCACAATCTCTACAGACAGACCACCGCTAGCAGGTGAGAGAGTAGCTCTTATTCCATGCCCTGAAGACGCATACTAAATTGAATGAGGAATTATCTTCATGACAGATCACAGGTGGTGGTACTAAAGTTCATGAGCCGAACTAGCTTAGCTGCATGAAAGGTGGTAGTCTGTTTTTTTTTGTTTGTTTAATCTTAGATCAGACATCTGTCTCACAGGGAAATACCCTGAATCAGGCTCAAGTTGTCATTCCGACACCAACTTGTTTTTCTCTACTGTTTCTCATTGTTCCTCCCACTGCCCCGAGGCCTGGGCAGTAGCCATTTTGGCACTGTGCGACCACAGTGTACTGCAGGGGGAGCAAACTACGGCCCTCCTGTAGGTGTGTCTGTAGCATCAGAACCAGCAGCCGGCCCTCCCCGGACTATGCGCACTGACAAATGGCAGCAGCTTTAGCCCATGGCAGCTCCCAGAGTCTGCTCCCGAACCTGTGTGGCCTGTGTGGTGGCACAGTGCACTGTAGCTGGGCCATGGGGGAGGGGGTAGACTGCGGTGATCCAATTTCAAGGCATAACTGTTAGTATTCAAGGCCCTGTGCAGGCTGGCTCTCCCCACACCCATGAATATTAAGGTGTTTTTATATGGCCCTTACTTGTACCACGGGTCTTTGTTACGCTCAGCCTGCTGCACTCGTTGCCACCTTGTACATCTATCTTCTGTTTCGCTTGTTTGTCTCTTCTGGTGTTCCGGCAATATTTCCTGCCATCCAGAGTCGGGTGGTATCACCTCAAGCTCACAAGCTGAAACAGAACTTTGGACTGCCATTCTTCCTGGATTTCATGATAAAGTTGTAAGTTCAATGCAAATTTCATTTAGGGAGGATTTTCCCCAATGAATTCTGTTAAAAACATTAGAAAATTCGTACAAGGTTATACGCAGAAAGTGAACTCTGAGACCTCTTGAGTTACTGCACAAATCCACAGAGACGAATTTTCTAATGTTTTTAAACAGAATTCGTTATGGAAAATCCTCCCTAAATGAATTCTGCACTGAACTTTATACCTTTATTGTGAAATCCAGAAGAGTGGCTGTCCAAAGTTCCGTTCTGTTTGCAGAAGGCAAGGATGTGACATGTAACTGGTGTCAGGCTACCAGTTCACCGAAATGAGTGGAAAGCCCAGATTATATGACTGGGCAGAACGGAAGAAAACTCTGCAAACCCAGAAAAGCAGGGAATGCGGAATCAGTGAGCATTCATTTCTCTTGCAGAACATATCTCATGTACACACAAAAAAGGTAATGTTACAGTTGATCTGTATCGCTCGTTGTGCTACAGATCACTGCGTGTAAAGGCACCTATAGTGACCCTCTGTGAGGATCTCAGTGGGAGGCATTTGCTTTCCACTAGTCTGGGGCTGCACAGAATTGGCACTTAAAGACCAAGATCAGTGGGAGGGCTGCGAGTTCCTGTTTGCAGCCCCTAGATTCTGGAATACAGTGCCAAAGTCTTTCACCTTGAAAAAACATCATTTTGAGGTGTAAAACACTGGCCACGGGCATCTTGTGTTAGCCCTCCAGTCAATGTGATATTTGCCTTGCGCTTTAACAAACCCTCTGCATAGCAATCGAGTCTTGTCTCGTCATCCAAGTGTATGTGGAGCAAGCCAGAGTGCTAACAAGTCTGCATAGTGTAGTGGTGAGTGCTTATTTTCACTTGTGTTCTGAACTGCCATGGTCTAGCCATGATACTCCATCTTAAGACTTGCTTTGTAACCAGGCCTTCTCCCAGTAGCTTTTGAGATACAGTTAGGTTTCTTGCTGCACTTCATAGTTTAGTCTTCATGTTCCTGCAAGGTACTGTGCTAATGTCATTTGTTGATGAATTTGTATTTTTTCATTGTTTTGCCTTGATATTTATTTGCAAAATCTGTCTAGCTACATGGCAAAAGCTGGTGCTTGACAAATCTTGACAGGAGTGCCACAGGGTTCCATACTGCGGCCTTTACTATTTTTTTTTTTTCATCTACAATTTCTCCTCCGGGTCGACCGGCCCCCTTCCACCGGTTCCCCCAGCCCCGTCACCCCAGCATCCACCAGGACTTACCTGGATGGCACCCAGGTGCCCATCTAGCCAGGTGCGGAGCATCGGTGTCATCCTGCCAGTCAACCATTTTTCCACCCCCCCACCCCCCGTTGCTCGGGTGCGACACGTCAATGCGTGGAGGTGCACACACGTTGTGGAGTCCCACAGCACCCTCCCTTCTCTAGTGTCCCTGACCCGTTCTGCCCTCAGGCCTCCACCTGGGGAAGTCATTCGGTGGGACGGCCAACCCACCCTCCCCGGGAGAGGAGAGCTGTCCTCCAGACGCTCGATCCCCTCCCTCCTCGGCCGACCCCCGGCAACCCGCATCGCAGGAGGTAAGGCAGCAATGCCTCAGCCCCTCTACACAACTGGGCCAGCTGGCTTTTACTACTCTTCAGTTTGGTAGGTGACCTTCCCTCTGTCAGTAATGATTTCTCACATCCACCTACACGCAGATTACATCGTAACCTGTTCTGGCCCAGACTCAGTCGAGGAGCTGAACTACTGGCTGCAAGACACTTTTGACCAGTTCCAGACCTAGTTATCTAACAACATGGTACTCTATGCTAAAAAGATAAAAGCCATGCTCTTGTCAGCTAGGAGAAATCTAAATCTCTGTATCAAACCTATGAAAGAGGAGTGGGGTGCTGCAGGGTATGGTTTAACTCACACTTCTCATGTGACCTCCACACTGACAACCTGGTGAAAGCCATACAGCAGTTGCTATAAATGCTATCCAGACACGGGCACACTCACAGCCTTGAAACAAGAAAATTAAAGACAATCTCTTCTCCTATCCCTTAAACATGCAGATGTGATTTATAAAGTGACAAACACAGTAACACTGCTGAGGCGAACAGTGGTATCCTAGTGCACACCAAAATACATAGATACATAGACAGTGTTGGCAGATAAGGGCCTATGGCCCACCCAGTCTGCCCATTTAAGTTTGTAAGTTCAGTTTATGTTTTCCAGGAAGTCTGTTGCCCTTTACCCCTGACCTCCAGAATTCCTTTATGTCTATCCCATGCATTCTTAAATCCTGTGATTGTTTCAGCCCCCACCACTTCCTCTGGCGGGGTGTTCCACTTGTCCACCACCCGTTCTGTGAAGAAATTCTTCCTCACATTTCCTCTGAATCGTCCTCCCTCCAACTTCATCCCATGCCCTCTAGTCCTGGAACATCTTTTTCGCTTAAAAATAGTGCATTCCTGCACCCTGTTCCTCCCTGTAAGATACTTGTATGTCTCTATCATATCCCCTCTCCCTCCTCTCCTCCAGGGAGTACATGTTCAGTGCCTTCAACCTGTCCTCATAGGACTTGTGATGCAATCCATGCACCATCTTTGTTGCCCTCCTCTGAACCTTCTCTACCCTGTCTATGTCCTTATGTAGGTAAGGTCTCCAGAACTGCACAGTGTAATCCAGGTGCGGCCTCACTAGTGTCTTGTATAGTGGAATTATGACCTCCCTTTTCCTGCTGGTGATGCCCCTGCCTATGCATCCCAGCATCCTATTTGCTTTACCTGCTGCCTTGTCACACTGTTTCCTGCCTTGAGGTCATCAGAGATGATAACTCCAAGATCCCTTTCCTGCTTGGTGCATGCTATATCCTCACCCCCAACTGATATATTGTGCCAGGGTTTTGTGCTCCATATGCATTATCTTGCACTTCCTTGCATTGAATTTCAACTGCCAAACCCCTGACCATTCTTCAAGTTTCTGCAGGTCCTTCTCATTCTGTCTACACCCTCTGGTGTGTCTACTCTGTTACAGAGCTTAGTGTCATCAGCGAACAGTGCAATTCTGCCTTCTAGGTCCTGCACAATGTCACTGATGAAGATACTGAATAAGTACCGGTCCCAGCACTGATCCCTGTGGTACCCCACTGGTCACTCTTCCCTCTGTGGAGTGACAGCCATTTACCACCACCCTCTGTGTCCTGCTGCCCAGCCAGTTACCTACCCCGCACTACTGTCCTGCCCACACCCATATTCCCCAGTTTGTGCAATAGTCTTCTATGTGGCACAGTGTCAAAGGCTTGCTGAAGTCCAGATAGGCCATGTCCACTGCCTCCCTGATCCACCTCCCAGTCACCCAGTCAAAAATTCAATGAGGTTGGTCTGACATGACCTTCCCTGGTGAAACCATGCTGCCTTGGGTCCTGTAGTCCATTGACAACCAGGTGTTCACCAATCTCTCCTTCAGTAGTGCTTCCATGATCTTCCCCACTACCGAGGTGAGGCTGACTGGTCTGTAGTTCCCTGCTTCCTCTTTGTTCCCACTTTTGTATAAGGGGACTACATCTGCTATCCTCCAGTCTTTGGGTACCTCCCCTGTTTCTAGTGATCGGCTAAACAGGATAGCAAGAGGTTCAGCCACCATCTCTCTTAGTTCTTTAAGGACCTGGGGTGCACCCCATCTGGCCCCATTGCTTTATCAACTCTTATTACTTCCAGTTCCTTCAGGACCCTTTCTCGTGTAAAGGGACTTGTGTCCATTTCTGCACCATTCTCACCCCTTGTACTCCATTCAGACCCATTACCCTCCTCTTCCTCAGTAAAGACTGAGCAGAAATACCTGTTCAATATGTCAGCTTTACTGTTGTCATCCTCCACACAGCCCCCATCCTCCCCCTTCAGTCTCACTATCCCTCCCTTTGCCTTTCTTTTTTCACTTATGTACCTGTAAAAGGTTTTGTCCCCTCTACCCACTGATTTTGCAATGTGTTCTTCTGTCTGAGCTTTGGCTTCCCTTACTGACCTCCCTGCCTCCCTTTGCTTCTCCTGGTACTTCTCCCTATCCCCTTCTGCCTGTGTCTTTTTGTATTGCCTGAATGCAATCTTTTGGCTTTCACTTTCTTTGCTACCTCTTTGGAAAACCATAATGGTCTCCTCTTCCTTTTCCTCTTGCTAACCTGCTTAATACATAATTCTGTTGCTCTTGTAATCCCCATTTTAAATACTTCCCACTGTTCCTCAACCCCTGATTCCTGCCCCATTCCCCTTAATGCCTCTTTCAAGTATCTCCCCATTTTCTCAAAGTTTGCCCCCCTAAAATCCAGGATACATGTTTTTGTGTGGTTTGGTTCTGCTCTTTCTGTGATTTCAAACCACAGTGACTGGTGGTCACTGTTCCCCAGGTGCTCCCCCACTCTTACCCCCATCACACTGTCCCTGTTTGTTAGCACAAGGTTCAGTATTGCCTTCTGCCGAGTTGGTTCCATGACCAGTTGCTTGAGGAAGGCACCCTGAAGGGAGTCCAGGATAAATCTGCTCCTAGTTGATGCTGCTGCTGGGATGCTCCAGTCCACGTCTGGAATATTGAAGTCTCCAACCAGTACTACCTCACCCTTGTCTGCCATCCTCTGGATGGCTAGCATCAGCTCCCCATCTGTTTCTTCCTCCAGGGCTGGTGGTCTATAGGCCACACCTGTGCGGATGGCTGGCCCCATTTCCTTTCCAGCTTAACCGAATATCTCTCCCCATTTTGTTCCTCTTGGATCTCTGTGGCCCTTATGTCATTTCACATACAGGTACCCTCCTCCTCCTTCCTGCCTGCCCTGTCTCTTCTGAATATGTTGTAGCCAGGTATGGCCAACTCCCAGTCGTGGTTATCATTACACCAGGTTTCAGTGATGGCCACAATGTCCAGGTCTGACTGCACCATGACAGCCTCAGATCTTCCATCATGTTGCTAAGGCTCCTGGCATTTGCACACTGACTTTCCATGATTTGACCTCCCTAGACTGTTTGCTGTTCTACTCCAGCCCTTCCTTGCTGTCCTTTATCTCTGGTTCACCTTGCTGTCTGCCCTTCTGCTGAATTTTGCCCCTGTTCTGCCTATCCACCTCCTGGGCTAATCTCCATCTTTTGCACTTGGCTAACCTCCACATCCTTTCCTTCCATTTCTCTGGGTACCTCTATTTGGTTGTCCCTGTTTGGCAGTGTGGCATCTGAGTTCTTGAGTGGAATAGGATCTGGGATGTGCCTCTCTGACTGGTCTAACCCTCCCTGAGCCCACTGTCATCCAAGTACTCCTCGCTCTCTGCATCCTTTGAGGCAGCTGCATTGGACTGAGTGGTCTCTGGAACGGGTGATGGTACTCCTGACCCAGTTTACTTCCGCTCTGAGTCTGGCTACCTCATCCGCAGATCCAGAAAGATGCATGCAGATGGGGCAGCACCTCAGTGTCAGAAGATCTGCCTGAATATGGCTGCCCCACAGCCACTGCATTGCACCACTCCCACATTATACTGCAATTATACTGCTTTTTCCACTACTTGTCTGCTACTGAAGCTCTCCTAGTTCCTTTTATTAATTTACTGTCCTAAAAATCCTGCCACTGTTCCTCTATAATATTTGAAAATACATACACTTCTATCTCACCTCTTTATCCTTACCATGGAAAGGTAACTACAATCACAATAATCTACCGTCTACTAATACAGATTCTATCACAGAATCAGAGCACAATGCAAAAACATATGCTACTTAGCAACAACAAACAGGTGACAACAAACCAAGTTGATGTAGCTTTTTTTAAAATAGAAAAAAAAAATGTAGTCGTTTAAACCAATAGAAATCAGCAGTTCCAAAAGCACCTTGAACTACAAGAAAGAACACAGTACCACACCTCTGCCACAATAACTAAACAGTTCTAAAACATTGGAGAAAGAAGAGAAAAATCAGAGACTGAGCAAAAAGATACAATGTACTATAAAGTATTTGGCAAAATGTGCAGGTTTGTGCTCATCTGTGCCAGGATTCATCACTGTGACCTTTCTAGCAGTCTTGGCCTATTCTCACCATCTGAGAGAAGGGAACTCCATTGGACCAACTTTATCCACAAATGCAATCAAGGTAAATACCTCAACACTCCCTGCAGGGTCCTGCAGCCTACAAAGACTAGGGGCTAGATTTTCAAAGCTCAAGAAAAGTCCGCAACTGCGGGAAAAAAAACAGACGCAAGGGGGTCTCCACTTGGACAGACGCAGTTTTTCCCGCAGCTGCAGTATTCTCAAAAGTGAAGCCAGTTTACGACCAGCTCCACAATTTACGGCAGCTGGATTTTTGGCTGGCTCGTGGATGATTTTTTGGGGCAGCTGCAGGTCAAAGCTATGCCTGGTGGGACCAGGTGTAACATTTTCCGCAGCTGCACCGGCTGAAAATACTAAACTCCACCGATGCGGAAGTTTCATCTTGCGGCTAGGGCTACGGGTTGGGACTCATTCCCCAAGCCATTTGAAATCTAGCCCTAGGTTCATGAAACGTTCTTTCACTTTGTGCAGCCCTAGGTGAAGTTGCAGGACTTTAAAGATACTACTTTGCCACCATCTTTAAAACCTTGTGATGTCATACAGGGTAAAATCACGCCTAACCTCACTGTAGATTGGCACAGCTTCACCCTGAGTGACATTAAACGGTTATAAAATGGTGGAAATGTAGAATCAACATAGGGAAGACTTGGTTATCAATATCTCTGAACTGCAGCCAGCTGCAGCTCAGCCCAATGCCACTTTTAAAAGCGCTTGTCATGAGCTTTCAAAGTATGATAGGTGGTGTTCATAACGTTCCTCTCTTAGGTGCAATACCTCGTTTCCAGGAGTATTGATAGCCCTCCAGGCAGGGTCAGGGGAAATTTTTAAATTCCTGTTATTTTCAACGTTTTATATCACTGTATATATATCTGTAATGACATATGAGAACTGTATCATTAGGATCTATAAATGTTGATGGGACTCCAAGCTTTCATTTGAAAAAAAAAAATAATCTAGGTTTCTACACCTAACAGTTTAATTGTTACAGGTTTTGAAATATAATTTCAAGCATCATCAAATATAAAAGATTTTTGGAAATGGTCAGAAAATATTAGAGGTTATTCAGTCTAAGAATAAACACATTTTCTTCTAGTTGTATCTTGAGAACCAAGTCAGTCAGACACACTGGGCCCCAATGGCACAGATCATATTCAAATTTAACTAGCTGACCTTTTAACCTATATAAATTTTCAAAAGGGAATAGTGGCATGATTCAACCCACTTCAGGTAGGAAAAAATCTTTCAACAGCTGTCCATGTTACACCAAAATGTTGCGACAATACCGTATCTTTACAGCATGGGCACAAGATCACGATAAGGCTTCCAAGAAGAGGCCTGTTGTCAGCAGCATGCATCCCCAGAGGTGCATCCCAGAAACCTGAGCCATAACCCCTCCACTGTCAGAGTAATTTGCATCTTACTCTGCAACGGAGTCTGTTGCAAACCTAATGGAGGAGAATGTTGAGGGGAAGCTGCAGCTTTGAGGACACCATATCCTCCACCCAAAGAAAATGGCAGAAAAACGTTGGGGAGGAGAGTGTACAAGAAGATTTCAGGTACCATGTCCCCCTCAAATACATATGCATAAAGCCCTTTGTGGCCTTAGTAAATGTCTCTGTGGATGGATTTTCCAGCCGGCCTCCATCGAGAGTACAAACCCTCTGTGTCAGGCATGCTCAGCTCAGAGACAGAGTGAGAACGACTGCAGAAAGTCACAAGAACGAGAGATATCATTAAGGCACCACCAGACTAAACCCATGAGAAGACACATTCAAGCAGCATTGCTTCCAGGACCAAAGCACTGAGAGGCCACCAAGGCAGCCAGTGCTCAAGTGGAATGGGCTTTAGCTGTTCTGTCTATCCGATTCCCTGCAGAGCAGTAACAGTACTGAATTTACCAGCCGCAGCCACATAGAGAGAGCATGTGAAATTAAGGTGAAAAAACGCGCAAACAATTGAGATGACTTCCTAGGGGTTCTGTCCTATCAATACAGGAACTGAGAATTCTCCGAGCATCCAGTTAGTGTAGGAGAAAAGTATCCCATTACCCAGATTAGAGAGAGAGAGGGGAAGTGGGATCAATTCAAATATTGTTTTCTAAAGAAATTTAGGGTAAGTTCAGAGAGCCTTCTTTACAAAAAAAAAACATCTATGGTGGAACAGTCACTGGGGCTTGAAGCTCAAACTCTGTAGGCTGAATTAATGACCAGCAGAAAGAGAGCCTTCCACATAAGAAATCATCACTGCGCTCAAGGCTACTGATTAAAAATGTACTCTGGTTACAAGAGGCAACGTCTGTCACCAGTGACTTACTATTAGGCAAGGTGAATTTTATTTATATAGTGCTCAATCCAACAGGGTCTCTGAGTGCTTTACATAAAAATACAGACTATAAACAATAAAAACTACCCAAAAATTAACTAAAATGAGCTCAGGTTCTACCAAATGCTTGTTCAAATAAAAATGTTTTAAAAGAGGCATTGAAGGCCTCCACAGAGTTGGATGTATGGATATGAGGAATAGAATGCCACCACCCAAAAGGCCCTATCACCTGATGTCCAGAGTCTTGAGGTGGGGTCTACTAGCAGTCCGGATTCGGTGGAGCTGAGACGGCGGAGTGGTTGATAAGGAACAGGAGCTCTTTTAAGTGGTCTGGTCCCAATCCACACAAGGCCCTGTATGTTAACAAGCCAATCTTGAAGGTGATGCGGGAACGCAAAGGCAGCCAGTGCACAGTGCGTAGGACCGGAGTGATGTGATTAGCCACAAACTGCCGCATATGCCCATCAATACCATGCCCTATTCTCAGTGGTAATACGTATTTAGATTAACACCCATCATGTGTTGTCAAGGCCAGCCACAAAGTCTTGCAAGTTCCTTGTCTGTATGTCTGTACCACGACTTCTGTTAACCCATTTCACATTCCAGCAATGTTCTTTGTGTGTATAGGTATTTTCTACAGCCCCCCACCCCCACGGGACTGTCCAACATGGATCTGCAGGCCATGTCCTTTTGTTAAAAGTGCCCCCCCATGGCACATCAGAAGAGTGCTGTGCTTTCATGCAGACAACCTCAGTTTGGGAGTGGACTCGGGAGCTGGCACTGGGGCGGCCGAGTTGGGGGAAGCACACTGCAAACAGCAGTGTGTCCCAGTTGTGGGATGCTAGGCAGAACATCTGGTGCCACAGCAGCCCCTGCTGGATGGCTGGGGAGCTTGCTCTCCCAGAAGGACCATGCTGTGTGCATCTGAAGCACACACCACATGAACTCTGCGTATCACCTGGGGAGAGGGACAATAAAAATGGCGGAAGCAACTCCAACTAATGCTGGATGATGGTCAGCCCCATGCAGGCCCCACATCATAACACATGCATCCACTGGACCCTAATCCCCCAAGAAGGGGTCCATTTGAGGGGTTACATGGCACCCTGTAGGTCCCTGCCATGGGAGGGGGCAAGCCATGAGGGAAGGAGCTGGGGGGAGGACAGACCAAATGGGGGCAAGGCAGGAGAAAGGAAAAAAGAAGTGACCCACCCCCCAACACACATGCACACACACACACACACACACACAATGCACACACACACACACACACACACACACACACACACACACACACACACATATTTTAATTCCAGTCCTAGGCACAATCGCATCTCAAGATTCTTTGATGCAGAAAAAAGGGAGGAAGTCAAAGAGGGAAAATCCCAGGTGTTATGAAGCCCAGTGACCAGAGCAGGAAACAGAAGTAGGGAGTTTAGTCAATAGGAAGTTATTCATCAACTCATGGTAGGCTCTACTGCCAAAAATAGGACTTCCAGCAAAGTAAAGTGCAGTCATAGCTCTGAAATGTGCAGTCAATACCTCAAAATATGTTGCAGTGGACAGGAAAATGGATTTAAATCAGTAGTCACACTACAAGGCGCAACTTTTCATTTCAAACCGTAAACTTTCCTGGTAGAAGGCATTCTAGATGCCACTAACACCTCTGAAACCCTGAACCCAAGACCAGAAAAAATGTCACTACAAAACATGAAGAGAAATAAAGAGGCTAAGTGCCAGGAAGATGGGGGAAAAAAACAGTGCAATGAAGGGACTGAATCACGTCAGATTTTTCTTTCTAATGTGTACATACATAGCCAGACCCAACGTTCTGTGTTTCTCCAGGGTCCTAGTACCTCTGTGCCAAATACAGAAGTGTGGGGCTCAATGAAGGCGATGACCTCACGGAATTATTCAGTTGTTGTCTGTAAAGCAGGAATTGTCTCACTAACCATGAATATGCAAATGCTTGTGCAGGGCAGGTTGACAAGGCTTCATCCGACTAGATCAAAAGTCGCCACATGCAAGGTTTGAGACAGGCAATAAAAGAATCTGAAAAGCAGCAACTAGATGATTCTGAAAAACTATGCAGCGCAGCAGTTCTTCTATTCCTGTGCCTGCACTTGGCTGTTGTCGTTGGAAAGGTAAAATCGACATGCCAGTGTGCCGTACAGTAATTCTCATTCCTCTCATGGAAGAAACAGGAGAATGAACTGACCCTGTGACTAAAATACCACTTTAAAAGAATACTGGCATGATCTGGTGTACTCACATTCTTCTATGTACTCACATCAAATGGAACCTTAATAGAATAAAACTCCAGGAAACAAATTACTTCAACAAATCTATTTAATAACCTGTTGCAAAGGTTGTCTCCCTGTGTTCTCTCGGTGGAAAGGCATTCCGCCAGTCTAACATAATAACATTAATTCTGAGGAGGAGGGGGGTACTAAGAGCAAAAAGTGCTGTACAGGCCATCACGTCAGCCTGTAAACCATACATGGATCGTTGCAATTCAAATACTCCAGCATTTAAAAACATGAAAACCGGCATTAACGCCAGCAGAAACAGAACTCTCCTGGTGTACAAAACAAGGCGGTTATTTGCTTTTAATTTTGTTCTGGTTCTTGAGTTAGGTTAGCAAATAAAGTTCAGTGTGTTCTACAATGCTGTTGAGTGCTCCATTCAATTACTGGACAATGGAACAAAGCAAGCAAATACTCAAATTAGATTAGTACACAGAAGCATTTGTGAAAGAACTAGCAGGAGTAGTTAAGATGTCTGGTTTACATCTGGACTTGTACCTTCTGAAGTCTTCCCATTGTCACATCTTAAGTCTTTACTAAATTCAAGGTTTAGGTTTTCTTTTTTTTTTATTTTAAACATATTTTATTCATTTCGAAAAATGATACAATACCACATTTCTTCTGTCCATGGAACAATGCAATTGATATACATTACTAGACATTATAAGGCTAATTACATACAGTATTAAGTAGGCTCTGTCATCCTGTGATTCGTTCCTGGATCGATCACTAACGTTCAGTTAATGACCAATCCAGATGTGTCACTAGTGCGTGAAGCCCCTTCACACAAAAGCAAGATTGAACCGCGAAGACAGAAACAGACATCTTGTCACAGAGCGCAGTTCACTTCTTCCTACATACGCAGTGACAAGAAAATAAATTGAGCCGCAAATCAAGCAATCGGCTTCGCAAATGCAAGTGCTAATAAATTTATGGCAGCAAAAGGAAAATGACCAAAACCCCAAAAAGGTATGTAGGGCCACACTTACACTTCACTCCAGTGTACAAATCCATCAATCACAAGGCTGGGCTCTCCCCGGAACAGGACAAGTTCGCCAGAAGTGCAGTGTTGGGGAAAATATCACACCGAGTGCTCAGTAAACAAAATATATA
Organism: Neoceratodus forsteri; assembly: GCA_016271365.2. NCBI lineage: Eukaryota > Metazoa > Chordata > Ceratodontiformes > Ceratodontidae > Neoceratodus > Neoceratodus forsteri. Next base: position 332,931,827 of record CM057456.1, on the reverse strand, counting down.
TATAAAAAGGCTCCACATGGTTGGGGAAGGGGGCTGGAAATCTCCCACAGGGTTGCACCAAGCACTGGGGGTGGGGGTACAGGGAAAGGAGTGCAGGAGAATACTCAGGGGTCACATAGGGACCCTGGCAGAGGGGGTCCAAAAGGACACTACCAAGGAAGCAGGCAGGTAACTGGGGACCCTCACAAAGGGGGGACAGAGGGACAACATTCTCAGGGAAGTAGGCAGATGGCCAGTGCTGGACAGAGAAGGAAGCAAGGCGGGGAGGTGGATCAGACCTTTACGCAGTAACACTCCAGTTCTCTTCTTCTGCTCAAGGATGAGGGGTGATGTAGCCACGACACAGGTGGTTAGAGATGGAAAGGTGGGAGGCAGGAGGCAGGGGCCAGATAGCAGGAAGAACAGGGGGGACCTGGAATGCAGGAGAATGGGGAGCAGTGAATCAGAGCAGGATGGGCAGGGGAAGAGGGAGGAAAGCAAGGAGAAGGACCAGTTGGGAGGAAAGGTAAAGGAGAAGGACCAGAAGTACAAGGAGGATTCAGTAAAGGGAGCTGAGGGTTTGAGCCAGGAGAGCAACGACAAGCAAGGAGGAACTAAATGGAGACAGGAAGGAAGGGAGGATGAGCCAGGCTAGTTTAGCAGATGAGGGAGAAGGACCAGTTACGAGCAGTGAGGGGGTGTAAGGTACAGAAGGATAATCAGGAGGAGGAGGGCATAGGATTGGAGGGAGGGTGGCCATGGTAAATAAGGAGGGGTGGCATGTGGCACCCAGATAGGAGGAGGAACAAGGAGCTAGCTGGGTGGAGGGGCCGGTAGAAAGGATGAGGGACATGGAAGGGGAGATGGAGGAAAAGGAGTGGTCAGAGTGCTCCTGCTGGGGATTCTATGATCGGGGTATCAAATGAGATAGGGAGGAGAAGCCTGGCCAGTTAGACAAGATGCTTCCCTGGACTAACAGTGCACAAGGCTAAGCACGAGGTATATCCAGCTGGCAAGGACTGTGGGGTTCCCCAGACATACTGGTCCCACCTGGGTACAAATGATATTGAGGGAAATAGCGAGCCTAGAGATACAGGCAAGATTCAGGGAGCTCGCCAGGGTCTGCCATGACATAGGATGCACAGTTTCCTTCTCAGAAATCCTGCCAGTGCCAAGGACTAGTGGGGAACACAAAAGGAAAATTAGGGAGATAAACCAGTGGCTCAGGGAGTGGTGAGGCCAGAGGGTATGGGTTGATGGGGGATTGGGGGGAGACCTGGGAGGATAAGGAGCTGTATGTTAGAGATAGACTACATCTCAATTTGGAGGGAAGGGGAATCCTTAAGTTGAAAGTAGAGGAGTTCATTGGTGAAAAGTGGGGTTTAAACTTGTGAAGGGGGGTGGGATGGGAAAAAAGGCTGTCAAGGGGGTGCCGATAAAGGAGAGACTCTGTCTCCACCCCCTGCGGACCAGGAGGATTGCAGGAAAAGGCCAACTGGCAAAGTGCAGACCAGGAGAAAACAGAATCCCATGGGAACACGAGCAGGGGAAATGGAACATAGGAAAGGGTGGAAGGTAGTCCCTAAATGCCAGGAGCTTGGGAAATAAAATGCCTGAGCTCCAGGCGATGTTAACTGAGGGAGCAGGGGATGTGGCAGCGGTCACTGAGACTTGGGCCACTGCAAGACATAACTGGGACCTGAACCTGGAGGTTACCATGTTCAGGAAGGACAGGGGAGGGAAGGGAGGAGGGGTAGCAATGATAGTCAAAAACTGCATTGGCATAGGGGGAGTAGAGGAGGCAGAGGGAACCGTGGAGGCGATTTGGGTCACCTTGATAACAAGGGGGGCAAGACAGTAAAAATAGGAGTGGTGTATAGACCCCCTGCCCTGGCGGAGGAGCTGGAGGAGAGTCTGGTGGCAGATGTTGGGAGACACTGCAGACTGGGCAGAGGAACGGTGGTGGTGTTGGGGGACTTAAACATGCCAGGAACAGACTGGGAGACTATGACATCCTCTGTGACCAGGGAACAGAGGTTGTTGGATGTCTTTCAAGACGCTGCCCTAACTCAGCAGGTGAGGGAACCGACCAGGAGGCATGGGTACTGGATGTGGTCCTGGCAGAGAGTGACCAGATTGGGGCCTGGAGGTAAGGGACCCATTGGCGGGAGTGACCATGCCACGGTCTGGTTCTGCCTGGACATAGGAGGGTGAAAGGCTGCACAAAGACGGAAGTAACCGACTTCAGGAGGACAGATTTAAGGAAATGGGAAGGATCCTTAGGAGCATTTGGATGGGAATGGGTCAGACATCGAGCCGACACTAGGTGGGAAATCATCAGGAGAGGGGTGCAGGATGCTACCAGCACCTGCAGCAAGAGTAAGACGAATCAGGTGGAGGCCCAAAACCCTGTTGGTGGACCAGGGAGGTCCAGGAGGTGGTGCGGGAAGAAAGCAGCCTATAAGAATTCAAGTGCTCAAGGAGGAAAGGATCGAGGGAGTATGAGCTGATGGCTAGAAGGGCCACTAGAGTGATGAGGGCGGCTAAGGCAAGGAAGGAGCAGAACCTGGCCAGGGAAACTAGGAGAGGGAAAAAGGGTTCTTTAGATACATTGGGGAAAGACGAAGGTGAAGGGTCAGATTAGCAGGATTAAATCAGGGGAGAGATGGGCACAAGACCCGGGGGAGCAGGCTGAGGTACTAAATGAGTACTTCACCTCAGTTTTCACCAGGGAAAATGGGGGTGCTGCATCATACATGGGAGGAGACAGAGATAATGAGGAGGGGGGACCCTTACCGATCGGCAGGTCTGGGGAGAGTGGGAGGCATCACTGGCAGGTGGGGGGAGGGCTAAGCAGGGAGAAGAGATACCAGAAGTGGAAATCACAGCAGAGAGAGTGAGGGAAGCCCTCAGCTCCCTTAAGACGGAGAAAGCACCGGGCCGGATAAAGCACATCCCAGAGTGCTGAAGGAACTTGCAGATGTCCCATGGCGAAACCCTGGCAGAGCTTTTCACCATCTCTAAGGACAGGGTGGGTGCCCCAAGACTGGAAGGTGGCGCATGGTGTGCCTATCCACAGGGGGGATCAAGGGAGGTGGCAGGGAACTACAGGCCTGTCAGCCTGACATCGGTGGTGGCAAGGTGATGGAGGGCATTGTCAAGGAGAGGCTAGGGGGACCTGGATAAGTCAGGTGCCTGGACGAAGACAGCATGGATTCATCCCGAGGAAATCGTGTCAGACAAACCTGGTGGAGTTCTATGACTGGGTGACAAGTGCCTTGGACCTGGTAGACCAGTGGATGTCCCTTTCTAGACTCCAAAGGCATCTGACCCTGTTCCTCACGTGGGCCTGTTGGATAGCTAGGAGAAATGGGGGTGGGAAACCAGATGATCAGATGGATAGGCAATTGGCTCCAGGACCGGACCCAGAGGGTCGTAGTTGGTGGGATAGTCTCATCCCCAAGGAGGATCATTAGTGGGGTCCCACAGGATCAGTCCTGGGCCCCTCTGTTCAACGCCCACGTATCTGACATAAGGACAGGAATCAGGAGGAGATGAGTCTCTTTGCAGATGACTCAAAACTGGGGCGGTGGTGGATGGGGAGGAGGGAGGGTGGCCTGCAGGGAGCTGGAGGCTCTGGAAAGATGGTCTAGAAAGTGGAAGCTGTGGTTCAATGCAGGGAAATGCAAGGTACTCACCTGGGGCCAGAAACCCAGGCCAAGTGTACACACCTGGGGAAATACTACAAGTCTCAATGGCTGAGAGGGACCTGGGGGTGGTGGTGGATGTCAAGATGAACAACTCGGAGACTTGTAGAAGGGCAGCAGCCAAGGCCAACAGGATGCTGGGATGCATCGCTGGGGCATCACCTCCAGAAGGAGGAAGTGATACTCCCTCTGTATAACTGCTTGGTGAGGCCGCACCTGGAGTACTACGTGCAGTTTTGGAGGCCACACTTAAAGAGGGACATTAACCTCCTGGAGAGGGTCCAGAGGAGGGCAACCAAAATGATTTGGGGCTTGGGGGACAGGACCTATGAAGAGAGGCTCGAAGAGCTAAATATGTACACATTGGAAGAGAGAAGGGACCGGGGGGACATGATAGAGGTCTTCAGGTACATGAAGAGGGTAAATAGGGGAGGAACAGTCAGGGTGCTTCGAAGGAAGGAGGAGGGGCCACTAGAGGGCATGGGTGGAAGCTGGAGGGGGAAGATCTAGGGAGAAAGGAGGAGGTGCTACTTCACTGAGAGGGTGGTGGAGCCATGGAATGCACCACCTAGGGGCTGGTGGAGGCAGAGACAGTGGAGGGGTTCAAGAGGGGGTGGGACAGGTACAGGGGAAGGGTTCTGGAAGCAAAATCCAATGCAGCAAGAATATCCGGAACTGGGAAGGGAGAAGCCAGAGAAGGCGAGGGGGACAGCAAGGTCAGCACCCAGGGTGGGGGCTGACCAAACGAGCAGACACGAAAAACCGTTAGGCCTATTCTGCTGGCATTTTAGTATGTTAGTATGTTAGTATTCATGCCTGCATCAATTTCCCCACAACAGAAGTGGCCATATGAGTAAGAGCGACCTCCTTATCTCCATCCGGTAGCAGTAATTTATGTCAGGTCGCCGGATGTAAACAGAAAACAAAATATCCCACCTTAAAAAATAAAAAGCTATAAAGGTTCTGATTGCTGGGCTACATCAATACAAAAAAAACAAGTAAGCAAAAAGTAGTGTGGTTGCATCTTTAATTTACGCAACTGGGCGACGACATAGCGTCCCATGATGTCAATAATCACAATATAAACAAGTCATGCGCCACTATCAGACTATAAACGGAAGAAAACAAAGTTAGTAAACATTTTTTTTAATATTTCTAAATCAGTACAGTTGTAATTTGCCTTATAATTATATGACATGACCTAGTTAGCGGTCGTTTCCTGGGGAATAATGACTGTGTAACAGGTGGTTACCATCTCCCCCCATATACACACACGGTCATTAATCCCCAGGAAATGACCGCCAGCTCGTTCATTATTGCTTAAGTGAAGGTATGTAATATTCAATGAATAAAGTGTCCCAGGGAGATAGTCCAGTATGAGAGGGCCACCCAAAGAGGAGACAGAGCAACAAATACACTTCTAATAAAGTACACACATAACTGCTGTGTAACTGGAGCCCAGGAGCACATGGCTAAATATCTGCACTTTAACCAACTGTAAGCTTCAAATAAGCCATGTCCTATAAAAGGGCTCTGGCTGCCATGTAATATATCTAAAGGCAAAACAGATTTTTATTTAACTAAATCACATGTACAAATCTGCAAGCTGAATATCTTGAATTCTCTCTCCTAAGCTGGTTTCCGGGCTTCATTATGCCTGGGCTGTACCTCCTGATGCTGGCTGTAGGAAGGACTAAAGCTCTGCAGCAGGGGGATAAGAGGCCCTCCACATCCGGTTGTCTCCAGTTTACTTCCTGCCTTCAGTAAAGCAGGTACTCTGCAGCAGAGCCCTGTCACACATGGCAGGGCTGAAGAGACTGTAAGTTTGTTTTGTTTTGGATTCTACTTTCACTTATTCTGCTCCAAGGATGCGTGATCGCCCAGCCTAGGTGGGATCCAGTCTCAGCCTTACAAGCTGCACAGACTGGCCCCACCTCGCAGCAGCCCCTTTTTCCCGCGAGAAAGTCTGACCTGGAGGACCTAGACTGTTTCATTAAAAAGGTCATATCTGAGATACACCTCGGATCGTCTCCACCTGTCGCTTACCAACCGAAACACACAATTCGCTTGGCATCTGCCTCCAAACCGGCTACAGTCTTCCCTATACCGCCCACCGCTGAGGACCTGCTAAATGAAGAATGGCAAGGTCCAGAACACACATATCTGGTCCTCCGACGGATCTCTAAACTTCTGAAGTTTGACAAGAAGCAATCGGAAAAGTGGTTGGACTACCCCAGAATCGACCCCTTGATTTCTGACCTAACCAAGAAAACAGTCATCCCAGCTGAAGGAAGGGCTTCTCTAAGGGACCCAGTAGACAGAAAGGTGGACTCCTCACTCAAGAAAGCCTTCCAAGCTTCGGCAACTTCTCTCAAGGCAGCCACAGCAAACCTATTCTCTGCCAGAGCCGCCCTATCCTGGGCATCGGATTTAGCTTTTCAATTTGCGGAGGATCCAGAAAAGAACTCCCCCATTATCCATCAGCTGCAATTAATGGGGTTGGCCTCGGCCTATGCAGCAGATGTGTCGGAAGAGGCAGTCAGGTGTGCTGCACGGACCATGTTCTACCAAACCTTGGCTCGCTGCAACCTATGGCTTCGGGCCTGGCAAGCGGATGCATCCTCAAAGAGCCATTTGGTGAATGCACCCTACGCAGGCAACCTCCTGTTCGGATCAGCGCTGAAGGAGGCGGTGAATGAATCTGGCGAAACGGCTAAGGTGCACATGTCCCACTCCAGGGGCCTGGGCAAAGCGTGGTCTTTGGGCTCAAGATGCAATTTTCGTAAGAGGTTACAACAAGGGGCAAAACTCCAACTTTTCGGGGAAAAGAACATGGTCCTCCCGAAACCAGCATAATTTCAGAGGGCGTGGATCCGGCGTAGGTGGAAGCACCAGAAATAGCAACAAAAAATCACAATGAGGCCATGCGGACCCATCCTCGAGTAGGGGCAGACTTTCAGAATTCCTCGAGGAATGGGTCCAAACCACGTTGGACAGCTGGGTTCTAGACATTATCAGCAAGGGTTACCAGAGAGCGTTCGAGTCCAAGCCCCCATTACCTCATGTGGTGCCCTCCCCCATCTCAAACAACTCATTCAAAAGACAAGCGATATTGTAGGCTATCACAGATCTTCTACAAGCGGGCTATCGAACTGGTCCTCCAAGAGGTAATTCGGGGGGTATACTCCCTATTTATCGTGCCCAAACGCACAGGTCACAGACCAGTCCTAGACCTCAAATTCCTGAATCACTTTGTATGCAGCAGACCATTTAAAATGGAAACTCTATACTCAATCATCGAGGAAGTGCAGCAAGGAGATTTTCTGGCATCCAACAACTTGCAAGGTGCCTACCTCCATATTCCTATTCACAGCCTGCACAGGCAATATCTCAGATTCAAGGTAGGGAAGCAACACTTCCAATTCAAAAAAATATCCCTTTCGGTATTTCATCAGCCCCAAGAACCTTCTCAAAGGTACTGGTAGCAGTGGTAGCTCACCTTCGGAACTGAGGGATCCAGCTTTTCCCTTACCTGGACGATATCCTCATCAAAGCCCTGCAGCTCAACCAAGCGGTACAGGCAGTGGCGGAAGTAGTCCAGTGCCTCACGGCACATGATTTTGTCATCAACCGGAAGAAGAGTTCCCTAATCCCGAGCCAGAACCTGAATCACCTGGGGGCAGAATTCAGGACGTAGGCCAACGAGGTTCCCCAGACAAAATTCAGGGACCTGCTGAAGCTCATCAACAAATTCCAAATGACCTGCTCAGCTGCCGCCCAGTCCTTTATGCAACTAATCAGGACTCTAGTGTCACTGGCAGATTCGGTCCCATGGGCTCTAGTGCACATGCAACCCATTCAAGCGCATTTGCTCAGGCTGTGGTCTCAGTCTAGACATAATCAGCACCAGCTCATCCCAATTTCTCAGCAGAAAAACCTCCCTCCGATGGTGGTCTTGGAGGGCAAATGCTATGAAGGAACAAAGGCTAGGCCATCCACACCAAACAAGAATCACAACAGATGCAAGTCTCAGGGGTGGGGAGCTCACCTGGACCAGATGTCGGCCCAAGGCAAGTAGTCACTGACAGAATCAAGGTACAGCATAAACATCGTAGTGATGAGGGGAGTTCGCCTAGCCCTGATACACTTCCATCAGCAAGTACGCAACCAGGATGTGTTAATTCTAACAGACAATCGAACAACCATGGCCTACATCAATCATCAGGGCAGCAAAAAAAGCTCAAAAATGCTTCGGGAATATCTTCTCCTCTTCCAGTGGGCAGAAAAACACCTGGCAAGTATAAGAGCAGTGTACATACCAGAACAGGAAAATGTCACAGCAGACTGGTTAAGCCACCAAGACGTCCTCCCGGGAAAGTGGGAGCTGAAGGACAGCGCCTTCCAATTCCTAATAGAGCGGTGGGGCAATCCCCAGGTATATCTGTTTGCATGCCGACAAAGCTCCAAGGCACAGCAGTTCTGCTCCCTGGCCAGAGAGAAGCTAGCACTATCTCAGGACGCCTTTTTCCTAGACTGGGGTCACTTCAGACTCCTGTATGCCTTTCCCCCCAATTCCGCCGCTATCCAGGGTCCTGCACAAGGTGGCCCGGGACAGGGCAGAGATGATTCTAGTCTGCCCCCGGTGGCCTCACCACCCCTGGTTCCCACTCCTCATTCAGCAGTCGAAGGGACCACCTTTTACTTTCCAGCTCAGCTCAGACCTTCTTCATCAGGACCCGGTTCTAGATCCCAATATGAGCAATGTGTCCCTCTCGGCTTGGAGACCGAGTGGGAAACCTTCAAAGAGTTAGGCTACACGGCTCCAGTTATTGAAATGATGGCAAATTCTCAGCACCCCTCCTCCTCTAAGATGTATTATAGAATCTGGAGAAAATTCTTGTTCTGGCTCCAATCTAAAGAGATACAGGATCACCCAATATCCCTACCGGTGCTTTTACAATTTCTTCATGAGGGATTTGACAAAGGACTGCAGCCAGCCACCTTACAAGTTCAAGTTTCTGCAAGCACTGGAGGCACTCTTGGTAGGCTCAGGGGACTTGCTGGGATCTCGCCCTCATGTCAGGAGGTTTCTAAGAGCAGCAACGTTAAAGCACCCCCCAATTAAGCCAACCATACCACCTTGGAGACTTAATCTGGTTCTCAAGGCCCTAACCAAAGCACCTTTTGAGCCTGAAGGAGGCTTCAATCTTGCATCTTACAATGAAGGTGGTTTTCCTGGTAGCTATTACGTCAGCCAGGAGAATCAGTGAACTGGGGGTGCTGTCTACCAAAGAACCGTACACTATTTTTCATCAGGACTCTGTGGTGCTTCGGACGGATCCAGGGTTTTTACCTAAGGTTATGTTTCCTTTCCATTGTAACCAACAGCTAATCCTTCCTTCCTTCTGTCCTCACCCGAAAAACGAAAAGGAAAGAGTTTCATACTCTAGATCCGAGGAGAGCAATCAAAAGATATATTAAGAGAACGGAGGCTATTCGCAAAACACCAAGCTTGTTCATTTTAACTGCAGGCCAAAATGTGGGTAAAAAAAGCTTCAAAAGACTCTATAGCCAGATGGATTAGATCAGTAATCACTATGGCGTATGATCACGCTGCAGTAGCTCTACCTGGTCCAGTGAAAGCCCATTCCACCAGAGCTATGGCCACTTCATGGGCAAACTTCAGAGAAGCATCCCCAGCAGACTTATGCAGAGCGGCCACTTGGTCATCCATTAATACGTTTATGAAATTTTACAAACTGGATGTGATGTCCTCGGTGGAAGCATCCTTTGGCCACCGAGTGCTTCAGGCAGTGGTGGAACCCTAAGAGCACTTGACATTCTTCCCACCCGGGACATCTAGGGATACACTGCTTTTGGATATCCCTGGCGTAATGAAGCCTGGAGACCAGTGTAGGAGAGAGAAACTGAAATGTAAATACCTGTAAATTTTCTTTCTCCGGGCTTCGGATTGTCTCCCAGAATGTATATAGTTGGCTGACCTCAGGGCCAATTATGCCGTAACTTTTTTGTGTTTTTGTTTCCAAGTTCTCGTAGTATTGCCTCAGGGGGACTGCATCAGGAACGACTGGAGACAACCGGATGTGGAGAGCTTCTTATCCCCCTGCTGCAGAGCTTTAGTCCTGCCTACAACCAGCATCAGGAGGTACAGCCCAGGCGTAATGAAGCCCAGAGACCAGCCGGAGAAAGAAAATTTACAGGTATTTAAATTTCGATTTCTGTAACCTGTACTAACAAGAATAGGCACAGTTAAACCTACGCTATAATAGAATATAATCCAGTGGTTGCAACTACCCTTAAAAGTTTAGTATACTAGGCGGTAATGCAAAAGACCCACTGTAACCCCCTTGATGGCTCTATCACCCTTGCCTTAAACATAACATTCACTCTAAAACTGTGACATAAGAGATAGCACACTGACAGGAAAAATAGATGGACTTACTGCATCAAAGCTATGATAACATAACTACTGACTTGAGAAAAAAAAAATGAACTATTGATACTCCCTTGCAGGGGATCGTTTACACGACTGTTACTACGGACTGTGACAAGCAAAATTTTATGAAGAAATTCCACCAGAGAGTTCAGGTCTCCACTCCCTCCTCATATTCTGATGCATTCTGACTGCCCTTTCTAGCTGCCACCATCTTCGAGATCCATTTGCCTGCATTGGCCGGGTCAGTAAAGATGATAACTTGACTCTCGAAGACAATACGCAGTTTTGCAGGAAGGAAGATGATGTGTGTTATCTTCAACTCCTGTAGTACCCCTGAACTCCATCAAACTTTTTTCTTTGAGTGCGGGTAGCAAAGCAGACGTTCGTGAACAGATGACCAGTGTGGCCTTCTACACTGAGGGGTCCATACCTCCTCCTGAGCCCCAGGATTTTGTCCCTCTATCCGACACTGTCAGTCATCACCATAAAGACCCGCGGAGCGTCTCCCTCCTGCCTACTACGAGGTCGAAACCTGTAGGGCTTAACTACAGTAAACATGTCCAGGGTCGCTTGCTCTACAAACTGCTCCAGTAAACATTCTTTAAAAAATAAGGATGCATTCCCAGTATTCTGATGTTCTGACACCAGATTTGATTTTCTAGGATCTCCACATGGTTACTGACACACTGGGACTGTTTAACTCACTATAATGTTACTCTCGCATTTATCAGTGTCTTTTTATGTACTCTAATTCAATTTTAAATACCTCCACCGAGGTTTCCACTGTGGTCATGCGAACAGTTAGGTTAACAAATTTTGCATTCATGAAGGTCATTAATGCTAGCAGCTGCTTCGTTTGGTAGCCTAACATTCGTAATGTTTCTTCATCCCCCCCCCCCGCACTATGCTGCGTGAAGTGAGTGCTCAGGCCTGTAGTCAGATTTTTACTGGAGCCTTTACGGCCATCTCTCATAACTAGTACTTTACTGGGTTTGACCATTCTCCTATGGAGAACTTTTTCTTTCGTCTGATATAAGAATTACCTATACTGAAGACACAAATCAAGGGTATTTTATAGTTAAAGTTTAAATTCAGCACAGTTGATCAGACTTGTGACTAGGCAGCTCAGACTCCACAGCGCACCCCTCAAGTTTTATGTTTTCATATTGCAAGACTACTGCAGGATGCGGGGGGCGCCACGGCCAGCAGCTGAGCTGTGAACAGCATCTTGGTGCAGCTCTGCAGAACAGAACAGAAATTTAAATATAAATACTAATTTTCGGCTCAACTTTGGAATTTCATCTGCACCAGTCGACAAAGGAGGTTGTCAACTCTTGCAGGATATAAAACTTTTGAACTTGGTGAATCTTAGATCAGCACAATGGTACGAGGCAATAAAGCAACAGCCAATTCAAAGGGTGCCGGCCCGAAGGAGCCCAAGGTCAGTGGCAGCAAAGACCAGCAGCCAGGAAGCATGCTGCAGCTCAGCTATCCAATGCGGCTCTGCTCAGGGCTATACAGGGGCTCAACTTTAATACAGAAAACAAGCAGCTCAGCTCTCCAATGCGGCTCTGCTTAGGGCTATACAGGGGCTCAACTTTAATACAGAAAACAAGCAGCTCAGCTATCCAATGCGGCTCTGCTTAGGGCTATACAGGGGCTCAACTTTAATACAGAAAACAAGCAGCTCAGCTGTCCAATGCGGCTCTGCTTAGGGCTATACAGGGGCTCGACTTTAATACAGAAAACAAGCAGCTCAGCTCTCCAATGCGGCTCTGTTTAGGGCTATACAGAGGCTCGACTTTAATACAGAAAACAAGCAGCTCAGCTAACCAATGCGGCTCTGCTTAGGGCTATACAGGGGCTCGACTTTAAATACAGAAATCAAGCAGCTCAGCTATCCAATGCGGCTCTGCTTAGGGCTACACAGGGGCTCGACTTTAAATACAGAAATCAAGCAGCTCATGCACAGGTGGGAACCCTTTCAGAGGACACGAAAGGGGTGACTAAAAACGCCAACAAAGCACTAGCAGCCACGGTGGGGTTAGCAAAAGAAAATACCCTGTTGAGACAACACTTAGAAAATCAGGAAAATACAGCCCGAGCTGCCCACATCAGAGTCCTTGGTTTGCCAGAAGAATCAGAGGGAGATAATCCGAAGATATTCATGAAAACGTGGCTTAAACGAGTGCTAAACATAGAGGAGAACTTTGACATTACAAAAACATACCACATATCACCATGTGGAGGGAGGCCTCGTGCAGCTACTGGACAGCCTTCCCCAAGCACCATCCTGCTAGAGCGCCAGACTTCCAGATTTATTCTTAAATATGCCAAAAATTTGAGTCCCCTTGTTTGGCAGGACACGAGAGTGCATCTGTTTCCTGATTTAAGTTATGCTACCCACATAAGAAGGAAGAGCTTCCATGGAATAAGAACGCGACTGACTATTCATTTAAACCTTAATTTTGGTTCTGGTCAATTAATCCAGATCTGTTTATTGTAGCTTATTAGTGGTAATAGATACGCAACTCCCAGCTTGCTGCAACACCATTCGGGGTGCTTTTACACTGTAAAAATGAAGTGCTTGTTTCATCTGCCAAGTATGTACCCCAAGGTATGCCTGCCTGAAGGCTTTCACGTGTAATGTGCTTACATGAAATTAATAAAATATAGTAAAAAAAAAAATTTTAAATTCTACAACAGGATATGTCTGATTAGAGCACAAGCTTTCCAGTCCTGTGGGCACCTTTTTATGGAATGATCTCCCATGTAGTTAGAAACATACACAGGTCTGAAACTCAAATAAGCACTACAGGGACACTTTTTTATTTATTTATTTGGGGGGTTGTTGACTCTTTTTCACTCCGGTTCACACGACCGAGGAGCCTCTCTCAGGCATCCAACTGGGTCCTGCCCAGCCCGAAGTCCACCTGTCTAAGCCTCCTCTCCCCCCCCCTCGCAGCTGGTCCCCCCCAGCTTGACCCCTCTGGGGTGGGGCCGTGCCCCTCCTCTTTGTGTGCACTTGCGTACGTCGTTCCCAGCTGCTTGGTGAGGGCCCGGGCGGAGGGACTGAAAGGCCATCCAGGACGAACCCAGTGGTGGGCATGGGGGCTGCTGCTGTCGCCTACCCCAAGGTCCAGGTTTTCCTTGTTCTGTGATCCCACCCCTTGCGTGGTGCCGCCCAATGCTCTGGCGCATGGCAACCCTGCCGGCATCGGCCCACGCTGAACTTGTGCTGCCCGACGTGCAGTGCCCCGGTCTCTACCGGGGGGGGGCAGCTGTTCGCAGCAAGAGCCATCCCCATCCCTCCCTCCCAGGAAGAGAGCACCACCAGGGCATTATCTCCTCAACCCTTCCCTGCACCCGATCCCCCAGCAAGCTCGCTCCCGTGAACTCAGTCGCCAGCGTGGTGCAGGTGGTGGCATCAAGCGCCTCAACCCTCAGTGCCACCGAGCCAACCTACTACAGGGACACTTTAATGTCAAGTTCCTGGTTAACCAATTAAGAAAAAAAAAATTTGCATGCAACTACTATTACTACTACTACTCTGGTCCAGAAAATGAACCTCCCAGTTTTTGACCACGGCAGTGTAGCCTACAGTGCCACTCCCAAGACTTCCTTGGACAGAATGGACACTCTCTTCCATTCCTTCTGCTACTCAGCCCTTGATTGCCCATCTTGCACTCACCACTGTGTTCTCTACCAACTCTCTCTCCCCTCACTTGTTGACAAGTGTACTTCCCACTGTGTCAGCTTCTTATCTTTTCGGCTCTCTACCCTCCAACCTCTCATTTTCCCTATCACTACATCCCCCCCACCCCCCAGAAGCTAGGACTCTCAGATCTAGGCTATCCCACCTAAGTCCTCCTCTGCTGGCCAGGCTATTTCCGCACGGCTTCCCAAAACTGTGGCATTCCCTTCCGCCCGCCACTCCACCTCCCCACTTGCCCTCTCCTCCCTCCTGTGTAACTTCTTTTCCCCTACTTGCACCTGCTCTTAATCCCCCATCTGTTTTTATCCCCTCCCTTCTACGCCCTCCCCTTTCTCTTCACTCTCCCCAATTCTCTTACCCACCCACACACCTTTTGGCACCTCTGCCCATCTCTGCATTCCCACTCACTCTGCCTCCCCTCCCTATCCACCTCCCGTCCCTATCCTCGCTCACTTCGCCACTACCTGCTGCATTTGCCAGTTTGTCTCTGGTTTTCCCCGAGTCCACTTTTTTCCAATTCCTGACTGGCTGTACCTATTTCCAGTCCATTCCATCACTATTTGTCAGCCCCTAACAAACTGCACCTAAAAATGTGTAATACTGTAACCAGAAATGTTTGAACAATTGTGAAATACTGCAACCTAATATCTAATAAACTGATATTTGCTTACTTGTTTTAACTGTAATTGCTTGTTACTCCCCTTCCCCCCCCGGATGCACCTGAAAACGAGCAACTGCAGCTCAGTGTGCTTTCCTGGTGAAACTTTTAAATAAATATATAAATGTCTTTGTAAGAACGTATCGTGATCACATAAGCTTTGCTGTTATTTATGGTATAATACATGGTTTAAACCTTTGCTAGTGTTGCTGTTGTCTGTGTTGCTAGACATGTAGCAAAAAATGTGATTTTGTTTCGGCCTTCCTTTCTGGGAAAGCAACTGACCAGTAAAGCACACAAATAACCTTGCTTGGATATGTCTCATGATCACAAATGTTTCCTAGCCCTTCCCCCCCCCAAAATAAACAAATGGCCACTGGACAAAACAAACAATGAGCTCCACTGTTTAAGAGAGCCAACAAAAATGGCAGCATAACTTCAGATACAATCCTTGCCTGTATTAAAGAGCAACTCTCTACTAAAACAATAAGCTGGTATATTAATTTGTGTGTGTGTCTGTGTGTGTTCTGAAACAGACCTATTTTTTTTTTCCTTTTTATGGTTCTATATTACGTTGCACCTTTCCCTGCCCAATAATCATTCTTTTTTTGCCCCCTTTCTTCACTGGCAGATGGACGCCCCCATTTCCACAGACCTCAGATTTTCCTAGGTCCTGCCACTAAGAAGAATCAGCACTAAGCACTACCCAAGTGGCCAGGCAGGGTCAAGGGTAGGAGGCACCCCCCACCCCCGACAGGATCTGCATTTCTGGCCCCCTCTGTGGGATGTCCGGGTCAAAGTGGTGGCTGGAGAGGGACCTGGGGTGGTGGTGGATGTCAAGATGAACAACTCGGAGACTTGTAGGAGGGGCAGTAGCCAAAGCCAACAGGATGCTGGGATGCATCGCTGGGGATCACCTCAGAAGGAGGAAGTGATACACCCTCTGTATAACTGCTTGGTAAGGCCGCTTCTCGAGTACTGTGTGCAGTTTTGGAGGCCACATAAAAGAAGGACATTAAACTCCTGGAGAGGTCAGAGGAGGAGCAACAAAATGATTTGGGGCTTGGGGACAGGACCTATGAGGAGAGCTCGAAGAGCTAAATATATACATTGGAAGAGAAAGGGACTGGGGGACATGACAGAGGTCTTCAGGTACATGAGGGGTAAATACTAACATACTAAAATGCCAGCAGAATAGGCCCTAACGGTCTTTTGTGTCTACTCGTTTGGTCAGCCCCCACCCTGGGAGCTGACCTTGCTGCCCCCCTCGCCTTCTCTGGCTTCTCCCATCCCAGTCCCGGATATTCTTGCTGCATTGGGTTTTGCTTCCAGAACCCTTCCCCTGTACCTGTCCTACCCCCTCTTGAACCCCTCCACCGTCTCTGCCTCCACCAGCCCCCTAGGCAGCGCATTCCAAGGCTCCACCACCCTCTCAGTGAAGTAGCACCTCCTCCTTTCTCCCCTGAATCTTCCCCCCTCCAGCTTCCACCCATGCCCTCTAGTGGCCCCATCCTCCTTCCTTCAAAGCATTCTGACTGTTCCTCCCCTATTTACCCTCTTCATGTACCTGAAGACCTCTATCATGTCCCCCCGGTCCCTTCTCTCTTCCAATGTGTACATATTTAGCTCTTCGAGCCTCTCCTCATAGGTCCTGTCCCCCAAGCCCCAAATCATTTTGTTGCCCTCCTCTGGACCCTCTCCAGGAGTTTAATGTCCCTCTTTAAGTGTGGCCTCCAAACTGCACAGTACTCAAGGATGACCTCACACCAAGCAGTTATACAGAGGGTATCACTTCCCTCCATCTGGAGGTGATCCCCCTAGCGATGCATCCCAGCATCCTGCTGGCCTTGGCTGCTGCCCTCCTACAAGTCTCCGAGTTGTTCATCTTGACATCCACCACCACCCCCAGGTCCCTCTCAGCCATCGAGACTTGCAGCATTTCCCCCCCAGGGTGTACACTTGGCCCGGGTTTCTGGCCCCCAGGTGGAGTACCTTGCATTTCCCTGCATTGAACCTCAGCTTCCACTTTCTAGACCATCTTAACAGAGCCTCCAGGTCCCCCTGTAGGGCCACCCTCCCCTCCTCCCTATCCACCACCGCCCCCAGTTTTGAGTCATCTGCAAAGAGACTCATCTCACTCCTGATTCCTGTCCTTATGTCAGAGACGTAGGCGTTGAACAGGAGGGACCCAAGGACTGATCCCTGTGGGACCCCACTAATGACCCTCCTTGGGGATGAGACTATCCCGCCAACTACAACCCTCTGGGTCCGGTCCTGGAGCCAATTGCCTATCCATCTGATCATCTGGTTCCCCACCCCCATTTTTCCCAGCTTATCCAACAGGCCCACGTGAGGAACAGAGTCAAGTGCCTTGCTGAAGTCTAGAAAGAGGACGTCCACTGGTCTACCCAGGTCCAAGGCACTAGTCACCCAGTCATAGAACTCCACAAGGTTTGTCTGACATGATTTCCCTGTGATGAATCCATGCTGTCTATTGTCCAGGCACCCTGACTTTTCCAGGTCCCCCCTAGCCTCTCCTTGACAATGCCCTCCATCACCTTGCCCACCACCGATGTCAGGCTGACAGGCCTGTAGTTCCCTGCCACCTCCCTTGATCCCCCCTTGTGGATAGGCACTATATGCGCCACCTTCCAGTCCTGGGGCACCCACCCTGTCCTCAGAGAGATGGTGAAAAGCTCTGCCAGGGGTTTCGCCAGGACATCCGCCAGTTCCTTCAGCACTCTGGGATGTAATTTATCCGGCCCCGGTGCTTTCTCTGTCTTAAGGGACCTGAGGGCTTCCCTCACTCTCTCTGCTGTGATTTCCACTTCCGCTACCTCTTCTCCTGCTTATGACCCTCCCCTCCTGCCAGTGATGCCTCCCCTCTCCCAGACCCTTCCAGTCGGTAAGGTCCCCCTCCTCAGTATCTCTGTCTCCTCCCATGTTATGATGCAGCACCCCCATTTTCCTTGGTGAAAACTGAGGTGAAGTACTCATTTAGTACCTCAGCCTGCTCCCCTGGGTCTTGTGGCCATCTCTCCCATTTTAATCCTGCCAATCTGCCCCTTCACCCTTCATTTTTCCCCAATGTATCTAAATAACTCCTTGTTCCCTCTCCTAATTTCCCTGGCCAGGTTCTGCTCCTTCCTTGCCTTAGCCTCCCTCACCACCCTAGTGGCCCTTCTAGCCATCAGCTCATACTCCCCTCAATCCCTTTCACTCCTTGAGCACTTGAATTGCCTATAGGCTGCCTTCTTTCCCCGCACCATCTCCTGGACCTCCCTGGTCCACCAGCAGGGTTTTCGGGCCCTACCGCACTTTCGTCTTACTCTTGCACAGGTGCTGGTAGCATCCTGCACCCCTCTCCTGATGATTTCCCACCTACTATCAGCGTCCATGTCTGACCCAATCACATCCAAATGCTCCTTAAGGATCCTTCCCATTTCCTTAAAATCCATCCCCCTGAAGTCAGTTACCTCCGTCTTTGTGCAGCCTTCTATCCCTCCTAGGTCCAGGCAGAACCAGACTGTGGCATGGTCACTCCCGCCAACGGGTCCCTTACCTCAGGCCCCAATCTGGTCACTGTCTGCCAGGACCCATCCAGTACCAGCGCCTCCTGGTGGTTCCCACCTGCTGAGTTAGGAAGCATCTTGAAAGACATCCAACAACCTCTGTTCCCTGGTCACAGAGGATGTCATGAGTCTCCCAGTCTGTTCCTGGCATGTTTAAGTCCCCAACACTACCACCGTTCCTCTGCCCAGTCTGCAGTGTCTCCCAACATCTGCCACCAGACTCTCCTCCAGCTCCTCCGCCAGGGCAGGGGGTCTATACACCACTCCTATTTTTACTCTCTTGCCCCCCCTTGTTATCAAGGTGACCCAAATCGCCTCCACGATTCCCTCCGCCTCCTTTACTCCCCCTATGCCAATGCAGTTTTTGACTATCATTGCTACCCCTCCTCCCCTTCCCTCCCCCTGTCCTTCCTGAACATAGTGTAACCCTCCAGGTTCAGGTCCCAGCCGTGTCCTGCAGTAGCCCAGGTCTCAGTGACCGCTGCCACATCCACTGCTCCCTCAGTTAGCATTGCCTGGAGCTCAGGCATTTTATTGCCCAAGCTCCTGGCATTTAGCAGGACTACCTTCCACCCTTTCCTCAGGGGAGGAGCAGTCAGGGTGCTTCGAAGGAAGGAGGAGGGGGCCACTAGAGGGCATGGGTGGAAGCTGGAAGGGTGAAGCTTCAGAGGAGAAAGGAGGAGGTGCTACTTCACTGAGAGGGTGGTGGAGCCATGGAATGTGCTGCTTAGGGGGCTGGTGGAGGCAGAGAGGGTGGAGGGGTTCAAGAGGGGGGTGGGACAGATACAGGGGAAGGATTCTGGAAACAAAATCCAATGCAGCGAGAATATCCGGAACTGGGAAGGGAGAAGCCAGAGAAGGCGAAAGGGGGCAGCAAGGTCAGCTCCCACGGTGGGGGCTGACTAAACAAGCAGACACTAGAGACCACTGGGCCTATTCTGCTGGCATTTTAGTACGTTAGTATGATATGTCGGGCTGCAAGTCCTGAGTGCCAGGGCCATTTTCCTGGTTTGCAAAGGTCTGGGAATGGGGGGGCCACTGGACACCATGGAATTACAGTATCTATCTACACAGGGCTGGTGATCGGAAGGTGGGGTGAGGGGGCCACTAGACATCAGGGAAGCATCATTCATGTAACAAGGCTGGCAATCGGAGGGTGAGGGGGTCCACTAGGCACCAGGAAAGTGTCATTCACATAATGGGGTTGGCAATTGGGGGGGGGGGGCCTCTAGGTACCAGGAAAGTTTTGTTCATATATCGGGGCTGGTGAATGGAGGGCAGCAGGGGCCACGGACCACCATGGCATATTATCTGCAACTAAGGGACAGCAATCCGAGGACAGGGGAACCACCAGGGCATATTATTTGACACTACGGGACAGCGATTGGAGGACGGGGGGACAACGACCACCAGGGCATATTATCGGACTCTACAGGATGGCATCTGGAGGAAGGGGAGACCACTGGACACCATGGACATATTTTTGTTATGGGGACGGGGACTCGG
Organism: Neoceratodus forsteri; assembly: GCA_016271365.2. NCBI lineage: Eukaryota > Metazoa > Chordata > Ceratodontiformes > Ceratodontidae > Neoceratodus > Neoceratodus forsteri. Next base: position 332,912,233 of record CM057456.1, on the reverse strand, counting down.
ATTAGGGGCAGGGCCAGTCACAGGGACACAAACCAAACACAGCTTCCCATGAAGATGTACCCATAATGGGCATGCAAGGGGCCCCTTTACGCCTTGCATGTCCAATGGGCTCATTTGCATGTGAATTTTTGAATATCATGCCGGGAGCTACTGATAGTATCGGGTCTGCGGCTGCTATTGCCTGCACTGCCAGAATCCATGCCAGGGTAACGCTATTCGACTTACACTATCCATCTGAACATAGCAACCTTGGGGTCCTGGGCAAGTGCAGCGCAAAACTTTGCATTCCGCTTTGCCCATTTTGGAATATCGGGCCCTTGATGCCTTATCCTACCAGCTGTACTTGCAGGTACCAGCAATTCTGCAGTAAGTATACGAATCCATTCCTGCCTTCTAGCATACATGCTAACATTTTGGCGCGAGTCTTCATTAGAGATAACACTGAAATGTTAGCATATATGCTACATCCTATGCACAACAAAGCTCCTGGCTCCCCACGTCTGTGATGGCTAAGCTGTTATTATCCTAAAGCCGTAGAAAAAAATTCCTGTGGAACTTAAATATAAAGGCAAGAATGCAGAATTGCTGGCACCTGGAAGGACAGCTGGTAGGACAAGACATCAGTTCTCAGTGCCTCTTATTTCCTGTGCGAGTGCTACGCTGACTGGTACATGAGCTGTGTGCCAAGCTGCTGTGCGTACTGAACTGCTAAAGGCTTGTGAAGGCACAGTGCCCATAGGTTGCAGTGAGCAACCGAGTGCTGGAGACTTCTGTTTAACAAATACTGCTGCTTTACTGCCACAAAAGTAAGGACATGTGATGCTAGGGTAAAAAAAAATTTCTTGAGCTTTAGGGCTCAGAGAATGCTTTTTTTTTTTTTACCTTAATGTCGCAGTTCCTTACTCTGTGTCGATAAGGTTCAATCCTAACTGATCCTTTAATGAAGTGGGGTTTTTTGTACTTTATTTTTATTATTTTCATATGTAAGCATACAAATAACATTTCCGTATTTAGGAGAGACCATATACATTATAAAATAACCACATGGAGGGTACACATTTCTCCCTAATCCTAGGATATACATGCATCCTAAATATTTTGATACCTCAGGGCGGGGTTCACTAAAATTCCAACAAGTATATAAAGATAATAAGCTGCATAGATAAGCCCACGAGCAGTATGACTAGTTTCAAAAAAGCTGAAGTCTTTATCAGAGTCCCAATAATATACGCCCTGCAAAAGGGCTTATAGCGTCATACTATCTATAAATTCAAAACTCGTAATATTTTCTTAGGTCAGTCAAATCTTACTGCCTACAAACTTTAGCCCTTTTTATACAAAACAGTTTTTATACGAAATAGTTTGTGTAACCTTAAGATCAATTTGTCTATAATATAACTAGAAACTGCTGATCCCCAATTTACATAAAATGATTTGGCAAGCCAATCTGTGCTGTAAATATTTTACAATTTAAAATATCCTATCCACAAGCAAAGAAAAAAGAAACTTAGCCCTTATAACTTCACTAAATGCTAAAAGAAAGCTGCCCAAAAATATGGGCTTAGAAAGTCCTCTGTGATAAGCTGTAATAGGCAAAAGATAAATTGCAAAAGTTATAATTCAGTACTTAAGTCTATTCAGCCCTTGTCATCTTCCAGACTGCAATCCGCTTCCCCAGGGTCTTGGGGTTTTGGTCCCAGTTGCTGCTAACAAAGCGGGATACCTATTTACCCGCCTCGATAGGATCAGAGAAGATCCACACCTTTCCACTGTGAACAATCCTCAGCCAGGGCGGAAAAACAACTGTGGATGATCGATGCCTCCCTCAGCCGCTTTCTCACCTCACTGCATCTTTTCCTTCACATAAGCGTCACGTAGCTCAAATCAGGAAATAAGTACAGAGACCGCTGGGTGAGTGGTCCCGCTTGTCTGGCGAGCCACAGGATCTTGTCTCTGGTGCCCACACCATCAGTAACCAGGAGCATTGTGCATGGATTCTCCGAATCTTCCCGGTAGCCCCTCGGTGTAATCCGGTAAGCTTTCTGCAGGTTCAAGTGTAGATTCTGATGTTCAGGCACTAACTTTGAACTCAGCCAGTCTTGCAAAAACATAAGGGGGTGGTCTCCCTCTATCCCCTCAGGCAATCCGAGTATCTGAATGTGTGAAAAGCAGGCCTGGTTCTCCAGTGTTTCAAGTCTGGCCTGCATGTGAGTATTTTCCTTCACGAGGAGTGCAGTTGTGGCTCTGGTTGATTCTACTTGCCACTTTCCATTACCCATCTCTGACTGCAACCCCTCGACTGTTTTCTCTACAACAGATACCCTTCTGGCAAACGAGTCCATTTTATTATTCAGATCAGAGACCGATGTGATCAGCTTTTGCAGTCTGAGGCCAATACAGGACATAGTCTTTTCGGTTTCTGAATGAGGTTCGGCCTGCTCATCAAGGCCAGACTGCGATGCTTGAGAGGTCCCAGACGTTTTATTGCCCATTCCACCGCCTCTGTCTTTCCGGGGATTGCCCATTTTAGGTTTTAAGGGTTCCTCTGTCGACCTCAAGTAGTTGTTTTATGGAGGATTGCTCAAAAGAGGTGATTTTTAGGCAATTTTTATCTCCGACGTAGAGCTGTTGTGAGATGCTGCCACTCGGCTCAGGCTCCTCAGCGACCCCCTTTAATGAAGTTTTCTTGTTTGCTCTTTGTTTTTCATTAAATTTCCTTTTGCTTTAAAAAGTAGTTTAACAACAGAGACACAGTACTTTGTATTGACAATGCCGGCAGAGTACTTTTAAAGGAAAACTGTCTTTTAATTAAACACCCCACCCTCAGAAGCATTACCTCCCCGATTAGGCTTTTTGTGAGGAAAAAAAAATGTAAGCATTTAAACTTACTTAATTTTATTTTTGCAAGCTTCACATTCAGGCAACACAGAAGGGGCTGCACGGTGCCATCTCATGTCACATGTTCGCTTGTACTGAAAAGCATACAAACGAGTGATGCAGAGCCACACTGTAATACAAGATGGAACCATGTGGCCCCTGCCAAGCTGGCTGATGGCAGAGCTTACAAAATAAGTGTAAATGCTTAAAAAATGTTTTTCTTGCACAAATCCTAATCAGGAGGCAAGCCTTTCGGGGTGGGGAGTTTCATAAAAAGGCAAGTTTTCCTTTAAAAGCAAGCGGTGTCCGGAGTACAGTGTCACCTTCCCTCACACAGCTCACCCAATGCCAAGCATAGCTGGTGTTCAGCGGCATGCTCTCCTGGTCCCAACCCAACACCGAGCATCCCTGGCATCTAGTTTTAGCCCCTCCCATATCCAATCACGTGCTCTGTATCCCTGATGTCCAGTGGTAACCCCCAGCCTCACCCCGCCCCAAAACCATTTAGTCTCTACTGTCCAGTGGTACTGGAATACGATGTTAAAAAAAAACAAAAACTGTGGGGGTGGGGGGGAGGGGCACCAACAGCCTAGTGTGGCAGATGTGTGTCTCTCGAGCTCTACACTCCTAGCACTATTTAACCTCTTAAATATCCTTTTGCTGAACTGTTATAGGATTTAAGTAAAAGCAACACTCTCTACCAGTTAAGCACCAAGTGCATCTTCTTATCTTTTTTTGGGGGTATGGGTCATACTAACATACTAAAATGCCAGCAGAATAGGCCTAATGGTCTTTCGTGTCTGCTCATTTGGTCAGTCCCAACCTGGGTGCTGACCTTGCTGTCCCCCTCGCCTTCTCTGGCTTCTCCCTTCCCAGTTCCGGATATTCTTGCTGCATTGGATTTTGCTTCCAGAACCCTTCCCCTGTACCTGTCCCACCCCCTCTTGAACCCCTCCACTGTCTCTGCCTCCACCAGCCCCCTAGGCAGTGCATTCCATGGCTCCACCACCCTCTCACTGAAGTAGCACATCCTCCTTTCTCCCCTGAATCTTCCCCCCTCCAGCTTCCAGCCATGCCTCTAGTGGCCCCTTCCTCCTTCCTTCAAGCACCCACTGTTTCCCCCTATTTACCCCTCTTCATGTACCTGAAGACCTCTATCATGTCCCCCGGTCCCTTCTCTCTTCCAATGTGTACATATTTAGCTCTTCGAGCCTCCTCCTCAGGTCCTGTCCCCCAAGCCCCAAATCATTTTGGTTGCCCTCCTCTGGACCCTCTCCAGGAGGTTAATGTCCCGCTTAAGTGTGGCCTCCAAAACTGCACGCAGTACTCCAGGTGCGGCCTCACCAAGCAGTTATACAGAGGGAGTATCACTTCCTCCTTCTGGAGGTGATCCCCAGCGATGCATCCCAGCATCCTGTTGGCCTTGGCTGCTGCCTCCTACAAGTCTCAGAGTTGTTCATCTTGACATCCACCACCACCCCCAGGTCCCTCTCAGCCACCGAGACCTGTAGCATCTCCCCAGGGTGTACACTTGACCTGGGTTTCTGGGTCCCAGGTGAGTAGCTTGCATTTCCTGCATTGAACCTCAGCTTCCACTTTCTAGACCATCTTTCCAGAGCCTCCAGGTCCCCTGTAGGGCCACCTCCCTCCTCCCCATCCACCACCGCCCCCAGTTTCGAGTCATCCGCAAAGAGACCTCATCTCACCCTGATTCCTGTCCTATGTCAGATACGTAGCGCTGAACAGAAGGGGCCCAAGGACTGATCCCTGTGGGACCCCACCAATGACCCTCCTGGCATGAGACTATCCCACTCAACTACGACCTCTCCGGGTCCGGGTCCTGGAGCCAATTGCCTATCCATCTGATCATCTGGTTCCCCACCCCATTTCTCCTAGCTTATCCAACAGGCCCACGTGAGGAACAGAGTCAAATGCCTTGCTGAAGTCTAGAAAGAGACATCCACTGGTCTACCCAGGTCCAAGGCACTTGTCACCCAGTCATAGAACTCACCAGGTTTGTCTGACACGATTTCCTGGGATGAATCCATGCTGTCTATTGTCCAGGCACCCTGACTTATCCAGGTCCCCCCAGCCTCCTCCTTGACAATGCCCTCCATCACCTTGCCCACCACCGAGGTCAGGCTGACAGGCCTGTAGTTCCCTGCCACCTCCCTTGATCCCCCCTTGTGGACAGGCACTATATGTGCCACCTTCCAGTCTTGGGGCACCCACCCTGTCCTCAGAGAGATGGTGAAAAGTTCTGCCAGGGGTTTTGCCAGGACATCTGCAAGTTCCTTCAGCACTCTGGGATGTAATTTATCCGGCCCCGGTGCTTTCTCCGTCTTAAGGGAGCTGAGGGCTTCCCTCACTCTCTCTGTTGTGATTTCCACTTCCAGTACCCTTCTCCCTGCTTAGCCCTCCCCACCTGCCAGTGATGCCTCCCTCTCCCAGACCTGCCGATCGGTAAGGGTCCCCCCCCTCCTCAGTATCTCTGTCTCCGCCCATGTATGATGCAGCACCCCATTTTCCTGGTAAAACTGGAGGTGAAGTACTCATTTAGTACCTCAGCCTGCTCCCCGGTCTTGTGCCCATCTCTCCCCTGATTTAATCCTGCTAATCTGCCCTTCACCTTCGTTTTTCCCCAATGTATCTAAAGAACCCCTTGTTCCTCTCCTAAATTCCTGGCCAGGTTCTGCTCCTTCCTTGCCTTAGCCGCCCTCACCACTCTAGTGGCCCTTCTAGCCATCAGCTCGATACTCCCTCGATCCCTTTCACTCCTTGAGCACTTGAATTGCTTATAGGCTGCTTTCTTCCCCGCACCACCTCCTGGACCTCCTGGTCCACCAACAGGGTTTTTGGCCCCACCAAGATTGCCTTACTCTTGCACAGGTGCTGGTAGCATCCTGCACCCCTCTCCTGATGATTTCCCACCTACTATCAGCGCCCATGTCTGACCCAATCCCATCCAAATGCTCCTCAGGATCCTTCCCATTTCCTTAAAATCCGCCCCCCTGAAGTCGGTTACTTCCGTCTTTGTGCAGCCTTCTACCCCTCCTAGGTCCAGGCAGAACCAGACCGTGGCATGGTCACTCCCCGCCAATGGGTCCCTTACCTCCAGGCCCCCAATCTGGTCACTGTCTGCCAGGACCACATCCAGTACCCGTGCCTCCCTAGTCGGTTCCCTCACCTGCTGAGTTAGGAACGCGTCTTGAAAGACATCCAACAACCTCTGTTCCCTGGTCACAGAGGATGTCATAGTCTCCCAGTCTGTTCCTGGCATGTTTAAGTCCCCCAACACCACCACCGTTCCTCTGCCCAGTCTGCAGTTTCTCCTAACATCTGCCACCAGACTGTCCTCCAGCTCCTCCGCCAGGGCAGGGGGTCTATACACCACTCCTATTTTTACTCTCTTGCCCCCCCTTGTTATCAAGGTGACCCAAATCGCCTCCACAGTTCCTCCCTCCTCTACTCCCCATGCCAATGCAGTTTTTGACTATCATTGCTACCCTCCTCCCTTCCTCTCCCTGTCCTTCCTGAACATAGTGTATCCCTCCAGGTTCAGGTCCCAGTCATGTCTTGCAGTGGCCCAAGTCTCAGTGACCGCTGCCACATCCACTGCTCCCTCAGTTAGCATCGCCTGGAGCTCAGGCATTTTATTTCCCAAGCTCCTGGCATTTAGCAGGACTACCTTCCACCCTTTCCATAGTTCCATTTCCCTGCTCATGTTCCCATGGGATTCTGTTTTCCCTGGTCTGCACTTTGCCAGTTGGCCTTTTCTTGCAATCCTCCTGGTCCCCAGGAGGTGGAGACAGAGTCCCTCCTTTATTGGCACCCCTTGACAGCCTTTTCTCCCATCCCACCCCTTCACAAGTTTAAACCCCACTTTTCACCAATGAACCCCTCTATTTTCAACTTAAGGATTCCTCCTCCAAATTGAGATGTAGTCTATCTCAGCATACAGCTCCTTATCCTTCCAGGTCTCCCCAATCCCCCATCAACCCATACCCTCTGGCCTCACACCACTCCCTGAGCCACTGGTTTATCTCCTAATTTTCCTTTGTGTTCCCCACTCAGCCCTTGGCACTGGCAGGATTTCTGAGAAGGAAACTGTGCATCCTATGTCATGACAGACCCAGGCGAGCTCCCTGAATCTTGCCTGTATCTCTAGCTCACTATTTCCCTCATGTCATTTTGTACCCAGGTGGACCAGTATGTCTGGGAACCCCACAATCCTTTGCCAGCTGATATACCTGTGCTTAGCCCTGTGCACCGTTAGTCCAGGGAAGCATCTTGTTCTAACTGGCCAGGCTTCTCCCTCCTATCCCATTTGATACCCCTGATCATAGAATCCCCAGAGGAGCACCTGACCACCCTTTCCTCCATTCCCCCTTCCATGTCCCTCATCCTTTCTACAGGCCCCTCCACCCAGCTGGCTCCTGTTCCTCCCTCTTTCTGGGTGCCACATGCCACCCTCCTTATTTACCATGGCCACCCCCCCCTCCAATCCTATGCCTCTCCTCCTCCTGAGTATCCTTCTGTTCCTTGCTAATTCCCCCCTCACTGCTCACAACTGGTCCTTCTCCCCCATCTGCTAAACTAGCCTGGCTCATCCTCCCTTCCTTCCTGTCTCCATTTAGTTCCTCCTTGGTAGTCGTGCTCCCCTGGCCTAAAACCTCAGCATCCTTTACTGAATCCTCCTTGTACTTCTGGTCCTTCTCCTTTACCTTTCCTCCAACTGGTCCTTCTCCTTGCGCTTTCCTCCCTCTTCCCCCTGCCGCTCCTGCTCTGATTCACTGCTCCCCCCATTCTCCTGCATTCCAGGTCCCCCCCTGTTCTTCCTGCTATCTGGCCCTGCCTCCTGCCTCCCACTCCCTTTCCATCTCTAACTACCCTGTCATGGCTACATCACCCCTCATCCTTGAGCAGAAGAAGAGAATTGAAGCGAGTTACTGAGTGTAAGGTCTGATCCACCCTCCCGCCTTGCTTCCTTCTGTCCAGCCCTGGCCATCTGCCTACTTCCTGAGAATGTTGTCCCTCTGTCCCTCTTTGTGAGGGCCCCCAGTTTCCTGCCTGCTTCCTTGGTAGTGTCCTTTTGGACCCCCTCTGCCAGGTTCCCTATGTGACCCCTGAGTATTCTCCTGCACTCCTTTCCCTATGCCCCCACCCCCAGTGCTTGGTGCAACCCTGTAGGAGATTCTGACCCTTCCCCAACCATACCACCCCTTCCCCCAGCTTTCTCCTGATCCCCGCAACCTCCTCCCTAAGCTGTGCTAGCTGGTAGCACACTGGGCAACCACCGAACTTCCAAGCCCAGTCCAGTATCATGGCTGCTCCACACCCTGTGCACCCCACCACCCTCCCAAAGATGCCGGCCCTAATGATGTTGTGGTTCCATCCCCTTCCAAATAGGTTTCTTGGGTGAGCCACCAGGTTCCCCCTAGTACAAGATCCCCTACTGCCTCATCAGGTCACCCACTAATCTTACGACAGTCCCACTGTACACCATTAACCCTGTTACTAGGTGCAGTACAACACATTAAACTTATAGGGAAATGAACAACTCCCAAAGCTCCTCTCTCCCAGCCTTTAAATCCTACCCAGTGGCTAGAACTACATGAGCTGCACCTGCAGCCTTTTCCTCCAATTGCAGGGCAGGTGTTCCCCTATAAATTTGCAGAGTTCTGGGGAGGGAGGGGTGGGGAGGGTGGGTCTCGGGCAGATACCTGACTCGAGAGAGAGTGTATCAGCCCTGTGTCTCCCCTCCAAGCCCAGCAGCCAAAGAACCAGGCCCAAGCAAATCCCACCAAATAGGTTTTAAATCAGAAGAAACAGGCCTCTACCAGCGCAGTCTGTTACACAGTGAAACACCCACAAAATGAGCCCCACTTACAGCCACCAAATCAGTTTACAAACATCCAGCAGCACCAAAAACAATACCCTGCTAGCCCCTTAGAAGTAAGAAAGAAAAGAACTAACCTACCAAGTAAAATCCACAAGAACCCTGTGAAAACAACAGCAGCAGCTACTGTCCTGGAACACAACTGATCCTGTCCCCTTCCAGTTCTTTCTGTCATGCTAAACATGTGAATAAGCAGGATCAACAGGGAGCAGGGCCCTCCAATCCACTGATGCACCCGCAGCCTGAAAATTCAGACCAACCTGCTACTCTCAAGACTTTATAAAGATCCTTTAGTCTTCTTACACAAACAGTACAACGTTTGGACAAAAAAATTCAACCAGCACACTGAAAGGTTGGTAATGGTGGAAAATCGTATGGACTCGATAGTCAGGGTAGTTGATGAAGCGAGCAAGATCGCAGAGAAAACTCTGACCACCGCCGCAACTCTAAGGAACAAAGCCTAGTTAAAACTAGATTAGAACAATTAGAAAATTATCCTCCGGCAGCCAGCATAAGACGTTTACATGTTCTGGAAGGATCTGAAAAAGGGGACTTGATTACATTTCTTGAATGCTGGCTGCCGGAGGTGGTGGGGCTAGGGCATGCGGTCCCCATTAAAAGAGCCTACCGAATTTCCTTGCGCAGATCATTTGGCACAAGAGAGGGTCCTCGCACTATCCTGTTCACATTACCATCTTCTGGAGACAGATGCCCTCCTACGAGCAGCCAAAGAACAAGCGCCTATGATGCTGGGTGAGCAAAAAGTTATTTTCTTCTCAAACTACTTGTATGCTACCCAGCTGCGGAGAAAGACCTTTGAAGGGGTAGCACAACAACTTTGAAAAGCTGGGATCACTTACTGAATTGCTTTCCCTGCCAGACTGTAGTTTACATATCAGGGCAAGCAATATTGTTTTACTAATACATGGGCAGCAAGGGATTTCACCTCCAAACTGCCTCAAACAGACACTAATGCTGAAACCAGAGAAAAAGAGTCAGCTGAGGAAAGCTACACCTTTTTCTTTTCTTTTTTTTATTTTAATCAAAAAAAAAAATGAGACAAGTATTTCACTGACTATTTGCCTTGGTAGTGATTGTTCACTGCACCTCATCTGGTCCTTTCATTGTGGACTTATTTAGTGGTGTTATTATTGAAAAATGTGTTTACTCTCTGCCTCGATATGGTAGGAGGTTGGATACCCCAATCAAGATATCATGTTTTATTTGGCTTTGTGTGCGGCTGACTGAGTGGAGAAAGCGAGTCGAGATTAAATAAGCGAATCCTGCTGAGAATGTTGGCGCCGAGGATTAAGGACAGATGGTGCGGCCACCCTTATTTCAGAGCTGTGGTAGCTCACGGCAGCTGGAGGGAGCGCAATCACATTTTTTCTCCAACAGTTTGTTTGGGAGGTCCATACAAGCTATTGCAATGTTTTTAAGGGGTAGTTCTTGACCCAGGGGTATTCTGAGCATCTTTGGTCACAGGGGCAAAATGGTGATAAGTTCAGTCACTTAGTGTCTTTGCAATATCCAGTGTTTTGCTACTTAATTCTCTATGGAAGGAGAGGTTATATTGTTTGCCTGGCTTAAATAGCAGGTTATGTTACATTAATTTAGGAGCCTTTAGAAACATGATTTTTAACTGTGTATGTAGGCTTATCGGAGAAAAATGGAAATGTTCTCAATGAACACCCATTAAGGTATGGATTATTAATTTGTAAATATAGTCTTTATTGGTAAAATGTTACAATTTTCAAAAGACGGGAAGAAAAAAGGGGGGAAGGGGTAACAGCAGTCGGGTAATCTTCATAATCCATACAATTGATTGCAGAGCAGAATTCACAGTGGGAGTCAATCAGAGTACATTAAAGCACTTTTTTACATAGTTTATACAGAGGGTGGGTATATATTTTCAGTATAGACTTCATCTTCATAGGTCATGCATGTGAATAAACACACCTCTTTCCCTCACCACGCCAATTTCAGTCTCTCATCACCTCAACACCTCCATCTTCCCCACTCCTCCCCTCCCTCTAACACAGCCTCTACTTTACCAGATGTCTGCATTAATCAGGGGACAAAGTCGGGATCCCGAGCCATGATGTACAGGATCCATCTGGTCCACTTCAGAGTACACAGGTCGACCTGATCATTTAACTGGTAAGTAATTCTTTCTGCCTTATATATTTGAGTCACTGTGTCCCTCCAAGCCGAGATGGCAGGGGGGTGCGGGGAGAGCCACAATCTTGTTATGGTCTTTTTTGCTGCCATGAGGGTTATCCCCAGCAAATACCTGGTATGGGGGTCCTTAAACTCAGGTGGGAGAGCAAGAAGAAAGAAGCACTCTGCGGTTAGATTAAGAATGGTATTCAGCATATCTGATGGCTCCTGTTGTAGGGAGGCTAGAAAAGGTTGTAGGCCAGGACATATCCAAAAGATAGGAGTGTGATGTGCGGGTGTCACCCCACATTGGTGCCAACAGCCCGTAGGGGCCGTGGGTGAGAAGTGGGCTGTTATGGCTGGAGTTAGGAAGAATCTGGTCATCATTTGCCAGGAGAACAGCCTCCATGTATGTGAGCAGATGAGCCTCGCTGATAGGAGCCATCCCTTATTACATTGTTGTACAGTGATATCAGAACCTATCTCTCTCTGCCATTTATTCTGTATCACAGTGATGCTTATGTTAGTAGTGTTATTGAGTGCCTTGTAGAAAGAGGAAACGGCATGAGGGATCTGACCTGCTGAAAGGGCAGTTTGGAGAAGTAGAATAACTGGGGGTATATTATCGATTCTCTGTTGAGCAGCAGGTAGAGTAAAAAAAAAGTGTCTGAACTGTAGGAATCTATAAAAATCAACTTGCCGGAGCCCGTAAGTCTGCCGCAACTCCTGAAAGGTCCTAAACTCATCGCCCTTGAGTAACTGGTGAAGGGTGTAAACCCGAAGCTGATCTCATTGTTTAAATGTGTGATCATGTCGGGCTGGTATAAAATTCTCCAGGAGGGCAATCGGGCATACATATATTAAGAAAGGGGAGAGAGTCAGCCTCCTTCGGATTGCCCACCAGGTTTTAATCTGATGTGCAATCCACCGGCCGGGATTTAGCCAGGATGACAGTGATGAGGACTGGCAGAAAGTTGCTCTCACCAAGCCATTAAAGGGAAGTAAGCTCTCCTCCATCTGACAGAGTTACTACGTGCGGGGCGGGTAGCAAGGATTGAGAGGTGAGAGGCCCAACTGTATACTTTTAAATTTGGCAATGCCAGTCCCCCTCTGTGCCGGGAAAGGCAGAGCACCGAGAAACGCACTCTGGGGCACTTACCTGCCCATGTAAAGTTTAGTATTGCCTTATTCCAGGTCTGGATTGTTTTTGCTGGCACGTATGTCGGAACATTTTGAAAGATGTAGAGAGCCCGAGGGAGAGTCACCATCTGAACAACTTCTACTCGTTGAAGTAGGTTGAGCGGTAGGATGGACCACCTATTAAGATCTGTCTGCAGCTGGGTTGTAGAAAGGGTCATAGTTGTACCTGACTGTCTGCTGGGTGGACCAGCAGAGGTAAATACCCAGGTATCTCATTCTGTCAAGGTCCCATCGAAATGGGTAAGATTGCTGGAGTGCCAATGCGGGGACAAAATGAAATGCAAGGGCGTCAGTTTTAGAAGTGTTCAATTTATACCCCGAGCAACTTTCATAGTCCTCCAAGATCTGAAATACTGCTGGGACTGAATGCACAGGGTTAGCTAGGAATAATAGTACATCATCGGCATATAATGTGATGCGATTTTCTTCGCCCCCCATCACCACCCCAGCTATCTGTGATGAGCGTCCGATTGCCTCGGCCAGAGGTTCAATGAAGATGGCAAACAGTCCAGGGGACAAAGAGCAACCCTGGCGAGTGCCCCTATGCGCAGGAAATACTCTGAATAGTGACCAGAAATCTTCACATACGCCTTTGGGGAGGAATAAAGAGCCTTAACTGTGGATATAAACATCGGGGGGATCCCCCATTTTAAGCATCGTTTAGGACAGAAATGGCCATGAGACTCTGTCAAATGCCTTCTCGGCATCTAGGCTGAGGAGGACTGAGGGGGGGGTGTTACATGACTGCATCTCCTGGACCAAATGCAGGGCCCTTCTGGTGTTATCGGTGGTTGACCTTGAACTGACAAATCCTGTTTGATCCAGTGTTAAGTGTGGGAGAATCTCATCTAGGCGCTTAGCCAGAATGGACATAAGGATTTTTCTAATCTACATTTAACACCGAGATAGGGTGATAAGAACTTCACAATTGTGGGTCTTTATCTGATTTTGGGATGATGGAGACAGTTGTGTACGACCAGCTGGGGGGAGGGGTCCCTTGTCCCTGCAATAGTTGGTTATAGGTTTGAAGCATAAGGGGGCTTACCTTTAATTTCATACATTTATAAAATTCCGTCCCGTATCCATCAGTACCGGGGGCCTTCATAGTCTTTAGGTCAGAAACAGCCACTCCCAACTCTATGAGGGTCATGGGGGCAATGCGGCCTTCCTGCTGGTTCCCATCAATTTTAGGAAGGTCCAGGGGGAGAGAAAGGCATCAATGCTATTCTGTTCTATTGAATGTTCCGGTGTGCATAATTTCTTGTAGTAATCGGTAAATGTCCTTGAAATCTGCCCCAGCCTTGTATGGATTGCTCCCGTCACCGGGTCTCTTATAGATGCTATAGTGGAAAGACGCTTCTGCCTGCGTAATCTGAAAGCCAAAAGGCAGGAGGCCCTGGGGCCCACCTCCCCATACCTCTATCTAAGTTCGTTGCATGCACAACTTATCCAGTTCCTGTTTGGTCTGCTTTAACAGAGTGTCCACTGTGAAGTCCCCCTGTTGGTACGCTGCTTGGAGGAAACTAAGGGTCTGTTCTAACTGCTCCTGTCTCTCTCGGCGTTGTTTTGCCAAGACGGAGGTATATTGTATCAAGGTACACCTTAAAACTGCCTTCAATGTGTCCCACCTAATGGCTGGGCTGGTGTACTGCTCTCCATTGTCCTCTAATATTTCCTGCATCCTGTCCCCAACATAATTCCTAAAGGCTTCACTTTTAAGATGTATTGGATTAAGTCTCCAGAAAGTGTTGCGTCTATCCAGGCCCAGGTCCCAGCTTGTAGTCACTGGCGCATGGTCTGAGTGAACTATAACCCCCATTGCAGCATCTCTGAGCAACCCTACATTTCCTTTTTGTGTATAACAGTGGTCAATCCTAGTGTACGTGCCATGAGCGGATGAATAAAAAGAATAACATCTGTCTCTGGAATGAAGAGTGTGCCACACATCCAGCCAGCCCACCTCTTGGACAAATCTTCTGAAAAATTTATGGGGAGCTGGTAGCCGACTCTGGGCAGCATTGGTAGTGTCCAGTGAAGGGCTCGGGGCTACACTAAAATCCCCTGCAAGAATCAGGACACCTTTGGACAATTTCCTCAGCAGGTAGCCAATTGTTGGGGTGGGCAAGACCGGGGGGAAGTAGGCATTTGCCAGAGTGCCTCTCTATCCCCTAACATTCCCTGGACTATGACCAGGCGACCCTCTGTGTCTGCCCACTCCCGGGTGGCTTGAAATGGTGTCTGATTGGGTATCAATATGGCAACACCCCTCCTCCTGCCACCAGCATGAGAGGAGGAAAAAAACTGTGAAAAACCCTTTGTTGCCAATTTTTTATGCTCATTAGCATTCATATGCGTTTCTTGGATATAAGCAATTCCAGCCTGGCTTTTTTTGAGCAGTGTAAGCATTCTGGTACGCTTAATGAGGCTACCCAGTCCATTCACACTTAAAGATATGACTTGTAATGGTTAGATGAGCCATTCATATTTCTCCAGAGAAAGGAGGAATAGTATAAAACCCTTCCATTACCTCCCAACCTGCACCTCTACCTGCATAAACATCTGTTGCTAAAAAAAAGTGACTGCCTGCAACATGATGAGGGGACTATATCCCCCTCTAACATCAAACTATCTCCACAAAAAGGTGGGGGGGATACTAACCTTAAGAGAAAACATGGGGCAAAAACTAGGGCAGATCCCTGCCAACTGGGCATGGGCTGCAAAACTATGGGTGGCTTCCATAGGTCTGAGGGTCAAAGGTCTCTCAGGCCTAAAAGTGCCAATTTGACCTACGTGGCCGTGCCCCGCCAAACCAGTCAGTTAGATTGTCATGTTGTCCTCATGCTGCCTCTCATGGCAGAGTGGGTATGCCGGTCTGTTACAATGGCGGGCTCAGAGTGACTTAGGAGGTGGGGTGTGCAGCCAGGGGGCCCCCAGGAAGAGCAGAGAACCAGGAGTCACAGGGCAACAAAATTTAAGGGGGGAAAGCATAGCCGGCCTACCTATCCCTTAGTGTCACAGTACCCAAGTCCCATAAGTCAGCACACTGTTCATTTCACCGCTTGTGGTGCTAAGTCCGGAGCGCTCTCCACTGATGCCTGTTTACAGAATCCAGCCACGATCTGCCGCAGGGCCGAGGCACCCTCCCTCCATCATTGTTCTTTCTGCGGCACACGATTCCAGGCCATTGCAGCCAATTTGGTCGCTAAAGTTTTGGTCTGAGGCCTCTGTTCCAAGGTGATCTGGATGCCCTCTTTTGTAAGTCCCTGTGCTGCTTCCTCAGCAGACTCATATGTTTTGGGTCCACTGACCAGCTGGACCACTAGCTTGGCCGGATATGGTGTTCTAATCTTGATCTTTGCCTCTTTGAGTTTTCTGAGTATGGGGGCAAGCACGACGTCTGGCTGCAATGGCTGCAGGGTAGTCATTATTGACAAAAATGCATTGGTCCTGGTGTTTTAATTCCCCCTTTAGCCAGGATTTGTGAAGCACCAGTTCTTTCTCCTGGTAGCACAGGAATCTTATTAATATTGCACGTGGGTGGTTGGTTGTCTGTGGGTCCAGGGTATGGAGGACTCGGTCCATGTCCAGTAGACAACTATCCGGCAGGTCCAATTCTTTTTTAAAGAACTGCTGCATGAATAATATTGGATCACTGCCCTCCGAGTCCTCCGGCAGACCTGAGATGCGGAGATTATTTTGTCTACTGCGAGCCTCTGCATCCTCCGCTCTCTCGCGCAGCCCTTGCACCTCCCTGTGGAGCTGTATGATGGCATTTTCAGTGTCATCTATGAGTGAGCCCACAGTTGAGGCCTGCTCCTCAATCTCTTCCATGCGGTTCTCCATTTTCCCCATATCTGTCTGGAGAGCTGCAAAAGTGGAGCGTGTATCTCTACAGAAGTCTCTCAATTCTCAGAGCACTAAGTCCATCTGTCTGGAGATATCTGGAGGGCCTACTATGTCGGCGCCCACAGCTTCACTACGCACCGAGACATGTGAGCCCTCGCTATCCGAACCCTCACCCTCAGGATCGGCTGGGTTCATGAGCGATTTAATTTTGTCTGGCTTTCGTTTAGGCATCTTCTCTCGCCTCTTCTGTAAATCTGGCCCGTTTCTGGTGCTGAATTATTTGTTTGTTTTTGCCTCGATGGGGACAGAGCTGAGAGGTCAGGCTACTTCCAGGGGCATGATGTCACCAGAAGTCCCGGATTATTAATTTGAACTGTATTATGTTTATTCAGTTTTTCCACTGAGCACTTGGCTGTGTTATATGACTCCAATATGTGCAGCTATGTGTATAAATTGTCTGTGTGCTTCTCCCCATTGTGGTTTCAAGGAGAGGCATGTTAAAATACTCCTATTTTAGCTATCTGTGTCTGATATACTGTTATGTTATGCTGTATCTTGAATGCATATATTATATGTATATATGGTTTAAAATCTAATAAAAAGAAAGTTTAAAAAAGTAAGAAAGTTAAAAAAAAAGTAAACCTGTTTACTATCTACCCTGATTTTGTCCTAGTATTCCTACACACTACACTTACAGGCAGGTTGAATTCTGTAGAACAAAAAAAAAATCTTGAGAGAGCTGAAACTGACTGACTTTTGGGAGTAGGTCAACTGCTACTACTGGAACTCTGCCAAGAACTCTAACCACAAAATTCAGACATGGTTCTTAAGAGCAAGGGAAACACTGCAGCACTGCTGACACACATTTGCTTTCCCTCTCTCTCTTTTTATGTTGTGTGTCTCCCTGGTTATATGTAATACCTCTATTTCACCATTATAAATGCTCCAGCCTGTGACATAATCAGCTGCAAGTAGTCAGTGGTGGCTACTGATGCCACCTGCATAGGCTACTGCACTGATAAAAAAAAAATTATAATAAAAAAACTGAGCAGCTCCCTCATATCTTCAAGTTCCACTTAAGTAGTGGTCTGTGTTAGGAACCGAAAACTGATTTCATCCAATGATATCACTTGTTGGAGAGTTTATAATGACGCAATGGGAGCGGGGCAGCCAATGCTGGTTTTAAAGACCAAGAAGACAGAAAACAAAAGAGAGATGTATGCAGAACACATGGTAAGCAACTATATAATTTTGATTGCTGCAGTGCTTTCATTGCCCTTTAAAGTCATTTAGATTTTGACCCCAACGTGAGATAAATAAAAGAATAACAAATGGATCAAAAATGGGCTAATAAAGATTCCCAGGCTGACGGGAGAGGCAGGATAAAGCAGGGGTTTGATGATAGAAGGAGGAGTCTGGAAGGATCAAAATGGGCTAATAAAGTGGGGGGGTGGGGTGAAGGTGATACTGTTAGCAGGATTCCATGACCAGAGGTATTCAGTGGGAGGGGCTGGGGGGGAAATAAAAGCAACCCAGTCAAGGCTAAATGTATGCCAGGATTATCTGTACATAAGGTCAAATTCCACCTACACTCGATAGCACTGGAATGTGGGGGAGCCCCCGGACTTCCTAGTACATCTGAGGACAAATGACTTGGAAGGGAACAGTGAGCTAGAAATACAGGCTAGGTTTCAGGAACTGGCAAGGGTTTGTCACTCTATAGGAAGCAAAATTTCCTTCTCTGAGAGTCTGCCGGTACCAAGGGCAACCGGGGGAGAGCAAACTAAAACTCAGAGGGGTGAACCGGTGGCTTAGGAATTGGTGCAAGGCAGAGGGGTATGGGCTGGTGGGAGATTGGGGAGATACTTGGGAAGATAAATGGCTTTATGCCAGGGATAGATTACATCTTAATCTGAAGGGGAGAGAGATCTTGAAACTACAAGTTGCTAGTTTTATAGCAGATAGGTGGGGTTTAAACTGTAGGGGGGGGTCAAATAAAAGATTGACCTCAGAGAAGCTGTTTGTGGGTCCAGGTCTCGGGCAATTGAAGAGTGAGGGGGATTGTGATGCAAATCTAAGGAAAATTGTGCAGAATAAGGACTGCGCAAGGCTGGGGGAGATTGGATATGAAAGAGAGGTTGGGGTGGAGGACAGTAATTATTAATGCCAGGAGCATGAGCAATAAAATGCCTGAGTTACAGGCTATGCAGGCTGAAGAATCAGCGGACGTGACGACAATTACAGAGACATGGTCCACCCAGAGAAATGACTGGGACCTAAATTTGGAGGACTATAAAATATTCAGGAAAGATAAGGGAGTGGGAAGAGGGGATGGGGTTGCGCTGACAGTCAGAAATAATGTTGTGGTTGCTGGAGTGGAGGTGATTTGGGTAACCTTGCAAACGAGGGGAGGAAAAAAATTGAAATTAGGGTGGTATACAGGCCCCCCACAATTGAGGAGGCTCTGGAGGATAAACTGGTTGAGAACATCAATGGTCATTGTGACCTTGGTAAGGGTAGGGTGGTGGTCATGGAAGACCTTAATATGCCAGGGGTGGACTGGGACACCATGACATCCTCTGTAGCCAGGGAACAATGACTGATGGATGTTTTTCAGGATGCTTTCCTGGTTCAACAAGTGGGGGAACCTACTAGAGAGGGGCGGATATTGGATGTCCTAGTGGACAGTGATCAGGTAAGAGGCCTGGAGGTGTGCAGTCCACTGGCGGGTGGAGACCATGCCACGGTCTGGTTTCTGCTGTATATAGGGGGTGAGGAAAACCGTACTAACACAGAAGTGGTAGACTTTAGAGGAGCGGAGTTCGTGGACATAGGTACGATTCTAAGAGAGAGGTTGGACAAGATTAGGCCGGACATGGAGGCTGGAAGACTGTGGGAGACCATTAAAAAAGGGGTACAGGAGGCTACTGAGTACTGTACAAAATTAAGGCGAAAGCATGGTAGAACCAGTAAGCCATGTTGGTGGACTAGGGAGGTGCAGGAGGCAGTGAGGGATAAAAAGGCCACTTATGCACGTTTTAAACGCTCAAGGGGGGACAAGGAGCGAGAAGAGTATGAAATAGCAGCCAGGAGGGTCACCAGAGTGGTGAGAGGAGCCAAGGCAGGGATGGAGCAAAACCTGGCTAGGGATATCCGGAGGGGGGGAAGGGATTCTATAGATACATAAGAGAGAAGAGAAAAGAGATGACGCAGATTAATAGGCTAAAAATTATGGGAGGATGGGCTCAGGAAGCAGGGGAACAGGCAGAGGTGCTAAATGAGTACTTTGCCTCAATGTTTTCAGATGGGGACTAGGGATCCCTACAGGCTGATGGTAGGGAAGAGCATTCAGCTAAGGTGAGAAGTCGGTCTGAGACCAGTGGATGAAATGAGGCTAGGGTACAGTTAGGACCAGACTCAGAAGGGGTGGGAAGGTTGAGTGAGGGGGATAAATGGGGGGAAGAAATCACAGTAGATAGGGTGAGGGAGGCCCTTCAGAAGTTAAAGACTGATAAGGCGCCGGGGCCGGATGGGCTACACCCGAGGGTTGTGAAGGAACTGGCGGAGGAGCTGGCAGCTCCACTGGCTGCACTCTTTAATATCTCTTTGCAGACAGGATGGGTGCCCCAAGACTGGATGGTGGCTTATGTAGTGACTATTCATAAAGGGGGGTATAAAGAAGAGATGGGGAATTATAGGCCTGTAAGTCTAACGTCTGTATTGGGCAAAGTCATGGAGGGCTTTATCAAGGAGAGGATTGGGAGGCAGCTAGAATGGTTAGGACATCAGGATGAAAAACAGTATGGCCTCGTTCCGGGGAGATCGTGTCAGTCCAATCTTGTACAGTTTTATGACTGGGTAACGGGGGCCTTGGACAGACATAGGCCGGTGGACGTCCTATATCTAGATTTCAGCAAGGCGTTTGATTCAGTACCACACTATGGGCTAATATTAAAGCTGGGGGAGATGGAGGTGGGAAGGCAGGAGCTCAACTGGGTTGAAAATGGGCTCTCGGGGCATTTACAGAGGGTAGTGGTGGGTGGGATATTCTCTTCTCCTAGGAAGGGTAATCAGTGGGTCCTCAGGGCTCGGTATTGGGGCGCTACTGTTCAACGCCTATGTCTCGGATATAGGAAGGGGGGTTAGGAATAGGTTGTCTCTCTTTGCGGACGATTCAAAACTGGGAGCTCTGGTGGATTGTGAAGAAGCGAGGGAGGTGGCCCAGGGGGATCTGGATACTCTGGAGGGATGGTCAAGGAGGTGGTGACTGAAATTTAATGCCGGGAAATGTAAGGTACTTCATTTGGGGTTAAAAAACCCGGGCCATGAATACATCCGGGGTGTCACACTGCAAGTCACACTGGGAGAAAGGGATTTAGGGGTAGTGATAGATGTCAAAATGAACAACTCTGAAAATTGTAGAAGAACTGCAAGCAAAGCAAACAGGATACTGGGCTGCACAGCCAGGGGAATTACGTCCAGAAGGAGGGAGGTGATCCTCCCTCTGTATAATGCCTTGGTCAGGCCGCAGCTCAAGTACTGTGTACAGTTCTGGAGACCTCATCTGAAGAAGGACATAGCGCTGCTGGACAAGGTTCAGAGGAGAGCGACCAGGATGATTCAGGGCATGGAGGGGAAGCCTTATGAGGAGAGACTAGAGGAGCTTGGGCTTTTCTCACTGGAGGAGAGGAGGGACAGGGAAATATGATAGAGGTTTTCAAGTATGTAAAAGGAATAACCAGGAGTGGAACTAAGGAGCTTTTAGGCTTAAGAAGGGGGGAAACAAACTAGGGCCATGGGTGAAGCTGGAGGGGGAACTACAGGGGGGGGAGTGTAGGAAACATTTTTTGACTGAGAGGGTGGTGGAGCCGTGGAATGCGCTGCCTGGGAGACTGGTGGAGGAGGGCACAGTGGAGGGATTCAAGAGGGGGTGGGATAGGTACAAGGGGAAACTGAAACTAAAAAGGACCCTCTTGGGGGCTGGGGGGGTGGTAAGGCGAGCAGCCATTAGGTTGCTGGCTTTCGAGCAGACAAGACAGACCATTTGGCCTATTCTGCTGGCTTTTTTAGTATGTTAGTAAATGGGTAGGGGTGCGTAATGATTTTGTAACACACACCTGAGGTGTGTGATGTCTCAAACCCCACGAGTGACGCGCAAGTGTTTATCAAGGAGTCACACACTGAGGGTATGTGTAACAAAAACAACATTACATAACCCCTACCCATGCTTTATATTTTTAAATAATAACTGCTTTTACTGACCTCTGTTGTCCAGCACCTCATTCCTTCGTGGTACTGTCCAGGCACTGAGTGCTGAGTTCAGAGGTGTGTTTTGCCACAAAAACAACAACAGCAAAGCTTAAGTGGTTTATATACGCAAAACGTACTGTGAGCATGTTAAAAATTAAAAAAAGTAATCACACAGTCTCTCATATTTTATGTTTTATAATACCTGTTAAGGTCTGCTATCAACCGGATTTTTCAGTTACATTCTAGACCAGTTTTCAGGTTTCTCAGCTTTAACCATTTTGTTCAAATATAGAAATTTAAATACCTGTACATTTTCTTTCTCCGACTGCTGGTCTCTGGGCTCATCACTTCTGGGACGTCCTTCCTGGTACCAAGTGACAGGCAGGATGCAAACAGACTTCTGCAGGACAGCTATACCCTCCCGCTAGCTTCCTCCAGACGTCAGTACTTCTATAGCAGTTGTCCCTTGAGGAAACACATAACTTGGAACAAACAGAAGAAAAGTTAGTCTAACTTGTGGCCAGATGGCCAACTTTCAACATTCTGGGAAGGACGGAGACCAGCAGTCAGAGAAAGAAAAGTTACAGGAATTTACATTTCTGTTTCTCTCTCCTAAAGCTGGTCTCCAGGCTCCTCACTTCTGGGATATACTAAAGCAGTACACTCCCCTGGTTCCTGGGTTGGAAGAATGTCCATAGTCTCTTATGGGTGAACTACTGCCTGGAGGACCCTGCGGCCAAAGGACGCCTCAGCAGAGGCAGAAACATCCAGCTTATAGAACTTTGCGAAGGTATGGATGGATGACCAAGTGGCCGCTCTACACAAATCTGCCGGGGAGGCACTCTGAAGTCCACCCAGGACGTAGCCATTGTTCGTGTTGCGTGAGCCCTCACTGGTCCCGGCAGATCGATCCCGGCCTTCTGATATGCCATGGTGATGGTGGAACAAATCCACCTAGCAAGAAAGTCCTTTGATGCTTTCTTGCCCATATTCAGGCCTGAAGTAAAGATGAATAGAACTGAAGTCTTACGGACTGACTCAGATCTCTTGATGTAAATCTTGAGAGACCTCCTTGGATCAAGCGTGTGAAAATTCTCTTTCCTTCTCATTCTTGGGATGAGGACAGAAGGAGGGAAGGTTCAAGACTTGGTTGCAGTGAAAGGGAGACATCACCTTTGGTAAAAAGGCGGGGTTTGTCCGCATAACTACAGAGTCCTGATGAAAGACAGTGTATGGTTCTTTGGATGACAGGGCTCCTGTCTCACTGATGCAGCGGGCTGAGGTGATTGCAGTAAGAAAAATGACCTTCATAGTGAGATGAAGTAAGGATGCCTCCTTTAAGGGCTCAAAAGGAGCCTTGGTGAGGGCTTTAAGTACCAGGTTGAACCTCCAAGGTAGGACTACGGGCTTTATTGGAGGACATTTCAATGTTGCTCTCAGGAATCGCTGAACATGAGGGAGAGCTCCTAAAGATTCCCGAGTCCGCCAACAGGAGCGTCCCTAAAGCAGAAACCTGGACTCTGAAGGTAGCCAGTTGGAGGCCCTTGTCGAAACCCTCCTGAAGGAATCGAAGGATAGCAGGCAGAGACACTGAGTCATCTAGTAGAGAGGTGGCTCATAACCAGAACAGGAATTTTCTCCAGACTCTATAATAAACCTTGGAGAATGAGGCACGTCTAGATTGAATCATCTTTTCAATGACAGGTGCAGAGAAACCTAACTCCTTGAGAGTTTCCCACTCAATCTCCATGCCAAGAGGGATAGATTGCGAGGACTGGGGTGCAGCACCGGTCCCTGATGTAGCAGGTCTGGGCTTTCTTGGAACACCAGAGGAGAATGTAGAGACATTTGGACTAATAGAGGAAACCACGGTCTGCGAGGCCAGCGTGGGCAAACCAGAATCATCTCTGCTTGATCTTGGGCAATCTTGTGTAGTACCCTAGATAAAATCAGAATTGGAGGAAAGGCATACAGAAGATCGAACTGTCCCCAGTTGAGGGAGGAGGCATCCTGTCCTATGGCCCTCTCATGCTTGATGAGAGAGCAGAACTGCAGAACTTTGCAATTTTTTCAGCAGGCGAAAAGATCGGGCTGCGGGTAGCCCCAACATGCAATGATGAGGTGGAAGGCGCTGTCCTTGAGTTCCCACTCGCCTGGCAGAATGTCCTTTCGACTTAGCCAATCTGCTGTGACATTTTCCTGACCTGGGATGTATACGGCCCTTAGACTCCCCAGGTTGTGTTCCACCCACAGAAAGAGTAGAAGAGTCTCTTGCAACATCTGAGAGCTCTTTGTGCCTCCCTGGCAATTGATGTAGGCCACTGTTGTTCGATTGTTCATGAGAATGAGAACGTCCTGGTTGGAGAGCTGTGCCTTGAAGTGCCAGGCGGACTGCCAGCATCTCCAGCACACTGATGCTGAAGTGGGACTCCACCAGTGACCACTTGCCCTGTGCCAAGAGCTGTTCCAAGTGCGCCCCCCAGCCCCGGAGGCTGGCATCAGTGGTGAGTCTCATCTGGTGAGGATGTCCCAGCTTGAGACCCCTCATGATGTTGCAATGCTGGGTCCACCATGTAAGGGAATCTTTTACCTGGCGAGATATCCGAATCCTCTGGCCCACTGCTTCCCTTGTTTGGTTTCACTGATGGAGGAGGCCTGACTGGAGAGGGCGCATGTGGCTAGTGCCCAGGGGACTAAGTCTGCCAGGGAGACCATCGTCCCTATGAGTTGCACGGAGGAGCAAGCCAGCAGGGATTGGGCCGCTTGGAATTTGCTGATGAGTGCCCTCAGTTCCTTGAATTTCGACTCCGTGGGAAAAACCTTGTCCTGGATCATGTTGATATTCACCCCTAGATGATTCAGAGACCGTAATGGTCGCAGGGAGCTCTTCTTCTGGTTGATTATGAATCCCAGAGAGGAGAGGCACTGGATGACCTCTGGCACTACCTGGACTGCTTGATCGTACTGTGGGGCTTAGATGAGAATGTCATCCAGGTACGGGAAGAACTGGGTCCCTTGCATTGAGTCAAGTGACCACTGTCATAAGGACTTTGGAGAAGACCCTGGTGGCTGTGGACAGGCCGAAGGGTAGCGTTGTGAATTGAAAGTGGTGTCCTTCCATTTTGAACCTGAGGAATTGCTGGTGTGCTCGCCGGATGGGGATATGCAGGCAAGCATCTTGTAAATCTACTGAGGCCAAAAAATCCCGCTGATGGATTTCTCGGATGATGGAGGACAGGGTCTCCATCTTGAATGTCCTGTGGCAAACAAAGCCATTTAGAAACTTGAGGTCCAGCACTGGACGGAAACCTCCTGAGCGTTTTGGTTCTATGAAGAACAGAGTACACACTCCTCTGTTCCTTTCTTGCACGGGAACTTGTTCGATCACTGCTGCCTGTATAAAATCTGTAATCGCTTGCAGTGTCGCCGCTCTTTTTGCCGGATTGCTTGAGACTGGTGAGGGCACTATGTGGGGCAGCGGGGGCCTGGACTTGAACTTGAAGTAACCCTCGCGAATTACGTCTAGCACCCACTTGTCCGTGGTGGTGTGGACCCATTCTTCGAAAAAGCTGGAAAGTCTGCCCCTACACGAGGATGGGTGAGTGAGTCCTCACTGTGATGTTTTGGAGTCGCCCCCGACATCTCAGGAGCCACCCTTGCCACCCCAGAAGCCGCGCTGATTGCGAGAGGTGAACCAGGTTCGTCTGCCTGCAAATGACTTATTCTGACCCCTGGAATAATTCTGGGCATGAAAGGTCTGCCTGGATCCCGAAGTCCAGGGCCTGTTCCTTCCCCGGGATTGTGGCATTCGTACTTTTGCCGTCTCCCCGGATTCCTTGATAGCCTCCTTTAGATCTGATCCAAAAAGAAGGCCTCCTTCGTAAGGGGGCATTCACCAAATGCATCTTCGAGGAAGCATCCACCTGCTATGCCCGAAGCCATAAGTTGCGCTGAGCTGAGGTCTGGTAAAACAGCTCTTGTTGCACACCTGGCTGCCTCCCCCGATACATCAGCCAAGTAGGCCAAAGCTAGCCGCATTAGTTGTAGGTGCTGCAAAATGGATTTATTTTTTCTCTGACTCATCAGCTAGCTGGAATGCCAGATCAGTGGCCCAGGAGAGAGCAGCCCAAGTTGAGAAGAGGGTAGTCGTAGCTGCCTTGTGAGAGGCTGTGGTGGACTGAAAGGCTTTCTTTAGAGAGGTGTCCACTTTCCTATCCACTGGGTCCCTCAGGGAGGCTCCACCCTCTGCTGGGATAACAGTCTTTTTAGTGAGGCTGTAGATAAGTGGGTCGATCCTGGGACAGTCTAGCCATCTCTGCGAAGATTTCTTGTCGAATTTCAGTAACTTGGTGAGGCGGCATGGGATGGAGTAGGAACGCTCTGGTCCCTGCCATTCTTCCTTTAACAGGTCCTCTATGGCAGATCGATGGGGAAGGTCATTGTTGGTTTCGAGGCCGAAGCAAGCCTGAAAACTAGCTTCACTTCCTTGGGTTCTGGAGAAGATGGACTCAGGTGAATCTCGTCCGACACTTGTTTAATTTAAAAAAAAAAAAAAAAAATCTAGGTTGTCCAAATCAAAGTTTCTGGCTGGGGAGGAGTCAGAGTTGGAATACGAGTTTCGTATTTCCCCCTCCTCTGGAGATGAATAGCTGGACACTGAGGGTGACTTGTCCCGTCTGTGCTTCTCATGGGTGGCGCATCCCTGGGTCTGGCCCTCTTCCTCCTCCTGTTGTGGGGAGTGTCCTCGTCCGAGTATGGGAAGGGGGTGCACTTGCAGGTGACTTTCCTATGGGCCCTGGGCTCCAGTGACTGCGGAAGGACGTCAAAATAAGATGGGCTGAGGGTGAAGGCCCTGTTCAGCTTTTCTATTAGGTTCGGGGCTAGAGCCCTAGCTAAGTGGTGGCGCTCCTCTGATGTGGAAGACTGCCCCTGACCCATGGGCTGATTTTGAAGGTCCTGAGGTTCGGAGGCGGATGCCTCTTCGGCCTCCTCCAAGGTTAGGGACATTGCACTGTTGCATTTGACACACAGAGATCCTGCAAATGTTGCCAGCTTGGGGGTTCTGCACTTGTGGCACTTTCTGCCTCTGGGGGGCCTGTCCAATTTTGCTGAGGACATGCTGACCAATTTTATTTGATCCTGAGTTAGTAAAAACTTATCTGTTCGGTTGATTCCAGTCCCTTTAATGTCTAGGCTGCCTGAAATGCTCCGACAAGGAGCTTATCCTGAGTTTGTAAAAACTTTTATTTGTTCGTGTTGAATCCAGTCCCTTAAACGCCTAGGCTGCCTGAAATGCTATCCAATGGCGTTAAATCCAGACTTTGAAGTCTTAGAGCCTTGAATTGCACCGTCGACGAGCTGACCAGATGATGCTCGTTGATGAGCTGCGTAATGCTCTGCCCCCTTTCCTGCTCTGATTAGCCTGCCCATTCGCCTGCAAAAGAGTGCGAACGCTCACAAGATAGACTTACAGCATCGGAGAGCCCAAGACAACCATGCGGCTCTCCGGCTGGCAGGCGCGTCGACAGCCTAAATTTTCAGTGGCCGTTGACAGAGGAGAAAAGTGCCAGGCGCCTGGCACCCATTTACTTAGCTGAAATTCCTTGGGGCTCATCGACAAGGAAGGTTGCTGGACTGAGCGTGGGGCACTGAAATACTCACATGGCTCTGATCCTGAAAAACTCCTGGGAGACCTTCTGAACGGCCCTGGGGCCAAATTAGCTCTGATCCGCTGGTCCCCAGCCCCGAATATCGTTACTCCTTTTGTTTGGGGGGGTCCGAGCATGGGAAGGTGGGAGCGGGGTGACGGAGCCCATCTGTACAGCTGGCAAGGCTGAGACAGGGGTCCCTGCTTAAGCAATAAAATCTGGAAAAGATAGAAGAAATGAACACACTCACAGTCTGTAGTCTTCAGCTCTGTCACTCCTGTGACAGAGGTCCTGCAGAGATCCTACCTCTTAACAGGCAGGAAGTAAACTGACGTCTGGAGGAAAATAGTGGGAGGGTACAGCTGTCCTACAGAAGTCTGTTTGCATCCTGCATGTCACGTGGTACCAGGAAGGAACTCCCAGAAGTGATGAGCCTGGAGACCAGCTTTAGGAGACAGAAACTACAATTTTCACGACTTTTTTGTTACTTTAAAATTCTGTCTGTGCTGAACTTACCATTTTTTTTTCCTTAGCAACGGAAATCCAGGTCTGATGGAGCAGCACAACATGGATGTGAACAGTAAAACATGAATTCTGAGTTGAAATCAGTGGACTGAAAGGTTTTCAAATGCACTGGGGACTTTAAGGCAAGGGTTAATCGAGAGATGGCATCACAGCTATTTTGACTTTCGGTGACAGAGTACTGGCTTCCCGCACAAGTGATTCAGCACCTGCCACTTTTCAGCTTATCAACCTAGTGTGATGTCACACTTGGTTGATACGGAGAATGCAGTGGGGCTGATTTCTGGCCGATATCAGACCGTACTAGTTATTATTTTCAAATATAATCCACTTAATCAGAATCAAGTACACCACCCTCATATAAACTAAAGCTCTGTATAACTAGGGGAGCTTAAAGGGTCTAACTGCCTCCTAACCCATGCAGCTCCCGAACATGGTTTATGCCCACACTGTAACACGGTTAAAACTGTGTTACAACCACGTTCTAAAATAGTGCTCAAACCCTGCTAGAGAGGTAGTCTCTAGCACGGTTGCCTTAATCTGTGTTAACAGCAGTGTGTACGCAAACCATGCTGTAACACTGGTTAAGGCAACCCGTCCTACGGGAAAAGTAATTTTTGCAGCAGCAGGATTTAAAAATAAAATTAAAAAAAATGGTCTACAGTATTGTTAGGGGAAAAATAAGAGAAAGCTTTCCTCTTTGTGTGACTATAAGAATGCTTTTAATATGCTAACTCTGAAGTAATGACTATATCTTTATTGTTTGCAATTTGTCTCGTTTCCCTAGAAAAGGGATAATAAAAAGACATTTAAAAAAAATAAAATGGTACGAGTATTGCCGAGTAGCTCAAGAAACACTGGTTCCGCGGATGTACTATTATCGCCGCCGCTTTCCTGCTCATGGGTATCTCACAAGCACTGTGGCACCCATAATTCTTTGAGTTGGTGCACAGTCATGCCTGGGAACTCTTAGCTAGCACGGCTGTTCTGAATGCAATGAGGACGTCCGACAACCGCAAGGTTAGGACTGATTTATAAAACACTTTAATAACATTTTATAATTATTGCTAGGTGTGACAGGGCACCTAAATGGCTAGATTTTGACAATATTATAATAGCATTCCGCACCACAGTCTACAGTTTTGGAGGAAGTTATTTTTTTCCCCATATACATTTTATCTCTATCTCCCCGGCAGCACCCTTCTAACCAACCCCACCCCCTGCCAATCACCAGCTTCACCAAGACTTACCTTCACCAACGCCCTCTGTCACAGGACAGCGGATGTGCCCAGCCATTGGTGTGGGGCCTGTGGAGGGTCGGTCATCATCATCATCCTGCTGCTTGGGGTGGTTTTCCTCCGATTTTCTCCCTGGGCCCATGGACGTGCAATGGCCGCGATGTCAGAGCTCTGCCTCCGCAGAAACAGCCCCGGCGTCCTGAATGTGGAATCCCTTCCCTTCGACGTGGCATGAATGGGCTGGCACCCAGCCACCGCTGGGTGTCAGGCAAGCAGTGCGCCACACTACCCCCCCTCCCCTAAGGGGAGCTGTCTAGGGACCCCCGATCCTTCCTCACTCCACTGGCCCCTGAGCAACCCAAGTCTGTTCTCGACCCAGGGTCACTGGCGTGGCAGGCGGTGAGGCGCCCAGTGCCTCGGCCCTCCACACCACCGGGCCGGCTAGGAAGTGTATTTTTTAAATTAATCTCAAGCACAGTAGAACGCGCAGAGTGTTTTACTTTGCACGTCAACAGTGATGCCAGCAGAATCAACACCACTGTACTCAAAGTATCAAATCAGTTGCACCAACTACAATACAGATATTACTCAACAATAAACACTTCTGAAGCAGGAACTGCAAATTTCTGCCACACTTGCATAATTCCAATACCAAAAAACCTGTCTATAGTATATCCATTAGACAAAAGTGCTGCATTAATGGACACAAAGCGCAGGAAAGCACGTTGGGTTGCTGTGTGCTGTCTGCCTTGCTTCACTGAAGCACGTTCATCAGCTCACCTCAACAGCTTATCGTATTACTCAGTACATGCAGACTGTGTCATCTTATAGTGAGTCAGGGCTTCCTCTGAAAACACAGCAACTTGATATTAGGTATAAGTCTATACAATATGACACAGGCAAGCACAGGAGTTTTGTCTATAATTCTGTCTCCCCCGCACCTATCTCGGACAGTTTTCACCTTGCCCCTCTGACATATTTACTGACCTCCAAGAAACAACTATTCTTGATCCCTGCTGGGCTTCGAGGGACCAGCAGCTGCTCCCTGTTGTGAACTTGACCTGGACAGACTCATGCCATTCTGCACTCAACAGGACATATACCAGGCACTCTTTAAGCCAGCAAGGAGCTCAGAAGCAGTCAACTGCACTGGGAGGGAAGGGTGATGACCTGATGTCACATGCTGCAGGATGCGGTTTTCCCCATCTACGTTCCAACTAAATCCCAATCGGGCCTACTGCTATAGTGTTGTGCTGTGGGTCAGAGTTGGCTGATGTTGTGTGGTCACTCCCTCCCCAATGTTCCGCTTAGGAGGTGCTATTAGGTTGGGGGTTGGCTGACACTGTGTGGTCACTCCTTCCCCAATGTTCCACTTAGGTGCTATCGAGAGTGAGCAGGCTTTCTCTCCCACTCCCCTGGACCACTGCACAGTACCCCCAGACGTCTTGCTATACCCCCAGGGTCTGGGCCTGGCAGTCGAGATTACTACTGTTTTAATTAGGATGAGACGTTAAACCGAGGTCCCATCTGCCTGGATTGGTGGTAGTTCAGGTGGATGTTAAAGATCCCATGGCACTTATCGAAAAGAGTAGGGGAATTTCCCCGGTGTCCTGGCCAAATTTCCCTCATTCACTAAAAAAATACCACCAACAGCTTAATCTGGTTCAAGGTCAGTTGGCATTCATCTGTATCTCCCTCCCCCGGGTCGTGCCTGAAAATAGGCAGGATTTGTCTAGTGCACTTACCCGGTCAACAAAAACGAAATAAAATAAATAAAATTATGCTTGTTTCTTCTAAGCTTTTAGCTGGTAAGAGAATGTAACTTTATGGCGTTAGTGATTTTAGTATTCTAATTCCTTTTTCTCTTTAAAAAAGTTAATTTTAAATGTTATAATGTCTTACTATTTACTGTAAGTATGATTTGTTTGTTTATTGTTAATTGTAATGTTAGATTTTTGTTTTATTCAATAAAAATTTTCACAAATTTGTGGGTACTCCACACAGTAGTGCAGTATACCATCAGGCCAGCAAGAATATTAATTGATTAATTTTATCGACACTGTGACTAGCAGATTACTTCTTATAGAACGAATGCTAACTATCACAGCATGAAGAACTTTAAGCCACAGAGGGACCCTTCTTCAAATACTGTTTCTTCATATCCCCTCCAATACCTCGAAAGATCTCAAGAAAACTTTGTAAAAACGTCATTTTTAGGCACCTCATTCTGAAAGACCTGTCATTTATGCGAATTGATTCATAACCAGGGCAACTGGAAAACTGCAGAAAAAAGTTATAGACCCTGAGTGTTCCACAATAAATCTTTTACTGTTTTCTGTAGCATATATCAGTCAGCATAAACTGCCAAACGAATACACTGCCACTTGAATAGGTTTTAAACATGAAGGAAAGTATAGCGCAGTGGTTTAAGGCTCTGAGCTGCAAATCTGGTGACATCCAGCAGACCAGACCTGGGTTTGAATCCCACAGCTTCCACTTGCATACTGTGTGACCCTGAGCAAGTCACTTAAATTCCCTGTGCTCCCAGGTTGCACCTGTAAAAAAGCTTTCAGCTTAGTGTGCTACTCCTGGTTAAACAACTAAAAAAAAAAAAAAGAAAAGAAAGCTTGTGTTCCTAAAATGAATACTAAATCGATCAATGTGTTTTTGCCTGTCTTCCAAAATTTAAATACATCTGCCCCATATAGTGCTAAATGGACTATATTTAGTGAGTCGCAGCTAATTAATATTAAACAAACCCAGAATCAACACATTTTGTTGGTTTCTGGATATAGAATAATGAAGCCTAATCAACGGCTATTTTTACAGTGCTCTATCAACTATTCACCTGCATTGATGCAAAAAAAAATATATAAATAAGCAAACAGAGTGGCGAATAATCAAGTTTTAGTAAAAAAAGTGTTAAAATATTTACTGTTCATAATTTGCACTGTAGGTACTGTACAATATTTTTTTAATCACATATTAAATCATTAAATCTGGGGGTTATTGGGGCTGGCAGTATAGCCTAGAGGTCAGAGTAACAAACTGTGAAATGAGCTTGGTACATCCAGCAGACCTGGGTTTGATTCCTCCACTTGCATACTGTGTGACTCTGAGCAAGTTACTTAACCTCCCCAGTGCTCCTGGGTCGCCCTTGAAAACAGGCACATGGGCCTTACCCAGTCACCAAAGAATATACAAGAAAAAAAATCATATCAATATATTTTTACTGCACCATACAGTAGTCAGGGTACCCTGTAATTTACCTTTGTCTTACTCAGAATACAACAATTTTTAGTAGTTAAAGATAAACGTCCAGATACACTGTATGTTTTATAAACTTGTTTTCAGACTTTAGTCAAGTTTTTACTGTAGTCTTTGCATTTAAGCATCTATATACGAACATACGAACACAACACAATACCAGCAGATAAAGGCCACTTCAGTCTATCAAGTCTGCTCAAGTATGCGCAGCTCTGTATTGTGCATACTAGAGCTGCCCCCCTCCCCATCACCCCTAGATTCTACTTCTCCCCAGCCCCCTTCACTAGCCCCCCCCCCATTTTGATCCTCCCTTTCACCCTATTCCACCTTCTCTTAAAGTTGTCCATTGACTGTGACGCCACTACCTCCTCTGGGAGCTCATTCCAACCAGACACCACTCTTTCAGTGAAGAAGTTCCTCCCTATCTCCCTTTTAAATTTTCCTCCCTCTATTTTGAGAGTGTCCTCTTATTTTTCCATTTCCCCTGATGTTGAAAATGCCTTCTGGGTTAACCTTCTTTATATCTTTGAGGTAATTAAAGGTTTTCATCATGTCCCCTCCTCTCTCTCCCTCCAGGGAATACATGTTGAGCTCCCTCAACCTTCTCCTGATAGGGTTTGTCCTGCAGGCCCTGTACCATCTTTGTTACTCTTGGTTGCACCCCCTCCAGTAAACTGATGTCCTTTTTCAGGTGAGGGCGCCAGAACTGCACACCGTACTCCAGCTGCAGTCTCACCAGCGAGCTGTACAGCGGCATTAGGACCTTTCTGGAGGTGAATCCTCTGGCCATGCACCCTAGCATTCTGGTGGCTTTTGTTGCAGCTTTACTTCACTGGGCAGACTGCTTCAGGTCCTTAATGATGGCCACCCCTAGATCCCTCTCCTCCTCAGTCCTTGTCACCTGAACCCCTCTAGCCAGTATTCTGTCCCTGGGTTCTTTGTTCACAGGTGCATCACCTTACAAGGCCAGCTGCCAGATAACAGACCACTTTTTGAGCCAAGCCAGGTCCTCCCTGAGCTTCTTTCTCTCTTCCTCCGTGTCCACTCTTTCACAGAGCTTGGTGTCATCCACGAAAAGGCAGATTTTACCTTTTATGCCTTCCACTATGTCACCACTATAAATGCTCCAGCCTGTGACATCATCATAATAAAGATATTAAACAACACTGGGCCAAGCATTGAGCCCTGCGGGACCCCACTGGTTACAGGTCTAGGCTTCGAGAGTTCGCCCCCAACTACCACTCTCAGACTTCTACCGTGAAGCCAGTCCCTGGCCTACCCTACCAGCTTTGTCCTCGCTCCTATACCCTCCAGCTTACTGAGCAGCCTTTTATGTGGCACTGAGTTGAATGCTTTGCTGAAATTCAGGTACAGGATATCAACCACCTGGTCTCTGTCCACAGTTTTGTTGATCCAGTCGAAAACGTTTATCAGGTTTGTCTGACAGGATCTTTCCAACACAAACCCATGTTGTCTACCATCCTGAAGACCATTTACCTCCAGAAAGTTCGCCAGCCTCTCCTTGAGTATGGTCTCCATCAGCTTACCAATAATGGAGGTGAGGCTGACTGGTCTGTAGTTACATGGTTCATCTCTGGGTCCACTCTTGTGGTGGGCCACCATGTGTGCCATTCTCCAGTCCCCTGGCATGTACCTTGTCTCGAGCAAGGCATTAAACAGGTCGGCCAAGCGGCTAGCCAGTATGTTCACTAGCTCCCTCAGGACTCTTGGATGTACACCATCCGGCCCTTGAGCTTCATCCACCAGAAGGGCTCTGAGGCCCTTTAAAACCCTGTCATCTGGGATAGCCTAGGTTGTAGATTGTTAAGCGCGGGATTACTGTTACCAACAAGGCTATTCAAGTTTACAGTCATCAGGGCCATCCAAAATCCTCAGCTGTTTGAATCAAAAACTAGTCTGCATAAAAGTATATTCACAAGGAAAAACCTGCTCTACCACTTACAAAAAGACTTCATAGTTAGCTCCCCATTTAAGTTATTGGGATAATTTGCACCTTGTCTCCCACCTGCTGTTTCAGTCTCTGTGGCAACAAAACGTTTGCTGATAGACTGCTTCAACACAAATCAAATGTTAAGTGTTTAATGACATGTTTACACGGCCGTTGCACTGCGACTTCTGCAGCACTTTAACTTGCGCTGACCACCAGAGACAATTTAAATGTCTTGTCCACACAGCCCCTCTCAGCAACGATGCAAGTCACATTGGAGAGGGGTGTTAAGTCCATGGGTGGTCTGTCTGAGAGCAGAGACAGGAGGGCTTACAGTGCCTTCAGAAAGTATTCACCCCCCCTTGGACTTTGTCACATTTTGTTGAGTTACTACCAGAATTTGTAATGCATTGAAATTATTTTTTCCCCCTTGATTCACACAGCATACTCAACAATTTAAAGGGGCAAAAATATTTTTATTGTGTAACAAAAATTCATGAAACATTAAAAACGGAAATATCTTGTTTACTAAGTATTCACCCCGAGTCAATACTTTATAGAAGCGCCTTTGGCAGCAATTACAGCTTTGAGTCTTCTTGGGTATGTCTGTACTAGCTTTGCACATCTGGATTTGGGGATTTTCGCCCATTCTTCCTTGCAGATTTGCTCAAGCTCTGTCAAGCTGGATGGGGAGCGTCGGTGAACCGCAATCTTTAAGTCTTTCCACAGATTCTCAATGGGATTCAAGTCTGGGCTTTGGCTGGGCCACTCAAGGACATTCACCTTCTTGTTCTGAAGCCACTCCAGTGTTGCTTTGGCTGGATGCTTGGGGTCGTTGTCCTGTTGGAACGTAGATCTTCGCCCCAGTCCAAGGTCTATTGCAGACTGATGCAGGTTCTCCTCAAGGATGTGCCTGTATTTGGCTCTATTCATTGTTCCCTCTATCCTGACAAGTGCCCCAGTCCCTGCCGCTGAAAGGCATCCCCATAACATGATGCTGCCACCACCATGCTTCATGGTAGGGATGGTGTTACACGGGTGGTGAGCTGTGTTCCGTTTGCGCCAGGCATAGCGTTTTGCATTCAGGTCAAAGAGTTCAATTTTTGTTTCATCAGACCAGAGAATCTTTTGCCACATGGTCTCGGAGTCTGCCAGTGCCTTCTTGCAAACCCAGGCATGCTATTATGTGGCCTTTTCTCAGGAGTGGCTTCCTCCAGCCACTCTTCCATAGAGGCTACATCTGTGAAGTGCTGCAGAGATTGTTGTCCTCTGACAGGTTCTCCCATCTCAGCCATGGAACTCTGTAGTTCTGTCAGGGTGGTCATTGGGTTCTTGGTCACTTCCCCGACCAAGGTCCTTCTTGCCAGGTTGCTCAGTTTGGGAGGACGGCCTGCTCCAGGAAGAGTCTGGGTGGTTCCGTAATCTTTCCATTTCCTAATGATGGACTTGACTGTGCTCCTGGGAACTTTCAACACCCTAGAAATGTTTTTATACCCCTCCCCAGATCTATGCCTCCTCACAATTCTGTCACGGAGTGCTACGGACAGCTCCTTGGTCTTCATGGTAGAGTTTCTGCTCTGACATGCACTGTCAACAGTGGGACCTTATATAGACAGGTGTATTTCCTCTGAAATCATGTTAACCATTTGAACTGACCACAGGTGGACTCCATTCAAGTTTTAGAGTGATCTCACAAGGAAATTGGATGCACCTGAGCTCAATTTGGAGTGTCATAGCAAAGGGGGTGAATACTTATCAAATCAAGATATTTCAGGTTTTTATTTTAAATTACATGTACAAAAAATTCCAGGAGTTTCATTCCACTTTGACATTATAGAGTAATTTGTGTAGCTATGTGACAAAAAAATCCCATATAAATGTATTTTAATTTGAGTTTGCAACATCACAAAATGTGACAAAATCCAAGGGGGGGGGGGAATACTTTCTGAAAGCACTGTAGCTTAGCTGACACAGGCAGAGGGAACTTGATTTCTGTGGATATCAGCTGTTCTCCCTTTAACCCCAACCTCCGAAGAACAGCAGCTGCTTGTTTCTAAACAGTGTAGTTTTAAATTGCCAGGAGGTGGTGCTGGAAACAAACAAGGAATCAAGACACTGGAGGTAAGGAAAGCTGAGCTGGCATGTGTGCAAGCACATCAAATGGAAAGCCAAATCCTGAAACAGAATTAAATAGGATCAGTGTCTTTTTTTTTTTAAATATAGCTGTTTGCTCCTCGTGGCCACCAACTCCTTTCATCGGGTCCCCCCTTTGGGGGAGCCATCACAAATGACCACGGAGAGACATACTTTTTTTTTTTTGCAGTGTTTCTTCCCTCTCCCCCTGAATCACCAGCACTCAGCAAGCGCACGCATGTGGAGGCACGTGTGCATTCCCGGAAGGAAGTGCTTCCCTCCACCCTCCCTATGCTTGTGTCAGCCCTCAACTCTGCTCTGACACCTGGCCTCCACTGGGTGTCAGCTGACAACAAGGGATTGATCACCCCCGATCTGGGAGCTGAGTGCAGCTCATCGGCCGCTACAATCAGCTTCACGGCCCCCCCCCCCAACAAACTCCCGAACTCGTGTCGCCAGTGTGACACGTGGTGTGGCATCCAGCACCTCAACCTTCAGTGCCACCAAGCCAATAGGGTCTGTTTCTAATATGCTTTTCTTAACAAAATATTTTATACATGTTTATACAAAAGTCCACATTATACAAAAGGTGTTAACACGCAAAACTAAACACGAAACCACATGACATGTTTTATTTACAGATAATTCCTTAACAGTAAACCGGTGACAGCCCATCTGCCTGGAAAAAAGCCATATCACTGACCTCCACAAAACTAAGAACCATGGTAACCTTGACAATTTCATGCCAGTTTCAGTACTGGTTTGGTTTGCCTAAGATGAAAATTACAATATGTAAATTTTCAGGAGCAAGAGTGTAGAGAGCTTTCAAGACATGGTTGTGCTCCTTGCTAGATTGGAGCAAGTGGCGCAGCCTGTCCACACGGCCGCTAACGCCACTCACTCCGATTAGCATCCCCAACTTTCCAGTGGATCCCAGAGCGGCTTAGCGATTGACTTGCTGCGACCCAGTAAGTGTCTACACAGGAGCCTTTGCGCCGGAACAACACAAGCGCTCATGCTGCTCTGATGCAAATGCGATCATGTAAACGGGGCTTAAGTGTACTTATGCTTGGCCACTGGATTTTGAAACCAAACCAGACAAGAATTCAAATGAAAGCAGTGTCACATAAAACCCTTCTCTACTTTGCATTGCATTGTTTTGGCCAAACCCAAGTCTGCATGCAAAATTGTCACTATATTCGACAGTCTTTTGATGAAAATGTTAATACTTTTTATACAATTCGAAGTAAAAACTCAAAAATTGCAAGAAACTGTGGAATATGTCAGTTCTTGCAGAGAATGGTGAAAATTACAGATTCGCAATAAAACTGCGGGTGCAATTTTCCACTGCCCCTGTTCACAACGAAGTAGATATGTACAAGCATTATTCATACTAACATACCAAAATGTCAGCAGAGTAGGCTTAATGGTCTCTCGTGTCTGCTCGTTTGGTCAGCCCCCACCCTGGGAGCTGACCTTGCTGTCCCCCCACCCTCTTGGGATTCTCCATTTCCAGTCCAGGGTATTCCCCTTGTATTGGACTTTGCCTGCACAACCCTTCCCCTGTGGCTGTCCCAACCCTTCTTGAGCCCCTCCACAGCCTCTGCCTCCACTAGTCCCCTGGGCAGCGCATTCCATGGTTCTATCACCCTCTCAGTGAAGTAGCACCTCCTCCTCCTTTCCCCCCTGAGAATATACATTTTCCGCCTTATACAATGATGGTCATCAACAGTAAACAGGATCACTTTCGCCAAAACGTTACCTGCTCAGGTCACTTTTCTACACTGGACATAATCCTCTGTTTATAACATTACAATCTGTTGTTGTGGAAATGATTATGATGTCACAAACAGGCTTTTGATGTCAGATGCACACAAAGCAGCCAGATCAAACGGTGTCTAGGGGACAGAAGAAAAAATTACTCACCTTAGTAATTGCTTTTCTTCTCATGGAGTCTTGCTATATTATAACAATAGCAGTCAGCCACTGCAGCTGAACTGCCCCGGAGAGGAAGGAGTTAACTCCAGAAGATCTGGAGTTCTACAGCGCGAGGGCGCTGTGCCCAAAGCTCTATCTGGCAGTTTCAAATGAAACTGTCAGATATTTACGAAGCAACATCAAAGGACGGAAAGTCTGTGTGGAAAACTACACTAGCCCATGGCTACCTACTAGTAGTAATAATAACAATATAAAGAACAAAGAAACACCTCAGAGCCATAATAACAAAAATTGATGGTATTATGGTTCGCTTTACCACCCTTGACAAGCACATATGAACCCCCGGGCTTCAAAGACTCAAGTCCAGGAAAGGGGCAATATAAATAACCTAAATGAAACAATCTAGATCCCTAACCCAAAGGAAAAAGGGTAAGGAAAACTACAATGGCATGACAGTGCTTGCACCAATTCGCCACCCCCTACCCAAGTAGAAGTTCTGAGAGGGTAGAAGGAGTGGTGAGAATATAGTAAGATCTATGAGAAGAAAAGCAATTACTAAGGTGAGTAATTTTTTCTTCAAACACCATGAAGTCTTGCTATATTATAACAATAGCAGATTACACAGCAGTACCTCCATGGAGGAGGGTCAGAACCTCCTTAGGAAATGGGCTCGAAGCACAGTTGTGCTAAACTGAGCATCTCTCCTGGACTGGACATCCAGGGAATAATGCTTGGTAAAGGTGTGAACTGTCTTCCAGGTAGCAGCTTGACAAATTCTCAGATGGGATGTCTCGCAGCCGCTAGAGACACAGCTGTACCCCTGGTGGAGTGGGTCCTCAATCCTGAGGGGGGCACTCACCCAGTTTCTGATAACAGAATTGGATACAAGAAACAATCCACCTGCAATTGTTCTCTTAGTGGCAGGTTTCTTGCCAACCTCGCCATAGGTAAGAAAGAGTTGAGGATTCGAACCCATGACCTCTGGTGCGCTCAAATAGTAGCTTAAGGCCTTTTGACATCCAAGCTGTGCAGTCTCCTCTCACCTGAGGAAGAATGCTCAGTGAAAATACTGGGAGAGAGATAGATTGATTCAGGTGGAAATCAGAAACCACCTTAGGCAAAACTTTCTATTAGTCCTAAGGACTACCTTTATCCTGTGAAAGAGATAAAATCTTCTTCCACTGACAGGGCCTGTAGCTCACTTATGCGCTGGCAGAGGTGATAGCTACTAGGAAAACGGTTTTCTGTTAAATACTTGAGCTCTGCAGAAGACAGAGGCTCAAAGGGGGTTGCATTAACTGAGCAATGCAAATATTCAGGTCCCAGGCGGAGCTGGTTCCCAAAAGGAGGGTTAGTATGAAGTAACCCTTTAAAAACTTGGAGAACACCGGTGAGAAGAAAGGGAGGCAGGCTTCCCGCTGACACAAAAGCAGAGACAGCTGCCAGATGAACCTTCAGGGTAGCTGGTCTAAGGCCTAGGGAATTCAGATGGACCAAATAGTCCAGTAGAATGGGAAGATCAGCAGATTCTGGGATAATCTGCCTCTCAGAGCACCAGATGGAAAACCTCTTCCACTTAGAATTATAAGTGGCTCCTAGTGGAAGGCTTCCTGAAGCCTTTAAATATCCATGACACCTTGAGAAAGGTGCAAGTCAGCATTTCTAGCTCCTCAAGAGCCAAGCCTTGAGGTGGAGGGATTTGAGGTCCGGATACACCCTCCCTGTGCACAGGCCAGTAAGTCGTGGACTCTGGGCAGGCTCAGGTCAGGTGGACTGCCAAGGACAGGAGCAGAGGGTACCAGGGCTGTCTGGCTAATCTGGGGCAATCAGAATCACTCTGCAAGGTTGAGATCTGATTTTACTAGTACCCCTGAAAAGGAGAGGAAAGGAAGGGGAAAGGCATCAGGAACTTCCCTTCCAGTCCAACAGAAAGGCGCCCAGAGGGACTGAGCCCAGAACTGGAGGCCTGCAACAGAAAAGAGGAAGTTGGTGGTTGTCTGGGGCTGCGAAAAGATCTATCTGAGGAGTGCCCCATCTGGCAAAGACAGACCCCAGCACTTGTGGATTCAGAGCCCATTCGTGATGGCCCTGAGAAATTCTGCTGAGGGCGCCCACCAGGACATTGTCCTTCCTGGGAGATGAACCGCTATCAGGGAGGTGTTCAGGGAGTAAGCCAGAGACCACAACTTATTGCTTTGGTGCACAAGGCTGAAGACCGAAAGTGCCCCTTGCTTGTTGATGTACCACATTGTGGTGGTATTGTCTGTCCTGACTTGAACCACTTTGTTCTGGACAGAATCTGAAAACACCCAAGAGCTAAAAAGACAGCTCTGAGTTCCAAAAGACTGATGTGGAGCAGAGACTCCGAGGAGACCATACCCCTGAGTGGCAAGGTCGCCTAGGTGAGCCCCCCACCCTAACAGGGAGGCATCCGTGGTGAGGGTGAGGGAGTGAGAAATGGGAATGAAGGAACCCCTGTCTTAAATTGCTCTGGACCTGCCACCAGTGGAGGGCTAGGATCAGAGTTTGAGTAACTGGACCAACTTGGTAAGGGGGTCCTTCCTTTGAGACCAATAGGCCTCAAATGGAACTGAATGTCCCTCATCTGAATCTTGCTCCCTGCACGACAGCTGTGGAAGCAGCCATGTGCCCGAGGAGTTGCAGAAATGCCTTGCTGGTCGAGAGACCCGCAGGGTAAAGGAGGACGCTAGGCGATGAGTCTGTCCACCCTTCCGAGGGAAGAAAAGCCCTGGCTAACCTTGTGTTCAATTCTCGTCTATGAAAGTTAGACCTGAACTGGTTCCAGAACTGACTTTGTAAGTTTAGCAGGAATCCCAGGGAAGTGAGAAGTTGCTGGTGACTTGCAAGTGGATTACCTGACCTGGAGACTGACCCACAATGAGCCAGTCGCCGGTAGGGAAACACAGCAACCCCTTGCTCTCTTAAGTGAGCCACTACTACAGCGAGATATTTTGTGAATACCCCGCGCAGAGGTAAGGGCATTGCCCTGAACTGGTAGTGGCCTCAAGGCAGTTCGAACTCGAGGTACTTTTTGGTGAGAAGGCCTGATCAGAACATGAAAATAGGCATCCTTGAGGTCCAGGGAAGCTAGCCAGTCCCCTGGCCTTAGGGAAGGCAATATCATTGCCAGAGTCAACATTTTGAACTTTGGTTTCAACAGATGCTTGTTCAGTATCTTAAATCTAGAATGGGCCGCCATTCTCCTGTCTTTTTGGGTAAGAAAGTATCTTGAATAAAGCCCTTGCCCTGATGGCAAGGAGGAACCTTTCCACTGCTTTCAGCAGTCCAGCAGAGCAGAAACCTCTGCTTCCAAAGCAAGGGCTTCTGAAGGATTTGCAGGTGAAAATGCCTGGCTCTCATCTTTGGAAAGTGTTTGAAGCTCAGAATTGACCTTGCCTATTACATCCAGAACCCATCTGTCCGTAGTTAGGGGACAGCCAGTTCCGCTGAAATAGGCCAACCTGCCCCCACCGTACAGGAGAATCGGCCCTGACACCCCATCAGGGTGCCTGCTTAGCAGCAGCCTTAGGCTTGAGGGGAGGGGACGGTCTACTTGTGCCACGCCTAGCCCCTGCCTCTGAAGAAACCTTCTCGAGACAGCAGAGGAGGCTTGAAATTGTAAAAAGGCCTGAAAAGGGCCTGCCCTTACCTCTGGGAGCATGCCTTTGTGGCATGGCATGCTTCTCCTTAGCCTGGGCACTTTTGTAGGTAGTTCTGTATTCATCCATCTTTTCATATAGTTTTCTGTTTGCTCCCAAAAAAGAGAATTTCCCACTACAGGAAAATCCATAGCCTTGACTGGGTATCTTGGGACAGATTAGTGCATCTGAGCCATGCCAACCCACGGAAGCTACAGAAGTGGCCATGACCCTAGAAGAAACATCATTAACATCAACAGCAGTATGAAATTGAACTTTAGAGGCTTCAATGCCATCAGCAGCCACCTGTTCCAACTCACTAGCCAGCTGGCCATGGGCCTGCTTGGCTAACTGCAATACTGTGTCCCACCTAGATTTCTGATATCTAGCTACATAAGCTACATAATTTGCCTGCCTGAGTCCCAAAGAAGCTGCCATATACTGTTTCTTCGCCATGGCATCAATCTTCCTGGAATCCTTATCAGGAGGATGTGAGGCCAGAGGAATATTAGCCTTGTCACAGGCTGCAGCTTGTACCACACCTCACATGACTACACTGCTTAGTAAGGAAGTCTGTATCCGAGCCTGACAAAGCATACCTTCTGTCCATTTTTTATCTACAGGAGGGACAGAATGAGGATTTTTAAAATCTTTGTTGTTTGCTTCCTAAATGACTTATGCAAAGGAATAGACAACCTCCTAGACTCTGGAATATCCATCATTTCCACATAATCAGGCTCCTCTGTTCATCCACAGCCTCCTCTAAAGGAAGCTGGAGGGTTTCTGCAACCTTTTGTAAAAAATAAAGAAAGAAGGGGACTCAGACAGAATAGGAGGAGATTCTAAAGGTCTGTCTGGAGAGATGTCCGGCTCAATGGGCACGCCCAGACCCCCCAGCCACATATATATGATCAAATTCCTCCTCCCTCCTGTGGTTCATAAAATCCTCAACTTCAAAATCCTGAACCACTGGGACTGGAACGAACCAACCTTTACCAGCTGTTGGTGGTCTACAGATCCCTGAGACAGTGACTGGACAATCTGAATGGCTTTAGCTATCTCTGCAGCAGTTGGAGACACAATTTTGGACTCAGACCTACTGATTTCCTTGTCTTTACTTGGGACTGGTTCCTCTGAACCAGCCTTCCTTTGCCTGAGGAAGTCTCGCCTGGTCAGAGGGCACTCCTCTGGTCCAGTGGGTACTGGACCGGCTGGCCATCCGGTCAGCGGACTTTTGGCCTCTCGCCCCTGAGCCGGCCCAATCTCTTCTCCAGGGTGGCTGCAGGAAATTTTACACACCTGGCAGTCTGACAGGAGGTGGTCAGCCCCTGACACAAACACAAGCAGTGTGTGGGTCAGCCTTGGCAAAGGCGTCCCCACAGACATCACAGTGTTGAAACCCAGTGGGCCCGGTTTTTGGTTCAGACATAATGCCAGCCTAACCAAAACTTGCCCTTTGATGGCAGTGCTAGGCAAGACACCCTTTATCGGTTCCTAACCGTTCACGGGTATTTGAAAAACCGCAGTAATCGCTTTTTAGAACCGAATAAGAACTGGAACCGCACTCTAAAACCCACTGTACACTTTTTAAATGCAGAAAACTAACCGATGGGTTCAAAACCGAACCGATAATTAATTTTCCACAGACTTAAATTTTAGTACTTACGGTTACCAGATAGAGCTTTAAACCGAAATGCGTTAAAATAATAACTTTTGCCGGTTCAAATGAACTGAAAAAATACCGCTTGAACCGAGAATGAACCGAGCTGAAGGAGCTGATTCAGCGGAGCGACTGTTCAGTGAAGGAGTAAAGAATCTGACAGTTTCATTTGAAACTGCCAGATAGAGCTTTGGGCACAGCGCCCTCGCGCTGTAGAACTCCAGATCTTCTAGAGTTAACTCCTTCCTCTCCGGGGCAGTTCAGCTGCAGTGGCTGACTGCTACTGTTATAATATAGCAAGACTTCATGGTGTTTGAAATGTTGCTTTCATGTTAATGTCCACTACTGTGAAGCAAAAGGGGAAACTAAAAAATATATATTAAAGGAAAACAGTCAAAAACAGTGGGGTCAATCACCAGGGCAGCAAAAATGCCCAATTAAAACAACCTTTATGGTTTAAAAAAAATGCAGCTAACCTTTCTAGAGTTATTTCGCATTTTAATGTTGCTCCTGGATGCGCCATATCAAAACTGCCGCTGCACCGGAAGACTGAGTGTGCCCCTGGCATCCTGTCCTGTGCTGAAGCGACATAAAATGACGAATCCAGGCGATCTATATGGAGGAAGAACACTGAGGTAGTAGAAGATATTTGAACCTTTACAACTAACTTCCGAATGATAGTCTAATGTATTTAAAATCATTATGAAAGTTGCAGCCCGAGTTCGGGTCATGTGCAGTAGTAATGACGGCCTGAAGTCTGGCATGCACAGTAGCGCCAGGTGCTACTGCGCATGACCAAACTCGAGCTGCAACTTTCATAATGATTTTAAATACATTAGACTGCTCCGTTTTCACCTGGAATTGGTTGTAGAGGTTCAAGTAACATACCTCTAAATGCCTCAATGTTTCTTTCAAACAACATGAAG
This sequence comes from Neoceratodus forsteri, assembly GCA_016271365.2. Taxonomy (NCBI): domain Eukaryota; kingdom Metazoa; phylum Chordata; order Ceratodontiformes; family Ceratodontidae; genus Neoceratodus; species Neoceratodus forsteri. The sequence continues at coordinate 332,868,062 of CM057456.1, read as the reverse complement.
TCTTGCTGTATTCAGACATAATGCAGTTAGCCCCACCACTTGAACTGCCCCGGAGAGGAAAGAGTTAACTCTATGCAGAAGCATAGAACGTTGAGTTCGAGTTCGGTTTTCAAACCTCTGTCTGTGGTAGTGTAACTGTCAAATTCTTTACTCCGCGTAACAGTGAAGTCACTCCGGAGATTTCCTCTGCTCGGTTCGGTAAAAGTAAAGCGTTCGGTTTAAACTGTAGAATTTTTTTGTTATTTTCGGATTTCCAGCCTCTGTCTACGGTACAGGTAGTGTGTAGATAGGTAGTGACTGTGTTTTATTCCGTGAAAAAAGTTGGAAATTGTTCTTTTCTTCGGTTTCTTTCCGGTCGGTCCAGTTCGGAACCGTCCCATTCTGTTTACATTTATTTCTGGGATTAGAGTGGTGTTCCGGTACCGATTGATTTCAAAAGAACCGAGGTTTTTATGCTGGTTCTTTTAAAAAGCCTGTGACACAGTTTGTAACCGATTGGTTGCTGTATTACCTGGCTTGAAAGCTGCAATAGGGTAATTTGTTAGGTTGGCCATGTCTGAGAAACCCAAGAAGAAAACCAGTCCCACTGGGTTTCAACACTGTACTGAGTGTGGGGAGGCCTTTGCTAAGGCTGACCTGCACCTCATCTGTGTTTACTGTCTGGGGTTTGACCACCTCAAGTCAGACTGCCAAATCTGTAAGAACTTTTCCAAATCCACTCTAGATAAAAGACTGAGTAGGCTGAAGGAAAGGGAGGCCGAGAAGTCCGTAGATCCGGATGGCCAGCCTGGTTCGGTTGCGGCCGAACCTGAGGAAGTGCCTACTGACCTAGGCGATACCTCCTCGGGCAAAAGGAGAGCCAATCCTGAGGGGTCGGTTCCATCAAAAAAGAAGCGCAAGTCTGCTGGTTCGGATCCGGTATTGCACTCTCCAACAGCGGACGAAATAGCCAAAGCGATTAGCATTGTTAAATCGCTTAGACCAGTTCCATCCGAACCGGTACCACCGGTTAGGCAGTCGGTTCGGTCGGATCTGTCTCCTCCAGATTATGATCCAGACGCTTTTTTATGAGGAGTGGGAGGGAGACGAAGACTATCCCGAGGATGATGATGATGATGACGATGACCGGGGGGGTCTGGATATGCTCACTGAACCGGACATCTCCCCAGACGGGCCCTCAGGTGTCTCTCCTCCCAGGCTCTCTGAGTCCCCTTCACATTTTTTGTTCTACAACAAGGTGGCAGAAACCCTGCAGCTTCCCTTGGTTGAAGCTGCAGAGGAGGATGAAGAGCCTGATTTTGTGGAAATGATGGATATCCCAGAGTCCAAAAGACTGTCTGTCCCTCTTCATAAATCCTTGGGGAAACAGACACAAAATTTTACAAACCCCTAATTCAATACCTCCTATGGATAAGAGAATGGACAGGAGGTATTTGTTATCCGGCTCAGCTGCGGAGTTCCTTTATAGTCATTGCAGCCATGTTGGGGTAGTGCAGGCTGCAGCCTGTGACAGGGCTAACATTCCTTTGGCTTCAGACCCCACGGATAAGGACTCCAGGAAAGTGGATGCCATGGCCAAAAACCAGTATTTGGCATCCTCTTTGGGACTCAGGCAGGCTACTTATATGGCCTACACAGCCAGGTACCAGAAATCCAGATGGGATACGTGTTCTGAACTGGCTGGAACAGGGCCTCTCCCAGCTGCCAGCTGCTAAGGAGCTGGAGTGAGGTGGCTGCTGATGGAATTGAGGCATCCGAACTGCAATTTCATGCTGCTGTGGACTCTAATGATGTGTGGCTCAGTCATGGCTAAGATCTGTGTCTCCAGAAGACATGCTTGGCTCAGATGTACTAGCCTTCACAAGATACCCAGACTAATGGCTATGGATTTTCCGGAGTAGGCAATCTCTGTTTGGGAAGCAGACAGAGGCTTACATGAAGAAAATGGATGAATACAGGACCACGTACAGGCATGCACAGGCCAAAGAAAGGCAAGCCACTCCGCACAAGCAGTATTCTAAGGGCAGGAGCAGGCCCTTTCAAAGGCCTTTTTACCAAGCCCAGGCCTCCTCTCCCTTCCCACAGAGGGGGTTCTTCAGAGGGAGGGGCAGGAGGGGGATGAGCAGAGCTGCTCCCTCCTCCTCTCAGCCTAAGGCTCCTGCCAAGCAGACACCCCTATGCGTCAGCCCGGGTCGACTCCCCATTTCCAGCAGGCTGGCTTACTACTTCCAGGCCTGGAAGTCTGTGACCTCAGACAAGTGGGTCCTGGAAGCAGTAAGCCAGGGACTGGCCCTCAGCTTCAAAAAATGTCCAAAAAAGAGAGCCAAGTCTTTTCCACCTGCATCACTCTCAGAAACCACTGCCCTAGAGGCAGAGGTTTCCTCTCTTCTAGCTCTCAGAGCTATAGAGATGGTCTCACTCAGCACAGGGAAAAGGACTGTACTCCAGGTACTTCCTCACCCAAAGAAAACAGGGGAGTGGCGACCCATGCTAGACCTAAGGTATTTGAACAAACACATTTCAAAGCCCAAATTCAAAATGGTAACTCTGGGAATAATCCTTCCCTCTCTAAGGCCAGGGGATTGGCTAACATCTCTGGACCTCAAGGATGCCTACTTCCATATTCCTATCAGGTGCATCCACAAAAAATACCTCAGGTTCGAGTTGCCTTCAGGCCATTACCAATTTAGAGCTATGCCATTTGGCCTAACATCAGCTCCAAGGGTGTTCACAAAGTGCCTTGCAGTAATGGTGGCTTACCTCAGAAGACAGGGTATCACCATCTTCCCGTATCTGGACGACTGGCTCTTAGTGGGTCAGTCACCTTTACGGGTTAAGTCAGCTCTTCAAACTACCCAGGACCTACTCAGCTCCTTGGGGTTTCTTCTCAATCTTCCAAAGTCTGTCCTCGAACCAGTTCAACTTCTCACCTTCACAGGCATAGAGCTGGACACTGTACAAGCAAAAGCCTTCCTTCCCCTGGCAAGGGTGAAGGCCCTAGTGGACCTCGCTTCCTCCTTTCGACCTCAGGTCTCCCGCCCAGCAAGACAGTTCCTCCAGCTCCTGGGCCACATGGCAGCTTCTACGGCAGTGGTGCAGGGAGCAAGGTTCCAGATGAGGGGCATTCAGTTTCATCTAAGGTCTTTTTGGTCTCAAAAGAAGGATTCACTTACCAAACTGATCCCAGTGACTCAGATTCTGGTCCAAGCTCTCCAGTGGTAGCTGGACCAGGACAACCTCAGACAAGGGGTTCCATTTCTCCCTCAAGTCCCATCAGTAGTTCTAACTACGGATGCTTCTCTTCTAGGGTGGGGAGCCCACCTGGGAGCCCTGACAGCTCAAGGAGTCTGGTCCCCACAAGAGTCTCTCCTTCATATCAATCTCCTGGAACTCAGGGCAGTTTTCCTAGCCCTGCAGAGCTTCTCAGATTCAGTCAAGGGCAAGGCGGTCCAAGTTAGAATGGACACCACCACCACAATGTGGTACATCAACAAGCAGGAGGCACTCGGTCCTCGGCCTTGTGCACAGAAGCCATGAAGCTGTGTGTCTCATGATTCTCTTCAGACTTCTCTGGTAGCAGTTCACCTTCCTGGGAAGGACAACATACTAGCAGATGCTCTGAGCAGAATATCACAGGGACACCACGAATGGTCCCTGGATCCTTACATACTGAAGGTCATCTTCTCCAGGTGGCGCACTCCAGAGATAGATCTCTTTGCAGCACCGGACAATCATCAACTTCCTCCATTTTGTGGCAGACCTCCAGTCCTGGGGACGGTTCCCCAGGATGCTCTCATTTTGGACTGGAAGGGCAGGTTTCTCTATGCCTTCCCTCCCTTCCCTCTGCTGTTCAGAGTTCTGATCAAGATCAGGACTCAGCCCTGCAGAGTGATACTGGTGGCTCCAGATTGGGCCAGACAGCCATGGTATCCTCTACTGCTGTCCTTGTCAGTGTCATGTCCCCTGTCTCTGCCCAGGACATACAATCTCCTGTCCTCCTCCCAGGGGTGGATCTGGTACCCCAATCTCCAGTCTCTCAATCTCAAGGCCTGGCTCTTGAAGAGTTAGAATATGCAGCACTACATCTTTCTCAGGGAGTTCTGGATATTCTGAAGGTCTCCAGGAAACCTTCCACTAGAAAAACTTACAACTCCAAATGGAAAAGGTTCAGTATTTGGTGCTCTCAGAAAGGCATCCTGCCTGATTCTGCAGACATTTCCACAACCTCAGACTATCTAGTTTATCTGAATGGTCTAGGCCTTAGGCCTGCCACTCTGAAGGTTCATCTGGCAGCTGTCTCTGCATTCCTCTCAGCAGGGAAAGGCTCTTCCCTGGCATCTCATCCTGTTTTCAGAAAGTTTTTCAAAGGACTGGTTCACATTAACCCTCCCTTTAGGTAGCCCACTCTGCCTTGGGATCTTAATGTCTGCATAGCTGAGCCTATGCAGCCACCCTTTGAACCTCTGGCTTTGGCTGAATTGAAGTACTTGACCTGGAAAACTGTGTTCCTGGTAGCTATTACTTCTGCCAGGCTGATTAGTGAGTTACAGTGCTCTGTCAGTTGAACCTGACTTCATCTCCTTCCATAGGGACAAAGTGGTCCTAAGAACCAATAGGAGGTTCTTGCCCAAAGTGGTATCGGATTTTCATCTGAACCAGTCTATATCTCTCCTTGTTTTTTACTGATCATTCTTCTTCAGATGAAAGAAGGTTACACAGTCTGGATGTTAAGAGGGCCCTTAGCTACTACATTGAGCATACTAAGGCACATAGAAATGACTGTCTTCAATTGTTTCTCACTTATGGTGAAGTGGGAAAGGGTAAGCCTGCCACTAAGAGAACTATTGCCAGGTGGATTGTTTCTTGTATACAATTCTGTTAAGACAAGTTGGGTAGAACGCCCCTTCAGGCCTGAGGACCCATTCACTAGGGTACAGCTGCTTCTCTAGCTGCTGCCAGAGATATACCTTGTTAGAGATCTGTAAAGCAGCCACCTGGAAATGGTACATACTTTTACAAGCATTACTCCTGAAATCCAGGCTAGCAGTGATGCTAGGTTTGCACAGCAATACTGCAGAGCCTCTTCCCAAAGTAGGTTCTGCATTCCTCCTCCATAGGGAACTGCTTGGTAGTTCAGAATGTTTGAATACAGCAAGACTTCATGTTTGAAGAAAAAAATTACTCACCATAGTAATGTTGTCTCTTCTAATGGAGTCTTGCTGTATTCAGACCTCCCCCCCTGCCTCCCCTCTCAGAACCTGGGTTTTTGGGAAGTGGGCTGGCAGGTACAGTGTTGCACCTCAGGGGTGTACCTTGTACTCTCCCTCTTGGGTGGGGTGGATGTTGTTATTATTTTTCTGGTGTTTTATACTTAAATATCGTCACTACCTTTCCTTCTTGGGTTCTCAACTTGAGTCTTTTGGTGCCCTTTGGCTATATGTTGAACAATTTCCATACTATAGTATGTTAGTGTGCTCGTAAGAATCTGATGGTTACGCTGAGAAGTACCACAGACAGAGGTTTGAAAAAAAGAGCTCAACGTTCTCTGCTTCTGCGCAGAGTTAACTCTTTTCTCTCCGGGGCACTTCAAGTGCTGGGGCTAACTGCATTATGTCTGAATACAGCAAGACTACATTAGAAGAAACAACATTACTATGGTGAGTAATTTTTCCTTTCCTCCCGTATAGATATGCCTCGCTCGTCATTTTTTCGAGCCTTCCAGCACAAGACAGGATGCCAGGAGCACACTTCGTCTCAAGGGCGGGCAGTTATGACATGGCGTATCCAGGAACAACATTAAAACGCTAAATAACTCGAGAAAGGTTAGCTGCATTTTTTTTAAAACCATAAAGGTTCTTTTAATCGGGCATTTTTGCAGTCCTGGTGATTGCCCCCACTGTTTCTGACTGTTTTCCTTTAAAAGTAAACGGAACTGTGAAGACAAGAATGCAAAGGCACTGAAATTAGGGTTCCTCTAAGGGAGCACTGGCAAAAAAGCCAAGTTTTAAAGAAACACAAGATTGCACATACCCCCTGATGCAAGGCATCGGTCGTGGTTAGTGTACCCAAATCTCCAGCAAAAGAATTCCAGCTGGCTATGCTTTCAGTAGCACTGCAAGGTGCCACAGGGCTTCACAATTTGCAAAGGTTAAAAACAGTCATGGAAATTAAATTGTGTGTCTTAAAAGGTATTTTTTTTTTTTCAATGTTTTCCCTGATATTGTAGATGCTCTTGAACCCGACTAGAGGGACAAATCAACATTTTTATAAACTGGCCCAAACAGTACAGTAACTAAGGCTGAACTAACTAGTCCTTTTTTGCACAGAAATCTCCTTTATTTGGTACTTGCCTTTCAACAAAATATACTTGCCCACAGCTAGGGGCAATCTGAATTGTCTAGGCCCGCTTTCACCTCTGCTGAAGACTTTTTAGTTCTCAGTTTATCCTGTATCTAATTCTAGTCTGGTTTTGTTTTTTTGTACTGGAAGAGTTTTAGTTTTTTTTTGGTTTGTTTTTAAATCGGTCCATTCTGAGAATGCTTCCTATTAATTCGGGAAACAGCTCCCTGCTGACACAGTATCACAAAGAAAAACAAACAAGAGTCCGGCTTATTCAGTTGTGGCAATGGTCTATATGATTTGAGGAAAATCTTCTCACGTGACTATGCTGTACGATAATTTTACAAGGTTACTGTCCTGATGTCAGGGAGAAACAGGTGAGCGATAAACCCAATCTCTAAAGGAAACTCCAGTACCAGAGCAGTCAGTCAGTCAGTTTGTTATAAATTCCAATAATATTTATACATGGATGGAAATACTATTTGGCTGTTTCGAACTATAAAGTCCTTCCTCAGCACCTGTAGTTTTAAATGGTCTACATGATACTTCAGAACCACATGTATCAATCATCACACTGGTGTCTGCATAAATGTGTTTTTTAGGGCACACGAGAACATACATACTGTTGATGTTGAAATATGTTTCTAGATATTTCTAACATACTAAAAGCCAGCAGAATAGGCCTAATGGTCTGTCGTGTCTGCTCAGTAGCCAGCCACCTAGTGGGTGCTCGCTTTCCCGCCCACCTAGCCCTGAGAGGGTCCCCTTTGGCTTTAGTTTCCCTTTGTACCTGTCCCACCCCCTCTTGAAGCCCTCCACTGTGTCCTCCTCCACCAGCCTCCTGGGCAGCGCATTCCACAGCTCCACCACCCTCTCAGTGAAATCATGCTTCCACGCCCCCTGTAACCCCCGCAGCTTCCACCATGCCCCTAGTTGTTCATCCTTCTTAGCCTAAACAGCTCCTTGGTTCCGCTCTCAATTATTCCTTTTACATACCTGAAGACCCCTATCGTATCTCCCCTGTCCCTCCTCCAGTGTGTACAGCCCAAGCTCTTCCAGTCTCTCCTCATAGGGCCTCCCCTCCATGCCCAGAATCATCCTGGTCACTCTCCTCTGGACTAACTCCAGCAGCGCTATGTCCTTCTTCAGATGAGGTCTCCAGAACTGTACACAGTACTCAAGTTGCGGCCTGACCAAGGCATTATACAGAGGGAGGATCACCTCCCTCCTCCTGGACGTAATTCCCCTGGCTATGTAGCCCTGTGTCCTGTTTGCTTTGGCTGCGGTTCTTCTACAATTTTCAGAGTTATTCATTTTGACGTATACCACCACCCCTAGATCCCGCTCACACAGAATGGCCTGCAGTGTGACCCCCCCCCCCCGGATGTAAACATGGCCCGGGTTTTTGACCCCCAAATGAAGTACCTCACATTTCCCGGCATTAAATTTCAATCCCCACCTCCTTGACCACCCCTCCAGGGTATCCAGGTCCCCCTGGACTGTCTCTCTCACTTCTTCCCAATCTATCAGTGCTCCCAGTTTGGAATCGTCTGCAAAGAGACTCAGCCTACTCCTAACCCCCTCCCTATATCCGAGACATAGGCATTTCTGTAACTCTCTCTGCCAGGTCATGCCTGAAAATATGCATCTCTATGCCTAGTGCATCTTACCTCACAATTGAAACCAAAAATAAACCACTAGAGATACTGTAAGAAGAACTGGAATGGGGGGCAACAAACACGTCTGTTTTTTTTATTTGCTGCACTCCCCCAGCTCCCATCAGCCATACCCAACACCCAGCTTTGTCATCCACCACCATCCTGGGACTTACCCCGATCAAGAGTCACACCCTGAATTGACCCCAGGGTGGGGCCTTCGAGAGGGGGCCCTTCCTCCCATGGGACGTTGGGATACGGCTCCAACGGTGCCACAGATAGTGGTGCGGAGTCTGTGGCACGAGGCAAGTGGCACTCTGTGTGGCCCGGGTTTTTCTGTTACCTCCCCAGGAGATGGAACATGCAATGACATCAGGGGCATGTACACCAGTGTCAAACTTTCCTCCAGCAACTGCATGTGCCAGCTGTTGGACCCCTGGCCTCCACCAGAGGCTGGGTGAGCGCCGGGAGCCTGCCCTCCCAGGGGAAGAGAGCAGCCTGTGGGACACTCAGTCTTCCTTCCACAGCCAGCCCTCCAACGCCCAGGCTCGCTTCTGAACCCGGGTCACTGGTGTCGTGAGCAGTAGCGCTACCACTGTGCCAGCGGGCTGCCCGAAACAAATGCGTTTAGAATGTCTGACCATTATTCAACAATCAGGAGGGCCAGAGCTGCCTACAGTCTAATTAGTGAACATAGGGTGCAGTTTAAAACAGTGAAAAGCTAACAGTACTGCCTGAAAAAAAAAAATAGAAAAAATATTTCAGCAAACCTAACAGGCTCCTAATCCAGTCTACACCTATAGACAATTCAGCACCCCCACCACAAGCCCCACAAGTCCACATCCACTTAAAGCTCCAGGCAGAGGAACAAAAACCTCAGCACAGGTACCTACATTGTTCTGCAACTAGAAGATTAATGAATTAGTGTGGAAAGCATGCTTCTCTTGCCTTGATTACAAACTGTTACCTTCCTTGGATTCCTCACTAAAGTCACAACCAAGAATTAAGGGAGCAGCTTCCTGACTCAAGTCACAAGCGCCCATTAAGGGAGCCGCCTCCGTTTTGAACCGGTGCTCTTGGGGCTGTTGTTTACACACAGCTTGGCGTGCGATGATTTATAGCCTTAATGTGGCTTTTGTCAATTTAGCTTGATGGGCTTCCCTGCTACGCACTACAGCATCAATAATGCCTCCGCTGACAGAAATAGCACAGGTCATTTCAACTGCACTGTTATGGCTGGCCTCTTCTCTCCTTCATTCAAACTGCTATTGTGCTGGCATACCAGCCGCTAAGCATGCTTTGCATTACAATTCACTGCCACCACACTATGCTATATGAAACCTTTCTAAATTCCTTTAGTTTTCATTTCTAGTTACTTTGTTATTAATAAGACAGGTTGCATTGATTGCCCGTATCTTTCAGAACAAATTGGATAAACCTTTAGTCCAGATACGAGTCTGTCAACACAAGCCCTCAACTGTAAATCATGCAGGTCACGCTACTGTTATTTGCAGGGTTTTTTTTTCTTTTGCCATTGTTACGGACTCTGGTTCCTCAGATGGCTGTGAAACGATACAAGCCACCTTTCTCTCTCTGGGCAAAGAAGCAGAAATTATCATAGCAAAAAGCTGCAAAACAAGACCAGAAAATACTACCATAGTATTGAGGAATTCTTTACCTCTTCTGAAAAGGGGATTTACAGAGTATGAGAACAGTTCTGTTGGAGGTATAAATCCAGCAGTTTAAGTCTTCTGAGCCTATTTGCTGTAACCACGGGAGGGGGGTTAAAAATAGGTTGAGTCTCTTTGCGGATGATTCAAAGCTGGGAGCACTGGTGGATTGTGAAGAAGCGAGGGAGTCAGTCCAGGGGGACCTGGATACCCTGGAGGGGTGGTCAAGAAGGTGGGGACTGAAATTTAATGCCGGGAAATGTGAGGTACTTCATTTGGGGGTAAAAAACCCAGGCCATGTATACACCCGGCGGGGTTCACTGCAAGCCACATTGGGAGAAAGGGATTTAGGGTAGTGGCTGATGTCAAAATGAATAACTCTGAAAATTGTAGAAGAACAGTAGCCAAAGCAAACAGGATTCTGGGCTGCATAGCCAGGGGAATTACATCCAGAAGAAGGAAGGTGATCCTCCCTCTGTATAATGCCTTGGTCAGGCTGCAGCTGGAGTATTGTGTACAGTTCTGGAGACCTCATTTGAAGAAGGACATAGTGCTGCTAGAGAGGGTTCAGAGGAGAGTGATGAGGATGATTCAGGGCATGGAGGGGAGGCCTTATGAGGAGAGGATGAAGGAGCTTGGGCTTTATTCAGTGGAGGAGAGGAGGGATAGGGGAGACATGATAGAGGTTTTCAAGTATGTAAAAGGAATAACCAGGAGTGGAGTAAAGGAGCTGTTTAGGGTTAAAGAAGGGGGGCTACAGGGGTCATGAGGAAGATGGAGGGGAAATTACAGGGGAGCGTAGGAGGCATTTTTTCACTGAGAAGGTGGTGGAGCCGTGGAATGCGCTGCCTGGGTGGCTGGTGGAAGAGGGCACAGTGGAGGGCTTCAAGAAGGGGTGGGACAGGTATAAGGGAAATCTGAATAAAAAAAGGCTCTCTTGGGGCTAGGAGGGGTGGTAAGGCGAGCAACCACTAGGTTGCTGGCTTTCGAGCAGACAAGACAGACCATCTGGCCTATTCTGCTGGCTCTTTAGTATGTTAGTATGTAACCACACTGCATGCACTGTGGCTGGAAACAAAGGTACGAAGCTACAGAGACCATATTTTAAAAAGTGGACGTGAGAAAATATTATTTCAACTTCCACTGCATTTGACAGCAGCCTGAAGTAAATAACTCATTCTCTGGGGCAAGACGCACCGAGGAGATGATGCACTTTTGTATAGGCATTACTGCTGGATTCCAGTTGTCAGAAATAAAATATAAATAGCTTTGGAGCAGAGTTATTAAAGTAAAATAGAATTTGGTTTTATATTGAACATTAATTGCCTCCGGTAGTTTGGTTTCTGCTAAGTCTCTCATAGTAATGCTGTCTATAGGGATGATTCCTCCACTCAGCAGGTGGAGACAGGGGAGATTAAAAGATTCAATTTGGGATCTCCCATCTCTTAATATTCCGTCTGAACTCTTCCCAAGCAGACATCCACTCTGAAAGACACTAAAACCAGAAAATGAAATGGACACAACAAATCCTGAAATCTGACTGGCTGAGAGGTAGTGTCAGATGGGCTGTTATCCCAGAACAATAGCACAGCTGGATGTACTTCCAGCCTCAAAGGCTCAGCACTCATGCAGAATCTCCCCCAAGTGCCCACATCCAAGATGGCTGGCTCAAGGATCAAGAATCAAACTATTTTTTCCAAGCCTTGATAAGCCAATTCAGTCTGTTGCATCCTCTCAAAGCAAACAGCGGTGCAATCTCTCTCCCTACTCAAAGGGCAACAAAGCAGACCTTTTTTAACTACAACCAACCACAGCATATGCTAAATACTCCAAAGGGACTCCCCCAAAAACCCCAACCTACGCTGCCCAATAGCTCCTGCTAAGCACAGGAACTGCTGTCAACCACTTCAAAGACCAAAGGCCCTAACTGAGCTACCATCACTGCTGTCAGCAGTGGCATGAAACTGCAATTATCACTGTCCACTACAGTTTCTCTTGTCGTAGCCCACTTGCTTCTAAGCACAGGCTGGGGAGGGACCTCTCTTTCAGTGAATACCTGTGAAAGTCCCTGGGGATCCATGTGGAGTGAGTTGCAGTGCAGTCTGGGCCTGCCAGGAGCTTGTCTTCACTGCTCACCCTTGTGCTGCCATGGAGGGCAACAGGAGAGTGGGGGTGTCCCAAAGTCAGCCGCCTCCGAGTGCTACCTAGTGGCAAACAATATAAATGCAAGGAATTATTTTTCCAGAATACACATTATACCAATTAAATATTTAAAAACTAAATTTTTTCCACAATGATATATTTCATTGTCACAATAAGACACCACAGGGTGTGAAGGTAGGGATAATAGCATTTCTCAGGTGGTGGAAGCAACCCACCTAAGATGTGCCATTTATATGCTAAATACAAGGAAATCCCTTACATTTAAAGCTCACAATGATGTACCCGGTTCCAGGGAACAATATGGAATGTCCCATAATGGTAAAATATGGAACATGATAATACTTCTACATAAATTAATCCCCGCTTTTCTTTTTGACACATTTTAGCTCCTTGCCTTATCAACCAGACATCTAACTTAAGAAGGTCCCCCCTTCTCAGTAACTGGTTACGGACAGAAGAAAAACTGATTCAACTCTTAGTTAACAAGGGGGAAAAAAAATGGGAGCTTCTGAAGAAGAATGGTCCAGTTTAAGGTCCCAGTACGAAGAAAAACTTTATTCTGAGGTAAATAAGGAAAGACTCCTCAAGAGAAAAGTCTAAAGCCCACTGACACTTCTTGTTGAACAAAGCACTACAAAACTGACGCATCTGACAGAAATTAAATGACATACTCACCGTAATTCTTGATGATCTAAGATTATACAATAGGAGTGAAGTGATATGCCATTAGATAAATCCAAGTATCAGAGCCACAGTGTGATATCCAGATCATGATGTGCACACCATGAAAACTACAAGTTATACATACGGGCCGAGATATTCAAAGGAGTTACACCAGCGCAACCCCAGAAATGTGCCCCGGGGCAATATTCAAAGGGGAACACATGCGCGCTGAATTCCAGATGCGCCGGGGTGCAAAGATAATGTCTGCGGCACATCTCCAGAGGGTGTGCCCATGCATATGCGGCATATCTCGATATTCAGCCCAGGATGTGCGGTGCACCTGCTGGCACATCCCAGAGATGTGCTGCGTACCTGGGCACAAAGGTAAGCCCATAAAAAATGGCTCAACTGCTAGCCACCCACAGGCGGGCCACTGTAGTGCAGGGCGCAATACAGCGGCCGCCAGCCATGGGTAGCCCCCTCCCCCAGAACACCGTCCACAAGCACCCACATAACTCCCTGGTGGTCCAGTGGTTCCCCCCTCCCTGCCCGTAACTCCAATTGCAGTAAAATGATCATAAAAACACCTGGTGGTCCAGTGGTCCCCCCATATAACCTGATCGCGGTAAAATACCCATTTGAAACACCCTGGTGGTCCAGTGGTTTCCTCCTCCCCATCCAGTAACCCGACTGCAGAAAAATAAATATTTAAAGACCCTGGTAGTCTAGTGGTACCACCCTCCCTGCCCGTAAACCCAAGATATCGTCCGAAGACACTCCCTGATAGTCTAAGTGATCCCCCACCTCCCCAGGACCCCCTGCCCACCCAACTGCCACCCCGGTATTTGAGGGCAACAATCCCCCACATACCTCATGACTGCCATAGCGAATGACAGCTTACAGTATCTGTTGCAAGCTCACGGTCCACACTGTGAATAATGGGCTGCAGTGCATACTGTAACAGTCATTCACAACTTTAATGAATGGGCCCATTCACAAAGTTGTGAATGACTGTTACAGTCTGCACTGCCAGCCGATGGTCCACAGTGTGAACCGTGAGCTGCAGCAGATACTGTAAGCTGTCATCGGTGGGCAGTCGTGGAAGTATGCAGGAGGGACTGCTGCCTGCCAAATACCGGGGTGTCTGGGTGAGCAGGGTGTCCTGTGTGGGTGGGGGACCACTAGACTACCAGGGAGTGTTTTCGATGTTATCTCGGCAATCGTTACGGGCGGATGGGGGGTACCAATAGACTACCAGTGTGTTTTGTATGATCATTTTACTGCAGTCGGGGTTATGGGCAGGGAGGGGGGAAAACACTGGACCACCAGGGTGTTTCGAAAGGGTATTTTACCACAATCAGGGTTACGAGTAGGGAGTGGGGGGGGTACCACTAGACTATCAGGGATTATAACATTCCATTACAACGGCGACTGGTGGCACGAGATGAGGAGGGGTTAGTACTGTGGTACCCGATACTGGGACTGCATGCTGTGCAGGGCGCCAGGCGCATTTCGCTGGCCAGCCCTGCACAACTCATGCAAATGGGGCCATAATGACATGCAAATGGCTCCATTTGTGCCTTGCATGCATTATGGCCCATTTGCATATTGGTGTCCAAATATCAGGAATTTGCGCATGACTTATCTCTGATGCGCTGGCGCATTTCCCATTCCTGGTATTCAAAGCTGTCTGGGGGATGCGCCAGCGCACTGTATTTGCGCCGTGGCCATTTTGTGGTACATTCAGATGAGATGCGCCATGGCACATCTCCTTTGAATATATCCCTTTGTTGCTCCAGCACAACTCAGTTGCGCTACGTAACCACTTGCGCCATTGCCAGGTGCAATTTTGAATATTGGGCCCACGGTGTACACATCACTAATAAATATCACCACTCTGTACACGTCATACATAGCAACAATGGAGCTATATTCCCTTACCTTTAAAAAAAAAAAACTGAAAATAATTACCCCAAAACTGAAAGCTACAAATCCTTGTGCTGACTTGGGATACCAAAGATCTCAACTTGTAAAACAAAACAAAGTATGTCCCGTGAAATAAACCGAACAGAAGCCTTCATGACCACATAACTACCTGGCTGTATATAGTAAATATCTGATTTTGCCTGTAAACTTAAAGTGTAAAATTGAGACACATACCACATATCTGCAGTCCTAGATCCCCGACCCAATGACAGCCCCAAAATAAAAACATCCATAGTAAAAGTGGGAAAACACCTCAACATATATAAAATAAATCCCCACAAAATGAAATAAAAAGTAAATATAAAACATTTACATAAAAATATTACAAACCCCACGAAAATGCCACAGAAACTACACGCCAAAATCCGGAAGACAGACGCCCGCCCACAAAACAGAATGATCAATCACAAATGAACTGAAAATACTAGATTCAATCAACAAGATCCATACAGCCCATTCACCAACCACGATATCACATTCACCAACCAAACATGCTGATATCCTATCCATGAACCAACGAAATGCCACTATGAAACCCCATTCAAAACAATTACCAATCAAAAACTGCTACGAAAACCCACTGAGAAAACCAAAAGCAAACACTACGGAAGAACACGCAACCGAAAGAAAGCATGGAACAGTATTAGACTACAGAACAAGTAAAAGACAGAAAATAACAGTAAAACCCCTATTGTGTAAAACGCATACGTGATGGCTAGGTGCTTGATACCTAATATATCTGAGTTCGTGGAACAATCACTTGTGGTTCCGCTACGCCCCGCCACTCGTAATATTCCCAGAGCTCACTTGCCACTCATTCAGATATATTAGGTATCAAGCACCTAGCCATCACACATCCCCTCAATAGCTTCACCGTTGATTCCTACTGGTGGGTCTTGGCCTGAGGCGCTAGGACCCAATGGGACCCACAACTTTTCAGAGTGCTGCCACCGAGATAAGCAGCATACATGCATGGCACCATGAGCCAGCATACATGCCCGCTTGTTTGCCTCAGCGCCATCCCCAACCACCTCAGTACCTTTTTTATACAGGACATGCAGCATAACTCAACAAGTACCTATGCACTCAGCCTAAGGACATAAGACAGCCCTGACGGCTTGGCTAAAAGGGCCACCAAACTCTGTAACACAATGTGTTCACAGCCCAAACTAAGCATAAAAGGGTGAAGACCAACACAACCATACTGCATTCAAGTCTGGGGGATGGTGGCTGGGCACGTGAATAAATGGTGAAAATATTCTTAGAAGATCGAGAATTACTACGAATACGTAATTTTAGTGTCTTCCAAGAATCAATATTCACAACTGAGTCCCAGAGTAAGTTAATTTTTTTATATATATACTTAATTAAGCCAAGGTTCCGGGAGTTGGCCAGTGTATGCCTTTCGATAGGCTGCAAGATCTCCTTTTTGGAAATCCTGCCGGTGCCAAGGGCTAGTGGGGAAAACAAGATGAAGATTAGAGAGATAAATCAGTGACTTAGGGAGTGGTGTGGGGAATTGGGGTATGGCCTGGTGGGGGGCTGGGGGGAGACCTCAGAGGATAGGCGCTGTGCTGGACAGGCTCCACCTTAATTTGGAGGGGAAGGAAATCCTAAAGCTCAAACTAGCTGGGTTCATCAGCGAAAGGTGGGGTTTAAACTTGTGAAGGGAGGAAGGATCAAAAAAGGGGCAGTGCCAGCAGATACGATAAATGAGGGACATTGTCTCCACTCCTCTAGGGGGCTAGGGAGATATGGAAATGGGTCACCAGGTAGGGTGCAGGAGCTGAGAAATGGGACCTCAAGGGGGAGAAAGGAGAGGAGGAAAAGGGTGGAGAGTGGTCCTGATAAATGCCAGGGGCTTAGGAAACAAAATGCCTAAGCTCCAGTTGATGCTACTTGACGGGGAGGCAGATGTGGCAGCAGTCACTGAGACCTGGGCCACTCAAGGGCACGAGTGGGACCTAAATCTGGAGGGCTACACTTTGTTTAGAAGGGATAGAGGGGAGGAAGGGTGGTGGTATAGCACTGTTAGTCAGAAATGGCGTGGGTAGTAGAGGGTTAGAGGAGACAGAGGGGAATGTGGAGGCTATTTGGTTCACCTTGCTGACGCGGGGGTTAAGAGAGTAAAGGTCGGAGTGGTATACAGACCACCAGCACTGGCGTTGGTCCTAGAAGAAAGTTTGGTGGCAAATCTCAAGGGACACTGTAGATTAGGAAAGGGAAGGGTAATAATAATGGGGGACCTCAAGATGCCAGGAACAGATTGGGGGACTATGACATCACCAGTGGCTAGAGAGCAGAGGCTGCTGGATGTCTTCCAGGATGAGTTTCTGACACAACACGTGGGTGAGCCAACTAGGGAGGCCCTGACACTGGACATGGTCCCTCGCGGACAGTGATCAGATTAGGGGCCTAGAGGTGAGGGACCCATTGGCTGGGAATGATCACGCCATAGTCTGGTTCTTCCTGGACCTAGGAGGGGAGGAAAGCCAAACAAGGACGGTAGTAAACAACTTTAGGGGTGCAGACTTCAGGGAGATGGAAAGGATCCTTAAAGACTGTCTGGACAGGATAAGGCCAGATATGGATGCTGACAGCAGGTGGCGGATCATTAGGAGGGGAATACAGGAGGTTACCAGATCCTGCGCAAGGGAAAGGCATAAGTTCAGTAAGGCCAGAAAACCCTGCTGGTGGACCCAGGAGGTACAGGAGGTGGTGAGGAAAAGAAGGCAGCCTATAGGCGCTTCAAGCGGTCAAGGAGTGAAAGGGATCAGGAGGAATATGAGCAGACAGCCAAGAGAATCACCAGGGTGGTGAGAGCAGCTAAGGCAAAAATGGAGCAGTCCTTGGCCAGTGGGGTCCAGAGGGGGGATAAGGGGTTCTTTAGATACATAGGGGGAAAAAAGGAAAGTAAGGGGACAGATCAGCAAGATAAAGATAGGGGATGGTTGGGCACAGGAGCCGGGGGAACAGGCAGAAGTCCTAAATGAGTACTTTGCCTCAATTTTTACCAGGGGGGATGGAGGGGCTATGTCTTGCGAGGGGAGCGGGGGCAAACAGGAGCAAGAGGTGGGACCAGTAGAGACCAAGGGCCCAGATGGGTCTGGGGAAAGGGAGTGGCCACCACAGAAAAGTGGGGGTCCAGTAGTGCATGGTGAAAAGGGGGAGGACGTGGAGGCTGAAATCCCAGTAGAGAGAGTAAGGGAAGCCCTCAGGTCCCTTCAGACGGAAAAAGCACCTGGGCCAGATGAGATACATCCCAGGGTGCTGAGGGAACTGGCAGATGTCCTGGCAGTCCCTCTAGTGGAGCTTTTCAACATCTCTTTGAGGACTGGGTGGGTGCCCCAAGACTGGAGGGTGGCCCATGTCGTGCTGATCCACAAGGTGGGGATCAAGAGAGGAGGCAGAAAATTACAGACCCATTAGCCTGACATCGGTGGTTGGCAAGGTGATGGAGGGTATTGTCAAGGAAAGGCTAGGGGGGTTACTGGAGCAAACTGGGTACTTGGATGATAGGCAGCATGGCTCTGTCACGGGAAGATCGTGTCAGACAAATCTTGTTGAGTTCTATGATTGGGTGACAAGGGCCCTGGACCAGGGTAGGCCAGTGGACATTCTCTTTCTGGATTTTAGCAAGGCGTTTGATTCGGTACCCCAGCGTGGCCTGCTGGCTAAACTGAAGGAAATGTGGGTAGGGAGACAGTTGCTAAGATGGATAGGAAATTGGCTCTCTGAGCGTACTCAGAAGGTGGAGCTTGGAGGGTTAGCCTCATCCCCAAGGTGGGATACTAGTGGGGTTTCCCAGGGGTCAGTGCTGGGGCCACTCCTGTTCAATGCCTATATCTCAGACATCAGGAGGGGGATCAGGAGTGAGAGGAGTCTCTTTGCAGATGACTCAAAGCTAGGTGCAGTGGTGGATGGGGAGGAGGGAAGGGTGGCCTTGCAGGAGGACCTGGAGGCTCTGGAAAGGTGGTCAGGAAAATGAAAACTAAAATTCAATGCGGGGAAGTGCAAGGTTCTGCACCTGGGAGTCAGAAATCCAGGCCATGGGTATACCCTGGGAGGAGACATGATTCAAGTCACAAAGGGTGAGAGGAACATGGGGGTAGTGGTAGATGTCAAAATGAACAACTCAGAAACCTGTAGGAAGGCAGCAGCAAGGGCAAACAGGATGCTGGGATGCATTGCCAGGGGGATTACCTCCAGAAAGGCAGAAGTGATCCTTCCACTGTACACCTGCTTGGTTGTGGTGATTTGCATATGCAGCCCATGATGCTTTGCATTGTGGGGGCATGTGTGATTTTGTACTTCCTTGAAACTTGGCTTCCCGGCCAAATGCCCTTTGGGGTAACCACTGCCTCAGTGCTTGCGCACAGAGGTTCTTTGTCTTTTAAATAGTTTTTGTTTTAATTGGGTTCACCACAGCATAACCTAGATAGACCATCTTAGGGTAACTGGTTCATTCCACTGGGGTGTCAAACAGATCAGGCATACTGATGAGTCCTGGTAGGACGAAACACATGTCTATGTCTTCTGTTGGCACCCTTTGCAAACTGTGTGAGAGGTCTTTCGGCACCATGCATTTCTGCTTAAAGTTGAACTAGCATAATATTCTGTGGTGATTTGCATATGCAGTCCATGATGCTTTGCATTGTGCGGGCATATGTGATTTTGTATTGCTTGGTTAGGCCACACCTCAAGTACTGTGTACACTTTTGGAGACCACATTTAAAGAGGGACATTACACTCCTAGACAGGGTCCAAAGGAGGGCAACCAAAATGATCTGGGGCCTGGGGAAGAGGATCTATGAGGAGAGGCTCAAGGAGCTCGACATGTACACCCTAGAGGAGAGGAGGGACAGGGGGACATGATAGAGGTCTTTAAGTACATGAAAGGGATCAATAAATGAGGCCCAGTCAGGGTGCTCCAAAGGAAGGAGGGTGGGGCAACAAGAGGTCACGGGTGTAAGCTGGAAGGGGGCAGTCTCAGAGGAGAGAGGAGGAGATGTTATTTCACTGAAAGGGTAGTGGAGCCAAGGAATGTACTGCCCAGGGAGCTGGTGGAGGTGGAGACTGTGGACGGGTTTAAGAGGGGATGGCACAGGCACAGGGGGAGGGTAAATCTGACCAGGCCCAATACAGGTGGAACATCTGGGACTGGGGACAGCATAACCCAAGGGGGAGGGGGTACACCAAAATTGTCCCTCAGTGCAGGTGCTGAAAATCGAGCAATCTCGAGAGACCATTAGGCCTATTCTGCTGGCACTTTAGTATGTTAGTATTAATTTATTGGAATTTTTGACTTCAACAGATGAGGTATATATAGCATATCCATAACATGGATTACATATCATAAGAACAGTATTTCAATAGTTAATACAGACATTTCAGCATCATTTTAATTTTCTGGATAATCAATTGCTACTGCTATAACAATTCTGAAATGAATACTTTGCCAAGGTATGGTCACATCTAGATGTTAAAAAAGAAAAAAAATAAATAAAAAATCCACAAGCATCAACTGGGGCCAATTATAAATATATATGTTATCAACTTTCTATTATCTATATTCTGTCTAAGAGTCAGTTTGGGGGTATAATTTAGAATATGGTGGTTTGCATCAAGTAATTTTAATACTGGGAATGGGGGGGTTCAGACCTCACTTGGGGGTGAGGGGGTGCATTAGTTCCCATCTCGTCCATCTCTGAAGGAATGTATCTGTCCTATTCTGCAGGAAGCAAGTGATCTGCTCAAATTGTTGTATATACCTCACAGCAGAGGTCCAGTCGTCCATAGTAGGTGGAGCTCTCTGAAGCCACCTCCTCGTAATTACCTTATATGCAGCTCCTAAACATACTGCCATAGGTATCTAGAGTACCATCCCCAGTAGTCCCTCTGGTAAAATTCCCAAAAGTAAGTGTTTCGGGTCAAGGGTTCGGAGCAAGTCAAATAGTCGAGAGATGGACGTAGATAGGGCAGCCCAGAATTGGGATATGACTGGGCAGGTAAGGAAAATGTGGAGCTGGGTTGCTACCCGAGTTCCACAGCCCATCCAGCAGGAGGCTGGTGACCACAGGGATCTATGAGCAACAGAGGCTGGTACCAGGAAAAACCTGGCCCTGACCTTCCATACAAATTCCCTAAAGGTAGGGGAGGAAGTGGACGTCCAGGTCTCCCGCCAGATTTTGGCCCAGGTGGGTTCATCTATTGGTGTAGAGAGATCTCTCTCTCTCCCATCTGCCTCTTAGGCCATTTGCCACATGGGAGGAGAACTGTATTAGTGACTTATAAATTATTGAGATAGCCTTCTCACCTGCTTCAGACCTCCATATAGTAATATATGGAGTGTTATCTGTGAACTGTTGGGAACGTTGTGATTCCATTCGTAGCTGTTTATGTAAATAATCTCTTAACTGATAGTAATATAACCTATCTCCCTCCCTGAAAGAGAAAGGCCTTTGGGCCTCTTCAAACGAGATTATTAAATCTTCATTAAGAAACTGCCAGGGGGCAAGTAATCCCCAATCTGCCTGGGTGGAGTACCACAAGTCAAGTTGAGGAGGGAAGGGGGGTTACACGAAAACCAGGTATATTTCCACTGGTGGGGTTGTAGGGATTTATTTAATGTACCCCGTCTCCAACCCTCTAAGACAGATACCCACCCTTCTGGGAGGGTCTCCATCACCTTCCTAAGATGGGGGAGGTGGAACAATGTAGAACCCAAGGGAAATGGTAACTTCCTGGACAGGACCATCATTTTCCAGTAGGCCTGATATTTGCTGTGTCCCCATAAGAGGGCCAGTCTCATTTGAGATGCTATCCAATATAAATTTAAGGAAGGCAGGGCTATACCCCCCCTGGGTTTAGGCAAGTGAAGGAATTGTCATCTAACCCTTGGTTTGCTACCATTCCAAAGGAATGAGTTAAGCATGGTCTGCCAGCTAAACAGCTCTTTGGCCGAAAGTTGACAGGGGACACATTGAAACAAATACAAAAACCTGGGCAGTACATTCATTTTTAAAGAAAGATTTCGGGTAGAAAAAGAGAGTGGTAAGATGCCCCATCTTCTCATATCCTGTCTTACTTTATCTACCAATGGGGTAAAGTTGCCACCACTAAGCTGTGTTAAATCTTTTGGAATCCTAATACCCAAGTATTTTAGGGAAAGAAGGCACCATTTCATATTAAATTTCATTTTAAGGGATGTAGATGGGTTAAAGTTAATTAATAAATCCTCTGTTTTATGGGTGTTTAAAGTATACCCCAACAGGTACGGGGCACGGAAGAGGTTCAGAAGGGACTCCTCTGGGTTAGTGAGGTAAATAAGCACATCATCTGCAAATAAAGCAAGTCTGTGCTCCACCCCAGCCAGGGGGATACCCTCAATTCCCGATGTCAACCGGATATACTGAGCCAGGGGTTCAATATAAAATGCAAAAAGAAGGGGTGATAGAGGGCATCCCTGTCTGGTACCCCTGCCCAGGGGGGAAACTATGCAAGATATGACCATTTGTATGGATATAACCTTGTAGGGAATCATAGAATTTAAAAATTAAATCAATAAACTGGCGGGGAAATCCGAAGGAGACAAGGACCCTGTGTAAAAAGGACCAGGAAACTTGATCAAATGCTTTTTCTGAATCAAGGCTGAGAAAAAGTGCTGGGATATGTTGTTTATAGATATGACCTAACAGGTAGATGGTTCTTTGTATTATTATCCTGGGCCTATCTCCCCATTATAAATCCACTCTGGTCTAAATTCACCAGATGGGGGGCCAGGTTTTTTAGGCGTTGTGCCATTATAGATGTTAACAGTTTGTAGTCTGTATTTAGGACTGAGATTGGCCTATAAGAGGGGCATTCTGTGGGGTCCTTGTCTACCTTCGGAATCACCGAAATAATAGCATATTTCCAGGAGGGTGGGATAGCCCCCTTCCCGGATAAGATGTAACAAAAAACTCACTGCATGACAGGGGCTAGTGTTTTCTTATATAATTTATAAAATTCCCCCGATAATCCGTCACAGCCTAGGCACTTTCCAGACTTTAAAAAGGTCTATCTACCTTTCTCTTTCTTGGCTAGATATGGGGGCTATTAGACTGAGCTGTGCAAGAAAAAAGGAAATGTCCTCTGGTGGGGTCTCCGGGGGGGTAGAAGTGTGTGTAATAGTCTAAAAAAGCTTGGGAGATACCCGACTGGGTCTGTTGTGGGATGTTAGAGAAAGGCTTTTTGACCTGAGTGATAGTGGTTTTGACCCTTTGGAGACTTAAGTGACTCGCTAGAAGTTTTAAAGATGTTGGACCCCCCCCAATGATATCTTTGCCTGAGGTGCACTAGCTTTTGTTCCACATAATAGTCCGGTAAATCATTCAACTCCTTTTTTAAGGCAGCTAAGTTCCTAGCTCGTATTTTACATATCTTATAGATCTGCAGTTCCTCTAGGTCTGCTATATGCCTAGGAAGTGAGTCACTTTGGTGGTCCCCAGCCTTTTTCTTTTATATAGACATTGCTATCAATTGTCCTCTAATCAGGGCTTTAAGGGTGTCCCATTAGATGGGTGGTGATATATCTGGGATATCGTTATCCACTAGGCACTGCTGAATTGCCTCTTCTGGCTGTTCCCTATCTTCTCAATTCTTTAATATAGAAAGGTTGAGTCGCCAAAATGTATTTTTCCTCCCCATCCCCATGCTAACTTCCAGGAAAACCAGTGCATGGTCAGATAACACCATTTCCCCAACCATGATTTAAAGGTAGTCCCCAAGTGCTCTCGCATGGTAAAAATATAATTCAGGCAAGAGTAAGCAGAGTGAACTTGAGAATAGAAGGTATATCGTGGGGAACTGCCATTAAGAAAATGTCAGGTGTCTTCAAAACCCAGTTCCCTCAGTAGCTTAGAGACTTCTCTGGCCGTCTTTTTAAGTCTACCCCCTTGCTTTCCCGTCTGGGAATCATTTGCCATTAAACTCAGATTAATATCCCCTCCACAGATAATTTGATCCTCCCCCCACGTTGATAACTGCAAGAGGAAAACTTTATAAACTGCCAGGTCTGTATTCGTTGGGAGGTATACCGAAACAAATGTCAGCAAGCACCCATTAAGGTATTCCTTGGCCATGGCACATCTTCCGTCTTTATCTATCAGTTTATTTCTAATGTCGAAAGGGACCCTATGGGGGATGAGCACTGCAGCCCCTATTCTTCTCCCCCCCCCCCATAAGAAGATGCTACCACACATGAAAATCCCAGCTTCTCAAACTTATTGTGTTCTATTTGTGAGAGATGAGTTTCCTGGAATAAAAGAATGTCACCACCCGCTCGTCTCAAGTAGGGTAAGATCTTGCTCCTCCTAACTGGGTTGGTAAACCCATGAACATTATAGGAGCAGACTTTGTAGGTTAAGCTATGGCCAAGGGACAGCCCATCTAAATTGTAATATTTGTCCTGATGATTATTCTGGGTTCACAATAAATTTTCCCCTTCCAAGATTCCCGCAACCCCCTCTCCCCCCCAACTCTTAATCCAATACATACTTGGCCCAATGTAGAACACAATGAACTGTGCCAACGTGGCAAATATAGAACTATATAAAAGAGAACTCGGCTGCTTCCAAGGTAGGAAGCCCCAACAGGGAAGGGGCCTCTGTTTCCGCCCAAGAAGGGCTAGAATGAAGAGGAGTAAATGCCTCCCCCCCCCCAATCGCTGGGAGACCTCTTCTGGTGCCAGACAGCCAGTATGCTCCTAAGAAAAAATGCCTTAATAGGCAGGCATCATGGAGGCAAGGCATGGTGTCAGGAAACAAGTCCCAAACCCCAAATCATTATAAGAGTCAAATAATGAGTTCCAAAATGTGTCTTGACAGTATGCAGGTGTTTTTTCTGCAGAAGAGGGTTTAGCCATCTCAGGACCCAAGGGTAAACGAGAGAGACAACAAAAATGAGCTCCCCTTCCCCCGGATAGCTTGGCACCCCAAATGTCAGAGCCCAAGTCAGCATCTGAACACATAATGCACAATGTCACTTTAAGTCTGAGTCATATCGCAAAGTTCTTTGGCTTGCAAGAGTAACTTCAAATTGAAAACAACCTTGCTGTGGACGTTACAAAGCGAAACTCAGGAAAGCAGTTTAGTCTGAAAGTCGAATTTCTCTCAAAAAGAGCCCTTTTGGGATAAATGGGTGGCTTCAGCAGCAAGTGCGAGTATCTGCAGGCACTCGCAGTGTCTCAAACCTTCTAACAGCTTGACTAAACAGTCTCAGGGGGGCTATGGCACAGAGGAGCCCCTGCCATTGAAGTCTTCCATAGAAAGGTAAATCAAACTTACTGTGGGATACCAGAGTTACGGTGTTGGAGGCAGACTAAAACTACATTAAAACGGAGACTGGGGAAGCCGGAAAGCGATCCGAGGTGGCATTCCAGACTTGAGATGCTGGAAAATCAGGCAAGGGCTGCTAATCTGAGGGTGATTGGAATTCCTGAGCAAACGGAGGGTGACCATTTGGGACTGTTCATACTAGAATGGTTGGAACAACAACTTGGGACAACTCCTAACTGATCGGCAGATTCAGATCCAAAAAGCCTACAAAGTGGCAACGAGAGGCAGTCATGTGTGTCCAGAAGCTCCCAGGGCAATTGTGTTGGTGTTGGATGGAATCGGAACGAGAGACTTTATTCTTTCTTTGGCCAGACAGAAGCGGACCCTCTTATGTGACAGGGAGAAAGTAAATTGGTATCCGGACTTGAGTTTTGCGACAGGGCAGAAAAAAAAGCAATACGATGGCGTACGCGCCATGTTGAGAGGAGCAGGTGCCACATAGCATGATTTTCCCCGCTCGCTTAAGAATCGTCCATCAAGGGAAAATTTACATTTTTACTGATCCCCAAGAGGCCTTAAAATGGACCCAGAAACATGTCCCTCCCAGTCGTCGTCAAGAGCATGGTACGCAGTCCCAATCAGAGGAAGAGGACAAGGTAGAGGGTGCAACTTGAAAAAGGACATGTAAGCTTAGAGAAAACACACAATAAGACTTGCTGAGCTTTGCCTTCAGAGAACTATATACTGTAGTGTGGGGCTATATATTTTTTTTTTTTAAGTTTATAGTCACATGAAAATAATGTGCATTATTTCTGTTTGCATAAATGGCCCCTAAAATTCTCTTAAACCAACAATGTAGGTTGGCACAAGGTCTAGATTCTCAGTCCTTACTTATTTCTATATGCTTGTTAAAATGGTAGCATGCCTTAACTCTGACAAAAAGTATTATAAGTAGAGCTTAGTCCTCTTTAATTTAGTACTGATACAGTACTCAATAATATGGTGATGCATGATTTCTCATTAAGACGACGAGCTGTGGTTAACTATATAGCCTTAGGGTTAAGGAATTATAATGTGACAAAATATTCATGCTGCTCATGGGTTTATCACACAGCAAGAGTGCGTTAAAAGTTGATTATTGGCATAACTTAGCCGAAATGGGATACCCCTGTATGATGTATCTTAAAGATGTAGTACGGAATTATTATTTTTAATTGCATGTATTAAGAGGGGTGGCGCCCTCATTGGAACACAATGATATTATGTATGAACTTCATCCGGAATATACATGTTTGTATAATATTGATAATCTCAATAAATATACAGTATAAAAAAAACTTACTGTGGGAAAGCATCCCTTACGCCAGCTTGTCTGACTGTGATGTGGGTTTGTACAGGATCTTTTGCAGTTGCTGGAGAGCCTTGGTTTGGAGTCAGGAGATGCTGGCTGGACTGTTTCCTGTGCACTTCTTGCTGCCACTCTGGAATCAAACTCCCTTGCTTTTGATTCCTGACTTCAGGTGTGGGGAGAGCCTTCTCTTTAAATGCTGTCAGCGCTTCTTCAACTGAGGAATAAAGCTTGACCCCATCTGCCCAGAAGATTCAGAGTCTTGCTGGGTAGAGGGTGTGGAATCTTACTGCCTTCTCTTTCAGGATCTTCAAGAGAGGAGCATAGCGCAGCCTTTGTACCTGGATTTCTTGTGGATAATCATGGTCAAAATAGAGTCTATGTGTCAGGTAGATGACCTCCTTCTTAGCCCATGCTCTCCGTAGTAAGTCTTCTTTCGTTCGGTAAGAGCTAAGTTTGAAAACTATGGACCTTGGGCAGGCTGTAGGATCAGACAGCTTCGGCTGCAATGTACGGTGCGCCTGTTCAATTTTAAGGTCATAGCCAGTTGGGAGCTCTAAAATGTCTCTTAGTAAATCATCTAGGAAGGAGGACACTAGGGCAATTTCCATCCCCTCTGGTAGACCATATAGGTGGAGGTTCTCCCTCCGCGACCTCCCCTCCAGGTCCAGGCATTTCCATTGTAGGTCCCCGGTGTGAGTTGGCAAGGATTGGACAACGTGGGAGAGCTGCATTGTGCTATCTTCAGTGGAGGAAATTCACTGCTCCATCTGCCCAACACGATTTTCCAGCATGGATAGTTGCTGTTGTACTGCTTTAAAATCTTTTTTATTCTCTTGGCAAGATTGTTTAATTTCCTTGAGCAGGATTTCAAAGCAACTCCTTGACAGCTGTTCCATCTCGTCGTCAGTGTCATAATCAGGGCCTCGGGCACTCACTGGAGAAGATGATCTGCTCGATGCTACTTCATAGAATTCCACGCCATCTTGACTTGTCGAGCATCCTCTCGGTCCCTGGTGGTCTTTACTTGCATTCTGGCCTTTACCGCCCGATTTTTTAGATATTTTGGAACAATTTTGAGTGTTTTTAAGCAGAAGAGATTAGGGCAGCTCTCAGCCTAAGTTGCTGCTTGCTCCGTGACGTCACCGGAAGTCCGTCCCAGAGTAAGTTCAGGCAAAATCCTCAAGACTATTTATTTATTTAGGAAATCGGAATTACAACCCTTTGAGTCATAGACTCGTTTCCAAAGGCTCCACATCAGAATAAAACATAGACATTCATACAGTACGCACACAGAATAAATGTGGGTGAGCAACCATACAGAGTATAAGTACAATGAGCACGGCTTAATGCCTATACATCTGGTAGCTAAAGCAGGGCAGAGCTATCGACATATTAACCTAATTAGCGGTTAAGACCTATACAATTGGTAGCTAAAGCAATGCATGATATGAGTTAGCAGTAAGCCACCTCAGGGAGGCCTTGTCTTATACATAATACAATGCATTCATAGTCCAGTGCAACTATATGGTAACCGAGGGAGATGAGGAGCCTGAAGGCTAGAAACAGTGAGGGCTCTCCACTGCCAGACCAAGGGCGGGTGCATCGTCTAGCGGCATGGTGCAGGATCCACAGGTTACCCGTTACACTGGCATTGATGTGAGGAGAGGATATGGGCCCTTAATGCAGCTTTAAAAGGACCTAGATTGGTGACTGATGTGACGACTGGTGGGAGGGCATTGTACCAGGATGGAGCTCTAAGGGGGAAGGATCACTGGGCCAGGGTGGTCCTGACCCTAGGCACCTTCCAGATAGTTTTTGGGGTGGCCTGTGTGGATTCTGAGATGGTGGCTGCCTGAAGAGAAGCCATGACACCTACTAGGATTAAACCCAGGTGGATTTTTTTTGGTGAAGAGACAGGTCTGGTAAAATAGTCTTTCCTCAAGGGAGAGGATACTAGTGAGCGCATATAGGGTGCAGGTATGTGTATTTCTGTCAGCACCAGAGAGGAGCTGGCAGGCCTTACTGATGACTACTTGTATTTGATGATGCGCCGTAGGGTCTGCGGCAGCACAGATTGTGAGGCCATAGTCCACAAGTAATAGACTGAGGAGGTAATGGCTAGGTGAAGTGCTTCAGGTGACAGGCAGTCTTTATGTCTGACAGGAGACCAATGCGGGTGTTGGTGGCGGAGGTAAGGATTTTTATATGTTCGTGGAACAAGAGGGAAGACTCAAATGTAATACCTAGATACTTATACTTTTGGACCTATTCCAGTGGGATGAGAGGTGGGAGAGTTTTTCCAGGGGGAAATCCTTTGATCTGTTTTGGCGGTGGGCATAGAACATCGGCTTAGTTTTTTAATGTTGACCACCAATCTGTGTCCAGCAAACTAGTGTTCAATCTGAGAAAAGGAGTTTTGTAAGGTACGCTGGAGAGAGAGGATCAGGATGTACGGCGTAAAGAACAACGTCGTCCGCGTAGAGGAGAAGGTTGCCGGGACAGGATTTAGGCAGGGCATTGAGGTAGATGCTGAATAGCAGGGGACCCACGCTAGATCCCTGGGGAACTCCTGAGCACACAGGCAGCATAGTAGATATGGTATTATTAATTTTAACACATTGGGTTCTAGATGAAAGATAGCTGGAGAACCATGAGAGTGGACAATGAGAGACCCCAATTTGTTGTAATGTGTTAAGAAGGAGGGGGTGAGAACCTGTGTCGAAGGCCTTTGAGAGGTCTATAAACATGGCCCCTGCGAGGTGCCCCTTGTGAAGTGTGGAGTGCAGGGAGATAGCGAATTCTGTGAGGGTGGTCGAAGTGCTATGACCAGCTTTGAAACCATGCTGCTCCCTACATAAGAGGTTGTGTGCGAGGAGGTAGTCAGTGAGCTGACTGCCCATGATCTTTTCAAGGGCTTTAGAAAGTGGGGGGAGAATCGAGATGGGCCAGTAGTTGTCTGGAAGGGAGCTGTCACCACATTTCAATATTGATGTTATCACTGCCATTTTCCATGAGGTTGGGAAATTGCCCCAGTGCAGAGACAGATTTACAAGGTCCATGAGTGGGGAGATAACTGAGTCTAGCGTAAGGTATAAGAAATGCATATTGAAGGCATCTTTGCAGAAACTGGAGCTCTGGAGGGCTTTGGACAGGTAGACTTTCGCTTCTGTAGGGGTAATGACTGAGTTTGAAGGGGGGGGTGGAGGAGCTCAGGTGGTGGGGTAGGCTGAACTGGATCGAAAAAGTTGCTAGGGAAGACTGAGCTGAGGCAGTTAGCTATGTGAAGTGTGTCTATGGTGCTAGTACCGTTAACACTAAGTTGGGGGTTGGGGGGAGAGCAGGATTTACCATTAAGCTCCTTAATGTTATCCCAGAACTTTCTTGTGCTACTCCAGGAGGTGGCTAGGGCAGTTCTGTAGTGCTCCGCCTTGGCCTTGCAGATTGCCCAGGTACACTTATTGTGGGCAGCATTATAGGCCTGCCTATCGCTTAGCAAACCGGAGGCAGTGGCATGATGCCAGAGGTTGTCATGCATTTTGAACTACTGTAGGAGTTCTAGGGTGATCCAGGGGGCACTACGTTTCTTAGTGGTCACTTTGACGGTCAGTGCAAAAGCATCACAGGCGGTATTAAAGGTGGTGGTGAAATAGTGCAATGCATCATCCATGTGCAGGGCTTGGGAAATAAGGGACCAGTCCCAGCTAATTAGATATTGTTTGAGTTTGGCTATGCCTCCTGGACGTAGTCGACGATGAAAGGTGATATTTGGTGGTGGTTTAGGTAGCTGATAGGACCAGCTGAAGATGACTGGGGAGTGACCGCTTAAGGCGTTGGGTAGGACACCCAGGTCGGTAATATGGTGGGGACGATTAGTAAGCAGGATATCTAATAGGGTGTGGGTTCCATTATTGGGGTTGGCCCTGGTAGGCTGGGATACTAGTTAGGTCATATACCTTTGCTGCGTTAGATCTTTGGCGTGTGTTAATGAGCTCGCCAGCCAGTTTATGTTGAGACCCCCCAACTAGGATCTGTTCCATTTTGTGAAGGTAGCTGGCTAGTTAGTCAGAGAGCGCTTTACAGGCAGGGGATTGGCTGCGGGGTGAGATGTAGATGATGGTGAGAGTAAGAGGAGCATGGTTTGGGTCAGGGGAGAGTTTTATTGAGAGGGCATGGACACCATGGACTACAGAGGGAACAGGCAGGGCTTGGTAATGCAGTGAGTCATTTACATAGAAGGTGCAGCCACCGCCTCTCTTGCCATTACGATCAAAGCTAATGAGAGAGTAGCCAGGAATAGAGACAAATGAGTCTGGGGTCTTGGCTGACAGCCAGGTTTCTGTTAAAGCCAGAATGTCTGGTTGGTGCTGTGCCATCCAGCATTGCAGGGTTGCCGTTTGTTAAGGCAGGCTGCAGATATTCATAGCGGCTATTTGAAGATCCATGGGTGACCACAGTTGGGGTGAACACTGCCAGACAGTAGAAGAAGCAAGTGGAAGATCCTGACAAGGGCCATGAATTGGTGGTGTTTTGCTGGGTAGCAGCGGCTGGAAAGCTTAGAAGGTGATTAGCAGGGAATGGGCAGTTGCATGAGGGCTGGGATGGCCAGGTGGAGGAACAGACATGGAGGGCTCAAGGCACAGAGAGATGGTGGGAGAGGTAGGGGAGGGGTGCGGGGGGCTATAGGGAGAGACAGGGTGAAGCAGAGGCTATGAGGGGTGAGGTGCTCCCCCAGCAGCAAAGGTGTATACATGCCAGAGGCAACTGGGGGTTTGTTGCTGAGCAGGGTAGACGTGGTTATCAACAGTAGTATGGCTAGTTTGTGTGGGTGGGTGTTGTGAGGGAGTACAGTGGTGGTAGATGTGATCATGGGCAGGTATGAGTGGGTCCTGCGGACACCTAACACTGTGGCAGACACAGTGGCGCAGTGGTAGGGTTGCTGCCTTTGAAGCGAAACTTACCTGGTTTGAACCACGGTTTGGATGCCAAGTTGTATGCCTAGTGATGGCCTGGGAGACGGTGCAAGGGACACTACAGACAGGGGCAAAAGGCAGAGAATTTAGGTATGAATGACACAGGACAGAAGTGTTAGGGGGAGCAGTGGGAAGAGGACTGCAATCTACACGTCTTGTTGCCCTCTAGTGGCTTTACAGTATAATCTGCAAATGGAAAAGTAGACAAAAGAAAATACAGTTAAAATACATTTTAAACTGAAGAAATTCAGCACTGAGTATTAAAACAGGCCAGATATCAGAGGACTAGGGTGGCTGGAGGGGAGGGCTCACTTAGTATAGTAATCCACCATGGACTTTCCTGCCAAAGATGGTGTGCTGCCTGACACGGACATCCAGGGCATAGTGTCTAGTAAAAGTATGCACTGTGCTCCAGGTTGCTGCTCTGCAAATTTCTCCAATAGACACAGAGCATATGTCTACCAGGGAAGTGGCAATCACTCTGGTGAAGTGGACGCATATGCTGCTCTCCAGTTTAACCTGAGCCATGGCAAAGGCAATTCGCAATCCAGGTAGAAATGCACTTGACTGTAACAGGTTGTCCCTCCTGATTAGGATCAAAGGAGAAAAAGAGCTGTTTGGGGGGTTCTGTCCAGATAAAACCTAAGCACCATCTTAACATCCAGTGAGTGTAGAGTTCTTTCTCTCTCATTTTGGAATTTAGCAAAGTAGGCAGGGCTAAGGCCTGGTTAAGATCGAACTCCAACATCACTTTCAGTAGAAACTTGGGGGGTGTACTGAGAACCACTTGTCTTTATGAAAAACAGTATATGAAGGGTTTGTGACCAAAGCATGGATTTCAGATACTCTGTGAGTAGAGGTGATAGCCAACAGAAATGCTGCTTTCCAAGTTAAAAACTTTAAGTCACATATCGCAAGGGGCTCAAAAGGCTTTCGAGTGAGCATATCCAACACAAGGCTGATATCCCACACAGTTGTTGGCTTCCGGATGGGAGCACTTGTGTATAAAGTGCCCTTAAGGAACCTCTTGAACAGTGGTAGCTTTACCAGGTAGAGGGTTCTAACGGGCTCATGGTATGCTGAAATAGCACATAGGTGTGGACCTTTACTGTGGAATACTGAAGACCACCATCAGAAAGGTCCAGCAGGTACTCTAAAACCTTGTTAGGTGGGCATCTAAAGGGGTCCATACAGGTTTTGGAGCACCAGATGGAAAGTCTTTTCCATTGGACTGTGTAAGTCTTCCTTGTAGACAGTTTACGTGCAGCCAAAAGTATTTCAGAGATCCACTTGAGATACCTTGCACCCGTTCACTTCTGTCTCTTGAAGAGCTAGGCCTAAAGGTGTAGGGAGTGCAGGTTGGAATGGACCAGGTGGCTCAGTGTCAACAAGGCTGTCCTGAGTGAGAGAGTCTTAGATTTGCTGAGACTGAAAGTCTGTTCGACAGAGGAAACCGTATCTGCCAGAGCCAGTAGGGAGCCTATAGCATTATCTTGCCCCGTGTGACCCAAACTTGAGCAACACCCTCTGGATGAGAGGGAATGGTGGGAAGCATACAGAAACAGATTTCGCCATGGCAATCTGAATGCATCCTGACAGAAAATGCCATGTCCTGGATTTGTAGAGCAGAATCAAGGCAGTCAGGCGCTGAGTGAGGACACAAAGAGGTCCACATCCTGGGATACCCCACTTGTTGAATAGCGATCTTATGATGTCTGGAGCTAGTGACTACTTGTGAGAGTCTGCCTCTGTTCAACTGAGTTCGTCTGCCAGAGCGTTCTGAACTCTAGGCAGATAGATTTCTTGGAGCAAGATTCCCCTGCTCCAAACATTCCCACACTCTCACTGTCTTCCTGCAGAGAGGGTGAGAGTGTGCTCCTCCCTGTCTGTTGATGTAGTACCTGACTTGTCTGCCTGGAGAACAACTGTTCTGTGACTGACTAGGTCCACTAAGGCTTTCAGACCATGCAAAACAGCTCATATCTCCAATACACTGATGTTGAGATGAGTCTCTGACAGGTCCCAGACACCTTGCGTTTGGATTCCCTGACAGTTGGCCTCCCAACCCAACAGGGGTGAATCTGTGGTGAGGATCACCTCTGGTTCTGGCTGAGAGAAGAAACCCTGGAGGAGGTTATTCTCTAGTGACCACCGTGTAAAGGACTTAACCAAGGTTTTAGTCACCTGAATGGGGCAAGTCAGAGGGTGTGATGCCAGTGACCACTGTGCACTGAGCATCCACTGGGCTGTCCCTGTGTAAGTATGCCAGGGGCACTGTGAACACTTAGGAGGCTATCAGACCAGGCATGCACTGCATGGAGGGGGCTTGAACAGTTTTGCGCTCCATAATGTAGCATGCCATCTCCAGAATTACTTGTAGTATGCTCTCTGGAAGGAAGGCCCAAGCCTGGGTTGTATCCAGAAGAGCGCCTATGAACAGAAATTGCTGGGAGGGTTGTAGCTGAGCTTTCTGGTGGTTCAGTAACCCCCATGAAAGTCAGGAACTGAGAAACAGTAGCTACTGCCTGGTCCATCTCCTGTCTTAATGGGCTTGAAATTAGATAACCTTTCAATAAGGAGAGACTTTGGAGACCTAATTTCTCAGGTACTCACAAAGAACTGCAAAGCACTCTGTAAAGACTCAGTGCACCAATGAAAGCCCAAAAGGCTGGACGCTGAACTGGTAAAGCTGCCCCAACACTACGAAACAGGTATCTGTGGTGGCTGGAGTGTACCAGTATGTGCTGATATGCATCTTGCATATCCAGGGATACTAGCCAGTCCTGAATCTTCAGGTAGGGTAGCACAGAATCCAGAGAAATTATTTTGAATTTTTCTCAGTTCAAAAATGTGTCCAGATTTCTGAGGTCAAGAATGGGCTGTATGCCCAGATTTCTTTGGAATTAGAAAGCAGTGTAGTAGAACCCTGTGTTCTGTTCTAGGGAGAAGAAGGACCTCGGGGTGGTGGCGAATATCAAAATGAATAACTCGGAGCAGTGCAGAAGGGCTGTGGCCCAAGCAAATAAAACGCTGGGGTGCATAGCCAGGGGGATAACCTCAAGGAGCCGAGAGGTGCTTCTTTCACTGTATAATTGCCTGGTTAGACCGCACCTTGAATACTGTGTGCAGTTTTGGCATCCTTACTTAAAGAGGCATATTGCACTTCTGGAATGGGTCCAGAGGAGGGCGACCAGGATGACATCAGGTCTAGGGGAAAAGCCCTATGGGGATAGACTGGAGGAACTCAACCTGTACTCGCTGGAGGAGAGTAGGAACAAAGGAGATATGATCAAGGTCTTCAAGTATCTCAAGAGAATGAATAGGGCAAACCTAAAGGGGGTGCTTCAGCTGAGGGATGAGGGGACCACTAGGGGACATTCATTGAGGCTGATTTGGGGGAGGCTAAGGGGGGGAATAAGGAGACACTACTTCACTGAGAGGGTGGTGGAGCCCTGGAATGCGCTGCTCGTGGAGCTGCTGGCTGTTACAACTGTGGAGGGGTTCAAGAAGGGCTGGGACAGGTATAGGGGGAGAGTTCATCCCAAAGGGGGTAGGAGATCTTGTAGGGAGGATGGGGGGGTGCTATAACTGTGCTCTGGGTAGACATTGATCCCCAAGCAGACTCGACAGACCACAGGGCCTAATCTGCTGGCTATTTAATATGTTAGTATGTTCTGACTCTGGTACTACTTCCGCTGCCCTGTTGCTCAGAAGGCCAGCAATATCCTGCACCAGAAGCTCTTGACATGTGAGCTGACAAAGGTGGTTGCCTTCTTGGCAGATAGTCCAGAGGGGTTTCTGTGAGGTCCAGGAAGTACCCCTCTCGGATGATCCTAAGGACCCACTTGTCATGGACTTCCATTGATGGTAAAACTGGGTCATGTGTGACCCACCCACCACCACCGGGGAAGAGAGGTCTGCCTTGGGCAGCTGAGGCAGGACTGGGGCCAGAGCTTGAGAGTGTGACACAAGGTGCCTTCAGCTTGCACTTTCTTTTCGAGGCAGCAGAGACCGATTTCTGTTTGGGATCCCCTGCATTTGCCATGGAAAGGCTCCTTGTTGTGTAAACAAACATGTCCAGTGTTCTTCTGTGAGTTAAAGAGAGCTAGTCTGGAGGTCTTATTAAGACAGTCTTAAGGGTCATTCTAGTTTCATTAGACACCTTAATGGATTGCTCCACCTGCTGTCCAAACAGATAAGTTCCATCAAAGGGAACACTCATTACCTGCTGCTGAACATCCTAGGTGAAGCCAGCAGTCTGCAGCCAGAAATATCGCCTGATACAAATGCCCGCAGTCGCAGAATGAGATGCAGCATTAAAGGCATCCTTAGAGGCTTTGAGCAGGTGATTGTTGGGACTCAGTACCTTGCTTAACAGTCAGTAAAATATCCTGTTTAGCCTCTGAAACTGGTGGGAGTCTGCCAGAGACTTTAGTTTGCTCCAAAGGATAGCTTCACATTTAGAGAAATGCCCTGGGTAGCTAACTACCCTCATGCTCAGGGTAGCTGAAGCATAGGACCATTTGCCCGTGGTGTCAATCTTGCGTCACTCCCTACTAGTGGGATGAGCAGTGACCTCCTGATGGACAATGGCCTTGTCATTCTTAGCAAGAACAGCAGCATCAGTAATGGGCTGAGTAACATACACTGCTTATTTTTAGGAGCAGCGCATATTCTGTCTGCCTGCGTGGGGACAGCAGCCACGAAGCAGGTCTCTGTCAAATGACATCAGACAAGGTCTCCAGTGTGGGTTAGACTGGAAGAACCAAACTGACTGGCATATAAGGCATGTGTAGGAGGTGCCTGGCTTGGTCAATGGCTGCTGACTCAAAATTCAATGCCGAGTACATATTTCTGAGCAAAGCCTGGAAGGAGAGATCCTCCTGAGGTACAGAAATGGAGTCTAAGCACTCTTGACTGTAGTAACAGTCACTGTCACCGGCTCCAGAAGAGGAAGCAGCTGAGCGGTGCCTGCACTCTGACGCACAGCACGTGTGGGATAGGTACTGCTTCTTTTTGTACTTATGGGAGGACTGTCCTTCCTCCGAGTACTGGACTGCCTGTCGTCAGAACCCCTCCCCAGAGGAGAGAGTGGACCAGATGCAGATTGCTGCCAGAGCAGCCTGCCTCTTAAGGCTCCCTACCATCCTTCATGGTTAACCAATGACACTCAGTAAGGCTGAGAGAAACTAAATTATTTACTAAGAAAAAAATATTTAACTGACAGAAAATTAACAAACTCTAGCTTTAAACACTATAACTGAGAAGAACTGAATGCCGTGTCATGCAGATATGAAGTTCTGACTCCCGGTAGGCAAGCAATGTTGTCAGTGATGCACACTCAAAGGCAGGGGAAAAAAGAAACTGAGACAGTTGGGGGCTGTGGCCGAGGAAAACAAGCAGCAATGTGCACTGGCCGGAGCTGATCCCGACAAGAGAATTTCCCCTGCGAGACAACTGGGACCGCATGAGCCCAGAAGGGCGGCCCCCTAACCTCCGTAGATGAGGTCCCTCTCGAGGGGATGTCAGAGGAGAAGATCGGACCAGCGCTGCGACTCCTCCCTGAACCCTCGCATGTTCCCAGGAAAGGGCACTGCCCTGAATCCAACCACCTCAGCCCTTCGGACTCCGAAAGAGCCCTCTTCCTCATCAGCTGAGGCAACTGACACCCCGCAGCTGACTCTTGAGAGACAGCTGGAGGTGGAGTGCTCTCCCCTGCCTGAGGTGCTCAAGCCGACCCAGAAGTAGGGCTAGCAAGAACTACCACCGGAGGGGATACGCCCCCCAAGGTGACAGATGGATCACCAACTCCAGGTTGCCCTGTGGCGCCACCTGGGGCACCAGAGGACTGGTCGGTGCTACCGACCCTGGAATCGGACGAAGCCATCTGCTCTGTGGAAGGGGGCTGAACCGGAGCCGCTGTGCTGGAGGAAGAAGAATCGGTGGACTTCTGAGAACCCGGGAGCCAGTCTGGGTCAGCCTCAGAATCGTCCTTCCCAGAGGAAGCCCAAACCCAGACCACTCCCTGATTCCTCTCAGCCATGGTGCTGCAACGGCACCACAAACTGGCATCGCACTGCCCATGGTGCCGTCCCCATCCCCGGCACCGCAAATGGAGCCGGAGTCAGAGATGGCACCGGAGGCTGGCCCTGTGCCACCTGTGGTGCTGCCCCAATCCCCGGTGCTGGAATAAGGGGCGGCACTGGCGGGTGGCGCCCAGAACGGCGCCAGCCCGGGCCTGGAGGCCTCAGACCCACGACGCTAGGGGAGCCCTCACCTCGGAGGCGACTGCCTGGACGGTGACTCCGGCCTGGCCCCCTGCACCGTGGGAGGAGTTCCTGCCACGGCAAGGCTAGAACTGGCAGAATCCCCCTCTTCCGCGGGCTGTATAGGTCCAGGAGGGGACCCAGAGGAAGGGTCAAGAACCGTGCTTTTGGCGACCGATGTACATGCCCATCCCCTGAAAGTCGGCGGCGCACATCCGACCATCAACATGCGCAACTCCAGCACACGCTGATCCATGGAGAAACAGGCATCACATCTGTCCATGTCATGGTTCGGTCCCAAGCAGGTAAAGCAGTGGTCATGCTGATCCGTGATGGAGTACAGTCTGCCGCAGGGACACCGACACATCGGAGGCCGACCTGACCTCGAAGATTTTTTCTTGTCCCCTGAATCAGACATGACCTGCTGGAAAAACAAACACCAAAATCGGCACTCTGTGTCGACAGAAAAATAAAAAGGAACGATCTTACCAGTCGACACCAAGGAACTGAGCAGCAGAACTAGGACTGTTGTTTTCTACTGATGGACTAGGCCGCAGCTCACATGCGAGGTCGTGCTTACATGATGGTGAGAGAAGCAGAACTGGGGCTGAGGAGGGGTCGACGACGGTTACTGGCCAGCCCGCGAGCGCCACGCAATACGTCTGTCTCGAGGATGGCGTCGTTCAGACGTCGACTCTTCCTATCGCAAAAACCAAAAAGCTTCCGAGGGGTCCTGATCCTCCGGCTCACTACCCAACAGGGATGAATGGTGAAGACTGACACAGACAAGATCATTGGAAACTGACAAGAACATTCTGTGAGAAAACAACTCTCCTTAACGAGCTCCCTGCGAAGTCTTGTTATAAAAAGAAGAGCAGTATTTTGCAAGACAGAGAGAGAGACTGATATTTGAAACTGAGGAGAAGGACTGTTTTCTCTGTACTGACTGTAAATAGTTATACTGAACACATTTTATTTTCTGTTTTGCTGTTATTGAGAAAAATAAAACGCTATTTGCGAATTTTGAAACTGCTTCTGGTTTTCCTGTGCCTCAACGATGCCAAGTATTTCCAGCTAAAAATTCGGAACAAGAATTTTTTTTTTTTTTTGTTTACTGGATCGGGAGGTGACAGTGTTGCTACAGTTAAAGGCAGCAGAATGGGGAGAGGGGTGGTCAGTAGCTGACGAAGTTAGACACTCTAACGAGAGTTCCACACCAGCAGAACTTCATATTAAACTTTCACTTTTTAAACCCCCTACAAGCCAGAAAAGAACATTTTTTGCTGAGTAGAGTGTGTCATGTGGAGTGACCAGATACCTGTTTTGTCTGAGTCAGTGATGGGCAACCCGGGAAAATGAGCCTCACAAGAGACTGGGAAGGGCAAACAGAACAAGTAGCAGGAGACCCCACCAGAGATTGGCCTGAGCCACATGGCCATAGTACATAATGAACCCTTTGACACAGCCCAGCTTAATGCAGTGAGGGACTTAGGTGTAGGCACTATCAAACAATTGTACATTGTTAGATACAAAACTGAACCTGGTGGAAACTGAAGCCAGAGTCACCACGGAATCTGCACAGAAATCAGCAACGGCTGCAACGGGCTTGATCTCTGAGAACAGACCGATTCAGCTGAGGATCGAGCAACTTGAAAATGATGCCAGGATGAATAATGTGCGACTGCTGGGGATTCCCGAGGGATCCGAGGATTTAAACCGTATAACCTTTGTGCAGAACCATGATTGAAACCAGTTTAGGACTTCAGCTTGACCACTCTGTCTTGCAAGTGTGTAGGATCACCCCATGCCGCAAACCTGCTAATACTGCCGCCAAACAGAGAAGAATAGTATCGATAATTACTGTCGTCCACACATCAGGGAAAGAATTCTGAAGTCCGCTAAGCTAAAGGGACAGTCATGCTAACTGGATGGCACACAGATTTCTTTCTTTCCTGACTTAAATTCACCACAAGGCAACAGCAAAAGTTTTGGGGCAGTCCATTCTGGCTTGCGCCCATTTCTTGCGACTCATCCCAGAATCACGGACAAGTTACCCTATCTGTCACAGTCTGTCGAAACATACAGAAACAAAACTCTCACCACTATCTGTTTCCACACACTCCCCACCTCCCTCGCTGTCTTACCCGCTCTGCGGCTCCACTCCTATACCAGCAAACAACTTTTTTTAATAATGTTCAACTTGACTACATTCAGTCTCGGACTGGTGAGACTGGTATTGCTATGCTGTACTGATAATTTTTTAAACGGAACAGCTGTTTTACTAGCTCCATTTATTTACTGCACTTACAGCTTGTGTCACAGCTCCACAGCTTTCTTCCTACCCGCCCTGCTCGCTCGATAGCCAGCTGTCTTGAAGCACAATACACAGTGCTTCTGCTCCTGGCTCCTTCACTAGATCATGTCTTTCTTCCCGGCCACTCGACTTCTTTCACTCACTGCCTAATGTTATGTGAAGCACATCAGGATTGTGCCTTGCTAACCACTGCTTACACCCTACACAACCTCATTTTACTGAAATAAAATGTGTAAAAAAAAATCAAAAATAATAAAAATAAAGAAATAAAATACAGGAATGAGAAATAAAAAGTAAATCTTCAACTTTTCTGTGTGTGCGTATAGCCATGACAACCAGTTCAAACTAGAGATATGGTGGCCACAGTAGGACAAACATCCTAATGTCAAAAGAGAAACCCATCTCAGTGTAAAGCAGGCGAAGGAACTATTTTACATTAAAACACATTAAAAAT
The DNA here is from genome assembly GCA_016271365.2 of Neoceratodus forsteri. NCBI lineage: Eukaryota > Metazoa > Chordata > Ceratodontiformes > Ceratodontidae > Neoceratodus > Neoceratodus forsteri. Next base: position 332,827,915 of record CM057456.1, on the reverse strand, counting down.
TGAATTTATTTCAGCATTTAAATGTTTTTATTTAAATTTGACATCATAAAATATATAGCCCCATTTTATAAGCTCAGTAAGACATTCGTGTGTGTGTGTGCATTGAACAGATATTACCACACGTGCGGGGTGGAAGGCACTCAGCCTGCAGCCTTGTGTCTCACTACACCCCTGTGTGTGCAGTAATATCTGTTCAGTGCACATCCCGACCTGTCTTATTGCTTACTCGCAGTTCTTGACCCATCTCCAGAGTAACTGCTCTAGTACAACCTTCCTATATTCAGACCCTGCTGCAGCAGACAAAAGACTAGAGCTCATAAAATAAAACTTTTTGCAGGGGGAGCAGGAGGTATAATTTGAAGGTGAACGGGACTGAATTCTTCTACAGGGTGGAAGAGGTCTGACTTTAATTTAGGGTAAATGATACTATTCGTCTTATGCCTACTGAGTTAGTGTTGGTAAGTCGGTGACGCCCGACCCCCCTCTGTTATTTCACTCTTAATTGTATAACATTTGGAATCTCCTTTCCTCCAGTGAGGACCATGCAGGACATGAGGTGAGCCAACGGTTCCAAAATGGCCACCTCCTCGTGGCAGGTGGAGCAAGAACTACAAGTGCATGGTTCGGTGGTGGAAATCTCCCAGACAAGAATGTGTAATCCTTGGAAGGATAAATTGGAGCCTGAGGGCACAAAAAGTAAATCTGTTTCAGGTGCTCCTGTCACGAGCTCGACCCAGGGAGAATGCATTGGAACCTCTGGAGGAAGTCATGAAATAGACACTACAGACTTTGGGCTTAAAAATCAACCATTCATTATTCAGACGATCTCCGGCTTGTCTGATAAATTTGAGAATCTCACCAATCAAGTCGTCATCCTGGAAACTTTTTTTTTTTTTTTTTTAAACTTTCTTTATGGCCCGTTGTCGTCGGCTTACCTGACTTCTCTCTGGCGAGAACACTCTGTACGGTCTGTTCCCGCCTGCCTGAAGCCCCCAGACTCCTCTCCCAGGCATGGGCCCATCTTCCCACCGCATTACCTGGCCGCCTGACCCCCCGGGGTGGGACTGCCAACTTCTCTGGCGCTCTATCTACAATGTAATCGAGTGACCAAGGAGCAGAGGGAGTGCCTGAGGTGGAGCTGGGAGGCCCGACATTGGGCGTGGGGACGGACCACTGGTCCCGCCTTCAGCTATCAGGAGCCAGGGTTTTTCTGCTTTTTCTGTCCTTACCTCCTCACACCTGCGGAGCTTGGATGTGCAGTGATGACCAGCGTCCATCACGCTCAACCCCAGTGCCGTACAGCGGCTTCGCCTGTTCCTTGCTACCCCCCGACTGCCGCCAGAGGTCGCTCAGGAGCAATGCACTGCCCAACGCCCTCCCTGGGAAGGGAGAGCCATCCACCGGATGCTCAGTCCCTCCCCACCCCTGCCGACCCCCAATGGCCTGGGCTCGCTACTGAACCCGGGTCGCCGTCGTGGCACGAGGTGATGCATCTAGTGCCTTAACCCTCTGCGCCACTGGGCTGGCATCCTGGAAACTTTTGATGGATTCTGTCAACTTTTCTATGGCAGAGACTAGTAAGCAAGCTGATGCAATTTTGGGGACAGTGGCCACTTTAACAAAAGAAAATGCACATCTCTGTGCGCACCTTGAAACCTTAAAAATCAAGCTCGCTCTGCCAATATTTGTCTGGTTGGCATGCTGGAAGGGAGTGGGGGGCCCATCTATCCCTGTTTTTAGTGGACTGGCTAACTCAGCAATGTGGGGAATCTGTAGCTAGTCACCCGATACATATTCAAAAGGCATACTGGGTAACTCCACGAGAAGTAGGCCTGACAACCTGGAGGCTCCTTGAGCCATCGCTGTGGTGACAGACTGAGTGAGCAGAAGAGACTTCTCACTGGCTCTAGTTCATCGGAGGCAGCCTCTATTACAAGATAGGCAGAGTGAGAATGTACCCTGATCTACGTTATGCCACACAGAAAAAAAAAAAGATTTGATGGAGTCCAAGCCTTGCTTAGGGCCGCAGAAGTAACCCATGGGGTAGTGTTTCCTGCATGACTTCAGATCGATAACGGAAAGGTGTTTATTTTCTCTGACCCAGCTGTTGTACTGAAATGGGCACAGAAGAACACTGCATCACCACAAGCTTCAGCAGTACAACAGGAGTCCTCATCTAAAGATGAAACAACTTGAACTTTAACTGTAGTGCTATTTTTTGCCCTTAGCTGGGGGAGATAGTATGGTGGGTACGTGGCTTGTCCCCAGGTAAGGTCTTTCGACATAGTTTTTGCATGTTCGTTCGTATTCAGAATGCCTCCTTTCTCTGGGGTGGCCCGCCACCATATTTTAAATGGAATTTTCATGACTCCGTTGGAAAGTGTTAACTTCTTAGTTACTATGTTTATGTTTATCAAGTTACAGTTTGTTTAGAACTTTTTTTAATGTTTAGGCCATTTGTACCTACCTGTTCCATACTTATATGTAGTACATGTAGACAGTGAGATAGCATGGAGTAGTTCTCCTTTCCTCTGTTTTCAGGTGGGGGTGGGGGGGACCTGTGACTCTGACTAAGACTGGGCTTCAGGAACTGATCCATGCAGCTCACGGTCTCTGTTAAACAGTAGTAAATGTTATAGAACTTATGGTGATTATAATAATCGCATGTTTTTCCTCCCCAAAGTCGTATCTGTCGTGCACCAGTCTGAAAATGACACGCTCATAAGTCACATTGTGCTAAATACTTGGCGTTTGAAGCATTGCTTGTGTCTGTATTCGTTGTTAAAAAAATAAATGAATTAAAAAAACGACGGCAGTAGAAACGATCCCTGTATTCCAGCTGGGAAAGGGCTTCCTTTCCAGATACTTTCTCACTGTCAAGAAAAGTGGGAAATGGCAAGCCATTCTGGACCCGAGATTCCTGAACATGCACCTGAAAGTTAACATTTAGAATGGTAACGCTGCAGACAGTGACCCCCCACCCCCACCCCCCGCAAAAGGGCAGTCATAGTGTATGTGGGAAAAACTGTGTTGAGGGGGGCAGAGTACTGTAGAAGCAAGTAACAAGTCTGTTGGCTGGAACATTTTTTTTTTGTGTGTTTTTTGAGCATGTGCTGGGTGCCTCCCATGGCTGTTAACCAATCAGTTTCATTATTTGTTTTAACCTTTGGATAACCGTAGTTAGCCATGGATTGCCTTTTCCTGGGGACTGAATTTTTACTCTGCTTAATCGACTCCACCTCTGAAAAGCTCAATATCACGAGGCATGATTTATTTTATCAGAACTCCGCTGGTTACTACTTGATTAGAAAATGCAGTGTGTAGAACACATTTGCTGTACATATTGATCTGTTTAATTAATTAAATGGACAATGGTATAGAAGTGCTTTAAATTTATATGGTTTAGATTTACATTGTGCCACTAAAGCTAGTAACCACCATAAAATGTAAAAAACTATTTTACACAAAATCTTTATTTTTATTACTGTACTTACTTTTTATAAGCTTGTTAACGTCCTCTTTACTGCAGTGTAAAAAGGGTGACATTGAACCAAATGCCTGTGCAAGTAAAGACTCTCTTAGTATTTTTTAGCTTGGTGTCTATAAGTGGAGACTTCTTCACAAATATAAATGGACTTTTAATACTGGATGCCGAACTCCCAAAGCCGAACCACATTCTCCAGTGCTGAAAGTGGTTTTATTTCTACAGGGTGTTTTGTCTTACAGATTTGTCGTAATTGGTGAGTGGCTGAAGCCTTAGAAGAATTTTTTTTTTTTTTATTAAATTTGGAGCAGTTTTTCATTATGACCCCTAACCCCAGTTGATCTACCCCTGTTAGATGATTTTCAGTGTGACCCTCTAGGCTGTGGTGACTTGTTGGGTGCTACCATTTCCCCATTTTGTACGTGCTTGCAGACCTACCTGAGGACTTAGATGGGTTGCAGTTTAGCTTGCCTTTAGTTGTTTGTGTAGTGAAGAGTGGCTTATGTTTTGTTTTCTTCAGTTAGCCACATTGGCTACCAATGTCACTGGCTACAACCAAATTCTAGAAGCCATAAATACTAGCAACATTCTTTAAAGATCAGCTGACATCTTAGGAAAACTTGTGATATTATAATATTTAAATCCAACTCCATTTATATTTAATGTATTTACAGTATTCCTCTGTCCTGTGTCAAGGGCAAACTGGAAGAGCCCAAGCTGGCCCGCCGGCTTGGCAGTTGGATTTCCGCATGTGACACAGATGACCTGAGTACAGATGTGAGCTCAGGGAGTTGGAGGGCCGGCCGGGGGGAGGAGGATTGAACGTCCGACAGACTGCTGTCCTGGGGGGGGGGAATGGGGAAGCACCCAGTTTGTGAACAACTCCTAGCAGGGGCCAGTGCAGGCGAGGCTCAGTAGTTCTAGGAGGTGTGCCAGACTTGGGCGTGTGTGCCCATATGTCATTGCACTCCACACCTCCCATCACTAAGGGGACAAAAATGGACGTCGAACCCAGTAGCCCAACCCTACGGACCGAGGCCAAGGATCCACACTGCCGCCGGACTACATAACGGCACTGTTCGGAGGGATACTTGGGTGGCTCTTACAGCCTCACCCTGGGGAAATCCGGGTGAACGCCGGTCGAGGTGACAGTGGTCCCAGGGGGATGGGGAGAAGTGAACTGAAGGAGGAGAGTCCGGAGGAAAAAAAAACCTGGAACAGCCCAGAGCTGAAGCACTAACTACTATTGAAAAACAGCTGTTTGAGGAGGTAGGAGAGCTTAAGTTGCATTCACTGTTCACTCATGCGTTTTTATTTCTTCACCCTGCCACCCCCCCCCCCGGGTTGCATCGGTGCAAAAGTGGACACGTGGACACTTACAGAATTGCAGTTAGTCACTCCCTGAGCCTCTTGAGGAACCGTATCAATCTTGGGAATGTGCTGCGGAGCTAGCGGTATAAACAGCCATGGACAGCGTGCACCTAAGTAGTATCTGCCCCTCTCCAGCACGTATTGCATTGGTCCTGAGAGGGGTCATGTGAATTCAACTTGCGGTTACCTCCCAAGGTTGGGGAAGAGCAGACGCGCACTGCAGCAATGCAGAAATCTGCCAAGTAAACATGGCTTTACTCTATTTTTCACCACTCTTACAGTTTGTACCCTTTCTCCTGCATACCTCCTGAAATTTATGTTTACCACTACACCTCTCCTAGCAATTTTGCCTGTGAGCCTCTTTTGAAAATCTATAGGCCTCCCTAAACATACGCCTTTACCCTTGAAACCCTTTCATAATTTCCACTCCTGCCCTTGGTGTAAGTGTCTGCTTCGCTCCTCCTGCAGGATCCAGTAATGTTAATAGCCTTTCGGCTCACTTACAACATTTTCCGGGAATCATGTCTGGCTCCTGCAGACATTGTGGTCCCTCTCTGTTTGGATCTGATCTGGGGTCTCTGATGATCCCACTTCCAGCTGGGAAACCTTTCACAGGCTACTTCCCAAAGTGAAAGCATTTCACTGTACAGGGCCTGTGGATTCCCCCCGTCACTTACCTTGTACGGATGGGACTTCGATGACTTGGGGCCTCAGCTGCAGTTTCGGCTGTTCTGCTTGCTGCTAGGAAACCTTCCACCAGAAACACCCACTACTAGAAGTACAAATATTCCACCACATGGTGCTGGATAGCAACTCTGGACACTTCACTTGTCTAGTGCAAAAGGTGTGTTGGCTATCACCGGATTCCATCTCAGATGGGGTTATAGTACTCTGTGAAGGTTCGGCTGTATGCCTTTGCAGTTTTCCATGCCCCTGTCTGGAACAAGACTGTCAAGTTGCATGTGGTCTATGGGTTTCTGAAGGGCCTGTTGCCGGTGGCCCCTCTGGTTCGCAGACCTGTTCCAGTTTGGGATCTGTACCTTGTGCTTAGATCTCTGCTGAGGGCCTCTTTTTGAGCTTGTGTCTTCTTGTGACTTGAAATATCTTTTCCGACAGACTTTTTCATTGTTGCTGTTACTTAGGCTAGACGGGTGTCTGAACTCCAAGTCTTGGTTTGTTACCCCCATTTTTCTGGTGTTTCACAGGGATAGAGTGGAATTACGCATTCACCCCAAGTTCTTGCCTAAGATGGTGTATGATCTCACGTTACATCAGATCATTTATATTTATTTGTGTTCTACCCTCAGACCCCAGGCAGGGTGCTGTTGTAATCCCTGGACATTGGCAGAACTCTTCGGTAGTACCTGGACCATACCAAGGACTTTGCCCAGTCCTCTTAGCTGTTTATCTTTGGCCCTGGCATCAGGGATAGCCCAGTCTCCAAACAGTGCCTCTCTAAATGGGTTTTCTCCTGCTTTGTGTACTGCTACCGGCAGGTGGGGCAGAACCTGCCAGGTACTATTACTGGCCACCCCACACAGGGCACGGGAGCATCGCTGGCTTGTTTTCAGTCAGCTGCTGATCTGTGCAGGACTGCTACCTGGCATACCATCCATAGTTTCGCTAAACATTACAGTTTGGATGTAATGTCCCATAGGAGGGTGGGTTTCAGCCCTGCTGTGTTGCAAGGCTGAAAGAATGTCCTGGGGTGTTAGTCAGAGGTGAACAGATGTAGAGTGGCCATCAAATTTGGACTGATTTATAGGTTCCAGTAGTTTTGTGAGAGTTTACAAACATGCGAATGGTAGGACAGAAGGCTTGTTGTTATCTGCCATCAAATTCTTTGTTTCTCTGTGGAAATATTTTTGATTCCTGTAAATCTATATCTAATCTTGCCTTAAATGTTTCCTGTCTTTCTGAGTTTACTGTGTTGCTTGGTAGTGAATTCCATATACCCACCACTCTCTGTGAGAAGCAGTATTTCTTACTGGCCGCTCTGAAAGTTTCCTCTTGCAGTTGTTCATTATTGCCCCTCATAGCAGATGGACAGGAAACTGGCTGGAGGGGCATGTACAGAAGGTGAGGGTTGGGGGGAGGTTCATTTATTTTTATTTATTTGTGAAATCAGTTTACAACCTTTGAGCCAGAGGCTCGTTTCCATAGGTACCTCGTCACATTAAAGACATACATAGAGTTTTAGGTTACATAGCACAGGTTTGCTAAAAACAGGCGTTCATCAGAGGCGCCACGTCACACTGAGGTCAGACAAGATACATTTAGGTTACAGGGTACAAGTAATTGAGAACAGGTGTTACACAAGTTGGTATCAAAAATTGAACAATCTAATAGGCATACCATGAAACAGCTGGCACTGGCCAGGTTAGACATAGGTACGGTGTACCGGGAAGAGGTGGGAGGGTTAGGTGGAGAGCCGCCCAGTGGGCATTGTCATGAGAAGTCGAGGTGGAGGCTTCATGTCTTAGGAGAGTCATTAGCGGGGTCCCACAGGGGTCGGTACTGGGCTCACTCCTGTTTAACGCCTATATCTCGGACATCTTAAGCGGTATCGGGAGCGGGATGAGCCTCTTTGCTGATGACTCGAAGCTGTGGGCGGTGGTAGAGGGGGAGAAGGGGAAGCTGGCTCTTCAGGTGGACCTGGAGACACTGGAGAGGTGGTCACGAGCCAGGAAGCTAAAGTTTAATGCTGGGAAGTGCAGGGTTCTGCACTTGGGGGCCAAAAACCCAGCTCATGTATACAGCTTGGGGGGAGAGACACTGCAGGTTTCTAGGGGGGAGAATGACCTTGGGGTGATGGCGGATGCCAAAATGAATAACTCTGAGCAGTGTAGGAGGGCTGCGGCCCAAGACAAAGAAAAAGCTGAGCTGCATAGCCAGGGGATAACCTCAAGGAGTCGAGGGGTGCTCCTTCCGCTGTACAATTGCCTGGTTAGACCACACCTCGAATACTGCGTGCAGTTTTGGCATCCCTACTTAATGAGGGACATTGCTCTTCTGGAGAGGGTCCAGAGGAGGGTGACCAGGATGATACTGGGACTAGGGGAAGGCCCTGTGAGGGGAGACTGGAGGAGTTAAACCTGTACTCGCTGGAGGAGAGACATAATGGGGATATGATAGAGGTCTTCTGATATCTCAAGGGAATGAATAGGGTAAGCCTTGAGGGGGTACTTCAGTTGAGGGAGGTAGGGGCCACCAGAGGACACTCCATGAGGCTGGATGGTGGGGGAGACTGAGGGGGGGAAACAAGGAGGTGTTACTTCACTGAGAGGGTGGTGGAGCCCTGGAATGCGCTGCCCCAGGAGTTGGTGACTGCTACAACTATGGAGGGGTTCAAGAAGGGTTGGGATACGTATAGGGGGAGGGTGCATCTCAGCCCCACTAGTGGGTGGGAATGGGGAACCTTGTGGGGGGGGGGCTAAGAACAGTGCCCTGGAAAGGCACTGATCATCGAGCAGATTCTATAGATCATAGGGTCTAATCTGCTGGCTTCTTAGTATGTTACTTCCACTTTGTTTATTTTTTTAGCCTCAATCTTTGCGTACTACTGGATCCTGAAGGATTTTGTACAGCATAATTATGTCTCCCCTTTATCCTCCTTTGCTCCTGGTTAACCACTTTAAGGGTATCAAGTCTCTCCTCGTGTTCCATTCTGTCCCCGGTTATCATTAATATATTTGCTCTTCTTTGGACTCCTCCTCGTCTATGTCCTTCCTGCGATATGGATTCCAGAACTGGCAGTAGTATGCAGTTAAGGTCTCACATATGCCGTATAAGTGAGTGCCATAGCTTCCCTTGATCTGCTAACAAAGTTTATGTTAATGTAGCTTTATATTTGTACTGTATTTTTAGATGCTATTTCACACTGACACCCTTGTTTGAAATTTGTTAGAATACCCAATCCCCCCTCTTCGTTAACATCATTTAAGTAGTAGCTTACTTGACTTACTCTTTCCTATGTGTAAACACTACATTTATCTTCATTAGTCTTCATGTCCCACTTTGTCACCCACTCGGGCTCTTTTATCCAAGTCCCACCTGATACTTAAGCACGTTCTTCACTGCCTGCTATGCCCCTCGTTTTGGTGTCATCTGCAAACTTACCAACCCAATTTACGGCTCCCTTATTCAGCTCCCTGATATAAATTAGGAACAACAGTGGACAAAGCACAGATCCCTACTCCATCGCATTTCCCTCTTCTGATTCAAGGCCATTTGTCTTAACCTCTGCATTCTTCCCGATAACCGGTTGCCAGTCCAGTTGATCATCTTTTTACTAATCCATGAGCAGTTGAGGCTGTTAAGCAATTTTCATACCTAATAAAGCACTTTGCTGAAATCCAAGAAACAACATCTGCTGGCATCTCCTATCCAAGTTTTTAATGTCTGGCTTGTTAAAAGTAAGTTTGTTAAGCATGAACACACATTAGTGAATCAGTGTTGTATTTAGTCTCTGTATGCCAAATCATTCGTCTCCTTGTTTATTTTTTCCCCAGTAAAGGATTCCATAGTTTTGCATAGAAGAGCAGTCAGACTGGTTTGTAGTTTGTTAGCTTCCTTCTGTCTCCCTTCAACAGTGGAATCGCCATAGCTTCTGTCTTTTCCTCATCTACTGAAGTTGCATGTTTGTAACTTCAGGAGATGAGGAAGTGGCAGAAGCTATAGTGATACCACTAATTCTTGGCCAGTTCTTTTAGGATCATCGGATAAATGTTATCTGACACAGCTGATCTATCTACCTTCATAGCCAATAGCTTGGCAAGCACCTTCATGCAATTGAACATCTTTGTGGTTTTTCTTTCTCCTTCTAGTTTCTTGGCTTTCTTAATGTCCTGTACCATGTTATTTGCACCATGTATCGAACAGAAGTATCTAACTTTTTTATTGATTTCTTTTCCGCATTTGGTGGACCCACTGTCTTGTTTTTCGTTTTGCCATTCACATGTCTGTAGAATTCCATAGTTCTCAATGTGCTCACAATATCCTTTTAAATTATTATTGTAGGCTTTAAAAGACTCTGTTTATCTTCCAAGAATCAATCTTCACCATTGATTCCCACTAGTGGGTCTTAGCCGGAGGGGCTAGGACTCGGCAGGAGCCAGAACTTTTCAGAGGACTAGTGCTGAGGTAAGCAGCAGGCTGCCGGAACCCCTGGATCTCCTCCTCCTTTGAGGTCTCCCAGCAGGTCCCCTAGCCCGGGCAAGGGCCATGCCCTTCCTCGAAGGTGCTTGGCCCCTTTGCCTCTGCCAAACCCTCCCACCTTCCCAGGTCATTCCAGTCCTATGGGGCCCCTGACCTGGGAACAGTTCAGGTCCACGGCTGCACTGTTCTCTGCTTATTACCAATCCATGGACCAGGAAGTGTTTCACCACTCCCCTGTGCAGCCGGAACATGACTCTTCGAACTCGTCAGCTCCCTTGTCTTCCTCCTCTGAGAGAGAGAGAGGGCTCCTCTGTCCACCTTTCCCCTGCGGCTTGCTCTTTCCAGCTATCAGCACTTCTTATTGGGGTTGCTCGACGAGCTCCATATTTCCACCCTTGGAGAACACAATCCTGACCGGTCGGCGCGTGCCTTTTTAGGCAAGTTCAGTGCGGCCAACCTGATGGCTTCCGCCTGGCCTAATCCCTTTCAGGAAGCATCGTACCATGCCTGATGATGTCCCTCAACCCAGGCACCAGCCCCGAGGGACCTCTGCCAGAGGTACTGTGCACCCCTTGGGTCTCCAGGAGCCTTGCCTCACCCCCCACCCCACCCCCGTTGGGTGTGACTCTCCTGGACACATCCACTGAGCATAGAAGCCCAAGGCATGATCAACCCCTAGAACTGGACTCAGCTGAGTTTGATTTTTGGGGAAGGAGCATTCTCGTCGATATGCCTCCTTTTGTGCATTTCTGCTCATCAGGCCCACCATGCTGCCTACAACAGGCACGTGTGGTCTCTGCTAGGTCAAATCCTAGCTTCTTTGCCTGACTCAGAGGCAAACAGACAGGCCATTGCCCTCTCCGCACAGGGCGTAGAGTTAGTGAGGCACCAAGCAAGGGTATCGTACGATGCCAATGACGTGGCTTCCAGGTTGATGGGGACAACGATCTGCATCTAGCGGATGGCATGGATTAGTCTCTCCCGGTTGTCACCCCTGGCCTGGCACAGGGTGACTGCCCTCTCTTTCCAGGGAACCCATCTTTTTTCCCGTAGGGTGAGGCGAGAGCTTCAGGGGTGAATTCCTTCTCCTATGAGGAGAACCTCACCTCACCCAGACCAGCCTCAGGCCTAGCCAGGCCTGCTAGGGTTCCCTCCTCTGGTGTCTCCCCCACTGGAGGCTGAGGGACTTTGTCCCTTAGGGAGATTCTGGGCCCCCTTCAGGGGGCTTGGTAATCACCCAACAGTGATGAATGGTGAAGACTGACACAGACAAGATATGAAAATTATGCACCTACCGTAATTCCTGATTTTTCTGTGTAGCTTCACCATTGAATTCTGCCCACCTTCCCCACTCAGGCCTCAGTCTCTGGGCAATTCTCCTCCTCCCTGTTTGTCTCCCATTTGGACCTTGGTCCATTTCCAGCATCTCCTACCCCCTCTCCTCTGGGGGTCGGGAGTTTTTCCTCCGGGTGGGCAGACAGGGAGGGTCTCTGCTGTTGGGCATCTCCAGAGCCCCCTCTCAGCCCAGGTAAGTCCTGGGATTTTTCCTGCTTCCTCTAGTCTTCTTGAGGGAGTCTGGTAGCAGGAGGGGGCTCTGGTGATTCCCTCAGTTATCCTCCCTCCAACCTCTTTGTGCCTCCATTATGGTTGTTTTTTCCCCTCCTGTTCAAGAGAATATATTATTTGACCCTTCCAGTTCCTCCTCTGGAGGTGCCCCCCCCCCCAAATAACTGAATTTCAGTCCCCTGGGGTTGTTCTCCAGGGACGTTTAAGGTGGTTCTTCTGCCTCAATCGATCTCACAGGAAGGAGAGACACCGACCCGTCCTTAGCCCTCTGGACTTCTTCTGCTCCTCTAAATGGGTGCCATCCTCTGCTCCAAGCCTTGTTTCCATCCTCTGGCTTATCTGGTTCGACCTGTGGTATAACTCTCCGGAGCAGTCCAGGGCGATGCCTCGGGGGCAGTGTCTCCTCTTCCTCCCTTCCTCCTTTCTCTCTCCTCCTAGCCCTCCCTCCTCCACCCCTTCCTTCTCGCCCAGAGATTGGGGCCCTCCTGTCCCAATCCCTTAGGCTTCCTCCTTTCCTGTCCTCTCTTCGGCTTATTCCTCCTTTTAGTTTTACATCCTTTCCATTTGCTGTCCCTCGGGCTCCCTTGCCCACCCTCCCGACCCTCCTTATTTCTCTGCCTCTCTCTCCGATGTGCAGAACCGGGGCTGAGGAGGGGTCGACGATAGTTACTGGCCAACCTGCGAGCGCCACGTAATACGTTGGCCTCGAGGGCAGCGCCATCCCGATGTTGACTCCTCCTATCGTTAAAAAAAAAAAAAAAAGCTCAGACGGGGTCCTGATCCTCTGTCTCACTACCCAACAGTGATAAATGGTGAAGATACACAGAAAGATCAGGAATTATGGATTACGGTAGGTACATGATTTTCATTTCTTACAGGTGCAGCAAAAAGAACATAATGACCCAGAACTGACCTTTTGTTGACAGCTCCGTAAAGTTTGCACACCAGCATCTCAGTTTAACCCCTTGAGTTCCAAACAGTTTTCTGCAATCATTTCAACAGTATATCTATATACAGTTTTTTTTTTTGTTGTTTTATTTTTATCACAACAACATTATTTGTCAGCTCCTCCATGGACCCAGCAGGGGCTACAACCCCCCCAGGGGTACATCCTCCGGCCCATCATGGGTCCTGCTAGGCCCCAGTATTTTCCTTCATTTTTCACCCTTGCCCCAGCGCAATGGGTACCAACAGCCGTCTCCACCTCCTTGGAAGCAACCAAGCACACCTGGGCACAGGTTGAACCCCTCTTGTGCTGACGCAAGTAGCACACAAACCCTCCCCTCCCCCCGGAGGAAGGAGAGCAGTCCTCTGGACGCTCAATCCTTACCTCCCCAAATGACCAGAGTCCTTTCCTGAACCCGGGTCGCCGGCATGGTGCAAGGTGTGGCGTCCAGCGCCTCAGCACCACTGGGCCGGCTTATCAATATACAGTTTTAAACAAAGGGATCCCAGTATCAGTGACATTTCCACATAAACATTCACATATACTTTTATACCTCCAGGTATGCAAGGGGGGAAGAAAAGACAGAAATAACACAGGAAGGCAGAGCGATAGCAAGAGGTAGAGAATTGCAAAATCATCAGAGTGATCAGTTCCTAGGTCTCACGAGAAAAATTTGGTTGCACAACCAGACAGACAAGAGACAGAAAAGGAGAGGATAGAACAGACCCTTGCATTTAAACTCTTTCTGCATAACAAACGGGGCAGGGCCTTATTCAACCCTGTCACACTTGGTTTGACTTAACTTCAGAAATGTAAAAAATTGTAGGGTTAAGCACAGTCTACCTCAAAGACCCACTGGTCTGTGGTAACTGTTTCTATTCCTGGAAATCGCAGGACTTGCTGGTGATAAGACAACAGCAACATGGGCAAAACTGTCAGAGGGCAGGGCTTTGCCTGGGCTGGTGCAGCTGATGCAGACTTCGGCTTGCTCCTCTTCTACCTCTACCTGTGCCCTCTGAGTAGGACATTCATGCTGCACATAGGGTTTGCCATAAGCAGCCCTTCCCATACCTTCCCTACTATATGGTCTACAGGAGGATGGAGACTTTTTCTGTAAAATTTTTGAAAGCTGATTTCTGCTCACTAACTTTTTTCATGCAAGTCTCTGTTTTGCCTCCAAAGAAGAATGGCCCTCAAATGGAAATTCTTAATGCCTTATTCTGTGTGGCCTGTGTCAGGCTGACCTGTGCCATATACATCTTCTAACTGACGCTGCATTTGCAAGAGCCTGAGAAGTAGTGTCATTCATGTCTATGGTCATTTGAAATTAGTATTTTGCAGCTCCCAGGACAGTTTTTCACAGTACGGTATGTGCTACGTGCATCTGTTCCTGCAATGGCAAACTGTCACACATAGGCAGAACTGTATAATATACAGCCTGCTGATAGTGTGCCATACAGCTTAGATAGGCTGCCTGCCTCCACATTAGTGCTGAGGTAGTATGCACCTTCCTTCACTTGTGGTAGAGTTTCCTGGACTCCTTGTCTGGAGGGAAAGATGCCAGAGGAACCTTTACCTTCTCACAGGCATCTGCTTGAACCACTTTCTCATGGTCAGGGTGGGCACAGAGGAATTCAGAACCCTCCCTGTCCACCAAATATCTTTTTTCACTTTTTTGTCAATGGCCAGCGCTGAATATGGTGTGGCTTGCACCTTATTAGTGCCTTTTCTCAGGAACTTGTGGATGGGAACCAAAAACCTTTTTAAGTCAGCGGAAGCATATTCATAAATTCTGCCTCCTCTATATCCAGTTCAGATTAAGTGGATGGGAGATTCAACAGACTAGCCATTTGCTAATGAAGGTATGAACCGAAACCTTATTAAGGGGATATCTCAGGCTCAATCAGTTCCTTCTCTTCTTCCTCCTTGACCAGACACTGTACAAGGTACTGAGTACAAAAGGAGGCAGCAACAGGGTTCCCCATAGCCTGCATGACATGGAAAAACTGCCATATCTGCTTTACGTGTTCCAGAGTGGGCACTCCTCTGTCTGGCACTAGTTGCTTTCACTCCACTTTCAGACAGAGAAACTATGGTATGTTCCTCCTTATGCTTCATCTTTCCAGATGTTCAAGGTAACAGCTGGTCAGAAGATCTTCTGTGTGTTTTTGCTATCACTGACATCAGGACTACCTTAACAAGAACCCTATGCTCTTTACTGGGATCAGTGGATGACTTTGCAGTTTTGTCCATCTCCTTTGACAGAGACGGATGGTTGCAGCATTTTTCATCCCCTTTTGAATTCAGGGGCTGTTGAGAGCAGCGGGAGCAATATGATGTGTGGTTTCCTCCATCAGAGAACCCCACTAATGTTAGAAACATAGACTTGGTCGCAGTGCTCCAGATAACTTTTTAGGCCAGTAAGTAAAAACTTCCCAGTTTTCCAAGCTGGTAGTATTTCGGTATGCCGGGTAGTATTTAGCGATGTGGTCACACTGTTTTGGTGGACTGAAGTGCGAATGCGCAAAGTCCGTGGAAACACCTGGTCATGATGATACTACCCAGGATTCTACACAGGGCATAAAATACGCTGATACACCCCTTAACTGGACCACTGCTTAGTCGGCAGAAAAGGACCATTTAGCCCACCCAGTCTGTCTAGATACTCCTTACCTAATCTGTCTCCGCAGACCCTAACTCATTTCTGGTGACCCTCCCACCTCCCTGCCAGTTTTCTATTACATCCTTGCATGTGATGCCCCTCCACAAAAGTGGTCCCAAGGATGAGTGAGGGAATTACAGACCAGTCAGTCTGACCTCAATCGTGTGCAAGCTCACGGAGACCATACTTAAGGAGAGGTTGGTAGACTAACTAAAGGAGCATGGTCTCAGGATGCGAGACAGCATGGGTTCATTTGGGGGGGGGAGAGAGAGATTGTGTCAAATGTATCTGATTGACTTCTTTGACTGGGTCACTAAGACAACAGACAGAGGCCAGGCAGTAGACATCCTCTTTCTGGATTTTAACCAAGCCTTTGACCCTGTGCCCCACAAAAGGTTGATCAGGAAGTTGGGAGGATCTTGGGGTTGGGGAGAAGATGACCAAATGGGTGGAAAACTGGCTGAGGGACAAAACCCAGAGGGTGGCTGTGGGGGAGAGTTATCTAGTACCAAAGAGGTTACCAGTGGTGTCCCGCACGGCCCGATGTTGTTCTTCATCAATAACATTGGGGATGGCATATGGGGAAAATGTGCCTATTCGCTAAGGACAACCTCTACACGAGAGTGGACACAGCTGAAGGGATATAAGACCAACATGATGATCTGGAAAACATGGGGAGGTGGTCTGGGATCTGGCAGCTTGGCTTTAATGCCAAGAAATGCAAAGTTATGCACATCGGAGCCAAGAATCCCAGGACAGAGGACTACCTGGGTAGAGTCCAGGTATCTGTATCAGAGAAGAAAGCCTTGAACAGGTCACTGGTGAGGCCACATCTAGAGTATGGAGATCAGTACTGGTGCCCACACCTCAGAAAGGACATTAACCTGCTGGAGAAGATCCAGAGGAGGGCTACAAAGATGACAGTGGATCAGCAGGGTAAGGCATATGAGAGGTTGAGGGCACTGAACATGTACTCCCTGAAGGACAAGGGAGGGGGACATGATTGAGACCTTCAAGTGCTTGAATGGGATAAATAAGGTCAGCTTCAAGAGAGGCTGGAATAGACACTGGGGGAAGGTAAGGATCATGGGTAGGGAGGATGGAAAGGCTGGGAGAAGTGGGGGGCAAGGTCAGTAACTCAAGCTCTGGATCCTGCAATACGAGCAGACTACATAGACCAAACGGCCTTCTTCTGTTGGCTTTTTCATACGTATCCTATGTGCATCCCACGCAT
The DNA here is from genome assembly GCA_016271365.2 of Neoceratodus forsteri. Classification (NCBI taxonomy): domain Eukaryota; kingdom Metazoa; phylum Chordata; order Ceratodontiformes; family Ceratodontidae; genus Neoceratodus; species Neoceratodus forsteri. The sequence goes on along the minus strand of CM057456.1, from coordinate 332,811,495 downwards.
GCTTGAAGGCCCCCAAAAAACTGTTTCTGCCTCCTTTCTGCTGGCATTCTGTTCCAGGGGTCTTCCACCCTTTCAGTGAAGAAATATTTCATCACTTCTCTCTTAAACCCCCCTGCCCCCGCTTCACTGCATGACCCTGGTTCTGGTGCTTCTTCTCATTTGAAAGAGACTCCCCTCCAGCACCTTGTTCGCCCCAGTGAGGTAGTTGTTAGTCTCTATCATGTCACTTCTCGCTTTCCTCTCTTTCAAGGTGTACACGTTGAGATCACTCAGTCTCTCCTCATAGGGCTTCTCGTACAACTCAAGCACCATTTTAGCTGCCCTCCTCCGGACTGCCTCAACCATGTTTATGACCTTTCTGAGATGCGGCCTCCAAAACTGGACAGAGCATTCCAGGTGGGGTCTTACCAGCAAGTGATACAATGGCAACACCACCCTCCTCCTCCCGCTGAAGACACCCCTCCCTAAGCATCCTAGCATCCCGCTGCTTTGTCACATTTCCGTGCCATTTTTAGGTCATCAGATATGATAACCCCTAAGTCCCTTTCTTGCCTAGTGACCATCAGTACCACCCTCTCCCATCCTATACTATGCAGCAGGGTCCCTATGCCCTAGATGCATGATTTTGCACTTTCTGGCACTGAACCCCAAGTGTCATGCTTTAGACCACTCCTCCAGCTTCCCCAGATCCTTGCGCATCACTCCCCACCACCCCCCAAGTGTCCACCCTATTGCAGATTTTGGTATCATCTGCAAAACGGCATACTTCCTCTCCAGTTCCTCAGCAACATCACTTAAGACACTGAAGAGGACTGGTACCAGTACCAAGCACTGTAGTACCGGGCTGGTCACTCCTCCGTCATTTAATGAATGGTGTTCATCACCTCCCTCTAACTCCTATCCATTAACCAGTTTCTAACCCATTTCACCATCTTGGATCCAAACCCTCAGGCTGCTCAGTTTCTTTATCAGCCTCCTGTGTGGTACAGTGTCAAAGGCCTTTCTGAAATCCAGATAGGCCACATCCAGTGCCCTCCCTTGATCTATTTCCCTGGTCACTGAACCAAAGAAATCCATCAGAGTCATTAGGCATGACCTCCCCATGTGAATCCATGCTGCCCGTGGTATTGCAGCCCATTGGATTCAAGATATTTTATCAGTCTTCTCTTTAGCAGGGTTTCCATTAATTCCCCCACCACTAAAGTAAGACTGACTGATCTAAAGCTGCTAGTATCCTCTCTACTCCTGCTTTTATGTAGAGGGATATCAGCTCTTCTCCAGTCCACCAGAACCATGCCTGTTTCCAGTGAACCATTGAACACGGTTGTCAGTGGGGCAGCTAGCACCTCCCCAAGTTCCTTTTGCACCCTTGGGTGTAACCCATCTGGTCCCATCGGCTTTGTCTGCCTTCAGAGCTGTAAGTTCCTTCTGGACTCTCCTCTGAAAATGGACTTGTGCTCACCCCTTCTCCCCCAGTTCCTAATACTCCCTGGTGGTCATGGTCCCCCCCACCCCCCGTGAAGACTGAGCTGTAGTACCGGTTTAGGATGGCAGCATTTTCTTGGTCCTCTTCTGTGCAGTCTCCCCTTCTAATCCTCACTATCCTTCCCCTTGCTTTCTTCTTCTTCTCACTTATGTATCTGAAGAAAAATCTTATCCCCCTTAGTGATCCCTTTGAGAATTCTTTCCTCTGTCTGCACCTTTGCTTCCCTCGCCACCTTGCCTGCTTCCCTCTACTTTACTAGGTATACCTCCATGTCCTTGTCCCTCTATGTTTCCTTATACCTTCTGAATGCCACCCTTTTTTTCCTTTACCACCTTGGCCATCCCCCGAGAGAACCATAACAGTCTTTTTTTCGCTGCTTTTACTCAGTTCCTTCGTGCAGAGACTGGCTGCTTTAATTATGCCCTCCCTTATTTTTGCCCCACTTTATATCTTTCCCTCCCTGGCAAATCTCGCCCCCCACCCCACACACACACACACACACACACACACACGAGACAGTTTCTGAGCCAGCCTCCTATTTCTTTGAAATCCACCCTCCTGCAGTCCAGAACCCTCATCCTCATGTGGTTGCCTCTGTTCCCGTCTTATGTTAAACCATACTGTATAGTGATCAACTGCCCACTGTTACGTCCGCAATGCAGTCCCTATTTGTAAGCACCAGGTCCAGCACTGCCCTACCCCTAGTGGGTTCAATAACTAGCTGCCTGAAAAAAGCCCCTTGTAGCGAGTCAAGGATATCCCTGCTCCTTGCTTCAGCTGAAAGGCTCTGCTCCACATTTGACAGACTGAAGTCATCAACTAGCAACACCTCCTCCTTACTTGCCATCCTGATGATGGTTTCCCCAAGTGCTATATCCAGCTTGGTACCTCTGGACCTAGCCAGCATTGCCACCCCAACACTCACAGCTGGGGGAAGCCTGGGCAGTGAGGTGGCACTCAGAGACCTAAGGGTCTGGTGAGGTGTCCATGGTTCCCCCAAGCAGGGCACATTTTCTTTCATTCCATGCCATGATGCTATGTTTAGTGTTGACCAATCAATACAGTATACTATTTTTATCAATTTCATTACCTACTTTCTTAGTACTGTTTGAGTCAGATCACAGTACTACAGAGGCTCAGAGAGAAACAATGCAGTGAGTGACTGTATGGGTACCAAAGATAGCTGAGAAGGCTAGTTCTTTATGTGGAGGATTAGTTAATTTATTTTAATACTTTTAATTTTCGCACTGGCTGCAAGAAAAAGTTACTTACCATAGTAACCTTGTTTCTCCCGGGGATACTCCAATATTCCTAACTCTTCTGCAGTGTGCCTTTAAGCCAGATCTGCTCTGAGACAGAACGTTATGCTAATGATGGAATCACTGGCATGTGCCACTTTTTCAAATGCTGCCACCTATCAACTGCCTACATTCTAAACCTCAGATTTCATGGACGCCTGTAAAGACAGGGCCCAAAAGATTTATAAATCATTAAAATTCAGAATTTAGAAGTCCCATAACCAGCCTCCAACTGGAGGAAGAAAAATGTTTAGATATATTCAAAAACAATATAGTCTCCAATGTCAGAATCACATGAGAGGAGAAAAACCACTGAAACTAGTTTCAATAAAAGCCAGAATGTGGAATACATACCCTAAAGGTACAGCATGGAATGCAGAAGTCACTGGTTCTGGTAGGGGAGGCAGAGTGGGGGAGTTATGAATATTGGAGTATCCCCTGAGAGAAACAAGGTTACTATGGTAAGCAACTTTTTCTTTTCACCTCAGGAACACTCCAATATTCCTAACTCTTCTGCAGACTAAGAAGCAGTACTTTTGGAGGTGGGAACAGAACCTATTTTGAAAACAGGCTTTGCAGGACAGCTGTGTCAAATCTGGCATCAGCCCTAGCCTGCATATCCAGGCTGTAATGTTTGGTAAATGTGTGAACTGTCCTCCAGGTAGCTGCTTTACAGATATCCAGCAAAAAGAGGGACATCCCTGGCAGCTGCCAGTGTGGCAGCTGTCCCTCTTGTGGAATGGGCTCTGAGCCCTGCTGGGGCTTCTTTGCCCGCTTTGGAATAACAAAATTGAATACACTGAACAATCCAGTGAGAAATGGACCTTTTAGATGCTGGATTACCCTTTCCCACATCCCCGTAAGTGAGGAAAAGTTGTGCCTTGTCCTGCCTGTGGGGCTTAGTAGCTGTCATGTAGTAGCTCAAAGCTCTCTTGACATCAAGACTATGCAATCTACGTTCACCAGAAGAAGAATGCTCAGTGAAAAACACAGGCAGAGTGATAGTTTGGTTTAGACGAAAGTCAGAAACCACTTTGAGAAGGAATTTCCTATCAGTTTTAAGGACAACTTTATCCATGTGAAAGGAGATGTAGTCCTGCCCAGTGCATAGGGCCTTAAGTTCACGGATTCATCTGGCTGAAGTGATGGCTACCAAAAATACTGTTTTCCATGTAACACACTTCAGAGGTAGTGGAGACAAGGGCTCAAATGGGGGACCCATGAGCTTAGCAATACAAATGTTGAGATCCCATGCTGGAACCGGTTCTCTGAGTGGTGGGTGCAAGTGAGACAGACCCTTAAAGAACCTTTTTAAAGATGGGGTTCGATGCCATAGAGGTAGTCTTACCTGCTGAGGTATAAGCAGAGACTGAAGCCAAATGGATCTTCAGTGTATAGGACTACAATCCCAAAGAATGCATGTAAACCAGATAGTCCAATACAAGTGGCACTCCTGTCTGTGCTGGCACTATGTGCCTGGTGGAACACCAAATAGAAAAACTTTTCCAATTTACAGCACAGGTTCTCTTAGTAGAGGGTTTCCTATACCCCCTTAAAACATCCATGACCCCTTCAGAGAGGTGTAAGCCAGCATATTCTGGGTCCTCAAGAGCCAAGCTTTGAGTCTGAGTGACTTGAGGTTCGGGTATAGAAGCCTCCCGACTGGAGGTCAGCAGATTGTGTCTCCTGGGGAGGTGAACTGGTTTGTCCACTGACAGAGAGCAGTAGGGGATACCATGGCTGTCTGGCCCAGTCTGGGGCTACCAGTATCATTGTGGCTGACTGAAGCCTGAGCTTGAACAGTACCCTGTACGCCAGAGGAAATGGAGGGAAGGCATACAGGTACTTTCCTGACCAGTCCAGAATGAGAGCATCCAGGAGAATTGAGCCCACAGCTGGAGGTCTGCAACAGTACTGTGGGAGGTGGTGACTCTGGTGGGAGGCAAACAGATCTACCTCTGGAATGCCCCACCTCCTGAATATGGTTTGCACCACGTGCCTGTTCAGGGACCATTCATGATGGGCCTGGCTGATTTGACTTAGGGCATCTGCCAAAACACTGTCCTCGCCTGGCAGATGACTTGCCCGTAGAGAGACTCCTAGGGAGTAAGCCAAGGTCCAGATTGGCATTGCTTCTGTGCAAAGAAGACTTGACCTTGTTCCCCCTTGCTTGTTTGTGTAATACATGGTGGTGGTATTGTCTGTTCTGACTTGAACCACCTTCCCCTGTATCAGTAGTGTAAAAACTTGCATTGCCAGAAACACTGCCCTGAGCTCCAACAGACTGATATATAGGAGAGACTCTGCACTTGACCAAGTGCCCTGGGTAGTGTGCTCTGCCAGATGGGCCCCCATCCTAACAGGGGCGCATCTGTTGTGAGAATTACTGAGGGAAGCTCCCTTTGGAAGGGTACCCCGTCTCTGAGGTTGGCTTCATCCTTCCACCACTGGAGGGCCTGGATGAATGTTTTCATTACTGGGACCAATTCTGAAAGGGGATCCTTTCTCTGAGACCAATGAGCCCTTAAGTGGAATTGAATGTCTCTCATCTGAAACCTGGAACCCATGACTGTGCCTGTGGCACCTGCCATGTGTCCCAGGAGATGAAGAAATTGCCTTGCGGTCCTTGGCATATTCAGCTTGAAAGAACCTGCTAGTTGTAAGATGCTTTTTACCCTGTCCAGCAGTAGGAAAGCTCTGCCCTCTTTGGTATTAAGTTCTGCTCTTATGAATTGCAGAACTTGTGTGGGAAGAAGAAGAACTGACTTTTCTAAATTTAGCAAGAACCCCAAGGACTCCAGAAGTTGCAAGGTGAGCTGAAAGTGCTCCCTTAACTGCTGTGGAGACTTTCCACCACTAGCCAGTCATCCAGGTAGGGAAATACCGTGACACCTTGCCTTCGCAAGTGTGCCACCACCACTGCCAGACACTTTGTGAATACCCTTGGAGCTGAGGCGAGACTGAATGGCAGGGCTGAGAACTGATAGTGACCTGAAGGGAGTCTGAATCCGAGATACTTTCTGTAACACTCCCTTATGGGGATGTGGAAATAAGCATCTTTTAGGTCCAGGGATGCCAGCCAGTCCCCTTTTTGGAATATTGGCAGAATCAGAGACAGTGTCACCATTTTGAATTTTGGTTTTGTTAAGTGCCTATTGAGGACCCTTAGGTCTAAGATAGGCTGCAACTCCCCATTTTTCTTTGGTGTAAGAAAATATCATGAGTAAAGCCCTTTTCCCCTGTGCTGTGGAAGCACTGGTTCCACTGCTTTTAGCAACAGCAGGTTCCGAACCCATTTTTCCAATAGCTTCCTTTCCAGAATGGAAGCTGGTTTGAAAGCTCTTGTTTTTTGAGAGGGGAAGGACTTGAAATTTAGGGACAGTCCCTGACCCACTATCTCCAGGACCCACCTGTCTGTGGTGATATTTTTCTAGGCCTGGAAATAATGGGTCAGCCTGCCCCCTACTGGAAGAGGGGAGGTGGCCTGAGAGAGCAAGTCAGGGATCTTGCTTGGCTTGGGGCTGAGTGTGGGAGCCACGTCTGGAACCCCTCCTGCCCAGACCTCTAAAATATCCTTGCTGGGGGTATTGAGGTACCTGGGGTACAGTCATGGGCTGGTAAAAAGGCCTGGTGTGAAACTGTCTGCCCCTGCCTCCCCTATTGTAGGAAGTGGCCTTTTCTTTGGCAGATTTGCTCCTAAAGGTGGTTTTATATTCATCCACCTTTTTCATATAGGCCTCTGTGTGACTCCCAAAAAGGGAGCCACCCTCCACAGGAAAATCCAGGGCCTTATTTTGAGTGTCCTGTGTGAGATTTGTGGCTCTCAACCATGCAAACCTCCTTTGAGCAATGGTATTAGCCATCCACCTGGCAGCAGTGTCGTTGGCATCTGCTGCCATCTGAAACTGGTATTTGGCAGCTTCCATGCCAAACCTAGCAGTTTCAGCTAGGTCTGCGGATAAGGTGGATGGAACTTTATCAGCCACAGTCAGCACAGACTGCCAGAGAGTCTTCTGGTATTGAGCTACATAGGCCTGGAAATTAGCCTGCCTGATGACCAGTGAGGCTGACAAATAGCCCTTCTTGGCCTTACTGTCCATTTTGCGAGAGTCCTTCTCTGGAGGGTGAGAGGGACTTTTGCCTTGTCACAGGCAGCAGCTTGCACCACCCCCTGGTGATCAGGGTATGAATAAAGAAATTCAGCCCCTTCCCTGTCAAGCTGGTATTTTTTTATCCAGCCTTTTATCCAAAGGAGGGACAGACCCAGGTGTCTGGAGGAGCTTGAGAGCATCCCTTTAAAAAAAAAAAAAAAAACTTATTAATAGGGAGCAACAGCTTTTTGGTGGGTGTTAACACCATCATTTCAAGATATTCAGCTTTCTCCTCATCCTCTACCACCTCTGTGGTAGAGATGTCCAAAGCATCCACAATTTTCCTAAGAAATGAAAAATGTGAAGAGTAATCCTCAGAAGACCTGGGGGAGAGCCAAACTCCTGTTCAGGGGAGACCACGGGCTCTACAGGCTCCCCTTCCTCCTCCTCTTCACCAAAATCTTCCTGAAAAGAAGATTGGTTGGAAGCAACAGGGGTCTGAACTGGGGGTTGCGGATCTGCAGGCAGCAAACCTTGCAAGGCTTGCAGAATTTTAAAAGCCTGTGCTATTTCTAGAGGAGAAGGCATGGCAGGCAGCACCACAGATGTCCCCTTAGACTGACCAGCAGGGGGTTCAGTGTGCTTTGTCTTTTTAGTCTTTTTTGCTGGAACTGAAGAGCTAGCCGGTTCAGCCAATCATTTTGTACCTGTATCGGGGTAGAAGTAGTGGGTACTGTGGTTTCATCCACAGCCCCAGAGGGTATCGGCTGGTCAGTGCCAGAGGGACCCTTAGGAAGAGGTACTTTCTTTTTCAACCTTTCCAGATGTTTTTCAGGTGTCTTCTCAGGAAAAGTTTTGCATACCTCACAATCTGCATTCAAATGGTCAAAACCAAGGCAGATGACACAAGAACTGTGTTTATCTGCCTTGGCAAAGACCGCTCCACACTCTGTGCAGTTTTTGAAACCGGGTTCACTAGTCTTTTTCTTCGGTTTTTCTGACACAGTGGAAGAAAAACTGCAACTGCAATAAAATATATAATTTGAAAGAATTTTTAAAACAAATCGATCGGTTACGGTCAGTTCAGGAACCGATCGGAGAACCAGGCGGAACTGGGAACTGATGAAAAAAGGAACCGGTATTAGGTGTTACACAAATAAAATAATTTTTAGCTTTTTACGTAAAATAAAAGTAAACTGGGGGAAAAAACCTTGGTTTCTCATCGGTTATACCGAACCGTGAGAAACCGAGAAAAACACCATAATTTAACTAAAAATACTAACGGCTACCAAAACAAACACTAGATAAGTGCAGTAGTTTAAAATAAAATAAAAGTTATACTTAAGTTTTTATTTTCTAGGTATTTGTGACGAGATGTTGAGGAGAAGATCTCCAAGCGTCTAGTCTTGACAGGCGGAGAGAGAAACCTGAGGGTTAGAATGTAAGCAGTTGATAGGTGGCAGCATTTGAAAAAGTGGCACATGCCAATGATTCCATCATTAGCATAACATTCCATCTCCGGGCAGATCTGGCTTAAAGGCACACTGCAGAAGAGTTAGGAATATTGGAGTATTCCTGGTGTGAGAACACTAGCTCAACAGTAGATATGTATATATAAAATAAATGATGGGTAAGGGTGGCATACAAGGAAATAAACTTATTGAGGGAGCTAACCAGATCATAAAGCCACGAGTCCGAAAGACAAGTCAGTGAGATTATTTTAGAGTATAGCAGACCTATTGTATACAATGCTTGGTTACTTCTTTTTTTTTTTTTCAATTCTTTATTTTTTCTTGGCAGGTCCACTCATCCATCCGCCCTAGTCATGGCCCCCCGAGGCTTCCACCACCACCTACAGCGCCATCCACCAGTTACCCAAGTGGTGGGGCTACAACGGTTCCCCAACTGCGCTGCTGGACTAATGACTGGTCGGGGATTGCGCGGGCGGGCGATCAAGCCCTGAGGAGGGCTTCACTTAGATGGTGGACCCTGCCCACCTACTTCTTTTTCCTGTGTTCTGTAGGTGGGGACATGCAATGACGCCTGCATCTGCCCCACCTCCCCATTAGCGGCGCCAGTAGGCGTGAGTGTCTCCCTGGCCTCCGCCAGGAGTCCTCAGTGTGCTCGACACTTCCCCACCCACCCCTGGAGAAAGAGAGCCGTCCATAGGATGCTCCATCCTTCTCTCCCCGCCGACCAGATTTACCCCGGTCCGCTCTCGAACTCCACATCGCCGCGCCGCAAGCAGAAATCCAACCGCCGCGCTTGGTGGGCCGCCGTTACTTTAGTTTTGATCACAATGGTAGATACCCAGAGGGTATACAGGATAATAAATGTTAGCCACCTCTTGGGGGAAGAGTCCCATCCATGTAAATATATTATGTGTACAGTTCCTGCTGAGCAGGCTGTTTAATGCTAAACCAAAATTTTACACCTTAATGACTTTGGCAGTGTTTCCTGAAACTGTGCATGTGCCTTCAGGGTGGCAAGTCTTTATGACCCAACAAGTTTCATGATGGCCACTTGTCTGGATTCCAAGATCCGGAATGTGGAAAAGCCTATAAAAATTCACTTTTTGGCCTTTTGAGCAAAACCCGTGTCCAATTTTGTTCCACATTTTTCTGAACAGAAGCAGATCAGTAAAGGGCGTGCCTTCCGAAGGTTTTGTAAAAAAATATTAATTGGTTCTCAACTTAAGAAAGATTTTACAGCTTGGCTTCCAAGCATGCTCAGTAGGGTTTTCAAGATAGTGATCTGGTGTGACCAAAGAATGTCTGGGCACGAGGCAATTTTTATTTTGCAAGAAAATTTTTTTTATGTTTGCAAGAAAATTGTTAAAGTTGTGAGCACCACCACCTTGTTATTTCGTTTGGGGAAAAGAGTTTTAGAAACTCATAAAAATGATGCTTTTTCAAAAAACAAACACCTGAACCTACTAAACAGGACTTGTTTATCTAGATTCCTGAGACTGAAGAAAAATGACCCACAAATACATTTTCTGGGCACCCTAAAAATCTTTTTTCCCCCATTTACTATGCTTTATGTTGTGGGTCCTGCCAAGGGCTCGGCCCAGCTCTCCCCAGTCCCCCACCTTGCCCACCCCCAGGACTTACCTCTTCCTGACTATACCCCTGGATTCCCCACAGGGCGGAACCATCTTACAGACGTGAACTCTCATGATGCTGGTACAAAGTTACCAGCAGGGGTCACATACCAGCATTGCCTCCCAGGCTTACCCCCCAGGGTGAGGCATGAGGTCAGGTCATACTCGACAGACAACGGGACTAGGTCACCATTGGGAGTGGCGTGGCGGGCAAATGGGGTCGGAGGAGCGGCGCAACATTAATGGAGGCTGCAAATTTTTTTAACAAAGGACCCCGGGGGGGTGTGGCGTGCAATGATGTAAATGCGCTGAAGCACAGTCTATCATGCCTCCCACCCTGTCTAGGCATTGGTAGCTGCTGATTCCCCAGGCTCCACCAGGGGTCAGTCGGGCACGGAGTACTTGCCAACCCCCGGAGGAGAGCAGTCAGGGGGATGCTCAGTCCTCCTCCCCCCTGCTGGCCCTTCGACTCTCAGATACATTCCCAAACATGGGATGTCAGCGTCACAAGTGGTAATCTTACCATTGCACCAGCGGGTCGTCCCACCCTGAAAATCTTAGGTCACTGGCTTATTGAAGCTGCCAATTCTTGTGTTGCAAGCTGAGAATTTTATGTTGCAAACAGCGTGAACAAAGAATACTGGCTCAAGACCTAAAAAAGGTGGTCACAAAACTGTGAACAAAAAATTCTTTACTCATGACACAAACATTGGTACTCAGTGCCAGTTAACACTTTTAAGTAGCCAACTAAAAATTTTTAGACCCCACTTGGAGTACTGTGTCCAGTTCTGGAGACCACATCTCAGGAAGGACATAGACAAGGTACAAGCTGTCCAGCAGGGGAATGCATCATAAGCCTTATGAGAAACTGAGGGGTCTCAATATACACACCCTGGAAGAGAGGGGACATGACAGAGACCTATGTGTATCTCATGGGGGTGTATAAAGTACAGAAGCGGAGTATTTTTCAGAAGAGAAGGCGCATGAGAACAAGGGGATATGCAATGAAGCTGGAAGGGGGAAATTTATTTATTTATTCAATTTTGGTAACCGGGTAGGCCCAATGAGCCCTGAAGGTCCCTTTTTCAGGGGTGACCAGGAATTAGTTACAGAGGTATACAAGTACAGCAATGGAACAAGGACACAGTGCAGAATAATATAAGAGAGAATCAAGTACATGGATAAACAGTGCTGACACTGTGCCAAAATTAGTTACAGGAGATGACAATTACAGGAATATGCAGGGGTAGGAGTGTAGCAATCAGGAGAGAAGGTAATACTTTATACAGCAGTGCATGTCTTAGGCTAGCAAGGACCTGACCTTACAATTTGGGTATGTTCCCTCATCGACAGGAGCAGACGCTAACTTCTAGTAAGTGAGCACGAAGTCCCTTACGGAATTTTCCAAGGGAGGGGGCATCCTGAAGGAGGGGAGGAAGCTTATTCTATAGGGCAGGGGCAGAAGTGGCTAAGGATTTACTGCCGGCAGTGGTACAAACCCTGGGTTTAACTAGGAGGTTACACCCAGAGGTTTGTAGGGTACGTGCTGAGCGCCTGGGAACCAGGAGACTGGCCAGGCTGTCTGGGGAATTGCAGTGTAGGAGCTTGTACACGTTGCAAAGCACGGGGCACTGAAGGCGACCATCTAGGGAGGGCCATTTGAGAGATGTGAGGAAGCATGTCTTCACTAAAAGAAAGGTGGACATCTGGGACAGTCTTCCAGTGGAGGAGGCGGGGCGAAAACAGTAGTGGGCTTCAAGCCTGCATGGGACAGCAATAAAGGGAATCTTGTTAGGAAATTGCGAGGGTGGAGGTGGGGGGGATATAGCCGGACATCAGGCAGGGTCTACAGTGACAGTATAAGTAGAGACAAAATGGGCAGACTGAGTGGACCAAGTGGTCCTTATCTGATGATGAGTTCTACGTTTCTATGCTTAGGTTTTCAGAAGCTGAAACCAAAGAATGCAGGCTCACAACATGAAAATGTAGACTTTGTACCACGTATCACCTGTTACTCAACTCGGCCTTTTTTAACATTTTTCACCAAATTTTCAATAATCTTATTTTTTTTAAAGGCACTCAGACAAACACAGTGGGCGAGAACTGTTACTTCCACCTCAAAATAGGTTTTTATTTTGTAACAAAAAGATCAGATTGCCAAGTTTGTCACTCCTGTGGATATCACAGAGGCTTAAAATGTAAGTTCTGAGAATTTGGGACATAAATATTGAAAAATGTGAGGTGCGTTACGGTACGATGGTGCTGGTACACACGTAAAACTTTGAAGATGCACATAACACTGCGGTAAGAGACTTGCGTAGGGACCAAACTGCATTAATCAAATTGTGCACGCACAAAGCAGCCCGTATGCACATTAAGCTAACGTTTATAAAGCAGCTGTACGTGGTTTGTCTTATCTAACGATGGCTGTCTGTGGTTGCTTGCATGGTCTTGTCCTTTTGCTGATTGGGGGGGGGCATGAGGAGTTAAGGATGGAAACCCAAATGCATTTCCATACTTTTGTGGCATTAAGTTAAACCTTAACTGGTGCATTAACAGAGTTTTTTTTTTAAATATAATAAGTATATACATACATACACGTACACATAGTGCTTGCTCCTCTTTGTGGTATCCTGAATTAACTGGATTGGTGGTTTTAGAATATATTCAGCTTGCCTTTTCTTGCTAATACTGTATTTAATCTTTATGAAAAAATGCAGTAAATTAAAGTAAAAAAATAAATAAATAAAACAAAGCCACAGGCAACAACCACTGCAAAATATGGTAATGGGTCATTAAGCTTACAACCATCAAATCATTTCATCCTTGAAACCAGAGGCTCCTTACAAAGGGTCTGAAAAACATGGCAATCAGTTGTCACATGTCCCAGCAAGAACTGGCAACTTAGTGGGTTGAAGTGGCAACTTTGTTTCATGTCCATAACAACTGATCTGCAGGTCAGCACCAGGGAACTGAATACAATGGTTACTTCTCTGTCAAAACATACTAACAACCAGCAGAATAGGCCTGACGGTCTTTCGTGTCTGCTCGGTACCAGACCCTATTGGGCACTCGCCTCCCACCCCCCCACCCCCACCCCAGCTCCTGAGAGAGTCATCTTCAGCTTCAGTTTACCCATGCACCCTATCCCACCCCTCTTGAAGCCTTCCACTGTGCCCTCCTCACCAGACTCCTGGGCAGTGCATTCTATGTTCATCACCCTCTCAGCCAAGTAATGTCTTCTACGCCTCCCTGTAATTTCCCTCCAGCTTCCCACTCATGCCCCCTGGTTGTGCCCCCATTTTTTAGCCTAAACATTTGTTTGACTCCGCTCCTGTTTATCCCTTTCACATATTTGAAGACCCCTATCATGTCCCCTCTGCCTCTCCTCTCCTCTCCTCCAGTGAGTACAACCCAAGTTCTTCCAGCCTTTCTTCATAGGTCCTTTCTCTCATGCCCTGAATCATCCTGGTTGTTCTCCTCTGGACCCTCTCCAGCAGTGATATGTCCTTCTTGAGGTGAGGTCTCCACAACTGCATGCAGTACTCAAGATGCGACCTGACCAAGGCATTATACAGAGGGAGGATCACCTCCCTCCTCCTGGACATAATTCTCCGGGCTATGCAGCCCAGAATCCTGTTAGCTTTTGCCACAGATCTTCTGTAGTTTTCAGTGTTATTCATTTTGGTGTCTACCACCACCCCTAGGTCCCTTTCACTCGTTGTGGCTTGCAATGAGACCCCTCCAGGGTGTATACATGACCTGGGTTTCTGACCCCCAGAAGCAGCACCCTACACTTCCCTGGATTGAACCTCAGTCCCTACCTCCTTGATCACCCCTCCAGGGTATCCAGATCCCTCTGGACTGTCTTCTCGCTTCATCCCCGTCTGCCAGTGCTCCCAGTTTTTAGTCATCCGCAAAGAGGCTCATCCTACTCCTAACCCCCCTCCCCATATCAGAGACACAGGCACTGAAAAGGAGTGGCCCCAGTACTGAACCTTGCAGAACCCCACTGCAGACCTTCCTAGGGGAGAAGACTATCCCACCAACCACTACCCTCTGTGTTCACCCCGTTAGCCAATTTTCTACCCATCTAATCAACTGTCCTCCCACCCACCCCCACCCAGCTTTGTCAACAACCCGATGTGGGTTACCGAGTCAAATGCCTTACTGAAATCCAGATATAGGACGTCCACCGGTCTTTGTTGGTCCAGGTCCCTGTCACCCAGTCGTAAAAATCTGTGAGGTTGGTCTGACACGATCTCCCCAGGACAAAACCAAACTGTTTCATCCAGGTGCCTCAACCTTTCCAGTTGCCTCCCGAGCTTCTCCTTGATGATGCCCTCCATTAGTTTGCCTACCACAGACGTTAGGCTGACAGGCCTGTAATTTTCCATCTCCTCCCTAGACTCCCTTTGTGGATAGGCACCACATGAGCCACCCTCCAGTCTTGAGGCACCCATCCTGTCTGTAGAGAGGCGTTGAAGAGTGCAGCTAGTGGAGCTGCTAGTTCGTCTGCCAGTTCCTTTAGAACCCTCGGACAGGGGTGGTATTAAGGATTAATCTCAGTGTGCTCCTTCAAATCAGAGGGGCACTGTAGACCAAAACTGTACCCTAAAATTTGTGCTCCTTCAGATATTGGCTATGCTTCTACCTACTTTTTATGTATTACTCAACAGGGATTCCCTCATTGCATGTAGGTTTTATCTGTTTACTGACAGTAAAACTTATTATCTCTCCTTTTTTTGCTGTCACCTCATTTTCATTGAACTATTGGCCCATAGTCAATACAGCCATTCCCTCCTTGCAGTCCTTGCACACAAACACACTTGTTTCCCACCTGCGTGCATGCTCTCTTATAGCCAGAAAGCGCACATACGCTCGTTCCCTGCATGTCGTGGAACCACTTGTCCAAATACTTGTTTTCAACCAGCCAGTAAAAGTCCTTGAAACCACACCTGTTCATCCCCTATCTGCCCGCCTTCATGGGCATTTGTCCACCAGCTGCTCTCATACTCATACTATGCCTGCCCATGTACTTACTAGCTTGTGCTGGCAGCCAACACACTTGTTCCTTGTCAGCATGCCGCAGAGCATGATAACTTGCTGACCCACCTACTAACTTGATGGCTTCCCGCTCGCCCAGTAGCTTGCCAATCTAGCTTTGAACTCAAATTAATGACAAAAGCATGAGGTCTGGGGAGAGGATGGGCCATCACTGGCAGGAGTCGGGGGGGAGGCAAGGCAGAGGGACGAGGTAGCAGAGGTGGAAATCATGGCAGAGAGAGTGAGGGAAGCCCTCAGGTCCCTTAAGACGGAGAAAGCACCGGGGCCAGATAAATTACATCCCAGAGTGCTGAAGGAACTGGCAGATGTCCTGGTGAAACCCCTGACGGAGCTTTTCAGCAACTCTCTGAGGATAGGATGGGTGACCCAGGACTGGAAGGTGGCGCATACAGTGCTTATCCACAAGGGAGGATTAAGGGAGATGGCAGAGAACTACAGGCCCGTCGGCCCGACATCGGTGGTGGGCAAGATGATGGAGGGCATTGTCAAGGAGAGGCTGGGGGGACCTGGAAAAGTCAGGGTGCCTGGATGATAGACAGCTTGGATTCGTCCCGGGGAAATTGTGTCAGACAAACCTTGTGGAGTTCTATGACTGGGTGAAGAGAGCCTTGGACCTCGGTAGACCGGTGGACGTCCTCTATCTTGACTTCAGCAAGACATTTGACACTGTTCCTCACGGGGGCCTGTTGAATAAGCTGGGAGAAATGGGGGTGGGGAATCAGCTGAATAGGCAATTGGCTCCAGGACCGGACCCAGAGGGTCGTGGTTGGTGGGATAGTCTCATCCCCAAGGAGGGTAATTAGTGGGGTCCCTCAGGGATCAGTCCTTGGGCCCCTCCTGTTCAATGCCTATGTCTCTGACATTAGGAGGGCTATCAGGAGTGAGATGAGTCTCTTTGCAGATGACTCAAAACTGGGGGCGGTGGTGGAGGGGAGGAGGGGGGTGGCCCTACAGAGGGACCTGGAGGCTCTGGAAAAGTGGTCTAGAAAGTGGAAGCTGAGGTTTAATGCAGGGAAATGCAAGGTACTGCATCTGGGAGCCAGAAACCCGAGCCAAGTGTACACCCTGTGGGGGGAAATGCTACAAGTCTCTGGCTGAGAGGGACCGGGGGGTGGTAGTGGTGATGGATGTCAAGATGAACAACTCGGAGACTTGTAGAAGGGCAGCGGCCAAGGCCAACAGGATGCTGGGATGCATCGCTGGGGGATCACCTCCAGAAGGAGGGAAGTGATACTCCCCCCTGCATAACTGCTTTGTGAGGCTGCACCTCGAGTACTGCGTGCAGTTTTGGAGGCCACACTTAAAGAGGAACATTGAACTCCTGGAGAGGGTCCAGAGGAGGGCAACCAAAATGATCTGGAGCTTGGGGGACAGGCTCGAAGAGCTAAATATTTACACATTGGAAGAGAGAAGGGACCAGGGTACATGACAGAGGTCTTCAGGTACATGACGGATTAAATAGGGGAGAAGCAGTCAAGGTGCTCTGAAGGAAGGAGGGGTGGCCAATAGAGGGCATGGGTGGAAGCTGTGGGGGGGGGGAGATTCAGGAGAGAAAGGAGGAGGTGCTACTTCGCTGAGAGGGTGGTGGAGCCATGGAATGCGCTGCCCAGGGGGCTGGTGGAGGCAGAGACAGTGGAGGGGTTCAAGAGGGGGTGGGACAGGTACAGGGGAAGGATTCTGGATGCAAAGTCCTGTGCAGTGGGAATATCCAGGACTGGGAAGGAAGAAGCCAGAGAGGATGACGGGGGCAGCAAGGTCAGCTCCCAGGGTGGGGGGCTGACCAAATGAGCAGACACGAAAGACCGTTAGGCCTATTCTGCTGGCATTTTAGTATGTTAGTATGATCTGCATCCCAATGTCCGTTTTGGACCCCCCCCCCACAAACACACACACACACAGCTTCGAACTCCTGAAAGATAAAAGGAGCGCAGACAACTGAATTTTCTACAAAGTAAATGTGCTCCTGTAATCACTGATCATGCTCAGAGCACAAAGCACACCCTTAACGCTAACCCTGCCCTCGGATGCAGCCCATCCGGTCACAGTGTCTTGTCAGTTTTTAGAGCCCGAAGGGCCTCCCTCACCCTGTCCTCTGTGATTTCTCCCTCCCAATCCACCACCTCACTTAAACACCCATCCCCTTCTAGGCCTGGCCCACCAGGTGTCCCAGCCTCTTCCAGTCCTCTCAACTCCATCTGACCACTCCGCTCAGCTGTCTCCTGCACCCTCCCTTCAGGCTGAATGGATCCCTTGTTTTCCTCCATAAATATCGAGGCAAAGTACTCACTTAGCACCACTGCCCGATCCCCGCCTCCTGAGCCCATCCCTCCCCAGTCTTTATCCTGGAGATCTGTGCTCTCCCTTTTTTCTTCTCCCCTATGTATCTATAGAATCCTTTTCCTCCCCTCCAGATATCCCTAGCCAGGTTTTGCTCCATCCTTGCCTTGGCTCCCCTCACCACTCTGGTGACCCTCCTTGCTGTCAACTCGTAGTCACCTCTCTCCCTTACCCACTGGAGCACTTAAAACATGCATAGGCAGCCTTTGTATCCCTCACTGCCTCTTGCACCTCCCTGGTCCACCAGCATGGCTTGTTGGCTCTACCATTCTTACGCCTTACCCTTGTACATGAGCTAGTAGCCTCCTGCACCCCTTTCTTAATAGCCTCCCACAAGCTACCAGCATCCATGTCTGGCCTAATCTTATCCACACTCCCCCGTAGGATCCTGCTCATGCCCACAAAGTCCACCCCCCTGAAGTCCACTACTACTATATTAGAGTGGTTATTTCTCCCCCACCCAAGACACAGCAGAAACCAGACCGTGGCATGGTCACCACCTGCCAGCGGGCTACACACCTTCAGTCCCCTTATCTAGCCACTGTCTGCAAGGACAACAGCCAGTATCCTTCCCTCCCTAGCAGGCTCCCCCACCTGCTGGACCAGGAAGGCATCCTGAAACACAGCCATCAGCCTCTGCTCCCTGGCCACGGCTGATGACACAGTGTCCCAGTCTGCCCCCAGCATATTAAAGTCCCCCATGACCACCACCCTACCCTTTCCACGGTCACAGTACTCCTTAATGTTCTCAACTAATTTTTCCTCCAGGGCCTCATCCATCATGGGGGGCCTGTACACCACCCCTATTTTCAGTCTTTTGCCTCCCCTTATTTGCAGGGTTACCCAAATCGCGACTACCCCCCCCCAATCAGCCTCCTCCACTCCACTAACCACTATGCCATTTTTGATTATCAGCGCTTCACCCCCTCCTCTACCTTCTTCTCTATCCCTCCTGAATATTGTGCATCCCTCCAAGTTTAGGTCCTAGTCTTTCTTCTGGGTGGCCCATGTCTCAGTAATCACCGCCACATCCGCTGATCCCTCAGCCAGCATCGCCTGGAGCTCGGGCATTTTGTTGCTCATGCTACTGGCATTGATCAGGACCATCCTCCACCCCATCCCCCCTCCCTTCTCCAATTGTCTCGGCCCTGCGCACTCTCTATTCGCCCTTTCCTGCACAGCTCTGGCTGTATTTACTTTGCAGTCACCTGCCCTCTTCTCGCTCCCTAGACCTGGAACCTCGATCAGCCCTCCTGGTTCCATTCCTTCTCTTATCCCGTCCCCCTTTACAAGTTTTTTTTTTTTTTTTTAATTATGATTTATCCCACCTGTAAGTAAGTAAGTAAGTAAAATTTATTTCTTTAAGGCGCCCTTCCTAGGCTCAGGGCGCCTTTACAAAATTTCACATGCAGCATTTAAAACCACAGTAATAAATAACATCATATCCATAATAAAATTTATGTTTCCGAAAATGCTTGATTAAATAAAAAAGTCTTCAGAGCTTTTTTAAAACCCTCCACAGTCAGGCCATTTCATATCTGGCAAGATAGAGAATTCTACAGGGTAGGAGCCATAAAGGCAAACATTTTTCCACCAGATATTTTTAAGGTTACCCTGAGAATCTCTAGCAATCCCTTGCCAGAGGATCGAAGGGAGCTGGAAGGGCAGTAAGAAGTCATAAGTTCTTTCAGGTAATGGGGTCCCAAACCGTGTAGGGCTTTATAGGTCATTAAAATGACCTTGAAAGTGATTCACCACTGTACAGGCAGCCAGTGCAACTCACGCAGCACTGGTGTTATATGGCTGGATCTTGGGCTTCCAGTCAACAATCTAGCTGCCGCATTTTGCACCAGCTGCAAGCGGCGAATATCCACTCCCGGCAGCCCTAGATAGAGGGCACTGCAGTAATCCAAACGACTGGCAACTAAGGCGTGGACCAGGATAGGGAGGTCCTCTGATGGAACCAAGTGTTTTACCCGTGCTATATTCCTTAAGATGGAAAAAGGATGATTTGACTACGGCCGACACCTGCGCCCTCAGGGTCAGGCCCTCGTCAAATATAACACCAAGGTTACGCACCTGGCCAGATGCCATAAGCGGGGCCCCCCCCCCGAAATAAACCTGAGGGTTTTCCTGCCTATGGACTTGACATCCTCACTCCCGGTTCCACCACCAATACCTCAGTTTTTCCCAGGTTCAACTTCAGCCAATTAGCACTCATATCCAGTTCTGTATCTCTAGGAGACAGTTGTTAAACAATGTACTTGATTCAGACTCCTGCCTGGGCACAAAAGACATGTAGAGCTGAGAATCATCGATAAAAGCAATGAAAATTCAACCCATACTGTCTTATAATGTCCCCCAGTGGAAGCATATATACTGCAAATAACATGGGGGACATCACCGAACCCTGTGGCACCCCACAGCGTAGGCAGTGAAAGGTCAAGGCATAAATCCCTGACACTACTCTCTGAGTCCTACCCTGCAGGAAAGATTGAAACCAACTGTGGACCACCCCCCTTAGTACACACAGAAACCACAGGCGTGCGAGGTGCACCCCATGATCTATGGTGTCAAATGCTGCTGAGAGATCAAGGAGAACCAAGATAGAACGAGTTCTCCGATCTCTCGCCATCAGATCATCATTCAGCACCCGTACAAGAGCTGTCTCAGTACTATGCCGTTTCCTGAAGCCAGACTGAAGAGGGTCATAGATATTGTGGCTGGTTAAATGATCTTCCAGCTGCAAAGCGACCACCTTCTCGATAACCTTTCCCAAAAAGGGAAGGTTTGAGACCGGTCTGTAGTTTTCTGGGCAGTCGGGATCAAGTGAGGGCTTTTTCAGACGGGAGCGCACTACTGCCTCCTTCAAGGGATCTGGAAAGATCCCTCTCTCCAATGATACAACTACTATCCCAGTAAGGATCAGGACAATAACCTCTACACACTCCACAAGTAGGTGAGTAGGGCTCAGATCCAGACTACAGTAGATTGGACACAAAGTCTGGATAATCCTCACTATATCCATGACTGCCGGTTGACTAAAGGTGAACCAAGTTAGATGGGTATTAGTGCCCCTCGGTTGATCACTGCAAGATCCAATGGGGAGGCGCTGGCTGATCACATCCCTGATAGTGGACACCTTATCAGGGAAGAATGTTGCAAACTCCTCACACTGTAACTGTGACAAAGCTCGACCGGTTTGGAGACAGACTGGATTGCACAATCTGTCCACAGTCCGGAAGAGTTGGGCCGGTCTATTCCTCACTGTTACAATTTCCCTGGACAGGAACTCTGCCTTCTTATGGGAAATTGCTAACTGATAGATCTTATAATGTTCTACCAGTCTAAGCTTGTCCACTTCCAGGTGTGTTTTCCACCAGTGTCTCTCCAATCTTCAGCCCTGTCTCTTCAACTCACGGATCTCCCCGGTAAACCATGGAGCCCCTGGGTGTAGAGTACAGGGACAAATACGGAATGCAGCAATGGCATCCGGGGCCCCCACAACTGCCTTATTATAGGCTATCACCAAGGGCCATGGATCAGTGTTATCCATTGTCAATCCCGAGAAGTCCAGTTCCGTCATAAGGCCTTCTGAGGTAACTCCTCTCAAAGGACCGAACTGTACTATCTCCTTAGGGGCAGGCGTCTTTCGGGGGGCCGCGAAACTGAACCTCAGGGCGTGATGGTCAGACCAACCAATAGGCTCCACCTCCACATCGGAGACTTCCATCCACAGATGGAATATCAAGTCCAATGAGTGTCCCCCCGGTGAGTTGCAGAGGTTAACGATCCGTGTCAGGCCAAACGAATCCATCAGTTGGAGGAAGTTTTGTCCAAATAGCACGAGTTCATCGTCGACTCAGGCATTTAAATCCCCCAGAATTAACCATCGGGGGGATTCCAATACCCTCTCGGCGATGAAGTCTGCAACCTCCCTCAGGAATTCCCTCCCATCACCTGGTGGACGACAAATGAGAAGAATCCTGAAGACTGCACCTGCACCTACAATACACTCAAAGGAGTTGGTATATCCAACTGGCACCTCCCTGAGGTCCAGTTCCTGTCTAAAACAGACTGCAACTCCCCTGCCCCTACGCTCCACTCTTGGGCGGTAAATCACTGCGAACCCGGCTGGAACCACGGACTCCAAAATGGGGCCCGCATTTTCATCTAGCCAGGTCTCGGTGATGCAAACTAAGTCCACAGATGCAACAAGACCCGTCACTAATGCAGTCTTGTTTCTGATAGACCTAGCATTGCTTAACACCGCCCGAAAGGACGGAACTCCAAGGATGACTCCACTTCCTGCCTGATCTGCCATCCCCACTGGAGCCACACCATCGGGAGTTACTAATTAAGCCAGTCTCTGCCAATGCCTTACCTGTTGGTCTCGGTCCCTCCATCCTGCCTCGGATGCCCCCCAGGCAGGGTCAGGGTTAGGGCGGACCCCCGAATCTTGCATGCATCAGGGTCCGAGATCACAGACAGGCACCAGCACATCGAGACCTCGGCTCAGCACTCAGTCTTCCCAGCTCCAGTGGGGGTGTTTCCGCGTTTCTGTGGGACGCTGCGGCCCCTATGTCAAGGTGCAAGCGCTAATGTTGGCAACGTCCCTCCCCTAGTCCCCGAGGTGGACTGGTTGCTGACCTACGCCCTCAACCAATCGCACCCTTGGGACCCCAGCTTGCCGTCACACCCCCAGCTTCTGCCAGAGGTCGCCGCTTGCTGGGTTGTGAAACCCTCCTTCCCCTGCAGAAGGTGAGCTGTCGTAGGACGCTCCAGCCTGTCTCCCCCTGGCCAACCCCCGGCGGCCTGAGGTCGCTCCTGAACCCAGATCACCAGCGTGGTGCGAGGTGTGGCATCCAGCGCCTCAACCCTCAGCGCCACCAGGCCAGCTCCCCCTTTACAAGTTTAAACCCCACTTCTCGACTATGAATCCAGAGAGTTTTAGTTTCAAAATCTCCCTCCCCCTAGGCTGAAATGCATTCTAGCCCTAGCATATAACCCCTTGCCCTCCCATGTGTTCCCCCAGTCCCCCACCAGCCCATACCCCTCTGCCCTGCACCAGTCCCTGAGCCACTGGTTAACCCCTCTGAGTTTATGCTTGGTCTCCCTGGACGCCCTAGGCACTGGCAGATTCTCTGAAAAGGAGATTGAGTTTCCTATAGAGTTGCAGAACCTGGCCAGTTCCCGAAACCTCACCTGGATTTCCAGTTAATTATTCCCTTCCAAGTCGTTTGTGCCCAGATGTACTACGAAATCTGGGTATCCCCCGCATTCCAGTGCTAATGAGTATAGCTGAAATTTGGCCTTTATGTACGGATAGGACTGGGATACATTTAGCCTTGACTGGGCTGCATTTTCCCTCCCCTACCCCCTCCCACTGGATGCCCCTGGTCATGGAGTCGCCCAGCAGGAGCACCTTGCCCTTCCCCCCAACTTACTGGCCCTTTTGTTCCCTTCCAGGCTCTTCCTTCTTTCTTGACCCCAGCTTACTCCTCCCACCCTTCAGTCCTGGGATCACTAGTCTGTTGTACTCTACCATGCTCTTTCTTCTGCTGTGGCTCCCAGTTTACTCCTCCTCTCTCCCCCCAATCTCATGGGTGGCACTGACTGCCCCGATCTCCCCAGGCTCCTTTCTGGGCCAGAATTCTGGTCCCCACCCAGACACCCTACTACTGCTTCCTCCTTGCCTCCAACCCCCTCCGGTCTTGTCTCCCCACCCTGTCTGGCATATTTCCCCTACTGTCCTTCCTCCCCACCTCATCCGATTTCTCCCGCGCCAGCTGGCCTTTCTAGAGTACCCACTACTACCCCCTCTCTTTGGCTGACACCCCAGCCTGAGTGCCTGCCTGACCCCATTTCTCCCCCTCGGCCCTGTCCTGTGCTCCTCCATCCCCTTTTCTACCTCAATCTCGGCTCATGTCCCTCCTCCTCCTCTTGTGGATGTGGCCATCTCCTGCACTCCTATTCCCCGGTTTGTTGGCCAAACCTCACTGCCTGCCTGCTCCTCCTGTTTTGCAACCTCTCCTGCCCCCAAACCCCCAGCTTGCTGACCAAACCCTGTCTGCCTGTCCCCCCACACGCCTCTTCCACCTCCTCTCCTGGATACAGCATGATGAATCTATTACTAAGTGTGATGCTTGCCCCCACCTTGCTTTCTCCTACACCCCCTCCCTCTTTTGCTCCCTCTGATCGGCCACCCTCCTATGAAGTGTTTTCCGTTCGTTGCTTGTATCGTGCCCTACCCCTCCAGAGTACCCATAAGGTCCATGCCCACCTGTTACCTGGGGTATACCGTGGTGGCCTCACCCTATCTCGTAAGGCCCTTTCCCCCCCGCCTTTCCTCCCCATCCCCCCCATGTCTTCCAGCATTTTTCTGATCCCCCGGCCTCCTCCCTAAGTCCTGTCAGCTGAAAGCACACTGGACACCATCCAAACCTCCATGCCCAATTTAAGATTATTGCTGCCCTGCACACCCAATCACCCTACCCAAGATGTCCGCTCTGGGCAGTCCCAAGTCCACCCTCATCTTGGTGCGCGCAGTACAACCCTCCTGCAGTAGCACACAAGAACCCTAGCTGTTTGTTCCCTCTCGCAGCAAAACTCAGATTACAACACTTCTCCCTCTTTCCCTACAACAGCCAGTATTTCAGTCACAGTTCCCAAGCAGAAATTTTGCTCACCCCAGCAGTGATCAGCAGCAGTAAGCCATTCACAAAGTTTGCCTACCCCCACAACTGTGGACAGCATACACAATTATACAATCCACTATAATATGCCCCCTCTGATAGCCGTAGACAATGTTGGCCTTGCAACCCAGCATACAGGTCCCTCAATCAGTTGTAACCAGTTCACCAGCCGAAGTGATAAATCAGTTCACAGTTGTCATGTCCTGCAGCTGTAGGTAGCAGGTAGTCAATGGTGCCCAAACAAGCACAGCCTACAGTTCCCTTTTTCCTCAATCAGCAACAGTCCAGATCATCCACTCTCAGCTTGCCCCTCTCCAAAGTAGCAGGTAGTCAGTGGTGCCCAAGCAGGCACAGCGTACAGATGCGGTCCTGGAATTGCTTGCCCCGGCTCCCCACAGCAACAGAAACTCTCTCCTGATTGCAACTGGGCTAATGGCCTTTATAGCCCAGTCGAACCGTCCACAAATCTGCGCCCTTCGCGCTGATTGGCCCCACGGCCCTTGCTCTTTAGCAGCAGCAGCCCTCCGATCCACTCCCGCGCTTGCTCACCTGACACCAATGCGGCTCCAGTCAACCCGGTCCTGCTCCCGCCAACAGTCTCCTCCAACAACCGATGTGGTCCCGTTCTCTCCTGCTGCCGATGTGGCCCCGGAACTGCTTGCCCCGGCTCCCCACAGCAACAGAAACTCTCACGTGATTAGTTTATCTTCTCCAAATCCCGCTGAAAAATATTTCAGTCCATCTAGAAAACCCAGGCCAAGCATGACTAAACACACTGGTAGCCAAACCATCACAGTGGGCTACTCGAGTCTCCCAAAGTACAGTATGCTGTTTACAGAATAACAAGTCCCTCTGCAGCTCACTCTTTCAAAGTCATGTTAACTGAAGCCTTTTATGACATTATGTTAGACTATCTGTGAGACTGCACGAGTGGCTGATGTGTGCACCTTTCTGCATATTATCAAGTAACACAGGGACCCAAGATGTGAATTAGGAAATTATGGAAAAGCTAGTTTCGCCCTGCATCACAGGCAAGCCAGCTACTACAAATGCAGCATGCCCTTGGATAAGGCAGATTCAGTCATGACACCCATCTCAGTTGCTCCTGCTCTGAAGTGACAGCACATGATCGAACACACTAAACCTAATGGAATTAAAAGAAATAAATTACACTGAACATGTCAGGGCCTGTTTAACTTCTTACAACTCCAACTGCATTTGCAAAAACAAATTAACTTAAACGCCTTTCAAAGTCAGCATCTAAACTTGCAAGGCTGTGTGTGTTGAGTTCTGCTAGGCAGGGACACAGAAAAATACAGCATGACTCAAGAGGAGTGCGTACGCCTGGGCAGGTAGAGATAACGCAGATAGTGCATACTCCGCCCCAGCTCTAGCAGAGCTCCAAACACACTGAAACTCTAATGGAGGACAATCGAGAGCACCAGTACAGCAGCTTATTACTTGGTTGCTGAATGGCTCACAGTCCCGCCCCTTCTTGCTTCACCCACCAATGCTCATTTTTGGCAGCTGCATGCAGACACTAGCTCGCAAAACTTGTTATAACATCCCAAAATGCATCTGATGTGGGTGTGGGGGGGGGTCGCATTTTACTAGCTTGAGATTCAAGCTCTGCTTGCAGGTAGGTAGCAGGGAGTCTGGCAGTATTAGATGCTAATAAAATAGAATTATACTACTGCTGATGGTATCTACCTTCTTGCAGTCTTGGGTCACTGACTCATTAACTTATACTTCTAGGATGAACCCTACCCTCTCTCAGACCCCTGCACCGACTGACTCAGCAGCACAAAGGTGCACCTGCCTGAGACAAGTAAACAGGCTACTTCCTGAATGCCTGTGAAAGGAACCAGCATATCTAAATTCTCCATGTACAAGAGCAAAATTAATGGGATTCCACCCCATTTCACACACGAGACTTCAGGACACAAAAGCATTTTCTTCATGCTAGTGTTCCACCTTTAAACATTTTCGACGCAGGGTTATGACTTTGGACATTTATGCTTGCCTTTAGTCTAGACGGTGGAGTCATCAACCTTCCGATGCGGTTCGTGTTGCAATGCCACGCTGCCTTTTTATGGTTTAGCTAAAAACAATCAATTGGAGCCAGCCCCGTCAGCAGAGCAGCAGGCAGTTGAGGCTCAGGGGTTGCACGATCAGAGCATGGGCTGGATCAAAGTACTCGGAACAGTCCAGGGCACTGAGTGCATGTAGGCTAACTGCTTAAAGTGCTGAGCAGATGTAAATGTTTATGATGTTAGAAAGGGACTAGTGCTGGGCAGAAGAGAGAGCTACACCTGCCTCTCACGGCCACCGCAAGTCCTTTTCCAACATTTCCTGCACACCGGTTCCCAGGGAAGGGTGGCACAACAGGGTTCAGTGGTTGGGAACAGGCACTATGTATGGTGCTGGTGGAAGCAGGACTGACGATAAGA
The DNA here is from genome assembly GCA_016271365.2 of Neoceratodus forsteri. Lineage (NCBI taxonomy): Eukaryota > Metazoa > Chordata > Ceratodontiformes > Ceratodontidae > Neoceratodus > Neoceratodus forsteri. Next base: position 332,784,968 of record CM057456.1, on the reverse strand, counting down.
CACGTGGAAGGAAAACCTACACTTGAGTGGGAAATAAATAAATATGTTCATCCTCAGATTTTCCTGGGCATTTTCTTGGAGAAGCAAGTAAAACTGTTTTAATTGTTTCACTCCAGAGACAAAAAACACCTCAATAGTTCCTCTGGACAAAAAATAAGAGGTCAAAAACTCCTTGTCCTCCTGCGACTTGATAATTTGGTAAATATACATGTCCAACACCGAATTAAAAAAAAAAAAAAAATAGGTACATCACAGATCAACACTTTTATTCATGGTTTAAACTTTGCTTTTCATGCATCACGTCCATGGTCCAACACAACACTGACCCCTAAGACAATAATCTAAATTTAGGTTTCTGGTATTCTGCTTGCACACACTTTTTGAGGAATGCCTTCCCTGATCTCAGTTATTTAGTCTTGCTAGGTTCTTAGTTGTGCTGTATTTTTACACAGTGAAGCAGTTTAGAAAATACTTGGCTAACATGAGCTGAGCTGTACATCAACAAAAACTGACACTTTTAAAACACAGGCCTGGTTTCATATACCTTCAGTCACAATGTAAAACAGCAGCACATCCTTGTGTTTGTGTGTCCTGTAATGCAAAAATGTCTCAAGAGTCCTATAAACTTTTTAAGTCTGGAAAAAGGTCTAAAACAAATATTTTAGGCCAGTCGGTGCTTATTTGTTGTTCCTCAAAACCTGTGTGAGACCAGTGCAATGAAGGCAAAGGCAATAAATCTAAGCATATATGGAACACCCAATACACCGCTAAGAGCGTGCAGTACTGCCAACGACCAAGGTTTGAGAGTGAACTCGAGATGTTTTAGTTGGATGGCCGTGCTGAAGAAGTGTTGCTGCTGGCAGGGCAGCCCAGCCTGCAGAGGGTGGCGCTACGGCCCACCCCCACTGCAATTCCTGCAGTATGTCACGGAGCTTGCTCTTCCGCTGAGGCATGCTATGTGCAACCAGCTGCAAAGCACCAGCACGGTCATAGCAGGTGGGCAGGTCAGGTGGCAAGCCAGGAAGAAAAGTGCAGGTGGAAATATGGCAGCTGACTGGACTCTCGAGTCCCTTGCCCCACACCTTGAGTGAAGGTAAACGCGGTGCCATACTGGGAGGTATACAGAATCAGAAAGGGGGCCTCTGGCCAAGAGAATGACTAGCTCCATAAAAGTATTATATTAGCATACTCCCCTTCATTATAAACTTCAGAGCTTTGCGTTCTCAGCATCTTACAGTTCTGAAGTTACAGCAGTAAAAATGTGATAAGGGTTCTGTTCAGCTAAGTTTATTGATTAACTAAACATAGTAATTAACACTTTTATACATACATTTATACATAAAAAGAAATTATCACACATAATTAATATGCTAGGTTACCAAAGCAAGGAAAAAAAAAAAAAATAGAAAAACAAAGAAAGCTGTACTAAGTGCCAGAGGTCGAAATTGGCACCAACCCACTAGCCAAATGCTGGTAGATTTTGTATCGGGCAAATATCATTTTCCTTTAACTAGTCCTGCGTGCTTGTGCTAGAGAAAGTAACATTTCAATAAGTACACCAGCTGGGCTAGTGGAAAAGTCTGTGGGGCTAGTGGATTTACCCTGTCAGTCGCCCTGCTGGCTAGTGTCTGCAAAAGTTAATTTCAACCACCGTTAAGTGCTCCAGATAAAATTTTCTATACCAAGTATTTTACGCCTCATTTTTTTTTTCCATAATTTATTTATCCTCCTGGCCTGCCGACGATATCCGCCCCCCTCCGGCCCCAGCGGCCGCCCCCCCTTCCGGACCCCGAGCCCTGATTACTTGGCAATTATGGGCAATCAAGTGGGGTGGTACACTGCTATACCGGTGGGGAGATCATGGAGTCAGCAGCCGCTTTTTCACATTTTTCTTGTCCCTTCCCTCTCACAGCCATTGAGGCATACATGCTTCACGACGCTGCGCTACTAGTCTCCTGTGGTCTGGCACTGCCCCCATCCTCCACCGGGGGGGGGGCAACCAAGGAGCAGAATGACATACCCACCCACCCCAGGAGAGGAGAGCTGTTGTTGAATGCTCAATCCTCTCTCCCCCCTGGCAGCCCGGGCTTGTTTCTGAACCCGTCTCGCAGGCATGGCGCGACGTGTGGCATCCAGCGCCTCAACCTTCAGTGCCACAGGGACAGCTTACTCCTCATTTTCAATGTAAGGTGAGTAAAATCAAATTTGGATGAGAACAAATGGCAAAATGACATCAAGCGAGGAGTACTAAACATTATATTTTCTTCACGGGCCGACCCACCAGCACAGCAGTAGCGCTACTGCTCGTGATGCTGGAAACCCGGGTTCAGGAACGAGCCCGGGGAGTTGGAGGGCCAGCCGAGGGGAGGAGGCTTGAACGTCCAGGGACCACTCGCCTTTTCCGGGGAGAGAGAGGGGACGAGGCTCGACGCTTGACTAACCTCAGGCGGAGGCCTGAGATATAGAAAGCAGCTGGCCATAGATAGTGAACGCATGACGGACGTCGGCGGAGCTGCCTTGACGTCACAGCACACGTCACGCCCAGAACACTGGGACAATGACTCCCTGTGCTCCAGGAAAATGGTGCACCGGCACAGATCCCCAGTGTCCCCTGCCTGTCCCGGTCTGGTGCCCCGACAAGATTAGGATGCTCGGGATGTACAGGCCCCCACCTCATCCATGCCTGGGGAGGAAAACCAAGGCTACATGGGGGGGGGGGGAGACTACCACGGGCTCCAGGAAGGAACAGAGGACAGATGCCCAAGTGTCTCCTGATGGGCGGAGAGGGGCGGGGGAGAGCATAAATAAAAGTAAAAAAAGTATATATAGTTTCTTCACATATACACACAGACACCCCCATGCATCCATCCACGTTAAGATTTTTACTAAAATCAGTTGGGCCCGGTGTCAGGAGAGTCCGCGAGAGGTGTTCCATAGGCATCCATTGACGCTCCCTCCCGGGGTGGATTTAGCCTGGAGACCTGTGGGTGGATTGGAGTATGCGGAGATGTGCTACCTCTACCGCCCCATGCATGCTCTCACCCAGGACCCTCCGCGCTCCAAGCAAGGCCGAGAACTGCGGTGGATGAGAGGCACACAGAACAAGGAAAATACCTCCCGACCAGGCCTAGATGACAAGCATCCTAGGCACCCATCACCCAAAGCCCAGAGCTAGCGCAGACCCATCCCTGCAGCGACTGAAAAGCTGTATCAGGCCATAAAGGCGATTTACTCTCGGAGGATAGGGACCCTCACGGTACCAGCGATATACTGGGGCCACTCTCAGGTAGGCTGCTATAGGGGATGGAAGTAGGTGGTGAGGGGTCGGAGGGTGGTGGACAAGGCACTGGCACCCTGAAGGAGTGGCAGGTCGAGGGGGAAGGGAGGCGCAAAAATTAAAAAAAATCAGTTGGGGATCTGTCATGGCACAGACACACACACACACTGACATCACTCAATTTAAAATAGCTCTTCGACCCTGACTGTGCAAGTCTTTAATATCATGTGCGGGAAAAAAAAACCTTGTCCCTCACTATCAGATCACTCAGGCATACCATACTAAATAAAATGTATTTATGAAAACGTCATGTCCCTTTCAAACTTGACTTCTTAAATATCAGCAGTAAAAATAAAAAAACACACTAAAACGTTAAGTTACAATGAGCTACATGCAGGCAGTACTGAGCTAAGCTGCAAAATCATGTTTCCATGGACCACTACCATCCTGAGCCTGCTATATGCTACATCGTAAGGTGTCACAATGGCACACTGAAAATCAAACACTAAGATCACTCCCTAAGCTCGGAATGCAGTAAACTATTATTTTAATTTGTCATTGCAACTCATGACTCGTGCATGATGTAGACTGCCCACTCCTGCTCTTCCCTTCCCAACCCCCTCAGTGAACAAACAGAGCCAGTAGGCCTCCATTCACCGCATGTGTGACAAGCGTGGCTTTACTGGCTCCACAAACACTTTTCCAAGTTATCCCACTGCACCTGCTGACTTACTCCACTTCTGCTGTCGAGGGAGTCACGCTTGCCGAGTCCGGCCACATGCTGTGCCCCACTTTTATCGCCTGCCTGTCCCCTTCTGTGATATACACCGATCACTGCTGTGCTCTTACTAACAAAACCCTCACACTTGGAGGGGTGGCACCTTACAGCAGGAGGGTGGGGGCATGGGTATGTGAGCAGGCACGACTGCAAGCATGTGAAGCGCAGCATGCCAGTCCAATCAACAGAAAAAATGCTTGACTGGGTGGGCGGGGAAGGATCTGCAGAGGAGGGCAGCATCCCAAAAAAGGAACTCTGTGCACTAGGCGTTGCTGAGAGGGGGAACCAAAATAAAAGGACACAGCCGCTTAGTCAGCCAAGGGGTACACAAAAGCAGTGTATTTCGTATGCTAAACTACTGCAACAACGGCTTGTAAATGTTCTTTTCTGAAGAATAAATAGAGACTATATGCACCTTATCTGGAGCACTGGTACTAATACACAGTATTTAAAAATTAATAATGGTATATAAGTACAACTGTTATGTGTAAAATTTCCTTTTGGTGTATAAGTGTATGTACACAAATTGTAATGACTGTTTACTCAATCTCAAAAACTGAACAGTAGTTAAAGGGGAACATTCATGAACTGTGCCCATCAGAGTTTGGAAGTACATGAAAGGCTCTTTTAAATAAGGTTCTGGGCTCCTCTGTAGCTGGCAGCAGTCCAGTGACATCAATAACTAAGTCTACCCCCCATACTGATAACTACATTACCACCATTTTTAGAACCTTGTGATGTCAGCGACGACCAAGCTGTGCTCGACTACAATGCCACACATTAAGGCAGGGAGAGTGTACCCCCCCCCCCAACGTGGCACTTATAAAAAAACTGCTTTTGGCCCTAACACTGCTGGAGACTGCTCCCCCCGACCCCTCTTGGACTCTGTTGGACTACAGGACCAGTGTAGAGTGAATAGTAGTGCTTGTGAGCTAAATGTGCCACAGCTACTGTGTCTTTCTGTCCTGCCAACTGAGATCCTGAGTATGCACTCTAACGGGATTCATCCTTGATAGCCGCCCAATCAATCCAGGGGGTCGGGGGGGGGGCGAGGCTGTGTTAGCCTCAGCAAGGTACTTTCAAGTGTTATTATTCTTTGAATTCTGTGTAAATACAGACTTTTGTGGGACTGCTTCTGAAACAACATGGTGGATTCTTTTTTCAGCACCTTTGACTCCTGGGATCTGGCAAGGGGGGGGGAGAGGGTTGAGCCATCAGAACTCTTGCAAGGCTCATTAATTCACCTGGGGATAATGCAAGCACATCACGTATTGTGTGGCTGAATAAAGGACAGTTACTTACCAGTAACAGTCGATCTTAAGGGGCTCGCCTTCAGTGAGACACACCTATGGAACACAGACACCCTCAGCATCTGACCTATGCTGATGCTTTTGCCTACCACTGGAGCCAGGGTCCAACTAACAAGACTCTCGTTAGTTGAACCATGGCTCCGATTTTAACAACTGGACAATTAAATGGCTGAAAACTGTACTTTAAAATCACGCTCCATACACTTCAATGGAGCACGCTCCCTGCGCTTTCCCTATTGCTGTATCATAAAATGGGGCATGTCCAGCAGCAGGAAGTGGAAAGGGATCGCACTGCTAGCCCCTCGGGACAATTTATGATCCCTTTCCTTCCCTCAGGGGTATAACTATACCAGCTGCTTTTGCTACAGTAGAGCTACCGTGGAGGTAAGGGAGATTCCTCTTATTTTCGGGAGAGTTTTAACATTTTCAGGAATGGTTCTCTAACAATGATGACTTTAAAAATGCAGTGAACCATTTTATGTTTCTTTTATATCAATATGAAAACATTTTATGTTTTCGTATGTCGGTATATGTACTGTAGTGATATACAAACATACGAAAATTGCCAGCAGAAAAAAGCCTTAGTGGTCTATTGAGTCTGCAGCTCAGTCTATTTAACTGGAGCTGCCCCACCCTCCTCTTTCCACCCCAGAGCGAACATCCCCCCCTTCCCCCCTCCCGTAGCCACTCTCATTTTAACCCTGTCCCACCCCTCCCTTTAAAACTTCCCACTGTTTTCAGTGATGACACCTCCTCAGGCAGTTCATTCCACTTTGACACCACCCTTCCATGAAAAAGTGCCTCATTTCTTTTTAAATCTACCCCCACAAGTTTCAGATTGTAGCCCCTAGTGGTCCCTCCTTTTAAATTGAAAATGTCTTCTACTCCAACCCTGTTTACACCCTTTAGAAACCTGAAGGTTTTTTATCATATCCCTCCCTTTCCCTTCCATCTTCCAAGGAATACATATTGAGCTCCCTTAACCTCATATCATATGGCTCATCTCCCATGCCCTGGATCATCTTGGTCGCCCTACGCTGGACCCCCTCAAGTAGCTTTATGTCCTTCTTCAAATACGGGCACCAGAACTGCACTCAGTACTCCAAGTGTAGTCTAACCAATGACCTGTACAAGGACAGAATGACTTCCTCCCTCCTGGAGGTGATTCCTCTGGCGATGCATCCCAGCATTTTATTTGCTTTGGCTGCTGCTTCAGCATTTTACAACACTGCGCACAGTGTTTCAAGTCACCCCTGACTATCACCCCTAGATCTTTTTCCTTTGTTGAGTTGGACACGTGTACACCCCCCAGCCAGTAGCTGGCCCCTGGGTTCCTAGCTCCCAGGTGCATAACCTTGCACTTTTTGGCGTTGAACCCCAACTACCAGATTCCAGACCATTTCTCTAGTCTGGCCAGATCCTCCCCGCATTCCTGCCTCCCTTCCTCTATGTCCATCCTCCCACAGATTTTAGTATCATCTGTGAAAAGGCAGACCTTACTTTTGACCCCTACCGCTATGTCGCCAGTAAAGATGTTGAACAACACTGGACCAAGTACTGATCCCTGTGGTACCCCCCTGGTTACAGGTCTAGACTTGGATAGTTCATACCCTACCGTCACTCTCTGTTTCCTTTCTCACAGCTATGGACCAGGGGGCAGATAAAAATTATCAAACCCACACAGGTAGGTTTTCGTCGCACTAAGCTTCCTCACAGAGAAAGCTTTTACTCCCCCCAATCAAAACTTGGTAAATCCCTTTAAAAAAAAAGGGAAGTCTCTACCCCTGAGAGTTCCAATGTTACCACATTTTAAAGAAAATACCTTTTTTTTTTTTTTTTTACTTATTTTTTATTTGATTATGTAATAATACATTACACAGTATTACATCAGGCAGGAACATACAAAAAATATCTACCTTAGATATATGTTGTCCACATTGTAACAGTAGTTCTGGAGTACAGCACCCCTGTTTTTGTTACATCACATGAGGGTTTGCAGATCTTAACATTTATACCCCAAAAATGACCATAAGCAAGGTTCCTATAATTAAAATTTGCCCTTATAATTAGCCACTGCTGCCACAAGCAGGAAGAAAGTACAGTTACGTAAGAACTTACTGTAACAGTAGATCTTCGAGAGGAGCTCTTGCAACAGGCTATTACTATTAGGACTATTGCTGCAGGCCTTAGGACCCACCAGAAAAAACTTAGCTAGCAGTACCCAGCAGGGACAGGCCCCCTGACGTTGGCTCCGCTCCGTCGGCCATGGTACAAAAGGAAGCGGACCCCAGCTCCACCTCAGTTCCCCCGTCAAGACCCGCAAACGGATCTCAGCGAGAAAACCGGGCAAAGCCCGTCCTAGACATGCTGAAAAAATTCTCCTGGGGGACAGAGGGCAGGAAAGCAGCACCTGCTGCAAGAGCTCCTCTCAAAGATCTACCGTTTTATTTATTTATTTAAGTCTAGGATTACAATTACCTTTGAGCCAAAGGCTCTTTTACAAAGGTTCCACATCAGTTTGAAGACAGTACAACAAATCGAGGCAATGCAAGATAATACAGTAATACATCAACCAGAGGGCGGTATACATAGGATAGAGTCATTTACAAACAATTCTTAGGGGAGGAGGCAAACAATGTTGGCATACACAGGTCAAGGGCGAAAAAGGCTTGGTTTTGCTACAACGTTACATGGCAATGCGAGGTAATACAGTAAATATAGCAAATTAACAGGAGGTGTACACTGGATAAAAGACATTGACCAACAATTCCTAGAGGAAGAGGCAAGCAGCATCAGTAAGCACAAGTCAAGGACAAAAGGGGGTTTGCTACAACATTACAAGACAAGGTGGGAGGGTATGAGCTGCCAGGGGCATTGTTGCAGAACCTAAAGAAGTGCGGGGGGGTGGGGTGGTGGTAAAGGCAGGGAAAGGAGGGGCGAGGCAGACGTGGGGCGGAGAAGTCAAGGACAGGGTGATTAAGTGCAAGGTTGGGTGATTAGGCAGCACTGAGGGGTAGCTAGGGTTACTGGTTAGATATGGCAAGATACTGTTATGGTAAGTTCTTACGTAACTGTACTATCTTACTTCGAGGAGAAGCTCTTGCAGCAGGCTATTACTATTAGGACAGAATCCCAAGCAGTCCCATACCAAGGAGGTAACAAGTCCTGGGAGGTAGGACGACAGATGAAATTATGGTAAAGCCTATGACTGGATTCAGCAAACTAGGACAAGAGTCCTTGAAGAACTGCCAAGCTGAAACCGGCTCAGCGCCTGGAAGCAATGTCCAGACTGTAATGCCTCATGAAAGTGTGCCCTGAATTCCAAGTAGCAGCTGCACAGATGTCTCGAAAGGAGACATTTTTTAAGGAGGCGAAGGAGGTAGAGACTCCTCTAGTGGAATGACCTCTGACCAAGCCCCTTAGAGATTTGTTGTACTTGTTATAGCAGTACACTATGCAGTGTACAAGCCACTGGGAAATGGCCTGCTTTGACATCCGTTTGCCCAGGTGTTGAGGCGCAGCAAAGGTCACAAACAATTGCTCCGATCTGCGGTGTGCTGCTGTCCACTTAAGGTAATACCTCAGTGCCCTGTGGACATCTAATATGTGCAGGAGAGACTCTCCTCGATTAGTAGGGGTAGGAAAATAAACTGGAAGGTCAACCGACTGGTTGAGGGTCAACTCCGAGACGACTTTAGGTAAGAACTTAGGATTTGTTCTGAGGGAAACTCTTTCCCGATGGAAAATAATATAAGGCTCCTTACACATCAGGGCCTGCAGCTCGGAAACCCTTCAAGCTGAAGTAACAACAACTAAAAGGAAACCTTCCAGGAAAGGAAACACAGCTCACATTCAGCTGCGGGTTCGAGAGTCAGTTTCTCCAGCACAAAAAGGAGATCCCAGGGAGGGATAGGATCCCTGATGGGAGGTCGTGGGTGTAGAATGCCCCATAAAAAAGTGCGGGCCATGTCCAACTGAGCCAGAGTCCCATCTCCGAACAGGACATGATAAGCAGAGATGGCCCACATGTGCACCTTTATGGACAAATAATTCAGGCCTTGCTGATATAAGAAGAGGAGATATTGTAATGTTGAGTTCACCAGGCAGGAAAGGGGATCTGTATGGTGAGACGAAGCCCAAAGGCAGAACCGCTTCCACTTCATAGCATAAGTGGAGTGGGTCGAGGGCCTCCTCGCATAAACGAGGATGTCCGAAACCTCCCAAGTGACCCCATACCTGGATTTGACTACATCTGCAGGAGCCATGCATGAAGGTGTAGGGACCCGAGATCTGGATGCACCAGCCTGCCCCGGTCCTGGGACAGCAGTTGCGAGCATATTGGCAGCGGAATTGGGGGTTCTGAGGACAACCACTGAAGAAGTGGGAACCAAATCTGCTGGGGCCACAACGGGGCAATCAGAATCATCTGAGCCCCCTCGGCCTGTACCTTCAGCAACACTCAGGGAAGGGCGGGAAGGCGTAAAGAAACTTCCCTGCCCAGCAAAGGGACAACGCGTCTGGCCAAAAAACACCAGGCATGTGCTCTCGCGAGCAAAACATTGACAGTTTGGCGTTGCATGGAGACGCAAAGAGGTCCAGCTCCAGACGACCCCATGTGTCAAACAGCTGGTCCGCTACAGACTGTAGCACCTCCCACTCATGCGCCTTGGACTGAGACCTGCTGAGGCTGTCTGCCAAGTCATTTTGGGCGCCTGGAACGTGGAAGGCAGACAGCAAAATGTGATGTTCCAGTGCCCAATACCAGACTCTCATCACATCCCTGCACAGGGGGTAGGAGTGAGTTCCCGCTTGCTTGTTGATGTAAAAGACAACCGCCATGTTGTCGGTCTGTATGAGAAGAGAACCTGGCATGAGGTCCTCTTGAAAGGCCCTTAAGGCATTGAGGACCGCTCGCATTTCCGGAACACTGATGTGGAGGATGCGCTCCTCTGGAGTCCAGACACCGAGTCTGGTGATCCCTGAGGTGCGCCCCCCAGCCCAAATCAGAGGCATCTGTTGTCAGAGTCCGGCTAAGGGGCTCCTGACGAAAAGGAATCCCTTTGTCTAGAGTCAAAGGATCCAACCACCAACGTAGGGTCCTCCTGACCGGCTCTAAGACCCTGACAACATGGTCCAGACCATCAAAGCCCTAGTCCCACTGCACCCTAAGCATCCACTATGGGACCCTCATGTGGAGGCAGGCCAAGTGAACTACTGGGATGGCCACCACCATGTGCCCCAGAAGTCTGAGGAAGGTCCTGGCTGGGACCCGCAGGGTTACTAGGACCGAACTGGCCACCTCTCTCAGACGATCTCCTCTTTCTTGAGAAAGAAAGGCTTTGCCCTGGGCTGAATCCAGGACCACCCCTATAAAGGTGAGAATTTGGCTGGGCTCTGGGGAAGTCTTTGGTAGGTTCAGGGTGATCCCCACCTCTCGGAACAATGTATAAGTGTCTCCGGGAGCTCAAAGCAGGTGCTCTCTCGACGGGACTGCTAGGAGCCAGTCGTCGAGGTAAGGAAAGACGTAATGTCCCTTGCGCCTTAGAGCCACAGCTACCACTGCCAAGCATTTGGTGAAGACTCAAGGAGCGGAGGGGAGGCCGAACGGAAGAACCCGGAACTGATAATGTTCCCCCTCGAAGTAGAACCTCAGGAACTTCCTGTGAGGGGGAAAGACCCCGATGTGCATGTAAGCATCTTGCATGTCCAGGGAACAGAGCCAGTCTCCCTGGTGCAGCAGAGGAATGAGTCCTGGAAGGGTCACCATCCTGAACCTTCGGTATTCTATATAAATGTTTAGAGAGCGGATGTCCAGGATGGGCCAAAGATCTTGCATCTTCTTTGAAACCAGGAAAAAATGGGAGCAATATCCCTTCCCCCGCTGCTGCAAAGAAACTAGCTCTATTGCCTTTTTCTGCAAGAGGGCCTTGATTTCTCCTTCTATGAGACAAATGTAAGAAGGAGGGTATCTCGAGGACTTTGGTGGAGTTTCTTGAGGGATCTGGGTGAACTCCAGCGTGTGACCTCTCCTTATGATGTCCAAGACCCACTGGTCTGATGTGATAGAGCTCCATCCCTCCAGATAGAGGGAGAAGCAACCCCCTACTGCCTCCCCTGAAGCCTCCACCGGGGGGGGGGGGTCAGTGGCAAATCACTGGGCGGAGCTGGGGTGGGGAGAGAGGTGTGCAATGACTTGGGGCCTCGGAAAGATGCGCCACCAGACTGCTGGTTGCTGGCCTTCCTTTTGAAGTCACCTCTCTGTCCCTGGTTGTTACCATGGGCTTGTTGGCCTGAGGGTTTATGAAAGGGCCACTTCCGGAAGCGTCTTTGATCCCCCTTAAACAATTGGCTGACAGACAAATAGACTTGCCCGACTCCTGGAGACGACAGATCAAACCCTCAGTCTCCTGCCCAAAGAGGATGGAACAATGGAACGGGAGGTCCCCGATTCCGGACTGCAGAACATTCTGAAAGCCGGAGCAGCTCAGCCATGCATGGCGACGAAGGCAGACCCCCTAAAGCCGACGCCCCGGCTGCTGTATCCGCAGTGTCATACGAGGCATGCATAACATGTGTGCCTACGTCCGAGCCCGATTTCAACACATCCAGAAATTCAGTCTTTTGTGCGGAATCTGGCAAGGCACTGACAAGTTCCTGTCCCTTCTCCCAGAACGCATTTTGGTACTGGACCATATGCGTGAGGAAATTAAGGGAACAGATAGAGCAGGTGGAGGCAGAATAGATTTTCTTGCTCACCTGGTCCAAGAAACGGGACTCCTGGTCGGGAATCTGGGAGCTTAGATGCTTTGGCTGCTTTGACTTGTCATAAGCAGCCGCAATAAAATACTAACATACTAAAATGCCAGCAGAATAGGCCTAACGGTCTTTCGTGTCTGCTCGTTTGGTCAGCCCCCACCCTAGGAGCTGACCTTGCTGCCCCCCTCGCCTTCTCCGGCTTCTCCCTTCCCAGTCCTGGATATTCTCGCTGCACTGGACTTTGCTTCCAGAATCCTTCCCCTGTACCTGTCCCACCCCCTCTTGAACCCCTCCACTGTCTCTGCCTCCACCAGCCCCCTGGGCAGCGCATTCCATGGCTCCACGACCCTCTCAGTGAAGTAGCACCTCCTCCTTTCTCCCCTTAATCTCCCCCACTCCAGCTTCCACCTATGCCCTCTAGTTGCCCCCATCCTTCCTTCGGAGCACCCTGACTGCTCCTCTCCTATTTACCCCCTTCATGTAACTGAAGACCTCTATCATGTCCCCCCAGTCCCTTCTTTCTTCCAATGTGTAAATATTTAGCTCTTCGAGCCTCTCCCCATAGGTCCTGTCCCCCAAGCCCCAGATCATTTTGGTTGCCCTCCTCTGGACCCTCTCCAGGAGTTCAATGTCCCTCTTTAAGTGTGGCCTCCAAAACTGTACGCAGTACTCTAGGTGTGGCCTCACCAAGCAGTTCTACAGAGGGAGTATCACTTCCCTCCTTCTGGAGGTGATACCCCTAGCGATGCATCCCAGCATCCTGTTGGTCTTGGCCGCTGCCCTCCTACAAGTCTCAGAGTTGTTCATCCTGACATCCACCACCACCCCCAGGTCCCTCTCAGCCATCGAGACTTGTAGCATCCCCCACCCTGGGTGTACACTTGGCCCGGGTTTCTGGCTCCTAGGTGCAGTACCCTGCATTTCCCTGCATTGAACCTCAGCTTCCACTTTCTAGACCACCTTTCCAGAGCCTCCAGGTCCCCCTGTAGGGCCACCCCCCTCCTCCCCATCCACCACCGCCCCCAGTTTTGAGTCATCCACAAAGAGACTCATCTCACTCCTGATACCCTTCCTTATGTCTGAGACATAGGCGCTGAACAGGAGGGACCCAAGGACCGATCCCTGAGGGACCCCACTAATGACCCTTCTTGGGGATGAGACTAACCCGCCAACCACGACCCTCAGGGTCTGGTCCTGGAGGCAACTGCCTATCCATCTGATCATCTGGTTCCCCACCCCCATTTCTCCCAGCTTTTCCAACAGGCCCCCGTGAGGAACAGAGTCAAATGCCTTGCTGCAGTCAAGAAAGAGGACATCCACCAGTCTACCCAGGTCCAAGGCACTCGTCACCCAGTCATAGAACTCCACAAGGTTTGTCTGACATGATTTCCCTGGGGTGAATACATGCCGTCTATCATCCAGGCATCCCGATTTTTCCAGGTCCCCCCTGCCTCTCCTTGACAATGCCCTCCATCACCTTGCCCACCACCGATGTCAGGCTGACGGGCCTGTAGTTCCCTGCCACCTCCCTTGATCCCCCCTTGTGGATAGGCACTATATGTGCCATCTTCCAGTTCTGGGGCACCCACCCCCTCCTCAGAGAGATGCTGAAAAGCTCCGCCAGGGGTTTCGCCAGTTCCTTCAGCACTCTGGGATGTAATTTATCCGGCCCCGGTGCTTTCTCCATCTTAAGGGACCTGAGGGCTTCCCTCACACACGCTGTAATTTCCAACTCTGTTACCTCGTCCCCTGCTTTACCTTACCCCCTCCTGCCAGTGATGGCCCCCAGACCCGCGGATCGGTGAGGCCCCCAGTTTCACCATCTCCTCCCATGTATGATGCAGCCCCCCATTTTCCTTGGTGAAAACTGAGGCAAAGTACTCATTTAGTTCCTCAGACTGCTCCCCCGGTCTTGTGCCCATCCCTCCCTGTTTTAATCCTGCTATTCTGCCCTTCACCCTTCGCTTTTCCCCAATGTACCTAAAGAACCCCTTATTCCTCTCCTAATTTCCCTGGCCAGGTTCTGCTCCTTTCTCCTTAGCATCTCACAACCCTAGTGGCCCTTCTGGCCATCAGCCTCGTACTCCCTCGATCCCTTTCACTCTTTGAGCACTTGAAATGCCTATAGGCCGCCTTCTTTCCCCTCACCACCTCCTGAACCTCTCTGGTCCACCAGCAGGGTTTTCGGGCCTTACCGCATTTTCGTCTTACTCTTGCACAGGTGCTGGTAGCATCCTGCACCCCCCTCCTGATGATTTCCCACCAACTGTCAGAGTCCATGTCTGGCCCAATCACATCTAAATGCTCCTTAAGGATCCTTCCCATTTCCTTGAAATACACCCCCCTGAAGTCAGTTACCTCTGTCTTTGTGCAGCCTTCTACCCCTCCTAGGTCCAGGCACAGCCAGACCGTGGCATGGTCGCTCCCCACCAATGGGTCCCTTACCTCCAGGCTCCCAATCTGGTCACTGTCTGCCAGGACCACATCCAGTATCCATGCCTCTCTGGTCGGTTCCCCACCTGCTGAGTTAGGAATGCATCCTGAAAGACATCCAACAACCTCTGTTCCCTGGCCACCTAGGATGTCATAGTCTCCCAGTCCGTTCCTAGCATATTTAAGTCCCACAACACCACCACCCTTCCCCTGCCCAATCTGCAGTGTTTCCCAACATCTTGCCACCAGACTCTCCTCCAACTCCTCCGCCAACGCAGGGGGTCTATACACCACTCCTATTTTTACTCTTTGGCCCCCCCTTGTTATCAAGGTGACCCAAATCACCTCCACAGTTTCCTCCGCCTCCTCCGCTCCTCCTATGCCAATGCCGTTTTTGACTATTATTGCTACCCCTTCCCTTCCCTCCCAACTGTCTTTCCTGAACATGGAATCCACCTGAGGGTTTTCCGCCAGGAAAGACTCATCCCTCGGGGCCCTGTATAGCCTGTCCGACTTTTTAGGAACAGCCGGGACTGAGGCTGGATGCTTCCAAGTTGTCCTGGTAAGGTCTTGGAACATATCGACCAGAGGAGGCACCACCAGGGGTTTGGGCTCCTTCTGCCTCAGGTAGCGAGCCAGTCTCTGACGTTCCGCATCCAGGTCCTCTGTCTCCCATTTGTTAGTGGCCTGGATATGCTTCATGACGTCCATGAAAGTGGGATCGTCTGGAGGTGAACGGGGTAGATCCCTATCATCGGGAGATCCACCAACTCCTGAAAATGATGAGGAAGACCTGCTCCTGGGCCTTGAAGTGTCCAAGCTAGGTCTAGGGGACTACCCTCTGAGGAACGTAGCTAACTCCTAGACCAACACCGGTCCTGAGACCGGCGACGAGCAGGGATTGACGACGGAGCAGGGACCAGCGTCGGCTACAGGAGCAAGCCCACCGAGAGGAAGACCTGCGGTGGCTGCAGAATCTGCTCCTGGGCTTAGACCGACAATGGCTGACCGACCTCGATTGGCGCCATCTCCGGACCGTGACCGGGAACGTATAGTCAAGGGGGAGCGAGGTTTAGAGGTCACACGCTGGTCCTCAGGGGTTTTAACCAGCGAGTCGACAGGCAAACCCCCAGGCTCCTGGTTGTCCAGTCAGTCTGGAACTGGTGCCGGTTCCGGTGGATGTGTGGCTTTATGGACCTGGCTCCACCAAAAGGAGAAAAGTTCTCCCAGCTCCTTCTTGCTGAAGCGAGACGCCGCCGCCCCCTGTGGGGGAATTGGAGAAGGTGGGGGTTCCGGAAGAGCCCTCCGGATTAGAGGCCCTAAGGCCGGCGTTGGCACCTTGACTGGTGTCGGCTAACCGGTAACCCTGTCAGCCGCAGGCACTTTGACTGGCACCAGTGTCTTAGCCGGGGCCAGATCCGATGTGGCCGACTTGGGAGGGCAGGACCCGGAAGGGGCCTTAGCCTTGGGGTCCCAGTCCTTACCAGACGGCTTACTGGAGTCCGGTAAGGCCATAGTTGGGGCCTTCTTTGGCAGGGCCAAGGCTTGTGCCAAGGAAGAGGCCTTAGTCGACTCCGCCGGGGCAGAGGACACATGCAGCGGCATGGCCTTCGACTTAGAAGGCTTAGAAGTAGAGGAAGTAGTTCCCAACGAGACTGACGTCTGTGTTTTGGCGGGAGCTTTAGGCCTCAAATTTTCTCCATGCCTGGAATGCTTGGAGCAGTCGGACCCACTCGAGCCAGAGGAAGAGGCCTTCCTGTGGGGAGAGCGGGATCTTGAGTGGTGATGGGACTGGCTACGGTCCTTGTCATGGGACTTTTGCGACTTCTCCCGGCCTTTGCTTTTGTCCCCGGGGAAGACTGCAGGATATCCATCCCTTGCTCAAGCAGGTGGGCTTTCAAGGCCTTCAGGCATCTAGTCCTCATCCTGCTAGAAAAGCCTTTCCAAATCTTGCAGGTCTTGAGGTCGTGGTCTGGTCCCAGGCAGAAGACATATTGGTCATGGCCGTCCTTGGATGGAATTTGGCGGCCACAGGCACACTTCGTCTTCTTGGGACCGGAGGAGGAGACAGACGACGGTGACGACATGCGATGGTAGTAAATCGAGAGGAAGAGAACAAAACTGTAAAAAGGAATGAATGTGGGGGAAAAGAAATGCTATAATTCGATGAAAAAAAACAGAAGATTTGCTGGAACTAGAACTTCCCAATGTGAGCGGGTGACGGTGGGAAAGAACTGAGGTGGAGCCGGTGTCCACCCCCTTTTGAACCATGGCCAACATCGCGGTTGAGCCGACGTCAGAGGGGCGGTCCCCGCTGGGTACTGCTAGCTAAGTTTTTTCCAGTGGGTCCTAAGGCCTGCAGCAATAGTCCTAATAGTAACAGCCTGCTGCAAGAGCTCCCCCTCGAAGTAAGATCATACATATTTTGAAAAACTCAACGAGCCCCCTCTTAAGGGGTTAAAACATCCGACCGTCAAACATCAGTTTCTTAATTCTTTACAGCCCTCTACGTAGCTACAACCCAAACAGCAGGGAATTAACAAAACGACTCTAGTCTTATATACTGTATTTGTTCTTTTGAGTGCAGAGAAAACTTTAAATGAAGCCATGTGCATTGGTTACTGTGAAGCTTTATAACTAACTTAAGCAGATTATTAGTCACATAAACCAGTTAACAGTTAAGCAAGAAACTTTACATAGTACACATATAATTGTGGAGGAGCTCTCCAGCTCCGCAAACGGGGAATAGAATGAGCGGGAGTTATCACCTGCGCCACACGGAGCCATTTTATCTCATCCTTATAGTAGACATATTGCCACACATATTTAATATTTCCAACAAACCACCAGAGGTATGAACACGAGGGGGAAACATCCCGATTCCTATCATTCTTCCTCTGATTGTCCCTACTTAACCCATAAAAGATCTTGTTTTAAAACTGAGACCAGTACAGTAATTCAGTCCCCTTTCGATTCAGGAGTTGCTGCATGGGCACCAAACTGCTTCTTGATTTTGTCTAACAGTTTAGCAGCTTCTGAAACATCTGAATACTGATAGGCCTTACCACCATACACAATTCTGAGGCTAGCTGGCATAAGGAGTACATGGTGCACCCCCAAGATCCGGAGACGCTCTCGCACCTCATCAAAGCTTTTACACCGCATCCTTGTGGCGTAACTTAAATCTGGAAAAAAATTAACTTTATACTCCTGCTAAGTGATTGAACTCAAGGATTTCGCCTGTTGCAGCATGCTGTCTCTTTCCATGGAGGTACGTAATTCTACCATGACTGTACGAGGAACTTGGTTTCTGGTGGCTGCTATCTGCCTGCCACCACGAGGCGTGATCCTGTAGGCTTAAATGATTACAAAGTCTGTTTCAATTTGCAGCACTTCTCTAAGCCAGTCTTGTAGAAAGGGTATGAGACAGTCCCCTTCAGTGTGCTCTGGAAGACCCAACACTTGAATATTATTAGCGTGGATAGTGTTTTCAACGTTCTCCAGCCGCTGCCTTAGTAAGCTGTTCTCCTTGGCAAGGCCCGCCGCCACCACAAAGGCCTTATCTGCATGCTTTTTAGCCCCCCTGCGTCTCTTCGGCCAGCTTACCAACTTTCGTGTTCACTTGTCTTAGCTCTGAGTTGTATTCCTCTATTTTTTTATCTAGACTTCGAATAGCCTTCAACAGAGCTGCATTAGTCGGTTGTGGTTCGGTTTGCTCCTCAGAACCCGTAGTGGAATCTTTGTCGCTGCTCTGTTTACTCTCCTTCAGTCAGGCTCCTTCCGTACTGGTGCTCGCTTTGTTTCTCCAGACGATTTCTGCTGCTTGCTCATAACCAAACCGGGCAAATTTTGGTATAGTTTAGAAGAAAAAATTACTCACCTTAGTAATGTTGTTTCTTCTAATGGAGTCTTGCTATATTATGACAATTGCAGTTTGTCCCACCATTAGAACTGCTCCGGAGGTGAAAGAGTTAACTCTATTCCATGAATGGAACTTGGAGCACGAGCTCTAAAGAGAAGCTCTGTCTGTGTAATTTCAAACCTAAACTGTCAGATCTTTACGAGCAAAAACTCACTAAGGTCTGTGTGGAAGCTGTAACCTACACTAGCCAACTGGCTACCTAAATATTAACACTCATTGCTGGTCCCAAAACAAAAGACTCAAGTCAGGGGACCAGAACTAATAGTATAATTTAACAATATGAGAGAATATAAGGAAAAATGAAAACACTACACCCCCAAACCCCAAGAAGGGTGAAAACACATAAAAGGGCATAAAATAGTGCCCACACTAGGCTGCCCACCCCATACCCAAGTAGAAGTTCTGAGAGGGGCAGGCTGGGGGGGAGGTCATAATATAGCAAGACTCCATTAGAAGAAACAACATTACTAAGGTGAGTAATTTTTTCTTCAAACAACATGAAGTCTTGCTATATTATGACAACTGCAGACTACACAGCAGTACCTCCATGGAGGAGGGACAAAACCTACTTAGGGAATAGGCTCTGAAGCACAGCTGTGCCAAACCGAGCATCTCTCCTGGCCTGGACATCCAGGGAGTAATGCTTGGTGAGTGTGTACCGCTTTTCCAAGTAGCAGCTTGACATATCTCCAATATAGGGATGTCTCTGGCAGCAGCTAGAGACGCAGCTGTACCTCTGGTAGAATGAGCCCTCAAGCCAGAGGGGGATCTCTGCCCAGTTTCTGTTAACAAAATTGGATACAAGAGACAATCCACCTGGCAATTGATCTCTTAGTGGCAGGTTTCCCTTTCCCAACCTCACCATAAGTGAGAAAAAGTTGGAGGGATTCGAACCTGTGACCCTTAGTACGTTCTATATAGTAACTAAGGCCCTCTTAACGCCTAAACTGTGCAATCTCCTCTCACCAGAAGAGGAATGTTCAGTGAAAAACACTGGAAGGGAGATAGATTGGTTAAGATGGAAATCTGAAACCACCTTAGGCAAAAACTTTCTATTAGTCCTGAGGACTACCTTATCCCTATGGAAAGAAATAAAGTCAGTTTCTACTGACAAGGCTTGCAACTTAGCTTGTCGTCTAGCAGAAGTGATAGCCACTAGGAAAACAGTTTTCCAAGTTAGATACTTAGCTCTGCAGAAAACAGAGGTTCAAAAGGGGTTGCATTAACTGGGCAATGCAAACATTAAGGTCCCAGGCAGGGGCGGATCCCAAAAGAGTGGATTAGTATGAAGTAATCCCTCAAAAACTTGGAAAATACAGGGTGAGCGGAAAGAGAGGATGGCTTTCCTGCTGAAACAAAAGCAGAGACAGTTGCCAAATGAACTCTCCAGGGTAGCTGGTCTCAGGCCCAAAGAATTAAGATGGACCATGTAATCTAACACAATGGACAAATCAGCAGATTCTGGGGAAATATGTTTCCCAGAACACCAAATGGAGAACCTTTTCCACTTAGAATTATAAGTAGCCCTAATGGAAGGCTTCCTAGAAGCCTTTAGGATTTCAAGAACACCCTGAGAGAGGTGTAGGTCAGCAAATTCTAACTCCTCAAGAGCCAGGCCTTGAGGTTGAGGGATTTGAGGTTCGGATACCAAACTCTCCCCTGGGCACAGGTTAATAGGTTGTGATTCCTGGGGAGACAAAGGGGGAGATGGACTGTCAGGGACAGAAGGAGTGGGTACCAGGGCTGCCTGGCCCAATCTGGGGCAATCAGAATCACCCTGCAAGGCTGGGATCTGAATTTTACTAACACCTTGAATAGGAGAGGAAAGGGGGGAAAAGCATAAAGAAACTTCCCTTCCCAATCCAGGAGAAGGGCGTCCAGGGGGACTGAGCCCAACACTGGGGGCCTGCAACAGAACAGTGGAAGTTGGTGATTGTCTGGGGCTGCAAAAAGATCTATCTGAGGGGTGCCCCATCTGGCAAAGACTATCCCAATACTTGAGGATCCAGAGACCATTCGTGATGGCCTGAAATCCTGCTGAGAGCATCTGCTAGGACATTGTCCTTTCCTGGAAGGTGAACTGCTATGAGTGAAGTGTTCAGGGAATAGGCCAGAGACCACAACTTCATTGCCTCGGTGCACAAGGCCGAAGCCGAGTGCCCCCTGCTTGTTGATGTACCACATTGTTGTGGTATTGTCTGTTCTGACTTGTACCACTTTGTTCTGGACAGAAGCAAGCGGCTGAAGTGCTAAAAGACAGCTCTGAGTTCCAGCAAATTGATGTGGAGCAGAGATTCCTGGGGGGACCACACTCCCTGAATGGAGAGGTCGCCCATGTGGGCTCCCCACCCCAGGAAGGAAGCATCCGTAGTGAGGGTCAAAGTGTGAGAAAGGGGAATGAAGGGGACCCCCAGTCTTAAATTGCTCTGATCCTGCCACCACTGGAGGGCCTGGATCAAGGTTAGTCACTGGGACCAACTTGGAAAGGGTCTCTTCTCTGAGACCAATAGGCTCTCAAGTGAAACTGAATGTCTCTCATCTGAAATCTTGCTCCCTGCACTACAGCTGTGGGCGCAGCCATGTGCCCCAGGAGCTGCAAAAGTGTCTTGCTGGTCGAGAGACCTGCAGAGTGAAGGAGGAGGCCAGAGCCACCAAGTTCCTTACCCTTTCTAAGGAAGAAAAGCTCTGGCCAGATTTGTGTCCAATTCTGCACCTATGAAGGTGAGTACCTGAACTGGTTCCAGAACCGACTTTGGTAGATTTAGCAGGAAGCCCAGGGAGGTGAGAAGCTGCTGGGTGACTTGCAGGTGAGATTTTACCTGTTCTGGGGACTGGCCTACAATGAGCCAGTCATCCAGATAGGGAAAAACAGCAATCCTTTGCCTCCTTAAGTGAGCCACTGCTACTGCCAGACATTTTGTGAATACCCTTGGGGCAGAGGTAAGGCCGAAGGGCATTGCTCTGAACTGGTAGTGACCTGACGGCAGTTTGAATCTGAGGTACTTTCGGTGGGAGCTTCTGATTAGGACGTGAAAATAGGCATCCTTGAGGTCCAGGGAAGCTAGCCAGTCCCCTGGTCTTAGAGAGGGTAAAATCATTGCCAGAATTACCATTCTGAACTTTGGTTTCAAAAGATGCTTGTTCAGATATCTGAGGTCTAAAATGGGCAGCCATCCTCCTGTCTTTTTTGGGGTAAGGAAGTATCTGGAGTACAGACCCTTGCCCTGGTGTAGGGGAGGAACCCTTTCTACCGCTCTGAGAGCTAACAGGGTTGAGACCTCTGCTTCTAGAGTATAGGTCTCTAAAGAGCTTGCAGGTGGAAAAGACCTGATTCTAATCTTTGGGAACTTTCTGAAGCTGAGAACCAGACCCTGGCTTACTACTTCCAGAACCCACTTGTCTGAAGTTAAAGACACCCAGTTCTGACTGAAGTAAGCCAACCTGCCCCCTACTGGTAAAGGAGAATCGGCCCAGGGCACCCCATCAGGGTGCCTGCTTGGCAGGTGCTTTAGGCTGAGGGGTGGGGGCAGGCCTGCCCACGCCCCGTCTGCCTCTGCCTCTGAAGAACCCCCTCTGAGCATAAGCAGAGGAGGCCTGGGTTTGGTAAAAAGGCCTGTGGAAAGGCCTACCCTTACCCCTGGGGGTGTGCCTCTGAGGAGTGGCTTGCCGCTCCTTGGCTTGGGCACTTTTATAGGTAGTCCTATATTCATCCATCTTCTTCATATAATTCTCTGTCTGCTCCCCAAACAGAGAATTTCCCTACAAGGAAAATCCATAGCCTTAGTCTGGGTATCCTGTGACAAGCTAGTACACCTGAGCCAGGCCAACCTCACGAAAGCTGGATGTGGCCATGACTCTAGAGGAAACATCATTAAAATCCACAGCAGCATGAAACTGCACCTTAGAAGCCTCAATGCCATCGGCAGCCACCTGCTCCAGCTCACTAGCAAGCTGGCCAGGGGCTTGTTTAGCTAAACTCATAACAGTATCCCATCTAGATTTCTGATACCTTGCTACATAAGCCATATAATTTGCCTGAGTCCCAAGGGCGCTGCCATGTACTGTTTTTTGCCATGGCATCAATCTTCCTGGAATCCTTGTCAGGAGGATGTGAAGCCAGGGAATATTAACTTTATCACAGCCTGCAGCCTGAACTACCCCAACATGACTGCATTGCTGAGAAAGGAATTCTGTATCAGGACCTGACAGTGTACCTCCTGTCCATCTTTTTATCTACAGGAGGCACAGAATTAGGAATTTTAAGATTTTATTGTTTGTTTCCTAAATGACTTATGCAAAGGAATAGACAATCTCCTAGACTCTGGTATATCCATCATTTCTACAAAATCAGGCTCCTCTTGCTCATCCACAGCTTCCTCCAAAGAGCTGGAGGTTCAACAACTTTTTGTAAAACATAAAATGAGAGGGGACTCAGAAAGCATAGGGGAGATTCTAAAGGTCTGTCTGGGAGATGTCCGGTTCAATGGGCACACCCAGACCCTCCAAGTCACATTCATACTGTTCATAATCATCCCCCTGGTTCATAAAACTCCTCAACATCATATTCCTGAACCGATGGAACCGACCGAACCGACCTTTTACCAGATAGTGGCGGTTCGGACAGAACTCGGAGAAAGTGACTGGACAATCTGAATAGCTCTTGCTATCTCTGCAGCAGTTGGAGTAAAATTTTGGGCTCCAAACCTGCTGACTTTCTTGTTCTCTTAATTGGAACTGGTTCATCGAGCCAGCTTTTCATTTGCCGAGAAGTCTCGCCCTGGTCAGAGGCACTCCCTCCAGTTCGATTGGCACCGAACGGGCTGTACATCGGGTCAGCGGACTTTTTAGCCTCTCGTTCCCTGAGCCTTCCCAATCTCTTTTCCAGGGTGGCTGCAGGGAAATTCTTACAAATCTGGCAGTCTGACTGGAGGTGGTCAAACCCCAGACAATAAACACATGTGGTGTGTGGGTCAGCCTTGCAAAGACTTCCCCACAGACATCACAGTGTTGAAACCAGTGGGCGGTTTTCTTTGGGTTTCTCAGACATAATGCCAGCCTAACCAGAAAACTTGCCTTTAAGCGGCAGTGCCAGGCAAGACAACCTTTATCGGTTCCTAACCGTGTCACGGGTATTGGAAAAAACCGTAATGAAATCCGTTTTTAGAACCGATAAGAACCGGGAACCGCACTCTAAAATATCAAGTTTAAAAGCTTTAAGTTTTAACCCAAGCTGATCGGTTCAAAACCGAACCGATAAAACTTACAAGTTCCACACAGAATTAAAATAAGAATTACTTACAATACCACAGACAGAGCTTGAACCGATCGGTTTTGCGGTTAAAATGAAACTATTCTCGGTTGAATCGAACCGAGAAAACACTGTTTAAACCGAGAAATGAACCGAGCAGTAGGAGAAATCTCCGGAGCGACTGTTCAGTGAGGCGGAGTAAAGAATCTGACAGTTCAGGTTTGAAACTACACAGATAGAGCTTCTCTTTAGAGCTCGTGCCCTAAGTTCCGTTCATGGAATGGAGTTAACTCTTTCACCTCCGGAGCAGTTCTAATGGTGGGACAAACTGCAATTGTCATAATATAGCAAGACTTCATGTTGTTTGAAGCTTGTAGTTTGCTCTCGCTGCTAAATATTTATATAAGACTTCTGCTTTAAAATAAGCTTAGTGTTATTTATCTGTTCCCTCGCACATTTGGAGAGCCACAGAAAAAAGCTGTCCCCAGCACTGCTGCTGCCCCCCCCTAAAAAATATATTTTGAAAGGTCTTGCCGTTATTATGTAACTGTTCTAATAATGTTATCAATACAGAAACAGGCAATTTTCTCTAGATATATCGACATATACCATATATTCATATCGCGACAGGTAAAATAAATGTTAGATACACTTTTTCCATGACGATAAAGTATATCAATATACTTATTTAGTAACAACATGGAAAATTTCATGACCGTTGTAAAAAATAACATTAAAAAAAAAAAAGAAAAATTTGTTTGCACTTTTTAAGAATTGTGGTATTAGTTCCCAAAATTTAATTGGTACCTGGGTGTAATATCCAGAAACGTTCATCTTAAACCTTAAATTGCATTGCTAACATTTCACTCTCCTTTCCAGTAGTACCAATTCTTCCTTGTTTCACAGCGTCAAAAGCGTCGGAAAATAATTTTTTGTGGATGGCTGTCCAAGAGACAGGTGCGAGATTCATTTTGACTGTCTCAGAGAATATGTACCCATCCTGTTGATTTTTTTTTTTTACTAATTTTACATTTCGATGTCTGAATACGAGCTAATAACTAGTGTGCCCCAGGCTGGTACAGTGCCCTGAAAAGGGCTTAATAACTGATGGTGCCCATTGAAAGGTACCCTTAAAAGGGCTAATAAATATCCACTGGCTGATACATGGCACTAAAAAGGACTTAACAAGTGTGCCCCAGTGCACTGTCCTGATGAGTGCTTTAAATTTTCTTCCCCCTTCTGCTCAGTAGTAGCCCTGACAAGGGTCCTTGAACTCTGTTCTGCTCTGCCCTGACAAGTTGATCAGCTTCCTCTGTCCATGTGCAGAGCTCTGACACTAAAGGTCTCCCCCTACTTAATAAGCCTGACAAGGGCTTTTAACCCCCTCCCCATCTACAGTCTCTGGAGCTCTTCCTGCCTTGACAGGTGATTGTAATTGTTTGTCTCAATCTTTTAAATTCTTCTCGTAATCTCTAAATACCCCCCTTTTCCTGGATTGACTGTAATTTTTTTTATTTTTTTGCTTCTCCTCCTCCACCTTCCCCATCAGCTTTGCTGCTCCCAACATTCCTGTCACCTGTTGTCTCTGGGGCTTACACGCCTGCTGCCAAACAGTATCCCACAGATTGTCCCCCATAGTGGGGCTTCCTGGGACCAATGCTTATCCCAGGAGGACACTGGTATGTAAAGTGGCAGCGGGCCACCAAGTAAGCAAGTAAGTAAATTTTTATTTTATCATGGCGCCCAATCCCGGAGGCTCTGGGTGCCATTATAGTTCATGCAGAGCATAACAATATAACAGCAAACAAATATTGGCATTCGAATTCTCTATAAAATCAGAATTAAAATTAAGATTTTAAAATTAAGTTAAAAGCAGCTTTGGAAAGCTTGTTTAAACAGACAGGTCTTTAGGCCCCCCTTAAGCTTTCACTGTTTGGGCCTGGGATGGCTGGAGTCAGTAGACGGTGCGCAGCCTGTGAGGGAGTGCAGTGTCATCCTGCTCAGACTTGACTTTCTCTCCTAAGCTGGTCATCGGGCTTCCTTATTCATGGGCTGTACCTCCTGATGCTGATAGGCAGGCAGGAATCAGAACCCTGCAGCAGGGGACATCCAGCTCTCCACTTCCTGTCTCCCTCAGTTTACTTCCTGCCTTCAGAGCAGCAGGTACTCTACAAGCAGAGCTCTGTCACCTTGTGGCACAGCTGAAGACAGCAGACTGTAAGTCAAATTATTTCATTATGCATCTGGATTTCTGAGCAGTAGAAGCTGTATTACAGCGCTCCTGGGTGGGTTCCAGTCTCAGCCTTGCAAGCTGTACAGACTGGCCCCACTTCACCGCAGTGTTTTTTCCTGCAATTTTCTGACAAGAGGGGTGGAACATTCTGACATGAATCCCTCTTCCAGTGCCATTTTCCAGCGAGTGGGGGAAGAAAAACAGCACCGGAGTGCTTCATTGGAGCTATCCCCTTGCTGACGGCAGCACTGTGGGTGTTCCATTGACGGCTGGCTTTTACTCTCACAGCCGCTCATCGATGGTGGGCCTACAGTACTCGCACAGCCACTCGTCGAGATTCAGTCTCTCTCGATGAGCGCTGCAGGACAAAAGGAGTGCTAATCCGGACCCATCGCATCCACCTCAGTGTGTGCAGGCCCCCCCCCAGCAGCAACTAAAGGCAACATAAATGAAGGGGAATTTACAGAATTTAAAGCTTTTATTAAAGAAATCACTGTTTACAAGGGCAGCTCAGTAATTTGCTCTTAAGGGGCCAGCTTCAGCAATTCATCGCAGCGTCAACAGCACAGAATTAGAAACCTCCAGAGAAGGGGTACGTGGAGTAAAAGAGAAAAAGAGCCTTTTTGGGGTCCTGGCCTCGGACAAACCCCCCAGGAGCAGAAAATCTAAAGCAAGGGAACAGTTCAGTATTTTGCCCTTAAAGGGCCAGCAGCAAGTCATGCAACATCAACAGCATAGCGAGCAAACCTCCAGGGGAAGGGGGTAAGCTGAATAAAAGGGGAATAGGACCATTTGGGGCATGCTTTCAGGTAAACCTTTCAGGGCCAAAAAATGCCAGCGCCACAAGGGGAATTCATCCCTGTTTCTAATCTTTTGCTGGGTCACTTTGCCTATTATGTGAGCAGACAGCGTCTGCGAATGTCGAGGACTAGAAGGACACAGCCCCTTCCTCGTCTCAGACTGATAGCCAACAGACAGACAGGTCTGAACAAGCAACAACCACCAGGTCTGAGACAGCAGCAACCACTGGGAGACCCAGCAGTCTGCAGCCCCCTCTCTGGCCCCAGGCCATATCAACAGGTAAAAAGGGGCCTTTGCTCTGGAACCCTGCACGCTTCACGGGCAACCTCTGGGGTCACCAGATGGGAGACCTCACAAGAAGACAAAAGAAGAGGACCCCATCTCCATCCTCATCCCAAGTGGAGCATTTGTCCTCTCATCACTACGATAACATTTCCTTATACCACAGGAGAAAGAGGAAAGCTCTGCCTCAAAGTAGATCTAGGCATCTTACCCCGGAGGGGGGAGCTGGGGGGCTTATCATCAGACTTTGCCGACTCACTGTCCAGAATCTGGAACCTGCAGGGCCTTGTCTTTTTCAATGGCATAGCTGAGAGTCACCTCGGATCTTCCCCGGAGGCTCCCACCCAGCCAAACAGGCTTTTCGCCTGGCAGCTGCCGACAAACCGGCCTCAGCCTATTCCTCCAGCCACAGGGGACTTGCCATAGGAGGAATGGCAAGGGTCCCGAACGCATCAATCCAGTGGCCCAGCGGATCTCTAAGCTTCTCAAGTTTGACAAGAAGCAATGTAAAAAGTGGTTAGACTGCCGCAGAATAGACCCTCTAAATTCAAACCTAACCAAGAAGTCGGTCATCCCAGCCAAAGGAGGGGCTTCTCTCAGGGACCCAGTGGATAGGAAAGTGGATGTCCTCAACTAGGCCTTCCAAGAATCAGCAATGTCTCAAGGCGGCAACTGCCAATCCTTTATCGGCCTAAGCCGCTCTGTCCTGGGCCCCGGATTTAGCCTTTCTCTTCACTGTGGGCTCAGAGAAGAACAGGCCTATTTTTCATCAGCTTCAGTTCATGAGTTTGGCTTAGGTTTATGCAGCAGTCATGTAGGAGGAGGCGATCAGGTACACCGCTCGGACAATGTTTTATCATATCTTGGCTCGCTGCAGCCTCTGGCTTCGGGTCTGGCAAGCAGTCACCTCTTCGAAAAGCCAGTTGGTTATCGCACCCTATGAAGGTAATCTCCTGTTTGGCTCAGCCTTGAAGGAGGCAGTGAAGGTCTCCGGGAGATGGCTAAGGTGCATATACCACAATCAAGAGGCAGGGGCCTATCCTGGTCCTCAGACCCCACACGCATTTTTAGAAAACAACATGCTAACCGGGCCCATCCTCGAGTAGGGGGCAGACATTTAAAATGTTCTCGAGAAATGGGTCCAAACCAAGTCAGACAGATGGGTCCTAGACTACGGATATCCAGAGGGGTGGAAAGGAATTTTATAGATACACAGGGGAGAAGAGGAAAGGGAGAGCACAGATCTCCAGGATTAGGACTGGGGAGGGATGGGCTCAGAGGCAGGGGAGCAGGCAGAGGTACTAAACAAGCACTTTGCCTCACTATTTATGGAAGAAGACAGGAGATCCATTCAGCCGGAATGGAGGGGTTGGGGGACAGCTGAGAGGAGAGGACAGATGGAGATGGGAGGACCAGAAGAGGCTGGGGCACCGGGTGGGCCAGGCCTAGAAGGGATGGGTGCTTTGTTGGGGGGTTGAGGAGGGAGAAATCACAGAGGACACATGAGGAAGGCCCAACGGGTGCTGAAAACTGACAAGGCACCGGGACCAGATGGCCTGCATCCGAGAGTTCTGAAGGAACTGGCGGATGAACTAGCAGCTCCACTAGCTGTACTTTTCAACGCCTCTCTGCAGACAGGATGGGTGCCTCAAGACTGGAGGGTGGCTCATGTGGTGCCTATCCACAAAGGGGGGGTCTAGGGAGGAGATGGTAAATTACAGGCCTGTCAGCCTAACGTCAGTGGTAGGCAAACTAATGGAGGGCTTCATCAAGGAGAAGCTCGGGAGGCAACTGGAAAGGCTGGGGCACATGGATGACAAACAGTATGGTTTTGTCCCAGGGAGATCGTGCCAGACCAGCCTCATAGATTTTTACAACTGGGTGACGGGGACCCTGGAACGACAAAGACTGGTAAACGTCCTATATCTGGATTTCAGTGAGGCATTTGACTTGGTACCCCACATCGGGATGTGGACAAAGTTAGGGGTGGGAAGACAGTTGCTTAGATGGGTAGAAAACTGGCCTACAGACAGGACACAGAGGGTAGTGGTTGGTGGGATAGTCTCCTCCCCAAGGAAGGTTTTCAGTGGGGTTCCCCAAGGTTTGGTACTGGGGCCACTCCTGTTCAGTGCCTATGTCTCCGATATAGGAAGGGGGGTTAGGAGTAGGATAAGACTCTTCGCAGATGACTCAAAACTGGGAGCACTAGCTGACGGGGAGGAAGCGAGAGAGACAGTCCAGAGGGATATGGATGCCCTGGAGGGTTGGTCAAGGAGGTGGGGACTGAGGTTTAATCCAGGGAAGTGTAGAGTGCTGCATCTGGGGGTCAGAAACCCAGGTCATGTATACATCCTGGGAGGGGTCTCTCTGCAAGCCACAATGAGTGAAAGGGACCTGGGGGTGGTGGTAAACACCAGAATGAACAACACTGAAAACTACAGAAGATCTGCGGCAAAAACCAACAGGATTCTGGGATGCACAGCCCGGGGAATAACGTCCAGGAGGAGGGAGGTGATCCTTCCTCCGTATAATGCCTTCGTCAGGCCGCATCTTGAGTACTGCGTGCAGTTCTGGAGACCTCACCTTAGGAAGGACATAGCATTGTTGGAGAGGGTTCAGAGGAGGGCAACCAGGATGATCTGGGGCATGAGTGAAAGGACCTATGAGGAAAGGCTGGAAGTCCTTGGGCTGTACTCACTGGAGGAGAGGAGAGACAGGGGAGACATGATTGAGGTATTCATATATGTGAAAGGGATTAACAGGGACAGAGCCAAAGAAATGTTCAGGCTAAGGAAAGGGAGCACAACTAGGGAGCATGAGTGGAAGTTGGAGGGGGAAACCTACAGGGGAGAACGTAGAAGACATTACTTCACTGAGAGGGTGGTGGAGCCATGGAATGCATTGCCCGGGAGTCTAGTGGAGCAGGGCACAGTGGAGGGCTTTACGAGGGGGTGGGACAGATGCATGGGTATACTGAAGCCAAAGTTGACCCTCTCGGGGGCCGGGGGGAGGAGCTAGTGCCCAATAGGGGCTGGCTAACAAGCAGACACGAAAGACCATTAGGCCTATTCTTCTGGCTTTCAATATGTTAGTATGTTAGACATCATCAGCAAGCCCCCATTATCTCGTGTGGTGCCCTCCCCTATCTCTGGCAACCAATCCAAAAGACGGGCGATGTTACAGGCCATTTCAATCCTTCTGCAAGCGGGGACTATTGAGCAAGTTTCCACCATAGAGATTAACTGGGGTTACCTCAATCTTCATCATGCCAAATCGCACAGGGGGATTCAGGTCAGTCCTAGATCTAGAATTCTTGAGTAGTTTTGTCCACAGCTGACCCTTCAAGGTGGAAACCTGGTCATCAATTATCAGGGAGTCGCAAAAAGGGGATTTTCTGGCATCCATGGATCTGCAAGATGCCTATTTGCATATTCCCACTCAGGAACTACACAGGCACCATCTCAGATTCAAAGTGGGAGAGCAGTACTTACAATTCAAAACTCTGCCACTGGGGTCTTCCTCCGACCCACAGACATTATTAAGGGTGCTAATAGCGGTCACAGTCCACATAAAGGCCCCACAGCTCAACCAAGCAATACAAGCAGTGGCAGAGGTAGTCTGGTGCCCATCGGGACATGGTTTTCTCATCAACTGGAGAAAGAGTTCCCTAACTCCAAACCAAACCTTGATCCTCCTGGGGCAGACATCATGACACAAGCCAACAAGGTCTTTCCCCCGGAATCTAAATTTAGGGATCTGCTAAAGCTCATCAAGGAGTTTCACATACCTTCTCAGCTGCCTGCTTATTTTTTCATACAGCTCATTGAGACAGATTAAACCCTCCTCCCAGTGAGGGTCTCGGAGCACAGAGGTCAAGAAGGGTTGCAAGTTGGGCCATCCACACCAAATCCAAATCACGACCGATGCAAGCCTCAGGAGCTGATGGGCTCACCTGCATCAGCTGTGGGCACTGGGCAGGTGGTCGCTGTTCGAAACAAGGTACAGCATAAACGTTCGAGATATGAGCAGTATGCCTTGCCCTGAGGCACTCTGAACAGCAATTCCTCAATCAGAATAGACTGATTCCAACTGACAATCTTACAGGGTTGGCATACACCAACCATCAAGGTGGCACAAGAAGCTGAAAAATGCCAAGGGAGTGCCTTCTTCTCTTTCAGTGGGCTGAGCACCACTGAGCGATGTATATGCCAGGACAGGAAAATGTCACAGCAGACTGGCTCAATCGCAAGGTTATTCTACCCCGGGAATGGAAGCTGAAGGACAGTGCCTCCCACATCCTAACAGAACAGTGGGGCAATCCTCAGACCTTTTCGCCTGCTGGTGGAACTCCAAGGTAAAGCAATTCTACTCCCTGGCCAAGGACGCACCAGCAGTGGCTCAGTTCGGTCTCCTGTATACCTTTCCTCCAACACCGCTTCTATCCAGAGTCCTCCACAAAGTGGCTCTGGACTTGGCAGAACTGATTCCAGTCTGTCCCGTATGGCTTTTCCGCCAATGGTTCCCGTTTCTCATTCATCTTTCAAGGCGTCCGCCTCTAACCTTCAAGTTCAGCCTGGACCTTCTCCATCAGGTCCGTTTCTGCATCTCAATTTGAGCAATTTGTCTCTCTAGGCCTGGAGATTGAGCAGAAAAACTTCAAGGAGCTAGGCTGCACAGCTCCTGTTATTGAGATGACAGGGAACTCATGTCGCCATTTTTCCTCTAAAGTGTATTATAGAATTTGGAGGAAATTCTGGCTCTGGCTTCATTCCAAACACATACAGAACTATCCAATACAACTGCCTGTACTACTGCAGTTCCTTTAAGATGGGCTGGACAAAGGACTGCAACCAGCCACCTTACTAGTTCAGTTTTCGGTGCTGAGGACACTCTTGTTGATGGATTCAGGGTAATCGTTGGGCTCACATCCCTATGTCTGGATGTTTCTAAAGGCAACAAAATTCAGACGCCTTCCAATCAACCAAAGGTACCACCTTGGAGGCTTAATCTGATTCTCAAGGCTGTGACCAAGGCCCCCTTTACAGCCTCTCAAGGAGACATCCCTTATGCATCTCAAATGAAGGTCGCCTCTTTCTCATAGCTATTACTTCAGCCAGGAGAATCAGCGAACTAGAAGCATTGTTTACCCAAGAGCCGTACACAGTCTTTCATCAGGCTAGACCAGCTCCAGGTTTTTTACCAAAAAGTTATGTCTCCCTTCCATTACGATCAAGGATTCATTCTTCTTTCCTTCTGCCCACTTCCTAAAAGCAATAAGGAAAGGGAATTTCATCCACTAGACCCGAGAAGGGTGATGAAAATGTATATTAACAGAGCGGAGGCTATTTGCAAAACTTCAAGTTTGTTCATGTCAACTATCTATGGGCCAAAATTGTGGATAACAAGAATTCAAAAAGCTCTATAGCCAGACAGATTCCATCCGTCACGTCCACGGCTTATGATCAAGCTGGAGTAATTCTGCCTGGCCCAGTGAGAGCCCTTTCCACCAGAGCTATGGCCCTTTTGGGGGCGTACTTCAGAGAAGCATCTCCAGTAGACTTATGCAGAATGGCCACTTGACCATCCATTCACACATTACAAAACGTTATTCATTGGAGGGGATGTCCTCAGCTGAGACATCCTTGGCCGCGGAGTGCTTCAGGTGGTGGACCCTTAAGGGCGGGCACTTGACATTCTTACCACCCAGGGATATACTGCTTTTGTTTATCCCATGAGTAAGGAAGTTCGGAGACCAGTTTAGGAGAGAGAAATCGAAATTTAAATACCTGTAAAAAAAATTTTCTCCGACAGCTGGGCTTCGGATTCCCTCCCAGAATGTATATAGTTGCTGGCCTCACAGCCATATATGCCTTAAAATTCTTGTTTTTTGTTTCCAAGTTCTTGTAGTATTGCCATATTGGACTGCTTTAGGAAGAACTGAGGGAGACAGGAAGTGGAGGGCTGGATGTCCCCTGCTGCAGAGGTCTGATTCCCGCCTGCCTATCAGCATCAGGAGGTACAGCCCATGAGTACGGAAGCCCACAGACCAGCCATCAGAGAAAGAAAATTTACAGGTATTTAAATTTCGATTTTTCCACCTGCTTTTTGTCCCTCCCCTCAAGTGACCCAGTGAGCTACAACTGGTGGGATGCTCGCAAGCGCATGCATCACAGTCACAAGGCACCCTCTCTCCCTGTGCCGCGGCTTCTGTGTGCACTACCACCTGTGATCACCCAGGTGGCAGTGTCACGGTAGAGCTGACAACCCTCCCACACCAGAGGACAGCGTCCTGTGGGATGTTCAATCCTCCTCCCCACGACTGACCCGAGTGACCCGGGTCCCTAGCGGCTTGACTTGTCTAATCTGAAAAAGGCTTTCAAATATGGCTTTGTATTAGCCTCACCCAGGCCCCTCTTAGTTAGTAGACAACGCAGACAAGGGTTTTAGTCTGTATCACCAAAACTCTGCTGCCTGTGAACAACAGCTTATCTTGCAGTGCTACTTCAAGTACAGCACACACAGAAATGAGGTATGCAGTACAGAAAGCAAAAGAAAGACAAGCAACTGCACATGCACAATGACAAGGAACACATGTTCAGTCTAGTCCTACCGTGGCACTGTTTTCTGCTGCTTGACAAAACCACTGACCACACAGAAGAGCCCATCATGAGACGCTGGGTTGAACGGATGTCTCAGCATGTGACACCATAATCTTGGGGTGTCCACAGCTCAGCCTTACAGGCAGCAGCATCTCCGGGGTCCTAGTGCCCGCAAATACTTTTTTTACTTGGTGCCTGTCTCAGGAACAGCCAGCTCTATTTTCACAAAACTTGCCTGACTCCCATGGGTATGCCTGTCATACCCATGGGATTTAGGCAAATTCTGTGACAATAGCGCTGGACATCAGAGATACATACACTGTAAAATCTCTGTACATAAGGGCAGTATTAAGGAAGGGGCAGTGCAGTGTCATTGTCTCGCAATGTTTCCAGTGAGATCACAGGGGGCTGAGGAGCGCCATTATTAAACTGTTGGGGCCACCAGAGGTTTAGGCACATTTTACGAGTAGTCAGGTAAAAAAAAGTATTCTTTTACATTGGTGCCTGCAGTGGGGACTGGAGAGGTGAAGCCCCAATCTGTGCAGCAGTCGGGGCTTCACCTCTGCCAGTACAACTCCTTTAAGCATGAGAGGGGTGACTGGGAAGCCTGTGATGTACTGAGCTGTCAAGAATGCATGCTAGCAGTCAGGATGGGGCTAGAGTAGTGGAAAAACCATGTCCTCCACCATATGTGGAGCTTGGTGATCTGCCACAAGGACCCATATATACCTTCTCATTAGACCTGCCATGCCCTTTACTTGCTGGTCCCAATGCCACCGTTGCTACACCCCTGGACTCGGGCTCCTTGAATTTTCATGCAAATATGACAAGGTAGATGCAAAGCTGGTTATGGCAGAAGCCTTCTTTCTCTCTCCTAAGCTGGTCTCCGGGCTTATACCAATGGGCTGTACCTCCTAATGCAAAAGCAGGCAGGAATCAAAACTCTTGACAGCCTGGATATCCCTCCCTCCACTTCCTGTCATCTCCAGTTTACTTCCTGCTTTCCTAACGGCAGGTACTCTGCAGCACAGCTCTGTCACTGCAGTGGCAGGGCCAAAGGCATCAAACTGTAAGTCTTATCTTTTGGATATATTGTTGGAGAGCAGACCATATCAATACTTTGGAGGCTCTCTTGTTTGGCTCGGACCCAGTCTCAGCCCTGCACGCTGCACAAACTGGCTCCATAATGCCATTTCTTCCCACGCTTTGGGGGGAGCCTAAGTGCATTTCAGGGCAGGTCTGCCGGCGAGTGCCTGTACTCTTTTACAAATCGACGGAGGATCCATCTGGAGGATTTGCTCCTAAAAAGCAGCAGTCGACGAGCACTTTAAAGTCAGCTTGTCAACGGAGGATCCACTGCAGGCACAGTCGGAATGTCGACAAACATTTCAGTCACAAGCTCGTCGACTGAGGATTCAGCGAGCGGCCGGTCTGTCAACAAGCGCTTAAAAACACCACAGCTCATTGACGGAGTGAACTCCCGCCATTTGCCGTGGGCCCTGTCGGAGCGTCAACAAGCGCCTCTCCCCTAAAGCTGGTCTATGAATGATTCAGCTCAACTGTGCCATCTCCCGCTGCTCGGAACACCTCGTCAATGAGGACCTCCGTTTAAGGAAGGGTATGTGGGCGAAGGATAAAAAGTCAGAAAAGTGGCTTGACTGCCCCAGAATTGACCCTTTGATTTCAAATCTCACCAAAAAGACAGTCATTCCGGCAGGAGGAGGGGCATCTCTTAGGGACCCAGTGGACAGGAAAGTGGATGCCTCATTGAAGAAAGCCTTCCAAGCTTCAGCGACTTCTCTCAAGGCAGCAACCACCAATCTTTTCTCCGCCAGGGCCGCACTGTCCTGGGCATCGAATTTAGCCTTCCAATTCACTAAGGATCCAGAAAAGAGCAAGGCTACACTTCATCAGCTTCAACTCATGGGTTTGGCATCCGCCTATGCAGCAGACATCTCAGAGGAGGCAGTTAGGTGCGCCACTAGAACCATGTTTTATCAAACCTCTGCTTGGCGCAACCTCTGGCTTCGGGCCTGGCAAGCAGACGCTTCATCAAAAAGCCATTTGGTGAATGCTCCATATGAAGGTAATCTCCTTTTTAGCTCCGCTCTTAAGGAGGCCATAAAGGAATTGGAGAACACGGCTAAAGAACACATGCCTCAGTCAAGAAACGGGCAAATCATGGTCCTCGGGCCCAAGATGCAATTTTCGTGACCAAGGTTATAACAAGGGTCAACAGAAAAATTTTGCAGGCTAAAGAACATGGTACTCCTCTCGTAACCAGTGTAACTTCAGAGGAGGAGGCTCCGGTGGAGGAGGTGGTGCCAGAGACAAAGGGAGCAACAATAAAAAGTCACAATGAAGCCGTCCGGGCCCACCCTCGAGTAGGGGGCAGACTTTCAATCTTTCTCGAGGAATGGGTCCAAACCACGAGAGACAGATGGGGCCTGGACATCAGCAAAGGTTACCTGACAGAATTTGAATTAAAGCCCCTGCTACCACATGCGGTGCCCTCCCCTATTTCAGGCAACCCAACAAAAAAGCAGGCAGTGTTTCAGACTGTCACAGACCTTATCCAGGCAGGTGCTATCGAACAAGTTCCCCCCACAGAGGTCAACCAGGGTATATATTCCCTATTCTTTGTAGTTCCCAAATGCACAGGCAGATTCAGACCAGTCCTAGATCTCAAATTCCTGAATCGCTTAGTCCACAACAGACCCTTCAAAATGGAAACCTTGTCAGGGAACTACAACAAGGGGATTGTCTGGCCTCAGTCGACTTACAAAATGCTTATTTACATATTCCCAATCAAGAGCTGCACCGCCAATATCTCCGATTCAAAGTGGGGGAACATCATTTCCAATTCAAAATGCTTCCATTCGAGCTTTCTTCAGCCCCAAGGGCATTTTCAAAGGTTTAGTAACAGTCATCGCCCACCTCTGGAACCAAGGAATTCAACGTTCCCTTACCTGGACGATATTCTAATCAAGGTCCCTCAGCTCCACCAAGCAGCACAATCCGTGACGGAGGTGATTCGGTGCCTCTTGGCACACGGATTTATCATCAGCTTATCTTTAAATTTATCTATCAGACTTGATACACCAAATGGCCCTGGGCTGGCTTCATCGTATGTATGTTCATATCAACCGGAAGAGCAGCTCCTTGACTCCAGCACAGACCTTGAATCACCTGGGGGCAGACTTCAAAATGCAGGTGAACAAGGTGTTCCCTACGGAAACAAAATTCAGGGATCTGCAGAAGCTCATCAAGAAGGTTTACAATGCCCACCAGCTGCCAGCTCACAACTTCAAGCAGCTCATTGGGACTATGGTATCTCTTGCAGATTCAGTCCCTTAGGCATTAATTCACATGCGACCCATTCAGGCTCACCTTCTCAGTCTGTGGTCCCAATCCAGACACAGCCAGAACAAACGGATCCCGATTTCTCACCAGATAAGGATTGCCTTTCATTGGTGGACCAGAGGACCAATATTATGAGGGGTCCCAGGTTGTCCATCCACACCGAATACGAGCCACGACCGATGCCAGCCTTGGGGGCTGGGGGGCACACCTAGATCAGAGGTCAGCTCAGGGCAAATGGTCTCTGCTGGAAACAAGGTGCAGCATCAACGTCCTCAAAATGAGAGCAGTGCGCCTAGCTCTTCTGCACTTCAAACATTAAGTCCTCAACCAGGATGTGCTGATTCTAACAGACAATCGAACAACAATGGCATACATCAATCATCAGGGTGGCACAAGAAGCTCACAAATGCTCAGGGAATCTCTTCTGCGGTTACAATGGGCCGAATGCCAGCTGGCAAGCATAAGGGCAGCGTACACTCCAGGGCAAGAAAATGTCACGGCAGACTGGCTCAGTCGCAAAG
This sequence comes from Neoceratodus forsteri, assembly GCA_016271365.2. Classification (NCBI taxonomy): domain Eukaryota; kingdom Metazoa; phylum Chordata; order Ceratodontiformes; family Ceratodontidae; genus Neoceratodus; species Neoceratodus forsteri. The sequence continues at coordinate 332,747,445 of CM057456.1, read as the reverse complement.
ATATCCTGCTGGGGCAGGGCTCAAAATTCCCATTGAAAAGGTGTTCAGTGCACACCAAAAAACTAGCACAGAACATCAGATTCTGCCCCCGGTAAACCGCGGTGTATACTGCTTTATGGAGTGAGGTTTGAGCGGCCGCCATGCACCCACATGTGTGTTTTATTTTTTCCTTCCCGTTTCAGGTCTGGAGACTGTTTGGTGCCTTCTAAGATGCTTCAGCCAACCGGAGTGCCGCACTTTGTCTTCCCAGCCCAAGACCGATCGAAATCTCGCATTCACTGGCAAGATTTTGGTCTTGGGCTGAGCCATTGCGCATTTGCTTTCCCTCACTCGGCAGCAACTACGTCGACAGGACTCTCTCACTCCAGGCTTCTCTTTCTGGACATCACTGCAGCTCCGGTCTGGTAAATTGGGAGGGGGGGGCTGACTGAAACGGGAGGGTGCAGGGAACGAACAGTACAGTCACTATTGGGAGGGATGGTGGATATGGGAGACAGAAGGATTTTCTGTGACATTTTGAGCGTCGTGAGCTTAGGAAACTGTTGGGGGGGGTCTGGAATAATGGAGGGCAGATTTTGCTGCGTTTTGCAGACTAGCCAGTTTTCAAAAGTTGGGCAGACTGCCTAAAATAGGAGAAATAAATGAAAAAGGCCAACAAGAGAAAACTTTTACAGGAAGGACACTGCCAGAAAAAAAACAAAGGCAACAACAAGCCTGAAAAAAAAAAAAAAATTGCCTTTTTGGGCACAGATTCCCTGGCACAGAACAAGGGAAAACCAATTGTCTGACAGTACTCGGAGCATACGTTCCAGCCCAGAGATAGATTAATTGCCCAGTTTCACTCAGGGAGGGGCACTGTGCCACAAAATAACAGGCAATCATGTCCAAATGTCCCTGATTTGGTGAGGCACAAAAGGCTGATGTTTTCGGTAGCGCCCCCACAAAAAAAAAAAAGACACCAGACATCTTTTACATTTTTTATTGGGGGAAAAAAAAAAACATTAGGCTGTAACATTTCATTGAAGCAGCTTTATTTGTGCAGCTCATTTTCTTTTCTGGGCAGACTTCACCCTGTGGGGGGAAAAAAATTAAGACTCTGGGCAATTGGCCAAGAAGAACTGAGGACGAATTTAACAAAACCTCGACACTGACTCACTCCCCTCTGTGGTTGAATCTGCAACACAGCAAAAACCCCAGGGCTAAAAATAAATTGTGATCATAAGTCTGCTTGACACTGGCCTTGCATTGAAAGTTATCTCGATTGCTGCAGGGACCCATTCTCTCTGGGGTGTCACGGGGTGGATTTATCCCAGTTAGTACTGCAACCACTGCCCCTTGTCGTTTGGTCAGGGCGTGCTTCTTTGCTGGCAAATTATAAGAAATTGCCAGAACTGCCAAGATGTGGCGTTTTTGGAATGGCGTAAAGAACCCTAAGACCACAGCAGCAGAGGAGGCGGCTCTTAGAAAAAAAGAGAGAGATGCTATTTATGACAAAAGTAAACAAGTGCGTACTTGTCAAGAACACTGAGTAACAAAGTATGCTTGGGTTGAGCTTGATCCTGAGAAAAACGTAATGTTTTGTAAAGCATGTAGGAAATTCTTTGACACTGCAGACACAGCATCAGCATATTATGAAGGGGGCTGCAATAATTTCACTGAGCAGTCTTTACAAAAACATGCCAAGTCTAAGAAGCACTCCCTCGCTGATGCCAGATTTGTAGCCGAATCCCAGCAGGCATCTACTGCTGACAGAGCAATTGAAATGCTCAATTCCAATATGGCACGTCATGTGCAGATCTTAATTCGAAATGCACATGCCTTGTCCAAACACGCTAGGCCATATACAGACTTCCAGTGGGTGTGTGACCTTGACAAATGTAAAGGGGTTGCTATTGGGGAAACCTATCACAATGACAAATCATGCCGCATGTTAATTAGTAATATCGCTGAGGTGGAACATAAGAAGCTGGTGGATGTGGTGAAGAATGCGGACTTCATGTCCGTAATGATAAGATGCTGCTACAGATTCCAGTATAAAAGAACAGAAAATAATTTACACAAGAACAGTAAACAAGGCGGTGCCAGATTTTTTTTTTGTGTCTCTGGAAAATCCACACAAAGCTGATGCAGCATCAATCACGCCATGCTGTCACAGCCAGAGTCAGCAGAGTGGAAAAACAAATTGGTAGAGCTTACCACCGACGGGGCAGCAGTGATGACTGGCAGAAGGGGGGGGTGGCCGCACTACTGAAAAAGGATTGTCCTCATCTAGTCACAATCCACTGCAATGCACACACATAGGCTGGAGTTAGCCCTGAAGGATGTCTTAAAAAACATCACGTATCATAAAAAATAGACCAATTACTGCTGGGGATCTATCTGTTTTATCATTTTTCACCTCTAAACCGTAAAAATCTGAGAGTCACCTGTCAGGCAGCAGGAGTAAGATGCCTTACTCCAACCAGAGTGGGAGGAACCAGATGGCACAATACACATTAACAGCACTGAAAGTGCTCATCACAGACTACCCGGGGATCCTGCTGCACTTCCAGCAGGTATGTACTGTCCCAGACTCCATTTTAAGCACAGTCTAGATTTGTTTTAAAATTGGAACTACTAAAGCAACAACTTGTGCCATTTTTTGTCTTCTCAGATGCAACTTGGCGGATCCTGAGGGGACCAAGCAGTGAAGGCCAAGGGCTACCTGAAGACCATGCAGGCCTGGAGATGTCTACACTACATTCACCTGATGGCAGACATCCTGGAAGAGTTCACAAAAGTCAGCCTGCTCCTTCAAGCAAATGATACTTCAGTGGGAGAGGTGTTTGAATCATTTCAGGACCTGAAGGACTGCCTTGTAAAGCTGAAAACAAGGTAATTTTTGTTTTCCAGATTGGTTAGCTAGACTATTTCCCTCCACCCTAGCCAGAAAAAAAAAAAAACTTTATCTCAGGACAAGTTAGGTCAGGCCAGGGGGATAAGTCTGTGTTTTTCCTTTTGTTCTTGTTTTCTAGACCAGGAAAGCACTTGCGAAATCTGGATACCTTGGAGGGACCTGAATTCCATGGAAACACCCTATCTCGTGACGAAGCGGACAGGTTTTCCGTTGACAGAGACACGCTACTGACAGCCATGATCCTAAATGTCACAAACAGGTTTGAAGACATGCACCAGCCGGACTGCATTATGGTGGCTATGAACCACACTGTGAACTTTAAACAGTGGCCAACAAGCCGTGTGGACTTGACAGGTGTGTTAGGGTGGGAAAATAATGGGTGGCACTGGGAGAATCATCTTTAGCTTAGCGAGGTGGAAGGTGAGACAGTTTTTTTCCAATTTGTTTCAGATTATGCGGAGGATGCAGTAGCTGGTGTCGTAGAGGAGTTCAGACCAGTCCTCACAGAACAGAACACAGATCCAGACGTGTTTAGCAGAGTGGACCAAACTAAAAAAAAAAAAATCACATAAACAGAAGGAGATTTTTCTTCTTCTACCACTAACAATCAGCAAATTCTCAATACTGTCAGGCTGCAGATCAGGTCAGGGTATTACATGTTTGTCCCGTCCCTCCCCAAAAAAAGGTCACCAATGCTGTAGAAGCAAAGTGGCAGATATTCTTCAGGCTTGCCAAGACAAATGCCACAACATTTTGGGACTAGTAACCTTAATTCATACTCTACCAGCAAGTACAGCTGCTTGCGAATGTGGGTTTAGCCTAATGAAAAGAATAAAATCCAATTGGCGAAGTTCATTAGGAAAGGACAGTCTCATAGACTTAATAAGGATCTCGTTACATACAGGAATTTGATCCAGTTCCAGTCGCTGAATACTGGTTAAAAAGTGGTAGACAGAAAAAAAGGCCTTCTTTGCAGCCATATGGTCCACACAACAAAAAACAAAGCAATGAGCAGGAGAAAGAAGAGGCAGACAGCTCAGACTCGGAAGTAGATTTAGATGAATCTTTCATATCTGAAACTCATTCAGAAAAACTTTTGTCTGATGATGATTCTCATGTTATATCTGATGAAGAACTTGAATGTACTCCCATGTCAGTGATGTGCCCTAGTACTACTAGTTCGCAGGAAACTTAATTGTGGAGATAGGGGGGATTCTTGCATCACTGAGTAGTCTCGTGATGATGACATGAATCTGTTGTGATCATATCTTCCACATTTAAGGTTTGGCCTTTCTTTGCCTCCCAACTGTTGAGTCCTGCTTGGACTAAATGTCCTTTTTCCTACAAAAACAGTTAATACTGCAATCTGCAATCAGTTCTACTTAGTTAATGTCACTCCAGGTTTTTGGTGGCAAAAATAATTTTGCCTGGTCACAGTGCCACCAGATTTACAAGTCATGTAGGTTGATCAGTACAGTCTAATTTGTCAAATCTGTGAGCTCTCTCAGTCCTTGTTCTACTAATTTCAGTTTTGTTATAACAGACATGGCTGCGTAGACTAATGCTAACTTGTCGAGCAGCAGCACAGATAGCCAGTCCTAGTAGCACAGTCCATCAGTCAAGTACAAGTCGGTGAGGCAGCTGAAAATAATACACCAATCAAGTACTGTTTTATCTTACAATTAAATGTGCCTGGAATGAATCTGAGGTAGGCAGCTGAGCACCAAGTAGTCCAGATTTGGGTATGTGAACAGTGTATCTTTCAGTCTTCATCATTTTTCTTCCCTTCTTAGTAGCCCTGACTCCCAATAAAATAATCATGGAGAGGCCATGCACCGACAAGGAGACGTGGCCTACTGGACCACTCAGCACAGCAAAAATTAGATAATGAACGGTACAGTAATATTCTGGCCAAACTGGATTTCACGTAAAAAATTCAAAAATCTATCACGATTTAGGAGCAGGGTGTTTAAAATTTGTAAAATCTGGCCAATTGGTCATGTCACGGTAATAAAACTATCACGTAGTATGTCACAGTGCTATAACAAATCATGTCGGAGTAATTGAATCACGAGCTTCTGTTCACACTAGCGAGATTTTTACGTAACGTCGTCTTGATGGGGTAGACAAATGCAAGAAGACGAAAAGATACTCAATCATCAATGAATGTCAACTGCTGCTTGAACATTTCAGCTGTGCATAAGCTCGCTGTCATCACTGAAAGCAAAATGACTGTCCAGAGTTTTGTGCTGCATTTTTGGGTTAAATTGCATCACATTATTATGTAGTGCGAGTGTCTATACTCTGCCATGGATTTCAGACAGACTTTCTGTTTTTTTACTGCTTAGTCAGTGCTGCAAAAGCACTTTGAAAAATGTATGTAATGCCTGGCTGCTACATTCATTCTGTGCATCACTCTTTCTGTACGTGCACAGAATAAAGTGGAAGTTCAACACCTTACCTACGAGGTAAAGAGAAAAAACATACAGAAAAATAAATGAAGGAAGAATTTTTAGAACTTGTTTTTTGCCTTTTATTACCTTTTATTTAGTCAGAGAAAGATGTACTGATGGTTGGTGACATTTTCTAGTAGGTATACAAAAACCGGGGGTGGCATACCATTTTCTGGGACGGAATACCTAATCTGGGAAACTGGTAATCCGTGCGGTACCCCACTTTTTAAAATGAATTCCTAGCCCTGTGGGGAAATAGGAGCTGAAGGGCAGTGCCTTCCAGATCCTAACCAAGCTTTGGGGCAATCCTCAGATAGATCTTTTCGCCTGCCGACACAATTCAAAGGTCAAGCAATTCTGCTCCCTGGCCAAGGACGAACTAGCGATGGCCCAGGATGCCTTTTCCCTACATTGGGGTCAGTTTGGTCTCCTGTATGCTTCCCCCTCCCATACCGCTTCTATCCAGAGTCCTCCACAAAGCAGCAATGGATGAGGCAGAGATGATTCTAGTCTGTCCTCAATGGCTGCGATGCCCATGGTTCCCACTTCTGATTCATCTGTCAAGGCAACCACCTCTAACTTTTCAGATCAGCCCGGACCTTCTTCGTAAGGATCCTGTTCTACATCCCAATCTGCACAATCTATCCAGGGTATTAAATAACTGGTATAGCATAGCAAAATGCTATGCATTTCTGAAGGTAATGCTAACCACTTTCTAAACTGCATAGCACTAGACTGCTAAACATTTTTTGGTTTTTGCATATTCAAGACACATTAAAAATGCTTAATTTTGCTAATCAGTCTGTGCCAAGTGCTATGCATTTTCACAGTCAATTAGCACTTTCACGCGCAAAACTGCTAATCAATTTTTTCTGCTTATTTAATATCCTGCTATCCCTCTCGGCCTGGAGATTAAGCAGGAAACTTTGAAAGAGCTCGGACACACAGCCCCGGTGACCGAGATGATGGTTCACTCTCGTCGCCCATCCTACTCTAAAGTGTATTACAGGATTTGAAGAAAATTCTTGTTCAAACAACATGAAGTCTTGCTGTATTCTGACATATTGCAGTGATGTCCAACCTTTGAACTGCCCCGGAGATGAAAGAGTTAACTTCCCATGCCAGGCATGGAACGCTGAGCTCGAGCTCGGTTGAGACTCTGTCTGCTGCTGTTTGAAATTAAACCGTCAGATTCTTTACTCCGCCTCACTGAACAGTCGCTCCGGAGATTTCTCCTTTGCTCGGTTCAAGTTGTCGGTTAAAGTACCGTTTTTCTCGGTTTTCGACCGAATTTATCCATTTACCTGTCGGTTCAGACTCTGTCTGTGGTATCGTGAGTACTAGATAGGTTTATTTTTCTTGTTCTTCTGTGTGGAACTTGTAAACGTCGGATCGGTTCGGTTTGAACCGATCAGGTTGTTCAAAAAAAGTTTATTCTACTTTTAGAGTGTGGTAACCGGTCCTTATCGGTTCTAAAAAAAAAAAAAAACGGATTTTCATTACGTTTTTTCAACGACCTCGTAACAAGTCAGGAACCGATAAGGGTGTCTTGCCTGGCGGATTGCTGAAAAAAGGTTAAGTTTTTGTTAGGACTGGCCATGTCTGAGAAACCCAAAAGAAAAACCGGACCCACTGGGTTTCAACACTGTAGTGTGTGTGTGGGGAAGTCTTTGCTAAGGCTGATCCCCACACCACCTGTGTTTATTGTCTGGGGTTTGACCACCTCGATTCAGACTGCCAGATTTGCAAGAATTTTCCTGCAGCTACCCTGGAAAAGAGAGTTGGCAGGCTCAGGGAAAGAGAGACCAAGATGTCCGCTGACCCGGATGGCCAGCCCGGTTCGGTTCCAACTGAACCAGAAGGAGTGCCCTCTGACCAGGGTGAAACTTCTTCGGGCAAAAGGAAAACCGACTCAGAGGAGTCGGTTCCGGTTAAAAGAAAAAGAAGGGATAAATCAGCCGATGCGGATCCACAAATTCTTTCTCCAACCGCTGATGAAATACCCAAAGCGATAAGGATTGTTCAATCGCTAACCCCAGTTCCGACCGAACCGGCACCATCGGGAAGGGGCTCGGTTCGGTCGGTTCCCCCAGTCCCAGATTATAATTTAGAAGATTTTTACGAACCGGAGGAGGAGGAAGGAGAGTATGAGGATAGTGATGGTGATTACGAAAGTCTGGATGTACCTATTGACCCGGACATCTCCCCAGACAGACCTTCAGGGGTTTCTCCTCCTAGGCTTTCTGAGTCCCCTTCCCATTTTATGTTCTACAAAAAAGTGGCTGAAACTCTGCAGCTTCCTATGGAAGAAGCTGTGGACGACCAGGAGGAGCCTGACTATGTTGAAATGATGGATATCCCAGAGTCCAGGAGGCTGTCTATTCCCCTTCATAAGTCCTTTGGGAAACAGACAATGAAAACTTTAAAGACTCCTAATTCTATACCTCCTGTGGACAAGAGAATGGACAAGAGGTACTAACATACATACTAACATACTAAAATGCCAGCAGAATAGGCCTAACGGTCTTTTGTGTCTGCTCGTTTGGTCAGCCCCCACCCTGGGTGCTTACCTTGCTGTCCCCCTCGCCTTCTCTGGCTTCTCCCTTCCCAGTTCCGGATATTCTTGCTGCATTGGATTTTGCTTCCAGAACCCTTCCCCTGTACCTGTCCCACCCCCTCTTGAACCCCTCCACTGTCTGCCTCCACCAGCCCCCTAGGCAGTGCATTCCATGGCTCCACCACCCTCTCAGTGAAGTAGCACCTCCTCCTTTCTCCCCTGAATCTTCCCCCCTCCAGCTTCCACCCATGCCCTCTAGTGGCCCCTTCCTCCTTCCTTCGAAGCACCCTGACTGTTCCTCCCCTATTTACCCTCTTCATGTACCTGAAGACCTCTATCATGTCCCCGGTCCCTTCTCTCTTCCAATGTGTACATATTTAGCTCTTCGAGCCTCTCCTCATAGGTCCTGTCCCCCAAGCCCCAAATCATTTTGGTTGCCTCCTCTGGACCCTCTCCAGGAGGTTAATGTCCCTCTTTAAGTGTGGCCTACAAAACTGCACGCAGTACTCAAGGTGCGGCCTCACCAAGCAGTTATACAGAGGGAGTATCACTTCCCTCCTTCTGGAGGTGATCCCCCTAGCGATGCATCCCAGCATCCTGTTGGCCTTGGCTGCTGCCCTCCTACAAGTCTCAGAGTTGTCCATCTTGACATCCACCACCACCCCCAGGTCCCTCTCAGCCATCGAGACTTGTAGCATTTCCCCAGGGTGTACACTTGGCCTGGGTTTCTGGCCCCCAGGTGGAGTACCTTGCATTTCCCTGCATTGAACCTCAGCTTCCACTTTCTAGACCATCTTTCCAGAGCCTCCAGGTCCCCCTGTAGGGCCACCCTCCCCTCCTCCCCATCCACCACCGCCCCCAGTTTCGAGTCATCTGCAAAGAGACTCATCTCACTCCTGATTCCTGTCCTTATGTCAGATACGTAGGCGTTGAACAGAAGGGGCCCAAGGACTGATCCCTGTGGGACGCCACTAATGACCCTCCTTGGGGATGAGACTATCCCACCAACTACGACCCTCTGGGTCCGGTCCTGGAGCCAATTGCCTATCCATCTGATCATCTGGTTCCCCACCCCCATTTCTCCCAGCTTATCCAACAGGCCCACGTGAGGAACAGAGTCAAATGCCTTGCTGAAGTCTAGAAAGAGGACATCCACTGGTCTACCCAGGTCCAAGGCACTTGTCATCCAGTCATAGAACTCCACCAGGTTTGTCTGACACGATTTCCCCGGGATGAATCCATGCTGTCTATCGTCCAGGCACCCTGACTTATCCAGGTCCCCCTAGCCTCTCCTTGACAATGCCCTCCATCACCTTGCCCACCACCGATGTCAGGCTGACAGGCCTGTAGTTCCCTGCCACCTCCCTTGATCCCCCTTGTGGATAGGCACTATATGCGCCACCTTCCAGTCTTGGGGCACCCACCCTGTCCTCAGAGAGATGGTGAAAAGCTCTGCCAGGGGTTTCGCCAGGACATCTGCAAGTTCCTTCAGCACTCTGGGATGTAATTTATCCGCCCCGGTGCTTTCTCCGTCTTAAGGGAGCTGAGGGCTTCCCTCACTCTCTCTGCTGTGATTTCCACTTCCGGTACCTCTTCTCCCTGCTTAGCCCTCCCCCCACCTGCCAGTGATGCCTCCCCCTCTCCCCAGACCTGCCGATCGGTAAGGGTCCCCCCCTCCTCAGTATCTCTGTCTCCTCCCATGTATGATGCAGCACCCCCATTTTCCCTGGTGAAAACTGTGGTGAAGTACTCATTTAGTACCTCAGCCTGCTCCCCCGGGTCTTGTGCCCATCTCTCCCCTGATTTAATCCTGCTAATCTGCCCCTTCACCCTTCGTTTTTCCCCAATGTATCTAAAGAACCCCTTGTTCCCTCTCCTAATTTCCTTGGCCAGGTTCTGCTCCTTCCTTGCCTTAGCCACCCTCACCACTCTAGTGGCCCTTCTAGCCATCAGCCTGCACTTCCCTCGATCCCTTTCACTCCTTGAGCACCTGAATTGCTTATAGGCTGCTTTCTTTCCCCGCACCACCTCCTGGACCTCCCTGGTCCACCAACAGGGTTTTTGGGCCCTACCGCATTTTCGTCTTACTCTTGCACAGGTGCTGGTAGCATCCTGCACCCCTCTCCTGATGATTTCCCACCTATTATCAGCGTCCATGTCTGACCCAATCCCATCCAAATGCTCCTTAAGGATCCTTCTCATTTCCTTAAAATCCGCCCCCTTGAAGTCGGTTACTTCCGTCCTTGTGTAGCCTTCTACCCCTCCTAGGTCCAGGCAGAACCAGACCGTGGCATGGTCACTCCCCACCAATGGGTCCCTTACCTCCAGGCCCCCAATCTGGTCACTGTCTGCCAGGACCACATCCAGTACCCGTGCCTCCCTGGTCGGTTCCCTCACCTGCTGAGTTAGGAACGCATCTTGAAAGACATCCAACAACCTCTGTTCCCTGGTCACAGAGGATGTCATAGTCTCCAGTCTGTTCCTGGCATGTTTAAGTCCCCCAACACCACCACCGTTCCCTCTGCCCAGTCTGCAGTGTCTCCTAACATCTGCCACCAGACTGTCCTCCAGCTCCTCCGCCAGGGCAGGGGTCTATACACCACTCCTATTTTACTCTCTTGCCCCCTTGTTATCAGGTATGACCCAATCGCCTCCACGGTTTCCCTCCGCCTCCTCTACTCCCCTATGCCAATGCAGTTTTTGACTATCATTGCTACCCTCCTCCCTTCCCTCCCTGTCCTTCCTGAACATAGTGTAACCCTCCAGGTTCAGGTCCCAGTCATGTCTTGCAGTGGCCCAAGTCTCAGTGACCACTGCCACATCCACTGCTCCCTCAGTTAGCATCGCCTGGAGCTCAGGCACTTTATTGCCCAAGCTCCTGGCATTTAGCAGGACTACCTTCCACCCTTTCCCTGTAGTTCCATTTCCCCTGCTCGTGTTCCCATGGGGATTCTGTTTTCCCCTGGTCTGCGCTTTCCCAGTTGGCTTTTTCCTGCAATCCTCCTGGTCTCCAAGGGGGTGGAGACAGAGTCCCTCCTTTATCGGCACCCCCTTGACAGCCTTTTCTCCCATCCCACCCCCCTTCACAAGTTTAAACCCCACTTATACCCCAGGTATACTCTCTCAGGCTCAGATACGGAGTTCCTTACCCAGCAATGCAGCCATGTTGAGGTAGTGCAGGCTGCTGCCTGTGATAAGGCAAATATACCCTTGGCTTCACATCCCCCAGATAAGGACTCCAGGAGGATTGATGCCATGGCAAAAAAGCAGTACATGGCAGCATCCTTGGGACTCAGGCAGGCTAATTATATGGCCTATACAGCTAGATATCAGAAATCTAGATGGGACACTGTAATGGCTTTAGCTAAACAGGTCCCTGGACAGCTTGCCAAGGAGCTGAGCAGGTGGCTGCGGATGGTATTGAGGCATCCAAGGTGCAATTCCATGCTGCAGTGGACTCCAATGATGTTTCATCTAGAGTCATGGCTACATCTGTGGCCCTTCGTAGGATGGCTTGGCTCAGATGTACTAGCCTGTCTCAGGATACCCAGACTAAGGCCATGGATTTTCCTGTTGTGGGTAATTCTCTGTTTGGGGAGCAAACAGAGAACTACATGAAGAAAATGGATGAATACAGGACCACCTATAGGAGTGCTCAGGCCAAGGAAAGGCAAGCCACTCCCCAGAGGCAGCATTCCAGGGGCAGGGGCAGGCCTTTTCATAGGCCTTTCTACCAAGCCCAGGCCTCCTCTTCTGCTTATGCTCATAGGGGGTTCTTCAGAGGGAGAGGCAGACGGGGTACAAGCAGGCCTGCTTCCACCCCTCAGCCTAAAGCCCCTGCCAAACAGGCACCCTGATGGGTTTGCCAGGGCCGATTCTCCACCACCTGTAGGGGGCAGGCTGGCTTACTTTGTCCAGGATTGGATGTCTTTAACATCAGACAAATGGGTCCTGGAAGTAGTAAGCCAGGGACTGGTTCTCAGCTTCAAAAAATTTCCAAAGATGAGAACCAGATCCTTTCCACCTGCAAATTCCTCAGAGGCACTGGCCCTAGAGGCAGAGGTCTCTTCCTCTTGGCTCTGAGAGCCATAGAGAGGATTCCACCCCTACACAAAGGGAAAGGATTGTACTCAGGTACTTCCTAACCCCAAAGACAGGAGAATGGCGGCCCATCCTGGACCTCAGATATTTAAACAAGCACCTTTTAAAGCCAAAGTTCAAAATGGTGACTCTGGGAATAATTCTACCCTCTCTAAGGCCAGGGGACTGGCTAGTCTCTCTGGACCTCAAGGATGCCTATTTCCATATTCTCATGAGAAGCTCCCACCAAAAATATCTCAGGTTCGAGCTGCCCTCAGACCATTACCAATTCAGAGCAATACCCTTTGGCCTAACCTCTGCTCCAAGGGTGTTCACAAAATGCCTGGCAGTAGTAGTTGCCTTCCTAAGAAGAAAAAGGATCTCCATCTTCCCATACCTGGATGACTGGCTCATAGTAGGTCAGTCTCCAGACCAAGTCAAGTTACACCTACAGATTACTCAGCAACTGCTCACTTCTCTAGGTTTCCTTCTGAATCTTTCAAAGTCAGTTCTACAGCCTGTGCAGCTCCTCACCTTCATAGAGGCAGAGCTGGATACAGTAAAGGCAAGAGCCTTCCTTCCCCTGGACAGGGCAAGGACCCTTATTTCACTGGCCTCTTCATTCACCCTCCAGGTGTCTCGACCAGCAAGGCATTTTCTGCAGCTCCTGGGGCACATGGCTGCTTCTACAGCAGTGGTGCAGGGAGCAAGATTTCAGATGAGGGACATTCAGTTCCACTTGAGAGCCTTTTAGTCTCAGAAAAAGGACCCTCTGACCAAGCTGATTCCAGTGACTCAAACCCTGATCCAGGCATTACAGTGGTGGCAGGATCAGGACAATCTAAGATAAGGAGTTCCTTTTGTCACTCAGTCTCATTCTCTAATCCTTACTACAGATGCCTCCCTCTTGGGCTGGGGAGCCCACTTGGGGGACATGACCACCCAAGGGTTGTGGTCTCCCCAGGAATCTCTGCTTCACATCAATCTATTAGAACTCAGAGCAGTGTTTCTAGCACTTCAAGCTTTTTCCAGGTCTGTTCAGAACAAAGTAGTTCAGATCAGGACAGACAATACCACCACAATGTGGTATATCAACAAGCAAGGAGGCACTCGGTCTACAGCCTTGTGCACAGAGGCAATGAAGTTATAGTCTCTGGCCTATTCCCTGAACACCTCTCTTACAGCAGTACACCTCCCAGGCAAAGACAATGTCCTGGCAGATGCTCTCAGCAGGATATCTCAAGGCCATCACGAATGGTCCCTAGATCCCCTAGTTTTGAAGGTGATTTTCTCCAGATGGGGCACTCCACAGACAGATCTTTTTGCAGCCCCAGACAATCACCAACTCCCTCTCTATTGCTGCAGGCCCCCAGTGTTGGTCTCAGTCCCCCTGGATGCTCTAGTTCTCAACTGGGAGGGGAAGTTCCTGTATGCTCCCCCTTCCCTCTCCTGTTCAAGGTGTTAGTCAAAATCAGGTCTCAACCCTGCAAGGTGATTCTGATTGCTCCAGACTGGGCCAGACAGCCCTGGTACCCTCTCTTGTTGTCCTTAGCAGTCCACCTTCCCCTGTCTCTTCCCAGGAATTACAACCTGTTAACATGTGCTCAGGGAGGGTTGGTATCGAATCTCAAATCTCTCAACCTCAAGGCCTGGCTCTTGAAGAATTAGGATTTGCTGACTTACCTCTCTCTCAAGGTGTTCTGGATATCTTGAAGGCGTCTCGTAAGCCTTCCACCAGAAACACTTACAACTCTAAGTGGAAAAGATTTTCTATATGGTGCTCTGGCAAGCACATTTCTCCAGAGTCTGCTGGCCTTCCCACAGTCCTTGACTACATGGTTCATCTTAATAGCTTGGGACTCAGACCAGCTACACTAAGAGTGTGTCTGGCAGCTGTCTCTGCCTTCCTTTCAGCAGGCAAACACTCTTCCCTTTCTGCTCATCCTGTATTTTCTAAATTTTTCAAGGGATTACTTCATACCAATCCTCCCTTCAGGGACCCTGCCCCTACTTGGGACCTTAATGTTTGCATTGCTCAGCTTATGCAACCCCCCTTTGAGCCTTTGTCCTCCTTGAGCTTAAGTACTTGACTTGGAAAACTGTTTTCTTGGTGGCCATCACTTCTGCCAGAAGCATAAGTGAGTTACAGGCCCTGTCAGTGGAGCCTGATTTTATCTCTTTCCATAGAGATAAGGTGGTCCTCAGAACTAATAGGAAGTTTTTGCCTAAGGTGGTTTCAGATTTCCACCTTAACCAGTCTATGTCCCTTCCTGTTTTCTTCACTGACCATTCCTCCTCTGGGGAGAGGAGGCTGCACAGTTTGGACGGGAAAAGGGCCCTTAGCTACTACACAGAGCGCACCAAGGGTCACAGGTTTGACTCCCCCCAACTGTTCCTTACTTATGGTGAGGTTGGTAAGGGAAAACCTGCCACTAAGAGATCTATTGCCAGGTGGATTGTCTCTTGCATTCAATTTTGCTATGAAAAACTAGGTAGGATCCCACTCTCAGGCCTGAGGGCTCACTCTACCAGAGGTACAGCTGCTTCTTTGGCTGCTGCCAGGGATATTACTATCTTAGAGATCTGTCACCTGGAAAACAGTACACACTTTTACCAAGTATTACTCTCTGGACATCCAGGCTAGGAGTGATGCTAGGTTTGGCACAGCAGTGCTTCAGAGCCTATTTCCTAAGTAGGTTCTGTCCCTCCTCCATGGAGGTACTGCATGGTAGTCTGCAATATGTCAGAATACAGCAAGACTTCATGTTGTTTGGAAAAAAAATTACTCACCTTAGTAATGTTGTTTCTTCTAATGGAGTCTTGCTGTATTCTGACCTCCCCCCCGCCTCCCCTCTCAGAACCTTGGTTTTTGGGATGTGGGTGGGCAGTAGCAGTGTTGGCACTCGAGAGGTGCCCCCACCCTTCTTTCTCATCCCTTTGGTTTGGGTGTGTGGGTGTTGTGTTTTGTTTTATTTTTTGGGTTTCCTGACTTGAGTCTTTGCTTTGGGACCACAAAATCTCTTTATTATATTTAGTAGCCAGTTGGCTAACGTAAGTTTACAGTTTCCACACAGGGCACCCAGTGAGTTTAGCTCGTAAAGATCTGACGGTTTAATTTCAAACAGCAGCAGACAGAGTCTCAACCAAGCTCGAGCTCAGCGTTCCATGCCTGGCATGGAAAGTTAACTCTTTCATCTCCGGGACAGTTCAAAGGTTGGACATCACTGCAACATGTCAGAATACAATAAGACTCCATTAGAAGAAACAACATTACTAAGGTGAGTAATTTTTTCTTCTGGCTTCAATCCAAACAAATGCATAGCCAACCAACATCTTTACCTATTTTGCTCCAATTTCTCCAGGCCGGATTTGACAAAGGGCTGCAACAGGCCACCTTACGAGTTCAGGTTTCTGCCTTGGGAGCACTCTTGTTAGTGGATTCAGGGGAGTCTCTTGGTTCCCATCTCCATATTAGAAGGTTTCTGTGGGCAGCAACATTGAAACGCTCACCAATCAAACCAAGGGTTCCCTCTTGGAGGCTTAATTTGGTTCTCAAAGCCTTGTCCAAAGCCCCCTTCAAACCTCTTAAGGAGGCATCTCTTATGCATCTCATAATGAAAGTCGCTTTTCTAGTAGCCATTACTTCGTCAAGAAGAATCAGCGAGCTGGGAGCCTTGTCCACTAAAGAGTTTTATACAGTTTTTCATCAGGACTCTTTAATCCTCCAAACAGATCCAGTTTTTTTGCCTCAAGTAATGTCTCCTTTCCATTGTAATCAGGAATTGATTCTGCCTTCCTTCTGTCCGCATCCGAAAAATGACAAGGAGAAGGAATCCACACACTGGATCCAAGAAAAGCAGTGAAAACCTACATTAAAAGAACCGAACCGATAAGAAAGACTTCTGGTTTGTTTATTCTGCTGAAAACCGAGCAGACTCGAGAGACCGTTAGCCTAATCTGCTGGCATTTTAGTATGTTAGTATTCTAACTACAGGACAAAATATGGGCAAAAAGGCTTCCAAAGACTCCATAGCCAGATGGATCCATTCCACCATCACCACTACCTACAATCAAGCTGGAATACCCTTGCCTGGCCCAGTGAAAGCCCATTCCACCAGGGCTATGGCCACTTTGTAGGTGAACTTCAGAGAGGCTTCTCCAGCAGACTTATGTACCTGGTCATCTATTCACATGTTCACAAAAGTCTACAAACTGGACGTGACGGCCTCGGCGGAGGCGTCTTTTGGCCGCAGAGTTCTTCAGGAGGTGGTGGATCCTTAAAGACATTTACATTCTTCCCACCCAGGATGTTTGGGGATGTACTGCTTTTGTGTAGCCCACTGGTAGAAGCCCGGAGACCGGCTTAGGAGAGAGAGAAATCTAAATTTAAATACCTGTAAATTTTCTTTCTCCGACGGCTGATCTCCGGGCTGCTTCCTTCCCAGAATGTATAAAGTTGGCCATTTGGCAGTGTGTTTAGATCATGTTTCTCTTTTTTGTTTCCATGTTCTTGTAATATTTCAACATTTGGACTGTTTAGAAGAACTGGAGAAGACAGAAAGCGGAGGGAGGGATATCCAGGCTGTCTGAGTTTTGATTCCTGCCTGTGTTTGCATCAGGAGGTACAGCCCATTGGTAGAAGCCCGGAGACCAGCCGTCAGAGAAAGAAAATTTACAGGTATTTAAATTTCATTTTATTCAGGTATGAGACACTGCCTCGGACTGGGGTTTCCTCAGTGTCGCTGGTATTTAAAAGGAATTGCCAAGCAGGGAAACAATTTGTTACAACTGTGTTCTAAGTTCATAACAGGGGCATGTATAGGGTAAGCCCTGTGCTTAAATGCACTCCACACAACATCGTCTCCTCTCCAGTACCCCATGAAAATGAGGCGTCGCATCCAACAGAGGCCATACTATGAAGAGAATTCTTATAAATGACTGGTTGATTAGGATAAGTATGTGGGTGGTTTGATATAGTACTGTCCAGCTTGTTTAGTTTCATTTATTAAAAACCCACAGTAAATACTTCTGAGAAATGCAACGTCTACAGTACGCTACTGCATGAAAAAAGTGGCTTACTCTGCATAGCCCTGGGAAAATAGTACTAAAGCTAGGGACCTGTTTTGTAGTCAAAATACATGAAATGCAAACCCAGTGTTTTCTTATGTCAGCATTTCCTAATCGGAGGCCTTTAGATCAATACCTTTGGCAGCTGGAATCATGTACCAAGATCAGTGCACCCAGCAGGTGGATTGAGCTTCCCTGGGGACCAGTACATGAACAAAGCCCATTAGCACAGCAAACCATTCCATCCCTTTTCCACATAGCTGCTCTTACAAAGAGAAAAGGAATACTGAATAAAAACTAGAAAAAAAAAAGTTGTGGTTCTTGACAGAATACTACTAGTATCTTTCAATTTGTAATATAGAAACACACCTTCTTTCTCTAGATTTAAATTTCTTTTATTTATATCAATATGTGTTCAAATAATCTGAAAACAAGTATTATTATCAGTAATTAGTATAACAAAATCTGAAAATACCTGAACAATAATTTTTCTCTACTGGTTTGTCACTATAGTGTAAATATATTATTAGTATTTTGATACTGTGTAAGTATCCCCCTTTCCAACATATGACAAAGCCCTCTCAGGCCACTCCTCCCTAACTTCTGGCTTGACTACTTGAGGCCTACTTTTAAAGACTTAATATATGTTAAACCACTTACCAAATGCACTACCTGTACAACTTAGGAAATGCTAAGACTACTTGCCTATATGTACAGCCTGTCAGTATTCTGTTATCAGCAATTAGCATCAGCAATGTCCATCAAACTACCACTGTATTCTTGTCTCTTCCTCTTTTGAAATGTAACACTGGAAATTGTTTGTCTGTTTCTTATACCTGACATAGAACCTTTGTAAAAGAGCCTGTTGGCTCAAAGGTGTTAATCTGCACATTAAATAAACATACTATGTAAGTATATTTCTATTATATCAACTGAACCATTTTCTGTCCATGTAGTGTACATGCATCATTAGTATATCGATATAGTGCCGTTCCAGTATTTCAATACATTTCAACCGAAGTCCAAGCTTTCATTTAAAACAAGTTAAGTTTCTAGCCTGAGCAATTCCAAAGTTAGCCCCTTCTTAAGATAACATCCTAACTTTTGAACTGTTAGGGCTTGTCACTTAAAGACATTCCTTGGTGTTTCAAATTCCCATATTTCTAATTCACTTGCAAAAGTTCTGAAGGCTGTTTACTGGTACAAGTATATTCTTAAATATATGGAAGCATTATTAGAATAATGATTTATCCTATTATGTCATGTCCAGTTAAGACCATATACAGGATCACAGCAAGGAAATTAGCTCTAACAATGCAGCCGATGGCATCATTCAAGGAGCTTCATGTACACGTGTCTATGTTTTTGGTTACTCGGTTTCTGTTATATTAAAGTCCTTATGCCACATGTACTTTTGAATTGCATGAAGAGCTTTGAGATTATTAAAAGGCCTGCACAGATGGAACAGCAGCAGAATTTTAACCAGTACTTAAAAAACAGCTTCTATTTGGGGAAAAAAATAAATAAAAGTTCAGTGCAATACTTCTTTAACAAGCCCCCTACCTGACTTAACGGTCAGCAGATGAACTGGTTGCTCTACAAGCAATATGCTGAAAAATGGCTAAATCAATCACATAGTCGGAAAAGAAAACACACTGCAAAATAAAAACTAACACTTCAAACAGAACAAAAAGGAACCGAGACGGTTTATGCAGTCGGCCTGGTGGCGCCATATTCTGTGCCATGTACATGTGCATAGGGCGTGCTGGCCTCAACCATCCCATGGTGTCCCTGTACCTATGGCCCTAAGACCAAAGAGTGGGGCTCTAGGGAGAAAACTGATTTGTTTTAAAACTTTTATTTTATTAATTTTACATGACAAAAAAACAAAGCTGATGTCACAATTAGGAAACAGCGTACATTCAATGCAAATATGGAACACTATACAGGATTTAAGCATCTCCTAATAATGTTCAAGTTGGGGGGATCCCAAATAAGGTGTCCCAATATATAAACCATCAATGCTGTGTATATTAGCCCAGGAACACATGGCAAATCACTAAAAGTCTTGAAAATGCCAAGAGAAAGTCCAAGGTGCCTGCCCTAAAAAAGGGCATGTTGCCATGCACACATCTAAAAGTGAATCTGCATATACCTAAATAACACATTAATAGCCTAGATTCAGCAACTCTCAACTAACATCTCCCATCAAATACTGAACAATAGAAAGTGAGGCAAAAGTACCACCCCTTTAGAAATATAGTGAGCAACACATTAGTAGTAAAACGTTCTTTGCTCTTTACAAATGGAGCACATCAGATAGAACAGGTGTAAACGAACTTGAAACTACAGAGACAGGGATAGCACTGATACAACATAAGAACATAATCCCTGTAATAGAGAGCAGTCCTGCTATCAATATACCACAGCGAGTCTCTCAGCCTTCTTCTGGGTCATCCTGATTGTTGTCTTGGTCCTCCGCCTGTCTTCGAGCATTCTGGAGAGCCGCTGCCCATTTCCTTGCATCAACTGGGTCAGTAAACACAGACACTTTGTCTTCAAAGACAATTTGAAGTTTGGCTGGGAAAATAAGTGCATGTGTAACTTCCAGGTCCCAGAGCACTCTCCGTACCCCATCAAATTTTTTCCGTCTCTGGTGAGTAGCATAAGAAATGTCCAGAAATACCAAAATTGTAATTCCGTCGAGGAGGAGGAGTGGAGTATGTCTTCTGTTCAACTGAAGAAGGTGATCACGGGTGTTTACAGAGTCCAGCACTGCCATAACTGCACGCAGGGAGTCAGCATCTTACCTGCCTTGAGGTCGCACACAGCAGGTTTTAGTTATTGGCCATTCTTTGACTGCTGAATGTGCTTTAAACTATTCACCCAACCAGTCCCGAGCAAACAATGCCAGGTAGTCTCCTTCTGCTCCTTCTGGAATGCCCAGAAAACAGACATTCATGGAGCGGACCTGGTTTTCCAAAATTTCCAGGTGACTGTGGGTCAGTTTGGAGTCTTTTACATACTGAGCTGAGACATCACTATTTTGTTCCGATTGACGTTTAACATCCTCCACTTTCAAAGTTTCCACAGCTGTTTCTACCGTCAACATTCTAGTGGCAAGAGCGTCGAACTTAGTATTCATTAGCATGACCAAGGCCAGGAGCCGTTTCATTTTAACCCCCCGAGTTTCTTCTTGGCTAGTATCTGCTGCGCCATTGAGGGGGTGTCGATTGGATACTAGTCCCTGCAGTCCCAGATTTTAACTGCTGTTTTTTTATGTTCGACGGTGGATTGGCCTGCTTTTGACTTTGCCCATAGTTAGCAGTAAGCGTTTCGATATCCACAGATATCTTCAGTTCTCCTGATAAGTCGAAGTAAATAATAGTTTTTACCAATATAAAAGTTAGTATTGAAGAGCTCCGTTTCCAGGCTATGTCCGCACTCGGGCTCCACAACCCCCCCCCCCCCATCATGTCTTAACCCTTAGACTACCAACAGAACTGGAGCAAAAAGGTAGGTAAATCTGGACAGATATATCAGTCCACAGCACAGCAAGTGTTAATGCTTACATTATAGTCATTAAGTCTAGCAATAACATAAATATGAAGATAAGCTGGGCATGTCTGTCCTCTGTTTAGCTGTCCAAATATCCATCTTTTTTTATAAACAACCAGTACAGCCAGTTAAAATTTGTTTTGTAAATACCCAGTTGTCTTTTATGAACTCTTCTGCACCGCTGGAATGCCTTGTAACATAAGTACACCAAATTATTTTTCAACTTTCTATTTATGCCCTCTGTTGTTCTCCAGCACTGCTTCCCTTCAGGCTCATCGAAGGACCATCCCACCCCAGCACTCCTACCTGTAGCTGCCTCCTCAATAAAGCCTTGGCTCTAACCCCCTTCCCCTGTCAGAGACGGGAAGTGCATGTGGGGGTGTCCCCCCGTATCTCCAGGTTGTGTCAGGAGGGGCTGCAGACAGTGGTGCATGGCCCGAACATATCAGAGTTCAACATCTGCTCTGCTGGGACCTTACATTTTTCCTGGTTTCCTCCCTGCCCTTTTAAACATCAGCATGCAAGAGGCTAAATGCAGACGTGCACACAACAGTGTGTTGTCCATGAGTCTGGCTGCCATCCACCCTTCCATTCTGCCTCTCTCCCCCATCTACTGGTCTCCCAAGACTAGCTGCATGTGGAGGGAATGGAAAGAAATGCAATATTTGGGAGCAGCCACACAGGAGAACTGTTGACAGAGAAGCAGCGAGAGTCCAGCAAGGAGACAGCTGAGGGAGGAGCGTCAGAGACGGCTGCAGCGGTAAACAGATGGGTTGGTCGAGTGGAAAGCAGTTCAGAGAAGTACTTAAAAAAAATATATATATATATAAACCAAAAGATCGAAAACCCGACTCATGATGGAAAACCTCAGCCACGGCAGTACTATATGATACGCCACAGGGTGTTGGTTGGCCTGGATAACAGTTGGTGAAAGACGAAAAGTAAAAAAAAAAAAAAAAAAAAAGACATTATTCTTAAAACTTTAACAAAACAAACGTTTATGATGCAGGCACAGATATAAAAACAGAACATGACAGTGTCACTCAGGTAAAATGGCAATCAAATGAAAGAAAACATAAAATACTGAGCTAAAGTCCGATGAATGAAAATTAAGGGCAGCTTCAAAGGGCATGGGACAGGGAACAGGGGAGAGTGAGGGTGGGGAGGTGGGGGTGGCAGTGGGATGACAAAGGGGAGGGGGGTGGGGCAGCTGCAAACTAGGGGTGTTGGCTGCACACTCAAGCAGACTTAGATAGACTGGGTGATCTGTTTCTGCTGGCACATTCGTATGTTCGTAAGGGCCATTTGTTTTTGGCCCAAAAAGTGTAATAAAACAGGTGACACATGAATGGCTAACAAATACTGAAAAGAGAATCTAATGAAAAGAGAGGAAGGGTGGGTAAGGAGGGAAGCTTGTAGCACTAAGAAATTAAACTTTTTAAGAAATAAACTATATGTGCAGTGAAACAAGAGCAGGAGGAGGAACACCAAGAGAAGTAAGAATGCTGTGTGAACTGGGTGAGAGGGAGGGACCTGGTTAAAACTATGAAAGTAAGAATCAGTTGGCTTACTGCCCTTTGACGTAAGCTATACAACAAGGTAATTGCACATCCATGGCCCTATGCCTACAGCGTACGTCGTCGCCTTTTTGTCGAACCGGAAGTGATACTAACAAAGATTGTTTCACTTTCGGCTCGCAGATCACAAAACGAGACCTTTGGTCTCACAACAAGATAATGTATGAGGCAGGTTTGGTCACATGATGGGTCAGATGTCCCCAAAGTCTGACCCCGAACATCAGCAAACAGCAGCCACCAGGGAGGTCTGTGCAAGGAATTGCAGAGTCTAAAAAGCTATGATTGGGAGTGGGGGGAGCTGTGGATTATTTCCATCATAACATCGCTGAGGAGCTGGGGCAACATTGTTGCAAAGTAGGCACAGTATTTTAACACTTTTACAGCCGAATACCTGATTTATATGCGAAACAAGGATATTTTGTCAGCTTCCATCCAGGTTTTGTGCATTACATGAAATTTAACACCAAGATATTTATGCTCTAAAAAGCTAAGGCTCTGTAAGATCAATAACTATGTATATTGAGAGATGCTGCATAAATGGGGAAAACGCATTTGAAGTGCATTTTTTCAAAACACTGTCTAGCACTGAAACAGCAAACAGCACTAGCAGCGAAAGGGTTAAGAAACAAACTTGAGGGGAAACTGGTGAGATGGTCCAAAATCTGGGTCCGTGTCCCAAGAACTATATAATTAAAAAAAAAGAAAATTTACAGCATCAGCAGTGGGTACCAAGAAACAAGACTTTCAATAAAAATATTACTGAACTGACTGTGTGGAAAGGAGGGACAACTATGCCATAAGACTTTAAGAGACCGAAACAGAGAACTGAGGAAGGAACTGGTAAAAAGAAGAAACATCTGAGGAAACTGAAGGGGTGGGACGTTCCGTAACCTGGGGCTGTGTTCCAAGAACTAGATAAAAATACATGTTAAAAAACACTTCTGTGGCATGGCAACATCAGCCGCATCATCAGTAATGACCTAGACAGAAAGAAAGCAAACACTGCATTGGCCCCTTATGACTTACCAGAAAAAGAGGCAACACTTTCTAGGTTATATAGTCCATGGCCATGGCTATAAAGACATTTGATATTCTTTACTACTTAAACTGAGTCGGTTAAACTTCCCCTCCCAAGCTAGAACACCAGGTGAAAAGAAAATTATCATACTTTGTATGTGTTTCTGTATCCATTTATATGCCTTGGAACTAAGTGTCCTTTTATGTCAGTTCTTGATACTGTATAATGAATTAACAAAAATAATAAAAAAAGAGGCAACATGAAGACATGGTACAACAGCCTGAACCAGAACTCTGTGTGACTGACTGTACTCCACCTACTTTGTACTGAACTGTAAAAGTACTTGCATTCTGTACCTTATGAGTGCCCGGAACGTATTTGAAAAAGGTGTCCCAGCGTTGCCAGTGTACTCACCCAGTTAACTAAAATAAATAACTCAAGCTATAAGAATTTACGGATGAGCCAGACACAACAGGCACTGCACCAAGCTGCAGTGATGCAGTATGTCTTCAAAAAAAAGAGGAAATAAATTCCAACAAAGGTATCTAAAGGATTACAGCTGGCTGCTTGATAAAGACAATGGCCACATAAGATGCTCCGTTTTGAATCATTATGCATCAATTGGAACGTGCTGCCTGGCGAGCTGCTCCAGATTTCCACTGTGGAGGGCTTCAAGAGAGGGTGGGACAGATACAGAAAGGGGTATCGGAACACTGGGGGGGGGGCCCTCGGTTCCCAACAGGGGATCCGAGGTTCGAGCAGGCTCGATAGACCATAAGGCCTAATCTGCTGGCAATTAGTATGTTAATTGTACTTAATTGTTACGAAACACTGACCTTTATAATACATTCAAGTAGCACAGCTCACACTAAAGGAATTTAAGATCGTAAAAGCATCGCTCCGGCGGCTCCCCCGAGGGTCCGAGAGGGCTTAAGGATGCCCTCCCAAACGTCTGGCCACAGATCGTAAAAGCATCGCTCTAGCTGCTCCCCCGAGGGTCTGAGAGGGCTTAAGGATGCCCTCCCCCACGACTAGCCACAGATCATAAAAGCATCGCTCCGGCAGCTCCTCCGAGGGTCCGAGAGGGCTTAAGGATGCCCTCCCCCACGACTAGCCACAGATCATAAAAGCATCGCTCCGGCAGCTCCTCCGAGGGTCCGAGAGGGCTTAAGGATGCCCTCCCCCACGACTGGCCACAGATCATAAAGGCATCACTCCGGCGGCCCCACCCGAGGGTCCGAGAGGGCTTAAGGATGCCCTCCCCCACGACTGGCCACAGATCGCAACAGCATCGCTCCGGCGGCTCCCCCGAGGGTCCGAGAGGGCTTAAGGACGCCTTCCCCCACAACTGGCCACAGGTACGGCAGCAAAACCATGCGCTTTCGGTGCTTTGTTGAGGACCCAGCTCAGTGCTTTGAACTGAAGAGAGGTCTTGGCGCCTTTTTTACTTTTTTTTTTTTCATATATCATCTTTATTAAAAAAAATTTTAGATTTTACAGTCACATTACAACTGATTATAAACCATTATTTATACAGAATTACAGATCAAGAGGTTCTTATACCATATAGGTGTACAACCTTATGTCTGAGTCTGGTCTATTTTGGCTAGCTACGGCCCTACATCTCTCTCCATATAATCTCCTCCTCACACCTCCTCCACTCACCCTGCCAGGACTTAGCATATTATAGTAATGCCTTACTAATTTGAAGCTTGGGCCCAAAGCCTGGTACGATTGGTCTGAACAGGCAGATAAGTAATGAGGGGTACTAAGGCACAAAGTGTAGATCTTTGGTCATAATACGTGACATCCATCTTCTCCACTTCAGGGAGCACAGTTCTGCTTTATCGTTTAGATTATAAGTTCTTCTTTCAGATCTATATATAAGATTTACTATCTCCTTCCAGGCCGAGAGGGTGGGTACCAACACTGTGAGCCAGCGTTTAGTGACGGCTTTCTTCGCTGCTAGGAGGGAGATGCTCAATAGATATTGGGAGTGGGGGTCTCGTAGTTCGCGGGGGAAAGAGATGTAGAATAAAGAATTCACCACTGTAAGGAAGCCTGACCCCAAAGAGATCCTCTAACTCCACAAGCAAGGCCCGCAAAATGGGCTGCAACTTTGGACAGCACCATAGAACATGGGAGTGATGAGCATTAGCCTCGCCACATAGGCGCCAGCAGGCTGCAGAGCCTGAAGCGCAGTAATGTGAGGTTATTACTGGGGTTTGAAAGAATCTTATTAATAGTTGCCATGAGAATAACCTCCAAGAATGTGAGTAAGTGATTCTCGATGTTGTGCGACAAATTGTATTCCACTGCTGTGGTGATATTTGGGATCCCAATTCCTCGTTCCATTTCTCCCTTAACCCCGATGTGGTTCCACCGGCTGTTTCCATCAGGGACTTATATAGGGTGGAGATAGGGTGTGATAATCTCTGGGATATTAATGTTTGTTGAAACAGCTGAATCACCTGGGGATGTACAGTGCCTTCAGAAAGTATTCACCCCTTGGATTTTGTCACATTCTGTGATGTTGCAAACTCAAATTAAAATACATTTATATGGGATTTTTTTGTCACGTGTCTACACAAATTACTCTATAATGTCAAAGTGGAATGAAACTTCTGGAATTTTTTGTACATGTAATTTAAAATAAAAACCTGAAATGTCTTGATTTGATAAGTATTCACCCCCTTTGCTATGATACTCCAAATTGAGCTCAGGTGCATCCAATTTCCTTGTGCGATCACTCTAAAACTTGAATGGAGTCCACCTGTGGTCAGTTCAAATGGCTGACATAATTTCAGAGGAAATACACTTGTCTATATAAGGTCCCACTGTTGACAATGCATGTCAGAGCAGAAACTCTACCATGAAGACCAAGGAGCTGTCCGTAGAACTCCGTGATAGAATTGTAAGAAAGCATAGATCTGGGGAGGGCTATAAAAACATTTCTAAGGTGTTGAAAGTTCCCAGGAGCACAGTCAAGTCCATCATTAGGAAATGGAAAGATTACGGAACCACACAGACTCTTCCTAGAGCAGGCCATCCTCCCAAACTGAGCAACCGGGCAACAAGGACCTTGGTCAGGGAAGTGATCAAGAACCCAATGACCACCCTGACAGAACTACAGAGTTCCATGGCTGAGATGGGAGAACCTGTCCAGAGGACAACAATCTCTGCAGCACTTCACAGATGTAGCCTCTATGGGAGAGTGGCTAGATGGAAGCCACTCCTGAGAAAAGGCCACATAATAGCATGCCTGGAGTTTGCCAGAAGGCACGTGGCAGACTCTGAGACCATACTAAAACATACTAAAATGCCAGCAGAATAGGCCTAACGGTCTTTCGTGTCTGCTCGTTTGGTCAGTCCCCAGCCTGGGTGCTGACCTTGCTGTCCCTCTCGCCTTCTCTGGCTTCTCCCTTCCCAGTTCCGGATATTCTTGCTGCATTGGATTTTGCTTCCAGAACCCTTCCCCTGTACCTGTCCCACCCCCTCTTGAACCCCTCCACTGTCTCTGCCTCCACTAGCCCCCTAGGCATTCCATGGCTCCACCACCTCTCAGTGAAGTAGCACCTCCTCCTTTCTCCCTGAATCTTCCCCCTTCCAGCTTCCACCCATGCCCTCTAGTGGTCCCTTCCTCCTTCCTTCGAAACACCCCGACTGTTCTTCCCCTATTTATCCTCTTCATGTACCTAAAGACCTCTATCATGTCCCCCCGGTCCCTTCTCTCTTCCAATGTGTACATATTTAGCTCTACGAGCCTCTCCTCATAGGTCCTGTCCCCCAAGCCCGAAATCATTTTGGTTGCCCTCCTCTGGACCCTCTCCAGGAGGTTAATGTCCCTCTTTAAGTGTGGCCTCCAAAACTGCACGCAGTACTCAACGTGCGGCCTCACCAAGCAGTTATACAGAGGGAGTATCACTTCCCTCCTTCTGGAGGTGATCCCCCCTAGCGATGCATCCCAGCATCCTGTTGGCCTTGGCTGCTGCCCTCCTACAAGTCTCAGAGCTGTTCATCTTGACATCCACCACCACCCCCAGGTCCCTCTCAGCCATCGAGACTTGTAGCATTTCCCCAGGGTGTACACTTGGCCTGGGTTTCTGGCCCCCAGGTGGAGTACCTTGCATTTCCCTGCATTGAACCTCAGCTTCCACTTTCTAGACCATCTTTCCAGAGCCTCCAGGTCCCCCTGTAGGGCCACCCTCCCCTCCTCCCCATCCACCACCGCCCCCAGTTTCGAGTCATCTGCAAAGAGACTCATCTCACTCCTGATTCCTGTCCTTATGTCAGATACGTAGGCGTTGAACAGAAGGGGCCCAAGGACTGATCCCTGTGGGACCCCACTAATGACCCTCCTTGGGGATGAGACTATCCCACCAACTACGACCCTCTGGGTCCGGTCCTGGAGCCAATTTCCTATCCATCTGATCATCTGGTTCCCCACCCCCATTTCTCCCAGCTTGTCCAACAGACCCACGTGAGGAACAGAGTCAAATGCCTTGCTGAAGTCTAGAAAGAGGACATCCACTGGTCTACCCAGGTCCAAGGCACTTGTCACCCAGTCATAACTCCACCAGGTTTGTCTGACAGGATTTCCCGGAATGAATCCATGCTGTCTATCGTCCAGGCACCCTGACTTATCCAGGTCCCCCCAGCCTCTCCTTGACAATGCCCCTCCATCACCTTGCCCACCACCGATGTCAGGCTGACAGGCCTCAGTTCCCCTGCCACCTCCCTTGATCCCCCTTGTGGATAGGCACTATATGCGCCACCTTCCAGTCTTGGGGCACCCACCCTGTCCTCAGAGAGATGGTGAAAAGCTCTGCCAGGGGTTTTGCCAGGACATCTGCAAGTTCCTTCAGCACTCTGGGATGTAATTTATCCGGCCCCGGTGCTTTCTCTGTCTTAAGGGAGCTGAGGGCTTCCCTCACTCTCTCTGCTGTGATTTCCACTTCCGTACCCCTTCTCCTCGTAGCCCTCCCCCACCTGCCAGTGATGCCTCCCCTACTCCCAGACCTGCCCGATCGGTAGGGTCCCCCCTCCTCAGTATCTCTGTCTCCATGTATGATGCAGCACCCCATTTTCCTGGTGAAAACTGAGGGTGAAGTCTCATTTAGTACCTCAAGCCTGCCCGGGTCTTGTGCCCATCTCTCCCCTGATTTAATCCTCCTAATCTGCCTTCACCTTCGTTTTTCCCCAATGTATCTAAAGAACCCTTGTTCCCTCCCTAATTTCCCTGGCCAGGTTCTGCTCCTTCCTTGCCTTAGCCGCCTCACCACTCTAGTGGTCCTTCTAGCCATCAGCTCGTACTCCCTCAATCCTTTCCTCCTTGAGCACTTGAATTGCTTACAGGCTGCTTTCTTTCCCGCACCACCTCCTGGACCTCCCTGGTCCACCAACAGGGTTTTTGGGCCCTACTGCATTTTCATCTTACTCTTGCACAGGTGCTGGTAGCATCCTGCACCCCTCACCTGATGATTTCCCACCTACTATCAGCGTCCATGTCTGACCCAATCCCATCCAAATGCTCCTTAAGGATCCTTCCCATTTCCTTAAAATCCGCCCCCTGAAGTCGGTTACTTCCGTCTTTGTGCAGCCTTCTACCCCTCCTAGGTCCAGGCAGAACCAGACCATGGCATGGTCACTCCCCGACAATGGGTCCCTTACCTCCAGGCCCCCAATCTGGTCACTGTCTGCCAGGACCACATCCAGTACCCGTGCCTCCTAGTGAGGTTCCCTCACCTGCTGAGTTAGGAGCAGCGTCTTGAAAGACATCCAACAACCTCTGTTCCCTGGTCACAGAGGATGTCATAGTCTCCCAGTCTGTTTCCTGGCATGTTTAAGTCCCCAACACCACCACTGTTCCTCTGCCCAGTCTGCAGTGTCTCCCAACATCTGCCACCAGACTGTCCTCCAGCTCCTCCGCCAGGGCAGGGGGTCTATACACCACTCCTATTTTTACTCTCTTGCCCCCCCTTGTTATCAAGGTGACCCAAATCGCCTCCACGGTTCCCTCCGCCTCCTCTACTCCCCCTATGCCAATGCAGTTTTTGACTATCATTGCTACCCCTCCTCCCCTTCCCTCCCCCTGTCCTTCCTGAACATAGTGTATCCCTCCAGGTTCAGGTCCCAGTCATGTCTTGCAGTGGCCCAAGTCTCAGTGACCGCTGCCACATCCACCTGCTCCCTCAGTTAGCATCGCCTGGAGCTCAGGCATTTTATTGCCCAAGCTCCTGGCATTTAGCAGGACTACCTTCCACCCTTTCCCTATAGTTCCATTTCCCCTGCTCCTGTTCCCATGGGGATTCTGTTTTCCCCTGGTCTGCACTTTGACAGTTGGCCTTTTCCTGCAATCCTCCTGGTCCCCAGGGGGGTGGAGACAGAGTCCCTCCTTTATCGGCACCCCCTTGACAGCCTTTTCTCCCATCTCACCCCCCTTCACAAGTTTAAACCCCACTTATACCCCAGGTATACTCTCTCAGGCTCAGATACGGAGTTGCTTACCCAGCAATGCAGCCATGTTGAGGTAGTGCAGGCTGCTGCCTGTGATAAGGCAAATATACCCCCCTTCACAAGTTTAAACCCCACTTTTCACCAATGCACCCCTCTATTTTCAACTTAAGGATTCCCTTCCCCTCCAAATTGAGATGTAGTCTATCTCTAGCATACAGCTCCTTATCCTCCCATGTGGCAAAAGATTCTCTGGTCTGATGAAACAAAAATTGAACTCTTTGGCCTGAATGCAAAGCGTTATGCCTGGCGCAAACTGAACACAGCTCTTCATCCATGTAACACCATCCCTACCATGAAGCATGGTGGTGGCAGCATCATGTTATAGGGATGCTTTTCAGTGGCAGGGACTGGGGCACTTGTCAGGATAGAGGGAACAATGAATGGAGCCAAATACTAACATACTAAAATGCCAGCAGAATAGGCCTAACGGTCTTTCATGTCTGCTCGTTTGGTCAGCCCCCACCCTAGGTGCTGACCTTGCTGCCCCCCTCGCCTTCTCTGGCTTCTCCCTTCCCAGTTCTGGATATTCTTGCTGCACTGGATTTTGCTTCCAGAACCCTTCCCCTGTACCTGTCCCACCCCCTCTTGCACGCCTCCACTGTCTCTGCCTCCACCAGCCCCCTTGGCAGAGTATTCCATGGCTCCACCACCCTCTCAGTGAAGTAGCACCACCTCCTTTCTCCCCTGAATCTTCCCCCCTCCAGCTTCCACCCATGCCCTCTAGTGGTCCCGTCCTCCTTCCTTCGAAGCACACTGGCTGTTCCTCCCCTATTTACCCTCTTCATGTACCTGAAGGCGTCATTAGGGCCGGCATTTTGGGAGGGTGGTGGGGTGCACAGGGTGTGGAGCAGCCATGATACTGGACTGGGCTTGGAAGTTCGGTGGTTTCCCAGTGTGCTACCAGCTGGCACAGCTTAGGGAGGAGGTTGCGGGGATTAGGAGACAGCTGGGGGAAGGGGGGAGGGATGGTTGGGGAAGGGGGCAGGGGATCTCCCATGGGGTTGCACCAAGCACTAGGGGTGGGGGCATAGGAAAAGGAGTGCAGGAGAATACTGGGGGTCACATAGGGACCCTGGCAGAGAGGGCCCAAAAGGAGGACACTAGCAAGGAAGCAGGCAGGTAACTGAGGACCCTCACAAAGGGGGGCCAGAGGGACAACATTCTCAGGGAAGTAGGCAGATGGCCGGGGCTGGACAGAAGGAAGCAAGGCGGGGAGGTGGATCGGACCTTATGCTCAGTAACCGCTTCAATTCTCTTCTTCTGCTTGAGGATGAGGGGGGTGATGTAGCCACGACAGGGTGGTTAGAGATGGAAAGGAGGCGGGGCAGGAGGTGGGGGCCGGATAGCAGGAGGAACAGGGGGGAACCTGGAATGTAGGAAAATGGGGGGAGCAGTGAATCAGAGCAGGAAGGGCAGGGGAAAGAGGGAGGAAAGCGCAAGGAGAAGGACCAGTAGGGAGGAAAGGGCAAGGAGAAGGACCAGAAGTACAAGGAGGATACAGTAAAGGGAGCTGAGGGTTTAGGCCGGGGGAGCACGACAAGCAAGGAGGGACTAAACGGAGACAGGAAGGAAGGATGGGAGGACAAGCCAGGCTAGTTTAGCGGATGGGGGAGAAGGACCAGCCGCGAGCAGTGAGGGGGGAGTTAGCAAGGTACAGAAGGATACTTGGGAGGAGGGGAGAGGGTGGCCAGGGTAAATAAGGAGGGGCCGGCATGTGGCACCCAGATAGGGGGAGGAACAAGGAGCCGGCTGGGTGGAGGGGCCAGTAGAAAGGATGAGGGACATGGAAGGGGGGGAAATGGAGAAAAAGGAGTGGTCAGAGTGCTCCTGTTGGGGGATTCTATGATCAGGGGTATCAAATGGGATAGGGAGGGAGAAGCCTGGCCAGTTAGAACAAAATGCTTACCTGCATTAACAGTGCACAGGGCCAAGCATGAGGTATATCAGCTGGCAAAGGATTGTGGGGGTTCCCCAGACATACTGGTCCACCTGGGTACAAATGACATTGAGGGAAATAGCGAGCTAGAGATACAGGCAAGATTCAGGGAGCTTGCCAGGGTCTGTCATGACATAGGATGCACAGTTTCCTTCTCAGAAATCTGCCGGTGCCAAGGGCTAGTGGGGAACACAAAAGGAAGATTAGGGAGATAAACCAGTGGCTCAGGGAGTGGTGTGAGGCCAGAGGGTATGGGTTGATGGGGGATTGGGGGGAGACCTGAGAGGATAAGGAGCTGTATGCTAGAGATAGGCTCCATCTCAATTTGGAGGGGAGGGGAATCCTTAAGTTGAAAATAGAGGGGTTCATTGGTGAAAAGTGGGGTTAAACTTGTGAAGGGGGGAGGGATGCAATGATAGTCAAAACTGCATTGGCATAGGGGAGTAGAGGAGGCGGAGGGAACCGTGGGCGTTGGGTCACTTTAATAGCAGGGGGAGTAAAATAGGAGTGATGTATGGACTCCCTACGCTGGCGGAGGACCTGGAGGAAAGTCTGATGGCAGATGTTGGGAGACACTGCAGACTGGGCAGGGGAAGGGTGGTGGTGTTGGGGGACTTAAACATGCCAGGAACAGACTGGGAGACTATGACATCCTCGGTGGCCAGGGAACAGAGGTTGTTGGATGTCTTTCAAGACGCATTCCTAACTCAGCAGGTGGGGGAACCGACCAGGGAGATGCGGTACTGGATGTGGTCTGGCAGACAGAGACCAGATTGGGGGCCTGGAGGTAAGGGACCCGTTGGCGGGGAGTGACCATGCCATGGTCTGGTTTTGCCTGGACCTAAGTGGAGTAGAAGGCTGCACAAAGACAGAGGTAACTGACTTCAGTGGGGTGGATTTTAAGGAAATGGAAAGGATCCTTAAGGAGCATTTGGATGGGACTGGGTCAGACATGGACGCTGACAGTAGGTGGGAAATCATCAGAAGAGGGGTGCAGGATGCTACCAGCACCTGTGCAAGAGTAAGGCGAAAATGTGGTAGGGCCCGAAAACCCTGCTGGTGGACCAGGGAGGTCCAGGAGGTGATGCGGGGAAAGAAGGCAGCCTATAGGCATTTCAAGTGCTCAAGGAGTGAAAGGGATCGAGGGGAGTACGAGCTGATGGCTAGAAGGGCCACTAGGGTGGTGAGGGAGGCTAAGACAAGGAAGGAGCAGAACCTGGCCAGGGAAATTAGGAGAGGGAACAAGGGGTTCTTTAGATATACTGGGGAAAAACGAAGGGTGAAGGAGCAGATTAGCAGGATTAAAACAGGGGAGAGATGGGCACAAGACCCGGGGGAGCAGGCTGAGGTACTAAATGAGTACTTCACCTCAGTTTTCACCAAGGAAAATGGGGGTGCTGCATCATACATGGGAGAGACAGTGATACTGAGGAAGGGGACCCTTACCGATCGAGGCGGGTCTGGGGAGAGGGAGGCATCACTGGCAGGAGGGGAAGGCTAAGCAGGGAGAAGAGGTAGCGGAAGTGGAAATCACAGCAGAGAGAGTGAGGGAAGCCCTCAGGTCCCTTAAGACGGAGAAAGCACTGGGGCCGGATAAATTACATCCCAGAGTGCTGAAGGAACTAGCGGATGTCCTGGCGAAACCCCTGGCGGAGCTTTTCACCATCTCTCTGAGGACAGGGTGGGTGACCCAGGACTGGAAGGTGGCGCATATAGTGCCTATCCACAAGGGGGGATCAAGGAAACCAATTGCCTATCCATCTGATCATCTGGTCATCTGGTTCCCAACCCCCATTTCTCCCAGCTTATCCAACAGGCCCACGTGAGGAACAGAGTCAAATGCCTTGCTGAAGTCTAGAAAGAGGACGTCCACTGGTCTATCCAGGTCCAAGGCACTCGTCACCCAGTCATAGAACTCCACAAGGTTTGTCTGACACGATTTCCCTGGGACGAATCCATGCTGTCTGTCGTCCAGGCACCCTGACTTTTTCAAGTCCCCCCCTAGCCTCTCCTTGACAATGCCCTCCATCACCTTGCTCACCACCGATGTCAGGCTGACAGGCCTGTCGTTCCTAGCACCTCCCTGATTCTCTCCTTGTGGATAGGCACTATATGCGCCACCTTCCAGTCCTGGGGCACCCACCCTGTCCTCAGAGAGATGGTGAAAGCTCCACCCAGGGGTTTCCGCCAGGACATCCGCAAGTTCCTTCAGCACTCTGGGATGTAATTTATCCGGCCCCGGTGCTTTCTCCGTCTTAAGGGACCTGAGGGCTTCCCTCACTCTCTCTGCTGTGATTTCCACTTCCGCTACCTCTTCTCCCTGCTTAGCCTTCCCCACTCCTGCCAGTGATGCCTCCCCCTCTCCCCAGACCCGCCGATCGGGAAGGGTCCCCCCCTCCTCAGTATCTCTGTCTCCTCCCAAATACAGGCTCGTCCTTGAGGAGAACCTGCATCAGTCTGCAACAGACCTTGGACTGGGGCGAAGATTTACGTTCCAACAGGACAACGACCCCAATACAGCCAAAGCAACACTGGAGTGGCTTCAGAACAAGAAGGTGAATGTCCTTGAGGGGCTCAGCCAAAGCCCAGACTTGAATCCCATTGAGAATCTGTGGAAAGCCTTAAAGACTGCGGTTCTCCGACGCTCCCCATCCAACTTGACAGAGCTTGAGCAAATCTGCAAGGAAGAATGGCGAAAATCCCAAATCCAGATGTACAAAGCTGATACAGACATACCCAAGAAGACTCAAAGCTGTAATTGCTGCCAAAGGTGCTTCTACAAAGTATTGACTCAGGGGGGTGAATACTTAAGCAAACAAGATATTTCAGTTTTTAATGTTTCATAAATTTTTGTTACACAATAAAAATATTTTTGCCCCTTTAAATTGTTGAGTATGCTGTGTGAATCAAGGGGGGGAAAAATCATTTCAATGCATTTAAAAATTCCGGTAGTAACACAACAAAATGTGACAAAATCCAAGGAGGGGTGTATACTTTCTGAAGGCACTGTATCTCAGGGGAGCGGACACTCAGGGGGAGCGATTTGAAATAGTGTCGAAGTTGTAAATACCGAAAAAAATCTGATTGGTGGAGATGAAATTCTCGACTGATCTCACCAAATTCTTTAAAAAAGGGTCCTGTCTGGAGTTGTGAGAGCTTTGAAAGATGGGTATGTCTCCAGTTACAAAACTTATGGTCAGAAACAGCTGGGGGAAAAAAATCTTCCAATAAATCTATTGGGCAAAGCATGACCAGGAAGGGAATAATCCCTAGAGATTTACGTGTTAGGTACCACACCTGGATTTGGTGTATGATCCAGGGGCTTAGAGTCAGCTGGTCGAGCGGAGGTGGGTTTTTATAGAAGATTAGTCTTTGGTATTCTCGAAGGGGGAGAACACTCTCCTTGATTTCCCTCCACCAGGCCGGAGACACTCCAACCAGACGTTGTATAATAAAGGACAGATGGGAAGCCCAATAATAAAATTTAAGATTGGGAAGTGCTAATCCACCTTGCGATTTAGGGAGATAGAGAGTCTTCATCTTAATTCTGGGGCACCTTCCTGCCCAAATAAACTTTGTAATGGGCTTATTCCAGACCTTAAAAAGGTTATTCGCTAAATTAAGTGGTACATTCTGAAACAGATAAAGGGCCCTCGGGAGAATCACCATCCGCACCACTTCAATACGCTGAATCACATTCAGTGGAAGAATATTGCATCTTTCGAGATCTTGCTTCATCTGAGACGTGAAGGGGCGATAATTATTATTCAGGGCGTCATCAGCTTTTTGAGACAGGTATATTCCTAAGTATTTCAGCTTAGAGAGTCCCCAACGAAAAGGATAGCTTTCCTTTAGTGACTCGGGGGGACAAAGTGAAAGGTAAGGGCGTCAGTCTTACTAGTGTTCAGCCTATAGCCCGAGTGTGATCCGAATTCCTCCAAGAGCTGAAAGACTGAGAGGATGGACTGTACAGGGTTAGGGAGGCATAGTAGGACGTCGTCCACGTAGAGAGCTACACGGTGCTCTGTCCCTTCTATACTCACTCCCAAAATCCCCGGTGATGCTCTGATTGCCTGGGCCAAAGGTTCTATGAAAATGGCAAAGAGACCAGGAGATAAGGGGCAACCCTGACATGTACCCATAGTAAGGGGGAAATATTCAGAGTGGTGGCCAAAAATTTTAACACATGCCTGTGGGGAAGAGTAAATTTTTCGTAGTATGGCTACAAAGGGGGATGGGAAACGCATCGCCGCCATTGTGGCAAAAAGAAATGGCCACGAAACCCGATCAAAGGCCTTCTCAGCATCTAGGCTGAGAAGGACCGATGGATCTTCCCGGGATTGCATTTCATGTACCAGGTGTAGGGCTCTACGGGTGTTGTCCAAGGTTGATCTGGAGCTTACGAAACCGGTTTGATCGAGGTCTATCAAGACCGGTAGAATGGCATCCAGCCTCTGGGCCAAAATGAGACATAAAATACTTACAGTCCGTATTAAGGACTGAGATTGGTCTATATGAGCCACACTGTAAAGGGTCTTTGTCCGGTTTGAGGATAACTGAAATTGTTGCATACGCCCAACTGGGAGGAGGAGCCTCCCCAGAGAGGACCTCATTAAAAGCACCCAGGAGAAGTTTATTAATTAGCTGAGTTGAGCCTTTATAAAACTCTGCCCCATATCCGTCCGGGACGGGGGCTTTTTGAGTTCTGGACCTAGAAATAGCCAGCATCAGCTCCTCCGACGAAATCGGCCTCACCAGGCTACTTTGCTGATCGAGACTGAGGGTAGGTAACTTTAGGGCCGATAAAAAGGTGTTAGTGAGTGTGGGGTCTGTCTCGTGGTCCGAAGTGTAGAGGGCTCTAAAGTATTGACAAAAGGCTTGAGATGTGTTTTTAAACTTAGTGTGATGTATTCCTGTGATGGGGTCTTTTATTGTTGTAATAGTGGACAATTTGCGTTGTTGGCGGAGCCGATATGCCAGTAGGCAGGAGGCCCGAGGGCCAATCTCGCCATATCTCTGGTGGAGGTATGCCAAAGCCATTTCCGTTTGTTGAAGGCATAAAGCATCTAAGTTCTTCCTAGTCTGCTTTATCTAAGCTAGAACAGAGTGATCTCCTTGCTGGTGGGCCAGCTGAAGAAACTGCAGTGTCTGTTCGAGCTGTGTTTGTCTTTCTTTTCGTGCCTTCGCTAACCTGGCTGAGTATTTTATCAAGTGGCCTCTCAGGACTGCCTTTAGGGTATCCCACTGTATAGATGATGAAATTTCTTGGGTGGCGTTATCCTGAATAATTTCCGAGATCTTATCTTTGAGAAACTCTCTGAACTGTTCACTTTTCATGTGGATGGGATTAAATTTCCACCTAGTACGTAACGCTTCTCTAAGCCCAGGTTCCATACAGTGGTAAGTGATGCATGATCTGAATGTGCTATGGTGCCCAATGTGGCCTCAACCAGAGAGCCGAGGTTCTCCCTCTGGGTATAGCAGTGATCTATTCTTGTGTAGGTCCCGTGGACCACAGAATAAAAGGAGTATCCCCTGTCTCTAGTGTCTAGGGAACGCCATGCATCCAGCCACCCCACTTCTCCCACAAACTGTTTAAAAAATTTGTGTGAGGCCTGTTGTCTGCCAGGCTGGGTCCTAGTGGTGTCCAGAGCTGGATTCGGGGCAATATTGAAATCCCCTGCCAGGATCAGAGTTCCCCTAGTCAACTCAACTATTTTGTCCAGGAGGAAACGGATTGTAGGGGAGTTTGAGGCTGGAGGGAGACAGATATTGGCTAAGGTTAATTCCTGCTCATGCAGGGTCCCGTGAACTATAATTAGTCGACCGGTCGGGTCTGCCCATTCCTTGACTTTCTGGAAGGGAAGATGCGGTGAGACTAGTACGGCGACCCCCTACCTCTGGGCATGGCCAATGAGAAAACCTGCGAGTATCCTCTCCCCCGGAGCTTCCCGTACTCCTCGGAGGTCAGGTGGGTTTCCTGCATATAAAACAATCTCAGCATTGGATTTCCTGGCTAGCGTTATCATTCTAGATCTCTTTACCGGACTGCTCAGACCATTCACATTCAATGAGTATACTTTCAGGTGTTTATGAGCCATTTGTCTAACTGAAACAACAATTTTGCTGTATTAATCCATCTAACACATTGAGATTGTACTGTAACCTCTTCCTGATTTGCTGCTGTCATGTGACTGATTACTACATTCCAAGAACACTTCCCCTCTAAAAGGGGATATGAAGGTACATTATCTAACCAGAAGCCCAGAACATAAACTCGAGGGCTTAACCAAATAACTTCTCTAATACAAACTATAGCTAATTCTAATAAGATGATTAGGTTCAAAGTAAACCTACCCCTTAAATCTCAAAGGGTTAAAGGGAGTTCCTGGACCGAATGGGCCATCAAGCTAAGCCAAGGCCACCGAGGCTCTATAGAGATTCCGAGGCAGTGACAGATTTCAATAGGTATGTACCCTCCTGTCTGTGGTGACCCAGAAAAAAACAACTGTAGGTAAAGGGCTATTTGCAACCCAACCAGTAAAAACCCATGTAATGCATTAACTATGTACAATGGCCAAAGCCATACTAGGGTCAGGGGAGGTAATGAGGAGGGAGGAAACAGGATTATTGGATCCTGATGCCACCTCCTCAGAATAAAAGCGAAATGACTTCCAAGGGGCAGCTGGCGGGTGTTATCCAGCAGTAAGGCAACTGCAACAGAGGAGCTAGCCCTCGGGCTCTTGGGTAAAGACCCATATAGAGCTTGCCTTGTGGTCAGCCAAAAACATGTTTGGGATGCCCCCACCCCCAGGGAACCCCCGCCAAGCCAACTGAGGTTGAGACTTAAAAATCACCTGTTCAAGGTAGTTTAGTGGACTGCAAACAACGAGGGATGTCTAAAGGAATGAATGTTTTGTAATAAGAAAGGAAAGGGAAACTCCCTCAGTGCCCCCCAGAGGGGTCCTCAACACTACTAACATGTCAAAATTAAGGAGGTCAAATGCTCCAAACCCCCCAGTGTACAAACCCGAGTAGGACCAACAAGTACATTTAGTTATGACTGATTTAGTCTGCAAATGATTACCCATCCGTGAAAATAGTCCACACGAAGGAGAAAGAAAAAGGGGGGCTCTAGTCTAAGATCCCCACCCTTAATAATCACCCAGTAAGGTGACCAGTGATAAGGTAGACTGACCAATACGTCCCCCAAGAGGTGCCCAGAGGGCCCCACCAGATAACCCAAGGGAAGTGCCCCCCCCACAAAGAGAGACCCCCGTGGCCCGCAGGCAGACAGAGCGCCAAGCAAGCGAGGGTGGCCCAGCGCACACCCCGAACGGAGAGAGGCGAACTGAGACAGCGCCCACTTGTGTCTGGAGTTGGCCTGTGAGGTTCAAAGTAGATGGGCGCTACAACGAAGGTACCGAAATAATCCCCATCACATCTCCACGTTCAAGAGGGTACACGGTTCCAATGCCCGCCTGCGTGAGAGCCAACAACCGCCCATGGGGGAACACCTGGTCCCTCGACCTGGGGGGGGGGGGACAAAACTCCAGGCAAGAGAGCCTTGAACTGTGGTGCCTTAAAAGGTACTGGTGGGGATGAGTGTGGGCCTGTATGTTTACTTCCCAGGAGCTGCAGAGGAACGTGTCATGGGAGAGACCAACGAGTGATTTCTGGCTCCTTAACATGGGCTGACAGGCCACTATCAGCAGAAGGAGCCAGGAAAAGGAGGACCTCGCTGTAGTGACATGACAGAGTGACTTCTCGGGTCGCAGTGTAAACAGAGCCCAAGGAATAGCCCCTTCCCCCCTGGTACAACGCTCAAATACCAGACTGAAACAAAAGGCAACTCACGTTAAAAGTACTCACAGGGCTCCATACAGGAGGTAATGTCCCTACCAGGCTGAAGTAAAGTATTTCAGCTGCCCTGTAAAGCCTGGGAGCACCGACCTAGGGGAAATACGGCCTCGATAGGAGGAAACAGGGAGGAAGGGGAGGGAGTGTCTCAAAAGATTAAGCAAAGCCTGAGGGGGTGTAAGCTTCTCAGCAACAGTCAAGTGTCTACAGTTACTTGCTGTTCAACATTTGGAGTGAGTCCCTCAGAATCGTCCAGTAAGTGCACGGCCTTCCTGTTCATCATGGTGGGATCTCCATAACGTCGCAGTAGGGTGGAAACATCAGCACGCAGGTTTGTGTGTGGGGACCTCTGCGACGATCCAGGTCTGGAGGTTCCTTTTTGT
This sequence comes from Neoceratodus forsteri, assembly GCA_016271365.2. Taxonomy (NCBI): domain Eukaryota; kingdom Metazoa; phylum Chordata; order Ceratodontiformes; family Ceratodontidae; genus Neoceratodus; species Neoceratodus forsteri. The sequence continues at coordinate 332,707,544 of CM057456.1, read as the reverse complement.
ACGACAGACCAGGCAGAGGCAAGTAGGTTCTTCTCTAATTTTTCTTTTAGGAGGAGAGGCAAGGTAATCCCCAGGGTCTCCAAAAAAGGGGAGGCAGCCAGCAGGTCTTGAAAGATTTTGGGGCCCGATTCAGTAAAGACCTTGAGTCTCGCTGGATAGAGAATTTGAGCTTTGATATTTCTAGCACGAAGTTGTTTTAGCACTGGCCAGAGGGTCCTTCTGGCATCCTGTACTGCTGATGTGTGATCGTTGTCCATGGAAATTCGGCAGCCGGAGAAGGATAACGAGCCTTTTTGCCAGGCCTTCTGCAATAGCTCCTCCTTGGCTTTGTATGAGGTCAACTTGGCTACAATAGACCGGGGTCTCGTGTCCGGGTTACGGGGTCTAGGTGCGAAAGATCTATGTGCCCAGTCCATCTCCATGCTGAAATCTGCTGGCAGGTCAAGCAAATCGCGGAGGAAGCCCTGCAGGAAGATGATCACGGATGGATGTTTGTCCTCTAAGCCCTCGGGGACCCTGTAGACCCTCAGGTTTTGCCTCCTACTTCTGCCTTCGAGGTCGTCCAAACGATGGGTGAGCTCGCAATCTCTGGCAAGGAGGTACAGGAGTAAACGGTCATGCCGTTCAGCCTGCTCCAAAATTTGGGAAGTGCACAGCTCCAGCGGGTCCGTTTTATGACTGATGCTGTTGATGTCTGTTTTCAGTTCAGCAAGGGACTGGTCGATCTTGGCGACTGTGCGGGCCGTTTGCTTGATGGCAGCAATCAAGTCGGAGTGGGGACCCTCACCATGCAGGTCGGACTGCAGTAGGCCGAACGGAGCATCTGAGGAATCCATTTCATCCGCTTGTTCACACTGGATCAGGGCTCTCAATTTCAGCATCTGGGCGGGCTGGGGTTTCCCTGGTTTGTTCCTTTTCGGTTTTGCAGGCGAAGACATCCTAATAATCAGTGATTGAAAACGTTTATTGTCGGCAGGGGAACGGAGCTTCAGGGTTAAGCAGCCATTAGTTTGCTGACGTCACCGGAAGTCCGCCTTTTTTACTTTTAAACTTCCAGCACCTTTAAGGACTAATCTATCCCCACACAAATGAAGATAGTCTCTATCTCAGGCAGCAACCCTGAACTGTAGGTCCTTATAGCAGTTTTAATCTTGCAGCTTTTATATTGTATTTCTGGGACATGAAATGTTGTGTTAAATGAAACGTAGTGCTAATTAAGGGAAACATTCATCCAAATCTTTTAAGTACAGCAGCAGTAAGAGCCTTATTAATTTTATTTTCAGTTAGGAGTAAAAGCTGACTTTTGTATCCTCAATTCAGATTACCTGCCCTCAGCTGCTGTTAGAGTCGGCAATCTCGACCTCTCCTGCTCCCCCCCAATCCATCCCCCACTTCGTTTTAACAGCTCCTCCCAAAACTGTTTTTAATCCTCCTGTTCTCTGCTTCCATCCACAGATCATAAAAGCATCGCTCCGGCGGCTCCCCCGAGGTTCCGAGAAGGCTTAAGGACGCCCTCCCCCATGACTGGCCACAGGTGCGGCAGCAAAACCAAGCGCTTTCGGTGCTTTTTTGGGGACCCAGCTCAGTGCTCTGAACTGAAGAGGGTCCCGCCGTCGCTTCGCTCCGGCTCCCCACCTCCCTCACCACCACCTTTGGTCGGCATTCCATTATATAGAAACATCACATGACTGTGAAAACCTATCAGCCTACTTCCCCATTAGCAGATTACCTTTTTCCACCACAAGAGGCCGCCACCACAACCAATAATCTTCTTGATAATGCCCAGCTCAGCTATGTTTCTTACACTACAAATATGCCTCTTACTTCAATCTCACCTTCCGCCCCACTCTCTGCCCCACCCCCCATCTCCTCCTCCCTTCCCCAACACTACCTCCTCCATCCCTCCCTCCCCGAGCTACCCTTCCGCCTCCCTCTGGCACAACACCACAATTCTACCCACGATCTTCCCCTCCCCTCACACCAAACACTCTCCTTCCTCACCCCACTCACCCTTCCCCTTCCATTCACCCCTCACTGCACCACTCACACCTGCTAAACCTAGAGGCCTTTATCCGGTGCCTCAACCTCCGAGCTCCACCCCCTAGGCACCCAAATAACAGACACAAGCAGTCCACCACCCTCTCCTTGCCCCTGCTACTCTTGCTACTGGCAGGTGATATACACCCAAACCCTGGCCCCACAGCAACAATACGAACCTCTCTGGCACCTGCACCCCATCTCAGTCTTTCCCTTAACTCACTCCCAAAGGGTCTCCGCATATTCCACATTAACGCAAGGAGCCTTCTCCCTAAACTTGATGCCCTTTCTGTCTGGACAAGCCAATATCAACCTGACATACTCTGTATCACCGAGACATGGCTCTCCGCCAAAATCTCAAACCCCTCTCCTGCCATCCCAAACTATATCCTGTTCCGGCAGGACCGCGGCAAGCAAGGCGGGCAGGTAGCGCTGTACGTCAAACAATCCATTAAATGCACCATCACTTTCAAAGAATCATTCCCATCCTCCCACGAATCCCTAGTCGCTCAGCTATCCTTCCCCTCATCCACCCCCCTTTACCTAGGGGTACTGTATACCCCGCCTAAGCCCTCATCCGACTCCCTCATCACGGCCATCTCAACCAACTCATCGACCACCTCAAACGGCAAACTCATTCTTCTAGGTGACTTCAACCTAGACTGGCTTTCCCCCTCCACCAAACCTGCAGCCCTGAGGATCGAAGCCCTAAATTTCTCCCAGCTAATCCAGGAACCCACCAGACTCAACCACCGATCACAAATAACCACTCACCCCCACAGGATCACCGCCTTAGGCACCCTTTCTGACGCCCTAAGCGACCACTGCATTACCTACTGTATTCGTAAAATCAGTTTACCGCACTCCAGTCCCAAATTCATCGTAACCCGACCCTTACATCTCCTTGATGAATCCGCCCTACAACACGACCTGTCAGATGTGGACTGGCTCCCAGTCTTTGCTGCTCATGATGCTGACACCACCCTTTCCCATTTCTGCAATATTTTCCTAAATATGTGGGACCGTCACACTCCTCTCAGGAAAGCCAGAGTAAAAAAATACCACCACCCCTGGATCACAGCCGACCTTATCACCTTGTGTCGCACCAGAGACAAGGCCTGGAGGCATTACAAAACCTCCCTCGCCTCCTGTGACCTCCTATCCTACAAATCTCTCAGAAACAACTGCACCAAAGCAATCCATCAATCTAAGGCCCATTACTTTAAGGCTCAACTCACCATGCACCAAGCCTTCCCGGCGGCCTTCTGGAAGGTGATAAACTCCCTCATAAACCCACCCACCAAACAAGCTAGTCCTAGCCTCAACGTCGACGGCAAAATCGTTTCCAACCCTGCCTCCGTATCCGATCTCTTCAACTCTTTCTTCATCTGCTCTGCCCTGCCAGACTCACCCCCTCCTCCACCTGCCTCCACAGTCCCCCATGCCATGGCTTTCACTTTCCACTTTTCACACCCCTGGAAGTCTACACCACTCTCACCTCCCTGAACCAGTTCAAAACCAGCCCAGATGGCCTGCATCCAAGCCTGCTCCGCATCTCCGCCCCGGCCATAGCCACACCTCTGACTCACATACTAAAGCTCTCACTCACCACAGCCACAGTCCCCTCCGCCTGGAAACTCACCAAAATCCTTCCTCTCCATAAAGGTGGCGACCTCTCCCTTCTGGGAAACTACAGACCCATCTCTCTCTCCTCCCTTCCCTCGCCAAAATCCAAGAATCCCTCATGCTATCCAAATTGTCCCCTTTCCTCTCAACAAACAGCTCCCTCTCCCCCTTTCAATCAGGCTTCAGAAAATCTCATTCCACTACCACCTAATTAAGTGTAACTGACACCATTCTCTCAGCCATGGACAAGGGGCAAACCACTACCGTCATCTTCATCGACCTGGCAAAAGCCCTTGATTCAGTTTCCCACCCTCTACTGCTCCACAAATTAAGCTCCTTCGGCCTCGCCCAACCTGCCATAAACTGGTTCCACTCCTATCTCCAAAATAGGAAACAGCAAGTACAATAGTGACTCCTCCCCCCACCCATCCTCTCAGGGCGTCCCCCAAGGCTCCATCCTTGGCCCCATCCTCTTCTCCCTATTCATAAATGACCTCCCCTCTGCCCGTCTCTCCTCAAACGTGCACCTGTACACTGATGACACCTTATCTACGCATCAGGCCCCTCCCATGACAGTGTACACCCAAATCTCCAAAGCGATTTCCACCGAGTACAAGCCTGGCTCCAGACAAACCAGCTAAAACTTAATACTAAAAAAACAGTCTCTATGGTTTTCGGTACCAGACAAAAGCTAGCCTCCCTACCTGCCCCACCTCAGATCTCCACCTTGGACAAAGTTCCCCTCGAATCAGTATCCATTTTCAAGTACCTGGGAGTCTAGCTGGACACCAACCTCAATTTCGCCGCCCATGTTGATGCCATCTGTACCAAACTTCGGCCCAAACTCGCCATCCTCTACCGCCACAAAGCCAGCCTCCCCATTCCCACTTGGTGTGAACTAGTTCGCAAAACCATCCTTCAAGTGCTGGACTAAGCGGACATCATTTATGGCACAGCCCCTAACTCCTCCCTTTCTAAACTTGATGTCCTGCTCAGTCCATTCATTCGGTTCGCCACTGCCTCCCCCCACTCACTCATCACTGCCTCCTAGACTCCACCCTATCCCTAACGCCTCTCTCACACAGGCCGGACCCGCACATAGCAGCTTCTCTCATAGTTAAATACTGGCTTGGCTCCCTTCCCCCTACCTCTCTTCCCACCTCTCTCAAGCCATATCCCCAGGCTACTCACTCCGCCACAGACACGCTCGCACCTTCCACCTCTCACACTCCCTCTCTGCCTCTGGGCAAGCCGCTTTTTTCTACTGGCTCCCACTCCTTTGCAGCAACCTTCCACCCAACCTCCAACAGGCCCACTCTTTATCAGCCTTTAAACAGCTACTCAGACTTCTCCCCCTACTCCCTGCCAAAGCTGCGCAGCAATTCCCTCCTCTCTCAGGCCCAGTATTACCCCCAATTAGCCACACCAGGTAACTATTACTCCTCATGCCAGCTCAAACTGCCCAACCTCCCCCCCACCACATCCTCTCTTTGCTAGACCACTTTCCGGACAAAGTTACCTCCAAAGTACAACAGCTGCTGCAGAAACTCCCCATTAGAGCTTTTTTATCAACAGAATTACATTTTTAAATACAGTTTAGCTATTTCATTTCAAAAGAACCATGCTGACCATCATGTCAGTGGGCTAGTCCATGGCCATCTTGCGCTCACCAAGCAGCTTCTGGCATGCGGGTTATGCTAATGAGGGCTACAAACTTTGCCATTAGCCTTTTCATTAGGGGTGCTACCACTTTATAGCATACAGCAGTTAAAACAGAGAATTCAGTGTGTGCACACACACACCCACCCACCCACAGCAACTTTTACAAATATAATATTCCTTCTACCTGAATTGGTCTCTTACTTATTTTATCTTCAATAGGTATAACAGTCTTATTGGTGTTCATATCAGGGCCCTGCTGTGAAGTTGCCCAGCTACCAAATGTCAAGGAAGGCCATCCATCAGCTAGGTCCCTATTCTAAAATACAACTGCCTGACTTGTCTTCCTGTACTTAAGGTACAGTCCCCAACCAATGGGCAGATAGCACCCCTAATGAAAAGGCCATTTAAAGTCTGTGAATGAGCAAGGGTAGAGCTGCTAATTTTGTGTCAAGGTATATGTTTGGGAGCTTTAAACAGGCACTAAAAACTTTTTTGTGGAGTTGGGCTTTTTCATGAATTGTTATGATTCGTCATTGTTGTTTTAGGAATTATGTTTTAATACTGTAAAGAGCCTTGGTATTTGAAAGGTGCTTAATAAAATTATTATTATTATTTATTACTATTATGTACGGCTCTCTCTTTCACTAGCTCCTCACCAGTTAGCTGCCCATGGGTTGGGGATGGCACCTTAATTACAGGAAGACAATTCAGACAGTGCACCGTATGTAAAAGAAATCACTTCAGGTAGTTATACATTTTAGAATAGGGACCCAGCTGATGGGTGGTCTACCTTGATGATTGGTGGCTGGGCAACTTCACGCAGGACCCTGGAGTGAACACCAAAAGATCGCTACTCCTACTGGAGATAAAATAAGTAAGTGATCAATTTAGGTAGAAAGATTTTTATTTTTGTAAAATTTGCTGTGTGTGTTGTGGGGGGGTGCTACTGAAATGTTTGTCAAAACATTTATTACACATTTATAAAAGTAGGTTTACAACAGAGCTGAAACAAATTACAGCAGCCTGGGACCCTTTCTGATACAATGAATCTGGGATTTGCACAGTCCACACAATAGCTTCAAGCTGTCAGATTCAGCAATAAAAGCAATCATGGCATCTTCTTTTGGTCGCAGTCCAAGATTCCTTTTAACGGCTCCAAGGACCAGTCTCGAGGGGCATGGCTGGTTACTACCATAATCTAGTACGCTGTGGTATAATGAAAAGGTAAATCAATTATGCCCAGTAATACACAGAACAGCTGTGACAGACTAATAGAGAAATATAAAACATGTTTGATTCCGACAATAGTGTCTTAATGTCTTAAGGGAGGCAGTATAGTGCAGTGGTTTAAGGCTCTGAGCGGCAAATCTGGTGACATCCAGCAGACCAGACTTGGATTTGAATCCCACGGCTTCTACCTACATACTGTGTGACCCTGAGCAAGTCACTTAACTTCCCTGTATTCCCAGGCCGCACCTGTAAAAAAGCTTTCAGCTTAGTGTGCTACTCCTGGTTAAAAACAACTGAAAAAAAAAATACAGAAGATTGTAATGCCTCCTGTAGCCACCTCAAGAACGTCACAGACTGCTGGGAAAGTCACTGCCTTTTTAACTACTTGACTGAGTCACTCTTCGAATGCTCACTACTTGCAAAAAAGTACTATATGCATTACACAGAAGCCAGAAACAGCTCTGAATCACTAGGCTTGGATTATACTGACAACATAAATCAAGGTCAAATTCCCTGCAGGTACTCTGCTCCTCCAAGATTTTTCACCCTTTACTTGCCATAAACTTGACCACGCATGCAAGTTGTGTGTATGAGCTGCTGGTGTACAAGGTTATGTCAAGAAACTTAACATGAACCAAGATGTTGTTTTTCTTTTCTAATGTACTAGGTCATCCAGTAGGCTTCCTTGTCCTTATCAGGTGCACTGTTTGTTAATACTTACCACAGCGAATGTACCAGCAAATCATTCAAGTTAATTTCACCCTAGAAATGAGCACACAAGTGTTTGACAGCAGCTTTTCTTTTAGCAAGTAACACATGACGAGGTATGGGTTATGTTCTGATAAGAGCACGCCCAGGTGCGTTATAAGGCACGAGGCACTTGCGCAGAGTGCCTTTTGCACCTATGTGTGCTCTTATCAAGACATAACCCACACCACAGAGTGTGTTATTGCGCTTATAAAATGGGCCCCTCCATAAAGAAGTTAATTTTAAAAATACACATACAAACTGTATATACAAACGAGGAAAAATACAAATACTAGAAAAAGTAATCTTTCTCGTGTTTGAATGGGGCAGTTTCATTAAAACTCAGTACAGGAGGCTGGTGTCTGTCTGCATCTTTACTACCCAGCCATTCACAGATACAAGCAAAGACTATTTTTTTTTCTTTTGTAACTTGTGTGTTTCTTTATTTTAAATCCATATTTTTACTTCGAGCAAGGGAGAGGGAGCGTGTCCCATGCTGTTTCACTTACAGCAATGGGGAGAGATTCTTTCCCATCCTGTGGTATGTATTTAGTGTAATGTTTCTGACCCATGCTCCTTTCAAAGACAGTAACCTTTTTTTGCATAAGTACTTTCATTTGGAAGGGGGGGGGGTGTCTCTTCTAAAGGGCTGCCTCAGCTAGATGTGAGCATGTCCCTCAGGGGCCGCCGTACTTCAATCGTTTCCTGGTTTGCGGTTTTTAAAAACACAGTGGTAATGGTCTAAAAATGAAAGATTTATTGTTGCATTCTTGAGGCCAGGATCACCCTTCAGGTGATGGTTGGGGGAGGGGGAGAGCCATGCCGAGGAATCCAGTGGAGATGCAAGAAACGAAGAAGGCTATGGGGAGTTCAGTCAAGGTACTGCAGTGAGAAATCATCAGGCTTCAATGGAAAGTAAAGGTGAGACTGATGAGAGTTCGAGAGCGAGTTTAACTATGTGAAACTTTTTTTTTTTTTTATTTTAATTGGTGCCTGTGTTTCGGGTATGTGTCTCAGAGGCAGGACATCTGTTCAAGCTGGCCTGCTGGTACGCTCTCAGTAAAAGGACTTGTGTTCCTGGTGGCAGGGTGGTACAAGCTCAATGTTTTAAATGAGTTTCATTTTTTTGTGGTTTTTTTTTTTTTTAATATAATCTGTGTCTATTGGTTTTAGGTTTCTTCCTGAGAGTATTTGTGGTGAGGCTGGTATGAGTCTCAACTGCACATCACACTGTCAAACTAGTGCTGTGTTTCGTGCTGCTTCTGCATGCTATGTGACCATCTCGGATGGATTTTCTCACACAGCTGTTCAGTTATGTCACTGTTGTGAGGTAACACTTAGGACATTAGTGCCGGTTGGATGGTTATGGGCTGGTAAGGACATGGCTTTGAAGCCATTTTAACCAATCAGGTTTTATGATTTTCTTTGCCCATTTTCATAGTTTCATGGTGGTTTATGTGCTCAGGAGGCAGAAGCCTTTTGTGAGCTTGCCACCCAAGGGTGGAATATTAGTTTAGTGGTATTCTATTTTTTTTTTTTTTTTTAACCCAGGTGCGTGTCAAGTTGTTTTTTTAAAATTGTTCATAGTTTTGCTCTCAACCATTGTATACAGACGTGCATTCCATGGTTTCACAACACACTGTGAGAACCACTGATTCCTTTTTTGAGTTCTGTAAGTCTCACCCTTTAATTTGAAACTATGTGCTCTTGTTTGAACCATGGAGTAATTTTTTTCCAGACTCAAGGTTTCCATTAGGAGGGGTTCTCTCGTAGCTTTGTGTGTCAGATACAAGTCTCCACGGAGTTGCCTATACTCCATGGAGTAGAGGTTAATTTGTTCCAGCCTTTCTCCATATTCGATATTTTTCATTCCGCTGACCTTTTTAGTTATTTTTCATTGAACTCCCTCTATCAATTTTTTTATAACAGATGTTATACTGCCAGTTACATGTGTTGAGTTCCAGATATTTTAGAACCCCTCAGGCCTTCAGATTTATTTATTTATTTTACTTTCAATGTTCACCCATGCCATCCTGGCACACTCTGATTGGTATTCAAACTCCCTGGCACAGCACTGAACATATAACATTGCACATCAACACCCCTAGTCACACTGGTGGCAGGATTTCAACCCCTAACTGGAGCCATGAATATCTGCCCACATAACACCCTCGCCCCAGACCACCAAGTAACAGTACAGCAGGAACTGCCCACTCTCCCTGAAGCAGGAGGTAGACAAGAGAGACCATTCAGCACTGCCTCAACTGCGTGATGAAAAGAGCAGAGTCTCCGGATGCGAACCTAGGACACCAGCATAGAAAGCCCCAAGCAACATGGTCATTTAAGGTTGGAAGGGATTATAGATCAGTTACGTTGCCCCCCCTTCTCAGTAGGAAGTGCTGTTCAAACATGTACTAATTTATATAAATTCCCCATCCACCCTACTACCCAGGGATGCGTTTGGTAAGCAGACATTTATCCAGGTTTACCCCGAAGGCCTATACTGTCCATGATCTCCACTGGAAGGCTTGCTGCATAGGTTCACCACCCTCCATGAGCAGTGCCTCCTAATGTCACCCCTGACTTTACCACATTTCAGCACAGGGCGTCTGGCCCCTCCTCCTGCACCAGCACACCAAAGAAAAAATTACTCACCTTAGTAATTGCTTTTCTTCTCATGGAGTCTTGCTATATTATAACAATAGTAGTCAGCCACTGCAGCTGAACTGCCCTGGAGAGGAAGGAGTTAACTCCAGAAGATCTGGAGTTCTACAGCGCAGGGCGCTGTGCCAAAGTTTATCTGGCAGTTTCAAATGAAACTGTCAGATCTTTACGAAGCTAACATCAAAAGATCTAAGTCTGTGTGGAAAAAAACTACACCAGCCCATGGCTACCTACTAGTAGTAATAACAACAATATAAGGAACAAAGAAACACTCAGAGCCATAATAACAAAAATTGATGGTATTATGGTTCGCTTTACCACCCTTGACAAGCACATATGAACCCCCCCTTCCCCCAAAGACTCAAGTCCAGGAAGGGGGCAATATAAATAACCTAAATGAAACAATCTAGATCCCTAACCCAAAGGAAAAGAGGGTAAGGGAAAAACTACAATGGCATGACACAGTGCTTGCACCAATTCGCCACCCCTACCCAAGTAGAAGTTCTGAGAGGGGCAGGAGGGAGGGTGGTTATAATATAACAAGACTCCATGAGAAGAAAAGCAATTACTAAGGTGAGTAATTTTTTCTTCAAACACCATGAAGTCTTGCTATATCATAACAATAGCAGATTACACAGCAGTACCTCCATGGAGGAGGTCAGAACCTACTTAGGAAATAGGCTCTGAAGCACAGCTGTGCCAAACCGAGCATCTCTCCTGGACTGGACATCCAGGGAATAATGCTTGGTAAAGGTGTGAACTGTCTTCCAGGTAGCAGCTTGACAAATCTCCAGAATGGGATGTCTCTAGCAGCCGCTAGAGACGAGCTGTACCCTGGTGGAGTGGGCCCTCAATCCTGATGGGGGTACTCTACCCAGTTTCTGATAACAGAATTGGATACAAGAAACAATCCACCTTGCAATTGTTCTCTTAGTGGCAGGTTTCCCTTTGCCAACCTCGCCATAGGTAAGAAAGAGTTGGAGGGATTCGAACCTATGACCCTGGTGCGCTCTAAATAGTAGCTTAAGGCTCTTTTGACATCCAGGCTGTGCAGTCTCCTCTCACCTGAGGAAGAATGCTCAGTGAAAAATACTGGAGAGAGATAGATTGATTCAGGTGGAAATCAGAAACCACCTTAGGCAAAACTTTCTATTAGTCCTAAGGACTACCTTATCTCTATGGAAAGAGATAAAATCTTCTTCCACTGACAGGGCCTGTAGCTCACTTATGCGTCCTGGCAGAGGTGATAGCTACTAGGAAAACGGTTTTCAACTTAAATACTTGAGCTCTGCAGAAGACAGAGGCTCAAAGGGGTTGCATTTACTGAGCAATGCAAATATTCAGGTCCCAGGCGGGAGCTGGTTCCCTAAAAGGATGGTTAGTATGAGAGTAACCCTTTAAAAACTTGAGAACACCGGTGAGAAGAAAGGGAGGCAGGCTTCCCTGCTGACACAAAAGCAGAGACAGCTGCCAGATGAACCTTCAGGGTAGCTGGTCTAAGGCCTAGGGAATTCAGATGGACCAAATAGTCCAGTAGAATGGGAAGATCAGCAAATTCTGGGATAATCTGCCTCTCAGAGCACCAGATGGAAAACCTCTTCCACTTAGAATTGTAAGTGGCCCTGGTGGAAGGCTTCCTTGAAGCCTTTAAAATATCCATGACACCTTGAGAAAGGTGTAAGTCAGCAAATTCTAGCTCCTCAAGAGCCAAGCCTTGAGGTGGAGGGATTTAGGTCCGGATACCACACTCCCTGTGCACAGGCCAGTAAGTCGTGGACTCTGGGCAGGCTCAGGGCAGGGTGAACTGCCAAGGACAGGAGCAGAGGTACCAGGGCTGTCTGGCCCAATCTGGGGCAATCAGAATCACTCTGCAAGGTTGAGATCTGATTTTTACTAGTACCCTGAAAAGGAGAGGAAAGGGGGGAAAGGCATACAGGAACTTCCCTTTCCAGTCCAACAGAAAGGCGTCCAGAGGGACTGAGCCCAGAACTGGAGGCCTGCAACAGAAAAGAGGAAGTTGGTGGTTGTCTGGGGCTGCGAAAAGATCTATCTGAGGAGTGCCCCATCTGGCAAAGACAGACCCCAGCACTTGTGGATTCAGAGCCCATTCGTGATGGCCCTGAGAAATTCTGCTGAGGGCGTCCGCCAGGACATTGTCCTTCCCTGGGAGATGAACCGCTATCAGGGAGGTGTTCAGGGAGTAATCCAGAGACCACAACTTCATTGCTTCGGTGCACAAGGCTGAAGACCGAGTGCCCCCTTGCTTGTTGATGTACCACATTGTGGTGGTATTGTCTGTCCTGACTTGAACCACTTTGTTCTGGACAGAATCTGAAAACACCCGAAGAGCTAAAAAGACAGCTCTGAGTTCCAAAAGATTGATGTGGAGCAGAGACTCTGAGGAGACCATACCCCTGAGTGGCAAGGTCGCCTAGGTGAGCCCCCACCCTAACAGGGAGGCATCCGTGGTGAGGGTGAGGAGTGAGAAATGGAATGAAGGGAACCCCCTGTCTTAAATTGCTCTGGACCTGCCACCAGTGGAGGGCTAGGATCAGAGTTTGAGTAACTGGGACCAACTTGGTAAGGGGGTCCTTCCTTTGAGACCAATAGGCCCTCAAATGGAACTGAATGTCCCTCATCTGGAATCTTGCTCCCTGCACGACAGCTGTGGAAGCAGCCATGTGCCCGAGGAGTTGCAGAAAATGCCTTGCTGGTCGAGAGACCCGCAGGGTAAAGGAGGATGCCAGGGCGATGAGTCTGTCCACCCTTTCCGAGAAGAAAAGCCCTGGCTAACCTTGTGTTCAATTCTGCGCCTATGAAAGTTAGGACCTGAACTGGTTCCAGAACTGACTTTGGTAAGTTTAGTAGGAATCCCAGGAAGTGAGAAGCTGCTGGGTGACTTGCAGAGTGGGATTTCACCTGACCTGGAGACTGACCCACAATGAGCCAGTCGTCCAGGTAGGGAAACACAGCAACCCTTGCCTTCTTAGCGAGCCACTACTACAGCGAGACATTTTGTGAATACCCTTGGCGCAGAGGTAAGCACAAGGGCATTGCCCTGAACTGGTAGTGGCCTGAGGGCAGTTCGAACCTGAGGTACTTTCGTGAGAAGGCCTGATCAGAACATGAAAATAGGCATCCTTGAGGTCCAGGGAAGCTAGCCAGTCCCTGGCCTTAGGGAAGGCAATATCATTGCCAGAGTCAACATTTTGAACTTTGGTTTCAACAGATGCTTGTTCAAGTATCTTAAATCTAGAATGGGCGCCATTCTCCTGTCTTTTGGGGTAAGAAAGTATCTTGAATAAGCCCCTGCCCTGATGGCAAGGAGGAACCCTTTCCACTGCTTTGCAGTCCAGCAGAGCAGAAACCTCTGCTTCCAAAGCAAGGGCTTCAAGGATTTGGTGGAAAATGCCTGGCTCTCATCTTTGGAAAGTGTTTGAAGCTGAGAACCAGACCCTGGCCTATTACCTCCAGAACCCATCTGTCCGTAGTTAGGGACAGCCAGTTCCGCTGAAATAGGCCAACCTGCCCCACTGGTACAGGAGAATCGGCCTGGGCACCCCATCAGGGTGCCTGCTTAGCAGCAGCCTTAGGCTGAGGGGAGGGGACGGTTCACTTGAGCCTCGCTCACCCCTGCCTCTGAAGAAACCCTCTGCGAGACAGCAGAGGAGGCTTGAAATTGGTAAAAAGGCCTGAAAAGGCCTGCCCTTACCTCTGGGAGCATGCCTTTGTGGCATGGCATGCTTCTCCTTAGCCTGGGCACTTTTGTAGGTAGTTCTGTATTCATCCATCTTTTCATATAGTTTTCTGTTTGTTCCCCAAAAGAGAATTTCCCACTACAGGAAAATCCATAGCCTTTGACTGGGTATCTTGGGACAGATTAGTGCATCTGAGCCATGCCAACCTACGGAAGCTACAGAAGTGGCCATGACCCTAGAAGAAACATCATTAACATCAACAGCAGTATGAAATTGAACTTTAGAGGCTTCAATGCCATCAGCAGCCACCTGTTCCAACTCACTAGCCAGCTGGCCATGGGCCTGCTTGGCTAACTGCAATACTGTGTCCACCAGATTTCTGATATCTAGCTACATAAGCCATATAATTTGCCTGCCTGAGCCCCAAAGAAGCTGCCATATACTGTTTCTTCGCCATGGCATCAATCTTCCTGGAATCCTTATCAGGAGGATGTGAGGCCAGAGAATATTAGCCTTGTCACAGGCTTCAGCTTGTACCACACCTACATGACTACACTGCTCGGTAAGGAAGTCTGTATCCGAGCCTGACAAAGTATACCTTCTGTCCATTTTTTATCTACAGGAGGGACAGAATGAGGATTTTTAAAATCTTTGTTGTTTGCTTCCTAAATGACTTATGCAAAGGAATAGACAACCTCCTAGACTCTGAATATCCATCATTTCCACATAATCAGGCTCCTCTTGCTCATCCACAGCCTCCTCAAAGGAAGCTGGAGGGTTTCTGCAACCTTTTGTAAAAATAAAGAAAGAGGGGACTCAGACAGAATAGGAGGAGATTCTAAAGGTCTGTCTGGAGAAATGTCCGTTCAATGGGCACGCCAGACCCCCCAGCCACACATATAATGATCTCAAATTCCTCCTCCCCTCCTGTGGTTCATAAAAATCCTCAACTTCAAAATCCTGAACCACTGGGACTGAACGAACCAACCTTTACCAGCTGTTGGTGGTTCTACAGATCCCTGAGACAGTGACTGGACAATCTGAATGGCTTTAGCTATCTCTGCAGCAGTTGGAGACACAATTTTGGACTCCAGACCTACTGATTTCCTTGTCTTTTTACTTGGGACTGGTTCCTCTGAACCAGCCTTCCTTTGCCCGAGGAAGTCTCGCCCTGGTCAGAGGCATCTCTGGTCCAGTGGGTACTGGACCGGCTGGCCATCCGGGTCAGCGGACTTTTTGGCCTCTCGTTCCTGAGCGGCCCAATCTCTTCTCCAGGGTGGCTGCAGGGAAATTTTTACACACCTGGCAGTCTGACAGGAGGTGGTCAGCCCCAGACAATAAACACAGTGGTGGTGTGGGTCAGCCTTGGCAACAGTCCCCACAGACATCACAGTGTTGAAACCCAGTGGGCCCGGTTTTTCTTTTGGGTTTCTCAGACATAATGCCAGCCTAACCAAAACTTGCCCTTTTGATGGCAGTGCCAGGCAAGACACCCTTATCGGTTCCTAACGTGTTACGGTATTTGAAAACGCTATAATTCCGCTTTTTAACCGATAAGAACCGGGAACCGCACTCTAAAACCCACTGTACACTTTTAAAATACAGAAAAAAAACAACCGATCGGTTCAAAACCGAACCGATAATTAATTTTCCAAACAGACTTAAATTTTTGTACTTACGGTTACCAGATAGAGCTTTAAAACCGAAATGCGGTAAAAATAATAACTTTTGCCGGTTCAAATGAACCGAAAAATACTCGCTTGAACCGAGAATGAACCGAGCTGAAGGAGCTGCTCTCCGGAGCGACTGTTCAGTGAAGCGGAGTAAAGAATCTGACAGTTTCATTTGAAACTGCCAGACAGAGCTTTGGGCACAGCGCCCTCGCGCTGTAGAACTCCAGATCTTCTGGAGTTAACTCCTTCCTCTCCAGGGCAGTTCAGCTGCAGTGGCTGACTGCTATTGTTATAATATAGCAAGACTTCATGGTGTTTGAATAAAACATTTCCACCTGTTCGACAGTGTCAATTCCTATAACTACGCGAAAGGCCGAGTTCGTGCCCCTCCCCAGCCTCCTTTTCTCCAGGATGAACATGTTAAAGGGCCTCCAGTCTCTCCTCATAGCTTCTCTCCTCCATACCCCTGATCACTGAGGCTCCCTGCACTGTACCCTCTCTACTGCCTCCATGTCCTTTTTGTATTCAGGAGCCCAGAACTGCACCCAGTACTCCAGGGGGACCTGACCAGGGCCTTGTAAAGTGGTAGGCTTACTTCCCCATCTCTACTGGTAGCTCCCATTTTAATGGACCCTGGCATCCTTCCAGCCTTCTTGCCAGCAGCCACACACAGTTTTCACACTGTAGCCCCTTATCTATTATTACCCTCAGGTCGTTTTCTTCCTTCACTGCAGCAAAAGGAGCCGAAGACAGTGTGTAGATCCTACCTTTGTTTCTCCTCCCCTAGGGTAGCACCCTGCACTTGGCTAACCTAAATCTAAGCCATCAGTAGTATGAACACTAGCCCAGCTTGTTCAGGCCTTCCTAAAGTGTGCCCCATCCTCAACGGAGTCCACCACGCTGGCCTCCTTAGTGTCATCCAGCTTTCAGATCCTTGATGAGTGTTGAAAAGATGTAGCCAGAGCACCGATCCCCCGAGGGTTGACTCTAACTTTATTTGTTATTTTACACATCAATTTAATTTCACCTTTTTGTTTTCTTGACACAGCACTTTTTTTTTTGTTCCTATGTAATGGTAAGCACATGTGTTTGTCATGTGGGGACTCAGGATTATGTCCTGAGGTCAGAATCCCAGACTGAGTCAGCAGAAAATAAGCACCGTCTCCAGGGCACTAGGTATGTTAAAAATAAGACATTTGCTTGTTTTAAAATTAGAAAACTGACTGCTTACCATACTGGTTCTGTCACATCAAAATGGATTTGTTTACAGTCCTTGATCAACTTACACTCCATCTTTCCTGGACTTGCCAACAGTCTAGCCACTCATGATGCAGTAGGGTGAGAGGATCAAAAGATCATCACATGACTCCTACATTCATTTGCAAGTTATCCCCCTAGACACAGTATAGACCACTTGCATATGGCGGCATGAAAGCTCTAGTACACCACGGGATGTCCCCTCTAGTATTTATAAATACGATCTCCATGGAGAGGAAACTATTGCATCATAAGTGGTTGTACTGTTTGGGGCTGTTCCTAATGTGCAGGAAGTATACAATAAGGGTAGATCAAGATTTTAAACAAAACAAAGTTTGCCATAATTACACCATTAACATGAATTTCAGTTATTATATTTTACTTTTATTTTACAATTTTTGGGCCCAGAAAGACACACTAAGCTTGGCCTCATTTCCAGGTGTGTCCTGGGAGCACAGGGAAGTTCAGTAACTTGATCATGGACACAGTATACAAGTGGTGGCTGTGGGATTCAAACCCAGGTCTTCAGGTTTGCGCTCAGTGCTCTTAACCACAATGCTATACTGCCTCCCTACATACTAAGAAAGGAAGCAGATAAAATGACCCGCAATATCAGTGCATTTTAAAGAAGGTAAGCAATCACAAAAATGTTTTCAACAAGAAAATATGACACAACAAGATTGAGAGTGTTCCTTTCATGCCAGCGGCCTTGCAAAAGCAACACAACCCACACATTCATTCTTTCCTTCTTCCTTTTTGCAAAGCACTTAGAAACATCTCAAATACCTAGAAAACTGATGAAAATTAAACAATTGTGAATGGCTTAACCATTTCCCATTGGGTATAGCAAAAATGTCTTTCATCTGTTAGATCACTAGATCTCAACTTGCCGCAGCATCGAAGTGTGAGCCCTAAAATGAATAACATAATCACCAAAGTAAAAAATGCACATGGGGAGGGGAGCAGAAGTGAGACAGTGGAGTGGACAGCTATACATAAGCCACAGTCTCCACTCCTCAGTATTTAACGCTGACATACAAAGTTATTTTGGTTTTTTTATTTTCCTTGAAAAAGCAATACTGGCAGTCCTACCCAACACATGCAAAGCAGTAGTCAAGTGCAACTGTGCAGCAAAACACAAAGTAGTTACAAGAGGGTAACAGCACATTTCCTTTGGAGTTATTTTAATAGGGGTCTTGCAGTTAAAAAGGGAGGAACAGCTGTCCATTATCCAAATTACCTGTCCTGGTTACCAGTTCAACTCTAAAAAGGATTCATCGTTCGGACTGCTCCTTAAAGATGATAGAATACAGTTCCGTACACCTGTAGATGCCCTCCTGTTTTCCTTTTTGTGTCAGTCTAATATTCTGCTATGTTTTGACCTTTTTCGATACATTAATATTCTAATTACCCCCCCCCCCCTTTTTTTAAGATAATTCTTTTTTCCCCATGAGCACCGGGCGGCCCCATTCTGCCATTCACCCCAGCTCCATCACCCCGACTTCCCCAGGACTTACCCTGCCTGCATCTTCCTCTAGGGCCCCCCACCCCATGTTGGGGTTCCCCAACCCACGCACAGATCTAGTATCGTGGCAGTGCCTGGTCATCGGGTGCGGACCTGTGGGTGGCCAGAAGTCATCCTGCCGTCCAGGGATGTCGGCCGCTCCACTGCTGCTCTCTTGCAGTCCCATGCCCTACCCCCCCAGCTACCACTAGGAGTCAGGCAAATGCCAGGCTGTGCACCACCCACTCCCGAGAGCAGTCCGCCAGATGCTCAATCTTCCTCCCCCAGCTTGCCCTCTGAGATTCCGAGTTTGCTCCTGAACGCAGGTCATCAGTGCTGCGAACAGTAGTGCTACTGCTGCGACAGTGGGGCGGCCCTTAGTTTTTTCTTTTTACTGCCCCGACTCCCTCTCTCCTCTCCTGCTCTCCCTTTTCACACAGCCAGAGCATTCTGTGACATCAGGTACACCATTTCCAGACCAATCAGACAAACAGCATGGAATGGTGGGACTGATGTCATGGAATGCCCTTGAAATATGAAAAGAAAGAGCAATCGTAGCTGAGGAGAGGGCAACTACATGTAGATCTAAGAACAGCCCAAAGCTAGATTATTTATCAAGAAGTGGTCGGAGCATATCAGAATGCATAACTGGCATATAGAGAAAATTGGGAGAGCAGTTAACTATGTAAAAATAATTTCCTATCACCGTTAAAAACAGCAGCGTGAATGTAGCATAATTTTAGTCTGTTGAGTGGGGACTGTTCCTAATTTGGCATCAGTTTCATGTGTTGATGAGTCCTTGTGAAGGCAGATCGGCGTCCCATTTATAAATTATGACACTAGCTATCTCCTGGCCATAGTAGCCATTGACACAGAACACACTGACTTTTCTATAAAACAGTTGCCATTTTTAGCATGAAAATTATCCAAACAGAAAACAACAGATACAAAAGCCTATTCTGTTAAGTATTTTTTTTTCTGTCTTATCTAACATGCCCCCCAGTCTTTTAAAGCACAACATCCTGTATTTTCATAAACTTTATTACAAAAATCAACAGCAGCCTATGTGCACGGTGCCTTTGAAGACTCAATATAAACATGTCTGCTTTAATAAGCTCAACAGAAAAACACAGCAAGATCAATAAGCCAATTTTTTTGTTTGTTTATTTACAGTAAGCACTTTCTTTTTGATGTGAACCCTCGTAGAAAATGTAGACTACTTGTCCTGAACTGCTTTGGGTTATTGGGTTGCCTTACAAACCAAGCCCTTTGTATGATAAAAAAAAACATTTAAATGTGATCAATTTGCCAAAGAAATTGTAAACAGTGAATCCATGAAGAATGTGCAAAATGGAGAAGGCACAGGCCAAGCCAGTTCGACAGAAATGTCGAGTTGCTGGCCATCTGCTTCCTTGGCAGGCAATTTTTGCATCCTGTGTTTTAATTTACAAGCTGAAACTTTGAAGCTTTGTGTGCTGTCCTTTTTTTCTGGTCTGAAATTATAAACTTCTAAAGTATGTGCCAGTGTACCACTGTGAAAAAAAGGAGAAACGTCCCAGCCACAGAAAATAAAGAGAGGTTTGGAACTTCTGTGTAACCCCATCACATATCCAACTGGACAATTTACAGACAGCAGAAATCTGGATATGTGAAATCCCAACCAAATGTGGCTGCAGGATTTCAGGACATAAACAGATGAGATGACTGCCTACAGTACAAACTCAGAAAATCTGTGTTACATTGATTAATGCAGCATAAATTTCATAGAATTTCCCGGTGTAAGGAATAACTTTCACCGACTCAAATACTAATCAATACTGAACTCCCAACACTCCCTTAGAAACGTGGAGTGTGAACGAAGAACCACTTTTTACTTGTAGAATAGTAGACAGTCTAGAACTAAAGCTTGCAACTCTTCCACCCATTAGGCAGACGTGATGGGTCACTAGGAGAATAATTCTTCTAGGTGAAAAGTTTTAGTACACAGGCGGCTGCCCATTTAAATGGGGGCTGTTATCCTACTTAGAACTAGGTGAAGAATCCAGCTCACTATTATGTCAGCAAAGGGTGCCAAACATGAAGAATTCCTCAGATACATTTTATGAAGAGAGGAAGTGCCATGATGGAGGTCTTACTGAACAAAAAAAGTCTGACATGCATTTTCACCGATAACTGTAGACCAGATTCTCATAAAGGGAAAGAGGAAATTGTTCAACCAGGAAAGGCACACTTAGCCAGAACCTGTTTCCAGGTGTAGCCTGGGAGCACAAGGAAGTTGAGTGACTTGCTCAGGGTCACACAGTATACAAGTGGCGGACTGACGGATTCAAACCCAGGGCTCCAAGTTTGCAGCTCAGAACCCTTAACCATTACACTATACTGCCTCCAAATCCAGCTGGAACTCCAGGATTTGCTCACATGGTCAGGTGTGCAAGTGAAAAAGGTGTGGCAGTTTATCATAAAGGAATCTTCTTTGATCTGAGCACACGGGCTCTTTCTGGTGGAAGGATTTGTTGATAACCAGAACCAGATTACACTATCCAATACTCCAAACCTTTCAACTCCTATCTGTTTTGGCGCCCGCATTGCAAATGCAGAGCTGACGGTTCAAATAAAACAGCTGGCCCTAGAACTAGGATTGTAAAAAAGGCCAAAGAGGAAGTCTACTGGGCCCAGGGTTGCCTTCTGCAGAAGTAGTGATCATCAGATCTGCTTCAGCCAGCATCAGGTTGTACATATCCGGAAGGCTGCAAGATGTGGTTATCACCAGCTTGGTTACTGTCTAATAGGGACTGTATGACACTGTCAGCTAGACACAGCCCGTGAAATCTGCTGCCGTGCGACTGAAGCGGTCAACCAACACTTAGTCCCCTCGCAGATGTCAGTGGACTGGGCAGAAAAGTTCAAATCACATCCTCTAGTACTTGAAAGGTAAGCAGTGATTCTCACATCACCAAAAGTATTATGTGGAGGATTTTGCTTTCAAGAAGGCCACCCCCACTGACTCGGAAACCCCTAGCAGGGGGCTCCCCACCCCACGCAGAGCAATCTACAAATGCTAACATTCGCGGACATGGCAAGAAAAGGGAACAGCCTCTGAAGAGGTGTTGCTTCTATCACAATAACAACCAGCTGACACTACAGGGTGATCCAATGATTGTGATGCTTGTCAGCAGTTATCACTTAACATCCCCCAAGAGTCCTCCTGTGAAGCCCAACAAGAGGAACTGGAACGTTGCACTGCGACCCAGCACCATCTAGAATTACAATCTTTAAATTAAGATTAGTTGAGACTTCATAGACTCCAAAGTTTTCCCTTGGTTTCAAGGTGTGAACTACCTGCACTGTTACCTGTTAAAGTAATTTGTGGCTCCACGGTTTTCAGGAATGCGCAGTTAGAACAGCGAAGCACTCCGTAGGGACAGGCTGCGGAAGCAAGCTCAATAGGCAGCACTCTGAACTAAAATCGTTGCAGGTTCACACAGAGTTTGAGGCAACTTTGGTGGCTGGAGTGGTATGTTCTAGTATGTATTCACATTCACAGAATAAGCAGTTCTGTTCCTCGGCCACATTAGGATAACAAAACAACAAACAAACTGCTTGCCAAGAACCACTGGCGTGATTCCCCCACACCGACCTAGGCTGGTGGTGAGAACAATACACACTCTTTTAAATCACGTACCAGGGTAAAAAACATGGCACCTTGTTGCCTAACAGGGAACTACTGCCTGTCAGAAGTCATCTGCAATGACCTGAAGATGCACATCTCGACCTCACCTCTGGCCCAGTTACTTACTGGTTCAAGCCATAGAGTCTAACAATCTGCACAGGTGGCCATCAAATAGAACACACAGTACTGGAAAACATACCTCTCACCCAGCACCTAATTTCATTTGATTCCAGCATACAAAATCCAGTCTTACACAGACAGTAGGCAGGGAAAACTGAGGAGATGCATGGCTATGAGGAAGCTGTGATGCACAGTGAAACATCAGCCCATTCATGCGAGGTCACGCACCCGCTTCACATCCCCTGCTTACTTACCCATGGAATGGGAGAATGAACGTATTTCTGCCAGACTTATAATATGCTATGGTTTCTTGTGAAGGGCACTTCATGGATTTATCTCCCCCCCCCCCAACTTTATTTATGCTCCTATCGCCGGCCTCAGAGGCATCTCTCAGGTGGCCCACTCGACTTCCCGCCTCCACTGCTGGCATGAACTCCTCGCCTCGACCGAGGAATTGGTTGCAGAGTCCTCTCCTCCCCTGCTCTGGGGAGAGCAGAGACCATGGAGAGTCAAGTCGGGGGTTGGAGCCGGCACTGGGCGTGTGGGCTTCAGCCACCAGGGTCTACCATCACCTCCCCGGAAGCCTGGGTTTTTCCTACTTGCCAGTGCTCCCCCCTCGACGCAGGATGTGCAGTGTTGCCCAGCGCGCAGCATGCATGCTCCCTCACACGGCCACAGGACAGCCACCTGACATCATCCCCTTCCTGGTCCCCGACTGCAGTGCACCCAGTCTCCACTGGGCACCGCTAGTGTCACGGAACGGCGCCCCCCCCTCCTAGGAGAGGAGAGGAGAGCAGTCTGTTGGATGTTGAATCCTCTCCTCCCCTGCCAACCTCTGGCTCCTGGGGCTTGTTCCCAAACCCCAGTCGCCGGGGTGTCACGAGGTAAGGCAGATGCCTCCACCCTCAGCGCCACCAGGCTGGCTCTTCATGGATTTATCTTAAATTGGCACAGCAACAAAAAATAGTTTTGCTTTACCAGGTAAGACTGTCTGGACTTAGTATGCTGAAACCAAAGTAAATTAGGTGCTGGGTGTACACCATCAAAGTTCTGTTTGCCTTGATTTCCTGGTTCTGAGCATGCACTAAAGATTAGTTAAGCTCATTAAGAGCTAGGAGCACTATGCAATAAACACTTTAACTGTGTGATACCTCTCAACCATCTTGCTAACAACTCTATTTATGCTCCTATGCTCCTAACGAGGTGGAAGACTAGGTTTGCTGGCCAAGGCACCTAGCTTCACCTGAGCTCTTTTCTTCTAGGTTGCTTGAAAGTACAGAGCCAGGAAAAGGATTAAGGCTTCTTTCGGGTAGGCAGATTTACTGTGTGCTATTTTTATTTTGTACTCACAGGGATTGTTACTGTTTGTTGCTAACATTTTATTGCTTTATTTTTCTATGATTCAAATTGTTGTTTGTGGGTATACCTTCTGTTGCATTATTACACAGTGTGCCTACAGGTCTGTGCTTACAGATTACTGCTGTATTCTTCTGATTCAAATTGTCTTTTGCAAGGTATATCATCTGTTACTGCTTTATTCTTCTCTGTAGCTAAGTGTTTCTTACAGGGTATATCTTCTGTGAAATTATTACAGGTGGTGTTTTACAGTTTTATCTATCATTAGGATAAGCTTTCAGGGCTACTGCATTTGTTGCTGGCTGATTATTTCTGCTCTTACCTTCTTGTTTCTTTCGTCCGTGGTTGGTTTTTTTTTGGCAGGGAAAGGGCCCAGCCACCCACCCCCATCCCCAACCACCCCGCACTATACTCCTTTTATAGGGTAGCACAGTAGTGACATTTCCTGTAGCAAATCAGGAAGGGGCGGATCAGAGGGGTATCCACACAGTGACCTCATTTACAGGGGCACTAGTAATTTAACTTGTTATAACAAGTTATACAAAAACAAGCAAAACACAAAATCAAACTTTTGCTTTCATTTTCTTCCTTCTAATTACTCTGTCAAGGTTATAAACCCAGCAACTTATCTGGAATGGATATCATTAGCTGCAAGTACTGCGGAACACTTTTCAGAAGGGCAGTTTTACAGGATTTAGGACACTGTCCTACATGCTGGGCCATTGGAGATCTAAGGGCTCAGCTCCAGGCAGCATGGGCAGAGACTGCGCACCTCAAATTGCATATTCAAGAGGAAATATATTATAAGAACCGCCCTCCATTTTCCCCCCAACATCCAACAGAAGCACCTCGACAGCAGAGGGTAGTTGGTCCGGGAGGTTGGCAGGTGGTTAGGAGGGGCAAATTGGGTACCCCATCACTCGGTGCTCTCCAACATATCATCTCCACAAAACATATAAAAACTACAAGCAGGTATCTGCCTCTATCTCAGAAATCAAACAAAGGGGCAGAGGACACTGCAGAGCAGGACACTGCAGCACAGGAGCTAGCACAACAAAACTCGCCCAAAACAGAACCAAAACAAAAAATGCAAAAAAGGAAATCCAAAAAACTTCTGATCATAGGAGACTCCATGATTTGGGGAGTTAACACCTATCTCTAGCCAGAGGTAATGGTCAAATGTCTCCCAGGTACATCACCGTGAGAGACACTGACTGTATTGCTAAAATTGTTCAGGAAGCAGGAGAAAACACTGATGTCCTGGTACACAGAGGGACTAACGATCTCACCAGGTCAGTTGTGGAGACCAAGAAACACCAGACCAGGCTGGGTGACAAACTATCGCCATTTCATCGCATCTCCTTCTCTGAGATCCTGCCAGTCTGGGGGCAGATGGATGGAAGGTCAGAGAAGGGGAGATAGGGAGCTAAACATGTGGCTCAAGGGCTGGTGCCAGGAAAAGGACACAAATTTGTAGGGAACTGGCAACAGTTTTGGGAGTGAAAATTCTTTAAATTTGATGGACTGCATCTGATTAAGGAAGGAGTCAGTGCACTGCGGCAGAAGTCTGACGTCTTTGCAGAATATTTAAACTAGCAAATGGGGAGAGGGGTGCAGCACCCAATACATCGAATGGGAAGAACACCCCTCCCCCCTCAGCTAGTGGTCAAACTGGAGTTCAGCATGTTTATAGTTCATTTGCATCACCAGGTAAGGAAAAAGGTCCAGCTCCCATTACGGCGCACAGGGGAAACACCAGACATCGTCCAACAACACACCGAAATCTGGTCAGTGGAAAATCATGCACACAAATGTTCGCAGTCTGGGAAACAAGATCCCAGACCTGCAGGCAATAACGACAGAGGCTAAACTGGACATAGTAGCCATTAGCGAGACATGGTTTACCAGTAACTACACTTGGGAGACTTCAGTACCTGGCTATGTACTGTTCAGAAGTGACCGAGGTGCAAAGGGTGGAGTGGCCCTTTATGTCAATGAAAATATCAAAGCTACAGAAATTCAGAATACACACAAGAAGCCAGAAGAACTGTGGGTCACCCTGTAAACAGGAAATGAAAGAGCCATACAAACTGGGGTTGTGTACAGACTTCCAGACCAGGGGGGAGGACATAGACACATTACTGTTAAAAGATATACAAAACATGACAGCTAAAGGGGAGGTTCTGATAATGGGAGACTTCAACATGCCAGATACAGATTGGTCAATACCAGCAGGAACATCTACCAGAACTAGACACATGGTGGATTCCCTGCAGGGGGAGGGCCTCAAACAACTGGTACAACAACCCACAAGAGACAGGGCTATCCTAGATCTAGTACTGACTAACACGGAAAGGACCTCAGATCTCCAGGTGGAAAGTCACCTTGGGGCCAGGCCCAGTGACCATCACATGGTATGGTTCAATGTGGCCACTAGAACTAAATCATCCCATTCCAAGGCAAAAATATGGGACTTCAGAGGAGCTGACTTTGATAAGATGGCCAACAGAGTTAAGCTAGCCCTGGCAAAAAGAAATACAGGTGAGGAGGTACAGCCAAAGTAGGCAAGCATTAATGATGCAATACTTGAAGCAACGTCCCATCATGTTAGAGAGAAAAGGAAGTGCAAAAGAAGAAGGAAACTACTTTGGTTCTCAAAAACAGTAGCAGAAAAGGTCAGAACCAAAAGGCTGGCCTACAGGAAACATAAGGGAACGCAGCAGGATGAAGATAGGGAGGCATACCAAACTTCCCTAATGGAAGCAGGGAAGGCAGTAAGGCAGGCAAAGGCCCAAACCGAGGAAACACTCGCACAAACAGTAAAAGAAGGTGACAAGACTTTCTATAGATACATTAGTGAAAGGAGAAAGTCCAGAAGGGGTATTACTAAGGTCAAAGGGGATAAGAGGGCATGTGAGGAGGAGGACCATGTAAAAGCATCTATCCTAAATAGATACTTCTGCTCAGTATTTACTGAAGAGAAGGTAGGGCAGGGCCCACAGCTCAGCACCGTGGACACAGGGGGGAGGGAGGTATGCACTAGTCCCTTCACAAAAGAAAGGGTCCTACAAGAGCTCGATAAGCTCAGGGTGGACAAGGCAATGGGACCCGATGGCATACATCCCAGGGTACTAAAGGAGCTAAGGATGGAACTAGCAGAGCCATTATCAGTACTGTTTAGTGAGTCTCTGAGCACAGGAGAGGTCCCAGAAGACTGGAGAAGGGCTCATGTGATCCCGCTCCACAAGAGTGGTAGCAGGGAGGAGGCAGGGAACTACAGAACAGTCAGTCTTACCTCAGTAGTGGGCAAGATTATGGAGGCACTCCTTAAGGAAAGGACAGTACAACACCTGGAATCCATAGGAGCACAGGATCCTAGACAGCATGGGTTTACAAAAGGAAGGTCCTGTCAAACTGATCTCATAGATTTATTTGACTGGGTAACCAGAGCGGTGGACCAAGGGGAAGCAGTTGATGTCGCCTACCTCGACTTCAGCAAAGCTTCCGATACTGTTCCACATAGAAGATTGATTAATAAGCTGGGTAGGCGCGGGGTGGGTCAGAAGTTGGTCAACTGGGTGGCAAACTGGTTGAAGGGCAGAAAACAGAGAGTGGTGGTAAACAGTATACAATCAGAAGAGATGCAAGTCACAAGTGGGGTACCTCAGGGATCAGTCCTGGGGCCAGTCCTCTTCAATATCTTCATCAGTGACATTGCAGATGGACTGGAGGGTAAGGTTTGTCTGTTTGCAGACGACACCAAGATCTGCAACAGAGTAGATGATCCAGATGGGGTGGTCAGAATGAAAAGAGATCTGGATAAACTAGCAAAATGGTCGGAAGAGTGGCAACTGGGGTTTAATGCAAAGAAGTGTAAGATCATGCACATAGGGAAGAAAAACTCTGAAGCCACCTATAGGCTGGGAGGGGAGTTGCTGGCAGTCACAAGTGAAGAAAGAGACTTGGGCATCATCACCAATGACCTGAAACCATCCAAGCATACCACTAAAGCAGTAGGTAAGGTTAGGGGTATGTTGGGGTGTATTAGCAGGGTAGCACAATTCAGAAGAGGGTGGTAATAATCCCTCTTTACAAGACACTGGTTAGGTCCCATCTGGAGCACTGCGTGCAGTACTGGAGGCCACACCTTCACAAGGATATTAACCAAATTGAGGCAGTCCAGAGAAGGGCAACCAAAATGGCGAAGGGGCTGCATCAGAAAACATATGAGGACAGATTAACGGAGCTCAATATGTATACTCTAGAGCAAAGGAGGGAGAGAGGTGATATGATCAAAACATTCAAACACCTTAAGGGCATTAACAAGGTAAAAGAGTTTAACATGTTTCAATATAAGAAAAATAGCAGGACAAGAGGACACAGCATGAGATTAGAGGGAGGCCGATTAAGGGGTAATGTGAGGAAGTTCTTTTTCACAGAAAGGGTGGTGGATGCATGGAACGGCCTACCTCAGGAAGTGGTGGATATGAATACAGTGCAGGGCTTCAAACAGGCATGGGATAGGCATAAGGGAGCAGTACAGATGAGTATGAGCAGATAGGCCAGTGACAAAGCAAAGGCCGATGGCACATTCATAAGGTAGAAAAAGAAATGGGCAGACTGGATGGGCCTTGCAGTCCTTCTCTGCCATCAACTTCTATGTTTCTACCTTGAGGGAAGGGTCCAGCAAGTTAAGATTGCTGATGTCAACTCTGATAAGAAACTGGTCCTCTCAGGAGTACCGCAGGGTTCCATCCTCGGACCCCTACTCTTTAGTCTCTTCCTGAATGGCCTCCCTAGCGTCTGCCATCAGAAAATACTTCTCTATGCGGATGGTGCAGTTCTGTTTTCTAGCCATCATGACACCAAGCATCTAGAGGGGCCGCTACAGCGTGACTTCAAACGCGTTGAGGAATGGTTCAGCTTGCACAGACTTGTCATGAACTACAGCAAAAGTTATGACTTTCTGCAACGCAAGGAGCAAACATAACTCTCTACCCTTCATCGTCACTAACCATTCTGGGGTTACAGTGGAGCAGGTTCCTCAGTTCAAATACCTTGGCACTACTCTGGACTGTTCCCACTCCTATGCTCAGCACACTGACAATGTTGCAAAGGCCGCTAACATATGGACTGGCCTGCTCCACAGGCACAAACACTGTATGACCACAGAGGCCCTTAGACTGGCTAGCTATAGTTCTGTCTCCTCCATAATAGACTATGGGCTCGCCATCTACAGCTCCGCTTCTCCTACAGCCCTCCGCAGCATATCTGTGGCGCTCAATAAGGCATGCAGACTTCTTACGGGCGCTGCCTACCTAACACATACTTGTGACTTGTACGCCCAGTCTGGGTGGCTCACTCTCATCAGCAGGATCAAATACCAGGCCTACCTTTTAACCAAAAAAGGTTCTCCTTGGGCTCATGCCAGCTGGGGCTGAAAAGCTTCTGACAGCCCACTGCAGCACCCAACACACCTGAAATATGCTAAGTCAAACCTTCCAGGTCCCCAGATGCCGGACCATTATGGACCAAAAGTCATTCGCCCACAGGGCCCCCCCAATGGTTTAATTCACTCAACAAGGAATCCCTTTCAGCTACTACGCTCGGCCCATTTAAAAGGCACCTACGACATCACCTCTCTACTACCAGCCAATGTGACTGCTTCTCCTAATTGGTCAACCTCTACACTCATGCCTGGCATTATGTGGCCCTAAACTCCCTCTGGCCAATTATCCTTGTCCTCCACTTTCCTCCCTCTCACCTTACCTCTCCCCTCATTCCTTCCCTACCTCACCCACACCCTCCCATCTTTCAGCACTTCAGACTTCTGTTCCCTCTACCTTGCACTTCTCATACCAACCCCCCCCCCCAGACAATGGCCGTTCAACCAGCCCACTCCTTCCTGACCCCCAACCTCCCTCCCCACCCCTACTGGTTGCTCATTCTGGCCTTACTATCCTTTTGATGTCCGTCTCTCCACTTGAAATATGGTATACATCTCAATTTGGAGGGGAGGGGAATCCTTAAGTTGAAAATAGAGGGGTTCATTGGTGAAAAGTGGGGTTTAAACTTGTGAAGGGGGGTGGGATGGGAGAAAAGGCTGTCAAGGGGGTGCTGATAAAGGAGGGACTCTATCTCCACCCCCCTGGGGACCAGGAGGATTGCAGGAAAAGGTCAACTGGCAAAGTGCAGACCAGGGAAAACAGAATCCCATGGGAGACACGAAGGCAGGGAAATGAAGCTATAGGGAAAGGGAGTGGAAGGTGTCCTGTTAAATGCCAGGAGCTTGGGCAATAAAATGCCTGAGCTCCAGGCGATGCTAACTGAGGGAGCAGTGGATGTGGCAGCGTCACTGAGACTTGGGCCACTGCAAGACATGACTGGGACCTGAACCTGGAGGGTTACACTATGTTCAGGAAGGACAGGGGAGGGAAGGGGAGGAGGGGTAGCAATGATAGTCAAAACTGCATTGGCATAGGGGGTAGAGGAGGTGAGGCGATTTGGGTCACCTTGATAACAAGGGGGCAAGAGGTAAAAATAGAGTGGTGTATAGACCCCCTGCCCTGGCGGGAGGAGCTGGAGGACAGTCTGGTGGCAGATGTTAGGAGACACTGCAGACTGGGCAGAGGAACGGTGGTGGTGTTGGGGACTTAAACATGCCAGGAACAGACTGGAGACTATGACATCCTCTGTGACCAGGGAACAGAGGTTGTTGGATGTCTTTCAAGACGCGTTCCTAACTCAGCAGGTGAGGGAACTGACCAGGAGGCATGGGTACTGGATGTGGTCCTGGCAGACAGTGACCAGATTGGGGCCTGGAGGTAAGGGACCCATTGGGCGGGAGTGACCATGCCACAGTCTGGTTCTGCCTGGACCTAGGAGGGTAGAAGGCTGCACAAAGACGGAAGTAACTGACTTCAGGGGGCAGATTTTAAGGAAATGGGAAGGCTCTTTAAGGACACTTGGATGGGATTGGTCAGACATGGACGCTGATAGTAGGTGGGAAATCATCAGGAGAGGGTGCAGGATGCTACCAGCACCTGTGCAAGAGTAAAGAATGCGGTAGGGCCCAAAACCCTGTTGGTGGACCAGGGAGGTCCAGGAGGTGGTGCAGGAAAGAAAGCAGCCTATAAGCAATTCAAGTGCTCAAGGAGTGAAAGGGATCGGGGGGAGTGAGGCTGATGGCTAGAAGGGCCACTAGAGTGGTGAGGCGGCTAAGGCAGGAAGAGGCAGAACCTGGCCAGGGAAATTAGGAGAGGGAACAAGGGTTCTTTAGATACATTGGGGAAAGACGAAGGGTGAAGGGGCAGATTAGCAGGATTAAATCAGGGGAGAGATGGGCACAAGACCCGGGGGAGCAGGCTGAGGTACTAAATGAGTACTTCACCTCAGTTTTCACCAGGGAAAATGGGGTGCTGCATCATACATGGGAGGACAGAGATACTGAGGAGGAGGGGGGACCCTTACCGATCCAGCAGGTCTGGGGGAGGGGAGGCATCACTGGCAGGTGGGGGGAGGGCTAAGCAGGGAGAAGAGGTACCGGAAGTGGAAATCACAGCAGAGAGAGAGAGTGAGGGAAGCCCTCAGCTCCCTTAAGACGGAGAAAGCACCGGGGCCGGATAAATTACATCCCAGAGTGCTGAAGGAACTTGCAGATGTCCTGGCAAAACCCCTGGCAGAGCTTTTCACCATCTCTCTGAGGACAGGGTGGGTGCCCCAAGACTGGAAGGTGGCGCCTATAGTGCCTATCCACAAGGGGGGATCAAGGGAGGTGGCAGGGAACTACAGGCCTGTCAGCCTGACATCGGTGGTGGGCAAGGTGATGGAGGGCATTGTCAAGGAGAGGCTAGGGGGACCTGGATAAGTCAGGGTGCCTGGACGATAGACAGCATAGATTCATCCGGAAATCGTGTCAGACAAACCTGGTGGAGTTCTATGACTGGGTGACAAGTGCCTTGGACCTGGGTAGACCAGTGGATGTCCTCTTCTAGACTTCAGCAAGGCATTTGACTCTGTTCCTCACGTGGGCCTGTTGGATAAGCTGGGAGAAATGGGGGCGGGAACCAGATGATCAGATGGATAGGAAATTGGCTCCAGGACCGGACCCAGAGGGTCGTATTGGTGGGATAGTCTCATCCCAAGGAGGTCATCAGGTGAGGTCCCACAGGGATCAGTCCTTGGCCCTTCTGTTCAACGCCCCACGATCAAGGACAGGAATCAGGAGTGAGATGAGCTCTTGCAGATGACTCGAAACTGGGGGCGGTGCTGGGATGGGGAGGAGGGAGGTGGCCCTACAGGGGACCTGGAGGCTCTGGAAAGATGGTCTAGAAAGTGGAAGCTGAGGTTCAATGCAGGGAAATGCAAGGTACTCCACCTGGGGCGGAAACCCAGGCCAAGTGTACACCCTGGGGGAAATGCTACAAGTCTCGATGGCTGAGAGGGACCTGGGGGTGGTGGTGGATGTCAAGATGAACAACTCGGAGACTTGTAGGAGGGTAGCAGCCAAGGCCAACAGGATGCTGGGATGCATCGCTAGGGGATCACCTCCAGAAGGAGGGAAGTGATACTCCCTCTATAACTGGCTAGAGGCTGCACCTTGAGTACTCATGTGCAGTTTGGAGGCCACACTAAAGAGGGACATTAACCTCCTGGAGAGGGTCCAGAGGAGGCAACCAAAATGATTTGGGGCTTGGGGACAGGACCTATGAGGAGAGGCTCAAGAGCTAAATATGTACACATTGGAAGAGAGAAGGACCGGGGACATAATAGAGGTCTTCAGGTAAATGAAGAGGGTAAATAGGGGAGGAACAGTCAGGGTGCTTCGAAGGAAGGAGGAAGGGGCCACTAGAGGGAATGGGTGGAAGCTGGAGGGGAAGATTCAGGGAGAAAGGAGGAGGTGCTACTTCACTGAGAGGTGGTAGAGCCATGGAATGCACTGCCTAGGGGGCTGGTGGAGGCAGAGACAGTGGAGGGGTTCGAGAGGGGGGGTGGGACAGGTACAGGGGAAGGTTTCTGGAAGCAATATCCAATGCAGCAAGAATATCCGGAACTGGGAAGGCAGAAGCTAGAGAAGGCGAGGGGGACAGCAAGGTCAGCACCCAGGGTGGGGGCTGACCAAATGAGCAGAGACGAAAGACCGTTAGGCCTATTCTGCTGGCATTTTAGTATGTTAGTATGTTAGTATTTTGTTTTCTGAGACTCTGTATTAATGTTTACCTTTGTCTGTATGTTAACCTTCCATCCTTTGACATGGAACCTTTGTAAACGAGCAGTTCTTGTTCAAAGGTATTTGTAATCCTAGAGTTTAATAAATAAATAAATAAATTTGTCACTTAAAGAAGCAGCGCATGATAACGGTGAAATTTTGACCTATACTTTTTTATTCTATTTTAGCCGGCCCCTTATCTCCTTGACTTTACCACTTTAAAAAAAAAAAAATCTGAAATAATAAGAGAACTCCTTTTAATATGGCTCAGACCAGGCTTTAATCAGTATTCTCTGTTGTTTTTGAATACTCATTGTTTAAGATCATGTTCCTTGTAACTATAATGAACTAGCATGCAGCAGATACTACTTTCTGCCCTCGTGGAGCAGGTGTACATAAACAGCTAAGAAGAGTGATGAAAAATTGGACCAAGCCATATAAAGGAATGCTCCTTTTATTATTTCAAATGTGATAAAAGAGCTAAAGCAGACTCAAAATGGGGGCAGTAGGGTATCACACAAGTCAGGAGATAAGAAGCAATTTAAAATAGGGAAAAAAGTATAGGTCAAAATTGTCACCGCTGTAATGCTACTCTGTGTGACACAGACCTTCCAAATGTAGGAAAATGTGTGACATATGCCCTCCAAATGTGGGATACATGAAGATACAAGCTCAGAAACTGAAAACTACAGCCTTTGTGCAAAAAGTGAACATTTATTTAGCCTCACAATGTTTTATGAATTTATTTTAAAATCTGAATTTACAATACCTTTCTCTGTGTGAGAAGCCCCCTATGCATGTGTGACATATACATACCTGGATTTTAGCAAGGTGTTTGATTCAGTACCCCATAATCGGCTGATAGCAAAGCTGGGGGAGATGGGGGTGGGAGGACAGGAGCTCAAATGGGTTGAAAATTGGCTTTCGGGGCGAATACAGAGGGTAATGGTTGGTGTGATAGTCTCCTCCCCTAGGAAGGTAATCAGTGGGTCCCCCAAGGTTCAGTATTGGGGCCACTCCTGTTCAATGCCTATGTCTCGGATATAGGGAGAGCGGTTAGGAGTAGGCTGAGTATCTTTGCAGATGATTCCAAACTGGGAGCACTGGTGGACTGGGAAGAAGCGAGAGAGACAGTCCAGAGGGACCTGGATACCCTGGAGGGGTGGTCAAGGAGGTGGGGATTGAAATTTAATGCTGGGAAATGTGAGGTACTTCATTTGGGGTTCAAAAACCCAGGCCACGTTCACACCCGGGGGGGGGGCACACTGCAAGCCACATTGGGTGAGCAGGATCTAGGGGTGGTGGTAGACGTCAAAATGAGTAACTCTGAAAACTGTAGAAGAACCACAGCCAAAGAAAACAGGATATTGGGCTGCACAGCCAGGGAAATTACATCCAGGAGGAGGGAGGTGATCCTCCCTCTATATAATGCCTTGGTCAGGCCGCAACTCGAGTACTGTGTACAGTTTTGGGGACCTCATCTGAAGAAGGACATAGCGCTGCTGGAGAGAGTCCAGAGGAGAGCGACCAGGATGATTCTGGGCATGGAGGGGAGGACTTATGAGGAGAGACTGGAAGAGCTTGGGCTGTACACACTGGAGGAGAGGGGGGACACGGGAGACATGATAGGGGTCTTCAAGTATGTAAAAGGAATAACTGAGAGCGGAACCAAGGAGCTGTCTGGGCCAAAGAAGGGGGAACAACTAGGGGCATGGTGGAAGCTGGAGGGGGGAAATTACAGGGGAGTGTAGGAAGAGTTATTTCACTGAGAGGGTGATGGAGCCATGGAATGCGCTGCCCGGGAGGCTGATGGAGGAGGGCACAGTGGAGGGCTTCAAGAAGGGGTGGGACAGGTACAAAGGGAAACTAAAGCCAAAGAAGACCCTCTTGTGGGCTGGGGGGGGCAGGAAAGCGAGCACTCACTAGGTGGCTGGCTACCGAGCAGACACGACAGACCATTAGGCCTATTCTGCTGGCTTTTAGCATGTTAGTATGTTAGATGTGGGAAGAGCAATTTTGAGGGGTAAACGGAGGGATTTCCCTCACACTGACGGACAGTTGAGGTATGTTGGCAAACGAAGCTCACTGAGGCAAGGCTGTATGTCTAAACACATGTGTGACAAACTCTGTGTGAGGCGCATATGTGCAAGCTTGACACAACAGTTCTAATGAGCCGTGACAACACAAGGCTTAACATGTACTGCATGGAGTGTGCCCAGACATGAACCTCACTGGGAAAAAAAACATCCAGCAATGAACTTCATCCTACTAGGTTCACGTAAGTTGGTGATCGATTAGCTTGTCTTCAATTCCACGTGATCGATTACGCCTGTTTGTGTTTACATGGAGGGCAGCAATCAATGCACAGAGAAGAGAATGCGTTTGCATGCAGGGTACTATTCGATTACAAGGTACTTGATTGCTATGTAATCAGTTTTACCCCTGCAAGTAACCGGGGTACATGATAACTGAGCATGTGCATGGGATTGCATGTCCAGGTAACTGGTGCACTTGTTCGGTGCACCTGGATGGAGCAAACCTTTAGACATGATCCTGAAGCAAATGATCTCGGTAAGGAAAGTACTGCAACACTGCTTTCTGATGAAGATGCTTGTACTGGAAACCATTCCAGATCAAGATACTGAAGTAAGGTCACCAAAATGACATGCTCCAACTGCACAGAGAGGGGAACCCATCTCTAGTAGGGCTTATATGAATATTGGTCGCTGCACCCGCCATTCAAATGCATAGCACCTGGCTGGCCCACCTGTGCAGCAGAAAGACTTACCGCTGTGACACAGGCAACCTGTGTTCAGGAACAGACTCAGGATGCCAGAGGGCCAGCCAAGGGTGGGGGTGGATTGAGCGGCCATGGCACGCTCCCCACCTCTGCGGGGGGAGGGGGGTCGAGTGTCTCCAATCCGGTGCCCCAGGTGACAATGGGATGCACTGTTACCAGAGCACCAGCGAGTGTTGCTAGGGCACGCTGGACGCGAGGCGTGGTCGTGCCATGGCGTCCACTCGACCTGCCCTCTCCAGAAAAAAAACAAGCAGAAAAATCCTCCGGCATGCCCAATGATGCCCCTGCCCATAAGCGGATCTGGGTCTCTGTGTATCCCAGACCTAGATCGGCCGAGGCCCTAGAAACCCTGGGCGCCAATCCAGGGGCCACTGTAGTGGACGGCCTGGGTCCACCTCCATGGAGGCGGGTGGCTGATGGGGCTTGGCCACCGGACATACAAAAAGCACACTAAGTTTAAATAAAAATAAATAAATAAAAGGCACAGCGCCTGAACCTCAAGCAGGAGGGGGGGCGGTGTCTTTAGTCTAGATATATTCCAGTGCTTAACCATGGCAATGCTTCAACATGCTGGTAGAAGGCACCAACCATCCTGTTTCAGGAACAGATGTTTCCACTTTAGACAGTAAAAGTGGATAACTGTTGATTGCATGTTTGCCCAGGATAGCCAAATGGGGTCACTAAACAGCTCTTGTTCTGCTACCCTCCATTCCACTGGCAATGAGGTGTAGATGTGCTGTGCCAAGCAGAGGAATATCGTGCAAAAGTCTTGCTAATTTTCACCAAATATGTGGATTACATGAAACTTACACAACTTTGCATGAAAATAAGACTGAGCGCAAACAGTACAGCTGTGTAAAAATAATGCAATGTGCTTGACAACAGGGCTTAACACAGGTGTTATTATGGTACCAATGATGGCACCTTGCTCAATGTTGACAACACCGTGACTTGTGTCAACACTGGCACTGATAAGTGATGGGCTGTCCAAGGCCTCACCTGTTAGTTACATTTTGGTACCAAGGCGGGGCTTTCAGCCCTGAAGTCATCAAGATTGGCCCTAAACACTCAGAACTTGAGTTTTGGGGTGTAGAGAAGGTTGGTGCCTAAGACTTTAAAAGCACTGAAAAGCTGATAAAATAGAATGACGACAAGGACGTGGGGGAGGGGCATGGCTAGGCTGCCAAGAGGAGCAGATTATGTTCTTCTTCTTCAGCTCCTGGGAAGAGACCGGTTAAAACTGAAAAATTCTGCCTGCAACAAAGTTCTTTAATTTCTTTTGCACAAGAGGAACTGCTGAGTTGGAAAATGGGTCGCCTGAAAGCACGAGCAATTATTTTCCAGCCAAAAACCAGCCCACCATCATCAAGTAGGCAGGCCACAGATCCTGCGCTGCAGCAAGAGCCCCGGCCCGCAGGGGCATTCACCTGTTCACCTTGGCTACGGTGAGCCCAGCTCTCTCCCAGCTCTGTCAAGCAGGCCACGATATGGACAAACGCCAATGCCACAAGCCACTGACAGTGCTAGGAGTTTTAAACATGGTCAAATTAGACCCACGGTGTAAAAATGTGGGTCAAAATGAGAAACAATTGTGTCAAAACCTCATCACAAGTTCAAATTTCACCAGTACAGAAGCTCAAATTTGTTAAGTGAAAATACTTTTCTGTTATTTACGTTTTCCATCTTTCGGCTATTGTTACAGACAGGTGCATCACTTTGGACCCACTGTCATGTGGAAAGTGGGTCCCTTCTGGGCAAGCTACAACTTTGTCCCTTTTTTGCCCTATATAGCACTGTCCCTGCTGCAAGCAACGATCCTCCACCAGGCCAGGTACAGCCGGCCCCGGGCAGGCACAGGCTGACCAACGGAGAGGGAGTTATGGAGCTCTCAGGTGTTTACTCCACAACAGCAGCCAGTGGAGGCCCCCAGCAGGGACAAGCTGGGCCCACAGACTTCTGGACTGGAGTGTGCCCCAGTGGGGTGCAGTTGAGGTGAGAGTCTGGCAGGAAAACAGGAGGTGATGTGGGTTCCAAAGCAGAGGGGTGACAGTGTACATGGTAGGAGTAAAAAAAAAAAAAAAAAGTTGAACTCTGGTTCCATTTGAGATATTAAGATTATAAAAACATTTCTAGTTATTGTATTTACAGCAGCTTAAACAGTCAGTATCTTGGTGCCCATAGAAATTACTGAAGTATTTTCTTAATGGACATCACACACACACACACTTTTTTTTCCTCAATGAATGTGAGAACTTCCTGCACTCTGAACACTGAATAGGGCTTGGCAAGCAGTCAAAAATAGTACAGCCCACGCAAGGCTCTGAATTCAACTCCTGTGCAGGCACTAAACTAAAAGAATTCACAAACTACACAAAGACTTGGCCATTAAACAGATTCAGTCTTTTATTTGAGATTATAACTAAGTGACATCCGGAAGAAAGTCCAGTCCAAGTCACTGGGCTGAACAAGTAAACCTGTTGACTCTCTCAGACATTCAGCTCTTGCAGATGTACGTGTAAATCTTAGACCAGGCTGTATTTTGTCGGAGGCACTCTGAGGCCCCCGACCTCCACCCCCACAGCAACTTTAGGGTGCTGTTGTGAACACTGTAATGCCTTGCAATGTAATGTGCAATTATGTTGTGACCAATGACTGCTTGTACAGACTATCTTAATGTGTGCTATATCTGTACCCATGTTATTCAATACATTTTTATTTAACACAAAAAAAAAAACTATTTATGACAGTCCTGTGAAGACTTTAGCTCAATCTGATTTACAACCCCTTTGTCATCAGTTCTTACCTGTCAGCAGTAACTGGTTAAAAAGAAATGTTTTCTAAACTGCAAGCGTATACCATATTCAGTGTCAGGGGGCAGGCAAATTCAGCCTTTCGCTACGCCAGTGACCAAGTTCAGAAACGAAGCCTGCGCCAGTGAAACTGTTTGGAAACTGTAAAAAAAAAATATTAAGAAATAATTTTTTGCACTAAAGCAGAGTTTGGAAACAAGAGCAACTGTAATGTAACTAAAATATCAAAATACTTTATGGAAAAAAGTCCATAGGGCACAATCCTTAGGACACAGAGACTGTGGACAGGTTTAAGAGGGGATGGGACAGGTATAGGGGAAGGGTAAATCTGACCAGGCACAATACAGGTGGAACATCTGGGACTGGGCCAGTATAACCCAAGAGGGAGGGGGGACACCAAAATCGTCTCTCAGTGCGGGTGCTGAAAATCGAGCAGACTCGAGAGACCGTTAGGCCTATTCTGCTGGCATTTTAGTATGTTAGTATGTAACTGCTGAATTAGCAGAGAGCACCATCTGGGGTGACCACTCTCTCCAGCGGAAACTAAAGATCTACCACTGCAATGCTGAGAGGCTCACGACCAGCGCAGTGAGACAGCATCTGAGAAAAACATTCTACCCTCCTGGGTACCATGCACCTCGCGGAGATGATGCAACAGTTTAACGATTCTGTTTTAATTTATGCAGTTAGAAGTTAAAGTTTACTGATGTTGATGATTCCTGTTTACTATCACAATTTCCTACAAAACATTTTTGTAATGAATATATGTTGTCATTTTGTTAACATTTTAAGTAAGAATTTTAAATGAAATAAAATGCCCCTCTCTGCAGATCAATGCCCACTAACCTCTGGTCACCTCCCAACATCACCACCCTACTTACCCTTATAAGAGCTATCTTCCAGGCCCCCCCATAGGGGCAGTCAAGAACCCCTCCACATACGTACATATCTGCTCCTTCTTGGATCTTGCAGTAATGCAAGGCCTGACAGTACAGAACTTCCTCCTCAGGCCTAGCTCTTTTTAATTAAGCTCTGGTCCCACCCATTCCTGAGAGGCAGCATCAATGGGCTGAAGTGCAAGCCCAATCTACTGGGTAAACAGCTGAATAGTGGAAGATAGTATGGCCTCCAAAAGGCCACTAATCAGCAAGGCCCAGCAGCCACTGAAACACCCAGCTGCAGCGAGGTCTCACCAACTTTGTATCTTTTTTGTCGGCGCCATCACAGGGCTGCTCGTCATCGGCACTGTCGGGGACAATTGACACAATAATGTAATGGTAAAGGCAGCACCCAGCTCAGCAGGCCGTTGCCAAAAGGCAGGGTGCAGTTGGGGGCTCAGTCAGGCCATAAGAAGCAGAAACCCAAAAACTATTTACACAGCCTAACCAAAGCTGAACTAGCGCTAACTCAGTAGCTGAACTCCAGCCTGCAAGACACGCACTAGGGAAGAACTTACTGTGGCCACAGGAGGACACCACATGGGTTTCTGCTTTTGCCAGACTCCTGCCTGCAGCAAGGGATCATAAGTTCTCTGCCAGATCCTTACCACTGTACTACTGAGTCAACTGCAAATGTAACCCAAAACCGCACAGTATCTTTGAATGTCAAATTAACATCTCTCCTAGGAGTTATTTTTACATAAAGCTGAAAGGCATATCTGTGTCCCACTCATTTACCTAACTGTTGTCAATAGCATCCATGCTCTGCTGAATAGAAGCAAACAACGATGCTGTCGTCTGTAACGGCAGCTAGTTCTGCTACACTTGAATTTGGAGCAAAAAGGCTGTGGGGTGTAGGAATTACAAAAGTGGAGTAGTAAACAAGCAATGTCAATAAGCAGTGATACCACCACCAACTAGTGGGGCAGCAAATAGGTGGTGTAGAGTGGGAGTCTTCTTGAAAAAATGGCTCCCAAGTGCTGGTTTAAACATTTTTACCAGTGTTTTCCATCGAAAATGGGAACTCATTGGCCCTATCATCATTTGATGGACTAGTTCAGATGCAGTCATTTTTTTTTTTTTTGTTTGTAGACTTTCTTTATGCTCCCCTCTCTGACCACTTGGACTCTCTCCAGAGGGACACCCAGCTCAACCTCATCTCGCCTGCCTGAAGTCCCCAGTCTTACCTTGCTGGTGGGGAGGGAACTCCGCTCCACTCACACTGATCTCCCGACCCCCCGGATCTAAGCCCCCCAGGGCGGGACCGCAGACTCCTCCTGGCAACCTTTCTGAGATCTAGTTGGTTGACCAGGTAGTGCAGGGAGCACTGGAGGCAGGTTGAAGGACCTGATACTGGGCGTGGGGGTCAGTCACTCGATCCACCTTCGCCTACCAAGGGTCAGGGCATTTTCCTTTTTCTGTTCCTCCCTCCCCGTTGGCTGAGATGTTGTGCAAATGGATCCAGTACGTGTGTGCGCCTGCACATGCACACAGGATCGCCACCGCAGCCAATTCCCCCAACAGAGGATCCACAGGCTGCTGTACCCCCAGTCACCATCAGGAGTCACCAAAGCCCGGGATCTGGAATCCCCCTCCCTCCCAGGACAGGAAAGCAGTCCTCCAGACACTCAATCCTGTCCTCCCCCACCAAACCAAGCTCGCTTCCGAACTCAGACTGCCGGCATGGCACGAGGTGTGGCGTCCAGCACCTCAACCCTCAGCGCCACCAGGCTGGCTTCAGGTGCAGTCACGCAGTCTGCATTCCTTTTTTTTTTGTACTTTATAGCAAGAAACAAAAACGAAACATCATTAAAAAGCTGTATCATTTCCACATAGAAATATCCATAAATCACATAGAAATACAGAGATCTATGTAAAACAGAGGGAGAAAACAATGTACATCAAGGCTGTCCAGGATTTCCCTAGTCATGTAAAACGTTTTGCTTCCCTCTTCCATATACTAAACCCTTTCATGACAAATAATATTTTTATGATAACAAACAAGCTTGCTAACTTAAAGGTTACCAGCAATGTTTCATACTATCAGGCTTCCAAGGTAACGTAATTAAAAAGGGTGTTACAGGACTCCAAATCAGCACTGGGCACAATGTTCGGATAATTATTCAGTTACCAGTTACTTCAATATACTGTTGGAGAACCAGGAAGAAAGAACGGCAACCTGCATCAATGGTGGGGGGGGGGGTATAGGTGTTTCAACAAAATTATTTTAAACACTAATATCCCCACTTACACAACTAAAATGGTGGTGTAATACACGACGACTGATGTTTCATTTGTAGCACTGTGGCAATATGTCACTACTCTTGCCAGTTTTCCAAGCAGCATACTTACATACTAAAATGCCAGCAGAATAGGCCTAACGGTCTTTCGTGTTTGCTCGTTTGGTCAGCCCCCACCCTGGGAGCTGACCTTGCTGCCCCCCTTGCCCTCTCTGGCTTCTCCCTTCCCAGTTCTGAATATTCTCGCTGCATTGGATTTTGCTTCCAGAATCCTTCCCCTGTACCTGTCCCACCCCTTTTGAACCCCTCCATCGTCTCTGCCTCCACCAGCCCCTGGGCAGCACATTCCATGGCTCCACCACCCTCTCAGTGAAGTAGCACCTCCTCCTTTCTCCCTGAATCTTCCCCTCCAGCTTCCACCACGCCCTCTAGTTCCCCCTCCTCCTTCCATCAGCAACCCTGACTGCTCCTCCCCTATTTACCCCCTTCATGTACCTGAAGACCTCTATCATGTCCCCCCGGTCCCTTCTCTCTTCCAGTGTGTACATATTTAGCTCTTCGAGCCTCTCCCCATAGGTCCTGTCCCCCAAGCCCCAAATCATTTTGGTTGCCCTCCTCTGAACCCTCTCCAGGAGTTTAATGTCCCTCTTTACTTCTCAACTATCCCTGATTTTCAGGGACGTCTCTGATTTTGCTTCACATTTTTCCTCTGTCCCTCGTAAAATTTGTGTTCTTGTGACAGAAGAGTGGGTATTAAAAGCACAAAATAATGTCAAACATTAAACATACTAAAAAGCCAGCAGAATAGGCCAAATGGTCTGTCTTGTCTGCTCGAAAGCCAGCAACCTAATGGCTGCCCGCCTCACCACCCCCCCAGCCCCCAAGAGTGTCTTCTCTAGATTCAGTTTCCCCTTGTACCTGTCTCACCCCTTCTTGAAGCCCTCCACTGTGCCCTCCTCCAACTGCCTTCCTATTAAAGTAACAGACTTGTTATTCTTCAGAAAATGCATCTTAGGCCGGCCTGTCGGCGCATCGGTTGGATTTCCGCTTGCAACACCAGCGACCCGGGTTCCGGAATGGACTCGGGACACTGGAGGGTCGACCGGGAGAGATGGCTGGGAGCGTCCGGAGACTACTCGCCTCTGGGAGGGAGGGTAGGATGAGGACCCGGCTGCCACTCGACCCTGGTGGAGGCTGGGGTATGGCAACATGCTGGGGCCCTACATACCAAGGGGGGTGTGGGGAACACCGGCCTACGTCTTGACATTGTGGCAACCACGCCCCCAGGGGAGCAAAGCGGAAAAGCTCCAGGGACAACCGGAAGACGGCTCCCATTGCCGCTGAGTCCCCGATGCAGTCTAGATTCACCCTAGCAGCACCCGGGCCAAGTACAGTGTGCTGGCCGGCCCCTACCAGCGCCTATCTCCCTCAGAGGAAGGGGGCCCACCCAGCGAAGGGTTACATCTGCGTTACCCAGGGCTGCGGATATGGGGTGAGGCTGGCATCGGGCATGCCGCCAGCGGGACCTTGGCAGACCTGAAGGAGTACCGCCTGGAGCAAGGAGGAGGCGGATTAAAAAAAAGAAAATGCATCTTAACACAAATCCCTTTATTCTTGCAGCTTTCTGAGTGAATAGTACCAGATTTAAAGAGGTGTCCCTGATTTGGGGTCTTTGTCCCTGATTTTTTCAGCCTTGTCCCTGATTCATGAGGCAAGAGGTTGAGAGGTATGTCAAGCAGCATTTGTTGCTGCTCGATCGGGCAGCATTCTTTCTTCAGCAATCACAGATGGTATTTATTTTACCAATCCACAACTTATTTAACCAGGTAAGCAGACAGAGGCCAACAGTGGACTTGTTTCCAGTTGCTACTTGGTGGGAAGGGATTAGAAAGAAAAAGGCTGGCAGTACAACAAGGAGTAGCAATTACAAGTTAAGTCAGCACAGAAGGTAGTACCATAATACTGCTATAAATGACATGTAAAGGCATTTTGCAACATATGTACAACAAACAGCCAAAACCTGTATAAAAGCAAAACAGTAAAATGGACAGCATTAACAGCATCACAAAACTCAAATCAGAGGGAAGCAGGATGGAAAAATTACACAGCAAGGTAGCCAGTGGTCACTAAAAAAAAAAAATGGGTTGGCTGCCAGATTTTGAAGTTACCTGCCAACATAATGATTTAAGCCCTTATACATGATGGCCACTAAAAATACTGATTTGGCTACCAGACTTTAAAAGCTAGTGGCCAAACTGACCACTAGCTCACTAACCGATATGTCCCTCACTGGAGGGAAGGGAATGAAGACAGCTGTATCAAGAGCGAGGGGCTTTGACGTTCTCTTTGAAAAGAAACTTAGTTGACCAGAAGCTAAGCGAAGTAGTGAAAGTGCACCTTTAATATCATTTTTATTAAAAAACATTTTTGAAATTTGACAGTCACATTACACCTGATTTAAAATATTATTTATACATTTATCTAGGGTGGTGAGGGCGGCTAAGGCAAGGAAGGAGCAGAACCTGGCCAGGGAAATTAGGAGAGGGAACAAGGGGTTCTTTAGATACATTGGGGAAAAACAAAGGGTGAAGGGTCAGATTAGCAGGATTAAAACAGGGGAGAGATGGGCACAAGACCTGAGGGAGCAGGCTGAGTACTAAATGAGTACTTCACCTCAGTTTTCTACAAGGAAAATGGAGTGCTGCATCATACATGGGAGGAGACGGTGATACTGAGGAGGGGACCCTTACCGATCAGGCGGTCTGGGAGAGGGGAGGCATCACTGGCAGGAGGGGGGCTAAGGGAGAAGAGGTAGCGGAAGTGGAAATCACAGCAGAGTGTGAGGGAAGCCCTCAGGTCCCTTAAGACGGAGAAAGCACGGGCCGGATAAATTACATCCCAGAGTGCTGAAGGAACTTAGGATGTCCTTGCAAAACCCCTGGCAGAGCTTTTCACCATCTCTCTGAGGACAGGGTGGGTGCCCCAGGACTGGAAGGTGGCGCATATAGTGCCTATCCACAAGGGGGGGGTCAAGGGAGCTGGCAGAGAACTACAGGCCTGTCAGCCTGACATCTGTGGTGGGCAAGGTGATGGAGGGCATTGTCAAGGAGAGGCTAGGGGGGACACCTGCAAAAGTCAGGGTGCCTGGATGATAGACAGCATGGATTCGTCCCAGGGAAATCGTGTCAGACAAACCTTGTGGAGTTCTATAACTAGGTGACGAGTGCCTTGGACCTGGATAGACCAGTGGACGTCCTCTTTCTAGACTTCAGCAAGGCATTTGACTCTGTTCCTCACGTAGGCCTGTTGGATAAGCTGGGAGAGATGGGGGTGGGGAACCAGATGATCAGATGGACAGGCAGTTGACTCCAGGACCAGACCCAGAGGGTCGTAGTTGGCGGGATAGTCTCATCCCCAAGGAGGGTCATTAGTGGAGTCCCACAGGGATCAGTCCTTGGGCC
Source organism: Neoceratodus forsteri (assembly GCA_016271365.2). Taxonomy (NCBI): domain Eukaryota; kingdom Metazoa; phylum Chordata; order Ceratodontiformes; family Ceratodontidae; genus Neoceratodus; species Neoceratodus forsteri. The sequence goes on along the minus strand of CM057456.1, from coordinate 332,662,843 downwards.
CCTCCTGTTCAACGCCTACGTCTCTGACATAAGGACAGGTATCAGGCGTGAGATGAGTCTCTTTGCGGATGACTCAAAACTGGGGGCAGTGGTGGAGGAGGGGAGGGTGGCCCTACAGGGGGACCTGGAGGCTCTGGAAAGATGGTCTAGAAAGTGGAAGCTGAGGTTCAATGCAGGGAAATGCAAGGTACTGCACCTGGGGGCCAGAAACCCCGGACAAGTGTACACCCTGGGGGGGAAATGCTACAAGTCTCGATGGCTGAGAGGGACCTGGGGGTGGTGGTGGATGTCAAGATGAACAACTCGGAGACTTGTAGGAGGGCAGCAGCAAAGGCCAACCGGATGCTGGGATGCATCGCTAGGGGGATCACCTCCAGAAGGAGGGAAGTGATACTCCCTCTGTATAACTGCTTGGTGAGGCCGCACCTTGAGTACTGCGTGCAGTTTTGGAGGCCACATTTAAAGAGGGATATTAAACTCCTGGAGAGGATCCAGAGGAGGGCAACCAAAATGATTTGGGGCTTGGGGGACAGGACCTATGAGGAGGGGCTTGAAGAGCTAAATATGTACACATTGGAAGAGAGAAGGGACCGGGGGACATGACAGAGGTCTTCAGGTACATGAAGGGGGTAAATAGGGAAGGAACAGTCAGGGTGCTTCGAAGGAAGGAGGAGGAGGGGGCCACTAGAGGGCGAGGGTGGAAGATTCAGGGGAGAAAGGAGGAGGTGCTACTTCACTGAGAGGGTGGTGGAGCCATGGAATGCGCTGCCTACGGGGCTGGTGGAGGCAGCGACGGTGGAGGGGTTCAAGAGGGGGTGGGACAGGTACAGGGGAAGGGTTCTGGAAGCAAAATCCAATGCAGCGAGAATATCTGGAACTGGGAAGGGAGAAGCCAGAGGAGGCGATGGGGGAAGCAAGGTCAGCTCCCAGGGTGGGGGCTGACCAAAACGAGCAGACGCGAAAGACCGTTAGGCCTATTCTGCTGGCATTTTAGTATGTTAGAAATACCGGTCAAGAGGTTCTTATTCCATACAGTTACCATAATGGCTTTGTTACGGCTAAGGTGTACAACCTTATGTCTGAATCTGGTCTATTTTGGCTAGATATTGCCCTACATCTCTCTCCATATAATCTCCTCCCCACACCCCCCCTCCACTCACCCTGCCAGGACTTAGCATATTATAATAATGCCTTACTAATTTGAAGCTTGGGCTTAGAGCCCGATATAACTGGTCTAAGCAGGCAGGCAAGTAATGAGGAGTGCTAAGGCACAAAGTGTGGATCTTTAGTCATAATATGTAACATCCATCTTCTCCACTTCAAGGAGCACCGTTCTGCTTTATCGTTTAGATTATAAGTTATTCTTTCAGATCTATATATAAGATTTACTATCTCTCTCCAGTCCGAAATAGTGAGTACCAACACTGTGAGCCTGCGTTTAGTGATGGCTTTCTTCGCTGCTAGGAGGGAGATGCTCAACAGATACTGGGAGTGGGGGTCTCGCAGCTCGCGAGGGAAAAGATGTAGGATAAAGAATTCACCACTGTAAGGAAGCCTGACCCCGAAGAGATCCTCTAACTCCACAAGCAAGGCCCGAAGAAGGGCTACAACTTTGGACAGGACCATAGAACATGGGAGTGATAAGCATTAGCCTCGCCACATAGGCGCCAGCAGGCTGCAGAGCCTGAAGCGCAGTAATGTGAGGTTATTACTGGGGTTTGGAAGAATCTTATTAATAGTTGCCATGAGAATAACCTCCAAGAATGTGAGTAAGTGATTCTCGATGTTGTGCGACAAATTGTAACCCACTGCTGTGGTGAAATTTGGGATCCCAATTCCTCATTCCATTTCTCCCTTAACCCCGATGTGTTTCTACCAGCTGTTTCCATCAGAGACTTATATAGGGTGGAGAAAGAGTGTGATAATCTCTGGGATTTTAATGTTTGTTGAAACAGCTGAATCACCTGGGGACGTACCTCAGAGGAGCGGACACTCAGGGGGAGGGAATCGAAATAGTGTCGAAGTTGTAAATACCAAAAAAAATCTGATTGGCGGAGATGAAATTCTCGACTGCTCTCCCCAAATTCTTTAAAAAAGGATCCTGTCTGTAGTTGTGAGAGCTTTGAAAGATGGGTATGTCTCCAGTTACGAAACGTATGGTCAGAAACAGCTGGGGGGGAAATCTTCCAATAAATCTATTGGGCAAAGCATGACCAGAAAGGCAATAATCCCTAGGGATTTACGTGTTAAGTACCACACCTGGATTTGGTGTATGGTCCAGGGGCTTAGAGTCAGCTGGTCGAGCGGAGGTGGGTTTTTATAAAGGATTAGTCTTTGGTATTCTCGATGGGGGAGAACACTCTTCTCGATTTCCCTCCACCGGGCCAGAGACACTCCGATCAGGCGTTGTATAATAAAGGACAGATGGGAAGCCCAGTAATAAAATTTAAGATTGGGGAGTGCCAATCTGCCCAGCGATTTAGGGAGATGGAGAGTCTTCATCTTAATTCTGGGGCGCCTTCCTGCCCAAATAAACTTTGTAACGGCCTTATTCCAGACCTTAAAAAAGTTATTCGGTAAATTAAGAGGAACATTCTGAAACAGGTAAAGGACCCTGGGGAGAATCACCATCCGCACCACTTCAGTACGCTGAATCATATTCAGTGGAAGAATATTCCACCTTTCGAGATCTTGCTACATCTGAGACGTGAAGGGGCGATAATTATTATTCAGGGCTTCATCAGCTTTTTGGGACAGATGTATTCCTAAATATTTCAGCTTAGAGAGTCCCCAGCGAAAAGGGTAGCTTTCCTTTAGTGACTCAGGGGGGACAAAGTGAAAGGTAAGGGCATCCGTCTTACTAGTGTTCAGCCTATAGCCCGAGTGTGATCCAAATTCCTCCAAGAGCTGAAAGACTGAGGGGATAGACTGTACGGGTTTAGTGAGGAATAGTAGGATGTTGTCCGTGTAGAGAGCTACATGGTGCTCTGTCCCCTCTATACTCACTTCCGAAATCCCTGGTGATGCTCTGATTGCCTGGGCCAAAGGCTCTATAAAAATGGCAGAGAGACCAGGAGATAAGGGGCAACCCTGACGTGTGCCCCTAGAAAACGGGGAAATATTCAGAGTGGTGGCCAGAAATTTTAACACATGCCTGTGGGGAAGAGTAAATTTTTCACAGAATGGCTACAAAGGGGGGATGGGAAACGCATCGCCACCATTGTGGCAAAAAGAAATGGCCACGATACCCGATCAAAGGCCTTCTCAGCATCTAGGCCGAGAAGGACCGATGGATCTTCCCAGGATTGCAGTTCATGTACCAGGTGTAGTGCTCTATGGGTGTTGTCCGAGGCTGATCTAGTGCTTACGAAACCGGTTTGGTCGAGACCTATCAAGACTGGTAGAATGGCATCCAGCCTCCGGACCAAAATGGACATAAAATATTTATAGTCCATATTAAGGACCGAGATTGGTCTATATGAACCACACTGTAGAGGGTCCTTGTCCGGTTTGAGGATAACTGAAATTGTTGCGTACGCCCAACTGGGGGGGGGAGTCTCCCTAGAGAGGACCTCATTAAAAGCACCCAGGGGAGGTTTATTAATTAGCTGAATTGAGCCTTTATAAAATTCAGCCCCGTATCCGTCCGGATCGGGGCCTTTTTGAGTTTTGAACCTGGAAATAGCCAGCATCAGCTCCTCCAGCGAAATCGGCCTCACCAGGCTATTTTGCTGATCAGGACTGAGGGTAGGTAACTTTAGGGCCGATAAAAAGGTGTTAGTGAGTGTGGGGTCTGTCTCGTGATCCGGAAGTGTAAAGGGCTCTAAAGTATTGACAAAAGGCTTGGGATAGGTTTTTAAACTTAGTGTGATGAATTCCTGTGATGGGGTCTTTTATTGTTGTAATAGTGGACAGTTTGCGTTGTTGGCGGAGCCAGTATGCCAGCAGGCGGGAGGCCCGAGGACCAATCTCGCCATCTCTCTGGCGGAGGTATGCCAAGGGCCACTTCCATTTGTTGATGGCATAAAGCATCTAAGTTCTTCTCAGTCTACTTTATCTGGGCTAGAACCGAATGATCTCCTTGCTGGTGAGCCAGCTGAAGAAACTGCAGTGTCTGTTCAAGCTGTGTTTGTCTTTCTTTTCGTGCCTTCACTAACCTGGCTGAGTATTTTATCAAGTGGCCTCTCAGGACTGCCTTTAGGGTATCCCACTGTATAGATGATGAAATTTCTTGGGCGGAGTTATCCTGAATAACTTCCGAGATCTTATCATTGAGAAACTCTCTGAACTGTTCACTTGTCACGTGGATGGGATTAAATCTCCACCTAGTACTGTGCTTCTCTAAGCCCAGGTTCCATACAGTGGTAAGTGGTGCGTGATCTAAATGTGCTATGGTGCCCAATGTGGCCTCAATCAGAGAGCCGAGGTTCTCCCTCTGGGTATAGCAGTGGTCTATTCTTGTGTCGGTCCAATGGACCGCAGAATAGGAGGAGTACCCCCTGTCTCTAGGGTGTAGGGAACGCCATGCGTCCAGCCACCCCACCTCTCCCACAAACTGTTTAAAAAATTTGTGTGAGGCCTGTTGTCTGCCAGGCTGGGTCCTTGTGGTGTCCAGAGCTGGATTCGGGGCAATATTGAAATCCCCTGCCAGGATCAGAGTTCCCCTAGTCAACTCAACTATTTTGTCCAGGAGGAAACGGATTGTAGGGGAGTTTGAGGCTGGAGAGAGATAGATATTAGCTAAGGTTAATTCCTGCTCATGCAGGGTCCCCTGAACTATAATTAGTCTACCAGCCGGGTCTGCCCATTCCTTGACTTTCCAGAAGGGAAGATGCGGTGAGACTAGTATGGCGACCCCCCTCCTCCTACCACCGGGCATGGCCGATGAGAAAACCTGCGAGTAACCTCTCCCCCGGAGCTTCCCGTGCTCCTCGGAGGTCAGATGGGTTTCCTGCATATAAACAATCTCAGCATTTGATTTCCTGGCTAGCGTTATCATCCTAGATCTCTTTACCGGACTGCTCAGACCATTCACATTCTATGAGTATACTTTCAGGTGTTTATGAGCCACTTGTCTAACCGAAATAACCATTTTGCTGCATTAAGCCTTCTAACACATTGAGATTGTACTGTAACCTCTTCCTGATTTTCTACTGTCATGTGACTGTTTACTACATTGCAAAAATACTTCCCCTCTAAAAGGGGATATGAATATACATTATCTAACCAGAAGCCCAGAACATAAACTCAAGGGCTTAACCAAGTAACTTCTCTAATACGAACTTTAGCTAATTCTAATAAGATGGTTAGCTTCAAAGTAAACCTATCCTTTAACTCTCTAAGGGTCAAAGGGAGTTCCTGGGCCGAATGGGCTTTCAAGCTTAGCCAAGGCCACCGAGGCTCTATAGAGACTCCGAGGCAGTGACAGTGTTCACTAGGTATGTACCCCCCCTGACTGTGGTGACCCAGGGGAGAACAACTGTAGGTAAAGGGGTATTTGCAACCCAACTAGTAAAAACCCGTAGGGTGCATTGACTATGTACAATGACCAAAGCCATGCTAGGGTCAGGGGAAGTAATGAGGAGGGAGGGAACAGGATTATTGGATCCTGATACCACCTCCTCAGAATAAAAGCAAAATGACTTCCAAGGGGCTGCTGGAGGGTGTTAATCAGCAGTAAGGCAACTGCAACAGTGAAGAGAAAAAGGGCACTCCTGCAATACAGGAGCTAGCCCTCGGGCTCTAGGGCAAAGACCCTTCTAGAGCTTGCCTTGTGGTCAGCCAAAAACATGTCTGGGCTGCTCCTTCCCCCACAAGGGAATCCCCGCCGAGCCAACTGAGATTAAGACTTAAAAATCACCTGTTTAAGGTAGATTAGTGAACTGTAAACAACGAGGGATGTCTAAAGGCATGAATGTTTGGTACTAAGAAAGGAAGGAAGGGGAAACTCCCCCAGTGTCCCCCACAGGGGCCCTCAGCACTATTAACATGTCAAAATTAGGGAGATCAGATGCACCAAACCCCCAACGTCCAAACCAGGGTAGAACCAACAAGCACATTTAGTTATAACAGATTTAGTCTGCGAGTGATTACCCATCCATGAAAATAGTACACACAAGGGTGAAAGAAAAGAAGGGGGGATCTAGTCTAAGATCCCCACCCTTAATAATCACCCAGCAATGTGACCAGTGATCAGGTAAAATGTCCAGTACATCCCCAAAGGGAGCTTAGAGGGCCCCGCTAGATAATCCAGGGGAAGCGCCCCCCCACAGGGAAAGAGACCCCCCGTAGCCCGCAGGCATGGAGAGCGCCAAGCAGGCGAGGGTGGCCCAGCGCACACCCCAAACGGAGAGAGGCGAACTAAGACAGCGCCCAGTTGTGTCTGGAGTTGGCCTATGAGGTTCAAAGTGGATGGGCGCTCCAATAAAGGTGCCGAAATACTCCCCTTCGCATCTCCATGTCCAATAGGTGCACACGGTTCCAAAGCCCGCCCATGTGAAAACCAACAACCACCCACGGGTGAACACCCGGTCCCTCGCCCTGGAGGGGAACGAACCTCCAGGCGAGAAAGCCTTGAACTCCGGTGCCTTAAAAAGGTACTGGTGGGGATGACTGGGGGCCTATATGTTTACTTCCCAGGAGCTGCAGATGCACATGTCGTGAGAGAGACCAAAGAGCGATTTCCGGCTTCGTAACGTGGGATGACCGGCCACTATCTGCAGAGGGAGCCAGGAAAAGGAGGACCTCGCCGTAGTGGCATGGCCAAATGACTTTTTCGGGTTGTGGTGTAGACAGAGCCCAAGGGGAAAGCCCACACCCCCCCCCCGCCCCCCAGTATAGCGTTCAAAAACCAGGCTGAAACAAAAGGCACTTCGTGTTGAAAGTACTCACAGGGCTCCATACAGGAGATAACATCTCTGTCAGGCTGAAGTAAAGTATTTTGGCTGTCCTGCAAAGCCTGGGAGCACCAACCAAGGGGAAATAGGGCCTCGATAGGAGGAAACAGGGAGGAAAGGGAGGGAGCGTCTCAAAAGATTAAACAGAGCCTGAGGAGTGTAAAACTTCTCAGCACCAGTCAAGTGTCCACAGTTACTCGTTGTTCATCATTTGAAGTGAGTCCCTCAGAATCGTCCTGGAGACATCAGCACGCAGATTCATGTGTGGGGACCTCTTCGAGGATCCAGGTCTGGAGGTTCCTTTTTTGTGCGACCAACCAGGTGGAGGCAAGTAGGTCCTTCTCTAATTTTTCTTTTAGGAGGGGAGGCGAGGTAATCCCCAGGGTCTCCAAAAAAGGGGAGGCAGCCAGCAGATCTTGAAAGACTTTAGGGCCTGATTCAGTAAAGATCTTGAGTCTCACCAGGTATAGAATTTGGGCTTTGATATTTCTTGCACGGAGTTGTTTTAGCACTGGCCAGCGAGTCCTTCTGGCATCCTGCACTGCTGAAGTGTGATCATTGTCTATGGAAATTCGGCAGCCGGAAAAGGTTAACAAGCTTTTTTGCCAGGCCTTCTGCAATAGCTCTTCCTTAGCTCTGTATGAGGTCAATTTGACTACTATAGACCGGGGTCTCGAGTCCTGGTTACAGGGTCTAGGTGCGAGAGATCTATGCGCCGGTCCATCTCCATGCCGAAATCCGCTGGCAGGTCAAGTAAATCACGGAGGAAGCCCTGAAGGAAGGTGATCATGGATGGATGCTCATCCTCCAAGCCCTCAGGAACCCCGTAGACCCTCAGATTTTGCCTCCTACTTCTGCCTTCAAGATCATCCAGGCGATGGGTGAGCTCGCGATCTCTGGCCAGGAGATACAGGAGTAAACGGTCATGGCGATCAGCTTGCTCCGAAATTTGGGAAGTGCATAGTTCTAGCTGGTCCGTTTTATGACTGATGCTGCTGATGTCTGTTTTCAGTTCGGCAAGGGACTGGTCTATCTTAGCGACTGTGCGGGCCGTTTGCTTGATGGTAGCAATCAAGTCGGAATGGGGACCCTCACCATGCGGGTCGGGCTGCAGTAGGTCGAGCAGAGCGTCTGAGGAATCCATTGCATCCACTTGTTCACACTGGATCAGGGCTCTCAATTTCTGTGTCTGGGTGGGCTGGGGTTTCCCTGGTTTGTTCCTTTTCGGTTTGGCAGGCGAAGACATCCTAGTAATCGGTGATTGAAGACATTTATTGTCGGCAGGGGAATGGAGCTTCAGGGTTAAGCAGCCATTAGTTTGCTGACGTCACCGGAAGTCTACTACTGCTCTTTTTCAAACTGCGCCCCCCCCAAAAGAAAAAGCCCTGAAGGACCCTTACCTGTTCTCAGTTCATATGCTGCTGAAAGTTTCATTATTGTGTGTCTCAATTTAGGAAGGGAGCGTATTGTATTTTGGCTCCATGGAGCAGACAGTCCAATCACTTCCACTTCCTGGTCCTCAGTGCCACCCTCGTGCTAGCACGTTTTGTGATGCTGGTATATGGACAGCACAGGGGCATGCCCCACAGACAGTAATGAGACCATTTTTTTTTTATTTATTAATTAATTTATTTAAAATTAATGACCAGGAAAGGCACACTGACATTTAATATAGTGTAGATGGCCATTCCAAACGAACCAAGGCCACCACTCGACTAACATGGCCCTTGTTAGTTAAGCAGTGGCCTTGATTTGTTCGGAATGGCCACCTAAACTATAAAAAAAAAAAAGGAGTAAAAAAAAATGGCCCCATTACTTTCTATGGAGCACACCCCTGCGCTCTCTGTATGCTTGCATAACAAAACGTGCTACAGCAGGGGTAACACTCAGGACCAGGAAGTGGAAGGGATCGGGGTCTCTGCTCCATGGAGACATCCTCCCTTCCTAAAATTGAGGCACATAAAATGAAACTTTCAGCAGCATATGAACTCGGGGCAGGTAAGGGAACATAAGGGTTTCTGGGGTGAGCACCGGAAAAGGTGCTCTTTAGGGTACATGCAATGTTTAAATTAGAAATGTTTCAGAGGCAAAATTCTTGTATCTAAGTTTCTAGGTAGTGGAAATTAACATACACAGCCTGTTCCCTATACAAGTGGAAAGAGGCTAACACACGTAGTTTTCTCCCTGGCTTACACTGGGGTGCACCTAAACGGTCAGCCTCACAGACTGTGTTATATGAAGCTGTCACGTGGGGTGCACAACCTCATTTGGTTGCTAGAGCTTGGGACTTACTGGAGGTTGACAGACTAGCTAATCCCACTCACTCCATGCTTATCAACTGCAGCCTCAGCATAAACACAGCATACGGAGAAGACATCCGGTCACCATCGTCACACGCACAGAGACATATCAGGGGGGTGAGCAGGTGCCTGGCATACCTCTACAATGGCTTGGGGTGGGTCAAATGAATTTAGCAGGCAGCAGCTCATACTGATGGATAAGCCTGCCCAAATCTCTACAGAGCACAGGAGGATATGGAGCCAGCCGGTGACAGACATCAGGAGGAAGAGAGGAGATGGGTTGGTAAGTCAGTGTGGGGAAAGGTAAACATGACCCCCGGTATTTTACTTCACTACTGTCCTGCCAGCTGTCATTTGTTTTTAAAAGTTACAATGTATTACTAACTGTGCAAGAGAGAAAGCGCCTGCTTCAATAGCTGGGATCACATTTATTAGGACGCTGCATCTATGCCGATGTGCTGTTTTTCTTCACATACAACACACTGTGTTGGTAGGATACCAACTGTTGCTGCATATATAATAAAAGAGTTGGTAGGAAACATTTTCAGAAATTATTCAATGGAGTTTAATTTACTAAAAACATTATGAAACTGACCAGGATCATAAAAGAGCAATCCTTTGTTTCTACTTTCATCAAAAGACTAAAATGCACAAATATAATTAATTGCTAAATCAATGCTGGAATTATTCTCTTTTAGCATTAGGTGCTACTGGATCCAAGGTTTTAAACAGTGCCTTCCAGATAATCAGTTAATGGTAGGTAAGCAATAGTACTCAAGAGGATGTGTGATTATGGGTCAATAATCGCACACCTCTCAAGGGTGCTGTTAGGCATGAGGTGCTTACGCCAAATGCCTTTTAAACACCAGAGAGAGGTGTGTGATTATTGAACGATAATCACCCCCCAACCCCAAGTGTTTTACCTCACTTCACACACCATGTAAATTTTTCTCACAAATGGTACAAAGTGAAAAGACGTGCAGATGGGGTGCCGAGAGTTTAATTACAACAACAACAACAACAACAACAACAACAACAACAACAACAACAATACCTCTTCTGGAACGTGCGGTTCCGTTGATATCTGGTTTCCTTGATAGTGCAGCAGTCTTGATCTGACCACGCGGCTCCTTGTGGCAACAATCAGATAATGTGCACATTTTTGGACTAATGACATGCGCTGCAGAGTTGGGTACCAATAAGTCTGGCTCAAGAGATCCACACGTGGAGAAAATCTTTCAGCGTAATATTGAGACACAATTCAAAAGGGCTGGTGTGGAGGTAGGGTCGTACTGATATTTTACATACAAAGGCTGCCAGCTTGAAAGAAGTGCAGGTGTGTAATTATGGATACATAATGACATGACTGCACTGGTGTTCAAACCAATCAGAACACTTGTATTTTTTCTTATACATGTTATAATGCTCCATGAACTACTGGAGCATTGCCTCAGTTCGAGCACTGTCATGATTTTATTCAACTTGACAAAGATTGTTGAAAACATTTCTGCTTTTTCAACAGGCATTAACATACTAACATACTGTACTAAAATGCCAGCAGAACAGGCCTAACGACCTCTCGAGTCTGCTCGATTTTCAGCACCCACACTGAGGGCCGATTTTGGTGTCCCTCCCTCCCCCTTGGCTTGGGTTATACCATCCCCAGTCCCAGATGTTCCGCCTATATTGGGCCTGGTCAGATTTACCCTCCCCCTGTACCTGTCCCATTCCCTCTTAAAATTAAACAGAAGGTAAACCCTATGGTGAACTAGTTTGTATCTTATAGCACCTTTATAGGTGCTTCAATTGTTTCTAAGAGATTATCTATTTTTGCATCGGGGGTATAGGTAACCAGGCCCGAACATCAATGCATATGGGTTTCATAGCCAAAGCACTTTGACTATTTGTAGATGTATAACATTTTACCAGACGGGATATGGCTATTAAAACTTTATATTTCTCCAATGTGCCTGGAGCATATTCAATGGGTCCCAGTGTTCCCATCCACATAGAGATGTACGTGAAACACGCAAGGAATTAGAAGTGCAAGTGTATCACCGTGCCTCTGGCGGTACATGCATATAAAAAATCTTTGGCTTCACCATACATGACACAGGAGAGATGGCTGCAGTCACAAACTATACCCTCCAAAACAACCATGGAGGGTACAGAGCACCCCCAAAGAGCAGGACATCATGGGAACTGTGATGGGTCCTAAAAATGAATCATTAAAACTATAATTTTCATGCAACAGAAATGCAGTCTGTTGCTATCCTCTCATTATGAATCAATCACAGCCTTCAGCTAGACAGTGAATACCGTACCACAGAAATAACACAGGAAATATCCTTTGTTTTTTATGAATAATATAAGTTTGGGTGTTCGTGTAAATAGAAATACACTTTAAACTGTTACTCTGTTATTCTGAAATATCCTGCTTTCTTTGTTTACATAGAAACAAAGAAGTGTAATGATGAAAAAAGACACAGGCCCACCTAGTCTGCCCATTTGTCTAGTTATCTGCTAGGACATGCCCCCCAACAATCCCTGTGTCTGTCCCATGCCCCTTTGAAGTCCCACTGTTGCTCCTCCAAATAACCTCGTCCGGGAGCCTATTTCACTTATCCACCACCCTCTTTGTGAAATAGTACTTCCTAATGTTACCCTTGAACTGTCCCCCCTCAATCTGTTTATGTACAAACAATGTGTATCATGTATTTATATATTTATTTTTTAATGCCATAAAAGCCTTGAAAGCTGAAGGACTAATAAAGAAACTGAACTGAAAAATTCCAACGTTGATCTCAATTTTCTTCAGCAAAACTTTCACTATGCCTTATGTTAACAGAGACTGACATTTCGAGTCTTGTATAAAAATCTGATTTCTCATTTAGTGTTAGATCACCATATCAAATGGTTTAAGGATCTATAAACAGGATTTCCTATCTGCTCTTCAAGAGCTTTGCTGGGGTTTTACATTGAATCCCCTAGCCCAGATGTGACCACACAGCTGCTTTGCTTAGCGCTTCTCACAAGTCTTCATAACGGAAGAATCAGTTAAACAAGGCACAGACTGCACAGTTACACTTCTAATCAGTTGGAAACTCTCCTTTATTATATATATTCATATGTACAGTTCTGGCATCTGGCATTCTTGAGATCTTTGGGTGAGAGAGCTGCAAAGCCAATCTATTCACGTTTTTCTGATGCACCCAAAAAAGTTTTCAAACAGATGCTGACTGGGAAGAATGCAGCCACACCTCTATGAATCAATCCCATTTTAGATTATGGATTCACCATTTTATACAACATGCATAGAAAATAAACTGCACAAGATAATTAGGGGACACACAAAGACCAGAGACCAGAAATACACATTTTATTTCCATGGGTAAGAGGGGGCAGGACTGTAACTCATGAGTGTGCTATGAAAATCCTGCCCCCACACAAACAGAAATAATTGATATATTTGGACTCATGCCACTGTATGTTCAGTGTATACATAACTTTTGTTTAGAAAGGTTTTTGTTAAATTGTAAAATAGGATTATGATGAGAGTATCACACACACTCATATGAGTAGTTTTAGTGGTATACTGTAGTTGTGTTTACACACTAGACTCTTTTGGTTCTGTGAATAAAATGTAAGGACTTTTAATAAATATAACAGACACGTTTTGTGCTGTGACTCCGCTTCTGCAAAAGTAACGCGCAGCATCACATCTCTGCACTCGTTCTCTGTATTATATCATGTGTGCGCGTTGGTGGCTCACTCCTCGCATTAACACAAATAAGGGCCACTTAATTTACCACAAAGGATTTTAAAGTACTATGATGAGGAAAAAGAACAGAGTTGTGGTGGCAGTGCCCAGAAAGTTCAGACCCAAAAAGAAGGGAAATATGCTTACTTACATGAGAAGGCACATTATGAGAAACTGTAGTGTAACTACGTGTGCTTAGGAGCGGAGAGTTGATGTTTGTTTAATAGTAGAAATTATAAAATAGCCAGTAGCTGATCGACAATTGCACAAGGCAGGAAAGCGCTGCCCTAGAGAGAGTACCTGTAGCATCAAGTAAGAGTCCAAGACAACAGGGCTGCTTGAAAAATTTATTTTCGATGATCCATTACAAAATAGCAGTAGTTCAACAGTACAAGTAGGTGTCACAGTTTGCTCCTCACAGTCCAAGTGCCCCGGCGCACTGTTTGCTACAGCCTCATCAGAGGGTTATTTGCAATTGCAATGAATGAGCAAAATAAAAGTTGGTTTGAACAAAAAATCCACTGTTTTTGTGGGGAGAATCATTTCTGGTTTTGGTACTCAATCAGTTAAAATTTAAAACTGAGAGGAAAGCCGGCCCAGTGGCACTGAGGGTTACTAACATACTAAAATGCCAGCAGAATAGGCCTAACGGTCTTTCGTGCCTGCTCGTTTGGTCAGCCCCCACCCTGGGAGCTGAACTTGCTGCCCCCCTCGCCTTCTCTGGCTTCTCCCTTCCCAGTTCCGGATATTCTCACTGCACTGGATTTTGCTTCCAGATCCCTTCCCCTGTACCTGTCCCACCCCCTCTTGAAACCCTCCACCACCCTCTCAGTGAAGTAGCACATCCTCCTTTCTCCCCTGAATCTTTCCCCCTCCAGCTTCCACCCATGCCCTCTAGTGGCCCCCTCCTCCTTCCTTCGAAGCACCCTGACTGCTCCTCCCCTATTTACCCCCTTCATGTACCTGAAGACCTCTATCATGTCCCCCCGGTCCCTTCTCTCTTCCAATGTGTACATATTTAGCTCTTTGAGCCTCTCCTCCCATAGGTCCTGTCCCCCAAGCCCCAAATCATTTTGGCTGCCCTCCTCTGGACCCTCTCCAGGAGTTTAATGTCCCTCTTTAAGTGTGGCCTCCAAAACTGCACGCAGTACTCAAGGTGTGGCCTCACCAAGCAGTTATACAGAGGGATTATCACTTCCCTCCTTCTGGAGGTGATCCCCCTAGCGATGCATCCCAGCATCCTGTTGGCCTTGGCTGCTGCCCTCCTACAAGTCTCCGAGTTGTTCATCTTGACATCCACCACCACCACCCCCAGGTCCCTCTCAGCTAGAGACTTGTAGCATTTCCCCCCACAGGGTGTACACTTGGCCCAGCTTTCTGGTCCCCAGGTGCAGTACGTTGTATTTCCCTGCATTGAACCTCAGCTTCCACTTTCTAGACCATCTTTCCAGAGCCTCCAGGTCCCACTGTAGGGCCACCCTCCCCCATCCACCACCGCCCCCAGTTTTCAGTCATCCGCAAAGAGACTCATCTCACTCCTGATACCTGTCCTTATGTCAGAGACGTAGGTGTTGAACAGGAGGGGGCCAAGGACTGATCCCTGTGGGACCCCACTAATGACCCTCCTTGGGCATGAGACCATCCCGTCAACTACGACCCTCTGGGTCAGGTCCTGGAGCCAACTGTCTATCCATCTGATCATCTGGCTCCCCACCCCCATTTCTCCTAGCTTATCTAACAGGCCCTCGTGAGGAACAGAGTCAAATGCCTTGCTGAAGTCTAGAAAGAGGACGTCCACTGGTCTACCCAGGTCCAAGGCACTCGTCACCCAGTCATAGAACTCCACAAGGTTTGTCTGACATGATTTCCCTGGGATGAACCCATGCTGTCTATCGTCCAGGCACCCTGACTTTTCCAGGTCCCCCCTAGCCTCTCCTTGACAATGCCCTCCATCACCTTGCCCACCACCGATGTCAGGCTGACAGGCCTGTAGTTCCCTGCCACCTCCCTTGTGGATAGACACTATATGCGCCACTTTCCAGTCCTGGGGCACCTGCATTCCTTTGTGGCAAGTATTATTCCCTCCTCCTGCAGTCTCTCCTTGTATGGCTTCTCGTGCAAACCCCGCACCATTTTAATAGCCCTCCTTTGGACCGCCTCCACATTGTCAATGTCCTTGTGGAAGTGTGACCTCCAGAACTGGACAAAGCATCTCAGGTGGGGTCTCACTAGTGAGTGATATAGAGGCAAAACCACCTCCCTTATCCTGCATCCCAGCATCCTGCTCACCTTGCCTACTGCCCTGCTGCATTCCCCCCATCTACCTTAAGATCATCAGATATGATCACCCCAAGGTACTCCCTCTTGCTTGGTAACTGTAAGTACCTCCCCCACCATCTTATATACAGTCCCAGGGTTACCCCACCCCAAGTACATGTTTCTGCACTTTTTGGCATTGAAACCCAGATGCCACTCCCTAAATCACTCGTCTAGTTTCTCCAGATCCCTCTGCATTCTCTCCACTCCCTCCTGGGTGTCCACCCTGTTGCAGATTTTTGTGTCATCTGCAAAGAGGCACACCTTCCCTTCCAGTACCTCAGCAATTTCACTTATGAAGACACTGAAGAGAACAGGGCCCAGTACCAATCCCTGTAGTACTCCATTAGTCACTTTCCTGTCCTCTTGAGTGACTGCAGTTTACTACCACCCTTTGCCGCATATCTTTCAACCAGTTTAATACCCAGCTCACCACTCTCTCTAACCCCCAGGCTAAGTTTCTTTATGAGCCTCACGTGTGGTACAGTACCAAACACCTTGCTGAAGTCCAGATAGGCCACATCCACTGCCTCCCCTGATCCACTTCCCTAGTTACCCAGTCAAAGAAATCCACGGTATTTGTTTGACATGACCTCCCCCTGTGAAGTTGTGTTGCCGGTGGTCCTGCAGCCAATATGTCTCCACGTACTCCATCAGCCTCTCCTTCAACAGGGACTCCATTAACGTCCCCAATACTGATGTAAGACTGACTGGTCTGTAACTGTTGGCCTCCTCCATGCCGCCACTCTTGTGCAGAGGGACTACACTGGCCCTCCTCCATTCCTCTGGAACGACCCGTCTCCAATTAAGTGCTAAACAGCACTGTCAAAGGAGCGGCTAGCACTGTGCTCAGCTCCTTAAGTATCCTTGGGTGGATCCCGTCCAGCCCCATCGCCTTGTTCTCCTTTTAGGCCTTCCAACCCACAGCTGACTCTTTTTTGTAAATGGATCTGTCTCCCCCCAAGGTGCAGAGCAGAACTATGCTTTTAAAATTTTAGCTTTTCTTGGTCTTCCTCTCCACAGTCCCCTCCCCCATCTATTACTCTTCACTATACCACCCCTTGTCTTCCTTTTCTCACTCACGTGCCTGAAGAAAGTCATATCTCCATTCTTGACCTCCTGGGTAATCCTTTCCCCAGTTCGAGCATTTGCTGTCCTTACCCTCCCCTTCCTGCCTCCCTTTTGTTTCTCCAGAAATACCTCCCTTTCCGCCTCAGTTTGGGTCGTCCAGTACTTTCTGAAAGCTGTTTTTTTTTTTCTCCTTTACTATCTTAGGCACCTCCTCCAAGAACCCTAATGACCTTTTTCTCCTCCTACCCTTGCTTATTACCTTTAAATAGCTTGCTGTTACCTCAGTTATTCCCTTCTTTTTTCTATTCCATTGTGCCTCCACCCCCCATCCCTCCCTTCAAAGTATTTCCTAAGGCAGTCTCCCATTTCTCTAAAATCTCCTCTCCTGAAATCAAGGACCATCATCCTAGTGTTTTTTCCCCCCCACTGCTCAATCCTGTATGCTAAACCACACTGTACAATGATCCGACTTGAACCCAGGGGGCTATCCACTGTGATGACTGCTACGTTGTCCCTGTTTGTAAGTACCACATCCAGCACTACCCTGTCTCTAGTGGGATCTGTAACCATCTACCTGAGGAATGCCCCTTGCAGGGAGTCGAGGATGACCCTGCTCCTAGTCGTATCTGTGGCCAGGAGGTTCCAGTCCACATCTGGCAGGCTGAAGTCATCCATGATTACTACTTCCCCTTTGCTTACCATTTTGCCTGTGGTCTCCCCCGAAACTTTATCCAGTTCCACCCATGTTGCTAGCCTGTACATCACCCCCACATGTATAAAGGCCCTGGACCCGGTTTCTAAGCCAACCCAAAGAACTTCCAGCCTCTCTCTCTTCCTTGCTATGTCCTTGTATTTCCATGGCCTTTATACCTTCTCTTACATATAAAACACCCCCTCCTCTCCTCCCTGCTCTATCCTTACAGAAGAGGTTGTAACCCACTATGGCTACCTCCCAGCTGGTTGACAGTACACCAGGATTCTGTTATGGCCACCAGATCCAGGTCCACCTCCACAATGGTAGCCTCAAGGTCAGGAATTTTGTTAAACTAGGTTCCTTGCGTTGATGCACATGATTCTCCACTCCTTTTGTCCCTCCCTGCCACAGCTTTGCTCTCCCTCCCTTCCTTCCTGAATCCATCCTTCCCTTCCCGTTTCACTGATACTGCCCTTCTCCTTTTCCTCCTCCCTCTGCCCACCCTCCCTAGTATTTTTGCCAGCATCAGTTTCACATCTTGACCCTCAAGTCCCTTCCCCCCCACCCTTGGGGAATTTGTTTTCCTTGGGCTTTTCTTCACTGCTGCTCCATTATGTGGTGGTGGTGGTGGGGGGGCATTCACTACCTCTCTCTTTACTTCTACCTCTCCTCTTGGCTAGATTAAATGGCCACCAAAGTAGCATTTAAACTTTCCACCCAGGATTGCCGTTCTCCTCCTAAAGAATAGATGGCGACTATCCCATTTGTACAGGCCTTTATCACTCCAGGTAGTACCCAGTCCTCGATTAATCCAAACCCCACTTCCCTGCACCACGCCTTCAACCAGTTGTTGAAGACCATGGTACGATGTCTCTGCACCTCCCCCCGCCTTACACAGGTAGCTCCTCAGTGAAGGCCACCACACATGCAACGTGCTTCAGGCGCCTCCCCAGCTCCCTAAAGCTATCCTGCAACATCCTGGCTGCGTCCCCTTGCCAGGTCATTTGTCTCTAGATGAACAATGACATCCAGCTCCCCCTTCCACTCTGCTGCATTAGCAATCCTAAGGATCCGCTCCCCATCCCTCCGTGCAGAGGCACCAGGTAGGCACCTCACCGCCCTCCTTCCCTCCTGTGGTGTTCCTAAAACTATCCCCCTGGCAACAGAGTCCCCCACCAGGAGCTGTTTTCTCTTCTGCTGTGTTTCTCTTCCTCCCATCTTGTGGCCTCTGCTCTGAAGGACACCCACATCCTCCCTTGCCACTCCCACAGGTACCTCATCTTGGCAGTCCCGTTCCAACAGGGTGGCGAAAGAGTTCTTTAGTGGCACTGGCTGAGGAATGTGCTCCCCCACACCATCTTCCACGAGCCCGCCACAGTCCAGCCGGCCTTCTTTCAAGGCAACCTCTGAGGCAATGGCAGTGGACTTGGTGGCCCCTGGATAGGGGAAGAGGCCCTCCAAATCCTAGCCAACTTGACTCAAAGTCTAGAGACCTCCCCCCTCAGCCCAGAGAGGTGCACACAGATGGGGCAGCACCTCAGTCTCCAGAAGCTCTCCTTGAAGACTGCCGCCCCACAGCCACTGCACAGCACCACTGACATTATTCCAGAATAAACTCCCCTACTACCTGAAATTGAATGTATAACCTTACTCCCAATAGGGTGTAGCTTGATTTCTCTTCTTTTGTCCGGATTGCCCCCTGCTACTATATCCTAGTTAAGTACTAATTTACTTCCCCCTTTAAGCTTTTCTTTTCTTTTTTTTTTCCATTTCAATTTTATTGTTTTTTTGTCATTTACACCCGTCCCATTCTCAGGCACGAGCATGCGTGTGGAGTCACATGCATTGTCGAGACCTCCCAACTTGCGCCCCCTCCCACCTACACAACCACTGGACCTCCACCCGGTGGCAGCAGAACTACCGGGGGGTGACCTCCCCAAGAGAGGAGAGCTGACATAGGCTGCTCGATCCCACTCCTCCCTCCCCCACTGTGCCGGCACCCCAACGACCCAGGGTCATTCCCGAACCTGGGTCCCCAGCACAGCACGAGGTAAGGCATAGTGCCTCAACCCTCTGCGCCACCGGGCCAGCCTCCCTTTAAGCTTTTAAGCAGACTTTTACTTGCTTTTCCCCTTTGTACTCTAACTCTAGATATGGTGTTATTAGATTTCCCCGTTCCCCTTTAATCCCCTGTATTTCTACTCTAGTTATAGTTGGAGTACTTTCTATGCCTCCTTTACTTATTACCGTAAACCTAGGTTATTTGCAATTATATATTTGTATAATATACATACATATAAAAATACAAAAATATATAGGGGATACAAATAGCCTTACTCAAAATATGCAACTAATCTTCATGAGTGAGGGAGCAGGACCATAACTCATGAGTGGCAGAGCCACGAGTGAGTTATGACAGTCCCGTCCCCTCACAAATGGAGATAAGTTGTATATTTTGAGTAAGACCGTTGTGTATTCAGTTTATACAACATCAGTCTATAAGTTACACTATTTAAATCAGCTGTTTGTGTAGGGTTAACCGTTTCTCTTTGAATTCAGCAGCTAGCTTTAGAGCAGGACAAGACTACTGTGATGTCATCAGCATTGTGAAAGCTGCTCTCTGATTGGTCCTTAGGTAAAGAATAGCCATTATGACATATCTAACCTCCAGATAAATGTTTATCTGGAGGGAAGACAATGAGATAAACACATTTATATCAGGGAAAATTTATCACTACTGGTGTTGTATAAATATAGGATAAAGTATGGGTCTCTGTGTGTAACGAGAATTTACACACACACACACACACACACACACGAGGGTTTGATGCTACATAAACCCCAAGAGCTAAGCTCAAGGGTTTATGCATAGCATCAAACTCCCTAGGGTGTAAAATTGTGTTTATACACTGTTATTCATATTTGTTTATATAATTGCTGGGCTTCTTTTGCCTCAGCAATTATGTAAAATAAAAAAAGACTGCTGTGCCAGTGCAGTCAGATTACCTCAGCATCCGAGGTCCGCTTTAACTTTATTTAAAATATTTTTAGGGTGGTCAATCCGGTAGCTGTATGGAGCATTTCAACTAATTGTAAAAATTACTTACTGCTGAATGTCCATGGCAGTTTCTCTCTACTGTGGGTTTGTGGTGTCCTGTTCGGGAAGGATACAGTAAGCGAGGAGTTCGAGCATGCGCAGTGTGGGGAAAACTGTGAGCGTTTGCTGTTATAAACGCTCCTTTATAACGGCAA
Organism: Neoceratodus forsteri; assembly: GCA_016271365.2. Classification (NCBI taxonomy): domain Eukaryota; kingdom Metazoa; phylum Chordata; order Ceratodontiformes; family Ceratodontidae; genus Neoceratodus; species Neoceratodus forsteri. The sequence continues at coordinate 332,642,554 of CM057456.1, read as the reverse complement.
ATTACGCCACGGTTTCCCTATGGAAAAAGGGAAGACCATTAATTATATAGAGAAATAATGGATGGGTGGGGGTTATAATGAGGATTTTACACCCCCAGTGGCTGGGATGCCACACAAACCCGAGCGAAGCTCGAGGTTTGTCGAGCATCCTCCGAAGGTGGGTGTAAATCTGAGTTTAAAAAAAACCCACCCATCCTTTATTTTGTATAATTGCTGGGGATCTTTTTTTGCCACAGCAATTATTCAAAATAAATGGATTTGTTTTGAGCCGTGGACCGCTGCAACACGGTCTGTGGTGGCTCATAAACTACTGTTAGTTTTTAATTATTTATTTATTTATTTTATTCCACCATATCTAGGTTTTCTGTACCCAATGATCTTTTGTTTTCTTTAAAGAACTTACCGCCAACCGTGTGTCAGGGAAATGGAGCGGCGTTGAGGAGCACGGAACGGTGCAGGGAACAGGAAGGTTGCGGCAGGCGCATGCACCAAACTAGGGAAACCGGGTGAGTGTCTGTCGTTATAACCAGCTGGTTATAATGATAAAATTACAACCCGGTTTCCCTATGGGAAAAGACGGGCACCAGTTATATATAAATATCTATTTAACTTGTATCATCCAAATGTAACACCAGATCTCAATATTCCAGAACTCAGTGGGATGCTACTTCAGATGTTCTACCAGAACTAGAACACTGTGTCATGAAAGCTGGTTCTCAGCAACAGCCCAATTCTGGCTAAAAAAAAGACTTTCACTAAACTGCTTTTTTATTTATTTATTTTTAATATAAAGAAATCAAAAGCCCAGAAAGCCTACCAGACAGTGACAAACAAAATCACAGTGCCACGTAATTAACTGGCCACCATACAGCAATAAACCAGCAAATCCCGGTCACAAGGACAATCCCACAAAAGACACAAAAACTGGGTGTACATATTGAGAGCCTTCAGTCAGTTCTCATGTCTTATGCTGCAGCCCCTGCACCATTTTGGATGCCCTTCTCTGGACATTCTCCATCCTGTCAATGTCTTTGCGTAGGTGCAGCCTCCAGTATTGCATGCAGTATTCTAGATGGGGTCTAACCAGTGTCTTATAGAGGGGAAGCATTACCTACCTCCTACAGCTAGTGATACCCCTACCAATACACCCCAGCATCATTTTAGCCCTTCCTACTGCTTTTGTTGTCTGCTTAGAGGTTTTCAGGTCATCTGTGATGATGACCCCAAATCCTTTCTTCCCTGTGGTAGTCAGCAATCCCCCAGCCTATAGCTTGTCACTGGGTTCCTCTTCCCCACATACATGTTTTTGCATTTCTTTGCGTTAAAACTCAGTTGCCACTCTTCAGACCATTTCTCCAATTTTTCCAGCTCTTTCCTCATCCTGCCCACCCCTTCTGGGTCATCAACTCTGTTGCAGATCTTGGTATCGTCTGCAAACAGGCAAACCTTACTCTACAGTCCATCCGCTATGTCACGGATGAAGATATTGAAGAGAACTGGCCCTAGGACCGAACTTTGAGGAACCCCACTTGTGACATGCTTCTCTTCCGACTGGGCACAGTTTACCGCCACTCTTTGCTTTCAGTCCTTTAACCAGTTCCTAACCCGGCTGAGCACCTTTGGCCCACCCCAAGTCTACCTAGCTTGTTTACCAATCTTCTATGTGGAACAGTATCAAAAACTTTACTGAAGTCAAGGTAGGCTATATCAACTGCGCCCCCTTGATTCACCTCCCTGGTCACCAGTCAAAGAAATCTATCAGATTTGTTTGACAAGATCTTCCTGCTGTAAATCCGTGTTGTCTAATTCCAACAGTAGCACGCTCTAAGAGTGTGCTAGTTTTGGAATTTGTTTAGAGTTTGAGAGGAGTGTGGTACTCCTGTAGCATGCTCCCTTTAATCGAATTTGAAACATGGGGAAGAGAAAGGGTTATGCTGGATTGGTCCAATAGCATCAGGTGACCATGGATTACTTCTCAAGTATATGGTTGCTTGAGAATTAATCCATGGCACTGTACCTACTAATTCTCTTACCCAGGTTAGTTTCCTGTCTATCCTGAAACTGTTGCAGTACCACAAGTTGCGACTGCAACTGTATTTTGCACCTGCCGTAATCTTTGTGTCTTATGATCTTTGCGTTGCTAACTGTACAGTATAACTTGATCTCCAACTGAAATTATATTTTCACCATGTACTATTGATGTCCGTCTCCGTTACTGTGCAATTCTGCCACTAATTTTTCACAATATGCTACCGTTTCCCTTCTCTCAGGACTCCTCCTGATGAATTGTGCATTTCTGCTCCCGATGCAACTCTATGCTGTATTGTACGCTTTCAGAAATTGTACCTGGAACGACTGTAATAAGCATTGTGTTATCACGCACCCACCCAATGTTGCCAAAGTAGCATGTCACTACACAAGCAAGTAGACCTGCGGTGGCAGGAGGCGGGGGGAAATCAATGAAGTGTTACAGTATCATCTTCCCAGAAGTGTGCAGTTCAACTCACCCAACTGTCTTTCTAGTCTCACTGGCAGCACTGTGCAGTTTCAAGGCAAAACGTTAGTATGTTCTTCCTAAGGTCGAAGTACGTGTATGCAAAATGTGGTCTTCTCTGTGCGGACGAGTGCTGCTTCTATGAAGTTCTATGTGGAAATGCAGAAAGGCTCTCTGAAAGGCAGTCACAATCCTAGCATTTCCAACTGGAAATGCTATGTCACTCTCCTGCAGTTCCGTATATGGCCGTGCGGCAGGGTGGTAGCAAAGACCGTTTACCTGACTCTGGTTGGGGCGGGGCACAGAGTCTCCCGATCAGCCATGATGACTTGCAGAGACTGTTGAAAATGGTCTGGAAGCCAGCACTGAGGGCAGTCTGAAGGGGTCCTTAATAGAGCTTTAGCAGAGACGACCACATGCCATCCAGACTCGGATGTCACTGGCCAGAGGTGTCTCAACTTGCTGTGCTTTGTAGGCTGTAGCTCAGTTGGAGCATGGGTAGCACTCAGGAAGGACCTCTATGGGCAGACTCTGCAAATTTGCGTTTTTTAAACAGCAAGGAGGATATTCTTTAAAAACAAAATTCAATATGTAATCAATAACCTATGACAGGGTGTGCTGTTATTGGGGATTAATCAACAGCCCGGGTGTGTTAATGCCACTTTCTATCTTGGAGAGGACTAGAGCTGGAAGAGAAAGGAGCAGGACAAAGGTAGTGATGAGAGAGAAAGCAGCAAGGGGACTGGGGGTAGAAGGAAGGCAGTGGTGGTGGTGGGGGACTCGAACATGATTTTGGGAAGGGGATCTCTAATAAAAATCATTCCCAGCAACCAAAAAGGACTTTAAAAAAATAAGTCATTCTTCATCACCTAAAGGATAAAATCCTTCTGGAGTGTGGTGGGGGAAGAGATAATCTTTATATGGTGGAGATCTCTGACTAAAAAACATGCCTGGCAACTGAAAATTGCTTCAAGCAGTAGTATCGGTTAGTGACCATGTGATTTTTTTTTTTTTTTTTTTTTTTATTATGGAGCAATAATGTTTGGCTGGCAAAAATATCAAGATACCTCGTTTTCTCTTATTCCTGAACCAAGATATGGGATTTGGAAGTTTTTAAATGTCCCCACTCCTGTGGCATGCCCATCATGAAAAATGAAGTATCTTGGTAAAATGTTGTGCTGTTTACCATCAGAAACATGTGGTAACACCATCCTAACACATCCACATTATGACTCTAGCATGCACATTTAACAGGTAACCTCAATGGAAGATTTTTAAAAATAGCGATTGGCGGACATCTTTAATGACACGAGTCATTAATTACAAAATTAGCTGTATAAGGTGTGTTAATACCCGAGAAAACTAGAAATGAACTGAGCATGAATCAAAGGATTTCAGAAATACATTTTCACTCCAAAAAAAAAAAAAAAGAATATATAATGATTTATTTTGCCAGCTATCGAATACTGCTGCTTTAAAAAAAAAAAGTAATGATCAGGGGTTGGGGGCTGTGAAGCTCACGCAAGATGTCCGCTTGAGGTTAGGGCGCTGCACTGTACTTCGGAATAGAAGGCTTAAATTTGCAAATTTTGAGAGCCCGTGATATTGAAAGCAACTTCCATGGACATCAGAAGATCCTCATAGACATTATTTGTGGTCTTATTTTATACATTTATGCAGTGCCTGTTCAGTTATTTGTTGAAAGTGCCTGGAGGATTCGACATCCCAAGCCCTCCAATTAACGTTTCCCAAAGGCATCATTGGCAGGAGGGGGGAAGGCTAAGCAGGGAGAAGAGGTAGTGGAAGTGGAAATCACAGCAGAGAGAGTGAGGGAAGACCTCAGGTCCCTTAAGACGGAGAAAGCACTGGGGCCGGATACATTACATCCCAGAGCGCTGAAGGAACTTGCGGATGTCCTGGAGAAACCCCTGGCGGAGCTTTTCACCATCTCACTGAGGATAGGGTGGGTGCCCCAGGACTGGAAGGTGGCGCATGTAGTGCCTATCCACAAGGGGGGGGGTCAAGGGAGGTGGCAGGGAACTACAGGCCTGTCAGCCTGACATCGGTGGTGGGCAAGGTGATGGAGGGCATTGTCAAGGAGAGGCTGGGGGGGGACCTGGAAAAGTCAGGGTGCCTGGACGATAGATGGCATGGATTCGTCCTGGGGAAATCATGTCAGACAAACCTTGTGGAGTTCTATGACTGGGTGACGAGTGCCTTGGACCTGGGTAGACCAGTGGACGTCCTCTTTCTAGACTTCAGCAAGGCATTTGACTCTGTTCCTCATGAGGGCTTGTTGGATAAGCTGGGAGAAATGGGGGTGGGGAACCAGATGATCAGATGGATAGGCAGTTGGCTCCAGGACCGGAGTCTTAGTTGGCGGGATAGTCTCATCCCCAAGGAGGGTCATTAGTGGGGTCCCACAGGGATCAGTCCTTGGGCCCCTCCTCTTCAATGCCTACGCCTCTGACATAAGGACAGGTATCAGGAGTGAGATGAGTCTCTTTGCAGATGACTCAAAACTGGGGGCAGTGGTGGATGGGGAGGAGGAGAGGGTGGCCCAATAGGGGGACCTGGAGGCTCTGGAAAGATGGTCTAGAAAGTGGAAGCTGAGGTTCAATGCAGGGAAATGCAAGGTACTGCACCTGGGGGCCAGAAACCCGCCAAGTGTACACCCTGGGGGGGGGGAATGCTACAAGTCTCGATGGCTGAGAGGGACCTGGGGGTGGTGGTGGATGTCAAGATGAACAACTCTGAGACTTGTAGGAGGGCAGCAGCCAAGGCCAACAGGATGCTGGGATGCATCGCTAAGGGGATCACCTCCAGAAGGAGAGAAGTGATACTCCCTCTGTATAACTGCTTGGTGAGGCCGCACCTCGAGTACTGCGTGCAGTTTAGAAGCCACACTTAAAAGGGACATTAAACTCCTGGAGAGGGTCAGAGAGGGCAACCAAAATGATTTGGGGCTTGGGGACAGGACCTATGAGGAGAGGCTCAAGAGCTAAATGTACACATTGGAAGAGAGAAGGGACGGGGACATGATAGAGGTCTTCAGGTACATGAGGGGTAAATAGGGGAGGAGCAGTCAGGGTGCTTTGAATGAGAGGAGGAGGCCACTAGAGGCATGGGTGGAAGCTGGAGGAGATTCAGGGAGAAAGGAGGAGGTGCTACTTCACTGAGAGGGTGGTGGAGCCATGGAATCGCTGCCTAGGGGGGCTGGTGGAGGCAGAGGCGGTGGAGGGTTCAAGAGGGGTGGGACAGGTGAGGGAAGGGTTCTGGAAGCAAAATCCAGTGCAGCGAGAATATCCGAACTGGGAAGGGAGAAGCCAGAGAAGGCGAGGGGGGCAGCAAGGTCAGCTCCCAGGGTGGGGGCTGACCAAACGAGCAGACGCGAAAGACTGTTAGGCCTATTCTGCTGGCATTTTAGTATGTTAGTAAGATGTCCAATATGCTGTCTTTGTTCCTTTTATTGCTTGTCCTGTTTTAACGTGAAAAGTCTCTAATAAAAATCTGATTATTGGGGACGCCAGAGAGCCAATCTCCAGGCAGGAAGCATTTTCAGAATGCTCTACATTTCAGCTCACCTAAATTGATTGAAATATCAGTTTTCACTGTTCTAACTTTGGAAATTCTGTGGGAAATAGCTTCCTCAACTCACCAGCTTCAGATCAATACTTCAAATAATATGGTGAGACAAGAAAACTCCATTCCTGCAGCTGTTAAACTCAAAGCTGGAAAAGCAGACAAGGCCCCTGCTCCCTTGTGGTCTGGAACCACTACTGCAATGGAAACAACAACGTGTTCACCGTGGCTGCTGATACTCGCTGCAATACAATCAATGGATTCTAAATTACAGATAGTTTTGATGAGGCTGGAGACACACGATGCAGTACTCACGGCTCCATTTATAGCAGCACAGGATTCCATTAAGCGATCAGCAGCTACCCAGATGATTGCCGAGAAGACAACGCAGGAAACTAAGCAACACCGGGGATCTGTAGAGGCCTGGAGGACCGTGACTTATATCGGAAGCCTGCAGCGCCTGGCATTACCAGAAGGTGCAGAGAGACGGGACTTGTTTTTGCCTCTTTGCCCTAAATAGCCCCTACTCCACACACCACTGTGCCCTATATCAAGCAATGAACCTCACCTCACTTGACTATCGCAGGCTAACTCACTGCTCAAAAATTATGGCCATGCATTGGTCTCAGCGGCTCCCTTCCTACCTCTCCGACATCTTAAACCCTAGTGCACAATCATACACACTCAGAAACTCAGACTCCAGGTCCCTAGCTGTCCCATACCAGTCTACCTCCACAGGGCAATCAGGGTTCAGCTACCTCATTCCCTCGCTATGGAACTCCTTCCCAGCTAACATTCGTCGCTTCACCTCCCTGTCGCACCTAAACTCCATGCTCCAAGATCATTTCATCCCTACCTGTACTTGTGTCTAGGAGCCTACCAACTACTAGGTAACTCTCTGGAAATGTTGGCACTTAGCAAATTTGTAATTCATCAGTATCTAACTATTGTCCACTCGCCTTATACTGTCTCTCGTATGGCTCAAAACTTAATTTTGTTATACACTTGCTGTATGTAACTGTGCTACCAACTGCCACACTCAATCCTGTATGTAGTGGTTTCTGAACCAAATGTTAGTGATCTTCCACAATGTATTCACTTGTCAATCCTGACTTCAAGTGCTTTCTCATACCATACGTACTGTGGTTACCAATTTGTCTCTCTCAAGCTACTACTGACATGTAACCAGATCCTAATGTTACTATTTCTCCCACTATGTATTTTCTTGTCTATACTGTGTAAACTGTTTTCTTATGTTCTCCACCCCCCAGGACGCATCTGTAATCAAGCAGTACTCTGCTCAGTATGCCTTCCTGGTAAAACGCTTAAATAAATAAATACATTTTAACTCCAGTCTACCTTCAGCCCCAACTGGACTTACTCATTGTTTGGAAGCCCAGGATGAAGGACCCAGGTTGAATATCTGTCTCACTTCTGCTCTTAGAAAGCTTAACAGTGCGGACGACATCAGACTACAGATAAATCTGGGGTAATCAATCCTTTACCTAGGTGGCAATGTTTCTGGTAATCCCTTTACATAGCGTAGAGTAATAGACTTGGGGTTCTTTGCATTACTTTTTACTCTGGACATAGATTACCTGAATAAAGTAACTTGTAGCTGGCATGATGGATGGGGACTTTATTGGACACCACCCGGAGTGAACTCATACACAAAACCATCCTACCAGTTCTGGACTATGCGGATGTCATCTATGGCACAGCTCCTACCTCTTCCCTCTCAAAACTTGACGTCCTGCACAATTCTTTCAGTCATTTCGCCACTGCCTCCCCCCCACTCATCACTGTCTCCTATATTCCAAATTATCCCTGACACCACTCTCGCAAAGGAGGACCGCCCACAGTGCCTCCCTCATAGCTAAATATTGGCTTGCCTCCCTTCTCCCCTCTCTCCAGCCATCTCCCCAGGCTACTCACTCCACCACAGACACGCACGTACTTTTCACCTCCCATGCCCCCCTCCCCATCTCTGGGCAAGCTGCCTTTTCCTACCGGCTCCCTCTCCTTTGGAACAACCTCCCGCCCACCCTACACCAGGCGTCCTCCCTATCAGCCTTTAAACTCCTCCTCAGGCTCTTCCCTCCCCCTCCCTGCCCAAGATGCTCATCTGAACCCTCCTCAACTCTGGCCTAGCCTACCCTCAGTGGCCCCTTTCAGGTATATATTATTGCACACGCCAGCCCCAAACCACACAACCACCTACCTGCCGTACTTTCACCGTGTTAGTCTAGCACACTCTGGACAACCACTACTTGTAAATATGTCTACATATACACACACTTGTAATACACCATAAATACAATTTGTTAGAAATGAAATGTCCCGATGTTCTTCTAATCGTCTGTTCTAGCAACAATTGTTACTTTACTGCTTACTACTATGAAATGTCCTTATAATGTACCATTCGTCTGAAACAAGATATTGTTTGTACTTCTCTTTCTTTTTTTTTTTTTTTTATTCCTTTTTTCCTGGGGGTCCTCCGTCTCCCATCCACCTAGTCACGGCCCCCGGAGCTCCCACCACCTGCCTATTTGCCGCCCCTCCCGGTCACCCCCGGCTTTCCCCCCAGAGGGCGGGGCCGCGGCACTGGTGCCCCAATTCCAGTGCCGCGGAACCAGTAACTAGTTGGGAGTGCGGCGGCAGGGGTGAATTGAAGCCCGGGGAGGCTTCACCTAGACGGAGGACCTCCCTCCTTCTTTTTCCCTTGCTTCTCCGAGGCGGGACGTGTACGACGCCAGGCCCACCCCGCCTCCTCCCCGATACTAGCGCGGCAGCGTGAGAGCTCCCAGCCTCCGCCAGGAAGTCCTCAGCGCTCCGGTGCTGCCCCTACCCTCCCCAGAGGACAGCAGTCCGTGGGGCGCTCGATCCCTCTCCCCTGGCCAGCCCTCCAGCATTCAGGGTCCGTTCCGAACCGAAGTCGCAGGCGTCCTGGCCAAATCACCGCTGTGCCGGCGGGCCGGCACTTCTCTGCTTTCTAACAGTGTACACCTTGTACCCGGGTCGCACCTGGAAACGAGCCTCGGCTCAGTGTGCCTTTCCCGGTCACCAATTTTAAATAAATAAATAAATAAATTATTGTGGAAAGGATAATGATGCCTGTCAGTCTGGTCCATACGGTAGGTTAACCTACTTTTCTGCATACTGTTCCTTCCAATCTGCTTAAGCTAGAGACACTTATTCTCCCCCTAATTATTTACTATAATGCTACTGTGATTAGGGATGCCTGTTAACCTACCTGTTTAAATATCAAGTTTTACAATAAATCTGATATGTTATTGGGGTATGGGTCTGAATGTACCTTATTTCTACTTCTTTCTTGCTGAATGTAGTTCTTGTTCTGGAAACAGTAACTTTACCTATGTCTTTTTGATATATGGATAATCAGCAGTCTGTTATGACTGTATTATACTGCCTAATTAAATTCTACCTTTGAAGGACTTTCCACGGCCGCTGAGATGGCTGGCATTTTCAGGACATTATATTAGAAAAGTTGGATATCCCCCCCACTATTAAAGATTGAGGGTTTAAAATGTGTATATCAACAGTACGTATGGCAATTATTCCTTGCTATGCCTATTACACACATTTCCTCATACAGGGTATGTTTTATGTACGTAAAATACTAAACAAAAAAAAAATCTGATTACAAAAAAAAAGAAAATCCCGAGGCAGAATGGGGGAACCAAAATAAATGGAAAGATAAACTGCCACAGGAAGGTGCAAAAGTTAAAAGTGGTCCTGGAGCCCTGACCAAAATGTCTGCATCGCATTGAGCTGAGGCTGCACAACACGTACCAGCTCAGGAAACCCTTCAAAGCCTGGGCCTGAAAATCAATCGACCAACTTCTATGGTCACTGGCCTGGCAGATAAATACAGTATGATACTCTCACTAACGGAGTTGTGCTGGAAACCAGTCTGGATTCTGTAAAATATGAATCAGTAGAAACCAAAAAATGAGCAGAGGCCACTATGGGAGCGACAGCCAATGTACTTAAAGAAAACACACACTTCCAGATCAGAATCACAATGCTAGGAAACCAGACCAGAGCTCAAAACATCAGGCTGGTCAGCCTGCCTGTGGCAGCGAGGGGGGACCATCGCCCCTTATTCCTCTGGAAAGGGCTAAGGCAACAGCTTAAAAATAGGGTAGAGTAGCCAAGGCCAATGACCAAGAAGAGTCAGCTGACACATTAAAAGGTAGGGCAAATGTGCAGACTTGATGGCCCTGGCGGTCCTTATCTGCCGTCAACTTCTATGTTTCTATGTTATGCTTCCTGGGGACAAGATGATATAAGACCCTTCACTAAACAAAAACCATACCAAGTGACACTAAGGAGTTGTCCAGATAATCCAGAAGCTCCACTAACAGTTGTGATGGTGCTGGATGGAGATGATTCCCAGGATTTCATTTTGGCACTAACCAGGCAAAAAGGCACTCTGCTACAGGATGGGTAACCCGTGAGGGTTTTATCCCATATATTGTACGATGCACCAAAACAAGAAGCATTTTGATGGGGTACGTGCCACGCTACAAGAGGTAAACGTGATGCATGGCATAGTCTCCCCAGCCCATGTGAGGATTGAACATTGTGGTAAAGTGTACCTTTTTACCAACCCAGCAGACTTGAAGTGGGTATAGAAGTATGCACAGCCAGACTGCAGGGAGGAAAAGGTGGCAATTCGGCCCAGGAGGACGATGTTTGATGGCCAGGACAGACTCCAGTTTTAAAGTTATGGACTCAGGTATCGGGGTTAGGTCATGGGTTAGCCTGCTCAACGAGACTCTTCCCAAAGCAATATTTTGAACTTTACTTAGTCATGTTTTGCGAGAAACTTCCTCTTTTTTATATAACACTAATGTGTAGTTTCTCTTTCCCAAACTTCTACATTACTTATACTTGTTCAGCATCAGTTTTATAATGTTTTCGCTCGAGGGCAATTAACTGAACAATTTTGCACATTTTAAGCGCCAAATGAGATATTTTTCAGGGAATCAGCAGAGCTGTGATCCATTTGGGATACACACCGTCAGGCGTGTTAACTTCAGGAATACAAAACGAGTAACTTTATACTCTACTGTGGAGGCAGAGCCACTGCTGAACTTTTGGCATTATAGCCATGCAGCTTATGGTCTCCATCATACAGCCATCAATTTACAGACATGCTATGGGACAGTCTTTACTTTTCCCCCTAAAGATGTATCTTTATTATATAGATACTAACATACTAAAATGCCAGCAGAATAGGCCTAACGGTCTTTTGTGTCTGCTCGTTTGGTCAGCCCCCATCCTGGGAGCTGACCTTGCTGACCCCCTCTCCCTCTCTGGTTTCGCCCTTCTCAGTCCCGGATATTCTCACTGCACTGGTTTTTGCTTCTGAACCCTTCCCCTGTACCTGTACCTGTCCCACCCCTCTTGAACCCCTCCACCAGCCCCTGGGCAGCACATTCCATGGCTCCACCACCCTCTCAGTGAAGTAGCCCCTCCTCCTTTCTCCCCTGAATCTCCCCCCTTCAGCTTCTACCCATGCCCTCTAGTTGCCCCCCACCAACTTCGGAGCACCCCGACTGCTCCTCCCCTATTTACACTCTTCATGTACCTGAAGACCTCTATCATGTCCCCCTGGTCCCTTCTCTCTTCCAATGTGTACATATTTAGCTCTTCGAGCCTCTCCCCATAGATCCTATCCCCCAAGCCCCAAATCATTTTGGTTGCCCTCCTCTGGACCCTCTCCGGGAGCTCAATGTCCCTCTTTAAATGTGGCCTCCAAAACTGCATGTAGTACTTGAGGTGCGGCCTCACCAAGCAGTTATATAGTGGGAGTATCACTAGATCTGGTTCATAAAGAGTGGCACTCTCAGTGTACTCTGAAAGTTTGCGATAATCTATATTCAGATGTCCTGCTGTATGTATGTATGTATGTATGTATGTATGTCTTTCCTGCAACAATAAACATACAGTATTAAACAAAAAAAAAAAAAAATATAATCCTTTTTCTTCACTGAGTGATAAAATTTTGGGAGTGGTGAGGAAGAAATGGTCATTACAAGGAGGGCTAAAAAATTCCTTTTTCCTCACTTGGGGGAAAAAAATCTTGTGGAGTGGTGAGGGGAACGTACCACACAACCTGTCAAGCAGTTCCTCTGAGGGAAAGAGTGGTGGGAATGTCTAAACTGTGTTCCTGAACTACTCTACAAATCATTACATATTTTTTTCATTTAGTATGTAAAAAGATACATTTTACCCAGAAAATGTACCTAGTACCCCCCACGTTTTCAAAGGAAATATACCTTCAAAGCCATTATTTCTAGCCCTGATGTTTTCACTGCTAATGCAGCTCCCAGGAGCAAACAAGATTTCAATATGGTATTCAGAAAATGGAGTCTCCCAAGATAGTTAAGAGAACACTACGCTCCTCAGAAGGAAGGTACCAATCAGCAAAATCACAAGCAGAGTGTAATTTCAGATCTACTTACTTATCCGTAATCTTTATTTATATCTCGTTGATCCTGCGACATCCCCCCAACCCCGGCAACTATTCTCCCAGAGTTCCCCGTTTACACTAACAGTACCAATCTACAAAAGAAAAGTACTTTCCTTGGCTGACTGGTACCAATAACATAAACATGATAATGCACTGTATAAGCGAACAGCATGTACAATATGCCTACAGGCATACAGATTTCCCTTGCGGCTTAGCCTGTCATGTGCATCAGAGGGCTGGTCGCGGGGGACTCTGGGAGAATAATGGTCCGTTGGGGTCTCATGATCAACCAGATACAGACAGACAGATCTGTAACGATTACAGACAAGCAAGTGGATCAAAAACTACACTCAGCTTGCAATTTTGCTAATCAGAACCTTCCTTCGGGGGAGCAGAGAGTGCCCCTTTAACTAGGACTTCTACCAACTAAAACAAAAGCGTATAAAAGGAATGGAAATGGAGTTAACTTGTAACAAACGGGACAGGAGTCAACAGGAACCCGGTTCCACCACCTCTTAAAACATTTTATGACAGTTCCACCACCTCTGTTATCTTTCCCTATTGACTTCTATAGGAGAGTTCCACCACCTAGAAATCCAGTAAACAAAAGCATTCCTACTCTTCAAACATTGGAAACAATTTCTTAATATGTTTTGATGGCTCAGTCATGCTGAATCAGCTATCTGTATATGCGCATGCTTGTGTACACGCTCTTATCACCCTGGTGGGTTACCAGATTGTGGAAGCATGTAATGGATTATAATTAGTGAAAAGGCATTAGGAAAGCCAGCTTAAGATTCATGCTCTGGACCGAATACGATTCTTCCCACTAGCTCATCTAGCTACGTGCGAAGCTGCAACCACCACCCCTTTAGGTCAGTAAACAGTAGCTGTTTGCAAAAGTGCTGCCTCTTGAAAAACTTCCAGATCTGCCTTCCATTACTTCAGTGAGTAACAGCCCGATTACCCAGTAAAGGTACACCTCTGGTGATTTTATTCAAGGGATCAAGCCAAGTCTGTGTTTTGGGGGAGTCTACTGCTGCTTTACAGCCATTCTCATCTACAATGTACTTTTCAATACCTGAAAAGTGCACCAATAAAAGGAACCGTTTGCACTGAATATCTATGGATGGTGAGTATCTCCATTTTCATGTGGGAGAAACAGTAAGTCACCTCCTTTTCAACTCTGTTCTCACAATATTAGTATAAAGAGGAGAACAACAGTATTTTTGAAGATGCTTTCTGCACTTTGCTTGAATCGGTTTATGGACTCAACTACAAGGCGGGCCTCTGAAGCAGCGCACTACTTCCTAATTACAATCGCACCATAAAATGGTAAACAAGCGCTGGTCCAAAACTGTTTTCCTACATTTCCAAGACCCTTGGGTAGGCAGCACTTTGGCAAATCCTGCCCATCCCAAAGGTCTCCATTTCTGATTACATATGGTGATGAATGGAACTACAGGAACTGCCCGCAGGGCTCTCGGGGACACGGGTGCCTGCATCCTTTATGCACAGATCTGGGGTCAGGATGCTTGGAAATTCTTGCAGAAAGTCCCCAAGACACTTACTGTAGACCTCAGACCAGAGTGGTTGAACAAGGGTGCTCCTTAACAGACGATGTGAGTGCTGTGGAGGAGTCCTCGCAGCAGGGCTATGCTTCATGCTATATTTTATCTTACTAAAGGTATGCCACCGGTTTCATAACTATGCCTTGCCGGATTCTTTGTGTGGCATTCTCTCTCTTCTCGGCAGTGGTTTCCTGTGTTTTCTGTCCCCACAGGTGTATCATGGAGGTGGCGGTGGTGGTTGCTCTTGTATCGCGGAGGACGGAGCGGCCCTTCAGAAAGATCGAGAACCAAGAGCCAAGCTGTGGGGAGGCGTGCGAGTTGACGGAGCAGGGTGAAGCGGTAACTGGAAGACGCCGACTAGGTCGACAGAAGGAGCATACGAAGGAAAAAGGAGAGATTTGGGTCTTGCTTTATTAATTTAGGGCTGAAGCTGTGGTTCTGTAACAGATATTATCTAAAGGGATATAAAAACTTTTCCTGTTGTTTTTATTGCTCTACTTGTGTGTTTTTATCCATTTTTTTTGTCCCTCTTGATCTGTTTAGATCCTGCTCCAGTGTTGTCTTATTTTCCCTTTTTAAACGCTGAAATTTTTGTTTGTTTGTTTTTTTGTTTTAGGCTGTTTTTGAATTTTCCTGGGCTTGGACAAGTCACGTGTGCTTGACCAGCCTATAGTCTGTTAGTCTTCTTCCCCTGGGCATTTAAGGCGCATGCGTGGCGTCCTCCTCAGATGCCTTTGCGTTCATAGAGGAGAGAGGTTCACGGCAATCTTACTTGGGATTACTAGCTACAGCTATTCTTTGTCCTGATTTTACTATCGCTATAAGGGAAAGACATAATATTCGTACTCGACCCGTTTGTTGATTACCCGATTTGATTAGTATGAACCAATAAGGGCAGCAAAACAGCGGACAACGGCTAAGGCTAAGGAAGCCCAAACGTATGATTTAACAACTGCTGCTAAAAGTAAGGGAAAATTTTATTTTTTTCTGATTTATAAGATTATAAAAATGTTATGAGTCTTTGCAGGGTTTTATTTAACTGTAAAAATTGATTAGCGTTTTGCTCATAAAAGTTCTAAAATATTGTGAAAATGCATAGCCTTGCCTCACTGTGTTTAACAAACATGACACTTCTAGAAAACCTATATATAGAGAATAATAGATAGGCAACTGTGTGTTATGAATATTTTTTTTTTTTTTTTTTTTTACACACCCAAGGTGTGTGATGACCCATAACCTCGAGAGCGAAGCTCGAGAGGTTTATGAGGTCATCACACACAGGGTGTGCGAAAAAAATCCATATACACACAGTTGCTTATTTTTTATTTTTTATAATTACTGGTGCAGAGTTTGCTTAGTGTCTCAGTATATCTGCTATTAATACACACACACACACACACACACACACACACACACACACACACACTTTCTCTTTCTCCCTTGCTCTGTCAGACTAACCTTTTTTTTTTAAACTGTCAGCTGTGGACTGGTACTGGGGTCCGTCCAGCATTCAGCTTGGAGTCGACGACTGCATCTCCCGATCCGGAGACACGGCGGGATCAACCAGATAGTCATTTTGTATTTGGAAGGTGGGATCAACCAGATAAAATAATACAAAATCAAATAAAGATGGGGAGGGTGGTAAATAAAATCGGCTCGTCGGCAAGCGGAAGCGAGCCGCCATTTTCAAACTATTCAGCCATGCACTGACAGAGCACAAGCCAATGAAAAGGCCAGAATTCAGAAGTGACACACAAAGGAGATAGGTGGTTTCGCAAATGCCGTAATAACTCGTTTTCAAGTTATTACGGCGTTTTGAAGAGCCTTGAAAACCGTTTGATAAAGGGGGTCACCAGTAATTATAAATCCTTTCTGTATAGTTAGTATTGTCCCAAGGAAAAAAGTGCTAATCAATTATTTAAAACCCTGCTTTGACATATGATTGTGAGTTTGTAATTTGTTTTTGAGGGGGGAAAAATTATTAGGATTTCAGAAAGACCAACTTCTGGATTTTTTTTTTTTGTTTTATTATTGTTTTATAGTGCCAAATTACCGTACTGAGAGAGTGTACCAGCGTGGTGCTAATGAATATTGGGACTATAACTGGGATTATCTTTATCGCTTATCAAATGTGGTGGAACTCGGAACTTTTACAAATATCAAGGGGAACTTACGGATACTAATGGACATTAGCGGGATTCTCGTTGAGATACTGAAGATTTCCATCTCATATGTTCTAACGCCACTAACGTTATATATGCCATAAATTTTTGATAGTATTAGATACATGTGCCTTGCTTGCTTCTGCCGCTCCCTATTTCTCCATCATTAAGATTCTGAGAGAGATGTCGAAGGGGGGTCTGAGGAGTTTAAACCATGACAGCTGTTCCTTTCCATAAGAATAATACAAAAAGTTACGGATATGGACATGGTGGTCATGCTGATGGTGGTTTATCTTTAAATATTCATAGTCTCTGTTCCCAGTCACTCTTTTAAGAAGTTATAAGACCGATATAGCTCTATTGGATGTTTGTGTCGATATTTGTATTTGCTGTACCTTTTGTATTTGATTTTGCATTTGAGCAATTATTTTTATGACCGTGTTTGAGGTTGTGGTCTGTATTTAATCACATTCAATCTACCTAAAAAGAAAGGGGAACTTACTTAATTTATCTAACTTATCTAAATTATCATATGTATACCCGTAGCAGTAAGATGGTGGCTAAAAATAACAGGGGTGTGAACAAGCAGAACAAACTGTCAACTGACCACTCAAATCGGAATCTGAAGGTTAAAGGGGGTAAGGGGGTTAACAGTAAAAGTAACTGCTGTGTATACACATAAGATTTAGTTATTATGGCTTCGACCCCTAAAGAATTTAAGGAATCTGAATCTGAAGGAGCCGCTTCATCTTCCTTTCCCCATTTTTCTATAAAAGAACATGATGTACAAAATCACGGATTAATTGATTTGGAACCTAATCAATATATGGTTAAAGAGAGGGATTTTTGCAGGGCACCTCATTATTAGAGAATTTTAGTAAATCAATTCAAGACAAAAAGGTAAAGAGTGTTGAGTGCTCAAAAGAAATGCAAACTGGGATTAAAAAGTGGAACAAAAAACTCCTGACCAACTCCAATAATCGATTTATAATTAAAGCGTTGGAAGTAAATGGAGAGCCACCCATTCTTCCTAATAGCACACTTTGTCAAGGTAAAATCACTGATTTATTTTCTAAAAACCAGATTGGATCTCAGGAAGTTATAAATCTGAGCACCCAACCTATATTGTGTCATACAGAAGGCCATTTGAAGACTTCCATGAAGGAACATATTACTGTCCTAAATTCCTCTGGAGTCTCTGTTCAAAATGATTGGATTGGCGATCCAGTGAATTACTCTTCTGATATTAGGATAAATCAAGGGGTCTCTGTAGCAAAGGATGATGCTATATCCTGTTTTCCATCTGGTTTGAACCTATTTAGCCCTTTAGAAATATCAGAGACTCCAACAGCTCTGGAGGGCTCAATAAGGGAGATGGAGGAGCAAATGTATAACAAAACTTAAACGGATCCCCAGATGAGATCTTGAAAAGAATGGATAGAGAGGTACATAATATCCATTTAGATCAGGATTTTATTGCCCAATGCCCCGACACTATAGCTAAATACACAATCAAGGCTTTGGCCCATCCAGTCATGTCAAATGTTGTGCTATTAGAGGCTTACAAGGGCATTAAAGTGGCCTTGGAAAATTTGTCTCAATTCTGTATAAAAAAAGACTTGCTTCAATCGAACAACAAACTATATTATTGACTGAAAAAGTGAGATTAATAGACCAAATCAAAATCTGTCATTCTCCTCTCTGAGTTTTGTTGAGACTCCAACAAAAACAAAACAAAACAAAAAAAAAAAACAGAGGGGTTTAACAAGAAGAAGAGGGGAAAAGAAGACTAACCCTAGGAAAAAGTCTAACAACAGCAAATCTAGACAACACAAAAACAAAAAGATTAATAAAAGTGAAAGAATGGTAAGAGGATCTTCTATTATAGTAGAGACTAACGAGCATATTAACATAGAGGGGGCTTAGATGCCCAAAGAACAACTTAAGTCACCTCTCCTATTGAATAGGGTAAATATGGAGCTAGCAACTAACCTAACAGTAGCTGAACCAATCTCTTTAAAAGTTCAAGAAAAAAGGACCAGTAAAACTATTCCAGCTCAAAAGTTAATTTCGCTGGAGAATCCAACCAAGAGAGATGAACCCAAACAAAGCTCCGGAAATAACTTAGTGTTATTAAGGGAGGATACTCACTCTCCAGTTAAAGAAGATCTTGAAGCATATGCTCTATTATGCACAGGCAAGGAAGTAATTTTTAAACTGGATTATATGTACTGTAAAGACTATGAAACTAATGCGATTGACGAATTTGATAGCCTACATGTTGAGAGCAGAACTGGGATTACCAGCTGTAGCAGATGCTCTTATTATGGTAACCAGGGACACAGTTAATCCTCTTGGTTCAGTTTATTTTATGCTCCCAAACTTGGATGTAGCAAAAGAAGTTTGGGCAAAGCAAGGTTTGAGAGACTCACTGGAAATGGCACTGTCATCACCAGTGACTTGGGCCACAATCTGGAAAAATACTTATAATGGGATCAAACCAGGTAAAGTGTTAAATTTATCATATGTTAAGTCTACCCTTGCATTGCTGAATTGGGAATTTGTAGTACCCCCCAAAGACTCTATGTTTGTTATTTTTGGGTTAGAAATACTAGAGGGAGAAACTACTCATAATTTACCATCTTTTTTTGAGAATGACTTTGTCAGCTATCATTAAAACGCAAATATATTCGGATGAAATAGTATAAGTAGAGAGGGTCATGAAGGAGGAACAAGGTACTCAGATAAACTGTTTCATATTCTCTGCACAACTAGTAGCACTATTATTAGAGAATATACATATTTTGGATAAGGTGGGTATCTATTTGGTGGAATTGAATGAGTGGGAAATGCAGGAACAATCTGGAATAATCCATTCATGACTACAACCATTTGAAAGCCAAGATTTTGATGCATCAATAAATCAGGGACGGAAGGTAAGAAAGAAAAGCAGCCTATAAGCAATTCAAGTGCTCAAGGAGTGAAAGGGATCGAGGGGAGTACGAGCTGATAGCTAGAAGGACCACTAGAGTGGTGAGGGCGGCTAAGGCAAGGAAGGAGCAGAACCTGGCCAGGGAAATTAGGAGAGGGAACAAGGGGTTCTTCAGATACACTGGGGAAAAACGAAGGGTGAAGGGGCAGATTAGCAGGATTAAATCAGGGGAGAGATGGGCACAAGACCCGGGGGAGCAGGCTGAGGTACTAAATGAGTACTTCACCTCAGTTTTCACCAGGGAAAATGGGGGTGCTGCATCATACATGGGAGGAGACAGAGATACTGAGGAGGGGGGACCCTTACCGATCGGCAGGTCTGGGGAGAGGGGGAGGCATCACTGGCAGGTGGGGGGAGGGCTAAGCAGGGAGAAGGGGTACTGGAAGTGGAAATCACAGCAGAGAGAGTAAGGGAAGCCCTCAGCTCCCTTAAGACGGAGAAAGCACCGGGGCCGGATAAATTACATCCCAGAGTGCTGAAGGAACTTGCAGATGTCCTGGCAAAACCCCTGACAGAGTTTTTCACCATCTCTCTGAGGACAGGGTGGGTGCCCCAAGACTGGAAGGTGGCGCATATAGTGCCTATCCACAAGGGGGGGATCAAGGGAGGTGGCAGGGAACTACAGGCCTGTCAGCCTGACACCAGTGGTGAGCAAAGGTGATGGAGGGCATTGTCAAGGAGGCGGGGGACCTGGATAAGTCAGGGTGCCTGGACGATGAGACAGCATGGATTCATCCGGGAAATCGTGTCAGACAAACCTGGTGGAGTTCTATGACTGGGTGACAAGTGCCTTGGACCTGGGTAGACCAGTGGATGTCCTCTTTCTAGACTTCAGCAAGGCATTTGACTCTGTTCCTCACGTGGGTCTGCTGGATAAGCTGGGAGAAATGGGGGTGGGGAACCAGATGATCAGATGGATAGGCAATTGGCTCCAGGACCGGACCCAGAGGGTCGTAGTTGGTGGGATAGTCTCATCCCCAAGGAGAGTCATTAGTGGGGTCTCACAGGGATCAGTCCTTGGGCCCCTTCTGTTCAACGCCTACGTATCTGACATAAGGACAGGAATCAGAAGTGAGATGAGTCTCTTTGCAGATGACTCGAAACTGGGGGCGGTGGTGGATGGGGAGGAGAGGAGGGTGGCCCTACAGGGGACCTGGAGGCTCTGGAAAGATGGTCTAGAAAGTGGAAGCTGAGGTTCAATGCGGAAATGCAAGGTACTCCACCTGGGGCAGAACCCAGGCCAAGTGTGTACACCCTGGGGAATGCTACAAGTCTCGATGGCTGAGAGGACCTGGGGGTGGTGGTTGTCAAGATGAACAACTCTGAGACTTGTAGGAGGGCAGCAGCCAAGGCCAACAGGATGCTGGGATGCATCGCTAGGGGGATCACCTCCAGAAGGAGGGAAGTGATATTCCCTCTGTATAACTGCTTGGTGAGGCCGCTCCTTGAGTACTGCGTGCAGTTTTGGAGGCCACACTTAAAGCGGGACATTAACCTCCTGGAGAGGGTCCAGAGGAGGGCAACCAAAATGATTTGGGGCTTGGGGGACAGGACCTATGAGGAGAGGCTCGAAGAGCTAAATATGTACACAATGGAAGAGAGAAGGGACCGGGGGGACATGATAGAGGTCTTTGGGTACATGAAAAGGATAAATAGGGGAGGAACAGTCGGGGTGCTTCGAAGGAAGGAGGAAGGGGCCACTAGAGGGCATGGGTGGAAGCTGGAGGGGGGAAGATTCAGGGGAGAAAGGAGGAGGTGCTACTTCACTGAGAGGGTGGTGGAGCCATGGAATGCACTGCCTAGGGGGCTAGTGGAGGCAGAGACAGTGGAGGGGTTCAAGAGGGGGTGGGACAGGTACAGGGGAAGAGTTCTGGAAGCAAAATCCAATGCAGCAAGAATATCCGGAACTGGGAAGGGAGAAGCCAGAGAAGGCGAGAGGGACAGCAAGGTCAGCACCCAGGCTGGGGACTGACCAAACGAGCAGACACGAAAGACCGTTAGGCCTATTCTGCTGGCATTTTAGTACGTTAGTATGTTAGTATGTAACGAATAATACAAGTTGTAACATCCTTAACTGGAATATTGCAGGACTTCATAATAAATTTGCAGATCCTCAGTAGGTTAGCTTTGTCTCTACTTCTGAAATTATTATCTTTCAAGAGACATGGGCAATAACTCAGCCCTATTTAAATGGTTTTGAATCAAATGTTGTACCTGCAGCTAAAGCGAAAAAATATGGAAGAAATAAAGGAGGACTGGCAATTATGATAATAATTAGGGATGGTTTACTAGTAGGAGGTGCTACATCACTGAGAGGGTGGTGGAGCCATGGAATGTGCTGCCCAGGGGGCTGGTGGAGGCAGAGACAGTGGAGGGGTTCAAGAGGGGATGGGACAGGTACAGGGGAAGGGTTCTGAAGCAAAAACCAGTGCAGTGAGAATATCCAGGACTGAGACGGGTGAAACCAGAGAGGGAGAGGGGGACAGCAAGGTCAGCTCCCAGGATGGGGGCTGACCAAACGAGCAGACACGAAAGACCGTTAGGCCTATTCTGCTGGCATTTTAGTATGTTAGTATGTTTAAGGGTTTTAACAAGTTAACGCCTCACTCCCGAAATACTAATGGTAGTAGAGTGGGATTCCAATATTGTTCGATTGTAAATGTATACATTCCATCATGTTTTCATACTCACCCCACATATGATATTTGGACCCAACTGTCTATGGAAATAGATTTGTTTACACAAACAAATAAAGTAGATATAGTACCATTAACAGGTGATTTTAATGCTAGGATTGCACATTTTGATAATTTAATAGAGCTGCAAGAACAACTTTATATGCCAGATCTTGAACAAAGAAGAACTACAGATATGACTGTTAATGAGGCAGGGAAATGTTTTCAAACCTTTATTACGGATAATAATTTTATTGTCCTTAATGTGAGATTAGAGGGGAATTATGATGGTGAATGTACCCCCCCCAGGAGTGTGATTGATTTATTTTATGTTCCCCTTTTAGTTATCAATATTTTTAAAAATTAGAGGTGATTATGAGAACAGAAAGTGATCATGCAGCAATTTTGATGGCCTTTAAGAATCCTGATAGTAATTCTTCTTCTTTTCCTAAACCTGTGATTGAGTTTGAGATCTGAAGGAATAAAAAGCTAAGGCTGAATAATAAGGTAATGAATAAAGAATCACATATAATATATTCTTCTACTTTTGTTAACCTATATCAGAGTATACAAAATGATTCTAGAGGCGAGCGAATTTATCATCTACTGAACTTAGGATACCAACAAACAATTAATGAGATTTATTATACTAAGATTAATGACTTTAAGTCAGTATCCTGGTTTGATGACCGTTGTAAGAGGGAGAAAAAAAAAGTTAGCCAATTGTATCAGACAAACAAAAAAACATACGACAAAAGGGGTGCTGTTAAAATTAAATAAAGCTCGTAGTGAATATAATAAATTTCTGGTTAAAAAAAAAGGAGTTTACATATAAACAATGGGAAGTAATGTATCAAGCTATTAATGAGGGTAATAGTAGGCTCTTTTGGTCATTAGTATCAAGAGGAACTAATTATCAGAATTTAAACCCTCCGAGAGAGAGAGAGAAATATATATATATATATTCCTAAAGAAACCTGGACCTCATATTACAATTCTCTACTTAATAAATATACTAACATAGAGGAAGAAATAATAGATAGTTATATTGAGGGAGGTGAATATACCTTTAGTGTTTACAATAAGTGAGGTAGAAGATGCTATCTCAAACCTCTCACATAAAGCACCTGGACCCGACTTGATTCCTGTGGAAATTTACAAGGCACATTTAAATTACTGGATAATCTTTTTCACACATTTCTTTAATGTATGTTTAAAAGAAAGACTTAAACCATTTTCATGGATGAAAACTATAATTGTGCCAATTCATAAAAAAGGACATCTACAATCACCAGCTAATTATCGTCCAATTAGTCTCATTGATATTAGTGGGAAAATCTTCTCGAACATTTTATTACAAAAATTACAAAACTGGACAATGATAAAATTTTCCATTGTTTATGTTTCAAGCAGGATTTCATAAGAATTTTGCAACTACAGATAATATATACATTTTATCTCATTTAACAGAAAAATATAGGTAATTTCGCAGAATGAAGCTGTAGTTTTGTTTGTTGATTTTACGGCAGCATTCAATTCAGGGAACAGAAACAAATGATGGGAAATTTTAATAGGGAAAAAAATATCTCTGAATCTTTTGGTTCCAATTTATATGCAAGCAATAATACCCGACAGGTTGGGCGGTATTGGGCAATACCGGACCGCCCAGGGGCGTAATGAGGCCAGACGTTGCAGGCGGAGGGCCTTACAGCCCTTGGAAGGTCTGGTATTGCCCAATACCGCCAACCCGGGAGGGTATTATTGCACTTAGAAAATGGGCCAGTGTACGTTTCATGTTTTTAAAAATATAATGTTTATGTAAAATGTTAAAATATTGAGTTGTTTCATTTTTTTGGTAATAAAATAGTTCCTGCGCCTGCATTTGGATGCTGTTTTTTTTTGGGGGATAACCTAGAGACATCTGTTCTACTGAAGCCTCCATAATTTAATAGTTTTTGTGGTTACTTGTTGCCAAAAACACCTACAAAGGCTTAAATTTTACAGCTATGCCCCCCCCCCCACAAAGGTTTTCATTTTGTGTTTCATTATATCCTTCCTTCACTGTTCATGCTGCCGTCTGTGAAGTGCATGTACCCTCCGCCACCACCGCTCTCATAATCCCGGCCATTTGAGTAGATATTTTAAAGTTTTGTTTGTTGCTTTTCTGGATTTAAACCCTGGATTTACAAAGAATGGCGATCGGGTAAGCAAGTGAAGCTTGTAGTGGGGCACTCGAGGAGACCGGGAGAGAGTCCGTGGACAGCTGCAGGCACTGGTAGGGACTATGGAGTGATTACGTCAAAATCAGCTTTCAGTGTCAGATGTCAGACACATAAGATGTGCCTGGGAGAGATTGTTTTGGCTACTAATTTTATTTACTTGCAGGGGTATGCCAGGCAGTGCAGGCAAGCAGCATACACGAATTTCACTGCTATGGAGAGGCCGTTTTGAAACCTATGCTGCTGACTGCCACTGACATGAACTTGGAGCCGATGGGACTGATGGCTTTTTCATTTGCCTCATTCTGTTTTTCATGTTTGCAACTCACTGTATAGCTTATTTATATTTACGCCCTTGGTCGGTCGACAACACACTAGATGACTTATGTGCTGCTACGTCAGGTGGGAAGCGCAAGTAAAAAGTATTTGGTAGGAGAGAAGGAGATGCTAGCGGGCACCGTTTACTGGCAGGAACAATCTGAAAGTAAAATTTTTAAACATGTCAAGCATTCCGACCAGAGTGCACGAGTCCAGTGGTCACAGCATTTTACTGGTTCAGTTTAATAATTAATTGAGGGGGAGGGGCAAGCGGGGCTACGCTCGAGTCAGTGAAGGACTTTGTGTAGCTGAGAATTTTAAAGAGAGTGTTTTGTGGACTAAAATATTTAAGTAACTGGAAAAACTGTTATAGGGTGAGTGTGTCAGATCGCGTATTTGGGGGACAGTAACACTTGCTAAGCCTGGGAAAAACAGCGGCAAATTCAAATGTGGTGAGGATCTTTTGTCCAATGACTAAGCAGAGTGGGCAAAGGGAAATATTAGGTGGTGATGGGGCCAGGTGAGTGGAACTTTTTATGCAGGCATGATTTATGATTGCCAACCCCAGGAGGGTGACAGTCGCGGGGGGGGGGGGAAGATTTACAATCCTTAACCCCAGGAGAGTGACAGTGAGGGGGGGAGGTGATTTACTATTCATAACCCCGGGAGGGTGACAGTTCGGAGGGGGAGTGCGATAACATCCCCACACTCTTCTCTTTTCTCTCCATGCTGGCATTTTCCCCTATGCTATTTTTACTGCACACATTTCTCAGCGCAATTATTCTGACACGATATTAACTGGATACCACGGTTACAATGAGTGTCAGCGTTGCGACTGAAACCTGTGTCTCTTTACAGCTTGGCGTTCTAGCTACTAGGCAGCACTGCCTCCAACTCAGTTGACCCCCCAATAACATGGAAGAAAACATGGGACGGATACTCACAGCATTGGCAAATGCAACCTGGCTGTACTGACATTTTAAAACCTCTTCTGGGACAGAGAGATGCCTAGGTCAGAGTATCCAAGGACACTAGCATAATTTAGAACTATTGTAAATTCCAATGATGTCCCTACATATTCTGGGAAGACATTTTCCAGTTAGGGAATGTGTTTTAAACTGTATTGGAACAACAAGGTTTTATTTGCAGTGTTTTTTAGTGTCTGATCCCTAGGCACTCTGGCTGCACACAAGTCCCAAAAGGGGAGACTTGTGGTTTCTGCTCCCCATGTGCTATACTTCGACGCTACGCTGTTTGTCTGCAATAATTTATTTAGAATTTCAGCACACCAGGAACTCCAAAGGCAGACATAGTGCCTAGTTCTCAATGGGGTCCTGGTGAACAGTTGTAGAGGTACTGCTAACATTTCCCAAAAACAACACAGCTTATAAAGATACCTGGTGATATCTCTGAGCTAAGTTTCAAGATGTCATCTGTTATGTACCAAGATATCACCACTTGGATACATCACACAACTGGCCTATTGATAATTGACCAATAGCAGCAGGACATACCATATTACCTCATGACAATGCTATGTTGACAAGCATTACTTCACGCATTCTTTAGCAACATTCCGTTCATAGAAACAAATGTTAAAACAGTGAATGAAAATCACTTGTTTACAGCTTTATTTATGGAACGTTCAGGTCCTGTTGTACACATCAAATATTAGACAAGTTAATGTACCATATCAGAAACATTTTTTTTTCCCATTGTACTTGACCTACCTTGACCTCACTTATGGCTTTGCCATTCATGAGGTCAGAGGACAAGTACAACTCCAGATATTTCTGATATCTTACACACATTCACATCATATCTTTAGATTTATGTATACACATATATGTCGAGCCTGCTCCTGGTACACTCATGCACTATAAGTGGTTCTATTGCATTATTACTGTTTTGCACGTTCATATGTTGCTATTCATGAGGTCACAGGTCAAGCACAACAAGATATTTCTGATATCTTACACAAGTTCACATCATATCTTTAGATTTATGTATACACATATACAACATATATGTCGAGCCTGCTCCTGGTACACTCATGCACTATAAATAGTTCTATTGCATTACTACTGTTTTGTACGTTCATATGTTCTTTTTTATGATTTTGGACATGTATTGTAATTTACCCAATGTTCCACAATGTTCCACTACTGTTTATTGTACAATACCTTGTGTTCCAACTGTTGCACAATCTTACAATGTTGTATTGTTTGTACTACCCACGTACTATTGTAACTGATCATCCTTCACAACCCTATGTAACCTCTCCTCCCAGTTCGCACCGTGAGACGAGCAACTTGTTCATTGTGCCCTCCTGGTGAAACATCTCAATAAATAAATAATATATATTTACACACACAAAAAAAATTATCCAGTAGAGACATATGTACACACACACGTATTCATACACATTAAAAAAAAATCTGGTAGGGTAACTAAAGTGGCAGAGACTGAAAGGAAAATGTCAGTGAAGTAAATTTTAATTCAGATTACAAGTATTATTGCATCTCCTGATTTGTTCTGACCTGAGGGTAACAAAACTGTTTTTTCCTGCAGTAATAGAATTCATGCAGTAACTGATTGTAAAGTAAACCAAAGCAAGTGTAATCTTAAAACAAAAATCTATTACAACGAACAACCGCATTTATCATAAAGCAGATCTTTACTGTCCTGCTGTATGGTCCTTTCAGTTCGCTAGGATCTTTCCTCAAGATATGGCCTCACAGATTTTTTCCACACAGAACCACAGCAAATGCTAAATGGTACAAGATCAAGGATACAGCGTGTTCATCGCCTGCCATCCAGACAGTCGCAACAATCAATCTTCCAGTGGGGGGGGGGATGGAAACTTCCGATAACCCTGCCTTCACTCATTCAAATAAATACAGTACCCGGTAATGTTACTCTCCCTGAGAAGCAGATGCAACTTGAGTTTAAAAGATTCAACCTTATAATGACAGCTGTGATATTATGACGTTTTGCTAATGGATGAAGACTGATGTCATAACTGAAAGGAACTTAAGAGGCAGTGCTCTGCATCAATATACTAAAACGACTTCTTTCTGTCAACAAAGTGGAAATGCACCATTAGTTGTCACCACAGTAAAAACATGTATTTCCAGTATGTCAGTACGTTGAATGTGTGTCAACATAATGTATCCATGTTGACCTGAGTCCAACATTTTATTTATTTATTTATTTCGTTTTTGTTGACCAGGTAAGTGCACTAGAGAAATCCTGCCTATTTTCAGGCATGACCCGGGGGAGGGGGATACAGATGAATGCCAACTGACCTTGAAACAGATTAAGCTGTTGGTGGTATTTTTCGTGAATGAGGGAAATTTGGCCAGGACACCGGGGAAATTCCCCTACTCTTTTCGATAAGTGCCATGGGATCTTTAACATCCACCTGAAGTACCACCAATCCAGGAAGATGGGACCTCGGTTTATTTACAAATTAAGTTTCTAGTCCTACCAATTCCAAACTCAGCCCTTGCTAAACATAATGGGCTAAATTTTCAAAGAAACAAGGTGCTGCATCACCATGTTGGACAAACAAAACAAAAAAACAAAAAAAAAAAAAACACAAGAACATTTTGGCCTGTTGTTTTTATTCTGTTTTAGAGAGTCCTTGTTCTCCTGTCTTGCACGATGCTCTTGTTTCCCCATTTTGAGTCTGCTTTAATATATTTTTTTTTATGTTTAAAATAATGAAAGGAGTGCTCCCCTTTAATGTGGTCATCCCCAGGTTTTCTTCAGTATTCTCTGCAGTTTTTGAGCACTCATTGTCCCATAAGATTAGTTTGCAGTATTCTTTGCATCTTGATTTCCACCTAGTCACAAGAAACGTGATGCTAGTCTTCAGCCGGCCCAGTGACGTGGCAGGCTGAGGCACGGACTGCCTCACTGTCTGCCGCACCAGCGTCCCGGACCCAGAAATAGACCAGGGTCGCTCAGGGGCTGGCCAGGTGAAGAAGACTTGAGCATCTCAGGGTCTGCTCCGCTCCCTCGGGGGGGGGGCAGGGGTGTCAGTGTATCTTGTTGCACTACTACTACTTACTAGAAGATGCTAGGTGGTATAACAGGTGAGCACGGTGGGAAAGGTACCCGATGCAGATGCCAGTAGAGGGCACACACAGAGTATGTGGAAAGGGGGGGGGGGGTCGTCACTGCACAGGACTCGGCACTAGGGAAAACAGAAGGGAGAAAATCTGCAGGATGACTACTCCGGCCAGCAGGATAACAGCAAAGGCCCCACAGGCTCAGCACTACCAACCAAGGCACCCACCCACCGCACAGTGGTCCTGGAATGTGGTGGAATAAGTTCCAGATAAGGCAGGTGACAGGGCTGGGGTCAAGGTCCAAAGGGGGCTGGTGGGGCGTCCCAGGTGCAGAAAGAAAAAATGAAGGGAAAAGAAAAAAAATGGGGGAGGGGGGGGGAGATGATGCACACCTGGGGCAGAATACAGCCAGATTAAACGGGGCACTCCATGTAATTATTTTAAACTTCAAATAAAATGCTAAATCAATCTCAAAATAGAGAACATTGGCATCATTCAAGACAGAAAAACAAGGGCACTCTAAAGTAGAATGAAACGTACAGGTCAAAATCTGTCACCATTACAGTGCAACAAGGTCACCCAGATAGCAAGAAAATTATCAGATACAAGAAGCTAACAATAAGGAACTTTACTGCTGTTGAGTCCTACCCCTTAATAACAGTCACGTGCGCAGGAGTTGAAAGAGGGATGGAATGCACTGGCAGGTAAAGACAGTGCCTTCATGTACGTTTGGTATAATGCAAATATTCTTGTCTAAACAAGCCTGATCCGTTGACTGTTCACCAATCACAGCCTGGGAACACGATGTAAAACAAAACAAAACAAAACAAAAAATCTAGGTGCCACCGTCAAAACCCGTTTCCAAATTATTTAATATGATAAGCATTTTATACAGGGGGCCATCAAGGGGCAACTCAGAGGGAGGACACCCTCTCAAATTCTACTTGATTAGTTTAAACCATCCCCACACTGACTCCTGTGCTGACTTAACAGTTGTTTTTTTGACCACACACACACACACTCTCTAGGTCTAAGCTGGAAGGCTAGTACCTCTACACACAGACACATACCATGCAGGAGGCAAAAGCCAAATGCTTGGAAGCAGTAGCTGATGATGGTGATGAAATCCACCCAGATGAAACAAACTACCTATATCACTGCTCTGAGAAAGAAAACTAACATAACACACATGCTCATCTGTAGTCTGTGCATGATGGACTGGCTGGCCAGGTTCTCAAACAAATATGTGCTCTAAAGTAGTACTTTTTTCCAGACTCTGGAAAGGCATTTTCACTCATGGAAGGACACCAGTAAAAAGCCACAGGCAACTACATCATCTGTAGTTTCTAAAGACATGTCTCATAAGGCAAGTCTTACCTGCATAAAAACGAATCAGGCAGCCAGTTTCAGAGTCCATGCCTTCTTCCTGAAGCCTCCACAGATCTTTAAATCCCAGTTTAAAGAGGTAGTCATTTTGTATCTGGAGAGGTTTCTCGAGTGGCTCCAGTCTTCTGGTCATTTCACCATGCAGCTGGACATACAGTGTAGGAATGTCTAGATCATCAAATGCCCCCCTCTTTCAAAGTAGTGGATTCCAATAATCCCCGAACAGCATTCGTATTGTTCAGTAATCCTGACCTGGCCGATGACTCCTCAGGTGATAGTTCCCTGGTGTCCAGTGATCTATGCCTGGCACCCTCCGCAACTCCTGCAGATTTTGCATCATGCTGGCTTTTCAACTCATTCGCAATTTCAGGTAATAATGGCTGTAGTCGGGCTCTGGTGCCAAAGGCTGCCACTGAACTTGCAACAGCAGCACCACAGTCTGTTTCGAACTCATCCAAAGAGCTGCTGCTGTATGCTTCAAGCATTTCGGTCACACTGTCTACAGTAGGACTCAAACTGGAACTCTCGGTGTCGGATACTGGTCCTAACTGGTCTACCACTGCATCAACAAACCTGCAGCCTGGAATTAAGGAATGCGTTTGCCCATGTGTGGCACAATCACCGAGTCGCCGAGTAGTTGTGTCATTAAGCACAAACCTGTCAGTCTTGTCCAAAGTGACTCCCATGTCACGATCTGCATTACTTACTTTCCTCTCGGACACTGTCCCCAAGCCACTGCTCTCAGTCCTCCTTTGCCCCTGCGTGATGACAGCTGTGCTGTCTACCACTGGTAGTCTCAAGTCATCATGTGCAATATCTGGACCATCGGTACAATCCCAAGATGCTCCCAATCGGGTGCTGCCGATGGGGACACCGGCATACCCATCCTTCGCGTTGTCCGTCCCATTCCTAGTCATCGTGCCATCTTTCACAGTGCAACTGTAATTCCCGTTGCTATCCACTGTGGCCCCCGCACCAAGCACTCTGATCACCGAGTTCCCACCTTTCTGGCCCAGCTGGCCAAGCCTGGCGGCCACCTCCCCCGCCGAAGTCTCCAGCGTGCACAGGACAGGCCTCAGGTAGGAGCCGGACAGGTGCCGCCCCCCGCCGCCGTACACATGCAGACAGCCCCTCTGCGGATCGGCCCGGACCCAGTCCCTGTCGGAGGGCTGCAGCTGCATCAGTTGCCTCTGCCGGAGCAGCACCTTCCGATCCAGGCTCCGGGTGGTCAGAGTGGAGGAAGAAGCAGCAGCGGGGATGGTGGCAGCGGCAGTCGAGGGGGTGGTGGCCGCAGCAGCGACGGAGAGATTCCGCTTCACTCTCCTTCTCAGTAACAGAGAGTTGGTGGTGTTGCTGCTGTTGTGACTGCCGTTAATGTTCGCAGCATGAAGAAGCAGGGGCGCAGAAGCCACCCTCCTCTCCTTCCCGGCCAGCCGGGCGGGCGTGCTCTCCTCCCCGTTCGCCACGGCACCGGGCTGGCTCCTGCCCTTTAGCTGGAGACTTCTTCTGCCAGTTTCCAAGCCCGCCACCACTGCTCCGTCCCTCCTTCTCTCTGCTTCCTCCTGCGCGGGCTCCATAGCTTTCAGGGAAAAAAAAAAAACAAGCAAACTCAAAACAAACGCCTTCGGACTGCCGGGCGAGTTACGTCGGAATTGGCAGCATTCCGTCAGTTCGGGTTCGGGCGCCCGTTACACTTTCCCGAGTCAGCAGCCTCACTCCGCAGCTGTTGCTAGCGCCATTATGAAGCCTCTATGGAAAGAAAAAAAAGCGAGAATTTGGCGCAGGGTGAGCTCATTAATATTAAGCGCGCTTATGAATAATCAAACCCTTCACACTGGGTTGTGGCGCACCAGGCTGTTCTGTTACGCGACGGGTGTCCATCAGGTGACGTTTGTAGGCGGGGCTTCGGTTAAATAGTAGGTAAATTAGATGTTGAAGCCGTACTTTGTAGGGAGCGGTGGGAGTTGTAGTTTTTTTTATTTACAGAAGTAGGTGCATAAGAAAAGAACTACAACTTCCTCCATACCACCACGTTTCCCGCAGTGCTCATGTAAACGGAATCTATGCCCTCTACTGTTGCAACTTTGTTATAACTCCTACTGAATAATCAATCCATTAGTTGCGCTTTGGTGTTTACTTATTTGAAAACTGTTGGCCTATAGAGGCACTGAGCTAAGGCTCGTTTCCAGGTGAGACGCTGTGGAAAGGGTATCACAGAGATACAATCCGGCCTGATAATGGTACTTACAAACACAGTGACATGACTTATAAAATGGGTTAGAGAAATACTGTACTGTGATTGGTGGAATCCAGTCATCACATGATCGTGCTACCCGTCCAGCCCAACAGCACAGATCAGAAATGCTTACCTCTCCACTCGCATATACTGTGTGAGCCTGAGCAAGTCACTTAACTTCCCTGTGCTCCCAGGCTGCACCTGTAAACAAGCTTTCAGCTTAGTATGTCTCACCTGGTTAAACAATTGGGAAAAAAAAAGAAATGTTTAACTCTCTGAACCTCATTACTTGGTCCTAAAATAAAATAAAAAAATCAGGGAAGCCATTTTATTATCGTAATAAGGCATTCCAAGGCGTGCATAATTGTGGGATAATGGCACTTTTGAGGTGTATAAAGCTTGGCTTTACTTTCCAAGGTGTGCCATTATCCTACAATAAGGCATGTCCCGTCATGCCTTATTGCTTAAGTGCATAAGCAGAAGTACACATACAGACATTAATGACAAAATAGCTACAGGATGTCCAATAAACAGTGTGCTGAATCAAAAAAGTGTGCAAATAAGATAAAATCAAAAGTGGGGAGAAACATAGAAACATCAATTTTGTTGGCAGTAAAGGACCTTTAGGCCCATCCAGTCTGCCACTTTCCATGCCTATTCTGTCACCATTGACCCTAATTGGTCATAGGTGTCGCGCCTGCCCCCGTTCCTCTACCTAATATGCCCTTGCGCTTATGCCATGCATGCTTGAAGCTCCCCACAGTCTTTTCCCCGAATACCACCCCTGGCATGCTGTTCCAGTCATCCAACA
The DNA here is from genome assembly GCA_016271365.2 of Neoceratodus forsteri. Taxonomy (NCBI): domain Eukaryota; kingdom Metazoa; phylum Chordata; order Ceratodontiformes; family Ceratodontidae; genus Neoceratodus; species Neoceratodus forsteri. Next base: position 332,609,530 of record CM057456.1, on the reverse strand, counting down.
CCCTTTCCTTGAAGAAATATTTCCTTACATCTTTCCTAAACTTCCCCCTCTAAGTTTCATTGCATGCTGTCTTATTCCAGTGCCTTCTTTTCTCCGAGATGGACCCTTCACTTGCACCTTGTTCACTCCTGTGAGGTACATGTAGGTTTCAATCATGTCCTCTCTCACTCTCCTCTCTTCCAGGAAGTACGTGTTGAGTTCCTGCAGCCTTTCTCTAAATGACATCTTGTGCAACCCACTCACCATTGTGGTTGTCCTCCTCTGTACTGCCTCCATCCTTTCTGGGAGGAACCTAGATGATGGGATGCTGAAGCAGTGCTCATAGGTGGGGTCGGGGAAGGTAACATTACAAATCAGTGCTGCATCACACTCACATGGTCATAATCCCTATTAGACCTGCACTTCAGGATGTGCACAACACTTAAAGGGTTCCTCCATTACTCAAGTGGGGAACCAAACATTGTGGGTTTAGTCTACTGGTGGAACTGCATTTAGTGCAGCACCATTATCTGTTGCTCTGATGACATCATCATCCAGCAACATTGATGGTAAAATGGAGAACAAACACATTGATAACTTTTTGGGGCTGTATATTTTTATAATCTAGATTTGGACAGCAATAGGACTGCTGGCAACTGGAGGAGGCACACGACAGTTACACATAAGGAGTTGGGAAAATATTGGTGTGGAACTATGGGAGACTTCCCCTTTAAGTGTGGAGAAAACATGGAGGGAAGTTAGCCAAACTCATTTCTGACTGGTACCAAAGGCCATAGACACAGTTTTTTTTTTAATTACCCATAGCTGGTTGTCCTGGAACCAGAACAGAATGTTGTGAAAGTCATGCTGGAGTCAGACTACCATGGAAGTAGTTGAGGGACCTGAGCTGTAGAGAACTGCTGATGGCCTGTGAGATAGAATCAGAACCAGTTTATGGGGGGGGGGGCTGAGAGTCTGGCAGAGCTCAGCTTATGCAGGAGGAGAGAGTGGGACACTCAATCAAAAGCTTTGGCCAGGTCAATGAAAATGACAATGGTGACGTGCCCCTTATCCATCCCTGAGAGGATGTAATCAGTGACTCTGAGTAGGGAGGTGACAGTAGAGTGATCCTTCCTAAAATCAGACTGGAAGGGGGGAGAGTAAGTTGGAAAAGTGGAGGAAATTTGCAATCTATGATTAGACCAGTTTCTCTTGCAGCTTTGAGATAGGGCAGAAGTTACCAGCATTGGATGTAGTGGTGCTGGAATTATGCGCTTCTCTTCGAACCAGACACACACTCTGACACATTGGGACCAATGTGTTGCAAATTATTTTTTTATCATAAACATGTTCTTGTTTTTTAATTATATATCCAGAGATGACCGAAAAATTCATGAAAAAGTACACACCAGAAATAAAGAAAAAATTACATACTGTATGTTTGTAGCAATAGAATACAGACCTAAAAATACAAGGACTAGAATTAAATAAAAGATGCATATGGTAGGGTAACAAAATAGGGCAGACTGGATGGACCAATGGTCTTTTTCTGGTGGCAGTGTCTATGTCTGTATATAAGGTGAAGTGAACCCTGGGCCAGGCCCCACCCCTCTATAGTGCAAGGATCTCATTTGGAATTGCTTCCATGGGTTCACACTTGTGCACATAAATGTTTGCAACATCCTTCCCAAGTTAGTAGCACTTGAAGTCTGGATTAATCTATACTGCCTGGACATACTTGGTGTATCCAAAACATGATTAAAACCCTCAATCCCTGCATGCTGACTTCATGGCATCAAGTGATAGGGGATTGTCTGGCACACTGGTGACCTGGGTTCACGCCTGAGCCTAGGATGGCAGGAGAGGAGACAGGCAGGGAGGGTTCGGAGCATCCGCTGGATACTCTCCTCCCCAAGGGGGTGGTGGTGGGTCCAAGCCTGCACCACTCTGGAGCGGCTCATGGTCCAGGAAGGGAACAAGTCTTTTGAGCAGTCGGTTTAAATGCTTCATTGGCAAGCTTTTAAACTAGTCAAGGGGGGAGGCACTGATAAGCAGCAGGAAAATCCCAGCCTCTCCCTACAAAACAGGGTACTAAATGAGAAAAAGACCGAGGTAGAAAGGTCAGTGGGGGATACTGCAACAGAAGGTAAAGCCATCAAAAAATGGAGAGCAATGAGTAGCAATGCCCATAGTCTGGCTAACAAGCTTCCTGAATTAGTGGCCTTGATGGAGGAGGAACATCTGGATATTGTGGCAGTCACAGAAACATGGTACACACAAAACCAAGACTGGGATGTAAACATACCAGGATACACTATCTACAGGAGGGACAGGGAGGGTAAAAGAGGAGGAGGAGGAGTAGCTCTTTACATAAGGGAAGGAATCAAAGCAACAAAACAAAATGGTAAACAGGGAGGAGAATAAGCACTGTGGGTCAATTTGGAGACAGGCAATGGCACCACAATCCGCACAGGGGTTGTATACAGACCCCCCTCTCAGGGGAAGGAAATGGACAAGGAAATGATAGAAAGTATACTTAGAATGGCAGAAAAAGGGGAGATATTGCTGATGGGTGATCTGAATATGTCAGATGTTAACTGGAGTGCAGTTGCAGCAGCCACTTGAAGAGTGGGGTTATTCTAGATGCCCTACAGGGGCATGCCTTAGACAACTAGTATTGGAACCCACTCAAGAGGGAGCAATCTTAGACCTGGTTCTCTCAAATGGAGATGGAGAGAGGATCACAGATGTAGAAGTGGGTAGCCATCTGGGAACTAGCGACCATCGAACAGTATGGTTCACAATAAACACAGCAATAGAGTCAAGCAATACAAAGGCAAAAGTACTGGACTTTAGGAGGGCTGACTTTGCCAAAATGGGTGAGTGCCTAAGGAATGCACCAGCAAATGGGCAGGAAGAAGGGGTGGAAGAACAATGGGGAATAATAAAAACTGCCATCACAGAGGTAACAAGCCTTTGTGTGAAGCAAATAAATAAAACAAAACGATGTAAGAAACCACTATGGTTCTCAAAGAAGTGGCAGTGAAGGTTCAAGAGAAAAAGAAAGCATTCAGGAAGTACAAGGAATCACAGAAGGAGCAGGACAGAGAACTGTATCAGTTAAAGCAAAAGGAAGCTGGGAAGGCAGTCAGAACAGCAAAGGCCCAAACCGAGAAAAGATAGCCAACTCAGTTAAGAAGAGGATAAAACCTTTATAGGTACATCAGGAGCGAAGGAAGACCAAGGGAGTGATAGTGAAGTTTAATAAAGGGGTGGGGGTGGGCAGAGGGTGACTGTAAAAGGCAGAGATACTAAACAAATATTTTGCTCAGTATTTACAAATGAAGAGGGGAGGTACCTAAAACAAACAATAGAAACACTCTGGATACAGAAGTTGATACCAGCCCATTTACAGAAGAAAGGGTTCTGAAAGAACTCTTAAAACTGAAGGTGGACAAAGCAATGGGGCCTGATGGGATTCATCCCAGAATTCTAAAAGAGCTAAGAGGTAGAACTAGTGACACCACTGACTACCCTCTTTAACAAATCATGGGAGGATGGGGTGGTACCCGAGGACTGGAGGAGGGCAGATGTGATTCCCTTCACAAAAGTGGGAGCAAGGCAGAAGCAGGAAACTACAGACCTGTTAGTTTAACCTCAGTGATAGGGAAAATGATGGAATCACTTCTGAAGAAAAGAATTGTCGAGTATCTAGAGGCCAGAGGGGCACAGGACCCAAGGCAGCATGGATTCACAGTGGGAAGGTCATGCCAGACGAATCTAATAGACTTCTTTGACTGGGTGACCAAAGTAGTAGATCAGGGAGGGGCTGTGGACATGGCCTACCTAGACTTTAGCAAGGCATTTGACACAGTCCCACACAAAAGATTAGTATACAAGTTAGCCAGCCTGGGAGTGGGTCCCAAGATGACAGCCTGGGTAAAGAATTGGCTGGAGAATAGGACACAGAGAATAATAGTAAATGGAGTCCACTCTGAAGAAAGGGGGGTTACTAGTGGGGTACTGCAGGGTTCAGTATTAGGACTGTTCCTCTTCAGTGTCTTTATAAGTGACATTGCAGAGGGACTGAAAGGAAAAGTATGTCTCTTTGGAGATGACACAAAGCTCTACAACAGAGTTGATGCACAAGGTGGGGTGGAAAGGATGAGAAGGGACTTGGCAAGGTTAGAGCAATGGTCAAATGTATGGCAGCTTAGATTCAATGCTAAGAAGTGCAAGGTAATGCACCTGGGGAACAAAAACCCAGGGGAAGAGTACACAATGGGGGGTGAGATACTAACAACAACAAAAATGGAAAGGGACCTGGGGGTAGACATATCAGATGACCTAAAGGTGGGCAAGCAATGTGAGAGGGCAGCAAGGAGGGCTGGGGGGATACTGGGATGCATAGGGAGAGGCATCACCAGTAGAAAACAGGAAGTTATTATCCCTCTGTACAGACAGCTGGTGAGACCCCATCTGGAGTACTGCGTGCTGTTCTGGAGACCCAATCTCCGCAAAGACATAGACAGGATGGAAGCTGTCCAGAGGAGGGCAACTAAAATGGTGCAGGGTCTGCACCGGAAGACATATGAAGAGAGACTTAAGGAGCTTAATATGTATAGCCTCAAGGAAAGGAGGGAGAGGGGGGACATGATAGAAACTTTCAAGTACCTCAAGTGAATCAACAAAGTCTAAGAGGGTAGCATCTTTCAAAAAGAGGTGTGCAAGAACAAGGGGCACAATTTGAAGATGGGGGGCGGCTCAGAGGTAATTTAAGGAAGTATTTTTTCACAGAGAGGGCTGTGGATGCATAGAACGGCCTTCCGGAGGAGGTTGTGGAGTCAAAAACAGTGGTGGAATTCAAGCATGCATGGGACAGCCATAAGGCAATTCTTTAGGGTGGGGGTAGGAAGAAGTAGGCTACTGGTTAACTAGGATCTGCAGCTTATCCATTAGGTAGGGAAATGGGCAGACTGGGTGGGCCAAGCGGTCCTTATCTGCCGTCAAATTCTTTGTTTCTATTGTTTCTATGGTAGACACACTTTGTAGTGTAGGTGACTATGTGCTGCTGTGTGTCCTGCCTGGACACCGCATGTATGCGGGCAGCTAGTGGGTAGAGGGTGGGTTGTGGGGAAAACACTCAGAAAAATGACTGCCCAGTCAAATAGATGATGGTCGCTGGCTTTCTTCCCCACCACGTAGCCCCGGTCGAACGCCTCAAGCTTGCTGCTCCCTTGGCCCCATGCACCAGGTCAGGGTCAAACCCCAGTCTCCCCTCTCTCTCAGGGCCCAGGAGAGGGGGGCTCTTCCCGTGAAGGGATATGTTGGGCGTACCCAGAGGGCACAGAATCGGGATGGCAGCAGATGGCGGGAATGGGGACGTCACGGCCGGGGGGGGGCCCTCAGCAGCCTGAAGGTGGATGGTGGAGCAGCATGGGGCATAAATAAATAAAGCAAAAAAAAAAAAAAATATACCTCAATCCGTGATCTCGCTTGCACCCTACCAGGTTACAGAAGTATAACAAGGGACAGGAGGGTCTAAATGGAGAGGGTAGTTCTCCAGTATTTTAAGGGTCAGCTAATGGTAATCAAAATCACTAGCAGTCTCAATACTGGCTCTCTATCAGATTGGATGTAATCATTACCTAGGTACCACAGGCAGACTAGATGGACCATCGGTCTTTTTCTGCCATCATTGTCTATGTTTCTATGTATAATAGCTGAGCTGATCCAAGGCTCGTTAAAAAGCTTTACACCTGTTTTTCTTACAACCCCCCCAGAAGTCATACCATAGGTCTAATTCAGATTATCAGTGGTGTTGATAGCTGCTTACCCTAGAAAGACACCCTAATTCTTGGGAATTTCAGCACAGACTGGAACAAAGGGAACAAACATACTTGTAATGAAATCCTAAAACATCTTAACATCAGTAAACTCATAGACACCCTCACTCGTCTAAACATAAAAAGTAATAAACACACTATTTTGGACTTGATGTCAACTAACTGAGTTGACAGGGTTAAGGGAGCTGGAACACTTGCTGATTCTATTTATCAGTGACTACTCCCCTCCCATACTGCATCTGGACCTGCAAACCTCAATGACCACCACCCAAAACCCTGACCTATCATACCTTCTCCATCCCAGATGCTACCCCAGTCCTATCCAATGTTAACTACACATATTGGTTCAGACTTGACTTACTCCCTGAGATTGACACAGCTACCTCCTCTACTTCTGTACCAGCTTAGGGGTACCCAGGACAACTACTTCCATTCACTACTAGGAGGTGAGGAAATAAACAACAAATGGCTTGATTTAAGAGCTTTTCTAAAATGAAGCTGGAGATAAGCTCTGCTCAGCTTTCAAGCTCTCCCATCCTCTGCAAACTGGTCTACTTACACGTGTTTGAAATCAATATAAGCAAGACACAAAGAGACTAAAATCCAGTTACCTCAAGTCTCAAAGACCTGGCCGGCCCGGTGCCACTGAGGTTGAGGCGCTGGACACCACACCTCGCATCACCGACGCAGCCGAAGTTCGGGAATGAGCTCGGGATGTCGGGGGTCGGCAGGGGAGGAGAGTATTGAGCATCCAATGGTGGAGGCTGGGATTGTCCAGTACCAGCGGCTCAGTGGAGATCAGGGTGCTGCAGTACACAGACCCATTACTTAGTAAGCGTGGCTGACACCAGCAGGTTGCCATGACAGTGTCAGGGCTGCCTACGCAAGGGGATGTAAGAGGGACCAGAAAATGGAAACACCCAGCTCTGTGGGGTAGGTGACGGCACCTGACCCCCATGCCCACTGCCAGATCTGTCTCACCCGGCCTCTCATATCCTCCACCCGGGCCCTCACCCACAGCCAGGGTCTGACTTTGAAAAGCACCCAAAGAGGAGGGGAGGCCCCACCCAAGAGGGGTTAAGCTAGGGGTACTGGCTGTTGGAGAAGGGGGGAAGAGAGGAGACGTAGGGCTGAGAGGACCTCAGACAGGGCAGGATCAGGCAGGATGCCTGAGAGAGACTCCGCAAGCCGTGACCGGAGCAAAAAAGAATGTAAAAAAAAGTCTCAACAGACCCAAAGCTTTATGGTCTGTAATTTATTCCCTAATTAATCCTGGACCCAAGCAAAACCTACTATCCTCTGACTTGAAGGTATAGTAATTACTGACCCACCACTGTAGTGAACAAGTTTAATGAGAGCTTTACCAGTCTAGCTAGTTACTTATCCCAACTTCCTTCCTGTGATCAGGACAGCCCTAACCTCTCCTCCAGCAGTTTTACTGACTACTCCCCCTCAACCTTGGATGCCTCATTTTCTTAAAACTCTTGCCAGTGAGACCTATAAGCTTCTGCATGCCCTACCCAACAGTGGAACTAGCAGTGATGGACTAGACCCCGGTTCCTGAAGCCAACTGTCCCTGCCATCCTGCCATTGCCTGACCCCTGTCAAAAAAATGTTTAATCTGGGGAGGCGGAGTTAGCAAGCCAACAGTTAAAGATGTGCATCAGAGGGCTGACGGGGAACAACTAAAAATGGCAATAAAAGTAAATGTAAAACTAAAAACAAGCTACAATTTCTACATAAAGGAACACAATGTGTCGAGTGGCATCGGAAGATCTAATTTTTATCCTGTAATTCCTAATGGGGAAGACACGCCAACCTCCGGGCCAGGGGCCCCCGACAACAAAAGTACAGAAGCTACCGGAGCAACCAGAATCGAACAGTGTGTCGGAACCCACTAATGCGGCCCTGCTACAGGCCATCTGAGAGCAGGATAGAAAAGTGGAAAGTTTTTTTTTTTTTGTATTTTTTTCTTAATCTTTTTTACCTGTATGGTGCTCTGGTCTGCTGTTCACATCCCAGCATCCATCCACCTCCAGCTACCGGCCGGTCCTGCCCAGCCCCCAGTGAAGCCCCCATCACCATCTACCCCCACAGCTTGCCCCCCATGGTGTGGTGGCAGGGAGTCGCCCTAACTCCCCACTGACACAGGATCCAGTATTGGGCGATGGTGCCCCCGAGGCCAGGCAGTTCCCTCGGACAGCCATCAAGCTGCCGTGACCGAGCGCCATGTTTTTCGGCTTTCCTGACTGGTGTGGGCTGAGGTGTGCAATGACACCATTGGAGGGAGTGCGCACGTGTATGCATGCGCTCCCTCCTAGTGTCAAGCTCACCCCCTTCCCATGCAGTGCCAGCATACCGCTCCCAACCTCCGCCAGAGGTCAGTAGTGCCACAACAACTGTTGACCCCCTTCCCCCGAAGAGGGACAGCAGTCCACAGACGCTCAATCCCTCTCCGCCCCTGCTGACCCCTGGTGACCTGAGTCCATTCCCAAACCCAGGTCGCCAGCGTGGAGTGAGGTGTGGCATCCAGCACCTCAACCCTCAGTGCCACTGGGCCAAAAGTGGAGAGTTTTAATGCTCGACTTATAACAGTTGAAAGCAAAGCAGAAGCAGCGGTGCTAGATGCAAAGTCAGCAAATGATTCGGCCAATAAATCGGTCACAATTGCAGCTGGTATTGTCAAAGAGCATAAATTGCTCTGACTGAGACTGGAGCATTTAGAAAATGGTGCAAGGATGTCTAACATTGCATTAGAAGGTACCGAGGAGAGCGAGGAGCAAGATCTGGGATTTGTTAAAGGACTTTTTCCACTATTTTATACCTGGATTTGATGAATTAGTTATATTGGGGTTATAGAATCATGCCTAGGAGACAAACAGGAGACTTAATCAACCCTGTACTATCTTGTTGGTGACCCAGGGACTGCATGTACAAGATACTATCTTGCAAGCAGCAAAGATAAAGGGCAGATCTTTCTATCAGATGGTTCACAAATCTACTGCTTTTCAGGTCTCAACTATGAAACTAGACAGCGACAAAAGAACTTTGATGCAGTACGGGCTGAACTGAGAGCACTTGGAGAGGTGCACAGTCTCCAGTTCCTGGCCAAACTGAGACTTAAGTACGCCAGGCATACTAATTTCTACTCTGATCCAACAGATACGAGCAAACAGCTGGAGCAGATAAAAGCAGATTTTGCTGCACAACAGTCTATTCCAGATACTGAAGAAGAGGATTAATGGTCTCCTGTGATGTCTCTTTGTTAACAAAGGTTTTGGTTTGAAAATGGTTCCAGTGCTGTTGCTGGCTGTGTGGAAGTTAGAATGTCAGTGGGGTTAAGATACGGCAAGCACTCTTTTCTTTTGTTTTTTCTTTGGCACTTTCTTTAAATCTGTTACGATGTGAGAGCCTTGGTTTATTTAAACTAAAGATTTGATGCTGGCTTAACTATCTCTTTGAGCGGATGCCTGTTGGTATTCGAGTAACCTGATCTCCTCATTGGAAGGCTGCTCTTCAATTTTCAGACCACGAGGTGCTGTCTGCACCAAGAACCCAGCTACCGGACGTAACTTTACAGATCCCTCCTAATACTGCATAGATACGATGGTAGCTCGTATTGCCTGTTCTCTCCCCTTTAACATGACAGTGCATATTACAAGATACTATCTTTAGATAAATGTAATTTCCCAGAATTAGTTTGCTGTTTAAGCTACATATATTTTATGCAATTGTACTTTAAAGATAGATTAGCGATCAGCTCTGGGTTAGTTACCATTTTATGATGGTATTGCTGTATGTTTGCTCTTATTAATGTTTCTTATAGTGATGTTTTCTCTGTTATCCTGAATGCAAAGCTGTTTTCCCAGTGGTAGCCAGTCTGAGGCACGTCTTACTATACATTTAGGTTTGATTAACAATTACAGTTTAGCTTGTGGGCAAATATGTCAAACATTGGATATTATGGTGCTTGAAGCACCTGGTAAAATTTCCAGAGCTGATTTATAGATCTAATGTCCACAGTTCTGCCGTAATAAGCTCATATTGTAAAACGTGATAAGTATTAATTTTAGTGAGCCCTCAAATTGTAGTAACAGAGGATGAGGGTTTTAAGTCCTACTGTAATATTTCTAACCTAAGGCATTTGTGTACTCTGATCCATGACAAATGCATGTATTACATTTTTCTTAATACTGGAATAAAAAAAAATATTTAATCTCTCACTCATCTCATCAACTCTACCTGCCATCCGGAAGGAATCCATGTTGTGTCAGTACCCAAGGAAAAACCCCTCACTTGCTGTGAACTACCAACTAGTCTTCATTCTGCGTACACTGAGTAAGCTAATTGCATAAATTGTCACTGCACAACTTCACTCATATGCAACCCAGAACAGCCTCTTCACTCCTGTGCAGCATGGTTTCAGGAAGTGGTACAACACTAACATTGCCAAAATCAGTTTTACTCACCATACTTGCTCAGCCATGGACAATGGCAAACTCTCAGGAGCAGTATTTGTGGATCTGACAAAAGCCTTTGATCTCATCAACAACAATCTCCTAATAATAAAACTATCAAATCTTGGTATATCACCTAAGGCCACCTCCTGGACTGGTAAGTACCTTTCAGGTAGATCCTAACTTGCTTCACTTGTAAATGTACTCTCTGATACTCAGCCCAGAGCCAGCTGTCTTAGAGGGAAGACACACATCAGATCTGCTGCCCCTCTTGGAAATTTAAAATCGAGTATGTTTACACTTTAACTAGAAAACTGCAGCTTGAAAATATCATGCCTGATAGGTAATCTGAGTGCTTACCTGGAGAACAAATTTGACCGTTCATGGTATGGTTAATCTGAAGAAAATGGGAGGTGAAGGCGGCGGTAAGAAGGGACAGCAAGCGTTCGTGTCCAGCCACGCAGAAGAAACTGGCTTAAGCAGAGAGCCGAGTTCTTCAGATTTTACGTCACCATATTGAGGCTTCACAGTTGCTGCTTATCTCCTTTACTGTTGCCGCTACAGCAGCAAGAAAATATCACATTACATTAGCAGACCGGAAAGAAAAACCGATTCTGCAAGAAAAGAAACATTCCACCAGTATCCCATGTTCCAACCCCCCACAAATGCAGTGCATAGGGGTATATCAGTCCAAGTCAGCACTCCCACTCTTTTCTTGCTGTTCACCACAGAAGCAAGTTGCTTCTTAGTTGTTCGTGCATTTAGGCTTTGGCCTTGCCTTTGTTTAAACCGCATGGTTTCAATGCCTCAGTACTACCGGCGGCTCTTGTGATCTCCCGGATGTGTTTTTGGCTCACTAGATCACTTTCGCTTTTGTTTAACACTTACTGTTTCTGTTAAACAAGCTTAAAAGCTTGTTTGTGTCCGATTTTCTTGATTTTTGCAATTTTTTTCCTCAGTGTTTGTACCTGCATCTGTGATCCAGCTACCATGCCTAGAGAGCTCTCCAAGAAAGAGAAATTGAAGATGGACACACTGGAAAAGGTCAGGAAATTGCTAAAAATGCAGTGAGTGAGGAAGACTCCAACACCTCCAGAGACCCTCAGGCTGAGGCTTCTACTGCTTGCCAGCAGGCCATTTCATGGCCCAGGTAGACTCAGAGCAATCTGATTTAATAGAAGAGGGTCTCTCTGGTACGGTCTAGAATCCCCATGAACCTTCCTCTTCTGAAAGAAATTCTGTTTTAAAAAAGAAACAGAAAAGAAAGCACTCTAAACAGCTCCTTAAAGAGTCCCTGACAGCATTAAGAAAACTTTGAAAAAAGTAAGATTTATATTCGACTCCATCCCATTTTCTTTATCACTTCATATATTTTCAGTAATTAATTCCTCATTTTCTTTATTACTGAAAACAGTTGCATGAAAACAAGATCCCGATCCCCTACACTATATCTATTCAGGCTGCTTCATTACACATGACATCATAATCCCCTGTTTATGACATTATAATTATCTCCACATCAACATATTTTGATGTCATAAACAGAATTATGATGTCAGGTATAGGCAGGCAGCCTGAGCTAAAAGGGCAGAGATACTGTATTCATGCAAATATCTTTAGTAATAAGGAAATAAGGGTGAGAATTACAGAACAAAATACAAAATATAAATTACAGTTATGCTGGAATTTTACATTTTCAAAGTTGTCTCAACTGTGTCAGAAGCTCTTTAAGGGTAAAGCCAAAAAGGCAAAAAGGTCCAGGCACTATGCTACCTCTTCTAATTCTTCTTCAGATAGTGAAAGTGATTCTGATTCTGTACAATCATGGTATTCTGATTATGACTCTAATTATGACTATGATTTTGACGGAGAAAGGCACTCCTCTGAAAACAGCCCAGGCAAGGCTGACCCTGATATAGGGGAGCAAGATAGCCCATTTGATCCTAAGAAGCTGAAGCTCCAGCATTCATCAGATTTGGGCCCCTCATGAGACGGCTGCAAAATATATGATAAAAAGAACGAGAAAGCCAGTTGATAGAAAAGATAGACAAAAAATGAGAACTGAATGCCTTTGGCTGCAATTAAGCATACTGTAACGTAAGCAATAGCCCCAGAACTGGTGATGATTTCATACCATTTTTTGAAATAATGGCAGAAACCCAAGACAGGGCTAGACAGAAGCCTTAAGATTGCAGAATAAGCTCCTGGATATGTCAGGCCCTTTTGCACTATCATTGGATGAGGCTGAGAAAGCCATTGAGAAAGGCAAACTGGTAGGCCCAAAAATTTTCAGGGGACGGACCCAAAGAGCCATATGCTTCATTGGTAATGCCAATTCTACCATTGCAGCAGAAAGACAAAATGGTCCTGCTGAGATTTTATCCCAAAGCTGTTAAACTAGCATGAAAAGATGTGGGCCCAGCAGCAGAGGGGTGGCTGTTTGGTGACCCCTTGATTACAGAGATGGGCAAAAAAGCCAAAGTTTATTTCTCTGTGAGGAAAGCCCAGGCATCTTATAACTACTCTAACAAAGCAAATGTTTTTTGGCAGGGGCCATACTCTTGACCACGACTTCTCCTCCAGAGGCTGCTATAATGGAGAAGGTTATCAAAGAGTCCAGGGCAGAGGCAGATTCCAGTCCAGACCATATTCAAGAGGCCACAGAGGTAACAAACAAGGTTTTCGCCCCAAGCAAGATGGAGGTAAGTATGCCAATATCCAGGGCCATGGGAACCTCTCTGTTGTGCAGAGTTGAAGAAACTTTTGTTTTGACCCTAGAACCACTATCTTTTGCTGGAAGATTATGCCACTACACCCACAACTGGGAAAACCTATCTGGGGATTAGTGGGACAAAGACAGGAAGTGGCTTCAGTTTGGAGGGCAGATTTGGCAATTCAGTTGTCTCCCCTTCAGCCTGACCTCTGCCCCATGGTGTTTTACAAAGCTACTTAGGCCAGTGGTAGCCTGGATTCAGGCAGTGGAGATCAGGTTGATAATCTACTTAGACGACATATTGATCCAGGGTCAAAATCAGACACAGCTGACAGAGGATGTTCAGGCCATATACCTACTTCTCCAGAAGCTGGGGTTTGTGATCAACCCCAGGAAGTCTCAATTGATTCCTTCTCAGATTTTGGCGTTTTGGTGGTTCCAAGTCGATACAAATCAGGCTCTCCTCGGGCTTCCCCAGGAGAAACTAAATGCTATCAGGAAGGAGCTGAAGAGGACCTCGGGAGCATTGGCAGTGTCCCTCAGGTCCTTGAACAGAGTGATTAGGTTCTTAACCTCATCCATTCAGGCCATCTTCCCAGCACCCCTCCACTACAGGGTGTTACAGAAGCAGAAAGCAGAAGTTTTTAGTCCAGGAGCCAGGTGCATTTATCTATGTGTCTAGTCCGGAAGGTCTGATGACTGTTTCTTATGTAAAAAGTGTGTAGAATCCAGATTTACAACTCTTATTCGCTCAGAGTTTAACTTTTTTTGGAAAATGCACTTCTTCAATGAAAAAATGAACTGTCAGTGAAAATTGTGTATATTTTAATTCATGGTTCCTTCTTTAATTTCAATTCTATAAGCTTTTATTGAAATACTACAGACATTGTAACAAACAGCAACATATGTATCAAAGGCTTAATATTAACGTTATTATTCATTTTATTCTATATTTAACTTAAAGGAATTGTGTGAGCTAGGAGACTGGGCTTCATAGCCCACTACTCTGGGGCAGCGATAGCCCCTTCGTGTGAAAAAATTTTTTTTTACTCACTGTATGACGTTTGGGAAGGGATCGTAATTTTGTTTGAACTGGGAGCCAGATGATCCCTTCCCACTTCCGCTGCCTGCCTGCCCACCCCGCAATCCCCCGTTTTGTGACGTACTACCAGGGAGAGTGCGGGGATGTGCCTAATACAGGTCTATGAGGTTAACTTTTAAAACTATTTTATTATGCTTGAAACTAATGTTTGATAAAAATGAAAGCCACTGCTCAACTAATAGGGTCCCTATTATTTCACTTCACCCTCATTTTGACTGCAAATGTAGTGTATGTGTTGCATGATTCTTGTGTCTGCTTCTATGTGTTTGCTTTTTAGGGTCTTGTACTCTAGTCTGAGCATTTGTCCAGTTTCTACTTTATATGAATAACAAGTTTCTCCTACTGCATACATGAGCTTTTTATCACCTAGAACTTCATAGTACACATCAAATTCCATGCTGTAGGTAGAAAACCTAGGAGTGCCATCCTGAATGAAGATGAAGACAGGGATCCAGCAAAGTCTCTTGGTTGGCTTTGGCCCGGACCAGTTATGAGCAGGGCTACTGGAAAATTGCAGAAAATGTTACCCAAAAATGTGGGGACTTTTTTGCAAAAATTGCAGGAAAATTGTGGGGGTTCACTATACATCCCCACTGCCCCAATAAATATTTTATGTTTGCTGCAGCGTATATTGATTGCATAAATTATTATATAAATGTATTGCCACGTGTAATGCTTTTAATATGAAGAAAGGTGTGTGTTTTTGAAATGCACTGCAAATTAATCATTATGTAGCATATCTTCTAAAAATCAAGACATCTAAGTCATGCAGTGCTAACTAGATTTTATTCAATAATTTACAGTTAGTCTGTACTGAATACATCCTGAAACAACATATTTTGCCAGTTTCTAGATGTTAAATAATGAAGCCTGTTCAAACTACTTGCTTTGGTGCAAGAAAAAAATAAACAGATGACCAGGATGCCTAATAAAGGTCTAGTAAGAAAAACATTTATTTTGTTACAATAATTATTGTTCTAAATCAGCACTGTAAGTACATTTTAAAATCAGAAGATAAAAGTATCAAATCATACCAGTAGCTTTTCATTACATCATACAATAGTGTTCAATACATTGTACTTTTGTTCTACTCGGTGTGCAGTGATTTTACTTGGGTTGCAATTATTTTGTCTATTTGAAGGTAATTAACCTGTTCAGCATGTTTTCAGAAATGTTTGATTTTTGTAGGTTTTGTATGTAAGTATGCAGTTGCGGCAGACTGACATATAAGGAATCACTGTCACCAACCCCCTCAGAAGCACATTCAAGTTTATAATTAGCAAGGCCATCCAAACTCTTGACACATTTGAATCAAAATCCTTTCAGACTGGAAGTATTTATACAAGGAAAAACTACCCTACCATTTAAAAACAAGCATTGTGGTCAAGGCTTCATTTAGGTGAATGGGGCACTTTGCATTTCTTCTCACAACTATTGTTTTAGTCTCTGTGTCA
Source organism: Neoceratodus forsteri (assembly GCA_016271365.2). Classification (NCBI taxonomy): domain Eukaryota; kingdom Metazoa; phylum Chordata; order Ceratodontiformes; family Ceratodontidae; genus Neoceratodus; species Neoceratodus forsteri. The sequence goes on along the minus strand of CM057456.1, from coordinate 332,593,979 downwards.
GCAAAAAGTTCTCTCATAGTCTGCTTTAACACATATTTTAAGTGTTCAAGTATACATATGCATGACCAGAGGATTTTGAAAGCAAAGTAGGGAAGTGCATCACACGAAAACAAAGTCACATTTGACCCCTTCTCACCTCACATTGTACTGTTTTGGTCAAATCCAAGTCTGTGTACTAAATTGTTAGCACATCTGAGTAGAGTTCCTTGAGAACTTAAATATTTTTATACAATTTCAGTCAAAAATTCCATAAATGTAAGAAATTGTAGATTTTGTGCGGAAAAGAGTGAAAATTGCACCCGCAATTTTCCAGTGGCCCTGGTTATGAGATAAGAGAGTGGAGTAATGCTATGCTTTCCTCTCTTCTCTTGTTCAAGACCTTTGAGCAATGGTGACTTGTAACAGTCACTGACAAAGTGGATTTCATTTGCGGAAGTACAGCAAACAAGAGACAGGAGGAGTTTTGCCAGACCGTGGAACGTTGATGGCAGATTTGTAAAACTTTTGATCAAGGACATGGCATCAACCACAGTGGCATTTACAGCATCGGGGTGGCTACTTTGGACTCTGGTCTCAAGTTTCTTCAGCAGTTTTGACTTCATTGTTTTGAGTTCCTCCACAACATGGTGGGTGACACAGTGACCAAAGCTGTTCAAAACAGTTAAAACTTTCTTACTGCCTGTCATGGATTTAATACCCATGTCCAACAAGAGGTGTTTTTGTGGTTTGATTATTCCCCTTCACACTCAAACACTATGTCATCTTACCCTCTCCTGTTGTTCACTGCCCACTTCTGATGAACCCGTGAGTACAGTATGTAGGAATGTCTGAAGAACAGGTGGCAGTTCTACATTTTATTCTAGTAAGTCTTCAACTTTAACTTTGGTTCTGTTATGAGGCTGTACCTTTAGGAGTTCCAACAACTGTTCTCTTATGTGTTGCTCTGCTTGTGCTTCCCGCCAGTCAGCCTGTTTCTTAGCAGACCTGATGATTGTACCCACTTTTCTACTTTTGGTATCAAATATGATACCATCTTTGGGGGGCGCTGCTGAGCAGCCTAGATGGAAGCAGCTCAAAACTCGACCTCCTGAAGGACATCTAATATATAAACTTTTTAATTGTATTAAAACCTGTAAGTTCTACAGCCATCAGGGCAAGGATTAGTCCAGAGACTCAGAGGAGTGCCATAATGGGAAATCTAAAGAGAATAGTGCCTTGTCTACAGATTTCTTCAGCCCGAGACGATCGACATGAGAGGAGCAACTTGGCCTACAGTGGCGCAATTTCAGACCAAGCAGAACCAGCTGCCGAGAGGCCTCTTGCAGCTATACATGCTACACTGCAGAAATTAGTGACCTCGGTCCAAGAACTGGACAAAAAATGTGATTCCCTTACTCCCGGGTTTCAGCATTAAAACACTCATGGACCACTGTGAGATGGTGGTTCAGCACTCAGAGATTTCGGTTCTCAAGATTACGGAGACCACTACAAAGTTACTTAAAGAAAATATGCAACTACACCAATGCCTGGACAATGTGGAGAATCAGGCAAGGGAGTGCAATCTCCGAGTAGTGGGCCTACTAGAGGCGGCTGAGGGGGAGGATGCATTGCTGTTCGCACGGACATTTCTGCCAGATATCCTGGGAATGTCGGAGGAGGACTCCTCATTTTCTTTGGAAACAGCATATAAATTTACACCCGATGAGCCCTGCTGGACTCTGCAACCCTCGGACACTTATGTTAGTTTGCACTGGTGTGGTGATCGAGACCGCGCTCTGCAGCTCGCAGGGAGGAAATCATTGAAATATGGGGATGCTACAATTATGATTTTTCCTGATCTTTCCTACAGTCCCAGACAACGGAGATAAGCATTCGATGGCCTGAGGGTCGATTACGAAAGCTGAAGGTGCAACATCAGCAACTTCTACCTGCAAAGCTGTGTGTGACTTGGAATGGGCAACGATTCTTGTTCAATGAAATAAAGGATGCAGATAAGCTGGTTACTCGAATTGAGCAGGAGCTAGAGGATCAAGATGAGGCTGTGGATCTTTCGGATGAGGACTGATATTCTTATGGACTGGGGAACAAAACAGTAAGTATATTAATGGCCTTTTGGGCCTTTCTAGGCCCGAGGCACTGGGTTGTGCTATGCAATGTTACCTACGTAGGTTGTCATGCTGTCTGGGAGGATCAGGACTGGGACTCTTTAAATAAAATATACAGTTTTTTTTTTCTTTCAGGATCATTGTTAAGGTCCTCACTATGCTTTGGGTCTCTTGTTAAACAATCTGTTTTATAGCCGGGTAGGTAATTTTACCTGAGTTGTAGATTGCTGTGGGATAAATGTTTTGCTTCCTCAGGGCATCTATTGATAATTGATGTACCATGGGGTTTCTGTACATGTTTCCTTGTCCTATTGATAGATAAGTTGGAACAAACTGTTAATGGGTTCCTTCTTGGAGCTGGGGCATTGTATCTTTGTTCAATCATTTATTTGCAAATAATGGGGGAATCATTATGACCGAGAGGTCACTTTGTTAATAAGACATTGGCTATGGCTTATTTTGATCGACAGATTCCTCTGGATTCTTCCATGGCTGCATGCAAATGTACAATATTATATGGATTTATTTACCTAATTACTCTGTACTCCCCCGCCATGATGCACCACACAGGGTGTCCTACTGTAATCCTTTGTAAGAGGAGCTTTGTATTGTACATTCTGCTATCCTCCAATGTGTATTTGATGTGTGAGCCTGCTTGCAAAATCAATAAATAAAAAAAAAAAATAAATAAAAATATGATACCACCTTTGAAGTGATACGCCAGTTTTGACTGCAAGCTCTGTGGGTTGTAATTTGTTACACACCACACTCCATAAGAATATCCATGTACCTTTTGTGTAGAGATAGCAATGATTCTTCTTGCATTCCATTAACAAATAATGCACTGCACATACTTAACAAGTCTGGAAAAGGCAACCTGGTGACTGTCCATCAACTGACTGTATTCCCTTGCCCTTTATTCGTTCTGCCTTTTTTACATACTTGTTCTTACAGCTATTGTGGTACTTCACTTCTTTGGCTACGAGATCAATACTGCCTACCATCATATCCATTTGTCGATCATCCATTTCTTTTGCTGCGTTTTTTTATGCTGTCTGCTGCCCCATAAGTTACACATGTTGTAGGACATTCAAAAGTCTCCTTTGACCCCGTAGGATTCCTTTTCTTGTATGATTTGCAAAATATACAATCATTTGGGAACATGCCTGATGTAGATGCTGCAAATTCAGATAGAGCACTGTGAACTTGGGAGGGAAGCAGTTTTGCTGGATAACTCTTTACGATGTCTTTTTTTAAAGTTTCATCAGCTACAAGTTTACCGGAACTCTTAAGTTCTCGTAGCAGATATAATGATACCCATGGCTGCTAGAGTAACGTACAGGCAATTCAAGACACACCATGTTGTACTTTGACAGTGTTTGACTAGAACACCTGTCCTTTGCATCAACTACTTTCTCCCAATGAGCATCATCAAAAAGTAGCAGGTCTCCATGGTCTGTGCTAACTCCTGGATCAATGTGTAGGATGCATCACCGCTGCAGTTTGTGAGAAGTCTTGCTAGCCATATCTGAAACATTAAATAAATTATATTAATAACTAAGTAAACCGAGTCTATTAAATAAATTAAATTAAATAAATGAGTAAACCAAGTCTATTAAATAAATTAAATTAAATAAATAAGTAAACCAAATCTATTACACAAACATAAAACTTTTACTTACTCTTAAGAAAGTGCATTTTGCAAGAAAACATACAACTATGGATGAATAAGAGTTGTAAATCTGAATTCTACACTTTTTACATGAGAAACAGTCATCAAACCTTCGGACCCAGACACATAGATAAATGCACCTGGCTCCTGCTCTATTTAAGGTAACACAAGTCCTATAGTTGCCCAGATCCTCTGACAACAGAAGTGAAGGAGGAACTGCAATGGTGGTTGCAGCACGTTAGCTTGGAATGGCAGAGCTGCCTTTGGGATGGCACTTGACATTGTAATAGAGTTGGATGCCAGTCAGAGGAGTTGGGGTACCAGATGCAGGAATATAGCCACAGGGTGCAAATGGTCTTAGGAGGGTCAATCATGCATATCAATTGACTGGGCGGTTAGCTGGGTCTCTTGTGATCAACAGTCTGGCCAGACAAGAGGAAATTGTCAATTGTGTTGCACATGGACAATGTGTCAGCAGTCAAGTACTGTATGTCAGCAAGTTGGAGGGAACCAAATCATCCTATCTTGCTTCATTAGCCAAGGACTTCTGGCACTACTACCTTCAGAACCAGATCACAGTTCAGGCTCAGCACATACCAGGGATGTCCAATCAAGTAGGGGATTGGCACTCCAGATATCTGACAGATTCAATTGACTGGACTTCGAATCAGACAGTTTGCACAAATTCAGAGAACTTTGGGCCCCCTTGAGGTAGACTTGTTTGCCTCCTGTCTGAATAGTGGATTACAGTGCTTCTTCAGCTAGAGACTCGACCCGGAGGCCCTAGCGGTGGATGCCTTCCTTCAAGACTGGAGGAACCTGCAACCCTATGTCTTCTTACTCTTTGCCATGATAGCATGAACCCTGACCCAAATCAACAGGCAGAACTGCACCTTGGTGATAGTTACCCCTGTGTGGCCAGCACAACCCTGCTACCCCTGTCTCCTAGAGATTCTGGTTTTCCAACCTCTCCTCCTCCCATACAGGGATGACCGTCTATTTGACCCCTCAGGGAACCTTCACCCCGTGATAGTCAATCAGTTACTCTTCCTGGTGGCTTGGAGGGTTTCAGGGGATCCTGGACAATGCCACCACTTTTGGAAGGAGCTACAGCTCTCCTCAGAGAGTCATGGGTACATGGCACCAGGAAGGTCTATAAATCAATATGGACATTCTGGTCTGACTGGTATCTGTCAAGGCTTGTGGATCCATTTCAGATGTCTTTAACACAAGTTCTAGAATTTTTGTTTTCTCTGTATCAAGAAGGAAAAACATATAGATCTATTAACATGTACAGATCTTCAATCTTATTGGGACACTGCTTGATTGATGGTAAGTTTGTGGGCCAACACCCAGTGGTAAAGCAATTTATGAAAGCCATTAAGTGGTCCAGACCTCCCCATCCAAGATATAGAGTTCTTTGGGATGCTAATAGAGTGTTTGACCTATTTAGATCTTGGGGTCTTGATTCTCAAAACTGTCATCTAAATTTGCTATGTTGTTATGTTTAGCATCTATTAAAAGATCTTCTGATATTAGAGCACTAGAGGTCTCCAAGAGACAATATTTTCCTGGGGGTGTGGAGTTCATTGTGATTAAGAGAACTTAAACAGATACACCCTCTATGTTTTTTCCAGCCTTTGACAAAAAGCAGCGCCTTTGCGTGGTGAACTGTTTGAAGGAATATGAGTCACAGACAAAGAACATCAGAGAAGGTCACAACCAACTTCTGATTTCTTTTGTCAAACTACATGCTCCTATCTCCTCCACAACCATTGCTTGATGGCTCAGGTGGATCATGAACCAAGCAGGGATTGAGACCTCCTCCTCCTTTGGAGCTCACTCAGTAAGAGGAGCTATGGCTGTAGTATATGCATGGATATGCATGGTAGTATATACATGGATATATATGGTAGGAAGTGGATTAGAGTTGTGGTTTGTACATATGGGTATTGTAGTCCATTATATATGTAAGTTCCTATCATGCAGAGTAAGCCTTTCTTTGTGTATGTCCAGAGATGTAACACCACTATCTAAGAGTAGAATAAAGGATGGCCACTAACTGACACACCGTGTATGAGTCTTTCCTGTACTGACCCACAATATATTACATTGGTGACAAGGATTAACACTAGAACTTCTATGAGTGCAACTGAAGGGTCATGTAAACTAATACATGTTTTTGTTTATTTAAACTGCCCTATAAGTCTTTCCAGCTCCTTGTGTCTCTACTCTGTTCCTTCGGGGCTTCCTTATCTGTCCCTCTCTGCCTGGCTACTTAAAACCTCGTAAACTGCTTAGGTGCACCACTCTGGGTACAGATTTATCTACAGACAGATAAAACAGAAACCTAAAGAGCGCTTTGCTATAGTACTTTGATATATTGAAAAAGACACAACACAACTAATAGCAGTGCTCCACGAGGCACGTGAATTATGATCCCAGTCTGAAACCTAACATTCCTTTGGTCCATCTCGACTGTTATACTAGGTCAGACTGCTCATACTGTAGCAATAAATGCAGCTCAACAGCCTCTTGAGGCACACCTCAGCAACTGCATCACACATAAGAAAAAAAAGCCAGAAAAATACACTTTTGTTTTTGTGTGGACACTGCAGCTACACTTTGCCACAGCCATCATGACTACAATTGGCAGAGTACCTGAATTTGATGAATTTAAGGAAACATTTGATTTATATCTAGAGCGTTTCCAACGCTGGCTTAAAGCAAACAAAACAGCAGAAGATGAACAAGTAGATGTCTTCCTAGCAATCTTACAACCACAGATTTATGCCTTCTATGGAATTTAACAGCCCACCTGACATCCTGACCCTGACATATGCACAAGTCACTGAGGTACTTGAAAAGCATTTCAAACCCCAGTCCCTTCTCATTGTTGAATGATACACCTTTATCAGCACAACCAAGGGAAGGGACCCTAATGCTGACTACATCATCACATTAAAACATCTAGCATGCACTTATGAGTTTGGCCAGTCCCTGGATGATGCCCCCAGGATCGCTTTGTCTGTGATCTGAGAGGAAGCTTACAGAAAAAGGCTTTGCAAGAAAAGAAACTAAACTTTAAGACAGCTTGTGACATTGCAATCACTATGGAGCTCAGTCAAAAGGCTCCCAAGCACTGGCGGGACATTCTGAACCCCAGAAGTGAAGTTCATAAGGTTACCCATACCCTAGAACAAAAGGACATGCCACACCACACAGGGGTCCATCACATGCCCATCAGCAACCCCAAACATTTAGGAAGCGGCACCACAGGGCACTTCACAAAGTCAAAACTGTGTTACCGATGTGGAGGTAACCACCATCAAAGCACATGCCACTTTCGACACGAGAAATGCTGCAGCTGTGGAAAAGTGGGTCACATACAAAGGGTGTGCAAAAGTACACCATGGACTGTTACTGCATGGTATGTCACAGATGGCACTGCAATCACTGAAACAGAAGATGAGGCATTGCGCCTGTTCATGGTTTATGCAACACGGGCAACCGGAAAGGAAATTTACTTCCAGCTTGAGCTAGCAGGCAACCCGGTGAGCATGCAGCTAGACACTGGAGCCTCAGTATCTCTTGTGCCAGGGAACATCTACAGAGAGAAGCTTCAGCAGTGCCCATTGCAACCATCGTCTATTCAGCTCTCGACTTACATGGGAGAGCAAATCCCCGTGCCAGGGGAAATTCAAGTGCCAGTCACCTACGAGGGAGGAACATGGACCTTGCCTCTGGTGGTGATACACGGAAAAAGACCTGTATTACTAGGCAGAGACTGGCTCATGCAGATCAAATTGAACTGGGAAAAGATCTTCAGCTTAAATATGGTGACCAAAGCACCACAAGATGTGCTAAAAAAAGTATTGGACAAACATAGTCCTATTTTCCAGGACAGTTCGGCACAATCCGGGATTTCAAGGCAAAGATCCGAGTGCAACCAGGAGCTGTTCCAATTTCCACAAGCCTCGACCAGTACCATATGCATTAAGGAAGCAGTAGAGAAGGAACTGGACCATCTCGAAAGCCATGGTATCATCTCATGAGTAGAGAGGAGTGACTGGGCTGTCCCTATCGTTGTAGTACCGAAATGAAACAAAGCAGTGAGGCTGTGTGGTGACTACAAGTTTACAGTGAACTATTGTATACAGCAAGATCCATATCCATTACCAATGCAGAGGACATATTGCTACACTCTCAGGTGGCAAGTTCTTTAGCAAGTTGGACTTATCCTTTACATACCAGCAACTGGAACTGGAACCAGAGTCAGAACTGTATCTAACCATCAGCACCCACAAGGGACTTAACGGTATCATCTCTTGGCATATGGAGGTTCCACAGTGCCATAAATTTTCCAGAACACAATGGACCAGATACTGCATGGACTGGACCATGTAGTATGCTTTACGGATGATATCTTGGTAACCACACCCACAGTGGGAGAGCATCTGACAATCCTGCACCAAGTTCTGACCAGACTGCAACAGTATGGACTGAGAGTAAAGCTAGTGAAATGCCAATTTCTGAACAATTCTGTTGAGTACCTAGGTCACCAGATAGATGCCCAAGGCCTATGCCCAACAGACAGTAAGATGGATGCTATTGCCAAGGCACCTGCACCAACAAGTGCAACAATATTCCATCTTTCACATCTCAAGGACTTACTAATTGCTTCACAGGATGTTGCAGCAGAGACACGGTGAGATCCTGTCCTCTCTGAAGTCCTAGATGTCACCCTAAATGGTTGGCCTAACTTCACGAGAGACCCAACCCTCCGACCTTTCTTAGACAAGAAGGACCAGTTGTACACAGAGCAAGACTGTGTTCTGTGGGGAGCTCGAATTGTGGTACCTCCAAAATTTCACAAAAGGTTACTTTCTGACTTACATGACAGTCATCCTGGAATCTCTCAAATGAAGGCATTGGCCAGAGGATACCTCTGGTGGCCAGGACTTGATCAAGATATCCAACATTTTATCAACCAATGTGCGCCATGTGCGGCTGTCCACAACCAATCTGCTACTGCACCCTGCATCCTTGGTCCTGGGATACCACACCATGGAATCGCATCTATGTCGACTATACTGAGGTAGACAAACAACACTTCTTGGTAGTAACTGATGTCCACTCCAAATGGCTGGAAGAATTACCCACACAAGTCACAACTACTGAAAAGGCTATCGACCTTTTGAGACAACTTTTCACCTTTTATGGACTACCATAGGAGTTAGTGTCGGACAATGGTCCCCAATTTTCTTCCCATGTCTTTAAACTGTTCTTAAAGTAGAATGGCGTCCAACATGTTTTGACTACTCCTTATCATCCAGCATCAAATGGCGCAGCCGAAAGAGCTGTACAGACATTCAAAAAAGCTTGAAATAAACCAGATTCATGGCAAGTACCTACTGCTTAAAGGCTGGCTCGTTTTCTGTTTGCTTACAGAAACACTCCTCACACAGTCACAGAGTGAACACCTGCTGAACTGTTCCTAAAACGTCAACCTTGTACCCATTTGTCATTGCTCAAGCCAGACTTGGCCGACACTGTCACAAAGCATCAACTACAACAGCAAACGGGATCGTGGCAAGTAAGCCAAGCAGTATCCTGTGAGGAGGGCTATCCTCAGGTGGGCTCCTACCAAAACGGCAACTCACTTGTGGTGCAGAAAAGGTAAGGCGAGGGTGTGAGGAAGATGATAGGATGTGGAGGCTCGCGCATATAGTGACAGGACATCGCTATATGTATACGCGCTCGGGGGGGTGAGCATGATGGAAGGGAGGAAGGGTTGGCCTGGTGTGGTTGGCATGGGGCTGTCGAGCTGGCCCCATAGTGCGGTGGGTGGGTGGCAGCCTAAAGCTGCAAGGGTTCCAGGTTCGGGTCCGGGTGCACCTACATTTTAGTCGCCTGGCCTGAAACTTCTTTTGCCCAAAGTCCCCCCCAACATGCACCCCAGATTAAGAATCCTTTAGTAAGGGGTGCTGGGGGTATACATCACCAAAATTGATTTTCGGGGATGTACCCTAGCCATAATGACGGTCGCCTTTCAGCAATCACCATTATGACATAGAACCCAGCCAAGCCAGTACAGATTTTACATCCCGGGGAGAGGGTGATGGTTTGAGACTGTAGACATCCCAAGATTTCTTGGATTCCTGGGGTGGTGACTGAAACACGTGGACCTTTGACTTATGCAGTTCATGTGGGACAGCGACTTGTTCACGTACATGTGGATCACCTGCTGCATTCCAAGGTTTCAGCAAATGCAGCAGAAGACATCACTCCATCTGAGGACAGTGACACAGAGGACTTTGCTCCTACCCGTGAAGTTTCACCGGAGCCGGTGCCAAATAATAATGAATCTCCTGTTCCATCAGCAGCAGTTATTACAGCCCGCAGATATCCCCTGAGGCACCGAAGACCACCACAAAGACTTGATTTGTAAAGTCATGTAATGAAGTTGTACCTCTGTGTAACTGAACTCTTACTTGTATTGTTAGTTAGTGACAAGTTCTACCCAAGGGGCAGAATAATCCCCTGAACTTGTTTCTGGGTACCGAACAGTCTACTTCGGCCCGGAAGTTAGAAATGTTACTGTTGAAGTATTTTAGACAAGTTTCTGTCTAAGAGGGAGGAGTGTAGTATATGCATGGATATGTATGGTATGGGGCTGGCAGTATAGCCTAGAGCTTAGAGTAGTGAGGTATGAACAAGCTTGGTACATCCAGCAGACCAGACCTGGGTTTGATTCTCACAACCTCCGCTTGCATACTGTGTGACTCTGAGCAAGTCACTTAACCACCCAGTGCTCCCCAGGTCACCCCTGAAAACAGGCACTTGTGCCTAGTGGCCTACCAGTTGCAAGACTAAAAAAATAAAATAAAAAAATATACATGGATATATATATCAGTAGGAAGTGGATTAGAGTTGTAGTTTATACATATGGGTATTGTAGTCTATTATATATATAAGTTCCTGTCATGCACAATAAGCCTTTGTTTGTTTTAAACTTTATTTTTATTTTATACACATATATATATATATATATATATATATATATATATATATATATATATATATATATATATATATATATATATATATATATATATATATATATATATATATATATATATATATATATATATATATATATATATATATATATATATATATATATATATATACATATATATATATATATATATATATATATATATATATATATATATATATATATATATATATATATATATATATATATATATATATATATGTATATATATATATATATGTATATATATATATATATATATATATATATATATATTATATATATATATATATATATATATATATATATATATATATATATATATATGTATATATATATATATATATATATATATATATATATATATATATATATATATATATATATATATATATATATATATATATATATATATATATATATATATATATATATATATATATATATATGTATATATATATATATATATATATATATATATATATATATATATATATATATATATATATATATATATATATATATATATATATATAATTTTCATATCTAGAACAGACCATATACATTAATTAGAATCCCTTCTGGGAACATACATTTCCCTTAATATTCAGGTTATTATATGCATTCTAGATACAGAGATACCACTTGAAGGATAACTAAACATGCACCTCAAGAAAATGAGGACTAAATTTTAAACTGTTTTAGTAAGCCCGTGAGCAGTATGACTTTTCCTCTATAACTTAAGTCCATGAAAGTCCCGAAAATCCAAACCCTACCAGAGGGCATTTGGTGTCATACTTTATAAACTAAAAGTTCAAAGTAAACTCTAGGGCCGGATTTTCAAACTGTGCCAGGCTGTGGCACGAGCCTGGGCGCAGCTCAGCTTGGTTGTGCAGGGGTGTGGCCTGGGCGATATTCAGCGAGGCTGCGCTATGGTGCAGCAGCTTTGAATATCGCACCCTGGCCATATCCACTGTGCATGGCACAGTGGCACTGCGCCAGCGCAAGTGGCCAGAGTGGAGCATGGAGATACACTAGCACAAGTGCCATTGCGCCAAGCACAGCACCTGCAATAGTCAAAAGGGGACATGCAAATGGGGCCATAATTTATGCAAGGTGCACATGGGGCCATTTGCATGTCATTATGGCTCCATTTGCATCCCATTAGCATGTAGGTGCACCGATCCCCGACGACTTGCGCCTGGCACCTGCCAGGCAGCAGCCGTCGAGGGACTAGCCCTACGAGCCAATGCGGGCATTGTCTTCCCAAAAATCTTCCTCGTCTAATATCCCTGGTGGTCAGTGGACGCTATGTCCCGATCGCGGGCATCGGTATAATAAAGCTACCCCATCAATATCCCTGGTGGTCCAGTGGACGATCGCTGCCAGATTGCGGGCATCTGTATTAAATCCCGTAATATCCCTGGTGGTCAGTGGACAACACTCTGCCCGATCGCGGGCATCTGTAAAACATAAAGGCGACCTATTACCCTGGTGGTCTAGTGTTACCCCCTCACCCGCCCACTGGGCCCACGCCCGCCCCGGTCAGCTGGCGAGGCGGCACCACCCGCCTGCCGCCCGCCACCCACCGACTGACAGCTCGGTAGGGCTGCATGCCCATTAGTTCTGGCGTGAGCCAATGGGCGTGCAACCATACCGCACTACACATTCAGATATGTGAATGATTCTCCCATATCTGGACTATGTAGTATGGTATGGGCTGCGCCCGATGGCTGCGCTGTGCGCAAATACTGCGAGCCGCGGCTGCAGAACTGTCGGCGAGGGCGGCAGAGCAGTGAGGTGCCTGCCCGCCTGGCTGACGGCGGGAGAGAGGCGGGTGGGGGCTCAGTGGGGCGAGGTGGGGAGGGTTACACTGAGACCACCAGGAGTGTCGGTATCATCTTCATGTTACAGATGCCCGCATCGAGCAAGTGCGGTCCACTGGACCACCAGCGATACAGGGGGGATTCACAGATGCCCGCGATCGGCAGCGATCGTCCACTGAACCACAGGATATTGGACGAGGGCTTCATTATATCGATGCCCGTGATCGAGCACATAGCGTCCACTGGACCACCAGGATATTAGACAAGGCTTTTTGGGAGACAAATGCATGCGACATACTAGTGGTCCACTGGACCACCAGGGATATTGGAGGGGGTTTATGTACACAGATGTCCGTGATGGGGCATGGGGGGCACAGCCAGGTGCAGCAGGAACTCGGGTAGCCACCCACAGGTGGCAGCTGCCGTGTTGCGCCCTGCAATGCGGCAGCTCACCTGTGGGTGGCCATCATTTGTTCCTTTTTTTTGTTGGCTTAACTTTGTGTAGGCACAAGTAGAGTTGTGCATGCATGGCTCTGCATCCCGGGCTGAATATCAGGCTGTGCAGGTTATGCATGGGCACTCCCTATCTGTGCCTGCATACATTACTGATGCACTCCAGCGCATCGGGATTTGTGCAGCGCACTTTTCCCTTTTAAATATCGCACCGGGGCGCATCTGTGGGTTGCGCATGGTGCAACACTGTTGCGTCATGTACAACCCTTTTGAATATCTGGGCCACGGTGTTTACCCAGGACAGCAGTATCTTGGTATTAGTACTAGTATCTTAAAAAGAAAATTGATCCATCAGAATAAGCAGACAAAAATCTAAATGAAGGTCTCAGCATTTTTAAACTGTTTTACATAGTGATTAGCTCAGAAAGCCTTTAGTTTACTGTAACCACAAGGAGATATCATCCCCGCTCTAATACGTCCCCAATCATATAACCGACTTAAGGAAACAGCATGCTCTGGTGAACACAACTGTAAAATCCAGTTTTACGTAAAACTGTAAGATAAAACTTAGAGACAACAAAGAAGGGACAGGCCTGATCAGTTCGTTACAGTTAGAGTTCCATTATTTCAGCCTTCGGTTTCTGAATCGCTGTCCCCTGCTCCCCGTCGTCTTGAGCGGTCCAGTGACAAAATGAAAGGCCCATTTCCTGCTTCAGTGGGGTTGGAGAAGGCCCCTTTTGCCCCCATGTACAATCGCAACCTTGCTGGGAACGCTCACTGCGGTGGATGATTGAGGCATCTCAACACTTTTCGGACCCCATCGAATTTCTTCCTCCTGAGAAGTGTCGCTGCAGCTCAGATCTGGGAAAACATAGATGTTTGATGCGTCCTGAGTGGGGGTCCTACTTATCTGGTGAGTTTGAGTATTCTGTCCCGAGAGCCGATGCCATCTGTAACCAAGGGCATGGTCCTAGGATTCTCCATTTCCCCCCAATAGCCTCTTGGGGTGATCCGGTAAGCTTTTTGATATAGAATATTCAAGCTCTGACCTTCTGGCAATAACTTTGAGTCTAGCCACTCTCAGAGAAACAAAGAAGGTGATCCCCCTCTATCCCCTCGGGCAGGCCCAGAATTCTAACATGCACCAATCGGGCCTGGTTTTCTAGGGTCTCGAGCCTAGCCCTCATGTGGTGGTTTTCCTTCATTAGAAGAGTGGTTGCTGCAGCAGACGACTTTCCTTGCCGCTTCATATCTCCGACCTCAAGCTGTATTTCCTCCACTGATTTCTCCACCACAGTAACTCTGGTTGCAAATATGTCCATTTTAGTGTTCGGATCAGCCGCTGATGCAATTATTCTCTGTAGCTTAATGCCGATTGATGACACTGTCTTCTCGGGCTCACGTTGAGGTACAGCATGCTCCTCCGTCACAGTTTGCCCCGAATGGGATCCACTTGTTGATTTAGTGCTGGCTCCTCCACCTTTATCTTTCTTGGGGTTACCCATTTTATGTTTATTGGGTCCCTCTTTCACTCTGTGGTATTTGTTTTTTCCAAAAAATTACTCTAAAACCCAGAAATATCACAATTTTAGAGCTTTTCTGATGGAGCTAGAAAAGATTGCTGCCTGTCAGCTCGGGCTCAACAGCACCTCCCCCAATAAGCCTTTCTTTGTGTATGTCCAGTGATGTAAGACCACTATCTCTGAGTAGAATAAAAGATGGCCACTAACTGACACACTGTGTATGAGTCTCTCTTGTACTGACCCACAATATATCACAATGGCCAGCAAGGCAGTGGGAGTCAGAACAAAAGACATCCTGAAGGCTACTGAATGAGCTAAGGACTCTGTGTTTAAGCAGTTTTATTCAAAATCTATATCAGATTCATCTGTGACTAATGTTTTCTGCAAGGCTCTGAACTAGCAATAATTGTGGAGCCTCTGTATGGTGATATAAAATTGTGATTTTCCAGGAGCAAAGCTTTAAAGAAGGTCATGATTTTACTAACCACACAGATGCAAAACAATTTGACCCCCTCTTCCACCCTCAATTTGTGTATTCTCTTCCAGCTCCTTGGGAGTGACTCAAAGACTCTGAACTGACAGACTGGAACTGGAGGCATATTTACCTGTCCACATGAAGTAAGAGATGGAACTACGTGATGGATGGCATAAAGTGGAATGTTACTTCTGCTCACAGAAGAAAAGAGGAAGTGGGAGTGCTAACCTGGACTGATATATCCTTATGCACTGCAATGTGTGTGTGTGTGTGGGGGGGGGGCGGTGAGAGCAGGGAAAACTGGTGGAATGTTCCTTTTCTTGCAGAACCATTTTTTCTTCCCAGTCTGCTGTTGTAATGTGATATTTTCTTGCTGCTGTGGCAGCAGCATTAAAAGAGATAAGCAGTAACTGTTTCGTCTTTGTGGATAGTAAAATCAGGACCTTATTGCAAGCTTAGCTCTTGGAAAATCACAATTTTACACTGAATGACATGATGCAGGCCATCCATGCACTGGGCTTAACAGTTGCCAAAACAGAAAAATTGCAAGATTTCAGCAGTCATCTTATACTTTGTGAGACCCAGCCGAGCTGCAGCTGAGGTGAAACAGATGGTCAGGTCAGTTCTTAAGACTGCAATAGTGTCCTCTGAGCTTGTAAAAGAAAACAAGCTCCTTCACTTCAGATATGAAGCCCTAAAGAACAAAACCAGGACTTCTAACATTCATGTCCTTGCACTGGCTGAAGCAATTGAGGTGGAGAATCCATTGACTTTTGCAAGGCAATGGTTGAGGAAGTATTTGACGTTGGAGACACTCCCAACTATCCATCAAGCCTACAGAATTACTCAGAGATGCCAGAGGGAGGAGAATGCAGGCCCACACACACATTGCTGATAATGTAAGTTGGTGAACATGAGAGATATCAGGTATTGGTGGTGGCATGACAGAGGGGGCCCATTGAATCTCAGAAAGGGGGCAAAATGTCTATCTATCTATCCTGACCTCAGCTTTGCCACCAGGGACCAGCGGGAGAGCTCTGATGGGTCTAGTCCATGCTGAGGTCCTTGGGGGTGTAAATTTGTATGATTTCTATGCCAATCCCTTGTCATGGATTTGTTCTTAGGGGGTAATGACATTGCAGAGACACAGTTACAGCATAAGCATTTTATTTAAGCTATAACAAAATACAAAAAAAACTATACATACTACCATGAGAGAGAGAGAGAGAGAGGGCCCTCCCCCCATCTGCAGTCTGGACTCTACTCATCTGAGACCCCCAAATGATCCTGTATTTATACAGTATTTCATGACTATGATTATTGTTTCAATTTCCCTTATCTACATACAAAATAATCACTTTCCAGTATAGAACATCGTCAGCATTGCCTGCCATGTGCAGCTGCCTCATATCAAACAAGCTAACCTAGGGTTTTCTTATAGTAGTAGAGAATAATACATTCTTGTCTCCTGCATGAACTCATCTCCTGGCAGTACTTTTCCACATTTAGCACAGTCAGTAAAATTCAAATCTTACTAAAACCAATCATAGCGACATATGCATAAATGGTCACTCAGCAATTCTAAAAGGCATTTAGCACTAATAAACAAATAACTCTAACAATGCATTTCACTAATACCTAACCTGTAGCATGCAGCAAATAATTTTCTGTCATTAGTAATACACATATAGGAATGCATGTATGACAGTGTGTATATATGTCAGATCACAAGCGTATGTGTGACAGATCCACATGCGTATGCTAACAGTCCCCACTTGATACCCTTGCAAGGTGGTGTCACAACAAAATAAGGATCTATCATGTTATATAGTCTGCAATACATGAGCATGTGTCAAGGTTCTTGTTTCAATGTCTTTGTTGACCTCTCCAGGGCCTTCAGCACTGTGGATCACAAAATACTTTTGAAGAGACTGGGAGATTTGGGATTGGGGTTGGAGGCTCTGATATGGTTTCAAATTATTTGATTGGACATCAGCAAAGTACAGTTGTGAATGGACAACATTCTAAAGTTATAAATACTAAGAAGGAGTCCAACAGGGATCTGTTTTAGGTCCCTTACTGTTTACTATTTACCTGAGGAATTGGGGAGCAGCATTGGGGTGTTGACTATAAGTGTTATGGTGATAACACTGTGGTGTACACCTCTGATGTTGCAGTTAGGGGGTTCAGATGAGGTTACAGCAAGTGTTTGATAAATTACAGGTTTATTTTGGCCAGTCCCATATAAAGTTGAACTCATCTAAAACAAATGTGATGCTGACTGGGTCTACAAAGAAACAGTATGATTCTTTGAACAGTCCACTGGAAATCTATACATTGGAAGGTGAAACACTGAAATAAGTAGAGACATATCACGTATTTGGGGTGCTAGATGGTTACAGTAGGGTTGGGAATATTCATGCAGCTACGTTTATAAATAAGGTAGGAAGTATTTAGAGCATTATACTGACACCAGGGGTGTTTGGATACATAGACTAGGTTAAAGATAGTAAGTCACACATTCTGCCAATCCTAGATTATGCAGATATTGTGTATGAGTACAGTAGAAAGGAAAACTTACCAAATTAGATATATTATATAAAAGATGGCAAGATTTGTGCTTAGGCCAGCCTGGTGGAACTGAGGGTTGAGGCACTGGATGCCACACCTCGCGCCATGCTGGCAACCCTGGTTCGGGAATGGACTTGGACTGCCGGAGGCTGGCAGTGGAGGGAGAGGATTGAGCATCCAATGGACTGCTCTCCTCTCCTGGGGAGGGTTCAGGGGTTTGTTCAGCATCTTAATGGCCCCCCAGTGGAGACCGGAGGCACTACAAGATGTTGAGGCAAATAAGGGATGGAGCAGTGGTGGACGTCAGTGGTATGCCACGCAGATGTCATTGCACATCTGCACTCCTGGGGAGAAACTACCATGGAAAATCCCTGGTCTCGGGGATAGGTGTAGGCTCCTCCAGTGCCACAGCCACAGTTGGGATTGCTTCACCAGGGGCCTCCCTCCCACTCCAGCCCGGTGAATTAGATTGTAGATAGAGCACCAGGACAAAGGCAGACCCGCCTCGGGGGGGAGTTCAGAGCCGGGGGATCTCTCAGGCTGGGGGGACCTGGTAGGAGATAGTTTCAGGCCGGGAGGTAGAGTCGGTGTCTTGGGAAAGCTGGAGAGGTTTTCCGAGTCAGACAGCAGAAACAAAATATACAAAAATAAAAAAAAGATCTGTGCTTAGGGCCTCCTATGATACACATGGATGCTAAGTTATATAACCAACTAGGATGGGCCTCATTACAAGAAAGGCATCAACTGCACCGAATATTGTTTGCATCCAAGTGTATATGGGGAGATGTTCCTGACTGTTTGTTAGAGCATTTAGAGGTTAGGGTACGGAAAGGATGTCTGAGAAATTTGGATTTAGTGGAATTGACAATCCCTAGGTCTAAAACATTGAGAACCAATCATTTTTTTAGTCATATGATTCCTCATGAATGGAATTCATTGCCAGATAGATTTTGATTAAAGGGCAAAAAGACACCATCACAGGCCATCATAAAGACATGGTTTATGACTACTGTAATATTTTGTGAAAGATTTAAACATTCTACAAAAGGGGTTACATAGGATTGAATTATGCAATATATTTGTGAGAAGTGTTTTATGTAAACTTGTATTGTGAAATTTGGTATACATTAAATGTTGATGTATTATGTATCCTTTGATGTGTATTTTTTTATGACATTCTTTTTTATTTGTACAAGGGGACATCATTGTAAATGAACTTGCTCAATGAAATCATCCCAAATAAACAAACTTGAAACTTGAAGGCTATAGGTTCACTATAATGTAATTTCAGAAGACACCTGAGACAATATAGCACAGTAGCTACAATAAGTACTAAAATAACTTGTAACATGATTATAGCTTGGAAGTAATTTTGATTTATGAATTTGAAATGAACAAAAGCAAAATCACCATTATGTAATAGAGTATACGATGATTGCTGTGCTTGATTCATGCTACTGATGATTATTATCATATGTTCATCTTTGCGGTTCAATAAAAACTGTAGATGTAGGGTGAGTGGAGCAATATGCACTTTGAATGTTGGAATGTAATTTATGACATAATTTTGATGATCAGGTTCATGGAGAACATATTGTTCATCATGAAGTGGCACTGATAATGTAACTGTTTGGCCAATGACAGTGTGAGTAGGGGGAGTGAAGCA
The DNA here is from genome assembly GCA_016271365.2 of Neoceratodus forsteri. Lineage (NCBI taxonomy): Eukaryota > Metazoa > Chordata > Ceratodontiformes > Ceratodontidae > Neoceratodus > Neoceratodus forsteri. The sequence goes on along the minus strand of CM057456.1, from coordinate 332,574,628 downwards.
GAAGTTTGGGACAGTTATTGGACATGTTAGTTCCCATAAGTGAATGATTCATGATAAGTGGCTATGCAATACTGACCATTCATATTGTAGGTTACGTTTGCTATAAGGAGGTGGCATTTTGAGCCATACTGAGCCAGTAACATTTTTGTAATAATGACACTGGTATTCTGGTTTATATCCCCATCAAAGCTGTAGATACTAGAGTCAGCCCGGTGGCACTGAGGGTAGAGGTGCTGAACACCACACCTCACGCCACGCCGGTGACCAGTTTGGAAGCGAGCCCAGGTTGCTGGGGGTCGGCAGGGAGGAGAAGATTGAGGGTCCGGAGAACAGCTCTTCTCTCCCGGAGGGACAGGGGTCCCAAGTCGGTACTGCCGTCTCTCTGGCGAGGCCGGAGTGCAGCAAGCACTGACGACCTGAAGAAGAGCAGGAGAGTGTCAGACATCGGTAACATGCCTTGACATCAGGTCGCCAGCCACTCCCAAGAAACAGGAAAACACCCTTCAGCTCCAGCAGAGACAGAGCACTAGAGCTTGCCCTCAATCTGTGACCACCTGCCTGACACCCTCCCGACTGATGCTACTAACTGCTCAGGATGTTAGGGGCCTACCTCGTCCCAAGAAATAAACCGAGATACATGGGGCGGAGGATTGTCCAGGCAGGGCGGACTCTGCAGAGGGATGACTCCTTGTGTCTCCGAGGAGACCAGAGCTGAGGGGCGAAGAAGAGGAATAAACATGAGAATAAAAAAAAAAGCTGTAGATACTAGGTGGAACCACATACAAACCTTACAGGAACATACATACCTATATCCCTTCACTAAGCCACATGCTGCATGTAATGCCTGCCATAATGCTGTAGTGAGGTTGCATACTACTACAGAAGGTGGATCCATCCTCTTTTTATAAATAGCTCCCTCTAGGTAGCCTATTTCAATGGACCATGGCCAGTCTGTCAAAACAGCTTAGCTGGGTCAAACACTGCAGGAAACTAAATGATTAATCCTCCCCAGTAAATCTTGTCTACTCTGATGACTGGATCATGGAGCAGGTACACCTTCAAATACCTAGGAATCACACTTGAACTCTCCTCACCTACTCTGATCACATTGATTCTCTGAGTAAAATAATTCACCAACAATTGGGTTTAGCATAGAGACTGAAGAACTCCATGACCCCTGAAGTTCACCTCACCATTACTAAAAGTACTATGCAGCCTGTACTGGATTATACCTCTCCCATTTACCCCCCAAGCTACTGTGAAATACATCTCGGGGCCAACCAAAATTTACAACAACATATGCTGATTTGACTCACTGGCCCCTTTTAGAAGACACCGATGTGACCTTTACAGTAACCTTAGCTGGCTCTCACTGCAGGCTCACAAGGACTTTACCCTTTGCTGTCTGATAGATAAGTCACTATGGACCACTAGCCTCTCTCTCTCTCCCTTGTTGAGGTTCCTTAGGCCCAAAACAAATCCATGTGACTTGCACATCTTTGATCGCCTTCTGTTTTAAGTGCCATGGATAAATTCTAACATGGGCAAAATGTCTTGCTCCTCTGCCAGACCATCTCTCTGGAATGCCCTTCCAGTGGGATTTAGAACTGCCCTCTCCCACCCACTCTTTAAATCACAGCTTCTGGGTCACCTGTTGAGTGCATCCCACTGCAATTGTGCAGCCTCAGATACTAGTTACTGTCTTGTCAGTAGCACTGCTTGTACTCACTGTACTGTATTAGCCCCAGTATTGCATTATTACAAAACATATGGTTTACCTCAAGTATCTCATACTAAGATTTAAGGTTCCTACTAAGGTTTAAGGAGTCAGGGAGGTGGTATGCCCATGTGAACTCCTACCAGTTTACCCATAATAGCACAGCCTATTTCCTTCTAGTATATAGGTATCTAGTTTTTTTTAAACTGTTTTTTATCTTTACTAATTATTATCTCCAAGGGCAAACTGTTCCAAGGATTCACCACTCTCTGTGTGAAAAAGGCCTTTCTCTTGTTAGTGAGGAATCTTTTGGGTCTCTGCTGCAATGGGTGACCCCTTGTTCCTAGGTTAAAATTTTTAAATTCAAAGTCGAGTTTGTTTATTAGATAACTTTCCTGCATGATGTCATAACAACAGTAGAGCATGTATCCCCGAATCATTCTTGTTCCTAGTGGCATAAAATTTAATTTTTGTAGTCACTCATTGTATGACAAGCTTTTTAAGTTATATATGATTTTGGTTGCATGTCTTTGGACTTTTTCTATCTGATCCTTGGTTCCTTTTGTAATAGCCCCCCCATGCCTGGCTACCATAATCCAGAACTGGTCTCACATATGTCCTGTACAATGGCATCACCATCCCCTCATCTCTACTTTTAAAATATCTTTTGATGGGTGGCGGGGCGTGACCTGGCTGAGGAAGAGCATGGAGGCTTAGTCTTTTAGCTCTGGGATCATCTGGTTAAAATCCATACCATCCTACATAAAATCTACAGTACTCTGACTATTTTTGCTAGATTGAAGATGTGCCTGATGGCCACTCATAAAAAACTGAAGAATAAGCAAGCCCAGCTTAAAAGAAGCGAGAAGCTGGTCCTGCATATACCTACATAAACCACTATGGCCGCACCATTCACTTCTAGAAATCCACAGGCCCTGAGAGCTTAACCACCTGATATGGAGGTACAAGATCATCCCAACATAGAAACGCTGCTCCAGACTTTGAAATTTGACTTAACCCACCAAATGCGTCTGGGTTTGAGACCATAGGGAGCGCAACTAACGCACCTCCAACAAACAGTAAATAATTTGAGTGATATGGTGGAGAGCCACACTACACGCCTGGGCAAATTGGAGCAGTGGGTGAGTGATCGGGAGGACTCCCAACAGCGTGTTGACTCTGCGCTACAGCAAGCTCTCTGGGAAACAGAAGTGTTGAAAGCCAGTATTGATGACCATGAAAACTGGGAGAGGTGCAATAATGTGCAAATTGTGGGCCTCCCAGAGGGCCTAGAAAATAAAGACTGTGAGGCATACATATCTAACTGTCTGAAAACATCACTGGGTCTCCCTGTAGACCTGATGCTGGAGATCCAGAGAGCCCACCGCTCTCCGGGAGGAAAACCAGGTCCGGGCGAACGGCCCGACATATTATAATAAAATTCTTAAGGTTTCCGGACAGACAGCAGATCCTGGATGCATCCCATACTGTGGGCCAACTGAAGGAGCAAGGAAGAGTCGTTAGCATCTTCCCAGACTTTTCCAGGAAAATGCAGGGTGAGAGGCAAGCATTTACGGTGGCAAGAAAGAAGCTACATGAACTCAACTGCCCATTCTTGCTTCTTTATCCAGCTTGGCTAGTGATACAACCAAGAAACCAAGAGAGTAGATCTTTACAGATCCTGAGGTGGCAGTGCACTTCATAACCCAAGAACTATCTCTGAAGTTAGAAGAGGTCAAGGCAGAATCGAGTGATTTGCAAGCAGTTAAAGGTACTGTGCAAAGGCGTCTGTAGCCAGGGCTTAACTAACATAGGAGCCCCTTGTGTCTCTGTGGACCTGCTTAACTCTGGCCCTCCTGGTCCTTGTGACTTTTGAGATGTTTTCAAGCAGCCCCCCGGTCTTAAATTGGGCACACAAGTATGCAGATCTATCGGTCTTACCCGTTGCAGTACGGGCTGGTGAAATTTGATGTTGAAGTTTAGCTTTGGTCCCAGGGCGGCCTCCAATTGGAAAGCTGATGGTTTGGGCCCACCTTACAAATCCTGGTAGGCTGTTAGCTCCCTTGTGGAGTCGGCCTTTATTTAAATGGCTGGCCCTGTGGTTTTGTTCCCTCACCCCAGCATCTGGGGAATAATCATGCATAGCAAGGCTGGTAATCTTCTTTCAGTGATTCGCAATGGGAAATACCCAGCCTATAATGGCAGGATTGAGAGCCCTGGGTGTCTTGATATTTAAGGGTCTAGGCTTTCCCGGGGGAAAACAATAATTTTAAAAACAAATAATTTTAATATTGGTTGTTTGACCTGGCTAGAGAGACATCAATTTCGAGAGGTCTGCAGTCCTGGAGACACTATTTACGTGGTATAATGGCTTCTGACTGTGTATTAAGTCATTGATGGCTTTGAGGCTGTTTTCAGATGCTGCGGTCACCTAATCTACTTTATTGTCCTGTTTTAAATGTTACTGTTGTTTATGCATTATAATTGTTATTGTTTGCTCCTACTCCTGAGGTTTAGGGAAGTTTGCAGGTTGTAATTTGCAGGAGTGGGTGATCTTTAATTCACACAATGGTTTGTTCCCTGGTTTACACGGCTTTCAATTTGGGAGAGCACTGACAATAATATTATAGGTGGGGATTTAGGGGGTGCTCCCTTTGACTGCACTTTTATAACGATTGGCTACTATATGGCCGCAATCATTATATGGGGATGTGCCTGTGACGTGGATCTGACATAAGAGCTATAGATGATAATCTGAAACTGCATAAAGGGAAGGCTCAGAGATGGCACAAGACACCACGCAGGGTGTCGGTGCCCCTCAAAGGCTGGCCCGGGGCCCATTCTGTGCTGTAGCATATAGTTTTCAAGGTGCAGGGTGGCTGGAGGGGAGTCCCTCCCAAGTGGAGGGGCTAACCTCTATCCCCACCCCCATGATGGCTTGTTTAACAAATAGAGGTACAATTGCACCAGATGATCCCCCTCGGCGCTTCCACGAGGAGTAGAGGGAGGAGTACTTTACATAACCTATCTGGGTTTTGATGATGGGTAGCGGGATTCTTGTGGGTTACTACTTGTTTGAGGGTTTTGGGAGGTTATGGTTTACAGGGGGAGAACGAGGGAGGAATGCTGGGGTAGATTGGTTGTGTTTTTTGAAGTTATTGTTTATTAAAAAACAGGTTTACAGTGCTGGGACATCACTGGAGTTTTATGATATTCAGCAGCAGGAAAATAATGATGATGTCAGGTTATGCATTACCTAAAGTGTCTTACGTGGAATGTTCAGGGGCTCAAGGCTGTGGTCGAGGGGTTTGGGCATATTTAAACAAGAGAAAGGGGGATATTTGTTTCCTTCAAGAAACCCACATGGTGAAAGAAGAAATTTCAAAGCTGGCGCAATCATGGGGGGGGGGGTTGCTGGCGGCACCTTTTTCTTCGAAGGCTAGGGGAGTGGTGATGTGGGTTTGCCCCCCAGTTGAGTGTGGAGACACAGTCAGTGAGGGAGGATCACCAGGGGCATTATCTGCTGATGGATGTTATGATTGAGGGCTCCAGGTTTACATTAATGGCAGTGTGTAGCACCAACATAGATGACCCGGATTTCTTTCGACATCTAGCAGTGATCCTGGCTCCCTTTTCCAATAACTAATTATAGGGGAGACTTCAACACTTATTGGGATTGGGATGTGGACCACCCGGTTCGAGGGAGGTACCTCCTCCAAGAAGCTTTGTCGCTTTTGAGAGACCTAGCGAGGATAGAGCCTTGAAGGAAGTGTGGAGGCACTTTTATCCAAACAAATCAGAGTTCTCCTTTTACAGCCAGCTCGCCAAGTTTTCACTTGATAGATTATTTTTAGTATCCCCAGATATTTTGAGAGGGGCTAGAAAACCATTTTATGGCCCAATATATGTATTGGACCATATTATATCCGATGAATTGGGACTTGATGGTCCATTAAGTATTTGGGTATAAGATTAGGAACATCTAATAGACAGCTTTATAACTTAAATTACCCACACTTGGTAGAACAGCTAAAAGTGGACTTTAAGAGATGGTCTCTACTGCCCCTCCCATACATGCCAAAGTACAGGCCCTAAAAATGAATGCAGTACTTCGTTGCTTCTACTTATTCAATGCGTACCTTGTAGAGTACCAGGAAAGGAACTGGAGCAATGGCAGAGGATGTTTCTGGCCTTCCTTTGGGGTAAGGATCGCCCCAGAGTCAGGAGGAACCTGCTTTATCTTCCCAAGTTGCAGGGAAGTTTGGCTCTTCCAAATCTCCATGGTTGCTAGGCTGCAGCCCAGGACGAGAGTAGCCCTCTTGTGGGTAACCCACAGTATGACTTCGCTGTGAAATGGATAGATATGACAGTTTATACAGATCCACCATTATGTACAGCTCTCTTTATAGGGAGTAATAGGAGATACTAAAGAGGGACTATACTGGTACAGGAGTGGTCCTGGAGTGATGGAGAAGGGGGGCACAGAGGGGGTTCACCAAAAAAAAACACATGTGGAAATATAAGTGGCTGGTGTACGACACACCATTTACCCCTTCTACACATAATGACTGGTTCATGAAGCAAACCAGAAGGGGCTTGACATCCCCTGCTCAACTGTTTACAGGGTCAACAATGTTGTCCTTTGAAGCAGCACAGCAGAGATTTGGGTGGGGCAGTGGGGATCAGTTAGGATTCTACCAGGTCAGAGACTATGTGCAGGCTAAAATGAGGAATGAGGGGTCTGATGGGTTAGAAACAGAGGACAGGATACCAGTCCAGAGAATATAGTCTTCTACATGTGGGGAAAGGGCTCCTTCACTTCTTTATGCTAACTATATAGCATATTTACAAACATTCTCATTATACCTTAAGGAGAAATGGGAGAAAGATTTTAACATAGCTCTTTCAGAAACAACAATGGGACTTAGTCTGGGGAACACATGGAGCACCTCTTCCTCCCCTACTTGGAGGGAATTTGGATGGAAAATCCACACCAGGTTCTTTTTGATACCAGCGCAGGTGGCACATGGAAAACCAGGGACCCCTCGGAATGCTGGAGGGTGTGTGGGGAGGCACACGCCACCCAGGCACATATTCTCTGGCAGTGCCTGGGGGGTGAGGGCTTTCTGGGAGAAGGTGCTTCTGCATTTGTCTAGATTGTTCATAATCCAAACACAGTTAGGTCCGGAACACCTGATACTGGGTATATATCCCTTAGGAATGAAAGGTAAAGAGGAAAACTATTTCTGGGCCATATTAACAATTGCAGCTTTAAAATCACTGACGAAGAAATGGTTGAAACAGGAACCCCCAACAGTATCAGAGTGGGTGGAGGTGGTTCACACCATTCAGAGGCTAGAGAAATTAACTTTAGGCTTATTACAACAGTCTCAGAGATGTCAGAATTGCTGGACCAAGTGGAACTTGTATGAGGAACACTTAAACAAATCTAGGCTTTTAAGGGGGGAGGTGGGCTGAAAAGGAAAATAATTTGGAGAAGGTACATCGAGTAAAATTCAAGGGGACAGGATCTGAAAGACAAGTACAGATAAAAGGGGGATAGAAACAAGGTACCAGAGACAATTTATGCTTTGTAAAAATGCGAATGAATGTACTACTGCTATGAGAATTATTGATAAACAAAAACCTTGAGACCAGACAGTTTGGTTATTTTATTTATTCATTTACAACCTGTTTATGAGGTGTTTCTTTGTATATAGTTTTTTCTTGTGGTTACCTTGAATATGTAAGAGACATACAAGTAAGAAAACTTGAAAATATTTGATAAAGTATAATAACAAGCTGAATAGACTATAACAGCAATAGTTAATACTGGTAAAGTGATTTTGAAAGCCGTAAACTGTGTTTACATTTTTGCTGTAGAACAAGTCTTGCTCAATAAACAAAGTATAAAAAAAGAAACACTATTAGAAATTAAAACAATAAACCGGTAACCAGCCAGAAGTGTAGACATGACTTTAGGGCAACTGCTCTCTTCAGGCGGAGAAATAAATCTAACGTTAGGGGGCAGATGTGAGCATGACCACACAGCAGAGTTTGAATTTTATTCTAAAGTTCCATCACTTGTATAAAATTCTAAATCTCCAGGGATGCTCATTCCAGGGGAGTGATTGCTGTCATTAAACATACATGGGGGTGTGAGAGGAAATATGACCAGGTTCATTTATTCTTTTTCTGTTCATTTAAATATCCATCTGTTACAGGTTCTGTTTGGAATGGACACAAGATGGCTGCCAGGTCACATGTACAGGCAGCTAATGAGAGCTGGTCACCCACTGTGTAGATGCCGATGTTCTTGTGGGAAGGTGAGCAGTAGCTGCTGACAGGATGAGCGTGGAGGAGACAATTAAGCCATAATCCCAGTGGGGAGTCTTTCCTGGGATATGTTCCCATGTCAGGCAGTGGACCCAGGTGCATGTTGTAAAACTTCATGAGATAGCGAGGAAAGGCTAAGGAGATGAGCGCACACACACACACACACACACACACACACACACACACACACATTCACTTAGGTGGAGACTGGGGTGCTGTCACTCTGGGGAGAGGTCACTTCTCCATAGCCCACAGTACATCAAAGTGGAAGGAGCAGAAGCTCTCTCTCTCTCTCTTTCTCTTGCTCTCTTTTGGACATTCGACACCTGAAGAAGGGGAGAGCCCTGCTGGAAGTTAGCATGGTAAGGAAGCACAGCCTGGGGAATGTCTTTTGTAGCTAGCGGCAGGTAAAGAGACTAGGTGATGCTAAAGTTTGAGTTTTTTTCTGACAAATCATCTGTCTAAGTTACTTTATTTTCTATTCTCAGTAAACATGTAAACCTTCTGTCTTACTGTAAATATATCCTGCTTGTAAATACCTGTAGTATCTTGTAGTAAAGAATCTATTTTGATACAACCAGTGATTTCCTCATTATTGAAAAGGGAATTTTTATTATTTCTGCTGGACTCTGTTTACAGTACATCTCCAAAGTGCACTCTACCAATAATTATTGTGTTTACCTTCCTGGCCCTGAGCAGGGAAAAAGCAGTTTTCTGATAAAATCAGGTGGTGGCAGTGAATTAGAAGTCCCTGACGAAACTGCCCTATAAGCTGGGATGGCCTAAGGGGCAGTTTTATCTACAGAAGGATTCCTGGGGTTTGAAATCGTCTTTCTGGCAGCTAGTTTACCCATGCCAACCTCTCCATAAGTGGCAAACAGTCGTGTACTGTCAGACCTGACATCCTTTGTCCTGTGTATATAGTGGCTCATACAAACACAGAATTTGTTGGCAGATAAAGACTGCCTGACCCACCTGTCTACCCAGTTTGTCCCTGCTATACCGTCACCACAGAATCTACCTGATCTCCAGCTATTACACCCCCCCCATGGAGGTTTTGCTTACCTGTGCTAGAATGCCCTGGGAAGAACAGAGGTTGAGTAACTAACAAGTTCAGATGGCACTCTAATACCACCTTAGGCGGAATTTCCTATTTGTCCCTACGCACTCCTTGTCCTTATGGAATAGTACATAGTTTGGATCTGTACATAGAGCTTGCAGCTCACTCACTATTCTGACAGATGTCACGACACTTAGGATAATCATTTTCCAAGTGACTTATTTCTGCTGTAGCCATTGGCTCAAAACGAGACACCACTAGTTGGGCAAGGCATGTATTTAAGTCCTATGGGGACTGGTTCCACACAGGAGGGTGAAGGTGACTGAGACCTTTAAAGGAGAACTACAGTCAAAATTAGCAAAAACATATGCTGTGCAGAGTGTTTTGATTTGGGTACCCGTCTTGAATGAATAAAACTGTGTTACTGTCTTGACCTGTAATTTTATCTTGCCTGTGTACTAATCTCCTGAACCCCTGTATATACTGTATTCATATTCTGGCACATATCTGGCTTACTATAATTAGATTATCAACTCATACATAGTCTAACTCTGAATAATCTATATTGTTTTGTATTCTCTGTAGTTAACTCCAAACTCTAGCATTGTTTTTTGTTTATTTATTTAGTTTTTGTTGACCGGGTAAGTGCACTAGACAAATTCTGACGATTTTCAGGCATGACCAGGAAGGGATACAGATGAATGCCAACTGACCTTGAACCAGATTAAGCTGTTGGTGATATTTTATCTCTGTGCAATCTATAATGTTTTGTATTCTCTGTGATTAACTCCGGTCACCCCTAAAAGGGACTCTTTGTTCCAGTGGGCCTACCTGGTTAACAAAATTCAATAAATAAAAAATAAAATAAAACTGTATGTGTTGCCCTAGAGTATCCTTCCCTTTGTTTGCTGTTAGGAGTTTTTTTATAAATTTGCATGCTAGTTTTATGGCTTCTGGGAATCTCCAGGTTTGGAATATTTTATTGCTCTTATTCTTCTACAATGCCTTCTGTTAGTGGTGTGGCTAACAGCCAGCCTGTGCAGACATGCTTTGCCGAGGCTCTCTGCACAAAACTACAGTATTGTAAATATCTAACTGTATATTACAACTATTTCTTGAATTTGCTCATGCAGCTTTGTTGTTGGACCTGTATCTGGCAATCAGACAAACTCTGAAGCCAAAAACAGCATAGGATATCTGAAGAAACTGAATGAGGGAGGAGGTCAGTGAGGCCAACAGTCTGGGCCCAGTGAAAGCAGAAGGTGCCGACTTCAAGTGTGGCAGATGAGGTCTCAGATGAACCCTCAAACGAGGACCTGCTGCAGGCTATTCAAGCTCTCGATAAGAGTACTCAAATTAGACCAGAAAATCATGAATTTTAATTCCCAACTAATCCCCCATAACAGAAAGCGTCTGCAGCAGTCGCAGAAGCCAAAGCCAGGGGTTCAGCTTTGAAGGCAGTTACAGCTACTACTAGATTAATGAAGGAGAACAAGGCCCTTCATTACTGGCTAGAAGTGCTCAAGAATCTTATTAGATCCTTCAATCTATACCTGCTGGCATAGGCGTAGAGTCTGGGGGGAGCTTCCAGGCTGGGAACCCCCATTTGTAGGGGATGGTTACACCCTTCCCTGCCTGGAGAAAACTTGGTATCCATGTCAAGTCTGTACCATCATGCATCAGTTATCATAAACTTATTACTTTACTATACATATTCACTACACTTTATTATACTATATCCATAAGGACGATACTTATGCATGTTTCATACAGGTAATACTGATTCCACTATGATTAACATACTTGTGACATCACAATACTGATTCATGTTATAACATCCTGTACATTAAACAATGTAGGAAGGGGCCCTTCCATATCAGTTAACTTGGGGCTGGATGGGGCAGGGGCACCATACTGAGAAGGAAGAACAATCAACCTGGAATTGGCCATTAAGCTCAGTTTGGTTGGTGAGCTCTGAGAAATATAAACACCTTTGTGAATCACACTGAGAGGCAAATCCACTGGCCTCCTGGGAGAATCATAACTGAAGTGCAATACTGGCTTGACAGCTTGGCCAGTCTTTCTGGGGGGAACAGCCACAGTCTCTGAACTTTCAGCACTAACTTTGGAGCTTTCATCATTCATGAGGGGTGCCTCTGCATGGATGGGAATGTCCAAACTGTGAGACTCTGTCAGCTCCTTGCTCTGTAGGCTCTGTTTCTACAACACTTGGCTCATTTAGAGAAAGTTCTGGTACAATTAGGCTTTGTGGCGCTGAAGGGGGGGCTGTCAGCACTGTCATATTGTTGTTCAAGTTCTGGTGTGTCACCAGGGAGACTCAGACCATCAGCCCCTTCTTCGGGTAATTCACACAGTTCCACAAAACACAGAGAGTCCGCAACCTCAGATGTAATGCTTTGCACCTCACTTTCAGGGAGCATTGGCTCCAAGGACGAAGCTGGGGGGTTAGGCAGTCCAGAAGACACAGCTTCATCCCCAAAATTAGTCATAGGGTTACCTCGAAACAGCTGACTATATTCATAGGAGTGGTAATAGGCATTGTCACACTCACTATCGTCAGAGGTGGACTGACAGTCACTATCATTCTGGGCCTGCTGCAGGAGAAACCTTAACTCTATAACTACTGGGGTAGGTTGACTGTGTCTCTTTTTTGCAGCAGCATGAGTCACCAGCCCAGGGAGGCAATGTCTACTGGCTCAGCTTCCATAATAACTTGGCTGATGGGCAGCAAGTGGTTACGATTGCATGGTCTTGACAGCTCTGGAGTTATTCTCTCGTGCATTTGTATACTGGTAGATCATCCAACTTTCCAACTACTACATGAGGAAGATGGTGCCACCTATTAGCAATTTTGTGCTTGCCATGTAGTCCCAAATTGTGTAACAACACATGGTCTCTGGGCCGTAGCTCTTGAGCCTTTACTTTCTTGTTGTGCCTCTCTTTGCTGGTGAGATTTCTTTTAGTGCCCATTGTCTGGGCCAGTTGATATGCATGGTTCAATTCAGCTTTCAGTTTCTGTACATACTGCAGGTAGTTTTCAGCTTGGACCCCATCTGGAGAGACCCCAAAGCAGACATCTACTAGAAGGCGGCTCCTCCCAAAACATGAGGCGGTAGGGGGAGAACCCAGTAGCATCATTTTTGGTACAATTGTATGTGTGTACCAAGGTGCTAATCTGTTGGCTCCACTTATGCTTGTCTTTTGGGTGGAGGGTGCCCAGCATGTCTAGAAGGGTGTGGTTAAAACATTCTGGTTGAGGGTCCCCCTGTGGGTGATAGGGGTAGTTCTTGACTTCCGCACCCCCACAGAGAGAGCATTTCTTTGATTAGCCGACTTTCAAAGTTTCTGCCTTGGTCAGAGTGGATCTGCTGGGGGCACCATAGTGGACAAAGAAATTTTCCACTAGCACCTTGGCTACGGTAGAGGCCTTTTGATCTTTAGTTAGAAAGCTTCTGCATACTGTGTGAAATTATCCTTAACCACTAACACATTTCCAGTATTCCGCTGATCAGGTTCTAAACACAAAAAGTCTATGCAGACCAGTTCCGTGGGGGTGCTGATAGTAGTATTGACGAGGGGGCAGCCCTCTGAGGCAGGGCTTTCCTTTGCAGGCAACGACTGCAGATCTTCACATGGTGCTCAACATTGGCCCCATCTTGGGCCAGTAGAATCAGATCATTACCAAGTCGAGTTCTGTCAATGCAGGTGCCCCATGTGATTGTAGAGGGACCTCAGTACCAAATCTTTAAAGGTCATGTGGCAGGACCAATTGCTGCTTGTCTGCTCAACCACTGTGATCCACTGTCTCTCTGTATAAAAACTGATTGTTAACTTCAACCTGGGGCCTTCTTTAAACAATAGGGCTGTTCGCAAGTCAGGGGAACACAACTGGGACACATCTTTCCCTGCACACAGGGCATCAACTGCTGGCTGAATCATAGGATCTTAGGATTGAGCCCACTGGACACTGTCATCATCAAATTGAGGTAGTGCACTAATATCTAGAGCAAAGAAATGGCAATAGGCAGTCGGTATGCAGGTATCAGGAGGGCCCAAGCAATCTACTAGACAGTCCACTGTGTCCGCAGACATCTGTTCATCTCTGTCAAACTTTTGGCACAATGCTCGGATGTCAGGTTCAGACAACCTGACGCAATCACTCTTGGAGTTTGGCCTTCGTGACAGGGCATCAGCATCAATATGGTTCAGTCCTGGTCTGTATTCGCCAGCATAATCATAGGTTGATAAAGCAGAGAGCTACCGGTGCCCAGTGGCGTCCAGCTTAGCTGAAGTCTGTACATAGGTTAATGGGTTATTGTCAGTCTTCACCAATATCTTTGCCCCATAGAGGTACTCATGAAACTGGTCAACAATGGCCCATTTTAGGGCAAGGAACTCCAGTTTGTGCAAAGGATAGTTTCATTCTGATGGGGTCACGCTCCTGCTGGCAAAAGCCACTGATCTCAAACCATCCTCATGGTCTTGATACAGCACAGCTCCTAGGCCCTGCAGACTAGCGTCTGTATGCAGCACATAGGGCATGGGGCGGTGGGCGACTGGCTGCATCGGGTCCCCCGCTCTTCACTTCCCGTTTTAGGCACCGCAGCTCCACTGGACTCAAGCCTGCAAGCGGAGGGAAGAGCTGGCTCCTCGTGTCTTTGGAAACCCATTCGCATTGGCTTGAAAGGATCGATATTTAATGCGTATGGGATTTAAAGGCTGCCTTTGCTTGTGTTGGGACTCCTGTAACGGACTGGGGCGGGTGGGCGACTGGCTGCATCGGGTCCCCTCCGCTCTTCGCTTCGGTTTTAGGCGCCGCAGCTCTACTGGACTCAAGCCTGCAAGCGGAGGGAAGAGCTGGCTCCTCATGTTTTTGAATTGCCCACCCACCCATCCTGTGGTTGTGCTGAGCTGTACAGGCTGCTTTCGGTCGTAGCCCTGCCCAGGCTCTATCTCTCCTCAATCCATTCCCTGCACACTCTCCACTAGGAGGAGCTACCTTCTCACGTCACCAGCTGATCTCTGCTCAAGCCACCTTAGTCTGCAACGACCTACTGCCGTGTTCTCACTTGCTCTCTCTACTCCTGCCACTGACCCACGGATTTCTGGTGTGCCCTGCTTTCCCCGATATTCAGCCTCACAAAAAGCGCTAGACTTTCCCGAGCTAACTTCCTCATGCCAGGAACATTAGAGGTGCCTGTTTCCCCTTGGGACTGTGCTGTCTCAAACTATGCTAGTCTACCTCTATGAAATGTTCTCCTGCTAGACTATTTGCCTGACTTTTGCATCAAACTCCATATGTAGCAAGCTTAAACTGACTCTTCTGTCTCCCACTGTTCTGGTGCCTGCTGGACAAATTTGCTTGACTGTTTGCATTGCAGCATACTTAACCAGATTCTTTCTGTCTCCACGGTTCTGGTGCCGAAGGATCCTTAATACTGTTTAACCTAGGTTAGCTTTAAACTTACTGAATCTATTCTAATTGTCTGCCTATTGCTTACCACTGACCCTGTAGCCCCGCCTCGGCTTCTCATATCGTAGCCTCAGGACTTATAACTGAAGCCTGTGGTAAATATTTCACAATAATCTAGCTCTGTATTAGCTGCCTAAATGTTAGTCATTGGTATTGCTGACACTACTCATTCTAGGTGGTACTACGATGTAAGTTTTCATCCTGCTTTCTCCTGTGACAAGGCATAGTGCTGCCAGAGGGTTCGCAAGCAACCTAACCGCCTAGTGTCTCCTGCCTGTTGCTCTTCCCTCCGAGGCAGGAATTGCTTGTTGTACCCCTGGTGGAGGCCTGACTTAGTTGTTTCTTCACCTTATGACCTATGCTAGTACTTTCTTACTAGGTTCCTGTTAATTAGGCGTAAACTGCTCTTACTTTAGCTGCTCTATGAATCAGACTGCCGAACCTGCTTCAGCGCATTAATAGTGTAAGGGTGGTTCTTGGGAAGTTGTCACAGTCACTATTGTTCGCTACTAACCCTTGACCTCCTGGCCCTACTCTTGCTATCCAGGCGAGAAGCACAGATAAGCTCACATCATGCCTCCTCCATACTGGAACAGGGGCATCATCCTGGCATTGATTTACATACTGGGCAACTCGGGACTGGCGTCCTCGCTAAACTGCCTTCTGCCCCATGACACCCTGTGAGGGGTCGAGAGAAGGAGGCTTGGACACTTTGCATGTCCCTCCCAAGGTGCAATTCCTCTGGCAGCACATGTATTTCTAAGAAAGGGGTCCTCTACAGGGTCCTTCTCTTCAGTAGGAGCCCTACCTCTAGTCAGGTCATCGTGTCCATACCCTTCCAACCTCACTCCTGAGCTCATTAGCTGCCCTTCTACTAGTGGCAGGAGATATCCAACCTAACCCTGGCCCAGAGACAGCTAATGTCTCATCTCCTCCCCTTGATAAGGCTTGGGATGGAGCCAAGGGTCTGAGGATGGTGCATATGAATATCTGCAGCCTGAGACCTAAGATCTCAGAGGTGCAGGCATGGCTTGGCAGTCTATAATCCGGATCTATTAGCAGTCTCGGAGACTTGGCTTAAACCCACATTCCAGATCATGAAGTAGCAATCTCGGATATGTCCTTTTCAGAAAGATAGACCCTCCAAAAGAGGGGCGGGTGCTAATTTATGTCAAGGACAATATCTCTTCCTCCCTCGTCAGGCAGCCCCTTAGACCTGTCCCTGAATGCTGAAGCTATATTCGTTCGGCTCAAATTGGTGGGGTTAAGCACCTCACTATTGGCTGTGTATAGCCCACCATCCAATGCACTCGCTTTCTGGATGAGCTCCTGAAGAGCTTCAGCGGTTGACACGGCTTCCAGACTATCCCTTCTAGGCGACTTCAATTTAAACTGGGGTCAGGAAGGAAATCTGCCATCAACGAAACTCTACACGACTCCCACCTCGCTCAAATAATTACCCTACCGACCAGAATGAACCTACAAATCAGGTAGGCACTCTATAATAGACTGGGTCCTGACCTCGTCCCCTAGTAATGTAAAGCTGGTCAGATCCTGGGAGATACCCTGAGCTACTCACTTACATTTGTCATTTGAAGAATAATGCTATTAAAGTCCCTCCTAGGTCTATTACTACCAGAGACTACTCCAACTTCCACCCTGACCAGTTCATTGGCTACCTAATAGCACTGACTGGAACCCCATTAGACTTCCTACCTAACCTGGAGGATGCTGTCAAATTTTTCCAAACCACCCCATTAAAGTCATCGACCTCTTTTGCCCTATGAAAACCTATAGGTCAAAGGCAGCTGTTATAAGTGGATCTCACCCCTCAAAAGCCCTGATGTCTACTCGGGACAAAGCGTGGAAAAAGTTCAGGAAATCTAAGCTTCCAGTGGACTTTGTTAGCTATAGGGCCCTCAGAAACCAATGCAAACTGGCCATAAAGAAAGCCAAGAAGGAATATATCACCAGTCTCCAAAAAGCTAACCTGGGAAACCCTAGATACTTCTGGTCACACATTAACGAACTCCTAAAAGGAGGTACGAAATCAACAACTGGCCCTATCCTGGTGAACGGGCAAGTACTCGAAGAGGCGCCTCTCATCGCAGAGGCCCTAAACGGTTTCTTCACAAACCTGGATGCGTACAAGGTGGGTCCCTTCGATAACAAGAGCGAACCCAATAGGCCCCTGACCCTTGAACTAGACCGCCCTCTGTTTCATCTGCGGCTGGTTAGGGAAAGGGAGGTACTGCTCATCCTTAAATCCCTGCGGGCGAGTGGCACTGGGGGCCCTGATGGGATCCAGACTCGAATCCTCAAGGAGGGTGCCCCATCTTTAGCCAAGCCTCTAACCTGGCTGATAAATCGGTCCCTTATGGAAGGGTCTGTCCCTGAGCCATGGAAGCAAGCCCTTGTGATCCCCATTCACAAGGGTGGGGCCACCGAGCCTATCGGGAACTACAGGCCTATCTCCCTGTTGTCCGCAATAGCGAAATTACAGGAGAAGCTTGTATACTATCAACTATGCGAATATCTGGAAACACACCAGATAATCTCTTTCATCGCAGCACGGCTTCAGATCCAAGCATGGGACGGACACTGCACTAACCAAATTTTCGGCTGATATCCTAGGCAATATAGACTCAGGGGTCAGCACAGGCGCGGTCTTCATGGACCTGTCTAAAGCGTTCGACCTGGTAAACCATAACCTCCTTTTACAAAAAATGTGCGCTCTAGGCATGGACGCTCATGCCCTTGGATGGTTGGCTAATTACCTTACGGGCCGGACCCAGAGGGTCAAGTGGAAGGACTATGTCTCCCAGTCTGCACCGCTCAAAGTAGGAGTACCTCAGGGGTCAATACTTGGTCCCCTTCTCTTCACTTTGTTTATAAATGATCTGCACTCACATTGTGGGAGCAGCAGCGTCATCCAATACGCGGACGATGCTGTCATTTTCCGAGCCTCTCCTAACTTAGGAGAACTGGGGAAAGCCCTCCAAGAGGACATTCTTCTGCTGGAGGACTGGCTCACTCTAGAATAAAATGGTATTAAATACCAGCAAAACTAAAGCGATGTTATTTGGGCCCAGATCCTTGGTACAGATAGGTCGCTGCTCCTTCAGCTCCAGTCCAGAGGGGCGATAAACTTGAGGTGGTTACCTCCACTAAATACCTAGGGCTAACCTTGGACCAAGGCTTCACCCTAAAAAATCATGTTGACCAACTCACCAAAGCCATACATGGTAAACTGGTATCCTCTACAGAATAAAGGACCAGATTATCCCAGAAGCCAGAGTTGCCATCGCAATCTAGCATACTTCTCCCAAGCTCACTTTTGCGGCACCTGTTCTCGGCGTGGCGCGCACGGAACTTGGCAGGCTCCAGACCCTATACAATAAGATTGTCCGATTTGCAACATTATCTCACCCCAGGACACACCACTGCGAGGCTCAAGCCAAGCTCAGCTGGCCATCATTGAAGCCCGCCTCATCTACTCCCACTCTATGTCTCGCTTTTAAGCTTCTGGGGCCCTTACCTCCCTAGTCTCAAAGGACTAGTTAGTGTCAGAACCAACCTGAGGAGCCTCGCTCCTCAGGACAAAACCTCTTAGTGGTCCCCAAAACAAAGACAAAAGCTGGGTCCAGGTCCTTTGCTTTTACTGCACCCTGCCACTGGAACAAACTCCCACTGGAGGTACGGGAGGCAGGGTCTATCACCTGCTTCGATCTAAGCTCAAAGCTCACCTGTTCACAAGGAGCACTTGCCAATGCACTAGGAACTGACCTTACATCTCGCCCTCCTCCCTCTCCACCTTCTGTATGGTAAAGGCTATTTAGTCTTTCACAGTTATACAGTATGGAATTTGCCTTATGTGTGTTATCACTGTTTAAACCATTTGTAATTTATGCAAGCTTGCAGCCCTGCTTACCTACTTGTACTGTCTGTTAACCCGTATGTTAATTTTACAGCTCTTACCTGCTTTTACTGTTTCTGTATGTACCTGTACTGTAGTGTTTACCTCGGTCGCCCTGAAAGGGACCTCCGGGCCCAGTGTGGCCTACCCGTCAACAAAATTCAATAAATAAATAAATAAATAAAAGCAGACACTGTACATAAGCTTGAATGGCAATACCAAACTGGCAAAAGGTAAGCGTTTTTAATCTGAGGTCTTTTATTACAGTTTTTAAGGGTTCATTTCTGTACACCTGGTTAGGTGCCATAGGCAAAGATATCTGGCCCCCCAAAGACAGAAATATCTGAGCCTGTGCATTGGGTACGCTAGCAAGAGGTTCACAGTTTGAATCCCTCCAAGACTTGAGACCAAAGGTTGATTGAACCCACAAAACAGACAGGAGGGTTACCCTGTTTCTGTAAACTGTTCACAAGACTGTACTCCGAGGTTGGCACTTTGGGAGTAGAGGGCTGACCTGCTGAGTGGGTTTGTGACAGTAGCCATAGAACCCCAGGAAATGTTGTAGTTCTTTCAAGTTATGGGGCTGGGGCCAAGTAGTCAGTGACTTGACCTTACTGGGATCGGTCTCTATCCCTTCTGCAGATACTATGTACCCCATATACTTCATGGAGGTTTGGAAAAACTGGCACTTGTCAATGGACAGCTTGAGGCCGAAGTCTTCCAATTGGTCTAGGACTTTAAATAGTCGGGTCTCATGCTCCTCTAATGTGCGTCCAAACACAACAACATCATCTAGGTACACTAGGCATTCCAGCAAGTTCATATCTCCCACCACACATTCCATCAGTCGCTGAAAGGTGGCCAGAACACCCAAAATCCCCTGTGGCATTCTCAGGAATTCATAGAACCCCAAAGGACAGATGAAGGCGGTTCTCTCATGGATCTCCATGGTCATCGGAATCTGGTAATATCCGCTGCGAAGATCCAATACTGAGAACCATTTGTTCCCATTCAAGCAAACCAGGGCATCTTGTATACAGGGCATGGTGTATTGATCGGGGATGGTCTGCCAGTTCAGGGTTCAATAATCAACACACATCCTCACCGACCATTCTTCTTATGCACAACCACAATGGGAGAGGCATATGGGCTCCTTGATTCCTGTATCACGCCTGCAGCAAGCATTTCCTGCAGATGTCTCCTCACATCATCTATGTCCGCTGGGGCGAGGCATCGGGATCGCTCTCGAAATGGCCAGTCATCATGCAGGCATATATGATGCTCTGCCTGGACACACACACCCCGTCCCATTCTTTTAACGAAAACACTTGGTCTCTAAGTAGTTCTTGCTAATCCTAGCCTTCCATTCAGCTGGCAGCAGGGAATCACCAAAGTAAAATAAGTCCGGGTCACGCCTCCTTTTGGCCAGAGTACATGTTATTGGGTAATACTGTAGTGTCTGTGCAGTGTACTGTAGCTAGAGTGCACCCTCTGTTCACCCGGACCTCCCGATCGGACACATGTCGAATCTGGACCATCACTCGGCATGCATAGGCATGGGCACAGGCAGGCAAGATGCTGGGTTTAACCAATAATCCTTCTGGAAACTTTCCATCACCTGGTGCATCCATCATCAATATTTTGTTCTTTACGTTTCTCTCTAGGTGGACTTCTCTATGGATTGTGCACTGGGTGTTGGGGGCCAATACCAAGGAGTCAGGTTCCTTTTTCCACACTATCCCCACTGGCTCATCTGGGTCCCCCTTCATTGGGTTTCTGTTGTAAGTCACATGCCCTTTTTACTAAGGCTGGAATTTTTTGGGCCCGTCCAGTCAGTTGCCCTTGTTTCTCATGGAAGAGTTGTGCTAGTCTCCCAAACATGTGGGCATTTGTTCCAATTAACAGGGAAACCCCATCATACAGTCCGGTGGGGAGACACACTAGGGCCAGTGTCTCTACTTGCTCCTCTACACCGGTTACAGTTGCAGGAAAAGACAACCAGAGGCAGACATATTCTAGGTAGGGATTAGACTTGTCGCTCAGCCCCCACACATGTAGGCCTTCCTGGGATTGTAATGGCACATCAGATAAGTGTTTGTCATACCAGTCCTGAAATACAATGGTCACTTGCGACCCACTGTCAAGCACAGCCAGAGTAGGAATACCATTCACAGCCACACTAGTCTTCATTGAAGGGCCCACTATTTTGGACCAGTCTGGAGGGACAATAGCAGTGGCCTGGACAGACGATTTAGCCACAAAGAAGTTTGAGCTAGTATTTCTTGAGCCCTCACTGCGGTCATTTCGGGCACCCCTTGGCCATTGATTTGCTTTTTGGAGCTCTCCTTGGAGTCTGTTCACTACTTTTTCTCAGTCTTTCTGAGACTGGCATTCTCTCTTCATATGGCCATCCTTTCCACAGTTTTTTTTTTTTTAATTTCTTTTTATTAAGTAATTTTCCACATAGTTACACAATGGACATATCTGAGTTCCAATGCATTCTTTCTGAATAAGATACAGTATCTGACATTTATAAAAATGCATTTTCTACTAATTTTCATATAGTTGAGCATATAGAATTATCTATAGGTGAAACCACAGGTCTATGGCTATTCAGGGAAAACATGACTTTATAATTTTTCCCCCGATAATTATTTCCCCAATTAGGTTTTATATATTAAAATCTAGACGTTGTGAGGTTACATATTGGGTCCACTGATTAGACTTCTGCATTCATAGAATGGATCCCCCTCGTTGCTCAACATTGAAGGTCTCAGTTTTATAGATTTCAGACATTATTTGTCTCCAGTTTTGGACAGTAGGGATCTGGGGTTTCATCCAACACCTCATAATTGCCTTCTTAGCTGCTATAAAGCATATCGGAAGTAAGGATTTCTCCCAGGGGGGAGCATGGTCCGGAAAAACTCCCATAAGGAACTGTTCAGCAGTAAGCTCCACTGGTTCAGAGAAAAGAGTAGTTAGCTAATTTTGAAAGGTTAGCCAAAAGGGCATAAGGGATGGACAGGACCAAAAAACATGTCCGAGAGTAGCTCGACGACAACCACATTTCCTCCAACACCTCCCATATTCATCCGGGAGATATTTCATTAATACAGAAGGTGCTCTGAAATATCTGGAGCGAAATTTCCATGAAAACTCTCTCCAGTAAGGGGATGAAATGGACTTTATCTCAATTAAGGATGATCTTGACCAAGATTCGGGGGAGATTTGTGTTTGCAGGTCTTTATTCCAGGAGGTCAATATTGGTATTGTAGTGATGAGGAGACCCGAACGAAGCTCTCTATGTATTAGGCCTATTAAGTGAGCTCCCAACCTTCCCTCACTTGCTTCAGTGAACATTTTAAGCAAATCAGGGGTAGGGACAGGCAATCTGGGAGGTATTATGTTGTTACGGAGGATATGATTACGAATCTGAAAATATCTAAAACGGTCAGAGGTCCTAAGAGAAAATGAAGACTGAAGTCTATCAAAGGGAATAATCCCTTCTAGAGACAGAAACTGATATATGTGCGATAAGCCCATACCACGCCTTCTGGAGAAGGCTTGGTCCAGATAATTGGGGATAAACTTTTCATCTTGTGATGTTAGCTTACAATATTCAAATATTTTTGAATAGGGCCTGCTTTTCTTAACTGTTTCCAGAGCTTGTACGTTTGAGCCGTTATTTCTGTTAAGGTTGAGGGGTTAAGGGATTTATTGTCAGAGGAAAACAGGATCTTCCTTATGTCATATAAATCATTGAGTTGAAATTCTATAGTTTTCCAAGGAGAGTTGTAGGATTCAGTGAGCCATAGTATTAGGATTCTTAGGAATGCCGCTTGAGAATATAAGTGGAAGTCTGGGAGGTTCAGCCCACCCGTTTTAGGGATAATTTAAGGATGGGTAATCTGATTCTAGGATGATTTTTTCCCCCATATAAAGTTTTGTAAGATTTTATTCCAGGAAGTGAAATAAAACTTAGAGGGGAAATAGGGGATGGTCTGGAGCAGATAGAGGATCCGAGGGAGGACATTGATACAGATTATTGATATTTTTTGAAGTAGAAAAATACACAATGGGGACCATCTGTCCAGATCAGCCTGTATCTGAAGTGTAAGAGGTTCGTAGTTAGATAATTCAATAACCCCAGGGTCTAAAGGGAGATAGATGCCTAAGTACTTTATTTTAGTTGTTCGCCATTTGAATGGGGAAGACCTTTTTTAACTGGGGAGAGGGAGAATAGTTGAAGGATAATATTTCAGTTTTATTTATGTTTAATTTGAAGTCCGCTAGTTTCTCAAACTGTGAAAGAATATTCCATGTAGATGGGATTGATTGTATTGGAGACAGCAGAGCTAACATTATATCATCTGCGAATAATCCTACTTTATATTCTTTTTGGCCAATCAGAATACCTTCTACTAAGGGAGTGTTTCGAAGGAAAACTGCAAGAGGTTCAATAAACAGGGCAAAAAGATAGGGGGATAAGGGACAACTTTGCCTAGTCCCTCTGGCCAAGGGGAAGGGGCGGGACAGGGAGCCATTAACTCTGAGATATGCTTTAGGAGAACTGTATATTGTTTTTAGACAGGCAATAAATTGAGGGGGGATGTGGAACATTTTAAGAGTTTCCCTTAGGATGGGCCATGAGACGCGATCAAATGCCTTTTCTGCGTCTAGACTAATAAAGACCGCTGGTATTTGCCTTGTTCGTACAAATTCTTGTAATAATAAGACTCTACGAATATTGTCTGATGTGTTCCTGCTCTTAATGAATCTGGTTTGGTCAGAATGTATTATATCATGGATTATGTTTTCAAGTCTTGTTGAAAATATAGCCATATAAATTTTGTAGTCAACGTTTAAGATTGAGATTGGCCTATAAGATCTAGGGACAACTGGGTCTTTGTTAGGTTTTATTATTGGTGCTATAGTTGCATAGTCCCACGAGGGGAGGGTAAACCACCCTGAGAAATCTCATTGAAAAGAGCATGGAGTTTTGGAATTAGGTCTTTTTTAAACTTTTTATACCACTCTGGTATATAGCCATCTGGACTAGGGCATTTTCCTATTTTAATATTTTTAATTACCTCTTCTATCTCAAGTGGAGAGATCGGAACTTTTAGGGAGTTAATTTGAAGGGGGGTGAGGGTTGGTAGATTTGCTTGGTTTAGAAATTGTATTATTTCAGGTTTACTTGGTGTATTGGGGGGGGGATAAAGTTTAGAGAAGTAGTCTGTAAAGGCTTTCTGGATGTGTGCCACAGTATGGTGGGTCTGTCCTGAGAGGGGATTTCTAAGGCGGAGAATTGTGGATGTTGCCTTATTATTCCTTAATCTGTGTGTCAGGTATTTAACGCTCCTAGGCCCACCCTCATGTACTGTCTGACGTAAATAATATAAAGATTGTCGGACTTTACTGTCTATTATCTTCTGGAGATGTGCTTTCGTGTTTCTAATCAAAAGTTGGAGTTCAGCATCTCCTTCTCTATATAGCAATTGGTAATTTCTTAGTTGGTTGGATAACCTGTGGTATTCTAGGTCCCTTTCCCTTGTTTTTTCTGGAGGAATAGACTATCAACTCACCTCGGATTGTAGCTTTCATTACATCCCATAGCATAGCTTGAGATATGGATGGGTCTGAATTGTCAGTAAAGAATCGGGAAATCTTGAAGGAAAGGGCCTCAACGTATTCCTGGTCCGACAAAATTGCCAGGTTAAGTCTCCAGAGCGATCTCTTTCCTTCTCTTCCTAAGTCCAGGGAAATGGTTAGTGGGTGATGGCCTGATAATAGTTTAGGGCTTATATTAATGTCTTGGATAAGTGATAGGTGCTCACAGGTCGTGAGGAAGTAATCTAGTCTTGAGTGTGCTTAAAATCTAGGGGAGTAGTAAGTGAATCCTGGGTCGGAAGGAAATATCCGGCGCCAGACATCTATCAGGCCAAGGTGTTCTATAGTCGATCTGAATTGTCTGGCGGTTTTGTTGTTTCTATGGTTAAGGGGTTTTGAGCAGTCTAGATGGGGGGATAGAGTCAGATTCAGATCACCACCCATGATTAGCTGTCCTCTCATAAGGTTAAGGAGAGTGGATATAAAGCGTCTATATACTGGAAACGTGGTTGGGGGGGTGGAGTATACACTGGCTAAGGTTACTTGTTTGCCGAATAGCAATCCTTGTATTATTACATAGTGGCCACTGGCGTCTATGTGTGTTTGTTGAATTTCTAAAGGCGTATTTCTGGAGATAAGGATTGCTGCTTCTCTTTTCCTCCCTCTGGGATGGGATGAGGCAACCACCCTATATCTTCCTCCCCACTTCAGCTTAAGGTGTTCTGTCTCTGAGAGGTGGGTTTCTTGTAGAAAAATTAAACCCGAGGTCTGTTTAGATAAATATTGCATCAGCCTAGCACGTTTGATTGGGTCATGTATCCCATTTACGTTGTGGGATAATATTTTAACAGGGTTTAGCATAGCTATTTGTAAGAGTAAAACTATTAATTTTGTATTTCTTTCTTTTTCCTCTCCAGGGAGAAGATGAGGAGATACGTTCAGACCATGCTATCCCCTTTCCAAGGCAGACCCTAAGTTTCACCAACAAACCCTTGGCATTTTGACATTCATATTTCAATAAAGCATGTTTACGTAAAACTGTTCCATTGAGTAAATGTTTTTCCCCCCCTTCCCCCAATTTGGCATCTCTTTAGGTGCCACAACAAACAATGAATCAGAAGTTTACAAACTAAGACTAAGAACAGTATTAAAAGTAACCAACAACTTTTCCCAGAAACTTCCATCAGAGGTAAG
Source organism: Neoceratodus forsteri (assembly GCA_016271365.2). NCBI lineage: Eukaryota > Metazoa > Chordata > Ceratodontiformes > Ceratodontidae > Neoceratodus > Neoceratodus forsteri. The sequence goes on along the minus strand of CM057456.1, from coordinate 332,549,301 downwards.
GGGTAAAATTTGATTAGAGTAGGTTAAGTATGCATAGTAGCTTCAGGGAATAAACCTATGTACATTTTGACCTCCAATTGGGAGGAGCTCATCTAGAGCTACTCCTAAATTCTCCTATCCAAGGGATCTAATGTACCCCTGGTGGAGAAAGGGGTTCTTAACCTGGTCCCGAATAAAATAACCTTCAGGCACAGGAACAGAGCCCCAAAGGGAGTGATATCAAGATCACTCCTAGAGTGGTCCGGTATCTTCCTCTTGGTGGGAAGAAAGAATATAGCAGTAGGTAAACTCACTACCTTTGTCAGTCTCAATAGGCAGTTTGTTTATAAATTAGAAAACAGGGTGTTCATGGGGGCACATATTAGGGGAAGAGAAAAAAAAATTTTTTCTTTCTTTTTCCCTCCCCTCACCTCTTCTGTTTTCCTCCCTTTCTTTCCCTTTTCTCTCCTACTTCTCCTCCCCTACCTCCTCTCTCTCCTTTCCTTACTTTTCTCTTCCCTCTTTTTCCTCCTCCCCTTTCTCCCCAACTGGGATTAAATAATGTTAACTATACTTAGTTTCCAGTTTAGAAATAAAGGGATGGAGGCCCCAAGGAGTAATGGATCCTTCTAGGCGAGGGGGGGAGGACACCATGTGTATTCCCCCCCGATCCCAAGCCTCGGGCCCTCAGCCGGTGGGCAGGGGTAGTTCAGTGTCCCCTCCAAGGCTTCTGCCAGGGTTCCTAGAGGGGGCGAGGTGGCCAGATCCCGGGGCCCCGGAGCCAGCCCGAGTCTATGTATACACCTGGTTAAGGGGACCCACAGTAGGCTGGATCACTCAGACAAGGGTCAACCAGATCTCCACAGTCAGCCAACCAGCCCCAAGGCAACATGTAGAGGGCTGATGACAATGCTACAGCACCAGGGCTGCTATTCTCTGGGCCTAGTTGATGTGGGAACATCTGTGAATAAGTGGTCTCATACCTTAGTCAAAGGGGGGGCCCACGTGGGGCAGGGGACAGGGACCTCCCCCCGAAGACACCCCACCAAAGGTAAACTGAAGAGAGACAGGGAGGCGAACTGTCAGGAGCATACTATAAAGGGCCCTCCCTCCCTCGTCACATCCGCAGAGCAGGTAGGACTTCAGTTAGATGACTTCACTCAGTCGCTCCCTGTCCCCGGTCAGGTATTTCCAGAATTTGGTGGATATAAGTAAAAGTTTACCCCATCTCAGCTGAGGATTCAAAAGGGGAACCCCCCCAACCTCCCTCCACCCATCCCCCAGATCCAGTCCACATTGAAAGGCACACCATGCTCCCCTATCCAAAACGTGCAAGACCTGTCTTTAGTTGAGGGAGACTAGTTATATACATGAGCCTCAATCAGAGCACTGGGCCTCTCAGGAGAGAAAAAAAAGGGGAGGCCCCCCCATCGCCCATCTCGATTCCACTGAAAATATGAAGGCTGGCCAGCTACAGGGCGGGGCAAAAGGGCCCAGGATCTCAAAACCGTCCCGATGAGAAATGGCTACTACTTGACAGGGTCCAGGCGGGGCATCCTGCAGCCACTCCACATCGTCACCACCCCAATCCGTCCGAGGACCCACCAGAAGGCCAGAGAAAAAAGGGGCCCACTCAAAAAGGCAAACCAGGACACTCAAGGGCCCATGCAAAGAGCCTGAAAAACCCACGCACACAAGAAAACATGAGAAGTCCCCATGTCCACCGCCCAGCAATTCTGCGCAGTTGGAGCGATGCACCAATGAAGACCCCTGGGCTCCAATTCAGTCAAGCCCCCAGGATCACCCTCACGATGGGAACAGGGGCCGTTCCCCCCTGAGCTAAATCAAAGAGGGCGAGAGTGACAGTGATGTGATCGGAAACTCCCAGAGTGGAGGAGAGAACAGAGGGGCAACACAAAAACCACCAGGAACTAGGGCTTCTACAAGTTTAGGCATCCGCACAGCCTCAGGGTGTTGCTGGGATGAAGCATCCACACTGGTGGCCGGATGAACAGGTTGGCCGACCCTGAGTCGACACATAGGGGAGGGGGGTGAGGAGGAAACAACCACCCAGCACATCCACACATCCTCAACAGGCAGCATGCACCTCCCAACCCCCCTAAGTAGGCCTGGTGCCTCACTACACCGCTATAGGCAGAACAAACACCCAGCCAGGCCACAACAAACAAGGTCAAGCACTACATCAACCCAATAAGGAACGCCTCCCCAAGCTCTTGCCGCCTCCTCCTCAGCAGCAATCCCAGGAAGACATCCACCAAGACTCAGCTTAAAAGAAAATCGCCAGAATCAAAAGTAAATTTATATATTGTGAGATAGAGCGGGCCACAACCTGGTTCGTATTCTCCCCCCCCCTTCTCTCCCCTCTTGGTAGAATCTGTGTGTCTCTCATCCGGGTGGGACAAAGTCCAGCGAGACCCAAAACTAGGATCGGAGGTATGGGGGAGAGCAAGGGCAAACCCAACCACCCGCAGACGAGCAATCGCATGGAAGCATAAAAAGGGAACATCTTATCAATTCAGGACTTTGGCTGGGTTCAAACCGACGTTTGAGGTTGCTATTTAATCAATCGTGTGTCCTGACTCATCATTCTACAAAGCTCAGTCCCAGTCATCGTGGGTCCGCCCGCCCCCCCACACCCCCAGCCCAACGAGTACCCTCTCAGACCACACCAGACACAAAGATCAGGACAGTATTCAGTCTGCAGTCTCAAACTGGGTTCGGTGTACTGCGGTATTGCTGAAGCTGTAAAATGAGCTCTGGGATCCTCAAAGAAGACTGTGAGTTTTGTTTTTTCTGCTGTCTTGGAGCTTGCTTCAGGCGTTGATTGATCGTCTCCGTAATTTTTTCAGAAATTACACCTCTTGATTGTAGGTCCATGGCTGCTTCTCTAGCTGACGAGTAGGTTTGGCTGCCCGAGGGAAGGTGGACCACCAATTTAGCTGGGTAGGGGGTCTTGAAGAGTATTTGTTTCGCTCTGAGAATCGCAAAGAGAGGACCATATTCTCTATGCTGTCACTGAGTCAGGGGGGCATAATCATTGTCAAACAGGAGGCGAGACTGTCCCCACATTATCTTTTTTTTTTGCCAAGCTTTGGCTAGGAGGGCCTCTTTTGTCTGGTAACTTAGAAAGCGTATGAGGAAGGAGCGCAGCTTGGCATCTGGGTGCGTAGGCTTGGGGCCTAAAGCGCGGTGCACTCTCTCGACATCTATCTAGTACTCAGGATCAAGGGATAACGCTGTTCAAAGCAGATAATCAGTGAAGGCGCGCGGGTCAGACCCCTCTTCACCCTCCGGAATACCAAAGACTCTAATATTTCACCGCCTACTCCTATTCTCAGCATCTTCTTGATGAGCTGAGAGAGATATCTGTTCCATTAGGATGTTTTTGACTGGCTCCTCCAGTTCGTCCAGCTGCGTGGAATTCGTGGTGATCTGTTGGTCGGCCTCCGATATTCTGGATTCCAGGTGAGTTATATCTTGTCTAAGGGTTTTGAGTGAGTCTCTTACTTCTCCCCTGAAATCAGCTATAACTTGTAGGATGGTGTCTGCGGTAGCTTCCGTACTCTTTTTGGTCGACTTTGCTTTTTGTGATTTCTTCTCAGAGGACAGGGCATTTTTTGCGTAGGCCTCACCATCGTCAGACTGTACATCTTTAAACTCTGAGTTTTCGGCGATCGGAAGGAAGCGATTTTGCGATGTCTTAGCCATATTATCTTTTATTGCAACGAGCTAGGGTAGATAATATGTTATTGCACCCAAAGTTTAGCAATTTGCTCATTTTGATTTATTATGAAGGCAGGAGCTCACCGTTACTGCAGCTTCACAGAGGCATACTGGAACCGGAAGTCCTCTTTCCACAGTTGTGACAAATGATAGACTTCTGGGTCATCCTTGGAGAGAACACTGCATGAGGAACTGAAGTAGTAGCAAGGGATCGGGGTCCAATATCTGCTTGCAGTGGTGAGAGTGGTGCAATGTGTCTCAACAGTTCTTTTAGGGTGGCAGTCAATTCTTTGATTTCAGCCTGGGAGCTACCCTCGGTATAGGATGCCTGAGGGTGCACCACCACCCCCATGGCAGTCACGTCCTGAGAGGAACCAGAATCTTGTTCCATGGGGGAAACACTTGCAGAGGCACCCCGCTTCAACTCTCGGACTTCCTTTAGTAGCTCATCTTTCCAAAACTGGGCCCAGGGCGGGAAGTCCTTTGCATTCTCAGAGTGCTCATTAGGTGCCGACTTTTGCCCCTGAACCTCACTTGGCTGATCACTCTCGGTCACTTGCACAGTGGCAGCACATATTTGTGCAATTCCCCCATGGGGTCACCTTTGTTCAACCCCCCAAATTTCTTTCATTAGCTCGTCATAGGAGGGGGCGATTCCAGTCGGGTGGTGAGGTGCAACTGAAGCAGTAACAATTCTGAAAACGGAGCAGACTTAAGGATCCGGTCCAGCCTAGTTCTATCTAATTCATTTGATGACAAACTACCCTTTCTGAGGCACTCTTGTAGTAGCTTTTCAAGCCAAGGTACATACACAGACAATGGCTCCCATGAGTACTGCTGGGCGTTCCTTACTCTCCACCACAGGTCCTCATCTGAATCCGGGCTCCCATACACATTCTCCAATGCATCAGGATAGTCCTGTGCAGTTGCTTGGGGTTATTGGCCGCTTGGCATGGATGGTAGCCAGGGCAGGACCTCAGAGGCTCTCACTCAACCTCTTTCATTTCTCTGCTTCTGAGCATTGCCATTCAAGCACTATAGGGGCAACATAGTCCATCCAGGTCTCCCAGTCATCCTCCCCCGGTGGGTGGGGAAGGTGCCCGAGAAGATTCTCAGCCTTCAGTAGGAGTCGTGACTAATGGCAGGTACATATATAGGGGCCAGCATTGGCATGGGTACAGAAGGCGGAGCAGTAACAGGTGCTGGAGTGGGAGGGGGTGTTGGGGAAAGAACACCCCCAGGTGGCAGGAATAGTTTCTTGAAGTCCACTACAGTTTTCCCTTCCTCCAGCAACAACTTAGCAAATTCCTCCTCAAAAGTCTCAGATAATGGTGGGAGCTTATCCTCCCTGGGGTCTTTACTGTATTTTGTTATCACTCTCCAGGCGGCTGGGACCCCTTCTGGGGCAATAGTCTGTGGCACTTTAGAGCTGTTCACGAGGTCACTACACTGTACCAAGGCTATGAAAGTTTGGGCGATCAAATCAGCCTGTTGACCCACCACCACAGGGTTTTTTAAACATTCAGCTTTGGAGAGTGATCCCTATACAGTGTCCTTACTGGTAGCCAGGGGGATATCCAGTATAAGCAGAGCATTTTGGGTGTCGATTTCCTGCCCCGTGCACCACCCCACCAACTGGTCTACAGCCATTTCTATTGGGGGTAGCCATTTATGTTTGACAATAATTCATAATTTCAGTCATTAGAAGGCACAAAATCCCAGTGGTGAGCCTCCAAGATGTAACCCTTTGCTGGCGCTATCCCAAGGGCTACTATCCCTGCCTGCTTGGCTAGTAGCAGGTTAAGGGGTCTGGGTAATGAAACGGGTGCCTCCACCCAGAGGTCAGGGTTGTTAGTGGTCAAGCTAACCTGGGCACAGCCCTCCAGGACACTGTAACCCCCCTCTTTCCCTTCTAGTGGCCTGAATAATATACAATAATTACTTTCACAATGACCCTTATTCACCAGGCAATTACCCACACTGTTTGCACATACCACCAGGGATGGTTCCTCTAGCTTGACCCTAGGGACCCCCTGTAAAACAAGGCTAAGTACAGCACATAACAACAGAACAATACTTTTGGCACAAACTGGAACCACAGTCAGGTTAAATGCAAACAAAGTTAAATCTGATTTATTCAGGGGACTTGAACAAGGGATGGGCGTAATCAGGTTGATTTGCTTAAAAGCTATTCTAATCAGTCAGTTATGCATGCAGTTCAGAGTCCCTACACAGTCACACACTCTGGGTACCCAGGTAGGAAAACAGTGGGCTAGCCAGGAACGTTGCAGCTGGTTGGGGCCCTGTGATGGAAGAAAGCAACATGCACAACACAGACTATTTGTAATCTGGAGCCAGAGGGCTCAGTTCGTGAAAGAAAAGGCAACAAGATAATCAGATGACAACATTTTTAGATTTAGCTGTTGTTGCAGGGAGCTACCCTGATGTTTACTCATGATACTCTATACCGGACACAGGCAGGATCAAATCGAGACTGCAGGCTGTTGAGCTGGAGTGCCCGGAGAAGCAGGGCCCACACGAATCACCGAGGTGTCGTTCCTGTTCAAGGTGTTGAGCAGGGGGCTGATCCCCAGGCCGGTCTCTCGTCGATGACTTTCTCTGCATAGCAAGTATTCTGGCTGGGCCAGTGTAGCAGGGCCCAGGTAAATGGAAATGGATACAGATTCAGTCCATGGAGCTGGATAAAGCCTCCAGCAAGCAAAACACAGTGGGGAACCAAATCATGATCCACTATAAGCACACAGCACATTCACATGTAAGGAAATTCCACTGTACCAGGCAAATGGCTCTCTGGTCGCAATTACAGAGCCTCTGCACAATCCGGGAGTTTAGAGGTAACTGGAAGTCCTGACAGGCCAATCACATTCAGCAAATCATCAGTCTTCTTCAGGTTAAAGCCTGGTCACAATTCAGTGGCTTAATTCGTTCTCCAAATTTGGATTCAGTCCGAAAAAAGCACAAGTTCCCTTTTAGGGACAGCAGGCAGGCATGCAGGCCAAACTCAGGCCTTTCCACAGTTCTCCTCTGTGAATCCACTATGGATTGCTGCTCGAACTATCTCGAGCTGTTACTTCTTCACTTCCCAACTCAGATCTAACTGAAACTGCAAGCAGTGTGGGACTTTCCCCAAGATCCAAAAGGTTCAGTTGGTTGATCTGTCTGTCAGTCACAACAAGGGCTTCCCCTCCAGGTTATTTTAGGTGCCAAAAGCCCAAAACTACAATTCCTACAAGTTTTGGCCCAATCAAGCCCCTGTAGGCAGGCTCCATTTTAGAGTCCCAAATGTACTGATTGGCCCATTCTGACAGTCCAGGACCAAGATGATGGAAACAAACAGAACAGTCCTTGCTGCAAAGAAGGCAGGTTAGAACAAACTGCAATATTATTACTACTCTAACAAATGATCAGCAAACAAGCACATCTTCTAACATAGCTCCCTTTTAGATCAATTATGACTGCAATCCAGGCAGCTCTTAAAGAGACAGTACACAGAGGCTATACAGGCACTCTCTGGCAATACATTTAAATTGCTAAAACACAGAACACCAGCCTGGCAGTGAGCATTTAGGCAATCTCAAGGAAGACCTTTCGGGAACCCCATTTGTGGGGGGGTTACACTTGGATAACACCTGTGAGCGGATGCTCTTTTGTAGGTTCCACGTCACGTGAATGCTAAAAAACTTTTTATGGCACCAGAACTATTCTACAGTCTTTCGGGGTCTAACACAACCTGTAGTATCCATCTAAATTAAACGTAATCTACGCAGGTAAGTGTAACCCCTAGATGGCGCTATCCCAAGGGCTACTACCCCTGCCTGATTTGCCACTAACAGGTTGAGGGGCCTGGATCCAATGGCGGGTGCCTCCACCCAGAGGTCAGGGTTTGCAATAGTTAAACTAACTTGGTCACAGCCCTCTGGGACACTGCAACCCCCCTTTCTTCCCACTAGTGGCCCACACATATTAGAATTACCTTCACGTATACACTTACCTCCAGGTCTGGTTCCGCACTGGGACCTCCTGTGAAATGAGATACAGTGCAACAATCACAGTACAGTACTTTAACATAGACAAATACCTCAGGCAGTATAACTTTGCTGAAACAAGCAGCTCTGATTTATTTAGGGGGATATAACAAGGACAGGGGGAAAATCAGGTTAATTAGCTTATCACTCTAATAATCTACCTATGGCTCTGTGCACAGGCCTATCCCTATCAGTTACTGTCCCTGGGTACCCAAGCCCTAGTGGCTAGTCCAAACCGTGGCAGCTGGTAGGGGCCCTTTCACACAGAGAAAAGGAGAATTAAACAGTCAGCAGTACAGTAATTCCATTTGGATTTAATGTGGCAATTCAACAGGGAGCTAATTCTGAATTAGTACTCACGACCTCCAAATAAGATAGGGTCCTTCAATGTCAGCAGGGCTCACTTGAGGTACACAAACCTCTTCACATCCATATAAAAGAAAGCACTATACCAGGCAGGCTGCATCTGTATCCCGATCGCAATTACTGCACAATACCGGAGAACACACAGCAGATTCAGTTCCTGACAGACCGAGTAATTTTCAGTAATTCTTCCAGTCTTCTACAGGGTGAGCCTGGTTTCTACTCTTCAGAGATCCTTTGATTCTTTTCACAGGACGGATTCAGTCCCAACAAGCTGCAGACCGGAACTTGGCCTTACACACGCTTTTGACTAAAACTGCACACTGAAAAGCACAGGGCTCCTTCCTTCTTCACTGCCAAAGCTCAACTCAAACTCCAACCGACAAAACTGGCACTTTCCTTTGAGTTCCTCCCAGTTCTTGACTGGACTGGCTGTCACCACAATAGACTGCTGCTGTTGGTCCAAAAGGTGCTGAAGTCTAAACTACATCTCCCAGAGTCACTGCTCATACAATCCTCTTGTGGCTGGCTCAGATTATGAGTCCAAGTTCTGATTCGTCCCAAGGCACCATTTTAGAGCTAGCTTACTCCTACACTGATTGGTCCAGTTCAGCAGTTCAAAAACTAGAATGGGAACTAGCAGACACAGTTCTGACTGCAAAGAAAGCAGGTTAGACAAACTGTAATTTCATTATTACTCTAAATAATTTCTGGCAAACAGTTACATCTTTCAGATAGGTTCCTTGCACCCTAGTGACTGCAAAAATGAAGTGAATTGGCAGCAGCTCGAGTGGTACTCAGAGAAGCACACAGTCCCTCATTAATTAATTATGTCTGCAAGCAGACAGCTTTCTTAAGAGACAGTACCAGAGGCTCTAAAACACTCACTGATAAATGGCTTAAATGCCAAACACCATTCAGGCTTGGAGCATTCAAGCAAGCTCCTGGAAGTCTTTTGGGAACCCCCATTTGCAGGGGGTTACACCTTCCTGGTTTGGGAAAGCTTGACTCGCCTCAAGCAAGTACCCCATAAGTTTCAACTGCAACCATATACATTTGCATTAGGCTCGCACATGTAATCATCAGTCAATATATCATTTTACCAAGAACACATTTCTGAAACATTGCAGTACGTCACTTTACACAGTATTACATACACATTGTACCATAACTCAAGTTATTACCTCTTGTACATGAAACCTGAAGAGAGGGGCCCTTCCCTATCAGTTACCTTGGGGCTGGACGGGACAAGGGCACCATACTTAGAGGGCAACACAAGTAACTTGGAGTTAGCACTGATGCTCAGTTTGGGCAATGAGCTCGGGACACATACACTCCTTTATGGACAACATTGAGAGGCAAGTCCACAGGCCTCCCAAGTGAATCATAACTGAGGTGCACCACAGGCTTTACAGCTCACCAGTCTTTCTAGGGGAAACTGTTATAGTCTCTGCACTCTGAGCCTCATTTTCAGCATTGTCCTCACTTGTCAGGAGTCTCCATGGGGGTAGAGAGGCTAGAACTTGGGGCACTTTCAGCTCCAGGAGTTACAGTTTCTGAGTCCACAACATTTGGCTCTGATGGAGAGCTTTCGGACACTGGCAGTGGACTGTCAGGGCACTCAAAATACTCTTCTTGTTCGGGTGTATCACCAGTCTGCCCTAATCTATCATTTTCTCCCTGAAAGCTCAAACAGTTCAACCATGCACAATGATTCCATTTCATCTGATCTGATGCTTTGCACTTCACTTCTGGGAGCATTGGCTCCAGGGATGAAGCTGGGGGCTTAGACAGTCCAGAAGGCCCAGCTTCATCTCCAGTATTGACTAGGGATTGCCCTAAACAATTGACTCAGTTCAGTAGAAGGATAGTATTCAAAGTCACTCTCACTTTCTTCCGATATGGACTGACAGTCATGCTCAACTGGGACTTGTGGAGGGAACACTTTAACTTTGCTTCTGTAGGTGCAGACTTTCTTGATCTTTTCTTAGCAGCAGCTCTAGTCACTGGTCCAGAGGGGCATCTTCTAGGGCTCAGACTCATTAAGATTTGTCCAATGGGCAGTCAAATGATTTCTATGCATTGTTTTTACATCTTTAATTATTCTCAGGCCTTACTTTGTACACTGGCAGATCATCTAGTTTGCCCACTACAATGTGAGGGAGATGGTGCCATCTGTCAGCAATCTTGTGCTTGCCATGCAGTCCCAGATTTCTTAGCAATACCATCTCCCTCCTGGAGTTCCTGTGCTTTCACCTTTTATCATACCTTTCTTTGTTGGCCAGATTTCTTTTGGCAGCCATGGTTTGAGCCAGTTGGTACGTATGAGTTAGCTGGGCCTTTAACTTTGCACATACTGTAAATAGTTGTCAGCTTGAACCCCATCAGGATAGACCCCAAAACACATCTACTGGTAGTATGAGCTTCTCTTCCAAACATCAGGCGGTAGGGGAGAATCCAGTGGCATCACTTTGGTGCAGTTATAAGCATGTACCAGGTGCTAATTTGTTGGCTCCATCTAGGCTTGTCCTTTGGGTGCAGGGTGCCTAGCATATCTAGCAAAGTGTTGAAACGTTCAGGCTGTGGGTCCCCTGGGGTGGTAAGGAGGGTTCTGGACTTTCGTACTCCCCACAGAGAAAGCATCTCTTTGATCAGACGACTCTCAAAGTCTCTCCTTGATCAGAATGGATTCTTTGTGGAGCCCCATAGTGAACAAAAAGTTTCTACAAGTACTTTGGCCACAGTGGATGCTTTCTGGTCTTTGGTGGGAAAGCTTGGGCATATCTCGTGAAATGGTCAGTGACCACCAGCACATTACTGATATTTCTTTGATCTGACTCCAAACTCAGAAAATCAATACCAGACCAGCTCCATGGGTGCACTGGTGGTGATGTTAACAAAGGGGGCAGCCCTCTGGGGCAAGCTTTCTCTGTAAGCAGCGACTACTACAGTTCGAATGTGTTGCTCCACATCAGCCCCCATCTTAGGCCAATAGAATCTGGATCTCACCAAGTCAAGTGTTCTGTCTATACCAAGGTGCCCCATGTGGTTGTGCAAGGACCTCAGTACTGAGTCTCAAAGGCAGTGGGCAGCACTAGTTGTTGTTTGTCTACTTGTCCCTCTGTCTACTGTTTCTCTGTATAACAGTTTATTGATCAGTTTCAACTTAGGACCTTCTTTGTATAACAGTGCAGTTCTCAAATCAGTGGGTGTAATTTGACACATCTTTTCCTGCATAGAGGGCTTTAAAGCTGCTTTGATCATGGGATCGTGGGATTGAGCCCGCCGAATACTGTCATTATCCAGCTGAGGCAGTGCACCAATGTCTATTGCAGAAAGTGGCAATAAGCAGCAGGATATGCAATTCTCAGAGGCTCCCAAGCAATCCACCATGCAGTCCACTGCGTCCAGTGGACATTTGTTCCTCCCTGTCAAACTTCTCCGCAGAGTGCCCGAATGTCAGGTTCTGCCAATCGGACCCAATCATTCTGGGGAACAGGCCTCCGGAGAGAGCATCAGCATCTATGTGGTTCAGACCTGCTCGTATTCAGAGCATAGTCATATGTAGATAATGCAGAAAGCCACCTATGGCCAGTGGCATCCAACTTAGCTGAGGTCTGCACATAGGTCAAAGGATTATTGTCAGTTTTACTAGTATTTTAGCCCCATACAAGTACTCATGGAATTGGTCAAAATAGCCCACTTCAAAGCTAGGAACTCTAACTTATGTACAGGATAGTTCTTTTCGGATGGGGTCAGGCTCTACTGGCAAAGGCCACTGGTCTCAGGCCATTCTCGTGTTCTTGGTACAACACAGCCCCCCAACCCTTGCAAGCTAGCTATCAGTGCAGGACGAAGGTTTTCTTGGATCGGCATAGGCCAGCACTGGAGCATGGGTAAGTTGATATATGATCTCATGAAAAGCAGTCTCAATCAGGGAGTCCAGCGGGCCCAAACACTTCACTCGGGATGAAATACACTCTTTCAGTCTTGAGGAACGCTGACTTTGTTATTTTTGTGGGTTGGGGGATACCTTGAGTAAGGTTAAGTAAAGGGCGGATCACTCTTGAATAGTCCTTGATGAAGCGCATAATAACCACAGAATCCCAGGAATCTTTTGCAGTTCTTTTAGATTTTTGGCTGTGGCCAGGTGGTCAAGGCCTCAACTTTACTTGGGTCGGTCTCTATTCCCTCGGTGGATACTATGTGTCCCACATACTTTACTGATGTTTGAAAGAATTGACACTTATCAATGGACAGTTTAAGGCCAAAGTCCTCAGTCGGTCCAATACCTTAAATAATCTGCCTCATGTTCCTCCAGTGAGCTGCCAAACACAATAACATCATCTAGGTATACCAGGCACTCTAGTAAGTTCATGTCCCCACTGCACGCTCCATCAATCGCTGAAAAGTGGCTGGGGCACCTGAAATCCCTTGAGGCATCCTCATGAATTCATAGAAGCCAAGCGGACAGATAAAGGCCGTCTTCTCACGGTCCTCTGGGGCCATCGGGATCTGGTAGTACCCACATGGAGATCCAGCACAGAGAACCACTTGCTCCCGCTTAGGCAGTCCAAAGCATCCTGAATGCGGGCATTGTGTACTGATCAGGATAGTCCGCCGTTTAAGGTGCGATAATCCACACACATCCTTACTGTTCCATTCTTTTTCCTCACTACCACAATGGGGAAGCATAAGGGCTTCTGGATTCTTGTATTACACCAGCAGCTAACATCTCTTGCAGATGCCGTCTCACATCATCTATGTCAGCAGGTGCCAGGCGTCGAGACCTCTCACAAATGGTCTTCGTCATGCAGCGGATATTGTGCTCAGCTCCTTGCACGATCCTACATCCCACCTTTAAAGAAAACACCTGGTCTCTCTGGGCAAGCTTCTCACTGATCCTCACTTTCCATTCAACTGGCAGGGAGTCGTCGAAATCAAACAAGTCAGGAGTTACTCTGTCATTCTTCCTTGAACTCTTGCTGCTGGGTAGCACTGCAGTGTTCTGCACAATGCACATTAGCCAGGATGCAACCTCTGTTTACTCGAATGTCTCTTTCCAGACACATTATGAACTTGGACCATTACCCTTCTGGCATAAGCATGGGCTCTAGCAGGCAAAATACTAGGCTTGACCAGCAGTCCCTCTGGCAATTTTCCATCGCCTGGTGCATCCAACATTAATATTTTATTCTTAACATCCTTTCTGATACGGACCTCTCCCTGTAAGGTACACTGGGCATTTGGCGCCAGGATCAGAGACTCAGGATCCTTCTTCCATACAATTCCGACCGGTTCCTCTGGTTCTGTTTTTTCAGCATCTCTCTGTGCCTCATAGGCCTTCTTAATTAAAGCCGGAACTCTTAAAGCTCTACTAGTCTTTGACCCCTGTTTTTCATAACACAACTGTGCCAGCCTTCCGAACATATGAGCATTTGTTCCAATCAACAAAGGGACACCATCATACAGTCCAGTGGGGGGACACACTAAGGCTAGGGTCTCTACTTGTTCGGCCACTCCAGCCACGGAGGTGGGGAAAGACAGCCAAATTCGGATATACCCGGAATAGGGGTAGGCCTTCTCACTTAACCCCCATACATGCAGTCCTTCTAATAGTTGTAAGGGTACGTCTGACAAATGCTTCTGATACCAATCCTGGAACATAATTGTCACTTGGGAGCCACTGTCTAATACAGCTCTTGTAGACACTCCATTCACCTTTACAGTGGTCTCCATGGAGGGACCCACTATTCTGGACCAGTCTGGAGGCGGTAGTGGGGGCCTGGGCAACTGACCTTGCCACAAAGGGCGTGAATTAGCATTTTGGTGCCCTCACTTGGATCATGTCGTACCTCTTAACCACTGATTTCTTCTCCAAGCTCTCCTTGTAGCCTATATGCAACTTTGTCAGTGTCTTTTGGGGACTGGCATTCCCTTTTCATGTGCCCATCTTTCCCACAATTATAGCAAAACATACTTTCTGGAGTTTGAGCTGGCCGAGGCGCCACACTGGGAGCCAGGGCGGGGGTATTACTAACTGGAAACCTGGGTGCCATCTCTGTCTGCGGCGTGATAAGCATTTGGAGACATCTCGTCAGTTTCTCCACTTCCATGGTCAAGGAATTGAGTTTGGAGCTGTTATCAGCAGGAGATACATGGTGGGTACCCCACCCCATAGCAGATTGCAGTCGGATATAGGTCAGGGCCCGTGACTTGCAGGCGTGGCCTTCATAAAGGGACTGTTTTTGAATTCCCGGATCTCTCTCAACAGTTCGCCCCATTGTGGCATATCTTTTTCCTTGTCAGAGCCTCATTGACTGTCAACCTCTGCCCCTGAACTTCACTTGATGGGTCACCCTCAGTCACTCGGGTCGTAGCCACAGCTGTTGGTGCAGGTACCTCCCGAGGTCGCCTTTTCTCAACTCCTCAATTTCTCTCATTAACTCATCATAGGAGGGTGGGATTCCAGTCGATTTGCCAGGCGTAACTGAAGCAACAGCAGTTCTGAGAAGGGGCAGACTTAAGGATTCTGTCCAGTCTGGTTCGGTCCAGTTCAATCGCTGGCAAACTACCCTTTCTGAGGCATTCTTGCAACAATTTTTCCAGCCGAGAGACATACACAGACAACTCCCTTGGTACTGTTGTGCATTTCTTACTCTCACCATAGGTCCTCATCAGAATCTGGGCTCCCATACACATTCTCCAAGGCCTCAAGATAGGCCTGTGCAGTCGCCTCAGGGTTACTGGCCGTTTAGCACGGATGGTAGCCAGGGCAGGACCCTGGAGGCTCTCACTAACCCTCTTCGCGCTCTCCCGAGCATTGCCATTCTAGCACTTGGGGCAACATAGTCTATCCAGGCCTCCCAGTCATCCTCCCTTGGGGGTGGGAGGGTGCCAGAGAAGATCCTCAACCTTCGGTAAGAGTCGGACTAATGGCAGGTGCAGAAATAGGAGTCTGCATTGGTTCAGCCACCATTACGGGCACTGGAGCAGGAGAGGGTGTTGGGGAGGAACACCCCAGGTGGCAAGAATAGTTTCTTCAAGTCCTCCACAGTTTTCCCTCTCCCAGCAACCATTCAGCAAATTTCTCCTCAAAAGTTTCAGATAGTGGTGGGGGCTGATTCCCCGGTCTTTACTGTCCTTAGTTATCACTCCAAGCAGTGAGGGCTCCCTCTGGGGTAATGGTCTGTGGCACTTTGGAGCTATCTATGGGATCCTTAAACTCTACTAGGGCCAGGAAAGTGTGGGTGAGCAGATTAGCATGCCGACCCACCACCACAGGGTTTTGTAAACCTTCCACCTTGAAAGTACTCCTGCACAGTGTCCGTATTGATACCCAGGGGATGTCCAGGATAAGCATAGCATTTGGGGGTCGATCTCCTCCCCAGTACACCACTCCACCAGCCGGTGCACAGCCACTTCTGTCGGGTACCCATTTTTTCTTAACAGTGGTTCGTAAATATGGCCACTAGAGGACACACAATCCCAGCGGTGAGCCTCCAAGATGTAACCCTAGATGGCGCTATCCCAGGGGCTACTACCCTGCCTGATTTGCCACTAACAGGTTGAGGGGCCTGGATCCAATGGCAGGTGCCTCCACCCAGAGGTCAGGGTTTGCAATAGTTAAACTAACTTGGTCACAGCCCTCTGGGACACTGCAACCCCCTTTCTTCCCACTAGTGGCCCACACAATATATCAGAATTACCTTCACAGTATACACTTACCCCAGGTCTGGTTCCGCACTGGGACCTCCTGTGAAATGAGATACAGTGCAACAATCACAGTACAGTACTTTAACATAGACAAATACCTCAGGCAGTATAACTTTGCTGAAACAAGCAGCTCTGATTTATTTAGGGGATATAACAAGGACAGGGGAAAATCAGGTTAATTAGCTTATCACTCTAATAATCTACCTATGGCTCTGTGCACAGGCCTATCCCTATCAGTTACTGTCCCTGGGTACCCAAGCCCTAGTGGCTAGTCCAAACCGTGGCAGCTGGTAGGGCCTTTCACACAGAGAAAAGGAGAATTAAACAGTCAGCAGTACAGTAATTCCATTTGGATTTAATGTGGCAATTCAACAGGAGCGACCCTGAATTAGTACTCACACCTCAAATAAGATAGGGTCCTTCAATGTCAGCAGGGCTCACTTGAGGTACACAAACCTCTTCACACATCCATATAAAAGAAAGCACTATACCAGGCAGGCTGCATCTGTATCCCGATCGCAATTACTGCACAATACCCGGGAGACACACAGCAGATTCAGTTCCTGACAGACCGAGTGCAATTTTCAGCAATTCTTCCAGTCTTCTACAGGGTGAGCCTGGTTTCTACTCTTCAGAGATCCTTTGATTCTTTTCACAGGACGGATTCAGTCCTAACAAGCTGCAGACCGGAACTCTGGGCCTTACACACGTTTTTGACTAAAACTGCACACTGGAAAAGCACAGGGCTCCTTCCTTCTTCACTGCCAAAGCTCAACTCAAACTCCAACCGACAAAACTGGCACTCCTTTGAGTTCCTCCCAGTTCTTGACTGGACTGGCTGTCACCACAATAGACTGCTGCTGTTGGTCCAAAAGGTGCTGAAGTCTAAACTACATCTCCCAGAGTCACTGCTCATACAATCCTCTTGTGGCTGGCTCAGATTATGAGTCCAAGTTCTGATTCGTCCAAGGCACCATTTTAGAGCTAGCTTACCCCACACTGATTGGTCCAGTTCAGCAGTTCAAAACTAGAATGGGAACTAGCAGACACAGTTCTGACTGCAAAGAAAGCAGGTTAGACAAACTGTAATTTCATTATTACTCTAAATAATTTCTGGCAAACAGTTACATCTTTCAGATAGGTTCCCTTGCACTCCTAGTGACTGCAAAATGAAGTGAATTGGCAGCAGCTCGAGTGGTACTCAGAGAAGCACACAGTCCCCCATACAAACTAATTATGTCTGCAAGCAGACAGCTCTTAAAGAGACAGTACCAGAGGCTCTAAAAACACTCGCTGATAAATGGCTTAAATGCCAAACACCATTCAGGCTTGGAGCATTCAAGCAAGCTCCTGGAAGTCTTTTGGGAACCCCCATTTGCAGGGGGGTTACATAAGCAACACCTATTCAGTGATCTCAAGGATGCAGGAGTATTAGCCAAAACAATTAAGCAAGACTTTGTGGCTAAGAACAATCCAGTGGATGATGAAGATTTCGACTGACTTGGATATAAACAGATACATGTAAGTAATCTTTGAGGGGATGGGGGGTAAGTGGGCCACACTTGAAGGGGACAAGCCTCGAGACAGGTTGGACTAGGTCAGAGGATGAGGTTACACTGACTGGAATTAATGTACTTGGCACTTACTGTATTTGATGTTTGAACTATTATGGTATAACTAGCCTCCACATCCTAAGAACAGTTTGGCATAAAGTAAAATGGTGCCTGCCTCGTGTGCTCTGCTCAATGGCTCCAGAGGACCACCGCTTCTCATTCGGCATTGGTACCATCTATGAACTTTATTTCTGCTGACTTTCATGAGTTCAAAGACTCTACTGCCAAATTTTCAAACTGATAGCGAATTAAATTACAGGTTATGTTATGCTTACTGTCATGTATGGATGGCTGTTTCCCACCATCGAGTTAAATACAATTGTGGTGTGGGTTTGCAGATTCCTTTCTTTAAGCCTGGTAGCGTTTTGTGAGACAATGTTTATTTATTTATTTTAATGTATTCTGTTTATCCCTGGGAGCTGGCAGGCAGGCTCTGCCCCCAACTCGGAGGGCTCGCATCCATCCCCGATCACCGGAATCATGGTTGGTAACGTCACAGAGCCTGCCAGCTCCATTTTTTAAAATTTTTCTCCTACCCATGCCATGGCCATGCGTACACGTGTGGAGGCACGTGTACACTGCGGTTTCACAGCGCCCTCCCTATGCATGCTGCTCATGCCTGTACCCTCACTCCTCCACCTGGGGGCAGTTGTAGTGTGGGGACAATAGGGTCCCTCCCCGGGAGAGAAGAGCTGCCAAGCGGCTGCTCCATTCTACTCCTCCCTGGCTGGCCCCTGATGACCCAGGCTCACTCCCGAACCCGGGTCGTTGGTGTAGCGTGAAGTGTGGAATCCAGCGCCTCAACCCTCAACACCACCAGGCCAGCTTGTGGGACAAGGTTTAAACAACTTCAACAAAGCATTTCAAGATAGTTTTTAATTGTGATTTTATATATATTTTGCTTTTAGTACTTAATATGATTTATTGTATGATGTCTGTTCCTGCTGTGAACTGTAATGGTGCCCAGAGCCTCTGGGATTGGGTGCCACAATATAAATAAAGCCTTACTTACTTAATGGTATGTCCAGCTTTACTTACCAATTTCTGTTTTCTTAATTACACCATCAATTAATCTGTTTAGTTTTGTGTAGTGGACTAAGGCCTTGAGCATTTATATAAAATGTGGTTATAATCTATTTAGCATATTAGACCATTCAAGTGTTTTTGCTACCTGGCTTACAAATAAAGACTTTGATTGATTGATTGATTGACACTCTGGGTATTAATCATCATTGTAACAGGCTCTTCACGCTGATGGCAATACTGGTATGTGCATTTGCTCTGTAAGGGAACCACCAGGGCCGCTGCTGCCTCAGATGTTGCCAAGAAAGAGAGCGCTTGCACCACAGTGGGCTCAGGGAGGGTGATGGTGGTGGAACAGTGGCACATCCATCCAGCTGTACGTCTTCACAATTCATACGCTTTTCTGGTGGAGTGTGGTTCCTCTATGGAGGCACCCACAGTGGAGAACAAGGAGGATGCTGGGAACCTCCACAAAGGAGACCCACAGAAGGGTGGCACAGGACCCCACAGGGAAAGGAAACAACTCCTGGTGGGGACCCAGTTGTTGGGGCAGAACTGGGGAGGGAGGGGAGAGGGAGGTAAGGTGCCTGCCTGGGTGCTGAGCTTCGAGGGACGGGAATCAAATCCTCAGGATCGTGAGAGCAGCTGCACGGTGGAGGAAGCTGGACATCATTGTCCACCTAGGGACAAATGACCTGGCTGGGAATGGGATCAGAGCAGTGCAGGAGGAGTTTGGGAGGGGCCTTAGACAAGTAACATGCACGGTAACTTTCTCAGAGGTGCTGCCCGTCTATGGCATAGGTGAGGCTAGGGTACTCCGCACCATGGGATTCAATGAACTGGTGTCGAGCTCAGGGATTTGGCTTCACTGGGGACTGGGGGTCCACCTGGAGGGATACAGGCCTATACTGGCATGATGGTCTGCATCTGTCCGGGAGGGGAACCAGGATCCTAGGTGAGAGGTTTAATTGCTTCTTGGCAAGCATTTAAACTAGCCAAGGGGGAGGCACTAATGAGGAACAGGGAAATTCCAGCCCCCCCCCACAAAACAGGGTAATTCATGAGGTAAACACCAAGGTAGAGAAGTCAATAGGAAGCAGGACAGGGGTAAATGGAGAAAAAGGCAAAGGCAGTAGGGACAGGGGTGGGCTAAAAGGAGTAAGGCCATCAAAAAATGGAGGGTGATGAGTACCAGTGCCCATAGTCTGAGTAACAAGCTCCCCGAACTAGTGGCCTTGATGGAAGAGGGATGCCTGGATATTGTGGCTGTCACAGAAACATGGTACACAGAGAACCATGACTGGGATGTCAGCATACCAGGGTACACAATCTACAGGAGGGGCAGGGAGGGTAAAGAGGAGGAGGAGGAGTAGCTCTCTACGTAAGGGAAGAGATCAAAGCAATGGAACTAAAGGGTAAAGAGGGAGGAGATGAGGCACTGTGGGTCACCCTGGAGACAGGAAATGGCACCACAATCCACAGGGGGTTGTATACAGACCCCCGTCTTGGGGGAGGAAATGGACAAATAAATGATAGAAGGCATCCTTAGGATGGCAGAAAAAGGGAGATATTGTTGATGGGGGAACCGAATATGCCAGATGTTAACTGGAGCACCTTTGCTGCAGCCACATTCAAGAGTAGGGTCATTCTCATTGCCCTACAGGGGGCATGCCTCAGACAGCTAGTGTTGGAACCCACTCAGGAGGGAGCAGTCTTAGACCTGGTACTCTCAAATGGGGACAGAGAAAGGATCTCAGATTTAGAAGTGGGTAGCCCTCTATAAACAAGTGACCACCAACCAGTGTGGTTCACGATAAACAGCCATAGAGTTAAGCCATACAAAAGCAAGGGTATTGGATGTTAGGAGGTCTGACTTTGGGTAAATGGGAGAGTGCCTCAGAAAAGCACTAGCAAACAGGCAAGAAGGAGAGGTGGAGGAACAATGGAGAAAAATCAAAACTGCCATCACAGAGGCAACAAGCCTTTGTGTGAAGCAAATAAAACAAGATAAAGGAAAAAAAAAACACTGGTTCTCAAAAGAGGTGGCAAGGAAAGTTAGGGAGAAAAACACAGCATTCAGGAAGTATAAGGAAACACAGAAGGAGCAGGACAGAGAACTGTACCAGTTAAAGCAGAAGGAAGCGAGGAAGGCAGTCAGAATAACAAAGGCCCAAACTGAGGAAAAGCTAGCCAACTCAATTAAGAAGGGGGATGCAACCTTTTATAGGTACATTAGGGAACTAAGAAGGCCCAAGGGAGGGATAGGACAGTGAGGGGAAGGGGTGGGCAGAGGGTCACAGTGAAAAAGCAGGGATACTGAACGGATAATTCTGGTCAGTATTCACAAAAGAAGAGGAGGTGGAGGTATCTAAACCAAACAATAGAAACACTCTGGATGGGGGGGCGATACCAGTCCATTCACAGAAGAAAGGGTCCTGAGAGAACTCCTAAAACTCAAGGTGGACAAAGCAATGGGGCCTGATGGGATTCACCCCAGAATTTTAAAAGAACTAAGGGGAGAACTAGTGACACCACTGACTACCCTTTTTAACAAATCATGGGAGGATGGTGTGGTACCTGAGGAGTGGAGGAGGGCGGATGTGATTCACCTTCACAAAAGTGGGAGCAAGGCAGAGGCAGGAAACTACAGACCTGTTAGTCTGACCTCAGTGGTAGGGAAAATTATGGAATCACTTCTGAAGGAAAGAATCGTTGAGCATCTGTAGGTCAGCAGGGCGCAGGACCCAAGGCAGCATGGATTCACAGCAGGAAGGTCATGTCAGACAAATCTAATTGATTTCTTTGACTGGGTGACCAAAGTAGTAGACCAGGGAGGGGCTGTGGACATGGCCTACCTAGACTTTAGCAAGGCATTTGACATAGTCCCACACAAAAGATTAATAAACAAGTTAGCCAGCCTAGGAGTGGGTCCCAAGGTGGTAGCCTGGATAAAAACTGGCTGGACAACAGGACACAGAGGGTAATAGTAAAAGGAGTCCACTCTGAAGAAAGGGGGGTTACTAGCAGGGTACCGCAGGGTTCAGTACTGGGACCGGTCCTCTTTAATGTCTTTATAGGTGACTTTTGGAGGGACTGGAAGGAAAAGTATGCTTCTTTGCAGATGACACAAAGATCTGCAACAGGGTTGATACATGGGGGGGAAGGGGTGGAAAGGATGTGAAGGGACTTGGCAAGGTTGGAGGAATGGTCAAAAGTATGGCAGCTGGGGACTTCCGGTGCAGCTCTCCCGCTAATGGCAGCCTAATCCTCATACTCTGCACCACTGAAACTCCTTAACCTGGTAAATTTCCCATTCACTGGATTAAAACATAGCAGGGACAACCTTCTTATCAATGGCTAACAACAGAGCTAAGGAGAACACCAACAAATTTAGTGTTTTACCTGTAGAAGAGGACTGTTCCGACCCAGACATCTCTGACTCTGAGGCCTCTGTACTTTCAAAGCAGACTGCATGCTCCTCTTCTAGCCAGTCCTCCAAATCAAAAGCCAAAAAACTTGGTAAAATGAACAACAAACTAGACTGCATGTTAGCTGAACTACAAGAGATCAAATTGGACTTTCAGACATTTTTTTTATTATACTTTTTTCCCCCACTGCCATCAGCCCGGTAACTCTGACTGGTCAAGGACCTCGGCCTCCACCTCCATATAGGACTGCGACCCTCAGATACCCCCTGGCTTGCCCCCCCAGGGTAGGGGTTGCAGCACCGACCCCCTAACAGCACCACAGCAGTATGGCGCAGTGGATTAAGGCTCTGAGCTGCAAATCTGGAGACCTGGGTTTGAATCCCACAGCCCCCTAGGTGCATACTGTGTGACCCTGAGCAAGTCACTTAACTTCCTTGTGCTCCCAGGTTGCACCTGCAAACAAGCTTTCAGCTTAGTGTGTCTCACCTGGTAAAATAATTGGTAAATAATTGGTAAAAAACAACGACAGGACTAGGTTGGAGGGCCAGTCCTAGAGGCTAATCAAGGACGACGCAGGCATCATTGAGGGTGAACGGCAGGAAGTATTTTGGTGTGTGCTTCTTGTGGGGGTGGGGATGCGCAATGACATCCTGTGTCTGCCTTACCCCCTGAATCATTCTAATGACGGTTGCTGCAGTACCCCCAGCCTCCGCCAGGGCTCCATCAAGCACCAGACATTCTCACCACCCTCCCCCCAGAGAAAGAAAGCAGTCCTTGGGTCACTCCATCCTTCTCCTCCTGGCTGGCCCTCCGACGACCCGGATCTGTTCTTGAACCAGGATTGCCAGCGTCGCAAACGGAAATCCAGTCGCTGTACCAACGGGCCAGCCCCTGGACTTTCACACATTTAAGGAAGAACAGGAATTGCTCCGCACGGATGTAGCAACGCTACATACAAAAGTCACCAAATTAGAGAAATCACTGCCGATCATTTGGCCTGCACTTCCCAAATGCAGTCCACCATAGCCCAGCTCGTGGAGATATGTCATGCTATGGGGGGAATGGCAAGAGGATTCGGAGAATCGCCACTGTCACAGCAACCTCTGGATTTATGGAGTCCCTGAGGACAGCGAGGGCACAGATATCAGAGATTTAACAGACACACTTCTCTGCATTGCATTAACTATGGACCTGGAGTTTCAAATTGAGATTGAGCGGGTCCATAGAGCCTTGGGGCTAAGCCATCTCAGTCTAATGCCCATCCCCACTCCATAATAATACACTTTCTCTGATACTCCACTAAAGAATTAATCCTGAGAAAAGCATGGGCACAAGGAAAAGTATTTTACGGGAGCACTATAATCTTTATTGACAACGATTACGTGCCTGCCACCATGTAGTGTAACAGAGAGTACATATCCCTGTTCCCCATATTGCAGCAGCATAAACTTAAATTTTGTATCCTATACTCAGCCAAATTAATGATACAGTACCCCAATGGACAGCAAATTTATGAAAGTTCCTCAGCAGCCACGGATGACTTGCAGAAAAGAGGTTTTGAACTGACAAACCACATGACCTTGCCTCAGTGTACTCAGCCCAGCCATACCGCTAGAAGATCCCTGCAGATGCCATATGCCAAAACACAGCAGGCCTCACTAGATGCGATCAAAAAACTGTTGGCCCAATTTTCTTTGAAGGATACTTGAAACAGGACACTGACATCTTCTGTTGAAATGCAGTGAATCTTGCCTGAGTCAGGTTGGCTGGGGAGCATCTCGGGGTGGTGCGGGGCCGGGCTGCATCCCTGGACCCTAACAAGGAATTATGAGCTTCATGAGAGCTGTGCTGTTCAGGCAGGAAGCTATGAGGTGCACCTGGGTAGGTAGCAGAGTTGCAAGGGCATTGAGACCTGGGTAAAAATGAAACAGGTCACCTGGGCTTATTTGGGCCGCTAAAGGAGGAGAGACTGGGAGGGTATGAGGAGAGCTGGGTCTAAAGCTTCAGATAGGGATATGTGACCCGGTATATCCGAGTTCCTTCATATAACAGGCCATATACAAAACTTAAGATCTAATTCTGGTTGGGTCAGTGGTACGTGGGGACCTGGGATCCTGGGCCCTCCCACATGTGACCCAATGAAAGTCTATGCCCGTTAAATAGGGCTACACTCTCAATCAACTAGTATCCCTCCCATGCCTAGGCCAGGGTGTTATCTGCCAAAAATCAGAGCGATAAGGTGGCTACTTGAAGCTTGAGGGTCCGGACAACCTTTACCCACTGCTGTACTCAGGATACATCTCCCCCTTTAGATAGGGGGTGGATGTATAGACGAATGACTATTGTGGCATATTTGGGTCCATCTTTGCCTGGCCTCTGCCCTACTATTTGGACCCCTATTGAAGGGTCTGGACATGTCTGGGGTGCTTGCCTTCTGGGGGATGGTGCCTTACTTCTACTGCTGGGGGTTGGGGAGGTGGGTCCTCCTGTTCCTGCTGGCCCAGGGACATGCGCTGGGGGGGGCTTGGGCAGCTCTTACTGGTGGGGAGGGATATTTAAGTTTGGTCTCCCTCCTTAACTGACCTCCTTGCCACCTGCTCGAGGGGCAGGGCCACTCGATCGGGTGGCTCCCATGGACCTAATGCTTGGTGGGACATCACCTTGGAATGGGTGGCAGACTTACGCCCCCAGTCACCGGGGGTTTTCGCCATAATAATGCAGACCTGAGGACTTGCGGGCCGGGGCTTCAGTTTCTCTATTATTTGGTTTCAGCAATTCATATTTCCATCTATGGACATTGACTACTGAGACTGCTACACTCTAATGTCATAAGTATATTTTTGTTTAGTTACAAGAGCTGAGTAGATAATTGAAAAGGAGTCAGACAATATTTTTCCCCTATCTTCCTAACATAGCATATGTTGCAGAGAAATTGGTGGGGAGGTGGGATGTCCAGTGGATGTAGATGTAGATGCACTTTTTTTCCTATCACCCATTGGCCCCCTCTCTCTATCTATGCCTAGCCTTTTGGTTTCACCTTATTTGGTCCTGGAATCTCCCCATATCCCATCCTAATTTTAGGGGGGCAGTCTGCCTCTCGAGGCCCGCTCCCAAACAGGAAATGAGAGACCCCAGCAGGCGGAAAGTCAACCCACCTGTGTCGGTTTTGGTTTTAGCATCTCCAACCCTGGAAGTCACAGTTCCACCTGTTATTTTTTTTTTTTTTTTTGCATCGGGTCTGGGTGGTTTATACACCCATTGGTTTCAATTCCATTTACCAGTAAGCAATTTTCCATTTTTCAGCCCAGCGGGATAAAGAAACTTTGGGAACTGTATATAGTTTTCTTATTGAAATATGTTGTTGTTTTTTCTATTATAGTTTTAAGAGTTAGTTGGGTAAGAAGCAATCAGAGTAATGTTACACAGAACAGCAGGCACCTAAAGGTTACACTGGACAGAAAAATAGAGAGATTTCAGGCCTTAGACATTCATAGGAAACTGGAGGGGGTATCGCCCTACCCAATATTATTAAAAAAATGACAACCATTAACTATTAAGGTGGTATCCCAAAATGTTAATGGACTAAGTAATCCAATAAAGAGATAGAAATAATCTCCCAGCTTAAAAACTCCATCCGCAGCTTATACTGTTGCAGGAGACTCATATGACGAGCGAGGAGCACCAGAAACTAATCAAATTTGGCATGTCCAAAGTAGTTGCAAGTGCATACCTATCAGGTAGGAAAATAAGGGTAGCAATATTAATCCCTAAATACTCCTCCTTCCACCTGCAGGATTCTTATCAGGGGCCAGCCTGGTGGCACTGAGGGTTGAGGCGCTGGACGCCACACCTCGTGCCACGCCGGCGACCCGGGTTCGGGAATGAGCCTGGGCTGCCAGGGATCAGCTGGGGAGAGAGAGAATCGAGCATCCAGAGGACTGCTCTCCTCTCTCGGGGGGATCCAGGTGACTGCCCAGCACTGCAACGGCCCCCGGTGACTACCGGAGGCACTGCAACACTTAAGGGCACAGCTTAGATGGACGCAGAGCTGCGGCGAACGTGCCTGGTGTCATTGCACGCAAGCTCTGCCAAGGGGGAGGAGAGAAGGGACGCAACTAAGAAAATCCCCACTCTCAGGGATAGGCGATGGCATCACCCTCTCAGCAACACTCCACTGGCCAGACTCAACTCCTGGGCCGAGCCCAGCCCGGCCCGAATTCCAGATAATGCGCCCTGGGCAGATAGGGCGACCCCACCTCGGGGGGCTCAGAGCCGAGGGGATAGCCGGGTTGGTGCCAGTAGGAAGAGGAGTTTCAGGCCTGGAGGTAGAGCTGAGGGTAAAATGGATGCCCGTGGGAGTTTCCCAGGACCAAAGCAGGGTCATAAAAAGAATTGGAAAAAAAAAATAAAGGATTCTTATCAGGACAGAGAGGTCCATCTGGCAATGATTAAGGACACTTGGTGGGGAAAACAATACACGGTGGGTAGTATTTAACTTCCACCTGGGGTGGACGCATCTAAACATCAACTTATATTCAACAGCATCTTAGAATTCCAACAAGAAACACTGTTATTAGGGGTGATTTTAATCTGCTGATGGACGCAGGGCAAGATGGTTCCAACCCACGTCCCCCCCAAAGCAACCACAGGACAAAGGCACGGTAAACGATTGATTAAGGACCTGAGCTTGACAGACATGTGGAGACACCTTATCCCAATAGGGAGACAGTACACTTTTTACTTGGGGGTTTATCACATATACTCACGCTTAGGTTACTTCTTAGTAACTACAAAGCATATAGACTTAGTTAGGAATATGAGTATACAGCCTATACTGCTCTCAGACCATGCCCCAATACTGACTGAACTCTATACATCAGAAGATCATACCCCTAAACAGTGACTGTTTAATAATACCTTCTTGAGAGACCCACAACTTTTAGACTTGATTTGGCAGCAACTATGGCAAATTGCCCAAGAGAATTCTTTCCCAGAGGTGACATCGGGGATCATATGGGACACAGTAAAGGCTGTTCTGAGGGGGGAACTAATTAAATATGCATCAAGTCAAAAGAAACAGAGAACAGAAGCAAAAAGAATTAGAAAGTGAGTTAGAGTTTTTACAAATGGCTCACGTCCAGGGAGACAATTCGGTCCTTCCACAAATTGTTAAGGTGAAAGCACAGCTACAAAAAATTCTGAACTATAAAACAGAACAAGCTTTATTATATATTAACCAAAGATATTATGAGGGTGGTGCCAAGGCATCTAAGATGCTGGCGTACTGACTTAGACAAGAACAAAAACAATCAATCATTACAAAACTTAAACACCCTACATCACACAAGGTGTTAAGTAAAACCAAAAATATTCTAGAAGGTTTTCATGACTATTATTCTTTATTATATACCCAGGGTACTGAACCGGAAGAAGACAGACATGTGAAATTTTTCCAAAAATGACATTTGCCCCAACTCACAGACGAACAGGAGGCCTGTCTGTTATGATCCATTACCTCCCAGGAGATAACTATGAGTATTAAAAACTTGAAATCAGGAAAAAGTCCTGGGCCTGATGGCTTTACCCCAGAATTCTACAACAGTTTCCGGAAGGAACTGACTCCCATGTTGGTCAACCTTTTTCGAGAAATGTAGGAGGGAGGGAGAAACACTACCCCCACCCATTTGGCAATATGCTGACATCTCGGCCATCTTAAATCCTAATAAGGACCCGTTAAATTGTGAATTCTACAGACCAATATCTGTCTTGAATCAAGACAATAAATATTATGCAAATATCCTAGCTAAACGACTAGAAAATATTCTCCCATTAGTCATCAATAAGGACCAAGCCGGC
Source organism: Neoceratodus forsteri (assembly GCA_016271365.2). NCBI lineage: Eukaryota > Metazoa > Chordata > Ceratodontiformes > Ceratodontidae > Neoceratodus > Neoceratodus forsteri. The sequence goes on along the minus strand of CM057456.1, from coordinate 332,521,533 downwards.
TTTATTTCTAAACAGCAAACCTCAGATAATATTAAACACACCCTGTATTTATTGGAAAAAACTCAGAAAAATTTTGCCTCATTGTTGCTACTTAGTATGGACGCCCAAAAGGCTTTTGACAGGGTGTCCTGGAAATTTCTCAGGTACACCCTGAAATGTTTTAATTTCCCTAAAGAATTTAGTGAGACTATAGACGGGCTGTATACCTCCCCTCAGGCTATGGTTAAGGTGAATGGTACCCTTTCAGAACGTTTCTCACTGATGAGGGGAACCCGACAGGGGTGTCTCCTCCCCCCATTATTACTCGCACTATATGCAGAACCCTTGGCACAGGCAATTAGGGAAGAGACCCAAATTATAGGGCTAACATATATGGGAACAGAGCATAAACTGCCTTTTATGCAGACAATCTTCTAATCTACATGACCAATCCGGAATCCTCCTTACTCATACTATCCGAGCTCCTGGGGGAGGTTGAAGAACTTGCAGGCTATAAGTTAAACAAAAATAAAACGGAGGTCCTTAGATTCGTATATGACCTTGACCTGTCAACCTTTTGCCATTTTCCATTTCGCTGGAATGGTAATAAATTTCTTTACTTGGGAATCATTATCCCACAAGATTTATCCTCACTCTATGAGGTAAATTACACACCATTGGTAACCACCACACAAGACGCCCTGCAGAGATGGTTTCATCTACCTATATGGATGAATATTCTCCCTAGAGTGTTATATTTGTTTCAAAATCTCCTGCTCATGCCCACAAAATCAGAATTCAGAAAATGGGATAAATTAATCTCGAACTTCGTTTTGGCAGAGAAAAAACCTAGGAAGGCATACAGTGTGCTGCAGCTTCCCAAACAGAGAGGTGGGCTGGCGTTGCCCATTCTAGAAAAATACTGTCAAGCAGCACAGATGGCTTGACAAGACCTCGAATCAGCACTGGAGAGAATTAAAAACCCAAAGAAGAGCTAGGGCAAATAGAAACAATGTTCTTTACTACGACTCCAGGCAGTATGAGACCTAAGACTGAACTGGAATCAGTCTACACTAAATCTATTGTAAGAACTTGGAGAAATGTTTTAAATTTCCCACTGATTAAACAATCAGCAACACTCTTGGTAAATCTGACAGATGGCCTAAACTTCATACCCGCAAGGCTAGACCACATTTGTAAATTGTGGCACAGAATTGGACTGCAAGACAACTACCAGTACAACAATGGGGGAGTGTTCCAATCGTTACAGAATCTGAAACAGAAATTTCAGTTTAGACAGCGGGACTATTTCCGTTATTTACAAATTAGGCACTGCTATGCTGAGAGATATGGTTTGACTTAGGTTAAAAAAGACACACACACACCCTAGTACAGATTATTATGGACACTATAGAGGGTGTAGCTCAAGATCATATTATTTCCCGAGTGTATAGGTCTATCCAGCCAGGCACAACACAAGCGGCACAGATAACACAACGTAGACGGGAGGAGGAAATGGGCATATCACTCACAGATGAGGACTGGAACAATACTTATACTAGTCAGCATAAAGTGACTGCTTCCCATTCATGGATGGAGTACGGTTGGAAGTGTGTCATGCAAATATTTCAGAGCCCCAAAATTCACAGGAAAGTTTGATATTTCTTATGGCTCAGGGTGCTGGAGGGGGTGTGCGGAGGTTTTTGCCACCCAAATGCACATTTTCTAGAGCTGTACATCACTCAAGTCATTTTGGGGGAGCTGGGGAGAGTAATTGCAGAGTTATTTCCAGAGGTTGGGATCTTACCCCCTCATGTGTCATTTTACATCATTTTCCGGACCAGGTCTGTAATGCTCACACTAGAAAAATGTTGGCTATTATTTTGTTGGCGGCCAAGAAGGTGATTTCCTGTCGATGGCTGCAGACAGAAATATCAACACAAAAGGAATGGGAGGATATAATTCAACATATATATCAAATGGAGAAATTAACAGCTGGCATTAATTTATGCACAAAATGATTCACTGAGTTCTGGAATAAATGGTTATTCTGGCTAATGGGACACAGAACTGATATAGTACCTTGAACAGTTAGAGGGGGACCTGTAGAGTATATAGCGCATGGAAGAAGGATGAGATTTACCCACCTAAACTGTCTATAGTGAAGATGTGACTTAATCCTTAGTTGAATGTAATTTCAAAAATGGAAATGTCTATGGTCTGTAAATAGAGATGTCTGTAATATATGGCTCTGGAGGTGTACCTCTGATGCGCTTCTGAAAAATAAATAAAAACCAAAATTAAAAAAAAAGTATGGCAGCTTAAATTCAGTGCAAAGAAGTGCAAAGTAATGCACCTACATGGATGCATAGATACATAAACACTGTCGGCAGATGAGGGCCTATGGCCCACCCAGTCTGCCCATTTGAGCTTATAAGTTCACTTTATGTTTTTCTAGAAGTCTGTTGCCCCTTACCCCCGACCTCCAGAATTCCCTTATGTCTATCCCATGCATTCTTAAATCCCGTGATTGTTTCAGCCCCCACCACTTCCTCTGGCAGGGTGTTCCACTTACCCACCACCCTTTCTGTGAAGAAATTCTTCCTCACATTTCCTCTGAATCACCCTCCCTCCAACTTCTAGTCCTGGAAAATCTTTTTAGCTGGAAAATAGTGTATTCCTGCACCCTGTTCCTCCCTGTAAGGTACTTGTATGTCTCTATTATATCCCCTTTCTCCCTCCTCTCCTCTGGGGAGCACATATTCAAGTCCTTCAGCCTGTCCTCATAGGACTTGTGATGCAATCCCTGTACCATCTTTGTTGCCCTCCTCTGAACCTTCTCTACCCTGTCTATGTCCTTACATAGGTAAGGTCTCCAGAACTGTACACTGTACTCCAGATGGAGCCTCACTAGTGTCTTGTATAGTGGAATTATGACCTCCCTTTTCCTGCTGGTGATGCCCCTGCTTATGCATCCCAGCATCCTATTTGCTTTACCTGCTGCCTTGTTGCACTGTTTCCCTACCTTGAGGTCGTCAGAGATGAAAACCCCAAGGTCCCTTTCCTGCTTGGTGCATGCTATATCCTCACCCCCAATTGGTGCATGCTATATCCTCACCACAATTGATATGTTGTTCCAGAGTTTTTGTGCTCTTGCATCTAGAAAAGTCACCCGGATGGTGCAGGGGCAAAGTCCAGCAAAGAGCAGCTGCTGGCAGGGGGGATAATGGGAGGGGAAAAGGGTTCTTCCTGTACATTGGGGAGCAGAGAAAACTAAGGGCCATCTCGGCAGGTTGAGATCAGAAGGAGGGTGGGTGGAAGAGGTGAGGGACCAGGCAGAGGTATTAAATGAGTACTTCGCCTCTGTGTTCACTAGGGAGGGGGATGGGATATCTACAAAGCAAGGCATGATGGGGATAGAAGCGGTAGTGAGTGGGATCATGGGGGTGGCAGAAATGGAGCAAGAGGGAGGGAGAGGTACCCCAGGGGTGTCACATCAGGATAAGGATAAAAAGGCCAGTAAGGTGGAGGAGACAGATGATGCTATCTCCACCGAAAGGGTGTGGTTATCCCTTAAGGGCCTAAAGAAAGATAAATCTCCTGAGCCGAATGGCATTCATCCGAGAGTACTATGGGAATTGGCGGACATACTGGCTGCACCCCTGGCAGAGCTCTTCAACAGGTTGCTTGAGACAGGGAGGGTACCTAGGGATTGGCGAGAGGCACATGTGGTGCCAATCCATAAAGGGGGGGTCAAGGGAAGTACCAGGTAACTATAGACCCATCAGTTTGACCTCGGTGGTGGTACAATTAATGGAGAGTATACTAAAGGAACGATTGGGGGTGTACTTGGAGGAGGTGGGAGGTCTGGATAGTCGGCAACATGGGTTTGTGCCAGGTAGATCATGTCAAACCAATCTTGTGGAGTTCTACGAATGGGTAACATCAGAACTGGACAGGGAAAGCCTGTGGATGTATTATTCTTGGACTTCAACAAGGCATTCGACTCTGTCCCCCACAATGGTCTGGTGGAAAAACTGACAGGGTTGGGAGTAGGCCCTTTGATGGTCAGATGGATTGAAAACTGGCTAGCTGGATGCACTCAGATAGTAGTGTTCGGTGGGGAGCTCTCGAACCCTAGAGAGGTTGGTAGTGGGGTACCGCAGGGCTCGGTCCTGGGTCCAATCCTGTTTAATACATACATTTCGGACATCAGGGAGGGTATAGGGTGTGAAATGAGTCTCTTTGCTGATGACTCCAAGATGGGAGCAGTAGTTGAGGGGGAAGAGGGGAGGTTGGCCCTGTAATGGGGCCTGGACACCATGGAAAGGTGAGCTCACACATGGAAATTAAATTTCAATATCACCAAGTGCAAGGTGTTACATCTTGGGCGGGGAAACCCTAAACACAGGTACATCCTAGAAGGGGAGGCGCTGGAGGCCTCAACAGGGGAAAAAGGCCTAGGGGTCATGGTGGATGCATGTATGAATAACTCCAAGCAGTGCAGGAGAGCGGCTAGCTAAGCAAACAGGATGTTGGGATGCATCGTAAGGGGGATCACCTCTAGGAGCAGGAAGTGATTCTGCCGTTGTACAATGGATTGGTTAGACCACAGCTTGAGTACTGTGTACAGTACTGGAGACCACACTTGAAGAGGGACATACAGCTCCTGGAGAGGGTACAGAGGAGGGCAACTAAGATGATACGAGGACTAGGGGATTTGACATATGAGGACAGACTTGAGGAGCTCTGCTGTTTTCATTGGAGGAGAGGAGAGACAGGGGGGACATGATTGAAGTCTTTAAGTACCTCAAGGGAATAAATAGGGTAAACACGGAGGGGATCTTTAGACTAAAACAGGGAAGTATCACCAGAGGGCATGGTTTGAAGTTGGAAGGTGGAAGGGTGAGGGGGGAAAAGAGGAGGAGGTTTTTCACTGAGAGGGTGGTGGATCCTTGGAACATGCTGCTTGGCGAGCTGGTTCAGAGATCCACAGTGGAGGGCTTCAAAAGAAGGTGGGACAGACACAGAAAGCTGATGTATCAGATGATGGCCTGGCTCAGGGGGGTGGGGATGGATGATAGGGGTTTCTGGAACACAAGGGGGGGGGGAGGGTCTCGGTACCCAACTAGGGATCCGAGGTTTGAGCAGACTCGATAGACCGTAAGGCCTAATCTGCTGGCAATTAGTATGTTAGTATGTTCATTATCTTGCACTTCTTTGCATTGAATTTCAACTGCCAAACCCTTGACCATTCTTCAAGCTTCTGCAGGTCCCTCCTTATTCTGTCTACATCCTCTGGCATGTCCACTCTGTTACAGAGCTTTGTGTCATCAGCGAACAGGGAAATTTGACCTCCTAGGTTCTGAGCAATGTCACTGATGAAGACGTTGAATAGGACCAGTCCCAGCACTGATCCCTGTGGTACCCCACTGGTCACTCCTCCCTCTGTGGAGTGACAGCCATTTACCACCACCCTCTGTGCCCTGCCGCCCAGCGAATTACCTACCCACCGCACTATTGTCCTGTCCACTCCCATATTTCCCAGTTTGTTTAATAGCCTTCTATGTGGCACAGTGTCAAAGGCCTTGCTGAAGTCCAGATAGGCCACGTCCACTGTCCTCCCCGAGCCACCTTCCTTGTCACTCAGTTGAAACATTCAGCAAGGTTGATCTGGCATGACCTTCCCTCGTTGAAACCATGCTGCCTTGGGTCCTGTAGTCCGTTGGCAACCAGATGTTCCACCAATCTCTCCTTCAGTAGGGCTTCCATGATCTTCCCCACTACCGAGGTGAGGCTGATTGGTCTGTAGTTCCCCGCTTCCTTGTTGTTCCCGCTTTTGTATAAGGGGACTACATCTGCTGTCCTCCAGTCTTTGGGTACCTCCCCTGTTTCCAGTGATTGGCTAAACAGGATTGCCAGAGGTTCAGCCGCCACCTCTCTTAGTTCCTTTAGGACTCTGGGGTGCACCCCATCTGGCCCCATTGCTTTATTGACTCTTATTACTTCCAGTTCCTTTAGGACCCTTTCCAGTGTAAAGGGACTTGTGTCCATTTCTGTGTCGTTCCCACCCCTTGTACTCTCTTCAGGCTCATTACCCTCCTCTTCCTTAGTAAAGACTGAGCAGAAGTATCTGTTCAGTATGTCAGCTTTACTGTTGTCATCCTCCACACGTTCCCCATCCTCCTCTTCAGTCTCACTATCCCTCCCTTTGCCCTTATTTTTTCACTTATGTGCCTGTAAAAGGTTTTGTCCCCTCTACCCACTGATTTTGCGATTTGCTCTCGTCTGAGCTTTGGCTTCCCTTACTGGCCTCCATGCGTCCCTTTGCTTCTCCTGGTACTTCTCCCTATCCCCTTCTGCCTGTGTCTTTTTGTACTGCCTGAATGCAATCTTTTTGGCTTTCACTTTCTCCGCTGCCTCCTTGGAAAACCATAATGGCCTCTTCCTTTTCCCTTTGCTAACCTGCTTAATGCATAATTCTGTCGCTCTTGTAATCCCTGTTTTAAATATTGTCCACTGTTCCTCAGCCCCTGATTCCCTCCCCATTCCCATTATTGCCTCTTTCAAGCATCTCCCCAATTTTCCAAAGTCTTCCCCCCTAAAATCGAGGATACATGTTTTTGTGCAATTTGGTTCTGCTCCTTCTGTGATTTCAAACCACAGTGACTGGTGGTCACTGTTCCCCAGGTGCTCCCCCACTGTTACCCCCATCACACTGTGCCCATTTGTGAGCATGAGGTCCTCTGCCGAGTTGGTTCGATGAGCAGTTGCTTGAGGAAGGCACCTTGAAGGGAGTCCAGGATAAATCTGCTCCTGGTTGATGCTGCTGCTGGGAGGCTCCAGTCCATGTCTGGAATATTGAAGTCTCAAACCAGCACCATCTCACCCTTATCTGCCATCCTTTGGATGGCTAGCATCAGCTCCCTATTTGTTTCTTCCTCCTGGGCTGGTGGTCTGTAGCCCACCCCTGTGTGGATGGCTGACCCCATTTTCCTTTCTGGCTTAACCCACAGTATCTCTCCCCCATTTTGTTCCTCATGGATCTCTTTGGCCTTTATGCCATGTTTCTCATAAAGTGCCACTCCTCCTCCCTTCCTGCCTACCCTGTCTCGTCTGAATATGTTATAGTCTGGTATGGCCATCTCCCAGTCATTGTTATCATTACACCAGGTTTCTGTGATGGCCACAATGTCCAGGTCTGACTGCACCATGGCAGCCTTCAGATCCTCCATCTTGTTGCTAAGGCTCCTGGCTTTGGCACACGTGGCTTTCCATGATTTGAACTCCCTGGACTGTTTAGCTGTTCTACTCTAGCCCCCTTCCTAGTTGTCCTTTATCCCTGGTTTTCCCTGCTGTCTGCCTTCTGTTGAATTTTGCCCTTTCTGCCTATCCACCCCTTGGGTGCTTATCTCCATCTTTTGTGCACTGCTTTGTAGAGAGATCCACTCCTCCTGTTCACTAGTTCCACTGCTAGCTGTGGGGGGTGGACAATTAGATACCCTCCTTGCTGGCCTGCCACCACCCTTGGCTAGTTTAAATGCTTGTCCATGTAGCATTTAAACTTATCATTGAGTGCTTAGATTCCCCTCCAGGACGGATGCAGGCCATCAGGCTTGAACAAGCCCCCATCACTCAGGGTGGGTCCCCAGTCACCAGTGAATCCAAACACTTCCTCACAGCACCAGTTCTTCAACCATGAGTTAAAGTTCCTGGTGCATGTGCCCCTGCGCTCTCCCATGCCTCCCACAGGTAGTACTTCCAAGAAGGTGACAGAAGTAGCTACTTGCTTGAGACCCTTCCCCAGTTTCCTAAACTCTTCCTGAACTTCCTTAAGCTTCCCGTTTGCCAGGTCATTGGTACCTAGGTGGATAATGACATCCAGCTCACCATTCCATCTTGCCTTCCGAGTGATTCCCAGGACCTTCTTCCCATCCCTCCATGCCGTGACACCTGGTAGGCACCTCACGTCCCTGTCCTCCCCCCTCCTGTGTCCCTAGCTATATCCCTCTTATGATAGAGTCCTCCACCAGGATTCACTTCCTCCTCCTCCTCCTCTTGTATCCACTGCTCTCCCCACTGAGGTCACTTTCTTGGTTGACCTCCACATCGTTCCCTTCCACTTCTCTGGGTGACTCTGTCTGGTTGTCCCCATTTGGCAGTGCAGTGGAGTGGAACAGGGTTTGGGATGTGCCTCTGCCTGACCACCCTAACCTTCTCTGAGCCCACCGTCACCTGAGAAACAAAATCCCAGGGGAAGAGTACACAAGGGGGGGGAGGTACTAACAACAACAAAAATGGAAAGGGACCTGGGGGTAGTCATATCAGATGACCTAAAGGTAGGCAAGCAATGTGAGCAGGCAGTAAGGATGGCTGAGGGGATTCTGTGAAGCATAGAGAAAGGCATCACCAGTATAAAACAGGAAGTTGTTATCCCTCTGTACAGACAGTTGGTAAGACCCCATCTGGAGTACTGTGTGCAGTTCTGGAGACCCCATCTCCGCAAGGACACAGACAGGATGGAGGCAGTCCAGAGGAGGGCAACTAAAATGGTACAGGGTCTGCACCAGGAGCCATACAAAGAGAGACTGAAAGAGCTTAATATGTACACCCTCGAGGAAAGGAGGGAAAGGGGGACATGATAGAAACTTTCCAGTACCTCAAGGGAATCAACAAAGTCCAAGAGGGTAACATCTTTCAGAAAAAGAAATGTGCAACAACAAGGGGGGCACAATTTGAAGATAGAAGGGGGACAGCTCAGGTGCAACATGAGGAAGAATTTTTTCACGGAGAGGGTGGTAGACGCATGGAACGGCCTTCCTGAAGAGGTCCTGGGGTCAACAACAGTGGGAGAATTCAATAATGCATGGGACAGATATAAGGCAATTCTAGTGGGGGGGTAGGAGGAGGTAGGCTGTTGGGTAACTAGGATCTACAGCTTATCCAATAGGCAGACTGGGTGGGCCAAGTGGTCCTTCTCTACTGTCAAAGTCTATGTGTAGCCCAGGCACCATATGCCAGTGGGCTACCACACCTGCCTGCTGTCCCTAGTACAGGTTAAGGGGCCTGGGTCCTGCTACGGTGACAATCGGGGGTTCATTCCCAAAGATATAAATAATAGTGTGGTACCTCCACCCAGAGTAAATTATAAGTGGATCAGGTATCCGCCTGGTACAACCTCCTGGGATACTGTACCTCCCCACCACCCCAACCAACCACTCTGCATACTGAATCACCAATAACCTTGATCCACCACAAACCATAAATATCAGCAATAAGCAAATGCAATAAACCTTACTGACACAGCAGTTTCAAAAAACAAACTCACAGCTTTATTTGGAGATAAGGGCTAGGGAAGAGTTACTGGGACAAAGGATGGCTGTGAAAGAAAGGAAGGTTAGTGAAATATTTAACAACAGTAAATATTTGGGCCCACAGGCCAAGTCCACCCCCATCGGTACCAGTGTTCCCAGATTGTCCTTAGGGTACCCACAAGGTGCAGGCCTGGTCGGTGCTGCGGGATGGGCAGCTGTTGGGGCCCTGCAATATTTGCAAAGAGCTTTGTTCAAAGAAAACACAAATCCCCCTTTTTCCTCTCCAGGAATCAGGTCCTGGGTACTCACTGTTTGTTGATCTCAAAGAATCTGGGGTATGGAGCTCCTTGGTCAGTGCAACACAATGCAGAAGAAGGCTGGCCTTGGTCCCCCTTTGCAGGATGGAACTTGCTCAAGGATCTTGCAGCTGGTCATGTTGACTGCAGTTCTGGTCACTTGTCACCTTCAGCTGCTTCTGGCCCATTGCAGAGCACGGTGGCAGGGTCACACCAGCCCCAGAAGGCCCAGACCTGGAAGTTACTCTACAGCCTGGCTCCCCACAAAGGATCATAGGTGCCCTAGCACCCCAGCAAGCGCCGGTGACCTCCTGAGACAGGGTACCCCACTTGGAAGGGGTTTTTGGGTTCCCTCCCTGGCTCTGAGTGAGGACTCCCAAGCTGTGGGGGTCCTCTGCAGTCCCTGCATTGAATTCATGAACCACAGAAATGGTAGGCAGTAGCTCCAGTAAAATCCAATTCCAGCAACAGTGGGTGCTAGCCTTAAACCCTCAATGCACAGGTGCATGTAAGCAAGGGATTTTCAGCACAACAGATCCCTACTCACTAATTCGCTAGTCTCCCAAATAAAGCAGATGTCTCTCAGTTGCAACTATGACACAGATCTCAGCCACTTCAACAGTTCACTCAGAAGTTGTTCAGCACCCAGCTAGCACCCTGACTCCAGAGATGCTTTGCCCCTTTAGGATTGCAATCTCAATCCCATTCAGGTTAAAGGCACTCTCAACAACTGTAACCCTCAGAGAATTTGCAGTCCTTTTAGCCAATTCAGCCTACTGGTGCAGGGTTTCTGCAGCACTTAACTGCCTCAACAATACATAAGCAACTCCTCAGTATCTGGGGAGTTAGAGCAACAGTTCAGTCTCTCACTTTCTTCTCCCCTCTGGATCCTGTTCTGCACGCAGCAATCTCCAATAGGGACCTGGGAAAGGCTCCTGCAGTTCAAAGTACACTCTTATAGGATACCTTCAACTCGTACAGAGCCCGGGAACAGACTGAAGAAATCCCAGCAAGTCCACAGAGTTTCAGCCGAGAATCAACTGTTCTGACTGGCTGATGAAGCCTATCATTAATCCATAACCACAGAGATCAATATTTCCTGCTCATTTATTGGGGCATGATCTAGTTAGTCCCCTCCTCTTCCCAGTAGTCCCTTTGGTTCAGTTTGGGTGCCTAGATCCCTGATTGCCTGCCAGAAAAAGTTTAAGTGCTATCAAAATGTCAGCCTCCAGTCTGTACAGTGCAGTTCAATATAGTCCCCTTCGTTCATGATCCACTGCAGCTCAGCAATTCACTTTATCTGCCTAAACACCCCACTGGATTGTGGCCCCAATGGTCCCCTGGCCAACAATACCACTCTTGAAAGAATAACCCCTGTAGTTTTGCTGTTGCTGCCACCAAAACTCTGTCCCCCTAGGCGACAGTCAGCAACTTAAATAATATTTATGAGAGCTCATGAATGATTCATGAGCCCTTGTTCATGCCCGGTTTAATTCCACAGTCTTTCCCCCAAACCGGCCTTTCACTGGCCTCTCCTGGACCCCGGTCCCCAAATAACTAAACAGAGGCACCGGGTCCAAGAAACACTCTCTGTTGTGACTCGAAAAACACCGGTCGGCACACCAATGCGCTGCTTCACTCAAGCACGATTGCCAGCTGCACAGGGGAATGCCGATGACCCGCAATGATGCTCCGTGAGCCCAAGTGGGCTAAAAACACCACAGAGCTGCAACAAGACACCCCAGGGACAGAAAAGGAATAGGGGAGTGCCAGGGGAATTCTAGGGGAACGGAGATAACAGGAAAATGGGGGACATGTGGAGCAATTCAGGTAAGCCCCGAAGAGAGGGGTTACATGTTTCCACATAAGCTGAATCTAGCAATTAAATCTTGCTAGAACCTTCCTATGGGATATAAAACAGATTGAGTAACTAGCTCTCCTACCAAAGGTATGGATTTTTACATAATGTGTATGTTGCAAAGTCATTGATTAACTATATAAGTGTCTATCTTATAAACTAATAAATAGTGAAAAAGCCGACTCTGTGGCACCGAGAGAAAGAGATAGCCCTGGCACGCTGGTGACCTGGGTTCATGCCCTGGGCCCGGGACATCAGCAGTAGAGGCTGGCAGGATGGATGAAAGAGTGTTCTTTGGACACTCTCCTCCTGGGGGAAGGAGTTTGCAGCATGCTGTGTAGTGGCTCCTGGTGGTGGCTAGTGGAAGTGCCGAAGACGGCGTGGGTGACCGTCAGGCACCCCCCAGTTCAATTGTGTATGTGCATGAGCGACTGGGATGGAGAGTGGGTGGGACACATAGATGGGAAAAACACCACGTCAGCCCACCAGATAATGGCTTCTCTGTCCCTCCCCATGCCTGAACCCTTCTCAACGACGCACCTGGTGGACACCTGCCCTCTAGATGCTGCATATTCGCTCCTCCAGTAGGCTGCGGTGCAGCTCCCTGCAGGGACAAGCCGGCCAATGGAGTAGGGAGTACAGGAGCTCTCAGATGTATTCCCCACAATGACAGCCAGGGGAGGCCCCCAGCAGGGACAAGCCATTCCCAGAAGGCATCTGGAGGTCTGTGACCCAGCAGGGTGCAAGATGAGGGGTAAGTCTGGCAGGAGAAAGAGGTGGCAAAGTGGAGATCGGAAGGAGGAAGGTACGGTGGGAGCAAAAAAATGAAAGCCTCCAGTCCCATGTTACAGTGATGCATCCAGCCACTGATTCAGTGAATAATAGATGCAGCAGCAATCTACTGTTAGGAGCCTGATATTCTGGCCTCAGGTGAATAACTTTCTAATCCAATCCTTTTGTTTTCTAGGTATGTGTCTAGAGCTAGCCAGCAGGAGTAAATGTTTTGTATTTAAAACTTTTCATTTCATCAAACTACACACAGTCAGAAAAAACACATATCACCCCAGGTAACCAATACTATTATTAGTGAAGATTCTAGCTGTTTTCTTACAGAATAGCTTACTCTATTATCCCTTAGAGGTTTGCCATCTGTAAATGTAGTCTTCATTAGTGCTCATTGGATATGGGGAGTTACTTACAAATCACAACTCCACTCCTGTAAATCTGACACAAAACCAGTTCTTGGTGAATTAATGATCACGACCGTATCACTTTCACATAGGACAGGAGGCTCTTTAGGAAAGAGAAGAGCAATACAAATGCAAACATGGAGACTCCCAGGGCCCATACAGGGCTATAAAACTAGCAGGCAAATTTAGAAAACAAAATCCCTACAAGCAAGCAAAGGGAAGGCCCCACTAGGACTAACCCTAGAAATCAAAACACTCTGCATAACATAAATTTTGACTGTGGTTCCCTTTTAAAAAAAAAAAAAAGCTTCTGAAAATAGGTTGTGAGGCCACAGATTTTTCTTTGCCTGCAGACATGTAGTCTGAGACAGCTGCAAAGTGTACCTTTAGTGGTGAAGGCCACAGGCCAAGATACTGTAGGTGTACCATGTAATCCAGGACTACTGGTAGTCCTGCTTGTATTGACATGATTTTCCTGGGGGCATACCAGAATGAAACTCTTTTCTATTTACAGGCATATGCCTTTCTTGTAGTTGGTTTCTGTAGAAACCCTCAGGACTTCCAATCCTTTTTTTGTAACAGATTCAAGTCAGAAAACTCTAGCTCCTCAAGAACCATGGTAATCTTGCCAAGAGACAAGATCAGAAGGTTGTGTCCTAGTGGTTGTGTAATGAGAGCCATGCAAGACAGGGTCAGCAGCAGTGAATACCATGCCTGCCTAGCCCAGTCTGGGACAATTAGGATAAATTGTTGCTGGCTTTCCTCCCCAGCTTCATGAACACCCTCAGGATTAGGGGAAATGGAGGGAAGGCATACAGAAACTTCACTGATCATGACAGGGAGAGTACATCCTCTGGCACTGACCTCTTAATTGGGGGTCTGCAATAAAAATTTGGGAGCTTGTTGTTCTCCCACGAGGAAAACAAATCCACCTCTGGGGTGCCCCATCTTCTGAAAACTGATGCCAGAACTCGCTGGTTTAAATGTCATTCGTGACTGCCCTGGCTCATCCTACCACAGGAGTCTGCCAGCACATTGTCTTTTCTTGGCAGATGGACTGAAGACATTTTAGCATCCAGAGAGTATGCTAGATTCTAGATCCTCATTGCTTCTATGCACAGTTTTGAGGCCCTTTCTCCTCCCTGTTTACGTAGCACATGGTTGTGGTGGTTTCTGTCCAAATCTGAAATGTCTGACTGTGTAACTGGAAGGAGAAGGGCTGCATTGACAGGAGAATTGCCCTGGGATCTAGGAGGTTTATGTGCTTCATTCGCTCCTGTTGGCTCCAGATGCCATTTATTGGCCCCTCACTCCAGGACAGAGGTATCTGCTGTGAGCACTTGGGAGTGGGGTAACTGAAGGAAGAGAACACCCTCTCTGAGGTTTTATTTTTCTTTCCACCAGTCCAGTGCTTGTACTAAAGTTCTGTGGCTGGCACGAGGTAGGATAAGGGATCTGACCTTTGGCACCAGTACCTTCTTATGGTGGTACTTGCATCCCTCATCTGGAGGTGAACACATGGCACTACTGCTGTTGCCGATGCCATGTGGCCTAGTAGCTGTAGAAAATCACTTGTTGGCCTTGGCGGCACTGAGATGAATGAACTTGCACATGATATTTAGGATGGCTACCTTGTTCAGTGGGAGAAATGCTCTTCTTGCAGGATATCCAATTCTAGGCCAATAAACTCCAGAAACTGAAATGGCTCTGAGACATTTGCAGGTTTATGAGGAATCCTAGTTTCTCTAAGGTGCTCCTTACCAGTGGCAAGCATCGTCTTTTCTTCTGTTTTCCCCGAGACTAGCCTGTCATGTAGGTTTTGTATCCTAGAAATGTTTATTAAAAGATTTTCAGCACAAACATAACACATACAGATAATGAAAATAAATAAAATAGCTATACAATTAATATATTTTTTTAATTTCTGTTAGTTATTTCCATCATTACATGAACATAATGTACATCCTCATACAGGGTATCCGGTAAGGAATATGAACATTGTTCGTACGTATTAAAATTTGATATTTATATATATATATATATATATATATATATCACCCCCTGTAATCTTGCACCATGGGGGAAACCACATAGTATATACTCCACTAAGAAATGTCCTGGTTTTGCTAGCCTTCTCAGTGGCTTTGGAAAGTCCATGACTAGGTAGAATTGACAAAAACAGGCTAACACAATCTATGGTTTGCTGCTGATCCACTTGAACAGTAATGTAAAGAAGGATGAAGTATATTTTTCTTGCAAACTTTGTATACAGCCCAAAACTTACAATTAGAGCTTAATGAACGTAACAGTGTAAACATTTAATTGGAACACAGTCCAACATTAAGTAAACCGTCTGCCTTACTTTGGGATAATAATACTTCCCCCCCTTCTCCTCTCAACAGAGAACAATTGTATAATGAAGCATACCAGCCTCACCGTGTGGAACTATGTGGCCTGCACTGTGGTCCCTTGCAAAAAGTTTAAGTAAATACTCTGCAAATGAACAAGGCCATGGAAGGAATAAATACCAACAAACCTTGTGGTACAAACCATGAAAGAAGTGACCCCTTACAACTGTATGAGATGCTACAACAGGGTATTAAATAGCCAGCATTGCACTGCACTTCGTGATGCAAACTGGCTGCTCATGCGATGCATTCTTACTTTTGGATCGCAAACAAATTGCATTCCATTGTTGAGTTGTGTGAGCCTCCCCCCTCTGATCTCAGCCCCACCACCCTCCCCGCCCATGTCCCCTTAGATACACTCACCCCACAAGTCTACTGCAGGGCACCACCAACAGTATGCCAACAGTCTCACCAAATGCCAGCAATCACTTCCTTAAGGTGATACAGCAATATGCTACTGGAAGCAACTGCCAGCATTTAGGCCCGCAGTGGTGAGACTGTTAGCATACTATCAGTGATGCACTGCAATGGGTTCTAGAATTACTTTTGGATGTGTGTCTATGTCTAAGGGGACATGGGTGGGGAGGGTGATGGGACTGACAGAGAGGTGAGGGAGGGTTTTGGCAGGTGACTGTTAGTTTCTGGCAGTGGGGCAGCTGAGATGGGTGGGGGTTTTGGTAGGTATTCTGGAAATGGAGACATGGATGGGGAGGGTGGTTAGGTGCTGAGATGAGTAGGGAGAGGGTAAGGGGGCATGGGTGGAGAGACTGAGATGAGTGGAGGGGGTCAAAAGGAGACATGGGTGGAGAGGGTGGCGGGGCTGAGATGGGCAAGGGGGAGGGTTTTACCATATATGGGATTAAAGTATGTGTGTGTGTTTGTTTTGGGGCAATATTGAAACAGATGAAGCAAACACTGATTTGTTTTACTTATATTTTATTCATTTTTAAAGGTATACATTTGAAAAGAAAAATGTCATAAATTCATAGATTCTGTCGGCAGTTAAGGACTGCCAGGTCCATCCAGTTTCCTCTTTTACGCTAGCTCACAAAGTGACCAATGACCTTTATTGGTCATTGGCTTAGCTTTTTCTTTCTATCTCTAGTGTTCCTTTGTTTCTGTCCCATGCATGTTTACAACCCGCCACAGTACGGGCTGCCACCACATCCTGGGGTAGGCTGTTCCATGCATCCACCACCCTTTCTGTGAAGAAGAACTTCCTAATAGTTCTCCTTATGCAGCCACCCTTCAATCTCATATGTGGTGTCCTCTTGTCCTGGCACTACTATTGAGCTGAAATGTGTTGTCTTTTGGTCGCCCTCCTCTGCACCGTCTCTATTTTGTCAATGTCATTTCAAAGGTGTGGTCTCCAGAATTGTACACAGTATTCAAGGTGAGGTCTCACCAGGGTCTTGTACAGTGGAACCATTACCTCACTTCTTCTGCTTGTGATTCCCCTTTCAATACATCCCAACATCCCACTGGCCTTTCCCACCGCCTTGGCAGTCTGCCTAGTGGCTTTCGCGTCATCTGTGATTATGACCCCCAAGTCTCTCTCTCTCCTCCTTAGTTACTGTCAGCAGCCCCCCCCCATCCTGTAGCATGCTTCAGGGTTTCTACTACCCACATGCATGATTTTGCATTTCTTTGCATTAAACCTTAGCTGCCATGCCCCTGATCATCTCTCCAGCCATTCCATGTCTCTTCTCATCCTTTCCACCCCTTCAGGGGTATCCACCCTGTTGCAGATCTTGGTGTTGTCCGCAAATAAGCAAACCTTTCCCTCCAGCCCGTCTACTATGTCACTGATGAAGACACCAAAGAGGACTGGCTCCAGTACTGACCCCTGAGGTACCCCACTGGTCACCTCCCACTCCTCTGATTGGGTTCCTTTTTCCACTACTCTGTGTTTTCTGTCCTTTAACCAGTTGCCAATCCAGTTCACCACTTTGTGTCCCATCCCCAGGCTGCCTAGCTTGTTGACCAGTCTCCTATATGGGACCATGTCAAA
This sequence comes from Neoceratodus forsteri, assembly GCA_016271365.2. NCBI lineage: Eukaryota > Metazoa > Chordata > Ceratodontiformes > Ceratodontidae > Neoceratodus > Neoceratodus forsteri. The sequence goes on along the minus strand of CM057456.1, from coordinate 332,504,477 downwards.
GGCTTTGCTGAAGTCGAGATAGGCAATATCTACTGTCCCCCCCCCCCCCGGTCTACCACTTTTGTCACCCAGTCAAAGAAATCTATCAGATTTGTTTGACAGGATTGTCCTGCAGAGAACTCCTGTTGCCTGGGATCCACCAGCCCATTGGCTACCAGGTGTTCTACAATTCTTTCCTTGAGGAGTGGCTCCATTATCTTCCCGACTACAGAGGTTAGACTAACTGGCCTGTAGTTCCCCACTTCTTCCCTACTGCTGCTCTTGTGAAGAGGGATGATGTTTGCCATTCTCCAGTCCTCTGGGACCACTCCAGTGTCTAAGGACTTGCTGAACAGGGCTACTAAAGGGGCTGCCAGTTCATACCTCAGCTCCTTTAGGACCCTGGGATGTATGCCATCTGGACCCATGGATTTGTCAACCTTTAACTTTGCCATTTCCTCTAGGGCCGTCTCCTCTGTGAATGGATTGGTGTTTACCTCCCTATCTTTAACTCCTCTGAGGTCCAACTGTGGACCTTGCCCATCCCCTTCCACAGTGAAGACTGAACAGAAATATTCATTCAGGATCACTGCTTCTTCCATCTCCCTCCACTATATCTCTCCTGGCTCCTCTAAGCTTTGCTATACCCCCTTTGCCTTCCTTTTCTCACTGATGTACTGGAAAAATGCCTTGTTCCCCCTTTAACCGACTGAGCTATTCTCTCCTCCGTTTGTGTTTTAACACTCCATACTGCCTTATCTGCCTCTTTCAGGCATTTATGGTACCTCTCCTTGTCCTCCTCACTTTGTCTCTCCTTATACTTCCTGAAGGCTAGCATTTTGACCCTTACTTTTTCTGTCCCCCCCGAGAACCAAAGAGGCTTTCTTCTCCTTTTACTCTTGTCTGTAGACCTGATGCATTATTCTGTTACCCCCACTATAGCCTCTTTGATGTGTACCCATTTCTCCTCCACATTCCTGCCTACCCCTCTCATTTGCAGGGTTTCCTTTAGCTGTAGTCCCATTCTGGTAAAGTCTGCCCTTCTAAAGTCTAAGACTCTTGTTTTTGTATGGGTTGACTGGATCCATGTGTCCACCTCGACCCACACCATATTGTGGTTGTTGGACCCTAAGTGTCCTCCTACCCTAAGATCTGATACCCTGTCCCCATTGGTCAGCACCAGATCCAGGATTGCTCAGTCCCTGGTAGGTTCCTGAATGAGCTGCGTAAGGCCATCACCCTCAAGTGAGTCCATGAAGTCTTGTGTCCTCGCTGAGACCCCTGCAGGGATGGACCAGTCCACTTCAGGCATGTTATAGTTACCCATTAGCAGTACCTTCCCCTTTGCTGCCATGTTGTGCATGTTTTCCAGCAGCTGCTTGTTAGTTTCCTCGGCCTGAGCCGGTGGTCTGTAAATGACCCCAGTGCATATGGCACTTCCATTGCCTGGCTCGAGGGAGACCCATATTTTCTCTGTTTGCTCATGCCTGTTTAGAATTTCAGTCACCCTTATGCTTTCTCTGATGTAGAGGGCAACCCCCTCCCCCCCTTTTACCTTCCCTGTCTTTTCTGAATAGGGCATAACCCAGTACACTTATGTCCCAGCTGTGGTTGCTGGTGTACCATGTTTCGGTTATTGCCATTATGTCCAGATCCAACGCTGTCATTATTGCCACCAGGTCAGGGACCTTGTTCCCCAGACTGCGAGCATTTGTGTACATGATCTTCCACAAAGAACGGCATTTTTTTGTTCCCTCTTTATGCATCGCTCCCTGCTTCATCCTACTTTTCCCCAGAGTGTTTTATGTTTTGCCTCCTATTTATTACACTACTGGATGCTTGTGGTCCAGGGCCAGTTTTTGGTGGTGATATTATTATGTCTTAAGCATAGCCTATCCCTCCCTGCATGTCTGCCCCTGGGTTGACATCCTGGTCCTGCTCTATGTGCACACTAATCTGAGGGGGTGGGCTGCCTAAATTTCCCTGCACCTGACAGCTCCCCCAGTGGCTAGTTTAAATGCTTGTGCAGGAAGCATGTAAACCTTTCACTGAGGACAGATGTGCCCTCCACAGAAAAATGCAGGCCATCCTCTTTGTAGAGGCATGCATCCTTTCAGGTGGCACCCCAGTTCCCAATGTAGCAAAAGTTGTTGCCCTTGCACCAATTCTTCAACCATTTGTTGAAGGTGCTAATGTGTTGGTTCCTTTTCCCCCCTCCTTCCCCTGACTGGTAGCACCTCTGAGAACATTACAGAGTTTGCAACCCCCCAAGCTCCTTCCCAACCCCTAAAATTCTCCTGAACCTCCTCCAAACTCACCCTTTCTTTTGCTAGGTTGTTTGTCCTGATGGACAATGATGTCCAGCCCCCCCCCCAGCCATGGCCTTTGTGATCCTCTGGATCCACTCCCTCTCCCTCTGAGCCATGCCTCCTGGGAGGCACATGACCTCTGCCTCTCTCCTAATGTCTGATCCTATATCCATACCCCGAACTATTGAGTCCCCACCAGAAGAATCTTCCTTCTCTGGCCCCCTCCCCTGTGCCCACCTTCTGGTGGGTCTGCCCATCTCCACTGGTCACAACTTTGGGTTCCCTTTCAGGGATAGCCCCCTCCTTGAGAACACTATATCTGTTCCTTAGTTGTACTGGGTAGGGGTATGCCGACCTCCACCTTCCTTAACCTCCCTGAGCCCACCGTAGTCCATCCAGGCCTCTGTCTGAGTAGCCTCTGTGGCAGTAGCTGGCGTTGTGGTGGTCCCTGGGTGGGGGCAGAGGACCCCAGTACTCCTGCCAACTGTGCTTGGAGCATGGCAACCTCCTCTCAGCCCAGAGAGGTGCCGGCAAATGAGATAGCACCACAGTTCCCAGAATGTTCTCCTGAACACAGCTGCTCCACACCCATTGCACTGCACCACTCCTTGCATCATCCTTCATACTCTTTAATATGGTCTTACCCCCTTCTGTTTTTTTTTTTTTTTTAACTTACTTTACTCTCTCCCAATCATAGAATTTCTTTATCTAAGTCCCTAAAATGTTTATGGGCCCTGGTTACCCTGAATAGCTCAATCCCCCAGAGAAATCAATGACACACTCAGAAGCCTCTGACCCTCAGATCCTGTCCTTGATTTGTCAGATAGTTTTCCCTGGGTAGAGTACACACTTCTCTGCTGAGGGCTGGTTTAGTCCCCCTTTATGCCCCTCCCACTCAGCTGACCCATGTTATTCACTGTTCCTTGCTCCTGTCACTCAGATTCAACAGGGCATTTAACAATGTGTGGAGGTGGGGGTTGGGGTTGGGCAACAAATACTAGCAAATGCTCACTTAAGTAAGCAATAAGACATGGCTGGGTGTTGGTAGTACTGAGACACCCGCACTCCCAGAGGCATAGTTAGGCACAAGACCGCAGGCTGAGTGCCTTCAGTCTCTGGGTGTGCAGGTATCTCAGTACTACCAACATCCAGCCATGTCTTATGGCTTATATAAAATGGGCCCATGGGTAACTTTGAAAAAAAAAGAACATTCTAAAAGTTTTCAAAATCACAATAAAATATACTAAAATGTTGCTAAATAATGTAAAATAGTCCTTCCACAGATGTTTTTCACCTGTCAGTCATCTGTCTTTCTTCAGACTCAATACATTGTGTGATTGTTTACCTGTTTACCATGGAATAGAAGAATTCAAAGCTCTGCATTATTCCAGTAGTAGAATGCCACCCCCCCTCCCCACACACACACAGAATGGTAAAATGGAATACATGAATTCAACATTCTTAGTTCAGAGCTCAACTGGCATACAAACAAAGACACACACACAGGCCTGAAGTGGAGCCAGAACCTCAATTTTATCTGTTGCCAGGTAAGGAGCAGGGAATTCTCTGGCAGAGTGGTAGGGATAGGTAGAGGATTTTTCATGGTCATCAAAGAAACACCAGCAATGGAAACTCTGAATAGTAGTAGAGTTTTTTTTTATTTGTGTATGTGTGTAAGGGGGGCTTATTAGTGTAAATAACATGAAATTATTTACTTACTTTATTTAATTTAATGTACTTTTATTTTAGGGCCTAGTAGAAATTTTTTATATATGAGTAAAGGCTGTAGCCATGTTTGTGATGAAAACTAGGAAATAGGTGGTTTATGAATTATGTGAGTTGCCCTGGTTGGCAGGGACTTGTTTTAGCCAGTGGTGGCACTCTCTTACTGAAATGGCTAGAACCAAGTCTCAGCCAGTCAAGACACAGAGATTTCTTTGCCCATTTTATATAATACCAGCAAAGTGTAGCTAACTTAAAATACCAGCAAAGCTAACTTAAAATACCAGCAAACAAAAGAGAATACCTCAGCCCCCCCCCCAAAAAAAAATAGAACAGTATAATGAATTAAACAGCAAATTAAACAGTAGAAACCAACACTTCCCTCTTTCTCCTGTGGTTTCTTGCTTCTTGTTTCACATTCTTGGTTTAGAGTTTAGTAACTTAACAAAGCAATTACATATTAGGATTTGTTACTCCTCTTCCTTTGTTACATACATTTGGGGAATCCAAACATATTAAACACATTGATTCCAATATGGTTACCCAAATGAGTCTAGTGCAGCATACTCAGGAACATAATAGCAATAAGAGTTCTTCTCAAAGTTCATCCCAGTGTTTAGCACCACATTACATCACTGTCCGTGACGTTCATAGTTCATGGAAAAAGAACAGTAAGAAATATTCTAAAGTTAGGCAATGTGCCTGGGTTCTGCCCTCTGAACTGAGCAGGTACAACCTATTAAACTTTCATAACACTGAAGTTTTGAAAAGTGTGCAACTATAGGTATTAGAAGACTATTGCAGTCAATTTTGTAGACCAGCATTGACTTCTGTATCTGTATTAGCCTCAGAGAAAGAGCTGCATGCCAGGATGAAAGGCAAATAACACAAAGAGCCCACCATGCTCCGGTCAGTCCACATGATGTCGGCCATCTTACCATCTCATCTACCCGATAATGCCAAGTGCCTCTCCCTCAGTTTGTTTCTCTAACAGAGGTTACCAAATGAAGGAAACCTACAGTACTGATATATCATAAATAAACCCTCAGTCCCAGCATCACCACACCTTTGGGTGTTTTATCGAGTCCCTGCATCACCACACCCGTGGGTGTTTTATTGAGTCCCTGCATCACCACACCCGAGGGTGTTTTATCGAGTCCCGAACACTGTGACTACTGTAATACAACTTCAGCAAGTAAAGTTTTAATGCTTATACTACACAATAAACACAAAGTCCATCAATAATTGGGTTGATTACTTCTGACACAGGGGACAGTGGGTGCTGAACAAAGTCTTTCTTAATTATGTCAACAAGCTTACCGGCATCTACTGGGCCAGTGTACATAAATGGCTTGCCTGCAGAGATGATTCGGAGTCGGGCTGGGAGTTGAAGGGCATGATTGAGTCCAAGTGCTCTTAGTTTCACCCGTACTGCACCAAAACGTTTGCGGCGCTGACGCAAGGCGTAGTTAAGGTCTGGGAAGCAATAGATTTGAACTCCCTCTGCCACAAAAATGCTGCCTTTCTTCTTTGCAACTTGTAAAATGTAGTCCTGAATATGCATTCCCCCTGTAATCACCGTGACTGTTCGGGGTTGATCCAAATTAGCTGGTCGTCTCCTTGGAGTCAAATGGTAAGCCTTGTGCAGTAGCCCAGTGAGGTCAATATTTAAAAGTTTCTCCAGCAAATCCTTAATATAGGAGAGCAGATCCAAACCTTCAGACTCTTCGGGGGTGCTCAGGATTCTAAGATGTTCTCTTCTGGTACTGTTCTCGAGATGTTCCAGTCTCAAATGTAACAGTTTATTTTCTGAAATAATGCCAGAAACAACTACAGCTAACTTATTGGCTGAACCAGTCACCGATTTCGTCTCTGAAGTTAATAAATCCATTCCCGTCTCTACGTCCACAAAACAATTGTTGATGATATTGTCTGCTTTTTTGTCAAGATCCCAAATGGCAGCTGGCCCAGTGGTGCTGAGGGTTGAGGCACTGGATGCCACACCTCATGCTGTGTCGGTGACTCAGGTTCAGGAACAGGACCAGGTCATTGGGGGTTGGCGGGGGGAGGGAAGGAGCAGGTTTGAGCAGCCATACTGGCAGCTCTCCTCTCCTGGGGAGGATCTCCGTGGCCCCCCCCCCCGTAGTTCCACTTCTGTTTGGTGGAGGTCCAAGGGGTAGTGCAGGTGGGTGGGTGCGGCAAATGTATTGGGAGGGTGCCCCAGAGCCCCTGCTTGTGCAGGCCTCCACACACGCGCATGCACAACTATAGCAGGGCAAGGGCAAAACCGGGGGAAAAAACACATAAAAAATATAAATAAAAAAAAAAGATCCTGAATGGCTTTCAGTAGAGCACTGTTAAAGGGCTCAGTCAAACCTCCTGCCTCGTAGCTCAGTTCCCCTTCTGGCACTCGATATGGTGGCTTCTGTCCTTTGGCCTTCCCGATCTCTTGACTTCCAGCTTGGCGCCTGCTCCCCCATGTCAGAAACGTCTGTCTGTTCTTTTTATATTCTACACCAGAAAACTCTGTTTTACTAAAATAGCTGCAAATAACCAGCAGAAACTGGTTTTAGACCCCCAAAAATAATGGCTATATTGCTCAGCCTCGGGAGCTCCTCTCAAGTACGTCTTGTCCTGTTGGTTGCAGACTTCACCCCCATCTACAGAGTTAATTTTAATAAAGGAGTTTATTCAGGTTACATTTTTTTTTAAATATATGTATATCCATTTTTAACATTTTTAATTTTCATACTACTAAGTTTCATACGAAGTAATAAGGAGCTAAGGGGGCCTATGTCTGGCCCATACAAAACGCTCCTTTCCACTTTACCCACAGTATGCCGGATTGTGTCCTTCCATGATAATTGGGATGCCTCTCTGGGAAAGTGATCAGAACTAGCACCCCCCAGGGGCTGGCCCGGCTTCTGCCTAAACTGAATCCCAACCCCTACCAACTTAGGTCTCTCACATCAGGGATGCTCAAAGTCCCTCCTACCCGGACCCTCATGGGAGATCGGGACTTTGCCATAAGTGCGCCCAGACTCTGGAATTCACTGCCTGTGGATGTCCGAGCTGCCCCCTCCTATCTGAGTTTTCAAATTCCTGTGGATTTCCTAAACTAGCATCAGAGTGTGACTGCCCCAAACCTCCCTAGAGTAAAGTTCAAATTGTTTTGTCTGAACCTCCCAGGGTGTTTCCATTGAATTCCTGGAGATATTTTCCCACTGTATCAATGACTTCTGACTACTCCTGCCTAAAAGCCTTGGGCATTTTACACCCATTATTGCTCCACGGTCATAGGCTAACCATGACATACTGCACCTTGTCACTTGGTAGAAATGTACTACCAAGTGTTTCTGTTTCTGTCTAACATGTGCATATTTAGAAAAATGTGATGAGCTGTATATACCTGTCTGCGATCCAACTAGCCTAGGGGGTGTATACGACAATGTTATAAGTTATATTATGACCAATCCAGTCCTTGAGCTATGCTCCACTCCTATGTATGATGACCTGTATATATCTGTCAGTTGAACTAGCTAGTCTAGAGTGTATAATCTGAAATGTGCTTACTACTATATGTTTCCCCAGCATCAAATGATGTATTTCCCACGTTTGTTTACTGTGACAAAAAACTGTACTCTCTGGCCCAGATATTCAAACTGCGCCATTCTGTGGCGCAAGCCCCTGTGCCGCTCAAAATAGTTGCGCGGGGGTGTGACCAGGGCGATATTCAACGGAGTTGCGCTATGGCGCAACTTCTTTGAATATCGCCCCCTGGCCACACCCACTGTGCATGGTCACAGTGGAACTGCGCCAGCGCAAGTGGTCAGAGTGGAGCATTGAGATGCGGTGGTGCAAGTTCCATTGCGCCATGCACAGCACCTGCAATATTCAAAGGGTGCCATGCAAATGGAGCCATAATTTATGCAAGGTGCATGGGGGCCATTTGCATCTGATTATGGCCCCATTTGCATGCCATTAGCATGCAGGTGCGCCGATCCCCGGCGACTTGCGCCTGGCGCCCTGCTAGGCAGCAGCTGTCGGGGACCGACGCCCCCTGCAGCCCAAACGTGGGCAGAACAGTAGTGTCCCCCCCCAGCAGCCCGATCGTGGGCAGAACAGTATTCTGCCCCTGGCGGCTGATCGCGGGCATAGCGTATGTCCCCAGCAGCCCGATCGTGGGCATAATGGTAATCTTCCCCCACCCCAGTAGCCCGATCGCGGAGCATCAGACCTCCCCCAAAGTCCAATATCCCTGGTGGTCCAGTGGACTGAGAGTAGCCCGATCACGGGCAGCATCTTTACCCCCCTGTATGATATCCCTGCTGATCTCAGTGGCCCCACCCCACCCGCCCACTCCACGAAGCCCCACCACCCGCCTTCCCCGTCCAGCCGGGCGTGCGGCAGCATTCCCCACCCCACCCGCCTGTTGCCACTCGACTGAGCTGATTAGTTGGGATGCACGTTCATTGGCCCATGCTCTGAACCACGGGCGTGCAGCCCCACCGAGCTGTTTGTCGGCGGGCGGGCGGGCGGCAGGCGGTGGTGCTGCCACCACGCTGACGGGGGAGCGAGGTGGTGGGGCCCTGAGCAGGTGAGATGGGGGCCACTAGATCACCAGGGATATCATACTTGGGGTATGATGCCGCCCGCGATCGGCTACTTCCAGTCCACTGGACCACCAGGATATTGACTTTGGTGGAGGTCTGATGCCCGTGATCGGGCTACTGGGGTGGGGGAAGGTTACCATTATGCCCGCAATCGGGCTACCTGGGGTGGGGGACAATTACCATTATGCTCGCGACCGGGCCACTGGGGTGGGGAGGATACTACCACCCGCGATCGGGCTACTCGGGGTGGGGAGATTACCATTATGCCCGCGATCAGGCTACTGGGAGTTGCCCGCAACGGCTACTCGGGGTGGGGGATACCGTTCTGCCCACGATCGGGCTACTCGGGAGGGGTGTGGGGGACACTGTTCTGCCCATGATCGAGCTACTCAGGGGTGGGGGACACTTCTGCCTGATCGGGGCATGGGGGCGCCGCCTGGTGGGAGAACAGGTGAGGCCACCCACAGGTGGCAGCTGCTGTTGCACCCTGCAATGTGGCAGCTCACCTGTGGGTGGCTCTCATTTCCTTCCTTTTCGGCTCAACTTTGTGCAGGCGCCGGTGGGTTGCCTGCATAACCTGCACTGCCCGGCTGAATATCGGGCTGTGCAGTTTATGCATGGTTCCTCCCCCTTCGGTTGCGCATGCCTTCATTATCATTGCACTGTTGCTCAGCATGATTTCGGGGGCGCAACTACCTCCTGCTGAATATCGCAGAATGGCGCATTTCGGACTTGCGCAGGCGCAACCCTATTGTGCATGGCTCAACTCTTTTGAATATCTGGGCCTCTTTGCCATGTCTCCTTGACTGTTGTTCTCATGTTGTACTCTCTTGGGTCGTTCCTGAAAAAAGGTATAATACTTGTCTAGTGTACTTACCCGGTAAACAAAAGCTAAATAAATAAAATAAATAAAGGTATGCAAGTTCCTTTTGAACTGTGCTTTATTTCTTGCGTATACAGTCTCATCTGGCAACCTGTTCCATGGAGCCACCACTCTCTGGGTATAAAAGGCCATATGCCTACTTGTGTTACACTTTATATGTTTTAGCTGAAGGTGGTGCCCCCTGGTACCTAATGCATCATTTTTAAACTGTAGATTTAGTTCATTTAACAAATAATCATCCCTCATTATATCGTAACATAACATCAAGTCTCCTCTAACTCTTCTGCTGCTCAATTTAAGGCAAGTGCTATGCATTTTCACAACTGATTAGCACTTTTACGTTCAAAACTGCTAATCAATTTTCCCAGCTTATTTAATAACCTGCACAAGTCCCATAAAGTCCCCTTTAAGTTAGTTACTCACTGTTACTAGGTGCAGTCATTAGTCAGTCCTCTCCTGATTGTTCTGCTCCCACAGCAGCTCAAGTAGCAGCTTTTGCTATGAATTCTGCCTCAGTTTTTTCCAACCACTGGCTGTTTCCCTTGGGTCAGGGAACTGCCAGAACCTACCCTCATAAGTGTTTTTTAGCCTGGCCAGGAGCAGGAATGAATGCACTCTGCCCCATCAAAATGCTTCCTCCAAGTCCGGGTTTGAAAAGAGAGCTCTGGAAACAACTGAATGTCCAGTTTATTGATGGAGTGCGGGTATGGGCTCGGGCTGCTGACGGGATTAGGGCTCTCATTTCCACTCCTGAGGTCCTCAGTAACATGGTGTGGGGCTGAGTGGTATTATCTGGCCAAACCCTGGGATTGAGTCTGTAGGCTCTTCAGAGTGTGGACCAACTGAAGTTCCCCAGCACAGCTATCAAGGCCTGTAGCTGGCAGATTAGAAAATCCAAAAGGTTGGTCCCTTCTGCTCACTATGATACCCCGACCAGTCTGAGATTACCAGCATGGATTTCCTTTTCATGTGCTTCCAGACACCTCTTAATTGCCTGTTCTCTTGTGTCAGCATGGCCATAGCCTCTTGAGTAGTCACTGCCCATTTCTTGTTATCAAACTTAAAAGTTCTTTTATCACAGAGTCATGTTTCTTAAGTTTGATAACGGTCTTCCCTATTTTAGAATCCACTGCCTTCATGAATTCCATCATCTCCTGCCCTGGAGGTTCTGTAGTTGGTCCCATGAGACTGTCAACCTCGTGGCTGGAGGTCTCTCCGGCCTTCCTGATTTCTGAGCTGCTGGTTTCTGGGCTCCCTGCTACTGATTCTTCAGCTTAACCATTAGTAAATTTAGTATCACTCTGCTACTTGAGAGTTCAGGAACAGAGTTCTGTAAGTTGGCCGACTCAGCTCCGCGGTTAAAAGAACTGTTTACACAAAAATGCTGTGCTGATGTACAGAGCTGGAAGAGAAAGCTTCCTGCCTGGATAATGGCTCTTTAGTGCTTTAATACATGTTGAAACTATAGTCACACATAACCAAATCATATCATAAGATTTCCAAGTAAAACTGCCTGTAATTTCAAAATATTCCTACTTTCACTACACTAACACACATGTTGTTTCTAAGGAAAACAGTTCCCTCATCATGAATAATTTGAAATAAGTAAGCAGATGCATTTAGAAGAGAAGAAAAAGAAATAGTGCTGATAGGGCTAGAGAATAAATAAAAGGAAGAAGTAAAAGGATGGGGCTGAGAGACTAGAGGATGTAAGCAACTACATTTATAAAGAAACTAATTATGGATTGTTGGAGGTACAGTAAACCAATAGGTCACCCCACTTCTTGTCAAGGTTTGCTCTTGTGTCTTTGGCTCTTTGCACTATTTTCTCTAATTTAAGTAATTCCATTAATTCATTTTTTTCCATTCTGTTATAATAGGTGGAGACTGTTCCATCCAGTTTTTCAGGAGTGTTTTTTGTTGTTATGGATATTAAAAATATAGTATTTTTAATCTTCAGACTGAATATTTTTTTGAGGTTTAAAGTATCCTAATATACAAGAATTGAAGTTTACATTGTTCATGTATCAAAGGATAATCCTTCATAATGTGTTTGATGTTAGACCAAAGTATCTCAATTTGTGGACAGTCCCATATTTGACGTTTTAGATCTGCATCTGCCTTACCATATTTATTTAGCTGATGCCGATTTTTAGGCATCAACAAGCATAGCTTGAAAGCACCTACTGATGTCATGTGTACTCTTCTGCATTTTAGTCAAGTTTAAGGAGACCTTTTGTGTGAATGATTTGTCCGTGCGTCATTTTGCGCGAGTGAGCTACTCTGATGCATGGCAAATCGCTCATGCTCACTGATAGCACTATGGAAACTTCTCTGCAACAAACTCCATCCTCTTGTTACTGATGTGTTCATTTATATGAATACAAATGTGAGTGGCGAAGTGTTATACAAGACAAATATAGCAATAGTATTATTGATAATGGTAGCGTGTAAATGCGGTGCGTTGATGGGGCTGTCCAGGACTCTGCCCACCCATATACATATAGTAAGATATGGTAGCTCACACATCCTACTATCTAAATAAGAAAACAATAGAAAATGGGCTTTTTAATTCCTGGTCTTTGATTGACTGATACTCACGCCGGGGGTACATTAACTTTCAACAGAGACCAGGAAGTAAAAAGTGCCAGCCCGGTTTGCCTCAGTACCAAAGTGGTATCACTGTGCCACTTGGGACTTTCAAGTTACCAGCTCAGATTTTTCCCTCCTTACCTGCAGTGACCCCATCTCATAACTTCCTGCTCCCCCATACCACACCAAACAACTAGAGAGAGAGAGAGAGAGAAATACAACAGAAGCAACATGCCACACAAAAAAGCAACACCATGCTTTTTTGCCCTTATAAATAAAAAAACTCTTTTTTTTGTTTAGGTACCAACTTGTAGCACTAGCACATGATCGAGCTGGAGCCAACTTGTACAACAAGGACTGAAAGGATCCTCCTCTTTTTTTTTTTCTTTTTGGTTTATTTCTGTTTCTAATTTCTGGGGGGAAAAGGCAGTATACCTTATAATAGCATCCTATGGCTGCCCACCCTTTCGGCCTTTTCCCGGACATCGTCTCCCTGTCCTCTCCTCCAGCTGCCTGCCCACTGTGCACGCCATGGCAAGCAACATTGAGCTTCCACCTGCTGAAGTGGAAACGGAGAAAGTACAGCTGGTCTCTTCATCGAGCCAGCAGTACAAAAATGGACCACGGGCCACAAATATTGTGGTGAGGAGTACCAGGCAACAAAACAGGTTGCAGAGACTTCACAATATAAAAGATACCCAAACAGGCAACAAATGCCTACAAAGCACTGCAGTGCCCTCTACTAGCTAACAGCAGTAGAGGGACTACTTTGCCAAAAAAAGAGTAAAAATTAAGTTTATAAAAATTTTTTATAGCATTACTTTAATGTTTTGTAATCCTATAAAAAATTATACATGTAGCCCATTTGCTAGGTGCAATAATACCTTCCAGGGTGGGCAGCATTGGGCAATACCTGATCTTCCAGGGATTATAAGGCCCTCTGCCAGTGGCGTCAGGCTTCATTATGCCCCTGGGCAGCCTGGTATTGCCCCATACTGCCCACCCTGTTGGGTATCGTTACTTGCATGTTCTATGTCTGATTGACTGTTATGTTCTTTGCCGCATCTATGCTCGGAAAGGGGCGTCTTGTTATCTACTTTCTCTACCAGTCATCAATGACATGAATGTTTATACTGGAGAAAACAAGCAGCACTGTTTATCAGAACTAAGTCACAGTTTAAAAAAGAGAATGTACATTTCTCTTTTTTACCTAAAGTATTTTAATTATGGCAAAGTTCTGTCGTGGGTTTCAGTAACTCAGTGTAACAGCTCTGAAGCACAGTTGTGTGGAAATGACAAGAAGCCAGCTGCGAGGATATGTGGTGCTCTCTGTCCCCTGTAGCCTGTGGTAGAGCTGTCAGTTCAGCTTGTGCTCACGTGCTCACAGTCAACTCATATTCAGTCTGGCAGCAATAAAGTAAAACAAGGAGAAAAATGGGTAAGCTGATCTCGGCATGACCGCTATGGCACACCTGCTCTCCTTGTCAGAGGTTCAGCCTGGACACAGGCTGAGATGAGATCTGCTTCCAATAGCTTTTAAACATTTGAATGTAGAGATCTGCAGTAAAATACTACATCAGGCAGTGATTGTTTAAACAGATAGATGTTATTACAGTACTCTGTAAATAACATAGAAATATGACTCTGACTCTGTCATATTTGCCATTGATCTTTACTGGACAGGGAAGCCAGTGGTAGCACTTCACGAACCTCCTCTCTCTTCATGAACCCCCTGTCTCTTAACTCATATACAGACAGGATTCCAACTCCATCAATAAGGCAAAATAAACAAAACAAAATAAACAAAACAAAATAAACCAGCCACTATTCACTTCTTTCTGGTCAGCGTCTTTTTTAAACCATGTGGCATGTCACGTTAGAGATTGTCAGCCATGAATCCAATACTATCAGCACTATCAGCACATTTAAATACAAAGCCATTTGGGATATTATTGCACAAGCGTGTCAGTGCTTTTCAATAATTGCTGTAATGTGACACACCACATGGTTTCAGACACCAACTGCAAAGAAGTAAGTAGTCAATGGTTTACTTTAGTTTTCTTTGCCGTTGTTTCAGCTTTATAGTTGGAATCCTGCCTGTATATGAGGTAAGCGAGAGGGGATTCATGAAGTGCTTTCGCTGGCTTCCCTGTCTAGTTAAGAGACAGGGTGGTTCCTGTAGTGAAGTGCTACTGACAATTTCAATCTTAGCCATGGTGACTAAATTATGCTTGAACTTTAGCTTGTGATTTTTGTAGCCTTTGACTGGTTGTTGCAATTTTGGTGAGAAACAACATGATGATGCCAACCAGCTGGCCTTGATATCTGTGAGGTGAGACTGAAGAGCTATGTTGCCATTGTATCATGGAAAGGCACATGTTTATACTTGATTTTATTTTGTACAGGTAGGCAGGCTAGGAAAAATCCTACTGCCTGGCAGCCTGGGACAATAGAAACCCCCATCAGGGCAACCTAAATGAGAGTTTGTCCTGCCCGCTGGGCAACCAGACTCCAAGGCCAGATTAACCTATACGTTAATTGCACCATGGCATAGGGCCACCAGACAAACAGCCGCCCCCCCAGCCCCAGAGTTATTAGTTTCCTTTCCTGGTGCTGCTGGAGGGATAGAAGGAAGTGTGGCCCCTTTAAGAGCGGAGCTGGCAGGCACAGTGCAGGGTTGATGCATGGGGTAGTTGCCGTGGAGACGGAGTGTGCATGAAGAACCAGGTCTGTGGTGGCACAGTAATTTTCTCGACGGTCTGTTCCGCTCTTATATCGGAGACTCAGAGAGAACTATTATGCGGAACAGTACTGGCTTGCCCGACTATGGGAAATGGTGTCTGTCTCCTCTCTACAACCCCTCACCAAGTTGCCAAACACACAAGAAAAGACAGGTAAGAGTCCCATTGCTACTGATTCCATGGGTAGCCCTGTCCACTCCCACTGTCCACAGGTTACCAGCAGCTTAAGTGGTCTGAGATGGCATGGTGAAAATGGCACCAAAGTTAATTAATCCAAAATGAGAATTTTTATTAAAAAAAAAAAATGTTACCTACCATGAGCCCCTCATCCTGGGTATTAAGGTGCTAAATGTGAGCATCTCACTATTATATGATTGTTAGAGGCAAAGTACTTTTTAATTTTGTTGTCAGTGTGTGCTCCTGTTGGTGTGGCCCTACCTCTGGAGGGAGCCCCCAGTCCCATCCCCAGCATCTACCAGCCAGCACTGACCCTTACCCCCAGGGCTTACTCCCCCCGGTGGGGCCGGTGGGGCTCCCCAACCCCCGCCGAGGACCGGATCCAGTGTGGCCAGCACTGTGGCTAGCTGGGAGCGGGACCTGCGAGGTGCCCTCCATCATCTGCCGCAGCAACCTTTTCTCCTCCAGTTTTCACCCCTTCAGAGATGGAGCATGCAATGACGCCAGCGGTAGCAGTGCACGTGCTCCAGTGTGTGTTCCTCCAGGCATCTGCCCCATATCTGCCCACATCGACAGCGTTGGCATGCTGCCCCTCGGCCTCCCCTAGGGGTCAGATGTATGCCGACCACTGCCCCCTGCCCCCGGAGAAGGAGAGCAGTTCCTGGGATGCTCGATCCTTCTCCTCCCCTGCCAACCCCCAGCGGCCCATGTGCATTCCCCCAAACATGGGTCTCCGGCATGGTGCGAGGTGTGGCATCCAGCACATCAACCCTCAGTGCCACTGGGCCAGCACGGCAAAGTACTTTTGAAGTCTTGACTGCTGTTTTCACTTGACCGAGATTTCAGGAAGGGTTAGCCAGAAGTACACTGCCAGCTGCTGTAGTGAGATGCATGAAAGTATCGGCAGTCTGTGTGTGGGCAGGGTGACTTAGTATAGTGAGAGAAGTGAGTATTTGTTGGAGAAGCAAGGGGTGTTAACTGAAGATGACATGCAGAGTATCAGCTTTAGTGGCAGACTTTCTTTATGCTTGTATGATGTTTTATACCATGTAAATGTTTTACCGAAAGTGAGCAGGTGGGCGGTAAATGGGAAGGGATGGAATACAATTTTGGGAGCAGGCTGCTATAGAGTAACATACGTTGTGTTTTGAACAATAACTTGATAATGAATACAAATAAAAGAAAAATTACATTGTTTAAAACAAATGTTACTTACTAGGTGCTGATAACTGTGGAGATATTTGTATAAAGTGGTTCTGGCATGTTTAAGTATCTGCGCTAGTGTGGCTAGCTGAATAATAAAATGGCGGCCCTTTTGGTTTTATTTCTGTGTGTGAATTTAGTGCTCATGAAAGGTGCTGGACTGACAGAACTGTAACTTGACGTCCTCCATTTATCCACATGACAGGTACAGCACAGGCGATCACAGTGCAGGTTTCCCCACACTGCCCCGACAATGTGTCTCAACCCTGCCATGGAAGGACCACCATATAGGTGACAGAGTAGTTCAGATTTCATACCTATTCAGCCCTTGGCTGCTCATATGAAACTGGCAACAAGGGTGCCAATTAGTTTCAGCTGTGCTGGTGGTTTTATGATGTGGACACCAGTCCAGTGGGAACTGGACTGAGATCACCACAAGTCATTTCACATAGGCCACTGAGCAGCCACCTCCCCATGGTAATGGATTTCTACCACTACATCAGCAGACCAGCAGTTGCTTGTTCCAGGAAAAGGACTCTCATTTTATAGATCCTCTCAATCTTCGTCATAGACTACTAGAAAATCAGACTATAGTATCATTAAAATAAGAAAGCAGTTCTTGTAAGAGCCATTAGGGCAGGCAGGAGCCTCATAAAAAACACTTGTTGGGCTGGAGGAGTAATTTTATTTAAAACTGCAGCAGGACAACAGGAATTGTGCATCGGACAACCAAATTCTAGGTCATGGTTGCCCATGAGCAAGTTATTCTTCAAAGATTTTTCCTTGGGCTGACCCATCGGTGCAGCGGTAGAGCTACTGCTCGTGACGCCAGCGACCCGGGTTCAGGAACAAGCTCAGAAAGCTGGAGGTTCTGCAGGGGGGGAGGAGGATTGAGTGCCCTGGGGCGCTCTCCTCCTCCAGGGAGGGATGCTGCTCCCGCTGCAATACCACCACCAAGGTGCACACAGGTGGAGGTGTAGTGGGGCGCCATGTGGAAGGGGAGGACATTGGCCGGGGTCCAGAGAGGCATCACGTCTCAGCATGCACCTTCTCCATGGACCCCCTCAACTGTCTACGTCCTTAGGGGTTCCGGGAGGAAGAAAGAAAAATGGCCTTGTGGCTCACCTGATTATGGTGCTGGCGGGGGGAGGTGCGGACCGGGTTGGTCAGAGGCCTGACACATGGTACAAGTGGAGGTAGTCCTCCCTTCCCACTTCCCTGCCCGGGGTAATCTGAGGCAGGATGGGGGCTGAGGACCGCGACAGGATTCGTGCCCCCCACCACGTCCCCAGTGGTGAGTTGCGGAGACAAAGGGGCGTGTGCATGAAAAAATATAAATAAATAAATAAAAAAAATTCCTAGCTGGCAGGTAGGCCGTGATGCTACTGACTTCAAAATAGTTAATCTATTTTAAACTATGTGCCCCACTTCAGACTATAAAGTAAGAGATAGGAGAGCTGAAACCTGAGAGTTGTGAGCTGACTTGAGCTGGGCAGAGGCTGGGCTGAGGATCGCTTCCTGATGGAGCTATATGCCTCTTTACATTTAAGGCTATTTTTACTCTGAATTGTATACACATACTTTGTCTGTTCCCATTTGGTTTGATTTCTTCAGTTATTTTTCAGTATTAATGACCGCTTTGAGCCAGCTAATGTTACTGGCAGGTAAAGCTTTTGAGAATCTTTGTCAGCCCCAGGATCCCCACAAATCTTTTATTACTTCAGTAATTATTTTAGTTCTTAGGCACCAACAGGTGTAGCCTGTAAACATCTATTGTGGTCATATAAACTCTTTTCTGCATTTCGGTCGAGTTTTGTGTGAGGTAATTTGCCTTGTGTCATTTTGCATGGGTGATGTGCTGTGCATCAAGGCAGACAGAAAGCAGACTGCTGTGACAGCAGCCAAAATACCTGCTGCGCCCCGAAAACAGTATATCCCAGGATCCAGTGTTGTGGTCAGAATAGTGACTGGCAGCTCCATCAGCAGCTCACAGCTGCAGAAGACAAATAAGAAAACACTCCACGGGAGTCCACACTTGCTGCTGAGGCAGTCTTTTGACTGCGGCTCTATATCACCATCATGTCCTGACTCCTGACCCACCCCAAGATTTAGACGACCGTGAAGCTGAACTTCAGAAGCCAAGTAATTGGGGCTGTACAAGAATAAGTAGCATATAAGTTTCATTTGACTCCTTCTGAGGTGAAAGCACTGTGTGCGGAGTGGAGATGTCCTGGAGCTCGTTCACCCAGGAGACTGCAGCGGCTGTCATAATAAAGCTTAATTGTGTTTATTCCAGATTGATTAACATCTAAACCCTGCTTCTGCCAGTAATATTAAGGTGAAAGAGTTAAAATAAATATCCCCCACAAATATGTATATTGTTTTGTAATTTCTTTTTCTCCCACACCCGGCACTGTCACCCCACCTAGCCCACCAAGTCCCACAGTCCCAGAGGAGGACCTCCCCCACAGAATCTTGGCTTACCCTCGAGGCAGAGATGAAGTGGGAGGGGCCCACCAGCTTAGACCCCCCCCCCGCAGCTGTACCTTTGTCCTCGCCGGGGTCCATCAATAAGTCCGCAGAGCCAGTGGGCAGAGGCCAATGCTCCAACCTCCTTGTTGGTGTTGCACCGGGCCGACATTTTTCTTGTATGCCCCCCGGAGACGCGATGTGCACTGACACCAAGGCAAAAGCCAGCATCCATCATGCTCCACCCCCTTCATACGGCATGGGCATGCCGATCCTCTAGCCACCGCAAGAGGCCGATCATGCACCGAGCCATGGCTCCCCCCACTCCCTGGAGGAGACGAGCAGTCCTGGGATGCCCAAGCCTCCTTCCCCCAGCTGGCCCTCCGACAACCTGAGCCTGTTCCTGAACCTGGGTTGCCAGCGTCACAAGTGGTAGCGCTACTTCTGCACCGGTGGGTTGGCCAAAAATACTTTTGTTAACAATAATGTCATAGAGGCTTGTTGTCACATTAGTATGCTAAGAAATCCTTCTGGCAGCATTTCCTACTGGGATCTTCTGTTACTGTATGCTGTATCCACCACCTCTGGGTTTCTCCCATTTAAACCTTTTAAAGGACAAGTAGATCATCAATGTTATGGTTCCATTATATCACAAACACTCCTGTGTAAACACAGACTGTGGGATGCTGAGTTAATTTATTTTAGTTGGCACGTTTGGTATGCACATGCATATTGTTTTTGTCATGTTTAAAAGTTCTTCCAATATGCAAACAGATGTTCCAAAGAGCAAAGCCAATACTTGGCTCACAAAATGTAGCCGATGTGCTAGGCAATTATATCATCATAGCGAATCTGCTCTGCTTCTTGCACTAAAAGCTATGGGCACTGTTTTAAAATGCTACATATTAGCGCTACGTATACATATCAGCATACTGTATGTATTGGT
The DNA here is from genome assembly GCA_016271365.2 of Neoceratodus forsteri. Lineage (NCBI taxonomy): Eukaryota > Metazoa > Chordata > Ceratodontiformes > Ceratodontidae > Neoceratodus > Neoceratodus forsteri. The sequence continues at coordinate 332,484,843 of CM057456.1, read as the reverse complement.
AGTTAGCTTGAGCACCAGAGTCAGGTACACAAGCCAAGTATCGATACGTATACTGATATTTACGTGCATACTAAAGGTAACAACTAAAATAATTTAACTCACCATCCCCCAGTCTATGTTTACACGGGAGCGTTTGAGGTATAATGAAACCATAACATTGATGGTATGGTTTACTTGTCCTTTATTATATTGACATACCTCAGCACCAGCTGTTCTGAAAATGTATCTTCTTATACATACAAACATGAGAAACTGCCAGCAGAAACAGGCTGTAATGGTCTATTGAGTCTGCTCAAGTGTGCAGTTCAGTTAGTTACCTGGACTGCCCCTCCTCCCCAACTTCTCCTGGCGTCATCCCCCACTAACCTGTTCCCCCTCCCCTATTCGTTTCCCAGTATTACCTCCTTCAGTCCCAATCCTCTTCTTCACTCTATCCCACCCCCCCCTTGAAACTGGTCACCATCTTTGCTGCCACCACCTCCTCCAGTAACTCATTCCACCCCTTCACCACCATTTCAGTGAAAAAGTGCCTCCTAACTTCCTTCTTGAATCCAGCCCCCACCAATTTCAGGCTATGCCTCCTTGTTGTACCCTCCTTTCTTAAATTAAAAATACCCTCTGTACCAACCCTGTTTATGCCCCTGTGGTACTTGAATGTTTCAATCATATCCCCCTCTCCTTTCTGCCCTCCAAAAGAATACATGTTCAGCACCCTCAGCCTCTCCTCATATGTTCTGTCCCCATGCCCTTGATTATTTTGGTTGCCCTCCGCTGGATTCCCTCCAGTAGTTTGATATCCTTCTTCAGGTAAGGGCACCAGAACTGAACATAGTATTCCAGGTGTGGTCTCACCAGTGACCTGTACAGTGGCAAAATAACTTCTTCCCTCCTAGAGGTATTTCCCCTGGCAATGCAGTCCAGCATTTTATTTGCTTTGGCTGCTGCCTTTCAGCACTGTGCTGTGTGCTTCATATCACCCCTGACCATTACTCCCAGGTCCTTTTCCTCCTCCTCCGATTCTGTCACCTGTATTCCCCCCAGCCAGTAACTGGTCTTTGGGTTTCTGGCTCCCATGTGCATTACCATATAGCGCTATGGTTTAGGGCACTGAGCTGCACACCTGGAGACCTGGGTTTGATTCCCACAGCCCCCACTTGCATACTGTGCGACTCTGAGCAAGTCATTTAACTTCATTGTGCTCCCAGGTTGTGCCTGGAAACAAGCTTTGGCTTAGTGTGGTTAAATAATTCCTCCCCCCCTTACATTTCATAGCATTAAAGCCCAGCTGCCAGATGCCTGACCATTTCTCCAGCTTAGCTAGGTCCTCCCTTAATTCCTGTCTCCCCTTCTCTGTGTCCACCCTCAAACAGAGCTTGGTATCATCTGCAAAAAGGCAGACCTTGCTTTTTACCCCCTCTACTATGTCACCAATAAATATGTTGAACAGCACAGGACCGAGTACTGAACCCTGTGGTACCCCACTAGTTACAGGCCTAGGTCTGGACAGTTCCCCTCGTACCACCACTCTCTGGTTCCTGTCCATTAGCCAACTCTTGACCCACCCCACCATTTTGTCCCCCACTCTCAGGTCCCCCAGCTTGCTGATCAGCCTGCCATATGGCACTGAGTCGAACGCCTTGCTGAAGTCCAGGTACAGTACGTCTACCACCTGCCCCCGTCCAGAGACCTCGTCACCCAGTCGAAGAAGTCTATCATACTTGTTTGACAAGACCACCCCCTGACAACCTCATGCTGCCTGTCATCCTGGAGACCATATTCTTCAGGGAAGAACACCAGCTTTTCTTTTAGAATGGCCTCCATTAACTTCCCCACTGTGGAGGTTAGGTCTACTGGCCTGTAGTTACCTGGCTCGTCCCTGGGTCCACTGTTGTGGAAGGGTACCACATGAGCTGTTCTCCAGTCCTGTTGCACACACCCTTTCTCCAGCAAGGTGTTAAATATGTCTGTCAGTGTGGCTGCCAACCAATACCTCCACCAGTTCCCTTAGAACCCTCGAGTGTACCCATCTGGGCCAGGTGCCTCGTCCACCCTCAGTTCCTTTAGCCCTCTTAAGACCCTGTCTACCCCAATCTCCCCCTCATACTCCTTCCCCCTTCAAGGATCCTCCCAATTTTCCACTGTGGCATAGGGCCGGCCGTTTCCTTGGTGAAGACTGAGCAAAAGTACTTGTTTAGTGCCTCCGCTTTCTCCTCCCCTTTTCTTCCCATCCTCCCTCCCTCTTTATCCTGACTATCCCATTCCTTCTGCTGCTTCTCTCCTTAATGTACCAGAAGAAGTCCTTCTCCCCTTCCTTAATCCCCTGCACCAGCCTTAGTTCTTTCACAGCCTTGGCTGCCCAGACCTCTCTCCCTGCCTCTCGGGATTTCATAGTGTATACCTCTCTATCCTCCTCCTTAGAGGTATGCTTGTACTTCAGGAAGGCCGCCCTCTTTTCCTTTATCATTTCAGCCACCTTTCTGCTATACCAGCTAGGCCTCTTGGTTCTGGAATTCTTTCGGTCCCTTGTACAGGTGTTGGTGGCCTTGATTAACTCCATCTTAATGATGGTCCATTTCTGATCTGCATCCATCTCTGGTCGGAGCTTTGCCAGGTGCTTCTGTACTATGCTCCCCATCCTATTGAAGTCTGCCTTCCCAAAGTCCACCACCTTTGTTTTTGTCATGGCTGCTTCCTTCCCCATGTAGATGGAAAACCACATTGTGCAGTGGCCACTGCCTGCAAGGGGTTCCCTCACCTCCACATCCCGGAAGTTCTCTCCATCTGACAGTACTAGATCTAGTATGGCCTTCTCCCTTGTTAGCTCTGTGACTCCCTGCATCAGGAAACAGTCCTGGGCAGCATCCAGGAGGACCTGTTCCCTGCTACAGGAGGTAGCTTGTGTGCTCCAGTCTACTCTAGGTAGGTTGAAGTCTCCTAGTATTACAGTGTTTCCTTTACCTCCTATACTCCTGATCTGATCCCCTAGCTCCCTGTCCTACTCTATTGCCTGTGAAGGTGGTCTGTACACCACCACCACATGGATCCTTCTCCCAGTGGTGTTCTGTAGTACCATCCACAGGGCTTTGACATGTCCCTTCTCCCTGTTGCACATTATCCCTTCCCTTACGTACAGTGCCATTCATCCTCACCTCTCCTTTGCTCTGTCCTTCCTATGCAGTTGGTATCCAGGGATCTTGAGGTCTCAGTCATGGTGCTGGGATGCCCATGTCTCCATGATGGCAGCTATGTCCACGTCCCCCTCTGCCACCATCGCCTGTTGGTCTGCTGCCTTGTTGGTCAGGCTCCTTGCATTCAGGGACACCACTTTCCAATGTGACCCCTGTCCCTCTTTGCTCTTATTCCTTTTGTGCCTTTCTTCCCCCCCAGTCTCTCATAACTCTTCCCCTTGCTCCCCCCTTCCCTTTTTATTTCCTTCTGAGAGGGAGGCCCGGGGGCCCCCCTCACCTGGTGCCTAGTGCCTTGCCCTCTGCTGCCCCCCCTTTCAGTTTAAATTTAGCCTGTCCAAGTACCTTTCCAGGTTGCCTTTCAGGACCCTTGTGCCCTCCTTACTTAGATGCAGCCTGTCTGGTGGATATAAGTACTCACTGTTCCATGTCTTACCCCACTCTCCCACCAGCCCATACCCATTTGTTTCGTACCATCCTCCCAGCCATGAGCTGAATTCCTCAATCCTCATCTTTCTTGCAGAGCTGTCCCTCAGGACTGGAAGCACCTCTAAGAAGGCTACTGATTGTCCAAACCCACTTCAGATTTTTTCTAGCTCAGTGAACCTTTCTTGTACCACCTTCTCCTCACAGCCTGCCAGATCACTGGTGCCCAAATGCACCACAATGTGAGACTTCCCCTGCTCCACACATTTTGGTATAACTGCCCCCACCCTCCTCCCTGCTATCATGCCTGGCATGCACTCCGCCCTCCTTTTGCTATTCCCTGTATCCCTGTTACCCCATCTTAACCCCTTTAGAATGTATACACTTGTATGATACTTATGTGGCTCCATTTCTGTATCAGTTCCATATAAGCGTTTTTAACAGTCTTAACACTAAATACTAATTCAATCACACATGAGCACTGGTCTGATGTTACTGTGACTTTCCATGATTATTAACAGTCTCTCTACTTCCTCTCATTATTTTATCCTAGCCCATGCAACTCACATCTCCCTGTGAATAGCACAGCTACAACAGTGGCACACTCGCTTTACAGCTACACGATTCTAGCAATTCACTGTATGACTACACACTCACTTGCAGCTAGCAATTAACAGAATTTCCATATGGAAGGCTTTATTTCTAAAAGTGGGTGCTGGTTAACACTCTTTCACTCACATCACTTACATTAAACTCATATCTTATGTTGCAATACACCCTGCTTACATACTAAGGTTCATACTAAGGTTGATTAGAGAGCGAGAAGGCCGAAGCCCATAATGCTCCTATACTAAACCAGAGAAAAATAAGTCAGCTTGTATCCCACATTAATTAATGTATCCAATCGATACTGAAATATACTTTTGGACTCACTAATGACCACATGAAGTGGCAGTTTGTTCCAAGTTCCAATCACTCTGATGGTATAAAAATATTTCCTATGAGTATGGAGAAATGGCTTTCTAATCAGTTGCAGAGGGTGACCCCTAATCTCATGTGAACAGTTGTTAAATTCCAGGCCCATTTCACACATCAAATATGGATCTTGAATAATGTCATATGGAAACATGAGATTGCCTCTAAGGCGTCGGATGGAAAGGAGCATGAGTTTAAGAGAGTCTAGCCTCTCACAGTATGTCACCTTTTCAAATCCTGAGATTCTTTTCGTAAATTTCCTTTGGACATCTTCTAGCAGGTGACATTCTGATTTTTTATACGGGTTCCAAAGCTGGGAAGCATATTCCAGATGAGGCCTGACATATACTTTAAACAAAGGCAACAGCACATCTTTGATTTCTGGATCTAATATTCCGAAGAACAGACCAAATCAACTTATTTGATGTATTTATAATATCGTGTATATGTCTATTGTGTGATAAATCATCAGAAATTGTAATTCCCAAATCCTTTTCATCTGATGTTTGAATTAGCATTGCCCCAGCTAATAAATATTGGTGGTGTATGTTGGTAGGACCCAGGTGCATAATTTCACACTTCGAAATATTCAATCTCATTCCCCATCTGTTCACCCAATCAGTAATATTGTCTAGATCTTTCTGAAGAATTAGTGCATCAGAGATCGATGCACAGGATTCCCCTATTTTAATATCATCTGCATACTTAGTAGTAATGGATAAACATTCCATTGTCAAATCAGCGATGAACAGTTGAAAAAGGCAAGGCCCCAAAACGGATCCTTGTGGTGCACCACTTGACACTGAACAATTATCTGATTTATAACCATTAATTATGACTTGCTGAGTCCCATTACATAGCCAATTGGTTAGGCAATTGACAAGACAAAAATTTATGTTTAGTTTATGAAGTTTTTGTATTAAAGCCCAGTGCGGCATAACATCAAAGGCTTTACTGAAGTCTATGAAAATAATATCACAGGGGTTTCTCTTATCTAAGAAGGAAGTAATGTTTTCATAGAAACACATCAAGTTGGTAATACAACTCCAACCACTTCTAAAACTGTGTTGCTCAGAATCACATCTATTAAGAATTGGTGCAATCATGTCTTTTATAAGACTCTCACGAATCTTGTAAATTTAAGATGTCAGACTTATGGGTTGTTAGTTCCCCCACATGTTCTTTGGACCTTTTTTTGTAAATGGGAATGACACTGGCTTCTTTCCAATCTTGTGGGACAAAGCCTTCGGCAAGAAAATAATCCAACATTATTTTCATTGGTTCCGCTAGGATATCTGCCAGTAGAAATAATAAATGCCCTGGTATATTATCAGGCCCTGGGCTGTATTTACCCTTTTGAGCCAAAAGTTTATTGTAAATTACATCTTTAGACAATGTAATGGTTGCATCACTACTAGTGACAAGTGGATTCAGAGTAGGGTTATCATCTGGTTTATTAGTAAAAATTTTACAAAATTCAGTATTTAGCAAGTCAGCCATAACTTTTGAATCATGAATAAGGGTGTTATGTAGTAGAAGCCTTACATAGAAACATAGAAACATAGACTTTGACGGCAGATAAGGACCACTAGGCCCATCTAGTCTGCCCATTTCCCTACCTACAGGATAGGCCGCAGATCCTATTTAACCAACAGCCTATATCTTCCTGCCCCCCACAAGAATTGCCTTATGTCTGTCCCATGCATTCTTGAATTCTCCCACAGTTTTAGACTCCACAACTTCCTCAGGAAGGCTGTTCCATGCATCCACTACCCTCTCTGTGAAATAATACTTCCTCACATTGCCCCTGAACCGCCCTCCTTCTATCTTTAAATTGTGTCCTCTTGTTCTTGCAAGTCTCTTTTTCTGAAAGATGCTACCCTCTTGGACTTTGTTGATTCCCTTGAGGTACTTGAAAGTTTCTATCATGTCCCCCCTCTCCCTTCTTTCCTCAAGGGTATGCATATTAAGTCCTTTAGTCTCTCCTCATACGGCTTCTCTTGTAGACCCTGCACCATTTTAGTTGCCCTCCTGACTGCCTCTATCCTGTCTATGTCCTTGTGGAGATGGGGTCTCCAGAACTGGACACAGTATTCCGATGGGGTCTCACCAACTGTCTGTACAGAGGATAACAACTTCCTGTTTTCTGCTGATGATGCCTCTCCTATACATCCCAGTATACCCCGCCCTCCCTACTGCCTTCTCACATTGCTTGCTAACCTTAAGGTCATCTGATATGATTACCCCAGGTCCCTTTCCTGTTTTGTTGTTGTTGTTACCTCCCACCCATTGTGTATTCTTCCCCTGGGTTCTTGTTTCCCAGGTGCATTATTTGCACTTTTGCATTGAATCCTAGCTGCCATCGTCTGACCATTCCTCCAACCTTGCCAAGTCCCTTTTCATCCTTTCCACGCCTCCTTGTGTATCAACCCTGTTGCGGATCTTTGTGTCATCTGCAAAAGGCATCACTTTTCCTTCGGTCCCTCTGCAATGCCACTGATGAAGACATTAAAAGGACTGGACCAATACTGAACCCTCTTGGTACCCCACTAGTAACGCCCTTTCTTCAGAGTGGACTCCATTTACAATTACCTTCTGCATCCTGTTGTCCAGCCAATGTTTTACCAGGCTACCACCCTGTGGGACCCACTCCCAGGCTGGTTAATTTGACTAATAATCTTTTGTGTGGACTGTGTCAAATGCTTGCTAAAGTCTAGGTAGGCCATGTCCACAGCCCTCCCTGGTCTACTACTTTGGTCACCCAGTCAAAGAAATCTATTAGATCTGCCTGACATGACCTTCCGCTGTGAACCCATGCTGCCTTGGATCCTGTGCTCCACTGACCTCTAGGTACTCAACTATTCTTTCATTCAGAAGTGACTCCATCACTTTCCGTACCACAGAGGTCAGACTGACAGGTCTGTAGTTTCCTGCCTCTGTCTTGGTCCCACTTTTGTGAAGGGAATCACATCCGCTTCTTCCTCCAGTCCCTCGGCACCACACCATCCTCCCATGATTTATTAAAAGAGTAGCCAGTGGTTTCACTAGTTCCTTCCTTAATTCTTTTAGAATTCTGGGGTGAATTCCATCAGGCCCCCATTGCTTTGTCCACCTTCAGTTTTAGGAGTTCTTGCAGAACCCTTCTGTGAAAGGACTGGGATCGACCCCCCTATCAAGAGTGCTTCTGTTAATTGGATTAGGCACTTCCCCCTCCTCTTTTGTGAATACTGAGCAGAAATATTCGTTCAGTATTCCTGCTTTTTCACTGTCCCCCTCTGCCCACCCACCGTTTATTCTATTCAGCCTCACTATCCCCTCCCTTTGTCTTTCTACGCTCACTGATGTACCTATAAAGGTTTTATCCCCTTCTTAACTGAGTTGGCTATCTTTTCCTCAGTTTGGCCTTTGCTATTCTGACTTCCTCCTGCTTCTTTCTGCCTTAACTGGTACAGCTCTCTGTCCTGCCTTCTGTGTTTCCTTATACTTCTGGAATGCTATCTTTTCTTCCTGACTTTCACAGCCACCTCTCTTGAGAACCATAGTGGCTTTTTTCTTTCGCTTTGATTTGTTTATTTGCTTCACACAAAGGCTTGTTGCCTCTGTGATGGCAGTTTTGATAATTCCCCATCGTTGCTCCACACCTCCTTCTAGCCTGTTTGCTAGTGCTTTTCTGAGGCACTCTCCCATCTTGCCAAAGTCAGCCCTCCCTAAAGTCCAGTACCCTCACTTTTGTATGGCTTGGACTCTGTAGCTGAGTTTAACGTGAACCACACTGTTTGATGGTCACTTGTCCCCAGATGGCAACCCACTTCTAGATCTGAGATCCTCTCACTGCCCCCATTTGAGAGTACGAGGTCTAAGATTGCTCCCTCATGAGTGGGTTCCGAAACTAGCTGTCTAATGCCTGCCACCTGTAGGGTGTCAAGAATGGCCCTGTTCTTGGATGTGGCTGCAGCAAATGTGCTCCAGTTAACATCTGGCATATTCAGGTCTCCCATCAACAGTATCTCCCCTTTCTCTGCCATTCTAAGAATGCCTTCCATCATATCCTTGTCCATTCCTTCCCCTGACATGGGGTCTGTACACAACCCTGGCGGATTTGGTGCCTATCCAGTCTCCAAGGTGACCCACAGTGCCTCCTCTCCTCCCGTTACTCTTTGTTCAGTTGCTTTTATCCCTTCCTTTACATGAGAGCTATCCTCCCCCTCTTCTCCCCTGCCTGTCTCTCCTGTAGGTTATGTACCCTGGTATGTTAACATCCCAGTCATGGTTCTCTGTGTACCATGTTTCTGTGACTGCTACGATATCCAGGCATCCCTCTTCCATTAAGGCCACCAGCTCAGGGAGCTTGTTGCCCAGACTACGGGCATTGGTACTCATTACCCTCCATTTCCTGATGGCCTTACCCCCTTTTGCCCCATCCCTGTCCTTCTTGCCTTTGTCACTTTCTCCATTTACCCCTGCCCTTCTCCCAATCGACACCTCCATGTTGGTGTTTGCCACACTTACTACCGTGATTGTTTGGGGGGGGCTAGGATTTTCCTGCTCCTTTCCAGTGCCTCCCCCCTTGGCTAGTTTAAAAGCTTCACAATGAAGCATTTAAACTATCACCTAGGATCCTGGTTCCCTCCCGGACAGATGCAGCCCATCATGCCAGTATAGGCTTGCATCACTCCAGGTGGACCCCAGTCCCCAATGAAGCCAAATCCCTGAGCTCCACATCAGTTTTTCAACCACTGATTGAATCCCATGGTGGAACACCTAGCCTCTCCTATGCCATAGATGGGTAGCACCCTCCGAGAAGGTTACCGTGGTGCTACTTGACTAAGGCCCTCCCCAATTCCACAAACTCTTCCTGCACTTCTCTAATCCTTTCTTAGCCAGGTCATTTGTCCCTAAGTGGACAATGACATCCAGCCCTCCTGTGCAGCTGCTCTGGCAATCTGAGGATTCGCTCCTGTCCCTCAAGCCATGGCGCCAGGCAGGCACCTTACCTCCCTCTCCCTTCCTTGCCCAGTTCTACCTTCCCTAACAATGGAGTCCCCACCAGGAGTTGTTTCCTTCCCTGGAGGGTCTCCTCCACCCTCCTGTGGGTCTCCTTTGTGGAGGTTCCTGCATCCTCCTTGGTCTCCACTGTAGGTGCTTCCATAGAGGAACCACACTTTGCCAGAATGGCATAGGAATTGTGGAGAGGTACAACTGGAGGGATGTGCCTCTGTTCCACCACCCTCACCCTCCCTGAGCCCACTGTGGTCCAACTGCTCCTCTTTCTTGGCAACCTCTGAGGCAACGGCAGTGGCACTGGTGGTCCCTAGATGGAAGAGGAGGTCCCACAAATCCTGGCCAACTCAGCCTGGAGATGAGCAACCTCCTCCCTCAGCCCAGAGAGGTGCCTGCAGATAGATAACACCGCATCCTCCAGAACATCTCCCGGAAGACTGCTGCTCCACAGCCACTGCACTGCACCACTCCAATCATGTCTTATTTCTGGCCCCTTAACTGTTTGCAATCCTTACTCTTTCCTCTGTTTTTTTTCCTTTCTCCTTACTTTCTGCCTATGTGCCCTTTAAGCTCCTGATTGTCCTGTTCTGAGACAAGAATATCCTGTATTTCTCAGTAGACCGCTTACTTGTTCAGAGGCAGACCTCCAGCAGCTAGAGGGGGCCGGAGAGCTACTGTTGCCCTTCTAGGATGGTGGGTCCTTGGTGGTTCTGTGATCACTCACTTCCTGCCCCTAAACAGGAAGTTCCTGTTGTCAGTCAAATCCTGTGCCTATAAAAATAGAGCTAGCTTTGGGTGGGGGGGTGGAGGGGAAGGAAGGAGGGCAATATAGTCCCAGTAGAGAAGTTCAGTCACACAGCAGTCCTTTCTCCTGGAGTCTTCTGCTAAGCTATTAGCAGAATCTTTCTAAGGCAGTCTTTAAATGTAGCTTCCTTCTAGCTAAGCCACTCCCCCTACTTACCAGATCTTTCTACAAGTAATTTAAACCTCACAACAGTTAAGTCCTTTCAGTCACCTGAGATTTACACCTAGATGACTTTTCAGTTACCCATTCAGTTCAGTTAACCCAAACACACACTTTTTGTTTTGTTTTGTATGTTAGTTTTTTTACCCTAAATTAAAGGTCTAAATACAAAAGTTCTTCTACTTTAGTCCCAGCAGAGAAGTTCAGTCACACAGCAGTCCTTTCTCCTGGAGTCTTCTGCCAAGCTATTAGCAGAATCTTTCTAAGGCAGTCTTTAAATGTAGCTTCCTTCTAGCTAAGCCACTCCCCCTACTTACCAGATCTTTCTACAAGTAATTTAAACCTCACAACAGTTAAGTCCTTTCAGTCACCTGAGATTTACACCTAGATGACTTTTCAGTTACCCATTCAGTTCAGTTAACCCAAACACACACTTTTTTTTGTTTTGTTTTGTATGTTAGTTTTTTTTACCCTAAATTAAAGGTCTAAATACAAAAGTTCTTCTACTTTAGTCCCAGCAGAGAAGTTCAGTCACACAGCAGTCCTTTCTCCTGGAGTCTTCTGCCAAGCTACTTAACATTTTGGTTTTTTAAGGAGTTTATATAAGAATAAAATTAGTTATTGTTAGTTTTTTTTTTTTGCATTTCTTGCTAGATTATATTCCCACTAAGATTTTACTTTTCTAATTATACATTTGCCTTTTTTTTTGAATAGATTATAGGACTCCCAGAGCAGTGGGGACCTGTTTTTTTGAAAAGCATTATATTTTTGTTTCTTTTTTGATTAGTCTTTTTAAAGTCTGATTCATCCATTTTGGTTGGGGATCTTTGGCTTAGATGGAATGTACAAATCTCTTAAATGATAAATGATGTTTCTGAAAGTTTCCCAACAAAATTGGGGAGAGGAATGTAACAGTACTGTCTCCCAATTTAAATCTTTAACTGCATGCCTTATATCAATTAAGTTGGCTTTATTATATAAGTATACAATTGTTGAATTGGGGTTATAAACATAAACTTTTTTAATACTGAAAGTAATGGTGTTATGATCACTATTCCTATGGGGTCACTGATTTTAAGGTTGTCAATTGTTAAATCATCATCTAATAAAATAAGATCTAATACATTGTCATCTCTTGTTGGAGCCAGAACACTTTGGCTTGGATATTCAAAGGGGGCTGCACAATGCGCAACCCCCCCAATGCGCCCTGGCGTGATATTCAAAGGAGCAGGTTGCACGGCGCAACCCTTGATGCGCCGTGGCGCATTGGTAATGTATGCAGTGCAGATGCAGGGGGCATGCCCATGCATATGTGGCACATCCTGATATTCAGCCCGGGATGTGCGGCGCATATGCTGGTGCAACCCCTACATGCGCCGCACACTGGTGCTCAAAGTTGAGCCGAATAAAACAGGTTCAAATGCTGGGCACCCACAGGCAGGTGGCCATATTGCAAGGCACAACACAACAGCCACCAGCCTTGGGTGGCCACCCGTCCAGCAGGAACACCATCCACAAGCACCCTGACCCTCCCTGATAGTCTAGTGGCCCCCCTCCCCATATGCCCGATTGCAGGCTGTAGTAATACGAAAGATTTACCTGGTGGTTTAGTGGTACCCCCCTCCCCATCTACCCACAGAGGACCCCCAGCCACCCAGCACCCCCCATCATTGGCGGGTGGCAGCACCCTGACCGCATACTGTCCGGCTGCCCACCAAATGACAGCGTACAGTAGGATCTGTACGCCTATTGGTCCACAGTGTGGAACAATGGGCTTGCAGATCATACTGTACTACACAGGACCAGATATGTGAATGAATGTGCAGTTTGTGTGCCAACCTTGCCATATTCAGTGGTGCTGAAACATGGCACATCACTGTTGAATATCGCCTGGTCCTGGCCCAGGTGCAGCCCAGTTGTGCTGTGCCCAGGCTTGTGCCACTGCCTTGCTCAGTCTGAATATCCAGCCCCTGGTTTTCGTCCCAATTGGGAACATGAGTTTAATCATTTTTTTTCCCAGGCTACTATTTGCTGTACAATTAGACCAATCAATTTCACCCAAATTAAAATCCCCAGTAATAACAGTGTTTCCCAAAGCTTTTGCCATCTCTGTTTCATACAGAATAGCTTCTAAAACGTCCACCATTGAATTAGGTGGGTGATAACAAGAGTCAATAATTAGATAGTCAGATGCTGAAAGGATCACCTTAACCCAAATGGTTTCAATTTTAGTGTTATGACTTTTTATATAATTTGAAATGTCAATTGAATTTAAACTGCTGTTAATATACAGGGCAACACCACCACCTTTCCTATTCTGTCTATTGAGTTTATATGAAGTGAAACCAGGCATATTAGTATCCCAAGATGATTTATTATCACCCCAGGTTTCACATATTGAGATGACATCAGTTTTCTGTTGATGAAGTCTGCACTTTAATTCATCTAATTTGTAGTTCAAACATCTTGCATTGAAACTTAAACAATGTAATTGGTGATGTATAACAGTACCATTAGAAGCTGGTTTATGTGACGAGATACCCAAGGACCACCACCCTCACTAATTAGTTTAAACGATTGTTGATGACTGGTAACAACTGTTTTCCTAACATAGCATTATCCCGCTTGCTCAGATGCAAACCATCAGAGTAATATAACTGATCATGAGTATAAAAATCTTCCCAATGTGTGATACAAGTTAAATCTTGGTGTATACGCCATTTTCAAAGCCATTCATTTATGGCTTTTATTTTCCTATTAAGGACTGGTGAAAAATGAGGGATGGGTAAAATTTCAGACACGCACAGATCACAACCAAGATCATTTAATTTATTAGTTAAATCAATGAAGTCCCTTTTAATTACTTGAATTGGATCATGAAGAATGTTATTTGCTCCAATGTGCATCACAACAATGGGATTAGTATCACAATCTTTAAAACTTGCACTGATATATAATAAAAAATTAATTGCCAGCTGAGATGGAGTGTAAAGCAATATAGTGAACTTTTAGAACTGTGAAGCTGTAAAGCAGTAAAACGAGTGTGCAGCCAGTGAACTGTTAGAATTGTCAAACTAAGAGAGAGGATTGCCATGCAAGATTTGAGCAGACGCCCAGTAGAGAAGACTGGGAGTCAGAGGTAGCATGGACTGATAAGTTTTTTTTCTTAGCCAGTCCTCTGCTTATTTCAGATCTTTCATCTCCTTCCATACTGTCCAGAGTCCTCAGTAATCCCCTCCCTAGTCCTCAGTACCATCCCCCAACTGCTGGCCCTTTTGGTGGGGAGTAATGCACTGTCTGTGGGAGAGTGTAAGCCCTGATGTGCCTCTCCCACTGGCTTTTCTAATGGGGAGGGCTGTCTGTGTTTCTCATCTTGTGAGGAGGTCTTTTTGCTTGCCCCTTTAATTAGGAGTGCACCTCTTTTGTGAGTGAACTGCTACCTGTCCCTGTTATCATGATTTGTTCATTCCTGAGCCTGTGATCGGGAGGTGTACCACCTGCAAAGCTTGTTCTGCTGCCGAGATGGAGCCACTGTTGCTGCGCTGCTGCAGCTGGGCTGGGGCGAGGATCGCCACTCTGCTGCTGCCACTCCCCAATGCCACCAAGCATGTCCAGAGGAACCACAGAACCAAGCAGGTACCAGGGCATGGTGAGAGGCATTGGGATCGAAGCTGCAGGAATGAGCCACTGGGGGTGGTGTCCATGACTGTCATACTAATGGAGTGTCAAATTTATCTTGGCACCACCTCAAAATTCAGGGCATGCATGCAAAATGCAGAGAAAAGTACTGGATGGAATTGCAGGGCTGGTAAATTTTGCACAAGGAGTTACTGACCACCCCACCTTGATCTCACTGTTCCCCACCCCATCAATATGACAGTCACAGCTCCCCCCCCCCCCGAGGTTCTAGGGATGCAGAAAATTAGCAATTCTGTTGGCCCCTTTCTTATACATAGCATGGTAACCCTAGACATTGTGGCAAGCATCTAGGTCCTGTACTTTTGAACAGAGAGCCCTGTTAGAATCAGCAAATGTTGTATTTGTTGGTGGTGAGGGTCATTCAACAATATCATCTCAGTCACTGTCAGCAGGGGGTATAAACAACCAATGTTATTACTACCCTCCCTCCTCCACTCCCCATTCAGTACAGTTAAGTAACTGTTTAGGTTTGGTTCAACAGCATTGGATTAGTCCTGGGGGTATCACAGTGTAGTTAACAGTCTGGCATCTCTCCTTCAGTACTGTTAATAGGAGAGGTGCCCACCATGGAGGAAGGGTATTTGATCAGGCAGTACTGGGAGCAGAAGGTGCCCACCTTAATGTACACTGAAACAAGTTAAAAAGTTCAGAGTTTGTGTGTTGTCAGGTATGCTTGTTGTCGGTATTTGCATAAAATTGTGTGTTTGTACTGTGTATCATCTACATGCACATTGTTTAACATGCATGTCCTACGATACAGAATTATACATTCATGCTTTCTAAGTCTTATTGCTTACAACTGCACTAAACATAAGTTTCAAGAAAAAATGCACACCCATAACTTGGAGCTACTCAGTATCATTGGTACTTTGATTTTATGTGTTTTGGTGTGTAAAAAAGTTTATGTAGATATTGTTGCTGTAGTTCCCATATGTCTTTCCATTCCCTAGTGGATGTATCCATATCTAATATAGCTGACCAGTAACTAATCATTTCTACAGATGTGCCTGTAGAGTCTAAAAAAAAAAAAGAAGGAATAAAAGGATGAGAATCTGGATGTTGTGGATGTTATAGCCAAGAAGTTCAGATACTTTTTATTTGAGCAGAAAAACTTTTAATTTCTATTGAATATCTTAGTGGCTGATTTTTTTTTAATAGTTAAAAAAAAGTGTTCTCATCTGTAGTATCCATGCTTATCTTCTCTTGTAAATATTGTATGTCTAACCATTTACCATCTTTCCAAATATATTTTACAATATTTATTCCAGCTGCTTCCCATGTACTATTTTGCAGTGGTGATTTTTTTCATGTAGAATATTTGTATTGCCCCAAATAGGTTCTATATATTTATACAGGGGATTTATACAGTTTGAGGGACACTGAAGCTGTTTGACTGTTCCATAGGGTATTTCATTATTTGTTTTTTAAATAGATTACCTTTTTCTTTAAAAGTATAATAGACTGAATATTGATATTAGGGTTTAGCAGTATCTCTTTTCTGTGTTAACCCATTCTATTATATAAGATGCTTTGGGTTCTGCTAGAAGGCATTTGGTGTATTGTATAGCTCTACAAGACAGATAATACAAATAAAGATCCAGTAGCTTTAATCACCCTCTTCCTTTTGTCCTTGTTAATTTACAGTATATTTGCCTTCGCATTTTGTAGGCCTAGATGAACCTGCTGACTTTGAAGCAATAAAAAACAAGCTTTGTGATTAAAGTCAGGACTCCTAATTAGGCAATAAAGGACTTTCGGTAATAACAACATTTTAATTGAGTCTGTTCTCCCCTACAAATTCAAAAGTTGCTTAGTCCATTTGTTCGTGTCTTTGCCAAGGAACCCCTTAAAGTTTTTATGTTTGTTATGACAATGTTTTTATATGATTTATTCATTTGCATACCTAGATAGTCTCATCTTTCTTGCCCAAGTGAATCCTGCTACGTCTTCACTCTTAAGTATAGTAACAGTTCAATGATAAAATTAGCAATTTTCTTTATTTATTTTGTAGCCCAACATTTCTCCAAATGTTTGTAGATTTTCAAGTATCTTAGGGACTGTGTTATGTGGATTAGAAATTGATAAAAGCAAGTCACCCGATAAGCAGAGCATACATACTTTGTACCATTAATTTCTATTCCTTCCACTCCTGATCTATAATGAGTTTTGAACTAGTGGTATGAAAGACAAAATAAACAAACTTGGAGAAAGGGGACAACCTTTGTTTGGTTCCTCTTTAATATTAAAATGGGAAATAATACCATTTGTAATTACAGTTGCCTGAAGTTCTATGTACAATAGTTTCACCCACCTAAAACATTTTTCAGGAAATTGTATATTTGTAATACCTTAAATAATTAGGACCAGTCTATCCTATCGAAGGCATTCTCTGTGTCCGGTGATATTTATGGCATAGGTGTTTTAGATAACTCAGCTGTCTTAAATATATGAAGTATTTTCCATATGTTGTCTGCAGCATATCTGCCTTTTAGAAAACCTGTTTTTTGTGGGCCTATTAAGTAGAAGATTACTTTGTTTAAAGGGGACAGGAAATTTGTACTAATTGGCAGCAGTATATAAAGTTATTATTCTTAGAAATGATATGCATTCCCCTAAATTATCCATATTTAACTGTACCTGAATAAAAAGTTACAAGAAAAACTATATTCTGCATCGTTTTGTTTTAATGGGCAGCATTCTGTTACAGTTCTCCTTATGGAACCAGTAATTTGAAAGTTTTACTATGTCACAGTTTGTGTACAGAATGCTAATTATGAGCTGTTGACCTTTCAGAACTATATTTAGAGTTCTGTGTACAAACCGTGACATAGTTACAACTCCAAAGTACTGGTTCCATGAAGAGAACTGTAACATAATGCTGCCCATAAAAACAAAACAATGCAAAGTACATTTTTTTGTATCACGTGCTATTCAGGTTCATATGGATTATTATGGGGAATGTATATCATTTCTGATAATAAGAACTTTATAAACAGCTGCCAATTAGAAATGATTTCCTGTCCTCTTTAAGCTATTGGAAAGTATTTCAACCAACTACCCCACTCATCCCACCCTTCCCCACTCACCATTTAACTCCACTACCCAGTCATACCACTCTATTGGGTGCTCCATCCGGCAGCCAAATAAGTTAATCTGTAAATATTGTACAGAAGTCATTATACTGTTAACACATTTTGTTGTTTCTTCTGTCCACAATTGTCAATCGTATGTAATTCTCGAAATTCTGTTCCAATCCATGTCAACTAATATGTACACATTGTATATTGTTTATTGTATTGTATTGTGTTGCCACTTTTCTGTCTATCTTCTATTCCAATTACTTAATTGTATGCTAATGTTGCAAGCCCACCTGTAACCCAATCCCCCGAGTCACACCTGGAATTGAGCCTTGGCTCAGTGTGCCTTTCCCGGTTATCAAATTTAAATAAATAAATAAATATTTTAGCTAACATGTTGATGTCTGAATTAATTAAGGAAATTGGCCTATAATTCTTATAGAATTCAGGGACTTTCCCTTTTTAATGAATAATAGTTATCAAAACATTCCCTAATGATGAGGTAATCCTTCAATTTCCCATGCTTCATTCATCATTTTAAGTAAAATTGGGATATTTCAGCAATGAATTTGGAGTAAAAGTTTACAGGGAACCCATCTGGCCCTGATGATTTATTTTTGTTTATAGACTGCACAGCCGCTTTTATTTCCCTTTCTTCTATGGGGCTATCAAAAACATCTTTAAGTTCTTCCTTAATCTTAGGGAGACTTAGTCTTGAAGAAGTCTAGGAGAGACTTATCTCTATTTTCAATGTCTTTACCTTGGTACAGTGCCACATAAAATTCTTTAAAAACTTTGTTAATCCCATGAATGTCTCTTATTAGCTTATTTGAGTGTTGAACTCCAATACTTAAAATGTTAATAGGGTTGGTTATTAATATTATTTAACATTATTGTAACAGCTTTTGGGCTTTAGATCCACTTTCAGTGCATCTAATTTTACTTTTCCTGATAGAGAAGATGACTTTTTTTATCACGTTGTCACATTCACTTTTAATTTTGGACCACTTTTTCTATTTCAATCAATCAATCACTTTATTTAACCAGGCATAAACACCATTGAACAAACTCATTTTCAAGGTGGTCCTGGTCATTAATACAATACAGTACACTTCATAAGATTACAATTACGGTGGACAATGGTGCAAAAAAAAAAAAAAAAAAAGAAAAAACATTGTGAAGGTGCCGGTCAATATGGGCTATACATACCGGTCAACATAATTAACATGCAAAGGTACATAATGATAGGCTTTACTGAAATGAGAAGAGACAATAATCCCATATAGTTCCGCTATGTAAGAGCTCAGACCTAAATGATAAAAAATAAGGAGGTATTAAGGAATAGGTAGAAATTGGGGTGAAAGAGTAGGCAGCCAAAAGGGAGGCCAGAATAGGTAAAAGGTAGAGAATAGGCAGGGCCGTCTTGGATTAAGGGAACTAGTCTTATAAGTCCTAGGTTTCTGTTGTTAGGAATGTGGGGTGGATGAGATACTTAGGTGTAGGATTTGAGAGTGGCACCTGGGGCTTGGGGTCATCGGCATCTGAAACAGTTGCATGATTCCTTCAGATAATCTGTTAATAGAGCTTTGAATGTGAAAATGCTTGGAAGTGAGGATAATTTTAATGAGTCTTGCATAGTGTTCTAGAGTGATGGAAGTGAGAAGTTGATTGCTGCTGAGCCAAGCATAGTTTTCACTCTAGGAATCTGGAAGCAGATTAAGGAGAAGCATCTCAGGCCATAGGAACCTTTAGTCCGTTTGAAGATGTTTGAGATGTATGCAGGGAGGTTATCAGATAATGCTCTAAAAAACCAGAGGAGAGCATTCCTTTTTCTTCTAGTTGAGAGTGAGGTCCATCCCAAAACCTGGTATAGACGACAGTGATGTGTACTACGGGGTAGATTTAAGATAAATCTTAAAGCCCGGTGGTAAAGGGTGTCCAGTTAGTTTAGCATCGTTGATGGGCAATGACTGTAAAGGAAGTCAGCGTAGTCCAGTATAGGTAGGAATGTAGTTTGTATGAGTCTCATTCTGGCTTCTAATGAGAGTAGGTGTTTAATGCGATAGAATAAACCTAACCGCTGTCTTAGTTTTTTTGAGGTTTCATTTAAGTGGCACAGAAAGTTGAGCTTGTTATCCAGCCAGAACCCTAGGTATTTAAAGGTATCAACTACTTCAAGGGGTTCATCTAAGAGTGTTTGGATCTGTGTGATATGTGGACATCTGGAAGTAGACTTTGGTGAGAGAATCATTGCCTTAGTCTTTTTGGCATTGAGGAGGAGCTTATGAGTGAGAAGGTTGTATTGGAGGGTGATGAAGTCTTTCTGTAAGTACTCATGGGCCAGATCCAAGCATGAATTTGTGGTATAGAGTACAGTATCATCTGCGAATAAGTGCACATTTGTGTATGGCAGCAGTCCAGATTATTTGATGTATATTGCAAAGAGGATAGGCCCAGGATGGAGCTTCAGGGACTCTCGTAACAAGGATTTTTGGGGATAGATCTCCCATGCTTTGACTTAAACTGTTGTAACCTTATTGGTTAGGTAGCTGGTGAACCATTTAATGGCAGAACTATCAAGTCCGATGTTACTCAGTGCAGTAAGCATGATGGTATGATCCACAGTATCAAGGCCTTTACTTGATCAAGGAAGAGGGCAAATACATGCTTCTTAGAGTCCAAGGCCATTTGCCAGTCTGTAGTTACTTTGGCAAGAGCCGATACTGTACTGTGTTTGTCTCTGAAGCGGACTGAGTCGGGTTTAGCAACTTTTGTGAATCCAAATGTTCTCTAAGTTGGATGTTGACAATTTTTTCAAGTAATTTAGAGAGGATGGATAGTATAGAAATAGGCCGGTAATTGTTCAGATCACTCAGATCCCCAGTCTTGAATAATGGTAGGATGTGGGCAGTTTTCCACAAGACAGGTAGCTCACCTTGAATCAGAGAGGTGTTGAATAAGTGTGTAATGGGGCGGTCAGATAGGTATGGCCAAGTTTTAGGAAGTAAGGTTCAATATTATCTGCACCTGCACTCTTTTTTGTATCCAGAGAAAGGAGGAGGTCCTCCACTTGCTTGAACGTAATTGTGAGGAAGCTGAAGGGGGTGGGATGTGGTTGGTTATGGTTGTGATTATCAGTGAAGCCAACAGTGTAGTCTCTTGCCGGGCTAAGTTTGCTGATAGGTGAGGTGTCAAAGGCAAGCCCTGCAGTGGCAAAGTGATCATTAAGCTTTTCTAGTATATCAGCTTTGTTCGTATAGGTGGTACCATCAGACACAATTTTGTTTGGAAGGGGTGTTGCAGTGGACTGACCTTCGACTTCTTTGAGGATGTTCCAAAATTTGGCAGAGTTGTTTTATTGTCTTCTAGTTCTTTTGGAAGTACCTAGCTTTTTCTGACCTAACTAGCTTGGTACAAGCATTCCTAGTGGTACAGAATGCTAACCAATCAGCCTCCAGGTGGGATTTTCTCGCTTTTTTCCACCAGTAGTCCCTATCCCTAAGTGTTTTCTTCAGGATGGAAGAGAACCAGCCAGGAGTTTTATTTTTTGATTTGATCAGTCTTAGTGGGGCGTGTTTATCTATTAGCCCCAGTAAGAGGCTGTGAAAGATGTTAAATGCCTCGTTAAAGGTGGGGGCTAGGTAGAAATCCTGCCAACAAATGTTGCTTAGATCTTTCAGGAAAGTGTACTGGCAGAACTTTTTCAGGCATCTTTTCAGTTTGAATTTGGAGGCCGTTTTTATTTGGGAGGGATGTCTGATGCAGGCAGTAGTGCAATGGTCGCTTATATCATTGAAGAATACCCCAGTATGCGAGATAGTGTGAGGTTTGTTTACTAGCATAAGATCCAGGAGGGTGCTGCGCTCAGGGTTTTTTCTGTTAGGTCTGGTTATAGCAGTCACCATTTGTAACAGACCATTAAGATTGCATAGATCCTTCAATTTCTTAGAGCTGTCATCATTCCAATTTAGATTGAAATCCCCCATTAGAATACTCCAGTATTAGCAGAGTCAAGAAGGTTTTGAAGGTGTGGCAGAAGTGCCCAGCCACCAGATGGTGGTCGTAGCAAGCTGCCATAAGGAGTGATTTCTACTGAAAAGTGATAATTTTAGAGTAAGGCATTCAAATTCCTTAGTTTTGAGGTACAGTCAAAGACTATGACTGTGAATTTGCTTTTGACATATATTGCAACCCTCCCTCTAGTCGGTCTATCACAGCGGCAGATGATATATCCGGGTACGTTGATAGATTTGTCCGGGGTCGAGGGTGTGAGCCAGGATTCAGTTATCATGAAGAAATCAGGAGATGCATGTAGAGCCCAGGTCTGTATAGAGTCAATCTTCTTTAGCAAACTACAGACATTGATATGGAGAAAGCTAATCCCTTTATATTGAGGGAGGTCCGCAGGGGCGTCCAGAGAAATAGGTGGACCTGGGTTTAATTTAATTACTGGTTGATCTGTTGCATTTCTTTTTCGAAGTCCTTAAGCTTGTTAATTTGGACCACTTTTTCAATTTAGCTACTAATTGGTCTGTTAGCATTTATTTTTCCAAGTAGTTAAGTTTGTTCATTTTTTCTACTAGTTTAGACTGTTTTTCTTTATTCTTCTTGGAAGCTTTTCCTGTAAATATATCTCTGAGAATACATTTAATGGTTTCCCAATTAGTTGCCCAAGAAGTGTCATTTGGATCATTAGCTTTTAGGAAAAAACTTGATCTCCTTTTTATTTTTTTTCCATTAGATTATTATCTTCAAGTAGGGACACATTTAGCCTCCACCTATTGGGTCCTGATCTTTATTTCTAATTAAAAAATAAGGCCAAAATTGGTGTGTGGTCTGAAATTACTACTAGATGGATTTTTTTGCATCAAGTAAACCAGAGACTAGCATCTTAAGTATATAAATCTGATCTATGTGTGATCCAGTTTTACGAACAGGAGACACAAAAGAAAATTATTTTGCATAACTATTCAATACTTGCCAGTGTCTATTAAATCTAATGTATCCACTAAAATGTTAAATCTTTGTCGCTTTTGTTAGGCTATATTTTTATTGGTTCTGTTTAAAATTGGGTTGCTAATACAATTTGTATTTCCAGCAGTAATAATGTTGCTATCCATAAAAGGGTTCAACAAGTTCAATATGCTTTTATATGCTTAATGACCTGTTTTATTTTGTCAGTATATATTTGTAAAGGTTATTTTGTAAGTGTTAAGTAAACCATTAACAACCAGGAAGTGTCCTTGTTTGTTTTCCACAGTCTCCATCATTTGAAATGGTGTATTTTTATTGGTCTGCATCATTACCCCTGCTTTTTATTGTTTTCATCAGTGCTAAATACTTGCCCTACCATTCGCTTCTCATTAACTCCCTATGTTGTTGTCTCAGATGCATTTCTTGAAGGAATACTATATTAGGGTTGAGTATCTTGAGGTGACTTAATAGTTTGTACCTTCTGACCTTTTCATTGGGCCATCTTATGTTCCATGATATCATTCTATGTTTGTTATTCATTAACGATTAGGCCTTATTTGTGTGAATTTAGAATCACTAATCAGCTATATTTTATTTTTCTTCTTGGGGAATGCCTCTTGGTCACTGTAAGTGCCCACCAGTTTGAGCCTGATCATCACCCCCAGCCTCATGAGAAGAGAAAATTTCAGAAGAGATAGACATAGCAAAACAAAAAGCTGCTAAAAAGGATTCAAATACTAGGATTTCCCCATAACCAACCATTTTTATCCTGAAGTAGAAATTTATTGCAGATCCAGAAGTCATACTACTTTATTGCAATCACCCCAGTAAATTAACTGAGATGTAGAACCCTCCCTCATTTATTCTTGAATATACACAAGGTACAGCAGTACATCCCAACTACTCTCTCCCCCTTCCTCCAACACACAGTTACTGGAATTCCATGGCGATTAAAGAAGAATGGTTATTTAACAATAAAAAAACTATGTAAACAGCATATTGATATACGAGTGACTATATGTCTTCAAATATTTCTTTAAGTGATTCAAATATTCATAAATCTTCAGTACTTGTAAGCTAGTTCTGTCTGTTGCAAGATTAAATAGTGGACTTTTTAATAGGCTATGAATAAAGCAGTATTTGAATAAAATCTTCTGTCGACATTCTGTATCTACCTGTTTTGTGGTCTAATGCTATTTTAGAACATACATATTCAATGTTTCGGTTATAATACTTAACTACACGCCTATTTGTATAGTTCATATAATAGGCAACTTTTTTTTTACTTTATGTTTACTGTATTTTAATGATACATACATCGAAATACATTAGCACTAATACATGGCAAACCAACATAGTACATCACTGTGTATTAGTGTGTCCATACCTTGTCATTACAATGGGGTTTTAAACCATACATATGAAGTTATCCAGATATGTGTCACAAATGGAACTACCTTGCAGTCAATGCATTAATCATGCCCAACTTTATGATAATCAAATCACTTAAAAAAAAAAAAACTAGTAACCAGCCTAGGAAGGCTCAAACCCCCCTTAGCTGCCCTACCCCTTCCTGGGCCCAAATAACAAATTATGAGGTGGAAAGAATGGACGATCATTCAGAGAAATGTTTGTATCAGTTCAATGATGAGCGTGTAATGTCAGATGCTCGGGTGGCTAAAAAACACAGCATTACCCACTTGCATAGATCCTCACCACCTTTTCCAAACTAAACACTTTAAACACACTGAAAGGCCACATAAATTCAGAATTAACAGGAGCCAGGTTGTACGCCTGACTGCAGTTCCCAAGTGTTCAAGCCCCGAAGCTGTTATCAGACTTTAGAATACAGCCGAGTCACTTATGTTGTCAGAAGCCCAAATATAAAGAAAAACAAATCTGAAATCATTGTTCATCTCTTTCCTCAGAGTCTCCCATTCTTTCCTGCTCTGCAGTAGACACACCATTTCAACTAAGGTTCATGCCATCTTCAGATCCATGAAGGAGTACTGCTTGTTCTTGTAAGAAAAATGAAGGCATACAAGGAACTCAATTCTGAATTCCACACCTACCTCCCGTAACTTTCTAATCACACCTTCAAATGCCTTCTGCCTTTGCCTGGCAGCAAAGGAGTAGTCAGGGAACATCAGGATCCATTGGTCCCCCTAGAGATTGAGGATTGATCTTTAGCTGCCTTGAGTATTCAGTCTCAGGTACCCGCTGAACTGGTCACCAATATGGCCATCTTCACCTGACCGCGCCTGCCGTGGTGTAATGTGATAGACCTTGATCACCAGAATTGTGTACCCCAGCATATGCAGCCCATGATGCTTTGCATTGTGGGGGCATGTGTGATTTTGTATTTCTTTGAAACTTGGCTTCCCGGCCAAATGTCCTTTGGGGTAACCATTGCCTCAGTGCTTGAGCACAGAGGTTCTTTGTCTTTTACATTGTTTTTTGTTTTAAGTGGGTTCACCACAACTTAACTCAGATAGACCATCTTAGGGTAGCTGGTTCATTCCACTGGGGGGTCAAACAGACGAGGCATACTGATGAGTCCTGGTAGGACGAAACACGTGCCTATGTCTTCTGTTGGTACCCTTTGCAAACTGTGTGAGAGGCCTTTTGGCACCATGCATTTCTGCTTAAAGTTGAACCAGCATAATATTCTGTGGTGATTTGCATATACAGCCCATGATGCTTTGCATTGTGGGGGCATGTGTGAGTTTGTATTTCTTTGAAACTTGGCTTTCCGGCCAAATGCCTTTTGGGGTAACCGTTGCCTCAGTGCTTGCACACAGAGGTTCTTTGTCTTTTACAGTTATATAAGAACTTACCATAACAGTAGATTTTTGAGAGGAGCTCTTGCAGCAGGTTACACCATAAAGACTGAAGCCAGCAGGCAACAGACCCCACGGAAAACTTCTAGCTAGCAGTATACAGCTGGGGACTTCTTCCTGATGTTGGCCCACCCCCAACGTCCCTTATGTTATAAAAGGAGTGGTCCCCCAGCACCACCTCATTTCTCCCACCGGAGACCCTGGAAAGCATCAAAATGGAGAACTGAGGCATTCCTCTGAAACAGAGGAAAAAAGATGGCGAAGTAGTCACCAGGGGGATGGAGGGAGGGAAAGCAGCACCTGCTGCAAGAGCTCCTCTTGAAGATCTACTGTTATTGTAAGTTTTTACGTAACTGTACTATCTCACTTTGAGGGGGCTCTTGCAGCAGGTTACACCATAAGGACTGAGTCCCAAGCAGTCAGAGGACTGATCCCGGTTAGCTGGGAGGAGGTAGAGGTCAGAATAAACATCTCAAGAAATCAGGCCCTGAAGGACAGCCAGTCCAAAACCTGCCCTACGCCTAGAGGCAATGTCCAGACTGTAATGTTGGATGAAGATGTGGACAGGACTCCAAGTGGCCTCTGCACAGATGTCAGCAATGGACACATTTCTGAAAGATGCAAAATGAGGTAGCTACCCCCCTGGTAGAATAGCCTTTAACCGAGCTTGGTAAAGGCTTGTTGTATTTGCGGTAGCAATAAACAATGCAATTAACCAACCATTTGGACAAACATTGTTTAGAAACTGAAGCCCCTTCTTTTTTCAGGGTGAAGGAAACAAACAACTGATCAGAGTTTCTGATGGCTTGGGTGCGGTCCAAATAATAACGAAGCACAAGACCAGCTTAGATTGTTGACCAAGGTGTTGTGAATGCCTGAAACATGTATAGCTGTCAGCTTCAGGTGATGCTCTATGGCCCAATACCACACTCTCATGACTTTGCTGCAGAGGGGGTAAGAATGCATTCCCCTGTCACCAGGTGTGGGATTTCAAGTAACACACAAACAGGCAGCCAACTTCAAGTGCACAAAAAAATGCACGGAAGCATTTATCATTTTATTTTCTTTTTCAGAAAATCAAAAATAATAAAATAAATATTTACTGAAAGGAAAATAAATGGTGTTAAAACAGCACACCAAACAAACAGGCTTCCTTCAGCTACTTCCTAGACACCTTCCTGTGTAATTTTTCAGCACAGAATTCAGCACAGTGTGTAAACCTGCACACCTTCTTCCTTCGTAGACAACAGCACAATGACCCACTTATCTAAAAAAAAACTAGCCCCTAGTGGCAGGCTTAAATACATTTCTAAGAGTGATATCACCATCAGGTGACCATGTAATTGTCCGTCTCCCTGTAATTTCTTCTTTCATATGTTACTAAAGTCCCTTTACAATCTGCTATCTGCTGTGGACTAACAGACTGTATCATGACATATAACATTCTCTAGACATATATTACTCAGAAGCTTGCTAACTTCTTAATTGGGATCTGTGTCCTCATAATAGGGATAAGCCCCTCCCTTGGACAGTGACCTCACATCTTCGGATCACTATAAATTCCTACACTAGGGGCCGCTGCTGCCCTATAGGACTCCATTCCCCTTGAAACAGCAGAGTCCACATTTGTTTGTGAACTAGGGCCTTTGGAAAAAGTTGCTACATTGGAGCACCTTCCATTCACTAGAGACCCACTTATTAAGCAGGGTAAGTTCCTATATATACAAACGTGACAATATGCTGACAAGATATAGAAGCTCATACTAGTTTGGCTAGGTATGTTCTGTTGGAGTTTTGTCCCCAGTTAATGTTATAAATTTGCCAGACTGTGAGTACGAGCTCTATAACAACATCCAATACAGCACCACGGGTAAAGAACCCATTTTTTCATATACATAAGACACTGCATTCTATAACCCTGCTGCAAGTTTCTGGGATGCAAAGGGAATGGGAGAATGAGTGATATATAAATTTATGAGACAGGAATTGTCTCCTGTTTTATTAAATGTGCCATCTTTTTAGTTTATTTTCTCTCCGCCCTTTATGGACATATAATACTTCTTCTGTGGGCAACAGGCGCATGCTTATCTTATAGGGACATCCCTGTCCCTTTTTCACAGTTAAGCAACTCATTTCCAACAATATGAAGAACGGGGTAGTTTTTTGGCAAAAGTGAAAGTATCTCTGCCCCACTTTGAACTGTGCCACAGCATGAAAGTGAGAGAGAGGGAGAGAGAGAGCAAGGAGCAAGCGTGCTCCTTGTCTTTCTTCATTTTATTATAGCCCAAAATTCCCAAGGGCTTCAGAGCTGCTTCCTTAGAGGAAAAACTAAACACATAAGGCAGCTCATAATTCCTAACTGGGAAATTTGTCTGTTCATTGTACCTTTTTCAAAAGGTCATCAAGGTCACCAGGTAAAACAACTCTTTACCATGTTATTTCAGTCCATACGGTCTACTGTATTAGTTCCTTCTACAGCTGGTACAATAATTAAGTATAAACACTGCAGCATGTTTGCACATTTCTCTGCACTCAGGCACTTTATATACTTCTAACTTTCTTGCACTTTAAACAATAATGTGTATAAGCACTCCAGCACCTTTCCTGCCATAAAAACAGCCAATATGCTGGTCATTATCCAAAATACATATATTGATAGGTGTCTTCTCCATAACGGATAAGCAGAGCCGCCTGCTCAAACTAATAACATGTATCAACAGCCACATGACTATGTCCTTATAAATCAGGGCATCTAAAGCCTTTTTCACAACCCCTCAGCTTTATTCAGGTTTTAACCGAAGTATACCAGATCAATTATATTCCGGTGTCAATTTCCATTCAGACTCAGGTCACCTAAATTAACCTCCCTAATTACTGGACCTTGGAATGGAAAATAAGGAAACTAAAGTGGGACATAGTGAAGAGAGCGGGGAAACGCCTGAAGGTGGTCAACCTTCCAGACTAGAAACACAGGGATAGCATATACAGAAAAGGATAGAAGAACTGTTGCAACAGAAGTCTTCAGAAAAGGACGGTCCAAAACAGTGGCAGGTAGTCCCCTGTCACACCCCCCCCGCTTGTTTATGTAAAAGACCACCGACGTGTTGTCTGTCTGGATCAAGAGGTGACCCAGGAGCAAGTGCATCTGAAAAGCTTGGAGAGCATACAGAATTGCTCGCATCTCCAAGACAGTTATATGGAGATTCTGCTCTAATGGGGACCAGGTCCCCTGGGTCTGACAGTCGGCCAGGTGCTCACCCCAACCCTGGCCTGATGCATCTGTGGTCAGGATTTGATGAGGTGACTCTGACTGAAGGGAACACCCTTTGAAGGATTGGAGGGGTTCAGCCACCACGTCATATTCTGACAGACTGAATTGGATACTAACACTGGGAGGTCCAAGCCATCTGAACGCTGATCCCATTGAACCCATAGGTTCCACTGGGTCGCTGTCATGTGCAGATGGGCCAAAGGTACAGTTGGAATGACTGCTGCCATGTGTCCCAGCAGTCTGAGGACCATTCTGGCTGAGACTTGCCAAGATGACGACACCAGCTGAGCTTGAGTCTGAAGGCGTTCCGCTCTGTCTGGAGGAAGGTAAGCCTTGCCTTGTTTGGTGTCTAGAGTCACCCCATGTGCTGGAGTCTTTGACTTGGCCAAGGGGAGGATTTTGGAAGATTGAGAATTATCCCCAGATCCCGACAAGGAAAAGGTGGCCTCCATGCTGCTGAGCAACTTTTCCTTGGTAGGGACTGTTGGAAGCCAGTCGTCCAGATATGGGAAGATATAATGACCTTCCCTCCTCAAGGCTGCTGCCACCACCACTAGGCATTTTGTAAAGACTTGAGGGTCTGAGGACAGGCTGAAGGGCAGGGCCCGAAACTGGTAATGGTTTCCTTGGAAGCGGAAGTGCAGGAACCTCCTGTTGGGTGGAAACACCAATATGTGGAAGTAAGCATCATGCATGTCCAGGGAACAAAGTCAATCCCCTTGATACAGTAAGGGGAGGAGGCCGGGGAGAGTGACCATTTTGAACCTTTTGTATTCTATGAATTTGTTCAGATGGCTGAGGTCCACAATGGGGTGCAGATCTCCTGTTTTCTTGGGCACCAGGAAGAATTGCGAGTTGAACCCTTTGCTGCGTTTGGTCAGGGGAACTGATTCAATGACCTGCTTCTGCAGAAGTGCTTGTATCTCATCTTGAATCAAGCCCAGATGAGACTGAGGGTAATGAGAGGATGCTGGAGGGTTGTCCAAAGGAATCTCCAACAATTCTAGGGTATGCCCTTGTTCCACTAACTTTAGGACTCACTGGTCTGAGGTTATTCTGCCCCAACCTTCTCTGTAAAGAGAGAGAAGTGACCCCCACTGCCTCCCCCAGGGATTCTGCAGGAGGAGGGGTGTATGGTAGTGAGTAAGGCAGAGGACCCAGGGACTGGCAAAGTGGCCTGCGAGGTTTTGGGAGCTCTGGGTGCCGAATCTCCTGTTGCTTGGGAGGTAGCCTTTCTCTTAAAGGCACCCCAGGGCTGCTGACCTTTAGGCTGCTGCCTGGAGTTGTGATGAAAAGGCTGCTGTGGAGAAGAGTTAGGCTGAGACCAATATAAAGTCTGAACAGAACAGATAGCCTTGCCCGACTCTTGGAGGTGAGTAATTATATTTTGGGCTTCCTCGCCAAAAAAGATGGACCCCCAAAAGGGGGTGTCCAGGATCTTTGATTGGACATCTGGGGCAAACCCAGAGACCCTAAGCCATGAGTGGTGGTGCAGACAAATTCCTGTAGCTGCCACCCTTCCTGTGGAGTCTGCAGAATCATAGGAGGCTCACAAGACTTGGATCCCAACGTCGGAGCCCGACTTAAGAAGGTGAGGAGCTCAGATTTGCTGGGGAGGTCTGGCTGAGCTTAAACCACCTCTAAGGCCTTCTCCCACAAGGCATTCTGATATTGGACCATGTGGGCCATGAAGTTTAGGGAACAGATGGCACAGGTTGCCGAGGAGTAGACCTTTTTGCCAAAATAGTCTATCTGCCTAGAGTCCTTATCAGGAGGCTGAGTACTGAGGTGCCAGGGTCTTTGGAATGGTCATGAGCCACACTGATAATGACTGAGCCAGCCTCTGGGTGCTCCCCATAGAAGAGCTCATCCCTAGTGGCATTATACAAATGATCCACCTTTTTAGACATCGCCGGTGTGGATAACGGACGCTTCCAGGCCACCCTGTTTACATCCTTGAAGGAGTGTATGAGATGGGGGACCACTAGGGGCAATGACTCCTTCTCGTGAAGAAAAATGGCCAACCAATGTCGCTTGGCTTCCAGTTCCTTGTAGTCCCAGCCCATGACGGCCTGGATGTGCCTCATCACATCCGTGAACGTCGGGTCATCTGGAGGAGACTGCGGAGTGTCCGTGGGCTCCTCCAGATCCGAAAGAACATCTGAATCTCCCAAGTTGTCATATGAGGTGGAGGAAGAATACCCTCCGGATTCACCCGAATCTGGTGAGGAAGAAGGAGAGGGTAAGTGCCAAGGCCTAGGCTTACGAGGCCTAGAATGACCAGTATCTGGTTGCGGTACTGGCTCTCTAGAAGTAGGCATCAGAGCATTCTTAGGAGGAGCCTGAGGAGTAGGGGGCCTTTGGGGGTCTCATTGTCCCTAAAATATGCCCACCAGGCACAAAGTGCACTCAATCTCCGGGCGGAACTGGGGGTGGCTGGGGTAACTGGCATCTGAGAGGAAGGCTTAGAAGGCCCCGGTGTCGGTTCATCAGGTTGCGGTAACCCTGGCATTGGCTTGACTGGCTTTGGGTTAACCGGCATTGGCAAAAGACTCCCTGGCTATGGTGTGACTGGGGTCGGAGGGTTGGGCGTGGACCCCACTGGCATTGGTTGAGATAGGTCAGGGGATGACTGTTGTGGTGTCGCCAGAGTCAGCATCAGTGAAGCCAGCATCGATAAGACAGGAGTCAACGGGCACCAGTCCAGGGAAGTAGCCGGTGTCGGTCTGGAAGGAGAAGCCCAAATAGGGGAGCTGACTCCCAAGCGGGGCAGAGGTGTCACCCTCCCAAGGGAGGTGACTGCATGCCCTGGGCGTCGCAGGGTGACATTGGTCCTAGGCTTAGGAACCAACTTTGCAGACGCCTTGACCGGGAGGGCGATGGGCAAGGACTCGCCACCTGAAGTAGAAGACCTGGTCGAGCCACCTGGCTGAGTACCTGTGTTCAAAATGGGCCTGAGCTTCAGGGAATGAGACACTGAGGTTGAAGACCTGAGTCCCAAGGAACCACTGCCCATGACAGAAACCAGAGTGGGTGGTTTCACCACTGCCAGCCAAGAGGGAGAGAGGGCTGACTGAGTGGAAGAGGCCAGCCTCTTGCAGAAGGAAGACCCATGGTCAGAACCTGACTTGCACGGGGACCTGGAGTGGGAAGAGGACCCAGGTTTCTCTCTGCTTCTCCCGGTATTTGTGCTTTCCTGAAGATCTCTTCAACTCCATCACTGAAGAAGTGGAGGCCCTGGAGGCTGGGGAAGAGGAAGTAATCTGGTGAAGCTCCTTCTTGATTGAAAAAAGTCTCTGCTGTAGCAAGAAGGATTCCAAGGTCTTCTGGCGGCAAAGCCAGGTGCATTGGTTGAAGACTTGGCAGTGTTGGCAGGCCTCAACATTATGGCTCGAGCCTAGGCAGAGTAAGCATGCCAAATGGTCATCCTTGTGGGGTAGCTGCTTGCCACAAATGCACTTAGTTCATCACCAATTGACTGACAAAGGAAGAGAAGAAGACATGCACAAGTATAGTGAAAAATAATGAAAATAAAAAAAGGGTGGGTTAACGCAGAAATTGTCAGTCAACTTGAGCAGAAGGTATCTGTGGAGGTCTGCCTGGCGCGGGTCGACAGCACGAAAAGAACTTAGGTGATGCTGGGGGACTGCCCCTTTTATGCCATAAGGGACATCGGGGGCGGGCTCCCGCTATAGACTGCTAGCTAGATGTTTTCCGTGGGGTCCTGGTGCCTGCCTGTTTCATTCCTTATGGTGTAACCTGCTGCAAAAGCCCCCTCGAAGTGAGATCATAGTTAAACAGAGAAAAAAGAAAACCTGAATGACAATCCTTCTCTCTTGTGTGTAGTCCGTCATTACCTCCTGATAGTGCCCAGGGTAGCGCATGTGCACTTCCCCACTACCCATCATTCCAGACAATCAAGCTGCCAATGAAAGGGACTCTTCTATCTTAAGATCATAGCTTGCATGTTTCACATAAGAGACTCATAAATAAGATGGGTAGCCTAGGAATGGATCCAAAGATGGTAAACTGGATAAGGAATTGGCTGAGGGATAGGAGACAGAGGGTGGTGGTAAATGAAACTCACTCCGAGGAAGAGAGGGTGACCAGTGGGTTGCCACAAGGATCAATACTGGGACTGGTCCTCTTTAATGTCTTTATTAGCAACATTGCAGAGGGACTAGAAGGGAAGGTATGCCTTTTTGCTAATGACACTAAGATCTGCAATAGGGCAGACACTTGGGGTGTGTGTGGAAAAAATGAAGAGGGATCTAAGAAAACTTGAGGAGTGGTCAAGCGCATGGCAACTAAACTTCAATGCAAAGAAGTGCAGAATCATGCACTGGGGTGTAGAAATATGGGGAGTGGAATATAAAGGGGGGAGTGGTACTGGCAACCACCAAACAGGAAAGAGACCTGGACGTAATCATATCTAATGACCTAAAAGTGGCCAAACAGTGTGACAAGGCAGTTGGGAGAGCCAGAGGGATGCTAGTGTACACAGGGAAGGGTATCACCAGCAGAAAGAGGGAGGTGGTGATACGCTGGTAAAGCCTCAACTAGAGCACTGTATCCATTTCTGAAGACCACATCTCAGGAAGGACAGAGACAGAGTTGAGGTGGTCCAGAGAAGGCAGTATAGCCTAGAGGTTAGAGTAACGAGCTGTGAACGAGCTTGGTACAGCCAGCACATCAGACCTTGGTTTGATTCTCACAACCTCCACTTGCATGCTGTGTGACTCTCAGCAAGTCACTTAACTGCCCAGTGCTCCCAGGTCACCCCTGAAAACAGGCACTTGTGCCTATTGGGCCTTACCCAGTTACCAAAGATTAAAATAAATAAATAAATAAATAAATAAAATGTTGCAGGGCCTGCGTCAAAAGCCCTATCAAGAGAGACTGAAGGACCTCAATATGTATACCTTAGAGGAAAGGAGAGAGAGGGAGGGAATGTAATAGGGACTTTCAAATACCTCAAGGGTATTAATAAGGTTCAAGAAGAAGGCCGTTTTCAGAGTAAAAGACGCTCAAGAACTAGGGTTCATACTATGAAGCTGGAGAGGTGTAGACTCAGGGGAGATGTAAGGAAGTACTTATTCACAGAAAGAGTGGTAGATGCCTGGAACAGCTACCCAGCGGAGGAGGTGGTGGGGGCAGAAACTGTAATGGGATTCAAGAAGGCATGGGACAGGCAAAAGGGAACCTTAGAGGTAGGGAAAGGGGAGGTAAAGCCAGAGATCAATTAGTGTCTGCGGTGTTACAGTAGGTAGGGTAAATGGGCAGACTAGGTGGGACAAGTGGTCCTTATCTGACATCAAACTCTACGTTTCTATGTTTACAGGCAGTTCAAAACAAAGCCAACTGTCAATGGGAGCCCCTTTTTTGAAAAATGGCAGATTCTGAAATTTCTGACACACATCGAGGGGTTTGTCAGGTACTTCTCAGTACTACCGGTGTAACAGGTAGTTATTTTCACCAAAAACTTTTACCATAAATCACTCAAGTGCTACCTATTGTAATGATCAATTTACAAGTTAAATATCTAAAAGGGAACTTTTACAGAAAAGTATTTAGTGCTTTTCTAATACAGGCAGTCCTAACAATTATAATTAAATAACACAATACTGAATTAGGTACAGCCTAAGCATGCGGCCACTAGGTACAGCTTCTGATTTGTATTATTTCTGTGCAAAAAGAAATCAAACATTCCCACAAAATCTTTGAGAGAAAAATTAGCAGGGCAATTTGTGGAGTTAATGTACTGCTTCATTAGTAATTACTGCATTAACCTACCACCCCCATCAAACACCTAAACCAAGTAACCACTTGATATTCCGTGCTAGTATTTAATTCTTTATGTTGAACCCACCATTCTACCATATTGTCTGTGTGCTTGCTCCTTCTGCTTACGCTGTTGTATCTCGAGGAGCAAATAAAAGTTTTTTTAAATTTCTTCTCAAAAGGAGTCAGGATGCAAAGCAGGGATTGGCCAAGGAGAAAAGACGCCTCATCAGCTGATGAACTGAGCAGATCTGCCCTCCTGTAGGTGGATAGGGCACAGACTTCAAGGACCTCCCCCACTCCCCCCACCAACTCTCCCTGGCCAGTTACGTTACAATTTAAATCTGTTTATGGGAGCATTATAACTTAAAGACATTATTTAGTGAGACATGACCCCAACACAATCCTATTCACAATGCATTAAATAAGGGCGTTTGACCAGGTTGACAGGAGAAGTCCGTACTCAAGCATTGTTTAGACCACTGTGTGTGAAATCCTACTGCACAGAGAAGTCACAATTTGGAAACAATTCAGAGAGATCTTTCTTCAGTCCACCTTTGGTACTTCTTCACAGAAAGAGTGGTGGATTCCTGGAAAAGCCTTCCAGCGGAGGTGGTGGGGGTGAAAATAGTGGTGGGGTTCAAGAATACATGGGATAAGCACAAGGGAATCATAGTGGAAAGGGGGGGGGGGAGAAAGAGCTGTAGATTGGCCATGGTCTATGGTAATAATGTAGGGAGGGAGAAATGGGCAGACTAGATGGGCCAAGCAGTCCTTATCTACTGTAAAATTCTCTGTTTCTATGTTTCTTTGGCAGCCTGAAAACTTGGCTAGTTTTTAATGCCTTCAGGTGTCTAAACTTTCAGTGTAGTGGGGTGTAAAAATTATATTTCAGTCCTGCCTCCTTCAATTTTCATTTGTTCTGGTAGAAGTAGAAAATTTCCCTTTTTTTTTTTTTAAGCAGTTCGTAAGGAAGACCATTGAAGAATTTTATTCTGGCACCCTCATACCCTAAGAAGGGTTTATCACGTACTGCTCTTTGGTAGAAGACTTTTTGCTGGAAATGCAGAAATTTAAGAATGATAGGATGGAAGTTTTCACATTTTTCTGGCTTGGGCATTAATGATCTGTGAGCCGTCTCAAGAATTTATTCTGATGAGTCTTTGCAGGAACCTGCTAACTTAGTATTTTTTATTCACAATGCCAATAGTATCAGATCCTTCCCAGCCCTCAGGTAATCCTATAAGCCTTAAGTTGTTTCTTCTGTTTTGGGCTTCTTCATCGTCAAGCTTCTTCTGAAATTTAGTGATTCTCCTTTTCTACTGTATCTGCTCTCTGCTTTCCTTCTCCATGTTATCCACTATACTCAACATTCTAGTCTCAGCATCTGCAATCCTTTTTTAATTTTCTTTAACATCTTCTTTTGAGCCAGCTCCGTGGCACCTAGTGAAGAGGTTCGCTCAGCACGCTAGCGACTTGGGTTTGCTCCCCGAGCCCGGGTCTCAGGAGCGGAGACCAGCAGGGAGGGGATCCAGAGTGTCCATTGGATGCTTCCCTCCCGGGGGTGAGTGGGCAGGGTCTTGGCACCTGGAGGTGGATTGGGTGATGTGCAAGGAGTGTGAAGCCTTGGCATGCCTCCGCACGTCCCCACCTCTGGTTGCCGTCACCATGTAGGCCCAATTGCAGGTGAGTGGGAGGGCCAGAAAAAAGAAAATCACCCCAACTGACCAGATGATGGCCACCGGTCCCAGTCACCACAAAGCCCTGGATCACCTGGACCGACCTCCGCAACACCCGGGTCAATAAAGTTGTGCCTCCTGGCTCTTCTTCCTCGGAAGGGAGGGGCCCTGTCCAATGAAGGGGATATGTTGGGTTTCCTGGTGGGCTGCCAAATATGGGGGCGGTGGAATGGCGACGGGGGTTGAGTGGTGGAGGGGTGCCCTAGGAGGCCTGAAGGAGTGGCCAGTTGGGGGTGCTCGGGAGGAGCAAACGATGAAATTAGATCAGCTACCACTGAGTGCATTGTGTCTGTCAGAAGTGAAAGTTTGTCTAGGTACAATTTTGGAACAGCACAAGCAGCTTCTGAGGAGGGGGGGCACTGTGGTGGCTGAGCAAGATGACTGCCTGGGCTTAAAGCACAAAATCCCTGTATTGAGATAAACTTTAAAAACTGCAATTTCCAGCCAACACTCGCTTAAGTGAGAGTTTACTGGTTGTTGATCACCATAAGAAGAGCATGAGCAACCCTTGGAAGGAGAAGCTGGTGCCAGAGGGCTCAAATAACAAAAGCAATGTGGGGGCTCCCACCACAAGGTCGGCACAGTGTCACTCAGTTGAAGCAGTGGAGGAAACCACCAAAGAGACTCTACAGACTCTCAGAGTAAAAATCAGCAGACTGATATAAACTGTCTCTGGGCTGGCTCATCACTTTGCCTCCCTAACGAACACAGTGGTGAGCTTATCAGCTGGGAAAGCTACTAAGCAGGTTGCTGTCTTGGGAAGGGCAGCTACACTGACAAAGGAAAATGTTCATCTGCATACAAGACTGGAGACTTCAGAAAATCAGGCTAGAGTGGCTAACCTTCGAGTAATAGGCATGCC
Organism: Neoceratodus forsteri; assembly: GCA_016271365.2. Classification (NCBI taxonomy): domain Eukaryota; kingdom Metazoa; phylum Chordata; order Ceratodontiformes; family Ceratodontidae; genus Neoceratodus; species Neoceratodus forsteri. The sequence continues at coordinate 332,448,049 of CM057456.1, read as the reverse complement.
TGAAGGGTCTGAGGGGGACCATCTACCCTTGTTTATGCTGGACTGGCTGACCCCACAGCTTGGTGAAGCTGTTACTAGTCACCCAGTACACATTCAGAAAGGGTACCTGGTAATACAGTCTGCAAGACCTAACAATGTGAGGCACCCTGCACTATCGTGTTGGTAACGGATGGTGTTGGAAGCATAGATTTTATTTTTGGCACTGGCATGATGAAAGGGTGCCCCCTGACGAAGGGTTGTTTGGACCCGAAGCGCTGGGGCAAGTGGCCGTGGATCTTGTATGTCACACTCTCACTGGCATTACAGCTTATTAAAGCTTTAAACTGAATTCTGTGTGAGAGTGCTTTGTCTGCTGCAAGTTCTGTGATTGGAGTGCAGGCTCTGTGGGACTTTATGATGAAAGGGGACCCTGCTGCAAGACAACAAGTCTATCAGAATCTACCGAGATACCAACTATGCAACTAGGCAGAAAAAGAAGGGCTTCGACAGAGTGAGAGACATGCTGAAAGATGCAGATACAGATCAGGGTATCGTGCACCCAGCATGGTTCTGAATTGTTCATTGGGGCAAAGTTAAAAATGTTTTTGTTCCTACTAATGCCCTCAAATGGTCACAAAAACATGCCCTGCCTAAACACCATAGAGGAGAACAGGAGGACTCAGCTTCCAAGGAAGAAGGCTCGTAAGTTGGACAAGTCAAATCTGTTAACTTCATGGTTTGAACCGCATGGTGGGTAAATGGCTGCTCTCCAGGTAAAAGACTTTTGTACTGTTTAACCAACTGACCGACAATAAGTACAGTTGCTGGAGTAGTCCACCACCAAGGGTGCTGGGTAGTTGAATAGCAGTGTTTACATTTTTCATTGCCTTTCTGAATATCATGCAGCAATTCAGATTATTCAGAGTTACAGTTTTAGTCTGCAAGGAAAATGGCAACCTGAGACTACTGCCAAGCTCCGGGCAAGCAGAAAAGAGTAAAAAAAAAAACACAAAGTCCATGCTAAGGTTCCACAGGTCCAAAAGAACCATGCCAGGTTTGGAGATTTTTTTAGATATTTATTGAAGTGGGTCCAAGATACCAGCATTCCCCAGTGCTGATATCTTGAACCCGCTTCAATAAATATCTTAAAAAAATCTCCAAATCCAGAGTGGTTCTTTTGACCTGTAGAGCGCTTTAGCATGGACTTTGTATTTACCTAGTTACAGTTTTCAGGCTGTTTGTCTAAAGTTTTGAAAGTTTACTGCATATTATGTTTCATGTGCTAACTTAACTTTTCCAATGCTCTTCTGGTTTTGAAAGTAGATGTACTAATGTAGTACATCCAGACGCAAAATGGCATGATATAATTCTCCTTCTCTCCTTACTGAAGGGAAAGCAGGAACAAACAGACATTATGGGACTTCATGAATGGACACATATCATACACTCATGGAATCTACTGAACAGAAAATAAGTTTGGAAAAGGACTGGATAATCTTTTATATACAAACCCTCTAAGGTCGTATCTGTATAACAACGGACACAGTTTTCCTTGATATTAGGAGGAGTGGCGCCCCCAGTGTTCTATATAACTGTTGTACATTCAGGCCCAGATATTCAGACTGCACCTGGCAGGGGCGCAAGCCTGGGCACAGTGCAACTGGGATGCGCCGGGGCCAGGTCCAGGCGATATTCAACGGTGATGTGCCATGGCGCAGCACCGTTGAATATGGCAAGGTCAGCGCACATACTGCGCCTGGCACAGTGGCACTGCGCCAGCACAAGCCACAGATAGGGAGCACGGGGATGCGCCAGCACATGTGCAGTTGCACTAGGTGCATCACCCTCGGTATTCAGCAGGGGGCATGCAAATGAGGCCATAAAATATGCAAGGCGAAAATGGGGCCATATGCATGTCATTATGGCCCCATTTGCATGACTTGCGCAGGGCAGGCCAGCAACTTGTGCCTGATGCCCTGCACAGCATGACGTGTGCTGTGGGGATCCTGGGGCATCCCTGCCCCATAGCCATGATCACGTGGTATAAGTTACTAAAGACAGCCCTGGTAGTCTAGTGGCCCCTCCCGATTCCCTGATGGATGTACGTTAAAGTCCCTGAGTAGTTAAGTGGTTCTTCCTTCCCCGGGTGTCCCCACTCACCAGAATGAGACCATATCAGTCCCTGGTAATCTAGTGGTACCCCCTGCCTGTCAGCAGTGATCGACTGATAGCCATATTTCTCTTGCCTGATTCGTGGCACTCATCTCATCCACCATCATCAGTCTTGCCCACTCCCCGCCCTCTCTGTCATCGGAGGGTGGCTGCAACCCGCCCATATACCACTCGGTCGCCTGCTGAATGACAGACAGTATGGGCTGTAAGTTTATTGGTTCAGCGCTGAACTACTGGGCTTGCAGGCATATTGTACTAGATAGCCAAATATGAAATGAAGTCATTCACATATTTGGGATCAAATAGTGTCAGTATGCCCAGCAGCCCATTGGTTCACACTCAGGGACCAATGGGCTTACAGCCCATACTGCATCTGGTTATCGCAGGCGGCCGGCAGTATGCAGGTGGCTGCAGCTGCCCGCATGATGGGGGGGGTGGGCAAGGGTGCTGTGGGTGAGGGTGGGGTGCCACTGGATCACCAGGGAATATGATATGGCGCTGTACCACGATTGCGGCATCGGCTGGGATTGTACCACTAGACTACCAGGGACTTAGATAACGGTCTTATTCCAACAATTGGGGACATGGGAGGGAGAAGGGCCACTAGACTACCAGGGACGTGCATAACGGTCAAATTCCGGTGATCGGAGACACGGGAGGGAGGGGGGCCACTAGACTACCAGGGAACATTTAACAATACAGTCATTGGGGCATCAGGGACCTGGGAGGGGGGTCCACTGTACTACCAGGGATATGTGTGTGCTTGTGCACGGTGTTCTGGGTGGGCGGATGGCCACCCCCCGGCTGGCGGCTGCTGTGTTGCGCCCTACAATACAGGGGCCCGCCTGTGGGTGGCCGGGATTTGTTCCCACTCCTCACAGGCTCAACTTTGAGGCCCCCTATGCAGCGCACTGCAGGGTTGCACCAGCATATGCACTGCATATCCCGGGCTGACTATCGGGATGTGTCGCATATGCATGGGCACGCCCCCTGCATCTGTGCCGCATAAACATACATTGCGCCCCGGCGCATCGGGATTTGTGCTGCACCTGTCTGCCCTTTCAATATCCTGCCGGGGCACAATGTGGGGTTGCCCCAGCGCAACTCTGTTGCACCATGCGCAACCCCTTTGAATGTCCCGGCCTCAGTGTTTGACTTTTAGTTGTATGTATATGTTTTTTGCAAAACAATAAACAAAGTGAAAAAAAAATGGCTTTTGTGGAAACACTGTTTGGTTCAGCAATCCCAGATTCAATTATGGATCTTTTGCTGCCTTTTTGTTTTGAAATGTCTTTTGGAAGAAATACGTCCATTTCCACGGTTTCTGTCATTTTCAGATTTTGAAGCTAGATGAAAAAATTATTCACCATAGTAATGTTTTTTCTTCTTAAGGGAACCATTAGTGGTATTCACAAAGTGCAATCAGTCCACAGGAATGAGCTGCCCTGGAGATAGAATTTATGCTAATTATAGAATTTAGAATTAGAATGAAGTTCAAACTGCTCCGTGCTCATGCTCACCCCAGTTTTCCAATGTCAGATTTATTTCTAAAGCTAGGGGGAGCTGTGGACACTAAACTAGCTAAAAGGCTACTGATCACATTTAGAACATTTTTTTTTTATTTTAAAAATTAGTAATTAAATTAAGCAGATCAACAAAATATAAATAAAAAACTTTTGTAATCTGACAGCACAGCAACAATTGTAAAGGCATAGTAACAAATAATGCTCAAGCCAAGAGAAAAGAACTAATTCTTGTGTGAACCTATTTCCAGGTGCTGAAAGGGGAGGCAGGGTAACAGATTGTGACTACTGCTGATGGATCCCTTAAGAAGAAACAGCATTACTACGGTGAGTAATTTTTCCTTCCAACCCCAGGAATCCATCCGTATGTATTTACAAAGTGCAGACTTGGGCTGCTGAGTTGAGACCTAAGTGTAACTATGTGCTCTCCAGTCTATGGAGGAGACCAGAGAAGCAGGGAGACAAAGCAAGTTTTATTTTATAACAGGTATGCCATCGTTACCTGACTAACGCTCATCTCCTTACCAGCAAAGCTTTTTGTTAACCAGTGCCAGTGCGGTCCTCCCCCTGGTGTGCTTTGCTTTGTTTTCCAGGTCCAGCCTATTTACTGTGGGGTAAACCAGGAATTTTCCTGAGGTGGCCGAAAACCTGGTGATGGCGTAAGACTGCAAAGAGCCCATTGGACTGGCAGAAACGCCATGGGGGAAAAAGTCGCTGCATCTTCTTGAAAAGTGTAGTCAGCAGAATCCGGAGTGATTTGAATTCTTAAAGGGATATTATTTAAATGTATTTCGAGCTCAGAGTCTCTTATTTGTACTGAAGTAAAATATATTTTAATTCTGTGCTTAGGGTTGGTAACTCACACGTGACGCCAAGTTAAGTATGACCTGTGCTTAGTGTCCCCTGCTGTGTACGGAGTTGAATGTTTGGAGAGAAAACTGAAGTTTTAGATAGTGATTGAAAAGTTCTCTTTTCTTTTTTATGTAAATTTTATTTTTTAAATAAGGGTACTCATTTGAAATCTGCACCAGTAGGGTCACATGACCCACATATGCACATAAGGGCACATGCGTGGCATTCTGCAAAGATTACAGATACCCAGAACAGCTTTGCTGAAGCACGCCCGCATTGCGGAGTTAGAATTCATTCTATTTTGCTTTTTTGTCGAAAGCATTGAAACATTTTCCATATAATCAGTTCTAACATATCCGCATAGCCATTTTTACTTGCAACACTGATTTTTGCACTGAATTACCTGTCTCGGTCCAGGCATTGTTTCTATTACCAACTCTGCTGGCCGAAACTGCATTTGAATTGGTGAAACACCCTGTGAGCAGGCCCAAGTTTCTTGGCGAGCTTGTTGCTCTTTTATTTCGTAGTAAGGAGTAAGTTATTCCTCCCTTTTTTTTGCTTTGCTTCCTGTTTGCCATCATATGCATCGTGTGTAGTTTGTTTTATGATAAGATTTGACACAGTACAGCACAAATGACTTTTTTGGTTTATATTATTATAGAACATTTAAAAACTCAGTAGTCTGGCATTTAGAAAACAGCTTTTTCTATCCTTTGCTTTGTTTCTGTTACTAGTGGAAATACACCCAGGAGTGAGAGAATGTGGGCAGGTCCAAGCAGTCTGTAAGAGCCAAATACGAAGATTTGTAACAATCCAGAAGAGCTCGGGGTGCTTGGGGCAGGTCAGGTTTCTGGGACTGACAAACATTTTGCCATCCTCAATATTCTGGGAAGCATTATAAATACTGTCAGGTTCTCTTTATGCACTAATCTAATTTTGAGAACTAAGAAGGAAATCTGGGACATTGAGAGAATCGGAGTGCCTCTAATCTCAGATTTATTTTCCGCTTGCTTGATTTGGCACAAAGATAGTATATGAAGCTTGATATTTTTATGGGTAGAATTTTATTTTTTCAGTTAGTTCTTTTATCCACCACTTGGTCCCCTGACAGCTGCCATCTCGTTGGGCTCCCCCAGCCCCATCCCCCGCTCGCAGCTTACCCCTCCAACTATCCCACGGCTTACCCCTTGTGGTAGGGTGGCAGGGAATCCCTCTACTCGCCTAACTCCGGATTCGATGCTGGAGGGATTACTGCCCGTCCTGGGGGTGGTGCCTCCGGAGACCAACCGTCACTGTGCTTGTCAGGTACCACATTTTTCTCCTGTATTTTCCCCTTAGACCGGGCGTGCAATGACGTCCAAGGAATGAGCGCGCACACTCCCGTACGCAGTCCTCCGAACGTCTGCCCTGCTCTAATCCCCTCACTGAAGCTTTCTGTGTGCCAGCCCCCTAGCCTCCGCCAGGGGTCAGACGAACACTGAAACACTGTTTCCCTCCTCCCCAGAGAAGGAGAGCAGTTCTATGGATGCTCAATCCTTCTCCTCCCCTGCTGACCCCAGTGACCCCTGCTCATTTCCGAACATGGGTCGCTGGCATAGCGCAAGGTAAGGCGACCAGCACCTCAGCCTCAGCGCCACTAGGCCACTCATGGGTAGAATTTTATAACGGATTAGAAGCTGTTTTAGTCAAAATTATTTACTACCTTCGTTAAATATTTAAATTATTCGATTTGACAAATAACTGACTTTTTAGTAGTCTCCATTATAATGGTGAACACCAGACTACAAAGGAAGGGAATGGAGAACTGTTCCCCCCTGCTTAGTGAATCTATCTTAGGGAAGCCCAATAAAAAGAAAGCCAATAAATTTGTTGATCTAGTAGCATCATCAAAGATGAAGCAAACTAAAATCACAGACCACATGTTATATAATGTAATGGAGGGTGAACAAATGTCTACCCCAAATTCCGCAGCTGGCAAAGATATGCCTAGAGTAGCTATGTATATAAGCACTGATTCCAGTCTGGAAAAATCTCCTAGATTGGTGTTTTCTAGTGAAGAATGTTCTAATAGTAGTTGAATGGAGGAGGAGTCTTTAGTGCAACATGATGTTAGCAATGAAATCATATATAATGCTTCACAAGATATGACTAGTTACCATGAATCTCAAGAATATGTGAGCACAAATATTTCCTTGATTAAGAATAATAATAAGCACAAACAACAACATGGAGATCTGTTAATGGTACATGGCATAGAACTCAGGAAAGTGAACTCAGCATTACATAAAACTATTTAAGGAATTAGCCTCAAAATACGATAATAGCATAAAAGAGGCTATGAGTAATGAACAGGGCGGGAATCTGTTCACAAGAATTTGTAAGCATCTGGATAATATTCCCCAGTATGTGCCAATATCGCTAAGTGAAGAGTTGGTGGCCCATATGAACCACCAATATATGGCTAATTTACTACTCATGGAGCAGCTAATTGTCCTTAAAAATGAGATAGAAAACACAAGGTATGACATAGCAGTAAATAAATGCCAAATTAGTGACAATTGAAAATAAATTAGAGATCATTGCATCAACATCCCCATCTGATTCCATTATTTTGGAACATTGCACACAGGAAGAGCCACCATTAAGACCTGATTTTACTACAGTAGAGATACCTCATACACCTGTGATCAGTTTACATAAAAGTAAGAGGAGGAAAAAAGGGGATAAGGCAAAAAAGAAAAAAAAAAAGGTTGAAAAACTAAAACACAGAAAAAACTAATCAATAGAGTGAAGAATTAGTAACTATGAAAGAGCCAAAGCAAAAAGCAAATAAAAAATGCACTAAGTATGGTAAGCACATAGAGGAAAAAACTTATCAGTACTTCACAAAGCAAAGAATTGGAGGGGAGTGCGACCAATTTACCCGCCAGCGAGTATGCTGCCATAAATGGTAAAATAGGGGACCATCTGGCAGCACTTGAAAAGAAACAGCAACATTAAAATTGTGTTGCTTGCTTCTTGATCAGGCTAGAAAAGATGATGTAGAAGCCCCTCAATTGACCTCACCAATATGTATGGTGGAATTGGAGGAACCTAGTGCTAACTCTGGGGTGAAAACCACAGAATGCCTGAACAGACAGCAAAAAATAAATAGTGATTGCAAACATCCTTTGTTACGGTTTGTTATCCAAAGGAAATGTCCCTCATTAAGTGGAACTGATCTTATGAAGCATTTAATAAATATTTACCTATTTGACTAGGATATAAATGTAGAAGATATAGTGTCACTAGGGAAAAATGTGAAGATTGGAGAGATACACATAATCAACATTTATGTTAACTCATCAAAGGTGGCCAACCATATTTGGTATAATAGTCAGATACTAATGACAAGGGGTATCTCAGTTGGCTTTCCAAATAGAACTGATTTTAATTTAAAAGAACCAGGCACTAGTAGTGAAGCCCCAGTAGTACTGAGCATGTATGGTACACAACCAACACTTAATGAAAAAAATTGGAAGTTAAAAGGCTGTATATGTAATCTATATAGTAATACGCTTAAAGTGCCTTTGGGTTACCAAGGAGTTATGATGATATCTAGGATGGCAGGGGCTTCTCAGATTGACATAATGTTGCATAGTAAAGATATAACACAAACTTTTCTCAACAAAGCCAGTCTTTTGGATACCCTGGGGCTTCACCTAGTCGATCCTGTTGAGATATTTGATACCAAACCCTCCCGAGGATGCAGCACCATGTGGTGAGTGTCCAAATTGTTGTAAGGGTAGGGAAGGTAACATTTAAAAATAACATGTGACTGCCAAATATACAGGAAGTGTCATCAACAACAAATACAGAGTTTAGTATAGAAGAAATAAGAGGAAATCTTATTCTGTCATGGAATGTAGCGGGGTTATTTGCTAAAATAGCAGATCAAGATTGCCTAGATTTTATCAAAAAAACAGACATATTTTGCTGCCAAGAAACATGGCATGAAAAGAGGGACTGTATTGTAATAAATGGATATGATTATACACATTCAATAGCCACAAGGAGAAGTAAATGTGGTAGGCCTTTTGGGGGTCTAGCAATATATATATGTATAGGTCTTTCTTTGAAGCATAATGAGTTGTTTCTGGAGTGTCATTTTGTTGCTGTCCATCTTGTACATCGGAATGGTTCTTTGATTATATTGAATGTGTATATTCTACCAAAAGCTTCAAAGTACTATATGGAAACTGTATGGGATCAAATAGATAAGGCACTGTTAGATATGGCTATTAACTATCCAAGTACTGAGAGTCTTCTAGTAGGTGATCTGAATGTCAGACTAGGCACCTACGATGGATTGTTAAATGGCACCTTTTTTGAGTATATGCACTTGGAAGCTTATAAGAGAAGTACTACTGACCATAAAATCAAGGAGGCAGGATTGAAGATGTTTAAATTACTAGATACCCATAATTTATATCCACTGAATGGCCAGTTGCAGAAAGATTTAATAGGTAACTGTACCTTTATTAAACAGAATGGGAAGTCAGTATTGGACTGGGTATACTGGACAGGAGATGCAAGGGTGTGGAATTATCTTCATATTCCATCTTGAGCTGAAAGTGCTCATTTACTAATTTTGCTGTTGGGAAATATTTTACTTGTAACAGAACCCAGCAAGAAAAACATACTCAAGGTTCCAAAATATAATTAAGATATAATAAGAGGCTCTCTCTTGGAATTTGGAATTAGAAACCCAAATATGGACAGTGTTAAGACAGTTTACAAGTAATCTTGATATTGATAGTTTATGCAGTCTCTCTGCTGATGAGATATGGACCAAGGTTACGAACATCAATGTCTCATTAAAGATAGTATTATATAAGGAAGTTGAAATAAAAAAAAATCTAGAAGGAATACCCATACATGATTTGACACTGAATGTCAAAAGCAAAAATCTGAATTGGCAGCAATAATTAGGAAGACTAGATGCTTTAAGACTAAACAGATATTTTTACATTTAAACCAGCAACGAAAATTATAGAGACGGTTTCTTGCAAGGAAAAAAAAGCAACATCACTGTGATAAATAGCAAGAAATGCTACAAATGATACAAACGGGTGATGCAAAAAATGTTGGCAGATGGTGGCTAAGGGTACATCACAGTTTAAAAATATGCAGGATATTTTTATCCTAGATACTGAAAGGGAAGCCTACTTCTTAAATATCTTTTTTGATCAACTAAAACATTAGGTTCCTTATAATAAGTTAGGTAATAGCTTATTAAGTATCACCAGACACGATGTTTATTTTGCATTAAAAGTACAAAAAAAGGAAGAAGGCCCCTGGTCCTGACTCCATGCCTGCAGTGATATGTTTGATCAATTCATCAATTTGGCTGTACCTTTTCACAATTTTTTCAACAAAGTTATCCAGGAGGACTATATCCTGAACTCGTTGTGTGGGGCTATTATAGTCTCCATACACAAAATGGGCAGTATTAAAGATCCTACAGTGTATAAGCCCACACAATTACTGGACGTTAGTTTAAAGATATTGTCAAAGATTTTGTTGGACAAACTATTAGTGGAACTTGATGAATGTGGAGGCCTGAGTGTTTACCAGGCAGGTTTCAGACCAGGGTATAACACATTGGATAACTGCTTTATTTTATCCCACCTACTTGACAAATATACATTATTGTGGAAGCAAAAACTATATGTACTTTATGTAGACTTTAGATCGGCATTCAATACTGTTAACAGATCTGTTCTTTAGAAAGCCCTATAAGATAAGGGAATTGATGGAGACTTGATATCTATAAATAGCAGGCTTTATGACCAGACTTTGGCAAAAGTCAGGATTAGCCAGAATGGGAAACTGTCAAATTTAATAAAAATAAATAAGGGTGTGAGGCAAGGTTGTGTGCTTGCACCTACTTTTTTCACTTTATTTAGATGACCTTTTAAAAGCAATTGAAGAATCTGATTCTGATTCTCCAAAACTTCTGGACAAAATCTGTCTGCTGTTGGCCTTTGCGGATAAGGCTGGCAGTATAGCCTAGAGGAACGAGGAACGAGGAACGAGGTGTGAACGAGCTTGGTACATCCAGCAGACCAGACCCGAGTTTGATTCTCACAACCTCCACTTGCATACTGTGTGACTCTGAGCAAGTCACTTAACTGCCCAGTGCTCCCAGGTCACCCCTGAAAACAGGCACTTGTGCCTAGTGGGCCTTACCCGCTTATCAAAGACTATTAAAAAAAAAATAAAATAAAAGGTTCATTTCTTATAATGCATATGGGGCACAAAAACCCTGGCACAATATATCAGTTGGGGGTGAGGATATAGCATGCACCAAGCAGGAAAGGATCTTGGGGTTGTCATCTCTGATGACCTCAAGGTAGGGAAACAGTGTGACAAGGCAGCAGGTAAAGCAAATAGGATGCTGGGATGTATAGGCAGGGGCATCACCAGCAGGAAAAGAGGTCATAATTCATTACAAGAACTAGTGAGGCCCCACCTGGAGTACAGTGTACAGTTCTGGAGACCATACCCACGTAAGGACATAGACAGGGTAGAGAAGGTTCAGAGGAGGGCAACAAAGATGGTGCATGGATTGCATCACAAGTCCTATGAAGACAGGTTGAAGGAACTGAACATGTACTCCTGGAGGAGAGGAGGGAGAGGGATATGATAGAGACATACAAGTATCTTACAGGAGGAACAGGTGCAGGAAAACACTATTTTAAGCGAAAAGATGTTCCAGGACTAGAGGGCATGGGATGAAGTTGGAGGGAGGACGATTCAGAGGAAACATGAGAAAGAATTCTTCACAGAACGGGTGGTGGACAAGTGGAACACCCTGCCAGAGGAAGTGGTGGGGCTGAAACAATCACGGGATTTAAGAATGCATGGGATAGACATAAAGGAATTCTAGAGGTCAGGGGTAAGGGGAAACAGACTTCTAGGAAAACAAACTGAACTTACAAGCTCAAATGGGCAGACTGGGTGGGCCATAGGCCCTTATCTGCCGACACTGTCTATGTATCTATGTATCTATGTATAATATGATACCGTTTTCCCTTTCTAAAAAAGGATTACAAAAAGAGATTGATATTTTAGAAAGAAAAGCTAAAGAACTAAAGCTTCAGGTTAACACTGCTTAAACTCAAATATCTGTATTTGGCAGTGGAAAGGATTGTGGAAAATGGAAACTAGCCCAGATACTTTGATTAAGACAGATAATTATACATACTTAGGCATTTGTTACTACAGAAAGAATAAATGGAGAAAACATATAAAGTGCTGACAACAGCAAAAAAGACAGCAGCTGCATTAGGGAAGTTTAATTATATATATGGTGGTTTGGCTATAAGGCCTTTGCTTGAAACAATAAGAGCAAAGTATGTTCCTCAGATCACATATGGTTCAGAAATATGGGACACAAAAAGCAGAGAAAAACATATTATTCAATTTACAAACTCTAAAGGAGAACTATTACTGTTCCCTCCTCCCTTCCTTGTGCATATATTTGGGCTGAGTTAGGCCTTGAGAATATAAAAACTGTTATGGATACGAGAAAATTGTATTTTTGGCTCAGGTTGACCAGATTATCACAAGATAGAATTACAAAAATGTGTTTATTAGAAAAAGAAAAGTGGGTTGTCCTAGTATGTTACACTTCCTCTTGGCTTAGAAATAGTTATCTATTATTAGAAAAATATGATCTGAAAGTGTTGAAAAGTTATATGGATCAGAAAATTGTTTTGAGTCTACAGTACAAGTCTTATAAACACAAAAAGGTCAGGGGATATTGGTCTGATATAGATAGATTTTGGATCACAGACTCGAGATTTTCCTTGTGGTTGGCCATTAATAATCAACATGATGTTACGCTCCAGTACTATTGTAAATGTTTATCAGATCCAAAATTAAGATCTGCTTTTACTGGATACAAATTTGAAATTTTTGAAAGTAAAGTCCTAGTCAAGACATTCAACAAAGACCAAATATATCAGTGTTGTGACTGCCAAGTGGGGGGTAGAGAAGACCTCTTACATGTATTGTGGCTTTGTGAGTGGTATATTAAGTCTAGGAAATCATTGCAAAAGACAACATTTAATATAGACAAAGTGGATCAATTAGGAATGAATTATCAAGAGCTGACTGATTTTGTTGTACACAGAAGACAGTTCTGCTCTAAAAGTTTTAGCAAACTAATTTTCGAATATAGAAAAATAAGGAAGAATAAGTGTGCAATAGTGAGGCTAGTCATTCCCTGAATACTTATGGAATATAGTGAATGAGACCTTTTAATAGATTTTTTTTAATAATGGATTTTTAATATGTACTTGTATGTACTTGATTGTATGTGATTGTATGTAAAGCTAGACATTCCAAAGAATCTTCGGATTGGCAGGCCTTTAGAACAGCCAGGAATAACTGTGTGAAAAAACTTCGCTCTGCTAAAGCTAACTATTATATTTCTACTCTCGAACAAGCTAAAGGTAACCCTCATAAAATATGGAAGACTATCAAAGCTATAGAAGGAAGGCCCATGGCCCTCTGTCCTAACAAAGACAGTCGCAAGTGGCAAGATTGTGGAAAACAAGTCCCTAATCCTGGAGGAACTTAACTCCCACTTTGCCACAGCTGGATTAGCTTTGACTCGTCACCTTATGCTGGTGTGCGGTGAGCCAGCATACCCCTCCCGCCACATCTAGTCCTGCACCCAGTCCTTCCAACTGCATGAGATAACTTATAAAGAAGTAGAAGATTCTTCTTAACTTAGACACCAAAAAGCGCAGGGACGATGGCTTGGAACCCTTTTTCCTAAGGTCAGGCTATGCCCATCTCACTGCCCCATTCTCCACATCTTCAATCTTTCCATTACATCTGTTGCTGTGCCGTCCTGCTGGAAATCAGCACATATCCTCCTCTATTTAAATCTGGTGACCCATGCGATGTAAACAACTATAGGCCTATCTCCATATTGCCTATCCTTTTAAAGTTCTCGAAAAACTGATCCATATTCAGTTAAAATCTCACTTGGAAACCTTCTCTCTCATTAACCCAGCTCAATCTGGCTTCCGGGCTAATCATAGCACAATCACTGCACTAGCAAAAGTAACCAATGATTGGATCTCTGCTATAGATGCTAAGAAGGTGCAGTCTTTTTGGACCGCAGCAAAGCTTTTGATACTGTTGATCACAAACTATTAGTCAATTGCCTTGCAAAGTTGGGTGCCACATACCATACCACCCAGTGGTTCTCTAGCTACCTAACTGGAAGATTCCAAAAAGTAAAGGCGGAAGGCTTTTTTTCTGCTGCCTTGCCAGTTGCAAGAGGAGTCCCCCAAGGATCCATCTTAGGCCCTATCTTGTTTTCTCTGTACATCAATGACTTAGATGCTAACATATCTACGTCCAATCTGCACTTTTTTGCAGATGATACTGTGTTGTATACTTCTGGCTCATCGTTATCTGAAGTCAAGGGAGTGCTTCAAGCGGACTTCGCACAACTTGAGCATAATTTAATAAAGGCAAAGCTTCTGCTCAATGCCAAGAAGACTAAAGCGATGATATTCTCCCGCAGTGCTGTCTCAGGCCCCCAATACTCTTGCCCAAGACTTCATTGTCACCACGCTAAACGAGCCTCTGGAAGTTGTAACCAAATTTAAATATCTAGGTATCTGGATCGACAATAAATTATCTTTCAGTGACCACATCGAAGATGTCTCTAGAAGGTTAAAAGCAAGGTTAGGTTTCTTCACAGAAATAGACCCCTTCCCCTTGAAACTCGAAACAAGCTTGTACAGGCCACTTTTCTCCCCTACTCGACTATGGCGATGTAATCTATTCCTCCACCACTCTTGCAAATCTAAGTAAACTGGACATCCTTTATCACCATGTTACGGTTCATTACCAACTCCTTACCGCTCGCACCACTGTGACTTATATGCAGCTGTTGGTTGGACATCCCTACTACTAGCGCCTGCTCCATGCTGGGCTATGGACTTAAACTGCTCCTGCAGAAATTACCAAGCTATCTCTTCCCTTATTAGTATCTCACATAGTGCATACTGTTAAGAAAATCTGACTTTGTTATGCTTGACATACCAAGGACGCGGACTTCCTTTGGTAAACGTCTATTGCATATGCCCTTCCCTCCATTTGGAACCAATTACAAACCGCATTGAAACTAACTAGCACAGTTTCAATAAACTTCTACAAATCGCTAAGTTCAGCCAAAATAAAAGACACCTGTAACTGTCATTAAGTCTCTTCCTTCCCATGTGTGCCATATTTATCCACTGGTAAGGTATAATTGATTTGTCATATTAACTGCTTTCCTTCCCTTCTACTCCTGGCTTTATCTTTGCTTACGCTCCACTGCTACTCTATCAAATCTCCTCCCTCCCATATCAGTTGTAGACTGTTTGTTCTAGCTGCCAAAATACTGTATATTTGATTTGATTTGATTTAATTAAATCAAATCACACCAGTCATCATGTTTCATTTATCAGTATGCGACCTATAAGTCGCTTCCTGTCTCATATCAATGTTTACCACCGCGTCACCCTATGTGGTACCCTTGTATGTATATCCAGCCTGTATCATGTAACGTGTATTTCATGTATATACTGTTATTACCTATCTGTGTTTGTACTTTAAGTGTTTATGTCACAGGACCTCCTTGTGAATGAGCTTGCTCAATGGAGTTTTCCTGCAATAAACTTGAACTTGAACTTGTACTGTCACTTGGACGAATGTATTGTACTCTATTGAAATTTTATTTTCTGTTTGTATTTTTATGTGTATTTTGTAATCACTATTTTATCGAACAAATAAACTACTACAAAGTACAGACTCTGTAGCAGTACCTTGGGAGGCTGGGTCCAAAATCTATTTTGGAAAAAGGCTCTGCAAGACAGCAATGCCAAAGCTGGCATGTCTTCTGGACTGTATGTCCAGTCAGTATTTTTTTTAATTGTATTTTATTGGATTTTCAGAAAAGTAAAAATTAACAACAGGCATACATACATACATACATACATCTGGACATGACAAACAGACCTATACAATTACCTGGTATCCCTGTTACTGTTTATAATCACAAATATGTTAATTCATTCAAGAGACAGTGGTTGCATATTCATTGCTATAAAAAAATACAGGAAAAGCTGTCTGTGGGACACTCTGGGCTAGAAAAGGCTAGTGCACCATGAAAACAACTGCCATGGCACCTGAAGTTGCACTATATCATTTATTCTAACACCTCTCATTGCCCTCATTTCCCAGGGTAATTACACTGCCTGCCACCACATGCCTGCACTCGGATGCATAATCAGCCTCAGTGCCACTTACCGCACTCCTTTCCCTAGTGACTCCATATACCATCCTATTGTACTCATCCTATTGTATTTAATCCATCGAGTCCTATTACATTTTGTGTGTTGCATCCTACTTCTTGTCACCCAATGTATCTACGCCTCTTTTATTGTTATACCTTGTATTTACTTATGCCTTCTGTATTCTTTTTTTTTTTTAACTTTATTTGTACATCTACACCCCTGGGTATTCTTCAGGAGTGCCCACTCAGTGTCTACCCTACTCCCAGCCTGAACCCTGCACATCTCCCTTGATCTCCTCCCCAAATGACCACAGGCAAACTCGACCCCTGGTACCATCTCCGGGGCTCATTCTGCCCTCCCTTGGCGGCTGGCTCCTAAGTGTGAAAAGCCTTACCTGCTGTCATCGGTCAGCCCTGGAGGGATCCGGGCACGTCTGGGCTGGCTATTGGGATGTGGGTGACTCCCCCAGGACCACTGTCATCTCACTGATGGTGCAGATGGCATTTTAACTCTTTTTCTTTCCCCATGAGCACGACGTGCAATGGCGTCAGCATGCAGGTAACCCCCGTTGACGCCTGCCACACTCGTCCCCTGAGCAACCCATGCTACTGGGTGAAATGACCCCCACCTGGATCCCACCCCAGGAGAAGAGAGCTGTCTTCCGGACACTTGATCTTCTCCTTCCTCGTCGACCCTCAGCTTGCTCCCAAACCCACCTTCTGTATTCTTATTGTGCCATCTCTGTGGCTAAGGTTGTTCTTGAAAATGGTCCCTGGGACCAGTGTACCCACCCGGTTAACAAATAAATAAATAAATAAAAACCTTGCTCAAAGTAGCTTATTTAGATTGCCCTTTTTTGCCTATTTAGGCTTCTCCTGGGAGACTGTTAATAAATCAAAAATACATATTTTTAAGAGACTTCATATTTTTGTCCATATTTACCTTATTATAATTACAAGCATTAGCAGGAAAATCACTGCACATGATTACATACCAGTTACTAACACTATTATGTATCAGAATTGCTAGATTACTTTGATTTCATCACTTTTTTTCAGTTTCTGCAAATAATAATTTCAAAAATATATACGAATATTCAACTTGTACTGATAAAAAATAAATCATGATTGTCCCGAATAAAAACACAGTGTACTATTCTTAACGTGCACATACATGCTACACTTTCATGTACCAACCTGCAGCTCTCCCACTGCTTGCGTGGCTGCCAGTCCAGTATGTTATCTTGTTTTGGGCTTGGGATCTGAGAAGGTCCAAGGAACACATGGGCAGACTAGATGGATCTTTGGTCTCCTTCTGCCATCATTTTTTCTATGTATTTTCTATGTTTCTATGCAGTCTATGAAGAATAAAATAAAATAAATAGTATTTATGGTATAAAAATTATTTTTATGTATCAATAGATATACCATTCAGTGAAACACTTGTGCCTGAAAGGGTTAAAAGTGATACTACATCAGTACCTGTAATATAGGACTAAGTGCCGTTTTATCAATCAATATATCTTAAAGTTGTTAGTGTCTCTGTTAATTTCACTCCTGCTTCTCAACTGATTTATTCAGAATGGTAATTCGCTGGTACATTTTTAAACTTGTGTGCTGGCATTTAAATGGTTTTACATGATAAAGGCGAGTTTTTCATCTTGCTGACCAAAACGAGTGAACACAAATGCGCCTGAGGCAAAAAGGGCGAGCAACATTACACCGACCACTGCAAACAATGACAGTTGCTTATTTCCTCAATGACAGCAAGCCAAGAAACAATTTTATGCCGAGGGCTATGCCCCCTGCACCCTCCAACTTAATAATAATCAACTCCAAGGAGAGTGGACATAGAAGAATGAAGATAAAAAAAAAAAATTATCTTGCTGCCACACCCAAACCCAGGTTTGCCAGTTCCAGTGGCAGTGATTCAAGCCACTACACCAAACAGCCAGCTTGGCAGGCCTTGGCCAAACAAATCCCTATATCCTGCCCCAGTGAGTGCAGCTTACGCTGTAACGTGCTCATCGGTGTTCTTTGCCACTCGATCTTGGTACGAGTCGTTGTATTGAGTTGCTCAAATTGAGACGCTCAATTTAACTTGCTCACATCACTGCACACTGTTTTAAACTACTCATTTAAGATGTTTAATGGTCTATAATATACTGCTTTAATAATGTCTCTGACTTATCTCTGAGCATGTTTACATCTGCATTCATGAAAAACTTATCTCACCGCTGTCTTACAGCTATTGACATGGCACTGTATTTCAAAACTTTTTTTTTTTTATTATTTATCTCATGGCTGTCTTACAGCTACTGATGTGGCACTTTGTTTAAAACATTTTTTAAGAATGTTTAAAACGGCTCACTAGGAGCGTCTTACCGTGGCCGTAGCCGTTATGTTCTAATTCTGGCAACAAGAGGCACTGTAAGGTGACACCTCTTATACCCACAGGGAGCCACGTGCCAACATCACGAGTGTCAGCCATCATCATGGTGATGATGTTGCTAAGCAACTGCAGCTTCTCTGTGGGTATTTGCAACTGTGTGAGTTTCTGTGGGTCAGCCTGGGGAAATTGATTGATATAATTGTTTAACAGCTACGCTTTATCTTAATGTAGCATCTTTTCTTCTGAGTGTTTTGGATGGCTGTTATGCTACATCTGAAGTCACTTAAGGGGACTAGCTATCTTTATTTTGAAGTGTACACTGATCCAACTTAAATGTAAAAATATTTTTTGTTTACCTGCTACTGTGCTGAGTACTGTGTTTATTTAATACAAATTTGTCTTAATTTGCTTGCTTGCTACGTGACTGCCGTTGTCCCCCTTCATATGTGTTGCCTATCACGTCCCATTGCTTAACGGGGATTTCAAGGCCCATATCTGAATATAAAGTGATGTCCATGCAGGCTGGCCCACGTAATAAGAAATACAGGGCCAAGCTGCTAAGAATCCTACTAATAGTAATTCAGGTAGTATAGCAGTTACATTTCATTGGCAGTATACCAGTTAAGCAATGGAATGTGACGGGCAACACATATGAAAGGGGGAGCAAAGGCAGTCACGTAGCAAGCAAGCAAACTGAGTAATTAATAAGTAAGCGAATTAAACACAGTACTCAGCACAGTGGCAGGTAAACAACAAATCTTTCTACATACAAGTAAGATCAGGGTACACTTCAAGGATCTTGTTAGTCGAGTAGTCGTCTTCATTAATCTCCAGGTGGCTGTTAATACGTACATAAAAGGCATTGAAATGGAGCTCCATTGACTTCAATGCGGTGCACCCCCATGCTCTCCCTGGTCACATGTTATTAGGTGCCTGACTGCGGGGGTGTGACGGAGCTATCAGGAAGTGGAAGGGAATGACTGGCCACCTCTTTGGGGCTAAACTGCGATCCCTTACAGTGAAATACTGTCAATAAAATTATAAAAAGTATCTGAAATGACTATTGCTAACATCAGTTATGAAAACTGATGAGTAGTGGCAAGATCCTGATTGTGGGGGCAAACATTCTCCTAGTACAACTGAGCAGAGATCTGAATTCTTGTATTCCATCCAGAGTAAACATTTCATCTATTGTATGCAGGAAAGACAGACAAGAAACAGAGTGGGGAAAAGGGAGGAAATAATAGAAAGAAGAAGGATGAAAGGTGAGGAAATTGGTAAATGGGGGTGGATTGGGAAAATAGGGGGTTTGAGGGTAATTAAAAAACTGTATTTTGCTGTGCATGAATATTTGAAACTGAGATGGCATGCGTTTGTTGGGATATAGCCTATGTTGGGATATATTGTGACTATTTTGTTGGGGTGGATGAACTTTAAAAAAAAAATAATTGAAATGTTAACATTATTTTATTTCTGTGCATTTTTCATCCCCACCCCCACCAAATAAATCTTGGACCCATTTTATGATTGCAGTAAGACACTTCAGGGTGTGCTTGGTTGAAGGCACTCAGCGATGCCTTGTGCCTCACAACACTCTCAGGGTGTGCTATTATTCCACCACAATGCAGACCTTGTCATGTCTTATTGCTTTAATATAAATGCCATCAGAGCATCAACATGTATAACATTCTTCTTTTGCCAGCCTGCTGGTGCATTGTAATGCTAACGCTCATGACACAGACAATCCGGGTTCGGAAGCGAGCCTGGGAGTCAGAGGGCAGGTTGGAGAGAGTAGGACTGAGCATCCCATGGATGACTCTCCTCCGGAGGAGAGGTCCCGGTGTTCTAGTGGCCCTAGTGGAGGCTAAGGATGACAGACAGAAAGGGCTCATATACATAGGGGGGTGCATGCCAGACGTTCAGCCGTGTGCCATACATCATTGCACACCACACCCCCTCCAGGGACTCAGCCTGAAAAAAATGCCAGGCTGAGCAATGAGGACGTCCGCTTCACTGTGCCCCACATAACTGTCCAAAGCACTTGACCCACCTGGATCAGTTTCAGGCCATCGTGGGAGGGAGTAGCGGAGGCCCTCCAGCCAGAGTGCACTCCAGGAGGTAGAGGCAAGTCCTGGGAGATGGGTGGGCAGCTGAAAGCAGGACTGAGGGGTTAACCAACCCACAGCAAAAAATGCAATTAGAAAAAACAAACATTCTTTTGATACCCTTATAGTAAACTTAATACTGTAGTCATTTTCATATTCAGTATAGAATAGGTCTCGAATATTAGTTATTATTTGCCAGTATGTTATATTTCATGTAGCAGTTACTAGGTAAGTTGTGTTTCTTTTTTTTTTTTTTTTTACATGTAATTTTTCCTCCCTGGGCGTGCTGGGGGCAGGAACTCCATCCCTGCTCAACCCACTCTCACCAGCCCAACTGTCCCGGCCATCCCTGAGACCTCCCACAGATTACCCCCCCAGGGCAGGGCCAGGAAGGAGAACCCCCCAGAGCACAGTCCAAATCTGGGGAGGCCATAGCAGCGTGCTGGTGGAGCGGGGTCAGGGATCTCATGGAGCCCCCAGCCACCATTTTTCTGATTTTCTTTCCACTCCAGCATGCAAGGCGTTGCGCACATATGTGGGGGCATGTGCATGCCACACCAGCCGGCTTCTTGCCTCACTAGCCTTCATCGCTCCCCCCAGACCCCACTAGAGGGCAATTGACAGGCAGGACAATGTGCTCTCCCTCCCCAAGACAGCAGTACTCCAGACGCTCCATCCTCTCTCGCCCCTGCTGACCACCGGCAGCCCTGGCTCATTCCAGAACCTGGGTCACCGGTATGGCGTTTCAGCACCTCAACCCTCAGCACCACTGCGCTGGCCTGTAAGTTGTGTATCTTATCTAGGTTTATAGGGGTAACACACTTTATGACAGTAATATTTTGTGAAGGTGTGTACTTCTTTCCAGGTAGCTGCTTTGAACATTTCTTGTATGGGGTTGCCCCTTGCTGCCAACACTGAGGCAGAGGTGCCTCTTATCGAGTGTGCACTAAGGTCTCGGGGGGAAATCTGCCAGTTTTCTCATAACAGAACTGTATGCAGGATACTATCCACCTAGGGATGCTCCTCCTTGATGCTGGCTTGCCTTTCCCTACTTCCCCATAGGTGACAAAAAGCTGATTACCGCTGGACCTGAGATCCTTTTTGTGGTCCAAGTAGTAACTTAGTGCCCTCTTCATGTCCAGGCAGTGGAGTTTTGTTCCCCTGTGCTGAATTGTCCAGTAAACAACACAGGAAGGGCAGCTGACTGGTTCAGGTGGAATTCTGATACCACTGTGCCTGTCTGTTCTCAGGACTACCTTGTCCCTATGAAAGGCCATGTAGTTTGGAGCTGTACAGAAAGCTTGGAGCTCACTCACCCTCCTAGCAGATGTCATGGCCATCAGGAATACTGTTTTCCAAGTGACATATTTTAGTGCAGCAGTGTCCATAGACTCAAAGGGAGCTTTCATCAGTTGGACAATGTACACATTTAGGTCCCAGGGAGGGACAGGATCTCTCACAGTGGGGTACAGATGATTAAGGCCTTAAAAAAATCTTTTGAAAATAAGTTGGGAGGCCATGGACTTTTCTTTGCCAGCCGATGTGTAAGCCAAGACTGCTCCCAAATGCACCTTCAGAATTGAGAGCCTCAGCCACAGGGACTGCAGCTGAATCAGATAGTCCAAGACTGCAGGCAGACCTGCTTGCATAGAGATTATCTTTCTGGGAGCACACCAGAATAAAATCATCTTCCATTGTGAAGCACATGTTTTCCCTGTTGTGGGTTTTCTAGAAACCTCCAACAATCTCCTCTGATAAATGTAGGCTAGAGAATTCTAGCTCTCCAAAAACACAAGCAGTAACAGTCCAGTGTGTTGGATTGATAAACTGTAACAGTTCACACACAAACAGGGCAGATATTTTAAAAGAAATATAGCATTTTGGTTACAGTCTAAGTTTCCTACCTGGTTTATTTTTTTCAGGTGCATGCTAGTGTAGCCATAGATTAGGGAAGAAGATGGCTTCTACCTACAGTGAATACACAGCGGAATACCTGAGGCAGCTGTACCAGGAAAGAGGGGTCTGGAGCAAGGGGTGAAACAAACAGCACCACATGGAGGCTCTTGTGGCAGCTGATGCACAAGTGACTGCCAAGACCTCGGGTCACAGTCGGTGACTGAAAGGGACCAGACCTTGGACGTGGTGGTGCCAGGGTCCATCACAGAGTCCAATCCCAGGGAGGAGGACAGCAGGACTAATGGGAACTGAGAGCCACCGCAACAGGGGAAGGTCACTACAACGCTGGAGCCAGAAGGGATGAGGCTACAGCTTGAGCTGAGGAGAATGGAGCTGAAATTCGAACGGGGAAGTTCCAGATGGAGCTGGAGAAGCAAGAAAAAGAAAACTAGCACCAGATAGAGGCCAAGGAAAGAGAAAACCAGCTTTAGAGAGAGGCAGAGGAAAGAGAGCAACAGCTTCAGGGAGAGGCCGAGTGAGACGGGAGGGAGAGTCAGAGGAAATTTGAACTGAAGAAGCTATAACTCCAATGACCAGTGCCAGAGTAGGTAAGTGGCATGGGTGAATCTGGAACTACAGGACTGGGTTACATGTTAAATTCTAAATTGGTAGCTGAATTTAAAGAGGTGGAGGATATGGATGAATTTTAAGTTAATTTGAAAAGGTATGCATTCAGGCAAAAATTCCCAGAGAGTCCTGGAGCTTCCAGCTATCCCTGCTGCTTACTGGTAAAGCTCATGACACCTTCGGTCCCATGGACAATCAGGACAGTAATGATTATGACAAACTTAAAGCTGCATTGCTTAAAAAGTACGAAGTGACTGCTGAAATGTACAGAGTTAAGTTTTGTAAGCTCAGGAGAAGCCCTGACGTGAGCTGCAAGGAACTAGCCACCAAACATCAGTTTTTGAAATGTTGGTGGGAGGGGGTCAAAGCAGACTCTGTAGAGAAAATTGAGGATGTAGTACTTTTTAATCAATCAACTTTTATTTATAAAAAGGTGCTTTTCTCAAATCCAAAGCACCTGCACAATATCATAAAACAATAAATAGACAGAGTTTAAAACTATTATAAATCATTAAAGCTATACTAAAAGGTGGGTCTTCAAGGCTCCTTTAAAGCTCAGGACAGTCGGACTATTTCGCACCTGACGAGGTAGAGAATTCCACAGGGTCGGGGCCATAAAGCTAAATGACCTAGCCCCTGAAGATTTCAAATGGACCCTGGGAATCTCCAGCAATCTCTCGTCAGTGGATCGGAGGGGCTGGAGGAGGGACAGTAGGGGCAAAGGAGCTCTTTCAGGTAAGTTGGTCCCTGGTCATGTAGAGCTTTATAGGTCAGCAAACTGACCTTGAAGGTGATTCGCTAGAACATTGGCAGCCAGCAGTCCGCGGAGCACAGGCATTATATGACTGGATCTAGAAGAACCAGTCAACCTGGCCGCCGCATTCTGCACTAGCTGCAGACAGCGAAGCTCAACCCCCGATAGCCCTAGGTACAGGGAGTTGCAATAGTCAAGGCGGGAGGTAACAAAGACGTGGATCAATGTTGGAAGATCTTCTGGAGGAACCAGGTGCTTCACCCTGGCGATATTCCTCAGATGGAAAAAGGAAGTTTTGACCACCGCTGACACCTGAGCTTTAAGCGTCAAGTGGTCGCCAATTATTACACCAAGATTCCGCACTGATCTGAGGTTGTGAACGCCTGCAAGCCATAAGCCAGAGTGCGATCCAGCTGGCAGACCAGCTCACAGCGACCTTTATCCATAACCAACACCTCAGTTTTCTCAGGGTTTAACCTCAACCAACTCCCATTCATCCAATCTTGGATTTCTGCAAGGCAGTTATTAAATACCGACAAGGCAGCATCCTGGCCGGGCACAAAAGACATATACAGCTGGGTATCATCGGCATAGCAATGAAAACCCAGTCCGTGTCATCTTATAATTGCTCCCAATGGCAGCATATACACCGCGAATAACACAGGCGCTAGAATAGAGCCCTGCGGTACCCCACAAGGCAGGGAGACTGATGCCGAGGAAAAATTCCCGACACCACCCTCTGAGTCCTACCTTCGAGGTAAGATCTAAACCACCTGAGGACCATACCAGATAATCCACAGATGGACCGTGAGACGCCCAACAGCACCCCATGATCAACAGTGTCAAATGCTGCAGAGAGATCAAGAAGTACCAAGATAGAACGGGTCCTACGATCTCTCGCTATTAGGAGGTCATTTAGTACACGAACAAGTGCTGTCTCGGTACTGTGCCTTTCCTAAATCCAGATTGAGAGCAGCGAGATATTGTTGTTGGTCAGATGATCCTCCAATTGCAGTGCGACCACCTTCTCAATAACCTTACCCACAAAGGGTAGGTTAGAGACTGGTCTGTAATTTGCTAGACAATCTGGGTCTAAGGAGGGCTTCCTTAAAAGAGGCCTAGCTATAGCCTCTAAGGGGATCTGGAAAGATCCCCCTCTCCAAAGACTTCCAGACTATCAAAGCTAGGACTAGGCCAATTTTATCCACACAATCCACTAAGAGGCGTGTGGGGCCAGGGTCCAAATCACTGCTGGTTGGTCGTAGCACTCGGATGACCATCACAATATCCTCGATTTTGGGGAGGCTGAAGTCAGACCATGCAAACTGGGTGTTTGACATCTCCAGCTGACCATCACTGCCCCCATTGGAGAGGGAAGAGCGGACGTCTGATCTGATTTTGGCAACCTTATCTGCAAAGAAAAGAGCAAACTCCTCATACTGTTCTGTGGAAAAGGCCCTCCCGGGCTGAAGACAGACTGGATTGCACAGTCTGTCCACAGTCCGAAAGAGCTGGGCTGGTCTATTCTGTGCAGCCACTATCTCCCTGGACAGGAACTCTGCCTTCTTATGAGAGATTGAGGATTGATAGGCCGTATAATGGTCCATCAAACTAAGTCTGTCATCATCCAGACCGGACTTCCGCCAATGCCTCTCCAGCCTTCGTCCTACCCTCCTCAGCCTCCCTCATGGTCTCATCAAACCATGGAGACCTGGGCAAAGAGGAGCGGATCTAACACGCAATAGGTGTAATAGAATCCAGGGCCCCCGTAACCGCCCTATTATAGGCCTGTACTAGGTCACCTGGATCCAAGCAATCTATCGGAAGGTCCAGCACCGCCATCAGGTCATCTGGGGACACAGCCCTTAATGGGCGGTACCGGACCATCTCCAAAGGGGCTGACCTAATAGGGGCGGCCTCAAAATTGAACCTAATGGAATGATGGTCAGACCATTCCGGTGGTTCCACCACCAAATCAGATATCCCCACCCCAGAAGGAACACCAGATCCAATGAGTGCCCACCAATATGGGTCAAGGAGGAAACTACCTGTGTGAAGCCCAGTGATAACATCAACTGGAGGAAGTCTTGACCAAAACATGAGAGTTCATCGTCGACACAGGCATTGAAGTCCCCCAGAACCAACCATCTGGGGGACCCCAATGTCAGGTCGACAATGAAGTCTGCGACTTCCTGCAGGAAAGCATTCCTGTCACCTGGTGGATGGTATACAAGAAGTATCCTGCACCCCACACCCTCGCCTAAGACACACTCAAAGGATCTGGTGACTCCCACTGGTACCTCCACCAGGCCCAATTCTGATTTAAAACAAATGGCAACACCCCCGCCCCTACGATCCTGCCTCAAGCGGTGTATCACCGAGTACCCGGCCGGAACTGCTGCGGCTAATACTGGCCCAGCATTTTCATCCAGCCAGGTCTCGGTGATGCATGCCAGGTCAGCTGACCCAACAAGATTGGCTATAATAGCCATCTTGTTTTTAATAGACCTAGCATTGCACAACACTGCTCGTGCAGGATGAGCCTCCGACGATAACTGCGTTACCTGCTGGTAACCAGAACCTTGGGTATGGGCACAAGACAGGGAGAACCCTCTCCTGAGCCCATTTTGTCCCAGGCGTCCCTTGACCTCACAATCCTATCCCGCTCCTTTCCATCCCCTGCCCAGCTCCCAACCTCCTCCTCCCTCACAATCCCCAGAGCCCCACTTCTATAGATTCCCACGACAGGGGGGGACAGGAGAAGGACGGAGGATCCTGAGCCTTGGAGGGGAATAATAGCAGACTGTCCTATTTTCATTCCAACAAATAATAACACAACTAATACAAAACCCCACCAAAATACATAAATAACAAAATTTGAAATACAACACGCAAATAACAAAATATAACTATTATAACTAAACAAAACAAACTAAAATTATACCCTAACAAAATACTCTAAAAAACTAAACACTATATTCCAATATCAGACATAAAACATTTCATAACAATGTGTTCGAGCTTGCACATAAATGTATCAGAAGCACTTGTCCATCTACCCCCCACAGTGTTCTCACCACTGCAGAAAAGGATTTTCCACCTCACAAAAAACCTTAAAATTTTGGCCCAAAATTTCAATTTCCCACAATACTAAAGGAAACCCAAAACAAGAGTTCAAGGTCTTTTTCTTCTTGATATCCACACTTTTTGTGCTCTCACCACTAGCATGGCCCAAAAAACTTTAGACAGTCTTCTCTCACAAGACTAGACTAAATAACTCAGGTTTTGGTCCTCCCAATCGTGTCCCAGAGTATCATGAACTGAAAATAACGAGAGTTCAGGTATACATCACCAGAGTAGCAGTCCACACCACAATCCACACAGATCTGACTTCAGTAAAATCCTGCAGGCATCCAGAGAAAGCATCGACCAAAAGTCCAGACTCAACCTGACCCTTGCAGCAATGAGACAGGCTGAACCACCCTCCGATGGTACCCCTCTCTCAATAAGGAAGCAAAGCTAACCCCACCACCCTCCGGAGGCAGAGAAACCTGCTACACTGTCTGGACCAGGGAATCTGGACAATTTAATTCAAGATAATCCACAATTTCCACTGTCAGACGCTTCCTCCTTACAGCAAGTCCAGTCACAGTGTGGTACCGATTGCTTCCTCTTCCTGGTTCGGCAATAATCCTTCCCCGAATGGGAACCAACACTCCACCATGAAGTGCTCCTCCTCACAATCCAGCGTTCCCCTCAAGCACACGAGCAGCCGCCAGAACCACAGGCCGCCAGCAACCAAAATCCCTCCACAACATCAGTGGCAGTCGAAACCCAGCTCCACACACCGCTCCCAGCACACAGCCAGCAGCCGACCACAGGACCACACAGTGGCTGGACACGACACGGCTGGACACTACACAACTCAGGCAGGCAAGTTCCAAATAGCTGTATTGAATTGAATAGTCGACATAAAACCGAACAGCAAATAATGCGGTTTTAATATGATGGTACGATATTACGACTAGTATGACTACTCAACAAGCGGGCAAAACAAACAAAAAAACAAACAAAACAAATGAGCAAAATGAAGAGCTCACAGATGGCTACCTAGCGTGGTCACCATCTTTTGGAGCAATTATTTTGGGCTTGCCCAACAGAACTGAAAACCTGGCTGGAAGACCAAGAGCCAAAAACAGTGCAGGAGGCTACTGAGCTCTTGGATCACTATGCCAGGAGCAGACCTGTTCTGAAAGGAAGTGGGGTGGGTGTGGCAGTGCAGAAAGGGAAAAGTGTGCCTTCAGGGCAGCTAAAACCCTCACTGCCTCCCCAGAAAGCGGGCAGCCCCAGGTTACAAAGGATTTGCCTGATAAAAGAAATGATGATTGTTGGTTTTGCAAACAACCTGGGCATCTTGCAAGACAGTGTCCTAAAAAGACACAGAGTAGGGGACTTCCGGTGACGTCATTACAATGGTGGCTGCCTAATCTAGCTAGCTCCTAAACCAATTTGCTAATCCATCGTAATCCCCCTTAAAAAATGATAATTTATACTCAGGAAGCCAGCCTACGTTTAGCCCAATGTCTGGGAAACCACCGCGGGCGAAAGATCAGAAAAAAATGGCTAAAAAATCTAATTTGAAGCAGTTACCGATAGACGCTGGTATTGAGGGGTTTGAGGCCTGTACGAGGACCAGATCACCTTCCGAATCCTCCTGGGACCCTGATATTGAGGAAGAGGATCCAACGAACAAAACAGAGAAAGCCTTGGCAAAAATCCTAAAAAGGTTAACAAAATTGAATTCTCGATTGCAGATCTGAGAATGGACATTAGAAACATTAATACTAAGGTCCAAATGAACGAGACCAAGATCACAGAGTTGAGCGAATCCCAGGAGAGTAATGACAGAATATTAGCCTACTTGTTGCAGTGGGACCGCTCAGTTCATGCCAGGCTTGAAGATACCGAAAATAGAGCGAGAAGAAACAACTTCAGGATCCACGGTGTGCAGGAGGGGGCAGAGGAGAGCTACGCTCTACCAGCAGACTTTATAACTCATTTATTAAAAACCACCCTATCTCTCCCCTTGGATCTGCCCCTCACGATCGAGCGAGCACACTGGTCACTTGGGCCTCGACCAACGGACCCGAAATCAAAACCAAGATCCTGGATTGTCCATATGCTGCATTATCAAGCTAAAGAATCAATCCTGCAGGAAGCTTGGAGACATAAAGAACTAAAGTTTAACAACCAGAATATATACTTTGATCATGACTTCTCAGCGGAGCTACAGGTGAAGCGTCTCCAAGTTAGGCAAATAATTAAAGAACTAAAAGAAAAAAGGAATAGAAAAGCTCAACTTAATTTTCCAGCAAGGCTAAAAGTGTACCTAGAGGGCAGAACAAGAGTCTTCAACTCCCTGGCAGAGGCAGCACCATTTCTAGCGGAACAGAAAATCACGCTCCCTAATAGGGAACTGGAGATCCTGGAGCATAAACTGCTGTTGAGTGCCTGGGGAATTCAATCGAGAGGGCGCAAAAGATCCTCGACGTGGCTATTTCCGTCTCGGGCTGTAACTGATGTGGCGAAGTTATTAAAGAGGGCAGACCTGGAAACATGATCGAAAGTGGATGTAGGAGAAGGAAATCAGACGACTTGAGGACTGCTAAGAAGTTTGGTAACTGTATTCATGTGCCGTAGGCTGTAATTGGCTATCTGTGGTGTCATTTCAGATTGAGGGAAAGGGGGAGAGGCTTGCCTTTTTACAGCAGGGTGAATATTTCCATGAAGTGCTGAGAGACCTCCCTGCACCTCAATTAACTCTGTACGCTGGGAACTTACTCTTGGCTATTCCAACACCACAGAGAAGAGACTTGGACAAAATGATGCCCTTGTTTATTTCTTATTTTTTATTTAGTATATCTACATTTGTTTAGAATTAGGAGGGCTTATGAAGGGGAAATAAGAGGGGAAGGAAAGGGCAGGATGAGTGTGCATTGCCTAAGCCTTCCCAAGAGTTACTCAAGGAGAAGTTGGGGGCAGCCACAAAACCGGGTGGGTAATGATGCAGGGGAATTTTTGCATGCTACTCATGTTCCTCGGTTTATGCGGGAGAGGGAGTTTAACATGCTACACCAGGAGGTCACTAAGGTCACCTCCAGGGTTACATCGGTGAGGTTGCATAAACCTAAAATCCCTCACCTAGGAAGTTGTTGCAGGATCTTCAAAATCAGAGGTAATAGTTGCTATGGTGAGCAACAATTCAGTTTGAGAACAGTAACTCAGTTTTGGCAGTTTATATTTTATTCAGTTTTATGGGTTATTGACATGTTGAAGGGGGAATTGTTTATTATAATAGTTAGTAATCATAGTTACTGTCTGTCTGCTATAGGGAACAAATTATATCTGCAGGTTCTGGATGGGTGCATGTTGATACTCCAGTTATTGGCTGTGGATGAAGGGAAATTGATAAGACCTAAAGATAATGCGAGTCAGGATGGCTAATCTCAATGTGATAACCTACAATGTGAAGGGTATCCATTCACCTGTAAAATGTTCTAGAATTTTGAATGAACTGAAAAAGCTTGAATGTAACATTGCCTTTTTGCAGGAAACCCACTTGAGAAAGGATGAACACCTTAAATTAAGGAGATTATGGGTAAACAGGATGGAAGCTTCCCCCTCGACCAATGGTAGGCAAGCAGGGGTCGCCATCTTGTTTAGGAGGGTTGCCCATTTCAAATAATTGACATCGAGAGAGGGAAAGAGGGATGCTTTTTGCGAATATCAAGCATTTTACAGGGTCAATTGCTGCACTTGGTGAATTTACATGCACCCAATAGCCAAACACATGTTTTTTTAAAACTTATTCTACATAAGGTGGCCTTACTGACAGAAGGTCAGGTAATAATAGCTGGAGATTTCAATGCTGTGGTCTCACCAGGCCTTAATAGATCCTCCAGGTCCCTGAATTATAATAGGGTGACAACTAGAACTCTGGCTGCTCTATTGGAAGAGCTGGGGCTAAGTGATGTTTGGCGGACCCAACATAAGGGGGAAAGGGATTATTCTTTTTTCTCAGCAGCCAATCAGTCATATTCTAGAATAGACCTGTTGGTGGTCCCCAAGGCGCAGCTACATAGAGTGGTCTCGTCGAAAATACACAGTATCACTTTTTCGGATCACGCCCCGGTAGGTATAACATGGGCACTATCCAGAGAGCATAGAAGCTCCCAATGGCGATTAAATGTCTCGATATTAAATGACAAGGTGTTAGTTAAGAAATTGGCCAGTTTAATAAAAGAAATATACAATATTAATATACAACAGCATTGCTCTCCAATTAGCACTTGGGAGGCCTTGAAAGCAGTGGTGAGGGGAAAACTTATTAGTGCAGCCTCATCAGATAAGAAGTTAACCCAGTTATCTCGAAATAGAATCTTAGACAAGATTAGCTCCTTGGAGGAGGAACATAAGAGAAATCCCACAAATACTAGAATTATGACAGCATTAGAGGAGGGACGGGAGGAATTATGAAAACTGGATGACAGGGTGATAGACGGACAATTAAGATACCCGAATCAGAGATATCATGACTCGGGAGAGAAGGCCTCCAAGCTTTTAGCAATTCGACTACGTAAGGCCCAAGCAGATAGGACAATACTGAAGCTGAGAAATATGGCTGACCCCTCGGCCCCATGGACTAAACCTCAGGAAATAGCACAGCAATTTCAGCAGTTTTATCATAACCTTTATAGGAGGGAGGAGCAGGAAATGGATATTGTAATAAGTACTGAGAACTTCCTGAAAGATTTACCAATTCCTAAATTACCGGACCTGGCTAAATTAGAATTGAACAGTAAAATTACATTGAGGGAAGTCATAGATACAATAGAAAAATTGCCCACGAATGAGGCCCCAGGACCAGATGGCTACGGCCCAGAATTTTACAAAAAGTTTAAAGAGGTATTGGCCCCTATCCTAACTGCGGTATTTAACTCTTGTTTGGAGGAGAACCAGATTCCTGACTCATGGAGGGAAGCTTTTATTAGTGTCATTCATAAACCAGATAAACCAAAGGATAGATGTGATGCTTATAGACCGATATCCTTGCTGAATCAGGATCTGAAGATACTTACTAAAATTCTGTCATCCAGATTACAGAAATATATAGAAATACTGATTCACTCAGATCAAACAGGCTTTATTCCAAATAGACACTTAGCAGATAACATTCGAAAGCTTTTGAATGTTATGACATCTAACACCCAGACAACATCTGCTCAGTTAGCCCTTTTTTTGGATGCAGAAAAGGCATTTGATCGCCTAAATTGGGAATACTTGTGGGTGGTTACGAGTAGGATGGGTTTAGGGGAGGCCTTTATAAAATGGGTCTCTCTATGTTATGGAAACCCCACGGCCAAGGTGAGAGTTAATGGAACTATCTCATCAAGTATTAAGCTAGAGAGGGGATCCAGGCAGGGGTGTCCCCTTTCGCCCCTTCTATTCGCACTCAGCTTGGAGCCGTTGGCAGTGGCTATTCGAGAATCAAAAGACATTAGAGGTATTATGGTTGGTGGGCAGTGCTGCAAGATATCTATGTATGCAGACGATACGTTGATTTTTGTGGACAATCCACGTAATACGATTCCAAATTTATTACAACTATTGGGTAAATATGGAGCAATATCAGGATTTAAAATTAATATTGAAAAATCAGAGGCCCTGGTGCTGAGGGGGGAGGTGACAGCTGAGATTATGGAGAAAATTCCATTTAGATGGGTTAAGGAGAAGGTTAGGTATCTAGGAGTTTGGATTCCGAAACAGATTGATAACCTATACAACTTTAACTATAAACGATTGATGGACCAAATTATCAAGGACTTGAATAGATGGAAAGTACTGACCTCACCTTGTCAATGAGGATTGACACGATTAAATGAACATCTTGCCAAGAATGTTGTTCTTGTTCCTCACTCTCCCAGTGTGGATACCGTAAGAGATCTCCAAAATCTACAAAAAAAATCACCAACTTCATATGACAGGTCAGAACCCAGAATTCGATTAGTAAAATTACAAGAAGGCAAAAGACAGGGTGGCTGGGCCTACCAAATTTAATTAGATATTATTGGCAGCTCAGGTTATTCCAGTAGTTAAATTGTTAAATAAAACCCAACTGGTAGATTGGTGCAAGATGGAGCGTAAATGCCTATCCAGGGTGCCAGTCTGGGTGTTACCATGGATTATTCTTCCAAAGGTTCTTCACAAGATGGAAAATAGATGGACTAGGCACACCATGACAATATGGTTAAAGATTAGAGAAATATGGGAGAAACCTGATTGGGTATGGCGGTTTATTCCCCTACAGTACCTTCCAGAGTTACCAAGTATGAGAAGGGATAAAATTATTAAGAATTGGTCCGAACGGGGTCTAGTTACACTGGAACAATTTATTGAGGGTGATACTGTGAAGGAATTTAGTACGTTACAAAGGGAATTTGGTCTTCCTCACTCTAATTTTTATAAATACCTTCAGATCCGGCATTACATCTTTTCGAGGGTGGGGAGCAATAACTTGGCAGGGCAGTTAGAAGAGGGAGTAGTTCTGACTAAACATAAGGCAGATTTGAAGATAAATCCATTTAACTTCACAATTTTATAAATTATTAGAGGATAGGACACCTCCTGGTTACTCAAAAGATCCAAAGAAAATGGGAGAGGAATTAGGGAGGGAAATCCCAGGGGAACATTGGGATAACATATGGGTCAACATTCAAAACACCACAAGCTCAATGATATGGAGAGAGTTCAAATGGAAGGTAGTGGTGAGATTTTTTAATACCCCTGTAGTTTCTCAGTACTATGCCAGACACTCATCAGACAGATGCTGGAGAGGATGTGGTGAGCGGGGTTCGCACTTCCACACGTTTTGGGCGTGCCCAAAGATTAGAAATTTCTGGGACCAAATGAATAGTGAGATAAAGGGAATATTGGAGCTGGATCAGGATCTGGATTTTGAGCACTTGATTCTGGGGGGGCAACCTCCTGAAATTAGAACGAAAGGCAAGAGGTACCTATTTTTAATTCTCTCGGTGGCAGCGGTCAAGGTCTTAACACAAAATTGGCTAACACAGAAACAACCCACAATCACTCAGTGGTGGAATAATATTAATAATATTCGACAAATAGAGGCTGTTACAGCCAGGCTTAGAATCCAGGTCCCGAGATTCAATACCAACTGGCATCCAATCTAATTATCTGGAGG
Source organism: Neoceratodus forsteri (assembly GCA_016271365.2). Taxonomy (NCBI): domain Eukaryota; kingdom Metazoa; phylum Chordata; order Ceratodontiformes; family Ceratodontidae; genus Neoceratodus; species Neoceratodus forsteri. The sequence goes on along the minus strand of CM057456.1, from coordinate 332,414,138 downwards.
AGCGGAAGGGAATTCCTATACTTGAGCAACAGCTACGGGCCTAAGGCAGAGGGATTTGGCTGGGAGAGAAATCTTCGGTGCACTGACTTACAGTAAATATTTGTTTTTTCAAGCACATAGTTTATAAAAGCAGACAGACGGTTATTAAGTTAGGGGTTACATAAGAAAAAAACGAAAAGGGATACAAGATAAATTCCACGAGAAAATGCTGTAGGCTTTATAGACTGGACTGTTGTAATAAGTCTGGAGTAGAAAGATAAAATCAAGTAGAAACAGAGAATGTCTTCAGCATGGAATTCAGTATAGACCATTTTTTTAATGTTGTTTTGTATAAATTGTGGTAAATGTCAAAGTTGTATAAACTGGATGATGGTATCCCAAATAAACTTGAACAAGTTCAAAAAAAAAGGCACAGAGTGCCCAAGGTGGTGCTCGAACAGAGGTGGGTGCACTGTGTATCACTGAAAGCATGCCTATAAACATGAGGGAGCACATACACCAGGTTACTGTAAATTTTTATTTTAGTTTTTGTTGACTGGGTAAGTGCACTAGACAAATCCTGCCTATTTTCAGGCACGACCCGGGAGAGGGGGATACAGATGAATGCCAACTGACCTTGAACCAGATTAAGCTTTTTAGTGAATGAGGAAAATTTGACCAGGACACCGGGGAAATTCCCCATCTCTCCACTGGGGGAACTGCTGGCTGTCTTGCCAAGATGGCCACTTCTCCAGAGCGAGCTATGTGTGAGGATGCTGCTAGGACAGGAATTCAGGCCTCTGCTCCTGTCCTATCCACTCAAGAGGCTGTAGATCTTGCTTTTGTGACAGCAGATTGTTTGGCTACGGGTCATGATTCTGATAACATGGAGGTTTTGTCTGACTCTGATAACTTGTCCGGGCACTGTACGGTTGCTTTGTGTGATGAAGCAGTCGCTTCAAAGTCTATTTTGTGCAGTGTGAGCTCCTTCAGCTGCACAAACAGACCTGGTTGAAAAAGGCTCATGACCTGGATTGTAAAATTAAGGCTTTAACCACCGGTTCTCCCGCAGTTTCGGTGGCTTCCTCGGAACAGCTGATGCAGGCACAGGGGCAACATGGAAGAGGCACTGCCCTGTTCTGGGCCGACCGCTTGTTTTGATCACTCAGCATCGTTGTGCAGCTGGCAGTGTGAACAGTGCTCCTGCTGAGTGCAAAGAGCCACTCATTGGTTTGGATCAGGAAAAAGGGATGCAGCGTGTCACTTCAGAGATGCCTTGTACTGAAATGGGCCGCCGAGTCGTGGAAGGCTTTGGTACCTCCGCGCCACAAGCTCCTAACCCGGATGTTACTTTCTTGTTCAGGGAGCAAGCCAAGGAGAAGGGTTGGAGTGCTATGGTCCCTGATTTACCACCTCTAACCTCCCAGAGTGTGCAGTGGCCTGATGCAGGCTCCTGGTCACCGGAACTCGCTTTAAATGACGCTGGGTGGATTCAGGGCCAGACGGGACAATGGATTCCTGACCCTAATGATCCCTCTTACAAAAAACTATGTGAGTCAACTTCTTCTGCTGTGGCCACCACCGCTGGTTCTTCAAAGAGCTCCAACGGACCCTGGGGTAATGATATTTCAATTTCTAAGACTGATAACCATATTCATTCAGAAGTCTGTGTTACTGACAAAATAGATATTGTTGGGAAGGGGACACCTGCAGAGGTTCGACTAGGACCTAGTCCTGAGGCCCTGGGGGAACATCAGGAGGGGCCTTCTATGGCCCCCATGTTTAAGCTGGCTGATCTCTTCCACTTCAATGGGGAACCTGCCCCCAGGAGGAATGCGGTCAGGCTGCTGTGCAAGGGGGATTTGGAACCTCCTCCAGACAGGTTGTTTATTTCCAGGCAATTGTTGAAATCCTTTATGAAGTTCTTTTCCTTGGAAATTTTTGCCCTTATTAATCTATGTAATGGGAATTTTGATATCAGTTTTAAAAATGTTTCTAATCTGGATAGGTTCTGGTCCCAATATCAGACGCAGAAAAATAGCCCTCTTTGGGTAACTTTTCAGGCTGTCCCTTTAACTAAACCATTGATCAAGACTATTACTATCATGTTTTGAAATGAGGGCATTAATGTTGAGGATATTTTGTTTTGGCTTCATCAACGATGTGAGATTTTGGGACGGCCTATGCCTATGATGGACAGTGAGCAAATCTGGGATGGTGGACGGAAGGTAAAGGTGAAACTTCTGTCTACCAATTCTGGTCCTGTTCTTCCTAGTACCTTCTTTTTGGGTAGAGATAGAGGGTCTGTTTTTTTTATATTGGACAGCCCAGGTCCTGTTTTATGTGCGGCCCTCGGCTGCACCTTAGCTCGGCCTGTGACACTGCTAGGTGCAGTCACTGTTTAGAGTATGGTCATGTGGCCTCGGCATGCCTTAATCTGTTAAAGTGCAACCTCTGTGAGCAGACGGGGCATGCTTATGGTTGTTGTCCATGGGCATCCCACAGTCGTGAAGATTGCCCTTCCCATGAAGGAATCATTAATCAGGCTCAGCATGCCCTGGCCAAATAGGCTGCATCGGTGATGGTACCACAGAATAGACATCAGGGGTTAGAAGCTACCACTGCAGGGTCATGGGAGGTAGTACCTGTTACAATCCCATGTCAGACTGATCCTCCTGAGCCACCTGCAGTGGTTACTCCAGTGGATGACATGGGTGGGGAACAAGATGCTCCACATAGGGATGTACCTGAAGAAATTATAGAGGTTGACATGCCCCCCCTCCCCCTCCGGAGACACCTTTCAAGATCATTCCTCCAAGAAAGTGAAACCGGCAAAGGAAAGCCATGTCCTCTACTAAACATGTATCCAGGCCTGATCCCCCTCCAGATACAGTACAGTTAGGAAATAGGTATACTCCACTTGGGGATGATATAGTGGGAGACTCAGAGGATGAAGGTATGGACACCTCTTCCATCCTTTCCATTACTGACACAGAAAGTAGGACTGAGGACTCTATAGCCAAAAGGACCAGATGGAGGCATATGGGCAAAACCCCTTAGGAATGTTAACTTTCATTTGACAGGGTGTTTGTCTCCTTTTTCTATATGACATACATTCCTTAGCTATTTCCACCATTAACATCAATGGGATTAAAAGTTTGAAGAAGCGCATTGTTTTTTTTTTCTACTCTTAAAGGTTTACATTTCAATATTATATGTTTACAAGACACCCAGTTAAAATCTCATTTAGAGCTTCAACATGCTTCATGGAGTTGGTCTTTAGGGCCATCCTTTTGGTCAATAGGGACTGACCTCTGTGATGGGATTGGGATGCTTTTTTCTAATCCTGCCATCTCAGTTTCTAGATTAATAGATGTTCACCCAGGGAGTGCGCTCTGTTTGGATATTTCCTTATATTCGGAGAAGTTTAGACTGATTGCCATATATGCTCCCCCGACTAAAGCTCAGAGAATTGCATTGTTTAAAGAAATTCAACCTCTTCTCCATACTTCTCGTTTAGTGCTTTGGCTGGGGGACTTTAATTGTGGGATAACTCAGGCTGACAGGGGCCTTCGAACCACAAAACTTTTTTGTGATTCTGTAGCTTTGCAAAAAATGGTTTCTACTGCAAATCTGATTGACGCCTACAGGACGCTTCACCCTACAGGGGGATTTACGTATTTTAGGGGTACCCTTAAAACTTAAATAGATTTTATTTTTTGTCTAGGGTAAAGTTTTACAGGCTTCCACTTCCCTGATGGAATTTTTGGATCATGGGGTTGTTACAGCCTTGATTACTTGGGAGGGTGCCCAAAGGTGTAAAAAGAACAGGTGGAGGTTAAATCAATCCATGTTGGAAGAGCCTAAGATTAGGAAACTGTGGTTAAGGGAGTGGGCAGCACGGCTTTCAGTCTTGGAATGTTATGACGCTATTCCAGACTGGTGGGAAGATACAAAGAGAGGGTGGCAACATTTATTTCAGCACCAGGCTCATGTTAAGGCTAATAAGGATTATTTGGGTTACCTTAAACTCTGACATCAGTTACAACATCTGATTTCCCTGTCTGACACTACCAGGTATGACTATAGTCAGTCTATTGCTGCTAATAAAAAACAGATGATTAGTCTGCAATATGATAGGGGTAGGTCCCTAGATCAGGAATTATGATTTGGAACACGCATGACTAAATCTTTAGATCCATTTACTGAGTGTAAGGACAGGGTAGACTCTCGGCTTATTACCTTTTTAACTGCTATGGATGGTCAAACAGTAAGTACTCCACAGCAGCTGTTGTCAGTAGTGGAGGGGTATTTGTCCCATATGATGTCTACAGACATTTCTTCAGAAGACAAGGACATAAATCAACGTCTGTCTAAACTGAATTTACCTCGGCTTTCTGATAGCAATAAGGTAGCTTTGGAAGCCGAAATTTCTTTGCAGGAGGTTCAAGATGCCATAGATTCTTTGCCCTCTCGCTTGGCTCCTGGATCTGATGGCACTGGAGCAGGGTTCTATAGAACCTTCCTATCTGAATTAAGTCCAGTATTAGTCATTTTGCTGAATCACATTTTACGGACTGGTGCATATGCACCTTCTATGACTGAAGCTGCTTTGCTTCTGGTTTACAAAAAATGGGACAGGACTGATCTGGGCAACTGGCATCCGCTCAGTCTCTTAAATATGGACTTGAAAATTTTGAGTACAATTTTGCTAGCTAGACTCTCCAGTGTCACCCAGTCTCTTATAAGTCCAGCACAGACCTGTGCTATAAGGGGCAGAAAGCAACAAGCTAATTTGACTTGGCTCAGAGAACTGTTTTTTAAAGGAGAATCTGAACAGCTACAAGGGGTTGTGTTAGGGCTAGATCAAGAGAAGGCCTTTGACAGGGTTTCACATAGGTTTTTGTTTTTGGTCCTGAAAACTTTTGGGATTCCTGATATATTTGTGGGTTGGCTTGCTTCCATGTATCAGGGGGCCGTTATGATACCGAATATGAATGGTTGGTATGGGCGGAGTATTAGTGTGGGCAAAGGGGTACATCAGGGTTGTCCCCAGAGTCCTACACTGTATACTTTCTCCATAGATATCTTTACTAGAATGTTGCAAATGAATCAAGATTTAGAAGGTATAATGCTATCCCCTAGTTCTCCTCCACATAAGGTTCTAGCTTATGCAGATGATCTGGTTTTGCTTCTATCACCTCATTTTTCTGGCCGGGCACTCTTGGACACTATAGAGCACTTCTCTGGATTATCAGGTTCCAAGGTGAATTATGGTAAAAGCAAGGGGGTTGTCATTGGGTCCACGCCTGTGCCACCATAAGGTTTGTTAGCTGGGGTTCCGATTTCTAGAGACCCGATTAAGATTTTGGGGGTACAGTTTGGTCCTGGTGACATGGCGGGAGTCAGTTGGGATATAACTCTCACTAGGAGGCAGTGGCTGATTAGCAATTGGAAGGGTCATCTGATTTTGAAAAGAAAGAGGGTAGTGTTGATTAAGACTATCCTCACGCCTATTTTTTTGTACATTAGCTATATCCTTCCACCTCCTTTTTCTGTTTGGACTAAGTTGCTCAGTGTTTACTTTCAAGCATTTGGGGAGGGGGTCTAGGTTAAACCCTATAAAAAGAGATTTGCCCTATTTGCCAATATCTGAGGGTGGCATTAATATGATTCACCTGATTGCTTTCTTTTTCAGTATTTTTTAACATATAATTTGGGGTTGGTTTTGAGACCGGGAGAGATTCTGTGGAGACCTCTTATGGAACAGTGGTTGCAACTCTGTATGGGTCGATGGCAGGACAAGACACCTAGGTTATTAGCTAGATTACCTACACTGCCCTCATATGTGATTGCAAGTATAAAACAGGTTATCAAATGGAACATTACCTCTCATCACTTGCAAACCCTGGACAGGAGAAAGCTGTATAAGTATATTCTTTCAGTTGATTGTCACGTCGAGGTAATATTTCCTGACTGTCCAAATAATAGAAAATCAGATGTCTTGCGACTCCCTTACGAATAAGAGAATCCCCTTTTATGCTTGGGACTGCCTGTGGTTAAGTAACTATGGGAGACTGGGGGTGAATGGAAACCATAAACACAAGCAGTTATCAGAGAGGTACTGCCCTAGAACTAGTTGTATCCAAATACTTGAAACCCAACAACATTTGTTTTTAGACTGAATATATTAAGCAGTTCTGGGCCTATTTGGCAGATGTTTGGAATAAAGCTGGGTTTAGGGGTATTGATTACCCCACTTTAATGTTTGCGCCCTTAGAGAATACCTTTGTTAAATATCACAGTGATGCAATCTATGTGATCCTTTGTATCATAACATTTTATATTTGGCAATCTAGGTGTTTCTGGATCTTACAACAAAAAGAAGAAGTAACTTATGTTGAATTGTTTTCTAATATTTATAACGTTAAGTGTTTGATGAAATCTGATTTTGAGACAGGACTATGTGCTCAACCACAGCATTTTTGGATCCACTGTAATTCATGGACTGATTTATTCATGTTTTTTTACTTGTCTTTCTCTGTGCATGTTTTGATTCTGATTTTCATATTGTTTAGTATGTAATGAAGTCCAATTTCACAATAAAATTCCCCTACTCTTTTCGATAAGTGCCATGGGATCTTTAATATCCACTTGAACTACCACCAATCCAAGCAGATGGGACCTCGGTCTAACGTCTCATCCGAAAGATGGCACCTCAGAAGTGCAGCACCCCTCTCATGCTGCACTACAGTGTCAGTACTGGGATATTAACCTAAGTGCCAGATGGGGGAACTGAACCTACAGCCCTCTGATCTCCCGGCCTCAGAGGCAAGTGTGCTACCTACTGAGCCACTGACACTGCTATGCATGGGATGCAATCCCACGGGTTGAGGGATACGGGCATCCCTTACTTTGGTAAAAGGGGATTTGGTTGAGCCTGAACAGCTTATACCTAATCAGTTTGTTACAGTATGGGGATTCACTGGGGAGGAGAAAACTGTGCCACTTGCTAGTGTTCTCCTGGACTGGGTGAGACAGGAGAGACTGTGCAAAATGTTGCAGTGGTAGAAAATCTTGCCCTGGATGTGATTATAGGGAACAATCTCCAAAAGGGGATGGTGTGTGCAGTTACCCGCAGTCAGACGGCAAAGGCCAATTGTGGTTCCCTGGATCCCATAGAAGCCCCTGTGGCAAACACTGGGAGGCTGGTTCCCCAGCCTGTGTCTCCTGACATGGAGAGTGGTGAAAGGAAGGTAGAAATTCCCCAGGTAGCAATTAACAAAACAGCTACAGAAGGTTACTCTGAGGAGGAAGGGGTAACCAGTGGTCAGAGGGCTGGGGTGGCAGTGACTCTGAATGCCCTGACGCTAGAGCTAGGGACCCCAGTTTGGAAACTGAAGGGGACCTGTCACATGCCTTGGGAATATGTAAGGATTTTGCAGCTGCTCAGAAACATGACCCTAGTATAGAGAGGCTGAGGGCCTGGGCAGAATCCGAGGGGACATAGGGAAGTGACAGAAGACAGAGTGTATTGAGACAATGGACTGCTGTATACACAGGATGTACGGACAGAGGGAGGGGTGATGGGCAGGCAGCTTGTCATTCCCCAGGGGTACCGTGAGCAGTTGCTCAAGATTGCTCATGATATCCCCATGTCTGGACATCTGGGAAGAAAAAATTACTCACCTTAGTAATGTTGTTTCTTCTAATGGAGTCTTGCTATATTATGACATATGCAGTATAACCCCAGGTTAGAACTGCTCCGGAGGTAAAAGAGTTAACTTTCCCTGCAGGGCATGGAACCTTGAGCGCGAGCTCGGTTGAACACTCTGTCTGTTGTAGCTCAAACTTAAACTGTCAGATCTTTACGAGCACAAACTCACTAAGGTTCTGTGTGGAAGCCGTAAACCTACACTAGCCCACTGGCTACTAACTACAAAAACACATTTTTGTTCTTGATCCCAAAACAAAGACTCAAGTCCGGGATTCAAGAAAGAAAAATAAAGCATAACACCTAAGCACCCTAAGAAGGGTGAAAATAAAGTGGGCATCTATGAAGTGCCAACATTGCACTGCCCACCCACATCCCAAAAGTAGAGGTTCTGAGAGGGGCAGGCTGGGGGAGGTCATAATATAGCAAGACTCCATTAGAAGAAACAACATTACTAAGGTGAGTAATTTTTTCTTCAAACAACATGAAGTCTTGCTATATTATGACATATGCAGATTACACAGCAGTACCTCCATGGAGGAGGGACAGAACCTACTTAGGAAATAGGCTCTGAAGCACAGCTGTGTTAAATCGAGCATCACTCCCAGCCTGGATATCCAGGGAGTAATGCTTAGTAAAAAGTGTGAACTGTTTTCCAGGTAGCTGCTTGACATACCTCTAGGATAGGGATGTCCCTTGCAGCAGCCAGAGACACAGCTGTACCTCTGGTAGAGTGAGCCCTCAGGCCTGAGGGAGGAATCTTACCCAGTTTTTCATAGCAACATTGGATACGAGAGACAATCCACCTGGCAATGGATCTTTTAGTGGCAGGTTTACCCTTACCAACCTCACCATAAGTGAGGAACAATTGGAGGGATTCCAACCTGTGACCCTTGGTACGTTCTATATAGTAACTAAGGGCTCTTTTGACATCTAAACTGTGCAATCTCCTCTCACTAGAGGAGGAATGGTCAGTGAAGTACACAGGAAGAGACATGGATTGATTTAGGTGGAAGTCTGAAACCACCTTAGGCAAAAACTTCCCGTTAGTCCTGAGGACCACCTTATCTCTGTGAAAGGAGATAAAATCAGGCTCCACTGACAATGCTTGTAGCTCACTTATGCGCCTGGCAGAGGTGATGGCTACCAGAAACACAGTTTTCCAAGTCAAGTACTTAAGCTCTGCTGAAGACAATGGCTCAAAAGGGGGTTGCATAAGCTGGGCAATGCAAATATTAAGATCCCAAGCAGGGGCAGGGTCCCTGAACGGAGGGGTGGTGTGAAGCAACCCTTTAAAAAACTTAGAGAACACAGGGTGAGCTGAAAAAGAAGAGGGCTTACCTGCTGATAAGAAGACAGATACAGCTGCCAAGTGCACTTTTAGGGTAGCTGGTCTCAGCCCCAAAGAATTCAAATGCACCAAATAATCCAGGATCATGGGAACGTCAGCAGATTCTGGGGAAATATGCTTACCAGCACACCATATGGAAAATATTTTCCATTTTGAATTATAAGTAGCCCTGGTGGAAAGGTTTCAGAGGCCTTCAATATTTCCAATACACCTGGGAAAGGTGTAGGTCAGCAAACTCAACTCTTCAAGAGCCATGCCTTGAGATTGAGAGATTTGAGGTTCGGATACCAGACTCTCCCTGGGCACAGGTTAACAGGTTGTGATTCCTGGGAAGACACAGGGAAGGTGGACTCTAGGACATGAGGAGTGGTACCAGGGCTGCCTGGCCCAATCTGGAGCAATCAGGAACATCTTGCAGGGTTGAGATCTGATTTTTACTAGCACCTTGAAAAGAAGATGGAAGGGGGGAAAGCATAGAGAAACTTCCCTTCCCAACTGAGTAGGAAGGCATTCAGAGGAACTGAGCCCAACACTGGGGGCCTGCAGCAAAAAAGGGGAAGTTGGTGATTGTCTGGGGCTGCAAAGAGATGTATCTGAGGAGTGCCCCATCTGGCAAATACTACCTCCAGTACTAGGGGATCCAGTGCCCATTCGTGATGGCCCAGGGAAATCCTGCTGAGAGCATCCACTAGGACATTGTCCTTGCCTGGGAGGTGAATTGCCATAAGGAAGGCATTCAGAAAATAAGCCAGAGACCACAACTTCATTGCTTTGGTGCACAAGGCCATAGACAGAGTGCCCCCTTGCTTGTTGATGTACCACATTGTAGTGGTATTGTCTGTTCCGACCTGAACAACCTTGTTCTGAACAGATGTGGAAAAAACCTGGAGTGCTAGAAAAACTGCCCTGAGTTCCAACAAATTGATGTGGAGCAGAGATTCTGGGGGACCACAACCCCTGGGTAGTAAGGTCGCCTTTGTGAGCTCCCCACCCCAAGAGGGATGCATCTGTAGTAAGGGTCAAGGAATGAGACTGGGGAATGAAGGGAAGCCCCTGTCTCAGATTGCTCTGGTCCTGCCACCACTGAAGGGCCTGGATCAGGGTTCGAGTCACTGGGATCAATTTGGTTAGAGGATCTGTTCTTTGAGACCAAAAGGCTCTCAAATGGAACTGGATGTCCCTCATCTGAAATCTTGCTCCCTGCACTACTGCTGTAGAAGCAGCCATGTGCCCCAGGAGCTGTAGAAAATGCCTTGCTGGTCAAGAGACCTGCAGGATGAAAGAAGAGGCCAGAGAGACCAAAGTCCTTGCTCTTTCCAGAGAGGGGAAGACTCTGGCTTCCCCTGTGTTCAGTTCTGCGCCTATGAAGGTGAGAAGCTGGACAGGCTCCAGAACTGACTTTGGAAGATTGAGAAGGAAACCTAAAGATGTAAGCAGTTGCTGAGTTACTTGTAGGTGTGGTTGACCTGGTCTGGAGACTGGCCTACAATGAGCCAGTCGTCCAGATAAGGAAAGATGGCAATCTTGCCTTCTTAAGTGGCAACTACTACTGCCAGGCATTTTGTGAACACCTCGGGCCGAGGTGAGGCCAAGGGCATTGCTCTGAACTGGTAATGGCCTGAGGGCAGTTCAATCTGAGGTACTTTCGATGGGAGCTTCTGATGAGAACATGGAAGTAGGAATCCTTGAGGTCCAGGGAGGCTAACCAGTCCCCTGGCCTTAGAGAGGGTAAAATAATTCCCAGAGTCACCATTTTGAACTTTGGTTTTAAAAGGTGCTTGTTTAGATACCTGAGATCCAGGATGGGCCGCCATTCTCCTGTCTTTTTTGGGGTAAGAAAGTACCTGGAGTACAACCCTTTGCCCTGGTGTAGGGGTGGAACCCTTTCCACAGCTCTGAGAGCCAGGAGGAAAGGAACTTCTGTTTCTAGGGCAAGTGCCTCTGATGGATTTGCAGGTGGAAAAGACCTGGCTCTCATCTTCGGAAATTTTTTGAAGCTGAGAACCAGTCCCTGGCTTACTACTTCCAGGACCCACTTGTTTGATATTAAAGACCTCCAGTCCTGGACAAAGTAAGCCAGCCTGCCCCCTACCGGTAGTGGAGAATCAGCCCTGGTCACCCCATCAGGGAGCCTGTTTTGCAGGGGCTTTGGGTTGAGGGGTAGAAGCAGGCTTACTAGACCCCCTTCTGCCTCTTCCTCTAAAGAACCCCCTCTGGGCATAAGCAGAAGAGGAGGCCTGGGCTTGGTAAAAAGGCCTATGAAAAGCCTGCCCCTACCCCTGACATGCTGCCTTTAAGGAGTGGCTTGCCTTTCTTGGCCTGTGCACCCTAAAGGTGGTCCTATACTCATCCATTTTCTTCATATAATTCTCTGTCTGCTCTCAAACAGAGAATTGCCCACAACAGGAAAATCCATAGCCTTAGACTGTATCCTGTGACAGGGCAGTACATCTGAGCCAGGCCATTCTGCTGAAGAGACACAGATGTAGCCATGACTCTTGATGAAACATCATTAGAGTCTACTGCGGCATGAAATTGCACCTTGATGCCTCAATACCATCCCCGCCACCTGCTCCAGCTCCCTGGCAAGCTGGTCAGGGGCCTGTTTTGCTAGGGCCAGCACAGTATCCCATCTGGATTTCTGGTACCTAGCTGCATAAGCCATATAATTTGCCTGTCTGAGTCCTAAAGATGCTGCCATGTACTGTTTCTTTGCCATGGCATCCATCCTCCTGGAATCCTTTTCAGGAGGGTGAGAGGCTAGAGGAATATTAGCCTTGTCACAGGCTGCAGCCTGCACTACCCCCACATGGCTGCATTGTTGAGAGGAACTCTTATCAGAGCCTGATAATGTATATCTCTTGTCCATCCTTTTATCAACAGGAAGGATAGAGTGAGGAGTTTTTAGAATTTTTATTGTTTCCTAAAAGATTTGTGCAAGGGAATAGACAGTCTCCTAGACTCTGGAATATCCATCATTTCTACATAATCAGGCTCTTCTTGGTCATCAACAGCTTCCTCAACAGGGAGTTGGAGAGTTTCAGCAACTTTCTTATAGAACATAACATGAGAAGGGGACTCAGATAGCCTTGGGGAACCCTGAAGGTCTGTCTGAGAGATGTCCGGTTCAATGGGCACATCCAGACTTTCAAAATCACATTCACTCTCCTCATACCCTCCTCCCTTCCTCCAGTTCATAAAATCCTCAAAATCATAATCTTGAACCGTGGAACCGCCGAACCGAAGCGCTTCCTGATGGTGTCGGTTCAGACGGAACCGGGGAAAGAGACTGGACAATTTGAATAGCTTTAGCTATTTCCTCAGCGGTTGGAGAAAGAACTTTTGGCTCCACACTAGCTGACTTTCTAGCCCTTTTAGTTGGAACTGGCTCCTCAGAGCTGGCTCTTCGTTTGCCCGAGAAAGTATCGCCCTGGTCAGAGGGCACTCCCTCAGGTTCGGTTGGAACCGAACCGGGCTGGCCATCCGGGTCAGCGGACTTTTGGCCTCCTTTCCTGAGCCTACCAACTCTCTTTTCCACAGTGGCAGCAGGAAAATTCTTACAAATCTGGCAGTCTGCATTGAGGTGGTCAAACCCCAGACAATATAACAGTGGTGTGTGGGTCAGCCTTAGCAAAGGCTTCCCACAGAGGCTACAGTGCTGAAACCCAGTGGGTCCGGTTTCTTTGGTTTCTCAGACATAGTGCCAGCTCTAACCAAAACTTGCCCATTAGTGGCAATCCGCCAACAAGACTCTTATCGGTTCCCAACCGTGTCATGGTCGTGGAAAAACCGTAATAAAACTGCTTTTTTAGAACCGATAAGAACCGAGAACCGCACTCTAAAGGACTAGAAAGTTAATTAAAACCAATCTGATCGGTTCAAACCGAACTGAAAAGACGCTACAAGTTCCACAGAAGAAAATAAACATAAACCTATCTATTACTTACAATACCACAGACAGAGCTTGAACGACTGATTGAGGTTTAATTTCGGTAAAATAAACCGAGAATTACACTTTTTAACCGACAAACGAACCGAGCAGCAGGAGAAATCTCCGGAGCGACTGTTCAATGAGGCGGAGTAAAGAATCTGATAGTTTAAGTTTGAGCTACAACAGACAGAATGTTCAACCGAGCTCGAGCTCGAGGTTCCATGCCCTGCATGGAAAGTTAACTCTTTAACCTCCGGAGCAGTTCTAACCTGGGGTTATACTGCATATGTCATAATATAGCAAGACTTCATGTTTGAATCACTTGCACTGTGCAGTGACTGGCTCAGAATTTCTATGAGCCCAACTTCACCCAGCAGGTGAAGGAATATTGCAGGACTTGTCACTGATGCCAAGAAATAGGGAAGGTGGGTAGTAAAACCCAAGCTGCCCTAATTCCCTTGCCCATAGTGGAAAAGCCTCTCCAGAGGGTAGGAATGGATATTGTGGGGCCTTTGAATACCCCAGCTCCTCCAGGAAGAGGTATATCTTGACGGTGGTAGATTATGCCACCTGGTACCCAGAGGCAGTCACCCTATCCTCACTGAGGACAGACAAAGTGGCAGATACTTTGTTAGGGATTTTCTCCCATGTCAGGTTCCTGCAGGAGGTTATCACCAATCAAGGGGTTCCTTCTTGTCGGACCTGATGAAGTGTTTGTGGGAGAAGTGTGGGGTGGTGCAGAGACACACAACACCTTATCATCCGCAAGCCAATGGGCTTGTGGAAAGGTTTAATGGTACCCTAAAATCGTTGTTACCAAGCGTTTGCTGAACAGTATGGGAGGGACTGGGAGAAATACCTTCCCCACCTGTTGTTCACATAGAAGGAGGTGCCCCAAGAGTCAGAGTTTTCCTCCTTTGAACTCTTATATGGATGCACAGTGCGTGGGCCTCTAGACTTGATCCGGGAGGACTGGGAAGACAAGCACACCACCCAGGGAACTCCCATAGTGGATTATGTCCTTAAGTTTAGGGAAAAGCTGAAGGAGCTTGTGGGAACAGCCCAGAGCTACCTGGCAGCCACCCAGCAGAAGCAAAAGGTATGGTACGACCGCAGAGCCAGAGCTTGCTCATACACTGTGGGTCAGGAAGTCATGGTCCTAATCCCAGTCTGGAAAGATAAGCTGCAGGCCGAGTGGGCAGGACCATACAAAGTAGTCAAACAGGTGAATAACTTAAATTACATTGTAAAACTGCCTGACAGGAGACATATTCAAAGAATGCACCATGTCAACATGATGAAGCCATATGCAAATAGGGCTGACATGGTCTTTGCAATGTGTCATCCTGGGGAGGGGATGGATGAAGCAGACCCCCTTCTGGACTTGCTGGAAGAAAGAAAATGGGAGTCCTCTGTGGAGGCAATCAAACTGCCACCTCAGTTGACCCCAGAAGAGATCCAGGAAGTAAGGGAGTTTTAGCAGACTTTGCCCCATTGTTTAATGCCAAGTCTGGACTAACCCCTTAGTTACACACGATGTAGATAAGGGGATGCAAGCTCCCATATGGGACCACATATCGGGTGTCAGAGGCTGTCCAAAAGGACATTAGTAGGGAGGTGGAGGAAATGTTGGATTTAGGGGTAATCCAGAATTCCCATAGCCTCTGTGCCTCACTCGTAGTCCTTGTTCCCATGCCGGATGGCTCTACTAATTTTTGTGTGAACTATTGTGGGCTCAATGCAGTCACAAAGTCGGATGCCCACCCAATGCCACAGATGGAGGAACTACTGGACAAGTTGGGAGGGGCAACTTATTTTACCACCTTTGAACTGACAAAAGGGTATTGGCAGGTGGAGTTAACTGCCAGAGCTAGGGAGAGGTCAGCCTTCATCACTCTGATAGGGTTATTTGCATTTAAGGTATTGCCTTTCAGAATGAAGAAGGCTGGTGAACCAGGTGTTACATGGTACTGAAGAGTACGCCGTGGCCTGCCTGGATGATACTGCCATCTTCAGTGCCAGCTGGAAGGAACATCTGTTTCACCTTAAGGAAGTGTTGGGTAGGATTCAGAGGGCTTGGTGCACGGTGAAAGCTGAAAAGTGCCAGGTGGCCATGGCTGAGGTGGCATACCTAGGGCATGTGTAGGGCATGGACAGCTCTGTCCTAATCAAATAAAGATTGAGGCAATAGAGGTGTGGTCCAGACCTGAAACACAGAAGCAGGTCTGGAGTTTTCTAGGGACTGCAGGGTACCATTGAAAATTTGTATCAAACTACAGTGCCCTGGCAACTCCCCATCTGTATATTTGCCTATTACAGCTGATCCATGGACTTTTCCAATCAGTTAGCTCATCATGTTTGTGTTTTCTTTTCTCAGCTCCCCTATCTGGCCTGCTGAAGAAAAGAATGCCTAAAAGGGTAAACTGGGAACCAGCCTGTGAATGAGCCTTTACATGGCTAAAGGAGGCACTGTGCAGTGCTCCTGTTTTAGCCAGTCCAGACTACAGTAAACCATGTGTAGTCCAGACAGATGCCTCAGACATGGATATTGGGGTAGTAAGATCACCCAATAGTGTACCTCAGTAAGAAATTACTTCCCAGGGAACATGCATGTTCTACAGTGGAGAAGGAGTGCCTTGTGCTGGTGTGGGCACTGAAGAAATTAGAGTCATACCTATATGGGTGTCACTTTGAGATACAGATGGATCATAATCCCCTGGTTTGGCTGGCACAAATGGGTAAGACAAATGGTGGGCTTCTAAGATGGAGTCCTGCATTACAGGGATATGATATGACCATTACCCACAGGGCCAGATCGGCAAATGCAAACGTCGATGGTCTATCGCACCAGTTAGAGCAGTAAACTGAATTTGGGAAACTCATCCCATACCTAGGAATAGATTCTCCAAATTCAGTCTAGGAGGGAGAAGTGTGACAATAGCCATCTGCTTGTTATTATTTGTATCATATTTTTTGCTATAAAATATTGTTTTTGAGTCCTGCTTAGGAAACAGGCCAAGCAGCAGAGCCTCATGGGACATTGGAATTTTAAAAGGGAAAACAAACGTGCTGGCCTTACTTGCTGTCACAGCTAGCTTGTAAAAGCTGACTTCCAGGGACTATAATAAAACCGGATTATAAAACATTCCAGTGCTTTGAACCTAGGCAGTTTTTCATAAAATATTGCATTTCACAACATATCAGGAGGGAGGCCAGTTCTGATAGATACCTATGAAAATTCACCAAGCTAAGAGAAGTGTTCTGCTGAGAGATCAAAAGGGAATGCTGTCATAACTTATGCTTTGATGAAGAGAGACTGTCTGTTATAATTTAATATTGCTATCTTTTCAGATTTCAAAAAATAATAAGATGAAACCATTTTGGTTATACCTGGTCATGTTACAAATTAAATACAGGATTAAGAGTGACCTCATGTGCTGTGACATCACAAGGAGGGTGAGACTTTAACTGATATTGCCAAGCTGAATGAAGGGACTGAGACACTTGTGTTTTGAACTTGCAAGGGACACTTGTGTTCCGGGACTCAAAGAGAGGCACTTCTGCCAAAACAGGTAATTTCAGCACCACTATTTACCAACTGAAACTGGGGTAGGATTAGATATTCAATACAAGGTGGTTTGTTTATAATTGTCCATTTATCTTCTGATGGTACCCTTAATGTATATATGTTCTGTGTTTTGTGTTATTTACTATTTTTAATTTTAGTAAACTTTGTTTTTCCTTAAAACATTGCCTGAGACATGCTCATTTGCGTGTGAATGGTGGAACAGTCTTAATATTCTTATTCTAAAACAGCTGTTAAACGTTTGTGTTACCTTATGTAGCCTCGCTAACCAGAATCTGTGTAAAGATCCAGCAAGGTAAGAAAAATACCAGAGTCTCAATTGAGTCAGAAGGGGAATTGTGAACCAGGCTGATTGCATGCCCGCTGAGTCAAGTATTGCGCTGCATTTCCCTGAAGAGAGTGTGATATTTGGACCTGTTACCTGGGTGGGCTAGCTAAAAAGGGTTCATAATTGACCCCAGGACTCGAGACTGGTAGTTTGCTCGGACCCAAAACAAACAGGAGGGTGTCCCTGTTTGTCCCGTTCATGGTTAGGCACTGTGGTAGCAGAGGGCCTGACCACAGGAGTGGGTTTGTGACAATTACAACTGGGTATTGTGCACCCCTACTATGGGAAATGACACAGCCCAAGACTGTTAACAGAACAGAATGTTGGGCACATGAGGATTCTGGACAGCAGCAACTCTCCAGTCACTACTGTCCATGCACTGCCTCTAAATATGGAAATAAATATCAGCCCGGTTGACTTGACATGAAAAAACACAAATCAGCTGTCTACACAGATAGGACTTTAGCCAGAATAAAATACAGTAAACAGTGGCCTACCTCATCAGATGATGAAAAGTGAGTGATCGAGGCTCGTCTTCCAAATGCCTATGTCTTGGAAGGTTCTGCAGAACCAAATCAGCTGAAACAGACTTATTAAACGGAAAAGGACTGTGTGCAGCGTAAGCACTCACCCGCAATAAAGGAGGCCTCAAATCTGAACCTGTTAAATCTGCATGCTAGTAACCAACATTCTAATGTGGAATTGTTTTTTTTTTCATATCTACTGTATATAAACACACGTGCAGCAGGTAAAGTATACATGGATGTCCAGACAGGCTTATAATCAGAGTTTATAACAGAACATGGACATCCCTGCATTGGCATACTGGAAAATATTCATTTGAGGCATGAGCCTTCAGGCCCAAGCATGAGTGGCTGCGCCACTTGGTAACAGAAATCATAGACTGTCTTGGTGTTCTCTCTGTATCGTCTTTACTGCTGCCTTGGTGAAGTAAGTGTCCTGTCAAATTAAAAGGGTAAGAATTGTTTTGTTTTGCCCATTTTTGATTGTGAAAAATCTTTTTGGCAGAGAAGTGATTATACGTTACTTAACTTGCTCAGCCCAGGCAGCCTCAGAGAATATTTTAATAGATTAAACTGTTTACTTATAAATTTATATGTTTTAACTGATGTTACGGATAATTACCTGTTACACAGTGCATAGTCTTTTATAATTGGGGGGGGGATCTGTGGAACCTCAGGACTATAAGGCTTTGATTAGTTACTTTGTTGAAAGTTTTTAAAATGCATCTGCTGTTGATATTATGTGTATTGGGATGGATGGGACAGAGGGATAAAGTAGGAGACTGGGGAACCAGGATTTGTAAAGAACAAAGAGAGTCTACATATGCTGGACATTCAGGAACCCTAAGTATTGGGAACACCTGGAATGATACAGACATGGTTAATTATTTATTAGCCCCTAGTTTACTTACATTAAGGGTGGAATCAAATTTGATTAGAGCAGTGGCCTTACAACAGGTAACACATGTGAGCTGGGGTTTTATAAAAAGAATACAGGGCAGACAGTGCTGAAACAATGTCAGAGGGTGGATTTAATAAGAAGGTTATGGATAAAGGGTAATTCTGTGGCACTAATTTATTTACTAATTTGTGGAGATGTGCACCCAAACCCAGGACCTGTGGAGCCCATTATTCTAAACCCTGATATGTTGAAAGGGAATACACTTAGTGTGACACACTTTAATGTAAGAAGTTTACTTCAAAAAATTGATTTGGTAAAGGAATGGACATTACAGTATAGTACATATTTCTTAGTTTTGACTGAGTCATGGTTGCATAATAAAATAGTAACCTCAGATATGACCATCCCGGGGTATGATATTTAGAGGAGAGACAGAAATAAAAGGGGGTGGTGTGGTTATTTATGGAAAGTCCCTATTCGGATCAAAAATGGTAACACTAAGTAAGGTTACTAATAATCTGGAAGTTCTTGCAGTGGAAATAAGTATTCCCCATGTTAAACCTGTGTTATCAGTGGGAGTTTATAGGCTACCAAAATGCCCATGTGGTGCATTTGATGACCTACAGGAGGCACTGGAGGGCTTTAAACATAGTCATGGAATGCTGCTAATAGGTGACTTCAGTGTTGAGTGGGGTTAAGTCAAACAAAGTAATGAACTTCTGGATCTTAGTAGTAATTTAGGATTACAGCAGTTGATCAGAGAAGTAACAAGAATAAATCCAGTGACCCCTGCTGCATCGACTACCCTGGACCTGATTTTTACTACTAGCCCAGCTAGCTACAGCATTGCAGGGACAATAGCCAAAGCCTTTAGTGACCACCAGGGCATTATATGTGTAAAAATTAACGTAAAGAAATTAAAAGGGTCAAACTTTGTGGAGCATATGTCATGGAAGAGTTTTGACTATCTGGCTTTTATGGTAGATGTGGAAAATATAAACGGGGATAGGCTCCTATTGATACCCACAGTAAATGAGGCTTGGGTGTATATGTATGATGAATTTGAGTTGATAGTGAATAGACACGTACCCCTAAAGAGGAGAATAGTAAAACAAGGAAATGCCCCTGGTATAGTTGGAAACTGTGTACAACTAGACGTCTGAGAGATAAGTGTTGGAAAATGGCAAAAAAGAGTAATACTATAGGGGATTGGGCGAAATATAGGCAGGCCCAAAATAAATACACCAAGGAAATAAAAATGGCAAAAAAACAAAAATATTGTAAAACAAAGTTTTCAGAAACAATTAACAATAAAGCTAAAGATTTCTGGGGATTAATACGAAGTTTAAATACAGTGGACAAAACAACGCTGCCCCGCTTCTTTAAAATAGATGAGCAGCAAGTTGCAATGGGTCAAGCTGCAGCAAACTTCTTTAATTCATTTTTTGTTAATATGGGTAGGAAAGCTAGGATGTCAATGATTAAGCCCCCAAATAATCAGCAGGACACGCTTCTCATAAATCAACAGGTGTTAGGTAATAATAAGAAAATAAGTAAGGAATTTAAGTTTCAGAGACTAGAAGAGACGGCAGTTTGTGAGACATTATTTAAATTGAACACTAGTTAAGTGATGGGATTGAATGGAATACCAACAGCTCTGCTGAAATATGCGTCACCCATCTTAGCGAGACACCTGACTTATCTTTTTAATTTATCCCTTGAGTCAGGTATTTTCCCCCTGGAATGGAAAAAAAAAGCAAAGGTTATTCCCACATTTAAATCTGGGGATAAAACAGAAATTAATAATTATTAGCCTATATCATTACTACCCATAGTCTCTAAAGTATTTGAGAAATTGGTGGGGGGAGCAGTTGGTTACATATCTGGAAGGTAATGAGCTGATATCCCCACATTAATCAGGATTTAGAAGGGGACACAGTACAATAACGGCATTGTTAAAAGTGTTGGGGGATATGCAAGAATCATTAGATAAGAAGTTAATGGTAGGGGCAGTTTTTGTCAATTTGACAAAAGTGTTTGATACGCTTGACCATAGGATATTAATGAATGAACTGGTATCCCTGGGGTTCTCAGAGTCAGTGGTGGGTTGGATTGAAAGCTGTTTACAAGAGATTTCAGTTGGTCTCACTGGGGTGCTATACTTCTGATTGTCTGCAGACCAATATAGGGGTCCCACAGGGATCAACATTAGGTCCCTTGTTGTTTAATATCTACATAAATGCTCCTCATATTGAGTGACAGTATATCAGCTATCATCTCTATGCAGATGACACCATCCTTTATAGTGTAGGAAACTCTGTAAGACAGATACAGGGAGCCCTGCAGACATCTTTTAATGTTCTGCAGGACTTCCTGTATCATCACAAGTTGGTTCTAAATGCAAAAAATCTAAGTTGATGATTTTTGGGGGACAAGATAAACAGCTCATGAGTAGAGATATGGAAATTTTTACCTATGCAGGGGATAAACTTGAAATAGTTCCAGTATGTACTGTAAATACTTGGGACTGTGGATTGATGAGAAATTAAAGTGGCATGACCATGTAAATCAGTTAATGGGTGGGCTGTACAAAAAACTTGGAGCTTTACGTCGAGTAAAAAGGGATTTACCATTAGAGGTGAGATGTAGGATTATTGAAACTGCTATTTTGCCTATTATTCATTATGGTGATATAACATACAGTATGGTAGTGCTTTGAAATCTAACTTACATAAATTAGATGCATTATATAATAGGTTTGCCAGGTTTGCTTTGAATGTTAAATGGAGAACTCATCATTGTCTGATGTATAGGGAATTAAAGTGGCCCTGTTTAGGGGGACATAGAAAAATATATACCTTGGAGTTTATATTTAGAGTATTTAAGGGGAAGATACCTAACTGTTTAATGGAACTCATGCCAATCAAGAAAGGTAGCTTAAATTTAAGATCATCTGGGGGAGTGGAATTCCACTGTAATTTAAGGAAGACTAATATAGGAAGGGCATCCTTTATTCATAGAGGCCCTAATACATGGAATGCTATTCCAGTGTATTTAAGGAGTAATACTGATGAAATAGCAATTGATAAAATAAAGATCTGGGTATTAAATGACGGTTTTAGACCCCAAAGAAAAAAGTACTTACCATAGTAATCTTCTTTCTTCCCAGTAATTCTCAGATATTCATAACTTTATGCAGTAAGCCTGGAGGATTTGACTGCCTGGAGAGATGGAACACATGCAAATGCGTAGAATTCTTTGCATGTGAGCATCTTTCAAATACTGCCTCTGCCAACTGTAATGTTCTAACCTCTTCAGATTTGTAAGAAGCCTGGAAGTCAGGCATTAGGAAAAATCCTAACAGTTATACATTTGGGGTTACCCCTAATAAGTATAGAATTAACAAAAACCTCCAAAAGGAGGAACAATAATAAAAATAACAATGGTGTTCACCAAACAGCATCAGAGAAACTGTAAAGAGAAAACAGAAAACTCTGCTTAAAATTAGCTAAGCATAGAGAAAATGAACCACAACAGGTTATGGCTAGGTGGCCCCAGCATGGGGAGTGCAGAGGCTGAAGTTCTGGAAGGGGAGGAAGGGAAGGAAGTTACGAATATCTGAGCATCACTGGGAAGAAAGAAGATTACTATGGTAAGTCTTTTTTTCTTCTAACGCCAGTAATGCTCAGGATATTCATAACTTTATGCAGACTACCAAGCAGTACCACTGGAGGTGGGCACAGAACTTACTTTGGAAACAGATTTTGCAGGACTGCTGAGCCAAACCTGGCATCGCTTCTGGATGAAATATCCTGGTTGTAATGTTTTGTAAAGGTGAGTACTGATTTCCAGGTAGCTGCTTTGCAAATATCCACTAAGAGAACCTCCCTGGCAGCTGCAAGGCTAGCAGCTGTTCATTTTGTAGAGTGCGCCCTCAGCCCAGCTGGGGGCTCCCTACCTGCTTTAGTGTAACAGAATTGAATACACTGGACAATCCATCAAGAAATGGATCTTTTTGAGGCTGCTTTGCCCTTTCCTACATTCCCATATGTAAGGAAAAGTTGTTTCCTATCTTGCCTATGGCTTTTAGTAGCTGTCATGTAATAGCTGAGAGCTCTTTTCACATCCATACTATGGAGTCTTCTTTCACCAGAACTAGCATGGTCTGTAAAAAAGACGGGCAGAGTGATTGATTGGTTCAGATGGAAGTCAGAAACCACTTTAGGAAGAAATTGTCTATTTGTTCTGAGGACTACCTTATCTCTGTGGAATGATATATAGTCCTGGTCGATACAGAGAGCCTGGAGTTCACTGATTTGTCTTGCAGAGGCAATTGCTACTAGAAAAATTGTTTTCCAAGTAACATACTTCAGATGGGCTGTAGTCATGGGCTCGAAAGGAGCCTCCATGAGTTTAGCTATGCACACATTAAGATCCCAGGCAGGGACTGGTGCCCTGTGAGAGGATGCAAATGCATCAGACCTTTAAAGAACCTTTTGAAAATGGGATCTGATGCTACTGACACCTTTGCCCTAGCAGAAAGGTAGGCAGACACTGCTGCAAGATGAACTTTTAGAGAACTGGGTTGTAAACCCTATGAATGCAAATGAGTGAGATAGTCTAATTCAACTGATACTCTTGCATTATTTGGGACGAAATTCCTACCAGAGCACCAAAGAGAAAATCTCTTCCATTTAGAAGAATGGATTTTCTTAGTGGAAGGTTTTCTATAACTTTTTAAGATGGCTAATACAGCTTCAGAAAGGTTTAAGTCTGCGTACTCTAATTCCTCAAGAGCCATGCCTTGAGGTGGATGGACTGGAGATTTGGGTACAGCAATGTTCCCTGATTCAAAGTCAGGAGATTGTGCCTGAGAGGCAAGTTTATTGGTTCGTTCACAGACATGGAGAGCAGAAGAGAGTACCATGGCTGCCTGGGCCAGTCTGAAGCTATCAAGATCATTGAAGTTGAGTGGGATTTGAGCTTCAATAGAACTCTGAAAATCAGAGGAAATGGGGGGAAGGCATAGAGGAACCTGCCTGACCAGTCTAGCATCAGAGCATCCAGGGGGATTGTGCTCTGAGCTGGTGGTCTGGGGCAATGCTGAGTCAACTGGTGGTTCTGATGGGATGTGAACAAGTCCATCTCTGGAGTGCCCCACCTCCTGAAAACTACTTGCACCACTTGCCTGTTCAGAGTCCATTCATGATGGGCCTGATTGATCTGACTCAAGGTATCTGCCAAGGTATTGTCATTACCAGGCAGATGAATGGCCTGTAGAGAAACTGCCAATGAGTATGGCAGACTATATTTTCATGGTTTCTGTGTAGAGAGGGTTTGACCTTGTCCCGCCCTGCTTGTTTATGTAGTACATAGTGGTGGTATTGTCTGTTCTGATCTGTACCACCTTTCCTTGTAGCAGTGGCATGAAGGCCTTTAGTGCCAACAATACTGCTCTGAACTCTAGCAGGTTTATATGCAGGAGTGACTCTGCTCTTGACCATGTGCCTTGGATGGTGTGATTTCTCAGGTGGGCACCCCACCTCAATAGTGATGCATCTATTGTGAGAACTACTGATGGAGGCTCTCATTGAAAAGGAACCCCTTCTCTCAGATTGGTTTCTTCTTTCCACCATTCAAGGGCCTGCAACAAAGTTCCTGTTACTGGAATCAGTTTTGAAAGAGGGTCTCCTCTTTGGCACCAGTGAGTCCTGAGGTGAAACTGGATGTCCCTCATTTAGAATCTGGATCCCAGTGCTGTGCCAGTGGCAGCTGCCATGTGGCTCAACAGCTGAAGAAACTGTCTTGCAGTTTTTGGTTTGTTCAGGATGAATGAACCTGCCATCTGTTGGATGCTCCTTACCCTCTCAAGAGGCAGGTATGCCTTGCCCTGCAGGATATTTAACTCAGCTCCTATGAACTGCAATACCCAAGCAGGCTGAAGAACTGACTTTTTTAGGTTTATCAGGAATCCTAGAGACTCCAAGAGCTCTTGGGCGAGTAGTAGCTGCTCCCTGACATGCTGGGATGATTTTCCCACCACCAGCCAGTCATCTAGGTACAGGAAGACTATTACACCTTGCTTTTGAAGGTGTGCCACTACCACTGCCAGACACTTTGTGAACACCCTTGGTGCTGAAGTGAGACTGAATGGCAGGGTTGAGAACTGATAATGACCTGAAGGGAGTCTGAACCTGAGGTATTTTCTGTGAGACTCCCTTATGGGTAGGGGTCAACCTTAACTATTTTTTGTACTAGTCAGCAGGGCAAGTTGATTCAAAATTGCACTAGCCTGCAGATGATTGCACTAGCCCTTAATTATTATGGTAAATTTTGATCACTTATGCAGGAAACAATGCAAACAAAGCCAAGAAATTCTCTGATTACTGCACATTTATCCTGCTCCCACATTGCTTTCAGCTCACCAGCAGAAAAAAAGACTGCAGTGCCATCACAGTGAGCCCCCCATTGTTTTGTACAATAGCCTCCTCTCTTCCTCTTTCTGCCCCCCCACACCAAACAGAGAGAGGATAGCACAACAGCAAATGTTCAATCAAGCAGTCCTAGCTCTGTGCACACAATAGCTGACATCATCATTCACCTCACCACACTGTCACCACCACCCACAGGGCAATAAACAGTCAGGCAGAGCAAGACACGCTCGGTCCCCACCCTATAGTCAACTGGAGACCTGCACTTTTAAAAGTTTTGCACAATCTCAAGTGAGCCAGGAGCACATCTAAAATTTCTTTGAAAATAGACAAACCTAAGAGCTTGGGAAATAGAAAACTATGAGATTTTATTTGTAAAGCATTGATTTTAATTATGCTCTGCCCCAACAATAACAGATTTTTCTTGAACATTGTCCTTTCATCAGCCCAGGGGAAACAGTACACAGGCATAACACTATTCTATTTCTATTTCTGTATAGGATGATCTATGCACCCCAGGTAAGCCTATTTCAAGGTTTCAAATTATGTATTTTATCAAGGGCTATTTTTGTACCACACATGATCCAAAGCTTTGTTTTTAGGCTGAAAGGACATGCTGAGTGGGATAAGGGTGGAACTGTATGGATGGTGATGGCTGGCATGGTCCATTCAGAAGAGCTATGGACCCCCTACACTTGCCAGTAATGGCAGCTATGGATGGTCACTTCAGAGTCTGGTCTGCAGTGGTGTCCAGGGAAAGAGCACAGTTAAGAGATTTGGAGGGGAGAGGGAAGTTATGGTGAGTACAGGATAAAACCCACCACCTGCAGAGCTGATCCTGTATACTTCTTTGCATTTTGCCACTG
The DNA here is from genome assembly GCA_016271365.2 of Neoceratodus forsteri. Classification (NCBI taxonomy): domain Eukaryota; kingdom Metazoa; phylum Chordata; order Ceratodontiformes; family Ceratodontidae; genus Neoceratodus; species Neoceratodus forsteri. The sequence goes on along the minus strand of CM057456.1, from coordinate 332,388,527 downwards.
AAATATTGGATACAAACACTCAAAATGTAGAGAAATGAGGGGCACTGGTCTTAATAATATTGGACAAATTGTTAGACATAGACACATTCAGAAAACTGGAACCTAGTGACTTAACAGCACTTTACCCTTGATCACACCCTGAACAGTAGCTGAAAGTCTTAACAGTGGAGTGATAATGACTCGCATTAAGGCCTTTGTGGGATCCCTCTCTTGAACTGCCAGATAATTGCAGCTCTTAATGAGCTGTTAATCACACCTGGCCATCTGGAACACTGAGAAAGATTAGCATGAAGACTAGAGAATGCTAAAGTAGAGACATTTTTAACTTCACTAACAGCCATGAAAATCTGCACTAGTCAAGGTGGGCTAGTAGAGAGTTAGCTGCACTAGCCCTGGTCAATTTGCACTAGTGTTTGGGCTAGTAAAACAATGTAAAGATTGACCCTGCTTATGGGGATGTGGAAATAGTCATCTTTTAGGTCCAGTGAAGCCAACCAGTCCCCTTTCTGGAGGGTTGGCAAGATCAGTGCCAGTGTTAACATTCTGAAAGTTGGTTTTGTTAGGTATCTGTTTAAGACCCTGAGGTCTAATATGAGCTACCACTCCCCATTTTTCTTTGTGGTAAGGAAGTATCTTAGAAACACTCTGGATACAGAAGTTGATACCAGCCCATTTACAGAAGAAAGGGTTCTGAAAGAACTCTTAAAACTGAAGGTGGACAAAGCAATGGGACCTGATGGGACTCATCCCAGAATTCTAAAAGAACTAAGGGTAGGTGACACCACTGACTACCCTCTTTAACAAATCATGGGAGGATGGGGTGGTACCCAAGGACTGGAGGAGTGCAGATGTGATTCCCCTTCACAAAAGTGGGAGCAAGGCAGAAGCAGGAAACTACAGACCTGTTAGGTTAATCTCAGTGATAGGGAAAATGATGGAATCACTTCTGAAGGAAAGAACTGTCGAGTATCTAGAGGCCAGAGGGTCACAGGACCCAAGACAGCATGGATTCACAGCAGGAAGGTCATGCCAGATGAATCTGATTTCTTTGACTGGGTGACCAAAGTAGTAGATCAGGGAAGGGCTGTGGACATGGCCTACCTAGACTTTAGCAAGGCATTTGACACAGTCCCACACAAAAGATTAGTATACAAGTTAGCCAGCCTGGGAGTGGTTCCCAAGATGACAGCCTGGGTAAAGAATTGGCTGGAGAATAGGACAGAGTAATAGTAAATGGAGTCCACTCTGAAGAAAGGGGTTACTAGTGGTGTACCGCGAGGTTCAGTATTAGACGGTCCTCTTCAATGTCTTTATAAGTGACATTGCAGAGGGACTGGAAGGAAAAGTATGTCTCTTTGCAGATGACACAAAGATCTGCAACAGAGTTGATGCACAAGGTGGGGTGGAAAAGATGAGAAGGGACTTGGCAAGGTTAGAGGAATGGTCAAATGTATGGCAGCTTAGATTCAATGCTAAGAAGTGCAAGGTAAGGCACCTGGGAAACAAAAACCCAGGGGAAGAGTACACAATGGGGGGTGAGATACTAACAACAAAATGGAAAGGAATCTAGGGGTAGTCATATCAGATGACCTAAAGGTGGGCAAGCAATGTGAGAGGGCAGCAAGGAGGGCTGGGGGGATACTGGGATGCATAGGGAGAGGCATCACCAGTAGAAAACAGGAAGTTGTTATCCCTCTGTACAGACAGCTGGTGAGACCCCAACTGGAGTACTGCGTGCAGTTCTGGAGACCCAATCTCCACAAAGACAGACAGGAAGGAAGCTGTCCAGAGGAGGGCAACTAAAATGGTGCAGGGTCTGCACAGAAGACATATGAAGAGAGACTTAAGGAGCTTAATATGTATAGACTCGAGGAAAGGAGGAGAGGGGACATGATAGAAACTTTCAAGTACCTCAAGGAATCAACAAAGTCCAAGAGGGTAGCATCTTTCAAAAAAAAGAAAGCGTAAATAAACAAGGGGCACAATTTGAAGCATAGAGGGGGGGCGGCTCTGAGGTAATTTTAAGGAAGTATTTTTTCACAGAGAGGGTTGTGGATGTATGGAATGGCCTCGAGAGGCTGTGAAGTCAAAAACAGTGGTGGAATTCAAGCATGCATGGGACAGTCATAAGGCAATTCTAAGGGGGTGGGGATAGGAAGAAGTAGGCTGCTGGTTAACTAGGATCTGCAGCTTATCCATTAGGTAGGGAAATGGGCAGACTGGGTGGGCCAAGCAGTCCTTATCTGCTGTCAAATTCTATGTTTCTATGAGTGGAATCCCTTTCCCTTTAAGTGGACTGGCACTGGTTCCACCGCTTTTGACAGAAGCAGTTTTTGAACCTCTGTTTCCAGGAGTTTTCTCTCTGCATTTGAGGATGGTTTGAAAACCTGGATCTCTTAAGGATGGGAGGGATCTGAAGCTTAAAGACAGCCCATGGCTCACTACTTCCAGGACCCACATGTCTGTGGTGATATTTTTCCAAGTATAAAAATAGTAATAGTGAACCAGTCTGCCTCCTACAGGCAGCAGAGAGGCAGCCTGTGCAGACAAGTCAGGGTGCCTGCTTTGCTTGAGTCTGAGCCTGGGATTGGGAACCATGCCTGGAATCCCTTCTACCCCCGCCCTGAAGTATCCCTGCTGTGGATACTGCTGGTACCGAGGCGTAGCCATGGCCTGGAAAAAGGGCCTGCTTTGAAAGGATCTGCCCCTGTCTCCCCTTCCATAGGGTCTGGTGGATGGGGAAGCTTTGTATTTTGCAGAATTGCTTCTGTAGGTGGCCTTGTATTCATCCACCTTTTTCATATAGGCCTCTGTCTTTTCCCCGAAGAGGGAGTTTTCCTCTAGTGGAAAATCCAGTGCCTTGGTTTGTGTATCAATCAATCAATCATCTTTATTTCTAAAGCGCCTTTCAAAACCAAGGCACTGTACAGAGAGATCATACATACATACATATAAATTTTAAAAGCAGACATAAATTAATCAACCATAACTAGGATATACTAAACTAAATAAATGAGTCTTTAGCTCCATTTTAAATCTCTCGACGGTTGGACATTCTCTTAACCAACGAGGTAGAGAATTCCACAGGGTTGGTGCTGAAAAAAGCATGAGATCCTGATGTTTTTAATTGAACCCCTGGGAATCTCCAGCAATCCCTCGTTGGCGGAGCGGAGAGGACAGAGGGGGCAATAGGGTACCAAGAGATCATTCAGGTAGCTGGGTCCCTGATCATGTAGGGCTTTAAGGTTAATAAACCAACCTTATAGGTGATCCGCCACCTGACAGGCAGCCAGTGCAGTTCGAGGAGCACAGGCTTAATATGGCTGGATCTGGAAATCCCAGTCAAAAGCCTGGCCGCTGCATTCTGCACCAGCTGCAGGCGGCGGATATCGACTCCAGGTAGCCCTAGGTAGAGGGAATTGCAGTAATCGAGATGGGTAGTGATAAAGGCATGGACCAATGTTGGAAGATCACCCGGTGGAACCAGGAGTTTCACCAGGGCGATATTCCTCAGATGATAAAAAGAGGATTTGACGACAGCTGATACCTGAGATTTTAAGGTCAAGCCATCGTCAAAAATAACACCCAGGTTACGTACCTGATCAGAGACAGCGAGCGACATACCACCGAGCAATAAGCCCGATGGTTGTCCAGCCCCAAACCTCCACTCGGATGACCTGGGTCCACTACCAACACCTCAGTCTTATCCGATTCAGTCTCAGCCAGCTAGAACTCATCCATTATCTGATTTCAGCAAGGCAATTATTTAGCACGGAGAGATCATCTTGCCCGTATGGAAAGACAAATACAGCTGAGTATCATCTGCATAGCAGTGAAAACCCAGACTGTATCACCTGATGATATCTCCCAATGGCAGCATATACACTGCAAACAACATGGGTGCTAGAATGGAACCCTGTGGTACCCCACAAGGCAGGGAGTGAGTGCCAGAGGAATAAATTCCAGTGGCAACTCTCTGAAACCTGTCCGTGAGGTAAGACTGGAAGCATTTGAGGACTGTTCCAGACAGCCCGCAATAAATCAGCAGGCGCTCCAACAGCACACCATGGTCTACAGTGTCAAATGCCGCAGAGAGATCGAGAAGGATCAGAATGGTACGTGCCTTTCAATATCTAGCCATTAGGAGATCATTCAACACCTGGACAAGGGCAGTCTCCGTGCTATGCTTCTTCCTAAAACCAGATTGGAGAGTATCATAGACATTGTGAGTTGTAAGATGATCATCCAATTGTAATGCAACCACCTTTTCAATAACCTTACCAACAAAAGGCAGGTTAGAGATAGGCTGGTAGTTAGCTAGACAATCTGGATCCAAGGAGGGTTTTTTAAGGAGTGGTCGAACTACCGCCTCCTTGAGGGGGTCAGGAAAGACCCCCTTTCCAAGGATTTCCAGACAATGTCAGCAAGAATTGGGCAGATAACTTCTACACATCCTACTAAAAGGTGTAGACCCAGATCCAAACTACAACTGGTTGGTCGTAGTGTTTGATGATCTTCACAATGTCAGTGAACTCCAGCCGCGAAAATCTGACCAGACAGACCGGTGCATAACACTTCCGCTGACCACTGCAATCCCTCAAAGGAGAGGTGGACCGATGCCAGACCTGATGCTGGCAACCTTATCTGCAAATAAAATCGGAACTCCTCGCATCTTAGCTGAGAAAGCTTCTCTGGCTGGAGACAGATTGGATTGCACAATCTGTCAACAGTCCGGAAAAGCTGAGCCAGTCGATTCTGTGCAGCAGAAATCTCCCTGGACAGGAATTCTGCCTTCTTACGGGTAATTTCTGATTGATAGCCATCATAATGTGCCATCAACCTAAGCCTGTCAGCATCACTGCCGGACCTCTGTCAGATTCTCTCCAACCTTCGGCCAGCTCTCCTTAACTCCTTCAAGGAGCCATCAAACCAAGGGCTCCTTGAACAAAGGGTGAGAGGCCGAACACGAACAGGAGCAATCTTGTCCAAAGCATTTCCCACAGTCTTATTATAGGCTAACACGAGATCATCTGGACTCATGCATTCACCAGACAAGCTCGATAGATCCAGTACCCCATTAGGTCACTGGGATTAATACCTTTTAAAGGGCGGTACTGAACCATCTCCGTAGGGGCAGACCTATTAGGGAGAGCCCTGAAGCTGAACCTTATGGTGTGATGGTCAGACAAGCTGACTGGTTCCACCCCCAAATCAGCAATCTCCATACCCAGAAGAAAGATCAGATCCAGTGAACGACTCTTTATATGGGTTGAGGAGGTAACTACCTGTGTTAGGCCCAGCGACGTCATCAACTGGAGGAGATTTTGACCAAAATGCGAGAGTTCATCGTTGACCCAGGCATTGAAGTCCCCCAGAATTATCAATCTGGGGGACCGCAACACCATGTCTACGATGACGTCTGCTATCTCCTGCAGGAATTCTCCACCATCTCCTGGTGGACGGTAGACGAGGAGAATTCTACAACCTACACCCTCTCCCAGAATATATTCAAAGGATCTGGTACTTCCCAATGGCACATCCACAAGGCCCAGCTCAGTCTTAAACATAATGGCTACACCCCCACCCCTACGATCCAACCTTGGATGGTGTATCACCAAGAACCCTGCTGGGTTGCCGAAGCCAATATAGGGCCTGGATTTTTATCCAGCCAGGTCTCGGTGATGCAAGCCAGATCAGTTGACCCAACAAGATCAGCTATTATAGCTGTCTTGTTTTTAATAGATCTGGCATTGCATAACACTGCCAAGGTTGGATGAGCTGTCTGGGAAGACCTCGGCTCCTGCCTACTAAAATTGGAACCCTTGGGTATGGGAACAAGACAAGAATAACCTCTATCTTGGCCCCAATTTGCACCAGGGCGTCTCCTGGGCCCTACCACCCCAATCCGCCTCCCCTCCTGTCCCCCAGGCTCAGCTCTCCACCTTCTTTGCATTTCTTCAGAATGCACAAAGCACGACAGCTAAAATAGGTGTTGGATGATAACGGTGGACATTCGAAGGGACACAATTCCCTGAGTCTGGTGGGGGAATAATGCCCAACCATCACTAAATCTCCCCAACACATTATAATAAACAAATCATTCAAAAAGAAAAACAGTATATGATAATCAAAAAATCAATACAAAAACAAATTGGGCCGGATATTCAAAAGGGTTGCGGCATGTGCAATAGGGTTGCGCCTGCGCAAGTCCGAAATTGCGCCATTCTGCGATATTCAGGCAGGAGGCAGTTGCGCCACTGAAACAGGCTGAGCAACAGCGCAATGCAAATGAATGCATGCTGAACTGGAGGAGGAACCATGCATAAACTGTACAGCCCGATATTCAGTCGGGTTGTGTAGAGTTGTGCAGGCGCAACCCACAAACCTGCGCCTGCAATAAATCCTTTGAGCCAAAAAAGAGCCTGTCGAGGCCACCCACAGGTGAGCTGCTGCATTGCAGGCGCAACACAGCAGCTGCCACCTGTGGCTGGCCTCAACCCACACCCTGTGCCCCCGCAGCCCGATGGTGGGCAAAGGTATATCACCACCACCTCCACTGGCCGGTCCGGGCATGCGTAATTCCCCCACCAGCCCGATTGCGGGCAGCAAAGTGTCTCCCCAACATATCCCTGGTGGTCCAGTGGACCGTAAATCCCGATGCGGGATTGTGTATTAACAACCCCACCTCCGATTATATCCTGGTGGTCCAGTGGACCGAACATCGATCGCGGGATGGAGTGTCAAACAACCCCCACCTCCCGATTATATCCCTGGTGGTCCAGTGGACCCGAACATCCGATTGCGGGATGAAGTGTGCAAATAACACCCCCAAAACATCCTGGTGACTAAGTGTCCCCACCCCATCCACCAGCAAGCCTCCCTCCACTCCCCGCGGCGGCATCCCCCGCCTGCCAGCCGCCCGACTGACTGCCGGTGGATTGCACGCCATTGGTGCAGGCAAGAGCCAATGGGCGTGCAGCCCATACCGTACAAGACAGTCCAGATTTGTGAATGAATACATTCATTCATTCACAAGACTGGACTGTCTTTGATCGCTGTCTGCGCCAGTGGCTCTTGCTCTGCACCAACATGCGTGCAACACCGTACAAGCAGCTCAGCAGGCGGCGGCAGGCGCGCAGGCGGTGGGATGCTGCCACCGCCCGCCAGCGGGGGCGGTGGGTAGGCTTCGTGGGTGGGTGGGGTGGGGACACTAGGCACCAGGGATGTTTGGGGGGGTTGTTTGCACACTCCATCCCGCGATCGGGATGTTCGGTCCACTGGACCACCAGGGATATAATCGGGAGGTGGGGGGGTTGTTTGCACACTCCATCCCGTGATCGGGATGTTCGGTCCACTGGACCACCAGGGATATAATCGGGAGGTGGGGGTTGTTTGCACACTCCATCCCGTGATCGGGATGTTCGGTCCACTGGACCACCAGGGATATAATCGGGAGGTGGGGGTTGTTTGCACTCCATCCCAGGATCGAGATTCTGGTCCACTGGACCACCAGGGATACGTTCGGGAGGCCACATTGCTGCCGACGATCAGGCTGGTGGGGGATTAAACTATGGCGCGATCAGGACAGTGGGGGGTGGTGGTGGGGATTATACACTGTTTTGACCGTGATCGGGCTGCAGGGGGTGTCGGTCCCCGATGGCTGCTGCCTGGCAGGGTGCCAGGCGCAAGTCCTCGGGGATCAGCACCTGCATGCTAATGGCATGCAAATGGGGCCATAATCAGATGCAAATGGCCCCCCCTGCACCTTGCATGAATTATGGCCCCATTTGCATGTCACCTTTTGAATATGGGGATTTTGCACATGGCGCAATGGTACTTGCGCCACCGCAAGTTGAATGCTCCACTCTGACCCCTTGCAGTGGCGCAAGTTCCACTGCGCCATGCACAGTGGCTGTGGCCAGGGGGTGATATTCAAAGGAGTTGCTCAAGGGCGCAACTCCTTTGAATATCGCTCTGGACATACCCCTGCGCAACTATTTTGTGCAGCGCAAGGGCTTGCGCCACAAAATAGCGCAGTTTGAATATCCAGCCCACTATGTATAATCAAACACTTATACAAAAATAAAATGGAGCATTAATATATACATAAATCCCAGCTATCCAGCATTTCCCAGATATAGGCAACTTAAATCTGTTTTCCTTTAAAATAGCTAATTAAAACAATACAAAAATAAATCTTATAAATCAAAACAAAAGAAACCCATATAGAGTCCACTCCAAGAGAGTTCAAGTCCCAAAAATTAAAATAAATAAACTTCAGATAAATAATAATAAACACAATTAGTTTTCAACCCTGGTACTCTCACTACCCTGGGAATCAGTACATGTAATAAAATAAGGTTCCATGCACTCACACTACCTGGAAAATAAAAAATAATAATAATTTAATTATTTGGGCACTCTCACTGCCCAAACAACAGTAAAATAATTCAAACCAAAAATATAAAACAATCAAAGAGCAGGAAATGTTCTCTCCAAGAGGGTGTCTTAATGGATTTGATTCTTCTTTGAACTCAAAAATCTACAGTCCCAAATCCTAGTGAAATTAAGCTTCAGATCTCCTAATTTTTGAAGAGTCAGCAGTCAGTCCAACTATTTAATCAGCCATTGAACTCCATTCAATAATCTTCCATCATAGAGAAAGGGATTTCTGGAAAGGCCAAGAGTGTGCAAACCTCACCGAAAAGTAAAGGGATATCCCATTCCTCCCCTCTACACCACCCCAAACTAATCCAATTCCCCCCCACCTGTGACCCGCAACTACAGACGCCCTAAGGGTAAACAATAAAGTATACCCTCAGGGCGACTTGAAGAACCCCAGATCCTCCTCTGGCTCCCCAGAGCAGGTGAGGCAACTCCGCTCGGTCAGAGGCAGTACAATGGAAGAATGGCCCAAGATGTGGGGAGGAGGTATTCCCAGCTCAGCACCACTCAATGACCCCCACCACCCCTAAACTCCAGAAAGTGGCAACTCGAAAATCACAGCAAAATCACTTGGCAGTTCAGACCATCTACGAACTCCTCCTGTCAGTGCTCCAATCACAATATCTCCAAAACGCTCAAACACTTCCCCAATCACCTCCACTTGAGACCACTGGCTCCACAGAGATTTCTGAGCTTCAACACAGCCTATTTTGGCTATCGCAAATAAAGTGAAAAACTTCCCACAATAAGCGGTCAAAACACAACCGAGCGGCCACACACATGCGACTTAATTCACAAAATGCGCAGAGTGCACTCTCACCACACCGCTTGCTCGTAGATGAGTAGTCCTCTAATCCAAAGTGATTTCCTCAAATCGACAGCAGATTTTAATTCTGGGCCAGTCTTTCCAATTCAGGCAGACAGCGACTCCTGGCAACAGCCCCACAGGTCACAGGTTATCAATAGTTTAGATTTGGGTTTAATTTAAGACTGTCACGGCTTTACTAAAAAACAGCCGTGACATAACAAATCAATATCATAACTTAAAACTACTGCATAGTAAAACAAAAATAATTAAAATACATGCTACTTTGGCTGTTTCAACAGCCATAACAACAATAACGACTAAAACTCCCATTATATCAGGAGGAGCAGCAACACCTGACTACAGACCCGAAAATATGCTCAGAAGTACTAATTTAACTCACTAAAACAGCCCTAACTAAGCTAAAATACTAACTAGGAAAAGATAAAGATAATAAATGAAAACAAACTTAAAACAAACTTAAACAAACTTGAAATAAGAAGAAATAAAGCTAACCTCCAAGCTCAAGCCTCAGGCATCACACAAGCCACCATCTTGGATTCCTTCCTTCCTGTATCCTGGGTAAGGTTTGTGGATCTTAGCCAAGCAAACCTTCTCTGAGCCACAGTGTTTGCCATCCACCTGGCAGCTGTGTCATTCAAATCAGCAGCCATTTGAAATTGATATTTGGCTGCCTCCAAACCAAACCTGGCTGTTTCAGCTAAGTCAGCTGAAAGGGGAGACTGTGCCTTGTCTGACATAGCAAGGACTGACTGTCAAAGATATTTTTGGTATTGTGCAGCATAGGCCAGAAAGTCTGCCTGCCTGATGGCCAAGGAGGCTGAAAGGTAACCTTTCTTGGCCATGCTATCAATCTTCCTAGAGTCTCTGTCTGGAGAGTGGGAGGCTAGTGGAATCTTTGCCTTGTCACAGGCTGTCACTTGCACCACCACTTGGTGGTCAGGGTGAGAGAACAAGAATTCAGCACCCTGCCTTTTCAACTGATACTTTTTATCCAACCTCTTATCCAGACGGGGAGCAGTATTAGGTGTTTGCGAAATCTTTAAGGCATCCTTCTTAAAGAACTTGTTAACAGGAAGGAGAAGCTTTTAGTGGGTGTCAGCCTCATCATTTCCATGTATTCAGCTTCTTCTTCATCCTCAATCACTTCACTTGTGGGAATGTCTAATGCATCCACCAACCTTCTTACAAAAGTAAAGTGTGAGGAAAAATCCTCTGATGCCCTAGGAGGAGAACCAAAGTCTTGTTCAGGGGAAACCTCCAGTTCAGTGGGGTCCTCATCGTCCTCCGTATCAATATCGACATACTCTTCTTGTTCAAAAAGGGAAGATTGAGAAGAAGAGCCAGTCTGTTTGGCAGGAGTTTGAGGCAGAGGAGCAGTCAGCCCCTGTAAAGCCTGAAAACTCGACAGGCCTGTGAAATCTCATCAGCAGTTGGCATTTTATTGCAGGTACAGTCCCCAAATGCTGCTCAGCTTGGGGTTGTGTGTGCTTGTTTTCTCAGATTTTTAGAGGAACCAGAGAGTCATCCAGTTCAGCAAGCCTCTTGGAACTGCTTGAGTACTCATCTCAGGGGTGGCAGTTATAGCTGTTGTTATTAATGTGGATTCACCCACAGAAACAGAGAGGTGTCAGCTGGTCAGAGCTCAAGGGACTCCTAGGAACAGACAGCTTTTCTTGAGCCTTTCAAGGTGTTTTTCAACAGTTTTTCAGGAAAAGTTTTACAAATATCACAGTCTGTTTTTAAATGTTCAAGCCCAGGCAGACAACACATAAATTATGTTTGTCTGCCTTGGCAAAATCTCATCACAGTCGGTACAAGGTTTGAAACCGGATTCACCAGTTCTTCTTTTAGGTTTTTCAGACATTCTGTGGGTAAACAATGCCCAAAACAAATAACCGCTAAATAAGAAAGATTTTAAAAAAGTATTTAGCACTTGCGGTCGGTTTCTGAACCGAAGAGAAACCGATCAGAACTGGAAACCGAGCAGAAAAATGAACCGGGGCTAGCGGTTCAAGAACCGAAATTAGCGGTTTACAAAATAAATATTTTTAAACAATTTTATACTAAACTAATGGAGTTCCTTAGTCAGGGAACTCTGATAAATATAGAATAAACCCTCGTTCCCCAACGGTTATACCGAACTGGGAGAAACCGAGAAAATGTATTTTAAATACAAAAACAACGGTTTAGCTAATAATAACAGATAGCAAAAGGCTGCAAATGAAAAGGAGAAAAATACTCATGTATTTTTATAAGGTTTATTGCATCAGGACAGGTAGATGAGGAGAGGATCTCCAAGCTTCTGGTCTTGACAGGTGGAGAGTGAAATCTGAGGGTTTAGAAACCTAGGCAGTTAGTTTAAGTCAGCATTTGAAAATAGCACGTGCAAATATTCCATCATTTGCATACCATTCCAAATTCTCTCTGGGCAGTTCAGTCTTAAAGGTACACTGCAGAAGTTATGAATACCTGAGTATTACTGGGGTTAGAATAGGGGGAACTGCTTAGGCAGCAGGCAAAATTTGCCATATTCAGGGCTAAACCAAATAAGTGGATCAAGGGGAGAAAGCTGGGAAGCTGCTGGTTCTCAGACTCAGACAACAGGAAATTAGTAGAGCAGTCCACTTCATTCTGTCCACAGCAGGTCAACCACTTACTCAGCCTTGGGACACTGCCCTAGCATTCGTGGAATTTTACACTAAACTTTACCTCAAAGATCCAGTTGTACCACCTCTGAGATCCAGCAGTTCCTCCACAAGGCCAACCATCCTAAAGTTGTACATGTCCACCTGGTGAAATCAGGCACCCCTATCTCTGAGCATGAAGTAAGACAGGCCATTGCCTCCCTACCCCTTGACAAAGCTCCTGGGCCAGATGGATTTTCCCTAACTTCTATAAAGCCTTGGTCCAGGACCTTTCTTTTCCCTATTGACCCTGTTCAGTGAAGCTAAAGAGAATTTAGACCTTGATCCACAATTGTAGGAAGCCCATATCACTACTCCACAAGCCGGATAATGCCCTACTGTCCATGAGTAGCTATAGACCCATTTGCTCCTCAACATTACCTTAAAATCCTAGCAAAGATCTTGGCCAGTAGAGTAACAGCTGTATGGGGCTCACTGATTGGTCCTCAACAGGAGGGCTTCATGCAGGGCAGACTATCTACTGATCACCTTTGTAAATTGACACACTTACTGTCTGCATCCAGGGACTCCCAAACCCAAACTGCACTACTTTTCCTGGATGCAGAGAAAGCATTTGATAGGGTTTCCTGGATCTTCTTGGATGAGACTATGTAGATTCGCTTCCATCCTCATTTATTGAATGGGTCAAACAGTTGTACTCTCACCCCTCAGCAAGGATGTTCTGTAATGGCATCCTTTCTCTCCTTTTGTGTTACAAAGAGGTACTAGGCAAGGATGCTCCCTCTCCCCTTTTTTGTTTAACTTGTATCTGAAACTGCTAATGAGGAGGATCACAGCCGATGAGAACATCAAAGGATTTCAGATACAAGATCTCCACTTATGCTGATGATGTGCTCCTACATCTTGAGGATCCAGGAGATTTGATACCCCCAGTGCTCTCTTTGCTGCAGGACTTCTGCCAGTTATCAGGTTACACACTGAACCTGGCAAAGACTTGTGTAATACCACTCAGTTCTTACATGTTTAAAACTCAGTCAATGCAACTGGGAGGTAACTTGTGCCCTGACTTAGTTAAATACTATTGGTGTTTTATTTCACAAAAATAAAAATGAATGTTCGCTAAAAATGTATATAACCCCCTACAAATGGGGCTTCCCAAAAAGTCTTCCTTGAGCTTGCCTAAATGCTCACTGCCAGGCTGGTGTCCTACGTTTTAGCAGTTTAAATGTGATTACCAGAGCCTGTATATCCTCTGTGTACTGTCTCTTTAAGAGATGCCTGATTGCAGCCTAAATAATCTGAGAGGGACCTCTGTTGAAAGATGTAACTATTTGCTGAAAATCATTTAGAGTGATAATGATAATGTAGTTTGTCTAACCTGCTTTCTTTGTAGCAAGGACCGTTTTGTTTGTCTCCACTATCTTGGTCCTGGACTGCAAATTGGACCAATCAGTTCTGGTGGGACCTAAAATGTAGCCGGAGTACAGGAGCTGTCTGAAGTCAAAATCTGTAGGAATTGTAGTTTTGAACTTTTTGTGCCTTTTTTGCAACTGAAGGGGAGTTCTTGCTTTGACTGACAGCCAAATCAAGCCAACCAAACCTTTTGGATGTTGGGAAATCCCACATTGCTTGCAGTTTTCAGTTAGTTCTGAGCTGGGAAGTGAAATGAGAGGAGCTGAAGTGATTTGAGGCAGCAATCCTGAGTGGATTCACATGGGAAAACTGTGAAAGGGCTGAGTTTTGGCTTGCATGTCTGCCAGCTGCTCCTGAGAGGGAGATAAGAGAATTATTTTGGACTAAATCCAAGTTTATGTGACTAAGTAAGCTACTGAAGTGGCCAGGCTCAACCTGAAGAAGACCGAAGATTTTGCTGAATGCGATCGGCCTTTCAGGAGTTCCAGCTACCCCTAAGCTCCTGGTTTGTGCAGAGACTTTGCGATTGTGACTGGGAAGCACTTTGCCTGGTACAGTAGAATTCCCGTACATGTAAATGTGCTATAAGCTGCTAGTGGGTTGTGAGTTAGTTCGCCACTGTGTGAACTGTGTTCTGCTTGATGGAAGCTGTATCCAGCCCAAAACGGACTGTATCTGAATTTGTCTCCATGTGGTCTGGGCCTTGCCAGACTGGCCCAGCCAGACTACCCACTGCACAGAGAAGCCATCGACGAGAGACCTGCCTGGGGATCAGCCCCCTGCTCCACGCTTGAACAGAAACAATGCCTCTGTGACTGTATGGGCCCTGCTTCTCCTGGCATTCCAGATCAACCACCTACAGTCTCGATTTTCGTCCAGCCTATGTCCAGTCTTGGGTATCGTGAGTAAATGCCAGGGTAGCTGAGTGCAACAACAGCTTAATCCGAGTGCGTCATCTGATTGTCTTGTTGTTTCATTTCCTTTATGAACTGAGCTCTCTGGCTCCGGATTACAAATATTGTGTACTGTGCATGTTGTGTTTTCCATCACAGGGCCCCAACCAGCTGCAAGCCCGGGCAACAGTCCTGGCTAGCCCATCTCTTCTCCACCTGGGTACCCAGATTGTGACTGTGTGGGGGGACTCAAAGCACATGCATGACTGCTTGATTGATATAACCTTTAAGCTAACTAACCTGATTTTGCCCCTTCCTTGTTCAAGTCCCCTGAATAAATCAGATCTAATTTTTTCTGCATGTAATCTAACCGTGGTTCCAGTGTGTGCTCAAAGTACTGTACTGCTGCTATTTGCTGTGCATAACCTTGTTTTACAGGGGGTCCCCAGCGTCGAGCCAGAGGAACCAGCCCTGGTGGTAAGTGCAAACAGTGTGGGTACTTGTGTGGTGTACCAGGGGTATTGTGAAAGTGATTATTGTACAGTGTTCAGACCACTAGAGGGGAAAGAGGGGGGTTACAGTGTCCCGGAGGGCTGTGCCCAGGTTAGCTTGACCACTACCAACCCTGACCTCCAGGTGGAGGCACCCGTTTCAGAACTCAGGCCCCTTAACCTGCTGCTAGCCAAGCAGGCAGGGGTAGTAGCCCTTGGGATAGCGCCACCTAGGGGTTACATGTAGAATCCCTTATTACGCATATCAAGCAGGACTTGACTAGATGGTCCTCCCTTCCCTTAACTCTCTGGGCCAGAATCAGTGTAATTAAGATGAACATTCTCCCCAGGTTACTGTACCCTATAGGAATGACTGGCTGAGTGCTCCCTAATACCCAGTTCACCCAGCTAAAATCTGTTCTCTCTTCCTTTCCCTGGAATGGGAAACCCCCACATAGAGCCTACCATACACTAAACCCTTTAAAAGAACAAGGGGGACTTCAGCTTCCTGACTTCAAATTATATTATCTTGCTACTTATGCAAGACACTTCCTTGGTGGAAGAAACGTTCAGAGCAGGGAATGACTTACCCTACATACCTCAGTGGAAGCTGATAGAACTTATCATGTCAAATAGCAGGAATCAATACGACCCTCCCAGCCCTTCTGTACAACAAACTCCACCCCCGATACTGAAATCCACACCCACTGGAAACTCAGTCCTTGTTAGCAAACAGCTCCACAGGATATTGGGCACCTGCCCTCGACTGGACCCTGATTAGCCCCTGAAGGAAAATCCCAATTTTAAAATACTAAACAAAACCCTCCCAGTGACATTTGTAGGTGCAGTTGAACTAGGTGATCTCAACATGTTTCGGTAAGGCAACTCCTTAGTCTCATAGCACTCTTAAGGAAAGGGTGGCACTCTCCCCACTGCCGGTTTTCCCCGTCCTTCAGCTTCAGCACATGCTGGCCTCGGCACTTGACCCCAGACTATGGGACACCCAGAAATTCAAAGTGGGACCAGCTAGGAATGCTGGTAAAATAATGGCATAAAAGCTTCTGTCATTCTGTCCTTCTCCACTGCCCCTACAACCGCTTCCTATACATACTGGCAGTCTGAGTTCCCGAGTTAGCTAATCCAAACACCCTAACCACCATGTGGAAAAGGACATATCAGTATTTCAAGTTTGACGCCTAAGCCAATGTAATATAAAATAAGCCACAATCTCTACTATACTCCAGTAAAGCTACAAAGAATGGGAAAACTCACTTCAGACTTGTGTTCTAGGTGTAAACAACACAGGGGAACACTAAAACACCATTTTATGGGATTGCCCCAAAGCTAAACCCCTATGGAAGGAAGTAAAATTGCACATAGACCCCTTATTGGGTCTGGAGAATGCCTTTACCCCTCACATTTTTTCTTAGGGCTCAACTTAGATAGGAGATATTTCATCTCCTTATTTCAGCCACAGTTAAAATGTTCATTCTCAAGCATTGGATGGATGAGGTAGTGCCCACCTTTCAGGAGTTGCATAATGCGATTCTGGAGGCACTATGAATAGAAGAAAATGACCTGCTACGAGTATATACAAAATGCACCGGCTCTATATGTTAAGAGGTGAGGTACATTAGATGCCCTGCTATTAATGGTATAATTTCAGATGTTGGTTAGTGCTATCCCTTAAGATTTCCCATTCATTGTAGGTAGTCACAGGTACCTCCCCCGGGTCGTGCCTGAAAATAGGCAAGATTTGTCTAGTGCACTTACCCGGTCAACAAAAACTAAATAAATATATCAGTGGCTCAGCAGGTTGTACACTCACCTCTGAAGCCAGAAGATCAGAAGGCTGTGGGCTCTATCCCCACACCAGGCACTTGGGTTAAATCCCAATACTGACACTGTGGTGCAGCATGAGGGGTTGTGCTGCACTCCTGAGGTGCCGTCTTTTGGATGAGACGTTAAACCAAGGTCCCATCTGCCTGTTCTGGTGGTAGTTCAGGTGGATGTCAAAGATCCCATGGCACTTCTCGAAAGAGCAGGAAACTTCCTGGTGTCCTGGCCAAATTTCCCCATTCACTAAAAATACCACCAACAGCTTAATCTGGTTCAATGTCATTTGACATCTATCTGTATCCTATCTCCGGGACAAGGTTGGAAAAGAGGCAGAATTGTCTAGTCCTCCTTTCCCGTCAACAAAAACTAAATAAGCAAAAAAAAAAAAAAAAAAATATATATATATATATATATATATATATATATATATATATATATATATATATATATAGTCCTTGTCATTTTGCATATCTTTGTATCAGCACTGATTGTTATACCAGCTCTTCTCTGAATGTTGATGGGTGAGTGGCATGCAACCTTACTGTATGCTTCTTGTTTGGTGTTTTGTTATAAATCTTGTTAATAAAATTTACTATTTTCAAAAAAAAAAAGAAAGACATGCCGCTTCTAATGATACAATAGCCATGTGACTCCAAGATTGTTTCTGCCTTGCTTATATGGTGTCAAAATGCAGGTCTCACAAGGAGTTAGGGCCCACTCAAACAGAGCCACTGCCACCTCATAAGCACAGAAGGCCATGCTTCAGTGGAAGAATTCTGCAGTGCAGCTATACAGACTTCCATACACACCTTCTCAAAATTCTACTAGCTCAATACATACAACTTGGCACAGACGAACTGCGGCCATCAGGTCCTATGAATGGCACTTCAGTAGCCATTGAGCTTCTTTCCCCCAAGATAGGAATCACCTGCTTATTACAACCCATTCGTATTTCCATATCCATGTCCACGACACTGCTTATGGAACACCAAAAAAGAGAAGAAAAACATTACTCACTGTAGTAATGCTGTTCCTTCTCAGGGATCCATCAATGAACCTTACAAATGGCATTCGTCTGTAAGAGTGTCCTGCCCCAGAAACAGAACTTCATGGTATGTTTGGGATTTAGAATAGTAGTAGTAGTAGAGGTAGTAAAACTTTTATTCATTTCTTTTCTTTGCAACTAAGGACATCAGAGTGGATTTGCATCCTGCAATCTCTAAGGGTGATGCTGTTGAACAGTGTGAGTTCACAGTACCTCAGTTTTCTTGGAGTTCCTTCAGTCGACCTGATTTCGTGGATGTCATGAGGATTATCCATAGTGTGCATCCCACAAGCTGTAGTTTGGATCCTGGACCCTCCCCTAATCTTGGGTTGTAGTGATATCATCGGTCCCAGTCCTTGTGCAAATAGTCTGGCCCTAGCTCCTGAAAGAGCACGATTGGTGACACCTCTCTTGAAGAAAGCTACCTTGGACGCAGACTGTTTCACAAACTACAGACCTATCTCAAACCTTCCCTTTATTGGTAAGGTGATTGAGAAGGTAGTGGCAGCCCAATTGGAAGACCATTTAACCATCCATGACATCTACAAATCCTTCCAATCTGGTTTTCGTAAAAGACATAGCACCGAGACTGCGCTGGTTGGGGTGCTTAATGATCTTCTGAGGGCGAGAGATCAGAAGAGATGTTCCATTCTGGTTCTCCTTGATCTCTTGTTAGCTTTTGACACTGTAGATCACTTGGTGTTGATAGCACGCCTGAGGCAGATTTGTGGAATATCGGGAATCGTTCTTTAATGGTTCACCTCATCCCTCACTGGGAGATCACAAAGAGTTGTGTCTGGGTTTTTTCCCTCAGGCTCAACTTCTTTGTTGTGTGGGGTGCCTCAGGGTTCTGTGCCGTCTCCCATGTTATTCGCGGTGTACATGCTGCCCCCCCGGAGACATTATAAGACGGTATGAGCTGAGGTTTCACTGCTATGCAGATGATACCCAGCTGTACCTGTCTTTTGCACCCGACCAAGATAGAGCTCTCTAGGTGTTTAATAACTGTCTGGAAGAAATATAGGATTGGATGGATTCTATTTGGTTGAAGTTGAACTCAGAAAAGGCAGAGGTTTTGGTTGTGGACCGGGTCATCGTCCGATGAAGTGCGTTTGTTGGTACACACCTCTGGAATTTTTCCTTGGTGGCGTTTCACTTCGCCTCTGAGGGTAGATGCGTAACCTGGGGTTAACTTTAATGACAGGCTGACACTACAGTTACAAATGTCAGCAGTTGTCAAGACTTCCTTTTACCATCTTAGGAATATCACCAGAGTTAAGCACCTTGTTCCATCTGACGACTTACCAATGTTGGTCCACGCCTTTGTGTCCTCGCGTCTGACTACTGCAACCCCTGTACTTTGGGCTATCTGGGGTTGAAATCCATCACCTACAGCTGGTGCAGAATGCAGCAGCCCGGGTTTTGACTGGGACAAATAAGTCTTGTCATATTACCCCCATGCTGTGCAAACTGCACTGGCTACCTATACCTTGGCGGATCACCTTTAAAGTCAGTTTACTGACTTTCAAAGCCCTTCATGATCAGGGTCTGGCCTATCTGAAAGAACTTCTGGTGCCTTACTGCACTGGCCAGTCGTTCCGCTCGGCCGATGAGGGGTTGCTAGAGATTCCAAGAGTGAGTCTTAAATTATCAGGTTGTAGAGCATTTTCTTATGCTGCACCCACTCTTTGGAATTCTCTACCCTGTCAGTTACGAGAGTGCACCTCCGTGGAGGAATTTAAGAACGACCTGAAAACCTATTTTTGGCAAATGGCATTTTTGGATGGCTGAATCTATTGTAATTATTATCTTGTGGTTTTATCTGCGTTTATTATTGAATTGTAATGTTTGATTTTACTGTTTTAATATGTACAGCACCTTGAAAAATGAAAGGCGCTTTATAAATAAACCTATTATTATTTTCAAATGAGTTGGACAGCTCAGCTGAGCAAAGCTCATTTTCAGTGAGGTATTTTTACGAAATTCCAGTAACTTTTACATTAAACACTTAGGGCATACATGAAACATAAATATCATCACAGTTTAACTCCAACAGGTAGCACATTAACAAATTTGTTTTCAGTCTCATAACCATTAACAATAGCATACAGCCATACTTGAACATCTGGATAAAAAGCTCACTTCACCATAATAAGTGAAAAGGGAAACCATAGCAATACATAACTTATTTGTAAAAATATTTTGAAAACTGGAATTTACATCCTACATTTATAACATATTTTATGTAAATAGAAAATATTTTATTTTCCCTATCTGAATTTTTCTGTTAGTGGGTTTCAGGCTAATCAGGAGTTTATTCCAACTTACAGGTCCATTATACCTAAAGTGATTCCTTGCTTTTTCTGTTCTAAGTTTTGGTAATAAGCGTTCTAGGCCATCAGCAGATCTAAGGCCTTGCTTGGGGTTTTTGAAATGTGTATTCTCTGCAAGGTATTCGGGAGCCTTACCCATTATGCATTTTACCATAAACATCAAAGTATAAAGGTTTCTCCTATCTCCCGGAGGTATCCAATTTAAATCTTTGTATATGTCCAGCCTATTTGTACTTCTAGGGACATTTAAAATAAATCTGGCAAGTTTATTGTACATGACTTCTACTTTATTCAAATGCATATGGGATGCTCCTCCATTACACTGTGCTTCCATATTCTAATACTGGCAGCACCACTGAGTTTATTATGTCTTCTAACCTCAATTGACATACATTTTATTATCCTATACAGTGATTCTAAGAAAAAATTACTCACCTTAGTAATGTTGTTTCTTCTAATGGAGTCTTGCTATATTATGACATATGCAGCATAACCCCAGGTTAGAACTGCTCCGGAGGTGAAAGAGTTAACTTTCCATGCAGGGCATGGAACCTTGAGCGCGAGCTCGGTTGAACACTCTGTCTGTTGTAGCTCAAACTTAAACTATCAGATCTTTACGAGCAAAAACTCACTAAGGTTCTGTGTGGAAGCTGTAAACCTACACTAGCCCACTGGCTACTAACTACAAAAACACATTTTTGTTCTTGATCCCAAAACAAAGACTCAAGTCAGGGATTCAAGAAAGAAAAATCAAGCAGAACACCTAAGCACCCTAAGAAGGGTGAAAATAAAGTGGGCATCTATGAAGTGCCAACATTGCACTGCCCACCCACATTCCAAAAATAGAGGTTCTGAGAGGGGCAGGCTGGGGGGAGGTCATAATATAGCAAGACTCCATTAGAAGAAACAATATTACTAAGGTGAGTAATTTTTTCTTCAAACAACATGAAGTCTTGCTATATTATACAGCAAAATTGGATACAAGAGACAATCCACCTGGCAATGGATCTTTTAGTGGCAGGTTTACCCTTACCAACCTCACCATAAGTGAGGAACAATTGGAGGGATTCAAACCTGTGACCCTTGGTACGTTCTATATAGTAACTAAGGGCTCTTTTGACATCTAAACTGTGCAATCTCCTCTCGCCAGAGGAGGAATGGTCAGTGAAGTACACAGGAAGAGACATGGATTGATTAAGGCGGAGTCTGAAACCACCTTAGGCAAAAACTTTCTGTTAGTCCTGAGACCACCTTATCTCTGTGAAAGGAGATAAAATCAGGCTCCACTGACAATGCTTGTAGCTCACTTATGCGCCTGGCAGAGGTGATGGCTACCAGAAACACAGTTTTCCAAGTCAAGTACTTAAGCTCTGCTGAAGACAATGGCTCAAAAGGGGGTTGCATAAGCTGGGCAATGCAAATATTAAGATCCCAAGCAGGGGCAGGGTCCCTGAACGGAGTGTTGGTGTGAAGCAACCCTTTAAAAAACTTGGAGAACACAGGGTGAGCTGAAAAAGAAGAGGGCTTACCTGCTGATAAGAAGACAGATACAGTTGCCAAGTGCACTTTTAGGGTAGCTGGTCTCAGCCCCAAAGAATTCAAATGCACCAAATAATCCAGGATCATGGGAACGTCAGCAGATTCTGGGGAAATATGTTTACCAGCACAGCATATGGAAAATCTTTTCCATTTTGAATTATAAGTAGCCCTGGTGGAAGGCTTCCTAGAGGCCTTCAATATTTCCAATACACCTTGGGAAAGGTGTAGGTCAGCAAACTCTAACTCTTCAAGAGCCATGCCTTGAGATTGAGAGATTTGAGGTTCGGATACCAGACTCTCCCCTGGGCATAGGTTAACAGGTTGTGATTCCTGGGAAGACACAGGGGAAGGTGGACTGCTAAGGACATCAGGAGTGGGTACCAGGGCTGTCTGGCCCAATCTGGAGCAATCAGGATCATCTTGCAGGATTGAGATCTGATTTTTACTAGCACCTTGAAAAGAAGAGGGAAGGGGGGAAAAGCATAGAGAAACTTCCCTTCCCAACTGAGTAGGAAGGCATCCAGAGGGACTGAGCCCAACACTGGGGGCCTGCAGCAAAAAAGGGGAAGTTGGTGATTGTCTGGGGCTGCAAAGAGATCTATCTGAGGAGTGCCCTGCCTGGCAAATACTACCTCCAGTACTAGCGGATCCAGTGCCCATTCATGATGGCCCTGGGAAATCCTGCTGAGAGCATCCGCTAGGACATTGTCCTTGCCTGGGAGGTGAACTGCCATAAGGAAGGCGTTCAGAGAATAAGCCAGAGACCACAACTTCATTGCTTCGGTGCACAAGGCCGTAGACCAAGTGCCCCCTTGCTTGTTGATGTACCACATTGTAGTGGTATTGTCTGTTCTGACCTGAACAACCTTGTTCTGAACAGATGTGGAAAAAACCTGGAGTGCTAGAAAAACTGCTCTGAGTTCCAACAAATTGATGTGGAGCAGAGATTCCTGAGGGGACCACATCCCTGGGTAGTAAGGTCGCCCAGGTGAGCTCCCCACCCCAAGAGGGATGCATCTGTAGTAAGGGTCAAGGAATGAGACTGGGGAATGAAGGGAACCCCCTGTCTCAGATTGCTCTGGTCCTGCCACCACTGAAGGGCCTGGATCAGGGTTCGAGTCACTGGGATCAATTTGGTTAGAGGATCTGTTCTTTGAGACCAAAAGGCTCTCAAATGGAACTGGATGTCCCTCATCTGAAATCTTGCTCCCTGCACTATGCTGTAGAAGCAGCCATGTGCCCCAGGAGCTGTAGAAAATGCCTTGCTGGTCGAGAGACCTGCAGGGTGAAAGAAGAGCCAGAGAGACCAAAGTCCTTGCTCTTTCCAGAGGAGGAAGGCTCTGGCTTCTTTTGTGTTCAGTTCTGCGCCATGAAGGCGAGAAGCTGGACAGGCTCCAGAACTGACTTTGGAAGATTGAGAAGAAACCCAAAGATGTAAGCAGTTGCTGAGTTACTTGTAGGTGTAGTTTGACCTGGTCTGGAGACTGGCCTACAATGAGCCAGTCGTCCAGATAAGGAAAGATGGCAATCTTTACCTTCTTAAGTGGGCAACTACTACTGCCAGGCATTTTGTGAACACCCTCGGGCCGAAGTGAGGCGAAGGCATTGCTCTGAACTGGCAATGGCCTGAGGGCAGTTCAATCTGAGGTACTGTACTTTGATGGGAGCTTCTGATGAGAACATGGAAGTAGGCATCCTTGAGGTCCAGGGAGGCTAACCAGTCCCTGGCCTTAGAGAGGTAAATAATTCCCAGAGTCACCATTTTGAACTTTGGTTTTAAAGGTGCTTGTTTAGATACCTGAGATCCAGGATGGGCCACCATTCTCCTGTCTTTTTTGGGGTATGGAAGTACCTGGAGTACAACCCTTTGCTCTGGTGTAGGGGTAGAACCCTTTCCACAGGTCTGAGAGCCAGGAGGGAAGAAACTTCTGTTTCTAGGGCAAGTGCCTCTGATGGATTTGCAGGTGGAAAGGACCTGGCTCTCATCTTCAGAAATTTTTTGAAGCTGAGAACCAGTCCCTGGCTTACTACTTCCAGGACCCACTTGTCTGATGTTAAAGACCTCCAGTCCTGGACAAAGTAAGCCAGCCTGCCCCCTACCGGTAGTGGAGAATCGGCCCTGGCCACCCGTGCCAAGGAGCCTGTTTTGCAGGGGCTTTGGGTTGAGGGGTAGAAGCAGGCTTACTAGACCCCCTTCTGCCTCTTCCTCTAAAGAACCCCCTCTGGGCATAAGCAGAAGAGGAGGCCTGGGCTTGGTTAAAAGGCCTATGAAAAGGCCTGCCCCTGCCCCTGACATGCTGCCTTTGAGGAGTGGTTTGCCTTTCTTTGGCCTGTGCACTCCTACAGGTGGTCCTATACTCATCCATTTTCTTCATATAATTCTCTGTCTGCTCCCCAAACAGAGAATTGCCCACAACAGGAAAATCCATAGCCTTAGACTGGGTATCCCAGACAGGGCAGTACATCTGAGCCAGGCCATTCTGCGAAGAGACACAGATGTAGCCATGACTCTTGATGAAACATCATTAGAGTCTACTGCAGCATGAAATTGCACCTGGATGCCTCAATACCATCCGCAGCCACCTGCTCCAGCTCCCTGGCAAGCTGGTCAGGGGCCTGTTTTGCTAGGGCCAGCACAGTATCCCATCTGGATTTCTGGTACCTAGCTGCATAAGCCGTATAATTTGCCTGTCTGAGTCCTAAAGATGCTGCCATGTACTGTTTCTTTGCCATGGCATCCATCCTCCTGGAATCCTTTTCAGGAGGGTGAGAGGCTAGAGGAATATTAGCCTTGTCACAGGCTGCTGAGAGAGGAATCCGTTCAGAGCCTGATAATGTATATCTCTTGTCCATCCTTTTATCAACAGGAAGGATAGAGTGAGGAGTTTTAGAATTTTACTGTCTGTTTCCTAAAGGATTTGTGCAAGGGAATAGACAGTCTCTAGACTCTGGAATATCCATCATTTCTACATAATCAGGCTCTTCTTGGTCATCAACAGCTTCCTCAACAGGGAGTTGGAGAGTTTCAGCAACTTTCTTATAGAACATAAAATGAGAAGGGGACTCAGATAGCCTGGGGGGAGCCCCTGAAGGTCTGTCTGGAGAGATGTCCGGTTCAATGGGCACATCCAGACTTTCAAAATCACATTCACTCTCCTCATACCCCTCCTCCCCTTCCTCCGGTTCATAAAAATCCTCAAAATCATAATCTTGAACTGGTGGAACCGTCCGAACCGAGCGCTTCCCTGATGGTGTCTGTTTGGACGGAACTGGGGAAAGAGACTGGACAATTTGAATAGCTTTAGCTATTTCCTTAGCGGTTGGAGAAAGAACTTTTGGCTCCACACTAGCTGACTTTCTAGCCCTTTTAGTTGGAACCGGCTCCTCAGAGCTGGCTCTTTGTTTGGCCGAGAAAGTATCGCCCTGGTCAGAGGGCACTCCCTCAGGTTCGGTTGGAACCGAACCGGGCTGGCCATCCGGGTCAGCGGACTTTTTGGCCTCCCTTTCCCTGAGCCTACCAACTCTCTTCCACGGTGGCAGCAGGAAAATTCTTACAAATCTGGCAGTCTGCATTGAGGTGGTCAAACCCCAGACAATATACACAGGTAGTGTGTGGGTCAGCCTTAGCAAAGGCTTCCCCACAGAGGCCACAGTGCTGAAACCCAGTGGGTCCGGTTTTCTTTTGGGTTTCTCAGGCGTAGTGCCAGCCTAGCAAAACTTGCCCATTAGTGGCAATCCGCTCAACAAGACTCTTTCGGTTCCCAACATCGTCACTGGAATGCGTGGAAAAACGAATAAAACTGCTTTTTAGAACCTATAAGAACCGGAACCGCACTCTAAAGGACTAGAAAGTTAATTTAAAACCAATCTGATGGTTCAAACCGAACTGAAAAGACGCTTACAAGTTCCACACAGAAGAAAATAATAAATAAGCCTATCTATTACTTACAATACCACAGACAGAGCTTGAACCGACCGATTCGGTTTAATTTCGGTAAAATAAACCGAGAATTAAACTTTTTAACCGACAAACGAACCGAGCAGCAGGAGAAATCTCCGGAGCGATTGTTCAGTGAGGCGGAGTAAAGAATCTGACAGTTTAAGTTTGAGCTACAACAGACAGAGTGTTCAACCGAGCTCGCGCTCAAGGTTCCATGCCCTGCATGGAAAGTTAACTCTTTCACCTCCGGAGCAGTTCTAACCTGGGGTTATACTGCATATGTCATAATATAGCAAGACTTCATGTTGTTTGAAATATCTTTTCACCTTCTTCACTGTTTGGTCAGTATGAATATCCCATTTTAAATACTCATCCAAATAAACATAGAAACATAGACTCTGACGGCAGATAAGGACTGCTTGGCCCACCTAGTCTGCCCATTTCCCTACCTAGAGGATAAGCTGCAGATCCTATTTAACCAACAGCCTATTTCTTCCTACCCCCCACAAAAATTGCCTTATGTCTGTCCCATGCATTCTTGAATTCTCCCACAGTTTTAGACCCCACAACCTCCTCAGAAAGGCTGTTCCATGTGTCCACCACCCTCTCTGTGAAAAATACTTCCTCACATTGCCCCTAAGCTATCCCCCCACAAGTACTTGTAGTATCCCACTTGTTCCAATTTTAGACCTGACAAAGTTATGATATCTATAGACTTATCAACCATACTGTTCCCTTTTCCATTACTAAACAACATCACCTTAGATGTTTTTACATTTAGTTCCAATTTGGATCTGATCAGGAAATCTTGCAACTGATCAAAGGCCTTTTGCAAGGACAACTGAATTCCCCACAATGACGCCCCTTTGGCATACAAAACAGTATCATCAGCATAGAGGTGGAGATCCACCCCATGCTGAGATACTACAAAATCATTCATATACAGATTATACAAAACTGGTCCTAATATTGATCCTTGTGGTACACCCGAAATAGTCACTCTCATTCCAGAGGACCATTTATTGATAACAACCTGTTGTGATTTTCCTGCCAGATAGGTTTCAAACCATCCTCATGGCCTGCTCAGATAAACCAGAGGATTTCAGTCTGGGCAGGAGGATGCTGTGGTCCAAGGTGTCAAAGACTTTAGATAAATCAATAAATATTGCTTCCACTGGCATCCCCCTGTCAAGACCTTCAACAATATACCCGGTAACTTTTAATAATGCTGTTGTAGTCCCATGGAGTGGTCCGAAACCAGAATGGAATTTATTTAGCACTTTATGTTTGGTTAAAAAGGCATTGATTTGGGTTGCTACATTTTGTCAAGAATTTTTGAGATAGTTGGTAATAAAATTGATTTATCATTTTCCAGTTGATTTTTAAGACCTGATTTAAGCACTGGAACTACTTTAGCTGTTTTCCAAATCTGGGGTATTTTGGCAGAGGTTAGGGACATATTGAATATACTGGTAATTGGATGCACTATGACGGGGGATGCTAGTTACAATAAGATGTTTGGGATGCCATCTAAGCATTCAGCTTTATTTGTTTTAATATTAATTGGCAAACCCAATACCTCTTTTCTGTTATTTTGAAAATTTTAATTCTTCATCTAGCTCAGTGTACTTATTTCCAATGCTGGAACTTCTATGTCATTTTTCTGTAACTGATTATTCATACTATTATTTAAAGTTTGTAAAAGGGCATTTATTCCCGTATTAGTGAAAAAGTAATTGAAATCATCCACCACTTTCACACCCAGGTATATAGTATCACCATATATAACAAAACTACTCAGGGTAATCTGATTTTTGCATCCCCTGTAGTTTATTAAATGTATTCCAAAAAGCCATTGGCTTTCCAGACATATCCTTCATTAATTTATCTTTATAATAATTCTGTCTGGCTTGCCTTATTTCTTTAGTGTGCATATTTCTCAAATGTTTATAAATTGTCCAATCCTGAGTCTAAATTAATATGTTTTCCCTTTTCCAGGCACTATCCCTCTTTCTCTTTGTTCTGAACAGATTTGAATCATACCACAGAGAATTATTGTCTCTAACCTGTCTGTCATTTTTTAGAAGCATGAGTATTACAAATATTTAGGAAATCTTTCTGGAATAAATCCCAGGCATCCTCCACATGTGGGATTAGCTCCAATCTTTCCCACTTATAAACTTCCAATTCCAACATAAATCTAGTATAATCAAAATGCTTATAGCATTGAATACTTATTATTTTCCCAGGGGCCCATTTCATTTTTTGGTTCCTAATGCAAAATATAATTTGGTGATTCGATAGTGCATCAGGTAACACCCCACTTCCCACAAACTTTCTGGGATTTGAAGAAAAATCACATCCAATATAGCTGATGTCTTTGGATATCTAACGTTTAATCTCGTTATATTGTTTAAAAGCTGAATCAGTCCCAGTATGTTTGACATTTCCTGTATCTTATGATTAGTATCAATAGTGCCCAGTCCACGTTAAAATCTCCCACTAATAGTAACTCCTGGGTATCCAGGTAGGCCTTTAAAAATTCCTGCAGTTCTTCAAATACTTGATAGTTTCTCCTTGGGGCGCAATAAATTCCCATTAGTAATATCGGTTTTGAATATGGTATTATTAATGCCATAGTCACTCTTTCAGTTTCTGACCAGTTGTTTAGATTACTGACCTCTTCTACATCTACCCAGTTTCTTGCATATACAATTACTCCTCCACATCTTTTGGATCTATCTTTCCTGCACAATCATCAGTGGTTTTTGAATTTAGCCATGATTCTGTTACAACAAATGTGTCAGGTTTGTATTTTATGACCCTTTATCTTAAATGCTCTGTCTTTTTAAGTAAGCTGCATATATTGATGTGTACCATCTGATGACCCTTCCCTCCCCGCCATTAATTCTGTTGTGATGTCTCTAGATGTGTTAATCTGAGGGCCTGGATTAGGGTGGATGTCTCCACTCAGTGACAGTCCAATTATTAGGAATAGTTTACATAACCTCCTGAGTCTTTGCTGGAGTAGTCTTTCTCTACAGTGGTATCTTTCTGTTTCTTTTTGATGGGCCAACATAACATTTTTTCCCCATCCCCTATAAGCTTATTATTATATAATAGGCACAAAACAAACCACAAATCCTCCATCCTGATTGGCTGACTGGCACCTCTCCCATTGTAAATCTAGTATCACCCCATGGGAAGAGGTTAGCCAGAGGTCAGTTGCATTGGGATATCCCTGAAATCACTCCGACAACCACCAACACAGCACTCTGAAAGATGGCAAAAATTCCTGCTTGTTACCGGCTGGCAAAACCCTAAATAAACATAACACAACTATTTCACTTCTGATACTGCAATGCAAACTTAAGCTGTACCTCAAGTGAAATGGTGGGCAAATTCAAACCATGGCTTTCTCTTTTGTTTGTCGCTATTTTCTCTGACACTCTCTTCTGTGCCACATGCACAGTTTTCAACATTTCCTGGCCCCCAAAAAACACACTGCAACTGGTAATGATAATTAACTGCATGCACAGTAGCAGTGCGGTTCCAGCAACTAGGGGAGTATTTTTCCATCGAACAATAAACACAGTAAAAATAGGTTAAAATGAGGAAAAAAACTTTTATTTATTTTTCTATGTGCCAAAAAAACGAGGACATTGTACAATCGCAATATGCCATTTGAGAATGTTGGTGATGCCAGGATTTACCCACGACCTGGCTGCACCTCGTGACCAAACAACACCCCATGGTGTGGGTAAATCCTGGCATCACCAACACCCTCTTGTGGTATATTGCTTAAATATTAGATATCCAGTTTACCAGTGTTGATTCAAACAGGTTGCTGATTAGTCCAGAATGTAGTTTGCCACACCATATATTTGTATATTATGAGGCCCTCTCAGCTGTACCCCTTTGAATATGTTCATAGGTAATTTTTGATATACCTTTACCCAGCTCCATTTCACCTGTATAACAATCTGTCTGAGCAATTTCCCAACAAAATCAACAACCCCAACAAATTATCCACTTGTTACCCATTTCTCAGGTGAATGAGATCTGTAAATAAATTAGATGCCTCCAAAATAGAAGTAACTGTAATGCTGATAACAATTATGTAAATATGAGTCCCAGGTGAGTTTGGGGTCTGATTATACTTATACCTCAGTTGACTCTAAAGCTGTTATTTAACTGGTTTAAGTTAAACTTATATGCAAATAAACCTCAGTTAGCAGAATTACATTTAGTTTTACTAACTATATATAAATACCATAAACACTTATAAAATCAACATTAAAACTACAGTAGCGCTACAATTTGTATCTCTACATATGGTTGTATTATTAATGAAAGAGACAGTCAGCCTTGGCTCAACTTTCTACCCTATTTAATATTTCTAGACAATCCACTGTGGGATTTGTTACTTCAAAACTTTCCTATACAGGACTTTCATAAAACAGTTTAATATCTAGATACACAGTAGTTTTACATGAAACTTATTGAAAGAGTCAGGTCTCTTACCAAATTTAAATTGTACGTGGAGACCAATTTACAAGCAATACTTGGATTAATACTTTCAATTTAGTTAAATCAATTCCAACTGCAAACCCTAAACTACCGTGATAAAACAGTTTTCAATTACTAATAAACCTAGCTACCAGGACCCTAAATACACTTTACCTTTGCTATTTCTTGGCGAAAGTGGCACTAAGGCCAGAAGGCACTGCTCTTTTGATTCTACACCCGTCTCCACCCTTGTGTCCACACACAGCTACTGGTTCGCCACTGGCCCCCCAGGTCAGCTGTTCAGACAAGCAAAATAATGGCAACAGCACCAAATTATTGTAGCGAGATGTTAAAGTGATTTTGTGAACTTTGCCACAGAAAATGGGATTAATAACCTGTAGGAGTTGTGATTCAATCTGCTACCATTCAAACTGCCAAAAAGTGCTGTTTTCCATTAAATAAATGATTTTATTTTTGTGCTCTGCTTCATTTGCATAGCCCACCCTTTTTTTTTTTCCTCAGTGCTGCAACCCCTATGCATGACATCATGCAAGGGAAACAAAGTTTATAAGCACTGTTTTGAAATAGAGACCTCTGTTGGTCAGTCTTGGTATTGCAGACATTTACACTACCAACATAGGAGACTACATCTCTCAGTATAGAAATCCTGTCAGCTAGATACTATATGCACAATGCCTTGTTTGGAAAATAAACATATGCAAGCTTTTATTGTTGAAGCCACTACAGAGATTTGAGACTGCACCTTACAATAAGGGAAATGGAAAACAATGTCTTATTGTACCCTAATTCCTTGCTATGGATATCTAAATATTAGGTGCAGTCACCACCACCAAAATAAGTGACTAGCTTAGAGTAACTAACATTTATATCAACATGATAATTTACCCAGAATTCCTTGGTGCTGTATGTAAACATTGACAGTTCCTTTGCATGACATCATTCTGGGGTGTGACTGGCACAGAAAACTGGAGAACACAGTGTTGATAAATATAAATAAAATGTCAATAACATTTTTTTTTAAAACAAATTGCAGCTTCAGCACCTGAAGCATGGGTGGCAATGAAATACTATGTGAAAAAGGCATCTGTAAAAGATCACAAAATCACTTTAAAGTCCCAATCAATCAGCAGCAGTAGATGTTACAGTCTGATTAGGTCTGCAGCAGTAAAAATCACATTCTGTTCACACACAGCACAGCCCTCTGCTCATATGTACAATACAGAAATTACCAATGCTCACTGGTGCAGTTATTTGTAGCAGGCAGAGTTTAGTTATTCAAGTTTGCCTCTGCCAGATGCTGCCGCATTCACCGACTCAGGTTCAGGACTTGCTGTTCAAGCTTTGCACCGTGATCATGCTCCCCACGCTGTTCAAATGTCAGCTTATTTGTATAGCCAGCGGAGCAGTGACCATTAAAAATATCTAACTAGTTACAAAAAATTCAATTTTTACTAAAATTAAAAACAACTATAAATTGTAGCAGACAAAACAGAATTGAAATGATCACAATTTTAAAACTGATGAAAACTGCAATACCTAATGCTAAAGTAACCATAAGGTAAGATGGATTCTTGTGTGAACCTATTTTAGGTTCTAGAAAGGGAGGCAGGGTCAGGGTTTGCAAGGCTCATTGATGGAGCCCCGAGAAGAAAAATTACTATGGTGAGAATTTTTTTATTCAAACAACAGGAATCCATCAGTGCCTTATGGCAGACTCACTAGCAATACATTCAGAGGATGGGTCTAGAACCTAATTAGGAAACAAAGTTCTGCAAGAGAGCAGTTTCAAAACCGGCATCTCTGCTGGACTGTATGTCCAGACAGAAGTGCTTCGTAAAGGTGAGTACTGTTTTCCAGGTAGCTGCTTTACAAATTGTTTGAGGGGGATTCCCCTTGTGGAATGTGGTCACAGGCCCCTGGGGGTATCTTGCTGGCTTTATCGTAGCAGAACTGGATTCATGAAACTATCCAATGAGAGGCAGTTTTCCTAGCTGCTGGCTTACCTTTATCAGCCTCTCCATAGGTAACAAAAAATTTTGTACTCTGGGACCTGACATGCCTTGTCCGGTCCATGTAGTGAGTGACCTGGTCCTCTTTTTAGATCCAGACAGTGCAATTTTTGTTCACTTGTATTGGACTATTCAGGACACAGAACATGAAGAGTAACTGAATGGCTTAAGTGAAATTCTGACACCACCTTAGGTAGGAACATTGTACTGGTCCTAAGGGCTACCTTGTCCCCCTGAAACATTATGTAGTTTGAATCTGTACACAGGATTTGGAGTTTGCTTACCCTCCCAGCAGATGTCATAGCTATGAGGAAAACTGTTTTCCACGTGACATACTAAGTCAGCTGAAGCCACAGGCTCAAACAGAGCCTCCATCAGCTGGGCAGGACAGATTTTTAGGTCCCTTAAAAGGACTGGTTCTCTTACAGGGGGATGCAAATGGCTGAGGCTCTTGAAAATCCTTTAAAAACAGGGTGTGAGGCCAAGAACCTGCCTTTGTCTGGTGATGTATAGGCAGACAGCATGTACTTTCAGAGCTAAAGGTTTCAGATCTAAGGACTGTGGTACCAGGCGGTCCAGAACTGCAGGTAGCCCTGCCTACATGGGATTATCATTCTGGGGCGCACCAGTATGAGAATCTCTTCCACTTAGAGAAGCACGCTTTCTAGTTGCTGGTTTACTGGAAATCCTTCAAAACACATACCACTTCCTCTGACAGATTAAAACTAGAGCATTCTAGCCTTTCAAGAACTACACCCTCGGACACAGCGCTCTGATGCCTGGGAATGTTATCCTGCCCTGAGACAGAGTCAGCAAGTTGTATCTCAGTGGCAGGTTGATTGAATCCTACTGGACAGGGTCAGCAGCACTGAGTACCAAGCCTGTTTGGCCCAGTCTGGGACTATCAATTGTATTGTTGGCTCTCTCCTGAGCTTTATTAGCACTCTCTGTATGAGTGAGAATGGTGCAAAGGCATGCAGAACTTCCCTGTCCAATTTAGGTCTAGAGTGTCTTCTGGGACTCTGCCATTAGTTGATGGCCTGCAACAAAACTTTGGTAACTGTCTGTTCTCCCAAGAGGCAAACAGGTCTATTTCTGGGGTATCCCATCTCCTGAAGACTGAAGCCAGCACTTACTGGTTCATGGTCCACTCCTGATTTCTCTGACTGACTCTGCTTAGTAAATCTGCCAGCATGTTGTCCTTGCCTGGCAAGTGTGCTGCAGGAATCTTTGTGTCCAGGGAGTAAGCCTGATCCCAGGTCCTCATAGTGTCTGTGCAGTCTTGACGATCTTGTTCCTCCTTTTTTTTCCTATGTAGCACATTGTTGTGGTATTGTCTGTTCGAATCTGAAAAGACTGACCTTGTAGGTGGGAGGAGAAGGGCTGCACTGCCAGCGATACTACCCTGAGTGCTAGGAGACTGATGTGCTCCTGAGTCTCCTGTAGGCTCCAGGTGCCACTCATGTTGAGATCCACTGGGTCAGGACACCACCCTAGGAGTGAGGCATCTGTTGTTGAAGATAGCTTTTTTTTTTTTTTTCCGGGAGAGACACGCTAAGCTGAAAGCTTGTGTACAGGTGTGACCTGGGAGCACAAGGAAGTTAAGTGACTTGCTTAGGGTTACACAGGATGCAAGTGGGGGTTGTGGGATTCAAACCCAGACCTCCAGGTTTGCAGCTCAGAGCCTTAAACCACTGCACTATACTGCCTCCTGTTGGGGATTGCTGGAGGGAGGGAATGCACTCACTGAGGTTACTTTCCTCCTTCCACCTCTCTAGTGCTCACACAAACATCTCTGTGACTGGCACTAGGTTGGACAGTGGATCCCACCTTTGAGACAAGTGGTCCCTTAGATGATACTGAATGGCCCTCAACTGAAATCTGGCTCATGGCACCACTGCTGTGGATGAAGCCATGTGGCCCAGTAACTGCAGGAAATCCCTTGCAGGCCTTGGGTGGCCAAGTATGAAGGATTCTGCAGAAGCAATCAAATTTGGTACCCTTTCCCATGGAAGGAAAGCCTTCCCTTGCAGAGTATCCAGCTCTTCGCATTTGAAGTCCAGCACCTAAACTGGTTGTGCATGGGACTTATGTCAGATTTATAGGGAACCCCAGGTTCTCGAAGGTGCTGTCTACCTTTCCAGCAGAGCACCATGCCTCTTATTCTATTTTCCCTGAGACTAACCAGAAATCTAGGCAGGGAAAAAACACCACACCTTGTCTTCTCAGGTGTGCTGTCAGCACAACTAAGTGCTTTGTGAAGGCCCTTGGTGCTGAAGTTAGGCCAAAGGTAGGGGCTATAAAGTGGTACTGGCAGTTTCCTAGTCTAAGCCTGAGGCAGTTTTTGTGATTGGTCTGACTGGAATGTGAAAGTAGATATCTTTCAGATTCAGTGACACCAGCCAATCTTCTGACTCTAAGGATGGTATCACTGTGCCCAGTGTGACCAGCTTGAACTTTTCCTTTTTGATATGTTTGTTCAAATATGTTAGATCAAAACTGAATTGCCACTTTAGCTGCTCCTGAAAGCAGTGTGCCAGCCTTGCCCCCACTGGCAATGGCTGACTGATGACCTGGGCAAAACTGTCAGGGGTTTTGTTTTGGCTGTGGCTTGGGGGCTGGTGCTGCAGAAGCATGTCTGGAGCCCCCATGCATCTGCCTCTGTAGTAAAATCTTTGGGGTTTGTACTCATAGGTAGTGTACATTCTTTTTTTTTTTTACCTCCTCGGCAGGGGTTTTTACCTATGGTTCCCCCATCTGGCCAGTGTCCAGTGATGTCACACCAGTCACAGCAAGCATGCTCAGCTCCTGCCATTCTCCAGGCCACATCACGACAGGTGAGTACCGCACATCACAGAAGGCCAAAGGTGCACCGAAGGAGCAACCTGAATGTACCCAGTGCGGAGCCGATGGGACACCAGCCATCACAAGCACTGGAGGATTGGTGCTTTTTGTCCCTTTTCTCCCCAGGCATGGGCATGCATGCCATCAGTGGTGGTGCTGTGCATGCTTCCGTGCACCACATGCCAGATGGCTGCCCTTGCCATCCCCAGGCAGTGTCAGCTAATGCACTGAGCCCCACCCAGACAGCAGTCCTTGGG
Source organism: Neoceratodus forsteri (assembly GCA_016271365.2). NCBI lineage: Eukaryota > Metazoa > Chordata > Ceratodontiformes > Ceratodontidae > Neoceratodus > Neoceratodus forsteri. The sequence goes on along the minus strand of CM057456.1, from coordinate 332,353,475 downwards.
ATGCTTGATCCTTCTCCCCCCGGCCGACCTTCTGACTCTCGAGGTCGCACTTGACCTCCGGTCATCAGGGCTGCAAGCAGTAGCGCCTAATGCTGCCAGCGGGCGGCCTGGTGATGTAGAGTCTTGATAGCACCCAACCCCTGCCTCCCCTTCCATAGGGCTTGCAGGAAGTGGAAACCTTTTCTTTTCCAATGTTCTTTTTGAAGTGGTCTTGTACTCGTCCACTTTTTTCAGGAATGCCCTTGTTTTGTCACCAATAGGAAATTTCCCTCAAAGGGGAACTCAGTGGCTTTAGTCTGGGTGTCCTGGGCAAGGATGGTAGCCCTTAGCTAGGCAAACCTTCTCAATGTCACTGCGTAGGTAAAGACCCATGAAGCAGAGACATTGGTGTTGACAACCTTGTGGAACTGGTATTTAGTGGTATCCAGAGCTGACTTTGCTGTGGCAGCCAGGTCCTATGCCACCTAACCTTCAATCTTATCAGTCAGTGCTAGCACAGTATTCCAGAGTGCTTCCTGGTACTGGGCTGTATATGCCAAACAAGCTGCTTGACTCAGGAACAGGGAAGCTGTTGTAGTGTATGGCTGCCATTTTTTCCCATAGGGAATCAGTGACATCAAAAATTCATAGAAAGTCATAATACTATCATTATGACATCAGAGCAATGGTATTATGAGATAGAATGTTTAGAGTGTTCCATGTATTACAAACAATAACATATACTAGGCTTGTAATTCCATCTTGGGATTCTGGTGACATAAACCACTTGAGCTTTGCTGTCATGGTTTATGATGTCACTAGAATCCTTTGATGGAATTACAGCCTTTGTTACTAATGATTTCCTATATATTTTCCTTTTTTTTTTTTTTGTCAACTTTCTTTCTGCTCTGACTTACTGGACTCTCTATGGCAAGGACACTGATGCGGCCTTACTTCCACCTGCCTAAAGCCTCCAGCTCCCCCCACCTGGTCGGCCTATCTCCTTCTCCGCCTCTCCCAGCTGCACGACCCTCCAGCTCTGAGTCCCCGGGCAGGACTGCCAAACTCCTCCCTGCACTCTGTCTGTTATCAACTGGAGTGACCAGGGAATTGGAAGCTTATTAGGCCTACCAGAGTCATAGATTTTCGTTTCCACCCCTAATGGTGCAGTAATCGAAATGGCGACAGTGCGGCGGACGCGTACTCCCGCCCCCTCCTGCAGTTACCTGCCGCAACATGCCCACTGGCTGTCCTGACACTCAATCCTCTCCTCCCTGCTGACTCCCCAGTGGCCTAAGTCCACTCCCGAACCCGGGTTGCCGGTGTGGCTCGAGGTGTGGTATCCAGCACCTCAACCCTCAGCGCCACTGGACTTGCTCAATTTTTTCATTTGTATACACTTTTTTTGGCCATAGTATCCAGTTTCTTGGAATCCTTCTCAAGAGGCTGTGTGGAGAAGGGACCTCGGACTTCTCACAGGTAGCTGCCTGGACCACTCCCTCATGATCAGGATGGGCATACTAGTGTTCCACCCTGTGCCTGTCCACTTGATACTTTTTCTACTTTTTCTTTTATCAATGCTAGCATCTGAATTACCTACCAGGTCAGTTCGCTGTATGCAAGTCAGTGTATGCTAAAACCGCACAACGCAGCCAGCGCGGGTGGGAAAAGCAACAGGGTGCAAAACCGCTAAATGATCTATGCATGGTTGTGCACCCTGTCACTGTTCCCTAGCAGAGGATAAGTTCTCTTCTGGGAGGAAGGTCTGTTGAGAAGCTGCCATGGCTCAACAGGATGAGCCATAAGCAGAAATAGAGGTGGTGCATCTGTAGACTGGATATCGAATCCCAGTCCCAGATGCATGGAATTTTTCTTTTATTTGATCCTGGTCCCAGATGCATGCAATTTTTCTTTTATTCACACTTTGTTCAAATTAAGTGCATAACCTCCTCTCGGAATTGATTATTTTAGTTGGGATGGGTTCGGGGGCGCAGCCCCCTTAATGAGGAGGAGCACCCTGCAAAACACAGAGATATGCCGCTGGCAATATATGCGATGCTGTGTTGACAGTGTGGTATATTGCTGCGGCAGAATGTTTGGACATTAGGATCCAGTACCCTGAATTAGGTGCTGACATGATTTTTGAGTAGGTTTTGGAATGACTTGTGGATGGGGACTAGTAGTCTCCTTTGTGGTGCTAACCATCATATCCATGAAGTCACTTCATCCTCCTCTGTCTCATAAGAGGTTGTTGAGGGTGTTTAACATCTGTTTGATGAACATAGAGTAAGGTATAAACCCTCTGCGGGCCTAGAAGTGGGGCCAAACTCTTGATCTGGTGAACCATCAGGTTCTATAGGTTTACCTTCCTCCTCCTCCTCCTTGTAATACAGATCTCCCTCCTCCACAGGCAAATGGTGGAACCTAAGCCAGTAGGGGAGGACAGACATATTAAGGAAGTTTCCCCATCACCTAGAAAGCTTGGAAAAACTCTTGTTGAGGCATTTACATAGAAACATAGAAACATAGAATTTGACGGCAGATAAGGACCAACAGCCCACCCAGTCTGCCCATTTCCTACCTACTGGATAAGCTGCAGATCCTAGTTAACCAGCAGCCTACTTCTTCCTACCCCACCCCTAGATTGTCTTATGACTGTCCCATGCATGCTTGAATTCCACCACTGTTTTGACTCCACGACCTCCTCCGGAGGCAGTTCCATGCATCCACAACCCTCTCTGTGAAAAAATACTTCCTTAAATTACCTCTGAGCCCCCCATCTTCAAATTGTGCTCTTGTTCTTGCACACCTCTTTTTTGAAAGATGCTACCCTCTTGGACTTTGTTGATTCCTTGAGGTACTTGAAAGTTTTTATCATATCCCCTCTCCCTCCTTTCCTCGAGGCTATAAATATTAAGCTCCTTAAGTCTCTCTTCATGTCTTCGGGTGCAGACCCTGCACCATTTTAGTTGCCCTCCTCTGGACAGCTTCCATCCTGTCTATGTCTTTGCGAAGACTGGGTCTCCAGAACTGCACGCAGTACTCCAGATGGGGTCTGACCAGCTGTCTGTACAGAGGATAATAACTTCCTGTTTTCTACTGGTGATGCCTCTCCCTATGCATCCCAGTATCCCCCCAGCCCTCCTTGCTGCCCTTTCACATTGCTTGCCCACCTTTAGGTCATCTGATATGATTACCCCAGGTCCCTTTCCATTTTTGTTGTTGTTAGTATCTCACCCCCATTGTGTACTCTTCCCTGGGTTTTGTTTCCCAGGTGCTTACCTTGCACTTCTTAGCATTGAATCTAAGCTGCCATAGATTGACCATTCCTCTAACCTTGCCAAGTCCCTTTTCATCCTTTCCACCCCACCTTGTGCATCAACTCTGTTGCAGATCTTTGTGTCATCTGCAAAGAGACATACTTTTTCTTCCAGTCCCTCTGCAATGTCGCTATAAAGACATTGAGAGGACCGTCTAATACTGAACCCTGCGGTACCCCACTAGTAATACCCCTTTCTTCAGAGTGGACTCCATTTACTATTACTCTCTGTGTCCTATTCTCCAGCCAATTCTTTACCCAGGCTGTCATCTTGGGACCCACTCCCAGGCTGGCTAACTTATATATTAATCTTTTGTGGGACTGTGTCAAATGCCTTGCTAAAGTCTAGGTAGGCCATGTCCACAGCCCTCCTGATCTACTACTTTGGTCACCCAGTCAAAGAAATCTATCAGATTCATCTGGCATGACCTTCCTGCTGTGAATCCATGCTGCCTTGGGTCCTGTGCCCTCTGACCTCTAGATACTCGACAATTCTTTCCTTCAGAAGTGAGTCCATCATTTTCCCTACCACTGAGGTTAAACTAACAGGTCTGTAGTTTCCTGCTTCTGCCTTGCTCCCACTTTTGTGAAGGGGAATCACATCTGCCCTCCTCCAGTCCTCGGGTACCACCCCATCCTCCCATGATTTGTTAAACAGGGTAGTCAGTGGTGTCACTAATTCTACCCTTAGTTCTTTTAGAATTCTGGGATGAATCCCATCAGGCCCCATTGCTTTGTCCACCTTCAGTTTTAAGAGTTCTTTCAGAACCCTTTCTTCTGTAAATGGGCTGGTATCAACTTCTGTATCCAGAGTGTTTCTACTGTTTGTTTTAGGTACCTCCCCTTTCCTTTGTAAATACTGAGCAAAAATATTTGTTTAGTATCTCTGCCTTTCACAGTCACCCTCTGCCCACCCTCCTCCCTTTATTAAGCCTCACTATCCCCTCCCTTGGTCTTCCTTCGCTCCCTGATGTACCTATAAAGGTTTTATCTCCTTCTTAACTGAGTTGGCTATCTTTTCTCGGTTTGGGCCTTTGCTGTTCTGACTGCCTTCCCAGCTTCCTTTTGCTTTAACTGATACAGTTCTCTGTCCTGCTCCTTCTGTGATTCCTTGTACTTCCTAAGCTTTCTTTTCTCTTGAACCTTTACTGCCACTTCCTTTGAGAACCATAGTGGTTTCTTACATTGTTTAGTTTTGTTTATTTGCTTCACACAAAGGCTTGTTACCTCTGTGATGGCAGTTATTATCCCCATTGTTCTTGACCCTCCTTCCTGCCCATTTGCTAGTGCATTCCTTTGGCACTCACCCATTTTGGCAAGTCAGCCCTCCTAAGGTCCAGTACCTTTGCCTTTGTAAACTGACTCTATTGCTGTGTTTATTGTGAACCATACTGTTCGATGGTCGCTAGTTCCCAGATGACTACCCACTTCTACATCTGTGATCCTCTCTTCATCTCCATTTGAGAGAACCAGGTCTAAGATTGCTCCCTCTCGAGTGGGCTCCAATACTAGTTGTCTAAGGCATGCCCCCTGTAGGGCATCTAGAATAACCCCACTCTTCGGAGTGGCTGCTGCAACTGCACTCCAGCTAACATCTGGCATATTCAGATTGCCCATCAGCAATATCTCCCCTTTTTCTGCCATACTAAGTATACTTTCCATCATTTCCTTGTCCATTTCCTCCCCCTGAGAAGGGGGTCTGTATACAACCCCTGTGCGGATTGTGGTGCCATTGCCGGTCTCCAAATTTACCCACAGTGCTTCTTCTCCTCCCTGTTTTCCCTTTTGTTCTGTTGCTTTGATTCCTTCCCTTATGTAAGAGCTACTCCTCTCTTTTTTACCCTCTCTGTCCCTCCTGTAGATAGTGTATCCTGGTATGTTTACGTCCAGTCATGGTTTTGTCTGCGAACCATGTTTCTGTGACTGCCATGATATCCAGATGTTCCTCCTCCATCAAGGCCACTAATTCAGGAAGCTTGTTACTCAGACTACGGGCATTGGTACTCATTGCTTTCCATTTTTGATGGCTTTACCTTCTATTGCAGCATCCCCACTGACCTTTCTACCTTGGTCTTTTTCTCATTTAGTACCCTGTTTTGTAGAGAGGCTGGGATTTTCCTGCTGCTTTTCAGTGCCTCCCCTTGACTAGTTTAAAGCTTGCCAATGAAGCATTTAAATCGATTGCTCAAAGACTTGTTCCTTCCTGGACAGATGCAGACCATCCTGCCAGTATAGGCTGGTGTCCCTCCAGGTGGAACCCCAGTCCTCAATGAAGCCAAACCCCTGTGCTCCACCATTTTTTCAACCATTCATTAAACTGCATGGTGCAAAGTACCCTTACCTCACTCATGCCATTGACAGGCAGCACCTCTGAGAAGGATACTGTGTGTGCTACTTGTCTTAGGCCCCTCCCCAGTTCTACAAAGTCCTTCTGCACTGCTCTAATCTCATGTTGAGCCAAGTAATTTGTCCCTAGGTGGACAATGACATCCAGCTCAGACTCCTGTGCAGCTGTTCTCGTGTTCCTGAGGATGCGCTTCCTGTCCCTCCAAGCCATGGCACCAGGCAGGCACCTTACTTCAGTTTTCCCTGCTCCCCCCAGTTCTATCCCCCTAATAATTGAGTCCCCCACCAGGAGCTGCTTCCTTTCCTTGTGGTGTCCTCTGCCTCCTTCCTGTGGGCCTCCTTGTGACAGGTGTCCTCAGCCTCCCTTAATCTCCTCTGTGGTGCATCCATAGGGGAGCTGTGCTCCCAGAATGGTGTATGGATTGTGGGTGGAACAACTGACTGGGTGTGCCTCTGTTCCACCATCCTCACCCTCCCTGAGCCCACTGTGGTCCAACTGCTGTGCTTTCTTTGCAACCTCTGAGGTAGTGGTGGTGGCTCTGGTGCTCCCTGGATGGGGGAGGTTCCCTTCCTACCATCCAGTCTGGCCTGGGGGAAGGTTCCCTTACTGCTGTCCAGTGTGGCCTGAAGATGGGCAAATTCCTCCCTCAGGGCAGAGAGTTGTCTGCAAATAGGGCAGCATCTCAGCCTCCAGAAAGACTCCCGGAAGACTGCTGCCCCACAGCCATTACATTGCACTACTCCCCACATGATTATGTACTTTTTGTGTGTGTGTGTGTGTGTGTGTGTTTGTGTGTGTGATTGGTTTGTTATATAGAAATATATATATTATACAATGTATGCTTATATTTTCAGTGCTGTGTGCTAGAGAGGATATGACATTGATATGCACCTTGCACTCTTGAGGAAATGATGTCAGAACCCCAGGTATAAAGGAACTATTTCCAGGGGTGGGTGGGGTGAGGGGTGGGAAGGGGTTGGGCCTAAACTAAGCCTCACAAAACAATCAGCTAAGAGCTCTGACCCACTGCTGCGATGAGTGCTTTCCTGTCAGCAAGATACCATACACAACAATTTGACAGAGAAAATCCTCTGCTACTCAAACAGAGAAAATCCAGACATCCAAGTCAGACACAGGTAAACCTCCCCAGCCCCAAAACAGCCTGGTGGTTTGTGCTCTGAAAGCAGTCAGCCCCAAATTAAGTCAGCTGTGCTTTAAACTCTTCCTGCACTGAAAATCTTAAGAATTGTAACAAGACTGTCTTTTCCTGATAATTTTAAGTTCCTTATTTCACCTTTCAGTTAGAAGTAGCTCCACCTGCAGAATATCTGCTACAAACCAAAGACAATTGTAAGGTTCACCTCCCTCTGTTGTGAGCACAACTCACTTTCTTGCAAATCCTATGTTCAGTATTGCAGCTTCCAGCAAGAGGTAGTTTGACTTGAAAAATATTAGCTGTTCTGATGAGTTTGCTATAAAACACTTGCTTATAATACTATTGTTCTCAGGTCTGTTACCAAAGCTATTGGCTGATAAGTATCTATGATGTAATCACTTCCTGAGAAAGTCTGAATTTCTTTTAAGGCACACAAAGGTAAACACAAAAACAGTTTACTGTCTGGGTCAAATACATAACCTGTACCTGCACTTACTTCAGGATTTGTGGCAAATGTTTAGCCCAGGGTTTAAACTCTTCCTGCACTGAAAATCTTAAGAATTGTAACAAGACTGTCTTTTCCTGATAATTCTAAGTTCCTTATTTCACCTATCAGTTAGAAGTAGCCTCCATCTGCAGAATACCTGCTACAAACCAAAGACAATTGTAAGGTTCACCTCCCTCTGTTGTGAGCACAACTCGCTTTCTTGCAAATCCCATGTTCAGTATTGCAGCTTCCAGCAAGAGGTAGTTTGACTTGAAAATATTAGTTGTTCTTTGATCCATTGCCACTTCTTTTCCATTGCAGAAGGAGTGGCATGGACATGCTATTCTTTTTGTTTGTTTTTCTTGGCAAACACTGGTTCCAGTACCTGCTCCAAGGCTTTTTTATTTGTGTTTTTGCAATCACTGGAATCAGAGCTCCCCCTTTTGGACCCTCTGATATCTTTCCCATCTTTACCATGCTTGTCTGGTGGCTGAGCAGCTTTATCTTTATCTGTCCCCTCTGACAGGGACTGCTGCTGTTTATGAGGAGATAAACCCTCTGATACATGCTTTCCACCATCATTAGGAACTCTCTCAGTGCCTTTATTGTGCTTACATGGCACAGAGGCAGACTGAGAAACCATGAATTCTTCTCCATTTTAGCCCTTTTCTTCTAGGTTTTAGGGCAAAACTTTTACATGTAACCACTACTACCCTTCTATCTACACACCCACTTGCAAGTGGTGCTGCCTAAGGAATATAGGTTGGCACCTGGGTTCGTGGTTATAACTGGCTTGCCAAGCGATGCGGTGCCTCTGCCTATGGGGATCCTTATAGCAGCGTACTGCCAGAGTGCTTCCCCATAGGAAATAAAATACAGCTCCTCCCTTGGTGATAGGTAGAACAATACACAATCCCCCCCCCACAACGTATCACTCTAAGCATGCAAATATTACAAAACACAATAATGCAATTACTTCAGAAATTTTCAGGAAAATACCCAAAGGGGTTTATTTTGGGTTGGGATAACAAGGTAAGGAACAAGGGATGCAAAGGGTAATAACATATTCATCAGCAAGCGTATAATAAACACTGTAAGCATTCAGGATATTCAGATACCACAGTACCGTACAACCCAGAATTCCCTGTTCCAGCCCTCTCCCCCACTGGTGCACCAGTTAACCCCACAGTCCCTGTGGAAGCTCCCAGATACCTTGTAAGCACACTGAGGAATTGCAGGCCTGTGACTAGTAGACACAGGGTGCAGCACTGTTGCAATGGTCGGATGCTGCAGATGCAGTAAAAACTACACCAGGGGTGTAGGAATACAGTTTATCCTGGCTGTAACTGTTGTTGTGGTGTAGCTAAGGTCGTGCAGGAAGCCCAGATGGAAAGTTAACTAGATAGCTAGCTAGCTGAACAGTTACAAATGTATTTGTTTGGGTAAAACCCAGTACTCAAGACCTTTTGGTGAATAGGAGACAAAGGAGTTGGTGGATGTCTCCCCTTGCAAGCAGTTTGGAAAAACAGGCATAAATGGTGTGGATGCAGGTGATAATCCTCTTCACCCCACAGAAGGACTTGTCTTCACTCACCTTAGCAGTAGGCAGGCTGTCGTCTTCACCCCACAGAAGGACTTGTCTTCACTCACCTTAGCAGTAGGCAGGCTGTCGTCTTCACCCCACAGAGGGACTTGTCTTCACTCACCTTAGCAGTAGGCAGGATGTCATCTTCACCCCACAGAGGGACTTGTCTTCACCCATGTTGGCAGTATGTAGGCAGCTGAACAGGCAGGCAGTACCTCAGGGCTTAGGTCCCCTGGCAGGTATCACAGTCTCTTGTGTCAGGACAGTGAGGCAGTGGGGTTCCATGTCACGAAAGCAATTGCAATACAGCAATTGCTATCAAAGTGAATGTATATTGCTGAAAAGCATTTTGGCGATGTACAAACCCAAGCGACCAGACTTCTGGCCCTATTAAGTGTTTTTGCGGGGGGGGGGCTGTGCCCCCCCACACCCTCCTAAATTAGGATTGTTAACTCCAGGGGGTGCATGATGAGGAGGGGGCCAAACACAGGGGAAAAAATAATAAACAGAGAGCCGCAAGCAGCGGCAAAACAATCACCCCCAGCAGGTCCCAAACCCAGTGCCTGCTGCACCATAGCCAGCCATCCTCACCACTACACCACAGGGCTGGCTCAGCTGCAGCAGGATCCCCTACCCATACTAACCCTCCCTTGTATCCCTCCCCTACACCTCCCTATCCCTACCCTTCTGGTTGCTTTCCTCACTACACCATCACTACCCTTGCACGGTAGCTGATGATTATAGCGCTATAAATGAGTCGCTGTTTTAACAATCACTCATTTATAATCGCTATCATTACAGTATACCAGGCAGGGGAATTTGTTACCTCACCCAAGCTCAGACAAACTACTTCTTTCAGCAGTCAATGATATCTGGATTGCCAAATATCAACAACCCAGGCCGGCTGAGGTAAATCCCCCTTTCTCTGGGATTTACCAGACCACTGGCAATAAATTCTGAAGCTTCAGTTCGTTTTGGCACAACTAAATGTCTTTGGCTATGACAGCAACAGAAGCTGTCAAAATCAGTTGTTTCTTCTTCAAAACTCTGGCAGAAAAGACCCAGGGTCAAATTGTCAACCCTAGAATGTTTTGTTTGAATTCGACACCTCATTGGTCCACCTTAGTCTCGAGCTCCACGTCCCGATTGGATGTACTGCAGCTACCATTAGATTCCACGCTGTCTTCAAGCAGACCTCGCAAAGATAGCTGCCCTGAGACAGTACTTGTTCATCTCAGTCCATTATAATAAAATACAACATGTTGGCAGCATCTGGCTGCATGGCTAAGACCCTCCTGGTCCCATCTGGTGGTCACTAGGGCCAGGAGGCACTTTGGGGGAACAGGAGCTCAGTTGGAAGTTTTGTTATGCAGGCCCCCTAGCAGGAGCAGTCTCTGAATGGCAGTCTGGCACAGTGCATTCTGGGACTTATAGTCCTTGTTGGCGCCATGTTGCCCCTTTACTCTCCAACCCACTGGAGGCATGGATTGAGTTGGGGAGCCTCTTTACAGTTTTTATTTTTATAGCTTGGTTCCCCCAGCCCCCACTGGTGTCCAGTGGGGCTGGAAGATGACTGGCAAGTGGCGCTTGCCGTGACTCCTGGTGCGTGATCTGCGGTGCCAAAACAACTACAGCCTTGTCCCTGGCTCCCACTCCACTGTGCGGCAGTTTGAAGGGGTGGGAAGCAAACTTTCTGGCAGCTTGGCCACTCCACATTGGACACTTGAAGGTGCAAGGACAGTCAGTGTGCTCCCGGCCCTGGCAGCAGTTCAGAATTGGGACGAGGCAACGAGAGCTAAGCAGCTCACTGGCCACAGAGGGATGGCACTCGGGGTGCTGCAATAGGTTAGTCTGCTCCCGGCCCTGTCAGACATCCAGGAGTGGGCCGGAGGAGCAAGGTTCAAAGTGGCTGCAGGAGGCAGGAGCTATCAGGATTCAGCAGGAGCCCCAGGTAGCTCCTGACTTGGGAGGAGGATTGCATTCTCCCTCCACTGAAATCTTGTTGTCCTCGTCAAGGCCTGAAACATTGCAATACAATACATTACATGCTGTCTAATACTCCTGATACCTCACTAACCGACATTAGCATTGCATTTCTTAAAACACAGGGCATGCACTGAAATGATTACTTTCCACCATGGTTTACATGTACACCTCCTATTATGGCTTGTGGGCAGCACAAGTGGGGGCAGCAATAGTGGGCTTGGCAGCAGATTAACCTTTTACATATCACATTGACAGGAGATCAGATCGGGACACCAGGGACATCAGAAGTGAGTTTGACTCTGTGCTTGACTTCTCTATCAGTGCGGCTGGGTACTACAGGTTCCTCGGAAATTATTTGATCAGGATCATTAAGGGGTTCTGCACACTCAGCTACAGAGGGTTTGAATCTTTCAGTGTCCTGGATTGATTCTGTTACTGGAGCCTCAACATTGCCGGCATTTGGAATATAGCTCATGACCGTGGGCCCAGTGTTAGTCAGAACAAAGGGTACTGCAGCCAGATTTAATGGCTTGGAATGACTTGCATTACTCCCTCCAGGTGCTGAAAGTGGACAGTCCGTGGGATATGGTGCAGGCCAACAGTGATGTTGTATCGAACATATGTAAGGTTCTTCATCCTTGGAACTACTGTTGAACACATCAGACTGTGTCGCCGGGGGGGGGGCAACAGGTACTGGCAGCTGAACTTGACTGTCTTTTATGCCTTGTCTTATTTCTAGTGACTGGTCTCTGTGTAGGTGAGAGAGGTATTGAATTAACTTCTGGCAATAGTTGACCAATTGGCAAGAAGTGGTTTCGATGCAGCATTTTAACCACCATGTTTCCACTTTCCGTTCTTAATCTGTATACTGGCAAATTTGGAAGCTGTTCCACAGTTACATATGGATTGGGTTTCCATCGGTCCTCTATCTTGTGTTTGCCTGGGATCCCCAAGTTTCGAATCAATACTCTGTCTCTGGGTTGAAGAGCTTGTCCTCAGACTCTGTTGTTGTCATCTGTTTTTGTTTGTTAGACCGGACTTTACAGCTGTTTCTTGGGCCACCCAATAGGCTTCTGTTAGTTGTGCTTACAGCCTCCTGGTATACTCCAAGTGTGTCTCTGGTAGGGCGCTATCTGCAGACACCCGGAAACATAAGTCCACTCAAAATCTGGCTTCTCCCACGAAGGTTAGGAAATAGGGTGAGAACCCCATTAAGTCATTTTATGTTTGCTTGCATGCATGTGCAGAAACATAGTGCCATCATCCACGTTTTCCAGAGGTGTCAGTCTCTTCCAATTCAGTCAATGTGTTTGCAGGTGTGGTGCGTGCGCCAATCACTGCTCAACTGTCTATGACAGCTGAAAATGCAGTGGCATACAGTTGAAGAAAGCTCTGTTTCAGTGAGCAGAGCTCCCCAACATACATATAGCTATTGTCTGCTGCTCCCGTCGGCTCCACCCCCAAAAAAGCTTTCCTGGTGCCACACTGGGACCCACCCCAGCCGCGACACCGTCCATATGGCCGATGGGGTGCCCAATCCCCGTCGGCTCCAACCCCAAACAGCCTTACAGCTGCCACGCTGGGAGCCACCCCAGCATGGCACAACCCGTATGGCCGATGGGGTGCCCAATCCCATCAGCTCCAGCCTCCCCAAACAGCCTTTCCAGCTACCACTCTGGGGCCACCCAAGCGTGGCAAATGTCCCCGCGTCGTCTTAGTAATAAAAAAAAAAAAAGCCTGTAAATTGAAAAGCGGTCCTTGCAGTCTCCTGCCCCACCCGCACCACCCACTGTGCACCCTGCTTCCCCACTCCTCCCTCACCCCATACTTACTCCGAGTCTGGCGCGATGATCTTTGGTGGACCGGGAACACGTCTGCACTCTTCAAAGCAGACCGCGGACTGAGGAAATGCCGGTAAGCTGTATAATGTAATAGATAGGGTTTTTTCAACTTTGCTGCATATCTCGGGCATTTTTGGGAATTTGTGCACCAAATTTTCAACATGGGGTTTTTGGGACCCCTTCTCATGAATGCTGTCACTGTCATACCTCTCAACTGTCCCTGATTTTCAGGGACGTCCCTGATTTTGCCTCAAAATTTTCCTCTGTCCCTCGTAAAATTTGTGTTTTTGTAACAGAACAGTGGTGATTAAAAGCACAAAATAATGTCACACATTAAAGTTACAGACTTTGTTTTCTTCAGAAAATGCATCTTAACACAAATCATTTAATTCTATCAGCTTTCTGAGTGAATAGTAAACATTTTTAAGATGTGTCCCTCATTTAGGGTCTTTGTCCCTGATTTTTTTTAAGCCTTGTCCCTGAATGATGAGGCAAGAGGTTGAGAGGTATGGTCACTGTCAAGGCGTTATTCGGGCCCGAGGGGTGATTTCGCAGCCATCATGGAAATCACCTTTCCAGAATGATTAACGAAACAACACTGCCAGTGTTCATAAGGTGGGCTCTCAAAAGCCTAATTTGAAAATTTGGTGGAAAAATTCCAAATGACTGTTTTACTTAGCGCATTGCGCAGTTTCCATGCATGCTCGTAAGTTCATGAATTTGTGATATTTTCACCCAGATTTCACCAGTGGCATTTTTCCACCTCCTTCGAGCAGTAAAGCTGTCATTTTCACAACATGGCTGAAATGTGTTTTCACACTTTCAGCACAGAAATTCGTGGTAGCTGTGGGAAATCATTGTTCGGGACAGATAAAGAAAATCACACTGACACTGTTCATGATCGGAGGTCCCAAAATGCCTGTGTTAACAATCTGCTGTAAAAATCCCCAAACTAGTTACATTATGGGTGTCGTTGCACAGTTTCTATGCCGCTTCGTGACTTCACCAGTTTTTTAAGATTTCAATGCAGATTTTCAACATTGCCATTTTTACCTCCCATGAACAGTACCGCTGTCATTTTACACATCCTGTTCAGAATGTGTTTTGCACCTGTGGTGCCAAATGCCATAGTCGCTGTGCAAAAGCAGTTTTCGCTAACAAACTGATATTGCCACTGTTCATGAGGTGGGGTCACAAAAACATGTTGAAAATTTGGGTGAAAATACCAGCGAATGCTTGAGGTTGGGTTTCCGACCATAGCCCTCACCCTGTAGAGAATGACATGCATCAGGGGTGTGACTTGGGATTCTTGCCTGTCATGCTCATACCATTCCACCACCACCCACACCCTGCAGCCAGTGAGAGGCATCAAGGTGTGCCTCGGACCTTCGGCCTAAACTCACCCATTCTCCTATACCGCATCCATCTCACCGTGATTTCCTGATGGAATGGGTGCGATAAGGGCCAAAGACCCCAAGGCACACCGTGATACTTGTCAGTGTCTGGAGGGTAGAGTGTGGTGGAATGGCGTGGTCATTATGCCTGACGACCCAAAGGCACACCCCAATGCCTGTCACTCTCTGCAGGGTGGTGGTGGGGTTGGCTTCAGTTCAATACTTCGCTGCCATTCCTATTATGCAGCTCTGTAACTTCTACACTACCAATGCCAATGCCAGCAAGCAAACATTCGGCATTGACAAATGCTTGTTAGTACAGTTGTAGGCATGGACTAGGAAAGGTACTTGCTGGTTCCAGTATGGCTTTCTGTTAGGATCCAATGTTCCCAGCATGTTTATTTATTTATTTATTTAGCTTTTGTTTACTGGGTAGGTACACTAGACAAGTAATATGCCTATTTTCAGGAACGACCCGGGAGAGTACAAACATACAGGATACATACAAGGCAACTTAGGAGGAACAACTTATTACAGGAAGTAATAACAATTGTAGAAAAGCAGATGCACAAGCAGCAATTACACCACATAATAAGAATACATAGATTTACATTAGTGACAGCAATTCATCTGAAAACATTTCACTACGGAGGCATGAAGCAGTCACACACTGATGATAGTTTTAAGTGCGACCACAGGAGGAGCGAAAGATCCCATGGGAGGGGCCAGCGGACATGATCAGGAAGAGAGTCCAGAGTCTGGGCACGTAGCAGCAAAGTCTCGGTCCCCTTAAGAGTCCGGGTGGGGGGACTTTGAGCAGTCCAGCAGACTGGGACCTAAGCTTGTAGGGCATGGTGTCCATTTTTGGGAGGAGATGCACCAGTCCCTGTGGAGAGCCAGTAGTGAGCACTTTCTTGGAGAAGCTTCCAACACCGAAATCCAAGTATTCAGCTGGGGGCAGCCAGCGGAGTTTGTCATAGAGCTCACAACGATGGGTGAGTTTGGGGGCAGCTAGTGCAAACCTACAGATATTATTATATGCCGTGTTCCACCGGACAAGATGAGTTTGGGGGGACCGGGCAAATAGGTGGAATCCATAGCTGAGGGAGGGAAGAAGCACTCCTCTCGCAAGTGCAAGTCTCGCCCCCGGGGTTAGGTTGTATTTGGCCCTATAGGCCAAGCCAAGCTTGACCTATATGTTAAGCAATGTTCTATTGAATCTCTCCAGCTGAGGGTTACCTTGAGGGTGGTATGGAGTAGTACAAGACTTCTTGATGCCCATAATGCTTGTGAGTTCTTTGATATGGTGACTCTCAAAGTCTCTCCCTTGATCAGAATGCAGGTGTTTGGGAAGTCCATAGTACACAAAATACTTTTCGCACAATACTTTAGCTACAGTGGTTGCTTTTTGGTCTTTTTTGGAAAGCCTGTGCATAGTGGGTGCTGTGGTCAGTTACTACTAGAATGTTACTGATCCCCTTCTGATCAGGTTCAAAGGAAAGCAAGTCCATACAGACCAAGTCCATTGGCCCACTACTGGTGATGTTTACAAGAGGCGCTGTTCATTTGGGTAAAGTCTTACGGGTGAGGCACCTGTTACAGCTTTTGCAGTGTCTTTCCATCTCCATAGCCATACGAAGCCAGTAGAAGCAGTCTTGTACCAGGCCCAAAGTCTTATCAATTCCCAGCTGTCCCATGTCTTCATGAAGTGCTTGCAAAACCATTTGGTGATACTTTTTGGGCAGCACCAGTTGCTCTTTGGGAAACTGAGTTTGTGTTTTGGAGATACGATACAACAGCCCATGCTTTAACAAACACATATCCCACCCTCTCAGAGAAGTGATACATGTGGCAGGTTTGCTTTGACTTGAGAGGATGACAAATCCTTTTCTTTGGCTAAGATAATGTATCTTAAACAAGGATCTGCTCGCTGTGCTTTTCTTAAATCTGTAGGACATAAATGAGGCAAGGAAGTGTTGTGCGGTGTGGTGAACCGTGTGTACACTTCCAGTATGGCGTCAGCATGAACTCCAAGTGGGTCCACAGTTCGGTCTGGGTTGGTGATGGCAGGTCAGTCATCAGGCACCATCATCTAGCATACTGCTTTCCTCCATCTTCGAAACATAGGTCCAGGGCCTTATGGCGAGGAATATTATGAGGGCGTCTGGACAGTGCATCTGCATTTATGTTGTTTCACCCAGGACGATATTGCAAGTGGAAATTGTAAGCTGATAGTGCAGAGATCCATTTATGCCCAGTGGCATCCATCTTGTCAGTGGTCAGCATATATGTTAGTGGGTTATTGTCAGTTAGCACAACAAATCTGGCACCATACAGGTACTCATGGAATTGATCAGTCACTGTCTATTTTAGTGCAAGGAACTCTGACTTATGGACTGGATAGTTATTTTAAGAGGAAGTCAAACTGCACGACTGGCATGGCGACTGGTCTCATAACATTGTGTTCTTGGTAGATTATGGCGCCCAAACCTTCCATGCTGGCATCAATGTGAAGAGTGTATGGCTTTGTGTAGTCAGCAAAGGCTAGATTAGGAGCTTCTGTTAGGAACTGAATAATTTCTTGAAATGCACTCTCACATTCACCAGTCCATTGGTCCCTAAAAGGTTAATTGGTCTTTAAATATTCACTGGGGGATGTCTTTTGTGGCTTCTAGACATTTGCGCTTCTGAGTCGGAGGATATCCCTGAGTTAGTATATGCCAAGGCCTCACCACTGAGGAGTAGTTTTTACAAATCTCTGGTAGTACCCATAAAATCCTAAGAAAGACTGAGCGCCTTCAAGTTGGTGGATCTAGGCCATGTGGTAAGAGCTTTCACTTTTTCTGGATCAGTGCTGATACCTTGAAAACAATATGTCCCACATACTTCATGGAAATCTGGCAGAACTGACACTTCTCCAGTGAAAGTTTAAGACCATGTTCCTTCAGTCGGTCCAGTACCTTGAGTAGTCAGGTTTCATGTTCTTCCAGTGTTCTCCCAAACACTATCAGGTCATCCAAGTAAACTAAAACTTCTAAAGATTCATGTCACCCACCACCTTCCCTATCAGGAGCTGGAATGTTGCTGAGGTGCTAGATATTCTTTGCGGCATTTGCTCGAATTGGTAAAATCCAAGTGGACAAATAAAGGCACTCTTCTCCTTATCTTCCTCAGCCATCGGTATTTGGTAGTAACTACTGCGTAAGTCTAGAACAGAGAACCATCTGCTACCTATAAGGCAGTCTAGGCATCTTGCACTTGAGGCATGGTGTATTAACCGGCCACTGTCCGCTGATTCAGGGTGCAATAGTCAATGCACATTCTTATGGCACCATTCTTTTTCTGGGCCACCACTATAGGCAAGGCATAGGGACTGCGAGATTCAGTTATTATCCCTGCCTTCAGGAGCTCTTGTAAATGCCTCCTAACATCTTCAGTATCTGCAGGCACCAATCTTCTCGACTTTTCATGGAATGAGCAATCATCACATAGGCGGATGTGATGCTTCTCTCCTTTTGCACACCCTACATCCCATTTGTGGCAGGAAAATACATCTAATCTGTCTACCAATTACTTCTTTTATCAGTTCTTCCATCTGGTGGGAGATGAACCAAAACTGAACACTCCTTCATCCAGTCGAGTAGTCCTCTCTGGAGAGGATGTGGCCACGACCACATCAGCCATGTACAGATTAGCTAGTACTGTACCAGAGTGCAGCATCAGATCCTTGTGAGTCTCATTCTTTAGCTTTATGTTGATCCTCTTGACCATCACGTTGGTTCCAGGCAGCACTCCTTGCTGGACCATCAGACCATTTGGCAGGACTCTCCCTGGTGACTTCACAATAATGATTTGGTCTGACAGTGACTCATTGCAATCCACAGCTCCTGCCACCATGCACGTGGCATCAGGGGGCACTATAAGAGGATCTTTCCCTTCTTTTTTGATGACTCTGACAATCTCCTCTGGGTGGCTGCAGACCTTGTTCTCTCTCCCCCCAGGTGGGCAGTACTCACAGTGGCATAAACTGGTAAAGTCTGGTAGGTTCTTTCCCCTGCTTTCTGCAAGCACAAGTGAGCCAGGCATCCAAACATATTGGCATTTGTTCCAATCAACCAGTGTTTTGTCTAATATCTGGGCATCAGGACAAATGAGGGCTAAGGTGTTGATCCTTTGAGGGACTCCAGCAAAAGTCTCTGGAAATTCAATTTGCACCATGATGTAGCCATCGCGGGGTAGTTGGCATTGCTCAACCCCGACACAGACAGTCCCTCTACACGCTGCAAAGGCAAATGCTTCAGGTAGGTCTGGTAAAAAGATCGATAAATGATGGTGACTTGTGACCACTGTCCAGGAGGGCGTCACATTGGTATCCCTCAATAGAAATCATTATGGTAGGAGTAGGACCCATCAGTCCAGACGGTAACTGGTTTCTTTTCTTTTCTTCTTTTTAACTTACTATTTCCTCCTCCCCACCCAGACTCCTTCTTCGGGAGACACCTGGGCACTACCCACGACTTGCCTTACCGATCCCCAGGGGTTCGCCCATGGAGCTGTGGCTATACCCCCAGGTGGAGTACAGGTGGGGCCTTACACCCGATGTCTTCAGTAGTTTGTCGGGTCCCCAGTGGGTCAGGCTGGCAGTCGCAATTAGGGTCAGTGCGGTGCTCCATCTACTAGTGCTCTGGCTGTGTTTTTTTTCCTCCATTTCTTCTGTGTGGTGTGTGCCCTGATGTCAAGGCACTGAGCACTGATGTCCACCACTCAGCTCCCATCGGCCCCACCCACAGACTGCAGGACTTGCTGTACCTCTGGCCTCTACCCGGGGTCAGACAAACTACAGGCCTGGAACCCTCCCTTCCCCCAGAGAAGGTGAGCAGTCCCTGGGACACTCAAGCCTTCTCCCCCGGCTGGCCCTCCAGTGACCCAAGTCTGCTCCCGAACCCGGGTCACTGGTGTCGCAAGCAGAAGTCCAACCGCTGTGCCGATGGGCCAGCTGGTAACTGGTTTCTGACAGATGCAGTAGGGTTGGTTCATCTTACGGAGCTGTTCACCCTTGGAGTCCCAGGCTGCTCCCTCACTGGGCTCCATTGTTGTTTCCTTGTGGCTGTTGCTGTCTTTCCCATTTCTGGTTCACTAGCTGGTGATTCTCTAGCTTAATACAACCTCATGCAAGATGTCCATCTTCTCCACAATGATAACAGAACAGTTCACCTCTGGGTACAGTTGAGGATCAAGGGTTAACCCTTGGATCAAAGGAAGGATTCAGCGGGCGTCCACGCCCAGGTGGCAAGGAGTTGGCTCGTGGCCAAGGCATCTGTGTCATCTATATGATTTTGACATGCTCAGTGAGTTCTTTTAACTGCATTTTCAGGTCTGAGATATCATTCTGTTCTTGGCTACTATCAGCCTGAGGCTGCAAGGGGCAGCTTTCCCAGTAAACCAGCGCAATGAATTGGCAATGTCTTCCTGTGACTCTTCCTCCTCACCTCATCAAGGAGCTGTCCGAATGGGAGGATTGGCTTAGCGATCTTTTAGTCTCAAAGTTATTAGAATCCAACAAGAATACACATCACTTTGTAAGATTTGGTCAAGTCTAATTTGAGCAACTTGAGCAGGGTTACTCTTCCAGCTTCAACTATTTTACAAATCATTGTCTCTACTTGGGTCATGTAATGGGACAGTTTCTCTCCTGCTTTCTGTGTGCTGGCTCCCAGCTGAAAAATGAGGTCTTCCTTATACTCAAATGCTCTGAAGGAACTTCTCAGTATGGCGAGATGGTCACTAGCAGTGCAATCTGGTTGGCTGGCTCGCAGTGATCAGATGACTACCAGTGCCATACCTCTCAGACTCTACCTTGCATTTGCATTTCTCATCATCTGAACATTTTCATACTTTCTCCATCTGGATGGCATGACTAATCCAGCTCTCGTAGTCATCCTCACCAGAAGGAGTGGGGGTAGTGCCAGAGAAAGTACGTAGTCTTCTATACTGTTCACAAGGCAGAATCAAGTAAGGGGACCACTCAGGTCCTCCAACCTGGGGCTCACCAGTGGGTTTCATCTTTGTCAGGTCACTTTCTTGGAACATAGCTCTAATATCTTGAACTGTCTTTCCTTCAGCAGCTAACAGTGTGTAACTTCTTTTCAACGTCACTTGGTTCTTTAGGGTCCTTGGCAGGAGGATTCGGGCTGGCATGGGTAATTAAGATGCAGGGTGGTGTCTCCATCAGCATGGAGCTGATCAGGCACTCTGGAAGGATGAACATCCTCTCAGCATGCCATCAAAACTCGAAAGGCTTGCTGAGCAGAACTGTAAATCCTCCAAGGTTCAATAACTTTCCCAAATATTTTATGCTGCCTATGACACTTTTAACATAGTCCCTTGAGGTTGCATCAGGGATCTCTTGTACCAAAATTGCTTTTTGGATCAACATCCACACCTTGCACCAGTCTCACAAGAAGATGCGATACACCATAACTTTGAAACTTTGGTGGGGGTGGGAGTGCGAGACTGTTCCCAATATAAAGAGAGGTGCTGCAGAAAAGCCTAAGATCCCAGTGGTGCCTCCAATTTTGTAACCTCCCCTATCCTTCTATCTGCACACCCACTTGCAAGTGGTGCTGCCTAAGGGATATAGGTTGGCACCTGGGTTCGTGGTTATAATTGGCTTGCCAAGTGGTGCAGTGCCTCCGCCTATGGGGATCCTTATAGCAGCGTACTGCCAGGGTGCTTCCCCACAGAAAATAAAATACAGCCCCTCCCTTGGTGACAGGTAGAAGAATACACAATTTCACCCCTCAACTTATCACTCCAAGCATGCAAATATTATACCACACAATAATGCAATTACTTCAGAAATTTGCAGAAAAATAACCAAAGCAGTTTATTTTGGGTTGGGATAATGAGGTAAGGAACAAGGGATGCAAAGGGTAATAACACATTCATTGACAAACATATAATAAACACTAAGCAGGCAGGATATTCAGATACCATAGTACCTTACAACCCAGTATTCCCTGTTCCAGTCCCTCTCCCTCCACTGGTGCACCAGTTAACCCCACAGTCCCTGTGGGAGCTCCCAAATACCTTGTGTGCACACTGAGGAGTTGCAGGCCCATGACTAGTAAACACTGGGTGCAGCACTGTTGTAATGGTAGGATGCTGCAGATGCAAAGTACAAACTACACCAGAGGGTGTAGGAATACAGTTTATCCTGGCTGTAACTGTTGTGGGCATAGCTAAGGTCGCACAGGAAGCCCAGATGGAAAGTTAACTAGCTAGCTAGCTGAACAGTTACAAAAGTATTTGTTTGGGTAAAACCCAGTACTCACGACCTTTTGGTGAATAGGAGATGCAGGAGTTGGGGGACGTCTCCCCTTGCAGGCAATTTGGAAGAACAGGCAGAACTGGCGTGGATGCAGGCAATGATCTTCTTCACCCCACAGAGGGCCTTTTCTTCACCCACCTTGACAGGTAGGCAGGCTGTCGTCTTCACCCAACAGAGGGACTTGTCTTCATCCACCTTGGCAGTAGGCAGGTCGTCGTCTTCACCCCACAGAGGACTTTTCTTCACCCACCTTGGCAGTAGGCAGGCAGTTGAACAGGCAGGCAGTACCTCAGAGCTTAGCTCCTCTGGCAGATATCACAATCTCTTGTGTCAGGACAGTGAGGCAGTGGATTTCATTACCTCATCCAAGCTCAGATAAACTACTTCTTTCAGCAGTCAGTGATATCTGGATTGCCAAATATCACCAGCCCAGGCAGGCTGAGGTAAATCCCCTTTTCTCTGGGATTCACCAGACCATTGGCAATAAATTCTGAAGTCCTCAGTTCGTTTTGGCACAAACTAAATGTCTCTTGGCTATGACAGCAGCAGGAGCTATCAAAATCAGTTGTTTCTTTTCAAAACTCTCACAGACAAGATCCAGGGTCAAATTGTCAACCCTAGAATATTTAGTTTGAATTTCAACACCTCATTGGTCCACTTTAGTCTCGAGCTCCACGTCCTGATTGGATGTATTGCAGCTACCAATAGGATTCCATGCTGTCTTCAAGCAGACCTTGGCAAAGATGGCTGCCCCAAGACAGTACTTGCTCATCTCAGTCCATTATAATAAAAGTACAACATGTTAGCAGCATTTGGCTGCATGGCTAAGACCCTCCTGGTCCAATCTGGTGGTTGCTAGGTCAGGGGGGCACCTTGGGGAGACAGGAGCTCAACAGAGCTTTGTTGTAATAGGCTCTAGCAGGGCAGTCTCTAAATGGCAGTCTGGCGCCAATGCACTCTGAGACTTGTAGTCCCTGTGGCGCCATGTTGTCCTGCTCCCCAAACCACTGGAGGCATGGATTAAGGCTGGGGAGCCTCTCTACAGTTTTTTTTTTGTGAGCTTGGTTTCCCAGCCCCCACTGGTGTCAGAGGTCTGGGGAGATGAGTAGCAAAGTGGTGCTTGTGCTGCAACTCCTGGTGGGTGCTCTTTGGTGCTGAAATAACTTGTGACCTCATCCTGGCTCCCCACCCCACTGTGTGGCAGTTTGAGGGGGTGGGGAAGCAAACTTTCTGGCAGCTCACTGGCCACTCCACATCGGGCACTTGAGGTGCCAAGGACAGTCTGGTAGGCTCCCCGGCCCTGGCAGCAGTCCAGAATCGAGCCGGGGGAGTGAGGAAGCTAAGCTGCTCACTGATCACAAAAGATCTGGCACTTGGGGTGCCACAGTAAAGTTAATCTGCACCCTGGCCCTGTCAGAAGTCCAGGAGTGGGCCGGAGGAGCAAGGTTCAAAGCAGCTGCAAGAGGCAGGAGCTATCAGAGCCAGCAGGTGCTCCAGGTAAGCTCCCAGTTTGGGAGAGGGGTAACATACAGATCACACAACTGATAAAAACATGACCTGGACCCAGGCACTTTAAATAAACTGACAACAAAGTAAGGCACGTGACCAAAGCAGCAGCTGTATTCAGGAAGCTTTTACATTAAGTTTCCTAGCTGTACCCGGTATTCTACACTATCACCCTCCACTAACACCCTGTAATCTGCATTGTGACTGACATGGAAACAATTATGGTTTATTAAAAGCAATTAAATGCAAGTATTTATAGTAAATGTAAAATAAGAGTTAGAAAAGTTAAATGTGTAATTTGGTTATAGAGCACAAGCCATGGATTCATTAGTTTTCCAAGCGAAAGCATACTGTAGGTAACCTAAAACACTAAAAACATCTTTTCCTACTGTTTGTGTCCAGAAGACTAACTGGAAAATGTTAATTAAATACAATATTTTCTGTCTCATAAAAAGCATGAGGTCAGGAAAAAATACCTCCAATGTCCTCGTCCCAGGAGCGTGTGAATCCTTGTCTCTAAAAGCAGCATGAAATTTTAAAGCTCCTAGTAAAGTAAGTTTCAGACTGTGACCCCAAATAACTCAAGACACGCTACAAACAGGCTTGATATGTGAAAAAAAAGTGGATGGACATTAACCAATAACATAAACAGGCTCTCTGTGCTCTGCTATGGCAAAAAAAACCAACAACAACAAAAATAAATAAATAAAACA
Source organism: Neoceratodus forsteri (assembly GCA_016271365.2). Lineage (NCBI taxonomy): Eukaryota > Metazoa > Chordata > Ceratodontiformes > Ceratodontidae > Neoceratodus > Neoceratodus forsteri. The sequence goes on along the minus strand of CM057456.1, from coordinate 332,329,832 downwards.
ATACCTATCGAAGTTACAGAAGCTTGAAACTCTGTATTTTGGCGGTGACAGACTGTAATTGATGGTGAAGAACAGGCGACCCAGAAGTGATCAAGTAGAGCGTGCGCGTTGTTTCTTTTCTGTTGCTATGGAGACTTATGTGTGAGGTAATAATTGGGAAGTCCGGGTTGTTCATTATGTCAAGAGTACTCGATTAGCCTCTCCCCACCTAACTGTGATGCAAGCATTATGTTGTTCTGGTGTGGGTAGGGAGGGGTAGTTGGGAAGGATTGCATGGCGGTGTTACTGTAATAAAAGCTAATACTGTGTCAAAAGTGGGTGGGGGACAAGTAATGATCAATTATCTTAATCGCTGGGTTGCTGTTCTTCAGAACCCTAATTTTGGCATGGATAGTAATAAAATTTCCAAGAGGAAAAATGCCGCAAAGCAAGGTTGTAGGCACAGACATACTCACACTGTATACATTTGTGTGTGTGTGTGTGTGTGTTTTTTTAATACCTACCCCAAAGATATTCCTTTTTGTTACCATTAGCATTCTTATCTGGAGTATTTGAGTTTATGTAGGCTTCTGAGTAGTGTCATTATCTGTTTAAACTTTTATTGTTTAGGACACAGACATGTGTACAGCCTGCAGATATTAGATGAGTCATCTAACAGCAATCTGATTTGTTTTGTAAAGGGGACAACAGTCAGAGAGGATGTGTACATTTTCTAATGGAGGCAGCAGCTGGAGAAAGTGTGTGCAAAACACATTTCTTTTCGCCCTTCTATTTCTTCTCCCCGGGTGACTGTCAGGCAGGTTCGGCTCTCCCTTTGGGAGGGCTCACATCCACCCCGACTGCGTTGCTCTCTCCCAATCCCCCCCACAAGTCCCCCATGGATTTTCCCCGTGGCAGGGCCAGGGATTGCCATCCTCCTCCAACCCCTCCAATGCACACAGTCCAGTTGCCGTGGTTGAGCTGAGGGTCGGTAGCACGGTCCGGGCTGCATGTAGTCTGCTAGTGTTCCTGTTTTCCATTTTCTTTCTCCTCCCCTCCCCCGTTTGCTGGGGCGTGCACGTGGAGGTGTGCGCACACTGTGGTGTACCGCAGCACCCTCCCATTGTTGGCGTCTTCCTGACCATTCTGCTCTCAGGCCTCCACCTGGGGGCAGTCATTCGGTGGGATTACCAAGCCACCCTTCCCAGGAGAGGAGAGGAGAGCTGTCCTCCAGACACTCAATTCTCTCCCTCCCCAGCCAACCCCTTGCAACACGCATTGGCCACCGAACATGGGTCAGCAGTGTGGCAGGAGGTATGGCGCAGTGTCTCAGCCCTCCATGACAAAAAAAAAAAAAGAGCTTTGGTGGCTCAAGGACCTCGGAAGGGTCTCTTCTCCGTGTTTCAGCAGTACCTGCAGTTTTGGTCAGATGGGGAGAGTGGACGGCTCTGGCACGGCGAGTGGTCTCTGCAGCCAATTTAACTTAGAGCTGCAAGGGAAATTCAAAAGTAGGGTGTGTAATACTACATGACATTGCTTGTCTCCACCCACTTTTATTACTTTTTGTTTAATAATTATTTTTTATTTATATTTATATGTAACCCTCTTTGGGGGCTTACCTGAATTGCCCCATGTTTCTTCCATTTCTCCTGACTGCAGCGGGCAGTCCCCCTGTTTGGTTGCCGCAGCACAAGTTCCTCCGTTGCTTCCCCAGGTCCTCAAGGCAAGACCGGTATTTGTTTGGCCCTGCTTGGGCTTAAAATCCTATTTCATGAGCTGCCGGCATGTACCTGGTGCCACCGGCGCTTGCGCATTCACTGGCGGCTTTCATCTTCTTCCGAGCGGTTGCAGTCAAAACAAGAGGTGTTGTTGCTCCTGCTCCCCTGGAGTGCTATGGGGGACCGAGTGCCTGAACACGGCGGCAGAGGAACCACAGAGGGAGGGCGGTTAAACAATTAATGTTTGAATCGGAGCATGATCGAGGGCTCATGAATCATTCATGAGCCCTCATGAATATTAATAAGTGGGTCGCTGCTGCCTAGAAGGACAGAGTTTTGGTGGCAGTGACTGCAAATGTACTGGGGCTAGTTACATAATAGTGGGCTCTTTTGAAAGGGCATTGTTGGGGCTACAATCAGGTGGGGTGTTTGGGTTAAGAATGTTTGGCTGCACCAAACCTCTGGAGGTGAGGAACTGTGTTACCCTGTACTACACAGACTGGGGGCTGACATCTTGTTAACACTTTGACCCCAGTACAGCAGCCAGTCAGTGAGTTAGGCACCTAAAACTGTGACAAAGGGACTCCTGGGAAAAGTTGGGGACTAATTCTGGCACCTAGATCATGCCTCAATAAACAGGCAGGAAATATTGATCACTATGGTATCCATTATTGATAGGCTCCATCAGCCAATCAGAACGCTGGATTTTTGGCTGAAACAGTGTGGACTTTCTGGGATTTCTTCAGTCTGTTCCCGGGCTCTGTATGAGACAGAAGTATGTTGTGAGTTTGGACTTTGGATGTGAGGGGCTTACCCAGGCCCTGTGTTGGAGATTACCATATTGCTGAATTGGAGATTGCTGAATTTGGAGTCTGCTGAGTTGCAGAAACAGAGTGAGAAGGGAAAAGAGAGAAAGAGACTGATCTATGGTGCTGATTCCCCAGGTATGGAAGAGTTGCTTGCTATTCATGGGAGAGACTAAATGCTGCAGACACCCTGCACTGGAAATTGAACTAGACGAAGGGACTAAACAGATTATCTGAGTACTACAGTTGCTGCTGAAAGGTCATTTGCTTGTGTGGATTGCAATTGCATTTTTCTTGAAGAGGCAGAGTGTCTCTGATCATGAGAATGCTATCCAGAAATTTTTTGTGTCCTGACGAAACTGGTTAAAGTGGCTGAGAGCAGAGGTCTTGCTGCAACCGAGGAAAGGTTTTGGACCTGCTAAACTGAAAGTGTGGACTTGTGTGCAGGGGATTATTGCTGCTGAATTTTTCCCCTGCTGAATTGCACTGGCACTGATCAAGACAGAGGTTAACACCCACTAAAATTAGCACTGGACTTCCTTGGAGCGACTGCTGGAAAATCTTTATTGTCGAGAACTCAGTGCAGGGACTGCAGGAGGACTTCCACTGTTAGGAAGTCCTCACCCAGAGCCAGAGAGGGACCTCGTTAACCTCTCCCAAGTGGGACTCACTGTCTCAGGAGGTCAGGGGTCTTGTATCTGATTACTAGGGTGCTCCGATCGTGAGAACCGCACTATGGGGCCACTCCCAGGTCTGGTTCTTTTGGGGCTGGTGTTGTCCTGCCGCAGTGCTCTGCAGCGGGTCAGAAGTGACTGAAGGTGACAAGCAGCCAGAACTACAATCAAGGTGACCAACTGCAAGATCCTCGAGCAAGTTCCATCCAGATTGAGGGATCCTGGCCAGCCTGCTTCTCGATTTGCTGCACAACTCCAAGGAGCTCCATTTTGCCCTGGTGGAGAGCTTCTAACCATGAGTAGTCAGGACCTAGTTCCTGGGAGGGAAAAAGGGAAATTTCTTGTTAATCATTTTCAAGTTTTTCTAAACTATTTCAGGGCCCCAACAGCCAGCCAACCTGTGGCACCATACAAGGCCTGCACCTAGTGGGTATCCCTAAGGACAACTGGGAAACACTGGTACCAGTGGGGGTGGGTTCGGCCTGCAGGCCCCAATGTTTGGTGTGTTGCTGTATCATTAACCATTTTTTTCTATCCACTGCCATCCTTGGTCCCGGTACCCCTTCCCTAGTCCTATACTCCCAATAAAGCTGTGCTTTACTGTTTGAAATCGTGTGTGCTGGAATTCTCTTAGTCTGTCAAAGCATTACTGTTCATGGTTTATGGTAGTACTGAATTGTTGGGTATGCAGTGTGTGGGGTGGTTGGTGGGGGAGGCAGGTAGGTGCAGCACCCCAGGGGTCTGTACCAGCCAGTCAGCTGACCCACTTCTAATTCTCTCTGGGTGGAGGTACTGTGCTATTTTTATTATCTTTGGGATAGGATGCCCGAACACCACCATAGCAGGACCCAGGCCCCTTAACCTGTTAGAGGCCAACAGGCAGGGGTAGTAGCCCATTGACACACAGCGCCTGGGCTACATATATATAACTTAACAAAACATCAAAGAAACAATACACCACTATTTCATTTGGAGCAGTAATATAAGTACTGGTATAAGCCGGTACTACTGTATAAGGTTAGAGTCTATTAGAGCCAGTTAATTAACAGCAACACCTCAGGAGATGCAAACCTGTTTATCTTAAGCCCTGGGGGGGTGCATTCACAGAGATGTTCCTCCAAAGGAGGGGGGTCAAAGGTGCAGTATAGGGGTCTGTGGTTCGTTACGAACTGAGCACTTGATATTTTAGGCGATAGTGGAGAATATTGGGTACGTTTAGGACCTATGCTATTGGCATAGAGCTATTAGGTACAGTCTCCCATTCCTTTACTTTTTATTAGTTTATTTGGGATGGGGATTGCCCCCACACCACCCTGTAAACAAAAAACAAAAAAACAAAGGAGGTGTGGCGGTGCAAAGCCCCCCAACTTAAATAAACTGACAGCAAAGTAAGGCACATGACCAAAGCAGTGGCTGTATTTAGGAAGCTTTTACGGCAAGTTTCCTAGCTGTACCCGGTATTCTACACTATCGCCCTTCACTAACACCCTGTAATCTGCATTGTGGCTGACACGGAAATAATTGTGGTTTATTAAAAGCAATTAAAGCCATGTTTTATAGTAAATGTAAAATAAGAGCTAGAAAAGTTAAATATGTAATTTAGGTATAGAGCTCGAGTCATGGGTTCCTTAGTTTTCCAAGTGAAAGCATACTGTAGGTAACCTAAAATACTAAAATGTATTTTCCTACTGTTTGTATCCTGAAGACTAACTGGAAAATATAAATTAACTACAATATTTTTGTCTGGTAAAAAGCATGGCGTCAGGAAAAAATACCTCCAATATCTCTTCCGAGGAATGGTAATCCTTGTCTGTAAAAGCAGCATGAAATTTTAAAAGCTCCGAGTAAAGTAAGTTTCAGACTGACGCCAAGTCACTCAAGACACGCTACAAACAGGCTTGATATGTGTAACCCCCCTACAAATGGGGGTTCCCAAAAAGTCTTCCTTCAGCTTGCCTAAATGCTCACTGCCAGGCTGGTGTCCTGCATTTTAGCAATTTAAATGTGATTACCAGAGCATGTATAGCCTCTGTGTACTGTCTCTTTAAGAACTGCCTGATTGCAGCCTAAGTAATCTGAGAGGGAACTCTGTTGAAAGATGTAACTATCTGCTGAAAATCATTTAGAGTGATGATGATAGTGTAGTTTGTCTAACCTGCCTTCTTTATAGCAAGGACTGTTTTGTTTGTCTCCACTATCTTATTCCTGGACTGCAAATTGGACCAATCAGTTCTGGTGGGACCTAAAATGTAGCCGGACTACAGGAGCTGTCTGAAGTCAAACTCTGTAGGAACTGTAGTTTTGAACTTTTTGTGCCTTTTTTGCAACTGAAGAGGGAGCTCTTACTTTGACTGACAGCCAAATCAGCCAACCAAATCTTTTGGATCTTGAGGAAGTCCCAGGCTGTTTGCAGTTTTCAGTTAGTTCTGAGCTGGGAAGCGAAATGAGAAGAGCTGAAGTGATTCTGAGCAGCAATCCTGAGTGGATTCACATGGGAGAACTGCGAAAAGGCCGAGTTTTTGGCTTATATGTTGGCCTGCTGTTCCTGAGAGGGAGAGAAGAGAATTATTGTGGACTAAATCCAAGTTTGTGTGACTAAAGTAAGCTACTGAAGTGGCCCAGGCTCAACCTGAAGAAGTCCGAAGATTTTGCTGAATGCGATTGGCCTGTCAGCAGTTCCATCTATCCCTAAGCTCCCGGTGTGTGCAGAGACTTTCGATTGTGACGGGGAGCAGCTTTGCCTGGTACAGTAGAATTCCCATACATGTAAATGTGCTATGAGTTGCTAGTGAGTTGTGAGTTAGTTCCCACTGTGTGAACTGTGTACTGCTTGCTGGAAGCTGTATCCAGCCAAAACAGACTGGATCAGAATCTGTCTCCATGCGGTCTGGGCCTTGCCAGACTGGCCAGCCAGACTACCACTGCACAGAGAAGCCATAAACGAGAGACTGCCTGAGATCAGCTGGCCCCACATTCCGCGCTTGGACAGGAATAGCGCCTCTGCGACTCGTGTGGGCCCTGCTTCTCCTGGCATTCCAGATCAACCACCTGCAGTCTCAATTTTCGTCCAGCCTGTGTCCAGTCTTGGGTATCGTGAGTAAATACTAGGGTAGCTCCCTGCAACAACAGCTTAATCTGAGTGTGTCATCTGATTGTCTTGTTTCGGTTCCTTTATGAACTGAGCTCTCTGGCTCTGGATTACAAATATTGTGTACTGTGCATGTTGTGTTTTCCATCACAGGGTCCCAACCAGCTGCAACCCCAGGCAACGTTCCTGGCTAGCCCAGCTCTTCACCACCTGGGTACCCAGAGGTGGACTGTGTGGGGGGACTCAAAGTGCATGCATAACTGCTTGACTGATATAACCTTTAAGCTAATTAACCTGATTTTGCCCCTCCCTTGTTCAAGTCCCCTGAATAAATCAGATCTAACTTTTTCTGCATGTAGTCTAACTGTGGTTCCAGTTTGTGCTCAAAGTACTGTACTGTTGCTATTTGCTGTGCATAACCTTGTTTTACAGGGGGTCCCCAGGGTTGAGCCAGAGGAACCAGCCCTGGTGGTAAGTGCAAACAGTGTGGGTACTTGTGTGGTGTACCAGGGGTATTGTGAAAGTGATTACTGTACAGTGTTCAGGCCACTAGAGGGGATAGGGGGGGTTACGGCGACCTGGAGGGCTGTGCCCAGGTTAGCTTGACCACTACCAAACCTGACCTCTGGGTGGAGGTACCTGTTTTAGAACTCAGGCCCCTTGACCTGCTACTAGCCAAGCAGGCAGGGCAGTATCATGGGATAGCACCTCCTAGGGTTACACATACGAAAAAAAAAGTGGATGGACATTGACCAATAACATAAACAGCCACTGCTCAGCTATGGCAAAAATACAGAAACTTGAAACTCTATATTTCGTCAGAGACAGACTGTAATTGATGGTGATGAACAGGCAACCAGAAGTGATCAAGTAGGTGTGTTTGTTGTTTCCTTTCTGTTGTTACGGAGACGGTTATGTGTGGTAATAATCGCAAAGTCTGGGTCACAAGAGTACTCAAGCACCCCTCCCTCCAACTGTGATGCAGGCATTATGTTGCTCTGGTGTGGGTATGGAGAGAGGAGTCCTTGGGAAGGATCGTGTGGCGGTGTTATTGTAATAAAAGTTAATACTGTTTCAAAAGCGGGCGGGGGCAAGTAATGATCAATTATCTTAATCGCCGGGTTGCTATTCTTCAGAAGTCTCATTTTGGCATGGACAGTAGTAAAATTTCCAAGAGGAAGAATGCCACAAAGCAAGGGTGTAGGCACAGGCATACTCACACTGTATACATTTGTGTGTGTGTGTGTGTGTGTGTGTGTGTGTGTGTGTGTGTGTGTGTGTGTGTGCTTTTAATACCTGCCCCAAAGATATTCCTTTTCGTTACCATTAGCATTCTTATCTGGAGTATTTGAGTTTGTGTAGGCTTCTGAGTAGTGTTGTTTTCTGTTTAAACTTTTATTGTTTGTGTAACTCCCGTATGAATTTAGGGGTTTACCTGCAGCCCGTAGCTCCAGTTTCCAGTCGCTCTCCCAAGAGCCCTTAGGACATCCTGCATTTTTTTCTGTGCTCCCAGCCCTTCTACACCTTTCTCTGCCCCTGGTGCCCCAGTCTTAGCCCACTGTGTAAAATCCAGCCCTGTGGGCTTCTTAAGCTCGAGCCACGATCACCCGCACTGCAAAAAGCACTCCGGTGCTAGCGGGGATCGCGCATGCGCCAGCAGCGCCTTTGATCTAGGGATCGCTCACCTTGTGGTTGAACTGGGAAGTGTTCCATTGGTCCCGGGATCCTCATCAGCTAAGTGGGACCCGGTGACCACAGACAGGGCACAGAGAGCCTGTTTTTTCTAAAAATAAAAAATCCATGAGTTGCTCATGACCAGGGCTCATAAATATTAATGAGCCAGTGCCTCGAATGTCATGAATATTCATGAGGGTGCTTCTGCCCTCAGAGAAGCTTGTTCTTGGCTGTGTCTGATAGGGGGAAAACAGAATATTTAAATAAATAATGTAACTGCAATGTGTGTGTTTGGGAAAATGCTTAAGGGGAAAAGTGTGTAAGCAAAATAAATACTTTGATCCTGGCTGTACCTGTTTCAGATTGGGACTCAGAGAGACAGCTTGCCTGCTGCAAGTCAGGGAGCTAAAATATTGGCAGCAGCGACAGGCCAACAGACTGAGCATTTGACTTGATCTGTGCAGTGACAGCAACTACCCATCCAGGGCTACTGAACTGTGGGGCACTTGGGCAAATATTCTGTGTATTCTGACTACACCAGGACTTTATTTGGATGTTACCTATTTCTGCTTAAGGGCCTGTGTGTTAAGCAGCCATTACAAACCAGCACAGCCAATTGGAAAGCCAGGACTTGTGGGACATTGGCCAAAGCTCATGGGAAAACATCTAGTGCTCATGGGAACTACAGGGACCTAATTTCAGGCACCAATACAGCAAACCAACTGTGCATCCAGTGAGGTTCATGCATAATTAATTTGTTGATTGACATGCCCTCCAGCGATCAGAGGCCATGCACCCAAAGGTTCAGCCAATCAGGGGCTCAGGAGAGCCCTATAAGGGTACTGTTTTCAGCAATTTTCCAGATTCAAGCAGGAACCCCCACAGGGGTGGGGCTCTGCCCCAACCATGCATCCAAGCTTGGAATTCCAGTTGATCTTCTCCATCTAGGAGGGGTGTTTACCTTCTTTAGCAGTTAAGTTTAAAGTTATTTACTTTTATGTAGTAACTGCTAGCCTGGATTATAGAATGTCCCCAGGTGCTAGCCCTCCCTTCCATGTTAGGAAAGACGTGGACCTGCAACCTGATGACATTAGGCCAGCTGTGAGAGAGCTGATGAGACCTCAGTTGTCGCGAGGGCTGAAGAAGTCAGAAACTTTCATAGCGGAGATCTACCATGAGGAGCCTGAGTGTGTACTCTTGTACACCCCGGTGCAAGAAAGAACGAAATCTTGCTGAATTATGGCAGCCTTGCCCAAGTGACTGTTCTATGTAAGATCGTCCTAGGCTCTGCATCCTGCAACTGCTGCACATAACCTTAGCCCAGTGAGGGAGGGACCTCATGTTGGAACTGTAGCTGAACATAATCTTACAATTCTTTGCCTCTCTCTCTCTGTCTCTCAGTTTTGTCTTGCTGTCTGTCTTTTTCTCCCTTGCATATCCACTGATATAAAAATATATGCAAATCAATATGTGGAAATGTAACTGATGTTGGGATCTCTTTTGCTTAGAAAATATATAGTGTTACTGTTGAAATGTATATATTTAGAATTTGAGATGATTGCAAAAAGCTGTTGGAAACTAGAGGTTACCTTAGTGCAAATCTTTGAGTCTTTTGCAAAAGCTGTGCAAAAGGGGCCTCAGCAAGCACACTGTGTTCTAGTAGCTTCTGCCTGATATTTACAAAAACAGGATGCTTGCAAAGAATTGGGGTTGAAAGGGCTTATAAAGGAGCTAAGCTGCAACTCCTAGTAAAGTAAGTTTCAGACTGTGACACCTAATCACTCAAAACATGCTACAAACAGGCTTGACATGTGAAAAAAAAGTGAGTGGACATTGACCAATAACTTAAACAATCTGTGCTCTGCTATAGCAAAAAACAACAGCAAAAACAACAAATAACTAAATAAATAAAATAATACCTATCGAAGTTATAGAAACTTGAAACTATATTTCGGTGGAGACAGACTGTAACTGATGGTGAAGAACAGGCAACCCAGAGTGATCAAGTAGGTGTGCATGTTGTTTCCTTTCTGTTATTCGGAGACAATTATGTGTGAGGAATAATCACAAAGTCCATGTGCTCATTATGTCACAAGAGTACTTGAGTAGCCTCCCGAACTGTGATGCAAGTATTATGTTGTTCTGGTGTGGGTAGGGAGGAGTAGTTGGGAAGGATTGCGTGGCAATGTTATTGTAATAAAAGGTAATACTGTGTCAAAAGTGGGCGGGGGCAAGTAATGATCAATTATCTTATTCGGCGAGTCACTATTCTTGAGAAGCCTAATTTTGGCATGGAGAGCAGTAACATTTCCAAGAGGAAGAATGCCACAAAGCAAGGGTGTAGGCACAGGCATACTCACACTGTATACATTTGTGTGTGTGTGTGTTGTTTTTTAATACCTGCAACAAAGATATTCCTTTTCGTTACCATTAGCATTCTTATCTGGAATATTTGAGTTAGCATAGGCTTCTGAGTAGTGTCGTTATCTGTTTAAACTTTTATTGTTTGTGTAACCCTCCCCTACGAATTTGAGGGTTTACCTGCAGCCCGTAGCTCCATTTCCAGCTGCTCTCCCAAAGCGTCTCCAGGAAATCCTGCATTTTTCTTTTCTGTCCTTGATCCTTCTTCTCTGCCCTGGTGCCCCAGTCTTAACCCCCTATGTAAAATCCAGCCCTGCAGAGCTTCTAAGTTCAAGCCACAATCACTTGCTCTGAAAAAGGCACTCCGGTGCTGGCAGGGATCGTGCATGCACCAGTGGCACCTATAATCTAGGGGCCTCTCGCCTTGCGGTCGAACCGGGAAGTATTCAATCGGTTCCGGGATCCCCATCAGCTAAGTGGGATCTGGTCACCACAGACAGGGCACAGAGTGCCCATTTTTTCTAAAAATAAAAGAAATCCACGAGATGATCACGTTCGAGGCTCATAAATATTAATGAGCCAGTGCCTTGATCATCATGAATTTTCATGAGGGTGCTTCTGCCCTCAAGGAAGTTTAATTCTTGGCTGCGGCCGACAGGGGAAAAAGAGAATATTTAAATAAATAATGTAACTGCAATGTGTGTTTTTGGGAAAATGCTTAAGGGAAAAAGTGTGTAAGCAATATAAATACTTCGATGCTGGCTGCACCCGTTTCAGATTGAGGACTCAGAAAGACAGCCTGCCTGTTGCAAGTCAGGGAACTAAAATATTGGCAGTAGCAACAGGCTAACAGACTGAGCATTTGACTTGATCTGTGCAGTGACAGCAAGTACACATCCAAGGCTTCTTAACTGTGGGCCATTTGGGCAAATATTCTGTGTATTCTGGCTGCACCAGGACTTTATTGAGACTGTATCTATTTCTGCTTATGGGCCTGTGTGTTAAGCAGCCATTACAAAGCAGCACAGCCAATTGGAAAGCCAGGATATTAAAGCCATGACTTGTGGGACATTAGCCAAAGCTCATGGGAAAACATCTAGTGCTCATGGGAATCTGCAGGGACCCAATTTTAGGCACCAGTACAGCAAACCAACTGTATATCAAGTGAAGTTCTTGCATAATTCATTTTCTTGATTGACAAGCCCTCCAGCGAATTGGAGGCCATGCACCCAAAAGGTTCAGCCATTCAGGGGCCTCAGGGTGCCCTATAAGAGATTGTGTTTTTCAGCAATTTTCCAGATTTAGCGGGAACCTCCACGGGTGGGGCGTGTTCCACTGCCATACATCCAAGCTTGGAACTCCAGTTGATCCTGTCCATCCAGGAATAGGTGTTTGCCTTCTTTAGCAGTTAAGTTTAAAGTTACTTAGTTTTATGTAGTACCTGCTAGGCTGGGGTTGCCAGAATGTATCCCAGGTGCTATCCTCCCTTCTACATTGGGGAAAGGCGTGGACCTGCAACCTGATGGCATCCAAGCCAGCTGGGGAGAGCTGACCGAACCTCAGTTGTGAGAGGACTGAAGAAATCAGAAACCTCCATAGCGTGATCTACCATGAGGAGCCTGAATGAGTACTCTTGTACCCCGGTGCAAGAAAGAATGAAATCTTGCTGAATTGAGGCAGCCTTGACCAAGTGACTGTTCTATGTAAGATCGTTCTAGGCTCTGCACCCTGCAACTGCTGCGCATAACCTTAGCCCAGCAAGGGTGGGACCTCATGTTGGAACTTTACTGAATGTAACTGTTTGGGAACCCAAGTGAGCCCAAAGTATCATCTAACTGTTTTGGGGACCCAAGTGAGCCCAAAATGTCGTCTAACTGTTTGGGGGACCCAAGTGAGTCCAAGCATCATCTAACTGTTTGAGGAACCCAAGTGAGTCCAAAGTATCTTATAAATGTGCTGATATGTAATTGTCTGCTGTGGTCAGGATGTCCAGTGGAGCTGCAAGCCACAGCCATGTACCATGAATGGGACTGAGACCCCAAGTCTTCTGATTTTGACTATTGTAACCTGAAAAAGGACTGGTCTATACAAATATGACCAGGGAGGCCACCCTGACCCCTGGTTGAAGGCGCTATCCCTTCATTGAATGTACCAGATGTGTGAAATGTAAATGTACTGAATGTGCTAACACATATAAATGTGATGGATGTTCAGAAATAATACTCGCACTCCCAACCAACGTAACCGGCTGGTTATCTTCTGACTTTGTTCAGCCTACAAACTGCAGGGCAATCCTGCGTGCCTCAAAGGATCTAAAATTCTTTGTTTATTTAATTGTTTCAAGTCAGTACTATTTTTCCTCTTTAAATCAAGCTGGACAACGCTCAGCTGCACCATCCACCAGGCCTGCAACCATCTTAGGGACTTTGGTAACTGGGTACCCAGGGTAAGCGTATGAGAGTCGGGGTTTCATACTCAGTCTGGGGAACTGGTACCAGTGGTGAGTAAAACTAATAATAATGTGTTCCATCTGATTTAGGGCAGCTAGATAGCCAAGGCTCTGGGTAGTGATGTTGGTACAAAGTGATTGCTTCTTCTAGTTTATCTGGTATCTACCCAGCTAGAGGGTTTCACCAGCACCAACCAAAATCAAAACCAAGCAAATGTAACTCTTTAAAATATTAATGATCACTGCATAACCTCTATTCCTTCTATTTCCTGTTCCTAATCCCTATGCCCCCAAATAAATATTGTTGTTATTGTTTTGCAATTATGGTGTCATGAGCATATTATTAGAGAGTCTTTAATTACAGAAATGTCTGAAATGTGGAGGAATGTCTATTGGGTTGGGTGTTGGGGTGGCTAAAGGTAATAGTGGGTAGTATAACATCCCAGGGGGTTGTACCAGGTGACATCTAGCCCACTTAAGAGGTAAACTCAGAGGAGGCACTGCGCAAAGGTAAAAGCATGAAAAAAAAAAACAGTCTAATGTAAGTTTTGGGAACCCAGGCCCCTCAACCGTGGTCTGGTCAGGCAAGGCAGGGGTAGTAGCCCTTGGAGTAGCGCTGCCTAGAGGTTACATTTAGGACACAGATATGTGTACAACCTGCAGAGATTACATGAGTCATCTGACAACAATCTGATTTGTTTTATAATGGGGACAGCAGTCGTAGAGGATGTGTACATTTTCTAATGGAGGCAGCAGCTGGAGAGGTGTGTGCAAAACACATTTCTTTTTCCCCCTTCTATTTCTTCAACACGGGGTGGCTGGCAGGTGTGGTCAGCTCTCCATTCTGGATGGTTCACATCCACCCCTGAATGTGTTGCTCTCTCTAACCCCCACCCCCCACGAGTTCCCCATGGATTTCTCCCGTGGTGGGACCTGGGAGGCCGTCCTCCCCACCCCTCTAGTGCACAGGGTCCAGTTGCTGGGGTTGAGCTGAGGGCCAGGAGCATGGTCCAGGCTTCATGCAGCCTGCCAGTGTTTCTGTTTTCGTTTTTCTTTCCTCCCATGGTTGCTGGGGCATGCACATGGAGGTATGCACACACTGTGGTGTACCACAGCACCCTCCCATCGTTATTATCTTCCTGACCATTCTTCCCTCAGGCCTCCACCTGGAGGCAATCATTCAGTGGGATTACCAAGCCACCCTCCCTGGGAGAGGAGAGCTGCCATCTAGACACTTCCTCCCCAGCTGACCCCTTGGAACACGCATTAGCCACTGAACATGGGTCATCAGTTTGGCAGGAGGTATGACACAGTGCCTCAGCCCTCCATGCCAAAAAAAACCAGTGCTTTGGTGGCTAGAGGGACCTCAGAGGGTCTCTGCTCCATACCTGCAGTTTTGGGCAGAGGGGGAGAGCGGCCAACTCTGGCATGGTGAGTGGTCTCTTCAGCCCATTTAACTTGAAGCTGCAAGGGAAATACAAAGGTAGGGTGTGTAATACTACATAACATTGCTTGTCTCCACCCACTCTTATTACTTTTCTTTTAATCATTATTTTTGTTTTTTATATATTGTAACATAACATCAAGCAAACAATACACTACTATTTCATTTGGAGCAGTAATACAACTTACTAGCGTAAGCCGGTACTACTGTATAAGGTTAGAGTCTATGAGAGCCAGTTAATTAACAGCAACAGCTCAGGAGATGTAAACCTGTTTGTCTTAAGCCGGGGGTTGCATTCACAAAGATGTTCCCACGGGGGGTCAAAGGTGCAGTACAAGGGTCTGTGGTTTGTTAGGGACTGAGCACTAGATATTTTAGGTGATAGTGTAGAATATCGGGTACGTGTAGGACCTACACTATTGGCGTAGCACTCAAGTTACGCTATTAGGTACAGTCACCCATTCCTTTACTTTTTAAGAGTTTATTTGGGTTGAGGTTTGCCCCCACACCACCCTGTAAATGAAACAAAAAAAACAAGGGAGGGGTGGGGGCAAAGCACCCCAAATTAAACAAACTGACTGCAAAGTAAGGCACATGACAAAAGCAGTGGCTGTATTCAGGAAGCATTTACGGCAAGTTTCCTATGTAACTAGTATTTTACACTATACGCCTCCACTAACACCCTGTAATCTGCATTATGACTGACATGGATCAATTGTGGTTTATTAAAAGCAATTAAATCCATGTATTTATAATAAACATAAAATAAGAGTTAGAAAACTTAAATATGTAATTTGGGTATAGTGTTAAGTCACGGGTTCCTTAGTTTTCAAGTGAAAGCATACTGTAGGTAACCTAAAATACTAAAAATGTATTTTCCTACTGTTTGTGTCCTGAAGACTAACTGGAAAATATTAATTAACAATATTTTTGTCTCATTAAAAGCATGAGATCGGAAAAAATACCTTCAACATCCTCTTCCAGGAGCGGCAAATCATTGTCTCTAAAAGCAGCATGGAATTTTAAAGCTCCTAGTAAAATAAGTTCAGACTGTGGCTGAATTATCCAAGACACATTACAAACAGGCTTGACATGTGAAAAGAAAGTGGATGGACATTAACCAACAACTTAAACAGTCTCTGCTCTGCTATAGCAAAAACAACAAGAAAACAAATAAA
The DNA here is from genome assembly GCA_016271365.2 of Neoceratodus forsteri. Taxonomy (NCBI): domain Eukaryota; kingdom Metazoa; phylum Chordata; order Ceratodontiformes; family Ceratodontidae; genus Neoceratodus; species Neoceratodus forsteri. The sequence goes on along the minus strand of CM057456.1, from coordinate 332,314,461 downwards.
TAAAACAATACCTATCGAAGTTACAGAAACTTAAACTCTATATTTCAGTGAAGACAGACTGCAATTGATGGTGAACACCAGGCAACTAAGAAGTGATCAATTAAGCGACGAGTTGTTTCCTTTCTATTATTCGGAGGCGGTTATGTGTGAGGTAATAATCGGGAAGTCTGGATGTTTATTACATCACAAGAGTATGAGTAGCCCCTCCCACCAACTGTGATGCAAGCATTATATTGTTCTGGTGTGGGGAGGGAGGAGTAGTTGGGAAGGATCGCAAGACAGTGTTACTGTAATAAAAGGTGGAAGACTAGGTTTGCTAGCCAAGGCACCTAGCTTCACCTGAACTATTTTCTTCTAGGTTGCTTGAAAGGACAGAGCAAATAAACTTACCAGAGCAACAATAAGGATCAAGGCTTCTTTTGGCTAGGCAGGCTTACTGTGTGTTGTTATTTTTATTTTGTACTCACAGGGATTGTTACTGTTTGTTCGTCATCCTTGGTGATTTGAATTTAAACTGGTTGTCTAATGTATCTGCACCTTTGATAACCTTTTGTGACACCTATGGATTCACACAGCTGATTAAAGACCCAACTAGGATTAACCGAAGAAATTCCAGCAACAGCTCACTCCTGGATATTATGTTGGTAAACAAGCCTCACTTATACTCACATGCAGGAGTACTGCCAAGTGATGTGAGTGACCATTACCCTATAGCTGGCATAAGATCCACACTCAAACCACCAAATCCTGCAGAATTTATCCTCAAAGGTCAAAAAGAATTTCAATATCTCAGGTTACCTCCATGACCTGAGTACTACAATATATTGGCAAGATTTCTATCTTACAACCTCTGTTGAAACAACCACTCCAGACTTTAAAGGATATTATCACCAATGTTCTCAATATTCATGCACCTATCACCAGTATCAGAACTAGTAAAAATCCTGCCCTTGGTTACCCCTCTGAGCTTAACAGCCTTGAGAACCAGAGACAAGCTGTGGAAAAGGCAAGAAAAACAAAGGACACCAGTGATTGGCTAAATTTCAGAAAAGCAAGAATTCATGTACAAAAAAATAAGAACTGTCAAAACTGCCTACTATACAGCTGAATTGGATGCTCCTACAATAACCCATCCAGACTCTGGGGTACAATAAAAGGACTTCTGGGCCAGAATTCTACTCCTGCCTTAACCACCAAATTGCTACTAAATGACACAGAAATTACAGGTAAACAAGAAATCTTAAATACCTTCAATGTTCACTTCACCACTGCTGGCCTAGCATTTGACTCATCACCTGCAAATATCCTGAGATCTTCCTTGAACCTGCAAACTACTGTGGGACAAATGGCCACTTCAACTTTTTCCTTCATCCCAATATCCGTGAAAGAAGTGGAAGATCTCCTCTCTAATTTAGACACAACTAAAAGTGCAGGTGCAGACTCCCTGGATCCCTATTTCCTGAAAATTGCTTCACATGTCTTATCTGCCCCTTACTCATCTCTTCAATCTTTCCCTAACTACTGGATCCATTCCATCTACTTGGAAAACAGCTCAAGTAGTTCCATTACTCAAATCTGGTGATACTAGGGATCTCAACAATTACAGACCTATCTCCATCCTACCAGTACTATCTAAGATGCTCAGAAAAACTAGTAAACTCAGTTAAGGGACTATCTGGATAACAATAACCTTCTAAATTCTGCACAATCTGGATTTAGATCAAAGCATAGCACCATTACTGCCTTAGCCAAGGTAACCAACGATTGGCAGACTAATTTGGAAAAAAAAATTTTACCTGTGCTGTGTTTCTGGATTTGAGTAAAGCCTTTGACACAGTGGATCATGACTTATTACTCACCTCCTTAACTCATTAGGCCTGGATTCCCTATCACTCAACTGGTTTAAGGATTACCTTTCAGATAGGTCGCAACTGGTTAGAAATGGAAATTACCTATCCACCTCAAAACCTCTGCTAAGGGTGTACCACAAGGCTCTATTCTTGGCCCTATCCTCTTTGCTATTTATATAAACAATATTGATGCCAACCTCACTCAATCTAACATTCATCTGTTTGCTGATGATACTGTATTGTATGTCAGCAATCCTCACCTTCAAAGCCTGTGAACTTCTACAATCCGAATTCTCCATTCTACAGCACAATCTACTTGACAAAAACTACTTCTAAATGCAAAAAAACAAAAGCTATGTTCTTTACCACAAAGTTGTACTACCACTACCCAGCATCCAACACCCTACATATATCCACCTTACTTGGAGAGAAACTTGAATTTGTTGATAACTTCAAATACCTTGGAGTCTGGATAGATAACAGGCTTGACTATTCTGTCCATATTGAAGAGTTACTTAAAAGCTAAGACAGAGGCTGGACTATTTTTAGAATAAAACATTACCTAAACAGTGATTCCAAAAAGGTTAATTCAGGCCTCATTCCTATCCCTCATTGATTATGCTGATTTTTCTACTGCCATTGTTCAAGTCATCTCTACATAAGCTGGACACCCTGTATCACAGGTCCATAAGATTTATTACTGACCTTCCCTCCAACACCCATCATTGCTCCCTTTATATGGCAGTCAACTGGACATCATTGCAACACAGAAGAAATAGAATGCTGTTATCTGGATACTCAAAGCGTTAACAGGCAACTACAGAGCCTATATCACTGATTGCTTTACCAAATTACAACCAGGCCATACACATTAAGGATCAGTAAACTCATCACATTAAAGGTCCCCAATGCCTGCACCGGTATGGGAGGCTGCTTTCAGCTATTCCTTAGCAGCTGCATGGAACTCTCTCAAAAATCCATGAAGCTAGATAGCCTACTACCTCTGGCATCCTTCAAAAGATTGTTCTCCCCCTTTTCCAGAGCTCTGCAATTGCTTTTATAAAGCATAATCCCCACCTATCTGACCCAACTAAACCTCCCTTTTTCTATCCATTATATTAACTCAATTTCTTTCTTCCGAATCACCTATATATTCACTTAAAAACTAGTTAGACCATATAACTTATATTTTAGGAATGCTATACCCTTTGTCCTCTTTTTTTCCTACAGGCTAAATGGTTCTATTGTTACTTGTATATATGTAAATTGTTGTATATAATCATTTCATGCCATTGTATTGCTATTTATTCTATTCTTGTCTATGTAATAATACTTGTATCCTCATTTGTATGACCACTCAGGTCCATCTTGTAAATGAGCTTTGCTCAATGATGTTCGCCTGAATAAATAAAGATTTTGATTGATTGATTGATTGATTGGTTTGTTGGTAACATTTTATTGCTTTATTTTTCTCTAATTCAAATTGTTGTTGCTGAGTATACATTCTGCTGCATTATTACAGGGTGTGCCTACAGGTGTGTGCTTACAGATTACTGCTGTAATCTTCTGATTCAATTTGTCTTTTGCAAGGTGTATCTTCTGTTACTGCTTTATTTTTCTTTGTAGCAAAGTGTTTCTTACAGGGTATATCTTCTGTGAAATTAATACAGGTGGTGGTTTACAGGTTTCACAGTTTTATCTGTCATTAGGATAAGCTTTCAGGACTACTGCATTTGTTGCTGGCTGATTGTTTCTACTTACCTCTTTGTTTCTTTCATCTGTGGGTCTTCTTTTCAGCAGGGAAGGGCCCAACCACCCCACTACACTCCTTTTATAGATTGCTTACAGTCATGACATTTCCTGTAGCAAAGCAGGAAGGAGGCGGATCAAGTGGTATCCACACAGTGACCTCATTTACAGGGGCACTAGTAATTTAACTTGTTATAACAAGTTATACAAAGACAAACAACCAAAACACAAAATCAAACTTTTGCTTTCATTTTCTTCCTTCTGATTACTCTGACCAGGTTATAAACCCAGTAACTAACCTAGAAAGGATGTCATTAACTGCAGGTGCTATGGAACACTTTTCAGAAGGGCAGTTTTACAGGACTTAGGACACTGTCGTACATGCTGGGCCACTGGAGATCTAGGGCTCAGCTCCAGGCAACATGGGCAGGGTGCGGCGCCTCAAATTACATGTTCAAGAGGAAATGTATTGTAAGATCTGCCCGCCATTTCCCAACATCCAACAGAAGCACCTCGGACCGCAGAGGGTGTTGGTCCTGAAGGTTGGCAGGTGGTTAGGAGGGGGCAAATCAGGTGCCCCATCACTCAGTGCTCTTCAACATGTCACCTCCACAAACCATATAAAAACTGCAAACAGGTATCTGCCTCTATCTCCGAAATCAAACAAAGGGGCAGAGGACACTGCAGAGCAAGACACTGCAGCACAGGATCTAGCACAACAAAACGCGCCTAAAACAGGAAGCAAAACAAAAAAAGCAAAAAGGAAATCCAAAAAACTTCTGATCATAGGAGACTCCATGATTCGGGGAGTTGATACGTATTTCCAGCCAGGGGTAATGGTCAGATGTCTCCCAGGTACATCAGTATGGAGAGACACTGACCACATTGACCACAAGTCCAAGAGGGTAGCATCTTCCAGAAAAAGAGATGTGCAAGAACAAGGGGGCACAATTTGAAGATAGAGGGGGGACGGCTCAGGGGTAATGTGAGGAAGTATTTTTTCACTGAGAGGGTTGTGGATGCATGGAACAGCCTCCCTGAGGAGGTCGTGGAGTCAAGAACAGTGGGGACTTCAAGAATGCATGGGACAGGCATAAGGCAGTCCTAGTGGCGGGGTAAGAGGAAGTAAGCTGTTGGTTAACTAGGATCTGCAGCTTATCTGTTAGAGTAGGAAAATGGGCAGAACTAGGTGGGCCAAAGCGGTCCTTATCTGCCGTCAAATTCTATGTTTCTATGTTTCTATTGCTAAAACTGTAGGAAGCAGGAGAAAACATTGATGTCTTGGTACACATAGAGACTAGATCTCACCAGCCGGTCAGTTGTGGGGACCAAGGAAAACCTAACCAGGCTGGGGGACAAAATATCATCCATTTCGTCCGGCATCTCCTTCTCTGAGATCCTGTCAGTCTGGGAGAGGGGCACAGATGGATGGAAGGTCAGAGAAGGGAAGATAGGGGAGCTAAACATGTGGCTCAAGGGCTGGTGCCAGGAAAAAGGACACAAATTTGTAGGGAACTGGCAACAGTTTTGGGAGCGAAAGTTCTTTAAATTTGATGGACTGCATCTGACTAAGGAGGGAGTCAGTGCATTGGGGCAGAAGTTTGATGTCTTTGCAGAATATTTAAACTAGCAAATGGGGAGAGGGGTGAAGCACCCGAAATGTTGAATGGGAAGAACACCCCTCCCCCCTCAGCTAGTGGTCAAACAGGAGTTCAGCATGTTTGTAGTTCATTTGCATCACCAGGGAAAGAAAAAGCTCTGTCTCCCCATACGATGTACAGGGGAAATGCCGGACCTCACCCAACAACTAACACACCGAAATCTTACCAATGGAAAATAATGTACACAAATGCTCGCAGTCTGGGAAGCAAGATCCCAGACCTGCAGGCAATAATGACAGAGGCTAAACTGGACATAGTAGCCATTAGTGAAACATGGTTTACTGGTAACCACACTTGGGAGACTTCAGTACCTGGCTATGTACTGTTCAGAAGAAACTGAGGTGCAAAGGGGGGAGGGGGGAGTGACCCTTTATGTCAATGAAAATATCAAAGCTACAGAAATTCAGAATACACATAAGGAGCCAGAAGGACTGTGGGTCACACCGGAAACAGGAAATGGGACAGCCATACGAACTGGGATTGTGCACAGGCCTCCAGACCAGGGGGAGGACATAGATACATTAATGTTAGAAGATATCCAAAACATGACAGCTAAAGGGGAGGTTCTGATAATGGGAGACTTCAACATGCTAGATACAGATTGGTCAATACCAGCCAGGACATCTGCCAGCACTAGACACATGGTGGATTCCCTGCAGGGGGAAGGCCTCAAACAACTGGTACAACAACTCACGAGGGACAGGGCTATCCTAGATCTAGTACTGATTAACAGGGAAATGATCATAGATCTTCAGGTAGAAGGTCACCTGGGGGCCAGTGACCATCACATGGTATGGTTCAATTTGGCCACTAGAACAAAATCATCCCATTCCAAGGCAAAAATATGGGACTTCAGAGGAGCTGACTTTGATAAGATGGCCAACAGAGTTAAGCTAGCCCTGGCAAAAAGAAATACAGGTGAGGGGGTACAGGCAAAGTGGGCAAGCATTAAAGATGCAATACTTGAAGCAACATCCCATTGTGTTAGTGAGAAAAGGAAGTGCAGAAGAAGAAAACAACTTTGGTTCTCAAACACAGTAGCAGATATGGTCAGAGCCAAAAGGCTGGCCTTCAGGAAATATAAGGGAACGCAGCAGGACGGAGATAGGGAGGCATACCAAACTTCCCTAAGAGAAGCAGGGAAGGCAGTGAGGCAGGCTAAGGCCCAAACCGAGGAAACACTAGCACAAACAGTAAAAGAAGGTGACAAGACTTTCTATAGCTATATTAGTGAAAGGAGAAAGTCCAGAGGGGGTATTGCTAAGATCAAAGGGGATAAGGGTGTGTGCGAGGAGGAGGACCATGTAAAAGCATCTATTCTAAATAGATACTTCTGCTCAGTATTTACTGAAGAGAAGGTAGGGCAGGGCCCACAGCTTTGCACCATGGACACAGGGGAGGGAGGTGTGCACTAGACCCTTCACAAAAGAAAGGGTCCTACAAGAGCTCGATAAGCTCAGGGTGGACAAGGTAATGGGACCTGATGGCATACATCCCAGGGTGCTAAAGGCACTAAGGGTGGAACTAGCAGAGCCATTATCAGAACTGTTTAGTGAGTCTCTGAGCACAGGAGAGGTCCCAGAAGAATGGAAAGAGGCTCATGCATCCCACCACAAGAGTGGTAGGAGGGAGGAGGCAGGAACTACAGACCAGTCAGTCTTACCTCAGTAGTGGGCAAGATTATGGAGACACTCCTTAAGGAAAGGATAGTGCAACACCTCGAATCCATAGGAGCACAAGATCCAAGACAGCATGGGTTTACAAAAGGAAGGTCCTGTCAAACTAATCTCATAAATTTCTTTGACTGGGTAACCAAAGTGGTGGACCAAGGGGAAGCAGTTGATGTTGCCTTCCTTGACTTCAGCAAAGCTTTCGATACTGTTCCACATAGAAGATTGATTAATAAGCTGGGTAGGCTCGGGGTGGGTCAGATGTTAGTCAGCTGGGTGGCAAACTGGTTGACGGTCAGAAAACAGAGAGTGGTGGTAAACGGTATACAGTCAGAAGAGATGCAAGTTACAAGTGGGGTACCTCAGGGATCAGTCCTGGGGCCAGTCTTCTTCAATATCTTCATCAGTGATATTGCAGATGGACTGAAGGGTAAGGTTTGTCTGTTTGCAGATGACACCAAGATCTGCAACAGAGTAGATGATCCAGATGGTGTGGGCAGAATGAGAAGAGATCTGGATAAACTAGCAAAATGATCGGAAGAGTGGCAACTGGGGTTTAATGCAAGAAGTGTAAGATCATGCACATAGGGAAGACAAACCCTGAAGCCACCTATAGGCTGGGAGAGGAGTTGCTGGCAGTCACAAGGGAAGAAAGAGACTTGGGCGTCATCATCACCAATGACCTGAAATCATCCAAGCAGACCTCTAAAGCAGTAGGTAAGGCTAGAGGGATGTTGGGATGTATTAGTAGGGGTATCACAAGTCAGAAGAAGGAAGTAATAATCCCTCTTTACAAGACACTGGTTAGGCTCCATCTGGAGTACTGCATGCAGTACTGGAGGCCACACCTACACAAGGCCATTAACCAGATTGAGGCAGTCCAGAGAACGGCAACCAAAATGGTGCAGGGACTGCATCAGAAAACATATGAGGACAGATTAACTGAACTCAATATGTATACCCTAGAGCAAAGGAGGGAGAGAGGTGATATGATTGAAACATTCAAACACCTTAAGGGCATTAGCAAGGTGAAAGGGTCTAACATGTTTCAATATAAGAAAAATAGCAGGACAAGAGGACACAGCATGAGATTAGAGGGAGGCTGATTAAGGGGTAATGTGCGGAAGTTCTGTTTCACAGAAATGGTGGTAGATGCATAGAATGGCCTACCTCAGGAAGTGGTGGATATGAATATAGTGCAGGGCTTCAAACAGGCATGGGATAGGCAGAAGGGAGCAATACAGATGAGTATGAATAGATAGGCCATGGACAGAGCAAAGGCCTATGGCACATTCATAAGGTAGAAAAAGAAATGGGCAGACTGGAAGGGCCTTGCGTTCCTTTTCTGCCGTCAGCTTCTATGTTTCTATGTTTCTAAAAGTTAATACTGTGTCAAAAGCGGGTGGGGGCAAGTAATGATCAATTATCTTAATCACTGGGCTGGTATTCTTCAGAAGCCAATTTTGGAATTCAGTAGTAAAATTTCCAAGGGGAAGAATGCCTCAAAGAATGGGTGTAGGCACAGCATACTCACACTGTATACATTTGTGTGTGTGTGTGTGTGTGTGTGTGTGTGTGTGTGTGTGTGTGTGTGTGTGTGTGTGTTTTTATACCTGCCCCAAAGTTATTCCTTTTTGTTACCATTAGCATTCGTATCTGGAGTATTTGAGTTTGTGTAGGCTTCTGAGTAGTGTTGTTATCTGTTTAAACTTTTATTATTTACGACATAGATATGTGTACAACCTGCAGAAATTACATGAGTCATCTAACAATGATCAGATTTGTTTTTTGTAATGGGGACAGCAGTCGGAGAGGATGTGTACATTTTCTAATGGGGCAGCAGCTGGAGAGAGTTTGTGCAAAACACATTTCTTTTTCTCCCATTCTATTTCTTCTTCTTACACGGGGTGGCTGACAGGTGGGTTCGGCTCTCACTTCGTAAGGGCTCACATCCACCCCGACTGCTTTGTTCTCTCCCAACTCCCTCCCACCACTGAGTCCCCTATGGATTTTCTCCCATGGAGGGGCCAGGGTGGGCCGTCCACCCCAACCCCTCTGGTGCACACAGTCCAGTTGCTGGGGTTGAGCTAAGGATCAGGAGCGCAGTTCAGGCTTCATGTGTCCTGTGTCCTGCCAGTGTTCTCGTTTTCTGTTTTCTTTTCCCTCCCTCAAATTGCATGTGGAGGTGTGTGCACACTGCAGCATACCACAGCACCCTCGCATTGTTGGCATCTTCCTGACCATTCTGTCCTCAGGCCTCCACCTAGAGCAGTCATTTGGTGGGATTACCAAGCCACCCTCCCTGCGAGAGGAGAGCTGTGCTCCAGACACTCAATCCTCTCCCTCCCCGGCTGACCCCTTGCAACACGCATTTGGTCACCAGTGTGGCAGGAGTTATGGTGCAGTGCCTCAGCCCTCCTCACCAAAAAAAAACCCTCAGCTTTGGTGGCTAGAGGACCTTGAAGGGGTCTGTGCTCTGTGTTTCAGCAGTTCCTGCAATTTTGGTCAGAGGGGGAGAGTGGCCGAATCTGACATGGCGAGTGCACACTGCAGCCCATTTAACTTCAAGCTGCAAGGGAAATACAAAGGTAGGGCATGCAATACTATATGACATGCTTGTCTCTCCCCACTCATTACTTTTCTTTAATAATTTTGTTTTTATTTATTTTTATATATAACTTCAATCAAACATACAATACACTACTATTTCATTTACAGCAGTAATATAAGTACTGTTATAAGCCGGTACTACTGTATAAGGTTAGAGTGTCAATTAATTAACAGAAACAGATCAGGAGATGTAAACCTGTTTGTCTTAAGCCCTGGGAGGGAGGGGGGTGCATTCATAGAGATGTTCTCCGAAAGGAGATTGGGGCAAAAGGTGCAGTACAGGGTCTGTGGTTCCTTAGGGACTGAGAACCTAATATTTTAGGTGATAGTGTAGAATATGCATGTAGGACCCGATGCTACTGAGCGCAGAGCTCCAAGTTACGCTGTGTGGGTACAGTAAGCCATTCCTTTACTTTTATTAGTTTATTTGGGTAGGGGTTTGCCCCACCACCTTGTAAATAAAACAAAAAACAAAGGGGTGTGGGGGCAAAGCACCCCAAATTAAATAAACTTGACAGCAAAGTAAGGCACGTGACAAATGCATCTGGGGTATTCAGGAAGCTTTTATGTCAGGTTACCTAGGTGTAACCGTATTCTACTATCATCCTCCACTAAGACCATTTAATCTGCATTGTGTTGACATGAAAACACTTGTGGTTTATTAAAAGGAATTAAATCCATGTATTTATAGTAAATGTAAAATAAGAGTTAGAAAACTTAAACATGTAATTTAGGTACAATGCTCGGAGTCATGGATTCTTACTCATCCAAGCGAAAGCATACAGTTGGTAACCTAAAATACTAAAAATTTCTTTTCATACTGTTTGTGTCCTGAAGACTAACTGGAACATGTAAATTAACTGCAGTATTTTTTGTCTGAGTAAAAGCATGGGGACAGGAAAAAAATACCTCCAACATCCTCTCCCTGGAAAGGGCGAATCCTTGTCTCTAAAAGCAGCATGAAATTTTAAAAGCTCCTAGTAAAGTAAGTTTCAGACTGTGATGATGGATCATTCAAGACACGCTACAAACAGGCTTGGCATAGATACATACACAGTGTCGGCAGATAAGGGCCTCTGGCCCACCCAGTCTGCCCATTTGTGCTTGTAAGTTCAGTTTATGTTTTCCAAGAAGTCTGTTGCCCCTTACCCCTGACCTCCAGAATTCCTTGGCATGCGAAAAAAAAGTGGATGGACATTGACCAATAACATAAACAGTCTCTGCTCTGCTATAGAAAAAAACAACAAAAAAACAACAAATAAATAAAACAATACCTATCGAAGTTGCAGAAACTTGAAACTCTATATTTCGTCAGAGACAGACTGTAATTGATGGTGAAGAACAAGCAACCCAGAAGTGATCAAGCAGGTGTTTGTGTTGTTTCCTTTCTGTTGTTATGGAGATGGTTATGTGAGGTAATAATCACGAAGTCTGGGTGTTCATTACATCACAAGAGTACTCAGTAGCCCTCCCCCAACTGTGATGTAAGCATTATGTTGTTCTGGTGTGGGTAGGGAGGAGTAGTTGGAAAAGATTGCATGGCGGTGTTCCTGTAATAAAAGCTAATACTGTGTCAAAAGCAGGTGGGGCAAGTAATGATCAATTATCTTAATCGCTGGGTCAGCTATTTGGCATGGAGAGTAGTAAAATTTCAAGAGGAAAGAGTGCTGCAAAGCAAGGGTGTGAAGCACAGGCATACTCACACTGTATACATTTGTGTGTGTGTGTGTGTGTGTGTGTGTTTAATACCTGCCCCAATGATATTCCTTTTGTTACCATTAACATTCAGTATCTTGAGTATTTGATTTTGTGTAGGCTTGAGTAGTGTCATTATCTGTTTAAACTTTTATTGTTTACGACATAAATAATGTACAACCTGCGAGATTACATGAATCACCTGACAACAATCTGATTTGTTTTGTAATGAGGACAGCAGTCAGAGAGGATGTGTACATTTTCTAATGGAGGCAGCAGCTGGCGAGAGTGTGTCCAAAACACATTTCTTTTTTTTTTCCTCCTTCTATTTCTTCTTCCAAGGGGCTGCTGGCAGGTGGGTTCGGCTCTCCCTTCAAGAGGGCTCACATCCACCCCATGACTGCATTCCACTCTCTCACCCACCCTACCCGTGCGAGTTCCCCATGGGTTTCCTCCTGTGTCAGGGCCAGGGAGGGCCGACCTTCCCCACCCCATCCGGTGCACACAGTCCAGTTGCCAGGGGTTGAGCAGAGGGTCAGCAACGCTGTCCAGGCTTCATGTAGCCTGCCAGTGTTTCCATTTTCAGTTTTCCTTCCCCTCCCCCCTTTGCTGGGGCATGCACGTGGAGGTGTGCGCACACTTTGGCGTACCGCAGCACCCTCTCATCATTGGCATCTTCCTGACCCTTCTGACCTCAGGCCTCCACCTGAAGGCAGTCATTTGGTGGGTCTACTAAGACACCCTCCCAAGGAGAGGAGCGCTGTCCTCCAGACACTCAATCCTCTCCCTCCCCGACTGACCCCTCGCAACACGCATTGACCACCAAACGTGGGTCGCCAGTGTGGCAGGAGGTATGGTGCAGTGCCTCAGCCCTCCATGCAAAAAACAAAAAACACAGCTTTGGTGGCCAGAGAACCTTGGAGGGGTCTCTGCTCTGTGTCTCAGCAGTACCTGCAGTTTCGGTCAGAGGAAGACAGCGTATGACTGTAGCTCTGCAAGTGGTCTCTGCAGCCAATTTAACTTGAAGCTGTAAGGGAAATACAAAGATAGGGTGTGTAATACTACATGACATGCTTGTCTCCACTCGCTCTTAATACTTTTCTTTTAATAATTATTTTTTATTTATTTTTATATATAATTTAACATAACATCAAACAAACAATACACCACTATTTCATTTGGAAGAATAATATGAGTACTGGTACAAGTCTGTATCAGGTTAGAGTCTATTAGAGCCAGTTAATTAACAGCAACAGCTCAGGAGATGTAAACCTGTTTGTATTAAGCCTGGGGTGGGGGTGCATTCACGAGATGTTACCCCAAAGGAGAGGTGGGTCTAAGATGCAGTATAGGGTCTGTGGTTCATTTGGGACTGAGCACCTGATATTTTAGGTGAGGATTTAGAATAACGGACTTGTAGAACCTACATTATTGGCACAGAGCTCAAGTTACGCTATTAGGTACAGTCACCCTTTTCTTTACTTAATTTATTTGGGTTGTGGTTTGCCCCCGCACCTCCCTGTAAACAAAACAAAAAAATAAGGGGGATGTGGGCGGCAAAGCCCCCAACTTAAATAAGCTGACACCAAAGTAAGGTATGTGACCAAAGCAGCAGCAGTATTCAGGAATCTTTTACGGCAAGTTTCCTATGTGTACCTGATATTCTACAGTATCGCCCTCCACTAACACCCTGAAATCTGCATTGCAGCTGACATGGAAACTGTTGTGGTTTATTTATAAACAATTATATCCGATTATTTATAGTACACATAAATAAGAGTTAGAAAAGTTAACATATAATTTAGGTATAGAGTCATGGCTTCCTTAGTTTTCCAAGCGAACGCATACTGTAGGTAACCTAAAATACAAAAAATGTCTTTCAAACAACATGAAGTCTTGCTATATTATGACAATTGCAGTATGACCGCAGGTTAGCGTGAAATAGTTAACTTTCCATGCAGGCATGGAACTTGAAAGCCTTGAGCTGTTGAAAACTCTGTCTGTTGTGCTTCAAGCGCAAACTGTCAGATTCTTTACTCCACCTCACTGAACAGTCACTCCGGAGATTTCTCCTTCTGCTCGGTTCATTTTGTCAGTTTAAAAGTATTATTTTTCGGTTTTAGCGAAATTAAACACATAACCAGTCGGTTCAAGCTCTGTCTGTAGTAATGTAAGTAATAGATAGATTTTACATTTATTTTTCTGTGTGGAACTTGTAATTCTTTATCGGTTCAGTTTGAACCGATCAGGTTATATTTAAAATCTACTAGTCCTTTTTTGAAGTGCGGTTCAGTTCTTATCGGTTCTAAAAAGGTTTCATACGGTTTTCCACGACCCGTGACATGGTTGGGAACCGATAAGGTGTCTTGCTTGGTGGATTGCCATAAGCGGGCAAGTTGGTTAGGCTGGCATTATGTCTGAGAAACCCAAAGAAAAACCGGACCCACTGGGTTTCAACACTGTAGTGTTTGTGGGAAGCTTTTGCTAAGGCTGACCCACACACCACATGTCTATTGTCTGGGGTTTGACCACCTCAATTCAGACTGCCAGATTTGTCACAATTTCCCTGCTGCCACCATAGATAAGAGAGTTGGTAGGCTCAGGGAAAGGGAGGCCAAAAAGTCCGCTGACCCGGATGGCCAGCCCGGTTCGGTGCCAACCGAACGGAGGGAGTGCCCTCTGACCAGGGCGATACTTCCTCGGGCAAACGAAGAGCCGGTTCTGAGGGCGGTTCCAGCAAAAAGGACTAGAAAGTCAGCTAGTGTAGAGCCAAAAGTTCTCTCCCCAACTGCTGAGGAAATAGCTAAAGCAATTCAAATTGTCCAGTCTCTCTCTCTCAGTTCCAACCGAACCGACACCTTCAGGTAAGCGTTCGGTTCGGCTGGTTCCACCGGTTCAAGATTATGATTTTGAGGATTTTTATCAACCGGGGGGGAAGAGGAATATGAGGCAGTGAATATGGTTTTGAAGATCTGGATGTGCCCATTGATCCGGACATCTCTCAGATAGACCCCTAGGGGTTTCTCCTCCAAGGCTTTCTGAGTCCCTTCTCATTTCATGTTTTATAAAAAGTTGCTGAAACTCTCCAGCTCCCTGTTGAGGAAGCTGTTGATGACCAAGAGGAGCCAGACTATGTAGAAATGATGGATATTCAGAGTCTAGGAGACTGTCTATTCCTTTGCATAAATCTTTTCGAAACAGACAGTAAAAGTTTTAAAACTCCTCACACTATACCTCCTGTGGATAAAAGGATGGACAAGAGGTATACCTTATCGAGCTCCGACACTGATTTCCTCACTCACCAATGCAGCCATGTGGGGAGTGCAGGCTGCAGCCTGTGACAAGGCTAATATTCCCTAGCTTCACACCCCTGAGAAGGACTCCAGGAAGATTGATGCTATGGCAAAGAAACAGTACATGGCAGCATCTTTGGGACTCAGACAAGCAAATGATATGGCTTATGCTGCTAGGTACCAGAAATCCAGATGGGATACTGTGCTGGCCCTAGTGAAACAAGTCCCTGACCAGCTTGCCAGGGAGCTGGAACAGGTGGCTATGGATGGTATTGAGGCATCCAAGGTGCAATTTCATGCTGCAGTGGACTCTAATGATGTGTCATCAAGAGTCATGGCTACATCTGTGGCACTCAATTCTCCTCTACCTGTAGGGGGCAGGCTGGCTTACTTTGTCCAGGACTGGAAGTCTTTAACATCAGACAAGTGGGTCCTGGAAGTAGTAAGCCAGGGACTGGTTCTCAGCTTCAAAAAATTTTCAAAGCTGAGAACCAGATCTTTCCACCTGCAACTCCATCAGAGGCACTCGCCCTAGAGGCAGAGGTCTCTACCCTCCTGGCTCTCAGAGCTGTGGAAAGGTTCCTCCCTACACCAGGGCAAAGGTTTGTACTCCAGGTACTTCCTTACCCCAAAAAGACAGGAGAATGGCGGCCCATCCTGGATCTCAGATATTTAAACAAGCTCCTTTTAAAGCCAATGTTCAAAATGGTGACTCTGAGAATTATCCTACCCTCTCTAAGGCCAGGGGACTGGCTAGCTTCCCTGGACCTCAAGGATGCCTACTTCCATATTCCCATCAGAAGCTCCCATGAAGTACCTCCAGGTTCGAGCTGCCCTCAGGCCACTACCAGTTCAGAGCAATGCCCTTGCCTCACTTCTGCCCCAAAGGTATTCACCAAATGCCTGGCTGTAGCAGTTGCCTACCTAAGAAGGCAAAAGATTGCCATCTTTCCTTACCTGGACGATTGGCTCTAGTAGGCCAGTCCCCAGACCAGGTCAATTTACACCTTCAGATAACAGCAGCAACTGCTTACCTCTAGGTTTCCTTCTGAATCTCTCAAAATCAGTTCTAGAGTCGGTCCAGCTTCTTACCTTCATAGGCGCAGAACTGAACACACAGGAAGCCAGGGCCTTCCTCCCCCTGGACAGGGCAAAGACCCTAGTCTCCCTGGCCTCCTCATTTACCCTGCAGGTCTCCCGGCCAGCAAGGCATTTTCTGCAGCTCCTAGGACACATGGCTGCTTCCACAGCAGTTGTGCAAGGAGCAAGATTTCAGATGAGGGACATCCAGTTCCATTTGAGAGCTTTTTGGTCTCAAAGAAAGGATCCTCTTACCAAGCTGATCCCAGTAACTCGAACCCTGATCCAAGCCCTACAGTGGTGGCAGAATCAGAGCAACCTGAGACAAGGGGTTCCTTTTGTCACTCAGTCTCATTCTCTAATCCTTACTACAGATGTGTCCCTCTTGGGCTGGGGAGCTCACATGGGCGACCTCACCACCCAGGGTCTGTGGTCTCCCCAGGAATCTCTGCTCCACATCAACCTGTTGGAGCTCAGAGCAGTTTTTCTAGCACTTCAAGTTTTTCCAAATCTGTTCAGAACAAGAATATTCAGGTCAGAACAGACAACACCACTACAATGTGGTACATCAACAAGCAAGAGGGCACTCGGTCTACGGCCTTGTGCACCAAAGCGATGAAGTTGTGGTCTCTGGCTTACTCCCTGAACACCTCCTTTATGGCAGTTCACCTCCCAGGCAAGGACAATGTCCTGGCAGATGCTCTCAGCAGGATTTCCCAGGGCCACCACGAATGGTTACTGGATCCCCTGGTTTTGGGAGTAGTATTTGCCAGATGGGGCACCCCGCAGATAGATCTTTTTGCAGCCCCAGACAATCACCAACTTCCTCTTTTTTGCTGCAGGCCCCCAGTGTTGGGCTCACTCCCCTGGATGCCTTAGCCCTCAGTTGGGAGGAAGTTTCTATGCCTTCCTCCCTTTCCTCTCCTGTTCAAAGTGCTAGTCAAAATCAGATCCCAATCATGCAAAGTCATTCTGATAGCTCGGATTGGGCCAGACAGCCCTGGTATCACTCCTGCTGTCCTTAGCAGTCCATCCTCCCTGTCCCTTCCCAGGAATCACAATCTGTTAACCTGTGCCCAGGGAAGGGTCTGGTCCCAAATCTCAAATCTCTCAATCTCAAGGCTTGGTTCTTGAAGAGTTAGAGTTTGCTGATTTACACTTTCCCAGGTGTAATGGATATATTGAAGGCCATAGAAAGCCTTCCACCAGGGCTACCTACAATTCCAAATGGAAAGGTTTTCCATATGGTGCTCGGAAAGGCATATTCCCCAGTCTCTGCTGATCTACCTACAGTCCTGGATTATATGGTCCACCTGAATTCTTTGGGGCTGAGACCAGCTACCCTGAAGGTGCACTTGGCAGCTGTGTCTGCTTTTATTTCAGCAGGTAAATCCTCTTCCCTTTCAGCTCATCCTGTATTTTCCAAGTTTTTTAAGGGGTTGTTTCACACCAACCCTCCATTCAGGGATCCTGCCCCTGCCTGGGATCTTAATGTTTGCATTGCTCAGCTTATGCAACCCCCCTTTGAGCCCTTGTCTTCAGCTGAGCTCAAGTACTTGACTTGGAAAACTGTGTTTTTGGTAGCCATCACCTCTGCCAGACGCATAAGTGAATTACAAGCGTTGTCAGTGGAGCAGGAGTTTATCTCTTTTCACAGAGATAAGGTGGTCCTTCGGACTAACAGAAAGTTCCTGCCTAAGGTGGTTTCAGATTTCCACCTTAATCAATCTATTTCACTTCCAGTGTACTTCACTGACCACTCCTCCTCTGGGGAGAGGATGCTGTACAGCCTAGATGTGAAGAGAGCCCTTAGTTACTATATAGAGCGTACCAAGGGTCATAGGTTTGACTCCTCCAACTGTTCCTCACCTATGGCAAAGTTGGTAAAGGGAAGCCAGCCACTAAAAGATCCATTGCTAGGTGGATTGTCTCTTGTATCCAATTCTGCTACGAGAAGTTGGGTAAAGTTCCCCCCTCAGGCCTGAGGGCTCACTCTACCAGAGGTACAGCTGCTTCTCTGGCTGCTGCCAGAGGCATTCCTATTGTAGAAATATGTCAAGCAGCTACCTGGAAAACAGTTCACACTTTTACCAAGCATTACTCCCTGGACATCCAGGCTAGGAGTGATGCTCGGTTTGGCACAGCCGAGCTTCAGAGCCTATTTCCTAGGTAGGTTCTGTCCCTCCTCCATGGGGGTACTGCTGTGTAGTCTGCAATTGTCATAATATAGCAAGACTTCATGTTGTTTGAAGAAAAAATTACTCACCTTAGTAATGTTGTTTCTTCTAATGGAGTCTTGCTATATTATGATCTCCCTCCCTGCCTGCCCCTCTCAGAACCTCTGTTTTGGGGATGTGGGTGGGCAGTACAGGGTTGGCACTTTTTTTGATGCCCACCTTGTTTTTTCACCTACCTTTTTGGGTGAATTGGTGTTGTGTTTTTGCATTTTTGGGTCTCCTGACTTGAGTCTTTGTTTTAGGCCAAAAATGAGTGTTTATGTTAGTAGCCAGTTGGCTAGTGTAGGTTTACAGCTTCCACACAGAACCTTAGTGAGTTTTAGCTCGTAAAGATCTGACAGTTTGTGTTTGAAGCACAATAGACAGAGTTTTCAACCTAGCTCGCGCTCTAAGTTCCATGCCTGCATGGAAAGTTAACTATTTCACCTCCGGAGCAGTTCTAACCTGCGGTCATACTGCAATTGTCATAATATAGCAAGACTCCATTAGAAGAAACAACATTACTAAGGTGAGTAATTTTTTCTTTCCTACTGTTTGTGTCCTGAAGACTAACTGGAAAATATAAATTAACTACAATATTTTTGTCTGATAAAAAGCATGAGGTCAGGAAAAAATACACTCCAACATCCTCTCCATAGCTGCGGCCTACCTGTCTAGCTGCCTCCAGACAGCGAGTCACCAAAACTGAAGCTGCTGGCCTACCTGGGCTATCCACCTCCGGAGCAGCCGAGTCTCAGAAAACTGAAGGTGTGATTCTTGAGACACCTGCGGAAGAGCCGGCATTTTCTTTTGTTTGCTCCTGACCGAGGAGTTTGAACCTTGGCGCCTTTTTGGTGAACGGAGTGTAGAGCTCTCCCTCACTTGCCCCTCGCTATCAAGCTAATACGGACTGCTCAGTTAACTGAACACAGGGCTGGGCTCCCTACCTACAACTTGGCAGTTTATTTATGTAATTATTTTAAATCCAAATTGACTCTGTTTCACAGACTTAACTGTAAGTTACCTAAACAGGCTGGTCTGCTGTACGAGTGTCTCCCTAACTAAAATATCTGTGCAGGACAGGTTTCTGTTTTTCTCACAGTGTGGTCACTTGTTTCAATACTTTTAACCACAAGCCATAATTTCAGCAGTTCTCTGCAGGCCGATCCTGGTAGCAGCGTGGCAGCCTGGTAGCGTGAAAGGGGTCTAGCTTAGCCTAGGCTTAATTTATCTGTGTTCCTAGTATGAACTTCTAGTGTATCAGTATGTGGGAATTTTGACTTTATCTGACTGTGATGAGTTTTTATTCTGCCTGCATCTACTCCAGGTTCCTTGATTATGTTTCACTGCTTGTAATTTATTGAACTAGATTAGCTCACATGTATACAGTTCACACTGCAGAGCCTAGGAATTTCCTGCCTCCTCCCTCCTTCTACCTGCCTTCACTCGCTGTCTATGTCCTCCTAGCCAGGTCTTTACTCTTCCCCTAACTGAACCTACTTATCCTGAATTTTCCTTCTCTCTCTCTCTCTCCATAGCTGCTGGTCTACCTGGGCTAGCCACCTCCGGAGCATCCGAGTTGCCAAAAATTGAAGGTACGATACTTGAGACACCTGTGGAAGAGCCGGCATTTTCTTTTGTTTGCTCCTGACTGAGGAGTTTGAACCTTGGCACCTATTTGGTGAACGGAGTGTAAAGCTCTCCCTCACTTGCCCCTCGCTATCAAGCTAATCCGGATTGCCCAATTAACTGAACACAGGGCTGGGCTCCCTACCTACAACTTGGCAGTTTATTTATATAATTATTTTAAATCCAAATTGACTCTGTTTCACAGATTTAACTGTAAGCTACCTAAACAGGCTGGTCTGCTGTACGAGTGTCTCCCTAGCAAAATATCTGTGCAGGACAGGTTTCTATTTTTCTCATAGTGCTGTCGCTTGTTTCAATACTTTTAACCGCAAGCCATAATTTCAGCAGCTCTCTGCGGGCTGATCCTGGTAGCAGCGTGGCAGCCTGGTAGCGTGAATGGGGTCTAGCTCACCCTGCAGCTGCTCTCCGCCTGCCCCCAATACTCTCCCACCCTTAGATGGTGTTCAATATATAGCCAGGAATCTCGCATGATTACGTCTGATGTGGGTATACTGCTGGCCACTAGAGGTGCCCTTACAATAGCTCATGTCACATTACCTCTAACTGACTGCAGTAAGATGTACTGTGTGTGTCCGGGTCTCACAGAGGGCTCTCACCCCACCACTGTCTCTACACTCTCTCCCCTTTCTCCTCCTGTTCTACTAAATGGCTCTAGGATGTTGCTCCTGATTAAATGCCTTATCACCTTTCTCTCCTTACTGGCCCTTGACTCCTTGCTACTAATTCCTGGGAAACCCTCCACCTTCTCCGCTGCCTCCCATAATGACTTCTTCTACTCTAACATGTTACTAAATAAATCCTTTGAGAGGATACCTCCTCTGGGCCTCAGTTACAAACCCATCGGTTCTATTATTAGACTCCTGACTAGAAAGAAAACCTTTAACCACGGTTGTGCCTTTCGCATGTTCCTGCATACCACAATATGGATTGCAACACTATCCCTCACACTCTCTGGTGACATTGAGCCTAACCCTGGTCCCGGGGTATCGAACATACAACATCCTCAAGTCATCTCACCCCAAGTGTCCAAACTACCTGGACTATCCTTCTTGCACATTAACATCCAAAGTTTGGAAAGCCGATCTCCCTGAGCTGGAAACATGGGTACATGTTCACAATCCACATATCCTTGCCTTGTCAGAAACATGGCTAAAATCCTCAGTCCCTAACTCAGCATGTGCTCTCCCCGGGTACAACATGCTTCTATGGATCAGTACAACCTCAAAAGGGGGAGTGGCCTGGTGTTGTACTTCAAATCGCACCTTAACATATCACTTGTACCTGGTACCCCCTTGGTCATTGTAGAGTACTGCACTCGATCCTCCTACTGGGAGGCACAAAGAAACTCCATATCCTAAATGTCTACTCCCCCGAGAAACAGTAAGCTTGGCCTTGAAGAACTCATTGACCATATACCCACAATATCCACTGAAAGTGATATTATCTGCCTTGGGGATTGCAACATGGACTGGCAGGGCCCGAATGCCTCTCACCTAGTTTCTACCATTAGCAAAGTTAACTTGACTCAACTCATCACATCTCCTACCAGAATGTCCTCCAATGGTTCCAGTCGCACGCTCGACTGGATACTCACCAACAGAGTGGACCAGATTAGCTCTTCTGGAGTCCTAGCAGACTCCATCAGTGACCACTGTCCTATATACTGTATGTGGGTGGCCTCTCCCCCAACTTATCCTCTGAAAATTCTATTCTTCTCTAATTTTGCCATCCTGGACACAGCAGCCTTTCTTCAGGACCTCAGTCTGGTTGACTGGTCCCCTATCTTCATCACCAATGATGTCAACACAGCTAATGAATACTTTACCAACGTCCTACTATCCCGTCAGAGGAGACATATCCCCACCTCTACACGTAGGGTCAGGGTAAACCCACTGCGCTTAGGCCCTCTCCAGCGCCTAAAACTAAGGGATAAATTATGGGTGAAATGGAAATCCTCCACCCTGCACTCGGACTATGAAGAATATCAGCCCTAAGAAATGCCTGTAAGAAGGACATCAGGTTGGCAAAAGTAAATACTACTGTGAGTTATTTTGCTCTTCCTCATTTAATCCAAAATAATATTGGCACGAATAAATGAAATTCTTGGGACTAGCAGGCCGCAGACTCCGAGGGATATGTGGGTAAATTATGTCAGCTGTTACCACCCCTTACTATTGTGGAAGCTTTTAACTCTATCATCACAACGCTCCCACCTTCCTTTGGCTTCTTCTCCTGGCACTTCTACCTCCCTCCAGGACACCTCTGATGTCCTAGCACCTCTGAAGCTTGCTCCTGTTACTAGATTTGAGGTCTTAAAACTTCTCAGATCCATCTCTCCCCATGGTAGTGTGGGTACGGATGGTCTTGAACCTAGGATCCTTCGGCTGTCAGCCTCCCTATTAGCAACACCAGTAACCAGAATATTTAACCTCTCTATCGCTACCTCTACTGTTCTCCTTATATGGAAATCGGCTAGGATTATTCCTGTGTTCAAAAAAGGTGACCATAATAGATTAACTAATTATAGGCCCATTGCTATACTGCCTACCCTCAGCAAACTGCTTGAAAAATTAGTTCATGGCAGGTCATCTCCCAACTGACCAAACACAATCTTCTGTCTCCTATCCAGCATGGTTTTAGGCCTGGACACAGTATCACCACAGCTCTAACTCTGTTCACCAGTGATGTTAAAACTAACATGGATAATGGACTACTCACTGGTGCCGTATTCATTGACCTTACCAAAGCATTCGACTTGGTTAACCATCCCTTTACTCGCAAACTACAGGGCCTTGGTGCTACTAATCCCACCCTATCCTGGTACAAAAGCTATCTTGACTGTCGTTCCCAAACTGCCTCCTTCTGCAAATTCCAATCTTCTCCCTCTGCCATCTCCTGCAGTGTACCTCAGGGCTCTATACTGGTACTGTTGTTATTCTCCATCTTTGTTAACTCTATTCCGGCCTCCACCATCCACTGTAAATCTATCATGTACGCTGACAACCTGCTTCTTTATACTATCTCCACATCTGTCAATGATATCAATATGCACCTATCATCCTCTTTCAGTCAGATCCAGGCCTGGCTCTCCTTTAACCAACTAATTCTCCAATCAATCTAAGACCCAGGCTATGCTCTTTGGGTCACATAGGAAAGTCAACATCAAATCTCACTACCTACGGATCCAATGCCCTGACGGATCTGTACTATCAAACACAAGGACCTTCAAATATTTAGGGGTAACTCTTGACCCCCAACTCAACTTCACCTTGCATATCAATGAGGTCTGTCAGCAAGTCAACTCGAAGATTGGAGCCACTTACAGGGTACGTCACTCACTCACTGCTTCAGCCCGGGTCTCCGTAGCCCAGGGGGTCTTGCTCCCGGGGCTGAAATATGCTCTTCCTGTCTTCTCTCACATCAAAGTAGTGGACCTACACAAAAGGGACACCACATACAACAACATATGTAGATTCACCCTGTCAGCTCCCCGTCTCACCCATCACTGCCGTCTCTACTCTACTTTGAACTGCCTGTCTCCTGATGGCCTACACTCCTACACTCTGGGTAACCTTACTGATTCCTTATCCCGTCCACCACGTCCTGACGTACTTGCAGCCATGCTTAAACCTGTTATCCAAGCTCGTCATATAAGGTCCTCGACTTCTCCCCTGCTTGCCATTCCTCCTTGCTCTACTAGAATGGGTGAGCAAGCCTTCTCCCACTTTGCTCCCAAATTCTGGAACTCTCTTCCCACTGGCATGAAGCATTCCCCATCTTACAACTCATTCAAAAAAGCACTTTTTTCTTACTTGATCTCTCCTGGTGTCTGCAGTTGCCCTAACTACTTCTCTGGTTTTCCTTAGCTCACTCCATGTTAATATTGCTAAGTCGTCATACCCAGTTCCTGTATAATTCTAATATTGCTAATTTAGGCATACCAAGTTCCTGTGTAATTACCTGGATGTTTTGTTGTTACCTACGCATACATGGATGTTTTCTCTGTACCCTTGTTTGACCACCCTGCGTGGTGGCCCAGTGTTTTTGTGCATATACCTGCATTTATCCATTGTAATTGTCCCTTGTTGTTGTACACTCCTGGGTCATGCTTGAAAATAGGCAGGTCTTTTGCCTAACACACTTACCTGGTTACCAAAAGCTAATAAATAAAAATAAATAAATCCTCTCCTCAGGGATGGGTGAATCCTTGTCTCTAAATTCAGCATGAAATTTTAAAAGCTCCTAGTAAAATAAGTTTCGGACTGTGATGCCGAATCACTCAAGGCACACTGGAAGCAGGCTTGACATGCAAAGAAAAAAGTGGATGGACACTGACCAATAGCATAAACAGCCTCTGCTCTACTATAGCAAAAAACAACAAAAAAACAAATAAACAAATAAAACAGTACCTATCGAAGTTACAGAAACTTGAAACTCTATATTTCGGCAGAGACAGACTGTAATTGATGGTGAAGAACAGACAACTCAGAAATGATCACGTAGGCATGTGTGTTGTTTCTCTCTGTTACGGAGATGGTTATGTGTGAGGTAATCGCGAAGTCTGGGTGTTCATTACATCACAAGAGTACTTGAGTAGCCCCTTCCCCAACTGTGATTTAAGCATTATGTTGTTCTGGTGTGGGTAAGGGGAGGAGTAGTTGGGAAGGATCGCATGGCGGTGTTACTGAAGATAAAGCTAATACTGTGTCAAAAGTGGGTGGGGGCAAGTAATGATCAATTATCTTAATCGCTGGGTTGCAATTCTTGAGAAACCTAATTTTGGCATGGAGAGTAGTAGAATTTCAAAAGGAAGAATGCGCAAAGCAAGGTGTAGAAACAGGCATACTCACTGTATACATTTGTGTGCATATGTTTTAATACCTGCCCTAAAAATATTCTTTTTTGGTACCATTAGCATTCTTATCTGGACTATTTGAGTTTATGTGGGCTTCTGAGTAGTGTCGTTATCTGTTTACACTTTTCTTGTTTAGGACATAGATATGTGTACAACCTGCAGAGATTATAGGAGTCATCTGAAAACAATCTGGTTTGTTTTGTAATGGGGACTGCAGTCGGAGAGGATGTGTACATTTTCTAATGGAGGCAGCAGCTGGAGAGAGTGTGTAAAACACATTTTTTCCCCCCTCTTCTATTTCTTCTTCCATGGGGTGGCTGGCAGGTGGGTTGGATCTCCCTTCGTGAAGGCTCACATCCACCCCTGACTGTGTTGCTCTCTCCCAACCCCGAGTCCCCCATTGATTCTCTCCCCGTAGCAGGGGCCAGGAGGGTCCCATTCCTGTGGTGCACACAGTTCAGTAGCTGAGGGTTGGGACTGCAGTCCGGGATTCATATAGCCTGCCAGTGTTCCCATTTTACATTTTCCTTTCCCTCCTCCCCATTGCTGGAGCATGCATGTGGGGATGTGCTCACACTGTGGCGAACTGCAGCGCCCCACATCGTTGGTGTCTTCCTGACCATTATGCCCTGAGGTCTCCACCTGGGGGCAGTCATTCGGTGAGACTACCAAACCTCCCTCCCCAGGAGAGGAGAGCTGTCCTCCAGACACTCAGTCCTCTCCCTCCATGGCCAACCCCTTGCAACACCATTGGCCACCAAACGTGGGTCGCCAGTGTGGCATGAGTTATGGGCGCAGTGCCTCAGGCCTCCACGCAAAAATAAAAAAAAAACACAGCTTTGGTGGCCAGAGGACCTTGGAGGGATGTCTGCTCCATGTCTTAGCAGTACCGGCAGTTTCTGTCAGAGGGGGAGAGCGGCCGACTTGGGCACATCAAGTGGTCTCTGCAGCCAATTTAACTTGAAGCTGCAAGGGAAATACAAAGGTAGGGCATGTAATTCTAAATGTCATGCTTGTCTCCACCCACTCATTACTTTTCTTTATTTATTTTTATATATAACTTAACAAAACATCAAAGGAACAATACACCACTATTTCATTTGAAGCAGTAATATAAGTACTGATTAAAGCCAATATTACTGTGTAAGGTCAGAGTCTGCTAGTGCCAGTTATTTAACAGCAACAACACAGGAGATGTAAACCTGCTTGTCTTAAGCCCGAGGGGTGGGATGCATTCACAGAGATGTTCCCCAAGTGAGGAGGGAGGGTGCATTATAGGTGTCTGTGGTTTGTTAGAGACTGAACACCTAATATTTTAGGTGATAGTGTGGAATATCGGGTATGTGTAGGATCTACACTATTGTGTAGAGCTCAATTTCGCTATTAGGTACAGTCGCCCTTTCCTTTACTTTTAAGAGCTTATTTGGGTTGGGGTTTGCCTCCACACCACCCTGTAAACGAAACAAAAAAACAAGGGAGGGGTGGGGGCAAAGCACCCCAAATTAAATAAACTGACTGCAAAGTAAGGCTCGTGACAAAAGCAGTGGCTGTATTCAGGAAGCATTGACGGAAAGTTTCCTTGGTGTAACTGGTATTCTACACTGTCGCCCTTCACTAACGCCATGTAATCTACATTGTGGCTCACATGGAAACAATTGTAGTTTATTAAAAGCAATTAAATCCATGTAGTCATAGTAAACGTAAAATAAGAGTTAGAAAACTTAAATATGTAATTTAGGTATAGTGCTCGAGTCATGGGTTCCTTAGTTTTCCAAGTGAAAGCATACTGTAGGTAACCTAAAATACTAAAAATATCTTCCTACTGTTTGTGTCCTGAAGACTAACTGGAAAATATTAATTAACTACAATATTTTGTCTCATTAAAAGTATGAGGTTGGGAAAAAATACCCCTAACGTCCTCTTCCAGGAGCAGGTGAATCTTTGTCTCCGAAAGCAGCATGAAATTTTAAAAGCTCCTAGTAAAGTAAGTTTCAGATTGTGACACCGGATTATTCAAGACACGTTACAAAGAGGCTTGACATGCGAAAAAAAATTGGATGGACATTGACCAATAACATAAACAGCCTCTGCTCTACTATAGCAAAAAACAACAAGAAAAAAAAAAGTAAAACAATACCTATCGAAGTTACAGGAGCGGGTGAATCCGTGTCTCTAAATTCAGCATGAAATTTTAAAAGTTCCTAGTAAAATAAATTTCAGACTGTGATGCCGAATCACTCTAGGCACACGGAAACAGGCTTGACATGCACAAAAAAAAAGTGGATGGACATTGACCAATAGCATAAACAGCCTCTGCTCTACTATAGCAAAAAACAACAACAATAAAAAAACAAATAAAACAATACCTATCGAAGTTACAGAAACTTGAAACTATATTTCGTCGGAGAAAGACTGTAATTGATGGTGAAGAACAGGCAACCCAGAAGTGATCAAGCAGGTGTTTGTGTTATTTCCTTTCTGTTGTTACAGAGATGGTTACGTGTGAGGTACTAATCACGAAGTCTGGGTGTTCATTACATCACAAGAGTACTCCAGTAACCTCTCCCCCCAACTGTGAGGTAAGCATTATGTTGTTCTAGGTGTGGTAGGGAGGAGTAGTTGGGAAGGATCGCACGGCGGTGTTCCTGTAATAAAAGCTAATACTGTGTCAAAAGCAGGTGGGGGCAAGTAATGATCAATTATCTTAATCGCTGGGTCGCTATTTGGCATGGACAGTAGTAAAATTTCCAAGAGGAAGAATGTCACAAAGCAAGGGTGTAGGCACAGGCATACTCACACTGTATACATTTGTGTGTGTGTGTTTTAATACCTGCCCCGATGATATTACTTTTGTTACCATTAACATTCGTATCTGGAATATTTGAGTTTGTGTAGACTTCTGAGTAGTGTCGTTATTTGTTTAAACTTTTCTTGTTTAGGACATAGATATGTACAACCTGAAGAGATTAGATGAACAATCTGGCAGCAATCTGACTTGTTTTGTAATGGGGACAGCAGAAGGAGAGGATGTGTAAATTTTCCAATGAGGCAGCAGCTGGAGAGATGTGTGTTCAAAACCGTTTGTTTTTCCCTTCTATTTCTTCTACACGGGCGGCTGGCAGGTGGGTTCAGCCTCTCCCCTTCAGAAGGTTAATATCACCCACTGACTGCGTTGCTCTCTCCCAACTCCCGAGTCCCCCATCGATTTCCCCATGGCGGGGCCAAGGAGGCCACTCCCCACTCCTCCGGTGCACACAGTTCGGAGTGAGCTGAGGGTTGGGACTGCAGTCCGGGATTCATATAGCCTGCCAGTGTTCCCATTTCCTGTTTTCTTTCCTCTTCCCCCCATTGCTGGGATGTGTACATAGAGGTGTGCACAGACTGCGGCGTACTGCAGCACCCTCCCATCGTTGGCGTCTTCCTGACCATTCTGCCCTCAGGCCTCCACCTGGGTGCAGTCACTCAGCAGGACTTACCAAGTCACCCTCCTGGGAGAGGAGAGCTGTCCTTCAGATGCTCAGTCTTCTCCCTCCCTGGCCAACCACTTGCATCACACATTGGCCACCGAACATGGGTCGCCAGTGTGGCAGGAGGTAGGGTGCCATGCCTCAGTCCTTCATGGCGAAACAGAGCTTTGGTGGCCAGAGGACCTGAGCGGGGTCTCTACTCCTTGTCTCAGCAGTACCTGCAGTTTCTGTCAGGGGGAGAGTGGCCGACTCTGGCACGGCGAGTGGTCTCCGCAGCCAATTTAACTTGAAGCTGCAAGAGAAATACAAAGGTAGGGTGTGTAATACTACATGACATGCTTGTCTCTGCCCACTGTTATTACTTTTCTTTTAATAATTGTTTTTTATTTATTTTTCTATATAACCTTGATAAAACAGCAAACAAACAATACACCATTAATTCATTTGGAGCTGTAATACAAGTACTGGTATAAGCCGGTTCTACTGTATAAGGTTAGAGTCTATGAGAGCCCGTTAATTAACAGCAACAGCTCAGGACAAGTAAACCTGCTTGTCTTAAGCCCTGGGGGGGGGGTGCATTCACAGAGATGTTGCCTCAACGGAGAGGGAGGTCAAAGGTGCAGTATAGGGTCTGTGGTTCATTAGGGACTGAGCACCTAATATTTCAGGTGATAGTGTAGAATATACGTGTAGGACCGATGCTATTGGTGTAGAGATCAGTTGCACTATTAGGTACAGTCGCTCGTTCCTTTACTTTTTATTAGTTTATTTGGGTAGGGTTTGCCCCCACACCACTCAAAACAAAACACAAAAACAAGGGGGATGTGGGGGGTAAAGCACCCCAAATTAAATAAATTGACAGCAAAGTAAGGCACATGACAAAAGCATCTGCTGTATTCAGGAAGCTTTTACAGCAGGTTTCCTAGGTGTAACCGGTATTCTACACGATCGTCCTCCACTAACACCCTATGATCTGCATTGTGGCTGACATGGAAACACTTGAGGTTTATTAAAAGGAATTAAATCCATATATTTATAGTAAATGTAAAATAAGAGTTAGAAAACTTAAATATGTAATTTAGGTATAATGCTCGAGTCATGGTTTCCTTACTTATCCAAGCGAAAGCATCCAGTAGGTAACCTAAAATAATAAAATGTCTTTTCCTACTGTTTGTGTCCCTGAAGACTAACTGAAATTACAAATTAACTGCAATATTTTTGTCTGATTAAAAGCATGGGGTCATGAAAAAATACCTCCAATGTCCTCTTCCTGAATGGACTGGTGTCCACTTCTCCCTCCTTGGCATCTGTCACTCAGCTGTGGACTCTGACCCGCCCCTCAACAGTGAATGCTGAACAGAAGTATTTATTCAGTATTTCTGCCTTTTCCAGGTCTCCCTCCTTACCTCCGCCTCATCTCCTTACACTCCCCCTCATCCCCTTTGGCGCTACAATCCCACCCCCATTTCTCCTACTATCGCTGATGTACCTATAAAATGTCTTGTCCCCTTTTTTTATGTAACCCCCAGATGGCGCTATCCCAAGGGCTACTACCCCTGCCTGTTTGGCTAATAACAGGTTAAGGGGCCCTAGGTTCTGTAATGGGTGCCTCCACCCGAAGGTCAGGGTTGGTAGTGGTCAAACTAGCCTGGGCACAGCCCTTCGGGACACTGTACCCCCCTCATTCCCCACTAGTGGCCAAAATAGTACACAAGACTCACTGTCACAATACCCCTGATACACTCTGCAAGTACCCACACTGGTTGCACTTACCGCCAGGGTTAGCTCCTCTGGTTCGACCCTGGGGATCCCCTGTAAAACAAGGTTAAACAGAGCAGACAGCAACAGTACAGTACTTTTAACACAAACTGGAACCTCAGTCAGTTTAAGTGCAGAAAAAGTAAGATCCGATTTATTCAGGGGACATAAACAAGGATGGGGCATAATCAGGGTGATTGGCTTACCAGATACATTAAACACAGTTATGCATGCAGTTCAGAACCCTAACACCGTCACTCTCTGGGTACCCAGGTGAAGGAAAAGGGGCTAGCCAGGTCCGCTGCCCAGGGTTGACTGGCGTCGCAGATGATTGGGGCCCTGTGATGGAAAAACATGCACACACACAATTTGTAATCCAGAGCCAGATGGTTCAGTTCTTGAAGAAAAGGAAATAACAGAGGAATCAGATTGCACACTTTGATTTAATGGGTGCAGGGGAGCTACCCTGATATTTACTCATGGTACCCAAGACTGGATACAGGATGGACGAAATGGAGACAGCTGACAAGTAGTCTGGATGGCCAGGGGAAAACAGGATCCACACAGTGCAGCAAGGCATCGTTCCCATTCAGGCATGGAGTGGAGGCAGTAGTGGCTCTAGCCACAAATGTTTACCAGGGCACAGCTGGGGCACAACAGATGGCAGCCAGGGCACTGATATATTGTTACTATGGGGGAAGCTCGGCACCATATGGGGCACCAACTGGGGCACAACATTTTTTTTACCAGGGCACGTGCCCTGGCGGGCCCTGGTGTAGAGCCACCACTGAGTGGAGGGCTGATCCCCGGGCAGGTCTATCGTTGACTGTTCTTCTCGGTGCGGCAGGGTAGTTTGGCAGGGCCCTCGTGGTAAGGCCCAGCAACATGGAATCAACTGTGGATTCAGTCCGCTTGGTGCAGGCTACAGAGTTTAGCAAGCAGTCCACAGTTCACACAGTGGGGAAATACAGCACGACCCACTGTATTCAAATAGCACATTTATATTTAACGGCAAGCAGCACACAGTTCGCATAGTGGAAAATTACAGCACGGGCCACTGTATTCAAACAGCACATTTATATGTAATGGCAAGCAGCACACAGTTTGCACAGTGGAAAATTACAGCACAACCCACTGTATTTAAATAGCCCATTTACATGTAAAAGGTTCTACAATACCAGGCACACTGTTTCCCGGTCCCAATCGCAAAGTCAGTGCTCTAACCGGGAGCTTAGAAGCAGCTGGAGTTCCTGACAGGCTGATCGCATTCAGCAAAATCTTTGTTCTTCTACAGGTTGAGCCTGGTCCCACTTCATTGGCTTCTTTGTACTCACAAGGTCGGATTTAGTCCGAAAATAAACCTCTTTTCCCTCTCAGGGCAGAAAACAGGCAAGCAGGCCAGAAGTCAGGCCTTCCACAATTCTCCTGCGCAAACTACTGCGCATAACGGCTGCTCGAGCTATGCGAGCTGTTGCTCTCTCAGCTTCCAACTTAGATCTGGCTTGCCAGCAGATAGCTCAAGGGATTTCCCTTAGATCCAAAAGGTCTGATTGGTTGGTTCTGCTGTCAGTTACAACATGTTCCCCCTGTTGGTGCAAAAAGGTGCCAACAGTTCAAAACTACAATTCCTAGAGTCTGGCTCCACATATCCCCTTCAGTTGCAGGCTCTGTTTTAGAGTCCCAAATACTAGTTGGTCCAATTCGGCAGTTTGAGACCAAAATGGTGGGGCTAAACTGAACAGTCCTTGCTGCAAAGAAGGCAGGTTAGAACAAACTACGTTATCATTACTACTCTAAATGATTACCAGCAATTAGTTACATCTTTCAGCAGGGCTCCCTCTGCACAATTAGCGATGGCAGAAACGGATTGATTATTCACAGCCCGGGTGGGACTCGAGCAGGGAAACACTCAGACCCCCCATTCAGAATAATTATATCTGCGATCAGGCAGCACTTAAAGAGACAGTACATGGAGGCTTTAAAGGTGCTCACCGGCAACAACATTTAAACGGCTATAGTGCCGAACACCAACCGAGCAGCGAGCATTTAAGCAAGCTCATGGAAGACTTCAGGAACCCCCATTTGTAGGGGGGATTACACCCTTCCCTGCCTGGAGAAAACTTGGCATCCGCGTCAAGTGGGTACCATCACAATAATTGCAACTGCAAATTATACTACACATCCATACCATTTGCAGGCTAGACCTATAACTTCTAAGGCATCAGACAACATACTTAACACTTACTATATATATTCTCCACACTGTACACTACCACATCCATTTTAAATGACATTATGCATATTCCACAGAGGTAATTTACACATCACTATACAGATTCATGTAATAACCTCTTGCACATTGAACACTGTGAGAGGGGGCCCTTCCCTATCATCTAACCTAGGGCTGGATGGAACAGGGACACCATACCTAGAGGGCAGGACAATTAACCTGGAATTGTTACTTAGGCTCAGTTTGGGCTGTGAGCTTAGAGATACACATACCCCCTTATGGACCACATTGAGAGGCAAATCCACGGGCCTCCCAGGGGAATCATAGCTAAAGTGTACCACAGGCTTGACAGCACGGCCAGTCTTTCTGGGGGGAACAACCACAGTCTCTACTTTCAGCAACAGCCTTGGGGCTTTCCTCACTTGAGAGGGGTGCTTCCGCCTGGGCAGAAATGTCCAAAGTTGGAGCAATGTCAGCTCCTTGCTCAGTAGGCTCTGTTTCAGTCAGACTTTGCTAATTTTGATGACACTCTGGCACTGAAGGGGAATGGTCATCACACTCAAAATAGTCTTCAGGCTCTGGCACATCACCAGAATGGCTCATATCATCGGCCCCTTCCTCAGGCAAATCATACAGTTCCACCATACAGAGTGACTCGATATCGTCAGACATGACACTTTGCATTTCACTTCCAGGGAGCACTGGCTCCAAGGATGAAGCTAGGGGGTCATGCAGTCCAGAAGGCCCAGCTTCATCCCCACAATTGATCAGGGGGTTACCTCGAAACAGCTGACTCAGTTCATAAGAGGGGTAATAAGCATAGTTGTACTCACTGTCATCAGAAGTGGACTGACGGTCATTATCGTTCTGGGCTTGCTGTGGAGAAAACCTTAAGTCTGCAACCACTCGGGTAGGTTGGCTCTATCTGTTTTGCAGCAGCCTGAGTCACTGGTCCAGGGGGAACAATCTCAGGGGGTTCAGCTTCAATCATGACTTGGCCAACAGGCAATAAATGGTTACGGTGCATGGTCTTGCAGCTTTTGAGTTGTTCTCAGGCTGCACTTTGTACACGGGTAAATCATTCAACTTGCCTACTACTATATGGGGAAGATGGTGCCATCAGTCAGCAAATTTATGTTTACCATGCAGTCCCAAATTTCGCAACAACACGGTCTCCAGTTCGAAGCTCTTGGGCCTTTACGTTTTTATCATATCTTTCTTTATTGGCTAAGTTTCTCTTTTCAGCCACTGTCTGGGCTAGTTGATATGCGTGGTTCAATTGGGCCTTCAGTTTTTGTACATATTGTAGATAATTTTCAGCTTGAACCCCATTGGGAGAGACCCCGAAACAATGAACTGGCAGCTGAACCTCTCTCCCAAACTCGAGGTGGTAGGGAGAGAACCTGGTAGCATATTTCTTGTACAATTTTAGGCGTGTACCAAGGTGCTAATCTGCTGGCTCCATTTATGCTTGTCTTTTGGGTGAAGAGTGCCCAGCATGTCCAGCAGGGTGTGATTAAAGCGTTCTGGTTGTGGGTCCCCCTGCATGTGATAAGGGGTGGTTCTTGACTTCTGCACCCCCCGTAGGGAGAGCATTTCTTTGATTAAGCGACTCTCAAAGTCTCTGCCTTGAATAGAATGAATTCTCTGGGGGGCCCTGTAGTGGACAAAGAAAATTTCCACTAGCACCTTGGCTCTAGCATCTTCTGCTCTTTGGTGGGGAAGGCTTGACATACCTTGTAAAATGGTCCGTAATCACCAACACATCACCAATGTTTCACTGATCGGGCTTCAAACTCAAAAAGTCTATACACACTAATTCCATGGGGGTGCTGGTGGTAATGTTGACAAGGGAGGCAGCCCTCTGGGGCAGGGCCTTTCTCTGCAGGCAGCGACTACAAGTCCTTACATGATGCTCAACATCGGACCCCATCTTTGGCCAGTAGAATCGAGATTGCACTAGGTCAAGGGTTCGGTCAATACCGAGGTGGCCCACATGATTGTGGAGTGACCTCAGCACCAAGTCTCTGAAAGCTGTGGGCAAGACCAATTGTTGCTTGTCTACTTGGTCTCTCCTATCCACTGTCTCTCTATACAGCAACTGATTAATCAGCTTCAATTTAGAACTTTCTTTGAACAGTAAAGCAGTTCGCAAATCAGAGGAGCGCAATTTGGACACATCTTTCCCGGCATGGAGGGCTTCAATGGTTGACCGAATCATAGGATCTTGGGACTGAGTCCACTGAACGCTGTCATTATCATATTGAGGTAGTGCACTAATATCTAGAGTGGAGAAGTGACAGTATGCAGTTAGTATGCAGGTGTCAGAGGGGCCCAAACAGTCTACTAAGCAATCCATGGTGTCCGTAGACATCTGTTCATCTTTATCAAAATTTTGACACAGTGCTCGAATCTCAGGTTCGGACAGCCGAACCCAATCACCATTGGAAGTGGGCCTTTGGCATAGGGCATCAGCATCTATGTGATTCAGGCCTGATCTGTATTCAACAGCATAATCATAGGTAGACAACGCAGAAAGCCACTGATGCCCAGTGGCGTCTAGCTTAGCTGAAGTCTGCGCATACAGTAGGTCAATAGATTATTGTCAGTCTTTACCAGTATTTTTGCCCCATACAAATATTCATGGAACTGGTCAACGATGGCCCACTTTAACGCCAGGAACTCCAGTTTATGCACAGGGTAGTTTTCTTCTGATGGGGTCAGAGTTCTACTAGCAAAGGCCATTGGTCTCAAACTATTCTCATGTTCTTGATACAGTACAGCCCTCAAACCTTGTAAGCTAGCATCGGTATGCAACACATAGGGTCTAGTAGGGTCAGCATAGGCGAGGATGGGAGAATGGGTGAGCTGATATATTATTTCATGGAAAGCAGCTTCACAGTCGGGTGTCCAGCAGGACCCAAAAGTTCACCAGTGGGAGTATACTCTTTCTCTGTTCGAAGGCCCCTTCTTGTATTTATGGTTCGTGGGAGGGGTAACCTTGGTAAGATTAAGGAGGTGAATCACCCTAGAGTAGTCCTTTATGAACTGCGGTAGTAGCCACAGAATCCTAGGAAGCCTGTAATTCTTTCAGATTGTGGGGCTGGGGCCAAGTAGTCAAAGCCTCAACTTTACTGGGGTCAGTCTCTATTCCTTAGTGTATACTATGTGCCCACATACTTCACGGAGGTCTGGAAAACTGGCATTTATCTATGGACAGCTTGAGGCCAAGTCTTCCAGTCGGTCTAGGACTTTAAACAGTCTGTTCTCATGCTCCTCCAAAGTGCTGCCAAACACAACAACATCATCCAATTACACCAGGCATTCCAGTAGCTTCATATCCCCCACTGCACATTCCATCAGCCGCTGAAAGGTGGCAGGGGCACCAGATATCCCCTGTGGCATTCTTAAAAATTCGGAGAACCACAGGGAACAAATGAAAGCAGTCTTCACATGGTCCTCCGGGGCCATTAGAATTTGGTAGTATCCACTCAGAAGATCCAAACGAAAACCACTTGCTTCCATTTATACAATCCAGAGCATCTTATATGCGGGCATGGTGTATTGGTTGGGGATAGTCCGCCGGTTCAAGGTTCAATAATCAACACACATTCTTACAGCCCCACTTTTTTTTTCCCACACAACCACAATGGGTGAAGCATAGGGGCTTCTGGATTCTTGTATCACACCAGCCGCAAGCATTTCCTGCAGGTGTCTTCTCACATCATCTATGTCAGCTGGAGCTAGGCGTTGAGACCCCTCTCGAAATGGCCATTCGTGTAAGCGTATATGATGCTCCGCACCCTGGACACATCCCACGTCCCATTCCTTTAAGAAAAATACTTGGTCTTTCTGGGCAAGTTTCTTGCATATTTTATTCTTCCATTCAGCTGGCAACGGGGAGTCACCAAAGTCAAACAAGTCTGGGGTCACTCTCTTTCTCACCAGGGTGCTTGTTGCTGGGCAATACTGCAGTGTCTGCACAGTGTACCATAGCTAGGGTGCACCCTCTGTTCACCCGGATCTCCCGATATGACACATTGTGAATCTGGACCATCACTCGTCATGCATAGGCATGAGCACGAGCTGGTAAGATGCTGGGCCTGACCAACAATCCTTCTGGCAATTTTCCATTGCCTGGCACATCCAGCATTAGTATCCCATTCTTGACAACTCTCCATAAGCAGACCTCCCCTTGTAGATTACACTGGGCATTGGGGGCTAGCACCATCGAGTCGGGATCCTTTTACCACACAATCCCTACCAGTTCATCCTGATCCACTGCCTCGGTCTTCTGGTACAACTCATAGGCCCTCTTAATCAGAGCCAGAATTCTCAGGGCCCTCTCAGTCTGGTGCCCCTGTTTCTCATAGCAGAGCTGTGCCAGTCTTCCAAACATATGAGCATTGGTCCCAATTAGCAGGGGAACCCCATCATACAGTCCAGTAGGTGGACACACTAAGGCCAGGGTCTCAACTGGCTCCACCACTCCAGCCACCAACCAGATCCGAATATACCCGGAGTATGGATATGACTTCTCACTCAGTCCCCAGACATGCAGGCCTTCCAAGGGTTGTAGGGGCACATCAGGCAGGTGCTTCCTGTGCCAGTCTTGAAACATGATAGTCACTTGAGACCCACTGTCAAGCATGGCTCTGGTGGACACACCATTCACTTTACTGTAGTTTCCATTGAAGGGCCACCTCGGACCATTCAGGGGGACAGCAGAGGCCTGGACAGATGATTTAGCCACAAAGAAATTTGAGTTAGGGTTTCTCAAACCCTCACTGCAGTCATTTTGTGCACGCCTTGACCACCGATTCATTTTCCAAAGCTCTCCTTGAAGCCGGCTCACCACTTTCTCCAAGTCCTTCTGAGACCAACATCCCCTCTTTATATGGCCATCCTTTCCACAGTTGTGACAAATGATAGGCTCCTGGGGCATCCTTGGAGAGAACATTGCATGAGGAACTGAAGTATTAGCAAGGGCTCGGGGTCCAGTATCTGCTGGCAGCGGTGAGAGGGGTGCAATGTGTCGCAATAGTTCCTTTAGGGTAGCAGTCAATTCTTTGATTTCAGCCTGGAAGCTATCCCAGTTATAGGATGCCTGTGGATGCACCCCCACCCCCGTGGCAGTCACAGCTGGAGAGGGACCAGAATCTTGTTCTGCAGGGGAAACCCTTGCAGGGGCATCCGCCTTCAACTCTCAGACCTCCTTAAGTAGTTAGTCTTTCCAAAACTGGGCCCAGGGCAGGAAATCCTTTGACTTCTCAGAGTGCTCACTAGGTGCCGACCTTTGCCCCTGAACCTTACTTGGCAGATCACTCTCGGTCACTCGTGCAGTAGCAGCAGACATTGGTGCAATTTCCCCATGTGGTCGCCTTTGCTCAACCCCCCCAAATTTCTTTCATTAGCTCGTCATAGGAGGGGGGCCTTGTCAGTCGGTTGGTGAGGCGCAACTGAAGCAATAACAATTATGAAAATGGAGCAGATTTAAGGATCTGGTCCAGCCTGGTTCGATCTCATTCATTTGATGGCAAATTACCTTTTCTGAGGCACTCTTGCAGCAGCTTTTCAAGCTGAGGTACATACACAGACAATGGTTCTCCTGAGTACTGCTGGGCATTTCTTACTCTTCACCACAGGTCCTCATCTGAATCTGGACTCCTATACATGTTCTCCAATGCTTCAAGATAGTCCTGTGCAGTTGCTTCTGGGTTATTGGCCCGCTTGGCATGGATGGTAGCCAGAGCAGGATCTCGGAGGCTCTTACTCAACCTCTTTCATTTCTCTGCTTCTGAACATTGCCATTCAAGTACTAGGGGAGCAACATAGTCTATCCAGGTCTCCCAGTCATCCTCCCCCGGGCCATGGAGAGGGTGCCCGAGAAAATTCTCAACCTTCAGTAGGAGTCATGACTAATGGCAGGTACAGATGTAGGAACCAGCATTGGCACGGGCACAGAAGGTGGGGCAGTAACAGGTGTGGGAGGGGAGGGGTGTGGGGAAGGCACACCCAGGTGGCAGGAATAGTTTCTTAAAGTCCCCACGTTTTCCCTTCCTCCAGCAACAACTTAGCAAATTTCTCCTCAAAAGTCTGATAGTGGGGGGGGGGGAAGAGACTCATCCTCCCTGGGGTCTTTACTGTCTCTAGTTATCACTCTCCAGGAGGCTGGGGCCCCTTCTGGGGCAACAGTCCGTGGCACTTTGGAACTGTCCACTGGGTCACTACACTCTACTAAGGCCATGAAAGTTTGGGCGGTCAAATCAGCCTGTCGCCCCACCACCACAGCATTTGTTAAACATTCATCCTTGGAAAGTACTCCTTCTACAACATCTTTACCAATGTTCAGGGGAATATCCAATACAAGCAGGGCATTGTGGGGGTCAATCTCCTGCCCAGTACACCACCTCACCAACTGGTGTACAGCCACTTCTGTAGGGGTAGCCATTTATTTTTAACAATGATTCATAATTTTGGCCACTAGGGGATGCTAATCCCAATGATGCCTCCAAGATGTAACCCCAGATGGTGCTATCCCAAGGACTACTACCCCTGCCTGCTTGGCGAATAACAGGTTAAGGGGCCTAGGTTCTGTAATGGGTGCCTCCACCCGAAGGTCAGGGTTGATAGTGGTCAAACTAGCCTGGGCACAGCCCCTCGGGACACTGTACCCCCCTCGTTTCCCACTAGTGGCCAAAATAGTACAAGACTCACTGTCACAATACCCCTGATACACTTTGCAAGTACCCACACTGGTTGCACTTACCGCCAGGGCTAGCTCCTCTGGTTCGACCCTGGGGACGCCCTGTAAAACAAGGTTAAATAGAGCAGACAGCAACAGTACAGTACTTTTAACACAAACTGGAACCTCAGTCAGTTTAAGTGCAGAAAAAAGTAAGATCCGATTTATTCAGGGGACATAAACAAATTAAGGGGCATAATCAGGGTGATTGGCTTACCAGCTACATTAAACAAACAGTTATGCATGCAGTTCAGAACCGTAACACCGTCACTCTCTGGGTACCCAGGTGAAGGAAAAGGGGCTAGCCAGGTCTGTTGCCCGGGATAGGCCGGCGTCTCAGCTGGTTGGGGCCCTGTGATGGAAAAACAACATGCACACACAATTTGTAATCCAGAGCCAGATGGTTCAGTTCTTGAAGAAAAGGAAATAACAGAGGAATCAGATTGCACACTTTGATTTAATAGGTGCAGGGAGCTACCCTGATATTTACTCACGGTACCCAAGACTGGACACAGGATGGCCGAAATGGAAATGGAGACTGCTGACAAGTAATCTGGATGGCCAGGGGAAAAACAGGACCCACACAGTGCAGCAAGGCATCATTCCTGTTTAGGCATGAAGTGGAAGGCTGATTCCCGGGCAGGTCTCGCGTTGATGGCTCTTCTCAGTGCAGCAGGGTAGTCTGGCAGGGCCCTTGTGGCAAGGCCCAGCCACATGGAATCAACTGCGGATTCAGTCCGCTTGTGCAGGCTACAGATTTTAGCAAGCAGTCCACAGTTCACATAGTGGGGAAATACAGCACGATCCACTGTATTCAAACAGCACATTTATATGTAAAAGGTTCTAGCAATACAAGGCACACTGCTCCCCGGTCCCAATCGCAAAGTCAGTGCTCTAACCGAAACTCAGAAATAGCTGGAGTTCCTGACAGGCTGATCGCATTCAGCAAAATCTTAGGTCTTCTACAGGTTGAGTCTGGTCCCACTTCGGTGGCTTCTTTGTCCTCACAAGGTCAGATTTAGTCCAAAAATAAACCTCTTTTCCCTCTCGGGGCAGAAAACAGGCAAGTAGGCCAGAAGTCAGGCCTTCCACAATTCTCCCACACAAACTACTGCGCACAACGGCTGCTCGAGCTAAAAGAACTGTTGCTCTCTCAGCTTCCAACTTAGATCTGGCTTGCCAGCAGACAGCTCAGGGGATTTCTCTTAGATCCAAAAGGTTTGATTGGTCGGTTCTGCTGTCAGTTACATGTTCCCCCTGTTGGTGCAAAAAGGCGCCAACAGTCCAAAACTACAATTCCCAGAGTCTAGCTCCACATATCCCCTTCAGTTGCAGGCTTCATTTTAGAGTCAACAATTTCATAACATAGGATAAACTCCACTCATACAAAGTATTCTCATTTAGCTTGAAAGCAACTCTTTATTTTTCAAAATTTACACCAAAAATTCTGAGCAACAGTTTCGTAGCCAAAACGCCACTTCTTCAGGCCCTCATATACAGTGTTGTTTTTCTAAATAAAACATTCAAATACATAAATGTAAGTGAACAACAAACATTAAAAACTGTATTTCAAACACTCCAACAAATATACCACCACCTAATTATACAAATATTATATACATTATTCAAAATATTCACAATTATAATCAATATATACACACAATGAGACATACTTGCACTTTATTTAAACTATTCCTTAATAGATTACAGTACTTTATGAAAAATGTATGAATCGCTAACATACCTGATTCTCCTGTTAATTTACTTGATATTTCAATTTAATACTCCATATGAATCCATTTAAATGCAACCTGAAAGCAACATCATATGAATTTCCAATCAGTCTCCTTTCCACCAAATAGGAACCTTTTTTACATTTCTAATAATTCCTTTTAAATTTATCCCATTAACTTACTTTAAAACTCTTTGCTTCAGATAACAAAAATCATTTCCTTTATTTACTTCAACCATAAAATATTGTTAAAATATCCCTACCTTCATATAATGTATATTAGTTTCACCACAGGAAGATCTTTATGCCTCCACTAGCACTTCGCACTTCACATTTCATTGTGTTCCTCTAAATATATAAAATGAAGCACATTTTAGCCCATCTCTTAAACACGTTTTTTATTTGTTATTACTGACAAATCTACTATTTGCCATCATTTCCTTTCTATAACTCACCTTGCTACTCTTTAGTCTTTGACTCATGCCATTCTATTTTCCTTTGGAGAGTGAAACAGATGCTCTCAGTTTGCACTCTTTTATACTGGTCCAGTCTGCAATAATGACTTACATCATAAGGGCTTCTAAATTATCTCTCCCTTAATCATCTATCACATGATGTTCCAAATTTGCTAATTTTTTTAATAGCCCTATTAAGATGCAGTGCTTTTAACAATGGAGCTAATTAAAAACCAAGACTTATGTCATAGAAGCTCCTAAATGAGCTTTCCTTAAAGCACCTGCCAAATTTACACATTTTCATAATAGCACAATTAAAAATTAGGGCTTTTACAATGGGGCTAATTAAGAGTCAAGGCTTATGTCATAGCAACTCCTACATGAGCTTTCCTTTAGACATCTACCACACTATTAAATGACTTCATACTAATAGCTATTATTTCATAGGATAGTGGAACTCTACAGCACACATATCTCTACTCTCAAGGCTCTGGGTTCAATTCCCCCCACCAACTCCAAATACACTTTCTCCTCAGTTTGACTAATATATACTGTATCTTATTTACCTTCCTAAAAATTTGCTTATATTTCATTTGTAAAATGAAGCAGGAGCTCTCATGTTCTTGTTTTTATTTTTTTTATAGAAAAGTTTTACAGTTCAAATAATATGAATCTAATTTTACATCACAAATGGACATGCCTGATGTATTGTATGTACCAATTTATCCCTTATAGTCTTATTTCTTTTTGATGTAATCAATGGCCTTTCAACAAGCCTTTGTTTTGCATTTCTCCTGCCCATAAAATATACCAATTTTCTTGTATAATTTTTTTCTGTTTTCTCAAATGACTATAAGCTGTTGAGAATACTATTCTATTTTCATTTCTATCCTCTCTCATTTGGAGTGCTTCCCTTGTGTTATTTCTGCCACTTCATTTCTAGCTTTCACTATATTGTCTATCCTATATCCTCTCCTTTGAAATCTCCCTGTCATCCTCTCAACTTCTTACTCATATTCATCATCTTGACTATTATTTCTCCTTGCTCTCAAAAACTGTGATTTCGCATACTTTCATCAATGTCTTATCATTTGTTGTTTCTATCCAAGCTTTATCCTTATTTAATAATCCTAAAACTTGTGCTTGCTCTTCCTGTAAATTGATAAGTTAGCAAAGTTCCTCAGCTGTTTGTTGAATTCTTGAAAAGGTTCTCTATGGAACCCAGTCTAAAACCAAGTTTCATTTTTGGAGTTAATGATATTTAAGGGAGAAAATAAATTGGAGACTAAACTTTATCATAAGGAGACAGATAGAAATACAATTCTACATTTTCAGAGCTATCATAATCCTAAGTTAAAAGAAAGTATAAAGAAATCACAGTTTTTGAGAGCAAGGAGGAATAATAGGAATAATTTGTTGGAGTGTTTGAAATAATGAAGTTTTAAAGTTTGTTGTTCATTTACATTTATGTATTTGAATATTTTATTTAGAAAACACTGTATATGGGGCCTGAAGAAGTGGCTTTTACTAAACTGTTGCCCAGAATTTTTGTGAATTTTGAAAAATAAAGAGCTGCTTTCAAGCTAAATAAGAATACTTTGCATGAGTGGAGTTTATCCTACGTTATGAAATTGTTGTTTCATTGAATGTTGCCATATAGGATGACCCAATTATGTAAGTTTTAAGATATAAGAAAGGCAATCTAAACCAATATTTAGTGGATAAAGTCCATTTTAGAGTCCCAAATACTGATTTGTCCAATTCGGCAGTTCGAGACCAAAATGGTGGGGCTAAACAGAACAGTTCTTGCTGCAAAGAAGGCAGGTTAGAACAAACTACGTTATCATTGC
Organism: Neoceratodus forsteri; assembly: GCA_016271365.2. Classification (NCBI taxonomy): domain Eukaryota; kingdom Metazoa; phylum Chordata; order Ceratodontiformes; family Ceratodontidae; genus Neoceratodus; species Neoceratodus forsteri. The sequence goes on along the minus strand of CM057456.1, from coordinate 332,271,895 downwards.
TACTCTAAATGATTACCAGCAATTAGTTACATCTTTCAGCAGGGCTCCCTCTGCACAATTAGCGATGGCAGAAACGGAGCGATTATTCAGCAGCCCGGGTGGGATTCAAGTAGGGAAATACTCAGACCCCCCATTCAGATTAATTATATCTGCGATCAGGCAGCACTTAAAGAGACAGTACATGGAGGCTTTAAATGCGCTCACTGGCAACATTTAAACCGCTATAGCACTGAACACCAACCGGGCAGCCAGCATTTAAGCAAGCTCATGGAAGACTTTTTCGGAACCCCATTTGTAGGGGGTTACATTTACCTTTCTGACTAATCCTTCCTCAGTCTGAAGTTTGACTCAGTAGTCAGTTTGAGTTTGGAGTTCAAGTAGTTTGGTCAGTGCGCTGCCAGTGGGCAGCTCGATCACCAGAAGGGAGATCCCCCTCTTTCCTTTCTTGCCCTAGCTCATGAGTGAAATGGTCTGGATGCTGGGATGTAGCAGCTGCCATATTCTGTGATGCCCCAAAGGGGGATGAAATCTTTCAGAATTGTATTTGGGGCTGTTAACAGTGAGTAGTTGTTGGGGCAATCCCCACATCTGTAAAGATGTAGATTAAAAGTGCTGCCCAGAACTGTTTGGCTCAATCCAAGCCCTTCAGTCATGGACATTGTAACATGTTGGAATCTGTTACCTCAGGACTGTAAAGCAGGTTAGCCCTTCAGTTTAGGGGTGCCTGGTAGGCTGCAGGATAGTGTCTTCAAGTGTTACTGTGGGATAACTTCAATGGAGCTGGACCCTCACAGCTTTGAAATGTAAAGTGTTTTCTTAGAACTAACGTGGGACTGCTAAAAGCCATTTAGTGCCTTCAGGTTCTTTGATCTTGTAGTGAATTCAGATATTGCCTGGTCTTTGGCTGGAGCCAAGCTGAGAGAGTGTCGGTCCAGTTTCAGGGGGACACCTTGATCACAAAATGTTTTGGGGAGTTAGGCGCTGCCCTCCCTCCTGATTCGGGACCATATGCCCATGGAGTAACTCTCCTTTTATATGGGATCTAATTGCCTACAGTGTTCTGAAATGTTGGGGACTCGGGTGCCCAGTTCATTGCCCAGAAGAGAGGATGGCAGTTTGAAATATTTGTACTGGTAGTAACTTCTACAGCCTGTGAATTTCTGTGTACAATTACCCTGCACATGCAAGAAACCCTTGTGGCACCATCAAGTTTCTGACTGACAGCTGCCAGAATAAAGCCATACTGCATAACTCTATGCCTTTTGTGGACATTCCATCTGTGTGTGACCTGAGTGACTTTTTTGGGGCTCCCTCAGACATGTGTGACCCACCATTGCCAAGGTGTTATCCCACAGGACTTGGTAAAATAGAAATATTATTTTGTACCCTCCCCCAACTTCCTAGATAATGAGCCAGGTGTTGCCCTAATGCCAAGAGTAATACTGGGCTTTAATTGTTGCCCAAGGGGTGTAGGTGTTACAGTTGAAAGTTGTGTTTTATCTTTATCTGTATCTTTACATTTACATGTCTGCTTTCATTTAATTTGTATTGTTTTAAAATTTAAAATCTGCATAAACTTTGGTAGCCTTTTTAGCTAGATTCAATAGCCACTATTCCACTCTGGCTATAGAAACATATCTGACAGCTGCCTGGATGGAAGGTGACTGTAGAGCTTTTCAAACACCTGTTCTAAATTCTGAGTTCTGTTCTTGCAATAGGGTCTGTCTCTGGGGTATATATCCCTATGGAGACTGATGCATACAACAAAACTGTAGTGAGGGATCCCTGAGAAGAAATAACATTACTATGGTGAGTATTTTTTAATTATGGATCCTTTGTACTGCTTTTCTGCAAGTTGCCTGTTTGGCATGCTAACTCGAGTGTAATAAGAGCCCCAGTCCCTTGGGTCAGACTTGGTACTTGATGGAGATATAACCTGCACTGCATGGAGTCCTAATGGGGCAATACACTTGTCTGCACTTTGTCCTTCTCAGTATATATCTGATCAAATGTACATGCGTGTTTAAAAGATGATGGCTTTTCTGGTAAAGCCTCATCAGCCTGCCTTGCAAAAGGAAGCATATACCCATGATGCCTTGCACCAGGACTGAGACTGTTGAGTGTGTGTGGCATGCTAATCAACTCCATGCCCCACAAATCGGGGCAGGAGACCAAAATCAGTGACACAGCTTACAAAATGGCAATATCAGCCTAAGAAGCTGTTGCAGTAATACGTAGCATAGTGATAAAAACATTTTCCGAAGGACAACTGATTACTAATACTGATGTCTGACATCAGTCTATGATTCCAATCCCTGATTCTTCTGCGTCAAAACATGCCAGATTTAGAATGTACGAAGAAATGTTTGAGTCACGGTCAGGACATTACTGAAAATCAGGGACAGTTGAAAGGCATGGTGTGTGGTTTGGAGAGATGCTCAAGAAACAAACAATTTGAATATTTCTTCTCTCCTGACATTCTTAATTACTGTATACAAATGATTTTGTAACATGTTCCGATAATGACATTTTTTAACATATTGGAAATGGGGTCCAACTCAATAGTCTTTATGATTTTGCATCTGAAATAAAACTTGAAACTTGATCCTTTTTATGGATCCTATAAATGGGTCTCCCAATAGAAGCAGCAGAAAAAGACGTTTTTAAAGTCTTTTTCTTCTAGTTCTGTGGGTCTCCCTGCATCCTGCCTTTTTGGTGAGTGTGCAAATATACACTTGTATTGCTCTAATCTGAGGACCTCTTGTGGCAAATTCTAGACATTGCAGCCTATTGTTAACTACTGATCTTGAGAGAGCTTGATTTTGGTTTTACTGTTGAAGTTAACGGATGCGCGTCCCAAAATAGGATGTCATATTTTAGTGTAGGAAATTTGACTGGTATGTACAGTTGTAAACCAAAACTGTGCATTACCTACTTTTTCTCTTTTTAAGGGCTCACTGGAAAGTGACATTACTACTTTTGATGCAGCCCAGATTTTTTAACTTGGTACCTGATATGTGACTTCTGCATCACTATATAAAGGAACTATAGTGGCTAAAGAATCAGTAATCAGACGAGTCAGTGTGCCATCTTGTGGTGAATGTGGAGATTGCAACATGCAAAGGACAAGAATTACTCTTAACAGGTTGGCTAACAGGGAATTTGCCTTTAGATGAATGGTTAGAGCAGTTGCCTGTGAGACCAGAGGTGTACAAGAATTGATCCCAGAGCTCAGCACTTACTCATTAAAACTTGGTAATTCAGTTTACAGAAAGTGTGCCCACCCTAGAGCTGGGAAGAGGACATTACAGGACCATATCTTCAAATGTTCGTATGTTTATGAACAAGGGCACCTAATCCTGTTTATGAACAAGGGCACATAATCCCATAATCCATTTGTTTCAGTGGCAACACTGATGTAGCATAGCCTGGGTTTACTTTAATTTACCACACTTTTTTATGTCAGAAGTTGGAACTGTGATGTTTGTTTTAACTGTATACAAATGATTTTGATAGGGTCAAACTGATTCAAATGCTGTTAATTTCTTATGCCTTCATTTAAAAAAAAAAAAGAACTGTACTCTTGGCACTCAAGGAGTTTGATTCGTTTCCAGTCTGTCATTTCCACTTTAGAAAAGCCATGGCATCAGAAACCCCGTTTAGTTTATACTGAAGTAAACATTATCAAACTAAGGGTCCTTGAGGTCAGAAAAAATAAATACAGAACACAACATTTTTAAACACTCTTTTTTTTAACAGACAAACAAGGAAAACAAAAGCCAAGTGTGAAAGTAAGTCCTGTAGGCCACTGTGAACAGTCCTCGAAGCCAAGATGCAATCTCTGGGCCAAATGCCTTTCTCAGCTGGTGTTTATTTTAGTGTGTCTCAACCTACCAAAACAAAAACTTGTTCATCAAAACAAAATGGGTGCAATGATAGAGCAAGACACACTACTGTGGGGGTGACCTGGGTTTGGGGCTGGACTGGAGTCTGCATCCAGGCAGTCTGAGCAGAGGAAATGCTACCAGGGGCAGGGACTCTATCCCGACTGGGAGGCATTGCAGCCTGCCACCACAGTGACCCTTGTGAAGGACCATGATATGTGTTTCCTAGGCAAGTAACAGGGCTAGAGCAGCATCAGTGGGAGGTGGACGGGCCAAAAGCACACTCACAAGCACTGCAATCCCTCCATGATGAGTTTAGCAGGGTAGAAAATCCCACAAAGCCCATACAATTAAGTACTTGTACAGATTAAACACAACAGTGGTTCACTGAATCTGAAAGTAGGTTTGCAGTAACACTTGATACAGTTGAAATTAGACTTATGGGGTAGACAAAACATTAGGCTGTATGGTAGTTGTATGAGTCGTGAATAGTTTGAATGTTGTGGCTGGTATTGTAAATGTTATATTTATTTGTATGGTATGTTTTTAGTTAGTTAGAATATGCTTTGCATTAGTTAGAGTCTGAATGAGGTGATTGTGTGAAGGGTGTTAGATGGTTTAATATTATTTTTTGCTTTGGTGAGTTGTCTGGGTTTTGTTTTGTTTATCGGTTAGTTTTTTTAATTTGAAATTTTTTTTATTTTAGACTAGCATTGGTGTGCTGTTCGATCTAAAATTTCCACCTTGAATTATCCCACATGTTAAGAGTTCCTCATGTCTAGGATTATATGGGGTTCTGTCTCCCAAGACCAAAATGTATTGTTCAATGTAGTGTAATTAATCCAGTCATTACTTGGTACCCTGTAATCAGTGTTTTCAATGTATCATTCCTTCTACCTGTATATGATGTACTCTCCATTCAATTGTTATGCATTTAATTAATCCTAGATCACCCCTGAAAAAGGGACCCATGGTTCCAGTGGGCTTACCCTGTTATCAAAATGAAATAAATCAATAAATAAAATAAATACGGCACATCTAGATAGAGCCCTGTTAGCCCCCCCTGCAGACATTCTCAGATGCTGCAGGTGACTGGGAATCCTCAGGAGGCAGAGCACTATCCACAGAGGAGGGGTCCTGAGTATAATGATCGGGGGGTCGATTGGGTTGGTGAGGACCAGGAGGCATCCAGAGAAGTTGTGGAATCAGGACTAGGGACCATCATGCCTGGTTCCCCTCCCTAAGGCTCCACTTAATGATAACAAGCAGGAAGTAATTAGTCCAGCCAGCTCTGCTCCTCCACTACGGGGCCATGCTTTGTAATGCAAGGTCACTAAGGAATAAAACAATGGTGATGAATTATTTCATTGCCAATACCTTGGCTGACCTTGTTTGCATCCCTGAGACCGGGCAGGGGGATGACTCCGGCCCTGTGTTGGAGGAATCCATTCTGCCTGGTTACTCAGTGGTGCATAGCCTGAGGTGGGACTGTGGGGGGCCGGGGAGTGCAGGGTAGCCATTTGTTTGAAATCCACCTTGGGACTCATCACATACCCCATGGGCACCTTCAAGTCTTTTGAGTGTGTGGCTATTGGATGTGTTCTAGGTGTTCATTGCAAAATCATTCTAATATACCATCCATGAGGATGGTGGAGTGATTTTATGCAGAAGCTAGCGGATTTCAAGTTCGAGTAGTTGCTGAATGCTCCCAGACTTCTGGTGCTGGGTGACTTAAACACCTGAATCGACTGTGAAACCTCACCCCTTGGTCAAGAGCTCCTCCAGTTGATGACCTCACTAGGACTAACACAGTCTTTTACCTCTGGTACGCATCAACATGGACACACTCTTGATCTGGTCTTCTCATTGGGTCTTGACATAAATGCAGTCAGGGTAGAGCTGGTCTTTTAGTCAGATCATCACACCGTGTCGCTCTTTTGTGGGGCCTCCTGTTTGGTTACTCCCATGTGGAGATGATCCAATAGTCTGATAATCTGGAGCCTCGTGAACTCCTGGAAGTACTGGGAGTCTCAGGGATCATGCTTGCTTGTGCACAGCGATCTGAGAATGGTGTGGAACATTACAACACTGTTCTTAAGCTGCCTTACATTTCTTAGCACCTTACAGTGTCCATCCCTTGACATCCCATCACAGTTCTCTCTGGCACTGTAATGAGCTGCGCTGGTTTAAGACCAAGGGACCGAAGTTACAGCGCTCTGTAGGTCTCGGTCAGTGAATGACTGATTGACTTTGAGGAAATGGGCAATCACCCTGAAAATCACAAAGTTCCTGTCATGGATGATTGTTCTAGAAAGAAATCATCCAGCTCAGCTCTTTTTCACCATGGACAGGCTGATAAATCCACCCTGTCTGCAACCTGCTCTAGTTTTTTCCACTGAAAAGTGTGAGTAGTTTGGAAATTTCTTCTCTGACAAAGTGTCGTCCATTAGATCGGGCATCTCCTCAAGTGCATGTCATGGGTCAGTGATGGTCAGCCAGTGAGGGACATTGCTGATCTCCTACCTGGAATGAGTTTCGAACAGATAGTGAGGAGGCAGTGCTCCAGGTGACTTCGGTATGTGCCCCACCTGCTGTATGCTGGATCCTGGGCCTACCTGACTGGTTTTAGGCTGTCTGGAGGCCTTGGGACCAGTTATTTCCCAGATTGTTTGGGTATTCCTTGAGGGAGGGTGTCTTCCCATTTGCCCTGAAAAGGGCAAAAGTAGACCCCTTCTGAGAAAAACATCCCTGGACCCTGATGTTCTGGGGAATTACAGACCTGCCTCTAATCCCCCCTTTTTGGGGGAAGTTATTGAGAACGTGGTGGTGGTGGTGGAGGAAACTGTTGTTCACCCAAATAATTTTAACATCTATGAATCTCTCCAGTCGGGCTTTTGGTCTCGCCACAGTAGAGTCTGCGCTAATCAGGGTGACAAATGATCTCCTTATAGTGAGTGATCGAGGACTTTGTTCCATCTTGGTCCTCTTATATTTCTCATCAGCCTTTGACACAGTTGATCATGGGCTGCTGTTAGATCGCCTGAGGAACTACTGTGCTGGTTTACATCCTACATAACTGGGAAAACACAGGAGGTAGCTCTTAGAGACTACATCTATAGAATTTCTATGCAAAGAGCTGTAGATCAAGTAGGGTTTGCAGTGATAATGTAGGTAGGGGAAAAATGGCAGACTGGGTGGGTCAAGCGGTCCTTATCTGCCATCAAATTCTGTGTTCCTATGTTTCTCTCTGTGGTGTTCTTTAAGGTGCAGTCCTTGCCCCCATGTTGTTTTCTGTATACATGCTGCCATTGGGCAAGATTATTTGATGATATGGTGCTGAATTTCACTGCAATGCAGATGACACTCAGCTATACCTGTCTGTCACTCCTGTTGGATCTCCAGCAGCATCAGTGTTGGGAGTTGTCTTGTCAAATAAAACGGCTAGAATACCTCCATCTGGCTATGTCTCAACCTGGGAAAGATGGCAGTCATAATTATTGAGCCAGGTAGGCAGGCCCCAGTGATGACAGGTAGTATGGCATTTCTTCCTTCGTTGAGTGGCCAACAACTTAGAGCTGTAAATGTGGTAAAGAATGTTGGGGTCATTACAGATTGCAAGAAATTGCTGGATCAACAGGTGTTGGTTGTGGTCTGACTTGGCTTTTATCATCTCCGTAACATCACCAAGATTAAACCACATCTAGCCTCTGTTGATCTAGCTACGATTGTTCATGCTTTTTAACCTCTAGGCTTGACTACTGCAACTCTCTATAGTTAGGGCTATCAGGAGGTTTCTGAGATGCCTGCAGGTGGTTCAGAATGCTGCTGCTCGATTGATTGTAGACTCCTGTTGAAGGGACCACATCACACCGGTTCTGCGTGCACTGCACTGGTTATCTATGCAGTGGTGCATCACTTTCAAGATATGCTTGACAACATTCAAGGTCTTACATGGTTTAGAACCAGACTACATACAAGATCTACCCAACTTGTTCTCTCGCCCGCTGATGCGGGCTTGTTTTCAGTCCCTGCTTCACATCCGTGTCAGTCTGGGGATAGGGTATTTTGTGTGGCAGCTACATGTCTAATCAGCATGCCTTCAAGACCTCCTTAAAAGTCTATTTGTTCATGGAAACATTCCCAGACAGTTTTTCGACATTTGTCTTTATGGATGTGTATTTCACAGTTATTTTATTTATTTAACACTGCTGTAATGTTGTTCTGGTTGTGAAGCACCCTGAGCCTTCGGGATAGGGCACTCTTGAAATAAAATTTGCCTTGCCTTGCCTTGTACCCAGTTAATATATGTCACTGAGCTTACTGCCAACAAAGCTAGTTTCTGTCTAAATGTCTCCAACAATACATTTTTAACTGTTCTCTTAGGAGCATTTGGGAGCCATTTTAAACAAAACAATTTCCCCTTTAATAGCTTCACAGTCCCTGCAAGAAGCATACAGTGACATATCCACCTAGGGGTTACATTAACATGGAATCAAAGAGGACACCCAAAAATTTAAATTTGGGACCTGTTTCGATTTCCACACCAAAGGTATCATAAATCAACAAAATTGAGTTTCTACTTAGAGATGCATTCAATCCAAATAACTTGGAGTTTGAGTTATAGGTGTATTTCATTGTTTTACCAGGAAAGACATAACTGTGCAGGTAATGGCTCATTACCAGATGTGTCGGGGATACAAACTAGTACAAAAGCAGTAGCAGCAATAAATTACTGCAAACAAAATAAGGTGCAAAAGTATAAACAGTACAGACATCCAAGTCAATATTCTGTTGGTTAATTAGGATCTGCAGCTTATCTGTTAGGTAGGAAAATGGGCAGACTAGGTGGGCCAAGCGGTCCTTATCTGCCGTCAAATTCTATACAAAAATGCAGAGTTTCCCACCAAAAGAGAAAGTAAGATGGTAGCAAGCCATCTCCTTAGTCAGATATGAACATTTGAGCCTCAGAAACAGTATTAGTAGATAAGTAATACATGTGGGGAGGGTCTAAAACATCGCTGCATAAACCTGCGCTGTGCAGTAAAATACTGTCATACTTGAGCCCTTTCATTACACTAAACATTTTTAATTTTTAAACAAATATCACAATGACCCCAAGTTCACAGCACGTTTTCATACATAAGACAGTCCTTAATAGATGCACTCACAGTAGACCCATATCTCAGTAGAGGCTATCTGCATAGTTGTCCAGTATGAAAAAAGAAAGGGCAGTGCAAGCCTTCCTGACCTGTAACATAAAGAAACACAGTGCTGTCATTCCTATGACCCTCCAGCCATCATGCAAGTACTGCATATTGCTTACCATGTTGTTTGTTTTTTGTGCATCTCTCTAAACTTCACACATACTCTGAATTTCGAAGCCTCAGCCCCAGTGCAAGGCATCATGGGTACACAACTCCTTGTGGCACTCAGGCTGACAAGGCTTAGACAGACCCAACACTGCCTTTCAAATAAGATCCAATACAGGCTAAGAATGGCAAACAACAGACACGTGTTCCGTCTTGTTGGGACTTCTCAGTGCAGTGCAGTCATTGTCTCAGCCAGGTACCAAGTCAAAACCTTAAGGAAATAAGGCATGTAATACACTCAGAGTGACTGCACTATACCATAGGATTGCTAGAGCTTTGTCTCTTCAGTGACATCACACTGATGGTCATTTTAGGGTTTCTTCATTTTTTTAAATATTACAAAACTGCAGTTCTAACCCCAGGAATCCCTCATGGTTTCACTCTATGCATCAGTCTTCACAGAGACAGATGCACTGGAGACAGACCCTTTTGTAATAATAGAACTTAGAATTTAAGAAAGGAGTTTGAAAACTTCTGCAGCCACCTTCCAGCCTGGCAGTTATCAGATTTGTTTCTCCGCTTGGGAGAAAGACTGCCCCGAGTATAGACTCCAGTTTGACTGGGTCCACAGTAGCTTAAATTATCTTAAAATATTATTAGAAAAATTAAGTGTTTATTGCTAGTTTCTACTACTCTAGGGTGTTTTTGTGTAAGACACAGGTACCTCTGGCTCACGTTTTGATTCTCAGGAACTGGAGATCTTTTTTTGGCTACCTCCTTTACTTTTTGATTATTTTTGGCTATTTTTTACACTTACCTTTTTTTTTTTCGCTTTCCCTCGCCGGAGCTCCGCATCATCAGTAGACACCTGGTACTGCCCTGCATCTCTGCCTTACCTTGAATCCCTGGAGGTTCCCCCAGGGAGACATAGTTATATTCCCCAGACAGGTATGGGGTGGGGCCCTTACATCCCGATATTTCTAGGTTTTCATCAGGTCCCCGGTGGTCAGGCAGGCAGGAGCTATCAGGGTCAGTACTGGTGCTCCGTCTTCTCATCGCTCTGGTGGTATTTGCCTTTTCCTTTCTGCATGGTTAGCCCTGATGTCAAGGCACTGATGTCCACCACGCAGCTCCCCCGGCCCCTCCCACTACCAGCAGGACTTGCTATACCTCGGGCTTCCGCCCGAGTCAGGCAACCGGGCCTTAATCCCGGAAGGCGCGCAGTCCCTGGAACACTCGAGCCTTCTCCCTCAGCTGGCCCTCCAATAACATGAGTCCGCTCCCAAACCCGGGTCGCTGACGTTGCAAGTGGAAATCCAATTGCTGCGCTGATGGGCCGTCACACTTACCTTATTTTGTCGAGTGTGTTTTTTTTTAGCCATGTTGCTCAGAAATGGAAGCACTTGTACCCTCCATTTCAGTCTGTGCCCTTTCACCTGAATTAATCACTTCCTATACAGGAAATTGTGATTTGACCTTTGGCACAGTTTCTCATGGTAAGAGACTTTTTTACCATTGGGATCTTACTTTTAGGTTTTTTTTTAAGCTTTTAAAACTGTTTTTAGGAATCATTTTCATTCATTACTAGGATCTCTTTAAATTGGCATAACAGAGAGTCATAGTACAGTCACAGGCTAAAAAGACTTTTTGAAAATTATTTTTCAGTTCTTAGCAAAGGCAGACTGCCAAGAGCATAAATTAAATTGCCTGTGTTTTCATATCACAACTTAATTTTTTTGTAAATTCTGTACTGTTTTGCTTCAAAACAATAAAATAAAAGGGCAAAAAAATTAGGCATCATTATAGGTTCTCAGTGTACCTCCTTGTTGCCAAAAACAGACTCTGAGGGAGTTCCTAATGACGGTGGAAAGCGCACATCACAGGGTTCTGTCGCCTCACGTACCATAGCAGCGACACAAATGTAAAGGGTGACAAGGAAAAAGATAAAGCTGCTCAGCCATCTGAAAGGCAGGGTAAAGATGGAGCAGACATCAGGGTGTCCGGAGGGGGGAACCCTGAATCCGTTGATGGAAAAAATATAAATAAGAGAGCCTCTGAGAAGACATTGGACATGGTGCCTGCCAAAAGAAATTTAAAGAATAAAAAATGTCACTGCCACTCCTCCCGAATGGAGAAAGCAGCAGACAGTTGATAAAGAAAAACAATTCCCTCATCAGAGGACATACCAAAAGTTGGCAATTTTTCCATGCCATCCATGCTATGTGAAATTTTGATAATATGAATGCCCCACCCCACCCCCAGCTCTGGTTCCAGCCTATCTGCCTGCAGAGGAGAAGAAGAATACTATGTACAAGAGGAGGAAGGTGATCCCATGGAATCAGAGGGTCTACCTGAGCTAGAGTTTGGCTCAGCTCTAGGGCATAATGAGGACTACACTTCATTTTCCTCATTTGTCAGATATGCTTGATACTCTAAACACTGACCCTCGGGAAACTGAGGAGGATGAAGAAGATTGCAAATTTATTGACATGTTAGGTATGGCTCCCTCATGGAGGTTGCTAGTCCCCATACACATGTTCCTTAAGAAGGCCATATCAAAAGTCATGACTGCTCCTACTTCAGCCATCGACAAAAAGGTTGATAGAAAATATCAGGTGCACAAACAGAAGGTAGAATACCTGTATTCCCACCCTAATCACCAAGGCGTAGTCCAGACTGCTACTTGTGAGAGAGCACAAGTCATGCTCTCTGCACAGATTCCAGAAAGGGACTCCAAAGGCCGGCCTCGTGGCGCTGAGGGTTGAGGTGCTGGACGCCACACCTTACACCACACCGGTGACCCAGGTTCGGGAATGAGCCCGGGGGGTCAGCCGGAGAGGAGAGGGATGGAGTGCCCAATGGCTGCTCTACTTCTCCAGGGGGGTTCTCTGCAGGCTTCTGCCGCAATACAGCCATCTGGGGTAGCCCAGTGGTAGGTGCGGTGAGTTGGAGTAGCAGTAAAGGCATTGGGTAGATGTCGGCAGGGTGCGGAGCAGGAGGCACGTCTCAGCATGCCTCCTAGCTCATTGTCCCCATTCCATGACGATGTCTAGAAAAAACAGGGAAAACACCCTCAGTTTCTCCTAGGTGATGACACCACCCTGCGCGTCTCTAGGGCTCGTAACGGCAGACCCCGCTGTACAGGGGGTCCATGACTCAGTATGCTGGTTCTGGGGAGGTAAGCAAGGAGGACCCCTCCTCACCCCACCTGGGGGGTTATCCAGGTTCCTAGGCTAGTGGATCCACAGGTACTCTAGGGGCAGACCGTGGCGAGACCAGAGGGGAGCGCAGCTAGTGGATGTCTGAGAGAGTGGAGAGAGGAGGTAGTAGGGGGATAAAAACAAGGTTAAAAAAAGGACTCCAAAAATTGGATGTTATGGTCAAGAAAGTTCATACTACAGCTTCCCTGCTGATTAGGCAGGCAGCTTATTCAACACATATAGAACAGTAGCAGAAAGCATTGTGGAACACAATTCTGGCACTTCCTGATAGAGCAGACAGTGATCTGGTGCAGGACTTGGTTGCCTCTATAAGATCAGTCCTAAGCGCCACTAAATTTCATGGTGCAGACACTAATGACATGACAGCTAGAGTTCTAGCTCATTCACTGTCCTTAAAGGAGAACTGCTTTAAATCTACAAGCCTGTGTTACTGTAGAAGCTGTGTTTCTAATACTAGTTCACATTCTGTTTTAGTTCTATTTGTACTGGCATTTTAATAGATTCACTGGGTGTTTCTGCTTTGTACTCTGGTGGGCAGTACTATTTTAGAAGTGTATGATGTACTTTATGTCCTTGTTACAGAACTTGCATTGTTTTCACAATGCATTCATGTTCTACTCTGCAACTCTGTGGTCCGAAGGGGACATAAACTACATCATACAGTTCTAAACTGGCACTTACCAGAAGTGTGTTAATCAGAAACACCCAGTGTGTTTACTAAAAGGCCAGTAAGGATGGAACAATAACAGAAAGGGATCAAATATACGAAAAAAGTATCTACTGGGAAAAATGACTTACAGGTTCAGTGCAGTTCTCCTTTAAGAAGATTCTCCTGATTAAGGACTACCATCCTTTCCCATGATACCCAATCCAAAGCCATGTATTTCCCCTTTGAAGGAAATTCACTTTTTGCTGACAAAATGGCAGAGTTTATACTCTATATGCCCCCAATGAGAATCAGCTGTAGAGGAGATACTTCAGGGGCAGGGCAGAAGCACAAAGCGTACTTGCTGCTGCATCTCCACCATCCAAGTCCCAGCCAAAGGCGAACCTCTGACAGTTCCATCTGGGCCATCCATCCATTGCCAGTGGGGTGGGGGAGGGAGGTTGGCTCATTACCTTCAGGAATGAGTAAATATTATCTCAAACAAATGGGTTCAGGAGGTAGTGGGCCACGGACTGTCTCTGCTGTTAAAAGATGCCCAAGACTGCAGAAACACAAACATTTTCCAGCACACTCTCCCACAGAAAGAATGCTGCCAGAACTGGAAGTAAAAAAAATTACTAACAGCAAAAGTTGCAGAAAAGGTCCCTGCCTCTCAGTGGGGCAAGGGCCTGTTCTCAAGGTACTTCCTCGCCCACTAGAAAAATGGCAAGTAGTGAGCCATTTTAGATCTCAGGTATCTAAACAAGGCATATCAACACAGAGAAATTCAAGATGGTCACAGTGAGAACAGTTACACATTCTCCTCAGTCAGGATACTAGCTGAGATCACTGGATCTGAATATGCCTATTTTCATATCCCAGTCAGGCCATCCCACAGAAAATATCTCCGGTTCAAACTAAGGAGCTGCTAACACCAGGTCACAGCTCTTCCCTTTAGCATCACCTCAGCACCAAGGGTATTCACAAAGCACTTGGCGGTGATGGCTTCGCATCTGAGAAGACAAGGTGTTATGGCAAGCCGTTAGGGACATAATTCATAATCTCTGGCTGTATAGTAAAACACATACACTATATGGTGAAATACATACATCATATAGTGAAATATATACATTATATAGTGAAATACATACACAATGTAGTGAACCACACACAGTATCTACTGAAATATATACATCATATACTGAAATACATATACTGTATACTGAAATACATATATTAAATAGTGAAACACATATGCTATATAGTGAAATGCTTACATCATATAGTGAAATACATATACTGTATACAGAAATACATGTATTATATAGTGAAACATATACGCTATATAGTGAAATGCTTACATTGTATAGTGAAATACATACACAATGTAGTGAACCACACACAGTATCTACTGAAATATATACATCATATACTGAAATACATATACTGTATACTGTAATACATATATTAAATAGTGAAACACATATGCTATATAGTGAAATGCTTACATCATATAGTGAAATACATATACTGTATACAGAAATACATGTATTATATAGTGAAACATATACGCTATATAGTGAAATGCTTACATTGTATAGTGAAATACATACACTATCTACTGAAATCCACATACTGAGTACTGAAAATCCACATACACTATATACTGAAACAAATGTACTATGTACTAAAACATATACACTACCTATTGAGATACATACACTACAGACTGAAACATCCACATAAACTATCTACTGAAACAAATACTCTATAGATTGTAACACATACATTATATATTGAGAAAAATCTGCATACACTATATACTGAAACAAATACACTATATATTGAAATACATACACTATCTATTGAAATGCATACACTACACACTGAAAAAGCACATACACTATATACTGAAACAAATACACTATATGTTGAAACATCTACACTTTATATTGAAATACATACACTATCTTTTGAAATAAATACACTATGCACTGAAAAATCTGCATACACTACATACAGAAACAAACACACTACATGGTGAAACACATACACTGTAGACTGAAAAATTCACATACACTATATACTGAAACAAATAAACTATATACTGAAATGGACTATGTTCGGAAACTACCCATCCCCCTGCCCCTCCCCCTTGAATGGCCTGCAGCTGAACTCCTTGCCTGTTGCATTCAGTTAGCTGCTGGCTTTATGAGAGGATGTTTAAAACTGCAGAGCAGGTAAACAGAACAGGGCTATCTCTTATTCTACTTCTTTATGGGGTTTTACATCTTGTTTTGCTTGCACACCTTGAATCAAATTTCAGAACATTGTAATGTGACAAGAAACGTTTAGAACTAATTTAAAATGCTCTAGTTTATTCTTTTAAATAAGTGTTGCCTTCATTTACTGTTAGACAACACATTTGTATAGGAAGCTAATACAGGATATTCCTAACATACCTGTATACATAGGGGGCTGCATGCATTTTTCCAAGTTAAATTGTTGATTGGTTTTATGTGCAATTAATTACTGTGTTAGTCCTTCAACTTATCTAAGCTGAATGCTTGGGAAGCCCTTCAGGAGCTGTGGAAGTGTAAGCCAAAAACGTTGCTAGTTTGTACTCTATGGACTATGTTTTGATTAAGTTTTTATTTTAATGTTTTGTTTAATAAATGTTTCTTGGTTAAGAAACAATTTTTGCTGCAATCCCTCAGTATTCAGTTCTCATCAGGAGTTTAGCTGGCATATGCATATAATTTGCATTGTTTTACTAAATAACTTTACTGTGATGCCTTACTGGAGGCATGCACAGTCTGCTTTGGGGTTTGAGCTTCTCAAACTGTGTTTTATTTTTTTTTTCCCATAGAGATTTTTATGTCCTTAGTCACCCTGCTACCCCTTTGCCCACTGACATCTCCAGCCCAATCACTTACCATCCACAGGACATACTTGCTCTGAGATTCCCCACACACACACATGCATCCCCTGTGTTGGGGCCAGGAGGGGGAGTGCCAGGGCCACTGACAAGGAGACACAGGAGCAGAGCCTGGTTAGTAGTGCAGAATCTGCGGCAGTTTGTTGGATCATTCTGCCATTGGGGGGGCTTCTACCTTTGGTTTCATCCCCTGGGCAGCCAAGCATGCAATGATGTAATTGCATATAAAGACACATGCTTGCTTTGTGCCTGCCTGAGCCCTCCCATTTATGCAACTCCACTGCCCTGCCAGCCCTCCTCAGCTAGGTGGATGTTGAAGAGCGGGGTGGTCAGACTTCCCCTTGCTGAGAGGAGAGCATTCCCCGAGATGCTCAATCATATCTCCCCCCAGCTAATCCCTGTGCAACCCAGGTCCACCCCCAAAACTGGGCCACTGGCATGGGAGGCAATGCAATCACCACCAAGCTGCTAGGCCAGCCCACCATACTGTGTTTTTATAAGTAAATAAAGACAGCATATAGGTAAAAGAAGAAAGCAAACTGTATTTTAACTAGTCTGTTATAAACATTTTAAGTCACATCACAATGTTTTGAAATCGGATAAAGGTTTTGCAAGCAAAATACAATAAAACAATACATAAACAGATAGATAAGATAACCCTTTTATGTTTACCTTCTGCATCTTAAGAGGCATCAGCCAGGATTTTTAGTCAATTAGGGCCCCATTTTCAGAAGGTTAGCGTGCAGAGCTAAACATTACACTGTGGGAACAGCATGGTTGGATCGGTGTCGTATTCAGCATCACCTGATGCTACCCTGATCATGTGCATGTGCATATATACTACTACGGCCATGCAAATGAATAATCCTCTCCTGCATACAGAGCACAGTGCTGTATAAAAGGTTTCCTTAGTGACCATAAGTACCTCCCTCTACATTTTATACTCAGCCTCTAGGCTTCTAGTCCCTAGATGCTTGATTCTGCACTTTTTGGCTTTGAACCCGAACTGCCATGTCCCATAGCACTCTTTAAAGAGGAGAGGAAATTGTTTCTAATTGGCAGCTTTTTATAAAGTTGTTATTCTCAGAAATGATATGCATTCCTTTAAATTATCTATATTTAACTGTAGCTGAATAAAAAGTGATACAAAAACTATACTTTGCATTGTTTTATTTTTATGGTCAGCATTCTGTTACAGTTCTTTTCATGGAACCAGTAATTCAGAGTTTTGACTATGTCACAGTTTGTGCACAGAACTGTAAACATAGTTCTGATAGGTCAACAACTCATAATTAGCATTCTGTGCACAAACCGTGTCATGGTTAAAACTCCAAATCACTGGTTCTATGAAGAGAATTGTACTAGAATGCTGCCCATAAAAACAAAACCATATAAAATACAGTTTTTGTATCACTTTTTATTCAGGTACAGTTACATATTGATAATTTAGTGGAATACATATCATTTCTGAAAATAAGAACTTAATAAACAGCTTCCAATTAGAAAGGATTTCCTGTCCCCTTTAAGTTTTCTAAGGTCCCCACTCATTCTCTCCATCTGCACCTATCAACACTATTACAGATTGTGGTGACATCTGCAAAAAGACACATCTTCCCTTCCAGTTCTTCTGTTATGCCACTTATAAAGACACTGAAGAGGACGTGTCCCATCACTGAGCCCTCCGGCACTCTACTGGTTGCTCTCTCTCCTCACTGGAGCGAGTGCCATTTACCACCACCTTCCGTGGCTGTGTGCTATCTCAGGTGCAGCATTTAGGAGTGCACAACACTAATCTGAAAATTGGGGCCCACATACCACTGTAACAGAATTAGCACTGCATTGTGATAAGCATGGCTGGTACTATTTTAAAAAGCGTTCTTCTGTGCAGTGCTAACCTGTTAATGTGGAACTATTTCTTTTTTTTTTGCACAGGATTACTAATTGCAACCAGGTGCTCGTACAACTGGGGGTTACTCTAATGCATATAAGGCGTACAGGTATATTAAATGCTTTCTTGAAGTGCTAACACACTACGTGGTTAGTGCTAGTTAATGATTCTGGGAATCGTGTTTTAACTGCACACACGCAGCCTGCCAGCAACCCCCCACACACATACACACACAGTCAGTTCTGGACACAATGAAAAAATAATTCTTTGGTAGTCTGGTGGTCCCCCACTCACCTAATCCAGGTAGAGCTAGAACATTTATTCCTCATTCCTGCTGCTGTTATACTACACATATTTCTCAGCCTGTCTGGTGCTGGGGAAAACAAGTTTCAGCGTTAGTGACTGGCTGGAAAATAACTAAAAATGCTAAATTGTTTGTTGGGTCATCAGAGGAAGAGGCTGCTAAAGAGTAGAACTTCAGTGAAGACTCTTGGGGAAAAATACTGGGACAGTCTATGCCTTTTCAGCAACCAGTGAGGTGTGGAAAACCTCGTACATGTTCATTTTGGTTGACAGTTGCTCCTGCCAATGGGGAGCTGCCAGAAAGCTCCCAAGGGGGAAGAACTTTGGTTTCAAAGTTCACTTTGGTGGGAGCCCCTCCACAGGCAGGGGGTCTCCAGCCCCTAGGGAGAAGGTGGGGTTGTAGGGCTGCGAGGGGGGCTGCCAGCCGTCTGTCTCCCAGAGCAGGTTGTGCCTTTCCCCGTCTAGGGAGAAAAGAGAGGATTTTGAGAGCTGCTCTGCAGAGACAGAGATCTGCAGTATTTTGTTGCTGCCAGAGAAATTGCACCACAGCGATGAAATTGTTCGGAGTACAGGTTAAATGGATTGAGAAAAAGGATTAAGGAAATGGATTTGTGTCAAGAGGATGGGGAGAAAGCCTCTTCAGTTTTATCTGCACCACATCGGTGAGATATGGATGATCAAAGATTTTTGATGAGAGAAGTAAGAAAAAGTATAAAAGGTTCTGTCTGACCCTGGCAATGACAAGACATCAACAGGAAAAGGGAAATACAAGGTTAAAGGACTGTTTTGTGGAAGAAAAAAATGGATTGTAGAAAATGGACATGAAAACTGGATTTGAACCCAGGTTTTAAGAAGCTGACAAGAGAGCCTCTTCTGTCTGGAGTTGACTAGCACCTGTATGATGAGAAATGGGACTTTCTTGATGTATTGTTGAAAAAGAGTTGCTGAACTTGTGTGTGAGCTAGAGCACAAGAGTGGCCACTGTGTTGGAGTTGAAAGACTGTGGGGGCAGGGGATGAGCGGGTACTGTCTGGGTGGGTGCCTGCTGTCTGCTCCTGAGATGCAGCAAGATGGGAGACTGTTGTGTTAAATCCCTGTGTAACCCCCAGGTGGCACTATCCCAAGGGCTACTAACCCTGCCTGCTTGACTACTGACAGGTTGAGGGGCCTAGGTTCTATGGTGGGTGTCTCCACCCAGAGGTCAGGGTTTGTAGTGGTTAGACTAGCTTGATCACAGCCCTCTGGGACACCATGACCCCCTTTGGCTCCCTCTAGAGGCTCACATAGTACACAGGAGTTACAGCCCCAACACCCCACATATACACACTGTTCACTCATAAAGCACCACTTACCCTCAAGACTGATTCTGCAGCACGTCTCTGAGGAGCCCCTGTAAAATAAGGTTAAACATACACAGCGAAATACAATACTGTTTCCATAAGTACCAACACCACAGACAGTATATAGTATAACAACAACAAATCTGATTTATTTAGGGGACAGTAACACTGGAGGGGGAAATCATGTTAATTGGTGGCATTAAATCACAGTACTGTGCACACATACAGGGACTGAAAAGTCACACTCTAGGTACCCAGGTTGGGGGGCTAGCCAGGTCCGTTGCCCGGGATTGCCCGGCAGGTGCAGATGGATAGGGCCCTGTAGAAGAAAAAATATGCACAACACCCAATTGTAATCTGGATCTGGATGGCTCAGTCCATGAAGCAGTGAAACAACAAGAATTCGATGACACACTTTTGATTGAAAACAGGCTGCAAGGGAATACCCTGATTTATACTCACAATACCCAAGCTGAGAACCAGATGGTGGATGTTCTCTGGACTGTCAGAAACAACAGGGCATGGAGACAAGGTCCTTGTGACTGGACCCCACTGCAGTTTATAGCAAACGGATTTAGTCCGAGACAAGCTGGGGTTTGCTTCCAGCTTCAACACACAGCACACAGCACAGGGATTGGAAATAGCGATTCCCACAAGCACTACGCATATCTATATGTAAAAGAAAGTACTATACCAGGCAGGCTGCTCCTCGATCCTGATCGCACTTACTGCAAAATACCCGGGAGCACACACAGCAGCTTCGGTTCCTGACAGACCGAGCGCGATTCAACAATTTCTCCAGTCTTCTACAGGGTGAGCCTGGTTTCCACACTTCCGGTGCTTCTTTCTCCTCACAACTTGGATTCAGTCCAAACTGGTACTCACAAAGGCTGCAGACTGAAACTCAGGGCCGCACATGCGCTTCCCGTGCGAAACCATACACCACAGAAGCACAGGGCTCCTTCTCTCTTCACTGTCACAACTGATCAAAACTTTCGAGTCACAGAGCAGGGCATTTCCTTTAGCTCCACACCATTCTGTTGGCTGGTTCGGCTGTCACTCACAATAAGACTCCCTCTGTTGGTGGAAAAAGGCGCCAAGGTTAAAACTACATTTTCCCAGAGTCACTGCCCATACAATCCCCTTGTGGCTGGCTCAAAATTGAGAGTCCAAGTTCCGATTTGTCCACAGGCTCCACTTTAGGGTCTCCCTATCATCCTGATTGGTCCAAGTCAGCTATTCAGGACCAAAATGAGAGAGCTACACTGAAACAGTTCGTGCTGAAATGAAGACAGGTTAGACAAACTACATTTTCTCAGTCACTCTAAATGATTTCTGGCAAACAGTTATATCTTTCAACAAGACTCCCTCTGCACATGTAGCAACAGCAGAAATGGAGCGAACTGACAGCAGCCCGGGTGGGATTTGGGCATTAGAACACACAGTCCCCCCATACAAACTAATTAAGTCTGCAAGCAGACAGCTCTTAAAGAGACAGTACGTGGAGGTTCAAATAGCACTCACTTGGAACCACATTTAAACAGCTCAGACGCCGAACACCGCCCAGACTTGGAGCATTCAGGCAAGCTCCTGGAAAACTTTTGGGCACCCCCATTTGCAGTGGGGTTACACCTGGAATTTCAGACTCTGCACAGTACCCCCAGAGCCTGATATTCAAGAAGGTAGCTGAGACTTCTTGACTACACAGAGTAACAGGTAACTGAGGAAAGAATGGAAATGATCTGAAGAATCAATCCTAAACATGCCAGGTGGGGAGCTCGCTGATCCCTATCAAGTGGGGCTGCTGGCGGCAAGGGATTGTGGGTTTCTGTCAGGGTGCTGGGGTTCTCTAACCTGTGGGGGAGCCAGACCGTGGGCATGCTCCCATGTCTGGGTCCCTTGTGGCTGGTGTGTCTTGTGTGATGCCCTACAGTGGGCCTCTGTGGGCCGGGGGGGGGAACAGGGCTGCAAGACCTTGGGTTGCACTGAAGATTCGAGCTGCAGCTTCCACACCTTCAAGCGTTAAGCATCAGGCCTGATTCTGCGTCTACTGATCCATCCTCCCCAGGACTTCAGTCATGTGTGCCATCCTGGACTGACACAGCAGAGCTGTGAATGAGGGCAGGAATTGCCCTGCACCTGGGGAATATTATATATATACTGTACATATATATACATATATATAGTTATCTGTGTTCAAGTCCACTGGCGCTGAAAGCCAGTTCAGGATTTAAAGACGTCAAGGGAAACATGTGGGGGGTTGTTTGGTTCAGGTGGGTGTGCCAGCGCCAGTCAACCAGCTGCACCTCAGGCCTGCCGCTTGGCATTTAGGTATTCAGGGACAAAATTCAGGGTGTCTTTTTTGAACTGATACCAGTAGGTTTGTGTTTGGTAATACCTGCAGCAGTTAGATAGTCAGGTAGTTTGGTGGCTGCATTATCAAAAGGTGATTTCAGATCAAAAGGGGGAATGCTGTTTGGGAAATGTTTTTTTTTTGCCAACTCTTTTTCCTCTGATCACCAGAGATGTGTACTCTCTCAAGCGTCATCCCCAGTTCTCTCCCACCCAACCTGCTCCCACGCCCACACTCTGGGTCCTCTCCCGAGGCTCCGCTAATGCCTACCTCCGCCTGGCGAGAGACCTCCCTGGCTTATCCATAGGACAGGGCTGCCACTCCTTCTGGCACCCAAGACATCCAGTATCATCCAGACAGAGAAGGCACGCAGATGATTGGGACCCAGGTGGGTGGGGTCCAGCAGTGGGCATGAGGCCAAGGTGCACCATCATCAAGCACAACTCCGGGGTGTTTCCTTGTTCATTTAACAGAGTTACAATGGTTTTAAAAAGCCCTAAAACATAATACTCAAACTTTTTTGTGAGTGCTAGACAGATTATCAACTTGCTAATCCCAATTTGCACCTCTAAAGCAGGACAGTACTGCACGGGGTCATACGACTGCTTGGTGACCAAGTCACTAGCCCATTTGTAAGTGGCCCTAATCCATCCTTGTGCACCTATGTAAAGCAGCTGACAGCACCTTGCACATAGGTACATCGGCATGCTGGGAGGTTTGTAGAGGTGTAGCTATCCATTAGTGCAACACTACTTACTGGTTCCCCAAACCAGGTGTTATGGACTGTGCATTCCTACACTCCCAACACCTGGCCATGTCAGGCTACCACTAGCCCTGGTCCCTCCACTGGTACATGGCATAACTGTCCCGGTGTCCAGTGCCCCCCCCAAATTGCATGCCTGTGTAATAAAACATTGTCCCATGTGTCCATCAGACAGCAGACCCCCCACCACTGATCAACTGAGCCCCAATCAGACACTTGATAAGATCAGTAATTCTTCGGTACCATTTGCCTGATATCCAGACCCGAGGTTCCCCACGTGTCCCAATTAGTACTCTGGCAAGAGCTATAATTCTTCCATACCAGATCCTTGGTGTTGAGTAATTCCTCTGCCCCATAAGTATAATATCTACCCCCCCAACCAGCCCACCCAGTACCACTACAACTGCCCCCACTTGCCCCTAACCTATAGTGTATGGTGACCAGCACATACCCTCCACTCACATCCATAGCAGCCACCAACTGAATGACAGTTCACAATCAGATGCCTACTGTAGTAAAAGCTGTTTCTGTAGTAGTTGCGTGATCATAAACATAGAAACACTGAATTTGTCTTCAGAAAAGGACCACTTTGGCCTACCTAGTCTGCCTAGATATTTCCTGCCTCATTTTCCTTCTCACATGCTGTCTGATCTCCATCGACCCTCCCACCTCTTCTCTAATATACCACTATTTTCTCACATCTCTCTCTTGACCCCCAGCTTCATTGCATTCCCCCGGTCCTGTTGCTCTTTCACATTTGAAACTGATTCCCCGGACCCTGTTCACTCCTGTAAGATACTTGTAGGCCTGTATCATGTCACTTTTCCCTTTCCTCTCTTGTAGGGTGTACATGCTGAGATCCCTCTGTCTCTCCTCTTAGGACTTCTCATGTAAACCCTGCTCCATTTTAGTTGCCCTCCTGTGGACTTCCTCCATCCTGTCTATGTTCTTTCTGAGGTTTGTTCTCCAAAATTACATCGCACTCCAGGTGGGGTCTGGCAACACCACCTCCATCCTCCTGATGGAGATACCCTCCCTACGCACACCCCAGCATCCCACTAGCCCTACTCACTGCTTTGCAACAGTGCCACCTTGAGGTCCTCAGACATAAAAACTCCAAGATCTCTTTCCTGTTTATTGACTGTCAATAACCCCCCCCCCCATCCTATACTCAGCTCTTGGGTTCCTATGCCCTAGGTGCATGATTTTGCACTTTTTGACATTGAACCCAACTGCCATGCTTTTTACCACTTCTCAAAATTCACAAGATCCCGATCATTCTCTTCACCTCTCCTCGGTGTCTACCCTATTGCAAGTGTTGATATCATCTGCAAAAAGGCATACCTTCCCTTCAGTTCTTCTGCAGTGTCCCCTACGTTCAAATGGATTGGTCCCAGTACTGAGCCCTGTGGTACCCCACTGATCACTCTCCCATCATTACAGTGAGTGCCGTTAACCACCACCCTCTGTTTCTTATCCATTAACTAGCTACTGTACTAATTGGAAGGCTACAGTCTGTAGTTCAAGGGGCGGTGCAACAGGACACATTCCCATTCAGCCCATTTAAGGGCTGCTCTCCTCACTCCACACACAAGTATTTTTTCCTTGTCCCTCCATCCACCCCTCCTTCTCCAGTGGCATGCCTTTCTTTCCCATGGGCTTCTTCCTAAGGTACCATTAGCCAAGGGAATCACTCCAGTGGCATCTCAAGGGGTGTAACCCTCCTCTAGGGTTCCTTCCCTTCATACCCATACAGGGTGGTATAACCCATGGATAGAGAGGCAAACAGCCAAAGATTATCTATGTTACACAAGCACAAAACCAGTTGCACAGGCACACTGAACCCAATTAGCCATTTTGGATCCCATCCCTAGGCCATTCAGTTTCTTTATCAGCCCCCTGTGTGGCACAGTGCTGAAGGCCTAGCTAAACTCCAGATCAATCATGCCCACTGCTCTCCCCTTATCTATTTCCCTGGTCATCCAGTCAAATAAATCTACCAGATTAATTTGGCATGACCTTTCTCCTGTGAATCTGTGCTGCCTGTGGTCTTGCAGCCCACTGGATTCAAGATAGGATTCCATTAATTTCCCCATGTCTCAAGTAAGACAGACCAGGCTGCATTTGCTAGCCTGCTCCCTGCTGATGCTCTTACAAAATGGAACTATGTCTGCAGACCCTCCAACATTTCATTAGTCAAAATAGGGTACACTTCTGTGTTTCATTGAGTGGGGGGCATATTAAAGCTGGGGGTCTGGGGCATGAGCCCCAAAGCTCTGAGGGTTTAGATGCTCTGTGGTGAGTTTGGAGCTTTTATTGAAGAAAAACACATATTTGATACATCTTTCCCAAGACCCCCACCCATTTAGCAAACCAACCTCAATTAGTGGCACAAGTTATAAAATACTGCATACTGGCTGCCATCATCACACTTTTGTTTTTTCTGTTTTATTTGTATGTAGTCTTTTCCGCTTCCCTCTTCACACTTCCCAACATTTAGGAATACTTACTAACAATTCCACAGACCAATGCAGTCCAACTTCTCTGTCAACAGAAGGAATGGCTAACCTACTTACTAGACTAGCAATTCCTTATGTTGTAGGACACGTTAAGTGTAATAGTGTGTGGAATTGTTATTGTTAGCAGTCATTCCTAAATTGCAGAATGCGTGATGAGGGAACTGGGAAAAGACTAAATGCAAATAAAACAAGTCAGTCAGCATTTTTAACTTGTACCAGCAGTGGACATTGCTGATTGGAAATCCTCAGGGCAGCAGGGCAGCTAGTGTTTTTCCACAGCGTTGAAGTATGCACAGCAGTCCAAGTTCAGAACTGAATTCACTGTCATGTTTACTACTGTGAAGCGCTATGAAAACACTTTTGCTTAAAAATTACTGGTTGGAAAACCACATGCCCAATCTGCCTGTGTTGCTACCTTGCACTACTGATTACACAGGACCTTTCGCGCTTCGCTTTTGAGGTCTGATGTAATCAGAACCCACAGGCAGTGCAGGGAGCACTGTTGTACTGTCACACCAATGGGCCAAAAATCTGATCTTCAGACAATTAACTTCTTGTGGAAAAACAGTTAACTGCCACTCATTATGTGTCCAAAGATAAAACCTGCATGCATCACCACACTGTTCAGCAGCACTCATTCAGGATTAAAGCACCAGTAGCTTTTATACTGCACTTAGAATAGAGCTGCGCTTTGAAAGTTAGACACAAAATATTGATTTTAACTGCCCGGCCTTTATGGGAACACACTTTTATTCCTCTCTTTCTTTTCAACAGGATTCATGGCCATGAGGATGTTCAGAAGGACATGTGTCGCTCAAACACATGCACTGTATCTGTTAGTTCTTGCCTGAATCCCCATACTGGAGCACCAGCATGAGATAGTCTACAAACATGCAAATACATTAAGACGAGAGTTTGTGATCATTAATACTTCCATTTGGTGGGTAATCAGAACTCCTCTGTGGCAGCACAGGCTGACTGTGCATGGCTGCCCAACCAGTATTCTCTATGTTGTCTTTTAGAAGGATTAAGGAGTAATAGGAAGAAAAAGGAAGGTGAAGAAAAGGAGTAACAGTAAGAGGGTGCATGAGAAAAAGTGGTTAAGGAGGCAGTTACCTCCTTGGGATAGGAAACAATGGAACTGCCTAGTTTGAGTGCTGGGATTGTAGAATGGGGGTAGGGAATGTACCTTCCAGAATTTAGAGGGACCATTCTGGGACTTTGAAACAAAGTACCTGAACTTGGCATGCCTAGTAACCTAAGTGCAGGAATTTCAGTGCTGTTTGTACCTGTCTAAGTTCAGTGGTTAGCCAGAGGCCTTATGACGGTGCCACACAGTGTCTCTAACATGAAAGCAGGACATGAGTTCAGCAGAGATCCAGGAAAAGTGAGATCCTTTTACACAAACTCCAGAGGGCAGCATGCCTGTCACAAATGACAGGGAATGTACTAGAGTGAAAATCTGACAAGTCATCATTCACATTAGTTGATGAAGAGACAACTGACCAATTGGTGGCACAGAGGTCAGACAACAAAGTGGATAAGCCAAGTAACCAAAAGGACCAGGGCTGAATGACCTTAGGGGGTACACTGGGCCAGAGGACCTTATGCACACAGTAGAGCATACAGTGTTCACTGAGTGCTTCAGGAAGGATGTCAACTTCAAAAAATTTGTGGGGGTTGAAGGAGAGAACCCAGACTATGAAGAACTGGTTTGAAGAGGATTGGTTAGATCGGGTATGCTCAGTAATGTCATATGAGATGGATGGATTTGATATTTTGTGTCGAGTTTTTTCACAGCATGGGATGACCAGCTGCGGTTACCCCCAACCAAGGCAACCCTCACTAACCCTGTTGCAGAGTTTTGCAACACCCCCCACCCCCCATCTATAGAACTGTGAAAAGGCAGATGGTGGGGTGTCACAAACCTGTGATGGGACAGAAAGTGAGACATGGAGGGTAAAGACTGCCACTGGACCAATTATGACAATTACTTGCATGGAGGAATGGGGTGTAGTAAGGGGGCTCTACAGAACACCATGGGAGCCTATTGGATTGGGGTGGGGGTTACTGGGCCACCAGTGATGCAGTGTGATAGGTGGAATTGTATAACACATCTGCCCAGAAGTAGGTCTAAAGATACAAGGCTGGCGGGGTGGACACTACAGCAGTAGCCCTAGTTCGCACAGCACTGTATGGCACCATAAGACTGGTGCGATGCTATGCTGCAGCACTCCACGAGTCACCCTATACTAGTTAGCTGGCACAAGTCTATGGCATGTTGCACTTCCTAGCAAGAACAGCAACTGAAACGAGTCTAGCTCTGCCACCTATCCTAATTTGACCAGGAAAACCCTAGCTTTGTTGAATGTTGTCCAAACAAGGGACAGCATTTGAAGAGGTCCTAGTCTGGGACTAGCACAAAAAAAATATACTTTCACAAAGAAAGCCCTCAAAGCAGACTTAAAAGAAGCCAAAATAAATTAAATTAACTATAATCAATATAAGCACATTTATTGTACTTGTCTAAACAGACAAAGCATGTTGACCTGGCTAAGCAGAATAATGTCAAATCTGGTGATGACAATTCTCTTGTGAAACTTCCTGATTTGGGCTATCATACTTGAAATGCACTGGTAAAAGCAGTTTTAGTTTGCCCAGCACACTTCGGTGCCTCGCGGTATACCAATTTTTTACAATACATCAGGGTCAGTTTAAAAGACAGGTTCGTCTCGGTAATGACTCCTGAGAACTAACCAACGTGTGTTTACTATTACACCAGCGCTGACAACTCTACTGAAGTTTGGTGTGAATATTTACTTACACGAACGTTGCCTTTGGTTCGTTGCTTATTCTTTCCTCCCATGGTTATCGGCGGGTAACCACAATATTTATTATTAGTAGTAATAGTGATGATATAACATATTATTCTCGGTTTCCACTATATGATTTAACTCCAGACACAACAATGAAAATGCAAGATTAACATTTGATATATAATATTATGTACCAGGAGAAGGAATGATTCATTCTGGGTGTAACAAACTAATCACTTACTTTGTACCCCCTTAACCCCCAAATGGTCAGATCAGCTAGTTAGCAATATGAACAAGTCAGGAAACTAGAGGTATTCTATGGGAAGTGACTCTTACTTGCCAGTGCGGTGTTTAGGGACGACTGGATGATCCTTGCATCTCACTCTCCACCCTGGTCCAGGTCAGTCACTCCTCGGCAGTTCATGGCGACGAGAGACTCACAAGGATTCCAAGGAATGCAGTGGGTTCCAACCCACAGACTAGTCCCGCTGTCCAGATGATCTGATCCACTCAAGCAGCTCAATGGTGTCTGTGCCAGTCAATAAAAAAAAAAAGTCTCAAAAAAGGTGCTAACGGCAAAGTACAATGAATCCATCCGATCTGGATCTCCTGACAGACACTGACAATCCCACCAAGAGTCAAGTGTCAGGGGATTGGCTGCAACAAACACTCTTGCTCAGCTGCTTCGGGGGGAGGGTGTCATAGCATCGAAGACATAGGAGAGAGAAGCCCTCTGCTGGCGGCAGCACACAAATCTTGGCAAACTAGTAGTGTGGTTACCATGGGGACCATTGGACGCTCCCCTTTTAGGACTGCTCTGTGCTGGCATGTGACTCTTGACACGGCAGAAGAACCTCTGAGCAGAGCAGCACAGAAAGTGGAAAAATTTAAAGCATTTCAGAAGGCAGCCAAAAATTTGGTACACAGTGCAAACTAGGCAGCATCCGGTACCAGTGTTACAAATGTGGTATTGTAGCGGCAAAAACGGTACAGTTGGAGGGTCTGCCGGGTTCAAGCGGTTTTAATTATTAAATATAAATTTGTGACAGGGCATAATCGCTCCATTTTGACTCGCTCTAGCACTCTGCCGTGACTGTCACTCGGGCTGGCTTGGACCTGGATCTCCTCAGAACTGGCACTAGGTCCTGCGGCTGAGCTCCCGGTCGCCAGTAGAGTGTCAGCCAGGGTAGGGAAAGTCAAAGGGCAAGGCTGCACCACAGCACAAATAGCACTGACAGCTGCAGTGTTTCCGGGGGTCAGCAAGCTGAGCATTGAGCAGCCCTCTGCCGGCAGCACCACAGGGAAGCATTCTGGTGGTTACCACGGGGACACCGGGATGCTCCCTGCCTCGGACTGTGCCGACTGAGCAAAAAAGTAAAGATTTTGGGAAATAAAAATGTTTTACGGGACGGGAGGTGGCAAATTCGGTACAGGTATGATCGAGGCAGGATCCGGTACCACTATCAAAAATACAGTATTGTACCGGCAAAAACGGTACAGTTGGAGGGTCCATGTCTGCTCTCCTCTAGTCCTCTGGAACCACTCCTGTTTCCAGTGAGTTGCTGAATAAGGCCTGAGTAGTACATCAAGCACCTCCCTGCCTAGTTCCCTTAATACTCATGGCTGTATCCATCCAGTCCCATGGCCTTGCCCACCCTAAAATTTGAAGTCCCTTCAATAATACTCTCCTTTGAAAATGGACTTGTGTCCACTTCCCCCTATAGTGTTCATGCTGCTGCTTGGTGAACTGTGTCAGGATGTATACTTTTTTCTAATCCCCTCTGTGCAGTC
Organism: Neoceratodus forsteri; assembly: GCA_016271365.2. Taxonomy (NCBI): domain Eukaryota; kingdom Metazoa; phylum Chordata; order Ceratodontiformes; family Ceratodontidae; genus Neoceratodus; species Neoceratodus forsteri. The sequence continues at coordinate 332,242,124 of CM057456.1, read as the reverse complement.
TTCCTTTGTCATCCTCCTTATCCTCAGAATCCCTCCCCTTGCCGCCTTCTCCTTGCTTATGTACCTGAAAAAAGTCTGGTCTTCTTTTGACATCCTTTGGCTATGCTTTCTTCTGTCTGAGCCATTGATCCCTTCATTATGTTACCTGTTTCCCTCTGTTTTACCTGATACACCTCTCTATCCTCATTTTTCTCTGTTTCTTCATACATCCTGAATGCCACCCTTTTACAAGCTTCTAAAGAAGGTTATTCAGATGTATCTCCCCATGTCAGTGAAGTCTGCCTTCTTGAAATCCAAAATGTTTGCCCTCGTGTGACTGGACTGGGTCCCGGGTTCCATGCTAAACTACACTATGTGGTGGTTGCTGGATCCCAGTTGCCCCTCCACACAGATATCTGCATTTTGTCCCCATTGGTCAGTATCAGGTCAAGAATGGCCTTTTATCTGGATCAAGCACAAGCTGCCTCAGACCTGCTCCCTGTAGGAAATCCAGGATGCTTCTGCTTCTGGCTGAAGCAGCTGCTTGGGTGAACCAATCCACGTCTGGCATACTGAAATCCCCCAGCAGCAGGACTTCACCTTTTGTTGCCATATTGTGTATTCCATCCGCAAGCTCCCTGACCACTTCTTCCCCCTGTGCCGAATGCCTGAAGATCACCCCTGTTCATATTGCTGAGCCTTTGCCAGGTTCAAGGATGACCCACAGTGCCTCAGCCTCCCCCTGTCTACCCTGCACCTCTGTCACCTTTATAGCCTCTCTGACATACAGGCCCATGCTCCCTCCTTTTTTACTCTCCATCCCTCCTGAACAGAGCATAACCAGGACATCAGTGTCCCATGATTAACAGTGTACCATGTCTCAGTTATTGCTACTATGTCCAGGTCTGCCTCTACTATCAGTGCCTCCAGGTCTGAGATTTTATTTCCCGGGCTGCGGGCATTTGTTACCATGCCTTCCATGTTTTCTATCCTATCCCCCTCCTTCTCTTGCTGCTGCTCTCCTGCTTCCTTTCCTCTCCCCATCTCTGCTTCATCTCCCCTCCCCAGTTATCTTTCTTGTGTGGCCTAGAATTCACTGCTTCCCACTCTCCTTCTGCTTTCAGTGTCCCAGACTTCAACTAATTTTCCTGCATGTGCCCGGTGGGGGGGATACTAAGTTGCCTGACCTTCCTGACTCCCCCCTCTCCCGGCCATTTTAAATGCTTGTCATTGAAGTATTCACACTTCTTACTCAGGTCACCTTCCCTGACAGATGCAGGTCATTGTCTTTATACAGGCTTGCATTCGTCCAGGTGGGGCCCCAGTCCCCCATGAAGCCATAACCCTCCCTTCCATGCCATTCCTTCAACCAGGAGTTGAATTACTGAATGTGGAGTGCCCTAGCCTTTCCCCTGCCATGGACAGGTGGCACCTCCGAGAAGGAGATGGAGTGTTTGGTTTTTTTTACCAGGAGAGACACACTAAGCTGAAACTTGTTTACAGGTGTGACCTGGGAGCACAAGGAAGTTAAGTGTCTTGCTCAGGGTCACACAGTATGCAAGTGGGGGCTGTGGGATTCAAACCCAGGTCTCCAGGTTTGCAGTTCAGAGCCTTAAACCACTGTGCTACACTGCCTCCTTGAAGTGTTCTACTTGCTTCAGACTCCCCCAAAATTCCTGAAATCCTTTTGGATTCTAGCTACCTCCACTTTGTTTCCTGTCAAGTCATTCATCCCCAGGTGGACGATAACATCCAGATCCTCCCTCCTTGCCATTACCCTTGTGATCCTATTGATCCACTTTTCATCCCACCATGCAGTGCCTTCTGAAATGCACTTTGCCTCCCTGTTCTTCCTGCTGGGTTCCCTTAACTTCACTCCTTGGGCAACTGAGTCCCCCACCAAGAGAAGCTTCCTCCTTTTCCTCCTCTGATGTTTTCTTTCCCCTCTTCCTGGTGCTGCATCCCTGAGAATCTGCCCCTCCACCTTGGTCTCAGCTGTGGGTGCCACTGTGGGGCTATCCCACTCCTCTAAAACAGTGTAGGAATTGCTTAACCAGACACCTTCATGTAGGGCTACCAGATGTCTTCTTTTACGAGGACATGTCCTCTTTTTCCAGTTGCCAAATATTCTTCATGTACCTTCTCTATCCTGCAGTATTATTATTATTTTTGTAATTTTTTTACTCTCTCCTACCCAGGACCTCCTTGTAAATGAGCTGTGAAGGCGGTGGAGACTTTAAACCTATTTACTCGGGGTCTGGCATAAGGGCTCATCGGGGGAGGCACTAAGCGTCCTGTTTTTGGCATCCCAAAATCTGGTACCCCTACCTTCATGGCAACTTTTCTACAGTACTATATGGTCCTTTTTATGTTGTCTTGTGCATCAAGCAGACAACATATAGTGGTGGCAGGTTTTGGAGGTGCGGTTGTGTTAGGCCAGTGGTGCCACTGCTTTTTCGGGCTGGGCTCTGTGGCACAAATGAAACAGCATGCTGTCTATGACAGCACTGCAAAAGCGTGCCACCAACTTGAAACAATTTCGCCGCTGCAATGAGGGTGCTCCCCATCATTGCAGGGCATGCCTTGCCTGGTGTAACATTTCAATGAACATGGTTGCGGCTGTTGCCGTCCGCCTCTCATAATCCCCAGCAAGCTGACTTCTGGGTGCCCAATCCTCCTGTTGGCATAGTTAACCCTCCAAGATTGTGTGGCACACTGGGAGCCCACCCCAGTGTGCCTCTGTGTTCAAAAGCTGATTGCGTCAGCATTTTCCTGCCCCTGCCTACCGCAGTGTGGCTAACATCACACCACACATCCATGGGACACACTGGGAACCCACCCCAGTTGCCCAACATTTTCCTTTCACCTGAAAAAAAAAAAAAGAAAATGGTCCTCGGAGTTCTTTCTTTTTTTATTTATTATAACCTGAAACAAAGAAAACAATCCTTTGCCATCGGGTCCCCTCCCCCTACCTGCACCCACCTTCTGCACACCCCGCCTCCCCACCCCCCAACCCATACTTACCTCCACAGTCCAGTATTGTGATCTTTGGTGGAGCAGGAACACATCTGCACTCTTCAAAGCCGACTGCGAACTGAAAAAATGCTAGTAAGCTGTATAATGGCATCAATGGGGGGGGGTCAACTCAGGTGGATATCTCACCCATTCGTGTGACTTTTGGCTACAAATTTTCAACATGGGGTTCTTGGGACCCCACCTCATGAACTCAGTCACTGACATTTCATTATTCGATCCCGAAATGTGATTTCACAGTCACTGCGCAGAATCACCTTTTGGAACCAATTAATGAAATGACAGTGTCACTGTTCATAAGATGGGTTCCCAAAATGCCTATGTTGAAAATTTGGAGAACAAATTTCACAAAATGACTGTTACAAGCATGCATTGTGCAGTTTCCATGTACACTCGTAACTTCGAGAACTTTCAATATTTTCACTCCAGATTTTTCCAATATTGCCATTTCTTCACACATCCTTGTGAACAGTAGAGCTGTCATTTTTCACATCCTACCCAAAATGTGTTTCCGCATATCTGGTGCAGAATGCCACAGTTGCTATGAGAAATCAACGTTCAGGACATATTAATAAAATCACAGTGCCACTGTTCATGAGCAGAGGTCCCAAATGTCTTCATGAGGTGGGGTCACAAAAAGCCCATGTTGAAAATTTGGAGTGCAAATACCAACAAACGCCCGGGGCATTAAGGTTTCTAACCATAATATCCCACCCTGTATAGACTGACCAGTATCAAGGGGGTGACTTTGGATTGTCAGCTGTAGTGGTCACACCATTCCACCCCACCCCACCCTGCAGCCAGTGACAGGCATCAAGGTGTGCCTTGGACTTTTTGGCCCCAAAGTTCACCCCATTCTCCTATACTGCACCCATCTCAATGTATTTTGTTATGGAATGGGGTGAGCATAAGGCCCGATGGCCCCAAGGCACAACGTGACACTTGTCAGAGTCTGCAGGGTAGGATGAGGTAAAATGGCATGAGCGTTATGATCAACGATCCAAAAGCACACATCAATTCCTGTCAGTCTCTGCAGGGTGGTGTGGGTTTGGCGTCACTTCCATACTTCACCACCATTTTTATTATGCATCTCTAATTCCTGCACTACCAATCCTAATGCCAGCAGTACAACATTCAGCACTGACAAATGCCTGTTTTCTCCTGCTTTTGCTCACTTCCTTCATGAAGATGCTGGTTGCCTTCCCTATGCCTTTACTTGATTTTCTCCACTGTTCCTCTACCCCTCTCTAACAATCCTTCCCTGCTAGGCTGCTTCTGAAGAAGTCTCTGATTTCTTTAAAATCCAACCTACTAAAGTCCAGGACCAGCGTCTTTTTGTGGCTTGCCTCTGCACCCATCGTAATATTGAACCACACTGTACAGTCATCACTGGTTCCCATTGGATAGCCCACTATGGCATGACTAGGCACTATCACAGCCTCTAGTAGGACAGGGATTCAGAGGAACAAAGGGAGAAAGCATGTCCCAAATAGGATAGAACCTTTACCCCATGAATCACTTTCAACTCTCAGCATGCTAGGTCCAAAGGGCAGGAAAGGTGCTAGTGGAACATTTGCCAGCCCATATGAGCTAACTAACATCTCTGCACAATGCCTCTGTGCATGACTGCATGGAGGAATTGTACAGAGCAGTGCCAGCCCCCACCTCTGCATTACAATTCAGATGCCCCGATATAATAAAATGATCCCTGGCATCTAGAATTTCCCCACCCCCAATCACCATTCAGATGCGCCTGATTAGTATTTTAAGAGGATCCCTAGCATCTAGATCACCCTGATTACAAGTGTGAGCCCCTTCCTAATTCCACCCATTAAGGTCCTTCCACCCCCTCTTCCCATGGTGGCTCATAAATTACCCCAGCTGTCAGTCCCTCCCACTGCGACAGTGACAGGTCCAGCCCCTCTGCTCGCCACCTCGGCTGGCCACTTTCTGAGTGATATGAAGTGAGCACACACCTACAATAGAAACAGATGTTCTACAGTAGGTGCACACTCACTACCTTTCACTCAGACAGTGATCAGCCAAGGTAATGAGCTAAGATGTTGTACCGATCACAGTCACAGGGAAGTGGCTGCAATCTTGGGTAAATGGGGGGCCAATGGGGAAGGGGTTGAGGGACCTGGCTGGATGGCTTTGGGAGGGGACTCAGATTTGCGACTGGCAGGTGGGACTACTAGATGTCAGGGATCATGGAAAAATAGAAACACGGAAACATAGACGATGACAGGAAAAAAAACGGTACATCCTGTCTGCCCCTATTTCCCATATTAAACCTCAGAACCAACTGTCCATACAGGACACTAGCCTTCAGTATCCACTCCCTTGTTCCCCTCCCTACCACTGTCAGCCTGAGTAACCACTATACCCTTCACTTTGTCACAGCCATGCTTGAAACCATTTATGGTTTTGGTGCCTGCCATCTCAGTTGGCAGACTATTTCACATTTCCACCACCATTTCTGGAAAATAAAACTTTCCAATATCCCTCTTGAACCTCCCTCCCATCAGTTTCTACTTGTACCCCCATGCCCCTGAACTGTTACTCATGCTAAGTAGTTCTCCATTCACCTTGTTTACTCCTTACAGGAACTTGAAGGTCTCTATCATATATTTCTCTTTGTCTGGTCTCCAGTGAAGACATGTTCAGTGCCTTGACAGATCCTCACACAATCTGTCCTGTCAGCTCTGAATCATCCTGATCACCCTTTGTCCTTATCTTTCCTGAGGTGAGGTCTTCAGAAGTTCAGAACTCTGAACAGTATACCCAGTGTAGCCTCACCAGCGATCAATAAAGAGGCAGTAAACCTCTTTTCTTCTACTATCAGAACCCCTTCTGGCACATCCTAGTACCCTATTTGCCTTACTAGATGCCTCACTGTACTAGCTTTATTAAGGGAGTCACTAATGATAAATACTAGGTCCTTTCCTCAGCTGTAGTGCTCAGCTCTACCCATCCTATCCAGTACTCTGTCCTGGGGTTCTCATCCCCTAAATGAATCACCTTCCACTTTTTGGCATTGAATTTCAACTGCCAAACCTTAGGCCACCTCTCTAATCCTTACATGTCAGTCTGCAGTTTCCTACTTCCCCCCATCACTATCTACCCTCCCATGAGCTTGGTGTCATCTTCAAAGAGAAACAAACCCAGATTCATTCTCAAACGTTGTTAATGAGCATATTGAAGAGAGCAAGAGTCAGGATGGATCCCTGTGGCATTCCACTCTTGACTTCCCTCTCTTCTGATTTGACACCATAATCACAACCCTCCGATGCCTCTCATTCAACTAAAGCCCCCTCACCCCCACCAAAGCATTGCTTATATTTTCCTTCAAATCCCTGGACCTCTCCCGTTGCGCCATGACCTAAGCCGCTTTGATTGGTCCCCTATCTCACTGGCCTGCTCCACTGACTCCATGCTAACATATTTCAAAACAAAATTCCTCAAAATATGGGACTGCCATGCCCCCCCCAGAGCAGGGCATGAGAAAGGTACCCTACCTCCCTAGATCATGGCTGAGCTCATAGCTTACTTGCAAGTGCATGATTTGGCCTGGTCAGAAAATAAACGTAACCCATCCCCATGGCTTCCAGAGGTATCATCACCTCAGCACCTGTACCATGGCAATAAGCTTGCCAAAGGTGAGAATTTTACATCTAACTTAAGTACCAACATTGGTTACCTGTCTAAATTTTGAAAGGCTGTCACAACTCTCTTCTCCCCTCCCACTCCTTTGCCTGACCTCAGAGTCAGTGACACCCCTATCTCTAACCTCTCCTTCATCACCACAGAGGTGTAATTCCTTTTCCTCACCTGCACCTCCTCTCTCCTCTCTCCTCTCCTCTCTCACCCCTTCCTCACCTCCCTCTCACCCCTGCCACCCTGCATGATTGTCATCTCCTTCCTTCCCCTATTGTTTTTCTCCAGTAACTCCATCCTTACCACCGACCACTTCAAGCCTTAATCCTTCCAAGGGTAGGAGCCCAGATGGCCGGATAGCAAGCTCCTCCATCTGTCTGCTTCTGCAATCTCCTCCCCATTGGAGGACCTCCCTAACCTCTCTTTCTGGTGTTTCTCCATCCCTGCTGGCTGGAAGCTGCCACTGTTACTCCTCCTCCTCCAAAGATGGTGATCCGTCAGGTACGCAGACAGCTACCGACTCATTTCTCTCCTCCTCCAAAATACGGAACAAATTATCTTGTCACAACTCTCTCCCTATCTGGACTCCTCTTCCTTTTTCACCCAATACAAGTCTGACTTCTGCAAAAATCACTCCACCACCATCTCCCTGCTCAGGCTCACCAAATCCATCCATAATGATATGGATTACAGCCTATTCACCTCTGCTATCTTCATCGATCTAGCCAAAGCATTCAACCCTGTCTACCACCCAATTATTAGCCAAACTCCAGGCTGCAGGCTTCTTTGACTTAGCCATCAGCTGTTCCACTCCTACCACAGGGGTTGGTCCCAAGCAGTCAAAATTGGTGACCCCCTCTCACCTCCCTGCCTGTATCCACTTGGGTCCCACAAGGATCTGTGTTAGGCCCACTACTTTTCTCCATTTTCCTTAATGATCTCCCCTCCATATGCTTGTCTGCATCCATTCACATGTACACAGATGACACGGTCCTCTTCATAGCAGGCCCACAGACTCCAGCTGGACTTTGATCAAGTTCAGCCCTGATCACACACAAATCAGCTTTTCCTCAATGCCAAGAAGACTGTCTCCATGTCCTTCGGCACAAGGCACAGAGTCTCTAAGCTCCCTCCCCTTACTACTTTCCATACCCTGGATGGCTCCCCTCTGGAGGATGTTACCACCTTTAGTTATCTTGGTATCTGGCTAGACCAGCCCCTAAACATTTCTGAACAAGTGGATGCTATAGTCAAAAAGCTGCACCCCAATTTGGTGCACTTTACAGGAAATGCGACTGTATCCCACCTCCAGTACACCGTGCTATTATCCAGAGAATGATCCTCCAAATCTCTGACTATGGTGATGTGATCTACAGCGTAACACCAGCCACTACCCTTGCCAGACTGGACACACTCTTCAACTATTTCTGCCATTACACTCTCGACTATCCTTCTTGGACTCACCACTGTCCTATATATAAATCTCTCTCCTTTTCTTCTCTTGTGGACAGACACTATGCCTACTGTGCCAGCTTTGTGGGCAAATCTGGTTTATTTCCCTACCCTCCTATCTCTCCGATGTCCCCCCACAGCCATACCATCAGAAGCTGAAATATTCTAATCCTAGCAGTCCCTTCAGTTTCCACAACCATCGGCAAAGCCACGCTCAGCCACCGCTTCCCTAAGATCTGGAACTCCCTCGCCCCAGCAATTCACCAATCTCCCTCCCATGGATTCTTTCAAACCACTTCAGAGATCTCACCTCTCCCTCCTGCACTTGCTCTTGTTTTCCCTCTTGCTCGCCTATGACTTGTTTCCCAGTTTAGGTACAGCTATAATTTGGTACTTATGCTTCCACTCTAGGCATTATGCGCAAATGTTTATAGCTAGCATTGATTTAAACTGCTCTGTATTTGATCGCCAGCATATGTTTGTGGCTCCTGACTGCACTGTATATGCATTGTCAATTGTTTGCTTGTCACTCAAGTTCTCACATCTTGCATGCATTATTCCCAATGTAATTTGTGGTTGTGTACCACTCTGCTCCATGTATATTTTGAACTTTTGTGCTACCTAAGCCCCACTTGTACAAGTTCCCCTTCCCCAGGCTGCATCTAGAAATGAGCTCCCAGCTTAGTATGCCTGGGTGGGGGGCACTAGACACCAATGATCATTTTACTATAATAACTGGAGCCATTTAAACTGCGATCAGGGGTGTAGAACCTTTACATGCCAAGGATTATTTTGGTATACTACTTGGGAGCATCATAATGGTGACCAGAGGTAGGGTCACAATATGCACCACTGTGTGCTCAAATGAGGGCAGGATTTTTGGAAGCAGTAAACAGTATTGCAATTTCAGGTGTTAAGCACTTTCAAAACCTTTTATATAGCACTGTGCTCTGTATGCAGGAGGGGATCCCTCATTTTCAAGGTTTTAGTAGTACATATGCACATGATCAGGTTAGTATCTGGGGCTGCTAAATATATGGTACCTGTTCAACCATGCTGTTCTCTCACATGGCACAGTGCATAGATGTTTAGCATTCTGCTAACCTTCTGAAAATGGGACCCTAATTGACTAAAAATCCCTGCCGATGCCTCTTAAGATGCAGAAAGTGAACAAAAATGGATTATCTTATTCTACATCTTTATGTATTATTTTATGTTATTTTCCTTGGAAAACCTTTATTCAATTTCAAAACATTGTGCTGTGTCTTTAATATTTACAACAACTGTAGCTAAAATACAATTTCTTCTTTCATCTGAGTGATGTTGTTATTTACTTATAAAAACACAGTCTGGTTTTGTGGTTTAGTTCAAGCTTGGTGGTAAGTATGTACTGCCTCTCATACCAGTGGCCCGGTTTTGGGGGAGGACCTGGGTCAAACAGGGGTTAGCTGACAGGAGAGATGACTGAGCATCTCTGGGACTGCTCTCCTCTCAGGGAGGGGGAGTCTGACCACCCCGCTGTTTAACAGCCACCTAGGTGAGGAACACTGGCAGGGCTCAGGGGCAGGCACAAAGCAGTACTTGCCTTTAATTGGATTGGCATCATTGCATGCTTGATGGCCCAGGGGATAAGCCAAAGGTAGAAAACCTCCAATGGCAAAATAATCCACCAACCTGCCACAGGCTTTGCACTACTAACCAAGCTCTGCCGCTGTCTGAATATGTGGCTCCTTGTGAATGGCCCTCTCCCTCCTGGTCCCACCACTGGAGGGGGGAAGCCATGGGAGATCTCAGAGCAGGTAAGTCCTGGTGATTTTGGGTGATGTGGATGGACAGGCTAGTGCACAAGGGGGTCAGTGGGTGACCTAGAAGATAAACATCTCATTTGAAAAAGAAATAAAGAGGCCCGGTGTCGCTGAGGGCTGAGGCACTGGACGCCTTACCTTGCATCGCGCCGGCGACCTGTGTTCAGGAATGGACATGGGTTGCCAGGGGTTGGTATGGAGGAGAAAGATTGAGCATCCCAGGAATGCTCTCCTTCTCCGGGAGGGGTTTAGTAGGATTCCCTGCCCCTGCAGAGGCTGGGAGGTGGCACATCAGCTCTAAAGAACATGGGGAGGGACTGAGGCAGGCACTTAGTGAGGGTGCACATGGGGCATGCACTCTGGCCGCTGGTGCCATTGCATGCCATGGCCTCTCAGGGAAGAACTGGAAAAACAAGAAAATGGGAGTCCTCTGCAAGGATGATGATAGTCCCCACTGCAACAGGCCTGGGAAGGCACCTCTCTGAATTCTCATCCGGTCGATTGGATTGAGTCCTCCCACCCTGCCATGAAGGGGTAAGTCATGGGGGTTCAGGGAGAGGGCCTCATACCTGGTGTCTGTGTTGGGGGGACGTCAGAAGGGCAGCAGAGGACTCTGAGGGGGAGAAAAATAGTAACTAAAAAAAGAAAAAAATAAAAACACAGTTTGGGAATCTCAGACTCAATAACACAGTCATACCATATAAACAGTGTAATTATGCACTATGAGGCTAGACCAGGGCAGGTTTATTAGTGGAGACCAAGTGCCTGGCAAAGCTCTGTTCACCTTGCAATGCTCTGCAGATATGTAATGTGGAGGTTAGGAGCTGTGAGAGCCACCAGTGAGGCATCACAGTGAAGTTATTCAGAACAGAAAGTGCAAATTATGCATATGCCACCTGAGCTCCTGATGAGAATTGGGCCCTGAGCGATTGCTGCAATATATATATATATTTTTTTTCTTAACCAAGAACCTTTATTAAACAAAACATTCAAATAAAAACAAAAAGTAAATCAAAACTAACTCAGTAGAGTACCGAAAGCATTTGACTTACACTTTCACAGCTCCTGCAGTACACTTCCCAAGCATTCAGCTCAGATAAGCTGCTTGACCAACACAGTAATTAATTACACATAAATCTAATCACAACTTTAACTTAGAAAACTGCATGCAGTTCCCTGTGTTTATATGGTATGAGAGTGGTATGTTAGGAATATCCTAAGTACTGTATTAGCTTCCCATACAAATGTGTTTTAACAGTAAATGAGGGCAGCACTTATTTAAAAGAATAAACTAGAGCATTTTAAATTAGTTCTAAAAGTTTCTTGTCACATCACAATGTTCTGAAATTTGATTAAAGACGTGCAAGCAAAACAAGATGTAAAACCCCATAAAGAAGTAGAATAAGAGATAGCCCTGTTCTGTTTACCTGCTCTACAGTTTTAAACATCCACTCATCAAGCCAGCAGCTATCCAAATGCAACAGGCAAGGAGTTCAGCTGCAGGCCATTCAAGGGGGAGGGGCCGAGGGGATGGTTAGTTTCAGCACATAGTCCATTTCAGTATATAGTTTATTTGTTTCAGTATATAGCGTATGTGAATTTTTCAGTCTACAGTGTATGTGTTTCAATACATAGTGTATGTGTTTCACCATGTAGTGTATTTGTTTCAGTATATAGTGTATGTAGATTTTTCAGTGCATAATGTATTTATTTCAAAAGATAGTGTATGTATTTCAATATAAAGGTAGATGTTTCAACACATAGTGTATTTGTTTCAGTATATAGTGTATGTGCTTTTTTCAGTGTGTACTGTATGCATTTCAATAGATAATGTATGTATTTCAATATATAGTGTATTTGTTTCAGTATATAGTGTATGCAGATTTTTTTCAATATATAGTATATGTGTTACAATCTATAGAGTATTTGTTTCAGTAGATAGTTTATGTGGATGTTTCAGTCTGTAGTGTATGTATCTCAATAGGTAGTGTATATGTTTCAGTACATAGTACATTTGTTTCAGTATATAGTGTATGTGGATTTTCAGTACTCAGTATGTGGATTTCATTAGATAGTGTATGTATTTCATTATACAATATAAGCATTTCACTATATAGCGTATGTGTTTCACTATATAATATATGTATTTCAGTATACAGTATATGTATTTCACTCTATGATGTATATATTTCAGTAGCTACTGTATGTGGTTCACTACATTGTGTATGTATTTCACTATATAATGTATATATTTCACTATATGATGTATGTATTTCACCATATAGTGTATGTGTTTTACTATAAAGCCAGAGATTATGAATTATGTCTCTAATGGCTTGCCATAAGTAATAGTTTTCTCTATCTAGATGACTGGTTAGTCTCAGGGAAAACAGAATAGGAGACAGAGTGCTCTCTGCAGACTGTAAAATACACCCAGGTGTCTCTAGGTTTCCTAATAAACTTGCGAAAGTCCAGCTAGAACCTGTTCACTCCTGGGTTTCACAGGAGCAGAGTTAAACACCTTACAAGGGAAAACTTTCCTCCTGCAAGCCAGAGTTTCAGCTCTAATAGAAACAGTAGAGTGCTTCACAACAGGTCAGCCAAGACCTGTAAGGGACTTTCTGCAATTACTAGGACACATGGCTGCACCCACAGCTGTGGTCCCATGGACCAGGTTCCAAAAGCTTCCCTTTAGCCACCCACCCTCCCCAGTCAACCCCCCAACCTAAGCTGGTGCTCCATTTATCTGTTGAGGAGTCAGGTGGAAACAATCAGCCCTGTTCCACACCCCTGCTTTCCTGTTGCATGGTCTCACCCTTCTTCTCCCACAACACACAGCTGAATAATCACCACCTGGGGCCCTAATGCTTTCCCCTTTGCAGCAAGTACATTGCTGACCCCTCTCTATTGGCTCATCCTCTGGTTACTAGCCTCCACCTTGAAACTGCAGGCTTTGACATGCCTCCACCTTCTTATGCTCCTATTATCCCTGTTAAGTGTCCTGCTATTACTGCCCCCATCAGATCTCTTCTGTGTGTCCGTCCCAGAAACCCCACACTCACTCTTCCAATGCCCCGGTCACCACGCTGCTCGTGGGACTGCTACTGAGCACTGATCTATGTGGTCGTATACTGGCCATCGACCAGGCAGATCTGGCCAATTTTAAACACTCCCAAAGGTTAGATGCCCACAAACAAAGGATGAACCGGTGGGCACACACCCCTATCAGCTCTCTCCTTCTAACCCTCCTCTCTAAGAGAGAACGCCTCCAGCTTGGGTCACACATTCATGCACTAACCTTACCACTGTCTCTACCCTTCCTTACATGCTTCACCTATGAACCTCTGCTCTCTCTATTACCTCTGCAAGGCATAAATTAGCATTGGAAACTTGATTAGCGGTCTTCACTAATCAAAGTAAAAAATGACTAGCAATTGGCCGAAGTTGATTAGTAATTACCAAAAATTGATATTTTTGCTCAAAATCCCATACAATGTACTAATCTTGCTCTGTATTGATAAAATACACATTGTACACATAGTTTGAGACATATCTGTTTTATTTAGCCATTTCCAGAAATACAGCAATTGTGCAGCAGCACATTTAAGAGCCGAGAAATAGGATGTCTGCCAAAGCAGACCATGACATTCATGAAATCGTGATCGTGAGTCATGACAAATTAAACATAAATTTAAAATGAACCCCTGCCCCAGCATAAACACCAGGGTACCGTGATTGACCATAAAGTAACCAACAAGGACTGAGTCGATCTATTATGCTACTTTTCTCCACCAGGCATGTAGCCAGTAATTCTGGCCTGTTTTTGGGGGGAGGGACCTGGGGGTGGTCCACCATCCTCAGCTGCCAAATCACTAGGACGTCTTGGTTTAGCACTAAAAAATATGTCTACAGCCCTGTCTGGGTTGAGTTCAGCCAGAGGACGGCCCTGCTTTTTAATGCGAATCGATGTTTCTACAGTATCTGTTTCTGCCAGGCTACCTAACTCACCAATCCATTCTACCACCTTCCGTGGCCTCCATTCCTCATATATATTACTGCCCCACTCATCGGATCCTGAACGGACATTCCCTCCAGCTCTGAGCCCCATGGGGTAGGGCTGCCTTTCCACTTTCTGGTGCTCTATCTACAATCTAGAGCACCTGGTCAGCCCAGTGAGGAGGGCTGAAGGGGTGGAGATGGAAACCCAGTGTTAGGCGTGTGATGACTGGCCCTGTAGGAGCTGTTGTCTATCAGGGATGGAGTTTTTTTTTCTTGATGGATTTACTCCCCGCCCCAGCCTGCTCTCCATTGGAACTCAGTCGTGCAATGATGTCCAGCGTCCACCGAACTCCACCCCTATTGCCCTACGGTGGCGATGCAAGTTCCATGTAAGCCTCCGGCCAGCACCAGAGGTCGCTGAGGAGCGATGCAAAGCCCTACTCCCTCCCCGGGAAGGGAGAGCTGTCCTCCAGACACTCAATCCCTTCCCTTCCCTGCTGACCCCCAGTGGCTCAGGCTCGTTCCCTAACCTGGGTTGCCGGCATGGTACGAGGTGAAGCGTCTAGTGCCTTAACCCTCAGCACCACGGGCCAGCTCTCCAGTCAGTTTTTACCTTGTTCATACTTGAAAAACACCTTTCTACTATTGCATTAGACACAGGAAATACTCTCAACACATTGACAAGCTTCAACAGATTTGGATAAGAATTGTGGAAATCACATGCCATCTTTGACCAGATAGCAGAGGCAGAAAGATTGATGAAATTGGTTTGAGTAAAAATCTTAAACTCTTGCCATTCTGCAAGTAGCAGAGTGCTGTCACAGTCAGGCTGCAAAAGTGCTGAAAAGTGGTCAGCTACTGCAGTAATGTCACTGTTACCATACTGTACAGCTCCAGTTTCTTTCTGTCTGCTGGCCAAAGTCTGATATCTAACACTTTTGCATGGTTATAGATATTACTTTCATCAGTCAAACTGAACCTTTGTTCACAACAGTTCTCAATGTTTGTAGTGTATTTCTTAGTTTGCTGTTTAAAAGCTTTAACAACTTGGCCACTAATGCGTTAATTTCACACCCTTGTATGTGACTTGAGCACATGCTCCTCAAACAACATCAGACCCATATTTTAAGAGAATGTCAAGTTCACTGCCACCTATGGGACCACTCTGCTCAGCATGGTCAAGAGTGTTTCTCAAAGTTTCAACAGAGCTAAGTAGCTCTGGCATTTCAACTACTTCTTTTTGAAGTGCCAGTGAGAACCTGGCAAGTGGCTGAAGCAGCTGTTTAAAATACGAAAGGTGTGCCACCATTTGGAATTTAGTCATAATTTGCAACACTCCCTTGTCTTTGGCCTGGTCATGAGTTGGGGTCTGTGCCCATAGATCCTAAATGAGCACAAATTACGGGGAATGATTTGGTAACAGCACAGGTGGCAAGATGTTTATGCTTTCTTGGGCTTTTCAACTGACATCTCCATGGCCTGGGCAAGGGACCTTAACTCTATGAGTCTCTTAGGACTTTTCTGATAGAGATAAAACAGTTGGGTCAGAAAGTTTGAAACATCATTGAAATAGGTGTTATCCAAAGCATCTTTTATGGCCAGTTCTAATCTGTGTGAGAAACAACGAACACCAACTAACCACTGTATGTCTTCCCTTAAAAGAGTAGCAAGACCCCGTCTTACACCCATGTTGACAGACGTCCATCAGCCCCAAACCCAGCCATGTTCTTTATATTAAGGCCAGACTCTAAAAATGTCTAAAAGGAGATTTTTCAGTCCCTCACTTGTGTAATCTGATACAGCTTTCATTCGTAAAAACTTAGTCTCCACTTGACTATTGATGAAATTTACATACATTACGTAAACCAGTTCCTTTTCAGTTACACCACTGTCAGTACTGCCATCCATAAGCACTGAAAAATAATTTGCATTTTTGACAGTTGCCAGCAGGTTTTCTTCTAGGTTCTTGCCAATACACATTGTGAGTTCTTCCCCACTAACAGCGTTAATGTATTTATCACCCAAATGAACTCCATGGTGCTTCCCTTGTTCTGCTATCGCTTCAAACTTTTTAATAGGGATGTCCTCTTTGGCCATCATATACAGGATCTCCATCAGCCTGCCTAGAATCATTCTATGCTGTTCCTCTGCATTACTGAAAGTTCTCCCTGCAAATAAATTAAAATTGTTTTAGGTCTGGGTCCAAACCCCTAACCCCCCTCACTATTTTAAACTTACCAGCTGTGGTATGGCGATATATATATCAAGTGGTGACCTTGTTCTACCAAATTTCAAAATGTTAACAGCTTTCTTGTGCTGCTCTGTCAGAAGATGTTTCCAGATAGTGTCAACTTTTAGCTAGGGGCCTGTAATCCCTGCAACTAATGCCTCACTGAAGTTTCTCAACCCACGTAGCTCATCTCTGTACTCACAGCATAGTTTGCAACTAACACGCACTGTACTGTCTCCCTCACTGCTAATCTGTAGCCAATTTTTTTCTGGATCATAGTTTTGGCACCATGCAGTTGCTAATTTAACTCCAGCCATGTCGGACTGTAATTATTAAAAAGTTTGAAGTTTGCAAAACAAGGTGTCTGGGTGTGCAACTACTTAAATTAACACAAGGCTTTTCCTGTACTGAAAAAATGAGAATGGCAGCAGATTTGTGACCCCCCAGGACCCCTCCCCCGGCCCCAGTCACTGGCACTGAGTCTCTCAGACCAAAAACCCTGTTCCTGTCTAAGCGGGGCATTCCTACCAATAATTGTGTGCTGCAGGCAGTAGTCACTACATAGCAGGGCACATTATTTAAGTTTTTGTGGGCTTGCTACCACAATAAGACAAGTGTCCAGTATGCCCAAATTAAAGTGCAAGGTCACAGTTAGTTCCTTCCTCTGTGAAAGCAGGGGCAACATTAGCAGTTAAGTACAGTTAAAAGCTCTGCAGCTGCAGGGCACAGCACTTATTAAAATTTTCATTTTCTGCCCAGAAAAAGGGCAGACAGTGGTTTTTCATAGTTTATTTTTTCCAACACTGCCAAAGCAGGGCACAAGTCTTAGTTTCCCTCAGGGATCTCTGCAAAGCAGGGCACATTAGTCTTATTCTGTGTTCCCAAGTTCACTGCAAAGAGCAGGGCACAACACTTAACAGGGCACATTTTCTGGTTCCCCTCATGGATCTCTGCAAAGCCACAGGGCATGATAACTTAGTCTTTTTCTGTTCTCAGATGTTCACTGCAAAGAGCAGGGCACACAACAATAGCATGGTTGGTTTCTCCCCCATAGATCTCTGCAAAGCAGGGTACATTACTTTAAGTCTTAATCTGTTCCCAAGTTCAAGAGCAGGGCACAACAGGTTAGCAGGGCACATTAAGTCTTTTTGGTTCCCCTCATGGATAGCTGCAAAGCAGGGCACATGACTTAGTCTTATTCCCAAATGTTCACTGCAAGAGCATGGCACACAACATAAGCAGGGCACATATTCTTTAAATACTGGTTCCCCTCATCTCTGCAAAGCAGGGCACATTACTTAGTCTTTTTTCTGTTCCCAGATTGTTCACTGCAAAGAGCAGGGCACACAACATAGTAGGGCACATTAAGTTCTGTAGGTTCCCCCGCATCTCTACAAAGCAGGGCACATTATTTTTATCTGTTCCCTAATGTTCACTGCAAAGAGCAGGGCACACAACTAGCAGGGCACATAAGTTCTTTAGGTTACCCTCAGATCTCTGCAAAGCAGGGCACATTACTTACTCTTTATCTGTTCCCAAATGTTCACTGCAAAGAGCAGGGCATAGTGTATAGCAGGGCGCATTAAGTTCTTTAGGTTCCCCCATATCTCTGCAAAGCAGGGCACACAGTCTTTATTCTGTTCCCAAATGTTCACTGCAATTACGTTCACTGTTTGTTCCCAAATTCACTGCAAAGCAGGGCACAGACTTAGAGTTCAAGCACACCCTCTACTTGCCCAGTGATCATGCCCTTGTTCTCCCACCACCCACAGTCCAGTTCCAGGCCTTGCCCATTCGATGTCATTACGCCATTCCTCCCATCTGCACCCTGAAGTCCATGTGCCCCTCTTCCCTTATGCAGGCTCCCTGACCAAACAAAAATGTTTTACTTGTTTTTTGCTGAGCCCTGATTCTGCTGCGCTCTTGCTCTCTGGTCGCCGAAGTCTGCCTGTCCGACTGTGCCTCGCCCCGCATTGTAACCACCTGTTCTCAGCTTCATCCTGGTCACTCCCATGCTCTCTCATGGTCTCAGCCTTCTCTCTCCTGCTCCTCCTTGGTGTGGCCACCCATCGACTACTCCTGGCTCCGGCTTTGTCTCCGACCACCTGCAAAACATAAACACACAAAATTTAAGTTATCAGATGACAGCGCAACGATGGAAAAAAAATTAAAAAAATAAAGAAAACTCACCTTTGCACTCCAGCTGGAGCTCCTGATACCTGCTTCCTTTATTGGGAGCACTGCAAAAGGACTCCCTCATGTTTCTCCCACTCAGAGACTGGGTGGGGAGAGGGGCAGGAGCATCACTGGAACAGTCACAATACAGCTCGAGGTTCATGGGGCACGGAGGAGGAAGAGAGCCAAAAAAGGAAACCCAGACCCAAAAAAAAAACATTTAAAGTGACAGTGTCCAATAAGGCACTTTTACAGGACCCAGGACCAGTTGGCAATGATTAGCAATGACTGCTAATCACTGCCACATTTGACTCGTTTTTTCCTGATCTTGGGTCGCAAATTGCGATGCAAACCCACTTATTTTATGCCTTGCCTCTGGCAGGTGATGTTAAGGTAAACCCAGGCTCCTTAAACACGCCAATCATGTACTCCTCCCAAGCATGGACCAATCCACCAGGTCTGAAGATTGCACACCTCAACATTTGTAGCCTCCCGGCTAAGCTAGCCAAACTTGAGGCATGGGTGTCCCTCTACAAACCCCATATCCTTGACATTACAGAAACGTGGCTCAAGCCCTCCAACCTTGACTCCAGCTGCCAGTTACCAGGCTACTCCCTGCTGAGGCATCACAACTGGGCACTAAAAAAGGAGGAGGGGTACTTCTATATCTCAGAATTCCCCTCACTGCTACCCTAGCCCTTCACTCTGAAGCAAGCTCCCTCTGTGATTGGTGCATCACCAAACTTACATTTAGCACGCACAAGAAGATTTTCATAGGGTGTTACTATAACCCACCAAATGAGGGAATCTTGGACCTAACAGACTTCCTAGGGGGTCTGGGAAGGCTCTCCCTGCACAGGGAATGCATAGTACTTGGTGATGTAAACCTCAACTGGCTAAGCCCTGAGCAGCCTGAGTACAGCGACCTCCTAAAGCAGCATAATCTTGTGCAAATCATAACCCTTCCCACTAGAAGTAACAACAAATCCCAAAACCACTCCCTTTTGGACTGGATAGTAACAAATCAGGAGGATAGGATCCTCCCAGCAGGTGCACTATCCAACATTATCGGTGATCACACCCCAACCTACATCATTTGGTCATCCAAATTTAAAAACCCACCCCCAAAATACCTGACTTTTAGGGATTTTGCCCCCTGTGATACCACCCATCTGCTCAGTGATGTCAAGGCTGTAAATTGGAAAACTCTCTATTCTCTCCCAGACATCACGTCAGCAATAGGATATCTCAGCAATGCCCTTGCATGCATACAGGACAGGCACTTTCCCCTAACAACATGCCGTGTGAGAGGTGGACGCACCCACTGGCTCACAAAAAACATCCTCTCCCTATTGAAAAACAAAGACACCACATGGGCCACCCACAAAGCCTCCCCCTTCCCCGCCACATGGAATGAGCACAGGAGGCTGAGAAATAAATGTACGTGGCAAATTAAAACTCATAAGGCAAGATACTATCAGAAGATGCAAACAGAAAACCTCAGAACCCCCCGCCTATTTTGATGAACTTTAAGCTCCATGATGGCACCTAAACCCCATCACCCTTCTTTGCATCTCAGAACCTCAACAGGTCTCCTAACTGACCCCATTGAAGTAGCTAATGCACTAAATGATAACTTTACAGACCTCATGGCGCTCCTTGAAAAAACTGCCATCTTCAAACACTGCCCGTCAATCTCACCCTGACGCATTGACCCCACGCCAATCTTCCACACTCCTCCTTTTTATTTCAAGACCATCTCCTATAAAGATACTCTCAAGTCGCTAAAGAGCCTACCAAACCGAGGTAGCCCGTGTGGTGATGGGCTTTTCCCCCACTTCCTGAAGCTCACTGCCCCCTGTATTGCCAGACCTCTGACCACTATCTTTAATCTCACTCTAGCCACCTCATCAGTGCCCTCCATGTGGAAAATGGCTAGAGTAGGACCCATTTTTAAAGCAGGCGATCCTCTATCTCTGGATAACTATAGACCCATCTCGATACTACCTCATCTGAGCAAGCTCCTAGAAAAAAATCATCCACCACCAACTCTTGGAACACATTAATAAATATAACCTCCTATGCCCATACCAGCATGGCTTTGGAAAATACCTCAGTACTGCATCTGCCCTGGTGCATTTCTCAGACCATGTCATCAGAAACATGGATGCAGGTAACCTCACGGGTGAACATATTCGTTGACCTGACCAAGGCGTCTGACCTAGTCAATCAACACTTGCTCTGTGAGAGGTTGGCGGGCCTTGGTTGTTCAATGAAGATGGCAACCTGGTTCCAGAATTACCTCTCGATCGATACCAGACGGTTACCGTAAATGGTGCTACCTCTACAGCTAAGGCTGTGACCACCGGAGTACCCCAAGGCTCAATCCTTAGTCCACTCCTATTCTCACTGTTTATAAATACCTACCTGATGAAAGCCTCACATGTAAAGCCATCCTGTATGCTGATGACTTGGTGTTATTCCACAGTGCAAGTCACTGGCAAACCTCTCTTCCCTGTTAACTCAAAACTTTCAAGCAGCACACAGCTGGTTCCTGGAAAACAGACTACTGGTAAATGCTAGCAAAACTAAGACCATGCTTCTGGGGTCGAAACCTAAGATATCCAGCCTGACAAGCACCTCATCACCCTTAACTGGCCTAGCTCCAGAAGGCTCCCACTAGAGAATGCGACAAGTTTCGAATACCTGGGAGTCACTCTTGGCGCTTCCTTAACTTGCTCCATACACATTGACACCACCATAAACCGAATAAACTAGAAACTGGCTATGGGCTACTGCCTTAGACACTATTTGACCCCAGTGGCTAGACTTGCTACAGCCAAGGAAACCTCCACCTCCTCCTGAATTACTGCGCCCCCATAGATACTCATACCCCCTCCAATCTTCTCACTCGACTCACAACCACCTACAACAACATCTGCAGACTTGTACAAATGACACCTTACACCACACCCCACTGCTCTCTTTACAAGGCTCTGGGCTGGCTCCCCCTTCATGAGCGAGACAGCTACCTCCTTGGATGTATAGTGGACAACTCCCTCAGGGACAGAGACCTATCACCCTATTCCTTCCTACTCGACAAGCGGCACTGCCTCCGCCCCTTGAGAAACCCCCGTGTCCACCACTGGAAGTCCCCAGAATATCCACAAACATGGGCAGTAGAGCTTTCTCCTTCATTGCACCCAAGTTAGGGAACATTCTCCCTGACTCCTTCTGCTCTCTTGACTCGCACCTTGCGTTCAGGACACACTATAATACTGCCTTATTGGCTGCAGTAACATATAGCTGCCCCGGGGGGGGGGGGATTCCGCTGTATGGCTCACTGAGTCTTACGTCGGCTCAGTTTCTGTTGTATGAGTTATACAGTTATCTCTGTTTATGTTTTCTTCTCTCTGTATTTTTAACTGGAAACTGCATATTAGTACATTGTATCTTTATCTTTATTTGTAACTGGAATAGTTCTTGCACCTGCACCTTATATCTTTACCTGTCCTACGTATTTGAAATTGTAATTTAAAACTGTAATGATTTGACTGTGCTTATATAAGTGCCATCTATATGGCTCAGATCGCACCTGAAAACAGTCCATTGGATCAGTGCCCCTACCCGGTAAACAAATACATAAATAAATAAATATTAGGCTCCCCATATGCAGTTGCACAGAATTAGGGTGCGACAACTTGTTGCATCATTCCACACATTTTTGCGATACACAAAGCCAGTGCCCAGTGGGCAGGGGATGGAGTTCCCCCTGCGTCACTGTTGTTTGGCACTTACACAAAAATGAGCTGATCCAGATCCATGGGGTGCATGGCCATTAACATGCTAGAATGTTCTAGCCAGAGTGGTCTGCGCATAGCATGATGCCAGTCACATGGCACTATGTCTTGCACTGAGCCCCCAGCCAATAGTGCTGCTGCCATAGATTTTCCACCCTACTCACACTGTATAGAAACATAGAAACATAGACCTTGATGGCCGAAAAGGACCGCTGGGCCCACCTAGTCTGTCCATTTCCCTACCTACAGGATAGGCCGCAGATCCTAGTTAACCAACAGCCTATTTCTTACTACCGCCCACCAAAAATTGCCTTATGTCTGTCCCATGCATTCTTGAATTCTCCCACAGTTTTAGACCCCACAACCTCCTCAGGAAGGCTGTTCCATGCGTCCACCACCCTCTCTGTGAAAAAATTCTTCCTCACATTGCCCTGACTGCCCCCCATCTTCAAATTGTGTCCCCTTGTTCTTGCACTTCTCTTTTTCTGAAAGATGCTACCCTCTTGGACTCTGTTGATTCCACTGACGTACTTAAAAGTTTCTATCATGTCCCCCCCTCTCCCTCCTTTCCTCAAGGGTATACAAATTAAGCTCCTTTAACCTCTCCTCATATGACTTCTCTTGCAGACCCTGCACCATTTTAGTTGCCCTCCTCTGGACTGCCTCTATCCTATCTATGTCTTTGCGGAGATGGGGTCTCCGGAACTGGACGCAGTACTCCAGATGGGGTCTCACCAACTGTCTGTACAGAGGGATAACAACTTCCGGTTTTCTGCTGGTGATGCCTCTCCCTATACATCCCAGTATCCCCCAGCCCTCCCTACTGCCTTCTCACATTGCTTGCTAACCTTAAGGTCCTCTGATATGATTACTCTCAGGTCCCTTTCCATTTTTGTTGTTGTTAATACCTCCCCCCATTGTGTAATCTTCCCCTGGGTGTTTGTTTCCCAGGTGCATCATTTTGCACTTCTTTGCATTAAATCCAAGCTGCCATACTTCTGACCATTCCTCCAACCTTGCCAAGTCCCTTCTCATCCTTTCCACACCTCCTTGTGTATCAACCCTGTTGCAGGTCTTTGTGTCATCTGCAAAGAGGCATACTTTTCCTTCCAGTCCCTCTGCAAGGTCACTTATAAAGACATTAAAAAGTACTGGACCCAGTACTGAACCCTGCGGTACCCCACTAGTAACCCCTCTTTCTT
Organism: Neoceratodus forsteri; assembly: GCA_016271365.2. NCBI lineage: Eukaryota > Metazoa > Chordata > Ceratodontiformes > Ceratodontidae > Neoceratodus > Neoceratodus forsteri. The sequence continues at coordinate 332,218,792 of CM057456.1, read as the reverse complement.
CAGAGTGGACTCCATTTACAATTAGCTTCTGTGTCCTGTTGTATCTCATAACTGCAGTCTGCAGCCCACATAGTACTTAGCAGGCACTTGCCTAGTCCTCTCTAGTGGTACAACTGCCCCCCCAAGTACTCTCTAAATATTCTGCAGTCACTGGCATACAGTGTAGTCCCCCTTTCCTGTCCCTGTCCCTCACTATAGTTGATCAGTGGTGCTGTGTACCATATAACCTCTTACCCCACCAGAACATCAGTTCCAATTTGCAGGCATGTGTCTTTTTGTAGAACTGCTTTTAACAGTTCTACTAGGGTTGGGGTGTTGCTGTGGTTTGTGACTAGGAGTTCAGGTGCCTGTAAGCTGCTCACAACCACGTCCGCTCCCATATCTACACTGTCTATCTTCACCCCTTTCCCTGTGCTGTTGTGCTGCCCATTACAACAGAGTAAGACTTGCAATTTCTTTGTGTGTAACGTAATGGGTGCAAAGTTGAACTGTGATAGAAAGTGACCATTGTGAGTGTTTTGCACCACAAAACTGTGACTTTGAATGGTGCCCTATGTTTGTCAAAGTGTTTCATGTGATGTCAGAGGCTCTTTAAAATGGAAACTAAATACAAACTTGCAGGTGTTTCTGTCTGTGTGTTTTAGGGCTCCTGTCACTTACAGAATACCTTCTATTCAGTGCTAGTTGCTGAAGAGCGTGGAAAAGTTTTCTGATTTGGTCATGCAGAATAATTGTCTAGTGTGGTCTAGCAGAATGCTGGCTTGTGAACCAGAAGATCTTAGGTTCAAACCACCCTAGAGCCAAAAACTTGCTGTGTGATCTTGGGCAGGTTAGTTAACCTCCCAGTACTCCAGTCCACCCAGCTGAGAAAATGGGTAGAAACAAGACCCTACAGGGAACAACATATTGCATCTTAGCTGGGCTGTCCTGGGTAAAGTAATTGTAAAAACAAAATTGTACTGGTTTACTTGTTTGCTGACTGCTCTTCAAATGTTTACCCAATTTCTGAAGCCATCTCTAGTTTATTGGAGGACTCTGTCATGTTAATGTGGCAGATACTGATAATTGAAAGGCGCATGCCTGTAGTTCTGTGGGGGAAGAGCTCCTCCCCCACATCCTACTTAAGGCATCAGGCTCTGCCACTCTACTTAGAGTGAGTGGCACTCGCTGCTCTCGCTCCATGCTGCGTGTTGGTGCTGGCTCCTTTTCCCCTTCTGTGCCCCCCTTTTCCCATGCTTTCCTCTGCTTCCTGTCCTTTGTGTCCTGTCTCGTTTGTTTTTTGTGCTCCCCATTCCGTACCTTTGCTGTGTCCTTTCTGGGGATCTTTCTCGCTCCTTCTCCAGCACTGCACTGCAGCATTGCTAGTCCATGCCATTCACTTGCACCTGGCTCCTCATGCTCTACCCGCCGGCTGTCCCTTTCGGCTCTTCTGGCACTCCCTCTCTGCTGGCAGCATCCTGCAGTGTTACCTCAACCATGCAGCTTGCTGCCGCTGACACTTGCTTCTTTGATCCGCTCCTCCGCAGCTTTCTCCTGGACCGGATGCATTTTGGCCTCAACGGCCCCACAGATTTGTGGCTAGCATCACCGCACCATGCTACCTTGCCCTGCCTCTGCAACTTGTTGGGGAGGAAATCTCTAGCGTCTCTTCCTGGCGCTCATGCCTGCTGCTTGTGTGGCTGCACCGCTTATTGCCTCCAGCCTGCTGCTTGTAGCGGGGTTGCTCCTGCCTTCCGGGCCTGCCAACGCTTCACTATGCTGTCTCGCTCCATATCTCCTGAAACTAGAGCTTGCAAGCACCGGAGTATGGCATGACCTGGCAAGACTTGTTTTTATTTGTACGGTGATTGCTCTGTGCTTTCTATCAGACCCTCATCTTTCTCTCCTACCTACGGACATCCTTACTCCATTTCATGGACAGCAGCTGTGATTCAAGCCCCAGTTCCTGACTCTTGGACTGCTACGCCTGATGCTCCATGGGCCCATGTCACTACAAACACTGTAGCCTGCCCAGCAAGTCGTAGGTCTGAGCTTTGACTCCTTGTCCAGCATCCAGTTCTGTGCTTCCCAGCCATTTTCCTCAGGCCGTCATTGTATTGTGTTTCCGCACGATTCCTCAGTGTCCGCCACTCCTCCAGTTCTAGGATATGGATCTTCTCCATCAGTGCTGACCGAGTCCACCACATATTCGGCTCCATTCCTGCAGCTTCCTTCTTCCTCCAGTCATCCTTACCTGCCTGTCGGCCGGCCGACGTGGCAGCTGGCTTGACTCACATTTACTACTCCTACCACTTCAGTGCTACTACGACTGCAGATCTACATGCAAGTCCTGCTGTCACTACACTGTTTACTGACCTACGTACAGGTCCACTCTTGCTAACGTAATCTTTGCTTCTTGCCTACCATCAATCCCTCAGCTTCAGCCCCTGGGATGTCTGCTGTGCTGGGCGGCTGTCCATGACGGTGTTCCCCAGTCCTGCTAGCCTTCATAGAGGCTGGCTTGGCTGCTCCATATCCCTTCCGCCTGACCTACGTGGGGATCCGGCTGTTTCTGCTGGCCACACGCGGGCTTAGCTTGCACCTGCTTCGCCTAACATTGGGGCCTGGGGGTTCAACTTCTACTCTACAACTGCCTCAGCAAACATCGGTGGCCTGGAGGTGCGACTATTTCTGCCCTACGCCTGCCTCACCCAGCATCGGGACCTGGAGGTTCGAATTTCTACTCTGCCCTGCCTCGCCCAGCATCGGTGCCTGGAGGTTCAGCTATTCCTACTCTACACCTGCCTTTCCCGACCATCGGCCTGGAGGTTTGATTATTTCTGCTGTACTCCTCCCTCGCCCAGCTCGGGGCAGGGAGGTCCTGTCCCTTGCTGGACTTGCTTCGCCGGACTAGCTGGAGGTTTTCTGGGCTTCTGGCCTTATGTCCATTTACTGCTCACCCACTCAGGACCAGGGGTTCAGTTGCTCCACCTTCTTCAGCTTCCCACCTGTATCCAGCTTACTCGCCTCACCTTCCCGGACTCTCTGCTTCCATGACCTCGTATATCGGAACTCGGACCTCTACTTCAGGATTGACTGTGCATTCACCTGGATTGCGGATGACCTTCTATTGATAGTTTGGCCTGGACGTTGACAGCTCGGCCTGGGAATTGCTCCAGATATGCTACCATCTTCGCTGTCCATTCATCATCAGTACTGGATTCCATTTTCTCTTCTTGACCTTTGGATCTTCCTCTCTTGGGGTTTTGGACTAGCTGATATTATGTATATATTGCTCATTTAGGATTACTCTCCCTTAGTGTGCTCAGAAGGATGGGCAGGTCAGTAGCCATGGGTCCTCAGAGGTTTCCCCTCAAGGGGGTTTTTCCTCTCCTGCATGCTACTGGCCACACTCTCCGGAGTTGGAGGAGGTAATCGTACCTGCAATCTTTATTTCTTTTGGAGGGTCTCATCCTACTCAACTAAGCATCCTTCCTAAGGTGGGATACAGAGAAAGGCCAAAACATCAAGTCATAACAAGTTACTCATCAGTTCAAGCATCTAAGCACCATGCACATACTATCCAGTTCACATGTACCACAATCACTGACTTGCTCATACCTATGCTGAAGTATATAAGCACTAATTAGTTCATACAACCTACATCTTTCAGCTACAGTACGTAGCACAAGCCTGAGCTATGAACCACACAGAATTGAAAGGCACATGCCTGTAGTTCTGTGGGGGAAGTGCTCCTCCCCCACATCCTACTTAAGGCATCAGGCTCCGCCGCTCTGCTTAGAGCGAGTTGCACTCACCCTCCATCCTCCCCTGATGCCTCTTCCTCCTTCTCCGGCACTCTTATCCCACCAAGGGGGGGGGTCTCATCCTACTTGACTAAGCATCCTTCCTAAGGTGGGATACAGAGAAAGGCCAAAACATCAAGTCATAACAAGTTACTCATCGGTTCAAGCATCTAAGCACCATACACATACTATCCAGTTCACATGTACTACAATCACTGACTTGCTCATACCTGTGCTGAAGTACCTAAGCACTAATCATTTCATACAACCTACATCTTTCAGCTACAGTACATAGCACAAGCCTGAGTTATGAACCACACAGAACGTCCTATTATTGTCAGACTTTAGCCAGCATTGTTATAATAAAGCCCAGGATATAGTTGAATTCTTCCCCTTGGCGTTTACTATTTATCAAGAAAAGTTCAGCTTTTTGTCGGGTGCTAGGGCCACTTCTTTAGGTTTTGTGTTAGACTCTGTCATTATCATTTTTATTATGTTGCTTGCACGCATGTGCAAGAAACATAGTGCCATCATCCGAGTTTTCGGAGGTTTGGCACCCGTCTTCCAATGCAGTCAGTGTGTTTGCAGGCGCGGCTCCAGTTCCCCAATCACTGCTGCAGCTGTCTATGACAGCAGTTGAAAATGCAGTGGTCGTACAGTTGAAAGGAAGAGCTCCGCTTCAGTGAGCAGAGCTCCCCCCTCCACACACACACACATGCAACACGCGTACTGCGTGCTCTGTGCCTTCCCCTCCCCACACTGTCACGGCGAAGGGGTGCTTAACCGCCTGGCCGGGCTGCACGCCCACCCCAAAGTATCCAGGTGCCACGCTGGGAGCCCACCCAGCGTGGCAAAATGATGTTATGGCCGACGGGGTGCCTCAATCCCTGTCGGCTCCAGCCCCCCACAGCCTTCCAGCTGCCATGCTGTGAGCTCACCTCAGTGGCAAACGCCCTCATAGTCTTCGCCCTCGTAGTCTTATTAAAAAAACAAACCTGTAAATACAAAACTGTCCTTGCTGCTTCTCCCTGCCCCTCCCACAACCCATGCGCACCACTCGCACCCTGCCTCCCCACACCCACACCCACACTTACTCTGGACCTCAGTGCGACGATCTTTGGTGGACCGGGAACACGTCTGCACTCTTCAAAGCCGACCGCGAACTGAGGAAATGCCAGTAAGCTGTATAATGGGATAGATAGGGTTTTTTTCAACTTTGCTGCATATCTCAGGCATTTTTTTGGAATTTTTACAACAAATTTTCAACACGGGGTTTTTGGGATCCGTCCTCATGAATTCTCTCACTGTCATGGCGTTAATCAGGCCCGAAGGGTGATTTCGCGGTCACTGTGCAAAATCACCTTTTGGAACTGAGTAACAAAATGACAGTGCCAGTGTTCATAAGGTGGGCTCTCAAAAAGCCTATGTTGCAAATTGGTGAAAAAAATTCCTGAAATGTTATCTTCTGGCGTCGTTAAGCAGTTCCTACTCACGCTCGTAAGTTTGCAAATTTTTAATATCTGCACTCCAGATTTTAACATTGCCATTTACACACCTCCTTATGAGCAGTACAGCTGTCATTTTCACATCCGCCCAAAATGTGTTTCGTGCATGCTTAGCGCCTATTAAACGATCGGTATGCGAAATCAACTCTTCGGGACACATTAAGAAAATCACAGTGACACTGTTCATGAGCAGAGGTCTTAAAATGGCTATGTTGAAAATTTGGTGAAAAAATTCCTAAAAATGACTGTTTTACAAGTGTGCATTGCGCAGTTTCTATGCACGCTCGTAAGTTCACTAATTTTTAATATTATCATTCCAGATTTTCAACATTGCCATTTTACCACACTTCCTTATGAGCAGTATACTAGTCATTTTTCACATGTCACCCAAAATGTGTTTCCATGCATGTAGCGCACAATGGCGCAGTCGGTGTGTGCAATCAAAGTTTGGAACAGATTAAGAAAATCACAGTAACATTGTTCATGAGCAGAGGTCTTAAAATGGCTATGTTGAAAATTTGGTGAAATAATTCCTAAAAATGACTGTTTTACGAGCATGCGTTGCCCAGTTCCTAAGCACACTTGTAAGTTTGCAAATTTTTAATATTTGCACTCCAGATTTTCAACATTGCCATTTTACCACACCTCCTTATGAGCAGTACAGCTGCCATTTTTCACATGTCACCCAAAATGTGTTTCCGTGCATGTAGCACACAATGGCGCATTCGGAGTGCGCAATCAATGTTTCAGACAGATTAAGAAAATCACAGTGACACCGTTCATGAGCAGAGGTCTTAAAATGGCTATGTTGAAAATTTGGTGAAAAATTCCTTCAGACGTTCTGCAATGTTACTAATGAAGACATTGAACAGGACTGACCCCAGGACCGATCCTGCAGCACCAACTGGTCACCCCCTCTCTGAACTGCACCACATTTGCCACACTCTCTGTCTCCTGTCTGATTAGCCAGTTTCTAACCCAGTTTACCACCCTTTCCCCCATGCCCAGCCTACCCAGCTAGTTTATCAGCCTCCTGTGTGGGATAGTGTCAAAGGCTTTGTTGAAATCAAGGTAAGCGTTGTCCACTGCCCCACCCTGATTCACTTCCTTTGTCACCCAGTCAAACAAATCAACCAGATTTGTCTGACATGATGTCCCCACTGTGAATCCATGTTGTCAATGGTCCTGGGCTCCGATGGCTTCTAGATGCCCCACTAGCCTTTCTTTAAGCAATGTCTCCATGATCTTCCCCACTACTAAGGTGAGGCTGAACGGCCTATTGTTCCCCGCCTCCTCCCTGCTGCCGGACTTCTGTAGAGGGACCACATGTGCCCTCCCCAATTCACTCGTGTTGAATGACTCAGTGAACATGGCTGCCAGAGGTACTGCTATCTCCTTCGCAGTTCTCTTAATATCCTTGGGTGTATGCCATTTGGTTCCATCGCTTTGTCCACCTTCAATTTAGTGAGCTCCTGCAGAACTCTTTTGCCTTTGAATGGACTATTGTCCACCTCTTCTCCCCCTTGGCAACTGCTGTACTGTGGTGGCCCTTGCCCCTCCCACTCTTCTGTGAATACTGAACGGAAAGACTCAGTGGATGTCTCGGGAGGAAGGCATGGAACTATCACTTCCAAATACCTAAACAGCACATACAAGCAAGCAACATTCGGCATTGACAAATGCTTGTTAATTATCTGTTGTTGGCAGTTTAGCCTTTGAGGTCTGACTAACATTCAGCATCTCGTGATCCCTGAGCTGAAGATGACATCACAGAATCCAAATCACCCTGCAACATTCAGGAAAGTCTATTTTGATTAGGTTTTTTTCTCCAGACTTGGTAAAAAAGGGCTATAGCTGATATCCCATGCAATGGAATTACAAATCAGGAAGACAGTGGAAAGAGAATAAACAAAAATATAAAGAGTGAGAATGAAAACCCCACCAGTAAAAATGACAGCTGTTACAAAAATGCAGTCACTTTAAAATGAAAGGGTCAGAGGGTGGAGATATGACCATATAATTCAAAAGTGCTTATCAAAATTAATGTTGCTGTAATGTTTAGAAATAAATTAATATGTTTTGCACTCAAAAGAGTCTATGATTTATAACAGCATGCTTGAGTGCATGACACTGTATCATTCTAGATCACCACATGCTGACCAACACTGCAAATAGAATGTCACTTTGTTTAGCAGTCAGCTGTTCTAAAATCCCTATTGTTGATGAGCAATCACTGGTTAGCAGCTGGAAGGAAAACAAAAGATGGGAGGTATAAAACATGACCAGCCGATCAACTTCTGGTCCAGAGTGCCAAGCTTATTTTTTTATCCTGCTATACCTGGTTTCCCCTATACCACCCTTTTGGGCTCAGCTTATCACCAGCTTCCTCCAGGGGTACTGCATCTCGGGTTAGCCTCCCCTTGACCCCAAGAGTCTGTACTACATTGCTGGCTCCATTTCTATCCCTCCACTGAAGACAGCTATTTCTTCAGTGAGCCTATCACAGGGGAGGAGAGAAGCAAGTGGTCTGGGGCGTCGGGGGGGGGGGGACAGTGAGAGTAGACCTCAGTGGTGTAGATGGGGTCAGGCAGCTGTTATCCAGTGAAGTGTCTGGCCTTTCTTCATATTTAACCCTGCACCTCGTGATGTGGAAGAGTGAGGTCAGCATGCTCTTCTGAGCATTGGACACCACTCCATGTCTCCCTGTAGCAGAGCTGTCTTGCATGCTTCATCCTGATTCCTGTCTACTGCTAAGAGGCAGACAAGTAGTCAGACAGGCAATCCCCCCCTCCTTGGAGAAGACAGCTGCCAAGGGGATGCTCTGTCTTCCCCTGCAGGCCTCTGCTCCTGCTGCCCCAGGGTAAGTGTGTGAGCTTGGGTCACCATCATGCCGAGCAGTCCTGTACCACGTGGCACTAAAGAGATATTAAAGCTTTGCTTTTAAAGCATCATTTGTTCCTTTTGTTCGAAACCCCCACACTGGCAATCAATTCTGGCACCGTTGCACCCTTCCTCCAGCCAGAAGGATGAGAAAATATCAGGCAGAATATGAGGGAGCCAGTGGCAGATTTCAACAGGATGAAGGGAGCTGTTGGAAAGAAGCACATGGAGAATATGACAGGTAGCAGAGGCAGAGGAAAATGGGAAGAATTTTAAAAAAAGCAACACCTGGTGTGGCAGAGAGCTCAGTTGGGAAGGTGTCAAAAGGGAAAAAGAGCAAAGGATCCAATGTGGTTCAAGGCTACAGTAAAGATAACAGTAAGAGCCAAAAGAGGGCAGTCCTGAAGTACAAAGGAAGTTGAAGGGGTGAGGATAGGAAGTACCTGGGGGCAACAAAAGTAGCCAGCAGGAAGGGGAAGGAGGCCAAGTCTGAGACAGAACTCAGGCTTGCAATGAGAGCGATGCAAGGGGGAAAATGTATTCTTCTAATCCCAGGAATCATGCCCTTAGTGTTTTCACTTTATGCAGCCATCTTGGCTGAGAGAGACACACCTTGGAGATGGAACCTATGCAAATTTTAGAATTTGGAACGTAGGTTCAAACTCTGCATCTGCTCTCCACTCTTGCCTTTTTTCCAGATGTCTTTCTCCACCTGAAGAGAGCAGTCACCCCTTAATGAACTCCGGTAACGGCTGGATCTCCAGTCTATTTTGTAATTTGTAATTAATTTTAAAATAGTTTAGTTTAGTTTTTTAATTACTCGGTGTAACCCCCTTACAAATGGGGGTTCTGGAAAAGCCTCCATAGAGCTTGCCTAAGTGTTTCCCTGCCTGCTGGCGTTCGGCGTTTAAGCCGTTAGATTGGCACTGTGAGTGCTGGTAGAGCCTCCACGTACTGTCTCTTTAAGAGCTGTCTGCTTGCAGACTTAATTAGTTTGTATGGGGCAACTGTGTATTTAATGCTCGAATCCCACCCAAGTTGTGGAGTAATCGCTCTATTTTGCTGTCGCTGAAGGTGCAAAGGGAGCCCATCTGAAAGCTGTAACTGTTTGCCTGTAATCATTTAAAGCATTAGCAAAATTGTAGTTTGTCTAACCTGCCTTTATTGCAGCTGTGACTCTGTGTGTGTGTTACCCCTCCATTTTGGACCTAAACTACTGTGCTGGGCCAATTGGGTTAAGGGAGCCCTAAAATGGAGCCTGTGGACGAATCAGAACTTGGACTCTTAATTTGAGCCAGCCACAAGGGGACTGTATGGGCAGTGACTCTGGGAAATGTAGTTTTGACCTTGGTGCCTTTTTCCACTAACAGAGGGAGTCTTATTGTGAGTGACAGCCGAACCAACCAACAGAATAGTGTGGAGCTAAAGGAAATGCCCTGCTCTGTGACTGGAAAGATGAGATCAGTTGTGACAGTGAAGAGAGAAGGAGCTCTGTGCTTTGCGGTGTATAGTTTCGTGCGGGAAGCGCATGTGAGGCCCTGAGGTTCAGCCTGCAGCCGTTGCAAGTGCCAAATCAGACTGAATCCAACTTGTGAGGAGAAAGAAGGAGATCTGAAGAGTAGAAACCAGGCTCACCCTGTAGAAGACTGGAGAAATTGCTGAATCGTGCTCGGTCTGCCAGGAACTGAAGCTGCTGTGTGTTCTCCCGGGTATCTTGCAGTAATTGCGGTCGGGATCAAGGAGCAGCCTTCCTGGTATAGTACTTTCCTTTTACATACAAATGTGCGTAGCGCTTGTGGGGATTCGCTATTTCAAATACCCTGTACAGTGAATTGTGTGCTGAAGCTGGAAGTAAACCCCAGCTTAATTCGGACTACATCCGTTTGCTATCAACTGCAGTGGGGTCCAGTCACAAGGACCTTGTCCCCATGCCCTGTTCTTCTGGCAATGCAGAAGGACATTCTCCATCCGATCCTCAGCTTGGGTATCGTGAGTACAAATCAGAATATTCCCCTGCAGCTTGTTTTTCAATCACAAGTGTGTCATCTAATTCTTGTTGTTTCACTGCTTCATGGACTGAGCCCTCCGGCTCTGGATTACAACTGGGTGTTGTGCATATCTTTTTTCTACAGGGCCCTATCCATCTGCACCTGCCGGCCAAACCTGGGCAACAGACGTGGCTAGCCCCCCCCCCCACCTGGGTACCCAGAGTGTGACTTTTCAGACCCTGTATGTGTGCACAGTACTGTGATTTAATGCCACTAATTAACCCGATTTCCTCCTCCCATGTTACTGTCCCCTAAACAAATCAGATTTGTTGTTGTTATACTATATACTGTCTGTGGTGTTGGTACTTGTGGAAACAGTATTGTGTTTTGCTGTGTATGTTGTTTAATCTTACTTTACAGGGGGTCCTCAGAGACATGCAGCAGAATCAGTCTCAAGGGTAAGTGGTATCTATATGAGTGAACAGTGTGTATACACGGGGTATTGGGGCTGTAACTCCGGTGTGCTGTGTGAGCCACTAGAGGGAATAAAAGGGGGTCTCTGTGTCCCAGAGGGCTGTGACCAAGCTAGTCTAACCACTACAAACCCTGACCTCTGAGTGGAGGCACCTGCCATAGGACCTTGGCCCCTCAACCTGTCCGTAGTCAAACAGGCAGGGTAGTAGCCCTTGGGAAAGCGCCACCTAGGGGTTACATCGGCATTACCTAGGGTTCTTTTCGGTAAGTTTGGTATCTCCAGTTCCAAATAGATTCCCAAGAACCGGAGACTCTACTAGCTGGCTACCATTTATTTTCTTATAAGTCGGCTGCTATTAAACCAAGTAATTTATTTTATAAGTGGTTTAGTATATTTTAATTGAATATCCTACAGAAAACAGAGCACTTTCATTTTCTGTTTCTGTCTGTGCTCGTTCACATTAATTAATTGGTTCCTGTTTCAGGAGCCACAATTTGACCTTTGGCAGAGTTTTTTCTTACACAAAAGCAGTTTTTACTATTTGGTATTTGTACTGCAACATTTTGGGGAATCTCTTTTTTATTATTCAGGGTTCTCACATATGGCATATCAGAGAGAACTTGTGGAACGTCCAGAAATTTTAAAATTTGTTTCCAGCTCCTGGCAAAGGTGGACACCACATGCTTTGCTTAAAATGCCTAGTTCTACAGCACAACTTTGTAAATTGTTTGTCCTGGCACATTTTTTGCCATAAAAACTCATTAAAAATGATAACAAATATAAAAAGAAGCATGCCTTCTCACTCTGCCTCTGTGTCTCCTAAAAATAATAAAAAAAGGCTCCGATGGTGTTCCCAGTGATGGTGGAAAGCACAGATCAGAAGGTTCCACCTCCACATGTACAGCAAAAAATAATTTAAAAGGTAACAAGAGCCGGCTCAGTGGCACTGAGGGTTGAGGTGCTGGACGCCACACCTCGTGCCACCCCGACGACCCAGGATCGAGAGCGACCTCAGGTTTCGGTGGGTCGACTGGGGGGAGGAAGATCAAATGCCCCAGGGACTGCTCTCTTCCTCCAGGGAGGGTGGAGTGGGACAACTGTGACTGTGCTTGCCCCTGGTGGCAGCTGGGGGCTAGTGCATGTCACGGAGTAACAGAGTGGTCAGCGCTTGTGCTGTGGGCTCAGGAGAAAAATTAGCCCCAATCCTCTGGTGTGCTGGAAGGTCTGCCCCTGTGGTGCTACACCGATCACTCTTAGGTAGCTCCCTCTGGTCCCAACTCCCAGAGCGGTCTTCTGCGCTGTCGGGCATGTGCGATGTGGCCAAGGATAGGATGAGAGGGTGAGGAGGTTGCAGCTTGGGCATGGCGATCGGTGCAGGAGCCGCTGGGGTTAAGACCGGATGGAAGGGGAACCATAGGGCCACCCCTGCCGAGGAGGTAAGGCAATAAAAGAAATAAAAAAAATTAAAAGGTAATAAGAAAAAAAGGTAAAACTGCACATCCATCAGAAAGGCTTAGTAAAGGTGGTTCAGATATCAGGGTGTCTGAAAGGAGGAACCCTGAATCTAGTGATGGCAAAGGTAAAACAGCCTCAGAGCAGGCACTAGAAATGGTGTCTGCTAAAAAGAAATGTAAAGAAAGTAATGTCACTGCCACCCATGGAGAAAGGAGCAAGGAGATGGCATGGATAAAATGCCCTCATCTGATGACATATCCAAAATATGGCAGTTTTTCCAGGCGGTCCAGGCCATGGGAAATTTGAATAAAATATACCTGCCACCCCCTCTCCCCGGGCTCAAACTCCAACCTATCTGTCTCTGGAGGAGGAGGAGGAAGAAGAAAATTATGTGCAAATGGGTGAAGGGGAGTTCATAGAATTGGAAGGGGCACCTGACCGAGACTTCAAACCTCCTCCAAGGCATAAGGAGGGCAACTCAACTTTCTTCTCATTTGTCAGACGAATGTCTGATATCCTCAACATCTCCCCACTGAAAACAGAGGAGGAGGAGGAGGAAGAGCACACTGATCTACTTAAAAACACCGTATTAGAAATCAGGGCTGCACTTATTTCAGCTGCAGCCATTGATAAAAAAAAAATTAGAGAAAATATCAGGTGGACAAGCAGGGAATGGAATATTTTTATGTCAGTCCTTTTTTTTTATTATTTATTTTTCATTAAAGGGTTTTTGTTTTGTACAGGAGCCATATCATCTTAAAGTGCTTTTACGTGACCAACACAGACATTACATTATAGTTTTCAAACTTTAATACATCACATTTCCTCCACCCTTTAAACAGTTTCTTGAGTGTTGTCTTCTCAAACTCTCTTCCAAGACTATCTTTGTTGATTTTTACTTCTTTTCAGCTACGGTATCACATGCGATCTATGCTTCATGATCTACACTAACCATTTATTCCAGAATTCGCTGCATCTTTCTAATGTGAGATTTAACCCTGCTGCCATTTTTTCCATTACATAAACATGCCATATAGCATCTTCCCATTCCCTCTGTGTTGGATCTTTATACCAGTCCTGACCACCATGGAGTAGTCCAGACTGCTGCCTATGAGAGAGCAAAAATCACTCTATCTGCACAGCCCCCTTGAAAAGACTCTAAAACATTGAATACTACGGCCAAAAAGATGTATGCAGCAGCTTTTCTGCTTATCAGACAGGCAGCTTACTCAGCACATATAGCGCAGTACCAGAAAGCACTTTGGAGCACAATTCTGGCATTGGCAGAAAGAGCATATGGTGATTTGGCACAGAACCTGATTGCCACAGCAAGATCAGCCCTCAGCGCCACAAAATATTTTCACACTGCATTGGACACTAATGACTCTGCTGCTAGAGTTTAAGCTCATGCAGTGTCCTAGAGAAGGTTTTCATGGCTTAGGACTACCATCCTTTCTCAGGATGCTCAAAAAAGGCCATGGATTTCTCCTGTGAGGGAAATTAATTATTTGGTGACAAAACTGAGGCCTACCTGAAAAAAGTGGATGAATACAAAACTACTTTTAAAAGCAACAATGAGAAGGAAAAGGCCTCTGTGTCCTACAGGTCCTACAGAAGGGGAGGCAGAGGCAGGGGATACTTCCCAAGAGCCTATGTGTATTACTCCCCCGTAGTACCAACCACAAAGTGGTGTAACCCCCTTGTAGGAAGAGAAACTACAGTGGGTTATTTGGAAGCAACTGTTAATGGGTTAATTTTCCTTTCCTCTGGGGAAGCTGGCTAGCCATTGGCTGGGAACTCTTCTGGAGGTTGGGACTTGTTTGGACCACGAAGAAGAGAGCAGGCTGAAGGAGTCAATCTGAAGGCAGGAGCAGGGCCAACTGCCCACTTCCAAGGGTCAATCTGTTTTTTCTGTAAGAAAGCTTAAAGGACACAGATCAAGGATGTGGCGGTGGCTGCTGTTTGTGAGATCTCTTCAGGAAGTCTGACCATTTGGAAGGAGGGGGGAGATTATCTGCCTGTAGCCGCCATGGGAATCGAACCTGAGGAGAGGAAAGAAGGGACTTTATGTCTGTGGTGAAACCACCACTAGCCATTAAGCCTCTGGGAGGGATGGAGGCCTAGAACCTGATTCAGCTGAAGGCATTTGAGAGCACTGGACAGGACAACTCCCCACGTATATGCCGTTCGCATGGAGAGGAGCGTTTTGCTCTGAAATGACCGTAGGGATTGGCGGTCAGCTCAAGGTTTGAGACTGTGGTTCTGTAATGGGATGGGATGCCTGTGGAATTGAGATGCACTGGGATCCTGCCAGAGTGAGTGTAGCCAGCTGAGGGAAGCTGGGTTTGGATCTGCAATAAGAGAATCAGTGCTGCCTGGAGAATTCTGTTTTAAATGCTCAGAAATGGTCACTGCATGCTACCCCGTTAGTACAGGTAGTCAGAAGGCCCCCAGTGCGGATATGGACATTGAAATGACCTGCAGGCTATTAGCAGACAGAAGGGTGGACATAGCAGCAGTAACTAAGACTTGGGCAACACCACACCATAACTGGGACCTTGCGATCCCTAAATACAAACTATACAGGAGGGACAGGGTAGTCAGGAAGGGGGAGGGGTAGCAGTTTACATCAGGGAGGGAATAACTTGCACGGAAGGAGGAGTCAGAGGAAGGGAAGGTGGAGGCATTATGGGTTCAGCTACAGTCCAACAGAGGAAGAAAGGTGAGGTTGGGGGTGGCTTACAGACCACACAACCAAGATGAGGAGAGAAACAGGGAACTGAACTCGCAAATATTGGAAGCTGCAGGGAAAGGAGAGGTGCTAATTGTGGGGGATGTCAACCTGCCCAAGGTGGACTGGAGCGTACCATCCACAACATGTGCTAGGAGTCAGGTGATCTTGGAAGGACCACAAAATGGGTTCCTGACTCAGGGCATCACTGAACCAACAAGAGTAGAGGCAACTCTTGATCTGGTGCTCACAAATGCGGAGCATGTACAGGAAATAGCAGTCAGGGAGCCCCTGGGTGGGAGCGACCATTGCACAGTGTGGTTCCAGTTGGATATGGGCAGGGAAAGCATCCCGACTAAGACCAAAATTGTGAATTTTAGGAGGGCGGACTTCAGGAAGATGGGCAAAGTGCTAAGGAGCCACTGGGCAGGCATCAGAGCAGATATGAGGTGGACCAAAGGTGGTTCATCATTAAAGAAAGGAATACTGGTTGTCACAGAAGAGTGTGTTAGGCTCAGGGGGGAAGAACACAAGGGCCAAAGCACCCATCTGGTTCAGTTCTGGGGTCGCCCAGGCAGTAAGGGAAAAGAGGTTAGCCTATAGAAAATTCTGGAGGGCCAAGAGAGAGGTGGATAGGGAAAATTACCTAAGGTTGGCTAGTGAGGCAAGTAAAGAAATCCAGCGAGCTAAGGCAAAGAAGGAGCTGCAGATAGCTGAAGGAATTAAGAAGGGGAGAAGGCCTTCTTTCGCTGTATAAGTGAGAAAAGGGACAAGGATGGGATTGTTAGGCTTAAGAAAGGGGAGGAGTGTGTGGAGGACAATGGGGGAAAAGCAGAGATACTAAATGAATACTTGTGTTCCATCTTCACCAGGGAGAAGGATGGACCAGTGCCTTCAGGAGAGAGAAGAGGAGTGGGGGGGACAAAGATGTCAGGACATTGGAGGGAATGTGGGGCCTGTAGCCCTACCAGGTAAGCCTAAATGGGGGACTTACATCTATCAAACCTTTTTCAACATTGTTTGGTAGGCTTTTTAGTTAGTTTCACTAGCCACTGTGCACCCTGGCCTGGAAACAGATCTGAAGAAATGGCCAGAGTGGAGCACGGATGCAGAGTTTGAAATGTTGTTCCAAGCTCTAAAATTTGCATAGATTCTATCTCTGGGGCATCATTCTCAGCCAAAATGACTCCATAAAGTGAAAACATAGTGAGTTATCTTTTAAGAAGAAACAGCATTACTACAGTGAGTAATTTTTTCTTTAGGTACATCGGGGAGAAGCACAAAGTTAAATGGGGGCAATGTGAGGCTGAACAGTGAGGAAGAATGGGAGAAGAGGGACAAAGAAAAAACAGAGATATTGAACAAATTTTTTTGTTCAGTCTTTACTAGAAAGAAGGATGGGTCTCTGTCGGAATGTGAGGTTAAGAGCGGAAGACAAGAAAGCAAGTACTCAAGTAGCAAGGTCAAAATAACAAGGAATAGGGGTGTTAGAAAAGGCTTTAAAGTAGACAAGTCTATGGGACCCAATGGCTTACACTCTAGAATGTATCAGGATGTAGTGGAGGTGATAGCAGGCCCAACTGCAGACATATTCAACTGCTTGCTGGAGTTAGAGGTAGTCCATAAGGACTGGAAGACAGCTGATGTGGTTCCACTACACAAGAGTGGAAGAAAGGGTGACCGAGAGAATTATAGACCATTCAACTTGACGTGTACAGTGAGAAAGATTATGGAGTTTATACAAAGGGTGGAACAAGCAGACTTCCTGGTGGGAAATGGGCTACAGGACCCCAGACAACACAGGTTCACAAGTGGAAGATCTTGCCAGACAAATCTGGTTACTTCTTTGAATAGGTGACCAGGGCAGCCAATAAGGGACATGTAGTCGATGTAGTATACTTGATTTTCAGCAAAACCTCTGACTCAGTCCCCCACAGGAGGCTGGTCAATATGTGAAGGGACTCAGGAGTGGAGGAAGAATTGATGACTTGGGTGGAGCACTTGCTGAGTGGAAGATCACAGAGGGTAGTAGTAAATGGGGAGTTTTCAGAGGTAAGGAACATACCAAGTGGAATACAATACCTCAGGGGTCAGTGCTGGGCCTACTCCTATTCAGTGTGTTTTTCCTGTGACATAGGGGAAGGCATCAAAGGCAAGATCTGACTTTTCACCGATCACATGAATATCTGTGCAATAGTGCACACAGAGAAGGTATAAGGGAACTCAGGAAGGATACTGATAGGTTGGAGAGCTGGTCAAGGATATGGCAGCCAGGTTTCAATGCTAAAATGTGCAAGGTGATACACACTGGGAAAAGAACCCGAGTGTAATATGAAACGAGAGGGGTGGGATGTTGGCACTGGAAAGCACCATGGAAGAAAAGAACCTAGGGGTCATGACATCGAAGAGCCTGAAAATAACAGCACACTGTAATACAGCTGTAAGTCAGACAAACAGAATGCTGGGATGCATAGGGCAGGGGATAAGCAGCAGAAGTTGGGAAATAATCCTCCCATTGTACAGGTCACTGATGTAACTGCATCTGAAATACTGCGCAAGATATTGGAGTCCAAATCTGAGGAAAGACTATAACAAGATGTAAGCAGTGCAGGACAACCAAGATGGTCCATGAACTAGGAGGCAAGACATGAGGAGAGGCTGAAACCAAAGGAAAGGACAAACACACCAGGTGTATGGCAGTGTTTCACTACCCAAAATTAACCAGCCATGGATAAATGAATACACTCCTACGTATTGGTGTAAATATGCACCTTCCTCAGGTGACTGGGTGTTTGAATCCTGGCTCCTTGTTAAATGTGACTTACGCATAAATATTAATTACACATACCATTTCAGACCTGAAAGACCCATGCCAGATGGCAATGTTCTGAACCCAATCTGTTCTCTTAGTTCTCTAAAGTCAGTCTCAAAATGTCTTATCCTACACACCTGATTTCCCTTCCCGGAGGGTCAAAAAGTGTTGATGATCTCTGCCACTTCAAACAGTTGTTCAGTACTCTGCCATAATCACAAACTGGTTCCGGCATTCTGGTGTGTGTTTAAAGGTTACCACCTGAGGATCAGGCTCAGAAAACTGCCTGAATTGAGGACACAACAGTAGTAAAGAAGTCTCACAACATTATTGCATAGGCATATCACTTCAGCATTTTTTAAACACCAGCCAGTAACAATAATTCAAACTGTGGCACTTACAAAGACATAATAGAAGTATTCACAAACAACCCCATAGTAGTCCTATTATATCTCTGTAAGTGTTTCAATTTGAATTGTTATCACTGGCTGGTGTTTAATAAATGTTAAGGTGATATGCTTATGCAATAATGTTGTGATGCTTCCTTACTACAGGTTCTGTCCTCAATTCAGGTAGCTATGAGTGCTGAAAAGCCAGTTTCTGAGGACCCCCACTGCATGATAATACCTGACCTGTTTTGCTGGTTAAACAGCAGCAATGGAGGTAGCCCCTGAGACTGTGGGGCACACAACAGTTCAGGTAAGTATCAGAAACTAAGTTTGAAAAAGCACGAGAACTACGCAAAACACTGAGGCCACAGTCAAGGTGACCTACACTTGTATCATTTTTTTCCCTATATAGCTGTTTGCCCCGTGGCCACCTGCACCTTTCGTCAGGCCCCCTTAGCTCCCAACTCCATCATCCACCCCCAGGATCCACAAGAAGCGGGGTTCCAGGGCTTCAGGGGCCATCAGTCATAGCCACGGGGAGACATAAGATTTTTGTAGCTTTCTCCCCCTCCTTCCCAGAGCAGTGGCGTGCACAGGTGAGCATGTGTACATGCAGGCACTTGTGCGTTCCTGGAAACTGCATGCTTCTTTCACCCTCCCAACGTTCATCAGTCCCCCAAACTCCCTTGCTCTGGCATCCAGCCTCCACCATGTGTCAGGGGAGAGCGAGGTAACTAGCCTCCCCAATCTGGGAAAGGAGAGCAGCCCAGCGGCCACTACAATCCTCTCCCAGCCCTCCCTTCTGCCGACCCTTAGCGGCCCGAGCTTGCCTCTGAACTTGGGCCATTGGTGTGGCATGAGGTGTGGGGTCTGGCACCTCAACCCTCAGCGCCACTGGGCTGGCATGGAATGGTGTCATTTTAACCAATTTGTGAACATAATAAAGATATTTGGAGATGGAACTTCTGGCTGAAGTACTCTTCTCGTTTGTTGCTGATACTGTTTTGCTGTTCATCTACTAAGGCTCAGGACAGCCTTTTCGCTATTTCCTCTCCCACTGCTTCTATCTCCTCCCTCATGCCAAATG
Organism: Neoceratodus forsteri; assembly: GCA_016271365.2. NCBI lineage: Eukaryota > Metazoa > Chordata > Ceratodontiformes > Ceratodontidae > Neoceratodus > Neoceratodus forsteri. The sequence goes on along the minus strand of CM057456.1, from coordinate 332,199,685 downwards.
CAAATCCTCTTTAACCCCTGCCAGCTGTCAATCACACCCTGAGGGGATGTGACTGGCACCACTAGTCTCGGAGAACCTTTGGGTAGAGTACAGGAAATCTAGCTGGAAACCCCTGGGGGTCCCGGTGTTGTATCCTTATTTTCTCCTATCACATAGTATAACTATGTCCAGGTCCCCTGGTTTTTGCACTTTAAAGGATGGAACAAATGCCGATGGTCATTAAGACAGGAATATTTATTAAAGTTCCTCTAGACCAGCTGGACCAATTGTGCAGTAGTAGTGCTACTACTTGCGACGCTGATGACCCGGGTTTGGAAGCGAGCCCGAGGTGTCAAAGGGCCAGCCAGGGGGAGGAGGATCAACCATCAGTGGGACCAGAGTTCGGTGCTCAACTGGCCCCTAGCTGAAGCCAGAGGAGAGGCAGCCTGAGCTGAAGAAGTGGGTTAGACGTGGTAGATGTCGGCATGCGTGCCTTGACATCAGTGCACGCCATGTCTCCCAGGGGGAGAAAATGGAAAAATCCTGGTTATGCAGGATGATCGCTGGCCTCCACAGGCCCTCACCTTGCGACTCAGGTGCCTCATGAAAATCTGGATCCAGTCCTGGTGGATCGAGGGACTCCCCACCATGATGCCATGGAGGGAAGACTGTGGGGGACTCCAGGAGAATTAAGCCACGGGGGAAGCCAGGGTGACAGGGATGGGAGGACTTGTGGGAAGGAGGGCTGGCCAGGACAGGTGAGCATTAAAAAAAAGTTCCTTCAGACCAAAGCCATGTCTTTGTCCCAAGTGAGAACAGGAGTCATGTTTGCATGTCCTGTTTTCAAAGAAAGCATTGTGTTCTTGGGACCCATTATGTCAAACTTCTATGTAGACCTTGTGCCATTCATTTTTATTTATTCATGGAAATTATTTAAACAGAAAAAACATACAGGGTTTAGATAGGAACCTCATTTATAGATTTGTCCTGGGGGAATGAGATTGGGAGATACAGTACATAGATACATAGAGGTTGATGGCAGAAAAAAGGCTCTTGGCCGAGCCAGTCTGCCTACCCCACTCAACTATTCGGCCTTGCCCTAGTGGCAATACTGTCCTTTGTTACTGTCCCCCTTTTTCTAACTAAACCCACCTGCTTGTCTCATCCCTGCTTGAAGTTGCTGATTGATTATAACAGGCAAAGTCACCAAAGTAAAAGGAAAAGACTCAAAACAGAAGAGTGAATGACCTATGAGCAATAAATGCAAAACACAACCTAATGTTGGCTCATATCAGTAACACGGGGACTGCTAAAAAGCAGACAAGTAGAAGTACCATCAAGTACAGAAGAGAGCAAATTAATGAACAAAACTACCAAAGGAATGGAAAAAGCAATGTATCAAAGATAAATAACCTGTGCAGTAAACAGTATATATTCAATCCTACCAATAATATGGAAAAAGGGTTTTATGTGACAAAGGCGAGTCTGAAAGACCGCCTATCACATAAAGTGAACACATAAGAGCCCATGGTCAAAAGGGCAATGGATATTGTACCAACCATCGCAGACAGCGATGGTCACTGCAATACTTTAAAGAACGCACAACAAACATTTTGTTTAGGCTGGGGCTTCCCCTGTGGGCAAGCCCGCGCACCCTCAAAACCAAAATAATCAACCCACAAAAGTGACCACAGGCGTTATTGGTTTTAAAAAATAGCTGCCCGGCCAGCCCTTAACTCGGTCTGTTTCGCATTGCAAGTAGTGGTGTACCACTATGCTATGCAAACAGCTCAGCAGGAATATTGCCACACAGGATTCTATATCCTGTAGTAGTGAGTACATCTCCTTGCTATACTCGCTATACAGGATATAGAGATGTATTGCACCACTCGCTGTCATGTAGAGCACTATTATTGAGTCGCTCAAAAGTGCAGCGCTCAAAAATGACCGCTCTACATGGGTGCTACCCGGAAGGTGGCATACAGTAAACAGGTAGAAATACAGTACCATAAGACACAAAGTAATGCAAATGAATTCTCCTGGCGACACTGGCAGGGTGGGGCAGAGGAGGACCACATTGTTTGTTTAAGGCTTCAGATGCTGCAAGCACAAATTAGCGTAGCAGCCTTCAAAACTCTTTGCTCACATCACAATAAGGAATCCTGTGCTTGCTACCCATGAACACCTGATCCCCCATCCCGATGGAGCCCCTCGTCTAATGCTGCCTCTGCCTCCTCCTTTGGTTCCTGCTCCCAGCCACTGCCTGACCTCTTCTCCCCTTCCTTCTCCCTCCTCCTCCTCCCCTAGTCAAACCCCACCTCCCACGGCTCCAGCTATTTAGTTACCTCCTTACTCGGCTCTTTAATCCCACTGAGACTTCCTGAACTCATCTACGCTATTGCTGCTCGTACCCTTTCACTCTGAATCTTTGATGTATTTAATCTGTACTCCCCAACAATTGTTGTTGATTTGCCATTGAATTGGAACTATCATGTATCTTCTTGTTATCCTGTATTTGTTGCACCCAGGTCCGCCTCGAAAATGAGCTTGCTCAATGGTGATTGCCTGGTTAAATAAAGATTTTGATTGATTGATTGATTGACTTGATTGAGATGGAGCTACTCTAGATAGGCTATAGCAGAAGGCAGTGGATCTTCAGTCTGCATGCCAGGAGGCTCTCAGAAGATCTGCAGAGTTTGAAACTGGCATTAGGAGGCTGTTGAGGTAGTGTAGGAGTTTGTTGAGCAATATTTAACACTAAGTAGCACTGTTCAGAAGGTATGCTTACTGTTAAGGAAGGTCACCCTAACTGCAGGTACATGGAGCAGTGGTGAGTGGGGGAGGGCAGCTAAGTACAAAACAACAAAGGCATGCATTGGCTTATAGATTAAGGATCATTTCTTTGAGGCCATTGCTTCCTTTGGTTACAAGGCTGTCATAGTAAAGAAAATAAAATTATTTAAAACTATTTTTCTTGCGTACTCAGCAATCACAGTACTACCCCTGGCTTATGGACTCAAATAAGGTCAAGCAGCCTAGGTTGTTAAACTCCTTTGTGGTTCATGACACAATGTTGAAAATCAGTTGCACAGTACCTGCACCCAGGGAAAGTTAATATGGGCTAGGTAACAAGCCAGTATTGCCCACTGGGAAACAATGCCAACAGACTCAGTTCCCACACAGTGCAATAACAGTAAACCCAAAACATTATTCAGCTGTGATTCAGTAAAATATTGCGAAGAACACAGTATTACATGCAAAAAACAAGGCATTTGCTGGCCCAGTGGTGTAGAGGGTTGAGGCGCTGGACCGCTACAACTCCCACCTCACCAGTGACCCAGGTTCGAGCTCGAGCTTGGGTCACTGAGGTCAGCTGAATGGAGGAGGATTGAGCATCCCCAGGATATTTTCTTCCTCTGGGGAGGAGGGCTGTCATGTTCTTGGCCCAATACTGCCACCCGGGTGACCACAGGTTGCAGTGCGCTTGAAGAGACTTACTGGATGGTGTTGCTGGCAGTGACACACTCCATGCTCATGTGCAAGCTTTGTACCATCCCAAAGCCGGTGTCTAAGGGGAGAAAACCAGGAGGGAAAATCTCAGAGCAAAGATAAGAGGTCCAACCCCCGCAGACCAGCACCAGCAACAGGGTCCTCCCTCCATGATCCGGATCCATTCTCCAGTAGCTAAGATGGGCCTGCCTGACCCTGTCATGGGCGGTGGGGGTGAGGGAAGAATGGAGGTCCAGCTAAGTCCCTGGAATGCCGGTGATGGGGCTGGAGGGGGTCAGACCAGGATAACTGGATCTGTACCGGAAAGGCATAAACAAATTAACTGAAAAAAAAAAAAAGGTTTTGTGGGAATCAGAAACAAGGATCTAGGTAAGAAAAGGATTAAGGTTTTACTGGCAAACAGTTCAAATAATAACAGTGACAAGGTGAGAGCTTTTACAAAAGTCCACTCTCACCCTTCACCAAATCACCCTTTCCTGCACTGTGTAAGTCCCATTCCCTGATCCCTTACTGGTACCTGTGTAAATCTCTAGTTGCTTAGGGAGCTCCCTGTAAAATTACTTGGTACCCAGCTGTTGAATCAGGGTAGGCCCAGCGACAGGCATGACCTTGAAGGCGAAGACAAACCCAAGTAAAGTGCACTGTTTGCATTCCCAAGCTGTATGGCCTATTTGTAATACAGTACCAAATAGACTGGATGGCTGCTAATGGCATATCATTTAGTTGCAAACAAAGCCTTGAATGCAAAACTACCTAAACTAACTATACAGGTGCAAAGCCAAGGCCATGTTTGGTTACTCATGGCTCCTCGACCAGGCAGTGCTGTCCTCACCAGTTACAGCTTTCCTCTGGTTCAGTTAACCTGCAGTAACGCTGCTTGTTCAGCTCAGCTCCATTGTCTCTGCATGGCCGTGCAGTCTCTGCATTGGGTGGTCTCTCAATAAGTCTGGCAGATCGGCATGGTTCTACTCATGCCAGTGGCTGGTCACTAGGTTTAAGATAAAGAGCTTGCTAAGGAGTTGCCACACCTGCCCAGTGTATCCCATGTGAAGGGGTTGTGGGAAAACAGATGGACCAGACACTGAACTTCAGATTCAACACACAATCTCTGTGTGATGTTTATTCAAAATACAGTGTTAACCTTCAGCAATGGCATATCCCTTCTTCAGTACATCAGTTTGCACTTAGCCAACACGTAATGATCTCTGATCTACTGCTCTAACATACCTGTTGAGATTTAGCCTCCCCTACACGGGCCTTGTTTGCTTGGGTGGTGGGAGCTCAAATAAAAAGAAAAAAAAGCTAAAAACAAAGAACCTCAGTGCAGAAGCACTGAAACAAGGGTTACCCTTAAGGGCATTGACAATAAGTCAAGTTTCAAAGAAACATAACATCACACATACTTCCATAATGCAAAGCATCATGGGATATATGCAAATAACCATGACATTTCAGACTTGTTCAGTTTACAGCAATTTACATGCATTTTAAATATATAACTCACTTAATTTTTATCATACCGTCCCTAGTAGCTTTTACCTTTATCACAAACACCTAGTACCATGGTATTTTCAACATTTACAGGTTTATACATTGGCCCAGATATTCAAAGGGTTGCACAGCACAACCCACTGATGTGCCCAGCTTATTCAAAAGGGAAAGAAGTCGCCGCTACAAATCGATGCGGCAGGCGCAGCAGTAATGTACAGGCACAGGTAGAGGCGTGCCCATGCATAACCTGCACAGCCCGATATTCAGCCGGGATGTGCAAGTCATGCATGCGCAACCCCTACCTGCGCCTGCGCAAAGTTACGACACAAAAAAAAAGGAACAAGTGATGGCCACCCACAGGTGAGCTGCTGCATTGCAGGGTGCAACCCAGCAGCTGCCACCTGTGGGTGGCCACCCGAGTCCATGCCGTACCTGGCAGTGCCCCCCCATGTCCCATGGCGGGCATCTGTAATCGAACCCCCCCCAAGTCCAATATCCCTGGTGGTCCAGTGGACCGATCGCTGCCCGATCGTGGGCATCAGTACCTCATCAAAGATCCCCACTACATATCTGGACTGAGTAGTACGGTATGGGCTGCACGCCCATTGGCTCATGCTGTGAACCAATGGGCATGCAGCCCTACTGAGCTGTCAGTCGGCAGGCAGCGGGGCGGCAGGCAGGTGGCGTGCTGCCGCCTGCCGGCTGACGGGGGGGAGTGGGGCGGTGAGGCTCAGTGGGCGGTGGGGTGGGGGTACACCAGACCACCAGGGTACTTTGATGAGGTACTGATGCCCGCAATCAGGCAGCGATCGGTCCACTGGACCACCAGGGATATTGGACTGGGGGACTGTACTGATGCCCGCGATCGGGCACATAGAGTCCACTGGACCACCAGGATATTGGACATTTTTCATTTACATTACAGGAATGCTCCTAATCGGGCTGCAGGGGCGTCGGTCTAGCGGCTGCCGTCTGGCAGGGCGCCAGGAGCAAGTCACAGATCGCATACCTGCATGTTAATTTCGGCATGCAAATGGGATCAGAATGAGATGCAAATGGCCCTCTGTGCACCTTGCATAAATTATGGCCCAATTTGCATGTCCCTGTTTGAATATGCGTGGGTGCTGTGCATGGCGCAATGGCACTTGCGCTAGCACATCTCCATGCTCCACTCTGGCCACTTGCGCTGGCGCAGTGCCACTGCGCCATGCACAGTGGAGGTGACCAGGGTGTGATATTCAAAGATGCTGCGCCATAGCGCAGCTCCATTGAATATCGCACTCAGGCCATTCCCCTGCGCAACAAAGTTGAGCTGCACCCAGGCTTGCGCCACAGCCTGGCACAGTTTGAATATCCGGGCCACAAGGTATATACATTGAAGTATTTTTTTAATGACATAGTGCCATTGCATACTAAATCCAACAACGAGGAGCACAGCCTGTTGTTCTACCTCAGCTCAGAGGTCACCACAATAACCTCCCTGTATGAGGACCTGCGAGGGAAAAGGAAGATTTAAAGAGGACACTATAGAATAGACAAGAAAGGGTAGGGGGTACCCATAGGTGGCCAACCTTATGGACTACGAAATGTAAAGAATAGATTAGGCTAAGAAATAGAAGAACTATTGCAACAGATTTAAGAAAAGGTCAGTCCTCAAGAGTGGCAGGAGCTCCCTGTCACATCCCAAAGCAACTCCCTCAGTACTGCAGACCAGTCACCAGGCTGTAGTGACTGGTGCTGATGGATCCTCAGACTGCTGTGGCAGTCTCTCTGATTACAAACCCTTAGGTATGATTTGGCACAGAGTCTCTCAGTGCACATTGGAGCACAAACTGTAGGGTGACTTACCCTCACAGAATATCTTTCTCCAGTTGCTGGAATTGTTCCTTCACCCTCTCTCTATGTTCAGCAATCTTCTTCTTAGCTGTGAAAGCACGTCTTCCTCCAGTACATCTGTGCACGATGTCACATAAAGTGTACATTAGGTCGGCTTCCTCACTCAAGTCACATGCAGACTGAAAAGATTCTGAAACAGCCTGTGTTGTTCAGTCGGGATTCCAACCTTCTCATTGGTCAGTCCTCTTGCAATCACTTTAGATGGGGCTGTCTTTGCTTCACTTGGCATTAGATTGGCTGTGTTACCCATGGGCAAGCTAATGAAGTCCTCCTAGTGCCCATGAGCCCTCCTGGCTCTGCTGCAGGCTCCAAAGAAACTGATTGCTGCAGGGCTTCCCTTTGATGCTTTTGCCTGGTCTCCCAAGGGTCAGAGGTAGACAAGATGGATCTCCCTTTAGTTTACATAGCACTGGCCCCAAGTTCTTGTTTCTAACAAGGGCTTCTGTCATAAAGCATTCAGTGTGCCCCCTCCCCCTGTCTATTCACGCTGCAGTCTGGTGTGGTCTAGGTGGCAGCTCATCTATTGGGGATGTCCCCAGTTTTGATCAGGTGTGATACTCCTCATCAGAGGCAGCTGAGCTGTGATCATGTGTGGCAGCAGGACCATTTTAATGAATCATGCAGCAGGTGCCGAAGAGTAATACACTGCTCTTTGCTTCTTTTAATGCAACCACCTCTTGTCCCCACTGCAACAGTCCTAGTCCTTGGGGCCAGAGAGGAGCAACAGAAAGGCAAGGATGCTGGCTGGGCTCCGAAGTGCAATTCCCAAAGAAGAGCTGAAGGACACTTTGTTGCATAGCATGCTGACAAACTGAGCAGCCTGGGGTGGGATCCAAAGTAGTGAATTGAGATAGAAAGTGTTTCACAGATAGGAGAGAAGGTGGTGGTAAACGGCACTCAGTGGAATGATGGAGGAGTGACCAGCTGGGTGCCACAGGGCTCAGTACTGGGACCGGTCCTCTTCAATGTCTACATAAATGTCATTGCTAAGGGACTGGAAGGAAATGTATGCCTTTTTTAACTTAAGCTTTACTGGCAATTTATTAAAGGTAAAGTTTTACAATTACAGTTAAGTCAGGTTTATCATGTGGAAGCATATCATTCAACCTCCTGCCTTGCTAATCAGGGACAGAGCTTAAAATAATCAGGGGCAAATAACCAAAATCAAAGACAGATCTTAAAAAACTCAACTCAAGAAGCTTCCTACAGTGGGTGGCTTAATATGAAAAGCACTTTTTTTTCTTTTTTTTGCTCCGCCCTGCTCCCCGACTGGCCACTCTTTCAGGTCACCACAGATCCTGCAGGCACTCATCCCTGCCACCAGCCACCACCTCACATCGCAGCCCTCCCTGGGTAACCCGGTAACCATCACGGATGGTCCTCCTCCAAGGGGCAAGGTGCCGTGGGGACTGGCCAGTGCACTCTACTATTGGCCCATGGTGCTGCTGAGGTGGTCCAGCTGTCCAGGGCTTTTTGCGGTGGCAGGGGCCAGCAACCATCATTCAGTTGGCCAGGGAGCATGTTTCCTCTTTTTCTCCCTGTGTGAGCGTGACATGCCACTGACGTCAAGGCATATGCCGACATCCATCATGCTCCCCTAGGCAACAGGGCCTGACACACTGCTGTTCTCCCGGCCTCCACCAGGAGTCAGCAAGCACTAGTCCGCAGACCCTCCCTCCCCCCAGCAGAAGGTGAGCAGTTGTCAGACACTCAAGCCTTCTCCCCCGTCCAGTCCTCCAACACCCGAGTCTGTTCCCAAACCCAGGTCACCGGCTTCTCAGTGGTGAATCTTTCCGCTGCGCCAGTGGGCTGCCGGAAAGCATTTTCAGATAAAGATGTGAACTGTAACACTAAATACTGGCAATATTTCATGCTTAAATCCTTACTCTTCAGTAATAAAAATTTCATTTTTAGGAAAGACAATGAAAACATTTAAGGCAAAATCAGGGGCATCCCTGATATCAGGGACAGGTGAGAGGTATGTGTACAAGTGGTAAGACATTGTTTCATAATATATACAGTAATCACTTGTACAGTTCATATAGTTCAGCAGGTGAATGAAAGATTTGTTGTTCTTCATGTCCATTAGTGAATTAAAACAGTGTGAAAAACCCTCACCTACCAAGAGTATGAGTCTTATTTCCCCTGATGCAATTGTATGTTTTCTGTATCCAAAGTTCCTTGGTTCAATTGGTTTTATCTGTTCTGGTTCATCGTGCCAGGTAAGTGGTTTGTATAGTTCCCACCTCCTACAATTTCAGTGGGTTTCATTGCCCCCATTATGTTATCCTCTCTCAATCACAGTCCCATGCAATAGTTTATCAACCCCACTTAGATCATGCATGCTCACGCATCATGCATTATTCCATGCTTTGAAAGTTAACCCCACCTTTATCTTTTGTACGGACCATGCATCCCTGTGACAATTCCTTTTTATCTGAAAATAAATCCCCATCCTCATTTGATGAGTACTTACAACTACCATACCTTCTCGAGTAACTGACCCCAAACCTAGAAGGCATGATCATATAAGCATTAATACATATATTCCCCCCCCCGAGAATGTACATTTTTCCACACCCTATTTGTATCAACTCCTTGTGATTCCTAGATCCCTGTCACATATGCACCTAATACCCATTATGATTGCCAAGCAAACTGAATTTTTCATTGTTTTTTAAAATAAACTCCCCTTTTCCCAACATCAATCCCCCTTTCCCGTAACCTGATTAACAAGTGTGAATTTGTTAGACCTTAGTTCAAACATTACTTAACTATTAACATCTTATTCGGCTGTTACTATCTGCTTCTTTAACCACTCTGTAGCACTTGCTGCAGATTTATATACCTTCCCCTCTTCTACAATTTTATAGTGCAGGAGCCACCCGAATTATGTTTTCTCTTTTCAGTTTTAGCAGTGCTGTAATACCTTCCATCTCCTGATTCTGCTACAGCTTTCCAGCCAGTCTTTGATTTCTGGTGGTTTATCCATAAGCCATTTGTCTGCAATTGCTTTTCCCTGCCGCCAAATATTGAAGATATATTTCTTATCTCCCTTTGTGCCCCTTTGGGGGCTCCAAGTATGTTATTAAATTCAATGGGTCCTCATAGAGTATTTGCCCAGGTTTGTTTTAGTGTGGTCTAGAATGTTTGCAGGGCAAGCATTCTCCGAATATGTGTGATGGTGTACCATGTTGTGCACATCCCCAACATAAATCTGTATTTGTGGTACTGAACTGTTTTGATTTATTGGTGTAGTGAAAATCTTAATGAGATTTTCCACCGAAATTACCTCTAGCTTCCTGCAGCTGATGTTTTGTGTACATTTTGCCAGTTTTATTCCCATTGTTTTCATTAATGGTTATCCCCAGTTTGGTTTCCCATGTTTGTTGTATCCTCTGTATATCTGTTTTCCTGGTCTCGTCTGCTAAAATACCATACAATTGTGTAATTTTTTTTTTCTGCCCTTCTGACTTGACCCAGGTAACCATCCTGTTTAAGATTTCCAGCTGTTCCTCTGCAGCTCTCCTTATGTTACCGGCTCTCACGAGGAATACCCAAAATATCCTTATTTTCTCCTATCACATAGTATAACTATGTCCAGGTCCCCTGGTTTTTGCACTTTAAAGGATGGAACAAATGCCGATGGTCATTAAGACAGGAATATTTATTAAAGTTCCTCTAGACCAGCTGGACCAATTGTGCAGTAGTAGTGCTACTACTTGCGACGCTGATGACCCGGGTTTGGAAGCGAGCCCGAGGTGTCAAAGGGCCAGCCAGGGGGAGGAGGATCAACCATCAGTGGGACCAGAGTTCGGTGCTCAACTGGCCCTAGCTGAAGCCAGAGGAGAGGCAGCCTGAGCTGAAGAAGTGGGTTAGACGTGGTAGATGTCGGCATGCGTGCCTTGACATCAGTGCATGCCATGTCTCCCAGGGGGAGAAAATGGAAAAATCCTGGTTATGCAGGATGATCGCTGGCCTCCACAGGCCCTCACCTTGCGACTCAGGTGCCTCATGAAAATCTGGATCCAGTCCTGGTGGATCGAGGGACTCCCCACCATGATGCCATGGAGGGAAAACTGTGGGGGACTCCAGGAGAATTAAGCCACGGGGGAAGCCAGGGTGACAGGGATGGGAGGACTTGTGGGAAGGAGGGCTGGCCAGGACAGGTGAGCATTAAAAAAAAGTTCCTTCAGACCAAAGCCATGTCTTTGTCCCAAGTGAGAACAGGAGTCATGTTTGCATGTCCTGTTTTCAAAAAGCATTGTGTTCTTGGGACCCATTATGTCAAACTTCTATGTAGACCTTGTGCCATTCATTTTATTTATTCATTGAAATTATTTAAACAGAAAAAACATACAGGGTTTAGATAGGAACCTCATTTATAGATTTGTCCTGGGGGAATGAGATTGGGAGATACAGTACATAGATACATAGAGGTTGATGGCAGAAAAAAGGCTCTTGGCCGAGCCAGTCTGCCTACCCCACTCAACTATTCGGCCTTGCCCTAGTGGCAATACTGTCCTTTGTTACTGTCCCCCTTTTTCTAACTAAACCCACCTGCTTGTCTCATCCCTGCTTGAAGTTGCTGATTGATTATAACAGGCAAAGTCACCAAAGTAAAGGAAAAGACTCAAAACAGAAGAGTGAATGACCTATGAGCAATAAATGCAAAACACAACCTAATGTTGGCTCATATCAGTCAGGGGACTGCTAAAAGCAGACAAGTAGAAGTACCATCAAGTACAGAAGAGAGCAAATTAATGAACAAAACTACCAAAGGAATGGAAAAAGCAATGTATCAAAGATAAATAACCTGTGCAGTAAACAGTATATATTCAATCCTACCAATAATATGGAAAAAGGGTTTTATGTGACAAAGGCGAGTCTGAAAGACCGCCTATCACATAAAGTGAACACATAAGAGCCCATGGTCAAAAGGGCAACGGATATTGTACCAACCATCGCAGACAGCGATGGTCACTGCAATACTTTAAAAGAGCACGCAACAAACATTTTGTTTAGGCTGGGGGGCTTCCCCCCCTTGTGGGGGGCAAGCCCCCCGCACCCTTAAAACTAAAATAATCAACTCCAAGGGGGGTGCGGACCACAGGGCAAGTTATTGGTTTTAAAAAAAAATGCTTCAGCCCGCGGCCAGCCCCGAACCCGGGTCTGCTCGCATTGCAAGTAGTGGTGTACCACTATGCTATGCAAACAGCTCAGCAGGAATTGGCCACACAGGATTCTATATCCTGTAGTAGTGAGTACATCTCCTTGCTATACTCTCTATACAGGATATAGAGATGTATTGCACCACTCGCTGTCATGTAGAGCACTATTATTGAGTCGCTCAAAAGTGCAGCGCTCAAAAATAACCGCTCTACATGGGTGCTACCCGGAAGGTGGCATACAGTAAACAGGTAGAAATACAGTACCATAAGACACAAAGTAATGCAAATGAATTCTCCTGGCGACACTGGCAGGGTGGGGCAGAGGAGGACCACATTGTTTGTTTAAGGCTTCAGATGCTGCAAGCACAAAATTAGCGTAGCAGCCTTCAAAACTCTTTGCTCACATCACAATAAGGAATCCTGTGCTTGCTACCCATGAACACCTGATCCCCCATCCCGATGGAGCCCCTCGTCTAATGCTGCCTCTGCCTCCTCCTTTGGTTCCTGCTCCCAGCCACTGCCTGACCTCTTCTCCCCTCCCTTCTCCCTCCTCCTCCTCCCCTAGTCAAACCCCACCTCCCACGGCTCCAGCTATTTAGTTACCTCCTTACTCGGCTCTTTAATCCCACTGAGACTTCCTGAACTCATCTACGCTATTGCTGCTCGTACCCTTTCACTCTGAATCTTTGATGTATTTAATCTGTACTCCCCAACAATTGTTGTTGATTTGCCATTGAATTGGAACTATCATGTATCTTCTTGTTATCCTGTATTTGTTGCACCCAGGTCCGCCTCGAAAATGAGCTTGCTCAATGGTGATTGCCTGGTTAAATAAAGATTTTGATTGATTGATTGATTGACTTGATTGAGATGGGAAGCTACTCTAGATAGGCTATAGCAGAAGGCAGTGGATCTTCAGTCTGCATGCCAGGAGGCTCTCAGAAGATCTGCAGAGTTTGAAACTGGCATTAGGAGGCTGTTGAGGTAGTGTAGGAGTTTGTTGAGCAATATTTAACACTAAGTAGCACTGTTCAGAAGGTATGCTTACTGTTAAGGAAGGTCACCCTAACTGCAGGTACATGGAGCAGTGGTGAGTGGGGAGGCAGCTAAGTACAAAACAACAAAAGGCATGCATTGGCTTATAGATTAAGGATCATTTCTTTGAGGCCATTGCTTCCTGGTTACAAGGCTGTCATAGTAAAGAAAATAAAATTATTTAAAACTATTTTTCTTGCGTACTCAGCAATCACAGTACTACCCTGGCTTATGGACTCAAATAAGGTCAAGCAGCCTAGGTTGTTAAACTCCTTTGTGGTTCATGACACAATGTTGAAAATCAGTTGCACAGTACCTGCACCCAGGAAAGTTAATATGGGCTGGGTAACAAGCCAGTATTGCCCACTGGAAACAATGCCAACAGACTCAGTTCCCACACAGTGCAATAACAGTAAACCCAAAACATTATTCAGCTGTGATTCAGTAAAATATTGCGAAGAACACAGTATTACATGCAAAAAACAAGGCATTTGCTGGCCCAGTGGTGTAGAGGGTTGAGGCGCTGGACCGCTACAACTCCCACCTCACCAGTGACCCAGGTTCGAGCTCGAGCTTGGGTCACTGGGGGCCAGCTGAATGGAGGAGGATTGAGCATCCCCCAGGATATTTTCTTCCTCTGGGGAGGGAGGGCTGTCATGTTCTGGCCCAATACTGCCACCCGGGTGACCACAGGTTGCAGTGCGCTTGAAGAGACTTACTGGATGGTGTTGCTGGCAGTGACACACTCCATGCTCATGTGCAAGCTTTGTACCATCCCAAAGCCGGTGTCTAAGGGGAGAAAACCAGGAGGGAAAATCTCAGAGCAAAGATAAGAGGTCCAACCCCCGCAGACCAGCACCAGCAACAGGGTCCTCCCTCCATGATCCGGATCCATTCTCCAGTAGCTAAGATGGGCCTGCCTGACCCTGTCATGGGCGGTGGGGGTGAGGGAAGAATGGAGGTCCAGCTAAGTCCCTGGAATGCCGGTGATGGGGCTGGAGGGGGTCAGACCAGGATAACTGGATCTGTACCGGAAAGGCATAAACAAATTAACTGAAAAAAAAAAAAAGGTTTTGTGGGAATCAGAAACAAGGATCTAGGTAAGAAAAGGATTAAGGTTTTACTGGCAAACAGTTCAAATAATAACAGTGACAAGGTGAAAGCTTTTACAAAAGTCCACTCTCACCCTTCACCAAATCACCCTTTCCTGCACTGTGTAAGTCCCATTCCCTGATCCCTTACTGGTACCTGTGTAAATCTCTAGTTGCTTAAGGAGCTCCCTGTAAAATTACTTGGTACCCAGCTGTTGAATCAGGGTAGGCCCAGCGACAGGCATGACCTTGAAGGCGAAGACAAACCCAAGTAAAGTGCACTGTTTGCATTCCCAAGCTGTATGGCCTATTTGTAATACAGTACCAAATAGACTGGATGGCTGCTAATGGCATATCATTTAGTTGCAAATAAAGCCTTGAATGCAAAACTACCTAAACTAACTATACAGGTGCAAAGCCAAGGCCATGTTTGGTTACTCATGGCTCCTCGACCAGGCAGTGCTGTCCTCACCAGTTACAGCTTTCCTCTGGTTCAGTTAACCTGCAGTAACGCTGCTTGTTCAGCTCAGCTCCATTGTCTCTGCATGGCCGTGCAGTCTCTGCATTGGGTGGTCTCTCAATAAGTCTGGCAGATCGGCATGGTTCTACTCATGCCAGTGGCTGGTCACTAGGTTTAAGATAAAGAGCTTGCTAAGAGTTGCCACACCTGCCCAGTGTATCCCATGTGAAGGGGTTGTGGGAAAACAGATGGACCAGACACTGAACTTCAGATTCAACACACAATCTCTGTGTGATGTTTATTCAAAATACAGTGTTAACCTTCAGCAATGGCATATCCCTTCTTCAGTACATCAGTTTGCACTTAGCCAACACGTAATGATCTCTGATCTACTGCTCTAACATACCTGTTGAGATTTAGCCTCCCCTACACGGGCCTTGTTTGCTTGGGTGGTGGGAGCTCAAATAAAAAGGAAAAAAAGCTAAAAACAAAGAACCTCAGTGCAGAAGCACTGAAACAAGGGTTACCCTTAAGGGCATTGACAATAAGTCAAGTTTCAAAGAAACATAACATCACACATACTTCCATAATGCAAAGCATCATGGGATATATGCAAATAACCATGACATTTCAGACTTGTTCAGTTTACAGCAATTTACATGCATTTTAAATATATAACTCACTTAATTTTTATCATACCGTCCCCTAGTAGCTTTTTACCTTTATCACAAACACCTAGTACCATGGTATTTTCAACATTTACAGGTTTTATACACATTGGCCCAGATATTCAAAAGGGTTGCGCATGGCACAACCCACTGATGTGCCCCGTCGCGATATTCAAAAGGGAAAAGTGCGCCGCACAAATCCCGATGCGACGAAGCGCGTATTAATGTCTGAGCACAGGTGAGGCGTGCCCATGCATAACCTGCACAGCCCGATATTCAGCCGGGATATGCAAGTCATGCATGCGCAACCCTACCTCGCGCCTGCACAAAGTTACACCAAAAAAAAGGAACAAGTGATGGCCACCCACAGGTGAGCTGCTGCATTGCAGGGTGCAACCAGCAGCTGCCACCTGTGGGTCACCAGTCCATGCCTTACCTGGCGGTGCCCCCCATGTCCCATGGCGGGCATCTGTATCGAACCCCAAGTCAATATCCCTGGTGGTCCAGTGGACGTCGCTGCCGATCGTGGGCATCAGTACCTCATCAAGATCCCCACTACATATCTGGACTGAGTAATGCGGTATGGGCTGCCGCCCATGGCTCATGCTGTGAACCAATGGGCATGCAGCTACTGAGCTGTCGTCGGCAGGCAGCGGGCGGCAGGCAGGTGGCGTGCTGCCGCCTGCGGCTGGCGAGGGGGAGTGGGCGGTGAGGCTCAGTGGGCGGGTGGGGTGGGGGTACACTAGACCACCAGGGTAGTGGGGTCTTTGATGAGGTACTGATGCCCGCAATCAGGCAGCGATCGGTCCACTGGACCACCAGGGATATTGGACCTGGGGGATTGTACTGATGCCCGCGATCGGTACATAGGGGTCCACTGGACCACCAGGGATATTGGACATTTTTCATTTCATTACAGGAATGCTCCTAATCGGGCTGCAGGGCGTCGGTCTAGACGGCTGCCGTCTGGCAGGGCGCCAGAGCAAGTCACAGATCGCATACCTGCATGTTAATTTCGGCATGCAAATGGGATCAGAATGAGATGCAAATGGCCCTCTGTGCACCTTGCATAAATTATGGCCCAATTTGCATGTCCCTGTTTGAATATACATGAGTGCTGTGCATGGCGCCGTGGCACTTGCGCGCTTTATCTCCATGCTCCACTCTGGCCACTGGCCGGGCGCAGTGCCACTGCGCCATGCACAGTGGAGGTGACTAGGTGTGATATTCAAAGATGCTGCGCCATAGCGCAGCTCCATTGAATATCGCACTCAGGCCATTCCCCGCGCAACAAAGTTGAGCTGCACCAGGCTTGCGCCACAGCCCGCGCAGTTTGAATATCCGGCCACAAGGTATATACATTGAAGTATTTTTTTAATGACATAGTGCCATTGCATACTAAATCCAACAACGAGGAGCACAGCCTGTTCTCAGCTCAGAGGTCACCACAATAACCTCCCTGTATGAGGACCTGCGAGGGAAAAGGAAGATTTAAAGAGGACACTATAGAATAGACAAGAAAGGGTAGGGGGTACCCATAGGTGGCCAACCTTATGGACTACGAAATGTAAAGAATAGATTAGGCTAAGAAATAGAAGAACTATTGCAACAGATTTAAGAAAAGGTCAGTCCTCAAGAGTGGCAGGAGCTCCTGTCACATCCCAACTCCCTCAGTACTGCAGACCAGTCACCAGGCTGTAGTGACTGGTGCTGATGGATCCTCAGACTGCTGTGGCAGTCTCTCTGATTACAAATCCTTAGGTATGATTTGGCACAGAGTCTCTCAGTGCACATTGGAGCACAAACTGTAGGGTGACTTACCCTCACAGAATATCTTTCTCCAGTTGCTGGAATTGTTCCTTCACCCTCTCTCTATGTTCAGCAATCTTCTTCTTAGCTGTGAAAGCACGTCTTCCTCCAGTACATCTGTGCACGATGTCACATAAAGTGTACATTAGGTCGGCTTCCTCACTCAAGTCACATGCAGACTGAAAAGATTCTGAAACAGCCTGTGGTGTTCAGTCGGGATTCCAACCTTCTCATTGGTCAGTCCTCTTGCAATCACTTTAGATGGGGCTGTCTTTGCTTCACTTGGCATTAGATTGGCTGTGTTACCCATGGGCAAGCTAATGAAGTCCTCCTAGTGCCCATGAGCCCTCCTGGCTCTGCTGCAGGCTCCAAAGAAACTGATTGCTGCAGGGCTTCCCTTTGATGCTTTTGCCTGGTCTCCCAAGGGTCAGAGGTAGACAAGATGGATCTCCCTTTAGTTTACATAGCACTGGCCCCAAGTTCTTGTTTCTAACAAGGGCTTCTGTCATAAAGCATTCAGTGTGCCCCCTCCCCCTGTCTATTCACGCTGCAGTCTGGTGTGGTCTAGGTGGCAGCTCATCTATTGGGGATGTCCCCAGTTTTGATCAGGTGTGATACTCCTCATCAGAGGCAGCTGAGCTGTGATCATGTGTGGCAGCAGGACCATTTTAATGAATCATGCAGCAGGTGCCGAAGAGTAATACACTGCTCTTTGCTTCTTTTAATGCAACCACCTCTTGTCCCCACTGCAACAGTCCTAGTCCTTGGGGCCAGAGAGGAGCAACAGAAAGGCAAGGATGCTGGCTGGGCTCCGAAGTGCAATTCCCAAAGAAGAGCTGAAGGACACTTTGTTGCATAGCATGCTGACAAACTGAGCAGCCTGGGGTGGGATCCAAAGTAGTGAATTGAGATAGAAAGTGTTTCACAGATAGGAGAGAAGGTGGTGGTAAACGGCACTCAGTGGAATGATGGAGGAGTGACCAGCTGGGTGCCACAGGGCTCAGTACTGGGACCGGTCCTCTTCAATGTCTACATAAATGTCATTGCTAAGGGACTGGAAGGAAATGTATGCCTTTTTTAACTTAAGCTTTACTGGCAATTTATTAAAGGTAAAGTTTTACAATTACAGTTAAGTCAGGTTTATCATGTGGAAGCATATCATTCAACCTCCTGCCTTGCTAATCAGGGACAGAGCTTAAAATAATCAGGGGCAAATAACCAAAATCAAAGACAGATCTTAAAAAACTCAACTCAAGAAGCTTCCTACAGTGGGTGGCTTAATATGAAAAGCACTTTTTTTTCCTTTTTTTGCTCCGCCCTGCTCCCCGACTGGCCACTCTTTCAGGTCACCACAGATCCTGCAGGCACTCATCCCTGCCACCAGCCACCACCTCACATCGCAGCCCTCCCTGGGTAACCCGGCGTAACCATTCGCCGGATGGGTCCTCCCCCTCCAAGGGGCAAGGTGCCAGTGGGGACTGGCCAGTGCACTCTACTATTGGCCCATGGTGCTGCTGAGGTGGTCCAGCTGTCCAGGGCTTTTTGCGGTGGCAGGGGCCAGCAACCATCATTCAGTTGGCCAGGGAGCATGTTTCCTCTTTTTCTCCCTGTGTGAGCGTGACATGCCACTGACGTCAAGGCATATGCCGACATCCATCATGCTCCCCTAGGCAACAGGGCCTGACACACTGCTGTTCTCCCGGCCTCCACCAGGAGTCAGCAAGCACTAGTCCGCAGACCCTCCCTCCCCCCAGCAGAAGGTGAGCAGTTGTCAGACACTCAAGCCTTCTCCCCCGTCCAGTCCTCCAACACCCGAGTCTGTTCCCAAACCCAGGTCACCGGCTTCTCAGTGGTGAATCTTTCCGCTGCACCAGTGGGCTGCCGGAAAGCATTTTCAGATAAAGACGTGAACTGTAACACTAAATACTGGCAATATTTTATACTTAAATCCTTACTCTTCAGTAATAAAAATTTCATTTTTAGGAAAGACAATGAAAACATTTAAGGCAAAATCAGGGGCATCCCTGATATCAGGGACAGGTGAGAGGTATGTGTACAAGTGGTAAGACATTGTTTCATAATATATACAGTAATCACTTGTACAGTTCATATAGTTCAGCAGGTGAATGAAAGGTTTGTTGTTCTTCATGTCCATTAGTGAATTAAAACAGTGTGAAAAACCCTCACCTACCAAGAGTATGAGTCTTATTTCCCCTGCTGCAATTGTATGTTTTCTGTATCCAAAGTTCCTTGGTTCAATTGGTTTTATCTGTTCTGGTTCATCGTGCCAGGTAAGTGGTTTGTATAGTTCCCACCTCCTACAATTTCAGTGGGTTTCATTGCCCCCATTATGTTATCCTCTCTCAATCACAGTCCCATGCAATAGTTTATCAACCCCACTTAGATCATGCATGCTCACGCATCATGCATTATTCCATGCTTTGAAAGTTAACCCCACCTTTATCTTTTTGCGGACCATGCATCCCTGTGACAATTCCTTTTATCTGAAAATAAATCCCCATCCTCATTTGATGAGTACCTACAACCACCATACCTTCTCGAGTAACTGACCCCAAACCTAGAAGGCATGATCATATAAGCATTAATACATATATTCCCGAGAATGTACATTTTCCACACCCTATTTGTATCAACTCCTTGTGATTCCTAGATCCCTGTCACATATGCACCTAATACCCATTATGATTGCCAAGCAAACTGAATTTTTCATTGTTTTTTAAAATAAACTCCCCTTTTCCCAACATCAATCCCCCTTTCCCGTAACCTGATTAACAAGTGTGAATTTGTTAGACCTTAGTTCAAACATTACTTAACTATTAACATCTTATTCGGCTGTTACTATCTGCTGCTCTTTAACCACTCTGTAGCACTTGCTACAAGATTGCTGTACCTTCCCCTCTTCTACAATTTTATAGTGCGGGAGCCACCTCGAATTATGTTTTTCTCTTTTCAGTTTTAGCAGTGCTGTAATACCTTCCATCTCCCTGATTCTGCTACAGCTTTCCAGCCAGTCTTTGATTTCTGGTGGTTTATCCGCAAGCCATTTGTCTGCAATTGCTTTTCCCACTGCTGCCACCCAAATATTGAAGATATATTTCTTATCTCCCCTTTGTGCCCCTTGGGGGGGCTCCAAGTATGTTATTAAATTCAATGGGTCCTCATAGAGTATTTGCCCAGGTTTGTTTTAGTGTGGTCTAGAATGTTTGCAGGGCCGGGCATTCCCGGAATATGTGTGATGGTGTACCATGTTGTGCACACATTCCCCAACATAAATCTGTATTTGTGGTACTGAACTGTTTTGATTTATTTGGTGTAGTGAAAAATCTTAATGAGATTTTCCACCGAAATTACCTCTAGCTTCCTGCAGCTGATGTTTTGTGTACATTTTGCCAGTTTTATTCCCATTGTTTTTCATTAATGGTTATCCCCAGTTTGGTTTCCCATGTTTGTTGTATCCTCTGTATATCTGTTTTCCTGGTCTCGTCTGCTAAAATACCATACAATTGTGTAATTTTTTTTTTCTGCCCTTCTGACTTGACCCAGGTAACCATCCTGTTTAGGATTTCCAGCTGTTCCTCTGCAGCTCTCCTTATGTTACCGGCTCTCACGAGGAAATCTCCAATTTGCAGGTGTCTATAGAAATCTGTGTCTAAAAGGCCACATTCTCCTTTCCCCTGTGTAAAAGGTTTAACCTCCCTGTGCCTGACACACTGTGTGAAATATCTTAGCCATTTATTTATCTATTTGAGAAATCGGAATTACAACCCTTTGAGTCATAGACTCATTTCCAAAGGCTCAACGTCAGGAAGTAGTAACAATAACAAACAATAAAAGTACAACAGTGTACAAGCAGGTAAAATAGAAAAGAGAAGCAAAATAGTGCAACAGCACACGCAGGTTGACTTAGTGATTGGTTACAGCTGGTAGCTAGCAGGGTGAACAGCGAGCAGACCTGTACAATTGGTAGCTAACAGGTGTACAGTGGGTAGACATAAGGAATTGACCTATACAATTAATGACAACAGGCATCAAACACATTGAGAAGATCTATCTTACACTGAGCAGCCCACCGGGGCTTTGTCTGGAGAATAATAAACTGAGAGTCAGACAAAAGTCTGAGTCTCAGTGAATGAAAAGGTTTACCAAGGAAGGCAGAGAGCCTCAGGGATTGCTAAAGCATTGGTTACACAGGGCCAGTAACTAAGGCGGTTAAGCAATAAGCGGTGGTACCCCATCTGCCAAAAGTTCTGTTTTTGAGGGCTAGTTGGAAACCTGGGCAGCGTATAATCTGGACCCATTCCGATTACTGGTCAGGGCCCCATGATTTTTCTTACTCTTTAGCCATTATGTAATTGAGTGTTTGTCCATCAATTAGTTATCTGACTTGTTTCACGATTGTCTGTGAATTTCCAGGGTTGCACTTTCACCAGGAAATTTGGGTGTACTGACCTGTCTAAGGGAAAGCATCCTGTTTCCTCTTGGTCTCTAAGCAAATCTATTGTGTGAGTTATTTGGGCTGCCTCATACTAGTGCTAAAGGTTAGGTAGACCCATACCTCCTTTTGCCTTCCTTCTAGTTAATATCACCTGTTTTATTCTCAGTCATTTACCCTGACAAATAAATGTGCGAATCACCTTTCTCATCTCTTTCCAATCCTTCCTTGGGATGGGAAGTGACGAAGTGGTATATAGCAATAGAAGCTTGGGTAAGACATTCATCTTAATAGTATTTATTTTACTTGGGAATATAAAAGGTAGTTCTCCCCATCTTTTTAGGTCTGGATATAGGTCTTGCTTGAGCTTCCCAAAGTTAGCTTTATACAGGTTAGAGATATTTGTGGAGATATTTATGCCTGGGTATCTCACTAAGGAGTATACCCATTTAAAAGGGACAGATTGCTTAAGTCCCTCCAAGATGACTCGCTTATTTTCAGCATTGATGTTTTTTTCTTTATTAATTTAAAAACCTGCTATCTCACCAGCTTTTTCCAAGGTGGTTGGGGGAGCAATTTCTTTGGATCACGTATATGAATGAGGGTGTCGTCAGTATACAGAGAGATTTTGTTTTCTAACCCTGCTATCGTTATGCCCTGCATTTTATTTTCTTCCCTGATTGCCACCACCAGCGGCTCCATGCTAAGGGCGAACAGTAACAGGGACAGTGGGCAGCCCTGCCTGGTGCCTCTCTTGATTCCTAGCCTTGTTGATAGGGTTCCATTTGCCCAGACTCTTGCCCTAGGTGTTCTATAGAACAGTCCTATCCATCTTCTAATCCCGTCCCTCAAACCCATATTTCTAAGTAATAATTTGAAATAAATCCAATTAAGGTGGTCAGACACCTTTTCTGCATTAATAATGGAGGCCACTTGTGGGATTTGATGATGTGAACTGGCTTCTAATATGTTTAGGAGCCTCTCTATAGTACTGTTTAAGTTTCTATTCAGGATAAAGTCCATCTGGTCATGGTGTGTGGGGGTGCCTATCACTTTCTTTAATATGTTAGCCATTATCTTTGTAAAGATCTGTAAATCCTGATTGTATAGGGAATTGGACAATATGATGCACATTCTTCTCTAGCTTGCCCCGATTTTAGACTTACAAAGATTATTGTGTCTCGCCACCTAGGGGAATACTCTGTGTTTTCCTTCTGGCATGACCAAAATGTTTTTAAGAGGACTGGGCTAAGTTGCTTATTGAATTTTTTGTAGAAGTCTGCATTATATTCATCTGGGCCCAAGACTTCATTACTTTTGGCTTCCTTTATTACTTATTTTATTTCTTCCACTTTAATTGGGGCATCAGATGCTTTTTTCTCATTATCTGAGACTGATCGGAGTCGCAGAGAGTTAAAAAACTATCTTTTGTTTGCCTTTCCACCTATTGTATATTAGATCTTTTTTATACAGGTCTTTATAAATGTTATGGAGGCTGCTGTCTTCAGTACCCTGTGGTGTGATCCTCACTATATCTGGTTCCCTATTGTCATTAAGTTTAATTATTAGTCTAGCTGCCTGTGCCTTACATAACTGGAAGGCCAGTAGGTGAGACACATTTCCTCCTACCTTGTTATAATTCTGCTGGAAACATCTGTTTTTTCTTTTATCATTCATTTTTTTCTCCCAATCACTCAACCAGCCCTTATCAAACTCCACTCCCCCAGCCCCATCAGCCTGCCATCCCTGGGACTTACTTGATCATCTCTGGCAGTGCCCCACAGATTATCTCCTGCGTTGGAGCCTCCAGGGGGACCCCTCATTCCCCGGGAGGTGTTTAGCTCAGATGAGGGACAATGCGCCCAGTAGGCAGGTGTGGGGCCTGCGAGAAGTGGAGATATCATCCTGCCAGTTGGGGTGGTTTTTTCCACTTTTCTTGGTCCCACCAATGCTCCAGAGGTGTGGCAGCTTGATATAGTGCCATGCATTGACATATTCCATTGGGATCGAACCCCTCACGAACTGCTGCTCAAGCCTGTACCTCAACCTATAGTGACTTAGGTGGCAGCCACACGGCAGAGCAACCAATCCTCTCACCCTGGAGGAGGAAAGCATCCTCTGGGATGCTCAGTTCTCCTCCCCTTGGCCAATCCCTGAGTGGCCCGGGCTCACTTCCGAACCCAGGTATTTGGCATGGTAGCAGGTAAGGCATGAATGCCTCAACTCTCTGCAACACACTGGAAAAATCTTAACCTTGCTTCTGCCTTCTTGTTAAGTAGATCTGTGAGCGCTTTCCTTTTTTTATTTAATTCCACCCATGTGGCCCTGCCTCTCATTTGTTTGTGCTGCACTTCTAATTCCTGTACCCCCCCCCAAGTTCTCTGGTATTGCCATACTCTGTTTTTTAGTTGCTGCCACCAGGCTGATTATCCTCCATCTCACCACTGCTTTTATTGTATCCCATAGTAATGGTTCAGATCCCGCAGTCTTTGTTTGATCTATATGTTTCCTCAATTTCCGCTGCAATTTTCTGACAGAAATATGAGTCATTTAGTAAGGAGGTGTTTAGTCACCAGGTGCTTATTTTCCTTGCTTCTCTTAATCAATATGTAATATGTACTAGGGCATGGTCAGATTGCCTAATCATGTGGATCCCTGATTTACTAATTCTTGGAAGGAGACTTTCTGGGGTTAAAAACATATCTATTCTAGAATATTCCATCTTTGCACGAGAAATAAAAGTATAGACTTTCTCTTTATCATTTTGTGCCCTTCAAACATCCATGAAGTCCATTTCCCTAATTACGGCATTCGGTGTTCTGGTGGATTGCAAATCCTTTTATGGATTTTGTGATGTTCTGTCTTCTTGGGGTGAAAGGACGCAATTGAAATCCCCTCCCACTATTGTGTTATTCTCAGAAAGTTGCGCTACCTTGGACATGACTCCTCCAAAGAACTCCCCTGTAACTGTATTTGGTGCATAAATCTTACTACATTTTTTTCCCCCTGAATGTTTTCCTCTGTGATTACCAATCTTTCTTCCAGCCCTATTTCCATCCTCAAGCTCTCCAGTGGGATAGACTTGCTAATAAGAATGTCTGTAGTGAGAAAGCACAGTGGACCACACACTCACAGCTTAATAGATGGTGCGCGTAAAAACAACAGAGCGGCAAGAAAACACAAAAAAATGCCCTCAATCAGAAATCAGAAAGCTAAAGTATAAAGTGTAGACTTGTAGTTTATTCCTAAGCAGAACTGTGGCACCGAAACCCTAGCACTTCGGATCTTACATGTGACCCTTCATCAGGGAGCATGGCTACTGGATACATATAACAGCATTTAAATACCTTAGTGCCAATATACATGTCACTGGCTTCAATCGCAGTTAAAGCCACAGTCATCATTTGCCTCCATAGTTTCAAAACCAACACCCAGTGTTACACACAAAATATTGAAAATGCCCTGTGATCATACAAATCCATTGAAAATATGAACTAAATATAAAAAAAAACAACAACAACAGATTAGCAAAAAGCTGCAGAAAGGGGAGAAAGGCTGAACAAGAGAAGCACTGTTATTACGCTCCTGATGTGCACAAATATCACACTGGGAAACTGCACAGCAAGTGCTGAATCTGGATACCAGTAATTCTATCTTATCAGCCAAGAGGTGGCGCCAAAAAGATTAACAGAAATCAAAACGAAGACTGCATCCCATGGCAAGCAGAAGTAGTGCCCACAAGTCTCAAAGTGCTAAGGGAAAAGAAAACAGCAACTGCTGAGATAATGACATTTTATGCTGTAACAACCAAAAAATAATAGTCGGTGCAGGTCCCAAAATACGGGGGGAGGGGGGGGCGGCAGAGTCATGTAAGGGAATCGCACAACTAGTACTGGATAAGGATAGCAGTATTCTTATCCTGGCAGCCAAGCGGTGGCACTGGGGAGGTTAACCGAGCTCAGTATAAAGACTACATCCTGTGACAAACAAATGTAATGTCTATAGGTCCCAAGATACAAAAATCTCACACTTAAAAAACAGGCAGCAGATTACTTAAGTAAAGTCCATGGGGGGGCAAGGAGGTTTAAAAAAATGGACCACAAAACAGGAAAAGAGGAAAACAAAAAATATATAAAACTGGAAGGAAATGGGGGTGAATTTTATAGGGACAGGGGGAGATAGTTAATATTTGCAGAGAGAAGAACAGCAGGATACACTGTAAGCCACAGATCAAGGAGATGCTATGAAAGCAGAGCAAAGACACTTGTTTCAGCACATAGCATGCAGAACCTGTAAGAAGAAAATGCATAAAGGTCAGCAAATGGTTTAAGACAACTCCATTAGACACAGTAAAGCTGTAAGGAAACATCACATAATTAATATGTAAATCACTGCAAAATGAAATAAGGTAAATGAAGTCATTTTATCCCGCAAGTTTCATCACATGCAGGGTATAACTCCACCCTGATTACTTTTTTAGTACATTTTTGACTTTGTCACTGCCTCTAGGATGGGTGGGGACGTGTTCAAGAGCCACAAAAAACATATGGGTTGGGTCATTCTTGTGCCAGTTTTCAAAATGTCTCCCCATGGGGTATTTGGAGTTGTTGCCTGCAACCCACATAGATTTTAGGGCAACTACAAATGAGGACATAAATAACAAAACCAGTCGAACAGGAGATAAACTCTCTAATGGCAACCATTCTTTGCATGATCAGATGTTCAAAAGTGGCACTGGGTTTGCAAAATCTGCAAATATTGCAGTAACTATATGCAAAGGTCCCAAATGGGGCTAGTGGTAATCAATTATGTGATGTTGGAGGTGCAGTTTGTAGCCTTTGAATAAAAGAATGGATCACCATGTCCCCAATATTGGCATCCCTCTGGTAGGTAGTTCTAGGGGTAGGTCCTAGAGTCTGAAAAAATGCTTCATCTCTTTAGAGAACATGACAGTACTCCTTCATGACTGAAGCAACTTCTGGAGTAATGTTTTATTAAATTCCGTGAAGAAACTGACTCCCCTGAAGTTGTTTTTTAATGTGGTTGGGGCTGTAGCAAAGAACTTCTGATAAGGGATATTGCCTTGCTTCTAACTGATTCCACTAGATCGTTATAGTAGCCCCTTTGCAGGAAACACATGATCAAGTACGCAGCCTGTTTATCATATAGCTGTATGTTAGAGCAATTTCTCTAAGCCTCCACAAACTGACCGTATAGTAATGCCTTGATAGTGTGTTTGGGGTATGTACTTTGTGCCAGCAGCAGGGATTAATCCGCAGTTGGTTTTGGATGGGTGCAAGAAAACACGCAATTTTTCTTACAGAGGCTGACATTTAAATCCAAAAAGGTAATATTATTCAAATTCACAGTGGCAGTGAATTTAAGATTCATACTGTTGTCAAAAAAAAAAATTGAACAAATTCTTCAAGCTGAATCTTTGCTACCATTCCAGATCAGTATATCATCAATGTACCTGCCCCAGAGTTTAATCCAGGAAAGGTATAGGTTTCTGCCATGGTCAAACACCACGGCCTCCTCCCACCAACCCAAAAGTAAGTTGGTGTAGGAGGTGGCCATGGCAGTCCCACAGGTCTGCACATCGAAGACACCATCAAACAAGAAGTAATTAGATGTCAGAATCGGGGCAGTAGCTAACCTCCATAATGAACTGGCTTGGAAAATTAAGTGGCAGAGGATTATTGGAAAGGTGGCACTCCAAAGCTGTAACATTTCTCATGGACAGTTGAAGTATATAGAGCAGTAATGTCAACTGTCATTCACATATAGTCTTGGAACCAGACAAACCCTTCAAGCTGGGACAAAATGTTCATGGTGCCTCTGATATGTTCTTTAAGAATGGCTGCACCTGTTCATTTTGCATCAGGGGGAGGGGGAGCCTCTCAACACCTGCCCAACTCAGCCTCTTTTTAGCTTCTTATGTTCTAAGTCTGTGAGGTGGATTTTGTGAGAGTGATAGCACAATTTCTTTTTAAACTCTGCTAGTATCCTTCTCCATTTCACAACTGAACTGAGCCCTTTTACATTGTCAGATAGTATGTTTAAACTACTCATTGATTGTCATTTTCTGACAGCATTTGTTTGCGTCATAACTGCTATGCGGTTTCATTATTTGTGAGTGCCTTTTGCTGTCTGGTCTGATTAAACAATTAAGAAAAAACTGTTCAGACATCAATTTCACATCAGCTTTTGAGCACAGATATACCAAACTGTGTCAATAACTTCAGAATATGATTTAACATTCTATTAACCCAAATGTTATTAGTCTGGGATGTGAATTTGTTTCAGGATGACTAGAGGTTGTGATTACACTGGAAGATGTCTTGACCACTGTGTCTGTTCCACAGTGCCCTGTGAGACTGTGTCTGGAGTGCAGTTGATCCAGACCTAGCTGTTGTTGACCCAGATCTTGCTGATGTTTTGGGAGGTGAGATGCCTGAAACCCCTCCCACTCCAGTGGCAGTATTTTTGTTAGAAATTCGTTAGTATGGCAAACTCCTGTTGGTACCCCCATTGTTGATGGCGTCGGTCAGTGCAGATCCCCCTGCAGCCAGAGTTGTAGTGACCTTGCCCACTTAATGCCTCTGTGTCTGCTAGCTCTTACCTTCTGTGTTTGTCTGCATTAAGTATTACTGCTCAAGTCTCCCATTTGCTAGATCCAAGATGTTCAGTTCGCCTCTGATTTTACTCTTTCCCCAAAACCTTCCTGGATGCACTAGTGTATGTGTCCACTGTTCAGTACTTCCCACTTTTTATTGCTTCATGTGTTGTACGTTGTCTCTTTCCTTTGCTGTTACCTTGTCTCTGCCAAGGTTTGTTTCCCTCGTGTTCGATTTACAGTGATGTGGGTGGCTGTGCAGTGGAGAGAGACTAGCCTGACTTAATCAGGTCTCCCCCTTCAGGGCCTCACCCCCCCAGCTTATCCAGTACAGATACACCATACTACCCTGTGCTGACCAATGTTATCACTTTTCATTCTGTGTGGTGATAGCGGTCTTGGTTTGTGTCTCTTTAACCTCTGTGAGCTCCTTGTTTGTCTTGCCACCTCAAAAGGCAAGTGCGGGATCTCCAGTGCCTTGCCATGGTGCGACTTTTTGACTGCTCAGTGGTTTCTTGTCTAATGTATATTCCTCTCTCCCTAGCAGTTCCAGCAAATTCCAACCCCCCTCCTTCCAGTTTACCCTGATTGATTCCCCTTGGGGGTCTCAATGGGCAGACTTTCTTAGGGTTCTAAACTCCTTACATTTATCGTCTTACTCTTTTTATTCCTCCCTTACAAATATGCTAAATTGACATGCCAGAGACAAATAAAGTATGTAATCCTTCAGGAGACCCCACTTCTCTTCGAGCCCTGGTTCCTCTCCACCCCAGCACTGCCATTCAGGAAATTTGTACCAGGTCCCTCTCCCCTCTCAGTCCTGGTTCCACCCCAGCACCCCCATTCAGGAAATTTGTACCAGGAAAATAAATTACTCAAGTTCAGGTGTTTTGTCCGTGATTATAGTCCATTCTTATGGTGCTGACTGTCCAGGTGCCCCATCAAGGCACTGACTGGTTCAGGGTGTCCTGTGTCTTCCATACTTGCTGCTGACTCTTGATAAAGTCTATAAGAACCCTGGTAAATTGAGGTGGAAAAATCCCATCAGCTACTGGTCACTTCTTGCTCTTCCTGGCTATGGCCCAGGCTGCTCTCAGCAATTGCTCCTTCAACTCCTCTGCTCCCATGTTAGGGCATTCCACCTTCAACTTCTTCAGCAGGGGAAATGCTTCTAGCAAGGTGTCATACATCTTTGATGTTGTCTTGAGTTGTACTTGTAACCTCACTAGAAACAGTAGTTGTGCTTTTATATTCTTTTTTCTTCATGTTTTTTATAATGCCCCTTATTGCTTGCCTTTTTACTCAGAGGCCACATAAGAAATCTTGGTCATAATAAATTATTTGGCGATCAAATGTTACTACTTTTACCTGATACATTGTCCTGAGAATATGCTCTTAGACTGGCAATGGAGTATTTTTATGATCCAAGAGCGCAGCGTTTAAGTAGGGTGGTCAGCTTGTTCCCCAGGGACCAGTGTGCCTTTTCAGTCGTAAGTGGTAGGTTCTTTGGCAGCTTTAAAGATGATTTTAGATGGTGCTCTATAAATTCAATGGCAGGGGAATAATTGTCTTCTTTCTCCTTCCCTGACTCCATGAGTTTGCAAGCTGTTCCAGCAGCAATGGTTTTCAGCATCTTCCATGCGTTCTTGGGCCTCCCTCTCTTGCTACAGTACGTAGTGTCAGGTGATCACGGGCAGTTACTGTCTCCTGCAGCTTGTTGATTCTAGTGTCTGTAGCTGTAACTCTTTTGTCTATCACATTCAAGTCCATTTGTAAATCAGCAAATGATGACTCAATCACTCAATCAATTTTTATTTTACCAGGAATATCACCATTGACCAAACTCATTTACATGGTGGTCCTGGGAGGACAACACAAAGGACAGGCATAACAATACATACATTGTTTGTAGGCAATGCATACATTATACAGTATATAGGCAGTAACATGAAGCAATCTGTGAGGTAAGAACACTGAACATTTTGAGCGGAGATGCCTCTTCAGTTCCTTCTGCCGTTTTGCCCTGGATGCCGCCCCCTCACACCCATCACTGCAATCTTTATCGTGCCCTATTCTTCCCCTCTCTTACAAATTGGGACTCTCCCACTGTGCTAAATTCACCTCCAAGCACTGGCTGGGTGAGCTCCCTTCCTACCTCACCCCCTCCTTTATAACACCCCCACCACCCTCCCATTCCCTTAGATCAACCAACTCCCGTACTCTCGTTGTCCCACGCAGATCCACCTAAATCGGCCAATCCAGTTACTCTCAATGTCTCCCAAAAATGTGGAATTCTCTCCCCCCAAATCCGGCACTCATCCTCCGCCTACTCAATCAGCTCTGCCCTCAATAATTACCTTGCATCTAGCTGCTCCTGCCATGTCCCTTCCTAATTCCCTCCTCTAAGTCCTAGACAAAACCTAACCCCCACCATCATCTTTATTTTACCCTGTGCACACCCACCCCTTCTCTCCCCTCCCCAATTGCTCTCCCTTACTGGCCTCCGTTGATCTCTCACAGAATGTAAAAGACCCTGAATGCATTCTGTGGGTCCCTCTTCTGCCCCCTAAGAGGCTTATATCTCTCATCTACTTTTTTCCCCACCATCTTAAAGAGGTCTCTCTGGGACACTGTTTTTTCCCCCTTCCCCTTTCTCTCTGGTCCCCCAGTCCCCTTGTAGGTTCCTCACATCCGGAAGAGGTCTCCAGGGCATGACTCTTCCCCCTCACCCACCACACCCCTCCCTCCTCTTCCCCCTTTTCTTTCATGTAAGCCCTTCTTTACTTATTAACCCAGCACTTATTATTGTCCCCTCTTTCAACATGTTATGCGAAACACTGTTGTAACACTGTTTGTAACACCTGCCTTACAACTGTATGTTAATGTTGATCCTGTAACTTGAATGTGTAATGTCTCATTCCAGTTGTACCCCTTCCCCCAGGTTATACCGGGAGACGAGTGACTTGTTGCTCAGTGTGCCTTTCTGGTGAAACATTTCAATAAATAAAATAAGGTTATGCAACAGGGGAAGCAATGTAGTTGGGTGTGAGAAATAAACATTCTGCTATACATAACTGTTTAATGTAAAAGGGAAAGAAGGGGAGTGATACACATAATACACTACAGTAAATATAGATAAGGATCTTCAAGTGCTGTATGGGCAGTGCAACACAGGTCTGGCATCCTACAAAGAGAGATGAATATGGGTTATGAATAACAATTACAATTCTCCTGCAAGTAGCAGTCCAGTAAGAATTTAAAGATCTGCAGGTTAATAAGTAAGTTTCAAAGACCTTTGGAAAGTGTTCCATAATGCTGGAAGAGCATCACTGATCACTGATTCGCCATAATGGGACCTTACCCTAGGTATGTCTAACAGTATGTAGAAATATCTTCCCAGCACATAAGCACCTGGAGAACACTTGAAGAATTTTGTGATATAGGGAGGGAGGGAGTTTGTTGATGATAGCTCTGTAGGACCTTAACGTGGCATTTTATAGTCTTCTAATGTGAAGAGAGGACCAGCCAAGTTGGGCATAGAGGGAGCAATGGCGAGTTCAAAAGGGAGCATTGGTGATAAATTTTAGTGCTCTGTGATAAAGTGTCCAGCCTAACAAGGGCTGCTTTGGAACAATGACTATGAATAAAATCAGCATAATCAATGAGGGGAAGGAAAGTGGTCTGCACCAGCTTTATTTTTGCTTCTTGGTTAAGTAGGTGCTTAATTCTGAAGAACAGGTCTACCCTCTGCTTTAATTTCTTGGAAAGTTCCTCAGTGTGGGCTGCAAATGATAACTGATGGTCAAGCCAGAACCCCAAATGTTTAAATTTGTCCACTACCTTGAGCAATTCACCAGTAAGGGCTGTTATTTGATAGGTGGGACTAGGGGTAGTTACATTTGTAGTTTGGGCATGGGGGGGCATGACCTTTGCTTTTTTCACATTTAGTAACACTTTTAAGATGGAAGAGGTTTTGTTGGAGCAGATTACAGTCCTGTTGCAGGTCTACACAGGCAAGCTCTAGGGAAGGCATGGCAACGTATAGTACTATATCATCGGCAAAGAGATGAACATTTGCCATCCTGATGTTAGAATTGAAATTATTTATGTAAATTACAAATAATAGAGGCTCCAAAATGGATCTGTGGGGTACTTCTCTCAGTAGAATTTTAAGGGGATAGAGGTCACCTTGTGCTTTTACATCTTGCTGTCTATCCAGGAGGTAACACGAAAGCCATTGCATAGCAGTGGCATCAAGACCGATATTTTGTAGCTTGTGAAGAAGTATTATGTGATCCACAGTGTCAAAAGCCTTGCTCGGATCCAAGAAGACTGCTCTGATATGATGTTTGATGTCAAGCGTGGTCTGCCAGTCATTAGTTACCATGGACTGAGCAGATAACGTACTATGTTTTGACCTGAAGCCAGATTTTAAGGGATTGAGAACATTAGAGGAGTCCAGATGATGTCATAGCTGCATGTTAACTAATTTTTCAAGTAAATTAGATAAGATGGGTAGCAAAGATATGGGCCGATAGTTATTGAGGTCACAGGAATCACCAGACTTAAAAAGACGGATAATATGTGCTATTTTCCAGGATGAAGGAAGGATCCCTTGTGTAAGTGACAAGTTGAATAGATGAGTGATAGCTGCTGTTAAGAAATGATGTCTCAGTTTAAGGAACAGGGGTTCCAGCTGATCAGCACCGACACTCAATTCTGTTTACAGTTTTCAGGACTTCTGTAACCACGTGATTTACAGCTGTTATGGCCTGATCATCCTCCTCAATTTCTAGTTCCACTGATGAAACTGGTGATAGTGATCTGTGGCACAGCAATTGGCTGTGAGCTGTGAGGGGCCTCATCCCTGGCATCCTCCAGCAGAGTTTTTAGTTTACTGGCTGGTGTCACTGTTTTCAGTTTGTTCTGTCAAGCGGACGTACTTCTTACCTCTCTGCTGTTTGTTTTCTGCTTTTCAAATTTATAGTGCCTGGATTAGTCTGTATTTTGGGGATCCCCTTAGAGCTCCATTTTCAGGCTGCCATCATGCCTGTGACATCACCAGAACCATCAGAAAGGTATGCCTTTTGGAAGATGATACCAAAATCTGCAATTCGGGGGACCCACCAGAGAGAGTGGAGAGAAAAAGCAGGGATTCAGGTCAACTCGAGGAGTGGTGTAAAGCATGGCATTTGGGGGTTCAATGCCAAAAAGTGCAAAATTATGCACCTAGGGCATAGGAACCCAGGCACTGTGTAAAAGATGGGGGATGTACTGTCACTAAACAGCAAAAGGATCTTGGGGTTATATCTGATGAGCTCAAAGTGGCAGGGCAGTGTGACAAAGCAGTGGATAGGGCTTGTGGGGTGCTGAGATGCATGGGGGGTATATCCAGCAGAAGGAGGGAGGTGGTGTTGCCACAGTATTGCTCGCTGATAAGACCCCACCTGGAGTACTGTGTCCAGTTTTGGTGGCTGCACCTCAGAAAGACATAGACAGGGCAGAGGCAGTCCAGAGGAGGGCAACTAAAAGGGTGCTAAAGTTGCACAAGAAGACTTACGAGGAGAGACTGAGAGTCTCAACATGTACAGCCTGGAAGAGAGGAGAGCAAGAGGTGACATGGCAGAGATTTATAAGTACCTCACTGGAGCAAACAGGATGCAAGAAGGAAGTCTCTTTCAAATGAGAAAGAGCACCGGGACCAAGAGGCATGCAGTGAAGCTGGGGGGAGCTTAAGAGAGATGGGAGAAAATATTTCTTCACTGAGAGAGTGGTAGATGCTTTGAACAAACTGCCAGCAGAAGTGGTGAGGCAAAATGTGGGGCGCTTCAAGCATGTGTGGGATAGACATAGGGGTTTATTAGAAAAAAGACAGATAGGACGGCGGGGTTGCCAGAGACCACTTAGGTTCTTTGGAGACAGATTAGGCTGGGAACATCTGGGAAGACTGGATGGGCCAAGCAGTCCCTTTCTACTAACAAATTCTATGTTTCTATGTGGTAAACCCTACCACAGGGTGGGAGTTGTGGGGTTACACTCTCTCCCAGCTGAATACTTGACATCAGCATCAAGTCTGGTACCATGTAGTCCGGGAACAACATGTAATACATAAACTGGTTATCTAGACAATTACAGTATGTGCTATCTAAACATATATCAGCAGCAATAATACATCCTATCTAGAAAATTTCAGCACTAGGTCACAATAGCATCGACCACAATAGCACAGTCAACAACCACGCAGTAACAATGCCGCCCATAATAGAAGTGGCAAGTAAGAATACTGCAACACACAAAAGCGCCAATGGTAGCAGTCCTAAAACACAGGAACGACTGCTACCATGGAAAAAAGCAAAGCGGTAACTTTGTTCAAACCCCCTGCACTCCCACAGGGTCTCTGCCCTCACATCCCCCTAACTTATATATTTAACTCCAAGGTGGGGTGGCAGATCTTGGAGAAAACGATAAACTTGGAGGGTGGTGGAAATCCTTTTGCAGCTGTTAGAAAAAAAAATTACAGTTCAGGCAGGGAGGAAAAAATGAGCTGCCATATCGGGAGACCAGCAATAGAACCCTGGTCTTCCGCTCCATACTGATCGAGGTGTTGCTATCCCAACGCCTTCCACAATGGGGGCAGCTCAGCCAGCAACTGTACTTTTCTTCCACTTGTGCTTCGATTAGTGCCTGAATAGCTGTAGGGGTAATGGTAGTTGACATATGCTGTTCTACCCCAGTTGCTAGTCAGGCATTGTGTGGTCCTGACAGTTTAGACAGCGCTGTTCAGGATACGCTATTATTACCTGATACCAACAATTTCTACCTTTCTGTAGTTCAATCGGCATGGATAAACATACTGCCAATATAAATATCTCCTTTCTAATAGCAATGATCTGCTTGAAGTCTTCCCACATATTATTGTATCCACAATAGTGGCTAATTGGGACTAGACATACAAATAGGCAATATAGGGCAGAGATATGGAGGTTACATAAATGCCTTTCTGTTTTACAGGTATGGCCAGGTCAGTGGAAGCACCAAAAAAGTTATAGGTCACCTTGATGATTGACTTGAGATATAAATATAAATAAATATATATATATATATATATATATATATATATATACACACTATATATATATATATATATATATATATATATATATATTCCACATCCCTCCCTCTCCTCTCTCTCCCTCTCTCCCTCCCTCTCCCTCTCTCTCTCTCCCTCCCTCCCTCTCCTCTCTCTCTCCCTCTCCTCTCCCTCCCTCACCTCTCTCTCTCTCCCTCTCCCTCTCCCCCTCCCTCTCTCCCTCTCCCTCTCTCCCTCCTCTCTCCCTCTCTCCTCCCTCCCTCTCTCTCTCCATCTCTCTCTCCCTCTCCTCTCCCTCTCTCGCTCCCATCATCTCCTCTCTCTCTCTCTCCCCTCTCCCCTCTCCCTCTCGCTCCATCTCTCTCTCTCTCTCTCCTCTCCTCTCTCTCCCTCCTCCCTCTCCCTCTCTCTCTCCTCCTCTCTCTCTCCCTCCCCTCTCTCTCTCTCTCCCTCTCCCTCTCTCTCTCCCTCCTCCCTCTCCCTCTCTCTCCCTCTCCCTCTCTCTCCCTCTCTCTCTCTCCTCTCCCTCCCTCTCCCTCTCTCTCCCTCTCCTCTCTCCCTCCTCTCCCTCTCTCTCCTCCCTCCCTCTCTCTCTCTCTCTCCCTCCTCTCCCTCTCCCCCCTCTCTCTCTCTCCTCTCTCTCCTCTCCCTCCCTCCCTCTCTCTCTCCTCTCCTCTCACTCTCCTCTCCCTCTCTCTCTCTCTCCCTCTCTCTCTCTCTCCCTCTCCCTCTCTCTCCCTCCTCTCTCTCTCTCTCCCTCTCCCTCTCTCTCTCCTCCTCCTCTCTCTCTCCCTCCCTCCCTCCCTCTCTCTCTCCTCTCTCTCTCTCGCCTCCTCCCTCCTCTCTCTCCCTCCTCCTCCTCTCTCTCCCACCATATATGCGGAGTGTAACTAGACACGCCTTCCTTTGGACTCTGTGCATGGTACTTTCACTCTCCTTCACCAGTGATGGAGTATCTCAGTTGGAACTGCTTCCATGTCTTCCTCTGGTTCCATAGGGTGTTCACATACCTCAAGGGGCACATTCTTGGGTACAGCCTTGTATCCAAAGACCCATAATGCTCTGCACTATGATCCAGCTGGGGTTCTGCAGGGTTTGCCACTGGATCCAGAACTGAATGGGGAAGATCCTCAATGGGTAGTAGCATACTAGCTCTGACTTTTCATCAGAACTGTCCCACCCCTCTCGCTCGGGAATCAGATGACGGTGATCATTTGCTTTTGATTTCTGTCGACTGTGAGTGGCAATTCTAGTTGTAGGTTGTCTTGGTGGCTCAACATCAACCATGTCTGAACAGGTTACTACCTACTGAAGTGGCTGTATAGGATTCCACTGAATCCTTTTAGGAGGCTTTGACCTGCCTCAGGCAGAACTTTTTTTAATACTTAATTTTTATTGAACCTTTTGTACAAAACTTACTTCAAGACATACAGACAAAAAAAAAAAAACATAAATCAACTGGCTATCAAATGTACCACTATAACAAACTGAATGACAATTACAATACAATAGGAGAACAATTTATCTACATTTTACAAACAAGAATCTATAGCAATTCAAATATGACACATTTCTTATTTATTATTTTATGTCATCCTTAATTGAGTAACAAGCCTGTTACATTTGCACACACTGGCCCGGATATTCAAACTGCGCCATTCTGAGGTGCAAGCCCTTGCGCTGCTCAAAATAGTTGCGCAGGGGTGTGGCCGGGGCGATAGCCAAAGGAGTTGCGCTATTGAGCAACTCCTTTGAATATCACCCCCAGCCACAGCCACTGTGCATGGCACAGTCGGAGACTTAGCCCACCGCAAGTTGTCAGAGTTGAGCATTAAACTGCGTTGGGCGCCAAAATTACCATTCGCCATCGCCAAATTTCCGATATTCAAAAGGTGACACGCAAATGGGGCCATAATTCATGCAAGGCACAGGGGGGGCCATTTGCATCTGATTATGGTATTATGATTCACAAATCTGGACTGTCATGTATGGTATGGGCTGCACGCCCATTGGCTCTAACTCTGCACCAATGGCGTGCAGCCCTACCGACAATCAGTCGAGGCGGCCAGGGGTGGCAGCGGGTGGGATGCTGCCGCCCGCCGCTGCCGGGGAGCGGTGGTGGGGCTTCGTGGGTGGGTGGGGTGGGGAGGACACTAGACACCAGGGAGATGTTTGGGGGGGGTTGTCACTGGACATTCTGCCCACGATCAGGCATTACGGTCCACTGGACCACCAGGGAGATATTCGGGTTGGGGGGGTCTTTTTACATTCTGCCCGCGATCGGGCACTGGAGGTTGTTTCTCACGTTCTGCCCGCGATCGGGCATTGGGAGCTGTTTGGGGACGGGGGAGGGGTTGTTTTACGTTCTGCCTGCGATCGGGCTGGTGAGGGGGCACAGGAACTGAGTTGGGGGCCAGCCACGGGTGGCAGCTGCTGTGTGCGCCCTGCAATACAGCAGCTCACCTATGGTGGCCCTCAACTGATCCTTTTTGGCTCAAAGTTGTGCAGGGCGCAGGTTGGGGTTGCGCCTGCACAACTCTACCTAACTCCAGCGAATATCGGGTTGCAGTTTGTAATAGTTCCTCCCCCCTCCTGTTGAGCATGCATTCATTTGCATTGCGCTGTTGCTCAACCTGTTTTTAGTGGCGCAACTGCCTCCTGCTGAATATCGCAGAATGGCGCAATGTAGGACTTGCGCATGGCGCAACCCTTTTGAATATCTGGGCCACTGTGTGAAGCTACTGGTGTTGGTGACCAGACTTAACTTTTACCTATAGTGATGCACTAAGTGCTTTTGCTTATTTTGTTTTTTTCCTCTGGTGTACCTGACACAATAATAGCAGAGTTTGCAGACCCTCCACCACTTTAATTTCAAGAGCTAGTCAAACCAAAAATAGCAGACAGGAAGTTGAACAAATTTTAAGTAGTCAGTTATACCTTTTTATTCCTAAAGTGTTTTTCTTTTTCCTTTTGCTTATTAAGAAGTTGTCCATGTGATAGTATTATACTGGATGTGTGGAATAGTACTGTAACACCCCAATTTTGGGGCCTACCTTGTGTCTGTAGCTCCTGTTTCTGCTGTCCTCCTCAGAGCGCCTCCTAAATGCTTGCTATTTTTTCTTTGTGGCTCGAGTCCTGTTGTGCCTCTATTTGCCCCAAAATATAGCCCCAGTGTGAAATTAGCCCATTTCAGCCTCCTAAATTTAAACCGCGATCTCCCGCTCGAATAAATGCACCGAGGTGCAGCAGGGATTGCTCAGGCATGATCGGCGCCTTTGATGTACCGACTGCTCAGTTTTCGGACAAACAAAACAGTGTTCGCAGGTCCCGGCGCCTCTCTTCTGGTCTCTGGGTGCTGATGACCAAAGCAAGGGCATTATGAGCCCTCTTTTCAAAATAAAGAAATCCACAAAGTGTTAGAGATGGAGGAACATGAATATTAATGAGTCAGGGCCCCGATCCTATGAATATTAATGAGGATCTGTCTGCCCTCAAGAAACAGTGTTTTCGGCAGCTGCCGACAGAAAAGGAATACATAAATAAATGTTAGCAGCAAGGAAATGTTTAAAAGAAATAAATGTTTGAAGGGGGAAAGTGTTTAAATAAATAAATGAATAATTTAACTGGCTGCACCAGATATGTTGGGACTCAGATAGACAGCCTACCTGCTGCAAGAGGGGGTTACAAAATATTGGCAGCAGCAACTGGAAAAGAGACTGAGCAAATAGCTAAAGCTGGGTAATGACAATAAGGACACACCTATGGCTACCGAACTGTGGGGCAATTGGGCAAATATATTAATTATTCTGGCTGCACCAGGACTTTATTTGGGACTGTGCTAATTCTGCTTAAGGGACTGTGTGTTGAGCAGCCATTTCACAGAGAGCAGTCTCCCTCCAACCACTTCTTTTTTATGGCTGCCCCCCATTACTATCACTAAGCCCTCCCTTATGAATCAACTAAAGCAATTATGTCATAGGATAGGATGCGTTGCCTCAGGTGCTGCCCCCCAGCAGCATCATTGCACTGTACTAGCATCTCTGGGTTGGCTACAACTAGAACATAAATTCCAGTATATCTCCCTCTGCCTTACCTATAAGCTCACTCACCTATACACTCCTCTGAGTCTATCTAATATTGCTGTGAGAAAATCAGCCTGCCAGACCCTACGCTCCTCCTCCCTCCCTCTATTAATTGTGCCATTGACACACCTAGCTGCAAGCGGGAAATCTTTTGCCTATGCTGCACCCTGGGCCTGGAACTCCCTCCCTCCATCTATCCTCTCTTACACTTTCCTCCCCAGTTTCAAAAGTGTCCTGCATAACCACCTCTATGGCCTAGGAATTTGCTCCTGCTTTGCCTAATTCATCCTGTTCTTTTCCATACTTATGTCAGTCCATCCTGGTGAGCCTGCCACCTCAACTCATGGTACTACCTGCCTCTTAGATATGAGTTAACTTTTGCATTGCAGTAGATTGTCTAATCTGATGCACATATGTTCCTAGACAATTGTGCATAACTGATGTACATAATGTGATCCTAATTTTTGCCTGACTCTGTCTTGTTCTCTACCATCCACTCCCCTCTAATCTGGAAATCTATAGGGTTTTTTGTATATAATGTATAGCATTGTTACACATTGTATTGGGCTCTGTGATCGTATCTCTGTATCTTTATTGATATCAGTGCTGTTATTGTATGTACAGGGCTTTATTTATATTGATGTATGCCTCGTTAATCTGTATTTCTTTATACCAGTGCTTATGTATTGTATGTTTGTGGCTGTGTTTATGTTTTTATATTCCTCATCTTCTGTACCCTCCCCCAGGTCGCCCCTGAAAAAGGGACTGCATGGTCTCAGTGGGCTTACCCAGTTACCAAAATTCAAATAAATAAATACATTTCAGAGCAACAATAGCCAATCGGAACACTTGGTTTTTAAGCCAGGACTTGTGGGACTTTTGCCAAAGCTCATGGGAAACTTCTAAGTGCTTATGGGGAACTGCAGGGACCTAAAATCAGGCACCAAAATGCAAAACCAACTGCATTGAGGGAGGTTCATGAATAATTCATTTCGGTGAGTGACAAGCCTTTCAGCCAATCAGAACCAGGGCAGCCAATAGCTTCAGCCAATGGAAAGCCTCAAAAGGACTCCATAAAAGACAGTGTTTTGAGCAGAATTTCAGATTCCAGTGGGAACCCCACACAGGGGTGGGGCTCAGGCCCCCAGCAATGCAAATAGACTTGGAGATCCAGTGTAAGCCTCTCCACAGGGGAGAAGGGCTTTGTTCTTCTTTGCTAGCAAATCAGTGCAGTTTAAAGCAAAATCTGCTAGCCTGGAGGTTGCCAGAGGAATGTCCACCAGGGGCTAACCAAACCATTTCCTCATTTGGGGAAAAACGTGGGACTTGCAACTTGATTCCAATCCAGCTGTGAGAGAGCTGAACTTGCCTCAGTAGTGAGAGTACTGGGGCAGGATTTTCCATCATGAATGAATGTCCTCGGTGTGCTGAACATACGGCGCATGGGGCTTGCAGAATTCGCCAGGCAACATGCAGGAATTTCCATCTCTTGCACCTGGCAGAGGTCCTTAGAC
The DNA here is from genome assembly GCA_016271365.2 of Neoceratodus forsteri. Lineage (NCBI taxonomy): Eukaryota > Metazoa > Chordata > Ceratodontiformes > Ceratodontidae > Neoceratodus > Neoceratodus forsteri. The sequence goes on along the minus strand of CM057456.1, from coordinate 332,158,820 downwards.
CACATAAGTGTGGTCTTGCTTGCGCCGTCCGTCCAGGACAAAGTTACTGTGCTTGTGCCAGAGCACTGGCGCAAGCAGCCGTAAACCACAAAAACTGTCATAACTGCATCCGTTAATGGAAAATCGGGTGCAGTTGCAGCAAAGGGGATTGGTGCACAGCTGAATTCAAAGTCCCGTGGCACAGGGCTGGACGCACGCCCTGTGCCATCTTTCGAAAATCCTGCCCCTGATGTCTTCAAGAACCTTAGATGACAGACAGCAATTCAGTGAGGATGCCTGAGTGAGTAAATGTGTGCCTGAAAGTGCAACTAGAGAGAAAGCTTAATGGGGTAGAAAAGCCCTTGAGAACTCAGAACTGTTTAGAACCGCTGACTGTCTGCACCCTAAAGTTAACCAAAGCCTAAAGAGGGTGAACAGCTGCTAAGTGACCAAAGAAGGGTCCTGTTAAAAGTTATACAAATGTGCCTGAAATGTGTTTGAATTGTTAAGTGCCTACAGGACTGGTAGGGGAGTACTCAGAGCTGGGGTTCTTCCTGACTTTGGCTGGAAGGTCCAGTAATTGTCTGTTTGGAGCTGTTAAGGGCAGCAATTGCCAAAAGGATTTTTGTTTCTTGTCATGACATCCTGTGGAAGCTGTGAACTCCAGTGATTGCCACGTGGGACTGAGACATTGACATTTGTATTGAAAAGAACTGAGAAACTGTTTTGAATGGAAAGTATGTTAGTTTAATATGGAATGTGAAGAACCAGGTCACCCGAGCTTCAGGGATCAAGTACCCATTGAAAATCCTAAAGTTGTTGGGGGGCGCTGATGAGCAGCTAAGAAGTAAGACGCATTCTCCTCAAGCTCCGCACCCCAGAGACCTAAATATAATATTTTTTTATAAAACTAAGAAAAAGAGACTCGGATTCCACTGTATTATTGTCCGGAGGTGTAAAATGATGGATGACTACCTCTCAAATGCAACAGGGAAGCCCGCTAGAAACGCTGGGAAAAACCTAAAGAAACAATCAGCTGGGTCCATAGCGGAGCCTACAGGCCCAATCTCCTTCTCAGCAGCAGAATTAGCTGTACTGGGGCGAGAGGTGACAACGCAAGTGCTGGCTGCCCTGAATCCCCACTTTGAAAAACTGGAGAATCAGATCGAAGCAAAGTTGCAGGAAATAGTGGAGAGAACTGCGGCGCATGGCGAAAGATTAACGGAGGTCGAGGAGCATACAGCTAGAGTTGAAGATGTAATACAGCCTTTGCCAGAGAAAATAATGGCTTTAGAAAAGGAGCTGGAGGATCTGAGAGAAGCTTTCGATTACTAGGAGAACTATGTCAGGCGTACCAATCTTCGCTTACGAGGGCTCCCTGAAGGGAAGAATGGCCCAGACATATTGAAATTCTGCACTGAGAAATTGCCAAAAATCCTGAAACTGCAACCTAAAGGGGGAAAGCATAAGATCGAAAGGGCGCACAGAGCAGTACTGCCAAAGCCAGGTCTGGACCAACCCCCGAGAAGTATTGTTATCCGGTACCATAACTTCCAGGACAGGGAGACAGTGATAAAAGCCTTTAAGGTAAACCAACCTGTTGAAATCGATGGAGTGAGAATCCATGTTACGCAGGATTATTCGAACAGACTACTTAAGAAGAGGCAGGTGTTTGCTACTGCGATGGCTCAGCTAAGAGAGATGCAAGTGGAGCATTACATGATCTACCCTGCGATCCTTAAAATAAAGCATGAAGGTGCGGTGTACTCGTTTTGGGAGGTGGAGAAGGCGAACACCTTTATAAAGGAACTCAAGAAGAAAGTGGGCTGAAGGGAGTTGCGACATGATGGGAGAAGCGAGAAGGACTTGAGACACTAACTGTCTTTTCTAGAAGGAGGTAAATCCCCAGTTATAAGTTGGACTGTTCATGTTTAATCTTGTAAATCTTTGAATTCAGAAGGCCTACGGTTAAATCGGTGGATAGTGAGGGCAGAATGAGACTGTTTATTGGTGGAATATATGCTGAGGTTTTGAAACTGCGGAGGAGAAGGCTCGTAGATGCTGGAGAAAGTGCCGGAGGATCTCCCGTGGAGAAGGTGGGCTGGGAGGAGTGACTGGTGGCTGGGCCTGAGCGTGAGGAGGATGTTTGAAATCACGCAAGCCTACCCCACTGGCCTCCGACCGGGTCAACCGATGAAAAGGAAGCCTTATAATTGAAAGAGACTGAACATGGAGTTATGGTGTTGGTTTGTGGAAGGGAGAGGAGAGGGCTATGATGGAGGGTAGAAGTCAATGTGACTCGGCACAGACTGATGGGGATTAAATTGAAGTGGTTCCAGCTCTACAATGTATATAAGTTACGATGGTATGTTATGAATCAGATGGGCCAGTATAGGCCACAGATGAAGGGGTCTCTGGAGGGGAGGTGAGGGGAGGTAGCTGCTCAAATAGCAGATCTTGGGAGGTGCTGCCGAGATGGCAGGAAAAAGCAATGAGGAGCGATGGCTGATATGCTGGAAAGAGGAGTGCTGGGAGGAAAGGAAACAGTTGGGGATGTTTGGGAATAGAAGTAGTATGGGGAAGAGGGGGGTAAAAAGGGGATTTATAGTAGCCTTAAGGGAAAGAGCTAAGAGCTATTGAGATTCACATCCAGGGGAGACGGGTAAGAGGGCATGTATGGATAGTAGGGTTACTGATATGGTTGCTGGGATGTTGGCATCTGGGCTTGGGCAAAATATGGGAGGAGATGAAGGGGGAGTAAGAGGAATGCCGGAGGCGGTAAGTATTTGGAAGGACAGAGGAAAAGGGATAATCGAAAGAGACAATGGTGGGAGGTGATCTGGTAATACAATCCTGGAAAGTTCATGGTCTCTCTTCTCCGATTAAGCTGAGTGCAGTGTTAACGGTGTTAAAAGAGCACAAGTGCAGGTGGCTCTCCTGCAGGAAACACACCTGACATCAGGGGAGCATGTAAAACTTAAAAGAGGGTGGGTGGGTGCGTGCTACGTGGCCTCTTTTAGCCCGCGTAAACAAGGAGTGGTGGTTCTGGTGCATAAAAATTTACCATTTCAGATCACAAAAGTCCTTACAGATCCAAAGGAAGGTAGATATGTGTTTGTTGCAGGGGTTCTCCATGGCCTGAAAGTCACGTTTGGGAGTGTGTATGCACCAACTAATTTGGACCTGGGATTCTATAACAACATTTTGTCCATATTGATGAGGGAACAGTTTGAGAACCTGATTCTGGGAGGGGACTTTAACTGCACGCCTGATGCTGCCCTTGATCACTCGGAGGGGAAGGGAAGGAGAGATCCTTGTATTAGGAAATGGAGGGAAGGGTTGGCAGAACTGAATCTAGTGGATGCCTGGAGAACAGCGCACCCTCAAGATAGAGAATATACTTTTTATTCAAACCCGCACAAAACATGGTCGAGGACTGATCATGTCTATGTAACGCTTGATTGGTATGAGAAACTCAGGAAGGTGGCACATGGCCCCATACATATCTCAGACCACGCAGGAGTAGTGGCGTCCTTTCGATCTCCGAGTGAGAGGGGGGAAATGCAGACATGGAGATTCCCTACTTATATGCTAGGCTCACAGGAGTTTCAGGAATATGTGAAGGAGCAATTTAAATTCTATATGGATGTAAATGCACCGACTGCCACTTCTAAACAAATGTTATGGGATGCAGGCAAGGCGTACATGAGGGGAGCAATTATAGGGTACATGGCAAAATATAAAAAAGATAGATTGGAAAAGCAGAAAACTCTTCAACAAAAGTTGAGAATACTGGAGGGGAGAGTAGCAAGGGGGGGAGGAGGTGAACAGGTGAGACAGGAGCTGGTAACAACCAGACAGGCGCTTAACACTTTAGTGATGGACGAGGCTCGGAAAAAACTGTTCTACCTGAAACATAGAGCATATGAATGGGGAAACAAGCCAGGGCCATTGCTGGTAAACCTTGTAAAGAGTAGGAAAAATGCGGTGCACATCCTGGGGATCAAAAATAAAAAGGGGCAGACGGTTACTAAATATGTGGAGATAAGGGACACATTTAAGAAATACTATGAGGTTTTATACAGGGCAAGTGGAGAGGGAAGTGAAAAAGAAATACCTGATTTCCTGGCTAAGCATAAGCTGCCCCAAATAACAAAACACCAACAGGAGCTGTTAGATAAGGAGATCACCAGGGAGGAAATCCTTCAGGCCATCAACATGATGAAGACCGGAAAGGCATGTGGCCCAGACGGCATGCCCGCAGAGTATTATAAACTGCTGAAGGAGGAGGTAAAGGAGGTAATGTGGGAAGTATTTAGGGAGGGAAGAGAGAAAGGGGAACTGCCAGATACAAGTGGCTGCGCCCTGGTGTGTGTAATTCTGAAACCGAATAAGGACCTAATGGAATGCTCATCATATAGACCAATATCCCTGTTAAATTGTGATGCTAAAGTGTTTGCTAAAATTTTAGCTAGTAGATTGGAGGGCATCCTTCCAGAGTTGATCCATCTGGATCAAACGGGTTTTATAAAAGGTAGGCACTCGTATCATAATATTAGAAAGGTCCTTAATGTTTTGGAACAGGCCAAGAAATCGGGAGGGCGGATGGCTATATTGTCAATGGATGCCAGAAAAGCGTTTGACAGGATTGAGTGGCCATATCTGTTCACAGTCTTGGAACGCTTTGGTTTAGGGGAAAGCTTCATTAAAATGGTACGAGCATTGTATCGGGCACCCAAGGCTGCAGTTCTGGTTAATGGGAACATAACTGAACAATTTATGCTCCACAGGAGGACAAGGCAGGGATGCCCTCTCTCCCCTCTGCTATTTGCAATGGCGGTAGAACCGCTGGCTATAGCCATCAGAGAGGACCCAAGAATACAAGGGATAAAGGGGAAAAGTGGAGGACAGCATAAAATTACACTGTATGCTGACGACATGATGTTACATGTGATGAGCCTTTCACAGTCTATGCCTGCCTTGTTGGAAATCATTGGTCAATTTGCCACATTCTCAGGATATAAATTTAATCTGGGGAAGTCCGAAATCATGCTTCTGGGAAAAGAGAAGGGGGACGCGGGTGGTACATGGGGTTTGAAGAGGGTAGGTACGTACCTCACATGTTATGGGATCAAGATAGGTAGGGATTTGAGATCAATTTATAGGCTGAATTACACCCCACTATTAAAATTGCTAAGAGAAGACATGGACAGATGGAGAAACCTGCCGATATCATGGATAAGACGTATTAATCTACTTAAGATGAACATTCTCCCTAGAATCTTATACCCATTACAGATGTTACCAACAGGACTGACATGAAAAGATATAAAGGCATTTGAAAAGAACTGTTCCAGATTTATATGGCAAGGGAAGAAGCCCAGAGCTAGTTTAAATAAGTTAAAAGCTGACCAATCTAAAGGAGGGCTGAACTACCCAGATAAGAAGTTATATTTTTGGGCGGCACAATTGAGGATTATTAAAGACTGGGTGTATAGGCCAAAAGAGGCCAGTTAGATGGACTTGGAGGAGAAGGGATTTGGAGTTCGAATTTCATCTCTGTTAGTAGAAGCAAGTAGAAGGGGGCTGCGGGATAAGTGGGTTTCAAGTATTTTAGTGAAGGAGGTAATAGACAGCTGGGACCAAATTAAGAAGGTGACAGGGCATCAAAAGGGGGAATCTTTTATTCTACTACTGGCTGGGAACCCATTTTTTATCCCCAGAGTAGGAGACCCAGTATTTCAGAGTTGGGAAGAGAGGGGGGTAATGTGCCTTAATGATTTAAGGAAAAAGGGAGTGACTCGCCCATTTAATGAGCTTAGGGAAGACCTGGGCCTACCTGCACATCACATGTTTAGATATTTCCAGGCAAGGAAATATGTGCAGGGTATTGAGAAGCAAAGAGTCCCTGGTGCCCGGATACAGATTGTGGAAGAATTGCTACAGCAAGTTAAACAGAAACCTGTAGGTATTGTCAGGAAGGCTACATCTTTCCTGCGTCTCCAGTGGCCAGATATGACAAGTAAAACTAAACACCTGTGGGAAAGAGATCTGGGAGTTATACTCTCTGAGGAGCAGTGGGCTTTAATGAAAGGGATGCATCAGGGCTTATTACTTTGTAATAAGTATAACGAGGCAGCATATAAATTTGTCCACAGGCTGTATACTCCACCTGTTGCAGTGAACAGGTACAATCCAACAATTTCAGCTATCTGTCAGAGATGTGGGTTGGCCCTGGGTACCTACCTGCACTCGTTTTGGGCATGTCCGATACTCCAAGCTTTTGGGGGTGACGTGGCGAAGGAGTTGACAAACGTGAAGGGGCAGCAGGTTAGAGTAGAACCACTTATAATGTTGTTTGGTGTGGATGGCACACACCAGGATGAATGGGAGATGCTAGAGAGATGGGTGAGAATACTCCTGGTATTGGCAAAGCAGTGTATTCTGAATACATGGTTTTCTGGGGATAAGCCTACAATTAGGCAGTGGAGGAATCTTGCATGGGATGCGCTGCAATTAGAAAGTTTGACATATAAGGCTAGGGGGCAAGAAAATCAGTTTGTGAATATGTGTGCACCCTATTTACATTCTATGCAGCCCTTGGAACAGGAGATATTAAGATGTGGATAAAGTTGAAAAGGTATGGATATCCATATAGGATGAAGTGAATTCTCGATTAGCTGGGGGTGGGGGAAGGGGAAGGAGAGGGTGATATGGGAGGGAGGAGTGGGGGAAGGGACTTTTCTGTCTCTTTTCTATTTCTGTCTTCTGTTTTCTTCTCTCTCTCTTCTTTGTTTTCCTTCTCTTATTATATCTCCACCAGGATGTGCATCCTAAGAATAACACATAGAGACATGTATTTAATCTGAGATGGATATGTAAGGTCTATAAGAAGGGTACTTGAATTAACTGTTGATAACTGATGGATGTAGCGGGAGAGGCCTGTAAGATATGTATAAGGCTAGTAAGTGTTGGTGGAGATGTATACCTTTGTTCTGCTGTAATACGAAAAGATAAACTAATAAAAAGATTACACAAAAAAAAAAAAAATAAAATCCTAAAATTGTTAAAGTTGAAAGGGACCACGGTGGCCATGTTGACCCATGGTTGAAGAATTTAGTTATAAATGTGCTGAATGCAAAATTTAGTTATAAATGTGCTGAATGTTCAAGAAACATAAATGTGCTGAATGTTCATAAAATATAAATGTGCTGAATGTGAAGTAACTGGCTGGTTGCACCGCAAGTGCTTTTAGCCCAGAAAAGGAGTCTCAATATTCAGGATGTCAAAGTGTTGTTTCCACCGTCAAGTTTTAAACCTTTGCAGTCAGAAAGGGGTACTGGCTGTTGGCTTGCCTGCAGTTTAACTTCATGGACTGTGCCCGTTGCAGAGAGCTCCTAACTTTAAACAAGAGACTGTACATAGTTCATGTGTTGGATATTTCAAGCTCAAGTGTTTAATGTTTTCAAGTTAAGCCTTAATCTTCTTAATTTAGCTGGCCAACTTACAGCTTCACTGACCATCTTCCGGCCTGCACCTTTAATTGGACAGTGGTTACTGGGTACCCAGATTAAGGTTGGGATTGCGGGGTCTCATACCAAATGTTTGGGGACTGGTACCAGTGTGAGTAAAGCAATGTATTCTGTGTCAACTGATTTATTGCCGTTTAGTTAGATAGCCAGGGCTCTGGTTATTTTCAGAGACTGGTGAAATATGTGATTACAATGTGATTTAAAATGCAACTTTCCTACCCAGCTGGATGGTTTCACCAGCACAAATCAAAACCTTTAAACCAAATGTAAATGTTGTGAATGTCTAACCTCTACTCCTCTCTTTCTCCATCCTAAGTCCTTCCCCCATAAATAAACTATGTTGTTGTTTTGCAGATACCTGTGTCATGAGCATATTATTAGGATCCAGTCGATAAATGGTAAAATGTATTAAAATGTGGGGAAATGTTATCGGGTGGCTTATGGTAAAGTGGGTGGGTACAGCATCCCAGGGGGTTGTACCAGTTTCCATGCTAGCCCACTTAAAGCTAAAGCTGGGGTGGAGGCACCGTGTGAATGTAATATCTTGGATAAGAACCAGTTTAAAGTAGATCTTGGGAACCCAGGCCCCTCAACCTACATCCTAGGTAGTAGGCAGGGGTAGTGACCTTAGGGCTAGTGCCACCTGTGACATAAACAGCAAGCTCTGAGTGCTGTATAATTTTTTATTTCTTAAAAATAACAGAAATGTGGTATTGAATTTGTCTGCTGGAGATGCCAGTGCACTTGGAATGACCTCACTCACCCCCAGGTTTCAGTTCTAACAGGACAGGATATGCTGATCAGCAGATCTCTGTGATTAGATTAACTCCTAAGAGTTTGCATTTTATAGCCTTAGTTAGGATGTGGGTTATTTGTAGGTAAGCCCTGAAATACCCATTTTACAGCGTTGGAAGGAAACTCAAGTTCTTACACAGGGGTGCGAAGTGTAAATGTTCCTTCATGTCCTGGAGGGAGGAAACTCATCCTGGGATCAAAGAAGTGTCATTTGAAACTTGAGTTATGCTAAGGTTGCAGAATTAATACTCTGAAATTACATTCTGTGGTTGTATAGAAATATATATTTTTTTAGATATTTTGACAGAGGAGGAGCTGGATGACCTCATCCAAAAGGGGTTGGCAAATACAGCTTTTAAAGATTATTCTGTTTCACTACAGACACACTTTTATCTGACACTGACCAAGAAAACATCTGAGCACTGAAAACAGGTATTTAGAAAGCTAGACAAAATCTAAATATTGTTATAGGAATTGCACTGTTTTAAACCTTGTTTTGTTTAAAGATATGTATGTCTTGTGATATAAGAGTTCTGCATTGTATGTTTGACATATTATTATATATTTTAGTAAAAAACTCTAATTTTAGAGCATACCTGGTCTCTCTTTGAATTGCTTTCTTTTGCTAAGAAATATTTATGGTTATAGCAGACAGCAGACATAAGCTTGTATGGTGGCACCAAACTGGAAAGAGAAGCATTTTAAATCTGAGGTCTTTATTAAAGTTTTAAGGGTCCATCTCTGAATACCTGGTTAGGTGCCCGTAGGTAAATATATCTGGCCCCCCCGAAGACAGATATATATAAGCCTGTGCACTGGGTATGCTAGCAAGAGGTTAACAGTTTGAATCTCTCCAGAACTTGAGACCAAAGGTTGATCCAAACTCACAAAACAGACAAGAGGGTTACCTTGTCTGTTACACTGTTCACAAGACTGCACTCAGAGGTCGGCGCTTTGGGAGTAGAGGGCCTGACCTGCTGAGTGGGTTTGTGATACCGCCTAGGGGGTTACAGTACTCTGCCAGGCAACTGACATATCTAGTTCTTTTCCTCCCATGACATCATTAGCACTGTGACCTCACTGACAGTGACATCACAGGTGAAGACCTGGCAGCTACTGAGTGTCTTCCTGAGCAGCTGTGATGTCACAGTTAGTGAGGTCTCTATGCTGATGATGTAGTGGAAGGAACAGAGCTAGCTAGGCAAGGCAAGGCAAATTTTATTTGAAAAGACACCCATCCGAGAGGCTCTGGGAGCCAAACATATTAGAATTTCATACAAATGCAAGATCATTATTAATACATAAACAACACACTACTAAACGTAAATATACAATATTACAGCACTTGAAGTAAGATTTTTTTTTTGATAGATACTACCCTCATCAGCAGCTGCTAAACTCAAAACAACCAAGAGTTAATTTAAACGTAACATTCTGGAATCAGGTTAGGGCTATAAAACGCAGTCCAGGAAGGCCTGATTATACAGAAAGATATGACGGTTACCAGGCAGAGTGCTGTTCCACACATCACACCTACTAACATTAGGTAAATAATCTTCTAATGAAACAAAGGGTGAAAAGAAGAAATACCTCCGATATGAAAGGTGATAGTTGACTACTTTTAAGAACTAATACTAGTTTTAGCAGTACACTAGCCATTTAAAGGCTGACATAGCATTTTTTTGTTCCATATATCAGCTCATCCAGGCAGATAGCTTATGTCACTTTTGTTAGCCATTCTAAATACTGTAGGTACCTATTTGTCCAGACAAACAGAATAATTTTCGTGGTGATGGATGCTACTACAGAAAGTGTATGGCATGCCGTCTACATTTTAGGAATTTGGTGGAGAATGCATCCTAGCATGCATATTTTCAGCATAAAATATTCTTCCAAGCCTAGTAGGGGGTCTTGCTTAGTCCTTATGGATTCTCAAAATGACTGGCTAAGTGGGCATTGCTATGGATTCCCAAAATGACGAACAGTGGACATTGCCATATTACATGGATTAGACAGTGGCTTTTTTGAGCTTATATCATAATGGGCTAGGAATGGCAGCAAATGTAGCTAGCTTCACTGGAGTGTAATAAGTAATGTAAAGGTTTGGTCCATTGGATTCTATGGTCTATAGTAGAGGAAGTGTTTCTGTTGAAGTCCCATATGTTCTCTCAAGGGAGGTCCTACATGTCTTTACCTGACTCCTTCAACCACCATTTCATTACATCTTATGGCGTACCTTTCATCTCTTGTAATAAATATGTGTACCACAGGGGGAGATCTGTACAGCCAAAGCAGAGCAATCACAAGAACTTACAGCTCTGTACACTCGGACTTCAAAACTGCAAATAAAACAACTTTTTCAGAGGAATTTCTACTTTTCCTGTATCTGGAACTGAATATGATCACTGTATCTACGAGTTGGGGAAGCCTCAATCTGCACAGCCACCAAGTGAAGAGGAAAAAAAGACACTGAGAAGATGGAAGTGGCTAAGCCTAGCACTTGTAGTACACCACAGGCTGAAACAACAGAGGAGGGAGGCAAGGCGACTATGAACACTGACGTGGGGCTCCCAAATGCATCAGTTACTAGCTTCAGTGACTGCCATGAATATAAATTTAATGCCCTCACTACCTGAATGGCCACAGTTGAAACCTTGGTTGAGGCTATCAAGACAGAGGTGAACAATGTGAAGTGCCATGCCAAAAGGTGCAGCAGTACCTCTGCTCAGTATGCCTGGGGCTACAAATGATGAGTACAAGCCTTGAGATCCTTAAACACCAAATATGATCCATGAACATCAGGCTGTTGGGCATTCCAGAGGGAATGGAGGGTGATCATATAAATGAGGGATACTCACCTGTAACCGTAGTTCTAAGAGTGGTATATGGTGCACATCCACACTTTGGCAGTCTTCCTTTCCCTTTAATTCCAGCCTAAATGTCTTCAGGCTAAGCTTCTCCCACCAACCTGGGTGATATACTCTTTGGCACCACCCCGTGACATCAGAACTTGCATGCTGGAAGCAGGGATCTGTGCGCCACTTGCCAGGGTAGGTCGGGTGGGTTGTGTGGATGTGTACCATATACCACTCCCAGAACTATGGTTACAGGTGAGTAACCCTCCTTTCTAGGGGCATGGATATGGTACACTATCCACATTCTGGCAGACTCCTAACAATTCTCTGGGAGGAGGGGGGAAGACACACATCCCTGTCTGGCAAACTGGGATTGGAGAACTGAGGTCCCAAAATCAACATCCTGGCATGACTCAAAATTAATGTGGTAGTGGGAAATGAAGGTGTGTGCCGACTTCCAGGTAGCAGCCCTGCAGATGTCCTGGTTAGGGACATCCCTGGAAGCAACCACTGGCGTAGCGGTATGTCTGGTGGAATGAGCCCTACCAGCCAGCCTATAGCAGAGGTTGAGGCAGGAGATGATCCACTTGCCAATCATCTGCTTAGCTGCTGATCTGCCAGGTGTGACTTCAGCGTGGATGACAAATAGCTAGTGAACCTCTTCCCATACTCCAGCCATTAGCTCATTGTAGTAAATGAGCACTCACCTAATGTCCAAAGTATGGAACCTGTGCTCGGCCTCTGAGGCTGCACTGGCAAAATACATGGGGAGGTTAATTACCTGGTTAGGGTGAAACTCTGACACAACCTTCAGGAGGAACTTCGGGTTGGGGCAAAGGACAACCTTGTCCTTGTGGAACACCAAACAAGGAGTCTCCAGCAAGAGCACCTGGAGCTCGCTAATCCTTCTGGTGGGGGTGATAGCCATCAAGAAGGCAGTCTTCCATGACAGGTGTGACATCTCACATCTGTGCATTAGTTTGAATGGCTTGCCCCTAAGTTTTGCCAGCGCCAGCTACAAGGCCCAAGTTGGTGGTTCATGCACCAATGTGACAGGTGGTCAAGGCCTTCAAAAAAAAAGCCTGATCATCTTCTCCTGCACCATCATTGGCATACCAGACCATGCCTGGTATGCAGAGATGGCTGCTAGGTGCACCTTGAGGGTTATCGACTGCAGATCTGACTGAGAGAGGAACCATAGGTAATCCAGAATGCTAGCCAAAGGGCAAGCCAGGGTGGTCTAGCTCCTTGCCTGGCACCCAATGGAAAATCTCTTCCATTTGAAGGTGTAGTACTGATGGGTCAACTCTTTCCAGGAGGCCTTCATAATGTGGAGTCCCGCATCGGACAGACCCAAAGCCTGGAACTCTAGCTGCTCAGGAACCAAGCCGTCAGATGCAGGGACTGAAGGACCAGTTGTAGGACCTTCTCCTTGTGACAGGAGAGCAGGTCCAGGTGTAGGAGCAATTGTCACAAAGGCCTGCTGCTGACGCTGAGGAGATCTGGGTACCAAAACTGGCATGGCCAATCAAGGGCTACCAGAATCATCCGCGCCTTGTCCTTCTGCACCTTGACCAACACTTTGTGGATAAGGGGAAAGGGAGGGAAGGCATAAAGGAGGCCTGAGGTTCAGGGCATCACAGAAGCATCCCCCACCAGTGTCCCACACCGAGAGGGGAGGGTAAAGACCAGCCTCAGCTTGGCATTCTCCCAGGAGCAAACAGGTTGACCAAGGGAGTGCTCTACTGGGAGAACAGGTGGTGCACCACCTCCTGGAGCAGGGACCACTCATGAGATGCCTTGCCCACCCAGCTGAGAGTGTCTGTAAGATGGTTGGGGGATCCAGCTACATGAATCACCAGAAGGTTGGCATCCAAGCTGCGCATGAGAGTCCCATTGCAGAGGGTCTCCCAACACAAAAGAAGAGAGTGCATTCCGCCCTGCTTGTTCAGTTAGTACATGGTCATGGAACTGTCCATCTGGACCTACACGACCTGACCCTGGACAAATGAGCGAATGCCATCAGAGCAAGGTGCACTGTACAGAGCTCCAGCAGGTTGATGTCGTAATGGGAATACCTGGGAGTCCAGAGCCCATCGGCCCTGTGGTCCCGCAGGTGCACTCCACATCACACCAGAGACGTATCAATTGTCAAGTTGACAGTCAGCTCTGGGTGGACAAACAGGACTCCTTCCTTCAGATGTTCCAGGATAAGCCACTACTGGATGGCATCCCACATTGGCTGGGTCACCGTGACTGGCTGGTCCAGGTGACCTCAATGCTGGGACCACTAGCTTGCTAGATCCCACTCCAGGTGGCACAACCTCCAGCAGGCCCCCCAGACCACTCTGGTGCAGCATGTCATGTACCCAGCAGCTGCAGGAAGTCCCAAACAGGGTGTGAACACCCAACCTGAAATGATTGAGCAAGGAAGGTAAAATTCGATGCCTGGTCTGCAGGGAGTCGGATCTCAGCCTGGAGGGAATCTAGATCCACCCAATAAAGTGAATCACCTGTGAGGGGTTGAGTTTGAACTTGGCTGGGTTGACCAGAAGGCCCAGGACTCTGCAGGTCTGGAGGGCCAGGTCCTTGGACTGCTCCACCGCCTCCTTGGAGAACTCAGTTGTCAGCCAGTCATCCAGGTATGGGTAGACCCAGAGTCCCTGGCACCACAGAAATGCTTCCACCACTGCAATGCACTTGGTGAAGATCCTGGGGACTGAGGAGAGGTCAAAAGGCATGACCTAGAACTTATAGACAACCTACTCTGTGCAGAACTGGAGGTACCACCAGTGGGACGGATGAACTGGAATGTGAAAGAAGGCATCCTGGAGGTCCAGAGAGCAGAACCACATGTCCTGCTCCAGGGATGGAATGATTTGGCTCAGTGTGACTATCCAGAACTTGTGCTTCCTCAGAAACTGAATGAGATTGTGAAGATCCTGTATGGGGCACCAGCCCCCCCCCCCCATCTGCTGGGAATCAGGAAGTACCTGGACATGAAGCTCTGACCGGCCATGGCATCCAGGACATGGACTATGACTCCTTTCTCTAGGAGCTGAGCTATGTCCTCCCTGAGGGTGGACAGTGTGTCCTGCAATACCATGGACCCTCGTGGAGCATGGGATTGATATGGTGAGAGAGCCTCAAAGTCAAGTGGCAATCTACAGCCTACTACTTCTAGCACCCATTTGTCCAAGGTGATGGCAGACCAGTTGTGCCAGAAATGGTGAAGCTGACCCCCCACAGAGAGCTGAGGCAGGGACTGGCTGGGCACGAGGTAGACACCTCCCAGTCTGTCACTGGGCAACCTTGGAGGGGGCACCAGCTGCCGTACGGGCACCAGTGCCCTTACCCTGGACTTCTTGGAGCCCTGGCTGGCAAACTTCGACTTAGGCCACCAGACCTGCAATTGCCCCAGCTGGAGCTGCTGCTGCTTGGGCTGCTGTGATTGAAAGGGCCAAACTTGAAAGGGCTTCTTCTTCAGCAGCTTTTCCAACTGGTCTTTCTGTGAGGAAATCACAGAATCAAGGGTGGCGTTGGACTTTTCAATCCTGATAAGGTGCCCTTCCACCCCAAGGCCAAAAAGTTCAGTGCCCAAGAAGAGGACATCGGCCAATTTGTCTGTTGTAAAGGTGGAAATCCATAGCCAGGCCCTGTGACACATCGCTATGGCTGCTGCCATGAATCAGGCACACAAGTTGCCGGTGTCAAAAGCTATCTGAAGCTGGTGTTTGGCCAGCACTTGACCTGGTCTCTGACCAACGGAACCACTGAATGCAAATCCACAGAACAGCAAGGGAGGACATGGTCAAGGACTCCCATCAGGGAGTGACCAAAGTTGGCCATCATCAAGGTGTACCTCACCTGATGGAGACCCAGGGAGGATACAGTGTACACTTTTTTTTGTTGCATGGTTCAGCTTCTTGGACTCCTTCTCTGGGAGCTTGTCCATATCTCCAGCTTTGCCGGTCTTGCAGAAAACTGAGTCGGCCACCAACCCCTTGGCCCCCGGGGGTGGTCTGAGGTACCGGACAAGGAACCTGTCAGAACTGTATACTTTTTTTTTTAATTGGTATTTTTATTGTTTTTTTTGTGCCCTGGTTTTCGCTCATCCCCATCACGGCGCGAACGTGCATGTGTGGAGGCAGATGTACATTGCACTATGAGATGCCCTCCCTGCATGTTGCTTCCTCCCACCTGCACTGTCACCAGACCTCCACCCAGTGGTGGCAGAACGATGGGGGGGGACAACCTCCCCAGGAGAGGAGAGCTGCCGTTAGGTGGCTTGATCCAGCTCCCCCCCCGCTGGCTCCCGATGACCCAAGGTTATTCCTGAACCCAGGTCGCAAGCGTGGCGCGAGGTAAAGCGTCCAGTGCCTCATCCCTCAGTGCCACTGGGCCAGCTCGGGACTGCATACATGCAGACCATGCAGGCTGGGGGGGCCACGCAAGAGGCTGGATGCTGCCAGAGCTCCAGCACAGGCCACAGGATGGCCCCTGCCACCAGCAAGGTGACCCCGGGGAATCGTCCCTTGCCAGGATTTCTGTGAGGGGGTTCTTAGCCCTCTTCTGGACTGTTCTAAGGGGATTGCCATAGATTCAGAGATCAACTGGAGCATATCCCTGAAGGATACTGGTCCATGGCTGGTGGTTAGCTCTTCAGCTGATTCATGGTCAAAACCTGAAGTCCTCGAGGATTGCATGGAGAACCCATTGGAGTCTGAAGACTCCTCAAAGACTGCCCTTGGCTGCTTTTTGTCATGAACTACCCTGGACTCATCCGAGTGAGTAATTTCTACCAACAGCTGACCTGGCAGGCCAGTTGCTGACTGGGAGGCCTTGGTAGGGGCTCCCTACAATGGTTGCCTGGGTGGTGATTCCACCCTAATTGGTGGAGAGGCCAGTGCCGAAGACACTGGGTGCAGCAGGACCGGGGCTCACTAGACCAGGGGTGAGCAGGGAAGTGTGGCTGTCGGGGGAAGGGACCCACCCTGCCTGAGGACCCACTGTTGTCTCATCAGCTCCTCATAGCACTGATGCAGCCAGCAACAGAGCCTGTCCTCATCCGAAGACAAGGAGGAAGAGAGCCTGCGGCACTTGAGGGCCAAGGGTTGAGAGTGGGAGTATGAAGATTCCCTCCAACACAATCTCAACCGAGACCAAGATCTTGACTGACAACTGGATTGTCAACAGTGAGGAGAGGTGGGCAGAGGGGCCATATAGAGAATATGGACTGGCTCCTGCCATGGGACCCCAGAAGGAGAAAACTCCTGCAAGGAGTCAGTCGGGTCCACCGACTGCTCCTTACCCTCCTGGGAAAGGGTCAAAAGGACTGGAGTCCTGAATATCAAGTCATCCTCAATCCCTTCAGACAACAGCTCAACCAGGTTGAGAATGATCTCAACCACCTGGTCAGCCCGTGTCATGGCCAACAAACCTGACAGAGGTACCGTGGAGCTAGTGGATTGGCCCTCGACCAACACAGGCTCGGCTGAAACTGAGCGCGTGAGAGCCATTGAGCAGTTGAGGAAATCATAGGAGTGGGAGTAGAGTACTTGTTCCTGGTCACATGACCGACTGTGGGATTTTTTTTTTTTACTTTTTCTTCTTGCCATGGAAAGAGACTTCCCTGAAGGTCTGGAGAGATTTATACATCTCCCTAAAGGTCCCCATGGAGGACACACCAACGCTGGCTCCAACTGGGAGCAGTGCTGATGCTGATGAAGCACCTGCTGCAGATTGGGCCGCCACCTCTTCCATGGTCACCAGCTGGGCCACTGAGCCTGCCGCCATGGACACTGCCTTATGAGCATCTTTTGAGCAGACTGGGGGGTTCCATTTATCCAGCTGACCAAGGAGGAGAAGGTGCATGTAGTAATCCTCTAGAGACGAGGGCAAAAAAACTTTGCACAGGCCACAGGCCTGAATGTTGTGCTCTGCCCCAAGGCAGTAGATGCATGCTGAATTCGGGTCCATCCTAGACATTTTTTCATCGCACTGAATGCAATGTTTAAAATCAAGTTTGGACTGGGCTTCTTCTCAATCCAAAGCTGGGAAGCAAAACTGAGAAAACCACAAATATGAAGATGAAAAACTGGTGAGGCACTTAGGATACAGTGGTCTACACTATGCTCGGAGCTGCCAAGACCTAACTCTTCCAGCAGAAAGGAAGATCTGACATCATGGGGCAGTGCCAAGGAGGATACTACCCGGGTCAGTGGGAGGAGCATAGCTTGAAGATGTTCCAGCTGGAATTAAAAAGAAAGGAAGACTGACAGAGTGTGGATAGTGCACCATATCCACGCCCCTAGAACCCTCTTTCTACAAGACTGGTTCTTGGATTAGCAAATGGCACACTCAGAACTGCCAACATGATCAGTTGTAAAGGCCCACCTGATTCAGCCGAGGTGCTGACAAGAGGAGGATGGACTGCATACCATCCTTGTGGTGCCAGATACAAGGACTCCTATTGTTTGATGGCCAAACTGTTTTAGTATCCCTGGACATTTCTATGCTACTCGACAATGTAAAAAGAAATGCAATGGAGTCCGAAGGGTGTTGCACAACCTAAATGTGATGCATGCAATGCTCTTTCCAGCTTAACTGAGAACAGTCAACCAAGATAAAGCTTGTATTTTCATGGATCCCCAGGATGCAGGAAAATGGGTAACAGTTGCAAAAGGATCAGCAGCACTGAGAGGCGACACCACCAGAATGGCCAAAGAGGGAGAAGACAAAATGGGCTGAGTGGAGCTGCTGACTCTACTTTTGCTTCTCATCCAGTGTTGCTGGACTTCTTTTCTCTGTTTGCAGTTTGTTATTATTACGGTTTGAAATAGTTAGAGACTTTTGTAAGCCATACTAGTTCTTTCCACAAGTTCAATTATTATTAAATGCAGTTTTTCAGGGTGCAAGGCCATTGGGTTGAGTACTCTACTCTTTACTCTTTGTTAAAATGCTGCCTGAAATGAACGTTTGTCATTATTCGAATCATCAACTGTTGCAGACTCAAGAGACATTGATGAACACCATGCCTTGTTCAGCACCTCTTTAAAATACATAGTATTTATGTACTCACTAAGCCTTTACTACCCAATGTATGTAGTTAAACTTTCAAAATATTTGCTACCTGTACTCCGAGGGGTTTACCTGTACCCTAGTGTTTTTACTTAAGGATATTTAGTTTAACTGTCTGGTATAAGCATAACTTTCAAAGTGGATAATATTTTTCTATTATAGGATGCTGAACAGTACTTTAGCTATATCCATAGCACCACTGCCCTTCGGAGCTGGATTTTTGGACAATTTACTTGGACTTTTCCTGCTGTCTTTCAGGGACTTCCTTTTTTTTTTTTTTTTTCCATTTACAGTTTATTGGTTTTACATCATACCAGACAGACAGTCAAGAACAGTTTCATTGTACACTGACAGGATACAGAGGACTAAGCCTGTCCCCCCCGACCCCAGCATCCCACCCCTGTATCCCCCCCACAAAGTACAGCAATATTATGCATCCTGATCAATACAATTCCACAGTTCCAACATTACCATTTTGACAATATGACAAATTTACAGAGTCTTAATCAATGTTTTCTATTAGATTGTGAACAGAGTGTACAAGGGGTCCCATATCTCTTTAAACCTGCCTAATCTATTGGATAGGCTTGCAATGGCCTTTTCCGTTCTCAAACTTGCTAGCAGCTCTGTTAGCCATTCTCCATATTTGATTTCTGACTGATCTTTCCAGTGCCTTAACACTACTTTCTTGAGCTTTCAGGGACTTCCTACGTGCTCTTGGGTTTCAGTTCCATGGCTTTAATGGTGTAAACTTGAATATATAAATTTTGATAAACACCATACATCAGGGATATAACCAGGGGATACTTGCATCATATCTAGAAGTAAACAGTGTCTATATGGCATTATTATACTATTTTATCTGAGCGAATACTTAAGTTTGTATTTTGTTCAAAAATGAATAAAATATCATTTAAAAAAACATATGTAAGTACCACCCTGATATGGCCTCTCTTGGGGTTAGTGTCTCCAAATGTTTAGGGATTTCTAATACCGTGGCAAGAATGGACCCCATTCTTTAGCCACGGCATATTCAAAACTCAAGAAATTAGTACTGTATTAATCTTTGATGTTTGCTGAGAGCGCTCTTCTCAGCACACACAGTCTCCCCAAAATGGCTTCCTTTTGAAGTTCATAAGGTGTCACAAGTATTGGTAGCATATTTAAATGTGCCTGAAAGTTCTTTTTTTTTTTTTTATATTTTCTTTTTACGCCTCTTCTCACTCCAGTGCTTCCTCACCTTCAGGAGTCTCCTACGGCCTTGTGTGTCCCTGCTCGTCTGTCGGCATCGGGTGCAGTCATCCCCCCACGCTGCCTTGGTTTGACCCCCAGGTGGGTACGAGGCAGGGCCCCCCTTCCACTGCCCTGAGCGACTGTGATTTCGTCGGGGATCCGTCATCCATGCTGGCAGGGGCCCTGGGATCGAGGGCCTGAAGCTCCCGTCTACAGGGAGCACGGAGGGTAATTTCCTTTTTTTAGCCCATCCCTGAGGGCGTCTGCGTGCTAGAGGAAGCAGGAGTGGCCTTACGTCAGCGCAAGCTAATGCTCTGGCTCCGGCAGACGCCCTCCTCCTGCTACATGCAGTCCTCACTGCACCACCACCCATGGTCACCCAGGTGGCGGTATCCAGCGGGACCCCATCCCACCCCACCCGGAGGAGAGCAGCCTCTGGGCGCTCGATACCTCCACCCCTGGCCGGCCCTCCAGTTCCCAGTCCGTTCCTGAACCGGGTCACTAGCACCGCGAGCGGTAACCCTGAAAGTTCTTTTTGATTAGTCCCATTGCTCCAAGCACTACTGGAACAATTTGTGTGTCCTTATTCCACATCAGTTTGGTTTCTGACTGCATATCTTGGTATTTCATGATTTTGTGTCTCTCTGTACGCAGCACACTGTAGTCACTAGGGGTGGCTATTTCAATCAGCAATGCTACCTTTGTTCTCTTTTCTTGTATTACAATATCGGGTTTTCTTGCTACCACTTTCTCGGCTGTTGGTATTGGGTGATCCCATGTGATCATTACTTCTTCATTCTCTGTGATTCTTTGTGGTTCATGTTTCCAGTGTCTCTCTGCTAGCTGTACGTTATAGTGTTTGCACAGTTTCCAGTGAATCAGTCTTACTACATTGTTATGTCTTTCAGTATACAGGCCTTCTGCCATGAGTACTTCACATCCAGCCACAAGATGCGCAACTGTTTCTAATTCTGTACTACAGAACCTGCACTTGTCTGTTTCTCCTGTTTTTTCTATGGATTTTGTGAACCATCTTGTGCGTAGCCCATTATCTTGGGCTGCCATTATCAGTCTTTCATCTCGTGGTCTAAATTCACCTCTTTTTAACCACTCATGGGTCAGGGCTTGATCGACCTGTGGTTGCTCCAGTAGCTCCCTGTATTTTCCATTATAATTATGGGCTTTCCAATTGTATTTTCTTTTCTGTTGGTCTTTATCCTTATACTCCTTTTTCTGATTCTTTGCATTTTCTGTAGCTGACAATTCCTTATCTACTTGTGGATTGACATCAGTCTTTGCTACTCTTCTGAAGGCTTCTCCTAATTTAATGAGTGAAGTCATTTTAGGCTTATTTTCTTCATGATGCAAGACCTTGACTATATTTGGGACCTATTATTGCCAAAACGACAGGTGGCATGCTGTTGAAGCTGACAGCAGTATCTGGTGGGGGCTGGGTTTGGGGAGGATGAGGTTACTCGGCACAGGGGACCTAGGTTTGGTTACTCTGCACAGGGGCACCCAAGTAAATCCGAACACAGGAAGCAATAACTGTAATGTCCAGAACCAGGAATGGGATTCTTCAGTGTGGCTTTTATTCACATCCAAGCTGAACAAACAAAGCATAGATGGACCCCCATGGGGCTACATTTCCTGGTAATGCAGATTAGAGACAACAGAGCACTTTAGCACTATTTTCAGCCCTCAGGCTCTAAACCCACCAGGCACACAGCCCGGACTAGCACGCAGCTTTGGGTACACAGCCTGACTTGTACATGCTTGGGTTTTCCCCACTGGCTCGACTTCCCCGCCGGCCACTTGATTTGCGGTCCATTTGAGGAATGAACCAATTATCCTGTTGTGGCTCCCCAAACCACACTGGAGTCTTCGACTCTTAGAGAGAATTTTCTTTACAATTCCACGTCTGGGTACTTCCCCCATCACTGGCCAAGTGCCTGAGGCAAAGTAGAAATCCACAGAAGAAATCCGTAGAGGTGGACCTGGTCACTAAAGATGGGGGGCCACCCACCTCCAGCTCCCACAGCCCATACCCGGCCATTTCTCTGGGAAACTGAACAATTCCTTTACTGAACTTTCAAATGTAGATTATGGGTAGATGTCTGTCACGTCTCCTCTACATATTATTTGCATCCCAACAAGCTCTGGACTTGAACCTACTTTTACTTTGCTTAGCCCATTACTCTAGGCTTCCCAATATTTAGTAGTTCAATCCCCACATTGTCACACAAGTCCCAGGGTGAAAAACATAGGCCCTTTTAGCAAGAGCAGACACTCACCCTCACATTGCAGGTGCCCCACAGGTGACTCACAAATCTTCTTTTCTCCCAAATAAATACTGGAACACATAGGCAGCTTTTCCTCCACAAGCAGAACTAGGGGGTTGCCCCAGGAATCTGCAGGGAAACCTTCCCCCCCCCCCAGAGGTGGTGGTGGAGGAGGTGGCGGATATGGTGGTGTCAATCTTCCTTTGTTCCAGTAGGTCGCCCCATCCTACTTTCTCTTGGATGGACTTGTGTTTTTCCAGGTGTGATCAGATTGTATGTGATGTTTGCATGGAACAGTAGCTGTCTCAGGCATTTAGGATAACTTTCTGTAGAATTTCTGCACTTTTTCATCCCCCCAATTAGTTGTGATACCCTATGGATGTCCATGACATCTGGAATTTGTGGTTGTTGTGGTACAAATTGCTATCTTCTTGTTGTGCCTGGTTGTTCCATGCGGATCACCAGGGTATCCTTTAGTTGCTGCAGGATCCTTGCCAGTGCCTTTTTGATGTGTCCTATAGGAGACTGTTGGGCTGAGGTACCTCTGTAATGAAGCAGTCCATGACTGAGGAATTATGTTGCTGACAGTGGTAATCCTCTGTGAACGGCTACTATGGTTTATAATCTGTTTTCTTGAAGTCTTCAAGGATAATTTCCTCAAAGTTTGGCACAACCGTGCCCCCCTAAAATGCACTAGAGTCTGTGGCAACTACCTCCCATGGGTCACTCCAGAACTGTTGGCATGCCAGCGGGCATGCAACCTTGTGTGGAAAGCCCACAAAGTATCCAGGCTGCCTAGAGACTTTGAGAAATACTGGATGCTCCGGAACTCCTGCACAAAAGCCATTCGGCTAGCCAAAGCAGAATATTTCAACTCCACCTTTCAAGATAATATAAACAACCCTTTGAAATTCTGGAAGGTTGTGCAGTCTCTTTTCTCCCCTGCTTCCAAGCCCCCCACCCTACTCCTAAAGGTAAACAACTCCCCCTCTGACCAGCCTGCTGTCACAGCAGAATTCAACTCCTACTTCACATCCTGTGCTTCAGCCCTCCTAGCTTCTCTTCCCCCATTCCCCACAACCCTGCCCCGCACACATTAATCCTTTGACTCCCCCTCCTGCTGAGATCTTCTCCTTCTCTCCAATCTCCCCAACTGAAGTCCTGGAAGTGCTCCTTGCACTCAACCCTTCCAAAGGTAGCTCCCCAGACAGCCTCAACCCTAAACTATTATACCTATCAGCATCTGCTATCTCTTCACCACTAGCTGACCTTCTAAACCTCTCATTCTCCCTAGCATCTGTCCCTACTGCCTGGAAACATGCAATCATTCTCCCACTACCCAAGGGAGGTGACGCTTCCTCTCCTGGCAACTACTGCCCTATTTCTCATCTACCTGTCCTGGTGAAGCTCCAGGAACATCTTGTCCTCTCACAACTCTCCATCTCTCTGAAACTTTCTTCTTCACTCCCTTCCAATCTGGGTTTCGGAAGTACCACTCAACCACAACTTCCCAGCTCAGACTCACCGACTCTATTCTTTTTTTTTTTTTCCTCCTTACGTGCTCCATGGCAGCCACTCCTTCAGGCTTACCAAGGCTGGGCTCTGACCCATCTGTCCTCCGAGCCTCCACCTCAGATCACAGCCAGCCCCCCAGGGTGACCCGGCGTAACCCTTCGCCGGATGGGTCCCTCTCCTCCGAGGGGGAAAGCACCAGCCAAGGGGGGAGGGGGCAGACTAGTGCAGCACTTAGCCCCAGGGATGCTGCTGAAATGGAGAGCTCAGACGGACTTGGATGGCTTCGATAGAGCCGGGCAGCCATCATCCAGTTGCCATGAAGCAGTATTTCTGCTTTTCCTTTGTGATTCCTCCTGCGTGCATCAGCAGTGCTCCTGGTCTCCACCAGAGGCCACTGTGGCGTGACAACAGCCCACTACCCACCCCAGGAGAAGAGAGCAGTCCTACGGATGCTCGATCCTCTCCCAACCCTGCCAGCCCCCGGGATCCCGGGTCCGTTCACAAACCCGGGTCACCGGCGTGGGTCGAGGTAAGGTGCCAGTGCCTCAACCCTCTACGCCACTGGGCTGGCCTGACTCTATTTTAACAGGAATGGACAGTGGGCAAATCACCTCTGCCATATATGTCGACTTCTCTAAGGCCTTCGGCATGGTTTTCCACTCCCTCCTAATTGAAAATCTTACTGCAGCAGGCCTATCCAACTCTGCCACAAATTAGCTCAGAGCCTACCTCACAGGTAGGTCACAATCAGTCAGGATTGATGATTCACTATCCCCCCCACTCCAAATTACCACCGGTGTGCCACAGGGCTCTGTACTCGGGCTGCTATTATTTTTCATCTTTCTCAACGACCTCCCGACAGTTTGTGCATCATCTTCCATACACATGTACGCTGATGACACTTGTCCTGTTCACGTCTGGCCACTCCTCCAATGATGTAGCAGCCAGGCTCCAACTTGATTTCAATAATGTTCAATGTTGACTTAGTTTTCATCAACTTATCCTCGACGGCAAGAGGACAGTCTCAATGACCTTTGGCACTAGGCAGAGACTCTCTAGGCTAACCCACCTACCTTCCTTCCACACCCTTGATGGGACTATCCTCAAGGACACATCCTCATTTAGGTACCCTGGGGTTTGGCTCGACCAACACCTCAGCTTTGCTGGACAAGTGAACGCCTTCCTGAAAAAGCTGCACACTAAGCTCGGCGCCCTATACAAGAACTGTAGTTGTCTACCTCTATGGGCCAGGTGCAAACTAGTCCAGAAAATGATTCTACCTATCTTTGACTACTGTAACGTAGTCTACAGTGCCACTCCCAAGTCTTCTTTAACCAAATTGGATACCCTCTTCAACGCTTTCCATAATTTTGCCTGGACTCTCTTCCCCTCACTCATCACTTCTACCTCTATCGCTCTCTTGCCTTCCCTCCTTTGGCCAACAGACGACTCTCCCACTGCACCAAATTCATCTCTAAATTCTGGTTTGGCACTTTCTCCTCCTACCTCACTTCTTCCCTTCACCCCCCTCCCCCCCCACACTCTCAGGTCAAATGACTCCAGCATTTTGATTGTCCCTCATTGCAAGACCACGATAGGACAATCAGCATTTTCACACCACTTCCCCAAACTCTGGAACTCCCTCCCACCACAAATCTGTCACTCCTTGTCCTCCAGATCCATCTCATCCACACTGCTAAACTTCTTCTCCCCAAACTGCACCTGCCCCTAACTCACATTCCTGATTATCCCTAATCTAGGTTGCTCTCCCCCACCAAACCTCTTCTTTCTACCATCTCAATAGCTGTCCATCCTATGCTTTAAGGTGATCCCTTTCCACATGGCCCAACTGCACAACTGGATGCCCTCCCTTCTCCTACTTACTCACATCACACTCCCAAAACCAACACTACTGCTTTCTTACTGCCACTTGCCTACTGCTTCCTGGCTCTTCCCCCTCCCTCCTCCTAAGTTACTTATTTAATTAGAACTTACCAGCACCTGTGTCTCATGTTCTGGACTTGCACTTATGTCTCATAAGCCGTACTACACAATGTCATGTCTAAACATCTATATGCGTTCTCAGCTGCTTAATACTATTTTTATACATTGTATAGATGAATTTTGTTTATATTTGTGGCATTCATTGGCGATATATCTATATGAGCTCCTTGTTACTAAATAATATTTTTATACGTTGTATAACTGAATTTTGTTCATATTTGTGGCATTCATTGGCTATATATCTATATGAGCTCCTTGTTACTTAATACTATTTTTATACATTGGATGACTGAATTTTTTTCATATCTGTGCCTTTCACTGGCAAATGTACAATTCTTGTTTTTGTTCTGTTCTTCCTGTATCCCTTCCTCCAGGACGTACCGGGAGACGAACAATCCCGATTGTTCAGTGAGCTTTTCTGGGGAAACTTTTCAATAAATAAATGGAAGACAGTACAGTGCAGTGGTTTAAGGCTCTGAGCTGCAAATCTGGAGACCTGGGTTTGAATCCCACAGCCCCCACTTGCAAACTGTGTGACCCTGAGCAAGTCACTTAACTTCCTTGTGCTCCCAGGTTGCACCTATAAACAAGCTTTCAGCTTAGTGTGCCTCTCCTGGTAAAAACAAAAGGTAAATAAATAAGTCTGTAGGGAGTTTATATAAATAACAGGCATGCCATATTGAAACTTTATTTATTTGAAAATTGGTAACTGGGAGAGGCACTGCTTGTTTCCAGGTGTGACCCAGGGGAGGGCAACAGTGGAAAAACAGCAGTGCAGCACACAGTACAAGTCAGTAGAACAACTTTTGGTAAAATAAAATGGTACAAAAGTAGAATAAATATAAAAATAGTTGGTACAGAGAACAGTGTGTGGTACAGCTCAATAATAAATGCCTAAACAAGTGCAGTGGTAAAAGTGGCAGCAATACACGGTGTGCAAATACAATACTGACAACAGGCAAGAGACCTGCAGGTGAGCTTATGCCTGGTCTCATGGTGGAGGAAAGAAGAGTGGTAGTGAGGAAATGAAACCAGTAAGCAGGTAGCAGGGACCCAGCCAGATGCCTTATCAAGGACGGTTGAGGCTCAGGCGGTGGAGGTGTCAGGAGGAAGGGTAACAGGAACAGGTGAGGTGTAGTTGAAAGTTTTGGCTGGTGTCTGAGAGAGCCAGGGGAGAAGAAGAGACACAGGGAGGAGGGAAGTTGGTTCTGTAGTGTGAGAAGTTGATAGGAGAAGGCAGATTGCCCAGCGGAAAAGGAGGGAGGGGTGAGGAGTGACGAATGTGTGATGGTCCCTGGAATCGAGGGGACAGGAAATAGGGGGGGAGCTCAACAAGGAGAAGTAAGAGGGAAAGGAACCAAACCAGTATTTGGATATGAAGGCGGTACAGTGAGCCTGGTGATGAGAGGGCAGAAGGAGAATGGAGAGGGAGAGCTACAGGGAGCAATGGTGGGTACCAGGAGAGTAGTTTGTAGCAAAGTGACAGATGGAGTTACAGAGGGTGTCCAGTCTGGCAAGGGAAGGAGGGGGTGGTGCCATAAATTACATGTGCATAGTTGAAGCTGGGGAGCACCATTTTGGTAACAAGCTCCCTGAGTAATTGCAAAGATAAGCAGTTTTTGTTGCGGTACAGGTCACTGAGCTTGGGATGGAGTTTTGCATGGATGGCATCAATGTGAGTTGGGAAGTCAAACTTACTGTCTAGCCACATGCTGAGATACTTGAAGGACTGAACTGCTTCAATGGGGTGCCATCCAGTATGGTGAAAGCTGGGGGGGAGGCAGGGGGCAGTGAATCTGGCCAGTTTCTGACTGGTACCAAAGGTCGACACATGGACACCATTTTTTTTAGTGCTGACTCAGAGTTAGTTGGATTGGAACTAGTGAAGAATGTTGTTGAAGTCCTACTGGAGCAGGTCTTCCACAGCTGTGGTGTAGGGACCAGAGGTGAGATGACCATGTCATCAATATACATGTGAATCTGCGAGTTTGCACAGGTAGATTGGTATGTCATAAAGTTGGGTGCTTTCCAAGCCTCTGTGTTGTGATAGCCTGGCCAACTTTTTGTAGGAGCATCTGAGTTTCTTGTGAGGCCATATAAAGTGGTTCATCATAGATTGTAGTTCTTTAACCCATTTCACTGATATCCAGGTTTTTACCATAGACAGAATAAAGGTGACTCAGTAGGACGTTCATTTTCAGCACTGCTGTTCCATGGCCTATGGGCAATGGAGGTTCATGCCACCTTTGCAGGTCCAGCATGATCTGAGTCTTTAGTTCTTTAAGGGCTTGCATAGTAGAGTCTTTTAGTGTAGTTTGATGCCCAGCTATTTTAAATGTTGTTTGACCCATCCTACAACATGTTGAGCTACTTGCGGATGATGGCATCTGTGGTAGAAGGGGAGCACATAAGCAGCACTAGGTGTATTTGCTATACAGTGAGGGTCCAAAGGGACTTTTGCAGCATGCATGTTGCCTCCCCCCCCACTAGACTCGCACGCACACACACACCCACCTGATCCGGGCAGTCACGCATAGGAACACACATGCCTGGGATCAGGATGTGGTGGGGGAGTGTGTGTGGCTGCCTAATGCAGCATTCATAATGCCACCTGCATGTGGCTGAGGACAGCAAGGAGAGTGCCTAACATATGCTGGGTGAAACCAGTCATACGTACAACCATACCCACTGCCACCTCTACTACAAGGGATGGACAGAACTGACGCATACCCAATCCTTCCCTTCACCACAGGGTTTAGGGTATTTGCCAGCAATGCATGCATGCTGGTGTACCTTTTCCCACACATGACATTGCTGCCACATCCCAGGATCCCCTGCGGGGGTGGAGCAGGGGATCCACTGGGTTACTGGACTGGTGCTCTGATTGAAAGCCCAATCAACACCACAGCCCCTCCTACAAGGCCGCCCTCACCCCTTTTGCACTGCTCCATATGAACGTATTGGGTCAGCCAAACTTAATGAATGCTATCAAGGGTGATCTGCAGGCCAGCAATGTGGGAACTGCACATTTACTTGCCCCTTTAATGCGTTGGGGCCAATATTTGCAATGGACTATGAGGTGTTCACTGGATAGCATTTCAGCACTAAATTGTTACAAGCAATGTGAAAACATGATAATGACATCTTACATTCTCTACACATAAATATTAATAACTGTTTGAGACTTGCACTTTTTGCCAATGGTTTGGCCATTTCTGCTAGCAGACATTTAAATGTAAGCACTGCTTTTATACCGTATCCTATGGCTTTCTGCCAGGTACTGCTACAGAGTTTGGCCAGAATTCTTTTATATTGATGCAGCTGTACCTCAGTATGCATCTTAGATGTCCAACCTGACTTTCATTGAAAACGAAATTCAATAATATTGGAGTAGGACTTCAGAGTGTCATCACCAAGGGCCAGTTCATGAACTGAAGGGATGCTCTTACCAAATGTGTCACAATGGCAACACAAAGGAAATGCAATTGCACCAGAGGTAGGCTAAAAAATGTCCAGTGGTACCCTGGTATTGCAGTGGTAGTTTACAATTTGATTTTTCTTTGTGCAGTGGTAGGAAATGGTACATGATATCACAGTGGAATAGGAGCAAGTACTATAAAACCCTAATGGTAGTACAGTGGTAATCACAGCTGTATTGCATGGTATTCTAAGGGCTACATTGTGACCCCCCCACACACACAGGCAGAAAAGGGGCAAAACTTATGAGCAGACGTTCCTCATTATTAAAGGTACTTTTTCACATGCTGCAGTTGGATTGGTGGCAGGCAGACCATTATTAAATAGATTTAAGAAAAAAATTCTAAATCATGTGATATGTCGAGATATAAGTTCTCAGGAAACTAAAGAAGAGAAAAGGTTAGGATGTTCCTTCAGTAACTCCAATAGCTGGATTACAAATGTAAATAAAATAGAGTTCTCCAGCTTCATTTAGAAATGTTTTACCATAATTGACTTCTGCATCACTACAATAAAATTGCAATGGGAATATTGCAAATAGACCCACCTAGCCCCTAAGGTTTCTAGGGATCTTAGCGCTAAAATGTGCGCGACATCAAAAGATGCACACCACTGCGCCACCCTATGGACCTGTGGGCCATTTTCAGAAACATCTACAAAAAAATGAATGTTGAAGTTGTTTTCTTGAAAAAAAAAACTGCTGGTTTAAAATCCAGGTTACCCTTACCCAGTACTGTATATCAAGAAAAAAAGAACACCGTATAAACTTCATGAAACTGCTAGCAGAAAAGGCACAGGGAAGAGTAATCATGGGAGGGGACTGGAACGTCGTCCTCAATAGAACACTAGACTTTATGTCTCATGTATTGAACCCTAATACCAAAACAGCTTGCCTAGTTATTAAATTAATGAATGAGATAGGTCTGTAGATATCTGGAAGGAGAAATACCCAAGGGCAAAGGACTACACCTACTACTCCCCTCGTTTTAAAATTTACTTGTGGCTAGGTATGTTTTTAACCTGCTCCAAGGATCTAGAAAAAATCAGATTAATTTGGGTGGGCACCTCTACACTCTCAGACCGCCAACCCATATTCTCAGAAGTAGAACTACAACTCCCTCAGAAACAAACTCAGTGGAAACTAAATGTCTCCTTACTGAGAGATGAGGTAAAATCAGAGATACAAAAAACAATTAAGCAAACACTTGAAATTAACGACACCAAGAATATATCTCCTCAGATATTGTGGGACACAATAAAAACAATGGTACAAGGTAAATTAATCTTTATAGCGGCCTACAAAAAGAAGGCAAGGAGAAAACAGCTAGACACACTTGGGGAACAGCTGAAGACAGCCGAGGCACAACAAAAACAGAAATGGGTTAAAGAGAGGATTACTGAAATTAAGGCCCTTAAAAACAAAATTAATAATCTACATAAAATTGAGATGGAGAGGGCATTATGGTACCTGAAACAAACATATTATGAGGGAGGGGCACGAGTGACTAAATTTCTGGCCTACCGGCTTAGGCAACAGTCTGCAAAAGCCAACATTATTAAATTTAAGCATCCAACCACAGGACAACTGTCTCATCGATGGGAACAGATTACAGAGGCTTTCACAGCCTACTATAAAAATCTACACCAAACACAAGTAGAATCACTAATAGGAGACAAGTTTACATACCTTCCTTCCATGGGACTAACAACCCTCACACATGAACAAGGCCAAGGCCTGATGTCCCGGATTTCCCCAAAAGAGATCTTGGACACTATAAAAAAATTAAAGATAGGCAAATGTCCAGCTCCAGATGGCTTTGGAGGGGAGTTTTATAAGGCTTTTCTTAAAGTAATGACCCTGCTTTTACAAGACACCTACAACAAGATGGGGGGGAGCCCACCCTCCCTCCCCATCTTGGAACAATGCAACCATAACAGTGTTGCCGAAAGAAGGGAAGGACCCAACAGAATGTACCTCATACGGGCCCATTTTCCTCTGAAATGTTGATTATAAAATTTACACAGCAATAATAGCTGCTTGCCTCAACCCCCTAATACCACAACTAGTACACACCGACCAAAATGGTTTTACAACAGGACGGCAGGCCTTGGACAGTGTTCGTAGAATGACAAACATTATAGAAAACACAAATAGATACCGCATCCTCACATGCATAATGAGTCTAGATGCTGAGAAAGCCTTTGACAGGGTATCGTGGGGCTTCCTCTTCTTGGCCCTAGAGCAATTCAGCTTCTGACTACCCTTCATAGAAGGACTAAAAGCCTTGTAAGCAGCTCCCCAAACCCAAGTTACAGTAAATGGGGGTCTTTCAGATAGATTCCATCTGGGCAGGTGGACAAGACAGGGCTGCCCACTCTTCCCCATCCTATTCGCCCTTTATATAGCACCACTAGCAAAGGCCATCAGAAATGACCCAAATATAAAAGGTGTCCAAATCGGAAACACAGAACATACAATATCACTCTACGCTGACGATGTCCTGCTATATTTTACAGACCCGGAGAAGTGCCTAACCCAGATATGGAAGCTCTTAGATGAATTTGGCCACCATGCAGTGTATACTTTAAATAAGACCAAAACTGAATCCCTGAAAGTTCACTACAACCCCTCTCAGGAGATCTTAAACATGTTCCCCCTGAATTGGTCCGCCACCAAGATAAAATATCTAGGAACCCAAATTCCAAAAAATCTAAACAGACTATATACGGTCAACTTCGAACCATTGACACAACAGACCCAACGGGATATCAATAGATGGACCGTAATGAACTTTCTGCTGCACTCTAAGGTCCAAGCAGTAACACTGACAGTGTGACCAAGGTTCCTGTATATGTTCCAGTGCCTCCCAATCAGCATCCCACAAACTCAGTTTAAAAAATGGCAACAGCTCATCTCCCACTTAATTTGGTCCCCAGGTAGGCCCAGGATTCGAGTAGCCAATATGCAAACAGACAAGAAAAATGGGTGAAGAGCATTACCTAATCTAGAAGATTACTATCTATCTGCCCATCTCAGACACACTTTGCTCTGGGCAACGGTGGGATACCAATCCCACTGGAAACAAATAGAGGAGACACTGGTGGAGGGAGCCCTACTAGGAGCAAGGGTGATGAATCCTTCCCTCAGATCACAAATGGAAGGCACATACCCTCTCTCGGCCCACAACACCATCCAGGCAGCACGCAGAGCATGGGGAAGATATAAGTTCACATCAGCTCTGTGACTCCTCAGGTGGTTTGCCTGGGACAGCAACTTTCTTCCCTCACAACAGGACCTAACCTTTAGGAGGTGGGCGAGGCTGGGATTGTGCCGCCTGGAGCAACTCCTTCAGGAGGGAATGGTTCAGGAGTTTTCCAAGCTAAAGACCACCTACCAGTTAAGAAACTCAGATCACTTTAGGGTTCTACAGCTCAGAACCTATATAATGACCCTCCAGGGGTGGGCCAGGGGCGAACACCCTTCAGACCACTTACCGACCACATTACAGGACATACTAAACCAAAAATTAGTCAAACAACATATATCAGCCATATATAAAGCCCTTAGGGGACTGGGTACACAGTGTATGACACCCCTCAAGAAAAAATGGGAACAGGAAGCAGGGCTGAGACTAGAGGAAGGAGAATGGGTGAAGGTGTTCCTGGGAGCAAACAACACCACTCACTCCTCAGGTTGGCAGGAGTTTGCATGGAAAATAAAAACAAGATATTTCTATACACCAATAATTCAGAAAAAATGGAACGGTGATTGCCCAACAGCATGCTGGAGAAAATGATCTGAGCCCAGGACACACCATTCTCACATGTTTTGGCAGTGTCTGGCCCTCCAAACTTACTGGGGGAGAATTCAAGTGGCCTTGAAAAAAATATTCTCATTAGACGAGACCTTGGATCTCCCCCAGTTGCTGTTGGGCCTGCCACCAGCAGGGATCCGCGGAGCAGACAAACTGTATATGTGGAACATATTGGTGGGTGCAGCACACAAGGCAATAACTCGGTGCTGGCTCAGGGAAGACCCCCCAACCTTCGATCAATGGCTATCAATAACCCAAGAGATACAAAGTATGGAAGAATTAACATACAAGGTAAACTTAAAACCACACGTGTTCGTACATAGATGGACACAATGGATCATCTGGAGGGGGGGTCGACCCCGCAGGTCCCACAGGACCAAACATGGGGGGAGGATGGGGGGGGGCAGCGGCACATGGGAATGTTGAGATGAGGGAAGGGACCACTACCAGACTGGATATTTTACACCCACATGAATAAAAGTATTATGAATGTGAAAGTCAAAGGCTACTTATAGATGTATAAGAAAGATCAATATGATTGTTAAGATGAATATTAGACTAAATGTACAGAACAAACTACCTATGTAATGAGTTGAATGTGAAGAAACCATTTGTGATTTATAAGTGCTACACCTTGCCCTACTGTTTCAATAAAGATGAATTTAATTAAAAAAAAAAAGAACACCTTTGCAAAACTAAGGCAAAGAGAGAAATCTTTTTGCTTAGGTAACTGGTCTCCCAGACATCAGGTACTACAGGCCCCATCCCTTGAGGTAGGGCAACTGTTCAGGCACTGAAGGCTAACAACCGTGTCCCTGCAGCTGGTACTAAAATACAGCTTAACAAATGCTATTGTCCACCTGGGGGAAGTAAAGTCAAGCACAACTTAAATTTATTAAACTGTCCACAGACCACACATTAGTCCCCCTAGGAGGGCACTACACACAGTATCTACCATACATGTACCAGACATATATCATTCTTTGGCGGGGCCGGCTTTAGTGGGTCTCCAGCAGGATTAGTGAAGTCATGTGGCCCCCCCTACTTGATCCATCTTTGCCTCACATGTTTAACAGTTGCCCATACGTGCACGGTTTTATTTTATTTTCAGTACAACCAGTGGTATATTTAAGTTTTTTAAGGGAGACAGCAGTGTTAGTCCTTGGGGCTTTTCTTCCCATCCTAGCCAGTGCTGTCCATCTGCTTCTTATTTGCTGGGTCATGGTTTTGTAAGGCATTTCATGACATCGTGAGGCCATATCAGAAGGCACTGTGCAGCCTTTTATTGCTGTTTTAAGCAGATAAGATTTTAATGTAACCCTAGGTGGCACTATCCCAAGAGCTACTACCCCTGCCTGCTTGGCTAGTAGCAGGTAAAGGGACCTGAGTTCTGAAACGGGTGCCTCCACCTGGAGGTCAGGGTTGGTAGTGGTCAAGCTAACCTGGGCACAGCCCTCCGGGACACTGTAACCCCCCTCTTTCCCCTCTAGTGGCCGGAGCAATACACAATAATCACCTTCACAATACCCCTGATACACCACAAAGTACACACACTGTTTGCACTTACCACCAGGGCTTTCCTCTGGTCTCGCCCTGGGGACTCCCTGTAAAACAAGGTTATAGACAGCAAATAACAGTAGTACAGCACTCTTGCACAAACTGGAACCACGGTCAGGGTAAATGCAAAAAAGAGTCAGATCTGATTTATTTAAGGGACTTGAACAAGGGAGGGGCATAATCAGGTTAATTTGCTTAAAGGCTGTATCAATCAAATATTTATGCATGCACTTCAGGGTCCATAAACAGTCACACATTCTGGGTACCCAGATGGAGAATGGTGGGCTAGCCAGGAACGTTGCAGCTGGTTGGGACCCTGTGATGGAAGAAACCAACATGCACAACACACACTATTTGTAATCCAGAACCAGAGGGCTCAGTTCGTGAAAAGAAAACAACAAGACAATCAGATGACACACTTTTTGATTAGGCTGTTGTTGCAGGGAGCTACCCTGATGATTACTCACGATACCCAAGACTGGACACAGGCTGGGCGAAAATCGAGACAGCAGGTGGTTAATCTGGATTGCCAGGAGAAGCAGGGCCCACACAATTCACCGAGGCATCATTCCTGTTTAAGTGGGGAGCAGGGGTCTGATCCCCAGGCAGGTCTCTCATCGGTGGCTTTCTCTGTGCAGTGGGGTAGTCTGGCAGGGCCAGCGTGGCATGGCCCAGGCCAAATGGAGATGAACACGGATTCAGTCCGATTAGGCTGGATAAAGCTTCCAGCAAGCAGAACACAGTTCACACAGTGGGGAACCAAATCATGACCCACTTTCAATACACAGCACATTTACATGTAAAATTCTACTATACCAGGCAAACCGCTCTCCGGCCACGATCGCAAAGTCTCTGCACAAACCGGGGATTCAAAAGCAGCTGGAAATCCTGACAGGCTGATCGTATTCAGCAAAATCTTTGGTCTTCTTCAGGTATGAGCCTGGTAAAAAATCAGTGGCTTACTTCGTTCTCACAAACTTGGATTTAGTCTGAAATAATTCTCTTCTCTCCCTCTTAGGGCAGCAGGCAGACATGCAGGCCACAACTCAGGCCTTTCCACAGTTCTCCCATGCAAAACTACTCAGATGACTGCTTGACTGTCTCAAGCTATTGATTCTTCAGCTCCCAACTTAGATCTGATTCAACTGCCAGCAAGCCTGTGACTTTCCCCAGAATCCAAAACGTTTGGTTGGCTGATCTGTCTTTCAGTGATAACAGAGGCTCCCCTTCAGGTGCAAAAAGGTGCCAAAAGCCCAAAACTACAATTCCTACAGATTTTGACTCCAGACAGCTCCTGTAGTCCGGCTCCATTTTTAGGTCCCACCAGAACTGATTGGTCAATTCACAGTCCAGGACCAAGATAGTGGAGATAAACAAAACAGTCCTTGCTGCAAAGAAGGCAGGTTAGACAAACTACATTATCATTATCACTCTAAATGATTTTCAGCAAATAGTTACATCTTTCAACAGAGCTCCCTCTCAGATTACTTATGACTGCAATCCAGGCAGCTCTTAAAGAGACAGTGCACAGAGGCTGTACAGGCACTCTCTGGCAATCACATTTAAACTGCTAAAACGCAGGACACCAGCCTGGCAGTGAGCATTTAGGCAAGCTCAAGGAAGACTTTTTGGGAACCCCCATTTGTAGGGAGGTTACACCCTTCCCTGCCTGGAGGAAACTTGGCATCCGCGACAAGTCTGTACCATCACAATATTGCAAATGCAAACTATACGAGACATTTATACCGTTAGCATGTTATGCAAGTGACATCTGATGCAACAGTCAACGTAAACTTATACCTTTACTATACACATTCTCTACACTTCACAATACTATATCCATTCTGACAATACATCATGCATATTTCACACAGGTAATTTACACATTACTATGCAGAATCATGTAATAAATTCTTGTACACTGAACAATGTAAGAGGGGCCCTTCCCTATCAGCTAACTTGGGGCTAGAGAGGGCAGGGGCACCATGGTGAGAGGGAAAGACAAGTAACCTGGAATTGGCTGTCAAGCTCAATTTAGGCAGTGAGCTTGGTAAGACATAAACACCTTTGTGCACCACATTGAGAGGCAAATCCACTGGCCTCCCGGGAGAATCTTAACTGAGGCGTACTACTGGCTTGACAGCTCGGCCAGTCTTTCTGAGGGGGACAACTACAGTCTCTGTACTCTCAGCACTGGTCTGGGGACTCTTGTCACTTGTGAGGGGTGCCTCTGCCTGGGTGGGAACATTCAAACTTGGGGCACTGTCGGCTCCTTGCTCTGCAGGCTGTTTCTACAACACTTGACTCATTTTCCGAAGGCTCAGGCACAGTCAAGCTTTGAGGCACTGAAAGGGTGTGGTCAGCACTCTCATAGTGTTCTTCAAGTTCTGATATGTCACCAGAAAGACTCAAACCCTCAGCCCCTTCTTCATGCAAATCATACAGTTCTACAATACACAGAGACTCAACATCTTCAGACGTGGTACTTTGTACTTCACTTTCTGGGAGCATTGGCTCCAAGGATGAAGCTGGGGGGTAAGGCAGTCCAGAAGGCCGAGCTTCATCCCCACAATTTATCAGGGGGTTACCTCGAAACAGCTGACTTAGTTCATAAGAGGGGTAATAGGTATGGTCATATTCACTTTCATCAGAAGTGGACTGACAGTCACTATCATTCTGGGCCTGCTGTGGAGGAAACCTTAAATCTGTGACCCCTTGGGTAGGTTGACTGTCTCTTTCTTGCAGCAGCACGAGTCACCAGCCCAAGGGGCTCAATTTCTGGGGGTTCAGCCTCAATCATGACTTGGCCAATAGGTAGCAAGTGGTTACGGTGCATGGTCTTGACAGCTTTGGAGTTACATAGAAACATAGAATTTGACGACAGAAAAGGACCGCTTGGCCCACCCAGTCTGCCCATTTCCCTACCTAATGGATAAGCTGCAGATCCTAGTTAACTAACAGCCTACTTCTTCCTACCCCCACCCCCACCCCCTAGAATTGCCTTACGACTGCCCATGCATTCTTGAATTCCACCACTGTTTCTAACTCCACAACCACCTCCGGAAGGCCGTTCCATGCATCCACAACCATCTCTGTGAAAAATACTCTTTACATTACCTCTGAGCAGCTCCGCCTATCTTCAAATTGTGCCCCCTTGTTCTTGCACACCTCTTTTTCTGAAAGATGCTACCCTCTTGGACTTTGTTGATTCCCTTGAGGTACTTGAAAGTTTCTATCATGTCCCCCTCTCCCTCCTTTCCTCGAGGCTATACATATTAAGCTCCTTAAGTCTCTCTTCATATGTCTTCTGGTGCAGACCCTGCACCATTTTAGTTGCCCTCCTCTGGACTGCCTCCATCCTGTTTATGTCTTTGCGGAGATAGGGTCTCCAGAACTGCACACAGTACTCCAGATGGGGTCTCACTAGCTGTCTGCACAGAGGGATGACAACTTCCTATTTTCTACTGGTGATGCCTCTCCCTATGCATCCCAGTATCCCCCCAGCCCTCCTTACTGCCCTCTCACATTGCTTGCCCAGCTTTAGGTCATCTGATATGACTACCCCAGGTCCCTTTCCATTTTTTGTTGTTGTTAGTATCTCACCCCCATTGTGTACTCTTCCCTGGGTTTTGTTTCCCAGGTGCATTGCCTTGTCACTTCTTAGCATTGAATCTAAGCTGCCATACATTTGACCATTCCTCCAACCTTGCCAAGTCCTTCTCATCCTTTCTACCCCAACTTGTGTATCAACTCTGTTGCAGATCTTTGTGTCGTCTGCAAAGAGACATACTTTTCCTTCCAGTCCCTCTGCAATGTCGCTTATAAAGACATTGAAGAGGACCGGTCCTAGTACTGAACCCTGTGGTACCCCACTAGTAAGCCCCCTTTCTTCAGAGTCGACTCCGTTTATTATTACCCTCTGTGTCCTGTTCTCCAGCCAATTCTTTACCCAGGCTACCATCTTGGGACCCACTCCCAGGCTGTTCTCTGGGAGCACCTTGTACACAGGTAAATCATCCAACTTTCCAACTACTACTTGGGGAAGACGGTGCCACCGATCAGCAGTTTTGTGTTTACCATGCAGTCCCAATTGCGTAACAACACACAGTCTCCAGGTCGAAGCTCTTGAGCCTTTACTGTTTTATCATGCCTCTCTTTGTTGGCTAGATTTCTCTTGATGGCTATTGTCTGGGCCAGTTGATAGGCATGGTTCAATTGAGCTTTCAGTTTTTGTACATATTGCAAGTAGTTTTCATCTAGGACCCCATCTGGAGAGACCCCAAAACAGACATCAACAGGCAGCCGGGCCTCTCTCCTGAACATGAGACGGTAGGGCGAGAACCCAGTAGCACCATTTTTCATGCAATTGTATGCGTGTACCAAGGTGCTAATCTGCTGGCTCCATTTATGCTTGTCTTTTGGGTGGAGGGTGCCTAGCATGTCTAGCAGGGTGTGGTTAAAGCGTTCTGGTTGAGGATCCCCCTTCGGGTGATAAGGGGTGGTTCTTGACTTCCACACCCCCCATAGAGAGAGCATTTCTTTGATTAGCTGACTCTCAAAGTCTCTGCCTTGATCAGAATGAATCCGCTGGGGGGCACCATAGTGGACGAATAAATTTTCCACTAGCACCTTGGCCATGGTAGATGCCTTTTGATCTTTGGTGGGGAAAGCTTGTGCATACTGTGTGAAATGATCCGTAACCACTAACACATTGCCAGTGTTCCGCTGATCAGGTTCTAAACACAAGAAGTCTATGCAGACTAGTTCTATAGGGGTGCTGGTAGTAATATTAACAAGGGGGGGCAGCCCTCTGAGGCAGGGCTTTTCTTTGCAGGCAGCGACTACAAGTCTTTACATGGTGCTCAACATCGGCCCCCATTTTGGGCCAGTAGAAGCGAGATCATACCAGGTCAAGGGTTCTGTCAATACCGAGGTGCCCCATGTGATTGTGGAGGGACCTCAGTACCAAATCTTTAAAGGCCGTGGGCAGGACCAATTGTTGCTTGCCTACTTTGCCACTACAATCTACTGTCTCTCTATACAACAACTGATTGAGCAACTTTAATCTGGGGCCTTCTTGAAACAATAAAGCAGTTCGCAAATCAGTGGCACGTAACTTAGACACATCTTTCCCTGCACGCAGGGCATCAAGTGCTGGCTGAATCATAGAATCTTGGGACTGAGCCTACTGAATGCTGTCATTGTCAGATTGAAGTAGTGCACTAATATCTAGAGCAGAGAAGTGGCAATAAGCAGCTGGTATGCAGGTGTCAGAAGGGCCCAAGCAATCTACTAAACAGTCCACTGTGCCCGTAGACATCTGTTTATCTCTATCAAACTTTTGGCACAATGCTCGAATGTCAGGTTCAGACAGCCTGACCCAATCACTCTTGGAAGTGGGCCTTCGTGATAGGGCAACAGCAGCAATATGGTTCAGGCCTGGTCTGTATTTGACAACATAATCATAGGTTGATAACGCAGAAAGCCACCGATGCCCAGTGGTGTCTAACTTGGCTGAAATCTGTACATAGGTCAACAGGTTATTATCAGCCTTCACCAATATCTTTGCCCCATAGAGGTATTCATGAAACTGGTCAACGATGGCCCATTTTAGCGCAAGGAACTCCAACTTATGCACAGGGTAGTTTCGTTCGGACGGGGTCAAGCTCCTACTGGCGAAAGCTACTGGTCTCAGGCCATCCTCATGGACTTGATACAGCACTACTCCTAGACCCTGCAGATTAGCGTCCATTTGCAGCACGTAGGGTTTGGTGGGGTCAGCATAGGCGAGGATGGGGGCGTGGGTGAGCTGGTATATGATCTCATGGAAGGCTGCTTCACAGTTGGGCGTCCAGTGGGTCCCGAAGAGTTCACCTGGGCAGAAGTATACTTTTTCTGGTTCTTTAACGGCCCCTTTTTTGTATTTATGATTGGTAGGAGGGTAACCTTGGGTAAGGTTCAAGAGTGGGCGAATCACCTTGGAATAGTCTTTTATGAACCTGATGTAGTAGCCACAGAACCCCAGGAAACGTTGTAGTTCTTTCAGATTATGGGGCTGGGGCCAAGTAGTCAGTGCTTCAACCTTACTGGGATCAGTTTCTATCCCTTTTGAAGATACTATGTGCTCCACATACTTCACGGGGGTTTGGAAAAACTGGCACTTGTCAATGGACAGCTTGAGGCCGAAGTCTTCCACTCGGTCTAGGACTTTAAACAGTCGGTTCTCATGCTCCTCTAAGGTGCTCCCAAACACAGTAACATCGTCCAAGTACACCAGGCATTTCAGCAAATTCATATCTCCCACTGCACGTTGCATCAGTCGCTGAAAGGTGGCTGGGGCGCCCGATATCCCCTGTGGCATCCTCAGAAATTCGTAGAACCCCAATGGACAGATGAAGGCTGTTTTCTCACAGCCTTCCGGGGCCATCGGGATCTGGTAGTATCCGTTGCGAAGATCCAACACTGAGAACCATTTGCTCCCATTCAAGCAGTCCAGGACATCTTGTATACATACTAACATACTATTTGCCAGCAGATTAGGCCTTACGGTCTATAGAGTCTGCTCGAACCTCAGATCCCTAGTTGGGTGCTGAGGCCCTCCCCCCCTTTGTGTTCCAGAAACCTCTATCATCCAACCCCACCCCCCTGGGACAGGCCATCATCTGATACATCCACTTTCTGTGTCTGTCCCACCCTTTCTTGAAGCCCTCCACTGTGGATCTCTGAACCAGCTCGCCAGGCAGTGCATTCCAAGGGTCCACCACCTCTCAGTGAAAACCTCCTCCTCTTTCCCCGTCACCCTTCCACCTTCCAACTCAAACCATGCCCTCTGGTGATACCTCCCTGCTTTAGTCTAAAGATCCCTCCATGTTTACTCTATTTATTCCTTGAGGTACTTGAAGACCTCAATCATGTCCCCCAGTCTCTCCTCTCTCCAATGAAAACAGGCAGAGCTCCTCAAGTCTGTCCTCATACATCAAATCCCTAGTCCTCGTATCATCTTAGTTGCCCTCCTCTGCTACCCTCTCCAGGAGCTGTATGTCCCTCTTCAAGTGTGGTCTCCAGTACTGTACACAGTACTCAAGGTGTGGTCTAACCAGTCCATTGTACAGCGGCAGAATCACTTCCTTGCTCCTAGAGGTGATCCCCCTTACGATGCATCCCAACATCCTGTTTGCCTTGCTAGCCGCTCTCCTGCACTGCTCAGAGTTATTCATACATGCATCCATCATGACCCCTAGGTCTTGTTCCCCTATTGAGGCCTCCAGCGCCTCCCCTCCCAGGGTGTACCTGTGTTTAGGGTTTCCCCACCCAAGATGTAACACCTTGCACTTGGTGATATTGAAATTTAATTTCCATGTGTGAGCCCAGCTTTCCAGGGTGTCCAGGTCCCCTTGCAGGGCCAACCTCCCCTCTTCTCCCTCAACTACTGCTCCCATCTTGGAGTCATCAGCGAAGAGACTCATTTCACACCCTATACCCTCCCTGATGTCCGATATGTATGCATTAAACAGGATCGGACCCAGGACCGACCCTCGGTACCCACTACCAACTTCTCTAGGGTTCGAGAGCTCCCCACCGACCACTACTCTCTGGGTGCATCCAGCTAGCCAGTTTTCAATCCATCTGACCATCAAAGAGCCTCCTCCCAACCCCATCAGTTTCTCCACCAGACCATTGTGGGGGACTGAGTCAAACGCCTTGCTGAAGTCCAAGAATAATACATCCACAGGCTTTCCCTGTCCAGTTCTGATGTTACCCATTCGTAGAACTCCACAAGATTGGTTTGACATGATCTACCTGGCACAAACCCATGTTGCCGACTATCCAGACCTCCCACCTCCTCCAAGTACACTCCCAATCATTCCTTTAGTATACTCTCCATTAATTTTCCCACCACCGAGGTCAAACTGATGGGTCTATAGTTACCTGGTACTTCCCTTTACCCCTCCTTTATGGATTGGCACCACATGTGCCTCTCGTATACGAGGCATAGTGTATTGGTCTAGGATGGTCTGCCGGTTCAGGGTTTGATAATCAACACACATCCTCACAGACCCATTCTTCTTATGCACAACCACAATGGGAGAGGCATATGGGCACCTGGATTCTTGTATCACACCAGCAGCGAGCATTTCCTGCAGGTGCCTTCTCACATCATCTATGTCTGTTGGGGTTAGGCGTCGGGACCTCTCTCGAAATGGCTGTTCATCATGCAGGCGTATGCGCTGCTTCACACCCTGGATACATCCCACATCCCATTCCTTCAACGAAAACACTTGGTCTCTCTGGGCAAGTCCCTTGCTAATTTTAGCCTTCCATTCAGCTGGCAATGAGGAATCACCAAAGTCAAACAAGTCTGCGGTCACTCTCTCCTTCTTGCCAGGGTGCTTGTTGCTGGGCAACACTGCAGTTTCGGTGTAGTGTACTGTAGCTAGGGAGCACCCTCTGTTCACCCGGATCTCCTGATCTGACACATTGTGAATCTGGACCATCACTCGTTGTGCATAGGCTTGACCAATAATCCTTCTGGCAATTTTCCATCGCCTGGCATATCCAACATTAGTATTTTGTTCTTGACATCTTTCCGGAGGCGGACCTCCCCTTGAATGGTACACTGGGCGTTAGGGGCCAGTACCATTGAATCAGGATCCTTCCTCCACACAATCCCCACCAGTTCATCCTAGTTTACTTCCTTGGGTTTCTGTTGCAAGTCATAGACCCTCTTGATCAGAGCTGGAATTCTTAGAGCCCTTCCAGTCCGTCGCCCTTGCTTCTCGTGACAGAGTTGTGCTAACCTCCCAAACATGTGGGCGTTTGTTCCAATTAACAGGGGAACCCCATCATAGAGTCTGGTGGGGGGACGCACTAGGGCCAGTGTCTCTACTTGCTCCTCTACACCAATTACAGTTGCAGGAAAAGACAACCAAAGGTGGACATATCCTAGGTAGGGATAAGACTTGTCGCTCAGCCTCCACACATGTAGGCCTTCCAGGGATTGTAATGGCATATCAGATAAGTATTTGTCATACCAGTTCTGAAATACAATGGTCACTTGCGACCCACTGTCAAGCACACCCACAAGTAGAAACACCATTCACAGCCACAGTAGTCTCCATTGAAGGGCCCACTATTTCGGACCAGTCAGGAGGGACAGCAGCAGGAGCCTGGACAGATGATTTAGCCACAAAGAGGTTTGAGTTAGGATGTCCGAAGCCTTTACTGTGATCATTTCTTGCACTCCTTGATCACTGATTCGGTTTCCAAAACTCCCCTTGAAGCTGGTTCACCACTGTCTCTAAGTCCCTCTGAGAATGGCATTCCTTCTTCATGTGAC
This sequence comes from Neoceratodus forsteri, assembly GCA_016271365.2. Taxonomy (NCBI): domain Eukaryota; kingdom Metazoa; phylum Chordata; order Ceratodontiformes; family Ceratodontidae; genus Neoceratodus; species Neoceratodus forsteri. Next base: position 332,115,359 of record CM057456.1, on the reverse strand, counting down.
CATCCTTGCTGCAGTTGTGACAAATAACAGATTCTCGGGGCATCCTTGGAGAAAGCATTGCAGGGAATGCTGGAGCACTGACGGGAGATAGTGATCTGGCTCCTGCTGATAGTGTGCCAAGTCTCAAAAGTTCCTTTAGGGTGGCAGTCAATTCATTGAGCTCAGCTGAAAAGCCACCCTCAGTAGCAGATGCCTGAGGATGCACCCCCCAACCCCATGGCAGTCACGTCCTGACAGGGGCCAGGGTCTTTGTCAACAGGGGATACCTCAGTGAGAACATCCAGTTGTACGTTTCTGACTTCCTTCAGCAACTCCTCTCCCCACCGTTTAGCCCAGGGCGGGACACCCTTAGTGGTCTCCATTTCGGAAGGGCCTTCCAGTGCCATGATCACTTGAGCTGCACTCACCCAATAATTACAATCTCCCTCTTTCCCTTCAACCTCCCGGAGTTCTTTTATCAAGTCACAGTAGTCAGGTGGGTTACCTCTCCTATCCTGAGCCTTAACTGGAGGATCTGCAATTTAGAATGCTTTGCATGTTGCAGTATGTGCCCCAATCTCACATGGTTCAAGTCACTGGTGGCTACCCCACCTTTCTGGTAAGCTTTCTGCAAAGCTCTTTCTAGACGAGTAACATACGCAGACAAACTTTCCCCTTTCCATTGTTTGGTACTTCGGAATTTCCACATCAAATTCTCCCCTGACTCAATGCTCCCAGAATTGCCTTGAGTGTAGATAGGTACTTCTGAGCAGATGCATCAGGGTTTGTGGACCTCAAAAATTTAAAGACTTCGAGGGTGGGACCCCTCAAACTTTCTATGATTCTTTTCCACTTCTCAGCCTCCGCACACTGCCACTTGGGTACCAAGGGGGCAATATAGTCTATCCAGGTCTCCCAGTCATCCTCCCCCTCTTTCCTTACTAGTGGCCAGAACAATACACAATAATCACTTTCACAATACCCGATACACCACACTGTTTGCACTTACCACCAGGGCTTTCCTCTGGCCCGGCCCTGGGGACCCCCCTGTAAAACCAGGTTATACACAGCAAATAACATCAGTACAGTACTCTTGCACAAACTGGAACCACAGTCAGGGTAAATGCAAAAAAGAGTTAGATCTGATTTATTTAAGGGACTTGAAAGAGGGAGGGGCATAATCAGGTTAATTTACTTAAAAGCTGTATCAATCAAACAGTTATGCATGCACTTCAGGGTCCATAAACAGTCACACACTCTGAGTACCCAGATGGAGAATGGTGGGCTAGCCAGGAACGTTGCAGCTTGTTGGGGCCCTGTGATGGAAGAAAACAACATGCACAATACACACTATTTGTAATCCAGAGCCGGAGGGCTCAGTTCGTGAAAAGAAAACAACAAGACAATCAGATGACACACTTTCAGATAAGGCTATTGTTGCAGGGAGCCACCCTGATGATTACTCATGATACCCAAGACTGGACATAGGCTGGATGAAAATCGAGACAGCAGGTGGTTAATCTGAAGTGCCAGGAGAAGCAGGGCCCACACGATTCACCAAGGTGTCGTTCCTGTTTAAGTGTGGAGCAGGGGTCTGATCCTCAGGCAGGTCTCTCATCGGTGGCTTTCTCTGTGCAGTGGGTAGTCTGGCAGGGCCAGCGTGCCATGGCCCAGGCCAAATGGAGATGAACGCAGATTCAGTCCAATTAGGCTGGATAAAGCTTCCAGCAAGCAGAACACAGTTCACAGAATGGGGAACCAAATCATGACCCACTTTCAATACACACACATTTACATGTAAAGGATTCTACAGTACCAGCAAGCAGAACACAGTTCACACAGTGGGGAACCAAATCACGACTCACTTTCAATACACAGCTCATTTACATGTAAAGGATTCTACGGTACCAGAAAGCAGAACATAGTTCACACAGTGGGGAATCAAATCACGACCCACTTTCAATACACAGCACATTTACATGTAAGGACATTCTACTGTACCAGGCAAACCGCTCTCAGGCCACGATCGCAAAGTCTCTGTACAAACCGGGGATTCAAAAGCAGCTGGAAATCCTGACAGGCCGATCGCATTCAGCAAAATCTTCGATCTTCTTCAGGTATGAGCCTGGTAAAAAATCAGTGGCTTACTTCGTTCTCACAAACTTGGATTTAGTACGAAATAATTCTATTCTCTCCCTCTCAGGGGCAGCAGGCAGACATGCAGGCCAGAACTCAGGCCTTTGCACAGTTCTGCCACGTGAAACTACTCAGACAGCTGCTTGACTGTCTCAAGCTGTTGATTCTTCATCTCCCAACTTAGATCTGATTCAGCTGCCAGCAAGCCTGGGACTTTCCCCAGAATCCAAAAGGTTTGGTTGGCTGATCTGTCTGTCAGTCACAACAAAGGCTCCCCCTTCAGGTGCAAAAAGGCGCCGAAAGCCCAAAACTACAATTCCTACAGATTTGACTCCAGACAGCTTCTGTAGTTAAAGGCTCCATTTAGGTCCCACCAGAACTGATTGGTCAATCGCAGTCCAGGACCAAGATAGTGGAGATAAACAAAACAGTCCTTGCTGCAAAGAAGGCAGGTTAGACAAACTACATTATCATTATCACTCTAAATGATTTTCAGCAAATAGTTACATCTTTCAACAGAGCTCCCGCTCAGATTACTTGTGACTGCAATCCAGGCAGCTCTTAAAGAGACAGTGCACAGAGGCTATACAGGCACTCTCTGTCAATCACATTTAAACTGCTAAAATGCAAGACACCAGCCTGGCAGTGATCATTTAGGCAAGCTCAAGGAAGACTTTTTGGGAACCCCCATTTGTAGGGGAGTTACATTAAAAAATTAATACATTACACTGCTCTGGTTGGGAGCTCCCCATAAGCAGAGAGCCCCCAGCGACTGCAGGGTGCACTGGTGCCTAAAACTGGCTATGTTCTTTGGGCTTTGTTGACCAGAGTCCCTGAATAGCAGGGAACCTTCCACATCATCTGGCTTCCCTTGGTAATTGGTTGCCTGCACAATTATTGTTTTAAATCTGCTCACACTGGTGTCTAACATGCTTATGTGAAAGACTGGACCTAGGCTGCCATAAAATTAACAGTCAACAGCAGTTTGCTATGCAGAATACTTTTTGCTTACAGCATGCGGTAACCTCCTCTGAGTCTGATTAACCCTCCATACCAATTTATTCATGCCCACTGCACATGTTTAGGTTTACATTTTCCTTGTTTACCCAGGATGATACATGTGGTCTGGGGTGAGCATAGTGCTACAGTGTTACAACCCCCACCCACTAGAAAACACTCTGGGGCTGATGTTACATTCCCTTGAGAGGCCTGTTGTAAATGGGTATCTCTTCCAAGGCCCCTCATACCATAACCTCAGCTCCAGCTCACAAAGAGTGAACTATCTTGGGCTTCCTGGGGCACAGATACATACTTGACTGGTTATGCTTGGCACAGTGTAGTTTCCTGGTGGAGAATGTGGCAATCAACAGAATAGTGAAGGACTTTTCCTTGGTTCCCCTGCAGCTGTGCCTTATGACCTAGAGTGCTATACTCCATCACCTTGAAAACTGGAGGGGGGCTCCCATAAACACCGGGTAACTCCCTTGAGGGGAAAACCCCACTACTCGTTTGAATCCTGTGTCTCTCTAGCAGTGAAACCGTGTTGCCTCAGAATTCTCTCTCTCTTTTTACCATTGCATATTTTCTCTCTCTTCATTACAGTTTTCCTAGATCTTTACCTCAACACCATATCTGTTTTCAGGCTTCCAGCCTCTGGCCACGACCACCTTTCTCATCCCTGCAGGGAAGGGAGAAGCAGCTGATGTCTCTGCTGTCACTTCTCTCTCCTGCCAGGAACTCTGCACTCCTCTGAGCTAAGGGCTCATAACTAACTATCTGCATAGGCTTCTCCCTTATATGGACAATGACACGGAATGGCTGCAACACAGAATTTGCAAAGGCAATGGCAAGTGTCCAAGCATGCACTGTGACTCAGTAGTCTAGCAGAGCAGGGGGAAGGGAACCTGGAATGTTCCAGGACTCAGGCCCTTCTCTGAACACATTTAACTCTTTAATAACCACTCGAACCAGAAAAGGGGGTGAGAGGCAGGTCATACATAAGTAACAGAAGGTATGGAACTCTGTACAGGTTGTTTATGACATGTTAAACAGAGCTTCTGTTAAGACTTGCCAAGACAATGCAGCTAGGGGTTCAAAATCGCTTTTTGCTCTCTTTGCAGCCCAAACAAAAACAGAATCTCATATTTATGGGTGGGTGAGAGATTTTGAACCAACATATGCTCCCAGTCATTTCTCTAGATTTCTATCTTTTTTAAACATATTTCCTGTTGTTTTTATACTTTCAGAACCTACTGACTCTCTGCTGAACTTACTGACCAAATACTTCTGATCCCACCATATTGGAGCCCATCACCCAGACAGGTGGCTCATATTGTTCTCAAACTTGTAGGGAGAGCCAACTACCAAAGCCTGCCTTCTTTTTCATGGTGTGTACAACAGTCCTGTGACCCAGCTAATCAGGGTCATGTGGGAAGACTCCAGTGTCACTGGACAGCAGACCTGGGGGGGGTGCGAAACAGAAGATGGCCTAAACAGATCATAGGTCTATCGAGTCTGCCCATAATAAACCCAGTATAGACACCGGACTAATGTATGTGCACTCTTCCTGCCCCCAAGTACCTTGCTTTGCTGCTACCCACTGGGTGACTATTAGGCCCTTTTCTCTCTCCCAGCCATGTCTGAAGCTTTTAATGGTCTTGGAGCTCACCATCTCAGCCAGCAGGGACAAGCATGACTCAACCACTCTCTCTGAAAAAAAAATAACTTAATGTCTTTATACACGTTCAGTGCCTTTGCCGATCCTCATAGTATCTGTTCTGCAGCCCATGTATCATTTTCGCTACTCTGTGCTGCACCATCCCCAGCTTGTCCCTGTCTTTCCTCAAGTGAAGGCTCCAGAACTGGTCACAGTACTCCAGATATGGCCTTACTAATGTGATCTATAGAGAGGTTTTAAAACCTCCTTTCACCTGCTATCAAATCCTCTCCCTATAATCCTCAGCATCCTGGTTGCCTTGCTGCGTGCCAATGGCTAAATTGTTTAAGGAAGTCACTTATGATGACTCCTAGGCCCCTATCCTCAATAGCAGTGTTCAGCTTAACCCCTCTCATCAAGTGTCAGTGTGGCTCAGTTGGTAGCACATCCGCCTCTGGACCAGAATGTCATGGGTTCTCGTCCCACACCGGGATTGGACTTTCACCTAAAAATCGCTGGCATCCGAGTGCAGTATTGGGGGGTGCTGTACTGCTGGGGTGTGCCATCCTTCAGATGAGACGTTAAACCGAGGTCCTTTCTACCCATCCTGGTGTTGTCCTGGTGGGTGTCCAGGTGGAAGTAAAAGAACCCAGGGCACTCTTCGCAAAGAGTAGGAACATTCCCAGTGTCCTGGCCAACATTCCCTTCCCATAAACCGGTTCATGCAATTATCCAGGCTGTGTGTGGGTGATGATGCGTGTAACCCCTAGATGGCGCTATCCCAGGGCTACTACCCTGCCTGATTTGCCACTAACAGGTTGAGGGGCCTGGATCCAATGGCGGGTGCCTCCACCCAGAGGTCAGGGTTTGCAATAGTTAAACTAACTTGGTCACAGCCCTCTGGGACACTGCAACCCCCCTTTCTTCCCACTAGTGGCCCACACAATATATCAGAATTACCTTCACAGTATACACTTACCCCCAGGTCTGGTTCCGGCACTGGGACCTCCTGTGAAATGAGATACAGTGCAACAATCACAGTACAGTACTTTAACATAGACAAATACCTCAGGCAGTATAACTTTGCTGAAACAAGCAGCTCTGATTTATTTAGGGGATATAACAAGGACAGGGAAATCAGGTTAATTAGCTTATCACTCTAATAATCTACCTATGGCTCTGTGCACAGGCCTATCCTATCAGTTACTGTCCCTGGGTACCCAAGCCCTAGTGGCTAGTCCAAACCGTGGCAGCTGGTAGGGGCCCTTTCACACAGAGAAAGGAGAATTAAACAGTCAGCAGTACAGTAATTCCATTTGGATTTAATGTGGCAATTCAACAGGGAGCGACCTGAATTAGTACTCACGACCTCCAAATAAGATAGGGTCCTTCAATGTCAGCAGGGCTCACTTGAGGTACACAAACCTCTTCACACATCCATATAAAAGAAAGCACTATACCAGGCAGGCTGCATCTGTATCCCGATCGCAATTACTGCACAATACCCGGGAGAACACACAGCAGATTCAGTTCCTGACAGACCGAGTGCAATTTTCAGCAATTCTTCCAGTCTTCTACAGGGTGAGCCTGGTTTCTACTCTTCAGAGATCCTTTGATTCTTTTCACAGGACGGATTCAGTCCTAACAAGCTGTTACACAAGCTGCAGACCGGAACTCTGGGCCTTACACACGTTTTTTGACTAAAACTGCACACTGAAAAAGCACAGGGCTCCTTCCTTCTTCACTGCCAAAGCTCAACTGAAACTCCAACCGACAAAACCGGGCACTTCCTTTGAGTTCCTCCCAGTTCTTGACTGGATTGGCTGTCACTCACAATAGACTGCTGCTGTTGGTCCAAAAGGCACTGAAGTCTAAACTACATCTCCCAGAGTCACTGCCCATACAATCCTCTTGTGGCTGGCTCAGATTATGAGTCCAAGTTCTGATTCGTCCAAGGCACCATTTTAGAGCTAGCTTACCCCACTGATTGGTCCAGTTCAGCAGTTCAAAACTAGAATGGGGAACTAGCAGACACAGTTCTGACTGCAAAGCAAGCAGGTTAGACAAACTGTAATTTCATTATTACTCTAAATAATTTCTGGCAAACAGTTACATCTTTCAGATAGGTTCCCTTTGCACTCCTAGTGACTGCAAAATGAAGTGAATTGGCAGCAGCTCGGTGGTACTCAGAGAAGCACACAGTCCCCCATACAAACTAATTATGTCTGCAAGCAGACAGCTCTTAAAGAGACAGTACCAGAGCTCTAAAACACTCACTGATAAATGGCTTAAATGCCAAACACCATTCAGGCTTGGAGCATTCAAGCAAGCTCCTGGAAGTCTTTGGGAACCCCCATTTGCAGGGGGTTACACCCTTCCTGGCCTGGGAAAGCTTGGCGTCGCGTCAAACAAGTACCATAAGTTTCAACTGCAACCATATACATTTGCATTAGGCTCGCACATGTAATCATCAGTCAATATATCATTTTACCAAGAACACATTTCTGAAACATTGCAGTACGTCACTCTTACACAGTATTACATACACATTGTACCATAACTCAAGTTATTACCTCTTGTACATGAAACCTGAAGAGGGCCCTTCCTATCAGTTACCTTGGGGCTGGATGGGGCAAGGGCACCATATGAAGGACAACACAAGTAACTTGGGTTAGCACTGATGCTCAGTTTGGGCAATGAGCTGGGGACACATACACTCCTTTATGGACAACATTGAGAGGCAAGTCCACAGGCCTCCCTAGTGAATCATAACTGAGGTGCACCACAGGCTTTACAGCTCGACCAGTCTTTCTAGGGGAACTGTTATAGTCTCTGCACTCTGAGCCTCATTTTCAGCATTGTCCTCACTTGTCAGGGGAGTCTCCATGGGGTAGAGAGGCTAGAACTTGGGGCACTTTCAGCTCCAGGAGTTACAGTTTCTGAGTCCACAACATTTGGCTCGCATGGAGAGCTTTCGGACACTGGCAGTGGACTGTCAGGGCACTCAAAATACTCTTCTTGTTCGGTGTATCACCAGTCTGCCCCAATCTATCATTTTCCTCCCTGAAAGCTCAAACAGTTCAACCATGCACAATGATTCCATTTCATCTGATCTGATGCTTTGCACTTCACTTTCTGGGAGCATTGGCTCCAGGGATGAAGCTGGGGCTTAGACAGTCCAGAAGGCCCAGCTTTGTCTCAGTATTGACTAGGGATTGCCCGAAACAATTGACTCAGTTCGTAAGAAGGATAGTATTCAAAGTCACTCTCACTTTCTTCCGATATGGACTGACAGTCATGCTCAACTGGGACTTGTGGAGGGAACACTTTAACTTTGCTTCTGGGTGCAGACTTTCTTGATCTTTTCTTAGCAGCAGCTCTAGTCACTGGTCCAGAGGGGCATCTTCTAGGGGCTCAGACTCAATTAAGATTTGTCCAATGGGCAGTAAATGATTTCTATGCATTGTTTTACATCTTTGAATTATTCTCAGGCCTTACTTTGTACACTGGCAGATCATCTAGTTTGCCCACTACAATGTGAGGGAGATGGTGCCATCTGTCAGCAATCTTGTGCTTGCCATGCAGTCCCAGATTTCTTAGCAATACCCGATCTCCCTCCTGGAGTTCCTGTGCTTTCACCTTTTATCATACCTTTCTTTGTTGGCCAGATTTCTTTGGCAGCCATGGTTTGAGCCAGTTGGTATGCATGAGTTAGCTGGGCCTTTAACTTTTGCACATACTGTAAATAGTTGTCAGCTTGAACCCCATCAGGAGAGACCCCAAAACACACATCTACTGGTAGTCGAGCTTCTCTCCAAACATCAGGGGTAGGGGAGAATCCAGTGGCATCACTTTTGGTGCAGTTATAAGCATGTACCAGGGTGCTAATTTGTTGGCTCCATCTAGGCTTGTCCTTTGGGTGCAGGGTGCCTAGCATATCTAGCAAAGTGCGGTTGAAAGCGTTCAGGCTGTGGGTCCCCCTGGGGTGGTAAGAGTGGTTCTGGACTTTCGCACTCCCCACAGAGAAAGCATCTCTTTGATCAGACGACTCTCAAAGTCTCTCCCTTGATCAGAATGGATTCTTTGTGGAGCCCCATAGTGAACAAAAAAGTTTTCTACAAGTACTTTGGCCACAGTGGATGCTTTCTGGTCTTTGGTGGGGAAAGCTTGGGCATATCTCGTGAAATGGTCAGTGACCACCAGCACATTACTGATATTTCTTTGATCTGACTCCAAACTCAGAAAATCAATACAGACCAGCTCCATGGGTGCACTGGTGGTGATGTTAACAGGGGGCAGCCCTCTGGGGCAAAGCTTTCCTCTGTAGCCTAGCGACTACAAGTTCGAATGTGTTGCTCCCATCAGCCCCCATCTTAGGCCAATAGAATCTGGATCTCACCAAGTCAAGTGTTCTGTCTATACCAAGGTGCCCCATGTGGTTGTGCAAGGACCTCAGTACTGAGTCTCGAAGGCAGTGGGCAGCACTAGTTGTTGTTTGTCTACTTGTCCCCTCTGTCTACTGTTTCTCTGTATAACAGTTTATTGATCAGTTTCAACTTAGGACCTTCTTTGTATAACAGTGCAGTTCTCAAATCAGTGGGCGTAATTTGGACACATCTTTTCCTGCATAGAGGCTTCTAAAGCTGCTTTGATCATGGGATCGCGATTGAGCCACTGAATACTGTCATTGTCCAGCTGAGGCAGTGCACCAATGTCTATTGCAGAAAAGTGGCAATAAGCAGCAGGTATGCAATTCTCAGAGGCTCCCAAGCAATCCACCATGCAGTCCACTGCGTCCGTGGACATTTGTTCCTCCCTGTCAAACTTCCGGCAGAGTGCCGAATGTCAGGTTCTGCCAATCGGACCCAATCATTTTGGGGAACAGGCCTCGGGAGAGAAGCATCAGCATCTATGTGGTTCAGACCTGCTCGGTATTCGAGGCATAGTCATATGTAGATAATGCAGAAAGCCACCTATGGCCAGTGGCATCCAACTCAGCTGAGGTCTGCACATGGGTCAAAGGATTATTGTCAGTTTTACTAGTATTTTAGCCCCATACAAGTACTCATGGAATTGGTCAACAATAGCCCACTTCAAAGCTAGGAACTCTAACTTATGTACAGGATAGTTCTTTTCGGATGGGTCAGGCTTCTACTGGCAAAGGCCACTGGTCTCAGGCCATTCTCGTGCTCTTGGTACAACACAGCCCCAACCCTTGCAAGCTAGCATCAGTGTGCAGGACGTAAGGTTTTCTTGGATCGGCATAGGCCAGCACTGGAGCATGGGTAAGTTGATATATGATCTCATGAAAAGCAGTCTCACAATCAGGAGTCAGCGGGCCCCAAATACTTCACTCGGATGAAAATACACTCTTTCAGTCTTGAGGACGCTGACTTTTGGTATTTTTGTGGGTTGGGGATACCCTTGAGTAAGGTTAAGTAAAGGCGGATCACTCTTGAATAGTCCTTGATGAGCGCCGATAAACCACAGAATCCAAGGAATCTTTGCAGTTCTTTTAGATTTTTGGGCTGTGGCCAGGTGGTCAAGGCCTCAACTTTACTTGGGTCGGTCTCTATTCCTCGGTGGATACTATGTGTCCCACATACTTTACTGATGTTTGAAAGAATTGACACTTATCAATGGACAGTTTAAGGCCAAAGTCCTCCAGTCGGTCCAATACCTTAAATAATCTGCTCTCATGTTCCTCCAGTGAGCTGCCAAACACAATAACATCATCTAGGTATACCAGGCACTCTAGTAAGTTCATGTCCCCACTGCACGCTCCATCAATCGTTGAAAAGTGGCTGGGGCACCTAAATCCTTGAGGCATCCTCATGAATTCATAGAAGCCAAGCGGACAGATAAAGGCCGTCTCTCGGTCCTCTGGGGCCATCGGGATCTGGTAGTACCCACTGCGGAGATCCAGCACAGAGAACCACTTGCTCCCGTTTAGGCAGTCCAAAGCATCCTGAATACGGGGCATTGTGTACTGATCAGGGATAGTCCGCCGGTTTAAGGTGCGATAATCACACACATCCTTACTGTTCCATTCTTTCCTCACTACCACAATGGGGAAGCATAAAGGGCTTCTGGATTCTTGTATTACACCAGCAGCTAACATCTCTTGCAGATGCCGTCTCACATCATCTATGTCAGCAGGTGCCAGGCGTCGAGACCTCTCACGAAATGGTCTTTCGTCATGCAGCGGATATTGTGCTCAGCTCCTTGACGCATCCTACATCCCATTCCTTTAAAAAAACACCTGGTCTCTCTGGGCAAGCTTCTCACTGATCCTCACTTTCCATTCAGCTGGCAGCGGGGAGTCGCGAAATCAAACAAGTCAGGCGTTACTCTGTCATTCTTCCTTGAACTCTTGCTGCTGGGTAGCACTGCAGTGTCTGCACAATGCACATTAGCCAGGATGCAACCTCTGTTTACTCGAATGTCTCTTTCAGACACATTATGAACTTGGACCATTACCCTTCTGGCATAAGCATGGGCTCTAGCGGGCAAAATACTAAGCTTGACCAGCAGTCCCTCTGGCAATTTTCCATCGCCTGGTGCATCCAACATTAATATTTTATTCTTAACATCCTTTCTGATACGGACCTCTCCCTGTAAGGTACACTGGGCATTTGGCGCCAGGATCAGAGACTCAGGATCCTTCTTCCATACAATTCGACCGGTTCCTCTGGTTCTGTTTTTCAGCATCTCTCTGTGCCTCATAGGCCTTCTTAATTAAAGCCGAACTCTTAAAGCTCTACTAGTCTTTGACCCTGTTTTCATAACACAACTGTGCCAGCCTTCCGAACATATGAGCATTTGTTCCAATCAACAAGGGACACCATCATACAGTCCAGTGGGGGACACACTAAGGCTAGGGTCTCTACTTGTTGGCCACTCCAGCCACGGAGGTGGGAAAGACAGCCAAATTCGGATATACCGGAATAGGGGTAGGCCTTCTCACTTAACCCCATACATGCAGTCCTTCTAATGGTTGTAAAGTACGTCTGACAAATGCTTCTGATACCAATCCTGGAACATAATTGTCACTTGGGAGCCACTGTCTAATACAGCTCTTGTAGACACTCCATTCACTTTACAGTGGTCTCCATGGAGGGACCACTATTCTGGACCAGTCTGGAGGCGGTGAGTGGGGCCTGGGCAACTGACCTTGCCACAAAGGGCGTGAATTAGCATTTTTGGTGCCCTCACTGGGATCATGTCGTGCACCTCTTAACCACTGATTTCTTCTCGAAGCTCTCCTTGTAGCCTATATGCAACTTTGTCAGTGTCTTTTGGGGACTGGCATTCCCTTTTCATGTGCCCATCTTTCCCACAATTATAGCAAAACATACTTTCTGGAGTTTGAGCTGGCCGAGGCGCCACACTGGGAGCCAGGGCGGGGGTATTACTAACTGGAAACCTGGGTGCCATCTCAGTCTGCGGCGTGATAAGTATTTGGAGACATCTCGTCAGTTTCTCCACTTCCATGGTCAAGGAATTGAGTTTGGAGCTGTTATCAGCAGGAGATACATGGGTGGGTACCCCCAACCCCATCGCAGATGCAGTCGGATATAGGTCATGGCCCGTACTTGCAGGCGTGGCCTTCATAAAGGACTGTTTTGAATCTCGGATCTCTCTCAACAGTTCGCCCCATTGTGGCATATCTTTTCCTTGTCAGAGCACTCATTGACTGTCAACCTCTGCCCCTGAACTTCACTTGATGGGTCACCCTCAGTCACTCGGGTCGTAGCCACAGCTGTTGGTGCAGGTACCTCCCGAGGTCGCCTTTTCTCAACTCCTCGAATTTCTCTCATTAACTCATCATGGAGGGTGGGGATTCCAGTCGATTTGCCAGGCGTAACTGAAGCAACAGCAGTTCTGAGAAGGGGCAGACTTAAGATTCTGTCCAGTCTGGTTCGGTCCAGTTCAATCGCTGGCAAACTACCCTTTCTGAGGCATTCTTGCAACAATTTTCCAGCCAGAGACATACACAGACAACAGCTCCCCTTGGTACTGTTGTGCATTTCTTACTCTCCACCATAGGTCCTCATCAGAATCTGGGCTCCATACACATTCTCCAAGGCCTCAAGATAGGCCTGTGCAGTCGCTTCAGGGTTACTGGCCCGTTTAGCCACGGATGGTAGCCAGGGCAGGACCTCGGGAGGCTCTCACTAACCCTCTTTCGCTTTTACTTCGAGCATTGCCATTCTAGCACTTGGGGGCAACATAGTCTATCCAGGTCTCCCAGTCATCCTCCCTTGGGGGTGGGGAGGTGCCAGAGAAGATCCTCAACCTTGGTAAGAGTCGTGACTAATGGCAGGGTGCGAAATAGGGTCTGCATTGGTTCAGCCACCATTACGGGCACTGGAGCAGGAGAGGTGTTGGGGAGGAACACCCCAGGTGGCAGAATAGTTTCTTCAAGTCCTCCACAGTTTTCCCTCTCCCAGCAACCATTCAGCAAATTTCTCCTCAAAGTTTCAGATAGTGGTGGGGCTGATTCCCCAGGTCTTTACTGTCCTTAGTTATCACTCTCCAAGCAGTGAGGGCTCCCTCTGGGGTAATGGTCTGTGGCACTTTGGAGCTATCTATGGGATCCTTAAACTCTACTAGGGCCAGGAAAGTGTGGGTGAGCAGATTAGCATGCCGACCCACCACCACAGGGTTTTGTAAACCTTCCACCTTGGAAAGTACTCCCTGCACAGTGTCGTATTGATACCCAGGGGATGTCCAGGATAAGCATAGCATTTTGGGGTCGATCTCCTCCCCAGTACACCCTCCACCAGCGGTGCACAGCCACTTCTGTCGGGGTACCCATTTTTCTTAACAGTGGTTCGTAAATATGGCCACTAGAGGACACACAATCCCAGCGGTGAGCCTCCAAGATGTAACCCCTAGATGGCGCTATCCCGGGGCTACTCCCTGCCTGATTTGCCACTAACAGGTTGAGGGGCCTGGATCCAATGGCGGGTGCCTCCACCCAGAGGTCAGGGTTTGCAATAGTTAAACTAACTTGGTCACAGCCCTCTGGGACACTGCAACCCCCTTTCTTCCCACTAGTGGCCCACACAATATATCAAATTACCTTCACAGTATACACTTACCCCCAGGTCTGGTTCCGGCACTGGGACCTCCTGTGAAATGAGATACAGTGCAACAATCACAGTACAGTACTTTAACATAGACAAATACCTCAGGCAGTATAACTTTGCTGAAACAAGCAGCTCTGATTTATTTAGGGGGATATAACAAGGACAGGGAAATCAGGTTAATTAGCTTATCACTCTAATAATCTACCTATGGCTCTGTGCACGGCCTATCCCTATCAGTTACTGTCCCTAGGTACCCAAGCCCTAGTGGCTAGTCCAAACCGTGGCAGCTGGTAGGGGCCCTTTCACACAGAGAAAGGAGAATTAAACAGTCAGCAGTACAGTAATTCCATTTGGATTTAATGTGGCAATTCAACAGGGAGCGACCCTGAATTAGTACTCCGACCTCCAAATAAGATAGGGTCCTTCAATGTCAGCAGGGCTCACTTGAGGTACACAAACCTCTTCACACATCCATATAAAAGAAAGCACTATACCAGGCAGGCTGCATCTGTATCCGATCGCAATTACTGCACAATACCGGGAGAACACACAGCAGATTCAGTTCCTGACAGACCGAGTGCAATTTTCAGCAATTCTTCCAGTCTTCTACAGGGTGAGCCTGGTTTCTACTCTTCAGAGATCCTTTGATTCTTTTCACGGGACAGATTCAGTCCTAACAAGCTGTTACACAAGCTGCAGACCGGAACTCTGGGCCTTACACACGTTTTTTGACTAAAACTGCACACTGAAAAGCACAGGGCTCCTTCCTTCTTCACTGCCAAAGCTCAACTGAAACTCCAACCGACAAAACGGGCACTTCCTTTGAGTTCCTCCCAGTTCTTGACTGGATTGGCTGTCACTCACAATAGACTGCTGCTGTTGGTCCAAAAGGCACTGAAGTCTAAACTACATCTCCCAGAGTCACTGCCCATACAATCCTCTTGTGGCTGGCTCAGATTATGAGTCAAGTTCTGATTCGTCCAAGGCACCATTTTAGAGCTAGCTTACCCACACTGATTGGTCCAGTTCAGCAGTTCAAAACTAGAATGGGGAACTAGCAGACACAGTTCTGACTGCAAAGCAAGCAGGTTAGACAAACTGTAATTTCATTATTACTCTAAATAATTTCTGGCAAACAGTTACATCTTTCAGATAGGTTCCTTTGCACTCCTAGTGACTGCAAAATGAAGTGAATTGGCAGCAGCTCGAGTGGTACTCAGAGAAGCACACAGTCCCCATACAAACTAATTATGTCTGCAAGCAGACAGCTCTTAAAGACAGTACCAGAGGCTCTAAAAACACTCACTGATAAATGGCTTAAATGCCAAACACCATTCAGGCTTGGAGCATTCAAGCAAGCTCCTGGAAGTCTTTTGGGAACCCCCATTTGCAGGGGGGTTACACGCGATATGGCCGCCACCACACATTCAGTCACTTCACTACCAGTCTAGCATTGCTTGTAAAGTGCTTTGGATGTATGAAAAAGCGCTATTAAATGCTGATTCTTCTTCTTCTTCTTCATCCAGTAGTCCTTTCTGAGGTTTCTGTTCCCAGTGTGCATTACCTTGTATTTTTTGGCATTGAACTTCAACTGCCAAACTCTGGACCAACCTTCCAACCTTTGCATGTCCCTCTGCAGCTCCTTTATCCCCTCTTGCTGACTACCCTACCACACAGTTTAGTGTCATCCACAAAAAGGCACATCTTGTTCTGAATCCCTTCTCCTATGTTGCTGATGAACATACTGAATAGGACTAGACCAGGGACTGAACAATGTGACACCCCACTTGTGAACTCTTTCTCCCTGGATTTATCTCCATTTACCACTACCCACTGCTGCCCCCCCTCCACAATTTCCCACACATCTAACTATATCCTTCACCACACCTAGATTCTCTAGCTTCTTCAGCAGCCTTCTGGTTGGCACCAAATTGAATGCCTTGCTGAAATCAAAGAAGAGTAAATCTGCTCCTTGTTACCCAATCAATGAATATTATCAGGTTGGTCTGGTAAGACCTCCCTGCTATGAACTCATGCTGTTTGGAATCCTGCAGCCCATTACTCTCCAGGTAGTTCACTAGGTCCTCTTTGACCAGTGTCTCTACCAGTTTACCCACAACAGAGGTATGGCCGACATGCCTGTAGTTACCTGGTATCTCCTGGTCCCCACCCTTATAGAGCAGAACTACATCCACTACACTCCAGTTTCGGAACCACCCCTGACTGGAACAATGGAAGCTAGGACACATCACAGGGATGCCCAAAATGTGTGCATTGCGTTTTTTTCTCTTTCACAATGAAACTGACTTGTGCAGTCACTGGAGGTTCTAGAATGCTGTTCTACCACAGAAGGGTACAATCACATTCCATGAACTTTGAACTGTGGTACAACAGCATTATGAAAAGGATAGGTTTCTATATAGAATGATACTCCACTGTACACTATATATGGGAGTTATCTAAAATTCCCTGTATTTTTAAGGAGAACAGGAAATAATTTCTAACTGGCAGTTGTTTATGAAGTTATTGTTCTCAGAAGTGAGATGCATTCTCCTAAATTATCCTGATTTAACTGTCACTAAATAAAAAGTGATAAGAAAAACTGTATTTTGAATTATTTTATTTTTATGGGCAGCATTCTGTTCTCTTCATGCAACCAGTAATTTGGAGTTTTAGCTTTGTCATGGTTTGTGCAGAGAACTCTAAGCATAGTTCTGAGAGGACAACAGCTTGTAATTAACATTCTATACACAAACTGTGACATAGTAAAAACTCCAGATTACTGGTTCCACGAAGAAAGCTGTAACAGAATGCTACCCATAAGAAACAAAGCAAAGCAAAATATAGAGAATACTGGATGGGCAACTGTGCACAACCAATGTGTTCTGCCACAGAGGGGTTCTGATGCCCCCTGGCCTCGAGAGCGAAGCTCGAGAGGTCCATGGGAATCAGAACCCCGAGGTGGCAAAACACACTGGCTGTGCATAGAGTTGCTCATCCTGTAATTTTTATAGTGTATAGTACTGTGTGAAATATGTGTTTGTGAGTACTTTTGCTTTCAAAATGAAACTGACTCATGCAGTCTCTAGAGGTTCTAGAATGCTGTTCGACCACAGTAGGTTGAATCACATTCCATGACCTTTGAACTGTGGTACAACAGCATTTTGAAAGGAATGGAATTCTATACACAACAACACTCCATAATACACTATAAAGTTTTTGTATCACTTTTTATTCAGGTACAGCTAAATATGGATAATTTAAGAGGAATGCATGTAATTTCTGAGAATGAGAACTTTATAAACAGCTGTCAATAAGAAATGATTTTCTGTCCCCTTTAAGCTAGGCTAATAGGTTAATCAGGCTAACTGGTGTCCTGAGCAGGGATATTGTTACATCCCCTTAACACTACTCTGATTAGAGTAAACACAAACCTAATGCTGTCCCACACACTCATCTTCCCTCCATTCCCTCTCCACCACCCTCCAAAACGTCCTCTCCTCAAACTGTACCCGTTTCCCGCAAACCTAATGCTGTCCCACACCTCTCTCTTGCTTCTCCTCACCTGTCAGGTCTAAACATATTTAATGCTGCACTTATGGGTTGTATATCTTGCTCCAATAACTTGACCAATTATTGATTATGCACTATTACTTGTGAACACTGCATTGTTACTATGCTGTATTGCCTGTAAGTTTCAGTATTGTTCTTACCATACTACTCTGTTCATTATATTGTTTATCTTTGCATTTTTTGTATGTAGACTCCCATTACCCTTCCCCCAGGTCGCACCGGGAGACGAGCAACTTGTTGTTCAATGTGCCTTCCTGGTGAAACATTTCAATAAATAAAAATATTAGAGATCTAAAACAATCTTTACAATTTCTGACAGCACTTTGGCAAAAAAATAAAACTTTTGTACCTTAGCTGTTACGTCTTAAAAATACCTAACATGAATCATTAGTATGACTATGCAGTCCTCAGATTCAGTATTCTCAGCTCTATACTTATGCAAAACTCTACTGTAAGCTCCAAGTTATAAAACCTGAGGTACTTTTTTTTTTTCTATCTACATTTTCCCCCCACCTCTGGCGGAGCTGGCAAGCATCTCCAGCCCCTCCAGCCCATTTCTCCCGCTCCAGACCCTCTCAGTAATCCCCCATGCATTACCCCCCCCATGACAGAGCTGAGGGTGAAGGCGTTGACTTTCCCTCTCCCCCAGAGACCAACATCCAGACTCCAGGGAGGGGGGCGCTATTGGGCCATCATGAAGCCTTT
This sequence comes from Neoceratodus forsteri, assembly GCA_016271365.2. Classification (NCBI taxonomy): domain Eukaryota; kingdom Metazoa; phylum Chordata; order Ceratodontiformes; family Ceratodontidae; genus Neoceratodus; species Neoceratodus forsteri. Next base: position 332,097,215 of record CM057456.1, on the reverse strand, counting down.
TCTCATAGCAGCCTGGAGGACCATGTCTCTGTCCAGTATCTATCCCAATGTAACCCCCCTGCAAATGGGGGTTCCCAAAAGACTTCCAGGAGCTTGCTTGAATGCTCCAAGCCTGAATGGTGTTTGGCGTTTAAGCCATTTATCAGTGAGTGTTTTTAGAACCTCTGGTACTGTCTCTTTAAGAGCTGTCTGCTTGCAGACATAATTAGTTGTATGGGGACTGTGTGTTTCTTTGATTGAGTACCACTCAAGCTGCTGCCAATTCACCCCATTTTGCAGTCACTAGGAGTGCAAAGGGAACCTGTCTGAAAGATGTAACTGATTGCCAGAAATCATTTACAGTAATAATAAAATTACAGTTTGTCTAACCTGCTTTCTTTGCAGTCAGAACTGTCTGCCTAGTTCCCATTCTGGTTTTGAACTGCTGAACTGGACCAATCAGTGTGGGGTAAACTAGCTCTAAAATGATGCCTTGGACGAATCAGAACTTGGGACTCATAATCTGAGCCAGCCACAAGAGGATTGTATGGGCAGTGACTCTGGGAGATGTAGTTTAGACTTGATTGCCTTTGGACCAACAGCAGCAGTCTATTGTGAGTGACAGCCAATCCAGTCAAGAACTGGGAGGAACTCAAAGGAAGTGCCGGTTTTTGTCTGTTGGGAGTTTCAGTTTGAGATCTGAAAGTGAGGGGAAAGAAACCCTGTGCTCCTTCAGTGCACAGTTTCAGTCAAAAAACGTGTGCAAGGCCCAGAGTTCCGGTCTACCACTTGTGTAACTGCTTGTTAGGACTGAATCCGTCCTGTGAAAAGAATCAAAGGATCTCTGAAGAGTAGAAACCAGGCTCACCCTGTAGAAGACTGGAAGAATTGTTGAATTACACTCGGTCTGTCAGGAACTGAATCTGCTGTGTGTTCTCCTGGTTATTGTGCAGTAATTGCGATTGGGATACAGATGCAGCCTGCCTGGTATAGTGCTTTCTTTTTTTTACCATATAAATGTGTGAGGAGTCTCTTGGAGATCAAAAGTAGCCCTGCTGACATTGAAGGACCATATCTTCTTTGGAGGTCGTGAGTACTAATTCGAGATCGCTCCCTGTTGAATTGCCACATTAAATCCAAATGGAATTACTGTACTGCTGACTGTTTAATTTTCCTTTTCTCTGTGTGAAAGGGCCCTACCAGCTGCCACGGTTTGGACTAGCCACTAGGGCCTGGGTACCCAGGGACAGTAACTGAGTAGGGATAGGCCTGTGCACAGAGCCATAGGTAGATAGTAAAGTGATAAGCTAATTAACCTGATTTCCCCTGTCCTTGTTATATCCCTAAATAAATCAGAGCTGTTTGTTTCAACAAAGTTATACTGCCTGAGGTATTTGTCTATGTTAAAGTACTGTACTGTGATTGTTGCACTGTATCTTATTTTACAGGATGTCCGGTGCCTGAACCAGCCTTGGGGTAAGTGTATACTGTGAAGGTAATTCTGCTATATTGTGTGGGCCACTAGTGGGAAGAAAGAGGGTTGCAGTGTCCCAGAGGGCTGTGACCAAGTAAGTTTAACTATTGCAAACCCTGACCTCTGGGTGGAGGCACCCGCCATTGGATCCAGGCCCCTCAACCTGTTAGTGGCAAATCAGGCAGGGGTAGTAGCCCCTGGGATAGCGCCATCTAGGGGTTACATTTTGGAGGCTCACCGCTGGGATTGTGTGTCCTCTAGTGGCCATATTTACAAACCACTGTTAAGGAAAAAAATAAATAAATAAATAAATGGGTACCCGACAGAAGTGGCTGTGCACCGGCTGGTGGAGTGGTGTACTGGGGAGGAGATCGACCCCAAAATGCTATGCTTATCCTGGACATCCCCTGGGTATCAATCACGGACACTGTGCAGGGAGTACTTTCCAAGGTGGAAGGTTTACAAAATCCTGTGGTGGTGGGTCGGCAGCTAATCTGCTCACCCACACTTTCCTGGCCCTAGTAGAGTTTAAGGATCCCATAGATAGCTCCAAAGTACCACAGACCATTACCCCAGAGGAGCCCTCACTGCTTGGAGAGTGATAACTAAGGACAGTAAAGACCGAGGGGAATGAGCCCCACCACTATCTGAAACTTTTGAGGAGAAATTTGCTAAATGGTTGCTGGGAGAAGGAAAACTGTGGAGGACTTGAAGAAACTATTCTTGCCACCTGGGGTGTTCCTCCCCAACACCCTCTCCTGCTCCAGTACCCGTAATGGTGGCTGAACCAATGCAGACTCCTATTTCTGCACCTGCCATTAGTCACGACTCTTACCGAAGGTTGAGGATCTTCTCTGGCACCCTCCCACCCCCAAGGGGAGGATGACTGGGAGACCTGGATGAGACTATGTTGCCCCAAGTGCTAGAATGGCAATGCTCGAGCCGAAAGCGAAGAGGGTTAGTGAGAGCCTCCGAGGTCCTGCCTGGCTACCATCCGTGCTAAGCGGGCCAGTAACCCTGAGCGACTGCACAAGCCTATCTTGAGGCCTTGGAGAATTTGTATGGGAGCCCAGATTCTGATGAGGACCTATGGTGGAGTAAGAAATGCACAACAGTACCAAGGGAGGAGTTGTCTGTGTATGTCTCTCGGCTGGAAAAATTGTTGCAAGAATGCCTCAGAAAGGAGTAGTTTGCCAGCGATTGAACTGGACGAACCAGACTGGACAGAATCCTTAAGTCTGCCCCCTTCTCAGAACTGCTGTTGCTTCATTCGCATACAACGATAAAGCTGGAATCCCCACCCTCCTATGATGAGTTAATGAGAGAAATTCGAGGAGTTGAAAAAGGCGTGACCTCGGGAGGGACCTGCACCAATAGCTGTGGCTATGACCCGAGTGACTGAGGTGGCCCATCAAGTGAAGTTCAGGGGCAGAGGTTGGCAGTCAATGAGTGCTCTGATAAGGAAAAGATATGCCACAATGGGGCGAACTGTTGAGAGAGATCCGAGAATTCAAAACAGTCCCTTTATGAAGGCCACGCCTGCAAATCTGAGCCCGACCTATATCCGACTGCATCTGCTATGGGGGTGGGATACCCACCCATGTATCTCCTACTGATAACAGCTCGAACTCGATTCCTTGACCATGGAAGTGGAGAAACTGACGAGATGTCTCCAAATGCTTATCACGCCGCAGACAGAGATGGCACCAAGGTTTCCAGTTAGTAATACCCCGGCCCTGGCTCCCAGTGTGGCACCTCGGCCAGCTCAAACTCAAAAAGTATGTTTTGCTATAATTGTGGGAAGGATGGGCACATGAAAGGGAATGCCAATCCCAAAAGACACACAAAAGTTGCATATAGGCTACAAGGAGGCTTGGGAGAACAAATCAGTGGTTAGAGGTGCGAAATGATCCCAGTGAGGGCACCAAAATGCTAATTCACGTCCTTTTGTGGCAAGGTCAGTTGCCCAGGCCCCACTACCGCCTCTCCAGACTGGTCCAGAATAGTGGGTCCCTCCATGGAGACCACTGTAAAGGTAAATGGAGTGTCTACAAGGCTGTATTAGACAGTGGCTCCCAAGTGACAATTATGTTTCAAGATTGGTATCAGAAGCATTTGTCAGACGTACCCCTACAACCATTAGAAGGACTGCATGTATGGGGTTAAGTGAGAAGGCCTACCCCTATTCTGGGTATATCAATTTGGCTGTCTTTCCCCACCTCCGTGGCTGGGTGGCCGAACAAGTAGAGACCCTAGCCTTAGTGTGTCCCCCACTGGACTGTATGATGGTGTCCCTTTGTTGATTGGAACAAATGCTCATATGTTCAGAAGGCTGGCACATTTGTGTTATGAAAAACAGGGGTCAAAGACTAGTAGAGCTTTAAGAGTTCCGGCTTTAATTAAGAAGGCCTATGAGGCACAGAGAGATGCTGAAAATATAGAACCAGAGGAACCGGTCGGAATTGTATGGAAGAAGGATCCTGAGTCTCTGATCCTGGCACCAAATGCCCAGTGTACCTTACAGGGAGAGGTCCGTATCAGAAAGGATGTTAAGAATAAAATATTAATGTTGGATGCACCAGGCGATGGAAAATTGCCAGAGGGACTGCTGGTCAAGCCTAGTATTTTGCCCGCTAGAGCCCATGCTTATGCCAGAAGGGTAATGGTCCAAGTTCATAATGTGTCTGAAAGAGACATTCGAGTAAATAGAGGTTGCATCCTGGCTAATGTGCATTGTGCAGACACTGCAGTGCTACCCAGCAGCAAGAGTTCAAGGAAGAATGACAGAGTAACGCCTGACTTGTTTGATTTCGGCAACTCCCCGCTGCCAGCTGAATGGAAAGTGAGGATCAGTGAGAAGCTTGCCCAGAGAGACCAGGTGTTTTCTTTAAAGGAATGGGACGTAGGATGCGTGCAAGGAGCTGAGCACAATATCCGCTGCATGCGAAGAACCATTTCGTGAGAGGTCCTCGACGCCTGGCACCTGCTGATATAGATGATGTGAGGCGGCATCTGCAGAGGATGTTAGCGCTGGTGTAATACAAGAATCCAGAAGCCCTTATGCTTCCCCCATTGTGGTAGTGAGGAAAAAGAATGGGACAGTAAGGATGTCGTGGATTATGCACTTTTAAACCGGCGGACTATCCTGATCAGTACACATGCCCGCATTCAGGATGCTTTGGACTGCCTAAGCAGGGAGCAAGTGGTTCTCTGTGCTGGATCTCCGCAGTGGGTACTACCAGATCCCGATGGCCCCAGAGGACCGTGAGAAGACAGCCTTTATCTGTCCGCTTGGCTTCTATGAATTCATGAGGATGCCTCAAGGGATTTCAGGTGCCCCAGCCACTTTTCAACGATTGATGGAGCGTGCAGTGGGGGACATGAACTTACTAGAGTGCCTGGTATACCTAGATGATGTTATTGTGTTTGGCAGCTCACTGGAGGAACATGAGAGCAGATTATTTAAGGTATTGGATCGACTGGAGGACTTTGGCCTTAAACTGTCCATTGATAAGTGTCAATTCTTTCAAACATCAGTAAAGTATGTGGGACACATAGTATCCACAGAGAATAGAGACCGACCCAAGTAAAGTTGAGGCCTTGACCACCTGGCCACAGCCCAAAAATCTAAAGAACTGCAAAGATTCCTGGATTCTGTGGTTATTATATGGCGTTTCATCAAGGACTATTCAGAGTGATCCGCCCTTTACTTAACCTTACTCAAGGGTATCCCCCAACCCACAAAAATACCAAAAGTCAGCGTCCCTCAAGACTGAAAGAGTGTATTTTCATCCAGTGAAGTATTTGGGGCCGCTGGACTCCTGATTATGAGACTGCTTTTCATGAGATCATATATCAACACCCATGCTCCAGTGCTGGCTATGCCGATCCAAGAAAACCTACGTCCTGCACACTGATGCTACCTTGCAAGGGTTGGGGGCTGTGTTGTACCAAGAACGCGAGAATGGCCTGAGACCAGTGGCCTTTGCCAGTAGAAGCCTGACCCCATCCGAAAAGAACTATCCTGTACATAAGTTAGAGTTCCTAGCTTTGAAGTGGGCTATTGTTGACCAATTCCATGAGTACTTGTATGGGGCTAAAATACTAGTAAAAACTGACAATAATCCTTTGACCTATGTGCAGACCTCAGCTAAGTTGGATGCCACTGGCCACAGGTGGCTTTCTGCATTATCTACATATGACTATGCTCTCGAATCCGAGCAGGTCTGAACCACATAGATGCTGATGCTCTCTCCGGAGGCCTGTTCCCCAGAATGATTGGGTCCGATTGGCAGAACCTGACATTCGGGCACTCTGCCGGAAGGTTGACAGGGAGGAACAAATGTCCACGACGCAGTGGACTGCATGGTGGTTAGCTTGGGACCCTCTGAGAATTGCATACCTGCTGCTATTGCCACTTTTCTGCAATAGACATTGGTGCACTGCCTCAGCTGGACAATGACAGTATTCGGCGGGCTCAATCCCGCGATCCTATGATCAAATCAGCTTTAGAAGCCCTCTATGCAGGAAAAGATGTGTCCAAATTACGCTCCACTGATTTGAGAACTGCACTGTTATACAAAGAAGGTCCTAAGTTGAAACTGATCAATAAACTGTTATATAGAGAAACAGTAGACAGAGGGGACAAGTAGACAAACAACAACTGGTGCTGCCCACTGCCTTCGAGACTCAGTATTGAGGTCCTTGCACAACCACATGGGGCCTTGGTATAGACAGAACACTTGACTTGGTGAGATCCAGATTCTATTGGCCTAAGATGGGGGCTGATGTGGAGCAACACATACGAACTTGTAGTCGCTGCTTACAGAGAACTTTGCCCCAGAGGGCTGCCCCTTGTTAACATAACCACCAGTGCACCCATGGAGCTGGTCTGTATTGATTTTCTGAGTTTGGAGTCAGATCAAAGAAATATCAATGTGTGCTGGTGGTCACTGACCATTTCACAGATATGCCCAAGCTTTCCCCACCAAAGACCAGAAAGCATCCACTGTGGCCAAAGTACTTGTGAAAACTTTTTGTTCACTATGGGGCTCCACAAAGAATCCATTCTGATCAAGGAGAGACTTTGAGAGTCGTCTGATCAAAGAGATGCTTTCTCTGTGGGAGTCCGAAGTCCAGAACCACTCCTTACCACCCCAGGGGACCCACAGCCTGAGCGTTTCCAGCACTTTGCTAGATATGCTAGGCACCCTGCACCCAAAGGACAAGCCTAGATGGAGCCAACAAAATTAGCACCCTGGTACATGCTTATAACTGCACCAAAAGTGATGCCACTGGATTCTCCCCTACCCTTGATGTTTGGAAGAGAAGCTCGACTACCAGTAGATGTGTTTTTGGGGTCTCTCCTGATGGGGTTCAGGCTGACAACTATTTACAGTATGTGCAAAAGTTAAAGGCCCAGCTAACTCATGCGTACCAACTGGCTCAAACCATGGCTGCCAAAAGAAATCTGGCCAACAAAGAAAGGTATGATAAAAGGTGAAAGCACAGGAACTCCGGGAGGGAGATCGGTATTGCTAAGAAATCTGGGATTGCATGGCAAGCACAAGATTGCTGACAGATGGCACCATCTCCCTCACATTGTAGTGGGCAAACTAGATGATCTGCCAGTGTACAAAGTAAGGCCTGAGAACAATTCAAAGATGTAAAAACAATGCATAGAAATCATTTACTACCCATTGGACAAATCCTGATTGAGTCTGAGCCCCAGAAGATGCCCCTCTGGACCAGTGACTAGAGCTGCTGCTAAGAAAAGATCAAGGAAGTCTGCACCTACAGAAGCAGAGTTAAAGTGTTCCCCTGCACAAGTCCCAGTTGAGCATGACTGTCAGTCCATATCAGAAGAAAGTGAGAGTGACTTTGAATACTATCCTTCTTACTGAACTGAGTCAATTGTTTGGGGCAATCCCTAGTCAATACTGGAGACAAAGCTGGGCCTTCTGGACTGTCTATGCCCTCAGCTTCATCCCTGGAGCCAATGCTCCCAGAAAGTGAAGTGCAAAGCATCAGATCAGATGAAATGGAATCATTGTGCATGGTTGAACTGTTTGAGCTTTCAGGGAGGAAAATGATAGATTGGGGCAGACTGGTGATACACCAACAAGAAGAGTATTTTGGGTGCCCTGACAGTCCACTGCCAGTGTCAAAGCTCTCCATGCAGAGCCAAATGTTGTGGACTCAAAACTGTAACTCCTGGAGCTGAAAGTGCCCCAAGTTCTAGCCTCTCTACCCCCATGGAGACTCCCCTGACAAGTGTGGACAATGCTGAAAATGAGGCTCAGAGTGCAGAGACTGTAACAGTTCCCCTAGAAAGACTGGTCGAGCTGTAAAGCCTGTGGTGCACCTCAGTTATGATTCCCTTGGGAGGCCTGTGGATTGCCTCTCAATGTTGTCCATAAAGGTGTATGTGTCCCGAGCTCACTGCCCAAACTGAGCATCAGTGCTAACTCCAAGTTACTTGTGTTGCCCTCTAAGTATGGTGCCCCATCCAGCCCAAAGGTAACTGATAGGGAAGGGTCCCCTCTCTTCAGGTTTCATGTACAAGAGGTAATAACTTGAGTTATGGTACAATGTGTGTGTTATACTGTTAAAGAGTAGCGTACTGCAATGTTTCAGAAATGGTTCTTGGTAAAATGATGTATTGACTGATGATTACATGTGTGAGCCTAATGCAAATGTATATGGTTGCAGTTGAAACTTATGAGTGCTCTTGGCGGACGTCAAGCTTTTTCCCAGACTAGGAAGGGTGTAACCCCTGCAAATGGGGGTTCCCCAAAGACTTCCAGGAGCTTGCTTGAATGCTCCAAGCCTGAATGGTGTTTGCGCTTAAGCCATTTATCAGTGAGTGTTTTAGAACCTCTGGTACTGTCTCTTTAAGAGCTGTCTGCTTGCAGACATAATTAGTTTATGGGGACTGTGTGTTTCTTTGATTGAGTACCACTCAAGCTGCGCCAATTCACCCCATTTTTGCAGTCACTAGGGTGCAAAGGGAACCTGTCTGAAAGATGTAACTGATTGCCAGAAATCATTTACAGTAATAATAAAATTACAGTTTGTCTAACCTGCTTTCTTTGCAGTCAGAACTGTCTGCCTAGTTCCCATTCTGGTTTTGAACTGCTGAACTGGACCAATCAGTGTGGGTAAACTAGCTCTAAAATGATGCCTTGGACGAATCAGAACTTGGGACTCATAATCTGAGCCAGCCACAAGAGGATTGTATGGGCAGTGACTCTGGGAGATGTAGTTTAGACTTGGTGCCTTTTGGACCAACAGCAGCAGTCTATGGAGTGACAGCCAATCCAGTCAAGAACTGGGAGGAACTCAAAGGAAGTGCCCGGTTTTTGTCTGTTGGGAGTTTCAGTTTGAGATCTGAAAGTGAAGGGGAAAGAAACCCTGTGCTCCTTCAGTGCACAGTTTCAGTCAAAAAACGTGTGCAAGGCCCAGAGTTCCGGTCTACCACTTGTGTAACTGCTTGTTAGGACTGAATCCGTCCTGTGAAAAGAATCAAAGGATCTCTGAAGAGTAGAAACCAGGCTCACCCTGTAGAAGACTGGAAGAATTGTTGAATTACACTCGGTCTGTCAGGAACTGAATCTGCTGTGTGTTCTCCTGGTTATTGTGCAGTAATTGCGATTGGGATACAGATGCAGCCTGCCTGGTATAGTGCTTTCTTTTTTTACCATATAAATGTGTGAGAGTCTCTTGGAGATCAAAAGTAGCCCTGCTGACATTGAAGGACCATATCTTCTTTGGAGGTCGTGAGTACCTAATTCAGGGTCGCTCCCTGTTGAATTACATTAAATCCAAATGGAATTACTGTACTGCTGACTGTTTAATTTTCCTTTTCTCTGTGTGAAAGGGCCCCTACCAGCTGCCACGGTTTGGACTAGCCACTGGGGCCTGGGTACCCAGGGACAGTAACTGGTAGGGATAGGCCTGTGCACAGAGCCATAGGTAGATAGTAAAGTGATAAGCTAATTAACCTGATTTCCCCTGTCCTTGTTATATCCCCTAAATAAATCAGAGCTGTTTGTTTCAACAAAGTTATACTGCCTGAGGTATTTGTCTATGTTAAAGTACTGTACTGTGATTGTTGCACTGTATCTTATTTTACAGGATGTCCCGGTGCCTGAACCAGCCTTGGGGTAAGTGTATACTGTGAAGGTAATTCTGCTATATTGTGTGGGCCACTAGTGGGAAGAAGGGGTTGCAGTGTCCCAGAGGCTGTGACCAAGTAAGTTTAACTATTGCAAACCCTGACCTCTGGGTGGAGGCACCCGCCATTGGATCCAGGCCCCTCAACCTGTTAGTGGCAAATCAGGCAGGGGTAGTAGCCCCTGGGATAGCGCCATCTAGGGGTTACACCAACATTATGAGAAGCGTTCTGGGTGTCTGTTCTCCTGTGGCCTCGCCAGTTTGCCCACTAAGTGGAGTGATCCAGTATTGTTTCATAAATATCTCCCTACATTTGTAAACTGTCCTGCAACCATTGTTTAAGGAACTCTCCTGGAGATTCACCCTCTGTTCCTTCCATGAGCTCCAGGATTTTAATATGTGCAGTGGTAGATCCAGGATATTGCATGGGGGGGGTGCATACAGGATATGCGTTTTTAAAATTTTACTCATTCTTTATATTGTCTGCTGTTATCTTTTTCAGTACATTTTTGACAGAGAATACAAATGTAATCTAGAGTTTTGAATATAAACTTTAGTTTTATCAATAAATCGGACTTCTTCAACAAAGTGCAATGTAACAACAGCAAGCAAGTATGTTACAGTGGGGGAGGGTACAGTGGCTGCACCCTTTGCCACCCCCGAGATCAGCCACTGAATGTGCAAGACCTGCGCCCCATTTCTAGATGTTCAAGGCATCTACAGAGGAGTGTGTTTTCTTTTGTAAGTAACATAGAAACATAAAAGTTGATGGCAGATAAGGACCACAAGGCCCATCCAGTCTGCCCATTTTTTTTTCTACCTTATGAATGTGCCATCGGCCTTTGCTCTGTCAATGGCCTATCTATTCATACTCATCTGTATTGCTCCCTTATGCCTATCCCATGCCTGTTTGAAGCCCTGCACTGTATTCATATCCACCACTTCCTGAGGTAGGCTGTTCCATGCACCCATCACCCTTTCTGTGAAAAAGAACTTCCTCACATTACCACTTAATCAGCCTCCCTCTAGTCTCATGCTGTGTCCTCTTGCCCTGCTATTTTTCTTATATTGAAAAATGTTAGACTTTTTCACCTTGTTAATGCCCTTAAGGTGTTTGACTGTTTTGATCATATCATCTCTCTCCCTCCTTTGCTCTAGAGTATGCATATTGAGCTCCATTAATCTGTCCTCATATGTTTTCTGATGCAGTCTCTGCACCATTTTGGTTGCCCTTCTCTGGACTGCCTCAGTTTGGTTAATGTCCTTGTAAAGGTGTGGCTTCCAGTATTGCACGCAGTACTCCAGATGGGGCCTAACCCGTGTCTTGTAAAGAGGGATTATTACCTCCCTCTTATGACGTGATACCCTACTAATACACCCCAACATCCCCTTAGCCTTACCTACTGCTTTAGTGGTCTGCTTGGATGATTTCAGGTCATCTTGTGATGATGATGCCCAAGTCTCTTTCTTCCCTTGTGACTGTCAGCAACTCCCCTCCCAGCCTATAGGTGGCTTCAGGGTTTCTCTTCCCTATGTGCATGATCTTGCACTTCTTTGCGCTAAACCCCAGTTGCCACTCTTCCAACCATTTTGCCAGTTTATCCAGATCTCTTCTCATTCTGCCCACCCCATTTGGATCATCTACTCTGTTGCACATCTTGGTGTCATCTGCAAACAGACAGACCTTACCCACCAGTCCATCTGCAATGTCACTGATGAAGATATTAAAGAGGACTGGTCACAGAACTGATCCCTGTGGTACCCCACTTGTGACTTGCATCTCTTCTGAATGTATACTGTTTACCACCACTCTGTTTTCTGCCTGTCAACCAGTTTACCACCCAGTTGACCAACATCTGACCCACCCTGAGCCTCCCCAGCTTATTAATCAATCTTCTATGTAGAACAGTATCGAAAGCTTTGCTGAGAGTCAAGGTAGGCGACATCAACTGCTCCCCTTGGTCCAACACTCTGGTTACCCAGTCAAAGAAATCTATGAGAGTAGTTTGACAGGACCTTCCTTTTGTAAACCCATGCTGTCTTGGATCCTGTGCTCCTATGGATTCCAGATGTTGCACTATCCTTTCCTTAAGGAGTGCCTCCATAATCTTGCCCATTACTGAGGTAAGACTGACTGGTCTGTAGCTCCCTGCCTCCTCCCTGCTATCACTCGTGGAGCGAGATCACATGAGCCCTTCTCCAGTCTTCTGGGAACTCTCCTGTTCTCAGAGACTCACTAAACAGTTCTGATAATGGCTCTGCTAGTTCCACCTATAGCTCCTTTAGTACCCTTGGATGTATGCCATCAGGTCCCATTGCCTTGTCCATCCTGAGCTTATCGAGCTCTTGTAGGACCCTTTCTTTTGTGAAGGGACTAGTGCACACCTCCCTCCACCCCCTTGTCCATGGTGCTGAGATGTGGGCCCTGCCCTGCCTTCTCTTCAGTAAATACTGATCAGAAGTATCTATTTAGGATAGATGCTTTTACATGGTCCTCCTCCTCACACGCCCCCTTATTCCCTTTGGTCTTAGCTATACCCCCTCTGGACTTTCTCCTTTCACTAATGTAGCTATAGAAAGTCTTGCCATCTTCTTTTACTGTTTGTGGTAGTGTTTCCTCGGTTTGGGCCTTTGCCTGCCTTACTGCCTTCCCTGCTTCCCTTAGGAAAGTTTAATATGCCTCCCTACGTTCATCCCACTGCGTTCCCTTATATTTCCTGAAGGCCAGCCTTTTGGCTCTGACCTTTTCTGCTACTGTTTATGAGAACCAAAGTGGTTTCTTTCTTCTTTTGTACTTCTTTTTCTCTCTAACACAATGGGATGTTTCTTCAAGTATTGTATCCTTAATGCTTGCCCACTTTGCCTGTACCCACTCACCTGTATTTCTTTTTGCCAGGGCTAGCTTAACTCTGTTGACCATCTTATCAAAGTCAGCTCCTCTGAAGTCCCATATATTTTCCTTGGAATGGGATGATTTAGTTCTGTTGGCCAAATTGAACCATACCATGTGATGGTCACTGGCCCCCAGGTGACTTTCTACCTGGAGATCTGTGATCCTTTCCCTGCTAGTGAGTACTAGATCTAGGATAGCCCTGTCTCTTGTGGGTTGTTGTACCAGTTGTTTGAGGCCCTCCCCCCTGCAGGGAATCCACTATGTGTCTAGTTCTGGCACTTGTTCCTGCTGGTATTGACCAATCTGTATCTGGCATGTTGAAGTCTCCCATTATCAGAACCTCCCATTTAGTGGTCATGTTTTGTATATCTTCTAACAATAATGTGTATATGTCCTCCCCCCTGGTCTGGAGGCCTGTAGACAACCCCAGTTTATACGGCTGTCCCATTTCCTGTTTTCAGGGTGACCCACAGTTCTTCTGGCTCCTTATATGTAGTCCCACAGTGAGGGTGATGGCTTTATCAGCAGTCTTTGCCACTCCTTTCACCTCCTCCTCAACCATGACTGTCTCTGCATCAAGCAGGTTGACCTTACAGACACACTCCTGGAGCATACAGTCAGTGCTCTATACTGCTTTCAATAAAGCTGCATTGATTGTCAGTGGCTCAGTAGGTAGCATACTCGCCTCTGAGGCCGGGATATCAGAGGGCTGTGGGTTCAGTTCCCACATCTGGCACTTGGGTTAATATCCCAGTACTGACATTGTAGTGCAGCATGAGAGGGGTGCTGCACTTCTGAGGTGCCATCTTTTGGATGAGATGTTAAACCGAGGTCCCATCTGCCTGGATTGGTGGTAGTTCAGGTGGATGTTAAAGATCCCATGGCACTTATCGAAAAGAGTAGGGGAATTTCCCTGGTGTCCTGGCCAAATTTCCCTAATTCGCTCAAAATACCACCAACAACTTAATCTGGTTCAAGGTCAGTTGGCATTCATCTGTATCCCCCTCCCCCAGGTTGTGCCTGAAAATAGGCAGGATTTGTCTAGTGCACTTTCCCGGTCAACAAAAACTAAATAAATAAATAAATAAAATAAAAATTGTCTAAGTGGGATCCAATTCAACCATCAAGCTTGGAGGGTCCTTGTTAGCACCCTGCTGGGGTTCACTCAGTCTCGCTCCATCACCAGTGTTCATGGACTTATTCACCGGAACTGTTCTGCTTGTCTTCACTTGATCTACTCGAGCTTGGTATCAAACTACTCCCAGTTGTAACGGTACAGTAAGCTAGCCTGGGTGGTTTTATATGTCTTAGATGAGCTTACAGCATGTTATTTAAAGAAATTCTAATATGCTAGATGGAGCACTCTGGAGTTGCTACAGTGTGTTCGGCTGCTAACTATGACCCCCCCCCCATTTGCTCTATGTTTTGCATTTATTTTTCATTTGTAAACAGAATGCTGTTAATTTTCTATAACATTACTTCTTTATGGGAGGCGCTGTGGAGCCCGAGCTGAGTAGATGTGTTGAGCTTCAACTCCTTGGCTGTAACATTTTCAAGCTTAAAAATATAATATTTTAGACAGCCAAAGTGAGAAAAGTGTATCAGCTTTACTGGAGGAAGGATTGGAGATCAAAATGGGGAAAACTCATAGGAATCTGACTACAGGACAGACCCAAAAAGAAGGAGTGAAAGGCCCGGCAGCAGGCCCGAGTACTTGATTGATGTAGAGTGGTGCAGCTGATGGAGAAGAGGTGGAGGAAACACTGCAGTCACTTGGATGGAAAATGCAGCAGCTTCTGGCTTCACTGACCGCTACTAACAACAAACTGGATATTATGGCAGGTAGAACTGCAACCATCGAAAAAGCGGTGGATGTTTTGCAAGATGTGGAGGACATGAAACGCCACTCCACAATATGCCAAAACACAACACTACAACCTGCTAAGGAACAACAGCACATGAATAACAAATTGGAAGTTCTGCAGAATCAAATCTGTAGCCAAAATTTGCAGTTGGTTGGACTCCCAGAAGGGTCGGAAGGAGATTCAGCATATCTTTTTGTGAAGGACTGGCTCTCTGAACAGTTCAGAACTCATCTATTGGAGGAGGATTTTTCTATTGTTAAGGCCTATCGCTTGCCACATTGCACCAAACCACCAGCTGAACTTCTAAGGGTGCTCATTGTGGTGCTCAATAGTATGGGTACCAGGGACAGACTTCTTAATCTGGCAAAGTGATATGGGCCTCTTAGTTTGGAAAGTGCCACAATCCACATATTTCCTGACATTTCCTATGCGACTCATCTACGTCGCAAGAAATTTGATGGTGTGCGAGCAACACTCAGGGAATTAAATATTCTGCATACAATTCCCCGCAAAGTTGAGAATAATTTCGGACAGTAAGGTCTATGTGTTTACAGATCCAGTAGATGCGGGGAAATGGGCGGTGAAAATGGCAGCTTCCAGAAAAGACACGAGGAGCGCTGTGACTGAGGAAGGGGACACCCAACTAAAGTTTACTTATATGAGAAAGCTGACATCACTGGTATGAAGGATTGGTTAAATAATAGATGTTGGTCCGATGTTCTTTCTGCTACTGATATAGGGGGATATTACTTCAAACTCAATGACACTATCTGTTATCTACGTGACACATATATTCCCTTTAAAATTAAAAA
Source organism: Neoceratodus forsteri (assembly GCA_016271365.2). NCBI lineage: Eukaryota > Metazoa > Chordata > Ceratodontiformes > Ceratodontidae > Neoceratodus > Neoceratodus forsteri. The sequence continues at coordinate 332,082,017 of CM057456.1, read as the reverse complement.
TTCTAATGGCCGTCATAATCCCAAATGGATGAATTGTAATATAAAAAAACTTATCAAACAAAAAAAAATAGGAGATATTCTTAATATCTCAAAACTCCCTCACAAGCTAATTGGAATTCTTATTTATCAAGTCAAAAAAATGCAAAAAAGCATTCAGACATCTAAGAAACAATGGGAATATAAATCGGCTTCAGAAGCAAAAAAAAAACAACTCTAAGACTTTTTTCTCTTATGTCAATTCACTTAAAAAACCCGCATGTCATGTGGGTCTGCTACAATCCGAGGATAGTACTATTTATCTTTCTAGTGATATGGCCAACTTCTTTAATTCCAAGTTTTGTGAAATTTTTCACAAAAATCATAAAAATGTGTCATTGAGTTTCACTCACGACACCCCTATTTCCATACCAGAAAAAAGTAATTTATGATAAACTTTTAAAGCTGAAGGGTAAAATTGGCACCTCCCCTGACAATATTTCTGGTCATCTTTTATTTCTTCTAGCTGACTGTTTATCCTTTCCACTTAAATTACTTTTTGAGCAGTGTATTAACTCTTCCTTTGTACTGGAATCTTGGAAGACAGCTTATGTGATCCCTATATACAAGAAAGGTCCCCATAATAACTGGGAAAATTATCACCCAATTAGTCTCACTTCACCTCTGTGTAAACGTTTGGAAGGTCTTTTTAAAGATATGGTGTCTGATACTATAAGTGAATTGGATACAAGCCAGCATGGATTCACTAAAGGCCGTAGTTGTCTGACCAACTTATTTTGCTTTTATGAAGATGTTAGGCCTCAATTAGATAATAGAATACCATTTGACATAGTATATATTGAGTTTAGTAAAGCCTTTGATTCCATCCCCCATTGGGCCATTATAAAAAAAAAATGGAGTACTCTCCCAATAAATCATAACATCAAAAGTTGGATATCACACTGGCTAGTTGGTTGATATCAGCAAGTACTGATGATTGGTCATCTTTCAAATATAGGTCAAGTTCTTAACGGGGTGACACAGGGGTCCGTCTTTGGCCCTTGTTTATTCCAAGCTTTTATTGCTGATATAACCCAGAATTGTTGTTCTAAGTCTTTAAAATATCAAATCAAATCAATATTTATTTATAACACACTTTTCAGAATACCAGAGCGCAAGTACATAACAGAGATGACACACATCAATAATAAATACAAATATAAAACATTTAAATGCTGATGACATTAAAATTGGTGGACCTTGTTCTGATTATGACAGTATCAACATCATTCAGAAAGATTTGGATCTTATAACAGATTGGGTTAAGATTTGGGATATGAGATTGAATCATGAGAAATGTAAAGTAATGCATTTAGGTGCTCAAAATCCTAGCAATATATATAGTTTGGATAACATGCCCCTTGCGATTACTGTAATGGAAAAAGATCTAGGTGTGTATATCACAAATGATTTCTCATTTAAAATGCAGGTTAACAAAACTATACAAAAAGCTAATGGTGCTGTGTGGTCCACTCTTAGGAACATAAAATCTCGAGATGAGAGGGTTTTGATGCCTCTATATAGAGCTTATGTTCTTCCTCATTTGGATTATACCTCCCAGTTTTGGTGTCCCTTTAGGAAGCAAGAAATTCTACAAATTGAAAAAGTTCAGAGAAAATTTACCAAATACATTAAAGGGTATACTAATATGCAATATGACCAGACTTACTTCTCTTAATTTAATGTCACTATCCACCAGACGCATGAGGGGGTGACCTGTTATTCATGTTTGATGTTATTCAAGATGACCATCTGATGTATAACATGGGTATGGATTTAAAAAAAATGCCTTCAATATTAGAGGCCATACCCCCCAGTTGCAAGGAAGGGGTTTTAACCTTATGCCTCATAAATATTTTTTTTACTGTGAGAGTTATCATTAGTGGAAAATACAGGGAGCTACTGGAGCAACCACAGGTCGATCAAGCCCTGACCCATGAGTGGTTAAAAGAGGTGAATTTAGGCCACGAGATGAGAGACTAATAATGGCAGCCCAAGATAGTGGGCTACGCACAAGATGGTTCACAAAATTCATAGAAAAAACAGGAGAAACAGACAAGTGCAGGTTCTGTAGTACAGAATTAGAAACAGTTGCGCATCTCGTGGCTGGATGTGAAGTACTCATGGCAGAAGGCTTGTATACTGAAAGACACAACAATGTAGCAAGATTGATCCACTGGAAACTGTGCAAACACTATAACATACAGGTAGCAGAGACACTGGAAACATGAACCACAAAGAATCACAGAAAATGAAGAAGTAATGATCACATGGGATCACCCAATACCAACAGCCAAGAAAGTGGAAGCAAGAAAACCCGATATTGTAATACAGAAAAGAGAACAAAAGGTAGCATTACTGATTGAAATAGCCACCCCTAGTGACTACAGTTGTCATGCGTACGAGAGACACAAAATCATGGAATACCAAGATATGCAGTCAAAACCAAACTGATGTGGAATAAGGACACACAAACTGTTCCAGTAGTGCTTGGAGCAATGGGACTAATCAAAAGAACTTTCAGGCACATTTAAATGTGCTACCAATACTTGTGACACCTTATGAACTTCAAAAGGAAGCCATTTTGGGGACATTGCGTGTGCTGAAAAGAGAGCTCTCAGCAAACATCAAAGATTAATACAGTACTAATTTCTTGAGTTTTGATTATGCCCTGGCTAAAGAATGGGGTTCACTCTTGCCACGGTATTAGAAATCTCTAAACATTTGGAGACACTAACCCTGAGAGTTATCAATTAATGGAATGCACTTCCTTTGAATATCATTATTAGTGATTCAAAAACCACCTTTAAGAGTAGATTGGATAAATATATTCTTACTAACCCCACTATTAAATATTATTTACTATAGGAGTATTATGGGCCTACAAGGCCCCTAACTCCTTATCTACCTAGTATAAAACCTAGTCTTAACATAGACAATAGCTGTCCTTTAACCTTCACTTATATAAAGGGTTCCTCCCGTCAATTTGAATCTTAACCACCGATCCTTTTTTCTACAAGATTAAAGGCATCATAGCCTTATAATTTATTTATTTTTTTTTGCAAAAAGTTATTTGTTTAGAGATCAAGCTTGGAAATTATTTTATGTGTCTGAGGGGTAAGTAAACCATCTTATAGGCTCTGACGGAAATAAGCTGGATGGTTGAAATGTTGGGGAACTTTTTGATAGCTAGGCGCACTGTTGAAGCCTGAAATATCTTGCTTAAGATCAGAAAGTGTGTTTGTCTAGGTTATTCCCACCCCTCTATTAGATGCATAGTTCCAGTTTTAGATAAAATACTCTGTTAAAATGACCTGACAGTAAGGTTATTCTCACTTTTTTTGAAGTAAATGTTTAGCACCTTCTCTAACTGAATAGATGAGTAATCCAGAGTTGAAATGTTTAACGCATCTGTAATAACTAATTGTGTTTGCATAACATGTAGGTCAGTACATGGCACCAATAGCCCTGTTGGGCACTGGAGTAATTAGTCACGCATTATAGGAGACATTATTTGTATTGATGTAATGGCCATTAGCTCTTGGGTAGCAAATGCATATCATTTAAGAAAGTATTTTGAAATAATATGTGACATATTCTTAGCCTCACCCATGTAGAATGTAGTAAGGGATACTATTTCCTGAATCATAAGGTTTACTTCTACTTGTCTGTATTAAGATTGTCTGTTCCTTACATGGGATATTTGTAGTGTATGCAGTTTATTTTTAAAATGAATAAAATACAATTAAAAAAAACATTATTTCTTTATAATACTGAGGAGGACTAAACATGACAAAATAACCAAAAAAACTTAATGACCAATTTATTATTTCACCACAGACAAACTAGGATGGCACTCTACTCCTGTGGGAAAAGAAATAGGCATATTCATATGCCCTGGACTTCAAAACATTATACAGTGGCCCAGATATTCAAACTGCACCACAAAGTAGCGCAATAGCAGGAGCAGGCGCAAGTCCAGTGCGCCCATGTGCAACACACGTGATATTCAAACACTGCACAGGTCAAGATGCGCCTGTGGCACACGACTGAATATCGTGCCAACTGTGCCATGGTGCAACCAGGGATGTGCAGTGGCACAGGTCTGATGCGCAATAGCACAACCAGGAATGCTCAGTGGAGCAGGGTAGCAGCACGTCAGCACAACCAGGGATGCGCAGGGACAGGATGCAGGGGTCCACCACCCATGGTAGAGATGGGCAGAGGAGCACACAGCAGAACAGACATCGCCCCCCACACCCCATGCACCGCACAACCTGAGGAGAGCTGGAAGAATCACCAGCCCATGGACACCAGCAACAATCCCACAGCCTGGGCGTGGTGCCCCAGCACACCCCCTGGCAAGCTGTGACTGGCACACAAGGATGTCCGGCCACCCCATGCCACACCATCCCACCAATGCAGAGCACACCCTGCACCACAATCCCCATACACCCTGCCCAGGAGTAGTGTCCAACAGTGCAGGACACCACATGCATGCCACCACCCCCACTGTGACAATGCAACCCTGTGCACCATGGAGCCATGCAAGGCAGCCCCACCATGAGCATCCTGCATCCTGCAGCAGTAGACAGTGATGCAACAACTGCACACACAGTGCTGCCCTGCATGTCCCCCCCGAGGAACAGCTGAGAGACCAACCATGCGTCGGCACATGAGGTACCCCACATGCCACAGGACATGCCCTGAACCCCACCACCGGTGGTACAGCACCCTGCACACCCTCCCAAGGACACACCCTGTCCCAGCACTGGCCACAACAGCCAGCGCAGACACCCACAGTGTTGCATGGAAGCATGCGCCACACAGGATGCAACACAGTGCTTGGACAAACACCCACCCATACCCAAGGGCACACCAACACAGGGATACAGTAGTGGGTCAACCAAGCCACTGGCGTGTGGCCATGACAGCCGTGTACACATGGCCAGCACCTCTCCATGGCACAGGTCTGCCAGCCACCCTGCGCAGGCACCATGAAGCTGTACGCCACTAGCATGTGGCCAGAGCACAAGTGACAGACAGTGGAGCACATCCCCTGCAACAGACACAAGCGACAGCATGGAGGGAGGACAACACCAGCGGAGGCCACAGTGCCACCCGAGGCAGACGTGCACCATACCGGTGACAGGAGGCAACCCGGGATTGTGCTGGGTACAGTGGCTGTCCAGCATGGACAGCCACCACTGACATGCCAGAAGACCGTGCAGATCACAGACATGCACGGGTGTCAGCTGCACAGGCCATGGACGGTCTGACAGGGGTGCCATGGACACAGTGCATGCACCGTGGACCACTGCACACAGTCATCCAGTGCACAGGGAACAACACACAAACCACAGACAGTGATTGATAGCTACGCCCACACCATAGGCACTTCTCCTACGGACACACACACACGCCCATGCCTGCACCACCCCTGACGCCATGCACACCACTGCAACTGAGCACCTGTAGACCACTGCAAATCAGAGACCACCACAGTCGGCATAACAAAACAAATGTATATTTCAAAGGCACAATAAAACTATTTACAGCTATATACATAAGTTGGGGGTGAGGGCCACAAACCAGGTGGGGGTGGGTAAGGGGCAGGGGTGAACAAATGGGAGAGGGAAGAAGGGGTGTGAGGGTGGGTCCAGGGGGGTAGGGTGTAACTCGGGGCATGGAGGTCTCAGCGGCCGGCCCGCTCCCCACTCCTGTGGCGCCTCCTGGTTTGACACCTCCAGACACTGTGCTGGTCCAACCTCTGCCAATGATGCCCTCGCAAATTGGAGTAGCTCCTGCACGGCCCTCTCCAGCCGCATCATCCTCCATCCACCTAGGACAAGGGAGCAGAGTCAATAAGTGTGAATGTCCATCCCCCTGCAGCCCACCCATTGTGCATGGCATACAGCTGTGGGACACGCCCCTGTGATGGTGTGTGACCACCCACAGTGATCATGTCCACATGACCTGCCTACTCAGGCGCACACAGCCATGCGGACTGCTGCACACACCCACCGCCCAAGTCCCCCACAGCACCACCGTGGCTGTACAGTGACATGGCTATGCAGTGCGAAGGCAGTGGCACAGCCATGTACCCGGTGCACGCATGGACCACCAGTGATGCACACCCACACATGCAGTGCCACAGGACAGTGCTGAGTGTACTGGGTGGCATGCACGGCAGTTGTGTCAATGGATGGTGGCCATGCCCCGCCACCTACCCTACAACACAGCATGCATAGAATATCCTGGAAGAAAGGCACTCACCCTCATCGGCCTGATCCGGGCGCTGTTGAATGTTGGGATCAGCAGCCCGTGGCTGTTGCCCAGCATCCCTGTACTCCCGGCGGTGGCGTTCCTCATGGGCTCTGCGCCACTCTTCAGGGCTTAGGGTGCAAACATGGAGCGGGGAACAGCAGTACAATCCAGTAGCAAAGGCTCCCCACCCCCGGGTGTGTGCGATCCTGCACAGCCCAGCCATGCTGCAACACCACCACCACCACCACTGGCCACACTGGATGGCCCACCCCCTCGTGTGGTGAACACATGCCCACCGCGATACCCATATGGACGCAACAAGTGTATTGATGGGGCACCTACCTGGTTGTGGCACTGCACCTCGCCTGGTGCGTGCCTGCAGGTGGGCAAGCCTGTCCAGGTCCCTCCACTGGAGGTCCCCGTATCGGTGGCGACACTGCTCAGATGTCCAGGCGAGTCTTGTGGCCTCTTCCAGTGCCACTGCCACCTCCCCCCAGACAGCACTTCTGGCCCTGTCCAAGGGGTCATTCCCAAAAAGGACCCCAGCATGGAGCTCCACGATGGCCACCAAACTGGCCAGCTCCACTTAGCTCCAGACAGCAGCCCTCCATCTTGCCATCTTTGCATCAGTTAGGAGACAAAATGGCGCTCTGTAGAGCACGTCCGCCATGTGCAGATGCTGCGCGGTACAGCGCTGCCATTCCCCATCGCGCTGTCACCGAACAGCGCAATGGGGTGCACCCACGCGGATGCATGGTGCCTAGGGGGCAAAGGTTGAGTACAGGGTCAAGGGTCTCTCGCGCACGGACTGCCACAGTGTGATTGGTACTCCCTGCATGTAGCGCGGTTGGGTGCCTGTGTGAGATGCCCTGCAGTGGCCTACTGCGTTATGGCACCATAGCGGCTACGGCGCTCCAGGGCAAGAATGCCATATATGTGAACAGAGCACTAGCGCCACTGGCACAGTGGTGGCCATGCCCTGCACTGCCTCCTGTGCTCAGCACATCAGCAGCATGGCAGGTGTCAGTGTCAACACCCCGGGCATGCACCGTGCAGTGCCTACTGCGTACGTCACAGAGCTGTGCCTGTGCCTGAGCACGCTCAACACAACTGCGCAAGGTGCAACAGCGTGATATTCAGCTGGCACATGCAAATCAGCTCATCAGCAATTCCATGGCGCAGCTACTGCATTAGCATCCACTTAAAGCTGCGCCTCACCTCATTTGCATGCCTTGCACTATATAAATGTGACATGGGGCTGCAGAGGCCATAGTCTGGTATTGCAGTCTATTGTGGTGGGTTGCATGCTGTTTGGAAGTGTGGACTGTGGTGTGTGGGAGATGCATGGGACTGCACATTGAAAGGTAACACCTGTCATTCCCACAGGCTCTATAATGACCGAATGTGAGGAAGTGGAGGAACAGGGATGTTGGAGGAAGAGGAGGCCCAACTTCACACAAGCGGAAACAGATGCCCTGTTTGAGGCATACCTCAACAGGGAACCACTGCTCAGCAGACAGCAGGGAACACCACAGGCCCGTGCTGTGCATAGGGTGAGGTTGCGCATGCCGTGAACCAGCATGGCAGCCACCAGCAGTCCATGCAGAAATGTAAAAAGAAGGTCGGCATGGACAGGAGGAGAATTAATGACAAGGTGGCTGCCATCAGGGCAGCACATGCTGCAACGAGTGGTGGGCGGCCGGATGTGCCACGCCTGACACCACAGGAGGAGTGGGTGGCCAGCAGCATTAGGTGTTGTGCCATAGAGGGCATTCCAGGTGGTGGCTTCCAGACAGGTGGCAGCCCATCACTGAATGGTAGGTTCTGTGCTGCCACTGTGTGGGAGGCGGGGGAATGCCACAGGGTAGGGCACAGACATTAACGCTACTGTGTTCCCTTACAGCTCCTGAGCGTCTACATGGGTCAGCAGTGGTGGGTATGTCCACCGTGGGTGAGGCCCTGGGCACGGAGGAGTGCCCATCCACCTCCACAGGTGTCTGAGACTCAGTACCACCGCATACCTGCCTGTCTGTCTGGACTGAAGATGGTGGTGCTGGTGCGGACGAGGCCCTGCCTGTGACCCAGCGTGACAGCGGCCATGGACTCCAGCATGCTGGGACACAGACTGGTGCCGGATCAGGCACCAATGATGATGGATCACACATCCCAGACAGTAATACATGTGGGACGCAGGATGGTCCCACAGCAGGGAACGGCATGGGCGTAGCCATGGGTGGTGCCGCCATGGAGGCCTGCATGACATCACAGTCCCAGCCTGTGTCTCTATGCCCCAGTGGGGCAGCACTGGTGTGTGTCCAAGCTGGTGGGGCTGTTGTGGCTGCTGCGGTGGCACCGGTGAGCCCTGGCGATCGGCGGCCGGAGGGGCAGTGCCAGCAGTTGGAAAATGGGGACGGGAGACAGTGTCGGGGGGGCGGCGTCAGTGCACCGCGTGTGGACGTGCCCAGGCATGGCTCTGGTGTGCAGCGCCCAACTTCAAGGGGTGCTGCCCAGCATGGCCACGAACACCATGAAGGACAGCATGCCAATCAGGTGGATGACCTCTTAGATGAGCACACCCACATACTCCAGGATTCAGTGGCTCAGCAGTTGCGGCTTGTGACAGCAGTGGATACACTCAATACGGTTCTGGGCCAGGCAGAGGAGTGGTGCAGCAGGGACAATGGTCTGCTCCTGGCAGGGATGGACTGGCTACAGGAGTATGTGGCCGCTGCCATTGACAGGCAGACACATGCATTCACAGCTGTCATGGCCACAATGGGCACCCAGTTAATTGCCCACGCGCCACAGACACCGCACAGTGCCATGTCCACCTGCCATTCCCGGCATCGTGCGACACCTTCCATGTCGACACCAGGTTCAGCTGTGGGCATACCGGGCACACCAGGTGCAGGCATGTTCGGTGAGCTGCAGACCCCTGCGCGAACACGGTCGCGTTCCCACAGCGTCAACCCTGGGGGAACATCTGTGCCACTCCATGAGGCCAATGGTCAGCCTGGCACGGCTGGCAGGTCTTGGCGGGGCCGCCCACGCATCCGTGGCAGCCGTGGCACTGTACCGCGTAACTGACCTGTCTCCCACCATGGCCACTGTCTGCCGCTGCCCTGTGTGCAGTGTGTTGTGCACCATAAGATGCACGGGTGGGGTACCCGGCCCTTCACACACACAGTCCATATGCACACCCTCCCGGCGGCTGGCCACTGTGGTGTGTGCATGATGATGCCTGCGTTGCACTGTCCGCCAGTATGCAATGGTGCCCAGCATCTGAGACGTACAGTGACGGCCACTGGGCGTTACTGTGTGTGTGGCTAGGGGTTGCAGTTGTGGTCGGCGTGCCTTCTACCCCTTGTGCATGTCTTGTGGTGTGTGTATGTGTGTGTGCGTGTGTGCACGTGTCGTGTTTGGCCACGCCCATCCCTGATGGCGTGTGTGGATCCATGCTCAGTCCCATTTACTTGCTGCCATCCACCCCTGGGGTTCGTCCATGCCTGTCTGTGGGTTGTGCCCTTGCCATTGATGGTTGCACATGGCCCCGTGACCTACCTGTGTTGGCAGAAATGCTCCTCTGTGATGGTGTCCCTGTGCAGTTGAACCATCCTGAACAGGCGGGGGTCCCTTCACCCAGGCGGTGGCTGCCCATCATCGTCTGGACCGGTGTCCTCATCGTCCCCATCGCTGTCCCCCTCTTCGACCTCTACGGCTATCCCACAGTCGTTGGCCATGTTGTGCAGGATGCAACAGACCAGGAATAGCCTGCAGGCCTTCGAGGGGCTGTACTGTAGGGCACCACCAGATGTGTCCCGGCACTGGAAATGTGACTTCAGCGTCCCGAACACCCGCTCGATGATATTACATGTGGTGGCATGTGCCTCATTGTACCGTTGCTGCGATGGGGTCGAGGGGTGCCGGTATGGTGTGAGCAGCCAGGGATGGAGTGGGTATCCACTGTCACCTGTGTATAGAGGGTGTACATTAGTATGGTGGTCTGCATTGCTCTGCCATGGGCCATCAAGGCCGGTACCCATGGCACCTCTGACTATGCCTCCCCCCCACAGCTGCCCATGTCATCCTGCGTGTTGTGCATACTCACCCACTAGGTGGCCAGTGGGGCTGTCCCCACTCTCGAACCTGTGGCACAGTGCAGACTGGTGCCAGATGAAGGCATCATGTGCTCCCCCAGGGTGTGTGGCACAGACATTGGTTATGCACCCCCTGGCATCGCATACCACCTGGCAGTTGATGCTGGAGTATCCCTTGCGGTTCTTGTAGGCTACGCCATCCGGGCCAGGTGGTGTGCAGATGGCCACATGGGTGCAGTTAATGGCCCCGAGCACGCCAGGCATATGTGCTACCTTGTGGAACTGTTGTATGTGTGCTGTGCACTCTGCCTGTGTGCTGGGGAAGTGGATGTACTCCACAGCATGTGGCAGCAGTGCGCTGAGGAATTGTGTGAGTAGGCGTGATGCAGCCGACTGGGTTATGCCTGTTGTGTCCCCTTTTGGCCTCTGGAAGGTGCCCATGGTGAGCAGGCACATGACAGCTGTCACCTTAGTCACCACTGACAGAGCATGGCTCCGTCATGTGGGTGCCTGCATCTCATCACTGCACAGCTCAAACAGCTGCCTCAGGATCGCCCAGTTCAGGCGGTACCGGCCCACAATCTCTGTATCAGTATCCTGCTCGAAGGTGATGCAGGCTCAGTACTGCCTGTTGGGGGCATACCGGAGACAGACCCTTCCACAGCTGCGCCCCCCCCGCTGCCTGCCTTCTCACACCCCTCATTACTGCCTCCATCTGTATGGTGGCACTGGCCATGTTCCTGGCTGTTGTTCCCCCCCCTGGCAGATGTTGTCCCGTTCCCCCGCTGTCCTATGTGCTGCTCCCCCTGCACCGGGTACACCTCCGGCCTTCTGCTGTCCTGCCTCCTGCCATTACCCTGACTGCTCTGCAGCACTGCCGTCTGTCCTGCACACTGTCACTGGCTCTCCGCTCCAGTCCTGTGTGGCACAGGTGTACCCAGTCCTGCTCCTTCTTTGTCCCTCACTCTGCTTCTCTCTCAGCTCTTGCTGCCAGTTCGCTCCCACCTCTGGCCTTCCCGTAGTGTTCTTGCGCCTCTCTCTTGTTCCTTTTTATTTTGGCTCATTTCTGCTTTTGCACAACTTCTGCTAGCTCCCCTATTGCGCATGGCGCATGTTGTTGAATATCGCACTGCATCATTTATTCATGGTTCCTCCCCCTACGGTTGCGCATGCATTCATTACCATTGCACTCTTGCGCATTGCAACTTGAGTGGCGCAGCTGCCTCCCGCTGAATATCGCACTTGCGCTGGTACATCTCTGTTGTGCATGGTGCAACCTTTTTGAATATCTGGCCCAGTGTGAAAATATGACCCACTAATCAGTATCATATTTTTGTATTTTATTAGAGAAACAAAACCAATAAACACACACCAGATTACTGTCTGGTTTATAAATATGCTGATGTTTTGTTACTGATCTGCCACTTTATCAGGGCATGTTCACATATTTATACACAAAATAAAGAATATATTCATATATACGACGCATGGGATAGACATAAAGGTATCCTAGCAATAGGCAGGAAATGATAAATCATGGGTCACTTAGGATCCTTGGTTTTGCAACAGATAGGTAAATGGGCAGACTGGATGGGCCACACAGTCCTTATCTGCCGTCAATTTCTATGTTTCTATACACAAAATGTTAAACAAGCTGTATTAATAAATCCATAAACTCACAACGTTAGGGATCTTTTCTGTTTCAATTTATTATTTAAGTAAAAATGCAGCTATCATCCAGCTCTAATTCTTTCTCTGGCATATTAGTTCCGGTTAGAACAGTCAGTGAATAAACTGGGTCCGTCAAAGTTACCGACCTGTGCCCTCAAGCATTTCACTTTTGTTTGTGAATTTGGAAAGAAGGAGAAACATTGTTTATAAAGCCAGGTTTTCTAATATGCTGTTTTAAAATTGTGGCTTTGTAGACTAAGGCCCAGATATTCAAAAAGGGTTGCGCATGCGCAAGTCCTACATTGCGCCATTCTGCGATATTCAGCAGGAGGCAGTTACGCCACTGACAACAGGTTGCGCAGCAGCACAATGCAAATGAATGCATGCTCAACAGGAGGGGGAGGAAACATGCATAAACTGCGCAACCCGATATTCAGTTGGGTTGTGCAGAGTTGTGCACGCGCAACCCCCAACCTGTGCCTGCACAACCTTGAGCCAAAAAAAAAAGGATCAAGTTGAGGGCCACCCACAGGTGAGCTGCTGTGTTGCAGGGCGCAACACAGCAGCTGCCACCCCTGGCTGGCCCCCAACTCAGTCCCTGTGCCCCCACCAGCCCGATCGCGGGCAGAACATGAAAAACAACCCCGCCCACACATCTCCCAATGCCCGATCGCGGGCAGAAAATGACTATGAACCCCACACATCTCCCAATGCCCGGTCGTGGGCAGAAGTAACATGAACCCCCACACACACACATCTCCCAATGCCAGTCAGCGGGCGAAATATGAACCCCCCCACACACACACATCTCCCAATGCCCGATCGCGGGCAGAAAATGCTATGAACCCCCACACACACACATCTCCCAATGCCCGATCAGGGCAGAAAGTAACATGAACCCCCACACACACACATCTCCCAATGCCCGATCAAGGGCAGAAAGTAAATATGAACCCCACACACATCTCCCAATGCCCATCAAGGCAGAAAGTAATATGAACCCCCGCCCCACACATCTCCCGATGCCTGATCGCGGGCAGAACGTGTATCAACCCCCAGTGTCCGATCGCGGCAGAATGTAAAGACCCCCCACCAACCTGAATATCTCCCTGGTGGTCCAGTGGACGTAATGCCCGATCGCGGGCAGAATGTCAAGTGCAACCCCCCAAACATCTCCCTGGTGTCTAGTCTCCCCACCCACCCACAAGCCCCTCCACCCGCTCCCCCGGCCCGGCGGGGCAGCATCCCACCCGCCTGCCGCCCGCCGACTGACTGTCCGGTAGGGCTGCATGCCCATTGGTGCTATCTACCCTTATCATTTGATAGACCTTCAGTATTGTTCTCTCTCTCCCTTACTGAAAACTGCATCCTCCTATGGGAAAGCATTTCTTCATCAGACCAAGTCTCGTTGTTTTGAGGGGAACAGCTGGGGCAGTTAAAGTAGCACTCTTGTTACTCTGTTCCTGACTTGATGAATTAGAAACAAATTACTCACCATAGTAATGGTGTTTCTTCTAATGGGTCTAATAGTAATCCATACAAGTTTGCATCATCTCATGCCTCATATGTTGCATCAGAAACAGAACTGGAATTTGAAATAATTTTCAAACCCTGCATGTTGTTCATTCTCCCACTAGTGTTCCAACATTAGATTTGTTGCTGAAAAGCAAAGGGAGCAGTGACCACTTATCTAAACTATCCTAATATTATATACCCTAATAAATGAAGAATACCAGTGCCACTCTTTAAAAATTGTGAAACAATAACGCTTGTAACAATAAATGCTCAAGCTATTTTAAAACACAACTGATTACTTGCAGAGCCTTATTTACTAAGGTTCTAGAAAGGGAGATAGGGAAGGAATTGCAAGAATTGCTATTTGACCTATACAAGAAACATTATTATTTAATCTGCAATTGTTGAAGCTACGCGCTCGAGCAGATTCAATAGACTAAATGGCCTGTATCTGCTGGCATTTTTGTATGTTCGTATCATTACTACAGTATTTTATTTCTAACAGCAGTCTAATAGTGATGCCAAACAAGTCTGCAGAAACACTGGCAGTATCTTGGAAAGCTTGATCTAGAACCTATTTAGGAAAAAGGTTCTGCAAGTCTGCAGTTCCAAACCTGACGTCCCTTCTGTACTGGATATCCAGACAATAATGACTTGTGAAGGTGTGAACTGTAGACCAGGTAGCTGCTTTAAAGCTTTCCTGAAGGTGGATAGTCCTTGTGACTGTCACCGAGGCAGAAATAGCTCATGTAGAGTGTGCTCTTAGGCCTCTGGGAGGCTGCTTACCAGCTTTATCACAGCAGAACCAGATACAAGAGACTATCCACTGAAAGACAGTCTTCTTTGCTGCTGTTTGCCTTTGCCTACCTCGCCATAAGTGAAAAACAGCTGACTGCTGTCAGTTCTGGTGCCCTTTGTTCTGTCTAGCTAGTAGCTCAGTGCCCTTTTTATGTTAGCTTGCACGCATGTGCAAGAAACATAGTGCCACCATACGAGTTTTTGTAGGTGTGCCTCTTCCACTTCCAATGCCCTGCTCCCTTTTGCAGGCATGGCTGCACCGCACCAATGAATGTCCGAGCTGTCTATGACAGCCCTTCAGATGCAGTGGCGTACAGTTGAAAGGAAAACATTGTGGTTCGTGTAGGCAATTTGCATACTGCCATCCATCAGCAGAATGCAAATTGCCTATACGTCGATGCTCACTGCATCTGAACTGTCATAGACAGTTCACCCCCCCCCCACACACCTGCGTAGCGTCCTGGGAGCCTACCCCAGCATGTTCTGCAGTCCTGAGTCCTCCCACACTGTGGGTGGCTGCATAGGTGTTTAACTCCTGCCAGCTCCGCTGCCACCCCCAAACAACCTTCCAGCTTCCATGCTGGGAGCCCACCCCAGCATGGCAAAAGTCCCATGCTGTCTTAAAATAAAATGACCTGTAAGAAAAAATGGTCCCTCGCTGACTGTCTTGACCTCCTCCCCCCATCCATGCCCACCCACTGCACACCATGCCTCCCTACACCCCTCCTCATCCCATACTTACCTCCGGAGTCTGGCGCGACAATCTTCAGTGGACCGGGAACACGTCTGCACTCTTCAAAGCCGACCATGAACTGAGGAAATGCCGGTAAGCTGTATAATGGCATAAATAGGGTTTTTCAACTTTGATGCATATCTCAGGCATTTTTGGGAATATTTTCACCAAATTCTCAACATGGGGTTCTTGGGACCCCACCTCATGAATTCTGGCAATGTCATTTTGTTATTCGGTCCCAAAAGATGATTTTGCAGTCACTGCGTGGAACCACCTTTTGGGACCAAGTAACAAAATTACAGTACCACAGTTCATGAGGTAGGCCCCCCAAAACCCTATGTTGAAAATTTGGTGAAAAAATTCCCAAAAATGACTGTTTTACAAGCATGCGTTGCGCAGTTCCTATGCACGCTCATAACATCACAAATATTTAATATTTTTACTCCAGATTTTCAACATTGCCATTTCACCACACCTCCTTATGAGCAGTATAGCTGTCATGTTTCACACATCACACCCAAAATGTGTTTTCGAGCAAGTAGCACACAATGGCGCGGTCGGTGTGCGAAGTCAATGTTTGGAGCAGATTAAGATAATCACAGTGACACTGTTCATGAGTAGAGACCTTAAAATGGCTGTGTTGAAAATTTGGTGACAAAAGTCCTTAAACTAACTGTGTTACGAGCGTGCATTGCACAGTTTCCACGCACCGTCATAAGTTCACGAATTTGTAACATTTTCAGTCCAGATTTTCTACACTGGCATTTTTTCACACCTCCTTATGAACAGTACAGCTGTCATTTTTCACACCCTGGCTGAAATGCGTTTTCACACTTCAAGCGCAGAAATGTGTGGTCGCTGTGGGAAATCAGTGTTCGGGACACATTATGAAAATCACAGTGACACTGTTCATGAGCAGAGGTCCCAAAACGCCTGTGATGACAATCTGCTGTAAACAATCCCTAAACTAATTATATTACGTGTGTGCGTTGCGCAGTTTCTACGCACACTCGTGACTTCGCCAGTTTTTTTTATATTTTCACTCCAGATTTTCAACATTGACATTTTTTGCACCTCCTCATGAACAGTACAGCTGTCATTTTTCACATCCTGTTCGGAATGTGTTTTTGCACCTGTGCTGCCAAGTGGCGTAGTCGCTGTGCAAAATCAGCTTTCGCTAACAAACTGATATTGCCACTGTTCATGAGGTGGGGTCACAAAACCCATGTTGAAAAATTGGAGTGAAAATACCAATGAAAGCCTGCACCGTTGGTGTTTCCAGCCATAATGCCCCACCCTGTAGAGACTGACAGGCATCAGGGGTGTGACTTGGGATTGTCGCCTGTAATGCTCATACCATTCAACCCCCACCCACACCCTGCAGCCAGTGACAGGCATCGAGGTGTGCCTTGGACTCTTCGACCCCAAAGTTCACCCCATTCTCCTATACTGCACCCATCTCATCATATTTCCTTATGGAATGGGGTGAGCATAAGGCCCAAAGACCCCAAGGCACACCGTGACACTTGGTGTCTGCAGGGTAGGGTGTGTTGTGAAATGGCATGGCCGTTATGCCTTATGACCCAAAGGCACACCCCAATGCCTGTCAGTCTCTGCAGGGTGATGGTGGGGTTGGCCTCAGTTCAATACTGCACTGCCATTCCTATTATGCAGCTCTCTAACTCCTACACTACCAATGCCAATGCCAGCAAGCAAACATGTGGCATTGACAAATGCTTGTTATATCCAGGCATGAAGCTTCTGCTTACCTGTGTTTGAGTGATTTAAGAAAAGCACAGGAAGGGTACCTGACTGACTTAGGTATAATTCTGACACCACCTTAGCAATTTTCTCAGCATTACTTTATGTGAGATCATGTAGTCAGGCTCTGTACAGAAGGCTTTCAGTTCACTGAACTTCCTGGCAGAAGTCACTGCTATCAGGAACACAGTTTTCCATGTTACATACTTGAGAAGTGCTGAGGCCATTGGCTTGAAAGGAGGCTCCTCCAATTGGGCAAGGCATATGTTCAAATCCCAGAGGAAATGGACTCTGTCACTGGTGGATGCAATTTAGGTCCTTGAGAAATCTTTTGAACACAAGCTGTGAAGCAAGTAGTTTTTCCTTTTCTGCTGATTTATTAGCTGAGACAGCTGCCAAATACACCTTCAGGGTGGAGGACCTGAGTCTGACAGACTGCAAGTGCACCAGATAATTCAGAACCACAAACAAGTCTGTATTTAATGGTGACACTTCATGCAAAGCATACCAGAGTAAAGAACGTTTCCATTTTTTTTTTAAGTCATGAAGGTTTTTATTGTTTCCAGACTCATAAAAATCAAATACAGGGGTGCCAGAGAGCCAGCTTCTGGAGTGGATGCTTTTAGAAGAGCTCCTGTACAGCAACAGCAATATTTTGTACAAAGATCGATTTTAACACAAGCCACAGCAATAAAAGTTCCACCTTTCATCTCCTGAGTGCCTAAGGAATTGGTGGATACCAAATATCGCTATGGGGTGACAGAAGAACCGGCTACCTGGACCGCAGAAACTTAATGCTCCATAGCCTCTCTCAGAAGGAGGAAATGGTGGCCTAGCTGGGAGTACTCGGCCTGCTTCTACTTCGACTCCACCATGGCAAGCAATCCTGGAATCAGTTAAATCTATGGATGCCAAGATAGAGAAAACTAACAAAATTGGAGATGCATGATGCGGCACTGATTGAGCTGTGATCTACAGTGGTGGAGTCCGATAAGAGAAGCCTTACCACCCAAGCAACAGTTTTGGCCATCACAAAAGAAAACATGGCCATGAGGAACTGCTTGGAGAGTTTAGAAAATGAACTCCGCTCAGGAAATTTGCGCCTAGTGAGTGTTCTGGAAGGTGTGGAGGGCACAAATTTGCTGCTATTTCTAAAAGACTGGCTGGCTGCATCTTTAGATGTCCCAGAGGAGATTGACTGGGAGCAACTACGGAGGGCCTATCAAGTAAACCCACATGTTCGACCCACCACTACTGAGATGCCCAGAAGCATCATCCTCCAAACATCAGGTCAAGAAACTAGGGACTTGCTGCCATCATCTGCAAGGGTTGCCTACCCAATTGTGGTTCAAAACAAGGATGTTAGAATTCTTCCAGATCTCTCTTACCAGACCAAGTCACGCCGTAAACAGTTCAATGCAGTTCGGTAGCGGCTCCGATCCTTGGACATCGTCTATTCCTTCCTCTTGCCCACTAGGCTATGTGACACCTACAGGGGGAATTGTGGCAGTTTGCTGTCCTCAACGATGCGGGTCAGTGGATAAAGTGAGCAAAAGCAGAATTTGCAGCCCAATCTAGACCTCACTATGAAGATGCGCAGTTGGAAGACGAGGAGAGCTGAGGAATTGCTTCTGCAGAAACCGCAAGTTGAAAATTAAAGCTACCGACTCTTCTATATAGTTAAGGGTGTGGAAAGTGTCAACAACTCACTTTTGGATAATTTAGGGGAAGGCTGGCAGTATCTATTCTAGGGTTTTGTTTTCTATATAAAGAAGGGCCAAATCCTGATTTCTGAATTTTGGGACACTAATGACTTTTACTCTCTGGCCCAGAATAAATGCTTAAAGAGCAATTTACTTGTTCTAGATACATGCCAGCATAATATGTACAGTTGAGGGACTAGGATGAGAAAGGTCTCTATTATAAATATCTGGCAGTTCACACCTATGTGAGAGTGTTGAAGTTTAGTTGCTGTGTTTTAAGAGGCACTGATAAAACCATATTTTCCCCATTTGTTTGGTTTCAATATAGAGTATATTGCACTCTGTTGAGTGCATTTAAAAGTTCTGTGCTTCCCCCTAAAAGGACATTACTCTTGCCATTGAAGCGGCTGGCAATGCTTGGACTATCTCATGGACAATTCTTTTTTATTTTTCAGAATCCCCCCACTTCTTACTGTACCAGATTGCAGGACATTGTTTTAATTTACTTACTCCCTAAATCCTGTCTGGGTTCATAACCTACGATGTTTATGTAGTGCCTGCATGAGAAATGTATAACCTGCATTGCTATTTTCAAATGGCAATAAACAGAAAGAACAAAAAAAAAAAGAATCAAATACAGAGCAATAAAAACCCTCAACAACAACTATCCAAAAGGTTATGAAGATCAATAGTACAAGAAGTTGGACAAGTATACAAACTTCTTAGGCTAAAAGATAAAATTGGAGAAATGAGAGGTGTAAGCACAAAGGTAACACAATCAGCACCCTATAAAAGTATCCCTCTGTTGATTAACAAGAGTATTATCAAACTACTGTGCCAACACGTCATCGAGTATAGTTCTTAACCAACAAACCTGCTGTTTGATATAAAAGGAGGGACAGATATGCCTCCCAAGATAAACAAGAAGCAATCAACCCAACAAATATACAAGTCATAACAAGAACAAAAAAATGCTGATAAACTCGCGCAACCCTGCCCCCAGCACCGAACAGAGTAACACTCTAAGGTCACGTCGATGGCCGCTTAAAGCCCAACAGAGGTAGGATAGAAACACCTGGCCGTATCACCTACATAAAACTTTTCCATTTTGAGGAATATTTTTTCCTTGTAGCTGGTTTTCTGCCCAATTGTAGAACCTTCACTACCTGGTTGGAGAGGTTCATGCCAGAATAGCTCTTCAAGAAGCAAGTCTTCAGGCACAGTGTTCTGAGATCTGGATGAGTCAACTTGCCCTGTGACAGGGTCAACAGATTGTATCTCAGATAGATAGTAGAATGACTGGATTTGTGTGCAACAGGGACAGCAGCAGAGAGTACCAGGCCTGTCTGGCCCAGTCTGGATCATTGTTGCTGACTCCCTACAAAACTTCAGAATTACTCTCTGTATTAGAAGAAATGAAGGGAAGCATACCGCAATTTTTCCATTTAAGGACAGGGAGAGTGCCTCCTCTGGGACAGTCCTTCTAGAGGGTGGTCTGCAACAAAACTTGGGGTAACTTTCTGCCCTTCCCATCAGGTTAACAAACCCATCTCTGAAACACGCCCTCTTTTGAATTCTGTGTTCAGCACTTGCTAATCTAGTGACAGTGAATGATCCCCCTGATTCATCCTGCTTAGGGAATCTGCCAGGAAATTCTCTTTTCCTGGCAGGTTCACTGCAGTTATCTTGACATCCAAGTAGTATGCCAGGTTTCATCTCTAAATTGCTGCTGTGCAAAGCTTTGTGGATCTGATACCTCTCTTCTTGTTTATGTAGTACATTGTTGTTGTATTGTCCATCTTAAATTTGGACTGTTTGACCTTGTAGCAGGGAGGAAAAAGACTGCATTCACAGCAGCACTGCTTGGAACTCTTGCAGATTTAAGTGCTTCATGAGTTCCTGTGTGCTCCAGACACCACTTACTCTTCTGTCCTCTAGATGTCCTTCCCATCCCAGTAGTGAGGCATCTGTTGTGAGGACCTTTGTAGGAGACAGCTGGAGGAAGGGGATGTCCTTTTGAGGTTGTCCATGTCTGAGAATCTGTTCTCTGGTGCCAGTACCTTCTTAGATGGGACTGCATATCTCTCATTTGCAGTCATGTCCATGGAAACACTACTGTTGCTGAAGCCATGTAGTCTAGGAGTTGCAGAAATTCCTAATTCCTAGTTAGTCTTTTTGTGGTCTGTCAGGAATTTGCACACACAATGAGGGTATTTGTCCTGTTGACAGTGGTCAGTTCTGCCCCTATGAACTCCAGTATCCAGCTATGTTCTAGGTGTGATTTTTGCAGGTTTAGGAGGAATCCCAGCTTTTCCAGTGTACTCCTTGCTGCAGCTATGGCGTGTACTGTCTCCTTTGTTTTCCCTTATGAACCAGTTGTCTAAGCAGGGTGAAAACCATCACACCTTTACTTCACAGATATGTTAATATTATTGCTAGGCACTTTGTGAACACCCTTGGTGCTGATGTTAGGCTGAAAGGCAGGCTCAGAACAGGTAACTGGCCAGTGCCCAGCCTGAACCTCAGATATTTTCTTTGGGTCTTATCGGGACATGGAAGTAGACATCTTTCAGATACAAAGACCCCAGTTATTATCTTTGTAAGGGTATCCAGTGAGTATAGCAAATCAATATGGGCACCCTGTCAAAATGGCGACTCATATTGGGCAATATACTTATGCGCTACCCTGCAAGAGTGGTGACCCTAAGTGAAGGCGAGGGTAGGGAACGGGGACCGGAAGAAGGGACAGCGAGGGGAAGGGGAAGGACAGGGAAGGGGTATGTAGGGGGCTGGTATGCCTGCTGCTGCGGAGCTAGCCATGTGGTGTGGTGGTGAGGGTGGCTAGCTCTAGTGGAGCAGGTACCGGATTCAGGGCTGGGGACTGGCACAAAATATTTGCCACTTCCTGTGACTTCTGACTTTATTTTTCTGTGGCAACCAGAGTGTCGCCCCCCCCTCCATGACATGCACCCCCTTGGAGTTAGTAATCTAAATTCAGGGGAGGTGGGGGCACGAGCAGGTACCACCCCCTGCAAAAACACTTTTTAGGTTGCCAGATGTTGGGTTGCTGCAATGTGTATAACGCCAATTTGCTTTTCAGCAATATACACTCGCCATAATAGCGATCACTATTATGACATGGAACCATGAGTAAGCGATTACTGTTCCCAGGGTCATCATCTTGAACTTTACTTTCTCTTGAGATGCCTGTTTAGGAACCTTGAGTCCAGAATGGGTCAACATATCTCATTTTTCCTTTGGGTAAGGAAGTATACTGAAAATAGTAATTTCCCCCACTGAGAGAAGGGGGAGTTTTCCACTACTTTGAGCTGAAGCAGTTTTTGTGCTTTCAGCTCCCGCTGGAGTTTTTGCTCCTGATTGTGAGCTGGGAAGACCCTTGGTCTGTTTAACCTTGGGAATTTTATGAACTGAAAGGGCAAACCCTGGCCCACTATTTCCATGATCCACTTGTCTGTGGTAATATTTTGAAACTCCTTGAAGTAGTGGGCTAGGCTCCCTCTGACTGGCAATGAGCCTATGGCAACACAACCTGGACAAAAATCTCAGGAGTTCGTCTTTGCCCGTGGCTGGAGTGCTGGTGCTGGCCTCTGCCCGTGCTTCTCTGCACTGGATAACCATACAGTTAAGTCAGACATGGCCAGCTATTTCCTGAAATTTCTGTGATATCTCTAGAAAAATTCCCTGCCTGCCTGCAACACCACTGTGGGCCACCAGACAGAATCTCTAGATACATCGCAAAATATCTGGAAATATCTGAATGTATCTGGGCCCAAACACTAGCCTTTGTCAGGAGCGTTGAACAGGACTTTTATTTTTAAACCCTTTAGGCACTGTCTTCAGTTTAGGCCTCTCATTCATGCCAATGTGACTGAGAATGCTGTAATTTAGTTAGGTCTTAAGAACAACTGTGGTTAAAACTGCTAAATAGATATGCCAAATAAAATATTGTTAACTATTTTTTAAAATATTTTCTGGTTCCCAACTGGTAGGCAGGAACCCCACTAAAAGAATAGTTACTTACCATAACAGTAGATCTTTAAGAGACTCTCCTCCATTGAGCCATATTGTGGAACTGTAAGCTGTCAGAGTCAGGACCACCCATAAACCTTTGGTAGCTGGGACCATCCTTGCTTACGTGCATCATCCCCATTTTTTTTCTACAGAGGTTTTTATCCTCCAGAGCCCTGGCACGTGGCTTCGACCCTCCCAACGGAGGGACTCTCTCTCCGGTCCCACTGCTCCTGCACTTGCCAATCCCCAGGAGTTCCCCCGCAGAATGCCCCACGTGGCGGGGCCAGGAAGGAGGTTGTTGGCTTCTCCTCCCCCCTCCTGGAGACCCAATCCAGAATTCATGGATGGTCCTTGGCAGTGGCAGACCATCATCAAGCCTGCCAAGCTCATTTTCCTCTGTCCCCCCTCCCCAATCGAAGTGAAGAGGTCTGATCGAGCCTCCCAACCCATACTGCCTTCCAGCCACTGCCAGAGGGCAGTCAATGAGTGAGATGACAAGTCTTCTCTCCCCCCCTGCCGACCCCCAGCAGCCTGGGATCATTACCGAACCCGGGTCACCAGCGTGGTGTGAGGTTTAGCGACGAACGCCTCAACCTCCAGTGCCACCAGGCCGGCTATCATCCCCACTTTTATAATGTGTGTCCCCATCATGATTCAGTTCCCCGCTGAGACAAGCTCAGAGGATCATCAGACTGCCAGGAACCAAACCAACCAGAACCAAACTAGGCACATACGAGAGGATATGCAGCCTGAGTATTATTAATCCCTAATTGGGCAAAGGAAGGGGAACTGCCGTGTGACAGCAGGCAGGACATCTAGAATACCACCTGAGATAAAAAGAGGGAAGGTGGGTGGATGAGCTGTGGCTTAATGGACATTCTTTTTAAAATCTATTAACGGTAAGTAACTATTCTATCTTCTTCAAAGACATCTCCCTCCATTGAGTCCCACCATGGAGGGGTTCCCAAGTAGTACAATGGCACTGAGGTAGGCAGGTAGGATCAAATCACCCTATGACAGGGGACCTTGCAAAACAATAAGGCCAAATCTGGCACATCTATGAGCGATGATGTCCAGACAGTAGTGTTAAGTAAATGTGTGAACAGCACTCAAGTAGCAGCAGCACAGATGTCTGCAGCAGACACATTGTGAAAACAAGTCAAAGAAATGATCATGTGGGTGGTGTGTGCGTGAACAGAAAGTAATGCAGCAAGCTAACCATTTGGAAGGCCTTGCTTAGAAATACGGTAGCCCACCATGCTGGGGGTGAAAGACAAAGCGTTGAGAGGATTTCCTACAATCCTTACTGTGGTCAAAGTACTAACAGGTACCAACGCAGCATCCTGTGGACATTCAGTGTGTGGATGACATTCCCCACTATCTGTGGGAGTCAAGAAGTAAACTGGAAGTCAGTAGTCTGATTCAGCATGTGATCAGATCATAACTGGCAGAAAATGGGGACTGGTCCTTAAGGTGACCCGATCTTGTGGAAAAAAATATAAGGGAGTTCTGCAACCAGAGCCTGCAATTCAGAAATTCTTCTTGCAGAAGTTAAGGTTACCAGGAACAGCCTCTTCCAAAAGAGGAAGTGCAGCTCACACGTAGCAGCCGATTCAAAAAGAGGCACTATAAGGATCTCCAGAACCATATTAAGGTCTCACACTGGCACGTCTCAGAGCGCGGGGTGCAGAAGCAGAATCACTCTAAGGAACCTGCAGGAAACCTCAAGTCGGGCAACTATTTTACTATCAGGGAGGGCAATGAAAGGCTGAAACCACAGCTAAATGCACCTTCACTGAGGAGTACTAGAGGCCTGTGTCTGTAAGGGACAAGAGATAGTCCAGGACAAGACTGACAGAACAGGTAAAAGGTTTCATCTAATGAGCAGTACAGCAGATCATGAAACATTTTCATTTCTGGGAGTAGGTGCATCGAGTAGAAGGCTTATGAGCCACCAATAGACTCCAAAGCAGGAGAGTTCTTGCTCCTCAGGAACCAGGCATTGAAGAACAGGGATTGAAGACCTGGGTGTTAGGGACAGCCCTGCTTCTGTAACAGAAGCCCTGCTTTTAGAGGGAGTGGGACAGGAGGCTCCACTGCTAAATGCTGAAGCAGGGCTACCCAGATTTGTTTGAACCAAACTGGGCCGCCAGAATGAAGGTAGCTGGCTCTGCCTTTAGGTTGACCAGAACCCTCTGGATCAGAGGGAATGGGGGAAAGGCATATATGAACTTCCCTTTCCAGGAGAGGGACATTGTGCCTCACCAAATAACTCCAGGCCCTGGAGTGAGCAGTCAGAAATGTGGCAGTTTTATTTTGTATAGTGATGCAAAAAGGTTGATATCCAGACGATTTCACTTTTCAAAGGGGTTGTCCACAACAGAATTCACTCGTGGGACAGCCCCTGGGATCTGCTGAGGTAATCCTCTGGGATGCTGAGGGTGCTGGGCAGAAACATGGCAGTAAGAAACAAATAGTGCTCTACCACCAGATGCCAGACCCTTGTGGCTTCCCTGCAAAGAGGATAAGAATGAACCCTGCCTTGCTGGTTGATGTAGTACATCACTGAAATGTTGTGCGTACAAATCAACACAGGTTCACCCTGGAAAAGGACAGCAAAGGCCTGTAATCCAAGAAAACAGCCCTCATATCCAGAGTAGTGCTATGGAGAACACGGTCTAAGGGGACTATTGGTTCCATACTCAAAACAGGCCAAGATGGTCACCCCATCCAGAGCCCAAGGCATCCGTTGTCAGCACTACGAGTGGCGAGGGATGAAGGAATGGTGACCCCGTCTTCAGAATGGAGCAGTCCAACCACCAGAGAAGAGACTGAAGTGGAGGAGGAGTCACCTGTATGAGACACTCCAGATTATCCCAGTGTTGAGCCCACTGGATACAAAGGACCCACTGTGGAATCTTCAAATGCAGCTGAGCCAGCGGGACAATCAGTACTGCAGCAGCCATCAGGTCTGCTGTAGTGGCACCTGGTAAAGACGTAATTACTGGATGAAACTAAGTGTGCCTGGGTGACCAATGCCATTGCACGGTCTGATGAAAGAAATGCCCTGTGTCCAGAACAGCTCCTAAATATTGGAGCATCTGGCATGTGGTGATTACTGACTTCAGCTTATTCATCAGAATGCCTAGGTGCTCAAACAGCTGTCAGGTATGGAAAAGTGTGTGAATGATTGCCATCTGTGATGGGGTTTTCAGCAGCTAATCATCGAGTAATGAGAAAACATATAGCTCTTCCCTGTGGCAGACATTGCAATCGCTGCAAAGCATTTGGTAAAGACACATGGTGCTCATGACAAACCAAAGAGCAATACATGAACCTGATAGTGAGAGCCCTGAATCACTGCAAGTATTGTCTGTGACATATAGGGATTCTGATATGAAGGGTAGCATCCATCGTACCTATGGTGCACAGTCAATCCCCTTGTAGCAACACGAACACCTAAGACTGGAAGGAGGCCATTTGGAACCTCTTGTATTCAATTAACAGGTTGAGACCTCAAAAGTCTAGAATGGGGCATACATCCCTTGTCCATTTGGGTACTAGAAAGTATTGGCAATAATATTGCCGGTTCAGTTCTGCAATAGACTGTTCTATGGCCCTTTTGCGGAGGAGGGCTTGAACTTTCTCCAGCAAAAAGGTGAGATGTCCTGGAGGGTATCTGTTGAGTATGAGAGGATGTATCGAAGGGACAGAGAAGAGTTCTATGATGTGTCCTCTCTGAACCACCTTTAGTACCCAGGCATCTGTTGTGATCTCCCTTCACTTTGGAAGGTAGAGGGAGATGCAGCCCCCCACTAAGATCCCCTTGTCTGCAGTGGCGGGGGGAGGTAGAAGGGAATCAGAAGGCTCTGGAGGTGGCCCAAGCACCACCAAAACTCGCACCTTTGGTGACCCTGGCATGGGCACCAGAAGGCAAAGAAGCCTAAATGGCATCAGGGGCCCAATGGGACCCACAACCAGGATCTCTGGAGTAACCTCTACTGAACCAGGCATAAAGACTATAAAAGGAACTCCTCTCATGACTCTGAGGCTTTGGATTTAACATATGGAGGGAACAGTGAGTCATTTCAGAAGTCTGCAGTTCCTGTAGAACAGACTCAACATCGGTACCAAAAAGCTGTTTACCTCAAAAGGAAGCATTAAGGACTGAACACTGTACAACTGCTGCTAAGCCAGCCACCCACAGTCACAAGTGCCAGTGAAGGCAAATGCCAGAAGCAGCCGCATGAGTCGAAGCATCAGGTGTATTGTAAGCTGAGTTTAATAGGTGTTTTCCTGCTTCCAAACCATGGGCAACAGTCTACTAGACTTCAGTTTTGGCTGGCCCGTCAGGTATCTTGTCAGCCATGGTAGCCATTGACTTCCGCAGCTTATTCTGAAATCACACAAGCCTGATAGAAGTTAAGATACAAAGGGATACAGACGCATAGGTCCTCTTGCCCATCACATCCAGTTTCTGGGATTCACTAAAAAATACCACCAACGGCTTAATCTGGTTCAAATTCAGTTGCTTACCATCTGTATCCCCCCTTCCCCCCCAGTCGCCCCTGAAAACGGGACTTCTAGGCCCAGTGGGCTTACCAGGTCAACAAAATTCAACAAAACACAGAAGGTAATTGTAAATGGAGTCCACTCTGAAGAAAGGGAGGTTACTAGTGGGGTACCGCAGGGTTCAGTATTGGGTCCAGTCCTTTTTAATGTCTTCATCAGTGACATTGCAGAGGGACTGGAAGGAAAAGTATGCCTTTTTGCAGATGACACAAAGATCTGCAACAGGGTTGATACACAAGGAGGCGTGGAAAGGATGAAAAGGGACTTGGCAAGGTTGGAGGAATGGTCAGAAGTATGGCAGCTAGGATTCAATGCAAAGGAAGTGCAAAATAATGCACCTGGGAAACAAGAACCCAGGGGAAGAATACACAATGGGTGGGGAGGTAGTAACAACAACAAAAAGGAAAGGGACCTGGGGTAATCATATCAGATGACCTTAAGGTTAGCAAGCAATGTGAGAAGGCAGTATGGAGGGCTGGGGGTATACTGGGATGTATAGGGAGAGGCATCATCAGCAGAAAACAGGAAGTTGTTATCCCTCTGTACAGACAGTTGGTGAGACCCCATCTGAAGTACTGTGTCCAGTTCTGAGACCCCATCTCCTAAGGACATAGACAGGATAGAGGCAGTCCAGAGGAGGGCAACTAAAATGGTGCAAGGTCTGCAAGAGAGGCCGTATGAGGAGAGACTAAAGGAGCTTAATATGTATACCCTTGAGGAAAGAAGGGAGAGGGGGGACATGATAGAAACTTTTAAGTACCTCAGTGGAATCAACAAAGTCCAAGAGGGTAGCATCTTTCAGAAAAAGAGACTTGCAAGAACAAGGGGACACAATTTAAAGATAGAAGGAGGCGGTTCAGGGGCAATGTGAGGAAGTATTATTTCACAGAGAGGGTAGTGGATGCATGGAACAGCCTTCCTGAGGAGGTTGTGGGGTCTAAAACTGTGGGAGAATTCAAGAATGCATGGGACAGACATAAGGCAATTCTTGTGGGGGGGTAGGAAGAAATAGGCTGTTGGTTAACTAGGATCTGCGGCCTATCCTGTAGGTAGGGAAATGGGCAGACTAGATGGGCCTAGCGGTCCTTATCTGCCGTCAAAGTCTATGTTTCTATGTAAAACAAAACAAACATTCTTTATCTGGTGGAAGAGAGCTCATATGATATGGAGTTTTAGACTGGTCATGAGCAGCCATTATTGTCACTAAGTCCATCTCAGGCTGCAAAGCATAATAAGGCTTTGCAGATGGGGCAGGATATTGCTTATCTACCTTCCAAGGTACAGCAGGCAGGGCCCTGGGCCTGTGCCAAGCAGTCATGATGGCATCCTCTAATGCTGAATGAATTAGAGGAACAATAACACTAGGGAAGAAAGGGACCTCCAAGAACTCAAGAGTTGCTTCTTGGATAGCTCCTCCTCCTCTTCTTTAGCTGTGAGGTTTAAAGTGGGCATGGCCAGACTGAGGAAAGTCTGAAAAGAGGCATCCTCAGGAGTCTGAGGAGTGTGTGATACACTATTCATGAGGACAAAGTAGAGCTGGAGCCCACCACATCAGGGTGGGTGGGGGGGGGTTGCCCATCCTCCTTCTCCTCATATTCTTCCTCCATCAGATCTGGATTATATTCCAGTTCCTCCTATTTGTCAATAGCGGTTGGCAGCAGTTTAACAGGAGTGGAACCTGTGGGGCGGAGCCAAAGTCGATGATGAAAGCATCGATGGAGGAAGCCCAAGGACTGGCTGAGGTACACGGGGCATCGATGAGGAGAACGATGGGCCTCCAGACAGCACCGATAGGGTGAGTGTCGATGGCAGAGCCTATGGCTGGAGCTGCGAAAACAATGCAGACAGTCTGAAATAGCAGCTGTGCATCGATGGCCCCCGTAGGGGTCAACAATGATGGAACTGTCTATGGCACATTGCCCAACTTCTGAATCAGCTGTGAATCCCTCGTAAGGGAAGCAGAGCCAGTGCCGCATCCTGATCATGATGCCAGGGAGACGGTCAGGGTGGGGGGAGCAGCAGAGGAACCCGAGGACTTAGCCTGGGTCCTGTCTTTCTTAGCAGACCCACCTCTGTCCTCATCACAAACAGGAGAGCTGGAATGAGCAAGAGAGGCTTCTGTTTTTTTATGCCTCTTGTCAGCATGGTGGTGCTTTTCTGCCGACTTAGTCGACTTGTCCTTCAACTTCTCCTTCTGCTGGTGATGAAATTGACCACGGGGAGTAGCAGGTGAATGACAAACTTGGAGCAGAAGAAGCAGGGGAAGCTGGTGTTGCTCTCTGTGATGCGTGCTGTTTGCCCTCCACAGCTTTGATTTTTAAGTAAGTTTCAAAGGTTTTCTGGCAATGTCGCATGGCCTGGTTTAAAGCTCTGAGAAATGGAGCAGGCCTTAATGTTGTGTGCTTAAAGGCCTTAAAGTATGTGCATCATCCTTATAAATCTTCATGGTACTGCAATGACAAAAACAGAACAATGATTCCTTTTCTTTCATCGGTGGCATGAATATTTAATTACTATTCACAACACAAAAGACAAAGCAGCAGTAGGAAATTGCTATAGTGAAATTCAATGGTGTTTTGTGCAGTGAACTGAGGCATGCGGATGGTGGGAGAAAAGAACTGAAGCCTGATTGGGCCATCCATGTTATATTAGGTGGCGATGACACATGATGACAGCCCCAGCGAGCAAACGTTTCTGGATTGTCCTGATGCCGATAGCTTACAGTTCTATGATGTGGCTCAATAGAGACAGAGGTCTTCATAGAATATCTGCCTTTTCTCCAGTTCATGGATCTGACAGGGAACAGGAGAAAACCATACATTTTAAAGGAAAACAATAGATTTCCAAAAATAACTCTGTTTTTGAGGTCTTGCAGGGCTAACTAGCTGAATTGCAATGTGTTTTACATTTTATGGAACTTACTGTTGTTGCAGTTTAATGTTTAATTCTGTGACTGTGCAGTGTGCCTGTAGTGCCGGTTGCCATGCCTCTTGTTCAGTTTCCGCTTTGCATGCAGGGGGTCATTTATCATTACTTTGTTAATGGCACCACACTGAGAGCAGATCAAATGAAGCACAAACAGAAGGACTACGAGCGTGACTAACCAAGTAAGAGGCTTCACAAACAAATAACCTAGTGACTAGATGAATGGGAAAATAAGGAAACAAAACTGCCATTAATTTTATTCACTGTTTATCCTCCTTTCACTCCTGGCTGGCCCTCCTTCTCACCAGCCCCCAGTTCCGTTACCCGGCTTCTCCCCGGATCTACCCTGCTGAGTCCCCCATGGCTTGACCACCATGGCAGGGTGACAGAGAGTCCCTTGACATGTCATTTCATAGCTCCAGATCTTTGGGAGGCACCTGGAGCATTGGTACGGGGCCTGCGGAGTGTTGGTGATCAACCTGCCTGCCAGGGTGGTTTACAACTTTCTCTGTTCCTTTTTGTGCCATGTATCCCTCCCTGTAAAGATGCCAGTGTTGGCAAGTAGCCCCTGATGTAAGCCCACATCGGCATGTTCATATGATACACAGTGCAGTGCATCACCCCTCCCAGTGTACTGCATGCCTTACCCTGCAGATGGCAGTAGTGCAGTGGGATGCAGCACCCCCAAGGAAGACAGCATCCCCTGGGATGCTCAATCTTCTTCCCTCCAGCAGCCCCCATTCCAACAACCCAGACATGCTCCCGAACCTGGGTTGCCGGTGTTGCAGCGGTAGCCTATTGCTATACTGATGGGCCAACCAAAACTGCCATTAATAAATTGTGCACAAAGAGGTTTACTGCCGTGAGAGTAAAATATATGCAGTAAGCAGCATCAAACATTGCTCACACTCTCAGCGCGGCTCTCACAGTGTCAATCTAATTAGCATAATCAGAGCTTAGTGAGAGTGGCGATGCAGCACAGCATGATGCGGTCTAGGCAACAGCGCAGTGTTTACTATTTTATAAGCCAAATAACTACATAGGAACTGGTGAAAAAAAGAAATTGAGACAAACATGATTTTTAACTTCTGGAGACAGCATTTCTTTTTTATCCATTGTTTTCCTTTAGCAATATTATGTGATACTAAGCTAAATAAGCAGAGTATCACAAAACTAATTAGTTTTACTTTAAAAACATTCTATATTTATTTAAAAAAAATAAATTTAGACACCAGGACTGGGCCAGGACTCCGGGACGTCTGTTCTCTTCAACAGAGAAAACAAATCTGACACTGGAACATCAGAAGTGTGACCAAAGTGCAGTTTGAAAATGGTTCCAAATTCCACTTCTATCCCCAGGCAACATCCGAGGCGTAAGAAGATGTAGACTTTTATGACATCACTATTAGATACCTGCAATTAGAAATACAGTTTATCTAGCAACTTTGCTGTTTTGAACCGCAAATGCTGCAGTTGTTTTGTGCATGCATACAGTAGACCTCCAGGTACATGACCCACCTCTGTGCACTTACCTCGCGATCATACTGCCTCAAATAAGGCTTGCTCTTCCATTAGAACTGTGCTGGTAAGTACTGAAACAGTATTAACTGGATGGCTATACAGTGGTCTTGAAACAATTACACCAATGTATAAAAACAACATGTGATACCAGATACATAGAGAATACTCATTGGGCACCCATACACAGCCAGCCTGGGCTGCCACAGAGGGGTTCTGATTACATCAGGCCTCAAAAGCAAAACTCGAGAGGTCCGATGTAATCAGAAGCCCAAGGTGGCAGCACATGCTGGTTGGGCACATGGCTGTCCCATCAGTATTTTTAATAGTTTATAGTTTTTCTGCTTTAGGTTTTTTTGAAGAACAAAAGTGTTTTCACAGCACTCCGTAGCAGCAGCGAACGTGCCAGCAGTTTTAGTTTAGAACTTCAACTGATTGCTGTGCGTGTACCTGTACTGTGTAAAACACCAGCTGCCATGAGGATTTCCGATCAGCTGAATGTTGTTGTACCACAGAAGGGTACAATGACGTTCCATGACCTTTGAACTGTGGTACAACTTTTAAACAAGTTTGGGAATCCATGCTGAACAAGAGCCCACTATACACTATATATAACTGTTTCTTCCTGACTTCTCTGGAATCACAGATCTGACTGTTACATGTTACTTTCCATTCACCACCCTCCCCAGTCATTTACCATTACAGTATGTACAAAGCAAACAAGTAATATGTAGTTTATTTTATCCTAAACTAATGATGCAAGGTATGACTTTGAGATAGGTACCAATAGTATTCCTGAAAAAAGATGATAAATGAAGTAAACATACTGGAATATACAAATGAAAGAACAGGACATTATGCATTATAAACTAGAGAAAATAAATATTTACTTTTATTGGGAAAAGTGCTAAAGAGGGCAGTGATGTAAACTTAGTGAAATAATGAATTATAACTGCTACATATTGTATTGTGGAAGAACACTATAATTAAAAACATTCAGTATGGAGAACATACACAAATAGCTTTATTTTGCTGTATGGTAGCTGGAAAATCAGAGGTCTGGCACATCAGGCTCTGAGAAGGGGAGCTCTTTATTTTATTTATTTCGTTTTTGTTGACCGGGTAAGTGCACTAGATAAATCCTGCCTATTTTCAGGCACGACCCGGGGGAGCGGGATACAGATGAATGCCAACTGACCTTGAACCAGATTAAGCTGTTGGTGGTATTTTTAGTGAATGAGGGAAATTTGGCCAGGGCACCGGGGAAATTCCCCTACTCTTTTTGATAAGTGCCATGGGATCTTTAACATCCACCTGAACTACCACCAATCCAGGCAGATGGGACCTTGGTTTAACGTTTCATCCGAAAGACGGCACCTCAGAAGTGCAGCACCCCTCTCATGCTGCACTACAGTGTCAGTACTGGGATATTAACCCAAGTGCCAGATGTGGGAACTGAACCCACAGCCCTCTGATCTCCCAGCCTCAGAGGCGAGTGTGCTACCTACTAAGCCACTGAGCTCTGATCAGCATTAACCCAGATTTCAATAAGATGAAATGTTTTTCTGAGGAAATATTTCCTTCTGGAAACAGAAATTAATCATCAAAAAGACTTTAGTTTACCTTGCCTCTTTAGCTTTTCTTTATTATTCCTCTTTTGTTTCCACTAGTTCCTTGTATTTGGAGATCTTCACTAATCAGCGACTTCCCAAATTAAGATTCACGTAGAAGTACTGCATCTGTAACCAAGAGCTAGGGACATCTGCTCTGTATTAGCAGTGACGCTTACAGAGTTCGTTCTATTTTCTCTTGGGTGCTCAAATTTAATTCTCACCAGGTTTCTTTTTTGTTCTTTTGGTAACTGGGAAAGGCCCACTGGGGCAAGTGCCTGTTTTCAGGGGTGACCTGGGAGCACAATGGGGAGGGTAAGTGACTTGCTCAGAATCACACAGTATTCAAGTGGAGGCTGTGGGAATCAAATCCAGGTCTGCAGCGTGTACCAAGCTCATTGACCGCTCATTGCTCTAACCTCTAGGCTGTACTTCCACCCTCTTCTGACCTAAATTGTTGCTACTTTACCTTCTCAGGGCATACAAAAGCCCTACCCATAGGCCCATGCTGGAGGAATCCTTGCCCTAATTAGTCCACTGAGTCGGGCTTCCCCAGTCTTATATGTGGCATGTACGTGCACACTAGACATTTTCCTGCCATCATTCAACAGTGTCTCAGTGGGGCAGGCTGTGTCTGGTGCCTCATGTTCCAGTGTCATGGAACTATTAATGATAAGCATCCTACTGGCGTGAGGGATCCATCCCGGTGGGCCAACACTGGGTCGATGTCAAAGCCACATGCACCAGACCCTTTTCCCCAGAGGTATCAAGTATCTTCAGGGGACTGTACACTGCCTCCTACTGAGCTGTCCAGGACTCCAGGATCCAGAATCAATCCCAAACTCCCCATAAGGTGAACGCAATCACTCACCCCAAGGCCACTGGCTGGCCCCCTGCACACACAACTTTTAAAGAACTTGATATCTGATGTATCTCTTTCAACTGCCTCTGAATAGGAGGAACATGTCAGATTTTGCTACTTAGAATGCTGCTGTCCCAGATGTGAAGATGTAAGCCCACACAGGCCAGTGAGACTTTAAAGCAGAACATCATATTAATCTAAGATTCGGCACCCACTCCCACATAGCTGTAAGTGTCTTGCTCCACGTTAGGCTGATAACATGTCCTACATTTTGTCCTCACCTCCCCCAACATTTTGAGGCAGTGTTCCATACTTACGCAACAGGTGGCAGTGTTTTCCTCTCTGATAGTGTATACAGCGTATCAGGTTCAATGTGCTTTTACAGGATCTCAGTATGCTTTTAAAACCATTGTGTATTTTGTGGACGTAGCATCAGATCTTACACCACTGAGACAAATGGGAGCAGAACGCCCATTTAATTGGGACACCAACCCAATTTCAAACGGTGCACAATTTTGTAATATTTACAATCTTTATAGTGAGTATGTTTGAAAGACCACAGTCTGGTCATAAGAACCTTTAATTTCTGTGTCAATGTCAGCAAGTGTTTTTTTTTTTTAAAGTATGCACCTTTTCAAAATGTTTCCAGCAAGCATGACTTCAAAAGGAAGATCATGTTGACATTACTGGGAAATTTTATAAAGGAAGTGGACTCTGAAGTGTAAAAATACAATTTATTGTTATATTTTGAGACTAAAGGGCTCAATTTATGTACACAGAAACAAGTGGGCTTCCTTTGACTTAACAAATCAGGTTAACAGACTTCTTGGTACTATACACGTGCCAGATGCGGGATTAAAGTGCATGTCAGTTTAGTTACCTGACATGAAACGATAGAGATTGTATAACTACCCCCCTGACAAGGTACTTTGTGCCTACTTTCTCAATTACTGACGAGGATATATTCTACAAACTAGCTGTACAAAAAGCACCCCATGTTATCATGAAAAAAATTTCATTGGTTCTATTAATTTTCAATCCAGTCTCCTTTTCCTGTCTGACATAGGTCCTTCCTACTGGTGCACATCAACACTGACTGGCAGCACTGGCCCATGATGTCCTGCATCTCACCTCACAGCTGCACCCTGCTAATTAATGCACACCAGGTCTAGCACCATCAGTGCCTACTCTTTGGTACCTCGGCTGCTCAATGGCTGCCTTCCATCCGGTTGCTACATTCTTCTTGGGGAAGCAGTTGTGTGTTTGGACATTTACCATCTATACTGTTTTTCTTCAGAGAGCTTATTCTGTCCAGTGTTATGGAGATCTTATGACACTAGGCTGAGAACAGGGCCCCAGGCTTTTCAATGACCAGAAACCCCTCCTTAAACAGCTACCAATGTATCGATACTGTAAAACTGCGTGTTCCGTTGCTTTAGTACTAATATCGGACTAGCCTAAAATATAATTAGCATAGAGGTCTCTCAGCAGTTGCACTCCTCTTTAGACAAATGTTCTGGTTTTCCTTCCTCTTGGACTGGAAATGATATTGCATTTTGGCAACATTCACTATTATGGAAGTTATGACTTTCACACGGAACAAGTCCTGCATCCCTTGTAGTTCCCTCATTTCCAGTGGGTTCCCTCTCCTGTAGAGGGTAGCATAGATTAATGTCTATATACGTCTCTTTGGTTTCTTGTGGCTTTCCTGCAAAACTCTTATTGTAGTTGGGATTTTCTTCCTGTACTGGACAGCCCAGGTTTTCTGCAGTCCTTTCAGTAACAATCTGAGTGTCCAGGGAATTCTGACTGAGGTAGACAACAATTACCTCTCCTTTGAAGTTCATTACTTGTCCACTGGAAATAAATGTTGTGTTGCTGGTTCCAGACACAGTCCCTGGGGGCACAAAAAAACAAAAGACTGAAAAAGACAAGAACCACTGAATATTGTACTGACTGTTGCAAATGTCCTTTTTAATTATTAGATCCTCAAATGATGTAAACACACATAGAAACATAGAAACTGATGGCAGATAAGGACTGCTAGGCCCATCTAGTCTCCCTGTAGACCCTACCCACTGTATATCTGCGACCTCAGACCTTACTTGGTCATCGGCTTTTCGCCTCTCCTTCCAATTTCTAGTGTTCCCTTATGCCTGTCCCATGCATGTTTAAATCCTCCATTGTGCTCACTCCCACCACCTCTTGTGGCAGACTATTCCATGCATCCACCACCCTTTCCATGAAGAAAAACTTCCTCACATTTCCCCTTATCCTGCCCCCTTCTAGTCTCATATCATTCCCCTGTGTTCTTGTGGTTCCATGTCATAATAGCAATCGCAAAACAGGGATCGCTATTACAGTGAGTGTACGTCGCCGAAAAGCACAACGGCAATGTACACTCCACGGCGAGCCTAACAATGGCGACCCAAAAAAGACATCAATGCGGGGGGGCTCTGCTCCCCCACCATTCCCCCTAAATTACTATTCTCAACTCCGGGGC
Organism: Neoceratodus forsteri; assembly: GCA_016271365.2. Lineage (NCBI taxonomy): Eukaryota > Metazoa > Chordata > Ceratodontiformes > Ceratodontidae > Neoceratodus > Neoceratodus forsteri. The sequence goes on along the minus strand of CM057456.1, from coordinate 332,045,414 downwards.
TGGTGCATGTCGGGGAGGGGGACAGCGGGAACACAAACAAGTCCCACACACGGAAAACAATATAAAATACCACCCAAACCCAGCCTCGAACCCTCGACCTCCTGCACTGCCGTCCACCACCCTCACCACCACACCAGCACGCCAGCTCTGCAGCACACCACCAAACCACAGCCCACATACCTCTGCTTCCTGCCTGGACCCTTTTCTTCCTGCCCCTCGCCGTACTACTACTCCTTCGCCATTTTCTCCCCCTACCTTGTCGCTATAACCATGCTCGCTATCTTGTCAGGGTAGCTCAAATCACAAGCACTAAAAACTGAGTAGCTCAAAATCGGGTCACTGAATTTGAGTCACTCTTATGACGTGATACTGTTCTGGTACTTCTCCTATGCTGAAATATGTTGTCCCCTTGTATCTTGGTTATGCCTTTAACATACTTGAAGGTTTCTATCATGTCTTCCTGCTCTCTCCTTTCCTCCACTGAGTAAATACTGAGGTCTTTTAATCTCTCCTCATATGTTTTCTGGTGCAAAGCCATGTACCATCTTAGTCACCCTTCTCTGGACCGCCTCTACCCTCTCAATGTCCTTATGAAGGTGTGGCCTCCTGACCTGCACACAGTGCTCCAGGTGAGGCCTGACTAGTGTTTTATACAAAGGCATCACTACCTCCCTCCTTCTGCTAGTGATACCCCTGCCTATGCATCCCAACATGCCACTGGCCTTCCCTGGAGCCTTTTTACTCTGCTTGGTCACCTTTAGTTCATCTGAAATGATAACCCCCAGATCCCTTTCTTCCCTGGTAACTGAAAACAACTCCCTCCCCCAACCTGTAGGTTCTGGAACCTAGGTCTTCTGCTTGAGCAACTGGGATGGGACTTGAAAACCTTTTAATGAGAACAACATGCCAGACCATCAAGTAAGTGTGCACATGCAGATGTATTATTTTTATCATTACATTTTTTTTTTTTTACTGGAACCCACCCCAACCAAGACATGTTTTTCTCACGATGGTCAACGGATGTGTGCATGGGAGACATCTTTGGCAGGTCTCTGAGGCAGTGATTCATGGAATTTATGAAGGCCTCTTTATAAAGGTGCCACATTTTTCCTTATTGTTACCCCATCCCACCACCCTTTGTTGAAACCCCTCATTGCAGTAGAACCCACCTGAGCTGAACTTGAGGGTTATTCACCTGTAACCATAGTTCTAGGAGTGGTATATGGTTCACATCCACACTTCTGGCAGTTCTCCCTTAAAAGCTGTCTTGCCAGACCATCCTTAAGAGAACCTCCTCCCACCATCCGAGTGGTATGTTCCTTAGCTCCGCCCCATGATGTCAGATCTTGCACGCTGGAAGCAGGGATCTGTGTGCCATGTGCCAGGGGAGGACGGGTGGGTTGTGTGGATGTGAGCCATACACCACTCCTAGAACTACAGTTACAGTGAGGTGAGTAAACCTCATTTCTAGGGATGTGGATACGGTTCACGTATTCACACTTCTGGCAGACTCCTAGCAGTTCTCTGGAAGGAGGGGGCAAGGCACGCACCCCTATTTGATGAACAAAGAATGGAGAACTGAGGCCCTAAAAGCAGTACCATGGTGTGACTGAAGGTCGACACTGTAGTGAAAAATGAATGCATGTGCTGACTTCCAGGTAGCCACCCTACAGATCTCCTGTATTGGAATGTCTCTGGAAGCAGCCACCAAGGCAATGGTATGTCTGGTGGAATGAGCTCTGAGCCTTATGGGAGGCTCCCTACCAGACAACATATAGCTGAGGTCAATGCATGACATAATCCGCCTGCCAATCATCCTCTTAGCTGCTGGTCTGCCAGGTCGGCTTCAGCGTATGTTACAAAGAGCTGGCGAGCCTCACCCCGGAGTCCAGCTGTGCGCTCCCTATAATAAGAGAGTGCCTGCCACAGGTCCAAAGTATGGAGCCTGTGGTCGGCCTCTGAAAATGGGTTGGTAAAGTATACTTGAAGGTTAATTACCTGGTTAAGGTGAAACTCTGATACCATCTTCAGGAGGAACTTCTGTTGGGAGCGAAGGACTACCTTGTCCTTATGGAATACCAGCTAGGGAGACTCCACCCAGAGCATCTGGAGCTAGCTGATCCTTCTGATGGAGGTGATAGCCACCAAGAAGGCAATCTTTCACGACAGATGTGACATCTCACACCTGTGCATAGGCTCGAAAGGCTTGCCTATGAGCACTGCCACAATTAGCAACAAGTCCCAAGGTGGTTGTGGTTTACGCACTAGCAGGGACAGATGGTCAAGGCTTTTGAAAAAACACCCAACCATCTTCTCCTGCACCACCATCGGCATACCAGCCTGTGCCCAGTATGCAAAGATGACTGCCGGGTGCACCTTGAAGGTCGTCGATCTCAGCCGCAGCTGGGAGAGGGACCAAAGATAGTCCAGAATGCTAGCCAGGGGGCAGGCAAGGGGATCAGACTCCTTGCCCTGGCACCAAATGGAAAATCGTTTCCACTTAAAGGTGTAGCACTGGTGAGGCCACTCCTTTCGAGAAGCCTCCACAACGTGGGGCACATCCTCCGAAAGACCCACAGCCTGGAACTCTAGCCATTCAGGAACCAGGCAGTGAGGTGCAGGGATCGAAGATCGAGATGCAGGATCTTCCCCTGATGACAGGACAGCAGATGCAGATCCAGATGCAAAGGCAATGTCCAGAGAGGTCTACTGCTCAGGCTGAGGTGATCTGGGTATCAGAACTGGCGGGGCCAGTCTGGAGCTATCAGGATCACCTTGTGGATCTGGGGAAAGGGAAGGAAGGTGCACAGGAGGCCTGAGGTTCAGGGCCTTATGAAGGCATCCTCCAGCAGTGCCCTAGACTGAGGGGAGGTGGGCACAAAATGGCTTCAGCTTTGCGTTCTCCCAGGAAGCAAAGAGATCCACCAGCAGAGTGCCCCACAGGGAAAAGAGGTGGTTCACCTCCTCCTGATGCAGCGACCACTCATGTGATGACTCACCTACCTGACTGAGGGTGTCTGCTAGCTGATTGTGTGCTCCCATGTTGTGGTTTGCCAGGAGATCTGCACCCAAACTGCGCATGAGGGTCCAGGTCAGGAGGGCCTCCTGACACAGTGGAAGGGAGTGCATGCCACCCTGTCCGTTTAGGTGGAACATGATTGTGGTATTGTCTGTCTGAACTTGCATGACCTGACCCCAGACAAGAGGAGCGAATTCCATCAGAACTAACCACACTGCATGGAGCTCCAGCAGGTTGATGTGGAGACAAGACTCCATGGGAATCCAGAGCCCGTGGGCTCTGTGGTCTCCCAGGTTTGCTCCCCATTCTACCAGAGATGTGTCTGTTGTGAGAGTGACTTTAGGCTCTAGGAGGACCAACAGAACTCCTTTCTCTAGATGGTCTGGGATCAGCCACCACTGGATGGTTTCCCACATTGACTGGGTTACTGTGACTGGCTGGTCCAGTTGACCTAGGTGCTGGGACCACTGATAGCCAAGCTCCCACTGCAGGTGCTGCAGCCACAAGTGAGCCCCTTCTGATCATGCTGGTGCAGGGTGCCATGTACCCCATCAGCTGCAGGAAGTCCTGCGCGGGGCACAACTGCCCAACCTGAAATGAACAGGCAATGGAGGAAAGATCCGAGACCCGGTCCGCAGGGAGTAGGCCTTGGCCTGACGGACGTCTAGCTCTGCCTCCATGAAGTGGAATCACCTGTGAGGGGATCATTTCAGACTTGGCTGGGTTGACAAGCAGTCCTGAGCCTCTGCAGGTATGGAGGGCCTGGTCCCTGGATCATTTCACTGCCTCCTTGGATGGCCTGGCCATCAGCCAGTCATCCAGGCAGGGATATACCTTGACCCCCTGACGCCGCAGGAAGGCTGTCACCACTGCCATGCACTTACTGAAGACCCTGGGCACTGAGGAAAGGCCCAAAGGCATGACCTGGAACTGACAGAGAACCCCTTCTGCGCAAAACCTGAGGTACTGCCAGTGGGACAGATGGACTGGAATGTGGAAGAACACATCCTGGAGGTCCAGGGAGCAAAACCACATGCTATGCTCCAGAAATGGTACAATCTGGTTCAGCATGATCATCCTGAACTTGTGCTTCCTGAGAAACTGATTTAGATCATGAAGATCCAGTATGAAACACCAGTCCCATGTCTGTTTCAGAACCAGGAAGTACCTGGACATGAAGCCCTGGCCTGTCATGGAGTCTGGGACATGGGCTATGGCTCCTTTCTCAAGGAGCTTAGCAAAGTCCTCCCTGGGGGCAGACAGCATGTCCTGTCACAGCACAGACTCCCTTGGCACGTGGGATCAGTAAGGCAGGACAGCCTCGAAGTCGAGAGGCAACCCTCTGCCCACCACTTCTAGGACCCACTTGTCTGAGGCAATTATGGACCAACTCTGCCAGAAGTGGCAAAACCAACTCCCCACAGGGAGCTGGGGCAGGGGCTGGGCAGCTGTGGAGGGGGCACTGACAGCTGCTGCAGGAGGGGCACCACTAGCCCTACCCCTGCCCTTTTTGGGGCCCAAACAGGGGAACTTGGTCTTGCAGCGTCAAGCCTGAGACTGCCTCTGCTGGAACTGCTGCTGCTTAGGCTGCTGTGATGGAAAAAGCTGAAACTGAAAAGGTTTCTTCTTCTGCTTCTGCCCTTTCTGGTCCTTCTGAGAAGAAATCACAGACTCCAGGGGGGCATTGGATTTCCTGATCCTAGTGAGGCGTCCTTTCACCCCTGGGCCAAAGAGGTTAGTTTCCAGGAAAGGGACATCAGCCAACTTGTGCTGGGTGTCCACCACAAAGGTAACTCTGGAGTCAGGCCCTGTGGCACATCCTGATGGCCGCTGCTATGGCACAGGTGCAGGAATCACCAATGTCCAAAGCCAGCTGAATCTAGTGTTTGGCCAGTGCTTGACTCTGGTCAGACCACTTTAACTGCCAGTTGCTTGTCGGCAAGGAGGTAAGGGAGGGCATGATCCAGCACTCCCATGAGGAAGTGACTGAAGTGGGCCATCATCAGTGCGTAGCTTGCCTGTTGGAGACCTAGGGAGGACACAGCATACACCTTTGTTGTGTGTTTAAGCTTCTTAGGCTCCTTGTCAGGGGGCTTGTCCATGTCTCAAGTATTGCTGGATTTTTGAAACATCGTATCGGCAACTAGACCCTCGTCCAATGGTTGGTCAGAAAATCTGGACAAGGTGCTGGTAGGGACCATCTACTTGTGGATCATATGGGCAGTCGGGTACCGGCAGGAAGCTGGGTGCTGCCAAAGCTCTGGTGTCGGTCCCAGGATGGCCTCAGCCACCAAGAAAGCAACCCCCGGGGAACTGTCCTTATTCATGAACTCAGCGAAAGGGTATTTAGCCCTTTTCTGGACTGGCTCCAAGGGAACTTCCATGAACTCAGACATACTAAGGTTCATACAGAGCAAAAGAGCCAAAGGCCCATGGGTGCCCTCATACTAATCAAAAGTCATAATATGCCAGCGAAGTATCTGATAGTAAATACGCATCCAAGCTTGCTTTAAATTCTGTTCTGTTTTTACTGATAATAATGTTAAGTAGCAATTTATTCCAGGGGTTGATTACCCTTAAGGTGAAGAAAAATGTTCTCCTCGAGTAATTAAAGGTCTTACCAATTAATTGAAGTGGGTGACCTCTGGTATCATGTATATTATCCTTAAATTGTAATCCAAGATCTGACATTAAAACTGGGTCCTGAATAATGAGACATGAGCCTGAGGAGAATCCCGAATGACTCTGGCTCATGACTGATAGCCAGTTCTTCAGCCAAATCACAGTCAAACCCATGAGTCCTCTAGGATTGCATCGAGGACCTATCAGAGTCATCCAAGGACTCTTCGAAAATGACTCTCGGCCTTTTGCCACCATGCAACACTCAGGACTCATTCAAGTATGTGATCTCCATGTATAACCGGCCTGGCAAGCCAGTGAATGGATGGGAGTCCTTCGAAGGGGCTCCCTGCAGAGGCTGACATGGAGGCAGTTCCACCAGGCTCAGTGGCGAGACTTGTGTCAGGGACAGCTGTCTCGGCAGGATCGGCACAGGCAGAACTGGTAATGACCAGGTGACCAAGCCAGTGAATGGATGGGAGTCCATCGAAGGGGCTCCCTACAGAGGCTGACATGGAGGTGGTTCCACCAGGCTCAGTGGCGAGACTTGTGTCAGGGACAGCTGTCTTGGCAGGATCAGCACAGGCGGAACCGGTAATGACCAGGTGACCATGGGGGTTGAGGGTAGATTCCTACCCTGCCCAACCAAGGCCCACTGCTGCCAAAAGAGCTCTTCGTAGCACCATCGCATATGCCGATGGAGCCTCTCATTGTCCAAAGGTGAAGAGGAAGAAGAGCACTGACGGCGATGCCTCCTAGTTGAGCAAGACCGAGAGTATGAAGAATCCTTCGACCTTGACCTGGCTCTTGATCTGGACCTCGAGTGTCAATTCAACCATCAGCGACAAGGAGATGTGGCCAGAGGGACTGTACAGACCACCCAAACTGGTGTCAACCATTCAACACTGGAGGGAGGCAACCCCTGAGACAGTTGGGTTTGCTGGCTGCTCCTGGCCCTAATGAGTGAGGCCAACAGGACTTGGGTCCTGGAGATCAGATCGTCTTCAATCCATTCAAACAACGGAGTGACAGGGCCGAGAAAAATCTTGGCCAGCTGTTTGACCTCTGTCAAGGCTGACAAGCCCGACAGGGTCACCATGGAGCTAGCAGCCTGTCCCTCGACCAAGGTGGGCTTGGCAGAAGCTGAGCGCTCGACAGCCGTTGAATGGTCGGGGGAGTTGAGGGAGTGGGAGAAGCATGCCGTTTCCTGTTCCCACAACTGACGGTGGGACTTTTTGGATTTACTGTGGCTGGCAGAGCTCTCCCTGAAGGTGTGCTGGGCCCTACAAATTTCAAGAAAACTACCTGTGAAGGACGCTCCTATGCTGGCACCCAATGGGAGCAGCAGTGAGACTGACGAGATGCCCCCATGGCCTTGGCCGACACCTCTTCCATGGCTGCCAGCTGAGCCGCAGACCCCACAGCCACAGGGCCACCTTGTGGGCCTCCTTAGATTTCACTGGTAGATTCCTTTTGGCCGGCCAGCCAAGTAGAAGATGATGGTAGCAGTTTTCCAGGGAAGTGGGTAGCATCGCTTGACACAGGCTGCAGGCAGCGACATCATGATTTTCACTGAGATAGAAATGCATGACATGTGTGGATCAGTCTGAGACATTTAATGGTTGCACTGGACTCTGTGCTTAAAGCCAGGAACTGGCTTGGAATCCCCTCATTCCATGGCACATCAAATAAGAGAGTGGAACTGGAGAATATATCCAAAAAGAAGGGAGCAATCAAAGTTTGCCAGCTGACACACTAAGTAAGAGTTTTTTCCGTCCTCCACCGCACACAGAGCTGTGAAGGAGGAGACCTAACTCTTCAGCAGAAAGGAAGATCTGACATCAGGAGGCAGGGAGCGGAGCAGAGGGATATACCATCCGACTGGTGGGAACAGCTTCTCTTAAAGACAGTCCGGCAAGACAGCTCTTAAGAAATAACTGCTAGAAGTGTGGATATGGGAACCATATCCACATCCTTAAAAAATTAGTTATAGGTCTTACTTAACAACAAGGCATTGCTGTAGCGCTGAGCAGGGCCATAATCCCTCCCCCAAGGTTGAGTGTTAGCTGTGAAGCCCCAGTGGCTGAGACTGATGTCCCAAGTCCGTCTACCACACAGCAGCAGTTGCTACAGTCAGCTCCATAGGCCAGGCCTGGATTCTTAGGTATTTTTGTTACTGTATCGTCTGATGATTTTGCAGGCAATGCCTATGAGAGCAAGAAGGATTAGGGTTTCCTAGAGAGTGAAATAATTGCAATGTGATTAGTGGAATAAGATAAAGGTTAAACATTTCATAGTTCATCATGAAACAGGCTTCACATAGAACCAAAATTCCAAAAGAGTTAAAAATGTATTTCTAAACAAAATGTATTTACATAAAAAAAACATTGTAAACCAACTCTGGTATTTATGCATTGAGATACTGAAGCTGTAACTTCTGTGTGTGGGGGGAGAGCAAATTCCAACACCCGGGTAGTCCAAGCTGGGGTCTGCAAGGATCCATACTTGGGCCCATCTTGTTTTTCTGTTCTTCAACTCCCTCCTTAAGGTTGACATCATGTGCAACTTGCTACTGCACGCTGATGATTTTATCCTCTACTATAGTGCAAAGACCCTGGCTGAACTATCATCTGTCCTCACAGAAAATTTCAGCACCATCAAAAAAATGGTTCCTTGCCAACAGATTCTTGGTAAATGCCCAGAAAACTAAAGCCATGCTGTTCAGGTCTAAACCCAGATTAGACAGATAACACCACCCTGCTTCACATCCTGTCCCGATGGCTCACCCCTCCAGTTAGTGACTACCTTCATGTATCTGGGAGTTACCCTCGACCCCTCTCTGACATTCGCTGACAACACTGGACACACAGTCAGGTGTAAGAACCAGAGACTAGGAGTTGGTTTCTGGCTCAAGGACTTTATGACCCTCGAAGTATGGCTAGCCATTGCCAAGGGCACCTTACTCCCTGCCGGGTTACTGCTCACCCATCTGCATGCAAACCTCATCCTCTTGCCTGTCCAGACTCAACAAACCCTACGAAGTCATCTGCAGGTTTGTCCTGCTGGCCCCTTACTCCACGCACCACTGTTCCCTCTACCAGGCCCTAGGCTGGTTCCCCCCTCAGGTCTGCTGGGATTATATTCTGGGCTACCTCACTCACAAATCCATCAGGGGAAACAGAACTGTCACCCCTCTCCCCCTACTCAGGCCAAAGCCCTGCCATCGAAGCCTCTGGTTCTTCTCCGGCCTACTATTAGAGTGCCCACAATTTACCATGTGTATGGGCAAGAAGCCCTTCTCTACATCTGCCTCAAGTCTTTGGAATAGCCTATCTATCCCACTACAGACCCCAAGACTACACCCCCAATTTAAATCCCACTACAAGACCTCCTACACTGCAACCATTACCTGTAAGTGTCCCCCTTGAAGATAAGGTGACCCATCCATAGGTGAAGCATCTGCACCCCGGGTGCCACACTGACTCTAGAATGTTTTGTTATGATGATATATGTTAGGCACTGCGCTGCCACAAAGACTCAGTGTATTATAATTGCTTGTACTATTGTCATTTTTCACCCAAGTGTTCATTTCTGTACCTTTTGTTTTGTATCACTTAGTTTTGTAACAACTTACTGCATCCTGTATCTTACGTACTTGTTTTTTACTTTCTTTATGCCATCTGTTTTTTTTTTAATTTAGTGCACTATAGTAACAATTTGGAGTAACAATATAAAACAGACAAACATCAAACCAATGTTACACTCAACAAGAGAACAAAACTCATGGCCCAGGTCATGCCTGAAAATGGTCCCTGGGATCAACGTACCCACCACCTTAACAAATAAATAAATTAAAAAAATTACATCACACATAAATACATATAAAACAGTGCATCAATTGTATGATAATAAAGCACAAAATTAAATATAGATTTAAAAAATATATCTTATATATTACCATGTATTGACCCATGAAAATTATTAATTTGACTTAATAACACTGATCCGACTCCAAACCTTAATCTTAAAAAATTATATCCATAGCTTTAATGGTTCCAAAGTTAACCCTTTCTAAACAGTCTCTTTGAAAGGGGCTGATTTTGGAACCATTAGCACTAGGACCTTAAATGAAAGCTTGGAATCATGTTGACATGGGATTGACCTGTTGATAAGGTTCCACACGTCAATCCATAACTATACATACCTATACACATTAATATACTTTTAACCATATGTAATGTATGTCAACATATAGGAACAGATATCAACACATGAAAACAGTATTGCTAAAACTTATGTATGTCAATCTGACACCAAGATCTCAAATACAAAATGAAGTCCCATGCTTTATCCGTTCAAACATTAACCCTTTCAAAACATAATTTCTGTAAAACATTCTTATTTTTAAGCTGTTCAGGCTAGAAATCTAATTTTTATTTTCTAGAGAACAAGAAAAACTAGGGGTTACCCAAAGGAAGAACTATCTCGCTGTCCAGGAGTCCAATTTTGGTTTTGCTCCCTCGCCCCTTACCTTGCCCCCCCCACTCCCACCCCAAACTACCTCTTACCCCTTCACAACTCTGGCTCTCGCTCTCCTCGAAATCAAATCCTGTGCTGGTCAAGCTGCCTTCTCCTTCCCTAAACTCTGGGGATCCCCGCACCCCCTTCCATTCACTCTGCTCCTACCCTTCATGCTCTGAAATCTCTTTTCTGTGATTTCACTACTCACTCCTGCAGTTGCTCCCGAGTCCTGACACCGGGTCCTGGACTTCTGTCTTCTGCCCTCCACCCTACACTGTCACAAGTACAGCCCCCCCCCCGCCAGTTTCAGCCACTACCCCCACCCCTTCTCAGTACTGCATTTTTTGCACACTGCAAGTTGTCCACGTTGTTCTTCCTATGCATTTATTATATTGCACATTTCCTGCTCAGAAGCATTGCACTTTGTTGTACTTATTTTCAGATTATTTGCATTTTTCGAAACCATGTATTTTGTAATTGCACTGTAAACTCCCCCCTCTCTCTCCCACCAGGACACATCTGGAAATGAGCTGATACCAGCTCAGTATGTCTTAATAAATAAATGCATACATACATACATACCTACACAAATAATAAGAGTGAAATATTTGCTACGAAATTATAAGATACAGACATAGAAGGTTAAAATAGCATATATCATGATGGAATAGGTACATGTGGAACAAGAATGCAGAAAAAAGTTCAAATATTGTATTCCTAAAAATGTTGCTTTTTCACACGAGGCATAACACAAGCACTCATGTCGCAACTTGTGGCCCATAAAATGTTATTTTTAACTTAAATGCAGCCTTGATCAGTAGTAGTTTCTAATCAACTGATGAATACATACAACACATATGAGGGTGAATTGCATTAAAAGCCATACAATATAATAGTTTTAAATATAATAAAGCAAAACTACTTTTGTGTAAACAAAGACAGAATAAACTAAGAGGTTCAGCTAGGAGGATATATTAGCTACTGAGTGCTGAAAGCTGGTGTTAAAGTGAAATGTCCATGTGCCAATGTCCCACACCTCAGCCTGGGACAGCCCCCAATTAGCTGTTTTGCATGGTAAGTATATTTTTTACCTTTCTGGTTGCTTATTATTTTGTCCTTTATCTGGTTGATCCTGCCATCCCTCCCACTGGTACACTGAATCGAGTGCCCCTAGAGGCTCATCCCACAACCTCCCGTGGAGAGCCGGGAAGTAGCTGCCGGAGCGTGCATAGTACTGCTCTATGGGCAGAGCTGTTAATAACTCAGTTTTGAGATCTACAACTATCAGTGCTTTACCATGGCCAAGTACAGATCAGTAGTTAACTGTTAGGGCTACCAAGAAGCCAGAAAAGTGGCTCCAGTACCAAGGCAATGCCAAATACTGAGTTACTGAACTGCAGTATCTCTTGCTAGATTTTTTTTATGTTGGGGCAAGACCATAAAATGTGGGTTCATGTTCCTAAGCTCTGATGACACCACTACCATTGATCTAAGCTCATGAGGTGCATCTTTTTGAGTACCTCAGGGGTACAGAACTACCGATGAATTACCTTCTTCTGCTTGAGCTGATAATGCATGCCCTTAAAGTTTGAACAGGAATTTCGAACCATCTTTGCCCACTCTGCACCTCTGAGATGGGTACCTGCAACTCTCTTTCCCATGCGCTTTTGTTCTGCAAAAGCTGTGGGACATGGGCGACAGGAGGTACTCACAAATTTTCACCCTTAACTGGTCGGGTGATCTAGCCATGTAGTAATAAACTAGAGGAGGGCCAGGTCCTCGGAAGTTAAGGCTTTTATTAAGTGCCATTCTCAACTGGAGGTACTTCCAAAAGTCTTGTCTAGGTAGTTTGTCTCTGCCTATTAGGTCTGTAAAGGTGTGCAACACTTCTGTGGTGGGATCTGTCGAGTGCCCCACATTGGTGATACCTTTTGCCTCCCAGGATGGCCAGCGGATAGTGTTGTTTATTTTTAGGTGTGGGTTATGCCAGAGGGGTACCATCTACCTAGGTGTGCAGTTTTCTGTTTATGAAATTTAAAGAGGGAATTCCAGGTTTGGTGGAAATATGTCTCTGACGGAGATGGTCTAGGGGTGCATGGCCCAAGGCACCTTATACATGGAGTCTCCCAGGGAAGGAATTTATCTCAGCCATTTTTGGATTTAAGCCATATATATTGTCTTGTTCTGACCCTGAGAGGAGAACCATAACAAATTATGACAGATCCCTGCTGCCTGATGGTATGCCCATGTCCAAGGGAGAGCCCATTTTCCCTTTCTACCAGGTGCCCTGAGCTTCTGCAGACTGTGCGGTACATATGCTGGTGCAACCCTGCATTGCGCTGCATAGGGGGGCTCAAAGTTGAGCCCGTGAGGAGTGGGAACAACTCCCAGCCACCCACAGGTGGGCTGCTGTATTGCAGGGCGCAACACAGCAGCTGCCAGCCGTGGGTGGCCACCTGCCAACCCAGAACACCATCCACAAGCAGACACATATTTGGGACTGTCTAGTACAGTATGCCCTGCAAGCCCATTGGTCCACACTGGGGCCCAATGGGCTTACAGTCCATACTGTACCCGTCATTTGGCGGGCGGCCAGACAGTATGTGGAGGTTGCAACTGCCCACCCGATGGATGGGAGGCCGGGTAGGCAAGGGGTTCAGTGTGGGTGGGAGGGGTGGGGGGTACTACAGGATCACCAGGGATATATTTTACAGTGTTGTACCGTGATCAGGGCAATGGACGGGGGTTCCACTGCACCACTAGGGAGGGTCGTAACTGACATTTCTCGGGGACTCGGGAGAGGGGACCACTAGACAACCGGGGGGTCAATTATAGCATTTATCGGGGACTCAGGAGGGAGGGGGGCCCACTAGACTACCAGGGACTGTTCCGTTTGACACATACTGCGATCACGGCTCTAGGGTGGAAGATGCCCCAGGATCCCCCCTACACAGGTCATGCTGTGCAGAGCGCCAGGTGCAAGTTGCCGGGCTGCCCTGTGCAGGGCATGCAAATGGGTCCATAAAGACGTGCAAATGGCCCCGTTTGTGCCTTGCATATATTATGGCCTCATTTGCATGCCCCCTGCTGAATATCGTGGGTGATGCGCCAAGCGCAACTGCACTTGCACTGGTGCATCCCTGTTCTCTCTTCTGTGGCTTGCGCAGAAGGTTACTGTGCCATGCGCAGTATGTGCGCTGACTCATATATTCAATGAAAGGCGCGCCATGGTGCATCACCGTTGAATATCACCCGGCCCTGGCCCCAGCGAATCCCAGTTGCTCTGCACCCAGGCTTACGCCTTTGCCTGGCGCAATCTGAAATATCTGGGCCAATATCTTTTACTATGGAATTTGACTCCACAACAGTATCTTATTTAGATTTGCTAGTGGTGAAAGAAAACAACATCTACACCACAGATTTATTCAGAAAGGCAATCGACAGAAACATACTACTACATGGGCAGAACTACAGCATCATCCACCTAATCAAATTAACAGCATTCCTTTTAGTCAGTTATTGAGATAAAAGAGGAACAGTGGCAATGAGGAGAAGTTTGAGAAAAACAGCAAAGAACGTTTGCAAACATTTAGAAAATGGGGTTACAATGAAGAAATTCTAAGGGAAGCTGTAGAAAAGTTTATATCCACTAACAGGAATGACATTTTAAATAAGGGAAGAAATGATATGGGTATCAAAATTTCCATTATGACTTATTCGGATCATTTTTTTAATACAAAGCAAATTTTTCACAAACACTGGGAGATATTAAAGAGTAATAAAATGGGGAGGATCACTTTCCATGGATAACAGGTTGTAGGACACAAATAATTAAACAGATGTTGATAAAGACTCGACATTGGAAAGCTCCAGCTCCTCCTAGAACACGGCTGACTGACAAACCCAGGGGTTTCTTCAGCTGTGGCCACTGTGTTCATTGTTCAAATGCTATTACATTAAAAGAGTTCACCAACACCAGCAGGACTGAGAAATTCACTATTAATATTTTTTTTTAACATGAGATTTGGATAATGTGGTTTATGGCATAAAATGTCCTTGTGGACTGATGAATTAAGAGAAAACGACCTGACCGTTACAGTTAAGAATTAGTGAGCACAAAAGTATTATAAAACAAGAAGATCAAAAGTCCTTGTTGGCCAGACATTTGTGAAAGAAAAACATCAGATTTCAACTCTCAGATTTTTTGCATTTGATAAGGTAGACAAGCCACCACTGGGAGGTGATAGGGGGAAATTGTTGCAGAAAAGTTTGGTGGCTAGATAGGCTAAATACCATTTTAGATGGACATGGGCTTAATTAGGAGGTTGACTGAATTGCCTTAATGTAGATGCTGTTTCTGATCTATTAGGCAATCAGGTTTGTGGCAAAATTGGTTTGCTTTCAAAATCTCTCTTTGGTGTAACCCCCCCCCCCATCAATTAGATTTGTCTGAGATAGCATTTTCCACATTTTAATTAGAATTCCTTATTTGAGATATCAGTGATAACATTTTAAGTCCCATTTAATACTTGAAATCACCAAAATACTTGAGTATATTACAGCGCATCCTTAGAGTTCTCGAGCAGCACTGGCTACAGAAAGCTGCTACGTTGCAGTTTTTTAGGGAGCTTCCCACATTGGGTCCAGGCAACCAAACGTGTCACACCTTGTGGTGCTGACACAATGATGCTGCCTTCTGTGGGTGTCATAGGTTGCCTGGTGATGGTACACAGCTGCAGTATTTAAATGGCTAGGTAGGAGGCGGTTTCCCCTTTCACTATTTGGCAAGCAGCCTGTGCAGTAAGACACCAAAGGTGGATGTCTTTCAGGTAAAAATCATTGGCATTAAATATGTTCTGCATCACATTCTGATTAAATTAAAATTCATATTCTGAAATGTTTTGTAATGTCCTTTCTAGGAGGCTATGCCCCAGTAACTTGTCCGTAAAGCCATAAGCTATAAAGGTTAGTGTCTTCATGTGGTGAGCACATCAGCATTTTAAATTAGTTTATTTCAGAATGCATATTTGGTGTTGGAGAAACATTGATATATTTTTTTACTACATTTTCCAACAGTTTGACAAAGCGAGACTTTTTTTGTGAAGAGACATGGTGTTAAGAATACGTGTATAGTAGGTTAGCTATAAAATGTTTTATTTCACACACATACTTTTGCATTTATTTCATGAAGAATAACCATAAGATAATCAACACTATAACTGCTTTTTATCCAATGCCAATCAAGGCATTAAATGAGTATGGGGGATTCTGATTTCATCATTGCTTGTGAAAATGGGAATTTTTGTATGCCGAGGTAACACATGAATCTAATTTATTAAGTTACTATTTATTTGTGATTTAATGGTATAATTTGCAAATTAATATTGATAATTTTTGCAGTTTGTGAATATAAGATAACATCTTAATTGATTTTTGCTTCATATATTTGAACTGGAGGTAAATATGAAGTTCTGGTCCACTTCATCGAGATTACATTGTATCAATCTGATCATTTAAATGTTAAACATTGTATTTTGTTTATGTTATTGTGGCCAGTTACCCAGATGAAGAGACCAGCAAAGCCTTAAAACGTTGGTTCATATAATTTATATGGTTGGCAAGTGAACAAGTTTTTGGAGGCACTTCCTGGTCCAGTTCTGTTGGAGTTTTGCCATAAATGTTTCCCAAAAGAAGGGTAACTATTTACTTGGACTCTCACTAGCACCCATCTACCATCCTTAGATTGAGTAGCTTTTATTATTTGTATTTGTAGTTTCTTGTGAAGAAGCATAGCCACTCCTCTAGCCTTAGTTGGATAAGAACTTCCCACTACTTGTCCTAACCATTTTCTAGCTAGTTTCTGGGTCTCAGCTTCCAGTAAGTCAGTTTCCTGGAGGAAACCAATGTCACACTTCTGTTTCTTGAGATGACTGAGAACAAGTTGTTTATGGGGGAGTTTAGCCCCTGGATATTCCAGGAGATAAAACCATAGACACTAGTTCCTGTATGTTTGGCAGTAGAGATGAATGAAAGAAGGGCTATGTATGGCGGTTGAGTAGGCGGAACAATGGCCTTTTTTTTAAGAGGTGCACCACCTCTGTTTTTGTGGTAGTGAGATACTTGTGTTGACCCTTATGCCAGAAGAAGACAAGACCCTTCTTCCCAAGGGGAATGTACAGACAGTGATTACTCACTGTTGGGGGAATAGACTCAACAGAGTGGGGGTAGTTATGAACAGACAGACATGTAACAGTATCTCTCAATCACTGGCTAACTAAAATGGTAGCTTTCAACTTAAAACTAAAGCATGTACCAAAACACAAATAAAGCACAGGTAACATATTTTCATATATCTTAATCTGGAATAAGTTAACCAATCTTAGTACAATACGAAAACACACAAAACAGTAAATAAGTAGGTCTAAATAGATAAGTATTAGTTGAGAACCTTTACTAAGGGAGGACTGGCAAATAAATCAAAAAAAGGAGAATAAAGTGTTCCCCTAATGACATCTACCAGACTCTTGCTTAACCAAGCTCTAATATTCCACTCAGCTAAACCACAAAAATCTTACCTGGGCTGCAACAACATCATGTACAAAATTCTGGGGGTGAGGGGGTTGGGGAGTTTTTCTTATATTCGAGAGAGCATGCAGCGCCTTGGAATGCACCTTCAATAACGAAACAAACTGAAAAAAGGGGAGCTGCACCCATCGCTCTAGCATAGCTCTCAGGGATGATATGGGTTGTGTAATTTTATTATGCAGGTGAGGGCCATGTAGTGCCAACTGACCCTGTAGTGACCTTTAGTTACAGGGAAGGAGCTTACCCCATGGGGAGGGGGGGATTGTCTCAAATTTGTAGGTCCTTTCCTAGAGCTGATTACTACCTCAAATGCTACCACCTATTATAACCCCTACTCCCACCCCCTACCACAACCTACTGTGCCATTTCAACACTCTACTACCATCCACAACCTACTGTGCTATTTCAACACTCTACTGCTGTCCTTCACCCCACTACCCCCTTCCCACTGATGCCCTCTCTTTTTCCATTCCTAGATTACCCCTATTTTCTCCAGCCTCCCTATTCCTTATCCCTCTCCTCCCCTTCGGTCAACCACCACACTCCACTCCTCCTACCTGCCCCCCTTTCTTTCCCATCCTTTTCTGCCTAGTCCTGTCCTGTCCTGTCCCCCTTGCATGGTTCTCTGTCATCCTGAAGGGGCATAGATCTTGGCTCTCTCACTTCTACCCCTCTTCCTTTCCCTCCACTTTCCAATCCTGACCCACATGCAGGGTTCTCTACATCCTGAAGGGGTATAGATTCTCTCTCTCTCTCTTTTTCCCCCTCTCCCTTCCCCCCACTTTCAAATCACTCTCTTTTCCCCTCTCCCTTCTCCCCACTTTCAAATCACTCTCTTTCCCCTCTCCTTCTCCCCACTTTCAAATCCATCAACCCCCCACCTCCCTATTTCCTTATTCCCTTCCTCCCCTCCTGTTCTCTCGCCCCTCTCTTCTCTGCCTCCCCACCCCTTTCTCTTCCCTCCCTTTCTGTCTGGTCCTGTCCCCCTTGCAGGGTTCTCAGCATCCGGAAGGGGTATAGATCTTGGCTGTCCCTCTCTCTCTCCCCCTCTTCCATCCCCCCCACTCCTCGGCCATCCACTTCCTCACTTGTCTTATAACTGCCCTCCCTTGAGTATACAACAGCACTTCAAATCTTCTGCTCAGACTACTACCTCTAGCACTTCAAATGTGTTATCCATCCTCTAACCTTTGCCCTACTGGATCACCTGCTCTTGGGTTGCTGCAATGTATGTTTTATCCGAATATGGTTTTGTTTACCCAGGCCAGTTGGTCTGGGTTATTTCTGCTCTGTAATTGTACTATACTGTTTGTTTTTAGTAACTGTACTTGTATTGCTCTGTTATTGCTATGTGTTTGCTTGTTCTCACAACTCTTGTAACCCCACTCCACCCCTGGACACTTCTGGAAATGAGCGGTTTACAGCTTATGTTGTCTTTCCTAGTGAAACATTTTCCAAATAAACAAAAAATAAATAGAGTCCGCACAACCTGCCACCAGCAGATACCCTGTCTTTGTGAAAAATCAAATAAAGCTCCTCAAACCAGAGGGCCTGAAACTCTGAAATTCTTTGAACAGAAGTAATTACAACTAAAAATAGCACTTTCACAATTGGCTCAACAGGAGACAGGGTCAACTTTTCAAAATAAAATTTAAGTCCCAAGTTGGGACAGGGGAGCGGATCGGGGTTTTAGATGCAGGATATCCCTAAGAAAGGTACGAGAGATATCCAGCTGAGCAATCATGTGGTCACCCACGGGCTCATGAAAGGCAGAAACAGTTGAAAAGGTGGACCTTGAGGAAGGAATACTGGAAGCCTGAGTCAGACAAAGAAAGGCAGCCCAGGAGATAATTCACAGGACAGGTGAAGGGGTCTAGGGAATGCTTGGCAGCCCAGATGACAAACTGTTTCCACTTCATGGCATAAATGACATGGGTGGAAGGCATGTGGGTGGCCACCAGGACGTCCAACACTCAGTTAGAGACCTCGAACCTGGCAATGGCTATGTCCTCAGGAGCCACGCATGCAGATGGAGGGACCAGAGGTTGGGATGGACCAGGGTCCCCCGATCCTGGGTTGGCAGATTCCTGCAAAGGGGCAGAGGGACCGGAGATTCCTCCGCCAGCTGCTGAAGCAGATGCCAGAATGGGGCTGCCTGAATCATACTGGCCCCTCCATTTGTAGCTTGATTAACACCCTCTGTATTAGCGGAAATGGAGGGAATGCATACAGAAATCTCCCGCTCCAAGAGAGGGGCAAAGCGTCTTGCCAGAAAACTCCAGGCCCTGAATCTAGCGAGCAAAAATTGCGCTGTTTTGCATTGAGTGGGAAAGCAAAAAGGTCCAACTCTGGATGATTCTGATCTGTCAAACAGATCTTCTGCTATGGATGAGAGAAGCTTCCATTCATGCATGCTGGATGGAGCCCTGCTGAGACTGTCCACCAGGGTGTTTGGGATGCCTGGCACGCAGACTGCAGAGTGTGTCACACTGTGCTCCAGTGCCCAGTACCACACTCGTATGGCCTCCCTGCAAAGGGGATATGAGTGAGTCCCGCCCTGGTTGTTGATGTAGTAGGCCACACTCAGATTGTCCGACTGCACCAACAGTTGGCTTGGAGCAAGGTGCTTCTGGAAAGCCTCTCATCTCCAGGACACTGATGTGCAGGGCAACTTCCCACTGGGACCAGGAGCCCTGGGTTTGGTGTGCTCCCCAGCCTAGGCCCAAAGCATCTGTGGTCAGGATCTGCTGTGGGGAAGAGATCTGGAAAGGGACCTCTTGCAGATGGTTCGAGGGGTCCATCCACCACTACAATACTTTGCGAACTGGTGAGGAGAACAGGACAGGCTGGTCCAACTCATCCATACGCTGGTCCCACTGCACTCTGAGGGTCCACTGAAGGGTGCGCATGTGAAGTCTGGCCAGTGGAATGGTGGGAATGGCTGGCGCCATCAGACCCAGTAGCCTCAGATAATGTCTGGCAGGAATGTGCTGACTCTGAGCGACTTCTTGAGCCTAAGCTATAAGGCAGTCCATCCTGTTTTGGGGTAGGAAGTCCTTCTCTTGCTTGGAGTCCAGAACTGCCCCTATGTACTGCAGTCTTTGGGATGGTACTAGAACAGACTTGGGCAGGTTGACAGTTATGCCCACAGAATGAAAGAGTTGAAGAGTACGCTCCAGGGCCAGCAGGAGCTGTTCCCTGGACAGGGCCTTGAGAAGCCAATCATACAGGTAAGGGAAGACATACAATCCCTCTCTTCTGAGAGCTGCAGCGACTGCTGCTAAGAACTCGGTAAAGACACGTGGTGCAGAGGTTAAGCCAAACAGCAGCATCTTGAACTGGTAATTCGCACCCTGGAAGGCAAATCAAAGAAACCTCCTGTGAGGAGGAAAGACCGAAATGTGCAGGTAAGCATCCTGCATGTCCAGTGAGCAGAGCCTGTCCCTGGTTCTACGGAGGGGCATGAGGCTTGGCAAAGTTACCATCCGGAACTTTTTTTTTTTTATACAATTTGTATTTATTAGTTTCATAGTAAACACAGAGTTTTTTCCTGATGCAGTACATAAGAATGCGTCAAATAAGCACACAAGGGTTTCCACCCCTCTTAATACAAGCAGATAAAATAAATCAACTGACATCAATAAGATACAGCATTGGGGGAACCCAGAAAAACATTTAAATTCAGACTTCAAAAATTCCGATATAAGCTGTGCATTTTAAGCCCATGAGCTGCATGCTGAATAACATGTTTACTACTGAAATAGTTCCCGCGTTCCTCTTCCCATTAAAGGAAAGCTATAAAAGAGCATGCTAAACCTTTAGAAAGGTACCAACGGGTACTATACGGATGGGATTATATTTAGAAACTGTGTGGAAAATCCACATATATAACTTTGTTCCATATCTGCATTATGGATTTTATCATTACAATCAACAATAAGGTAAATAAGCACTGCAAGAAACCTACCCCAGATCTAGGAGATTTTTAAAAAATTACTCCATTCCAATCCCTTAAGGTCTCCATTTCTCTCCTATATATGCCCAAGAACTGCCATTTTCCCCAACCAGAACTGGATAAAGAGAAACTTATCCACACAAATATGGAGCTAAACAGAGAATGTGGTTATTACAAAATATCAGAGTCTCTCACTAAGTCTCTGCTCCATCCTCGCTCTCCGATGTGGATTTAGAGGGTTCTCGTCTCCTTCTGGAAGGCTGGGCATGTTTTTGAGCCCATTTCAGGGCCTCCAAAATGTGCAAAAAGATAAATATTCTCTGTTCGTGCACTAGCCGGAGTCTGGCTGGAAACAGCATGTTGTGCACGATGCCAGCTTCACGGAGCATCGTCTGGATACCATCAAAGCTCTTATTTTTCTGCTGGGTCGCATGGCTGAGGTCGGGGAAAAGGGAGATTCACTGCCCATCTTGTAGAAGTGTATGTTTTTGTCTGGCCATGTTAAGCATCAAGTCTCTAGTCCCCATATTATCCAACACGACAACTATCGCCCTGGGAGCATCAGTAACATTGGGCCTACTCCAAGAGGTCACCCTATAGGCCTTCTGAATAGTCCAGACCCTGTCCTTTAAAGGCTGACCGAAGTGTTGTTTGAGCCATTCTCTAATAAAGAGAATGAGGTGATCCTCCTCTGCTCCTTCCGGCATACCGATGATCCGAAGGTTATCTGCTCTACCTAGATTTTCTAAATTCTCTAGCCGGGACTGCAAATGCGCGTTCTCTTTTACTAGCGACGCTGCAGTCCCCAGTGCTGATTACGATTGTTTTTTAGCCACATAAACCTCCATTTTAGTAGATCCAGCTTCGGTCTCCAAAACCGTGACCCTGTTTGTCAAGGCATCGAAGTGATCGGACAGTCCAGCCATGGATGCCAGCATCCTGTTCATTTTATGCCCTAACATCTGCAGGGTCTCCTTTCCGTCGCTACCTGGCTCCGGGAGAATGTGGCCTTGCACCGACCGTGTTGTTGGTAGGGCTGAAGAACTTTTGGTGTTTGCGCCATCTCCCTGGTGTTTATCTTTTTTAGGATTTCACACTTTTACTCCAGAAATGTTCGGAAGCCCGAAAATGTAGATCGGGGGTATTTTCCCATAGTTGCAGCAGGCAGAAAACAATTTTACAGTTTGTAGTCCTTAGGAGCTTCAAATCCCTGCAGCCATGTTGCTTGGGCTCCACAGCGCCCCCACCACCTAGAAATTTTTGTACTGGACAAAGAAACTGAGGTCCTTGAGGTCTAAAATGGGTCTCAGATCTCCTGTCTTTTTGGGGACGAGACAGAACCTGGAATAGAACCCCTGGTTTCTCTGTCGCAGTGGCACTAGCTCGATTGTTTACTTGAGCAGAAAAGACTGTACTTCCTCCCGGAGAACAGGCAAGTGAGCCAGGGGATAGTTTGAGGATGGAGGGGGAGTGTCTGGAAGTTGTTGGATAAGCTCCAGGGTGTGACCACTTTCTATATCTACAGAATCCAAGTATCTGAAGTTTACAGTTCTCCACTGATTCAAATGTAGGGAGAACCGACCTCCGAACACCACCTCCTGGGTCTGGGCCAGAGGAGGGGGTCTGGCAAGGAGTCAGCCAGAGGCAGAACCAGCTGCAGAGGCTGATCCGTCATTTCTAGGATGCTTGGCCACCTGCCCAGCATTGGAGGGGGTGGACAAGGAAGCCTGGGTTCGGTGTTTATCCTGGGTATGAAGAGCTGAGCCAGGTCTATTGGCCTGTCTACGAAAGGTAGAATGCCCTCTACCTCATGGCTGAGTGTGGTAGAGGCAATGAACTGATTTGAGGGCTGTGCCAGAGGCCTGCAGATCATTTATGAGTTCCTGGACGTCTGGGCCGAAAAGTTTGGTGCCATTAAAAGGAGCATTAAGCACCTTGTTTTGCACATCAGCTGCAAATCCAGAGACCCTGAGCCATGAGTGCCTATGAAGGCATATGCCGGTGGCAGCTGCTCTGACGACAGTATTGGCCATATTACAGAGGGCCCTGAGGAGGTGTTTGCCGACATCATCAGCTGTTTGGAAACATTGAAGCAATTCCTGCTTCTGGGTACCGTCTGGAAGGGCCTGTGTGGCAGCTCTGCCTTTCCTCCAGTTGGCAGTCTGGTATTTGACAACGTGTGACAGGTAGTTGGCAGTCCTCAAGCCTTAGGCAGAGGAAGCGTATACCCTGTTCCCCTAGAGGTCAATCTTCAATTAATCAATCAAATCTTTATTTATCCAGGTGAACATCGTTGAGCAAGCTCATTTACAAGATGGACCTGGTTAAGTCCAGATTATAGTACAAACAGCTATATTTACAATGTGAATAAAACATAATAGAAGTGCAAATCAAGACACACAGAGGTACATATCATAACAGTTAGTTCAGGATCATCAATAAGACACAGTGAACAGTATAAAACAGTGAGAACAGGCTAGATCACAGAGATTCAGAGATGGATATTATCACAGGAAGTTTTCTAAAAAAAAAAAGCGAGGCTTTGGTATCGCTATCATAACGGTCAGACAAAATAAGCGATAACAGCTTTTCTCTTGACACAGTTCACAAAAGAGGAATAAAACAGGTATGGTTAAGTCAGAAAGGGAGCAAACAGCCTGCCAGGCACCATCAATGGCAGACACAGGAAGCGCTTACATTAGGACTGGGAGGCGGCTGTACCGCGACTTGCTGATAGAAGCTGTGAGCGAGTTACTGAGGCAATGGATGGGACAGCGCCTACCACACATATTTTCCAAATCTAGCTGCTGGCACTGGCTGTCCGTGTCCAACGGACCATCGGGCCCTGGGAAGGTCGCAAGGCAGGGAAAGTAATGAATATGCTTGGTGCCTAGGGCCAATCACAGGCCAAGGTTCAAAAAAGAATCATAATCACTCATGTTCCCGAGAATTGCACTCTAAGCCGTATGGAAGAGGATCCCATCGGCCAGGGAAAGAGGTGGTTACAGCTATTTTAGCAGAGTACAGGCAGACAATTTGATTTTGCAGGAGCTGGAAGGATCGCCGAAGTAAACTGCAGAAGCCAATTGAGAGCAAGGGCCGGAAGGCGCTCGCAATCCAATTGGTTGGCAGCTTTGGCGATACTTTCCTAGAGAAGAATCTGGGTGAATGGTTTCGGATGGTGGCTTCTGAAGGTGCAACCGCCCAGGAGCTAGAGAATGTATGCTTTACGTGCATATGCCCCCTGTAAGACTTGCCTATGTCTAGCAAGTGGGGTACAGGGACCGGAAAGTAATAAGTACATAAGGATTAGTAAAAACATGCACTAATTAATCTGGGGTAAAGTCATTCATGGCTAAGACTAGTCTTGGGGGGAGCAAGCTAACAGCAGTTAGTGATTAGGAGCCGGGGAAACAGTTGCACAGTTCACACACACCTCAAGCATATAATGACTTGAAAGCATTAATACTTCGGAGGTAGCTTAGTTTCAGTAGTTTTTGCATTTTGTTGCACAAGGATGGCAATGGGAAACTAAAGGCCATTCTGCCATAGCGGGTGGAAGCTTTAGGGATGCATAGGGAGATACAAGAGGCACTTCTTAAGCCGTACAGTCCCAGCTCACTTAGGGGAAGACATTCAGATATATAATGTGGGAGCCTTTTTAAAATGGCTCTGTAGGTCCAAAGGACTGCATTTCTTTTGTTCCTGAACGTAAGCGAGGACCATCCTACAGCTTTGTACAATAAGCAGTTATGAGCAGAGATGGAAAGACCGGTAATGAACCTGATGGCCCTATGATAAAGCATATCCAACTTGATAAGCAAGGCTTTGGGACAGTGACTATATAGGAAATCTCCATAGTCGATTAGGGAAAGAAAAGTATTTTGGACTAGTCGCAGTTTGGTATCACATGTGAGGAACTGTCTAATTCTATAGAACAGACCCAATCTCTGCCAGGTCTTCAACGTGCTCAGAAAATGAGAGGTTCTGGTTTAACCATACTCCTAAGTATTTAAACTTTGGGATAAATTCCAATTTCTCTCCCAGGATTGTGGAGATCAGAGGCAGTGCTCCAGAGCTGGCAAGGTTTGTCACACTCTTGTGGGATTCCTTGATCAGGGGAAGGGAGCTAAGGTGCTTAGGTGCCTTAGACCTGTCATGAGCTGCCTTGATGACCACAGAATCAGTTTCGGCCTGGGCAGCAAAATAAGGAAGGCCCTGAGGGGCATTATAGAGTTTGTCCTCCCTGCAGGGCACAGCTGGCACCATGTCTGATCTATGCCTGGCTGCCGTTGTAGCATTCTTCATGGCATGAAACATAGGAGGGATAATTTTTGGGGGAGATTCGGGAAGCTCCAAGTAGTCAGCCAGACCCTTTCTGGTGACGTCCTCCTCCTCCTCCTCTGTCTGAAAGCCCAAGGTGGCAGACAGCTGCTTCATGATGTTGATGAAGGTGGCATCCTCAGGAGGCAATCTTGAGGTGTGCTTGACCGAGTCCTTATTGATTTGAAGAGGCAGTGGACTTGTCAGAGGTGAGGAGTTGTTCCTCTTCCTCTTCATCCTCCACATCATCTGGAAGGATGAGGTCAGGGTGGTACTCCTCCTCGATGTTGTGTGCCACTGATGGTCCACGGTTAGGCTCCCTGGGTCATCGAACAGGTGTCAATGATGAAGCCATCGATGGCGCCAGCAACAAAGACCTATTGAAGGTGCCAAACTGCTGAACCAGCACACTGGTAAAGCGGACAAGAACTTCATTCAGGTTCATGGTCGTTGACGGGGGAGGATTCGACAGCAAAGAAGCTGATGACCCATTCTGTAGACCCCACAAGCCCATAGCCCTCGGAGAGGAAGGGGCAGGTCTCGACAGGGTAGTTGATGATGAGCCCATTGTCGATGGTGGAAGGGCCGATGACCTGGAGGACAATGGCTGTACTCCCTGTGAGACAGGCAGAGAAGCTGTTGGTATGGGCCTGATAGAAACAGTGACCTGGACAGCTGGTATCTTCCTCTTGGCAGCCGCCGACAATGAAGAGCTCCCCAAAGAAGGAGAGGCAGACAGGGAATGGGATGGCTGCTGGGGGGAGCGGTTTGCGATCCCGTTTTTTTTTGTGACTCTTCCCCGAGGACTTGTCTCAGACCTTGGAGGCCTGGGAGCTCACAGAGCCAGAGGGCAACTGGGTGGCCAGGGGCCCTGGAGGATCCTTGCTCGGAACTGGCTACTTCTTGTTCCATGAAAAGCTTAAGAGCCTTCCTGTGTCACCTGAGGGTGGTTTGGTTAAACTTCTAGCAGAACTCACAGTCAGAGGCATCGTGGTCAGGCCCAAGACAGCATACACAAACCGAATGCTCATCGGTAGAGGCAATCTTCTTTCCACAGTGGCAGTGAGGGAAAAGAGAAGCAGGATTAACTCTCGACATAAACAAAAAGAAATATATGAAAGGCGGAAAAGAACCAGCCATAGGTCAAAAAGGTGCGAACACTGCAACAGAGTTTCCGTGGAGACTGTGCTTGCAAGTCGATGGTGGAAAGAAGTGAGGAGGGAGCTTGGCTATCCATGCCTATATAGGGTTGGTGAAGTCGGCGGATGTCAATGGCATGGGCAGCCCCAGCTGTAATGCTGAAAATCTTCCGTGTGGATTCCCCTTCACCAACGACGAAGGTTCCTACAGTGTAACCTGATGACTGAGATACCCTCGAAGACGATCCACTTTTTTTGTTTCAGCGAGTTATACCTGAACAAATTCTAATAAAAAGATATTTTGTGTTACGTGCCCGAAGTGGAGAGCCAGAGCTTCATGCGACCATCTTGTTGGCAGCCAAACTGGAAATCTTTTTACCTTCAGATTTATCAGGACTTCAGACTCGGGTCTTGCAAGACAGTTACATCTTTACAGCACCTTTTCTGTTCACCAAATGGATACTTCCACATCACAATTTTTAAAAAAATGTATTTTGTTTTACCGTAGGCATCAACTAAATCTAACATAGTGGTACACTCACAGGATGCGTTTCGTAACATTTACAATAATCATACAGGGAATGTTACAAATTCCCTTTAAAGGTGACTGAATTACATGGAGGAATCCTACAAAGGCAAAACACAAGTCTGTAGTGTGTTGCTCTCAGTATACACTGGAACAAATGTAAAAGCCTGTTTTGGGATAGATTTTTGTCCTGGAGAAAGCCCCTCAACCTGCCCTACATAAGGAATACATGTACTACCTATGACGCTTTGCCCTGAGTTTGGCGCTTTAGAGTGCACTTGTGTTGTAGGGTGGGTGACTCGGAAAACAATTTGAACATTTGGGGCTCTAATCACAGTGGCAAAGGACTGTCGTTTTGGAATCACAAGACTATTTAGAATAAGTGGCAATGACCATTGTACCATGCAAATCGGGAGTCACAAGGCTTCACAAACTGGGTGGAAAACAAATTCTTACTGTGCAGGGAATGGAGTAGAGTGTCATCATGCAAACGGCAAACAGTACCATACACAGACCCCACTGCTGAGTTTAGCAACATATAGAAACATAGAAGTTGACGGCAGATAAGGACCACAAGGCCCATCCAGTCTGCCCATTTCTTTTTCTACCTTATGAATGTGCCATCGGCCTTTGCTCTGTCAATGGCCTATCTATTCAAACTCATCTGCATTGCTCCCTTATGCCTATCTCATGCCTATTTGAAGCCCTGCACTGTATTCATATCCACCACTTCCTGAGGTAGGCCATTCCATGCATCCACCACCCTTTCTGTGAAACAGAACTTCCGCACATTACCCATTGATCGGCTTCCCTCTAATCTCATGCTGTGTCCCCTTGTCCTGCTATTTTTCTTATATTGAAACATGGTAGACTCTTTCACCTTGTTAATGCCCTTAAGGCGTTTGAATGTTTCGATCATATCACCTCTCTCCCTCCTTTGCTCTAGGGTATACATATTGTGCTCCATTAATTTGTCCTAATATGTTTTCTGATGCAGTCCCTGCACCATTTTGGTTGCCCTTCTCTGTACTATCTCAATTTGGTTAATGTCTTTGTGAGGGTGTGAGCTCCAGTACTGCATGCAGTACTCCAGATGGGGCCTAACCACTGTCTTGTAAAGAGGGATTATTACCTCCTTCTTCCGACTTGTGATACCTCTACTAATACACCACAACATCCCCCTAGCCTTACCTACTGCTTTAGTGGTCTGCCTGGATGATTTCAGGTCATCGGTGATGATGATGATGATACCCAAGTCTCTTTCTTCCCTTGTGACTGCCAGCAACTCCCCTCCCAGCCTATAGGTGGTTTCAGAGTTTCTCTTCCCTATGTGCATGATCTTGCACTTCTTTGCATTAAACCCAGTTGCCACTCTTCCGACCATTTTGCTAGTTTATCCAGATCTCTTCTCATTCTGCCCACCCCATCTGGATCATCTACTCTGTTGCAGATCTTGGTGTCATCTGCAAACACACAAGCCTTACCCTCTAGTCCGTCTGCAATGTCACTGATGAAGATATTGACTGGCCCCAGGACTGATCCCTGAGATACCCCGCTTGTGACTTGCATCTCTTCTGACTGTATACCGTTTACCACCACTCTCTGTTTTCTGCCTGTCAACCAGTTTGCCACCCAGTTGACCAACTTCTGTCCCCCCCGAGCCTACCCAGCTTATTAATCAATCAATCTTCTATGTGGAACAGTATTGAAAGCTTTGCTGAAGTCAAGGTAGGTGACATCAACTGCCCCCCCTTGGTCCACCACTCTGGTTACCCAGTCAAAGAAATCTATGAGATCAGTTTGACAGGACCTTCCTTTTGTAAATCCATGCTGTTTTGGATCCTGCGTTCCTATGGATTCCAGGTGTTGAACTATCCTTTCCTTAAGGACTGCCTCCATAATCTTGCCCACTACTGAGGTAAGACTGACTAGTCTGTAGTTCTCTGCTACCACTCTTGTGGAGCGGGATCACATGAGCCCTTCTCCAGTCTTCTGGGACCTCTCCTGTGCTCAGAGACTCACTAAACAGTTCTGATAATGGCTCTGCTAGTTCCACCCTTAGCTCCTTTAGTATCCTGGGATGTATGCCATCAGGTCCCATTGCCTTGTCCACCCTGAGCTTATCGAGCTCTTGTAGGACCCTTTCTTTTGTGAAGGGACTAGTGTACACCTTCCCCCCCCATGTCCATGGTCCATGGTGCTGAGCTGTGGGCCCTGCCCTACCTTCTCTTCAGTAAATACTGAGCAGAAGTATCTATTTAGGATAGATGCTTTTACACAGTCCTCCTCCTCACATGCCCCCTTATCCCCTTTCATCTTAGCAATACCCACTCTGGACTTTCTCCTTTCACTAATGTATCTATAGAAAGTCTTGTCACCTTCTTTTACTGTTTGTGCTAGTGTTTCCTCAGTTTGGGCCTTTGCCCACCTTACTGCCTTCCCTGCTTCCCTTAGGGAAGTTTGGTATGCCTCCCTATCTTCATCCGGCTGCGTTCCCTTATATTTCCTGAAGGTCTGCCTTTTGGCTCTGACCTTTTCTGCTACTGTTTTGAGAACCAAAGTGGTTTCCTTCTTCTTTTGCTCTTGCTTTTCTCCGTAACACAATGGGATGTTGCTTCAAGTATTGCATCCTTAATGCTTGCCCACTTTGCCTGCACTCCCTCACCTGTATTTCTTTTCGCCAGGGCTAGCTTAACTCTGTTGGCCATCTTATTAAAGTCATCTCCTCTGAAGTCCCATATTTTTGCCTTGGAATGCGATGATTTAGTTCTAGTGGCCAAATTGAACCATACGATGCAATGGTCACTATCTCCCAGGTGACCTTCTACCTGGAGATCTGTGATCCTTCCCCTGTTAGTCAGTACTAGATCTAGGATAGCCCTGTCTCTTGTGGGTTGTTGTACCAGTTGTTTGAGGTCCTCCCCCTGCAGGGAATCCACCACACGCCATCACCTTAGAACTAGCATGGGCAAGTAGTAAGCAGCAGGGCTGAAAGGAGTTGGTGGGGGGTGGACACTGTCATGGGACCATGTACGTAAGAAACCAGGGCAGGGGAATGGGGCAAAAGAGAGGGGTTCCAGTGGATGTCAGGGAAGTATTTGGGATTGAGGAGCAGGTGAGAGGGCACTGGACCACCAGGGAATGGAACTGAATGACAGGACAATGTTTCCATATCTGATCCAGAAATGAACCTTGCGGTACAGGTTAAGAGGAGGGAAATATACAGTGGCACAACAGTCATCACAGGCTCACAGCATGGCACAGCACCATACAACTGGCTCTATACTATGGTGCCTTACCACTCCAGAGAACTTGCATGCCAGCATGACTGTGTGTGCTTCGTTTGTGCATACTAATATCTTGCAGATTAAATTCTATTGTGACAATTGCAGGAAGGTGTAATTGCCCTCCCCCTTATGGCTAAGAATAACTTCCGTTTACAGCCCCAAAGTGTGGAGGCTCAACAGGGAAGCTGTTTGCACTCCGTGTTGTACCTTCAAACTTTGTGACTGAGAACTGGACCCCTGTTCTCCTCTTGTATCCTTTTAAGGATCCTACGCATTACTCCTCTTGCAGACTCTCTCTCATCTGCTGCTATAAAATCGGCTTCAGAATCATTCAGAATCCTAGCAACTTCACTGGTCTAAACACATCACCTGATCATTCATTAATATTTGGTATACAAACAGTTCGTAGCTAACCTCCCCAATCTACCTAGCAACAACCTAACTAAATTAAAATATTATTCATCAAAATAAAAATGTTTCCACTTTTTTGAACATAAAAGCCCACAGCAAGGCATAGGTTTCTTCAAAATAAATACACTTCTGGGTTTATTCAAAGTCACTCAGCCTTTGTTACCAAACTCACATATTCTACCTAGCAACAATCTAACTCAAGGAAAATAAAACCGTCTTCTATTAAAAAAAATCTTTTTGCACTTTGTAAGTACAATAACTCATTACAGGACATGGGTTTCTTGAGAATTAATGCACTTCCTGTATGCACTGACAGTCAATTGCCCACTGGCCTCGTGCCTGCTAATGCATTAATCCTCAAGAAATACAGGTTACTCACCTGTAACAGGAGTTCTAGGAATGGTATATGTTGTTCATCCACACTTATTGGCAGGTTCCTTGCCGCTTTAAATCTTGCTGGAAGGTCTTCAAGCTGGCTCCTCCACCCACCGGTGGTAAACTCTCATCCACCCCACTGACACCAGATCTGGCCGCGCTGGAAGCTCAGGCTGTGCGTCGAAGCCGGGAGGTGGTGGGTCGGTGGGATGAACAAACATACCATTCCCAGAACCCCTGTTACAGGTGAGCAACCTGCATTTCCTAGGGACAGGATATGTTGTCCATCCACACTTATTGGCAGACTCCTAGCAGTTCTCCCGGGAGGAGGGAGGCAAGCGCACCCCTACTTGGGAATAAAGACTGGAGAACCGAGGCCCCAAAACCAGCATCCCGGCGTGACTCAAGGTCGATGTGGTAATGGGTAATAAAGGTGTGTGCTGACTTCCAGGTAGCAGCCCTGCAGATTTCCTGGATAGACGCCCCTGGAAGCAGCCACCGATGCAGCAGTATGACGGGTAGAATGAGCTCTCATCCTCTGGGAGGCTCCATGCCCGCCAACTTATAGCAGAGATCTATGCAGGAGGTGACCCACCTGCTTATCGTCCGCTTGGCTGCAGGTCTGCCAGGTCTGACTTCAGCGTGGTGACAAACAGCTGGCGAACCTCTCCCAATTTCAACCAGTCGCTCCTTATAATAAGCGGCGCCCTTCTAAGAGTCCAAAGTATGGAGCCTGTATTCGGTCTCCGAGGTGTGATTGGGGTAGAACACGGCAGAGTTAACACCTGATTAAGGTGAAACTCCGACACCACCTTCGGAAGGAATTTCGGTGGGGGCGCAGGACAACTTGTCCCTGTGGAAGACCAGTTAAGGAGACTCAATGCAGAGCACCTGGGTTCTCCCATCCTTCTGGCTGGCGTGACAGCCACCAGAAAGCGGTCTTCCACGACAGATGAAGTTCACACCTGTGCATTGGTTCGAATAACGCCCATGAGCTTTGCCAATACCAGCAGTAAATCCACGGAGGTGGAGGTTCTCGCACCGGAGGGGAAATGTGATCAAGGCCTTTGAAAAAGTGCCATACCACCTTCTCCTGCGCCACCGACTGCTCCCCAGCCCGCGCCCGGTAAGCAGAGATGGCTGCCAGGTGTACCTTTAGGGTCGTTGACCTAAGCCCTTGACTAGAAAGGGACCATAAATAGTCCAAAATGCTTGCCAAGGAACAGGAGAAAGGGTCCAAGCCCTTACTCTGACACCAAATGGAAAACCTCTTCCATTTGAAGGCATAGCATTTCCTGGTCGACTCCTTACGGGACGCCTCAACAACATTGAGGACCTCGTCAGAAAGACCCAAGGCCTGGAACTCTAGCCGCTCAGGAACCAGGCCGTCAGGTGCAGGGATTGAAGGTCCGGATGGAACACCTTCCCCTGATTGACTGAGAGCAGGTCCGGGCGAGCTGGAAGCTGCCTCGGGAGCCTGTAGCTGAGGTTGAGGAGATCTGGGTACCAGAACTGGCGGGGCCAGTCTGGGGCTATCAGAATCACCTGCGCCTTGTCCCTCCTTGTCTTGAGAAGCACCTTGTGAATCAAGGGAATGGGGAAAGGCGTAAAAGAGGCTCGGGGTCCACAGCCTCGAGAAGGCATCCCCCTGCAGCGAGACCTGCTGAGGGGGGCAGGCATGAAACAGCCTCAGCTCCGCATTCTCCCTGGAGGCAAACAGGTCCACCTGAGGTGTGCCCTAGTGGGAGAACAGATCTTGTACTACCTCTGGCAGGACAGACCACTCGTGAGATGCAGCCCCTATCCGGCTCAGGGCATCGGCCAGGGTGTTGGAGGCTCCTGCCACATGAATGGCTAGGAGATCTGCCTCCAGGCTGCACACGAGTGACCAAATGCGGAGAGCTTCCTTGCATAGAAGCATGGAGCGCGTCCCGCCCTGGCGGTTCAGGTAGTACATGGTCGTGGTATTGTCCGTCTGGACTCGGACCACTTGATCCCGGAGGAACGGAGCAAAGGCGGTGAGAGCTAGGTGGACCACTCGGAGCTCCAGCAGGTTGATGTGGCATCGGGACTCCTGCGGGGACCAGAGGCCGTGCACTCGGTGTTCCCCCAGATGGGCACCCCAACCCATCAGAGAGGCATCGGTCGATAGAGAGACCGTCGGCTCGGGGCGGACAAACAGGATGCCCTCCTGCAGATGGGATGGAACGGTCCACCACTGGAGAGCATTCCACATCTCCTGGGTCACTGTCACTAGCTGGTCCAATGGATCGCAGCGTTGTGACCACCGGCTGGCCAGTCCCCACTGAAGGGGGCGCATGTGCCAGCACGCCCAACGGACCACGCTGGTAGAGGCCGCCATGAGACCCAGGAGGTGCAGGAAGTCCTGGGCAGGGCGTTGCCCAACCAGAAATGATTGGGCAAAGGAGGTAAGAACCTCGGCCCTGTCCGCGGGAGCCATGCTCTGGCATGAAGAGGTCGAGCTCTGCCCGATGAACAGGATCACCTGCTTGACTCGAGTTCGACTTGGCCTCGTTGATGAGAAGGCCGACTTGAGAGCAAACCTGGAGGCCAGATCTCTGGACGCTCCACCTCCTGTCTAGAGGGGCTGCTATCAGCCAATCATCCAGGTAAGGTACACCGGACCCTCGGCGCTGCAGGAATGCTGTCACCACTGCCATGCATTTGGTGAAGACCCTGGGAGCTGGAGATAAGCCGAAGGGCATGGCTTGGAACTCGAGAGGGATCCTTCCTTCGAAAGCGGAGAGATCTCGATGTAGCGGATGGATAGGGCATTGAAAGAGCGCGTCCTGCAGGTCAGAGAGCAGAACCACGCCCGTGTTCCAGAGATGTTATTATCTGCGCCAGAGTGACCATTCTGAAGGTCCGAGACCTTAGGAACTTGTTCAGGTCGTGTAGGTCGAGAATGGGGCGCCAGCCCCCCGTCCGTTTCAGAACCAGGAAATACCTGGACACGAACCCCGGGTCTAAAGGGGGGTCCTCTACCTCCATGATCACCTCCTTTTGGAGGAGGAGAGCGATGTCGGCTCGACGAGCCGCCAGTGAGACTGCGGACCCCGAGGCCCCCCGAGGTGCGACGGCTCTGAAGGGCGGGGCCTGCTCGAATTCTAGAGGTAGGCCTTTTCCCACCACCTCCAGTACCCACCTGTCTGTGGTAACAGCGGACCAGGCGGAAAGGAAGTGTTTGAGCCATCCCCCACCGGGGGGAACCAGGGGTGAGGTGACAGGGATGGGGGCGACACCCCTCAGCCCGTCACTGGGCAGGCTTGGAGGAGGGACCGGCCGAGGGACCTCCTGGGCCTTTACCTCCCTGCTTCCTGTTGGAGGAAGCCGACGGCTTGGATTTGGGATACCAAGCTCGAGCCTGCTGGCCCTGATGTTGCTGGGCTGGGCGCGCCATGGGCGCAGAAGGACGAAAGGGCTTAGGCTGTGGCTTGCGGCCTTTGTCCTTCTGAGCGGAAGAGACCGAGTCCAAGGTAGCATTAGACTTCTCGATCCTCTGCAGGTGACCTTCCACCCCAGGGCCGAAGAGGTCAGTCCCCAAAAAGGGAACATCCGCCAACTTGTGCTGGGTATCCGAGGTAAAGGTGGATATCCTCAGCCAAGCCCGACGACGCATGGCCACTCGCGGCCGCCACAGTCCCGATGTCGAGCGCGGTCTGGAGCTGCTGTTTAGCCACTGCCTACCCTGGTCCCGCACCTGCCTGACCGTAGTCTGCAGATCTCGCGGAAGATGAGGACAACCTCATCCAGGGAGCCCAACAGGGCGTGAGAAAAATGTGCCATGAGGACGGCGAACTGGCCTGGCGAAGGCCAAGAGGGACGCAGCATAGACTTTTGCCCGGCATAATCCAATTTCTTGGATTCCTTGTCGGGAGGTTTGTCCACATCCCTAGCGCTTCGCACGCGAAAACGCTGTTGGTAACCAACCCTTCGCCGAGGTGTTCCAAAAACTGGACAGGGAACCGGTAGGGACCACATACTTCCTGGCCAACCTGGCCGAGCGCAGGGCAGGAAGCAGGGCGCTGCAAAGTTCAAGGCGGACCCACTGTAGCTTGGCCACGGAAGAGCCTCCATGGAGAATCCTCGGTCCAGAATCTCCATGAGGGGATACCTGGGCCTGCTTAGAAACAGGTTCGAGTTCATCCCGTGGACTCCGAGATGAGTCGAAGCAACCCTAAGAAGGACGAAGGGCTATCGTCCATTGACTGCCCTCCCGAGGACTCCAAGTCCATGTGCTTGGAGAAGAGGGAGGAACCATCATGGACTCAGAAGAGTCCTCGAAGAGCTGCCTCAGGCCTGAGCCACCCTCCACCTGCCGAGGTTTATCAGGAGTGAGGGTGACAGACAGCCTATGGAGCAAACCCAAGGCCGACCGAGAATTTTTGGTCGGAGCCCCAACTAATGGCTGTGGAGGCGGAGGTTCCACCAGAATCGGTGGGGCAGCTGGAATTGGCCGAACAACCGGCCTGAGAACAGGCTCCTCGACTACAATGAGGGGTTGTTTCGGCTGCTCCGGTGACAGCCACTTAATGGCCGGGGAAGACGACTGGGTCGGCTTATTCCCGGTCAAAAGGAGCTGTTGCCACATGAGTTCCTCGTACTTCCGACGCAACTTGCGCCGAAGCCTCCCCTCGTCCGAGGAAGAGGAAGAGGAAGAGCGGCGGCGCCGCTTGCTGCGGTGCCGAGACCGAGACCGCCTATGGCGGCGGGATCGGTTGGACCGCGAGGATGTCCGAGACCGAGACCGAGAGTCTCGACTGGGCCGAGGAAGGCGAGGAGAAGTGTCAGAAATCGGCACTCTCCTTGGCTCGGACAATCCCAACGAAGGCTCCGGAACCGGAGGCACAGATGAGCCGACGGGATCCTCAACTCCCACCAGGGGAACCGGGGAGAAGGGATTCTCAGCTTCTCCAGCCGACAATCCGTCTAACGGGTCGAGAAAAATCTCGAACACGTCGACGGGAGTCTCGGTCAACTGGCCTGACAGGGACACCGTGAAGCCAGTGGCGAAGCTGAGGTCGACGAAGTCGACTGTCGACAAGGGAGGGATCTTTCCGCTCCCAAAGTGTCGACGGAGAGACTTACTTGCTCTTTTGGACCTGGAAAAAGGTCCGAAGAAGTTGGACCCTCACCTTTGTCGAGAGGGTCAGACAAAGCTCCTTAAAAAGCAGAGTACAAGGCACCAAGAGACAGCGGGACAAATGCGCAGCAGTGAAGAAGCGGCCCGCGCCGCCTCCTCTTCGAGGCGATCATCTGCTCGACTGATCGCCGAGCCGCCCGCCCTTGAGACACCCATGTCGGGCCTCTTTAGATTTCACGGTGGAATTCTTTCTCGGGGCACCCCAGTTGTGTCAGACATACGGTCTTTAAACGTGGGCGAAAAGGAAAACACAAGTCGCAGGCCTGCGGGTCGTGCTCAAGGCCCAGGCAGTAGATGCACGTGGAGTGCGGATCCATCCTAGACATCTTCTGCCCGCAAGGGCACCTCCGAAAACCGGGAGTCGATTTGTCCATCACAGCCAAGAGGAGAAGAAGACCGAAGTCTTTTTAGCAAAAGACTTTTTGATTTCTAACTTTCGAAGAATTAGGAACCAGTCTTAATCGCAGAGCGTTAAGGAGGGAACCTGAGCTTCCAAGCGGTAAGGAAGATCTGGCGTCATGGGGCGGAGCCGAGAGTTTTACCACCCGGGTGGGTGGGAGGAGCCAGCTTGAAGACCTTCCAGCAAGATTTAAAGCGGCCAGGAACCTGCCAATAAGTGTGGATGAACAACATATCCATGTCCCTAGAAATGCATGTACTGTTGTGGGTTACTGCTTACTTAGGAGGGTAATTCTGGCCAGCTTGGTGGTATGGCCATGGGCTGCCACATAGCAATCCGAGTTTGGGAGCAGACTCAAGTTGTTTTGGGGCTGGCGGGGAGAGAGAGGAGAATGGAGTTACCAAGGGACAGCTCTTCTCTCTCAGGGAGGGGGGCTCTGGTGTCCTGCTCTTAGGCTGTCACCTAGCAGAGGCCAGGAGTTTATGCAACATGTTCACCCTAGCAGCAGAAAGGCCACCCTTTTATGGTGTGTGTGTGTGTGTGTGTGTGTGTGTGTGTGTGTGTGTGTGTGTGTGTGTATAGGCATGTACATAAGCTACATCACTGCACATTTGTGGCCCTGGAAAGGAAATACCAGAGGAAAACCCCAACTTGCTAGGTGACTCCCTGCTCCACTGAATGGGCAGGGCTTCAAATCTGAATTGTGCTCTGGCCTCCCCCCTTCAGCCCAGCCATGGTGGGAATCCCAGGAGCATTCAAAGAGCCTTGTAAGCCCTAGAGAAAGTGATGATGGGGTGGGGGCAGCGATGAGGGGAAGTGGAGGTAGGGAGCCAAAAATAAATGATGGAAAAAGAGATGACTCACCTGTAACGATAGTTCTAGGAATAATATATGATTCACATCCACACTCTGGCAAGTCCACTGGAATGGTCTGATTGACTGGATGACAGACATCTTTAGGCTAAGCTCCTCCCACCATTCTGCCAGTGTATTCCCTGACTCCACCCTGTGGAGTCAGATCTCGCATGCTGGAAGCAAAGATCTGCGTGCCACTTGCCAGGGAAGGCTGGGTAGGTTGTGTAGATATTAACTACATACCATTTCTAGAATTTCATTTACAGGTGAGTAACCTATTTTTGTAGGGGCGTGGTTCACTATTCACCCTCTGACAGACTCCTAGCAGTTTTCTGGGATGAGGGTGAAAGGTATGCACCCCTATTTGGCGAACAGAGACTCGAGGAACGAGGTCCCAAAACCAGGATCACAGCCGGACTCGAGGTCGATGCGATAGTGGGAAATGAAGGTGTGTGCTGACTTCCAGTTTTTTTTTTTCTATTTATTTTATTTATTTATTTAGTGACTAATTGGAATTACAACCTTTGTACTGAAAGCTCTTTTAGAGGTACAGGTACTGTAGCAGCACTGCAGATCTCCTATATAGGGACACCCGTTAAAGCAGCGTGAAGCAGTGGCATGCCTGGTGTTATGAGTTCTAAACCCTAAAGAAGGCACCTTACCAGACAACCTACAGCAGAGGTTAATGCAGGATGTGATCCACCTGCCAGTCATCCACTTTGCTATCAGTCTGCCAGGCACAGCTTCAGTGTAACACAGTTGGTGTACCTCTCCTTGAACTCCAGCCACGCACTCTACATAATTTTTCATTTCATTTTCTTTTATTTAAGATTATAACCATTGAACATATCTCATTTAAAATGGTGACCTGTACAATACAATTATAAATAATTACAATTTGTGATAAAGAGGTGCAATCTCTCTATAGAATTATATAAAAACATGAAGAGCACTACAGCAACAGCTCCCTTGTGCAGAAACTGAATTCAAGAGCCAATGTTTCAAAGCTTTAGCTGATGGAGATTGTGAATCCACTGTACAAAATTTGGCCTGGAGTTGATTTCACAGAGTGGGGACAAATTAAGTGGAAAAAAATACAAAGACCTATGGGTTTTAGTTCCCAGACCACCGTTTCCCAGAGATTCAAATTCCTCAAAGAGGAGTGTTCTCTAAGTATTCTGGCAATTGGCCCAGCACACTCTTATATGCTAACATTAAATTGTGTAACCTCCTTCTATCAGGTAAGAAGATCCACCCTAGTCATTGGTAAATGTTACAGTATCCCTAGGGCACTACAGAATCTGGCAAGGTGATTCTACAGGACTTCAAGTTTTTCTAACCTGTCATTTATGGCATGGTCAAACAGAGTATTTGCATAAATCAAATAACAGGAAAACCTGTACCTGAACTATTTTTTTTTTGACTGTTTCAGAGTCCAGTTTTGTTCCCGTACAACTGCCCAGCCCTCTCACCCACCAGTGCAACCAATTTGTCTACATGTTTATTTCCTTATCTGTAGGTTCTAGCCAGAAACCCAAGCATTTGTAGGCATCTACCCATTCCAGCACGGTCCTCTTTGCATCCTTTACTTAAACATTTGTACAATCCTTAATCGTAGAAGCCGAACCAAAAAGCATAAGCTTGGTCTTGGAGGAATTCAGTTTCAGTTCAGAGTTACTGAAAAATGCCTGTAACCCATCAAAACTTTGTTGTAACTTGTCTTGGACATCCAAGACTGAAGAGCTTGAGGTATAGACTACAGTATCATCTATAAATAAATGGCTGAATACAGGTAAGTCTCCAACACTAGCCTCCAGTTCTCTCAAATAAAAAAAAAAAAAAAAAAGGAGCGGCCCCAGGACCGAGACCTAAGGCACCCTTCAAATGATCAGAGGGAGGAGGACTCAACTCTGTTTACCACTGTTGTTCGGCTTCTCTGGTACAGGTAAGAGCAAAACCAATTTAGTGCTTCCCTATTCATTCCTACCTCACCTAACCTATACAGCAAAATCTGGTGGGCAACCGTGCAGAAGGCCTTGGAGAGGTCAACAAAGATGGCCCCTGTAAACTGCAAGGAGTCTATTACCTTGCTGACATCAGCCAAAAACCTTGATATGG
This sequence comes from Neoceratodus forsteri, assembly GCA_016271365.2. Classification (NCBI taxonomy): domain Eukaryota; kingdom Metazoa; phylum Chordata; order Ceratodontiformes; family Ceratodontidae; genus Neoceratodus; species Neoceratodus forsteri. The sequence continues at coordinate 332,006,117 of CM057456.1, read as the reverse complement.
AGACCACCATACCATGATGCCTGCAGAACCCTGACTGGAAGTCATCAAACCACCCCTGACGAGGCCCAGTTGAGGGCGAATGTACATGGTGTTTCTTATACTTGTGCAATAAGAAAACATTACTCACCATAATCTTCTGTCTTTCAAGGTGTCCTTTAGCATCAGTAAGCTACTGCAGTGAGCTGACTAGGTAGTACTGCCCCAGAGGTGGACATTATAGTAACGAGTTTATGAATTAGCCAATCAGATTGAAGCTTGAGGGTGTGCTGAGCAGGGAGAGTGAGGAAGGTTCCAGAATTTATTCTCCACCTGACTGAACAACACTGCCTCCGAGGTGCTCTCTCTCTCTCTCTCTCTCTTGGCCAAGGAAAAACTTTCCTAGGACTTGGCAGCTTTAAAATATTGTTTTTCTAACTTTTGTAGTGTGCTGAGTGTTATTTTGTGGGTTTTCATGGTTCCCCTTGGTTCCTGGGAACCGCGTTTCTTCGTTCAGTTCTGTGGTTTCCTGCGGTTTCTTTTCTTTATTTTTACAATACAAAAAGCTATCATGCATAGTGTTTTCTGCAGTTTCTTTTATCTTTTTACTCATGGTTCCTTTTTTTAGGCATGCACCGGTGTTTTTCTTTATATTTTACCTCAGAAAGGTCATGGTTCTTTACTGCGAGGGAACAGACTGCATACCTATTCAAAATATTTGGGCTGTAAAATTACAGGGTTTTCTGTGTGCTGGCATGTCAGAAATCCCTAAGAAAAGAACTGGACCCACAGGTTTTAAAAATTGTTTAAACTGCCCCAAAATACTGGCCAAAGCTGATACCCACGATCTGTGTTTAAGGTGTTTAGGTCCAGATCATTACTGTGTTCTTTGCTCTAAATTCTGTACAAAAACATTAAGAAACAGAACTAAAAGGCTTAGAAATATGGCCTAAGAAGGGTCTTCCTCTGTTCCCAAACATAGGCCCAAGGCTACCAACGAGGGGGCTTCAAAGAATAAAAATAATAATCAAGGTGCTGATGAGGCATCTTTTAAATCTATTCCTGTTACAGGTGCTGATGAAGTGCCATTAAAAGTAAAGGAAACAAAAGCAGGTGCTGATGAAGTGCCTGCTATAAATAAGGCTTCAAGAGAGGCTCATGAAGTTCCTAAATCATAAAATTCAAAAGGTACTGATGAAGTGCCTAGTTTAAAAAGGAAGCCTGAACAAGTCATTGATGAGGTGGCTGTTAAAAAGCTATGCAATGAGAAAAATACCACTGCACCTCTGAGCGATGCTAAGGGTGAGGCTGCAGTTGGTAAAAAACATAAAGACAAATCCAAAAACATTGAGCCCCAGGAGGGTAATCCCCAAGATGCACAGGGGACTTACCATCTATGAAGGATATGGCAAAAGCCTGGCATCTTTAACAGACTATACAGGGCATGGGGTCCTTTCTTGGTGCCCCTGCCTTCCCGAGGCAGGTCCCTTCTGTAGCTCCCTCTGATACAGGGGCTGATGATGGGGGTGATATTGATGATTTTTATGATGCCCCAGATGACATTTCAAAGGGTATATCCCCAGAGCCTGACATGTCACCTGACCCCAATTTTGGGGCATCCCCTACAGACCATGGAGGATACCTCCTCCATGTTTACTCTCTGACAGCATATGGTGAACACTCTTGACCTCTCTTCTCAAGAGTCTAACCAGGAAGAGAAGGAAGACCAGGACTATAGAGAGGTCTTCCTCCTCCCAAGAAGCTAGTTATTCCTATGTATAAACCTTTCAGAAAGAACACTATGAAGCTTTTCAGACTCCCACATCTCTGTCAGGGGTCGAGAAGAGAATAGATAAGAAATATCAGTTGTCTAAAACAGACACAGAGTTTCTGTTTGTGCACCCCAATCATGAGGAAGTGGTACAACAGGTAGCATGTGACAAAGCAGGAATTCCCCTTTCTTCTCAGCCTCCTGAAAAGGATTCTAAAAGGCTGGACTTTATGGCCAGAAAGACATATACCTCAGCCTCCCTTTTCCTCCACCTGGCTTCATACATGACTTACACAGCCAAGTACCAAAAGGCTCTTTGGAATTCAGTCCTAGCTAGAGACGGCTAAAACTGCCTTGGAAGCCACAAAATTACCAGTTCCATATGGCAGATGACAATAATGATGCAGCCTCCAGGGTTATGGCCCAGGCTATTTCCCTTAGGCATTCTGCTTGGCTGAGAACAACAAATCTGGCGCAGGACACTCAGTCCAAAGCCATGGACTTTTCCTACGACAGGAATGTGCTATTTGATTCCAGAACTGAGGAACACATGAATAAGGTTGATGAAAATAAAACAACCTATTAGAGCAATACTTCAAAAGTGAAGTCTTCTGTTTCTCAAAAGACTCAACAGAGAGGAAATAGAGGCAGGGCATACTTCCCCAGGCCCCATTATTCCCTTCCTCCTCAATTTGACCTCTCTCAGTTTTTCAGAGGAAGAGGCAGGAGAGGTCAGAGAAGAGCTACCTTTACTGCTGCTCCTGCCACCCAGCAAAAGCCCTGACTCTTCAGTTCAGGTCACCTCCCCTCTGCATGTAGGGGGCAGGCCCTCCCACTACCTCCAGTCCTGGACCCTTATCACAACAGACATGTGGGTCCTGGGGTAGTGGAAAAAGGCCTGTCCCTTCAGTTCAAAAATATGCCAGCCCTCAAGAGCACCCAGCTATCCAAATCTCTAACTCCAATAGAAAGGATCCTGTTGGAGCTGGAGGTAAAGCACCTTTTGGAAGCAAGGGTGATAGAGTGAGTACTTGCCCATCAAAAGGGCAAAGGTCTCTACTCCAGATACTTCTTGACACAAAAGAAAAATTGGGAGTAGTGACCTGTTTTAGACCTCAGATACTTGAACAAGCATCTTCTGAAACCCAAATTTAAAATCGTCATCCTAAAACTGGTGATTCAGTCTCTGCAGCAGGGAGACTGTCTAGCCTCCCTAGACCTCAAATATGCCTACCTTCACATCCCAATAAGACAGTCCCACAGAAAGTTTCTGGGGTTCAAACTTCTTTCAGGACACTACCAGTTTGCAGCCATGCCCTTTGGCCTGACATCTGCACCAAGAGTGTTCACAAAATTTCTGGCTGTAGTGGCAGCGCATCTAAGAAAAAAGGGGATTTCAGTCTGTCCTTACCTATACCGACTCATAGTGGGGAAAACCTCTCTACAAGTGGAGGAGGCCCTCTCCCTGACAAGAGACACTCTGCAGTCCTTGGGGTTTTTTATAAACCAAAAGAAATTCCACCTGGCGCCAACACAGCTCCTTACGTTCATAGGAGCACAGTTAGACACCCTACAGAGCAGAGCTTTCCTTCCTTTGGAAAGGATTCAAATTTTTTTGTCAGAGGCAAATTCTTTCATCCTGTGTCAGCCCAAGCCAGCCAGACACTTCCTAAGGCTCCTGGGGGGACATGGCATCAATGTCAGCTGTGGTTCCAGGAGTCAGATTCACAATGAGGGACATGCAATTAAGGTCTCACTGGCCCCAAAGCAAAAATGCACTGTACAAAATGGTCCAAGTCACAAAGAAACTCCTTCAGTCTCTGGACTAGTGGAAGGAAGTTACCAACCTCTCAGTAGGAATTTCCTTCCAAGCACCCTCCCTTTCAAGAATAATTACTACAGATGCTTCTCTGCTTGGATGGAGTGCTCACATGGACAGTACTTCTGTCAGTGGCTCCTGGACTCCACAGGAGTCACAGGCTCACATCAATCTGCTGGAACTCAGGGCCATTTACCTGGCACTCAAGGCACTTGCCTCTCACATAAAGGGTCACACAGTCCAGATCAGGACAGACAACACCACTGCAATGTACTACGTAAACAAGCAGGGTGGCACAAGGTCCAGCATTCTATGCCTGGAAGCCATGAGAATTTGGGGCTTGGCCTACTCCCTGGGAGTCAGCCTGTCAGTCATACATCTTCCAGATAAGGACAACACCCTCGCAGACGCTCTCAGCCACATCAACCAAGGACACAGCGAATGGTGTCTGAACAAGCCGGTGTTAGCCACAGTGTTCAGAATGTGGGGAACACCAGAAGTAAATCTTTTTTGCCTCTCATCTAAACCATCAACTTCTTCTGTATTGCTGCAAGCCTCCAACCCTAGGGACTCTCCCAACAGATGCATTAGTCCTGGATTGGGCAGGAAAGCTTCTTTATGACTTTCCTCCTTTTTCTCTGCTTTTCAGGGTTTTGCCAAAGCTCAAAGCTCAGCCTGCAACAATGATACTGGTAGCACCAGACTGGCCAAGGCAAGCCTGGTACCCCTATTGTTAACCCTTTCTTGCAGCAAATTCATTCGTCTCCCTCTCAGTCACTCCCTCCTGACTCTTCCTCAGACAGGGGTGACCTATCCAGATCCGAAATCTCTTTACCTCAAAGCTCAGCTCTTGAGGAGTCACAGTTTCCTGCCACTCAGTACTCTGAACAAGTTCTAAAGATCCTGAGGATGGCCAAAAAGCCTAGTACAAAAAAGTCCTATGCAGCCAAATGGAAAAGATTTTCCCTTTGGTGCAAGAAGAAGCACATTAATCCTCTTAAGGCTTCAATTCCTCATCTTTTGGATTACTTAATGCACAGGCTTGAGGCCTTCTTCCCTGACACTTCACCTCGCTTTTTCGGCTTATCTTTCTATTGGGAAGACTGAATCTGTGTTTTCACAGCCAATCTTTAAACAGTTTTTCAGAGGTCTCCTCCATGTCCAGCCTCCAATCAGGGAACCTGACCCTCCTTGGAGCTTGAATCTCTGTATTGCCAAGCTCATGGAGCCACCCTTTGAACCCATGGCTTCAGCTCACCTCAAGTATGTCACTTGGAAAACTGTATTTCTAGTAGCCAGTGCCTCTGCAAGAAGGATTTCAGAGTTACAGGCTCTTTGCACTGAGCCCAACTACATTATCCCTCATAGGGATAAGACTGAGTTCAGGACGAACAGAAAAGTCCTGTCTAAGGTGGTCTCAGAGTTTCACCTTAACCAGTCCATCACCTTGCCTGTGTTCATTACTGAGAAATCCACTCCAGGGGAGCAAAATCTCCACAGTCTGGATGTAAAAAGGGCCCTACTTTACTATTTAGATCACGCCAATCAGTTCAGGGGCCCATTCACACAGTTGTTCCTCACCTATGGAGAGATAGGTAGAGGAAAAAACAGCCACTAAAGGAACTATATCTTGCTGGATAGTCTCATGTACTCGATTCTGCCACGACAAGGCTGGTAAACAGCCCCCTGAGGACCTCAGGGCCCACTCTACTAGGGGCACTGGTGCCTCTATGGCAGCTGCTAGGGATATACCCCCTACTGGACGTCTGTAAAGAAGCTACTTGGAAGACTATGCATACTTTCACTAAACACTACTGCTTAGATGTACAGTCTAGATCTGATGCCAAATTTGGCAAGACGGTTCTGCAGAGCCTCTTTCCTAAATAGGTTCTCTACCCACCTCCCAACTGCACTGCTTTATAGTCTGCAATAGTTACTGATGCTAAAGGACCCGTAGTGTGAGAAGAAAAAATTGCTGTAGTAATCTTTTTTCTTCCAATGTGTCCTTTAGCATCAGTAGGCTCCCACCCTTCCTCCCCAGATAACCTTCAGAAGATTGCCACTGATTGGATTGTTTGTTTTTATATGTAATTTTGTTTTTTGTGTGGGCGGAGCCTGAAAATGGACTTGTTCCAGTGCCCTTACCCGATTAACAACATAAAAATGAAATGAAGAGGACACTAACTTTTGCCTACTAACAATTTGGTCACTTAAACTTTGAATTGTATTTTGAGAAAAGTTTCATGTTTATTATTCTGGTTCTGGTGGTCATATATATTTTTGAATCCTCTTGGTTCATTCCTGTGTGGGCATCTGCCCATTCTAGCTTCAAAAATATTCTGGAGCCTTCCTCACTCTACCTGCTCAGCACACCCTCAAGCTTCAATCCAATTGGCTAATTCATAAACTCATTACCATAATCTCCACCTCCGGGGCAGTACTACCTAGTCAGCTTACTGCATTAGTTACTGATGCTAAGGGACCCCTGGTGTGAGAATACAAGTTGTTTTTCACTTGCCAGCCTCAGTGCATGTGTCCTTTTGATTTTCAAGACATCAAACAGATCGTGATTCTGTAAGAGAACTGTTAATTGTGTAGCCAACAACCTTTCCATTAACTTAGAAACCAAAGAAAGTAATGTAATAGGGTAGCAGTCTGTCAGTTGGCCAGGGCTGGCCTCCTTAAAGGACAAGCCTGGTCACCTTCAAAGCTTGAGGGATAGTGCCAGAAGACCAATTAAACAAATAAGAAAGAGGTTCAGCTGTGTGAAAAGCTGAATATTTCCACACAGCAGGGGTCAGTCCATCTGGACCACAGATTTATTCGTTTTTAGGTCCAGCAGATGTTCAAGTACTTTGTGCAGTACTATCACACTAGATGAGAAGTGTATGCTACATCCCAGATCACCACTGTCCCACAGATTTTGCAAATTCTGCACTGATTGCCCACCAAAATACCCTGATTCAACAAAGAATTTGTTGAATCTATCTGCAAGATGAGTCCCTGGTTCAAAGACTTTGTTGGTTGAAATCTGGATATTTGTATTAGGTTTAGTCTGGCCATGTAGGTCCCTTATAATGGACTAAAATTTTTAGGGTCTCTTGTAGTCTCCATTGTTTCATCCCTGTAAAAGTTTATTTTTTTCATTTCTTACCTCAGCTACATATATGTTCTTAAGTCTCCTATACTCCCAATTCTGTTGTGCCCTAGTGACCTGAACTTTCTCTCATGCTTTGTTTTTATCCCTGTTTAGTTTCATTAGATGGGACAGATACCACGGGGCAGATTTATTTTCAGTTTTCCTGGTCTTTAGAGGAAAGTGCTTGTTGTATATTGCAGGGTTTTATTTAACTCCAAAAATTGATTAGCGTTTTGATCATAAAAGTGCTAAAACATCGTGAAAACGCATAGCACTTGCCTCACTGTGTCTAACAAACATTACACTTCTACAAAACCTATATAAATACTTTCTGTAACCCCCTTGTTACCCGGGGTTACTAGAATCCCAGTAAGACCTAGTGGTAGGCAGGGAAGGCAGCTTGTGAAACTCCAGTTGAATGGGTTTCACACTGTCTCACTCTGTTCTCAGTCACAGCTGAGACTTGAGAGATGACATCACCATAGAACTGTCGCAGCTGCATAAGCCACATTGGAATCTGCAGCTCAGGGAGTGAGTTAGAACTTTGGGAGTTTTTAAGTTCGGTTTCTGTTTACCTTCTGTTGGAGAAGGAAGTGTGTTCCTGTTTACCTTTTGAAAGTGGTGGAGACCGCTGTCCAGGTCTCAGTGCCCCCTCCCTCCGGGGGGTGGAAGAAAAGTCCCTCTGTGGATTCCAGGGGCAATCCCCTATTTCCACTATAGAAGAAAGCTGCCTGTTTACAGTTTCTGTTCTTGTATAACAGTGAAAGAAGTGGTACTTCGCCTGTGGGGCACCTGCAACGAAAGGGTGAGTGTTTTGCTCCATTTGAAGGGGCAAACCAATTGTTTCATCAGTTTGGAAATATAAAGAAAGCTGGGATGTGGACTGCTATTTTGGGAGGACTATTTTACTAGGACAAACAAATAGAGCAGTCAAAAAGTCTAAAGTTTTAATGGATTTCAAGTAATGCTGTAGGGGGGTGCTTCAGGTCATCCACCATTTAATCTACATGTTAAAGTTCTAAGTTTCTGTTTGTCCAGAGAAATGGCCGGGTATGGGCTGTGGGAGCTGGAGGTGGGAACACCCCCCATCTTTAGTAACCAGGTCCACCTCTACGGATTTCTTCTGTGATTTGCTACTTGCCTTATGCGCCTGGCCAGTGATGAGGTGGGTACCCAAACGTGGGTCGCAACTTGAAAATCTCTCTAGGAGTCGCAGACTCTAAGTGGTGTGGGGAGCCACAGTTTGTGAAATATACTCCTTGTTTGATGGGAGTCTCTCCAAGTAAAGTTTGGGTTCATTCTTCAAATGGATCGTCAGTCAAGTGGCAGGCAGGGGAGCCGGGCCAGTCGGGCTGTGTATCCAAAGCGCATGCAAGTCCGGGCTGAGTGCCTGGTGGGTCCAGAGCCAGACCATAGTAGAAATGTATTCATTCTTCAAATGGATCACCTTGTAGTCTCTATCTGCATATACAGTGAACGTAGCCCCTTGGGGGACCATCAATGCTTTGTCATGTTTCAGCTAGTTTTGAATAAAGCCACACTGAAAAATCCCAATCCTCGTTCTGGACATTACAGTTATTGCTTCCTGTAGTTGGATTTACTTGGGTGCCCCTGTGCAGAGTAGCCAAACCTAGGTCCCTTGTGCCAGGTAACCTCATCCTCCCCAAACCCAGGTCCCCACTAGGTATTGCTGCCAACGCCAACAGCATGCCACCTGTCGTTTTAGTAAAAAGGCAGGGGTGAGGGGTTACACTTTCTATACAGTTAGCATTGTCCCAAGAAAAAAACTGCTAATCAATTATTTAAAACCCTGTATTGCCATTAATTCCGAGGTTAAATATGACCACACCGTTGTTATATATCACGGATCAATTTTTGTCTCTCCTAGTTTCGTTTTTCCAAATATGACACAAAGACCAGGTTATTGAAAGCCTTAAAGATCTAAATTTAACAAATTCTGGCAGACCCTTGGCCCTGTTTCTACTTCTAACACAATATACCACACTGTAGTCACTAAATAAGTCAGCTATCACACCCGACTCCTCCTATTTGTGTGGTGCGTTAGTTAGGGCTAAATCAATTAGCAAAGGGTACTCAGGGTTTTTAACATTTGTGCGGGTGGGGTCCAAGATCAGTTGTTCCAGCCCTAAACTGGAACTGTTCTGATACATTTAGCTTTGACTTGGTCTAACCATTCAGCATTGTAGTCCACAATCAGCAGTAACTCAGTAGAATAAAAGGTGTGTAAAACATCTGCTAGTCCTAGAATGTACTACAAAAGAAAAGAACTCCAGAGCAAATGCCCTGAGGCAAGGGTTACCCAGGAAGTGTATTTGGCCATACAGTCAAATTTCAAAGAAAAACACAACTACACATACTTCAATAATGCACAGCATCATGGGAAGCATATACAAATTCCCACAAAGGAATTTGGACTCACTCAGCTTTAAGCAGAATTGCATGGTGCCAAAAGGCCTCAAAATGCCTTAAAGATCTAAATGTAACAAATTTTGGCAGAATGTTGTCTTTCCTGGTGAAACATTTTCCAAATAAATAAAATGCAACCAGGAAAGGCTGAGAGCAGCAGACACAGGCATGTATTTCATCCTTGTTAGGACTCATCAATCTGCCACATCTGTAACTCAGCCCAGAGGGAGGAAGCCAGCCTTAGGATGGTCTTATTTGTTTGGGTCATGGGGAGTCCATGGTAGAGAAGAACTACAAAAGACAAAAATCCTAGAATGTTCTGCATTAAGAATCTTGGTGGTCTATAGCCTCCAAACAACGTAAGTGGTTTCCCAAATTAAAATTTGAATTCTAGAGCCAACTATTTGCAACTGTTAGAGTCAACTCTTAGTTTAAGCTAGTTAGGTGTAAATGTTTCTCGATAGTATATTAAGACTCCTTCCCCTTCTTGTTCTGATCTGTCCTAATCAGGTTGTACCCCTAGACAGTCAAGGGAGCGTCTTCATATCCATCACTTAACAAGGCTTCAGTAAAAATCATAAATTCAGGTTCCCAATTTACTGCAAAGTCCCCAATTAAATCAATTTTAGGAAGGATACTTCTAATATTCGAGTTGACCAACAGAATGCCATTCCAGTTTTCCAAGTTACAAGCATGAGAGCTAGGATCAGGGCTAGTAAGAAAGTGCACCCCACAAGTCCAGGGTATGGATCCTGTGGTCGGCCTCCAAAGTAGATTAGTAAAGTATACTGGTAAGCTAATCACCTGGTTAAGATGAAACTCTGATACAACCTTCAGGAGGAACTTCAGGTTGGGGAGAAGGACGACTTTGTTCCTGTGGAAGACTAGGTAAGGAGACTCTACTGATAGCACCTGGAGCTCACTAATCATTCTGACTGATGTACCGACCACCAAGAAATCCATCTTCCACAACAGGTTTGACATCTCACACCTGTGCGTAGACTTTAAAGGCTTGCCCACGAGCATAACCGACACCAGCAGTAAGTCCCATGGTGGAGATGGTATATGTACTGGAGGGGACAGGCGGTCCAGGCCCTTGAAAAAAAGCACCTGACCACCTTCTCATGGGCCACATTCAGTTTAATAACCCATGCCCAGTAAGCAGAAATGGCTGCCTGATGCACCTTAAGGGTCATCGCCTGCAGTCCCAACTGAGAGAAAGACCAGAGGTAATCCAGGATGCTAGCCACAGGGCAGGCAAAGGGATCAAGCTAACTGCCCTGACACAGAATGGAAAATCTCTTCCATTCAAAGGTATAGCATCTGTGAGCAAACTCTTTTTGGGAGGTCTCCACAACGTGCAGCACATAATCTGAAAGACCCAAGGCCTGGAACTCTAGCCACTCAGGAACTGAAGATCTGGGTGCAGGACTATTTTCTGAAGTCTGGTCAGCAGATCCAAATGGATAGGCAACTGCCATGGAAGTCTGCTGCTGAGGCTGAGGAGATCCAGCAATGAGAACTGCCTTGGTCAGTCTGGAGCTATCAGGATCATCCATGCCTTGTCCTTCAAGACCTTCACCACTACCTTGTGGATCAAGGGGAAGAGAGGGAAGGCATATATGAGGCCTGGGGTCCAGGGCCTCACAACAGCATCCCTAAACAGTGTCCTGGACTGTGGGGGTGGGCACAAAAGAGCCTCAATTTTGGTCTTCTCCCAGGTGGAAAACAGGTCCACCAGAGGAGTGCCCCACTGGAAAAACTGATGGTTCACCACCTCCTGATTCAGGGACCACTCATGTGACATCTCTTCTACCCAGCTGAGAGCATCTACCAGCTGACCATTCTCTCCTACGGCATGAACTGCCAGGAGATCTGCACCCAGCTTACATATGAGGGTCCAAATGCAGAGGGCCTTCCAACACAAGGGAAAGAAATGAGTTCTCCCCTGCCTGTTCAGGTAGAACATGTGATCCCTGACCAGAGGAGTGAATTCTGTCAGTGCCAGACAAACTGCATGGAGCTCCAGTAGGTTTATATGGTTATGGGACTCCTGGGATAACCAGAACCCTTGGGCTCTATGGTCAGGAAGGGAGGGTCTTGGAGGGACAGGAAGCGAATCCTCAGGATCGCGGGAGCAGCTGCACGAGGGAGGGAGCTGGATGTCATTGTCCACCTAGGGACAAATGACCTGGCTAGGAATGGGATCAGAGCAGTGCAAGAGGAGTTTGTAGAGTTGGGGAGGGGCCTTAGACAAGTAGCACATACAGTAACCTTCTCGGAGGTGCTGCCCGTCTATGGCAAGGATGATGCTAGGGTACTCCTCACCAGGGAATTCAATGAATGGTTGAAAAACTGGTGTGGAGCTCAGGGTTTTGGCTTCATTGGGGACTGGGGAGCCACCTGGAGGGATGCAGACCTATACTGGTGCAATGGTCTGCATCTGTCCAGGGGAACCAGGATCCTAGGTGAGAGGTTTAAATGCTTCATTGGCAAGCATTTAAACTAGCCAAGGGAGGCACTGAAAAGGAGCAGGGAAATCCCAGCCTCCCCCCAAAAAACACGGTAATTAGTGAGGTAAACACCAAGGTAGAGAAGTCATTAGGGAGCAGGACAGAGGTAAATGTAAAAAAAGGCAAAGGCAGTAAGGACAGGAATGGGGCTAAAAGGGGTAAGGCCATCAAAAAGTGGAGGGTGATGAGTACCAATGCCCATAGTCTGTGTAACAAGCTCCCTGAACTAGTGGCCTTGATGGAAGAGGGATGTCTGGATATTGTGGCAGTCACAGAAACATGGTACACAGAGAACCATGACTGGGATGCCAACATACCAGGATACACAATCTACAGGAGGGACAGGGAGGGTAAAAGAGGAGGAGGAGTAGCTCTCTATGTAAAGGAAGGGATCAAAGCAACAGAACGAAAGAGTAAACAGGGAGCAGATGAGGCACTCTGGGTCACCCTGGAGACGAAATGGCATCACAATCCGCATGGGGGTTGTATACAGACCCCCATCTCAGTGGGAAGGAATGGACAAGGAAATGATAGAAGGCTTCCTTAGAATGGCAGAAAAAGGGGAGATATTGATGATGGGGGACCTGAATATGCCAGATGTTAACTGGAGCACCTTTGCTGCAGGCACATCCAAGAGCAGGGTCATTCTTGATGCCCTACAGGGGGCATGCCTCAGACAGCTACTATTGGAACCCACTTGGGTGGGAGCAATCTTAGACCTGGTACTCTCAAATGGGGATGGAGAAAGAAACTCAGATTTAGAAGTGGGTAGCCATCTGGGAACAAGCGACCACCACTGTGGTTCATGATAAACACAGCCATACAATCAAGCCATACAAAAGCGAGAATATTGGACCTTAGGAGGGCTGACTTTGGGAAAATGAGAGAGTGCCTCAGAAAAGCACTAGCAAACAGGCAAGAAGGAGGGGTGGAGGAACAATGGGGAGTAATCAAAATAGCCATCACAGAGGCAACAAGCCTTTGTGTAAAGCAAATCAACAAAACACAACAAAGGAAAAAAACGTTATGGTTCTCAAAAGAGATGGCAGGGAAGGTTAAGGAGAAAAGGATAGCATTCAGGAAATATAAGGAAACACAGAAGGAGCACGACAGAGAACTTTATCAGTTAAAGCAGAAAAGAGGCTGGGAAGGCAGAATAGCAAAGGCCCAAACCGAGGAAAGGATAGCCAACTCTGTTAAGAAGGGGGATAAGACCTTTTATAGGTACATTAGGGAGCGAAGAAAAGACCAAAGGAGGGATACTAAGGCTTAATAAAGGGGAAGGAATGTGGGTAGAGGGTGACAGTGAAAAAGCAGGGATACTGAACGAATATTTCTGCTTAGTATTCACAAAGGAAGAGGAGGGAGGTACCTAAACCAAACAAGAGTAACACTCTGAAGGCGAGGTTGATACCAGTCCATTTACAGAAGAAAGGGTTCTGAAAGAACTAATAAAATTGAAGGTGGACAAAGCAATGGGGCCTGATGGGATTCACCAAGAATTCTAAAGAACTAAGGGTAGAACTAGTGACACCGCTGACTACTCTCTTTAACAAATCATGGGAGGATGGGGTGGTAGCTGAGGACTGGAGGAGGGCGGATGTGATTCCTCTTCACAAAAGTGGGAGCAGGACAGAGGCAGGAAACTACAGACCAGTTAGTCTGACCTCAGTGGTAGGGAAAACGATGGAATCACTTCTGAAGGAAAGAATTGTTGAGTACCTACAGGCCAGTGGGGCACAGGACCCAAGGCAGCATGGATTCATGATGGGAAGGTCGTGTCAGATGAATCTAATAGATTTCTTTGACTGGGTGACCAAAGTAGTAGACCAGGGAGGGGCTGTGGACATGGCCTACCTAGATTTTAGTAAGGCATTTGATACAGTCCCACACAAAAGATTGACACACAAGTTAGCCAGCCTTGGAGTGGGTCCCAAGGTGGTAGCCTGGATAAAAAATTGGCTAGACAACAGGACGCAAAGAATAGTATAAATGGAGTCCACAGTGAAGAAAGGAGGGTTACTAGCGGGGTACGGCAGGGTTCAGTATTGGGACCGGTCCTTTTTAATGTCTTTATAAGTGACATTGCAGAAGAACTGGAAGGAAAAGTATGTCTCTTTGCAGATGACACAAAGATCTGCAACAGGGTTGATACACAAGATGGAGTGGAAAGGATGAGAAGGGACTTGGCAAGGTTGGAGGAATGGTCAAATGTATGGCAGCTCAGATTCAATGCAAAGAAGTGCAAGGTAATGCACTTAGGAAACAAAAACCCAGGGGAAGAGTACACAATGGGGGGTGAGATACTTACAACAGTAAAACTGGAAAGCGACCTGGGGGTAATTATATCAGATGACCTAAAGGTGGGCAAGCAATGTGAAAAGGCAGTAAGGAAGGCTGGGGGGATACTGGGATGCATAGGGAGAGGCATCAATAGTAGAAAATAGGAAGTTGTTATCCCTCTGTACAGACAGTTGGTGAGACCCCATCTGAGTACTGTGTTGCAGTTCTGGAGACCCCATCTCCATAAAGACATAGACAGAGTGGAGGCTGTCAGAGGAGGGCAACCAAAATGGTGCAGGGTCTGCACCAGAAGAGATCTGAAGAAAAACTAAAGGAGCTTAATATGTGTACCCTTGAGGAAAAAGGGAGAGAGGGGACATGATAGAAACATTCAAGTACCTCAAGGGAATCAACAAAGTCCAAGAGGGTAGCATCTTTCAGAAAAAGAGATGTGCAAGAACAAGGGGGCACAATTTGAAGATAGAGGAGGCATGGCTCAGAGGTAATGTGAGGAAGTATTTTTTTCACACAGAGGGTTGTGGATGCATGGAACAGCCTCCCTGAGGAGGTCGTGGAGTCAAGAACAGTGGGGGAATTCAAGAATGCATGAGATGGACATAAGGCAGTCCTAGCTGGGGGTAGGAGGAAGTAAGCTGTTTGATTAACTAGGATCTGCAGCTTATCTGTTAGGTAGGAAAAGGGACAGACTAGGTGGGCCAAGCGGTCCTTATCTGCCATCAGATTCTATGTTTCTATGTCTCCAAGGTGTGCTCCCCACCCCGCCAGAGACAAATCTGTCATGAGCATGATGGTTGGTTCTGGATGGCCAAACGGGCTTCCTTCCTCCAGGTTTTATGGGATCAGTCTCCACTGGATGGCATCCCACATTGGCTGGGTCACAGTGACCGACTGGTACAAGTGGCCTAGGTGCTAGAACCATTGATAGCCCAATTCCCACTGGCGCATCAGCCAGCGGGCTCAATAGACCATGCTGGTGCAGGATGCCATGCACCCTAGCAGTCTCAGGAAATCCCGGGTAGGGTGTGAGAGCTCAATGTGAAATGATTGGGCAAAGGAGGTAAGATCCAGTGCCCAGCCCACAGGGAGGCAGGCCTTGACCCCCAGGGAGTCTAGTTCTGTCCTGAACTTGGTCACCTGTGTAGGTATTACTTTAGACTTGCCAGGTTGACCAACAGGCCCTAGTTTTAGTATGTCTGGAGAGTCACGTCTTTGGACCATTCCATGGCCTCTCTGGACAGATCAGCTAATAGCCAGTAGGGGTGCATCGTGACCCAAGGCGCCATAGGTAGGCTGCCGGTACTGCTATGCACTTGGTGAAGACCATCAGCACAGAGGAGAGGCTGATGGGCATGACCCCTTCCACTCAGAACCGAAGGTACTGGTGGTGAGACTGATGGATTGGGATGGGGAAAACGCATCCTGGAGGTCTAGGGAGCAGAACCACATGTTCTGCTCTAGTGACGGAATGCTCTGATTCAGAGTGACCATCCCCAACTCGCATTTCTGCATGAACTACCTCAGATCATGCAGATCCAATAGAGGGTGCCAGTTCCCCTCATCTGTTTGGAGACCAGGAAGTACCTGGACATGTAACCCTGACTGGCCAGGGCATCTGGGACACGGGTAATTGCCCCTTCTGCAGGGAGCTGAGCAATGTCCTCCCAAAGGGTGGACAGTATGCCCTGTGACACCCTGGACTCCTGAGGAGCACTAAGGCGGTAAGGTGAAGAGCCTCAAACTCCAGAGGCAACCCTCTGCCCACTATGTCTGATATCACTTGTTCTTTGTGACAGCAGTCCAACATGGTAATAAGTGATGTAGCCGACCTCCAACGGGGAGCGCAGACAGGTACAGGAAGGGTGGAAGGATGATAGCCCTTGACACATCACTGGGCAGATTTTCCAGGGGCACCACCAGCTGTGACTGGAGGGGCACCACTCCCTCTTCCCCCTCTTTCATAGGACCCTGGCCCTTGGACTTGAGGTGCCAGACCTGATGCTGCCCATGCCAGTTTTTGCTGAAAGGAGTGGTACTGGAAAGCCTGTTTCTTAGGCTTCTTTTTGGGGTCCTTCTGGGATGACACCATAGAATCCAGGGTGGCACTGGACTTCTCAATACGAGGAGATATCCTTCCACCCCAGGGTCAAATCCAGACCTTGTGATGCATAGATACAACTGCTGAAATGGCATGGGAACACAAGCTACCCATATACAGGCCATCTGGAACGGGTGTTTAGCCAGTGACTGATCCTGGTCTCTGATGACCATCACCGCCAACTACTGATCAGCAGGGAGGTGAGGGAGGATTGTATAGAAGACTCCCATCAGAGAGTGACTGAAGCTGGCCATCATCATGGCATAACTTGCCAGACGGAGACCCAAGGATACTGCAGCGTACACATTTTTAGCGATGTGGTCAATTTTACAGGACTCTATGTCCAGAGGCTTATGCATGTCTCCCTGGTATCCAGACTCGTGGAACACCAAATCTGTGACCAGCCCCTCCACAGAGGGGTGGTCCAAAAACCCAGAAAATATTTTGGTAGGGACTGCATACTTGTGGACTATATGGGCAGAGGGGTGTCGGTACGATGCTGTATACTGCCAAAATTCCAGTACCGGTTGCAAAATGGCTGCTGCCACAGGAAAGGCAACACCAAGGGAATCTACCCAATCCAAAACATCCATAAAAGGATACTTAGCCCTTTTCTGAACGGGCTCTAGTGGGATTGGCATGAACTCCAAGATTAGGTGGAGGAGCACCCTGAAGGATACCACACCATGCTCGATGGACAACTCCTCAACCAAACCCTGATCACGGAAAGGAGTCCCATAGGAGACAATGGACTCACGTCTAAGTCATCCAAGGACTCCTCCAAAACAGTCCTCGACTGCTGCTTGCCACGGACTGCCCAGGTATCCTTTCCTGGGGTGAGCTGCACCAACAATCGGTCTGGCAAGCCGATTGCTGAATGGGCTTCCTTGGTCAGAGGTCAGAGTGCCAACCTTCAGCTGTGAGGGTGGCAGTCCCACCCAAAGAGGTGGAGATGCAGTTGTGAGAAGCACCTGCATAGCATGGACTAGTGTGGACACTACTGGAATCTGCCAGGGGACCAGAGGCTCAGGAGATAGAGCCCTACCATGCCTCATCACAGCTCACTGTTGCAAGAGGATATCCTTGTAGCACTGGTACAGTTTGTGATGGTGCCTCTCCTCACCCAAGGACAAGAAGGTCAAGAAGTGTTAACCACAGCACCTCCTGGTCAAGTGGGATTGAGTGTGGGAATGCCTCTATCAAGATCATGACCATGACCTTGACCAGATGATAGATGGGGAGATTACCCTTTCGGCTGACTGTGGTATACCACGTGCCTGCCCACATTAAGCAGCATGGGCATGGAAAGTTCAAATGCCAATGGAGGCGGCTTCCGCTGAGGACCAGATGGGGAAACTGACCAGATCATGTCCTCTTAAGTGAGGACCAGGAGCACTGTGGTCTGTGAGACTGAATCCTTGACCTCGTCCAACAACTGGTCGACAGGCTTGAGGAAAATTTGCATGGCCTGCTCAACTGGAGTTGAAGTCAACTGCCTTGATGAGGGAAACTGAAGAGCCTTCAAAATGCCTGACCTGACCCTCGACCCAAAGGGTGCTCAACCACCATCGAGACGGTCAGGCGAGCTGAAAGGCTGGGAAGACTGCAATCTCTCCCAGTCCCTCAACCAGTGCCACCTGTGTCTGTGCTTGGTGCCACGGTGAGTAGGGCTCTCCCCAATGCTCTGGAGGGCCAAAAACATGTCCATAAAGACTCTTGTGAATGACCCTCCAGTGCTAGTGCCAGCCGGGAACAGCACTGAGACTGGGGAGGTGTCCGCTGTGGCAGATGCCACTTTCGCCTCAAGAGCTGCAAGCTGCTGGGCAGGCCCTGCCACAGCTGGGGCCTTCTTGTGACCCTTAGGGTGGTCCTTTGGATCCTGTTCTGAAGCCTGACCCAGCGAGAGCCAGAGTTTCCTGTCCCTGATGGACTCTGGAAGCATGCTGAGACAAAGGCCACACCCAGCTATGTTGTGTTGCCCACCCAGGCAGTACACAAATGCGTTGTGTGGGTCAGTGACTGATATCTTCTGCTGGCATCAAACGCAAAACCTGAACTCCGGTTTCTGTTGCTCCATCAAAGATTGATGAGTGGAGTTGAAGGAACCAAGGAAATAACTTGAATAAGTTTAGAAAACTCGAAGACAAAATTTGCTTATGGTGCACTAAATCCTAAGTGGGAGCCACAAAGAAGGTGACTTGTTCTTCAGAGGAAGGAAAGATCTGATGTCTCAGGGCAGAGTCGGGGACATACCACCTGTGTGGTGGGAGAAGCTTCACTTAAAGATGTCAGGCCAATCGGACTGTTCCAATGGAACTGCTAGAGTATGCATAGTGAACCATCTCCACACCCCTAGAAAAAGGCAAATTTCAAATGAGGAATCCTTGTCTGTGCATATTAAACTACTATAGAAAAAGCCAGTATGAAGGTTCTTACCAGATGCAGTTGGAGGGTCACAACTGTAGTACTTTGAGTCATGCATGTTTCTGGTTGAACTCTGAAAGCTCCCAGTACTGTCAAAGGGTTGGTCTTCCCCTACTCCACTCTTCGGTGAATTAAAAGGGACATTTTTAAAATCCATACCACAGCTGCACTGTGGAGAAGACCCGTTTTCTGATGAGGATGCACCAGTCTCTGTTCTGAAATTGTTTGTATTGTCGCACCTTTTGTCTGTCTGCCTCGATGATTCAAAACTGCCACAGGAGCAGTTAAATGAATCGCCAGTAAGGACTGAAGGAGCTACGTTTTCCATTGCCTCAGACAAGGATCTGTCTGGCAAATGATGGCAGTCTGTTCTGCAGGAAGTTTCCAAACCACAGTCACCATCTCCTGAATTTGGGAAACTCTGCAATACTGAGACATGCTGACTGAAGTCGCCATTCTCCCCAATTTCCACTGGCACACTGCAGTGCGGGGACACCACCACCTCCATGTATTCATCTTCTGTAGGGCCTCTCTGGGGAAATGGAGCCAGTGCTTTGTCCTCACCCATGCTCTGCTCACTTTCCGAGCTGCAACAGCTTGAGCCTGTTAATTCTCCTCCACAAAGGCCACAAATACAACCCGTGCCTTGGGAAAGCCTTTTCTCCTCATTCCTAGTCAGCAAACATATGCCTTCACTATTTTCATGCTTGGTAATATGCAGTGGTGGCTCATTATGAAATGGATCCTGAGGGGGAAAACAAATAAAAAATACAAAGCAATGAGACGATTTACCATTAATACTGTATTATGTCATGGTTATGTGGAACAGAGCTGAACATTGCTTCACAGGCTAACAGGCAAAGGTTACGCACCATAGGCCTGATTCTCAAAGGGCTCCAACCATGCCTCCCAAAACAGAGTTTTTTTTCTTTTTTGCAATATTAGATGCAGTTTCTACCTGGCACTGCTACTGTTATATGCTGCATATTCATCTATACAGATAGTGGTGTGTAAAGGGAAAAGGTGGCCTGATATCACGATACAAAACTGTGCCCAGTCTCAAAAGGCCCACAGGGCTCTACCCCTGACAAAAAACTCAACATAGCATCTCTTTTTTTTTTGGGGGGGGGGCATAGAAGACTTATTTCTTGTTTGACAAGTGAGTCCTAACCATGCACTAGGACCAGCTGGGGTGTACAATCCAGGGAGAGCAGGAAGGCTGCCCAGCCCACATTCACCCAGTTGGTCAGCAAAGGAGCAGCACTGACAAAGCTTCTGCACACCTGTCCTCCCATTCAAAAGAAAGGTGCAGCAGCCCTAGGACCCCTGATTCTTAAGGCAAGGGAAAGAAGAAATGAAAAAGGGAAAGATAAGGGAATAAAATAAAAACAAAGATGCTGACTTTTTGACAAATTTACCTGTGGAAAAACCTCCCTGATAAGGAATCTTTTTCTGAATGTCATGTAATAGTAATGAAACCAGAAAATAGCCTTTTCATTCTATTACAGAACAAAAATGAGAATGTTCAGGCAATTATCAACAGTATTTTAAATTTTTTAACAATTTTACGTTTTTACACAGAAATATAATTTGATGGCAGAAGGGAGACAGAATGTCCATCAAGTATGACCTTCCTATACTACTGTACCTCACTCCACCGACCTGATACCCTGGTAGGCTGTATCCACCTCCCCCTTTCTCTGCCAGCCCTTCCTTCCCCACTTGGAATGTCCCAACCATGTTTAAACCTAAGCATAGCTGCCCCCATTACTTCCGGCAACAGTATGTTCTATGATTTCACCTCCTTCTCAGTGATGTAGAACTTTCTCAAGTTTCTCTTAAATTTGCGCACCCCCGCATCAACTTCTAGTCATGCCCCCGTGACTACATCAATATTTCTCACAAACATGTCCTCTGTAAGAAGCTTGTATGTTACAATCATGCCCCGGCCTCCAGTGAACACATGTTTTGACCTCTAGCTGTTCCTCACAGGATCTGCCCTGCTGGCCCGGGATCATCTTGGGGACCCTTATCTGTACCAACTCCAGTCCGCTGATGTCATTTCTCCGGTGTGGGCTACAGAATGGGCAGAGTACTCAGGATGAGGCCTCAACAGGTATCTGTACTCTGGCAGAATATCTTGAATCCAGTGGGTTACAAGACCCGAGGCACATGGTTTCACAGGGTGGAGGTCATGTTTAATTAATCTGATAGATTTCTTTGACTGGGTGGGGAAGGATATAGATCAGGGTGCAGCAATGGACAAGGCCTACCTAGATTTCAGTAAGACTTTCAAAACCATTCCACACAGGAGACTAAAAAGCAAGCTGAGTGGCTTAGGAGTGGGACCAAATGTGGTGAGCTGGAAAATTAATTATTATTTTTTTTAAACCAGGAGAGAGACACTAAGCTGAAAGCTTGTTTACAGGTGTGACCTGGGAGCACAAGGAAGTTAAGTGACTTGTTTAGGGTCACACTCTATGCAAGTGGGGGCTGTGGGATTCAAACCCAGGTCTCCAGGTATGCAGCTCAGAGCCTTAAACCACTGCGCTATAATGCCTCCTAGGTTAGGGGACTGACGCCAGAGGGTGTAAATGGAGTTCACTCCGAGGACCCGACACTGTCTTTCAATCAGGATCCAATATGGGCTGAGAATGGCAAGCAACAGACATGTTCTGTACTGCTGGGACTCCTCAGTGCAGTGCAGTGCAGTCATTGTCTCAGCCAGGTACCAAGTCAAAACCCCAAAGAAATAAGGCATTTAATACACTCAGAGTTAGCTTTCTGAAGAGACAGTGCTTGGGAAGAGCAGTGCGTAGGACTTGTATAAGAATACCAGGAGAGAAGAAATATCCAGATTGCTGGGTTTCTGTATGTCTCCCAAGGTGTTAACATGGGGGTTATGCACTAACGGGTGGGAAGTACATGCCTGAGGCACGTACCCCGCCCGTGTACCTACGCAACCCCGGAAAGGCACAGCGTGCATGGTATGCACGACTGCATGCACCCGCAGGGCGCCTGTCCATGGCAATACCCCCCCCTGGTGTGCAGGGTCGTGTGCGGCTGCCAGGGACAGAGCCACAGACCTGGGCGGGCATCCAATTGGATGCCCTACCTGGGTCCTACGGTGGATCTCTTACAAAGCCGGGTGCACTGTTGGCTGTGCGCCCTTTCAGATGACGGATGGTCAGTGGCCGTGGAGGTGTGTGGTGGACAGTGCTGCCCGCTGTCCCGAGACCGTGAGGGAGGGTGTGTCAGTGCTGCAGCTGTGTGTGTGTGGGGGGGTATTGCAGGCCAGGGACAGATGCAGCCATGTGGGGAGGTGCTGTGCCCCTCTGGGCGCTGTGCCGGTGCCATGTCGAACTGTGGGCAGCATGGGCACCGTAGTGCTGCCCTGGGGTGGAGGAGTGCTGCATTAGGGGGCTGGGGCTCCACTGTGTGTGGGAGCGGGCCTGCCTCTGGTGTACGGGGACAAGGCTGGCCCACTCTGTGGAGGATGCCCACCTGACATGGGGATGTTCCCTTGGCTGTGTGTGCAGGGGCAGGGCGCATCGGGGACTTATGGCAGGGTGCATCCTGGTGTAACAGCCACCCTCCTATGTGTCCCAGTGTGCTGCACTACGCGGCTTTGTGCATGCTGCATAGCACGGGCACGACCCTGGAATGTCCCTAGAGTGTCGCTTTTAGCACAGCACGGGATCCAGCGTATTACCGCTTTGCACCCAGTTAGTGAATGCTGCGCTCTGTGGAGGATGCCCACCTGCCAGGGGGATGTTCCCTCGGCTGGTGTGTACAGAGGCAAGGTGCGTAGGAAACTTACGGCAGGGTGCACCCTGGCATAGCGGCCACCCTCCTATGTGCCCCAGTGTGCTGCACTACGCGGCTTTGTGAATGCCGCCTGGTGTGGCACACCCCTGAAATACCCCGGCCAGCGTTGCTATCAGTCACGGCCAGGGGATCCAGCACGTTCGCTTTTTGCGCCCCATTAGTGAATGCCATGTGGTGTCCACGGGACCCCCGCTGCATGGCATTCATGTGTATCTATGCCTACGTGCCCTGTTTCCACACGCGTAGCCATAGTGCATAGGTCCCAAAGTGACGATGAAGGTGCTGGTATTTCAGTGACCATCCGTACCTGAAGGGAGGCTGAGTAGCCATTATATGCATCCTTTTATGCACAAGTAATTTAAAACTTTTATAGAACGAGTCCTTGCTGACCTGCATGTAAAGGTGACCCCCAACATTGTTCAAAACATTAAAAAAACACAATGAATGCTCGGCAGCAATCAAGGAAATAGGTCAGCGCCCTTATTCAATAATTCCACATCAAGGAACCATTTTAAATGTGCAAGATGAGCATACTGATTTAGAGTTTCTGTACTCCTACCACATCCAGCTGATGTAATGTGCTCATATCCATATCATTTAGGCAAGCATCACTATTACAGTCTCCAAGGCAGAAAAAACTTTAGAAACTCGCACAGAGTGCTGTCATTTAATTCAATGCTAACTGGACAGAACTGAAAGAAATCCAAACTGTTTCAAAGGCTGCAGACTGACAAAGTGTTGTTCCCCCGAGCAATTTCATCTTGGATATAGTGAGGTATTTCCTGGAGTCAAATTATTTTGTTTTGGTACATAAATACTATGCCCAAATAAAAGGGGCCTCAATGGACACTACATTTGCCCCATATCTGGCAAATCTGTACATGGCAGATTGGGAAATGGACTTTGTATATAATGCTGAACACAATGAATTTATTCAGTAAGTCACCATGTGGCAATGGTATCTGGATGATATTTTAGCTGTATTCAGAGGTCCAGAAACTGGACTAACAGAGTTCACTGAATATGACAGTTCAACATGTCCCCAGCCAAAAGTCACTTCTGAGATGAATACCACTGAAGTTCATTTCTTGGATCTAACTATATTCAAGGATGGGGATAGTCTGAAAATCAAAATTTACACAAACCAGCCATGAGAAATACAGTCCTTAGGGTGGATAGTTGCCATCCAAGTTTTTTACTAAAAAATGCCCTCAAAAGGACAATTTCTTCAATTAAAGGGCACTTG
This sequence comes from Neoceratodus forsteri, assembly GCA_016271365.2. Taxonomy (NCBI): domain Eukaryota; kingdom Metazoa; phylum Chordata; order Ceratodontiformes; family Ceratodontidae; genus Neoceratodus; species Neoceratodus forsteri. The sequence continues at coordinate 331,982,575 of CM057456.1, read as the reverse complement.
CACAGATGAAAATGGCTTTGGGCATGGCAGTATAGAAATGGCTAGGAGATCTGAAAACCGTCAATAGCCAACGGAGCATGTTACATTGCATATTCTTGTGCTAAAAAAAAAGGACAGAGGAACTGTTTTCAGTGGAATTTACAAAGGAGTATAAATATCTCTGATTGGCAACTGTTTTTTACCCAATTCAATCAGAAGGCTAGTAAAATTGGTGGCGCATTCAGAAACAATGGCCAGTACTAAATACTGACCCAAAACTGACTTATTTGGCCACTACTATTCCTCAGTCACCTACTGCCATTCCTGAAATATTGAAGATATGTTGGTCCACTCTGTTCCTCCCATACAGACAAATAAAACTACTTTCCGCTGTCACTGGGCAACTACAGATGCAGCCACTGTAGCCAATGTTACCGTATCTCTGATACCACCTCCTTTGCACATCCACAAAATGGCAAATGATATCTAATAAAAGAGTTTATAAACTGTAGTTCTAGTGGAGTAATTTATATACTTACCTACCTGTGTGGATACCTGTATGACAGCCAAACCAAATGCAAACTTAGTTTGCACTGGAGAACGTAAAACTGCTATTCTTGCTAAAAACATACGATACGGTATGGCCACCATTTTTTGGAATCAGGACATGGATGTACAGTCTGTTTAAAATTTATTGGGATAGAAAAGACTGAGTTAGGAATTCGGGTGGAGATCTGGGGCCTGATTCACAAAGGTCGACGCAAGCTGCACCAAATGCAGCTTGTGCCAACTGTCAGCGCGCCAAGGACCTTGCATCTGATTCACAATCAGGTAAGGGCCCAGCGGCAAAGTCCTGCAGCTTGCACCAACCCCAGCACTGTGCCAAACAAATGGCGCACCCTGAAGGTGTGTCGCAAGCCACGGGGCAGCCCTGCACCAGTAGCACCATGGACAGCAGTCCCTAGGTGCTATGCCCCCCCCAGCTCCAATCCTTGTCAATAGATAACTGAAATCCCTAGTGGGCTAGCGGACCCCCAATGCAGCCCAGATCCCCATCAATAGACATTAAAAGCCCTGGTGGGCTAGAGGACCCCCACCCCAGCCCCAGTCTCCAGCAATATACATACACTCACCACCGCGGCCAGCCGCCGACTAAACTCTGACTGAGCGCATACTGTATATTAGTCCGTGGCTGGCTGTAGTGGTGAGTGGTGGGTTGTGCCAGTCGCCGGCTGGGTTATGGGATAGAGGGGAGTGGGGTGGTGGGGCACTGTGGGGTGGTGGGTGGAGGTCTACTAAACCACCAGGGATATTGGGAAGTACTAAAAATGGGTTACTGGGCTTCGGGGATGGGGCAAACCATTAGACCACCAGAGATATCACTTTTCCTATTGTTGGGGGATCAGGGCTTGGGAGGGGTCCACTAGCCCCCAGCACTTTTAGCATGTATATAGCCGGGGATCAGGGCTGGGGTGGGGGTCCAGTAGCCCACCAGGGCTTTCAATGTCTATTGAGGGGGATCGGAGCTGGGGAGGGGGTACCGCGGCACACTGCCGCACAGCGCTCAACTGTCCAGGAGGGACATTCTAAGTACCTTTAGACCTGGCTGGTCTAAGGGTACTTGGAATATGTATCTCCGAGGCATGTTTGTGAATCCCCATATAGGGAATATGGCGGCCTGCGTCGGCCACAAGGACCATAGCGCCATGCCGCAACCCTTTGGTGCAGGCAGCCTGCGTTTGTTGCAGGCTGCCTTTGTGAATTGCTCTTGGGGCATTTTCTGGCGCAAACTGCACCTTGCACCATTCTTTGTGGCACAAGTGGCTTGCGCCATTCCCGAGAGCTTTGTGAATCGGGCCCCTGATGCGCAGGCTCCTACAAAGAGAGGCTTTCTGGATTCTGACTTTGGACTTTAACGTCTAATGGATTGCTGCTCCATGCCTTTTTGTGATCACTGACTTTGGTTTTGCTATGATACTTTTGCTGCTACAGAATTTCTCCATAACTGTATGCTTACTATCACTTGCTGGTTGTTTGTGAGAGTGTTCTTTAAGAGTGTTTCTAGTGACATGAGGTTTTCTTCTGCCACAGGTTGAAACTGTGTGAACTATGATATGGGTAAAATTTCTGTAGTGGCGAATATTTGTTTGCTTCAGACTTTGGATTTATCATGCTACTCTTGCTGCTGAATTTATGCTGCTACAGACCTTTTCTATACCTGTATGCTTTCTAATTGCTGTTTATTCATTGCTATTATGTACTGGTTATTTATTAGCGTGTGTGACAGGGTTGAATAGGGCCCTGTCCCATTTGTTATGCAGAAACAGTTAAATGCAAGGATCTGTTCTTTCCTCTCTTTTTCTGTTTCTTGTCTCGTTGCACAACCAAATGTTCTTCTGAGACCTAGGAACTGATCACTCCGATGGTCTCGCAAGACCATTTAACTCTTTCTGCATAACAAATGGGACAGGACCTTATTCGACCCTATCACAGCGTGTCATTTTCAAGTAGTACAGACTGATGAAACAAGTTTTTTTCCCCCACTACAGGTTGGAAATGTATGAGTTGTGATATGGTTAATATTTCTCTATTGACGTATATGTGTTTGTTCATCTTAGCATCAGAGTACTTCATCACACCTCATGACGTCTTCTGTTGTAACTCAGCACTTTGTGTTTCACTGTTGTGAATACACATGTAGCACTATGCATTTAACTGGCCACTCTAATTGTTTGGTCTATTTAAACCTTCTTTGGGATATGTTCACCACTCTGAAGAAGAGGTTAGTGATGACTCTGAAACATTAGGCTGTGGCTATAATGTGCACATTTGGCAAGGTCGGGCTGTAGCCTTTGAAGCAGTTTGGATTTCTCGCAGTTCTGGTCGCTTAGCATTGAATTAAATGACGGCACGCTGTGTTAGTTTCTAAAGTTTTTTCTGCCTTGGAGACCGTGATAGTGATACTTGCCTAAATGACATGGATACAAGCACATTACACTGGTGTACTGCCGGATGTGATATGATTACAGAAACTCTCTAAAATAAGTCAATATGCTTGTCTTACACATTAAAAATTGTTCCTTGAAGTGTAATTATGGAAACATAGAAACATAGAAGTTGACGGCAGATAAGGACTGCAAGGCCCATCCAGTCTGCCCTTTTTTCTAGCTTATGAATGTGCCATAGGCCTTTACTCTGTCAATGGCATATCTATTCATACACATCTGTATTGCTCCCTTATGCCTATCCCATGCCTGTTTGAAGCCCTGCACTGTATTCAAATCCACCACTTTCTGAGGTAGGCCGGTTCATGCATCCACCACCCTTTTCTGTAAAAAAAATAATAATATTTTTATTTATATAGCGCAATTCAGAAATCAAAGCGCTGTACATATAAATGTCATAAAACAATTCAATAAAATCTTACAGAAAATTCAGCTTCAGTTAAAATATCCACAATCCATAAAACATCAGATATTAAAAGCCTGTTTAAACAGATGTGTTTTCAAACTGGTCTTGAAGCTCTCCACGGTCCTGCACTCTCTAATCTGACGAGATAGAGAGTTCCACAGGGATGGTGCTATGAATGTAAAAGCCAGAGCCCCAGATGTTTTCAGCCACACCCTGGGAACCTTTAACAACCCCTCATCAGTTGAGTGGAGAGGACGGGCCGGGACTGTAGGGAACTAGGAGCTCTTGCTCTTCCTCACATTACCCCTTAATAGGCCTCCCTCTAATCTCATGCTGTGTCCTCTTGTCCTGCTATTTTTCTTATATTGAAACATGTTAGACTCTTTCACCTTGTTAATGCCCTTAAGATGTTTGACTGTTTCCATCATATCACCTCTCTCCCTCCTTTGCTCTAGGGTATACATATTGAGCTCCGTTAATCTGACCTCATATGTTTTCTGATGCAGTCCCTGCACCATTTTGGTTGCCCTTCTCTGGACTGCCTCCATTTTGTTAATGTCCTTGTGCAGATGCGGCCTCCAGTACTACACGCAGTACTCCAGATGGGGCCTAACCAGTGTCTTGTAAAGAGGGATTAGTACCTCCCTCTTACGACTTGTGATACCCCTACTAATACACCCAGCATCCCTCTAGCCTTACCTACTGCTTTAGTGGTCTGCTTGGTTGATTTCAGGTCATCTGTGATGATGATGCCCAAGTCTCGTTTTTCTCTTGTGATTCCCAGCAACTCCTCTCCCAACCTACAGGTAGCTTCAGGGTTTCTCTTCCCTATGTGCATGATCTTGCGCTTCTTTGTGTTAAACCCCAGTTGCCACTCTTCCGACCATTTTGCCAGTTTATTCAGACCTCTTCTCATTCTGCCCACCCCATCTGGATCATCTACACTGTTGCAGATCTTGGTGTCATCTGCAAACAGACAAACCTTACCCTCCAGTTTATCTGCAATGTCACTAATGAAGTTAATGAAGAGGACTGATTCCTAAGGTACCCCACTTGTGACTTGCATCTCTTCTGACTGTATACCGTTTACCACCACTCTCTGTTTTCTGCCCGCCAACCAGTTTGCCACCCAGCTGACCAACCTCTGACCCACCCCAAGCCTACCCAGCTTATTAATCAATCTTCTACATGGAACAGTATCAAAAACTTTGCTGAAGTCAAGGTAGGTGACATCAACTGCACCACCTTGGCCCACCACTCTGATTACCCAGTCAAAGAAATTTAAGAGATTAGTTTGACAGGACCTTCCTGTTGTAAACCCATGCTGTCTTGGATCCTGTGCTATGGAGTCCAGGTGTTACACTATCCTTTCCTTAAGCAGTGCCTCCATAATCTTGCCCACTACTGAGGTAAGACTGACTGGTCTGTAGTTCCCTGCCTCCTCCCTGCTGCCAGTCTTGTGGAGTGGGATCACATGAGCCCTTCTCCAGTTTTCTGTAATCTTGCCTGTGCTCAGAGGCTAACTAAACGGTTCTGCTAATGGCTCTGCTAGTTCCGCCCTTAGCTCCTTTAGTACCCTGGGATGTATGCCATCAGGTCCTATTGCCTTGTCCACCTTGAGCTTAGTGAGTTCTTGTAGGACCCTTTCTTTTGTGAAGCGACTTGTGCACACCTCCATTCCCCCTGTGTCCATGGTGCTGAGCTGTGGGCCCTGCCCTACCTTCTCTTCAATAAATACTGAGCAGAGTTATCTATTTAGGATAGATGCTTTTCCTTGGTCCTCCTACACACTCCCCTTTTTCCCCTTTGATCTTAGCAATACCCCCTCTGGACTTTCTCCTTACACTAATGTATCTACAGAAAGTCTTGTCCCCTTCTTTTACTGTTTGTGCTAGTGTTTACTCAGTTTGGGCCTTTGCCTGCCTTACTGCCTTCCCTTAGGGAAGTTCGATCTGCTGCATTCCCTTATATTTCCTGAAGGCTAGCCTTTTAGCTCTGATCTTTTCTGCTACTGTTTTTGAGAACCAAAGTGGTTTCCTCCTTCTTTTGCTCTTGCTTTTCTCCATAACACAATGGGATGTTGCTTCAAGTATTGCACCCTTAATGCTTGCCCACTTTGCCTGTACCCCCTCACCTGTATTTCTTCTTGCCAGGGCTAGCTTAACTCTGTTGGCCATCTTATCAAAGTCGGCTCCTCTGAAGTACCATATTTTTGCTTTAGAATGGGATGATATAGTTCTAGTGGCCAAACTGAACCACACCATGTGATGGTCACTGGCCCCTAGGTAGCCTTCTACCTGGAGATCTGTGATCATTTTCCCATCAGTCAGTACTATATCCAGGATAGCCCTGCTTCTTGTGGGTTGTTGTATCAGTTGTTTCAGGCCCTTCCCTGCGGGGAATCAACTATGTGTCTAGTTCTGTTGGATGTTCCTGCTGGTATTGACCAATCTGTATCTGGCATGTTAAAGTCTCCCATTATCAGAACTTCCCCTTTAGCTGTCATGTTTTGTATATCTTCTAACAATAATGTGTCTATGTCCTCCACCTGGTCTAAAGGCCTGTAGACAACCCCAGTTCGTGTGGCTGTCCCACTTCCTGTTTCCAGGGTGACCCACAGTTCTTCTGGCTCCTTACATGTATTCTGAATTTCTGTAGCTTTGATATTTTCATTGACATAAAGGGCAACTCCCCCTCCCTTTTGCACCTTAGTTCACTTCAACAGTACATAGCCGAGTGCTGAAGTCTCTCAAGTGTGGTTACCGATGAACCATGCCTCGTTAATGGCTACTATGTTCTTTAGCCTCAGTCATTGTTGCCTCCAGGCCTGGGATCTTGTTTCCCAGATTGCGGGCATTTGCATACACGATTTTCCATTGGCCAGATTTCGGTGCGTTAGTTGTTGGGCTAGGTCTGGCGTTTCCCCTACGCATCGCATAGGGAACTGGACCTTTTTCCTTACCTGGTGATGCAAATGAACTACAAACATGCTGAACTTGTGTTTGATCACTAGCTAAGGGGGGAGGGGTGTTCTTCCCATTCGCTGTTTCGGGTGTTGCACCCCTCTCCCCATTTGCTAGTTTAAATATTCTGCAAAGACATCAAACTTCTGCCACAGTGCACTGACTCCCTCCTTAGTCAGATGCAGTCTATCAAATTTAAAGAACTTTTGCTCCCAAAACTGTTGCCAGTTCCCTACAAATGTGCATCCTTTTTCCTGGCACTAGCCCTTGAACCACATGTTTAGCTCCCCCATCTCCCCTTCTCTAACCTTCTGTCCATCTGTCCCCCTCTCCCAGACCATCAGGATCTCAGAGAAAGAGATACCGGATGAAATGGATGACAGTTTGTCTCCCAGCCTGGTCAGGTGTTCCTTGGTCTCCATAACTGACCGGCTGGCAAGATTGTTAGTCCCTATGTGTACCAGGACATCAATGTTTTCTCCTGCTTCCTGCATGATTTTAGCAATTTTTTTTATTTTTATTTCAGTCTTGGATTACAATACCTTTGAGTGGGAGACCGCTCTATCACAAAGGTTCCACGTCACAGAGGGTGGGTATAGGAATATCTAGCTAGGTGAGTAAACATAGACATAATACATTGTAAATAGGAAACAGAGATGTTTTAACAGGATAATTCAGGTAACAGAAGCAGCCAAGGTGGCATTGTCAGGTAAAAGACAGTAAGCAGCTATCCAGAAAGGAGAGGTTGGGGAGATGACTATTTGGGGGGAAGGGAGGGTGCAGGGACTGCAGGGTAAGACAGGGACAGTTTGGAGTAGTAGTAGTCAGAAATAGTGAGGGGATGGTAAGATGGCCCGAAAATGAGATAGACCAGGGTCAGAAATATAGGGGGGTGTGGAGTAATTAGAAAGTACATTCACAGGAGCTGTTCTTCAGTAGGTGTCTTAGCTTGGTCTTGAAAAGCCCCAATCTCTGCGTGCCGCTAAGTTCAGTGACAAGGTTATTGAGCCAAAGTGGTGCCCGATAGACATATGACCTCTGTCCTTGGGAGGTTCTGCAGCAAGGGACAGTGAGAACCTGATGGTTGGAGTTCCTGGTGCGGTGCGGGCCTGTGAATAAGCTTAACAGGTTTGTGACTCCAGAAGGTTGTAGTCAGAGTACTGATTTTTTAACTAAGCAGCAGGTTTGGTATTGTATCCTGTTTTCAAGATGTAGCCACCCGGCTTGCTCATAAAGGTCGCATGTGTGCGTTAGTCAGGGGGAATTGGTGAGCAGTTGGCAGGCTTTGTTTAGGGCAATTGCTATCCTACATAGTGTGGCGGGAGTGGCTGAGCTGTATATAACCAATCCATAGTTGATGACGGAGACAATTGTGCTATGGATTGCGGTTTGGAGGGCTTCAGGTGTCAGACATTTCTTGTGCCTGTGCAGGAGTCCACTTCTTATGTTGACTGTTTTGACCACATTCTCAATGTGTTCTGCATAGGAGAGGGAACTGTCAAACATAACCCCCAGGTATTTGAATAGCTCCACTTGTTCAAGAGGAACCCCTACGCAGTTAGTGATGTTAAGGGGGACTGCGTTGTGTTTGTTTCTTGTACTGCTAAAAAGCAATACTTTTATCTTTTTATAGTTCAGAACCAACTTGTGGGCTCTGAACCAATCTTCAGTTTGTTTGAAAGCATGTTGTAGCAGATTTTCTAGGGTGTGAGGGTCACGTTGAGAAGTAAAAATCACAGCATCAATGCGGTCAGTGTCTTTCCACGCTGATGTACCTGGGAGACATCTGAACATTACCTCTGGCCGGAGGTAGGTATCAACTCCCCAAATCATGGAGTCTCCTATGATCAGAAGTGTTTTGGATTTCCTTTTTGCTTTTTTTGTTTTGGTCCTGTTTTGGGTAAGTTTTGTAGTGCTAGCTCCTGTGCTGCAGTGTCCTGCTCTGCAGTGTCCTCTGCCCCTTTGTTTGATTTCAGAGATCTGAATAAGGGTGCTGGCCTATTTCCTGGACTGATGCCGAGCAACCACTGTGTCTTCTGTACTGAGCCGGGGTATTGTGCACCTTCTATTTGTGTTTTGAGCTATTGGACTATCATAGGGATTAACTCGATTTCACATCCAACATCCCTGGTAATGCAATGTAAGCAATGGGTATGAGCCCAAATTCCCAGCGTGGGACTTGAACCCATGACTAACTGGCTCAGAGGTAACAGTGCTACCAACTAAGCCACATTGATCCTCATATTAAATGAGAGTTTAGCAAGAGAAAAAAATCTTGACAAAAGAAGAGCTCAACAGTATAAGAACCTTGAGATGTCACAACCAGACATAACAATCGTATGTCATTCTTTCACTATGGAAAACATTGACCATTCACATATTATAATAAATACTGCTCTTTGCTATTCTAAACTATAATCTGCAGCATGTCAAACAAAGTGTATATATTTATAAAATGGGTAGGGAAATTGCAGCAATATCATTAGCTGACCAGCATCACATGACCGTGCGTATATCAGAGTGCGACCGCACACCTGCACTTTTACCCCCCCTCCAAAACAATTTTGACATTTTATAAGATAGATAAACGACTCTGAGTGTGGGCACGCCTGATATACGACGATTGGGCGGTTGACGCACAATTGCACGCGATATCAGAGCTGACCAGACACTCTAGAGTGGTATATCTATTACATATATCACAGAATTAACCCTTCATGAGAGACTGGAGGCACTGTTCTCCCCAGTTTCTTGGCTGTTCCATGTAGTGTGCACAGAGTTATGATTGAGGGATTTTGAAAACCAACATTTTTCAAAGTCTGGATAAAGCAAGTGGGCTGAAATGAACATACCTGACTTCCATATTTTCTGGAGCATACTTCATTGAGCCAATGGTAAAGACCAGCTGCATAAAAAAAAAAAAAAAACAGCAAAACAATAATTTAGAAATGTAATACTGTACCTGTGAGCTAACCAAACATTTTACCTCTGGCTGTCCCTCTGTTCACCATCCTAACACTGGAGCCATCATGGACGTGTCTTATCCTTAACTGAGGCAGACAGGCAAATGACTGGGGCTGAAGCCATAAACACTCTGCAACTTTACCGGTGTGGAGGGGGTGCCTGCTTTCTCCAGAGGAGTCACATGCCGTAGTGCCACTACACACCTGATCCCCTGCAAGACACCCGAATCACCTAATGGCCGTTGACGCTGCATGCTGCGCTCCAGCCACCTGCAAAACCCGCTCACCCACTGAGGTAAGTAAGTAAATAGTGGGTAAGGCCTGGGACAGAGAAAGATGGGACTGGGGGGGGTTGCTGGCAGGGGGGGGGGTGCTCAGGGAGAAACTGGACAAACAAAGGATGGAAAGACATCAGAATCCCTACATGAAGCTGGGATCTTCCAGGTGGGAGTGCTGCTGTGCTCCACATTTCTACAGTATTTCACTGTCACAGAGTAACTGGCCCCTTACATTTATTCCTGTCTGAATACATGGAGCTCACACTTACCTGACAGTGATTTCCCATTCCTTCTATAGCAGATGATGAGTAAAATGAAGGCTGCTACTATCCCTGCAGAAAGTATCGATGCAAGTAACACTATCCAGACCTTGTCTTCTTTATCAGGGACTGCAAAAAGAGCCACATCAGGGATGAATTGATTACATTTTGGTATTTACTCCCTGAGGTGCTACTGGCTCTCATGCAGCTACTTCCTCCTGCCTTTTCTACATAACATTACAGTTTCAGGTGACAAACAGCTCTGGTAATATTGGTATAGTGTGTGTTTAACACCAGAACATTCAGTCACTACAGCGCATTTAAGCAATAATACACTACAATGATATATTGCATTGTTATGAGGCACAAGGAAACGGCAAGTGGTTTCAATCACTTATGAAGTGATGATCTCCCATGATACAGCCCCACTCTGGAGTATTCTTCTGTGATAATAAAATGACCCAAAAGTACTGGGGTATGCTAATCTTGGTCATGATTTCTGACCTGTGATTATATACCAGGATATTGTAATGGGTCAAAGACTGCTTCAGCCAATCAGTTTGTAGGATTTGTCCTATCCATTTTTTTATTAATTTATTGAATTTTGTTAACCAGGTAAATCCTGCTGAGACAGTGGAGTCCCTTTTTCAGGGGTGACACGGATTAGTTGCATACAACTACATCATACAGTTAACAAATACATTTGTAGGCATAAGGATCACAAGAATTACATAGTTTGATTGAAAAAGAACAGGAACAAAACATTACACAAAAAGAGGGGGGACAGAAAACAGGGCCAGGTATGACGTGATAGCCACTGTCATAATTAGTGTACCTTGTTTTAAAGGGGCACTGTCAGCTTTGTCCCTCATTTTTCATGTAACTGTAATCATTGTACCTCTAGGCACATACATGTGAAACAATTACCATGGAATGTCCCTGTACAGCCAAAAAAGTGTTTTTACCCAATCTGTTTAATATTTACATAAATTTCTTTTCAGTTGGTCCACATTAAACTCCGCCATCCACCAGAAGCATATCCACAAGGAGAACGCGCATCTGCTCAGGAGCGTGGTCCTGAAGTGCGCTTTTTGACATGACCATCGAAAAAAGGCGTTTCTCCAACACATCTGCCTTTAATGAAGTATTCCTTGCATCTGAATTAAAAAACAAGCAGTAGTAATGCCGCAAAATACATTTTAAAATGGGTGCGAGTGCGTGTCTTGGAACAGCTACGAACAAAATCCGTGCATGCAAAAGCGGCACACTCTTGTGCAATGTGCGGGATTTGGCACCAACTCTTCTGCATGCACATCAAAAAGTGCACTTCGGGATCGCGCTCCCGAGCAGACGCGCGTTCTCCTTGTGGATATGCTTCCGGTGGACAGCAGAGTTTAATGTGGACCGACTGAAAAGAAATTAATGTAAATATTCAACAAACTGGGTAAAACTTTTTTTGGGGCTGTATAGGGACATTCCATGGTAACTGCTTCATGTGTATGTGCCTAGAGGCACAATGATTACATTTACTTGAAAAATGAGAGACAAAGCTGACAGTGCCCCTTTCATACAGATAACATAAGGGACACACTTCAGTTAACTTAAATGGCCAAAACTCTTGTGTGTGTGTGTGTGTGTGTGTGTGTGTGTGTGTGTGTGTGTGTGTGTGTGTAATCACTTATAATGATTTAAATGAACACTAATGAAAACAAGCATTTGTTAATGCCAAATGTTTGCAGCTTGCATTGCTGTTGTACTGGGTCTTGCTTGAACACATTTTTACTTTATATTTACCCAGGATAGACCAGATGAGATGCAATTTTCAATGGTGTCCTGCTTTTACACATTTTTAGACTGTATTTACCCAGGACAGGCCAGCTGAAAGGCATTATCTGATTTTCAGTGGGCTCCCACATTTTGATCCCAAATTTCGAAGCCTTTATGACCTGATGTGATCTAGACAGATGGAAGTTTTTAAATCTCATCTGAAAGATGATTTCACAGTGTGACTATGAAAACAAGTTTCGGAGTGGATTTGAAAAATGACACTTGTCGTGTTCAGGAGGTGGGGTAACAAGGGATATGTGGAACATTTAGGGCCAAATTCTGGAAAAATAAACTTATGAGTAAATGTTAAACAATTCAACATTTCTTCATAGCTTAGTTGTTTTTTCACATTTTAATTGCAAATTTTCAAGACTGTTTTTTATGACCACTCCTCCTGAATATGGCAGGTGTCATTTATATAACATTGGCCAAAACATTATTTCACGCCGCCAAGTGTAAAAACACATTTTAGCCAGAATTTGAAAAATGACAGCTGTCACGTTCATGAAGTGGTGTGAAAAAATGGCTATGTTGAAAATCTGGGATCAAAATATTGAAAATTGCCAACGTTTTGAGCATGTGTAGAAAATGTTCAATGTATGCTTATAAATTTGTGGTTGTTTTCAACATTTTTACCCCAAATTTTCAACATAGCTTTCTTATGACCCCACCTCATGAACAAGGGCAGAGAACATTTTCTAATCCTCCCAAAAGATAATTTTGTGTAGCGACTACAAAAATCACCTTTTGGGATGGATTTGCATAATTTCACCACCCTTGTTCATGAGGTAGCATCCTAAAAAGGCCATGTTGAAAATGTGAAGAAAAAATATTCAAAAATTACCATGTTATGAGTACAGGTTCAAAATCGATGGAAATACACTGAACCGCATACCTGATTTCCTCAGTTCCCAGTCCAGCATTGAAGAATGAAGCTGTATCTCTGGTCCAGAGGGGATTACAGCACTGGACCCCCAGTAGATAAGAAAGGGGTGAGGGGGTGGGGTGGTGGGTGCTGAGTGGGAGGGTCAGGTAGCAGGAGAGTAACGGCGATGGTGTATGGACAGTTGCAACAGACATCGATAGATGGTTTTCTTTTGTTACAGGATATAGAAAACCAAAACACTCTGAGGGACAGTTTTCTTTACTTCAGGTACCAACAATGGGGATTGGGACCTCAGCATTGGTGTTATGTTTGGTAACACTGGGGGTGGTCTCCCTAGTGTCCCACAGTTAAAAAGGGGTTGGAGTGGTGGGGGTATTAGCTGGCACTGGGAACATTACACTCCGATGCTGGAAAATGAAAAGTAAGGGTGATTATGGGTGGTGAATGCTCAGTGGGAGGGACAGGTAGGGGACGGTAATGGGAGCAACAGCAGACATCGATGGATGATTTTCTTTATTAAAGGGTATAAATAAAAATACTACGATAGAAGGTTTTTTTGTATTTCAGGTACTTACACTGGGGATTGGGCACTCAAGTGTCAGTGTTATTTTTGGCTGCACCAGGGGGTGGGCACCCCAGTGTCGTACAGTGGAAACCGGTGGGGTGGTGGGTACTAGCTGGCACCGGGGACTGGGCACCTTGGTGTCAGAAAATTAAGAAGGGGGAAGCAATGGGAAGTGGAAGGAATACTTGGCAGAGGGTGGGAGGGATTTTTTTGTTGGGGGAGGAGGACCACAGCAGGCTGACTGTGATGCTGATCGGCTCTGTTTGCTAGGTGGTTTATGCAGATCAAAGGAAAGAGCCTCCCTCTGATTTGGTTGCTCTTTTCTTTAAACTACACAAAGTTTCCACCCAGCAAGATCAGAAGAGTGTTATGATCAGTCTGGTTGATGACTGATCTGACACTGTCGAGCTCCTTGCAGACTGCCATGCATTGGACCGACAGTGACTCACCTCTCAAAACCCACTATCATGCTAATATGTTCACTTTGCGCAAGGGCGAACATAAAAAGAAAAGAAAAACAAGATTTAGATGATGCCGACAATGCTCTTTTTTATGTTATTATGCATGTTTCTAGCAATTCAGTAATATGCCCATTCATTAATATACCATTCCAAAGTAAAAACAAAATGCAGCTGAAAGCATTTGTTTGAAAGTTTTATTATTTATAGAACAAGGATAAGTGAGAGACTACAATGCAGATGGACTTCCAAATATTAAATTAATCTTAGTAACTCACAGGTTAAACTAGGTCTGCCACAGTCAAAGAACAAAACAAAATGGTATCAACAAACTGGTGTGTTAGCGTGTGGTGTGGCCTCCTGCCTACCCAGTTCTGATCATAAGGAAAGTAAAATAGGGAGTTTAAATTATGAGGTGTTTTTTTTACATTTGGCATGGGAACAAGTGGGAGCAAGTGTGTCTATCATAATGTTACAAGCTCCTGAGCTTCTGAGCTCGCATCTGTCTTACCTTCATTGACAAGCCACGACTTCAAATAGAGGGCGGGTTATATTGCAAATGTGATTTTTTTTCTTGCAGCTTGTACCAGAGGGTGGCTTTCATTAGCGGTGGCTTCTAATCTAAGATAATATGGTAAGTAGGATGGGGAACCACACACTTGTTAGGCAACATGGAGCAGCGGTTGGTATTTTTAGACAAACACACACTGAGGTCATTATAAGCCGATGTCTTAGACACTGATAGTGCAGGGACAGTATGCAGACAAACATAGTGGGATCACTACTGAAATCCGAAACTCATTTCCCTGACCCACTGTTGCTCGAATCCTGACAGTGGGATTTGCCCCCAAGAGTTTGTTATATTAATGCGGGGAGGGAATGTAGCTGAAACACGAAAAACATGCAAAATCCCACTGTCGGGAGTTTATGTTTGGGATTCCGGGCTCAGGCAACAGTGGGTTGGGGAAACAAGTTTCGTGTTTTCATAGTAGACCCAACACAGCAGCCACTGTACACCATGGACATGGACAATGTTTGTGCAGAGACTGTATGCTGAAAAATGTGGCAAGCATTATACAGCAAGGAGTTAAATACTTGTAGTGCAAGGACTGTATGATTGTAAACAAACAGCTGCCATTATGCACAGAGACTTACAGTACATATGGGTACAGTAATGCAGGCAGTGTATGCAGACAAATTCTGCACTTATTATATACCATGATGTTTGATACTGGCAGTGCAGGGACTGGGAATACAAACAAAACACTGCAGTCATTATACAGCAATGAGTTTGATGCTGATAGTGCTGGGCTGTATACAGCCCAATACAAAGGATATTATACACCAAGGTGTTAGATCTTAGTTGTGCAGAGATGGTATACAACCAAATGCTCAAATGTTCTGGTTCCCATGGAGTCCTAGTATCTCCAGTTCCAAGACCAAAATGTGGTGTTGTATGGAGGAAATTGTCTCCTAGAAGATCTCCTCTATAAACCTAGCATGCTGTACAGGAAAAAAACCTGTATCTGTCTCCTTTCCTAGCAGGAGAACTTTGTGAACATGAGCCTCCCAGGCTTTGACTGTGGGGATGATGTGTGAGCAGTGCTGCCAAATCCACCCTGACCAGGCTGAATCCACTCTCCCAGCCCTGTTTTGCCCTTGTCTGCACCCCCAGCATTTAGCATTGTTGCCATCTCTCAATGGTCCATGCCTCTCTCATAGTGTCTCCCTCATCTCTAAGTTCTGGTTTGGATCCCTGCCCTGCTACCTTACCCACCACCTGGCTAGCATCACACCTCCTCCTACTCCCTCTGGCCTGCTGATCCCTGCTCAGTCACTGTGCACCCTGCTGAGACTGCTGCAGGGCAGGCTGTCTTCTCCTACAGACCCCTCTGCTCTGGCCTAGCCTCCCACTCTCTAGCAGCTCCTTCTCCTCTTCACCTTCTGCTATGAAAGCCCTACTCTATGCCCACACCTCTTATGTCTCCTCCTGCATCTAACCCCTTCCCCTTCCCCCACTATCTCTCCTCTCGACTCCAGCTCTTCTGCTCCTCCTCCCTTTCTCGATCTCCTTCCCCCATTCTTTTCTCTTGCTTGCCTCGCATTTCTCCCTGGTGCTTGTCTGGCCCTGGCTACCCATATCTATGTGATCTGAACTTCAGATGTAATTAAATGTTGTGATTTTTGGGGGGAGGGAGGACTGTGCTGCAGGCATTCCTGTTCAACACTGTTACATGATGAACAAAAAGTTCAAATGACCGTGTACTTACTGAACAAGCTGCCAATTTCACTATTAAAATTCTTTTGAAATGCCATGCAGATCAAAGTGCATGCAAACAAAACAAAGTACATCACAGTGCATGCAAACCCTGAATCAGCCTGGAATTACTCACAGAATGCCCAGGCGCATTGTTCGTGCTGGAGCTTCGCCAAGGGGC
This sequence comes from Neoceratodus forsteri, assembly GCA_016271365.2. Lineage (NCBI taxonomy): Eukaryota > Metazoa > Chordata > Ceratodontiformes > Ceratodontidae > Neoceratodus > Neoceratodus forsteri. Next base: position 331,966,547 of record CM057456.1, on the reverse strand, counting down.
CATGATGAACACACCTGCTTTATTCTGTGCTGCTGTGTTATATCTACAGTGCTACTGGCACCTCATCACAGTATCATTTACTATTATTTTGCTTTATTATATATTTTCCCCCAGAACACCTCTAGAAATGAGTGTTTTGCAGTTCTAAGGTGTTCCTTCATGCAATTTTGAAAATGCTGGAAAGCATACCTTGGTGTGGATAATCCAAACACACTGCATCTGATGTCTCGGTCCCAGAGATGTGCTCTGTCTTCCCAATGGTTGTGCAGCTATAGAAAGAAAACATTGGTGTTTCTACAGCTGTCTTCTTACCTCCTGTCTTTCTAAATGAGTCATGTACAGTTCTCTTTATCAAGAGTTCACCACTTTGATATCATTTCTTAAATAATACAGCTCTTTCAGAAAGTGGTGAGGCCAGATTAACAATAAATCAGTAGGATATTTGCAAAATGTTCCCTCCACAAACAATGTTAAAAAAAAAAAAAATCCAGTTACCAAATAATGCCATCAGGGGACAACAGTCCATCTCCTCCTGACTGCTGCTCTCCATGGCAGTCTCCACTTATGGCAGGGCCCAATCCAGAGTCCACTGCGGGGTTGGACGGGATTACCTGTCCATGTGGCCAGAGATGGGGAGCCAAAGGGAGATTAGTCTGCTTACATGTGTGCCAGAGGTGAATTATGCCAAACAATTTGCTAACATTTGTGTCACCAGGAACCTGGCCTCATGTCCCACCCACCCACCTCTCTATTGTACTGTATATGTCTAGGTCATTCCACTGATACCTGGCCTTGAGAGAAGGGCCAATGCAGTCTGATTACCAAGGGCATCAAGTTCACTCCACCATCAACTACAGGGGGTGGGGGGCTCAAGCAGCAGGATGACCACAAACCCGCCCCTGGCATCTAAGCGGGCTGCCTCTACAGCCCTCTTACACACCACCAGTCCACAGCATGGAAGGCAGGCTCAGACACAAACGCTGGTCTCCCACACTGATGCACAATGTACTATCCCCAGCACCACCAGCTCAAACTACGCTTGTTGATTAGTTTTGTTTTTCTCTGTTTCCCTTTAGGGTGCTACTGAGCACCCCCCACACCACTGTTGGGGGTCACCATGGCTGCACCCTTCCTCCGGCTGGGGAGCGGGGTGCTGTTACCTTTACACCTGATGCCAATGTTGTTCCTTGGTTGGCCAGCAAGAAGTGGGTGGCACCTACCAAAGGACAGTGATCACCTGGAGCCAGTTAAGAGGAGGGCAACCAGAATGATTCATAACCAGCAGGGGAGAGCCTACGTGGAGAGGCTGTAAGACCTCAACATGTATTCGCTAGACACCAGAAGGGAGAGAGAGATATGACTGAAACCTTCACGCGTCTGACGGATATCAATACGGGGGACAGACAGGAGTTGGTCAGGCTTAACGAGAGCAACATCACGTGAGGGCACAATCTAAAACTAATGGGAGTCAAATTTAGGAGTGATATGAGGAAATACTTCCTTACAGAGAGGGTTGTAGGCAAATGAAACTGTCTACCACAGGAGCTCATTAATGTTCAGATGGCTGTTGCCTTTAAACATGGGTGGGGCAGCTTCATGGGGCTTTGGAGGGCATCAGCTGGGGAAGGTGGGGGTATACTTCTCAACTGTCCCTGATTTTGCCTCAGAAACTCCCTATGTCCCTCCTAAAATTTGCATATCTGTCATTGAAAAGCAATGATGTGAAGCACAGAATACCATGAAGCATTTGTTTTAAAGTCTAGTTCTCCATCAGAAAATACTTTTCACATTAAACCACACATTTTAGGAGGCTACCTGATTTGATTATTACCATTTTTTAAGATTTGTCCCCAGTTTTGGTCATCTGACCATGATTTCAAGCCCTCTCCATGTGTTGCAAGGCAGGAGGTTGAGAGGTATGGACTGTGAAAAAGAGCTTCTAGCTCCAGAGGAAGTGAGTGTTGCTTAGGAAGTTTACAGTCGGCCCAGTGCTAGATTGACATTTGACTGAGGTAGAGACCAGGCAGACTCAATGAACCTGGTGTCGTTTCTGATTCTACAGCCAACACCCTCCCTTCCTTGGAGCTGAGAGCCTCCTTTTCATGATGCGCCCTGCCCCAAGATGGCACCAGCACGGGACTGCAAGGCTCGAACATAAATCCCTGTCTCCCAACTGCACCACTGTTCCTGCCTGGCATACTTATTAAAAAGAAAGTTTAATCGCCACCCCACCTCCACACAATTACATTACACCTACTTTACAAGGGGCAGAGTTTTGCAAGGCAGCGACAATCAGCAGTGGGTGGGGACTTCAAATTGAGTTGAATTTCACCCATGTACCTGAGAGCTAATTTCTAAAAACAAGTGCATAATGTCTGGCAGAAGAAGCCACTTTTCAACCACTTAATGGGATAAGTCTCAGGCAGGTGGCCACAAATAGTAGTCGTGTTTCACACATGCCGGCCCATCAAAAAATGCTTCAGCTGCAATATTTTTATAGGAACTCCCAAAGTGCTGGCTCGCCACCTATATTATTAGTGCCCCAGGCACCATAAATAGTGTTGTCTAAAATGAAAGTCTTTTGTTGGGCCAGCCCATCGGTGCAGAGGGAGTGCTACTGCTCGCGGTGCCAATGACTTGGGTTCAGATGCAAACTCGGGGTGTCAGAAGGCTGGCTGGGGGGGGGGAGAGACAACTGCTCCCCTCTCGGGGGTTGGCTTTGCAGAGCCTGGTTGACCGCCTGGCCCCTAGTGGAATTTGGGGAAAAGGCACCCAGGACTGCCAAGAGAGCAAGGGGGGGGCGTGACAGACGCTAACGTACAGTGCATGGGAGCATGCAATTCATGTCACAGCATCACAGCATCACTGCACACCATGCCTTTGGGGGCGAAGAAAATGGGAAAATGAGTGGCAGCAGGATGGTGCCAGGACACCCCGCAGGCCCTGCACCTGACGGGGATGGGGAACCCCATCAACCCCGTTGGGAGGGTGCAAGCCCGGGGGAAGAAAGGTTGGCAAGCTAAGTCCTGGTGGACGTGGGGGTGTCCAGGCTGGAGTGTCTGGCAGATGGGGGCCGTCCAGTAAAGGGAGAAAAAGATTAACAAAAATAAAAAAATGGAAAGTCTTTTGCCACCAGATTGGCAACAAACTTTGTGACATGTTCACAGTCACATGACCTTCTTGCAGAAAGATTTTTTTTAATGTGTCAACCAATAAACTAAACTACTGGTATCACAGGAGCTTTGTGAGTTTGACTGTAATTTGTCCCATGGCTTTTCACAACTTGATTTTTTTTGTCCATAAAACAAACTTGCACATTGAGATTCTATTTAAAAACAATGAAATTCATTTTCCATACAGAACATATGCAAAAAATAAGATAAAATAAAACCTTACAGAAAACTCTGCCTCCACTAGGGTCCCACTCGAGGAATCTTATTCAATTACTAAGAGCTGTCCCACCACCCACTCTGACCCTTACCTGAGGACTAGAACTGACCCATCTTACCAACTCAGACCTGTGTCACAGTCTCTGGCATCAGTGACAAGGTGCACTATGACACACCATAAAACAGCTCCACTCCCTTACTGAGACCACCCACCCAATCGGGACCACCAGGACCACCTACCCAATCAGATTAGTCTAAGTCAGGCACCCCTTCGGGGACCTGTCCCGACTGTATAACTGTGTTGTCAGCTGGGTAGATATTTAAATGAGCACCTGCCGTGTTCCCAACTCACTTTGGGGTGCGCAGGATTGTCATCACCCTCATCTGACCGACTGCCCCGTAATGTCCTTGGCGGAAACCCTACTAATGCTGCATGGGCTTACACACAAGGGAGCCTGCTACCTCATGCGCTCTGGATTAAAAGGCAAGAGGGTGAAAAAAGCACTTCTCGTTGGACCAAGAATCCACAGCTTGATTTCTGCAATGCTGATATTTTGCTCCGGAGATGTCCAGCCCAATCCTGGACCTCCATTAGCCAATTCTACCATAGGGTCCCACCATGACCCAACCTGGACCAACACAAAGGGCCTGAGAGTTGCCCATATGAATGTCTGCAGTCTGCGCCCAAAGATGCATGAGGTCCAATCCTGGGTAGATCTATACAATCCTGATGTGCTGGCCATCTCTGAATCCTGGCTGAAGCCTCACATTACCTCACATGAGGTGGAGTTAGCCAACTATGACACCTTCAGAAAAGACAGAGAGGGAAAAAAAGGAGGAGGGGTCCTCATCTATGTAAGAACCTCATTAGAGGCTTCCCTGGCCACTCTCCCCCAGCTTAATTCCACTGGCCTCGAATCACTATTCATCAGAATTGTCCTAGGCCATGAAAAGCATCTCACGATTGGCTGCATATGCAACCCTCCCAAAGTGGCCCACCTTGCTCTTGAGGACCTAACAAGTACACTGGCAGGTACTGCTCCCACGGAGTTACTGCTCCTGGGGGACTTCAACTTAGGATGGGAAATGAGCATTGAGCAAACGTATAGAGCCTCGCTCCTTGAAATCAACCTGACACAGGTCATCACTGAAACCACTCGGCAAAATACAAAAACTGGGAACCATTCCACCCTAGACTGAATTCTAGCCTCAAACCCTACAAATATAAAAGCAGCTGGAGTGATGTCAGACGTCATGCATGACCACTCATCCACTTTCTGCATCTGGAAAAACAGGCCGCCAAAGATTCCACCCAGGCTCGTTGAAAACAGTGACTTCTCAAATTTCTCTAAAAAAGCATTCCAGAGCTGTCTAAGCAATGTAGACTGGACCCCAATCAAACTTCTCAGCAGTGTAGATGAAGCTGCACAATTTTTTCAACACACCTTCTCAGCTGCGGCGAATCTCCACGCTCCCCTAAGGAGAATTCGCACAAACGGTCACTGCTACAGATGGATCACACGTGAGCTAAAATCCCTAATGAAACGTCGTGACAAGGCCTGGAAAAAGTATAGATGCTCAACCCTCTCAGAAGACCTAGTAGACTACAGGTCACTGAGGAATCAATGCAAGAAGGCCACAAAAACCACAGAGGGAGTACATCAAAAACCTCCAGCGGCAAAATCTAGCTGACCCAAAGTCATTCTGGTCCTGTATAAATGACCTGATAAAAGGCACAAATAGACCATCCCAGGGCCAGATAATCAGCAGTTGTCAAACCTTAACTGAGGGATGAGAGGCCGCAGTTGCCTTCAATAAGTTTTTCACTGATCTGGACAATTATCAAACAAACCCTCCCCCCCATGAGCAGGACCTTGCGGAAGCTGAAGTGCTGGAACCTCTACCCTCTCACTTTCACCCAAGGACAGTATGAACTAAAGAAGTGCTGCCTCTCCTACAATCCATCAAACCTACTGGATCTGTGGGACCAGATGGCCTGGACCCTAGGTTGCTCAAGGTAGCTGCCCCTGCCACTGCCCTACCAGTCACTCGACTCATAAACAGGTCCTTGTGGGATGTACCTGTTCCCAAAATTTGGAAGCAGGCCCATGTAGTGCAAGCCCACAATGGAGGACCTAGGGAAACAATCGGTAACTACAGGCCCATCTCCCTACTCTGCTCCCTGACCAAAATCCAAGAGCGGCTAGTCTATTGCCAACTTAGGGACTACCTGGAAGCAAACCAGTTACTGGCACCCACCCAACATGGCTTCCGACAAAAGCACAGGACTGACACTGCGCTCATCAGATTCACTTCTGATGTCCTCTCTGCACTAGACAATGGCTCCCCAAAGGGGGCAGTCTTCATTAACCTGAGAAAGGCCTTTGATCTGGTAGATCACTGCCTTCTTTTAACAAAGCTGAGTAAGTTTGGTCTGATCAACACTCCTTAAACTGGGTCAGAAACTACCTGTCTCACCACTCCCAACTGGTCAAGTGGAGAGGTGCTACCTCCGGAACATTCCCTATAAATGAGGATGTTCCACAAGGCTCAATATTGGATCCCCTCTTGTTCTCTGCTCATCAATGACATCAACTACCATTGTGGGAGCAGTTCTGTGATGCAGTATGCTGATGATGCGGTACTATACAGAACTATGACTAACACAGATGAATTAGGGCCACAACTCCAGTCAGACTTTGCTAAGATCAAAACTTGACTAATAGAAAATCGTCTGTTACTAAACTCCAAAAAACAAAAGCACTCCTGTTTGGATCAAGATCCCTAGGCCCTGACCACACTGATCTACTCCCGCTCGTCACAGCATCTGGCACTACAATTGAGGTGGTGCAGTGCTTCAGATATCTTGGCCTGGTGCTGGACCAAGGGCTCACTCTAAAACCCCATGTGGAGCTAGTAACCAAAAATATCCACCAAAAGCTCGGCCTGCTCTACCACCTAAGCACTAACATGATACCTGAGACCAGATTGGCGATCACAAAGAGTGTTCTCCTCCCAGCCTTAACCTGTGCTGCTCCAATCCTACATGGGATGGCAAAACAGGATCACTGTAGACTACAAATCCTTTACCACAAAACAGCCTGCTTTGCCACTAAATCTCCCCCGAGGACTCACCAAAGTGACGTCCTCGCCTCGCTCAAGTGGCCTTCCTTCAGCCACAGATTTCAATACCCCTACTATGTAACACACATAAGCTCCTTGATGACCACCCTCCAGCTGGGCTAGCCGGGCTGATTGCCCCAAAGCGGTCCAGCAGATTGCTCTGCTCCATAGGTAAAAAAACTCCTGGAAGTACCCAGGGTCAACTCTGCAGTAGGCAGCAAATCCTACACCCACGCTGCCCCCACACTGTGGAATAAGCTCCCTGGCCACTTAGAGGAAGAACCTCCGTAGAGAATTTCCGTAAGGACCTGTACGTGCACTTTCTGAACTGCAGTCTCTGCTCCTGTCCCAAAGAACAACTGTTCCATGCACTTTCGCCCCTCGTCTCCCCTCGCTCCCTTCCCTGGTTATTCCCTGCCAATTGGCTCAGTGTAACCTGTTTTGGCTATTACCTGAACAAACCTCTTTCTTTTATGTTTGTGACTGCAATTATATGCTATTGTCTAACATTATAACCTGCTGTATATAACTTTGCTGTACTATGTATCTATGTACTCTGTCTTAACTATAATCCTGTATGATCTGTCCAGAAATGTACTATTCCAATTATCTATACCTTACTATATGAAACTAATTCTGGGTCGCCCTTGAAAAAGGGACCCTCGGGGCTCAGTGGGCCTACCTGGTTGACAAAATGTAATAAATAAATAAATAAGAATGTTTTTAAATCTAAAAATGTAATAGATCACAATATGGAAATTGCAACCATGAGCAATAAAAGCCTCTAAACCATCAAATGGCTAATTGAAAACATCAGGAAGCATTTTCAAGGGGTGGTAATCCTGTGGAAGAGGCTGCCAAAGAAGACTGTAGAAGGTGGGAGTGTGGATACCTTTTCCCCCTCCCACTCCACCTGGCATGCCCCCTTCGGCCTCATGGTTCCCCCAACCCCATCACCCACCATCTCTGGAACTTATCTGGTGGTCTCCAAGTTCTCCACAGACTGCTCCCTGTGGCAGGGCCATTGAGGGTCCCCCAAGCTCCCTCTGGTGCTGCGCTTAGTCTGGTGGTCCCCTTTGCCCAGTAGGTGGGTGTGGGGTCTGTGAGGCTCCACAGGGTGGCATCTTGCCACTGGTGGTATTTTTCCCATTGTCTCAGTTCTCGCACCATGGATGCTCCACGGAGGCGACAGCCGGATGTGTGCAAATCGAAGGACATACCGACATCTACCATCAGAGAGTATCCCCACCCAGAACTGCTGTTCTACGTTGCACCACCACCCATGATCACCTAGACTGTAGTACTGCAATGGAGCAGACTGCCCTCCCTCCCTGAAGGAGAGCATCCACTGGGAGCTCAATCTCCCTCCCTCCTGGACGACCGCCAAGCGACCCAAGTTTGTTCCGAACCCGAGTCACCAGCATGGCAACAGGTGAGGCATGAATTCCTCTGCCCTCCATGCCGTCAGGCTGGCTGAGTGTGGATACTTTTAAGATCTGGCTAGATAAATTCCTACTAGAACAGAATATCACTGCTTATGAGATTTGAACAAACAAGGGGTGGGTCCAATTCTAAGTCACATTCTGAAATATCATGGTCACCAAACTGCTTTTGATAGACCATTAGTTTGATTTTGTCTCATGGATCAGATGCTCCTATAATGAATTACCAAGTAGATACCATCCAGACCAAAAAAACATGATCAGTAGAACAGGGCCAGCCCGCCACTACAGCAGCAGTGTAGTTACTTGCAACACCAGCATGAGCCTGTCACTGGAAGGCTGGTGGAGAGCGGAGGGAGAGGATTAATCATCCTAGAGGATGCTTTTCCTCACTGTGGAGGGAGGGTTCCCAGCATTCCTGCTCTAGTGTTACATGGGTGACTACAAGGGGCAGTACAGGCACCATGCCAGTGGTAGGGGGGGCTGGCGATGGATGCTTCAGTGTCATGCTCTGCATGCATGCACCTGGCACCATGTCATCATGCCCCATGGGGATGGAAAACAGAATAAGGAAACTGCACTGGCCTGCACAGAATGAAGCCCACTACACTTGGGCCCTTACATAGCCTCCTGTCACTGCCACTTTGGATGTTCCAGTGGGGGATGCTGATCCTACAGCCCGCCCCGCATGGGTTCATGAGACTGTGGCTAGGGGTGACACGCCTGGGAGGTAGTCGGGAAGGTAGATCAGGGCAAAATCGGATAGCACTGGGGAATAAACAAGAAATAAATAAAATAAGGAGTCAACAAAAGAAATAATTGTCAATGGTTTCAACTGAATATTTGTATTTTTTTGGCAACCAAATACAGTACAATATTTGGAAAAAAATAAAAATAAAATGGGAATATTGTTGACAGCTTTACAGTGTGTGATATGGGGAAACTACTAATTAAGATAAAGAAAGTCCCATCAAGCTAACAATCTTACTGTTTGCTAAATACGATCATATTTAGCCTTTTATTAAATAAAATCCAGAACCCACTTGGTTTCTGATGGTCAATGGCCGCAGTTTTAAATTTTATTGCCATCTTTTTATTGAAATAAAACAGAGCAACTCTGCCAGGTGTGGTGGAAAATTACTATTCATGTGCTGTACTAAGGCCCACAAGTTTTGAAACATGGCAAAAATGAAGCTCTCACTGGCTGCCTTGACTGTAACTTCTTCCCTCACTCAATCAGATCCATCAGGTTCGTTATCAAAGAAGAACCTGAACAGGAGCCATTGTACAAATTCAATGGATGGGGAAATTAAGTCTGGACAGTACTAGAAAATCAGTTTCATTGTGTTAAAGTTCCAGGATAAGTTCCAGTAAACACCAATCAATGAGCATTTCTCATTTCCAAAGGGGTCCTGCCCCACATCAGGTACTTGGGGTAATACCCACAAATGACACTGCAGTGCGGTATGAGGGATATGCTGCAGCGGTGAAGTACCATCCTTCAGATGAGACTTTAAAACTCTGGTCACTGTCTGGGTGGAAGAAAAAACTCCCATGGCACTTATCGAAGAAGAGTAGGGCAGTTTCCCCTGTGTCGTGGCCAGTATTCTTCATGCAAATATAACAGGGCCATGTAACTGCCCCTTCCCCCACCAGATGCACCTGAAAACCAGTCAAAAAATTACAAATAACGAGTCTGGATTCTCCCCTATAAAACAATTAGATGCCAAAAAAATGGGAATTTTTTTTAGAGTAGACTTAAAAAAAAAAAAAAAAACAGAAGGACGGTGCTCTTGGTTCCCAGAGTCCTGTTCTTGACAGCTTTCCCCCAGTGATTTGCCACCGTTTGCTATCTATAAGCCTCAAAGTCCCAGTAGACTCGCTAAAAACTGGCTTTGGATCACCACAATAGATGAGCAGATAGGGCTCACAACATTTTGTGTTTTTGATTTTTAAGAATTAAAAAACAAACAAAAAAAAATGTGAAATGAACTTACTTGGTCCAGGGCATGCATTTCTCCAAGGATGAAGACACATTTGAGAAGTACCCCGAGGAGCAAGGTTCACAATGTGTATCATCATGTTTATCTGCTGTGGAGCAACAAAAAACCAAAAAACATTTAGTTGGAGGTCAGATTCAGAATGCTATTTTCACCTCTGACATTATTATACTGTAAAGAGATCTGTATCCTGCACATAATCTTGCAACAATCTGGTACAGTACACACATCTGCTTGTGTTTTGTGTGTGTGTGTGTGTGTGTGTGTGTGTGTGTGTGTGTGAATCCCAAACCAGACGACAATTTATCCCAGTCTCAGGAGGTTCTTATTAGCAAACTGACCCAGAATGCTTAAAATACAGAACAGTAAGTAAATTAGGGTTGCTCGGATTTCATATGCGTAATTTGGAGGCATCAAATTTTGATCTGTTTTTAGGATTTCATTTCATGGCTAAAAATCCAAAATCCCAAATAATGTTATCTTGATCAAACGTCGTATTTTGGAATCCAAAAATCCTAATTTTGCTGCTGATTGCTGGAAACAGGAAGCAGCATCCTGTACTTCCTGTTTAGCGACTTGTAGCAATGAGGCAGTTCTAAGCAGTTTCCATGCTGCATGGAGGTGTGAGAGAATAGTTAGCCTTCTATCACCTGAAAATAATTTTCAGTGGATCGTTTTGGATGCATCCAGTTCATTTTTGGAGCTATATTCTAATGCCTGCACACAGGTACTTTTTTTAATTGTAAAAGTAAAGTGACTGCTGCGGCTTTTTTTGTTCATAGCTTTGCAGTGCTGCTTGTTAGGGACTCTGTGCTAGGTCCCTGAGTGTGTGTGGTCCATCAATGGCATTTTTCTGGTAGGTCTTTTTTTGCTCTTTCTCCTTCTCAAATTTCTGTGGACTCTTCAGTACCCTACAAAAATTTAAATCCTAAAAAATCCCAATAGACAGAAATAGCTGTATGGATGGCTCATCAACGTGTGTGTGTGTGTGTGACTGCCTGTACTTATCGCTGTTGTGCTGTACTACCTGCTGGTACATCTTTGACTAGTCAATGTACATGCTGGTGTAAAAAAAATATTTTTTTTGTGTCAATGTGGTTTTGTCACCAAACGTTTTTCTTACTCAGACATATTTCATTATAACTGTGCCAGAGAGACTCAGCATCAGTGAGTGTCTGTTGTCTGTCACTTACTTAAAAAAAAAAATTTGAGGCATTGTTCGAAAAGGGTAGTACTGTAACCGTAACATCACCACTAGCCCTTCTGTTTCTGTCTTGAATATTCCCTGCACTGGTATCGATCAAACTCTGATTGTGTCTGGGTGCAGAGATGGTAAGCAAACCATGAAGTCTACATTTGCTGAGGTTTTGGCTGCGGTCTCTCCATCTGCTGAGGGTGATCATGATAAGCAAACTTCGCAAAGCCATCGAGGAGAGGGAGAGCAGCTCCTGTGGAAGTGGTGCTGGCTTGCAATCTCTAGGGAAGATTGTTAAAAAGAAGCCATTACTAAGACAGTCGCAACTGACTGTGATTGTCAATGGTTCCAGTAGTTGGGCCATTTCTTCATCTGTCAGTGGCAGTTTGACTCTGAAAACGTCGGGTTGGGGAGGAAGAGTACGTTCACCATCATCATCTACATCTGTTCCAACTCCACCTTCTGTGCAAGATATTGTTGAGCAGTTTGTGCTGCAGAAAAGTAAAAACATGCCAGCACTGTGACACGGACACGCCGTGTCACATTTGGAACATATTCTTTAATTAAGCATGTTACTAAAGTCCCAGATGAAACAAAGAAACAAGTGCAATGTGGTTATGAGAGCAGTGCAAATCCAGTGGCACTACCAGTCAAGAACACAATGAGGATGACGATGAAAACAATAATGGTGATGGTGAGAATCATTATCCCGTGAGTGACAGTGAACCTACTCCTGTTTTCCCTCAAGTTTAAACAATGTTTGAGAAGAATAAGGAGGAAGAGGTGCAGCTGACAGAAGAGGATATTGAGAGATATATCACCTGACCCAGCTTCTGATGACAAGGATGTAGACAATATTCCACCATGTGGGAAACTTTCTGAAGATGATGAGGCTGATGAAGAGGAAGAGCTACCCCAAAAGCAGTCTATGAAATCTCATCAGATAAAGAAAAATCAAAAGGTGTCACCGTGCCGAGAAAAGTATCTGGGAAGAAGGCTTCCAAGGGTGGGTCAGCTGTGCCCAAGAGGAAAGGTAATGCTGATGAAGAAACAGGAGGTGGTCCAGGTGTGCCTGCACTTCCTTCTGGTCATCATGAAGTGATTCCAACCAAGCATAAAAGGAATTCAGCAGAATGGGACTGTTTTGAGATATGTCAGTCAGTTTTTACATCTGCACAATGTAATATTTGTTTGATGAAAATAAGCGATGGATGACCTCCCGTTCTTGCACATCAGGGATACACACCCACCTATGCCCCTAACATCATAATCAGTGGATCGAGATGACCAGGGTATAGATGTCTGGGAAATAATTGACACAGATGTTGGAAATGCGTTAGAAATACGTAACCGGTCAAAACCTACTATCGGTTTGTCTGGTTCTGAGCAGGAGGGGTCATTAACATCCACACCACCACCTGTTACTCCAATGCCACAGCATCAGTTGACAATGCAGAATGTGTGGGAAGAACTGGGAAATTTGCAGTGGGACATTCAAAACGTAAAGAACGGAATTCTGCTATTGTTCAATTCCTTGTCCAGAACCTGCTTCCATTTTCTCTGATGTCAAGTTCTGCATTTCACAAAATGCTGCATAAGGCAAAGCCCTGCAACACAGTTCCAGCTAGGCATTTCTTCACGTGTTGCAGTGCCAGTAGTGTACCAGGAGGTGTGCAGGGAGGTCCATCACAGCCTGAGGGAGTCTTGCTGCCCTAACGTTCATTTAATCACTGATATGTGGACGACTGTTCAGGTGCTGGACTATACGGTGGTGACTGCTCACTAGGTGTACCTTAATGAGGGTACTGCTGGTGGTGTATTCTGACTGGTCTCTGTTTCATCATCAAACTGCTCTGAGAGAAATGGGTTTTGAAAAAATCCCACTCATCACAAAACCTACTTGATGCTTTGTAGGAGGTGTCTGGTTCCTGGCTGACAGCAGATGGTCTTGAGCCTGGTATTATTGTCATAACAATGCATATAATATACTCAAAACGACTGACGATGGTGGAGTCACTCACATACCCTGTCTGGCACACTGAATACACCTGGTTGTTTGTAAGTTCCTTAGCAATAACAGGATGGCTGAAGATGTTGTTGGTGCTGTGAAAAATATTTGTACATACTTCTCACACTCTGTGAAAGCCTGTAAAGAACTGAGGCATCTGTAGTCGGAGAAGAACCTTCCTATACAGTACATGCTCTGATTCAGGACTGTGATGAGGAGGACGTCTATCTGTCATATGCTGCAACACTTCAATGAGCAGAAGTTGGCTATTCATGATTATCTGCTTCATAACCAGATAAGAGGTGCTTATATTGAGATTTCTGCATGCAACTGGATGGCCAGGATTTATGCTTGCTGCATGATGTCAATGCAGACTGCAAAGTACCTGGAAAGTAGGGGGAGTGGCTTATCTAGAAGGTAGCCAGGTATGTTGGATTTTAAAAACAGGGATGGGGCAAAAAGGGGTAAAGCCATCAAGAAATGGAGGGTAATGAGTACCAATGCCCGTAGTCTGGGCAACAAGCTCCCTGAACTGGTGGCCATGATGGAAGAGGGATGCCTGGATATTGTGACAGTCACAGAACCATGGTACACACAGAACCATGACTGGGATGTTAACATACCAGGTACACAACCTACAGGAAGGATAGGGAGGGTGGGGGGAGTCTCTATGTAAAGGAAGGGATAAAAGCAACAGAACAAAAGAGTAAACAGAGAGGAGAGAAGGCACAGGGGGTCACCTTAGAGTCTGGAAATGGCACCACAATCCGCACAGGGGTTGTATACAGACCCCCATCTCAGGGGAAGGGAATGGACAAGGATATGATAGGAGGCATCCTTAGGATGGCAGAGAAAGGGGAGATACTGTTGATGGGGGACCTGAATATGCCAGATGTTAACTGGAGCACCTTTGCTGCAGCCACATCAAAGAGCAGGGCCATTCTCGATGCTCTACAGGGGGCATGCCTCAGACAGTTAGTGTTGAAACCCACTCGAGAGGGAGCAATCTTAGACCTTGTACTCTCAAATGGGGACAGTGAGAGGATCTCAAATCTAGAAGTGGGTAGCCATCTGGGGACAAGTGACCACCAAACAGTGTGGTTCACGATAAACTCAGCTGCAGAGTCAAGTCATACAAAAGTGATGGTACTGGACTTCAGGAGGGCTGACTTTGGCAAAATGGGAGAGTGCCTTAGAAAAGCACTAGTAAACAGGCAAGGAGGAGGGGTGGAGCAACAATGAGGAAACATCAAAACTGCCATCACAGAGGCAACAAGCCTTTGTGTGAAGTAAATAAACAAATCAAAATGAAAAAAAAACACTATGGTTCTCAAAAGAGGTGGCGGGGAAGGTTAGGGAGAAGAAGATAGCATTTAGGAAGTATAAGTAAACACAGAAGGAGCAGGACAGAGCACTGTACTAGTTAAGGCAGAAGTATGCAGGAAAGGCAGTCAGAATAGGAAAGGCCCAAACTGAGGAAAAGAGCCAATCTGGTTAAAAAGGGAGATAAAACCTTTTATAGGTACATTAGGGAGCATAGAAAGACAAAGGGAGGGATAGTGAGGCTGAACAGAATGGACGGTGGGCGGGCAGAGAGGGACAGCGAAAAAGCAGGAATACTGAATGAATACTTCTGCTCAGTATTCACAAAAGTGGAGGAGGGGGAGATACCCAATCCAATTAACAGAAGCACTCTGGATAGGGGGTCGATCCCAGTCCTTTCACAGAAGAAAGGGTTCTGCAAGAACTCCTAAAACTGAAGGTGGACAAAGCAATGGGGCCTGATGGGATTCACCCCAGAATTGTAAAAGAATTAAGGGGAGAACTAGTGACACCACTGACTACCCTTTTTAACAAATCATGGGAGGATGGGGTGGTACCTGAGGACTGGAGGAGGGCAGATGTGATTCCCCTTCACAAAAGTGGGAGCAAGACGGAGGCAGGAAACTACAGACCTGTCAGTTTGACCTTTGTGGTAGGGAAAATGATAGAATCACTTCTGAAGGAAAGAACTGTTGAGTGCCTAGAGGTCAGTGGGGCACAGGACCCAAGGCAGCATGGATTCACACTAGGAAGGTCATGTCAGATGAATCTAATCAATTTCTTTGACTGGGTGACCAAAGTAGTAGACCAGGGAGGGGCTGTGGACATGGCCTACCTAGACTTTAGCAAGGCATTTGACACAGTCCCACAGAAAAGATTAATAAACAAATTAGCCAGCCTGGGAGTGGGTCCCAAGATAGTAGCCTGGGTAAAACACTGGCTGGACAACAGGACACAGAAGGTAATAGTCCACTCTGAAGAAAGGGGGGTTACTAGTGGGGTACCGCAGGGTTCAATACTGGGTCCATCCCTTTTTAATGTCTTTATAAGTGACATTGCAGGTGGACTGGAAGGAAAAGTATGCCTCTTTGCAGATGACACAAAGATCTGCAACAGGGTTGATACACAAGGGGGCATGGAAAGGATGAGAAGGGACTTGGCAAGGTCAGAAGTATGGCAGCCTGGATTCAATGCAAAGAAGTGCAAAATAATGCACCTGGAAACAAAAACCCAGGAGAGTGTACACAATTGGGGGGTAGTAACAACAACAAAAGGAAGGTAACTGGGGTAATCATATCAGATGACCTTAAGGTTGGCAAGCAATGTGAAAAGGCAGTAGGGAGGGCTGCGGGGATACCGGGATGTATAGGGAGAGGCATCACCAGCAGAAAACAGAAGTTGTCATCTCTCTGTACAGACAGTTGGTGGGACTCCATCTGGAGTACTGTGTCCAGTTCTGGAGACCCCATCTCCGAAAGGACATAGACAGGATGGAGGCAGTCCAGAGGAGGGCAACTAAAATGGTGCAGGGTCTGCAAAAGAAGCCATATAGAAACATAGAAACATAGAATTTGACGGCAGATAAGGACCGCTTGGCCACCCATTCTTCCCATTTCCCTACCTACTGGATAAGCTGCAGATCCTAGTTAACCAGCAGCCTACTTCTTTTTACCCCCAACCCCCAGAATTGCCTTATGACTGTCCCATGCATGCTTGAATTCCACCACTGATTTTGACTCCACAACCTCCTCCGGAAGGCCGTTCCATGCATCCACAACCCTCTCTGTGAAAAATACTTCCTTAAATTACCTCTGAGCCGCCCCTCTATCTTCAAATTGTGCCCCCTTGTTCTTGCACACCTCTTTTTTGAAAGATGCTACCCTCTTGGACTTTGTTGATTCCTTGAGGTACTTGAAAGTTTCTATCATGTCCCCCTCTCCCTCCTTTTCCTCGAGGCTATACATATTAAGCTCCTTAAGTCTCTCTTATATGTCTTCCGGTGCAGACCCTGCACCATTTAGTTGCCCTCCTCTGGACAGCTTCCATCCTGTCTATGTCTTCGCGGAGATTGGGTCTCCAGAACTGCACACAGTACTCCAGATGGGGTCTCACCAGCTGTCTGTACAGAGGGATAATAACTTCCTGTTTTCTACTGGTGATACCTCTTCCTATGCAGCCCAGTATCCCCCCAGCCCTCCTTGCTGCCCTCTCACATTGCTTGCCCACCTTTAGGTCATCTGATATGACTACCCCCAGGTCCCTTTCCATTTTTGTTGTTGTTAGTATCTCACCCCATTGTGTACTCTTCCCTGGGTTTTGTTTCCCAGGTGCATTACCTTCACTTCTTAGCATTGAATCTAAGCTGCCATACATTTGACCATTCCTCTAACCTTGCCAAGTCCCTTCTCATCCTTTCCACCCTACCCTGTGCATCAACTCTGTTGCAGATCTTAGTGGCATCTGCAAGAGACATACTTTCCTTCCAGTCCTTCCGCAATGTAAGCATAAAGACATTGAAGAGGACCAGTCCTAATACTGAACCCTGTGGTACCACTAGTAATCCTTCTTTCTTCTGAGTGGACTCCATTTACTATTACTCTCTGTGTCCTATTCTCCAGCCAATTCTTTACCCAGGCTGTCATCTTGGGACCCCACTCCAGGCTGGCTAACTTGTATATTAATCTTTGTGGGACTGTGTCAAATGCCTTGCTAAAGTCTAGGTAGGCCATGTCCACAGCCCTCCCTGATCTACTACTTTGGTCACCCAGTCAAAGAAATCTATCAGATTTGTCTGGCATGACCTTCCGCTGTGAATCCATGCTGCTAGGGTCCTGTGCCCCTCTGGCCTCTAGATACTCGACAATTCTTTCCTTCAGAAGTGATTCCATCATTTTCCCTATCACTGAGGTTAAACTAACAGGTCTGTAGTTTCCTGCTTCTGCCTTGTTCCCACTTTTGTGAAGAGATCACATCTGCCCTCCTCTAGTCCTCGGTACCACCCATCCTCCCATGATTTGTTAAAAAGGTAGTCAGTGGTGTCACTAGTTCTACCCTTAGCTCTTTAGAATTCTGGGATGAATCCCATCAGGCCCCATTGCTTTGTCCACCTTCAGTTTTAAGAGTTCTTTCAGAACCCTTTCTTCTGTAAATGGGCTGGTATCAACTTCTGTATCCAGAGTGTTACTACTGTTTGTTTTATGTACCTCCCTCTTCATTTGTAAATACTGAGCAAAATTATTTGTTTAGTATCTCTGCCTTTTCACAGTCTCCCTCTGCCCACCCTCCCTCCACTTTATTAAGCCTCACTATCCCTCCCTTGGTCTTCCTTGCTCCTGATGTACCTATAAAGGTTTTATCCCTTCTTAACTGAGTTGGCTATCTTTTCCTCGGTTTGGGCCTTTGCTGTTCTGACTGCCTTCCCAGCCTCCTTTTGCTTTAACTGATACAGTTCTCTGTCCTGCTCCTCGATTCCTTGTACTTCCTGAATGCTTTCTTTTTCTCTTGAACCTTCACTGCCACTTCCTTTGAGAACCATAGTGGTTTCTTACATCGTCTTGTTTTGTTTATTTGCTTCACACAAAGGCTCTTTACCTCTGTGATGGCAGTTTTTATTATTCCCCATTGTTCTTCCACCCCTCCTTCCTGCCCATTTGCTAGTGCATTCCTTAGGCACTCACCCATTTTGGCAAAGTCAGCCCTCCTAAAGTCCAGTACTTTTGTCTTTGTATGGCTTGACTCTATTGCTGTGTTTATTGTGAACCATACTGTTCGATGGTCGCTAGTTCCCAGATGGCTACCCACTTCTACATCTGTGATCCTCTCTCCATCTCCATTTGAGAGAATCAAGTCTAATACTGCTCCCTCTCGAGTGGGCTCCAGTAATAGTAGTTGTCTAAGGCATGCCCCTGTAGGGCATCTAGAATAACTGCACTCTTCAAGTGGCAGCTGCAACTGCACTCCAGTTAACATCTGGCATATTCAGATCACCCATCAGCAGTATCTCCCTTTGAGGAGAGACTAAAGGAGCTTAATATGTATACTCTTGAGGAAAGGAGGGAGGGGGACATGATAGAAACTTTAAGTACCTGAGTGGAATCAACAAAGTCCAAGAGGGTAGCATCTTTCAGAAAAAGAGATGTGCAAGAACAAGAGGACACAATTTGAAGATGGGGGGGGGGAGACAGTTCAGGGGCAATGTGAGGAAGAATGTTTTCACAGAGAGGGTGGTGGATGCACGGAACCACCTTCCGGAGAAGGTTGTGGGGTCTAAAACTGTGGGAGAATTCAAGACTGCATGGAACAGACATAAGGAAATTCTTGTGGGAGGTATGAAGAAATAGGCTGTTGGTTAACTAGGATCTGCAGCTTATCCAGTAGGTAGGGAAACGGGCAGACTAGGTGGGCCAAGTGGTCCTTATCTGCAGTCAAAGTCTATGTTTCTATGTTTCTTAAAGTGTCAATGACTTATGTTTCCCATATGAAAATGTAGTCAGGAAGACAGCAGCAGCAATCACTTATAGTAGTAGCCATCTACCAATGAAATATGAATCACCATGATGGTGCGAAGACACTAAGGCCCACATATTCAGATGGGAAGTGCCGCGCATCTCTGGAGTTGCGAGAGTCGTTTTGGGGGCATAGCCATATTCAAAGGCCACCGGTGCGCCGTGGATCCCGGACTGTGCCATAGTTTTCAATGTTGTGATGCGCCTGTACAATTGAGAGGTCTCTCATGCATACTCTGTGCATCACAATTCTGAACCCCTCAAAAGCGTAACTATGGCTAGCTATGCCAATGCATAGTTACACTTTTGAAACCCTACTTTAACTATAGCATGGGGAAGGCTGGTGCCCAGCGCATAGTCAAGGGTTGAGACACAGTCCCCCCTCCCAACCCCAATCACAGGAATATATCATTAAAAACCCTGATCCCATGTTCCATAGTGTAGCAGTCCCTTCCCCAGCCCGATCAGTCCTAAAGTAACAAGATCCCCCTCCCTGACCCGAAAACACTTATAAGTAAAAATATCTCCGGTCCCGTTGTTATACTGTAGTGTACCCCCCTCCCTGCCCCAATCCTTGTCCCCATTGAGCACATCCAATCCCTTTGGTGTTACAGTGCCCCTCCCCTGCCCCAAGCCATGTCCCCATATAGACATGCCATAACATTGGCAGTCCCCTTTCCAATCCCCAGTTCTCCAATCCCCATCCCATGACAACCTGAAGATGCCTGTAGTGTTGCGGGCTCCCACCCGGCGATGTATAGCCACCTCCATCCCCACCCCGACCCTATGCTTGTGACTAGCACAGCACACCTCACTTCACCATGGCCAGCTGCCGAATGAACTGAATGAGCATGTACAGTAGACAGTGGCACCCATTGGTTTGACGGTTCAACCAATGGGTGCATGCTGTCTACTGTACATGCTCATTCAGTTCAGTCAACGACTGGCCGTGGCAGTGTGAGGTGGCTATGCCTGCCGCCAGCATGGGTCTGGGACAGGGAGGAGAATCGCACCATAGGTTGGGGAGGTGTGGGCTACTCTTGGCCGGGTCGGGGG
This sequence comes from Neoceratodus forsteri, assembly GCA_016271365.2. Classification (NCBI taxonomy): domain Eukaryota; kingdom Metazoa; phylum Chordata; order Ceratodontiformes; family Ceratodontidae; genus Neoceratodus; species Neoceratodus forsteri. Next base: position 331,946,506 of record CM057456.1, on the reverse strand, counting down.
CCGCAACACTACAGGCGTCTTCGGGTTGTCATGGGGACGGTGATCGGGGAACTGGGGGGGTTGAACCAGTGACCGCCAATGTTACAGCATGTCTATATGGGGACATGGCTCGGGGCAGGGGAGGAATACTGTACCACCAACGGGGTTGGATGTGCTCGATGGGGACAGGGATTTGGGCAGAGGAGGGGGGACACTACAGTATGTCAATGGGATTGGGGATCTTTGTACTTATAAGAGTGATCGGGTTCTGGGGGGAGACAGTACAGTATGGTAACGAGACTGGAGATCTTTATACTTATAAGAGTGATCAAAGTCAAGGGGGGGGCAGTATACTATGGAAATGGGATCAGGGAGGCTTTTTACTTTGCAGAGTGATCCGGGCAGGGCAGGGACACCGTACCACCAATGGGGAATTAATGTATTGATGGGGACAGGGACCAGGGCTAGGGTGGTCCACCAGGGATACATGTTAGTATTCGCCGATGGTATCAGGGCTGGGGGGGCTGGCCTGGAGCATTCTGTCAGGCACAGCCATGCAAATGAGCCTATAATGTGCATGTAAATGTCCCCTTTGCACCCTGCATGCCCAACTGACTCATTTGCATGTTTGGGCTGAATATCGCCCATGGGGGCCACGGTGCATCCCAGTATGTGCCACACATTCCCCTATGGGCAGTCTTCAGCCCCGCACCTTGGATGTACCATGCCATACATGCTGGCCGCATACTATGCGCTACGCATCCAGGGTCTGATATTCAAAAAGATTGTGCGGTCTGTTCCGATTGCGCATTCTGTTTGAATATCGCTCCAGAGCCGGTTCGCCCATTTATTTTGTGCAACACATCATTCTGCACACTTATCCAGTCTGCTCTAAATATGGGACCTAAGTGCACATGTACATAATACATGTTAGTATCTTGTGCGATTAAAAAAAAAAAAGAAAAAAACATTCTTTATTGTGAATGTAAATAATTGCTTAAATCATGTGACGCATGTTGTTTTTCATAACCACTTTTGTCTTAACCATATTGAATGTGTACGTCTACTTTTTATTGCAGTATCTGGCGGCCAAGGCCACACTCAACAAACATTAACAACATTCCCTCATGTGATGGTGATGATGAATTTGATAAGCAATGTGCACTTTATCAGCCACTGATAGTCTAGTGTCCTCTACCTCACCTGACCCACATTACACCAATCACTGTGTTTAATTTGTTTTGGCAGCAGTGCAACAACTGCCACCTGTTACTGGGAACAATACAAGCAGTATTAGTTCATATGTTTACCGCTGTTGCACCTTAGGTTTATTAGTTACAGGTTTTCTTACATCAGCTTTCTTCTTGCTGTTGTTCTGACTGAGTGCTGTCACCCCATGTTGGACTCAGCCCATCCATGACAAACACTCCTTTGAGGTAACTGTATGTTTGGTTGACATCACCCTTCAAGGTTATCCTCACAATTTTCTACCACCTCTCCCCCCTCCCTCTAGAGTGCACCGAAGTTTGAGGCTCCCCAAGTCCTCAACGATCTTCCAGAGCAGCTGAGAGACTCAAAGGTGGTGGCACATACACGAACATGTGTGCATTATGTATTTTTTTTTATTGTTCCTATACTTCCTTTCTGGTTTCTTGCTCCTCTGGACATGATGGTGTTTTCAAAGACAGAGGTATGTACATGTGAGTGTTGCAGCATGCACACACACACACACACATATATATACACACAACACACACACACACACACATACACAATGCTCCACCACTCACTGTATCTACAGCATGTGTTACCCAGCTTAGAGCCACGCCAATACCAAGATGCCTCTAATGGTGGCACTTGCAGCATACACCTGCCCAGCCCTGTGGCATAGTGGGCGGAGACACTTGTTAAATGAGAGCAGTCCATTGAATGCATTATCCTCTTATTCTCTGCAGAATGGAGACACACGATGCAGCCGGCATGTGCTCCCGCAGCAAAACCACGTTCCTCGTTGTCATTGTGGAGTCTGCAGACGTTATAGCATCATTAACAGTGGTGAGCCACTTTAATGTCACTGCTGCATGTTTCTTCCATTTGGTATTACAGTGTGGAACGTTCAGCACTATATGAACCACACACTCAAGTGTGGCGCTGGTCCCTCCATACTTCACTTTATGTGTTCAAAATCTTCTGGGTTAAGATTATTGTTTACTGGAGTATGGTAAGTATAGTAGATCTTTCTGTATCAGGTCTGATGATTTCCTCAATTACATTTCTTGGAGACCGTGCTTAGTTACCTGCATGAGGAGTTGGGCAGCAAAAAATGTCTTACGCACAACTCACACAAAGCGCAAACACACTAATATGTGAGGCTATTAGCGCCAAGTGTGGCGCACTGGTCTTAGTTTAGTTTAGTTTAGTTTATTGTTCTAGGAATTATTACCCTTGAGCCAATGGCTCTTTTACAAAGGTTCCATGTCATCATTTATTTATTGATAACCGGGTAGGTGCGCTAGACACGAAAGTGACCATTTTCAGGCACGACCCGGGAGGTCAACAACAAAGGGAGAAAACAGTTACATAGAGTACAGTGTCAGGAGCTGCGTAATACATTTCAGGCAAGACCTGGGGGGTCAGAACAACATAGAGAGATGACATTTACATAGAATACAGTGTCAGGAGCCATGCAGTACATCACAAGCATAAGGTGAGACAAATTCAGGACAAAATAACGATACAAGGCATAATTGGTTTAAAATTAAACAATCAATGTACAAACAAACAAGACATGTTACATAGAATGGTCAGCAAATTATAAAGGTTTCAATAAGCCAGGAGGGGAGCAGACTTAGAGTAGTTAGAGGTACTCAGATGCCTTTGTCAAGAAAGGAGCAGGGGAGGAGGATGAAAAACAGTAAAAATAGCCATGAGGGAAGAATCATTAGTCAAGGCAGTCACAGGAGCTAGAGGCTGAGAGGTGAGAGTAAAGCATAGATTTGAAAGCTCCTAGTGACGTAGAGGATGTAATGAGCGAGCTCAGGGCATTGTACCAGCTGGGGGCACGATAGGCAAAAGATCTTTGGCCCTGTGTGGTCCGGCATCTGGGGACCTGGAGAGGCTGGTGTTCCGATCTTCTGGTGGGACGGATGCTGGTATTCGGTCAAAGTAGGTCTTGGATACATGGCAGAGTGCGGCCCAAGATGGATTTTTTTGCCATCAAGCATGTGAGGTACCTTATGTGATTTGAGAGTTGCAACCATCCTGTTTCAGTGTAGAGCTCACATGTATGAGTCGTCTTTCGCTCAGTGAGCAACCGACAGGCCTTGTTTAAGCGGTTGCGTCTGTGCTACGTTCAGCGGTAGTGGCAGAGCCATAGATAATTAAGCCAGTCTATGATTGAGATGACAGAGCTTTGGATAGCAATCCTCAGCGCAGCTTGGGTAAGGAATTGCCGGTTTCGGAACAGGATACCAATGCGCTGGTTCACCGTTTTCGCTGTGTTATCAATGTGGGTCCCCTGATTAAAGCTCCAGACTAATGTTTTCTCATGCATGTCACCTGTAAGTGTTGTATTTGTTAAAAGTCTTAACGGTAACAATCACGGTCAGTAAGGTCATAAAACTGATGATGTAGTGTGGGGACTTGAGCTAGATATGTCAGCTGCCAGGCTGTTCCATGCATTACACCTACTAACATCAGGCAAACTATTTTCTAACTAAAGAGAAAAGAAAAAGTACATCAGCTATAAAGGTAATGGTGGACTGCTTTTAAAAACTAATATTAGTTTTAGGCAGTACACACGCTAGCTCTTTAACTTGTTGAATGTTGACTGTGTTGGATTCAACAAGGTGGGTGATTAAACCACTGTGCATTAACAACACATGTTGTCTGGAGTTGAACTAAATGCTCTGTAAGATCGGTGTGATGGTAGTGGTCTTCACTCCAACACGTTTAAGGTGGAAGCCCCTTTATCTTAAACACTGACTAGTATTGTATATTACAGCAGCTGCGGACTGACCCTCCCTCCCCAGAAGGTAGAGAGTTTACAAGTGTTCTTGGAGAGATGGCTCCTCCCACCCAGGTGTGTGGTTTTACTTTTATACCTGCCAGAACCTACCAGCCTATCCCCTCACCCTCCAGCTAGGTAGGTGGGTTCAGCCACTCAGCCCTTGGAGTCACTCCTTCTGCCCTTCCCTCTATACTGTACTCTAAATAATTTCTGGACTGGACCCGTCTCCCTCTACAACAATTTTCTCCTCAACGCTTTCCTACTGTTTTACCCTGCCCAGGTACTCATCAGAGGGAATCACCCTTTCTGTGGGGCCATGGGACTAATACCACCTCTACATCCACCTCGCTGCTGCAGTGTGAAACCCTAACCACTTGGCCAACACTACCATAAAGTGTCTCTGGTCACTAATTCTTATAGCACCTCAAATGAAGCTATCTCTACTCCCCCTTCTGGCTACCTCTATGACTGGCCTGCTATGTGTGTCAGATTTTTGTGCCTCTGTACTTGCTATAGAACAGCAACATTTATCCTCATTTACTCACCTCCACAGACCTGATGTGCCTCCTCCTACTATTGTTAGATATGAATTCACTTCCCTGGACCCAGCTCTCTTTGCCCTCCTCTCCAACCCTGAACATCACCTACTTGGCCTCTTTCTGTACTCCCTCACCGTCTCACCCACCCCCTGGCTCCCACCTCTCTGCTCTTTTTCTCCCTCCCTCCTCCTTGCTGGTGATATTGAAAGCAACCCAGGCCCTGCTAACACCCCTATCGACCACTCTAATGTCATCTGGGCAAGGCAGACTGGTCTAAGAATTGCACATTTAAATGTTTGCAGCCTCCCACCCAAGTTCCCAGACCTTGAGACCTGGATGTCTCTCTATAAGCCCCATGTGCTAGGGCTCTGTGAGACCTGGCTGAAACCCTACAACTCCGACCCCTCCTGCCATCTCCCAGGTTACTCCATCCTTCGCCTGGATAGACCAGGAAGAAAAAAGGGTGGGGGAGTAGCACTGTATGTCCAGGAATATATCTCGGCCACCACTGTTAGCCACTCCGATCCTTTCTCCCCCCGTGAATGGCTCCTTGTAGAATTGACTCTGGGTTCCACAAAAAAAGTTCTACCTGGGCAGCTGCTACAACCCCCCCCCACACTGAAGGTATCCCTGGATTATCCACCCTTCTCGATGGCCTAGGACTACTCTCTCCGGCCAAGGACACCATATTGCTTGGGGACTTTAACCTTAATAGGTTAAGTGCCCAGGAACCCAATTATGCAAACCTCCTGAAAACACATAGTCTCGAGCAAATCATCTCATCCCCCACCAGGCACAATGCCCGTATGCTCAACTACTCGCTGCTTGACTGAATAGCCACAAATCAAGTGGTCATGGTCCTACAGGCGAGTACATTGTCAGACTTTATTAGAGACCACTCCCCTACCTATGTCATATTGACCCCCAAAATCATACCCCACCCCCGCAAAGTACCGGTCTTTAAGAAATTTTAACTGCCTGGTGTGACGGGGTTGAATAGGACCCTGTCCCAGTTGTTATGGAGAGTTTAAATGCAGTAATCTGTTCTGTTCTTTCCTTTGCTGCCTCTTGTCTGTCTGGTTGCGCAACCAAATTTTCCCGAGAGAGCTAGGATTTGATCACCCTGACAGTCACGCAATTCTTTGCCTCTCACTGTCTCTCAATCTTCCCTTGCTGTTTCTGTCTTTTCCCCCTTGCATATCTGCTGGTATAAAAATATATGCAAATCATTATGTGGAAATGTAACTGATATTGGGATCCCTTTGTTTAGAAATTATATAGTGTTACTGTTGAAATGTACACAATTATAGTTTGAGATGATTGCAAAAAGCTATTGGGAACTCAAAGGGTTAACCTGAGAGCAGTTTTTAAGCTCTTTTTCAGAAGCTGTGGAGAAGAGGCCTCAGTTCTGGGACACTGTGTTCTGACTGCACCTGCCTGAAATTTACAAGAATATTTTAGAAAAAAAACAGGATGCTTGTTGAGAAGGGGGGTTGCGTAAGCATTAATCCCTGACAGAGGAGGGCTCTACTGGTAGATTAATGCCCGGGTGGGGTGCGGCTGAGAGCTTCCAACCACCCACCGGGCATTAATCCAGCAGTAGAGCCCGACACTGAAGGGGATTAATGCACTTGTAACATGGCAAGCGCTGGACAATAGTGTGAGTCTGTAAGAAGCATTGCATTATAGACTCCTTACACATCGACTGACTGCTGACATAAATGTCTCACACGTACTTTGCTCTGAACAATAACATTTACTTATATTGCGCTTAGTACTTTTTTTGAAAAGCAACATGATTTGTTCTTACTGTATGCATACAAGTACTGTGCTTAGCGATTTGATTTAATACTGATGTGTGAAACTTTGGAAACTTACATATCGTTGTACGGAACGCCCGTATTCTGACAGGTTCAGGACCGTGGTGTCACTCATTTGCATGTCTTCCTATGTCTTCTCCCCCTCACTTCTTTCTCTACCTATCACCGCTGCGGTGTCGGCTATGTCCCGCTGTTGGCGCCCTGGTTGACTTCCTCAGCGCTGTTTTCCTGCTGCTACTTTGTTCCCCGCTACTGCCATACTCATCGTCAACCCACATAATTATTCATTGTACTCCACACAAGGACAGAGTCCTAATACAATTATCTATGTTTGTGTCTCATACCATATCGCTGTGCCATTTACGATCGCCACTGGTGGGTGGGTGGGTGGGTGGCTCATGTCTCTATTTTACACTCCTATCCCCGCTAACTCTGCTGCTTACATCTCTGTACTACTTTGTTACTTGACGTATCCCTTAAGGCTGTTTTTATTGTTTTCTGCAGCATACAGTGTTGTCCTTCTGTCTCTGTACTACATCACTATTTCCCTCCCCACTTACAGTTTCTCTAGTGGCCACTGTGAGCAGTGCAACAGTGCATACCTCTCAACTGTCCTGATTTTCAGGGACGTCCCTGATTTTGCCTCAAAATGTTACTCTGTCCCTCCTAAAAATTGTGTTTCCATGACCAAACAGCGGGCGATATAAGCACAAACTAATGTCAAACATTAAAGTTACAGACTTGTTCTTATTTAGAAAATGCATTTTACACTAAGCCCTTTATTCTACCAGCTTCCTGAGTGGATATCTCCAATTTTGAAGAAGTGTCCCTGATTTTGGTCCTTTGTCCCTGATTTTTTTAAGCCTTGTCCCGGATTTATGACAATAATAATAATAATAGTCTTTATTTTTAATGCGCCTTTCAAGAATCAAGGCGCAGAACAGGTTATAAAATCACACCATGATAAAACATTACAATACAAATCAGTAAAATACATCACATCAAACAGCATGATGAAATAATAAAATCAGACCAGATCAATTATTGAGGCAGGAGGTTGAGAGGTATGCAACAGTGGGCTCTACTCCTGGGTTAATCACTGCTCACTTTTGGTCAACTGATGCATTTTGACCACTCTATGCTCTCCATTTCAGTGTCGTTTTATATGCCATGTTACAAAAAGACTTAAGAGGGAGAGAGCTGCAATGTTTTGGGGCACACACAGAGATTGAAGGAAAACTCAGATGGATCTTCTCTGTTTATTCTACCTTTGTAAATAATTATTCTGAATAATTTTAATTTTTTGTTACTGCTAGTACTAATAAACACTTTTTGCGAATTCTACAACTACTCCTGGGTACCTCGATGACACCTGGATCCCACAAATCTCCTTGAGGATGTAAGAGCGGTGAACTGGTCTGCCCTCTACCTCATCAACAATGTGTCAGATGCAGTTAGTTTCCTCACAAATGCCCTAATTCACATACAAGACCTCCACTTCCCTCTCACTACTCGGAAGGTGAAAGGGGGCTGCACCTGATGAATATCCAAAGAGTTACTGTCCCTAATGAAAGAGAGGGACAGTAAATGGAAAGCTTATAAAGCATCCCCTTCCCCGCAACTCTGGAATGCCTATAGGTGCTTACGCAACACATGTAAGCAAACTGCCAAATCGCTAAAATGCAATTTCTACCTAAACCTTCAAAGGAACAACCTTGGTGATCACCGTCACTTCTGGGACTCAATCGAGTACTTGCTCAACCCCAAGACCCATAGCCAAGTTACTCAGCTCGCCTCCCCCTCAGGGCCTTTGACTGATCCCTCTGAGATTGCGCAGATTTTTAACAAAGTATTTTCTGACCTCTCTGCTCATCTTACCAAACTACCCTCCCAGCCACCCCCCAGCCCTGGTAGTCAAAATAACTACTCCCCCTCCATCACCACCACCCCCGACACCACACCCTTCTACTTTAGAGCCATTGGCCCAGGTGTTACCACCACGCTCCTGAAGTCCCTCCCTGCCAGGGATAGCCCTGGCAGTGATGGGCTTTTTCCCTCATTCCTTAGGCTTATCTTTCCAGCAATCATTGAACCCCTCACCTCGTCTACAATGCCAGACTCTTGGAAACATGCTAAGGTTGTGCCTATTTTTAAATCAGGCAATCCCCTTTCTCCTGATAATTATAGGCCTATCTCCCTCCTCCCCCACCTGAGCAAGCTACTGGAAAAAATTGTGTACTTCCAACTCTCGGAGCATCTTGGAAATTATAACCTGCTGTGCCCTCAGCAGCACAGCTTCTGTAAGCACCTCAGCACCACATCAGCCTTAGCCCATTTCTCTAACCATGTAATCAGAAACATGGACTGGGTAAGGCCAGTGATGCTGTATTTGTGGAGCTAAGGTCTTTGACCTGGTCAACCATTCCCTCCTCACTCCACTGTCCTACACCTTGGCTGGTCTGCCAAGACAACAGCATGGTTTAGAAGCTACCTCAAAGGCAGGTCCCAGTCTGTTACAATTGGTACAGCCTCCTCCCCTGCCCTACCAGTATCCACAGGGGTTCCCCAAGGCTCCCCTCCTTGGCCCCTACTTTTCCATTTTATTAACGTCTCGGCTGAAGCCTCACCTGTGAGCTCTCCTCTGTGGATAACCTTGTCCTTTGCCATTGCGACACGTCTCTTGCAAACATCTCCTTCGTTCTCACACTTAACTATGGTGCTGCCCACAAATGGTTTCTTTCCAACAGACTCTTGGTAAATGAAAAGAAAACAAAAGAAATGCTATTTGGATCCAAACCATTCCTCACAAAGATCTCCAAGACAAACTCCTCCCTCCCTCCTTGTACCCACACCTGCTGGTCCCCCTTGAAAATGTCCCTAGTTTAAGATACTTAGGTGTCACTCTGGACCACTCCCTTACGTTCACCAACCATGTCAATAATTCTGTGCGCAGAGTTAATCAGAAGCTAGGTGCCCCCTACCACCGAAATCAATTCCTTTCTTATGAGGCACACCTAGCAACTGCACAAGGAAACCTTCTACCGCTCCTTGAACACTGCTCTCCTGTCTATTCCCTCATATCCTTAGCTCTGCGCTGTAGACTGAACTCAGTCTACAACAGTATCTGTCGCTTTGTCCTCCATGCCCCCTTTTCTACCCATCATTGTGTATTGTACCAGTCACTTGGTTGGCTCCCATTGCAAGGACGATTCAACTATGTCCTTGGTTGCTTAGTTGACAATACTCTGAGGTGGATACCTGCCCCCTAACTCATCCCTCCTCATGAGCAGAGTGGCAGCTAACAGCCTCCACAAATCATCCATTCCCCCTCCCCGGTAGTTCCATGAATCTCCTCTACCATGGGTAGTAAAGCCTTTTCCGCCTCTGCACCTTTCCTATGGGACAGACTCCCTACATCTCTCTGCTCTTCCACCTCCCATCTCTCCTTCAAAAACAATTTCAAAGAGTGGCTACTGTCTGAAGTCAAATGCCACTGCTCTCCTGGGTAATCTTTGGCATCTACTCCCTCCGCCCCCACCTATTAGCAGTGTCTCATCCTTGCTACACTCACCACTAGCGCTCTTGTCCTCTTTCCCCACTTTTTGGGGCTTCTGCTGTTGGCTCCCTATTCTGAGTCCCATCACCATTTGCTAAGGGGAAATGTTGTACTCGATTTCAGAGTTCCAGTCTGCTTGTTGACCTATGCGCTATTAGTGTACCTGAATGCATTTTGCACTTTATGTATCACATCTGAGACTTGTGTTTGGTCTCTGTGTTTTGTGACTTATATTTCAGCCTGTTGCCTAGTCTGTGACTATGTATTTTTGACCTGTATGCTGGCCTTCTTTGACACTTTGTATTCTTATGTAATTGCACTTTGTGTAATGACCCCTTGTTCTGTAATTTCCTGCACCTCATATTTACTGTTGTTCTCCACACCTGTATTGCTTAATGTGCCATGCTGTGGCTTGGGTCATGCCTGAAAATGGACCTTTGGATCAGTGCACCCAACCGGTTATCAAAGACATAAATAAAATAAATAAATAAAGCACTGATGCAATTATGCAGGTATAGCACATACCAGTGGGGCAACAGCACCAAAGCCTCTGGCTCCAGCACTTGACCAAAGCCTCCTTCTCCAGCATGAAAGTTGCACCTCCTCCTCTAGCACCAAAACTTCTTACTTCACCAGTGCAAAGTCCTGGTCTCTTGTTCTAGCATAATTCCCAGCATAGCCAGTCAAAGTCTCCTCCTCCTCCTCCTCCTCCTGCATTAGGATGTACCCTGATGGGTGTCTTCTTTGTCCGCTGCAATGGTGAGTATCTCAAATAGTGAGTCAGCACACTTAGCCAGTGCCACTAATGTCCATTTCCATCCATAGGCATATCATGGTGATACTCCAGACTGTATGTTTCCATGACTAAAACAGTCTTTTCCTGTCTCTTTATGTCTCCCTGTCACACAGATATAACCACTCACAGCAGTGGCACCAATACCCCCAAGCCTCCTGCACCAAAGCCTCCTCCTCCAGCACCAGGCTATACCTGATGCCTTGTCTGCTGCAATGGTGAGTGTTTCATATAGTGAGTCAGCACATTTAGCTGCTAATGTCCGTTTCCCTCCACAGGTATGTCATGGCTGTCCTACAGGCTCTTAGTACCCCCTGACTAAAAGCGTCTTTTCCTGTCTCCGTGTGTCTCCATGTTATGCAGGTACAGCAAATGGCAGTGGGGCACCAGCACCAAGCCTCCTTCAACACCAAAGCCTCCTCTGGCATTAGGATGTACCCTGACGGGTGTCTTCTTTGTCTGCTGCAATGGTGAGTATCTCAAACTGTGAGCCAGCACACTTAGCCAGTCCGTTTCTATCCACAGGCATATCGTGGCAGTACTCCAGGCTGTAAGTGCCCCATGACTGAAAGGGTCTTTTCCTGTCCCCTTGTATCTCTCTGTCATACAGGTATAACCATTTACAGTGGCAACACTAACAACAAAGCTTCCTCCTCTAGCACCAGGGTATAACCGATGCCTTGTCAGATCACTGCAGTGGTGAGTGTCTCACACAGAGATGAGCCAGCACACTTAGCTGCTAATGTCCATTTCCCTTCACAGTCCTACAGGCTATCAGTGCTCCCTGACTAAAACTGACTTCTCTGTCACCTTGTGTCTCCCTCTCCTAGAGGTATAACCACTGACAGTAGCAAACAAAGCAAGCATCTACCAGCGCCAAAGCATCCTCTTCCAGCACCAACACCTCCTCCCCAGCACCAAAGCATCCTCCTCCTCCAGCTGTACAAACTGAGCCTTTTATACCAGCGTGGATACTGGCAGAACAGCCAGCAAGACAGCACCAAAGCAACTCCAGTACAAAGCAACTCCAGCACCAGGCTGCACTGCACACTGATGGCCCTCCTTCATTCACAGTGATGGTGATTAAGAATTGAAAAAGAATGACGGACAGATGGACATGAACGTATGACACACCTGGATTTATTCAACAGTGGAAACGAAGTAATGGCTCATTCTCCTCCAGTGACGTGGCCTGGCTTATTGAAATCTACAGAGCCCCAGCATGCATCCAACCTCTACTGACTGAACACATCATCCAACATGATGAATTCAACTTAATGACTCCGATGAGTATCAATGAACGTCACAACAGGCTCATGAAATGTGGCAGAAGAAAAGTAAAGCAGCTACGTCTACTGTGAAGATATCACATAAGAAGCTACATGGCAAGTCATCAACTCAGACGACAACACAGGTATCATAATATTAAAGTAGAAGAAGCCTGAGGACGCGTTACAGCTTGCAGGTAACATGCACAACATACAGCAACACAGCACACCAGTGCTTTCGGCTGCTGCCAGGGTCTACTTCTAGATAATGTTAATAGGTGTCATTTCAATTCTATGCATTATTGAAAGATTATCAATTGAGATATTCCAGGGGCCAGGAGCACCAGAAGTTTGGCCTTGCAGGACACCATCCAGGACTGTCTGCTGGTAGAGCTAGTTAAGGAACCCACCAGGCAGATGGCAATTCTCAGTGTGGTGCTCACCAACTTGGAGGTAACTGGACCTGTGAGAATAGGGGAGTTACTTGGGAACAGACATGATAACTCCATTTGGTTTGAACTTGCCCGTGGGTCTGGAAAACCCTAACTGAGAGCTGAAGTCCTGGATTTCAGAAGGGTGGACTTCAACATGCAAAGGGAGCTGGTCAGTGGAAAAGTTAGTCAGGGTTGACAACATAAGGGGTTGGGGAGTTAATTAAGGGACCCATTCTAGAGGCATCTAAATTATGCAGGAGAAAAGTACCCAAAAGAAACAGGTTCAAGAGACCGTTTTGGTGCTTGATAAAAGCAGAAAAACAGTTTGTCCAATATATTAGAGGGGAAAAGTAAGAAAGGAGGGGGAATCGTAAGGTTGGTGGAGGGGGACAGGGTGACAGAGGAGGACGGGCAAAAGGCCACCATCCTTAATGATTACTTTAGCTCAGTTTTCACTAAGGAGAATGGTGGACCCTTGCCAGAGGGTTTGGCAACAAAGTGACCACTAAGGGGGTCCTGGAGATGAGGCAGCCAATATTCACAAACAAAAGGATCAAGAAAGGGCTAGTAGCACTAAAAACAAATAAGGCCCTGGCACAAGATGGGCTGCATCTGAGGTTACTCAGGGACCTGGTAGCAGAACTGGCTGAACCCCTGGTAGGCCTATTCAACAGCTCTCTGAGGATGGGTAGTTCTGAAGGATTGGATGGTGGCGAACGTAGTTCCGCTCCATGGGGGGGCGCAAGGAACATGCAGGGAACTACAGGCATGTCAGTCTTGCCTCTAATGTAGAGACGCTAATGGAGTCATTGGTCAAAGAGGATCTTGTGGACTACTTGGAGATCAGTGGGCTCCAGGAAAGTGAACAACACAGATCTGTGGCTGGAAGGTCTTGCTAGACTAACCTAATCTTTTTCTTTGACTGGGTGACGAGGGAATTAGATAGGCGCTATGCTGTGAATTTGCTTTACTTTGACTTCAGCAAGGCTTTCAACTCAGTGCCTCACAGATGCTTGCTGAAAGGGGAGGCAGCAGAGGGCTGTAGTCAACAGGGTCAAGTCAGAAGAGAATGAGGTCATGAGTGGGGTACCACGGGGCTCTGTTCTGGGACTGGACCTCTTCAATATGTTCATTAGCATCACTGGTGAGGATATCTGGGGCAGGCTGTGTCTTTTCACAGATGACACTAAGCTCTGTAAGAACTTGGATAGTGATGAGGGAGACGGGGAAATGCAGAGTGATGTATGAAAGCTAGAGAGGTGGTCTAAAGTTTGGCAGTTGAAATTCAACACTAAAAAATGCAAGGTAGTGCACCTAGGGAATAAGAATCCCTGTACTATGTTGGTGGGGTGAGACCTGGCACTACAGCCGAGGAATGGGACCTTGGAGTTATTATCAGTGACTCCCTCAAACAATGGACTCAGTGCAACAAGGCATATAGCAAAGCGAGTAGGATGCTGGGGTGTATCGGGAGGGATACTGATAGCAAAAGGGAAGAGGTAATGCTTCCCCTATATAGATCCTTAGTGAGGCTACACCTGGAGTACTGCACCCAGTTCTGGAATCCTCACCTCAAGAAGGCTAGAGACAGGCTAGAGACGGTGCAGCATAGGATAAAAAAAAAATGATTCAGGTCCTATGAAGAGTGCCTTAAGGCTCTGAACATGTATTCGCTGGAGACCAGAAGAGAGAGGGGAGATGTAATAGACACCTTCAAGTCCCTAAAAGGAATGAATATGGTGAACTGCGGGGAAATATTTAACTTGAATTCTAGTTCACATGGGCATGAGGGAAACTGATAGGAGGGAAACTCAGAAGGGACATAAGGAAGCATTATTTTACAGAAGGGGTGACAGAGATGCAGACCAGTCTGCCTGCCAAAGTGGTGGGTGCTAAAACTGTTGGTAGGTTCAAGCACGCTTGGGATAGAATTATGTGTATAGTGGTTGCTTGGGGTGACAGAAGCTGGAAGGGAAATGGCGGGGGAAGGCTGGGGAGAGCTAAGACCCTGGAGGGACAGTAGGTCCCTGGGCTACATATGGAACTCGGGCAGACTGGATGGACCACTGGTGTTTTTCTGCCATCATTGTCTATGTCTCTGTATTATGATGACCCCTGGCTGCAGGATTGCGCATCATCACATCAAAATGGACTCGAAGACTGCCTTGGACAATGAAGATCAGATAGGTCACTACTGTACTAGTGCAAGGATGATTTAAAGTCTTAATTGTTTGAATTGTTGGATCTGTGGTCAGTCGTGTGTAGTACCCCTTTACAGGATAACACAGTATTGTGCACTGACACATTCAGTTATTTAAATATTGCCTCAATTATGTTGTTTATTGAGTTAAAGCATGTTACACAGGTTTAGGATTTGAATTTTGCATTCCAGTTATGACCAGTCTAATGGATTTACATCAGGATCAGAATCGGATTAATCAGAGATCCTAAAAATCCAGATCAGATCAGTTTTCGTCAAATCCGAGCCACCCTAAAGTAAATAAAAAATGTGTTTAGAACCGTGGTCATGAGAGCTATATTTGGGATGTGTGGTGAGTTGAGCTGTATTCCTGTGTGTTATGCATTTGACTTCTCTCTTATCCTTGGAGTGGACGGACTCCTCCTGCTGTCATTTATACTACAGGGCCCAGAGGCCAAGCTGAATTTTAAACTATATTTGAGAAACACAGTTTAAACTGTCCATAGATAACTATAAACAACTTCTTGTTTCCCCACAACACAAATCACCTTACCAGCATGCTTCACTCCATGTCCTGGAGGACATTCTGTGTCTCGCTGACAAAATTCACATGTCTCTGAGCAGTGGTAGCCAGGTTTGCAGGTACAGTTCACTTTGGCCTTAACTGAGTGAGGATGGTCCTCGATAAAACCCTTTCCTAACAAAACAAAAAACAGTAAAAGAATACAAACACACACACAGTCACATACCTACAGTATATTAGCAAAGAAGTCGGCACATGAAAGTGGGAAGTGGCCTTGTTGTTTACCATACAGTTGCACCTAAGTTCCCTATTTCAACTAATTTGATTTTGCTTTAGTTGTTCGTCTACAAAGAGAAAGGAGGAATTGCTAACAATAATAAATTAAATCGGAAGAAAAAAAAAATCAACACCTGAACACATATCTAAGCTCTGAATCTAGGTCTGGGCTTGCATTTCGATAAGTAAGGTTGTAACTTTAAGCGGAGATTACTACATACTGTACCTAGAGAACATTAGCTACACACCTGGATCACAATAGATTTGTTTCTCACACCTGTCTTCTACATTCCAGTGCTCCATATACTCATCAGTGTCACAGGGCATGCAGGTAGTTTCAGAAAGAGCAGTGCACTTTGCAGACATATAAAGACCTGTAAAATAAAGCACAAGTTCACGGGGGTCAGAACAGTCCGGAATTCACATACTGCAATGTCAAGGAAAGCAGCCTGGCTGTCTTCCACTCAGGAGGCCTTTATATTGGCTGCTAAAGAAAGTCATTACAATGCCATTAGATTAGAAGTTTGTGAGTCTGTAAAATTATTAATTGGATTCTAACACAATTATCTCATTTGATCCTCAAAATAGTCAACAGCTGCCAGTCTGTTGTTTCCAAGTGTGTAGCGTAAACTTTGCAATCTACATGGACAAGAAAATTGAGCTGTGAATAGCCACATCTCCCATGACAGTATCTCAGTTTCTACATCTGCAAAAAAGGTACTTTTCACTGTATATGCCTGTATAGTCCAGTGTTCTAACTCTTGCGTTTCACTTCCAGAGACCTGATCAGGTCTGACTTAGTTACAAATGCCATGTATAAAGCAACGTCTGTTCAATAGCTGCAGCCTACAGACCACACTGTATGCTCAAATGACCACAGTCAGCTCATAGTGTTTGGTCCAGAAATGCTCAGGATCTGAAGGCGCATTGAGAGCTTTACTTTCTTGTCTCAGAACTTCCTTGGAATCCATTTACAGGTAGTGTTCTAAAACTGTTTTGTTTTTGCCCCAGGCACTAGAACAAGGTTAACTGTTTGCTATATGACGTTTTCTCCCAGCCCCTGTCATCACTGGGGATATAATTTAGCCCCTTGTCCTCCCTGGGACCCATGTCAGCCTGGTGTCTCCCACGGCTATGCACACCCCCCCCGTGGCAGAAGACCCACTAGGAGGACCATACTACCACCCCCCTTCCCGAGGAAGGCCACTGTGGGGACTAGGATACAATATTGACTGGCACTAGGACTTCAGGAAGTCTTTAGAGCCCAGGCCATCATACAGATGGTCATGGGAATTTAATCCTGGTTTTCTCCTTGGCTCCTTCCTCCACTCCAGGTGTGGACATAGCCTTTGTCAGCCTGGCTGCAGGCAATAACGTTCGGTGGAGGAAGCAAGCTCCCTTGACCCACTGCAGGGGTCGCTGCAGTATCGGTGCCCAGTGCCTTCACTCTCTAATCACAATGCATTGCCGAGTGGTAGCTGCTGCGGTCAGCCCTGTTTTCCGATGCGGCAACCCGAGCTTACTCCCAAACTTGGGGTGCCTGCATAAGAGCGCGTGGGGCCACAGGGCTGGCCACAAATACAAGGTTACTTTAACTCATGATCTCCAATCACACTTTTAGAGGTCCAAAACATTCCACTGATTAAGCTTGATACACAATGGCCACCTCAGAGGAATTTTAATCCAGAATTACACAAGCTTGCATCAGTGTGCACTAATCCGTAGTCACAGCCAACTGGAGATTTTGCATCACAGTTAATACAGGCAAAAGCAAGCATATATTCTGCTCACAGTGTTCACGGAAGCAGCCCGTGTGTTTTTGGGTGTACTTATTTTAGTCCTCTCTCTTTTCCCCTGTCTTCCAGCAGTATGATTGAGGCCTCATGGCTGTCTCCACAGCCAGTGCTCCTCCTTCAGTCAACTGTCTAGGGGTACTAATGTCAGGTGACTCCTGCTCTCCCTTTCTGGGGGCTGAGTGCATTACCTCAGAGACGGGCTCAGAGCTTTGGCCATGCTCACCTCCTGCACAGCCTACATGTGGTGGGAAGTCGGTCAGAACTAGAAGGGAGTTCCCAAGTTCCTGCCCACTGCAGTGTGAGGCCCTGAATCAGCAGATGTAGCTACATTTGAACTTCCAGCAATGAAGACCATCCCTGCAAGCGAAGGAACAACAACTTTGGTACAACTGTCCACGCTAGAAAACAGACAAGTATGGGGGTAACTGAACTAGTGCAGGCAAAACAATGTCAGTGGCTCAGCAGGTTGCACACTTGCCTCTGTGGCCGGAAGAGCAGAAAGTTATGAGTTCTATCCCCACTCCAGGCACTTAGGTTAAATCCTAAGACTGACCCTGTAGTACAGCATGAGGGGAGTGCTGCACTCCTGAGGTGCTGTCTTTCGGATGAGACGTTAAACCGAGGTCCCATCTGCCTATTCTGGTGGTTGTTCAGGTGGACATTAAAGATCCCATGGCACTTCTCGAAAAAAGTAGAGGAGTTTCCTTGGTGTTCTGGCCAGATTTCCCCCATTCACTAGAAATACCACCAACAGCTTAAAATCTGGTTCAATTTCAGTTGGCATCCATCTGTATCCCCTCCCCCGGGACGAGGCTGAAAATAGGCAAAACACTTGTCGAGTCCTCCTTCCCAGTCAACAAAAACTAAATAAATAAAATATGCACTATGTCCTGGGCTGGTAAATTTATTTATTTAATTTTGGTAACCCGGTAGGCCCACTGAGACCGAATGGTCCCTTTTTCAGGGGCGACCCGGGGTTAATTAGAGAGATATAAAGCAGCGATTTATACATCATACATATAGAAAGCAACAACAGACAGCACACAGAGGAATACACCATTATTAGTCAACCTAGTTCACAATCAATTCTCATCAAGACAAAGAGTCAATGACTTCATTAGGAGTGCACTGGATGTGCAAGGGCACTTAAAGAAAGGGGGGAGAGAGAGAGAGAGAAAAAAAGCATCACAGTACAGTATAGTACAGCAGGGGATAAGTATATATTTGGAACATCATATAAATTCAGAATGACAATGAATTTTTACATTATACAAGTCATAATCTCCCAGGTCGGTGCCTGGGAGACTAAATTAAATAATTATCATCTGTAACAGGAGCAGTGGTTCGAGTTCAACAAATGGCATTTGAGCTCTTTTTTGAAACTTTTTAGAGAGGTAGAAGACTGGATGCTTCATGGGAGCCCATTCCATAGGGAAGGAACAGAAGGATCGAGCTCCACAAGAGGTTCTGACCATGGGCACCTGAAGTAGCCGGTAAGCAGAGGACCTTAAGGTTCTTTTGCACTGTTTGGGCTGCAGCAGATTTTTTATGCTGGGGTGGAGGTGCTGTCCCGAATTAATTTATAGGCTAAGCATAAGGAGGGGTAGGCCAGCCTTCCCTCGAGTGATGGCCAGCCTAGGGATCTCAGTACTGTACAGTGGTGGTCATGAGACCTGGCTGAATTGGCAAACCTCCCTGGTTTTTTTTTTTTTTTACTTTCTTATTTATCCTCCTGCCTACCTCTGGTGCCCACTCCTTCCGTCCGCTCATGTCCCCCGAATCACCTACCTTAGGGATCTGCCCCTAGAGCGCTTCCTCCTCTTCTTCACCTCGCACAGTGGGGCCTGTCCTGTAGGTGGCCCGGGTGGGCCTGGAGCGGCCTTCATCTAGGGCTACTGGAGGGTTTTTTCCGGTATTCTCCCCTTTACATCCCACTCCCCCTGGGACGTCAGCGCTTGGGACGTACATCCCGAGTGGTAGTGTGCTGGCGCACGCACACCCTCGTGCGCCGCGACGTCCCCCCTTCCCGGCTCCGACGAGCGAAGCCGCCTCCGCCCCTTCCCAATGCCGGTGTTTCCACCGGCTACGGAAGGGATGCAGGCGCTCTTGGTAACCCGCCCTGAGGAGGAGAGCATCACTGGGATGCTCGATCCTCTCCCACCAACCCGGCCGCCCGAGTCCGTTCCCGAACCAGACGCCCGGCATAGTAGCAGTGTGGTGTCCAGTGCCTCAACCCTCAGCGCCACCGTGCCGGCCAAACCTCCCTGTTCTATGGTAGAAAGTTCTCAACATTTGAAGCTCCGTGCCCCTGACAGAGTGTAGTACAGGAGCCCCATGGAGTAGGGTAGGAAGGACGGTATCTTGGGCAATTTTAATGCGAGATTCAGAGGTAAAGAATGGGCTCAGACGATACAGAAGGCCCATCTTCTGGTTAATAGTTTTAGTTAGGTGGCTGAGATGAGTCCTGTATGTACCATCTTGATCAAGGTGGACCCCCAATTATCTATGCTAGACGTACTATGAGAAAGCAGCTTAGGAACACCTGTAAGGTTTTGTTTGTTAATGGTTACTAAAACCAGCTTCAAGATCTGAAATAGTACAGAGCTGCATTAATGTAAATAAGACTCTAATATTTTCAAAAGTCGCTGGCCCGGTGGTGCTGAGGGTTGAGACACTGGACGCCATATCTCGTGCCACGCCGGCAACCCAGGTTGGGGAACAGGCCCGGGCCATGGGGGGTCAGTAGGGGAAAGAGAGGATCGAGCATCCAGAGGACTGCTTTCCTCTCTCGGGGGCGGGGGGGGTGTCCAAGGGATGCCCAGCTCTGCAGTGGCCTCTGGTGGAGACCAGGGGTACTGCACTGCTCAGGGCATGCAGAGCCACAACAGGCGTCCCCTGGTGTCACTGCATGCTCGTGGCTCCACCTGGGAGGGTGGGGGCGAGGCAATCATAAGCAGAAAATCCCCGGCCCTGGGGATAGGCGACAGCACCACCTACCTCTCGCCACACTCCACTGGCTGGACTCCCTCCTCTCCTGGGCCGAGCCCAGCCCAGCCCGAATTGTAGATAGAGTGCCCTGGGAGGATAGGGCAGCCCCACCTCGGGGGTCTCAGAGCCAGGGGGATAGCCGGGCTGGTGCCAAGAGTAAGGAGGAGTTTCAGGCCCGGAGGTAGAACTGAAGGAGCAGGTGGATGCCCCAGAGAGTACCCCGTGGTGTCGGAGCCAGAAAAAAAAAAGAGTTGAAAAAAAAATATATTTTTAAAAGTCTTCATACAGTCTAAACTAAAATTCAACGGTAATGATTGTAGTAAAAAGCAGAACGATGAAAATGTTTAAGATAAATTTAAAGACGTACTTGGGTGAGAATAATATTTTGTATTACTTCCACTGAGGAAATGTTAAGCTAATAAATGGGTCCCATTGCCTGTAACAGCTTGTATTTCTCCTATGATTCCTACAATTGTGTCAGCCTCAGGAATATTATTTAAATTGACGCTTCAAGTTGTGAAAGGCTCATTGGGTTTTCATCCAGTCAGTTTGTATGCCATGGACTGAAAGAGACTGAGATAAAAGTTGCGGATACACACTCACCTGGCTCGCATTTGGTGCAGCACCTTCCTTCGTGTTCATACTGCCGCTCAGCATCACATGTGGGACTGTCTTCTAGTGGCAGGGTCTGCAATTCAGAACCGGGTAATAACCCCAGGTTAGTAATATCTACATGCATGCAACAATATGGTTACAGTACAGAGAAAATGTGGTCATGAAGTCCGGAAATTCTACAGTAGGTTCTTTACTGAGCATGATGTTCTGAATACTAAACAGAATCGACAGGTTACAGTACACACAGGTGTCTGAGTTGCTGAGTGAAGCAGAACTAGAGGGCATACCCTAAACAGTTTAGGGCAGGCAGATTAAGGGGACGCATTAGAAAACATGAACACAAAGGGTGGTTAAGAAGAGGGTGGGTTATACCCCGTTAACATTCCAAGTAGTGGGTTGACTGTAGAGATGCAGTAACATAAAAACATTATGATCTGGCCTGTCAGTGCAGTGGAAACACTGCCACTCGCAACACTGGTGACTAGAGTTTGGGAGACAGCTTGTGTTGCCAGGGGCCAGCCACGGATAGGAGACTTGAGCATCCCAGAGGCCCCCTCTCCTCCTCTGGGGAAGGAAGTTTGTAGCAGCTGCCTTGTGACTGTCCCTCTGTGATGAAAGGTGGCAGTGCAGGTGGAGCTCCCGTTAGGGAGGGGAGATGCAGACGAGGTTTGACACGTGATGCACACTTGTGTGGGTGACCACCAATGGCTCCAGCCAGCTGGCATCTCGGGGGAGTTGGACAAGTGGAAATACCCCCTGTCGCAGCAGCATGATGCTGTTCCCACTCTGCAGGCCCCACACCACCTTGGTACCCATCTCTGGACTGAGCATGGACCTCTGATGGGGCATGCCCCCGCTCTGTCAACCTCATCCTGGGGGCTAATCCAGGAAGGAACAAGGAGCAAGGGCAGGACATGGCCAATGTAGGCAAGTAAATAAAATAACATTTTCCCAGAGACGTTGGTGCAAAGTGGGCCACTTCGTGCTACGCAAAACTCTGCATAGTTTCCTGGCCCACCAGCAATGACACACATCAAATGTTAAAAAAAAAATTAGCTATAGTATTAGTTCACCCACCCACATATGTTGCTCACATGAGCCAGCAAATCATTGAAAGTTATTTCATTTTCTTACTCATCTTCTGTCTTCACTCCATCAGTTAAGAAACTGCAATAACTTTCAATGATTTGCTGGCTCTGGTGAACACCGTGTGTGTGTGTGTGTGTGTGTGTGCTGGGGGGATGCACTGGTACTGCAACTGTTTGATTTGGAAGTTGAACACATACTAGTAGCATTCCTACAAAATGTAAGAAACAGGTATAAGGAGAGTGATTATAAATCTCAACAAATCAGCCAGGGTTCAGCTTGCTAGTCCCTTAATTTAAAAAAAAAAAAGAATGAATGAACCCCCCAAAAAAAACACTATTACCACCCTCCTCCCCCTGCTCTAACCATTAAACCCCTATCACAACTCCATACCCTCATGTTGCACCCAATCCCCACCTCCTCGCCCCCAGCCCTGGCAAAGAGTAGTGTAAAAAAAATGAATCACTAGCAATTCAAATTTTGGTTATTTCAATAAATTAAAAAATCAAGATGGTGACTTACTAGTTGCCAAGAACTCATCTCCAATGACATCCTTTTATGCTTGCTTACAGAATTACATACAATAAATAAGAAGGTGCGACTACAAGAAAGGATTGGAAAGGATGTGCATGTTCTCCTTGGAATATAGTAGGCTGTGTGGCGACAGGATGATGGTCTATGCATTACTAAGTGGTATGGCAAGAGTATCTGAAAGTGGTTTGTGGATGATCCAGCAAGGAGCAATGGGGGTAAGAGCCTGAAGATCGACATAGAAGTCTCTAGGTTTTTTTTATTTCAACTTTTCTTTATACTCCCACTGCAGTGGGGGATACTTACCCCCCAACAGGCCATGTACGCAGTCGCTGAACTAACCCCAGGTGAAGCCAGCCACCACCGCAATGGCTAAAGCGAGGAGGACCGCAGCTTGCCCCCTACGGTGGGGCCACCCCTGGCGGCATGAACCGGTGGAGGAGATCACATCACCCTAAGCCCTCATCTCCATTCATCGGGCTTTGTTTGGCCCACTGGATTAGGTCATCCGTCGGTGGCCATCATACTGCTTGCAGGGAGAGGTATTTTGCTTATAGTTCCCTGGGCTCGGACATGCAATGACGCCCTGCTCGATGGGCACACGCTCCTGTGCACCCTCAAAAGGCGTTCACCTTAGTCCTAAATCCTGCATCCATGGCGGGCAATGCAATCTTCAGTAGCACTAGGGGCAGCTATTGCACCGGCGGGGTAACCCCAGGAAGGAGAGCAGTCTCAGGGGCGCTCAATCCCTCCTCATCCCACCGACCCTGGCGGCCGAGCTCATTCCCGAACCCGGGTCGCCGGCGTGGCGCAAGGTGTGGCGTCCAGCGCCTCAACCCTCAGCGCCACCGGGCCGGCCAGAAGTCTCTAGGTCTGATGTTAGGAAAAACATTTCTACTCAGAGAGTGGTGATACTGTGGAACAGTTTCTTTAGCGAGGTAGTGAAAGCTAAGAATCTTCTTGAGTCCTTTAAGGAACTCCTGGACATTCATCTGAGAAGGGAGGGTATTGGATATGCTCACTAGACTACTGCTGAATTTGGTATAATGGATTCTGCTCCCTTGGATTCTTTTATATGAACAGAAAATTGTTTGTCAGTATATGGCTATCTGGGAAATGAATCCAGTTCTTACAGCATTCAATTTGCCACCGTCAATCTCCCATACTCTTGACCATCAAGATAACAGTAAATAATCAGAACTGTTCCTCATGCTCCAAGTTGTATCTGCTACTGTTTAAATTGAATTCTAATCTTGTACTGTACTGTATTATACAACAATGACAGAGTAATATAATACTTATTATATACATATATAAGTATAGTTATCAACGTAACCCCTAGCAACAGCTTAGGGAATTTGTTTCCGCCTCAATAATCCATAAAAACATCAAATTAAAGGGACACTGTCAACCCCCTTAGGCCTCAAGTGTCTCTAGTTCAAAAAACACGTATTAAGATTGTTCATGTTCTGTAGAGATTGCATATGTACAGTAGTTGGTAGTTTGCATTCCTTCTTTCATTTCAAAAGTGAAAAACAGACTGCCCACCATACAGGTGTTACCATACAAAAATGTGTTTGTTTGCGTACTTCGTTATCTCCCACAACATCTTTCTTGGACTTGGGAACACCCTCCACACAGCCTAGCCACTCAAGATACAGAGGGAGGAGAGGGGACAATTGCATTATGTGTGACTGCACTGTTTGGGGAGTGTTCCTAATGTTCAGGAAGTATGAAATAGAAGTAGTTTAAGGATTTAAAACAAAACAAGGTATGGTATAATTACACTATGCATTTCAGTTCTGCTAATAAGGAAGCAGATACAACAACCTGAAGCCTCAATGAATTTCAGAGAATGCAAGCAATCATAAAATGCGAGTTTTCAAACAGAAATAATATGATGAAAAATGGGTTTTACAGTGTCCCTTTAAAGGGGATAACTAAAAATAGAAGTGTAAAGAGTTCCACAGTTTAGAACCACAAATGTCAAAATCATGGTTGCTCTTTGCACTCTGGGTCCTAAACACCCCAGATTTCAGACCTCTTTCAGCTTGAAGATTTCGCTTTACCAAACAGGTGTTCAAAAGTTCTAGGCTATAACCTGGGGCCTTCCACCTCACACACTGATGAAAATGTTTTAAAGCAGAACTACACTGAATCTGTAAGACATTTTTCCCAGTAGAAGCTGTTTTTTAAATACTGGTTCTAATTCTGATACTGTTCTACCTCTGCAGGCTTTGTAGTTATCTGAGGGAGAGCTTCTGATATACATTCTGGTGTTAAGTGCCATTTTAGAACCGTATGATATAGTTTATGTCTCTGTCAGCCACAGAGTTCTAAAATAGAACATAAATGCATTGTACCAACAATAGAAGAGTAGAACAGGGACATAAACTACATCATACAGTTCTAAAATGGTATTTACCTGCAGTGTGCAAAGCAGAAACACCCAATAGGATAATTAAAAAGCCCGTAGAAACGGACCAGTAACAGAATTGGAATCAGTATTTAAAAATCAGCTTCTACAGGGAAAAATGGCTTACAAGTTCAGCGCAGTTCTCCTTTAATACGTGACCCTGTTTCCAACCTTTAATGGAAAAACATTTTAACTGCTCATATAATGTACACTGATGGAGACTACGGGGCACACTTAGTACATACATGGACAGATGATTAAACATGACTTCCAGTTTGTCCAAAAGAATCATAGCAAGGCCTCCATAGGCAAAGCCCCAGCTGTCCATCAGTGGATATGGGAGTCCAACTATACCCCAGGGGTGGGATATTCAAAGCAGTTGTGCAATGCGCAACAGAGAGCGATATTCAGCGGCAGCAACTGCATAGCGCCAGTGGCTATGCGCCAGTGCCCAATGGTAATATATTAATTATTCAACACCGGACGAATGGTGCAAGCGATGAGCAAATGGGAAATGCACAGAGCACACTTGAGCCTATAAAAAGAGGGAGCAAGCAGGTGAAGGACACTTTCGCCAGAGGGGAGCAGGTGAGAGGGTGATAGAGAGGTCTGGCAGAACAGCAGGAGGGGTGCAAGAGAGGGACAGAGGCAGTGAGAGACTGGGACTGCGTGGGAGTGTGAGTGTGAGTGGGTGAGACAGTTGGGGAGGCAACAGTGTGCGGGTGTGCCTGTGACACCCGGCACAGAAGGGGTAGCACAGGTGCCCAGAGAGGGGGGAGGTGGGGGCCACAGCCCACAGACTGCCAGCCGAGGGCAGGAAACGCAGGCGTGCACCCAACACAGCAGGAGACGGAGCAGCACACAGCTGGGGGGCCCGAGAAGTCAGCCGCCCATGGGGGACAGAACAACAGAGGCCATGGCCAATGCCTACTTCCAGATGGAGGCAGTAATGAGGGGTGTGGGGAGGCAGGAGGCAGTGCGGCGTGGCCGTGGAAGGGCCCGTTGGCGGTATGCCCGGAACAGGTGGTACCTTGCCCGCACCACCTTCGAACAATACAGCAACACAGAGATTGTGGGCCAGTATCATCTGAACCAGGCAATTCTGAGGCAGCTCTGTGAGCTGTGCAGTGAGGAGATGCAGGCATCCACTAGACGGAGCCATGCCCTGATGGTGGAGAAGTTGTCACATGCCTGCTCGCCATGGGCACCTTCCAGAGACCAACAGGGGATACCACAGGCATAACCCTGTCGGCCGCGTCACGGCTCCTCGCACAATTGCTCAACGCACTGCTGCCACATGCTGTAGAATACATCCACTTCCCCAGCACACAGGCAGAGCGTACAGCGAACATGAAGGAGTTCCACAGGGTAGCATGTATGCCTGGTGTGCTAGGGGCCATCGACTGCACCCATGTTGGCATCCGCATGCCACCTGGCCCGGAGGGGGTAGCCTACATCAGCAGAAAGGGCTACCCCAGTGTCAGCTGTCAGGTGGTGTGCGATGCCAGGGGCGCATAATCAATGTCTGTGCCACACACCCTGGAGAAGCACACAATGCCTTCATCTGGCACAGCTCAGCACTGTGCCACAAGTTTGAGAGTGGAGACATCCCCATCTGCCACCTAGTAGGTGAGTATGCTGAAGCCACGGGCAGCCTAGCACAACAGAGCAAGGGGTGGGGGCCACCGGGGCAGGGGCACCGCAGGGTGCGGCTGGGAGGTGCAGCAACACAGTACATCATGCTAATCATATCCCTCTCCACACAGGTGACAGTGACTACCCACTCCGGCCCTGGCTGCTCACCCCATACCGGTGCCTGTTGACCCCTGCGGAGGAGCGATACAATGAGGCACATGCCAGCACACAGAACATCATCGAGCGTGTGTTTGGGCTGCTGAAGGCACGGTTCCATTGCCCGGACAGGTCTGGCAGTGCCCTACAGTACAGACCCTCAAAGGTCTGCAGCCTATTCCTGGCCTGCTGTATACTGCACAACATGACCACCGACCATGGGATAGCTGTCGAGGTCGAAGAGGGGTACAGCTGTGGGGATGACGTGGCCACCGGGCCACGTGGCGGTGGGCAGCCCCCCCGGGTGAAGGGAACCCCGGCTGACCAGGATGTCCCGGCAGCACCGGGCTACGATTGTGGAGGAGTACTACGGTGCATGCAGGTAGGTGAACATGGACCCATGCACGGAACGGTGACTGTGACACAGTGCACAGGCATGTGTGGACGAGCCCTGTGTCTGGGACGGCTGGGGGGGCATGGCCAGGCACTGGGCGGGAACCCGTGGCAACACGCAGCACAGCATAGCACACCCCACCCACATACACCCACCCATACACCCCCGCACACACCCACACATGCATACAGGCACGCGGCCGGACGCTGGCACCAGTCGTGTGTGAGACGCCGAGTCCCGGTGCACAGTGGCAGGCAGCACTGTGCTGGCATCATCATGCACATGACCCACAGGCCAGCGTCCGGGCAGATGCACACACGGCCTGTGTGTGGCACCACCCACGGATGCCACGTCCGTGGAATGCACACGCACACACCACACCTGTGTGCACACAGGGTGGCTGAAGCAGACTGTGGACAGCGAGGTGGCCTGTTCAGGACTGCCGCGGGTCCCATAGCGGCCGCCATGACACGGACGGCCCCGCCGAGGTCGCCAGCAGACCCAGGCTGTGCAACGGCCACAGAGGGTGTCTTGATAGTCCCCAGGGATGTTGCTACGGGACCGCAACAAGTCCTGCAGGGTCCGCATGCTCCCGAACAGGCCCGCTCCAGGCGTGCCCGGAATGCCACAGCAGATCCCGGCGTCGAAACCGAGGGGGTCGCACAGCGTCACGACTGAGGGGTGGAGAATGCACTCTGCGGGGTCTGCGGCAGACGGCCACGCATCATGGTGGACAGTGGTGCTAGGCCGGCCGTGACCACAGCGGTAAGCCGATCCAGGGCTGCGGTCGTGTCCTCCCGCAGTCTGGTGTTGTCGGCCCGGAGCTGTGCAATGTCCCTTGTGCGCTGCTCTGCAGCCTGGTGCATCTTGGCACGGAGTGCATGTACCCCTGCCACGAGCAGCACCTGTTGCTCCATATAGGCCTGCAGCAGGCGGGTGTGCTCAGGCAAGGGGTCAACACCCAGGAGCACCTGGGCGATGCGCCGACCCACAGGTGGCATTCGACCTCGCTGCCCAGCCCCCCCGCTCAGGTGGGCGCTGCACAGCAGGGTCCTCATGGGGCTGAACATTCTCCGGTACACTGTCGGTGGCTGCTGCACTCGGTCCCCCAACGTCCCCGTCCGTTTGCCACTGCCACCCCTCTGGCCGCTGTGCCCAATGCAGTGCCTGTGCGGCTTCACCACCAACGCCACCACCGTCAGCCGGCGCTGCTATGCTGGCGCACATGGCGACACTGGGTGCGGTGGCCTGTGGCTGCACATCCGCCACTAGTGCACTGCCTGCGCTGCCAGGGAGGGTAAGTGGTATGGGTGCCTCCCCCTCGTCAGCAACACTGCTAACCAGGATGATGGTGACATCATCATCGATGTCGGACCCTGCCCCAATCTGTATCTCTGCACACTGCAAGCCATGGCTGGTGTCCCACTGGAACACAGCCAGGGCCTCTCCGCCACCACGCCACAGGCATCGGCCGGACAGCGGTGTTGGGCTGCAGCTGATCTGGCCCCCGGACACCGGTGGAGGTGGAAAGCCGACCATCCAGGGCCTGTCCCACCCCCATGGCGGGCACCACCGCCCCTGCCATAGCATGCTGGCGCTCCAGTGCTGAAAGGGAATACAGTCGCATTAATGTCGCTGTCACACAGGCCAGCCCCCCCCACCCACTGCCCCCCTGCCCCAGACGCTGCAGTACCTACCATGCAGTGATGGGCTCCCACCTGTCTGGAAGCCGCCGCCAGGCACCCCCTCGATGGCACTGCACCACATGGTGGCCGCCATCTCCTCCTGCGGCGTCAGCTGTGGCACATCGGGCTGACCACCACCCATGGCTGCACGTGCGGCCCAGATGGCTGCCACCTTCTCCTTTATCCTGCGCCTGTCGGTGCCAACCTTTTTCCTACACTCTTGCGCAGACCGCTGATGGGTGCCCTGCTGATTCACAGCCACCACCACCACCTCCCATGCTGCAGCCCTGGCCTGTGGGGTGCCTGTCAAGCCACTCAGCAGAGGCTTCCTGTCGAGGTACTCCTCGAACAGGGCATCCATCTCTGCCTTGGTAAAGTTGGGCCTACGCTTGTGTGCAGGCCCATGCTCCTCACTGTCCTTGCGATAGGTCATAATGCTTCCTGTGGGCAATAACAGGTGGTCAGTGCCTGCTGCAACCCACATCACCCGCCCAATCCACTGTCCCGTCTTTCTCCCAGCAACGCATCTTACCTCTGAAGGATGCAATACCAGTCCATCTCCCTGTGCTGTCCTGCGGTGCCTTTATAGCGCATTGCATGAAAATGAGTGGATGTGCAACTGTAATTAGATGCTAACGTCCCTGATGCGCCACGGATAGGCTAATGAGCTAATCTGCATATGCCGGCTGAATATTGCGAACTTGCACCTTGCGCAATGGACTTACGCAAGCACAAGCCGTGGCACAACATTGTGACGTGCGTAATAGGACCATCATTATGCATGTGCGCACTGCCGGCGCCCACGACAACAGCGCAGCATACGCTCACTGAGCAATATGCGATACGGCGCTTGGCCGCTATTGGGTTTGTGGTGCTCGGGGGCCATGCGGCCTATGGCACTCAGGTGCCATGGGGCTGATGGCGCATGGGCGCTACTGGCTTGTAGCCTGTGGTGCCCACATGCCCCTATTACGCACCATGCATGGCGGTCCCAATAGCGCAGTCGCGTACAGTGCGCGTGCTGACCCTTGACACCAGGCTTGCCCTTTACCCCTCAGGGTGCCCCACACCACATGCCGGTGCAGCCAGGCACATATCGCGCATCCCCAGGGATGCGTGATTGCCGTGGGCAGCGCATCTCTGTGCGAGGCGAGCATCCACAGCACGTGGAGCTCATGCACTAACAGGGTGCCATTTTGAATTGCCTTCCAGCGGTACAGCAATGCTGTGCTGCAGCAGTGCCAGGGCTCCGAACTCCACACGGGTGGAGCTCATTAACCTTGTGGCCCTGGTGGAGCCCCACACAGGCAGCCTGTTTGGGCAGGTGCCCCTTGCAAGGCCACGGACAGAGGTGTGGCAGGAGGTGGCAGAGGAGCTCGAGCAGGCCACTGGTGTCCAACGCACCAGTAAGCAGTGTCGCCACTGCTATGGGGACCTGCAGTGAAGGTACCCAGAGAGGCTCCAAGCACTGCTGGCACGCATCCGGAGGGGTACTGTGCCATGGCCAGGTAAGTGTGCATCGCTTGCGTCAGTGCCCGTCCAGTGTTCTGTGGGGCTGGCAGGGTCGCATTCCATGCTGAGGGGGTGAGGGCGCTGGGGCTGCATGCCCTGTGACCCAGGGCGGCACAACGTGTGTGCACTGTGCCACCGCACCGTGGCTGGGCTGGGCTGGGGAGCACGCTCTGCTGGGGGGGGGGGGCATATGGTGATGCCGGGTACTGATGTGTTCTTCTCTGTGTTTCCATCCTAGGCCCTGAGGATCAGAGGAGGGCCGACTGGCTGGCGCTGCGGGTGAGCCAAGGAGGGCCAGCGCAGGGGTACCACCACAGGTGCAGGCCTCAGGGCGGTGCTGCAGGACCGGTGCATGGGCGCCCGCAGCATGCAGGTAGCACAGTTGCCTACATTGTTGTGCAGGGTGGGCAGTGGGGTGGGCCACGGCCCCCTGTGCACATAGCCATTGCAGCTGTGTACTGCCCATGGTGTCTGTTGCGCTGTGCTGTGGCCGTCGCACATGTGTGTGGCTGCCGCAGGTGGGCCGTGGGTGCATCTGGTTGCCAGCTGTGCCGCTGCCGTCCTGCCGCTGTACCATGTCACCTGCCTGCCACGGTGGTGGTGGGTGGCCAGTGAGTGGTGGTGGTGGTGTGCAGCGTTCTGCATGGTTGTGGTTTGCCGGGTTGGCGGCACGTGTGGGCGCACCCACTGCGGGTGGCTGGGTGCCAACACAGGGGCGCATGTCACCACTGTCCGCTGCGCACGGTGGGTGGGCTAGGGTGTTCCGGACATGCACTGACACCGTGTTCCCTCCGTTGTCCTAGGTGTCCATCGGCCAGCTGTTAACACCCACCTCCTGAGGAGGATCCTGGAGGTGACCACTGCCACACTGCAGGTGGTGAGGATGCTGCAGAGGTTGTTCCTCAGGCAATAGCGCCAGGCAGAAGTGGGGCGAGGCCGCTCGTAGGGCCCATTGGTCCGTGACCCTTCAACTACCCTGTCCCCCCTTACCATGCCCTCCCTTGTCCCCCTGTGTAGCCCTGCCCCTGTCCCCTTACCTCCCTTCCCCGGTTATGCCTTTCTGTACATAGTTTCCCCATTCATTGTTCCCTGTTCCCCTGTGCCTTGAATATATGTGAAGCTGTGCTTTATATCTGTTCTTAATACATCTTATTATGGTTACCCATCTGTGTCCGGATCTGTTTTGCGGCTGGCGTGTGGAGCCATGCTGCAGTGGTGTGCATGGTGGCTGTGTGGTGCTCCTGAGGTGTCTAGGGGGTTGTGTATGGTGGTGTTCTCCCACTGGTCGGTGGCTGTGCCCAAGGGTGGCCGTGGGCTGTCTGTTCTGGTTGTGTGGCATGTGCATTGTGTGCTGTTTGCCTGTGTGTTGCCGGCTGTGGTTTGGGTAGCATGGCGCGTGCCTTCCTGTGGGGGGTTGCCGGCAGATGTTCACCCATGGCCATTTGGTGCCACCCTACCTACATGCACCACTGTGGTGTGCATGGGCGGGGGCCTGCCACGTCCCCATGCACACTGCGTGGTGTTCCGCGGTGTGCTTGCCGTGTCTCACTCCTGGCACCCTCAGCACCCTGGTGGCAGTACACTCCACCCCAGTGGCTTGCTCCTTGCTGTGCCTGTTGCCGGTCCATATGTGTCCTGGCGCATGCACCGTGGCCCCTTGCGCATCCCTGGTTGCGCTATTGCGCATGTTGGGTTGCTCCCTGGCACAGCCCTGGCTGCGCTATGGCACATGTGTGCGATATTCAGCCATGCTGTGCTGACACATCCTGCCTTGCGCAACCTTTGGATATCGCGCTCAGTGCGCCATGGCGCAGTGGATTTGCACTGCGCAGGTCTTGCACCGGCCTCTGGCGCATTTCTGAATATCCCACCCCAGGTATTTATAGCTGTTTACTAATTTAAAGGGACATATTCATGCCCAATGTTCATCAAAGTTTGAAAGCCCGTGTAAAGCTCTTTTAAGTGAGGCATTGGGCTCATCAGTATCTGGAAGCACTCCAGAGATATAGGTGACTGAATCTGTTCAACATTAAGACTACAGTGCAGCCATTTGTAGACCAACGTGAGGCACAAGCTGTGCCGAACTACACTGAATCAAGCAGGGTTTGCTCCTTGATGACATAGCAATGTTTTAAAATTGACTACAACGCTGTATTAATAGCACTTCCAGCTACAGGTAAAGCCAAATACTTCATTTGAAAGAACTTTTCATAGGCTTTTAAACTATGTCAGCCACTGTACATGAATGTTTCCCTTTATGAATGTTTTCACCATGGTCTCAGTGGTCATAAAAGTATCACTAGCCTTAAATGTATGCCTAGGTCCAGAGACAATCACTTGGGTTTTATGAGAATTCAGGATTAGCCTGCTCTTGAATATTTCTGAACCATATCAGACCTGTCTAGTAGAGCTGACTGTACTTCTACTAAGCTCTTACCACACAATAAGTAAGTATTAAGGCACGACAAAGGAGGCTTCTACTAGGGAATTAATGTATGGTTGGGAGGTTGGAGCATAAGGCCGCAGGCCGAGTGCTCCACACATGCATTAATTCCCTAATAGAAGCCTCCTTACAAGTGCCTTAATGCGCTTGTAACATGGCAAGCGGTGGGTAGGAAATATTGCTAGGTTACACATATAATAAGAAAAGGCTGAGACTTGTTTTTGAGATTTTTAACATTTTATATGAATATTTGCACTGGTACAGTTAACAACACATACCATATTTATTAATATTGTGGTTGTCATTTCTATGATTTCTTACATACTATTTTTACAGGGTCAATATTTATATAATATCTGTAAACACTTTCAGAAACACTAATGTGCGACTTTGCATGTTCCTCGAAAAATCATTGTAAAACTTTCTTCTGGCTTCTTTAATGAATGCTAGGATTGGACACCAGCTTTATTTGCATACATAGTGCATTAACGCCTTTCTACAGTACAACGTAGCGCTGCACAGTGGTTTCTATTTATACTTTAACAGTATTTAAAGTTTTAAACAACAAATAAAACATTTTAACTTTGCAGATTACCTGGGCTCAAATATGTACACGCACATTAAACTAACAGATAGGTATGCCAACTTACTCTATCTGTCGCAGCAAGTGCTTAAAGTGTAAACATTTGCAGCAAGTTCTTAAACTTAGTCTGTGTCATATGGAGTGGGTGGGTGGGAAAGAACCTGTGCTTGCCTTATATACTTTTCAGTAGCGATTTTTATGTGGTTGTCAATGGTAGTACAGCACCGGGTATTACTAAGGAATTAATGCATGCCTGATTTCTGGTCATATGTTGCTATTTAACCAATGTGTGTCTGTTATTTTTGATGATAAGTATTGCCATGTTACAAATGACAGTATCATCAACATACAGGTGGACCTTCCCCCTTTGCAGCAGACGATCTATGTCATTTATAAAGAGGGAGAACAAAGGAAAGCCCAGTACTGAATCACAAGGGATACCATTTTGAACGGACATCTGGCAAACCAATTCTGCACCATATCCCTGAAACCCAACTTGGCCAGTTTATCTAACAGGCCATCATCGACCGTGTTGAAGGACTTGGAGAGGTCAATAAGAACAGCACCAACTAGAAGACCTTGGTAAAGAGCAGGCTGGATGTCATTAACAGCCTTCAGTATGGCTGTAGTTTTGCTATGTAGTGCCCTAAAGCTAGACTCATTGATATCACAATCATACCGACACTGCCTACCAGCCATACCCCCATACACACCCTCACAGAAATCCAATCCCAGGCTTATCCCCCAGCCCTGACTAGTTCAATTAGGGTAACCCCATCCCCTTATCCTCAAGGCCCCCAACACCCTTTGATATTCAAGGAAGTTTAAGAATGAAGACAACTTCAGGAGAGGAAGGCAACCAGCACAGCCCCTCCTCTCACTAGGAACTGGCTGCACCTCTGAGAGTCCTGTTCAACCACTCACTGGAGACAGGAGTGGTCCCAGAGGACTGGAGGACAGCAGATGTAGTACCACGTCACAGAAGTGGTAGCAGGGAGGAAGCTGGCAATTACAGGCCAGTCAGCTTGACTTCGGTGGGGGGGAAAATAATGGAATCACTGCTGAAGGAAAGGATTGTAGAATATCTTGTAACCAGCAGCTTACAGGATCTGAGGCAGCATGGATTCACTGGAGGGAGGTCATGTCAAACAAATCTGATAGATTTCTTCGACTGAGTGTCCAGGAAATAGATCAGGGTGGAGAGGTGGATGTGGCCTACCTAGATTTCAGTAAGGCCTTCGACACCGCTCCACATAGGAGACTTGTAAACAAGCTGGGCAGCCTGGGAGTGGGTCCAAAAGTGGTAAACTTGGTAAGGAATTGGTTGGGGGATAAGCGACAGAGGGTGATGGTAAATAGAGTTCACTCCAAGGAAGGAAGGAAGGGTGACCAGCGGGAGTGCCACAAGGATCAGTACTGGGACTGGTCCCCTCTAATGTCTTTATAAGTGACACTGCAGATGGGCTAGATGGGAAGGTATGCCTTTTTACAGATGACACTAAAATCTGCAATAGGATAGATGAACAGGGTTCTAAGAAAGCTTGAAGAATGGTCAAGAGACCTAAGGGTAATAATGTCTGATGACATAAAGGAGGCCAAACAGTGTGACAAAGCTGTGGGAAGAGCCAGTGGGATGCTAGGATGCACAGAGAGGGGAATCACCAGCAGAAAGAGGAAGGTGGTGATTCCACTGTATAAATTATTGGTGAGACCTCATCTACAGTACTGTGTCCAGTTCTGGAGACCACATCTCTGGAAGGACATAGACAGGGTAGAGGCAGTCTAAAGGAGGGCAACAAAATTGGTGCAGGGTCTGCACCAGAGACCCTATGAGGAGAGACTAAAGGATCTCAATATGTACTCCCTGGAAAAAAGGAGGGAAAGAGGGGATATAATAGTCTTTCAAATACCTCACAGGTACAAATAAGGTGCAGGAGGGGAGCATTTTTCAGAAAAAAAGATGCTTAAGAACAGGGGGGCATGCTATGGAGCTGGCGGGGGTAGACTCAGGGGAAACGTGAGGAAGTACTTCATAGAAAGAGTAGTGGATGCCTGGAACAGCCTCCCAGCAGAGGTGGTGGGGGCAAAAATTGTAATGGGATTCAAGAATGCATGGGATAGGCATAAGGGAACCTTAATGGTTAGGGAAGGGAGGGCTATGCCGGAGATCAAGTAGGGTCTGCAGTGTTACAGTAGGTAGGGAACATGGGCAGACTAGGTGGGCCAAGCATTCCTTATCGGCCCTCAGTTTCTATGTTTCGCTACCATGGCCATCTGAATAAATGAACATGCATGTGCCCATAGTAATCAGCTGATTACTATCAGTGAATGTGCTTCCATTAATTCAGATGGTGGTTAGCCAAGGTCATAAAACACTGCAGACCGGGGCAGGGCTGGCACTCCAGAAAGAGGAACAGGAAGGGATCAGGCGGGGAGGGGGCAGCTTCTTGGAGCACAAGTACAATTCCTTTCCTTTCTTTTTAGAGACTTAGAAAAATTATGACAGTTCAACTGCATAGCTCCCATGGAGGTAAAGGGACTTCTTGTTGTTAGGGGGCCCTTTTTTTTTGTTTTGGGGCTGTTCTAAAAAACGTGAGCATAATCAGTGCTCTTTGATGCTATCTTAATACAGTCTTTAAGACACTAAACAAATCCTATTTAAAGATGTTATAGAAAAGAATGCCTAGCTGGCCCCGTGGCGCCCAGTGATGGGTGTTCATTCGGCACACTGGCGAGCCAGGTTCGCGACCCTAGCCCGGGACATCAGGAGCGGTCATCGGCAGGGAGGGAGCTTAGGGTGTCCTATGGACACCTCCCTCCTGGGGTGTGTGTGAAGGTGCACTGCCACCTGTCTAGTGGTTCCTGGTGTATCCGAGGTGGTGTCCCTGGCGGTTTGGGTGACCACGCACTGCCGGACGTCCCTACGCAGGATGCATGCTGTGGCGCACCTATAGTGGGTGGGTGGGGTCAGGGAAACAGGAAAAAGGCCCCTGGCTGACTGGATGATGGCCACCAGTCCTTGACACCACGGTAGCCTGGGATAGCCCCATGCTGACCCCCCGCCGACCCTGGACTAATTGGATGTGCCTACAGGCACTTCTCCCCCCCCCGGAAAGGGGGACCCATCCAATGAAGGGATGTCAGGTCACCCGGGGATAACCGGCAGTAGCGGGGGCAGCAGATGGCAACCGAAGGCAGTGGTCGTGGCAGAGGGTCCAAGGTGGCTCGAAGGAGTGGCCGGTCGGGGGTGGGGAGCAAAAAAAAAAAAAAGAAAAGAATGCCTAGTGTTGGTGGCCACTCATCTACCATGTACTTACATGGACTGGATCAGGGCTGCTATCTGCAGGTGGGGGGAGGAGTTAGTGGGTGCTTAAGTATGAACAGAGGTGGAAAGGGCACGGTGGATCGGGCCCTAAGAGCCAGAAATACATTTTTCTCATGGGCCCATAATAGGAGGAACCTTTCTGGATATAATGCCTGAAGACTTCCTTTTAACTTGCTCTGAACATATCAGCTGCCCCAGTCACTCTCATGTAGTAGCTGTAATCTTCTACAAGTCATAAAACCTCTGAGCCTCAGGGAACAAGAAAGGTTTAGGAGGATTTTATTGAAAGCTCTGCTTGAGAACTGCCAAGCAGAACTGCATGCATAAACTTCACTGGCAGTGTCAACAAATACCTCACTGTTACTACACTCCTCAAAAGGGCCTTGTGGTTTACCTCAAGCCATAGCTAGGCAAAGGTTGCAAAAACAAGTGCTTCATATGAGAAACAAGCACTTGTCAATGCCAAACGTTTGATGCTTGGTAAACAATGTATTTTTTTCAATTCTGACCCCAAATTTTGAAGATACTTGTTTTAGGATTCACCTTATAGACATGACATGTACCATTTATAGTATATTGGCTGAAATGTCATTTCACACCAGAGATGCAAAAACACATCTTGTCCAGGTTTTTAAAAATAACACGTCACGTTTATGAGGCGGTGTCGAAAAATGGCTATGTCGAAAGGTTGGAGTCAAAATATTGAAAATTAGTGAAGTTATGAGTGAACGCGGAAACAGTGTAACGTTCAGTCATAACCTGGGCATTTTACCGTATTTGTGCATCAAATTTACAGCACAGCTCTCTTATTACACCACCTAATGAACCCCATAGGTGAAAATTTTCAAATCCCCGCCAAAATGTCATTCCATGCCACAGGTATGAAAACACATTATAACAAGCATCTGTCAATGCCAGATGTTTGCCATGGTGTGTGTGTGTGTCCGTCTGCCTGTACTGGGAGGGTGGGCCTGGCTGTCTGTTCCTGTAATGTCAACTGTGTGACCACATGTGTTCATGGACAGGGTCAAAACTGGCACCAGTCCACTAGCCAAATATTGTTAGATTTTCTTTTGGGATGGTCAAAAATCGTTTTTAGTAGCCAGGACATAGGGGCGGTCCTGGATTCAGTCCAAGGCATGGCTTTCTACCCCAGAGAGGGGCGATGGCTTACGGGAGATTGCCGGATTGGTCCTTGTAACCCCTCAGGTCCAGGCCAGGACCTTTCTCAGACTTCTGGGGCACATGGCGACGGCCATTCCTGTCACCCCTCTGGCTCACCTTCACATGAGAATTCCACAATGAATGCTCAGGGTGCAGTGGGATCAAGGCTCAGACGACCTAGACCACATGGTCAGGGTCACAGAGCCGGTCAAGAGGACACTATATTGGTGGCTGGACCCTCTAAATTTAGAGAAAGGAGTCCCTTTCCATCAGGAGCTCCCAAATCAGACTCTGATAACGGACGCATCGAATTTGGGTTGGGGGCACACCTAGGGGCCCGCCAAACACAAGGAGTCTGGACCCCTATGGAGCATGATCTCCACATCAATGTTCTTGAAATGCGAGCGGTCCTCAATGCACTGCATGCCTTTCAAGAGGACCAGCCTCTATGAAGACGAGTCTTTGGCTGGGCTCTGGGGAAGATTTTGGAAGATTCAGGGTGATCCCCACCTCTCGGAATAAAGTATAGGTGTCTTCGAGAGCCTGAATGAGGCGTGTCCTTGACAGGGCCGCAAGCAGCCAATCGCTGAGGTAAGGGACGACATAATGTCCCTGGCACCTTAGAGCTGCAGCCACCACTGCCAAGCATTTTGTGAAGACTCGTGGAGCAGAGGAGAGGCCGAACGGAAGAACCCAAAACTGATAATGCGCCCCCTGGAAGTGAAACCTCAGGTACTTTCTGTAGGGAGGAAAGACCCCCATGTGCATGTACGCATCTTGCATGTCCAGGGAGCAGAGCCAGTCTCCCTGATGCAGCAAAGGAATAAGCCCTGGAAGGGTCACCATCCAGAACCTTTAATATTCAATATAGTTGTTTAAAGAGCTGAGGTCCAGAATGGGACGAAGATCCTGCGTCTTCTTTGGGACATGGAAGAAATGGGAGTAATATCCCTTTCCCCGCTGCT
This sequence comes from Neoceratodus forsteri, assembly GCA_016271365.2. Taxonomy (NCBI): domain Eukaryota; kingdom Metazoa; phylum Chordata; order Ceratodontiformes; family Ceratodontidae; genus Neoceratodus; species Neoceratodus forsteri. The sequence continues at coordinate 331,907,815 of CM057456.1, read as the reverse complement.
GCAGAGGGACTGCTTCTATCGCCCTTTTCCACAAGAGGGCCTGAATCTCTTCTTCTATGAGAAGAATGTGAGAAGGAGGCTATCTTGAGGACCTTGGTGGAGTATCTGGAGGGATCTCGGTGAACTCCAGCGTATGTCCACTCCTTATAATATCTAGGACCCACTGGTCCACAGTTATTGAGCTCCAACCCTTCAGGTGACCGGAGAAGCAACCCCCTACTGCCTCCCCTGGTACCTCCTCCGGAGTGGGGGGGGGCGGAAGGGAGTCATTGGGCAGAGCCGGGAGTGGGCAGAGAGGCTTGGGATGACTTGGGGCCACGGAAAGGAGAGCCTCCAGGTTGCTGGTTGCTGGCTCTCCTTTTAAAGCCACTCCTCTGGCCCTGTTGGTTGCTACGGGCTTGGGCATCGGAGGGCTTCCAAAATGGCCGCCGTTTCGCTCTCTTCTGGTCCCCGCTGTACATTTGTCGGACGGACCAGATAGATTTCCCTGACTCCTGGAGACAAGAGATAAGTGACTCCATCTCCTGCCTGAAAAGGATGGAACCCTGGAATGGACGGTCCCTGATTCCGGACTGCACATCCTGGTGAAAGCCAGAGACTGTCAACCAGGCATGGCGCCGGAGGCAGACACCTGACGCTGCCGCTCTGGCTGCCATATCTGTGGTGTCATACGAGGCATGGAGAACATGCATGCCTACGCCCAAGCCTGACTTAAGGATGTCCAGGAGCTCTGTCTTTTGTGCGGAGTCTGGCAAGGCTGTGGCTAGCTCCTGCCCTCTCTCCCATACCGCATTCTGGTACTGGACCATATGCATGAGGAAGTTGAGGGACCTAATGGAGCAGGAGGAAGCAGAGTAGACCTTCTTGCCCACTTGGTCCCAGTAGCGGGATTCTGGGTCAGGAGGCTGGGAGCTTAGGTGCTTGGGCTGCTTGGACTTGTCGTGGGCAGCCATAATCACTGAGGAGGGTGTTCTGCCAGGAATGGTTTGGCCCTTGGGGCTCTGTACAGCCTGTCTGACTTCTTCTGAACCACCTGCTTCCAAGTGATCCTGGTAAGATCCTGGAAGGTATCCACTAAAGGAGGCACCACGAGAGGCTTAGGCTCCTTCTGCCTCAGGTATTTAGCCAGTCGATGGTGTTCCAGGTTCCGTTTCCCACTCGTTGGAAGCCTGGATGTGCTTCATGACATCCATGAAGGTCAGATCGTCCGGAGACAAGCAGGGTTGGGCCTTCTCTCCTGGGGAGCCCCTGACTCCCGAGAGGGACGAAGAGGTAGACAGAGTAGACGACCTGCTACTGGGCCTTGAGTGGCCTGAGCTGTGTCTTGGACTCCCCCCGCTCGAACGTCAGCAGCTGCCGGACCAACGTCGGTCCGAAGCCCGGCGTCGGCTACGGGACTGGCGGTGGAGCAACAACCGATGTCGGTCAGGGGACCGACATTGGGAATGGGAGCAGGCCCACCTAGAAGAATGGGAACGGCTCCTGGACCGGGGTTGAGACCGGCGACAGCTACCCGATCGTGAAGGGTGCCAGCGTCAGTCCTCAGCCTGAGACCAGGAATGAACCTTGGAGGGCGGCGCGGCACGCCAGGGTCTTCCCGCGAAAGGAGCGGGAGGCCCTTGGGTTTGGTACTGTCCGACGGGCCAGAGGGGTCCGGCTCGGTGGAGACTGTTCTTTCTTGACCTGACTCCACCAGAAGGTGAACAGTTCCTGCAGCTGGTCCTTGGTGAAGACCAAGGCGCGGTCCCCTGGAAAGGGAGGCCAAGAAGCTGGATCAGGTAGGGCATGGGAGGGAGAACCTCCCTTCGACCCCAGCGAGGCGGAAGACTTTGGGGTTCCCGAGGCCGTTCCTGCCACGGGGTCTTCCACCACCACAACCTCTACCGGCATTAGTATGGGAACCGGCGTCGGTACCACTGGAGTTGGAGCCGGGGTGATTGTCTCACCTGGCGGTTTGCACAAGTCAGGTGAAGCCAAGACCTTCCTAGGCAGGGCCGCAGCTTGTGCTGAGAGGGTGTGGGGGGTAATCCGAAGAGGAGTCACCTTTTTGGGCTTGTCCCCCGACGATCCTGCCTCCGCTGGTGCTGTTTTTTTGGCAGGAGGGAGTAGCACCTTAAAGCCTTGTGGGAGCTTCCCCGAGCCCGAGGAGGGAGAGGCCTTCTTATGGGACGAGCAGGACCGAGACCGGGAGTGGTGATGGGACCAGCTATGGTCCTTCTCGAGGGAATGTTTACCAGATTGTCCCAGTGTTTGCCACCTCCCCCAGGTGTGCAGAACATCCATGTTTTGTTCAAGAAGGTGGGCCTTTAGAGCCTTCAGGCACCTGATTCTTGTCTTGCTGGTAAACCCCTGGCAGATGGGGTCTGGGCCCAAGCAAAAGACACACTTGGTGTGGCCATCCTGAGATGGAATCTGGTGGCCACAGTGACACTTATTCCTCTTGGGCATGGAGGAGACCGACGATGTCGACAACAACATGTGCCAGACTGGAGTCGGAATGAAAGAGAAGTCGAAAACTCGACGAGAAAAATCGAAGAAAAGCTCTCTTTTTGCTGGTTTTGCTGGGCTGGACAGCCTGAACTTCCCCAACGTGAGCGGGTCACGGGGGGAAAAGAACTGGGGTGGAGCTGGGTCTGCCCCCTTTTATACCAAGGCTGACATTTGGGTGGAACCGATGTCGGGGGGCGGTCCCTGCTGGGTACTGATAGCTGAGAATTTTTCCGGTGGGTCCTAATGCCTGCGGCGTTAGTCCTAATTGTTATAGCCTGCTGCAAGAGCTCCCACTCGAAGAAAGATCAGTAGATCTTTGAGAGAAGTTCTTGCAGCAGATACTGCTTCCCACCCACCTTCCCCTAGGGGACTCTTTCTGCATTATGCATTATGCTTTAATCAACAATGCTGTTGTTGCCCTATGTGGGATTCACCTCAGTTCTCTGTTCTTGATCACCTTCCATCATCGATGCCGGAGTCTCCGGCGGGAGAACTGAGGGTCGCAGTGGACCGCCCTCCCTTTATACCATGCGTGACGTTGGGGGCGGTCCGACATTGGGGGGCGGTCCCCACTATGGACTGCAGGCTAGAAGTTTTCCGTTGGGTCCTGCCACCTGTTGTCTTCAGTTCTACCAGTGTTACCTGCTGCAAGAGCTTCTCTCGAAGATCTACTGTTACAGTAAGTTCTTACGTAACTGTACTTTCTTCATCTGATACACTGTACCACAGACTTTGCTCACTTCTGTCTGCACCCCATGTTTCTTATCAGAACTGAGAATTACTGGGACTTATGACCAGCGTAAAGCAAAAACAGATATGCACCAAGTTTTCTATATGTTCAGTAATCACTTACAATTATAATGCTATAGTGTTAACCTAAGATCACCTTGAAAAGGAATGACTTACCAGTAGTTCAGAATTTCTCCTTAAACTAGAGGACGTGATTCCAGAGATGGACCCAGTTTAGACCATGACAAGCAAGTCAGTTTTTGTCAGTACGGAAACACAGAAGCATAGAATTTGTATGCAGAAAAGGACCAGTAGGCCCATCTAGTCTGCCCTACTTTTCTCAGGGAGGAAGAGGAGCCCCAGGTGAACTGGGTTTGGATTGACTAGCCCCATTACAAGTCTGTTCTCAACACAGCCTAGTGCCAAAATACAGCTGATTCATGCAAGAGTCTCAGGTTGGACTGAACAAACAGATGTGACAAGCATCTCACTGATGCTAACAGAGGTAGATTCTCATTTCACAATACAGAAAAAAGTACAGCACTCACATTCTGTGTGCCACAAAAAATATTCTATTAGCCCAAAAACATACAGACACTTCGGCACTCTGAGGCACACTGCCTCTTCACTTTTTGTTGTGGCTGCTCATTCAACATGGCAATAGAGGTCAGTGGTCACATTTATAGCACATGATGGAGGAAGCTTTCAATGGAGTCCACTAGACAGAAACTGATGTGACAAGGGCCTTTTCCCTGCATATAGCCCCTAACACTGTGGGTGTTGTCTGATCTTCAGCGTCTGAGGCTGACCAATGTATATATGACTTACAGAAATAAAATGCTTGTTCTAAGGGGTGAGGCTGAGGTTACTGTGGTGCTACCAGGCAGGAGACCCTGTTTTGCACTATGAACCTGGCTTCCGTCCCCGGGCTGGTTGAGTCTGAGCACAACTGCAGAGGTAGCACTTTCCGACCACAGGATGAGAGTTTAACCCCCCTCTCCATTATACTAGCACTTCCTTTGTCTCTGTTTGGAGCAGGCATGGTTGTTGTGGATGACCCCATGGTGTTCTGCCCTCCCCCTTCCCAGGTTAAGCATGCGTAGGCAGGTTAAACATTGGGTAGTGGTAGGGACTGCAGGAGTGGAAAAATGCCTGGGGGACTTTGTGCAGCATAATACCTACCCTCCTTCACATGGGGATGTGCATCAATGAGCACTCATGTAATTCCCTGTAGCAGTCTACTGAGCCCAACTCAGTGACATTAGGCAGACCTTGCTCCCCGCTCTCTGGCTTGCTGAAGATGCTGTAAGCTGACGGTCAAACATTATGAGCAACATGAGTCTGTGTACAAAACATGGGGCGGGAACAAAGTGAACTGCTCCTATCCTATTATCCACCCCAAATAATGGACCCAGGTTTGGGAGGGAAGGCGAGGCTCGAGTATTGGGTCTTTTGGCCCAAAAATGCACTGGGGTCTGTGGGATCAGGTTGGGTGGGTGTTATGTGCTGGGTGAGTGGAGGGGCTGTCTGGTCCTTGCAAAACTTCAAATCAGGGGTTTATCCGTCGGGTGGGGGGGGGCCCTGTTTGCTTAACAGGCGTTGTCCTGTAACTTAGCTGCACTGAATTATAACTCTGCACTGTGAATTCTGTTATGCTGTGCTGCCTTTTGTATTGTTTTGATATTACGTAACTGTCATTTTTTCTCAGGAACAATTGTTGCGGTAGCGTGTACTTATTCTGCTGGACACCATATTAAATAAGGGTTTGCTCAATGGCCACGAGCAGCTCCTGACCCTCATACAAATGAGCAACATCATTTCAACACCGAGACATGCATTGAATTGCACTAACATTAAAGAGGTCTTCATGTGTGAGGAACACAACCCCCCTAACTTTATACTTTGAACAGTTAGCACTAGACGTGCTGCTGCTGTGCCTGGAACAGATTAACACTCACGTTTACTGTTTTCTTTGTGGGGTAGGGAGAACAGAATATACTAGCACTTTTTGTATATAGGACCTTGTATACACAGTATAACCAGCTAGCGCTTTACTAAGTGGTGACTTAGAGCGTGGCACTGCTGCTGACGTTCAGTGTTACATAATCTTGGAGGAACCTGTAGGGTTTGGTGGTCTCAGATAATGGGAATTTAACACAGAAACAGAATGTGACAGCAGATAAGGACTGCTTGGCCCTTCCAGTCTGCCCAATCCTCCCTGCCTACAACTATTACCATAGACCGTACTTTGGCAAACATTTCAATGTAGTGCAGACCACGGACACCTCCTTTCAATACTGGGTGCTGTGCCAGCAAAGAATGATGCAGACATAAAAGCTCAGAACCAGGAGGAACTGTAGGAAGGGCTGATGCCTGCTTTAGCAATAGGTTATGGGTACTGCACCTAAATAATGCAGTTTAGCCTAGCAAACATTACTTGTTTGTTTGAATGCTTGCATTTTGAAGAATAATCATACAGTTCTTTGGGGGCAAGAGCAGACCTGACTATAAATCAACAGGCAAGGGCCAATTGTCCCTGACAGTTCATCTGCATCTGTTACTTATTCCCTAGCTGAGGTCATAATCCCCAGTGTTTTTAAATGTTGTGTAATTGAGGTTTTTTTTTTTTTTTTTTATCCTAACTTGTACTCTCTTGCTATTTGCTGGATTCTCTCTGTGACTGGCTTGCCGTTGATGCTGGTACACTACCCCTGCCTTATGGGCTCAGATAAGGTTGAGGGGCCAGTGTTAATACCTCATGTGTGGATTCATTACCCAATAACTGTACAGCTGAACGGTGTGGCGCTTCCACACTGGGAAAATCTGAAAGGACTACTGACAGTCAGTACCACCCATCCAAAAAGGAATACCAAACCACTGTGGTCCCTATGGGTACAAGCCACCCACTTCCTACACAATGCAAGTAACATGGCTTAACTATAAACTTATAACTCTACAAATAATGTCCGCGATTCACAAATGCCTACACTCCATGCAACGGCGGCATGTAGGCATTACGACAACTGAATGCTGCACGGTGGTGCCTTACGCTCCCCTCTGTGGCATTCACCAATGAGCGTGCTAGCACCCCATGCTCTGGATCCCCGGCTGGCTGCAGGGCGCCATGCAAAGGATGGGATGGGAGTGTGTTGGGGAGGATGCCTGCACTCCACACCAGTCACTAAGGTGTGGAGTGCCAGGAAGCGAGGGAACATACACCAGGGGGAGCAAGGCATATCTGCTGTGCCCGGATGGTCGTACCCACGCCTCACACACCCCCTTCCTGCGCACAGGAATCTCAGGGACCCAGGACGGCATCCCACTGGATGCCAGCCTGGGTCCATGAGTTCCACACCCGTCCACTCACGCAAACCTGTGCACTGGGGGGAGCCGCCAGGCAGTGGCAATGGCAGTAATTCTGGCCAGTGCACACTGTCCATGGGCTAGGTACGACGTTTGTGTGTGCAACCCACCCCTTAGAGAATTGCGGCCAATATGCTCACCCACATAAAATGTATAAAAGGAACACAGGATTTATCGGGAAATCAGGAAAAGGCTCTGGAGGAAGGAAAAAGATTATGACAACAAAACATAACATTACTGCGTGCAGGTAACTATCTAACCTTTGCCCTAGCACAGTCCATCCTCAACCACCAACTACCCACCCAACTTTATTGTTGGGCACTCCCCAACTGGTACCAACTGCACTACCCACAGCAGGGGTAAAATTAAGAAAATAAACAGGTGTGGGAGGCGGAATGCCGAACACCTAAATCTGGTATTCCGTCTCAAAGTCTTGTATTCCACCTATCTAAAAGAGCATGCTATATATTAAACTGCAGAGTGACTGCATGGAGGAGTGGTATCCGTCCGTTTTGGAAAACCAGCATGATGAAAATGGTATTCTGCCTTCAAAACTGGTACCCAAAACAGGGCGGAATACCATTAAATTCGAGCCCTGCGTAGGCATTAGGGAGCTCCTTCTGATTCCTGGGTACCCAGGTGTTGGTTCATGACAGACAAAATACGAAAGAGAGACACAAACAAAAGTCAAAAATAATGCTGTTATATTTATTAAAAACTGTAGTCAGTGACACTCCTACAGACAAAAACCCTGTGTGCATTCAGAGCTAAACCACTCCTTTCTCAAGGGGTGAAGTTGCACAAAGAGTGCTCTAATTTTTATGTCTTAATAACCAGCAACAGGTAATCAATTATTTAAATAATTCAATACATATTAAATGTACATAGTTTGTTCTCTTGCTTGAAGGATCCAAACCAGTATTTAATATATGGATATTGAAAATAATAGTGTACTAAAGCATAAAATAAAGGTGTGTTAATATCACTGCTCCAAAAGTACGAACATACGTGTGAACATACGGATGTGCCAGCAGAAACAGACCATCCGGTCTATCTAAATTTGCTCGAGTGTGCAGCTAGCACCCCTAGTTTGCAACTGTCTCACCTCCCCTTTGCCATCCCACTGCCACCACCCCACCTTCCCCACCCTCACTCTCCCTTGTTCCCTGTCCCATGCCCTTTTGAAGCTGTTCACAGATTTACATGATACAACTCATTCTGGCAGTGTGTTCCATTTTGCTACCACCCTCTCTGTGAAATAGTGTCTTCTCATTTCCCTCCTAAATCTTCCCCCCTCTATTCTTAGCCCATGCCCCCTGGTGTCCCTCCCCCTCCTTAGCTTAAAGACCCCATCTGCCCCATCCTTACCGATTCCCCTCAGATACTTGAATGTCTCTATCATGTGCCCCCTGTCCCTTCTATCCTCCAGAGTGTACATATTCAGGTCTCCCAGCCTGTTGTCATAATCGTTCCCCTCCATTTCACGTATCATCTTTGTTGCCCTCCTCTGCACCCCCGTAGCCTGATATCATGCTTTAGGTATGGCCTCCAAAACTGCACACAATACTCTAAGTGCGGCCTTACCAGTGACCTGTAGAGGGACAAGATCACCTCTCTTCACCTGGGCGAAAAAACCCTCACTATGCACCCCAGCAATTTGTTCACTTTTGCAGCCACTCTCCTGCACTGGGCAGTGTTGTTCATGGTCCCTGTTATCATTAAACCTAGGTCCTTCTCCTCCTCAATGATCCCCAGTTTAACCTCCCCCAGCCAGTATTCTCTCCTTGGGTTCTTCACCCCAAAGTGCATAACCTTACACTTCTTTGCATTGAACCACTGCTGCCACCTCTCTGACCACTCCAGTAGCTTGCTTAGGTCCCCCTGCAACTGCTTCCATCCCTCTCTCCATCCACCACTGCTCCGATTTTGGTGTAGTCAGCGAACAGTCTTACCTTGCTCACCACCCTGTGTGCAAAGTCTGATATGAAGACCAAAAATAATACTGGCCCCAACACAGAGCCCTGTGGCACCCCACTCGTCATCGGCCTTGGAGTTGAGAGCTCCCCTCCCACCACCACCCGTTGCAGCCTCACACTCAGCCAGCTTGTAATCTAGTTCATCATTTTTGCCCCTACCCCTACACCAGTTAGCTTCCCCCCAAGCCGCCCATGAGGCACTGAATTGAAGGTCTTGCTGAAGTCCAAGTAAAAAACACCCACCGCATTACCCTTATCCAGCTCACCTGTCACCCAGTCATAATACTGTATCAAGTTGGTTTGACAAGACTTTCCTGAAACAAACCCATGCTGCCTCACATCCTGGAGGCCTTGTCCTCCAGGTATGACACCAATCTTTCCTTTAGTATTGTTTCCATGAGTTTGCACACTATGAAGGTGAGACTTACTGGATGATAATTACCCAGTTCATCCCTTGGCCTGCTCTTGTGTAATGGTACTACATGTGCCATCCTCCAGTCCAGTGGCACACATCCTGACTCCAGTGAGGTGCTGTACAGATCCGCCAGCAGCTCCGCCAACATCTCCGCCATCTCCCTCAGCACCCTGGGGTGGATACCATCCGGTCCTGGTGCCTTGTCTACCTTCAGTGCCCTTAGCCCCTCTAGGACTCTACTTACCTCAATTCTTCCATCTGTCGCCTCCTCTCCCCCTGTCCCCACCCTCCCAGCCCAAGCTGGTAGCGGTCCCCCTTTCTTCCGTGAACAGTGAGCAAAGTATTCATTTAGTGCTTCTGCCTGCTCCTCCCCTTTCCGTCCTCACTCCCCACCCTTTTTATCCTCACTATTGTCTCCTTGCACTTCCTTTTCTCCTGATGTATCTGAAAAGTCCCCCCGTTAATTCCCTGTGCTAATCTCAGCTCCCTCTGGGCCTTGGCTTCTCTCACTTTTCTGGTCACTTCCCTGGACCCTCTTGCATATTTCTCCCTGTCCACTTCCTTCCCCGTCTTCCTATACCTCTGGTGCACCACTCATTTTTGCCCTCGCCACCTCCACAACCTCGCTGTTCAACCAGCATGGTTTTCTTGCTCTGCTCCTCTTACTCATGCCTTGGTGCAGGCTTCTGTTGCCTCTGTAATCCCCCATTTAATAATATCCCATTTCTGCTCCATGTCCATCTCCTGCCTTATATCCTCCAGTTTCCTTTCAGTACTTCCTGCATCCCCCAAAGTCCGCCCCCGGAAGTTTACCACCCGAGTAACTGATTTCTCTGGCTCCCCACACATCGTGATATTAAACCACACCATTTGGTGATCGCTGTCGGCTAGCAGGTCCTCTGTCTTTATTTCCCTCACTGCCTCCCCATTCGACAATACCAGATCTAAAGTGTTCTTTAGCCTAGTAGGTACAGTAACCAACTGTGTCAGGAGACCCTCCTGGATTGCGTCCAGGAACACTTGTTCCCTAGCACTGGAGGTGACTGGAATGCTCCAATCAACCCCCGGCAAGTTGAAATCCCCCACGATGACCACCTTCCCTTTTCTACATACCTTTTTGATTTGTCCCGCTAATTCCCTGTCAAGCTCCTCAGACTGGGACGGTGGCCTGAATACCACCCCAAACCTCAGTTTCCTAACCCTTGAGTCTAAGAACTGCAGCCAGATTGCCTCTGTTCTTTTCTTCCACCTCATCCCTTGTGCATTTTAACCTGTCCCTCACATAGACTGCCACCCCACTCCCCTCCCCTCTTTGCAGTCCTTCCTGTATAATTTGTATCCTGGGATTGCCAGATCCCAGTCCTGGTGCTCAGTTGCCCACATTTCTGTGATAGCAGCAATATCCACCCTCCACACTGCTAAGAGTGCCTGTAGCTCAGCAGATTTGTTTCCTAAGCTTCTTGCATCCAATGAGACCACCCTCCATCCTGCCCCCTTCCCTTCACTGGCCTCCATCTCCTCCCTTCTACTCCCTCCATTTTTGGCCGCCCTGAGTCCTTCCCTGCTAGCCTGGGGTGTAGGCTGTGACTCCACTCTATCGGATCCCTGCCTACCTGCTGTCCACTTGCCACCCCCCTCATCAGTTTAAGTCCACCCTTGTCGCAATATACCTCCCCAGTCTTTGCTTTAATACCTCTTTCCCCTCCCCACGCAGGTGCAGCCTATCCCTTGCAAACAGATTGTTATTATCCCAGGTACTGCCCCAGCCGCCCACAACCCCATACCCCTCAGTTTGACACCATTCAACAAACCATGTGTTCAACTCCCTAATCCTCTCCTTTCTCACTGTGCTTGCGCAGGGTACTGGGAGCACTTCAGAGAAGGCCACAGACTCCCCAAGTCTCCTCGCACAACCTTCCCACTTCCTCAGTCCTCTCCCTTGTTATCTCCACCGTTTCCCCCCGCTAGGTCATTTGTCCCCACATGTACCACAATGTGTGGTTTCCTCCTACCCCTCCTTACGCACCTTAGGATTGCCTGTCCTGCCTTGTCTGCCTTTAACCCTGGTATGGACTCCACCCATATCCGACTGTGCCTCTCCTCCTTGCTGCCCCATCTGATCCCCTTGAGTATGAAGTTCCCCAACACCAGTACACCCACCTCCTCTTTCCTTGTGCCCATCGCCACCCCCCATCCAGGTTCTCATTTTTGGGGCCACTCTAGACTGTGTTTTTACCATGTGCCCCAGCGTCTCCCCCCCCCGCCCCTCTCAGTTGAGACCCCTCCCCTCCTCCTGTTTGACTGCCAACCTCCCTCTCCCTCCTCACTTCTCAGAGTATTATCTCCCCCCTGCCACACCATGCTCAATCTCTTCACTAGTAGCGCCCCTCACTCCCTCCTCTTTTTGAGTGCTATCCCTTGTGCGATCACCTCCTGCATCCTCTTTCCCATGTGTTGCTAGTAAAGCAAACAAGTTCCCTATCCCCTTTGCCTTACTACTGTTTTCTTCTCCCTCCTGCCTACTGCTGCTCCTCTTTTTCTAGGTCCTACTGGAGTCCACCCTTCATCAGCTGGCTTCCTGTCTAGTTTGCCCCCTCCCCCTCCCTTGACCCACTGTTCCTTCTCTGTGGTGCACCCACAATACTCTCAGATGTCAGCCCTCCTACCGATGCAATCCTCCCCTCATCCCTCAACCTCCCCAGCTCCCTGCCAAGCCACTGAACCTCTTCCTCGAGCCTCCTTAGCCTGTGGCATATTGGGCACCCTCCCAGCCTCCACAGTGTGTTCATCCGCATTGCTGCCCCACAACCATTGCACCCAACAATCCTACCCATGGTCCGCACTACCTATACAGCCTCTCCACACTAACTCTCCCTACAGCAAGTAGAATTAACTAATCCAAGCCCAGCCTCTAACATAAATTTTAATCCCAAATGCCCTTGCACACAGCATAAGACAGCCAAATACAGTATTAACTGGAAACCACAATCCTTCTCATAAGGACTACAGACCTACTCGTAAGTTATATATATTTATATATCTTTAAGAATTAGCTCATATGGCCGTTCCTTGTTTCCTCCTTCCTGATCTGCTCTGAGGGCGGCAGTCTCTCGCTTAGTGAGACTCTACTGAGTCCTCGGGTGCCTGGGTGTTCTCCACATTTCTCCCTTATTTTTTTTAAATTCCTCTGTAAAAATGGAATTATCTGGTTGATCCCGCAGTCCCAAAAAAGGAAAAGTAGGACTTCCTAGCAATTTCTGTATACCATGCTTACAAGGAGGGGGCGAGAGAGATGGGGCGAGGCAGTGCGGCGGTCGGCCAGGACCGAGAGAGTCCTTCACTGAGGCAGCCGACCGCCCGATTACAAAACAAATTCAGACCCATATATTAAAAAAAATAACAAATACCTCAGTGTGCATTACAAGGAGTAGTTCCATCTCAAGGTTCTAGGGACATGGGAACCTCTTGAGCTTCGCATCTCCCAAGAACCTCTTGATGGAATTACTCCCTTGTAGTACACACTAAGGTATCTATTATTCTATTTATCAACAACCTGTCACAGTCAAAACTACATATAACATTAAACATTCTACAGCAGTGAAGAATTAATTTAAAAACATTGCAACGTAAGACTAAAGGCAGATGCCACAAATATTTTTCAAAAATGATTATCAAAAGAGGTGCAATTATATATCCAATATTAAAAAGAGACATTTTAAATAGTAGGTTTACAGTAAGGAAGACACAAAAAAATAGAAGAGTTAATAAACAAACCTTAAAAAAAACCCTAATGCTATTATCCTTCCTTCCGTGGCTTTTTAACCCTACTGTATGCACTAACATAGTTTTTTGCAAGGAATACATAGATATAGAAACATATACAATGCATAATGTAATAGGTTGCAGTGGAAGAACATATTTATTTCCACTAGTGAATTGTAAGACTCAGAACTCATTAAGTGGCAAAACCATGAGTTAGTTATGAAGGTCTTATCACTCGTGTGGAGATAAATGTGTTATTCCACTGCAACCCATTATGTATTTAATACTGTATATACCGCATAATGTTTAATGCTTTTATAAGTGTTTTACCTTGTTTTAGCCTAAAATAGTCTCTTTTTTTTTTTTTTGGTTTTGTAAACTCTCTTTCTGGCCTGTTGTTCTCTGTGTTCTATTTCCAGATTATAAAATGGGGTTGAAAAATTGTGAAACCTGATCGGCTGAGGGACATTTTTACCCCATGCTGTTATCTCAGTATAATAGCACTGGATAAAGATCCAGCAGCCTCTTCACAATAAAATCAATACTAACCACACATCTCTGACTGCAACTAGGCCATAAAAATAAAACTGCCTTAAAATTAAAAAAAAATTACAGTTAAATGTTATTTGCCCTCATAGCCCTCTCCTTACACTCACATACATACATTTAAAAATGAAGTACCACAGTACTTGGAGTTTTAATTTCTGGTGTGCTGACCATAAAATGTCCCTGTCCTATCCTTACCTGCCTGCCAGGGAAATCTATGCTGTTTAACCTGTTACAGATACAATAGAAACCCTTGTTCCATTGGTGGACTTCTGTTGTGCGAGTGAGAGATGAACATTCTGTCAGCAGAACTAAGCAGAGATCTGGATTCTTGTGTTCCATCCATAGTAAACATACCATCTGTTGAGTGTGGGAAAGACAGAACAGAAACATGGTGGGGGAAAAGGGAGGAAATAATATAAAGAAGAAGGAGGAAAGGTGAGGAAACAGGTAAATGTGGGTGAGTTTGGAAAAACAGAGGGTTTACAGCCACCAGGCACAAGTGCCTGTTTTCAGGGGCAGCCTGGGAGCTCTGGGAAGGTTAAGTGACTTGCTTAGAGTCACATGCAAGTGAAGGTTGTGGGAATCAAACCCAGGTCTGCTGGATGTACCAAGCTCATTCACAGCTTGTTACTCTAACTTCTAGGCTATACTGCCTATAATTAAAAAAAAGTATTACATTTGAAACCGAGATGGCATGTCAAATTGCTGGGATGTTGCTGGTACTATTTTATTAGGGTAGATGAATGTTTAAAAAATCATTAAAATGCTTAACATGAGGGGGATCACGTGACCGCTTCATGGCGTAGAGACGTGTCTCTGCTGAGCTCTGCTCCACAGGCTTACAATTTAATTAATAATCCATGGAATCCACTCGCTGTTACTACTGCAAACCCCTTAAGCGGTATCAGTTTATGCAGTGGACGAGTACATGGTCTCGGTTGCTGTTAAATCACAAAGTGCGGGCTCAGAAAGAGCGAAGAAGCAGATCCCGGCCTCTTAGACCAGCGCAATGGGGCCTATATCTATCTCAGCCGCTGAGATGGCTGCAATTGGGCACAAGTTAAAAGACCAGCTCCTGGAGGCGCTCTCTTCTAAACTAGAGTGCTTAGAAGAAAAGATCGATCGCCGATTAAGTGCGCTGGATTCCCAAGTCACAGCACCAGAAAAGGCTTGAGGAGGTGGAGAACTGCATTTCAACTACAGAGGATGCATTGGCTCCCCTACCGAAGTGCCTTGCAGCACTGGAAAAGGAGGTGATGGACCTTAGAGAGGCCCTAGACTATCAGGAAAATTACCACAGAAGATCTAATTTATGACTCCAGAGCCTCCCTGAGGGGGAAGGAGGGAGCAAATATACTCTATTTCTGTGCAAAGAAACTCCCCAGCTTGTTAGGCCTATCACCAAAAGGGGGCCATTACAAACTCGAGCGAGTGCACTGAGCGCTCCAACCCAAACCACCGGAGTGCCAGCCACCACGCCAAATAATCTTTTGCTTTCATAATTTTCAAGACTATCAAGAAATGTGGACGGCCTACAGAAATGCATTGGATCTTCAATTTGTTGGATCCCGACTCTATCTCTCTCCGGATCATTCACCGCTCACTGTGAAGAAGAGAAGGGCCTTTAATGAAGTAACTGCTGAATGTCAGAAGCTTAAAGTGGAGTGGTTTATGCTTTTTCTGGCCACATTGAAAATACGACACAAGGGTGCCTCTTATAGTTTCTGGGAGGCAGAGAAGGTGACAACCTTCATTGCAGAATTGAAAAAGAAGATAGGATGAGCCTGCAATATAGTAACCTGCAATTTACCCTGATATGAAGGGGAGTTTTCTTTTTTAATCTTTCTCCTGTGGTCCACTGGCTGAGTAATAACTGTGGGTGGGGAATGGGGCCCAGCGGTCCACTGTTGAAAAATGGGACTGTGATGTTTATATGCCTGCTTGAGGGACCCCACTGGTGACTTTGCTGTCTGCCACCCCCCTGAGAGACCCTTCCTTCATGGAGATTGCCCTGGTAGAGTCACGGCTGCACCTCGAACTAAGAGCACACCCTTGCACCGCTGAGGCACCGAGTGCAAGAATCGCTCCACGGGATGGAACTATTGGCTGCAAGCTAGCTCCTCGGGCCTAAAGATCTGCTTGAGGATGGGCCTCAACTGAACTTTTTGTTTGACAACCTTTCCGACAACACAGAAGGAGGTCCATCTCAACCGAAGCTTTCAAGGCGACAGACCTGGGTGCGGGGAGGCCCTGCGCATTGATTTTGACTCGCGTGGCCTGCCCTGCACAGAATAAGGTAATGCGCCTACTCAGAGATAACAACCTGGAACTGGAGGGCGGGGTGGGGAAGAAAAGAAATGAAGACAAGGCTTTCTTCTGGGCAGTGGGATTTGTGGGGAACATCTTGGGGGTGTGATTGGGTTCTGGAAGGTGATAGAGTTAAATGGGATACCTGGGCATGGGGGACCTAAGTTAATGAGGGAACCGAGGTCAGAGTTTAGTCCCCTCACCTGATTGCTCATTGGAGGAAGCCAGCTGTGGGAGAGCTAAAGATAGGGCGAATGGTCCGCGGACATAAAAAACATGATGTTTGATGAGCTGGGGGTGGGGAAGGGACAGCCATACACAATATGAACCAGCAAATATATATATATTTTTTTTCTTAAGGGGATAGTACATACTTGTTCCTTTTGAGAATGTTGTATAGTACTGGGGATGGGGGGGGACCTGTAACTAGTTTCTGCACAACAGTTCTTTACTTGTTATATGTTTTAACTGCTTGTTTGTTAGTAAACATAGGGTCCACCATAATGTATAAGGCAAAATACATCAATGGGAGATTTCTATTGGAAGAAAGGGATGTGCAAATCCGGGGAGAGACTTGGTCTAGTGCTATTTTTATAAGTAACAACGGCTAACAAGGAAAAGCTGAATATCATATCATGGAATGTAAGGGGATTCTCCTCCCCAATCAAGAGGTCGTGTGTTTTAATGGCCTTAAAGGGGGCACAGGCCCAAGTGGCCCTACTTCAGGAGACACACCTGACTCCCTTCAAGCACCAGAAGTTGGTACAAACCTGGGTGGGAGTGTGCTATGCTGCCTCCTATTCCTCGCACAAGCGGGGGGGGGGGGGTAGCTGTCCTGCTGCATAAACATTTGCCTTTTAAGCTGTCTAGAGTGGTACAAGACACTAGGGATGGGAGGTATATTTTTGTGGAGGGGATGCTACATGGAGCACCTATCACCTTTGGCAGTGTCTACGCACCTGCGGTTTTCGACCCGATCTTCTATCAAAGCATAGTAGACCTATTAGTCTGGGAACAGTTTATGGGCTTGGTGATGGGCGGAGACTTACAGTACACCAGACCCACTTCTGGATCACTTGGAGGGTAATGGCAGAGGAGGAAAGTTCATGAGAAGATGGAGGGAGAGAGTGCTAGACCTAGACTTACTGGGTGCCTGGAGGTCGGCCAATCCCACACTTACAGCGTGCACCTTCTTTTCAAATCTTCACAAGTCGTGGTCCAGAATAGACCATATTTACATAGACGGTGGATGGTATTCTAAGCTAGCTAACATTAAACATGGACCCATCCATATATCGGACCATGCCATGGTCGTGGCTACAATAGAATTAGATTTGGAACAGACAAAAAGCTCCTCTTGGCACTTTCCTACATACCTGCTGGGGTCTCAGGAACTTATAAAGTATCTAAAGGATCAAGTATCACTATATACTGACTTAAACAGAGATACTGCCTCAACTAAACAGATTTTTTGGGTTGCAGGAAAAGCCTATTTAAGGGAGGCTATTATCAGCTATGTGGCAAAGTACAAAAGAGAAAAGCTGAAATGACAGGAGGAACTCCGATTGAAGATTAATGAGTTAGAGCGTAGGGATGCTAGAGGGGAGAAAGAGAAGAAGTGCTCCAATTATTAGCGGCCTCCAGGGAAGCACTTAATAATATGCTATCAGAAGAAGCACATAGACAATACTTTTTTCTCAAGCATAAGTTTTACGAATGGGGCAATAAACCAGGGCCATTATTGGTAAACCTGATTAAGGGCAGAAAGGGAACAACACGAATACTTGAGGTAAAGGACAGCAAGGGGTCCCTACTTAAAGACCCTAAAACTATAAGGGACAGGTTTAGCCAGTTTTACCAGGCCTTGTACCAATCAGAATGCGGGGGCACTCTAGAAAAAGTGAAGGAATTTCAGGATAGTGTTGCAATCCCAAAGCTCTCCCCTAAACAACAAGCAGCGCTGGGTAAAGAGATCTCTAAAGCAGAGATTAGGACAGCAAAACAACACGTGAAAACTGGCAAGGCAAGTGGCCCTGATGGCCTACCCGCAGAATTTTATAAGGTAGCAGGCAATGGCACAGTAGACCATCTGTGGGAGGTCTTCCGGGAGGTGGGGAGGGGAATCCACTGCCGTTATCTATGGGGAAGCGGCCATCTGTGTGATACTGAAGCCCGAGAGGGACCCCCGGGACTGTGCTTCACCCCGACTAATCTCACTACTTAACTCTGATGCTACGATATATGCTAAAATTCTGGCGTCCCAACTGGATGGAATACTCCCGGCCCTTATACACCCGGATCAGACTGGCTTCATTCAAGGTAGGCATTCTTACCACAATGTAAGGAATGCCCTCAATGTGATTCATTGGTCTTCGTGGCGTCCTGGACTAACAGCTGTACTGTCCCTCGATGCCGAGAAGACCTCTGATCAAACTGAATGGGGATACCTTTTTGAGGTACTGGGTAGATTTGGGTTGGGGGAAGGGTTCCTGGGATTGGTGAGGGCTCTGTACACTTCCCCCCAGCTTCGGTGTTAGTAAATGGCTCACTGTCTGAGCGATTCCCATTACATAGTGGCATGAGGCAGGGATGTCCCTTATTCCCGTTCCTTTTCACCTTAGCGATTTAGTCACTGGCGATAGCTATCAAGTATGGTCCTGATGTGGAGGGAATCCGGGGGGGGGAGAGAGTGGGCTACAGCACAAACTGTCCCTATATGCGGACGATATGATATTATATCTGAGAGACCCAGCGCTCTCTATCCCACCTCTCCTGTCCCTTATTTCGAAATTCGCTGGCTTCTCAGGGTACAAGATAAACATAGATAAATCAGAGATCCTGTGCAGGGTGCTGCCCCTATATGGGGAAAATGGGGCTTAAGGGTGGTAGATACTTCATTTAAATACCTAGGAATACACATAGGGAAAAACACTGCGGATCTATACCATTTAAATTACACCCCCATGATTAACAACTTGATTGAGGAACTTAGGAGATGGCAGGCCCTACCATTATCATGGATCAGCCGCATTAATTTAATCAAAATGAAAGTGCTACCCCAGCTACTCTACATTCTACAGATGCTCCCTATGGGTTTGACCAAAAGAGACACTGAGAAGCTGGAGAGAGCTTTCTCTGTATTCCTGTGGCAAGGTAAGAGGGCCTGGACCAGTCTGGGAAGACTAAAAACAAACACACAATGGGAAGGTTTAAATTTTCCCGACCTAGGGAAC
Source organism: Neoceratodus forsteri (assembly GCA_016271365.2). Lineage (NCBI taxonomy): Eukaryota > Metazoa > Chordata > Ceratodontiformes > Ceratodontidae > Neoceratodus > Neoceratodus forsteri. The sequence goes on along the minus strand of CM057456.1, from coordinate 331,888,991 downwards.
TATTTCTTAGCAGCACAAACGCGATACATAAAGGACTGGATAGCCAAACCACCCGAGGCAAGTTGAACAGATCTTGAGGAGGTGAGGGCACAGGGAAGTCTGTCAGCTTATCTGGCTAGAGGTGGACAGAGGGCCTATACCTCCCTTGACCATCCTAACCCTATGGTGTCACAGGTGCTTAATAGCTGGCAACAGATCAAAAACACATTGAGAGCTAAAGAGGAGGAGACAACCTTACTGCCCATAGCTAGGAACCCCTTCTTTAGACCTAGCTTAGATGACCCTGCATTTGGGGAGTGGGGGGAAAAAAAAGAGGTATATCTTGCATAAGGGGACATGTATAGAGGGAAGAATTTTTGCTCTCTTCAGGATCTCAAGGAGACCCTAGGAGTCTCCAATAATCACCTGTTTAGATTCTTTCAAGCGAAGGACTACAGTAGGGCAATAAAGAGACAGGGGGAGAATGACTCACCCTTAGAGCAGGTTGAAACTTTAATATGCAGCGCTAGGAGGGACCCTAAGGGCATAACTTGAACTGCAACCCATCTTCTCCGAGCCAACATGTAAGACATGACTCTTAGCATAAGTAGACTCTGGGAGAGGGGATTTCGGAACACAGATAACTGAACGAAATTGGGTCCTTGTCCTGGAGTCGCATATGGGTTTGCTCTATTGCAATAGATATAAAGAGTCTGCCTATAAATTTATACATAGACCATATTGCCCACCAGTGGTAACCCACCGATTTAAACCAGAGGTGCTGGAGACTTGTGTCAGATGTAGAGCGGACAGAGGTACATTTTACCAGTTTTTGGACTTACCCGCGCCTTCAGACCTTCTGGGGAGGAGTGGAGAATGAAATGAGTAACCTGTTGAGCTCTGAGGCCCCAGCTTCCCCCGTGGGACTTCTGTTTGGGATGGTTGAGGCTGAAGGGGCAGAATGGATTCTGCATAGGAGATGGGTTCAGATCCTCCTTTTGTTGGCCAGACAAGCTATACTGAATACATGGGTATCGGGGGAGACCCCAACTGTTTCACAGTGGCGTACCTTAACACTGAAAGCCTTAGCCTTAGAAAAATGCTCACACCAGGTAAGGGAAAGGTTGGACACCTTTACAAACCTCTGGGGTGCATAACTAAGCACGCTAAGTGAAGAAGAGATGTTAGTGATACACTCAGGGGGGGATGATGATTGGATTCATTTCCTAGACGGGGTAAAATACATGAATTTATTTACTTACCACAAAATATATCTAATGAATATTGCCTTGATTATGTATGTTATTTAATTTTGTACCTGGACCCTTGTAAATAGTTTGATGAAGTTTAAATGGCTCAGTATTGTCTGTATGTTGATGGTTGATAAAATTCAATAAAAAGAGTTAAACAAAAAAAAAATGCTTAACATTATTTTATTTTTGTATATTTTGTCGACCCCTCTGAAAAAATCTCTGACCCATTTTATAATCACAATAAAACATTTGAGGGTGTGCTTTGTGGTGGGATAACGGCACTTCTTGGGTTGTTGAAGGCACTCAGTGATGCCTCACAACACACCCAAGGTGTGCTGTTATCCCACCATAACGCACACTCTATCATGTCTTATTATCTTAATTTTAAATGTCCAAATGAAAATAACATGTTCTTAGTAGAAATAATATGTTCTAAGTGAAAATCAATATTTTATCCTAAACTAACATAATTATTTTCCAATTTATTCACCACTGGTCTGGTATATCTAGGGAATATTCCATATGGCATCCAGGAACAAGCTTTTAATTCACTCTGGAATGTTGCCATTAATGCTGCCTAGCAAAGAGGTGTACAGCTTCTTTAGAGGTGAGAGGAAGTGTGCGCAGAATACCAAAAATGTTAGTTGTAGGGCTGTAGGTGTTGGGATTGACTGAGTCATATGTTTTTAATGTTTCCATTTGCACTGCTTTCGCACCTTGCCTTTTTGGATACAGCTAACAAAAGGAATTCAGAGCAGACGTCCTGCATCTGCCATCTGTTTGTATCCTGCAAGTGTTGTCTGGTCTTGACATCCGAAAATGGGTTCTACAGCAGAAGCCACTGGACAAGACAATTGAGCGCTGCTGTTCTGTTTTGTTTGTTTCCACTAATTATGGCTCTGTGCCACTTTTCAGCTTAGAGTGCACCACCTTGCATGCTACTACAGAAAACCCCCACAGTATGCAAAAATGGTTAATCTACCTGCGTAAAGAACACAGAATTGGAAAATAATCACAAATGCTGCCAACCTTGTGTAATATATCAAATAAATGATGGGTAAGCCCTATATGGGAGGAACTGTACCCATCTTTATTTTATTTATTTGTTTTTTGGTAACCGGGTAGGTACACTAGACAACTAAGAATGCCTATTTTCGGGTACGACCTAGGAGATTACATTAGACAAGAGAACATCAATAGTTTTAGTGCAATACAAGTAGGAACAAGCAATATACACACAGCAGTACAATAATGTCAGGTGGGATACAATCATAGAAAGCAAACATATTCAGAGTACAAGGTCTAAATTCAAGTTGTCAAGAATATATGCATGAGAAACACTTAAGAGCAAGCAATAGCAAAACGTAGTATCGAGAAACAGTGCTGTATTAACAATCAACAAGTGGATTAGAAACCTTAGGTAGGTAGAGAGGTTGGGAGGGAAGGAGACAGACTTTCAGCTGGGGATAAGATTTATTTATTTCTACTTATTTCTGATCTCAGATTAACCATTTGAGCTCAGAGCTCTTTACATAGGTTCCACGTTAGTACATTTAGAACAAGTCAGTGATTATACAGAGGATTGAGACAAACAAGGCAACAGGATTAGAATGAGAACATTTGGGTACATTTGGTCTTTAAAGATACATCAACTAATATGTGAGCATGGTCAAGGGAGTTGGAAAGTCAAGGGGGTTGGAAGCAATTGCAGAACAGGGGCTGGATGGGGTGTGTTTTAAAGGCAGATTTGAAAAAGAAGGTAGAGGTGGAGCAATGGATGATTTGAGGGCTAGAGTTCCGTCGAATAAGACAGTAAGTACTGTATGTGGGGAACCATACCCATCTTGGGGGCTACAAGATCAAATAAGACAGCTATCTGTGGCATGGCCTGAGTCCTGTAACTTGGCCTTTGGTCATAAGGGTAGGGGATGGGGAAGGGGTGGGCATTAAGGTTTAAGCCCCTAATGCCACAGTCCCTTCCTTTTGTGGTTTTGTAACCCAAACATATGCATTAATGTAGTTTTAAACAATGAAATACCTAACTTTTTGAAAAAGTGAAGTGCCAGATGCATAACTTGCTTCTGTGGGCCCTGCCTGAAGCAGGAGATGAGCCGTAACTTTCTTCACACAGAAGATGAGTCATAACTTTCATTGTACAGGAGAGTCATCATTTTTTTAATAATTTGTGCATGACTAACTATAGTATAAAATGACATTTTTCACAATAGTTTTTACATTGTGGCAAGTAACTCACGAACCAAACAAAAAACTGTCTTCTATTTGTTCTGGGCATTGTCCCCCTACTTTTTAGGATGTTTGCCCTGGTGCTCATCCATCAAGCCCAGTGTGCCATGGAGAGACTTGTTAGGCAGGGAATGTCCACGAATATGGGAGCTTCAGATACATTAACAAACTCTGCAATGGTAGACCATTGTCATTTTGATCCATCTACTGCATGGATCATCTCTGTAGTAACACAATTATCCTGAAGCTGTTGGTATTCCCCGTCAGCCAGGTACACGGACTCTGACCAGTGATCTGAGCTGTGCTGATCGCAAGTGCAAATTGTGGCAGTCTGATGTGTTCCCAGGCATGGAAACAGCTGGTAGAGCCACCAAATCATGTTCCGTGGCTCCAATTTGAAAATGAGCTAATCACCCACTATTGTAGGTCTATAAAATGATTACGTGTTGCAAAGGAAAATTAAGTTTATGTCCACAAATCTCACATTTGAGGCATTTGAGTGGCCCGCCAAGCTCCCCCACTCCCTGCACTGCCTTTTCATCCTTGTTGGATTGCCGGCAGTACACTGGACTGACACTGTCTGTTCAATAAATCCAGCCACTAACTCCCCAGTTCATACTCTGTAATACCAGAGTACTGAAAATGGAGTACCTGCAGAAAAAAGCCCTCTTCTGGTTAAGCAAACACTCTGTGTAGTGTAGCTGTGATAGAAGTGAAGTCCTACAGGTGCTGCAGGATAGCTTCTCCCCTGCCATGGGGACAGAGAAGGACTGAGGGTTGATGGAATGTAGGAGGTCCATTAATACTCTTTAGTGTTCTCTGTCTCTGACAGCTGAGGGGAGGAGTCACCCAGCTGTCCGCACTGTAGGGGCCAGCCCAGAAAATATTAGCAGTATAGACTGTACACTATCTGTTGTGATGACAAGTTATCAAGCACAGACTAGAGTAGACATTATGGCATAGGTATGTTATCAGTACAGACAGAAACACAGAAATACAGAATGTGCAGCAGATAAGGGTCGCCAGACCCACCTAGTTTGCCCATTAATTTTTAACCTTCATTTTTTGCTGCACACCTTTATTAGATGTACAGCCCCATCTTGTCCCCTCCTTTCCTTTCCCCTGCAATACCCTTGTGCCTATCCCACGCATTTTGAACCCCACCACTGTTTTCACCCCCACTACCTCCACTGGAAGGCTGTTCCAGGCATCCATCACCCTTTCCGTGAAGAAGTACTTCCTCACATCCTTCCTGAATTTACCACCCTCCAGCTTCATAGCATGCCCCCTTGTTCTAGAGCACCCTTTTCTCTGAAAAACATCCCCCTCCTGTACCTTATTAACCCTGTGAGGTATTTAAAGGTCTCTATCACATCCCCCTCTCCCTCCTCTCTTCTACGGTGTACATGTTTAATTCCTTTAGCCTCTCCTTGTAGAGGTTTTGATGCAGACACTGCACCATTGGGTAGCCCTCCTGTGGGTCTCTTAGGAGAAATACCGAATCGTCTGCATATAAAGCCAACTTCTGCTTGACTCCCCCACCATCACCCCTTTATTATTAATGTTACTTCAATCTGCTATTGCTAAGGGTTCGAGGGACAAAGCAAAGCATAAAGGGGACAAGAGGCACCCTTGCCGGTTGCCACTCCCCAGGGGTATACGCTCAGAAAGACATCAGTTCATTTTTACTCTAGCTTCAGGGGTACCGTAAAGCAAGGCAATTGCCGCAATAAACCTGTGACCCAAAGCAAGCCTCTTCAGGGTGGCTGCCATGAAGGTGCAGTCCACCCTGCCAAAGGCCTTTTCAGCATCCATGCTCATAGCTAGTTGAAAAAATATTTTAGTGCGTTGGGCTGCAATAATGTTAAGGAACCAATAGATGTTATCCTGAAGGAGTCTCTCTGAGATGAACTCCGTTTGGTTGAGATGCACCAAAGTGGTAATACACGACTATAATCAGTCCGCTAGGATTCTGGTGAAAAGTTTTAAATCTACTGGCAAAAGTAAAATAGGACAATAGGAACCTCAATCCTCTGGGTCCTTAACTGGTGTAAGCATGATTGAAACCTACACCTGGTTCCAGGAAGGTGGGACACCTCATTCTCCCTCCATCACTTCTAACTCTATTAATTGTGGGGTGAATGCATTATAAAACTCAGAGGTATACTCATTTGTTCCGGGTGCCTTGCCATTTTTTAGAGCTTTAATTTTAGTGACACCTTTGTAACTTTCATGAAGTTTGATGACATCACAAAGGCTGTGTATGTACCAAAAATGGGGAGGTACAAGACACAGTGCAGTACCAGAGGAGGCACTAAGCAGAAACCCTAACTGAAAATCATTTAAATACCTATGATACAACAAAAGAATATGTTATTTCAACAAAGTCTATGTACAGTAAATGTAAACTGCCAGTAGTACTGTTTCTGGGCTCTCACTGAAGTCCACCGTATTGTTCAAAAGTACTTCTGACTGGGGTATTTCCGGCTGTATGCAATGGGTGGCTCTGGAAAGCTAATATATTTTATACCAACTAAATAAAAAAGTAAAACACATCATTTTTTGAGGCATTTTTCTTCTTGAAAAACCCAATAACAAAATATTCAGTCCATTCTGTGGACCACAGGTTCCCCTTTTTTAGCTTGGCCCAGTGATTCAACATTGGCACAACGCCATCTTGGAAACCACTAGAAGGGGGAACTTGGAACTACTTCTACATGGAAAACTGAAGTTTTATAGCAAAGGGAAGACAATGTGCATTTGTCATCAAGGGAAAAGCCAGGTGCCTGCTTAGGGGGAAGTAGCAGTGAAGACACTCAGTCCCCCTACTCTTAAACTCAAATGTCAGTTTTAATTTTAGTTCTGCATGCCATTTTGCAATCGGACTGTGACCACAGCAATGCATCACAAGGAGCTCGAATTAAAATGCTATCCAAGTGAATGTGGAGCGTGATGAGACAGCACTGTTGAGACAGGACACACTTGAGGTCCCAACCGACATCTAATCCCACGCAAGCAGCCATTATTCTGCAGCTGTATCCTAAGTGACTAGCATGTGAATCATAGAAATGTAGATACTGTTGTCAGATAAAGACCCTGCAGCTCATCCAGTCTACCCCACACCTGCCTAGTATTGGGAATGTTTCCTAGCGGACATTCTCCTCCCTCTCTCCCCGTCCCACTCACACATTCCCATGTGCCTGTCCCAATCCCTTTTTTTATACTGTTAGTTCGTTCCAGCTTTATACAAGTATATAATCAGACATACCAAACAATAACACAACAATGCTGCACCATGGTTCTTATGACAGTATACATACAGGTAAGAACATTTGGGCATATGAGAGTACAAATAAATGAATCTTTTTATAGCATGACTACTTTGATCATCATATTCAGCTTTCCTACTTCAAGTCAACAATGCTGTCGCTCTTCTCAGCACAGTTTGAGGTACAAAGTCATCCGTGTGTGACATTATGTATACCACCTAACTGTGCCGTAACAGCTCAGATTTGGGAATGGTGTGATTAGTTCTGGCCATTCACTTTTCCATTTTATACATGTCATGTATTAAGTCCCACCAAAGGTGTAAGGTGTGTGGGTTGGAGGATAGCCAGTTCCTAATAATGGCCTTCTTGGCAGTGACAAGACATATTCCAACTAGTTTCCTAGCAGTGGGGTGCCTATAACCCCTAGGTACAGTTATGTCCATAAATAGTAATGTAATAGCTTGTAAGTTAAGGGAATCATTGAATATTTCCCTGTGTGTTGACAAAAGTTGTTCCCAAAAGGTTTTCAGCAGTGGACACAACCAAAGGATATAGGTGTGTGCAGCCTGCAGTCCACCACAGGCCCTTGAGCACTGTGCTCCCCGCTGCAGGGGATATTTCACTTGTTGAGCCAGTGTACAGAAATGTGCTACAGTTTTCCAACTGAATTCTTTCCAAACGTGGAAAGACATAGGATGATGTATGAATGTTGTGTAAGCGCCTCATTACTCAGTTGTTATAGGGGTCTGAAGTTTGTCTTGCCACTTCTACCTTATATAATCTGCATTGTGTGGGATAGGATCATATAATGTAATATATAACTGCAAGATCAAAAGAGGCTGTCCCCATCCCGGCCTGTTAGCATCCTTGAATATTATAGTAAATAACACAGGGATCGCCCGGTCTCCCGGCCAGTCTCAATGTTTAACCTTTACATACCGAGTTACTTGCAAATATCGAAACTGGTTGGCATCCCGCAGCCCACATGTATTTTGCAAAGTCCTGAAATCCTGCAGAGTTTTATCTTTAGGAAGTTGACATGGTATAAATAGCCCCTGTTTCTCCCCAATCTTGTAGGTGTGATCTAATCTCCGTGGCATAAAGTCTGAGCTAGGGAGAGAGTTGGTCAAAAAAATGAAAAGCCTCGAATGCCTTGTGAGTCTTACACCAGTGTGTTAGAGTGGCTGTTGTGAATTTAGGGGGATGGATAGGGCTCTGTGAGTTTCCTAGAAAAGTAAAAACAGTTTTGGCAAGGAGACAGAGCTCCCCTTCTAAAGTCCCAACCCCTTTTTAATGCCTTACTGTTTAAGCACATATAACCTTCTTGGGCAGCTTGTTCCATTTTTCTGCCACCCTTTCCTTATAGAAGTATTTCCAGGCAACTTCCCCCACAACCTTCATGGAGTTTCCCCTTGTGCTCGTGTTTCCAGTTAGTGGGAACAATTCCCTTAGGTTTACCCTGTTTATTCCACGATGTCCCCCCCATCCTCCAATGTGTACATACTGAAGTCCCCAAACACTCCCCATATGACTTCCAGTGCTGTCTCTGTGTAATTCTGATTGCCCCCCCTCTGTGCTGACTCCAGCTTTTCACTGTCCTTTCTCAAGTATGGGCTTCAAAACTCCACAAAGTGCTTTAAGTGTGGTCGAACCAGGGATCTATATAAATGCAACATCACTTCCCTTTTTCTCTTACTGATCTCCCCCCATGCATCCCGGCAACCAACCTGCCCTGCCCACAGCCCTCAAGCTCTGTGCTGATGTTTTCAAGTTCTCCATTATTAACACCACCCCGGGGTTCCTTCTTCTGCTGTTCTCTCCACTGCTACTTTACATCCTGTTTTGTTGTTCTCTCCACTGCTACTTTTCATCCCGTATTTTCTTCTATGGTTCCTGGTCCCTATGCGCATAACCTTGCACTTTCTGGTGTTAAATTTCAGCTGCCACATCCCTGACCACTTCTCCTCTTTCCAGATCCTTCTACATGGCCCTTACACCCCCTTCACTGTTTACCGTTCAACAGATCTTAGTGAAATCAACGAAGAGGCCTATCGTCCCATGGGCCCCCCAACCCCACCCAGGACCTCCCTTACCTTAAAATGCTCCCATTTTAGGACTACCCGCTGGGTCCTCCAGCTCAGCAGATTTCTCACCCACCAAATTATATTTTTATGCCACCCTCTCGCACTTTAGTCAGCCGTCCTCCAGAGGCTCTGACGGTGTTCAGGTACTCCTTTGCATATATTTTGCACTTTGTGTTTGGTACTTCTCAATTATAAAGTATTTATTCAATAGTTTTTACATATCGAGCCCTGAGTGGGCTGCCTTTGGTTACTCTTGGGTCACCCAGTTTCTTAACTGACCATCTAAGTGGGACAGAGTCAAAGGCCTTGCTGAAGTCTAGATACAGGACATCCACTGCCTGACCCAGACCTATAGCCCTTGTCATTCAATCAAAGAATTTCATCAAGTTTGTTTGCCATGACCTCCCACTGGTAATCCAATGCTGCCTGGTGTCCTGCAGATGATTTGCCTCATGGAACCCTACCAACCCCTCCTTTATTATTGATTCCAGTACTTTTCCAATACAGATGTCAGACTGACCAGACTATAATTGCCTGGCTCACCTCCCCTCCCACATCTGTGCATGGGGAGTCACATCTGCTGTCATCAAATACCTTGTCACCCCCCCTGTTTCTAAAGAGCAGATGAAGAGATGGTCAGCGGTTCTACTAGGGCCTATCCCATCTCCCTCAACACCTTCAGATGCGTCCCTGCAGCACACCACTAAATGAGAGCTCTAGTCCCTCTGGCATACCACTAAACAAGAGCTCTTGTTCTTTTCCTCTCTACTCCCCACAGAGTCACCGAAGAACAGGCACAAACTCGAATGCGTGTTCTTACACAGCATTACAGGACCAAAAGAGAATGGCAGCAGCAACAAGCTGGATGTCCAGCCCTGAAGTTGTTTCTTCTTATGTGACAGCACCCCAAAGCAACAAAGCACATACTTCAAGGAAGAGAAGAGAGCCGCACTAGAGTGACCTGGGGTGCTCTATGACAACAATTAATTCACAAGTAGACCAGTTGTGGCACTTTCCCAGGGCATATAACAGAAGAACTCCGTAGACGTTGCCTGCGTTGCTCAATGCTCATTTATTGTGCCAGATACAAATAGCCATAAAATACCCCTGGGTCAGGAGAAACACACAAACAAGCTCTAACGTTTCAACTTCTCAGAGTCTTTGTCATAATCATTTAAATAACACAAAAAACAGTTACATGTGTAGTTAATTTAAAGGTACATATACTAGACCACATTCTAACAATAATACACAGTTTTTTACTTCATAAAACCACACAAGTGACCTATTTATGGTTATTAAGGTGCAAATTTTAAATAAAGTGCAAAGTTACAATTCAATAGTGCATTTTGTGGTGACATTTAAAAGCTCTCTCCTCTAGGTACAGTAAATATTAGTTGTGTTCCTCAGATGGATTTACAATGGTCTTAACTTTAAATAAGGAGAGAGTACAGAATGCCTAATAAAAGAAACATTTTCATTAGAAAATTTTTACAAACAATGTAAACTGTAGGGATCTTATTTTTAAGCATACATTAAGTTGTTGCTTATTTTAAACTGAATTTCAGAAGCAAAACAGACCGGAAGGTAGAAAGATACCAATTAATATATGAAGCAGAATTTAACAGAGATTTGACTTACATGTATGTACAAGCATATGCGTAATATGGTCCAAGAAGGAAATCTCTTCTGTGCTCGAGTGGCAGGTGAATTTCAAATTTGAGTTTGAATTATGAAGGTACTGAATAAAGTCCATTAATTCTTGCTCATTCCCTCGTCACACCATGGGAACATCATCAATAAAACAATACCACATCTGAATTCTTCCACCGAAGAGGCTGGCATGTTTATTCCATATGCATTTCTCTTCCCAATACCCCAGATATAAACTGGCAATGAGAACTGAGAACTGAGCAAGAATTAATGGATTTTATTCAGTACTTTCATAATTCAAACTCAAATTTGAAATTCACCTGCCACTTGAGCACAGAAGAAATTTCCTTTTTGGACCTTAAAATAATGGCAAAAAATGATGGTACCATTGCTACAACCCTATTTCGGAAGCTAACAGACCAAAATACAGTCCTGCTTGCTAGTAGCTGCCACCCTCGCCACACCACTGAGAACATACCAAAGAGTCAATTTGTTCGAGTGAAGAGAAATTGTAGAGACCCCCCAACACATGCAAGAGGAAATGAAAAAACTGGAGAATAGGTTTAAGGAGAGAGGATATGCAGGGGCAGTTATTCAGAAAGCCAGAGCAGCGACTGATAATACAGAAAGGGATAATCTTCTACAAAGGAAACAGCCTTCAGTACAATCACCAGATGATACAGACAGAACTAACTTTGTTAGTACCGTGTACGGACCTTACGTCCCCGGACATAATGTCGCGGACATTATGCCGCAAGGACAAAATATAGTTACCACATTTGTCACCAGTATGTTGAGATGCTGGACAATTAGTTGAGAAATAAATAATTTACCGGACAAATGGTCACCGATACAATCAACATGTGGCATGATGAGGAAAATAAACGATCATCATTAAATCTCGTTTCTCCCTCCCAGAACCAGCTGTCTCCCCCAAACAAGCAGCTCACATCTCTTTACAAATAACTGGGCAAGTTCAGCACTCCACTTTTGCATCACTGACACAAAAAAACTCCCATCTCTGCCCAAGTTCAGCAGTACATTACCTGGCCAAGCAGCAGAAGCTGTCTCCCCTCACTGCCCGCCCTCCCTGACGTAAGACAGTGCAAAACAAGCATCTCAAATATCTGCCCAAACTCAGTTATCCTCACAGCAGCACCTTACCTCCCTGCCCAAGTTCAGCAGCTCACTACTGAACGAAGCTGCTCACATCTCTGCTGCCCGCCATTCCCGATGTAAGACAATGCGGGGCCATGCTCTACAGAAGCTGTCTCCCCAAAACAAGCTGCTCACATCTCTGCCCAGTTTCAGCAGCACATTACCTGGACAAGTTCAGCACTCCACTTTGGCCTTGCTGACACAAAAAAACTCCCTCCTTCCCAGACTCAGTCTGTCCTCAGCACCTTACCGAAGAAACTGCATGCAACTACTAAGCAGTAACCTAGGAGCATAAAATACAAATTAAAAAACTGAATTAAATACTGTAGGTAACAGAAGATGTACAAGGCAGTTCAAGTATCCTTACTGCGGTGATGGGAAGTAAGGTCGCCATGTAACGCTGCCGGTATTAGGTCACGATATTGACATTTTGACCGCGACCTCTGTAATGGCGGCATCATGGATTTTCGGCACATTGTCCGCTACATCATGTCTGTGGCAAACTTTGCTGCAAGGAAATGTCCGTATGCTGTTAGTAGTTATGGTACAAGGTCATGGAGAGTTAGAGGTCTGATTTACAAGAACTGGCATGTTTTGGGAGCAGACTACAGACTCAGAGAAACATCTAAAAACACGCCAAGAATGTCATACCGAAGGGCTAAAAACTAAAGGGACATGTTAGTCCACTCTTCACATCAAGGTATAAGGGACAGACCTAGAAATTGGTTGCCACCATTGCCTAAAGGTTGCAAAAAAATGTAAACATTGCAAATACTGTGATGCAATTATGGAGTGTGCAATGTATAGAAGCCCAGAAGATGGTAGAATGTTTGACATTAATCACTTTATCAACTGTGATACTACTTTCATTATATAGCTATCATTGTGTACATGTGGTATATACTATGTAGGAAAGACAAAAAGGAATATGAAGGAAAGGGTGGGGGAGCATATGAGGGCGGTTAAGAATAACAGCTTGGAATATGTCTGGGCCCAGCATATGCAGAATGTGCAGAACAGAAATGATCATAAGTTGAAATTTGTTGGCATAGAGCAAGTCCATTTAGGCCCAAGGGGAGGAGATGGAGAAGGTCTTTTATGTAAAAGAGAAATGTATTGGATATATACACTCGGATATTATAAAGGGAGAGGTCTTAATGGACATATAGAACTAAAACCATTCTTACACAATAGGTATTAATCCCCCCCCGTTCTCTCTTTTCTTCTCCTCAGGTAGTATCTGAATTGAGAACAGTCTCTATCCCTCTATACAATGTAATGTTTTTTCATCTACTGTGAGTACACAGATGTGATAAACAACGAGTGATCTTGGAATAAGTCTGTGATGGACAAAACTATATACTGGTTTATACCAATAATCTTCCAAGTTTAATTCTTATGGTTACTATCCTTGAGTGAAAAACCATAAAAGAGAAAACTGTGCCGTGGAACAAAACCCCCCCTTCCCTTGTGCACACATATACACATATGCTTGTACATAAATGTAAGTCAAATCTCTACAAATTCTGTTTCATATATTAATTGATATCTTTCTACCTTCCAGTCTGTTTTGCTTCTGAAATTCGATTTAAAATAAGTAAGAACTTAATGTATGCTTAAAAATAAGATTCCTATAGTTTGCATTGTTTGTAAACATTTTCCATTGGAAATGTTTCTTTATTAGGCTTTCTGTACTCTCTCCTTATTTAGTTTAAGTTAAGACCATTGTAAATCCATGTGAGGAACACAGCCAGTATTTACTGTACTTAGAAACTAATAAATGTCTTACCAATCTGAATTAGAGAAGAGCGCTTTAAATATGTCACCACAAATGCACTTTTGAATTGTAACTTTGCAATTTATTTAAAATTTGCACCTTAATGACCATAAATAGGTCACTTGTGTAGTTTTATGAAGTAAAAAACTGCACTTAATGGCCAGAGAGAATAGGACAATCATGCCACACTGGATGCAAATAGAACAAATCCTCATACCCGGATAAGGACTACTTCCAGTCCTTGTACCGGCGGGGGACTGAACCGATATCCCTGGTCTCCCTAAACCCTCGACTGAGGCACAGCTGGAGGACCTGGCAGTTCATTAGAAGAACACAGTTACTGACCCCTTTCCTGGCCTTGATCAGTCCGATTGCTGGCCTAAGTGACTTTCTTCCAAACAGACTGGACCACGGCTTTCAGGCATGGGAGAGATATGGTTTGAGATACCTTCTGCAAATAATGTCACAGGGGGTGTTTTGGTCCTTTGACTCCATACAGAGGCGATTTAACCTACCCCACCAGAATTTCTACAGGTATTTACAACTGCGACACTTTAGTCAGAGTCTTCCAATGGCAACCTGAATGCCGGATAGGTACCTTCCATTGCTAAATATCCAGCTCCACCTCAACATAATCCCGGAGAGTCCGCACTTGGTATCAACCTACTACCAGGCCTTGAACTCTCAAGGGAAAACATACACAGAAAACATATGTCTACAGTGGCAGGATGAGATTGGCAGCCCTCTCACACAAGAAGACTGGCAAAGAGCATGCGGTTATGTGGCTCGAGTCACCAGCTCACACCAGTGGCATGAGTATGCATGGAAGAGCCTTATTAGATATTTTAGGACCCCAGTAGTGTCAAGGCACTATTCACCCTCCGACTCGGCAGCTTGCTGATGACAATGTGGAGAGGTGAGAGTCACTCACACGCATGTTATGTGGTCATGTCCGTCTCTCAAATTATTCTTTGAACAGCTGGAGGAACACCTGAGGGAACTGTTTGGCCCCCAACTTCAATTAACCAAAGAAATGTACCTCTTCCTTATACTCCCCAAAGAATATAGGAGCTCAAGCATTAGGTACCTCATACACCTGCTCTTAACAGCAGCTAAGAAGGCGACCATGAAGCTCTGGTTAACTGCCAAAATGCCCACAATACAAAGATTGGTGGGTCGTAACCAAACAGATCCATCAGTTAGAACGAATTACCCACAATCTGAATGGAAGAGATGAGAGCTTCTCCTCCAGGTGGTCTCACTGGCAAATATATTATATGCTACACGATGAAACGTTCGTCCCATGGGGGGACTGAGGGGGTCACCGGCTATCCCGACCTCCCACTAAAGGGGTCCTGTGGGGGAGTCGGGTGCCCCCGCCTGGAGACAAGTGCTATAGAAGGACACTAGATTGTAACCCAAAAAGGGAGCTGGGGGGGGGGAGAGGGGAAAAGTCCTTGATGTGCTATGAAAGTACCCAAGATCATATATCACCAAGAGATGGGGAAATTAAATCTATGCAACTGTTAAAATGACTACCTCGAGTGGAGAAGCTAGGGGAGGTATACAAATAAAAATTATAAATTACACCACCGGCCACCAAATAGGAAGATTTTCACTCTAACCTGGTTAATGAACTAAAAGTGATTTGTGACAATATATTGAGAGTGAGCACTTTATGTAGATGATCTCTGAAGCCTGATTGACTTATCTTTTTCTCTTTAGTTTCCAAGAAACCTTCTATTGACTATATACCTAATCCTTAAATTGTTATTGACATAAACTTCACTGCCAATGACCTGTCGAATGTTTGTCCTTGTGTATATACGTTGGAAAATCAATAAAGATGAGATTTATGAAAAAAAAAATGAAGTAAAAAAACTGTGTATTATTGTTAGAATGTGTTCTAGTATATGGTGATTGTACCTTTAAATTAACTACACGTGACTGTTTTTTGTGCTATTTAAATGACTGAGGCATAGGGGCAGTCTCTTTGACAAAGACTCTGAGGAGTTGAAACGTTAGAGCTTGTTTGTGTGTTTCTCCTGACCCAGGGGGTATTTCATGGCGATTTGTATCTGGCAAAATAAATGAGCGTTGAGCAACACAGGCAACATCTGCGGAGTTTTTCTGTTATATGTCCTGGGAAAGTGCCATGACTGGCCTACTTGTATAAGCACACAGTTCCCTGGGAGAGCCGACCAGACCACCTCTGTCCAAGAACCACACCTGGGAGGCAGATTTAGAGGAACCTGTTTCTGACTTAGCATAGGCTAAATGCTTTGAAGATGCATATGCTACTTTCAGGGATACTGGATACCCTGTTCCTATCCTCCAAACCTGTCTGAAGTTAATTTGTACTCCTGCCGACTTCCTCTCCACCACCACTGCCAAAGCTGATGCCTAGACCCGAGTACCATATTATATGACGATAGGTATAGCAAACTGTGTTTCATACTGCTACACAAGTGCCTCTCATGCTGGTTGGGCAAGAAGACCATGAAGCAAAGCTGAGAGGGTCTGTCTGCTTAACCAGTGTGAGAGAGACATTTGTGAAACACTACGAAACACCACTTACTACACCCATAATCATATTATATGGCAATGAATCTCCAGTAATATGACTATCCATTGCAGGAACTTATACTTTTTTATATTTAAAGAAGGTATTTTTCATGCTGACATGCTCTCACCCCGCTGTGCCACAGTGGTTGTGCCTATGTCAGACTCCGTGTGACACGCAGTGTGAGAAGACAGCTAAACATGGAATAAGAGGTACAGCCATTCTCTTCCCTAATTGGCCAGACAGCGTCCATTGCCGTATAGCGTACTGCTAAACTGCTGGAGGAACTCTTAGCACCACTCAAGCTACTCGCAGTGTGATGTGTAAATGCTTTGAGGGTTGTCTTCCTGAGCCACTTGTGTAGCTAGGCTTTCACTTGGGCAGCAGCTGTACAAATGAAGTGGGCAGGAGGAGCCTGAATTAACTTTCAACAGTTTGTGGCCTTCTTAGTTGGCTGGAAGTACTCGGATTCACTCCCTACCTCAAAGCCCACCAGAGGCATGCCGTAAAGCCAAAACAATGCACAACCGTTGTGCCTTAACATTTGAATCACAATCATCTTCTCAGCATGAAACAGTATTTTCAGTGTTGTCCAAATACTATCAGAGGCCCGACGATTTGAAATAAATCCCATATGATCACTGAACGTATTTCTAAAACAACTTAGGAGTAGTTCAGATCTCATTTGTTTTGTGACTGCTGTTAAAATGAAGTCCTAAGCCGTTATCTTAAAATAACCAGGCAGCCTTTTATTTATCCTTATTGTGAATGAGTGGTTCTTTATAAATGGATAAACTCGCATCAGCTGCTGTCTGTGCCCACATGTGACTGCTATTCTTGGTAAGACTGCTTTTGTTAATCTATGCCAAATAAATTCTGAGTTCCTTTAATATACTGTCTAACACAATGGAAAGGTTTAGTGCAACATGCCTCCTTCTTTTTATAACTTCTTGTGAAGTTGCACTGTCTGAAGATTACCTCCTATTCCCAATTGTTTTCGTTTTGATGTTCTGTAACCTTGGATTTTTTTTAGTGTGCTTTTATCTCCTTCAGCCAAGTCACCCCGTCAGCCCTACACTCACCCAGCCCCACCATCTACCTTCCCCGAGATTCACCACTCACTCTTGAATGCAGCTTGGCTTACCCCCAGGGCAGGGCCACTGGTGGGGGGGTGCCTACTCCCAGATGGAGACTTGATCAGTGATCAGGAGAGAGTGCTCAGCTGGCTGGCTGGGGCCTGCAGTGAGGGTCAGGCGTCCTCCTGCTTCAATTGGCAGCATTTTTCCTCCTTTTTCTCCCCTCTCCTAGGGTGCCAAGGAAGCTTCCCAATGCAGGCGCACAAGGTGTGCTCATGTCAGAAGACAGCAGCATCCTTCCTCCCAGCTCATCAGCCTTGCATGCGCTGCAGCCAGTGGTCGTTCAGGTGGTGGCAGAGCAGCAGAAACTGATCACCGTCCCTCTCTGAGGTGAAAAGCATCCAGTGGGACACTCATCTCACCTCCCCCAGCTGGTGCTCCAATTACTTGGGCTCATTCCTGAACCTGGGTCGTGTCGGCGTCGTGAGCCGTAGCACTACTGCTGCGCCAGCAGCCCAGCTTTTAAACTTGGATTCTTTTTTCCTCTATATTCTATTAATCTCCTGGTTCTCCCCCAGCAGCCTCCATCTGATCAACTCACCCCAGCCCTGTCACCTGGCTCCTCCAGTACTTACCTTGACCTTCATCCTCTGCCACAGGACTGTGGTTGACCCTGGCCACCGGTGTGGAGCCTGTGGGGGTCTATCATCATCCTGCTTCATAGTTAGGTTTTTCCACTGTTTTCTCCCCCTCCCCCCACAGCTGGGGTGCAACATGTCAGCATGCACGCGTGGAGGCGTACTCTTACTGCGGACATCCGCAGCACCCTCCCTTCACTGAAGGCCCGACTCATTCTACCCTCAGGCCTCCATCTGGGGGCAGTCATTCAGAGGGACTACCATGCCACCCTCCCCAGGAGAGGAGAGCTGTCCTCTGGAGGCTCGATCCTCTCCCTCCCCGGCCGACCCCGACAACCTGCGTTTGCCACCGAACATGGGTCGCCGGCGTGGCAGGAGGTAAGGTGCTATGCCTCAGCCCTCCATGCCACTGGGCCAGCTTTAAACTTGGATTCTTATGTGTTACTCTGCGAGATGTTTGCCTCATTGCTGTACTCTGTAATCTCCTGGGTTGTACCTGAAAATAGGCATTGTAATTGTCTACTGTGCTTACCCCAGCAATAAAAAAACCGAAGTAAATAAATAATATGCACTTGTTTTCAATCCTCTTTTTGAACCTAGTTATTTACATATATGTAACTCCTCTCCTCAGAGCTAGCACAGGCTGGCATATACTGGTGGATGGCTGGTAACTTTACGCCTAAGGGCATAAAAATGCAACAACAGTAGAAAGAGCCAGGCTACTCATGTTAACAGAACAGTATAACAAAATCCAAGGTTTGGATACCTGGGCAGTCACTGCTGTTGGAGTTTGGAACTGTGGTTCATGAGTAAAGTTTGATTTGCAAATACTACCCACGTCCAAGCTTGGACTTTCTTATCCTGTTCTATTAATATGAGTAGCCTGGCTCGTCCTACGGTTGTTATGCTCTCTACACTGTGGCCCTGTGTGCTTTTCCCTTTGGAATGACCTATGTTTTATGGCATAGAAACATAGATGTCTTCAGAAAAACGCCCATCGAGTCTGCCCAGCCCTACCTAGCTGCTGTTTTTTGTGAGGGCCCTAGCGGCCCTTCACTCCCCTATCCTCCCTCCCCTTTTCACAGTGTCTTCAACAGCCCCTATGTCTGTTCCACCCATGTTTAAATTCTCCCACTGATTTTGCTCATACGATCTTCCTTAGTAGCACCCTTTCACCAATTTTTCTGTGAAGAAATGTTTTTTGATGTTCCTCTTATTGATTGACTGACTGATTGATCGATAGATTGACTGACTGCAAAAAGTTTTACCACGTACAGCGGCATTTTGTCCGTCTGCAATGCAGACATCCCGGGTTTGGAAACGGACCCAGGAAGTCGGAGGGCCAGCCAGGGGAAGAAGGACTGAGCATCCCAGGGATGGCTCTACTTCTCTGGGGGGTTGTGTGTCCTCACAAGTCGGACCCCTAGCAGAGGATGGGGGTTTTGTTGTGACTGGTGCCTAGAGTCCTCAGGAGGCATGCCGAACACTGGCATCACTGCATGCCACGCCTCCTTCAGGAAAACATCTGCAAAACAGTGGCCGCCATCTATTATGCCCCGCTTCCCCCAGCCCCGATCACCCACTGTGGCACTCCTGGGAAAACTACCTATCCTGTCGTCTGCTGTCATCTGCCGACTCTATGCCCCACCCTGGGGGGCAAGCCAGGGAGGCAATGCCAGTGGGCATCCCTGCCAGCACCCTTCTTCCATCATTGCGGGGCTCATGCTGATGAGGTGACCCTGCCCTGGGGGGCAATGCAGGGGGTATCGTTTACAGAGTGGTAAGTCTCGGGGGCGAGGAGGGGTTCGAGGGTCGGCAGGGGCTAAGCTGCAAGGTGGCATGCTAGAAAAAGCATACCAAATAAAAAAAAAAGGTTTCACCAGGAACGTCATACTGAGCTGGTATCAGCTTGTTTCCAGATGTATCATGGGGGAGAGGGAAGAGAACAGAACAGATCCAATGTACAGTGCACAAAAATATACACCAATATGGAAACAAGTAGAACAATACATACAAATTACAAGAAAACACTTCAGAATGAAAATTGCCAAACAGGCAAAAGAACATTAAATAGTGAGCAACGAAACAAGAATATGAGGAGTAGGGAGTAGCGACTAATTAACTGGAGGAGAGGGGATAACCTAATGTCAGTGTAGGGAGGAAGGCTGATGACAGAAGTCCATTCCAGTACCAGAAACATCGGCAGGAGTGAGTAGAGAAATCAAGGAGGAGATAATTCTGGTAAGAAGGGAAGGAGCACAGCAAATGGAAGGGGGAAGAGAGCCCCAAAGTTTAGGGAAGTGGAATGAGAAGGCAGTTTTGCAAGTAATTAGATTTCACTGGTGGGAGAGCAAGAGAGCAACACAAGCACTGCAAAGAGAGTAAGAGGTAGAAAGAAGGAAAGACAGGAGAGAAGCAAGATATGAGGGGAGGAAGCCAAACCAAAAGTTTGGAAATAAATGAGGTACAGTGGCATCAACAGAGGCAAGGGAGAGGGAAGTATACAAAGAACAGTGGTGAGTATGCAGGGGTTTGTCAAGGGAAAATCGACAGAGGGAATGAAAAGGGGGTCCAGTCTAGCTTGACTTTGCAGAAGCATCGTAAACAACATCTCCATTGTCAACAAGTTCTGGTCAGAGCTGATACAGAGGCTCAGAGTGGCAAGAGTGTGGTGAGATCGAGTAAGAGAATACTTGGAGCTTTCACCACGCTCTCTGCCATGCTCAAGATGGCGGCACCGACAGAACAGCACATGAGTGATGGCACTCTGTAATTTTTTTTTTTTTTTTTTTAACTGTTTATGCTGCTTTTCTATCCCCTGCATTCCGCACCATCGAGAAACATCTAGCATCTGTCCCCTGTTTCTTCCTGCCTGGAGCCCACAGTAGTCCCCCCATGTAGCCACGATTTGCCCCCCAGGCGGGGACAAGGTGGGGTCCGTATATCCTGAACATTCAAGTTTCACTGGGGCACCGGACTGGGACAGGCAGTGGACGTTTGGGGATCTGTGCTGGTGCTTCGTCTTCCCAGAGTGCAGGGAGGTGATTTTCCACTGTTCTGGGCATGACGTGTGCCCTGACGTCAAAGCAGATTCTGCCGGAGTCCATCATGCCTCCCCATTCTCTCTATGGCTGGACGTTTGCTATACCTCAGGCCTCCGCCTGAGGTAAGCCAAGCATGAGCCTCGTCCCCCCTCCCTCCCTCCCCAGAGAAGGCGAGCAATCTCCAGATGCTCAATCCTTCTCCCCCGGCCGGCCCTCCGACTCCCTGGGCTTGTTCCCGAACCCGGGTCACCAGTGTCATGAGTGGTAGCACTATCACTGCGCTGGCAGGTCAGTCTTGTAATTATTATTTTTTCTGTATTATCTGTTTTTCCGCCCTCCCCCCTGTACCCTGGCCGATCACTTCTTCAGGCCCCTCATTAGATTCCCCCAGCCTGCCAGCTTCCCAACCACACCGCCCCACATTTGCAGCCTACCCAGGCAGCCATGATGTATCCCATCATCGGGCGGGTCCCTTACTTACGTAAGGGATGAGCCTTCTGACCGTACTTCATGACCCTGAGTGCTGCTGAGGCAGCAGATGGAGGTCCAGGAGCCCAGAGCTGGAGATCCAGGGAGGCTGTCACCCGATCGGCCAGGGCACCATTTTCTGGTTTTCTCCCAAGAAGAGCGATGTGCCACTGACGTCACGGCAAGCACCAGATGTCCGTCGCTCCCTAGACAGCTAGGGTCGGACATCGTGCTATACCCCCGGCCTCCACCAGAGGTTAGCAGATGCCGAGCCGTATCCTCATCCTTCCCCCTGAGAAGGCGAGCTGTCGATGGATGCTCCGTCCTTCTCCCCCGGCCCTCCAGCGACCCGAGTCCGTTCACAAACCCAGGTTGCCAGCGTTGCAGATGGAAATCCAACTGCTGTGCTGACAGGCTGGCTGTAATCATTTTTAATACAGTCCTGAAAATTCTTTATTGCTGCCAGGGATGACTCAAAAAAAACCTAAACTTGTCGTTGAGTCATCCCTGGTGTAGAGTGATCCCTGGCACCAATAAAGAATTTTCATGAATTTATTAAAAATAATGCAGAGTGGTGTCTACTTCAATAAGGGGGCCAGTGCCCAATTTTGTTTTCTAACTGCATTTACTATGTATATAAAATTACGTAATCATAACATATATGTAACTTGCACCCAGGTGTACCTTGTAAATGAAACTTGTGCTCTAGTCTACATAAAGCTTTACTGTGCACTTGCTGGTGGAGGTTCATTTGCAACATATTTTCTTCTTTTACCCAAACTCTGGCAAAATCCAAGCTTTTTTCACCTAACTTGCTCGAAAACCTTGGGACCACTCCCCTATCACGACCAAATTAAGACTGACATGCAAGTCCCACCTCCAGGTGTTCAGTGGGCATGTTGCCAAACATTCATTTTGGCTAGTGTACATGTCATCACTAATATGGCCTTTGGGGAGGGGGGGACAAAAGCTTTCACCCAAGTTTGGTTAAAAAAATGGATTTTGTAATGTGTTGAGAGGGAAGAGAAGAAAATCTGTTGAAAATGAACCAAGTCCAAATGAGCATGCGCAACAGCATGTTATGCGAACTTAACTACGGAGAACATGATCTGATTCAGTCAATCCATTATCCCAATTAGGGAGCAGGAGTTGGTAGTGCAGTCTGAGCATGTGACAGCCTCGGAGGTGGGATTATGGCATCTGCTGCTACCTGGCTGTCTTCTTCTATGGCCCATGGGATAGGGAGCTATGTGGGCAGTGTAACAATACTGCTGCCTCATCTTCTAAGGCATGGTGATGTCTCTGAACTACAGTGACAGGAAAGACAGAAGCGAAGAGGACTAGCATGGCACAGGATTGAACTGACACTAGTAACCAACCAGCCAAAGAAGTACACCAGTATGGACAGCACAATCTCTCTGGCAGACAATGGGTTTTACCCAGTTAGTGGCCCTACTAGCATGTGGCTGCAAAACATCATTTTGACCACTGCATGAGTCTGCATCCAAAGTGAAGCTTCATAGATGAGCCTCTCCTGCACAGCAATGGGCAAGGGCTGGGGACCTCTACCAGCAGGGGACAGTCAGCCTTCTAAAAGACCAGGCTGATCCACGTTGTATGAAAGACCTTGCAGCAGGCCATGAAAACAGATGCATCTTTCGCTGCTACAAAATGTTCCATGCCTACATTGAAAACAAAAACAAAAGTGCACACAAGGGTGGAGGTGCTCCGTGACAAGTCAGTCCATATTTTCCACAAAGAACAGGCACTCACCACCTCAGATTAAGTTGATACCACACTCCAAAATTTAGTTGCTTTGTTGTCCTTTATTTTTTATTTATTTTTTTTTAAAGACTTTATTTCTCTCCGGTCGCCTCTCGCAGGGGCCCCATCAGTCACTCCACCATATCCCGTCCTGCTGTGATTACCTTGTCCCAAAGCACCTGTTCCTCCAACCCACCCATGACGCACCTACCTGGCACCCCTTGGTTACTCCCCCAAAATGGGGTCACCTTCAGCTCCACGGCGAACGTCCTTCTATGCAATGCCAGGCTGGTGGAGGTGAAGGAGGGAGGCAGTCAGGGCTCGGAGAGGAGAATCCAGCGTGGACATGGTGGTGGAAGTGACGTCTTCCTCCCGGCGAGAGGGGTGTTTCCTTTGTTCTGTGTTCCCCCAGAAGCGCAGACATGCAAGGATGTCAAGCACGGGCATGAGTGCGCTCCCGCACTCATCCCGCAGACGTCCGCCGTTGCCTCTCCTCATGCCTTTGTGTGATCTCTGGCTGTAGGACAGCATGCCTCTGTGTGATGTCGCTAGTGCCAGGGCTTCACAACCCACCCTTCCCCGAGAGAGGAGAGCTGTCCTATGGACGCTCAATTCTCTCTCCCCGGCCAACCCCTGGTAACCCGAGTTTGCTCCAAACCGGGTCACCAGTGTAGTGAGAGGTAAGGTGCCAGTGCCTCAGTCCTCTACGCCACCGAGCCAGCCCTTCTGTTGTCCTTTATTAAAAGTGACAATCACAGTGAAGTACAGACAGATCAAAGCCGGTCTGACACATTATGGATCGTGTCCTTTATCAAAGGCTTTCATAAAGGACTATGATCCAAAACGCATCAGGCGGGTTTTGATCTGTCCGTACTTCATCATGTGTGATTGTCACTTTTAATAAAGGACAACACAGCAACTAAATTTTGGAGTGTGGTGTCAGCTTAATCTCAGGTGGTGAGTGCCAGACTTCTTTGTGGAAATTGGAAATTATGCCTACATTAACTTCGTGATTTTGTAGACTTATTTGCCTCTATCCAATAATGTCGGTAGGTGTTGTTCCCATGCTGCACTAACTCTAATTTGAAGATCTTAATCCATCTAGTTCTCTTCTTCACTAGTTAGCAATTGTACTGCTGCTCACTTATGTTGTAACCCCCTCACCCCTTTTCCTCCAGGTGCCTGTGTAATCTGCCCTGAAAGGACTACGTATAAGACAGGCAAAATGTTTTAACAGTCTATTGCTGGGCATTTCAGAAAATAGTGTCACCCCCTCATTTTTAACCTTTTACTGTACTACGTCAGCTATTTCCCACACTGGACTCTGAAAATTACAGAATTAAAAGGGACTTTGTGTGTTAATATCTGTGTATTCAAATATTAACTGTTGTACTACGTAGTAAAATTATTTACATTTAAAGGGGTTTTCAGTCAATATTTAGCAAACAGATTACTCTAAAGAGAACCCAATCTTAGTCAACCAGGATCACCTCTGTTCTTAAATACTAACATACTAAAATGCCAGCAGAATAAGCCTAATGGTCTTTCGTGTCTGCTCGTTTGGTCAGCCCCCACCCTGGGAGCTGACCTTGCTGCCTCCCTCGCCCTCTCTG
This sequence comes from Neoceratodus forsteri, assembly GCA_016271365.2. NCBI lineage: Eukaryota > Metazoa > Chordata > Ceratodontiformes > Ceratodontidae > Neoceratodus > Neoceratodus forsteri. The sequence continues at coordinate 331,864,408 of CM057456.1, read as the reverse complement.
GCTTCTTCTCCCTTCCCAGTCCCGGATATTCTTGCTGCACTGGACTTTGCTTCCAGAACCCTTCCCCTGTACCTGTCCCCCTCCCTGGGCAGCACATTCCATGGCTCCACCACCCTCTCAGTGAAATAGCACCTCCTCCTTTCTCCCCTGAATCTCCCCCACTCAAGCTTCCATCCATGCCCTCTAGTTGCCCCCCTCCTTCCTTCGGAGCACCCTGACTGCTCCTCCCCTATTTACCCCCTTCATGTACCTCAAGACCTCCATCATGTCCCCCCGGTCCCTTCTCTCTTCCAATGTGTACATATTTAGCTCTTCAAGCCTCTCCCCATAGGTCCTGTCCCCCCAAGTCCCAAATCATTTTGGTTGCCCTCTTCTGGACTCTCTCCAGGAGTTCAATGTCCCTCTTTAAGTTTGGCCTCCAAAACTGCACACAGTATTCTAGGTGCGGCCTCACCAAGCAGTTATACAGAAGGAGTATTACTTCCCTCCTTCTGGAGGTGATCCCCCTAGTGATGCATACCAGCATCCTGTTGGCCTTGGCCGCTGCCCTCCTACAAGTCTCCGGGTTGTTCCTCTTGACATCCACCACCACCCCCCAGGTCCCTCTCAGGCATCAAGACTTGTAGCATCCCTCCCCCAGGGTGTACACTTGGCCCGGTTTCTGGCTCCCAGGTGCAGTACCTAGCATTTTCCTGGATTGAACCTCAGTTTCCACTTTCTAGACCACCCTTCCAGAGCCTCCAGGTCCCCCTATAAGGCCACACTCCCCTCCTCCCCATCCACCACCTCCCCCAGTTTTGAGTCATCCGCAAAGAGATTCATCTCACTCCTGATACCCTTCCTTATGTCAGAGACGTAGATGTTGAACAGGAGGGGGCCCAAGGACTGATCCCTGAGGGACCCCACTAATGACCCTCCTTGGGGGTGAGTCTAACCCGCCAACCTCCAGTCCTGGAGCAAATTTCCTATCCATCTGATCATCTGGTTCCCCAACCCCATTTCTCCCAGCTTATCCAACAGGCCCCCGTGAGGAACAGAGCCAAATGCCTTGCTGAAGTCAAGAAAGAGGACATCCACCGGTCTACCCAGGTCCAAGGCACTCGTCACCCAGTCATAGAACTCCACAAGGTTTGTCTAACACGATTTCCCTGGGACGAATCCATGTTGTCTATCGTCCAGGCACCCTGACTTTTCCAAGTCCCCCCCCCAGCCTCTCCTTGACAATGCCCTCCATCACCTTGCCCACCACCGATGTCAGGTTGATGGGCCTGTAGTTCTCTGCCACCTCCTTTGATCCCCCCTTGTGGACAGGCACTATATGCACCACCTTCCAGTCCTGGGGCACCCACCCTATCCTCAGAGAGATGCTGAAAAGCTCTGCCAGGGGTTTCGCCAGGACATCCACCAGTTCCTTCAGCACTCTGGGATACAATTTATCTGGCCCCGGTGCTTTCTCCGTCTTAAGGGACCTGAGGGCTTCCCTCACTCCCTCTGCCATGATTTCCACCTCCACTACCTCATCCCCCTGCTTTGCCTTCCCCCCTCCTTCCAGTGATGGCCCCCCCTTCTCCCCAGACCCGCCGATCGGCAAGGGTCCTCCCCTCCTCAGTTTCACAGTCTCCTCCCATGTATGATGCAGCCCCCCTCATTTTTCTTGGTGAAAACTGAGGCGAAGTACTCATTTAGTACCTCAGCCTGCTCCCCCGGGTCTTGTGCCCATTCCTCCCTTGTTTTAATCCTGCCAATCTGGCTCTTCACCCTTCGTTTTCCCCCAATGTATCTAAAGAACCCCTTGTTCCCTCTCCTAATTTCCCTGGCCAGGTTCTGCCCCATCCTTGCCTTAGCCGCTCTCACCACCCTAGTGGCCCTTCTGGCCATCAGCTCCTACTCCCCTCGATCTCTTTCACTCCTTGAGCATTTGAAATGCCTATAGGCCACCTTCCTTTCCCTCACCACCTCCTGAACCTCCCTGGTCCACCAGCAGGGTTTCCGGGCCCTACCGCATTTTCATCTTACTCTTGCACAGGTGCTGGTAGCATCCTGCACCCCCCTCCTGATGATTTCCCACCTACTGTCAGCGTCCATGTCTGGCCCAATCCCATCCAAATTCTCCTTAAGGATCCTTCCCATTTCCTTGAAATCCGCCCTCCTGAAGTCAGTTACCTCCGCCTTTGTGCAGCCTTCTACCCCTCCTAGATCCAGGCAGAACCAGACCGTGGCATGGTCGCTCCCCACCAATGGGTCCCTTACCTCCAGGCCCCCAATCTGGTCACTGTCTGCCAGGACCACATCCAGTATCCGCGCCTCCCTGGTCGGTTCCCCCACCTGCTGAGTTAATCTTCTATAAAAATAATACCTGAGTGTGCTGACCATGAACATCTGTGAGACCTAACATAGGCCTATTCTTTACATGTCCTCCTCTGAATATTACTTTAACTTTTTGTACTGTTAAATGGTATTGGGATCACTCAAATTTTAAACATACAGGACTCTCTGTAAGCTTAACTATATGAAAAAAAATACCAGTATACTCATGCAATGTACAGATCTGTATCTCTTTTTAATAAAAAGAAATAAAAAAAAAAATATTTAGCAAACAGAACTCAAGCCTGAACTGTATTGGAAGGTGGGGATCTGCAAACTGATGTTAGGGTGACCACTGATCTATATGCTGTCCCTGTCCAATAAGAGACATGCAGGAAAAGAGAACCTGGAATGAGACAGGAGAGTAAGTTACAGGAAAAAATATCACCCAACCACGAATGATAATTCTAAGATAAACCCAACCCTTTGCCCTGCCACAATCAGTTCCCGGGATGGGGCTCTGCAGCAAGGGGTAACCCACAGTGTTGCAAGACAGTAATTTGTTTTTGTCTTAAAGGGAAAGTGGTCATTATTGGAAGCTCCCCACCACCCAAAGCTTTACCCTCCCCGATTAGGCTGTTCACAGAGGAAAAAAAATAATTTTCGGCGTTTTTACTTACTGTATTATACTTTTGAAAAGTCTGGTATTCCAAAACATGGTGGACTCTGCGTGGTACCATTTCATCTGAAAGTGAGGCGCCGCACTGCTCGCCTCAATACAGCCAGACCCAAGGTACTTAAAGGAGGAGACACCTTCAACAGGTGCTCCATCTAGGATGTGAAAGAACATAGAAACACAGAATCTGATGGCAGATAAGGATCACTTGGCCCACCCAGTCTGCCCTTTTTTCCTACCTACATTGTTATCACAGACCATACTTGATCTACTGCTCTTTCTCCCTTCCCCCCTTCCTTTCCACCATGATTCCCTTGTGCTTATCCCATGTATTCTTGAACCCCACCACTGTCTTCACCCCCACCACCTCCACTGGAAGACTGTTCCAGGAATCCACCACTCTTTCTGTGAAGAAGTACTTTTTTTTTTTTTCCAATTATTTAACCAGGAGTAGCACACTAAGCTGCAAGCTTGTTTACAGGTACGACCTGGGAGTACAGGGAAGTTAAGTGACTTGCTCAGGGTCACACAATATGCAAGTGGGGGCTGTGGGATTCAAACCCAGGTCTCCAGATTTGCAGCTCAGAGCCTACCACTGCGCCATACTGCCTTACTTCCTAACATCTCTCTGAATCTAACCCCCTCCAGCTTGATAGCATGTTGGCTTGTTCTCGAGCACCTTTTCTTCTGAAAAATACTTCCCTCCTGTACCTTATTTACCCGTGAGGTATTTAAAGGTCTCTATCATATTTCCCCTCTCCCTCCTCTTTTCCAGGGTGTACATATTGAGGTCCTTTAGTCTTTCCTCATAGGGCTTTTGATGTAGACGCTCACCATTTTAGTTGAAAGGAAGGCAGGGAGAGACTCTAGTAGGCCTTTTCTTGGTGCCAAAAGTCAGCCCATTTTCTTTGAATTGAGGGATAATTGATTTTCTCAGAACTGTTGGATGTTGTTAACATCCAGTTGGAGCTAGTTTGTGAGGTCAGAGCAGAGAAGCCAGCGGTAAAGAGAACTGTATAATCTGCGTACATACGAATGGATACAGAGGAGCAGGTAGTGGGGAGGTTGTTTAGAAAAATGGAAAAAATAACTGGGCCAAGGACAGACCCTTGGGGTATTACTAAGATAATTGGGAGTGCGGGGAAAGGAAGTCTCCAATACGGACAGACTGAGATGGATCTACTACAGAATACTGATAGTCACTCGCCCATGTACAATAGCCAGACATCGTTGCCCAACAATCACTTGCCGACAATAGAAATTTGTCTGCCATGGAGGTGATTTTATGTTTCCGTTGTGGGGGCTCTCCTATCCCCATACTTAAACAGTGATCGCCCACCACAGGCAAATTTCACTGTTGAGCAAGTGATTGTCGGGCAAATGGTGTCAGGCTATTCTATGTCAGGCTAGTAACTGCTGGTATTTCATAGGACCCCCACAGAGACCTGCCTTCAAGGTAGGGATGGAACCACTCAACTGAAGAGACTGAGAGTCCAGCAGCTTGAAGGTTGTCCAGGAGAATGGGGTGGGCAACACTGTTGAAAGTTTTGGCTTCATTGACAAAAATGGTGGTGGTGACAACAACCTGATTATTTTGCACTTTTTGCATTAAACCTTACCTGTCAAAAGTTTGGCAGCTAAGGTTTAATGCAAAAAAATAGTGCACTTGGGCGAGGTCACAGAAACCTGGGGTGCAGTACAAATGGGGGAGAGACAGTAGTGCGCAAGAAACGAGAACTGGGGGTAATCATATTGGATGACCTGAAGCTGGCCAGACAATGGGCCAAAGCAATCAGGAGAACTAGAGGGATGCTGGGATGTACAGGTAAGGGGTATTACCAGCAAGAAGAGGGAAGTGGTGTTGCCACTATATAGGTCTTTAGTAAGACCCCACCTGGACTTCTGCGTCCAGTTTTGGAGGCCACATCTCAGGAAGGACATAGACCGGATGGAGGCCATCTAAAGAAGGGCTACCAAGATGGTGCAGGGTCTACATCAAATGTCCTATGAGGCGAGGCTAAAGGAATTAAACATGTACACTCTGGAGGAGAGGCGGGAGAGTGGGGATATGACTGAGACCTTTAAATACCTCACAGGGTTGAATAAGGTACAAGTGGGAGATGTTCTTCAGAGGAAAGGGTGCTCCAGAACAAGGAGCCAAGATATGAAGCTGGGGGGGGGGGGTAGGTTTAGGAGAGATGTGAGGAAATGCTTATTTACAGAAAGAGTGGTGGATGCCTGGAATGGTCTTCCAGTGGAGGTTGTGGGGGCGAAAACCATGGTGGGATTCAAAAAAGCCTGGGATAAACACAATGGAGTCATAAGGGATAGGTAAGGGGGTGGCAGAGAAAGTGCTGCAGACCTGGAGGGTCTCCTGGAGGGTGTGGTTAGCCCTCAAGGCCCTAAAGAAAGACAAATCTCCTGGGCCGGATGGCATTCATCTGCGAGTACTATGGGAACTGGCGGACATACTGGCTGCACCCCTGGCAGAGCTCTTCAACAGGTCGCTTGAGACAGGGAGGGTACCTAAGGATTGTCGAGAGGCACATGTGGTGCCAATCCATAAAGAGGGGGGTCGAGGGAAGTACCAGGTAACTATAGACCCATCAGTTTGACCTCAGTGGTGGGAAAATTAATGGAGAGTATACTAAAGGAACAATTGGGGTGTACTTGGAGGAGGTGGGAGGTCTGGATAGTCGGCAACATGGGTTTGTGCCAGGTAGATCATGTCAAACCAATCTTGTGGAGTTCTATGAATGGGTAACATCAGAACTGGACAGGGGAAAGCCTGTGGATTTATTATTCTTGGACTTCAGCAAGGCGTTTGACTCCGTCCCCCACAATGGTCTGGTGGAGAAACTGATGGGGTTGGGAGTAGGCCCTTTGATGGTCAGATGGATTGAAAAAATGGCTAGCTGGACGCACCCAGTAGTGGTCGGTGGGGAGCTCTCAAACCCTAGAGAGATCGGTAGTGGGGTACTGCAGAGCTCGGTCCTGGATCCGATCCTGTTTAATGCATACATATTGGACATCAGGGAGGGTATAGGGTGTGAAATGAGTCTCTTCGCTGATGACTCCAAGATGGGAGCAGTAGTTGAGGGGGAAGTGGGGAGATTGGCCCTGCAAGGGGACCTGGACACCCTGGAAAGCTGGGCTCACACATGGAAATTAAATTACAATATCACCAAGTGCAAGGTGTTACATCTTGGGCGGGGAAACCCTAAACACAGGTACAACCTGGAAGGGGAGGCACTGGAGGCCTCAATAGGGGAAAAAGACCTAGGGGTCATGGTGGATGCATGTATGAATAACTCTGAGCAGTGCAGGAGAGCGGCTAGCAAGGCAAACAGGATGTTGGGATGCATTGTAAGGGGGATCACCTCTAGGAGCAGGGAAGTGATTCTGCCGCTGTACAATGGTCTGGTTAGACACACCTTGAGTACCTGTGTACAGTACTGGAGACCACACTTGAAGAGGACATACAGCTCCTGGAGAGGGTACAGAGGAGGGCAACTAAGATGATATGAGGACTAGGGATTTGGCGTGTGAGGACAGACTTGAGGAGCTCTGCCTGTTTTCATTGGAGAGAGGGAGACATGATTGAGGTCTTCAAGTACCTCAAAGGAATAAATAGGGTAAACATGGAGGGATCTTTAGACTAAAGCAGGAGAGTGTCACCAGAGGGCATGGTTTGAAGTTGGAAGGTGGAAGGGTGAGGGGAGAAAAGAGGAGGAGGTTTTTCACTGAGAGGGTGGTGGAACCTTGGAATGCACTGCCTGGCGAGCTGGTTCAGAGATCCACAGTGGAGGGATTCAAGAGAGGGTGGGACAGACACAGAAAGTGGATGTATCAGTTGATGGCCTGGCCCGGGGGGGGTGGGGATGGATGATAGGGGTTTCTGGAACACAAGAGGCGGGGAGGGCCTCAGCACCTAACTAGGGATCTGAGGTCCGAGCAGACTCGATAGACCGTAAGGCCTAATCTGCTGGCAATTAGTATGTTAGTATGTTACTTCATAGAACGTTTTGTGAACATTTGGAATAGACTTCCAGAGCAAGGGTATCAGCTGATACTGTAACATCATTAAAGCTCAGACTTGAGAGTACTATGAAGAAAAAGAGGTGATGGGGTAATCGATAGATTATTAGTCTTCCTTCCTCCCTAAAAATATATGTATTTATGTACTGTACAATCAGTCACTGGAAGACAGGGAATGAGGCATCGATTAGTTAGCGCACAAATCTCAACCCTGAGGCCTGCCACCCCCAACCAGCATCCGAGAGCCGCCTCGCCCACTCTTTTTCTTGCTTGACTAGGGTTCTACCTCTAGTACTGAATTTACAGTAAATGAGCTGTCACACAAACTGTCAAGCAGATATCTTTGGCACTGTATATGTTGTGGGGAATTTCTTCACAAAGTTTTCTACTACTATCCCATTTATATGCACTGTTTAACTTACTTACTGGGCAATCAGTTACTCAATAATCAAGTATCTAGTGCATGCAGACACCACAATCAATGACCAAGGAACCAAACTTTTATCCATTTGACATGCATCGATACAAGTGCACTGATCCCCTTGTTTTATTAGTAGCAGTAGTAGTAGTAGTAACATTTTTATTCATGTTAATCAGTACAGGAAAACAAGAACATGGTCATGTCCCAGTTGAGTCACAGGACTCATTTACAATGGGTACCATAGTCAAAAGAATTCTGTGTTACAGTATCTATAGTACAAATACACTTAATAAAACAAATAAAATGTGTTGCTTCCAATCATATATGTGACTCACATCTCATGTATTACATTCATTATGGAAATGCAATTAATTTTAAATTACATACATTAACACTGGAACTGCACTACCACGTAAACAGATGGGGGGGCACCTTTATCCCATACCAAAGTCAGGGCAACAGCTCTGAGGTTTAAAGCTTGCTGGGATCAGTCAATTCTTCATGGTACCGAAATATATTGAACTTGTACTACTTCTAAGTTCAGCTGGTAAAGAAGTCCAAGCGACTGGCCCTCTATAATTAAATGATGCCCTGCCTATACAAGTCCTTATGTTATTACAAAATTCAACCCCTTCTGAGGATCTTAAGTTTGATCTGCCTTTCTTAATTTCTGTTGTTTCTAATAAATAATTAGTAACTGTGTTTTGTACAATTTGTACATAATTTCTTCTGTGTGCAAATTCCGGCAATTTCCCAATCCAAGCCTGTCAAATTCCCTATAAAGTAAGCAGTGATGTTGTCTCCACTGTGCATGTAATACAAATCTTGCAAATTTATTATACAAGATGTCCAACTTATGCAATACCATCCCTGTGGCACCTCCATAGATAATATACCCATAGTTTATAATAGGCAGCATACAGACCTCAACAATCCTGCATCTCACTTCAGTAGGCAGATCACTTTTTACAAGATGCAATGCACCCAGTTTTTTATGCAAGTACTTAATGATCTGTTCAATGGGAACATCCCATCGAAGACCCTCATCGATCCACAATCCCAACTATTTATACTATGGAACTTGTTCAAGTTTATCCCCCAAGTAAGTAACAATATCCAGGCTCTCATGCGATAACCAAATCCTGTGATAATTTAAAAACAGCATCACTTTTGATTTTCCAGCATTAAGAACCACTTTATGACAGTAGAGGAAGTTCAGCAGCACATCAAAAGAAAGCTGCAGGTCCCCCTGTATCTGAGCAAGGGAACATCCCGTGGAGTAAAGAACAGTATCCGTTTTCTGTAACTGTTGACTTGTAATCGGGATTTGTGTACTCTATCAATCTTTCAAGCATACAAAAATGGCAGATGTTTATTTCTCTTTGCATATTCTGCCCTATTTATGTGCGCCACATAATTACATTACTGATTATTTAATCCCTTAGTAATCGAGTTCTGCGGTGCATGTGAACAAAATTAGATTACAATTCAAAACCTGACACCAAATACCAAGTAACCGAGTTTGGGTGCACGTAAACACAGCAGTTATCGTCAAAAGTGGCATCGTGCTTTTTTGCAGATTAAAAACATCTGAGCTGGGGCGTAGCTACAAGGGTGCAGGGGGTGCAGTGGCACCCGGGCCCACAAGGTCTGAGGGGCTCAAATCATAATTTTGATGTTTATTCAAAACTGGGGAAGGGCCCTGTAACGTTGCCTTGCACCCAGGCCCTCTGGGAATTTGCTACGCTACTGATCTGAGCCACGGGAGCAGCAGCCGCCTGGCTGGCCTCAGAATGACAGGCCTGACCAATCACTGCTTTCACTCACTGACCCTTCTAAAGGCGGGCTCCTCCACCAGTGCTGGCACTCTGGAACCCATTTCCCCCTCTGACTAGGCAGTGGACTAGCCAAAAGGAGGGGGAATCCTGCCTAGTGGATAAGCCAGAGCCACTTGGAGAAGTCAAGTCAGTGAAGGACGGAGGCCTGTGGAGTGGCTAAGAGACTTGGAGCAGGACACAGGCAGGAGTTAGAGGATCCGTAGTACCCATGACAAAATGGATCAAAGAGAATTAAAAGAAAGCATAAGTTGACTTTTAATGAAGAAAGTTGAGTTATAATGGGAAAAGGGAAAAGGGAAAAGGGAAAAGGAGGGTATCAATATTGTTTGCACGAGGTGTCCTACTGAAAGTTCTGCTTTGAACCTGGGGCCAAATTATACAAGTTGAAATCATATATAAGACTATGTTATAATTATACATCAGCAGCACAGGATTTAACAGTTAAGTAGCCCAGCCTGCATGCACTGGAGGTAACTCATCGCACTGTCACGTGGGAAACCCTAGTTCGGCCCACACTGCATTTTGCCTTTGGTTTTGAACTCCCTGCCTAGGAAATTGGACCCTTGTGAAGTAAGATGGTACCCAGCTGCAGAAGCCACCTGTGCCCTTTAAGCCCTTCAGGTATTATAACGTGCCATTTAAACTTCGGACCTCAAACTTTACACAATGGTCCTACCCACTTGGGAAGGCAGGAAACTGTGTGGGGAAAGCACAGAGGGCTGCAGTGCTGGGGGAGAAGGATTTGACTCAGAATGGAGGCAGTCCCTACAGGGGAAAGTGTGGTAAACAGAAACATTGACTTTGACGGCAGATAAGGACTGCTTGGCCCACCCAGTCTGCCCATTTCCCTACCTATTGGATAAGCTGCAGATTCTAGTTAACCAATAGCCTACTTCCCCCTACTCCCCACTATAACTGCCTTATGTCTGTCCCCATGCATGTTTGAATTCCCCCACTGTTTTAGAACCCACAACCTCCCCAGGAAGGCAGTTCCATGTGTCCACCACTCTCTCCATGAAAAAATATTTCCTCACGTTGCCCCCTGAGCTTTCCCCACTCTATCTTTGAATTGTGCCCCCTTGTTCTTGCACACCTCTTTTTCTGAAAGATGCTACCCTCCTAGATTTTGTTTATTCCCTTGAGGTACTTGAAAGTTTCTATCATGTCCCCCCGTCCCTTCTTTCATCAAAGGTATACATATTAAGCTCTCTCAGTCTCTCTTCATACGGTTTCTGATGCAGACCCTGCATCATTTTAGTTGCCCTCCTCTGGACTGCCTCCATCCTGTCCATGTCCTTCCGGAGATGGGGTCTCCAAAACTGCACGTAGTACTCCAGATGGGGTCTCACCAACTGTCTGTACAGAGGGATAACCACTTCCCTTTTTCTACTTGTGATGCCTCTCCCTATGGATCCCAGTATCTCCCCAGCTCTCCTTACTGCCGTCTCACATTGCTTGCTCACCTTTATAATAATATAAAAATCAAGTAAGTAATAATACAGGACAGGGCGTTTGGTAATCATAGGAATTACAGAAAGTTTTAAAGCCTTGGAGAGGCAATACGCCTATTTTTGGCTCGCTGTTTTCAGTGGTAGTAGCCCCTGTTCATTTATTGTGCTGCGGTGCCGTCCTAATGCCATTTTTAGTGGAAGTAGCCCCTGTTCATTTATTGTGTTACAGTGCTGAACTAATACCATTGTTTTCAGTGGAAGTAGCCCGTTAATTTTTTGTGCTACGGTGCTGATCTAATGCCATTTTCAGTGGAAGTAGCCCCAGTTCATTTATTGTGCAATGGTGCTGATCTAATGCCGTAGTTTTCAGTGGAAGTAGCCCCTGTTTATTTATTGTGCTATGGTGCTGATCTAATGTCGTTTTCAGTGGAAGTAGCCCCTGTTCATTGATTGTGCTACGGTGTTGATCTAATGCCGTTGATTTCAGTGGAAGTAGCCCCTGTTCATTTATTGTGCTACGGTGCTGACCTAATGCCGTTGTTTGCAGTGGAAATAGCCCCTGTTCATTTATTATGCTATGGTGCTGATCTAATGCCATTTTCAGTGGAAATAGCCCCTGTTCATTTATTGTGCTATGGTGCTGATCTAATGCCGTTTTCAGTGTAAGTAGCCCCTGTTCATTTATTTCACTACAGTGCTGATCTAATGCAATTTTCAGTGAAAGTAGCCCTGTGAATTTATTGTACTACATTGGTGATCTAATGTCATTTTTATTGTAAGTAGCCCTATTTATTGTGCTACAGTGCTGATCTAAAGCCATTTTCAGTGGAAGTAGCCCTGTTCATTTATTGCATTACGGTGCTGATCTAATGGCGTTTTCAGTGGAAGTAGCCCCTGTTCATTTATTGTGTTATAGTGCTGATCTAATGCCGTCTTCAGTGGAAGTAGCCCCAGTTCATTTATTATGCTATGGTGCTGACCTAATGCTGTTGTTTTCAGTGGAAGTAGCCCCTGTTCATTTATTGTGCTACGGTGCTGACCTAATGCTGTTTTCAGTGGAAGTAGCCCCTGTTTATTTATTGTGCAATGGTGCTGATCTAATGCCGTTGATTTCAGTGGAAGTAGCCCCTGTTCATTTATTGTGCTATGGTGCTGACCTAATGCCGTCGATTTCAGTGGAAGTAGCCCCTGTTCATTTATTGTGCTAAGGTGCTGACCTAATGCCGTCGATTTCAGTGGAAGTAGCCCCTGTTCATTTATTGTGCTATGGTGCTGATCTAATGCCATTGATTTCAGAGGATGTAGCCCTGTTCATTAATTGCATTATGGTGCTGATCTAACGTCGTTTTTAGTGGAAGTAGCCCCCGTTCATTTATTGTGCTATGGTGCTGATCCAATGCCGTTTTCAGTGGAAGTAGCCCCTGTTCATTTATCGTGATATGGTGCTGACTTAATGCCGTTGATTTCAGTGGAAGTAGCCCTTGTTCATTTATTGTGCTACGGTGCTGGTCTAACGCCGTTGATTTCAGTGGAAGTAGCCCCTGTTCATTTATTGTGCTATGGTGCTGATCTAATGTCGTTTTCAGTGGAAGTAGCCCCTGTTCATTAATTGCATTACGGTGCTGATCTAATGCCATTTTCAGTGGAAGCAGCCCTGTTTATTTTTTTTGCTACAGTGCTGATCTAATGCCATTTTCAGTGGAAGCAGCCCTGTTTATTTTGCCACAGTGCTCATCTAATGTAGTTTTCAGTGAAAGTTGCCTCATTTGTTTATTCTGCTATGGTGCTGATCTAATGCTGTTTTTTTCCATTAAGGTTTTATCCTCCTGATCAGACCTAGGCAGACATCAGCCCTATTACCATGTCTCCATCAACCATCCCATGCTTCACCTTTCTGATCCTGGGCTAGGTTCCCCGTAGATTGCCCCCATTGAAAGATGGGGGTGCATCCGGCCACACCCTTAGTGACTCTCAGCCAGAAGTCTCCCTAGGGTCAGAGGCAGCAGGATGGGCTGCGGTGCCTCAGAGGCTTCCTGGAGCCCAGGTCCACCATTTTCCTCTGTCTTGTATGTCCCTCCCTCAGTCCCAGTTCTGTGGTGGTGAAGGAGGACACATGCATGTGGAGGTGCACATGCGTGCTGGAACCACAGCCCCTTCCACCCTCCTGATATCACATTTGCCTCACAACATCTGCTCTGGTACCAGGCCTCCACATGGTGTCAGCCGAGAGTGGGAAAAACTCACCACCCCAGTCCAGGAGAAAAGCTGCCACACAGCTGCTCAGTCCTCTCCCAGCCCCCGGCTGAGCCCCGATGAGTTCATTCTAAAACTCAGGTCGCTGGCATGGTTGAGGTAAGGCACTTTACAGCACCTCAGCTCTCTGCTTCACTGGGCTGGCTATCTAATTCCTTTTTAAACAGCAACTCTCTATTATTATAACAAGCTTAAAAACTCTAGATTTACACCAGTAATGTTTTAACTTAATTTTTTTTAACTTTCCCCTGCTGTTGGTTTACTAAATATTGTAGACAATGCAACAATTATTAAACTGAGTCTTTCAAAATGAATCTGACTCTCCCCTGCTAACCACACAATTGCTGTTTGTGACATCACAGTCTGTTGTTATGGTGAGCACTATGATGTCATAAAGAAAGGCACTTTGAAGCCAGCCTGCTGGCGCAGTGGCAAGGTGTCCACATGTGACACCAACATCCCGGGTTCAGGAACAGACCCGGGAGTCAGAGGGCTGGCCGGGGGATGCTGGAGTGTTCAGGGACTACCTGCCTTTGGGGGTGGGGTTGTGTGTGACTTGCATATTATGAACCCCTAGTGGAGGCTGAGGAACTGCCATGACCAGCGCCAAGTTGTTGAGAGGTGTGACAGATGTACCTTGCATCACTGCACATTATGCCTCTCGGGGTTCGCAAGCATACAAAAATGCTGCTCATCCCCAGAATGACACCCGCCTTCCAGTGCCACCTAAGCCCCAAAGTGCCCGACCACCACTGGGACAGCATTCTGCTGAATGGTCACCCTCGCGTCCCCACGGGGGGTAAGCCTAGAGAGACCTGCTGGTTGCGGTGATGTGACCGGTAACCTAGACATGTCTCTGCGGGGGGGGGGGCCGTCGTCTCAGCAGCCCTACCTTGGGAGTAAACCAGGGCGGAATGGGGGTTGGACATTTGGACATGGAGGGATGATAGGTGGTCCAAAGTGTAGGGCTTAGGGGTTGTGGACAAGCGGCACCGAGAAAAAAAAGAAAGGCACTGTGAGGTTAACAGGGGAGAGGCAAATGTTTTCATATTGTTTGTATACAGACTTTTTAGACAGACTACCAAGATATGCTGTAATTCATGGAAAGAAACACTGAAAATGAAAAAAATTATGCTGTAGTAAATTGTAACAACTGAAACATCTTATCTATGTAAGCACATGTTAAAGTGCAGAGCTGCTTTTTAAAGGAGAACTGCGGCAATACAAAGCTCCCCACCCCCGAAAAGCTTCCCTCCCGATTAAGCTTTTGTGCCTTAAAACCCTCTTTTTTTCCAGCAGGCAATCACTTTATATTTATTTCTTAAAATCACGAACCGAATAAGGCGGATCATGCAGCTCCATTTACTGTAACAGCGGGCGCCGCACTGCTCGCTTCTTCAATGTAAGTGAGCGGTGCGGCACCGCACTGAAGCAGTAAATGGAGCTGCACACGAGTCCTACTATATTTCCGGTTCAAGGATTTTAAGAAATAAAAATAAAGTAATTGCCTGCTGGAAAAAAAGAGGGTTTTAAGGTGCAAAAGCTTAATCGGGAGGTAAGGTTTTCGGGGGTGGGGAGCTTTATATTGCCGCAGTTCTCCTTTAAAGACTTTCAGACTGTTAACGCCACTATGATTTCAGGGAGATCATTCCATATGAACACCACTATTTGGTTAAATCACCTACCCCTTCTGTTTGATTTGTATATTTCTCCCTTCAACTGATACCCACGTGTTCTTGTCCCATAGGGATTTGCTTTTAGTTTTAAACCTAAGCAATTCCAAAAATCTTTCTTTTGAAATGCCTTATAAACAAAAAGATCCCCCTTTAGTGTTTTGTATCCTAGTGTGAACACGTTCAGACTGGTCAGTCTTTCCTCAAATGTTAATTCCTTCAAACCAGTTACCATTTTGGTTACTTTTCTCTGACCTCCCTCCAGGAGTTTTATCTCCCCTTTGGTTTGTGGTATCCAAAACTGGTTACAGTATTCCAAGGGAGTTTCACCAATGCTCCACACAGAGGGAATAACACTTGTATCTTTGTTTACAATGTTTTTTCCTAACACAACCCAGTATCCTATATCACTTTCTGGATACTTCTCTTGAATGAATTTTAAAGGTAAGATCTTAGCTAACCAACCCCCGAAATCTCTCTCGGTTGTTGTTTCCTTTATTTCATGTCCTAGCAATTTGTACCTTGCTCTCATATTTTTATTTCCCAAATGAAGCACAGCACATTTTTCCAAGATGAAGTCCAATCTCTGCTCTACAGCCCAGTTTTTCAGTTTTCCCAATTCCTGTTGTGGTTTATCAACTGATTCCACAGTATCTACCATGGCTCCAACTTTAGTATCATCGGCAAAATTAGTAAGCCACATTCCCTTGCTGCACTGCATATATGTAATATATAGGTTAAATAATGTTAAACTCAGCAATGATCCCGGTGGAACCCCACTAGTAACTTTTGCCCATTCGGATGTATTTCCTCCTATAGAATCCTGCTGTACATGCTCCGTGAGCCATGAGTTCACCAAATTGATGATTTTACTATTAATTTTCATATCTTTAAGTTTTAAAATAAATTCCTTATGAGGTGCGGTGTCAAAAGTCTTACAACAGTCCAAAAAGACGACATCCCCCAGAAAGCCACTAAAGACTGCCCTACTCACATTTTCAAAGAACTGAATCAAAGCAGTTTGTCATGACCTGCCCCTCCTAAAGCCATGCTGTGTCTAATCAGTTAGACTGTATTTTGAAACATGTTGTTCTAGTTCATCCTTTATTACTCCCTTCAGTAGTTTTCCTAACACCAAGGTAAGGCTTACTGGTCTGTAATTTTGGAAATCTGTTCTTGCCCCTCTTTTGTATAGCGGAATCATAGTTGCTGTTCACCAATCCTCTACCACTTCCCCTAGATTCAGCAATTTTTATGGCTACAGTAGGCATAGCCCTGCAGACCTTTTGCTAAGAGAAAAGGACTCAGCGCATTCCTTCCAACCGTACAACATGCTAGAGTTGCTCTACGGTCGCCTCCGCATCTGTGAAGCACTCCGCCCGTTGTCTCCATGGGAAGTACAGTAGCACTGCAATATTTTTACTGTGTCGGCAGTCATGGTGGTACATGGCACACTCTGCCATGTCCAAGATGCCAGTCAAACTGTACTGTGCATGTGCAACTACTAGCGCATGCGCAGTACAGTGTGGCAGCCATCTTGGACATGGTGGAGTGTGCCATGTTCTCCGTAATCAACAATTTTTTTAAATTAAAGTATCCCCACCCAACCCTCCAGCACCCCTCAGAAATATAAGACTGACACGGAGGGTGTCCAATCCCCCAGTGTCATGATCTGAAATCTTTGGGAGTTTTTTTTTTTAATGCTGTGAAAAGAAAACTGTCCATCGATGTCTTTCCCGGCCATTCCTGTCCCCCCACCCAACCTTCCCATTCTGCACTCATCACCCTACACCACCCCAAGCCATTACTTACCCATTGGGGGTCCAACACCGTAATCCTCTCTGGAATGCAGACACATCTTCATGTTTCAAAGCTGGACTGCAAACTGAAGAAAAGGGATGCGATTCAATGTATGTTAATGGTGTTTTGAACTTAGTGGCATAACTTGGGCAGTTTTGCATACTTTTGGCCCAAATTATCAACATGCCTGTTTTGGGACTCCGCCTCATGAACAATTGCAGTGACATTAGGCAAATCTGTCCTGAAAGGTGATTTTGCGGTCCCTGTGTGAAATCACCTTTCGGGCAGGATTTGAACATTTTCTCTCTCCTTGCTCATGAGGTGGGGTCATAAGAAGGCTATGTTTAAAATTTGGTGTAAAAATATTACAAAACAAAGTTATGAGCCTATGTTAAATTTTGCAAAAGCAGGCTCGTAACTTTGGTAATTTTCAATATTTTTACCCCAAATTTATAACACAGTCATATCTTTATTGCATCTCATGAATATGATAGCTGTCATTTTTCAGATCCTGGCCAAAATGTTTTTTTACATCCCAAAAGGTGATTTTGTGGTCCCTGCACCAAATCACCTTTTGGGCATGAGTTGAAATTTTTCTCTGTCCTTGTTCATGAGGTGGGATCATAAGAAGGCTATGTTGAAAATTTGGTGTACAAATATTAAAAAACAACAAAGTTATGAGCCTATGTTGAATTATGGGAACGCAGGCTCGTAACTTTAGTAGGTTTCAATATTTTTACCCCAAATTTACAACACAGCTATAGCTTTACAGCCCCTCATGAATGTGGCAGCAGTAATTTTTTCAAACCCTGGCGAAAATGTTTTTTCACATCTCAAAATGTGATTTTGCAGTCCCTATATGAAAGTATCTTTAGGCCAGGCAACAAATTTCCGAGCCTACATTACATTTTGCTAACATAGGCTCGTAACTTTGGTAATTTTCAATATTTTTACCCCAAATTCCTCAGATGCAGCCTTATAGGCTCTGGCCAGAATTTGTTTAAATATGGATGTTACTGGTTCAGCTTATTCATCTCATAGCGCCTTAATGATCCCACCCAGCCCCAGGGCCTTGTTTGGGTTTAGTGATTTGTTCTACTTTTTTTGCTATAGTAGCAAGAAATGATACAAGAAATATGTGATTATTATGCTCAGGACAGGGACCAAATGGGTGGGTGGAGGAGATTAGGGGCAAGAAACAAGTACTTCTGTTCTGTCTTCACCATGGACAGAGGCAGATCAGTACCATTAGGGGAAGGGGGGAAGGTTGCACAGATGTTTTGAATGGTAACAGTTTCAAACTTGCACGAGATAGACACACAGGGACCTTAGTAACAGGGCTGGGGGGGTAAGGCCGGAGATCAATTAGGGTCTATGGTTGCACAGTATGTAGGGACTTTAGGGCAGACTAGGTGGGCCAAGATGTCCTTTTCTGCTGACAGCTTCTATGTTTCTATGACACCAAGCTCCATGGGATGCTGGACACAGCAGAGGGGATACACAATCTAAGGGAAGCTCTGGGAAGGCTAGAGAGGTGGTCCAGGACTTGGCAACTTGGCTTCAATGCAGAGAAATGCACGTTATGCACACTGCAGCCAAGAATCTGGGGACTGACTACAACCTGGGAGGGGTCCAGGAGTGATGATCACTAGTAACCTGACACATTCCATGGAATGTCAGAAAGCAGCAGCAAAGACAAATAAATGTTGGGCTGCATTGCCAGGGGGATCAGCAGCAGGCAGGAGAGGTAATTCTGCCCTTGCACAGCTCGTTAGTGAGGCCGCATCTGGAGTACAGTGTACAGTACTGGTGCCCATACGTTAAAAAGGACATAAATCTGATGGAGATGGTCCAAAGGAGGGCAACTAAGATGATAATGGGCCAGCAGGGTAGGACTTATGAGGAGAGGGTGGAGGCCCTGAAGATGTACTCCCTGGAGGTGGGTGTGTGTGTGTGTGTGTGTGTGTGTGTGAGAGAGAGAGAGAGAGAGAGAGAGGTGGGAATACATGATTGAGACCTTCAAGTATTTGAAATTAATAAATCGGGTGGACAACGAGGGTCTCTTCAAGCTTAGCGGGAACTGAAACACAAGGGGACACAGTCTCAAGTTGGAAGAGGGAGGTTTAGGAGTAAGGCTAGGAAGTACTTCTTCATGGAGAGAAGGTAGCAGGTTGGAATGGCCTTTTTGAGGAAGTGGTTTTATTGAAAAAAGGTAGGAAGCTTCAAAAGAAGCTGGGACAGAGTTAAGGGGAAAATAAGGGTCAAGAGAGTGGTGGATGGAGGGGAAGGGCAAATTAGGGAGAGGGTGGGGCAGTTGCTGATGCTGGGGTCCCTGCAACATGAGCAGACTTGATAGAACCAATGACCTTATTCTGCTGTCTTCATTGTATGTTAATCAATCAATCAATCAATCAAAACTTTATTTAACCAGGCATAACACCATTGAGCAAGCTCATTTTCAAAGTGATCCTGGACAAAAGATAGCAAAAAAATTACAAAGGATGGAAATACATACAAAAAACATAATACACAGAGGATGACTACACAGTGAGATATAATTACAGTCATAAATAGACAATAACTCGAGTCGGAGAAGCTTATTCATATGCTCGAGTAAGGTAAAATGGGGGAGGCTTCTAGTATACAACCAAGATTGGAAAGGTAGACAAAGGAGTAACAGAGGGAGAACAAGGTTGTAAAAAGAAGAGGGAGGCAGGAACTATTCGCAGTAAGAAGAGAGCTAACATTGGGGGGCAGGCTGGGGACCTTTGGAAGGCCAGGAGCTACAAGTCAAATGGGTCACTTGTAACAGTTACAGGATTCCTTCAAGTAACCCGATAGCAGAGATTTTAAGGTGAGGAGTCCTGGAATGGTAGTAAGCTTACGAGTTCTTTGCATGGCATTCCTAAGGGAGGGAAGAGCATAATTTACAGCAGCTGAGCCATGCTATGTCTTTATTCTCAGAATGTAAAAGCAGATTAGCGAGCAGCATCTCAACCCATATGGCCCCTTGGCATGCTCGAAAAGGCTGGAGATATAATTTGGTAGTTTGTCTGTCAATGCCTTATAGAACCAGAGGAGGGCATTTCTTTACCTCCTCAAGAATAGGGAAGACCAACCCAACTCCGGGTACAAAAGGCAGTGATGGGTACATAATGGAGAGTAAAGGATAAACCTCAAGGCGCGATGATGAAGGGTGTCGAGTCTGCAAAGTGCGGAGGAAGAACAGTGACTGTAAAGAACATCAGTGTAGTCTACAAGTGGCAAGAAGGTTGTTTGGACTAATTTCTTCCTGGCTTCAAGGGTAAAGAGGTGCCTAATGTGATAAAATACGCCTAGGCGTTGTCTTAACTTCTTTGAAAGCTCGTTCAGATGGCACAAAAAATTTAGCTTGTTGTCCAGCCAAAATCCTAGGTATTTGAAATGATCAACTACTTCCAGTGGTTCACCAAGTAAAGTATGGATCCGTAGGCTAACTGGGGACCCTGACACGGCGGGGGCATGTGGAGAAAGGATCATGGCTTTAGTTTTTTGGCATGAAGAAGGAGCTTAAGATTTAGGAGGTTGTATTGAAGACAGACAGACAAAATCATGCTGTAAATCCTTATGGGCCGAGTCCAATGAGGAATTCGAGGTGTAGAGGACCGTGTCGTTTGCGAATGACTGTACAGAGGCTGTACATAAATGCGAATCAATGTTATTGATGTAGATTGCAAAGAGTATAAGACCCAGAATGGATCCTTGTGGGATGCCCCGAGGAAGGGTTTTTAACAGGGTTCGACAAATACGATAGCCCGACGTCCCGGGCTATTACTTTCCAGCCAGGGACAAGCACTGCATCAAACAGCCAGTTGTCCGTGGACAAGCATTTAAAAAAAAAATTTGCCTAATTTGCCTGCAATTACCACCTTTTGGCCCTGGGTGTGCTCGTCGCGCGATACTGGAGGGAGTACTCTGGTCATCTGACCCTCGGGCAGCACTCATGTGCTATGGGCAGGGGCAGAAACAGTACAGGAGGCTCGGGGAGCGCAATCAGCGCATGGCGTGTAGGAGCAGTGCCGCGGGTGCCAGGACAGGAGCAGCAAAGACTGAACACAGAGGAGGAGCCGAGAGACTGGCATGCGTGGCAGCAAATGGAAGGGAGGCTCACGGAAGGGTAAGATGAACATTGGCCGAGTTTGGCTCCCGCGCAGACTTGGCGGGAGCGATCTGGGGACACACACACACTCTCTCTCTCTCATTTTCACAGAGAAAGGACGTGCGTGCTGTTCCCAGAGAGAGCAGTTAACGAGTCGTTGTTTTTATTGTGGAGACTGGAGAGAAGACTTGAAGTGCAGTGTGCACTGTAGTACCTGTACTTGGCCTGTTTTAACCACTCAGCGTTTGGTTTAAAATAAAAAGCCAGGGACTCAGGGAGAGTTTGAGCTAGTGAGGGAGGTTGCTTGGTGTGAGATCGCAGGTCATTGGGCGCGCTGTGGTGGGGGAAGGGTTGGGGATTGGGGAAGCTGTTTGTTAGCTCATGCTATTGCCCACAGAAACACAAAATAGAGACTGGAGAGCCTGAGAGGAGAGGGAGAACGCTGTAGAAACCACTCCATTCTTATTTAGTTTCAGCTGTTATTGTTGATGAGTGTTCAGAACTTAGGAAGCCACAAAAAAAAAAAAAAAAAAAGAGTGTGCCATTGTGCTGTGCATTTGTTGTTCCAGTATTTAACATGACTTAACTGAAGGGTGGCCCTAAGAAGGGACCACACAAGGAGCATTAATTATTGAGAGGAAATCAGGGGTATACAGTACCTAAAATAAACAGGGAGTGTGTGCTGCAGTGCAGTGTGTGATCCAAGGAAACAGTAACACAGTGCATTGATTGTAAGGTGGTAGAAGAAGTTCATAGACTAGAGAGAGAAGGCAGCTCCTTTGTACTTAACTGCTGCAACTTTTTTTACTTTGCTCTGCAGTCTGCACACAGTCTGTCTGGCTGGGTTTGCTCCTGTCTGGTGCTAAATTCTTCTTGAGGGCCAGACTGTGGAGTCAGTGGTGAGGTGAGCCTGCTAATAAGGGAAGGGGAGGGGAGGACTTGCTAAGTAGTTGCCCAAATAAATAAAAAAGTAAAAACTGTAATAACTGCACAGTAGCTGGTGAAGGAGAAATAGAGCAGTACTTACAAAACTGCACTAATTGTTGTAAAAGAGTATACTACTACTACATTTGAACTTGACCTTAGTTTGTATTTGTAGCTGCCCTAAACTGTGTGATGAGTGTGTGAGTCAGTCGACTAGTGAATTATTATAAAAAAACGAAACTAAAATCAATAATAGGCACAGCCTGCCTTAGGGAGTTATCTACATGCTGTGTGCATGTCCATGTTATTACTAGTAAGTAACAGGACCAGGTCTGAGTCCGACCCTGTGTAACCTGGGCTTTTCCTATTAGTATAGACCCATTCCCTTCCAGCTTCTTCCACTGCCTTTGTCCAGTGACTTCTTCTGAGTGTTCTGTGTGCCACTGCCTGCCCTGCCAAATTGGATAAGTGACTTGCTTTAGTCTGCACAATCATAACTCTGAAAGTTTCAGACATTTGTAAATAAAGATCTATTGCCTTTATTTGTTGAAAAGGCTAGGCAAATAAGCACCTCATCCTTCTGGCCCCTGCCAAGTGTCATCACTGTCTGCCAGCCACCCAGTCCACCCAAAGAAGCTCACACAGACACACGTAATTAATAAAATATATTTTATTATCATTGGGGGAAGAAAATAAGTGCCACAATATGCAGAACAGGAGTAGGAGTAGTAAACAGCAGATTCTTTTTCTCTCTGGTCAGTAGCCTCACGAGTAACAGCAGACTCCATCAGCAGCAATACACCACCTGAAACAGAAACACAATCCACCTCTGTCAGTGTGTCTAGTGCAGATAAGATTAATAACAATGACAATGAGCCTATATTTGTGTCAGGAGATATAACTGCTGATCATCAGTGTGTTGAATTAAGCAGTGACGGCTTAACTGAAAGTTTACATCCACTCCCTAAAAAACGTACTTCAGTGATCCATGAGCAGGATGAGAGGCCAGAGAGGCCAAATAAAGATAAGAAATACGATCAGAAGAAAAGGGCCAGATTGTTTCAAAGGCATTGGTTAACCATTTATAACTGGCGGAGATATGATGAAAAACAAGAACTGATGTATTGCACTGTGTACGAAAAATATCCAACCATTGCAGTACCAGCCTTTTCAAAGAAACCTAATGTTTTTGCCACTGGTTCAAAAAATTTTCGAATTGAGTCACTACGTGCTCATGACAAGTCCAATCCACATTTGCTGTGTATGAATCAACATATTGCACACAGTGGTCAGCGTGTGGTACATTTTGATATCACTGAGTCCCCACTGTAGCAAGCATTTACGCAGTTGGATCAGGGCACTAAGGTCAAGATGCAACGCCTGTTCAACACAGCATATTCCATTGCCAAAAATCTGTGCCCTTTCTCGGACATGGAGTGGCTCTGTGAGCTGCAAGAAAGAAATGGGATAACGCTTGGTTCTAATTATACCAATGATAAACGAGCTAGGGACTTCTGTGGTGCTACATCAGCAGTTATATCCCAAACCCAGATGCAGACTCTAACTGATGTTAAATATGTGACAGTTCTTGCTGACGGTAGTACAGATTCTAGTATAACTGAGTGGGAAAATGTTTTCATACGGTTTGTTGACCCAAACTCAAAACAGGTGCGTACAGTGCTTATCCAAGCTGTGCCACTGGAACATGCACATGCAGAAGGTGTATTTCACGCAATAACGACTGCACTTGAGTCAGTAAATCTTCCCCTAAGTAACCTACAAAATGTTCACAATCCAGGGCCATTCCTTGTTTCAGCAAATTTTGATGGGGCCAGTGTCATGATGGGCGAAAGAGGAGGAACCATTGCAAAGTTGTGGGAACATTGTCATCAAATAATTGCGATGCACTGTGTTGCCCATAAGTTAGAGCTGGCAGTTCTTGATGTGGTAAAAAAAAAAATACATTTGTGTCAAAGCTTGAAAGTACTCTCAAGGGAATATTTAAGTTTTATCATTACAGTCCCAAAAAATGAGAGAACTAAAAGAAATTGCTGATGTCATGGATACTGATCTTGCTCACTTTAGTGCTATAAAACAAGTGAGATGGCTTGCCAATAGGTTACGGTCAGTTCATGCAGTTCAGGTTAACATACCCAGTGTCGCTCAACACCTAGAACATGCATCTTCTGCTGCTGGTGATGAAGGTTCTAGAACAAAGGCCCTCTTAAAGGAAGTACAGAATGTACAGTTTGTAAAATCCCTATATATACTACAAGACTTCCTGCTAATACTAAAAAACCTGTCACTCCAGTTTCAAAGAGATGACATAGCAATACTGGAAGTTCCACAACTTGTTGAGACCTGCCTACTCCAGCTTACGGAGCTGAAAACATCACCAGGGAAATACATGCAACTTTCCTTAGCCATTACAAACCTGAACAGAAATGGATGGAGTATGTTGTGTCAAGGGGAGGAGGAGGAAGGACTGTTCCTTTCACATTCAGAGCAACTGCCCAGAAGTCAATTTTGTAAGAGATACACAATTGCAGAATTTAATAGATGCAGCGATAGCATTACATAGACGAGAGGTTTAAAAATTTCTCAGAGGTGCCTCTCAAATGGTTCAGCTGTTTAGATTTCAAGCAGTTTGATCTGCCGAGAGACCAACTAGCGGTGTTTGGGACCTGAACTGGCAAACCTGGTTGAATACTTTGATTTTTTCACGGAAGAGCAGCAGGAACATATAAAGTCTGAGTATGCTGCATTTAAAATGCTGCTTAAATCTTCAGCTGACAAGCCCTATTTGCAGGTCTATGCAAAATTACTAAAAGAAAAACCACCACAGATTGGGCACATTATTCTTGACTTAGTCGAAATACTAATAACTATGAGTGTCTCAACTGCTAAGTGTGAAAGAGTTTTTCTATTCAGAACCTTATCAAAACAAAAATACGGACACGGCTTTCTGATGACACACTACAGTCTCTCCTGCAGATAGCGGTAGAAGGTCCTGAACTGCATGAATTTAATCCTGATCCTGCAATTAACCACTGGCTGCTCTGTGGTCCAGGAACTAGACATGTTCATGGGCATGCTGCTGTTACTGCTGCTACATCTACTGCTGGTGGTGCCGCTGCTGCTTACATTTCTTCTCCTGATGAGTGATGATGATCCGATGCAAGTACTCCTAGTAGTGCTCCGTCATCATCTTCCTGTCCTCCCAATCTCTAGTCAGTCTACCCCTTGATGACAGTCATGCTATATTCACAGAATGGCTTGTTGATTGATGGCCTTGGCTTCATTTCACTAATTCTTAAACAATTATCCAATCTCTTCTGAAACAGACTTCAGCCTGCACACATGGTTAGTTAGGGTCACCACCAGATGTCCTCTTTTACGAGCACATGTCCTCTTTTCCAGCTGCCAAATATTCTTCATGTACCTTCAATTCAATATCCTGTTGTATTATTATTATTATTTTTATAATTTTTTACTCTCAGTCTCTTCTCCTACCTAGGAGGACCTCCCCTTGTATATGAGCTGTGAAGGAAGTGGAGACTTTAAACCTGTTTACTCGGGGTCTGGCACCTGAGCTCATCGGGGAACTAGGTGTCCTCTTTTTGGCATCCCAAAATCTGGTACGGGGTACGGTACCCCTACACACGGTACACCGGTCCCACCCTGGACCTGCCGTATTAACATTCAGAAAAGAAAGGAATTGGATGGAGAGTCACTCAATATTGTTTTTCCCGATTTACACAGTTCTTCTACATCTACATCCATCCTAATACAACAGTACAACCCCAGACACACCATGTCATTTATTTCTACATAAGTTTGGTTAAAATTTTCATATAAGCATACTGGACTACCACTTGGAACTCTGGGACTACCATTTTTTACCAGACCAGTTGTCCGGGACTAGCATGCCATTTTGAAATTTGTCGATCCCTGGTTTTTAATGGAGACAAGTCCCCAGAGGCTTTGATTTGTTGCAATCTATTAGTGAGATAGCAAGTGAACCATTTTAAAGCAGTGCTATCCAAACCAAGTTTACTCAAGGCATTTAACAGCAGGCTATGGTCCATGGTATCAAAGGCCTTGCTAAGGTCTAAGAAGAGTGCAAACACATGTTTTTTGAATCTAGGGCAATATGACAGTCCGTAGACACTTTAGCAAGGGCAGATACTGCACTACGTTTGGATCTAAAACCTGACTGGGCTCGGTTTAGGAGACTGTGTGATTCCAGGTGCTCCCTAATTTGGGAATTGACAATGTTTTCCAGAAGCTTTGAGAGGATAGGGAGAATGGAGATTGGGTGGTAATTGTTTATGTCGCTAGGGTGACCTGACTCAAAAAGGGGACTGATGTGCGCAATTTTCCATAAAGAGGGTATCACATCTTGTTCCAAAGAGGTATTGAATAGATGGACAATGGGAGTGGTCAGGTAAAAATAGCCGGTTTTCAGAAAGAAAGGTACAATGTGGTCAGCACCAGCACTCTTTTTAGTATCCAAGGACAGTAAGAGATCCTACACTTGTTTAAAGGACACAGGGCGAAAACTGAAGGAGGAGGAACAGTTCTGTTTGGAATCAGCACTGTGGCTTGGGCCATCACTTGCATCCCCGCACTGGCTCAGCTTACTGACAGGGGAATCGTCAAATGCAAGTCCTGCTGTAGCAAAAGTTGTTCTAGGATATCAGCTCTATCAGTATAAGTAGTACCTCTGGAAACTAATTTGTCTGGAAGGGGGAGCTGCAGGAGCATAGCCCTCAACCTCTTTGAGGACGTTCCAAAATTTGGCAGCACTATTTTTGTTTTGTTCAAGGGCTGTTTGGAAATAGTGTGCTTTATCTGACCTGACTAATTTGGTGCAGGCGTTTCTAGTCACACGAAAGGCTAGGCCAATCAGTGTCTAGCTTTGATTTCCTGGCCCTTTTCCACAGGATGTCTCTGTCTCTAAATACTTTATTTAGGGAAGGAGAAACCCAGCAGGGGATCTTTTCTTAGTCTTGATCAGCCTAAAAGGGGCGTGTTTGTCTATCAGCAGTATGTCTGTATGTTTTTGTTATCCGGGGCTGTTACCGGAGTATTGCTGCTACTATTTATATCCATACATCTCTTTTTTTTTTCTTCCCTAAACATGGTGCAAAAAGAATGTATTTAGGATAGCCACCATGTCCTTCTCACTCACAACCTCTCCAGCTATCAAAACAAGACCTAAAGCCAGCCCTTCGGTGCAGCGGTTGGATTTCCGCTTGCGATGCCAGTAACCCGGGTTCGGGAGCGGACTCGGGTCGCTGGAGGGCCGGCCGGGGAAGAAGGCTTGAGCGTCCTACAACTGCTCGCCTTCTCCATGGGGAAGGGAGGAGGCCAAGGCCCACAGTTTGCCTGACCCCGAGCAGAGGTTTGGGGTACGGCAAGTCCTGTTACTAGGAGGGGCCGGCCGAGACACGTGGTGGATGTCAGCGCATAGCGCCTTGACGTCAAGGATGCACACCACATGAGGGGGAAAGAGGAGGAAACACCAGTGCCGGTCTCCTAGGTGACGGTGACCCAGCAGAGACCCTGATTGCCCGCACCTGCCTGACGTCCCCGGTAGATCCGACACCTGCAAGATTCTCGGGGTGATGCTGCCCCACCCCGTACCCACCTGAGGAGTACAGCCACGGCTCGATGGGAACCCGAGGGGCAGAATCGTGGAGAAGACTGCCATCTGTGTCTCCTGAAGGAGTGGGGACTTGCACCGAGGAAGGAGGTACAAACAAAAATTAAAAAAAAAAAAAAAAAGAGACCTAGTTGTGTTTTGTTTAAGAATTTATGTGATTGCAGAAAGTCTTATAGTTGTCTTTAACCCTAGTTGCCAGATTTAGTTCATTTTCCCCTGTTCTCTTCCTAATCTTCCTTATACGTGCTCTAGCAGTTTGGCTATATACTTCCCATAACTGATCTGTATTACTTGTATGGGCTCTCCCATAGGCCTTCTTTCTTCGTTTCAACTTCCTTTACTAGATAGAAATTTTCCCTGCTTTATTGTACTTGTTTGTTTTGGGGACAAACTGTATAACCAGCTCAGTTATTGTATTCATTATCTGTTTTCACTTCTCATTGAATCATAAAAACACTACATAGAAACAGAGAATCTGTCAGCAGATAAGTACCACTTGGCCCACCCAGTCTGCCCATTTTTCTCTACCAACAGTATCACCATAGACCCTATTCGATTGCCGACTCTTTTTTCCTCCCCTCATTTCTTTGCACTGAGAGCCACTTATATACATAGCCCATGCATTCTTAAACCCCATTACTGTTTTTGCCCCCACCACCTTGGTTGGTAGGCTAATCCATAAACCACTACCCTTCCTGTGAAGTCCTTCCTCACATCTCTCCTGAATCTACCCCACCTCTAGCTTCACAGCACATCTCCTTGTTCTCGCACATCTTTTTTCTGAAAAACATTTCCTTTCTGTACCTTATTTACGCCCATTAGGTATTTAAAGGTTTCCATCATACTCTCCATTCTCTCTTCCAGGGTGTACATATTGAGTTCCCTCAGTCTCTCCCCTCGTAGGGCTTGTGATGCAGACCCCGCACCATTTCAGTTGCTCGCCTCTGGATCGCCTCCACTCTGTCTATATCCTTCCATAGATGTGGCCTCCAGAGCTATACACAGTATTCTGAGTGAGGTTATGAGTGATCTATACAGAGGCAATACCACCTCCCTCCTTCTGCTTGTGATACCTCTCCCTATGCAGCCCAGCATCCCACTAGCCCTACCTACTGGCTTGTTGCACTGTCTAGGCACCTTTAGGTGATCAGAGATTATTACCCCAAGGTCTCTCTCCTGCTTGGTTGTCATCAATAACACTCCACCCATTCTGTACTCTGCCTCTGGGTTTCTGTGCCCTAAATATATTATTTTGCACTTTTTGCATTAAAATCCAGCTGCCATACTCATGACCACTCCTCAGGTTTTTTCAGGTCTCTGCTCATCCCATGCACCCAGGGTATCCACCCCATTGCAGATTTTGGTGTCATTCGCAAATAAGCAAACCTTCCCCTCATGATCATCTGCAATGTCACTTATAAAGATACTAAAGAGGACCGGTCCCAGCATCGATCCCTGAGGTACCCCACTGGTCACCCACCCATCCTCGTAGTGAACCCTATTTACTGCCACTTTCTGATGCCTACCCCCTAACCAATTTCTTACCCAGTTTACCACCTTTTGATACACTCCTAGGCTACTCAGCTTGCTTAATAATCTGTATGGAACCAGGTCAAATGCCTTACTGAAGTCTGGGTAGGCCACATCCATCCCTCCACCCTGATCTAATTCCTTGGTCACCCAATCAAAGAAATCTATCAGATTTTTCTGACATGGCGCTACCCCCCATGAATCCATGTTGCCTTGGTTTGTAACCCACTGGATTCAAGACATTCCACTATCATATCTTTCATCAGTGATTCTATTAACCTTCCCACCACCAATGTCAGGCTGACTGGTCTATAATTGCCAGCCTGCTACCACTTTTGTGAAGTGGGATTACATCCGCCCTCCCCCTGTTGCAGCCTCAAGATCTTCCTCCCATTTCCAGTCTCTTAAAGCCTTTTTCATAGCAGCAAAGTTAGCTTTGTTAAAGCACATAATTTCAGTGTTTCCTGAGACCCTACTATTTATATATCTCTAATGTTGCATGTCTCCGTGTTATAGTCGCTACCACCAAAAGGTTCTATGATTTTACACGGTCTTATCCCTTCATCTAGGTTGCTGGGCACTATATCAGAAAGAAATTCTCTCCCCTAGTTCCCTGCTTTACATGTTTGCTCTAAACTTTGTGCAAGAACTGAATATAGGAATTCCACTCCAAAGGCTGTTTTACCTCTCTGTTGTCCAGTTTAACCCTGGCACATTAAAATCGCCCATCATGACTATAAAGTCCCAATTTTCTAGTAAATTCTAAGATCTCCATAGTTTGCTCCATGGTTTGTGCAGGTGCTCCGTGTACTGATCTTTCTTTTCCAAGCTTAGGTGTAATTTTGATATAGATATGGTCCAAGTTTGACTCCACATTGTTTCACAATTCCATTGCCTCAGATGGCTTTTTAATATAAAAGGCCGCCCCTCCACCTCTTTTATCTGTCCTGTTCTTACAGACTGTAGCCCTACATCTTATCTGTATACCCCATGTCTCACTTTCTTACCACCATGTCTCCAAAATACCACAAATATTGTATTCCCTCCTTGTGTAAAATGTATTCAACCTCATCTTTTTTATTTTCCAGACTTCTTGCATTCAGAAGCAGCACTTTCAGTTCCCTGTCCATATTTATATATCTCTGTTTCCTTTATTTGCTGACTGTCCTACTTCTCCAATATTTTCAGCTCCACCCAAATAATGCTAAATTACCGCACGCCCCAGGTGGATTCTGAGGCACAGTGAGGAGAACAGTTCAACCACCAGTGAAGTGCAGTAACCAACAGCATTATCTCACTCAGTGGAGTGCACCACTGCATAAAATAATCCTAAAAGTAAAATAACAAGGAAAAAGGAAAGCAAAGTCTGTTCTATAATGTGGAATTATACAATGGCAAGAAAAAATCCTGGACTCTGATTGGTCAGTCTTGGGCTGGACCCGTGATGTTAATCAGTACAACATCACGGGTGCAGTCTCAGCCTCACTGTGAACCTGCAGATGATTTTTTGTATGATGAGCCTGATGAGCTTTTGGATGATGAGCTTTTTTTTTGCATCTCCTCTTAAGAAACAAAAATATTTTTCCACACTAATAAAAACATTCTTTAAAATTATTTTTTTACTTTATATATAACAATGAGCCATTGTATAATAGCAATAATGCCCTCCAGGGTGTGTGTCGTTTGGGATAACGTCACGCCTCAGTTGTTGGACGCACGAGGCCGCCCAACCACCTGAGGCGTGATGTTATCCCAGCACGACACACATCCTGTCGGGCATTATTGCTTAATTAATGTTTAGTTATGTGACCAACTTTAACAAGTCATATTTCCTGGGCAGGCATTTTAACTGAACACAATTTTTCTAAACAAGTTGCATAGACCCAATGCCTACCAATGAAGTGATCATTTCAGCTGCTGCTGGGGAGGAGTGATTTAAAATGTCATAATAGGGAAAGGGAAAGGGGAAGGGGAAATTGTTTAACCAGGAAAGGCACACTAAGCCGAAGCTTGTTTCCAGGTGTGACCTGGGAGCACAAGGAAGTTAAATGACTTGCTCAGGGTCACACAGTATGCAAGTGGGGGCAGTGGGATTCAAACCCAGGTCTCCAGGTTTGCAGCTCAGCGCCCTTAACCATTACACTATACTGCCTCCTATATGATAGCCAGCACTGCAGATCCCACCATTTGAGCATGCAAATCCGCGCTCATCAAACATTCTGCAACCAAGGCAGTTGATACCATTCAAACCTGCATTTGCTGGAGAATTTCACACAAACTTTATTTACTTATTATTTATTTATTTTATACCAACTGTCTTTTGAATCTGCACCCAGCAGGATCTGACCCAAAACCTTAAACGGTTCAGCCTCATATGTGTCAGTGCTTCCAATGTTGCTGCAGTTTTTTCCTCTACTGTCCTTCATATTCAGAAATCAGAGTTTCAAAAATATAAAAAAACAAGTACAGAAAAAAATGGGGTTTTCCTCAGGTAACTAGACCGGCTGTCAGGTTTGGGAGGTGTGGTAACCCTGCAACTAAAATCTGATAACCGCAGTGACATGCAATACTTCAAAATGTATTCTGCAAAAAAAAAAAACTGTTTCATTCAGTACAGTCGTGATAAAATCTTTCTAAGCATTTTCACAAATCTGTAAAGTGCACTTAGATTAAAGGCTGTTTCAGATATGTGTTTTCATGCAAATGGTTGCGGCGGCGGGGGGGAAGACAGATAGGCTACCATATATAAACAGCTGAGCAATCTTCTCAGACTGGCTGGTTAGTGGGAATTTTGTCTTGTCTTTCTGATACGAAAGACATTAGGTTATTTACCAGAAGTGTCATGCCCTGTAAATAAAACGTCATGCTCCTGACTGGTTAACCACACCCCTACACACACACACGCACGCACACAGGCACACATGCTCTCAAGCAACTGAACCAAGCCAAGCTGAGTAATCATAATTAGGTCAACACATGAGCTCACAGCATCACAGGCTTCAGACGTACATGCCTACAGTCATGTTCTACACTGTATCGTTAACCCTTTCTATCATAGGTGTTGATGACAGGGAGGCTGAGGGGCTGAAGCCCCCGGAAGTTAAAGTGGGGGCTCTGCCCCACCCCACCCCTGGCTGGATGGAATTTTTTTTTTTTGCCAGGCAGTGGACACTGGGCAGAGCAGCAAAACAGATATTTTTTTCCAGTCTGGAGGCTGAAGGTGGAGCACGCCAGTATGGCGTGGGGGAATTGGGTCACACTCTTTCACTGCCATGCATGCAGGCTGCACAGCGTTATTTCATCTGGGACATACATCTTCACTTCATTGGTGGAGCCACTGGTTGGGAGGAGACAAAGTCATTTGCACAGCTGCCACCCGCCTGCAATGTCATCGAGAGACTCAGACAGACAGTTTGTGTTCATGCATGTGTAGCACGAGCACACCAGCAGCCAGTTAGCATAGCAGTATCATTTGGGTGCCAAGGCGCCTCCACCATTTGTTTGCTGCTTGGTCTCAGCTCAAGTTGCGCTGCGGTCCATGGACCGGTAGTCGGTAGAGGAGCAGGAGCCAGGAGGACGGTAGCGATGAGCACGAGTGACTCCGAGAGAGAGAGAGATAGCGACATCAGGAAGGAGTTGATAGGATGATGGGGTGAGTGGAACGGAGGACACCGGCAGAGAAGACTGGACTATAGGACTAGTGGACTACTGTCATGTCAGCAGGCAGTAAGGAGTGAGGCCTGGTCCCTGGTGAGCATTCTAAACTACTCATTCAGATGAAAGTTATTTCAGGCCAATTTGTTTTGGGGCTAGAGTAACATACGTCAACCGTACAAATCTCTACTAGAGGAACATCTTTGGCAGCTGCTACAGAAACTGCTATTCCTTCTGTGGAATAAGGTCTTATCCCCATCTCCAGAGGTGGCTCTTTACCCACTTTTTCATTACATAAAGAAATCCAAGAGATATTGTCACCTCCCCATAGGTCACGAACAGCTGGGTAAAGTTGCTCCTCTGTTCTCAGTAACTCAAGACTTTTTTTAAATCTAATGTATGAAACGTCACCATCATTTGCACATGGCTCATTCATACCAGGAATGGGAAGGGATGCTACGTCAGGTCTCCTCAGCACCAATTTACGAGCCTTTCCCCTATGTACAAGACAGCAAAAGATATAGTAATATGCCCATTTAGCTATTGTGGGGTCTACCACTGGGGCTCGGGGGGAAGTTATGAAAAAGGTGCTCTTTAAACACTGTCAACACTTGGTCTGAAAGGTTAACGGTTGTAAATTTAAACAGGTTGTTAAGCAAAGTGATGCCAAGTCTGAGTGAAATACTTCACTTTTGCTGAACAGCATTACAAGTTCCTGTCGCAGTGGAAGGACTGATGATTCCTTCCCAGACTGGTTCAAGAAAAAGGAGCACCATCACTGCCTTGGCCAGTCAGGGCTATCAGAATCATATTTACCTTTCCACTCCTCATTTTCAACAGTGAAGTTGCCCTGTTTTCACAAAACTCCAGTAGTGAGTGGTTGTGGTGAGAGTCACAGATACAGGCCAAACAGAACTGAGACCGATCCCCCTTGCCCCATTAATCCTATCCACCCGCCCAGAGTCCATCCCTGCCCAATGCCCATGTTTTAAAAAGAATTATAATCCTATTCTAATTCTGATTGTTTTTTTTGGAAGGTGAGGCAGGGTGTACAAAGTATAAGGTCCAATTAAGTTGTATTTGTGGGCTCGCATTTTAGCTGGAACTATTAGCATGCTGTGGTGAACAAGAGTTGCCGGCAGATCCCATACACCATGTAATGAAATACTGATGGAAAGCACCACAGAAGAACTTCTTTCCTGCAGGGCACTGTATTCTGATACATTTTACTTACTCCTTAATTTAAAGGGAGATAAGGGTGGTCCCGACTACCCTGTTTCAGCTTTTTTTGGCCAGCCCAAGTCATCAGCTCGTTGTTTTTCTTATAACATCATTAATCATAGTGTGAAACCCCAACCCAGCTTGATCTGCAGGTAGAAGGTGCTGTCTGAGAAGTTATTGCAGAAAATGCTTAAAATAACAAAATACATAAGGGGAACTTTAAAGGTAGAATAATGGGGCCTTATATGGGGCATAATTAAAAATGTAATGATGTATAGGAGTCAGGAAAAACACTTTTAAGTGGGAAGAATAAATAAAATACTGGCACCTTACAGGGGCTGCTAGCATCTGATGAAGTATATATATATATATATATATTTTTTTAAATAATGTGAAACAGGTTGGTGGATGCCAACGAGTTGCTGAGGATTTTACAGCAGGGATTTATTTAACTCTAAAAATTGATTAGCGTTTTGCTCATAAAAGTGCTAAATCTTTGTAAAAATGCATAGCTCTTGTCTCACTGTGTTTAACAAACACAACACTTCTAGAAAATCTATATAAATACTTTCTGTACAGTTAGCATAGTCCCAAGAAAAAAACTGCTAATCAATTATTTAAAACCCTGCTACAGGAGCTAAGCTACTCTTCCTGCTGTGTTGCACAATTTTTCACTGGGTATTTCAATAAAGATAGAGTAGTATTTTCTCAAGTGCTTTAATGTTTTTTACTTGTCGATAAGCAAGTACCACTTCTTTTGTTTTCCATACTTTGTGGACTCTTACCCTCTTAGTTCTGCCCCTCTCTCAAAAAAGTCACTGCAGAGTAAGGAACCGGTTTACTGTGCTATCTCTTCAGTATAACCCTCAAAAATGCACCACAAAACACCAAAAACTCTAGAGCTTCTGGGGGCTAACCCCAGCCATTAGTTGAGCCCCCCACCGGGAAAAATAAAAGTCGACTCCTATGCTTTCTATAGTAAACATCAAGGCACAGCCCATCAAAGGTGATTTGCATCCCTCCACAACCACCAACCTGATACACTGCAAGACCTTAAGAAAGTAACATGACCTGTCTGCTTCAGTTGTCTCAGCTTTGGAACTTGGTATAACCAGGACTCCACTGAAAACAAGATTCAGCATCTTCATTGAGCTGTTCTGGGTAAATAACTGTAAACTTAATTCTTTTTTTTTTTAGGATTTCACAACAATTAAGGTCTTCAGCCAGCAGTACAAAATCCATTTATGACAGTGTAACAAAGATGAAAATCGACTGGAGATCAGGTGTGTTAATACAGTACATATGGTAGGTTGCTCAGCTGTGGAAATATTCTACTGTATTACTGCAGCAGGAGGCTGCGATTAGCTTCCTGTGACATCAAAAGAAGCCACAACTGCCAAAAAGTTCTTTTTTTTTTTTATAATGTTGACATTGTTTTCAGGTCACGTCGCATCCACAATCCACAGTTTGCCACTTTGTTACCCCCTTAGCATCTGAAAGTGTCTCAGTTATTATACGCCCTGCATACTGGTCATAACAAAATCTTCCAATCAGCTTCCCTATGTGCAGTCTCATCAGCCAGCTATGCCGAAGACCAGATTGGAGAGGAGGTATACAGCATACAGCTGGCCCAGATTAGCCATCCAGTGCCTACTACTATAAACAGACCTATTCTGCACCCCCCATTTTCTCCTGCAGAAGCACATTTCACTGTAATGCCTGTAATACACTGCACAGGCTACAAGAGTCCATGCATGAAACCAGAAGACCTCTGAATCCATACATCTCAATGGGGCACCGAGACATGATGTACTCTCCATGGTCCCGATCCCTATGGTCTTGCTTAGGAGACAGTGTGGGTTGCTAACAGCTTTTATCTAAAGCTTCTAAAAGCCCATATAAAATGGGCTTAAAAATCAAAGAAATTTAACTGGGTAAAACAAGTCAGGTGACTGTGCATTATTACAGCATAATGCAGTCATCCTGGTTCCAAATCTGACCAGATTTGTCAGTAGCCATATCACACAATGAGCAAATCAATCCTCCTACAACCAAAGCTGACCTTCCATCATAACCATGGCTACTACCTTTACTTACTAAAAAACCTTCATCTAGGCCCTAAATTCAAAAAACTACCTAAAAAAACAAAAGGTGTACATATCCGTATAGCCACCATTGACCATTCAACCAATGCTATTATTGCAAGTTCGGCCAAAATAATTACGCACCAGCCTCTCTTGCAAGCAGGCATACATAGGGTTGCCCACTGACTGGGAATACAGGTTGTGGTTAGTGGAGCAGATGGCGCATTATTCCTCTGACTTAATTTATGCACTGTGTATGTGCATAAGTAGTTTCTAGTAAGGTGTACAGCACTATTATCAAAATATGGTGGCAATGCAATAAAGGATAGTGGTAAATTACAATTTGGGAGGATTTTATATAAACCAATTTGGGTGATGACAAAAAAAATATAGGGTTGTGGTCAAATATACAGAGAGGTGGTAGAAAAATAAAGGGTGGCGGCCCACCACACTTAAACAATGAATGGGGAACACTGATACATGTATTGCATGGCAAACAGAGTGGGCAAGGCATTTGACAGACATGGGGTTGAGGCAGAACACAGTTGTAGCATGGACGGGCTACTGGTGGACAGATATGACAATCAAGTGTTCGGGGCAACACAGTGGTGCCAGGGCTCGGCTCCTGATATCACAATCCATAGTCCAGGGAGGGGGGGGGGCATTTATGACACCAGGGATGGGCTTCCTTGCTGCAATTCTAAGATGGTCTCCTACATCGCAATTCAAAGTCGGGAAGCCAAATGACATTTGCAACTCTGGGGATGGACTCTTAGCCTCCCAGTACTGCTGTGGACAACTGTTGGAGGTACATCAGTGACACCAGAATAGTTTCCCGGTGTGACAGTAAAAAGGAGGGAGTGGGTGTGTTTAGTGCCAGTTGCACACATGGCCATAATTGCTAAAATGTGATTACAGGTGTGTGACACAACCTTATGAAAAACACATGAAAAAATGAACTCTGCAGAGACGCTGGGTTTTTTTGGGGGGGGTTTGTACTTGCCCAGGCTCTCTGCCCCTTCGCTGGGTCTTCATACCCCCCTCCGACTCCCCCACCGGGTCCCCGACATAGTGGGATCCCAGCATCATAGTGCTCGATGCTCTCGGGGTGTTTTGTATTTTTCCCCTATGTGTCCCATCCCCTGAGAGTGCCAGCAAGAAGAAATTGATGTCCAGAATGATGGCATGCAGACTCACGCCATAGTCAAGCACCCAGCAGCACCCTCCCTGACGCTGAAGAACTATGCGCCCTACCGCCCGTGCTTCCACCAGCAGTAGTGCTGTGGGCCCATCTACTGCTTGGTAACCCACCCCACCCTGGAGGAGGAGAACATCCGTTGCGATGCTCAATCCTCCGACCCCCCCCCAGCCGACCCCCCAATGACGCGGGCTCATTCCTGAACCCGGGTCACCGGCGTAGCACAAGGTGCGGCATCTAGCACCTCAACACTCAGCACCACCAGGCTGGCTGATGCTGGTGTTTTTATTTTCATGTTAAGAATTTAACTATTTTAAACAGGTTTGTCTCCTTAACATACAAAAGCACCACATTTGTGACAGAATCAAACAGACTTGAATGCTTCAGGTTTCAAAATGTAACAGTTTTTCCATTTTCAGGGAGCAGAAAGGCATTTTAAAGCTGATACTTTTCAAGTATTTGACCCCCCCTTTAAAACTAGCAAACCAATTTTCTCCACATTTGTTAAGTTTGGAGATCCTACCACAAATGGTGTACAAGCCAATTTGTAAGGTCCTTGATTAAAATATGGCTGTTATAGGCACATCAAAATCAAACTGCAATTTAACATTAAAGTACATACTCACCCCTAACTATAGTGGCACTACTGCATAACTATATACAGAAGAATATATATATTCTGTGAAATTATTACAGATGGTGCTTTACAGGTTTTTCAGTTTTATCTATCATTAGGACAAGCTTTCAGGGCTACTGCATTTGTTGCTGGCTGATTGTTTCTGCTCTTACCTCGTTTCTTTCATCTGTGGTTCTTCTTTTTCGGCAGGGGAAGGGCCCAGTCACCCACCCCCATCCCCAACAAACCCATGCTGCACTCCTTTTATAGGGTAGCACAGTTGTGACATTTATTGTAGCAAAGCAGGAAGGGGTGGATCAGAGGAGTATCCACACAGTGACCTCATTTACAGGGCACAAGTAATTTAACTTGTTATAACAAGTTATACAAAAACAAACAAAACACAAAATAAAACTTTTGCTTTCATTTTCCTCCTTCTAATTACTCTGACCATGTTATAAACCCAGCAACTTACCTGGAACGGATATTATTAACTGCAGGTACTGCGGGACACTTTTCAAAAGGGCATTCATACAGGATTTAGGACACTGTCCTACATGCTGGGCCATTGGAGATCTAAGAGCTCAGCTCCAGGCAGCATGGGCAGAGACTGTGTGCCTCAAATCACATATTCAGGAGGAAATATATTCTAAGAACTGCCCACCATTTCCCCAACATCCAACATAAGCACCTCAACCGCAGAGGGTAGTTGGTCCAGGAGGTAGGCAGGTGGTTAGGAGGGGCAAATCGGGTGCCCCATCACTCGGTGCTCTCCAACATATCACCTCCACAAACCATATAAAAACTACAAACAGGTATCTGCCTCTATCTCCGAAATCAAACAAAGGGGCAGAGGACACTGCAGAGCAGGACACTGCAGCACAGGAGTTAGCACAACAAAACTCGCCCAAAACAAAAAAATCAAAAAGGAAATCCAAAACACTTCTGATCATAGGAGACTCCATGACTCGAGGTGTTGATACCTATCTCCAGCCAGGGGTAATGGTCAGATGTCTCCCATGTACAACAGTGTGGAAAGACACTGACCGCATTGCTAAAATTGTACAGGAAACAGGAGAAAACATTGATGTCCTGGTACACATAGGGACTAACAATCTCACCAGCTGATCAGTTGTGGAGACCAAGGAACACCTGACCAGGCTGGGTAACAAACTATCATCCATTTCATCCAGCATCTCTTTTTCTGAGATCCTGCCAGTCTGGAAGAAGGGGGCAGGTGGATGGAAGGTCAGAGAAAGGGAGATAGGGGAGCTAAACATGTGACTCAAGGGCTGGTGCCTGGAAAAAGGACACAAATGTGTAGGTAAGTGAACAGTTTTGGGAGCGAAAGTTCTTTAAATGCGATGGACTGTATCTGACTAAGGAGGGAGTCAGTGCATTGGGGCAGAAGTTTGACGTCTTTGAAGAATATTTAAACTAGCAAATGGAGAGAGGGGTGCAGCACCCGATACGTTGAATGGGAAGAACACCCCTCCACCCTCAGCTAGTGATCAAACAGGCATTCAGCACGTTTGTAGTTCTTTTGCATCACCAGGTAAGGAAAAAAGTCCAACGCCAGACCTCGCCCAACAACTAACACACCGAAATCTGGCCAATGGAAAATCATGTACACAAATGATCGCAGTCTGGGAAACAAGATCCCAGACCTGCAGGCAATAATGACAGAGGCTAAACTGGACATAGCAGCCATTAGCGAGACATGGTTCACCAGTAACCACACTTGGAAGACTTTGGTACCCAGCTATGTACTGTTCAGAAGAGACCAAGGTGCAAAAAGGGGTGGAGGGGTGGAGTGGCCCTTTATGTCAATGAAAATATCAAAGCTACAGAAATTCAGAATACACATAAGAAGCCAGAACAACTGTGGTTCACCCTGGAAACAGGAAATGGGACAGCCATACAAACTGGGGTTGTCTACAAGCCTCCAGACCAGGGGGAAGACATAGACACATTACTGTTAGAAGATATACAAAACATGACAGCTAAGGGGAGGTTCTGATAATGGGAGACTTCAACATGCCAGATACAGATTGGTTAATACCAGCAGGAACATCTGCCAGAGCTAGACACATAGTGGATTCCCTGCAGGGGGAGGGCCTCAAACAATTGGTACAACAACCCACAAGAGACAGGGCTATCCTAGATCTAGTACTGACTAACAGGGAAAGGATCACATATGTCCAGGTAGAAGGTCACCTGCGGGCCAGTGACCATCACATAGTTTGGTTCAGTTTGGCCACTAGAACTAAATCATCCCATTCCAAGGCAAAAATATGGGACTTCAGAGGAGCTGACTTTAATAAGATGGCCAACAGAGTTAAGCTAGCACTGGCAAGATGAAATACAGGTGAGGGGGTACAGGCAAAGTGGGCAAGTATTAAGGATGCAATACTTGAAGCAACATCCCATTGTGTTAGAGAGAAAAGGAAGTGCAAAAGAAGGAGGAAACTACTTTGGTTCTCAAAAACATTAGCACAAAAGGTCAAAGCCAAAAGACTGGGCTTCAGGAAATATAAGGGAACACAGCGGGATGATCATAGGGAGGCATACCAAACTTTCCTAAGGGAAGCAGGGAAGGCAGTAAGGCAGGCAAAGGCCCAAACCAAGGAAACACTACCATGAACAGTAAAAGAAAGTGACAAGACTTTCTATAGATATGAAAGGAGGAAGTCCAGAGGGGGTATTGCTAAGATCAAAGGGGATAAGGGTGTGTGTGAGGAGGAGGACCGTGTAAAAGCATCTATCCTAAATAGATACTTCTGCTCAGTATTTACTGAGGAGAAGGTAGAGCAGGGCCCACAGCTCAGCACCATGGATACAAGGTGAAGAAGGTGTGCACTAGTCCCTTCACAAAAGAAAGGATCCTACAAGAGCTCGATAAGCTCAGGGTGGACAAGGCAATGGGACCTGTTGGCATACATCCCAGGGTACTAAGGCAGCTAAGAGTGGAACTAGCAGAGCCATTATCAGAACTGTTTAGTGAGTCTCTGAGCACAGGAGAGGTCCCAGAAGACTGGAGAAGGGCTCATGTGATCCCGCTCCACAAGAGTGGTAGCAGGGAGGAGGCGGGGAACTACAGACCAGTCAGTCTTACCTCAGTAGTGGGCAACATTATGGAGGCACTCCTTAAGGAAAGGATAGTGCAACACCTGGAATCCACAGGAGCACAGAATCCAAGACAGCATGGGTTTACAAGAGGAAGGTCCTGTCAAACTAATCTCATAGATTTCTTTGACTGGATAACCAGAGTGGTGGACCAAGGGGGAGCAGCTGATGTCATCTACCTTGACTTCAGCAAAGCTTTCAATACTGTTCCACATAGAAGATTGATTAATAAGCTGGGTAGGCTCGGGGTGGGTCAGAAGTTGGTCAATTGGGTGCCAAACTGGTTGACAGGCTGAAAACAGAGAGTGGTGGAAAACGGTATACAGTCAGAAGAGATGTAAGTCACAAGTGGAGTACCTTAGGGATCTGTCCTGGGCCCAGTCTTCTTCAATATCTTCATCAGTGACATTGCAGATGGACTGGAGGGTAAGATTTGTCTGTTTGCAGATGACACCAAAATATGCAACAGAGTAGATGACCCCTATGGGGTGGGCAGAATGAAAAGAGATCTGGATAAACTGGCAAAATGGTTGGAAGAGTGGCAACTGGGTTTTCGCAAAGAAGTGCAAGATCATGCACATAAGGAAGAGAAACCCTGAATCCACCTATAGGTTGGGAGGGGAGTTGCTGGCAGTCACAAGGGAAGAAAGAGACTTGGGCATCATCATCACAGATGACCTAAAATCATCCAAGCAGACCACTAAAGCAGTAGGTAAAGATAGGGGGATGTTGGGGCGTATTAGTAGGGGTATCACAAGTCATAAGAGGGCGGTAATAATCCCTCTTTACAAGACACTGGTTAGGCCCCATCTGGAGTACTGCATGCAGTACTGGAGACCACACCTTCACAAGTAC
This sequence comes from Neoceratodus forsteri, assembly GCA_016271365.2. Taxonomy (NCBI): domain Eukaryota; kingdom Metazoa; phylum Chordata; order Ceratodontiformes; family Ceratodontidae; genus Neoceratodus; species Neoceratodus forsteri. The sequence goes on along the minus strand of CM057456.1, from coordinate 331,822,940 downwards.
AGTAACCAAATTGAGGCAGTCCAGAGAAGGGCAACCAAAATGGTGCAGGGACTGCATCAGAAAACATATGAGGACAGATTAATGGAACCCAAAATGTATACCCTGGAGCAAAGGAAGGAGAGAGGTGATATGATTGAAACATTCAAACACCTTAAGGGCATTAACAAGGTGAAAGAGTCTAACATGTTTCAATATAAGAAAAATAGCAGGACAAGAGGACACATCATGGAATTAGAGGGAGGCCAATTACAGGGTAATGTGAGGAAGTTCTTTTTCACAGAAAGGGTGGTGGAAGCATGGAATGGCCTACCTCAGGAAGTGGTGGCTATGAAAACAGTGTAGGGCTTCAAACATGCATGGGATAGGCATAAGAGAGCAATACAGATAAGTATGAATAGATAGGCCATTGACAGAGCAAAGGCCGATGGCACATTCATAAGGTAGAAAAAGAAATGGGCAGACTGGATGGGCCTTGCAGTCCTTATCTGCTGTCAACGTCTATGTTTCTATGAGCGAGAGAAGGGGATAGTACCACACAACAATCCACCAATGGAGTATATAATTGTACCATCAGACACCTCCCCTGGTCTGATGGAGGTAGGCTGGGGAGGGAAAGCAAAGCTGGAAGTGGGTCAGGGAGGAGTTTGTGTGAATGGGGTGGGCAGAGTAACAATTCGTAACCAGCACATCTAAGGGCGTATTGGACAAGAACTGTGAAAACTTAGCCACACCACTGAGAGAGAACAGTGGAACGGGATTGGACCAGCATAATGGGGGTGACTGGTCAGTGTCCTGGGGGGGTTGGGGGGACCAGCATGGATAGGGAGGAGGGAAGGCATGAACCAAAAGGGTGTTGGGTCAACCATACAAATTATTAGTTTAAAAGGCAGGAAATAGCCTGCAGGACTGGGTAATGCTACAGAAGGATCATGGAGGAAGTCTGCAGTAGAGTGTGGGGTTGACGGGTGGGTCCTGAGGCCCTCCAGAAAGAATTAAAAGGTTATGTTCATGTTGTTTAATTGGAGGAAGGCTGTTCATGGGGGGAGGGGGGGTGATTGTTCACAGAGGTTATAGACCTAAGAGTTTAAAGCAAAGTTGGAGTTAACAAAATAGGAGTTCACTACAAGTTAATTACGAAGTTAGAGGGCTAAGTTTAGCCACCTATATGTGTTGGATGACGGGGTCCCATACTGCTTCACAAAGAAGGGTTGAAGCGGACCAGAAAGAAGACCGGAGGAAGAGGTGGAAGAAGAAGTATACCGGGAGCAACCTGCGTTCACTTACAACTCAGAGCCAGTGGGGATGCTAGGGTGAGTGACGGAGGAGAGAAGAGACAAATGACCCTCACTCATCTTGGACCCAGTGAGCACTGTTGCACCACAGGGTATACACACGGCTGTTATTGTTTGAATATTAGTACCTTAGTGGGTGTTTAGTTTCAATCCACATACTGTGAAATAAAGTTAAATGTGTTTAAATGAAGTGATGAATGCAATGTATTTTGTGGTAAAATGTGTGGAAGGGGGAAGGAATGGATACTGGATGATAAAGAAACCAAGGGAGGGAATGAAAAGAAACCAAGTGCTACGCACTGACCTGAAACTGATTAAAACCAGGAAAAGAAAATATATAAAAGAATATGGCAGGAGAAAGTAAGTATACTACTCGGAATATTAAAAGGGCCCAGACAGCGCCTAAAAGATACCAGGTGCTGCAGCATCTGAAACACTTGGGAGTGGGAATAGCTTTTCTGCAAGAGACTCATTTGCCAGAACCAAGAATTAACTTATTTAGGAGGCAAGGCAATTTTATTTTTAAGGTGCCCAATCCCAGAGGCTCTGGGAGCCGTACACAATAAAAACAGAATACAAAATTCAGAAATGGCATCTGTGCAAGAGCAGTAAAGAAATCTTTAAAACAACATTCTTAAAAGCGTTAATATAAAAAAATACCAGAGGAAAAGGTAGGGTGGTGATAGCTTAGTCCCCAAAAGCCTGGCAGAAGAAATGGGCCTTAAGCCTCTGTTTAAAGACACCAACGAAGGGGGCCTCCCAGACTGCAGCTAGAAGCATGTTCCACCGGGTTGGCCAAGAGACACTAAATGCTCGATCACCAGAAGTCTTGAGATGAACCCTGGGAACATCTAGGAGGCCCCTTGAAACAGAGCGGAGAGAGCGGGCAGAGGTCACAGGCGACAGGAGCCCAGACAGGTAGCCAGTACCCAGCCTGTATAGGGCCTTATAAGTGAGCAAGCCCACCTTGAAAAGGACCCTCCACCTGACTGACAGCCGGTGCAGGACACGCAGAACTGGAGTCACATGGCACAACTGAGATAGTCCTGCCAGTAACCAGGCTGCCGCATTCTGTACCAGCTGCAGCCTGCAGAGGGTTCCTCCCGTAACCCTGAGGTAAAGAGCATTACCATAGTCAAGTTTGGAGGTCACAAAGGCATACACTAAGGTTGTCAGATCTTCAGGCAGAATGAGGGGGTTGATCCTGGAGATGTTCTGTAAGTGATAAAAAACACTCTTCACAACAGACGACACTTGATCTTCAAAGGTCAGTCTGCTGTCCAGGATCACACCTAGATTTTGCACCTTCAGAAAAGCCACCAATGGAGCAGATCCTAAGAAAAGACCGGTGTCTGCTCCAGGTAGCAACTCATCATGCCCGCCACCCGGCTCAACCACCAGCACCTCTGTCTTGTCCAGGTTGAGTTGTAGCCAGCTGGAAGCCATCCAGTAATTGATTTTAGCCAGACAGGTGTTAAGCACATCAACCGCACCGGATGTCCCAGGGGCAAATGACAAATACAGCTGGGTGTCATCTGCATAGCAGTGAAACTCCACACTGTACTGTTGAATGATCTCACCCAGAGGCAGCATATACACCACGAATAGCATCGGCAACAAAATTGAGCCCTGTGGAACTCCACGGGACAGAGGCATTGGAGAGCAGGAGAAATTCCCCATCACTACCCGCTGCACCCTGTTTGCTAGATAGGACTCAAACCATTTGATGATAACATCGGCGAGTCCACCGAATCCACAGAGCCGATCGAGAAGCACAATGTGGTAGATGGTGTCGAAAGCTGAAGAGAGATCGAGAAGCACAAGAACTCACCTGTCTCCTCTGTCTCTAGCTCTGAGTAAGTCATTATGCACCCTGACTAGTGCAGTTTATGTGCTATGTCTATCCCGGAAACCAAACTGAAATGGCTCATTGATGTCGAAGGACACAAGCTGATCCTTCAGCTGCTGTGCTACCAGTTTCTCAACAACCTTGCTCAAAAAGGGCAGGTTGGAGATAGGACGGTAATTCACTAGGATGTCTGGGTAGAGGGAAGGTTTCTTTAGGAGGGGTCTCACCAGCTCCTCTTTCAGTGGAGCCGGGAACACCCCTCCACCATCAAACACCTTGCTAGCCCAGAGAACATTGGGCCAACAGCCTCGGCGCATCCCATCAAGAAATGCATCAGGGCTGGGTCCAGTTTACAAGATGCATGCTTCAGCTCTAAGATCACCTGCGTCACCCAAGACACCTCCACTAGCCTAAACTCACAGGTAGGCAGAGTTCCTCTGCTCCCAGCAGACCAGCAACTGCGAGACAAAAACCTACCTGATAGAATCCCCGACTGGATAGCCAACAACCTGTCAGAGAAGAACAGAGCAAACTCCTCACACAAGGTTGATGAAAATGCTTTTTTCGGCTGAAGACAGGCTGGATGAAGAAGCCTGTCCACAGGCCAAAAAAGCTGAGCAAATCTGTTCCTTCCTGTCGCAATCTCCCTGGACAGGAACTCTGCCTTCTTACGAGAGAGTACCTCCTGGTACTCATGATAGTGGGTGCGCAGGACCAGTTTGTCAGCATCTAGCGGGACTTCCACCAGCAATGTTCCAACTTCCGACCCTTGTTCTTCAACACCTTGAGATCCCCGTCAAACCATGGGGATCTCAAGTGAGAAGATTTGGGTCGTATACAAACTGGAGTTATGGCATCCAGAGCTTCAGACACCACCTTATTATAGATGACCACTGCCTCTCCAGTGCCAATCACACAAGCCGCCTCAACCCTAGATAGGTCAGCTACCGACAAAAGTCCTTCTGGGTTTAACCCCCTTAAAGGGCGATAGCTAACCATCTCTACAGGGACAGGACTATCAGGGGGGCCCCAAAAGTGAACTCCAAAAGACCGAATCAATCCTGAGGTTATCAACCCCAACACCCAGCTGGAACACCAGATCGAGTGTGTGACCATGCTGGTCGGTCACAGAGGCAACTGCTTGTGTCAAGCCTAGTGAGGACATTAACTAGAAGAGGTCATAACCAAAACGTGAGGATTCGTCGTCGACCCAGGTGTTGAAGTCCCCCAGGATTAAACATCTGGGGGACTCCAACACCTGGTCGACAACGAAGTCCACTACCTCCTGCAGGAATTCTCCCCCCCACCCAAGGTAAATGAGGAGAATCCTGCAGACTGCACCCAGACCCCCATGAACGGCAACACACTCAAAAGACCAGGTGTTACCAACTGAATGCACAGTGAAGCTCAGGTTGGTTCTAAAAACAATGACCACACCCCCGCCCCTGCGATCCTTCCTCGGGCACTGCACCATGGAATACCCAGTGGGGACAGCAGCCGCTAGGTCTGGGCCAGCATCGTCACCCAACCAAGTTTCCGGAATGCAAGCCAGATCAACACAGGAAATCAAGTCCACAAAAAAATAGCAGTCTTGATCCTAATCGATCTGGCATTGCAGAGCACTGCCCAAAGAGGATTAGGGAAGGTGGACGGTCCTATAGCTACCTGCCCACTCGGTCCAGTGGGATCCCTGGTTACAGGAACCAAACACGTCAGGCATCTCCCTTGGCCCTGTTTAAACCTAGTGCGTCTCCTGGACCTTACAACCTCAATGCCCCTCACCACCTCACCCTCCGCTGCTTTCCGCCAGCAATAACTTAACTGCCACGTGGTTATTCCACCCCTCTCTACAGCATATAGCTGCAGACAGAGGAACAGGGAGGTCAGATATGGGGCGGAGACAATGGGTGGGACAAGTGTATAGGACCGGGAAGGACACGGACAAGAAGGATGTACTGATTTTAATTGCCAAAAATATTAAATTTGTAGTAAAGAAGGAGATCAAAGATCCAGAGGGCAGGTTTGTCTTCCTGCAGGGATTATTATATAACACAAGGGTAGTATTGGGTAGTGTATACAGACCCAACGCTGACTCCCCACAATTCTTCGCAACACTCTTGAATACAGTGGCCCAGCTGATGGGCCCTCCAATGCTCATTGGAGGTGACTGGAACCTAACAATATCCACAGATATAGACAGATCAGGCAGCACAAGAATGGGCCTTAGTCCAGCACAGAGAGGAATTAGGGATCTTTAGGGGTGGGCAGATCTCTAATTTTGCTCAGATTTCGGATCCGGATATATGTATCACTGTATCCGACCGGATCCAGATATTTATCGGGTTGGATACAGCAATCGTGGAGCTATCACTACAGCCTTCAAATTCAAAGCCCCACATCCCACGCAGCCCCAAACAATCATACAAAAATTATACGATCTATTAATGTACAGAATGGAGTTTTTATTTTTAAAAAGTTGTTACAAAATAAAAATAGAATATTGCACTCGCTGAGCTGTATGAGCTTTTTCTCTCTAAAAATAATGTTCTTACTTTCTGGCCTCTCTCTCTCCTCGAACACTAACAGGTCAGTTGGAATGAATGAATCTAGCAGCTTTGTCTCTCTGTGGCACCGCTGTCAGTGACCTGCTTCACCCGTACCGTTTCTCTTCCAGACGGTCGGTGAAGTTTCCACTTCTGCCAGCTTTTCTACTTCTGGAGGGAACGAATGCACTGATCACAATGCTCATTCTCTGTTTCTCCCCCCCCCCCCAACCTACTGGTGAGTGAATTCTGGACTTCTTTCGCTACCCAAACATGCCAAGACATTCTGTGGGCAGCACCTGTGGAGCACCCTGACACTCTCTGTTTTGCGAGCACCACCTCTGGAGCACACTGACACAAGACAGCACAAAACTGTTATGAGGATGGCACGGCAAAGAGATGTACTGAGGACGGGACAGCACTCTCTGCCTATTGCTAATACTATCGCTCCCTCGCTTTCAGCATTACTACACCTCTCCTTCTCAGCTGATATGGTCCCAAGCTCCTATAGCTAATCCGACTAATGACTGTTAAAATATCCAATCAGAATGGTTCTGCTCAAAAAGGTCAATATCTGATCGGATCGTTTTATCGGATGGATATCCACCCATCCCTATTACAGACTAGCTGGGGTTACACGATATCTGGAGGGTGTTGCACCCCCAAGGGTGAAAATTCACATTTAAGTCAACAGCACATGGGTCAGAGTCAAGAACCAACTACTTTCTGGGGTCAGGAGACTGGTAGCAGGGACTGAATGGAAGCGAAATAAAAGCTAGGGTGGTATCAGATCATAGCCCAGGGGCTGGAGTAGAACAGTGAAACAGTCTAGGGAGGTCAAATCATGGAAAGCCATGTGTGTAAATGCCAGGAGCCTTAGCAACAAGATGGAAGATCTGGAGGCTGTCATGGTGCACTCAGACCTGGACATTGTGGCCATCACTGAAACCTGGTGTAATGATAACCACGACTGGGAGATGGCCATACCTGGCTACAACATATTCAGAAGAGACAGAGCAGGCAGGAATGGAGGAGGAGTGGCACTCTATGTGAAAAATGACATAAGGGCCACAGAGATCCAGGAGGAACAAAATGGGGGAGAGATACTGTGGGTTAAGCTGGAAAGGAAAATGGGGACAGCCATCCGCACAGGTGTGGTCTATAGACCACCAGCCCAGGAGGAAGAAACAGATAGGGAGCTGATGCTAGCCATCCAAAGGATGGCAGACAAGGGTGAGGTAGTACTGGTTGGAGACTTCAATATTCCAGACGTGGACTGCAGCATCCCAGCAGCAGCATCAACTAGGAGCAGATTTATCCTGGACTCCCTTCAGGGTGCCTTCCTCAAGCAACTGGTCATGGAACCAACTCGGCAGAAGGCAATACTGGACCTTGTATGCTCACAAACAGGGACAGTGTGATGGGGGTAACAGTGGGGAGCACCTGGGAAACAGTGACCACCAGTCATTGTGGTTTGAAATCACAGAAAGAGCAGAACCAAACCACACAAAAAACGTATCCTGGATTTTAGGGGGCAGACTTTGGGAAAATGGGAGATACTTGAAAGAGGCATTAAGGGAATGGGACAGGAATCAGGGTTGAGGAACAGTGGGCAGTATTAAAATGGGGATTACAAGAACAACAGAATTATGTATTAAGCAGGTTAGCAAGAGAAAAGGAAGAGGAGACCACTATGGTTTTCCAAAGAGGTAGCAAAGAAAGTGAAAGCCAAAAGACTGCATTCAGGCAATACAAAAGACACAGGCAGAAGGAGATAGGAGAAGTACCAGGAGAAGCAAAGGAGGCAGGAGGTCAGTAAGGGAAGCCAAAGCTCAGGCAGAAGAAACACATTGCAAAATCAGTGGGTAGAGGGACAAAACCTTTTACAGGTACATAAGTGAAAAAAGAAAGACAAAGGGAGGGAGAGTGAGACTGAAGGGGGGAAGATGGGGAGACGTGGAGGATGACAACAGTAAAGCTGACATATTGAACAGGTATTTCTGCTCAGTCTTTACTGAGGAAGAGAGGGTAATGGGTCTGAAGGAGTACAAGGGTGAGAATGGTGCAGAAATGGACACAAGTCCCTTTACCGAGAAAGGGTCCTGAAGGAACTGGAAGTAATAAGAGTTGATAAAGCAGTGGGGCCAGATGGGGTGCACCCCAGGGTCCTTAAAGAACTAAGAGAGGTGGTGGCTGAACCTCTGGCTATCCTGTTTAGCCGATCACTGGAAACAGGGGAGGTACCCAAAGACTGGAGGACAGTAGATGTAGTCCCCTTATACAAAAAGTGGGAACAAAGAGGAAGCAGGGAACTACAGACCAGTCAGCCTCACCTCGGTAGTGGGGAAGATCATGGAAGCACTACTGAAGGAGAGATTGGTGGAACATCTGGTTGTCAATGGACTACAGGACCCAAGGCAGCATGGTTTCACCAGGGGAGGTCATGTCAGACCAACCTCGTTGAATTTTTTGACTGGGTGACTAGGGAGGTGGATCGGGAGGCAGTGGACATGGCCTCATCTGGACTTCAGCAAGGCCTTTGACACTGTGCCACAGAAGAAGCTATTACACAAACTGGGGAATATGGGTGGGCAGGACAGTAGTGTGGTGGGTAGGTAACTGGCTGGGTGGCAGGACACAGAGGGTGGTGGTAAATGGCTGTCACTCCACAGAGGAAGAGAGTGACCAGTGGGGTACCACAGGGATCAGTGCTGGGACCGGGTCCTATTCAACTTCTTCATCAGTGACATGGCGCAGGACCTAGAAGGCAGAATTTCACTGTTCGCTGATGACACAAAGCTCTGTAACAGAGTAGACACACCAGAGGTGTAGACAGAATGAGAAGCGACCTGCAGAAACTTGAAGAATGGTCAGGGTTTGGCAGTTGAAATTCAATGCAAAGAAGTGCAAGATAATGCATATGGGGCACAAAAACCCTGGCTACAATATATCAGTTGGGGTGAGGATAGCATGCACCAAGCAGGAAAGGGATCTTGGGGTTATCATCTCTGATGACCTCAAGGTAGGGAAACAGTGTGACAAGGCAGCAGGTAAAGCAAATAGGATGCTGGGATGTATAGGCAGGGGCATCACCAGCAGGAAAAGGGAGGTCATAATTCCGCTATACAAGACACTAGTGAGGCCCCACCTGGAGTAGAGTGTACAGTTCTGGAGACCATACCTATGTAAGGACATAGACAGGGTAGAGAAGGTTCAGAGGAGGGCAACAAAGATGGTGCAGGATTGCATCACAAGTCCTATGAAGACAGGTTGAAGGAACTGAACATGTACTCCTGGAGGAGAGGAGGGAGAGGGGATATGATAGAGACATACAAGTATCTTACAGGGAGGAACAGGGTGCAGGAAAACACTATTTTTAAGCGAAAAAGATGTTCCAGGACTAGAGGGAATGGGATGAAGTTGGAGGGAGGACGATTCAGAGGAAATATGAGAAAGAATTTCTTCACAGAACGGGTGGTGGACAAGTGGAACACCCTGCCAGAGGAAGTGGTGGGGCTGAAACAATCACAGGATTTAAGAATGCATGGGATAGACATAAAGGAATTCTAGAGGTCAGGGGTAAGGGGCAACAGACTTCTAGGAAAACAAACTGAACTTACAAGCTCAAATGGGCAGACTGGGTGGGCCATAGGCCCTTATCTGCCGACACTGTCTATGTATCTATGTAACCCTGCAACATCAGTTTGCCTCAGCATCCAAACAAGATAAGATATGGCATCTCAGCAAAATAATACTACAAGATAAAGAAGTACAAAAACACCTCATAAGCTTTATAGAGGACTCCCTTAAACAAAACATAGTCAGTGGAAAACTTGGATGTGGGGTGGGGTGCAATCAAGTGTCATGCCAGGGGTGAAATGCTAAGAATAGCTACTAAAAAGAAAAAAAGAGAGAGAAAAACACCTTAAAAAACATAAGAAGCCTAGAAAAGAAACTAACCCCTCAGACTCTAGAAACACACAGATTAGCACTTAACACAGTGAAAGACAGCCATCACGACCTTATTAGGGACGAGGTGGAAAGGGTAATATACAGGACTAAGGCTGAATATATTGAGCAGGAGGACAGGGCAGGAAGGCTGATGGCACTCAGGCTCAAGAAACAGGAGGCCTCATGAACTATTGTCAGAATTACAAAACAACCTTTAGGGGAGACATTAACGGGAGTTAGAGAGATAGCTAAGGCCTTTCAAGAATTCTACCAGGAGCTCTATACAGCAGAGGAGGTCCCAGATCTGGAAAATAAATTTGAAGCCTTTATGGAAGGTATTGACATACCACAATTGAGTGTATAGCAACAGCAAGTGCTTAGAAGAGCCAGAACCAGAAGAGATCCAAAGGGCTATAAAACTTTTAACACCAGATAAGGCCCCAAGCGCTGACGGGTATACACCAAACTTTTGTAAAGCATTTGGCACAATATTAAGCCCATATCTGGCCAAAGTGTACTCACACATACACAAAAAGGGACTGAAGGACCTCTCACTAACACAGGCCATGATAACCCTAATACTTAAACCTGGTAAGGACCCACTCCTAGTAAGTAACTACAGGGCCATTTCAGTGCTCAATTTAGATATTAGGATTTTAGCAAAGATCATGGCAACAAGACTGGGAACTGTGTGTGTGTGTGGGGGGGTCTGATAGGCAATGACCAGGTCAGCTTCATGCAGGGCAGGAATTCAAGTGATCACACTCAGAAAATTAGAACATCTAATTGCCACATCTGGAGGGGTGGAGACCCCTGCAGTCTTGGTCTCTCGAGGCAGAGAAAGCCTTTGATAGAGTTGCGTGGAAATATTTGTTCTTGGTCCTCCACTGCTGCAACCTTCCAGAAGAATTTCTCACATGGATCAAAGTATTATACTCAGGCCCCTCGGCTAAAATACTATGTAATGGAGTCCTATCACAGAGTTTAGAACTACAGAGGGGGACCAGGCAGGGATGCCCACCATCTCCACTGCTGTTCAACCTGTTCTTGGAACTGCCAGCACACAGAATTAACTAATCCCCAATTATACACGGTATTAACATAGGGGAAGATCAATATAAATTATCTCTTTACGCGGATGATATTTTGATGCATGTCAGGAGCCTGAAAACCCTGCCAGAAGCCCTAAGATTAATAGAGGAGTTTGGGGTCATTTCTGCCTACAAACTTAACATCTCTAAAACAATAGTCATGCCCCTTAATGCAGGAGCACACAAAGCCGAGGTGGAAGGGTTGGGGTTGCAATGGTCAACCAGCACACTAAGATATCTGGGGATAGAAATTACTAGGGATAAAAATACCATGAAAAAGAAGAACCTAGACAGCCTAGCAGAGATAATTAAATTAGACCTAGAGAGGTGGACAAAGCTTCCCCTATTCCTTACAGGAAGGATAAGCACCATTAAAATGAACGTCCTCCCTAGAATATTATACCCCCTATCAATGCTTAATACAGCGTTGCCCCTCATATGGTTCAAAAGGTTACACTCCATAACTACCTGGTTTATTTGGACGAGAAAAAAATGACAAGACGCTCCTATGTAAAATTATCTGGACCGAAAAACAAAGGAGGCCTAAAACTACCTAATTTTTTTCTTTACTACCTGACATCCCATAGTAGTAAATACCTAAAATGGTACAGAGATGGTGCTTTGTCTCCTCTCCAACAACATACACCTAGGTAGCTTGGGACTGAATGAGAGCTGTGTAAAAGGGAAGGGGAAGACATTCAAACCTTAATACACCGCCCAGAGAAAGTGATACCTCTGCCTATCAAACACACACCAATAGGGGTTTCAGTTACTGTACATCAACAGTTGCGCTAAGAACTCAAAACAGAATCAAAGACAGACCCTACCCAGCCTCAATAACCTGAATATCTGCATAGGGAATAAGCAAATCTGTACACCCCCATGGATACACTGGCACATACCCAGGATTCAAAGTATAGTTTGGGGGGGGGAGGAATAAAATCCAGTAGAACCTTCTTGGAGGAGGCAGGGAATGTAAAAGGGACAGCATACCAATATCTACAATTGACACATGCAGTACGGCATCGCATGGGACCATAACCTTGGAGTGACAACCACGCACAAACCGTCAACCAACTTAAAATACTGGCCAATGAGCCTAATGCTATATCTAGGCTGTACGCTAAGCTGTCATCAGATAGTCTTCCTTAGGGCACAGAAAAAGGTCACTACTGGGCCCAGACCTTGCTCCCCAAAAGCAAACAGTGGGACTGGGAGAAGATATGGCTTAATGTGAATAAGTATATAAAGACAGAACCCTTAAGGCTAATGCAGTTCAAGGTCCTGCATAATGTGTATTATATCCCAGAGAAGCTACTCAAAATGAGCAAAAGAAATGATGATTTATGCACTAAATTTAATGACGCCAAGAGCACTTTGTATCATATATTATGGGAATATCCCAAGGCAAAACCGTTGTGGAAGAGGATTAGTTGCAGAACTGGATCCACTGCTCAGCCTGGAACATGCTTTCACCCTGGAAATTTGTTTGGTGGGACAGTATAATAATCAAATCCTAACTACCCAGAGATATCACATTGCCCTAATAGCCTCAACAGCCCAAAAAGTAATTCTTAGACACTAGATGGACGATACGTTACCCTCATATGTGGAATGGCATAATGAGATCTTGTCTATGCTAAGAACAGAAAAGATCATTGCCTGTACCAATAATAGATATAAGAGCTACTGAATGAAGTAGGAAAAACTCCATATGCTCCTGACATTGGACCCAGTGACGGGTTGAGTGGTAGACCCAGGGGATTTCTAGAGATAGGGTGAGGTGCTTATCAGGTGCGGAGAGCGGCACTACTCCCTACTCACATAGAATTAACTAAGAAAGATGCAAACCTTCTGAAAAAAATTGAAGCCTATGAAATAATTGTCATCCGGGGGGGGTTTGTTGTCAACGTTGTAAATGTATAACTAACTGTATGTAGTCTTGTTGAATGTAACATGGTGTATGTTAATGTTTGAAAACCTACAATAAAATATATTATGTTTAAAAAAAAAAAAAAAATAGGAAAGACCAGTAAGGATCATTCCCTTCACAGGAAGAGGACCCGCCCGATGAAGGGATATATCGGGGTACCCTGGGTGGATACACTGGGGTACCCTGGGTGGCTGCAATGTGGGGTGGTGGGTGGTTGGGAGTAACCCGGGATGAGAATAGGTCCGTGAAGAGGCCCGAAGGAGTGATTGGCCGGTGTGCAGGTGGGGGAGCATAAACAAAAAAAAATATTACTCTGGAGTCGTTTAATATTTTTTCATCAGACCGTTCAATGGCACTACTTTAGGACATGACACCTGTGCCATGCATGTTTGGGGGAAAAATTATATTCCATGTAGCTTTGAAAGTAAACAAAAAAAAAAAAAAAACATGTTAAGTACAGGAAAAAATTAGACATTTACAGAAAATGACGTGGATCTCAGAAACCACACAAGCTGCCATCACAAAACTTTCCACAGATCAAGACCTTACCTCTAGATAACACATGCAAAATGTGAGCTGATTTCATCAACCGGTGACAAAGATATTACTGTACGAAATTAGGGATTTAACATTAAACACCCTACTTAACCCTAACTACAGTGACACTACCAGGCCACTATAATAGCATCAGCAGTAACAGGAAAACTATTTTTAATAAACCTTTATCGCTTCATAGGTGCTATATCTGCAAACCACTCAAAAACAGTCCAAAACAATTAGCATGTTTTTAAAAGCAAAATAAAAGTCCCCTTCCCTTCCCCATACAGTGTGAAACAAACTTCACAATATATAAAATCTAGCCAATTATAAAATGGGGAGAGAAAATCCAGCTTTCTGATTGGTTATTACCTGTGCATGAAATCTGTTCCACGCACAGGTAATAACAAGTTTCTAAAAGCGGGTCCACATTAGAAAGAAAAAAAAAAAATCAGTAAGTGATTAGAATGCTCCATTTAATAACGCGGCAAGGTGATGGACTGCAACATGCACTTCAGCTTGACGCAACAACAGTGCTCACTCCATGACAGGAGAGGGGAGAGGCCACTCTGTTCTGCAGTCATGCTGAAATTGTGCTAAAAACAAAAAAAAATGTGAACACAGTTATGCTCTACATTCAGCCTCAACAGTTGTTGCTCCAACCAGGGTCACAGAAATGGCTGTTTCTCAATGTGTTTATTTCCTGGAGCCTGACCGTGTGTGGGGTGGGGGTGGGCGGGGGCTCAACATGATGTCATTTTTTTTACCTAGTGGAAGGACTATTTTATCATAAATACTAAAATACCTTTTTTGTACATATATAAATTTGTTTTTTTGGCTAAGTAAGAATTTTTTTTAAAAGTAGCCCATTTTATAAGTGCAAAAAGACACTCTGGAGGTGTGCATTGAACAGATTTTACCGCACACACTTTCAGGGGCTGAAGACACTCTGCCTGCGTCTTGTGCCTCACTATGCCCATGGGTGTGCGGTAAAATCTGTTCAATGCACACCCTACCACGTCTTACTGCTTACAAAACAAAGGCTCCTGTAGTTGTCAAACTTCTAACTATTCTTTTTTATTTCTGCCTCAATTTTTTTTTTCTTTTTTTAACAAAAGTAACTGATACCAAGAGCTCTAAAAAGATTTAACTCCAGCCTCTCCAAGCTACCAGTGCAATTTAGGCACTGGCAACACATCCATGGTGATTCTGACCTGAAACACTTCAGAAAAGGTCAATCACATCCGTCACTACGACATGCGCATAACTCAGAGCCCACAGTTACCCAGGACCTATCAGATTGAACAAGAACAGCTCTGCTGAAATATAAGTATCCCAAAAACAGACAGCCCTGAGAAAATGGTGCTCAGCACAGAACTAACCAACAGCTGATGAAAACAAACAAAATCACAGCACTCATTTAACCAAAACAAGCATTTGCCAATGCCAAATGTTTGCTTGCTGGTATTAGCATTGGAAATGCAGGAGTTAAGATAGATGCAGAATAGGAATGGCAATGAAGTATTGAACTGCACGTCAAGCCCACCTCCACCCTGCAGAGACGGACAGGCATTGGGGTATGTGTTTGGGTCGTCGCCCATGGCGTTCATGCCATGTCACCTCACCCTATCCTGCAGACACCGACACGTGCTGAGGTGTGCCTTGGGGTGTTCGGCTTTACAGCCACCCCATTCCATAAGGACATACGCTGAAATGGGTGAAGTATAGGAGAATGGGGTGAACTCTAGGGCAAAAGAGTCCAAGGCACACCTTGATGCCTGTCACTGGCTGGGGGTTGGGGATGGGATAGCATGAGCATTACAGTCGGCAATCCAAAGGCGCACCCCTGATGCCTGTCAGTCTGTACAGGGTGGGACATTATAGTTAGAAACCCTAACGCCCCGGGCTTTTGTTGGTATTTGCACTACAAATTTTCAATATGGCCTTTTTGTGACCCCACCTCATGAAAGCATTTGGGACCTCTTC
Organism: Neoceratodus forsteri; assembly: GCA_016271365.2. Classification (NCBI taxonomy): domain Eukaryota; kingdom Metazoa; phylum Chordata; order Ceratodontiformes; family Ceratodontidae; genus Neoceratodus; species Neoceratodus forsteri. The sequence goes on along the minus strand of CM057456.1, from coordinate 331,807,758 downwards.
TCATGAACAGTGGCACTGTGATATTTTTAATGTGTCCTGAACTTTGAGTTCCCACAGCGACCGTGCCATTCTGCACCAGAAGTGTGAAAACACAGATCGGGCAGGATGTGAAGAATGACAGCTGTACCATCCTTAGGGAGGTGTGAAGGGATGGCAACATTGAAAATCTGTTGTGGAAATATTAAAAATGCTCGCACTTCCGAGCATATGTGGAAACTTTGCAGCGCATGCGCGTAACAGTCATTTAGTGGAATTATTTCACCAGATTTTCAACATAGGCATTTTGTGACCTCTGCTCATGAACACTGTCACTATGATTTGTATGTTTGCTTGTACGCATGTGCAAGAAACATAGTGCCATCATACGAGTTTTCCAGAGGTGTGTCAGCCTCTTCCAATTCAGTCAGTGTATTTGCAGGTGCGGTCGCAGAGCGACAATCACTGCTCCAGCTTTCTATGACAGCTGAAAATGCAGTGGCATACAGTTGAAAGGAGAGCTCACGCTTGGTGAGCAGGCTCTCCCCACACCACCATGCGGCGCCGCCTGCACTGAGTGCTCTCGCCTCCCCACTGTATGGCCGCGGAGTGCCCAATCCCCGTCGGCTCCACGCCCAAAGCATCCAGGTGCCACGCTGGGAGCCCACCCCAGTGTGGCAAAATGTTTATAGCGGCCAGGGTGCCCAATCCTCCATCGGCTGCCGCCCCAAAAGCATCCAGGTGCTCCCAGCGTGGCAAAATAATGTTTATGGCCGGCAGGGGTGCCCAATCCCCGTCGGCTCCACTGTCTCCCCCATGCGCTGTCGCCGGCGGGTGCCCAATCCCCGTCGGCTCCACTGTCTCCCCCAGTACAGGGTGCCACGCTGGAAGCCCACCCCAGCATAGCAACAGATGCCATGGCCGATGGGGTGCCCAATCCCCAACGGCTCCACACAACCCCAGCAGTCCTTCTGCCACGCTGGGAGCCCACCCCAGTGTGGCAAATGTCCCGTCATCTTTTACAACAAAAAAAACCTGTAGAGAAAAAAGCGGTCACTTAGTCTCCCTGCCCCCACAACCCGCACCCACCCTCGCACCCTGCCTCCCCACCCCCCATACCCACCTCGAGTCCGTATAGCGATCTTCAGTGGACTGGGAACACATCTTCAAAGCCGACTGCAGAACTGAGGAAATGCCGGTAAGCTGTATAATGGGATAGATAGGGTTTTTCAACTTTGTTAGTATCTCAGGCATTTTGGAATTTTTGCACCAAATTTTCAACATGGGGTTTTTGGGACCCCTCCTCATGAATTCTTGCACTGTCATGGCGTTACTCGGGCCGAGGGTGATTTTGCAGCCACTGCGAAATCACCTTTCCGAATGATTAACGAAACAACACTGCCAGTGTTCATAAGGTGGACTCTCAAAAAAGCCTATTTTGAAAATTTGGAGAAAAATCCTAAAATGACTTTCTAAGCGTCGTTGCGAGTGTCCTATGCACACTCCGTAAGTTCGCGAATTTTCAATATTTTCACTCCAGATTTTCAACATTGCCATTTTACCACACCTTCTTATGAGCAGTACAGCTGTCATTTTTCACATCTCACCCAAAATGTGTTTCCGCCCATGTAGCGCACAATGGCGCAGTTGGTGTGCGAAATCAATGTATGGGACACATTAAGAAAATCACAGTGACACTGTTCATGAGCAGAGGTCTTATAATGGCTATGTTGAAAATTTGGTGAAAAAATTCCTAAAAATGACTGTTTATGAGCATGTGTTGCGCAGTTCCTACGCACGCTGGCAAGTTTGCGAATTTGTAATATTTGCACACCAGATTTTCAACAGTGCCATTTTACCGCACTTCCTTATGAGCAGTGCAGCTACCTTTTTTCACATCTCGACCAAAATGTGTTTCCGCACATGTAGCGCACAATGGTACAGTCGGTGTGCGAAACAATGTTTGGGACAGATTAAGAAAATCACAGTGACACTGGTCATGAGCAGAGGTCTTAAAATGGCTATGTTGAAAATTTGGTGACAAAACTCCATAAAATGACTGTGTTACGAGTGAGCATTGCACAGTTTCCATGCACCCTCGTAGGTTCATGAATTTATAATATTTTCAGTCCAGATTTTTACCAGTGGCATTTTTCCACACCTCCTTATGAACAGTACAGCTGTCATTTTCCACAACATGGCCGAAATGTGTTTTCACACTTTCAGTGCAGAGATGCATGATCGCTGTGGGAAATCATTGTTCGGGACAGATAAAGAAAATCACACTGACACTGTTCATGATCGGAGGTCCCAAAATGCCTGTGTTAATCTGCTGTAAAAAAATCCCCAAACTAGTTACATTACGGGTGTGCGTTGCACAGTTTCTACCCACGCTCGTGACTTCACAGTTTTTTTTTAAGATTTTCAACATTGCCATTTTTTACACCTCCCCATGAACAGTACTGCTGTCATTTTTCACATCATGTTCAGAATGCGATTTTGCACCTGTGGTGCCAAATGCCATAGTCGCTGTGCAAAAGCAGTTTTCCGCTAACAAACTGATATTGCCACTGTTCATGAGGTGGGGGTTACAAAAAAAACCATGTTGAAAATTTGGAGTGAAAATACCAATGAATTCCTGAGGCGTTAGGGTTTCCGACCATAACGCCCCACCCTGTAGAGTTTGACAGGCATCAGGGGTGTGACTTGGGATTCTTGCCTGTCATGCTCATACCATTCCACCCCCACCCACACCCTGCAGCCAGTGAGAGGCATCAAGGTGTGCCTCGGACTCTTCGGGCCCAAACTTCACCCCATTCTCCTATACGCACCCATCTCACCGTATTTCCTTATGGAATGGGGTGCGCATAAGGGCCAAAGACCCCAAGGCACACCATGACACTTGTCAGTGTCTGCAGGGTAGGGTGTGGTGAAATGATGTGGTCGTTATGCCTGACGACCCAAAGGCACACCCCAATGCCTGCCACTCTCTGCAGGGTGGTGGTGGGGTTGGCTTCAGTTCAATACTTCGCTGCCATTCCTATTGTGCAGCTCTGTAACTTCTACACTACCAATGCCAGTGCCAGCAAGCAAAATTCGGCATTGACAAATGCTTGTCTTAATCTGTCCCGAACATTGATTTCCCACAGTGACCATGCTGTTCTGCACCAGATACGTAAATGCAGATTTCTGGCAGGACATGAAAAATTACAGCTGTACTGTTCATAAGGAGGTGTGAAAAAATGGCAATGTTGAAAATCTGGAGTGAAAATTTTACAAATGCATGAAATTATGAGGGTGCGTGGAAATTGCACAACATACGCTCATAACACAGTCCTTTTATGGACTTTTGTCACAAAATTTTCAACATAGGGATTTTAGCACCACTGCTCATGAACAGTGTCACTGTGATTTTTTTTAATCTGTCCCGAACACTGACTTCCCACAGCAACTGCGCTATTGTGTGCTGGAAGTGCGAAAACACATTTCGGCCAGGATATGAAAAATGACAGCTGTACTGTTCATAAGGAGGTCTGAAAAAATGCAAAATGTTGAACATCTGGAGTGAATACTACAAATTTTGCAAAGTTATGAGGGTGCATGGAAACTGCACACCGCAAGCTCATAACACAGTCATTTTATATACGTTTGTCACCAAATTTTCAATATAGGCATTTTAGGACGTCTGTTCATGAACAGTGTCACTGTGATTTTCTTAATGTGTCCCAAACACTGATTTCCTACAGCGACCGCGCTATTCTGTGCCGGAAGTGCAAAAACACATTTCGGCAAGGGTGTGAAAAATGACAGCTGTACTGTTCATAAGGAGGTGTGGAAAAATGCCAATGTTGAAAATCTGGAGTGAAAATATTACATCTTCGCGAAGTTACGAGCGTGTGTGGAAACTGTGCAACGCACGCTCATAAAATAGTAATTTTTAGGATTTTTTTTTTCACCAAATATGCAACATAGGCTTTTGAAGCTCCACCTCATGAATAGTGGCACTGTCGTTCGTTAATCGGTCCTGAAAGGTGATTCCGCACAATGACCGCAAAATCACCTTTCAGGACCAAATATTGCCATGACAGTGACTGAACTCATGAGGAGGGTCCAAATAACCCTATGTTGAAAATTTGGTGCCAAAATTCCCCAAAATGCCCGAGATATGCACCAAAGTTGAAAAACCCTATTTATGCCATTATACAGCTTACCGGCATTTCTTCAGTTAGTGGTCGGCTTTGAGGCGTGTTCATAGGTCCACCAAAGATCGTCGCGCCAGGCTCGGAGGCAAGTATGGGGTGGGGGAGGTAGGGTGCGCAGTGGGTGGGTGCGGTTCGGGAGAGACCCGACCAGCGTGGGACCGTTTCCTTTCTTTCAGGAACAGGGAGAAAAAGAAAAAAAAAAGTCGCACAAAGGTTTTTATTTTTTTTTTTTTTGCAGGCTTCTTTTCAGCACACTGGGGTGGACTCCCAGTGTGCCAACTGCCTTTTTGGGGTAGAGGGACTTCAGCCGATGGGGACTGGACCCCCTCTTGGCAAAGAACAACTGTTTGGGGGGCATGATGCTGAGGGGGATTGGGCACACCCCTCGTCACACAACAAATGGGGTGGGGACATTATGCCGACGGGGAGTGGGCTCCCTGTCGGCAAATTAAGTGGGCTGGGGGCATGCCGACAGGGGGATTGGGCACCCCAGTCAGTCGGCTTGCCCTCCGCCGCCATGTTTACGGACATATTACACCAGGCAAGGTACTGCCCTGCAATGACGGGTCGCTCCCTCATTGCAATGGGATGGCTGATGTTGCAGTGACGAGGTGGCCCCTCATTGCAGCGGCCAAATCGTTTCAACTTGGTGGCACTTATGCAGAACCAGGGTCATCAGGACACTGGGCCTGCATTGGGCGAACAGTGTCAAGCCCACAAATGCAGTGCCTGTGTTGGCTGCCACAGTGCCGCACCTCCACAACCTGCTTCTCTCCTAAGCTGCCACATCATGTTTCTTGCACATGTGCAAGCAAACATTTTTATACTATTTCTTTATTTCAGGTTTTTCCATATATGGTACCACAGAGTCATATTACAGGAGCTGAATGCAGGAAACAATACATTGTACATTTTATAATTTACATGGGATACACAAGATCACAACAAAGGTTAGCTGATCTGTTAAGTAAAATTACAATTTCTCTATCTAGAGAGAGGGCCAAAAGATTTATACTATACACTTTTGTAACCTATGCATATAGCCCTTGCAAGAGTTCCAAGGCTGTCTCAGGGGAGGAAAGGAAGAGCTCTTAGAGGGCACGGGAAGGCTAAACATCAACCCACATAAATATTTGTGGGGACTAAGTTCCACCAAGTGGGGAACCCCTCTGGGAAGGAGAAAAAATATAGGGCCGGCCAGTCACCCTCTAATTCTGTAACATGCCCATAGAAGGGGTATCCCTAAGGAGGCTTGTCTGGTCTGGTTTGTGAAGTAGTAAGGAACCACACATTCCAACGGTTCATTAGTTCTGGGACCTTGTTTTGCAGTCTGGCTGTCATATGTTCTAATTTGTATACATCATATACTATATCCTCCCAGGCGGATACAGTGGGAGGCTCGGAACGAAGCCAGAGCCTTGTAATACATTTTTTAGCAGTGCTCAACAAAATGCCAAGTAAGTAGATTTGGTGTGGCTCCTCAAAGTGGCGTGGATAATGAAGAAGTATCCCCAAAGCAGGGGACAGACCACTCAGGGAAGGAAAGGGGTCCAGCACCCTCTCCTCTATCGAGGACCAGTAAGGTGCCAACACAGGGCAAAACCAGAAGATGTGAGCATGGGTCGCCACCTCACAGCCGCACTGTCTCCAACATGAGGAGTCATTCCCAGTCAGGAACTTGGCTGTGATCTGGGGGGTTCGAAAAAACCTGGACACCACCTTCCAGGAGTATTCTCTCCAAATGTAGGAACTTGTAATTTTATGTCATCTACGCCAAATCCGGGTCCAATCTTCCTGTGTCTGTTCCACCTAAAGTTCAGCTTCCCAATGGAACTGTACCATATCTACGGCTGGAGAGGGTGTCCCCTGCAGTGCTTTATAAAATCGAGAGATCAAGTGATCTCTACCCCCTTCCCCAGCCAGCTGAAGTAATAAGGGACAAAGCGGGGGAATAAAGCAGGTGGTGACATCCAACCCGATTTTGGACTCTAAGAAATGTCGAATCTGTAGGAACCTGAAAAAGTCACCTTTGTTTAAAGTAAATTCCTGTTTAATTTGGTCAAATGACTTAAAGGTATCTGTCTCATAAAATTGGTATGAACGTTTTAAACCTTTAGCTGCCCAGTTTTGAGGTGACATCATATCGTGTGGGGATCCATGAAGGATCTTCTGCTGGTATACCCATCCATGTTGATATAAATTTGTTAGCCAGTTGAGAGAGCAATTTCGTCCAGTTATTTAGTAACTCCCTCGTAAATCTGGAGCCTCGACTTGGCTGAGATATGTTATAGGGCTGAAATACACGGGAGTAATTTAAGGGGCAATCCGCCATGGATTGCTCAATTTCGAGCCACAGCGGGGCCTGGGTTTGTGGCTGAAACCAGTATGTTATGTGTGAAAGTAGGGCGGCTAGCCAGTAGTTTGATATACAGGGAAAGGACAGTCCTCCCCTTTCCTTAGGACATTGAAGTTTACTAAGGGCCAATCTCGGATGTTGGTTCGCCCATATAAATCTACTAACAGATCTGTCCCATTCTTGAATGTCCCTTGCCTTAAGAGGGAGCGGAATGTTTTGCATTAGGTATAGAATCTTCGGTAGGGAATTCATCTGTACGGACTGAACCCTAGCCATCAGGGAAAGGGGGTCCATCTTACCAAATCTGACTTTATCTTTGAGAGAATTGAGGTGTAATTCAAGGAATAAAGATTACAAATATTTTGAGGAAGCCTTAGTCCCAGAAAAGTTATATGGGGTCTGTCCCAATTATAGGGGTATTTCATAAGAATGTCCTGGGGCAAAAAGGACTGTATCAATAAGGCCTCTTACTTATTATGATTGATAGTGCACCCTGTCAGGTTTTCTATCTCTTTCAGGAGCGTGGTCAGGGTAGGTAAGGATACTTCAGGATGGGTGATGTATAAAAGAAGATCATCAGCATAATATGCTAATTTAGGATATGAAGATTCCGAGACTCTATATCCATGTAAATTAGGGGTTTGCCGAAGTAATTGTGCTATAGGTTCTACAAAAAGGGCGAATAAATTTGGAGAGCGGGGGCAACCCTGCCGGGTACCCCTAAATAGAGGGAAGTGGGCTAAATGTGACCCATTCAACCGCACCATCACTTCCGGGTCAAAGTAAATGCCCCTTACAGCTGATGTAAACAAAGTCGGGAAATTGAATTTTTGTAGGGTAGCCTGTAGGAACCCCCAAAGAGACCCTGTCGAATGCTTTTTGGGCATCCAGGCTGAGTATCAAGAGGGGGGATTTTGTAAGGTAGGCATGATCAATAAGATATAAGGTACGTTTTATGTTGTCAGTTGTCTGTCTACCCTTTATAAATCCTGACTGATCTGGGTGTATCAAGAAGGGAAGTATATGGTCCAGTCTATGAGCTAAGATACTTGTGTAAATCTTATAATCTTGACTAAGTACTGATATGGGGCGATACAATTTGCAAAGGTGTGGTAGTTTCTGGGGTTTCAAGATTACTGATATCGTAGCCCGTCTCCATGATATTGGATAGACAGATGTAACAGGGCTGGTTTGTAAGGCTTGTAGAAAGGGAGCCTGAACTAAGTCCCAAGCACCCTTATTAAAATTCAGCTCCGAAGCCGTCTGGACCAGGAGTTTTCCCATTCTTAAGTTTTTAACAACGGTTTGGAGCTCTAAACCAGAGATTGGGGCTGTTAACTGAGCCTGTTGGGAGTCAGATAGAGTTGGAAGGCGGATCCGGGAAAGAAAGTCTGATATTTTTTGTGGGTCTGGGTCCGAGGGTGATGAATAAAGAGATTGATAAAACTTTTTAAATGCCTCAAGAATATGCTGAGTGGAGTACTGTACCCATCCCGATGTGGGATCCTTAATTTTAGAAATAGTGCATTGTTTTATTTGGTTTCTGAGACGATAAGCTAGGAGTTTGGAGGCATGGGCCCCACCCTCATAATACCTCTGCCTTAAACCAGGCCATAGCTTGTTTAGTTTTGGCTGTCATCAATCATTGTATCTCAGCCTGCGTCTGTGTTATCAAGGGTAAAAGGTCTGAGTCCCCCTGCATGTGCGCTTCCTGGAGAAAGCTAAGCCTCTCCTGCAAGGCACGAAAGTTAGACTGAGCCTGTTTTTTCTTTCGAGTAGCGTAAGCTATAATGTGGTCCCTAAGGATGACTTTAATCATATCCCAGAGAGTTTGAGGGGATATCTGTGGGGAATCATTGTCTAGAATAATTTCCGGAATTCGTGTCTCCAGAAAGTCTCTAAACTCCCTGTCCCTCAAAAGGGAAGGATTAGACGTCCATAGTACATTTTTTTTTCTGTATATATTAAGTTGCAGGATTATAGGGGCGTGGTCTGACAGACAGATATTGAGAATACTCGCAGACCGAACCTGATCCATATGTTCTTTACCTAAACACAAATAATCAAGTCTGGAATAGTGTTTAAAGGAGCTGGAATAATAGGTAAATTTCCGTTGTGAGGGGTGTAGCTGTCGCCATACATCTACCAGGCCCACAGCGCGAAGCAAGCGTCGAAGGTATTTCTGGCCTGAAGACTGAGGGGAGGGGCGCGAGTTTGACGAGTCAAGTGAGGGATTAAGGTAGCAGTTGAAATCACCTCCTATCAGCAAAATACCTTGCTGCTTCGATAGGATAACATCCATCAGTTTTTGAATGGAGGAGGCATCAGAACCCGGAGAAATATAGATGCTACATAGTGTCAAAATTTGTTGATTTAGTTTAACCACTGCCAGCGCCAGCCTGCTCTCTCTGTCAGAGTACTGATCAAGTATTTGTAGTTGGGTACGTCTCGGAATCAAGATCACTGTCCCTCTCTTTCTGCCCTTCTGGTAGGAGGATTCCACCAAGTCAGAAAACCCAAATCTAAGTAACTTCTGGTGTTCAGCTGATGAAAGGTGGGTCTCCTGGAGGAGAAGAATATCTGGGTTTAGTTTTTTAAGTGCTCGAACTGTCCGGTATCGCTTTATGTGGCCGGCCAGCCCATTTACATTATGGGAAATAATTTTACAGGGTCCCTGCATATTGAAGTCAAAGGGGAAAGATTTGCAGCCACCCAAGCCCCCCTACAGCCGAGAATCCAAAAACATCATTATTTTTAATTTCCTGTAGTAGTGGATAACTAACCGATATCTGATTTACCATAATTTGAAGCTATGCGTCCAATGTGGTCAATAAAAAAAACAATCCAGCCAAGACTGGAAAGGAATCAGTAGGCCAACTGGGCATAACTATGGAAACCATCCCCTCTAAAGAGATGCAGGAGAGTAAGAACTATATACAAACCCTCACGAAGAGGGTAGTCTGTGACTTCCATTAATACATATTCAATTAGAACACACACTGAGGACACGTCTACTGACTGTCCAAAGGTGGGTACCCCATCAGTACTGTGGTCCGGGGCCCCGGGGTAACTCTTACCCCTAATTTCAAGGTGGGGTAGGATTGTGTTTAGGATAAATAATATCATGGGAGGATAAAAAAACATTAAGGAAAGTGGTAAGGGATAAATGTGATGTGGAGCAAAAAGGTGCTGTTCCATTAATATCAAACTCTCTCATACCCCGTGAGATCGCAGCCCCCCCCGCCAAAATTATGTACAGACAGGGGGGCCAGATACCATATTATGGGCCAACCCGGAATTAGAAACAATGCCCTTTGGAAGCAGCTGAAAATAAAGAGACATTCATTCTACCAAAGATATTACAGGGCCCTTCAACTTCCCCCGGCTGTCTCAAGGGATACAAGATCCCAGTCATCCAAGCATTCCTCAATCAACGGAGAGTCAAAGGCAAGCTGTATTTGGAAAGTCCATCTAGGTTAAAGGCAGTTTGGTTCCCATGAGCAACAGGTTTCCATCAAAAGGACCCAAAGTTATTGAGTTCGTGTGCAGGAAATAATTCCTGCGCGCAATAGAGCACCGGTAGGGGGCAAAAGGGGACCCGGGAGCGCGCGGTCCAACTGCAAGCCAAGGAGAGTAAGAGAGGGGATGCTCACAGTGGGGAAGGCCCAAGGAGAGACGAGGCCCTGTTGTCACCAACCTATTTCAGCAACACCTGCAAGCATTTCCCAAAAACAGGGGTAATCCTGTATGATTCTGGACAGCCCTATAAGGGTTGCTCATCATAGGGAGGGAGAGGCCTAGGAGACCAGCCATGGAGACAGTTTCAGCAAATCGCATTCCACTCCAGGCCATGAGAAGGCAGTGGATGTCCTATATAACCTCCGAAGCCCACCAACTTCGCTGGGAGTCACTTATTCTCCAGCGCCCCACCAGTACCTTCAGGTCATCCAAGGCAGAGGAGACCTCTGAATTGTATCCTATTTAATGGATTAAGAAGTGTTGGCCCGCCTAAATTCCAACTGGGAAAAGAGAGTCCCAGACCCAGTGGGGGCAGGTGAGAGATCTCTGTCCGAGACCTACCAGCCCCCTCCAGGGAGAGGGATCGCCAGGAAAGCCCCTATCTAACAGGGTATAATTATGGCGGGCTGCTCCGTTTCAAGGCCCATATCCTCCTGCTCCAGGCAACCCGAAGGCCTATTACTCCTCTGCAGATGCACCAATTGCTACCCTTCATGAGGGACGACATCCATAATTTCCTTGTTCACTATCTCAGGCCTCTGGAGGGGAGACAGAATTACCATGGTGATCACCCCACTCAATCTCCCACACCCATGCAGCATTACTATCAGGTCCAAGAGCCACACTCAGCCCCCTAGCCCGCACCCTGTCGGTCCCCTCGAACACCCCCCAGGCCAGACCGCAGCTGCGCAGTCCCCCAATTCCTCACCCCTCGCCCGTCCAAGTACTCACTGTGAACCCTGGATCAGGTCACCAAGAGGGCTTCAACTTGACTGTCAGGAAAACTGGGCCAACATCTGCTTGATCGAATCTATTGTTGCTTGTTGATCTGGTTGCTGTTGGGAAGGCGCCTTTTTGTGGAGCCACGTTCTGCAGGGGGTCTCTGAGGAAGCCGGGCCAAGGCTGGTAGAGCTATGCCTTTTTTCTTTAGATCAATGCAGGCGTCCTCAGCATTATCATAGGTCTACTGGCCCAAAGAGAACTGGATTATCCGCTTGCTTGGGTAGGGAGTACGAAATTTTTGTTTTTGCTGACGCAGGACTGGAAAGAGTGGAATGTACGCCTGCCTCCGTTGCATTGTGGCTGGGGCATAGTCATTATCTATAACTATGCATGTGTCCCCATAATGAAGTTGTGATTTAGCACAAGCTTGCCTTAGTATGTGTTCCTTTGTCTGGAACTTGAGGAATTTAACTATTATCGATCTGGGCCGTGCAGAGAGTTGTGTGGGTTTCGGGCCCAAGGCCCGATGGATCCTCTCGATTTCAACGTCAAAATCTGTCTCCATGTCAAGGGCCTCTTGGAGGAATGATTCCATGAACTTTTGCAGGTTGGTGCCCTCGCTGTTTTCAGGGACCCCGTACAATCTTAAATTATCGTGGCGATTGCTATTTTCCGCATCCCCCTGGCACTCCACCGTAATTTGGCAGAGGTGAGCAACCTGATTAAGCATATTCTGTAGCTGAAAATTAACTGAAGCTTGTTCTTGTAGGTTGTGATCCAAGGTGGAAACCTTAGTATGTAATTCTGTAAGATCTCGCTGAAATGATTCTTGAGTTTGCTTGAACTGGTGAAAGTCCGTCTTAAAGTCCTGTAGTTCCAGGAGTATTTTATCTAGTTTGCTCTCCATCATGCTTCAGTGTCGCGCCTTGGGCCTGTTTTTCCTCTGTGCTTTGGTGCGAGTGGTATGGAATGTGAGTTCGGAGGCCCCTGAGTCAGTCGCGCCTCCTTCCGAAAGCTCGGAGTCCGGGCGTACTGCCAAAAATCTGTTGGTACCCCCTCGTTGCTTACTCAAAGCCATGTAAATCTGGCAAGTAAGTAGATATTTTTATGCTTGTTATGACTTTTTTATGAATTTAAATCCGGGGAGTGGGTCGGGAGCGCACGGGTTATGCTGCCGTCTAGCCGGAAGCTGCACCGGAAGTCCCCTGCGCAAGCAAACATAAAAAATTAAGTACAAGAAAAGATGCAAGGCACAAGAAATATTTTATTTATTACTCAAATGAAATCATCTTGGTGATAATCCCCTAGCACAGAACCTCAACACTTCGTGCCAAAAGTGGGAGCTTTCTGAAGGATGCCCACTCCCCCCCAACATGATATGACTTATAGCTGCAGTTTTAGATTGATGAAAAATGGAATTGTCAGTCGGTTAGCTGAAGCTATTAAAAAGAGCCATTTATTGCTTCTCTTTTCAGAAAACCTTCGATACGTTCAATACTTTTGATCTGGATGCTCCTGTTTTTAATGCTGCTACATCAGTTAGTGTGTTGAACTGAAAAAACACTCCCACTGAGCTTGTGACTGGTTATCCGATAAAATATTGTTTGTGCACCTTATATCTTTTGTTGAAATCCAAGTTTGGTAGAATGAGTGCTTTGCTTTCTTTTTATACTGTTGAGTAACTGCAGCACAGAACACCGTTTTCTTGGGGGGGGTGCATTTCTTGGATTGTTTAGCACATTTGATTTGAGAGCTTCACCTGAACACTCCCAATTTTTGAGTAATATAACAATCTTGTATATTATATTGATATTATAGATATGTGTTATATAGTAATCTTATATATGTTTTTTTGGAGGATGTCAGATATGCATCCCACCGATGGTGCTAGTGATACACCCCTCCCAAAGTTGCTGATCTCTATTTTTACACACAAAGGACTGGCAAACCCGCTTTCCTATCTCACACTGATTACACTCAGATAAAAGTGGATGCATTTCTACTTCATACAGTTGGTTGCTCTTCTACGACACCAGGTCATAGAAACATAGAATTTGGCAGAAGTAAAGGACCGCTTGGCCCACCTAGTCTGCCCATTTCCCTTCCTAACAAATAAGCTGCAGATCCTACTTAACCAACAGCTTACTTCCTCCTACCCCCACTAGGACTGCCTTATGTCTGCCCCATGCATTCTTGAATTCTCCCACTGTTCTTGACTCCACAACCTCCTCAGGGAGGCTGTTCTATGCATCCACAACCCTCTCCGTGAAAAAATACTTCCTCACATTACCTCTGAGCCATCCCTCCTCTATCTTCAAATTGTGCCCCCTTGTTCTTGTACATCTCTTTTCTTAAAGATACTACTCTCTTGGACTTTGTTGATTCCTTGAGGTACTTGAAAGTTTATATCATGTCCCTCTCTCCTTCTTTCCTCAAGGGTATACATATTAAGCTCCTTTAGTCTTTCTTCATATGTCTTCTGGTGCAGACCCTGCACCATTTAGTTGCCCTCCTCTGGACAGCCTCCACTCTGTCTATGTCTTTGTGGAGATGAGGTCTCCAGAACTGCACACAGCACTCCAGATGGGGTCTCACCAACTGTCTGTACAGAGGGATAACAACTTCCTGTTTTCTACTATTGATGTCTCTTCCTATACATCCCAGTATCCCCCCAGCCTTCCTTACTGCCTTCTCACATTGCTTGCCCACCTTTAGGTCATCTGATATAATTACCTCCAGGTCCCTTTCCATTTTTGTTGTTGTCAGTATCTCACCCCCCATTGTGTACGCTTCCCCTGGGTTTGTGTTTCCCAGGTGCATTACCTTGCACTTCTTTGCATTGAATCTGAGCTGCCATACATTTGACCATTCCTCCAGCCTTGCCAAGTCCCTTCTCATCCTTTCCACTCCATCTTGTGCATCAACCGTGTTGCAGATCTATGTAGCGTCTGCAAAGAGACATACTTTTCCTTCCAGTTCCTCTGCAATGTCACTTATAAAGACATTAAAAAGTACCGGTCCCAGTACTGAACCCTGCGGTACCCCGCTAGTAACCGTCCTTTCTTCAGGTCAGAGAGACACCGCTCAAATGTGAGAATAATCTGCCTAATTTCCTTTCTGTGCTGGGACTAATGCTTCCCACCTGTTTGAAAATCAGTTACAAAAGCTTACAATGATAAGCCCTCTTGCACACCAAGCCCCACCATCTTTCACAGCAACCCTAGAGTATCACTTTTTTATAAGTGTATTTATAAATGTGAGCTTCACAATAGCATGCTCAGACGTGCCAGTGACAGGTTCCAGACTTTGAATGTGGCCCCTAAGTTGCAATCAGCTGCTATTCTGTAATATAAAAACTAAGACTTTTTCCCTCACCACTGCTTGCTTCTATACCAGTACTTAGTTTTCAGAATCAGGATATAAATCAGCAGGAGTAAACATATATCTGGTTTATGTAACACTCAAATCATTGCCTCTTCATTATGAACTGGGCTACATATCTCCCACGGCACCAGCTCAGCTGAAGCCCACAGCCCACAAATGCCGAGGCCCACTGGTCCAGAGGGTAAAGTGTGGTGGGGGGGGGGAAGGGCCCACCACAAGAAAGTCTACCAAATCCACACCATCTCAATGACAAATTGCTTTGCACCCCTGGAGAAGACTCAGGGGCACCTGGCTCCACTTGGGAGTGGGGGTGATGGTCACGTGTCTGCCTGGGGCATCAGCTATCCGGGACATAGAACAGGAAGGATGGGGGGGCTGGGGGTGCTGGTACACTTAGGTACCAATGACCTGGCGAACTAGCCTGTGGAGCAAGTGAAGTAGAACTTTCAGAGGCTGGGGGACAGTCTGTAGGCACACTCGACCTCCCTGGCCTTTTCCAAGGTCTCTCCTATGTGGAGTAGGCAGAGGGAAAGATAAGAAAAAGGATGTAAGAGATATGAAGGAATTAAACGGGTGGTGTCAGGAGAAAGGGTACCACCTTTTGGGGGACTGTATGATTTCTGGGTCAGGAGTCTCTTCAAAGTTAATGGCCTTCACTGGACAAGAGAGGGGACAAGCATGCTGGGGCAAATTTTTGACATCTACATTAGAGTTAAACTGCGTACAAGGGACACTGAGGCTAGGGGAACTATGGTAAAGGGAGTGAGGGAGGGAACCTAGCTAAGTGCTCACCCTGTACTGGGGACTGGTAGCAGTAAGGTAAAAATAAGGTTGGGGTTCAAAAAGGAGTAGTGGAAGAGGCAAATTGGAGGGGGGGTTCTCAGGGTCTACAAGCAACAGGAAAAATAAGAAGGTAGGGAGAATGGTAAGGAATGCAAATGTAGAATCACAAAACAGGAAAAGAGAATCTGGAGCTAGTTGGAAGAGGGTCTGCCTTAATGCCACAAGTTTGGGTTATAAAATCAGTGATCTCAAGGCATTACTGTCAGACACTGAGGTGGACCTTGTAGCCATCACAGAAACGTGTGCCATAAAGAGTAATAACTGTGACTTGTCAGTCACAGGTTACACAATGTTCAGACACAATAGAGGGACAGGCAAAAAGGGGGGGCATAACCCTACATGTCAGGGAGGGCATAGAGCCTGTGGAGGATGGACAAATCAGGGGAGACAAAGGGGAAACAGAACTGATGTAGGTTCACCTCACATCACCCTCAGGCAAGAAAATACAGGTGGGGTGATCTACAGACCACCAGGACAAGGGGAAGACAGAGAGATAAGGAGCTTGGGGGACAGCTGGCAAGGGGAGTGGAAAGTGGGAAGTGATGGCGGTGGGTGATCGGAACACGCTGGATATGGATATCAACTGGGACTTTCCAGTGGCCAGGTGTACCAGACGTTAGGCCCTGCTAGGTACACTGCAGGACTCCCTGCTGGTGCAGCTGGTTAAGGAATCCCCTACATAGGTGCCCATTCTCGATGTCATGCTCACCAACTCAAAGATTGTGAGTGGAGTGAGGGTAGAAAAGCCACTCGGGTACAGCAACCATAACTCCATTTAGTTCTGGCTGGCCCTCGGAGCCAGAATGTCCCTTTCAAAAACTGAAGTCCTAGATTTCAGAAGAGCAGACGTTAACTGGATGAAGGAGCTGGATTGAGACAAACTGACTAGTGTGGACAGGAAAGACGGGAGCAATCAAGGGAACCATTCTCAAAGCAACAAAGTCATGCATAAGAATTGCTACAAAACCAAACAGATACAAGAGACCAACATGATGCTCAGAAAGGGTCACAGAAGCAGCGAGGGCCAAGAAAAGGGCTTTCACCAGCTACAAGGAAAAGCAAGGCGAAGAGAAATGGGAGAGTAGCAAATAAAAACTAGGGAAGCGGAGGACTGTCACAGAGGCAAAGGGAAACAAGGAACCGCACAGAGGGTGGCGTAGGGGCAAAACAATTCTTCAGATATATTAAGGACAAACGGTAGCAGGAAAGGGGCACTGTTAGGCTACGGGGCGGGGGGGGACTAAAAGAAGATGAACAAAAAGCAGACGTCCTTAATGATTACTTCTACTTGGTCTTCACAAGAGAAGACAGTGGGCCCCTGCCAGAGAAAAGGTTCAGAAGGGGCTTGAAGCAGTAAAGGTAGAAAAAGCCCCAGAGTCAGATGAGATGCACATAAGGGTACTCAAGGAACTGGCTGAACCCCTACTAGGGCTATTCAGTGGCGCAGTTCAGACAGGGGTAGTTTGAAAGACTTGGGGGGTTGGGACGTAGTCCTGGTACACAACTGCGGGAACAAGGACCAACCAGGGAATTACAGATGCTGTGGACTGCCTAGAGAGAGAAAAATATCTACATGACAGTAAACAGCATGGGTTTGTGACAGGGAGATCTTGTCAAACCAACCTGATAGTTTTGTTTGACTGGGTAACAAAGGTAGTATATAAGGGCCATACTGTGGATTTACAGTACTTCGATTTCAGCAAGGTTTTGAACCCAGTGCCACAGAGAAGACTGCTAAAGAAGCTGGAGGACCTGGACACGGCTAGAGACATAGTTAAGATCAGTTGGAAACTGGCTGAAGGAGAGACAGCAGCAGGTGGTAGTAAAGAGAGTCAAATCGGAAGAGAGGGGAAGTCACAAGTGGCGTGCTGCAGGAATCTGTCCTTGGTCCTGTCCACTTCAATATGCACACTAGCAACATTGGAGACAGCATCCGGGACAAGCTGTGCCTTTTCCAGATGACGTAAAGCTCTGCAGTAGTGTAAAGACAAAGGGGTCAAGGAGATGCAGA
Source organism: Neoceratodus forsteri (assembly GCA_016271365.2). NCBI lineage: Eukaryota > Metazoa > Chordata > Ceratodontiformes > Ceratodontidae > Neoceratodus > Neoceratodus forsteri. The sequence goes on along the minus strand of CM057456.1, from coordinate 331,790,525 downwards.
AGGATCTTCCCACAGCCTCCTACTTCTCTTGTAAACCTCCCTCCCTCTCTCCCTTGGCCCATCCCACCCCTTCCCACCCCTACCTTTCCCGGGATTTATTTAACTCCAAAAACTGATTAGCGTTTTGCTCATAAAAGTGCTAAAACATTGTGAAAATGCATAGCACTTGCTTCACTGTGTTTAACAAACATAACACTTCTAGAAAACCTATATAAATACTTTCTATACAGTTAGCATTGTCCCAAGAAAAAAACTGATAATCAATTATTTAAAACCCTGCTTTCTCCTTTTTTCCACGACTCATGCCTTCCCCCAGTCTTGTTCTAGCCCCCACCACAACTAATTCCTCCCAAGCTGTAGCTGACAATGCCTGTCTCTGGCTGCTCCTCTCTGTTTAGCTAATCCTCTGCTTGTTACTCCTGTAGAGCTCTGCTCTTTCCCTCTTATGGTTATATATTCCTAACCCCTGATTTGCATGTTGCACTCTTCCCTGAATTACCTGTACACCCTTCCTAATGCACTGATGTCTATACAAATCAGGTTGTTTCCTGAATGCCCAGGATCACTGACTGACCATTGCTACATTTTGTACTAATAGTGACTTATTTGCAACTGCTTTGTATATTCTTACTCTGTGGAACGCTTTGTAACGATGTGTTGTCTGTCTGTCCTTGTACCTGAATTGACCTAGCACCTTTGTAAACGAGTCTCTGACTCAAAGGTATTAATCCCAATCTGAAATAAATAATAAAATAAAAATAATATTATGTATGCAGACGATGCTGTCATTTTTGCCACCCAACGCAATCCCATCTCCCTCCAGGACACTCTACAACAATCCTACAATGATGCCAAGGCCTGGTTTAAAGAGCACAGACTCGTCAATCTCAAAAAACCAAAACGATGCTTTTTGCCCACCCCCAAAACAAAGCCCGCAACTTCCCACTCCATATCCTCCCTAGTACCAAACAACCACTTGAACAAGTCTGCTCCTACAAATACCTTGGGGTTTCCTTCGACTTAGCCCTCACCTACCACACCCACATTGATGCCCTTGCATCCGCCACTAACACACGGCTTGGCATCCTCTACCACCATAAAAACTGCCTACCACCTGACGCTCTCCGACTTGCAGTTACATCTTCAGTACTGTCCCTTGTTGACTATGGCCTGCCAGTCTATGGTGCTGCTGACACTACCACCCTCAACAAAATTCGGCTCACCCTAAATAAGGCCTGCAGGCTGATTACTGGCGCCCCCAGGCTCACACATACTTGTCAACTCTATGACGAGGCAAAATTGCTAAACCTAGATGAACGGCTATGCTATCAAACCTGCCTCCTCACAAAGAAAACTTTACTCGGGCTATCCCCTCCTGGGGTGACAGCCTCCATCCGCCACACCCAACCCACTATCGCTACCCGAACCTCCAGCAAGACCACTCTACTGGTCCCCAGATCCAGGACCACCCATGGTCAGAGGTCCTTCTGCTACAGAGCTCCATCCTGGTTTAACTCTCTCCCCTGCTCCCATCTCCAATGCCCCCACAATCTCCAACTTCAAAACCACCCTTTGGAGCCAACTGTTTAGCACTCGCAGCTGCTCCTGTCTCTAAATGGGGCCTTGATCGCTCCACACTTTACAACGCCCCCTGGGCGGCACTTAAACTCACCCACCCCCCCAACTTTCTCCCCCCATAGCCTATTGCCTCTGTTATTACCAGCATGTTCTCAGCTGTATCATTGTAATGTCTACTAAATTGTATAAGTGTACAAAACCATTCTGTGTAACCCTAAGTATGTGACGTATATGCTGTAACCTAAATTTATTTCTGTCTGTCCTCAATGTGACAAGGTACCTTTGGAAATGAGCCTCTGGCTCAAAGGTTGTAAACCGATGTACAAATAAATAAATAAACAAAGGCTAGAGAGGTGGTCTAAGGTTTAGCAGTTGAAATTCAGTTCAAAAGCAGGAAATGATGAGTGAATCTACAAGTGAACATAAAGTTACCAAAGTTTAATTTCATAAAATTCATTGAGTTTCAAGCTCTGGCCACTTATTTAATGCCCCAACATTTCGCTGGCAACACTGCCAGGTTTTTCAAGGGAAGTGGTCCTGAAATTTAAACAAAAAATATCTTTCAATAGAACGCAAATAGGAAGAACAAAGCACCACCTAACAATACTCCCTAGTGTAATGTTTATAACTTGATATCTTTACGGTTAACACATTAATGCTTTTTAAATGGTACACTCAGCAAATCGATGCATAAAATGAGAACTGTTCAAGAGGTATCCCCTCAAAGAACCAACGGAACTACACACAGCCATGTGAGCTCGAACTGGATGCCACCATTCAGTGTTAATCTGGTGGCATCCTGCTCCCTTGTGGATTTTCACGTCTACTGCCATCTTCCAGCTGCCATCATGTCACACACATGCTTCAAAACATGTGATGTCAGGCAGTGGAATCCACTGCACTCCAGTCGAGTGCTAGTGACAGCAGGCAGTCTGAGAGCAGACCACAACCTCCCACTTACCACAGAGGCTCCCAAATTTAGAATAATTTGAAGCAACTTCACTAATTACATATGTACAGTATGTATTGCTGTCAATATTTTGCCAGAGCACCGCCTAACCCTGGAAATAGGGTTCTTTCCTTTGAGGATACTGCACATCTATAACTTGAATTGTGATGTGGGTCATATATATTGCAAGTCTGTCAAATCTGTGAACACAGCATCTACAACTTGGTGCAGTAGAACAAGATGTGACCTAATTTTTGGTTTTGAATTTTACTGCACCACAGTGTGGGCAGTGTCAGGCTGAACTGAAACTTGCATGACCTTACAAGCCATAATCAACAGCCCTGTTTCAGGAAATCAGCATTGTCCTCTGCTGCCTGCTGTCTGGGAAGAAGCGATGAGAAGATTAAAACCAAATCTTCAGCACAACTGAACCATCATCCTTCTGTAGGGGGTGAACAGCACTGATGATGCACGTCAGTACTCTGCACCTGTTTTCAGGTTTTGCCACCTTGTCTGCGCATCTCAATGGCTACTGTATTTTAAGCTCCCCAAACTCTAGGGGCCAGGTTTTCAAAGGCCAGAGAATGACGCAGGGTGCTTGTGTCAAAAACAACTGACGCAAGGAGCAAGATACATCAAACCTTGCACCAATCCTGATTTCCAAATAGTGCTTGCGTCAAAAACAGGTCTGCATGTGCCAGAGTGGCTTGCTCCATGCTTGCACCACTAAAATACCTATGCCATGTTGGAAGGGATGCCTGCATCACCGAAGTGATGCACCATCCCCTTATTTGGGATTTTCAAAGAATGCCAGTCCTGTCCTTATGCCTAAGATGCATGTAACTGTTAGACCAGCCAGAGCTGGTCTAAGGGACACTAGAGCATATAAAGAGACCCACAGCAGGTGGTCAGACCTGGCTATGCTACTATTAAGGGCCGGTATTCTCCTGCAGGACCAGTTTATAACATTTTGGGGGCTTAGTTTTGGCCATTCCATCTGTCATTTTTTTTTTGTTTTTTTTTTTACTTGGCTTGCATCATTCTCATCCTTTGCACCATTTTTTACTCCACTTGCACCATTTGTTTGACTCAACTTGCACCATTTGTTTGACTCAACTTGCACCACTTGTTTACTCAATTTGCACCATTTTCTTACTCGGTTTGCATCATTTTCATTCCTTGAGTCATTTTTTTGACTCAACTTGCACCATTTTTTACTCAACTTGCACCATTTGTTTGACTCAACTTGCACCATTTGTTTGACTCAACTTGCACCATTTGTTTGACTCAACTTGCACCATTTTCTTACTCGGTTTGCATCATTTTCATTCCTTGAGTCATTTTTTTGACTCAACTTGCACCATTTTTTACTCAACTTGCACCATTTTTTGGGTGCAGCTTGCATCATTCTCATCCCTTACACCATTTTGTTGATGCAGTGGACCTCTTGCATCAGTTTGGGGGACTTCGCCACAGAGAATGCTTTTCTTGCAAAATACATATGATGCACAACATTTGGCGCACCTAGATCTGACTCAAGCTGGTTGTTTGACACAGCTTGTGTGCATCTAAGGGCCCTTTGAAAATTCAATCCTAGGGCTCTCTTCTCCCTTTCCATTCACTCAGCTCTTTTTCTTCATACTCTGAAATGTGTCCTCCATGATTTCACTACTCAGCCTGCAGTTGCTCCAGACACTGGGTCTTGGACTTTTGTCCGCTGCCCTCCACCCTACACAGGCACAAGTACAGTCCCCTCCCCCAGTTTTCAGTCACTACCCTCACCCCTCATATTACTGCAATTCTGCTCACTACATCTTATTCTTGTTCTTTTTCTTCTGTGATTTATTGCATCACATAATTCCTGCTCAGAACCATTTCCTGTAATTGCTCATTTTGTCATACTTGTTTCCATATTATCGCATTTCAGAACATTGTATTTGTACTGTCCTCTCCTCTTCTCCCTTCACCCCAGGATGCTTCTGGAAACAAGCTGATACCAGCTCAGTATGTCTTTCCTGGTAAAAGTTTTGAAATAAATAAATAAAAAGTTTGTATTACATGTTTTCCCAAGGATACTGCTACATGCCATGCACTGTTAACCCTGAAATAGGTTTGCTCAGATTCCAAGTCACGGAATCTGAGTCATCAAATTCTAACCCAATTTTTGGAACTAGGATTTTCCGAATTACAGTCCGAAAATCTGAAAATTGTAATTCCAAAATGAAAGGCTAAAACACGATTTTGCATAGCTCATTACTTCCAGTAACTTTGTATGAAGTCCTAACCATCCACTGCTTAACGTGACACAAAATGGCTGCCCAGGTAAGAATGAGATAGGAATTTAGAATCTAGGATTCTGAATCCAATTACAATTCTGAGGTCCTTTTTGGAATCAGATTTGGAACTGGAGATTCCTAAATTCCTAAGCAGTCCAACTGGATTGGACTCAGTCACGTCCAAGCATCCCTACCCTGTAATGTCTTGTCAACAAAACAACTGCATGGACAAGCAGATGGTTGGAGGCAGGGCGTTGGGAGTCATGCTTGCTAAAGTATAGAAATTACCAAACACTGATGACCTCAATCATAGTTTTGGGCCAAGACATGGTGGAAAATGAGGACTGGTCAGATGGGAAGCGTTGCATCACCACTATGCTCTAGATGCAAGGAATCAGATGGTTTCTTGCTCCATTTATTATGGTACTGTCCTTATATTGCTGCTTATTGGGACCTAATCAAATCTAAATTAGATCCACTGCTGGGTCTTCAAGATGCCTTCATACCAAAAATATGTATACAATACAAAAGTATTGAAGCAAGCAGTACATCGCCACACCTTTTCAGCAAATGGAGTATCCCCTGCCTCTTCCATACTTCCGGGTTCTGGAGTTTTTAAAATTAAAATACAGCAACCTACGGCGTGAGAAAAATTCCGCTCTTGCTGTTAAAATCTAGACCGGAGGGGAAGCTGTCTGGGAGGCGGGCCCACGTTTTGGACAGCTTTCCTTTAAAGGATGATATGTCTCTCCTATACCAGCCATCTGATGTAATACGTATTCTGGCTGTTAATATTATTTTTACACAGTGTCCAAGTGCAGACCCCAAAACAGTGGTCGCTGGAATAAATCTTTTTCTGCCTAGCACAGCACCCACCTCCACAGCACTGCACTGTATAATACCATGTCCCACGTTTCGGATTACTACAACCCATGATTTATCTGATCAGAGGTGAAAGCGTTACCCACATGGAGTCATGTTTTCCTGTCTCTATAGTGTTGAGTGGCCTGAGGTGTTTGTCATGAGATAAACCACGTAAACCAATGTGTTATTGTGACAAATCCTGTCTTTCCACATTGCTAATGGTCTTCCTTCTGTGTAAGAATGACAATAAGAATTAGTAGATTACACAGAATGGACAGCTGTGGAGAAAACATGTTTCAAAATCATTACGCAAGTGAAATGAGGTTGATGTTGCAATAAAGTAAGCAGGTAAGGCAAGGACAAGGAATGCATGCTTTGTTCTAAAGAGTTGCTAAGACAGTCATTTACTGGATGAGTATACACCCAAATAAGCTGTAAGTAACTTCATTCCCATAAACGTTCCCTGAGTAAACATTCCATCAGATGGTAGATTTCCAGTTCAGACAAAGAAACAAATGTCTTAGGCACAACCACGTCTTCCAAGTCACAGAACACCTGGATGTTCATCTCTCCCTGGTGGATACAGACCCCTGTCATGTCGAGAAAGCCTTCACATGACCGTTGATAAGGACTTCAAAGGAAAACAGTTCTGTCTGCATCTTATCACACAGTATTAGAGCTGCATGTGTACAGTGCAAGGAACTTGGCTGCAGTCATGCATTTCAGTGAATTCCATGGTGTTCGTTTTACACACTGGGCCTGATTCCAATACGGGCTATCCCGGCGTAAGGCAGGATATGCCAATCCACATGGCGTATCCCGTGACTTGCGCCATGCAATACGCCCACTGCTATTCCAGGAGGGCACCTATGCCATTGCGTCTGCGGGCTGCGACAATCGCAAGATATGACCACACATACACTGCAGCCCACAACGCCTGGCACAACTGCGGGTTGCGACAGCAACTTAGCCCAATTCCAGAAGGCCCGCTGTCTCAACCCGCAGTTGTGATTCCAGGACACGCAGTGGCATAGATGACTTCCGACAGCTGGCACCGTCAGATGCAGCCTCGCAGCACTGTGGCAATGGTGCCATGCTGGCCCCCACTAGCACCCCCACCCCCCAAAACCCCGACCATGAGGGACCCCCAGAATTCCGTGTCAGTAGCACCCCCCCAGGATGCCTGTGCCATCTGTCCTTGTCCTCCATGCCCCCGATGTGTTCTCCAGTTGTCCGGGGCAGGGGGAGTTCTAGGGGGGGCACCTGATGCTCACTGAGAGATGCGACCTGTGACACTGGTACGCCATGCGTGGGCTACCGCCACATGCATGGCGTATCTCATAAGTTGTAATTGCTGGGACCCTGCCGCTTCTGGAATGTGGCGTAGGGTCCATGGCGCAGAGGCAACCGGCATAACTCGCAACTGCATGCGAGTTACGCCGGCCGTCTTGGAATCGGGCCCCCGTACTTTCTTGCAACACAAACTGCTGCTAATGTTATGACTATATACTGGTAACGACCTCTATTGTTTGTCATATTAAAAGGTAGAATGTGAAGATGAATTCTGTACTGTATCTAACTGACATCAGCCATATGTACATTACACCCTTTACTACAATTTACTCGGACAGTATCCACAGGAATCGGATACCACTGATTTTCTTGGATACTGGATGGCATTAGATACCTCTGGTATTGAACTAATGGATTCTATAACCTAGGCTCCAACAGGATACCAACTATCCAATGCGACTATCTGGGGTCCTTGGTATCCACAACAGACACTGGACCTCGGATATCACTATCTGACCTTGGATCTGAGGAATCCAAACAGACATCTGACCTAAGATCACACTATCCTACCTCAGATTCTACTAATCTGACTCTGAATCCAGAATCTGAATGAAATTGGATAGGATCTCCAGTCTGGAGTTGTACAGATGGCCTATTCATTGGATCCTATTAGGAGAGTTAAAAGTACTATCTGAGCATCAGTAATACAGGATATCTCGGCTGAAATGTAAAATTATGTTTTCGGAGAGGGTCCAGCTTCTACCCATTTCCAAAGCTAAGTGGACATGAGCCCTGGGAAGTAACTTAACCAGGGTCACAGTAAGTATTTGGCTCTGGTGAGGTTTGAATCTGTGATTCATAGTTGGTGCTCTAACCACTAGACAACACTGGCCTCCATTCTGCATAAATTAGGCGGGTTTGCATCGCAATTTGCGACCCAAGAATCTGGAAATGCAAGTCAATTGCCAGCATGATTAGCAATGATTGCGAATCTGTAGAAACTGCCCATCCCCTGATTATTTAATTTTCCCTGGTGTCTAGAGGTGCCCCCCACCCTTTGATTGCTATCCCCGTTATTTATTTTTCTTTCCCTGGTGTCTAGTGGCACTCTCACCCTCCGCAGATCGCTGTCCATGTTATGTTTTTTTCCCCCTTATCTCTGGGGTCTAGTGCCCCCAGCCGGATCACCGTCCCTATCTAAAATCAAAAAGATCCTTTGATGTTTGTTTTTTAACCTGCAAAAGAAAATGGTCCTCGGCGATCAGCCCCCAACCCCACTTCCCTCAGCACCCACTACCCCCAGTACATCCTCACACACCCTCACTCATCTGAACAGGTCACTGGGCGAAGATCCAGTCTCCAATGGAAGACGTGTCTTGCTGCTGGAACCAGTGACTGCAATATGAGAAACTAAGGTAAATGCGGTTCAATGTATTTCAATGGGGTTTTCAACTTTGGTGCATAACTTTGCCGTTTTTGCATATTTTGACACCAAACTTTCAACATGGCCTTTTGGGGACCCCACCTCATGAACAATGTGACTGTCATTACACAACTTTTTTGCTGGAAAGGTAGCTTCACGGTCACTTAGTGTGAAAACACCTTTCAGGCGGGATTTGAAAATGTTCTCTGACCTTGTTCATGAGGTGGAGTCATAAGAAGGCTGCGTTGAAAATTTGGGGTCAAAATATGAAAAAATGGCCAAGTTATGCACATACTTTTAAATTTTACTATGCTCGCTTGTAACTTTGGCAATTTTAAATATTTTGACCCCAAATTTTCAGCATAGCCATTTATTACAACACATCAGGAGCATGCATGACAGCTGTCATTTTGTAAATACTGGCCAAACTATCTTTTTGCACCTGTGTTGTGGAATCACGTTTTGACAGGGATTTGAACATTTTCAGTACCGGGTACAGGAGGTGGTATAATAGGAAATCTATGCGGACAATTTGGTCAAAATGGCAAGTAAAATAAACAGATACAGTCTCAGAACTATGTATACAATGTCTATATCATCAATACGTACAATTATAAGTAATAATTACGTGGTTTAAAGTTAAAATACCCATTTTAGAAAACTGCTAATCAAAACCGGCTGATTGCTAATCATTTTTCATTTTGATTAGCAAAGGCCACTAATCAACTCTTGACACTACAGTAATTTATGCCTTGGCATTGTGCTGAAAATTACGACAGAGCCTTGAATAACTACACAAGTCTTTCTAAAGGGCACCCAAAGCTTGTTAATCACCAGTTTCCTCACATACAGATCCTTCTAAATCATAATGGTGTATGGCTACTAGTGGGACAAGCTGCAGCCTACTGCTCAAGCTGATTATAAATTCAGAAAAGAAGCACAAGATATGAAGAAGAGCAATAAATAGACTAGTTTTGAGTAGCCTATTTGTTTGATCACTAAACCAGTGAACCACCTTTAATTCACTGCACCAATTCACCTGCCTCTATGATATTTTTGTAAAATGTAATTTTTTTTTTTTTTTACTATATTGTGCTGACTTTTTTCTTTTCCTTATACCTCTTCCTCGAGTAGCACCTGGAACTGAGCCTTGGCTCAACGTGCCTCTCCCAATCCCCACGTTTTATATAAATAAAATTCTTAAGAAGTAAAAAAACTGGATGAAAATGTATTTCTGTTTTCTGTGGCTACCAGTTCCACACAAATGTTCAGAAAGCCATCGTCAGCTTAAAAGCACCTCTCCCTACCTTTCTGATAGCTATTTCCTAAAACAGTCTCCTCATTCTCTCTGCCGTTAGCATTGCTTCTTTTCTATTCCTGCCACAAATCATTCCTCCATCAGTGGTAGAACTAGGACTGCACTACAGTATCCCATAATTCTCTTATCATGTAGGCACAGAGTATGTTTTTAAAACTCCCCCACACCTTTTCTCCCTCCCCGTCCCTTTTTGTCACTTCTCCCTACACTACCCATCCCAGCCTCCTCTGTTCCCTAAACTGTGAAGGCATCACTCACTCTATTTCCCCTTACTCCCCCTCGCTACTTATCTCCTCTCCCTCCTGCTCTTCACTGCCCTTCTGCTTTTCCTGTCAGGTGATATGGAACTTAACCCTGGCCACCCATCCCTTCCCCCCACTCTTCTCAATGGATTAAGTCTTTTATTTTATCATCAAGAGCCCACTCCCTAAACTTGGCCAGCTTAGGCTGTAGGCCCAGCACTACCGCCATGACAGCCTAATTATCACCAACACCTGGCTTTCTGCCTGGATTGCAGATGTGGAAGTTGGGATCTCTGGCCATGCGGTCCACGGACACAACCGTGGGAAGTGTGGAGGTGGCATACTGATTTATGCGTGTCTCTACCTCAACATCATATCTCACTCTGCTATCCTCTCCTCCCATGAGCTTATCCTGTGTAGGTTATCCTTCCTTACCTCCATCTCCATTTTCATCTGGGGCACCTAGCGGTGGTAGTAGTAGTAGTGGTAGTAGATTTTATTAATTTAGGGCGCCCTTCCCTGAAAGCTCAGAGCACCCTTACAATAGGATTAGACATACAACCATACACAAAACAGAACAGGAACAGTAGTAAAAGACAAAATATATAAAATCTCAAATATAATTAAAAAACAGCTGAACCCATTCCAGATCTTAAATGACTTTCCTCAGACCCCAACGGCTTTTGCAAACAGACATGTTTTCAATTGCCATTTAAACAATTCAGCAGATGGTGCCTCCTGGAGATGCCCGGGCAACAAATTCCATAACGCCGGGGCAGCTACCTCAAATGTCCGATCCCCAGAGCTCTTTAACCTCACTTGGGATCTCCAGGAGAGCACCGGTAGCTAACCTGAGGGGACGAGACGGGACGTAGGGATGCAGGAGATCCTTCAGGTAGCTACGACCAGAGCCATGTAGGGCCTTATAGGTCAAAAGACCTATCCCGAAGGTGATGCGCCAGCACTCCGGCAGCCAATGTGGTTCGCACAGCACTGGAGTGATGTGACTGAATCTGGAATGACCAGTCAGCACCCGTGCTGTTGCATTCTGCAGCAACTGCAGGTGCCACAGCACACCACCTCTGACCCCGAGGTAGAGGGCATTACAGTAGTCGAGTCTTGAGGTCATGAAAGCATGGACCAGTGTGGCCAGGTCTTCGGGTGGAACAAAGGCCTTGATCTGGGTGATGTTCCAGAGATAGTAAAATCTGGTCTAGACAACAGCCAACACTTCAGCATCAAATGTCAGCTCTCTGTCAAACACAACGCCCAGATTCTTCACCCTTGATGAAACCTGCAGTTCTGCAGGGCTGATAATAAGGCCCAACCTGTCACCAGAGGCTCCAAGCCCAACCCTCTGACCCGGCTCAACAACCAGTACCTCAGTCTTCCCAGGGTTTAGTCCCAGTCAGTTCAACACCATCCAAGTCTGGATCTCGACCAAGCATTTATTTAGCACATCGACAGCATCCAGGTTTACCAGGCATGAAATACAGGTGGAGCTGTGCATCATCAGTGTAACAATGAAAACTCAGCTCATACCGTCTTATGACCTCGCCCAGGGGCAGCATATACACTGCGAACAACACGGGGAGAGGACAGATCCTTGGGGAACTCCACAGGGCAGGTCTCTCGAGTTTGAGGAACAAGTTCCCATCCCTACCTTCTGAGACCTGCACCAGAGAAAGGACTCGAACCAGCTGATGACCTTGCTGGTGAGTCCTACATCCTCCCTCAGCCTTTCCAACAACACCCTGTGGTCCACAGCGTCGAATGCTGAGGAGAGATCAAGGAGGACAAGAACAGTATGCTCTCCCCGATCCCTAACCTTGAGTAGGTCATTCAACACCCTGACCAATGCCGTATCTGTGCTATGCAAGGCCCTAAACTCAAGACTGGAAAGGTTCATAAATTTGGAAGTCTATTAGATGGCCCTCTAGCTGTTCTGATACCACCTTCTTAAGAACCTTCCCCAAAAAGGAAAGGTTCAAGATCGGTCAGTAATCTGTCAGGCGTCAGGGTCCAACAATGGTTTCTTCAGCAGGGGCTTAACCAGAGCCTGTTTTAAAGACTGGGAAAACCCTGGCTGATAAGGAACTTCCGGCTATCCTGGTAAAGACCGGTCCCAGAGCTTTGACGCAGCCAACTAGTAGTCTTGTCGGGCCCAGGGCCAAGTCACAGAACACTGGTTTTAGCCCAAGGACTATTCGACAGACCTCTTATGTCGTCACCAGTCAGAATTTACCCCAGGATGGTCAAGTGCAACTGCCCATATGAGAAACACTACTTCTGGTGGATTGAATCCCACTTGGAGCAATCTCGGATCTCACAGAGGACACTCTGTCTGAGAAGAACTGAGCAAACTTCTCACATTTTTGAGCTGAAAAGGCTCTAATGGGTTCCAGACAAGCTGGATGTAACAGCCTGTCTACGACCCGGAAGAGCTGAGCCAGTTGATTCCTCCCAGCTGCAATCATCCTACATATAAAAGCCGCCTTTTTTTGGAAGATTGCATTCTGATACTCATCATAAATAGACATCCGAACCAGTTTATCCTCCCAAGACTCAGTCTTCCTCCAACACCTCTCCAGCCTCTGCCCCCTTGTCTTCAACATCCTTAGCGCCCCATCAAACCAAGGGAAGCCAAGGTGACAAGGTGGCATACACGGATCAGCGCCAGATGGTCCAGAGCCCCAGCAACAACAGTATTATAAGCCATCACTGCTTCTCCCAGACCGTTAGTATAAGCCTCCAACACCGACAAAACGTCCAGTTCCGCCACCAGTCCCTCTGATTGAATACCTCTCAAAGGGTGGAACTGGACCATTTCCACAGGGGGTGGGACATTCCATCACAACAGGTAACCTGATCAATTCTGAAGGTATCAATTTCAAGCACCAGGGTGAACACCAGATCCAGAGGATGGCCAGACTGGTGAGTCTCGAATGTGGAATGCAGGGTCGGGCCCAAAGCATCCATACTTAGCAAGCGGTCTCAGGCCCCAGGCGATGCCATATCGTCCACCAGGGTGTTGAAGTTGCCAGGAATAATCCAGCTCAATGACTCCAACACCCTCTCTGTGACAAAGGATGTCACCTCCTGCAAGAAGCTCCGGTCCCACCCAGGTGGACAGTAGACCAGAAGCACTCTAACCTCCATGCTAGGACTCCCTCGCACAGCCACACATCCAAAATAACTGGTGTCCCTAACTGGATGCACTGTCAGGCCCAGCTCCGATCTAAAACAGATTGCAACCCCCCCCCTTCCCTGCGGTCCTTCCTCAGGCAGTGCACAACAGAGTACCTGGCCGGGACAGATGCCTCCTCTAGCAGAGGGCCCGAGGTATCGTCCAGCCAGGTCTCTGTAATGCAAGCCAGATCAAGAGACTCGACAAGCCCAGCTATTACAGCGGTCTTGTTAGCCATCGACCTGGCATTGCAAAGACTTCCCGAAGAGGATGAAAGGTTGGAGCCAGTTCTTCAGCTCTGTCCTCTCGGTACGGAGGATTCCCTGGGTATAGAGACAAGGCACGAAGGACCTTGCTTCAACTGTCTCCTTGACCCACAGCGTCTCCCGGTCCCTACCACCAAGATCGGCTCCCCCAGGCTACATCCTTCTCCCTCCAGCACCCTTCCTCAAAATATCCAACTCTTTCCATCTCCACCATACCTACACCTACCCTAAAGACAAGCCTGACTCCATTCCTGACATTCTCTCTTTCATCTCCTCCCCCTCTGATTCTAGTGAGCTCCTTATTACTGGGGATCAAAATGTAAATTGTCTCTCCCCCTTGGCTAAAAACATCACCCATGTAATTGAGTCTCTTAGTCTCACACAATTCATCTCTGAGCTCAGCTGTCTCAACCCACACTCCTCTAATCACTCCCTTATTGACTACAGGCATTATCTTCACTTCTCTATCACACTGTCTCCACTGGCACTACCCCGAATGCTTTCAGTGACCACTGCATGGTATACTGTGTATGAAAGTTCACTGTCCTAAAACCCCTCCCCAAACTTTATCTGGCCAAGATCATTCAGGTCCCTAGACCTCCCTGCCCAGCTTCATGACTGTCACAACACTAACTGGTCACCTCTCCCTGAGCCCACTGACACAGATGAAGCTCTATCTTGTTTCCACTTTAAATTCCCTGCAACCTGGGATGACTCCCCCATCCGGAGGTGTTGTGTACGTGGGTCTCACCTTCCCCAAAACTCCCTAACCTATTCAAAGTGCACCACTGTCTCTAATCTCAAACCAATAACTCATGGTGTTCCTCAATGATTCATTTTGGGTCCAGTGCTATTCTCACTAGTCATTAATTTTTATTTATTTATTTATTTATTTAGTTTTTGTTGACCGGGTAAGTGCACTAAACAGATCCTGCCTATTTTCAGGCACGACCCGGGGGAGGGGGATACAGATAAATGCCAACTGACCTTGAACCAGATTAAGCTGTTGGTGGTATTTTTAGTGAATGAGGGAAATTTGGCCAGGACACCAGGGAAATTCCCCTACTCTGCTGCTGCAATGCTGCCAGTAGGGGGACAGGCCATTGCCAAGATGGCCACTCGGAGTGGGCTATCGAAGGAGGAGGACGTCTGCAGAGTGGGAGAGCTAGCCTCAGCTCCCACTCCTAGCAACACAGAGGCTTCAGCTTCTACTATGGCTGAGATTGACTCCAATATTGAATTCCATGACGCTGTAGTTCACTGGGAAGACTCGTCGCAAACAGCTAAAAATCAAGTGAATACTTCTTTACTGATATTTGGAAAAATAATGCCCGACTTGGAATCTACCAACTATGGAGCAGACTCAGCACCGCGTAAAGAAATTTTGCGTGTACAACAGTACAGTTGCATTCCGCTCCGTGAGAGCAGCACGGATACCCCTTCTGCATTTACTGAAGATTTAGCTCCCTCGGGGGGTCTCGAGGGGTGCGAACGTGCGATGCAGCCGGCAGACTCAGCGAGGGGATGAGTAAACATCAAAGAGCGCGGCGACTTACATACAGAGGCTCTGCAGCAGGAGAATTTGAGGCATGCAGGTACTGTGCCTTCTTTATATGTCAAAACGGGCTTGTCGGAACTGGGAGAGAAAGAAGCAGCCCACTTACCAGTTAATATATTGCAGCAGTGCGCGGTTTCGCAGCCTTGCTCAGCGCCTCCCTTTCACAGTAAACCCTGCATTGACAGCTGTTCTAGGAGTTTTGACAATTCTCCTAAAGACCTCACAAGTGCCGTAGGTCCTGTAGGGAGAAGTCCCACACAGCAAAGCCTCGTTCTAATACCTGGGATGACTCAGGGATTTTCGGCTCCTTTACAGGCTGGCAATATTATCGCGGAGCAAAGCGAGTGCCTACAGCCTGACCCTGCATCTGACAAACCACAACATGAATGTACATTGAACACAAGTCAAAATGCTTCTTCTCTAAGGTTACCTATTACCACTTTTACTCAGAATGAGGCTGCTCCCTTGAGCAAATTAACCGGGTTTGTGTTTAAAACCAACATTAATGAAGATTCATCAGTCCAGTCTGAGGTGATATATCAATCCTCAGCTAGCTCTCAAAAGAGGGTTATGGAATTCTATTTTCCCCGTAAAACTGTTCCAAGACAGAACTCCAGTTGTCACACAATCCGGGGGCTGGACTTCCTCGCATTCAGGAGGATAGACCTCGGGAATCCTGGTCTCCAAATAAAGCCCTCCGGGAGGCAGGCTGGAAACGGGCTGAAACAGGCGTTTGGAAGCCTGCCCCAGCATGGGATACCGATTTAACTCTTTCTCAACACTCTCCAGAGTGGAAACCGGCTATACAGCAGCAAGAGGTGAAGAATAACCTGAATGATGAAAAGGCTGCAGCCGAGGTTTTCCAGCTTCCCCTGGCAACTCTGGTGCCGGAAAAACAAGCACCCTTACCTTTGTTACCCCACTCGAACCTTGAGAATCAATCACAGGAGCCTTGATCTACGGGACAAGATCCATTGATATTAACCCCACCCCCACCCCAGAAGCCACTGATGTCAGAACTATTCTCTAATTCAAAGAGGGAAGCAGCGCCTCGACGGAATGCTGTTCGGCTGCGTTATAAAGGAGGGTTGGAGGTTAGACCGGACAGGCACTATGTTGGGAAAACGCTGCTGAAGGACTCATTGCATTTTACTCCTCACGATGTTTATGCCTTTATTAATAACTCTGGGGAGGACAATTTTGATATCAGTTTTCGAACACAACATGCTTTAGACTTATTTTGGGATAGGTATGGTCAGGTCAAGTTCTCTCCCGCATGGACCCCTTTTTTGGTTATTCCTTTATCAAAACCTTTGATTAAATTTGTTACAGTCATGTTTAGGAATGAAGGGGTCCATGTGGAAGACATTTCCCTTTGGCTGTCTCAAAAATGTGAGGTTATGAGTGGTCCTGAACCCATTTTGGATTCGGAACAATTTTGGACAGGGGGCTGGAAGTACAAAATTAAATTGAGGCAATCTGAGGCAGGGATAGAGCACATTTCTAACTCTTTTCTGCTCGGTAGGGATAGGGGCGTGTGTTTCTATAGCGGACAACCTCGAGCATGTTACAAATGTGAAGCCAGGACACATCTCTCCAGTGTTTGTGACAATTGTGGGGAAGTGGGGCATTTAACCATGTTCTATACTAGTCAGTCTCGCTGTGACCTGTGTGAAGAAAAAGGCCATGTGTTTAGGGTATGCCCTTGGGTGGCCAAAAACAAATCTTCTTGCTCTAATTCAGATCTTCTCATTCAGAAGCTCAGGCCGCATGAATCTCCACCCACCCACCCCTCCTCTTTCTTCAGAAATTAGGCCTATATATCCTCTCTTTATAAAACAAAACAAAGAAGAAGTTTAACTGACAAGGTCCTTTCCAACAGCAATCTCTTAAAGGTCTCTGATAAAGTAGGCAAGTAACTGCTCCAGGCTTGGTTTGCACCTTTAAAGGCCAGCATGGCCCTCCTGATCCTTTAAATTTCCCCTGGGTGCTATACAGAAGAGTTACACAGAGGTAGCAGTATTGACTCTAAAGTGCTAGGCCCAGGGTCAGTTTTGCCTAAGCAGAAGATCCTCTAGGAACTTGCACCCCAAAACTCCCCTCCAGTGGCTCTGATTGAAAAGAGTAATTCTTATGCTGCCTATTCACCCCATGGGGGGATACAGAGATGGATTTGGGGGACTCAGATTCTCAAAAATCCTCCCTCTCCACCAGGTCACGGCCAGTGGATAACTATAAAGAGAAAAAAAAGAAAAAAATAGAGGTTTTTATTTTTTTTCTTTAATATAAACAGGCATGAGGTTGGTTTGGGGCTCCTTAAATACCCATAGTTTGTTAAATACCACTAAGAAGCAAGCCCTTTTTCATTATATACATGACCAACATGTTTCTGTATGTTTTTTACAGGAAACATGGATGCATTCCATAGATCAGCTTGCAGCTTTTAAAAGGGATTGGGTTTGGGGCCCTTCCTTTTGGTCATTTGGTGAGGATACGGCAGATGGCATAGGTATTGTGTTCACCTCATATTTCTTTCAGCTGCACAGTTTGATTGACCTTATACCGGGAAGGGTATTGATAATAGATGGGAAATGGCATGACTTATGTTATCGTTTTATCAACATTTATAACCCTCAAACAAAAGCGGGTAGAGTAACTTGCCTAAAAACTATTCAACCCTTCTTGGTGACTACTGTTAGGGTGTTGTGGGGAGGAGATTTTAACTGCACCATTCAGGACTCTTTACAAAACAAGAAAATATATTGTGATTCTAACGCATTAGGTAAAATTATCAAAGTTGCTGGTCTACTGAATTGTAATACTTACGTGCCTCCAGTGCCCAGATTTTCCTTTAAGAAGGGAACATTTTTCACCTTGATCGATTACATGTTAGTCTCACCATTTATGCAAGTGGAATCTTTTAAAATGTTTCCCTGTGAATTCTCAGACCATTCATTTTTGCTATGTAATTTTCAGCTGGCTGGCATTCAAGAATGTAGACAAATTAGGTGGAAGCTAAATAATTCCACATTAGAATTACCTTATATACAAACTGGGGTCAAATATCTCTTAAAAGCTAGGTTATCAGTGGCCTTTTTGTATTCAGATTTGGGGGATTGGTGGATAGAGACAAAGGCAGATTTAAGGAATTGGTTTAAGAAACAAGGAGTTCGAACAAAAAATTATAATTTTTTGCATTATTTGGGCCTTAGGCAACAACTGCAGAGACTCACAACCATAGCTTATACCCCTCGGTTAGATTATTCTGATCAAATTACTATATTAAAAGAGAAAATGAGAGTTTTTCAATACAATAGAGGCAAAACCATGCAAGCCGTCCTTACTAATGGTATAAAAAAGTCACCTATTGGTGACCCATTTGAGATGTGTAAGCATCTGAGGGATTCCTCGAATATGGATGCGCTAAAGAAATCGGACAACACATTGGCTACCTCTGTAGTACAGCTTAGAGATGTAATAGTGGAGCATTTTCGGTCTCTTGAACCCTCTGTTTTAATTCTTAATGCGTCAATGCTCTCCTATTTGAGTACGATTAGAGTTCCTTCTAAATTAATAGAAGCTTCAGAGTTGTGGGATCCAATTTCTCAAAAGGAAATTCTAAATATAATTGGGAAACTAAAATTAAACATTTCCCCCAGAACGGATGGCCTTTCTAATAATTTGTACAAAGTTTTTGCAAAAGAGTTGAGCCAATGTTTGTATATTTTATTTCAATATTTTATGATGAATGTTGCAATCTTTCCCTCCTTTTCTGAAGGGTTGTTAATTTACATATTTAAATCTGGGGATAGACAAAACATTGCTAATTGGCGGCCGATCACCCTTTTAAATTCAGATTATAAAATCTTTACTAGTATTCTGAATAATCGTTTGAAAAACTATGCCAAATGGGTCATTTTGCCTTACCAATTTAGTGGCCTACCTGATAGAAGGGTTCAATCAGCTCTTATGTTGATACGAGATGTCACTGAACATCTCACCGACACGGGTATGACAAATTGTTTGGTAGCTGCGGATTTAGACAAAGCTTTTGACAGAGTTTATTTGCCTTTTATGTTTTTAACTCTAGCGCATTACGGGGTTCCTTTACAAATGGTTAAGATGATTGAGAGGTTATATGAAAACATAGATACATAGATACATAGACAGTGTTGGCAGATAAGGGCCAATGGCCCACCTAGTCTGCCCATTTGAGCTTGTAATTCAGTTTGTTTTCCTAGAAGTCTATTTCCCCTTACCCCTGACCTCTAGAATTCCTTTATGTCCATCCCATGCATTCTTAAATCCCGTGATTGTTTCAGCCCCCACCACTTCCTCTGGCAGGGTGTTCCACTTGTCCACCGCCCGTTCTGTGAAAAATTCTTTCTCATGTTTCCTCTGAATCGTCCTCCCTCCAACTTCATCCCATGCCTCTAGTCCTGAAACATCTTTTTCGCTTAAAAATAGTGTTTTCCTGCACCTGTTCCTCCCTGTAAGATACTTGTATGTCTCTATCATATCCCTCTCTCCCTCCTCTCCTCCGGGAGTACATGTTCAGTTCCTTCAACCTGTCTTCATAGGACTTGTGATGCAACCATGCACCATCTTTGTTGCCCTCCTCTGAACCTTCTCTACCCTGTCTATGTCCTTACGTAGGTATGGTCTCCAGAACTGTACACTGTACTCCAGGTGGGGCCTCACTAGTGTCTTGTATAGCGGAATTATGACCTCCCTTTTCCTGCTGGTGATGCCCCTGCCTATACATCCCAGCATCCTATTTGCTTTACCTGATGCCTTGTCACACTGTTTCTACCTTGAGGTCATCAGAGATGACAACCCCAAGATCCCTTTCCTGCTTGGTGCATGCTATATCCTCACCCCCAACTGATATATTGTGCCAGGGTTTTGTGCCCTATATGCATTATCTTGCACTTCTTTGCATTAATTTAACTGCCAAACCCTTGACCATTCTTCAAGTTTCTGCAGGTCCCTTCTCATTCTGTCTACACCTCTGGTGTGTCTACTCTGTTACAGAGCTTTGTGTCATCAGCGAACAGTGAAATTCTGCCTTCTATATCCTGTGCAATGTCACTGATGAAGATGTTGAATAGGACTGGTCCCAGCACTGATCCCTGTGGTACCCCACTGGTCACTCTTCCCTCTGTGGAGTGACAGCCATTTACCACCACCCTCTGTGTCCTGCCACCCAGCCAGTTACCTACCCACCACACTACTGTCCTGCCCACACCATATTCCCCAGTTTGTGTAATAGTCTTCTATGTGGCACAGTGTCAAAGGCCTTGCTGAAGTCCAGATAGGCCATGTCCACTGCCCCCCTGATCCACCTCCTAGTCACCCAGTCAAAAAATTCAATGAGGTTGGTCTGACATGACCTCCCCTGGTGAAACCATGCTGCCTTGGGTCCTGTAGTCCATTGACAACCAGATGTTCCACCAATCTCTCCTTCAGTAGTGCTTCCATGATCTTTCCCACTACCGAGGTGAGGCTGACTGGTCTGTAGTTCCTGCTTCCTCTTTGTTCCCACTTTTGTATAAGGGGACTACATCTGCTGTCCTCCAGTCTTTGGGTACCTCCCTGTTTCCAGTGATTGGCTGAACAGGATAGCCAGAGGTTCAGCCACCACCTCTCTTAGTTCTTTAGGACCCGGGTGCACCACTCTGGCCCCATTGCTTTATCAGCTCCTATACTTCCAGTTCCTTCGGGACCTTTCTCGTGTAAAGGGACTTGTGTCCATTTCTGCACCATTCTCACCCTTGTACTCCTTCAGACCCATTACCCCTCTTTCCTTAGTAAAGACTGAGCAGAAATACCTGTTCAATAAGTCAGCTTTACTGTTGTCATCCTCCACGGCTCCCATCCTCCCCTTCAGTCTCCCTATCCTCCTTTGTCCTTCTTTTTCACTTATGTACTTGTAAAGGTTTTGTCCCTTTAACCACTGATTTTGCAATGTGTTCTTCTGTCTGAGCTTTGGCTTCCTTACTGACTTCCCTGCCTCCCTTTGTTTCTCCTGGTACTTCTCCCTATCCCTTCTGCCTGTGTCTTTTGTATTGCCTGAATGCATCTTTTGGCTTTCACTTTCTTTGCTACCTCTTTGGAAAACCATAATGGTCTCTCTTTCTTTCCTCTGCTAACCTGCTTAATGCATAATTCTGTTGTTCTTATAATCCCCATTTTAAATACCGCCCACTGTTCCTCAATCCCTGATTCCTGTCCCATTCCCTTAATGCCTCTTTCAAGCATCTCCCATTTTTCCAAAGTCTGCCCCCCTAAAATCCAGGATACGTGTTTTTGTGTGGTTTGGTTCTGCTCTTTCTGTGATTTCAAACCACAATGACTGGTGGGCACTGTTACCCAGGTGCTCCCCCACTGTTACCCCCATCACACTGTCCCTGTTTGTGAGCACAAGGTCCAGTATTGCCTTCTGCCGAGTTGGTTCCATGACCAGTTGCTTGAGGAAGGCACCCTGAAGGGAGTCCAGGATAAATCTGCTCCTAGTTGATGCTGCTGCTGGGATGCTCCAGTCCACGTCTGGTATATTGAGTCTCCAACCAGTACTACATCATTCCTTGTCTGCCATCCTTTGGATGGCTAGCATCAACTCCTATCTGTTTCTTCCTCCTGGGCTGGTGGTCTATAGACCACACCTGTCGGGATAGCTGGCCCCATTTTCCTTTCCAGCTTAACCCACAGTATCTCTCCCCCATTTTGTTCCTCCTGGATCTGTGTGGCCCTTATGTCATTTTTCACATACAGTGCCACCTCCTCCTTCCTGCCTGCTCTGTCTCTTCTGAATATGTTGTAGCCAGGTTGGCCATCTCCCAGTCATGGTTATCATTACACCAGGTTTCAGTGATGGCCACAATGTCCAGGTCTGACTGTACCATGACAGCCTCCAGATCTTCCATCTTGTTGCTAAGGCTCCTGGCATTTACACATGGCTTTCCATGATTTGACCTCCCTAGACTGCTTCACTGTTCTACTCAGCCCTTCCTTGGTTGTCATTTATCCTGTAGTTCTCCTTGCTGTCTGCCCTTCTGCTGAATGTTGCCCCTTTCTGCTTATCCACCTTTGGACACTAATCTCCATCTTTGCACACTGCTTTGCAGAGATAGCCACCCTCTGGTTCACTGGTTCCATTACTAGCTGTGGGGGGGTGAGTGAGTATCATCCTGGCTGGCCTGCCACCCTCTTTGCTAGTTTAAATGCTTGTCAATGTAGCATTTAAACTTATCATTGAGTGCTTGGATTCCTCCAGGATGGATGCAGGCCGTCAGGCTTGAACAAACCTCCATCCCTCCAGGTGGGTCCCCAGTCACCAATGAATCCAAACCCTTCCTCACAGCACCAGTTCTTCAACCATGAGTTAAAGTTCCTGGTGCATGCACTCCTATGCTCTCCCTTGCCTCTCTCAGGTAGTACTTCTGAGAAAGTGACAGAAGTAGCTACTTGCTTGAGACCCCTCCCCAGTTTCCTAAACTCTTCCTGAACTTCCTTTGGCTCCCCATTTGCCAAGTCATTAGTACCTAGGTGGATAATGACATCCAGCTCACCCTCCTGTCTTGCCTTCCCAGTGATCCCCAGTATCTTCCTTCCATCCCTCCATGCCGTGGCACCTGGTAGGCACCTCACCTCCTGTCCTCCCCTCCTGTGTTCCTAGCTGGATCCTCTTATGATGGAGTCCCCCCCAGGATTCCTTCCTCCTCCTCTGGGGTCCACTGCTTTCCCCACTGAGGTCACCTCCTGCCTAACCTCCACATCCTTTCCTTCCACTCCCTGGGTACCTCTATTTGGTTGTCCTCATTTGCCAGTGTGGCATATGAGTTCTTGAGAGGAATAGGATCTGGGATGTGCCTCTGCCTGACTGCTCTAACCCTCCCTGAGCCCACTGTCATCCAAGTGCTCCTCGTTCTTGGCATCCTTTGAGGCAGCTGCATTGGACTGGGTGGTTCCTGGACAGGGGTGATGGTACTCCTGACCCAGTTTACTTCCGCTCTGAGTCTGGCTACCTCATCCCGCAGTCCCGAGAGATGCATGCAGATAGGGCAGCACCTCAGTGTCCAGAAGGTCTGCCTGAATATGGCTGCCCTCACAGCCACTGCATTGCACCACTCCCCACATTATACTGCAATTCCACTACTTATCTGCTACTGAAGCTCTCTAGTTCTTTTATTTATTTACAGTACTAAAAATCCTGTAACTGATCCTCAGATATATATTTTTTTAAGGAAAAAGAAACCAATAAATATGTAACCCCCCTGCAAATGGGGGTTCCCAAAAGACTTCCAGGAGCTTGCTTGAATGCTCCAAGCCTGAATGGTGTTTGGCATTTAAGCCATTTATCAGTGAGTGTTTTAGAGCCTGGTACTGTCTCTTTAAGAGCTGTCTGCTTGCAGACATAATTAATTTGTATGGGGACTGTGTGCTTCTCTGAGTACCACTCGAGCTGCTGCCAATTCACTTCATTTTTGCAGTCACTAGAGTGCAAAGGGAACCTATCTGAAAGATGTAACTGTTTGCCAGAAATTATTTAGAGTAATAATGAAATTACAGTTTGTCTAACCTGCTTTCTTTGCAGTCAGAACTGTGTCTGCTAGTTCCCATTCTAGTTTTGAACTGCTGAACTGGACCAATCAGTGTAGATAAGCTAGCTCTAAAATGGTGCCTTGGACGAATCAGAACTTGGACTCATAATCTGAGCCAGCCACAAGAGGATTGTATGGGCAGTGACTCTGGGAGATGTAGTTTAGACTTCAGTGCCTTTTTGCACCAACAGCAGCAGTCTATTGTGAGTGACAGCCAATCCAGTCGAGAACTGGGAGGAACTCAAAGGAAGTGCCCGGTTTTGTCGGTTGGAGTTTCAGTTGAGCTTTGGCAGTGAAGAAGGAAGGAGCCCTGTGCTTTTTCAGTGTGCAGTTTTAGTCAAAAAACGTGTAAGGCCCAGAGTTCCGGTCTGCAGCTTGTGTAACAGCTTGTTAGGACTGAACTCCCCCAGAAAAAGAATCAAAGGATCTCTGAAGAGTAGAACCAGGCTCACCCTTGAAGACTGGAGAAATTATAAATTGCACTCGGTCTGTCAGGAACTGAATCTGCTGTGTGTTCTCCCGGTATTGTGCAGTAATTGGATCGGGATACAGATGCAGCCTGCCTGGTATAGTGCTTTCTTTATATGGATGTGTGAAGAGGTTTGTGTACCTCAAGTGAGCCCTGCTGACATTGAAGGACCCTATCTTATTTGGAGGTCGTGAGTACTAATTCAGGGTCGCCTCCCGTTGAATTGCCACATTAAATCAAATGGAATTACTGTACTGCTGACTGTTTAATTCTCCTTTTCTCTGTGTGAAAGGGCCCCTACCAGCTGCCACGGCTTGGACTAGCCACTAGGGCTTGGGGTACCCAGGGACAGTAACTGATAGGGATAGGCCTGTGCACAGAGCCATAGGTAGATTATTAGAGTGATAAGCCAATTAACCTGATTTCCCCGTCCTTGTTATATCCCTAAATAAATCAGAGCTGCTTGTTTCAGCAAAGGTATACTTGCCTGAGGTATTTGTCTAGTTAAAGTACTGTACTGTGATTGTTGCACTGTATCTCATTTCACAGGAGGTCCAGATGCGGAACCAGACCTGGGGGTAAGTGTATACTGTGAAGGTAATTCTGATATATTGTGTGGGCCACTAGTGGGAAGAAAGGGGGGTCGTGTCCCAGAGGGCTGTGACCAAGTTAGTTTAACTATTGCAAACCCTGACCTCTGGGTGGAGGCACCGCCATTGGATCCAGGCCCCTCAACCTGTTGGTGGCAAATCAGGCAGGGTAGTAGCCCCTGGGATAGCGCCATCTAGGGGTTACATCTTGGAGCTCACCGCTGGGATTGTGTGTCCTCTAGTGGCCATATTTACGAACCACTGTTAAGAAAAAATGGGTACCCCGACAGAAGTGGCTGTGCACCGGCTGGTGGAGTGGTGTACTGGGGAGGAGATCGACCCCAAAATGCTATGCTTATCCTGGACATCCCCTGGTATCAATACAGACACTGTGCAGGGAGTACTTTCCAAGGTGGAAGGTTTACAAAACCCTGTGGTGGTGGGTCGGCATGCTAATCTGCTCACCCACACTTTCCTGGCCCTAGTAGAGTTTAAGGATCCCATAGATAGCTCCAAAGTGCCACAGACCATTACCCCAGAGGGAGCCCTCACTGCTTGGAGAGTGATAACTAAGGACAGTAAAGACCCGGGGGGGAATGAGCCCCCACCACTATCTGAAACTTTTGAGGAGAAATTTGCTAAATGGTTGCTGGGGGAAGGGAAAACTGTGGAGGACTTGAAGAAACTATTCTTGCCACCTGGGGGTGTTCCTCCCCCAACACCTTCTCCCGCTCCAGTGCCCGTAATGGTGGCTGAACCAATGCAGACTCCAATTTCTGCACCTGCCATTATCGACCTTACCAAGGTTGAGGATCTCTCGGCACCTCCCCCAAGGGAGGAGTGATGACTGGGAGACCTGGATAGACCATGTTGCCTCAAGTGCTAGAATGGCAATGCTCGGAAGTTTAAAAGCTAAAGAGGGTTAGTGAGAGCCTCCGAGGTCCCTGCCCCCACTCACCATTCGTGAGCAAACGGGCCAGTAACCCTGAAGTGACTGCACAGGCCTATCTTGAGGCCCTGGAGAATGTGTATGGGAGCCCAGATTCTGATGAGGACCTATGGTGGAGAGTAAGAGATGCACAACAGTACCAGGGGAGTTGTTGTCTGTGTATGTATCTCGCTGGAAAAATTGTTGCAAGAATGCCTCAGAAAGGTAGTTTGCCAGCGATTGAACTGGACCAACCAGGCTGGACAGGATCCTTAAGTCTGCCCCCTTCTCAGAACTGCTGTTGCTTCAGTTACGCCTGGCAGATCGACTGGAATCCCCACCCTCCTATGATGAGTTAATGAGAGAAATTCGAGGAGTTGAGAAAGACGACCGGGAGGGACCTGCACCAAATAGCTGCGGCTACGAATTCAGTGACTGAGGATGACCCATCAAGTGAAGTTCAGGGCAGAGGTTGGCAGTCAATGAGTGCTCTGACAAGGAAAAAGATATGCCACAATGGGGCGAACTGTTGAGAGAGATCCGAATTCAAAACAGTCCCTTTATGAAGGCCACGCCTGCAAGTACGGGCCCTGACCTATATCCGACTGCATCTGCTATGGGGTGGGGGTACCCACCATGTATCTCCTGCTGATAACAGCTCCAAACCAATTCCTTGACCATGGAAGTGGAGAACTGACGAGATGTCTCCAAATGCTTATCACGCCGCAGACAGAGATGGCACCCAGGTTTCCAGTTAGTAATACCCCGCCCTGACTCCCAGTGTGGCGCCGCCAGCTCAAACTCCAGAAAGTATGTTTTGCTATAATTGTGGGAAAGATGGGCACATGAAAAGGAATGCCAGTCCCCAAAAGACACTGACAAAGTTGCATATAGGCTACAAGGAGAGCTTCGAGAACAAATCAGTGGTTAAGAGGTGCACCTAAATGATCCCAGTGAGGGCACCAAAAATGCTAACTCACGTCCTTTTGTGGCAAGGTCAGTTGCCCAGGCCCCCACTATCGCCTCCAGACTGGTCCAGAATAGTGGGTCCTCCATGGAGACCACTGTAAAGGTGAATGGAGTGTCTACAAGAGCTGTATTAGACAGTGGCTCCCAAGTGACAATTATGTTCCAAGATTGGTATCAGAAGCATTTGTCAGATGTACTCTTACAACCATTAGAAGGACTGCATGTATGGGGTTAAGTGAGAAGGCCTACCCCTATTCCGGTATATCCGAATTTGGCTGTCTTTCCCCACCTCCGTGGCTGGAGTGGCCAACAAGTAGAGACCCTAGCCTTAGTGTGTCCCCCACTGGACTGTATGATGGTGTCCCTTTGTTGATTGGAACAAATGCTCATATGTTCGAAGGCTGGCACAGTTGTGTTATAAAACAGGGGTCAAAGACTAGTAGAGCTTTAAGAGTTCCGGCTTTAATTAAGAAGGCCTATGAGGCACAGAGAGATGCTGAAAAATAGAACCAGAGGAACCGGTCGGAATTGTATGGAAGAAGGATCCTGAGTCTCTGATCCTGGCGCCAAATGCCCAGTGTACCTACAGGAGAGGTCCATATCAGAAAGGATGTTAAGAATAAAATATTAATGTTGGATGCACCAGGCAATGGAAAATTGCCAGAGGGACTGCTGGTCAAGCCTAGTATTTTGCCCGCTAGAGCCCATGCTTATGCCAGAAGGGTAATGGTCCAAGTTCATAATGTGTCTGAAAGAGACATTCGAGTAAATAGAGGTTGCATCCTGGCTAATGTGCATAGTGCAGACACTGCAGTGCTACCCAGCAGCAAGAGTTCAAGGAAGAATGACAGAGAACGCCTGACTTGTTTGATTTCGCGACTCCCCGCTGCCAGCTGAATGGAAAGTGAGGATCAGTGAGAAGCTTGCCCAGAGAGACCAGGTGTTTTCTTTAAAGGAATGGGACGAGGATGCGGCAAGGAGCTGAGCACAATATCCGCTGCATGATGAAAGACCATTTCGTGAGAGGTCTCGACGCCTGGCACCTGCTGACATAGATGATGTGGAGACGGCATCTGCAAGAGATGTTAGCTGCTGGTGTAATACAAGAATCCAGAAGCCTCTATGCTTCCCCATTGTGGTAGTGAGGAAAAGAATGGAACAGTAAGGATGTGTGTGGATTATCGCACCTTAAACCGGCGGACTATCCCTGATCAGTACACAATGCCCGCATTCAGGATGCTTTTGACTGCTAAACGGGAGCAAGTGGTTCTCTGTGCTGGATCTCCGCAGTGGGTACTATCAGATCCCGACGGCCCCAGAGGACCGTGAAAAGACAGCTCTTATCTGTCCGCTGTCTATGAATTCACGAGGATGCCTCAAGGGATTCAGGTGCCCCAGCCACTTTTCAACGATTGATGGAGCGTGCAGTGGGGACATGAACTTACTAGAGTGCCTGGTATACCTAGATGATGTTATTGTGTTTGGCAGCTCACTGGAGGAACATGAGAGCAGATTATTTAAGGTATTGGACCGACTGGAGGACTTTGGCCTTAAACTGTCCATTGATAAGTGTCAATTCTTTCAAACATCAGTAAAGTATGTGGGACACATAGTATCCACCGAGGAATAGAGACCCACCCAAGTAAAGTTGAGGCCTTGACCACCTGGCAGCAGCCCAAAATCTAAAAAGAACTGCAAAGATTCCTGGGATTCTGTGGTTATTATCGGCGTTTCATCAAGGACTATTCAAGAGTGATCCGCCCTTTACTTAACCTTACTCAAGGGTATCCCCCAACCCACAAAAAATACCAAAAGTCAGCGTCCCTCAAGACTGAAAGAGTGTATTTTCATCCGAGTGAAGTATTTGGGGCCCGCTGGACTCCTGATTGTGAGACTGCTTTTCATGAGATCATTTATCAACTTACCCATGCTCCAGTGCTGGCCTATGCCGATCCAAGAAAACCTTATGTCCTGCACACCGATGCTAGCTTGCAAGGGTTGGGGGCTGTGTTGTATCAAGAGCACGAGAATGGCCTGAGACCAGTGGCCTTGCCAGTAGAAGTCTGACCCCATCTGAAAAGAACTATCCTGTACATAAGTTAGAGTTTCTAGCTTTGAAGTGGGCTATTGTTGACCAATTCCATGAGTACTTGTATGGGGCTAAAATACTAGTAAAAACTGACAATAATCCTTTAACCTATGTGCAGACCTCAGCTAAGTTGATGCCACTGGCCATAGGTGGCTTTTCTGCATTATCTACATACGACTATGCTCTCGAATACCGAGCAGGTCTGAACCACATAGATGCTGATGCTCTCTCCAGGAGGACTGTTCCCCAGAATGATTGGGTCCGATTGGCAGAACCTGACATTCGGGCACTCTGCCGGAAGTTTGACAGGGAGGAACAAATGTCCACGGACGCAGTGGACTGCGTGGTGGATTGCTTGGGACCCTCTGAGAATTGCATACCTGCCGCTATTGCCACTTTTCTGCAATAGACATTGGTGCACTGCCTCAGCTGGACAATGACAGTATTCGCAGGCTCAATCCCGCGATCCCATGATCAAAGCAGCTTTAGAAGCCCTCTATGCAGGAAAAGATGTGTCCAAATTACGCTCCACTGATTTGAGAACTGCACTGTTATACAAAGAAGGTCCTAAATTGAAACTGATCAATAAACTGTTATACAGAGAAACAGTACACAGAGGGGACAAGTAGACAAACAACAACTAGGTGCCCACTGCCTTCGAGACTCAGTATTGAGGTCCTTGCACAACCACATGGGGCACCTTGGTATAGACAGAACACTTGACTTGGTGAGATCCAGATTCTATTGGCCTAAGATGGGGCTGATGTGGAGCAACACATTCGAACTTTGTAGCGCTGCCACAGAGGAAAGCTTTGTCCCAGAGGGCTGCCCCCTTGTTAACATAACCACCAGTGCACCCATGGAGCTGGTCTGTATTGATTTTCTAAGTTTGGAGTCAGATCAAAGAAATATCAGTAATGTGCTGGTGGTCACTGACCATTTCACTGAGATATGCCCAAGCTTTCCCACCAAAGACCAGAAAGCATCCACTGTAGCCAAAGTACTTGTAGAAAACTTTTTTGTTCACTATGGGGCTCCACAAAGAATCCATTCTGATCAAGGGAGAGACTTTGAGAGTCGTCTGATCAAAGAGATGCTTTCTCTGTGGGGAGTGCGAAAGTCCAGAACCACTCCTTACCACCCCAGGGGACCCACAGCCTGAACGTTTCAACCGCACTTTGCTAGATATGCTAGGCACCCTGCACCCAAAGGACAAGCCTAGATGGAGCCAACAAATTAGCACCCTGGTACATGCTTATAACTGCACCAAAGTGATGCCACTGATTCTCCCCTACCACCTGATGTTTGGAAGAGAAGCTCGACTACCAGTAGATGTGTGTTTGGGGTCTCTCCTGATGGGGTTCAAGCTGACAACTATTTACAGTATGTGCAAAAGTTAAAGGCCCAGCTAACTCATGCGTACCAACTGGCTCAAACCATGGCTGCCAAAAGAAATCTGGCCAACAAAGAAAGGTATGATAAAAGGTGAAAGCACAGGAACTCCAGGAGGGAGATCGGGTATTGCTAAGAAATCTGGGACTGCATGGCAAGCACAAGATTGTGACAGATGGCACCATCTCCCACATTGTAGTGGGCAAACTAGATGATCTGCCAGTGTACAAAGTAAGGCCTGAGAATAATTCAAAAGATGTAAAAACAATGCATAGAAATCATTTACTGCCCATTGGACAAATCTTAATTGAGTCTGAGCCCTAGAAGATGCCCCTCTGACCAGTGACTAGAGCTGCTGCTAAGAAAAGATCAAGAAAGTCTGCACCTACAGAAGCAAAGTTAAAGTGTTCCTCCACAAGTCCCAGTTGAGCATGACTGTCAGTCCATATCGGAAGAAAGTGAGAGTGACTTTGAATACTATCCTTCTTATTAACTGAGTCAATTGTTTCGGGAAACCCTAGTCAATACTGGAGACAAAGCTGGCCTTCTGACTGTCTAAGCCCCCAGCTTCATCCCTGGAGCCAATGCTCCCAGAAAGTGAAGTGCAAAGCATCAGATCAGATGAAATGGAATCATTGTGCATGGTTGAACTGTTTGAGCTTAGGGAGGAAAATTATAGATTGGGGCAGACTGATGATACACCGAACAAGAAGAGTATTTTGAGTGCCCTGACAGTCCACTGCCAGTGTCAAAGCTCTCCATGCGAGCCAAATGTTGTGGACTCAGAAACTGTAACTCCTGGAGCTGAAAGTGCCCCAAGTTCTAGCCTCTACCCCATGGAGACTCCCTGACAAGTGAGGACAATGCTGAAAATGAGGCTCAGAGTGCAGAGACTATAACAGTTCCCCTAGAAAGACTGGTCGAGCTGTAAAGCCTGTGGTGCACCTCAGTTATGATTCACTTGGGAGGCCTGTGGACTTGCCTCTCAATGTTGTCCATAAAGGAGTGTATGTGTCCCGAGCTCATTGCCCAAACTGAGTATCAGTGCTAACTCCAAGTTACTTGTGTTGCCTCTATATGGTGCCCTTGCCCCATCCAGCCCCAAGGTAACTGATAGGAAGGGCCCTCTTCAGGTTTCATGTACAAGAGGTAATAACTTGAGTTATGGTACAATGTGTATGTAATACTGTGTAAAGAGTGACGTACTGCAATGTTTCAGAAATGTGTTCTTGGTAAAATGATATATTGACTGATGATTACATGTGCGAGCCTAATGCAAATGTATATGGTTGCAGTTGAAACTTATGGGGGTACTTGCTTGACGTGGACGTCAAGCTTTCCCAGGCCAGGAAGGGTGTAACCCCCCTGCAAATGGGGGTTCCCAAAAGACTTCCAGGAGCTTGCTTGAATGCTCCAAGCCTGAATGGTGTTTGGCATTTAAGCCATTTATCAGTGAGTGTTTTTAGAGCCTCTGGTACTGTCTCTTTAAGAGCTGTCTGCTTGCAGACATAATTAGTTTGAATGGGGGACTGTGTGCTTCTCTGAGTACCACTCGAGCTGCTGCCAATTCACTTCATTTTTGCAGTCACTAGAGTGCAAAGGGAACCTATCTGAAAGATGTAACTGTTTGCCAGAAATTATTTAGAGTAATAATGAAATTACAGTTTGTCTAACCTGCTTTCTTTGCAGTCAGAACTATGTCTGCTAGTTCCCCATTCTAGTTTTGAACTGCTGAACTGGACCAATCAGTGTGGGGTAAGCTAGCTCTAAAATGGTGCCTTGGACGAATCAGAACTTGACTCATAATCTGAGCCAGCCACAAGAGGATTGTATGGGCAGTGACTCTGGGAGATGTAGTTTAGACTTCAGTGCCTTTTTGCACCAACAGCAGCAGTCTATTGTGAGTGACAGCCAATCCAGTCGAGAACTGGAGGAACTCAAAGGAAGTGCCCGGTTTTGTCGGTTGGAGTTTCAGTTGAGCTTTGGCAGTGAAGAAGGAAGGAGCCCTGTGCTTTTCAGTGTGCAGTTTTAGTCCAAAAGCGTGTAAGGCCCAGAGTTCCGGTCTGCAGCTTGTGTAACAGCTTGTTAGGACTGAATCCGTCCTGTGAAAAGAATCAAAGGATCTCTGAAGAGTAGAAACCAGGCTCACCCTGTAGAAGACTGGAGAAATTATAAAATTACTCGGTCTGTCAGGAACTGAATCTGCTGTGTGTTCTCCCGGTTTGTGCAGTAATTGCGATCGGGATACAGATGCAGCCTGCCTGGTATAGTGCTTTCTTTTATATGGATGTGTGAAGAGGTTTGTGTACCTCAAGTGAGCCCTGCTGACATTGAAGGACCCTATCTTATTTGGAGGTCGTGAGTACTAATTCAGGGTCGCTCCCTGTTGAATTGCCACATTAAATCCAAATGGAATTACTGTACTGCTGACTGTTTAATTCTCCTTTCTCTGTGTGAAAGGGCCCCTACCAGCTGCCACGGTTTGGACTAGCCACTAGGGCTTGGGTACCCAGGGACAGTAATCGATAGGATAGGCTCTGTGCACAGAGCCATAGGTAGATTATTAGAGTGATAAGCTAATTAACCTGATTTCCTGTCCTTGTTATATCCCCTAAATAAATCAGAGCTGCTTGTTTCAGCAAAGGTATACTGCCTGAGGTATTTGTCTATGTTAAAGTACTGTACTGTGATTGTTGCACTGTATCTCATTTCACAGGAGGTCCCAGTGCCGGAACCAGACCTGGGGTAAGTGTATACTGTGAAGGTAATTCTGATATATTGTGTGGGCCACTAGTGGGAAGAAAGGGGTTGCAGTGTTCCAGAGGGCTGTGACCAAGTTAGTTTAACTATTGCAAACCCTGACCTCTGGGTGGAGGCACCCACCATTGGATCCAGGCCCCTCAACCTGTTGGTGGCAAATCAGGCAGGGTAGTAGCCCCTGGGATAGCCATCTAGGGTTACAAATAAATAAATGAGTCAAAAAACTTGTCGTGCTGAGGGTGGTCTTCTTCCCCTTATGCCCCTCCTACTACACCTCTTACTATACCCTGTGTTTAGCTCCTGTCAATCAGATTTATCAGGGCATATAATTAAGAGTTGGGGAAGGGGTGGAGGGGGCAAATTAAAATTTGCAGCAATTAAAGACAGCACAGAATTACACCACCACTATTTTTTAAATTTTCAACAGCCCAAAAACAATTATAAGTAAAGACAACACAGAAAGAAAGTATAGTGTCACTACAAGCCTACAATCTAAGTTTAAAAGAAAAATACCAGTTACCAGTTACTCTGAAGCACTGAATTGAATATGTTTCCTTCCTTCACCTTCTGGCTTCTTCTAAACTATGTGGTGTTTCCATTTTTGAAAGGTTGCAAGGCAGAAGGTTTTCAGTTGCATACAGGAGTACGCCAGAGGTGTCCTCTCAGTCCTCTTCTTTATAATTTTGCAATAGACCCACTATTACAAAACTTAACTTCCTCGCAGAAATGGAAGGGTATTTCGGATAATTCACCCAATGATTCCCATCTCCTGGTACAAGCATATGCAGATGATTTAGTATTGTATTTCGCAGATATGGCTTCTGTACGCAGTTTTGTAAACACTTTTGATGCCTTCTCTGAAGTCTAGAATGCAAAACTGAATTTGCATAAGACTAAGGGATTATTCATTGGAGCGATAGGTTCCGAGGAGGTGTGGCAGGAGGGCATCCATCTTTCTAGAAACCCACTTAAAATTTTGGGGATCCAGTTTGGTCCCCAAAACATGCCAGTAGAAAACTGGGAATTAGCTCTTCAAATGATAGAGAAAAAGGTGAATAGGTGGAAACATTGGAAGTTGTCAAAATTGAAACGTATACAGGTGATCAAACAGTTTTTCATTCCTTGTGTGCAGTATGTCGCTATGATTTTTCCACTCCCAGTTCATCTGGAAACTAGAATGTACAGTTTATTTTTCCAAATGCTTTGGGGAAACCAGTTAAATCCGGTTAAGAGGGGTTATACGTATTTGCAGAAAAATTTGGGAGGTCTGGGAATGATAGACCCAGTAGTTTTTGTTCACTCTTTATTTATTATAAGTTCAGTTAAAAGTGGATTAGTAGCTGAATTAAGGGCAGAGGATTCCTGGAATTTAAGGTCAATGGGCAAATATTTTCAGAATTGGCACATTCTTGCCCCAAAATTAAACCCTCACATTCATCTCCCACAGTATTTTAGGTCTGCTGCACAAAAATTATTTAGATGGAAAATTCAGAAACACACAACACTGAGTAATGGCACAAAGGGATTTTATCAATATTTGATGGTACAGTTACTTCCCCCTGAGCCTTGTTTTAAGAATTGCCCGTCGGCTCTAAATTCTAAAGTATTGGCTCAGTTAAATAATCTTAGGTTGCCTCAAACGCAATGGGAAACTCAGTGGTTAATTTTTTATGGCCGCTTGAATGTTCGGGGCAACGCTAAGTATAAGGTCTTAGAAGAAAGGAAGTGTCCATATTTAGATTGTATAAATGTGGAAGAGTCAATGGAACATTTTTCCTTAGGTGTTCTTACGCATATTTAGCTAATTTATGGGGTTTCAAGTGGCTTAATTGTATGTCATATGAAATTCTGATTTTAGGATGTTATCCGGTAAGCTTGTCTCATTTACATGAAGGGACGCTATCTTTATTTCTGGGTTATTTAAGATATTATTTATGGCAAGCTAGATGCCAATGGGTCATGTATCAAAGGAAAATGTCCTACACCTGTGTCAGTATTTTGATTGTTCAGGAACTTTCAAGAATTTATTCTCAGGATGCACAAAGGGTAGTTCCTGCTACACTATTAAAATGGTGGAAAGGATTTCTTCATTTTATTAAGTTTAAATAAGGTGACATTAATAGTTATTCCTTTTAGTAGTTTCTATCATTTATTTTTTATTACTTATTTTCGCTTATTTTTCTTTTTATTATTAGTTATCACTTTTGCATCAGGTTTTTTTGTTCATTATCTGTATTTACTTGCACTGTTTATTTATTGTATTGTTTAAACGGATAATGTTTTCATTGTGTTGTTTTACTATGTTTATTATTACAATAAAAACTCCCTTACTCTTTTTGATAAGTGCCATGGGATCTTTAACATCCACCTGAACTACCACCAATCCAGGCAGATGGGACCTCGGTTTAACGTCTCATCCGAAAGACAGCACCTCAGAAGTGCAACACCCCTCTCATGCTGCACTACAGTGTCAGTACTGGGATATTAACCCAAGTGCCAGATGTGGGAACTGAACCCACAGCCCTCTGATCTCCCGGCCTCAGAGGCGAGTGTGCTACCTGCTGAGCCACTGACACTGACATTTAATGACCTTCCTAGCTTCTATGGTGGGGCATCCGTACATCTATATGCAGATGATGCAATCATCTATCACTCCTCTCCTAATATTGATTTGATTAACCGAGAACTTGCTTCCAACTTCTCTTCCCTTGAGGGTTGGTTCAGGTGCAATCATCTTGTTCTGAATACAAAAGAGAGTAAAAGTATGCTATTTACCCACTTACCCTCCTCCCTGTGCACTCTCTCACCTCTTAGTATTACCGCTCTCAATGGTGATATCCTAGAATGTGTCCATTCCTTTAAGTACCAGGGTATCACACTGGACTCCTCTCTCTCTCTCTCTCTCTCTCAAAACTCATGTCTCCAATGTTACAAAATCTCTAAACCAGTGACTAGGCCTCCTCTATCGGATTTATCCCTTCCAATCCTCTGCCTCCTGCCTTAAGATTGCCTCATCTTCCCTAATACCTTTCCTAACCTACGGTGCGCCTTTACTATTCTCTATGAATTCCTCAACCCTATCTCTTCTCTCCCAGGCCTACCTTAGGGTGGGAAAGTTTGCTCTAGGGGTTAATAAAGGAATAATGCCCCACAAGGTGGGTGTTATGCTAGGATAACATCCCACCTTAGGTGGTTGGGCCCGAGGCCACCGACCATGGGCATCCAACACTCGAGAAGGGATGTTATCCCAGCATAACACCCACCCTGGAGGGCATTATTCCTATTATACAATGGCTTGTTGTTTTATACAGAAAAAGAATAATTTAAAAAAACTTTCGTTACTTTTAAAAATATTTTAGTTTAAAAGATAAAGGAATCAATGGGATCATCATTATCAAGTGGATCAGCAGGGATGTTATGCCAGGATAACATCCCTGCTGTGATGGTCAACTGACCAATCAGAAGCCAAGATTCTTTCCTGCCATTGTATAATGCTCATTATTGCCACCGCAACGTCCTCTCCTCGCTTGGCTGGCAACCCTACATAGCTAAGTTGAGGTATTCTTCCCTTAGAGTCTTGTTTAAACTGGTTCACAAATTCACTCCCCCTTGCCTCAGTAAGATGATATGTCTTAGACAAGCGCATGCCTTCAGATCTGCCTCCCTCCCCCCACTTATTAAGCCTAAAATGCATCTTGCCATTGCCTGCAAGTCTTTCTCCTTTGAGGCAGTATCTGACTCCCTTCCTCCCGCCGTCCTGTGCTGCTCCTCCCTCCCCAAGTTCTAAGCTACTCTGTATGCCTCACTCTCAGCCTCGGTAGCTTGCTCCTGTTTCTGTTGATGTCTCATCTATATTACTTGCCTTCCTCACCCCTGAACCTTGTATCCTTACCCACCTTAGCTTTAGGTCGATTGTCTGTAGCTTCTATTGTCTAATTGCCTTGTAAAAAAAAAATTTGTTTTATGAAATGTTTATATCTCATCTGCTTTGCCTTACAAGGCATAAAATAAGCAGGTTCGCATTGCAATTTGTGACCCAAGATCAGCAAAAAGCAAGTCAAATCTGGTAATGATTAGCAGTCATTGCTAATCATTGCCAATTGGTCCAAGGTTCTGTAAAAGTGCCTTATTGGGCACTGTCACTTTAATTTTTTAAATCTGTTTTGTCTTGGTATCCATTTTTTGCCCTCCTACTCCATGTCCCTCCCCTTGAACCCCAAGCTGTTCCCTGATTGGTCCAGTTTTGCTCCTGCCTCCCCCAACCCGGTCTCCACACGGGAGAAACATGACTGAGTCCTTTTGCAAAGCACCCAGAAGAGGAAGCAGGCATTGAGACGTTGAGCAGGAGTCCAAGGTGAGTTTTCTTTATTTTATTTCCCTTTTTTTTTAAATTTTTTTTTTTTAATTTTGTCGTTGCGCCGTCGTCCGGTTAACTAATTGTGTCTTTTTGTTTTGCAGGTTGGTGGTTGGAGAAAAGAGCCA
Source organism: Neoceratodus forsteri (assembly GCA_016271365.2). Classification (NCBI taxonomy): domain Eukaryota; kingdom Metazoa; phylum Chordata; order Ceratodontiformes; family Ceratodontidae; genus Neoceratodus; species Neoceratodus forsteri. Next base: position 331,753,289 of record CM057456.1, on the reverse strand, counting down.
GAGCCGGCAAGAGTGGTGGCTGCACTGAGGAAGAGCCGGAGGGAGATGGCCTGGCCAAGACCGCGAGAGGGCACGAGGGTGACCTGGACAATAGAGTGGAGAGCAGGCGGCTGCATCACGGGGCAAGGCAGAGGCATGGGCAGATTCAGAGGACAGCAGTAGCACAGCAAATCAGGGAGCTCAGCAGCAAAACAAGTAAAAACTTTTCATTTGGTCAGGGAGCTGGAGGAGGGAAGAGGGGCACACGGACTTCAGGGCACAGATGGGGTGACGCCGTAATGGCAACGAACGGGCAAGGCCTAGAGCCGGACTGTGGGAGAACAAGGGCATGAAAGGGTCACCCTGCCTTAAACTTTAAGTTTGTGCCCTGTTTGCAGTGAATTTGGGAACAACAGTGAACGTAATTGTAGTGAACATTGGGAACAGAATAACGACTATGTGCGCTGCTTTGCAGAGATTATGGGGGGAACCAGAACTTAATGTGCCCTGCTACTATGCTCTATGCCCTGCATCTCTGAATTGAACATTTGGAAACAGATAAAAGACTAAGTAAGCAGCCCTGCCTGCTTTGAGATCTCGGTAACCAAGAAGTAATGTGCCCTGCTAGCTGTGTGCCCTGCTCTTGACTTTGCAGTGAGTTTGGGAACAGAAAAAGAGACTCAGTAATGTGCCCTGCTTTGCAGAGATTGGGGGAACCAGAACTTATATTTGGGAACAGAATGAGACTATGTACCCTGTTTTGCAGAGATCTGTGTTCCCTGCAGCTAGTTTTGTGTGCCCACATGCAGTGAACTTTGGGAACAGAAAAAGAGACGGAAATAAGAGAACAGAAAAAGTAATATGCCCTGCTTTGCAGATATTGGGGAACCAGAACTTATTGGGAACAGAATAAGACAAAGTTATTGCCCTGCTCTGCAGAGATCTGTATGCCTATTTGTGTGCCCACATGCAATGAACAATTTGGGAACACAAAATCAGACTACGTTATGTGCACTGCTTTGCAGAGATTGGAGGAACCAACTTATTTAATGTGCTCAGCCCTGCTTGTGTGCCCTGCATCTGCAGTGAACGTTTGGGAAAAAGACTTGCTTTACAGAGATGAGGGGAACCAAGCACTTCTAAGAAGTATGCGCCAGCTTATGTTGTCAATGACATGTGCCCTAGCATTGCAGCGAACAATTTGGGAACAGAAAAGATTAAGTTTTGCCTGCAGCTTTGCAGAGAATCCAAGGGGACCACAAAATGTGCCCTGCTCTTTGCAGTGAACTTGGGAACACACAGAATGACTATGTGCCTTCCCTTTGCAGAGATCCATGAGGGAACTAAAAAAGACTTGTGCCCTGAGTCACAATGGGAGGGACTGCTGCAGTTAGTTAGGAACAGGGTTTGGTCTGAGAAGTGCCATCAACTGGGCCGGGGGTCACACATCTGCTCACTGCCATTTTCTTTTTTCAGGAAAAGCCTCATCATCTGTTAATTTTAAGTAGTTGCACACCCTGATACCTTGTTTTGCTAACTTTAAACTTTTTAATATTACAGTCCAACAGGTTACAGTTAAATTAGCAACTGCAGAGGGATGGCACTAAAAATATGATCCAGGAAAAAACTGGCTACAGATTAGCAGTGAGGGAGACTGTGCAGTGCGTGTTAGTTGCAAATTGTGCTGCGAGTACAAAGATGAGCTACGTGGGTTGAGGAACTTCAGTGAGGCATTAACTGCAGGGATTACAGGCCCCCGGCTTAAAGTTGATGCCATCCAGAAACATCATCTAACAGAGTTGCACAAGAAAGCTGTTAACATTTTCAAATTTGGTAGAACAAGGTCACCACTTGATATATATCACCGTACAACAACTGGTAAGTTTAAAATAGGGGTGGGGTTAGGGGTTTGGATCGAGACTTAAAACTTAATTTATTTGCAGGGAGAGCTTTCAGTAATGCAGAGGAACAGCATAGAATGATTCTAGGCAGGCCGACGGAGATCCTGTATATGATGGCCAAAAAGGACATTCCTATTAAAAAGTTTGAAGCGATAGCAGAACAAGAAATGTGCCATGGAGTTCATTTGGGCAATAAATACATTAACGCTGTTAGTGGGAAAGAACTCACAATGTGTATTGGCAAGCACCTAGAAGAAAACCTGTTGGCATCTGTCAAAAAATGCAAATTATTTTTCAGTGCTTAAGGACGGTAGTACTGACAGTGGTGTAACTGAAAAGGAACTGGTTTACGTAATCTACGTAAATTCCATCAATGGTCAAGTGGAGACTAAGTTTTTATGAATGAAAGCTGTATCAGATTACACAAGTGAGGGATTGAAAAATCTCCTTTTAGACATTTTTAGAGTCTGGCCTTAATATAAAGAACATGGTTGGGTTTGGGGCTGATGGGGCGTCTGTCAACATGGGCGTAAGACGGGGTCTTGCTGCTCTTTTAAAGGAAGACATACTGTGGTTAGTTGGTGTTCCTTGTTTCTCACACAGATTAGAACTGGCCATAAAAGATGCTTTGGATAACACCTATTGCAACGACGTTTTAGACTTTCTGACCCAACTGTTTTCTCTCTATCAGAAAAGTCCTAGGAGACTCAGATAGTTACGGTTCATTGCCCAGGCCATGGAGATGTCAGCTGAAAAGCCCAAGAAGGCCCATGACACACAGGTGCAGCATAAACTTCTTGCCACCTGTGCTGTTACCACATCATTCCCCGTAATTTGTGCCCATTTAGAATCTATAGCTGCAGACCCAGTTTATGACCAGGCCAAAGCCAAGGGAGTGTTGAAAATTATGACTAAATTCCAAATGGTGGCACACTTTTTGTATTTTGAACAGCTGCTTCAGCCACTTGCCAGGTTCTCACTGGCACTTCAAAAAGAAGTAGTTGAAATGCCAGAGCTACTTAGCTCTGTTGAAACTTTGAGAAACACTCCAGACCATGCTAAGCAGACTGGTCCCATAGGTGGCAGTGAACTTGACACTCTTAAGAAATGGGTCTGATGTTCTTTGAGGAGCATGTGCTCAAGTCACAAACAAGGGTGTGAAATTTTAGTGGCCAAGTTGTTAAAACTTTTAAACAGCAAACTAAGAAATACATTACAAACACTGAAAACTATTGTGAACAAAGGTTTGGTTTGACTGATGAAAGTACTATCTATAACCGTGCAAAAGTCTTAGATACCAGACTTTGGCCAGCAGTTGCAGACAGAAAGGAACTGAAGCTACAGGTATATGGTAACAGTGACATTACTGCAGTAGCTGAGCACTTTTCAGCACTTTTGCAGCCAGACTGTAACAGCACTCCGAATCTGCTACTTGTAGAATGGCAAGAGTATAAGATTTTTGCTCAAATCAATTTCATCAATCTTTCTGTTTCTGCTATCTGGCCAAAGCTGGCATGTGATTTAAAAAACTCTTATCCAAATCTGTTAAAGCTTGTCAATGTGTTGAGAGTATTTACTGTGTGTAATGCAATAGTAGAAAGGAGTTTTTCAACTATGAACAAAGTAAAAACTGACTGGAGAGCAAGATTGGTAGAGGATACTGTAGAAACACTGATTCACATTAAAAAGCAGGGGCCCCCTCCAGCTGACTTCAACCCAGACAGGCTATAGACGTATTTTGTAGTGCTAAACCAAGACATCCTGGTGATTTGGCAGCTGAGGATGGTGGACCAGCCCCAGGTCCCTCCCCCCCAAAACAGGCCAGAATTATCGGCAACATGCCTGGTGGAAAAGAGTAGCAAAACAGATCGCACCCAATCCTTGTTGGTAACTGTGTGGCCTATCACAGTCCCAGACGATTACTGTGTGGTCAATCACGGTCCCTACCTTGCTGGGGCAGGGGTTTTAATTTGTCAAGGACTCACGATCTCGCTCACAAATTCACGGTCTGCTTTGGCAGACATCCTGTCTCAGCTCTTAAAATGTATGTGCTGCTGTGCAAGAATTGCTGTATCTGGAAATGGCGAAACAGAACAGGTATCAGTCTCAGAAACTTGTGTAGATGTGTATTTTATCAATATAGAGCAAGAATAAGTACATTATATGGGGTTTTGGGCAAAAATATAAATTTCTGGTAATTGCTAATCAACTTCGGTCAATAGCTAATTATTTTTTACTTTGATTAGCGAAGGCCGCTAATCAAGTCTCCGACACTAATTTATGCCTTGCCTTATGTTATATATAATATGTTTTGATGTTCAGTATTTCTATTTCATTGCTATCTTGTTTTTGCACTTTGTTTTATTGCACTGTAATCTTGTTGTAACCCCCGGGTCAACCCTGAAAAAGGCACTGCAACTGTCTCACTGGGCTTACCTGGTCACCAAAATTCAAATAAATAAATAAATATAAGTCTGTGACTCTTCCTGGCATCTCCACAGGGCTTTGGGGTCTCGTGAAGACTTGCAGAGATATAAATACCTCCATAATGCCAGCACCAAGGCCACCAGGGAGACCAAATCGCATTACTTCGTCACCCACCTACAGAACAACCTTAAATCCCCTGTTAACTTAGGGAAGGTTATTCACTCCCTTTTTGACCCACTCAACCCAGTCTTCTTCCCCTGTTCTCAAACTGGGTATCTCACCTATCTCTGGTCAACATAAGATTGCTAATGCTTTTGACTAGTTTCTAATCTCCTGCATTCTCTCCCTCTTACCCCCTCCACCTTCCACTCCCTCCTGCCTCTGCTTCTATTCCCCCTACCTACCCTCTTCTTCCTTGTGTGCCACTTTTATCTTCTACTCCATCTTTATTGAGGCCACTCTGGCTGCCATAAACACTCGAACCTCATTAAAGAGCACACTACTAATGGTCTGGACACCAAAACTCCTGCTCTCTTACCCTACTGTTGCCGCACCACTATTCTCCCTCTAAACCCCTTTCCAGTTCTGAACCATCCTGAGACACAGAAGCAAGCTAAAGTTCTCCCTCTCCATAAAGGGGATGACACCTATTTCCCCAAGAACTACCATCACATCACATTCCTTCTTCCTTTGTACAAGGTGCAAGAAGAGCTCTCAGGCTCACAACTCTCCCTTATCATAGATTCCTTTTTTGCTTCCTCTCACTTCCTCTCTCCTTTCCAGTCTGGTTTCCACAAACGCCATTCTACAGTCTCTTCCCTCCTTCATGTCACTGACTCTGTTCCTACAGGGGCAGATCAGGCCACCTCATATCAGCTATCTTCATCAACCTGGTTAAGGCCTTTGTCACAGTGGTCCATGTCCTACTCCTTAATAAGCTAAGCAAGGCAGGTCTATCTATTCTGGCGTTTGACTGGTTCCACTCCTACCTTTTTTTTTTATTTCCTTTTTATTCAAAGAGACATAGTTTTACATGTTCATGTTTGTCATTATCTTACACAGATAGCTGATTAGTATTACAGCATTCTTATTAAAAAAGGTAAATGATTTTGCTATAATTAATTCCACACACTTTTCATTGAATAACTTCTCTCTGTCTGATCCAACAGTAATTTTACATTCTTTCCAAGGCAGGCGGCTGATCCTTCTCTCATAATTTATGGGATAATGTAAAGTCTCATCCATTCCCCTCCCCAAGAAGTAAGGTCTCAGGTAGCCATGGGAGGATATTTCCCCAGGTGTCATATCTATACATGGGACAAAATCTGGATCTCTTAAAGAAATATAAAGTACCCATCTACGCCATTTTATTTCAAAAACAGGGAGTTTATTATGAAGTTTGGCAGTAAGATGTTCTTGGTTGTAGATTTCTATTATTATTTGTCGCCAATCTTTGATGGTGGGTATCTGATTGGTCATCCATTTACGGGTTATAGCCTTTTTGGCTGCTAAGATATACAATGGGAGCAGGGTACTGTCCCACCGAGGTCTATGGGGGGGTAAATGGATAAGACGGCTACCTCTGCTATTAATTCGATCTCCTCTCCAAGGCATTCTACCAACTCGAGCTGCAACATACACCAAAATGGCATTAATTTAGGACAAAAACAGAAAATATGTCCTAAGTCCACTAAATTACAATTACATCCCCTCCAACAGGAACCACAGGCGGCAGGAAGATACTTGGTAAGTACCTCCGGAGAGCGAAAATATCGAGATCGAGATTTCCATAATTCCTCCATATATTAGAAGAGGTGATTTTGATAGTTGAAGATGCCTCATTCCATGATTGAAAGGGGATCTCCAACTCCAAGTCCCAGCCTTCTAGTACTGACAGTGAGGTATCACCTAGGGAGTCTCTTAGTATTATAGATATAGATATAGATAAATATAGATATAGATATATATGTATATATGGCTAGTTTGTTCCATGATTTACCCCCCAGAATGTCTTTGAACAGCCTCCACAGGGTTGGAAGAGGGGAGGGTGAACATGCCACCATCTCCCTCTGCCTTAAGATGTAGTTTCTCACCTGGGTATAATGAAACATATCTCTATTAGGAAGGAAATAGGTATTTTGTAAATCAGAGAAGGTAACTGGTCCCAAGTCACAGAGAAACTGATAATAGTAACTAAGACCCAGCCTCCTCCGTGAATTAAAAGTGGTATCCAGATTAGCTGGGAGAAAGTTTTCATCTGCTGATATAAGTGTAAAGGGGGAAATTATTTGCTTCAATGCTTTTTTATGTTTAACCTTTTGCCAGATCTTTAAAATTTGAGCTGTAAATTGTCTGAAGTCCCATGGGGGGTTCGTGCTGGAGTAGCAAAAACGACTTTTTCTATATCACAAAGATCATTAATTAGGAATTCAATGTCCTTCCAGACACTATGGGTTGGCGACGAGAGCCAGATTATGAGAATTTTGAGAAAGGTGGCTATCGCATAAAATCTTAGATTAGGGAGATTGACTCCCCCTGATCAAAAGAGAGACATAATAGTAAAAAAAAAGTATCCTCGGTCTCTGGCCATCCCAGATAAAAGAAGAAATGGCTCTGTTCCAAGACTCAAAATAATAATATGCCGGAAAACTGGGACATTCTGGAAGAGATATAATAATCTAGGGAGGCTATTCATATGTATTGTTTCTACACGTTGGAAAAAAGTAAGTTTTAAACATCCCCAATTTTTCAGGTCCCCCTGAATTGAAATAGATATACTGTAGGTTCATAATTCACTAATTCCAAATGTATCAAGTTGATAGGGATATGAATTCTGAGATATCTGATCTTGGTACATCGCCATCTCAGGAGGAGGGAGCCTTTTAAAATGTTTGAGGGTAGATAATAAAGCATTAATGCGTCTGTTTTAGTTATATTTAATTTAAAACTAGCGAAACGTTCAAATTTCTGGAGAATTTCCCATAACGCCAGTATAGAAAGTTCGGGAGAGAGAAGAGTAAGAAGGACGTCGTCCGCAAATAGGGAGCCTTATATGTTTTTTGTCCCAAAGGGATCCCTTCTATACGGGGGTCTAAATCCACTCCTACCTTTCTGATCAGCACCAGTCCGCCCAGGTTGGGGATGTCTTATCTCTGTCCTCCCCCCCTCCCCACCAATTGTCTCTGGTGTCCCTCAGAGTTCCATCCTTGTCTCTCTTCTCCATCTTCCCAAATGACCTGCCCTAAATCTGTGTCTCCTTCTACATTCACATGTACTTGGATGAAAGTGTACTCTTTCTTTCTGGGGCCTTTGTCCATGAGCTGAACCTGTCACTGTAGCTGGGCTTTGACAATGTCTGATGCAGGGTCCACGCGAACCAGCTCTCCTATTATGCTACAGAATTTGTTTCCATGCCTTTTCGCACTAGGCAGAGGCTTGCGAGGCTCCAAAATATCCTGGTCTTCAGGACTCTTGATGGTGCCCATTTAAAGAGGTTTCCCACTTCAAGTACCTCAGTGTGAATAGTGGGATGAACCCCCCCCCATCAACACCAGTCATAAAAGACTGTACTGAGGTTGCCCAAAGGGCCCAGCAGCAGTGCACTGTGCTGTCGTGAAGGTGGCCCAAGTTAATGAAACAGCTTGGGGTGCCACGTCAGGAGGCAGGCCAGGTGGAGTGTGACTCAGTAGGAGAGGGTTGACGCTGAGTACTGGTGCCATAGCAGCCCCTGCAGCTGGGGCCAGGAGCTTGCTTCACTGCAGGAGTGCTGTGTGTGGACTGCAGGGTATATCCATAAAGTGACAGCTGGGGGACAGGGTGTAAAAACCTCAATAAAATTAACTGCACTGTACCACAAGTCATGCCTCCCATTTCCAGTCCACAGCATACTCGTTCTTAAAATGATCTTGCTGGTGTTTGAATACATGAATGTGATTGTGGCCCCCCTCCTCCACTCTTCTAGCCACTTTGCTTGAAATGTCCTTCCTCGTAGTCATTATCTCTCCCTCTAATCTGACCTTTCCCTCTCTTCCATGGATGTCCCTCACCTCTCTTAGTGCTACTCATTCCTGGCTAAACACTGGCTTATCTCATACCCTTCCTTCCTCTGTTCCTTACTCTCACCTTCCATCCCTTCCTACTACTCACTTTGTTATTCCAATGCTCACTCTTTTCACATCCTTCACTGTAAATCCTTGGCAGGTCAGTCTGCCTTTTCTGTTTGCCTCCCTGGTCTCTGGAACACTCTCTAGCTACTTGATTCTCACCCCTTTCCACTCTTTCCAACCACTCCTGCCAGGGATGGATTAAGGCATAAGCAACACAGACCCAGGCCTAGGGCCCCTGCCTGCTAAGGGGCCCACAGCAATCCCCCAAATATATTTATTATGCACCATTTTCTTTCTGCATGAACAGTATTTTTAGGGGTGCAGTGGGCATACCCCTGCAGACCTCCTGCTATGAGAAAGGACTCCCGCATTCTTTGTGACCCAACAACATGTTGAAGTGTCAATACAGTCACCTCCGTATCTGTGAACACTCTGCTGGCTGTCTCTATAGGCAGTTGCACTATCCTTTTCCCTGTTCCCCTTTGGCACCTGAAGTTTATAACAAATGTCGTTCATTGGGGATAGTGAGAAGGTGCTCGAGGGGTGTATGGTCTGGGCAAAGTGGGAGAATGGAAAGGGGTTGATCGATTGAGGTAGTGGGGACTAGGAGATGCCCTGGGGCAAAATGGGTTCAGGAGAGGGGTTTTCCCTGCCTGATTCTCATAGCCAAGAGTTCCGCAAATTGCGGACCGGTACTGCGCTCCTCCTTGAAAACCCATCCAACCTGGGCGGTGTTATGTAACGCCAGGCCAATTAAAAACAAGATCGTTATTACAGTGGATCTTGTTGTAACATCTGATCTGGCATGCATCACCGAGACCTGGCTGGATGAGAATGCAGGCCCTATTTTGGCTTCTGCTGCTCCATCCGGGTTCTCGGTGATACACCGCCCAAGGTTGGATCGTAGGGGTGGGGGTGTAGCCATCTTTTTTAGAACGGAGCTGGGTCTTGTGGATGTGCCAGTGGGTGTCACTAGATCCTTTGAGTGTATCCTGGGAGCAGGTGCAGGGTTCAGGATTTCCTCATCTACCGACCACCCGGTGATGATGGAGAATTCCTGAAGGAGTTTGCGGACTTTATCGTCAACGTAGCGCTGGAGTCGCCCAGATGGCTAATATTGGGTGACTTCAACGCTTGAGTCGACGATGAACTCTTGCCTTTTGGGAAAAATCTCCTCCAACTGATGACAATGTTGGGCCTTACACAGGTGGTTACCTCAGCTACCCATGTATGGGGTCACTCATTGGACCTAGTGTTCCTACTGGAGTTGGAGGTCACACATTTGGGGGTGGAACCAAATGTGTGGACAGACCATCACACCATAAGATTTAGTTTCGGGGCACCCCTTAAGAGGCCTGCTCCTACGGAGATGTACAATATCACCCTTCAAGGGGAGTTACCCCAGAAGGCCTTTCAGCGTTTTTGGACCTATCGGGTATTTCAAGCCTGGATGCTGACAGACTTAGATCAATGGACCATTTTAGGGTCTATCAATCAGCAATCACCCGTAAGAAGGCAGAATTCCTATCCAGGGGAGATTGCTGCTGCACAGAATCGACCAGCCAAACTCTGTCAGACTGTCGACAGATTGTGCAATCCACTCTGTCTGCAATCTGGAAGAGATTTTTCGCGGATGAAATGTGATGAGCTTGCTCGATTCTTCACAGATAAGATTGCCAGCATCAGATCGGGCATCCGTCCTGCTCTCTCTTTAGGGAGTTGTGATGGTCGGTGACAGGAAGCAATCCCTTGTGTTTCCTGGTCTGACTTTAATAGGCCGGCATTCACAGATGTTGTGAGGATTATCCAGACTGTACGACTAACCAGTTGTAGTTTGGATCCGGGCCCTACACCACTGTTATTAAGTTGTGTAGATACTATCTGCCCGATCCTTGCTGAAATTGTCTGGAAATCTTTGGAGCAAGGGGTTTTCCCCGCCCCCTTAAAGGAGGCGGTCGTTAGACCACTCCTTAAAAAAAACCTTCATTGACTCCAGATGTCCCGGGCTAACTACAGACCTATTTCTAACCTGCCCTTTGTGGGTAAGGTTATTGAAAAGGTGGTTGCGTTACAGTTGGATGACCATCTTATGAATCACAACCTCTATGAAGCTCTCCGGTCGGGGTTTAGGAAAAGACATAGCACCGAGACTGCCCTTGTCTGGGTTTTAAATGATCTCCTAATTGCGAGAGATCGAAAGCCTTGTACTATTCTAGTCCTCCTTGATCTCTCTCTGCAGCATTTGATACTGTGGATCATGGTGTGCTGTTGGAGCGCCTGCCCTTCCTTTGTGGACTGTCTGGTACAGTCTTACACTGGTTTCAATCTTTCCTCATGGGGTGGACTCAGAGGATTACTATGGGGATTTACTCCTCTGATACCATCTCTCTCTCTCTCTCTCCTGTGGGGTACTGCAGGGCTCCATCTTGGTGCCCATGTTGTTCGCAGTCTATATGCTGCCATTAGGAGATATTATTAGGCGTTATAGTCTGGGTTTTCACTGCTATGCAGATGATACCCAGCTGTATTTGTCCTTTACTCCCACTCAGGATGATGCAATCTCTCTGCTTAACAGCTGTCTAGCCGAAATCAATGACTGGATGAACGCCAGCTGGCTGAGGTTAAACCTGGATAAGACCGAGGTGTTGGTTGTGGACCCAGGTCGTCTTGAGGTGGGTCATAGGGCTGAAGTACCATCAGGCCTTTGGCTTGGTGATGCTCAGCTCTTGACCTCAGGCCAGGTGCAGAACCTGGACGTTATTTTTGACAGTGGTTTGACCCTGAAATCACAGGTGTCAACCATTGTTAAGTCCTCTTTTTTCCATCTGAGGAATATCGCCTGGGTAAAACACCTGGTTCATCTGGCTGTCCTTCCTACTCTGGTCCACACCTTTGTGACCACTCGGCTTGATTACTGCAATTCCCTTTACCTGGAGCTACCAGGGGTTGAAATTCGTCACCTGCAGCTAATGTAGAACGCAGCAACCAGGCTTTTGACTGGAACATCTAGGTATAGTCATATTACGCCTGTTCTGCGTGGGCTGCACTGCCTGCCGGTGCAATGGCAAATCACCTTCAAGGTCAGGTTACTGACCTATAAAGCCTTACACAAACAGGGACCGCAGTATCTGAAAGATCTCTTTACTCCCTACTGGCCCTCTCACTCACTCCGATCCGGCGATGAGGGACTGCTAGAGATTCCCAGGGTTCGTTTGAAAACATCTGGAGCACGTACATTTTCATATGCAGCTCCGGCCCTGTGTAATTCTCTGCCTCGTTGGATACGAAGCTGCCTGACTGTCGAGAGTTTTAAAATGGAGTTGAAAGCTTATGGCCTATGATTATATACTGTTAATACTGTATTGTTTTGTTTATTGTTCTTTGTAAAGCGCTTTGATCTCTGGAAAAGCGTTTTTAAATACATTTTTACCTACTTACTAACTTACTTACTTACTTGAAATCCTCTTACTGACATCCCCCCCCGACATCCCCCCCATCCACTACCGCACGGGTGGTTATTTTTGCAATATTTTATATATATATATATATATATATATATATATATATATATATATACACACACATATATATATATATATATATATACATACACACACACACACACACACTTTCCTCCACCCACCTGACCCTCCCTCTCAGCACCCACCATCCCCTCTTGCCCCCCGAAACATAACAGTGGCACTGGGTGGTGCCCAATCCCCAGTGCAGGAGTCCTTATCCTGACCCGATCTATTAATCCCCCCATCCACTACCGTGCAAGCACAGTTATTTTTGCTATATAGTGCAAAAAACTTTGTTGATGCAACAGTTAGGGTCAGAGCAACAAAAGAAGGGAAATGTGGCATTACGGTTTCCAACCATAACACCCCATTGCCCACCCTGCACAGACCCACTGGTGCGGAGAGGGCCTGTCTTGGAGCCCATGAACTCTAACGCACAACCCATTCCAGTACAAAATTAGCTGGCATGGGTACAGCATAGCTGAATGGGGTGTGCGTTAGGGTTCACAGGCCCCAAGACAGATCCCTCCCCCTGCCAGTGGGTCTGTGCAGGGTGGGCAATGCGGTGTTAGGGTTGGAAACCCTAATGCCACATTTCCCTACTTTTGTCACTTTGACCCTAACTGATACATTAACAAAGTTTTTTGCAATTTATTTCCTTACTTTTTGAGATAGTATAATAGTACCCTTATTTAATGGCAGGAGCGTGGGATCCTTTGGACCCTGCACTCCCATCCCTCCACTGACACAGTACAGCAGTATCCGCATGTTACAGTGGGAGCACAGAGTCCTTTAGACCCTGCACTCCCATCCTTCCATCGGGATAGTACAACAGTATCCATATGTTATGCTGGAATTGCAGGGTCCTTTGAACCCTGCACTCCCATCCCTCCATCAACATAGTACAACAATATCCACATGCTACAGTGGGAGCGCAATCCCGCCATTGAGATAGTATAACACTATCCTTATTTAAGCTCAAATTTTCAACATAGCCTTTTTATGACCTCAACACATGTACCCAGCACAGAAAATTTTCAAAACCCTGCCAAAACATAATTCTGCATAATCGCAATGGCAATCTACACCACAGGTGCAAAATCACGTTTTGGACAGGATTTGATAAATGATAGCTGTGATACACAAGGTCACGTAATAAGAACAGTATGTTGAAAATATGGTGTGAAAATATTGAAAATCTACTAAGCTACGAGCATGCGTAGCGAAAATGCGCTAAATGCCCATAACGCACCCATTTTTCTAAATGTTAACCCCAAATTTTCAACATGACCTTCTTATGACCCCATTTGATGAACAATGTGACTGTCTTTATGCAAATCCCACTGGATAGGTGATTTCGCCAACTGACCGCACAAGCACCTTTCCGGTGAGAGTTTTCCAATGACAGTCCTATTTTTCAGGAGGTTGGGTCCCCAAAAGACCATGTTGAAATTTTGGGGCCAAAATGTTAAAAAATGGCTGAGTTAAAGCCAAAAGTTAAAACCCCTCCATTGAAATACATAGCACCGCATTTACCTTAGTTCAGATTCCAGTCGCCGGTTCCAGCAGCAAGACATGTATTCAATCGCGGGAGGCGGTGTTGAACCAAGGACCTCCTCAGGTGGTGGTGGTCTGGGGAGATGTCAGGGGGTGAGGAGGTGGGTGCACAGTGGGCGGGGGGTCGGGTTGGGGGTACAGGTGCGATGGACGGTTTTCTTTACAGATGAAGGGGCCGCAAAAGACAACAAAGGACGGTTTTCTACTTTTTACAGGAAAAAAAACAAAATAAATGGGAACAGACAGGGAACCCACTGCCACCAATGATAACTGGGGCAATTGAGGGTACCACTGGATACCAGGGAGACGTGGCAAGTAGCCACATATATATATAAATAAGTGAGGCAATGGAGGGTGGGGGGGGTACCACTGGACACAAGGGAGATGTGGCAAGTAGCCACTAAAATTAAAAAAAATATATATGAAACCAAGGCATGAGTTTGGCTTAGGGGGACATTCTGCCCCTGCCCATGTCTTTGATTTTGTGTACTTTATTTATTTTAAAAAACGATAATTTGAAAATTTAAAATCCCTCTTCGTGATCTTCACGAAAAGAGATCGGCTGGTGAAAAGGGATCACGAAGAGGGATTTATCATCTTTAAAACTGCCATTTTTTTAAATAACTATACAAAACCAAAGGCATGGGTGGGTACAGGATGACCCCCTAAGCAAAACCCATGCCTTGGTTTTCATAAAAGATGTGGCTGGGACAAGTTATAAGATTTTGTTTTCTCCCCTCGCTAAGTGAGAAAACAAAATGGTGGCTGACAAACAGGGATTTATCTCGCAAAAAGGGATTTTGCAAGATTTCTGAATCCCTTTTCGCAATCCCTGTTCGCAAGCTTCTCGTGACCAGGAATCCTTGATCGAAACTGTGCAGCTATCCCAAACAGTGAACTATGCAGAGCCTGAATTTAAAAAATGTAATGACTTTAGAAAGGATTAATATTTTTTTACAAAACCAACTCTGGATTGTTCTTTGGGATAACCTCTTTCTACCCTGAACGGTGTGGGTGCAGCGCAATTTCAAAAAAAGATCCTGATATTTGCCCAGAAAAGCAAAGAATGCATTTTTTGGCGCTTCGCTGCATGAAAACCACAAATCCGAATAAAACGCAACTTGGTAAATCAAGGGATCTACCATCAGAGACCGTGTATTACAAATTTCATGCACATTAGTTGAACAGCTGCGAACTTATTAATGTGCAAAATTTGGGGTTTAACATTAAACTGCCCATGCAATCCTACCTATACAGGCGCAACGCATATAATATTATATATATATATATATATATATATATATATATATATATATATATATATATATATATATATATATACACATACACACATATACACACACACAAATACATACACATTGCAAAAACAATGTTAATGCATCAATTAGGGTTGATAGTACAGCGACATACAGTACGTTTGGAAATTTGATGTTAGAGTTCCCACTCCTACCACCCCAACCTCCACACACCGACAGACGTCGGGGTGTGCCATGGGGTCGTCAGGCCCAATTCTCACCCCATTCCATGTGTAGACAAGCTGACATGCTATGGTATAGGAGAATGGGGTTAGAGTTAGGCCTGATGACCCTATGGCACACCCCCGTCTGTTGGTGTATGGAGGCTGGGGGTGGGGGTGGTAGAGGTGGGCACCCTAACATCGAATTCCCAAACTTTTGTCGCTGTACTAACAACCCTAACTGATGCATTAACGGAGTTTTTTGCAATGAATTTCCCTTCTTTTTGAGAAAGTGTAATGTAACTGGTATGGTCCCTTCACGCTGCCCATTTTTGCAAAATGGTATACATATGTGGAAGTGCGGGCATGCTGGGCCCTGCGCTCCCACTTACATATAAGTACAGAGACATACCGCAGTCCTATAGTCCTGCAAGGAACCCTTGTTACACTAATTTGGCAATATCTAAGTAACTGTAGCAACTGTGAAAAAAATTCCACTGCAGTTGTAATCATGACTTAGAAACCTCCACGCATGTGCCCAGAGCGAAAAAATCAGCATCTCGAATAGTTTTCGAGACACGTGTGCTGAAGGTGTTGCAGGCACCACAATGCTATCCTGCAGGAAATTTCTCAACTTCAGAATGCCGCAACTATGGAGCTGTTGTATTTTTTTTTTTTTAACCAAACCACCAAATGGCACATCTGTGGGGCCAGAGCTTGCCATCCTGCAAATTTCCGCCCAAAAGCCCTAACCATTTAGGTGCAGTGAGGTGGCAAAGAAATTGTGTTTTTTGGACCAGCACTGTCGTAAATTGCGACACTTTTGCAAAATTCCCAAAAGAACGGGCGTGAAAGTGTCGCATTTTTACTATGTATTATGTTCCTCGCTGTCTAGTGTAATGTACCTGTGCTGTATGCTACCCCATGTATTATTCCATGTAATTCCCCGGGTCGCCCCTGAAAAAGGGACCTTCGGGGCCCAGCGGACTTACCCGGTTATCAAAATTTAATAAATAATAATAAATAAAATAAATAAATAAATAGTCTCCATCTGTTCTTTCACGATTTATATATAAACATATTTCCAGCTCAAATTTTTAAATTCCGATGGCAGCATTGTGTTCCTCAGGTCTCGATTAGGTAAACACAAAGTACAGTTACATAAGAACTTACCATAACAGTAGATCTTCAAGAGAGGCTCTTGAAGTAGGTAATCACCTTGAGGACTGTACCCCCTGGCATCAGGACCATACGGAAACTTTAGCTAGCAGTGTCTATGGATTGGTAGCAGGATTGATAGCACAGTGACAAAAGTTTGGAAATTCGATGCGTGTGCCTTGGAGCACCAGGCCCAACTCCTCCCCCATTCCATGTGTAAACTAGCTGACATGCTACAGTATAGAAGAATGGGGTGAGAGTTAGGCCTGAAGACCCAATGACAAACCCTGACGTCTGTTTGTGTGTGGAGGGTGGGGAGGGGGCAGTGGCAAAGAAACTGTTTTATTGGGCCTGTGTACCAGCCTACTTCTGCGAAAGTACTTTGTACTTTCGCGAAAGTATCACTGGTTAACATGGGGTACTTTTGCAAAAGTACCCAGCACTTTCGCAAAAGTCGTCCATGTATACCAATGGTACTTTCGAGAAAGTACACACTGCTTTTGTGAAATTACCATTGGTTAACATGGGGGACTTTTGCAAAAGTACCCAGTACCCAGTACTTCTGCAAAAGTCCCTAATGTAAACCAATGGTACTTTCATGTAAATACCCAGTACTTTTGCAGAAACTTTCGTGCCGTACATATATTTTTCCCCACAGCCTATAATGGGGTGAACGCTTGCAAAGTTATTAAAGTTCAAATGTCTTGGTTTAAAATAGAAGTAGCTGCTCAACCCTAACTATATTGGCACTACCATGCCAATATAATATATGTATGTGTGTGTGTGTGTCTATATATATATATATATATATATAGACACACACACACGATATTATACTGGCACGGTCGTGCCAGTATAGTTAGAGTGAAACTGCACTTCTATGTTAAAGTTCAAACTCTGAACCTTAATAACTTTGGAACTGTTCAATGGATTTGCATGACATTTGGCATGCATAATCTCTTTTTTGGGGGATGGACTAACAAAATCACAGTTGCACTGTTCATGAGGGGAAGTCCGTAGAAGCCCATGTTGAAAATTTGGTGAAAAAAGTCCAAAATATGACCACGTTATGAGCGTGTGTTGCGCAGTTTCTATGTATGCTCATAACATCGCCAATTTTTCATATTTTCACTCCAGATTTTTAACATTACCATTTTTCTACACCACCTCATGAACAGTAGAGCCGTAATTTTTAAATCCTGCCAAAAATGTTTTCCTGCACCTATGGCACAAAACAACGTTACAGTTGCGTGGAATTACATTTTGACAGGGATTTGAAACTTTTCTGTACTGTGTACATGTGGTGAGGTGATAAGAAGGTTATGTTGAACATTTGGGGTGAAAATTATTTAAGATGGCACAGTTATGACTATTTGTTGCAATTTCACTACACCTACTTGTAACTTTATGTGTGGAAGCGCAGGGGCCACAGAACCCTGTGTTTCCACAGCTACATACATATGTGCATCTGTGGAGGGATTGGAGCGCAGGGTCCTTCTGTGACATATGGATACTGTTGTGCTATCTTGATGGAGAGATGGGACTGCAGGGTCCAAAGGACCCAGCGCTCCCACCATGAGATATGGACACTGTTCTACTCTCTGGATGTAGGGATGGGAGCGCAGGGTCCTTGCTCCAACTGTGACATATGGATACTGTTGTGCTATCTCGATGGAGGGATTCGGACCCTGCGCTCCCACTGTAACATATGGATACTGTTACACTATCTGGATGGAAGGATGGGAGCACAGGGTCTGAAGGACCCAAATGAGGATACTATTATGCTACCTCAAAAAATAAGGAAATTAGTTGCAAAAACTTTGTTAATACATCATTTAGGGTGAATACCACAGCAGCAGAAGCAGGGAAAATGAGGCGTTAGGGTTTCCAACCCTAACGCCCCACCCCCTGGGTTCCCACTCCACCAGTCCACCCTCATACCCCTACCCTACACACACCAACAGGCACCACAGTGTGCCATGGGGTCGTCAGTCCTAACTCACACCCCATTCCATGTGTAAACAACCTTGCATGGTACAGAATAGGACAATGGGGTGAGAGTTAGGCCTGATGGGGTGATGGGAGTCATGAAAGCACTCTTCAAAGTGATTAATAAAAGAAAAAAAAATTGGGGTCTGAATTTTCTAAGTTCCTCAGCAATGTGATATTGCAATTCCTAAACAGTATGGCTAAGCCCGATCTTTAACACCACCCACAAAACCACATTTTAAGGACGCTAAGTAGCGAAGAGGTACAGCGCTACAGATAGGCATTGTCAGTGGCTCAGCAGGTAGCACACTCGCCGCTGAGGCCAGGAGATCAGAAGGCTGTGGGTTCTATCTCCACACCAGGCATTTGGGTTAATATCCCAGTACTGACACTGCAGTGCAGCATTGGGGTGCTGCACTCCTGAGGTGCCATCTTTCGGATGAGACGTTAAACCAAGGGGCCATCTGCCTGTTCTGGTGGTAGTTCAGGTGGATGTTAAAGATTCCATGGCACTTCTTGAAAACAGTAGGGAAATTTCCCTGGTGCCCTGGCTAGATTTCACCCCATTCACTAAAAATAACACCAACAGCTTAATCTGGTTCAAGGTCAGTTGTCATTCATCCCCCTCCCCCCAGGTTGTGCTGGAAAATAGGCAAGAAATTGTCTAGTGCAGTTACCTGGTCAAACAAAAACTAAATAAATAATGCTGTCAGGGGCAGTGGTTGCCTTTAGATCATATTTGTTTACTTTGCATGCAATTGTACATGTTATGGTGCGATATACATAAAATACTGCCCCCATTATGTACAACTGCCAGCAAAGTAAACAAAGAATATCTGAAGGTCATCCATAACCCTGACCATATAAGCATATCTAGCAGTGCAGCTCCTTCCCAGTGTGGTTTTGTGGGTGGGCTGTATCAGGAAGCAAGATTATACTTGGAATAAGTGAAGTAATATTAAAAAGAAAGGTGGCAATCACGTATGCTGCGAGTAGCTTTGCACATACAGTGCTTCCTCAATTATCTGTCAAATGTTTCTTGTACAAAATGTTAGCTATTCCATTGCCCCTTATTATCCCATACCCTTGATTATCTGCCCAATTTTGCTTGTATGAAAAAGGGCGGATAGTCAAAGATGTGCTGTAGATTAGTAGATCAAAATCAAACGTGACACCTGGGGGGGGGGAACAAGGAGGAGAGAATGGTGTTGCACTGTCGCTAATATGATTTTGAGAGCGCGGAACAGAGAATGGTAGGAATTTTGATTTATATACTGTTGCCAGTAGCTCTTTACATACATACAGACAGTCTGTCTGAGGGCGCTCAACAAGACAGTCTGTCTGAGGGTAATAGGGAGAACTTCTTATGGCAGTGACACCTAGTAGTCTGTACAGCTCCTTAAGTAATGCAGCACCAAAATTACTACCCTGATCAGTAGTAATCTCTTTAGGTATGCCTACTCTGCTGAACATTTTTGCAAGCTCTGCTACCACTTTTTGGGCTGTAATAGTACGCATTGGAACAGCCTCTGGGTATCGAGTAGCATAGTCACATACTACCAGGATAAAGCTATTACCCTTTTTACTTTTGTCTAAAGGACCAACCACATCCATTGCAATTCTCTCAAAAGGCACATCTGTCAAGGGTAGGGGTACCAGGGGCACTTTGTCTTTTCTAGTGACTGGGGCTACTTTCTGACACTCAGCACAAGAATTACAATAGGTAGCAACATCTTCATAAATTCCAGGCCAGTAAAATCTATACAGCAATCTGGCAAGGGTGCGATCCCTGCCTGAGTGACCAGCCATAGGACTATCATGTGCTATCTGTAATAACTCTGTTCTATACTTCTATGGTATAACCAATTGTTCTGTCTGTTCTGTGTCTGAGGTTGAACCCAAACTCTATACAGTAACCCATTACATTTTTTAAACATTGGTCCACCCTGTTTTGTTTTCACTCCCAGCTGCTTAAAATAACTGTGGAGAGAAACATCATTAGCTTGCTCTGAAAGAGAATCACAATCAGTTATCAATTTTGTTTCAGCGTTTTCATATGTTAACCCCTTATGTCCATCAGTCATTTGTTGCCACAGTTTTTTCAGGCTTTATCTTTCTTTCCTGGATTTTCGGATCGTGGAGCTGTGCTCAGACAAGTCCGAATCAGAATTACTGAAAGGAAAAATGTTCCCACCATATGAAAATTTTCTTTGCCTGAGCTCTTGTCACCACAGCTGCTGAAACATCAGGATTTACTCCTCCTCTGATTAACTCAGAAAATCCTGGAAAGTCACTGCCAATAATCACAGGTACAGTTAACTTAGGTACTACCCCCACTTTCATTTGGTGCGACACACCCTTAATGGTCAGAGTCACTTGAGTGGTGGGATAGTATTGAGTGTCCCTGTGGATGCAGAGGATACCAGTACCTGGTCCTTTTGCACAGTGTTTTCCCAGCACTTCAACATGCACTAGGGTCTGTCTGCTTCCTGAATCAAATGAGTTCCTTTACAGTATTATCCCCCACCTTCACATCTAAGTTATTGCCCCAATTTGCCAAGGACAAATCTTCTCCAGTGTCACTCTTCTTACGGTAATTTCTTGCAATATGACCTGGCTTATTACAGTTATAGCAAATAACGTCTTTGGGCACAGATGTGTTACCCCCACCAGAGTTCTTATCAGACATGGAGTTTAAATGGGAAAAAGAGTGTCTTACTGGTGCTTGGCTGTTACCTCGCTGCTATGGCATCTGTCTGGCCATTTGGTAGTCCTTGGCCAAAGAAACAGCCTTTTCCCCACTTTCTGGTCAGTGTTCCTTCACTCAAAGCTGCACATCTGTAGGCAGAATGTTGATGAATTGCTCCATTGCAAATGTGTTGATGATCCGTGTGACTGTTATGCTCTCTGGTTGGAGCCATTCTGTCAGGATTTCTGAGTCGGATGAAGGTTTCTTGAGGACTGTCAACTGAGCTGTATTTCAGAGATTTAAATCTCTGTCTGTAGGTCTCTCCCGAGATGTCATACCTTTTCAGGATTTCGCTTTTTACCAGGTCATAGTTCTCTGACTGTGTGGTGTCCATACTGCTGTAGGTAAGTTGGGCTTTCCCTGTCAAGTAGGTTACCAGTCTGATTGTCCATTGCTGCTTTGGCCACAGGTAGGCTGTGGCAACTCTTTCAAAAGTTGTCAGGTATACCTCAATATTATCTGAGGGACAAAACTTTGTAAGTTTAATGGCTTATAAGTTGCTTGTGTTTTGTTGCTCATCTGGATCTGTGCCAGATCCTCTGCCTTTGATAGCTTGCAAGGCATCCAGCCATCGCTGCTCATGTTGTTGTATCTCTTCTCTCCTCTGCGCTTCTAAACATTGAATCTCTTTTTCTCTCTGCTTCTCCGTCTCTTTTTGTTGTATAGCCCACCATCTGAAAAAGTCCATCAGGCTTTCAGGTTCTGTCACTGCCTGTTCTTTTTCCATAACTTGTGCTGGCTGTACAATCTCAGCTTGGACTTCTGTCTCTGCAAGTTTGGCTGCCATTCTCCTGGTAGCCACTCCTGGATTTGCTCCTGCAGAATCCCTACCTTTCTCTATGCTTCCCTGGTACTAGGTCCAATACCCACGCACACAACTCCTGGCTTAGAGTATGCACGGCGTAAATCCCACTTAGTTTGACACCATCTGTCATTGAGGCACAGGTCAGGAAGCACAGGAAAAACCAGAAGCAGTTGTAGAATTCACAAAAAGTATTTTATTTGTACTAGCAGTAACAAAAAAATAAACTTGTTCTGTACAACTGTTTACAAAGGCAAAATAAAATAGTGAAGATCCATCAGAGTTTTCCTTCAATCTCTATGTATCTTTCTTGCAAGCAATAGCAGCTCTGTCTTATAAGTCCTTCCAACCCCCCCATTCTTAATGAGCATCTTCCAAGGTGTTCTTGTATGTTTCAGGCAGATTCTGGCAGGAACACAGTGTGCCTGAGCGGAGGACCTTTTTCCACAGCTCTTCTGCAAAAGGCTTAAAAATTGCACTAAGGTTACCTCTTAATTTTCCAATAGCTTTTTGCAATAATCTCAAACTATAATTATACACATATCAAAAATTAACACTATAAAATTTCTAAACAAAGGGATCCCAATATCAGTTACATTTCCACATAATGATTTGCATATATTTTATACCAGCAGATATGCAAGGGAGTAAAGGACAGACAGCAAGGGAAGACTGAGAGACAGTGAGAGGCAGAGAATTGTGAGACTGTCAGGGTGATCAAATCCTAGGTCTCACAGGAAAATTTGGTTGCGCAACCAGACAAAAGACAGGAAAGGAAAGAACAGAACAGATTCCTGCATTCAAACTCTCCATAACAACTGGGACAGGGTCCTATTCAGCCCTGTCACACTAACATGGGATACAGTTTGTATGTAAATGGATTCTAAGGTACCTTACAGTCTGTGAGAGGGTCCCTTTGAGGTGAAGGGGCACAGTTGTGGTGAGGTGGGGTTCCAGATTTCTCTTGGGCCTACGGCCCCAGGTTGCTTTGATTTGGCCCTGGCCCCTGCTGTCTCATTTTACTTAGTCCTGCTCTCGCGACTGGCTGCTTTCCTCTCTCCTTCATGGTTATTTACTGTATCTAGGGGTAGAGAATTTTCTGTCTCCTGATTGGTAAGGGCCCATGTCCTCATAGGACAACTCTGAAGGTGGCACTTTTTTGGGCAAGCCAGACACAGCGCAGCCCACATATCCAGGCGTGCCAGAAATGTTTGAAAAACATTTCTGGCAGCCATGTTAGTACAGTAAGACACACTACTTGCCCTAAACCATTAATTTAATTTTCAAACATTAAAACAAATACTTTTTCCTACACTACACCTAAGAAACAGATAACAAACCACAGAAATAATTTTTAGGCAAGCACAGACCTGGTTTATTTATTTTTAAAATTTCCTTCTTCAGGCCTGTAATCCTCAGTGCGCAGCAGTTTCTGGATGCCAGCCAAGTGTCCTGGTTGTCGGTTGAGTACAACCTGGCTGCCCGCGCCCCCCCCAACCACATCTGCTGCAGTAAAGGTTTGCATGCCCCTACTGGCAGCAGACACTTTTTCTACTGAAGTACTAGTGACTGCAAATACAGTATCCCTTGTGGTTTCTTTCTCAGCGGAGCCAATGTTTTTTCCAAAATGTGAACGCAGTTCGCACAGCCAATCAGCGGAGCCTGTGCCTGTCCCCGTTCAATTAGAATATGTGCTAGTGCTGTCAGTTAATACGGTCTGCCACCTCACTGCCCACCCCCAAGAGCGAGCACAGATGGGATGCCAGAAGTAAGACTTTACACATGTCCTGTGTAAAAGGAATACCAAGTGAGATCGGGAAACCACTCAGAATTGGGAAACAGGTCACACTGCTACTAGGACGGCTTTCAAGGGACACGTTTGCTCTTGAAAGCTGCACTCATGGGGAGACAGCATGTTTAGGGGTCAGGAAGGTAATCTTGAGGAGACAAAAAGTACCAGCAATACTGTCAGGGGACACAGGAGATTTGGGGATTAAGAAGGGAATACAGGGAAACTGACCACTCTGCAACTAAGCTGTCTGTTCCAAGCATGTGTGTGGGGGTGGTGAGGGTGCGGGAACAGACACCGCCACCCTGTAGTGGCTGCATAATACAAGAAGCTCTGTATACTATACATAACATTAGAACTACTTTATGGGGGGGGGGAAACATTTTATAAGGGCAATAAGGCATGACAGAGTGTGGGTTGCCTGATAAG
Source organism: Neoceratodus forsteri (assembly GCA_016271365.2). NCBI lineage: Eukaryota > Metazoa > Chordata > Ceratodontiformes > Ceratodontidae > Neoceratodus > Neoceratodus forsteri. The sequence goes on along the minus strand of CM057456.1, from coordinate 331,729,405 downwards.
AGAACTTCCCAGGTGCTGAAGGCGCTCTGCACAAGCGCCTTGTGCCTCATAACATGCTTGGGGCGTGCTCTTATCAGGCAACAACCCACACCCCATCATGTCTTATTGCTTTCTATAGCATGTACCTGCAGCTAGCCATCTCCCCTCAACTAGCATCACTATTAGTTCTATAACTTGTTTAATCTGTGGCATTGGTTTTCCACTGCAGTCAAGCTTTTTGTACTTTTTACCTATTGTATACTGTATCTTTCTAATTTATTATTTGCCCCCCTGCATTATAGTATATGGTTAAGTGTTGTTTTGTATGGATTTCCATACACTCAAAATTCTTATAGTATAGGGGAAGGGCTATTGTTTGTACTGTTGTACCCTAGTAGTGACGTCAAACCGTTGTACCATTCTAAGTACGTCACTACTAGGGCACAACAACAAAGAATGCCTACATACTTCACTTTCCCTTTCAGCATTGCCGATCACTCTTTTTTTCTCTTGTCAGTATCAGCTGTCAGTTGTAACAAGAACAATGAATGATCGGCAATGGCTTCTGCAGTGTTTTCTAAGCCTGACAGTAGCGGCCGCCTGCAGTTCATACATGAACAAGGGAATTGGTGCACAATAAAGAAAACTGAGACTGGTTTAAAAATACAAGTGGTTCTGTCCATGCTGTGTGCTCTGCATACTGGATTGAGTCTGGCGGGGGCTCATGGACATGGCGTCAGAACGGGGCATGGTTTCAGCTACCAAGTAAGGTACAATAACTGAATACTGCAAATCATTGCACCCGTTGTTGTTCAAAGGTGCCATATACTATAAAAGGCAATGGATGATCAACAGTGAACAACAATGCTCAGTTTACTTCTGGAAGCTGGCATGACAAACCAAGACCTCGAGCTTTGCTCTTGAATTCTAATGGTTGTCATGACAACCTCTCAAAGCAAACACAGCCTTGTTCTTCACTGTTCCCCATCCATTATCCTATATGTTGTGCATGGGCAAAAGTTGTTGTACACAGTTCAAAGGTCATACAAGGTTGTTGCGCACAGTGCAATGGTCATGAAAGTTGTTGTGCACAGTTCAAAGGTCACAAAAAAATGACTGTTCGGTTATCTCTCCTGTTAAGCCCGCTGTCAACAAAATTTGTCTTTAATTTAGTTACTATGAGTGATGAAAGGTAGGTGGGATTTCCCAAGGCTCCTCTACTTCCTCAAGATCCTTCCACTCATGACCCAGCAATTTTGCTTCCAATGCAGGAATAGGCTAATTTCTCGATTTATCTGGGGGAGGAGGAACACCTCGGGTTCGTTGTGCTGTTTTGCAACTTCTGCCAGACAGAGGTTATATAAATTTTCCCAATACGAAGGGATATGCATTGGTGACTAAATTTCAAGTTAGTATGCCAATGGCCATTATGGTGCTTTACTGCACACTGGAAGAACACAGAATTTCTTATTAATGACCTGTTTGACACGGCTAAGATATTGTTTGTGCCCCCCATATCTTCCATTTAATAATTTCTACCAGTTTACCACCTATACTTTACATGTCTGGCATAGTGTCTGAAGAGGACCTAGACATTGGGAGAGCTCCCACTGGTGGCTGGCTTTGCACAGAGACCATGTCTGCCCCCTGAACAGAGCTGACCCCTTTCTTAAATGATGGACCAATAATTAATAAATATACCTGCATCAATTCATAGACCAAAAGGAGATACTTTCTTTTCAAATTTTGAAAAGACACCTACAGTTGCTAACTACTGATCATTTCTGGTATCTTCGGGACTGCACTTATATAAGGAACCTGCGGGGAACCAGACATCAACTCTGAGATGAATTACCAGACCTACTGGCCCTCTTGAAGCACCACCAACCAGGGAGTCTGGGGTCCCCCTTGGTAGGGTAACTCTATGGGGTACTGATGACACACTGTGGGGATTCCACAAAATCTGTTTTAATTAAATGGAACCAGGAGCTAGGAACCACATGGACCTTCAAGCAATGGTCAAAATATGCCTTCCCAGCATACAAACTAACCATAGTCCCCTATCGCTGAGAGTTGCCATGGAAATGTAGGATACATTTCTTCCCAACCCCAGCAGTCCAAATGAAGTTCATGGGGGAAGACAGGGGCTGCTGTTGGTGGAGCTGTGGGGAACAGAAAGATGACCAGACTCATATAATTTGGAGCTGCCCAAAGATCCAGAAACATTGGGACTGGGTAGGGGAGGCGCTAGCGACAATATTCAGTTGCCCAGGGCTGAACACTCCCTCACTGATCTTGCTGTCCACCCCGGCAGAATCAGTGGCATTATGGGGCAGGCAGCTGAAACTTCTCCTTACTTTGCTTGAAGGAGCAAAAAAAAAAAAGTGCTGACCTGTATCTTGTATAAACCCACTGTACCGACCATGGTCAAGTGGGAGGCCACGATTGCCCAGATCTATCAACTAGAGAAACGTACTTATAAACTCATTAACAAAGAGCATGTTTTTGACATCATTTGGCAATGCTGGGTATTGCAAAAATCAGACAAGGACACCAATTCTGTTGCTCAATTTTATTGTTTCAGTCATTTACCCTCTAAACAACATCTGACTCAGTGCTTGGTAATATCAACTAGCTATATAACCTTCTGTGCACCTCTCTACTTCCTTGATGTTATCGGAATGATTATACTTTGTTTCCACAACAACATGTACTGCCTATGTCTATTTTTTGTATCTCCTGTTTAATAACGACATTCTCCAGTGCACCAGTTTTTGTCACCCTATTATTGTTATTGCTGTTCCACTCTGTAATTGGGGCATTTACAACATTTTGCTTTGTTTTATACTTTTCTAATTGATTATCTGTACCTTTAATTTATCCTTCTTGTACATGTGCTTTTGTTGTCACTATATTTGTTACTGTTCACTCCCACTTGTAACCTTTCCCTGGGTCACACCTGAAAATGAGCCCTGGCTTACAGTGCCTACCCCAGTCACCACGTTTCAAATACATAACAAACAAAAAAAAAAAAACAGACAAGAAAACTCCAACTCTAACCCCACACAGAAACAGCCCAAGGATGACCTCATACGATTATATGGCAAAGACTTGTGGTGAAAAAAAAAAAACAGCAGACTATGACAGTGGTTTTCCAATCATTTTGTGTAAAAATTGTATTTATGTATGTATGTACAGTATATGGTGCATAGAAAATAATGACACATTACAAAAGCACAGCTTTACAAATAACTAACTTCAGAGGTCAATCAGATTAATTGAGTCAGCTAATCAAGCACGTTAACAGGGTTCAGGCCAGGGCATACTGTATTATAAATGTTTTTGATACCTTAATTTTCTATGCTACACTAATATTATTACAAGACTAAGTGTTAAAGGGCAATGTTTGATTAAAGCAGCATGTTGTATTACAGTACATCTGAAAGCCAATTACAAGGCCAGCAAGCAGTTTGTAAAATCTATTCTGCCACTCACCCCATCTCTCAAAAGGCAAATTCTCAATGACCAGGTAATTACAATTTACTTTTCATATTCAAGATCAAGTTGTTCCAGTACTGTAATAGTAGAAATGAAGCTTCAGGAAAACAAATACCCCTAGAGGCATTTTAGAGGTAAAAATAGCACTGAGGCATAGTTTGCATAATTTGAACTTGCTGATTCCAAAACAAATAATGATTTCATCTCTGTGCCCATAAATTGGAAAACAAAATGGTGGCCTAAATGTGTTATTGTTTCCATAATTCAGCATATAATTATCTTTATAGGCCAACTGGTGTCTATACATAAGTTTTTTTTAGTTCAAAAAATCTGATAGGGACCCCAGCATGCAATTTTGACTTGTGATATATATAGTATACTCTTATGAACAGACTGCAGGGACCATTGGTCTTTATCTGGCATCACTGCGTAAATGACTCTATATGGAGGACCTATGTCCTGCAGATGTCAGAGCAGACAAAAGCAGCTGTTCTTCTCCTAGCCAGTGGAGAAATGTTGGTTCAGTATAATTTATCTATAAGAGACTAAGAAACTGCACGGGATGCATGGCCATGTATGTGGCCTTTATCCTGCAGTTTAAGCAATCTCCCATAACAGCTGGAAGGACAGTGATTAACCAGTCAATCACAGCACACAACTCAGAAAAAATTGCTATTGGATATATACCTGCTGCATCACCCACCCATGCTCCAGCACATGAGCACTTACTACAGTGGTTAAAAGATGTAAGCAGGTATCTTTGCGTCATGGACAGTGCTATATGGTAATGATTGTGGCTCATACATTCATTACCTTGTACAATGCCTATATTAATGCCAGAGTATCAGATCACTAATATTGCATCCTGAAGGTCTGTACACAATACTGACGTTCCTGAAAGTTACTGAACAGCACAAAACAGGGGTCTGGATTAGTAGGAGCACAGGTGAAGGCTGGCTTTTTTGACCAGAATACAACTGAGCAGGATTTAGCTTGGAAGGCCTTCAACAAAGTACTGAAATCTCACAAAATAACTTTCAGAGCATTGCTTCTACTAGTGGTAAGCATTCTCACCACTGAGGAAGAATGCAACGATGAGATCTTGAGTGCTACTTCCAACACAGATGATGTTGTAGAGTCGATACCTTTGTTTAATGGAAAAAATGTCTGTATGTAATGAATGGGGCATAAATATGGGATATACAATGGTGAGCTGTCAGATAAATGATTTATCTACACAAGTGCTGTTTGACCTCGGGGAACTTCACGAGTGGCGTAAGCCACGAGTGAGGTGTCCGAGTCAAACTGTATTAGTGTAGATAAATCATTTATCTGACAGCTCACTATTGTATATTTCATTTATGCAATAGGGATGCTTTCTATCAGTGTGGAACATTTGGTTTTGACTGTTTATGTTCTTTTTTAAATGGTAATTTTTGGGACTTTCTGGGACTTTTGGTTAACTTTCCTGGTGTATATCCACTTTAGCGGTGGTTTGCTATTAAATGAAACACCACTCATTTTGTAGAGAACTTCTGCTGGAACAAATGTCATGGTGACAGTATCATGCTACCTTTTTGTTTTAAAGTTATTCACATTTGTTTGATGAAAAGTGAAACAAAATTTAATTTTATGCTGTTTTTGCTAATTATAAAAAAACTAAAAGGTGTTTATTAATGAAATGCCACTCATTTTGTAGATATTTTCATGCTGAACATTTTGTGCTCATAGTACCATGCTATCATTTTAGTTTTAAAGTGATTCACATTTGTTTGTCGAAAAGTGAAAAGAAAATAGGATTTTTGCTGTTTTTGCTAATTATAAAAAAACTAAAAGTATCTATAAATGAAACACCACTCATTTTGTAGATATTTTTGTCCAGAACATTTTTCGTGCTCACAGTACTATGCTATCATTTTTCATTTTAAAGTTATTCACATTTGTTTGTCAAAAAAGTGAACAAAAAAGCTTTGATTGACAGTTTGCATTTATCCCACATATGTGGGATAAATCTAGGGTGGTTAGATTTATTCCACATATGTGGAAATAAATGGATTTATTCAATGGCTTTTGGTCTCACACCTATTGCATAAATAGAGGTTCAACTTCCACCATACCCCAACACGTCAGTCATTTGTCACGGTCTAACACATCTGGTCTAGACCATGATGTGGGGGTATTTAAGGAGTGGGACAACACCAGAAGCCCGGCCCTGATGACAACTATAGTCAAAGCGCCGGGGCAACTGGTGCATCAGCCAATTAGTGCTCCAACACAATGTCCTTTTTGCACGTATTCTGATACAAATAAATTTCATTATCTTGCTCACTAAAAGCCGTGGCTACAGTTTTTGAGTGTGGCAGCTACTTGCCTCTTCTTCAATACCTTTGCTCAAGAATGATACATTTGAGGAAGTGATGGTAAAATGTTTCTGTCAGTAAAATAGAGCAAAATGTTAAGTACACCTTCTTGTGGCAGTACATGGAAATTATGTCTACACTTCTGATGTTCATACGTGCCCAATGGGATAGCATATGGGACTACAATCTTCCCTCCTACAGCAGCATGTTGCCATTTTTCATGTCATAGCTACTCGGTTGAGATGCGGCAACTGCCTGATGAGGGAAAAGTCAAGTTTAAAAATGGCAGCTATGTTGTCAATAGGTCAATCAGGTAGATCCACAAGAAATCCAAGAGTGAACTCAACGGGACAGGGAAGAGTGTAGGTGGCATATATAGCATACCCAAGACAGCCTGAGCACTGTGCTGGTGGGTTTGTCCTAAAATGTGAGATCACATTTGGCAGCAGACCCTCTAGAGATGCATCAGCTGGGTCATGGTGACAGGCTTGTGCACGATGCGAGTACAGCCAGCCATCCGAAGCATGATAATGAAGATGAAGCCCTGCTTGTGACCACCTTCCAATGATTCAACGTCTTCCAGCTTCACTACATAAAATTGCCTCAAGAATCCTGCAACTGACAGCCAGAGATCTTAGACAACAGCAGACAGACACATGTTATGCAAGATCGATGGTAATGCATAGTGGTGTGCGCCCTCCACTTCCCTCCATGACCTAATACTGAGGAACAATGCTTCTACCTTCACGAACGGACCTGCATGAAGAGGTCACAGAAAGGAAAGTAAAACACAAGAACACTATCTAGAAAGCAGACAGGAATTTTTTTTTTCAACTCTATTTCACTTCGGTCGCTGCTGCCTGGGGCCCTTTCAGTTATCCTGCCTGATCCTGTCCACCAAGATCCTCCCTCCCTACCTAGGGACCTGCTCCCCCAACCCACCTGCGCACACCACCGGGGACCCCCTGATCATAACCCCCCCCAGGGCCGCTTTCAACTCCACAGCGCCTAACCTTGTAATCTACGCCCCTCAGGTGGAGGTGACGATCAGGGGATGTGCAGGTCCTGGCAGGGCAGGATCTGGTGCTGAACATGGTGGCAGGTGATGTCTACCCCCCCCCTGGAGTTGGGGTATTTCGTCTTTCTTGGTCCCCTCCTGAAGACGCAGACATGCAATGATGTCCAGTGCGAGACCGGCACACTCCCACACCAGTCCCATGGACGTCCGCCATCACCTCCGCCCCTTCCATGGTGGTCCCTGCTGTTGCTCCCTGTCTCCACTGGGAGTCGCTAGTAGCAGGGATGACACAGCTCACCCTCCCTAAGAAAAAGAGTGCAGTCTTCCGGACGTTCAATCCTCTCTTCCCCAGCTGACCTCCAGCAGCCAAAGCTTGCTCCCGATCTTGCGTCACCGGCATGATGCAAGGTGTTGCGTCTGGTGCCTCAACCCTCAGTACACTGCGCCAGCAGACAGGAGTGTTCTCCATTTTTTTTCATTACAGTGAGTCAGTTCAGTTTTATTGACTTTGTTTTGGCATTTGTCTTAAAATCATAAATACAAGGGGCTGCCCGATAGTCTGGTGGGTAGTATGTTGTGCTCCCAGAGTTCTAGAACCAGGTGGTCCAAGAGGGGGGGGACCTGGAGATGCACTGTTATGTGGCACTGCTCCCAGGTGAAAAGGGGAGGGTGCTGGGTTCTTCCAGACTAGCAGCCCCTGCTGTGAGCCAGACAGCCTGCCTCATTCGCAGGGGCATGCTACCTGTGGGCTTGGCCTTCGGTGGCCATGCCTGGCATTGAATGGATAGTGGATGAGATATGGGGTGAAACACCAGAAAAATCCTATGCACACTGGCCGCCACATATGATGGTGCTGGTACTCTTGGATCCCACCCAATGTTGATGCCTGCTGACTGACAGCAGGGGAAGTGTCACATGGGACTAAGAGGCCAGAGAACACCTGACGCAGGCGTGAAAAGACAGCTAATGGCCAAAAAGGTAAATAAACCATAAATCATAAACATATACAGACAGACAGAATACAATGGACATTTTGAAGCTTACATCATTTCAGAACAGCCTACTTACTGCATATGAAACTAACCAGTTAACCTCATGGGAAACTGCAGCATGAACAGAAGCCAGTGCCTGTCTCAGGAACAGAAATGAACTTCAGCCTCTGAAGAGGTGCAAAGTCGTTGCTGGCAGTAATACTGTACTGACTGCAAACTCTGACTGTTCAGCATTCAGCAACAATACTGTGCATCTTTATAACAGGTCACCATGCCTGGATGGACAGGCAGTGGTCATTGCTATGGGCAAACCTGCAGATGCAAAGATCATCTGGTGACCTAGCTGACAGTTTGACAGCACTGGTGCTGTAAGCTGCATCACCATGCCAGAGCACAGATGTTATCTTTGACAGGTAGTCTGTCAAGCATAAAAGAGGCAGAGAGGAACTAAAACCATGTGACCAGTTAGGCATGTTGTTGAAGGATAAGATGTGCCTTTACCCAACAACCGGTCAAAACTGCATAGCCTTACCTGAGAACAACACACACCTTGCAAAGACTGTACTGCATCTGCCATACACCACACAAGAAGGCTGTGGTTGTAGGTTCCCTCCCAAAATGAGCAAGTTCACTCATCACAAAGTTCCACGTATGTGGCCTCTCTCACAGCAAACATAAAGAGCATGACAAAAGGCTAATTTTATATACCATCAAGTACAAATATTGAATCTACAAGAGACACACGTCATGCACAGGTGTCTGAATCTGAGGTATTATTGCTGCCCTTCAATTCCCTGACTGGATGCAATACCATATTTTTGTTTAATTGAAACATATGTTACCAGGTGAGCTAGTTGCGATGGGGAGGAGATGGTGACATTTGGGAGAAGTGGGAAAACTTTGAATGAGTCTATTTTTTCTTTATTGTACAACACCCTGAGTCTCTGGGTGCCATATTAAACAAAATTACCGTACACAGCATTCAAAAATACAGCATAAACAAACAGAGATCTTTAAAACTACTAAGGTGCTGTGCTGTGCAGTTAAGACAAATATGCAGGAACTAGAAGAAGTACAGAGCACTTTGCAAACATGCCAGGACACAAAGCAAGCTGCATTGAGGGTTTCTAGTGAGGCCAAAAACGACTTATTCTGTAGTTTAGGGGAAAGTACACTTTCTGAATATATAATCATTTTACTCTGGGTTTGACATATACTTGTATTACAATAAAGAAACAACAAAATCATTGGTATATTACCAACATTTTATTAGTTATTTTTATTATTTTCTGTTTGGCACCCGCTGTTCCAGATCCCTCTATGTGAGGCCTCCCGGCTTCCCTCCTCTATCTTGAAGGGCGATAGCACAATATATGTAGCTCAGAAATAACAATGTAATTCTGAAAAACTGATTTGTAGACCAACATGTATTGAAAAACAGAAACAGAGTACAGGATTCTTATGTATCTATGACTCCATATGGGAAAAACGGTCTTTTAAATTGCATATGAAGGTTCCTTCTATTTGCGCACTTGACTAACCTGTTTCAACAGTTCACTGTACGATTCCTTTAGGACAACGTACCTTGAAAAAGTGGTGCATGAAGCTATATAATCTCTGCTATTGTTCATCTTTGTGGCCTTACATAACAAACAAGTTATACCTTTTCAAACTCCATGTGATGCCGTTTGTTACACTAGTCTACATCTGAATTTATGCTAAATTAGAACTTTCACCTGACCCAAGTTCATTTCTCTCCACAGAGAGGCACGTGTCTCCCTGGGGTCCCTTTCTATGTGCGCATATATGAAGGGCCATAGTCTTAATTATGTGCTCAAAATATACATCTTAGTAGGCTAATTGATAACAGAGGACCTAACCCAGCACATTAGTTGTGGGACTACGTAGATCACTCCTGTTAAGTTTCATAACTATAAAGTTTATTTCAGTGTTGAAATCACATGGTTACTTTGCTTTTTTTTGTAATATTCAATGTTTTCAACTGTGATAAAATCCGTGCATTCCTTCTGTTGAAGATTACGAAGTAACCCCACAATAACCATATTCCTTTACACTTCACTTACTGTATGTATTTTACGGTCACAGGAATGGACAACAAAAACAAAATGTATAAAAAGTCTCAATGTGGACATTAAAGTTGTTGGCTGAATTAGTTTAAAGAATGTTTTCCCATAAACTTTTCTTGTATAAAGCAACAGTGATTCCAAATGCTAAAATAAACCATATGATATGACATGACACCTATGTCATTGTTATGTCTTTGTTGCATCAGCAGCAGTTATCAAATTTATTAAAATGGGATATGACAATCCTGTAACAGTACTGGTCAAAACACATCACATGACCATCGATTTGTTTCTGACAACCATACACCTCACCTGAACAACATCTTATTTTTAAGAAGCAAAAGTCAATTTTTTAAGTGGGATAACAAGCTCCTGGGTATGCGATCGTAATAGAAGAATAATAATGTATATAAGTGGCTGCAGCACTAGCTACCATCCATGTGTAACAATCCCCGAGGCATACATTATTCACTTAGAACCACACACCCTGTCACATGTTATCCCTTATGCAATATACAAGCAAATTCTCAAAATTAAAAAGTTTACTTAACCTGCAATTGCCAATTCGGTCACCATTCCCCACCTACATGCAGAACAGATGTGCAGTGGCAAGGTTGTAGAATACTTTTAAGAAACCAGAGAACCTTCAGTTACAGTAGCCATACCAATGTGCAGACCCTAGTCTGCAAACGTATGGAAGAATGTAATAATGATGTGACACCGACGTCCTTCCAGAGTGATTCCATGGAGCAGTGCCTCAGCAGAATGTATGGAAAAACAGAACTAGAGCTAAAAATAAAGATTTTTTTTGTTAATCAAAGCAGTCATTGTCTCATTGATGTCTGTCCAGAGTGATTCCATGGAGCAGTGCCTTAGCAGGGTGCATGGGAAAACAAAACTAGAGCTAAAAATAAAGAATTTTTTTTTGTTAATCAGAGGAGTCATTGTCTCATTTTACTGAGGCAAAAGAGGTCATCTAACGTCTTCTTTAGCCTTTTACTTTATATTTTACTGATTTCATGCAAAAAATACTGCAATAAAAACATGTCTCAAGAGAGCAATTTATAAGGAATAGCAAACACAAGTGACTACAGAGACTGGAGAAAAACTACTGAAGTTCAACAACATGCACACTAGCAAAAGGGGAGTCCAGATACCCGTAAACACTGAAAACAGTCCAATGTATCACTTGCCACAACAATAAAGACTACAAACAACAGCAGCAACTACAGACCTCCCCACTCATTCCATACCAGTCAGTCAGGCATACAACTCCCCCATAAGCACATAAGCTCCAGTATCTTTTACGTCACTAAATCAGAAAAGTATTTTCGTCATATGAGAGGGCCCCCCGACACAAGCGAAGCATGAGGATTTTGGAGCTCGCAGCCGACTTAGGCAGTGGGGATATGGTCTGTGTTTGCACTTCATAGTATTTTGCAATGAGATAGACCCCGGAGTCAGTTAAAAAAACAATTATGACTGACTTACCACACATTATGACTGATTTTTTTAACTAGTTTAACATTTATAACTTCAGCTGAAGAAAGGAAATCCAATTTTTTCCAGCTTCCACCATTGCTGAATTTTATTAATATACTAGTAAGTCGTACTTTTTTAGTGCAATTAGTGGAAAACCTTTACAGTACATTCATTTTTGTTTACTCATTATTAGTACAGCAACATCCTCTAAATTATCATAATAAACCACTACCTACCTACCTGCACTACACAAGAGTACATAATACACAGAAAGGGTTGCAACAAAAAGCAGTACACTTGCAAAGTCACAGTCACATCAACAGCCTTAGGGTGTGGGCCCGGGGTGCTGCTGTACACACCCAAAGCAGTAAGTCTCATAATCAACCAGCCTTTTAGCCTTCCAGTGTGGGATGTTGCAGTACTGCAGTGCACCCTGAAGCTTCAAGCACATAAACAGCCTTCGACCCTGGTGTTTCCTACTGCAGTAGTAGTACTACTACACTAGGACACCTTCAAATTTAATCAACAAACAGCCTGCTGCCTTAGACCCTTCTGTGGGATCTTGCTACACTCCAACATCACTGAAGCAAGCCACATAAACAGCAGCGTGCAGAATCATTACAGTGAGTGACACTGGTGCGGAAAGCTGCAGTAAGTACACCAACATGCCCTGAATCACTGAATTATGAACACGATGAACATAATCTCACTTTTGTATACAGACACCGCCAGTCACTCACTGTCCAGCCAGTCGAGCCAAGGCAGAGGCATGAGGCAGGTCTAGCCCACCATTTCTCTACTCTCAGCCAGTTCAGTTGCCAACGCAAAGAAAACACCACAACAGCTTAATGTCCAAATTTTGAAAATAAAACCCTTCTCTGCCAACAGCGCCAAACAGTAGTCGTTTCTTTAGTTACAGCTGCTGCTTTCTGCCTGTGCCCGACAGAAATCCTCACTGCCTCCAGTGTACACAGTAACGCTTCAGAAAAAATGTTATAAGACAAAGCATCCAAACAGATCAGCAAAGAAGAAAACTCAGCCCACAATGGTTTTCATTTTAAAGTGACTTAATAAGATCCATATGTATTTCTTACACACAAACAATAAGAAGGCAGTATAGCGCAGTGGTTTAAGGCTCTGAGCTGCAAACCTGGAGACCTGGGTTTGAATCCCACAGCCCCCACTTGCATACTGTGCCTCCCTGAGCAAGTCACTTAACTTCCCTGTGCTCCCAGGTTGCACCTGGAAACAAACTTTCAGCTTCGTGTGTCTCTCTTGGTTTAAAAAAAAAAAACAGTTCCAAAAAGCTTGACCCTCTTACGGTGTACACCTGTACAGGGCAAAACACACATGCACACGAACAATGCTGAGAAGATAAAAAAAAAAAATACAGCAGCATAAATACTGCAAAATCTGATCTTGGAGTTTGTGAAGTAGCTGATACTGTAAAATGCATACAATAAGAAGCAACATAAATTGCTTCCATTATAAGGCAACAGAATGCTTTCTTGAAGTGCAAAAGCAAAACTGCTGCATTCTTGAACAAAAAACTGCAGTTATTTAATCAGTCGGAGTTGAATGGTTGCAAATTCAAAGTCTACAACACGTCAGCACAATGACAATTAGACATGTACTGTAAATGACTTTAACCCATCTTGGCAAAGAAACAAGAAATTTGTTCAGTGAACATGTTTCAGCTCCAAGAATGAAACCAAGTGCAAAATACAGCTTGCTCAATCACAACAGTAACAGTTCAGGGCATAATGTTAGGAAGACAAAGTCTCATAAAGTAGATATACGTACAGGTGCAGATGAATAACAGATGTTAGCCTGATCCTGCACTCTGCATATCAATGCCAGTAACTGTAGCAATAAACAACATGTACGAATTCAAAGGCAGAGGAGAACAAATTTCAGTAAGGATCTGGTCAGATAAAATGAAAAGTGGCTCCAACTCTGTCTCTCAGAACAAACTGAATAAGAAAAACAACATTTTGGGTTTCACTTACTAGTCTGTTGTCGACCCACTTGAGAGCTCTATCCGTCTCTCTCCTGTCCTCGTCGGCTCCAGTCTCTGTTGTCCCTCCAGTCCACTTGACTTTCTTTAAATTCTTTTTCAGGGTGCTTTCTATTTCTCGTTCTCGACAGCCGACTTGCTGCAGCCTGTCACCCGCTGCCACCCCATGCCAGCGTACGACTTAGTGAGTGCCCACCGACCAACTTGACCAGGCCAGCCCCATGAGGTCTCTTCTTGACTTGCTTGCTGTTGTTTTTTTTCGGTTCTTGGCTGGTCACGGCCTTCTCATCGACCGTCGATGATGACTCCCTCCCGCTCCTTAAAATAAATTTGCTACTACTCTGCCCTTTCTCTCACACGCACCTGACATCTTCTAGCAAGCGGCCGCACCAATAGACAACTCCTCCATCCGAGTCCATTCCTCAGCTCAGTACACTCTCTCCTATCCACTGGCTATCTGTGGTGGTCTGTCTGGTGGCTGGCTGGCCTCACGCCTGCTAGCCTGACCTTGTGGCTCACTCCTGCTGAGCCTGCAGCTGAATGTTGTGCTCCGTTTTCCTCCTTGCTCTCCTCTCCTACACCAACTCCTGGCTGGCCTGCACCTCACACCGACCCGGAACACCGAGTAACTGAAAGTCTGCTGGCACTCTCCTCCTCTGTAGTCCGTCCACTCCTCCGATCCCTCGGGCCTCAGCCTTCTCCTAGCCTAACTTCCCTCCCTCAAGTCGAAGCCTCTGATGCTCTGACTAGACTGACTGGTGTTAGACTCGGTGATGGTCTAACTCCCAGCCTCCCGCAGTCTACCGGCTGCTGCCCCAACTCCCCCACCGACCCACCTCGCCTCCAAGACCCAGATGTGCTGTGCCTGCTGCTTGCTCCTGAAATGTCCTCAGTCCTCCTAGTACCACTACCTCCTACACTGCGGACTGGACACCTTAAGGGGGAAAAAACTTTTTAACTTGACTTTTGCCCGACGACATTAACTCTCTGTCTCTTCGATGACCACTTTGCCTCAATCCGCGCCGCTACCCAATTCTGTCTTGCCACCTCTTTTAGTCCTAAACTGTGCGCACACAACTCTAGGCTCCTCCCTCTCTCTTTACTCATTGGCGGAGAGTTGTTGACCAGGAGCCATGGGGTGTATCAATTGGCTGAAGGAAGATGCTGAACAGTAGAACCTCCACTCCACCCGCACCCCCACACACAAAAAAAAAAAAAAAAAAAAGGAAAACGCAGACATCGAGTTTGAATGTCTCAGTCAGGCAGCACAATTCAGGCAAGTCAGAAGCCAGTAAGTCATGACGGAAACGTTGACTTAACTGAAATATAACTGCACTTAATTGCGGCTGCAATTCAGTGCAATTGCAACCAATTGCAACTGCATTAAATTGCAACACACGATTCCGACTACTGACGGCGGCTCCGGGGTCTACAATGAGATGGTGAATTTGAAGAGGCACTGCATATTTTACTACAGTGGGTTGTGGAGACATGAAATTACTCCAATAATAAAATCGCATACTAGGAGACAAGAGTTGTATGCTTCTAGTCTACTGTTAAGTAACCATAGGCCTGAGTACAACACTCGTGTTTTGGTGCTCTGTATTGTGATTTCAGGGTTTAGTCAACCCCACTGAGTGTGCACTGTCCCTGCACTGTTTGCTCACACCAACATCAGATAATATTTTTGCCATACGAGACCTACAAGCTGACAGGGACACGAAGGGAAGGCACCACTTCTAGACTGCTCAGGTTTTATCTCACACCATCACACTAGGAAGCTTAATGCAGGGAAAACCTGAACTGTATCCTCTTCACTCAGCATGGACTGGACAGCCCTAACAGCTCTCAATAAGAGATCCCCAGTATATGTGCCACTGGTTACAAAGAGGATGGGACTTTACATACAGTCAGCTGTTTTTAAACTTTGCAAATTGCTTGTGAGGCCTTTTGTCAACTTCTTAGACAGACAGACCAACAGCATAAGCAGCATTTCTGATATGTGGGGCTGCTCTTTTTTGTCACTGCAGGGCACACTGCACTTTTTCTTAGCAGCGGAGTCTTTTTGGAGGCGCACAATGTTAACGCTTCGACAGGAGACTTGAGCATGTGTCTTTTTTGCATTAACAGTTTGATATAAAAGGCACAAACCTGAGCTACCATTAGCTATTAGATTGCTTTATAAGCAGCAGAGCAATCTGCCCTTGCAAGGCACAGCACATGAAAATCAAACTCAGCATTTGTATTAGAAACACAGAAGTTGTCAGCAGATAAGGACCACGAGGTCCATCCAGTGTGCCTGTTTACCCTACCTGTAACAGCGGACAGTGACACCAGTTGGTCATCAGCTTAAGCTATTCCCTCCCATCTCTACAGTTCCCTTATTCCTATCCCATGCATGTCTGAATCCTGCCACAGTGCATGCCCCCACCACCTCTTGGGGCAGGCCATTCCATGCGTCCACCACATTCTCAGGGAAAAAGAACTTCCTCACATTTCCGCTTATGCGGCCCCTCTCCAATCTCATATCCCGGTGTCTGCAAATTTACAAGTGTTATTACTTTTAAAAGGCTGCATTTCTCGGAGGAATATTTACATATGCAGTGTCCTATGGCAGTAAGTCCCCATTTAATCACTGACAGGGGCCAAACTGCTAATATTGGTAGATCGCTTTAACCAGAAAGGAGAAACTTGAGCCAGAAAGAGTAAGGTTAAGCAGTTAAAGTATTAAAGAACACTTAGAAGTTGGTATTTGAACTTTTAATTATAGTAAAGCAAAATGATGGCTATGAGACCAACAGGGGAAATACTATGACGTTTTCACAGACTACAAAGAACACTAATATCACTCTTAGAAGCTCACAGTCTCTTTTAAGGTATGCTGTTAACAAAATAAGTAAATAGAAACCACAAGTGGCCACATTGTAATATTAAACAATATAACAACAGCAAAGCTTCACAAAAAATTATGTTTATGTCATTACAGGCCCAAAATTATTCTTTACAAGAAAGACAAGAAGTTTTAAGTAATATATAAGGTATGCTGCAAACCAAGAAATATGGGGAACAAGCCTTACAGGCAGTAGTTAAACCCTGTTCCAAGTTGTTAGTGGCGCTGTGTTCATTAACATACGGGGCCAGATATTCAAAAGGGTTGCTCCATGCTCAACAGGGTTGCTCATGCTCAAGTCCTACATTGTGCCATTCTGCGATATTCAGCAGGAGGCAGTTGCGCCACTGAAAACAGGCTGAGCAACAGAGCAATGCAAATGAATGCATGCTCAACAGGAGGGGGAGGAACCATGCATAAACTGCACAGCCCGATATTCAGCCGGGCTCTGCAGAGTTGTGCAGGCGCAACCCCCAACCTGAGCCTGCAGGACCTTGAGCCAAAAGAAAAAAAGGCTTAAGTCGAGGGCCACCCACAGGTGAGCTGCTGTATTGCAGGGCGCAACATAGCAGCTGCCACCTGTGGCTGGCCCCACCCAGTCCTGTGCCCCCCAGCCTGATCGCAGGCATAGTGTACTTCACCAGGCCGATCGCGGGGCATCAATGTGGCCCCTCCTGTTCACATCCCTGGTGGTCCAGTGGACGAAATGCCCGATCGCGGGCAGTAAGTAAAGTGAATCCCCCAACATCTCCTGGTGGTCCAGTGGACCGTGTGTCGATCGTGGGCAGATTGTGAAATGAACCCCCATAAACATCTCCCTAATACCCGATCGCGGGCAGATTGTGAAATGAACCCCCGAACACGTTCCTAGTGCCCGATCGCGGGCAGAATGTAAATAACTTCACCCGAACACATTCCTAGTGCCCGATCGCGGGCAGAATGTGAAAAGAACCCCCAAACATCTCCCTGGTGGTCCAGTGGACTGTAATGCCCGATCGCGGGCAGAATGTAAAGAACCCCCAACATCTCCCTGGTGGTCCAGTGGACGTAATGCCCGATCACGGGCACAATGTAAATGACACCCCCCTGCCCAAACATCTCCCTGGTGGCTAGTGGTCCCCCACCCCACCCACCCACGAAGCCCCACCACCCGCTCCCCGGCAGCATCCCCGCCTGCCGCCCAGCGCCGCGTGACTGACTGCCGGTAGGGCTGCACGCCCATTGGTGCAAAGCAAGAACCAATGGGCGCGGCAGCCCATACCGTACATGACAGTCCAGATGGACTTTGATGGTTCTTTTTACATTCTGCCCGCGATCGGGCATTACGATCCACTGGACCACCAGGGAGATGTTGGGGGTTCTCACATTCCTGCCCGCGATCGGGCATTAGGGAGATGTTTGGGCTGGGGGGTTCTTTACATTCTGCCCGCGATCGGGCACCAGGAAAGTGTCTGGGGGTTCTTTCACATCTGCCCGCTGATCGGGCATTAGGGAGATGTTTGGGCGGGGGTTCTTTACATTCTGCCCGCGATCGGGTTGCAGGGGTGCGCTGCGTCCTGATAGCTGCTGCCTGGCAGGGCGCCAGGCACAAGTCCTCGGGATCGGCGCACCTACATGCTAATGGCATGCAAATGGAGCTATAATCAGATGCAAATGGCCCCTGCGCCTTGCATGAATTATGGCCCCATTTGCATGTCACCTTTTGAATATCGTGATTTTGCGCATGGCGCAATGGTACTAGGCCACCGCAAGTTGAATGCTCCACTCTGACAACTTGCGGTGGCGCAAGTTTCACTGCGCCATGCACAGTGGCTGTGGCTGGGGGGTGATATTCAAAGGAGTTGCTCAATAGCGCAACTCCTTTGAATATCGCCTGGGCCACACCCCTGCGCAACTATTTTGCGCAGCGCAAGGGCTTGCACCTCAGAATGGCGCAGTTTGAATATCCAACCCACTATGTATATCTTTTTAGGATGCAACTTAGGATCTAAACAAATACAAATAAATTAACCCTGTGAAAAATTATGAAGATATACAAGGGTACACAAGCAATAATCTTTATTGAATGCTATGTGTATACACACCAAAGAATTAAAAATGTAACATATATAAAACAATATTATTTAAAAAAAAAATGATGATTGACATAAAATAAATATATTTACAGATGTGTAACAAAGAATAAACCCCGTGAACAAGCTTCAAGTCGAGCGAAATGTAGGGGGATGAGAAATAAAAAGAAAGACTGAAGAACAATAACTTGAGCAAAGAGTGTTTATTTCAAAGGCCCCCCCAACATTTCCTATATTTTTTCTTGGGTCTATAGACCACCCCTGCCCGAATCGCTGCTCCCTTTCCTGTCTCGAGGCTGACCCATAGTTCCTCTAACTTATCACGTTTGCCCTGTATTGCGGTTGCTTTGATGATCTTTTTTTTTTTTGTACCTTTCTGCTGTGCCAGCTTGTCTCCGGAGGAAGCCCCCATCCCCCAGTATCCACCATCCGGCACTGACCCGGCCCCAGGACTTACCTCCCCTGGCAGGGCTGGCGGGGCTCCACAACCCCCACTGGAGACTGGATTCAGAGGGCCAGTGCCTGCGAGGCGCCCTCCACCATTCTGTTGCGGCAGCTTGATTTTCTAGCTTTATTCCCCAGGAGTTGAGGTGTGCAATGACGTCTGCGGAGGGGAGTGCACACGCATCCGCACGCGCTCCCTCCAAGCATCTGCCCCGACTCTTTCCTGTCTTCAGCACGGCACCCTGCTCCCCAAGCCTCCGCTAGGGAGCAGACAGGCACGATCTCTGGACCCCCCCCCGGAGAAGGAGAGCAGTCCATTGGATGCTCAATCCTTCTCCGCCCCTACCGACCCCCAACAGCCCATGCTCATTCCCAAACACGGGTCGCCGGCATTGCACGAAGTAAGGCATCCAGCACCTCAGCCCTCAGCACCACTGGGCCAGATTCTGATGTTCTCTTTGATGTAAAGAGCCCCCCCCCTTCCTGCCTATTCTGTCCCTTCTGAACGGAGCATAACCCGGTACACTTATGTCCCAGCTGTGGTTCATAACCTGGTACACTTATGTCTCAGCTGTGGTTCATAACCTGGTACACTTATGTCCCAGCTGTGGTTCCTGGTGTACCTTGTTTCGGTTATGGCCACTATGTCCAATTCAGCCTCTGTCGTTATAGCCATCATGTCTGGGACCTTGTTACCCGGACTGCAGGCATTTGTATGCATGACTTTCCATGTACTGCTGTCTCCCGGTTCGTGTGTTTGTCTTCTTGTCTGTTTCCACCAGCTTTGATGTCATCTATGTGCTGATTTCCTATTCCTATTCCTACTGTGTACATTACTGTAGTAGATTGGGTGTATCTGCCATGTATTCCCATGTACAGCAGTGTGAGTACTAACCTGCTCATCACATTCTGTAAAGGAGTTTTTCAGTGCAGCCACTGTTTACCTTTGTACCCTTTAAGAAAGCATTTCATGTAATAAAAAAAATACAGCAATGTCTTCGTGGAAAAAAAAATAAAACAAAAAAATCTGCATCTGTAAATATCTTAATGATTTCAGCAGTAAGTCGTATTGAAATCTCTAACAAGGGAAATGGCAGTTTCACATCTGCAATGCCTAGGTCCAATATTCAGTTCACAACTTTGATATGCAATTCACAGTACTGATATAAATCAGGATTGTTTATTTCTAAACATTTCAGACATTCTTATTTATTTACTTATTTTTTAATTAGTAGTTTATCTCCAGTAGTTGCCCAACTGGCCCCATTCCTGTCCAGTCCCCCAGCTTCATCATCTGGCTTCCCTGGGATTTTCCATCTGTTGGTTGTTGTCCTCTGCTAGAGGATCTTGGAGAGTTCAGTCAACGATGTGGGGCCTGTGGGGGATCAGCCCTTCATCCTGCTACAACTGGGGGATTTCTTCTGTTTTTTTTCCCAGGTTCATGGAGTGTGCAATGACGTGCTGTCCAAACTCAACCCCCATGGAGATGCCCCCCAGCATCAAGCGGGTGTGACACCTTTCCTGGTTTCCCACTGTACTGCCGCCTAGAGCTTCTAGGTGGCAGCCACTTAGCAGGATGCACATACCCCCACCCCCCCCCGGAGGGAAGCTGTCTTTAAGACACTCGATCCTCCCTTCCCCTGCCGGCCCCCGAGCGACCGCGTGCATTCCCAAACCTGGGTCACCCAGCCCTCCATGCCACTGGGCTAGTCTATTTCCAAACATTCTTATAATCATAAGAGGGTCTCCCATAGTAGCAGCATCAAAACCTTGAAGTTCTAAGTACAGCTGACATAGTCCATTTCCCACTCACGGGTTTCTCTGAATTTCTACACAGACAAACCCTTTGATTTTCAATTCATATTCCATTTTTTTTTTTTTTTTAAACAGGGCCCAGACATTCAAACAGGGTTGCTTTAACAAGCTTGGTGCCATGCTAACTGTGCCTAGCCGCTGGACACCAGGGGCCATTTTTAAGACAGGGAGGGATACCAGGATTGGCAGGGAAACCACTAGACTACACGGGATATGATAATAATATATTTTAACAGGACTGGGTAATGGGGGGACACAGGCACCAGGTAGTGACATATATTACTGGAAATCAGAGGGGGCTGGCACAAGGAATTTAAATATGCATTTTACCAGGATCTGGTGAGGGGGACCACTGGCATCAGGGAGTGAAATATACATTTTATTGGGAGAGGGTACACTGGTATCAGGGATTTAAATATGCATTTTACCAGGATCATGTGTGTGTGTATGTATGTGTGGGCGGAGGGGTATTTAATTAAAAAAAGAAAGTTTGTTACATACATGGCACCAGACATTCCTGCTTGGGGGTTGGGGAACAGGACCACAGCGGTCTGCACTAGGGAGCCTACAGCTCGATATAATTCAAGGAGAAAAAGATGACTCCTCACATGCAATAAAAAGATAATAGAATGCAAGTGACCTCGAAGGGCCTTAACTGTGTGAAGATACCATTTGCATGGGAACCTTCAAATGTAGCAGTCTAGTGCAACTCACTACAATGGCTGATTAACCATGGACCTGATTTTAAAAGCACTCTAAGGCTGCAGCAAACTCTGGGGGTGTCAGGGACCCTGTGCTCAGTTTCATAAAACTGGGGGTCCCTGTGTCAAAGACCCAGGAGTTACCACAGGCCTGCGCCAAACTTTTGATGCACCTGCGGGATTTGATGCAGGGATCCGTCCCCCCTGCCCAGCGCAACATTAGAGGGGCAGAGAAGGTTAAAGGGGGGTAAATATGCCTGTCAGGAGGGGGCTGGGGGCAGAAGAGCAGGGGTGCCCCAGGGGGCATCGGCGATACAGCGGCAGTGTCAGGGTGGTGATGTGGCACCCAGCAGGAGTGCAATTCGCAGTGACAGCCGATCAGACCACTTAGTGGGGGGGTTTGCAGGGATGCGCCATGACCTGGTCCCGGGTGGGCACAGCCCCGGCACCTGCCACATAGCTGCCGCAATCCCCAACCCTGTTGGGGGTGGGCAGCCTGCCTCAATGTGGGGTGGTGGTCTGGGTACCCGAGTTCTGTTGCAGTGCCCGGAGAACATTCCCCTTCACCACTGGCAGCCCTCAAACTGCAGCCACTGGTTTCCGCCTACAGGATTGGGGATGTTGACACTTATACGGCAGACGCCAGGGCTGCCTCAATGTGGGTGCCCACCTGGGGCCAAGTCACAGTCTGTCCCTGCAAACTCCCCACTAAGCAGTCCAATCAGCTATATATGCCACTGCAAATGGCACCCCTGCCAGGTGCCGCATCACCACCCTGACATTGCTGCTGTATCCCTGATACCCCCTTGGAGAACCCCCGCGCTCCTTCTGCCCCCAGCCCCTTACTTGCAGGTCCCCCCCAACCGCCACAGTGTCAGGAAGTGATGCATGTTCCTTAGACCACCTCCTGGCTGGTCTAGCCTGAGCCCCTGTTGCATTCACAGCAGGGCTTCCAAAATTCCAGAAAGGGGGATGGTGCAGCCTCGTTAACTGCAAGCCCTTGAGACCTGGCACAGCGCGCCTGCCACAAGAGTGGCGAGGGTGGCTTGAGCCCAAGGCATCCCGATTCTGATGCAGCCTGTGTTCAAAATCAGATTGCACAAAAATTGATACAAGGTGCCACTTGCGTCTAAGCTGTCTGACGCAGGCACCTTGCACCAAAATTTGTCCTTTTAAAGTCGGTCCCCACAAGTTTGCCCCTTCACAGCCTGTATGCTTCCCATGACCACACACCACTGTGAGGCCAGTATGGGTGTGTGGCTTGTGCAGAGTACACCTGTTAGTGCCTTACGTACTGCTGTGCTGGGGGGGTGCGCTACATTCAAACAGGTTTTTGGGCACTCACACTGCGCTAAGAACATGTATGAATACAGCACAGTTAGGACCTTTTGCTACAGTAATTTACTGTAGGGATAAGGAGTCAGACCTCTGAATATGGGACCCTAAAGTCATTAAGGCAAGACAAGACAATATAGCACCCTATCTCAAGGGCTTGGGGTGCATATCATACAAGAAAAAACATTAGATAGTAAAACAGCATAATCAGAAATAGTTCCTCAATCAGAAATACATACTGATGCAGTGGCACAGATTAAAACTTATCAGATGTCTGAGCCAAATGCAAGTTCAAAAAGATGGCTTTTCAGTCACCATTTAAACACCTCCACCAAGGGGGCATTCCTCAGATAGTATGGTTAACATGATTTACCTCTATTTATACAGTTACGGTGTCTCTTGTAGTTATGAGTGTCTTCTTAAGTCCTTTGTGTCAGAACTGCTCAGCTGTGCTTTGCAGTTCTTCCACCCACAAGACTTGACAAGGCCCTCTTGTAACCCTGAGAGTCACAGTAACTGTACATGTAACATATTAAATTCATAGCTGGGATATTACATTCCCCATCTTGGATGTTAAACTCCTTTCAGAGTTGTAACTTGCCTAAATGTCTGTGTGTGAAATCTAAAAAGGTATGCATTTCAGTGACGGCTGCCTTTTTTGTTCCCTTTAGTATGCTTTCTCTCCTACCAGCTGGCCCCCATTGATTCAACCCAATTTGTCCAGCCCCAGCAGCTGCTATCTCCAGGACTTGCCATCTCCCTTTTACACTCCTGGCTTACCCTCCTTGGGGGCGTGGCTGCTGAGAGGGAGCCCCTTTCCTCCCGGAGACTGGATAGGTGCTGGACGACGAGCGCCATGGTTGGTGGCGTGGGGCCTGCAGTTAGGGGCGAACGTCCTCCCGCAGTGGCTGCTGCTCCTTTTTTCCATTTTTCCCTGTATAGATGCTGAGAAGGGCTCCCGGGGTGCATGCGGGCACATGCGTGCGTTGCATGTCAGAACTTGTCGGCGTCCATCCCCAGTTCCATGGTTCCGCTTGCACTGTCACCTATGGTCAGCTGAGTGACAGCAGCACAGCAGATGCCAACTGTCCGCCCTCCCCGACGTGGACAGTGTCCTCTTGGACACACGGCTCACCTCCCCCGGCTGGCCCCCAATGACCCAGGCTCTTTCCTGAAGTGGGGTTGTCAGCATTGCGAGCAGTAGTGTGCAGTAGTACAGGCTGGCTGTAACAACTTCTTTTTACGTACAAGGATTCCCACAGTCTAGTGAAACAGAACAGTGGTGGTGATGGGAGGGGCATAAAAGGTTATTCCTGGAATACTTAGGAACGTCACAAGTGCAAATACATTGGCTGAAAGTAAATGTCAAACTGGAATTGTGAGAAATAAGACTTGTGAAATAACAAAGGTTGCTGTCAAAACAAAAGTAATGTTGTTTTACAAACTGCATAACAAGGCGGGAAAAAAACAGGCTGGTTTCCACTGCACTACAATAATGAGATGGGGAAACAGAAGATTCACAGTATGTCAGGACACACTGTGAATAGTTACAGTTCCTGAAACAAGTTTAAACTCTCACTGTGTTATTGTAGATGCCAAGGATTTCATAGGACCCCATTAAACCCACAAAGTAACCTAATTAAATAAGTAACTAGCCTCTCAGCTCCTCCTGCTGAATGGTTCTGTTTCTAACTCACCAGCTGTCAACACTTGATACAGGTAGGCGGCGTCCTGTCACCTCCCCTACCCACCCAGGCTGGGATCCCACCGGGCTCCATTTTGGATCCAATCCTCCTCTCCATTTTCCTGAACGAGCTCCCTTCTGTCTATGCCAACTCACATACTGACATGTATGCAGAGGACACATTTATCTACATCTCCAACCCTTCGACTATAGCAGTGGAAGGCTTGCTCCAGCAGGACTTGCACAACATCCTGCGCTGATTTCACTCCAAGCAACTCCAGGTCAACACTAAGGAGGAAAAAAACCAAAAAACAAAAAACAGTGTCCATGATCTTTCGCACCAGCCAGAAATTGGTTAGGCTCTCCCCCCGCCTCAGTCTTCTCCATTCTGGAAGACACCTCCCTCAAAGTGGTTTCTTCTTTCAGTATCCTTGGTGTGTCACTAGATAGTAAGCTGGACTTCTCTGCCCACACTGATGTCATCCACACCAAGCTCTGCCCCAGACTCAGTGCCTTGTACCACAACAAAAAGACTGCTCATCTCCTTAGGTCTGTCAGGAGCTTATTACCAAATCATTGCTTCTGGTTTTCAACCATGCAGATGTGGTCTATTGCACCGCCCCCTCCACTTTCCTAGCCAGACTGGACACCCTCTGCAATGCTTTTTGTTGCTTTGCTGCCAGCTCCTCCCTCATACTCACTACTGCTCCTTCTACTGCTCCCTATCCATCCTTCCCTACTTTTACATCACCAGTCCCCCTGTGCCTCCTTCATCTCCACATTCTGGTTTAGGTCCCTGACCTCTTATCTGTCTTCACTCCCAGGGATCTTTGCACCTTCTCCCTTCACCACCCTCACTCCGGTGCTGGGCAGTCAGCATTCTCCTAGTGCCTTCCCTTCCTCTGGAACCTGCTATCCTCCCCCCCTCCATCTCTCCCCCATCTCCCTTAGGTACCAGGTAAAACTCCTTCCCACCCCTCCTGCTTTCATCTCCCTCCCTTATTCCTACCCTGTTGCAGCCCCATATCATTCCTGATGTTGGGCCTCATCCTGGGTTCTACCTCGGCCTGTATCAGGCTCCTTCCTTTTCTACATCTGCACTGCCATTCATTCCACCTGCTTTGGCCTCTTCATTTGCATGTCAAAGCCGCTCTTTGTTCCTCTGCTTAGCTCCGGTTACTTTTTACGTGCACTTGCACCAAGTTAAATTGTACTTTGTACTTTACTTTGTACCTACCAGTCATTAATACTGTGCATGCTTTCATTACTGTATTTCCTGTTCCCTCTCCCCCAGCTTGAACCTGGAAATGAGACTTGGCTCAGGGTGCCTCTCCCCATTACCGACTATGAAACAAATAAAACAATAAATTGGAAGGAGGGGCATCTTCTGCACCCTCAATAGTTCAGTTAAAGTCCATGTAGTTGGACCTGTGCTCATCCATTAACTGAGACCAAAATGGTAGTCACCCCCCCCAATCCCTAGTGACACAGTTGAAGATGCAGGTTGCTGGAAATAGGTGTTCTGTGACCCTCCAATTATAAAAGCAACCAAAAACTGGGGTCTGAATTAGCAGGGCAATGCCAACTGACATACCATGCATGAGGATTTCTGCTAATCTGATACCTAATTCATAGGAATGTCCTGTGGGGGGTGGGGTAGGGGTGGGGCATGAATAGCAACATGCATGTTACTGATCCGGTGGGGGGCCACAGTTTGTGCTTATAATCAGTGAAAGTGACCTCAAGTAGAAATAGAAAATCACTACAAGGAAGCAAACTAGTCGCAAAAATACTTTCAGGTTTTGTTAGAGATATACTGTACTTCCTTGTGCTCATGAAAATGCAGCAAATCAAATGTTCATTAAAAGTTGCTATAAGGAGTGGCCGGCCGAGGTGCAGGGAGGGTGCAAAAAAACAAAGCTGCCACATACCTACTGTCAATACACCCATCAAAAATATGGAACAAGCTCAGTTGTTTATAGTTAATGGTTGACTTCTCAACTTTCTATAATACTTAATACCGCAAGGACTTACTAGGGGATAGATTATTCTCTGTATATTGTTAATTCTTCTTTATGCCTCTTTTTACTGAATGGCACATATTCTGTTGATACAGAACATATTAGTTTTGTTACCTAGATTATATGGAATTTCTGCTCTGTGTTAATAAAAAAAAAAAAAAAATTTTTATCAATATAAATCAAAGCCTTGGTTGTTCCGTGTTAGCCGTGCCTTTGCTCAGAAATGCCTTGTGCAGGTGCTGTACAGTACAGCACAGTATGTCAACTCACACTTGCCTACAGTTCCCATCATACAGAAGAAGGAAAAAAGGAAATGGTTACTGTAACTGATGTCTAACTGACCTTAAACACAAAAAGATAAGAATTCATTTATGTCCGGGCTTGCACTCACTAAGTAAACACCAAGCCCAAAGGTTCTGTGCTGCAATACAGCAGTAAAAGCAGTAGGAATGTAAAAGGCAGGGATACCTAATACTTTGACAAGTCACTGTACTGGGACTGTATGGATGGAAAAGTTTAGTTCTGCCTCCTGCAGACGCATCAGGAGTCAAACAATGTGCTGCCTGCCCTGCCCCCAGCTAATGGTTTATTACCAGAAATACCATCAATGCAGTACTTGCATATTTGCCGTGTGTCTAGAAACATGAAAATCAGGAGGCGGAGGGGCCCGACCCACCAAGGACAGCAACATGGGCAGCTAAAAGTGCAGTACAGAGCTGCCCACGGTTTAAGTACCAAGCACTGGTAGGCATCCTTAGCAGTGGTGCAGAAAGCAACACACAGGGATGCGGGTGTACCTGTGCACACAGGTAACCACCTCAGTACTGCCCCTTGACCTCACCATAGAAGGAGTGGCGTGTACACAACAATCCTGTTTCTGCACACTGAGGATATCAGCGTCACTTATACAATGGTAGACAGTGTAGGCAGGACAAGGCCAGAAGCCAATACTGAGGGAAAGCCACCTGGTGCCCCAGACAACAGCAAGCAAGTGGTGGGAAGCACACTGAGGGATGCAGGAAGCCATGGACACCGCTTCATGGCAAAGGAAATTGTCACAGTAGCCAATGGAGCTGCAGAAGCACTGCAGTGTGTTGTATGGCACGGTGCCCTGAGGAGACAACCAGCACAGAAACAGCTACTCTGGGGAGGAGATACAGCAGGCCATTTATGCCGACAGCAGTACTCCCCAAATGATAGATGCCATCAAACACAAGTGGCCTGACGTCCTGGCAGCCACGAAACAGAAGCTTGCCTACCGCTGATGGTCACAGCTGATCACGGGTGATGGACTGGATGATATACCAGATCTGTCCCCAAGCAAGGATATTCTCTGTTTCACCTTCATGGACCAGGCCACACAGCAGAGCCAAATGACATCAACACAGTCGCAGGTGAGTACAGAATATGTGCATCTGTCAGTACTGTAGAGGCGGAAAACACAGTTCTAAAGCCGTGCCAACATTCCCACAGATACTGAACCCATGACAGAGGAGGCAGAAGGCACAGCAGCTGAGGATGTTGGGATGGAGGGAATCACAGAGCCAGTGGAGGATGCCCCAACAGTACACAAGGGCTGCAGCAGGGAGGGTATGCACACCCCCTTATGTCCATGTGCCTGATGCAGCATGACTGACTGACCGTCCTTTCATCCACAGGTATGGATGGCACCACAGATGGGACCATGCTGGTGGAGATGTCTGACATGGGAGGCTACTGCACCAACAAAGGCGATATACCCATACCTCTGGCATACACTGGTAGAGGTGTTATGCACGCCCACCCAACCTGCACCCTTCCATCATTACCCAGCCATGACACACACATATGCACAGTGGACAAAAGCCTACAGGTACAGACACCTAACACAGTGCTGTCCCTGCCAGACAGCATTCATGCAGAGGCACACCACAATGACAGCAACCCTTAGAGGGAGCTCTCTGGGTATCAACACCCACATAGACACATGGGATGCCACAGCCTGGACAAATACAATCCAGATATACAGGTGCTGGAGCAGCAGTGGCTCAAAGCATCTGGGGGCACACTGCATGAACTCCAGTTACTGCATGCTACAGTGACCAGAATACATAGGAGGGTCATGAATGGATGCTTTTGAGCTCCTCACGCAGGTGCTGGACATACATCACTGCCCTCACACAGGCCTAGTCATCCCCACAGACACTGCCTGTGGAGAGCCCTAGCATGCCCAACATGTCACCCATACTGCATGAGTACAGGGGTGGCACAGCTACACAAAGACAGCAGCAGGGGGCACTTGGGGGCAGCACGCAGTGATAACATGACAGCGGGGGCATTCACCAGGGGGTAAGCACCACAGCAAGAGACAGTGCACACAGACAAAGTGGGGTACCATACCAGCATTCGCAGCATACACAAATGCATACTATGCATAGGCACACTGGTGGGCACACACATACACAGGACTATGCAGAGACATGTTTATTTTCAGTTGCCGGACACCATGGCGCAAACCACAGCACTACTGCCAGGGCATGATATTCATGGACACACATCATGTGAAGTACAATGCCACAGTCCTTTTGTGCCTCTCCCTCCCAGCAACGTCTGCTGCTGCCCCCCAACCCCAAGCTGCACGACAGCCTTGGGTTGGCATATCATGTTGGCAAGCATCACCATCATGGCCCAACCTGTCATCACTGTCAGTATCCTTAGGTAGGGGTACCCTCTTCTGTAGTGCAGTACTGTGCAACATGCAGGACATGGTGACTATCTTGCACACCTTGCCAGGTGCCAGCTGCAGGGCCCCACCTGAGTGAACAATGCAACGGAAGTAGATCTTCAGCAAGTCATATGTCTGTTCATTGATGCCTCTGTTGATTCTGTGTCCTTCGTTGTACTGCACCCGTGCAGGGTTGGCTGAGTTCAGGAATGGGATCATGAGATGGTCCTCTGGGGGTATCCACTGTGACCTATGGGGAGGAAGAACCACATGGTATGTCATGTGTACCCTGGATAGTACACCCTCTGTCATATGCACACCACCATATGTACCCACCAATCAGCCAACCCTGACCCTCCATGGTGCCACCCTTCTACATTGCAAACAACCTGCGTATTAATGCTGTGGAATGCCTTCCTGTTGCAATGTATCTCCTCATTTTGTGATGGTGCCATGGAGTCTATGTGTGTAGTTTATTGCACCACTGACACTGGAAGAGCCTGCAACATTGTTGAAGGCCTCGTGTGTCTCCATCTGTGCAGCTTCCATCCTGGGTAGGCACAGGTAGTCTTTATGATGATGGAGGAGACATCCATCACCTATATCGTGCATCTGGATACAGATGATTGGCTAATGCCAGTTGCAGCTTCAGTGACCCTTTGGGATATCCCTGTACTGAAGTATGTCATGCTATATGTAAGCAAATCCAGGGCATGGCTCCTCTTTGTATGCGTTCTCAGGTGAGGGTCCAACACCTGGCACAGTTCCTCTATGGTAGCCATGTCGAACCTGAAGCAGCCAGTGTACTGCAGGTCTGTCAGTGTTGAGGGGTTGGCTCTGGACCTGTACATGAGCTGTCACCTGTGCCACTGCAGCTCATCCTCACACAGGAGGACAGTTATCAATTACCCCAGGCACATCGCAGTGGCAGGGTCACGGTGTCACTGTGTGGTATACAGGTCAAGTCAGCAGCTGGCACTGTGCCGTGTACACACAGAGCATTCAATGGTACACTCATGCTGCTATGCCCCTTTAACGGCCATGGAGGGCATGCTTCCAGTGGGTTGTGCAGGGCTGCTGGGAGTGCCCATGCATATAAAAGCCGGAAAGTGTTGGTCCGTATGACTGCATGACAGTGGCAACATGGCAAGGGCAAAGCTTATCAAACCGATGTGCAGGTAGTGCCCCAGGGGGTTCCCTTGCCCAAGACCATAGCCAGGAAGGGCCATGACTACCATTACAGCAGAAGTACCAACTGTCCTGTGGTGGTGGATCCAACCTGGGTGAGTAGCTGTATAGTTTGGGGGAGGGCTCAGTGTGGTGGTGTCCAGTGTGTGATGTCTGCCACATAGACCTTTTTGTTGCAGGGACCTCATGGTGACACGGCAGTATGTGTCCTACAGCACAGGCAGGCATGGGCCACCCCTGTGCAGGTGGTCGGCAGGTCAGCCACAGCACTGGCAGGGGGCAGCTCTACCTGCAGCAAGTCCAGGATCTGAGGGACTATGCTACGAGGGCCACATCAGGAGGTGAAGCCATCAAGGTCCATATCGGGATGTTGGGGCAGATGGTCCTGTAACCAAGGTGCTACCAATAGGGAGCATGTTTAAGACTGTTTCCACCTGTGTGGGAATTAAGAACATTGGACTACTGGTCACAGTGTGCCACAAAGGCTAATGGTGCACCACCGTAACAGCAGGCTATTACAGCTTCACTGCCTGCCATTTTTTGTGCAATGTCCGTTTGTATTTATATGTTTTAATACACTGCTTGGTGTCTGCATGCTGGGGCGTCTATGCCATTATTGTCCATATTGTTGCGTGCTTCCACTGGGATATGTCATGTGCATGCATGTCTACAACCTGTGGGCCAGTGTGTTCAGGGTTTGTTTACACAGAAACATAGAATCTGTTGGCAAAAAAGGACCGGTAGGCTCATCCAGTCTGCCCTGCTTTTCTCTGTCTATTCCAACACCTCAAACCCTATTCGGTCACCAGCGTCTCTACTACCTCCCTTTCCTCTAGTTATTATGCCTGTGTGCATATCCTGTGCATACTTGAAGCTCCCCACTGTTTTTGCCCCCACCACCTCTTCTGGCAGGCTATTCCAGATATCCATCACCCTTTCTGTGAAGAAGTGTTTCCTCACAACCATCTTAAACTCCCCTCCAGCTTCACTGCATGTCCCCGTGTTCTGGTGCTTTTCCTTTTCTGAAAGAGACTGCCCACCTGCACCTTGTTCACTCCAGTGAGGTATTTATTATAAGTCTCAATCATGTGCCCTCTCTCTCTCTCTCCTCTTCTCTCCTCTCCTCCAGGGAGTACATGTTGAGATCCAGAGCCACTCCTCATATAGCCCCTTGAGCAACCCCAGCACCATTTTTGAAGCCCTCCTGTGGACTGCTGCCACCCTGTCGGCGTATTTGCAGAGAGGTGCAGCCTCCAGAACTGGACACAGTACTCTAGGTGGAGTCTCACTTTTGAGCATTATAGTGGCAACACCACCTCCCTTCTCCTGCTAGAAATCCCCCTTCCTATGTAACCCAGCATCCAGCTTGTCTTGCCAACTGCCTTGTCACACTGTCCTACCACCTTGAGATCATCAGATATGATTACCCCAAGATCCCTTTCCTGCTTGGTGACTGTCAGTATGCCCCCAAATCTTACACACAGCTCTCAAGTTTCCCTGACCCAGGTGCATGACTGCACTTTTTGGCACTGAAACCCAGATGCCACACCCTAGACCATTCCTTTAGTTTCCCCAGATCCCTCTACATTCTCTCTGTACCCCTTTGTGAGTGTCCACCTTGTTGCAGATTTTTGTGTCATCCGCAAAGAGACACACCTTCTCCTCGAATTCCTCAGCAATGTCACTTATGAAGATAGTGAAGAGGACTGGTCCCAGTACTGATCCCTGTGGCACCCTGCTAGTCCCTTGAGTGTCTGATGTCTACTACCACCCTCTGCCTCTATCCTTCAACCAGCTGGATACCCAGCTTACCAATTTCTCCCAAACCCCCAGGCTGCTTCGTTTCTTTATTTGCCTCCTAAGTGGCACTATATCAAAGGCCTTACTGAAGTCCAGCTTAGCCACATCCACTGCACTCCCTTGATCCACCTCCCTGGTCTACCAAAGAAATCTAGATTAGTTTGGCATGCCCCCCCAACCCGAAACCATGCTTTTGGTGGTCCTGCAGCTCATATGCCTCCAGGTACTCCATCAGCTTCTCCTTCAGCAAGGTCTCCATTAAATTCCACCCCCCACTGATGTAAGACTGACTGGCCTGTAGTTGCTAGCCTCCCCCATGTTGCTGCTCATGCAGAGTGACCACATCAGCCCTACCCCAGTCTTCAATGAGGTGCTGAATAGGGCTGCCAGAGGAGCAGCTAGCATGGTGCTCAGTTCCTTTAGAAGCCCTGGGTGGATCCCCTCCAGTCCCGTCGCCTTGTTCTCCTTAAGGGATTCCAATCCCTTTCGGACTCTCTCCTCTGAAAATAGACTTATGTTCACTCCCCCCCCCCCACGTCTGCTGATGCAGGTTGGTCCACACAGCCCTGTGAAGACCAAGCAGAAATAGTCATCTTCTGCACAGTCCCCCGCTGCCCTCCTGACTCTCACTAACCCCCCTTGCTTTCCTCTTTTCACTCACGTAACTGAAGAAAGTCTTATCCCTTTTTTGATATCCTTGGCAATCCTGTCCTCTGTTTGTGCCTTACTTGCCCTTACCTTCCTTCCTGTCCCCCAGTGTTTTTCCAGATATACTCCTTGTACTTCCTGAATGCCATTTTGTTCTCCTTCACCACCTTGAACCATACAGCCTCTTCCTCCTCCTTCCCTTGATTACTTTCTTCAAACAGCATGCCATTGCCTTACCTAATCTTTTTCCACAAGTCTCAACCCCCCCAATCCCATCCTTCAAGGTATTTACTGAGGCAGTCTCCCATTTCTTTAAAATCTGCTCTCCTGAAGTCCAGGACCCTCATCGTAGTGTTTTTTTTTTCTTCTCTTGCCCAAGCCATATGCCAAACCACACAGTACGGTGATCGGTTGTACCTAATTGACTACCCAATGTGATGTCTGCAATGCTGTCCCCGTTGGTAAATAACAGGTCCAGCACTGCTCCATCTCTCATGGGTTCCGCAACCAGCTGCCTGAGAAATGCCCCCTGTAGGGAAGTGAGGATGGCACAGCTTCTTCTTGCAGCCGCATCCAGAATGCTCCAGTCTACAACTGGCAGATTACAGTCCCTCATAATCAATACTTCCTCCTTGTTTGCCATTCTGCCAATGGCCTCCCCCCAAAACCCTATCTAACATCTCCCCCTGTGTTGGTGGCCTGTACACCACCGCCATGCGGATAAAGGCTCCAGTCCCTGTCTCTCAGCTGATCCATAATACACCCAGCCCTTCTCTATCCCCCCTGGTGTCCCTGTATCTCTGTGGTCTTTACTTTTCCCTCACGTATAAAACAACCCCCCACCTTTCCTCCCTGCCCTGTCTTTCCAGTACATGGTGTAGCCTGGTAAGGCCATTTCCCAGCTATGGTTGTTCGTGCTCCAAGACTCCGTTATGGCCACCAGATCCAGGTCTGCCTCTGCAATGATTGCTTCAAGGTTGGGAAATTTATTTCTAGGTCCCTCGCACCGGCACACATGGCTCTCCACTCCTTCTGTCTCTCGACATGCCATGTGGCATCCTGCCCTCCTCTGTCACTGTCCATCCACATTAGCAGGGCTGTCGATCAACCCATCAGTGCTGTGCACTATTGCTCTGAGAGTTACTACTACCCTGTGGTAGGCGTAACTGCTGGTGTTTGTGTACGCCGATACCGTGCACTATTTCAGTTTGTTGATTCAAGGAACTGAACGCTGTTCCACTCCTTATGCAGACACACCCCTGTGGGCGCCAATAGTCTACTGTGGTGCATAGCTCAGTGCCTGGTTGATGCACACGGCAGTCTAGCACTGCGTATTCATGTTGTGAATGTGCCCTGTGTACGGGTATGCCACTCTGGGGCATATATTCCTCTACACCCGTTGTGGGTACCCATTCCAAGGTGCCTTTCATGCTGTGGATCAGGCCCTTAATCTTGTCTTTTAATTTAGACTATGGCAAGAGTACATTTACCCATGGATGTAAACTAAGTAACCGTACCACCTGCAGGACATGCCACAATAATCACATGACTGCTTAGCCTGTCTGTGCCACAAATACTATGGCAAAGAAGGCAGTGCCATATACTTGAAATTCCTCCACCTTCAGAGTGAAGCTGTTAAAAAAAAAACAAAAACAAAAAAAAAAAACTGGGTACCCCAGAAAACATTTATATCCTTGGACACAATTCAGAGGATAGTTTCTATCTTTGCCTCCCCTTCATTCTTTAAAGAGTGTCTCATGTACAGCTGCCCTGACGACAACTATGTTTGGGGGAATTTTTTTGTTTTAACGTATTATTGATCAATCTCGATCAATGATATATAAATACCACCACTGAGAACACACCTATCACTGTGAGAGTGGTTTCCCCGTACATTCTTAGGGTGTCAGAACTACACATCTTTGGTTTGCAGATCTTGTACCCTAAGAGTGATTGTGAGACCACTCTTACAACCATAGGCAGTGTCTCAGTGGCAGTATTAACATACAGAGTAGTCCAATCTGTGGTACAACATCTCATTCTCAGTAAGGCCCTGCCTCTACCCAGTTATACAGCTGGGAGGCCTGAAGCACAGAGAGGTCAAGTAACTTGCTCAAGGTGAGTTAGTAGCTCTGGTGTGATTCAGCCTGGGATTTATTGGGGTTCAGGTTCCAGTGCCCTGAGCAGTAGACCCCACTACCTTCCCCTTGCAACTTTCATAGGTTTGCCCGAGCTAAGATGTCAGCAGCTGTTCACATTGGCATTACAGTTTAAGAAAGAGACTCACTGGATTTTGTTCAGTTTGGGGCTGTCTCACTCCTGCAAGATACTTCTCTAAATGCTTTGAGAAGTTAAAAACATCTTGCTCTTGAGCACTGAAAAAATGTCTCACTCCTGCTGATGTTCTGACATGGACAGCCCTGTTTAGATGCTTGATCTGGCACTGTCAAAAATGGCACAATTAATTTGACTCTGTTTCTTCTTGTCATCAATAAATATTATAAAAAAAAGATACCACCCAGTCCTTCTGTGGAGACACCTCTGTGTCAAACATTACAGAAAGCAACAGCAAGTTTTTCTGAAAAACATTTTTCAGTTTCTGTGACCCAATTCTATTAGCCACCAATACATTAGCGATAGTATCTTACAACTCATGGCAAGCATCACAATACCTGTCTGATGTAAGTACAGCTCTTCAGATCAACACTGCCAACTTCCCACAACACACATGTCAGGCAGTCACTATCTAAAACAGGAGCTGGGGAAGGGCAACTAGCCGTCCCACAAGAGAGTGGCTCCCAATATTTTGTTGTTCTTGTCCTGCTCCTCTTGGCTGGCTGACTGCCTGGCAAACAGCAGTAGGTAGGCAGTCAGCGGCTGTGAAGTGTGCGTGTTCACTGGAGCACTCTCAAGCTACACTGTCCGTATCTCAGAGCTGTACAGTGTCAAGGCAGGGGTCACCGCCAGG
The DNA here is from genome assembly GCA_016271365.2 of Neoceratodus forsteri. NCBI lineage: Eukaryota > Metazoa > Chordata > Ceratodontiformes > Ceratodontidae > Neoceratodus > Neoceratodus forsteri. The sequence goes on along the minus strand of CM057456.1, from coordinate 331,693,702 downwards.
AGAGCCAACTATGTTTGATCAGTTTGTGTGGACTGGGTGGGATTATGAAACCAACTCTGAAGTCAGTCAGTAATGATCATCACTGACATACTGGCAGGTACTGTTGGTTACTGCTGCTCCCCTCATCCAGCCCTAGGGCTGTTTTTGCATAGTGCAACATACTATGAATTACTATCTTCTCAGAGTCTGTTCTGCCTCTCTCACCACAAACCTAGTATCATACCATCTCCAATCCAGCCTTCTCACTCTAGCAGGACCGGGGTCAACCACTGAAGTACTGCACAAAGAGTGGGATGGCGCTGTACGTTGATTCTTTATCCTTCTCCTCTACTGGCCTTCTCCTTTCAGCATGCATTAGCTTGAGCAGGCAGACAACCTCAATCATGGACAGTGTTATGAGGGTGTGGGGATAGAAGTTGAGCGAGATCATTCTAACACTGCATAAGGTCTTAGTAAGGCCTTGACTGTTATATTTGTGTCCAGTTACCTGGATAAACTCCATTAAGCACAGATCATTTACTCACATTTCTGGCTGCCTTACTGCCAGTGATACAGTATTTAGGAGTTAGGAAAGGTACAGAGGGAGCCAACCCAGAAGCCCAGCAGCACAGTTACCTTTTGCAACTCTGGAAAAACAGACTTGGAAATGAGCCAAGATCACCAGTGGCCATAGGGGGAGGAGATCTGAGCATCCCACAGGATGCTTACCTCTTTGGATTTGGAGGACAACTGTCGCTCACTGCCACAGCACCTCCTGGGGGAACTCAGGGGTGGAGGTGTGCAGAGCAGCAGTTTAGGGAAGGGAGAAGAACTGGCCATAGCTGCAAGCACACTTGTTGCACATGTAAGCAGCTAGTTGATGCCCTCGTCGCAGCAGCAGAAGAATGGGGGAGAATGATGGCCTGACAGAATGAAGGGCCCCCCCCAATCAGTGGTACACTTGGGCCCTGCAGTGACCATCCGCCCAGCACAAAAGACCAGCTCCTCCATGGACTTTAGACTCTGGAAGGGGAGGCCACCTCCCAAAGGCCCTAACCATGAGGGGTTACTCATGGCAGCAGTGAGGTAAGCTGGTCTATGGGGTTCAGTTCTGCTGATGGGGCTGAGTGGTGGCCACAGGGGACAGGTACTCATGGGTGTCATGGCTAGAAGGCAGATGAACTAATTCAAAAGAAAGGAGGGTTGCCTCCCCTGCTTAACCTCCTGACAAAATCTGAAGAAATATCTGACTACAAGCTCAACTCATCTAAATCAGAGATCCTCCTGCTCAATAGCAAGACCTGAAAATAGGACGTGGCACACCTTGACATGAGCTGGCAGCCAAAAGCAATCAAATACTTGAGGATCAGAGTGTGTCCTAGAGCGCAAGACACAGTGGACATAAGCACCAAAGAACTATACAAAGCTCTGCAGGCAGACCTTGTCAGATGACACAGAATGCCCTCATCCATGGGACAATGCAGAGCCATCACCAAAATGAACGTGCTTCCCCCTGTTCACAAATGTCCATGTGCCACACTACTATACCTATGAACAGGATCAAAAGTGTGCAACATCTCATGACAGACTTTATTTGAGTGTACAAAAAGCCCAGATGCTCACTGACAAGAATGGCCAGGCTCCCTGACAAAGGTGAGCTGAAGTTACCAGAGATCTCCATCACTGGGCCTCACAGCTAACACATACGAGTAAGTGGGTTACAGCAGGAACAACTCTGGATCCCCATGAATATACACCTTGACTGGGTAAAAATCGAAAAGCAAATATGCCACACCAAGGGGTCCCAACCTGATGCCCTGGTATGTGGGCTAGCCCCTGCAACCTTGGCTGACACGCAGGTGGGAGCCACCCACAAGATGTTCAGTTGGATGCTCCATATCACCAAAGCCTCCCTCAGCCGCTCATTCAATCAACCCATTCTCTTCAATGACAACTTCACCATCCCCAACACCAAGATAATGCATCAGTCTATTGGTCCCCCCCCAAATACCTTGGGGAATAGTGGGGGATTCAAAAAATTACTGGCACAAAAGTACCCCAATGCCCCACCCTGTGGGGTGAAGTTTTCCTCTGAATCCCCATGTAAACCCTGCTTAAACCCCCATACCCTCCCCCAAGGGTTCAGGGTGGGGATTTTAAGACCTGGAACAAATACTCAAAGAAACAAACCTGATTGTGTTGTTGTTATTGCTGTCAATGAAGCCACTGCCACAGACATGACCAGAGTCAAATGAATTTTCTCTCTCGGAGGTGTAACAAAACGGCACACAAACCTGCGTCAGAATACAACTATAGCTCTCCAACTATGGCTGTGTAAACTGAACAAATAATAGTATTCTGTGATCAAACTGTATGTTATATGAAGTAAAAATGATGCATGTGTGCATAAAAACACCCAATAAAAATAAATAAAAAACAAAAAAAAGAATACAACTACAGTTTGCCACCTCTTGCGCTGATCTAATTAACACGAAACAAGTTGCAAAGACAAAAGATCCTTTTTCCATTCAGTTTCATTCTTCACTGACTACTGGTGCAGTCACTGTAGCCCAAGGCACAGCAAAGCCTCTCCCGAAGTCAGACCCCCCCACCACCTGCCTACCTATGATGCTGTTCTTCTTTTAATGTACACCACTCCTGTAGTGCAGCTCTCTCAAAAAAACAATCTCCATGATTTAAAAACGCACCTTCTTTTTTGACTCTGTGGGGATGGCTGGTGTGAAAAACGGTGCTGAGAGACAATGCATGTTACTCTTGTTCTCCTTCAGAAAATCATGTTTTTACACAATATAGCAAATGAGCCAGCAGCCAATACTACCATTTTGAACAAAAAGTACCCTTTGAATTGGTCCCTGATTTTTTTTTTTTTTTTTTTATTTGTATTCGATTTGCAAAACAAGAGGCACGCTAAGTGAAAAAAGCAGAGGAGGGAGCTTCCTGTCGAGGCGGACGCACCATCTTCAAGGCTGGTCAGGTGGGGGGAGGTGCATATTCGTTTTTGTGCCAGCATGGAAAAGTATGTTTTCATAGAATTGAATGCTTCTGTTTTCTCTTTCAAATGTCTAAGGCAATTTGCCACTTCCTTGGGGTTCCCTAAAACTTTCCCTCTATTTTGTTTTGAAAAGTCCAAAGACCACCTGACAGATGTTTGTACCAAACATTTCATACAGTTTTTAGAAACAGACGCCCCCCCCTTAAAATGGCAGCAGTATAGATTTGTTTTGAACTGAACAGAAGTACTCGCCAAATGGCCCGCTCCCACTGATCGTGCCTTCAGTCACTCCCACGAGGTTCGTCTGCACTGCCATGCACCAGAATGTTCTTTCCCGCGATACTGCATATGCAAGGAAACGTCCTGCAGGAGGGGAAAAAATGGTTTCAAGGGAAAAGTGCCCCAGGGGTCAAGGCATGAAATCCCCTTCCCCTGGGGCATGGAAGATGGTGCAAACCTCAGGTAATCTCCCACATTAGCCGCACATCACCTGAGGCCGGGGGTATGGGAATCAGTTGACTGATGCATAACCTACTCCACCTAGAAGAGAGATGGATTAAGGTTGGTTCAAGAACTCATATCAGTGGGCAAATGTATCCTATTTCAAGTGCTCCAAGCCACACACTACCTGTCCCCTAGTGCAGCAAAGCCATATCTTCAACTACAACACTCACTCAAGGTCCACTGGAGGAGGCAGACACCAAAAGAAAGTTGCTATGCATGAGAAAAAGAATTTAAAGCTCTCCTCTAAATGGACCCATCCATATCTCAGTGGTGCCTAGCACTGGCTGGACAACTGCATGGAGAGTCAACTAAAATGAAGGGTTGGTGGCCCAGGGCCCTGGGCCAAGACACCAACTCCTGGGACTGGTCCAAAATTTGGAAATTCTTCAAACAGAGACATCAGTCGTGGACTTCAAAGTTCATAATTTCAAAATTCATTCCAACCTATACTACAACTCTAAGAAACTATATAAGAAGGGCAATATCCCTACAGCAGCTTGCTACATATGCAACTATCCAGGTGGCTCTCTTCTACGCCTTTTATGAGAATGTACCTTTATACAGACATTTCGGTGCAAGATCAAATCCAGACTCAACACCCTTTTAGAGCTAAATGACTTATTTGAACCGGGCATTTGCACTGTGGGCAACTAGGGCTAGTCCAGAGTAGCCTTAACCAGACAACACACCACGGCCTTAATAGCAAACAAAGCTAACTGTTAGAGTTTAAAGAGCCCCTGACACCGTTAGAAAAACTTGGAAAAAGTGTGAGATTTAGACAGTTCAGTTTATATTTCATGTATTTTCTATAATTATTTACCTTTTTTCCTTACTACAGAGGACAACTGTATGGAAGAGGCTTACTGTCCCTTAGACCTTGTCTGCTCTTTTTACTATCCTACCTATGACATCATAATCTGGGTTGCACCTGGAAACGAGCTTCTGGTCATGGTGCTTATCCCGGTTACCAATTTATAAATAAATAAAATACATAATCCCCCATTTATGGCATCATAATTATCCCCACAGCAACAGACTGATGTCATAAACAGAACTATGATGTCATATGTAGGCAAGCAGCCAGAATAGATAGGGCAGCGATCCTGTTTACATGCAAATGTCCTTAGTAATAAAGAAGAATGAGAAATACAGAAACAATATTAAAATTATAAGCTCACTTGTGCTAAACATTACATTTTCTCAAAGTTGTCACAATGGTGTCAGGGGCTCTTTAAAGCACTGGCTTGACAAGAGACCCCCAACACATGCTGAATGGCTGGCTGATGCAATGGAATGCCTCCAGCTGGAGAGACTGGCCCACGGCCTCCACAATGCACCACAAGACTGCCTCAGAAAATGTGGCCTACTAGATGCCCCCATTACCATCCTAATGAAGGAGAATGACCTAACCCACCTTATATAATTTCTCATACTTGTCCATGGCTCTCTTTTCTACCACTGAATTTAAAGTGATTTTGTCAGATAATAACTTGCCTTACGTTATTGCATACCTTAGGTCCGTGAAAGTCATTCTGCACCATGTTTGATATTTACTCCATCGTATGTATTTTGATATAAAAGATCGTATTTCGGCCACAAGAAGGTAGCCAGCCAGTTCTTTCAGTTCCCGACTGCTGAACACGCTCCTGCACTATGACATCCAGTGAGGGAGAGCGAGGGAACACGCCCCATTGGAATGAACGGGACTCAGTTTTGCACCTATTTAATACCTTAACATGGCCAGCTGGAGATTAATGAAGGACACCATTCAACTAACAAGGGCTTTGCCACCTGTTGCAACTAGTGCCACTAAATCCTATGAACTCATTTGGTTACTGTCATGATTTACCGGTTATAAATTACATCTATGACCTGTGCCCATGCTGGGCTCTCTTCTGAAAGTTTTAACACTACCATATCAAATGTTGCCTTGTAACTGATAGTCAAACTTGAAGGTTCTGTCATGAGACTTACTATCAATAGTCAGTAAGCTGAGGACCTATACCTCTTAGCTATGAGGTGTACAGCTAGGAGACTGGAACACTGAGGCTGTGAAAGAACTAGTTCAACAAACCCCCTGAATAGAAGGACTTGGTCAGACCCTGTTTACATGCCCACATGTAATGGTTGTGGGTTGCGCAACCAATCCAGGAGAAACCAGAGAGGACCCATAAGTAATGCAGTTAATAACTACACCTTCTGAAAAACAGTGGTTCGCATTGAATATGCCAATTAATGTTTAACAGCCTGTGATGTGTCTCTTGTCAGCTGGAAAACTTCAATACAATTTAAGTCTTAACGAATGAAGGGCAGGTACAGAGGAGGACTACTTAGATTATCAGAATTCAGCAGAAATAAGTTGCAAGGATAAAATACATGAATTAGGCATGTTTGCACTTGAAAGCAGGTGAGGGAAGATATGGTTACAGCCTAACAAATCATGGATTGAATGATCAAGGTGGATACAGGGGACCTGACAAACCCCGCTCAGAATAAGCACACCAAGGGGAACACTGTGGAAGAGCATACCAGATTATGTGGTTCAGGTTGGGTCTGTGATGATGTAATGACTGAGCTGGACAAGTGGAAGACCAAATATCAAGATTTCCAAGTACATCTGCTGGCTCAAAAGGGTATTAAAAAAAAAAAAAACATATATATAACTTATGGGTTTTTTATTTGTCGTAAAAGTTCTTGTGTTCATTGGGACATGAATCTAGAGGAGGGGAACTCATGAGGAATTGGAAGGACATCTTTTAATTTCTTCTTGTATTGTGATGGGACTAGAACTGGCATGGAACCTACTTCTTCTGATGCAGTTCCATTTGGTCCAGGGATCTCACTTGGGGAGCCAGGGTCAATTTGCCAGCTTCACCACGGGTATTTGAAGCCCCACCACCACTGAGACAAACTGCCATGGCATCTTAGTCTCAAAATATAGGAAACCTGATAAAATGCAGGACAAATCATCATACCATTGAGAAGGAAGCTCAGGATGCTAGGGAACTTTGCACTGTCACATAATGTTCACTGAAGTTCTATTAATCAAGTGAACTTCTGCTTTCAAGTCTCGGTGCACACAACACAGCCTTCCCTAGGTGGGACTCACAGAGGGCACCAGCATGTGTAGAATCTCAGATACTAAGCACATTTTAAAAAATGAGCATCGCTGAACATTGCAGTAAATGTAAATATATTCTTGTAATAATAACTGATCGGGTCGGATAGCAATCAGAAATCAGACCTATTCTCTGTATCAACCTAGTGTGACATCACACCAGGAAAGTCATAACTAATCATTTCAGTCACCCACAGGAAAAGCCATAACAGAGTCTCACTTATTAAAACCAGCTGTGACAGAGTTTGTCATCTTACTCATGCTTTGAAATCAGTGTTTTGCCATTATATACTACTCAAGCTTTAATTCACATATTTAGTAAGGCACACTCTGGGCGTGTAAAATATAAACTGTAAGACACAACAGGGTGTACGTGTGCTGGCTCAACACATGCCCAGGGGGGTAGTGAGGCATGATGCCGCAGGCAAGAGTGACATCAACTCCCAGTAGTGTGTTGTGCCAGCACAATACTCATCTCAAAGTGTCATACTGTGCTTATAAAATGGGTAAACTTATAATAAAAAAAAAAAAACCTTTTAAAATAAAACAGATTATTTTCTTTTGTTAAAAGTAGCTAGTAAAAGCTGACCCGGTGGTGCTAAGGGTTGAGGCGTTGGACGCCACACCTCACTCCACACCAGTGACGCGTGTTCGGGAACAAGCATGGGTTGCCAGTGGTCAGCTGGGGGAAGAGGACTGAGCATCTGAGGGACTACTCTCCTCTCCTCGTGAGGAAGGCCTGCCAGCTCCCTGTAATAACTGCCATCAGATGGAGGTCTGGTGGCAGTACGAATCGAGGAGTGGCAGAAAACAGGTGGTGCTGCATGACTATGCAGTGTGTGTGTGTGTGTGTGTGTGCCTCCACATGTGCATACTAATGAGAACCCCCCTCTCCGTGTGGGAAAGGAAGAAAACTGGAAGAAATGGCAGTGGGACAGATTTACATGATGCCCTGCCCACCAGTCCCTCATCCACCTCACCAACAGGACTCCAGGGGTTGAACTGGCTGTGTGCTTCGATAAGGGGTGGGAAGAGGATGGCCTTCACCCTCCTGACCCACCATGGGGGTTGGGGAGTCTGTAGGGGTATCTGGATGCCTGTTAAGTCCTGGGAGGTAAGGGATGGTAGGCTAATGGCAGTCCAGCCTGTCCCAGCCACAAGGAGAATAAAATGTATATGAAGGAAAAAAAAGTAGTAAAAAGTAGTCCTTCTTCAGCTGTCAAGCATCTGTCCATCCACACTTTCAGTAAATTGAATGTTTGTTCATCTTAGATGCAGGAATTCAAACTTCTGCAGAATTCTACTGGCTGAATGCTCAACTCTCTCTCTCTCTATATATATATACATACATACACACACAAAAAAAACACAGATGGGATGAGTAAAGCCATGGATTCAGTTGCGTCTAGCACAGAGCAAGCAGCAAAGATTTCCCTAGTAGGCAGGTAAGGATAGGAAGGGGTTAATTATCAGAAAAGAAGCTCTAAAATATTAAACTGTGAGTAGCACTTCATTTAAATTTGTGCATGTGTGTAAAGAGGGGAACATACAGGAAAATAACATTTAATTAGTTTGTTTTTGTTTTGAGGGAGTTTCATATTTAGGGCCCAAGTGATCTGTTTAGTGAGTAAAGGTGGCAGCCATGTTTGTAATGGAAATCAGGAATTTATACATATAAAAAAAGGCACTGATATTGTTAGTGTCCTGTTTCCCAGCTGTCAGCATTTTTTACCCATGCACTGTGCTCTCTCAATGCACAGGTCCTAGCCAATCAGGATGCAGTATTTTATCTACCCATTTTATAAAAAGTCATTGTACAGTCAGCCATACATTATTCTGTATTTATACACTTGAGTTCTATGGTATGGCACGGAGAGAGAGATGTTTTAGAAATCAGCTACTACATCTGCCACAGGAATGATACCTGCACCAGCTGTGCTGTTTCCCTTAATATAAAGTCTTGAGCCATCACCAAATACCTTCAAATTGAGCTTTAAATTCAATGTACTGTTAAACTCCATTCTGGCCGAAAGAGAGAGAAAAAAAAGTACACATACTGACAAGAAACACATAACAGAGACAACAGCATTCCTTATCACCTTCAACCAAATATTCTGTATCTAAAGCCGAAAAGCACATTTGGCAGTTTGTACCTTTAACTTTATTTGTTGTAGACTGTGCAATATTTTTTTATTTAACCACCACTGATACTGTAAATAATAAACATTATACCTCAGGTATCTACCGTGAGCCAATCAGAACAGAGAAAAACTGTAAATTATTAGCCCACAAACTACTGCCAGTATATTTTGCACATGCCCACAGTGGGTTATCCACATTTTAGACACACCCCCAGTCAGTTAACCACCTTTCATCCACGCTCATGGTAGGTTACCCATACTTCAGAGACAGCGACAGACAGTATGCACCGCAGATCCGCAGTAAACTCTTTTTCATAAAGAACTGTTATATTTTCCAAATGTAGTTACAGCAAGTGTCTTGTGTCCTGAGTTTGTGTTTCAAAGTGAGAATCATAAATGATCTGCGTAATATGGTGAATCTGCTTTGAAAAGTAAAGATGACAGTGGACATGCATACTACGCCAGCAGTAATGTGCATGCCCAGAGTCACGGCTTCACTTTTCAAAGCTGGATTTCACCATATTACACTGCTCATTTTTAATTCACAGTCTCATTTTTTAAAAAGTAACTTTCACAAAATTCCTAGTGGTATAATAGCAATAACATTCCATTTTGTGGAGTATACTTGCATTAACTGGCTTCTGTGGGTGATTAAAGACCTAGGCCTTGGCATTTAATCCCCCACAGAAGCTGATTACTGCTTCATATACGCCACAAAACGGAATGTTAGCACTTAATTATAAATCTCTAATAAGACTGTGCAATACCTTTTATTCAACCACCACTGATACTGTAAATAATGAATATTATGAATTACTAGTGTGATTTCAGCCGATCAGCACACAAAGCCACTATACCTTAACTAAGTTAAAGCCTGGACTGCACTACCGGTACTGTTATGCGAATACTGCTTGTTTATGTGCGTTTTCTGTATTTGTTTACCCTCCACCCCCTGTAACCGATGTGGAGCCTTTGCAAAAGAGTCTGTGACTCAAAGGACTGTAATTCCAATTATATTCAATAAATAAATAAAATAAATAAATATCTCTTATTCTGTGTACAGCATACTCTCATGCAGGAGCGTTTGGAGGGAGCACTCCACTTCAGCATCAGAGGGAAGACGGCACAGTACAATTTAAAAGACTATAAACTTATTATAAATCACTTGAGCTAACCAGTCATGGCACAGTTGTAAGGGTTTCTGAGGGTGCTCTCTCAGGTATAAGAGACTTCATTTTGTGAGATTTGTGCAGACAGAACCACTCTGCTTCACTTTGTAGCCTCTCACCAAAACCTCACATCCTGACTCTCTTATAAACTAAGAGACACCACCTGGAAATCCTATTAACTTACAAATAAACTCTTAAGAATAATGGGGGCAGAGACAAGCCCCCCAAAAAAAAAAAAAGAGAAAAAACGTTTCTTCACAATCCTCTTCAGCACTGCTGTAGCTGTTCCCTGTTCCACAGAGTAGAGCCAATGATTTTCTGTTTTCAAAAATGGCCAATTCTCTTTTGCAAAATCTTAAAATCTATTAGCCCCCCAACCCCACCAAGAGGGCAAATCAGCACACTTTGTGCAAAAATCTGGCTCAAAATGAAGGGATCTGCCCAAAAAGCTAGTGCAAAGTGGGGGTTTTCGCTTAAAATCAACCCCAAGTGCTGGTTTAAAAATGAGAAATTCCATTTTTTACTGGTGTTTTCCATTGAAAACAGAAAATCATTGGACCTACAGAGTAGTGTCTCACATTTTTTTTTTTATCATATTTATTTATACTTTTTATGAAACATACATTTAAAGTGCTGTATGTCGGATAAATACTAGTGCATTTCAAAAGGTGGGACAATATTGAAATACTACAACATTATTAAAGCAACTCAGCAAACAGCACCATAATTTTATTCTTCAAGCCATATATATATATATTTTTATTTTTATATTTCTGCTCCTCCGGTGGGCCCCATTCGACTGACCCCCGCCCGTCCGTCCCGGAATAGTTGGTGCTACCCTATACCCGCATGGAGAGGCGGAGCCTGCATGAGTCGGTCATCATCCTGCTGCTGCCTGTGTTTTCTGCCTCCAGTTATCACCCAGGAACCCCAGGAGTAGGAGGCGCATGTCAATGGGCGCACATGCGCTCTACTCACCGATTCGACTCCTTTCCCCACCCCATGGCTCCAACACCCGGCCCTCTAAGCCCATGCCACTCCTAGCCTCCACTAGGGGTCACCATTGTCCGAGGGTGCCCCATCCCTCCCGGACAGGAGAGCCTGCCGGCAGCTCAATCCAGCTCAGCCTCCCCACTGCCGACCTCTCTGGCCGACCCGAGGCACCGTTCCCGAACCCGGCCGCCGCATCCTGAGGTGAAGGCGCCCAACGCCTCAGCGCCACCGGGCCAGCTTCAAGCCATATTTTAACATTTATATTGAGCTCCATATTTAATACAGTACTAAATAAAACAAAAATTAAATCAGACAGCCTAACAGAAAAATGTCCATAAATACTCTCAGCCAACTTCATCGACACCCTCCAGCATAATTTGAAACATTTCTTTGTCAGAAGAAGTTGAGGACTCCCCATTCCTTGATGATTCCAATCCATACTGGGCTTTTAAGGAAATCAACAAGCTGGTCAATCTCAAAATATATACTGCTTGCCCTTGGGTTTACAACAGGAGGGTCCTGTCAAACTGACTTCCTATATTTCTTTGACTGGGTAACCAGAGTGGTGGACCAAGGAAGAGCAGCTGATGTCGCCTACCTTGATTTCAGCAAAGCTTTTGATACAGTTCCACATAGAAGATTGATTAATAAGCTGGGTAGGCTCGGGGTGGGTCAGAAGTTGGTCAACTGGGTGGCAAACTGGTTGACGGACAGAAAACAGAGAGTGGTCGTAAACGGTATACTGTCAGCAGAGATGCAAGTCACAAGGGGTACCTCAGGATCAGTCCTGGGGCCAATCCTCTTCAGTATCTTCATCAGTGACATTGCAGATGGACTGGAGGCTAAGGTTTGTCTGTTTGCAGATGACACCAAGATCTGCAACAGAGTAGATTATCCAGATGGGGTGGGCAGAATGAGAAGGGATCTGCATAAACTGGCAAAATGGTTGGAAGAGTGGCAACTGGGGTTTAATGCAAAGAAGTGCAAGATCATGCACATAGGGATGAGAAACCCTGAAGCCACCTATAGGTTGGGAAGGGAGTTGCTGGCAGTCACAAGGGAAGAAAGAGACTTGGGCATCATCATCACCGATGACCTGAAATCATCCAAGCAGACCACTAAAGCAGCAGGTAAGGCTAGAGGGATGTTGGGGTGTATTAGTAGGGGTATCACAAGTCGGAAGAGGAAGGTAATAATCCCTCTTTACAAGACACTGGTTAGGCCCCATCTGGAGTACTGTGTGCAGTTACTGGAGGCCGCACCTTCACAAAGACATTAACCAAATTGAGGCAGTCCAGAGAAGGGCAACCAAAATGGTGCAAGGACTGCATCACAAAACATATGAGGACAGATTAACTGAGCTCAATATGTATACCCAAGAGCAAAAGAGAGAGAGAGGTGATATGATTGAAACATTCAAACAACTTAAAGGCATTATCAAGGTGAAAGTCTAACATGTTTCAATATAAGAAAAATAGCAGGACAAGAGGACACAGCATGAGATTAGAAGGAGGCCGATTAAGGGGTGATGTGAGGAAGTTCTTTTTCACTGAAAGGGTGGTGGATGTATGGAACGGCCTACCTCAGGAAGTGGTGGAAATGAATACAGTGCAGAGCTTCAAACAGGCATGGGATAGGCATAAGGGAGCAATACAGATGAGTATGAATAGATAGGCCATTGACAGAGCAAAGGCCAATGGCACATTCATAAGGTAGAAAAAAGAAATGGGCAGAGTGGATGGGCCTTGCTGTCCTTCTCTGCCATCGACTTCTGTTTCTATGATTTCACATGCCCTTCAAATGAGCTCTTCTTCCCATATTTTGAGGAACTCTGTCTCATCACACTTGGGTGATAACGGTTGACAGGTACACTATCCTGCTGTGGGATCAACAGTTTGCGCCTTAAATTTGTTTTTTTGCCAAAACTACTTCATGGAGTACCATACTGCACTTCTAAACCACCCAGCATTAAAATGTGTAGCATTTTAAAAATGCAGAACAAATGACCAGAATGCATAGCACATTTTTAGGTTAAGGAAACAGTTTAGGAATAGTGGGCACTATATATGTTTACTGTGAAGAACTGTTTGTACAGTATCAAATTGGCTTGCATTTTTAATAGTTTATTCGTTCAGAAACAGCTCTAACATTACATGGAGCATCGGGTAAATCCTCACAAAGGGTAAATTATCCTGACGAATGATACATTTGAGTGTAAACAGTAAAAAATACACATGAGATGCTTAAGCAGTTGCGAGCTACTGAACAGAGAACACTCACAGTAGCTCGTTTCAACAATTAGACTGGGTATATTCTGTCAGAATTACATGGTCTGCAATTAAAACACTGCCAAGTGTAATATAAACCTGCCCTAGAAAGAACAGCTTATTAATGGTTTTGTAATATAACAGAGATGAAGATCTGAACAGCAACACCTTGCTACCCCAAATAACGTCCACATCCATATGCTTTTATCCTCTTTGAACCCCCTTCTTGTCATACCCGACACCATTGTCACTTCTAGATTTCCTCACCCACCTTTGCCCCTTCTTGCATTCCTCTGCTTAACCCTCACCTCTCCCCTTTTTATCCAATTCATCCTTTACTACTCTCTTTGCCCTCCCTGCTCCTTTACACTCGCTGCCTGCACCTCTGCTTGGTGTATCTACTTCCCCTCCACAATAGAGGCCAAAAAAGGTTATAAACTTGCTAGCCTGATGTCGATCCAATCTATTTATATTTTGAGTACTGCTTCAACAGTTGTTTATCGTCTGCTGTACTCTTATCTTGTACTTAAGAGCATTTTCTCCATTGAATTGTTGCATTCCTAGGTTTGTTGACAGTATTTTCTCTTTCTAAATGTGTTAACCTTCCGTGACAAATATTCTTGTGCCTAAAGTGTTGATATTTGTATTTTTCATGTAATATTACTACTTTGTATTTACAGTCCACTGTTAATGCACTTTATCTGACTTGTACCCTTCCCGGTCGTGCCTGAAAATCTACTGAAATGCCAATGTGTAGAGCGCCTACCCGGTTATCAAAAACAAAATTAAAGAAATTACATATCTGTTATACTCCTGGTATGGTGAAACCAGATCAGTAAATTCCGGACCGGGCGCAAGTTGCACGAATTGCACTGGTCCGGCTTTTGCAGCTGTAGTCCGGTACGGTTCCGGCTCTCCGGTTTGTACTCATTCCTGGGACTGTGTCAAGTCGGTCCGCCGTGCAACTCCTATCTTTAAGCTGTAAAGACGCGCACGTAGTGTCCACAGAGAATTATACGAAGCCACTGGAAAGTAGCATGCAGAAAGAAACAGAGGTGGATTTACCTGAGGTATGCTGAGCAAGAGCGCCCACAGCACAATCCAGCCCAGAAAGATCCAGTTTGACAAGAAGACACGCATTTTTACTCTGTACTGTGTATTTATTCCACCTGAAGTACAGCGACAAAACTCAACAATATTTAATCGTTGTTCAGTTTTAGCAAGTTAATGAGGGGCTGGTACGCAATGAAGCAGGTTCTGGGACCCGGTGTCGAGCTTTTCCTCGGCGGCGTTGTCCGGGAGAGCTCCGCGTGTGAGCGCAGGACACAGCCCGTCCACCTGGGATGCGGCAGCCGCCGTGCTCCCGGCAGAGGGCGCTCCGCTCAGGACCCTGCCATGGTGGGCTGCTGTTTCAGGACCCCGGACACCTCGCCAGCTTCCCTCTAGCAAACTCACTCATCACGAATCGCCTTCAGGCCACCGAAGCACACAGCACATGGCACATCGGCTCTGACTCGCATCTCCCGTCACTCTTTCAGGAACTTACTTGAAGTCGGTTGGACCCCGCCTCTTCAGAAACTGGCAATAAGGGAAACGTAGACGACTGCACTGCCTCCACACTGGAACGTGGAACTGCCATACCTCCAAGGTGTTTTTTTACGGAAGGTTAGTGACATTGAGTGATTCATTATAAAAGGTTGTAGAATGGCACGTAGGTACACCGAGTTGACTCATCCATTTTAGCATGCAGACATTTTATTTTATTTCGTTTTTGTTGACCGGGTAAGTGCACTAGACAAATCCTGCCTATTTTCAGGCACGACCCGGGGGAGGGGGATACAGATGAATGCCAACTGACCTTGAACCAGATTAAGCTGTTGGTGGTATTTTTTTTTAGTGAATGACGGAAATTTGGCCAGGACACCGGGGAACTTTCCCTACTCTTTTCGATAAGTGCCATGGGATCTTTAACATCCACCGGAACTACCACCAATCCAGGCAGATGGGACCTCGGTTTAACGTCTCATCGGAAAGACATACTGGTCGTGTTCTTTTTCTGACATAAAAATAACCTTATTAGTGCTTTAACCTTATTAATTAAGCAATAAGGCATGACAAGGTGTGTGTTATCGTGTAATAACATCACTTCTGGGGGTGGGTTGAAGTACGAGGCGAAGCCGAGTGCTTCCACCACCCAGGAGTGACGTTATTACACGATAACGCCCACCTTGGAGTGCCTTATTGCAATTATGCAATGGCTCGATGTTATACAAAATAAAAAAAAATGTTCTTGGTAGAGTTTTATAATGTAAAAAGAGTGCATCTCTAGTGGAATATCAATGCAGTGATGTTATTGTGTAATAACATCACTGTTTCAGGCACACACTGACCAATCAGAGTCCAGGATTATTTCTTGCCATTGTATTTTATTTATTTATTTAGTTTTTGTTGACCGGGTAAGTGCGCTAGCTAACAAGTGACTATTTTCAGACACGAGCTCAGGTCTACAGAACACGAATACATAAGAGATTACACAAGCAGGATACATTTGCAGGATACATAAGAAATTACACAGAGCAGGATACATTTGCAAAGGACAAAGTCACACAGTGTAGTCAAGCATAGCAATAAGGATAAAATTACATGTATTCAGTTGTTGAGAACTAGGGAGGGTGGTAGGGGACAGGTGCAAGGGTAGGGCAGGAGAGGCCGAGACAGGGGTGGTAGGCGAATAGCAAAAGGGAGGACAGGAGGAGGTTAGGCGCCAAGTGCGGCATTAGCGGAGAAGGTTACCACCTGTGGCCGGACGGTGGAACGAGTCGGCAAGAGAGACGAGAGGTCGGGAACAGGACAGTGAAGCTATGGGTGCAAAAAAGAGAGGAGAGAGGGTATGTGCAGGGAGGGTGGTGGGGGACTAGGTGCAAGGGTGAGGAGGATTTGAACCAAAGGAATGGGGAGGGAAGGGCAGGGTATGGGGAAAAGGGATGAAGGGCACGGAACAGATAGGGAAATGAGTGGGGTAGAGATAGAGTGCACCTAGTAAGGCGTGGCGCAGACAGAAGAAGGGAGGAGGACAAGAGGCGAGGCGGTGAAAACGGCATTGGCGGGGTAGAGTAGTAACCTGCGGCCGAGCCGGTGTAATGAAGGTATAATGGTATAAGCCGGTATAATGAAGATTAATAAGATTAAAGCAGTGGGTTTCATATGAATGATGTAGATATGTGATATATGTATCACCAGAAATAGCTTCAGTGTGTGAAACGTCAGTATGTCATTGTATGGCAAAGCTAAACTTTCGATGTCAAATTTGTAGCCACCTAGCAATATGCTTATACTAATAGAATGATACGGCTCAGTTGGACTATTCTGGGTGAAAAACAATCTACTGATTTCATAATTGTTTAGTAGTATTTTCGCCTCATGCGTCAACCCACCGCAGGAGTGATGTTATTACACGATGACACACACCTTGTCATGCGTTTTGCTTAAATATAACACCTCCATCCTGGCTTGAGTTTTAGAGGATGTGGCATCACATCTTAGGAGGTGCTTGCACAGCTGCGCAGTCAGGTTGCCAGCTGTCAACCACAGGGTTAAGCCCTGCAGCTAGGCTGGTGCCACTGCCAAGGGAACGGGCACAAGCCACACTTGTTCTTGACAGTTGACTGTTGGAGCCAGGAGTTTGAAGAGTGAGGAGTGCCTGATAGAGATGCCCTCTCAAGGGGCACGTCCCGGTGGCTCTTTGAGGCCTGGGCCTCAGCTAGGGAGTAGCTACCTCAGAGCTGTCTACTGCTCGAGGGGTACCTCAGCAGGGAGAAGGCAGACCCCAAAGGAGAAGGAGCAGCAGGATCCCAAGCAGTGCCAAGAGAAGTCTTCTCAGAGAGGTGGAGGCCCTGTAAAGTGGGAGATTTGAGGAGAATTGCCAAGCAATTGCTGCCTGCCCCTAGGGCAATGTCTAGCCACCAAGCAGGGGAGCATAATCCTAGACTTGGGTGATAGAAGTCCTCAGAAGCCATGGGTGCTTGTGCCCTGTCCTGTGTAGTCCATCCCTTGGGCTGGGATCTTAATCAGTGGCCAGTATCCCTGTCTGATGTGGTTGGAATGGAGCACGAGAAAAGAGAAGTTATGGAGGCGCATGAATGCATTTCCAGTGCAAAAAGATGTGAGGATAGCCTGGGGTACAGTTGTAACTGCACCATGGATCACAAATGTGGTAGCCAATAAAGGGATTTGGGGCTCTTGCCAGTGAGAGTACCCTTTTGTCCATCCATGGTGTGGAGTAGGTTGTACAGTGCCAAAAGTCTGAGTTTTCAAAGCTGCGCTGTACGAAAAAGGTTACATCGGAGCCATTTGTATGAGCTGGCCTGCAGGCAGGGTGCATGCACACAACAGAGCAAAGAAGGACTGCCCTTCATATGGCGTGGAGGAACTGAAATAGGTTTACTTCCTCTGCAGTTGGCCCTGTTCGGAAGTAGGGAAGTGCCTCAGAGATTCAGCCCATCTTGTGGGTGGAGGAGGCGGGTCAGATGGCTGCATGTTCTGTGCATGGAGTTGTGTCACGAGGCAGAAAGGAGCTGTGATGGAGTCGGTGTGAAGGCTGAAACCAGAGAAACCGAGGGAGAGGCTACACTGGGTTAACCAAGGAGTGAGGTGGCAGAGTGAGAAATAAAGGAGAGATACTGAAGCAGTTGTAAGGAGACAGTGAAGCAGTAGTGGGAGAATGAATCAGCGATTGGAGTGGCTGAAATGTAAGGCACTATCAATGGAGGTAGGTTGGTCTCTTGGTCTACCTTGATAAAGGAGGAAGGGCACATCAGGTCCTTTTAAAGCTGTGGAAATTGCCACACCTATAACCACCGGGAGTGCAGAGGGCAAGGCACCCCAGTTGCTGAAAGGGGCAAAGGAAAATACCAGATTTTGCTATTTTGTTTGCACGCACAGCACATAAGAAACATATTGAAGTTAGTAGAGCATTGCAGAGGTGTGACAGTGCTGTGGCTAATGCAGGGGACGCTTTAAGGAGCACCGATTTTGTGTTGTCCCTAATGACTTTATACTGTTTTGGTTTGAGAGTTTTGGTCACAGTGTGAAGGCTGTGGAGACGAGAAAGATTAAAAGGGGAATTGAAGCTTTTTGACATTGGGTATAGAACTGTGACGCTGGGGACAGGAAAGGAGTACTCCATTTTGTTGTTTGCTCCCTGTTTGGATACACTGGACTGTAGGATTCAAAGCCAAACTCCTGGCTGGGAATTTTGGCCATGAAATTGTGTTGGGAAGAAGGAAGAAGAGGAAGAAAGACTTGAGAATTTAGCCTAAGTGTCCCTGAGGTGGGTGCGGTGCTGGTGTTCTGTACCTGGGAGGGTTGGGAGTACCTGCCGGTGGGTTTGGTGTTCTAAGGGCCTCCGGTGATGCCGAATAACCTGAGAGGCGGGCTGTCTGGCATCCCATGTAAGGGGACAGTCTGCATATCCGTGTCTCCCGCGGTTCACTAGGTGAAGAGTGCTTCCTCCCAGGTGGCTGAATGTCAGGAACATGAAGAAAGTATACTGACTCTGAAACATTTTGAACTGTGGGGCTTATGATTAAATTTTATTAAGTTTAAGGACTTTTAGTTAGGGTTTTTAAATTGTGTAATATCTTTAGATTCATGCTGTTTGTTTTATTTGTTTATATGTGATTTTTATTTTTTTGTATGCAGTGAGAGTGCTAAGATTGTTTTTCCTTACCTTTGCTGTGAGAGAGCGGAAGGGGGGGAATTTTTGTGTTGGGGTAGGAGAGTTTTTATTTTATTTGTTTGTTTTATTCTGTTTTGTTTGTTTATTATTTTATTTTATTTACTTATTTTTATGTGGCTTTGTATGGGTTTTGGTTTGATTATATGATTCTTTTATTTTTAGGTTTCTTTGGTTAATAATATTATTTGCCTAATTAAGATAGGTTTGTTTAGTTGAAGTTATTGACATTAGCCATCAAGCGATGTGTTTGATGGGGGCTAAGGCGGTCAGGCGCTATTCTCCCACTCTGCTCTGGGACCTCCGTCCCTTTCACTGTCCTCGGTTATCTGATAATCTTTAACCAACTGTCAACAGGGATAATGAGAAGGCGTTTGGGATGGATGGGCTAGACAGAGTGGGAGAATGGAGAGGTAGGCAGATAGGGATAGTTAGGTCGGAGGCGCCCTGAGGTAAAATGGGTTCAGGAGAGGGGTCCCCTTGCCTGATTCCCATACCTAAGGGCCCCACTTGATTGTGGGCAGGTACCGTGTATCCTCCTCTGAAACCCATCCAACTCTGGCAGTGTTATGTAATACCAGGTCGATTAGGAACAAGACTGCTATTATTGTAGATCTTGTTGCAACATCTGACCTGGCATGTATTACCGAGACCTGGCTGGATGAGAATGCAGGTCCTATTTTAGACTGCTGCTCCAGCTGGGTTCTCGGTAATGCACCATCCGAGATGGATCGTAGGGAGCGGGGGTGGCCATCTTTTTAGATCAGATCTGGGTCTTCTGGAGGTGCCAGTGGTAACACCAGATCCTTTGAGTGCATCCTGGCAGCAGGTGCAGAGCTCAGGATTCTCCTCATATACCGTCCACCCGGTGATGGTGGTGAATTCTTGAAGGAGTTCATGGACTTCATCGCTGACATGGCACTGAGTCGCCAGATGGCTAATACTGGTGACTTCAATGCCTGGGTCGACGATGAACTCTCGCACTTTGGAAAGAACTTCCTCCAACTTATGTCTATGTTGGCCTGTCACAGGTAGTTACCTCTGCTACCCATAGGTGGACACTTTTGACCTGGTGTTCCTACTGGATTTGGATGTCTCACATTTGGAGGTGGAACCAAATGTGTGGACAGACCATCACACCATAAGATTCAGTTTTGGGGCACCCCCTAATAGGTCTGCCCCTACGGAGATGGTCCAGTATCGCCCTTTAAGGGGAGTAAACCCAGAGGGCCTATTGGCGGTACTGGACCTATCGGGTGTTTCGGATGAGAGCATGGGTCCAGGGGACCTGGTTATTGCTTATAACAAGGCGGTGACCGGGGTCCTGGACCAAATTGCTCCTGTTCACGTTCGCCCACTCACTCAGCGCCCAAAGACTCCTTGGTTTGATGAGTCTTTGAAGGAGCTGAGGAGAGTGGGGCGAAGGCTAGAGAGGGCATGGCAGAAATCTTGCCTGGATGCTGACAAACTTAGATTGATGGATCATTATGTTTTCTATCAATCAGCAATATCCCGTAAGAAGGCAGAATTCCTGTCCAGGGAGATTGTTGCTGCTCGAAACCGACCGCTCAACTCTTTTCGGACTGTTGACAGATTGTGCAATCCACTCTGTCTACAGTCTGGAAGAATTTTCTAAATAAGTGTGATGAGCTTGCTCGATTTTTCGCTGATAAGATTGCCAGCATTGGGTCGGGATATCAGCCAAGCTCACTCTTCAGGGTTTGCAGTGATGTGAGGGAAGCAAACACCTGTGTCACCTGGTCTGACTTTGGTAGGCGAATTCATGGACATTATGAGGATTGTCCAGACTGTCGTCCAACCAGCTGTAGTTTGGATCCGGGCCCCTCGCCTCTATTATTGGGTTGCGTAGATATTATCTGTCCGACCATTGCTGAAATTGCACAAATCTTTGGAGCAGGATCTTTCCTGAACCCTTAAAAGAGGCGGTCGTTCGACCACTCCTAAAAACCTTCATTGAATCTGGACTGTCCAGCTAACTACAGACCTGTCTCTAACCTGCCCTTTTGGGTAAGGTTATTGAAAAGGTGGTTGACTGCAACTGGATGACCATCTTACAAATCACAATGTTATGATACTCTTCAATCGGGATTTGGAAAGTTATTAGTACTGAGACTGCTCTTGTCCGGTTCTAAATGATCTCCTGATAGCAGAGATCAAAAGGTTTGTATTATTCTAGTCCTTCTTGATCTCTCTCTGCAGCATTTGACACTGTGGACCATGGTGTGCTTTTGGAACGCCTGCGGTTTTATTGTGGACTGTCTGGTACGGTTCTGCAATGGTTTCAATCTTTTCTCACAGGGCGGAGACAGAGGGCTATCACTGGAATTTATTCCTCTGACGCTGTCTCTTTGCCTTGTGGGGTTCCGCAGGGGTTCCACTTTGGCACCCATGTTGTTCGCTGTCTATATGCTGCCATTGGGAGACATTATTAGGCAATATGGCTTGGTTTTCACTGCTATGCAGATGATACCCAGCCATATTTGTCCTTTAGTCCCGGGCAAGAAGATGCAGTCTCTATACTTAACAATTGTCTATCCGAGATCAATGATTGGATGAGTGCCAAGCTGGCTAAGGTTAAACCTGGATAAGACTGAGGTGTTGGTGGTGGACCCAGGTCGCCTTGAGGCGGGTTGTAGGGCTGGTCTCCCTTGGGCGTATGGATCGATGGTGCCCAGCTCAACCTCGACCGTCGCGTAACCTGGGCGCATATTGACGCACAGATTGACGCTGAAATTTCAGGTGTCTTCTGCTGTCAAATCTTCCTTTACCCATCTGAGGAATATTGCTGGGTAGAAACACCTTGTTCCTCCGCTGACCTTCCGACATTGGTCCATGCCTTTGTTACTTCTGCCTTGATTACTGCACGCCCCGTACCTAGGGCTGCGCGGATGATATCCGCCATAGCTAGTGCAGAATGCAGCAGCCAGGCTTTTGACTGGACATCTATGAGGAATCATATTACACCTGTGCTGCGCGAGCTGCACTGGCTGCGGTTCAGTGGCGGATCACCTTTAAGGTCGGGTTACTGACCTATAAAGCCCTACGAACAGGGACCCGGTATCTTCAAGATCTACTTGTTCCCTACTGTCCCTCTCGGCTCACTCCACCTCGCCCGGCGAGGGATTGCTAGAGGTTCCCAGGGTTCGTTAAAAACTTGAGAGCATGGACATTTTCTTACTGCTCCCTACCCTGTGGAATTCTCACCTCGTCGGATACGAAGCTGCCTGACCGTTGAGAGCTTTAAGTCAGAACTTAAAACTTATTTATTTCAAATAGCTTATGGGTAGTGACTCGTATTTTATTGTAATTATATTGTTATTTCTGTTGTTGTTTATATGTATGAAATTTGTATGTATTTAAATTGTTCTATTTGTACAGCGCTTTGATATCGAAAAGCGCTTAAAAATAAATTTTTACTTTACTTTACTTACTTTACTAATAGGTGCATCCCTCAGCCACCAATCAACAGAGAAGCTGCCAATGACGTCTGTTTCAGAGCAAGCACCAGACTTGAAAGTAATCTGCCACTCCAGTCACGGACAGTTTTGTCATTGCAGCGGCAGATCTCTCCCCCCCTCCCTGGCAACCAGGCACATTCCAGCCATGCGCATTACAGTGCACAGTAATGCACATGGCTGCACTTACGAGCAACTCGTTTGCTCAGTGTGTCTTTCCCAGTGAACATATCTTTTGCCAACAATGGGGTGCCCAATCCCAATGTTGGCATGCCTCCCCCCTCTCTCACTATTCTGGCACACTGGGAGCCCACCTCAGTGTGCCAAAGTAATTCTTTATATTTTCTGACACTGGGATGCCCACTCTCGGTGTCAGATGCACCCCCATGCCTCCTTTTTTCAACCAAGCTCGGGGTACCCAATCCCCGGGTCGGCATTGATTTCCCCCCCTCCACTAGTCTGGCACACTGGGAGCCAGCCCCAGTGTGCTGAAATGTATTTTATACTATTTCACCTGTAAAACAAAACTGTCCCCCGGAGGTCTTTTCTTTTCTTTAGGTGTTTAAAAAAAAAAAAAAAAAATGAAAACAGTCCTCTTGTCCTCACCGCCTCCTCCATCCCGACCCTCCCTCTGCAACCCACCTCTGCACCCCCTCTCACCCATGCTTAATTCCAGAGGTCCGGCACTGTGATCTTCTGTGGACCGGGAACACATCTGCACTCTTCAAAAGCCGACCGCAAATTGAAGAAAATCATGGTAAGCCCTATAATGGCAGTCGGTGGGGGGTTTCAACTTAGTTTGATATCTCAGCCATTTTTGGAAGTTTTAGTCCTAAATTTTCAACATGGGGTTCTTGGGACCCCACCTCATGAATACTGGCACGTCATTTCACTTCCCGGAACCAAAACATGATTTCTTGGTTGCTGCGCGGAATCACCTTTCGGGACCGATTAATGAAATGACAGTGCCACTGTTCTGAGGTGGGTCCTAAAAACCCATGTTGCAAGATTGGTGAAACTCAAAAATAACTGCGTTTCGAGTGTGCTGCTATGGTTTGTGCACACGCTCGTAACTTCATCAATTTTTAATATTTTCTCTCCAAATTTCCAACATTGCCATTTTTTCACACCTCCTTAAGAACAGTACAGTTGTCATTCTTCACATTCGTCTCGAAATTTGTTTTTGCACCTCTGGTGCAGAATGGCACGGTTGCTGTGAAAAATCAACTTTCGGGACAGATTAATGAAATCCCACTGCCACTGTTCATGGGGAGGTCTCAAAAAGCCATGTTGAAAATTTTGAATTGGCTTATTCAAAATGACTGCGTTACGGCGTCGTTTCTATCACGCATTTGTAACTTTGCAACTTTCATATCTTCACTCCAGATTTTCAACATTGCCATTTCTTCACACCTCCTCATGAACAATTAGCTGTCATTTTCATATCCTGCCCAAAATGTGTTTTCGCATCTCTGGCGCCGAATGGCACACTCGCCATGCGAAATCACCTTTGGGATTGTGTAACGAAATGATACTGCCACTGTTCATGAGGTGGGGTCCCAAAAAGCCCATGTTGAACATTTGGAGTGAAAATACCAACAAATGCCCAGGGCGTTAGGGTTTCCAACCGTAATGCCCCACTCTGTACAGACTGACAGATGCCGGGGGTGTGGCTTGGGGTCATTGGCCATAATGCTCATGCCATTCCACCCCACCACCACCCTGCAGCCACTGACAGGCATCGAGGTGTGCCTTGGGGTCTTCGGCCCAACGCTCACCCCATTCTCTATACTGCACCCATCTCACCTTATTTCCTTATGGAATGGGGTGAGCATAAGGGCGAAGACCCCAAAGGCACACCGTGACACCTGTCAGTGTCTGCAGGGTGGGGTGAGGTGGAATGCGTAGATGTTGTGATGACTAAAACTATGTCTACAACTCAGTCTCTGCAGGGTAGGGGTGGGGGTTGGCGTTAGTTCAGTACTTCACTGCCATTCCTATTATGCATCTCTCTAACTCCTGCTGTACCAATGCCAATACCAGCAAGCAAACATTCGGCATTGACAAATGCTTATTTAATAATATTATCTGTGTTTGTTTTTATAGCAGGCCTTACTGTCTCACCAGTCTCACTGTTAAAATTGTAGTTATATGAGGATCACAGTCATATCAGTTTTACGGATTTTTTGTATACCTCATACAGTGTCCACATGGAGACCATTGATGTAGAGGCATTGCTTTTCAGTAATGCTCCCTATAATCTACACACGTGTTCAAGTCCACCCAACAGCAGGCAGTTTCACCCACCAGCATCAAACTCACTCCTTGGCCCCCCATATCACTGATTTTTTAATTATCTGATTGTCCGGTTGGGCACTGGACACATCACGGTAGTTGGGGGGGGGGGGCAGATCTTGTTTCCTGATGAGCCAGGTTGGGCACTGCACCTGTCAGGTAGTTGAGGGAGAGGGCCAGATGTCTTTTATTCCCTGAGGGGTCAGCTTGGGCATCAGACCTGTTTAAGGGAGGGAGACAGATTTTTTTTTATTCCCTAACAGGCCAGGATTGGCTTGGGATTCGACAGGTTGTTGATGAGAGGGGGATCGATTTTTTTTTTTTTTTTGTTTGTTATTATTATCATTATTATTCTCTGATGGTTCTGGTTTAGCCCTGCACTCAGCAGGTAGTTGGGTGGAAGAGGAAGAGAGACTTTTTTTTAATTTTTCCTAACATATCGTGTTGGGCACTGGGTCCATTAGGTAGTTGGGGGAAGGGGTCTGATATTTTTTATTCCCTGCTGGATTGGGCACTCGACACATCAGGTAGTTTATGGGAAGGGAACAGATTTTGTTTTATGCCTGGATGGGCTAGGCTGGGCACTGAACCATTCTGCTGTGCAGCAGGCTGGGTTGGAGTGTGCAGGGCAGTGTGATCCCTATGTGCGTATTGGGAAGAGTGCAGAGCTGAGACCGAGGATGAGAGAAGAAAGAGCAAGAGAGCAGGGCAGTTTTTATGCATAGGCTACATAGGCTGTAGGCTAGGGGTGCTGGCTATTTAGGGGCACCTGGGAATAAGACGCTAAGATATATGTTTTTGACTGCTCCAACAAAAAACAACAAAGCCCATCCTGACTCCCACTGTGGCCCCCTGCCATCATTTGGCTCCCCTCCTTCCTTCCTCCCCATCTCCATTGAAAAAAGGCTTATGTTGAGTTGTCTCTTGTCTCCCCGTCCCCCCCGCAGCAAATGTCCCTGCCTCCTGATCCGGTCCGTCTTTCATAGACGTGGTGCTGAACCTCTCCAATCAGCGGCGGATTAGGATTTCAAAATCCCACTGGCGCCAAAGTGCTTAGAGCTGCCAGGGAATACTGGGCCGGGTGTGCTCAGTGTATAAGAAAGCCATATTTCAGACAGCTTTTCTTTCTTTCGGACAGCGCCTTGGCATTGATCCAGTTTGGACGGGCTGTGGCACATCAGCACTGTTGGGATTTAGAAACATAACTCTTAGCACCGATGACCGACTACAGTGTTTTTTTGCTTTTTGGGAGCACTGAGCAGAATGAAGAAGTTTGATTTTTTGCTGGGTTTTCCCTTGGGTAAGTGAAAATGCTGCCATCCTTTCAAAGTGTCTGCCTGTGCCCCAGGTTTGTTCTCGTCATGTTTTATCCACAATTTCTGGCTTTGAGTCAGAGTCAGTGCTCGTGCCTTGGCGGGATGAAAAAAAAAGGCAGAAATAAAGCAGTCTGTATGCAAATTGTACTGATGGCTTTTCAAACAACCATTGCACACAAAGGAGAGCTAGTGATTAGTGAAATACCAGAGGCTCCTGGCCGATTAACAAATCAGTAAACAAACCTCCAAAACCCCAGAGCAATAAAACTGAACTATGTTCTGTGCAAAGGAGACCAATTGGGCTCTAGCTAGGCATCTAGTAGGTAGGCAGATACCATGGTAATGGCATTTAGCAGCCGAGACACCAAATATCCAAAGCCTGTAACACAGAAAAATACACGGTTCTGGTCCTCTGAGATGGAACTGCATTAACAAACTTGATCTATATGCAAAACAAAACTGCACTCCAAGAACAAAAGCTGTTTCCAAAGCGGTGCAGTGAAAAAGATCCTTTGTTCAGGAGTCATGCAGACAGCAAAATGATGGTACTGTATGCGTTCTGCCATCCCCTGAACTGAGCCATGTCTTTTTTTTGGGGGGGGGGGCACATGAAGTTTTGAGCCTGTGGGCATCGTCTTAGTTAGTGTGGCCCTGCAAGAGAGGGAGAGTTAGGTAGTGGAGCAGAGATCACATACACTTAGGTTACAGCCTCAGAAGGTGTGCTATTGGTCCCCCCTCGGTCCAGTCTCCCATGCTAGTATGCTGTAGGCCAGAGGAGGTGGAGATGCCTGAACAGGCTGGTAGCAGCAGCCACAAGCCTCCCATGCAGTGTTTGAGCCCGTCATTGTGACCTGCGGGGATGGCCATGGGGTAAACAGCATTTTACTACCCTGCCTAGTCCACCTTCCTCTCACTGCTTTGCTGCTGCTCCTCCTTATCTCATTTCACTTAATACATGGGCAAAGCAGGGGACCCATCAGGTAGCTGAAGGGAGGGAAACAGATTTTTTTTTAATTCCCAGATGGCCAGGTTAGGCACAGGACTGACAAAATGTTAGTCAGGAAGATGGGCAGATTTTTTTTAAATTTCCTGCCAGATGAGGTTGGGCACCAGACCTCTCAGGTTGTTTGGGGGCAGAGTTTTTATTCACTGACAGGCCTGGTTGAACACTGGACCTGTCAGGTTGTTGGGGGAGGGTTATCATTTTTTTATTCTCTGACAGGCAAGTTGGGCATCGGCCCTCTCAGGCTGCTGAGGGAGGGAGACAAGTTTTTTATTTATTCCCTGATGGGATGGGATGTGTTGGGCACTGGACCTGTCCAGCTGTTTATTGAAAACTTTGGAGTTTACCTTTGAGCACAAGTGCCTTTTACAATGGTTCCACATCAAATACATGGTCACAAAAAACAGTACAAGTACAATAAGCAGTTGTAGAGGACATGCAGTCGAGTCAGGCTCAAAGCACTTAACGCAGAGCAATTACATACAGTTTTGAAAAAAAATCAATACATGTTGTATAAAAAGTCACAGGTTATGTACAGAGAAACTAAATAAAACTGTTTAATAGTTGCAATTGCATTGGACTGCAAAAGCAGGCCACAAAGATCTTTTAAACTGATTAAACTTGTGGAGATTTAGCAGTGTATCGGGTAATTCGTTTAACCAGTTAGCGGCCCTGACAGCAGATGACCACTTGCCCAGCTGAGTACGCCTGAAAGGAGGCTTAAGGGCATTCCTGGCTATATTCCTGGTGTTGTATTAGTTGGAGACGGTATGGAAGCAGTTTCTTAAAGCAGGGGCTGTTAGGCCCAAGAGCACCTTTTTAGCTAGCAAACCAGTCTGAAGCTTTATTCTGCTGGGTAAAGGTAGCCAGTTAGTGTATAAAGGGTACATCTATGAGTGCGGTTATCTGTACCAAGTACAAAGCGGCATGCCTTATTACAGATCACCTTTACTCTGTTTAGTACCATGTCACAGGCAGCTGCTTAGACAGGGAGCCCATAATCTCTAAGTGACAGAATGGAGCTGGCCACAATAAGGCAGCTAGCGTCCCCTGTGAGATTGTCCCTGTTCTGGTACAGGGCGCCCAGTCTTTCGTTAACTATGGCCACCAGATTGTCAGTATACATGGCATGATGGCATACACCCCAGGGTACTAAAGGAGCTAAGGGTGGAACTAGCAGAGCCATTATCAGAACTGTTTAGTGAGCCTCTGAGCACAGGAGAGGTCCCAGAAGACTGGAGAAGGGCTCATGTGATGTCTCTCTCTCTCCACAAGAGTGGTAGCAGGGAGGAGGCAGGGAACTACAGACCAGTCTGTCTTACCTCAGTAGTGGGCAAGATTATGGAGACACTCCTTAAAAAAGGATAGTGCAACACCTGGAATCCATAGGAGCACAGGATCCAAGACAGCATGGGTTTACAAAAGGAAGGTCCTGTCAAACTAATCTCATAGATTTCTTTGACTGGCAACCAAGTGGTGGACCGGGGAGCAGTTGATGTTGCCTACCTTGACTTCAGCAAAGCTTTCAATACTGTTCCACATAGAAAATTGATTAATAAGCTGGGTAGGCTCGAGAGGGTGGGTCAGGCGTTGGTCAACTGGGTGGAAAACTGGTTACGTCAGAAGAAACAGAGAGTGGTGGTAAACGGTATACAGTCAGAAGAGATGCAAGTCACAAGTGGGGTACCTCAGGGATCAGTCCTGGGGCCAGTCCTCTTCAATATCTTCATCAGTGACATTGCAGATGGACTGGAGGGTAAGATTTGTCTGTTTGGAGATGACACCAAGATCTGCAACAGATTAGATGATCCAGATGGTGTGGGTAGAATGAGAAGAGATCTGGATAAACTAGCAAAATGGTCAGAGGAGTGGCAACTGGGGTTTAACACAAAGAAGTGCAAGACCATGCACATAGGGAAGAGAAACCCTGAAGCAACCTATAGGCTGGGAGGGGAGTTGCTGGCAGTCACAAGGGAAAAAAAGAGACTTGGGCGTCATCATCACCGACGACCTGAAATCATCCAAGCAGACCTCTAAAGCAGTAGGTAAGGCTAGCGGGATGTTGGGGTTTATTAGTAGGGGTATCACAAGTTGGAAGAGGGAGGTAATAATCCCTCTTTACAATACACTGATTAGGCCCCATCTGGAGTACTGCGTACAGTACTGGAGGCCACACCTTCACAAGGACATTAACCAAATTGAGGCATTCCAGAGAAGGGCAACCAAAATGGTGCAGGGTCTGCATCAGAAAACATATGAGGACAGATTGACTGAACTCAATATGTATACCCTAGAGCAAAGGAGGGAGAAAGGTGATATGATTGAAACATTCAAACACCTTATGGGCATTATTTATTTTTATTTATCAGGTCTAGGAATACAAAGACCTTTGAGCCAAGGCTCTTTTACAGAGGTTCCACGTCAGAGAAATACAAATTATAGGGAACATCAAGACAGACATTACAACAATGTGGACATTGCAAACAGATTACAGATTAATACAATTCAAAGGTAACAGTGTAAGCAAGGCAGCCAGTGGCATTTATCAGAGAAAACAGACAAGAGACAAGAAGTGCCAGAGTCATAGGGAGAAGGAAGGGGGGGAGAAGGAATGTAGGTAGGGTGGGGTGAGGGTGAAAAGCGCGGCATTGGGTATACCAAGATGTGAGGGTAGAATCCAGTGGGGGGACCACTAGAGCAGGCAGGGAAGTGGAGAAACAAGGTTAAGTTAGACAGTCACAGGAGCTGTTGGTAGTGAGATAGTCCCGGAGCCTAGTTTTAAACATACCAATTGTCGGGGCAGAGGAGATGGTGGGGCTGAGGCCATTGAACCAGAGTGGCGCTCAATAAGCAAAAGAGCCTTGTCCCTGTGAAGTGTGACAGTGGGGGACTTTCAATATCTGTAGCGTAAATCTCCGAAGGCACCGTTTGTTGGTTCGATGTTGTAACAGAGTTGAGACCCCAGAAGGTGCTAGGCCAAGGTAGATTTTTTTCGTCATGGAGCAGGTGAGAAACTTTATGCGGTTTGATAGTTGGAGCCAGCCGGTCTGGGTGTACAGCTCACATGTGTGGGTGAGACGGTGAGCACCAGTGATGAGCCGACATGCCTTATTTAAGGCAGTTGAGAGGCGTCTAAGGGTTGTGGTTGTGGCCGAGTCATAAATGATGAGACCATAGTCTGTTGTAGAGATCACAGAGCTCAGGACTGCAATCTTCAAAGCTTCTGGCGTGAGGTGTTGTCTGTGTTTGTAGAGGAGACCAAGCCGGTATTAGCAGCTCTAGCTACATTATCTACGTGAGGTCCATAGAAGAGATTAGGGACAAGCTGTATCCCTAAGTATTTGAAGGACCCCACCTGATTTAGAGTGTTCCTCTGGGTGGTGGAGATAGTTAAGTGGTGTAGCTTGTGTGGGTTATGAGAGCTGCAGAAGAGCATAGATTTGTTTTTCTTCTCATTGAGGACCAGTTTATGATTAAGAAACCATGTCTGTACAGAACTGAAACCAAGTTGAAGGTTGTATTGAAGAGTTGCAGGATTTTTGTGAGTGGAGAATAGAACAGCATCATCGGCATATAGTATGATCTGCTCAGAGCAGTGGTAAGGGAAGGAGTTTAAGAAAAGGCTAAAAAGGAGGGGGCCCAGTATGGATCCCTGTGGGACACCCGAGCGAACAGGCAGGGTGTCAGAAAGAGTATCAGCAATTTTTACTGTCTGCGACCGGTTTTCTAAGTAGCTTTTAAACCAGAGAGAAGAGTCATGTGATAGCCCGGCATTCAGTAGTTGGTAAATTAGTAGTCCATGGTGTACT
This sequence comes from Neoceratodus forsteri, assembly GCA_016271365.2. NCBI lineage: Eukaryota > Metazoa > Chordata > Ceratodontiformes > Ceratodontidae > Neoceratodus > Neoceratodus forsteri. The sequence goes on along the minus strand of CM057456.1, from coordinate 331,662,885 downwards.
GTATCGAAGGCCTTGGAGAGGTCAACAAAAACGGCCCCTGTGAGAAGGCCGTTGTCAAGTAAACATGTTTCAATATAAGTAAAATAGCAGGACAAGAGGACACAGCATGAGATTAGAGGGAGGCCGATTAAGGAGTAATGTGAGGAAGTTCTTTTTCATAGAAAGGGTGGTGGATGCATGGAACGGCCTACCTCAGGAAGTGGTGGATATGAATGTAGTGCAGGGCTTCAAACAGGCATTGGATAGGCATAAGGGAGCAATACAAATGAGTATGAATAGATAGGCCATTGACAGAGCAAAGGCCTATGGCACATTCCTAAGGTAGAAAAGTAAATGGGCAGACTGGATGGGCCTTGCGGTCCTTATCTGACGTCAACTTCTGTGTTTCTATGTATGTAGCATGGGGAACAAAAGAGGTGTCATCCAGAGTTACTCCAAGGTATTTGAAGATCTCCATCTGTTCAAGGTTATGTCCTTGACCATTTCTGATGACAAAGGGTGGAACTTTCCTCTTCGGTGGGAGCTGGAGGAGAGCATGATCTTTGTTTTTTTGTAATAGAGGACCAGTTTGTTGCTGGAGAACCAGCTTTCTAGTGACCTAAAGTTACTTTGGGGAGAGGTGGCAAGGCTGTCAAAGTTAGGGTTTTTGGAACAGATGACTGCATCATCAGCATAGAGGAGTAAATTAGCTGTCTCACAAGCATCCGGCAGTTGATTTATGAAGAGGCCAAACAGGAGCGGGCCCAAGATGGAGCCTTGGGGGACACCAGTAGATACTTCCCTAATGTTGGACAAAAATGTGTCAGTCTTCACCCACTGGGAACAATTGCTGAGATGACTGTGGAACCAGTCAACTGTGTTCTGTGACAAACCTAGGCCAAGGAGTTTGCAAAGTAGGAGCTTGTGGTTGATCAGGTCAAAGGCTTTAGTGAAGTCCTATATGTAGCTCTGACTAGGTCACCATTGTCAAGTTTGGGGTAGGGGGACAAATGTTCATATTCCATGATCAGCCATATTGGACACTGGATCCATCAAGTTGGTGGGAAGGGGGCATATTTTTTATTCTCCGACAAGCTGGGTGGTGTACTGGACTCATCAGGTAGTTTGTGGGAGAGAGAGAGACTTTTCTTTTTTATTATTATTGCCTTATGGGCTAAATTGGGTATGGGACTAGTCAGGTAGTTGAAGGGGGGAAGGGCCAGATTTGGTTTTTAATCCCTTATAGGTCGTGTTGACACTGGTTCTTTCTGGTTGTTGGGGGAGTGGGACGGATTTGTTTTATTCACTAATGGGTTTTGTTGTGCACTGGACCTGTCATGTAGCTGGGGGAAGGGGCACATTTTTTTTTTTCCCCTGATGGGCCAGGCTGCTCACCGGACTAATCAGGTAGTTTGGAGAGGGGACCAGATTATAATTTTTGTATTCCCTATAGGGCCACATTGGGCACTGGCAGTTCTGTTGTATTCTACATTCCCTGTACTACCAGTATAGAACTCCTGTGCCTTGTAAAACACTTTGGGGTATAGTGTATATGAAAGTCATGTTGGTTAAGTGCTTTACATAGTGCCTGACCCTGGTCCCCCTCATGCCCCAGCAACTGATCTCTCCCTTCCTTAGATTTTCCAGTCCATGACCGGGCTACTCAGACTGACTGGAAACTCAGCTGTTTTCTTATTATACGGAGAGCTTGCAAGAGGTGCTATCTAGTCCTTACACACATCAAATAGTGCCACAGCTATGCTGTTCTTTGTCCTTTTTGCATTGCAATTATTTAGTAGCATGAAAACTGTCAGTCTTAGACAGGTGATTCCATTTTGTTTTAACTTTCTGTTTATTGTTTTGAAAGAAAAACAATATAGAAGCACTATCTCATGCAAGAGATCAGAATACAGTCAAGCAAACAAGTGCTATAACAACATGAATATAGGACATTACACTGAATATCATCCTGCATTCTGGTACAATGGGGATTAGTAACAATCTCAAATGTCCAAAAATGCCATCCGTTTCAGTGGCCCAGGTTAATTCACACAAGGCAAATATTAGAAAGATATACTGCACTAACAAAAAGTGCTGTTTAACCAGTCCAAAAGTAATTTACAAATAGGAGAAATTATTTCTCGTACCCTCTCCGTGTCCCAACCCCATAGTTAGGAACAAAGAGATTACTCCACAACAATATATATTCCTGTACCTTGTACCATCGACAAACACAACTGAAAAAGTTATATTCACAGTGGAAATTTCTGCCCATTCTAAATCTCAGTAGTGGTTAAACAGTAACTTAAAAGAAAGTCCCAAGAAAAGTAGAGTTTCTATGGGTAGAAACAAGAGTCTTTAGCCAGTATAACAGTTAAGAGGGAATACGCACCCTTCTTCAGACCCTAACTCCTCAGTATCAACCTCTGGAGTTCGACGAGCGGTAAACTCAGGTTCTATCTTCTCAACCCACCTGCCAGCATCTTTTGGGTCTGAAAACTGTCATGATTTGCTCCCGTAGGTAATTTGCAGGGAGCAGAAAAGAGTGAACTATGCCCAGCACCCATAATTTCTGTCTCACAGCATCAAGTTGTTTTTTCCTAGAGCATGTTTGGAATGACAAGTCTGGAAAAAACTTGACATCATGCTTCTGTAATGTTATGGGATATTCCGCCCTGGCTGCAGCAAGTAAAACATCACGGACCTCTGCTCCATTGGTCTACAACAGAATAGTACGTGGCTGGGCTTCCGAAGTCTGCCTGACCCGGTTGTTGATACGATAGGCCTGGCGCAAATATGACCAGTCAAAAATGGCTGGTACTGAGACTATCTCCATAAGCCAGCGTTTGACAAAAGAAAGATTAGTGCCCTCAACACCCTCCAGTACACCAACAATGCATATATTACCAGCTCTTATCTCCTTTTCTAGGGTCTCAAGTCTCTCACGAAGATAGGTATTTTCTTTAATAAGCATCGCTGCCATAGCCTGCGTGGCCAAGGATCTCTTATCCGCCTCCGTGACCATTTCTGTAAGCACAGTTATTGCTGCTTCTTGGGACTCTAATTTTGTTAGCGTTTTCTCAATTTTAGCATCCATCGCTTTAATTGAGTCCATCTTTGCTTTCCATGGAGGTTCACCTGATGCTTCTACAACAGTATGCCCTGAGGAAGTCACTGCAGGTTCAGGTTGAGAAGCTTGGATCACAGGAGGCCTTGAAGCTCCTGATTGCTGCTGTTGGTTATTTCTTGTTCTACCCATAGTAAATTTGATATCAAACGATAGATCCGAATATGGTAAGTAAAACTCGCTGTTTGAAGATCTGTATACTCAAAAAAAGCAATTTAATGCAGCTTGGAACAGAGTGTGCACATGAAATGTCCTGCCTGGAAGCTGGCTCTCTGGCGCCCCTCTATTTATTTTTTTTAATCCAAATGTTTCTACTCCGTGTGGCCGAGGCAGACTGGGCTCACCACCCACCAACTACCACCTCCCCAGGACTTACCTTCTCATTCCATGTACCAACGCGGATTGGTCCCCCCCCATGACAGGGTCAGGAGGAGGGCTGCTCTCCCCCCTCGAGTGACATATCCAGTGCACGCCTGCCTTGCTATCCCCTTTTTCATCGATTTTTTTTTTTTTTATATATACGTTTTTTATTGAAGCACAATAGAGACAAACAGCAAGTAATTCTACAGTATAGACCATTAACAACAAAGTGCATTTTCAAATCATAATACTGCTAGACAAAGTAAGGTACAAGGGACTATATAGTACGTTAGCTAGTACATCTTTAGGTTACTATCGGAACATCTCACATATGGGTGTTCAGGCAGAACCTAGACCAGGCCTGCCCTGTCTACAGCCACATATCCGTAAATACTGTTGAAAGAGGACTTTAGTACACTGAACCTAATACCCCTACAATACTGATGGGTTGCAGAAATAAAGTGTTTTCACTCCCCTAGGGGACAAAGTCTGCATCAGCATTTGAAATGTAGAACACCCAGCATTGCCATTTGGAATTGAATTGGTCAGACGTATCATGCAAAGCCGTAATCCTCTTTTCTGTGCTATATATTTCTCCAACTATCTTATGCCATGTTTGTACTGTTGGGAACGTGGATGTCATCCAAAGACATGCTGTGTCCTAAACTTTAAGAAATAAAAGGCTATGTCAAACAGACGAGGCATACTGATGAGTCCTGGTAGGACAAAACACGTGTCTGTCTTCTGTTAGCACCCTTTGCAAACTGTGTGAGAGGCCTTTCGGCACCATGCAATTCTGCTTAAAGTTGGACCAGCATAACATTCTGTGGTGATTTGCATATGCAGCCCATGATGCTTTGCATTGTGGGGGCATGTGTGATTTTGTATTTTCTTGAAACTCGGCTTCCCAGCCAAATGCTCTTTGGGGTAACCCTTGCCTCAGTGTTTGCGCACAGAGGTTCTTTGTCTTTTATGCTTTTTGGTCCCAAATGCTTGGGTGCTGATAAACAAACTCTTCTTTACACCCTGCTCTCTCTTCCACTCTTTCTATTGCTAAATCCCTCCATGCCCCTCCCCCCCACAAACCCTACTAACTTACTTACCCCCAGCATCAACCAAGTGGCAGCTCCCACGCCTGTCTATCTTAACTAGATCCACTTCCTCCTCGCTCATGTCTGTACCTTACTCCTACACATTACTGTGCTATGCCTCTTTAAATTTCAGCTGTCCACTCCCAGTCACTCACCCCATTCCCCTAGTCCTACTAACATGCCCTAAATCAAGAGGACTGAGCTGCACATCATCACTATCTCTCTCTTACTCCGCTCTGCAGGGTACATAAATCCTAAAAATAAATAAATGCTTGTCTATGGCGAGGATGATGCTAGGGTAATCAATTCAACCATTCAATGAATGGTTGAAAAACTGGTGTGAAGCTCAGGGTTTTGGCTTCATTGGGGACTGGGGAGCCACCTGGAGGGATGCAGGCTTATACTGGCGCGATGGTCTGCATCTGTCCAGGGGGGGAACCAGGATCCTAGGTGACAGGTTTAAATGCTTCATTGGCAAGCATTTAAACTAGCCAAGGGGAGAGGCACTGAAAAGGAGCAGGAAAAACCCAGCCTCCCCCCACAAAACACAGTAGTTAGAGAGAGAGGTAAACTCCAAGGTAGTGAAGTCAGTAGGGGAACAGGATGGGGGTAAATGCAGAAAAAGGGGTAAGGCCATCAAAAATAAATGGAAGGTGATGAGTAGCAATGCCCACAGTCTGTGCAACATGCTCCCTGAACTAGTGACCTTGATGGAAATGGGATGCCTGGATATTGTGGCAGTCACTGAAACATGGTACACAGAGAACCATGACTGGGATGTCAACATACCAGGATACACAGTCTACAGGAGGGACAGGGTGGGTAATAGAAGAGGAAGAGGAGGAGGAGGAGTAGCTCTCTGTATATAAGGGAAGGGATTAAAGCAACAGAACTAAAGAGTAAACGGGAAGTTGATGAGTCACTATGTGTCACCCTGGAGACAGGAAATGGCACCACATTCCACATGGGAGTTGTGTATAGACCCCCATCTCAGGGGGAAGAAATGGATAAGGATATGATAGAAGGCATCCTTAAAATGGCAGAAAAAGTGGAGATATTGTTGATGGGGGACCTGAATATGCCAGATGTTAACTGGAGTGCCTTTGGCTGCAGGCACGTCCAAGAGCAGGGTGATTCTTGATGCCCTACAAGGGGCATGCCTCAGACAGTTAGTGTTGGAACCCACTCAGGAGGGAGCAGTCTTAGACCTGGTACTCTCAAATGGGGAAGGAGACAGGTTCTCAGATTTAGAAGTGTGTAGCCATCTGGGAACAAGTGACCACCAAACAGTGTGGTTCACAATAAGCACAGCCATAGAGTCAAGCCAACAAAAACAAGAGTATTGGACTTTAGGAAGGCTGACTTTGGGAAAATGAGAGAGTGCCTCAGAAAAGCACTAGCAAACAGGCAAGAAGGAGGGGTGGAGGAACAATGGGGAATAATCAAAACAGCCATCGCAGAGGCAGCAAGCCTTTGTGTGAAGCAAATCAACAAAACAAAACGAAGGAAAAAAAACACTATGGTTCTCAAAAGAGGTGGCAGGGACGGCTAAGGAGAAAAGGATAGCATTCAGGAAATATAAGGAAACACAGAAGGAGCAGGACAGATGACTTTATCAGTTAAAGCAGAAGGAGGCAGGGAAGGCAGTCAGAATAGCAAAGGCACAAACTGAGGAAAAGAGAGCCAACTCTGTTAAGAAGGGGGATAAAACCTTTTATAGGTACATTAGGGAGCGAAGAAAGACCAAGAGAGGGATACAGAGACTTAATAAAGGGGAGGGAATGTGGGCAGAGGGTGACTGTGAAAAAGCAGGGATACTGAACGAATATTTCTGCTCAGTATTCACAACAGAAGAGGAGGGGGAGGTACCTAAACCAAACAAGAGAGAAACTCTGAATAGGGGGGTCGATACCAGTCCATTCACAGAAGAAAGGGTTTTGAAAGAACTCTTGAAACTGAAGGTGGACAAAGCAATGGGGCCTGATGGGATTCACCAAGAATTCTAAAAGAACTAAGGGTAGAACTAGTAACACCACTGACTACTCTCTTTAACAAATCATGGAGGATGGGGTGGTACCTGAGGACTGGAGGAGGGCAAATGTGATTCCACTTCACAAAAGTGGGAGCAGGGCAGAGGCAGGAAACTACAGACCAGTTAGTTTGATTTCAGTGGTAGGGGAAATAATGGAATCGCTTCTGAAGGAAAGAATTGTTGAGTACCTAGAGGCCAGTGGGGCACAAGACCCAAGGCAGCATGGTTTTACAGCAGGAAGGTCACGTCAGACGAACCTAATAGATTTCTTTGACTGGGTGACCAAAGTAGTAGACCAGGGAGGGGCTGTGGATATGGCCTACCTAGATTTCTATCAAGGCATTTGACACAGTCTCACACAAAAGATTAATATATAAGTTAGCCAGCCTTGGAGTGGGTCCCAAGGTGGCAGCCTGGATAAAAAAAATGGCTGGACAACAAGACGCAAAGGGTAGTAGTAAACTGAGTCCACAGTGAAGAAAGGAGGGTAATTAGCGTGGTACCGCAGGATTTGCTACTGGGACCAGTCCTCGTTAATGTCTTTATAAGTGACATTGGAGAACACCTGGAAGGAAAGGTATGTCTCTTTGCAGATGACACAAAGATCTGCAACAGGGTTGATACACAAGGTGGGGTGGAAAGGATGAAAAGGGACTGGCAAGGTTGGAGGAATGGTCAAATATGTGGCAGCTCAGATTCAAAGCAAGGTGCAAGGTAATGCATCTGGGAAACAAAAACCCAGGGGAAGAGTACACAATGGGGGTGAGTTAATACCAACAACAAAAGTCAAAAGAGACCTATTATATCAGATGACCTAAAGGTGGACAAGCGATGTGAGAAAGCAGTAAGGAGGGCTGGGGGGATTCTGGGATGCATAGGGAGAGGTATCAACAGTAGAAAACAGGAAGTTGTTATCCCTCTGTACAGACAGTTAGTGAGACCCCATCTGGAGTACTGCGTGCAATTCTGGAGACCCCATCTCCGCAAAGACATAGACAGAGTGGAGGCTGTTCAGGAGGGCACTAAAAATGGTGCAGGGCCTGCACCAGAAGACATACTAGGAGACACTAAAGCAGCTTAATATGTATACCCTTGAGGAAAGGAGGGAGGTGGGGACATGATAGAAACTTTCAGGTATCTCAAGGGAATTAACAAAGTACATGAGGGTAGCATCTTTCAGAAGAAGAGATGTGCAAGAACAAGGGGGTACAATTTGAAGATAGAGGGAGATTGGCTCAGAGGTAATGTTAGAAAGTATTTTTTCACAGAGAGGGTTGTGGATGCATGGAACAGCCTTCCTGAGGAGGTTGCGGAGTCAGGAACTGTGGGAGAATTCAAGAATGCATGGGACAGGCATAAGGCAATTCTAATGGGGGGTAGGAGGAAGTGAGCTGTTGATTAACTAGAATCTGCAGCTTATCCATCAGGTAGGGAAATAGGCAGACTAGGTGGGCCAAGTGGTCCTTATCTGCCGTCATATTCTATGTTTCCCAATCCTGGTCCTTCACTCAGTAAAGCCCCTATCCCTCCCACTCCCTCCTCCCCACCCCATTTTCACTCCCCCGTGGCCTAAAAATCCTTCACCTCAACATTTGTAGTCTCCTACCTAAGCTAGACCTGCTACACCCACTTGTAGAATCCCTTAAGCCAGACATCCTCGTGGTACCAGAGACCTGGCTAACAAACAAAATCTCTGGCACATCCATCACAATTCCTGGGTATGCTGTTACTCGTCAGGACTGCACTGGTCGGGGTGGGGGCATAGCTATCTACTCCTCCTCCTCAATCCAATCCACTACTGTTCTTTCATCCACCAACCCTAATGCCTATGAAGCCCTTGTCACAAGACTTTCTCTACCCTTCTCCGTACCAATATTTATTGCAGGAACTTACTGTCGTCCAGGTCTACACCACTCTGTAGCCACTGATCTAATCATCACCATTGGGTCCCTTACCTCTTCTGGTGAGCTCTACCTGCTAGGGGATCTAAACCTGAACTAGTTGTCACCCACCCTAGACAAAACTCGCATTGTCATAGCTTCCCTTAACATGTCCCAGTAATCAAGGAACCTACTCGCCTAAACCACAAAAACCATAACCACACTCTTATAGACTGGGCCCTTACCTCCCATCCTCACAGGGTAATCCAGTCAGGCCTACTGCCAGACGCTCTTGGCGATCATCAAATGATCTTCCTAGTTAGGAAAGTACACAGACCCAAGGCCCCCCTACAAACTATTAATGATCCGCTCCTACAAATCATTAGACCTTGCCTGTCTACATCATGACTTAAAGGAGTTGTATTGGGAGAGATGAAGCCCTGACCGCTGCATAGATTGGGGCTTCACCTCTCCAATCCCCCCTGCAAACGCTAGATTAAATCAATAAATTCTTTACCTCATCACTTGTAAAATTCTGTAAAAGCTCTGGTGGAGCTGGCATTTTGACCATGGCACTCTTGGGGAAACAGCAGGATCTCGTGGACAGTCCTGTGAGATGATGACATGGCATTACCCTGACATTAATAGTATCCTTATGTACAGACGTACAAGTATATATATTTTTTTAGATACTCTGTGCTGTTTTTACTGAGTGTTGCCAATATTCCATGGGTTGGCAGACATACCCATGAAATAGTGGCAAATTCAGTAAAAATGGCACCGGGTATCTAAAAAATATATATACTTGTACTGCCGTACATAAGGATACTATTAATGTCAGGGTAATGCCACGTCATCATCTCGTGGACTATCCACTAGATCCCGTTGTTTCCCAAGAGTGCCATGGTCAAAATGCCAACTCCACCGGAGCTTTTACAGCATTTTATGAGTGATGAGAATTTACCGATTTAATCTGGCATTTGCAGGTGGGATTGGTGAAGCCCTGATCTGTGCAGCAGTCGGGGCTTCATCTCTCCATGTAGTTCTCCTTTAACTCAAGTTGACTGGATTCCCATATCCTCAGCCAATACTATAGATCCTACCCTGGTATATTTCACCACTAACTTTACCAACATCTGGAACAAACATGATCCTCTAAAGCATGTTAGAGTGCGTGGTAGTCGCCTCCCCTGGGTTACCCCTGAACTCCTGGCTTGTCAACAAGCGTGTGACAATGCATGAAAAACCCATAAATCCTCCTCTCCCTTGTGACTACACTATCCACCGAACACTCCATAATGCCTGTACCAAATCCATCTGCCTTGCCAAAGAGGAATATTTTTGGTCCACCTTTAATACTAACATAAACAACCCGACAAAGTTTTGGAAAGTTCACTCACTTTTCTCTCCTCAAACTAAACCCCCATTCCCGCTGCTCAAAATAAACCAACTCACTGCCAGCCATCCTATAGTAGCTGTGGAATTTAATTCCTGTTTTACTTCCAGCGCCTCCACCCTGTTAGCCTCCCTCCCATCTCACCCTGCTACCCCTTCCCTGCCCCCCTATATGCCCCAACACCACCAGTTAGTGGAGAGCTTTGCCTTTTCACCCATCTCTTCCAACGACACCTTAAAGGCACTACTCTCTCTACCATCAAAGGGCAACTCCCCCGATGGCCTTGACTCTAAGCTGCTTTACCTCTCTGCGCCTGCTGTTTCCCCTCCCTCCCTCTTTCTGATCTCCTCAATCTGTCTTTCCACACTTTGGCTATCCCTACAGCCTGGAAACATGCCACAGTTCTCCCCTACCAAAGGGAGGAGGTCTTTTATCTCCTGGGAACTACCACCCCATCTTGTTCCTTCCCACCCTGGCTAAACTTCAGGAACACCTTGTTCTCTCCCAGCTCTCCTCCTTTTTTGATGACTCTTCCTTCTTCACTCCCTTCCAATCTGGTTTTTATAAGGATCACTCCACAACCACTTCCTTACTTAGACTCACTGACCCTGTCCATACAGCCAGGGATAGAGATCACATCACTTCTGCTGTCTTTGTCGACCTTGCAAAGGCTTTCGACACAGTCTCCCACTCCCTCCTCCTTAAAACCCTTTTGTCAGCTGGCTTGTCTCAGTCGGCCTGCAACTGGTTCAGGGCCTATCTGGTAGGTAGAACTTGGTCAGTTAAAATGGCTGACTCTACCATCCCCACCATTACCCATTTCTACTGGTTTGCCTCAAGGCTCCGTACTTGGCCCACTCTTATTCTCAATTTTTCTAAATGACCTACCGTCCGTATGCTCCTCATCCTCTATCCATGTGTATGCTGATGACACGATCTTATTAACCTGTGGCCAATCTCCCTCTGATGTGACTTCCAGACTACAGCTTGACTTTAGTAATGTGCAAAGCTGGCTAAGTTCGCATCCACTCTTCCTCAGTACCAAGAAGACAGTCTCCATGACCTTTGGCACTAGGCAGAGACTCTCTAGGCTGCCCTCCCTTCCCTCCTTCCATGCCCTTGACGAGACTACTCTAGAGGACACCTCCTTTTTTAAATACCTGGGTGTATGGCTTGACCAGCACCTTAACTTTTCTGTACATATTGACACCATCCTGAAAAAACTGCCCCACAAGCGTGACGCCCTTTACAGGAACCGTAGTTCCTTACCACTACCAGTCCGACGCATTCTTGTTCAGAAAATGATACTCTCTCTATTTTTGACTATTGCGATATAGTCTACAGTGCTGCTCCTAAATTTTCCCTCACCAGACTGGATACTCTTTTCAATGCTTTCTGTCACTTTGCTCTTGACGCCTCCTCCCGCACCCATCACTGCTCCTTGTACCATTCTTTCGTTTTCCTCTCCCTTGAGTGCAGGCGTCTCTCCCACTGCACCAAGTTCACGTCTAAATTTTGGTTTGGGACTTTCTCCGCTTACCTCTCCACCCCTCTCTCTCTGCTTCACCCTCCACCTCCCGCCCTCTCAGATCCACTGGTGCTCGCACTCTAGTTATTCCTCGTCGCTCTACCACCATAGGACAGGAAGCCTTCTCCTACTGCTTCCCAAAGCTTTGGAACTCCTTGCCCCCTCCTATCCAACTCTCTTGTCCCCATCCTCTACTTTAGCCCCACGTAATTCTGTTCCCTAACTGAAATTGTTTTTAGCCCCCACCTCCCTCCTCCATGGCACACTATTCCTTTAGCCCTACTTAACTCCTTTCCCTAACTATACTTGTTCCTAGCCCCTCTTCCCCAACCCCCAACCCTGTGCATTATCCCTATTCCTCTATCCCCACCCTCTATCCTGAAACACCTCATAGGCTCCTAATTTGAGCCCTTCCTCTCTTCTCTTCCTGTCCCCCTCCCTCCCATCCTTTCTGCCTGTTTCCTGGCCCCTTGCAGTGTTCTCTGCATCCTAAAGGGGTTCAGGTCCTGGCCTCTCTCTCTTCTCCCCTGACACAGTCTAGTATATTTCTGCCTGTTTCCTGTCCCCCTTGCAGGGCTCTCTGTATCCTGAAGGGTTCAGGTTGGGCTCCTCTTCTCCCTCTTCCTTCTCCACCTCTAATTCTGATCCCCTTGCAGGGTTCATTGCATCCTGAAGGGTTTAGATTAGTTTAGATTGGCTTTCTCTTCTACCCCTCTGCCTTTCCCCCCATTTTCTAGTCCTTCGCCTGCCCACCTCCCTACTTCCTCATCCCCTTCTGCCCTCCCGCCCTTTCTTCTCTATCTCTACCTCCCCTCCCCTTCTGTCTGGTCCTGTCCCCCTTGCAGAGTTCTCAGCATCCTGAAAGGGAATTGTTCTTGGCTGCCCCCCTTCCTTTCCTCCCCTTCCCCCACTCTCTTAACTGTTGCCCTCCCTCTTCCCCACTTGTCTAATACCTGTCCTCCCATGGGTCTACTTTAGCATTTCCCTTCTTATGCTCAACCTATTTCCATAGCACTTCAACTGTGTCTGCCTCCTCTTACCTGTACCTTACAGGTTCACCTGCTCTTGGACTGCTGCAATGTCTGTTTTATCCAAATATGGTTGTTTCCCTGGCCAGTTGGTATGGGTCAATTCTGCGCTGTACTGGTACTACACTGTTATGTTTTGTTAATAGTGCTTGTATTGCTCCTGTTTTGATACGTGTTTGTTGTTCCCCCAACTTTGTATTGATATGTGTTTGTTGTATCCCAACTTTGTAACCCCCCCCCCCCCCGGACGCTTCTGGAAACGAGCTGTTTACAGTTCTTGTTGTTTTTCCTGGTGAAATATTTTCCAAATAAAATAAATAAATAAAATCGCAAGTGGAGGCATTAACCAAGTCTCTCCATCAAAAAACTGGTCTACTATACAGACTAGGTGGATACCTTAGCAATGAAGCACGGCTGGCAGTCACTACAGGAACCCTTCTTCCCATTCTTCTATATGGTACACCTCTCTGAGGTACCAAACTTGCCAAACTCAGTCTTCTATCACAAAGTCATCTGCTTTGTAGCTGCTGCTCACCCCCGTGACCACCACTGTGGTGTTCTCACTTCTCTTAGCTGGCCAGCACTTCATGCTAGACTAGCCTACCCTGCCCTCTGCCTTGCATTCAAAACTACTAAGTTATCCGCATCCTGTAGCCTTAATGGACTACTCAAGCAAAAGACTCTCAAACGTGAGCTTCAGTCGTCTACTAGCCCTGCCCTGGAAGTCCCAAGATTGAGATCTGCGCAGGTGACCGGTCATTCGCCATCTCTGCACCGGTCATCTGGAATAGCCTACCATCAGAAGTGATGAACTGCACCACCATGAACGCATTCATAACCACATTGAAATCCCACATGTTTGTAGCCAGTAAATATAGCTATAAATTTTTTTTTTTTTACTCCCCTCTCCTCACAGCTCTCCCCTCTTCGGGAGACACCTACGGCCTTTTCAGCCCTCGCTCACCTACCTGGTGACCGGTGCAGTCCATCCCCCATGGAGCCGTGATTATACCCCCCAGACTGGTACGGGGTGGGGGCCCTTACACCCCGATGCGTCTATATTTCGTCGGGATGCTGTCCCCGGGCCAGTAGGGGCATTGAAGGTCGGGGCCTGGTGCTCCGTCTACTGGGAGGCTGCGCGGTTCTTTTCCCATGTTCTCTCGGCGTGCCATGTCTGCGGACGTCAAGGCGCTGAAGCGTCGACATCTGGCATGTCGCCCCTCTGCTAAGCATCGGGCTTGCTGTACCTCGGGTCTCCACCCGGGGCCAGACAAGAGCCGAGCTTTGGTTCTTCCCCGAGAGGATGAGCAGTCCTTGTGGGACGCCAAGTCCTCTCCTCGCCGCCCTCCAGCTCGGCTCGCCTCAACCCGGTCGTCATACGCGTTTTAAAAACCAACCGGCTGTGTTGGGCGGTCAGGCCCCAATGTAGCTATAATTGTGCCACAGGTCTGCATCATGGCATTTCTGCCCAACCACTCGGTCTACCCCGATGCCGGGGTCACTTACCCTATGGGCACTTAACCCCACCATAGATACCCCTACCTAAATGCTAAACTTGTAACTGAGGTCATACTGCTCCTAGTATAGCACCAGAGCTCTACTTTCCTTGACCCTAACCTACCCATTATTTTCCTCTCCCTAGTTGGTGACCAACCCAGGCAAATAGGATCACTTACTTGTCAGTTATTGCTATTGACCTGTCTTGATGAGATTTGTACTGTATTAGCCCTAAGTTTTGTAACCTAACATGCGAAAATTGTAAATGTGTAACAATTCTATCATTTGTATAAAACGTCTCTGTATGTAAACTGATGCCTTCTATTTGAATGTAATTAATTCCAGGCAGTCCCTGAAAAAGGGACATTATGTCTCAGTGCGCTTACCCAGTTAACACATTTCAATAAATAAATAAATGTGGTAGCCTTTTTGGCTGCCAGAATGTATACCCACATCATCGATTGGGGGGGGGGGGGTGAAATTCTGATGAAGGCATCGACAACAAGATCAACTCTGGAGACAGTGCAGCCTGACCTCCTGATAGGTCCTCCAGCTGTACCACGATATTCTCCCAATACTTCTTCCATTTTTTTTTTTTTCCCTACTAGGGCATGCACACTGGCATGCACATGTGGAGGCACGCATGCGCTGTGGAAGTCCCGCAGCTGCCTCCTTATTTGCCACTCCAGACCTGTGCTACTACCAGGCCTCCACCTGGCAGCAATCATTCGGTGGAGGCGACAGTCCTCCCTCTGTAAGAGAGGAGAGAAGTCCATCGTTGTTCAGTCCTTCTCCTCCCCAGGCTGCCCCCAGCAATCCGAGATCACTTGATCCCATGTTGCCAACATAGTGGGTAGTAATGCTATACACGCTTTACTAGGTTGGGCTCCCCCCCCCCCAGAAAAAAACAGAAAAGTTTAGTATTCCATTCACAAAGTTGTGCAGACAGAAAGTTTATTAGTTCTTTTTCTCTCAGCTCATTCATTGTCAGTCTTGTCATCACAGGGGTGGTGGTGGTGGGGGGGGCTTGGCTAAATAACCCAGATACTTCTTCAGTGTATCACCTAGGTAAGTTCTGGAGCACTTGCCCCTGGGCCACCACCATTAGCGACTGAACCCATCAGAAGTGAAGTCTTTTGAAAAAAAATGGCAGTATGGGCATCATCAGTTTACTAGCCTCTCCTCTCAGAGAATAAAAACAAAAGCTGTCTCCCCCCAAACTAACTGATGGATTCAATGCCTAACCCAGCCTGTCGGGGGGGGGGGGATCTTTTCCTCTCGCTCCACCTATGGCAGGTTCAGTACTTTAAGAAGTACAGGAGTTAGTCTGGTAGTGCAGCGACTGTAAAATATAATAGAATTAGGTTTTGAGTAATGACTATCATACACACTGTATCCCAAAGTGTTTTACAAGGCACATGAGTTCCATATTAATAGTGCAGGGAATGCAGAATAGAAAATAATTGCTGGTGCTTAACCTGGCCTGCCAGAGAATAAAAAAAAAAATCTGATCTGTCAAGGTGCATTTGTGAATTTAAAGCAGTATCATCTGCCTGATAGGTAGAACAGACATTGTGAAGTGCCATGTAATGTGTGCTAATGAACTGCCTCAATAAACATAAGTTTAAAAAAAAATCTGATCCCCTCTTCCAGCTACCTGATGGTTCAGTAACTAGCCCAGTCACTCGGAGAATAAAAAAATATGTCCCCATTCCCCAACTACCTGATAGGTCCAATGCCCAGCCCAACCCATCAGGATAAAAACAAATCTGTTCCCTCCCCCAACAACCAAACAGATCTAGTTCACAACATGACCCATCAGAGAATAAAAAAATGTCTCTCGCCTCCTTCCAACTACCTGACTGGTCTGATAACCAACCTGGCCCATCACAAAAAAAAAATATATATATATATATATATATACCCAAACTGCCGGATGGGGCTGGTATGCAACCCAGCTTGTCATAGAATTAAAAAATGTCCCCATTCCCCAACAGCATGACAGATCTAGTGCCCAACCTGGCCCATCAGGGAATAAAAAAAAACGGTTCCCCTTCCCCAACAACCTGATGGGTCCAGTGCCAAACCTGGCTTCTCAGGAAATAAAAAAAAAAAACTGCCCCTACCCCCAGTAACTTGACAGGTCTGGTGTTCATCCCAGCTCATTATGGAATACCTGTCCAGTGCCCAACTTGGTGTGTCAGGGAATTAAAAATTTGTTCCCCTATCTTGAACTACCTGATGGGTCCTGTGCCCAACCTAGCCCATGTATTAAAGCGATTTTGTGATCTTTTACAGATGCCTTTTTCACATAGTATCTCATTGCCACCCATGCTTCAGGTGCTGAAGCTGCAATTTGTTTTATAAAAAATAAATGTTATTGACATTTTTATTTATGTTTTATCAGCACTGTGTTCTCCAGTTTTCTGTGTGCAGTCACACCCCCAGAATGATGTCATGCAAGGGAACTGTCAATGTTTTACATACAGCACCAAAGAATTCTGGGTAAATTTATCATGTTGATATAAATGTTAGTTACTGTAAGGCGTAGTCACTTATTTTGGCTGTGGTGACTGCACCTAATATGTAGATATCCATAGCAAGGAATTGTGGGTACAATCAGACATTGTTTTTCAATTTCCCTTACTGTAAGGTGCAGTCTCAAATCTCTGTAGTGGCTTCAACAATAAAAGCTTGCATATGTTTATTTTCCAAACAAGGCATTGTGCATATAGTATCTAGCTGACAGGATTTCTATACTGAGAGATGTAGTCTCCTATGTTGGTAGTGTAAATGTCTGCAATACCAAGACTGACCAACAGTAGTCTCTGTTTCAAACCAGTGCTTATAAACTTTGTTTCCCTTGCATGATGTCACGCATGGGGGTTGCAGCACTGAGAAAAAAAAAAGGGGGCGGGCTATGCAAATGAAGCAGAGCACAAAAATAAAATCATCTATTTAATGGAAAGCAGCACTTTTTGGCAGTTTGAATAGCAGCAGATTGAATCACAACTCCTACAGGTTATTAATCCCATTTTCTATGGCAAAGTTCACAAAATCACTTTAAGCCAAACAGAGATAAGGAGGAGCAGCAGCAGCAAAACAGTGAGTGGAAGTTGGAATATGCAGGGTAGTAAAACACTGCACTCCCCATGCCCCTCCACGCAGGTCAACTAAGGGGCTCAAACAGTGCACGGGAGGCTTGGGGCAGTTGCTGCTACTACCGGACTCTTCAGCCATCTCCACCTCCTCCAGCACACAGGGCACTAGTGTGGGAGACTGAACCAAGGGGGACAGATGGCATACACTTCCAAGACTGTAACCCCAAGTGCCTCTGATACTAGCTCCACCGCCCTACTCTATCTCTCTCATTTTTTCCTTCTCTCGGTGCTCCGTCTCCGCCCTGTACGCCTACCAACTCACACTGCCATGAACACTTCAACCCACAAACTACCTGATGGGTCCAGTGCCCAACCCAGCTCTTCAGGGGAAAAAAATATCTGGTCCCCCCCCCCCCAACTACCTAATGGGTTCAGTGCCCAACACCATCTGATAGAGATTACAAAAATCTGCCCTCCTTCTGCTCCTCCACCAAACTACCTGATCAGTCCAGGGCCAAACCTGCTCCATCAAGGAATAAAAAATAAAAAAATTCTTCCCCCCCAACCCCGAACAACCTGACGAATCTCAAGCATAACTCAGTCTGTCAGGAAGTGAAACATATCTGTCTACCTCCTTCAAACTGCTGAGAGGTGCGAATCCAACGTGGCCCACCAAAGAATAAAAAATATCTGTCCTTGTCCCCCCTCTACCCAACGGGTCCAACCCGGACCATCAAACAATGATCAGAATGGTGATATGGAGGGGGGCTATAAGTGAGTTTGGTGCTGGAGGGATAAAACTCATTGCCTGGTGTTGGGTGAACTTAAAACACTGTGTACAGTGTAGGGAGCTTTACTGAAAAGCAGTGCTGTGAGACAGTATAGCCTGCTACAAAAATGAAGATAATATAAAAAAAAGGCAAGATAAGCCTTTTTGGCACTAGCCAAATCTTGTGTTATGCTGGGCTCAACATAACCCCGGCCAAAGTTTCAGCATGACACACAAAGAACAGTGCAGTATAGTCTCAGTAGAAGACTAGCCGAAGGAAAAACATTTTTGAATGTGACTGTCTTCAGATCTGCACTATCAGTGGAGCAAGTGGGCAAAGAAGGTGTCTTCAGAGAGTAGGCCCAATCAAGCCATAGGGAGGTATTGCCTATAGTGGGCCTGTGCTGTCACCGTGCTGCCAGAACTACGAAGGGTGAGAGCTGCCAATGAGAGCCTTTCTGTTATGTGAATGTTATAATTTTATTTATTAAAAAGTTTCACCAGAAAAGTACACTGAACACTCGAAATTGCTCATCTCACAGTACGTCCTGGGGGAGTGGGGTGCATGTGGGGAAAGGATACATACACAATTGCCATAACAGGTACAAAATACATATATGAATGCTGGATACATAATATTGATAAAATAGATTACAGAGCCAATACAACAGTTAATCACACATACATAATACAGTTAAAATTAGGATACAGTAAGTCGATACAGCAGATTTGTCATAGATACAGTCAGAGAGCAAGGGACTGTGCAATCAGTCCATCACAAGAGCTAATACATAAGGAGCTGTTAAATGCTTTGGAGTTGTTGACTGGTTAGTGGTGGGATAGAGAGTAGGGATGGAGGGGTTATGTACAGGTGCCATTAGTGGAGTAGAAGTTAAGTAGGGTGGATGAAATGGATGCAGGGGATGAGGAATAGTGAATTTGGAGGGGAAGCGCATTCCAGATTTTAGGGAGGTGGTGCAAGAACCCTGATTGACCTATGGTTGTTGATTAGTGAGGGATCGATAGGGTGTGCACATCAGTGGATCTGAACGAGTGGTGGGATGTTGGTGGTAGTGTTAAGGAGGAAGAAAGGTAAGAAGGGAGAGAGTGGAACCAGAATTTAGAGATGAATTTAGCGCAGTGAGAGAGACGTCGGTTGCCCAGAGAAGGGAGGGCAAGCGAGCAATAGAGGTTGCAGTGATGAGTGAGAGGGTGGGCATCCAGAGCAAAGCAACAGAAAGAGTTGAAGAGGGTATCCCGTTTGGCAAGGGAGAACTTGAGAGTAGCACTACATCACAGTAGTCAGAAATAGGAAGGATTATCTTCTGGATCAGTTCATGCCTAGTCGTAGGTGGAAAACAATTACGGTTCCTGTATAGTGTACCTAGCTTGGGGCACAGTTTTGACAGGATGGTGTCAATGTGACCAGAAAAACTGAGGTACTGGTCAAGCCAGACCCCAAGATACCTAAAGGAGGATGTGTCCTCAAGAAGAGTCCCGTCGATGGTGTGATAGGAAGGAGAGGAGGTAAGCCTAGAGAGTCTCTCTGCCTTGTGCCAAAGGTCATGGAGATGGTCTTCTTGGTGTTAAGGAAGAGTTGGTGTGAGCGTAGCCAGAGCTGAACTTTGTCAAAGTCCTGCTGGAACCTGGCTTCTACCTCAGTGGAGCTGTGGCCAGAGGTATACAGGACTGTGTCATCTGCATACATATGAATGGACACAGATGAGCAGACTGCGGGGAGGTCACTGAGAAAAGTGGAGAAAAGTAGTGGGCCTAGAACAGAGCCTTGTGGCACTCCAGTGTGGGTTTGGAGAGGGGGACAGAGTTTCAGCTATCCTGACCAATTGTGTTCTACCTGTGAGGTAGGCTGTGAACCAGTCAGTGGCAGAGACGGACAGGCCAGCTGAAGTCAGATTCAGGATGAGTAGTTAATGAGAGACTGTGTCAAAAGCCTTAGCAAGGTCAACAAAAATGGCCAAGATGATTTGCCCACTGTTCATACCTGTGAGGATAGTCGGTGAGTCTAAGGAGGAACGTAGTAGTGGCATGGTTTTTCCTGAAGCCAGACTGGAAAGGAGTGAAGAAGGATTCCGAGAGGAAGGTAGAGAGTTGGGCAAGGCCATTCTGCTCCTGGAGTTTGGCCAGGACTGGTAGTTGCGAGATAGGCGTGTAAATGTTTGGTGAGGAGGAGTCACCGCCCTTAGGTAGGGGAATAACAGTCACGTGTTTCCATTCGAAGGAATTGCTGCAAGGGTGAAAGAGAGGTTAAGAAGGACAGCTATGGGGAGGAGATTGCAGGTGCAGAGAGGTGAGTAATTTTGGTCCAGGTGGTCAGGGGACCCTCCTTTGGCTGGGACGATGGCAAGGATGGCTTCCTGAACTTCTGCAGGAGATGGGATGAAGGAGAAACTCCCTGCAGTTGGGTGAGCGGTTTGAGTAGAGGAGGTAGGGGCAGAGTTAAAGGGATTGGGAGGGATGAGAGAAGGGAGGAAGCACAAGAGGAAGTATTTATTGAATTCAGCAGTGATGGAGGGGTGGTCAGAAATGAGGGAGTTTTTTTATCTTTAGGAGAGGGGTTGGAGGTTTAGATGGGGAGAAAAGGGAGTGAACTACCTTCTAAAATCTAGAGAGGTTAGCTATGTTTGACTGGAATGAGGAGCTGAAATACTCTGCTTTGGCCAGTCTAATAGCTCTGGTGCAGGAATTTTGTAGGGCCCAGTATTTGATGAGGTCTTGAGGTAGTTTGTAAGATTTATGTATTTTCCAAGCGCAGTCTAGTGCTTGCTGGCATGCCAGGAGTTCAGGGGTGACCCATGGTAGGTGGTAACCACGAACTCGAGTTCTTTTTAAAGGAGAATGCTTATCCCAGGCCGCAAGGAAGGTGTCCTTAAAGTACAGTAGATCTTGGTCAATAGAATTAGCAGAGGACATTAGCGACCAGTCGACTTGGCCAAGTTCAAGGTGAAGTGGGGCTAGAGCAAGGGATCTGAAAGACCGTGTCATCAGTATTTTGTGGGGGGGTTTTAGGTCGATGCACTTTGCGCACAAGATAGATTGTGTGGTGATCGATTAGTGTATCAGGGAGTGTTCCTAATAGTACTGTATGGTGAGGGTGGGTGGTGAGGGCCCAATCTATGAGAGTGTGATTTTGGGTTTTGTGGTTTGTGTGAGTTGGCTCATTTATCAGTTGGATGACGTTGAGGGAAGCTATGTCATTTCAGGTTTTACCAAGGGATGGGGACAACCAGTTGTGATTTACCTCACCCATTAACTATAATTCTCCATTTGTGGTAAGTGTTGCAATGGAGGTAATGAGCTCAACAGTGGTTCTGGCATTCAGTCCGGCGCGACAGTAGATCCCACCTATCAAAATAGGGATGGAGGAGGGCATTGAGAGCCTTAGGACTAGTGCCTTATAGGTAGATGGTACGGCTGAGGATAGGGTAGTAACGACTTAGAGTAATAATGAACTGTTGCGAAATGTGAGGTCACTTGCCCCCAACCCCGACTTAGTGTGGGTGCGCCCATATCACCCATATGAAGATTGGTTACTAATTCCCATTTTCCAAGTTCAGCCTTAGTTTCTTCAAGATATCCCTCAGCTGAACCACTGCTTATGCATAAGAATTTTGAGATTGTTTCATCCCTGCCCTCTCGTCCCTACAAAAACAGTCTTGACTGAACCCACCCCAGCTGAAACCCTGAGAAGGAGACGTGGCCCCACAACAAGATCACTGTAGGATGGGAAATGGAGGTACAGAGTTAGAGCAGCCCTGGGGCAATGACAGAATCTGCAAGCCTGTCTCCTTTACTGAGATTGATATTGAAGAATGACCAGCCTTGGACCCACACCACAAAAACCGAGCCTGTATCCACCACTGTTGCAAAGCAGCCAGTACCTACAGCATGCATTAAGCCTCCACCCATCACTAAATGTGAGCCTGCAGCACCTACCAGTAGTAAGACACCTGCCACAACAGAGACGGCCATTTGTTTTGTGCCCACCTCCCAACTTGAATCCAGGCAACTAGAGGAAGTCTTCGCCCACAAGGGTGGGAGCTTCATTAGCCAGAATGGAGGTAACCCCCCCCCCCTGGCAGTGACACCTCCAGTGGAATGGCTCCACTTGTGTGCCCTGCCAAAGAGAGGGGTATCTTGTTCCAAGCCATTTGGTGGAATATCGTACAATGGCAAGCCTAGAAGTTGTATGCCAGTCCAAATGTCCACTACGGACAGGGGGTTGCAGCCTGGAAATCTGGACATTTGACCTGCGTCAGAAAAGGAGAACGCAAGGTGACACAACATGGGAGATGGTCTTAGGGGCTCATTTTCCATAATATTTCACTCGAACTGGGATGTGGTGGAGCAGTCCCAGACTTGGTGACTGCAAGAAGGGGTGATGAAATGCCTGAGGAAAGGGGACTTTGGACATTTCTCTAAGGAATCCCCAGAAATGCAGGGGTCAGATCTGTAAGGTCTTGGGAGACTTGGCAGCTGGGTGACAGCATTCAGATGTACTCTGCTGTCCTTACTGACCCCCTTGGATGCTCCAAATCAACTCAGTACAAAGACATTGAGGTCAGATGGACTTACTTTGCACCGGCTTGATCTGAACTTTTACTACTGGACTATAATCAACTGCCATTCAGGGACATACGTTGTTTGTTAAGATTTTCCTGATAAACGGCAAATAAGTGAACTGCCCTGGGTCATTACTGTTTTAAAGAAAAAAAAAGGTTCTATTTCTTTTAAAATTGTTTGGTTTAAAAACAAATGTGTGCCTGCCGCATTTGTGTGGGAGGGATGTGTTTTATCTTTTTTCGGGTCCTTCCAGGAGTGATCATTCAGATGACCGTTGGAAACAGGTCCAAATGCCAGGATGCTTTTGGACAAGAAGATGACTACCAAGAGCTGGTAGAGAAAGAAAACAGATGGATTTTGCTCCCTGGATTATGTCAGTTTCAGCCCAGCCCTGAACTGGGGTTTTAATCAGTGTTGTTTTAAAACCAAAAAGAATTTGCAAGGTATTTAAATCTGTTTTTCAGGCAATCTGGGGCATATTTGTGAACTTTGGTAACAGTGTAATATTGTATTGTATGTATGTCACTGTAAGGGTATGGTTCAGGTGTCGCCATATGGGCATATATTTTATGCCCATATGGGCAAAAAATATTATAATATTATAAATATAAATATATATATTATAAATATAAAAAATATTTTATATTTGTTAGCAAGGGAGCAGAACTGTATCCATGGGTGGACAGAGCAGCTAACTCAGAGGGCAACCTTTGGTCATAAGTGAGCCTGCTGTGCAGATTCTCGTGATCACCCTTGGGAGTGGAGTTGATCTGGGACCTGGTGTAAGATTAGGAAATGTGGTACTTCTTGGGGACACAGATCCCCTTTTAAAGGGTGATTGTAGAGCCGGTTCCTCCGGAGGGATATGGTAGCCTGGCTGACATAAATTAACTTGCCAGGTAGCAGAGAGGTGTCTCCACCTACTAGTTGCCATCCTTGGGGTATATAAGCCCTGAGTAGGGTGCTACAGGGGAAAGCAACATTTTGAAGCAGGGGAGTATGTAACCCCCCCCCCCAGGAATGGGCATTACTGAGATGTGGTATCACATTCCAGGGGGTGCTTGCACAGCTGTGCCAGACGGCAGCCACAGGGTTAACCACTGGAGCTCTTTCAAGTAGCTTGTGCCCAGACCGTGTAGGGCCTTGAATGTTAACAAGCAAATCCTGAAAGAGACATGCTGCTGAAGCAGGGAGGAGGAGGACCCCAAAAGAGAAGGAAAGAACAACAAGTGGCTAGTCAGTGCCATGACACGTCTGCTTAGAGAGGTAGAGGTACTGTAAAGTGAGAGGTTTAAGGGGAATACCCCAAGCAGTTGCTCCCTTCTACTGGGGATATGTCTAGCCATCAGGCAGGGGGATCATAATCTGGGCCTTGGGGGATAGAAGTCCCAAGAGGGTTGCCCTGCCGGCCAATGAGGACATTGATTTTATTCCTGTGAGAAGAGAATTTACTCCTGCTGGCATAGGGTAACTCTGCTGTTTGATGCCTCAGCCCCCACAACAAATTCATTTGAACCCCTGACCTCACCCCATTTCAGACTGGCATCCGGTTATGGTTATAAGTGAACCATGAGTCACATTAAGAAATTGCTACACATTCTGGCCATTTGCTCCACATTTTATTTTTATTTTTTTTTGTCATTTATTGTTTTTGCCCACTTCCTATCTCTGTGCCCAGCTGTTCTGGAACCCTGGCACCATCGTAGTGACCCCACCAACCTTGCATGCCATCCTCCAAAGAGCCTTGGCTTACCTTGTAGGTGGGGGAATGCCATGGAGATTATACTGTATCTCCCAAAATGCACCAGATGTCAGGAGGCACAGCAAGGAAGCAGGGGCCAGCCCTGGATATACTCTGGTCCAATCAAGCTGGCACCAGGGAGGGCTTCCGGTGACATCATGAGCACGTAAACAGCTCAGTCGCGAGGCTCCCCTGCTATCCATTTAAAATAGAGATTTTAAATCGGGCAACAGCGCTCAAAATAAGAAGAACCCCACCAACACTGCTATTAAAATGCCCAAGAAGTGCGGGGCAGATAAATCAGATAAAACGACCCAACCAGATGGCGATGGATTGCGAGTCGAGGAGTCGGACAGCGAGGACTCGCTTGATCCTCTCGCCCCGCCAGAGCACCACCCGAGACGACTCATATCTCCGCAGGGACATCCTGCAAAAGCAAATGGCAATGATGCTGGCAGAGATAAGAGATTGCGAAAGAAATGCGATCGACTGTTTCGGCCATCAGAACAGATATCAATAAGCTTGAAAAGCGCCAGGATGACACGGTAGAGCAGCTTACCGCCCGACAGGCGTGTGGATAAAATCGAGAGGGCCATAGCCCAACTTCACTCACACATCCAGACACTACAGGAGCGAGCTGAGGATGCAGAATGTCAAGTAGGCGCAATATTCGAATTTCGCTGCCAGAAGGGGATGAAGGCACCGATTTTATTGCATATATGCAGAGCCTTCATGTAGAAGTCCTTCCTTTGCCTGAGAATATCACCCCTAGAGATGGAACGAGTACACCGCACGCTAGGCCCCAGGCCCCCGGCTGGCGCACGTCCCAGAGCCATCCTTCTTAAGTTCCTCAGACACCAGGAAAAAGAGGCGGTTCTCCACACAGCATGGAAGCAAGGCAAAGTCATCTATAAATCTCACCGGCTTTTCTTTGAGAATGATTTTGCCCCAGAGGTTATGGCAAGACGAAGGCTGTATTTTTCCAGTGATGAAGGCCCTTAGAAGCTCGGGGGTTAAGTTTAGATCTCAGTATCCGAGTTGCTGGTAATTTATTTCGTGAAGGCCCGAAGTTTTGAGTCAGCGGCCGCGGCAATTAAAGAACTCAGCTCGAGGAATATAAAAGTTCAACTGCAGCAACCTAAGGAAGCAACCCAGCTAGCCACTAAGCTAGCCCAGATGGCCTGGTCCTCTAGTCAACGAGGGAGCATACGCAGACAGAACACCAAGGCCCTGCAGAGCATAGTCACCTCTTTGAAAACTGACTCCTCTAAGCTACTTGGTCCTAGAGTTTTCATGAGGGATCCCGAAACTTGAAAACCTGAACAGTCGGGGCAGTCGGCTCCATGAACATCAAGTATTCCCTATGGGGCTCTCTGTCACCCCTGAACTCTTACCCGTGATTGAATTAATCGCCAATGAACTATTTTGAAGTTGTTATTAAGTTTGGGGTGGAGGAGGGCCCGTTTATGGGAATGTTGGGATATGGATGTGTGGTGGAAATGCTTGGGACACAGATTTCCCCTTTTCTTTTCTTTTCACCGAGTTGGACCTCGTGGGCCGCTGGAGGCTGGGGGCGGATCTGGAGGCGTGTAGAGGAGACGGCTTGTCCCCTCTGAAAAGCTAGATCTTTGTGTTCCCCGGCTATTGGACCTGAGTAGGCCTTTCCTCCTCCCTCTCCTACCTCCTCCTCGTCTTTTCATGGAGGCAGCGGGGATCGGGAGTCTGAGGTGACTGGTTCGCACCTGTATCTGCTGGATCAGACAGGGAACATCGGAAGCCTAGCGCAACCTGATAGTTTCAGACCGTTGTGCTGTTGTGATAATTCAGGTGATTTAAGGCGCGTTTAAGGCAGGGGGGCGGGGCCTCAGTCTAGTCCGTCCCGTCCTTAAGATTCCCTGGCCCGTTTGCACTTAGGGCTTGGCCAGCAGGTGAGGTGTGGAGAATATTAACTGCAGATTATAGAGGTCAAGGGGAAACTGGGGTGATCATCTGGGTTTGTCTGGGTCATCAAGCATGGGGTGGGGATCGGCTGCGGGCTGGGCCTTCTGCCTCTGTCCCTCTTGCCCCTTAGGGGTCTGCGGAACGGGTTGTTTGAACTGCTAGGGCATCTCTTGGGGAGTGAAATAGGGGCTGAGATTTTCAAGGTAATGGGAGAGCTTGGAAGGAGAACTGGGGAGGAAAGGGAGGGGAAGAGGCAGTCCGACGAGCTAGAAGGATCCTATTAAAGCACTAGCAGTGGTTCTGTTGGGTTAGGAGGCCAGCTGGGGAATAGAGTTGTTTGATACCTGGAGGAATTTGGGTGAACTGGGGTGTGGTGGAGGTGGTACTGGGTAACTGATGTTTGGGTGGATGGGAGGGTATGTTTAAGGAAGAGGGCCTGTGGAATGGGATGGGGAAAGGGGTGGGGGGAGAAGAGACGGAAGGAAGGGGGTTTAAAAGAACTATATATGTTTTTTTTTTTTTTTTCTCCTTGTTTGCCTCCTTTCTTGATGACCCTGGTTGAGTGCCGATCTCTCAAGCCAAGCGGTCCGCTTCATAGCCCTCAGCTCCCCTGACCCAGCAAACTGTGTGTGAACTCGTTGAGGGGCTTTGGCGGTTGGTTATCTGCGGATATACCCTTAAGGTAGGATCTGGCCGACCACTGCCATTGTGGGGCTGTGATGGTTGAAACTACACCTTGACGGTGAGGAGGCCTTCGAGTAATCATACTAGCAGCCTGCATGCTGGCTGGTACCCCAGGGGTGGCTGACTACACCCCTTACTGGTCACCTGCGGTCCCAGATTCTACGCCATAGAGCTTAACGCCTGTATCAGGGATATCAGGGTAGCAACTTCTCATGGCTAGCAGTCACCAAACTCCATCAACCTTTTCTCCTACAGGTACTTGTACCTAAGGTCCTTAAACTGGTAAGGACCGAACTGATAGGGAATTTGGACCCTATCGTTGATCTGTTGCCCAGATCATTGGAAGTACCAATGATTCCTTTGTTGACCACGTTGGTCATACATTCTTGTATTTGTCCATTTAATAGAATGTTTAATGTTGGTCTGAAATGTTTTGTTCGTAATGTTTGTTGCTGTTTTGTAAACAGGTCACTGAAATGCTTCTGGCCTATACAGAAAAAAGCGCAGGCCTCCGGAGGTTCTCAGGGGGGGACGGGGAGCCCAGTATACCAGAATCCCACCCATTGAACATGATGCAATCCCCAAAATAAAACTACTCGCTAAACATAAATGGCTTGGCCTCACCCATCAAAAGGTCTAGGACTTTGGCCTCTTCGAGAAGTAAGGCTGATGTTGTTTACCTTCAGGAAACCCATGTGAGCACAACGGAACATGCAAAACTAGCTAAGCTTAGTAAGGGACAAGCGTTCTTTGCTTCCTATAAGGGGGGCCGGAGTAGAGGGGTGGCTACAATCATATCGCCTCATATACCATACCATCCTGAACTTAACTGGTCTGACCCAGAGGGTCGTATGGTACTGACTAGGGGAAAGCTTAATAACGAAGAAGTCACCCTAGCTAATTTGTACCTCCCCCCTGGCACCACAGTTTCTCAATTAAGACCACTGCTGGATCGGATTCTACAATTCACCAAAGGCACCTTATTACTAGCTGGAGACTTTACCTTAATAGCTGATCCTAGCCTAGATTCCTCTAAAGCGAAATCGCAGAAATTAACCGCGACCCAAAAGTATTTCAATAATTTCATCTCAGAAATGGGGTGGTGTGATATTTGGCGGAAATTTCACCCGCGATCTAGAAACTATTCCTACTACTCACAAGTGCATAACACATATAACCGGATTGATTATGTATTCACGCAAATCGAAATGCTACACAATGTTAGTGGGGCACGGCTGGGAGATATTTCTATTTCGGACCATGCTCCCTTGATTACTTTTTGGGAACTTGGCCTACAACCTCGAACCACTCAATGGAGACTAAACCCATACCATTGGAGGTCTAAAGAATTCCAGAAACTAATATCGGACAAGATTGCGGAGATCCTGGCTGATAATCCAGCCACGGATACCTCCCCTTCGGTCCGTTGGGACACAATTAAAGCGGTCCTGAAAGGACACATAATTAAGTTTACTGCACAGAAAAAGAGACAGAGAGACGAGCAGAGGGCCACCCTTGAAGACACACTTCACTTCCTACAGCAGGCACATCAGCAGGGGGATGATTCACTCCTTCCCCAAATACAATATACTAAACAAATGTTAGACAAGCTCGCCCTACAACAGACTGAAATTGCCTTAGCATTCTTGAAACAAAGATTTTATGAGGTAGGGTCTCGTGCCACTCGATTGCTAGCATACCAAGTCCGAAGGCAGAAGAAGGGAGCAACAATAAGCTCTATTCGGCACCCTGTGAAGGGTCAACCACTCTTTAAAACACACGACATTGCTGAAGCTTTTCAGGCATACTATAAAAACTTATACACCCCTGAAACAAGTCCTCCTCTGGATAAATTAACAGAGTACCTTGGAAACTGTGTGTTGCCAACTCTTTCGGAGGAAAGCAGGAACTCCTCATCAGACATATCACGGCTTGAAATAACACAAGCTATAAGTAGCTCTAAGTCCCAAAAGGCACCAGGGCCTGACGGCTATGGAGCCGAATTTTATAAGCAGACAAAACCCCACATCCTTCCCACCTTCTTAGTGTGTTTAATTCACTTTTGGAGGGTGACTCACCTCCAGAGTCCTGGTCCTACGCCACCATCTCTGTGATTCCCAAGCCAGGAAAGAACCCACAGGATTGCACTTCATACCGACCAATTTCTGTACTAAACCAAGATTACAAATTGTTCATGACCATACTGGCAAAGCGTGTTGACCAAATTCTTCCCTCTTTGATACATAGGGATCAAACAGGCTTTGTCAGGACTCGTACCACCACCGACAATATTAGGCGAACCCTGTATCTGGTAAACCATATGAGCCAAATGAACACACCGGCAGTTATGATTAGCTTAGATGCGGAAAAGGCCTTTGACAGGGTCTCCTGGCCCTTTTTACACGCTACCTTGAATAAATTTGGCTTTCCCCCGGGCTTTATCCAAACCCTACAAAACATATACGCCTCTCCTCAGGCCTGTGTTAGGGTTAGTGGTCACCTTCAGGATATTTCCACCCTAGGAAGGGTACCCGACAGGGATGCCCACTATCCCATATTATTATTTGCAACAGTAATAGAGCCCCTAGCCCAGCATATCCGAGACTCTCCCCAACTACAGGAGTCAACTTGGAGAAACGGACACCGGATTGCCTTTATATGCGGATGATATATTATTATATCTCCAAAATCCAGAAAAATCAATTGTAGAGGTCCGTCGAATCCTGGACTCCTATGAGGTAGTATTGGGATATAAACTAAATCTTACTAAGACTGAAATTCTCTCATTTAACTGTACTCCCACTCAGGCGATGGTGGACTCCCTCCCGGGTAGGTGGAATCTGACAAAGTTAAAATATTTAGGCATTTATATACCCCGAAGTCAGACTGAATATTACAAACACAACTACTTGCCATTCATCGCACAATTAAAACAAGATCTCCGTAGATGGTCGATAATCCCTCTGGGCCTTACGCAACGAATTGAGCTCATTAGGATGATTACCCTTCCCAGAGCGTTATACCTTTTTAAAATGTCCCGATACCAGTCCCTCCGACAGCTTTTAAAGAAATCAATCAAGCAATACAAGGTTTTATATGGGCAGGCCAGAAGGCCCGAGTAAATTTTAGACTGCTCACCCGGGCTCGAGTGGATGGTGGGTTGGCCCTTCCAGATGTTAAACGTTACCAACAGGCGGTGACCATGTCCAGTGTTATGGCCCGACAAAATAGGACAGTGACCCCACATTGGATAGAGATGGAGAGATCTCTCCTCAACGACGTTAAGTATTACCAAGCAGTGTATCAACAGGGGTCTCCGGCTGTGACAAATATTACCAATAATCCGTGGCTCATAACCAGGCTACGACATTGGAACTCATTGCGTAGAACCTATGGGATATCACTTTACCTGCCCCTAATATCTCCGATTCAATCACTCCCGGATTTTATTCCTAATGATCTGGATAGCGGATTTGGTGCGTGGAGCACACAAGGGTTAAGATTTATCCTGCAAATAATGACTCAGGTAGTGTTGTGGTCCTTCGCGGAGATTCAGGCAAACTTTCAATTACCACATAAAGATTTTTATCGATATCTGCAACTCCGACACTATGTAGACAACCTGCCGTCTCCTCTACGGGATCATAAGACCTACCCAATGCTAATACAATGTCAAATTTTAATAAATAAGCTAGGGAAGCAGGATCATCTGATCTCCTCCTATCATCAATCCCTGAACCAACGGGAGGGTGTCCTTTCGGAGAGGATCCGTGCGCAATGGGATAAAGAGACAGGTAGTCAATTAAACTCTGATGCCTGGAGAAATGCCTGCTGTCAGGCCTCTAGGGTGAGTAGCTCACACCAATGGAGAGAGTTTGCCTGGAAGGTATTAATTCGCTATTTTAGAACCCCCATGATCACTAAACACTGTACACCAAATAACACTGCAGCTTGCTGGAGGGGGTGTGGGGAACGGGAGGCCGGCCTGACCCATATCATTTGGAGCTGCCCGGCTCTCTCCAACTACATACAACAACTTGAAATACAGCTGCACGAGTTCATTGATTCGAAGCTACGACTCACCCGAGAGATGTATATATTCCTTGTATTCCCTAAACCTTATCTGGGACCGAATACTAGATATCTTCTCTCTTTGCTACTCACAATAGCTAAAAAAGCGATTACTAAATACTGGCTGTCTGCCTCTGTCCCAACCATTCAGGACTGGTGGAATATCACCAAACAAGTCTATAAGATGGAGAAGATAACCCACAATCTGAATGGCCGTGAGGAGCTTTTCTCGGATCGGTGGACTCGATGGCAGTTATACTACATGTTAAGGGACCCACTCTTTGTGGTGTAAAGAATACGAACTTAAAAGCTAGTAAATTCCCAGAGAGCAGTGGCTGCTCCTACCCCTGTGGGCTTCTTGGTTTGGGCTCCCTGTCCCCCTCTTTCCTGTCTCCCACCCCTCCCCCCTCCCTTTCTTTCTCTTCCTTTTCTTTTAACCTAACCAGGAGTAATGAGTTAATAACACATACTTAATTTTTGGAAAAACTGAAATGAGAATACCCTAATATATGTTGTTGAACACAAGGGGCTAAGAAATTTGCCTAAATAACTGTGGAAACTAATGAACGGAGGCTTTGAAATGAAATCATACCAGAGATGAACTGAATTGCCAGTTGTAGATAACAAAAAAAGAAAAAAAAAACTGTGTAAAGCATAAGATGTTGACCTGTGTGTATATATGTTAAAATTATGAATAATAAAAAGAAGATTCAAAAAAAAAAAAAAAGCTGGCACCAGGGCCACTTTCCTGTTTTTCCGCCCAGTCCCTTGAAGGATGCTGGTGCACATGAGGAACTAATATGCATGTGCATGCAATGCACGTGTATGCAGTGCGTGCACATCAGGGGTCCCCTGCCAGCACCCTTGTCCTCCCTCATGGCACCTTGCTATACTGCCACCTGTGGTCACAGAGATAGCAGTATAGAGCATCTTCTGAGACACTCAGTTATTCTTTCCTCTGCCAGCTCCCAACACCCTGGCCTCATTCCTGAATCTGGGTCACCGGCATAGCGAGCAGTTGCCCTACTGCCATGCCAATAGCCAAGCCTGTTTTCTCTACATTCTAAGTGTAACCCCAGCCCACTGCCCACAAGGGTTAGCTAAGTCCTGGTGTAATGCAAAACATCAGATTTAGAGAAACTGACCTTTTGGGCAGGTACCCTGGGGTTGGTGTTGTAAGTGCGATATTCCGATCGCACAGTGCTTCCATCCAAGGTGATTCCTTTGTAAGAGCTGCCTAGAGGGGCTATCTCTTGGGGAAATATAGTGGGGTACAAGTACAGTCTGCATGCACTCTCCCCAGGGGTGGTATCTGCTACATTCCTCTGACGTACACCTGGGGGCTGACGGGGCACTTCACACACCTATGGCGACTGACACTAACCTTGGTTACAAAACATTTCCCCAGTTACTTTTGATCTTCAGTGCCTTCTGCCTCTGCACCTTGTCTTCTCTGCTGCTTGCATCAGGCAGACAACAGGATTCCCACTTAAGGTTGCAGGAAAAACAGGATTAAGTTTATTTAAAAGTTTTCCTTTTTTTTTTTTTTTGCACATTCTGTTTATTGCTCCGGGAGACCAGGGCATCTCTCAGTGGTGCTCTCTCAACCCATTGCCTCTGCTCCCTGCCGAGACCTCTCTCCTTTGGAACCCCCCACCAGGACCTTCCAGCCCCCCGGATCACCCCCTGGGGGAGGGCATGCCCCACCTTACCTGGTGGCCTTTTCTGCAATTAGAGGGTTGGTCCTGTGGAGGGCCTGGGGGAACCATTGTAGGGATGATCTGGCGGGGATATGGGCTGGATCCCTGGAGCCCTCGTTGCCTCCCTGGTCCTCTGGGGTATTTCTTCTTTAGTTTTCCCCCAGAGCGTGGTCATGCAATGATGTCCTGGCACTACGTGCTGACAACTGCCACTGCTCCACTTCTTGTTACTGCACCGCATGTTCCTTGCGACACCCCCAATCTCCATTGGGGGCTGCTAAGGAGTGGCACACAGCTTGGGTCCCTCCCTGGGAAGGGAGGGCAGTCCTCCAGATGCTGAGTCCCTTCCCTCCCCTGCTGACCCCCAGTGGCCAGAGTCCATTCCCGAACCCGGGTCGCCGGTGTGGCGCGAGGTGTGGTGTCCAGCACCTCAACCCTCAACACCACCATGCTGGCCATATAGGTTTTCCTTTTAATCCAAATCACACATCATAGAAACATACAAGTTGTCAGCAGATAAGGACCTCTTGGCCCACCTTATCTGCCCTATTTTTCTAACCTACAGTGCCACCGCAGACCCTACTCGATCTCCAGTCTTTCCCCACCTTGCCTTATTTATAAGGTCCCCTTGTGTCTGCCCCATGCATGCTTGAATCCTGTTACTGTTTTAGCACCCACCACCTCTGCCGGGAGGCTGTTCCAGGCATCCACCACCCTTTCTGTGAAGAAGTATTTCCTCAGGTAGAGTAAGTCTGCATTCGGTATTTAGGGTCCCACATCTCTGTAATAGAACATGCTTTATTTTGACTAAGTTATGTCCAGTACTGGAAATGGGAAAAATTCACTAGGGGAACCCACTACCTTTGATGCAGTATCAGACATACTTGACAGGGGTCTGGGGACATATTTCCCCCCTTAAATGTTGCATTTTACACTTTGTTTAGTCAGTTTTGGGCCTTATGGGGAGTTCATTTTGAACATGAGCAGGCTGTTCCAATTGTACTCTTGAAACTGAATCAGACTTTAAATTTCACTCATGAAACATTGCGCGCCCCCCTCCCCCACCCCAGTTTCTACCACTGGTTATGTCTGGAAAACACTGTCTAGTTCTGGACATTTGTGCAACCCCATTATCTGGCTACATACAGTAAGTGCAGCATAGTGGTTAGATTCAAGGGTCCACTGCTGGGACACAAGAAGTAGCACCACCAGTGAACACTGAGTAGAACTTTCTGTATCTCTTCACTCAGTTCAGTTAGTCAGCAGCTTCACTCTCCAAGCAGGAGACTGAAAAATAGCACAGCCCCACTCTTTCCTAGAGTTTTCTGGAGTGAATATACCTTTCTACTGCTATTACACACACATGCATGCAAACACCGTTACAACTGGTTAGCTTTTTAAGATACTTTTTTGGGGAAAGAAAACAGAAAAATGGTAATAAAATGTTGAAACCTGAACTTTCAAGATTATGCCTTGACGAAAAAGGTGGTGTCGTAGGTTAAAAAAAAATTAAATCAAGTTTTAACCTTTTAAACTGTTTGGCATCTTCACTGACTTTTTTTTTTTTGTAATGTTGTCTCGACAGTGTTGCCTCATGGCACTCGATCACTGGTATGTTCGATGTGGTGATGACCAAGGGTTAACAGCTGCTGGGACTGATGATGATGAAAAATAACCCCCATCTCCAAACCCCCAGTAACAGGGAAAATAAAATAAACCCCTCCCTATCTCTCTGAATCCCTGATCCTCCACACTCACTCACCCATTCTGAGCCCCAAGCACTCCCTGGTGTCCAGTGGCCCCCCATTATACCCTACCCACCCCTGACAGTGACTGTCAATGCCCCACAATTGCCTCCCCAGCTGGCCACTATCTAATTCCCATTACTGCAAACTACAGTTTGTAATGAAAGAGAAGGTCTGTTTACAGCTTTCTATTTCATTACCAATTGCAGTATGCAGTAATGGGAATAAGATGGCAGCCAGCTAAGAGGGTGATTGGTGGGGCTGTGCAGGTCACTGTTGTTGGGGGGTGGGGTGGAGTGGTAAGGCAGGGCTGGGGAGAGAAAGAAACAGGAGAGTCTGGGCATACAGACACTACAGATACCAGCATTACAGAGGCAGAGAGGGAGCTGGGATGTGTGAGTGAGTGGCTGAGTGAGTGAGTGGCGGTGAGTGAGTGAGTGGCTGGCTGAGTGAGTGGCTAAGTGAGTGGCTGCATGAATGAGTGGCTGAGTGAGCGGCCGAGTGAGTGAGTGAGTGGCTGAGTGCTCTGAGTGGCTGCGTGAGTGAATGAGTGGCTGAGTGAGTGGCTGTGTGAGTGAATGAGTGGCTGGGTGAGTGGGTGAGTGGCTGAGTGAGTGAGTGGCTGAGTGGCTGTGCGAGTGGCTGAGTGAGTAAGTGGGTAAGTGGGTGGCTGAGTGGGTGAGTGGCTGAGAGGGTGAGTGAGTGGCTGAGTGGCTGCGTGAGTGGCTGAGTGGCTGCGTGAGTGGCTGAGTGGCTGCGTGAGTGAGTGAGTGGCTGAGTGAGTGAGTGGCTGTGGCTGAGAGAGTGAGTGAGTGAGCGGGTGGCTGAGTGGGTGAGTGGGTGAGTGGGTGAGTGAGTTGGTGAGTGGCTGAGTGGGTCGCTCAGTGAATGGCTGAGTGAGTGAGTGAGTGAGTGGCTGAGTGAGTGAGTGGCTGAGTGGCTGAGTGGCTGAGTGGGTGAGTGGGTGAGTGAGTGGGTGAGTGAGTGAGTGGCTGAATGGCTGAGTGGGTGAGTGAGTGGTTGAGTGAGTGAGTGGCTGTGTGAGTGGCTGAGTGAGTGAGTGGGTGAGTGAGTGGGTGGGTGAGTGAGTGAGTGAGTGGCTGGCTGAGTTGCTGAGTGAGTGGGTGAGTGAATGAGTGGCTGTGTGAATAGCTGAGTGAGTGGCTGAGCGGCTGGGTGGGTGGCTGAGTGAGTGAGTGGGTGAGTGAGTAGGTGAGTGGCTACATGAGTGTCTGAGTGAGTGAGTGGGTTAATGGGTGAGTGGCTGAGTGGGTGAGTGAGCGGCTGAGTGGCTGAGTGGGTGAGTGTAGAGTTCAGCAGCCCTTCAGCTTTATGGTACAGCTCAGGACAGCAGTACTTTAAGGTTTTGGGGTTCTGGGCCAGGTGTTGTATCACGGAGAGGGAATGAGAGCCACCGGACACTTTGGTTTCAGGCAATGTAAGTATGGCCAGTCAGTAGTTCGTTCCCGGGGAAGGGGGGCATTATTTTCCCACTATATCCCTCAACTCCTGTCAGTATTTATATGCAGTTGCCCTACTTTTGCTTAGCAATTGGCAATAGTTCCTGACAATGGGCAGTAGTTCAGAAACCACTGACAGCCATTGACACATACATTCATGCTCTCACGTTCTCTCTTGCAAAATGTTCTGTGAAAACCCTACTGGGCACAGGAGAGCCATGTATAAAGAAATAGGAGAACATCCTCAAAATGGACAAAACTGCACTGGTAGGTGATGGGGCTGGGACATTGCTGTGAGATGCCGACAGAGCAGCCCATGCTGAATGCAGCTTCCATGCCTGTAATACTGTGCCTAGTTGGGCTTAAACTTTAGTAATTCAGCTATTTGGAACAGTTCACAAACATAGTTTTATAAAACGGATATTGACTAGTTATTTTGGGATATAGTGGAACAATAATTGCCCCCATTGGGCTACGTAACTATAGTCAGTTGATAGAACATCCCTCAAGGGCAATATTTTTCCACTATATTTCTCAATGCTGGTAAACATTTGCATAATATATCCATATGTGTAGGAGATATGCAATAGACTGACTGAAAATGTGCAATGTATTTTCAAGTGTGAGGGGGGCACGACAATAACTCACAAGTGTCAGACCACTGCAAATTCGATTTGTACATAAGTCTACTAGTTATACACTTTTAAAGGAGAACTGTAGAAATCGGGCAGCTCCTGCCCCCGTAAGGCTTACCCTCTGGTTTAGCTTTAGCCCACAAAAGCGGCATTTTTCTTGCACCTCAACAGAGTTTATTTTATTTTGTAAAAGTCCAGCAACCGGAAGTATGGCGGACGCTGGGGAGGCCATTAAGTGTAATAGTGCGGCGCTGCTCCGCTCGCTTCAATACAAGCGAGCGGAACAGCGCCACACTATTACACTTAATGGAGCCCCCCCACTGTCCGCCACACTTCCGGTTTGCGGACTTCACAAAATAAAATAAACTCCATTGGGGCACAAGAAAAATGCCACTTTCGTGGGCTAAAGCTAAACTGGAGGGTAAGCCTTACGGGGCAAGAGCTGCCTGATTTCTGCAGTTCTCCTTTTAATCTGCCATTTGTTTTAAGATTTTATCAGTCTCTATTTGATTTCAACTGCTGGCTTCAGTGCTACACTAGGCACCTGTGATGTCATCAGTGTTGTGAAAACTGCTTACTGATTGCTTCAGTATTCTGTTGTGATAATACTAGCCCCTCAAGACATCAATGACAACACTTACAGCAACGTATTGTTGATCTATTGCTGTTGGTGCTGTCATCAACCATCACTGTTGTAGATATAAACAGATTTATGTGTTGGGGGGGGGGGTGGAATGCTCCAGGGTGAGAGAAGCAATCCTCACAGCAGCCAGAGGACAAGGAGGCCTTGCACTACCCAGTCTGTGATGCTGTTGCCTGGTAGCCCAGTGGGTGGGAATGTGCTCCTGGTCAAGAGGCGGGTGACATCTCAGTGGGTCAGTTTAGAAATGGGGAAAAATACCTGTTTGTACGTGTGTGGGCTTTACCACTAGGAACATTTGGGCCAGAGTTAGTACACAACGTTCATTTCTAATCCATGGGTAAAGCACACCCTGAATGTTATTTTAAAAATCGGGTGCACACTATGATCAGAGGGGGACCTAGGGCCCCTGACGCTCCTTTGCCACCAAATACAAATTATATCCTCAGAACAAATTCTGGTTTTGGGTGCTGGGCAGAAAAGGGTCTGACGTGTTTCTCACAACTGGCCTCAGCAGGTCAGATTATGCCCTCTGAGAGACTGAAACAGAAGTACAGTTTAGGCCAGGGGAATAAGTTCAGATATTGGCAGGTAGTACACTTCCTGCAGCAACGGGGGAACCTGACCAAGATTACCAGAGATAACACATTCCTAGAGGATTATATATACTGGGTGGTCACATGTAAGGAAAAGTTTAGATACATTTCAACGATGTATAAAACGCTAGCCAAGGGGGATAAACATAGAAACATAGAAACATAGACTTTGACGGCAGATAAGGACCGCTAGGCCCATCTAGTCTGCCCATTTCCCTACCTACAGGATAGGCCGCAGATTCTAGTTAACCAACAGCCTATTTCTTCCTACCCCCCACAAGAATTGCCTTATGTCTGTCCCATGCATTCTTGAATTCTCCCACAGTTTTAGACCCCACAACCTTCTCAGGAAGGCTGTTCCATCCATCCACTACCCTCTTTGTGAAATAATACTCTCACATTGCCCCTGAACCGCCTCCTTCTATCTTTAAATTGTGTCCCTTGTTCTTGCAAGTCTCTTTTCTGAAAGATGCTACCCTCTTGGACTTTGTTGATTCCACTGAGGTACTTAAAAGTTTCTATCATGTCCCCCTCTCCTTCTTTCCTCAAGGGTATACATATTAAGCTCCTTTAGTCTCTCCTCATACGGCTTCTCTTGCAGACCCTGCACCATTTTGTGCCCTCCTCTGGACTACCTCTATCCTGTCTATGTCCTTGGGAGATGGGGTCTCAGAACTGGACACAGTACTCCAAATGGGGTCTCACCAACTGTCTGTACAGAGGGATAACAACTTCCTGTTTTCTGCTGCTGATGCCTCTCCCTATACATCCCAGTATACCCCCAGCCCTCCCTACTGCCTTCTCACATTGCTTGCTAACCTTAAGGTCATCTGATATGATTACCCCGAGGTCCCTTTCCTTTTTTGTTGTTGTTACTACCTCCCCACCCATTGTGTATTCTTCCCCTGGGTTCTTGTTTCCCAGGTGCATTATTTTGCACTTCTTTGCATTGAATCCTAGCTGCCATACTTCTGACCATTCCTCCAACCTTGCCAAGTCCCTTTTCATCCTTTCCACGCCTCCTTGTGTATCAACCCTGTTGCAGATCTTTGTGTCATCTGCAAAAAGGCATACTTTTCCTTCCAGTCCCTCTGCAATGTCACTGATGAAGACATTAAAAAAGACTGGACCCAATACTGAACCCTGCGGTACCCCACTAGTAACCCCTCTTTCTTCAGAGTGGACTCCATTTACAATTACCTTCTGTGTTCTGTTGTGCAGCCAATGTTTTACCCAGTGGTTGTTTTAAACAACCTTTGGAATATATTAGGTTAAAGTGGGAGCAAGAGAGTGGGGTGGTTGTGATGGACAAAAAGTGGCAGAAAAGATTCCAAGGGGGAAGGAAGGTGACATCAGCCCAAATTTGGAGGGAATATGCCTGAAAGGTTCTGGTCAGGTTCTTTCACATCCCAGTAGTGACTAAACACTTAGGTAATACTAGAGGGGAGGAGTGCTGGAGGAAATGTGGTAACAGGGGCACTCCCGCCCATATTTTCTGGAAGTGTCCAGTTCTAACGAGGTATTGGTCACAGGTTCACAAGACCATTGTGAAGGTAATAAATGCAAACTGTCCTTTTTCCTTTACAGACCTAGTATTAGGTCTCCTGAAAGTGGGCACACTGCTAGCTAGAAAGAGGAAACTAGTTAACCACTGCATAAATGTATCCTAGCCACATGGCTATCGGATATATCCCGACAATACGCTGTCTGGAAGAATAAAATGCAAGCGGTCCAGAGCACGGAACATATGACTGCTAAAGTAAATCTAATGCTTCAGTCACCTTTAGCTGTATGAAACCTTTGGGATATGCAGTGGGCACAAGAGCTTGAAACACCATAAAGCTTGTTGATATTTGATTTAATGCAATTGTTTTTCTATGTGAGAAGAGACTACACAACCTACAGATAGACTTCTGTTACTGCATCTGTGATCGTTTGAACATTTTCCTGACGAGTGAGGCCTGGATGAGACCTGTGGGGGATGCTCATCTTCGTCCCTTGACAGTTTGCCTCCATGCCATCAGTTGAGAAACATATAGACCCTTTATCCCATTCACAGCATTTTTAAGCTCATGGGGAGCTGGGTTAAGCTCCCATGTTGTAATTCTTTTTATTAACTTTGTTAATGTGGTTATGTGCTAACTCTGACTGTGTGCCTGCAATGTCACGTTTTCTCACTTTTGAATAAAGCTGAGTTTAAAAAAAAAAAAGATGTCACCTATTGTCTAGATTTACCCCCAGTCCAATTGTGTATATACTGTAGGGGATTTACAATAGGCCTACTCAAAACATGCAATTTATCTTCACGTTTGAGGTGGGTAGGACCATAACTCATGAGTGGAGAAGCCATAAGTAAGTTATGAAAGTACTGCCCCCTCACAAGTGACAATAAACTGTATATTTGGAGTCAGACCATTGCATGTTTGATACATACAATATCACAGATTTGCTGGGTCTGCCAAATGTCATTTCTGCAAGTGTGGTACATGCTTCACTAAGTCATGTAACCCTTTCAACCATAGCATCTTAAAGAGTGTTAAAGTTTTGACAAACTCCAGAATCTCTCCCCTTCTCAGTTGGTATATGAATATTATATTGGAAAAATGACCTTTATACTCATAATACTGTGACCCCTTGGTATCAGGATGTAAAACATTTGTTGTACTCAATAGGATTTAGTTATCTCTGATACCATTCTCAGAAAAATATTATTGCCAGAATTATTATATGTCTTATTTAAAATCAGGACTGTTTGATATAGCTAGGCAAACAGACTTGGAAAATCTATCTAGCTATAAATCTGTCGAGGGAGGTAGTATAGTATAGTGGTTAAAAGCACTGAGCTGCAAACCTGGAGAAATGGGTTTGAATCCCACAGCCACCACTTGCATACTGTGTGACCACGAGCAAGTCATTTAACTTCCCTTTGCTCCCAGGATGCCCCTGGAAACAAGCCTTGTTTTAGTGTCTCTTTCCTGGCTAAAATTGTAAAATAAATAAATGGTGTCCCCTTTTGCTGGAAATTAACTTGAGTAATGTATTTGAGAGGTATCTGGGGAACATTTGTGATTCCGTCTTAAGGAAAATGATAAAAGCTTTAAGGTTTAACACATCTAGGACTGACTCTTTATACATATAGTATAAAAGGCAACCAGATACGTTGGAAGCAAAACTATGCTACTGTAATACACGACTAATTCTAGATATGCACTATATAGTATTTGTCCGTGTACACTGATGCCAGAAAAAATGGTTGGGCATTATAATAAGAAATGTTTGTACTCCTTTGCACAAATTTTTGGCCATGGTTTTGAGGTCAAATCATATGGATATAACTGCACTATATTTAAAAGCTGCTGCTAAAATAAGGACTAGAAAAAAATGTATGTATAAAGCAGATTAATTTATTGTATAGCAGAATAGTGGCACAGAAAATGAAAATTAGGTACTCACCGTAATTCTTGATCTTCCAGAATATCTTCGCCATTCAGTCACACTTGCGTGTCTAAGCTGGAGGCACTAGGTCCCATTGCAACGTAGGAGGGGACTGACGTCAGTGCCTATGCCACTCATAAGCCAGATGCAATAATGTCATGCTCATGGGTTGGCCAGTAACCAGCACTGGCCCCCTCCCTTCCTCTGTTCTTTTTGCTGGGAGAGAGAGAGAGAGAGATGGCTATAGACTCCTAGCCCAAAAGGATAGGAAAAGGAAATATGCTATAAAATCATAAAAGTAATAAAACCCAGTTACCAGCTTAGAGAAATAAGGGACGGGCCTAAGTGGCACAGGGGTAGTTGGTGCAAGAGCCAGAGCCTGGCCAGTCACCTGGACAGGAAGCTGGAGAGATGGGCAGCAGCCCTGGATAGAGCTCTCGCTGAAACTACAGGCCCAGAGGACTTCAGCCCAGTGCAGGAAGGCAGTGTCAACCAACTCAGTCTTATACTCACCATAGGACTGGAATTAGGAGGCAAGTTCGATCCTACAGAGGAACGAGGGCAAAGCCAGAAAGAAATACACGTGCAAGATGGAAGGCTTGCCACTCCATAGAGTACTGAAGCACTGAAACTAGAACCCAAAAGGTTGTAGGAAAGAAACCTCATCCAGCCCACAGGCTGAGTAAAATAGAAAATAAATCCCGACTGTGTCTGTCTTTCCCTAGGCCAGGAAAAGCAGTCTTTATCTATAAATCACTCTATCTCAATGGCTCAGGGCACTGTACATGCAATAAAAGTGCAAAGCATAATATCAGAAATTTTAATTGTAGTCAAATAAGACTATCAAAATACAAAGTTGATAAGAAATAACTAGCTGGGGAAAGCTTGTTTGAATAAATAGGTCTTCAGAGAGGCTTTGAAAGCCTACACCATTCTGGCCATACAGATGTTCCCAAGAAGTGAATTCCACAGCACTGGAGCTGCCACTTCAAAAGTTCTGTCCCCCAAGAGTTTCAAATGGGGAGGCAAAACAATGAGGAGGCCCGCATTGGTGGAATGGAGGGGTCAGACTGGGTGGTAAGGGACCAGGAGATCTTTCAAGTAGTCCGGTCCCAAACCACATAGGGCCTTTTATGTTAAGCATATCTTGAAGGTGATGCACCACCACAAAGGCAGCCAGTGAAGTGCTTGCATGACTGGCATGATGTGATTACTCCAAGAAGAGTCCACTGCCAGCCAGGCTGCAGTGTTCTGGGCCAGCTGCAGGCGTCTCATCATACCTTCAGATAGCTCTACATAAAGACTACTACAGTACTCCAACCTACATTTTATTTCTTTGTTCTTTCCCCGGCTGTCCCATCTAACCAACCCCCGTCCCATCACCCTGCTCTCCCGGGACTTGCTTTGCACCAGCGTCCTCTGCCACAGGACTTGTGGTGCGTGCCCAGCCACCATTGCAGAGTCTGTGGGAGGTCAGTCTTCATCCTGCATTGGGGGGTCCATTTTTCTGCCTGGTTTTTGCCCCTTACGTCCCCAGGACCTTGGCCATTCACGACAGCACATGCGTGGAGGCACGCATGTGTACCGGCACTGAGTGGAGCCCCAATCTGGCCACCTGGCCTAGTGTCAGCCCGTCCAGTGCCCTGGCACTACCAGCCAGCCGCCACCTGGTGGCAGTCAAGACCCGGAGAGGCATACCTCCCCAGTCCGGGAGAGGAGAGCTGCCTGGCAGCCGCTCTATCAACTCCCAGTCCCCCCCCCCCAGCTGACTACCAGCAGCCCCTGCTCATTCCCGAACATAGGCCGCTGGCATGGTGAGAGGTAAAGCATCCAGTGCCTCAGCACCATTAGGCCGGCCTTACCCAGATGCCGTTTGATCCTGGCGATGTTTTGGAGATGATAGAAGCAAGATCGGACCACTGCCAATGCCTGTTTTTCTAGTGTCAGCCTGCAGTCCAAAATGACCCCAAGATCCTTAACTGCATGAAAACTATGAGAGATTAGCCACCAACTGAAGGAAGAGCCAGACCTCCCACTGCCACTGAGCCTCAGTGGCCTGGCTCAATCACCAAGACCTCTGACTTTCTTGGGTTGAGACAGAGCTAGTTTGAGGCCATCCAGTCATTTATCTCAGCAAGACGTCATCCCAGAACTGAAGCCATGTAATCCACACCAGTAGAGCAGGACATCTACAGTTGAATATTGTCTGCATAACAGTGAAACACAACACTGTACCACCACCTGATGATCTCTCTCAAGGGCAACATGTACACAGAGAACAACACAGGTGAGAATCAAGCCATGAGGAACCCAACTGGATAGTGCAGAGGCCTCAGAGATTACATTACCTAGGGCTACCTGCTGCATTCTTCCAGTTATGTAGGACTCGAACCAGCATAAAACTGTGTTGGTGAACCCCACATAGTTCTTCATGTGATCCAGTAGTACTCCATGGTCAGCTGTGTCAAATGCCAGTGAGAGATCCAAGAGGACCGAGATGGAACAAAGTCCTTGGTCCCTCGCTAGGAGGAG
This sequence comes from Neoceratodus forsteri, assembly GCA_016271365.2. Classification (NCBI taxonomy): domain Eukaryota; kingdom Metazoa; phylum Chordata; order Ceratodontiformes; family Ceratodontidae; genus Neoceratodus; species Neoceratodus forsteri. Next base: position 331,619,336 of record CM057456.1, on the reverse strand, counting down.
AGTATGAGTCACCCTGATGAGTGCAATCTCAGTACTATGACAGGGCTGAAAGCCCAACTGGATAGGTTCATAGATAAAGTCTCCAGGTGGTCCACAAATTGCTCCACCAGCACTGTCTCAATAACCTTGCCCAAAAAGGGAAGGTTAGAGACAGGTCTGTAATTCACCAGAATGTCATGGTCTAAGGAAGGTTTTTTTAGGAGGTTCTAACCACAGCCTTTTTTCAGGGCAGATGGAAAAACACCCTCCCTCAAGGAACCACTGATGGTCTCAGCAAACACCAGATCCAAGGACTCGCCGCAGCCCAAAAGCAGCCATGTTGGTCCTAGCTCCAGCATACAGCTAGTGGGTGCAAACTAGAGACTACCCAGCATATCTCTTTCTCAGAAACTGGCTGAAATGCTGACCTAGTGGCATGGAGGCCTAAAGGGCCATAAGCCTTACCTCCTACCAAACTGGTGACCCGTGTTTGGAAATAAGCACAGGTTGCAGGGGGTTAGCGGGGTGAGCGAGGCTGGGAGAGGATCAAGTGGCCACCTGGCAGCTCTTCTCTCCTGGATTTGGGTTGTTGGCTGACTTGGCTCTTGGCTGTCACCACGTGGAGGCCTGATGGTAGCCTATGGGAGCAGTGAGAAGCAGATATAAGTCAGGGTAGGGGGAGGCAGCCACAGACCTGGGATACATGCACGCCTCCATGTGCATGTGCCATCTGAGTATGCCACGGCTGTGGGAAAGGATGGATGAAAACAGGAGGAAAAAGATGCATGGCAGGGATGTACGATGGCCATTCACCATACCTCCATCAGATACGTCACCATGCAGACCAGTGGCAAATACCGAATTTATGTGAATCAGGGGGACAATGGCCCTCCCTCTCCTGGCCCTGCCACGGGGGAAATCCATAAGAGTACCAAGCCATCATGTATGCCCAGGGGAGATAGTGGACAGTGGGGAGGGAGGGATGGAAGCTGGCAGAAGGGAGCCCAACCCTCTTGTGGCCTGAGGAGGAAAAACAGAATATGGAGAAAAAAAAGAAACTGGCCAAAACTTGTCCTAGGTAGGCAGATCTACATCACCAAAGGAATAACCACTACCGGTCCATGACAGGCCACTCGAAGAGATACCCAATCTAGTAGAGGAAACCTTGTCAGAGAAAAACTGTCCAAACTCCTCTCACTTTTCCTTTTATTATTTTTTTTGTGTGTGTGTGTGTATTTTATTTATGCTCCTCTCTCTGTGCCCCAACCGGCCACTCCTTCAGAGTGCCAGTGCCTTCCCTACCACCGTCTGACCCCCACCACCACTACCAGCCCCAATTGCAGCCTTTTACCTGGAAACCCCGGCATATCCCTTTTACCAGGAGGGTCCGTCTCTTCTGAGGGGGAAGGGCCTGGCAGCCAGCAACACGTTTTCCAGGAGCTGCGGGGCTGGTTCGGGCCGACTCGGGGCTTCTGGCGGCAGGGCCAAGCACTCCTCATCGGGTTGGTTGGAGCACGTGTGTTCACGTTTTCCGTGCCCACCACACATTTCTTGCTTTTATGCAAGCATGGTAACCTGGGGCGGGAATAAGGCATCACGTCCCCAAGTACATCACCAATCCACCCAGATGAACCCCTCGAGGAAGCGCCCAATGGACGCTATGATACCTCTCCTGCCAGCCTCCACTCCTGGGACCTGGCTCGGGCACGAACCCGGGACCCGGCGCCACGGAGCCGGCTCTCACACTTTTCTGCTGAAAAAGCTCTGACTGACCGAAGACAGGAAGGATTTAAGAACCTGTCAACAGTGCAAAAGAGCTGAGCTGTACAATTTTTCTGTGCAGCAATCAACCTTGATAGGAACTCTTTTTCAGATCGATTGCCTGTTGATACTCGCCATAATGCATTCTCAGTGCCAACTTGTCTTCCTTAGACTAGGATCTTCTCCAAGAATGCTCCAACTTCCGTCCCTTAGTCTTTAGCTGACACAGTTCATCACAGTAGCATGGTGAGCTACAACGGGACATCTAGAGACGAACATGGTAGGGTGCAATAGAGTCTAAGGCAGCCATGAGAACCGGCCCTCTCAGAACCCTGTGCACAAGCAAGCAACATACCTGAGACATCCAGTACCACCTAGAGTTTGCAAGACTCCAAATTATTTTTGAATGAACATACGAACATATGAAGAAGCCAACAGAATTAGGCCTTTTGACCCATCTAGTCTGCTCATTGTGCAGGATTCACAGCTCAGGCTGTTGTCCCTGCTTCCCCCTACTCTACCTTTCCATCCCTTTCCTCCTCCCCTCCCCTGACCTTTATCTTCGCCCTATATCTAGCCCAGCCTCTCTTGATGCTGCCCACCATCCTCAATGAGATCACCTCTTCTGGCAGAACATTCCATTTAGTCACAACCCTCTCTCTCTCTCTCTCTCTCTCTCTCTGGACAGCACTGGATGATCCCCACAGAGGGGTTAACTACACAGGGGACCCCACAAAGGAACGACAGTGCATGATGATCCGACTAGAAGACCAGATCAGCCTTGACCGTACTTATCTCAAGTCCCAATGAGAAGATGAGGTCCAAAGTGTGGCCATGTTGCTGAGTTCCAGAGGAAACAGCCAGTGTTAGTACCATTGATGACATCAACTGGAGCAGTTTCTGTCCAAAATGCAGGGATTCATTGTCGACTCAGGCATTGAAATCCCACAGCACCAACAGTCAGAGGGCGTCCGACACCAGTTCAGCCACGATGTCCGCAAACTCCTGCAAGAAATCACTCCCACATCTCGGGCGTCATTATATGAAAATGATCCTGCCACTAACACCCAGAGTACATCTATCTGCCACATATTCAAAGGACTTGTATGTTCCCATGAGGAGTAAGTACAGTGAGTCACAAGGTGGATTTAAAACAAATGGCCTCTGCGATCCCTCCTCGGGTAATGCATCACAGAAAAAAACAGGCAGGACAGATGCCTCCAAAACAGATCTGAAGTCATTGCCCAACCAGGTCTCTGTGATACAAACAAGGTCAGTTGAGGAATCCGTAATGAAACCCTCCATCACCACTGTCTTATTCTTCAGTGACCTTGTGCTACAAAGAACAGCCCAAAGGAGAGAAATAGTGTAGGCTGGACAGACTGCTACCTTCCTGGTGACATTGGACGGGACACTGGGAAGGGGAATCAGGCAAGGCGGGCCCCAGTCCTGATTGATTCCAAGTCCTCCTTGGGCATCTCCTGCTTCTCACCACCCTGATCCTGCCCCCCGATCTTCACTGCAGTTTTGCCTCTCCTTCAGAGAATCCTCAGTCCCCTACAGCAGCTGAGAACCACTGTAGGGAGGACTAATGTGGTTCCCCCAAAAGGACAGAGCAGCAGCAGGTGGTCACCAGTGTAGATGTGCCAAACCTTATTCACGCTTCTACTACACTAAAGCCACAAGATAACCACTCCAACCACCCTAAAACCACAGACAACCCCCGGTTCATTCAATAAATACAAATTGTGCTCCCTAATCATTCAAACTCTTGATACATAGTTTAGCAAAATTACAAAGCAAAACAGTGGCCACTAGAGTGTATTTCAAAATGTACCTTATTGTTTGTTTGTTTGTTTGTTTATTGTTCTAGGAATTAATACCTTTGAGCCAAGGCTCTTTTACAAAGGTTCCACGTCATAAAAGTACAAAAACATGGTAGACAGTATTACAAACAGTCGGTAATCAGTTTAACAAGGCCACACTAAAACAGTAACATTTATGTACGGAAAAGAAAATGGAACTCAGAGGCAGTTTCTAGGGCAAGGAATAAGGTTGGAGGGATGGGGAAGAGAGAGGGAGAAATAAGAAGTTTAGAGGCAGACAGGACCAGGTTAGTGGTACTCAGATTGTCTTTGTCAATAGAGGAGTCATGGTGGTTGATTGAAACATCTGTAAGTGCAATCAGAGGGATGAGTCTTTAGTCAAAGCAGTCACAGGAGCTGGAGGCTGTGAGGTGAGTGTATAGCATGGATTTGAAAGCTCCCAATGACGTGGAGGATAGGGAGGGTAGATTAAGGGCACTGTACCAGGTAGGGGCATGGTAGGCAAAAAATCTTTGTCCCTGAGCAGTCCGGCATCTAGGGACAAGGAAAGGTTGGTGTTCAGATCTTCTGGTGGTACGAGTGCCATTGTTCAGGCAGAGTAGGTCCCGGATACATGGAGGAGTGAGTCCCAAGATTGATTTTTTTGCCATCACGCAGGTGAGATACATGAGGCGATTTGAGAGATGTAACCAACTGGTTTCCGTGTAGAGATCACAAGTGTGAGTCCGTCTCTGTGCTCCTGTGAGGAGTTGACAGGCTTTGCTTAGGGCTGTTGAGATGTGCCTTAGTGCGGTGGTAGTAGCTGAGCCATAGACAATTAGACCATAGTCTATGATTGAGATGATGGAGCTTTGTACAGCAATCTTCCAGGCAGCTTGGTTGAAGAATTGACGGTTCCGGTACAGAATTCTAATGCGTTGGTTCACTGTTTTTGCAGTGTTATCGATATGGGCCGCAAAGGTAAGACATTCGTCAAAAGTGATACCAAGGTATTTGAAGGTGTTCACTTGTTCTAGTGTATTTCCAAGGGAGGTTTTTATAGTGAGTGGAGTATGCCTATTTCTGTTTTGATGACTGGCAAAAAGCATGAGTTTTGTTTTTTTTGATTTAGGACCAGTTTGTGATCAAGGAACCACTTTTTAGCACAGGAGAAAGCAAGCTGCAAGCTCTGTCATAGTGGATTGGGATCCTTATGGGAGGAGAGAATTACAGCGTCATCAGCATATAGTATTAATTTTTCAGGGCAGGATTTGGGAAGCGAGTTTAGAAAGAAGCTGAAGAGGAGAGGACCTAAGATTGAACCCTGGGGGACACCAGAGAGGACCAGTTTAGAGTCTGAGAGAACCTCAGAGATTTTTACTGTTTGAGAACGTTGTGCCAGGTAACTTTTTACCCAGGCTCCGGGTCCCTCTGGTAGCCCAATATTGAGCAGAAGAGAGATTAGTATGCCATGGTGAACAGTGTCAAAGGCCTTTGTGAGGTCTATGAAAACGGCTCCGGTTAAATAACCCTCATCCAAGGCCTTGTGAGCTTCACAAGAGAATTCTAGTAGGGCCGTCGACGTACTGTGTCCTTTCCTAAATCCGTGTTGTTGCATGCAGAGTAGATCGTACTTTTGCAGGTAGTCTGATAGTTGATCCGCCACGATCCGTTCAAGAGCTTTGGAGAGGGGTGAAAGTATAGATATGGGCTGATAGTTCCCTGGAGTGGATTTGTCACCCCCTTTGTGCAATGGTGTGACTATTGCAGCCTTCTATGTGTTGGGGAATTGACTTTGGCAAAGGGAGAGGTTGAGAATTTTGGTGAGGGGGTGGATCACTTCTTCCAAGGTGAAAAACAGAAGTTTTAGATCAATGGTGTCACTGCTTTTTCTAGATTTAGAGCAGGCCTTTTTTATGTATCTGTAGGCTTCATATGTCTTTACTATTTTAAAGTGAAATAGCAGTTGGTCTGGTGGGGTGGTTTGGGATACGAGTTTTGGAACTGACAAGTCCAGGAAAAAGTCTGGTGGGAGGACACCACTGAGGTCTGTGAAGGTTTTATTTAGGGCATCAGCCATAGTCTTTGGGTCAAGGGTGGTGGAGCCATCAATGTTCATTGCCGTGGGAGAGGATTTGGACTGTTTGCCTGTAATATTACGGATATTGTCCCAGAAGGATCTCCCGTCACCCGAGGTGGTTTCTAGAGCATTCTTGAAGTAGGAGCTCTTCATTAGCCTAATTTGCGAGGTGCATAGGTTGCGTGCCCGTTTATAGTTTAGTGTGTCTGTTAAGGAGCCTGTGGCCCTGGCTATAGCCCAAAGATGGTCACGTGCTTTGAGCTGAGCCAGTAGTTTTGCTGTTAGCCAGGGATTTGAGAGAGCTTTGATTTTTTTTTTTAATGGTGCGTAAGTGTCACAGGCAGTGTTGAAAGTTGTAATGAAGAATTCTAGGGCAGCGTCAACATCCAGCGTATTGTAGATTGGGGACCAGTCTTGTTGTAGGAGGCAGGTCTTTAGTTTAGCGAGGTTTCCGTGTGGTAGCATTTGACTTAGGATGGTTTTGGGAGGCGGTTTGTGGAATTTGTTTGTCCAGGTACAGATCACAGGGGAGTGGTCATTGAGGGAGTCGGAGAGAACAGTGGTGTTTTTTATCCGGTCCGGGTGAGTAGTAAGTATCCAGTCAAAGAGAGTGCTGGTTCCAGTCTTGTAGTTTTTTCTAGTAGGGGAGTTGACCATCTTTGTTAGGTTGGTTGCTAGAATAGCATCCTTGCTGGGTCCGATATCAGAGGCGAGCCAATTGATATTGAAATCACCAAGAAAGAGGAGTTCAGAGTCAGAAGGTTGTAATCTTGCAAATTCAAGGATCGTCTGGAGCCTGGCTCAAGGGTCTTTAGGGGGGATATAGACTGCAGCCACGGTAAGCACTTTGTTTTGGGCACCAAGGAGTAGCTTGACAGGGAGAAGTTGCACTAGGGTGTTTTCTGGGGAGAAACTGGCAGGGTGGCACGAGAGGTAGTCCTTTATATAGATAACACAACCCCCCCCCCTTTCTTTTTGATCGGTCAAGTCTGAAAAGGTTGTAGCCTTGAAGCGAGATTGCATGATCTGGAGTGCTAGGTGTTAGCCAGGTCTCAACAATAGCTAATATGTCAGGATTATGTTGTCCAATAAAGGCTTGAAGAGATGCCAGCTTAGGAAGGAGGCTGCAGATATTTAGGGTAGCAATGGATAGCCTCTTTTCAGTTTTGCAGGCTTTGTTATCCTGTTTGAGACAGGGCCAGGGTTTGGGTGGATCACCAGACATGAGTAGGAGGAGAGCAGGAGTTTGAGGATATCTCCAAGCTCATACCATGACACGCTTTTTCCTCTGCTTGTTGAAGGTTTGGACACAGTGCAGTCGCCTAGGGTCCCAACAGAGGAGGGTGGCTAACGACAGGTGTTCAAATATGCTCTTTCCAGCCAGTGTGGCCTTTTGCACCCAGTCCTTAGTAAGGGGGTGCCTCAGATAGAGATAAAGAGTATTTGCCATGGTTCCATAATGAAGGTAGGATGTCAAGATGCTTACAGTGGGAGGGTGCTTGTAGTGAAGCTGCACTTGAGTGAGGTCTTGTAGTGAAGCTGCACTCCTCCTTGGGGGGGGAGGGGGGAGGTCTTGAGGTTGCCACATAAGATAGGCTAAGAACAGGTTATTGCAGCCAGGGCATGAATCTGAGAAATATCCCCACTGGGGGAAAGAGCATAAATGGGGATAAAAACACTTTGTTTTTTGGTTTTTTGTTTGCTTGTTTGTTTTTATTGACAGGACTCCAGGAAGGGGACGGGGTCCCACTTCCCCCAACTTTTTCCAAATTCCCTAAGGATGAAAGAAAAACTGACCTCCAGGAGAGGAACAGCTCTGGAGGAGTGACAAGAACTGCAGAGCACTATCAAAAAACAGGAGGCCAACCCGCCAGCACAGCAGTAGTGCTGCCGTTTGAGGTGCTGATGACCCGTGTTTGGGAATGAGCACAGGACAGCAGAGGGTCAGCCGGCGGGGGGGGGTAGGATGAGCATCCCATGGACAGCTCTCCTCCTCCTCCTCCTCCTCTGGGGGGGTGGAGTTGTGGCTTTACAGCATGCAGCGACACCCAGTGGAGACTGGGTGGACAACAGTTGGGACTCCCATGCAGTGGGTGGAAAGCGATGGTGGATATCTGTGGGTCGGGTGCAGGAACTCGCATGACCTGCACTGATGTCATTGCACATCCGCGCCACCTGTGGAAAACCTAGGGAGAAAACCCTTGGGCAGGCCACTCCATGAAGCCTCAAAAAACAAAAGCTGCCGGGTGCTCAGAGTACAATCTGACACCTCAAAATAAAGAACCAAATGAACATATAGACAGGTGCGCAAAAAGAGGATAGTGTTCAAGTTTAACTACTCAGTGCTTTAATGTACAAGCAGATCAGAGCATACAGATCGCCCCAGCGCTTCGAACCCCTGCAGGTTCTTTGTCAGGGGGAGCACTTGTCTGTATGTTCATTTCGCTCCATGAAACCCTTGGGCTTCCACCCAAATAATGCCCCAGGCATAAGCCTCGGCTGGGGCCTCAGGTATATCTCAGTCTCTCCCCTCGGGAGCCCCACTGCAGGGGGCAAGCTGTGGGCTTCTCAAAATGGGCTACCTGGGGGATGTTGGGTGGTAGGGTCCAGGCACTGATGAGGGGGTATATCCCCAGCCTGTAGCCTGAGTGATAAAGAGAATAAAAAAAAATGTAATATATATATATACATACATACATACATACACACACATTGAGCTGCCCAGAGGCCCTGGCTCTTGTCTGAGTGAGGGGATGGTGGGCGGGTGTGTGACTGAATGGTGAAGATATACTGGAAGATCAAGAATTATGGTGAGAATGTAATTTTCATATCTTCCAGGAAGCAGTCTTCACTAGTCAGTCCCACGTATGGGTCGGAGTACCAAGCTTCCCCTCAAAGTAGGGGAGGAGTTGGCTAGCGCTGAGGGAAAAAAATTATCCCTCAGCCCTCTGGTAGGGGATAACCACTAGAGGGCAGGGACTCCTCACAGGTACAGCAGGACCCAGGATTGGTCAGGGGCAGCTGGAGTCTCCCGTGGCCTGGAAACAGGAGGGCATTCCAACGACTCACGCCTGACCCTATGGGACAAAACATGAGCCCCCCAGAAATGCAAGTTGAGCACCCAATGCCGGGCCAGGGGTGCCAACTGGGAGAGGCAAAGTCATGCCTTCCCCCAAATGCAGACTGCTGTTCCCACCAGCCTGCAAGCTACCTCACTGGCATTGTAAGACACCCTCGCTTGGTGCCTCGCCAACTCCAGGCCCTGGGTGGAAAGGCAGATGTCCTGCCTGGTTGCCTTGCAATCCAGCATGGAGGCTAAGAGCTGGCTTAACATCACCCACAGGTACTCGCCATAAGTTGCCTGGTGTGCCTGATGTACAGACATGCACATCACTGTGCATGCCACCACAAAAACTGTCCTGCTGCAAGCATCAGTCGACACAGAATTGGTGTCAGGGGCGGTCATGCTCTGGGCACCTAGGCAGGGTTTTCAGCATCAGAATTGCTGAGGTGGGGTGCAGGACAACACCTGGAGGCTCTGCAGGAGTGCAGCATCTGCACTGGACATCCCTAGGGGCTGGTTAGGGGGTAAAGGGATGGAGCTGGACATTCCTGGATGCCTCCATAAAGGGCTGGTGCCATGGAGGGATGACAGAATAATCATCATCGCTGAAATCCCCAAGGAATGACAGAACCAGGGTAGCAGTATCGCAGCCTACAAATGGATGGATATTTAGCTCCTACATCACCTCCATCAGGAACTGCTGGTACTGCATCAAAGGAGGAAGTAGGAGAGAAGGAACTGGATCTAGGCAACAGTGGTGCAGGGCCCTCCAAGCCTGAAAAGAGCCTGGTCTGCCTTGAGGTGGTACAGATGGCACACATCAGCCATCAACCTGAATTGATACTAGAGCATGGACCCCAGGGGACCTGAAATACCTTGGAGTATAGGGGAGGGGGTAGAGGAGGGGGAGGAGGAGGAGGGTCATGGATGACTAGGCCAGGTCCTCTGCCGGGGCTGTGAGAATGCTCAAGAGACCTCGACCATGGGGGAACGACATGGCAAACACGTCCAGCTATGACTGACCAACATCAGTGGACTGGTCCAGACAGTGCACAGGGGAGAGGGGGATCACCAGATGGGGAGAGCTGAGCCATACAGGTCCCATGCGGTGGCCCCGGTCCCCATTAGTGACATGGCTGGCTGGTTCCAGAGAGAAGCCAGGCACTGGGCTAGTGCTGGGGCTCCCACCTCAGCTATCACCAGCACCGGACAAGGGGCAGCTGCAGGCCCAGCACCACATCTCAATCCCTCAGCAGGGCTGACACTCCCCGAGCCAAGCCCAACATTTACGCCGGGAGCACCCCTGGAGTCATCCCTGGACCTGGCACCACCAACGGAACCAGATCCAACACCACAGATGGTTCAGGGACCAGACAGCACCGGGAATGGCACCGGAACCCGAACCAGTGCCACAAGTGGGGCCAGAAGGGGACCCAGTGCCATACCCAGAGCCAGTCCTGGGGCAAACACAGGGAACAATCTAGGCTCTGAGAGTGACTTGGAACCAGGTCCAGGAAGGCCTTCATCCTCACCGGCTCAGCCCCCAGGTCTGTGGTCAGAGTTGTTATCCTCCCCCAGGCCACCAGGGCACTTGGATGAAGAGATTACAGCGACCTCGGGGACCGAGACAGGGTTGGCTCTGGAACCCTTCGCTCTTCAGGCACCGTGAGCAGTGCCAGAAGGCGGTCTGATCTTACGGCCTGCTCACCCCGCTCACCAGTACAAACCTTAGTACCAGGAGCCAGGGTGGCACCAGGCCGCAACATCAGGGTGCCTACCAGTATAGACTGAGTATATAGCTGAGGCTTTACCACCGGGGTATACACTACTCCAAAGGGCCAACGGACTGGGGGGTGCTCAGCCGGCTCAGCCAGTCCACCTGACACCCCTAGGGCCTCCAGCATCTCGGCAAGGCATGTGAAAAGAGTGCTCTGGACTTCCACAGTACCAGAGGCACTGGGAAGGTTTCGGGAGACAAGCCCAAGGACCTTACCTTGGCATCTCTGGTGTGATGTCTGCCTCCAACCCACTTCAATGCCCACTTTTCAAGGGTGCAGAAGTTCATAGATAAGCAGGCATCACATCTATCCATGTCATGGTCAGCATCAAGACAGGCCCAGCAGTCATCATGTTGGTCCTGGATGAGAATGTGACCCCCACAGGAGCACTGACACATGGTGAGCTGCTGTTGTTCTTCCTCTTCTTGACCGTCTTATGCTTCTCAGGACCTGACATGATGACTCAGAAAAAAACAACAAAAAATCAGTCAGAAAACAGTTCACCGAACTAGAGTGCTAAAATAAAGAATGGAACCAGAAAACATGGTGCTGAGGAAGAAACAGCATTGAACTAAGGCGTCGACGAACTGAGGAAGTTGTGATGCAGCTTCTGAGGCTGCCACTGTGTACACTCGATGGCAGGAAAAATAGAGCTGAGGAAGGGAGGGGTGCTAGTGTTGGTTATGCACCAGCCCATGAGCACAATATCACTACATCTGCCTCATGAGTGGCACAGCACAAACATCAGTTCCCTCCTAGGTTGCAAAGACTGTGCTCTCACTGGATCCTAGTGCCTCCAGCTTAGACCCATAAGTGGGACTCATACAAACAGAGGAGAGAAAGAAGTAAGTGCCTTAGCTGTAGCTGAGACTTGAAACCAGGCTGCCTGGAATACCGTTACGATTGCACTACCAGCTGTGCCACCAAGGCAACTGGAATCTGGGTTGTCCTGAAGGGTACTGGGTCAGTACAGCGCTGCTGAAACAGCACAGGAATAACCACATGGCGCGGAAACATTTAGAGCGACGGGTATAATAGTGGTAGGGAACTACCGCTACCCCTGTCGCCAACCATGGACCGGAGGAAGGGCCGAAGATGCCTCAGATGCTGTGCCTGGTCGAGCCACTCCCATGGAGTGGCTAAGGTATAGGCACCTGAAGCAGTGTGGACTTGGGGATCAGGGTTTGATTCCCCATCCCCGATTATTATTATTTTTTTATGCTGCCAGGGACTGAGTTCCCCCCTCCCAAGTTTCTCCTTATCCCCTCGGTCCACACCCCCTCAGAGTTAGTTATTTTAGTTTGCAATATTTTTGTTTTGGTCAGTGTTTTCACCAACTCTGTTTTTTGCACACACTATTTTGACTGCAGCATTGTTTGCCACGTTGTTTTTCCCACGACATTATGACTCCATGCCCTCCCGAGGAGTCTTACTCTTTCTTCAATGCACAAATTGGTGCTGCACAGTTCCATAAGGGGGACTGAATAGTGAAGATTGATTCTTGGAAGACTGAGCATTGTAACAGCATTTGAGATTTATGGGTATGTATTTATTTTCTTGTATTGCTGTTATTTGCTTAGATTTATCCAGTTGTAATGTCTTTTAACAAAGATGATGAAATAAACTTGAACTGAACTAAACAACATCAGTTTACTAGTTATAGTGCAGTGGGTAGGGACAATGGACAGACTAGATAGGCCGGCAGTTCTTATCTGCTGTCAAATTCTGTGTTTCTATGTCGGCTTTTAAATCCGCTGTTTATATGAAGATTTAAGTGTTTCACTTTTATTTCAACTGCTGGCTTCAGTGCTGCACATGGTGATGTCAACAGCATTGTGAAAGCTGCTCTCTGATGGGTTTGGTATTCATTATGCTCTACCTAAAGGGGCAAGATAGCATCTGTGACATGCAACTCACAAGATAGTATCATATCTTTTGAGTGGGGTCTAGCCCTCCTTTCCCGGGCAACAAAAATTAAATAAATAAATACATTTTATATAGGATAGTGTATGGTAGCCCATACTCAACAACGCTATTCTTACACTAAGTGGTTACTATGATGCCAAGGACCTTGACAGCGAAGCTTGAGAGGTCCCTTTGATGTCATAGTAACCACGAGATGTGAGAAGAGCAATGTTGTGTATTTGAGCTATCATACACTATTCTATATATAGTGTATGGTTCCCCAAAAAACAAAATCGCTTACTTTTTTTTTCAAGCATCAGCCTCTGCCATCTGCGACCAGCACTTCTCGGCCATCCGCCCACTTGCCAGCTTGCACATGTGATGCTTAAACCACTTCTAGCCCTATCAACAGAATTGATGGGGTCATTTACATTGTGATGTTCATACTAACGCAGAACAAAAAGTCATTCTGCGTTAGTATGACCGTCACTACTGCAGCAGAACGACTTTTTGCAGTGTATGGATCTCCATACGCAATCACGTTCGCCCATACACTATATATATATCACTTCTTATAAAATGGGTCGGGAGCTTTGTGTGTACTGATTGGCTGAGAGATACCTTTGACCACGTGCTTCCTCGATATATTGTTGCAACCAGCACCTCTTCAGCCATCAGAACTCACCTGTAATGCATGGTATATCAACATTATACTACAGTACACTGTACTGTACTGAATTGTACATATCATGTTATCTTTGTTTAGTGGTCGTACAGCATGAATTTTTTTTTTTTTTTCAGATGGATAACAAGGGTAACCATGTGTAGACCATGATACTGAGTGGGTGGCAGCAATGATCTTCCAGTTCCTGACTACAGTACTTTTTTGTTATATTTCTATTATATTTTGCTATATATTTGTGATATATTTTGTTCAGACTGCTTATTTTGTACTTTTGTATATTTATACATATATTTTCTCATAACTTAGAATTATGTTTCATTATAGCATGGGCTGTGATCTCTATCTGTTCATTACTTTATAGTATACTCTAAGCTGCTCAACACTTGCACATGCAATGCTTCCTGTTGCTCAGATACTGTATGAATGTATTCAAGGCTGCTGTGAAAATCTTGATGTGAAAATCTCATCAGTCATTTTGTGAGCCATGTTATTCAGTTGCTCCGGCACCATATGTTCACAACTGCCGAAATTGCGCTATGAAAATCTCGTCAGCCGTTTTGTGAGTTGTGATCATCGGACATCCGTTTTGCAACTCAACAACTAACAGTTGCTCCACTGCCATCTGTTCAAGGTTGCTATACGTTTATTTTGTACTGTCCATTTATAATCAGTTATGAATACAGCAGTAACAGTGCATGGCTTTTTAAGGACTTTTTACTGCAAAAAAAAAAAATAATCAAGGGCTAACCTGGCCTTCCCCCTCCAAAAAAAGTCACTTCTCTCCCCTGAAAAAAATGAATTAAGGGCCAGCCTGGCTCCCCTTCCCCCAAAGTCACTTCCCTCTCCTGAAACAAAACGACCAAGGGCCGACCTTGCCCGCTCCACCTAAAAAATCGCTACTGTTCCCTGAAAAATATATAATTAAGGGCCAACCCAGCCCACTCCCTCAAAAAGGCCCTTCCCTCCACCCCAAAAAAGAATTAAGGGTCAACCCAGCCCACCATCCCAAATGTCAATTCCCTTCCCTGAAAAACAATTATGGGCCAACATGGCCTGCCCCCCAAAAAAACAAAGTAATTTACCTCCTTAAAAAACAGTAAGTAAGGGCCACCTTGGCCCACCTCCCTAAAAAAGTCACTTTCCTCCCCTGGAAAAACAATAATTAAAGGCCATCCTGTCCTGACCTCTAAAAAGTCCCTTCCCTACCCAAAAACAAAAGAAAATTGGGCTAAACTGGCACAACCAAAAGTCACTTCCTTCTGCCCCCCCCCAAAAAAAAAACAGTGATTAAAGGTCAGTCTGGTCCGCCTTAAGGGTGAGCGAGAAGCCGAATGGGCATTTGATAAACCACCGAACTTTGGTGGTTTTTGGCTGGCTGAAGCTGGTCTGAAGATTGTCGTCTTCACTTTGGCGGGCATGACACAGCTACAGTTCAAGAGAGCATACACTGAGCATGTGCAACTTTCTGGCAGCCACCTGACATTCAGTGACTAATCTGTGCCATTGCAGCTTTGGTGTCCGGGAGAAAGCAAAGGACATTGCTGTGTGTGCTCTCACTTTGTGCCTTTTTTTTTTTTCCCAGAAAAAGAAAAGGTATTTCTAGTCTTGAAAGCGAGTCTTGAAGAAGAGCATTTGCAGAAGCTGTGCCAGTTGGTTGGGTTCCACAGATTTTGTCAGGCAGGGAAAGGGAAGGAAAAGAGCATTGTGAAGGCAAGCAGTGGGAAGGGGAGCGGGGCCTTGGCCTGCCCTGCAGTGCTATTGTGCTGTTTCCTGTACTCAGAGTTTCCAAACCAAAGTTCTTGCAGTTTTCATCACTGGATGCCTAAGCCCCAAATCTAGTCAATAATTTATTCAAGTTGTAGTTTTGGTGATTGTGGGTGGCTGGGTCAGGGTGCCACCAGCTTGTCTAATTCCGCCCCCCCCCCCAAAAAAAAATCTTGTGAAAGACTTTATCCAATTGCAGTGTAGTTTTCATGACAGGCAGTGGGTGCCTGCCTGCCTGGCCTGTCTGAGGGAGCCAGAGCCACTCCCCCCCCCCACACACCAAATTTTGTGAAGCACTTTATCCAGTTGCAGCGTTGTAACTGGTTTTTGTGACAGGCAGTGAGTGCCTGGCCTGCCTGAGGGAGCCAGAGCCCCCCTTCCCCAAATCTTGTGAAACAGTTTATCCAATTGCAGCGTAGTTTGTGTGACAGGCAGTAGGCCTACCTGAAGGAGCCAGAGCCCTGCCCTCACCCCTCCCCAATATTTTATGAAACATTTAATCCAACTGTAGCATAGTTTTTGTGAGACAGTAGGTGCCTGACCTGCCTGAGGGAACCAGGGAACCGAGGCTGGAGCTCCCCCCCCCCCCAAATCTCGTAAAATACTTTATCCAATTGCAGTGTAGTTTTCATGACAAGCAGTTCCTGCAAGCCCCCTTTTTTGTGTAAAGACTTTCTCTGATTGCAGCAAGCTGCCAAAAACTGTCATAAAGATGAAGCAAGGATGTCCTGAAAGGGAAGCAGGGAGGACTGGGAGAGGAAGAGGAGCAGCAGGAAAAGGTTCCACTATGGTACCCATCCCCACGGCAAGTAGCAGTTCTGCAAGTATCAGTTGTAGTCGTGTGTGGCTTATGGTGGGGTGATGTATTTGGTAAGGATGTTAGAGGGAGACGGACAGAGACAGGGAGTGGTGTTGGTGCTGCTGGTGGTGGGCCTGTGACTGAGAGGCGTACTAGGGTGGGTTGTATAATAGTGCATCCAAAGAAACTTTCGGAATTTGTTAGTCCACAGAAGTCAGCTGGTTGTATGCCGGGGCGTCAGTAACCTGGGGCCAGAGATGCCAGTGCACCAGGTATCTTGCAAAGCTTAGATGCATGCAAGGCCTTCAACAAGGTCTCCTGGAGATTCCTATGGAGGGTCTTAGCTTTATTTGGCTTCCCGAGGGATTTTATTAAGTGGGTGTCTCTGGTATATGCCTCTCCAAAAGCCTTTATAAGGGTGAATGGAAATATTACATCTTGCATACCGTTGGAGAGGGGGACACGTCAGGGATGCCCCTTGTCCCCCCTGCTCTTCACATTATATATTGAACCGTTGGCAGTTGCTATACGGGGTTCTCAGGAGATACATGGGATACAGGTGGGGGGAAGGGAATGGAAGTTATCCTTTTACGCGGATGATATCCTTTTATCCCTTGGGAACCCTGAAAATTCCCTCCCAGCTCTATGGGATCTGTTGGAGAAATTTTATCAGATATTGGGGTATAAAATAAATTCTATGAAGACGGGAGTATTAACAGTTAATTTTATTCCATCCCCAGAACTGAAAAGAAGGCTATCATTAAAATGGCGTAGCACCAAAATAAAATATTTGGGGATATTTCTTCCCCAAAACATTGAAAATATTAATTTAGTTAATTATGAACCCCTTACCCTTAGAATTGAAGCAGACCTACATGAATGGTCTCAACTTCGCCTCCCTTTTTATTCTAGAGAGCAGAGTTAGTGAAAATTAATATTTTACCGCGGCTGCTTTATTTGTTCCAGACCATCCCAATCTTCTCACCCTCTATGTACTTTAATTCTTGGAACCGTACATTGGCCAGATTCATTTTGGGGGGGGGAGGCCCAGAATTAGATGGACTATCCTATAGCTCCCTAAAGATAGGGGAGGGCTATGCCTACTGGATCCTCAGGGATATGCTCAGGCCACAGCACTGACCAGAATCTTACATTGGAATAATCCAAATTGTACTATACCGTGGAAAACACTTGAATTATCTATTAACCACATACAAGGCATACTTAAAGTAAGTTACTCACTAGACTCTCAGACATCGAGAAGAAGCAATCTGTACATGGGAGCCAAATCCAGTTTATTATTCTGGGATAGGCTTAGAGCTTCTCCCAACTTGTCACAGGTCAGCTATTATTTAAGAACTATAGAGACAAAGTTATCTAATCATTCACCGCAACTGATGCAAACTATAAATAAATGGCATAACATAGGTCTATCCTTCATTTTTCAATTGGTAGATGCTCAAGGAATTGTCCCCTTTTCTGCTTTGCAAGAAAAATATGCTCTTCAACGAGGGGACTATGCTCTTTATACACAGATTCGAGAAATATTATCGCAACAATCCCCTGAAAGACAGATCCTCCCTAATCCTCCTCCTTTACTATTGAATATCTTTATAACTACTATTAGAGGTCAGATCCGGCCTCATATCATAACCTTGATATATAAGGGTCTGCAGGAGGTATCAGGAGAGTCTACAGTGGGGATCCTTGGGGCATGAAATAAAGAATTGGAAATTCCAGTCTCTGAGGAAGACTGGCTAAAATGTATCAGACTATCAATGGGAGTCTCTGGATCCCCGTACTGGAGGGAGTTCGCCTGGAAGGTGAGAAATTGATTCTTTATCACTCCAGCTAGACTTGCGAAATGTCTTGCTCCGTCCCAGGGAAGATGCTGGAGGGGTTGTGGGGAGCCTGTGGCTGATCATGTTTCTATAATGTGGTCATGCAGGCAATTAAAACATTATCGGAGAGAGGTGGGGAAAGCACTGGTGGAACTGGTGGGAGAAGAAGCAGTATTAACACCTGAACTGGTGATTCTTTCTGTCCCTCCAGAAGGGTTACGTATTCCGAAGGGCTCCCTTCTTGTTACTTATTTACTGGCTGCCAAAAAGGTAATCACTTGCCTTTGGGGTAGAAAATCCCTCCCATCAATTCAGTAACGGCATGGGGTTATAGGTGAACTTTATGCCATGGAGAGATTAATTGCCAGGGGAGGGAACGGAGATGGGCCCTTTGAATTAAAGTGGCGTAAATGGGTTATATATATATCTCTCAGCAAGACCCCGAATTTGTACCTTAATGGCTCCTCCAAATATACGAACTGATTGGGGAGAGTTAGGAAAAAGCAGACTTACTGCTATTATTGTGACTGGTTGCCTGTATATTTACTGTGAGATAAACTTTGTTCCTTTATTTTTACACTTAAATATGCCTAGGAACTGTGATACTAACTGTTTATTGCTAAGACAGAGCATTAGTCTTAACAAGGATATAATACTGAGCCTGTTTTTTAGATGTAATCTGGATATCACAATGAAATGTGATTCAACTGCTGTATGTCTCACATCCATTGTATTTGAATTTTATATTGAAAATAATAAAAATAAGAGTTAAAAAAAAAAATAAGTAATATATCAAAAGGGAATATTGCCCTGAACAGTTTGATACCTCTTACCTGAGGTCAGCAGCTGGCGATCCGAAGCTGTGGGTTGGACAAATAAGGCAGCACCAGGTGGAGAAGGAGCCCGTTCAAAAGATACTAAAGCTGGGCCAAGCAAGGAATCGAGCACGGGGGTGGCAGAGGAGGTTAATCAACCTTCTAATGCCGCGCGCCTTAAGGTGATCCAGAAATTGGATGGTAAGATGGAGGAATTTACAGCACAGTTCAAAACTATAGGCACTAAAGTCGGTAAATTGGAAGAGGACACTAAAGTAGCCAAGAAGTCAACATCCGCAGCGATGGCGGCCACTTCGGGACTAGTGAAGGAAAACTGGGTGCTGAGGAGGTACCTCGAGAACTTAGAAAATCTATCTAGAGCCACAAATATCAGGATCCTGGGAATTCCAGAGGGTGCCGAAGGGGACAACTACTCTGGTTTCTTGTTGAACTTATTTAAAGATATTTTACAAACATCAGAGGAGTATTCAATAATCAAGGCCTGCTGGATTACACCTCGTAGCTCAAGACAATGCATGGCTACAGGTCAGCTACCACCTTGGACCCTCCCGGTGGTATTGGGGTCCATTGGAGACAGAGATTCAGTTATAGCCCAGGCTAAGAGAAGTGGATCGATGGAATGGGGAGGAAACAAAATTCACATTTTCCCCAATCTGTGTTATGCCACAAGGCAACAACAAAAAGGTTTTGACGCTGTGCGGGCCTGACTGCAACAGCTGGGGATTCAACATGTCCTATCGATGCCTGCAAGTTTGCAGATATTTTATGGGGGAAAAGCTTTTCAATTTGCAGAACCCATAGAAGCCGGCAAGTTTACCGACCAAGCTGAAAAAGAATTTCAAGTAAAGAACACCGATGCTGAATGTGAAAATGAGGACAGTGAGTGAGTAAATGGCACTGGGACTAACAGGACTTATTTCTTTTTTGCCAACAGCTGTAATGGTCTGTAGAGAGACATGATAAATGTTGTGATCTTTAACTATTTACACCGTGTAGATGATTTTGTTGTTGAGTAAGTCAGGTAGGGAACCAGTTCATACCAGACTTTAATTGTTACGTGAAGGTACAACATATTGCGATCTGTTAACAGACCATACTGAATAATATAACCTGAACTCAGTTAAATTAAAAATTAATGTTTTGTTCTGTTTGTAAGGTTAAGTTAAACTGTATACTGACTAGAGCGAGCATAAGGAGTAAAAAGCTGGTAAATCATTAACGTTTTCACCTCTATCTCAATGATAGGGAACCTGATGTTAAGTTCTTTTAAAAAAAGATGTGTTGGTTAATCTCCGCTCATGGCAGTGTAAGGCCAGTTTCAATAATTGATCTAGAAATGTACAATTATAATTTAGCTAACCTCCTATTGTCGTAGCATTTTATAGGGGTTTCTCTAATTTGTTTCTGTAAAACTGAAGTATTGTATTCATGTAATGTGATTAGATCAACATGTACACCTGCCTATATGATAATTACTCTGTATATTGTATGCAATAAAACCAATAAACATGAAGTGCAAAAAAAAAAAAATGAGTCTAGAAGACATGCATTCCTCCTTCGTGCTCGCCCGCCCCATTTAGCTCCAGTTGGACTCAAGAGTTCTCAGGTCTGCCTCCTGTCATGAGTAACAGCCTGTCACTCAGCTGCATTGTCTGTCCTCCTCACTCGGCCCTGCCATCAACCTACACCTACCCACCCGATCAACTTGCCTGCCACCCACTTAACCCCCCAAACTGATCAGCCTGCCTGCAATCTTCTACTCCAGCTGGACCCAGAGGTCCTCCACTGCCTGTCACTCAGCTGCTCTGCCCATCCAATCCTGGCTTGACTCTGTCTGCTGGCTCTAGTCAATAGTCACTGGTGCCTGTCTTGCCCCGAACTGCCTCACGTGACTGACAGCTGCTTAGTGACTAGGACTCCACCTCCCGTCCAATAAAATCCTCCTGAGCTGGCCGTCAGCATGATGACATTATGAGCATCATATGTGCACTCTGACTTATCTCTCACTCATCATGTGACTGACTGGATTGTCTGTACATGCGCCGACTACAGTAAGTCAGTCAGAGAGTCATCAGAGCGAGAGGGAGATAGTATTACTGTCAGTCCGAGGTGTAGAGAGACTAAAGTCAGACAAATAAAGTCATTGGTCCACATAACTTCAGTGGTGTGTTTGGAGAAGATAATTCATCTCTTGTTGTTCAATTAAAAAAAAGCCCTTTTAAGGGCTAGTGGGCAAAGTCAAGTAAACATAGAGGTGGCCACTCTGCCAGTGCTTGCCTTTCACTGAGGGCCTCATTTTGCTTTGCTGGTCTGCAGCTGCTGCGGGGCGGTGGGGGGGAGATCATCAGATAGATCTCATACAGTCTGAAGCCAGTTAAAAACCATTTAAAGAGCTAGTGGATCCGATTATCTGATTTATGATGTTGTTTATTTCCTAGTACATGTTCTAGGTTGTGGGATTTATGTGCCAATGTAGAGCAGAGGACATTTGTTTTTTGAATTAATTTTTGTAGATTTCCTGTCGGTTGTGTTCACAAAGGACGTGCAGTGTCATCATTTGAAATGCAGACCGGTACTGATGTTGTGGGGGGAAGCCACTGCTTTGTTTATGTTAAGCGGTCCGTCAGTATAGCACTGTCTAGTTCGTGAGGCTTGATTTACTTGCTGGACTTTACAACTGTCAAACATCTACTGCCTTCCATAACTTGTAGTTTTGTAATAATGATGTATTAAAGCCTGACTCTGTATTTTAAAACGTATCTGCGGTTGTCTTTTTTTTTTTCCCCCAAAATATTTTGGTCTGTTTTTCTCAGTGCCACTCTAGAACTGCTCCATTTCACAGCAAGTAAGATGTAATCAGTGAGTAAATAAGATGAACTCAAATGGCCAGTCTGAAAAAACACAATTAAATGCTCAACACTTAAAGAAATAAAAAAAATTATCTTCTTGGTTTATGGGGCCCACCTATGATTTTGGACATGGATAAAGGGATTGACTGCACAGACTAAGTTTGGGCTCAATTGATACAAAAATCAGGGCAAGCTGTGAGCCTCCATGCATCCTACACCCCCCCCCGCCCATTCACGCCAGTATCTCCCACCCCAATGCTGTGATGAAACAGCTTCTTTCACACTGAGTACAACTACATACTGGCCCATGTGCAGCATTTAAAACAAAAATATCCTTAGACCTAAGAGGAGGCAGTAGAGCTTTTACTGTGTGAAACAACCTCGACGCCATCATTAGTGCCACTAAATCAATCAGCCAGAGTACAGAACTAGTAAAAGCCCAATAATTTATCTGTGAATTCTGGATAAAGGGACCCACCTGTGATTTTGGGATGCATCAACTGCAAGTTTGGCTTGCTTGGGGTAAAAGGAATCTGGACATTCTGCAAGTCTCAGAGGCAGTGCATGCATCCTATATTCTACTGCTATTCACATCACTTCCTCTCACCTTTTGCTGTACTCCAGCATCCTGCCAGAAACCTACTCAGTACAATGGTAAATGGGCAGCTTCGGAGTAAAAATGATGACAGACCACAACTCGTGCTCAGTGTGCAAGCAGTACTGACTGCTAGCTCCTGCACTAAATAAAACTGCACAGGTCACTGACATGACCATAGTGTAAGGGTGCCAGAATTAATATATTGAACACCCTATCCTTTGTGTGTGTGTGTAAGGGGGTTGGGACATAAACGACCCCCTCTCACTACAGTTAGCTGTCTTAATATATTTGAATGACAACCTCTCGATGCAATGAAGACAGCAAAAATGACACCAGGGCTGAGCCACTCAACACGCAATGCAAAGTGTTTTATTTTACTTTGTTCTTTTTTGGAGGGACAACAACAGTAACAGAGATTTGTTGTGTGTTGTAAAGGTCATGGTTGCTATAAAGCCACATAATAATGTGGACAGTAATACTGGCTCCCTTGGTAAGTTCAGGACAACTGTCAGCTTGATAAACACTAATTTCAAACATCGTCTCTCATAAAACACTCCCAAAGATGTCACTTCCTCTCTTAGGATAGGTGTCCACCTGCCGGAAACACTTTTCCACTGAGTGAAGAGTTGGCAGTGTACCTGACTTTAAAATGGCAAGGCAATATTTAAAGGGAAGAAAGGCAGATCACTGTTTGAATAGTCATGCTCCCAAAACGGCTGCATCGAAAAACTAGCTTGATCCACTAGCTCTTTAAAGGAGAACTGCACTGAATCTACAAGTTATTTTCCTAGTAGAAGCTGTTTTTAAGAACTGGTTCAAATTCTGTTATTATTTCATGTTTATGGGACTTTCAGTAACCGCTGCAGACATTTCTGAATTACGCACAGCGGGTAAGTACCATTTTAGAACTGTATGATGTAGTTTATGGCCCTTTCTAGCCACAGAGTTCTATAGTAGAACACGGATGCATTGTGCCAACAATAGAAGAGCAGAGCAAGGGACATAATCTACATCATACAGTTCTAAAATGGTACTTACCATCTGTGTGTAAATCAGAAACATTCACTGGGATAACTAAACAGCCTGTATAGATGGAACAATAAAAGAATTTGAACCAGTATTTAAAAAATTAGCTTCTTCTGTGAATAGGACCAGCAGATTCAGCGCAGTTCTTCTTTAAGTGCTAACTAAATTTGAAAAAAAACAACACACAGTATCACATGGTTTTAGAGTACTGGAAAATAATTGAGAGAGAAAGAGTAGGAGAGGCAACAAAATTGTTAAGTTTGTCCCTATTTATAATGTTTGAGGACTCGGGATAGCCCAGATTTTCACCTTTACAGTAGGTAAACCCTCAATGGGCTTCACCATTTCAGGGAGGCATTGCCCCTGGTTGTAAGCCCACTATAAGCAGGAACTTTCCCAGTCAGTCACAGTGAGTGTCCAGTGGTACATCTGGTGGTGCTGAAACCAGCCAGAGTAAAGCAGAAACACACAGGTCCTCCACTGCTCGTGGTCCTCCTCCTCCAAGTACCTTGGCTTCCCCTACTACCCATGGTGGTGATTTAATGCTGAGGGATCCTCCATCCCATTCCAAAGATGTACACGGAAGCCCTCCACCTGTGCATCTTGAGCAAACCACACAACAGCAGCTGGCAGTGTCAAGTGGGGTGCTGACTCAGCAGCCTGCACATCCGTACTGTAGAGAGCACCATGGGCAATTTCCTGTCCACCACTGCCCGCTGGAAACGCTCTATGGTGCTCTTTCTCCGAGTGTACCCACTGGCCACAAATCAGGGAGTGACTCTGGGTCTGACAGTACTGTTATCCTGTCACCTGAGAAAAAAGAATTGCTTGGTGTACACAGGTGAGGTGCTGCTTATAGTATACCAACCTCTCTGTTTTATAAAAGCAAGCCAGTAGCATATCCACCACCAGCACAGCTGATTGCAGTGGAGGAGACTGCCACAGATGAAGAGGATATGGAAGTGGAGGTGTCAGAGGTGGGAGAGATGGTGGTGATTCAGGAGGGGGAAGCAGAAGCACATGAAAAGGAGGAGGCAGCAGGAAAAGGGCATGGGAAGGGTGAAACATCAGATGAGAGCAATGTCGAAATGGGAGGGGATGGAGAAGTTGCGGAGGAGAAGCAGAGGAAGTGGAGGTTGAATGTCTGTTGTCAGTTACAACAAGCTCCTCTGATAAGGACTATGATTCCGAGGAGTGGAAGCCAGCACCATCACCAGTACAGAAGGACAGGAGTGGGAAAGTAAGAGAAGCAATGAAGATAAGTAAAGAACAAAAGCAACTTGATGAAGCAGGGAAATCCAAAACCCAGGCCAAGTTCCCAGTCCCACCTGATAAATGTGGTACTACTGTTGGTGCTTCTGGTGACCACAAAATTCCTTCCCCATGATCAGGAAAAAGAAATCTGGTAGTGGTCACTGTAGTTCTTCTAAGACCCCCTCGATCCCTCAGTCTGGTGGTCTTATAGCTAAGAAAGCCAAGATATGTTCTGCAGTATGGGAGTGTTTTAGGGATGACCCCACAAATCCATGGAGAGCATGTTTCAATATGTGTGAGAAAAAGATCAGCCGGGGTCAATCCACACAGACATTGGGAACCAGTGTTCTGACTGATCATCTAAAGCGTGAACACGGCATCTTGCTAACAGTTGCATCCCTTACAGTCCACACACAGCTCAGACTTAGCAGCAGCAGCAGCAGCTGCTAGGTATGGGTGGTGGGATCAGAGGGCTTGTTCAAATTATGCAGCCCCCATGGCAGCAGTAATCAGTCAACTGACACTAGTGGCGTTTCTTCCGGCACGGCACTCCAATCACCAGCACCACCACTAGGCAGAGATAATAGCCATAGTGGATGCAGTAGCAGCACCAGTGCTAGTCCAGAATTTATTGCCACCAAACAAACCACACTCCAGGAGTCATTACATACACACAAATGCCACTGATTCATGCAGCTGCTGTGCAAATCACTAGCTTGGTGAGATAATGGCACTTGATCTGCAGCCATTCTCCATGGTGGAAGACACTGACTTTCGAAGACTGTTATATGAGCTGAAACCCAATTCCAGTATTCCATCATGCTTCATGTTTTCTTTTCATGTTCTTCCTGCAATGTATGAGGCCGTAGGCATGCAGGTGGTGGCACTTCTGAAGCAAGCGAAGGGGGATATGTGCATTTCATAGTGACATCTGGAGCAGTTCTGCAAAAAGATGTGTTGGTTAATCTCCGCTCATGGCAGTGTAAGGCCAGTTTCTGAAGAAGCTTCCTGAGTCTCACTGCTCATTGGGTTGTGTCAAATATCAGCAGCACTACCACTGCCCCACCACCAACACCAGCTGCTGCAGGAGTTATTATGAAGCAGACAGCCACACAGAGGAACTGCGCTATAGGGAGTGCCTTACTTCAGGTGTCAGTCGTGGATGGGAAATACAGTGGGGAGAACATTCTGCACTTCATACAATCGATGCTGGACATCTGGATATACCCTCACAACCTGAAGGTGGGAATGTTTGTGACAGACAATGGGAGTAACATGCTGAAGGCCACAAATGATGGGGGTTTCTGCCATGTACCTTGCTTCGTACATGCACTGAATCTTGTGGTGAGTTATGTGCTTGTGAAACATGCACAGTTAAAAGAAACAGTGGACGCCATTTGGGACATTACAAGGTATTTCCATCATTCCCCCCCAAACGTGCTGAGCTCCTCCAACATTACCAACAGAACCACAGTGTCCCACAACACAGCTTGATTAAAGATGTGGCGATAAGGTGGAGCTCTGTCTTTTACATGGTGGAAAGACTGGTGGAATAGAAAGTTGTGTTCCAGGCTATGGAATTTGATGATGTGTCTTGTGGGGGATACCTGTCCCAGATGCAGTGATGTGTGCTTCAAAGGCTGGTTCCACCACTTCTGAGACTTTCTGAACAGTCCACCAAAATCTGACTGCTGAATGTGCTGCTCTTAACATGGTCTTGCCTATGGTGAATCTACTTGAACAACACACACAATGTTGTATGACATCTACCCCAGCAACAACCCAACAAAGCAAGGCCAATCCTGGTGGTTGTGACATTGGTGGTGAATGGAGGTGATGATAATGACTTGAGCAGTGGTGATCAGGACATGGTGATGGTGCCGGTGATGACACTAGTTCATCTCAGCAGCAGCCAAAGCTGGATATACTTCTTATTGGGGAAGTGGCAGAGATGTTTCTGACACAACTTGAAGAACAATTTCAGAGTATTCGATTGGACACCTAATTTGGCATGGCAACATTACCAGATCCTAGATATAAATATGTCTGCATTCCTCCTGCACACATTGACTATGTCAAACAGAAAGTCTTGCAGACACTTCAGACAGAACAGCGCAGACGACACACAGAAACCAAAACTCAACCTCCTCCTCCTTTTGGGCATATTTCTCATGCTTACAGTGCCAGGGGGCATCAGTGTGGTGGTGGTGATGATGATGATGATGATTTAGCACTTAAGGATCCAGATATAATTTCTGCATATCACTAAATATGCGGGGGGGGGAGACTGATGCAAGCTATTGCTCTCAAATATGTGCTGGGCACTGTTATCACACTGAGGTCTTCTATGCCTACTTTGTGTGTGTTTTTTTCCCTCTAGCTTGCCTATCACAGTTTATAACTTCCTTGGGTGGGGGGCAGGTGATATATTGAGCCCACAACACTTCCTCAGCAGTTTTATATCTGGATCCTTAAGTACTAAATCAAAGCAGTTCAACAGGTCTCCAGAAGTCAGTTTAGTGCCTGCTGGTGGTGTCATGCTGGTTGTGAATCCATGATAGAGTGACAGATATGGAATTCTTAACAAGAAAAGGAGGGTGTGACAAATGGTGATAGAGGAGCAGCAGGAGAAAAATGCACACTGGAGCTAGAGTTATCAAAGTTAGTATAACCAATTAAATTTGCACAAATCTGCATCAAGGATGGTGCATTGTCTAATCTGTCCCAGCAGTCGTGTCCATAGCCACAATTTAACCAGTTACCCCTCCCCAGCGATAGTGGTAGGTGTAATATTAAGTGTCAGTGGCTTACCCTGAAGGATCACTGAGCTGCACGTTGCTGCCCAGTTCCAGAAATAGAACACCTCCATTCCACGTGTCTGATGCAACCGAGCAGCCGAATGTTGTTAAAGTGAATAATGAGTCTGTCTCTCTCAGTGTGAGGTTGGGTTGCATGGTCCCATGTTGTGATTACCATGCGGTGAATCTTGCAGTGAAACGTCTCCTCTGTGTCTTAGTAAAGAATGTGCAGGCAGTAGCAAAAAAAAAAGGAAAACATAGAGCTCTCACCCTCATTGTACCCCCTGGTCTGGATATGCAGAAATAAGTCCAGACATTAGGATGCTAGTCCTTCTCTTAAGATCTCAGCTCTGTCTCCTTTCTGTTTGTCTCATTGTAGGCAGCAGACAGTTATTCAGATACACATGCCATTCTGAGATGGGCCTGGTGGATTTGTTAGTGGGAGGAAGAGGTTTGGCAGTAAGTCTGTAAGTTCCGCCCTGGTTTGCTTGCAGAATGAAACTGCCTAGGCTCCCCGTTCACTGTAGCATACAGGCAGGTAGGGTACATAATCCAGAACTTGAGCAACAATACAGCCCAAGTCTGGATAGTGCACTGAATTCCTATTGGTAGGAATGTGTACATGTAGTAATTGCTCTTCTTCTTTTTTTTGAAGTCTAATCCAAACAGATTCTAGCAAGTTATTTCCTCCCTTAATACTAGTAGCCAGTGTTGATTTGATAGTATTTTTAATATATATGGCTACACCTCCCCCTCTCGGTCTCTCAAGGATAAGGCATACCTGTCGCTGTCCTTTCCACGTGAATCTTCGGGAGTCCACCAGGTTTCTATGATACCAATCAAATGTATGTCCTCCATGTTTATTCACATAAGTTCAGTCATTTTGCCAATAATCTTCTTGCAATGATTAGTAAACACTCCCAATTTTCATTTTTATATTTTGATGCTAGTTTATTCTTTTTTATGTTTCCTTGTGTATGCGCAAGAAACATTTCGCTTGGCTTCAGAGAATGGCATTTCAGAGGTGTGTCACGGGCTAGCCCAATGTAGAGCAGTCTACACTGGGCTTGTCCCCGACAGATCAGTCACCACGCCAGCGGAGTATGATAGTGGTCACAGTTTCATGGGCATAAACCTTGTGTACGTGAAAGGACTGCAGCGCTCTAATGAGAGAGCGCTTCAGTACTTTCATTTGCATGAAGTCAGCCGGCAAGCAGCTGAGCAGCTTTATGGACATCACTACACTAATGGTGTTGCTGATATAAAGAAATCTAAACACCTCTGTCTCACCTTCACAGAAAAGGAACCATCTATTATGTCTCTTGCAGCTGCCCCTTCCCAGCCCACTGCAACTTAGTATAATGGCACAGGAGTTGCCAATCCCCATGCCAGCTGCCATTCCCCAACCTGCCCATTTTGTCTCTCCCGCCTTGCAGCTGTGGTGTGGAAATACAGTATCTCCCGCAGTCTGACTCCAGACACTCGGCAAGCCCCAGCCAATCCGATCCGCCCTATCATGCTGGCAGACAAGTGATGTGAGGGAGTAGCGGAGCCACCGAGATGCTTGTGGCCGCCCGCTGTATTCACATTCTTTAGCCCGAACAAGGAATCCAATCAGCCGCCAGTGATTTTCCTTTTTACACGCAGCTGTTTGAGACAGACACCCCCACAGATTGCCGCATAACACCCAGACTGTTTACCTATGAATTTCTGTTGAGGACAGCCTTTTCTGGTCCCATGAGAGCAACAAAATTTACAGGTCACTACCCACCTTATATGAGTCTGTCCTAGCTGATACCAGTAGCATAATATATGAGAAGATATGTATTATTTAACTGTTTCTCTTTAAATTCAGTACCTGGTTTCAGGGCACGACAAAGCTATAATAATGTCAGCAGCATTTTGGAAAACCTGCAAAGCATTGCAGCAGGTGAGGATTTGTTAGTAACCTTAGGTTGTAATGTAGTTAACACAGTACACCCCCGCCACATGCACCATGCAAGGAAACATTCTGCACTGACAAGTGCTTGTTTGTATAATGGGCTAGGTTGGCTTTCTTTTGAACAGAGGGTTGATTATTATAGTTTAATAGCATTTAAATGGATTCAGTGCTCTCAGATATCCTTCCTTTTTATGTATAATGTCCAGGCTTGCTCTCATTTACATTCAACTAGATTGGTTCATAGTGAAAAATTGTACCTTCCTTGTTGTAGATCTTCTTTGGGTCTGAGATTTTGACCTTATCATGTTACTAAACTGTGGAATGATTTGCTGAATGATATTTTATCTTGTAATTCTCTGTATGTTTAAAAAAAATGCTTGAAACAATATTGTTTAACCCTTTCTGTTTGTTGATGTTGGGGTCTATGCTCTAATGGGTATGATAGCCCACGTGCCATGTGTCTGCGGTGCATAGGCAATCATACACCCGAAAGCCACACAGTGGGGTCCAGTGGATTCATGACAGCATTCACAATGGGCACGCTAGTGCCTTGAGCACAGGATCCCCCTGCCGGCTGTGTGGCACCACACCAGGGGTGGTCCAGGGGTGTGCCATGGGGCATACCCATGCTGCGCACATTCATGATGGCATTTTTGTGCCATGTCAGAGCAGGTCATGCTGCACAAGGGGGGGCCATCCCATAAATAGTTATGCCCCCCCAAAGGTTAACGATGGGGTGCTGTGGCAATGGTATCCCCTGCACATATCAGCACCTGGCCACTGTGCTGCTTGGGAGGGCTGGGAGTGCCTGTTCTGGTGAATGCCCAGTGTTAAGACTTTGTTGGGCTGTGTGCTGTCCCCGGACCCTCTGCATGGGTGCAGGAGAGGATCCACTCTGGGACCCGGGAGGTGCATCCAATTGAATGCCCGCGCAATGGCCATTTTCCTCACCTGCGCTGCTGCACGTGGTGGTGGTGGAGGGGCAGGGCCACGGACAGGCATCTGGCAATGGAGAATACTGGCTGTGAGGACCTGTCCATGGGTGCGGGTCAGCATGTGCTCCTTTTGCACCTACCTGCAGCTGGGTCGTAAATAGAAATTAGACCCTATTGTGACTAATTTATTGTCTTTGTAACTGTCCTTACTTGTTAACTTTGGGTCACCCATAAAAATGGGCATTTGATGCTCCTGGTTGTAACCAGTTACCAAGTATAAAATAAAAAATAAATAAAATAAAATGATGATGACATCAGATGGGAAAAGGGAGAAATTGATGATCAGATTCCAATAGACACAACAAAAGCCATATGGGAGCTATCTGACACACAGTATTAACATCATGCAGACATTATGGATGAAGGCACTGACATGTTACCAGACTACATGATGGAGGCTCATTTAGCAGAGCCACTGTCTAGCTAAAATACTATGTCATCAAATTCTGGCAGGACAAAAAAGTTATTTGGCATACGCTGGCTAAAGTGGCTCTGTACTTTCTGGGATGTCCCCCAACATTAGTTTATTCCGAAAGGTGTTTCAGCACAACTTGGACATTGCCTCATCACTTTGCTCCAGGCTAGACCCGGACAATATTGAATTCCTAGCCTTTATCAAACTGAGTTTACCAGACATCAACTTCACCTATCCATTTGATTATTTCAAATTCCAACAGGTGTCATCAAATAACCCTATCCCTCCTGCAAGCAAGTCTCCCTGCACTCCCACTGGCAGCACCACAGTCCGGCTCACTACCACCACTCCTAGCAGTGCAGTCACCAGCAGGGAAAGGAGTTGGGAACACTCTGACATCTCCAATCCTTCAGAAGATAGATAGTACAACAACATTTACCATGTCATCACCAGCAAGCTCAGTTTGAGCAGGTGGTAGATGTCGCATTGCTGCCTGCCTCAGAGCAACTCGGCCTCTGCCTCACATGCTTACAGACAGTCAGTGCTACTTAAATCAGACGTGTGATGTCACCTAAACCACTGGCACTGGCAAAGGATGACAGTGGCCATAGTCACTTCAGCAGCATGGGATGGGCAGCAGTCTGGGAGGATGTCAGAATGATGCTTCCATTGGGCAGCAGCTGTTACAGTAAAGCTTAAAACTAAATGTAGAAATATATTTTTTTTAATTTAAAAAAATATTGACAAAAAATGTTAGGTAAATATACAAATTTGAGAAAGTAAGGCAGGCAAAGCAATGCCCTTGCATAGTATAGTAGTACTTGCACTTTTCTTTGAGATGCATATTTTCTGGAAGGGATTTATTTTGAAAACCTATGAGGAACTAACATAGTAAATTGTCTGAAGGGCAAACAGAGACCACGGGGGGCCTTGAAGTCAGCCAACAAAACTAGGAATCCCTATAGCTCTTAGCAAAAATGTTAGCAACATATTTAAAAAAAAAAAAAAAGAAAAAAATTAAAATATTTACAAAAGAAAGTTATACAAAACTGTGAAGGTAAGGGAGGCAAAGCAATGCCCTTGTATAGTACAGTAGTACTTTCACTTTTCTATGGGATGCATATATTTTTTGAGGGGGGCTCTTTTGAAAACCTATGTGGAACTAACCTAGTGATTTGTATGAAGGGCAAATGGGGATTGGGGTGGCTTGAGGTCACCACCGCTGGTGGTCGTGAGGGCACATGGAGCCGCCCTCCCCGAGCCGAATTCTGCAGCTCCTGCGTTTTGCCCGGCTGGTGGTCATGAGGGGCTGCAGGAGCCATGCCCCAGATCTGCAGCTCCCCACTGCTTTGCCCCGCTGGTGGTCATGAGGGCACACGGAGCCGCCCCGACCGAATTCTGCAGCTCCCGCTGCTTGCCCTCACTGGTGTCATGGAGGGCACACGTGACGCCCTCCCCCTGAGCTGAATTCTGCAGGTACACATCCGAGTCAGCCAAAATCCCTGTGTTCGAGTTTTTGGGCTCCAAGTTCAAATTTTCTGTCTGGCCAGCGCTACTAGGACTGCAGCCCAAAGGCAACCTAAAAATGATTTTCTGCTGTTTCTTAGATAAATGTAATTTGTACTACAGTTGTAGAAAATAGAGGAGTAAAAGGAAAGCTTAATAGAATTTTAGGTACATGTATAGAATTGCCTAGTAATTTAAAATAAGGCACCCCAAAATGAATGTAAAGCAATCTGTTTTAAAGCTTCTCATAAGTAATCTTGTTTTAGGCAAGCAGAGTTGAAATTAATCACTGCATTGGAGCTGTTTTATGTGTTCAGGAGGTTGCTGAAAGTAAAAAAAAAAAAAAAATATATACATGTGCCTATGCCCTGCTTCACTCTTAGAAGTCTGAGTTAGGAATCTGTTGCCACAGGGACAGTGCATTTGGAATTCAGAGTCTGTTTTTTCCTTTTTTAAATGTATGAGGAATTCGGAGCTACGCATGTGTCCAGTATTCAGCTCCCGAGCCTTAATCTACTAGTTTGTTTGCATGTGGCTTCCCCCACCCCTCTCCTCCCCTAACAAAGCCTTTTGAGATATAAATACCTCCTCTCTGCTTTCTCTCTTCAGCTCCCCGCTGCTTTGCCCTGCTGGTGGTCGTGAGGGCACACGGAGCCGCCCTCCCCCACCGAGCCGAATTCTGCAGGTATGCATCCAAGTCGGCCGAAATCCCTGTGCTTGAGTTTTTGGGCGCCAAGTTCAAATTTTCTGTCTGGCCAGCGCTACTAGTACTGCAGCACAAAGGTAAACCTAAAAAGGATTTTCTGCTGTTTCTTTCCCCACTGACACTTTGCATCAGTTGCCCCACTGCCCTCACCACCACCCTTGGTGAGCCACTTGCTATATAGTGAGGGCGGAGGGTCACGTGTGCAAAAATCACCCTACTTTCCCCTTTGCAGCTTATCAGCTATCACCACTAGGGGCCAGCACAGTTATTTTGCACTCACTCTCCCTTGCCAACATAAAATGCTGCACGTAACTTATAAAACTATCCTAGAAACAGCCTTACTTGCCACCATAGCATCCCTCCCACCCTCGTATCTGCCCAGTATGCAACCTAGTCCTCCATATATCACCGTCCGAATCACACACCCAAGTACCTGCTCATTCCCCAACTTAAGATAGCACCCCCTCACTACACACCATGGCTGGCTTCCAGTCTCTTCCATTCTCCCCCCATCCTTTCAAGTTGGGCTGTCAGTGATAAAATTCCCTGCGGTGGGACTTTCTACACCTTCCCCCAAGACTCCCTCTGCCCACTGTAGACCAAAATGTATTTTACATAACACAAAACGGGTGCTAACTTTACTACTCCTCCTCGCAGGGGACATCGAGTCAAACCTGGGACCTGCAACCCACATCAGTCACAACACCTGTCCCACCATCCAACTACCCAGAGGCTTAAAAGTAGCCCACCTAAACATATGCAGTCTACTACATAAACTGTCCTTGCTACAACCAATTGTCCTGTCACTACGTCCTGACATCCTGATAATAACTGAGACCTGGCTGAAACCACACAACCTGGACGCAGAAGTGGCTATCCCTGGTTACTCCATCACTCGTCATGACCGCCCGGGCACCAAGAGAGGTGGCGGCATTGCCATCTTCATTTCATCCCAGATAAAGTTCTCTATAGTCCCACTACCCAATCTCTCACCATCCATTAACACCCTACTGTAAAAAATCTCCTTACCTCACACAATCCCCATATTTATAGCAGGCTCCTATTGCTCCCTGGACTCTCAGATGACCTCGGTCATAGCGTACCTGGACACCCTAAAAACCATTGCTTCAGGGTCAAACTTCACATCCTTGGTGATTTTAACCTGAACTGGCTCTCCAGCGCTAGCACCAAGCTCCACAACATTGTGGCTGCACTAAATCTGGCTCAACAGATCATTGAACCCACGCGTCTAAATCACAAAACTCAAAACCACTCCCTACTGGACTGGGCCCTCACCTCACACCCACACAGGATTATTGCCTCTGGCCTCCTACCAGACTCTCTGAGTGATCACCACATGATTTATGTAGTAAGAAAAATATTTAAAGCCAAGGCACCTCCCCCAAGAACTCTCCTCATCAGGTCTTACAAATCCCTTAACCTTGAAGGGCTCCTAAATGACTTAGCAAACTCAGACTGGTCCTTCATCCCCAAGGCCAACTTTATTGACTACGCCCTAAACTTCTTTAAGTCCGGATTTCTTGCCATCTGGGACCACCATGCCCCACTCAAAAAGGCCAGAGTAAGGGGTGCTCATCTGCCCTGGATCACAGCTGACCTTATGGACCACCCCGAGCTAGGGACCAGGCGTGGAAAGCCTTCAAATCATCAGGTACCCTCGCTGACCACCAAAACTACCACATGCTTAGAAATACCTGCACTAGTCTTATCCAGCAGGCCAAAGCCTTCTATTTCTCATTATCCTTCTGAAAAAATCTAAATCACCCGGCTAAGTTTTGGAAGTCTTTCAAATCACTTGTCTCCCCCACAACTCAGCTCCCCATCCCTGTCCTAGTCGTAGGTGGCTCCACAATATCAGAATCACATGCAGTGGCCACTGCATTCAATTCCTTTTTCGCCAGTAGCGCGACCTCTCTCCACTCAAATCCACCGCCTGTATCACACCCTCCTACATCCGCATCCTCACAAACCCAAACCCCCAACCCAGCTTTCTCTTTCTTCCTGGTTACTCCGACTGAAGTACTCAATGCTCTGCATGCCCTCAACCCCTTTAAGAGTAAATGCCCCTCGGGGTTGGACGCCAAAATGCTCTATCTGTCAGCCCCAGCCATTGCCAGCCCCCTAGCTTCCCTCTACAGCCTCTCCTTCACTACCTCTGCTGCCCCCTCGGAGTGGAAGCATGCCACAATCTTCCCCCTCCCTAAAGGAGGTGACTCATCCTCCCCTGGTAACTTCCACCCAATCTCCTTCCTCCCCATTGTTGCTAAAATCCAGGAACATCTAGTCCTCTCGCAACTCTCCTCCTTCCTTGATTCCTCCTTCTTTACCACCTTACCAATCAGGCTTTAGGAAATCCCACTCCACTGTCACTTCCCTCCTCAGACTCACTGACTCCATCCTTACAGGCATGGATAAAGGCCACATCACATCCGCCATCTTTGTTGACTTAGCTAAGGCTTTCGACACTGTCTCGCATGCCCTTCTCTTGGCGAACCTGTCCAGGGCAGGGCTGTCCACTGCAGCCACCCGCTGGTTCAAATCTTACCTGGCTGACAGGTCCCAATCAGTCATAATTGGGACCTCCACTTCCGACTCCCTTCCTGCCAACATTGGTGTCCCCCAAGGCTCTGTCCTTGGCCCAATCTTGTTTTCCATCTTCCTAAACAACCTGCCATCAGCCTGCCCACACACATCCATTCAAATGTATGCAGATGATACAGTTCTGTATACTTCAGGCTCCTCCCCACTGGAAGTGGCACCCAGACTCTGGCAAGTCTTCAATGCTATTCAACACTGATTGCACTCAAATCAACTTTTCTTAAATGCAAAAAAAATGTTCTCTTTAACTTTTGGCATGAGGCAGAGACTCTCCCAACTCCCCACAAGTCCTACTTTTAAAACCCTAGAAGGGACTCCCATAGAAAATTGCACCTCCTTCCGATATCTTGGGGTCTGGCTGGACCAGCACCTCGGTTTTTCGGCACACATCACCGCTATCCATAAAAAACTGCACCCTAGACTGGGCGCCTTATTCCGTAACCGTGGCTGTATTTCTCTGCCAGCCCGCAGGGCAATTGTACAGAAAATGATCCTCCCTATTTTTGATTACGGGGACGTAGTCTACGGTGCCGCACCTAAGACCACCCTGGCCAGACTGGATCCT
The DNA here is from genome assembly GCA_016271365.2 of Neoceratodus forsteri. Taxonomy (NCBI): domain Eukaryota; kingdom Metazoa; phylum Chordata; order Ceratodontiformes; family Ceratodontidae; genus Neoceratodus; species Neoceratodus forsteri. Next base: position 331,583,766 of record CM057456.1, on the reverse strand, counting down.
CTTTTCCGCTCCTTCTGTCACTTCACCCTGGACTGTACACCCTTCACCCACCATTGCGACCTCTACCAGTCCCTTAAACTCCCCTCACTCTACGAGAGGCGACAGTCCCACTGCAATAGCCTCACGGCCAGATTCTGGACCCAGTCACTACCCTCCTACCTCGTTACTACCCTAACTGCCCAAACTCCCCCTGCTTACTCACTCAGGAATTTCAACTCCTGGCTCCTGCATTTCCCTAACATGTCGACCTCTGCCGGCCAGTTGGCCTTCAGAGCTTGCATGCCCAAACTATGGAACTCTCTGCCTGTGGACATTCGGCACGCCCCCACCTCTCATCAAATCAACTCACTCCTCAAAGGGCACGTCTCCACCAACTGCTCATGTGGACTAAGCTCACACTAGACCAGGTACTAGCTCTCCAACTGGCGTCATCTGTGGGTACTCCAAATATTTATCTCCGGCTCTTGTGAATGTTGTCATCTTTGCACTGCATATCATTTTAGCTGCTGTGTACACCCAGATTTTCTGTTTGCGTGTGCTGTCGCATTCTGTATTTATTCTGTACATACCATTATATATAGCTAATTTTTGTATATATTTGTGAAATGTCTGTACTTTTGAATTTGTATGTATCCTCCCATCTCCTACCCGCCCCAGGACGCATCTGGAATTGAGTGGTAGTCTGCTCAGTATGCCTTCCTGGTAAAACTTTTAATTAAATAAAAAAAAGAAACTAAGAATTCCTATAGCTCTGCATAGTTTTTCTTTTTGGGGGCTCTTTTGGAAACCTATGTGGAACATACATAGTAATTTGCATGAAGGTCAAACAGGGATTATTGGGGGGGCTTGAGGTCACCAAAGGAAACTATGAATTCCTATAGCTCTTAGGCTACATGTTAGAAAAATATCTTTAAAAAATAAAACAAATTAAAAAATGTAAAATATTTACAAAAATAAAGAAAAGTAGATACACAAATTTGGGAAGGTAATCGTAGGCAAAGCAATGCCACTGCATAGTACTGTAGTAAGTTAAACATGTACCTTTTTTGTGGGTGTGCATATTTTTTGGGTGAAGGGGGATTTCTTGAAAACCTGTGTGGAAGTAACTATAGTAATTGGCTTGAAGGGCAAACAGGGACTATGGGTGGGGGGCTCTTGAGGTCAGCTGTTAGCACTAAATATTAAATATATTTTTTTAATTTTAAAAATTGTAAAAATTAAAATAGTTGGGAAGATAAGGTAGGCAACAAGCAATGCCCTTGTATAGTACAGTAGTAGTTGCACTTTGGGATGCATATTTTTTGGGGGTCTGTTGAAACCTATGTGGAACTAACATAGCAATTGGAATGAAGGGCAGACAGGGACTTGGGGAAGCCTTGAGGTCAGTAAAGGAAACGAGAATGTTAAAACATATTTAAAAATAAAAACTGTAAATACACAGATTTGGGAAGGTAAGGCAGGCAAAGCAATGTCCTTGTATGGTACAGTAGTACTTGCACTTTTCTTTAGGATACATATTTTTTTTGGGGGATTTTGAAAACCTATATGGTCCTAACATAGTAATTGGCATGAAGAGCAGAGTGAGCCTTGAGGTCAGCAAAGCTATGAATTCTTTTGGTTCTGATGGGGGTGCTTAGCAGTCATATGTGTTTGGCACCGTGATGATCCCCAGTTGTGGCATGCCAGCACCACCTGCCACACATAAGCTATAGTAAATCATGGCCATTATTGACCTCAAGGCTTTTTTGCCCTTTTTCTGTAGAGTGTTATGCCCTGTGCCAGTTACTATATTGGGAGCCACAGTGATTTGGCCAAAGTGTCGAAACTGAACCGAACTTTAACCCCCGCCATCGAAGCTGAACCAAAGTTGCCACCAGGACACTTGGCTCACCCTTAGTCCACCCTCCTCCACTAAGAAAATAATAATTAAGGATGAACCTAGTTTGCCCCCCCCCAAACAAAAGTCACTTAACTACCCCAGTAACTAATCCCCCACCTGGATGCTACTGACCTATCCTTCAGGGCCCTCACAATCCTCCTTCTTCCCTGAGGGCTCAGAGAGTGTTGATGTGTTTCAGTGTCCCTATCTTCCTCCTCCTCCTCCTCCTCCTCCTTGAGCTTCAGCTGTACCTCCTGCACCTCAGCAAATGTCCACTGAAAAGGTAAGAAATGTTCTGTTTGTATTTATTTATTCTACTAGGAAGACTCACCATTGAGCAAGCTCATTTACAAGGAAGTCCCAGGTAGGAGAGAGTACAAAACAATACAACACAGAGTAATCAAGAGACATTACAACTAAGGACATTTGTCACAAGTTACAAAAACAATACTAGTACAGTTCAGAAAAATAGCTAAATAAATAGATTACACTGAATAAAGTACAGATGAAAGCCAGGGGTGCAGACAATTTAAAAAGAATGCAAAACATGGCAGATATCCTGATCCATTAAAAATGAACATCCAAAGGACCAGCGGCACTCACAAATGTCATTACAGTGGTTCATGAGTATAGCTTTGAAAGAATTTAGGCAAATGAGGGTGTTCAAATTGAGAGTTTTTTATAGAGTGTTCCAGTGAGAGGAGGCAATCCAGTTTAAAGCCTTTTTTATGAAAATTGGTAAATAGTCTGGGGACATTGAGGAGGATTCTATAATTTCTTGTTAGGCTGTACAACCCAGATGACCTTGTTATTTAAGATACAACATAAGGTGGAAGCATCTCCTTGAGGGCCTTAAAATAGGGATGCCACAATAACACGATATGATGATATATCACGATAACTGCCACTGACGATAACTTATCGTTGTAAAAAAACATTATCGCGGTTAGCGTGCAGCACAATATACTACGATATACAGTGGTAAAGCACCTCAGCTTCCTTTACCAGCAGCACATCCCTTTCCAGGTACAACCATGATTCCTGATTCCCCACCATCCTTCTATCAGATTTTCAGTATTTTTCCTTAAAATAAGAAATGCAGTGCTGGCCATGTGGCATGGAGTTTTGGGGGCCTGAGCTCCTCACGTGTCACTATGCTGGTAAACCAGGTTCAGGGATAGACCTTGGTCGCTCGAGTGAGGACTGCATGAAGGAGGACTGAGCATCCACTGACGGCTCTCCTTTTTCATTCAGATTTTTCTATCCCTCTGGGGGGCTCCTGGCTGGCAGCTGCAGCCTCCCTTCATGAGGAGATTCACCCCTCCGGCTCCCCGATGTCCCTGTATCGCCGGCCCTGTCCAGTCCCCCACAGATTACCCCCACCACGGGGCCAGGAGAGAGGAGACTGGTACTCCCTCCCCACTAAAGACACAATCCAAATCACCGGGGCCGACCTCCACGGAGACTGGGAGTCATCATTGAGCCTGCCAGGGCTCTGTTTTTCCTGTTTTCTCCCGTACCCCCTCCCCCAGATGTCATGACAGGGGTGTGTGCCTCCTGACCCATACTGCCCTCCAGCCATCACCAGAGGGCAGTCAAGGAGCTGGACGACATGTCCTCTCTCCCCCGAGAGAGAAGAGAGCAGTCCTCTGGACGCTCAATCCTCTCTTGCCCCTGCTGACCCCCAGTGACCTGAGCTCATTCCTGAATCTGGGTCACCGGTGTGACGTTCAGTGCCTCAACCCTCAGCTCCACCAGGCCGGCAATAGCTTTCCTTTGAGGAGAGGGGACAGAGCAAGCCGCTGCTTGATCGCAGTCTAAGGGAGGCTGGATGATGCAGCAGTAACAGCCCTCTGACTGGGTTCATATGTCACATACTCGCACCATCATACGTTTGCCAGCCCGAGGGATGGGAAAAATAAATTGGGAGGGGGGAGATGTGCACCAATCTACTTAGTACATAAGGACTGCTTGGTCTGCCCATTTTTCCTACCTAATATGATATTGTAGACCCTACTTGGTCTCCGTCTTTACCCTCCCTTTCCTAACCAATAAGGTTCCCTTATGCCTGTCCCATGAGTTCTTTAATCCTGTTACAGTTTTTGCCCCAGCCACCTCCATTGGGAGGCTTTTCCAGGTATTTACCATTCTTTCTGTGAAGAAGTACCCCCCAGCATTGGAGCATGACCCTTTTCTTGAGCACCTTTTTCTGAAAAATGCTTCCCTCAGGTACCGTTTATATCCGTGAGGCATTTGAAAGTATCTGTCATCCGCACTTTCTCCAGGGTGTACATATTGAGGTCCTTTAGCCTCCCCTTATAGGGCTTTTTTTTTTTTTTTTGCTCCCCCATTCACACTGGTCAGTCTGTCCTTCGGGCCCCATCATGGACCAGATTCCCTCCCCGGTAGTCCCCCGACCGTCCCATATCACAGTCAGCCCTAGAGTACCCCGATGTATCCCTTCATCGGGCAGGTCCCCTACCTTCACAGGAATGAGCCTTCTTTCTGGTCCTGGGTGCTGCTGAGGTGGCTGAAGAGGGCTCGGGTACTCCAGCGACGAGGATCCGGGGGGGCCGCCACCCAGTGGACCAGCGCATGTTCATCCTCTCTCCCTTCGCCCTTGGTCCCCTTGGTTTGATTGGACCTTAAGGGAGTTGCGGCGATTTGGACGAAGGCTGGAGCATTGCTGGTGGAAATCCGCCTTGGAGGCTGACCACCTTGGATTGATGGAACATTATCAAGTCTGTCAATCAGCAATCACCCGTAAGAAGGCAGAGTTCCTGTCCGGGGAGATTGCTGCTGCTCAGAACCAACCGGCTCAGCTCTTTCAAACTGTGGACAGGCTGTGCAACCCAGTTTGTCTTCAGTCTCGAAGAGCTTTTTCACAGACTGAGTTTGATGAGCTTTCTCAGTTCTTTGCGGATAAGGTGGCCAGCATCAGGGCAGAGATCCAACCGGCACACTCTATGGGAGCTGCTAGCGATCGGTGTATGGTCACTCCTCCTCGCTTTGCCTGGAGTACCTTCGAGCGGCTGGAGTCCGGGGAATGTTGTGTGGATTATCCAGGGTATGTGCCCAACGTGCTGTAGTTTGGATCTGGACCCAACCTCCCTGATTATGGGTTGTTGTGACATCATTGGCCCGGTCCTTGCAAGGATAGTTTGGTGCTCCCATGAGTCCGGTGAGTTTCCCAGCTCCCTGGAGGAGGCGGTGGTGACACCCCTCCTGAAGAAAGCTGCTCTGGACCCAGGCTGCCTTGCGAACTACAGACCGATCTCTAACCTCTCCTTTGTTGGGAAGATGATTGAGAAGGTTGTGGCGCTACAGCTGGAGAACCATTTGACAATCCATGACATCTACGAGCCTCTCCAATCTGATTTTCATAGGAGGCATAGTACCGAAACCACTCTGGTTTGGGTGCTCAATGATCTCTTGATGGCGAGAGATCAGAAGCGCCGTTCGAGCTTGGTACTTCTTTATCTCTCATCAGCTTTCAACACTGTGGACCATGGGGTGCTCCTCGAGTGCCTGAGGTTCATCTGTGGCTTGTCAGGTACAGATCTCAGATGATTTAAGTCCTTCCTCACTGACAGAACACAGAGGGTGGTGTTTGGGAGTTTTTCCTCCGACCCCTTCTCTGTGCCTTGTGGGGTTCCACAGGGCTCGGTGTTGTCCCCCATGTTGTTAGCGGTGTACATGCTGCCCCTCGGAGACATTGTAAGACAGTATAGGCTGAGGTTTCACTGCTATGTTGATGATACCCAGCTCTACCTGTCTTTTGCACCCAACCAGGATAGTGCACATTTGGTATTTAGCAACTGCCTTGCTGAAATCCAGGATTGGATGAATTCCAGCTGGCTGAAGTTACACTCTGGAAAGACTGAGGTGATGGTTGTGGATCTGGGCCACTGGATGAAGGGGTTGGGGGCTGGTCAACCTTCTGGACTTTGTCTGGGAGGTTCCCAGCTTCTTTCCTTTGAATGGGTGCGGGACCTAGGGTGATTCCTGATGATGGGCTGACACTGTGGTCTCAGGTGTCAGCAGTCATCAAGTCCTCTTTTTACCACCTGAGAAACATCACCAGGGTCAAGCACCTAGTTCCGTCTGGTGACCTTCCTATGCTGATCCACGCCTTTGTGACCTCGTGCCTTGATTACTGCAACTCCCTGTACCTAGGGCTACTGGGGGTTGATATCCGCCACCTGCAGCTAGTGCAAAATACCGCAGCCCGGTTGTCGACGGGGACCCCTCGGGTGTGTCAAATCACATTGGTGCTGTGTGAACTGCACTGGCTACCTATTCAGTGGTGGATCACCTTCAAGGTCGGGCTTCTGACCTACAAAGCCCTTCACGGACAGGGTCCGGACTACCTGAAAGAGCTGCTGTCTCCCTACTGCCCCATGCGACCACTCCGCTCGGTTGATGAGGGGTTGCTGGAGATTCCCAGGGTATGTTTGAAGTCATCAGGGGCCCATGCATTTATGTATGCAGCCCCAGCCCTGTCGAATTCTCTACCCCATCAGCTGCGGGAGTGCACTACCATGGAGGGCTTTAAGAAGGCCCTAAAGACCCACATATGACGTCAAGCCTACCCAAATTGATTTTAGTTTGTATTTATTCATCTGCATCATGCTTTTACTGTATTATTTATTCTGTCTGTTCAGCGCCTTGGCAATTGAAATGTGCTCTATAAATAAAGATTATTGTTATTAATATTATAACAGTAGCTCTGTTATTGGAATGGAGTATCCTAGTTTTAAGAACAATGGCTCAAATGTTATCTGCCCCAGCACTTTCCATGGTATCCAAGATGAGGAGTAATCTTTCCATGTGCGAATATGTGAAGGGGTGTTGGTGGAAAGTACCTTTATTGGGGGGGGGATAAGGTCAGGAGCAGGATGTAACCCATAACTGGATTTATCAAAAGCTACCAAAGGCTAACCCAGCTGACACAAAATAGGAATTTTATTCCTCCACATTTAACTCTTTATCAGAAACAGTTTTGTCATCTAGTTTTAGTTGCTCAGCCAGAGAGAGTAAGGCAGTGCCACCTTATATAGTTATTACGGTCTTCCAAAATTTTGAGGAATCATTTTTGTTCGTCTCCAGCAGGGACAGATAATAAGAGGCCTTAGCAATTTGGATTAGCCTGGTATAGAGCTTTTGTTTCTGTCTGAACAGTGCCCAGTCAGAAGTTGCTTTTGTCATTCTGGTTCTTGCCCAGAGTATGTATTTCTGTCCTCTAATGCTTGTTTTAATTCATAGCTGAACCAGGGAGCATTTTTCTTTCTGGTCCTATGCTTTACCAGCAGTGTCTGCTGGTTTATTACCCTCAGAACTTATAGATATGTGCCAGCCCAGTGGCTCTGAGTTTTTTTTTTTTTTTTAACTTCTTTATTGTATGGGTCATCCCCATATAAAAAAACAAAAACAAAAGCAGTGTACAGAGTCTTTGCTTAAATGAAAGTTCATTGCTTGCAACAATCCAACATATGCGTACTTTCACAGCTCTTGTTTTCTTGTCTGAGGTTACATTACAATTGTTATCTATAAAAATACTTCTATTTTTTTTTTTTCAATTGTTTCTTTATTCAGTTTTTCCCTATCTTCCTGGACTAAAAGTCCCCACCATTCATTCACACTAATGGGACTATGCTGGAGGCGCTAGGAGCCCACAAGAACCAAAAATCTTCAGGAGGGCCGGCGCTGGGATAGGACCATGCATGCGCGGTGCTATGAGACTAGCTCATGCCATATAGGCTGTCTCGGTGTCGACCCTTCAACTGCCTCAGTTCCTTTTCTCCCGCTGTCAAGTGCGCTTCGATGACAACGTCACTCACCTGCCGGGAGTCAAGTCTTTGTCTATACAACACCAGCTATAGCCATTCAGTATTCGATTAATTTACAACTTTTAGTGTTCTTTTCTTATTTAAAAAAAAAAGAAGAGGAAGAGGAAGAAATTCTCTGCCTGCCATCAATGGAGTTGACCTTAGACGATAGCAGTGATGGTAGGGAGACTTCATTTGAAAGCTGTGATGGCAGTGGGGCAGTGTCCAGTCCACCGCCCTTTGCGGGGGGGGGGTCTGACCTCAGGCAGTCCAGTGCTCAGTGGGGGAACAGTCTGCCCAAAGCACAAAAGCAGCGGGCCCGTTCCCGATCTCGAGTGGGGACCTGGCTCCGCTCGACCTCGAGCTCTTCTTCCTCCTGTCATTGGAAATAGAAATGGTACTGCTCGAGGTCGCCCTCTGGTACATCTGCACAAGGATCATCAGTGGTGGCGAGTGGTAGGCCTGACCCGACTTTGGTGGGGTCTTCTGTGTCTCTGTTCTTAACAGCCACGATCACCCACACCAAGCCCCTTCTCTGTCCTCGATGGGGCTCCAGTGAGCAGTTTTGCCTCTGGGCCGCTCTTTTAGAGCAGGGGGTATGACATCTGCCCAGTTGACTTGGCCAGTGGATCAGTTCCGGGGCCTCAGATCCACTGGGCCACGGCTGAGTCAGGTGGGCAGGATGTGCGTGGTGCCCTCTCTGGTGCCAGCGCCATCGACACCGACCCCATGTGCCTACCTCCCTCACCTTTTCCTCTGCAGGGGCCAACATGGGTACCTCTTTCCTTCTCCCCCTTTTTCTTCAGGTCTAGGGCCAGTATGTCTGACACCATGTGTGGTGCCAGCACCGCATATGGTGCCGCATGTGGTGCTGGTGCCACAAGTGGTGCCTGCACCATGAATGGCGCCGAACTCCTTGACGTCATTCCAGGTGGTGGTGTCTCTGGCCTGGACCTGCCTTTTGGAGGTTCTTCTGGGGTAGAAGTATATCTGGATGAGTCTCTCCCTGTCCTACATTGTCAAAGATGCAGTGGATGACTCATTTTAGGGGATGGAATGCAAGCCTTCTGTATCAGCAGAGCCTGTGATGGAAGATCTTTTCAGTTTTTCCTCAGGGATATGGGGTCCACCATAACATTTCAGACCATCTGTGGACCAAAGCAGATTTCTGCGTCTGGAGTTTCTACATTCCTCAATACGAGTACACTCTGTAGAACACAATAAATTCAATGGTCGAGAGCCTCCCGGACTCTACCGCTCCATTGCTAGGGGCATATGGCCCAATAGACAACTAAAAATTTTATAGAAACCTATGACACTGCACCTAGGGCGGCTGCCATTGGCAGCAGGTGATTAACATCTCCTTGGTGGTGCTTATTGGTTTGGCCCTCAGGTTGAGCTCTGGGGGGGGTGCTCAGACTCCTGCTGTCCCTCAGAGTGACAGCACCATCATCATTCTTATAAGAGGCAGTCCTTTCAAGGTGGATGCCTGGAAGAATTTGTCAACCAACACCTCAACTGTCGAATGCAGGTCTGTATTTCTAGGCAGATAATGTTCCCCTCTGCGCGTTTTCAGACTATCTTGAGCCAGTAGACAACATGTCACTGGCTCAGTTACCATTAGTCAGTTTTCGCTTCCCCTACTTACTTTGTTAACTCCAGAATGAAGGAGAGCACTCCCTTTATCTCTCTGAATGGTAAGAGGGTTCTGCAATTCTACATCGACAGAACAAAGAGATACATATCCGAGCAACTATTGTATCTTTCCGCATGCCTTGGCTGGGTCAGCCTGTTGCCATGAGATGTATTTCTACTTGGTTAGTGTCATGTCTTCGACGCAACTAATCCATGGCACAGGTCAAGTTGGAATGCCAGGTTCACACCATTCTACCAGAGGGGTTGCAGCTTTCCTGGTGGAGATTCGTAATGTACCCAATGCTGACATCTACACGGTGGCAAGTTGGAGCTCAGTGCATACCTTTGTAATGCACTAAGTTCTGGATGTCCATGCCTGACAGTTAACTTTCTTCAGAAGGACAGTCCTTATGGACTTCTATCCTGAGTGAGCTCTGTCTCCTACCACCCTACTCGATGGGGGTTTGATTTTTAGCTCAGTACTCTCCCATTAGTGTGAATGAGTGGTGGAGACTTTTAGTCCAGGAAGATATGGAAATTATGTACTTACTGTAATTCTTGATCTTCTTGGATGAAGTCTCCACCACTCATTCACACGCCTACCCACCATCTCCCGAATTCACTCATTCCGTTTTGGTCTTCACTTCCTTGTTGTTCAGGCTGTGAAGACATTGTTGAATTGACCCTTCTTACATGGGTCATCCGGGCCTTCACATGCCCAGAAGTTAGGGTTAGGTTTTCTTTCGTTAGTTTATGCTGCACCTCCTTGGTCAAAAAGGTACTGAGGCTGTCGGAGGGTCAATGCCAGAACCAGCTTATATGGCGACTAGTGTCGCCTTTCCATCTTGATCCTATCCTGGTGCTGGACCTCCTGAAGATTTTGGCTCCCACAGGGTCCTAGTGCCTGGCGTAGTCCCATTAGTGTGAATGGGTGGTGGAGACTTGAGTCAAGAAGATTAAATTACGGTAAGCCACGTAATTTCCATTTCGCCCTTCCTAACCACTCATCCTTGGTGTGGGCGTGCGTGTGTGGAGGCACCTCCACCCGGTGGTGATAGGACTACAGGAGGGATAGCATCCTTCCCAGGAGAGGAGAGCTGCTGGCAGGCAGATCATTCTGGCTCCACCCTCCCCCAGTCCGGCTTCGATGACCCGAGGTTGTTTGCAAACCTGGGTCACCGGCATGACACAAGGTAAGGCTAGATGCCTCAACCCTCAGAGCCACCTGGCCCCTATAAATATATTTCTGTAGGGTTGAGGTGCTGGACGCCATACCTCGCTCCATGCTGGCAACCCATGTTCGAGAACAAGCATGGGTTGCTGAGGGTCGGCCGGGGGAGAGGACTGAGCATCCAGTGGACTGCTCTCCTCTCCCAGGTAGGGAGGACTTTCGGCTCTGCCACGTGACTGCCACCAGGTGGAGGCCTAATGTCAGTGTGGTTTGATACGCGGCAGACAGGGGGTGGTGCTGTGGAACTCTGCAACATACACGTGCCTCCACACACACACACGTTGACGAGTACACCGCAGCATGAGGAAGTGCGAAAACTGGTAGAAAATGGTAATGGGCAGGTTTACATGATGCCCTGCCTGCCAATCTCTCACCCACCTCACCAACAGGACTCTGGGAGCCGAACTTGATGTGTGTGTCTTCAGTGGGGGGTGTCCTTCCTCCCTCCGACCCTGCCACGGGGGTCTGGCTGCCCGGTAAGTACTGGATGAATGGGGACAGTGAGGGTCAGTGGGACAGAGCTGAAAGGAGCCCAGCCTGTTCTGGCCACAAGGAGCATAAAAATCTCTATGGAAAAAACAACTTACTGATGTGGCAAGATAGAAGACCTATCATCTAATGGATGCCAGATGACTGAAATGGTGTATAACTACACATACTGTAGGGGACGGAGCCAGCAGCTTACAGGGTGAGATGCTCTCTACAGAGATCTATGACCTGCACCAACAATTTCTAGTATATTTAGCGCTACAAATGGTTGTACTTTGTTTTCTTTTTAGTAAATCAACAGTTCATGTGCTGCTGCATTGAATAAGCCAAAAACAGGATATTAGGAAACCATGGAATATCCCTGCTCAAGAACCTGTGAAAAGAAAATGGTAAGCTGCAAGATGGTGGGGCTTGAGATGGCCAAGGACTACCACTGAGTAGGGAGGCGAACCATCAAACGTAGCGCTCCTGCAGGCAGTCCAAGCGCTAAAACAAGATATGAAGCAAACAGTTCAGGACTTAGATAAGAAAATGGATGCCTTTAATTCCTGGGTTCTGACAATCGAAACCTGATTAGATAGTGTGAATGCAGATATGAAAGAAGCAACAGACTCCATCTGCAAGTCTGTTGCAGTTACCTCTGTAGCCTCCCTTAGGAGCTATGTTAATATCCCTTTGAGAGTGTCTATTGACCTCTAGGGTGATACCGGTGTCTGTGCCCTTGGAGGACTGGGTCAGCAGGTCTGACTTGGGCATTCCAAAGGGGAGGAGTCAGTCTTCTCTGCAGAGGGCAGGGACTGTTGAGTCAGACTTAGTGGGAGAGGTACTACTGGCACACTGTCGGATCCCACTGTCTGACTAGTTTTTTTTATAGAGCCTGGCATCAAGTATAAGTGCCTGATTGTGATGGCAGCCACCTCCTACAGCCTCTGAAGGGGGGGGGGCCCTCCAGCAGGAGAAAAAAAAATCTAAAGAAGAAGATAGAGGCCTGTCTATGAAGAAGTTGGTGCCAGACGCTCCAGAGGGCAGGAGACCTGAGGTGATGTTCAGCCTTTAGTAAAGTATAAAGTGACCGTGTTGGCACTTATCAGTACCCTCTCTCCTCAAGAGAGGGACAGCATCTGATGTGAGGCAGATTCCTGTTAGCCAGCAGGAATTTACCTCAGAAAGTATTCAATAGAAGATATGCGGTGCCCGCTGGCACCTCAGCTATGCACAGGTGGGCACAGTGTCTTTGGTCTCCAAGATAAAGCTAAGAGTGTGAAAAGTGGAAAAAGGATATGCTCTGTGGGAGGACAGAGTGAGTCCCTGGAATCCCCACAGGATCATTTGGTGCCATATTGTCCCAGCCAGTGAGACTGAATTTGCCAAGTGACTAGTAAAAGTGAAAATGAGCTAGAAGTCTGTGGGTTTCCCACCCAAGCTGCAGGGGTGGAAAACTCTTCAAGTTCAGTGCCTCCTCTTGAGGCTAGTTAAGTGTCAAATAAAGTACCCCACCAGGGTTGATGCCAGCCCAAAAGAAATGGAGCAGTTAATGGTCCATCTGTAGTGATGTGAAAAAATAGAATGTCCCAGCTGGAGAAAGCGGCATCTTTAAACTGAGCTCTAGTGGAACAATAAAGTATCCTGTTTTGCTTTAGTAACCCCATTTGGACATTCGTTGTGTTATGCATACAAGTTCTGCTAACCCCTTTTTATCTGCAGCATCGCTAGCCCTACCATATGTCATGGGAGCCCCAGAGGTCACCTCAAGCTTGGGAGGGCAAAGTGGTTTTTGTAGTTTCTTGTGTGGGGCCCCTCCCAGGTGACTGTTTTCCACCCAGTATACCCCTAAACAGCTGGGTAGGTGACCTTACACTGGAGGCTCGGGTCCGGATTTTGAGGTTCTTTTAGGGTCCCTGACATGTCAGAGGGTGGCGAGTCACAGTTTTGGAGTGGCAAAGAATGGTAAAATGCACAGACTAAGGAGGAAAAAAATGGTGCTGAAGAAGTTAACTTTTTTTTTTTTTTTTTTTAACTTTGTTTCTTCACCTGTATCCTCGGGCATCCTGCTGTCATCAGGTCGGGTGTGGAAGAAGATCCTGAGTGCGTTGGGCCGGCATTTGGGATGTGGGCAAAATCCCCTGGGGCCACCGTCATCTCACCGATGTTGTAGGAGACTTTTTCCGGCTTTCTTCTTGTCCCCTCGGAGTGCAGCAGGCAAGGCAACGTTATGCCGCAACTCTGCCCCTATGCGTCTGCTGCGTTGCCATGCTGGGCACCCCTGAATCACCACTAGAGGCCGCTCCAAGAGCAAACACTTCTCCCAGCCCTCCCCGGGAAGAGAGAGCAGTTCTACAGATGCTCGATCTCCTCCCCCCTGCCGACCCCCTTCGGCCCAGGCTCGTTCCCGAACCCAGGTGCTCAGCATGACATGAGGTGTGGCATCCAGCGCCTCAAACCTTCACGTCACCAGGCCAAGAAGTTAACTTAAATCAAATGTTGGTGGGAGTGGGACGCGCGAGCTGTGTTCCTGGGTAAGAAGAGTGGCCAGATCGAGGACTTGTGGTAGCTCCATGCGAGCTGCTCATGAATATGCCAACTGGAAAAGTAGAGGCATTGTCTGATTGGTTGAATACCATCATGGGGCTGTGGTTAGTGCTGGTGGGCGTTAAACGTGACTGAAGCAAGGAAAGAGGAGGTGCGGGAGCCAGGCAAGGAGCCTGAGAGAAGAAACATACCGTTATTCTAAACTCAAAACCCCTAGTGCTAAAATAAAATCATGTGCGTTTGAAAACCCATTGGTAGCTTAGTTCTTCCCCAGAAAGGCGATTGGAGTGAGCCTGCATCTGTGGAATGGTTCCTGCCCAGTGGGGCAAAGCTGCAAAGCAATTCAGTAAGTACATATTGCAACAACAACAACCACAACAACAACAACAACAAAAAAGTCTGGAAAAGGAAAAAACTTTTTCATGGCTGGGACTAAGTGAGTGAAACACTAGGACAGAGGCACCTGGAACAAGAAATATTGAATATGTAACCCGCAGGTGGCGCTATCCCAAGAGCTACTACCACTGCCTGCTTAACTACTAACAGGGTGAGGGGCCTAGGTCCAATGGCGAGTGCCTCCACCCAGAGGTCAAGGGTCTGCAGTAGTTAAACTAACTTGATGCAGCAGCCCGCCAGCATAGCGGTGGGATTTCCACTTGCGGCGCCCGGCAACCCGGGTTCGAGAGCGGATCCGGGTCGTCGAAGAAAGGAAGCGACCAGGGGAAGTAGGATCGAGCATCCGTTGGGCAGCTCTCCTTCTCGGGGGAGGGCATGGGTAGCGCTCAGGCGCTGGGGACTCCTGGCGAGGCCAGGAGTTCTCACGCAGCGACGCTTGACATGGGAGAGGCGGGGCAGGCGCTGGCGTCATTACGCGTCCCGCCTCCTCTGGGAAAAAATCAGAAAAAAAGAAGTAGGCGGGACCACCGTTGGATGAAGCCCTCCCGGAGATCCTCCGCATCGCCACGCGCTGCAGGACCCCAACCAGTCACAGTTCTGGGGTCACGAAGGTGGCCTGCGGCCTCACCCTCCGGGGGGTAAGCCGGGGGTGACTGAGGGTCCTCTGCAGCTATAGGCGGTGGTAGAGGTCTCCGGGGGCCGTGACCAGGGCAGAGGAGGTAGACGGTGGTCCAGCCAGCATAAAGAGGTAAAATTAAAAAAAAAAAAAAAACTAACTTGGTCACAGCTCTCTGGGACACTGTAACCCCCCCTTTCTTCCCACTAGTGGCCCACACAATGCATTAGGAATATCTTCACAATGTACATTTACCCCCAGGACTGGCTCTGACAACTGGACTCTGGAGACCCCCTGTAAAACAAGATGATACAATGCAAAAGCCACAGTACAACACTTTAACATAAACGAATAACTCAGACAGTGTAACTTTGCTGAAACAAACAGATCTGATTTATTTAGGGGAATATAACAAGGACAGGAAAAATCAGGTTAATTAGTTTAGACACCTTAATAATCACAGTACTGTGCGCATGTTCAGAGTCCCAAATTGTCACTTTCATTGGGTACCCAGGATTGGGGGCTAGCCAGGATCGGTGCAGCTGGATGGGGCCCTGTGATGGAAAAACACTTGCACAATACCCAATTGTAATCTGGAGCTGGATGGCTCAGTTCGTGAAGAAATGAAACAGCAACAATTAGATGACACACTTGCAATTTGATAAACAGATGGCAGGGAGCTACCCTGCTTTGTACTCACAGACTCAATGCTGGGAACTGGATGGAAAGCAGATTGTCCTGGATTGCCAGGAGGAGCAGACCATGTGGACAAGGTCCTTGTGACTGGACCCCACTGCAGTTTAGGGCAAATGGATGTAGTCTGGATTAAGCTGGGGTTTACTTCGAGCTTCATGCACTCAATTCACTGTACAGGGGATTTGAAACGCGATTCCCCACAAGCACTACACACATTTATATGTAAAAGGAAAGTACTATAACAGGCAGGCTGCTTCTCGATCCCGACCGTAATTACTGCACGATACCTGGGAGAACACACAGCAGCTTCAGTTCCTGACAGACCAAGCGCCGATTCAAAGCAATTCTCCAGTCTTCTACAGGGTGAGCCTGGTTTCTACTTTCAGATCTCCTTGATTCTCCTCACACAGGTCAGATTCAGTCCAGACAGAAACTTTCCAGGCTGCAGACGAAGCAAGGGTGCCACGTATACCCGGCGCTAAAACTATGCACTTAGAAGCACAGAGCTCCCTTGTCTCTTCACTGCCAAACTGATCTAACTTCTCCAGTCCCAGAGCAGTGCATTTCCTCTAGCTCCACACTATTCTGTTGGCTGGTCCGGCTGTCACTCACAGTAAACTCCCCCTGTTGGTGGAAAAAGGTGCCAAGGTCAAAACTACATTTCCCAGAGTCACTGCCCTTACAATCCCCTTACAGCAGGCTCCAGAGGAGAGTCCAAGTTCTGATTCGCCCAGAGCAGGCTCCATTTTAAAGGATCCCCACCATGATTGGTCCAATTCAGCAGTTCAGAACCAACATGAGGGAGCTATTCTGCACTGTCCTTGCTACAAGAAAGCAGGTTAAATCAAACTGCATTTTCATTATTACTCTAACAGGTTACAAGCAACAATTACATCTTTGAAGAGTGCTCCTTCTGCCCACTTAGTGACGGCAGAAGCGGAGTAATTGGCAATGCTTCAGCGGGACTCAAGCAGGGGAACACACAGACCCCATCAAATTAATTATGTCTGCAGGCAGACAGCTCTTAAAGAGACAGTACCAGAGGCTCTAAAAGCACTCACAGATAAACGGCTTAAACGCCAATCACCATTCAGGCTTGGAGCATTCAAGTAAGCTCCTGGAAGACTTTTTGGGAACCCCCATTTGCAGGGGGGTTACAAATATATAGCAAATGGGCAATTTTGGAAGCACGGTTTTGGGCAAAAGTATAAAGTATAGTAAAGTAAATGCAAAAGTATAGTGACCTTCTCGGGCAATTTGAAAGGGGAGAACTGTTTTAGTGCATGAAAGCAGACTGAGATTGAGTATGTTTGTGTTTATCTACAGACTGGGAAACTACATTCAGTGTAGACCACAGCAAAACAACTAGTGGGGCAGCATGGCTGAGAAGGGACATAGCCAGGAGCATGAAGTAACTATCCCCAGGGCCCTGCTCGACTTCCTAAGCTGAAAAGTAATGTAAGGGGAGAGTAAGGAGGAGGCATTGTCTTGTTTCCATTGTAGTACCACAGGGGACGACGTATCTAATATGCCTCTTTGTGGAGCATGCAAGGACGATGGCATCTCTGCTGTGCTGGGAGCCTTCTGGTTGGTACATGCCACAGGAACTGTAGAGGGGACAGAACTGGATGAATCACTGTGTGAGTCCTGGGAGAGGCCTGCTAGTACCCATAAAGAAATAGAAGAACCCACTGAATGTTCCCCCTCGGGAGAGATGTCTTTAACCTGCAAACCCTAGATGTTTGGGTGGTTCTGCCAAATTCTAGGCAGTCCACAACCCAGTGAGGATAGCACCACCCTGGAAAGTACCACCCAGCAGGAGTGGAAGCCCTCCCCTGTGCCCCATACTGCTGTGTTGTAGTTACAGGATGACCAACCCACAACTTTGCTGCCCAATAAACAAACCGTCTGAAGGGGAAGAGGAAGCTCCCTTGAGCCGCAGTCAGCTATGCCCAGTGCCACAGCCTCCCCAAAGAAACCCAGCATGGGAAGAGGGCTTACATCAGCAAAATGGCAAAAGATACACCATGGGGGTGTTTCTCAACAGAGTGAGGTGGCCGAAATTAAGAAGAAAGACGCCTCTAAGCCAGAATCCATAGAAATACCTGAGGCTCTGAGGAAGTACTATGGGGAAATTTGGTTGCCCCCTGGGATGGCCCCCCTGTACACCATGAGAACCCGGCCAGAGTGGAGCCAGGCAGAGCAGATAGTGTGCCAGCTTATGAAATCTGACTTTCGTAAACATAACTACACAAACATGTTGCGGTTCATGTGGGACCAAATTGAAAGAAATAGCGAAGAATGGGTGAAAAGGGCTATTATAGAGAACATTTGGAAAAAAAAACATCACAACATTTACTCCAGTGATGTAGCCAGTAGGGAAGAGGCTCACTATGTAGCCTAGTCAGTAACTAGTGGGGCCTACCAAGGGCTGACCCTATTCAAGACCCACGCCTTGGTCAAAACCATTTAAGGGACTGTGGCTCAACACTGTGTGGAAGCCCAGGACAGCTGGGGTCCTCCCTGCACTAAACCTGATCTCAGGTATTATTTCTACCATGAAACATAGAAATTGTCGACAGATAAGGACTTCTAGGCCCATCCAGTTTGCCCATAGGCCCTATACATGTATGCATCCACTCACCCTAAGTGGTCAGTGGCTTTTCATCACTCCCTTCCTACCCAAGGTTCCTTTGTGCTTGTCCCAGGCATGTTTAAACCCCTCCACTGTGCTTGTCCCTACCACCTCTTGTGGCAGACTATTCCAAGTGTTCACCATTCTCTCTGTGTAGAAAAACATCCTTGTGTTACCTCTTAATCTACCCCCCTCCAATTTCATATCATGCCCCCTCATTCTGATATATTTTGTACATTGGAAAAATATCCCCCACCTGTACCCTGTTTATACCCTTGAGGTAGTTATATACCCCCAATGCTCCTGATGAAGTGTAATCCAGTGGGGTAGAATAAAAGTGCCAACCGGACCCAAGATCCGCCACCTTGACTCTACTTTTCCAGCCACTGCTGAAGATTTCTAAGTTCAAGGTTTGCAACAGTTCTACATTCCAGGGTCTGAGGGCTTGATGTTTCACAGCCCTCCCCAGCCCCTCTCTGCAAGCCGCCGAAAACTGCCATATCGGAAGGGTCTGAGGGCTTGATGTTTCACAGCCTTCCCCAGCCCCTTGCTGCAAGCCACCGAAAACTGCCATAATGGAAGGTACGGGACTCAGAGCATCAGACTGCAGACGAGACTTTATTTTTTAAAACTTGGCACCTTTTTCAAGCAGCGCTGTAATTTAAATCAGGGAGCTTCTTGTTTAAGCTCCTGCCTGCTTGATTTTTAAAATTGCCCACCCCCCATCCCCTTCCTTAATTAAATAGTCTGTGGCTCCGCCCCTGCTCTTCTCTGACTGGCCTCTTTACTAGTAGGGGAGTGTCTGAGTGGCTCTCTGCCAACTTTATTCCTTATGAGCTCACATCACCCACTGACAACCATGGACCTCTTCCTAAGACCAAATCTATCAGTCCCTCTACTGGTCCTAGCAGTCTTTATTCCCCACCTTTGTCCATCACCAACGTCAACTGCTAATAACCCTGAGGTTTTCCCACCCGCTATCCACCCTCGCACCCACTGAGGTTCTCCCTACCCCTCTATCCACTCTCCCACCCCCACCCTGTCACCACCATCACCCTCCCCCACCCCATCCTGCCCAGCTCCATCTACATCTGGTCTCTCACAACACACCGTTGCCAATGCTTTACCATGCTATCCCCACCATACGTGCTCTGCCCATCCCATGCTCTCTTCCTGTTAGCTCTGCTTACAACCGCCATGGCTCACACAAATGATGTATGTCCTCTCTCCTCAGGTTTGTCTCCCGGCTCCTACTCCTATCCGGCAACATTCGTCCAAACCCTGGCCCGTCTCCTCCCTGACAAACTCAGACTCTCCCTACATCTGGGCTACGCATAGCCTCTATGAACATCTGTAGCCTCTTAAAAAAAAAAAATGCTGCCCTCCAGTGCTGGATGGCACAACATCAGCCTGACATTCTGGTAATCATGGAAACCTGGCTGTCTAAATCTACCCCAGACTCTGCGGTCGCTCTCCCTGGCTACTCCCTTTTTGGAAGATAGAGTTGGTAATGGCAGTAGGCGGCTGCGCGTCTATATGCGTAACTGCTTAATGGGCCACGCTGTACCAATTCCCAAGCTCGGCCATGGTACCCAAGCCATCTCACTTAGAATTACCCCAGACCCCTCCAGGGCCCCTCTGACTATCTCGGTAGCCTACATTCCCCCACAGAAACAAACCCAAGCAATCCAATCTCTAACTGACTACCTGTCCAGCCTCTTGTATAAGGGTGAGCAGATACTAGTGGTGACCTCAACACTAACTGGCTTGCCAGTTCATCTGCCCTTGCCAAGGATGCTTTTGCAGCCCTGGACCTAACACAGCTGGTAACCCAGCCTACCCATCTGAACCCATCCAATGGCTCTTACACATTACTGGACATCATCCTTGCCAACCACCCGCACAGAACTGTGGACATCGTTGTCCATCCAAACTCCCTGAGTGATCACTCATCAGTAACTTTCACGTGGTCCAGCCGTCTACCAAAACCTGTACCCAGCATAGTCTCCTGCTGACTTATCCGACCAGATAACCTCGCTAGGCTTAAGTAGTACCTCGCCCAGTGGGACTGGTCACCAATCAACTGGGCCCCTAGTATTGATAAAGCACTCGACTACTTTACCCACTCCTTCAATAAGGCCTGAGACATCTTTACCCCGCTGGTCAAGACCCGGACTAAGCAACATAGTGCACCATGGATCACAACATCACTGCTCAAACGGCTCCACCACAGAGACAATCTCTGGCATAGAGCCAATTCCTCAGGCAAGCCTGGGGACAGGAGTCCACAATGCTGAGCGCAACAGATGTATGTGGGCCACTGTAAGGCTAAAGCAGAGTACTACAGATCCACACTAGCCTCCTCCTGGGGGGTCTACCCGGAACTTCTGGGACAACGTAAAGGAGCTAAATGGGAAGTCTCACTCCCCGCCCCCGTCTCTACTCAACTTTAATGGAACCGCTATCACTGACCCTGCTAATATTGCAGACTGCCTAAACACCGCCTTCTCAGATCTCATCGCAGTTCTCCCTAGTAATTTCTTCGACCCTACCTCCCCCCCAGCTACAGCCCCTCTGTCGCCCACCTTTCTACCTGAGGACCATCTCACCACAAAACTCTTGGCACTATCTAACAAAAGCCCTCAGTGTTACCAGCCTTTCCTCTGACCCCCTGGATACTAGGATCCTACGTCAGGTCCTTGACATAGTATTTAACTCCCTGACTGATTTACTCAACCGCTCCCTCTGCCTGGGCCAGTTCCCTTTAGCTTGGAAAAAGGCTGTGATCACCCCCATCTTCAAAAGTGGTGACACCTCCTCTCCTGGAAACTATCGGCCAATCTCCTACTCACCCTCCTCTCTAAAGCCCTGGAAAAAATAGTGGCAGACCAATTATCTGAATATCTTGCCTCCACAATCTCCTATGCAGAGAGCAGCATGGCTTCTGTCCAGGTCATAGTATGACCACTGCTCCGTGAGTTCTCAAACTTCCTTCAAGAAACCCTTGACAAAGGCCACCTTGCAGGGGCTGTCTACGTCAACCTCTCCAAGGCCTTTGATATGGTCTGTAACCCACTCCTACTGGACACTCTCCTTCAACTAGGCTTTTCCCAAGGCCTGCTGGACTGGTTCTCTAGTTATCTCTCTTCAAGGTCCCAGTGTGTCAAAATAAACAGCACCTGCCTCGTCCGATCCGGGGTCTCACAGGGCTCCATCCTGGGCCCTCTTCTTTTTAGTCTCTATGTAAATGCCCTACCCAACTCCTGCTCCAGCAAGGTCCTGCTATATGCAGATGATGCAGTTCTCCTCTCCTCCCACCCTGACCCCTCCTGTCTTCAGGCCTCCCTCCAGCACTCTTTCAGTCAAATTGGAAACTGGTTCAACGACCGCAGGCTGGTCATTAACATTAAAAAAACAAAAGCTATGTTGTTTGCCCATCATCAAAATAAGGCAAAAAACTCACCCCTCCATATACTATCCAGCTCACTCCACCCACTAGAACAAGTTAGCAACTACAAATGCCTGGGCATTACCTTCGACTCTGCCCTCTCCTTTAAGCTAGCATATCCGACCTGCTCACCTCGGCAATTATGTGCATAAAGCCTTCTACCATCATAGGACTGCCTCCCACTGGATGCCCTCAGATTGGCTGTCTCCTCCTCTGTCCTGTTTCTTGTAGACTACAGTCTCCCTGTCTATGCTGCTGCTGATGCCACCGCCCTCAGGAGAATACAACTATCCCTAAATAAGGCCTGTAGGCTCCTCACTGGTGCAGACAAATGGACTCATGTATGCACTCTATACTCACTGGCCAACATACTCAATCTAGAAGAGCGGTTACAATATCAGACCTGCCTCCTGGTTAAAAAAATACTTCTAGGTCTCTCCCCCCCAAGGGTGTCCGCCTCCCTCCACCCTGCTTTCCCCTCTGCCTCTACCTGCTGGCTCTACTGAGGCCGCTGTCAGAATCCCGAGGGTGCGGACATCACTCGGCCAGAGATCCTTTTGTTACAGGGCGCCACACTGGTTCAACGCCCTCCCCTTCTTGATCTCCTCACGCACTAAAATAGGTCCTTTTAAGGCAGCTCTCAAGAGCCTCATTTTCTTCACCCGCAGCTGTGAATGCGCTCCAGAAGCGGGATCCTAGCCCATAGGTGCCCCACTCCCTCCCTGGCCCCTTTCCTAGACTCTTGACGACAATCGCCTTATCTCAGGCTGCAATTCTGAATTTACTGTATTTGTCCTTGGAGCCTAGCTTTCGCACTGTATAGACCTCTGTACTGCTATTGTAAACTGTAACTCTTATCTGGGCACTGGATGGCTCGGAATTCTATGTTGTTTGTTCTGACACCTGCAAATATATGAATACTGTTTGCTATTTGCTGTTTGGTATGTATCAAAAAACTTCTGTAACCTCCTGTCTATCATATTGCATTTGTGTTGCTGTCTATTTGTCGAATCCACTGGAACTGACATGGAGCCTTTGAAAACAAGTCCTTGACTCAAAGGGTTGTAATTCTGATATGTATAATAAATAAATAAATAATAAATACCCAAGTCTCTCAGGTCCAAGGGGGATTCTGGGCCCTGAAGACTGCAAAGACTCAATGTAAGACCAAACCCTCCCAGGAAAAAGATCCAGCTGCAGCCAGTGAAGAGAACCCCTAGCATCCTGGTAGGGGACCGACAGTTTGCTGAACCACATCTGCAGACTGGTGATGTACATTTTTCTGTTCCTATACAGGTGGGACATGGCTTAAGGTCTCTTCAGCAATTTCCCATAAGAAGGCAGAGTTCCTGTCCAGGGAAATTGCTGCAGCGAAAAATAGACCAGTTCAGCTCTTCCGGACCGTGGACAGACTGTGCAATCCAGCCTGTCTGCATTCTGGTCGAGCATTGTCACAAGAAAAATGTGAGGAGTTTGCACAGTTTTTTGCTGATAAGGTGTCTTCCATCAGGGATGAGATCAGCCACTGCCTCCCCATTGGGCCTTACATTGATCAATCGGGTGGTGCTAATGCCCAGATGACCTGGTCCACCTTCAGCAAACTGGTAGTCTTGGATATAGTGAGGATCATCCAGATTCTGCGGCCAGCTTACTGTAGTTTGGACCAAGGCCCAACCCACCTTCTTTTGGGGGGGTGTTGAGGTTATTGGCCCAGTCCTTGCTGAGATAGTGGAGGTTTCATTGGAGAGAGGGATCTTTCCTGATCCCTTAAAGGAGGTGATAGTACGACCCCTTCCTAAAAAAACCCTCCCTTGACCTGGACTGTTTGGCAAACTACAGACCAGTCTCTAAGCTTACCCTTTGTAGAGAAAGTTATCAAGAAGGTGGTCACTCTGCAACCGAAGTATCATTTATCCATCCACAATATCTATGACCCTCTCCAGTCTGGCATCAGGAAAAGGCATAGCACTGAGACCACCCTGGTGTGGGTGCTAAATGATCTTCTAATGGCTAGAGATCGGAGAACCTGTTCCATCTTGGTTCCCCTTTATCTCTCAGTGGCAATCGACACTGTGGACCATGGGGTGCTTGTCGAGCACCTGCAGTTTTTCTGTTGACTGAGCGGAGCGGTCCTCAGCTAGTTTCAGTCTTTCCTCGAGGGCAGATCTCAGACAGTGGTGTCATGGATTTATTCCTCGGCCCCTCGCTGGCTGCCCTGTGGGGTACTGCAGTGCTCGGTGCTGTCCCCCATGTTGTTTGCAGTGTACATTCTGCCATTGGGGACATCATAAGACAGTATGGGTTGAAGTTTCACTGCTATGCAGATGATTCTCAACTGTACATGTCTTTTGTGCCTGAACCAGAGTTGGAGACTGTCTCGATGTTTAACAACTGCTTGTCGGAGATACAGGACTGGATGAGTGCTAGCTGGCTGAAGCTGAAGTTGGAAAAAACAGAGGTATTGGTAGTGGACCCTGATCATAGGACGACTGGAACATGGGTGGGAAAACCCTCAGGTTTAAACCTTGGAGGGGCCCCATTGAATGTTTTGGGCCAGGTGCTTAACCTGGGCATGATATTTGACAAAGGCCTGACCCTGAAGGCTCAGGTCTCGGTTGTAGTCAAATCTTCCTTTTACCATCTGAGGAATATCGCCAGGGTGAAGCACCTGGTCCCATCTGAGGATCTTCCCACCTTGGTCCACGCCTTTGTCACCACTCGTTTTGATTACTGCAATGCCCTCTACCTAGGGCTACCAGGGGTGGATATCCGCTGTTTGCAGTTAGTGCAGAACGCGATGGCCAGGTTGTTAACTGGAACACCTAGATCCAGTCACATAATACCTGTGCTGCGTGAACTGCCCTGGCTGCCAATACAGTGGCGGATCACCTTCAAGGTCGCGTTGCTGACCTATAAGGCCCTACATGACCAGGGACCCCATTACCTGAAAGAACTCCTGTCTCCTTATTGCCCCACCCACCCACTCCGATCTTCCGACGAGGGATTGCTAGAGATTCCCAGGGTATGCCTGAAAACATCGGGAGGAAGATCGTTTGCCTTTATGGCTCCTACCCTGTGGAATTCTCTACCTTGTCGGATACGAGATAGCCTAACCGTGGAGGGTTTTAAAAAATCTTTAAAGGCATACTTGTTTCAACAGACCTTTGTAGGGTCCTGGTAAAATTGCTGCCAAAACACTGTAAGAATATGTATATTTATTGTTTTAGTGTATTATGGAGTTGGTGTTTGTTTTATTTATGGTGTTAAGGTGCCCTGAGCTCTGAAAGGATGCCTAATAGAACTAAAGTTTTACTTGCTTACTTGTGGGAGATGCATAAACAGTTAGCTTCGGGGGTGGAATATATTACCCAAGTGACTGGGACACAGAACCCATCTATAAGACCTTTACCCTGTTGGGGCAGTAAATTACTATTTGAACTAGAAAAGACTTTTATGAATATTAGTTATACTCATTGTAAACCTGCTGTGGGTAAACATGTTTTAAATATATGGTGGTCATGAGTGGCAGTAATAAAACATCTTAGACTGCTGTGTTGTGTGGAGTGATTTTGTTTCTTTCCTACAGGGATCCAGGATCGGGTCCATGCTCCAGTAGGAGCTTCGGGTAACCAGATTGAAAAGAAAAAATGGGTAACGCGTGCAAAGTGATGTCCACTGGGGAAATGTAGGCCATTCTTATGAGGCAGACAGAATATGTTTAGCAGTAGCATACAGGTTAGCATAGGTACATAGTAGGCCTAGACCTGCTTAGCCCTTGGATTTGCACTGTTCTGCTACCAGTCTATTGGGAGAATTGTGTTACCGCTCAGTATGCTTATTGTTCCTCTTTGTTTGCACTTTTGTGCATCCTGTATTGAATTTACTCCATGTACCCTTTCCACAGAGCACACCAGGAAACAAAACTTGGCTCAGTATGCCTTTTTCAGTCGTGAATTTGTGCACAAATAAACAATCACCGGGAAATGAGCCTGTGTTCAGTATGCCTTTCCTGCTCATGCATTTGTGCACATGTGAATTCACCTGCTGTTATCTACTTTCAATCAGTGTCTCATCCTTTGATGCAAAACACCCCAAACTCAAAATTTAAATACAGTACTTTTTCAGGCTTGCTTGAGCCTCCCCTTGAACAGATTGGGGCCTCCCCAGGGAGGCTGGCCTCACCATTTGAGAAACACGGTAGAGCATTGGTGTGTAGGATGTACTGTAAAATGTTTAGTGTTAGCCTAGATTTTCGGGAGACAGATAGGAGGATGTTAGATCCCATAGATAGCTGCACCACTGTGATTAGGCTAGGGCCTTAATGTAGAGATCGATGCAGTATGCTCAAAGTATCATTGCATGTAAATGTATAGAATTCTCACTGCATGAAACATTGTAGCATTCACTGCCTGTATTGTGACAGATGTTATTATATAATAATAACTGGTCATCGATTTCTCTCAATAGGCTGACCAGGTTGATATTTCCCGTAACAACCAGCTGGTTGTTATGACATTCACGTGCCCTGCCACTAAAAACTCTGTTGTTCGTTTATTGGCTTAACTTCCGTGTGTGGGCGGGCTAAATAATATCACAGACGTGGCGGCTCAGTCTCTTGCTATCCAACAAGCCGCCAAGAAGCTGCCATGATGGACTCTCGCAAAAATAGAGAACTAGCATTTACCTTTCTTTTACATTTTTTTAAAAATTCATTCATACACAATTCTATCTGGTTGATCCTGCCATTAGTGCGTTTCGGGACAGAGATGCAGCGGAGGTCCCAGGAAGCTCTAAAGACGACTCTGTCCACTCGAGGCAAACTGTAAGTTTTAAAAAAAAAAAGAAAAACAAACAACCAGCTTACAAAAAAGAATCCTAGTGCAACGACAGGAGACAGATGGAGCTGGAGAGAGAGAGTGTGTGTGTGTGTGTGTGTGTGTGTGTGTGTGTGTGTGTGTGTGTTTTACTCAGTGTCTAACACATACTCTAAAGAAATCAGGCAGGAGAAAAAATTGCTGCCCAATATATTATATAAAATAGAAGACGGGGACAGTGTGCCTCTGAGAATTTAATGCACCCCTCATTGTGGGATGCTTTGATAAACCCCTCGGGCTTCACCCTTGGTGGTTTATGTAGCATCCCACAACTCGGGTGTGCATTAAATTCTCATATCACACCCTTCCCCATCCTTTATTCTCTATGTAGTAATAGTGCAAGATTCCACTGCGTGACTTTTTGTAACTGTTCACTGCATGTATTGGTAAAAGGTAATTGCATATTATGGTGGGGTACATGTACATATTTGGTGGGGTATGAAGTAATCACAGATCTGGTGTTGCATTAGTTGCCCTCATGTGGGCTGTATGGTTTTGGCTGTGTTGACCAAATGACAGAAGGCCTGATTGGCCACTCTGGGTCTCCTGGGCACAGTGCCCCGGGGGGGGGCTTGGGAGTTGGGCTATCAGAGGAGCCAAGAGGGTGAGAAGGAGCTCAAGGTTTAGGGAGCTTTCATTTTCTTTTTGTTTTGCATCCAGTGCTCTATCAGAGTAGTGACCAGCCATATTCCCCTTGGGAGCTGGCTGGTGGAGGGGTGGCCAACCCTCCACCGGATGGGTCTGTGGGTGGAAGGTTGCATGTTGAAGTCTCGGTGCTCGCCAAGGATGTCAAGCATTGAAAGGCAAGTGAGTGTAGCCCCCGCCTCCCTTAGGAGCTATGTTAATATCCCTTTAAGAGAGTCTATTGACCTCTAGTGTGATGTCAGTTTCTATGCCCTTGGAGAACTTGGTCGGTTCACCTGACATGGCCATACCAAAAGGGAGGAGTCAGTCTTCTTTGCAGAGGGCAGGGACTGCTGAGTCAGACTTAGTGGGAGAGGTACTACTGGCACACTGTGCCGGCTCCCACTGTCTGAATAGTTTCTCTGTAGAGAATGGCGTTGGGTATAAGTGCCTGATCGTGGTGGCAGCTGCCTCCTACAGCCTCTGAAAGGGGGAGTGCCCCTCTCCAGAAGGAGAAAAAAACATCTAAAGAAGAAGCTAGAGGTCTCTCTATGAGACAGATTGGTGCCAGAGAGTCCAAAGGGCAGGAGACCTGAGGTGATGTTCAGCCTTTAGTAAAGTATAAAGTGACTGGCACGTATCAGTACCCTCCCTCCTCAAGAGAGGGACAGCATCTGATGTGATGCAGATTCCTGTTAGCCAGCATGAATTAACATCAGAAAGTATTCATTGCGGGGCGGATTGCCCAAAATAGAAGATATGCCTGCTGGCACCTCAGCTATGCCCAGGTGGGCACAGTGTCTGTGGTCTCCAAGATAAAGATAAGATTGTGAAAAGTGGATAAAGGATATTCTCTGTAGGAAGACAGAGTGGGTCCCTGGAATCCCCGCAGGATCATTTGGTGTCATATTGTCCCAGCCAGTGAGACTGTGAATTTGCCAAGTGGCTAGTAAAAGTGAAAATGCGCTAGAAGAAGTCCTTGGGTTTCTCACCCAAGTTGCAGGAGTGGAAAACTGTATGAGTTCAGTGCCTCTTCCTTGAGACTAGTTAAGTGTCAGCTAAAGTACCCCACCAGGGTTGATGCCAGCCCAAAAGAAAGGGAGCAGTTAATGGTCCATCTGTAGTGATGTGGAAAAATAGAATGTCCCAGCTGGAGATCTTTAAACTGAGCTCTAGTGGAACAATGAAGTATCCTGTTTTGCTTTAGTAACCCCCTGTTTGGGCATTCATTATGTTGTGCACCCAAGTTCTGCTAATCCCTTTTCTTCCGCAGCATTACCAGCCCTGCCGTATGTCGTGGGAGCCCTGGAGATCACCTCAGGCTCAGAAGGTCAAGTAAGCGATCTTTGCAGTTTCTAGTATGGGGCTCCTCCCAGGCGACCGTTTTCCATCAAGTATACCTCTAGACAGCTGGGAAGGTGACCTTACACCTCGAACCTGGTTAAAGAAAATAAAATACTTTTTTAGGGATGGAGCATCTGTGACTGCTGGGGGTGGTTGAAGATGTGGAGGGTCAGGATCTTAAAACCTATGTAATTACCACACTGCATGGCATTCTAGACGTTGATCTCAGTGATTACATTTTAAAATCCTACCGCATCACTTCTCAAAAGCAGCCTCCAAACACTGACTTCCCTCGCACTATACCAGGAGTTCTCAAATGATGAGGCCAGCCTCCCTTGGGAGGCCTCAACCTGTTCCAGGGGAGGCTTAAGCAAATCTGAAAAAGTACTGCATTTAAATTTTGAGTTTTATGTATTTTGTGTGGAAAGACGAAGCAAACTGAAAGAGGATAATAGTAGGTGAATTTTATGTATTTATTTACTAATAGGTGACAAGGGAAGGTGAATGAGCCAAGGCTCATTTCAGGTGTACCCTGGAAAGGGTAAGGAGTGAATACATTTTGAAAGGTAACTGTAAAACAATCAGGAAATACACAATGAACAATAGTGCAAACAAATATGAACAATAAACTAATAATGAGTGGTGGTAATTGATCAATTTGTAGACTGATGGCAGAACAGCCCAAATACAAGGGGTTGAGCACAGAAGTGCTAAGAGCAATAGCAGGAAGGAGCAAAGTAATCCCAGAGAAGTTGCTTAGGAGCAGGGAAGGAGGGGGAGAGGCAAAGTATGTAGGAAGGTTATTTCAAAGAGAGGAAACAGAGCAAGTAGTCTGACCCATGAAGGTACTGCAACAAGGGGCAACAATGATTCAAGAATGAAAATAGTGGAGCAAGTAGGCTGGCCTGTGGGGGGTTACAATAAGCTGAATAATGATATTTGTTTGTTATTCAGATAGCACCTTTGAGCACAGCTCTTTTTCAAAGGTTCCACATCAGTATAAGACAAAGAACTGAAAGTGAGCCAAGTACTTAAAGGGGTTTCAATATATTCATGGTGTACTGCGCAAAGTACAGTATGTTATTTTCCTTTGGAGAGGCCCAAGATTATTTCAGTTTTTGGGGAGGCTCAAAATCTTTTCCATGGATCAGGGGAGGCTCACTGTGACAAAGTCTAAGAACTGTACTAATTGTGACTGCTGGAGCCCACATTCAGTACAAAGATCTTACACGGACCAAACAGAAAGATAGCTTGCAGCTGCAAGATGAATCTTCACTTTTTCTCTTTCTGGACATTAGTTTTGTTACTCAGCAAAGAAGAAATAATTTTGATCATGTCAGGGAGGATAATCATGCTTTAGAAGTATCACATTCTTAGTTTGCAGCTGCAAGCACGGCTCAAAGTTACTTACTCGGGCAGGACTTACTTGTTTACAGACCCTGCAGAGATGAACATTCATTTGGAGAAGATAACATCTGACTTTGTTTCCAGATAGAGTGAGACAGCTCTGGAGGGAGAAGATTCATGAAACTTTAAAATGACTAACTTGGTTGCCTGATTGACTGTGTAAATATGAGCCCATTGTGTATCCTCCCTAGGGTGCCGCTAATACATGTTTATTTCTACTTTATGTTTGTATGCTGTTGGTGGATATTGAAGGGTGGTTGCTCAAAACTTTGGAATTTTTATTAGAATTGGCATTTCACTATCTGCTTGAGGTAGTCTTGTAGGGGTCGTTGTGTTTCCTCGTAAGATGGCTTGCACCGCATGGTGTGGGCAGAATGCTGTAGTACTATATGCATGTAGTGGCACCTCTACTCTTTAGTATGAAGCCCTGAAAGATTTTTGGGTCATCGACTCATATCATCTTTAAGCAATCCTGTGTACCAAAGGGACTCTAAGTAAAACCAGAAGTTAGTTCAGCCAACTGTTTTGGTTTGCCACCTAAGTATTGGTACACTAGCAATTCAAATGTTATGTGCTCGCTGTTTGGTCTATGTGAACTCAGTGTTTGTATAACCTGTAATAATTACTGTTTGTTCTAGGTTTTTCTAACTGCTTCCGAACTGTCAATGTTGCTAAACAGTATACAAAGGCAGTAGAGAGGGCTAGTGGTACATTGTGGTGCATAGGTAGGGATATCAGGAGCAAGCGAAGCGACATGGTGATACCGCTGTACAAAACACTGGTGAGGCCTCACCTGGAATACTGTGTACAGTTCACGTCTTCGTAAAACCATGGACATACTGGAGGCTGTTTAGAGAGGGGTGACAAAGATGATACAGGGATTGCACCAGATGCCATATGAAGAGAGATTACAGGACCTCAACATGTGTACACTGGAAGAGATGATAGAAACATTCAAGTATCTTAATGGCATAAGTAAGGTATAGGTTGGGAACATTTTTCATTATAGGATGGATGGATGCAGGGGCACAAGAGGAGATTTGACGGGGTCATAATAAGGGAGAATGTGAGGACGTTTTTCTTCACTGAGAGGGTGTTGAACAGCATGCCACATGAGGTAGCAGGGGCAAGCACTGTGGGTAGATTCAAACATGCATGGGATAGGCGTAATAGTATAATACATAAAGGAAAGAGAGGTTACACTGATAACCACATAGGGTCACCAGCCGCTGCCACAGAAATGGAAAAGGGCAGACTGCATGGCCCACGCGGCCTTTATCTGCTGGCAGTTTTCTCTGGTTCTGGGTTTCTATGTTCTGAAATGTTCCAGTGGCCATTACTATAACTGCACTGTGACATAAAAGCATGATCAGGTATTGACTGTCACATTCTTTGTTTTTGTTCGTATTCCAGATCACTGGATGATCGACACCAGCAATGGAGCCTTCAGCATAGAAACATTGCAACATAGAAGATGTCAGCCAACAAGGACCTCAGTGCACATCCATTGTGCTATATTTTGATCTGCGTACGGCTGCACCTCAGACCCTACTCAGTCCTCTGTTGTCCCACCTTTTGTCCAAGATCCTCTTTGTAAATATCACATGCATTATTGAATCCTGTCACCATCCTGCCCATCACCAGGTTCACAAGGAGGCAGTCCCATGCATCCACCACCCTCCCTGGTAAGGAGTAATTTCCCCTATTCCCTAGGAGCCTGACCTATTTAACCTTGATAGTGTGACCCCTGGTCCTTGAGCATCTTTTACGTTGATAAATGTTACCTTCCTGTGGCCTGTTATTACCAGCGATGTCTTTGTTGGTTTCGATCATATCCCCCCTTTCCCTCCTTTCCTCTAGGAAGTACATATTCAGCTCTGGAAGCCTTTCTTCATTGGAGTTTTTTGTATGCCATGCACCATTTTTGTCACTCTCCTTTGTAATGTCTCTACCCATGCCAACTCCTTGCATGTTCACGCCTGGGCCCTCTTCTGGAGTAGGAATGTCAGCACTTCTACCGCTGGTGTGTCCCCTGACTATGTTGCCCTTCATCCTAGTAGACTTCCCCACTGGCTTGTCACACTGCTTGGCCACCATCAGATCATCGGTCGTGATGACCAACACGTTCCTTTCATGCATGGCACCCCCAGGTCACTTTCCTGTTGCTTCATGGGCTTATCTGTCTTCTCTGTCATTGAGATGCATTGAACACAGGGAAACATTATTCTACTGAGAGTGTTTGTTTTTTATTTACTTAGTAGCCATAATTGGTAAAAGCATGACTACACAAAATAAAGTCAATACAAGTGCTACAACATTTGCCGTATGTCTAGATTATTTCTGTATTGCTAGCATATGCATTGATAACATGAAAGTTAAACAAACACTGGTCAGACTTCATATAATTTTGAGGTGTGCTGTAGTATTGGGTAGCTTGTTCCATAATTTGAAACCAGACCGTGCCCTATGTAAGAAAAATGCCCTGATTAGTGGTGCAGCAAGGCAAAACAAGCACGAGTCATGTGCATTGTTAGGCAGGATGCTAAGACCAGTGACACTAAATTGATGGGTAGAAGAGCAATTCTTTCCACATAATGGCATACCCTTGAGTGTCTTCTTGCCAGTCTAACATGGCATACTGTACAAATAATTGAGACACAGTGCATGCAAATTGCAATGCAAGTTTTTGCAGAAGGTAAACAGAATGCACCTTCATGTGCATATGCTTATATTTTATATCACAATACACAGACATATATATTCTGCTCACTGTGGCATACCTTGTACACATGGTAGCAGAGTGAGGGCAATGTGTGGCACACACTTCTCAAAGCACAACTCATGTTGCCCCACATGTCAATTCCATGCTGAAACCAAATTCCACACTTTGAAACTGTAGGGTTGCTTTATGGGGAGTTCGTTATTCACGTAAGGAAGGCTATTCTCTCTAAGTGTTCCAGGTGGCCTGGTGTAATTACTATCCTAACAAGATAGTAATTACACCAGATGGCCTGGTGTAATTACTATCTTGTTAGGAGCTCCAATTATCTGCCAGTTCAAGAGGGAAATCACGCAAATGACTCAGTACGAATCATTATCACTGCACTGTTCTGACTTTCAGTAACTGTCCAGTGAATGTGTCTATGACATATTTATACCACCCCTTATTTCAGTCCACGTAGAGTGTCTGTCTCTACCTTTTCCATGACACAATGCTATGAGGCATCAAGAGTCTAACCGGCACGTGGTGGGTTTTATCAGAGCCTCACCATGCCTGATCCATCTGTCCTCCAGTTGTCTCCACTCTGTACCTTCCCTGGACACCACTGCAGATCAGACTCTGACATAACCATCCATAGAACCACAGCTGCCATCAAGGGAAGGTGTAGCAGGCACTAGCCCTTCCAAATGGACCATGGCATACAATGGTATCCCTGCATTTCCACTCTAGTCTCGCCCAGCATGTCCTTTCCTACCACAAACAATACCTTGGAGCAGATATGGTACAAAGATATATATGTGTGTGTATATATATATATATATATATATATATACACACATATTTAATATTGTATATAATGTATTATTTGAAATGTTGTACTGTGTTTGCCTTGGGAGGCATAGATCATCCAAAGTAGAACAAGAGGCTGTGGAGCATAATTGGTGGGGTAGAGCATGTGAAAATCAATATCTGTAACAATGTCACTGCGCTGCGTATTTCTCAAGTGCCTGATGTCTGCATAGAGCACAATGCAAAGTAATGCTTCATGTGCCCCTGGCTCCAGTGGCACAATACGGAAACTTCCAGATGTGCAGGTCTGCGGTTGACTGTGCAGTGGCCATAAGAGTGCCTTTTTTGGCCATGACTATTCACCACCCTGTGTATGGGGTTAGAGTGATGTGAGGTGCATGATGATGTCAGCCACTAAATGTCCAGAGAGCCAGGACTGCTTGCTGGAATATATACTGTTGTGGTCTCTTTTTGTCACGGGGTGCGGGAGGGCATGAAGAATAGTGGGTACAATAGTATCAAGCAATGGGGGCCACACTGTGTGTGATGGCATGGCAGTCCTGTATTTGTTTAGTTGTTTTATGTTTGTTGCTGGGCAGGAAGCCATGTGCAACCATGAGAAAAGTGCTGTAATAAGAATATTTGTTGCTGAGAATTGTTTTCCTGTATAAGTGATCAACATTTACCATTACAGTCATGGGTCAGTGCAACCATCGAGGGACTACTGCAATTGGGAATCAAACCCCTTGCAGTAGTATTATTTTTTTTTTTGTCACAGAAGTAAAGACACACAAAGCCATAGGAAAAGTTTATTATTTTAATTGGAATTAATAACTCCGAACCATGAGAAACAGCAATGCGTTTAGAAAAAAGCAATAAAGATGGGAGAACACAGACACATGTAACATTTCATGCCTGTGATATCAGATTCCCAAACATCATTTCAATAGATGTACATAGACATAAATTTCATAAAGTGCTATCAAGATAATAAGAATTGGGAAGGCATTTCATATTACTCTGCGGTCAACATGAGCCACTATACTATCTACAACATGCCAGGATGTTTTATGTATGATGTTGCAACTTCGGTGATGTGTATGCAGTGCGATCAAAAATCGCTGTGGCTACCTAGCAAAGGGTAGTGATAAATAATGTCCATTTTTCAACCAACCAGAGAGTGACTGTGCCCGCCCTGCAAAGGTAGATCGATAGAAGCCTCTAACGTGTTCATAGGGGGTAACTGATCTAAAGTTTGCAATATGGATTTTTTTGTGTTAATGCGGGTGTTTGTCAAAGTACAAAACCACATATGAGCAGGACAAATACAGAACACATTATATTGGATAGTGTATGGCACAAGGGCACACACAAGTCATCTTTTTTTTTAATGTGATGATGCATTACCAAAAACAGCCGATTATGTATTTCTCGGAGAGCATCTTATAAAATTGAAAGAACACAGATAACTAATGAAATAAGGTTTGCTACTTAAAAGGAACAGTGATTTACAAGGGTTACTATCTGTCACGCAACACAGGCTGCTGTCCAAGCTACAGTAATACCGATTGTTCACGAGCACAGTGGCTGACACAGAGTCAGAATGAGTTGTGGACAATAGCTGTATTTTACGCTGGGAGACAGTTCGTACATATATATGTGTGATAGCTTATTTCTAGGTATGTCCTGGGGGTGGGTTACATGAACCTATTTTATTGATGGGAATTTTGGCCATGGCACCCGGGAAAGCTTCCCTACTCTTCATTGATAAATGCCATGTGATCTTTTACTTCCACCTGGATAGTGAGTAGAGATGGGTAGAAGGGGCTTTGGTTTAACGTCTCATCCAAGGAACAGTACCTCAGTTGTGCAGCATCCCCCTAGTACTGCACTACAGTGTCAGTTATGGGTATTACCACAAGTACCTGGTATGGGGCTAGAACCCACAACCATCTGATCTTCTAACCCCAGAGGTGAGCATGCTACCTACTGAGCCACAATGACATTGTACTCTTTGAGGTTCACTACTAAATACAACAGTCTATGCTGTTCCCCCAAAACCTTTACAGGTTTACCTCTATGTGAAACATTCTCCAGAGCAGAATAGCACAGGTACATTATTTCTAAATTAGAAGATTCTCGGTCACACTTTGGCACAGTACTTTATTTTGTCTGTTTCTAATCTTTTCTTTATTTGAGCAAATTAGTGAAGAAGGTAAATGCAGAGATGATCCAAGAAATATGAAGAATGTGCAATGCTGGTACCAGTGTGAGAAAGATTCATGTATTTCTTGAGAGCACAAGTATCAGTATCACAGTCCATGGGATGCAGGCCCACCTTAAACATGCCGCCCAGCTCAGCCAGTTAAAAGTAATTGTGTGCACCGGGTATGGGACTGGGCATTCCTGTGCTGTACTGATCCATTTATCCTAGTTTAGCCTAGTTATTTATCCCATTACTCTGTGATTTGGCATCTAAACATCTAGGCTTTGTTCACAGTGAGAACAACTAATGAGGATCACGTAAGGTATGAGGACGATGAGCATATAGTAAGAGAAGTGGATTTGCTGAGCATGCAGCAAGGGGTCTCAGTGTTCATAACTTCAGTGAAGAAATGCACAGCTGGGCATATGGAAGAGCATGGTCAGTTTATTACAGTTCTGCATTATAATTTGATTTCATGTTCTAGATTGTTATGGACACGACTTAATTATTTTCATTGTTCCCAGACATTGCCCACTGATACATGATGTGAACAAGGCAAGGAGACTACAGCAAGCAAAAGAATGGATTGCATCACAGGAGACATTTCATGACAAAATTTTTACACATGAGATGATGGCTGCGCTGGAACCATTTGCTTCCATGGCATTTAGGAAGAAGGGATTGTCAGAAGATTCATGGCTGAGGAGCCATTTCAACGCAGGTTATGGTTCTGCCTGTATTTTCTATGGTGAATTTACTTTAGTACTGTACAGCACTGTATGAGTAACAAAAAATGAGCACAAGGAAAATACAGGAGCTCAAGAAACACACCCTGTAAATCTGGCAGTCCACTGAATGAGAGAGAGAGAGAGGATTGTAGTAAGGGGACATGGACAATGATTATTTCGTGGGGCACCATCCTGATTTACTTCTGATAGAGTTTGTCATTCTTATGTCCTGATATGTGTGAATGTACTGTGCTTTACTGGTTTGCTGAAATAAAGTTAAAAAAAGAAAATGAAACCTGATTCTGGTCAAGATGCCCTCCCCCAACTAAGTAGGTACACACTGACATATATTTACTTTAAAGTAATTTCTATAGCCTCCCTCCCCTATGTTTTTTTTGTTGTTGTTAATTTGATTTTTATTAATAAAGGTCATGACAGTACCATATAACAGCAATAAAGAATGTAGCTCATTCAGGGTGGGCCATTTCATTCACCTTCACATTGTAGGGTGAACTACACATGGTGGATAGTCCTATGCCCACTCCCCCTTAAGAACAACTTGGAGGGAAGTGATATATGGACGTCACTTTATACTTCATCAGTATAGCGCGGTGACAACTCTGCTCTGTGGCTCAACAAACCTATCTGAAAATAACCTATGTGTGCGGCTAGGGGAGAGGTCACTTTCTGGAGGTGGCAAAAGGCACCCAGCTGGGACTGTAGTATGACTTCCGGGACTATAATGTGTCCTACTGTGCTTCTCCTGTCCCTATGAAAGGGAAACATGGATGCCAGTGGGTTCTAGATAAGGTAAGCAGGGAATCAGAGTGCGGTCTTCGCTCATGGTGTAAAACCACCAACGGTTCCACCGGGAAGTACAAATCTCCATTCTGTCATTGAGAGAATGAGTTACTTTCTCCATGTCGCATATTTAATTATCCAGATTTCTCTGGGTAACCACATCCAGGGTGGTAGTGTATTTCAGCATGTTGTATGGTTACCATCCAACACATCATGTCTTCAATAATAATAATGTGTACAAAGTTTATTGGCTGTATTGAATTTAGAAGTGGCACAAATATACGCTTAATACTGTACTGCTGACCCCCTTACAGAAGTGATGGACTAGCCTAAAGTTACTGTTCTGTTTGTAACCAGAAATGTTCATACAAAGCAGTGCTGGAAATGGGGGACCCTATCACACCTGTGATGTTAATAATGCATAGCATGGCACAGTACCTGATGGATCCAGGCAGGTTTCCAACATATACTAATTTTACTGTATATTATGTTTCATTCTCATGCTATGTTATAGTTGATGAGTTACTTTTATGCCTTAGGGGGATACATTGTACAGTACACAGGAACAATGCATCCCCATTCTGCACCTGAAACTGAGCAGAAACTTTAATTGCACTAGTAGAACAGAGTTACTCATGGTTTCACCCATTTCCACAAATAATACCAGAAGGATACAGACAAACCTTAGTGTAGCAAGTAGCGGTTAATATACTGTCCAGTGGGGGTGGAGGGTGGGGGGGTGACAGTTAATATATAGTACAGTATATATGCAACAAACTTTAGTTGCAGGGAGGGGGTCAGTTAACTCGACAATACAGCACAGTACTGTAATGGGTGATGTGTGCAGTAGGTGGACACAAAATGCACAGCATGTGAGTGCCGACCACCAACTGGTAGACCACACCCAAATGCGAAGTTGCAACTGGTAGGAGACACATGGGCACTAACAGCTGCACAAAAGCCATCTTTAGGGGAAAAAAGGAAACTACAAAAAAACCCTGAAGACAATTAAAACAAAACCAGTCATGGTGACGTGGCAGTGGCGTCTAAGCAGCCATCCTGGCTGTGGCACATATTTAACTGTGTGCCATTCATGATTACAGCAGAAGCTGCCATGCTTCAGGCCTGGAGTGTACATACACTTTATGTATTGCACACAACTACGTTAGTGCATCTACAGTATTAGGGCTGAAGCACAAAGCATACAAAGTAAGGAAATGTAAAGTTAGGGTGAAAAGTCAAAAGAACTTGGCGAATCTGTGGTGTACTGTTCCTCAGAGTTTGAACAATCATGCGATGCAGTGTTGGTGGTTTCCAGGTAGTGGCACCCTCTATCCAGACATTGCTGTGTCACTACTTTACTTTGTCTGATGAGACGGTGCTGATATTAAGGTACTGCCAACACTGTGTTGCATGATCATTCAAACCAGGAGGAACAGCACACCACAGATTTGCCAAGATTCCATTCACTTTTTACTCTAACGTTTCATTTCCCTATTTTGTACACCTTGTGCTTCAACCCTAATAGACGCATTTAAATTTGCATAAAGAAGGTGAGAAAGAACAAAAAAAGGAGGAGACCACTCTAGTTTACAAGGGAGGTGACAGGGGCAATTAGGAAAGGAAAAGGGCATTCAGAAAATATAAGAAGAAACAGAGGAAGGAGGACAGGGAGGCTTACAGAGAGAAGCTAAAGGTAGCAGGGCAGAAGATGAGGGCTAAAGCTGACACTGAGGAGAAAATTGCTAGGCAGGCCAAAAGAGGGGGATAAAACCTTTTTTAGGTATGTGAGGGAAAGGAGGAAGGCGAGGCAAGGGATAGTATGGTTGAGGGGGATGTGGGGAATACAACTGGAGGAGGACTTTGAGAAAGCAGAGGTGCTAAATAGCTATTTCTGCTTGGTCTTCACAGAGATGGGGGGTAGGGGACCTGAGTTGAGAGGGAGGGGAAGGGACAGGAAGGCAAAAAGGTGGATCCTAGTCTGTTCAGGGAAGAAAGGGTAAAGGAGGAGTTAGGCAGCATAAAGGTGAACAAGGCAATGGGGCCAGACAGCTTTTACCCAAGGGTACGCCAGGAACTGAGGGAAGAGTTGGCAGCCCCACTGATGAGGCTGTTTAACTTGTCCCTGGATACAGGGTGTGTGCTAGGTGACTGGAGGAGGTCAGATGTGGTGCCACTGCACAAGGGGGGGCAGCAAGGAGGTGGCGGAGAATTATCGCCTGGTCAGCCTCACCTCGGTGATGGGTAAGGTGATGGATGTACTAATAAAGAAAAGGGTGGTAGACAACCTGGTGGACAGTGGCCTACAGGATGATAGGCAGCTTGACTTCATGAATGGGAGGTCATGTCAGATAAACTTGATAGAGTTCTTCAATTGGGTGATGCAGGTGGTTGATCAGGGAAGGGCAGTGGACATAGCCTATCTGAACTTCAGTAAGGCCTTCGACACCATCCCTCACAGAAGACTGCTAAATAAGCTGGAAAGCTTAGGGGTGGGATGGAAAATAACTAGGTGTGTGGAAAACTGGTTGACAGGCAGAAGCCAGAGGGAGGTGGTTAATGGGGTATACTCCAGGGTGAAGGGGGTGATGAGTGGGGTGCCCCAGGGGTCAGTACTGGACCCCTCCTTTTTATTATCTATATCAGTGATATAGCGGATGGGCTGGAGGGGAAGGTGTGCCTATTTGCAGATGATACAAAGATTGGCAATAGGGTGGAGGCCATGAGGCAGGATCAGAAGATTCTAGAATGGTGGTCGAAAACTTGTCAGCTGAAATTCAGTGCCAAAAAGTGTGCTTTGATACACATGGGGCATAAAAACCCACAAACCACTTACACTCTGGGGGAGAGGTAAAAGACAACCAAGCAGGAGAGGGATCTGGGGATTATAATATCAAGCAACCTTAAGGTAGGTAACCAATGCAGCAAAGTGGTGGGGAAGGCAAATGGAATGTTGGCGTGCATTGGAAGGGGCATAACTAGCAGAAGGAGGGCAGTACTGATGCCTTATTATAAAGCCATGGTGAGGTTGCACCTGGAGTACGGGGTCCAGTTCTGGAGACCACACCTATACAAGGACATAGATGGGATTGAGAGGGCTCAGAGATGGGCAACTGAGATGGTGCACGGTATGCATGGGAAGTCATATAAGCAGAGGTGGAGGGAATTGGATCTGTACCCATTGGAGACTAGAAGAGAGAGGGAGGACATGATTGAAACATTTAAGTATGTGACGGGGATCAATAAGGTGAAGGAGGGAAGCTTATTTAAAAAGGAAGGAGGGGCTAAAACTAGAGGGCATAGTCTAAGATTAGAAGGAGGAAAATTTAGGGGCAATTTGAGGAGGCATTACTTCATGGAGAGGGTGTTGGAAGCCTAGAATAAACTACCGGAGGAAGTGGTGGGGGCTGAAATAGTGGAAGGATTCAAGAGGGCATGGGACAGACGTATGGGGCTGGTAAGTGGGGGAAGGGGAAGGCCCGTGGTATAGGTGACAAGGGGGAAGGGCAGACTCAGTGGGCTAGTGGGGTCCTTTTCTACCATCAGATTTCTATGATTCTGCTTCTGTGATGTGTTGATGTTGTAGTCCTGGACATTGGAGCAATTGGTCAGTAGTTTTTGCATCATTTATCAAGTGTCTCATCTGTTCTTCCCTGAGTGCATTCTGTACTTGGTTTCCTGTTTCACAAGTTGGGGGCTGGCCTCCTCTGGAATCAGCATCAACCCAGCACTGCTGTCTGTGTGCAGCATCTTCCTTTCTGGATTTGCTTGCTAGAGAGGCACTGTCATTGTATAAAGTGTGGCTTCTATAGACCACATTCGTGCCTTTCCTCATGAGGTCATAGAGGTCAAAACCTGCAGATAAAAATTTCAAATAATTGTGATATTTTTAGCCAGCTTGTGGCATGTCATATATTCATTGCAAAAAACTGTGTTAATGCACCAGATCAAAGTGACAATAGGGAAATGTGTGTTAGGGTTTCCAACCCTAACTCCCCCCCCCCAGCAGAAAAAGGAAGAAACATTACGGTTCTAGCTGTCCTGATTCTTGGATAATCAGTGGTGGGGTCATCCTTGGGCTTCTCTTTTTTTTATATATAATTTAAGTTTGAATTAGTGTTTTCTCTTTTTTTAGTAACATACAAATCTTGCCTTAAATATGAACAAATAACAGTCATATTCTCTATATTATATTCGAGTAACGGCATAAAATAAAAGGAAAAAGAAAAAAAGAACAAAAGGAACAACAATTTACATCCTGGCCAGGGCAAAGCCCCTTAGAGGTATAACACTAAGTTTCACACTCCTAGGCAGGCCCATTGGTGCTGAGGGTTTAGGCACTGGACACCACACCTTGTACCACACCGGTGACCTGGGTTCTGGAATGGGCCTGGGTCACTGGGGGTCAGCTGGGGGAGGGGGAGCAGGATTGAGCAGCTGTGAGGCAGCTCGCCCCTCCCAGGGAGGGATGTTGCCATCGGGGGAGGCCCAATGGCAGTGTCAGACAACGGGCAGTACGAAGGGAGGGTGTTGTGGGAATGCAGCATACATGCGCCTTCACACATGCGCGTGCGTCCACAACAGAGGTGAGGAGAAAATAGAGCTGGCAGACTCCGTGATGGTCCTGACTGCGATCCCGGTGATTGGGACACAGACCAGGCTGGATGCGAGCCCCCCCGAGGGGGGCCAGAGCCCTACCTGCCAGTTTCCAAAAACTAGAATGAAAATCTAAATGGGAAAAAAAGTTTCACACTCCTAGATCAATATGGTATAGAAGATACAGGTATTTTTTTTTTTTGCAAGCACTATAGTCCTACTCAGATCTTGCAGCAAGCCTTTCTAAGCTTCCCCCTCCCTTCCCCCTAGTGAAAGTTATCCCCTTCGGTGTGTCTGAAGGAGGAAGGCTCACAAAGGTGCCATCCTTGGGCTTCTCAACCCTAATGCTCACCCCATTCTCTCAGTAAACAAGGTCAAATGTGACCTGTTTTCTTCAGGCAGGGCCCACAGGTTGTTGAAAACGTGGGGAGATATAATTCTGTACATTTTGAAGACTATATGAGAATGGGGTGAGCATTAAGGTTGAGAAGCCCAAGGAAAACCCACACTGCTGATTCACCAAGACTCAGGACAGTCCATACTGTAACGCTTTTTCCTTTTGCTGCAGTGGGGGGTTAGGGGGAG
The DNA here is from genome assembly GCA_016271365.2 of Neoceratodus forsteri. NCBI lineage: Eukaryota > Metazoa > Chordata > Ceratodontiformes > Ceratodontidae > Neoceratodus > Neoceratodus forsteri. The sequence goes on along the minus strand of CM057456.1, from coordinate 331,541,708 downwards.
TTAGGGTCGTAAACCCTAACATCGCATTTCCCTACTTTTGTCACTTTAATCTGAACCCTAACTGGTGCATTAATGCATTTTCTTGCAGTTCTTTCTTTTTGAGATAGTAGAATTGTATCCTCTTTCACGCAGGTCCTGAAGAGACCTGTGTGAATACATCCATCTTGCTGCATAAGTGCAGAGCCCTCTGGACCCCGCACTTCCATGCCTCCTTACATGCACACATCTATATGGCTGCAGAAGCGCAGGGTCTTGAGGGCTCTGTGCTTCCATACCTCCATAGATGCAGACATCAGGCTGCAGAAATAGAGTGAGCCACCATTTTTTTTTGTGATGGCTCACAAAAGAACATGTGATTTATGTGCTTTGTTGTATTTTCCTTTTGTCGGGCTTGCTCTAAAGAAAACAAATTACTAAGTGTTCCTCTTAACTATTGGCAGTTGATTGTATATGGACACAAATGTGTTTGTTTTTTAGGCATAACTCAATCATTTTTTGTCAGTTTGGTCTGAAACTTCCTATGATTGTAATCAAGGCTCCAGATAAGGTGTGTACTGGCCTATTTTACTCACTTCATTTTAGGAAATACTCTTCAGAAATTTTTTTAATGAGTACCAGTATTCTCACCCAACATTTGTAAATACTCCACACGCCAAAGAATAGTGCTTCATAACATAACTGGTGATTCAAAATGAACAGTTTTTTGCCAGATTTACAGCACTTGTATGCATCCCACTTTTGTTTTATTCACTGTGTTGTAAAACTAGTGAGTAAATTCCTACCTGCCAACATTATTTGGAGCATTGTTGGTACCTGAAATTCTTATCTAGAAAAAAATGTTTTAATAAATGTACTCCTCAGTCCACTCTAGCAAGACATTTGTACACATCTGAATTTCATTTTACTCACCTCACATTAAAAATGAGGAGTACAGGTACTCATCCCAAAAAATCTTCTCTAGAGCCCTGGTTGTAATCCAAGAAGAGATTGGTCTGAAACTTCCTGTGGTTGTAATCCAAGAAGAGATACACCTTTGCTGCATTTTCAATGATTATTAGATTTATTGTGGATTTGGCACTATAGTGAAATTGGGAGGCAATTTTTGGGGTGCTGTGCATACCCCATGTATTTGTGTGGGGGATATTATTATGTATTACTCTTGTAGTACTCACTGAGACTTTTTCTGAATATATAGATTGTCCCTTAACTCCAAAGACTGACGGAGCTATGGCTTGTTAAAGTTCCAATCTAAAAAAAAAACTAAGTCCAAAATCCTGTTTCATGAGAAAACTCATCCTCTTGAATGAGATTTTCATGACCTCATGAAAGAGGATTCCTTCTCATGAAAGAAGAATGTGAAAAAAGCTATGACACCACAAAAAATTATTCTTTGTCACGAAAAAAAAATGTGAAAAGAAACTAAATCTGAAATCTTCTTTTGTGAGAACCAATCCTCTTTTCATGAGATTGTTGTGAGGTCATGAAAGAAGATGCCTTCATACAAAAGAAGATTCGGAAAAAACACTAAGGCTAAAATCTTCTTTCATGAGAACAAATCCTCTTTCGTGAACTTTTTGTGAGCTCATGAAAGAAGAAGCCTTCACATGAAAGAAGATTCAGAAAAGGAACCCCAGAGACTTCTTTTGTATGATACTATTCCTCTTTTGTGAGCCATACGAAAGAAGAAAATCATGTCACGAAAGAGGATTTTTAAAAAATGTTTAAAAAACACATTTAGCGGTAATTTTTCAAAAAACGAAGTCCAGAATCGAGCTAAATGGATCCTGATTAGCTAGATTCATGTCTTGGTGTCTCTGTAGGGTATCATTTTTATGAGTTTTCAAAAAAGAAAAAAAGAAATAAGATGGCCGCCATAAGAAAGTGGAATTTTCTCTCATGAAAGAGGACTACCCCCTCACGAAAGAGAAACCCTCTTTCGTATGGCCAAATTCTTGTTGCGTATCAACCATCTATCCAAAAGATTCTGCTGAGTATGCTCAGAACCAAAAGTTCAAATCTTTATAATTTGGGAACAGATTAATACTTTTTCACCAAACCGGTGAACGGCACTATTCTTAGGCAAGCCCTTTCTATACTGAAAATTTCAGAACCTCAACCCCTTATGCGGTATATAGGACTCACCCATCTTTTATTTTATATAATACATTTGGCTCATTCTTGTTAGTTTTTATCAGTATGTTTTACAGGGAATTAATATCTGGAGGGTGAGTGGCATATCTTCATTAGGCCCTTGAGATTGACTTATTTTACTAGCACGCTATACTTGCCCTATCATTTGTTTTACGTAATGGATAAGGAAGATCTTGTTTCTTTGTGATTGTAATTCCAATCATTGTTGGCTTTTGTGCATGCACAGTGTTTGCAGTCATTTATTTATTAATGTGTTTCCACAGTGTAGAGGTGTGTGGGTTTGCATTTCTGGGTCTGCACAGTAGTTAGGGGTGCGCACACATGAGTGTCCTGATGTAATATGGCTTCATTGATTATCCTATATAAATGGGTGAAGTTAAGATGTGTTTCCTTTTAGGATAAGGGTTGGCCTTGTGTAGGGAGAAGAGTGTAGTCATCAGTCATTGGCATTTTGGGCTGCATTATGTAGGGTTTAGTGATGCAGCCAACCCCCCTCCCCAGGAGAGGAGACCAGTCCAGAGGGTGCTCCATTCTCCCCCCCGCTGACCCACATGTGACTCAAGCCCGGTGCCAAATCTGGGCTGCCAGCATTGTGGGTAGTAGGTCTACCACCAAGCCACTGGGCCAGTCATGTAGGCAGCACCTTTGATGTGTGAATGGAGCTGCTGTAATTCAGTGCTCCTCTCCAGTGCAGCTCTCCTTTGGTCCTCCACTAGGAGAGGATATCCTTGGGGGCCAGAGAGAGAGAGAATAGAACTACTTGGAGAAAAACAGGCTCCAGTATAGTAAACAACACAGGTTCATGCCTGGGAGGTCTTGCCAGACCAACCTGATAATATTCTTTGACTAGATGACTACGACAGTGGATATGGGTCATGCAGTTCTCTACTTCAGCTTCAGCAAGGCACTGGATTTGGTGCCACACAGAAGGTTGCTAAAGAAACTAGATTATCTGGGTGCAACAAAAGACATAGATGGGTGAGACATTGGTTAGAAGGGAGGCAGCAGAGGGTAGTAGTAAACAGAGTCAGATCCAAGAAGAGGGAGGTCACCAGTGGAGTGCCACAGGGATCAATCCTGGGTCCAGTCATTTTTTAATATGTTCATCAGTGACATAGAAGAAGGAATACAGGGCAAGATGTGCCTCTTCGCAGATGACACTAAGCCCTGTGGTAGGGTAGACAACAAGGAGGGAGTAAAAAAGATACAGAGGGACATGCAAAGGCTGAAGAGGTGGTCTAAGGTTTGGCAGCCAAAATTCAATGCCAAAAAAGTGCAAGATGATGCACACAGGGAACAAGAACCCCAGAATGGAGTACAAGGTTGGAGGGGTTAAGCTGGACACCACTTCTGAAGAAAAGGACCTAGGAATCATCATAAGTAACTTCTTTAAACAATCTAACCAGTATAGCAAGGCTTACAGTAAGGCAAGCAGGATGCTGGAGTGTATTGGGAGGGGTTTTGACAGCAGGAGGAAAGAGGTACTACTGCCTCTCTGTAGATCACTGGTGAGACCACATCTAGAGTACTGTGCTTTGTTCTGGAGTCCTCACCTAAGGAAAGATAAAGACAGGCTGAGACGGTGCCCTGTAGGATAAACAAAATTATTCATGGCCAGCAGGACAAATCATATACCACCTCACTGACACAGCACACATGGTAGCAGGACTCTCATAGCGCATAGCAGGCCTCACTGGGAAGGGATCATCTCCTTGACCCACCACATGGGGCCAGTGCAGTGTCCAATTATGGCACCACCCTCCCCAGCAGTATTTCCACGGCCCAGGCCACCCTGCCATTAGTGACCTGAATCCACATCCATACCAGGTTGTTTACTTGTTAGTGAACTGTGTTATTGTTAGGCCAGTAAGTGGCACCAAGGTGTATGTTTTGAGTAAAGATGCCAAAAAGAAGAGGGTTGTATCCTATCATGTAGAAAGGTGTGTGTGTGGGGGTGGGGGGAGACTCTGTCACCATGTTGTTCTTTAGTTTAATTACTGGTTTATTTTAGTTAAAAAACCTGAAATGCCATGCCACAGTTTCCCTTACTGTACTTATAGTACTTGCTTACTCACTTATTCATGCAGAGGAGCCATGTGGTCAAAGTGGTTTGGAGGAGAAAGAGATAAGCCACACTGGGTGTTTTGGAGTCTGAGTTGTGCTGACAATAGTGGGGGTGTGATGACTAGATATATTTCTTGCAGTTGACATTAACTGTCTGGTGTGTATCGTAGGAATTCAGTACAGTCTATTGGATAGTGCACGAACTTGTGAACCAGGAAATCCCAGGCTTCATACCTGGATTAAGGGTATGACTTTCCCCAGCTCCAATCAGACTATAACCCTCATGCTCTCAATTAGTCCTATTAAAGTTGAAAGTTCTGGTTTCAATCCCCTTCCTTACTCTGCTTATTTCAAATCTCATGCAGTGATCACTAGTTCCCTGCCAGTTCGGTACCTCTGTTTGTCACTATTTAATTTATTTATTTATGACTTTGTTTACCAGGTAGGGTGCACTGGTCCAGTGGACTGTTTATAGGCATGACCTGGGCCTGGTAGGCACAATCAACACACAAGACAGATTACAAATATCAAAAAGTATAACAGCAGCACTAGGTGAGAACACAATGTACAGAGTATACATTAGACAAGGCATTGACAATCAGGCATTGGTGAACATACAGGCCAATTTGCTATAGACCAGTATGGGATATAGTGCAGTTTTTGAATTCAACACAGTGCAGTAATTACAATATTAGGCACAATGAGGAGTTACCAATACCGGACCCAGGGAGGTGGAGAAGTGGGTGTTACCTGGGGGGACAGGTGCAGCCATCCCTAGTAAGGAGCTAGGATTTAAAGTTATGCTTGAATGCATGGAGCTGGGTGTATGCTCTGAGTTGGGCAGGCAGCCCGCTCCATAGCAGGGGAGCCGCGACCAAGAGGGCTTTCCTACCCATGTTTGTGGTGGTTCATGGTGTCACCAGGGGATGGACTAAGAAGGAGCAGAGGTGCCTGGGTGAGGTACGAGGTTTGAAAAAGGCAGATAGCAGAGAGGCAGGGCCACTTCTGGTGCAAGTATCAGTGAGACAGCCAAGGGTGAAGTCAAAGTGGCCTTGTAGTGAGAGCCAGTTTAGGGAGCGGTACAGGTTGCAGTGGTGAGTGGAGTAGGTGGCGGACAAGGCGAAGTGGCAAATACTATTGTAGAGAGTCACGAGTCATGTCCAAAGGGTGGAGGTGACACGGAAGTAGACTGCGGAGCAGTAGTCCAGTATGGGAGAAGGTTTCCTTTCGCAATAGCAATGCGGGCCACGGGTCAGGAAGGGTAGGATACAGTACGCCACACCGAGTTTCAGATTTATTCTGTGAACTACAGAGTTAATATGATCAGTGAAGGAGAGGGAGGGGTTCAGTGTGACCCCCAAGTATTTGAAGGAGTAGGCGGTTTCGAGGGCAGGGTCACTGGGAGGATGGATAAGGAGAGAAGAGTTAGTTTTGTGAGCTCTGGCAAGGGAAGGCTTTGACCCGAACAGCATTGCCTTGGTCTCTTTTGTATTACCTAGCATTGAATTGTCAGAGAGCCAACTGTAGGCAGCACAGTAGTTCTGGGTGAGGACAGAGGATAAGTGGGGAATGGATTTGTTGCTATGGAATATAACCAGATCGTCAGCGTAGAGGAGGGATTTGCAGGCGAGGATGTCCAATGTGAGGGTGTTGACAAAAATGGTAAAGAGAAGGGGGCCCAGTATGGAGCCCTGGGGGACCCTGGTAGAGAAGGGTAGGGCTGGAGAGGTGGTTGTACCTAAGCAGACATACTGACAGCAGCTGGTAAGGTAGTTCTGAAACCACCACATGGTTTCCTCGGAGAAGCCAATCAGATTCAGTCTGGAGAGAAGGAGAGAATGGTTTACCAAACTGAAGGCTTTTGACAGGTCCACAAATAGGGCACTGGTGGCCTGCCATTGATTCATATTTGTGAGGATATGATTGGTGAATAGGGCTAGGGGTGAGGAGGTGCTGTGGTGCCGGTGAAAGCTGTGTTGCTGGCTACATAGGATATCGTATTTGGTGAGGTACTCCAACAGTTGTTGATGTACCACCTTTTCGAGGAGTTTGCTTAGGTGGGGGAGGATGGCTATCGGCCTGTAGTTATCGGAAGAGAGGGGATCGCCTAATTTGAAAATAGGGATGACTTTGGCAGATTTTCATGGGTGAGGCATGGAGGCAGTGATCAAGGCTAGATTGACAATGAAGGTGAGGGGTTTGGCAATGGCAGGGGCCACAGTTTTGAGGAACACAGGGGAGAGGCCGTCAGAGCCAGGGCTGCCACAGTTAGGTAATCCCCAGAGAAGTTTGAGAGTATCTTTTGGGGAGATGACCTTGAAATGGAAGGGGGGTGAGAGGGGAGGAGCAGTCTGAGTGGAGCCCAGGTGAGCTGGGTGACCAGCAGGGGGATGGGTGTAGGCATTCATGCTAGCTGGGTGCCCAGCGGGGGGGGTGTGGTGGTGGTGGGTTAATGTGCTAGATTGTGTATTAGAGGAGACGCAGGAAGGAAGTTTGCTCAGAAGGGCTGACAGGCCAGTAAATTTGAGGTTAAAGGCATTGGCTACCTCAGCAGGGTCGGTCAGGATGCCGGATGGGGAGCTGAGGTGCATGCTTGAGCTGTTGGTGTGAGGGGCGAGGAGGGAGCTGATGGAGTTCCTGAAATTTCTGGGATTTCCGAGACTCTCCCTCTGCAGCTTGGTGCAGTAATCCTGTTTGAGGGATTGGGCCAGGTGCTTGCAACAACTGCGCAGGTGCCGGTATTCATTCCACAGGATGGGGGATGAGGTTTGTTTATGTGCGATCCATTTGTGGTCTCTCTCTTTCATGTTTGAGAGGAGTTCCTTTGAGATCCCGCAAGTACACCCACCACGGACTCTTCTATTAGTTACAGGGAAATAATCTTCATTACGTAGCACAAAATCTAATTTAGCATCCTCTTGTTGAATCCTTCCTGTCATTCCTGACATACTGCAATAAAAGGCTTTCATTTAATGGGTAGTAGGCAGAGGGCCGGGGACAGGTTCAATGCCTTTATGGGAAAAAGATATGCAAATACCCATTACCACAGAAAGTTAGAGGTCAGCAGTGTGCCTTGTGATACACTGTGCAAACAGTAATTGCTTGAGCCAAATTCAATATAACTTTTTATATCATATCTATTACACTCCCAGTAGGCTGCATAAGTATAAATCCACAGTGAATCCCAGTTGCCCCCAGTGTACAACAGAAGAGGGTACTTTTGGCATAAGATATATGCCTATCCTAAGGTAGGTGCATACTGGGGGAGATTCATAGAATAATGGAGAAGGTGTTGAAACAGCCACTAACCCCCCCCCCCATCGGAACTGCTACTGGGGGCTGAATCTACTCAGACTTGGATGAAACACCACCCTGTATGGGGACTGGCACTAATTAATGCCAGGAAAATGCTTCCCACAGCACTAGCGTGGTGAATTGGCACCACCCATCTCGCACTGAGCCTCGAACCTGAGGGACTGCTGCAGAGTGGCAAAAGCCCAAAATAGACAAATGGGCAAGAGTAAAAATATATGAGTATATGTGGACTCCTCCTTGAAGCTATAGAGTGAGAGGACTGCCCTGCATAACATCTAGACACTGCTTTTGTTAGTTGGCATACTGTATGTCATTTTGCTTTCCATTTTGCTCTGTCCTTCTTCCTCATTGTGCTGTTGATACTTGCTGCCTTGTTGTAGTTGTGTGAATGCCCGGTATGATTCACCCTGTACCTGATATTTGAAAATATTAGAATGAAAGTTTATTTACATAAGCATTCATTTTCCAATTCCATGAACTCCTGTCCTCCCTCCCCTTAGCATTTTGTGTCTCCTAGTCTATGTCTGGGTAAAATCCTCCATTATTATTGCTCTGTTACTTGAGGCTACCTCCCGGACCTCATTCCCAGCTCTTGGTCAAGCACCCCCTCTTGGTCTGGTGGCCTGTAATATACTCCCAACAGTCTTGTACCTTTGGTCCCTTCAGCCACTTCCACCCAAACAGACTGCTTCTCCACCAGCCCTCCTAATATGCTCCCTGTCTCTAAGCTCTGTTCACTGTTTTAGGTATTCAGCTACACACACCCGTCCCTAGGCTGACAGTACCCACTGATGTTCTAGGTTCTGCTTCTGGTTTAGAACTTTTCAAGTTGTTCTAGGACTCTAATCATCTTTAGATCTCAAACTCTTTTGTGCATGGGACTGGTGTGAAAGAGAAGATAAAGAAACTGAGGAGAGAAGCATAAACTAAAAAAACAACCCTGCTCTTTTAGCAAAGCAGTAATATTCTGTTTCATAGCACATGCAGACAAGAAATACTGTGTGCCACCTAAAATACTAATGCCAAGGATCACGACTGATGTGTTGTAGTTTAGCACTGTTGCATATTCAGGTGTATGCGCTGCGTGCTCTTAGATGCATATCTCACTAAAGATTTAATTCCTGATTATTAATTTGTTTTCCAGATTGTCATCTACTGTTTTTGAAATGTCTGAACAAGACAAAAAAAACATTTTGTTTAGTATTTAGAACCCTTACACTTAGAATCTGAGTGCTCTAATTCTAAATACCAGCTTGAACCCCTAGGTTCTAAAAACGTACATCTTTTTAAAACTAGTTATGACAACCCTACTCATCACCAGTTTGATCCCTCTTGAAAAGTATGAACCCTTCTTAACTGATCTACCACAGACTGGAATCTTTCCATCATGTTTCATTAATTCCAGCAATGTCATTCCTATCCACTCCAACTATGCTTTCAATCAATCAATCAGTCAGTCAATCAGCTTTATTTATATAGTGCCCTTCCCAGAATGCTCATGGCACTGTACAGAGATCTTGAATTATAATAAAGCATAAAAGCAATAAATGAAATCACACATTTAAAATATTAGCAAGGACATAATACAATGCATAACAGTCATGCAATCTGTGCATCAGGTCTAAAAAGCTAAAGCAAGTATGACTTAAACATAGTAACTGAAGTTTACCTGACAGAGATTAGAGGAGAATGTACTCCAAATAACAGTGGCCATGATAGCGAATGCCGTTCTCCCTACTGATTTCAGGTTACATCTAGAACCTGCCAACAAGCCATTATTTGATGGTTTGGTGGCTGTAGCAGGAATTTATTCCACTTAAAGATCAGAAAGATATTATGGACTTTCTCAATGGAGACATCTGTAGGTGAGCAGAATAATCTTAAAATCACATCGAAGTTGAAATGGCAAGCTCTGGAGAACGGGTAATATGATTAGGTGCAGATGTATTTGAAATCAATCTGGTGGCCACGCCACCATTTATCATTTTTTACCATATTTATCATAAGTTGAAGCCTATTTAGGGATACATTTTGGGAGAACAGAAAATAATGCATTAAAGTAATACACTTGTGATATAAAAGTATACCCCCCCTTAAAACAATTGGCTCTATAGAGCAACCATTCCGACACAACCATCTGCATTGCTCCTGCTGACCCTCCCAACAACTTGGGCTGGCAGGGAGAACTGGAGGGGAGTGAAGGGGAGTACCTGTTTGTGCTGAATGTACCATGGATAATTGCAGCTCCAGTCACACATCAAATGTGACTTTGCTGCTACCAGTTAAAGAGCATGACTACATGGTCACAATGACTGGGAATAGGAAGAGCCCCACCAGATGCCCTGATCAAACTAGACACACACAGCAACACAAGAGAACAACTGCAGACAAATTAATGTTTTTAGGGCAGAAGTCCTTTACCAAATGGAGACTTTGTGGGCCAGTGCCCAGAATCAAAAGAAGGGCAACCATCTTTGTCCCTTCTGAGCCCTATCAGCATGACAGTGGGGGCAGAGGACAACAGAACAGCCAACCACGCTCTAGTGGCCTGCCAGGAAGCCAGAGAGAGGACTTAGGGGGACCGTGGGGTCCTGATTAATTACCTGGGATTGAGCCGACAAATCAGACATCAAGGATCAGCCAGGCAGACCATCCACTGTGACTAACAGAGGGTCTCAACCAATCAGAGGGCTGGATCCACCAGTGAATAGCAGTGTGGATGTTCTAGAACATTTTCAGTCTGCATCAGAGAGAGCTCGGAGGCAAAGCTGCTGAGCTGCAGTGCTGGAGGTCTGTTGGGGGCGTCTACAGTCAGGAACCAGAAGTCATCCACTGGGCTTGAACAGCCACACACCAGGAGGAGACTGCTACAGAAAGAGAAGGCAGGAGAGATAGTGAAAGAGGTCCAGCATCTGAAGGGGACAGTCTTCAAAGGGGGCACACTGCCACTGAGCAGTGTCCCTAAAGAGACTTCCAGAAACAGACCAAAGGGGTCTGAGTAGCAACGGAACCAGATAGGACCTAAAGCCATAGTGCTGATCACCACCGCCAGGAGGGCAGCCTGCAAAACGTGTTGTCTTGAGGCTTTGTAGAGGTGAGCTGTGGCGGCCTGGGATCCCCAAAATATCGAGAGAGACAGACAGAAAGGACTAGGTGCAACAACACTGGTACCGTTGAGGTATGGGTAGTGCTCAACAGTATGGTCAGGCAGAGGCACTGTGTTGGTTGTTGGGGTGGGCTGCATCCACAGTTTAGGTAGCCACAGTGTGGGCATTGCCCTGAATATATTTTGCCTTGCTCTAATCTTTTTCTTCCCCAGAACCTTCCAGAACCTGTTAAACCCTCATAAATCACTTTTGTTGTAAATCTGTGTTGTGAGCATATTCGTTGTAGTGTGAGTAACCATTTGTAAAGTGGCAGCATATTATATTTTGGGTAAACTGTTGTTGAACTGTGTGAGAGTTGGGGGACTGTGCCAGTGGGTATCCTGGTGGGTTGGTATTGTGTCTTAAGGAACCCTAGGAGCTTAGCACTTAGCCCACTTTGTCTTTCCCGGGGAAGAGATAGAACACAATTTACATCGAACTTGAACTCACCATCTTTAGGTAAAGAGTCCCCACAGGCGTTGTCAGGTCAAGCCCTTCAGCCTTATTAGAGCCCATAAGGCAGAGGTAGTGGACTGTCATCCATGGCAACCCAGTGCAAAAGTATTTACAGCACTTTTAATGTTTCTGAATTCATGTAATACTTCAGTGTAGAAATCTTTCTGAAGTGAAAAAAAGCCATCATTTGCACTATGCACACAATACATACTTGCATAGATTCTGATGGCAGATAAATACTCAGTCTGCCCATTTCCTACCTAACTCTGTGTCTGACCTGATGTCGCACCAGAGTTACTGAGTCTCTTGCCCTTCCAATACCCCAGTGACCCCTCCCTGGCTGTCCATCTACCCCCTCCCTTAAGGAGATAGGAAATTATTTTTACATACGTAAATGCCCTTTCATTTTCCTTTCCATACCAGATATATATTCTGATATGCTTTGACCAGTTTTTGACAAATAAATGATCTAGCTTTGGAGGTACCCTCATATCTATATACAGTCGCATTCTCCTCATGCAAGCTGCACTCTTTATTCCACAAGTCCAAATACCTCTCTATCTCCCAGGTCCAAATCCATGATCCTTGGGGCACCAAGTAGCAAGACATGCCATGATGCATACCACTGGATCCCAGTGGTGCCTCTACTGCAGCAGCCTGTCTAATGGCCCAGTAGGGTGCCTGCACTAAACACACTAACACAAACATTATAATTAAATATTACCAGGGATATATCCAGTAATTTATATGTACAGCTTGGAAGTACCCATGCAGGCACTATTTGAGGTAGATTGGTGAAATGCATACCATCACTCTTCTTCCCCTAAGTGTAGAAATGGGGCATCAGCTAGCATGGGGAACCAAAAATCAAGCATTCACCACTTCTTTGGCTAGCTAAACCCTTGAGTGCTGGAATGGGATACCACAGTGGATGCCATCAGCTGAACCCCTTGAGGGGGAACCACCACAGGCTCCCACCATCCCAATGACGATGTTAATCAGCAGTACCAATGACGGCCTCAAAGACAAGGCCTGGAGGTGACAGGAGCCACTCCATAGACTTGGGACATATTATGTCACTTCCTGAGCCTGACATATCGTCTTTGGTCGGTCATAGTTGGAGCTTTTACGTGAACACTTTACATCTCCAGCTCTCCTCCTTTACCTTGAACAAGGGTACCACTACTTATATTCCTGGGACCAGTGGATCGGGACAGCATGAGGCCCTAGTTACAGGGAACAATAATTTTAGGGTGTTCTTAATATTTCCTGAGCTGGAACATTGAAGATACAAACATTGACTATGACGGCAGAAAAAGACAGATGGTCTATCTAATTTGCCCATATTACCCCAGGACCTATTGTCTCTGTTGGGTCTATTCTCACCCTATTCCCCCTTTTGTTATCCATGTTTCCACCTCCCTCATCCTGCTGAGTAACTATTATACCCTTAGCTCTATCTTAGCTGTGTTTGACGCCATCTGTGGTTTGGGCACCCACCACCTTTCCCGGCAGATCATTCCATGGCTCAACCACTCTTTCTATAAAATAATACTTCCTCACATCCTTTTAAATTTTCCTCCATCAACCTCCAGTCATGACCCTGTGTTCCCAGCTTCTCTACTCCTGGTAAATAGCTCTTCACAGTTCACCTTGTTTATTCCTTTCAGGAACTTGAAGGTCTCAATCACATCACCCCCCTTATGTGGTGTGAGTGAATATACAGTATGTTCAACGCCTTTATCCGATCCTCATAGGATATGTCTTCCTGGCCATGAATCATCATGGCCACCCTCCGTTATACTGTGTCTAGCCTGTGCCTGTCCTTTTTTTAGGTGGGGACTCCAGAATTGGGCACAGCATCTCCAGATGTGACCTTACTAGTGATGTATACATAGGTAACAGTAACTCCTGCTTCCTCCTGTTGAACCCTCACCCAGTCACCCTAGCATCTTGTTAGTCTTGTTGAAGGTCTTGTCACACTGGCGGGTTTGTTTACGGGAGTCACTGATGATGATTCCTAGGTCCTTTTACTCTGATGTTGTGTCCAGCTGAACCCCTACCATCCAACACTCAGTTCTAGAGGGTTTGTTCCCTAAGTACATCACTTTGCACTTCTTGGAGCTGAATTTTAGTTGCCAGACTTTGGACCAGTTTTCCAGCCTTTTCAGGCATCTCTGCAGTTCCCTTATCCCTTCTGTGTTGTCCACTCTACTACTGAGTTTAGTGCAATCTATGAACAGATGCAACGTGCTAAAGCAGTACACAACTTAAAGATCTAGGCCAGAGTTAGCACACTTTAACTCTTTAGTGCCAGTCAGGGAGGGCAAGCTAAACCAGCTAAGACGAACAGTAATCACTGACATGGTGGGGGGTTGTGTCCCAAAAGCCCCTCATAATAAACACAAATCAATACTATTGGTCAGCAATATGCATAGAAGAATTTATAAACTGCTTAAAGGAGAACTGTTCTGAATCTGTAAGTCATTTTCCCCAGTAGAAGCTGATTTTTAAATACTGGTTCCAATTCTGTTACTGTTCCATCTCTAAAGGCTTTTTAGTCATCCTAGTGGGTGTTTGTGATTTACACACAGGTTGTGTCATTTTAGAACTGCATTGTATAGTTTATGTCCTTGTTCAACTCTTTCATTGTTGGCACAATGCATTCATATTCTGCTACGAAACTCTGTGACTAAGAGGGATATAAACTACATCACATAGTTCTAAAATGATGCTTAAACACTGAGTGCATAGCATAAACATTCACTGAGATTACTTATAGGCCGATATGGATGGAGCAATAATAAAATTGGAACTGGTATTTAAAAAAAAAACACAGTGTTTACTGTGAAAATGACTTTCAGGTTAAGCGCATTTCTTTTAAACCAGGAGAGTTAAGCAAATGAGTCAACTTACTGACGTGCCTGTTAGAGTTTAAACAGATGTGAAAATTAAAATCACCAAAATATCAAAGCTCAGTCAGCATTAAAAAAGGTGCATGATATAAAATCAGAAAATTCAACAACACAAAATCAATACTATATATCAGGGGTTGATGTACAACAGCTAGCTTTAAAGAATTGTATAGACTGATTCCTGAATTCATTGTAGGCTGCCTGTGCCTCTGTTCAGACCTTTTTGTCTTAAATGAAGCTGCTTGGTGAACTTAAGCTCTGATGCCTTTCTCTCCTGTGTAGTTCTGAAGTTGTGTTTAAGTACCAGGACTGAAAAGTCCAGACGTGAGTAAGTAGGTTGGGTAAGGTGCTGTCCCACTGGTTTGCTGGTTCTTTTCTGAGATGGTGTGCTGGCAGTGATTCATCCTGGTTTGACGGGGTTCTTTGGTTTCTCCCACACAGCCTACTCTGGGCATTTTATGCACTATCTGCGGTAAACCACACTGTCTGTTTTGAAGGTGTATTATCCATGTACTTGTACTTTGTTCAGTGATGTTCTGATGGTGGTTTACGTGAAGATATAGGGACCACCAGGTTTGCACCTTGTGCTGCTGCAGGGTATTGATCCTCCCCATTAACTGTCCTGGTTTGACTGGAATTTGTTTTGGATGAGTGCAGTACATTGGAGAGGTTGGGAGTTTTTTTATAGGCTACAACTGGTGGGGCAGGGGATGTTTTTCAGTTTGGCAACTTTATCAAGCATGAGTTGTAATTCTTTGTAATGTTTCAGTGTGGTGATACCATGGGGATACAGATCAAAACCAGAGGCACATGGTCAGTTGTGTTTCTTTCCATGTATTGTAGATACTGTCAATAGATCCTCAAATTTTCAAATGATAGGGCAGATCTCCTGAGGGCACTAGTACAATTTAAGGAATTACTAGCCAAAACAGTGACCTCATCTCCTTTTCATTTAACGTAGGTTTGGATGAAAAGTTAAACTTCGGAGGACAGGATTCAATACCTTGACGGCAAGTCTCCATGGAGCATAGACAATCAAATGTATGCTGCAGAATTACACTTAAAAGTGCACCCAGAGCATCAACAGATTCAGTAACGACACTATTACCAAACTTTTGTAAGGGTATCAGGTTTCTAAAATGTACACTCCCACCTGCCACATACTGGATGAGAAAGAATTTTCCTTGGAACAAAAAAATACATTGAAATACTCGATTCCTTAATGCTTTGATCAAAGTATTTCTTCCCCTAATGAGCTCTATATGTCAACCTCAAGATACTCAATGATTTCCCAATAGAAAAGGCACAGTTATCTAGTGTCATTTGGGACTTAGATATTTGAGATTTAAGAACATATTTGTGTTTGATCATATCGAACAGTTATAAGCACCTATGTCAATAATACTAAAGGTTTTTTTAGAATCCTCTTATAGACACCAAGCAGATAAAATAACAAGAATCATAACAGCAAATCAATATAACTGACACAGTAAAGTCCATAAATTGATTTTAAAATGATATTAATTTATTTAGTTTTGATTGACCAGGTAAGTACAGCAGACAAATATAGGTTTGTTTTCAGGTGGGACTGGAAGATTACAAGACATCATTAAATTTTACAGACACAGAAGTAATAAGGGATATAGTTGCATTACTGTAAAACCTATGGACAAATAACACAATGAATAAATAAGGTAAACATATGAGTGAAAAAAAATGATAGGTACTGAAGCACGATATTCAGTAATATCACAAACATGGAGATCCAGAAAGTGGGCACACAGTTTTAATGCATATGACTGTGTAACCCCCCTACCAATTTGGGCTTTACCTTGTTGTCTTCCTGAGCTCTTTCTATGCCCACTACCAAGCTGATGTCCTGTAGAGGTAATGGATCCAAGATTATTTTTTTGCTTCTGTTTTGATTCACATGAGAGTGCCATGCTGTGCTTCTGCACCTGTCCCTTTAAAAATCCAGCCAATATGTGTTTAGTGGATGGTCCAGGCTGGGTCTGGGTGCTTTTGGGTTTGCTACCAGCCAGACACCACTTTAATTTGCTTCACTCTGCAGTCAATGTTAAAGCAGATGGAGCTCTATTACTGTGATTATCTATTTCTGTCCTGCCATTAAATTTAAATTAGAGAGTTTTGTTTAACCTGCCTCCTTTGCAGCATTGCCCGTCTAATCAGGGGCCACCATGTTAGGTCTGGGACTTTCAGTAATTGGACCAATGGGACTCAGGACCAAAAATGGGTCCTTAGCTCATATGCCTCGTGGGAAGGAAAAACAGTCGTTTTTAGGTTTCTTTAGGTTAGTGCCTAAACTGAACTAAAGGGGGGTAACTGAACTGGGACTGACAGTTTTCCCCAGCCAACCAGAACTCAGAATTCCATGGGAAATCCCAGAACTGTTGAGAGACAGTGGTTCAGTTGGAATTGGAGCTTGAAGAGTGAGCAGCTCAAGCTCTCGAGGAGCTGCTCCTATCCTGAGTACAAGTGAATCAGCAGAAGAGGCCTAACTTGCCTCCCTGCCACTGTTCTCCTGCATTGGACTGCCTGATTGCAGTGATCGGGATAACCCGACTTGAGACCAAAACTGCGGCAGAAGCTCGGAGACGTTTAAAAGTACTGCTTGAGTGTCGGACCAAATTTAGGCTACTGTGAAGGGATTGGCCCACAGGTTGTAAGAGACTAACATTGGATCAAGAGATTTGCTCAGTGAATCAACTGCAATAGCAACTGGGCTGTATCTGAATCTGTTGAAAGAAATTCATGCTGTTCTTATTAAATGTGCTGAATGTTTATTTTGGGTCGAGGCCTGTTTGCCTGTGACCAGATTGTTACGCCAGCTAGAGGCTGCACCAGCGAAACAAACTGAACTGTGCCAGAGAGTTCATCACACCTGGGCCTTTGCCAGTTCGGCCCAGACTGACCGTATCACAGCAGAGACTGTCCTCGGTGAGAGACCGGGTTTGGGGATCCAGCCCCTGTGCAGAGAAAACTCACAGGTTGTGGCCACCTGGAGGGAAAGGCCTTGAAGTAGAGGTGTGTCATGTCGGCCCTGTTTCCCCATGCTCATCAGTGATCTACACGAGGTCTCCATATTGCCAATAACACCCCTGCCTACTCGTAGCGTGAGTAAACTCAGCGTAGCTCCCTGCAACAAATCATTCAATTACTT
This sequence comes from Neoceratodus forsteri, assembly GCA_016271365.2. Lineage (NCBI taxonomy): Eukaryota > Metazoa > Chordata > Ceratodontiformes > Ceratodontidae > Neoceratodus > Neoceratodus forsteri. Next base: position 331,524,480 of record CM057456.1, on the reverse strand, counting down.
GTAGTACCATCTGATTGCTTCAGTAAATTTTTGGGTTACAATAGACTGGGCCAACTCAACAGGATTACAAATAATCAACATTCAGTTTGCATGTTAACTTCCTTTTCTTTCCATCAAGGGCCCCAATGTCAGCTGCAACACCGGCCAACCGTGGGCAACGCCTCTGGCTAGCCAACAAAACATCCTGGGTACCCAGTGTTGTAGAACTGATTTTTGGGGGACTAACAAGTACATGCCAAGACTCTGAATTCAATCAGTATAGTAATTGTTTAACTAAATTCACGCCCCTTCCTTGTTCACGTCCCTTAAATAAACCTGATTGTTATTTCACGTTCAACCTGGTTTATGCTGATATTATTAGTTGGGTTACTGTGTTAAAGTGCATGCCTGCTGTGCTAATCTTATTTTTGCAGGGGGTTCCAGTGCATTTGCTGAAGGCCAGCCCATGTTGGTATGTGTGAAGGGTGTGAGCATGTTGTTAATATTATTTGCTGACTGTGTGTTAACTGCTGTTACTGGTACAAAGCCACTAGGAGGGTTGCAGCTTCCCAGAGGGCTATAACAGGTTAGACAGACATTCCCACTATTGTTACTCTGGGTGGAGGCACCTTAATACCGAATCCAGGCCCCTCAACCTGTGGCTAATAATATAGGCTGGGGTAGTAAGCTTAGGGATAGCATCGCCTAGGGATTACAACTGTATGGGGAAAAAATTAAAATTACGTACTTAGTGTAATTGTTGATCTTCCAGGATATCTTTGCCATTGATACATAATTATGGGTCTAGGGACAGAGGCACTAGAACTCTGCAGAAGCTTTTTTTCTACAACAAGGGAGCCAACATCAGCTACCAGCACTGCATGCGCTCATAAAGTGGTGCTGCATGCGATAGTCAATAACCATCATCGGCTCCCTCAAGCACCTCAATTCATTCACCAGGAGAGGAAAAAAAGTGGAGAGAAGAGAGGACTAGATACTTTCTAGCCCAAAGGGATAGTAAAAGGATATAATGTATGGACAAACATTGTAAACCCTCAAAATCTATCTTTTCCTAGTGTTGTTATACCTTCGATGTGATGTCATGATGTTATACCATCGTGGGTATGTCACATCGATGGTACAACAAGGAACACTCTGCGCATGTGCATTCTGTGAACCACTGGCTTTACAGAACAGGCCGCGGCTTTTCAGCTGGGCCTGGAGAGAGCGGTGGTGGGAGTTTAAAAGTAATAATCCTGACTACAAATTGTCCTTTTTTGTTTAAATTGAAAGGACCGATGCCCATACCCTATAAAATACAATGTATGGGCATCAGTCAACCACTCTATTCTTGCTTCTCATGGTTGCCATGACAACTTATTAAAACCTCTCAAGCTGTGCTCTCGAGGTTTATCTAAGTTGTCATGGCAACCACTCGCAGCGATAGAGTGGTTGTTCATCGATGCCACATACATTATCCTCTGTATAGTAAATAAACAACCATTTAGAGCCCAGCTATCAACTTAGAGACTAACAGTTGGGCCTACAAGGTGGCACAAGGGTAGTGGGTCTAAAAATGAGCCAGAGCCTCTTACCACTAGCCAGCCAGGGTGTGGAAAGTAGTAGGTAAAGATAGGGCAGCAGTCCTAAACAAATGACTGTGGCAGAAGTAGAAAAAGGGAAAGCCCAATTTGGGACACCCTTGTAAATGAGATGGCAAAAATGCCACACAATGGAAACATGATGTCTGGGGCCTGATATTGTTAAAGGGGCAAAGTGGAGTGCAAAGGTTTGTGCTGTGCTTGCCCATTGCCCATGACCCCCAGGATGCTATATTCAGTCGAATAGTGCACCGGCACTATCCAACTGAATACAGAGGGATGTTGGTACAGCACTAAGTTGAGTAGCGCTACCCTAAAATGGATCCCTGAAGTGCAGGGAACAGCGCCCCCAGACCCGATAGCGCAATATTCAGTTGGCACCATGCAAATAAGCACATTGGGCATGCAAGGTGCTAAGGGACCATATGCATGGCCATTATGGGCTCATTTGCATGGGAAGTGATGACAGGTTTGTGCCCCTCCTGTGGCCAGCCCCACCCACTCTGATCCCCGTTAAAATAAATATTTCCCTGGTGTCCAGTGGTCCCCTATCTGCTGATCCCCATCACTTTTAAAATAAACATTTTCCTGGTGGTCTGCGGTCCTTCCCATCCACTGATCCCTGACCCCATTAAAATCTGATATATTTAATTTATTGAAACATTTCACCAGGAAAGGCACACTGAACAACAAGTTGCCTTGACTCATTGTGCGTCCTGGGGGAAAAGGGCAGTGGAAATACATATGTACATGCATACAACAGCAAACATCATTACAACAATACTGGCAGTGGTGAATAGAAATAACAGAAAGAACATATTAAGTGCAGCATATGAGTACAATTGTATATGGGCATTATTGCTTACTGATTATACAGAATAAAAATTAACAAACAAACAAACATACATCACAATGGACAGGTCAAGTGCATTACATTAGGATAACATCTTAAATTCATGATGATGGTACCATTTAGCCCGAAAGGAAGGGGTGGATAGGGAGTAACAGCAGAGGTGGAAAGGTAGTGAGGCTGGGAGGGGAGCAGATGAAATATGAATCAAGGTTATAGATATATTGACAGTTGTAGATTGATAGGAATCTAAAGTCATAGTTATAGTGGTAGTTATAGATAATCCAAAGGAATGGCCAGGTAGAGTTCTCTGCAGGGTAAGAAAGTAGTGGGGCTGGAAGGGAGCGGTAATTCAGAATAGTTACTGAATATATTGATAGAAGTTGGGGAGCAGGTCAAGAATACCAGGTAGGTTAATTGCAGGTACAAGTCACAGAGAGGAAATTATGTAGGGCTGAAGTTATAGAGGAGGGGGAGGAGGAGTGGCGAATCTGGTGAGGAAGTGAATTCCACAGTTTTTTGGGAAGTGCTATGAGAAAGCAGCCTGGCCTACAGTGGTAGACTGGTGAGGGACAACCAAGGAACAGGAGTCGTAAGATCTAAGTGAGTGGGCAGAGGGAGGGAGGACTGATAGAGAGGCGTCTATTTTCTAATGAGGGAAGTGCCAGGGAGTGGTAGAGCTGACAGAGGTGGGTGAGAGAAGGAGAGTCCAGAGCGGAAGTGACAGAAGGAGTTGAAGAGGGTATCCAATCTGGCTAAGGAGGTCTTGGGAGCGGCACTGTAGACTACAAAATTAATTAAATAGAAGTATACAGTTTGGCTGCAAAAGCACTTTAAAGATGGGACTCTGTATATACTGTGTGGGACTGTTTTCTTCAGCAGCCATCTTTGCAACCCCTGACCTCTAGTCAGCCAATCGGAATCCAAAACTCAAAGAAATGGCTTCTGGGAGGAGGTGTGAACAATGTTCTCAGCACCCAAACTAATCACCAATCAATTACTGAAAGGACTTAATGTTTATTAACTTCTCTTATTGATAGCTGATTCCAGCCAATAGAAAGCAGCCATTGCTCTTTGAAGCTCCAGGAACAGTTACAGCTTGGGGGGGCAGTCCGGCTTGGGCTATCAGTGAGACAGGAGGTCTCAGACTATGTTGGGAGAAAAAGTTTGGAAATCGGTCCAGGGCTTCCGTAGCCAAAGACTGGGAGATTTGCCTTGTTCAGCACCTGGAAGCCCCAGGGTGAGAGTGTTTGCTTCTGAATCCTGCAGCAACCTGAGAAAGCCCTCAGTTTGTGAAAAAGGGGTTGAACTGTTTCCAGAGATTGCAGTTTGCTTAGTTTGGCCTGAAGCTGAAGCCAGAAGTAGACAGAAGCTTGCAGAGCTCCTGTATCTGGGAGCCAGAGAATACTGTGGATTCCTGTTGTTTGAAACCTGAGTCTTTCATTAAGAGACTATATGCTGTTCAGCCTGGAGCCACCCAAAACTGTCTGCAGAAGTGTTTGGACTCAGGCCACTCTGGAGCCAGGTAAGGGACCAGTTAGCCCTTATCAAGTGGGGTGGATCGGGACCCAAGGAGCGATGGGCATGTGCTTGAGTGCTAGGGCACTCTCTATTTGGGGGAGTTGAACCATGGGGTCGCTCCTGGGGTCTGTGCTCTCTCTGAACCAGGAAACCTTGCGTGGTGCTCCCATACTCCAGGAGAGGAAAAAGGTGTCAAGCTACCAGACTCTGCATGCAAGGCAGAAGGTGACAAGCTGCCAGCTCCTGCAAGTCAGCCAGAAGGTGACACGCTGCCGGATCATCCTACCTCCTCCAGCAAGTCTGCTGTCTACCTGCTCGACTACTCAAAGCCCCAGCCCTTTGGCTTGCTGGTAGTTGTTTCAGACCATGTGACCTGTAACTCCAGAACCATGAGTAACACAGGGCCTGCCCGGACCTGGGGAGTTAGTTTAAAGGTTGCAACGAGTTACAGTTTACTCAAAGTTTATTCCAAGGGCTCCAACACCGGCCAACCTGTGGCAACCATCAGGCCTGCACCTTAATCTGAGTACCCAGTTAGGACTAATTAAGGGCACTGGTATCAGTGGGAAGGTGGGTCAGTCAAATGTGTTGTTGCTGTCAGGGGTGGGCACAGTTATTGTTATTGTTAATGGGTTTTGTCAGTTTATCCAGCATTACAATTGCCTTTTTCTCTGCTTTCCCATTCCCCTTTCCCTATAACAAAAATGTTACTGTTGTTACTGTTAAAAGTCTGTGAGCATATTATTATCTACAGTCATTAATTGCATGTGTTTTACAGTATCACAGTTTAAAGTAGTATTCTGTGTGGGGTGTGACTGGAAGGGGAGGTGGGTAGGTACAGCATCCCTAGGGATTGTACTATTCAAACATCTGGCCCACTATATTTTAATCTGAGTGGAGGCACCACACTATTTATTTATATCTTTGGGAAAGAACCCCCAACTGTCATCAGAACAGAGCCCAGACCCCTCAACCTGTATTGTGGTCATCAGGCAGGGGTAGTAGCCCACTGGTACATGGTGCTCAGGTTACACTATCCTGACATCTGTTGCTCTCCAGGTAGTTCACAAGGTCCTCTTTGACCAGTGACTCCCATCAGTTTATCCACAATAGAGGTAAGACTGACAGGTCTGTAGTTCCCCACCTGCTCCTTGCACCCCCCCATGGAACAGATCTAAGTCCACTACCTTCCAGTCTTTCAGAACTATCCTGTCTGTAATGTGTTATTTAATAGTCCTACCAGGTGTTCAGCCAGTTGTGCTCCCAGTTCCTTGAATACTCTTGGATGCATCCCATCAGGACCCAGGGCCTTATCTATCTTTAGGGCTACTTAGTCCTTTCTGGACCCTTTTGCTGGCTGGGAAAAAGCACCAAGAAGTATGAATCCATGTTATCTGGGCTCAGCCTCAAGCAATCTATCGCCTCCCCTGCTAGATGAGTGGGGACAATGGGGGGAGGATGGGAGGTCCAGTACATCTGAGGCTGAGAGGTCTGTGAACTGCATGTTAAATGTATTTGCAAATGTCTGAGAGTTATTGCAGTTTACTCCATCTAGGAGGAGGTCACTAATGTACTGTTTCGAGGAGGTTGCCATGAAGCCCTTTACATTTCACCACAAACTCCATGGGACTTTGGCAGTAGCCAGAAATGTAGTTTTACATAAGTCACTTTTTGCTATTTGGATGGCCCTTTTACAATTGTTTCTTTCCTCCTGTACTGAATAAGATCTGCAACTGCTTGAGAGACTTTGTAAGCCACCATTCATTTGTCTCAGGCTTTCATCAGTGATAATAAATCCTTATGAAGCCACTTGGTGAAAATACCCTTGGCTTTCCTACTTATAAAGGGGGACATGAGATTCTTGTAGGGAGGAAAAGATTGTGAGGAAGCTGTCAAGAACAACTGAGACAGACTGAGGAGATAGGACACAAGACCAGTCCGTGTGGGCTTAAGTCCCAAGAAATTGTTCCTCACCAAGTTTTGAAAAACCTCTAAGGAGGATGACCGTGAGGGATTTTGGGCAGTATAATGTGCCATATGCAGTAGGTCTGCATGTGATCTGTAATGGCATCAGGCAAGGTTCTGACTTCAACCACCCTTGTTCCACCCTATTTGACAAGAGCCAGTCAAGGGGTGTATGTGGGCCAAGGATTAGGGAGAACCTAGTAGGGGAATGTGATGGGTTGCTTGAGGTTGAGCCTAGATAGGGATTCATACTGCTTGGTACTTTTTCCCAGTCCGTTGAGGTTGAGGTCACCCATAATAAGCATCTCATTTGACCCAACCTTTTGGCAAATGGATTCAAAGTGGTAAGAGAGACCATTTGTGCCACTAGTAGCAGGATTATATGCACATATTAAGTGGATTTTTTTTTTTGTATGTTACCATGGAGAAGCATGGCATGTAGGAATTCACAGGCTGGTTAGGAGGGAGTATTGTATTGTAGTAGGGAGACATTAAGGTGACTTTGTAATACAAAAGCAGGCCACCACCATACTTTTTGCTGGGATGGTCAAGTCTAAAGAAACTGTAGTTGGGGAAGGAGTTTTGGACAGGCCTAGTAGACCTGACTGGTAGTGACATACCCAGGCAGTGACTTCAGTCAGGTTGGCTAGAAGACTCCAGGTATTTAGATTGACAATTGTGAGTTCCTTTCTATCCAGCCAGGGGTGTGTGTGTGTGTGGGGGGTAGAGTAGGGGGAAGAAGTGGGGGTACCAGGGCAAGGATTAGATTGTACATCCCCAGCCATGAAAATCCACAGGGATTTTAACCAAAAAGTATTTGATATATTTGGCCACTGAAGTACAAAAGGAGAGCAGTAAAGGCTGTGGTTGAGGTGCCAACCTATTAGTAATATAATTTGCTGCTGAAGGAGCTAGGTAGTAAGGAGCAGCCAAGGGCAGCTGGTAAGGATGTTAGAGAAGGTGAAGTTGTAGCTGGGTACAGGCTGGTGAGGCAGGCAGGAGGCTGAGGCAAGGAAACATAGAAAGATCATCTGCATTGCACCCAGGGCCAGTATAACACCCAGCAGACAAAACATGACGAAACTAGGATAATACAGAGAATAATGCCACAGATGCAGTATACCACTGTTTTGTTTAACTATGCTCTAGAAAACAGTACAATAGTTTACATTATAATAAAGCTCAGTGGGTTAAGTGTGTTGGGGGTCTGAATAAATACAACTGGAGGAAACCCACATGTGGAAATAGAAAAAAAAAATGTAACCAAGCAAGGGGATTAAAATTGGGCCCAAAAGATCATATCTGAGAGAAACAGTAAGATTATTTATTAAAAATGTTTTGGGTTTTTTTGTATATTTTCTTTACTCCACTTTGCTGGTCCCTTAGGTCATTCTCCAGCTCTGCCTAATCCCTACTCATTGTCCCGCTCTGCCCGAGACTCTCCACCATCCTATCTCCGGCAGGCACACCCCCAATTCCTACCTGGTGACTGACTTCCCGGCTCTGAGTTCCCCGGGTAAGGGCCGCCAACTCCTCCAGCACTCTCTCTAAGGGTCAAAGATGTCTCCAGGGGATGGAGAATCAGAGATGGATGGGACGTGCCCGGCACAGAGTGTGGATGGATTGTGAGAGCAGGCCTTCGCCTACCTGGGTGCTAGGAATTTTCCTCTTTTCTTGGCTGCCCTGGGAGCTCAGATGTGCAGTGCTGTCCAGCGCGTGATGGGTGCATTCCTGCACCCACACACAGGATGTCCAACGAGGCTCCCATACCCCATTCTTGTGGTCGCCACAGCTTGCGATCTCTGACCACTGCCAGAGGTCACTCATGCTGCGGAAGACAGTGCCTCCCACTTCCCAGGAGAGGAGAGCAGTCCTACAGATGCTCATTCCTCTCCTACCAACCCCTGGCAGCCCGAGGTTATTCCCAAACCCAAGTTGCAGATGAGGTGTGGCATCTAGTGCCTCAACCCACAGTGCCACCAGTCTGGCTAAAATGGTTATTAATATTAAAATAATATCCTGGAACAATAATTTGATTAATTCGCCCATAAAAAGATATAGAATTTTGCAATATTTGGCCAGGCAGAAGATGGATGTTGCATTATTACAAGAAACATACTTGCAGAAAAGAGATAATGAAATTAAAATGCTGTTGGGTGGGTTCGGTTTTTCACTGAAAAGGGAATAACAAAAGTAGAGGGGTAGCAATTCTACTAAACAAACACTGTCCAATAAAAGTTCTAGAAATTAAACAAGACAGAGAAGGCAGAATAATACTATTAAACACACTTACACAGGATAAACATTTAATTATTGAGTCTCTTTATGCACCTTTTAATAATTATAATACTTTTCTAGCAGAAATATCAGAAAAGTTAAGTAACTGGGATACAGATGGAATATTGTTAGGAGGTGGAAGGAGCACCTGTGAGGAGCATGTCATACGTGACGTAATCCAAGATGGCCAGGTGGAATGCTCATTGAGTCGGCAGCCTTAGCGTTTCCTTTGCTACATTTCAAGATATATTTGCAGCGGCTGTATCAGATATAGAAGGGAAAAGCATGTACTGAAATCGATAGAAAATGCTAAGGAATGTCCAAGTTACTTAGAAGATCTAAAGAAATAGCAGAGAAGCATTTCACCGACAAACGGCATCTCAGAACCACACGGGAAACAAAGAAACAGCGTCTTCCATAAAATTTCTTGCTCAGCCTTCTAGACCTATGTGTGCTATAGGAAGCTCCAATTTCACTGACTGCTGATACACCAAAAAAGGAGGAAAATAAACAACTGGCAGGTAATACTGATATTTATTTTCAAGTACCTGCAAAAAAAAAGGTCAGGTAAAAGAAAGGGATTTGAATCCAAACAAAAAAGAGTAGCTTAAGATAAAGGATAAGGAATGCAAAATAGCCACAGAAATAAAGGCAGGCATTAGGTTACAAAAGGGTGAGAGCCCGAAAATACTTGATAGTGCAGAAGGGCCAGAGGAAGCCAAGGAGAGTAACGATATAAACGGGGGAGGCAAAAGTAATAAAAAAAAAAAAAAACACCAGAAAGTTACGTTTAAAAGAGACCAAAACCTACTGGAGAAGGAAACCATTGTTGAGAGGCGGAAAGGGCACCAGAAGGAAAACATAGAAAAAGAAACCATCGCAGTTAAATAGAATGATGTATTTACCGGGACACAAGAAGCTATTATTAACAACATTCAGACCCAGGAGATAGGAATGCAGAAGTTGGCACAAAATACAACTATGATACATTGAAATGAAAATGCACAAGAGCCAGAACAAAATGAGGAAGTGCTTGGTGTTGTAAGGAATCTTCAATTTGAAATGTTACAAGCATTGGGAGACACAAAAAAAATTGCTGTCTGATGTCACAAATTCATTGGATGAAAAAGAAACTGGAAAGTTTAACACTCGGAACAACTGAGTTGGAATCCAGAGTGTCCAACTTGGAAAATAAAAGTTTACCTATACTGAAAAAACAACTTCAATTAGAGAAGCAGCTACAGGCACTACAACAAAAGGTGGCAGAGCAAGAAGATAGGGCCAGAAGAGGAAATTTAAGAATTTGCAAAGAGTCAGAAGAGACAGAAGGGATGGGGGACCTGATCCCACTTTTCAAAAAAATGCTAACAGCTGCAATGAACAGAAAATACCCAGAGGAAAAAATTAACTTAGATCGAGCACATACAGCAGGAGCAAGGTTTGCTGCTAACAACGTTCCAAGAACAGTGTATGTAAAACTACACAAATACCGAGATCGTGAAGCAATATTGCAAAGGGCCAGAACACAAAAGGGTTTCACATATGAAAATACACATTTTAACATATACCCTGATTTATCTGTAGAGACAACAGAAAGGAGAAAGCTCTTCAATCCTGTTAAACTTAAACTTTACAATAAGGGTATTCGTTGTTCTATGCTGTACCCCGCAAAACTAAGATTTATAGTTAAAGGTTAAATCCGCACATTTGATGACCCAGAAGAAGCAATGGATGCTTTCAATTGTTAACAGTGAAGAAGCAGAACACCAAGATAGAAGAGAACATTACAGAAGAGAAAAAACACATTCATTTACATTGGCTTTGTCTGAACCAACAGGGAAAAAAAATACAGCAAAGAACAAGAAAAAAACTATGAATACAGCATACTGTTTGAAGCATGGAGGGGAAAAAAGGTGAAAGATACAGAAAGGTATAGCAAGGAATCAAATTATAAGGGGAAGCAATGGCCTGTGTTTCAGTGCACTGTGGTGACAATTGGGCTCATCACAAGTATGGAGGGGGAGTTATGACACCTATGGTATCATGACTTTTAATTGGGGGGCAGAGGGTAGTAACAGAATCTGCACCAAAGACCAAGAGCATCAACAAGATTTATAAAAAGGATAAGTAAAAATAAGGAAAAATGAGGGAAAAGTAGTGGGTCGAGATAGGCTGATTAGCATAAATGACTAGTAAGTTAAAGATCTTATTGTGGAATGTGAAGGGGCTAAAAACAGCGGTCGGCAGGCTCCTCTCCAGCAGCTGACCGAGATCAGGACCCCGGACAAAATCAGGCTCAAGCTGCTTGCCCTCTGACCAGGGCTGCTGCAGCTCCCAGTGGTCAGCAGGCTCCTCTCCAGCCGCCGACCGAGACCAGGCCCCCAGAAAAAATCAGGCTCAAGGTCGCAGCTGATTGGCTCCCCTATCTCTCTCTGCCGACAGGGCTCCGACTGTGAAATTAAATTGATTTTTACTGTTTAAACTGAAACCTGCCTGTGTAAAGTAAGGCAAAAAATATAAATCTGTGTTCGAAGTTAGAGTGCTAAGTGTTTGCAGCTCCTTTCTGAATCTGTGAAACCCCACGCCTCCCCCAACTGAGCCAGCTCTCTTTGGTGCCCAATTTCTCCAGGGCTGTTGTTCTGCTAAATCTCCCCAAACCCCACACCTCTTACTGTCTTCTAAATTTTCAGCCCCCACCCTTCCCACTCCCCACCTCCCCACCCTCCACTGATTAAATACTCTCTGCCCTCTCTCCTCGACCCACCCCCACCAGCCTCCTGCAGCCTTCCATTGGCTCCCCTCTACTCTACTCTAGAATTCCCATTCTCTCTATTTCACCTCCTAGGCCTATTGGTCATTCACCCTCCTAGGGGCCAACCAACACATTCATCCCAGCAATCTCAGGCTCCTTTCTCCTCGTAATTACCTCCTTGTCTAAGAAGCTGCTACAAACTCCCGGCATCATGTCCACCATGGCTAGCGTTTTACCTCTACTCAGTTGTCTGTTCTCCTGCCTCCCACCCCTCCTCTCCACCATGCCACCTACTTTTCCCATGCCCCACTCCTTCTACTTGGCTCATATTGTAACTCCTCCTTGCCCCTCCAACCCTGCGCTCTCTCTCCTACCCGCTCCTACCTGGGCACACTCCACTATACATCCCCCCCTTCCTAATCAGGCCCTCCCCCTCCTGGACTCTCCTGCACCGACTTGCTTCTTGCTCCACCCCTGTTACTCACACAAATGTCCATCCTTGTCCCTACTTGCTGCAGGGCTCTTCCGTTCCAAGCTACCTCTGTATACTAGCTCAACACCTATCCTTCACCCTCCTCCTTCTCGTAGCGGGAGACATACACCCAAATCTGGGACCTTCGACCACCACATCCTCACCAACCTCAGCCAGCACCCCCACCCCGCATCCCATCCCCTCTCAACTGCCAGGTTACCTCCTCCACAAAGGCCTCCATCTCCTTCACCTAAATATTCATAGCCTACCATTTAAAATCAACCAGCTACTAGTTCTCGCTGCCCTACATGCCCCTGATGTCCTCATCCTCTCTGAAACTTGGCTTAACAAAAACATTTCTGACTCCTCAGTCGCAATGCCTGGTTACACGATGGCCCGCCAGGACAGGGCCACGAGAGGTGGCGGCATAGCCATCTTCATACGTTCAGACATACGCTGCAAAATAATCTTATCTAAAACTGAACCTAAAGAGTACTAACTCCTGCTGTTCCAGCTCACACTACCTTCTCACTGCCCATATTTGTTGCCGGAATCTACTGCTGACCAGGCACCCCTGCCACAACTGTTAATGACCTTCTTATACAAATCAGTTCACGAGCACCCACCAGGGAATTATATGCTAGGGGTGACCGTAACCTAAACTGGTTAGCCCCGGCCCTCAACAAAACTTGGACGGATGTCGCTGCCCTCAATTGAACCCAACTCATCACTAAGCCCACTCGCCTAAACCTTAAATCAGGTAACCACTCCCTTATTGACTGGGCTCTGACCTCCCATCCTCACAGAGTCATCCAAACAGGCCTACTCCCTGACTCTATGAGTGATCACCATGTCATCTACCTTGTTCACAAAATCCACCATCTCAAATCCCCCCCTAAGTTCTTAGTCCAACAGTTGTTCAAATCCCTAAACCTCGTTCATCTCCTAAATATCCTTGTCCTAGCTAACTGGCTCCCCTCCTCTCCAACCTGATAGATGACACCCTACTTCACTTCAAAAACATGTTTCTAAAGATATGGGATTCCCACACCCCGCTAGGACGTACTAGGGTACGTGGTACCCACCTGCCTTGGATCTTTCAAGAGCTCACAGCTTGTATAAACGCCCGTGACTCAGCATGGTGAGCCTTCAAAGCCTCCGCCCTACTTGAGGACCTCTTCCACTACTGGTATCTGCGCAACATGTGCACTAGAGCAACTCAGCTAGCTAAAGCAGAGTACTTTAGATCCTCCCTCCAATCTAACCTTAATAGCCCCTCCAAATTCTAGAAGGTCATACACTCCCTCTTCTCACCCCAGCGGCCAAGCCCTCACCTCTCCTTAGTGTAAACAACTCCACACTCTCGAATTCTATCTCAGTCACTGCTGAGTTTAACTTATATTTCTCCACCTGCGCTTCCTCACTCCTTTCCTCCTTACCCCCCATGTCACCATCTCCACCACCTAGAGGGCAAAAACTACCTCAAAATACAGGTATTTTCTTCTTCAGAGAAATCTCTCTGGGTGAAGCTCTAGAAACCCTGCTAACATTAAGCCCCTCAAATGGGAATTCCCCGGATGGACTAGACCCCAAACTTCTGTTCCTTTCAGCCTCTGCCATAGCCACCCCTATTGCCTACCTCTTAAATCTATCCTTCGCCACTGCATTTGTCCCTCTGTCCTGGAAGCACACCATTGTCATCCCTCTCCACAAAGGGGGTGCCTCCTCCTCCACCTCAAACTGTAGGCCAATCTCCCTCCTCCCTGCTCTGGCGAAGCTGCAAGAACACTTAGTGCTTAGCCAGCTAACCTCCTATCTTGCCGACTCAAATTTCTTCAGACACTGCCAGTCCGGATTCAGGAAAGATCACTCCACTGCCTCCTCTTTACTAAGGCTCACTGACACCATCCAATCTGGAATGGATATAGGTCTTATCACCTCTGCCTTTTTCATCGATCTGGCCAAGGCCTTCGATACAGTCTCCCACACTCTGTTACTATCTAGCCTCTCTGACTCTGGCCTCTCCACATCTGCTACTGCCTGGTTCAGTGCCTATCTTACAGACTGCACTCAATCTGTCAGGACTGCGGATGCCATATCCCCTCCCCATGTCCACCGGTGTCCACCAAGGATCGGTGCTCGGGCCTATCCTAATCTCTATTTTTCTAAACAATCTGCGCCAAACTTGTTCTGCCTCCTCGATCCACATGTATGCTGAAGATACTGTCCTATTTTCTTCTGGTTCCTCCCCAGCCTCAGTTGCCTCTACCCTCCAGGTGGATTTTAACAAAGTCCAGTTCTGGTTCAGCTCTCACCAGCTCTCTCTCTAAATGCTAAAAAAACTGTAACTATAGCTCTTGGTACATCCCAACGACTAGCCAGGCTCCCCTCCCTCCCACTTTTCCACACCCTTGATGGGTCAGAATTGGAGGATGTCACCTCCTCCCGGTATCTTGGATTTTGGCTTGACCGCCACCTCACTTCGCAGTCCATGCTGACTCTATACTAACAAAACTCCACCCCAAGCTCGGAGCTTTATATCGGAACCATTCTAGCCTCCCCTATCCGGTCCATCATGAGCTTATCCAGAAGATGATACTTCCCTCCTTCAATTATTGTGATATTGTTTACAGTGCCACCCACAAGTCAGTTTTATCCAAACTGGATATCCTTTTTAATGCTTTCTGCTGGTTCACTCTTGACGCTCCTCCTCGCACCCACCGCTGTGAGCTATACCGATCCCTTGCTCTCCCCTCCCTTGAGAACCACTGCCTATTACACTGTGCCAAGTTTATCTTAAAGAACTGGTTTGGTACCCTCCCAGTGTATCTGACCTCTGTACTATCGCCCCCTCTGGCACCCACCTATGCTATGTGTTCCCTAGACTCCTGGCTCCTGTTAGTCCCCAGACGTTGGACCCAAGCTGGCCAGGCCGCCTTCTCTCACTGCTTCCCTCAACTCTGGAACTCTTTCCCCTCTGAAATTCACCACTCTTCCTCTATCCGCTCACTATCCTATGCCCTTGCCAACCACTGCTCAGTAAACTGCTCCTGCAGCTAACTCTCCAATCTATTCTATCTCAGACACTCCTATATTTCTTCTCCCAGTAGGCCCAATGGTGCTACTGCTAACCACATCCAACTACTGCACTTGATCCCAACTTTGAGCTAGCTAGTGTGCACTTACCTCTATCTCATTATATACCACAACCCAATACTCGTGAGATTTCATTGTAACTGTTACTTCCCTGACTATTAGGGTATATGTATTAATCCACACTCATCTATTCCTGTCAAACATATGCAGCTGTATTATCTAATTATATGTTTTCAAGGTATAAAGCATGACTTCCCCATGTAATTGCTACTATACTATAAGTAAGGGTAAATTGTCATCTACGCCCAACTATTTCTGTCAAATGTTTTCAACTGTAATGTAATTGTATGTATATATGTCAGGACTTGGACTACCCTTGTCCTCTTCCCCACTGTACCCCTTCCCCCAGGTTGCACCAGGAGATGAGCAGTTCTTGCTCAGTGTGCTTTTCCTGCTGAAACAATTTCAATAAATAAATAAATAAATAATAGAACTAAATTAAATAAAGTAATAAACTATTTAAATGATAAAACATTGCATTTGCCATGTTGCAGGAAAACCATTTCTTGCAAAAAGAATCACGCTGGTTCATGAACAGATGGGTTCTGGAATTTCTTCAGCATACCTAACTAATTCAAGGGCAGTTACAATTAATTTTAATAAGAAAAACATAACTCCAAAAATTTCTGGCAACAAAATAGATGGAAAAGGCAGATAGGCAATGGTAGAAGTTAACATACCAAATCATAAAGAACATTGGCAACGTTATATGCACCTAATATAAACAATCCAGACTTCTTCACATATTTTTTCTTCATTTAATGACATACAGTCCACCATACATTGTAGGCGGTGACTTTAACTTAGTTATGTATGAAAAGACAGAACAACTACAATGGATAATCCACTTAGAACATCTAGGAAAAAAATTAAAAATTTCATGATAGAACTAAGATTAATAGACCTATGAAAAGATAAAAACCCAGAGACAAAAATATACTGATATTATCCTAAATCACAACAGTCATATTCAAGAATAGATATTTTCTTAATATCAGAAACAATTAAATGTAAAATAATAAGACATGGTGGAATGCAGGTGAACACTGTTCTGGTCCCAGTGGCAGGTAATCCTGACTTCTTGCCAGGATTTGAGGATGAAGGATTCAGAATATGGCAAGAGAGGGAAATTTGATGTATGGGGGACTTGATCACTAGAACAGGTATGCATGAATTTCAGGACATTCAGATGGGAACAGGTATACCACCTTCACACCTTTTTAGGTTCTTCAGATCAAGGACTACTGGAGAAAACTAAATAGGCCCTTCCTGGATGACCCAACCATGGGAGAGGTGGAGAAGGAAATCTTAGAGGCGAAGGAACATGAAAAAGGACTGGTAGGTAAAGCAGTAAGGTTAGACAGGGTTTACTTCTAAGGAGAAACCTCTCGGGTGAAACAATGATGGGAAAGAGACTTTAATGTGGCTATCACTAATACAGATTGGGACACAATATTAAATTCACATATGGGATTACTCTTACATAATAAATTTAAGGAAATGCAATATAATTTTTTACGCTGACTATACTATCTGCCCAGTGTGGTCCACAGATTCTGCCCTGGAGTCTGTCCCATGTGTGGGAAATGTGGGATAGCTAGAGGCACCCCAATACATTATTATTGGGAATGCACCAACATCCAGACATATTTGAAGGGAGTGGCTTTGGAAATTCCCAGAATGGAGGGGCATCCCATAGAGGTCTCCCTGTGGTCACTTCTATTTGGGTTAGAGGTGCAAGAGGATGGAGAATGGGAGCTCTACCCCTTGTGGATGAGGGTTCTCTAGGTGGTAGCCAGACAGGGAGTACAAAATCTATGGATAACAAAGAGGACCCCAACAGTGGAACAATGGAAGAGTCTGACCCTGAAGGTGCTGGCGACAGACAGAGCAACATATGTATTAAAGGGCAGAGAAGAAGGATTCTTAAATGCATGGGAGAAATTTCTGAAGGCCTTGTCCCCTGGGGAAGCGGCACTCCTGAGGGAGGGGGGCATGGCTTAGAGACCAGAACCAGGAACAATAAAGCAAAAGATAACTGAGAAAATGATCCTAAAGAGCAAATATGAGATGAAATCAAAAGATAAAAATGAAATAAAACTAACTAGTTAAGCCCTAATCCCTAGCTCGATAAGGAAATTAGACCTATGGCAAAGCATATTTAATTTCTTAGTTATTAATTTTATTTTACATAGTACTACTTCTATTTCTCTTTTCTTTTCTTTTTCAATTAGACATTTGTTGTCTTATATACATGTTTACACATGATGGTTGTCTAGTTGTGATAAAATGAAACCTACTGTAGTTATATAGGGCTTTGTTTTTGTGCAAACCTTGAGAAAGTATGCAGAGAATTGAAGAAATGCATGGGAATTAAATTCTTATTGTCGTAACAACTCTCATGTATGTTACTGTATTGCATTTGAGAAATTCTTAATAAAAATATTATACAAAAAAAAACATAAAATAGTAGATATTCAATACCTGGGGATAGTGATTTCAGATCACTCACCATGGGCCAGATATTCAAAGCTTTGCGCGGTCTGCAAACAGTTTGCATGGGAATAGCGTGGGTCTGTCATATTCAAAAGGCCAACTAGCGTGGGCAAACAGCAGTAGTGCTGGGCTAAGCATAATGATATGCAAGGGGCATAGTGAACATGAATAAAGTCGCTATGAGACATTCAGCAACTAGCGCCACGCTAAGGTGCTTAGTGTGATATAGTGCGACCCATAGCATGGTACAATTTACCACCCAGGAAAAGCTGGTCTTAACCCTGGGCAAACAGCATTGCGCACTTTGTGCGGTGCTATCTCAGCATTAGCACGGCTTGCGCGGCCCTAACATACGAGCATGACACTTAGAAACTGCCAGACATGGAGGACACATGCTGCTCACTGATGGCACCACCATGATGCCATCAGCTGCCACCAGTCCGAGCCAAGCTCAGATGGTGAGAGGTGATCTGACCCACAGGGGACAGCATGGTAGTGTGGCCATATAGCACACACCTGCAGACCATACGTCTGTGGTGCGGAACAGATGCCAGCACACACATGCAGCACTGTGGGCATGGTGGCCAGTGAGGGGAGGCTGCATGGGTGGCCAGACCTCACCACAGCCCAGGTGTGGCCACAAGGCTGGGACACATCGCTCAGTGCACATGTGCCAGTAGTGGGATTATGCCACCACCTGTGTGCCTGTCGGATCCTACGTGCCCCCCCAGCCACCTACCACACAACTGTACAGATGTCACAGCACACACTGCCGGCCATGTACATGACACTGTGTGTATCCCATGCCACAGGTGCAGCATCTGCGGATCACACAACAGCGTGATAGTACTGTCCACTGTCAGTAATTACCTGCAAGCTGTGCCTGTCACTGTGTACAATGCAGTGGTCATTACTGCCCTACATACCATAGGCAATGTCATGTCCCTCACACTACCAGCCCTCTTGCTACTGTAGTGTCTGCTGTGCACTGTAGCATGACCTACAGTGTGAAGGTTGCATGCAGCACTACCACCACCTGTGCCTATGCTGTGTTGTCCCCTTGGGTACGATATGCTATGCTATGCTGTACTGTTTACATGAAGCCTGCAGCTATCATCATGCACTGCCTGACTGACCTACAGGTGGAGCTGTGGTTGGACCTGGCCAGCCCCTGTACCTCCAGACTGACCTACAGGTGGAGCTGTGGGACCCTGCAGTAACGCTGTGCAAACTGCATGCAAATTAGGGCATGATGAGGTGCTAATGTGGCTGTTTGCCCAGAAACTATCTAAGTAGGCTCATTTGCATGTCACTTTCGAATATGGCAAAGTTTAGCACAGGGCTAATGTGTTTGCACCAGGCAAACCACTTAGCTCCGCACTAAAGTGTTAGCGCGACACTAACAGTTCGGGGAATATTATACAGTTTTGATCACTGTTTTTTCATGTGTGCTGCTGCCTACAGCTGTACTGGGCCCATGCATTTGCCAGAACACACATTGGCCACATAGTTCCTCTCTACCTGCCCTCACGTCGCTGTGCACTGTGTTGTTGTTGTCGTTTGCACTTCCTGGTTGCTGTATTCGGTGCTGTCTTATTCCAGGGCTACATTTGCCCTGCACTCCCAGCCCAGTTTGCACGGCCTCATTTCCATGCTATATTCAGAAGCTGTTTGCCCTGGGCTATTCCTTTTAAATATAACTTGCTTTATGCTCCAGGCTAAGTTTGCCTGCCGGGCAGTGTTAATTTAGCCTTGAGGCAAAGTTTTGAATATCTGGCCCCCTGTATCTTAATTATTAAAACTGATAAAGAAAAATTAAACCATAGAGTATGGAGGATGAATCAAACACTGATTAAAATACCTCCAATAGCTGAGACATTAGAAAAAGAAATAAAATAATATTTTACAAACAATACAGTTCAAGGCACAGATATTCTGATTATTTGGGAAACATTTAAAGTATGGTTCAGGGGCAAAATGATAAATATAGAGGCAGAAAGAAAAAAACAGAATAGAATAATTAGCTACAACAAGAAATAAATAGTCTATATACAATCCATGAAAATACATTAGACAAAAACTTTTATAATAAGTTAATACAGATAAAAGAACAATATAATACCATACTTACAGAAACAATAGAAAGACAGATAATGAGGACAATGTCAAATTACTACATTATGTTAGATAAGTCACTGTATGGCAAACAACAAAGGAGCAAACACAGAACAATATATTAACAATAAAGGATGAAAATGGCCAAATATTAGATAAACTACAGGACATAAATAACTGCTTTAGAACATACTATCAACAATTGTATACATCAAAGAATATAGACACGGAAATAGATATAAATAATTTTTTACAAAATACCAAAATACAACATATAAATCAAGATATTAGTAAACAATTAGATCAAGATATAACAGAATATGAAATAGAACAAGCAATTAATGATTTACTGATAGGAAAAGCGCCAGGCCCAGACGGGATAGTTATTAAACTGTATAAATAATATAAATAGATATTGATACTTAATTTAAAAACATTATTCAATGCATTTAACAAAGAACAAAAAATTCCAGAAACATTTCAACAAGGCAACAGTCCAAGTTTTCTATAAAAAGGACAAATATCCCCTGAGCTACGCATCATATAGACCCATCTCCCTCTTAAACGTTGATTATAAAATATTTACAAAAATCATAGCTAAAAGTCTGGCGGTTATTTTGCCCCAAATAATAGACACAGATCAAAATGGATTTATTAAAGGAAGGTCATTAGTGGAAAATATAAGATACAATATAGATATAAAAGCTTTAAAGGATACACAAGATGCCATACTAGGCACAATTGAAACTGAAATAGTTTTCAATAGCGTTGAATGGAACTTCATTTTTGCTGTTATGAGGGAAAGGGCTTCCATGCACAGCTCAGGGGATGGCTACACTTAATATATTGTATCTGAGTATGGAGATCCACAGGAGAACTCTCAACTGTGACATGCTGTTCTGACTAGAGAGAGATTTTTATTGTGCTCGCAAGTGATCTCCATGATAAAATAAAATCATTCACAAAGGTAATGTTTCAGATCTGAATTTTTTAATTAAAATTGACAATATTGACATACAGGCATCCTCAGCAACTATGAATTTGTCAAAGGGCTTTGAATACTTGTCAACAGGTGTTTGTTGCATATCATGGTTACCTAGGTAACTACCAAACAAACATGCCAGAATCGCTTAAAGGAAGGTTGAGGATCGATTTTATTATTTTCACCACTAAAAATAATAAACAACATAAACAATAACTTAGCAAAAGCACCAGATACCTTATTGCTTAATTACTATAATAGCAATAAGGTATGTCTGAGGGTTATGTTAATGGCTAGTTAATCACACTCTGGGGGAATGTGGTATTCAGCTTCACCTTGTGCCACATTACACCCCCAGGGTGTGATTAACAGACTATTAACATAACCTTCAGACATACCTTATTGCTTAAATAAACCAGCAGCAAGAATAAAAACAAACCATAATATTTCAGATAAAACTATGTTAAAAAGGGGCACAAGACAGGGGTGCCCCATCTCTACTATTTTTTATTATAATGGAAACAGCAGAAGCCATAAGATCAAATACTCAGATACATAGAATTATTACTAAAAAACAAAATATATAAAGTTTGTATGCAGAAGATGTGCTTTTATGTCTAACACAACCAGATAAGTCACTAAAGGAACAATAACAAATACATTTGGAAAAATTTCTGGAAATAAAATAAATTGGGCAAAGACTATAATTCTTAAATTAGATAATCAAATAAATATAAAAAACCACAGACAAATATATATGTCAACAAACCAATAAACAAATCTATTACTTGGGAGTGAAAATAACATCTAAAATAGATCAATTATATTATGCCAATTATACAAATAGTATTACAGAAATAAAAGAAAAACTTAACAGGTGGAACTCTATCCTTAACATTAATAGGCCGTATAAATACAATAAAGATGAAAATACTACCTAAATTAATTATGTTTCAAGCCCTTGCTATCCCTATGCCACAACATTTTTTTGTAAAAATTTAAAATAATTATAACTAATTTTATTTGGAAAAATAAAAAGCCAAGAATTGTTTGTTCAATATTAACACCACCTAAAAGCAGAGGAGGACTAGCTTTACTGGATATGCATAAATATTACATAGCGGTCCAAATTGCAAATATATGGAATTGGATAAAAGAACCAGAACAGACTCCCAAATCAGTAACATTGGAACAAGAAATACATCCTTATCCAAAGTTAAGAAACCTGCTTGTTTTGCATATTATCAAAAAACAAAACACAGAAAGATATGCATAACAACAAAAGCTACAATTCAGGCTTGGATAAAAACACACCAAATATTAAAAGAACAAACAGTGTTATCAGAATTCACACCAATCCATTTAAATTATAATGTTACTCCATCAGTTATAAGTAGGCAATTTGAAATATGGAAAGAAAAAGGTATACATGAACTACAAATGTTATATCAGAACAATAAGTTGAAAACATTTGAGCAATTTCAGCAAGAATTCAATATCCCTAGAAATAATTTTTTTCAAAATCAACAGGTTTAAAACTTTACTAAAACTACAATGAATCAATTAAAAAAATTAAAAGGAGTTATCGCTAATCTATTCAAGGAAAAAAAACAATACACTCAAATTAATTTCCCAATGAACTACTGAGCAAAAAAAAAAAAAAACAATAAGGAATAATTAAGAGTTAGGAAAAAATGGGAAACAAAATTAGGCCTAAATATAACAGATGATTTGGGCAAGCTATAATATCAACATTTATAATAAAAGTAAGGGCCAGTAAATTACAACAAATACAAATTAATACAGTATATAGAACATATTATATGCCATCCAGATTACATACAGTAAGTTTAATAAAAATATCACAGAAATTTGTCAAAGGTGTGCCACCACCTCGAGCACTCTAATCCTAATGTTGCACTCCTGTCCTTGTCTGTCAAATTTCTGGCCCATAGTAATGACAACTATGGAAAAAACATAAAGAAATCTGTAATAATGACACCAGAGTTAACCATACTAGCAGTACCATTTTCAAATACTTAGATGAAGCACAACAAAAATTCATTACAATTGCATCTATAATTGCAAAAAAATGTATACTTATAAAATGGAAGGACAGGACTCCACCTATTTATGAAACATGGGTAAATTTGATGGTTGACACGATGAATTTAGAAAAGATATACTATATTCAGAATGATCTATTTGAAAAAATATGGACCCCGTTTTGGGAAATTATAAAATAAGGCATAACATAAAAAAGATAGAGTAGTTAGATATCTGGACCCCATGGTAATGATGTAAAAGACTGACCATTTAATCTGAATGAAAATCAGAGGAAACCTTGGTCTTGATCTTTTTCTGAGCCAAAACTCAAAAAAAAAAAAAAAGTTGACCTTAATATCGTAATAGACCCTAAATAGATAAATCTAATACCCATTCAAAATGGGCCAATACAGATCTAGAATTACTTGAACTGGACTTAATGATAGACATATGGAAGAAAACTAATCCTTATGTTAAGGAATATACATTTCAATCTGGAGTTCATAAAACATGTTCAAGAATAGATTGCACATTAATGTCAAGAAGTATGATAACAGTGACAGACCTTGCTAAGTCATATATAGAACCCACCTATATTTTTGATCATAATCCCATCTCCATTTTTTTTTCCAACTTAAAAAAACTGAAAGTTCCACTTTATGGAAAATGAATAATCTATTATTACAAGATGAACAATTTTGTACAGCAATGAGGGAGGCAATTCAAAATTATTGGAAAGACAATGCAGAATTCACAGGTATGAAATTTAACAAATAGGAAGCTTTTAAAGCAACTGTAAGAGGAAAAATTATAGTAGAACAAGTCGCAGAAAAAACAAGTTCAGGATTGCAAAATCAGGAGAACAAACTGAAGTTCTTAGAAAACCAAATAAGGGATGGCAATTAAAATGTAAGAAGAATATGAACACACAAAAGAAATCTTTCAGAGAATTATAAACATAAAAGCAGATAGACAATGGTTTAAGATGAAAAGAAACTGGTATTTGTACAGTGAGGCGGTGGGTAAATATTTGGCAAAATGGCTGAAAAAGAACAACAAAAAATGGAAATACTTGCCGGCCCGGTGGTGTAGAGGGCTGAGGCACTGGACACCTTACTTCTCACCATGCTGATGACCCATGTTCGGGAGCGAGCGTGGGCCATCAGAGGTCAGCATGGGGGGGAGGGTACGGAGCAGGATGAGCTGCCATTGTGCAGCTCTCCTCTCCGGGGAGGAAGCCTGAGCTCCCTTGGTGCTTGACTGCCTTGTGGTGGAGGCCAGGGTGCAGTGCAGCCAAGGGAAGCCAGGGGTGATAGGCCAATGGGGTGGGAGGATGGGGCTGTCACCAGAGCAAGAGGGCGCATGTGTCTCTCTGTCTGGGACCCTAGGGTAACTGGGAGAAAAAACAGGCAAAAGTCCGGGGCTGCCCCAGGATGATGCCTCTGGGCTGGCTCCTGGGGGTCCACTGGGGCACGCATAAAACAAGACCCCAAACAAACCCAGACACTGGTAGAGGGACAGATAGCAGTGGCCCGCTGAAGGAGCATAAACACCTCTATGGAAATTAAAATTGAAATACTGACAATATTTGACGCACAAGGAATACTTAGGACAAAAAAAGAAGAGATAGAGTCTTTTTGGATTTTTATAAAAGAAGATATAGAGAGAGCCTTTTTGGATTTTTATAAAGCCCTATTTAAAGGGGACAGTAGAGTATCCACTGAAGAAATACTAGAATATTGCAGGACAGCATTACCAATGGTTATGACTGAGGAACAGGATATGTTTACTAAAATGATTAGTATAACAGAAATAGAGGATGCAATGGTGTCCACGTCCAAAGGAAAAAAAGGCCCAGATGGATTCACAACAAAGTACATTTAAAACAGAATCATTACCATATTTGCAAGATTTTTTTTTAAGAAAAACAAAACACAGGACAGATAATAAGCTCTTTGATACCTAAACCTAATGAAGATGAAAGAAAAGTAGAAAATAGCAGGTCAGTTTCTTTTATTTGAGTAATAACATTCAGTTAATTCGAGTATACGAATTCGCCTCAGCGTTTAATCACCACAGAAGCTGGTTATTGTGAGTATACTCCAATTAACTGAATGTTATTACTATTATACGAGTTGGAGTGTCTTATAATTGTACATTTTAATATTTGTTAAGGTAGATATAGAGATTAGTAGACAGAATAATGACAGGTAGACTGCATGTTGAATCAAACAATGTGTTTAATAAATGGTACTGTTACATGAAGTGATTTTCTTAGCAAGCAAAACTATTTCATGAATACAGTTGAATAAAGTAATCTAGTGAATAAATAACACCTTTTATGAATAGTGTAATACTCTTAGGGCTGGATATTCAAAGCAGTTGTGCATGGCGCAACTGAGTTGCACTGGCGCAAATGCAGAATTGTGCCAAGGAGCCATATTCAGCAGGAGCCAATGTGAAGCGCAAATACCATTGCACCAATGTGCAACTATAATGAATGCAGGCGCAAGCGCAGGGGGCATTCCCATGAATATCCAGCGCAGTGCGATATTCAACCGTGGAACCATGGCGCATGTGTGGAGCAAAACCAAGATGCGCCGAGCAGACTTGAGCCTATATACAGTATAATAATAATAATACTTTATTTATAATGCGCCTTTCATATATCAAGGTGCAGTATAGTAAAACAATTGACACAATTAAAACAGAATCATCATCATAAAATGTACAGTACAGCTCAGAAATCTTCACTACCATATGCTTTAACCCAAAGAAATGATTTTAGGGCCTGTTTAAAACTCCCCACGGTCGTGCATTCCCTAATCTGACGGGATAGAGAATTCTAGAGGGACGGGGCCACGAACATAAAAGCCCGAGCCCCAGCAGATTTTAAAGTCACCCTCGGAATCTCTAGCAACCCCTTGTCGGCTGAGTGGAGGCATCTTACAGGGTGATAAGGGATCAGGAGATTTTTCAGGTAGTCAGGGCCCAGTTCATGTAGGGCTTTATAAGTCAGTAATCTGACTTTGAAGGTGATCCGCCGCTGAACCGGCAGCCAGTGCAGTTCCCACAGCACAGGCGTGATACAGGAAGATCTAGGAGTCCCCATCAACAACTGGGCTGCAGAATTCTGCACCAGCTGCAAGCAGCAGATATCAACCCCCAGAAGCCCAAAGTAAAGCAAGTTGCAGTAATCTAGACATGAGGTCACAAAGGCATGGATTAATGTAGGCAGATTGCTGGACAGAACAAGGTGCTTGATCCTAGTGATGTTTCTCAGGTGGTAAAAAGAAGACTTAATGACAGCTGACACCTGAGTCTGAAGTGTCAGCCCTCCATCCAACATCACCTCTAGGTCTCACACCTGTTTAGAGACCTGAAGCTCAGCATCCTCAAGAAACAATCCTGAAGGGGAGCCTGCCTCAAGACCCCCTATCCGGCGATCTGGATCCAAAACCATCACCTCCTTCTTCCCAGAACTCAACTTCAGCCAACTGGACTTCATCCAATCCTGTATTTCATTGAGGCAGTTATTAAATACCGAGAGTGCTCCTTCCTGGTTGAGGGCAAAAGACAGGTATAGCTGGGTATCATCGGCACAACAATGAAACCTCAGCCCATACCATCTTACAATGTCTCCAAGGGGAAGCATGTACACTGCAAACAGCATGGGGGACAATACTGAGCCCTGAGGGATCTCACAAGACAGGGAGATAGGGTCAGAGGAAAAAAACCCTGACACTACCCTCTAAGTTCTTCTGGTGAGGTAAAAGGTAAACCATCTGTGGACCAAGCCAGAAAGTCCACAGATAAATCTCAGGCACTCAAGCAGAACTCCATGTTCTATGGTGTCGAAAGCAGATGACAGATCTAAAAGTACCAAAATGGACCGTTTTCTCCAGTCTCTCGCTATCAGAAGATCATTGAGCACCTGAACCAGCACAGTCTCGGTACTATACCTCTTTTGAAAACCTGATTGGAGAGGATCGTAGATGCTATGGATGGTCAAATGGTTCTCCAGTTGAGCCGCCACTACTTTCTCGATCAACTTCCCCACAAAGGGGAGATTTGAGATAGCCCTGTAGTTTGCAAGAGAGTCTGGATCCAGAGAAGCTTTTTTCAACAAAGGTGTCACCACTGCCTCTTTCAAGGAACAGGGATATTCACCCAAGTTGAGGGAACACCAGACTATCTGTGCCAGAAAAGGGCCGACAGAATCACCACGACCCATAATCAGGGATGTGGGGCCCGGGTCTAAACTACAGCATGTAGGGCGCATCCCCTGGACAATCCGCATAACATCCACAATTTCTGGACGGTCGAAGGTACTCCAGGAAAACGGAGGGGTAGTGACCGAGCTCTGATCCCCAGCAACTCGCATAGAATGTGTCGAGTGGATTTCCGACCTAATGTCAACCACCTTATCAGCAAAGAACTGCACAAGCTCATTACACTGTGATTGTGAAAAAGCTCTTCAGAGCTGCAGACAGGCTGGGTTGCACAGCCTGTCCACAGTTCTGTAAAGCTGAGCTGGTTGATTCTGAGCAGCAGAAATTTCCCTGGACAGGATCTCTGCCTTCTTATGAGAGATTTCTGACCGATAGAACCGATAATGTTCTAACATTCTAAGATGGTCGGCACATAAGCCGGATTTCTGCCAACAACGTTCTAACCTGCGTCCTAGTTGCCACAGTTTCCTCAAGACTCCATCAAACCACGGAGCCCGAGGTCAAAGGGAGAGAGAACACACATGAACTGGAGCAATAGAATCCAGGGCTGAGGTAATGGCATTGTTATATGCCAAAACCAAAGCCTCCGGATCCTTGCAATACACAGGAAATTGTGATAGGTCAAGTACTGCAGCAAGGCCATCGGAAGTAATATTCTGTAAAGGTCGGTACTTGATCATCTCCACAGGGGTCGGCCTAGGGGGGGGTGCCAAAATTGAATCTTACAGTATAGTGATCAGACCAACCGACTGGTTCCACCCCCACATCAGAGGCCTCAATCCCCAGGAGGAAGACCAGATCAAGAGAATGGCCACACTTATGAGTAGCAGTGGTAACCACCTGTGTCAGGCCCAGTGAGTTCATCAACTGGAGAAAGTGTTGTCCAAATTGTGAGAGTTCATCGTCGATCCAGGAATTGAAGTCACCCAGGACCATCAGCCTGGGAGACTCAAATGCCATGTCGACGACGAAGTCCGCCACTTCCTTAAGGAATTGCTTCCCATCTCCAGGTGGACGGTAGATGAGAGCAATTCTATAGCCCGCACCTGCTATTACAGCACATTCAAATGAGCTGGCCTCCTCAACTGGAACACTAATGAGTTCCACATTGGTCTTGAAACAGACTGCAACCCCCCCACAACGGTCCAGCCTCGGGTTGTGTATCACCGCATACCCGGCTGGAATTGCAGCCTCAAATACTGGGCCCGCATTATCATCCAGCCAGGTTTTGGTGATACAAGCCAGATCTGTCGACCCAACAAGATCAGAAATCACTGTGGTCTTGTTCCTGACAGATCTGGCATTGCACAACAATGCCTGGGTTGGACAAAACTCCTGGGCTGCCCCGACCACCTGCCTATCCCCAACGATGGTGCCCCTGGGTATGGGGACCAAACAAGATGGCCCACACTCTAAGCTCCACTTCATCCCAGAGTGTCTTCTGGGCTTAACCCTGATGAGAGCATCCCGCTCTTCCAGCCTCCACTGTTCACACCCCCTCTCCTATGGGCAATACCCAAGGCACAACAACATTGATAGGTGGAAAAAAACAACGGAGGGGGGCAAAAAGGGCGGAGGGCATGGAGAGCGGAGGCTGAATAGAGCACGACCGGGGGAATAACAGACTGACACATATCCCAGGCCCACAACCTAACAAAGTCTAAATCTAACTTCACAATCTAAAATAACAATAATATAATTGGAAGTAACAGAAATAACAGGAAGTGGGGTGAAGAGAATGGGTTGGGGGTGTTAGGGAACTGGAATGGAGTTTGGGAGGATAAGGGACTATATGCCAAGGACAGGTTTCATCTTGCCCCATTAGGGAAGGAAGTCCTTAAACAGGGGATGGCTGACTACATACAAGAAAGGTGGGGTTTAAACTTGTAAGGGGGGGAAGGGATGAGGGAAGGGCTGACCAGAAGCCCTCTCCTCCAGATGAGGAGTAGCCGTCAAGCCCAAGAGGGGAGGAAACAGACTGGAGGTGGAGGTTTCAGGAGGAGCAGGAGGATGAAGTATAAAGAATCTGGGTGGGGTTAGACAAAGAGGATCAGGATAAGGGTGAGTTGGTGTTAGTAAATGCCAGGAGCTTGGGAAACAAGTTGCCGGAGTTCCAGGCCATGCTGTGTTCGGGGGTGGATGTGGCGGCGGTCATGGAGCGTGGGCCAACAAAACTATGACTGGGACCTAAATGTACAGGGGTACACTATGCTTAGGAAGGATAGAAAGGAGGTCAGAGGGGTGGAGTGGCTATGTTCATTAGAGATGATATAGAAATTGCTATGGTAGAAGAGGCAGAGGGAAGCGTGGAGGCCTTATGGGTCACCTTGATCCCCAGCAGGAGATAAGGTCAAGCTGGGAGTATATAGGCCCCCAGGATGAGTGATGTTCTAGAGGATGGTTTGCTGGACAACATCATTGCCCAGTGTGGTCCAAAAGGGGAAGGAGTGGTGTTGATGGGGACCTTAATATGCCAGGTACAAACTGAGAACCATGTCCTCTAAGGTGGCCAAGGAGCAGAGGCTGCTGGATGGCTTCCAGGATGTGTTCTTAACACAGCATGTGATGGAGCCCACAAGGGAGGGGCATGTCCTGGATGTGGTTCTGGCAGATGGGGATCTGAAGGGACATAGTTGTACAGGACCCCTGACTGGGAGTGACCACAATACTGTCTGGTTTCAAATAAGCATGGGGAGTGGGGTGAGATCTAGGACACTGGCAGTGGACTTCAGGGGGCAGACTTTATGGGCATGGAAATATTCTCAAGGATCACTTGAAGGGATTACCTCAGCGACAAGTGTGGAAAGGAGATGGGGAGGTCATAAAGCAGGGGACTTCATGAGGCAGTCAGGCTCTGCTAAGTTGAAGCGTGAGGAGCAGGTCACGTAAACCATGCTGGTGGTCCAGTGAGGTACAGGTAGCAGTCAGAGAAAAGAAGGCCTACAAAAATATAAAACAACAAGAGGGATAGGATAAGAAATGTACCAGCTTGCATCTAGAAAAGTCACCCGTATGGTGAGGGGAGCAAAGTCCAGTAAAGAGCAGCAGCTGGCACAGGATACATGGAGGGAAAAGGGTTCTTCCGCTACATTGGGGAGTGGAGAAAAACTAAGGCCATCTCAGCAGATTGAGATCAGAAGGAGGGTGGGTGGAAGAGGCGGGGGACCAGGCAGAGGTATTGCATGTACTTTGCCTCTGTGTTCACTAGGGAGGGATGGGATATCTACAAAGCAAGGCATGAAGGGGATAGAGCGGCAGGGAGTGGGATCAGGGAGAAACAGAAATGGAGCAAGAGGAGGGAAAGGTACCCAGGGGTGTCACATCTGGATAAGGATAAAAAGACCAGTAAGGGGAGGGCGGATGATGCTATCTCCACCAAAGGCGTGGTTAGCCCTCAAAGCCCTAAAGAAAAACAAATCTCCTGGGCGGATGGCATTCATCCGAGTACTATGGGAATTGGCAGACATACTGGCTGCACCTGGCGAACTTTCAGCAGGTCACTTGAGACAGGGAGGTACCTAGGGATTGGCGAGAGGCACATGTGGTACCAATCCATAAAGGGGTCGAGGGAAGTACCAGGTAACTATAGACCCATCAGTTTGACCTCGGTGGTGGGAAAATGAATGGAGAGTATACTAAAGGAACGATTAGGGGGTGTACTTGGAGGAGGTGGGAGGTCTGGATAGTCGGCAACATGGGTTTGTGCTGAGGTAGGTCATGTCAAACCAACCTTGTGGAGTTCTATGAATGGGTAACATCAGAACTGGACAGGGGTGACCTGTGGATGTATTATTCTTGGACTTCAGCAAGGCGTTTGACTCTGTCCCCCACAATGGTCTGGTGGAGAAACTGATGGGGTTAGGGTAGGCCCTTTGATGGTCAGATGGATTGAAAACTGGCTAGCTGGATGCACTCAGAGAGTAGTGGTCTGTGGGAGCTCTCGAGACCTAGAGAGGTTGGTGATAAGAGTACCACAGGGCTCGGTCCTGGGTCGATCCTGTTTAATGCATACATATCGGACATCAGGGAGGTATAGGGTGTGAAATGAGTCTCTTAGCAGATGACTCCAAGATGGGAGCAGTAGTTGGAGAAGAGGGAGGTGGCCCTGCAAGGGGACCTGGACACCCTGGAAGCTGGCTCACATGGAAATTAAATTCAATATCACCAAGATGCAAGGTGTTGCATCTTGGTCGGAAACTCTAAACACAGGTACACCTGGGAGGAGGCGCTGGAGGCCTCAATAGGGAAAAAGACCTGGGGTCATGGTGGATACATGTATGAATAACTCTGAGCAGTGCAGGAGAGTGGCTAGCAAGGCAAACAGGATGTTGGGATGCATCGTGAGGGATCACCTCTAGGAGCAAGGAAGTGATTCTGCCGCTGTACAATGGACTGGTTAGACCACACCTTGAGTACTGTGTACATTACTGGAGACACACTTGAAGAGGACATACAGCTCCTGGAGAGGGTACAGGAGGGCAACAAAGATGATCACGAGGGGCTGAGGATTTGACTTATGAGGACAGACTTGAGGAGCTCTGCCTGTTTTCATTGGAGGAGAGGAGACAGGGGGACATGATTGAGGTCTTCAAGTACCTCAAGGAATAAATAGAGGTAAACATGGAGAGGATCTTGAGACTAAAGCAGGGAGGTATCACCAGAGGGCATGGTTTGAAGTTGGAAGGTGGAAGGGTGAGGGGAAAAGAGGAGGGTTTTTCACCGAGAGGGTGGTGGACCCTTGGAATGCACTGCCTGGTGAGCTGGTTCAGAGATCCACAGTGGAGGGCTTCAGAGAGGGTGGGACAGACACAGAAAGTGGATGTATCAGATGATGGCCTGTCCCGGGGGGGTGGGGATGGATGATACGGGTTTCTGGAGAACAAGGGATGGGAGGGT
Source organism: Neoceratodus forsteri (assembly GCA_016271365.2). Classification (NCBI taxonomy): domain Eukaryota; kingdom Metazoa; phylum Chordata; order Ceratodontiformes; family Ceratodontidae; genus Neoceratodus; species Neoceratodus forsteri. The sequence goes on along the minus strand of CM057456.1, from coordinate 331,493,140 downwards.
CTCGGCATCCAACTAAGGATCTAGGTTCGAGCAGACTCAATAGACCGTAGGGCCTAATCTGCTGGCAAATAGTATGTTAGTATAATACTCCAGCAATTCAGTCTAACTTAAGCTTCTCCTCACCCCCCCCAATTAAATAATCTATACCTACTACAAAAAGTAACAAATAACTAAATTAAATAACTTAAAATCTAAAAACCTAACCTCCTACCACAACCAATATTAAGCCCACGGGTCCTCTCACTATCTGGGGGACAAAACATATAAAACAAACCAATTGTAAAGCACCCAGGCCTCTCACTTCCTGGTGCTACTATCAATAACAAACTGAAAGAAATATAAAAATGATCTGAGAAACCACCCTCCAAAGAGATCTCTCACAAATATCAATGGGGGATGAGTTTACAGATATTTCATAAACAAATAAATACACATCAAATGTAAAAATAATAAACCAAACAGACTAGAAATAAATGTAAGTAAATAATTTGAAAAACCACCCTCCAGATAAGTCTCTCACAGATATCAATATGAGGGTGAGATTACAAATGTTTGCTGAGCACTCTCACTGCTCGACTAATTTCCACAAATAGAAAATAAAAAGGGTTTGATAACAGGAGAAGTTCAGGCTAACAGATTAAATCCACACAGATTAAAAAGTACTTGCTGTCTGAAGAAATTCACAGTAGCAGTAGACGTCCAACACACAGTTTTCAATGATTCAATCGCAAAGCTCATTATACCAAGACAAATATCCAAAGCATCAAGAACTCAGCAAATCCCAGTCTTCAGCCTCAAATTTCTAAAAATGGAATAACCACCATCAGCCGTTGGTTTCCTTCAGCTGTTTACAAGGGAAAATAACTCAAAGAGTCGGTGGCACACCACCACAACTATGGGACGAGCCAGCCCTCCGGTTGACCACCCCAAAAATCTAGGGAAGGAAAACAAAGAATTGATCCTCCAACCAGCCCCACTCCCCAACCCTGTGTGTGCCAGAAACCCCTGTAGATCGCTCAAGAAGCCCACGGCTCCGACAATGGGCTGGTCGAGGTCGGTCAAACACGGATAGGAAATCCACAGCAAACGAAGTGCAAAAATCAGCTAGGGAAATACAAAATCTTCTGTCCAAGTGTGTCCTCAGAAATGACGGGCTCCCTGTTAATCCTCTTAATAATGAGCACAGAACGTTTCAGGGAATATTCCAAAGACCTTGGTCAAATAACTAAACGCAGTGCGATGGACAGCACTACAAGGCCGATAGCTGAAAATTACAGCTGCAGTCCTCTAATTAAAGTCATCCAGAGCCCAACAGAATACAAAGGTACTGTCGAGGAACGAACAGACCAGGGGAATCTAAAATACAATCCAGGCCCAGTAAACGTGTCAGGCAGAGACGAGGGTGACTTGCAAACAGTACTCACAGTATTCCCATCAAAGCAGGAGCTGATAACATCCACCGCTACTTCACCATGCTTGATTCGGACCCAAAAGACCTACAAAACAACTCTGAGGACTTCCAAACAGGACTGCGGAGCTAAGCCGTAATTTGCAGGTCACAGAACGCACTAACAGCGGAATTAAAATCGAAAAGCATAAAATCAATAAAAAATAAAAAATACGTAGATATAGGTAGCGAACAAAATACTCAAGCGATAATACCACCAAAAGCAAACAGTACTACCGGAGGCAGACAGCTAGCCCAACGTGGCTGCCGCCATCTTTCATTTGATATACAAGGTGCAAGCACACAGACAGCACTTGCGCCAGGCAAGAAAGAGGGAAGAAGAGAGCGAGAGATAAAACCTGTAAGAAAGAAAGAAAGAAAGACAGAGGCAGCCACAGAGGGAGAGTGACAGAGGTGGCAGTGGAAAAGAAGGGGCAGAGAGGGTGAGAGGGACAGGCAGGCACAGTGCCAGGCAGTGCACCAGGGTGCCACGCATCCCACAGCAGCCAACCGCCCAGGGGAGACAAGACGGTAGGGGCCATGGACAGTGTGCCATTCATGATGGAGGCCATAATGAGGGATGTTAGGGGGCAGGCGAAACAGCAACATGGCCAAGGAAGGGCCCATTGGTGGTATGCCTGTCGCAGGTGATACCGTGCCCGCACCACATTCGAGAACTTCTCCGACACAGAGATAGTGGGCCAGTGCCACCTGAATAGGGCCATTCTGAGGCAGTTCTATGAGCTGTGCAGTGAGGAGATGCAGGTACCCTCAAGACTGAGCCATGCAATGTCAGTGGAGACGAAAGTCACAGCAATTATGTGCCTGCTCACCACGGACACCTTCCAGAGACCAACAGGGGACACCACAGGCATAACCCAGTCGGCCACGTCACACCTCCTTACACAGTTCCTCAATGCCCTGCTGCTGTGTGCTTCGGAATACATCCATTTCCCCAACACACAGGTGGAGTGTACAGCAGCCATGCAGGACTTTCACAAGGTACCAAGTATGCTTGGGGCCACTGACTGCACCCATGTGGGCATCCACATGCCACCTGGCTCAAGGGGCTAGCACACATCAATAGAAAGGGGAGCCCAAGCATCAACTGCAAGGTGGTGTGCGATGCCACGGGACACATCACCAATGCCTGTGCCACACACCCTGGGAGTGCATATGATGCATTCATCTGGCACAGCTCCATGCTGTGCTACAGATTAGAAAAGTGGACATCCCCACAGGCCACCTAGTGGGTGAATATGGGATGGAAAGGGGTGACAGGCAGGTCAGGTCAGGGAATGGGGAGGCAGGTGGGCAAGCAGTAGCGAGGGTGCTAGGGCCGCAAGGCACAGCACTGGAAGGTAGAGAGCCAACCATGTCACTATCCACACAGATGACAGTGCCTACCCACTGAGGCCTGTGGCTTGCTGTCTACTACATAGCCCCTCATCCCCATCGAAGAATGCTACAGCAGGGCACACCCTAGCATGCGGAACATCATTGAGCATGTATTTGGAATGCTGAAGGCACGTTTCCGTTGCCTAGACAGGTTCAGCGGTGCCCTACGGTACAGCCCCTCTAAAGCCTGTGGCCTATTCCTGGCCTGCTGCATACTGCACGACATGGCCATTGACCGTGGGATAGCTGTCGAGGCTGATGAGGGTGACAGTATTGGGGATGATGGAGGCAATGTGCCGGAGGGAGGTGGACAGCCCACCCAGGGTGGAGGGATCCACGGCTGACGAGGCAAGCCCGACAGCACCGTGACACCATCGCACAGGAGCACTATGGTGCATGCAGGTAGGTGGCGCTAAACCCACGCATGAGTCACACACACAGGTACAGCTCGAATGCAGGGGTGTGCATGGCAATGGGATGCACACACAGAGGCATGGTGTAGGGTCAGGGGAGTCGGTGGCACACTACCACACACAACTGTACAGAGCAGCACACAGCAATGAATGCATGCACACACACACACACCCACACACCCAGGCATTGGCATGTGGTGAGGAGCAGATGCATTGCACCAGTGCAAGGGTGCAACCGGTGCAGTTCAGGACCTCATCGCGCCCACAACACATGGTCCATGCGGCAGGGCAAGCACAGGCAGCATGCGGCATGACACATGGTGCCACAGCAGTGGCATGCATACCACACACCACCCATGCACGCACAGGCAGCAGCAGCAGACCGTGATCAGGACGGGCTATACATTAGGACAGCTGCATGGATCCCGGCCACCACGGCCACAGGCAGCGATGATAGAGCTCAATGAGCTGAGCCACAGGCTGCTCATTGGCCTGAAGAGTGTTTTGCAACAGCCTCCAGGGTTGACCTGTGGCACCGTGACGGGTCCATGTGGGGTGCCTGGGATGCCAACAATCAGACCGCACGACAATGGGTGTCGCCTGACACCGATCGTAAGGTTGCGCAATGCCCCTCTCATACTACTCAGCCATCTGGCGCACCTCCGCATGCAGTGCATGCAACCCAGCGGCAACCTGCACCTGTTGCTCAACAGAGGCCCGGAGCAAACGGGTGTGCTCTGCTATTGGGTTGGCATCCTGGGGATTCTGGGCGGGACACCGATCCTCCTGTGGTGACCAACCATGCTGCACAGCCCCCCTCTCAGGTGGATGCTGCACAGTGGGGTCCTCTTTGGATATGTCCCTAACTGGCGCCCCGGCAGTGGACCCTGCATCTAGCTGCCCTGTGGCACCAGCAGCCTGCTGCTGTTGCTCCTCTGGCTGCTGAACACTGCCCAGTACCTGCGCGGCTGCACCACCACCACCGCACAGCACAGTTGTGGCAGTGCACACAGCGGCACCCACAGTGGTGGCAGGCAGCTGTTCCCCCACTGTCAGGTCACTTATGCCCTGCCTGTACCTGGTATGGGCATCTCCTCCACAACACCACCCATGCTGTCCAGGATTATGGTGAGGTCATGATCAGTGTCGGATCCTGTCCCAATCTGTGTCTCCATGCACAGGACATCGAGACTGGCATCCTGTAGAAACACATCCAGGGCCTCGTCTGACCCCATGCCCAGCACATCTGGCTGGACAGTGGTGGTGTGCTGCATCCTCCCAGGCCCCCGGATGCCCATGGAGGTGGATGGCTGGTCATCCGGGGCTGGTTCTGCCTCCACATCTGCTATCAGCACCCCATTCTCTGCTTGCAGGCATGCCAGTGCTGGCAGATAAAACAGGTGTGTCAGTGAAGCAATGGCCACACGTGCTCCCCCCATCCACTATGCCACAGCATGTTGTGCGTTGCTGCCATACATACTGTGCAGGGATGAGCTGCCACCTGTCTGGAATCCTTCACCAGGCACACCCTCCACAGTGCTGTGGTGCGAGGTGGCTGCCTCTTGCACCATGAGCTGTGACGCATCTGCAGGCCCCCCCCGGTGGCATTCTGGGCTGCACAGATGGCTGCCACCTTCTCCTTGATCTGCCTCTTGTCAGTGCCCACCTTCTTGTAGCACTCCTGCACTGACCTCTGGTGGCTGCCCTGCTGGTTCACACATTTTGCCACCTCCACCCAGGCCCCAGCCCTGGTCTGTGGTGTTCCTGTGGCACCGCTCAAGAGTGGCTCCCTGTTGAGGTAGGCCTTGAACAGGGCCTCTGTCTCTGCTTTTGTGAAGGCTTGTGAGCAGGCCCATGCTCCCCAACCTTCTCAGGTTCCAACACGTTGCTTCTTGTGGAAATGGACAGCACAGTGTGTCAGTGGCAGCAACACCCATTGCCATCCCCTTTGCTGTGCCTTCTGTGCTCAGTGTGCTCCAGCAGCATGCGCAACTTACCTCACAAGGATGCAATACCGGTCCATGGCCTGTGCCGTTCCATGGCGCTTTTATGGCGCATCGTATGCAAATGGGCTTTGGTGCAATGGTAATGATATGCTAATGCCCCCATTGCGTCATGCATTTGGCTGATGAGCTCATTATCATGTGGCAGCTGAATATCATGTACTTGCGGTGTGCGCAATAAGATTGCTCCGGAGCAAGTCATATGATTGCTCTGGAGCACGATGTGGTGCAATGCGCACGCATGCTCGGTGTGCACTGTCGCTGTGCACAGGTGCCGTGTGGTGCACCACCTAGTGCACATTGAGCGCCAACTGCACAATAGCATCCATGGTGCACATTGCACCATGGATGCTATTGGGCAGTTGGCGCTCAATGCGTGGCCATGCTCTGACCCCTGCAGTGACCTCTGACCCTAGATGACCCTGCACATGTGGCCTCGCCCAACCATGCCCATGTCACGCATCTCCACCATTGCACGATAGGCGGACACAGTGCATATCCCCTCGGCCCGCGCATCTGACATGCTGTGGCCATGTGCGGCTATGGCCGCCATTTTGCTCCACAGCTTTCAGCAGGGATATGGCGCAGCGCAGGTCTTGTCGGGTGAGTAACTGGATGCAGGTGGAGCTAGCCAACCTCATGGCCTGCGTCCAGCCCCATGCACACCAGCTGTTCAGCCAGGCGCCACTACAGCAGCCCCATGTGGCTGTGAGGCAGGATATTGCTGCCACACTAGTGCAGCGAACTGGGGTGGCCAGAACTGGTGAGCAGTGTCAGCATCATTACGGGGAACTGATGCGGAGGGACCCAGGTCACCTCCGACAGCTGGAGGCGGCATCAGGCATGGGCATGTGCCACAGCCAGGTGAGTAGGTCCAGCATGCATGTGTGCCCTGGTGCTGTACTGTGGTGTTGGCTGGGCTGCCTAGCATGTCCCACAGGGTAATGTACTATCATTGTGCACATCGTGAGGATGCATCACCCACCACCGCTTGCATTGACATGCTGCTATGCGGACCATGACAGGCAGGGGCCCACACTGTGCAGGGGGGGCAGCTGCTGTGGTTGTGTACTGATGTGCTCCTCTCTATGTTCCATTCCCTGGCCCTGAGAATCGCTGGAGGGCAGCAGCAGTGGCGGTCACAGCGGGACAGCAGGCTGCAGCGGGACCCCGGAGGTGGCATTGGAGTGGCCCCAGCACCAGTGGGGCCATAGAGAGCAGGTAGGCACCATCATGGTTCTTCACACTTGCATTGGGGGATAGCGGGGGCATGGGTACGGGCATGGCTGCCTGTGCCATGTGCCATGGCAGCTGTGTGTGTTGCACTGTGCGTGGTGCCCACCACTGTGGCACGTCCGTTGTACTCATGTGCCAGCTGTTGGTGGGGTGGGTGTGTGCCCGGCTGCCACTGTTAATGCTGTGGTGCTGCATGGGCACTGTGCCATGTGACTGGCACTGCACAGTTGGGTGGCTACTGTGCGGCAGGGACCACCGTTGTGCACTGTGGTGGTGTTCCTCATTGCTGGCAGTTGGCTCATCCCTCTGTGGGTGGCCTTTTCAGGCCCTCCAGGGGTGTGTGATCCCACTGCCCAATGCATGCAGTGGATGGGCATGGTTTCTTGGGACACTGCACTGATCGTCTCTCCTGTCCCTTCTCCTAGGTGTCCAGGGGCAGTGGAGGATGCCACTGTACTGCAGGCTCTTGCGGTAGCTCATTCTAATTACATCAACCACTATAGAGGCGGTGCTCCAGAACCACTGGCAGGTGATGGGAGATGGATGCCATGGATGATATGGGGCGGCACGGCACGGCATGGCTGTGACTAGTGTGCACCCTACCTTCCCCTGTTTCCCCTGCTGTAACCCTCCTACAGTCCCCCTTCCCACTGTACAGTCCCTATTCCCTGTCCCTATCCCTCATTGTTCTGTACATAGTTTGCTGTTCTTATTTCTCTATTATATTATTTTGACTTACCTGCCTGTGTCAGTGTCTGTTTTGCAGGTGATGTGTAGCGCCATGCTGCAGTGGCCCAGTGCCTGTCCATGTGCTGTATATGTGTCAGGGTGCATGTTGTGCTTCTGTGGTCCCTGCTGTGCGCTGTGTGGTGTCCCGCTGTGGTGGTGTCCCTCCCCTTGCTCAGTGGATGTGCCGTGGGGGTGCCCATGGGAGGGCTGTCAGCAGTGTGTTGTGGGTGTGTGTGCTTGGCTACATGGTCCTGGGTGTGTCCTGCTCTGGTTTGGCTGTGTTGGGGGGCACAGCATGTAGCCTGTGGGGGGTCCCCTTGATGGCCTTCTGTTGGCCATTGGCACCTCCTGTTGCCTACCTTCAGTGCCACTGTTGTACTCTGGGGTGGGGGTGTGGGTGCCTGTTCGCATCCTGCTGTGCCCAGCTGGTGGTGGCCTCCTGTGGCCTGTCACTGTGCCTCCCTGGTTCGGTCCCTGGGTCACTTCTCTGTGCCATGCCCCCCCATCACTCTGCTGCTGTGGTGCAACTGTGTGTGTGTATGCCATGGTGCACCTCTACTTGCGTCATGGCGCTTCTCTTCTTGCACCGTGGTGCATTCCCAGTTACACCATAGAGCAACTGTGCCATATTCAGCCAGCTTGCGCTGGCGCACTACGGCATGTGCAGTCTTTGAATATCACTCCTGTTGTACCAGTGCGCATCAGATTTGTGCTGCGCCGGACTTGCGCTGGGCTTTGGCGCATTTCTAAATATCTGGCCCTTAGTAAATAATCCTATTTTATGAATAAAGCAGTTTATTCAATAAATTGCAGTTTTTATGAAAATGCTAAGTTTTTAAACACAAAAAAGCAGTGTGGCTAGTAAATAAAATTTATTATTATTATTATGTAGTAGCAGTAAAATGTTTTTATTCATAAAGAAATGAATAAAGGATAAACTCGATTGAGCATAGCTCATTTTCAATGAGGTCCCATACATTAATGTACAATAAAAAGGAAAATGTTACAACACATACAATACTAATTTTTCATAAAATACACAAATACATACACTACAACTTAAATTACACAATATAAATAATAACCTCCTGTAATATAAAAAGTTATAAAGCCTTTATGTATCAGGAACAGCATTGCCTTTTTTGTCGTGAACTAATACGATACCAATGTTGAATCAGAGGCCAGTGATTTTTCACATTAGACATAAACAAAGACTCAGGGATTGCATTCCAACTCATGACTGTGCTTAGTAAATAATATTTATTATGACTGTAGCAATTGGTTTTTTCATAAATAAAGGAATGTCTTTGTTAAGTAACATTATGCCTTAAGTAAACTTTTGAAACTTTTGGTAGTAACTGTTTTTCAATTATATTGTCTCAGATGTAGTTTATCTATGCATTGTATGAATTATTTGTTTTTTTTTCTGTTTTTTTAAAGAAAAAATAGGTCCATAGAAGTTACAATTCTGAATGACTATTTTCATAGTTTGTTGTCTTGGCATGTTAGTTGTTGGTTGTCCTATGTTGATGATATTTTGTGTTTGTTCTATTTGTGTGACTGCTTGAAGTAAAATATCATCTTCCACTTCTTGTTAAGGCAGAGGAATGTTTATTGTTTGATGGTGTGGTTGATTCTGATTGATGAGAGTACTCTATTGTTGTTGGTTGCTGTGTTCTGGTTGTTCATCTTGAGGTGGGTTGTCTTCTTGAAGGTCATCAGATGTTATTTTGAAGTTAATTGGTGGTAGTGGGTGATTCTGTTGTGGAACTTTTGGTTCTAGTGGTTCTGGTGGTATTTGGTTTAACAGCTGCAGATAAGATATTGTTGAATTGTCTTCGTTGTTCTGAGCTTGTTCTGTCTGTGTATGATCTTATGCTGGATTCATTTTTGTGCTGTTACTTTCATGATGTTTCGTGTTTCTACACTACAGTCGCTAAGTATTGTTGCTGTCATTGCTCTTAAGCAATGGTTTGTATATATTGTTGACAAGTTTGCTTCTTTGCTGATTTTGGACATAAATTTTCCAAGTGTGTGGACTCCGAGTTTTTGCTTTTGGTACCAGAAGTTGTCTGTAGGTTTCCAGGTGAGCTCTGATTTTGTTTTTTGTCACAAGTATGGTATGTCTGGATTTAGTTTTGTGATGTACAGTTCATAAGCTGCCACTGGGCATAATAGGTTTTCTGGTTGAGCATACATTCTGGCTTCTGGCACATGTTGGTCTCTTGGATTGCTTCCTGAGTGTGTTTTGGTCTTTGGGTTGATGGCAAAGTGCAGGAATTTTTTTTTTATGCTATATATTTATTATATTTTCATTTGCAAAATCATAGGACAGTTTTTACAGTGTATAAGTTAGGACAGTACATAATTACTTCAGTCAGATATGTAGCAATACATTAGTCAAGGGTCTCAGGACTACTTACATATTTTACAAAGTAATTCATATAATGAGCACTAAGACATTTACGTAAACCATCATCAGAGTCAATATGTTTCTAAGGTACAAAAGTAGGATCTAAAGATGAAATATATAGAATCCATTTCCTCCAATTAAGCTCAAATGCAGACCATTTATCTGTGCTTTTAGCTATTAATCTCTCTAATACATAAATTTCTCCCATTATTCCCCGCCAGTTCTGTATGTTTGGAGACATCTTCTTTCCCCAGTTTCTAGTAATTGCTTTTTTAGCTGCCAGCATATAAGTGATTAACAGAGATCCTCTGGGTATTGAGAGACCCTCTGGTGGAATTGAGAGTAGAACTAGCTCAGGGGGTCAATATTGCTTCCACATCTACCAATTCTTTTAATGCCTTTAAAATATCTCTCAGGTAACCTAACTGCGGGTAGGCCCAAAAAACATGGAACTGATCTGCAGATATTTCTCCACAATCTCTCCAGCAATTGCTTAATGTCCCTGATGAGAACCTGACCAGTCTTGCCGAGTATAGAAAAATCTATTTCTAACTTTCCAGGCAAATTCACACCAGTAGGGGGCTCCCAAAAGTCCCATTGAGAATTTAGTATACTTTTCCCAATCTTCCTTTGATACCTGCAGTGGAAGCTCTTTATTCCAGGCATTTAGAATTCCCTGAGTTGAATTTTTTGATAATTTCCTTAAACCCCTATATATTAGTTTCACAAAGTGGGGCCACAACTGTCCTCTCCCCGTGGTCATGGCTAAAGTAAGTAATAAAGGGGGTGGATCTGAGAGTCTACTAAAGGCTGGTCCTTTACTTTCAATGCCCTCTATTAAGCTTGTATACGTTGAAAAATCTTGTTGTGGAAGATTGTATGTTCCTTGAAGTTTAGTAAATGAGAGGACCCCCCTGGCATCCACCAATTGGAACATAAACTTAAAACATTTTTGTCTCCATTGAGCCAGAGTACCCTCCTGTTCCAAAGTAAGAGTTTGGATTCCGAAATTTAATAAATTCAAATAGGGACCTACTGGTTCCAGCTCTCTTAGATGGATGATTCTCTTCCAAGTCTCCATAGCAGAATTTGTACTATAAATAAGTCTAGGTCTTTTATTTATTGGGACATATTGCATTTGTAAAAGTTCACTCCCCTCCCTAACCCCATTAAGGGTGAATTCTAAGTTCTTCCATGGTATGTCATATTTTGGGTTATTCCAATTGAAAACTTGAGCTATCACTGTAGGATTTGCATACATCTGAAGATCAGGCAAATTTAAACCTCCCTTATTTTTTGGTAACGTTAATGTGGACCACTAGATTCTGTTTTTTTTCCTGGCCCAGACAAATCTCGCCAAAGACTTATTCCAGTAGGGAAAATACATTCCATCTGGCTTCATCGGTATGGTCTGAAAAATATATAGCAGCCTTGGAAGAATGTTCATCCTAATAAGATCCACCTTAGAATATAATGATAGATGAAGTTGGGACCATTGATGTAGATCAGACTCTATTTTTTGTGTTAAAGGTTCATAGTTTACCATAGTGAGGTGCATTAACTGGTTTGGTAACTGTATGCTTAGATATTTTATCTTGATGCTATTCCAGTGCAGAGGCAAACTGCCCTTCAGTGTCTGTGGGGGGGGGGAAATGAAAGGGAAGAACTTCTGTCTTAGACGAATTTATTTTATATCCAGAGAATTGAGAAAATTGCTCAAGTATCTCCCATATTGCTGGAATAGAGGACTCTGGATCTGCTACTGACAATAAAATGTCATCTGCATATAAAGCCAACTTCCACGATTGATTGCTCAGCTGAATGCCCTTATTTTTTTTTCTGATTTTCTAAGCATCATAGCCAAGGGCTCAATATAGATGGCAAATAACAAAGGCGATAGGGGGCATCCCTGTCTAGTGCCTCGCTGTAACTTGATATAGGGTGTAATACCGCAATTAAGTTTTATATATGCCCTTGGTTTAGAGTATATTTGCTCCAACCAATTCACAAATTCCTTCGGGAACCCAAATGACATTAATGTTCCTCATAAAAATCTCCAGGACACTCTGTCGAAAGCCTTACAGGCATCTAAACTGACTAAAGCTGAGGGGGTAGCTGAGTTAGCCATATAATCCATCAGGTAGATTGTTCTTTGTATATTATCTGCAGTCTGACGCCATGCATAAGAATCCTTCCTGATCTGGGTGTATCAGGGTAGGCAGTATATTCTCTAACCTATGGGCCCATATTGCCATGTATATCTTATAGTCATTATTTCAAACCGAAATGGGTCTGTATGACTCTAAATTTAATGGATCTTTATCTGGTTTCAATATAGCTGAGATGGCTGCATATGACCATGAGGGTGGGGGAGCTCCTCCATCCTGCACCTCTAAAAAAGTTTTTTACATTGGCTGAATTAATTTTGAAAGAAAAGTCTTATACCATTCGGCTCCAAAGCCATCTGGCCCTGGGCTTTTTAATGTTTTAGAATTTTTAACTGCTTTCTGGATCTCTATAGAGGAGATGGGGCGTAAAAGTGAAGCCTGGATTCAGATAAGTGTGGGAAGTTAAAGGGTGTCAAGAAATTTTTTATATCCTCCGGGGAGGGAGGGGGGTGTAGGATCAGAGTACAAATCTGCATAATATTGTTGGAATGCTTTCAGAACTGCAGGGGTTTTACTAAGAATATCGCCTGCTATGGGGTCTCTAATCCTTGTAATAGTGTCAGTCTGCTTAAATCCTTCAGTACACCTAGCTAAATTTCTGTCACCTTTAGGACCTCCCTCATAATAGTATATTTTAAGATATAGTAAGGACATTTGCGTCTTATGATCTAAAATGTATTGTAATTCCGATTGAATTTGTCTAAGCTCTAATTGTGGAACTTGTTCTCCTCTATCTCTCTTCTGCTGTAGTTCTTGTAACTTATCTTGTAATATTTTGCATCTGGATTCTCTTTGTTTATTTAATATAGAGGAATAAAAAATAATCTCTCCTCTAATCACAACCTTCAGAGTATCCCAGAGGATGGTAGCTGAAACAGAAGGATCTGCATTCTCCTCTAAGATTTGTGTTATACTGTCTGCCATTCTGGTCTTAAACACTGGATCCTTCAAGAGAGAAAGATTCAGTCTCCATCAAGTTGTTTAGTGAGTTTTGTTTAACCTGACCTTAATTAAAAGAGGTATATGGTCTGAGAGGAGGCAAGCTTCCAGGGATATATCTTGAATCATATCTAGGTGCTCTGTAGATGTAAAAAAATTATCTATTCTAGCTGAGGTGTGAAATCTAGGGGAGACAAAAGTATGTCCCTCCACGGAGGGGTAGAAATGGTGCCATATATCTATAAGACCCATCTTAGGAATCTGGGCTTTTGTAAGTTTTTGAGTGGGAGTAAACCTATGTTGTTTAGGGAAAGTGGAATCTTTCTGCGAAGACGTTATTAGGTTGAAGTCGCCTCCTATCAGCATTACCCCCTTTTGCTTTTTGAGCAGTCTACTAAAGAACTGTCTCAGTAGAGAGGGAGATGCTCCTGGTGGCAGATAAACACTCGCCGTTGTCACGTCAGTCTCATGCAACTTCCCTTGTACTATGACAAAATGCCCATTATTATCTGAATAGACCTCCCCTTTAGTGAATGGAGTAGTAGCTGGAATCAAAATTGCCACTCCATGCCTCTTCCCCGACTTACTAAATGAAGAAAAGACAGTGTATCTGCCACCTGCAGCAAGCTTAGCATGTTCCCCTTGCGACAAATGTGTATCCTGTAAATAAATGCATTCTGTGTTCTGCTTCCTCAGATACTGTTGTAATCTAGCTCTTTTTATGGGATGATTAATTCCATTAATATTTAATGACAATATTTTAGCTGTTACTAACATACTAAAATGCCAGCAGAATAGGCCTAACGGTCTTTCGTGTCTGCTCGTTTGGTCAGCCCCCACCCTGGGTGCTGACCTTGCTGTCCCCCTCGCCTTCTCTGGCTTCTCCCTTCCCAGTTCCGGATATTCTTGCTGCATTGGATTTTGCTTCCAGAACCCTTCCCTGTACCTGTCCCACCCCTCTTGAACCCCTCCACTGTCTCTGCCTCCACCAGCCCCCTAGGTAGTGCATTCCATGGCTCCACCACCCTCTCAGTGAAGTAGCACCTCCTCCTTTCTCCCCTGAATCTTCCCCCCTCCAGCTTCCACCCATGCCCTCTAGTGGCCCCTTCCTCCTTCCTTCGAAGCACCCTGACTGTTCCTCCCCCATTTACTAATACCATATTTTTCATTATGACTCAATGCATTTTGTTACTCAATGTACTTGCTTTACTTGCTGTTATGTTCTGATGTATCTGTATTACTTGTACTCTCCCAGGTTGTTCCTGAAAAATAGGCATATAACTTGGTTGTAAATTTATGCCCTGCTGCTTTCAGTACTGGAAGTAACGGTAAATAAGCATGTCTCAAACTAATGGTTTTTGGTGCATAGTCATGTCAAGATATATGTGAGTTGAGCCATAGAAAACTTTCCGACACCACCATGCTGTAAGCAGAATATGTTCTTTTGTTGCACAGCTGTTGAAACGAAGAATTACTGAACTAGGTGGAATATTTGCAGAAGTAGGTTTGGGTGCCAAAGCCCTATGCACTCTTTCGAGATGAAGGTTGAAATCTTTTGGCAGTTCTAAGGCTGTGTGTAGCAAAGCTTCAACAAATTCCTTAATGTTAGTTCCCTCAGAATCCTCAGGTAAACAAATTCTGATGTTTTTGCGGTGTGCTCTGTTCTCGAAATCTTCTTGTCGATCAATTATTTGTTCTTGCATCTCTTTCATCTGCTGTACCGTTCATTCCAAATCGTCTATTCTATTCTCAGTTACTGTTGCAGTTCTCTCTTGTTCGTCTACTCTCTGCTCTAATTGTATCACATCTCTTTGTAACGCACTGTACATTTCTTTGATTTCTGCACAAAAAGTAAGTATCTCTTGGTAAATTAGGTCAAGTTTTGCCTTCTTCACTTTGTTTTTTGGTTGTTTCTGCTGAGATTTGAACAAGCCCCATTTAAGATCTGCAGAGTCACGGTTATCTGATGTGACCGAGGCCTCCAATCCGGTTCCATCAGCTATCTCCTCCATCGTGCTGTGTTTCGTTATTAAATTCAATCTCTCCAATTCTCTACACTTTCCTCTGGTTTTGTAATGCAAAATCTGTTTCAGAAATATGCAGGATTACAGCCGAAGCATAGTTTTTTTTAGCTTGGGGTAGATGCAGTTCTCTTTCTAGGCTGCCATTACTCTGGGGGGCGGAACCAGAAGTCCAGTGTAGGAATTTGTTGTTGCCATCCTGTGATATTTTAAATGTGGCTTTTGTCATGGTGTTGAGGTTTTCTGCTCCTCGTAAGGCAAAGTGAAGTGCAAGGTTAAACCAGACTAGTCTTATTAGTGATTTTGGGTTGTTTATAGAAAGTATTTTTGATTGCATTATTTTTTGTTGGTCTCCTTTTTCACCTGGTTTGTGGTGTAGAGCTTCGTCTTTGTTTTCACGTTTTAATTTTTTTAGAAGGGCAACAAATATTGTGTTAAATTTTAAGAATTCTTTGTCTGTCATTAAACAGATTGGTTTAGAGTATGGTGGTTCTCATAAGAATCTGTTTATTCCTTCATGCAGGCTTGTTAAGGAGGATTTTCCATGTTCGCCTCCAGTTGTCTTTTTAAGTGACAGATAGCAGTTGTAGAGATTGTCGAGTTACATAGAAACATAGACTTTGATGGCAGATAAGGACCGCTTGGCCCACCTAGTCTGCCCGTTTCCCTACCTACAGGATAAGCTGCAGATCCTAGTTAACCAACAGCCTATTTCTTCCTACCCCCCACAAGAATTGCCTTATGTCTGTCCCATGCATTCTTGAATTCTCCCACAGTTATTCTGTTGTAAAGGTTTCAACGTGTTTACTTATGTTGTTCACTTGCAGCCATTCTGTAAGGAGGAAGGAAGAGGGAGGTTAGTCTTTTGGTGACAGAAAACAGTCATAAATAGAATGTGTATGTATGTGATGTTTATGGCAATTAATAATGCAATGATATTTTGTGTGTGAATAATTGATGCTGTAGCTTTAAGGTGTGCTGGGGTTGTGGACATGCACGGGAGAAGTTATGGTGTTGCTTGGGTGGCATGGTTTTGCACTGTGTGGTATTGTGATTGAAATGTGATTATAATGGTTGGTTTTGTGAATGTATGGAGAGTACTGGTAATAGTGGATTTGTATAACAGTGTCAGCTTTATTTATTTATTTATTGCCGGTATTGTTTCTCCTGGGGCTTCCAGTTGGCCAGTCTGTCCTTGCATCCCTTTCTCCAGCCATTGTCTGACTCATACCGATCTCCGTGGAAGGGTGACCACCCAATTGTCCCACGGTTTACCCCCTCATGGTGGGAAGGTAGGGGGTGGCCAATTCCCCCACCTAACATGGATCCACACTTGGCGATCCCCCACCTGGAGCCAGCACAGGTGCTCACAGATGGCCATCAAGCCGCTGTGACTGGAATTCCCTTTTACGCTTTTCTCCCCTATGGGCTGACAGAATGCAATGACACCAGCAACTGGGTGCCTGCACACTCCCATGCACGCTCCAATCAAGCGTCTGCTGCCTCCCGCCCCCATGCCGTGTGGCTGCATGCCACCGATCCCCAGCCTCCGCTAGGGGTCAGGCGAGCACCGGCCGCAGGAAACCCCCCCTTCCCGGAGATGGAGAGCAGTCCATTGGATGCACAATCTATCTCCTCCCTGCCAACCCATAGCAGCCCGTGCTCATTCCCGAACATGGGTCGCTGGCGTGGCATGAGGTGTGGCATCCAGTGCCTCAACCCTCAGCACCACCGTGCCGGTAGCTTCATTTATTTTGATGAATGGTTGTTATGTGTTTTTTTCTTTTTTTTGTGTATAATTATGTTATGAGGAGAGATAAAGTAAGGTGAAGGATGTTTGGTGGTGTGTATTTAGAGCATAAGGGAGTGAAGTGTGTTGCTGATTGCAACAGAGTATAGAAGTGGGGGTGTGCGATTCAAACCCAGATCTGTGGGTTTGCAGTTCAGAGCATCAATAGAGTGTGGAATGATAGTATGTTGTTTGGTGGGATTAGAAATAGGTAGGTATGACTGTGATTTCAGATACACATATCTATTGGGGGTCAGTGCTTCAGTAATATTTTTAATTTATAGCTGGATGGTAAGGGTTGAATAAGAGATACGAAGAGGGTATGGAAGAAGAGGGAGCAGTTTTGCATTTTATATGTGGTGTGCGTTTTGTTGGTGAGCTCCAGTTTGGTTTTAAATTACTATTTATATATGGATTTTTACTTGCCATTTGGTCGTGTTTAGGCATGTCATTTGCATAAGCGATAAAATGAGTAGCAGGAGGAAATGCAACAGAGCTGAAGGGAGGCAAAGAGTATTGGGAGAAAAAGAAGGGGTTAAGAAGTCTGTGTATTTATTTGGTTAATCTTTTTCTTTTTTTTTCAGTTGTTTTCGGGGATTGCAATGGTTTGATGTGTGCAGGGACGAGCAGGAAACAGCTGATGGAGCGAACGTGGATTTAGTTTGAGTGTGAGGGGAAGAGTACATCGGAGCTGGTTAATGACCTATGAAAACTACATTATTTTTTTTTTTTAAGTACTACTGGAGTGTATGGAAGGTGATTGGAGGAAAGTAGAATTGGTGGGATGGCCATGGATTGCTTTTCTAGAATGGGACAAATGAGTTTTATGGTGGGAAGTGCTTTTTTTATTTTTGGGGGGCAGTGCAAGTGTTGAGATAGCAGCTGCATGGAGTATGTGAAGGGGCTCTGCAAATGGAAAGTGCATGTAGTGTTATATCTGCACTTTTTGCCACTGTTACGGCATGTACTTTATTTCTTCAGTAATCCTGAGGTGTAAGAGGTACGAGGAGGAAAAAAGAAAAAGGATTTAACTACTTTAAAGTGAGTTTGTTTGCGATCGCATTTGTAGAACGGGAGAAAAAGTGTTACAGTGGGATGTGCTTTTTATTTCTTTTGTGCAGTTGGAATGTTAATATAGCAGGTGCACAGAGTATGTGAAGGGGCTCTGCAAAGGGAAAGTTTGTGCAGTACTGTGGCTCCAGTTTTCGGCTTTGTTACACCGTGTACTTCATTTATTGTGTAATTCTGAGGTATGAGGAGGAAAAAAGGAAAAGGATGTGATAAATTTAGAGTGAATTCTTTTGGCTTTTGTACAAGGGGAGAAGAAGAGCTTTAAAGTGGGAGGTGGTTTTGTATTTCTTTTGTGCAGTGTGAATGTTAAGAGAGGAGCTGCACGGATATATGACGGGGCACTGTGAAGGGAAAGTACCTGTAGTGAGTTGTATGGGTCCACATTTTGGCACTATTATGGTGTGTAGTTGATTTAATTTTATATTTTGAGGTGTAACAGGTATGAGGATTTAAAAAAGCAAGGCTTTCACTAATAGGCAGTGAGTTTGTCTTATCAGAAGACATACTGTGTTTGTGCCATGCACCCGTGGGGGGGGTCACGTGGGTGAGGAAAAAATTTTTTTTTTAGTAGATTTGTTATATAGGATGAGGGACACTGTTCAAAGGAAGAGAAATGGTATGGGCTGCAATTTATATTGTGCTTCTACGTGTCTGTGGCTGTGAGGAAATGATGGGCAATCAGGAAATATAGCGGGAAAATGTAAAACTCGTAAGGAATGCATTTACCTTTAAAAAGATTTGCTGCCCATTTTGTTTGTTTCTTGGTGTTTTTTTTTCATCTTTTTCTGACACAATTTGTGCTTTGTCTTCCTCTGTTACAGTTTGGAACCGTGTTTTAGCTATTTTTGGAACTGTCGAGGTGGATGGCTGTTCCGACACCATTTTTTTCCCCCTCTGGGGTGCGCGAGGTATGAATAAATGGCTATGGATGTGGTTTTGGTTTAAATGACTGTGGGTGGTGTTTGGTTGAATAAATGACTCCGAAGGTATTTTTTGAAGGTTGTGGTGGTGTAATTGACAGCTGTTTTGTTTTCTGATTGGCTGATACACCTTACCTCTCGTATAATATAAAATACTCTCCAAAATATTAAACAACATACTGGTACAGTACATCAGTGAGATAACACATAAAGACCAGAATGGCTTCTTACCAGGAAGAACCGTGCAAGATGGCTTGCATATAGTACAGCTATTGCTAGAGTATGCCAATCTGAGAGACATGGTGCTATCTTTGGATGTAAACATACTTTCAACTTGATAGACTGGAAGTATATTATGACTGTTCAGAGATATATTGGCATTCCAAAACTCTTTATCCAGATTAATGCTTTGCATATTTCACCTACAGCAAGACTGAAATTAAATGGAAAACTTTAGATACATTTACAATAAACAGAGGTGTAAGGCAAGGTGTCCCCTTTCACCATCTTTATTTGTACTGTGCATGGAAATTGTTCTAATTAAAATCTGAACCAGTTATAAAACACAAGGAATTACAGTAGGAACACAGAACTATGCTATCAATTCCTATGCAGCTGATATACTACTGTTATTAACTAATGAGATTAATAGTTTAAAAGTAGTACTTGCTTAAATTGAGCAATATTCCAAAATATCTGGCTATTGCTTAAGTGAAGGAAAATCTGAATTATTAGCAACTAGAACTTCTACAGTTCAGGCAATTAAAACATTTTTCACAGTCCAATATAATAACCCAATGAACTATTTAGGAATAAAACTAGTTTTTCCAGTATGTGAACTAATCCAACATAACCATAACACTATGATTAAGAAAATATAAAACAAATGTATACTAGCGAGCAAAATGAGGTTGTCATTATGGGGTAAGAGTCAACTGATTAAAATGAACATATTGCCCCTAATTTCTTATTCACTGCAATCTGTTATAACAGCGGTACCTATGAAATGGTTTAAGGCAATAAATAATTCTCTAAAAGATTTAATATGGGACAAAGAGAAACCAAGAATAACATAGACTAAATTATGTCTCCCTAAAGAACATAGAGGTCTGGCCTGTCCAGATATTAAAGTTTATTACATGTCTTTTCTGACTGAAAAAGTTATAAAGTGGGCCTATGATCCTGAAGTTGACACAGCCTTGAGGATGCACTATTAAAAGCAATAACAGGCAGAAATATAACCATTCGGTCCATATAGTTTAGTCCTTCTAAATATAAAAAAGTTCAAAATCATATAATACAGAACTACGCAAAGATAATAACAGAATATTAAAAAAAGACTAAACTAAATGCTCAACTAAATATTAATATAACATATGAGAACCATTTACTATTAACAACAGAACATTTAAGTTCCAAAACTGGAAACTGAAAAAAAAAAAAAGGGATTACTCGGTAGAGACACTTGATAAATATCAAAACATTTGAACAGTGGCCAGATTACAAAAAATAATATAATTTTCAAGTTTCAGCATTTTATTTTTTTTGAACTTGCATAATTTTTTATTATGGGTTTAAAAAAGCTTCCATAAATTCAGTGTACAATGTACATTCCTTTGAGGGATTACAATACATCCAGTATTCACTGCTTAAAAAACACTTCTATCTTTTTCACAGTATATAAGTTTCAGTGTGACTTCCAGGAATACTTCCCACCTATTACTACTGTAAATGGAGGTGCAAATAACCCACCGACACTTAAAAAGTGCTATGGGGAAACACACTCCCACTTCTCCTACCATTTAAATCCTTCATTGTACAATCTATGTTAAACTATTTAACAATTACATAGGTTCTGCTTAATTAACCATACTTGTAATGATCCATTCTGAATTACCTGATCTTTCCATAAGTGCTCTAGTCAGTTCTAACAAAAACAATAAAGCCAAAGCAAAGGTAAAAAGGAAAATTAACTTTCTGGTCCACGTGAGTGCAAAGTGTTTTTTATTTATTTATTTAACCCCTCTGCAGATTTTCTCTTAATAATCCCTAATCGCCTGAATTGAGCCTTGCTCGACCTAATAGGGTCAAAAGTAGGTTCATCCTGTCTTTGACCCAGAAAAATCTGGTTTTGTCAGGGTAGCAAATATTGGTCTAATATGGGAGTGCCCTCCAAATTTTCAATGTATTCATAGAATGGAAGCCATTTTGCATTGAATTGATCTATTTTTGTTCTTAACCGGGCCGTTATGGACTCCATCTCTTTAATTCTGCTAATATTGGCCCTCCACATTGAAATGGATAACTGGTCAGGGCTTAACCAGTGTTGGGTGATCACTTTTAGAGCAGCCGCTACTAATATATAATATAAGTATCTCTGATTTTTAGTTCTTCCCTCACTGGGTGGAAGACTCAGGATCAGGTGAGAGCTAGTCAGTGCACAGTTCCACTGAAAAATGTTCTGTAAGGCCTGTGCTACCATCTTCCAGTAATTGGTTATCTGGGGGCACTCCCAGAATATGTGGGCATAAGAACCAACTCCTCCACATCTCCTCCAACATTCCTAAGATGTCCCCTTTGAATAATGTGCGGAGACGACTGGAGGAATGAAATACCTGGTAACCACTCTCCACCTAAAATCCCCCCAACTTGGAGAGCTGGAGGTACTAGGAATCCCAGCCCAAATTATTACCCAATCATCCTCTGTAAGATGTAAACCTAGCTCCTCCTCCCATTTTCGTTCAATTTGTTGCGTCAGTAGTTTACCCACCTCTTCCTGAAGTGACTTATAAATATATGATATATATCCCCTTGAGTCTATCCTTCCGCTTTTGAGGAAAGTGGTTCTCACTGGGACTGGTGGGTCTGAAAGAATTTCCCGTATGCCTACAGTTGTCAAGATGTAATGCCGACATTGTAGGTATCTATAAAAGTCCTGACTTGGAAGGTTATATTCCCCTGCATTTCCAAAAAGGATCTCAATGTGTCCCTCTGAAAAAGTTGAGTAAGAAAAAGCAATCCCTTTTCCTGCCACCTCTTAAAGCAAAGGGTCTCCTGGGAGCTGGAAATCCGCAGAGCAAAGGGAACATATCTCCAGACTGGAGTCAACACCCCCCAGTGCTGCTGCACCTCCAGCCATACTTTGAGGGTATGTTTTGTCCATTTATTATTAATTAATTTAAGATCTGAATGTGTGGCAACCCAAGGCAGCATCCCAAGCGGTATGTTCCGATGCACCTCTTGTTCCATAAAAGACCACCCCCTGCTCTGGCCTGGATTTAGTATGCTTAGGATATGCACCACTTGAGCTGCTTTATAATAGTTATATAGATCAGGAACTCCCTTGCCCCCCTCCTTGTCTTTGTCTCTATAAGGAGATCCCATCGCTTTCTGGGTTTCCTTCCCACCCAAATAAATCTTGAGATCTTTTATTTTAGTTCTTTCCAATCCTTTCTGGAGAAGGACAGGGGTAAATTAGTGAACAAAAAAAGATATCTAGGGAGGATGTTCATCTTCACCATGTCTATCCTATGAGTAAAAGTAAGAGGCAACGAGTGCCACCTATTTATATGTGCAAAAACAGCTTTCTGGAGTGCACCATAATTAACTTGATGCAGTCTTGATAATTTGATTAGAATTTGAATCCCCAAATACCTTACCTTTTCTCTTACCCAATTAAACGGAATCAGCTTGTTCAAATTCTGTGTAATTTTACCCCTTATGGGCAGGACCTCGGACTTGTCCATATTAATTTTAAAGCCCGAAAGCTTCCCAAACTGATCCAGAAGGGCCATCAAGGGTGGGGTCGACTTTCCAGGGTCCTACATATGTATCACCGTGTCGTCTGCATAAAGTGACACCTTATTCTGGGCCTGTGCTATATTAATGCCCTGTATTTTGCTCTCGTCCCTTACAGCCTGGGCAGGGGGCTCCATGGCCAACGTAAAAAGTAAGGGTAACAGGGGGCATCTCTGCCTGGTATCCCTCCTAACCGGAAAGGCCTCAGAGTCCCATTAACCCTGACCCTAGCTGAGGGGTTCTGATAGGCCAATGTGGCCCATTGCAGAAAGGCACCTTCAAACCCCATTTCTGAGAGAACCGCTTTTAAGTATGACCAGTTTAGCCTATCAAAGGCCTTTCCTAAGTCCAAAAAAATGGCAATCTGGATGTTCTGGGAGGCATTCTTGTGGTCTAGGATATTTAGCAAACGCCTGATATTGTCAGACATATGTCTGTTTGGTATGAATCCCGTTTGATCCAGATGTATCAAATTTTCAATATGCTTTTGTAGTCGACTGGCTAGGATTTTTGTAAGAATTTTATAATCTTGGTTTAACAGAGAGATTGGCCTGTATGATTCACAAAACTCTGGGAATTTACCTTGTTTCAGGATAACCATGATTATGGCTTCACTCCATGAATTTGGGGATTTATTATTTTCTAGGATGGCATTTAGCACCATAGCCAATTTGGGTGCTAATGTTTTTTTTTAATTTTTTATAAAACTCGGGTGGATATCCATCAGGACCCAGAGATTTGCCTGAGGGAAGCTTATCTATAACTGCTGTTATCTCCTTTTCTGTGATAGGGGCAGAAAGCTCTTGCTGCATTCCTGGGGACAACTTGGGTAGTCTCAAGGCCTTCAAAAAGGATTCTGCATTTTTTTGCACCTCTTGTGGGTCCCTCCCTTCCCTATATAACTCCCCGTAGTAATTTTTAAAGGCCTTAGCTATTTCACTGGGTTTCTCTATTCGGGATGTGGCCCCTTTTCCAGTATGAAGGGATGAGACATGTCTGCTCGCTTGTTCCCTTCTCAATCTCATGGCAAGGAGCTTTAAAGCCCTGCCTCCGCCCTCGTAATATTTTTGGTTTGCGTAACACAACATCCATTCTGCCTTTTCCGCCTCTAACTCATTAAGTTCTTTCCTCTTTTCCATTAGTTCCCTCCAAATTTTCTCCTTACCTCTTGGATTACCTTTATGTTCCCTTTCTAACACTTTTATCTTGGTCTGCATTTCTTCTACCTTTTTATTCCTCAATTTTTTCCTAGCCGAGGTTAGACCTATTAGTTTTCCCCTTAGGACGGCCTTCATCGTGTCTCACCACACCATCGGGGTACTGTCTGATATAGGTGAATCTATCATAAGGTTTTTTATGTCCTGTGTGATTTGTCATGTCACATTCTTATCATTAAGTAATGATATATTCAGTTTCCAATTTGTTGTCCTAGGTTCCCTGTCCCAGACAAAGTCAACAGAAACTGGGGCATGATCTGAAATAGTCAGGTAAATTACAGAATTAGAAAATAAGCGAATGTCTGTAGTATATATTATAAAAAATATTTACGGGTGTATGAGTTCTGGGGGACTGAGTAGAATGTATAATCCCTTTCTTTTTTATGATGTAGTCTCCAAATGTCCCTGAGCCCCCCCCTCCTGCATTAGTGTGTTCAGACACCTCGTGGCTTGTTTAGAAGTCTCCAATTTATCAGAGGATCGGTCTAAAGTGGGACACAGTGTGGTGTTGAAGTCACCTCCAAGTATTAGCTGACCCCTGGGAAGCGGCACCACCCTCTGAAAGACTTCTTGATAGAAAGTGGCTGCCCCACTTTTGGGAGCGAAAACATTCACCACATGGATTAGATTACTCTGAATCGTTCCCGAGACTCTAATGCACCTACCCTGGAGTATGATCTCTACCTCCTGAATACAGAATAAGGAGTTTTTCTTAAAGTTTCAGCATTTTATTCACATATTCAATTAAGAGATATCTTTAAAAAAAACATATGATAAATGGGAACTGACCACCCCAACACAAGTTGGCATATTTGAAGAGAATTTAACACAAATATTGGGGGGAAAAAAAAAGAGTTTTTTGCTTGGTTACTAAAATATTACCTTAAATAATCATAAATGAGTAAATAAAACAGAAATGGGAATCTCACTTCAGGTTACAATTAGATAACTTGCAATGGGGAAAGATATCATCTTCTATTAATATCAATAAAAGTTCAAGAAACAAAACAGTGCAGAACAAAATATTAAACAAATCATATTATACCCCACTTATGCTGACTAAAATGGAGCTATAGGACTCCCTCGACCATTGGCACTGTGGATGCACTGAAGCAGACTTCATGCATTGTTTTTGGAGTTGTCCTTTAGTTTACAAATGGTCGAAATGGACATTCGATATTTGAAGACAAATTCTGGACAAGGAGGTGCCTCTCTGTTGCAGATTTGCATTTTTTGTGATAGTAGAAAACAAGGGAAACTCTCTTTTTCTAAAAAAAAGAACTCACAGTACATTGGTAGCTATAGCACTAATGTCAATGAAACATTTTATTTTAACACATTGGAAAGAAACAAATGAAGAGCAATTAATAGCAACTGGGTTATGGAAGAAATTATTTTTAGATACTCTATATTACAAAAAAATCTTTCTAGTACAGACTCCTACAAGAGGTCTATAGGTTTACAAGCTGACAGATTAGAACAGCGACACCTTTTTCTCTTGAATTAGACAATATAATGCAACTCTTTTTATTGAATGAGACGGTATACCATATAGCTTCCTGTGAGAAAGCATTATGATGTGCTATGGACAATGTACTAATGGTTGGCTCCTCATGTTATGACCATTGTGTAAGCCTGTATATTCCTCCAGTGAAGTTTTAGTTGTAAAAAATATATAGCTCAGCAGGTACATAGGGGACACATTAGCACATGGAGGGTACAGTAATCATAGTTCAGTCAAGGACTAGGGTTGGATGCATGCTTACAACACTATAGTCCAGATGCAAAACAGGCAGTATGTACTGTCCCAGTCCCATCTGATTCCAGCAGATTCTCCACTCCTGCTGTTCCACTCACACTGGACCCACGCACACTGACCCATGTGGGAGAGATAGTCCTTTTGCAGTGGCCCAACTCTGCTTCCAGTGCCCATGAGTGGTCCACTCTAGGGGTTTCAGGAGTTTCCTGAATAGGGGAAGAACCTGGTATTTGATTGGTGGTGCTGCCACCCCCAAGCAACATGATTGGTTGAACCAGAAGCTGACTCTGGGAAGCAAGCAAAAGCCCAGAGCAAGTACAATGCACTAGTGGGGCTGATTTATCTCTCTCTCTCTCTCTCTCTACATATATACTATATATTAGTCCTACATAAAAAAGTTGGAGAAATAAAGTTTTCTACATTTAGACAGACTGCCAACTTGGTGTGGAAGGCTGAGGCATCTGTGCCTTACCTCCTGCCATGCCGGTGACCCGTGTTCACAGTGCGAGCGGGCCACTGAGGGTCGGCCGGGAAGGGAGAGGATGGAGCATCCAGAAGACTGCTCACCACTCCCGGGGAAGGGTGGGGATGGAGTCCACTACATGACTGGCCCCTGGCAGTGGCTGGGGGCTGGTGCAATGGAACCACAACATAGAGGCGGATGCGGGGCAGACACCCAGTGTGCACTGCTCAGCTGTTGGCATCATTGCGCGCCTTCTCTCCATGCTCAGGGAAGAAAATTCGAAGAAAAACTCTGACCGGCTGGATGATGCTGACCCCCCGCAGGCATCACACCCAGCCAGCCGGCATCTAGTAGGTCAGGTTACCACCTTTTAAGAAGCCCAAAGTGGGACATTTCTTATTGAAACAGGATTTTTCACAGGACAATGTGTATCCTCTACCAATTCAACAGACTTGTTTTCTCTAAAATATTAGAATTAAGACTAATTGTTGTAGTTATTAGTTGTTTCTAGTGTTTCTTATCATTTTAAGGTATTTTAGTTAAGGCATTATAGTTTTTTGCAATATTTAGAGGAAAGTCAGTAATAATTTTTTCTACTATAATGTCAAGACGTAGCATTTTTCGTGTTTTTTTGCAGGACACAGTTACCCAAATCAGGACTGTCCTGCAAAAATGGGGACAGGTGGTAACCCTACTAGTAGGTGCAGAGATGAGTCCAGTGGACGCCAGGGTGACGGGGCTGGGGGGCCATGGAAAGGAGTTGGTTAGAAGGAGAGAACGAAACAGATTAATGTAAAGACAGACTGCCAACTACAGTATAGTAATATAAAGACTTCCTCCACTTTAAAACGTCTCCCCGAGAAAGACAAAAAAAATCACCCACTGGGGAAGTCTGCTCCCTAACTTAGCAGAAAATCAGACATTGGGGAGGCATCTCTGTCTTTTGGATGAGACATTAAACCAAGGTCCCATCTGTCTGTTCTGGTGGTTGTTCAGGTGGACATTAAAGATCCCATAGCACTTCTCAAAAAGAGTAGGGGAATTTTTTTATTCAAAAAACAAAAACAATCTATACAACACTGTATTAATTCATACAGAAAGATAGAAAAAGAAAAGAAAAACCAATACAAAAGCAAAAAGTCTAACAAATAAATATAGTATCATACAATCACCTTAACGTAATACAGCATATGTAATAGAAAACTACTAATATGAAAAATTATATACAAGTATAAGTAGTATAAGTTCATATATCTCGTCAAATGTTAAATTTCAGCCAATCAGCGCGTGTCACGTCATTTGACAGGTGGGCGTGGCCTACACGGACCAATCAGAATCGCCCCTTGTTAAACCAGAAGTCCCTCCCTAAAATGCGCTAGCCCGCCCCTTCTGGCGGAACTGACATGCGCTCGAACCCGGTGGTCCGCTTTCGCGCAGGGAAATGACACACGCTCAACCCATGTCCTGCCTTGCGCAGGAAATGACCCACACTGAAACCCTGGAAGTGACCTAACACCACCATTTTGTAAGCTGCCTTACGCCCTCATTCCTCGTGACACCTCGAACCCTGCCACCCACCATTTTGTAAGCGCCCTGCACCGCCTCCTTCTCATACACTCTCGATCCCCTGCCAGACCATCCTGGCTGGAACCCGAGTCCCACCATGCTAGCTTGAACTCCTCGATCCCTCCTTTCTCCTGCACCCCCACCAGCCTGGCTTGAACCCTGTCCCCTTATCCTGCACCCCACCATCCTGGCTCGAACCCCTGTCCCCCTTTCTCCTGAACCCCCACCATCCTGGCTCAAACCCCTGTCCCTCTTCACCACCATGCTCCTCCCACCCCAAAAAATCAGTTAGTGTTTATGTAGTGGTATGTGCCCCCTGTAGGCCTGGTGTATAACTGCAGGGACATGTGTGTGTTTTTTGATTAGGATATTTTCAGAAAGAAGTATCTAGGAGGGAACCTGATCGTGCAGAGGTTTCACAGATCTGTGTGGAGACCCCTACCCCCGAGGGAAATTCATCTGCCTGTGTGAGTACCCCTTTTTCTGTTTTTGTAACAATATACAAAATTATTTAACATGCATCTGTAGGACTGTGTCAAACTTGCATCAAAAGGATAGCTTTATGTATACACATGTAACATTTATAAGCTAAAACGGGGGGACCTCTGTGTAAATTAGATGGTTCAGCAGTTTTCTCTGGATAGCAGTGCAACAATCACAAAAAAATAATTATTTATACTTTTGTCATGAATTAGAAAGAATAAAAATATATCAGAAAAAAGGAATACACATACCTATAGTTCACCCCCCTCAGCTCTGTGTAGTATCAAGGAGAAGGCTGAAATGAAATATGTGTGTGTGATATTTATAATGTTTTGAAAAATGATATATTACAAAGAAAAGACAGAATGTAAAATGATAATGTTTCTCTTTCAAAAATAATTTTAAAGCACACAGTCTTAAAATGTATCTACAGCTTTGCTTAGAGTCGTTGCAAAAAATACACAGTGTGTGTGTGTGTGTGTGTCCGTCCCTCATTAGACATGTAGGAAAAGCAATGCCTTTTATGGATGTTTAAAATATAGATGGTCTTTTTGGAGCTCATGGTCCTGTTGGCTGTGTGGTAGGTGTCTTTGTCTGTTAAGACGTGACAAAACATCTGTTGTTCATTTACACAGCCATGGCTACAAAGGACTATTGATTCTCTTTGGAAACATGTGTATCTCAAGATTTTTGGATTACATGGTCCCTGTATTTACAGGGATCTGTAAAAATGTAGCTTTATGCTTTTGTTACAAAATAAATGTCTATAGTTACATTATCAAAAAATTAAAAAGTCATGTAGTACTAAATAGAAAAATAAATATGTTACAAAGAAAAGACAGAATGTAAAATGATAATGTTTCTCTTTCAGAATAATTTCAAAGCACACAGTCTTCTTAAAATGTATCTACAGTTTTGCTTAGAGTCGGTGCAAAAGAATACACACTTTGTGTGTGTGTGTGTGTGTGTGTGCTATGTTTTACTGAATTACTAATTTAAAGGACTCAGCTGCTTAAAAAGACAGAATTTCTGTTTTGACTTTTAAAAACATAACTTAAGCTGGCACTCAACTGCCATTATTATAAACTGTGCCTCTTTGTGTTTTAAGATTGATAAAAAGCATCTGTTTTAATTAGACTGTGACCAACGTATTAGCAGTATGGCATTTCTTTTTGAACTCTCCTACATTGTAAATGAGAAAAACTTGTGTTTCTCATGATTAACTTTTTAACAAAATAAGTTTTATCTTCTGATTAGTGGTATGCAAGCAGTTTTACCGAATTACTAATTTAAAGGACACAGCTGTTTAAAAAAGACAGAATTTCTGTTTTGACTTTTAAAAACATAACCTAAGCTGGCACTCAACTGCCGTTATTATAAACTCTGCCTCTTTGTGTTTTAAGATTGATAAAAAGCATCTGTTTTAATTAGACTGTGACCAACGTATTAGCAGAAAGGTATTTCTTAATGCCTTCCAGCTGTCGCAGGAAGTGAGAAGCAAAAGCCTACATTGACTAGCATAGGGGCTTATATATTCCCCTTGGAGAATGGGTTGGTGGTCTGATGGACAGTACCAGATGTTTTTTCACTACTTGCTACGTACTTGGGGTGGGGGGTGTCTGAGTCATTTTTATATAAGCATTTCAAGATACTGGAAGCTCAAGAAGTAGTTGTGGCAGTCTCGCTCTGTCCTTTTGTCTTGAGCTAAAAAAATTTAAAAATATTCAACAAGTAGCCATGGACTCGTGGACTCCTGATGAAGAGCTTATCCAAACATTTACTCGTTTGGCTAATACACAGTTGACCACTACAGAAGGTGTGTATTTCTTAACTAGAAATAGTAGATGCTGCAGGTTTTAGAGTTTAAATGTTGTCTTATAAAAGTTTTAAAATACTGAAAGTAGTGACAGGAGTTTATTTTCTGTTTTTAAACAGCCCCACAGACAAACCCTACAGGTGTGAGAGGGAAAAAGAGATCATTACATGAAAGTGATGTTTTTCAAAGGCATGCAAGAGTTTCTGTTGGTGTCAGTGACCAGAATATGTATAGCATAACTGAACAAGATATACAGCCATCTACGAGCAGAGGTTCAAGAGTCTCTGCAGTTGTAAATGAACCAAATGTGTCAATAAACATTGTACAGCCATCTAGGAGCAGCGGCTCAAGAGTCTCTGCGGCTGTAAATGAACCAAATGTGACAATAAACAATGTACAGCCATCTAGGAGCAGCAGCAGCACAAGAGTTTCTGCCCAAAGGTTTCAAGTGACATTGACATGATCAATATTGGGAAAGCCTGTATTTTAAAACAATTGATAGTTTGTTTAATGCCTTGTAATTGAGGTAGATTATCTAGTGAGGATTACGATCATCAGCTGCTTAAATCTGAGCTTTTAAAAGTTCAGCTACTTTACTGAACAGTGTGCTTGGTTTAGTGCATGTATCTAAACAGTCATGCAAGGATTTAAAGATGATGGCAAGTGCAGCCCACATGTATGAAAAGTACAGGGGTTTGAGGAAAAAGTGGCCAAAAACAAAGATCAAATTACAAAGTGAAAGCACAGAAGCTCTCATAAACTGAGTACAAAGGTTTGCATCACTAACAAAATGAAAAAAATAACAAATGGGTCAAAAAAAATCTGGGTAAAAATAAAACAATCCGAGAAAAGTTGATAAGAAAAGTAAAACATGCCAGGAAAATATTACAACGTAGGTTGTTACAGCATGCTACAAATGGTCTGCAGTCTGAATTAGAAAACCATGATGATGATGATCAGGCTAACAGGGCACCCCCTATAGTGTATTTAGAAGCTGTGCAGGAATATGAACGCAGTTTAAAAAAATTTAATGCTACAGAATTTCATCAAAGATATAAGTTTATAAATCTAGATAAAATAAAATCTTTTACAGAGGCTATTGCTGCAATGCACCAGGCTATAGAAAGTTTGTTAGACAGTGTGAAGAGAAAAACACAATATGGGGATTTTATACAGGTAAGATTAAATGCTGCTTCTTTGAATCACCCTTGTTCTCAAGAAAGACAAGACCAAATGAACTAAATGCTGCAACCTTCTTAGATCAGATAGCTGATATGCTACAGAGCAATACAGAAGTAATTGCTGATTCCTCTATAATCTCGTAGTAACAACTATCAGGAACCACCAGGGTTCGGGGTGGGGGAGACGGACACTGAGCTCCATCTTGTATAGCAGGATTTTACAAAAAGACGATACCTGATTGATTTAAATAACAGAGACAATAGTTTGTGTTGTGGCTCCATTCTCGCACTCTTAAATCCACATATGAGTGACAGTCAGTTGTTGAACAAGGCTAAAATATTGTACGCTGAGCTAGGTTTGTCAGACCAAACCCCTGTCACTTTTAGTGATGTGTCCCAGTTTGAACGCTTTTTAGGAGTCAAAATTAAGATTTTATATCATAATGAAGGAAACTGGCAAACATTTTCAACAGGTCCAGAAAGATTTCCTAAAACACTGTTTGTATTATTACATGAAGCACATTTTTATGGTATCACTAATGTAAAAAAATTCATAGGCACACGGTACCTCTGCGAATATTGTGATGTAGCCTACAGCCATAAGGGAAATCATATCTGTGCACAACAGTGCAAAGTTTGTTTTAAACCCGTGTTGTCTTGAAAAGGAAATTGGCACAGTATCTTGTCACAAATGTAAGAAGATTTGTAGGTCTTCAGCGTGCCTAGAAAGACATTTAGCTAGAGCTGATGGGGATACAGGGTCTTGTAAATCCATGAAACTGTGTGAACAATGTTTTGTTTTTTAAGGGATCTCATACATGTAAATTGATTCAGTGTAGCAGATGTGGTTCTTTCATGACAGCAGACAAGCATCTGTGTTACATGTCACCACTCACAGATGTAAAAGCACTGAGAAATATATAGTGTTTGATTTTGAAGCCACACAAGAAACGGGGGTGCACATACCAAATTTTGTGTATGCTAAGCAATTAGATGGGAAGAGGTCCTGGGAATTCGAAGGTGAAGATTGCATAAAAGATTTTGTAGGACATTTTATTGATGCACCATTTAGACACTACACATTTATAGCACACAATGCCAAAGGCTATGACAGTTACTTTATCATTAGCCAGCTAGTCAAGGAAAGAATTGATATTAAATTGCTCACACAAGGAGGAAAAGTACTCTGTGTCACAGTGACATCCCTACACATCAGATTTATTGACAGCCATTGTTTTCTTCCTTTTAAACTAGCAAAAATCCCTGCAGCCCTTGGATTTAAGAATGAGATTGCTAAAGGTTACTTCCCCCAATTTTTTAACACCAAGGCTAATGAAAATTATGTAGGCCCCCTGCCCGATGCTCAGTTTTATGGTTCTGAATATATGTTGCCTGCAGAAAAGCAAGAGTTTTTGCAATGGTACCTAGCTAACAGACATAGAGAATTTAATCTGAAAAGAGAGCTTCACTACTATTGTCAGTTAGATCTTGAAATTTTAAAAGCCTGTGTCAGATTTAGAAATGAAGTACTGGAGATGACTACAAAAGTATTTTAAAACAGTCAGATGGTGATACAGTGGGTATGAAACAGTATCCTTAGACCCTTCCATGCGTCACCATAGCCTCAATTTCTATGGCGATGTACAGATTTCTGTTCTTGAAAGAATGCACTGTTGCTGTTCTCCCCCCAGACAACTACCACAGACAATTGAAGAGATACTCCACACCTGCTATTCAGTGGCTTATGTACATATCTGAGAAAGAAACATTTCTATTCAGCATGCGCTAAGGGGTGGTGAATTTAAGGTGGGTCCGTGACTTTTGGATGGCTATTCAGTCATAAATGGAATACACACAGCATTTGAATTTAATGGTTGTTTTTTTCATGGCTGCAACATCTGTTACTGAGAAAGATAAAACCACATGACAGGGACTAGTTTTGGACCGTTATTCAATAGGACCACTGACAAATTTCATTTCTAAAAAGACAGGGTTTTGCCATTAGAGTATTGTGGGAACATGAATGGAAAGCAATGCTGACTACAGATCAGGGTTTGAATAATTTCTTGAGGGACAGGCAGCTACCACAGCCACTGGAACCTAGGCAGTCACTGTTTGGGGGAGAACAAATGCCATTTGTCTGTACTATAAGACACAGCCTGATGAGAAAATACACTATTATGATTTTACCAGCCTCTACCCTTTTGTTAAAACCAAACAGTATCCAGTCGGTCATCCTGACATCATTTATGACAATTTTGATGACCTCACTCATTACTTTGGTTTAGCAAAAGTAAAAGTCTTACCCCCTAGAGGTCTTTTCTTTCCAGTGCTGCCATCCAGGATTGGTAAAAAGCTTGTGTTTACATTATGTTGTGCATGCGCTGAAAATAGACTTCAAACAACATCATGCGCATACGATGATGAGCAAAGGTCACTTACAGGTACCTACTGTACTGTAGAACTAAACCTGGCACTGGAAAAAGGCTACAAAATCATTAACATTTATGAAGTTTGGCATTTTAAAGAGTCATGCACAGAGCTTTTGCAGATTACATCAAGCTGCATCTAAAAGGCAAGCAAGAGGCATCTGGTTTCCCTTCATGGGTCAAAACTGAAGAGGATAAAGTCAGGTACATACAACAGTATTTTGAAAGGGAAAATGTACATTTGAACCCTGCAGCCATAGCTGTTAACCCTGCAAGGAGACAGATATCCAAACTGTTTTTAAATTCTCTTTGGGGCAAATTTGGGCAGAGAGCTAATTTACCGACAACGAGCATAGTAACAGACCCACAGAAATTATTTCAATATGTTTTTGTTCCATATCATGAAATCTCATCATGCTTTTTCATCAATGATGAAACAGCATGTTTAAGCTGGAAATATACCAGCGATCATTACACAAATTCCAATAATATCAACATATTTATAGCTAGTTTTACAACAGCATATGCCAGAGTCGAACTCTACAACCTGCTAGATAGGTTACAGGACAGGTGCCTTTACCACGACACAGACTCTGTCATTTTTGTGTCCAGACCGGGTGACTGGGCCCCACCTCTGGGCGATTATTTAGGGGAGCTGACCAGTGAAGTTTCTGCTGATGAACACATTACAGAGTTCATTTCTGCAGGCCCAAAAACTTACGGTTACAGGCTGTCCAGTGGTGAGGTTGTTCTTAAAGTGACAGGGTTTACCCTTAATGTAGCCAGCAGTAAACACATTAATTTTGAAAGTCTGAAGGACCTGGTCTTTGACTATATGGGGTCACAGATCTCTAAAGAAATTACCGTGAGTCAACCCAGCATTGTTAGGAATAAAAAGCAGTGGTCCCTGAAACAAAAACGCTGTCCAAGACCCAGAGAGTAGTTTATGACAAGCAAGTTTTACAAGACAATTTTAAAACACTTCCTTACGGATACTGATTGTGAAAAATGGATATCAGGTTGCAGCATCCCTTTACTTGTCTGTTGGCTGGCCTCTAATAGTGGGAAGACTGCTTTATAAAACAGTTGTTGGAACATGCTGATGCCACTTTATCACACAAGCCTGAAAATATTGTCTGGTTCTACAGCTGTTGGCAACCTTTGTATAATGAATTGCTGTTAAAGTTCCCTCAGATTAAATTTGTGGAGGGGCTACCGATGTCACTAGCTGACAATGATCTCTTACCCCCTGGAAAGGTAAATTTTGTCGTTATAGATGATTTGATGGACTCTGCCTGTCAAAATAGTGAAGTGGAATATGGGTTTACCAAGTACAGTCATCATAAACAATTGACAATATTTTAATTGTCCAGAATATGTTCTGTCAAGATAAAAAACCAGGACCATCACACTAAATGCCAAATACATGATTTTGTTTAAAACCCCAGAGACAAGCTTCAGATCACAACACTAGCTAGACAAATGTATCCTGGTCAGACAAAATTTTTCTTAGAAGCTTTTGAAGATGCCACAAGAAAGCCTCCATGGCTATTTACTGGTTGATTTAAGATCCAATACACCAGACTAATATAGACTGTAGTGGTGTGTTTCCTCGACTGGCCTGGTATATGTCATGAAAAAACACATTCTGCTTCTAAAAATATTTGATACTGTATTGTCATTATGTCTAAAAGACTGCAGAGAAATCTGTCTGTTTTAAAGTTATTAGTAAAAGGTCCTCTGAGCTTAAGAAAAGCTATTTTATGTTCAGCCTCTGATTATCTGATATCAGCTATAGCTGAGATAGCCTTAAACACTCTCAGAGGAAATATTCCACTGTCAGCAAAGCAGTTAGGTGTGCTGAAAAAAAAACTGAGAGTCATTAAAACTTTAAACGATAAACAAATAACCTTAAAAGGAAAAAGAAAATAGTTAATCAGACTGGTGGCTTTATAGGAACGCTGCTAAGAATTGCCATCCCTTTGATCACAGGCCTGCTGGTTAACAGATAATGGATTTTACGCAGAAAATGTATTTGGTACCTCAGCAACAGATGGATCACATTAAAACTAATTACCCTGATCAGGATATGAGAAAGTGGCAACCAACAGTTTGGACACTGACATGAGAGCTATACTGTCCCGGACTGATTTATCAGACTATGACAAAGCTAAATGTACTCTGCTGTGTTACAGCACTATCTGACTTTGGTAAGACAAGGAGAAAGCTAAAACCAGTTTGACATTACTCATGCCTGAAAATGAATCAATGTCTGACCACCCTGCGGTCATGCAGAGACAGCTTCTGTACCTAGTACTATGGAAAAGACATTTTAAGTAGTGTTTCATCGGTCTAAAACCAATGCTGAACTTTTGTTAGAGCATATGGCAAAGAACAAGGATATTGTGTTTTGGAGTGATAAGGGTGAATTAATGTATAAAGGCACTGTTGTTTCTGGGTCTCACATGGTCGGATTTAGTAAGAGCTACAGCCACTCACGCAATCCCTGACCACAGAAAGCCAAAGGGCTGGGATGTTTTTATCAAAGCAATGGCTGACATACCATTCAGTGTTTGCTCACCAGCAAACAGGAGCTATGTGGAAAGGCTGAAATCGGTAGCTGGTGCAAAGAGCCACAGCCATCTCCAGTTAGCCAATGGTCAGTGATGCCCAAAAGACAAAAGTCTTTTAAGAACCTGTGTGGCTCACTATGTAAAACTTAAATGCAATCTCTGTATGAATGTTAGATACCTCAGTGACTGTTGTGTACAGCATATGTTGAACATTTTACCTCATATTAAATATGTAATCCTACCTCAGTGACTGCTGTGTACAACCTATGTTAGCCATTTACCTCATACTGAATATGTAATCCTGTTTTTACAAAAAGTGTTTATACTGATGCATGTTAGCCTACCTCATAGTTAAATATGTGCATGTTTTTAAAGATGTGCTTATAATTCTACCTCAGTGCTATGGTGTATATAGTGTCATTTTTAACAGGAGATATTTTTGTTTATTATATCTTATCTATGATGTCACCACTGATGCTTGTTGTATTTTATTGGCCGTTTTTTTACAATAAATGCCTTTGTATTTTATATATTTGTCATTATTGAAGACATTGCATATCTTATCCATGATGTTACCACTGATTTATGTTGTATTTTATTGGCAGTTTTTTACAATAAATGCCTTTGTATTTTATATATTTGTCATTATTGAAGACATTGCATATCTTATCCATGATGTTACCACTGATGTATGTTGTATTTTATTGGCAGTTTTTACAATAAACACCTTTATATTTTATATATTTTGTCATTATTGAAGACATTGCATATCTGAAAACGTTAAACACAGCCCCCCAGTTTAAAACACAGGTGCTCCCCAAGTTTAAACACAGCAAACAGAGACACACAATTATGAGTGTTTATATATGATTTTATAAGTGACTGGTTTTGAATAAAATTACAAGCAGCTGCATATTTTAAATTCATTACAAGACAAACAAGTCTGAACATGTTGCCACCTCACTGCTACGTGCCCTGACATGTTTAGATGTCTGGAAAAGTGATGTACAAAACTAGTTACCATGGTATCATTTTTCAGCAAATCATTAGAGTACATTTTTAAAATCTGATCATAAGAAAGTCCTTTGCATCTGTGGTGTAAGAAAAATATGCAGTGAAATCCACAGGTGGTAGAAAAGGTATTTTGTAACTGTGTGTCTTGGTACAAAATGTTGTTTGCATTTCTGTTTAAAAAAAAAACCAATAGTTTGTGCATGATTGTCAGGATGAAAACCGTAGCTGTCAAGAACTCCCCAGTCCCATTTTCTGAAATGTATCATGACTAACCAGTGCTGTCCAGGAGGTCATGGGGTCAGTATTGATGACTAGTGCTCATGGAAGGTTTCTCAGTCTCTCCTTGGTAGCAGATCACAGGAAACACGCCCAGAAGCAGTCACGGATGGGTGTGCATTGGTTGACAATTTTTCCAGCTGCTTTGTGTTCATTTTTTATAGTTTATCCACATAATCAAAATGACATTTCTTCTCTGGTTTATTTCAATGACAATATCAAACACTGCATAGATAATGAGATTAACTGTTTGTGGAAGGGCTTCTGCAAATCTGATCTCAGCTCTGAGGTTCCCAGTTTTAATTAAAGAATAATGATCAGCACATTCTTGGTCCGGAGTGAGATCAAAGGCAAACAGGTGTACCCTTAGGTAAATTCGACTGTTAACTAAAGCGGCGATCTTTCATAGATTTCCCTACCGCTAGTACCTAGATTAAAATATTCTCTCACAGCATTCCATTTCTAAAATCTGGCTGCAGAGGTTTAGCGGGAATTTGTTCACCGCCAGATACAGAGCCACAAAATTAATGTTATACTGCTTAAAGTTAAAGGGTTTTAGTGTGAACCACTAAAAGCATCATTGTCAACAAATCCCATGACCATCATTTTTGGTAACTGTCCCAAAACAAATTATCTTGGTTGCAGACCCTGCTGCCTGCAGGAGGCTGAACACTTTCATACCCACTCTGTCTATAGGGTATTTAGCATTGGAGGTGAGCAGGGCTTGTGAGTGTCCCAGATGAACTCCGAGGGTCACTTTAACCCTTTGACAAACAGAGGGCGGCCATGACTTTTAGCATAAGGCTCAGCATCTCCACTCATCAGGCAAAAGCTCTCCTGTTACGTGTCAGTTTAATTTTAATATCCATGCCATTCAGCATTAGTTTCTCTTGAAAAAACAAGTCTGTGCAAGTGTCCCAGCAGTTCTACCCTCTACTGAGATGTGTGAAGGAGCTTCTTTTATTAAAACCTACATTATCACCATCTCTGTCTGTGATTTCATGTTTCCTGGGGTGTCTTTGTAAAATAACCTCTTGATGAAATTGTAGAAAGGGTCTCTTCACTGAAGTTCAGCACAGATTCTATGACAGCCCTGTAGGAGTAACAGTTATTGCTCTGACTGATGAGCGATCACCACGACAGTCACATCCAGCTGACTGAAAATGGTTGCCACTGGGTAGTTTATAAGGCACACTTTGGCAGCTGCAGGTATATCACTACCATCCGCTTCAGTGATTTTGCAAACCAGGTAAAGAAGTGTGTTGTTTAGATCCAAATAGTCTTCACCAGTCCCTGCTATATAAAATTCAATCGGTGAGTTTTCTGAAAGGGCAGCCAGAGGGGGTATCTCTACATAAATGCTTTTTTCAATGCTTGCCTGTGTGGGAGAAATGGCAAACAAGTCAAGTTCTGATTTTATGCATTCTTCAGAACCACAGTGCACGAAAGCCATGTTTTTTAGAACAGGTCTCTGCTTTTTTTACGACCCCTCGAAGATCCTTTTGCCTTTGAGCGTTTTCTTTTATGTGAAGTTTTGCGTTTTGAAACACCTCTTTTAAAGTAGCCGGGGGGACCAATGAGAAGCGAAGGGTGTACTCTGCGCTTTATCTTTTTACCTCTCTTGGATACAATCAGCCCTGAGCCACCCTGAGTAGGCTTATCACCCCCTGACATCTTTTGAGCGACAGCACTAGTCACATGCCCCACAACATCCTTTGCAACATTTTTAGCAGTTGTCTGTAGATGTGGTTTTGCAATTTCAAACCCTTCTCTTAAAATGGAACTGCTTTTCTGAACAGACTATGAAATATCCCTCCTATACAGAAAACCATACATAGTAGGAAGTCCATGAAAGCCGGGCAGACCAGTATCCTGCCTGTGCCTTGTAATAGCTTCTGTACAAGGCAGAGTCCCATAATGTCGAACAATCACCATCCTTGTTAAATTTTAGAGCACTCTCTGGGGGTAAATGCAACTTCACGATCACCTTTCCAAAGCGAAATGGTACAGGTTCATTTTGATCATTCTTTATTTCAATAGTGACTGTATGCGATCTGATGTTTACTGACTGTTTGATAATGGGGTATATCATAGGTCACGGTCACTATCTCATTGTCTTGGCTAACTGATGCGCATCTCAGCAAAGGCACTAGACTGTCACCCACTATTTCATGTGTGATAATGTCAGTGTATATATATATGTGTAAAAACCCCATTAATATCTGGAGGGTTCTTTGCTAGATTCTTTCACACCTACCTCGAGTCTGCTAAAACCCAAAAGGTACTGTAACTGCCCATGCATAAACAAAATACATTTGATGTCACTGTCAATGCTTATTTCTCTCCCGACGGTTTGTTATTCCAAAACCACTGGCAGTTCATTTACTTCAAATATGCTTTATTAATTTGAGAAATAACACCAACCATGTTAGGATAAACCGATGGGATTTTAAATGCTGCTGACTCAGTAAATGGTCCAGTTGGTGGTGTTTTACCGTGGCTACGTTTAGAGGCTGATAGAGCATACTGAACCTGTTTTTCTGTGCAGGCACATTGTCCTAGGTATGAGGGTACTGAATTTTGCTAAGCTCACTTCCCATTCACCAGGTAGTTCAAGCGCTTGTGGTAACTTTACAGTAAAAGTAGATATAGTATTGTTGGGGAAAATGTTAGTGATGCATTGCTGGGCAATGTGATATAACTCCATTTTGACATATTAAGCCTTATCTGCTTCTAATGTCCCGAACCTGTGTGCCTCAACCCAGCTATTAATTTATCGGGCCACCCTCTCCACTTTACCAGATACCAAGTTTTTTCTGCCGCTTTTTTTCTCTCTAGGATTTTCTGCACCCTGTACACGGTCCTCATCAGGTTCAATTTTTGCAGCTGCTCTGCGTAAAAAGTACCTTTAATGTCTTCCCCTGATAGTCTTTTAGCTTATAGGTGGGCCTCTGTGTCTTTAAGACCTCCGTCACAATAAATATCTCATCTGTGTACGTCTGTTCATATCCTTTTCAAACACCCCTTTAGCTTAGATAGTCTCACGTGATCATCTTTCTGAAGGTACCCTTTGTGTTTTGCCAAGAACAGAATTACCTAGAGGATCTTCCATACACCCAGGGCATTGGAAGGGTTAACATCCACAGGTCTGTGTTTAATGCTTCTACATAAGTATGGTTATAGCTGTGCACCAGGTCTGACAACACACTATATTTCCAAGTATTCTGGCTGTAAGTAGCATACATGCGTGACTTCAGTGTCCTATTAAATCTTTCTACAATGCTGGCCTTAACTTCATTATTCATCACAAATGGTGTATTTTATTTTGTTTTAATAGGTTCTTTAAGGAAGCATTTAGAAACTCTTTACCCTGATCAGTCTGCAACTTCTGAGGTGTGTGTGCCACTTTTTAAAATAGTTTTAAAGGCTTCATCACTGCCTTGCCTGATTGTCTCTAAAGTCACTACCCAGGCATACTTGGACAAGCACATCGATGCACGCCAGTATGTACTTAAACCCATTATTGTACTTTGCATATTGACTCATATCCACTAAATCAGCTTACCATTGTCTGTCTATGTCAGAAACGACAGGATTTCTCTTCATCGGACTCTGGCGCTTTGTGTAATGAATAGAATCCTGCTTACAACGCCATTCTGCAACACCTTTCCTGGTGACCTCTTTATCAAGTTTTTGCAGCCTTATACAGCTAAGTCACCCTGTGAAACTACCAACTTTTTGCATTAAATATATATTCTGGAACAGGTGATCATTCATCTCCTTTAGTCAACCCCCGAACATCTGCTAGCTAGCAAAACTCTTGTCACCAGTAAAATAAAGTATGTGCTCTTTTGTTCTTTTTTAAAACACTATGACAACCACAAAGCGCAATGCATGATTATATTTTATTTATAAATACACGTATAACAGTATTTGAATATTTACTTTATAATACATAAACTAATGCATATAGGTTCTACATACAAAAGGCATAACACATGGCAAGCATGCAATGATTATATAATATCTTGTTTTTCTCTTTCAATTTTACACGCTTCACAATACCCCGAAACAGAAACTTTTGAGCTGCATGTTTTACACAAGCGTTGGCATAAATCCACTCCCCTTAGTGATGAGGTATGCACAATACATACACATATGCCATACACCACTCAAAATAATAAGCCTGATTTTTAAGACA
Source organism: Neoceratodus forsteri (assembly GCA_016271365.2). Taxonomy (NCBI): domain Eukaryota; kingdom Metazoa; phylum Chordata; order Ceratodontiformes; family Ceratodontidae; genus Neoceratodus; species Neoceratodus forsteri. The sequence continues at coordinate 331,451,817 of CM057456.1, read as the reverse complement.
TTCTGTTACATCTAAATGACGTCCACCTTGCATACTGCTCTATGGTTACTGTTTTCCATTACGCCAACATAGAGTCTCCATACAAGGTGGCAACCTTTAATCAGAGTCAGTGTGTTTCTGCCAGTGAAGCAGCAGCATCTTCAGAGTAGACATTTAATGCAGGCTGCTTTCAAAGTATATAGGTTCCTTTAAAATGTCCTTTATCACATGGTACATTGTAGACATCAAGACTGTCTGAATATTGGGAGCATGCCAGTAATGCTCCATCTGAAAGTACATTATAATACACTATTTAGGAAAAGCATATGCTAAATCTGGTTTATGAAACACAACAAAAAGCGATAAAAGAAGCAAATTTATAATGTCAGACTCAGACCCCTGTTCTGCAAACTAAACACTAAAAAGTCAACAGCGGTACAGATAAAACCACAAAAGTGTATTACATCATAAGGGTTATGCATAAACTCTATAGCAATTTTAAACATTGCTCCTCAAGAGTACCCTCATCCTTAAAATAATCCACAGTTCCTTTGGGGTCCCTCTGGAGACCATCAAAAGACCTTGGCATGTCTCTAAAAGTACAGACGGTGCTTGTCCTGTAGGTAGATTTAAACCAGGTTGTTTAGCTCTGTGTCTGACTAGTTGGTAATAAGCCTCTGGATGCACTGACAGGGTGTTTCCATCGTTGTATACTCTGGAAAAAACACATTTAGCAAGTGGTAAAAGCCTGGGTAACAATATGAACAATATTAAAATGGTAACAAGTAACAGTTTTTTTTTGGGGGTAAATGTTTTTAACAATGCAAACAGTGTTCCTGAATTTCCTTATATAATTTTTTAAAGGGTCCTTTTTTTGACCAGTGGATCATTTCAGCAAGCAGAGAAGCCAGGTTAACAACACGCACAATATCACAAGGTTTTTTCTGCTTTGTAGTACACACACACATGACTATGACGATCATGATATAAAGTCCACAAAGACATTCATCGTCTTCCACGAATATATCGGCAATCACTTTAACATTTTCTACAAGTGGTAACACAGATTCATTTATATATTTATCTGTATCCTCCCATACTTCTGGAAGGGCAACATCATCAGTTCATAGGCTGCATGTATCTCACAAAGGCAAATGTCATATTGAGGTGAACCAAACAGTGATGGATGACAGTAATGGCTTAGGATCAGATACATAAGCCTTTAGATCTTCTGTACTTGCATCCCGCATGATTATCTGTAAAAATAAATATGACACATTTTGGTACTGAAATGTTTCCATGTAGTAATTTGGGGAGGGGGGGATGGGGTAATTTTTACAATATAAACAGGGTTCCTGAATTTCTTTTAGAAATTTTTAAAGGAACCTTTGCTGACCAGATGGCAGGCATCTTTTTAATTTCACCGCTCTGTCTGCTGTAACATTTGCATAACTAACCATGGGGTCATCGGATTTTATCACATCATTTAAAACATGACTTATAGTTTCAGGGTACAATTGGTCATATTTAACCCCTGATGCTTCATAGCGATTGCCAAGATCACGACATGAGCTGCCCTATTGTATGGCTTCAGAAACATTTCTGTATGCTTCTTTAGACCTTAAGTCATCAAGGACACATGAATGGTTTTCTGACTCGGATCATCTATCTCACACCAGGACAGGAATCGACCAATTCACAATGTATCACCCTCTGTATCACTGAAGCAATTAGCCACGGATGTGATACATAACGTGCCTACAATACATATCGTTGTCAGATTTGGGGTTTACTACTGAGGCCTGGTTTTTCACGTGAGGTCCCCTGTCTAATCTCAGTAGAAGAAGAGGGTTGTGTAGTGATCACAGCCTGTTCTGTGACATTTGAAACATTCTATCGCTCTCTGTATTTCTAACATACTGGTTCTCCACATCTCATTAACAACCACATTTGTATCTTTCACAGCAAACACAGTCGAGCAGTAGATTTGTGGAAAGTCGAGAATCCATGCTGTCTGAATATGACTGCTGCTCCATCAAATCCTTCAGTCTATTAAAGTAAAATAGAAAACAGCATTGGTCCTCTGACTCATTATAGGTAAGATTTAGTTCTACTGCTAACTCATCTCCTCAGTTACACCATGTCACCCACTCACATTTTTTAAATGTTACATTTTAAATGTTAAAATGCATTTACCTCATCAAGGCAACTCTTTTCTTCTTCTTCATTTTCTCATCTTTCACTTTCTTAGCCTGGGCTTGACTGCTTGTGGCTGCATTATCATCATCACCCTCTTGGTCAGAGCCCCCTCTTGGCTGTGTCTTGCATTTCTTTTCACAACTTTCTCTGATGCTTTTTTGTGAGTGTCTCACTGACCATCTTCTCTAGCTCCCTTCTTGTCACTCTCTGTTTTTGGTTTCATGTAACTTCTTTTTCTGCATCAGATTCACACCCAGCAACTCTTCAAGGTCTTGCAGTGGTGTCTCTTCAGAAGGACAGTCAGATTTAGGATTTTCTGATTCACCAAACTGTTCAGTGTTTCTTTTATGTCAGACACTCTTCCACTCAACAAGACTTGTGTGGGCATTCGTTTTCACACCTCACGTAGTACACATCGTTGGCTTGGGTTGTGGGGCCCTGACAGCTATCTTCTTGCTTGGCTTTTCATCTCCAGACTTTTCATTAGGTGGTGTGACAATCTGGCCTGTTACAGGGAGGTTGAATTTTCATTAGGTGGTATGACAATCTGACCTGTTACAGGGATGTTGAAATGAGAAGCTGCCATCTTCTTGCTTGATGTTTTGATAATCTGCTCCAAGTCTATAAAACAGAATCTGAGAAATCTCTCAAAAGCTGTGCCTTCTGGCTTCAAATGCAGGGTTTATATAACAGCTTAGCAAGATGGACTGCCCTTGGTAAAACCATCACCACACCCCATCATACTATACATGGTAACATGTCAGAGGCACATCTGTTGTAGCCCCCACCCCCCTTTTTCAAAACATTATAAATATCACACACACACATTTCATTTCAGCCTTCTTCTTGATACTACACAGAGCTGAGGGGGTGAACTATAGGTATGTGTATTCCTTTTTTCTGATATATTTTTATTCTTTCTAATTCATGACAAAAGTATAAATTATTTTTTTGCGATTGTTGCACTGCTATCCAGAGAAAACTGCTGAACCATCTTATTTACACAGAGGTCCCCCGTTTTAGCTTATAAATGTTACATGCGATACATATAAAGCTATCCTTTTGATGCAAGTTTGACACAGTCCTACAGATGCATGTTAAATAATTTTGTATATTGTTAAAAAACAGAAAAAGGTACTCACACAGGCAGATGAATTTCCTCGGGGTGGGGTCTCACACAGATCTGTGAAACCTCTACGCATCAGGTTCCCTCCTAGATACTCTTTCTGAAAATATCTAATCAAAAACACACATGTCCCTGCAGTTATACACCAGGCCTACAGGGGCACATACCACATAAACACTAACTGATTTTTGGGGTGGGAGGAGCACGTGGTGAAGAGGGACAGGGGTTCGAGCCAGGATGGTGGGGGTTCAGGAGAAAGGGGACAGGGGTTCAAGCCAGGATGGTGGGGTGCAGGAGAAGGGGACAGGGGTCTGAGCCAGGCTGGTGGGGTGCAGGAGAAAGGAGGACACAGGAGTTCAAGCTTAGCATGGTGGGACTCGGGTTCCAGCCAGGATGGTCTGGCAGGGGATCGAGGAGTGTATGAAAGGAGGGCGCAGGACGGCTTACAAAATGGTGGGTGGCAGGGTTCGAGGTGTCACGAGAATGAGGGGCGTAAGACAGCTACAAAATGGTGGTGTTAGGTCACTTCCAGGGGTTTCAGTGTGGGTCATTTCCTCGCAAGGGGGGACACAGGGTTTGAAGCAGCGTGTCATTTCCTGCAGGCGGGGACACGGGTTCGACAGCGTGTCATTTCCTCGCATAAGGCGGGACACGGGTTTGAGCCTGTGTCATTTCCGCCAGAAGGGGCGAGCTAGCGCATTTTAGGAGGGACTTCGGTTTAACAAGGCGATTCTGATTGGTCCGTTTTAAGGCCACGCCCACCTGTCAAATGATGTGGCACGTGCTGATTGGCTGAAATTTAACATTTGACGAGATATATGAACTTATACTACTAGTATAAAAGGACCACTTTCCATATTTATGCATATTTAATAAAAAGGATAACCCTCGCCACCACATATTTACTTTCTGCCTAGGATGTCCTTGACAGTCATTTCTATAAATCTCTGTCAGTGCTGACACACATAAATTACCTACTCCTTTAAATGAAATTTCCTTCTGCTGTAACAACAGTTGGCAGTGACTCTGCCACATATAGTACTTTAAGCAAGCAAACAATATCTGTAAAGTTGGAAGATGGTATTGATCTTTAAATTCAAGAACTATTCCTAGTACAAGATTCTTATAAGTTAAGAATTGTAGCCATGGCAACTTCCACTCAGCAGCTAAAAAAGACCAAAGCCCTTTCCCATATTTACAAACAAGAAGTGTTCCTGAGTTTCTTCATGCCAACCACACCCTGGAAAAAGGCATGCCTGTTCCTCTTTAGCTTTATGCTTATGATTCACCCTTACCCCTACTCTGCCATGTGCCATAAGCCACTGAATGTCCCACATTCTCTGTGGTATCCTAAGGTTATTAAATATTCTGAACACTAAATTAGTCACCTGGTCTACCCCCTTTAAACTCAGGGACACCTATACCAGTTTCTTCAATAATATGTCTATACATTCCTTTTCTAGAATTCCCTATTTGAACTCTTATCACTTTCCATTTAATCATCTTTTTTAAAGCTACTTTAAAATACCCAGGTAGCTCTTGAAAATGAATCCCACTCAAAGATTCCCTGAACCACTCCCCTATCCAATCTCCCAAGACATTTACCCCCCACTTACTACTCAGATCTTGTTTTTTTTTTTTAAATATTCTATACAAGTTAGAATACCAAAATATTGTATGAAAAAAGATAACTGGGTTAACCATACCTAACCCCCCCTTGTTTCTTGTCTTTGTATAAAATTTCCCTTTTAATGAAGTTTAATCTGTTCCCCCAAATTAATAGAAAGAATAGTTTTAATACTCTAGCCTCAAATTCCAATGACATAGGAAAAGCTCATGCAATGTACAGAAAACAGGGATCAAAAATTGTTTTGCAACATACACTCTTTTTAATTTAGAGATTTTCCAAGATTTCCATCTGGCAACCTTGTTTTCCTCTCCCTCCAAAATCTCTTTCCAATTTTCCTTCCCCATATCCTCCTCTCCAAAAACAACTCCAAACAATTTCATTTTATCATCTGTTATATGTATCCCACCATCTCCTGTTATGGGGGGCCTTTGATGACTTAAACCACATACCTTTACTTTTATTCATGTTTATTTTTGCCCGTTACCCCAGAAAATTCCCCCAAAATGCTCATTAAACCCCAAACCTCTTTCTCAGATTCAAAAAAAAAAAAAAAGGTTATGTCGTCAACATAGGCTGTTACTTTAATCTCATCACACATCTATTTCCCTTTTATGCCCCGAAAGTCCCTTGATCCTGCTATTGTCCTCACCAGTGGATCAATAGCAAAGGTGTACAGCAGGGGACTTAAGGGACACTCTTGTCGTACCCCTCTTTGAATCTGAATTTTCCTTCCCTCTTCCCCCAAGTTCAGTGCAAATCACCACCTTTTTATACAACAGTTTTACCCACATTTGAAACTCTTCCAGAATCCCATATTTTTCTAAAACCAAGAAAAGAAAATCGTGACTAACACGATCAAATGCCTTACTCTGATCCATTGCAATCATGCACCCCTCACTCAGAGATTTTCTTCCATATTCTGACACACCCCTAATTAATGGCAAATTATCCTGAATATTTCTCCTTGGGATTCCACACATACGTGCCCCATGAATTACCTCCCCTGCCCCCACCCTTAACCTTCTCTGTAGAACCTGGGTAAGAATCTTAAAATCAGCATTCAGAACACTTACAGGTCTCCAATTCCCCAACACCCCCCCCCAGTTTTAAACAGAAAAATAATCCCCAGAGTAAAGTCTGCAGGTGTGTTTTTAGCTCTCAACATTAAGTTCAATACCCTAACCAAGAAAATGGACACTATCCCCAGGAAAGCCTTATAAAACTTGTTCGGGATACCATCCTCCCCAGTACCAACCCCAATTTAAGGCTTTTAATAAAGTACTGTTACGTAAGAACTTACTTAAAAATTTATAGCTAGCAGTCCCGGCGAAGGACCGCCTCACGTCAGGACTTGTCAGGACTAAAGGCGGTCCCTGACGCCCGCTTTTCAGTTCTTTTCGCTACAGGCCAAAAGAGGCCAGACGAGAGAAGGCGGATATTTCCCTCAATGGAAAAGGAGCTGAAAAGCTTAGGGGATGGAGGGTGGGATATTACCATGCAAGAGCCTCTCAAGATCTACTGTTACGAAGTTCTTTGTAACTGTACTATCTTACTCGAGAGGGCGTTTGCAGTAGGTAATTACATATAGGACTGAGTCCCAAGCAGTCTGGAACAAGGAGAAGCACACGGGAGGAGGAAATCTACTCCAAGTAGAAACTCTAGTTGTGCAAGCCTTAAGAAAGGAGGCCTTGTAGAACAGCCAGCCTGAAGCCTGCTCTACGGCGAGAGGCAATATCCAAACTGTAGTGTTTTGAGAAGGTATGGACCAAGGTCCATGTGGCGGCAGCACAGATGTCCACCGCTGACACATTCTTAAAACAAGCCGTTGAGACAGCGACTCTCCTGGTGGAGTGATCTCTTACTTGACCCGGTAGGGTCTTGTTGTACTTGTCATAACAGAAAGTGATGCAATGAGCCAACCATTTAGAAAGGCATTGCTTAGAAACAGCATTGCCTTCTCTTTGGGGTGCAAAAAAGACAAACAGTTGATCTGTCTTTCTGAGATCCTTCGTCCTGTTAGTGTAGTATCTCAGAATCTGGTGAACGTCCATAGTATGGAGTAAATACTCCCCTTGATTGGAGTACTGCGTAAAGAAAGTAGGTAACTCTATGCACTGGTTCAGAGTAGACTCCACTACCATCTTAGGGAGAAACTTAGGGTTAGTGCGCAGAGCCACACGTTCCTTGTGAAAAATCAAGTATGGAATTTTACACATAAGGGCTTGGAGCTTAGAAATTCTCCAAGTGGAGGTAATGGCCACCAGGAAGAGAGTCTTCCATGAAAGGAACTTCAAGTCTGCGGAAGCTGCCGGTTCGAAAGGAGGCAGAGTGAGTTTCTCGAGAACAAAGTTCAAATCCCAAGGGGGGGGCAGGAGTACGTATAGGAGGTCTCAGATGGAGGACCCCTCTAAGGAAAGTCTTAGAGACCTCCAGTTGAGCAAATGTCTTGTCTGCAAAGGGAACACGATAGGACGAGATGGCCGCCGTGTGGACTTTCAGAGAAGAATGACTAAGACCCAGGTCAAAGAGATGGCATAGGTACTCCAGCAGTAGCCCAGCTGAACAGGAAAAGGGTTCCATGTCTTTTCGAAGTGGTCCAAATAGTAAACCTTTTCCACTTCATAGCGTAAGTAGATCTAGTAGAAGGTTTTCTAGCCTCCACCAAAATCTCCGCCACTTGGGGAGAAACCCCAAAGCGAGATTGAGCTAAGTCTGCAGGAGCCATGCATGAAGCTGAAGTGACTTGAGACCTGGATGGACCAGAGTCCCCTGATCCTGGGTCAGCAAACCTCGTGATAGAGGAAGAGAAAGAGGATGATTCTCTGAGTATTGTTGTAGAAGAGAGAACCAAACTTGCCTGGGCCAGAAAGGAGCAATCAGAATCAATCATGCTCCTTCTGAAACTAGTAAGAGGGATTGGGGGAAAGGCATAGATGAATCTGTCCTTCCAGTCTAGAGACAGAGCGTCTCTTCAGAAAATGCCTCGCTCTGGAATGAGCGAGCAGTAGTCGGGAAGCTTTGCGTTTAGAGGAGAAGCAAACAGGTCGACCTGAGGTGTTCCCCAGTGTTGGAAGATACCTTCTAGGACCCCCTGGTCCAGTTCCCACTCGTGAGCCAGAACGGATGAGTGACTTAGCTTGTCTGCCAAGGTGTTGTCGATTCCTGGAACATGAAATGCCGTGAGGTGAAGGTCGTGTTGTGTTGCCCAATCCCAAACCCTCATTGCTTCCCTGCAAAGAGGGTAGGACCGAGTCCCCCCCTTGTTTGTTGAGGTACCAGACCACGCACATATTGTCCATCTGGATGGCTAGGTGGCTGGAAGGATGTGGGGTGAAGGGCTTGGAGAGCGTGCAACACTGTCCGAAGCTCAAGCACATTGATGTGGAGTGTCTGTTCGAGCTTGGACCAAGAGCCCTGGGTCCGATGGGGACCGAGATGGGCTCCCCAACCTTCGCCCGAGGCATCTGTGGTTAGAGTCTGGGAGGGGGGAGGAAAAAAGAAAGGAACTCTCCGAAGCTTCAGGTAACGTCTCCTCCGGGGGACTGCCTCAGAGGCTTCTGAGGCAGCATCGGCCCACCCCTCTGGCTCGCGCTCGGGCCCTTCGGGTGCCTCCGGGCTACTGGAGGCCTCCGCCCCCAGTTCGGCTGTAGCTTCACGGCATACTGGCGTGGGCGACTCTGGTAAGCCAGACGTTGGCTCCTCCAACGTCCGAGCGGAGAAGGCTGGTAAGTCGCATGACCCTTCAGGGTGGCACGCGGCCCCTCTCTTTTTCCTTTGTACTTTGTTCCTTCTTCTCATCCGATTTTACCAAGTCTCTAATTGTAGACTGTGGAACCCCCTCTCCATTTTCCTCTTCTTGTGCAGGTGGGGGGGGCAGAGGGTTCTTGCCTTGCACCCGCTTTTTGGGCTTTATTAATCAGGTCTTCCTGATTCATACACCTCATATTATTTCTAGCAGCCCATGGGCAATTGTGGAACATATGCCCATACTCTTCACAGAGATTACATCGGACATGATTTGCACATTCTGAGTTACTGTGTTCACACTCCCCACACAACCCACATCTAATCACGTCACAGGTGTTAGATAGATGTGTGTGGGACCGCACCTGTAACATGCCCTAGGCTGTCCCGGATAGAAGACTACCCCCCATCCTTTCCCAAAAAGAAGCTGTTCAGAATATGATCAATCCCAGTCTCTGATTGTTCTAATTTTACTTTAAACCTCCACCCTCTGTCCAAAATAATTCTTCAATTATTGCTTCTGGTAAACCAATCACAGTGCATTTCCGGTTCAGCCATTGCATAATGTCTCCCATGTGTACACACTCAGACCGAAACATTACAGTCACGTTTTTAATTGTGGGTTTGGTTAGGGGGATCGCCATGAAAGGAGACCACAGGGGGGTGTTTTTCAGGGAGTCATACTTTAACCAAAAAGTGTACAAGACCTTTCATATTCCTAAAGCTCACATCAAATACATCTTCCCCAGCAATATGTATTAGGACATAAACCTCAGAGGCGATAAACCCCATTGAATTTTTAATCAGATTTCTTCCCACATGGTACCTGTCCAGATAATTTTCAAGCCCCTCTTCATAATGAAGGCATACCACAAACTCCGGGGGAAGGGAATCATTAAAGCCTGTTTGAGACCACCCAGGTCTCCTTCCATCCCTGGGGGAGGGGGACACCCTCCGGTTTCTGCCTAAAGGGGGTACCTTTACTTTTCAGAGTATCTGCATTGGTTTTAGCAGGCGGTGACTTTAAACCTGACACTGCTGTTTCACTGTGTTTTTGATGGCCAAAGACCTCTTCCCTTCTCTTTTGCCCCGCGGACACAAAGTTTTCTTGTAGGTTCACAGGCTCCACAAATGACATTTTCTGCTTTACAGCCTGCTTTTGTTCATCCCCCGGCAAGTGATCCTTCTCATCAGTACCTTCATAACACACCGGGGCCATCCTCATTACGTCATCATTAGTTAATAGGCCACTTTCTCTTTTCATAGGCCCCTGGCTCCCGCTTCCTTTAAACTCATTTTTACTCGTAAGTACCCCCTTACCACTGTGGGAGAACTCTTCCCACTCCATTTCAGGTTTCCAGCTGCCATCCTCCTCCTGAAATCTCCAGCTCCCTGCAAGGATATTCCTGGGTCCATTTCTCCTCGTTCCATGGGTTTGCAACCCAAATGAATGCACCAACACTTCTTTCACAGACAGACCCTGTCTGGTTTAAACTTCCCCTTGCTTCCTTCCGCCTTCTGGCTGGACCCCGCCTTCTTCTCAATGTTTGTACCTGGTTCCGAACCTTCTTTCTTTCCTTCCTGGCTCCTTCCTGCACTGCTCCAAATGACTCTCATCTTCCTCCAAGATCTTCAATACCGGCAGCCGTTTCTACTCCATTGCCTGCTCACGGTGAGCCGATGCCAATTCCTTATCCTTTTTTGTAGTTACTAAAGCCTCCTTGGGTTTGTCAAAGCTTTTATTCATCATATCCTCCAAATCCTCCTCTGACTCTTCCGTTGCAAGTGCGGATGCAAAAAAATCTTGCTCGTCTGACTCAGGGACAAGTGCATCCTTCACAACTTCTCCACTTATTTCACGCTCCTCCGTAACACCCTCCAGCTCCTCTGCTGCAAGTTCAAAACTGGACATCCAACACAACACCGCAGCGCCCTCTACAGGAGTAGGGGAATTTCCTTGGTGTCCAGGCCAAATATCCCCCATTCACTAAAAATACCACCAACAACTTAATCTGGTTCAATTTCAGTTGGTTACCATCTGTATCCCCCCCTTTAGGGTTGCCCCTAAAAAAGGGACTTCTAGTCTCAGTGGGCCTACCTGGTTGACAAAATTTAATAAATAAGCTGCTGATCTGTAGAAACTTCAACCACTGGAAAGTTCCCCTTCAGGCCCCATAGGTAGAGACAGAAGTCAAGAAATTAGCCACTGAGGAGGCCTGCTCCCCGAAGCATTTTACACCATTCCTATTTTTTACCAAAACCTTGCTCAGGATACTCAGTTGTGGGAGGCAACAGCAGGGACTACCATAGCCAACATAGCTTGGAAGAAATGAAAATTCCATACCTCATTGTAATTCTTGATCTTCTAGGAATATCTTCACCACACTAATGCATCTGAGACAGAGACACTAGGACTCTGTGGGAGCCAGAATTTTCAGAAGGGCTGGTGCTGAGGTAAAGCTGTGTGCAAGTGCAGCAGTGTGGGACTGACTTGCGCTGCATGGCTTAGCTCAGCATCAGCCTTCAACCACCTCAGTATCTTTCTTATGGAGATTTTTTTATGGAGGATGTGCAGCACAACCGAACTAGTACTTATGCACTAAACCTAAGGGCATAAGATTGTCCTGGTGACCCATGTAAGCGGGGGTCAAGCAAACCAGTAACACAGTTTTTTCACAGCCCAAACCAAGCATAAGGGGTAAAGACCAATTAAACAGACTGGAGTGAGCCTGGGGAATGGCAGTGTGCATGTGAATCAGTGGCGAAGATATTCCTAGAAGATCAAGAATTACAGTGAGTACATCATTTTCATATCTTCCACAAATCAGTCTTCACTATTGATTCACACTAATGGGTCAGAGTACCAAGTTAATCCCCCAGACTAGGGCGGTAGGAGACAAGAGCTCATGTAGCACAGAAGTCTATTCACGATAGCCATGCCAAAGGTGGCATGCTGCCTGGCATGGATATCCAAGGTATGGTGCTCAACAAAGGTGTGCACTGTGCTCCAAGTTGCTGCTCTGCAAATATGACTGATAGGTACAGAGCAAATCTCTGCCAGGTACGTGGCAACTGCCCTAGTGGAGTGGTCACATATCTGACCTTCCAGCTTGACCTGTGCCATGGCACAGCAGTGGCACAGGCAGCTCACAATCCAGGCAGAAATGCACTTGATTGTAACAGGCTGCCCCTTCTGACTGGAACTGAAGGAGACAGCTGTATGGATTGCTTGAAATTCTTAGTCCTGCCCAGGTAAAACAGAGGGACCCTCTTAATATCCAGAAAATGGAGAGTGTGTTCACCTTCATTCTGAAAGTTAGCAAAGTAAGTAGGAGCACAAGTGGCTGATTCAGATGGAACTCCAATACTACTATGGGAAGGAACTTAGGGTGTGTAGAGAGAACTACCTTGTCCTTGTGGAAAAATGGAAATTTCGTACTTACCGTAATTGTTGATCTTCTTGGACGCAGTCTCCATTACTCATTCACACTAGTGGGATAGCGCTGGAAGCACTAGGACCAAATGGGAGCCAAACATTTTCTGAAGGGTCAGCGCTGAGACAGGACCATGCATGCGCGGCACCATGAGACTAGCTCTCACCTGTGTAGGCTATCTCGGCGTCAACCCTCCAACCGCCTCAGTACCTTTTTGATTGAGGAGGTGCAGTGTAACTAATGAAAATAACTTATCCTGACTTTCTGGGCCTGAGAGGGCCCGGATGGCCCTTGCAAGAAGGGTCAAAGAACAATGTCTTCACAGCCTGAACCATAGGACCGTGAAGATCAGGAAAGAAAACAAATGAGACCAGGGGATGGAGGACAGGCATATGAATGAGTGATGGAGACTGTGTCCAAGTAGATCAACAATTATCGTAAGTATGTAATTTCCATATCTTCCTGGACTCAAGTCTCCTCCACTCATTCACACTAGTAGGAGAGTACCATGCTAAAACCAACAACCCTGAGTAGGGTGGTAGGAGATAGGGCTCACTCAGAAAGGACAGCCAAGGACTGTCCAGCTAATAAAAAGAGCTGTCTTGGAAAGATCATCTAGAACATAGTGCTTACAAGATAAGTGCTTGAGTTCTAACTCACCACTGTGCAGAAAACTGCAGTGGACACAAAATGAAACTCTGCCAGGAGGCCACAACCACACTAGAAGAGCAGCGAGAACCCAGTCCCACAATTTGGTCTAGGACAAAAATTAATGGCATCAAAGACGTGTACTAATCTAATGAAAAAGGACCTCAGGAACTGAAAGAGCTGGAGGTAAAGTGTACTGGTTCTTTATTTTTTTTTTTTTCTTTTCTTTATTTGATTTTCATACAATACATTCAGTTCAAATCAATTGTGTCCATACATAGGTAGAAAGTAGGAATCATACCTGACTTGAGTATACAGAGTAGTCGTGTTTAAGATTGAAGCGGTTGAAAACCTGGTACAGTATTAAAATTAATTCCAGAGTTCACCAAATTATATTCAGTACATTCAATATAGGCGTGGAGGTCAAAGGCCTTTCGGTCCATGATGAATTAGTTCATATTAGGATATTGGCAATGGCCGAGAAAAAAAAGGGGTAAGGAAAACCATCAATGGTTGCAATCCTCCCTAATATGAATTAGATTATTACCATACAAACATCCCACTGGTGTTCACTCTCAGTTGTGATATGGGGGAATGAGAGGAGGGGGCTGGGGGAGGAGGGGAGTCCCAGACATCCTATTAGTCTAATCTTTGTTGTGAGACTATGGAAGCGAAAGGGAAGGGGAGGGGAGCAGGGAAGGGAAGGACAAACGGAAGGGGAGGGAGGGTTATCACCTCATGGGACAAATGTTGGATCTATGAGCATGTAATATAACAGCCATCTATTCCATCTTGAGTTAAATTTGCCTTCTCTGTCATTTAGTCTGTAGGTTATTTTTTCCATGTGGTAGATTTGCTTGGAAACATCCCACCAGTCTCGAAGGGTTGGGGGGTCTGGGGAAAGTGTACTGGTTCAGGGTAGACTGGAAAGCGCAGCTGGAAACCCCCACTACCAAGTATGGCTGACCTGTGAACAACAGGTCCAGGAGCACTTGAACCCCTTACTTGGTGAGCAAAAGGGGGTCCAGGTGGGGTTAGTCCATCAAGGAGAATGGTTTACACTTAGTCACTGAAACCTTCCTGATGGAAGGCCAAGCATGATTTAGAAGCCTCTTGTGGTGGTCTAGTAGAACCAGATCCTACCCTCTTCATATTCCAAAAGGAATCATTCTACCCCTGTGAGTCTACAACTGTAGTAGAAGTCTCTGAACTAAGGAAAGAGAGGGAAAGTGTACAGGAGGACGTGTCCACTGCAGAAAAACATTCCGACAGAAAAAAAAACAGGGTCTGGATTTGTAAAGCAAATAGAGGCAGATGTGCATCGAGGGGGGAGCCAGCAGGACCAAGTTCGGGCTAACCCATTCATTGAAAGTGACTGAATAACGGCAGAAGTGACTCAATGTGGTGAGGCACCACTCGCACCGGCCTTCCTGAAGGGGAGCAGGAAAGGACTCTAGTTTGCTTGCTGATGAAAAACAAACATCACAGTTTCGTCACCCACTCGAAGTGGGTAACTTCGAGAGTGACTGGCACGGAACCAGTGTGCAGGAACCGAAGGTGTGAATATCGAGAAGCCATCTCTGAAAAAAGACATACTTGACCTACGGTCAAGAAAGCAGCATGCCATCTGTTAACTTGAAGCATGCAAGGAATTAGGAACCTGAGTTCTGACTCACTGGAGAGTCACTTCTGTTGCTCTGAGGCTCTGATCAAGAGAAGAAAGCCTGATAAAAAAAAAAGGGAAACCAACAGACTGGGCAGCTGCCTAGACCTAGGGAATATCTCTGAACAAGAGAAATCTCTCTTGGAGAAATGAGATGACCCATACCTCCGCTGGATCAGACTCCCCCTAAGGGTAGAAGACGTCAGGTACTCTTCACCGTAGTTTAGAGACGACCGCCTCAGGGGCTAAGGCGGAACCTGGCTGGATCCAAAAGGATGGTATCGGGTAATTTCAGGCTAGGCCCTGTGCTGAGATAATTTTTCTTTCTTTTTTTTTCTTTTTACCATTAGTCTGAGTCTGACAAGGCTTTCAGGCTGCTATCTTGCAAGGATTGCCTGATACAAAAATGACGAAGATGTCGTCCATCTGAGGGGTAGGAGGAGTCTGAGTGTCCATAACTGAAATTGTGACCGGACCAATATACACAGCTGAAGAGATGTTAACCACCTGTTGCCGCTGAAGCCACCGAAGGGGCAGTATCACAAGGGGGCTATATACCCCTATCAAAGGAGTGGAACAGCCTGTACAACTCCTGACCATTGAATTAGAATGTTCCACAGAGTGTAATTGTCCTGACAACTGAAGAGAGTCTAGACACAGAAGCGTTTGGTCCACAGATGCAGTCTGAAATACTATAGTGGACTCCAGCACTGAGGAACAACTGAAAAGATCTTCCATCACGGACTCTGGTGATAGAGAAGCTTGCCCTCCAGTCTATAAAATGAGTCATCCGCTGTATCACCGACAAGTAGGACAGGGAGAGACTCATCCAGATGCACTTCTACCCCAGAAGCACCCCTAAAGGGAGGTTTAGGTCAGAGCCACTAGAGACTCCGACAACAAGAAGGGTGTCGAGGAGCTCAACACCACGTAAGGAGCCAAGAAAGTGCTGAGAGGAATGAGGGATTCCGCTGGCAGAACAGCACAGAAGAGGTCCATCAGCGGAAAACCACTGGATGTCACAAGATCCCATGCACACCGCCATTCACTTAAGATCTGTGGAAAAATAATCCGCAGAACAGGACTTCATTCTGCAGAAAACATCTCGCCACAAGTTCTATGGAAGAAGAGGTCTATAGAAGGAAAAATCCACCACTAGTTTTGCTGGACAGCACCAACTGGCACCCCCATGGCACCAGCATCACTCGTGGCACAGGATGGCACCAAGCAGTGCCTATGCCATCCTGGGCAACACCCGAGGGCACCTGCAGCGGTACCCACAGGCACCGCCCGACACCCATGGCACCCAAGGTCACCCATGGCGGTACCCACTGGCACCCCCGGCAGTCATGGCACCCATGGGTTCCCCTGTGCCACCCGTTGCACCACCCGTGGGTGCCCAGCACCACCAGCGACGCCGCATGGCACTGCCAGTGGTGCTGGGAACCAATAGCACCAACAACAGCATTCACGGCACTGCATGGCAGCAATGGCACCGACACCAGTGGTGCCACCTACGGCACCGAAGCCAATTCCAGCGGTGCCACCATAGCAGCGCTCCATGGCGCCGGACCTGCGGCATCACCCATGGAGTCGGCTGTGGCACCAGGACCAACAGCACTGTGAAGAATGCCAGCGGAGAAAATCCTGAGGAGAAAGGGAGAAGGAAAAAGTGGTTCCTGTGCTGGCCCCTGCATGGAAAGAGGGAGGGGGTAGGCATGAGGGGTCAATGCGATGGTGAAGGCACCATGCACATCCTGATTCAATCGACCCGGCCCCGGTCCAGTGGCTCAGAGGCCTGGATACCCCGAAATCGGGAACACTGGCCAGGAAAACTGGACAGAAGTCGAACCCCCTGCTCCACAGGAGCGGCCCAGAGGTGAAACTGCTCACCGAAACTCCATTGAGGACAGAGATGGAGACCGGAGTCGAAGAATGTGGCCATTAAGAGCAGGACCAAGGGGAACCCACCAAAGTCGTTTCAGGCCTATCGCCCCTTCCTCCCGACAATCCCCATGCAGACGTACCAGAGGGCAACCTCGAGCGACACAGATTCTTCTTACCACAACGAGGAAGAAGAGCTTGAGGTTAAGCGGAGCCAATACCCCGGAACTGCCAGATTCGTGCTTTGGTGGACTGTCCTCCCTCCCGAGCACAGGATTGGCCACAGTCGGACTCCCCCTTTAGCAAAGGGCGACGGACTGGACACAGCCCCTCGGCCATAACAATTTTCAAACGAAGTCTTCCTACCATCACCACTACCGTCTAAGGATGACTCCATTGATGGCAGGTGAGAATTTCTTTTTCTTCTTCATAATCTTCTTTTTCCTCTTCGTAAAATAAGAAAATACTACTAAAAATGTTAAATTAAATGAATACTAAACGGCTAAAAGCTGCTGTTGTATAGACGAAAACTTTGACTCCAGCAGATAAGCGTCGTCGACATCCAAGCGCACTCGGCGGGAGAGAAGGAACTGAGGAGGTTGGAGGGTCAACACCGAGATAGCCTACACAGGCGTGAGCTAGTCTCACGGTGCCACGCATGCGTGGTCCTGTCTCGGCGACGACCCTTCAGAAAATTTTTGGCTCCTGTTTGGTCCTAGTGCCTCCGGTGCTATCCCACTAGAGTGAATGAGTGGTGGAGACTTGAATCCAGGAAGATCAGGATATGGGAGATCTGAGAATAAGGCATGGATTTCAGACACACTACGAGCAGAGGTGATGGCCACTAGAAAAGCTGCTTTCCAAGTTAAAAACTTAGCTCGCATGTTGAAAGGTTTCAAAAGGTTTGTGGGAGAGCATATCCAGCAAAAGGCTGATATCCCAGGCAGCCACCGGCTTCCTTATAGGAGGCCTTGTGTGTAAAATGCCTTTAAGGAACCTCTTGAAGAGTGGCAGCTGTGGCAGATAGAGAATACTGATGGGCTTGTGGTATACAGAAATAGTACACAAGTGGACCTCAACTATGGAATATTGTAAGCCAGCATCAGAAAGGTCCAGCAAGTACTCCAGAACCTTGTCAGGTGGTCAGCCAAAAGAGTCCATGTGAGTTTTGGAGCACCAGATGGAAAATCTTTTCCATTTGGCTGTGTATGTCAACTTAGTGGAAGGCTTACGGGCAGCCAAAAGTATTTCAGAGACATTCTGAGATACTCTGTGCCTGATCACTTCGATTTCTTCAACAGCTAGGCCTGGAGGTGAAAGGAGCACAGGTTGGGATGTACCAGCTGACCCTGAGTCAGTAAGTCTGTCCTGAGTGGAAGGTTCCTTGGTTTGCTGATTGATAGTCTGTTCAACAGAGGAAACCATACCTCCAGAGGCCAGCAGGGAGCGATGAGTATCATCTTGCTCAGGTGCACCTCCAGTTTGAGCAATACCTTCTGCACTAGGGGAATTGGAAGGAATGCATAAGAAAAAGATTTTGCCATTACAGTCTGAATGCATCCTGACAGAAAATGCCATATCCTGGACTTCTGGAGTAGAACTGAGGCAGTTTGGCGTTGAGTGGGGGCACAAAAAAGGCCCCATCTGGGATTCCCCACTCATCGAACAGTAATCTCATGACATCCGCAGCTAGTGACCACTCATGAAGATCAGCCTCTGTTTGGCTGAGCTCATCTACCAGGGTGTTCTGAACCACTGGCAGATAAATGGCTTGGAGCACAATCCCCTGCTCCAGACACCAGTCCCACATTCTCATTTCCCTGCAGAGAGGGTAAGAGTGTGCTTCTCCTTGTTTATTGATGTAATACATTACATACTGTACTTGTTTGTCTGAAGGAGAACTTCGTACCTAATGAGAGTCACTAGGGCTTGCAGGCCATAGAGAACAGCTTGCATCTCCAACACATTGGTGTGGAGATGGGTCTGTAATGGGTCAACACACCTTGTGTTGTGAGGCCCTGACAGAGGGTCCCCCACCCCAGCAGGGAGGCATCTGTGATGAGTGTTGCCTGAGACTCTGATTGGGAGAAGGGAAAGCCCTGGGGATTTTCCTCCACTGACCACCATGTGAGTGACCAGACCAGGGTCTTGGTCACCTGAATGGGGCGGATCTGAAGATGTGGTGCTTGTGACACCTGTACTCTGAGCATCCATTGAGTCATCTTCATGTGTAGCCATGCCAAGGGCACTGTAAACACTGAGGAGGCTATCAGGCTGAGCATGCATTGCATGGAGTGGGCTTGAACACATCTGTGCTCCATTATGTAGCATGTCATGTGCAGGATCGCCAGAATTCTGCTTTCTGGAAGAAAGGCCCAGGCCCTGTTGGTATCCAAAAGAGCTCTTGTGAACAGCCGCTGTGGTGAGGGTTGGAGCTGCAACTTCTCTAGATTCAGCAGAACCTCCATGGAGGTGAGGAATTGAGTGGCCGTGGCCACTGCCTGTTCAGTTTCATGCCTGAATGGAGTGGCTATCAGCTAATCATCCAGGTCAGGATAAACCTGGAGTTCTAATTTTCTCAGTGTGCTGCAAGTACTTGAGGCACTGAGAAGAACCCAAAGTGCAGGACTCTGAACAGGAATGCTGTCCCAGCACAATGAACTGAAGGTATTTCTGGTGGGTGGGGTGCACCAGTATGTGTTGGCATGCATTTCTGAGGTTGTGAATGGGGTGCATGCCCCCTGATTTCCTTGGTACTAGGAAGAAGTGAGAGTAGAAGCCTGTGTTTCATTCCGACTCTAGAACTATTTATACTGCCCTGTTGTTCAGAAAGCCTGCAATTTCCTGCATCAGAAGCTCTGATATATGAGCTGATAAGGGAGGCTGTCTTCTGGGTGGATAGTCTGGAGGGATTTTTGTGAAGACCAGGGCATATCCCTCTTGGAGGATCCTAGGGCCCCACTTTGTCATTTGACTTGGTAAATCATCAGCTGCTCATAATGAAACCAAAATCCCTAGGCCTAGATTCTCTGACCTTACAATGGTTTTCTTACTACCTGCAGGGTCGGTCACAAATCGTCAGATGGCATGGCGCCCTATCTGACAAATGTCTGATCCTAGATAGTGTCCCACAAGGGTCTTTTCTTGGGTCATTATTATTTTCCCTATTTGTAAATGATATGCCAAAATATTGTGGAGGGCAACCTTGACACTGTATGCGGACGATGCAGTATTATACAGGACCTCCCATGACGCTGATCAATTGAATGACACACGTGGGGAAGACCTACTACTTCTTGAAGGCTGTCTGGAAACCAACAAACTAGTTCTAAATGGCAAAAAGACTAAGGCAATAATATCTGGCTCTAAAAGTCTAGGCTCTGATGGGTCACAATATTCTACCCTTTCAAATGGTGCAAGGTTAGAGGTTGTGGACTCTTACTAAGTACTTAGGAGCTACCCTTGATTATGATTGCATCTTCATGGCTCATACTGACCAGGACTCTGAACCAGAAATTAGATTTACAATATCGGTTAAGCCCTTTCCTTACAAATGACTCCTGATTAAAGATAGCAATGGTACCCTATTACCCACCTTGTTATATGGTTCCCGTTCTATATTCAGTAAAAGGTGCAGAAATGTAGAAGCTTAGAATCATGTACCACAGGATAAGCCAATTCACAGCATGTGCCCCACCCCTTGAGCATTGTCATGTACTGCAGTCCTTAAACTGGCCCTCTTTAGAAGGCAAATTAACATATCCCTCCCTGTATGATTTTGTATTTTCTTGAAACTTGGCTTCCCAGCCAAATGCCCTTTGGGGTAACCCTTGCCTCAGTGTTTGTGCACAGAGGTTCTTTGTCTTTCAAATATTTTTTTATTTTAATGGGTTCACCACAATATATCCAAGGCACATTGCCTTAAGGGTAGCTGGTCCATTCCACTGGGGTGCCAAACAGACGAGGCATACTGATGAGTCCTGGTAGGATGACACGTGTCTATGTCTTCTGTTAGCACCCTTTGCAAACTGTGTGAGAGGCCTTTCGGCACCATGCAATTCTGCTGAAAGTTGGACCAGCATAACATTCTGTGGTGATTTGCATATGCAGCCCATGATGCTTTGCATTGTGGGGGCATGTGTGATTTTGTATTTTCTTGAAACTTGGCTTCCCAGCCAAATGCCCTTTGGGTTACCCCTTGCCTCAGTGTTTGCGCACAGAGGTTCTTTGTCTTTTAAATAATTTTTATTTTAATGGGTTCACCACAATATATCCAAGGCACACTGCCTTAAGGGTAGCTGGTCCATTCCACTGGGGTGCCAAACAGACGAGGCATACTGATGAGTCCTGGTAGGACGAAACACATGTCTATGTCTTCTGTTAGCACCCTTTGCAAACTGTGTGAGAGACCTTTCGGCACCATGCAATTCTGCTGAAAGTTGGACCAGCATAACATTCTGTGATGATTTGCATATGCAGCCCATGATGCTTTGCATTGTGGGGCATGTGTGATTTTTGTATTTTCTTGAAACTTGGCTTCCCAGCCAAATGCCCTTTGGGGTAACCCTTGCCTCAGTGTTTGCGTACAGAGGTTCTTTGTCTTTTAAATAATATCCCTCCCTGTGCCTAGCCTATAAACTCAAGCTGGACAACACCCAACCCCAAGCCTGGTTGCTATGATAACCACCCATCAAAATAGTAGGATACTTAGATTCTCCGACCGTCAGCGTTTTCAAGTCCCTAATGTATGGTCCTCCCAAGGGCTCAGGTCCTTTGATGCCTATTTCCCACCCCTTTGGAATGCACTCACAAGTAAACTCCAGGAAAGCAACTCTTTTGGGGGATTTAAGAGGGGACTCAAAACACACTTGTTGGAGCTAAACCAATGCACTTATCACTGAAATTGATGTGAACATAAACTCTGCAATATATGATAACCAACTGTTTTATGTTGTCACAACTTGTCGCTGATGACTTCATGTTCCTATGGTGTACCCTACTGCTGTAACCCACAAATGTCTTGCTTGGACTAACTTGATGTCAAGTACTGTAGGTATGAACAGGTGCACTCACCATTCACTCAGGTAGCAATGTCCAAACTGTTGTTAGTGATTAAAACAGTTTATTAACCAGTCCACAAATAGTGGATGAGACAAACAAAGTGCAGCAGTGGCACTGTTTTAATCACTAACAACTGTTTGGACGTTGCTACCCGAGTGAATGGTGAGTGCACCTGTTCATACCTGCAGCTACTTTGAATAATTTACGTGGTGCACCTCCACCCTTGTGCTCTATCCCCCACTTTGAATGATGACAAGTACTGTTGTATGTATTAATGTAAAAATGTGCCTTGTCTGATATGGTAAGCTGTTTTGTTAATTGTAATTAATCCTAGGTCACTCCTGAAAAAGGGACTGTAATGGTTTCAGTAGACCTACCTGGTTACCAAAATTAAATAAATAAATAAATAATGGACTCCCATTGAAGGTAAACTGGGTCAGGTACCCCTCCAGTGGTGAGGAGAGTTCTGCCTTGGGCAGTTGAGGCAGGACCGGGGCCGGAGATTCAGATGATGGCACAGAGTGCTTTCGGCATCTGTTCCTTCGGCTGCACCTTCTTTTGAGGCTGGGGAGGCTGAGATTTGTTTTGGGCTCCCCTGTCTTTCCCATGAAAGGATTGCTAGTTTTGAAAGAAACCACCTCCTCTCCCTCTCTGAGGGTTAGCAGTAACTAGCCTGGAAGTCTTAAAGATCAAATGCCATATATTTAAAGAGCCCCTGATGATGTCTGGCTTCTTTTACAGATTCTGGTAGCTTAGATGCTATTTTATTTAGTTGTGTGTCATTTTCGTTCAAAACGAAGTGTATAGAAAGTTTTGCCAGTTTGGTCGTAATTCCCTCTCCGCCTTTACTTTGTCCCGCTGTTTGTTAACCGTTGCCAGCCCGAATAAACAGTGACGTCATATGTAGCTGGCAACCTTTGTGCCAACTACTGGACAGTACTTAGAGCACTGTCGCGGTCCTCTGTGTTCATTGACATTGTTTTAAAAAAAAAAAGTCTCTGCTGTGGTATTTTACATGTTATAGGACTAGGTAGCGTACATATAAATCCTGTCTGTTTTGTGAAACTACGGCAGAAGTGTCCCTTTTATTTTTTCTTCATTATCTTATGTGACAAGTGGGAATGGAGCTGGTAATGAGCTCTGGTATATTTTGTGTCTTGGGCTGTTTCTAAAGTTGGTCATATCTGTATGACTTGTCCGGACATCAACTCCGGCAATGCAAGGAGCAGTATTTCATGTGGTTCATGTCTTTTTTTTTTTTACAATTTGTGTGCTGCTTGTTATTGGTAATATGTTTAATTTAGTTATACTTTGCTCCTATTATATAAAGTCTGTATATTTATGATTTTTCTTTCGGGAGGGCGGGTGATACAGTGCCTATTGATGTCAGAGTTAGGTGTTTATCATGGACAGATTTGCCTTTCCAGTAAACCTTCAGAGATGTTATGTTATTAGAAGTGTCATTTATTTGCTAAACTGTACTTCAAGAAATTACAATTTACATATTCTTGCCTGATGGTGTGAGTGATGAATTAGAAACTGACATGTCAGCGGCTGTGCTGCTGCTGCTCCACTCTTCTGACTATGCAAGGTGTGAATGAATCTGTATCTCATCTAATCTAATCATAATACCATTGGCCAATTAGCTGATGCTATATTTGCAGTTGATAACATCCATTCAAATACCTGTTACTGTTAGAAGTTTGGTGCAGCCACAGTAGCATGAACCAGTCATATCCTAATTCATTGGTCATACGACCATGGGCAGACTTTGTCTACTTCGACTTCTCGAGTGGCAGTATTTGTGGTTATGGTGTCCTTTGTTCCTGAGAAGCTTCATATGAGATGAATCATAATCTGCTTACAACATCACAGCATGTCAGGTGTGTTGTGCACTTTGTGTAAAGCAGAAAGGCACCAGAGTCAAATATGTCACCTGCAACTCCATCAGGCAACTGGGAGGCAAGAAGATTGGCAGCTCAGTCTGTCTGTATGTCCCAAGCTCTGTGTCCTGGTGCTGGTGTCAGAACTCAGCTGGTCACTGGCAAACTCCATGTCCTTTCGCAAACAGTGGTGACAATCACATGAAAATACTCCCTACATAGGAAGTCACCTCACTGACACACCGCACTACTATTTTCAGTGTGAAAACGTACAAGCTTAAAAATACTCAAAAAGGAAGATACTGACTGACCTGAAAACTATTTAGACCCACTGAAAAACCCATAAATGTGTACACTTCACTGAACTAAAATACTACTAAAAAAACACTTATATTCCATGACAGGGGCTCTTTAAGAAAAACTTGAATTCATTTGAATTCAAGTCCCTGTGTCATGATTAGTGTTTCCAGAAAATATCATGTTGTTTGGTTTTGTGGTTTTCTTTAAATCAACATCTGTTAACGTGCTCTGCAGTAACTGAAAACAGTGAAGATTTTTCTATCAGTGAGTGATAGCATCATTTTGGTGTAGCCTGATGCTTCAGCAATTAAGTCCCTGATTGACTGAAGAAGCTGTTGCAGTTCCCAGTCAGAGCAGTCTGTACAGCTAATTGTTTTCACTCAGAGTTTGTTACTAACCCATCTGGTTTGTGTTTAGATAGATTTGCTTAACATCTATCATTCTGTTCTCATAAAAAGTTGATCATTTGAGTTTCAGTGCTGAACTGAAGTGGTATGAATGAATGTCTGTGAGAAATTACTTTGTCTGTATAACAGCTGTCAGTTATTTCTCACCAAAAACTCTGCATTTTCTGACTATGTAACACAGGGCTGTTTAATGGATCTAAAATAAATCTAAATTTTGTTAATTCACAGAAGCAGTGTGTTTTTGATGTAACCTTCATAAATAGGTTATGAGAACAATTTTGTTTTTATGTGATATGGACTCCATAGTGGAATATTCTGCTGTGTACTATAACCATCTATCTAAGCAAGTAGCCTGCTAAGCCTCAGATCATGGAGCAAACTGGGGTTCCTCAGCAATACCCCAACTGCCCTTATGTGGTCACCTTCTACCTGGCTGCTTGATGCCATACTGTCAATCGATTAGGCAGCACTCATACTGTCACTTGGCTGTGCGATCCTGTCACTATGTATTTGTTTAATGTCTACTGTATACTGGTTACGGAGTTATTTGTTACTGGTGTGATTGTTGGAAGGTTATGTATTGTTTAACCCTATTTTTTTTCTGGGCCCCCCAACATATTTCCCTTCCCCAGGTCACAAGCAGAAGTGAGCTCTTCCTGAACTCTGTTAGCTCATCTGGTAAAAAGGTTTCAAATAAATGTTCACACTACATATATGTTAAGCAATACACAATAGGCCTGTTCTGTTGAGAATGCCTTACTATTGAAGCCTAAACAACTCTAATAATTTTCTTACATACCTTTGAACAACCTTTTGGTTACTAGGTCATTAACTAGATGACCTAACCAGATGTTGGACTTAATGTCACTGTTGACCTGGAGTAACTAGAGACTTGTACATGATTTGTGGATTTATTTATATTAAGCATTGACCATTTAGTTTACCTAGACAGTCTAGACACAAGATCAGTGTACTTTGGCACAGACATAAATTTTATTATTTTTTTAAGATAACTTTTTACAGAAATAAAAAAAAAAAATTCTAGTCTATTTTGTTTCTCATCATCATTCACTTTCACAGCAGCAAACATGTTTAACATCGCTTTCTTGACAGCTTACATTCGATAAGAGTTAATGCTTTCCACCTGTGCATTGATATACATGTAAGTTGGTAAATAATGGTTCATAAGTTTATTTTCATGCAGGTTTTTTTTTCTTAGCATTTATTCTGGTAGTGGGCAAATGAGCTTTAGTCATGATTTGAGATAAATAAAACAAGATTATGTATCGACCAAGTACATCTGCAGCATCTTTTATTTTGCAGCTGGATTTATCAACAAGACTTTCTGACAGCACAGTCAGCCATTTCCTACAAGTGTCAGAATCATGCACACAGTTTGCAGGTAACCAACCACCAGCCCCACTGTGTCCCTCTGCACTTATGTACAGAAAGGTTATGGAACATTATGGGCTAGATAGGTTTCCAAACAGAAGCTGTTCTAACAAGACAGCTTTTATGCTAAATTTGGGGTAGTGGTTTACAGTACATGCAACAACTACATGTGCAAGCTCACTGTGCTACGGCAATACTCTAAGTTCATTGTCAAGTTCTGTAAACCTGAACACCACATCTATGATCCTTGAGTAAGTATAATACAACCCAACAAATTACCATACCATGTAGCAGAGGGAGTCTTCCCTATTGGTCAACAGGCTCAGACCAGCAAAATCAGTGCATATGTGTACTGGCAATAGTGGGTCCGTTCGACAGCCAATTTTCAAAACCCATCTGTGAAACTACCTCCTCTAAAAATAATATAAATTTACAAACAAAAGTTTTGGTTAACAAGATCTCTGGGCAGTGAACACACGGATGGAGCAGACTCAAAGATCAGAAGAAAGCAGTGGATGCTGTGTCATGCTTTATTTCATTTTAATTGGTCAATATTTAAAGTGAGACCAAATGCTGTTGCCCCACTGATGACTGCTGCACTTGCCTGTTGCTACAATTTGAATCTTTTTATTGGGACTTCAGCACAATAAAGCTTTTTTTTGGTGCTGTGGGCCACATTTCAATTCTAGACTAAAAAAAAGTATATGAATTGGCCACATCACATAACAAGGGTAGAGGTGATCCACACTAGCCTGAGGTAGTCTGGAATATGCCCTGGACCAGCCAGACAGTGTTATGATTAACACTTGGATGAAACTGGTTAGTTCACTGTGGGACACTATACCATTATGGGATAAAATAAGAGTCCTAATATCAAAATTAAGTTTCATAGGAAGAAACATTTTCACATTATTATTTAAAGGAAGCAACGTTTTAAAGCATCGTCTAAGGAGGTAGCAAAAGTAGGTTCTGCCTTTTTGAAGTGAGGACTATGGTGGACTAAAAGCTGTTCAGCTCAAATCTCTAATGCATCTGCTGCTGACTTGTAACCTTTTGCGCCCATTAAAAATTGCAACAGTGCACTTTAGTTTTAAGGATATATATATTTAATTTCTCAGCAATCATAAATGCTTCCTTAAGATTGTTACAGTACTCAGGAAACTGCTTACTGCATGCATGTTTCAAACTCTCACTTAACGTGGCTGCATGTTCTAGCAGAAGGGATATATTTAGCATCCAGACAACATGTAAACGTATTTTGGGGAGAGAGACATTGTTTTCCTATCAGATTCTTATTGCCATTAAAAAATAATTCTTTAAATAATCACTTCAGGAAGAATGTTTACTTGATAAAGAGTGATCAGGCTATTGTACTATGACTTCTAAATGTGATTTGATATATACGTGACTTATCAGTATGAAGGCACAAGATAATGCTGGTGGCGCTTTCTTGTCAGTTACGATTCCATACAATAAAAAAGCAGTCTGCAATGGCTCTTTCATAATTTAAATAGACAAGTGTTCTCAATTTTTATTACTTCATGACATTGACTTTAAATTTACATTAAGTAGGTACCGGTGTAATTTTTCAGTGTATAATACAACTATTTACTGATGTCCCATAGTAAAATAAGAAAAAAAACATTTACCATTCCACTATTGTATATAAAAAACATACCAGAAAACCAGCCAATTACAGAACAAGAACTAGACACAGACTTAAAAGTTGTATTACAACAACCATACATAAAACCAAAACTTCAACAGATATATACACACAGAAATATTTAAATGAAGTGCAAATATCTTTGGAGGTTGGAATAAAATCATTACAAGGAAACGTATAATCAAAAAAAAAAAAAAGGCAGACAAATGACTTCAAGTACAAGGAACCGGACTGCATGAGGTCCATCTTAGTGTTTAATGGGCGGGTCTTCATTTTACTTCTTTCTTTGAAACACATTGGCCAGCATGGCACCCGATGTAGTCAGCTGACCCATTTTGTTCAAGAACTTGGTCTTTGTGTCTTCACTTACAAGACTTGCAGCAATGGACATTGAACTAAAAATGATTTAATAGAGCAAAAACTTGGTTATCAGGCATTCCCAATAATCACAGTAAATAAATGCATAAAGCAATATTGCAACATTTGTACTCCCTATTAAGGCTGCTAAAACATTTCTGATATTTTCATAAACAGCGTTCCTCTCTCCAAACCTTGTGCTGCATCATCATCATCATCATCATCATCATCACCACCACCCCAACCCAACCACTATCACAATCACCTAGAAACTCAGTACATTATGACTGCAGTTAAAAAGAAAACAAAAAGGCATATGGACCTGTAGTTTTGTTACTTTAAGGACATAATTTAGCAGACAATTCATTGGGCTTGATGTTGGTAAGCTGTTTCATAATGAAGATAAAGAAGGGATACTCAAAGCTATGGGACCGGATGGGATAAACCCAAGAGTTAAAAAAAAAAACACACAGGTGCTAGCTGCCCAATGAGAGGCGCATTCAACAGCTGACTGCGAACAGGTGTGGTTCCGGAGGACTGGAGAAGAGTGGCAGCAGGGAGGAGGCAACTATAAGCTGGTCAGTCTTACTTCAGTGGTGGGGAAATTAATGGAAACCCAGCTTAAAGAAAGACTGGTTAGAGTGTCTTGAATCCAATGGACTGCAAGACCACAGACTGCATGGATTCATGGGTGGTGGGGGGGAAGGTGGAGACAGTGTCATGCCAAACAAATATGATAGATTTCTTTGACTAGGGGACCAGCGAAACAGATCAGGGGAAGTCAGTGGACATAGCATATCTGGACTTTAGCAAGGCCTTCAACACTGTGCAATACTGGAGGCTGATAAAAAAAACTAAGCAGTATATGGCTTAGAAACTGGTTAATGGATAGGAGACAGAGGGTGGTGGTAAATTGTATTAACTCTGCTGGGAGACCAGTACTCTTCCATGTCATCACAGATGATACAGCATAAGAACTAGGAGGGAAGGCATATGTTTTTTGCAGATGATAAAATCTGCAATAGGTTGGTCACTCGAAAAGGGCAGGGGTGGGGGTTGGAGAGAATGGGCATAGATCTTGAGAAACTCAAGGGGTGGTCAAGAGCATGGCAGTTGGGGTTCAATGCCAGAAAGTGCAAAATCATGCACATAGGGCATAGGAACCCAGGAGCTGTGTGTGAGTATGTGGACTGAATCACTAAACAGAAAAGGGACCTTGGAGTTACCATATCTAATGATCTCAAAGTGGCTGGGCAGTGTGACAAAGCAGTGGGTAGGGCTAGTGGGATGCTGGGGTATACAGCAAGGGGTATCTACAGCAGAAGGAGGTTAGTGATGTTGCCACTGTATCGCTTGTTGATGAGACTCCGTCTGAAGTACTGTGTTCAGTTCTGGAGGCCACACCTCAGAAAGGACTTAGACAAGGTGGAGGCAGTCCACATTAGGGCAACTAAAATGGTACAAGGGCTGCATGAGAAGCTGGATCTCAACATGCACACCCTGAAATATAGGTGGGTGAGAGGTGACATGATATAGATTGAGTGTTACTCACCTGTCACCATAGTTCTAGGAGTGGTATATTGTGTACATCCACATTTCTGGCACAGTCCTTTTCCTTTAAGAACAGCTGGAAGGTCTTCCAAGCTGACTCCTCCCACCCAATTGGGTGCTATCCTCCTTGGCACCACCCCGTGCCGTCAGATCTTACACACTGGAAGCAAGATCAGGTGTGCCACTTGCCAGGGGAGGCTGAGTGGGTTGTGTGGATGTACACTCTACATACACCACTCCTAGAACTACAGTTACAGGTGAGTAAACCTCACTTCTAGAAACTTGGATAAGGTGTCATTATCAACACTTCTGGCAGACTCTTAGCAGTTCTCCGAGAAAAGGGGGCAAGGTGCACACCCCTACATAGAGAAAAGAGACTGGAGAACCGAGGTTCCAAAACCAGCATCCCGGTTTGACTCAAGGTCGATGTGGTAATGGGAGATGAAGGTATGTGCTGACTTCCAAGTAGCAGCCATGCAGATCTCCTGCATAGGGACACGTCCCTGGAAGCAGCCACCGAGGCAGCGGTATATCTGGTGGAATAAGCCCGAAACCCAATAGGAGGCTCCATACCAGCCAGTCTATAGCAGAGGTCGATGCAGGAGACTATCCACCTGCCAAACATCCACTTAGCTGCCAGTCTGCCAGGTGTGGCTTCAGCATAGGTGACAAAGAGCTGGCAAACCTCTCCTCGAACTCCAGCCATGTGCTCCTTATAGTGTGCGAGTGCTCTCCTCAGGTCTAACAAATACAGCCTGTGCTCTGCCTCTGAGGTTGGGCTGGTAAAGTATACTGGGAGGTTAATCACCTGGTTAAGGTGAAACTCCAAAATAACCTTCCAGAAAACTTTGGGTTGGTGCGGAGGATAACCCTGTCCTTGTGGAAGACCAGATAAAGGAGACTCCACTGAGAGTACCTGGAGCTCACTAAGCCGTCTGGTGGAGGTGATGTCCACTAAGAAGGTACCCTTCCATGATAGGTGTGACATCTCACACCTGTCCATGGGTTTGAATGGCTTGCCATTGAGCACTGCCAAAACCAGCAACAGGTCCCAAGGTGGTGGTGGTGGTTCTCACACTAGTGGGGATACGTGGTCAAGGCCTTTGAAAAAGTGCCTGACCACCTTTGCCTGCACTGCTGTTGGCATACCAGCCCACGACTGGTAGGCAGAGATGGCTGCCAGGTGCACCTTAAGAGTTGTCAACCTAAGACCTAACTGGGAGAGGGACCACAAGTAGTCCAGGATGCTAGCCACCGGGCAGGACAAGGGGGGTCCAGCTCCTTGCCCTGGAACCAAATGGAAAATCTCTTCCATTTGAAGGCGGAGCACTGGTGAGTTGACGCTTTCCAAGAGGCCTCAACAACGTGGAGGACCTCGTTAGAGAGACCCAAAGCCTGGAACGCTAGCCGCTCAGGAACCAGGCTGTCAGGTGCAGGGACTGAAGGTCCGGGTGCAGGACCATCCCCTGATGACAAGGGAGCAGGTACGGGTGGAGAGGCAGTCACCGGAGGAGCCTGCTGCTGAAGCTGAGGAGATCGGGGGACCAGAACTTGTGTGGCCAGTCTGGAGCCACCAAGATCACCTGCGCCTTGTCCCTATGAACCTTGATCAGCACCTTGTGGATCACAGGAATGGCGCACATGAGGCCCGGGGTCCAGGGCCTCACAAAGGCATCCTTCAACAGAGTATTGCACTGTGGGGGGTGGGCACAGAATAGCCTCAGCTTTGTGTTCTGGCAGGCAAACAGGTCGACCTGGGGACTGCCCCAAAGGGAGAACAGATGACTACTTCCTGGTAAAGGGACCTCTTATTAGACACCTTGCCCACTCAGCTGAGGGTGTCCACAAGCTGGCTGGACATGCCAGCCATATGAATTGCCAGAGGGTCGGCGTTCAGACTGCGCATAAGGGTCCAAATGCAGAGAGCTTCCTGGCACAACGAGAGGGAATGCATCCCGCCCTGCTTGTTGAGGCAGTACATGGTCATTGTGTTGTCTGTCTGGGACCTGGACGACCTGACTCTGAACATGCAGAGCAAAGGCCGTCAGTGCCAGATGCACTGCCCCGAGTTCCAGCAGGTTGATGTGACATCAGGACTCCTTGGGGGTCCATTGTGGTTCCCTAGGTGGGCTTCTCAACCCATCAGAGAGGCAGCAGTTGTGAGAGTGACCGTCTGCTCTGGGTGGACAAATGGGACTCCTCCCTTCAGATGCTCCAGGACCAGCCACCACTGGATGGCATCCCACATTAGTTGAGTCACCCTGACCAGCTGGTAGAGGTGATTGAGGGTCTAAGAATACTGCTGGGCCAGCTCCCACTAAAGGGGGCACATTCTCCAGTGGATCCCATCAGACCATGCTGGTACAAACTGCCATGAATCCCAGTGTGATAGGGTTGGGCCCTGTCCCATTTGTGAGTTGCAGAGAGAATCTGAAGCAAGGATTCTGCCCATCATCTCCAACTTTTCTACTGGACTGCGCAGTCAACTCTTGCCTTTGCTTGCTGTTTTTTCTCTTTCCTTTTTTACTGTCTTTACCTTGCTTATATATAGTTATAACAAATATGAAATTGGGATCCCGGATTTGTAAGCTAGTGTAGATATTTTATTTTATTTCATTTTGTTGACGGGGTAAGCCCACTGGGCCCAAATGGTCCCTTTTTCAGGGGCAACCCGGATTTAGTTACACAGAAAAAGGATACAGGATACATCAATGATACATAATACTGATGATGTACATACATACTGTAGGACAATAACTGTAAGACATCAGAGAAATTCCCCGTTACTTTCCCTCTAGTGGAGTATACATGGGTAGCTGTATTCACATAAGTTAAACAGTGAGATTTGCTACAACAGTGGTATTACAAGTTACTATGGATGCAAGCACGGGACAACAGCTCTTTTCATATTATATAGTTCGGGTAGAAGTAGGGTCACCTCTGGCATGAACATGAGTTGTTTTCAGTTAGGTGTGCTTGAAGCCTTTTTTTCCAAAGGAGACCATGGTGCTGGCATTATACAACTGGTCAGGGAGGCTGTTCCATAGGGTCGGGGCAGCATGGGAGAAGGACTTGTGTCCAGCTGTGGTCCTCACCCTGGGAACCTCTAGGAGCTTTCGGGAAGAGGTTTGGAGCAGCCTGCCTGGGTGCTTGCTGGCTACCAGCCCAACTAGGCCTGCTGGGCTGGAACCATTTATTAGTTTGTAGGTGGTGCACAGGAGAGGGTATTGAAGCCATTGGGGAAGAGATGGCTAGTTTAGAGAGTTGAGCACCTCGCAGTGATGACGCCTCGGGTGGGATTTGGTTGCAAATTGAGCTACCTTGTTATAAAGTATTTGCACCCTTCCCAGTTCCCTTCCAGAGTGGGACTGTATAACTGGGACAGCACAGGTCAGTTTGGGGAGGAGGATGCAATTTGCAATGGCTTTCCTGGTTTCGGGGAGGAGTTGGGAATTCATTCTGTACAGTATACCTAGCTTTTGATGCATCATTCTAGTGACATGGTCCACGTGGCACTTGAGAGTGAGGCCTTGGTGCAAAACAAGGCTTAAGTATCTGAAAGAGCTCACGACTTCTATGGGCGTGCCTGCTGCGGATACTAGTGGGAGCAAATGGGTCCTGTCCAAGCCCAGTGTTCTAGGACCATACAACATAGCTTTCATTTTCTTATTGTTTAGCAGTAACCTGTTATCCAATAGCCACTTTTCTAGGGTTGCGAAGTCCCCCTGTAGCTGAGGCCCAAGGGTCGGTGCACTGTCCTAGGATCTGTACAACACAGCATTGTCAGCACACTGAATTACTGAACTACCACCACAGTTATTGCTGAGGTCATTTACGAACAGAGTGAACAGGAGGGGCCTAAGATGGAACATTTGGGTACTCCCTCCATGATGCTAAGTCGATCTGAAAAGGTTCCCTGCCACTTAACTTGCTGGGTCCAGTGGGACAGGTAGCTTTTGAACCAGATCAGGGAGTGGTGGTCAAGTCCGGTAATTTTTAGCTCGTCTATCAGGAGGTTGTGGTTGACCAGATCAAAGGCCTTGGTTAGGTCTATGAATATGGCACCGGTGGTGGCACCATCATCGAGGCCTTGAGGGTGCCAGTAGTGAATTTGATAAGCGCCGTGTCGGTTCCATCGGAACTCGTGCTGATTGAGTGTTAGCAGTTGGTGCGTCTCCAGGTAGTCACGGAGTTGGTTGTACACAAGTTGCTCCTGTATCTTGGACAGGATACATGGGAGCGAGATTGGTCGATAGTTTTCGATTGGTTCCTTAGGACCTCCTTTATGTAAAGGAACCACATTGGCCTCCTTCCATTTGGACAGAACTCCTCCTTGAAAGGATCTATTGATTAGTCAAGTGAGTGGGGTGGCTATGGCAGGGGCAGCATCTTTTAATAATCTGGGAAGCAGCCCATCAGGTCCCGCAGAGCCTATCGCCTTTATTTTCTTAAGTAGAGGGAACATGTCTGCTCTCCTTACCCATTTTAAGTGGAATGCCAGATACCGTGATTCTGTTCTAGGAGTACTAGGGTGGCCAGATGCTTTTGGAGGGAAGTTCACCTTGTATGCATCTAGGTCAGTGTAAAAACTGTTGAAGGCATTAGATGTTTCTTGGCTATCCCCAATGGTTTGGCCCTTGTAGACAACTGGTCCCAGGGGAGGTTTGCTGTTACCTTTCACCAGGCCATTGATCTGCTGCCAAAAATGTCTGGAGTCAGTTAGGTTGGACTGCTGTAGGTTTTTGACGTATTCACATTTGGCAGAGCTGGCACATTTTTTGCCTATGTTTCTCAGCTCCCTGTAGACAGCCCAATCTGCGGGTGTACCAGACTTCTTTTAAGTCTCCCATGCCTTATCCCACTTCTTCATGAGAGTCCTAAGCGCTGGAGAACTCCATTTGTGGCGTTGCCCCTTAACCCTAAGCTTTCTTAATGGAGCATTCTTGTTGGTGGCTGAAGTGAAGCAGTTCTGGAAGTATTCCAGAGCTTTGTCAATTGTTGGGAGATGCAGGACAGGGCTCCAGTCAAGGCTGTAGCTGAAAATTTTGAGAAGTCCATGGCGGTGAACACCCGAGGTAGTATTTTGGCAGCTCTATTGTTCCATATGCAAAATATGGGAGTGTGATCACTCAGTGCATCCGACAGAGTGCTTGCTGCCTGTATATTAAGGGGGTTGGTGACGATCACCCAGTCAATAGTTGAGTGGTTGCCTGTTTTGGCATCGTGTCTAGTGGATTCAGTGATGATCTGGGTCAGGTGAGCATCTAGCAACCAAGTATTATAGCCCTGCTCAGAGTCAGATGCCCAACAGAGGTTAAAGTCTCCTAGAAGGAGTATGGTCCACCAACATCTCGGTTAAGGTGATATAGTTATTACTGTTGAAATGATTACAGAGACAGCTCTTTGAGTTTATTAGCAAGAAGTCCAGCTTGTATCTGGGTCACAATGCTCTGGAAGCTAGAAACTGACAAGGTTCTGAATCTCTGGGTCAAGTTGACAAGGTTCTGAAATTCTGGGTCACAATGCCCTGGAGGAAGTCAGAATCTGGTAGGGTTCTGAAGTGTATAAAACCAGGAGAGCACGTGTCTTCAGGGTCTTTTGCAGACCAGATATTACAGAGAGCTGGTGGACTGTAGATTTCAGCTCTGAACTCAGAAATTGGACTTTGTTTTTGGACTGCCTATGCTGAAAACCAATCTGTACATTTTCTTTTTTTTTTATTTTCTTGTTACTTAGAATAATAAATCACTACTTGTGGATTTTTACAATTTCTCCTGGACTGCTCATTTTTCCTGGTCTAAGCCTCTGTTACAGTTAGTGTCAGAGGTATCTGGATTAGCTACATTTGGTGTGAGAAGCCACATCACATCCAGAAGCCTCTCCACACCCAGCAGATGGAGGAAGTCCCAGGCAGGGCGCAATAGTCTAACCTGAAATGATCGGGCAAAGGAGGTAAGATGCCGGGAGTCAGGCCTTGCCCTGAAGGGAGTCGAGCTCTGCTCCGATGAAATGAATGATCTGTGATGGACTGAGTTCCGACCTGGCCTTGTTGACCAGAAGGTCAAGGGCCGAGCAGGTCTGGAGGGTAAGCTCCCTGGACTACTCCACCTTGGTTCTGGAAGAACCGGCGATCAGTCAGTCATCCAGGTATGGGTACACCCAGACACCATGGCACCGCAGGAAGGCTGCCACCACCACAATGCACTTGGTGAAGACCCTGGGGGCCAAGGAAAGGCCAAACGGCATGGCTTGCAACTCGCACAGAATTCCATCCAAATGGAACCAAAGGAACCGCCAGTGAGATGGACGCATGGGGATATGAAAAAAGGCATCCTGAAGATCCAGAAAGCAGAACTCCATGTGCTGCTCTAGGGACAGAATGATCCGATTCAGAGTGACCATCCAGAATTTGTGTGGCCTTAGGTATTTGTTGAGGTTGTGCAGATCCAGTATGGGGGTGCAAACCCCCCCCCCCGGTAAGTTTTGGAACCAGAAAGTATCTGGAGACAAACCCTGGGCCGGCCATGGCGTCCTGGACCTGAACCACTGCCTCTGTTTGGAGCAGCTGGGAGATTGTCCTCCCAAAGGGCGGACAACATGTCCTCCTGTGGGGCATGGGCTCGGTTAGGCGGGAGAACATCGAACTCCTGAGGCAGTCCCTGGCCTATCACCTTGAGCACTCACCTATACAAAGTGATGGTGGATGAAGTGGAAGCAAAGTGGCGGTGCCAGTCCCCCATGGGAAGGCCCAGGGTGGGCAGGATGGGCAAGGAGGGGGCACCCCAAACCCATCACTGTGCAGCCTTGCAGGTGGTGGAAGGGCTGGCTGAGGAAGCAGCTGACCCTCACCCTCTCGACTTCTTGGTGGCGGAGGAGGACGAGGCTTGCTTTTGCTGAGGCCACCAAGCCTGCTGTTGCCCCACTGGGGGCTGAAGTGGTCTGGCCACAGGAGCAGGAAAGGACTGAAACTGAAAGGGCTTCTTCCTCGGTCTCTGGCTGTTGGCGTCCTTCTGGACAGATGTGATGGAGTCCAGGGTGGCACTGGACTTCTTGATATGAGTGAGATGGCCATCCACACCAGGCCCGAACAAGCTGGTGCCCAAAAAGAGAACATCCTGCAGTTTGTGCTGGGTATCAGCTGTGAAAGTTGATGTCCACAGTCATGCCCTGCAGCACACTGCCACTGCTGAGGCCATGGACCTGGCATAGTAGTCTCCAATGTCCAGGGTCATCTGGAGCTGCTGTTAAGCAACAATGTGGCCTTGATCATGGACCAGCCTGATCAGCAGCTGCAGGTCAGCCGGAAGCCGAGGGATGACCAGGTCCAGGGTACCCAATAATGCATGGGCAAAGCTGGGCATAACGGCTGAGCTAGCCTGCTGAAGGCCCTGGGATGAGGCTTCACAGACCTTTTTGGCCACGTGATCCA
Source organism: Neoceratodus forsteri (assembly GCA_016271365.2). Lineage (NCBI taxonomy): Eukaryota > Metazoa > Chordata > Ceratodontiformes > Ceratodontidae > Neoceratodus > Neoceratodus forsteri. Next base: position 331,415,464 of record CM057456.1, on the reverse strand, counting down.
ACTACTTGGATTCCCTGTCGGAGGGAGGGGTTGTCAACATCCCAGACACTGCCTCTGCGCCGCAAAACCGAGTCAGTGAACAGGCCATCGGCCGATGGGTGGTCAGTGAATCCCAACAAGGACCCTGTAGGCATCGCATATTTGCAGACCATAGGAGTCAAAGGTGGGGGACAGAAGGCAGGATGCTGCCACAGCTCCAGAGCAGGACCAAGTATGGCTTCTGCTACGAGGAAGGTGACCCCAGGGGAGTCATCCCAGTCGAGGATCTCAGCCAAGGGGTACTTAGCCCGCTTCTGGACAGGCTCCAGCAGGATACCCATTGACTCGGAGATCAAGCGGAGCAAGGCCCTGAAGGCGGCGGGTTCTTGCTCCGTGGAGAGATCCTCCCCAGACTCGTGGTCGAAGCCTGGGTTCTGGTGAGAGTGTATTGAGAAGCCCTCCAAGTCACAGGACTCCTTGAACACCGGCCATGCCCCCGTGTCCCCACTGACTTTCCTAGGCTCATCGGCATGAGATGAAATGCAAAGAATTTAGTGGGTAATGGTTGGTATCTTCTTTTTCTTCAGCCCCCAAAAATAAGGCTTCAAAGCTATGAAAATGATAAAGATGATAGGGGGTCCTTTGAAATAAAATTATTCAGCTTTGTTCAGTTTTCAAATTTCTTTTATTTTTCATCCCCTACGTTTTGCTCTAATATACAGCTTGTTCACGTGGTTCAATTTTTCATTATCTGTTAATACATATGCATATGTTATTTTCATTTCTTTACATTATTTTACATTCACATATTTCTTTTACATTTTATATGTTAACATTTTCAATGTATACACACCATCAAAGAGTTTATGTTAAGGACCTTGCTGCCATAAAACTTTCATACTTGGTCCATACTATTGGGCAGACTAGGTGGGCCAAGCGGTCCTTATCTACCATCAGATTCTATGTTTCATACTTCATTTCTTGTAACTTATTACTTTCCCTGCAAAAAAAATAGTCAAAGGACTTCTGTTAGTTCTTCTTATTGTTACAGTGCTGCTGCACATAAGGAACAAGTATTTTTACTGCTGCCATGTATGGCTTGACCTCCCATTTAACTTAAAAGCAGCATACGTCAATCATGTGTTTGGGCTGCTTGTTTGTTTGTGGGACTTAAACCTTAGTTTCCAATCCTGTGGGGACATAATTTTAAATAATTTTTTACAATTTTATTTCTTTGTTCCTTTGTTATATTCAGATTTACTTTTATTTAGCAGTAACAGTATACCTCCACATTTGCCCATTTGTGTGTATGCTAGGAAAAGTTGTTTGCGTAGCAGCATTGTCTCTGAGTGTGTCTTCCTCGGAGCTGCTTTCTTTGAACCTCTCACCTCTTTTGTGAAATCCTGTGGCTCGATGTACGATGACATCAAGCCGAGCTGACCGCACATGCGCGATCTTGGTTGCTAGACAACCATACACTATCGCATGTAAGTGCGATCGGGTCTTACAAAACAGGCGTCTGTTCCTTAAAGAGGTGCATCAGCACTGTGTTTTTACATTTTACTGAACATTCTTTTTATATTTCTGAGGATACTTGCAGAGTCTTACAAATACCATACTCAATCATCCAATCACGTGAGGAGAAGCTAGGAGTTTGGGGCTGCTGGAAGTGCTATACCAATATTTCTATTATTCAAGGTTAATTCCATTTGACCTTCCTGTTATTGTTTAACCTTCCTGTTAAGCTGATACAAACATAAATTCTAAATTTATCTAAAGCTTGATATTCCATCCTTTGTAGTATTACTGTATTACAGTTACAGTTCTACAGTTTATTTCGTGCTTATGTTTACATCACTACTTAATGTTTAAACATTTTTACATACTTCTTATCCGTATCCATCCTGTGTAGTATTACTGTACTACAATTAGATTTCTACAGTTTATTTCGTGCTTCTTATATGTTTACATCACTACTTGGTTATTGTTTAAACATTTTTACATACTTCTTATCCATTTATGTATTCCTTGGAGCCCCTTGATCACTTATATATAACTACATATACTCTTCCTTATTCTGTTGTATATATACGTTGGAAGCTAAAGGTCCACAATTCCGCTCCTGCCCCCTACCATTCAGATGTTCTAGGTGCAGGCATTCCAGTTTGTCTGTATGTTCATTCCTATATTCGAATGTAGGGTTTTCATATAAAAAAATCCTGTGCATTTCTGCGCTTAAGAGTAAATCTCTGTAGTTTCCACCCCTCTCTGGTCTGGCTACTTTTTCGAGTCCCCAAAAAGTCAATGATGTTCCACTGTGGCCTGCTTTTGCAAAGTGTGTCGCTACAGGAGAGGTTTCATCCTTCCTCCTGATGTCCCCTTTATGCGCCTGTATTCTTGTTTTGAGCATCCGACTGGTCTGTCCTACATATAACATGTCACAGGGGCACTGTATAACATATACAATGCCCTCTGATGTGCAGTCAACGTGTTGGTAAATATAGTGTCTCTGTCCTGTGTGTGGATGGACATATATTTGTTTTTTCGATGTACGACTGTAGACAGAACATTTGCCACAGGGCACCATTCCTGGTGCCAGTGGTCCTAATAGAAGCCGACTGTCTTTATCTTTGGATATTTTAAACTGTGACTGTACCAGTTGGTCTTTTAGGTTTTTTACTTTTTTTGCGGCTATAATTGGCCTATATGCTCATTATCTGTTTGTACCAGGTACCAGTACTTGTTTATAATTTTTCTTATTTCAGTTAGTTTGTGGTTGTATTTATTTGCAAATACAACCCTCTGCATCCCCTCATCTGTCCTTCCTGTTTCTGGTACATATTTCCTTTCTTTGGCTTTTATTTTTGCTTCTGCATTTTTCAGTATTGTGGGTTTGTATCCCCTGTTTCTGAACCGCTCCAGCATAACACGTCTTTCCCTTTCAGCATTGTTTACAGTGCTGCAATTCCTTTTTATCCGAGTTAACTGGGAATAGGGGAATACTATTTTTTTGTTTTATTTTGTGGTAACTGTTCCCATGTAAAATGGTGTTTCTGTCAATCTCCTTATAATATAAAGATGTTTCAGTTCTATTGTTTTCCATTACTATTGTTAAATCTAGATATGATATTTGTTTTCTGTGAAAGTTCATGACGAATTTAACGTTTTGGTCCTGTGTTTAGCTCTTCATGGAATGTTATCAGTTCTTCTTGTGCTCCCTCCCATATCATAAAAATATCGACAATAAAACGAAGCCATGCATGTGTCTTTCTGTCATGTAATGTATGTATATATATTTTCTCTCAAAGCTGTCCATGCATGCATTAGCGTACGCTGGGGCCATTGTAGACCCCATTGCTGTTTCCACTATTTAGTTGAAAAAAAGTTCCATCAAACCTCAAAATAGTTTCTCTTAAGTATTGTATCTGCCATTTCTTGTAGGACTGGAGTTTTGGCAGACTCCTAGCAGTTCTACGGGAGGAGGGAGGCAAGGCGCACACCCCCTACTTAGGGAATAAGGACTGGAGAACCGAGGCCCCAAAACCAGCATCCTGGCGTGACTCTAGGGCAATGTGATAATGGGAAGTAAAGGTGTGTGCTGACTTCCAGGTAGCAGCCCTGCATATTTCCTGGATAGGGACGTCCCTAGAAGCAGCCACCGAAGCAGCGGTATGGCAGGTAGAATGAGCTCTTATCCCTTTGAGAGGCTCCATGCCCGCCAACCTATAGCAGAAATCTATGCAGGAGGTGACCCACCTGCCTATCGTCTGCTTGGCTGCAGGTCTGCCAGGTGCAGCTTCAGCGTAGGTGACAAACAGCTGGTGAACCTCTCCCTGAACTTCAACCCGTCACGCTCCTTATAATAAGACGAAGCTCTAGGGTCCAAAGTATGGGCCTATATTCGGCCTCGAGGTGTGACTGGGTAGAACACCGGCAGAGTCAACACCTGGTTAAGGTGAAACTCTGACACCACCTTCGGAAGGAATTTCGGGTTGGGGCGTAAGATAACCTTGTCCCTATGGAAGCCCAGATAAAGAGACTCAATGGAAAGCGCCTGGAGCTCTCCCATCCTTCTGGTTGACGTACTAGCCACCAAGAAGGCGGTTTTCCATGACAGGTGAGAGATGTCACACCTCTGCATCGGTTCAAATGGCTTGCCCCTGAGCTTAGCCAATACCAGCAGTAGATCCTACTGAGGTGGAGGTTCTTGCACTGGAGGGGATATGTGATCAAAGCCTTTGAAAAAGCGCCCGACCACCTTCTCCTGCGCCACTGACTGCTTGCCGGCCCGCGCTCCGTAAGCAGAGATGGCTGCTAGATGTACCTTAAGGGTCGCTGATCGAAGCCCTAGCTGAGAAAGGGACCATAGGTAGTCCAGAATGCTAGCCAAGGAACAGGAAGAAGGGTCCAACCCCTTGTCCTGACACCAAATGGGGAATCTCTTCCATTTGAAGGCATAGCATTTTCCGGTCAACTCCTTACGGGACACCTCAACGATGTTGAGGACCTCGTTGGAAAGACCTAAGGCCTGGAACTCTAGCCGCTCAGGAACCAGGCCATCAGGTGCAGGGATTGAAGGTCCGGATGGAGTACCTTCCTTGTTGACTGAGATAAGGTCCAGGCGGCTGGAACCTTCCTCGGGAACCTGGAGCTGAGGCTGAGGAGATCTGATACGAATCAAGGGCCAGTCTGGGCTACCAGAATCATCTGTGCCTTGTCCCTCTTCGCCTTGAGAAGCACCTTGTGGATCAAGGGAAATGGAGGGAAGGCACAGAAGAGGCCTGCGGTCCACGGCCTCGAGAAGGCATCCCCCTGCAGCGAGCCCTGCTGAGTAGGGCAGGCGTGAAACAGCCTCAGCTTCGCATTCCCCCTGGAGGCGAACAGGTCCACCTGAGAGGTGCCCCATTGGAAGAACAGATCTTGTACTACCTCCGGCAGGAGAGACCACTCGTGAGATGCAGCGCCCATCTGGCTGAGGGCATCGGCCAGACTGTTTGAGGCTCCTGCCACATGAATGGCTAGGAGATCCGCCTCCAGGCTGATCACGAGAGACCAAATGCAGAGAGCTTCCTTGCACAGGGGCAAGGAGTGCGTCCCACCCTGTCGGTTGAGGTAGTACATGGTCGTGGCATTGTCCATCTGAACCTGGACCACTTGACCCCATACAAACGGAGCGAAGGCAGTGAGGGCTAGTCAGACCGCTCGAAGCTCCAGCAGGCTGATGTGGCATCGAGACTCCAGAGGGGACCAGAGGCCGTGGGCCCCGAGCTCCCCCAGATGGGCACCCCAACCCATCAGAGAGGTGTTGGTCATCAGAGTGACCGTCGGCTCGGGGCGGACAAATAGGATACCCTCCTGCAGATGAGCCACCACTGTAGGCTGTTCAACATCTCCTGGGTCACTGCCACTGGCTGGTCCAGAGGACCAGAGCGCTATGACCATTGGTGGGCCAGCCTCCACTGTAAGGGACGCATATGCCAGCGGGCCCAACGGACCATGCTGGTGCAGGCTGCAATTGCCCAACCAGAAATGATTGGGTAAAGGAGGAAAGGACCTCAGCCCTGTCCGCCGGGAGCCGGGCTCTAGCTCAGAGAGAGTCGAGCTCTGCCCCGATGAACTGAATCACCTGCGTTGACACGAGTTCCGACTTGGCCTTGTTGATAAGGAGACCAATCTGAGAGCAGACCTGGAGGGCCAGATCCCTAGACTGCTCCACCTCCAACCTGGAGGGGGCTGCAATCAGCCAGTCGTCCAGGTAAGGGTACATCCGACCGTGCCAGAGAGGAATGCTGTCACCACTGCCATGCATTTGGTGAAGACCCTGGGAGCTGGAGAGAGGCCGAAGGGCATGGCCCGGAACTCATAAAGAGATCCCCCTGCTCGAAAGCAGAGGAATCACTGATGAGACGGATGGATTGGGACGTGAAAGAACGCATCCTGAAGGTCCAGAGAACAAAACCACATGCCTAGTTCCAAGGATGGAATGATCTGAGCCAGAGTGACCATCCTGAAGGTTCGCTGCCTTAGGAACTTGTTCAGGTCGTGTAGGTCGAGAATGGGGCGCCAGCCCCCTGTCCGTTTTGGAACTAGGAAGTACCTGGACACAAACCCTGGGTCTGGAGGAGGATCCGCCACCTTGCTGATCACCTCCTTCTGGAGGAGCAAGGCAATGTCGGCTCGATGAGCTGACAGAGAGGCTGCAGACCCCGTTGCCTCCCGTGGGACGACTGCTCGATAGGGAGGGAACTGCTCGAATTCCAGAGGCAGACCCTTGCCCACCACTTCTAGCACCCAGCGGTCCGTGGTGATAGCAGACCAGGCGGAAAGGAAGTGGCGGAGCTGTCCCCCCCATGGGGGGAACCCGGGGGGGAGTGACGAGGTTGGGGGGCGACATCCCTCAACCCATCACTGGGCAGGCTTGGAGGAAGGGCCCGCTGAGGGACCTCCTGGACCCTTGCCTCCAGGCTTCCTACTGGAGGAAGTGGCAGACTTGGCCTTAGAAACACAGACTTTGACGGCAGAAAAGGACCACTGGGCCCACCCAGTCTGCCCATTTCCCTACCTACTGGATAAGCTGCAGATTCTAGTTAACCAACAGCCTACTTCCTGCAACCCCCCACTATAATAGCCTTATGTCTGTCCCATGCATGTTTGAATCTCCCCACTGTTTTAGACCCAACGACCTCCTCAGGAAGGCGGTTCCATGTATCCACCACTCTCCCAGAGAAAAAAAAATTCCTCACATTACCTCTGAGCCGTCCCCCCTCTATCTTTAAATTGTGCCCCCTTGTTCTTACACATCTCTTTTTCTGAAAGATGCTACCCTCCTGGACTTTGTTGATTCCCTTGAGGTACTTGAAAGTTTCAATCATGTCCCTCCGTCCCTCCTTTCATCAAGAGTATACATATTAAGCTCTCTCAGTCTCTCTTCATATGGTTTCTACTGCAGACCCTGCACCATTTTAGTTGCCCTCCTCTGGACTGCTTCCATCCTATATCCTTGTGTAGATGAGGTCTCCAAAACTGCACACAGTACTCCAGATGGGGACTCACCAACTGTCTGTATAGAGGGATAACCACTTCCCTTGTTCTACTTGAAATGCCCCTTCCTATGCATCCCAGTATCCCTCTGGCTCTCCTTACTGACTTTTCACATTGCTTACCCACCTTTAGGTCATCTGATACGACTACCCCCAGGTCCCTTTCCATTTTTGTTGTTGTTAGTACCTCCCCTGCTTAGGGCGCCAAGTGTGTGCCTGCTGGCCCAGGTGCTGGTGGTCCGGACACGCCGCAGGGGCGGAAGGGCTTACGCTGCTGCTGGTGGCCGTTGTCTTTCTGGGCAGACGTGATGGAGTCCAAGGTGGCATTGGACTTCTCGATCCTCTGGAGATGGCCTTCCACCCCCAGCCTGAACAAGTCGGTGCCCAGGAAGGAACATCTGCCAGCTTGTGCTGAGTGTCCGCTCTGAAGGTGGAGATCCACAGCCAAACTTCTGCGGCGCATGGCCACTGCGGCCACTACTGATCGGGCACAAGAATCACCAATGTCCAACGAAGTTTGGAGCTGTTGTTTTGCCACCGCCCTTCCCTGATCCTGCACCTGCTTGACAGTCATCTGAAGGTCAGCCAGGAGATGAGGAATCACCTCATCCAGGGAGCCCATGAGGGCGTGTGAGAAATGTGCCATCAGAAGTGCCGAGCTAGCCTGACGAATGTCTAGGGAGGAAGCAGCATAAACCTTCCGCCCCGCGTAATCCAGCTTCTTGGATTCCTTATCGGGCGGTTTGTCCACGTCCCGAGCGTTCCCGGAATGCCGGAAAACACTGTCGGTCACTAACCCCTCCGCAGAGGGGTGCTCCGAGAAACTGGAGAGTGAGCCGGTAGGGACTGCGTACTTTCAGGCCATCCTGGCCGAAGGCACGGGACAAGATGCTGGCCACTGCCACAACTCCAGGGCTAGGCCAACAATGGCTTCGCCACAGGAAAGGCCTCAGAGGGCAATCCTCAAGGTCCAGTATCTCCGTGAGGGATACTTGGCCTGTTTCAAACGAAGTTCAGCTGCATCCCGGAGGACTCGAGATGTCAAGTAAACCTAAAAGAGGATGGGCTCGCCCACCGACTGAACTCCCGCAGACTCCAGGTCAAGCGGCCTGGAGACCAAGGAGTTGTCATCATCAGACTCCGAGGAGTCTACAAACAGCTGCTGGGCGCCTGAGCCACCCTCCACCTGCCGAGGTCAATCGGGAGTGAGGGTGACCAACAACCTGTGGGGCAAGCCCTAACCCGACCGAGAATCCTTGGTCAGGGCCCCAGTTTTCGGTTGTGGAGGCGGGGGTTCCACCACAATGGGTGGAGCAGCCAGCTTCAGCTGAACAACCGGTGCCGGAGTCGGCTCCTCGACCACTACGAGGGATTGTTTCGGCCGCTCCGGTGACAGCCACTTAATGGCCGGAGAAGGCGACAGAGTCGGCTTATTCCTGGACAATAAGAGCTTCTGCCACATTAAATCCTTGTAGCGCCGACGCAACTTGCGCCGGAGCCTATCCTCCAAAGAGGACGACGAGGATGAGCGGCAACACCGCTTTTTATGGTGCAGAGACCAAGACCGCCGACGTCGGCGGGACCAGCTGGACCTGAAAGAGGACCAAGACCTTCGGGGTTTCTGAGGGTGGGTCAGAGAGGGAACGGGGGAAACCCGCCCTTCCTTCGGTTCAGGGACCTTAACCGGGGACTCCGGCACAGGAGGCACAGGCAAGTCCTCAGTAATCACGAGAGGAACCAGTGAAGTACGGTTGTCGGCATCACCAGTTGACAAACCGACGGGTCGAGAAAAATCTCGACTGCGTCAACGGTTGTCTCGGCCTGCTGACCTGATGGGGACACCGTGAAGCCAGCGGCCTTAGCCGCAACCTCGACCGAAGTTGAAAGTCGACGGTCCAGAGAAGGGGGATCTCTTCCACTCCCACAAACGTCGACGGTGGGACTTACCTTTTGAGTCCTTCTTCTTGGACCGACTGGAATGTCCCGATGGCCCTTCTCCCTTGGTGGAGAGGGACTGGCAAAGCTCCTTAAACGAAACCGTGTAGGAAGAGCCCAAAGTGAGTGGGATAAATGCCGCAGCCGAGGAGGAAGAAGTGGTGGCCTGGGCCGCCTCCTCCTCCTCGAGGGTGATCATCTGCTCCAACTGTTCCGCGGAGCCTGCCGCTGCGGACACCACCCAATGGGCCTCCCTCGACTTGACCAGCAGATACCGTCTTTCAGGGCACCCAAGAAGAAGTCGAGCAGCACAGTCCTCCAAGACCAAAGCCAAGAAGGAGCTGCACAATTCGCAAGCCTGCGAATCGTGACCAAGCCCCAGGCAGTAGACGCACGTGGAGTCCGGATCGGTCCGGGACATCTTCTGCCCACAAGGGCACCGAAGAAAGCCAGGAGTCGATTTGTCCATCGCAGCCGAGAGGGAAGACAAAGACCAAAGTCTTGTAAACTTTAAAATTAGTTTTGGGTTAACCGAAGAGTTTGGATCCAGGCCTAAAACGCAGAGCGCTAAGGAGGGAACCTGAGCTACCAAGAGGTAAGGAAGATCTGGCGTCATGGGGCGGAGCTGAGGGTTTTACCACCCGGGTGGGTGGGAGGAGCCAGCTTGAAGACCTTCCAGCAACATTTAAAGCGGCAAGGAACCTGCCAATAAGTGTGAATTGAACAACATATCCATGTCCCTAGAATGGTTATTCTGGAAGAAAAGACAGGAAACAGAGATATCTCCCCCCTTCAAAGGAGATTTTGGTGCAAGAAACTTAGTTTCTTAAATTAATTGAGGTTATGCTCACAGGGCAAGGAAATCAAGGATTGACGGGAAGAAGAGAAGGAAAGAAAAGGGGACAACTGCCAACCCCCATCCCACAGGGGTGGAGCCGAAGCACTGAAGGAGGAGTGCCCCCAATCCTGACCACTCTGCCCATAAAGAAAACTATCCCCCTATGTGCCCCAGTTTACCCTGCTCCTGACTAGCAGAAAGGAGGGGGGCAAATGGGGGGGCACAGAGAGGGAGGGGGGATCCAGAGACTGCGGCCCCAGGGGGATGGAGGGTGGGACTGTGATGAATGGTGAAGATACACAGAAAGATCAGAATTAAGGTAGGTACGTAATTTTCATATCTTATTTGTGTTAAGTTTCGCCATTCATCACCTTTGGGTGAGTGCCGGGCCCTCCCAAAGGGGTTTTTTAACCTTAAGGGACTGAGTCCCTTAGCTCTCAGTGGGTGACACACTAAGAGGGAGAATCTTCAGGGCCTGGAGAGGCCAGAGTGTAGGAAGAGTGAGACGGGGAACCCTGGAGGGGGTATGAAGTTGCCCCGACAGATGCCGCCTCACTTTACGGGAGAAGAGATAGGTTCTCTGGGGGGCAGAGTTAATCACCCTACGCCTGGCCAAGGATGACAACCGTGAATGATGCAGCCATGCCATCCGCCTAGTGCAGATCGCTGTCCCTTCGACCCTGGTAGCTACCTCATTGGCATCATAGGATGCCCTTGCTTGGTGCCTTGCTAGCTCCAGGCCACGGGCAGAGAGTACAATGGCTTGTCTGGTTTTCTCCATGTCAGGCATAGAGGCTAGGTGCTGTCCCAGCCTGGACCACAGGAACCTGTCATAGGTTGCATAGTGGGCCTGATGTGCTGCAATAGGGAGCAGCAACCATGCTGAGTAGAAGGTCCTACTCCATCAGAAGTCAAAATCTGAAGAATCCTGATCTGGGGGCCAGTCACGGTGAGGGGCGCGCAGCCCATCAGGAGTGTCCAGTTGCATCAATCCTGACTAAGGATGAGGCATGGAACCTGGAGACTCGGGTGCAATACCGCTGGCAGAGATCCCTAGGGCAGGAACTATGGAAAAGAGTCTCTGCCAGGAACGCAACGACACCTCCTGAAATGGAGCAGGCCAGGGGGTCACCACAAGGGTGTTCTCACTGAAATCGCCTATAAAGGCATGCGCTGAGTGCTCTGGATTGTGTTGATTGGGAGGGTGATGTGCAGGTCCTCATAAGGAATCGCTGATACTCTGCAAGATCAGCAGCTGGAGCGATGTGGACAGATGGCTCCTCTCCCCCAGAAGAGGGGGATGAAGAGTCAGAGGACCTCAAAGGTTCAGAAGCTGTCTGCTGAGGGGGAGGCTGAAAAACCTGTCTGTCCATAGCCCTAATGTAGGAGGGAAACTGAGCAGCCTGATCTCTGAACTGCTCCCAGGAGAGAGGCCCTCTAGGACCACACATGCCTGGGAGCGCAGGAGAATGTGGCAGAGGAATAGGGGCAGAACCGACAACGGGGGTTGGTTGACCTCCGCCTGGGCTAGGGAGTGCACCAGGAGCCCTAGGAGAAGAAGGAGCTCCGGAAGACTCCACAGCCAACAGCTGAACAATGAAACTGGCACTGCCTAGGCTGCACCCTGAAGAATTCCCCCCTGTGAGGTGATCGGGGCCGTGTAGGTCCAGAAGGACGGTCCCCTACCTCCAAAGAACGGGGCCCTCTCAAGGAAACCGAGGGGGAAGAGCGGAGATCCGCACTATGGCTTCTTCCAGAGCCCGGGTGGGTTCCAGAAAAAGGCCGCCGAACAGACCCCATACCCTTCGACCCCTTGGAATCTGACAGCATCCTCCTCAAGAGAGCTAGCCTAGGCAGCTGACACCCCTGGTCGGCCCCAGAAGGGGTTATCCAGGGAATAGCACTCTCCCCTCCCATGGGTGCTCTGATTGGACCCAAAGTTGGGTGATCCAGGCACACATGAGGGGGTACCACCGCTAAGGGGTCGAGAACCCTCTGAGGCCAGGCTGCAGGGCAATGGTGGCCTGCACCACTGCCTGCTGGTCAGAACCCCTGACCCTGGCCCCGGCAGTCACTGTCCGCTCCTCAGAGGGGGCTGACTCCGGCCTGTCGAGGACACTACGAAGATGCCCATGCCAGCAGCCAACTCCAGGGAGCCAGACTGCCCATCTGACTCAGAGTCCGACTCCTCCTCCTCCGAAGAGGTGGAGATCAAAGTCCTGTGCCAAACAGTGCGTGGGCGCCCACTGCCATCTCTACTGAACAGGGCACCAGGACAAGAGACGGCACCAGAGTTAACGCCGGTGCCCCCCTCCACACCACGAACGGTGCCAGAAGAGGACACGGCCCCAACAAGGGCGGCAGCATCAGAGCCGGAGCCTGTCATGGTGCCGTCCCGACCCATGGTGCTGCAAGTGGCGTTGAGACCAGCAACGGCACCGACGACTGCTCCGACCATGCTCTTGGCGAAGCCAGAGACCCCCATGGCGCCGACCTGTCCCACAGAGCCATGAGTGGTGCTGAGGACAGAGAAACCCCATGGCACCGTGTCCATGTGCGGAGCCACAAACCACTCTAGAACTGGACACAGCGCCATGCTCAACCACTGGGCGCCATGAACGTAATCGAGCGAGAAACAGGGACAGCACCGTGAGAGCCTCCCCAAGGTGCCGACAGCAATGGCGCCTGAAAGTGATAGACCAGCGCCAATGACTGCGCCATCAGGGCCCACGGCACCACGAACAGCACCGAGGCCCAAGACAGCGCCAACCGACGGCGTTGAGGATGGTGCCAACCCAGGCCTTCCGAGCCATGGGTGCGACACCAGGGGAGCCTCTGCTGCCAAGGCAGTGCCTCCTGTCTGTCCCCCCCTGCACCATGGAAGGGGTCTCTGCCATGGCTAGGCTAGAAGAGGCAGAAGCCCCCTCCTCCTCAGTCCGTATAGAACCGGGAACGGACCCAGAGGAAAAGCTGAGAGAACACAGCTTGGCCCGACCAGTGCGCTCCCGACCCTCGAAAGTCGGCGGAGCTTGCCCCACTTTCCACGCGCATTGCTCAATGACCTGGCGGTCCATGGAGAAACAAACGTCGCATGAATCCATGTCGTGAAGCGGGCCAAAACACGTGAAGCAAAGGTTGTGCTGGTCGGTGATGGAGTACTTACGGCTGCAAGGGCACCGTCGTATGGTGGGCCATCCCGTCTTGGAAGTCTTCTTGCCCTCCGACCTAGACATGACCTATGAGAAAGAAACACCAAACTAGACTCGACGTTGCAAACACAAAATAAAACAAGCATTTGTCAATGCCGAATGTTGCTTGCTTGTATGTGCTGTTTAGGTATTTGGAAGTGATAGTTCCATGCCTTCCTCCCAAGTCATCCATTGCGTCTTTCCGCTCAGTATTCACAGAAGAGTGGGAGGGGCAAGGGCCACAGCAGTTGCTAAGGGGGTGAAGAGGTGGACAATAGTCCATTCAAAGGCAAAAGAGTCCTGCAGGAGCTCACTAAATTGAAGGTGGACAAAGCGATGGAACCAGATGGCATACGCCCAAGGATATTAAGAGAACTGCGAAAGGAAATAGCAGTACCTCTGGCAGCCACATTCACTGAGTCATTCAACATGAGTGAATTGGAGGAGGGCACATGTGGTCCCTCTACACAAATGCAGCAGCAGGGAGGAGGCAGGGAACAATAGGCCGTTCAGCCTCACCTCAGTAGTGAGGAAGATCATGGAGACATTGCTTAAAGAAAGGATAGTGGGGCATCTAGATGCCATCGGAGCCCAGGACCATAGAAAACATGGATTCACAGTGGGGACATCATGTCAGACAAATATACAGGTTACTCACCTGTAACAGAAGTTCTAGGAATGGTATATGTTGTTCATCCACACTGGCAGGTTCCTTGCCGCTTTAAATCTTCCCGAAAGGTCTTCAAGCTGGCTCCTCCTCCCACCCACCCGGTGGTAAACTCCCGCCCGCCCCATGACACCAGATCTAGTTCGCTGGAAGCCAGGCCAGCGCCGGGCCGGGAGGTCAGGTTTATGGGATGAACAATATACCATTCCTAGAACTCCTGTTACAGGTGAGTAACCTGTATTTCTAGGACATGGATATGTTGTTCATCCACACTGTCTGGCAGACTCCTAGCAGTTCTCCAGAGGAGGGAGGCAAGGCGCACACCCCCTACTTAGGGAATAAAGACTGGAGAACCGAGGCCCCAAAACCAGCATCCCGGCATGACTCAAGCTCGATGTGGTAGTGGGTGATGAAGGTGTGTGCTGACTTCCAGGTAGCAGCCCTGCAGATTTCCTGGATAGGGACGTCCCTGAAAGCAGCCACCGATGCAGCGGTATGGCAGGTAGAATAAGCTCTTATCCCTTTGGGAGGTTCCATGCCCGCCAACCTATAGCAGGGATCTATGCAGGAGGTGACCCACCTACCTATCGTCCGCTTGTCTGCAGGTCTGCCAGGTGCGGCTTCAGCGTAGGTGACAAACAGCTGGCGAACCTCTCCCCGAACTTCAGCCGTCCGCTCCTTGTAATAAGCGAGTGCTCTTCTAGGGTCCAAAGTATGGAGCCTATATTCAGCCACCGAGGTGTGATTGGGGTAGAACACCGGCAGAGTCAACACCTGGTTAAGGTGAAACTCCGACACCACCTTTGGAAGGAATTTCAGTGGGGGCGCAGGACAACCTTGTCCCTGTGGAAGACCAGATAAGGAGACTCGATGGAAAGCACCTGGAGCTCTCCCATCCTTCTGGCTGACGAGATAGCCACCAAGAAGGTGGTCTTCCACGACAGGTGAGAGATGTCACACCTGTGCATCGGTTCGAATGGCTTGCCCATGAGCTTAGCCAATACCAGCAGTAGATCCCACGGAGGTGGAGGTTCTTGTACCGGAGGGGATATGTGATCAAGGCCTTTGAAAAAGCCCCGACCACCTTCTCCTCCACCGACTGCTTCCTGGCCCACGCCCAGTAAGCAGAGATGGCTGCCAGGTGCACCTTAAGGGTCGTTGACTGAAGCCCTTGCTGAGAAAGGGACCACAGGTAGTCCAGAATGCTTGCCAAGGAACAGAAGGAAGGGTCCAGGCCCTTGCCCTGACACCAAATGGAGAATCTCTTCCATTTGAAGGCGAGCATTTTCTGGTCGACCTCACGGACGCCTCAACGACGCTTGAGGACCTCTGGGCCGAAAGACCCAAGGCCTGGAACTCTAGCCGCTCAGGAACCAGGCCGTCAGGTGCAGGGATTGAAGGTCCGGATGGAATACCTTCCCCTGATTGACTGAGATCAGGTCCGGGCGGGCTGGAAGCCGCATTGGGAGCCTGGAGCTGAGACTGAGGAGATCTGGATACCAGAACTGGCGGGGCTGGTCTGGGGCTACCAGAATCACCTGTGCCTTGTCCCTCTCCGCCTTGAGAAACACCTTATGGATCAAGGAAAATGGGAGAAAGGCGTAGAAGAGGCCCGGGGTCCACGGCCTCGAGAAGGCATCCCCCCGCAGCGAGCCCTGCTGAGGGGGGTGGGCATGAAACAGTCTCAGCTTCGCATTCTCCCTGGAGGCGAACAGGTCCGCCTGAGGCGTGCCCCAGTGGGAGAATAGATCTTGTACTACCTCTGGCAGGAGAGACCACTCCTGGGACGCAGCCCCTATCCGGCTTAGGGCATCGGCCAGGGTGTTGGAGGCTCCTGCCACATGAATGGCGAGGAGATCCGCCTCCAGACTGTGCACGAGTGACCAAATGCGGAGAGCTTCCCTGCACAGAGGCATGAAGCGCGTCCCGCCCTGGCGGTTTAGGTAGTACATGGTCGTGGTATTGTCTGACTGGACCTGAACCACTTGACCCCGTAGAAACGGAGCGAAGGCAGTGAGGGCTAGACGAACCGCTCGAAGCTCCAGCAGGATGATGTGGCATCGGGACTCCTGAGGGGACCAGAGGCCGCGGCGCCAGGCTCCCCCAGATGGGCACCCCAACCCATCAGAGAGGCATCGGTCGATAGGAGAGACCGCGCCTGGGGCGGACAAACGGGATGCCCTCCTGCAGATGTGCTGGAACGGTCCACCACTGGAGTGCTCACATCCCCTGGGTCACTGTCACTAGCTGATCCAGCGAATCGAAGTGCTGTGACCACTGGCTGGCCAGTCCCCATTAAAGGGGACGCATGTACCAGCGGGCCCAATGGACCACGCTGGTGCATGCCGCCATGAGGCCCAGGAGGCGCAGGAAGTCCCGGGCAGGGCGCGATTGCCCAACCTGAAATGATTGGGCAAAGGAGGAAAGAACCTCGGTCCTGTCTGCTGGGAGCCATGCTCTGGCTCAAAGAGAGTTGAGCTCTGCCCCAATGAAATGCATCACCTGCTTTGGCACGAGTTCCGACTTGGCCTCACTGATGAGGAGGCCAATCTGAGAGCAAACCTGGAAGGCCAGATCCCTGGACTGCTCCACCTCCGCTCTGGAGGGGGCTGCAATCAGCCAGTCGTCCAGGTAGGGGTACACCTGGACCCTTCGGCACCGCAGGAATGCTGTCACCACTACCATGCATTTGGTGAAGACCCTGGGAGCTAGGGAAAGGCCGAAGGGCATGGCCCGGAACTCGTAAAGGGAGCCCTGATGTGACGGATGGATTGGGACATGAAAGAACGCATCTTGAAGGTCCAGGGAACAGAACCACACACCTCGTTCCAAGGATGGGATTATCTGAGCCAGAGTGACCATCCTGAAGGTCCGAGACCTTAGGAACCTGTTCAGGTCGTGCAGGTCGAGAATGGGGCGCCAGCCCCCGTCCGTTTTGGGACCAGAAAATACATGGACACAAACCCAGGGTCTGGAGGAGGATCCGCCACCTTCCTGATCACCTCTTGTTCGAGGAGCAGGGCAATATCGGCTCGGCGGGCTGACAGAGAGGCTGCGGACCTCATGGCCCCACCGAGGAGCGACGGCTCAGAAGGGCGGGGCCTGCTCGAACTCCAGAGGCAGGCCCTTTCCTACCACCTCCAACACCCAGCGGTCTGTGGTGATAGCGGACCAGGCAGAAAGGAAGTGGCGGAGCCGTCCCCCCACGGGGGGAAGTGACGAGGCTGGGGGCGACACACCCCTCAACCCGTCACTGGGCAGGCTTGGAGGAGGGACCGGCCGAGGGACCTCCTGGGCCTTTACGTCCCTACTTCCTATTGGAGGAAGCCGCTGGCTTGGGTTTGGGATGCCAAGCACGAGCCTGCTGGCCCTGGTGCTGGTGCTGTTGGGACGGACGTGCCGCAGGTGCAGAAGGGCGAAAGGACTAGTGCTGCTGCTGTCGGCGGCCTTTGTCCTTCTGGGCGGAGGTGACCAAATCCAGAGTGGCATTGGACTTCTCGATTCGCTGGAGCTGACCTTCCACTCCACGGCCGAAGAGGTCCGTCCCCAAGAAGGGGACATCCGTCAATTTGTGCTGGGTATCTGCCGTGAAGGTGGATATCCTCAACCATGCTCATGGCGCATGGCCACTGTGGGTCAAGAACCGATCTGGTGCCAGGAGTCTCCCTATGTCCAGAGCATTTGAGCTGCTGCTTAGCCACACTGCCCTACCCTGGTCCCGCACCTGCCGGACCGTGGTCTGCAAGTCGGCCGGGAGATGAAGGATCACCTCATCCAGGGAGCCCATGAGGGCATAGGAGAAGTGTGCCATCAGCACGACTGAGCTAGCCTGGCGGAGGCCAAGGGAGGAAAAAGCGTACACCTTGCGCCCAGCATAGTCCAGCTTTTTGGACTCCTTGTCAGGGGGCTTGTCCACATCCCTAGCGTTCCCGGAACGCCGGAAAATGCTGTCGGTGACCAACCCCTCGGCAGAGAGGTGTTCTGAAAACCCGGGCAGAGAGCCGGTAGGGACCGCATACTTCCTGGCCATCCTGGCTGAAGGCGCAGGGTAGGAAGCAGGCCGCTGCCAAAGCTCCAAGGCGGGGCCAACAATGGCCTCAGCCACCGGAAAGGCCTCCGTGGGGGAATCCCCTGGGTCCAGTATCTCCGCCAGATACGGCCTGCTTTGGATACGGGTTCGAGCTGCATCCCGTGGACTCGAGATGAGCCAAGCAAACCCATGAAGGACGATGGGCTGGCCAACGACTGACCTCGGAGGACTCCAGGTCAACCGCCTGGAGAACAGGGAGGAGTCGCCGCCGACTCGGAGGAGTCCGCAAGAGCTGCCTGGGGCCTGAGCCACCCTCCACCTGCCGAGGACGGTCGGGAGTGAGGGTGACCGACAACCTGTGGGGCAGGCCTTGACCCGACCGAGAGTCCTTGGTTGGTGCCCCCGATTTCGGCTGCGGAGGCGGAGGTTCCACCCCATTCGGTGGGGCAGCAGGTTTTGGCCGAACAACCGGCCCAGGCTTGGGCATCTCGACTACAGCGAGAGGTCTTTTGGCCGCTCGGGTGACAGCCACTTGATGGCCGGGGAAGGCAACGACGTCGACTTGTTCCCGGACAGAAGCAACTGCTGCCACATCAGGTCCTCGTAGCGTCGACGCAATTTGCGCCGAAGCCTCTCCTCTTCCAAGGAGGAAGACGAGGACGAGCAGCGGCGCCGCTTATCTCGGTGCCAAGACAGAGACCGCCGATGTCGGCGGGATCGGCTGGACCGAGAAGAAGTCCGAGACCGAGATCCTCGGTGTTTCCGAGGACGGGTCTGGGAAGGAGCGAGGGACACTCACTCTTCCCTCGGCTCGGACGCCTTAACCGGGGACTGCTGCACCAGGGGCGCAGGCAGATCCTTGGTCTCCACCGGGGTAACTGGTGAAGAGGGGTCATCGGCCTCACCAGTCGACAGCCCGTCCGACGGGTCTAGAAAAATCTCGACCGCGTCGACGGGAGTCTCAGCCGGCTGGCCTGACGGGGACGCCGTGAAGCCAGCGGCCTTAGCCGCAACCTCGACCGAAGTCGACAGTCGGCTGTCCGGGGAAGGAGACCTCTCCCGCTCCTACAAACGCCGACGATGGGACTTACCCTTAGAGTCCTTCTTTTTGGACCGAGAGGAATGTCCCGATGGCCCCTCTCCCTTCGTGGAGAGGGAATGGCAAAACTCCTTGAACAAAGCTGAATACGAGGTACCCAGAGAAAGCGGAATAAATGCCGTGACCGAGGAAGAGGATGATGCAGCCTGGGCCGCTT
This sequence comes from Neoceratodus forsteri, assembly GCA_016271365.2. Lineage (NCBI taxonomy): Eukaryota > Metazoa > Chordata > Ceratodontiformes > Ceratodontidae > Neoceratodus > Neoceratodus forsteri. The sequence goes on along the minus strand of CM057456.1, from coordinate 331,396,531 downwards.
CCTCCTCGAGGGCGATCATCTGCTCGAGCTGCTCAGCCGAGCCAGCCGCCGCGGTAACCGCCCAACGGGCCTCTTTCGACTTAACCGGCAGGTAGAGCTTCTAGGGGCACCCCAGCTTTAACCAGGCAGCGCGATCCTCCAGGATGTTGGCCGAGAACGAACAGCATGACTCGGAGGCCTGTGGGTCGTGTTCTAGGCCGAGGCAGTAGACGCACATGGAGTGCAGGTCTATCCTGGACATCTTCTGCCCACAAGGGCACCACCGAAATCCGGGAGTCAATTTGTTCATCACAGCCGCGAGGGAGGAACATGACTGAAGTCTTGAAAATTTCAAAATGAGTTTCGGGCGAACCGAAGAATTAGGATCCAGTCTATCATGCAGAGCGTTAAGGAGGGAACCTGAGCTTCCAAGCGGTAAGGAAGATCTTGCGTCATGGGGCGGAGCCGAGAGTTTTACCACCCTGGTGGGTGGTAGGAGCCAGCTTGAAGACCTTCCGGCAAGATTTAAAGCGGCAAGGAACCTGCCAGACAGTGTGGATGAACAACATATCCATGTCCCTAGAACTGGTTGATTTCTCTGACTGGGTGACAAAGGAAGTGAATCAGGGTGGGGCAGTGGACAACCCTTACCTTGATTTCAGCAAAGCCTTTGACACCATCCCACATAGAAGGCTGATAAACTAGCTGGGTAGGCTGGGCATGGGGGAAAGGGTGGTAAACTGGGTTAGAAACTGGCTAACAGACAGGAGGCAGACAGTGGTGGTAAATGGGGTGCAGTCTAGGGAGAGGGGGTGACCAGTGGGGTGCTGCAGGGTCTTCATTAGTAACATTGCAGAACGGCTGAAGGGAATTTTTTCACCAAATTTTCAACATAGCCATTTTAAGACCTCTGCTCATGAACAGTGTCACTGTGATTTTCTTAATCTGTCCCATACACTGACTGCGCACACTGACTGCGCCATTGTGCGCTACATGCACAGAAACACATTTTGGGCGAGATGTGAAAAATGACAGCTGTACTACTCATAAGGAGGTGTGGTAAAATGGCAATGTTGAAAATCTGGACTGCAAATATTAAAATTCGCGAACTTCACGGCGATGTAGGAAATGCGTGAACGGTGACGCCGTAGTTGTTTATTTTTAGGAATTTTACCACCAAATTTTCAACATAGCCATTTTAAGACCTCTGCTCATGAACAGTGTCACTGTGATTTTCTTAATCTGTCCCAACATTGACTCATGCACACTGATCGCCATTGTGCGCTACATGCACAGAAACACATTTTGGGCGATATGTGAAAATGACAGCTGTACTGCTCATAAGGAGGTGTGATAAAATGGCAATGTTGAAAATCTGGAGTGCAAATATTAAAAATTTCGAACTTACTGGCGTGGGTAGGAACTGCTAGCGCCGCACGTAAAGCAGTCAGTTTTAGGAATTTTTCACCAAATTTTCAACAAGCCATTTTAAGATCTCTGCTCATGAAACAGTGTCACTGTGATTTTCTTAATGTGTCCCATACATTGATTTCGCACACCGACTGCGCCATTGTGCGCTACATGGGCGGAAACACGTTTTGGGCAAGATGTGAAAAATGACAGCTGGACTACTCATAAGGAGGTGTGGGAAAATAGCAATGTTGAAAATCTGGAGTGAAAATATTGAAAATTCTCAAACTTACGAGCATACGTAGGAACTGCGCAATGCACGCTTGTAAAACAGTCATTTTAAGGAATTTTTTCACCAAATTTTCAACATAGCCATTTTAAGACCTCTGCTCATGAATGGTATCACTGTGGTTTTCTTAATGTGTCCCATACACTGATTTCGCACACTGACTGCACCATTGTGCGCTACATGGGTGGAAACATGTTTTGGATGAGATGTGAAAAATGACAGCTGTATTGCTCAAAAGGAGGTGTGGTAAAATGGTAATGTTGAAAATCTGGAGTGAAAATATTGAAAATTCGCGAACTTACGAGTGTGCATAGGAACTGCATAGCGCTGCGTCAGAAACAGTCACTTTTAGGAATTTTTTCACCAAATTTTCAACACAGACTTTTTGAGAGCCCACCTTATGAACACTGGCAGTGTCGTTTCATTAATTGGTCCCGAAAGGTGATTTCACGCAGTGACCGTGAAATCACTCTTCAGGTCCGATTAACGCCATGACGGTGCAAGAATTCATGAGAAGGGGTCCTAAAAACACCATGTTGAAAATTTGGGCCCAGAATTCCCAAAAATGCCTGACATATGCAACAAAGTTGAAAAAACCCTATTAATTCCATTATACAGCTTACCAGCATTTCCTCAGTTCGCGGTCGGCTTTGAAGAGAGCATCGTTTCCCGGTCCACCAAAGATCGTCACGCCGGACTCCGTGAGGTAAGTAAGGGGGGTGGAGGTGTGGGGAGGCAAGGTGCACAGGGGTGGGTGCGGGTTGTGGGGGCAGGGAGACCACTAGGAACTTTTTTTGTTTACAGATTTTTTTTTTTTTGAAGTAAGACGATGCGGGATGTTTGCCACGCTGGGGTGGGCTCCCATCATGGCAGCTGGAAAGGCTGTTTGGGGGGCTGGAGCTGATGGGGGATTGGGCACCGCCGTCGGCTATAACAAGCTCTGCCACGCTGGGTGGGCTCCCAGTGTGGCACCTGGAAAGCTTTTGGGGGGCCGTGCAGCCGTGGAGCTGGCGGGGGACTGGGCACCCCCGGCTTTAACAGTTTTGCCACGCTGAGGTAGGCTCCCAGCGTGCGTTGTGGACAGCTTTTTGTGGGGGTGTGGAGCTGACGGGGATTGGGCACCCGTGGCCGGCCATACAGTGTGCGTGCGGGGAGGAGCATCAGCACGCAGTATGCGTGCTATGCTGGGTGTGGGGAGATCTGCTCACTGAAGCAGAGCTCTCCTTTTCAACTGCACGACCACTGCATTTTCAACTGCTGTCATAGACAGCTGCAGCAGTGATTGGGGAACTGGGGCCGTGCCTGCAAACACACTGACTGAATTGGAAGACGAGTGTCACACCTCCGAAAACTCGGATGATGGCACTATGTTTCTTGCACATGCGTGCAAGCAACATAATAATGGAACAATCTTACTGGGCGACGTCGAGTAGGCGAACAGAACTGGCAGGAGATAGAGAGTCAACAGACTGCGGCATGGAGTCGACACGGAGTCGAGAAATTCAACTGCGTACAAGGTAGGCCTCAAACTCTTCACTGCAAGTGTCCCACGAGGTGATCTCGATGGAGGGAGATGAACTGGCAGGAGGGCGGAATCGACAACACCTAACAGCCAACCCGGTGAGCGGCACGCAGTGCGTCGGTCTCGAGGGCGGTGCCGATGGTGCGTCGATTCCACCCATCCAAAAGCAAAAAAAAAGCTCCCGCGGGGTCATGACTTCTTGCCAAGTACCCACAGGTGATGAATGGTGAAGATTGACACATATAAGATCTACAGAGGTTTAGTCTTAAGCACAGAAATGTGCTGGACTTTTTTATATGAAAACCCTAGACCTGAATAAAGGAATGAACACAGAGACAAACTGGAATGTCTGCACCTAGAACATCTGAATGCTGGGGGACAGGAGCGGAATTGTGGACCTTTAGCTTACAAAGTTTATATACAACAACAGAATAAGGAAGAGTATATGTAGTTACTATATATATAAGTGTTCAAAAGGCTCCAAGGAATACATAAATGGAGAAGTATGTAAAAATGTTTAAACAATAACCAAGTAGTGATGTAAACATATAAAAACGCACGAAATAAACTGTAGAAATGTAATTGTAGTACAGTAATACTACATAGGATGGATAAGGATAAGAAGTATTTAAAAATGTTTAAACATTAAGTAGTGAGGTAAACATAAGCACGAAATAAACTGTAGAAATGTAACTGTAATATAGTAATACTACATAGGATGGAATAAAAAGCTTCAGATAAAGTTAGAATTAAGGTTTTTGTCAGCTTAACAGGAAGGTTAAACAATAACAGGAAGGTCAAATGGAATTAACCTTGAATAACAGAATTATTGGTATAGCACTCCCAGCAGCCCCAAACTCCTAGCTTCTCCTCACATGAATGGATAATTGAGTATAGTATTTCAAAGACTCTACAAGTATCCTCAGAAATATAAAAAGAATGTTAAAACACAGTGTTGATGCACCCCTATAAAGAACAGATGCCTGTTTTGTTGAGACCCGACTGCACTAAAGTGCGATACTGCATGGTTGCCTAGCAGCCAAAATCACGCATGCGTAGTCAGCTCGGCTTGACATCATTGTACATTGAGCCACGGGATCTCACAAAAGAGGTGAGAGGTTCAAAGAAAGCAGCTCCGAGGAAGACGCACTCAGCAACATTGCTGCTATGCAAACAACTTTTCCTAGCATACACACATATGGGCAAACGTGGAGGTAAGCTGTTTCTGATACATAAAAGGAAATCTGAATAGAACAATTAAATGAGCAAAGAAATAAAACTCTAAAAAACGATTTAAAATTATGTCTCCACATGATTGGAAACTAAGGTTTACGTCCCACAAACAAACAAGCAGTCCAAACACGATTGAGGTACGCTGTTTTTAAGTTAAATGGGAGGTCAAGCCATACATGGCAGCAGTAAAAATACTTGTTCCTTATGTGCAATAGCACTTTAACAAATGAAAATTACGTACCTACCGTAATTCTTGATCTTCTTGGACGACGTCTCCACCACTCAGTCACACTGATGGGATCTACACCGGAGGAGCTAGCACCCAATGGGAGCAAACTTTTTGCAAGAGGGCTGGCACCAGAGATGGAGCTGTGAGGAGTGGCGCCACGAGCCTCGGCTCGTGCAGCAATGACAATCTCGGCGTCGACCCTCCAACCGCCTCAGTACTCCCGAGGAGGTGCAGCGTAACTAACCTAGTAGGATAGCCTAACAAAAAAACGGACATAAGATATTCCGATCGACCCATAAAAGAAGGGTCAACAAAGAAGTCTTCACAGCCTAAGATTGAGGGAGTGAAGACCAACAACAGAGGTGAGCTCGGGGGATGGTGGGTGGTGGATGAGTGGTGGAGACTTCTTCCAAGAAGATCAAGAATTACGGTAGGTACGCAATTTCCATATCTTCCTGGACATAAAGTCTCCACCACTCATTCACACTGATGGAAGAGTACCAAGCTAATAATCCCCCGAGAGGGCAGCAGGAGAGACCAAGAGCTCACAAATTTAGGACAGAAGTCCGTTAAGGATAGTCCTGCCAAACGAAAGATGTCACCTGGCACGGACATCCAGGGCATAGTGCTTGACAAAAGTATGCACTGAGCTTCAGGTAGCCACAATGCAAATGTCTGCAATGGGCACGTTACGGATCTCCGTCAGGGATGCCGCAACTGCTTTACTAGAGTGAGCGTACACTCTACTTTCCAGATTAACCTGCGCCATGGAATAACAGTGGTGAAGGCATGCCACCGGCCATGCTGAAATGCATCTGATAGTAACAGGTTGACCCAGCCGGGTCTCGCTGAAGGAAACAAACAGTTGTTGAGCTTTGCAAATTTCTTTTGTTCTATCCAAATAGAAATGCAGAGCTCTTCTGACGTCTAAACAATGAAGGGTACACTCTCCTTCATTTTGGAAGTTCGCAAAGTAAGTAGGTAGGACCAAAGGTTGGTTTAGATGGAATTCTGAAACAACCTTAGGGAGAAACTTAGGATGGGTCCTAAGAACTACTTTGTCCGTATGAAACACAGTATACGGAGGGTCTGCGACCAAGGCATGTATTTCAGAGACCCTGTGGGCCAAGGTAATGGCCACCAGGAAGGCCGTTTTCCAAGTGAGAAATTTCAGCTCACAGGTAGCTAGAGGCTCGAAAGGTTTTCGAGCGAGCATATCTAGCACAAGGTTAATGTCCCAGGCTGCAACTGGACGTCTGATAGGAGGTCTGGTATGCAGAATACCTCTAAGAAACCTCTTAACTACAGGTAACTAAGCCAGTGACTAGGAAATACTGGCTCATGATAAGCTGAAATGGCACAAAGGTGAACTTTGACTGTAGAGTATTGCAGACCTGAATTTGAAGGTCTAAAAGGTACTCTAGAACTTTATTTGGTGGGCAGAGAAAAGGATTCAAAAAGGATTTTGCACACCAGAGAGAAAAACGCTTCCATTTGGCTGTGTAAGTTTTTCTAGTGGCTGGCTTGCGCGCAGCCAAAAGAATATCTGAAACTCTTCAAGAGACATTGAACCTGTTCACTTCTATCTCTTCAGGAGCTGAAGGTGAAGCGACATCAGACTGGGATGGACCACAGGCCCCTGGGTCAGAAGATTTGTCTGAAGGGGAAGCGGAAATATTTCTACTGCCCTGCTGTTCAGAAGGCCTTGTATCTCGGAGGCAAGAAGGCCTGACTGTATTGTTGACAGCCTGGGCTGTCGTTTGGGAGGACGATCCAGAGGGGTTTCTGAAAGGTTGAGGGAGTACCCCTCGTGGATTATCCAGAGGACCAATATGTCTGATGTTATGGACTTCCAATGGTTGTAGAATTGAGTCAGATGGCCTCCCACCAATGAGGAGGAGTCCCCCTCGGGCAGTTGAGTTGGGACCCAGGCCAGAAACTCAGAAGGTGGCACTGGGCACTTTGGGCCCTTGTGCCTTCTGTTGCATTTTCTTTTGAGGCTGAGAGGCTTGGTTTTTGTTAAAACCTCCCCTGCCCTTGCCCGAAAGGACTGATGGTTGTGAAACTGATGCTTGTTAACACCCCCGAGAAGGAGTGGGAGCGGGTCAAGCCGTTTTAATGGCCGACCTAGTCTTCTGTGTGGCCTCCAGAGCTTGCTCTACTTGAAGTCTGAACAGATATATACTGTCAAAGGGTAATGCCATGACCTGCTGTTGGGCATCATTTGTGAAGCCCGATGTGCGTAGCCAGGAGTGACGATGGGTACAAATGCCCGCCGACGCTCGGGAAGCAGTATTGAAAGTGTCCATAGCTGCTTTAACCTGCTGGTTGTTGGACTAGATACCCCTGGTTATGGTCTGAAGTAGCTCTGAACTAGTGTCTGACTCGGGCAGAGCTTCTACCATCTGTTTGAGCGAATGCCAAAGAACATACTCATGTTGAGAAAAGTAGCCCTGGTAGCTGGCAATACGCACACCCAGGGTGGAGGCAGCAAATACTCTCTTACCTAAGGTGTCCATCTTATGAGATTCTTTGTTCATAGGCTGGGCTGCAGATGCCTGAGGAAGAACGGCCTTATCATTCTCTGCCAAGACTACAATAGGGTCTGCAAAGGCCTGGGAGGCCAAAATGGGTCGATCCTTGGGAGCAGCATACTTCCTGTCTATGGACTTAGCCACAGAAGGAATGAGAGCAGGATTATTCCACACCATCTGAGAGAGCGTCTCAAAGGATGGTTGTACCGGGAGAGTTAAATCCATAGAGATCTCCGGGACATGTAGGTACTGCAGTCTCAAAAGCTTCCCAGGATTGATATCAGTAGTTTGGAGAGAAAGAGTAGAATTTAAATTTTTCAGCAGAGACTTAAAAGACAGGTCTTCAACCACAGGCTCTGCGGCAGGATTAATCCCTGCTCCTTCAACCTCATCACCCAGTTGAAGATCTGGGTCAGGCTCAATATCATCTCCTGACAGCCCTGGAGGGACTGTATGGACAGGAAAGGAGTGAAAATCAGAAGGAAACGAAGAAGAGAAAAGATTGAGCAAGAACCCTTGAAGGCTGGACAGCACCGCACCCAGCCTCGGCGCGAAGGGCAAAGGAGCACTGGCCGTTGGAAACAACCACAGCAGATGGTGCCGACAGAGACCACGGCACTGACATGCGCATCAGCGCCGAGGACGGCGCCAACCCCAGCTGCTCTGAGGACGGTGCCGAGGATGGCGCCGAGAGAAGCATCGACGCTGAGAGAGTCCCCGACAACCGCCGAAAGCAATCCAGGGCCCTGAAGACTCCAATCTGAAGAAAAAGGAGGAAGAATACCAGGAGATAAAAGCATTGGTGTGGGCCCCTGCGCTTGCAGCCATGTGAGGGAAAAACACCTGAGCGCGGACTCGACGGCACTGAAGATGGTGCCAGGACTGAGAAAGGTCCAACCCTACCCGCTCCCCCGAAGTGACCGGGCCAAGCAGCTGGACCAACCTCTGAGCCCATTGCTCCATAAGAGTGGCCCACTGATGAAACTGCTCATTGGAAGCCCTTTCAATAGGCAGTGAAGGGCTCCGATGTCGAAGAGGTCAGTCACTGGAGCCAGAAACTGGTGAAGTCGGAGGAGGAGACCAGCATCTGACCCCAACGACTGACCATCGACGTGCAGACATACCAGAAGGCAACCTCAAGTGATGCCTTCTCTTTTTTGACCTGTGGGCCGAAGAAGAGCTCAAGGCCGAACTGTGCTGAGAGTGCGACTGTTTCCTTTTATGCTTCCCGGGGGACTGCCCATCCCCGCAGGCATTGGACTGTCCATTGTCAGACGCTCCCTCCGGAGAGGACCGCGGACTGAACCCAGCTCGGCTGACTGAACAGCTTTCATACGAAGTCTCCCTACCGTTACCTGACCCGCTCCTGGTTGACTCTGTCAATGGAGGGCTAAAGACTTCTTTTTCTCAATAAATAAAGTTTAAAAATTAGCGGTACTTTGTCTGAGATAAATTACAAAACAATAAACTGAAAACTATGCTGCTACTTTGAAGTTTGACTCCCGGTGGGAGAGCGATGTCGTCACTGAAGCGCGTTCGACGGCGGGAAAAAAGGAACTGAGGCGGTTGGAGGGTCGACGCTGAGAAAGTCATTGCCACACGAGTCGAGGCTCACGGCGCCGCTCCTCGCGGCTCCATCTCTGGCGCTGGTCCTCTTGCAAAAAGTTTGCTCCCACTGGGTCTTAGCGCCTCCGGCGTAGATCCCATCAGTGTGAATGAGTGGTGGAGACTTTATGTCCAGGAAGATTAAGAACAACTAACAGAAGTCCTTTGACTGTCTTTTGCAGGGAACGTAATAAGTTACAAGAAATGAAGTATGGACCAAGCATGAAAGCTTTATGGCAGTAAGGTCCTTAGCATAAACTCTTTGATGATGTGTATACATTGAAAATGTTAACATATAAAATGTAAAAGAAATACGTGAATGTAAAAAAATGTAAAAAAATGAAAACAAGATGTATGCATATATATTAATAGATAAGGAAAAATTGAACCCCGTGAACAAGCTCTACATTAGCAGACGGCAGCATAACTACACCATCACTGTAGAACCTCATAAACAAAGCAAGAAGATGTGGGCAGGATAAAAGTCCAAATTGCTTTATTGTGGATGCCAGCAGCATGGATGACTGTGCCCTTCCCCAAGAACAGCTGAATGTTTTAATGCTACACAGCTTTCTTAAGGCTGAGGTAGTTGGGGAGTACTGCACATACTTCAAGTGTGATTTTAAAGTGACAGTGCAACAAAACATTTAATGTGTATATACAGACTCTACATGTAGTGTCTACTAAAGTGCGTAACCACAATCACTACTTCATATCTTAAAAACAGGTTTCAATATCACACATAGAAATAAATATCATAGATACATAGACAGTGTCGGCAGATAAGGGCCTGTGGCCCACCCAGTCTGCCCATTTGAGCTTGTAAGTTCAGTTTATGTTTTCCTAGAAGTCTGTTGCCCCTTACTCCTGACCTCCAGAATTCCTTTATGTCTATCCCATGCATTCTTAAATCCTGTGATTGTTTCAGCCCCCACCACTTCCTCTGGCAGGGTGTTCCACTTGTCCACCACCCGTTCTGTGAAGAAATTCTTCCTCACGTTTCCTCTGAATCGTCCTCCCTCCAACTTCATCCCAGGCCCTCTAGTCCTGGAACATCTTTTTCGCTTAAAAATAGTGTATTCCTGCACCCTGTTCCTCCCTGTAAGATACTTGTATGTCTCTATCATATCCCCTCTCTCCCTCCTCTCCTCCAGGGAGTACATGTTCAGTTCCTTCAACCTGTCCTCATAGGACTTGTGATGCAATCCATGCACCATCTTTGTTGCCCTCCTCTGAACCTTCTCTACCCTGTCTATGTCCTTACGTAGGTAAGGTCTCCAGAACTGTACACTGTACTCCAGGTGGGGCCTCACTAGTGTCTTGTATAGCGGAATTATGACCTCCCTTTTCCTGCTGGTTATGCCCCTGCCTATGCATCCCAGCATCCTATTTGCTTTACCTGCTGCCTTGTCACACTGTTTCCTACCTTGAGGTCATCAGAGATGAAAACCCCAAGATCCCTTTCCTGCTTGGTGCATGCTATATCCTCACCCCCAACTGATATATTGTACCGGGTTTTTGTGCCCCATATGCATTATCTTGCACTTCTTTGCATTGAATTTCAACTGCCAAATCCTTGACCATTCTTCAAGTTTCTGCAGGTCCTTCTCATTCTGTCTACACCCTCTGGTGTGTCTACTCTGTTACAGAGCTTTGTGTCATCAGCGAACAGTGAAATTCTGCCTTCTAGGTCCTAGCAATGTCACTGATGAAGATGTTGAATAGGACCGGTCCCAGCACTGATCCCTGTGGTACCCCACTGGTCACTCTTCCCTCTGTGGAGTGACAGCCATTTACCACCACCCTCTGGGTCCTGCCGCCCAGCCAGTTACCTACCCACCACACTACTGTCCTGCCCACACCCATATTCTCCAGCTTGTGTAATAGTCTTCTATGTGGCACAGTGTCAAAGGCCTTGCTGAAGTCCAGATAGGCCACGTCCACTGCCCTCCCCGATCCACCTCCCTAGTCACCCAGTCAAAAAATTCAACAAGGTTGGCCTGACATGACCTCCCCCTTGTGAAACCATGCTGCCTTGGGTCCTGTAGTCCATTGACAACCAGATGTTTCACCAATCTTTCCTTCAGTAGTGCTTCCATGATCTTCCCCACTACCGAGGTGAGGCTGACTGGTCTGTAGTTCCCCGCTTCTTCTTTGTTCCCACTTTTGTATAAGGGACTCGTCTGCTGTCCTCCAGGCTTTGGGTACCTCCCCTGTTTCCAGTGATCGGCTAAATAGGATAGCCAGAGGTTCAGCCACCACCTCTCTTAGTTCTTTAAGGACCATGGGGTGCATCCCATCTGGCCCCATTGCTTTATCAACTCTTATTACTTCCAGTTCCTTCAGGACCCTTTCTCGTGTAGAGGGACTTGTGTCCATTTCTGCACCATTCTCACCCCTTGTACTCCCTTCAGACCCATTACCCTCTTCTTCCTCAGTAAAGACTGAGCAGAAATACCTGTTCAATATGTCAGCTTTACTGTTGTCATCCTCCACGCAGCCCCCATCCTCCCCCTTCAGTCTCACTATCCCTCCCTTTGCCTTTCTTTTTTCACTTATGTACCTGTAAAAGGTTCTGTCCCCTCTACCCACTGATTTTGCAATGTGTTCTTCTGTCTGAGCTTTGGCTTCCCTTACTGACTTCCCTGCCTCCCTTTGCTTCTCCTTGTACTTCTCCCTATCCCAGTCTGCCTGTGTCTTTTTGTATTGCCTGAATGCAATCTTTTTGGCTTTCACTTTCTTTGCGACCTCTTTGGAAAACCATAATGGTCTCCTCTTCCTTTTCCTCTTGCTAACCTGCTTAATGCATAATTCTGTTGCTCTTGTACTCCCCATTTTAAATACTGCCCACTGTTCCTCAACCCCCGATTCCTGCCCCATTCCGCTTAATGCCTCTTTCAAGTATCTCCCCATTTTCCCAAAGTCTGCCCCCCTAAAATCCAGGATACGTGTTTTTGTGTGGTTTGGTTCTGCTCTTTCTGTGATTTCAAACCACAATGACTGGTGGTCACTGTTCCCCAGGTGTTCCCCCACTGTTACCCTCATCATACTGTCCCTGTTTGTGAGCACAAGGTCCAGTATTGCCTTCTGCCAAGTAGGTTCCATAACCAGTTGCTTGAGGAAGGCACCCTGAAGGGAGTCCAGGATAAATCTGCTCCTAGTTGATGCTGCTGGAATGCTCCAGTCCACGTCTGGAATATTGAAGTCTCAACCAGTATTACTCCCCCTTGTCTGCCATCCTTTGGATGGTAGCATCAACTCTATCTGTTTCTTCCTCCTGGGCTGGTGATATAGACCACACCTGTGGATGGCTGGCCCATTTTCCTTTCCAGCTTAACCCACAGTATCTCTCCCCATTTTGTTCCTCCTGGATCTCTGTGGCCCTTATGTCATTTTTCACATACAGTGCCACTCCTCCTCCCTTCCTGCCTGCCCTGTCTCTCTTCTGAATATGTTGTAGCCAGGTATGGCCATCTCCCAGCCGTGGTTATCATTACACCAGGTTTCAGTGATGGCCACAATGTCCAGGTCTGACTGCACCATGACAGCCTCCAGATCTTCCATCTTGTTGCTAAGGCTCCTGGCATTTGCACACATGGCTTTCCATGATTTGACCTCCCTAGACTGTTTAGCTGTTCTACTCCAGCCCCTTCCTTGGTTGTCCTTTATCCCTGGTCCTCCTTGCTGTCTGCCCTTCTGCTGAATTTTGCCCCTTTTCTGCCTATCCACCTCTTGGGCGCTAATCTCCATCTTTTGCACACTGCTTTGTAGAGATAGCCACTCCTCTGGTTCACTGGTTCCACTGCTAGCTGTGGGGGGTAAGCAAGTAGGTACCCTCCTTGCTGGCCTGCCACCCCCCTTTGCTAGTTTAAATGCTTGTCAATGTAGCATTTAAACTTATCATTGAGTGCTTGATTCCCCTCCAGGATGGATGCAGGCCGTCATGCTTGAACAGACCTCCATCCCTCCAGGTGGGTCCCCAGTCACCAATGAATCCAAACCCTCACAGCACCAGTTCTTCAACCATGAGTTAAAGTTCCTGGTGCATGCACCCCTATGTCTCCCTTGCCTCTCATGAGGTAGTACTTCTGAGAAGGTGATGAAGTAGCTACTTGCTTGAGACTCCTCCCCAATTTCCTAAACTCTTCCTGAACTTCCTTTGGCTCCCATTTGCCAGGTCATTAGTACCTAGGTGGATAATGACATCCAGCTCACCCTCCAGTCTTGCCTTCCCAGTGATCCTCAGGATCTCCTTCCATTCCTCCATGCCGTGGCACCTGGTAGGCACCTCACCTCCTGTCCTCCCCTCCTGTGTCCTAGCTGGATCCCTCTTATGATGGAGTCCCCCACCAGGATTCACTTCTCCTCTGGGCCCACTGCTTTCCCCGCTGAGGTCACCTCCTTGGCTAACCTCCACATCCTTTCCTTCCACTTCTCTGGGTACCTCTATTTGGTTGTCCCTGTTTGCCAGTGTGGCATATGAGTTCTTGAGTGGAATAGGATCTGGGATGTACCTCTGCCTGACCACCCTAACCCTCCCTGAGCACACTGTCATCCAAGTGCTCCTCTTTCTCGGCATCCTTTGAGGCAGTTGCATTGGACTGGGTGGTCTCTGGATAGGGGTCATGGTACTCCTGACCCAGTTTACTTCTGCTCTGAGTCTGGCTACCTCATCCCGCGGTCCAGAGAGATGCATGCAGATAGGGCAGCACCTCAGTGTCCAGAAGGTCTGCCTGAATATGGCTGCCCCACAGCCACTGCACTGCACCACTCCCCACATTATACTGCAATTATACTGCTATTCCACTACTTGTCTGCTACTGAAGCTCTCCTAGTTCCCTTTTTATTAATTTACTGTCCTAAAAATCCTGCCACTGATCCTCAGATACTTTTCTTTTTAAAAAAGAAAATAAACCAATAAATAAATAAATGAGTCAAAACACTTGTCGTGCTGAGGGTGGGCTTCTTCCCCTTATGCCCCTTACTCCACACCCTTACTATACCCTGTGTTTAGCTCCTGTCAATCAGACTTAACAGGGCATATAATTAAGAGTTGGGGGGCAGGGAAGGAGGCAGCAATTAAAAACAGCAAAGAAATACACCACCACTACGTTTTAAATTTTCAACAGCCCAAAAACAATTCTAAGTAAAGACAACAAAGAAAGTACAGTGTCACTAAAAGCCCACAATCTAAGTTTGAAAGAAAAATAGCAATTACCAATTACTGTAAGGCACTAAGTTGAATATGTTTCCTTCCCCTTCTGGCTTCTTCTTCTTCGTAAGTGAAGCATACCTATTCATATATGACACTTAAATGCAAACTTCATACCTAATAAATATACTATACTATGATTCATTAAATGATCATAAATAAGGAGATATCTGAAAAAAATCATTTAAACCGGGGTGGGGGGGTTAATATGACTTAGTCTGGTATTGCTAGGATGTTTCTCGCTGTCGTAGTTTTTTGTCCAAGTCTTCCCCTCTAATATGTTTAAACACTTTTTCCAACATCTGAAATACAAAAATACAGATACATGTGTTTTCCCTTTTTCCTTCAAGTGTTGAGCTAATGCACTAATCTCATCCTGGTTCTGTACACTCCTGACATGCTGCCCAATCCTGTCTTTAGACTTCGGTGTGGTTTTTCCCACATAGAAGCTAGTACAGCTTTTACAGGTGGCAACATAAACATTATTCTCAGTGTTACATGTACAAAAAATCTCTAATCTGATACATGTTGCCAGTGGCTGGATGTACAAAAAATTCCCCAGAATTGATATCTACAAAAGGAACAATTCCCACATTTATGGGTGCCCCCCCCCGCCCCCAGAAGAGATACATTTTTATTCACCTGGGCACCTTCCCAATAAGTGCTATGCACTAGTGAGTCCCTCAGGTTAGTACCTCTCTTGTAAACAAACTGAGGGAGTTCGTCTGTCACATGCTGCAGTTTTCTTTCTGTCTGTAAAATGTGCCAGTTACTTCTAATGATGTTTTTAATCATATAAGCTTGTGGGCTAAATGTAATGAATTTGGGTCTAGAAAAATTCCTGTTGTTTTTAGTTATATTACCCCCAATATTCTGTTATCTTCTCTGATTTTTCTCCCCTATTAGATACTAACAACTCGTCTCTATCCATGGAATCTACTCTTAGCTTCATTTATCAGTTGCTCATCGTAGCCCCTAGCCACAAAACGTTCACTCAGTTCATTGGTATTCTGTTCATAATCTACAGTACGTGAACAATTCCTCCTAGCCCTGATAAATTGTCCCATTGGGATGTTGCTGGTGATGTGTCCCGGATGGTAACTATCAAAACGTAGCAGGAAATTTTGTCCGTTTCCTTGCGATACAGCTTAGTTTCCATATTCCCCTCTTTTGTTCTAAAAATAGTCGGGTCGAGGAAGTGAAGTTCTTGTTGATTGGCTTTCACTTTGAATTTCAAATTCCGATTAGTAGATTCCAAGTATTAAACAAATTGATATAGTTTGGATTTTTCTAGTCCTAAATTCATTACGACGTTTAGCCCACATGCTTATATGATTAAAAACATCATAAGAAGTCGGGTCGCCCCTGAGAAAGGGACCTCCGGGGCCCAGCGGGCCTACCCGGTCATCAAAATTCAATAAATAAATAAATAAGAAGTAACTGGCACATTTTACAGACAGAAAACTGCAGTATGTGACAGACGAACTCCCTCAGTTTGTTTACAAGACAGGTACTAACCTGAGGGACTCACTAGTGCATAGCACTTATTGGGAAGGTGCCCAGGTGAATAAAAATACATCTCTTCCAGGGGGGCACCCATAAATGTGGGAATTGTTCCTTTTGTAGATAATATCAAGTCCGGGGAATTTTTTGTACATCCAGTCACTGGCAACACATATCAGATTAGAGATTTTTGTACATGTAACACTGAGAATAATGTTTATGTTGCCACCTGTAAAAGCTGTACTAGCTTCTATATGGAAAAAACCACACTGAAGTTTAAAGACAGGATTGGGCAGCATGTCAGGAGTGTACAGAACCAGGATGAGATTAGTACATTAGCTCAACACTTGAAGGAAAAAGGGAAAACACATGTATTTGTATTTCAGATGCTGGAAAAAGTGTCTAAACATGTTAGAGGGGAGACTTGGACAAAAACTACAACAGAGAGAAACATGCTGGCAATACCAGACTAAGTCATATTACGCCCCCGTTTAAATGATTATTTTCAGTTATCTCCTTATTTATGATAATTTATTGAATCATAGTATAGTATATTTATTAGGTATGAAGTTTGCATTTAAGAATTATATATGAATAGGTATGCTTCACTTATGATATTTATTTCTATGTGTGATATTGAGGCTTGTTTTAAAAATATGAGGTAGTGATTGTGGTTATGCACTTTAGTAGACACCACATGTAGAGTTTGTGTATGAACATTAAATGTTTTGTTGCACTGTCACTTTAAAATCGCACTTGAAATATGTGCAATACCCCCACTACCTCAGCCTTGAGAAAGCGCAGTGTGTAGCGCGAAAACATTCAGCTGTTCCTGGAGAGGGGCACGGTCATCCATGCTGCTGGTGTCCACAATAAAGTAATCTGGACTTTCATCCTGCCCGCATCTTGCTTTGTTTATGAGGTTCTACAGTGATGGTGTAGCAGTGCTGCCATCTGCTATTGTGAGCACCTATTTTTGCACCTTGGCTCCATCCCTGTGCTCTAGCCACCAGTTTGTTCTACTAAGCTCTACATTAGAGCGAAACATAGGGGAATGAAAAATAAAAGAAATCTGAAAAACAAACAAAGCTGACGAATTTTACTTCAAAGGGTCCCCTATCACCTTTATCATTTTCATTGGTATGAGAGACAGTGACCGACTGCAAACGGGGAAGCCCAGTGGCCGGGTGTGAAGATTTAGGGGGAGCGCCCTCCTTAGGCTGCGGATGAGGAGGTTCCATCACAATGGGCGGTGACGCCGTTTTGGCAGGGCCGGCTTGGGCTGAGAGGGAGGCGACCATGGATGCACCGGAGCGAGCTGCGGCATGGGCTGTGGCCTGAGCCTGGTGCCTAAAAGCCACTGTTACCACATGAATTCCTCACAATGGCACTGCATCTCAAGGCAAAGCTGTTCCTCTCTCCCGAGGTGGAGAAGTATCTGCAGCGTCTCTTCCTAGAGTGCTGACAGCAAGACCTATGATCACGTCTGGAATAGCTTGAACTTGAGCTACGAGACCCTGACCTGGTCCTCGACCGCTTGGGTACCGGTCGTCAAGGAGAGATGAGGACAGGTTAGGGACGCCTGGGAAACCCCAAAAGGTTGGGCTCCTTAGGAGGAGGGTCCAGCTCAGTGTGCTGGACCGACCCACCCTGAGAGAGATTAGGCAGGACTGGAGTCCTGGAGAGGGAATCATCCCCCTTATCCTGTGACAATGGGTCAACTGGGGAAAGAAAGATCTTGACAGGATAGTTGACCCGCATCTCAGCCAATAAGCCCAAGGGGGACTCAGTGGAGCCAATGACCTGGACAGAAACACAGTCTGAAGCCGAGGGCATGACAGCCGTTGAGCCTGCAGAAGCGTGAGAATCTGAGGCCCAAGAACACTTGAGGTTCCATGACCTGCGACGGTACTTCTTACTCTTGGAGTCCCGCTTAGAAGGTTTCGTGGATTTTCACCCCTGGGAAGGGCCCTCCCAGGGAGTTGGAAGGGACACTCTTAAGTCCTGAACACCCCGGTAAATGAAGCACTAAAGCTGTAGGGACCAGGGTGGACTCAGACGACGCACCCACTGTGGCTTGGGTCGCTGCCTCCTCAAGGCAGCAAGTTCCTCAGTCGAGTCCCCTGCTGCAGAAAATGGAACTTACGTACCTACCGTAATTCTTGATCTTCTTGGACGAAGTCTCCACCATTCATTCACACTAATCAGAGTACACTGGAAGTGCTAGGACCCAGCAGGAGCCAAACATTTTCAGGAGGGCCAGCATCGAAATGGCGCTGTGAGGAAGTGGCACCGTGAGCCAGGCTCGTGCGGTATAGACTATCTTGGTGTCGACTCTCCAACTGCCACAGTACATTTTTTTCTGAGGAGATGCAGTGTAACTAACCTAGAGAGGACTAATCTAAAAATTAGACATAAGATAGTCCAAATGACCCGTGTAAGAAGGGTCAAAAACAAAGTCTTCACAGTCCAACCACTGAGGGAGTGAAGACCAGAAACAGAGAAGTGAGCTCGGGGGATGGCGGGTGGGCGTGTGAAAGAGTGGTGGAGACTTTGTCCAAGAAGATCAAGAATTACAATAGGTACGTAATTTCCATATCTTCCTGGACATAAAGTCTCCACCACTCATTCACATTAATGGGAGAGTACTGAGCTAAATAATCCCCCCAAGACGGGCGGCAGGAGAGAAAGAGTAGCTCACTTTTTAGGAAAGAAGTCCGTTAACAATTGTCCTGCCAAATGACTGATGTTGTCTGGCATGGACATACAAGGCATAGTGCTTAACAAAAATATGCATGGAGCTTCAGGTAGCCGCACTGCAAATGTCTGCAATGGGGACATTACGAATTTCCGCCAGAGATGCTGCGACTGCTCTGGCAGAATGAGCATGCACTCTGCCTTCCAGCTTGACCTGTGCTATGGAATAGCAATGGCGAAGGCATGCCACCAGCTATGCTGAAATGCATCTGATAGCAGCAAGTTGACCCAGCCAGGATGTGCTGAAGGAAACAAACAGTTGTTGAGCCTTGCGAATTTCTTTCGTTCTATCCAGATAGAACCGCAAGGCTCTTTTTACGTCTATGAAGGGAATGCTCTCCTTCATTCTGGAAGTTTGCAAAGTAGGTAGGAAGGACTAAAGGTTGATTCAGGTGAAATTCTGAAACAACCTTAGGAAGGATCTTAGGATGAGTCCTAAGAACTACTTTGACTTTGTGAAATACATTATACGGAGGGCCTGTGACCAGAGCGTGTATTTCTGATAACCTACGAGCAGAAGTGACAGCCACCAGGAAGTCAGTTTTCCAAGTAAGGAATTTCAATTCACAAGTGGCCAGAGGCTCGAAAGGTTTATGAGTGAGCATATCTAGCAAAAGGTTAATGTCCCAGGCTGCAACTGGACACTTAACAGGAGGTCTGGTATGCAGAATACCCTTATGAAATCTCCTAACCACAGGTAATTGAGCCAAAGACAAGGAATTCACTGGCTCGTGATATGCAGAAATTGCGCGAAGATGAACTTTGACTGTAGAGTATTGCAGACCTGTGTTTAAGAAGTCTAAGAGACAGTCCATGACTTTATTTGGTGGGCAGGAAAAAGGGTTCCAAGATGATTTTGCACACCAGACAGAGAAATGCTTCCACTGGGCTGTGTAGGTTCTCCTGGTAGCTGGCTTGCGAGCAGCTAAAAGGATATCTGAAACCCTACTAGAAACACTAAACCTATTCACCTATATCACCTCAGGAGCCAAGTGTGGAGGTGAAGAGACCTCAGTTTGGGATGAACTACAGAGCCCTGGGTCAGAAGGTTTGTCTGAAGGCGAAGCGGTTTTGAAGAGGTTTCCAATAGTCTGTTGATTAGGGGGAACCAGATCTGATGAGGCCAGAATGGGGCAATGAGAATCATTCTGCCCCTTTGCCTCCAGTTTGAGCAGTGCCCTCTGAAGTAGGGGAAGAGGAGGAAATGCGTATAGAAAGCGTTTTGTCCACTGCAGCCTGAATGCATCCCGACAAAAAATGCCACGTCCTGGATTTCTGGAGCAGAAGAGAGGCAGTTTTGCAATGAATGGGGACGCAAAAAGGTCCAGGTACGGAGTTCCCCACTCTTCGAAGAGTGACTGAATGACAGTTAAGTCGAGAGATCACTTGTCAGGATCTGTCTCCGTTCTGCTGAGATGGTCTGCCAGCTCGTTTTGTACCCCGGTAGGTAAACCACCTGAATCAGAGCCTTGTGCTCCAGGCACCATTCCCACACTCTCACTGCTTCCCTGCATAATGGGTAAGAGTGTGCACCGCCATTTGTTGATGTAATACATCACTGCCTTGTTGTCCGTTTGAAGGAGAATTTTCTTGAGACACAGTATGTCCTTCAAAGCTCGAACTGCATAGAAGACAGCTCTCATTTGCAGGACATTTATGTGAAGTTGAGACTCATCCTGAGTCCATGTACCCTGGGTGTGGAGATCCTGGTAATGAGCTCCCCAACCCATCAGGGACGCATCTGTGGTAATGGAGATCTGATGATCCAGTGGGGCGAAGGGATATCCTTCCAGAAGGTTACCCTCTTGAGACCACCAGGTGAGTGACCTCTTCAGAGGCTCCGTCACCTTGATGAGAAAGGACTGAGGGTGAGTGGTTGGGGATCACTGAGTACTGATCATCAACTGAGTGGTTCTCATGTGGAGATGAGCCAAAGGTACAGTGAACACCGAGGATGCCATGAGACCCAGCATCCGTTGCATCGAGAGAGTTAGAACCGAACTGTGTTCTCTGATGAATCAGGCTATCTGTAGGATATTGCTCCTTCTGTCCTCCAGAAGAAAAGCTTTCATGCAGGTAGTGTCCAGAAGGGTTCCTATCAAGAGGAGCTTCTGGGAGGGCTGCAACTGTGACTTTTTGAGGTTCAGCAAGACTCCCATGGACGTGAAGAAGTCTGAGGCCGTGGCCAAAGCCTCCAGAGTCTCTTGCCTGGAGGGGCTTGCTAGAAGCCAGTTGTCCAGATATAGGAATACTTGGATTCCAATTTTCCTTAGATGTACCGTGAGAACTGCACAGCACTTAAACTCGAGTCGTCGAGGATAGCCCAAAGGGCAGGACTCTGAATTGATAATGTTGACCCAATGCCACGAACCTTAGGTATTTGTGGTGTTTTGGGTGTATGAGAATGTGCTAGTAGGCGTCCTGCCTGTACAGGGAGGCTAGCCAATCATGTTGATGAATCAAAGGTAGCAGGGTACCGAGTGATATCATCTTGAAATTTTCCTTGTGAAGGAATTTAACTTTCTGAGTTCCAAAATAGGGCGCATGCCACCAGTTTTCTTTGGAACCAGAAAGTAATGGGAGTAGAAACCTGCGTTTCGTTGATCCAGCGGAACTACTTCTACTGCCCTGTTGTTTAGAAGGCCTTGTACCTCGGAAGCAAGAAGGTCTGACTGTGGCGCAGACAGCCTGGGCTGCAGCTTGGGAGGATGATCTGGAGGGGTTTTTGACAGATTTAGAGAGTACCCCTCAAGGATTATCCTGAGGACTCATTTGTCTGATGTTATAGATTTCCACTGGTCGTAGAACTGAGCCAGATGTCCTCCTACTGTCGAGGAAGATTCCTCCTCGGGCAGCTGAGGTGGGACCTGGGATGGAAACTCAGAAGGTGGCACTGGGCGCTTTTGGGCAATGTGCTTTCTGCTGCATTTTCTTTTGCGGCTGAGGGGTTTGGTTTCTGTTAAAATCTCCTCTGCCTTTGCCTCAAAAGGACTGACGGTTGTGAAACTGATGCTTGTTCCCACCTTCTCAAGAGGTAACGGGCAGAGGTCTAGCCGTCTTAATGGCAGACCTAGTCTTCTGTGTGGCCTCTGGTGCTTGTTCCACCTGAGGCCCAAACAAATACATACCGTTGAAAGGTAAAGCCATGACTTTTTGTTGGGCGTCATTCGAAAAGCCGGACATACGCAGCCAGGAATGGCGATGGGTGCAAATGCCAGCCGCCGCCCTGGAAGCAGTATGAGCAGGCAGTATAGCGCAGTGGTCTAAGGCTCTGAGCTGCAAATCTGGTGACATCCAGCAGACCAGACCTGGCTTTGAATCCCACAGCTTCCACTTGCATACTGTGTGACCTTGAGCAAGTCATTTAACCTCCTTGTGCTCCCAGGTCGCTCCTGTAAAAAAGCTTTCAGCTTAGTGTGCTATACCTGGTTAAACAACGAAATAAAAAAATAAATAAATAAATAAAGCGTCCATTGCAGCTTTAATTTGTTGATTATTGGACTCGATACCGCTAGTTATGGTCTGTAGGAGCTCGGAGTTAACCTCCGACGTGGGCAGAGCTTCTACCGTCGCTTTGAGTGAATGCCAAAGAACATACTCGTATTGAGAAAAATAACCCTGGTAGCTAGCAATACGCATGCCCAGGGTCGAGGCAGCAAAGACTCTCTTACCCAAGGTGTCTATCTTGCGACATACTTTGTTTATAGGATGGGCTGTGGATTCCTGAGGGAGGACAGCCTTATCATTCTCTGCCAGGACCATTATGGCATCAGCAAAGGCTTGTGAGGCCAAGATGGGGCGATCCTTGGGAGAGGCATATTTCCTATCTATGGACTTGGCCACAGAGGGAGTAAGAGCCGGATTCTTCCACACCATCTGGGAAAGAGTCTCCAAAGAGGGCTGTACTGGAGGGGTTAAATCCATAGGGATTTCCAGAACATGTAGATATTGGATACGCAGAAGCTCCCCACGATCAATTTCTGTAGTCTGGAGAGAAAGAGTAGAATTTAAATTCTTGAGCAGAGACTTAAAGAAAAGGTCTTCAACAACAGGCTCTGTAGGAGGATTGATCCATGCCCCCAGGGCAGAATAAGAATCAACATCATCATCATTATCACTCAGCCGAAGATCCGGATCGGGCTCAAAATCATCTCCTGACAGTCCAGGGGGGACTGTATAGACAGGAAAGGAATGAAAACCAGGAGGAAGAAGAGGGGGGTACAGAATCGGAGCTGAAAACCTCTGGAAACTAGATGGCGTACATCTTCAGGGTGTTGAAGAAGGCGGTAAGTACAGAGATAGCACCGACACGAAAACAGCGGCGTGCTAAACGCAGCCTGGAAGTGCGGCACCGTGCCGACATCACCCCCGGCATGAAGGACGGCACCAACAGGGAGCGTGGCACCGCACATGGTGCCAAAATGACTCTCGACGCCGAGGATGGCACCACTGGGGCATATGGCGGCGACAGCACTCGTGGTGCTGAAAAGGACCTTGGCGCTGGAGAAACCGGCACCGTAGGCAACGGCACTGCTGCAGAAGTCTGCAAACTGCAATTTGAAGGCAAAGAATGAAAAATAGCAAGAGATAAATTCCCTTCCCAAGAGATTGGTGGGGGGAAATGCTACAAGTCTCGATGGCTGAGAGGGACCTGGGGGTGGTGGTGGATGTCAAGATGAACAACTCTGAGACTTGTAGGAGGGCAGCAGCCAAGGCCAACAGGATGCTGGGATGCATCGCTAGGGGGATCACCTCCAGAAGGAGGGAAGTGATACTCCCTCTGTATAACTGCTTGGTGAGGCCACACCTTGAGTACTGCTTGTAGTTTTGGAGGCCACAAGAGCTAAATATGTACACATTGGAAGAGAGAAGGGACCGGGGGGACATGATAGAGGTCTTCAGGTACATGAAGAGGGTAAATAGGAGAGGAACAGTCAGGGTGCTTCGAAGGAAGGAGGAGGGGGCCACTAGAGGGCATGGGTGGAAGCTGGAGGGGGGGAAGATTCAGGGGAGAAAGGAGGAAGTGCTACTTCACTGAGAGGGTAGTGGAGCCATGGAATGCACTGCCTAGGGGCTGGTGGAGGCAGAGACAGTGGAGGGGTTCAAGAGGGGGTGGGACAGGTACAGGGAAGGGTTCTGGAAGCAAAATCAATGCAGCAAGAATATTCGGAACTGGGAAGGGAGAAGCTAGAGAAAGTGAGGGGGGCAGCAAGGTCAGCAACCAGGGTTGGGGCTGACCAAACGAGCAGACACGAAAGACCGTTAGGTCTATTCTACTGATATTTTAGTATGTTAGTATAAAGACATCGGTGTGGACCCCTGCACTGCAGCCATGTGAGGGATATAGACATCAGGGCGCGGAGTCAACGGCACCGAAGAAGGCACCGCACACCCAGGAAATCCTAACCGCTCTCCCTGCCGATCCGAAACAGATAGGCCCGAAGGCCCCGGCGACGGACTGGCCGGATCCGGCAGTCGGGACAAGCTACGAGCCCACTGCTCCATAAGAGTGGCCCAGTGGTGAAACTGCTCATCGGAAGCCCCCCTAGAAGGCAGAGAGGGGCACCGATGTTGAAGAATCTGGTTGCCAGAGACAGAAACCGGTGACTCCAAAAGAAACGGAGACTGGCCCCTGACCCCAACAACTGACCATCTACGCTCAGACCAACCAGAGGGCGATCTTGAGTGATGCAGTCTCTTCTTTGGCCAGTGGACCGAAGAAGAACTCGAGGCCAAACGGTGCCATGAATGGGACCATTTCTTTTTATGCTTTCAGGGGGACCACCCATCCCCCGAGCACTGGACTGTCTGTTGTCAGACCCCCCCCCCCTCTGGAGAAGGTGGTGGACCAGACCTGGCCCAGCTGACTGAACAGCTTTCATGCGAAGTCTCCCTACCGTCACCTGCCCCACTCATGGTTGACTCCATCAGTAGAGGGCTGGAGACTTCTTTCTTGTACAAGTAAGAATAAGTAAAATGTAATTGGTACTTTACGTGATAAAATACAAAATAACAAAACTGAAAACTAAGTTGCAGTTTGAAGTCTGACTCCTGGAGGGCGAGCGATGTCGTCACTGAATCGCACTCGATGGCGGGGAAAAAAGGAACTGAGGCGGTTGGAGGGTCGACGCCAAGATAGTCTATACCGCATGAGACTGGCTCGCGGTGCCGCTTCCTCGTGGCTCCATCTCGATGCTGGCCCTCCTGAAAAAGTTTGGCTCCCACTGGGTCTTAGCACCTCCAGTGTACTCCCATTAGTGTGAATGAGTGGTGGAGACTTTATGTCCAGAAAGATCTGCCTTGCGAGCATCCTTAGACTTAACCGGGGGATCCCATTTGTCTGGACGGCCCAAGAGGAGGTGAGCGCAACAGTCCTCCAAAGTTGAGGGGTGAAGGGTGCAGCACAGGCCGCAAGTCTGCAGATCATGCTGCAGACCGAAACAGTAGACTTGTGCGGTGTGCAGGCTGGTGCATGACATGACATTTTCTTGCTGCACAAGCACTTTTTGAAGCCGGGTCTGAATTTCTGGTCTCCCGATTCCATTTTACGAAAATACAAGTTGAAAATGAAGAGCTTGAAGACTGAAAAATCATGAAAGTTAGGGCCTACACCTAGCATGGAGCTGCAATAGACAGAACCTGATGCTTTCAGCAGAAAGGATTATCTGCTGTAACGGGGCGGTGCTGCGGAGGATACCACCCAGGTGGGTGGGAGGAGCCAGCCTGAAGACCTTCTGGTTGGTTTTTTTTGTATTTATTTATGCGCCTCCCACTGGCACCCCCGGTCGGCCACTCATTCAGTGCGCCTAGGGCCCCCACCGCCACTCCCGACTTGTGCTGCCATCCAGTAACCTGACAGGGCAGCAACCTCCAGGGTAACCTGACGATCCCTTCATCTGAGGGTCCCTCCTTCTGGGGTGGCAGGAGGCGCCTTTTGTATGGTGAAACGCATCCCTGGGGGCTGCTAGGTCGGATTGGGCTCTCTGGGGTCATGTCAGTGCAGGCCGTGGCTTGTCACCGGGCAAGTGCGGCAACCTTGGTGGGACATGCGGGGCGGTCAAGGCATCATGTCCCCTAGCTCGTCACCCACAGGTGCCAAGGTCCCACCCACCCCCTGAAACCCGTCCTGCTGGACTCTGCTCCCAAGAGAGTTCCGATCTGTAGTGCCTGAAAAGAAAGTTGGGGAAAAAAAAAAAAAAGTAACACTGTGTCTTCACAGTCCAAACCAAGTATGAAGCAGTGAAGACCACAGAATAACAATACTAGAGTGAGTCCGGGGGATGGTGGGTGGGTGTGGTAATCAATGGTGAAGATATTCTTGCAATCATGAATTATTGTTTATTGAATAGAATCAGAATTACAACCCTTTGAGTCATGGACTCTTTTGCAAAGGCTCCACGTCAGATTAAAGTAACAGTACAGAGGAAGCAAAAAACAAGGTACACATACAATATTAAGGAATAATACAAGGTCATACAGTCCCGGCCTATCAGTAATTTGAGGGTTACACCAAACAGGGAGCATAAGGTATGTACGTGGTAATTTTAGTATTTTCCAATAATGAATCTTCACCATTGATTCCCACTTGTGGGTTAGAGTACCAAGCTCAGAGAAAGTCCCTTGGACTAGGAAGGCTGGAGCTCAGACCTTCCTCAGGATTGTAATCCATTCCGGATTCTCTGCCAAAAGTGGCATGCTGCCTGGCATTCACATCAAGGGAATACTGCTTGGTAAAGGGATGCACTGTGCTCCAAGTTCCTGCTCTGCAAATTTCTCCAACGGGCACAGAGTGTATCTCTGCCAGGGAGGTGGCAACAGTTCTGGTGGAGTGGGCACATACACTGCCTTCCAATTTAACCTGAGGCATAGCATACCAGTGGCGAAGGCAATTTACAATCCAGGTAGAAATGCACTTGACTAACAGGCTGTCCCTTACGATTAGGGACAAAAGTGACAAAGAGCTGTTTAGACTGAAGTCCTTAGTCCTGTCCAGGTTTAACCTAAGGACCCTCTTAACATACAGTGGGTGGAAGGTTCTTTTTTCTTCATTCTGAAAGTTGGAGAAGTAGACAGGCAGGATTATAACTCAATTAAGATGGAAATCTGACATTACCTTAGGTAGAAACTTGGGGTGTTTGAGGAGCACTACCTGATCTTTATAGAAAACAGTACACGGAGACTCTGTGATCAAAGCATAGATTTCAGATGCTCTGTGTGCAGAGGTGATAACCTCCAGAAATGGTGCATTCTGAGTTAGAAACTTCAAGTCACATGTCGCAACTGGCTTGAAGGTCTTGTGAATGAGCATGTCCAGCACAAGGATGATATCCCAGGAAGCCACTGACTTCCTGATGGGAGGCCTTTGCATGCAAAATACAACACCTTAATCAGCAGCAGCTGTGCTAGATAGAGGGCACACCCGGGTCTGTGGTATGCTGGAACAGCACAGAAGTGGACCTTAACCATGGAATAATGCAGGTCAGCACTGGAAAGGTCTACTAAGTACTTCAGAACCTTGTCAGGTGGATACCTGACTGGGTCCATGGAAGTTTTGGAGACCCAGATGGAAACTCTTTTCCACTTGGCTGCATATGTCTTTCTGGTGGAAGGTTTACAAGCTGCCAAAAATATCTCAGTGATCCTCTGAGATGCCTTGTATCTTAAACTTCTATCTCTTCAGGAGCAAGACCTAGAGGTGAAGGGAGCAAAGGTTGGGATGGACCAGTTGACCCTGGGTTAAGAATTCAGTCCTGAGTGGCAGAATCATTGGTTCGCTGACCGAAAGTTGATTCAACAGGGAAAACTATATCTGCAGAGGCCAGCAGGGGCCACTAGAACCACCTTGCCCTTGTGTGCCTCAACTTGAATTGCACTCTGAATGAAAGTTACCAGAGGGAATGCATACAGAAACAGGCTTTGCCAGGGCAGTCTGAATGTATCCTGACAGAAAATGTCATGTCCTCGATTTCTGCCCCTGGAGCAGAATCAAGGCAGTTTGGCACTGAATGGGGATGCAAAAAAGGTTCACATCTGTGGTGCCTCACTCATCGAATAGTGATCTCACAACGTCTGGTGCTAGTATGTTCGACTGAGCTGGTCTGCCAGAGTTTGAATTCCTGGCAGGTAGATTGCTTAAAGAAGGATCTCCTGCTCCAGGCACCATTCCCACACTCTCATCACCTCTCTGCAGAGAGGACAAGAGTGTGCTTCTCCTTGCCTGTTGATATAATATGCGACAGACTTGTCTATTTGAAAGAGAACTGTCTTTAAGCTAATCAAGTCCGCTTGGGTTCTCAGACTGTACAGAACTGCTCATCTCCCCAGCACGTTGATGTGGAGATGAGTCCCTGACGATTCCCAGATACCCTGTGTCTGAAGGCCCTGGCAGTGGGCTCCCCACCCCAACAGGGAGGCATCCGTGGTGAAAACCGTCTCTGGCTCTGGTGGGGAGAACAGGAAGCCCCGGAGGAGACTGTCCTCCACTGGCCAACACACCAAGGACCTCACCAGGGGTTTGGTCACCTGAATGGGATAGTTTTGAGGGTGCAATGTCTGTGACCATTGTGCACCAAGCATCCACTGAGTTGTCCTCATCTGCAGCCGCATCACAGGTACTGTGAACACTGAGGAGGCTATTAGGCCCAGAATGCGCTGCATGAAGTGGGTCTGCACAGTCTTGCGTTCGATGATGAAGCATGCCATTTGCAAGATTACTCACAGCCTGCTGTCTGGGAAGATCGCCTGAGCTCAGGTTGTGTCCAGAAATGGAAATTACGTACTTACCGTAATTATTGATCTTCTTGGACAGTCTCCATCACTCATTCACACTAGTGGGATAGCACCGGGGGCGCTAGGACCAAGCGGGAGCCAAAAATTTTCTGAAGGGCCGGCGCCGAGGTAGGACCACGCACGTGCGGCACCGCGAGACTGACTCGCGCCTGTGTAGGCTATCTCGGCGTCGACCCTCCAACCGCCTCAGTACCTTTGACCAAGGAGGTGCAGCGTAACTAATGAGAATAACTCATTCTGAGTTTCTGGGCCTGAGAGGGCCCAGATGGCCTTTGTAAGAAAGGTCAAAGAACAATGTCTTCACAGTCCGAACCATAGGCCATGAAGACCAGGAAAGAAAACGAGTGAACCGAGGATGAGAGGGAGGTGAATGAGTGATGGAGACTGTCCAAGAAGATCAATAATTACGGTAAGTACGTGATTTATATCTTCTGGACTAAGTCTCCATCACTCATTCACACTAGTGGAGAGTACCGTTAAAATCAACAACCCTGAGTAGGGTGGTAGGAGATAGGGTTCATCAGAAAGGACAGCCAAGGACTGTCCTGTTAATAAAAAAGAGCTGTCTTGTAAAGCATCTATAACATAGTGCCTACAAGATAAACGCTCGAGTTGTAACTCGTCACCTTGCCGACGACTACAATGGGCAAAAAATGAAAGTCTGCCAGGCAGTCGCAACTACTCTAAGAGAGCGGCAAGAACCTGGCCTCACGATTTGATCTAGGACCAAAATTAATAGTGTCAAAGACATGCACTAATCTAATGTAAAGGACCTCCGGAACTGCAAGAGCCGGAGGTAAAGTGAACAGGTTCAGGGTAGACTGAAAAGCGGAGACGGAACCCCCACTACCCAGTATGGCTGACCTGCAAACAACAGGTCCAGTAGCACTTGAACCCCTTACTTGGTGAGCAAAAGAAGGTCCAGGTGGAGTTAACTCATCAAGGAAAAAGGTTTGTACTAAGTCACTGAAAACTTCCTGATGGAAGGCAAAGCACAACTTAGAAGCCTCTTGTAGTGGCCTAGTAGAATCAAATCCTAGTCACTGCATAATCCAAAAAGGGATCATCCTGCCCCTATGTGTATGACTGTATGTGAATATTTGCGAAGCTACCTCAGAAAAGACCTACTTGACCAATGGTCAAGAAAAGAGCATGTCATCTGTTAAGTTGAAGCAAACATGGAAGTAGGAATCTAAGTTCCGACTTGCTGAAGAGTCACTTCTGTTGCTGCAAGGCTCTGATCAAGAGAAGAAAGCCTGATTAAAAAACAAAAAGGGACAAACAGACTAGTTAGATGAAACAAAAAGGGACTAACAGACTAGTTAGATGCCTAGGTTTTGGAAATATCTCGGAATAAGAGACATTCTCTAGAGAAAAGAGGTGAGCTATACCACCGCTGGATCGGACTGCCCCCTAGGGGTAGAAGAAAAACAGGTACTCTTTACTGAGGTTTAGAGACGACTGCCTCAGGGTTGCGGCGGAACCTGATCAGATCCAAGTGTGGTATCAGGAATTCCAACTAGGCCCTGTGCTGTGATAATTCTGACCCCCCCCCTTTTTTTTTTAAATATCATTAGTCTGAGTCCGACAAGGTTGCTGGCTGCTATTTGGCAAGGATTGCCTGATACAGAAATGACAAGGATATCATTCCTCTGAGGAGCCATAACCGAACCCCTGACTGGACTAATAATAGCTAGACAGATGTTAACTACCTGTGGCGAAGCAGCCACCAGAGGGGCAGCATCAAAAGAGGGCTGTATACCCCTATCAAAGGAGCGGAACAGTCTGTGCAGCTCCCGTACCATTGAATTAAAATGTTCCAAAGAGTGTAATTGTCTTGACCACTAAAAAAGTCTAGACGCGGAGGTATATAGTCCACAGATCCAGTCTGAACACTATGGTGGACCCCATAAATGAGGAACTACTAAAAGAGCTTGCAACACAGACTCTGATGATAGAGAGGGCGTGTCTTTCAGTATATAAAATGAGTCATCCGCTGTATCACTGACCAGAAGGACAGGAGAGACTCATCTAGATGCCTTTCTACCACAGAAGGACCCCAAAAGAGGTCTACGTTAGAGCCACTAGAGACTCCGCCACCACGAAGGGTGTCGAGGAGCTTGGCACCACGTAGGGGCTGAGAAAGTGCTGAGCGGAATGAGAGATTCTGCTGACAGAACAGAACAGAAGAGTCCCATCAGCGGAAAACCGCTGGAAGAGGAGATCCGATGCAGACTGCCACCCACTAAAATGTGTGGAAAATAATCCGCAGAATAGGACTTCATTCCATGGAAACATCCCAACACAAGTCCTGCGGAAGAGAGGTCTGCAAAAAGAGATCTTTCCCTAGTTCTGTCAGACAGCACCAACTGGCACCCCTGTGGCACCAGCGTCATTCGTGGCACAGGAGGGCACCAAGCAGTACCCATGCCAACCTGAGAGACACCAGAGGGCACCCACGGCGGAACCCGCAGGTATCCTTGGTACCAACGGCAGCAATGGCACGCAAGGGTACCCCCAATGCCCATGGCACCCATAGTACCATGGCACCCAAGAAAACCATGGCACCCTGGCACCCAAGAAACCCATGGCCCCATGCCACCCGCAGGTGCCAGGCGCCACCTGCTGGTGCCGGGCGCCATCCGCAGTGCCACTCGTGGGTGCACGGCATCCCCCGCAGCACCCGTGGGTGCACGGTGTCACCCTCACCACCACCCATGGGTGCCCAGCGCCGCCCACAGCAGCCGCGGGTGCCCGGTGCCACCCACAGCACCCGTGGGTGCCCGCGGGCATCGGTGGCACCGTGAGACACCCACAGCACCGCTTAGCGGCGCCGGCAATGAAGCACCCACGGAGCGAAAGCATGGCGCCGAGCGCAGATCCATACGCCGAGCCACGGTGCCGACTGCGGCACCGAGCCACGGCGCCGACCCAAACACCAGTGGTGCCGTCTATGGCATCAATGCCAAACCAGTGGCACAGCACCGGACCTGCCATGCCACCAAGGTGTCAGGCACAGTGCCAGGAAAAACACTGTGGAAAGCCAATGGAAAAGGTGGAGAAAGGTGGTGCCTGTGCCGGCCCCAGCATGGAAAAGGAAGAGGGGGGTAGGCACGAGGGGCTGACACGATGGCGTAGGCACCAAGAGGGCACCGCGCTCATTCTGATCCAATTGACCCGGCTCCGGTCCAACAGCTCCGAAACCAGGAACACAACCAGGAAAAAAGGAGTCAAACCCCCTGCTCCACAGGAGTGGCCCAGAGGTGAAACTGCTCACCGGAACTCCAACGAGGACAGAGATGGAGTCCGAGTCGAGTATGGTATTGTTAGGGAGCGGGCCACGGGGACCTACGGAAGTCGCTTCAGGCCTATCGCCCCTACCAAACGAACAACCTTGTGCAGATATACTAATGGGCAACCTCGAAAGGCACCAATTCTTCTTGCCCAAATGAAGAAGAAGAGCTCGAGGCTTAGTGGAGACGGATCCCCGGCGCCACAGATTCAGGCTCGTGGACTGTCCTCCCACGAGCACAGGACTGTCCATAGTCAGACCCCTCCCCGTTACTTAAGGGTGGCGGACCGGGCACAGCCCCTCTGCCATAACAACTTTCAAATGAAGTCTTCCTACTGTCACCGCTACCATCTAAGGACGACTCCGTGAATGGCAGGAAAGAATTTCTTCATAATCTTCTTATTCGTAAAATAAAAAATTACCATTAAATAGTTAAATTAAAACGTTTAAATTAAACACTAAAAGCTGCTGTCATATAGACGAAAACTTTGACTCTGGCAGACGTGCGACGTCGACATCCAAGCACACTCGACGGTGGGAGAAAAGGAACTGAGGCGGTTGGAGGGTCGATGCTGAGATAGCCTACACAGGTGCGTAGTCAGTCTCATGTGCCGCTGCGCTGGTCCCACGCCGCCCTTCAGAAAATTTTGGGCTCCTGCTTGGTCCTAGTGCCTTTGGCGCTATCCCACTAGTGTGAATGAGTGATGGAGACTTAGTCCAGGAAGATCAGCAACTCCTGCGAGGTTCCAGTTGAGACTTCAAGAGGTTCAGTAGAACTCCCATGGGCATTAGAAACTGAGAGGCAGTGGCTGCTCTGTCTCCAGTCTGGATGGGCTTGAGATTAGACAGTCGTCCAGGTACAGAAAGACTTGGGAGTCCTAGCTTTCTGAGGTGCGCTCTGGGCACTGCAAAGCACTTTGTAAAGACTTACGGTGCTGAGGAAAGCCCAAAGGGGAGGACTCTGAACTGGTACTGTTGTCCCTGCATACAAAAACTAATGTATTAGTGGTGGCTGGGGTGCACCAGTATGTGCTGTTATGCATACTGTATATGCAGATAGTTTGTTCAGATTTCTGAGGTCAAGAATGGAGCGCATGCTCCCGATTTCTTTGATACCCGGAAGCAGTGGGAGTAGATCTTCCTAGATATCTTCACCATTTATTACTGTTGGGTGTCAGCCAGAGGTGACAAACCCCATGGGAGCTAATAACTTTTCTCTGCAGATGGCGCTGCCCTCGAGGCCGACTTATTACGTGGTGCTTGCAGGTTGGCCAGTAACCAATGTCGGCCCCCTAACCTCCTCAGTTCTGCTCACTGGAGAGGAAACAAGGCAAAGAGAAAAAAAGAAGGGAGGGTGGAGGCAAGAAAGCCCAAGGGATAGAAAAAGGAAAGGATATAAACTGAAAGTATAAAGCCGATCACAGGAGAAGGGGTAAGGGCTCTAGGGGGTTTCTGAGCAGGGAGATCCCAAACACTGGGCAGGCCAAGAGGTAGAGGAAGAAGAGGGAGAGAGATGGAGGAAGGAGGGAAGAGAAAGAAAAGAAGGGGGAAAAGAGAGAGAGAGGAACTAACGCAGACCTCAGAAGGGAACATCCCTAGATGGGGTGAAGAGAGGTCTCCTGTGGACCAGGAGAGAGACAAAAGACCCACTCCAGGAGCGGATGGACTCTGGTCCAGCTGAGTAGAGGTAGGATCTTAAGGAGTGGCAAGGAAATCCCTGTAGTCTCTAAGAGACAGCGAGATCTACGGGAGTCAGGCAGGGTAGATATGTGCCAGGCAGAGAAGCAGAAGAGCCCTGCCCCTTCCACTTCCCAAGTTGCCACTTTTTTTTTCCCCAGGTCAGCACAGGAAAGATTGTCTCCAAGAGCTGCCTTCTCTCTCT
Organism: Neoceratodus forsteri; assembly: GCA_016271365.2. Classification (NCBI taxonomy): domain Eukaryota; kingdom Metazoa; phylum Chordata; order Ceratodontiformes; family Ceratodontidae; genus Neoceratodus; species Neoceratodus forsteri. The sequence goes on along the minus strand of CM057456.1, from coordinate 331,363,295 downwards.
CTCCTTCTTTGCAGAGGGTGGGGCAAGATCCCCATGGATAGGGAGGGTCACCTGGCTAGGTGAACCCGGGTACCTCCAACTAGAAGACCTATCCCCTTGGGCCTATCACCACAGGCAGAGTGGTGGGAAGCGGAAAGAAAACTTACTCCCCTCAGAGAAGGGAGAAAGGGATCCTCGGACAGGGGGTTCTGTGGGGACCTTGCCCTGTGGGTAACCTGGAGCTGGGTTACCACAAGGAAAAGAAAGGAGTGGACCAAAGGGCTCTACTAGAGGAGAGGATAGAGTATGAGGATCCCCAGGGCTCCCTAAGCTAAGGACAGGGACTCAAATATATCAGAGGCGACCCCTGAATTCTCAGGAGTACATGGATGTTCTGCATGGGGATAGTCGATGGACACCCATCTAAGATATGGAAAAAAAAAAAACATCTTGCCATATGCCGTTGCCCCAGGAGGCACCGTCCCTCGTCCAAGGCCGCCTGGAGCACTGGGGAGCCCATGACAAAGGGAAAGTCTCCTTGCTTGCCTTCTTCTCAATTGCCCTCAAAGCACTGCTCAGGGTGCCAGGAGGTGCCACAAGAGGTCTCCCGGAGGGAGAAGGCTAACATGGAGGTGGCACCATCCAGCAGTCTGGCCATGAGGGGACGGTGGGAGGGAAGCAGTAATGCATGGTGAAGATATCTAGGAAGATCAAGAATTATGGTGAGTACGTAATTTTCATATCTTTCCCAGATCAATCTTCACCATTTATTACTGTTGGGTGAGTACTAAGCACCACGTCGGTGGCGCTGGCACCTCTGAGGGCGGAAGCTTCCCTCAGCATCCGGTTGGGGAGAACACAGAGAGGAGGAGGCCCCTCACGAGCATGGTGAGGCCAGAGACTGGTCAGGATGAGGCAGAGACTCCCAATGCCTGGGAGATGGAAGGCGCCCTGTTAACTCATACCCCATCTTGCAGGAAAAGAAATGGGCCCCCTGGAAGGGAGAAGCAATCACCCTACACTAGGCCAGGGGTGCTAACCTGGAAAGGTGAAGCCATGCCGTCCCCTAATGCAGACTGCAGTTCCTGCCAGTCTGGAAACTATCTCATTGGCATCATAAGACACCCTTGCTTGGTGCCTCGCTAGCTTCAGACCACAGGCAGAAAGGCTAATGGCCTACCTGGTTGCCTCTGAGTAAGGCAAGGATACCAAGAGTTGACCCAGCATCGTCCACAGGTGCCTTGCGTAGGCAGCCTGGTGTGCTTGGCATGCCGAGACACATAGAAGGCATGCCATCGAGAAGACCCTTCTACCCCAGCTGTCAAACTCAGCTGAGTTGGTCTCAGGGGGGCAGTTGTGCCTTGGGAGAGGATGCCCAGAGGGGGTACCCAGGAGCTCCACTCCCGAAGAGGGGTGGGGCATAGCACCTGGAGACCCCAGGGGTGCGCAATACCTGTGCTGACAGTCCCTTGGGGCAGGAGAAGGGGCAGAGGGACGATGCCAGACCCTTTTGTGAAGGGTCGAGGCCAGGGAGGGGTAACAAGAGTGTCAGCACTAAACTCCCCTAGGAAAGCATGTGCCGCATGGGCAGGATTGCGGCTCGCAAAATGGAAAAGATGGAGCTCCTCCAGCATCCCAACAGGAACCACTGATAGCTGGTGAGATCAGCGTCGGAGGACAGGTGGACAGAGGGATCCTCTTCCTTGCAGAAGGAAGACATGGAGGCTGAGGAGCTTGGTTCAGTGACCAGAGTGGCTCAGGTCTAAAATATACTTCATCTAGGGCTCTAAGGTAGTGAGAGAAAGCAGCTGCCGATGCCCTGAACTGTTCCCAAGGCATGGACCCTGAAGGACCACAGAGGCCTGGGACAGTAGGAGGAGGAGGAGGAGACGGAGGATGAGGATGAGGAGAAGAAGGAGAAGAACTATGGCAAGCTAGAGCAGGACCTCTGCTAGGGCTGCAAGATCGCGCAGGGGACCGTTCCTGGGGGAAGGGGCTGCGCAACTTGCCCACTGAAGGATGCCCAACCAGACGGGGTGGCCAGGGTGGTGCCCTTGGGGGAGAACCCACAGATGGGACGATCAGAGCCAGTCTGGTCCACGCGGGTGGCCCCTGACCCCACCAACTGCAGACCCCATCGGTTCCGGGGAGGAGGGAAGGGTCGGCACTTCGGCTCCTCCCAGAACCACAAGCTGCCCTGGAAAAGGGCCTCTGTGCCTATCTCAACCTCCCTACCTGACAGAGACCTACAGTTATCCTTGGAGGGTCTCTAGTACCAGAAGTTGGGGGTTCTGAGATGGCTCCGGCACCAGAAATGGTGCCAGAAACCACCCAGGACCTGGCCCCGTGTCGAGGTCTGATCCGGCACTGGAATCAGACCCGGCACCAGAGCTGGCGCCGGATCCCTCCCCAGAGCCGGAATTGCTGCCGGCCAAGGCCCCAGTGCTGCCAGCGGCATCAAAGAAGGCAGCTCAAGGACGGCAGCAGACTCCGAGGTACCGGAGACCCTAGGGCTATGTGGAGGAGAGCTGTGGGGCCCCAGGGAGCCAGACAGCCAATTGGGATCATCCTGATCCTCCTCTAAAGAGGAAGAGATCAAGGAGATTTCATGGGAAGCTACAGACACCGGCGGCAGCAGGCTGCACCAAGGGCTCTACCAGCATGGGCCCAGTGTATAGCTGCGACCGCGACACCGGAGCATCCGTGCTCTTAAGGGGGCAACAGACTGTGAAGGGTGCTCAGCTGACCCCAAGGAGGAGGCCAACTGTCCCACCGACCCCTCAGGCAGGCCTCCTGTCTCAGCGAGACTAGAACTGGTGGAGGTCTGCTCCCCCTTGGTACGTACAGTACCAGAGGGAGACCCAGGGGAAGGGCCCAGTGACATGGCCTTGGCGTCCCGGGATCGATGCCACCCTCTGAAGGTGGGAGGTTTATGACCCACTTTCAACGCATGCACTTCGAGGACCCCGGCGGTCCATGGAGAAGCAGGCGTCACAGTTGTCTATGTTGTGAAATGGACCCAGGCAGGTAAGACAGCGGTCATGGTGGTCTGTCCATTACAGTGATCAGCTTGCCACAGTGGCACCAACATATAGGGGCATGCCCTGTCTTAGATTTTGGAGTAGGCACCAAACCAGACATGACCACACGTGGATAAAATAAAAAATAAATAAATAAATAAATAAAAAAAGAACAGAACTTGATGCTGCACTAAACTGACAAAACAGAGAAAGAAAAAAAAAGTGGTTTTACCAGTGTGAAGTTCGGTGTCAACTGAGGTCTATGGCATCGAGAGAAATGACAGCGGCAGAACTGATGCAGCTGTAAATATCAATCAGGCTTCAGCTCCCACAGCAATCTAACCTAGACGGCAGGAAAATAAGAATCGAGGAAGTTAGAGGGCCGGCGTCTGTTATTAGCCAACCCATTAGCACCATGTAATATGGCGGCCTCGAGGGCGGCGCAGTCTCCAACACCAGCCCCCACCTCCAGAGAAAAGCTTAAAGCTATAAGCTCCCATGGGGTCTGGCGCCTCTGGCTGACACCCAACAGTAATGAATGGTGAAAATTAATCTAGGGAGGAGTTAAAATTACATACTCACTGTAATTCTAGATAGTCTAAGAATATCTTCTCCTTTGATTCCCACTAGTAGGTCTGGACTGGAGGCCCTAGGACCCATCAGGAGCCAGAACTTTTCGGAAGGCTGGTGCCATGGTAAGCAGCACGCATGTGGCCACTAGCTTACCTCGGCATCAGCACCCAATCGCCTCAGTACCTTTTTTACTGAGGAGGTGAGCAGCATAACCTAACAAGTACCTATGCACTTAACCTAAGGGCATAAGACAGCCCTGGCGGCATGTGTAAGAAGGGCTGCCAAATCCAGTAACACAGTATCTTCACAACCCAAACCAAGCATAAAAGGGTGAAGACCAACATAATCACACTGGAGTGAGTCTAGGGGATGGCAGGCATGTGAATAAATGGTGAAGATATTTATTCTTAGACTATCAAGAATTACAATGAGTACGTCATTTTAATATCTTCCAAGAATCAATCTTCACAACTGATTCTCGCTAGTAGGTCAGAGTAACAAGCTCGGAAAACACCCTATGGACTACAGTGGCTGAAGCTGAGGGCTCACTCAGGATAGTAGTCGATTCAGGATGGTCCTGCCAAAGATGGCGTGCTGCATGGCGCGTGCTTTGTAAAAGTGTGCACTGTGCTTCAAGTTGCAGTTCTGCAAATGTCTCCAATAGGCACAGAGCATATCTCTGCCAGGGGACATGGCAACTACTCTGGTGAAGTGGGCACATATGCTTCCCTCCAGTTTAACTTGAGCCATGGTATAGCAGTGGCAAAGGCAATTCACAATCCAGGCGAAATGCACTTGACTATAACAGACTGTCCATTCTGATGAGGGTCGAAGGACACAAAAAGGTGTTTGAACTGTCTTAAGTCCTTGGTTCTGTCCAGATAAAACCTAAGAACCCTCTTAACATTCAATGAGTAAAGAGTCCTTTCTCCCTCATTCTGGAAGCATGGAACTCTGAAACCACTTTCGGCAGAACTTCGTTTTTATGGAAAACCATATAAGGAGAATCAATGACCAAAGCATGGATTTCAGATACTCAGTAAGTAGAGGTGATAACCACCAGAAATGCTACTTTACGAGTTAAGAACTTTAAGTCACATGTCGCAACAGGCTCAAAGGGCTTGCGCATGAGCATATCCAACACAAGGCTGATATCCCAGGAAGCTACTGGCTTCCTAACTGGAGGCCTTGAGTGTAAAATGCCCTTAAGGAACCTCTTGAACTGTGGCAGCTGTGCCAGGTAGGACATACCAACAGGCTTGTAGTATGCTGAAATAGGACACAAGCACACAGGTGGACCTTTATGGTGTAACCGTATAGATCACCATCAGAAAGGTCCAGCAAGAACTCCAGGACCCTATCAGTGGGACACCTGAAGGGGTCCATATGGGTTTCGGAACACCAGATGGAAAACGTTTTCCATTTGGCTGTGTACGTCTTCCTAGTGGAAGGCTTAAATGCAGCCAAAAGTATTTCAGAGACCCTCTGAGATACTATGTACCTGTTCACTTCCACCTCTTCAGGAGCCAGGCCTGAAGGTGAAGGTACAAGACCCTGGTGAGACCTTACCTTGAATACAGCGTACAGTTCTGGAGACCACACCTTCTAAAAGACATTGACAAAATAGAGACGGTGCAGAAGAGGACGACCAAAATGGTGAAGGGATTACATCACAAGACTTACGAGGAGAGAGAGTGAGGGACCTCAGTTTGTACATGGTGGAACAAAGGAGACAGAGAGAGAGAGAGAGAGAGGAGAGAGAGAGAGAGAGAGAGAGAGAGTCTGCGCTGGACGTCATTGTCCACCTAGGAACAAATGACTTGGCTCATCATGAGATTAGAGCAGTGCAGGAGGACTTTGTAGAGTTGGGGAGGGGCCTAAGACAAGTAGCACACACAGTATCCTTCTCAGAGGTGCTGCCTGTCAATGGCATGGGTGAGGCGAGGGTACTTTGCACCATGCAGTTTAATTAATGGTTAAAAAAATAGTATGGAGCACAGGGGTTTGGCTTCATTGGGGACTGGGGTTCCACCTGGAGGGACACCAGCCTATACTGGCAGGATGGTCTGCATCTGTCCAGGAAGGGAACAAGTCTTTTGAGCAGTCGGTTTAAATGCTTCATTGGCAAGCTTTTAAACTAGTCAAGGGGGGAGGCACTGATAAGCAGCAGGAAAATCCCAGCCTCTCCCTACAAAACAGGGTACTAAATGAGAAAAAGACCGAGGTAGAAAGGTCAGTGGGGGATGCTGCAACAGAAGGTAAAGCCATCAAAAAATGGAGAGCAATGAGTACCAATGCCCGTAGTCTGGGTAACAAGCTTCCTGAATTAGTGGCCTTGATGGAGGAGGAACATCTGGATATTGTGGCAATCACAGAAACATGGTACACACAAAACCATGACTGGGACGTAAACATACCAGGATACACTATCTACAGGAGGGACAGGGAGGGTAAAAGAGGAGGAGGAGTAGCTCTTTACATAAGAGAAGGAATCAAAGCAACAGAACAAAAGGTTAAACAGGGAGGAGAAGAAGCACTGTGGGTAAATTTGGAGACAGGCAATGGCACCACAATCCGCACAGGGGTTGTATACAGACCCCCTTCTCAGGGGGAGAAAATGGACAAGAAAATGATAGAAAATATACTTAGAATGGCAGAAAAAGAGGAGATATTGCTGATGGGTGATCTTAATATGCCAGATGTTAACTGGAGTGCAGTTGCGGCAGCCACTTCAAAGACTGGGGTTATTCTAGATGCCCTACAGGGGGCATGCCTTAGACAACTAGTATTGGAGCCCACTCAAGAGGGAGCAATCGTAGACCTGGTTCTCTCAAATGGAGATGGAGAGAGGATCACAGATGTAGAAGTGGGTAGCCATCTGGGAACTAGCGACCATCAAACAGTATGGTTCACAATAAACACAGCAATACAGTCAAGCCATACAAAGGCAAAAGTACTGGACTTTAGGAGGGCTGACTTTGCCAAAAATGGGTGAGTGCCTAAGGAATGCACTAGCAAATGGCCAGAAGGAGGGGTGAAGAACAATGGGGAATAATAAAACTGCCATCACAGAGGTAACGAGCCTTGTGTGAAGCAAATAAACAAAACGATGTAAGAAACCACTATGGTTCTCAAAGGAAGTGGCAGTGAAGGTTCAAGAGAAAAAGAAAGCATACAGGAAGTACAAGGAATCACAGAAGGAGCAGGACAGAGAACTGTATCAGTTAAAGCAAAAGGAAGCTGGGAAGGCAGTCAGAACAGCAAAGGCCCAAACTGAGGAAAAGATAGCCAACTCAGTTAAGAAGGGGGATAAAACCTTTTACAGGTACATCAGGGAGCGAAGGAAGACCAAGGAGGGAGGGATAGTGAGGCTTAATAAAGGGAGGGAGGGTGGGCAGAGGGTGACTGTGAAAAAGACAGAGATACTAAACAAATATTTTTGCTCAGTACAAAGAGCCCATTTACAGAAGAAAGAGTTACGAAAGCACTCTTTTTTTTTTTTTTACTTTATTTCCTTTATCTCCTTCCCTACTCTCGGAGCCCACTCCTTCCTTCCTTCCTCTCATCCCTCCATTCCACCTCCAGTGGGATCTGCCCCTAGAGTGCCTCCTCTCCTTCCTGCACAGTGGGGTCTGTCCCTCTTTTGGTGGTCCAGATGGTACCGAGGCTATCATCTAGGAGCTGCCGAGGAGGTTTTCCGTTTTCTCCGTTTCCCTGCCCTCTGAGGCGTAAAATGCGCTGGGGCCGTCGTCGATGTGGCGATGTGACGCCATAGCTCCCTCATCACCACCCATCCCCCTCCCCGCCCGTGAACGGAGCGCCCATCCCCATTGTCGGTGCTTCCACACGGCTGCGAGGGTGATGTGGAACCAAGCGCTCTTGGTTCCCACCCTGAGGAGAGAGCATCCGTTGGGACGCTCGATCCTCCCTCCCCTACCCGACCCCCGGCCACGAGTCCGTTCCAGACCCGGGTGGCGGCGTGGCCGCGGTGTGGCGTCAGCGCCAACCCTCAGCGCCACCGGGCCGGCCACGAAAGAACTCTTAAAACTGAAGGTGGACAAAGCAATGAAGCCTGATGGGACTCATCCCAGAATTCTAAAAGAACTAAGGGTAGAACTAGTGACACCACTGACTACCCTCTTTAACAAATCATGGGAGGATGGGGTGGTACCCGAGGACTGGAGGAGGGCAGATGTGATTCCCCTTCACAAAAGTGGGAGCAAGGCAGAAGCAGGAAACTACAGACCTGTTAGTTTAACCTCAGTGATAGGGAAAATGATGGAATCACTTCTGAAGGAAAGAATTGTCGAGTATCTAGAGGCCAGAGGGGCACAGGACCCAAGGCAGCATGGATTCACAGCGGAAAGGTCATGCCAGATGAATCTGATAGACTTCTTTGACTGGGTGACCAAAGTAGTAGATCAGGGAGGGGCTGTGGACATGGCCTACCTAGAGTTTAGGAAGGCATTTGACACAGTCCCAAACAAAAGATTAATATACAAGTTAGCCAGCTTGGGAGTGGGTCCCAAAATGATAGCCTGGGTAAAGAATTGGCTGGAGAATAGGACACAGAGGTAATAGTAAATGGGTCCACTCTGAAGAAAGGGGTTACTAGTGGGGTACCGCGGGGTTCAGTATTAGACCGGTCCTCTTCAATGTCTTTATAAGCGACATTGCAGAGGTACTGGAAGGAAAAGTATGTCTCTTTGCATATGACACAAAGATCTGCAACACAGTTGATGCATAGGGTGGGGTGGATAGGATGAGAAGGGACTTGGCAAGGTTAGAGGAATGGTCAAATGTATGGCAGCTTAGATTCAATGCTAAGAAGTGCAAGGTAATGCACCTGGGAAACAAAAACCCAGGGGAAGAGTACACAATGGGGTGATACAACAATAAAATGGAAAGGGACCTGGGGGTAGTCATATCAGATGACCTAAAGGTGGGCAAGCAATGGGAGAGGGCAACAAGGAGGGTTGGGGATACTGGGATGCATAGGGAGAGGCATCACCAGTAGAAAACAGGAAGTTATTATCCTCTGTACAGACAGCTGGTCAGACCCCATCTGGAGTACTGCATGCAGTTCTGGAGACCCAATCTCCGCAAAGACATAGACAGGATGGAAGCTGTCCAGAGGAGGGCAACTAAAATGGTGCAGGGTCTGCACGGAAGACATATGAAGAGAGACTTAAGGAGCTTAATATGTATAGCCTTGAGGAAAGGAGGAAGAGGGGACATGAGCAGAAACTTTCAAGTACCTCAAGGGAATCAACAAAGTCCAAGAGGGTAGCATCTTTCAAAAAAGGTGTGCAAGAACAAGGGGCACAATTTGAAGATAGAGGCGGCTCAGAGGTAATTTAGGGAAGTATTTTTCACAGAGAGGTTGTGGATGCATGGAATGGCCTTCCGGAGGCTGTGAGTCAAAAACAGTGGTGGAATTCAAGCATGCATGGGAGAGTCATAAGGCAATTCTAGTGGGTGGGGGTAGGAAGAAGTAGGCTGCTGATTAACTAGGATCTACAGCTTATCCAGTAGGTAGGGAAATGGGCAGACTGGGTGGGCCAAGCGGTCCTTATCTGCCATCAAATTCTATGTTTCTATGTTAGAGAGAGAGATGACATGATAGAAACATTCAAGTACCTCAAGGGCATTAACAAGGTGAAAGGGGACAACATATTAGTGCCAGGCCAAGAGGACATGACATGAGACTGAGGGGTGGCTGCTAAGGAGAAATGTCAGGAAGTTCTTTTTTACAGAAATGGTGTTGGATGCCTGGAGTAGCCTGTCCCAGGAGGTAGTGGCAGCCCGTACAGTGGTGGGCTTCAAGCATGCATGGGAGAGAAACAAAGTAATAATAGAGATACGAAGAAAAAGCTAAAGTCAATGATCAGATAGGGTCACTGGATGCTTCGTTAGGCAGCTTAAATGGGCAGACTGGATGGGCCTAGCATTCCTTATCTGCCGACAGCATCTATGTATCTATCAGCGTAGGCAGGTTGGGATGGACCAGCTGACACTGTATGAAACAAGTCCACCCTGAATGGTACAGTCCTCTGTTTTCTGACTGACAGTTTGTTCAACAGAGGAAACTATATCTGTGGAGGTCAGCAAGGGGCCACTAGAATCATACTGCCCCCTTGTGCTTCCAATTTGAGTAATACTCTCTGAATGAGAGGGATTGGAGGGAATGCATACAGAAACAGATTTTGCCGTGGTAGTCTGAATGCATCCTGACAGAAAATGCCATGTCCTGGATGTCTGGAGCAGAACTGAAGCAGTTTGGTGTTGAGTGGGGACACAAAAAGGTCCCATCTGGGGTACCCCACTCATCAAACAGTGATCTCACAATGTCTGGAGCTAGTGACCACTCATGAGGATCGGCTTCTGGTCGACTGAGCTCTTCTGGTAGAGTGTTCTAGACTCCTGGCAGAAAAATTACTTGGAGCAGGATCCCCTGCTCCAGGCACCATTCCCACAGTCTCACTGCCTCCCTGCAGAGAAAGCAAGAGTGTGTTCCTCCTTGTTTGTTGACATAATACAGGACACACTTCTTGTTTGTCTGAAGGGGGACTGTTTTGTGGCTAGGTCCACTAAGGCTTTCAGACCATACAAAACTGCTCACATCTCCAACACATTTATGTTGTGATGAGTTTCTGAAGGGCTCCAGACACCTTGTGTCTGAAGACCCTGGCAATGGGCCCCCCACTCCATCAGGGACACATCTGTAGTAAGAACCAGTTCTGGCTCCAGTGGGGAGAAGGTTAAGCAATGGAGGAGGTTTTTCCTCCACTAACCATCACGTTAGGAACCTTATCAAGGGTTCTGTCACCTGAATGTGATGATACTGTGGGAGCAATGCTTGCGACTATTGAGCACTGAGCAGTCCTCATGTGCAGACGCACCAGGGGCACCAGGAACACTGAGGAGGCTATCAGAGCCAGTATGTGTTGCATGGAGTGGGCTTGCACAAAGTCCAGGGCCTGGGTTGTATCCAGAACAGCTCCTATTAACAGCAATTGCTGGGAGGGTTCAAGACGGGACTTGTCTAGGTTCAGCAAGGCCCCCCAATGCAGTGGCCACTGCCTGCTCCTTTTCCTGTTTGGACGGGTTTAAAATGAGCAAGTTGTTAAAGCACGGGAAGACTTGGAGTCCCATTTTCTGTTGAAGAAAGCCCAAAGGGCAGGACTCTGAACTGGTAATGCTGTCCCAGCACAATGAAATGGAGGCATCTGTGGTAGCTGAGATGCACCAATATGTGCTGGTATGCATCCTGCACATCCAAGGATGCTAGCCTGTCCTGCGATTTCAGGCAGGGTAGCAGGGAGGCCAGAGAAATCATCTGAATTTTTCTCGATCCATGAATTTGTTCAGATTTCTGACGTCAAGAATGGGATGCATGCCCCCTGATTTCTTTGGGACTAGGAAGTAGTGAAGTAGAACCCTATGTTCTGACTTTGGCACTATTTCCACTGCCCTTTTGCTCAGAAGGCCTGCAGTCTCCTGTGCTGAAGCTCTGACATTATGGAGTGACAAAGGGGGTTGTCTTCTGAGTAGATAATCTGGGTGGGTTTCTATGAAATCCAGGGAGTACCCCCTCTTGGATAATCCTAAGGACTCATTTGTCCATTGTGATGGATTCCCAATGATGGTAAAACTGGGACAGCACAGCAGGAAGGAGAGGTCTGCTTTGGGAAGCTGAGGCAGGACCAGGGACGGAGCTTCAGACAGTGACACTAGGGGCATTCAGTGCCTGCGCCTTTGGCTGCATCTTCTTTTGAGGCTGGGGGATTGGTTTCTGTTGTTTTGGGCTCCTCTGCTTTTGCCAAAAAAGAACTGCTTGTTGTGTGAAGAGCGTCACCTGTTTGACATCATTCGACATGGCCAGGTGGATCGTACTCTGAACGGCTGAAGAGGCTCGCTCCAGCTCTGCAGCACAATAGAAAACTCCATGTTATCGTTTTCTCTTTTTTCGATCAAACCTTAAAATGCTGAATGAAACTCTCCCCGATATCCTTGGCGAGACTCTCCCTTATTTTCCCCTTTCTCGAGCGGCATATCTAAATCTGTGCGACGGACCCGCGAACTAGCAGGTATTTTCTTGACGGGTAAACGCTCTAAACGTAGCCAAAAGACAGGCGTAAATCTTAACCAAAGCCCTTCGCAATCACACATGGTAAAATGTTTGTCTCCTCAGCTAACTAGTCTCCCAGACTTATGACAACTTCAAGAGCCACCGATTTCACCAATTCAAACACGCGTGAGTAAAAGGAAAAACCAAATGACAAAAGAAACGGGCAAAGTGTTGAATGAACAAATGCAACGGATGAAGGGTGAGCTACAAGTGGGGCAAGAAATTTCTGAACAAGGGGAAGAGGAACAGTTGACCATATTCAAGGACAGTGCTGATTTAAAACAGAAGGGGGCTGATAATATTTGTAAATTTGGGAAAGAACTAGCATGTACCTCAAGTATGAATAAGAATCAAGAAGCAGCGTTTTCTTCGCAAGAGATTTTATATATTAAAGGTGAAATGTTTCAGGCAGTCGTCTCACTTAAAATGGAGGTCTTGCAAACATTAACTGAAATTAAGACCTCAGTCTCCACTACGTCTCTTTCGTTGGCTGAACTAAATGCTAAATTGGCTCAGCTAACGATTCGAACAGAAGAAGCTGAAAACAGAATTACGGTGATAGAAGATACAGTTAAGCCTCTTACAATACAAGACATGTGAGAAGCAACTCCAATTATTACAAATTAAAGTGGCCAAACAGGAAGATAGAGCTCGTGGGGGGAATCTTCGTTTGAATGGAATACCAGAGGGCCTGGAGGGCACTGCAGACCTTCTGCCATTTTTTGAGAAAGTATTAACTGTAGCCATGAATAAAAAATATCCTGAAGAGAAAATTGAGTTGGATAGGGCGCATAGAGCGGGTAGTCGCTACTCTAACTCTAACTATCCAAGAAGAGTATTTGTTAAACCACACAAGTATCTGGAGAAAGATAATTTTACAGAAGGCCCGAACAGAAAAAAGCCTAACGTTTGAAAATACTAATTATTACTACATTTACCTGCATACAGTATATCAAACTTTGCACACTTAAAGTAGCAGTGCAACGAAAAAAGTTATTCTAAAAAGCTAATTTTCTGCTATGGTTATGAAAAATATTAACAGAACTGTTGATTTGGGTTTTCTGGATGCTTCCTGTGCTGTGTACTGTACATTTTAATTTTTGTCTGGACTCTTAAGATCCTCTGGTCCTCACTATTATTTCTATGCAAAAATCAGGCGGCCATCTTTTTTCTTGAGAAATAATTATTTAAAACTTTTATAAAATTCATAAATGATAATGAAAACAGAAAATTTTACCACCAAAATAAACTGGAAGACATCTATCATTGATTAGGAAGAAAAAAGTTGGAGTCGAATTTTAACCCATTTTCGGTGAACTGCTGCTTTAAGAGAGTATTTGATACTTCTACTATATTATCTATATTCCAAGACCGCCTTGCAATCCGATTGGCTGACACACCATAGCCATGCATTTTCATCTTCATATAAAGCAGTAAAAAAAAATATTACCAGTGTTCCTGCCTTTGTACTAAAGAAATCCATGTGTCAGACTTATTGGCTATAATTTTTTCAAAGCAGATCGGTCTCATCCAGTCCCTCGCTCTGCAGTCCCTCTCTTCAGAATTAAAAGGACACTGTCAACCCATTTGCATCATATGATACTTCTACAGTAGTTGAAAACCCACATGTGTTGATTGCTAACCCTCTCTAAAACTCATTGAAGCTGTCGGTTGTGTTAACGTCCTTTCTTAGTAGAATTGAAATGCATGGGAATGGTGAGATTATACCCAACCTTGTTTTGCTTCAAATCCTTGATCCACTCTTATTGCATAAATCTTGAACACTAGGAGCAACACCAAACAGTGCAGCCACTCAAGATGTAAGTCTTCTCTCCTCCCACAGCATTATGAGTGACTAGACCGTGACAAGCACATTCACAGGTCAGAGAAAGACGCAGTAGAAGTCGATTCAAAATGTAAACACATCTGTTTTTTACCTTTAAAGGAATCAGACTCAAACTACCAGCTATATTAGCAATCTCTACGGAATGTGAGCAATAATAACATGTGTTTTTTAATCTAGGGACAATATGAAGCCTAAAGGGGTTGACAGTGTGCCTTTGAACCCTGACTTTTTTTGGTTAACGACTAAAATCCTGCCATTTAGCTGGGATCGACCAGTCTCGCAGCAGTCCTGGATAAGAACACTTGCTCGCATTCCCCTTCCCGATGCTCTCTTACCACACTGCTTGCTCCGTGTTCCTCTCTTCATGTAATGATGCTCCTGAGCCACACACCAGTCAGTAGCCCTACCTCACGGTAAAAGCTACGTCACTGAACATGTAAATAACAATTACGTAGAAAAATAACTATCTGATTTTGCTAAACTAGTCGTAGCCTTCCAACAATGTGAAATGTAAACCAGATATGATACATTACACTAACTATTAGCCATACTATTGCGCCAGCCCCCCCGGGACAAATTATTCGCTTAGGACCTATTTTCTTCTAATGAATAATTTTTAAACTCTAAAAATTTGTTTTTACTTTTTTAAACCAATTTTTGAGTCATTTTGTAGTAACCACCCCCTTTTATAAGTGCAATAACACCCTCTGGGGTGTAGGTGATGCTGGATAGCAGAACAGCACTTAGCCTGGGGCCATGTGCCTCGCTATGCTCCTAGGTATGCATTTAGCCCAGCATAACCAACACCATGTTGTTATGGCTTACTTATCCTGTGTTAACAATGTACTTGTGCTGCAGCCTGTATCTTTTTTAATTTTACCATGTTCGTTATTCCACCGTTGCCCTTACAGTACTGTGCCTTTTATTTCTTTGTAACCACCCAGGTCACGCATGAAAATAGCTAATTTCTGTCTAGCCCACTTAGCCGGTGAACGAAAACTAAATAAACGATTTTACATTTTATTTTTTATTTAAACATTTGGTGACCGGGAAAGGCACACTGAGCTGAGGCTCATTTCCAGGTGTGACCCGGGGGAAATGGGGAAGGGGGAAAGAAAACTTTAACAATACAATATGCAAATAAAATGACTGAGTACAGGTTACACTAAACAATCCCTATATTTAGGCTGATTTAGTGTACATACCATATGTGTATGCTCGTGGGTGGCTCAACCCACAAGTAAACATAAGCCAAGCATAAAACATGGATCAAAAAATGGACTTGAAAAGGAACATAATAAGCTACTGTACAAGGGAAGTGACTTGTTTTTCTCGACACACTTCTCATTTTGTTAACTACATTGTGTATTAATATCCTACTGAACGGAAACTCACTGGCAAGGGATGGCTGAGTAATTGCCAAAAACACATGAAACTCTATTTTAGAAAGAAGACTGGGCAGGAAATTGGCAGGCTGACAAACCTAACATCCCTCTAGTGTAAAACAACTTCATTCAACTTTTTTATTGCGGTCAGCAGCCTGTTCCCTACACTAAGAAGCTGTAAAGCTTCAGAGATTGGCATTCATTTTTCATGCACTATTTCCTCTCACTATTTCCAACATGCACCTAATGTGTCTCCCTTATTTTCAGTCAGTTTGTGCAGGTGAGCAGGGAGTATGTACAGCAATAAGGATCCAGCACTCGGCTCGTAGGAAAACACACGCCACACTCTGAACGCGTGTCTGCAGTTCTAGATGTAATTAATTCAAAAGTGCATATACAAAAAGTTAGGGATGAGAGCTCCTCAGGAGGACCTACTGGAACCCCAACGTTTCACACCTGCCTCCACCTTGACAAAGCGCCAGGTGCAGTAGGCATGAAAGGCTGGGTCTCTAGTGGGTCCTCCTCTAACAGCACTTTGAATAAGTACATTTAATTTAATTTAAATCTGGAACTGCAAACACGCATTCAGAGTGTGGTGTGCTACGAGTAGAGTGCTAGATCCTTTTTGCTCTGCACGCGTGTACAGTGGATCTGTAGTACCAACGTTGAGCCCGCGGTCCTTTGTTTTCTTTATCAGTGAGTATGGCTACTGACTGTACTTCTCAGAATTGTGGGATATTTTTTTTTTTTAGTTGTTTAACCAGCAGTAGCACACTAAGCTGAAAGATTTTTTACAGGTGCATCCTGGGAGCACAGGGAAGTTGAGTGATTTGCTCAGGGTCACACAGTATGTAAGTGGAAGCTGTGGGATTCAAACCCAGGTCTGGTCTGCTGGATGTCACCAGATTTGCAGCTCAGAGTCTTAAACCACTGCACTATACTGCCTCCCTATGGCCTATTTCCTGCCCTGAAGGGAAATCCCGGGCCAGTCAGCATTAAAGAGTTGATTTCAAGTAGTACAATAATTGCTAAACCACATCCCTCATTCAATGGGCACAAACAGATTTTATTGAGACATCATTCTGCACATTTATTTGCCCAGGACAAAAAGAACACACAGGACAAAAGGAGCAATCAGATCTCACTGAAGAATAGAAAATATCTGTAACTGGGAGGGTTTGTCTGTCCTGGTGGGGTGTGAAGAAGTGGATGTTTGTACTGATTATAAACTCTGACTAAAATGATTATTTTTCTGAAACTCCATCTGGTGAGTGGGCATGCTTAGTTTACTTGTTTACCCAGGGCAGCATCATACTGACTTTGTACTGGTGTCCTACATTTACCCGAGGACAGCTGAAACACTAAGTGTCAGCTTGGTCAGCTGCTCCAACGGAAGCTCCACTGGCAGACCAATAGGCTCCACTGGTCGGTTGATCTCACGTGCTAGTAACCCTACAGATTTTTTTCAATCTAAAACAAAAATCTACATAAAAAACAACTCTGCCTAAAGTGTAAACAAAGAAATAAGGAACAAACAAGAGACAGCAAGAAGAGGCTGGACTTACCCTTGAGGTTCTTGGACATTCTTATTTTCTACCTTCTGTTCACACTCCTTTATCATAGAACTTAAAATAACCTAAAATAAGAGAAAAAGTGGTTACTTCACAGGATTATGATTTTGGCTGGTGCACTGGTGTAGAAACAGTGTTGCTGCTGGCGACACTGGCATCTTGGGTCCAGAATCAAGCATGGATTGTCAAAGGACAGGTGGGGGAGGGAGAGAAAAGGACTGTGGTTCCCAGAAGACACTCTCCTTCTATGGGGGATCAAAGTGGAACTCTACCACGACAATGCTCCATAGGTGGAAGTGCATGCTGGAGCAGCTGGTGAGGAAGGATGTCACAGAAACAAAGAATATGCCATCAGAAAAGGACCACTTGGTCCACCCAGTCTGCCCAGATGCTCCCTGCCTAATCTGTCTCTGCAGACCCCAACTGGTCTCCGGTGACCCTCCCTCCTCCCTGCCTCTTCTCTAATATATCTGCTATGTGCTTGAAGCCTTCCACTGTTTTTGTCTTCACTTCTGCTGGCAGTCTGTTCCCAGCATCTACCAACCTTTCAGTGAAGAAACAGAAATTACGTACTTACAGTAATTATGATCTTTCTGTGTATCTTCACCATTCATCACAGATGGGGTACTGGCGGAGGTCAGGACCCCATGAGGCTCTTTTTTTAAAAAGGATGGTAGACCAGCGCAGCATAGGCGCCCGCCCTCGGGGCAGGCCGTACTACGTGGGCGCTCGAGGATTAGCCGTTAAGCTATGAGGCTCCGCCTGACTACCAGTTCTTAGTGCCGGAGAGGTAAGAGGAAGGGATGGAGGGTGGGACAAGAGAGTCCAAGGGACAGAAAAGGAGGAAGAACTGAACCAAAGGAGAATAGACTGAGAGGACAGCAGAGGAGAGATGAGACTAAGGGGATTGGGTAGGGGCCCCAATCTCTGGAAGCGGAAGAAGGGAGGGAGAAAATTTAGGAGAGAGTGAGAGGTAACAAGGATCCAGGACCCTCGTCCGTCACCAGACTGTATAGGAACTGCAAGGAGTAGCAAAGCTTACTTGCCAGAATTCAAGGCACAGAATATGTGGCAATACCCCAAAAGCAGAGTCGGCTATACTGGAGAAGGACAGGGTACAGGGATTAGTACTCTCTCTGTAACAAGATTTGGTGAAAAAAAGGGGGTTCCCTTTTTTTTTTGAAACAGTTGGACGACAGGAGAAGGGCAACCAACAACTCCCACTCTGATAGGGTGGAGATATGCAGTACAGAAGGAATGCCACTCGATCTGTACCCTTCAAAGGGGAAGAAATTACACCCCCCCGTGTGTCCCTACTTTACACTGCTCCAAAGAGAGGGAGAGGCACAGGGGGAGGGGGACCCAGAGACTGAGGCCCCAGGGGACGGTGGGCGGGATGTGATGAATGGTGAAGATACACAGAATGATCATAATTACAGTAAGTCGTAATTTCTATATCTTATCTGTGTCAATCTTCACCATTCATCTGAAAGTGAGTACCAAGCCCGAAGGGATTGACTAATCACCCTAAGGGACAGTGTCCAGCCCTCAGTGGGTGACACACTGAGGGGAACCTTCTGGGCCTGGGAGGCCGAGAATGGGGAGGCGAGGCGGTGTCCCCGGAGAAGAAGTTGTCCCGACAAGCGTCTCGCCCTACGGAAAACAAATAGGTTCCCTGGTGGTGAACAAATCACCCTACGCGGGCCAAGGGTGACAGCAGGGAAAGGTGAAGCCATGCCGATCTTCTGGTGCAGATCGCTGTCCCTACCACTCTGGTAGCTACCTCGTTGGCGTCATAAGGCGCCCTTGCAGTGCCTTGCTAGCTCAGGCCACGTGCAAAGAAGGCGATGGCTTGCCTGGTCTGCTCGAGTCAGGCAAAGCAGCTAGGAATTGACCAGCGTGACCACAAGAACCTGTTGTAGGCTGCATAGTGGGCCTGATGAGCGGAGATGGAGAGAAGCAACCATGCCGAGTAGAAAGTCCTCCACCCCAGAAATCAAAATCCGAAGAGTCCTGATCTGGGGGCCGGTCACGGTGGAGGGCACAAAGCCCTTCGGGAGTGTCCAGGTGCGTCAATCCGCACTGCCGATGAGGCATGGAGCCTGGAGACTCCAGGGGTGTGCAAAACCTCTGGCTGAGGTCCCTAGGGGCAGGAACTCCGGAGAAGGGCCTCTGCCAGAAACGCATGGACGCCTCCTGAAAGGGAGCAGGCCAGAGGGGCATCACAAGGGTGGCTGCCCTGAAATTGCCTAGAAAGGCGTGCACCGCATGCTCTGGATTGCTCGCGGATAGGGGGGATAGGTGAAGGTCCTCCAACATCCTCGTGAGGAAGCGCTGATACTCCGCGAGATCAGCGGCAGGAGAGATGTGGACAGATGGTTCCTCACCCCCAGAAGAGGGGGATGAGGAGCTGGAGGTCGCCATATGCTCCGAGGGTGGCTGCTCGGGGGGAGGTTGAAAAACCTGACTGTCAAGGCCTTAATGTAAGCAGGAACCGAGAAGCCACCGCTCTGAACTGCTCCCAGGAGAGAGGCCGGAAGGACCAAGAATGCCGGGGGCTGGAGAATGCGGCAGAGGGGTAGGGGCAGAGCCGAGGAAGGAATCGGCTGGCCTCTGCCAGGAGCTGAGAGCGGACCATGGACACCCAGGAAGGTGTCCCAGAAGACTCCACAGCCGACAGCTGTACAACCCGTTGGTATTGCCTAGGCTGCGCCCAGAAAATCCCCTCAGTGAGGCGGCCGGGGCCGTATAGGTCAGGAGCGGCGGTCTCCTGCCTCAAAGAATAGGACCCTCTCAAGGAACCCGAGAGGAAAGGGGAAGTCCGCACTTCCAGCTCGGTCCAGGGCCGGGTGGACCCCAGAGAAAGGCAGCGCTGCATTACACCCTCGACCCCTCAGAGTCCGAGAAGGTCCTGGTCCTCGGAAGGGTCAGCCCTAGGTAGCTGAAATCTCTGGGATGCCCAGGGGAAATCCAGGGCGCAGCACCCTCCCCAGCCGTAGGCTTCCCGATGGGCCCCAAAGTTGGGCGATCGAGACACACCATGGAAGGGGGTACCTCCGCTGAAGGGTCAAGGAACCCCACCAGACCAGGTTACATGGCTATGGTGGCACGCACCACAGCCTGCTGGTCAGTGCCACTGACCCCGATCTGGAGGGGAACCCGATGCTCCTCAGCAGGGGGCTGACTCCGACTCGTCGAAGAGACCACTGACTCACTCTCCTGTGCAGGCAACCCCGAAGGGTGTGACTGCTCGTCCGACTCTGAGCTGGACTCTGACTCGAAGTGGTGGAATCCGAGGCCTAAAGCCAGACAGTGGGAGGCGAACAACCTTCCGGAGGGCTCAGAAATCGTGGCAGTGGTCAAAAGCCGCCCGTGCCCTCCATGCCCCAGCGGATGGAGCTGGCAGAGGCGGTAGGGCAGTCGAGACCAAAGGTTCGAGCTAGGGCCAGCCGTGGCGCGGGAACAGAGGCGGCCCGATGCAGCCCAACAGTGGCCCCAGGAGCATAAACACCACCAGGTCCCCGGCGTCGCGAGCGACACCGAGAGTCGGCGGTGGCAGGCGTCCCGAGAGCAGGCTCGGCGCCGGCGGCGCCGCATGGCGCTGAGCAGCACCGAGAACCAAAGGCGGCGTCGGCGGCACAGCGGACCCGGCGCCGACAGCGGCACCGCCCGGCCCCAGCGCCCGAGCAGAGCGGCGCCAAAGGTGACGCCGACCAGCGACTCGAGGACCGCAGCGCCCGTGCTCAACCTCGGCGAGGCGGTGCTGAAGCAAGACATTACAAAGCGACATACAGATCAGGGTCAAAGCGCGGCAAACCCGACGCCGCAAGCCGGCGCTGACAGGGCCCATGGCGCCCGAGAGACAGTCAGCGCCACCGAAGCCCTCGGCACCGCGATCATGCGCCGAACGCCCTCGACGACACCGACGGACGGTGTCGAGGGACGGCGCCGACCCGGGCCTTCCGGACCGCGGGAGTGACACCGGGGGGGGAGGCCTTCACCCCCGAAGTGGTGATTGCCATGGCGGCACCTCCCGCCCGCTCCCAGGGGGAAGCGGGGTGGGCCCTCCTGCGCCAGCGGGAGAAGCCTTGACCAAGGCTAGGCTACAGGAGGTCGGGCTCCCTCCTCCATGGTCCGTATAGAACCGGGAGGACCCGGAGGAAGGCCCGGAAAGCACGGCTTGGCCCGATGAGTGCGAATCCATCCCCCGAAAGTCGGCGGAGCTCGTCCAACTTTCCACGAGCGCTGTTCGAGGACGCGGTGGTCCATGGAGAAGCAGGCGTCGCACAAATCCATGTTGTGAAGCAGGCCAAGACACGCGAGACACCGGTCATGCTGGTCGGTCACGGAGAAATTGCGGCCGCACGGGCACCGACGCATAGGGGGCCGCCCCGCCTTAGAGAACTTCTTGCCCTCCGACCGCGGCATGACCTATGGAAAACAACACCAAAAGACTAAGTCACTTAAATGTTAAAAAAGGAAAGATCTTACCGGCGACGTCGAGTGGAGGTAGTACCCAGAACTAGTAGACCATGGACTGGCGGCGGAAATATCGAGGCTTAAGGCCTAAAACTGACAATACTTCTTCAGGCTTCCACGAGGCGACCCATGACCGGAGGGAAAGAACTGGTAGTCAGGCAGAGTCGACACAGCTTAACGGCTAATCCTTGAGCGCCACGTAGCACGCTCTGCCTGGGCGGCGCCGCTGCGCTGCTCGCCTATCCTTTTTTTTAAAAAAAAGCCGGGGTCCTGACCTCCGGCCAGTACCCCATCTGTGATGAATGGTGAAGATTGACACAGATAAGATATATTTCCTCACCTCTCCTGAATTCCAACCCCCCCAGCTTCTCTGCATGCTCCCAGTCCTGGTGATTCTTCTCATTTGAAAGAGAGACCCCACCCCGTACCCTGTTTACCCCGAGAAATACTTCTAGGTCTCCATCATGTCACCTGTCCCTCTCTCTCTCTCTCTCTCCCCTCTCTTCCAGGGTCTACATGTTGAGATCGCTCAGTCTCTCCTCGTAGGGCTTCTAGTGGAACCCACCCTGTCTATGTCCTTTCTGAGGTTTGGTCTCCAAAACAGGACACAGTACACTAGGTGAGGTCTCAGCAGTGAGTGATTGAATGGCCACACCACCTCTCATATCTTGCTGGAGATCCCATTCCCTATGCACTCCAACACCCCACTAGCCCCAACTGCTCCTTGTTACACTACCCTTCCACTCTGAGGTCCTCAGATATGATAACCCCCAAGGCCCCGTTCCTGTTTAATGACTGTCAGTACCCCTTCATCCTACACTCAGACCCTGGGTTCCTATGCCCTAGGAGCATGATTTTGCACTTTTTGGCATTGAACCCCTACTGCTATGTTTTTGACCACTCCTCGAATTTCCTTAGATCCCTGTGCATTCTCTCCACCCCTCCTGAGTGTCCACCCCACTGCAGATTTTGGTATCCTTTTGCAAAATGGAATACCTTCCCTTCCAGTACTTCTGCAATGTCCCCCACTGAATACACTGAAGAGGACTGGTAGCAGTACCGAGCCCTGTGGTAACCTAATGTGCACTCTCCCATCCTCATTGTGAATGCTGTTAAAGAGCAGCTTCCTAGCTGCCGAGTTGCAGCTCCCCCAAACCTATACTACAGCTCACCTGGCCCAGAGCTGATTTTTGTAAGTCCTTGTTTTTTTGCCATTAGAAAATTATATATCCCTCGTAAATTTAAAATCGGACATGTCGACCAAATACGCAGCCACTTCACTCATGCTGTAAACCACGCCCCATGCAGGCACCATGAACCAGTTTTGTGATGTCACAAAGCGAATGCCCGTGTGCACGTCCCGATGATTTGAATGGGGCCAACTTTTCTATACATTTTATTCATATTTAAGTGCGATTTTAAAGTAAGTGACTGCTCGACTAACAGGGAGTCTGTTAGTCGAGCAGTCACTTTGATTTCTTAAAATTGCGCAGAATGGGTGCTTTGTCTGTTCTGAATGCAACTGGGTGAATGGCTGAGTGAGTTATTTCATTTTTTCCATTTTCACTGATGCTAGTGTCGGGACCTGGAGATGGCATACAGAGGAACTCGGTTGGGGTGGGGTGCCAGGGCTGAGCAAGGGAAATACCGAGTGGGAGGCAGTAGTGTTGAGATCAGCGATACTTTGCTGGGTTCCACTGCCACAGATGGAGATGCACTGCCAGCTTGCGGCAGAAGAGACAGCAGTTGAGCAACAGGGGTACAGGGACATCAGTAGCAGGCAGCTTTGTAGAACTTTTTCTGTTGGCTCTACGATGCTGGTTCAACAACTTCATTGTCGACCGATGTTACAGCGACAGCTCTTTGTCAACTGCAATTAAGGTCGACATAGAACCGTTCACTTTAGACTTAGTTTTCATTGGGGCTTTCCGGACCTCTCATAATTAATCATCACCAAGTTGGAGTTGATTCAGGGAAGGGCTGCAAGACCCCCAGAAAGCAGTGTCGGGTTCTGGTGGTGACAGTACAGTGACCTGTGAATGCTGTTGCAGTACTGTCATTTGCGGTGTAAGTGCTGCTGCCCGATCGGCATACAGTTTCTGTTTAAACAGTAGCCAGCTTTAAATTTAATTTAATATGATGGAGAAAGGAAAAATGCCACAGTGCATGAGTGGGGGGTGGCTGCCAGTTGAGTAGCTTCCTTGGTAGGAGAGAGGAAAAAAATACAGGTTACTCACCTGTAACAGGAGTTCTAGGAGTGGTATATGTTGTTCATCCACACTTATTGGCAGGTTCCTTGCCGCTTTAAATCTTGCCGGAAGGTCTTCAAGCTGGCTCCTCCCACCCACCCGGGTGGTAAAACACTCGGCTCCGCCTCATGACACCAGATCTAGCCCGCTGGAAACCAGGTTGCACGTCGAAGCCGGGGAGGTCGGGTGGGTTGTGTGGATGAACAACATATACCACTCCTAGAACTCCTATTACAGGTGAGTAACCTGTATTTCTAGGGATGTGGATATGTTGTTCAATCCACACTTATTGGCAGACTCCTAGCAGTTCTCCAGGAGGAGAGAAGCAAGGCACGCACCCCCTACTTAGGGAATAAGGACTGGAGAACCAAGGTCCCAAAACCAGCATCCTGGCGTGACTCTAGGTCGATGTGGTAATGGGTAATGAAGGTGTGTGCTGACTTTCAGGTAGCAGCCCTGCAGATTCCTGGATAGGGACGTCCCTAGAAGCAGCCACTGAAGCAGTGGTATGGCGGATAGAATGAGCTCTTATCCCTTTGGGAGTCTCCATGCCCGCCAACCTATAGCAGAGATCTATGCAGGAGGTGACGCACCTGCCTATCGTCCACTTGGCTGCAGGTCTGTCAGGTGCGGCTTCAGCGTAGTGGCAAACAGCTGGCGAACCTCTCCCCAAACTTCAGCCATCTGCTCCTTATAATAAGAGAGCGCTCTTCTAGGGTCCAGATTATGGAGCCTTTATTCGGCCCCCCGAGGTGTGATTGGGGTAGAACACCGGCAAAGTCAACACCTGGTTAAGGTGAAACTCCGACACCACCTTCGGAAGGAATTTCGAGTGGGGGCGCAGGACAACCTTGTCCCTCTGGAAGACCAGATAAGGAGAATCGATGGAAAGCGCCTGGAGCTCTCCCATCCTTCTGGCTGACATAATAGCCACCAAGAAGACGGTCTTCCATGACAGGTGAGAGATGTCACACCTGTGCATCGGTTCGAATGGCTTGCCCATGAGCTTAGCCAATACCAGCAGTAGATCCCACGGAGGTGGAGGTTCTTGCACCGGAGGGGATATGTGATCAAGGCCACTGAAAAAGCACCCAACCACCTTCTCCTGCGCCACCAACTGCTTGCCAGTCCACGCCCAGTAAGCAGAGATGGCTGCCAGGTGCACCTTGAGGGTCGTCAACCAAAGCCCTAGCTGAGAAAGGGACCACAGGTAGTCCAGAATGCTAGCCAATGAACAGGAGGAAGGGTCCAACCCCTTGCCCTGACACCAAATGGAGAATCTTCCATTTGAAGGCATAGCATTTTCTGGTCGACTCCTTACGGGATGCCTCAACAACGTTGAGGACCTCGTCGGAAAGACCCAAGGCCTGGAACTCTAGCCGCTCAGGAACCAGGCCATCAAGTGCAGGGATTGAAGGTCCAGATGGAGTACCTTCCCCTTGTTGACTGAGATCAGGTCCGGGTGGGCTGGAAGCCGCCTCGGGAGCCTGGAGCTGAGGCTGAGGAGATCTGGATACCAGAACTGGCGGGGCCAGTCTGGGGCTACCAGAATCACCTGTGCCTGGTCCCTCTTCACCTTGAAAAGCACCTTGTGGATCAAGGGAATGGAGGGAAGGCGCAGAAGAGGCCCGGGGTCTATGGCCTCGAGAAGGCATACCCTGCAGCGAGCCCTGCTGAGGGCGGGCGTGAAACAGCCTCAGCTTTGCATTTTCCCTGGAGGCGAACAGGTCCACCTGAGGGGTGCCTCAGTGGGAGAACAGATCTTGTACTACCTCCGGCAGGAGAGACCACTCGTGAGATGCAGCACCTATCTGGCTGAGGGCATCGGCCAGACTGCTGGAGGCTCCTGCCACATGGATGGCTAGGAGATCTGCCTCCAGGCTGATCACGAGAGACCAAGTGCGGAGAGCCTCCTTGCACAGGGGCAAGGAGTGCGTCCCGCCCTGTCGGTTGAGGTAGTACATGGTCGTGGTGTTGTCCGTCTGGACCTGGACCACTTGACCCCGTACAAACGGAGCGAAGGCAGTGATGGCTAGTTGGACCGCTCGAAGCTCCAGCAGGTTGATGTGGCATCGAGACTCCTGAGGGGACCAGAGGCCGTGGGCTCTGAGCTCCCCCAGATGGACACCCCAACCCATCAGAGAGGCGTCGGTCGTCAGAGTGACTGTCGGTTCGGGGCGGACAAACGGGATACCCTCCTGCAGATGAGCTGGAATGAGCCACCACTGGAGGCCGTTCCACATCTCCTGGGTCACTGTCACTGGCTGGTCCAGAGGACCACAGCACTGTGTCCATTGGCCAACGGACCATGCTGGTGCAGGCCGCCATGAGGCCCAGAAGGCGCAGGAAGTCCCGGGCAGGGCGCAATTGCCCAACCAGAAATTATTGGGCAAAGGAGGAAAGGACTGTGGCCCTGTCCACCGGGAGCCGTGCTCTGCTCGAAGAGAATCGAGCTCTGCCCCGATGAACTGAATCACCTGCGATGGCACGAGTTCCGACTTGGCCTTGTTGATGAGGAGGCCAATCTGAGAGCAGACCTGGAGGCCAGATCCTAAACGCTCCACCTCCAACCTGGAGGGGCTGCAATCAACCAGTCATCAGGTGAGTACACCGGACCCCTCGGCCCGTGGGAATGCTGTCACCACTGCCATGCATTTGGTGAAGACCCTGGGAGCTGGAGAGAGGCCGAAGGGCATGGCCTGGAACTTGTAAAGGGATCCCTCTGCTCTGAAGTGGAGGAATCGCTGGTGAGACAGACGGATTGGGACGTGAAAGAACGCATCCTGAAGGTCCAGAGAACAGAACCACATGCCTCGTTCCAAGGATGGAATGATCTGAGCCAAGGTGACCATCCTGAAGGTGCGAGACCTTAGGAACTTGTTCAGGTCATATAGGTTGAGAATGGGGCGCCAGCCCCCCCGTTCATTTCGGGATCAGGAAGTACCTGGACACAAACCCTGGGTCTGGGGGGGGGGGTCCACCACCTCCCTGATCACCTCCTTCTGGAGGAGCAAGGCAATGTTGGCTCGACGAGCCGACAGAGAGGCTGCGGAACCCATAGCCCCCCATGGGGGCGACGGCTCGATAGGAGGGGAACTGCTCAAATTTCAGAGGCAGACCCCTGCCTACCACTTCCAACACCCAGCGGTCCGTGGTGATAGCAGACCAGATAGAAAGGAAGTGGCAGAGCCGTCTCCCCACGGGGGGAGCCTGGGGAGGAGTGATGAGGTTGGGGGCGACACCCCTCAACCCGTCACTGGGCAGGCTTGGAGAAAGGGCCAGCCGAGGAGCCACCTGGGCCTTTTCCTCCAGACTTCCTGCTGGAGGAAGCAGCAGGCTTGGCTTTGGGGTGCCAAGCATGAGCCTGCTGGCCCTGATGCTGGTTTTGCTGGGCCAGATGTGCCGTAGGGGCTGAAGGACAAAAGGGCTTATGCTGCTGCTGGCGGCCTTTGTCCTTCTGGGCAGACGTGACCGAGTCCAAGGTGGCGTTGGACTTCTTGATCCGTTGGAGATGACCCTCCACCCCAGGCCCGAACAAGTTGGTACCCAGGAAGGGGACGTCTGCCAGCTTGTGCTGGTATCAGCCGAAAAGGTGGAGATCCGCAGCCTAGTTCTGCGGCACATGGCCACTGCAGCAGCTACCGACCGGGCACACGAATCAGCAATGTCCAACAAAGTTTGGAGCTGCTGTTTAGCTACTGCCCTTCCCTGATCCTGCACCTGCTTGACCATCATCTGAAGGTCAGCCGGGAGATGAGGAATCACCTCATCCAAGGAGCCCAAAAGGGTGTGTGAAAAGTGTGCCATCAGAACGGCCGAGCTAGCCTGACGAAGGCCTAGGGAGGAAGCAGCGTATACCTTCCGCCCTGAGTAGTCCAATTTCTTGGACTTCTTATCGGGCGGTTTGTCCACATCCCAAGTGTTCCCGTAACGCCGGAAAATGCTACTGGTCACTAACCCCTCTGCTGAGGGGTGCTCCGAGAAACCGGACAGTGAACCGGTAGGGACCACATACTTTCAAGCCATCCTGGCCGAAGGTGCGGGACAAGATGCTGGCCATTGCCACAGCTCCAGGGCTGGGCCAACAATGGCTTCGGCCACTGGAAAGGCCTCCATAGGGGAATCCCCTCAGTCCAGTATCTCTGTGAGGGGATACTTGGCCCGTTTTGAAACGGGTTCAAGCTTCATCCCAATGGACTCTGAGATGAGTCGAAACATTCCTAAAAATGAGGATGGGCTCTCATCCACCGACTGACCCCCTGCAGACTCCAGGTCAAGCGGCCTGGAGAACAAGGAGGAGTCTGCGAACAGCTGCCGAACGCCTGAGCCACCCTCCACGTGTTGAGGTCGATCATCGGGAGTGAGGGTGGCCAACAACCTATGGGGCAAGCCCTGACCCAACTGAGAATCCTTGGTCGGGGCCCCAGTCTTCGGTTGTGGAGGCAGAGGTTCCACCACAATGGGTGGAGCAGCTGGTTTTGGCTGAACAACCGGTGCTGGTTTCGGCTCCTCGACTAAGAGGGGTTGTTTCGGCTGCGCAGGTGACAGCCACTTAATGGCCAGAGAAGGCGATGGAGTCTGCTTATTCCCGGACAATAAGAGCTGCTGCCACATTAAATCCTCGTAGTGCCAACGCAACTTGTGCTGGAGCCTATCCTCCGAAGAGGATGACGAGGATGAGCGGCGATGCCGCTTTCCATGGTGCCGAGACCGCCTGGACCTGGATGAGGTCCGAGAATGAGACCTTTGGGGATTCCGAGGGTGGGTCAGAGAGGGGACGGGGGGAAACCTGCTCCTCCCTCGGTTCAGGGACCTTAACCGGGGACTCTGGCACAGGAGGCACAGGCAAGTCCTCGGTTTCCACCGGGGGAACCGGTGAAGTAGGGTTGTCGGCATCACCAATCGACAAACCGTCCAACGGATCGAGAAAAATCTTGATTGCGTCGACGGGTGTCTCGGCCGGCTGACCTGGCAGGGACACCGTGAAGCCAGCGGCCTTAGCCGCAACCTTGACCGAAGTCGAAAGTTGACCGTCCGGTGAAGGGGATCTCTCCCACTCCCACGAACGTCGATGGTGGGACTTACCTTTTGAGTCCTTCTTCTTGGACTGACTGGAATGTCCCGATGGTCCTTCTCCCTTGGTGGAGAGGGATTGGCAAAGCTCCTTAAAAGAAGCTGTATATGAAGAGCCCAAGGAGAGTGGAATAAATGCCATGACCGAGGAGGAAGAAGACGCGGCCTGGGCCGCCTCCTCCTCAAGGGCGATCATCTGCTCCAACTGTTCCGCGGAGCCCGCTGCTGCAGACACCGCCCAACGGGCCTCCTTCGACTTGACTGGTGGATATCGTTTTTCAGGGCGCCTAGAAGAAGTCGAGCAGCGGTTCTGGAAGGCCGGGGTTTTAAAGGATTTAACAAATCGCAAGCTCGCGAATCAAGCTAAGCCCTAGGCAGCAGACGCACGTGGGGTGCGGGTCGGTCCAGGACATCTTCTGCCCACAGGTGCACCGACGAAAGCCGGGTGTCAATTTGTCCATTGCAGCCGCGAGGGAAAAAGAAGACTGAAGTCTTGCAAATTTGAGAATTAGTTTCGGGTTAACCGAAGAGTGTGGATCCAGGCCTAAAACGCAGAGCGCTAAGGAGGGAACCTGAGTTTCCAAGCGGTAAGGAAGATCTAGCGTCATGGGGCGAAGCCGAGAGTTTTACCACCCAGGTGGGTGGGAGGAGCCAGCTTGAAGACCTTCCGGCAAGATTTAAAGCGGCAAGGAACCTGCCAAATAAATGTGGATTGAACAACATATCCACGTCCCTAGAAATGGCGATTCTGAAGTCTGAATTTCAAATGTGGCACAGGGATTTCAGTGGATAATGGGGCAGTTGACACAGGGGACTTGTTTTAGGTGGGCATTGCTGTCTCATAAATGCCCACCTAGACAAGTCTCTTGAGAAGTCTCAAACTGTTCAACCCATTTTCTAACTTATAAACTGGATGAAAAAATGCTGAAACCTGATGGTTGAGAGCATTCTCCATCCACGATGATACTGACCATAAAATCACAGGTAGAAACTAGCACCTGTCAACAGGTTTTTTCTTTTTTTTTACTTACTTCAGTATTACTCCACCTGTCTGCCAACAGTCATACTTGGCTTCAGTCCCACTGAATGTGGCTTCAACTAGCCCTCACTGTGCCCCTCTTAAAATGAAACAGTTTAGAGTGAGGCTAGTCAAAATTTCTAGCATCAGTAAATTTCATAATTTGGATCAGTATATCAGAAGTCAGCCTCATGTCAAAAATGAGGTCTCAAACTACCTGGTTTAAAAGTTATGAGTCATTTTGTAATCCCAATTTCAATGTCTGTTTAAACAATCCAGTTTCAGTAAAGAGTTACTGATGCTGTCATAACCACTCCTCACAGGCTAGTCCTCTCAGCAAGCTACCTTACAGGCTTATTTCTTGCATGTTACATAAAAATACAGTTACAAGTAAACATCTGAAAAAAAGAAAGCTGACATTGGGTGGGTACAGGGCATGCATTTCCATAATGTGCAGATGTAAGGTACTTAAGAATGTGTCCAGAGATGGGTGGTGGTGTTGGAATGCAGAGGCAAACACAGATTTAGAATGCCAAAGTTCTGTGCAATTTTTACAGTACCGCAGGGATGAGATTTCAGAATGCCACCAGGTTGCAACTGTGGAATGCAGCAATGACACAATCAAAGAAAGTAGTTGGGACCACCAATTTTGGACTGTGGCAGGGGTACTGGAATTCAGAATGTGGCAGTGTCATACATTTTTAAAGTGCAGCAGAGATGCGTAATTTTAAAATGCAGCACAGTGTTGCGGAAAGTGGCAGAGATGCAATTTTGTAGTGTTAGGGATGCGTTATTTGGGCATATGGTTTGATGTGAAATTTCACATTGTGGCGTGGACATGGAATCTCAGAATATGGCTGAGATGCACAGTTTCAGAATGTGGTGGTCATACTCAATTTCAGAATGTGGCATGGATACGAATTTTTGGAATGTGGTGAGGTGTATAATTTTGGATCATGGCAGGGAAATGCATTTTTGGAATGTGACAGGTACGCACAGTTTTGGAATGTGGTGGGGATGCAGAGTTTTTGAATGTGGCAAAGATGTGACATTTTAGAATGTCGCTTGGGCAGGCAGTTTCAGAATGTGATAAGGACACTTTTTCAGAATGTGGGAAGGATGCACAATTTTGTAATATGGTAGGGATGCATATTTTCAGAATGTGAAGAAGACTGCCTATATTTGAATGTGGCAGTAACACACAACTTTGGAATGTGGCAGGAAGGTGAAATTTCAGAGTGCAGCTGGGGCACACAATTTTAGAATGTGATTCAATTCAATTCATTTTTATTTTTATGGTGCCTTTCAAATACCAAGGTGCCTTACATAAAATTAAACAACTTAAGCATAAAATGACATATACTGAAAAATAGAGTAAAAATTTATGAACAATCAGAAGTATAAAACTAGTCCCCAAAAGCACAGCTCCATAAAATAGTTTTGAGTGCCTGTTTAAATCCCTCCACGGTCGGGCACTCACGTAACTGACGGGGTAAAGAATTCCAAAGGGTAGGGGCCGCGTGCATTAAACAAACCCTTGGGATCTCTAGCAACCCCTCGTCAGTCGAGCGGAGAGATCGCCCAGGGCAGTAAGGGACCAGGAGCTCTTTCAGGTAGTCCAGGCAGAGTCCATGTAGGGCTTTATAAGTCAGAAGTCCGACTTTGAAGGTGATTCGCCACTGAACCCGCAGCCAGTGCAGTTCGCGCAGCACCAGCGAAATATGACAGGACTGAGAGGTTCCCATCAATAACCGAGCCGCTGCGTTCTGCATCAGCTGCAGGCGGTGAATATCCACCCCCGGGAGCCCTAGGTAAAGGGCACTGCAATAGTCCAGGCGAGAGGACACAAAGACATGGACCAGCGTAGGAAGGTCAACAGCTGGAACTAGGTGCTTAACTCTGGAGATGTTCCTCAGGTGATAAAAAGAGGATATGACAACAGCCAACACCTGCAAACGCAATGTCAAGCCCTCATCAAAAATTACCCCAGGTTTTGCACCCGTTCAGAGGTTGGGAGTAAGAGACCCCCGAGAAAAAGTCCTGAGGGTGACCCCACCCCTGGCCCCTCTATCCGGCAACCCGGATCCACCACCAACACCTCAGTTTTCACAGAGTTCAACTTCAGCCAGCTCGAATCCATCCACTCCTGGATCTCTGCGAGGCAGTTATTAAATACTGAGATGGTTCTATTCTGGTCAGGTGCAAAAGAAAGGTAGAGCTGGGTATCATCAGCATAACAATGAAACCTCAGCCCATACCTTCTTACAATGTCTCCGAGGGGTAGCATGTACACTGCGAACAACATGGGGGACAACACCGAACCCTGAGAAACCCCATATGACAAAGGGATTGGGTTAGAGGAATAAATCTCTGACACCACCCTTTGAGTTCTTCCAGTGAGGAAAGATGAAAACCACCTGAGGAACGTACCTGACAGGCCACAGATGAACCTCAAATGATCGAGCAGGACGCCATGGTCCACAGTGTCAAATGCTGAAGAGAGTTCCAAAAGGACTAAGATGGAACAACTCTTCCGATTTCTAGCCCTCAGGAGATCACTTAGCACCCGAACAAGCGCCGTCTCAGTACTATGCCTCTTTCGAAAACCGGACTGGAGAGGCTCGTAGACATCATGGATGGTCAAATGGTCCTCCAGTTGTATGGCCAAATGGTCCTCCAGTTGTATGGCAACTACTTTCTCGATCAACTTCCCCATAAAGGGAAGGTTCGAGATTGGTCTGTAATTTGCATGGCAGTCTAGGTCCAAGGAAGCTTTCTTCAGCAGGGGTGTCACCACCGCCTCCTTCAGGGAGCTGGGAAACTCACCTGTTTCCAGTGAGCACCAGACTATCCGTGCTAGGATCGGGCCAAGAATGTCACTACAACCCAAAATCAGGGTAGTTGGACCCGGATCCAAACTA
Source organism: Neoceratodus forsteri (assembly GCA_016271365.2). Taxonomy (NCBI): domain Eukaryota; kingdom Metazoa; phylum Chordata; order Ceratodontiformes; family Ceratodontidae; genus Neoceratodus; species Neoceratodus forsteri. The sequence continues at coordinate 331,331,050 of CM057456.1, read as the reverse complement.
CAGCACGTAGGGCGCATATCCTGGACAATCCTCATGATGTCCCCGATCTCCAGCCGGCCAAAGGTACTCCAGGGAAACTAAGGTGCAGTGTCCAAATGCCGGTCTAGAGCAACGCCAGAGTGTGCCGGTAGGAGTTCTGCCCTGATGTCTGCCACCTTAGACGCAAGAACCGAGCAAGCTCCATGCACTCAACTTGTGAAAATGCGCTTCGAACCTGTAGACAGACTGGGTTGCACAGTCTGTCCACAGTTCAAAAAAGCTGAGCTGGTGATGGGGGTGCCCAGTTCCAGAATGTGGCTGGGAAACAATTTCAGAATGCAGTAGAAATGTATCATTTTGGAATGTGGCGAGGATGAGAATTTTTGGAATGTGACGGGGATGCACAATATTGGGATGTAGTGGTGACAATTTCAGAATGCATCAGGGGTGCACACATTTGGAATGTGGCAGAGACACACAATTCAGAATGTGCCTGAGACATGCAATTTCCAACTGTGGCAAGGGTACACTATTGCAGAATGTATCAGTGACATCATTTTGGAATGTGGTGGTGACACAATTTCAGAATGTGGCACTGATGCACGACTTTGGAATGTGGCAGGGATGTGCAATTTTTGAACGTGGCAGTGAAGTGCACTTTTGGAATGTGGCAGTGATGCACATTGTCAGACTGTGGCAGGGATGTGCCATTTTTGAATGTGGCAGTGAGGTGCGCTTTTGGAATGTGGCTGTGATGTACAATGTCAGAATGTTGTAGGGACACACAAACCTGGAACGTGGTGGGGATGCAATGTGCAGTATTGAAATATGGGTCGTGCATATCATTCTGGAATGTGGCAGGGACAAGAAATTTCAGAATAAAATGGTGTGTCCTGTCACATTCTGACAGTGTGCATCCCCATTATATTCAAAATTTATCAGTCCCCACCAGAGTCCTAGCTGTGTGTCCTTTTGTACAGAGACTGACTGTCCCCACCACATGTCGAGACTGCTCAGCCCTGACAAATTCTGAGATTGCATGTTCTCTCCAAAATTATGAAAATGTGCACTACCTTGACGTTCCACAGCTTTGTCCAGCACTGCATTCTAAAATCACCTTCTGCCACATTCTAAAGTACAGTACCATCTGACATACCTCTCAATTGTCACTAAATTTCAGGGATGTCCCTGATTTTGCCTCAAGAATTTTCTCCATCCCTCATAAAACTGGCATTTCAGTCACTGAACAGGAGGGATCTGATGCATAAAATAATGCCACAAACATTAGTGTTACAGTTTAGTTGACCATCATAAAATGTTTGCATAAGCCATATATTATAGGAGGCTTCTTCAACAAATATTACTATTTTTTAAGATTTGTCCCCGATTGTTTTGTGCCCTATCCATGATTTGCGAGGTAGAAGGTTGAACTATGTGCCATCTGAACATTCTGGAAACACATGCACTGCATCCAGTCCTGTGTCAGTTTGTTCAAATGATTGCTACACTACAGTTTCTTAAGCACTGAAGAAATAAGTCCTATAAGGTTATTAACAGGGAGAACAAGGTTGAGTTCTAGCTATGACATCATTGGTAGCTCTTCACTGAAACTGGCTTTTTTGATCAGGGAATGAAATTAGGATTACAAAATGGCTTGTCAATTTTAAACCAAGTAATTTAGAGATCTGATTTTTGCTACGTGGCTTATTGGGATATGTTGATTCTAATTCTGCAATGTAGCACTGTTTGCCGGACTCCCTCTTTAATGTACTTTCACCAGTTTAAAAACGATAAAACAAAGTTTTTGAAAACGGTCTTTTTTTTACTGTGGGATCCAGTTCATAACTGCAATAGTACACTCCAGGGTGTTTTTTATTTTTATTTTTATAGGATATCATGACTTCTCGGGTGCATAATGCACTCAGATTTGCCTCACATCTCACTGTACACCCACGGCATGACGATATCCTATGATAAAATATGCCTCATTGTGTATTATCGCTTAAATAATTTCTGGCCATCAAGTTTTTCTTTACTTTTTCTGTGATTCTGTGACACTGTGACCACTCCCACTAGTGACATTCAGAACAGTCACGCTTAACAATCACAGTGATGACAGTCTTTTAATAAATAAGAATTATTACAAAAGAAGTTGGCTTTCATCTTTTTTCAAACATCAGTTTCTTCTTCCTGATCTCTCAGTTTATTGTGACAATCTTTATTTATCGAGACTTCCGCCATTATGATTGCAGAGAGTGACTGTTTTGGCAGGGTATCACGGGAAAGTGAAACAAGCACTTGAAGTCTCGCTCCCTTCTCACAGCAGCACTGACTGTGTACACGAATACCATAATAACCACTTGGTTATTACAGCAAATAATAATCATCCAACTCTACTGAAAATTTGATGGCCAGTTATTACAGTTTATTGCACACCCTATTGGGTGTTACTGCTTACATAACAGCTGCTTCAGGGACCACTGTGCTTTGAACTCCCACTAGAGACAACGCATTCGATGTTGAACCAACTGGACGACAAAGGTAGTGGATGCCATCAGGCCAAGAAATCCTCCGCTGGGTGTCTGTCCCGAAGGTGAATAGAGTAGGCCCTCTGCATTAGTTCCAGAGCTGTATCGCCCAATACCCTGGGTGTGCAGTGAGGCACGAGGCCACAGGGGCATGCGGCAACTATATCTTAATGTAAAATCTGGAGTGTGTTTTTGCATTTAAAAAAAAAACATTTCTAACAAATAGAACATGCAAAAAGAAAGCAAAACTCCGTAACTATGCATTAACCAATATCACTCCAGAAGTCATGCTATGGGTCTTGACCAATCACTGCTCTCTACGGCATATGGCAATATAGCTTAATGCATACCCTATTTCGTAGGTGTACTGTATCATGAACATAAATACATCCTAGTCAGGGTAAACTAAGCCCAGGTTTTCCTGGAGGTAGTACAATATAATTACTGCTAGATGTGATGGGTTTACAATCTCAGACATCAATCTTTATTGATCTGGCAGATGGCCAATGACTTGTCCTTCAATGTTTTTCTTTTCTCTAGCTCCCAAACAATTCAGCAAGTCAGTCACAAAGGTTTTTTTGTTGAACTTAATGTAATCTAAAACTGCCGAGATAGGGATGCAATCACAGAACAAGGTGTAAAAGGGACACTGAGGCTGATGGATTAGCAGGTACTGGTATCGCTTACATACAGTGTTTGCAGTTGTAAATTATGAGGGGGCCATGAAAGGGGCTAGCTTCAATAAAGACACAGCTTGCACATCACTTTGAGGCAGGGCTGGGCTGCTGTCAGGAAGGCAAGATAATTTTCTCTGCTCAAGTCAAACGTTATACCAAAGTTAGTTAGTGCAGATTCCAGTTTCTGGGCTGCTATGAGTTTCCCTTGCATTCTGGACCACAAACATTTTGTCCACAGGCTGCTGTTAGGAGTTTAACAAAAAGCATTCCATCCACAGCATGAAATTAGCAGTCTATCAAAATACATTTTGCCAAACTACTAATTTCATTCTGTGGGCAAAATGTTGTTTGTCAGCGCCTTACCTAATTCTGTGGACAAAATGCATTTTGTCCAAAGAAAGTAGTTGGGAAAATGACGAACTACATTTTATCCACAAAATTAAGGAGTTAACAAAATGCATTTTGGCCACAGAAAGAATTAAGGAGCTAACAGAATGTATTTTATCCACAGAAGAAAAAATGATTTACCGTAGTGATATTGTTTCTTCCAAGGGATCCTTCAACTGTGCTTACTTATGCAATCAGCCTGAAGGACTGAGCTGCCCCAGAGAGAGTGGAATGTATGTAAATTATGGAACTCAGAATGCATTTTTAAATCTCGTCTTGTGGCGATGTTCTAACCTACTCTCTAACATCATCAGATTAATTTTGAGAGCCAGGAGGACAACAACCACAAACTGCACTAACCTAACCCTAACGATATCTTAGTGAAATTAAATAAGCATCTGATAAAGATATGCCCCCATGCCAAGCTATGTCAGACTAAAACAAAAACCACCCTAAAACTGATTGAGGATTAACAAGTAATGCTCAAGCAACTGAATACCAAACACTGATTCTTGTAGAACCTTTTCCAGGTTCTGAAAGGGGAGGCAGGGTGGGAGATTTAAGCATAGTGAGGGATCCCTTGAAAGAAACAACATTGCTGTGATAAGTAATTTTTTCTTCAAATCCCAGGAATCCCTCACTGTACAGACTACAAAGCAGTACCTTGGGAGGCTGGGTATAGAACCTATTTAGGGAAAAGGTTCTGCAAGACAGCAGTGCCAAATCTGGCATCTTTTCTGGACTGCACATCCAGGCAATAGTGCTTTTAAAGGTGTGCACAGTTTTCCAGGTAGCTGCTTTACAGATTTCTAACAAGGGAATATCCCTTGCAGCAACCACAAAGGCAGCAGTGCCATGAGTGGAATGTGCCCAGAGACCGTGTGGTAGCTGCTTGTCAGCTTTACTGTAGCAGAACTGGATGCAGGAGACTATCCAGCGAGCAATGGTCCTCTTAGAAGCTGGTCTGCCCTTGCCCACTTCACCATATGTGAGGAACAGCTGTGAGTGGGAAGATCTGAGGTTCTTAGTGTGGTCCAAATAGTAACTGAGTGCCCTTAATGTCCAGGCTGTGGAGTCTCTGCTCACCAGATCTGGACTTTGCTGTAAAAAACACTGGAAGAGTGATGGACTGGTTCAAGTGAAACTCGGACACTACCTTAGGAAAGAATTTCCTGTTAGTCCGAAGGACTACCTTGTCTCTGTGGAAGATAATGTAGTTAGGGTCAGTGCGGAGGGCCTGCAGCTCGCACACTCTCCTGGCAGAAGTTATAGCCACCAAGAAGACCAACTTCCTGGTGGAATACTTCAAATCCGCAGTGGCCATATGCTCAAAGGGAAGTTCCATAAGCTTGGCTATAAACAAGTTCAAATCCCAGGAAGGGACCAGTTCCCTAATAGGGGGCTACAGATGCAGCAGGCCCTTAAACAACTTCTTGAAAATGGGGTTTGAAGCCACCGTTTTCTCATTACCTGCTGAAACATAGGCAGAAATGGCTGCCAGGTGCACTTTATGGGTTGAGGGACTGAGGCCCAAAGCCTGCAAGTGAACCAAGTAGTTCAAAAGTATGGGCAGGTCTGCCTGTAAAGGACTGAGCTGCTTAGGAGTACACCACAGAGAAAACCTTTTCCACTTGGAAGTGTATATATTTCTGAAAGCAGACTTCCTGAAAACCTTAAGGACTTCTTCTGAAAAATCAAAATCAGAGTACTCTACTCATGAACCAAGCATTGAGGCACAGTGATTTGAGGTTCAGAAAGGTTACACTGCTCTGAGACATGGTCAGTTGATTGTGTCTCTGTGGGAGATGAATGAGCTGTTTGATGGAGAGGGCTGGGAGCATGGAGTACCAGGGCTGTCTGGCACAATCTGGGGCCACTAATATCATGGTTTCAGGATATCTCATAGCAGGAGAGGGAATGGAGGGAAGGTATACAGGAACCTACCCGACCAGTCCAGGGTCAGGGCGTCCACAAGGACTGAGCCCACTGCTGGAGGCCTGCAACAAAAGAGAGGGAGCTGGTAATTTTCTTTGGAAGCAAACCGATCTATTTCGGGCATCCCTCCCATCTCCTGAAGACTGTGGCCAGCACCTGCTTGTTCAGAGACCATTCGTGTGCCCCTGGCAGATCCTACTGAGGGAATCTGCCAGGACGTTGATTTTCCCTGGAAGATAGACTGCTGATAGCTGCACTTCCATGGAGTAAGTCAAATTCCAGATCTTCGTAGCTTCTGTACACAGCTTTGAAGATCTTGTGCCTCCCTGCTTGTTGATGTAATACATGGTGGTAGCGTTGCCTGTCCTGATTTGGACTGACTGGCCTTTTTTCTGGGGAATGAGTGACTGGAGAGCAAAGAAGACTACCTTTAGTTCCAAGAGGTTTATATGCTCTCTGGATTCCTGAGGGGGATCACACTCCACTTACTGTTTGGTCGCCCAGGCTGGCTCCCCAGCCTAGAAGGGAGGCACCTTTGTCAGGACAACTGTGGGGAACTGTTGTTTAAAGGGCACGCCCTCTCTGAGGTTGTCCCTTTCTTTCAACCAGTCCAGAGCTTGTAAGAGGGTTTCTGTCACAGGCACCAGCCCTGGATGAGGGTGTTACTTTTGGGACCAGTCGGCCCTAAGTGGTACTGGATGTCTCTCATTTGAAATTTGGTTCCTGGCACCACAGCTGTGGTGGAAGCCATATGACCCAGGAGTTGAAGGAAATGCCTTGCTGGTCTAGGCTGGCCCAAGACAAAAGAGTCTGCCAGACTTAAAAGGCTTTCCATTCTTTCTTAAGGTAGGAATGCCCTGCCCTGGAGGGCATCTAGCTCTGCTCCTATGAACTCCAGTACCTGGACTGGTTCGGTTTGGGACTTTTGAGTATTTATGAAAAATCCCAGTGTCTCCAAGGTACTCTGGGTTAGCTGGAAAGAATCCTGGACTTGCTGGTGTGACTGTCCTGCAACCAGTCAGTCGTCCATGTAGACCAAAAATCAGCACTCCTTGCCTTCTGAGATGTGCTGCCACCACGGCCAAGCACTTTGTGAACACCCTTGGAGCAGATGAGAGACTGAAGAAAAGGGCTATGAAATGATAATGACCTGAAGGAAGCCTGAACCTTAAGTATTTTCTGTGACTGGGCCTTACTGGAATGTGGAAATCCGCATCTTTTAGGTCCAGAGATCCCATCCAGTCTCCCTACTGTAGGGATGGTATCACTGTACACAGGGTGATCATTCTGAACTTGTCCTTTTTCAGGTGTTTGTTCAGAAACCTGATATTAAAAATGCGTTGCCACTCCCCATTTTTCTTCTCGAGCGAGAAAGTTCCTTGAGTAATGACCCTTTCTCCACTAAGAGGGAGGAACTTTCTGCTGCCTTTGCCTGCAGTAACTTTTTGACCTCCAACTCCAGCAAAATCCTTTCTGTTGGAGTGGGTGGTCTGATGTTTCTGTGAACCTGCTGCCTGGGAAATCTTCTGAACTGCAGTGTTAGTGCCCTTGGCTCACTACTTCTAGGACCCACTTGTTTGTGGTGATATTTTTCCATTCCTGCAAGAAGTGAGATAGCCTTCCTCCCACTGGCAATGGATGGGCGTCCTGGACCGACTCATCAGGGGTTCTGCTTGGGCTGAGCCTTAGGTGCTGGGGCTGGCTCAGTCCGTTTGGAACCACTTCTGCCCCTAAAGAAACCTCTCATCTGAGAGAAATTATAGGGCATGAGAGCTAGGGGAAAGTAACCCCTACCCCTACCTCCCCCTTCCATGAGGTCTACAGGAAGTGAAGGCCTTTCCTTCTTAGAGCTGCTCTTGTAGGTGGCTTTGTAGTCCTCCACCTTTTTCATATATGCCTCTGTCTCGTCACCAAATAAGGAGTTGTTTTCACATGGGAAATCCATGGCCTTTGCCTAGGTGTCCTGGGACAGATTAGTGGTTCTAAGCCAGGCAAACCTCTTTAAATATATGGCATGGGCCATGACCTTAGAAGCAGTGTAACTGGTATCCACTGCCATATGGAACCGGTATTTAGTAGTGGCAAGAGCAGTTTTGGTTGTATCAGCCAGATCTTGCGCCAGGTACCCCTAAGGCCTTCTCACTCATGGCCAGTACAGAGTTCCAGAGGGCTTTCTGGAACTGGGCAATATAGGCGATGTAGGCAGCATGACTCAACACGAGAGAGGCAAAGGTGTACACCTTTTTCTCCATACTGTCCAGCTTCCTGGCATCTTTGTCTGGAGGCTGGGTAGAGAGGGGGACTTTAGCCTTGTCACAGGCAGCCGCCTGGATCACTCCATCATCTGGGTGAGAGCAAAGGTACTCAGCATCATGCCTGTTCAGCTGATACTTCTCAATCTTTTTGCTGATCCCCAGAGCGGAAGTAGGGGTCTGCAACAACCTACAGGTTGTTTTCTTAAGGGGTTTGTGAACAGGTAGAAGCAACCTCTTAGTTGGAGTTATTTATTTATTTTTATTTAAAATTTGGTGACCGGGTAGGCCCACTGAGCCACCGAAAGTCCCTTTTTCAGGGGTGACCTGGGATAACAATACATATTTTCATACAGAGAAAGACTTGGGTTACAGAGTAGTTTCAGGTGTGTAAGCAGGTTATGGCCATGGTTATCATCATGCATCAGTCCTTAAAAATATGTTGACAGTAGAATTAATGAAAGGTGCAGAAGAAATGTAATTTTACATAGTAAGCTCATTGTTTACTACTGGCATGGTTCAGTGGAAAGTTAGCTGTGGTACTATGCCTAGAGGGAAGCACCGTGGAACCTGAAAAATTACACCTCTTCCTCATCCTCCACAGTTTCCTAGGTAGATAAGTTGAGTTTGTTTACCATCTGCCTAACAAAAGCATACTGGGAGGAAAAATCCTTCGGACCCCAGGGAGGGGAACCAAACTCTTGCTTGGCGGAACCGTCGAGTTCTCCATCATCATCATCATCATCATATTCTGCTCCCTGGTCCTCAGGAACCAGGAGGGGGGCAGAAACTGGAGAAGGAACCAGCATACCCATTATGGTGCCCATGGCTTGAAAAGCCTTAAAGAATTGCCAAGCCTTAGTCATGTCCTCCCATAAAGGGTATTTTTGCTCTGCCCACTAGTGACTCATTTCCTTCTTCAAGAGGAGGGGCTGCAACATGTTTCTCTTTTTGTTTTCTTTTAGCAGGAACCAAGTCTGGAACCTGCACTGAGGATCTCTTCTGCTTGGCTATCTCTGACTTCCCTTTTTCAGGAACCCTGGACTCAGATGAGTCTTTCACTGACCTTTCCTTTTGTTTACTATAAGAGAAAAGGCTGTCAACAGTGTGCTTTGGTGACATAAAGGCAGACTGAGAAGCCATATTTATTTTTAACTTTTTAGCCCTTTTCTTTACAGTTTTAAGGGAAAACCTGGTGCAAATCTCATAATCAGATAAAGAATGTTCAGGACCTAGGCACCTTAAGCACAACTCATGGCAGTCTGCCTTTGCCAAGAGGTTGTAGCACTTTGCACAATTTTTGAAGCCAATAGGTCCTGTTTTCTTTTTGGGTCTGTCTGACATGCCATTAGAGGAGACCCTTAGGAAAAAGGCAGTTTCCGAAGGAAATTTTTTTATTTGCGTTCCGGTTCCCTAAAAGGGACGAACTGCTAATACAGTAAAAGAATCTCGAAAACTTTTTTTTTTTGTTTAGTCAAAGAAGAAAACTTTCCCTCAGGTAATGCAAAAATAAAGAAATCACGTTCGGTTCCTAAAAAAACGGAACCTAAGTGCTAACAACTATATTTTAGTAGAAAATAAGTAAAAGAAGAGAGAAAGTTTAAAACTGTGCATTAAATAAAGAAATGCTAAATAAATTAATGTTTTTCTCTGGTTCCTGAGAACCGCTGAGGAACTGGAGAAAGCCTCTAAAAAACAAAGAAAATAAACTACACTACACTAAACTAAACAGCAGACATTAGAAAGAAAGAAAAAACTAAATACTTAAGTTACACGGAAAATAAAGTTGGAAAGGTGAATCAAACTGAAGAGAGCTCTTCAGTGTGACTTGCTTTCTCAGGCAGAGAAATAAATCCAGTGGTTAAATTGGGCATGAATTCACAGGAACTCAGTTCCACCTCCTACAAATGTAGAGATTATATACAGTTTCACTTCCTAAATGTTTCCACCAATGTAACCACTGAATAAATCTAACGTTAGACAGCAGGTTAGAATGCCAGCATGAGGCAGAGAATTGAAAATGCAATGTGAGTTCCATAATTTACATATATTCCATTCTCTCTGGGGCAGCTCATCTCTTCAGGCTGATAGCATTATAAGTCAGCATAGTGAGGGATTCCTGGGGTTTGAATGAAGGCTTTTGACAGAATGCATTTTGTCCAGAATTTCTGACCCACAACCACCACATAACCCAATATCAACCCCATAAGTACTGCACACTCCAGTATCTGCTCCCACAACTCCCAAGCCCTAGTATCTTTCCCATAAGTATGCCATTCTAGCAACCACTCCACAGCTACCTAATATATTCTACCTCACACCACAGTACCTATTCCCAGTATCTACCCTACAACTACCTCATACCCCTGTATCTGCACGCTACAAAACAGCTCTACACCCCTATAATTATCCCATACAGCACTTTCTGCCTCACAACTCTCACCTCATCCCCGTACCTTCTTTTACAACTACCCCATAATCCGATGTCTGCCCCCCAAACTATACCATATACCAGTATCTGCCCCACAATCACTACAAGGAGAGAGGTATGGGGCAGATACTGGGTTTTACTTTATTCTGAGTCATAAGATTATCTCTGCTCTCTACTCTCCCCCTTCAGTCTTACTCCCCTCAGGAATCCTAACACTCACTCCTTCCTTCTTCATTTCTTTAATACGTTTACTGGACAGGTCTCTTACAGGCTCCCATCTCTCTGGAAGAACCTCCCACTCTCACTTTGCTTGGTCTCCTCTCTTCTTTCTCTAAATCCCTTGCTCTGGGCTCACACAGCCCAGTCTAGGTTATGGCTCTTTAGCCAGTTTTGTTTTTTGTGGCCTTCAGTGGCTGTATATTTCACCACACACTGTTCTAGCAATTACAAGCCTTGTAACCTATGTTGTGTGTACATACTGCACACGGTCCCATACACAACTGTACCTTGTATAATAGTTTCTGGATATACTTACTGCTTCGGTTTGCTAGTTTACCTATGCTTTATGTGTCACACTATCTCATTATGCACAACTGAACCTTGTATAATGTTTGCTGATAGGACACAAATAAAAATGGGGGTTTGATGTAGTTCCTGCCTTATACCCACTGTGTGTCAGATATCTGGATGTTGGGTAGCAGCTGATGGATAGACAGGTGTAAGGTAATCCCCACACTCAAGTATCTGCCCCACAACAACCCCATACCATAATATTTGCCCCACAACCACCACCAAAGTCCAGTATTTGCCCCTCAACCATGATCATACCTCAGTGCCCACCCCACAAACTACCCCTTACCCTAGATTCTACCCAACAGCTACCACCACCCCCCATTATTTGCCAACTATCAGGCTGCATCCCTGTATCTGCCCAATTACCCCTCACCCCAGTATATTCCACAAAACTACTTCTCAGATGTGTGCTAGTTCTAGGGCAGGTAACTGGGTATGGGGCAGCTGTGCAGCAGCTTTTGGGATTTGTAGTAGTTGATGAGCAGACACTAAAATGAGCGGTAGTTGCGGGGTGGAACTGAGTATGGGGTACTTGAGGTCAGATACTAGTAAGAGGTTGTGGTGTAGAAAAGTACAGTTACTTAAGAACTTACCGTAACAGTAGATCTTCGAGACAAGCTCTTGCAGTAGGTATTCACAAATAGGACTGAACAGCCAGGCGTCAGGACCCCACGGAAAAATCTCGAGCTAGCAGTCTCTGGTAGGGGGACCGTCTCCATGTCAGGTGACCTGCATCAGCCGACGTCAGTATAAAGGGGCAGTCCCCCACGCCCGCCCTCCAGTTTTCCCAAGAAGCCAGAAGGCGTGACAGGAGAGAAGAGGATATGTCCCCATAAACGAAAGGAAGAAATAGAAGGGGACGGCGGGAGAGAAGGTAATACCTACTGCAAGGGCGCCTCTCAAAGATCTACTGTTATGGTACGTTCTTACGTAACTGTACTATCTTACTTCGAGAGGGCTCTTGCAGTAGGTCTTCACAAATAGGACCGAGTCCCAAGCAGTCTGGAACAATGAGAAAAAAACGGGAGGAGGAATCATCATCCACAAATGACTGAAATTCTGATCAGGGATCACGAAAGGATTCCCTGCAGAACAGCCAACCCGAAGCCTGCTCTGTGGCGAGAGGCAATGTCTAAACTTTAATGTTTCGTAAAGGTATGGATGGAAGTCCAAGTTGTGGCTACTCAGATTTCTGCCACTGACACATTCCTGAAACAAGCAGCAGAGGCAGCCACCTCTCTGGTGGAGTGAACTCTGACCTGACCCAGCAGGGTTTTGTGATACTTGTCATAATAGAAAGTGATACAATTCACTAACCACTTAGAGGCGCATTGTTTGGAAACAGCATTGCCTTCTTTTTTGCAAGTGAAAGAAACGAAGAGCTGATCTGTTTTTCTGAGATCCTTAGTCCTGTTAGTGTAGTATCTCAGAATTCTGTGTACTGTACATCCAGTGTATGCAGAATGTATTCTCCATGATTGGAGTGCTCTGTGAAAAAGGCCGGGAGCTCAGTGGACTGATTCAGCGTAGATTCAGTTATCAGTTTTGGAAGAAATGTGGGATTGGTACGCATGACCACCCTTTCCTTGTGAAAAATCAGGTATGGGATTTTGCACATTAGGGCTTGCAGCTCGGAAATCCTCCGAGCGGAGGTACTGGCCACCAGAAACAGTGTCTTCCAAGAAAGAAACTTTAAGACTGCTTCAGTTGCCGGTTCGAAAGGAGGCAGTGTGAGCTTTTCTAAGATAAAGTTTAAGTCCGAAGGAGAAGCAGAATTGCGGATCAGGGGCCTTAAATGGAGAACTCCTCTCAAGAAAGTCTTAGAGACTTCCAGTTGGGCAAAAGTCCTGTCCCTGAAGGGGATGTGGTAGGCGGAGATGGCTGCCATATGAACCTTCACAGAGGAGCAGCTAAGGCCCAGGTCATACAGATGCCTCAGGTAATCCAGGACTTTAGTTGCTGGGCAGGAGAAAGGTTCCAAATCCATGGAGCCAGCCCAAATAGTGAAACGCTTCCACTTCATGGCGTAGGTAGACCTGCTGGAGGGCTTTCTGGCCTCTACCAGGATGTCTGCTACTAAGGGGGAAATGCCAAAGCGTGCCTTGGCTATGTCTAAAGGAGCCACGCATGAAGGTGAAGTGATTTGAGGCCTGGATGGACCAGGGTCCCCTGATCCTGGGTCAGCAAGTGCTGCGACAGAGGCAGAGGAAGAGGAGGTTCCTCAGAAAACTGTTGCAGAAGAGAGAACCAAACTTGCCTCTGCCAGAAGGGAGCGATGAGAATCATCTGCGTTCCTTCCGACCAGAGTTTGTTGAGCAGTTTTGGAATCAAAGGAATGGGAAGGAAGGTGTAAACAAATCTGCCCTTCCAACACAGAGACAGCATGTCCCTTCAAAAAACGTCTCGCCCTGGAGTGAGCGAGCAATAGACAGGAAGCTTGGAGTTGTCTGGGGAGGAACAGAGGTCCACTTGAGGAGTTCCCCACTGCTGGAAGATGTCGTTTGACAACTTGATCGAGTTCTCACTCGTGAGACCTGGCTGACGAGCGACTGAGAGTGTCTGCCAGAGTGTTCTCCACTCTTGGTACGTGGACAGCCGTTAGGTACAGGTTGTGCTGAGACACCCAGTACCAGACTCTTACTGCTTCCCAGCAGAGGGGATAGGAACAAGTTCCTCCCTGTGTGTTGAGGTACCAGACTACACACATTGTCTGATTGAATCAGTAGATGACAGGGAAGAATAATGGGAAGGAGAGCCTGAAGGGCGTAAAGGACTGCCCTCAGTTCGAGGACATTTATGTGAAGCTTCTGCTCGGACTGAGACCAGCTGCCCCGAGTCCTGTGGGACCCTAGGTGGGCACCCCAGCCTGCCTCTGACACGTCTGTCATCAGAGTCTGGGTGGGGGGAGTGGCACAAAACCGGATCCATTGACTGAGGTGATCCTGAACCGTCCACCACTGGAAGTCCCGGATCATCAGGTCCGACACTAGGACCTTGCGGTCCAAGTCGTCTCGAGATTGGTCCCACTGGGTCCTGGGAGTCCACTGGGAGATCCCCATGTGAAGCTGTGCCAGAGGAACAGTGGGAATGGTGGCAGCCATTAGCCCGAGAAGGCGAAGTACCTTCCTGGCTCTGACCCTTCTGAGACCTGACAAGAGTCGAGCTTGATTTGACAGTGTCTTGACTCTGTCCGGGGGCCAAAAGGCTTTGCTTAGGGTCGTGTTCAACACTGCCCCATGAACTGCAGCCGCTGGCAAGGGACCAGATGGGACTTGGCTTGGTTGACTGTGACAACCAGGTTGGAGAAGACTTGTAAGGTGAGAAAAAGACAGCGCAAGAGTTCCTCCCGGGACGGAGCTGCTAGAAGCCAGTCGTCCAGGTATGGGAAGACTTGAACCCCCTGGGTACGCAGGAAGGCTGCCACCACTGCCAGGCACTTGGTAAATATTTGGGGAGTCGAAGAAAGACCAAATGGGAAGGCTTTAAACTGGCAGTGTGACCCTGGAAACAAAAACGGAGGTACTTGTGGTGGGAATGGCATATAGGGATATGGAGGCATGCGTCCTGCATATCCAAGGCACATAGCCATAGTCCCAGCGAAGCATGGGAAGAAGATTTGGTAATAAGAGCATTCAAAACCGTTTGTACTCCACAAACTGACTGAGGCAGCTGAGGTCCAAAATGGGTCTTAGATCCCCAGTCTTCTTTGGTGCTAGAAAGAAATGGAAATAGTAACCCGACCCCTAGAGATGGGGGAGAACGGGTTCTGTTGCCTCCTTCAGAAGAAGAGAGCGTATTTCCTCCATTATCAACTGAAGGTGCAGAGAGGAGTACGAGGACTGAGGGGGGGGGTCTTATGAGGAGGTTTTTGGATGAATTCTATGGAGTGCCCTGCTGATATCAGCTGAAGCACCCAAGCATCTGCCGTTATCCTCTCCCAATCCGGCAGATGGGAGGAGAGTCTTCCCCCCTACCAGGTCCTCTGATGCTGACAGAGGCAGTGGGAGGGCAGGGAGGCAGAGGGCAGAGCGGCAGCCGGAGCTCCGGAGACTTTTTTGCTGGAAGGAGCTTTGGCTGCTGACGTGGCTTTACGTTTATTAGGGCATCTCGCTTGCATTTGTTTTTGTTTTTGGCGGTTTTGGTGCCGAAAAGGATGTTTCTGCCCTTGAGAGGATTTGTACATTGTCAGATTTCAATGCCAAACCTTTCTCTTGCAGCTCGGTGATGATGTCCTTGACATCATCAACTCTGAAAAGCACAGATCCCCTGAAGGGAGCATCATGAATGGCAGTCTGCACTTCAGGGGCCAAACCTGACACTCGGAGCCAGGCATGGCACCGTAGCCTACAGAGAAAGCTGTGCTCCTACCTGCTGTGTCCACTGCATCATAGGTAGCATGAAGCATGTGTCTATAGGCCAAATGCTCGAAACGGACCAGGTCTCCCAGTTCCTGTTTAGTCTGGGAATCTGGGAGGGAATCCAGTTTTATTTCCAGCTGACTGAGCACAGACTTCTGGTAGTCCCCCATATGACCGACATAATTAAGGGCCCTCATACCCAAAGTGGAAGAAGCATAAATCTTCTTCCCACACTGGTCCAGAAGTCATGATTCCTTGTCAGGAGGGGATGAGCTGAGGTGTTTTGGGTTGACGGATCGGTCGTGGGCGGCACTAATCACCACTGAATCCGCCTTGGGTGAAGGCTGAGAAAGTCCTTACCCTCCGGAGCCTGGTATAGCCTATCTGCCTTCCTAGGGAGAGGGGCTAACGAGGAAGGTTGTTTCCAAATAGTGGAAGCAAGATCTGCGTGAGGCTCTATCCAGGGTGGAATCAGGGTGGGAGATGTCTCCAGGAGATCCAGTTGAGCAGCATGCTTTTTACGCTGTGGATCTGGCTCCACTGATTGCCACTCACAAGCAGCCTGGATCTTCTTCAGCAGCTCCAGAAAGGAAGGGTCCTCTGGAGACCCCTACGGCCTGGAGTTTTCTGGAGTATGAGGCTCGTCCTCAGGATCAAAGTGGCCATAATCCGAATCTGATGGCTCCGATGGAGAAGACAAGTCCTCCCTAGGAGGGGGTGGATCATCCCCTCTGGGGGGTTCCCCAGGGGAGCATAACCTCCCTAGCCAGAAATCCAGATGGTTCAGCCCTGGCATCAGATAGAGGTGAAGGAGTCTCTTCTCGCCGACGTAAGGGGTCTGGCATCAGCAGATGGCTTTCGACCTCCCTGGTGAGTTGGGTCTTAGCCTCAGCCCACCAGGAGGCTAAAACCTCCCTCAAGTCCACCTAAGGCTGCAGGGTAGGTGGAGGAGGAGGAGGGGGAGGGGGACTCGGATACAGGTAGCCTGGAAACCCGTAGTAAGGGTACCCATAACCCGACAGCGGGAGGTCCGGTGTTTGGTATTGCAGCGTCGGGTATCCAGGCGCCAGGGGATCCGACGGAGTTGAAGGTCCTGGAGTCGGATCTACAGGCGGACCAGACGGGTCAGGCATCAGCCCAGAGGGGGCGGGGCCCGGAGCAGGCGGACCTACAGAAGGGTCCAGAAGCCCAGCTGGCCCTGAGAGTGGAGCAGGTCTGCTGTCGGGGAGCAGAATACCAGAGGGCGACGCTGGGTTATTTGGCGTCAGGTCCGGCATCTGAGGGTCCAGTGTGGGGGGGGGCACCCTTGACGGCAGCATTCCAGAGTCCCCGACCCCAGCCGGGGACGAAGGAGCAGACTCCTCGGGATGAGTCAGAGGAGACGCAGGGACCTCAGAGGGCAATGCAACCGGTGTGTGCTGTGGCGACTCCCGGACGTCAGGTGTGGTATCAGAGCCTCACGTGGGGTAGTGGGCTGGGTGGTCATCGGAGAGTCCAATGGCTGCCTTATTAGCCATATCCGGGCGGACATAAGTGAAGCCAACGCCCAACTTACTGGTAGGCTGAGGTTTTGGGGCCACAGCAGGAGTGGAGGCCTCCTTTTCTGCGGAGGTTCCTGAGCGGGCCGACGCAAGCCATCGGGGAGGAGGTCGATGCGGCTTGGATACCACCAAGGTGGCCATCAAGGACATTGAAGGCCGCGACTCCAGCCGTCATGCTGCTG
This sequence comes from Neoceratodus forsteri, assembly GCA_016271365.2. NCBI lineage: Eukaryota > Metazoa > Chordata > Ceratodontiformes > Ceratodontidae > Neoceratodus > Neoceratodus forsteri. Next base: position 331,314,207 of record CM057456.1, on the reverse strand, counting down.
TGGGATAATGGTTCCTGATCCCGGTGTTTCTCCTTGTCCCTCTTCTTTTTCTGATGCCCCTCAGGAGAAGTTGATGCCTGCCTCAATTTCTCAATTCTTTTTCCATGGATGCCATTTTCTTTTTTAACAAATGGGCCTCCAGGGACTGCTGTCTACATTTTTGGGTGGCAGAATTGAATTTTTGGCAGTGCTCGTGCTCCTCCACATGGTGAGGTCCGGGCCTAAGCAAAAAAGACAGACAGAATGGCTGTCCTTGTGAGGAAGCTGAGATCCACATGAGTCGCACTTGTTTTTATGCGATTCCGATAGCGTCGGGGATGACATGCACAGCGAGGTAATAAAACACTTTTTTTGAGAATAAAGAAATTAAATAAATATCAAAAGAGATTAATACTCATCCAAAATGGCGAGACAAGTGAGCGCTGTTCTTCCGCGAGGTACTTTCATAAGCAGAAAGTGGGATAGATCTGGAGGGTGGGCGTGGGGGACCGCCCATTTATACAGACGTCGGCTGATGCAGGTCACCTGACGTCGGGGCGGACCCCCGCCAGAGACGGCAAGCTAGAGATTTTCCGTGGGTCCTGACATCTGGCAGCTTAGTCCTATTTGTGAGTACCTACTGCAAGAGCCCTCTCGAAGTAAGATCTGGGGTACTGGGTTGCTGTGGGCAGATATGGTGATATGTGTTGCTGTGCAACAAATACTGGAGTATGAGTTGTTATCAGGGGAGACACAGAGATGTAGTGATGGTTGTGGTGCAGATATAGATGCATGGGGTAAGTATACAGATGTTGGGTGTAGGTGAGGGAAGGGGTAGATAATTAAGTGTGGGGAAGTTGTGTGGCAGATGCAGGGGTGAGGGGTAGTTTGTAGGCCAATACTGGAGTATAGGTGATTGTAGGAGTAAATACTGAGGTGTGGGTGGTTGTAAGAGCAGATAACTGGTATATGATATAGTTGTAAGGCCCATACCAGGGTATGATGTAGTAGCTGTAGGGCAGATATTGGGGTGGGATAGTGGTCGTGGACTGAAAATACAGGTTACTCTCCTGCAACAGGAGTTCTAGGAATGGTATATGTTGTTCATCCACACTGTCTGGCAGGTTCCTTGCTGCTTTAAATCTTGCCGGAAGGTCTTCAAGCTGGCTCCTCCAACCCAACCGGGTGGTAAAACTCTCGGCTCCGCCCCATGGCCAGATCTAGCCCACTGGAAGCCAGGGAGGTCGGAGAGTGAGTGGGATGAACAACATATACCATTCCTAGAACTCCTGTTACAGGTGAGTAACCTGTATTTCTAGGGACATGGATATGTTGTTCATCCCACTATCTGAGACTTCTAGCAGTTCTCTGGGAGGAGGAGGGAGGCAAGGCACACCCCTACTTAGGGAGTAAAGATTGGAGAACTGAGGCCCCAAACCCAGCACCCGGCGTGACTCAAGGTCGATGTGGTAGTGGATAATGAAGGTATGTGCCGACTTCCAGGTAGCAGCCCTGCAGATATCCTGGATAGGGACATCCCTGGAGGCAACTACCGATGCAGCGGTATGGCGGGTAGAATGAGCTCTTATCCGGGAGGCTCCATGCCCGCCAACCTATAGCAGAGATCTATGCAGGAGGTGACCCACCTGCTTATCGTCCGCTTGGCTGCAGGTCTGCCAGGTGCGGCTTCAGCGTAGGTGACAAACAGCTGGCGAACCTCTCCCCGAACTTCAGCCATCCACTCCTTATAATAAGCGAGCGCTCTTCTAGGGTCCAAAGTATGGAGCCTATATTCGGCCGCCGAGGTGTGATTGGGGTAGAACACCGGCAGAGTCAACACCTGGTTAAAGTGAAACTCCGACACCACCTTCGGAAGGAACTTCGGGTGGGGGCGCAGGACAACCTTGTCCCTGTGGAAGACCAGATAAGGAGACTCGATGGAAAGCACCTGGAGCTCTCCCATCCTTCTGGCTGACGTGATAGCCACCAAGAAGGCGGTCTTCCATGACAGGTGGGAGATATCGCACCTGTGCATTGGTTCGAATGGCTTGCCCATGACCTTGGCCAATACCAGCAGTAGATCCCACAGAGGTGGAGGTTCTCGCACCGGAGGGGAAATGTGATCAAGGCCTTTGGAAAAGCGCCAGACCACCTTCTCCTGCGCCACTGACTGCTTCCCGGCCCGCGCCCGGAAAGCAGAGATGGCTGCCAGGTGCACCTTAAGGGTCGTTGACCGAAGCCCTTGCTGAGAAAGAGACCACAGGTAGTCCAGAATGCTTGCCAAGGAACAGGAGGAAGGGTCCAGGTCCTTTCCCTGACACCAAATGGAGAATCTCTTCCATTTGAAGGCATAGCATTTTCTGGTCGACTCCGTATGGGATGCCTCAATGATGTTGAGGACCTCATCGGAAAGACCCAAGGCCTGGAACTCTAGCCGCTCAGGAACCAGGCCGTCAGGTGCAGGGATTGAAGGTCCGGATGGAATATCTTCCGCCGATTGACTGAGATCAGGTCCAGGCAGACTGGAAGCCGCCCAAGGAGCCTGGAGCTGAGACTGAGGAGATCTGGATACCAGAACTGGCGGGGCCAGCCTGGGGCTACCAGAATCACCTGCGCCTTGTCCCTCCTCGCCTTGAGAAGCACCTTGTGGATCAAGGGAAATAGGGAAAAGGCGTAGAAGAGGCCCGGGGTCCACGGCCTCGAGAAGGCATCCCCCTGCAGCTAGCCCTGCTGAGGGGGGCGGGCATGGAACAGACTCAGCTTTGCATTCTCCCTGGAGGCAAACAGGTCCGCCTGAGGCGTGCCCCAGTGGAAGAAGAGATCTTGTACTACCTCCAGCAGGAGAGACCACTCGTGAGACGCAGCCTCTATCCGGCTTAGGGCATTGGCCAGGGTGTTGGAGGCTTCTGCCACGTGAATGGCTAGGAGATCCGCCTCCAGGCTGCGCCACGAGACCATATCGGAGAGCTTCCTTGCATAACAGCATGGAGGCGCGTCCCGCCCTGGCGGTTTAGGTAGTACATGGTCGTGGTATTGTCCGTCTGGACCTGAACCACTTGACCCCGTAGAAATGGAGCGAAGGCGGTGAGAGCTAGGCGGACCACTCGGAGCTCCAGCAGGTTGATATGGCACTGGGACTCCCGGGGGGACCAGAGGCCATGCGCTCTGTGCTTCCCCAGATGGGCACCCCAACCCATCAGAGATGCGTCGGTCGATTGAGAGACCGTCGGCTCGGGCGGATGAATGGGATGCCCTCCTGCAGACGTGCCGGAATGGTCCACCACTGGAGAGGGTTCCACATTTCCTGGGTCACTGTCACCAACTGATCCAACGGATCGTAGCGTTGTGACCACTGGCTGGCCAGTCCCCACTGAAGGGGACGTATGTACCAAAGGGTCCAATGGACCACACTGGTGCAGGCCGCCATGAGGCCTAGGAGGCGCAGGAAGTCCCGAGCAGGGCCCGACTGCCCAACCAGAAATGATTGGGCAAAGGAGGAAAGAACCTCGGCCCTGTCCACGGGAGCCGAGCTCTGGCTCTAAGAGAGTCGAGCTCTGCCCCGATGAAGTGTATCACCTGCTTGGCACGAGTTCCGACTTGGCCTCGTTGATGAGGAGGCCAATCTGAGAGCAAACCTGGAGGGCCAGATCTCTGGACCGCTCCACCTCCGCTCTGGAGGGGGCTGCAATCAGCCAGTCGTCCAGGTAGGGGTACACCTGGACCCTTCGGCACTGCAGGAATGCTGTCACCACTGCCATGCATTTGGTGAAGACCCTGGGAGCTAGAGAGAGGCCGAAGGGCATGGCCTGGAACTCGTAAAGGGATCCCTCCACTCTAAAGTGGAGGAATCTCTGATGAGATGGACGGATCGGGACGTGAAAGAAAGCGTCCTGGAGGTCCTGAGAACAGAACCATACACCTCGTTCCAAGGATGGGATTATCTGAGCCAGAGTGACCATCCTGAAGGTCCGAGACCTTAGGAACCTGTTCAGGTCGTGCAGGTCGAAAATGGGGCACCAGCCCCCCGTCCGTTTTGGGAACAGGAAATACCTGGACACAAACTCTGGGTCTGGAGGAGGATCCGTCACCTTCCTGATCACCTCTTTCTCGAGGAGCAGGGCAATATCGGCTTAGCGGGCCGACAGCGAGGCTTCGGACCCCATGGCCCCCAGAGGGAGACGGCTCGAAAGGGAGGGGTCTGCTCGAATTCCAGAAGCAGGCCCTTTCCTATCACCTCCAACACCCAACGGTCCGTGGTGATAGTGGACCAGGCGGAAAGGAAGTGGCGGAGCCGTCCCCCCACGGGGGAAACCCAGGGAAGGGTGACGAGGTTGGGGGTGACACCCCTCAACCAGTCACTGGGCAGGCTTGGAGGAGGGACCGGCCGAGGGACCTCCTGGGCCTTTACTTCCTTGCTTCCTATTGGAGGAAGCCGCTGGCTTGGGTTTGGGACGCCAAGCACGAGCCTGCTGGCCCTGGTGCTGGTGCTGTTGGGCCGGTCGTGCTGCAGGGGCTGAAGGATGAAAGGACTTATGCTGTTGCTGACGGTGGCTTTTGTCCCTCTGGGTGGAGGTGACCGAGTCCAGAGTGGCATTGGACTTTTTGATCCGCTGGAGGTGTCCCTCCATTCCAGAGCCGAAGAGGTCAGTCCCCAAGAAGGGGACGTCCGCCAACTTGTGCTGGGTATCCGCTGTGAAGGTGGATATCCTCAGCCACGCCCTGCAGCGCATGGCCACCGCGGCCGCTACTCACCTGGCACAGGAATCACCTATGTCCAGAGCAGTCTGAAGCTGCTGCTTCGCCACTGACCTACCCTGGTCCCGCACCTGACGGACCGTGGTCTGCAGGTCGACCGGGAGATGAGGGATGACCTCATCTAGGGAGCCCATGAGGGCGTGGGAGAAGTGTGCCATCAGCACGGCCGAACTGGCCTGTCGGAGGCCGGGAGGGGCATGCTACCTTGCGCCCGGCATAGTCCAGCTTCTTGGACTCTTTGTTGGGGGGCTTATCCACGTCCTGAGCGTTTCCGGAATGCCGGAAGACGCTATCGGAGACTAATCCCTCGGCAGTGGGGTGCTCCGAGAAACTGGGCAAAGAGCTGGTAGGGGCCGCATACTTCTTGGCCATCCTGGCCGAGGGCGCAGAACAGGAAGTAGGCCACTGCCAAAGCTCCAAGGCTGGGCCGACAATGGCCTCAGCCACAGGGAAGGCCTCCGTGGGTGAATCCCCTCGGTCCAGTATCTCCGTCAGGGGATACTTGGCCCGTTTGGACACGGGCTCGAGCTGCATCCCGGTAGACTCCGAGATGAGCCGGAGCAGACCCATGAAGGACGATGGGCTATCATCCAATGACTGGCCCCCGGAGGACTCCAGGTCGACCTGCCTGGAGAACAGGGAGGAGTCGTCATCAGACTCCGAAGAGTCTGTGAAGAGCTGCCTCAGGCCTTAGCCACCCTCCACCTGCCGAGGATGGTCGGGAGTGAGGGTGACCGACAACCTGTGGGGCAGGCTGTGACCTGACCGAGAATCTTTGGTCGGTGCCCCAGACTTCGGTTGTGGAGGCGGAGGTTCCACCACAATTGGTAGGGCAGCTAGTTTCGGCCGAACAACCGGCCCAGAAATGGGCATCTCGACTATGGCAAGCGGTTGCTTCGGCCGTTTGGGCGACAGCCACTTGATGGTCAGGGGATGAATCGGAGTCGATTTACTCCTGGACAACAGTAACTGCTGCCACATAAGCTCCTCGTAACGCCAACGCAATTTGTGTCGAAGCCTCTCCTCTTCCGAGGAGGAGGAACGGTGTCGCCGCTTACTTCGGTGCCGAGACCGAGACCGCTGATGTTGGCAGGAACGGCTTGACCGAGAAGAAGTCCGAGACCGAGACCCTTGGTGTAACCGAGGGCGGGCCTCAGAAGGGGCGGGGGACACCCGCTCTTCCCTCGGCTCGGACACTTTAACCGGGGACTGCCGCCCCAAAGGCGCAGGCAGATCCTCGGTCTCCACCGGGGGAACCGGCGAAGAGGGGTTGTCAGCTTCACCAGTCGACAACCCGTCCGACAGGTCCAGGAATATCTCGACTGCATCAACGGGCGTCTCGGCAGGCTGGCCTAACGGGGACACCGTGAAGCCAGCGGCCTGAGCCGCAACCTCGGACGAAGTCGACGGTCAGCTGTCTGATCTAGCATCATGGGGCCGAGCCGAGAGTTTTACCACCCGTGTGGGTGGGAGGAGCCAGCTTGAAGACCTTCCGGCAAGATTTAAAGCGGCAAGGAACCTGACAGTGTGGATGAACAACATATCCATGTCCCTAGAAATGGTAGATACTGTGGTGCTGGGCAATTGTGCAGCAGATACAGGAGTAAGGGGTCATTGGATGTTAGATACTGGACTACAGGATGCTTTTGGGGCAGATTCAGTGGTGGGGTCGTTATCGGGCAAATACTTGGGTTTGGTGTAGTTGTGAGGCAGAATACTGGCCAACTACATGTGCTTATTTAAATCTTTTTATTGAATTTTAACTTCGGAAACAAATACAACACAGCATCATATTACAATCACCCTGCAGGCCATCTCAATTTCTTTCATAATAAAAACTATTGTCCTTGTCATGCTTTCCATGTTTCACAATACCGATTGGGATGATTATAAAATCAGTGCCCCACAAGTATTGCCATCTCACAGTCTAAAAGTTAAATATCCCTGGGAACCTTTAAATGGTAGTGCTCATCTAAAGCAAGGCTGTCTCTACCGGTGTGAACAAATCTATAAATGTGCCCCACACCCTTTCAAATAAGTCTCCCTTCTCCTTAAGTTCATATGTCACCCTTTCGAATGGCAGAGTTTTAGTCACCATCTCAAGCCACATGTGTACAGCTGGTGTCAGGCAAGAAACCCATGTATTCTGAACACACTTATGGGCTAATATCAACAAAATGTGAACTACCCTGGGGTGTGAGTCTCAGCCTTCACCCTCCGAGTGCTCCATTCCCAGCAACAAAGACAGAGGTGTCTCGTATTACCAGCCCCACTCTTTGCTCAATTAGTGCTCTGAATGCCCCTCAGAATGGCTGCAAGGCTGGACAACCCCAAACATAATGGAAATGCATACCCCTTGCCCTGCTACACCTCCCACACACTGGCGCTATCCCGGGGGAGAACTTATGCACCACCACTGGGGAGTACAGGCAGTGAACAAATTTAAACTGTGCTTCCTTAAATGTATTGCACCAAAGGAGCCCCATGTGAGATTTACAGATAGCAGACCAGTTTTTCTCAGAGAGCTCAACCCCAAGGTCGTGTTCACATAAGCTACGTACCCTCAGACAGGGTGCAGATGTGAGTATAGGCTAACTATGTGTGTTTCTGCAGTGCATAGTTATGGGGCAGATGGGGTGTGGGTGGTTCTGGGAACAGATACTGGGGTGTGATGCAGTAATGGGGCAGATACTGGAGTATGGGGTGGTTGTAGGGCAGATATACCGCACTGGATAAAATGCATTTAGTTAAACTCCTTCAATCTGTGACCTACCAGTAGCCATCTTGGGCTACAAGCAGAGGTCATGAGGCAGGCTGCAGGAGTAAGACATCCCCCTCCCCCACTGATCGCGACACAGAGACCTGAACTACCACTGGACTGGCTCCAAGCTTCCTCTTCTGCCTCCCAGCCAATCAGAACAGGCAGAGGTTGGGACTGTAACAAAGAGCTGCTGAACATCTGACCAGATGCCAGAGAACTACCAGTAGCCATCTTGGGCTACAAGCAGGGGTCGTGAGGTGGGCTACAGGAGCAAGACCCCCCTCCCCCCACCAATCATCGACAGAGCCTTGAACTGCTGCTGGACCGGCTCCAAGCTCCATCTCTTGCCTCCCAGCCAATCATAGCAGGCAGAGGGCAGGACTCTCAGCCCTTATATTTCTTCCTTATTTTTCAAGTGTGCCTCCACATGGTGCCGCTGAAGCGCTAAGGGCCGTGGAATAAGGGTGTCTACTGGGGGTAATAGCCATGGCAACAGTCATCGGCCAGACACTCTGCCCAGCATCCAACAGGACAGCACAGTGCAACAGATGAGACAGTGTCCATCAAAGCTCTACTAAATTGGTCCAGTGACACAGAGCTGTAACTGTCCGAACTTATTTATGAGTTATACTGATCTTTCTTGCATCTCTTTGCACTCCTGTTTACTTGGTAGCTTAAACGCTGTGTCTTAAATGTTTTGCTTGCCTTTTAGTTGTTTACAATCTGCCTGACATTTGCTGGGCTTTCAGTGAAGCTCAAGCCTAGTAATTTAGCTTGTTACAATAAGCTGGATGAACTGCTACTAGGGTTTTAGCTGCGTACCTGCTTCAACTATGTTCGCCTACCTTGGTAATCTATTTACAGCCTCGTGTTTCCTGTAGGGAGCCCATTGAATCTAATGACTAGCAAAGAAACTGCTCGCTATAATATGCTGGGTGAATTACTAATAGGGTTATAGGTGCAAACCTGCTACTTACTAGTATGCTTGCTTGTGAAATCTGTTTACAGCAACCTGTATCCTGCTGGGGGTCCACTGAAGCTAATACCAGGGTTTACAGTCACTTATATTAATTGAACTGAGTGAACTGCTAATTTTAATTATAGTTTAAAACTTGCTGACAGCCTATTTCTCAACAGACTGCCCAATGTAGCTGTCTTTTGCACTGCTGATGAATAGGCCTATTTATGTGCCCTGTGATTGTGACCGTTAGACAAAGGCCCAGAAAGCCTCCCATTTTTTGTCTGCAATAATTACTAATACTTTTTCATTCCACAGTTCTGCAACTGGCAAATAGAAATGGAAATTACGTACCTACCGTAATTCTTGATCTTCTTGGATGAAGTCTCAACCACTCATTCATGCTGATGGGACTACGCCGGAGGTGCTAGGAACCAGCGGAAGACAAAAATCTTCAGGAGGGCCGGCACTGGGGTAGGACCATGCATGAGTGGCTCCATGAAACTGCCTCGTGCCGTACAGGCTACCTCGGTGTCCTCCAACCGCCTCGGTACCTTTTTTACCGAGGAGGTGCAGCGTAAACTAACCTAATGAAACTAACCTATTCCAGACTTAAATAGTCCGCATGACTCATGTAAGAAGGGTCAACTCAACAGAGACTTCACAGCCCAAACAACAAGGGGGTGAAAGTCAAAAACTGGATGCGTGAGCTCAGGGGATGGTAGGTGGGTGGGTGTATGAATGAGTGTTTGAGACTTCTTCCAAGAAGATCAAGAATTACGGTAGGTACGTAATTTCCATATCTTCCTGGACAGAATGTCTCCACCACTCATTCACCCTGATGGGAGAGTACCAAGCTAAAATAATCCCACAAGACGGGCGGCAGGAGAGAGGAGCTAACTTAATACAGAAGTTCATTAAGGATTGTCCTGGCAAAGGACTAATGCTGCCTGGCATGGACATCCAGAGCGTCGTGCTTTACAAAAGTGTGCACGGAGCTCAAGTGGACGCGTTGCAGATGTCCACAATGGGCACATTTCAGATTTCTGCCATAGATGCCGCAACTGCTCTGGTAGAATGTGCATATACTGTACTCTGCCTTCCAGCTCAACCTGTGCCATGGAGTAGCATTGATGAAGACATGCCACTAGCCATGCTGAAATGCATCTGATAGCAACAGGCTGACCCAGCTGGGCCGTGCTGAAGGAGATAAACAGTTGTTTTGACGTGCGGATTTCTTTAGTTCTGTCTGAATAGAACCGCAAAGCTCTCAACATCCAGAGAATGCAGGGTACGCTCCCCTTCATTCTGGAAGTTTACGAAGTAGGTAAGGAGGATCAAGGGCTGATTGACATGGAATTCTGAGACAACCTTGGGGAGAAACTTAGGGTGAGTCTTAAAATCACCTTGTCTTTGTGAAATACAGTATAAGGAGGGTCTGTGACCAAAGCATGTATTTCAGACACTGCAAGCAGAGGTAATGGCTACAAGGAAGGCGGTTTTCCAAGTCAGAAACTTCAGCTCACAAGTAGCTAGGGGCTTGAAAGGTTTACAGGTGAGCATGTCTAGCACAAGATTAATGTCACAGAAAAATTGACAGCCACCTGCAGGGGCCTGGTTCAGCGCGACCAACACATCACAGGGTACAGAATTAGATCACTGAACTCACCCAGCACAATACAAAAGCTGCCGTCCACCCGAAGTATAGTGCAAATAAAAAAAGCAGTTTTTATTCAGATCAGAGGTAAAAGCTTGGTACCTCAGCTCGAAGGCACCCACACAGACTGACGTTTCAACCAAAACAGGTCTTTGTCACAAGATTAATGTCGCAGGTGGCTACTGGTCATCTGACCGGTGGCATGGTATGCAGTATGCTCTTAAGGAACCTCTTGACCATAGGTAACTGAGCCAGAGACACGGAGTGTACGAGTTTTGTGGAATGCTGAGATTGCGCAAAGGTTAACCTTCATGGTTGAGTATTGCAGGCCTGTGTTCAGCAGATCTAGAAGACACGCTAGGACTTTGTTTAGTGGGCAGGAAAAAGGATTTCAAGAGGATTTTGCGCACCAGATGGAGAACCGCTTCCACTTAGCCGTGTAAGTTTTTCGAGTAGCTGGCTTGCGTGCAGCTAACAGAATATCTGAGACCCTACATGAAACATTAAACCTGTTCACCTCTATCTCTTCAGGAGCCAGGCATAGAGGTGAAGGGACTTCAGGTTGGGATGGACCACAGGGCCCTGGGTCAGCAGGTTCATATGAAGTGGAAGTTGTCTCGGAGAAGTTTCCGATAATCTGTTGATTAATGGAAACCAGATCTGATAAGGCCAGAATGGGGCAATGAGGATCCTTCTGCCCCCCTTCGCCTCCAGTTTGAGCAGCACTCTCTGAACTGAACTAATCCAACCCAATCCAATCCAATTCTATTTATATGATGCCTTTCGAATACCAAGGTGCCTTACAACAATTAAAACAGCTTCTTCATAAAATTATATGTTATAAATAGTATAAAGTAACAACAATCAATCAACAAAATTAAATTAATCCCCAAAAGCACGAATCCATAGAACAGTTTTGAGGGCCTGTTTAAATCCCTCCACGGTCGGGCACTCATGTAACTGACGGGGTAGAGAATTCCAAAGGGTGGGGGCCACGTGCATAAATGCATGGGCCCCAGAAGATTTTAAACAAACTCTTGGAATCTCTAGCAACTCCTTGTCAGTCAAGTGGAGCGATCACCCAGGGCAGTAAGGAACCAGAAGCTCTTTCAGGTAGTCTGGACCCTGTCCGTGAAGGGCTTTATAAGTCAGAAGTCTGACTTTGAAGGTGATTCGCCACTGTACCAGCAGCCAATGCAGTTCGTGCAGCACCAGGGAAATATGGCAGGACCGAGAGGTTCCCGTCAATAACTGGGCTGCTACGTTCTGCACCAGCTGCAGGTGGTGAATATCCACCCCCGGAAGCCCTAGGTAAAGGGCATTGCAATAATCCAGGTGAGAGGACACAAAGGCATGGACCAGCGTAGGAAGGTCACTGGACGGAACAAGGTGCTTAACTCTGGAGATATTCCTCAGATGGTAAAAACAGGATTTGATGATGGCCGACACCTGCGAATGAAGTGTCAAACCCTCGTTGAAAATTACCCCCAGGTTTCGCAACTGCTCAGAGGTCGGGAGTGGGACACCGCCAAGAAAAAGTCCCGAGGGTGACCCCACCCCTGACCCCTCTATCCGGCTTCCCGGGTCCAGCACCAACACCTCAGTCTTTACCAAGTTCAACCTCAACCAGCTCAAATTCATCCACTCCTGGATTTCTACGAGGCAGTTATTAAATACTGGGAGAGGTCTATCCTGATCAGGGGGAGAGGAGGACACGTGTACAGAAAGCATCTTGTCTACCGCAGTCTGAATGCATCCTGACAGAAAACGCCAGGTTCTGGATTTCCAGAGCAGAACAGAGGCAGTTTTGCGTTGAGTGGGTACGCAAAAAGGTCCAGGTCTGGAGTTCCCCACACTTTGAAGAGTGACTGCACGATGTCTGTATCATAAGATCACTCGTGAGGGTCAGTTTCCATTCCGCTGAGACGATCTGCCAGATCATTCTGCACCCCCGGCAAGTAGACCACCTGGATCAGTGCTTTGTGCTCCAGGAACTACTCCCACACGCTCATCACTTCCCTGCATAAGGGGTAAGAGTGTGCTCCACCCTGCTTGTTGATGTAGTACGTCACTGCTTTGTTGTCCATTTGAAGGAGAATGATCTTATGACAGAGTATGTCCTTCAAGGCTTGGACTGCATACAGGATGGCTCTCATTTCTAGAACATTTATGTGAAGCTGAGACTCGTCCTGATTCCATCGACCTTGGGTGTGGACATTCTGGCAGTGAGCTCCCTATTCGAGTAGGGATACATCTGTGGTGATGGAGATCTAAGACTCTAGAGGGGCGAAGAGATAACGTTCCAGAAGGCTGTCTTCCTGAGTCCACCAGGTGAGTGACCATTTCAGGGGTTCCATCACCTTGATGTGAAAGGACTGTGGGTGTGTGGTCGGTGACCACTGAGTGCTGAGCATCCACTGGGTAGTCCTCATGTGAAGACGAGCCAGAGGTATGGTGAACACTGAGGATGCCAAGAGACCCAGCATCCGCTGCATCGACAGAGCTCAAACTGAGTCATTCTCCTTGATGAAGTGGGCCATCTGAAGGATGTCTTTCCTTCTGTCCTCCGGAAGAAAGGCTTTTGCGCTGGAGGTATCCAGAAGGGCTCCTATGAAGAGGAGCTGTTGGGAGGGCTGTAGCTGCGACTTTCCCAAGTTTAGCAGGACTCCCATGGACATGAGGAATTTTGACGCCATAGATATGGCTTCCTGAGTCTCTTGTCTGGAGGGACTTGCTAGGAGCCAATCATCCAGATATGGGATCACCTGAACTCTGAGCTTCCAGAGATGCACTGCGAGAACTGCAAAGCACTTTGTAAATACTCAAGGAGCCGATGATAGCCCAAAGGGTAGGACTCTGAACTGGTAGTGTTAACTCAATGCCACAAATCTGAGGTATTTGTGGTGGTTTGGGTGTATGAGAACATGCTGGTAGGCGTCCTGCATGTCCAGGGAGGCCAGCCAATCGTTTTGATGAATCAGAGATAAAAGTGTACCATGTGATAACATCTTGACCTTTTCCTTGTAAAGGAATTTGTTTAACTTCCTTAGATCGAGAATAGGGCGCATGCTGCCTGTTTTCTTTGGAACTAGGAAGTAGGGAGTAGAAACCTGTGTTCCGCTGATCCAGCAGGACTACTTCTATTGCCGTATTGTTTAGAAAGCCTTGAATCTCGGAAGCAAGAAGGTCTGACTGATAGACAGACAGACAGCTTGGGCTGTCGTTTGGGTGGGTGATCCGGAGGGGTATCTGAAAGGTTTAGAGAGCACCCCCTCGCAGATTATCCTGAGTACCCACTTGTCTAATGTGACTGACTTCCACTGGTCATAAAACTGTCAGACGCCCTCCTACTGCAGAGGAAGAGTCCCCCTCGGACAGCTGAGGTGGGACTTGGGCAAGAATCTCAGAGGGTAGCACTAGACGCTTTGCGGCCCTGTGCCTTCTGCTGTGTTTTCTTTTGTGGCTGAGGGGCTTGGTTTCTGTTGAAGCCCCCTTTGTCTTTACCTGGAAAGGACTGACGGTTATGAAACTGCCGCTGGTTCCCACCCCTTTGAGGGGCTGCGGTCTGGCCGTTTTCATAGCTATCCTAGTTTTCTGGGTGGCCTCTAGCATCTGCTCGACCTGAGGGCCAAACAGGTACGTACCATCAAAAGGCAAACTCGTAACACTCTGTTGGGCATCATTCCTGAATCCTGACGTGCATAACCAAGAGTGGCGTCGGGCGCATATACTAGCCGCTGCTGCTCTGGAAGCAGTGTCAAAGGCATCCATAGTGGCTTTAAGCTGCTGATTATTGGGAGTCACTGCCTCTAGTAGTAGTCTGAAGGAGCTCTGTGTTAACTTTCAAATCTGGGAGAGCTTCTACCATGGCCTTGAGCGAATACCAGAATGTATACTCATACTGACAGGAATAACCCTGGTAGCTTGCAATGCGCATGCCCAGGGCGGAAGCAGTAAAGACTCGCTTTCCCAAAGTGTCGATTTTGTGAGATTCCTTGTTTACTGGATGTGCCATAGATTCTTGAGGAAAAACGGCCTTGTCATTCTCTGTCAGGACAGCTATGGCATCAGCAAAGGCTTGCGAGTTCAGAATAGGATGATCCTTGGGAGGGGCATATTTCCTGTCTATGGACTAAGCCACAGAGGGAATAAGTGCCGGGTTATCCCACACCATTTGTGAGAGAATCTCAAAAGAGGGTTGCATGGGAGGAGTCAATTCCACAATAATGTCCACAACGTGCAGGTACTACAGATGCAGCAATTTCCCAGGATCGATCTCTGAAGTCTAGAGAGAAAGAGTGGTATTCACGTTTCTAAGCAGAGACTTAAAAGAAAAGGTCCTCGATCAGAGATTCTGCTGTAAAAGGTTTATTTACCACCCCCAGGAAGGAATCGTCATCAAAGTCGTTCCCCAATCAAAGATCAGGATCAGGCTCAATATTATCTACTAGTCCAGGAGGGACAGAATTCATAGGAAAGGGTGAAAAAAGAGGAGGAGGAGCTCCACAAATCGGAGTCGAAAACCCCGGTGCCCCACGTGGTACTGCAGGGGCTCCTGGCACCAGAACAGAAGGCGGCGCTGAGAATGCCGGTGGCGCCGGCACCAGAGCAGCCAGTGCTGCTGAACCAGAAGTTCCCAACCTCTGACTTCCTGAGGAAAGTCTGAGAAATTCAGCAGGAGATAAAGGCACTGGTGTTGACCCCTGCGCCGCAGCCATATGAGGGGGAAAAACACCAGAGTGTGGCACCGGAGAAGGCACCGTGCAACTAGGAAGCCTCAACTGCCCTGCCCACAGGTCCGAAACTGAAAGACCCGGAGGCCCAGGTGATGGACTCACAGGCTCAGGCAGACGGGACAACCGTTGAACCCACTGCTCCATAAGAGTGTCCCAATGGTGAAACTGCTCACCAGAGGACCCCCCAGGGGGCAGGGAGGGACTCTGGAGTCGAAGATGCCAGTCACCAGAAACAGAGGGTGGAGGAGACCCTGGAGGAGACAGAGTTGTGCCCCTGCCAACGGTAACTGACGACCAATGCACAGACGTACCAGAAAGCGACCCTGAGCAGTACCGCTTCTTTTTTGGCCAGGAGGCTGAACAAGAACTTGAGGCCGATGGTGCAGAGTCCTCGATGAGGATTGAGAATGGGACTGCTTCTTTTTGTGCTTTTGGGAGGACCGCCCCCCCCTTCCCCGAGCACTGGACTGCCTGTAGTCAGACTCCCCCCAACTCCTTAGAGGGCAGCGGACCAGACCCAACCCTGCTGACAACACAGCTTTCATGCGAAATCTCCCTATAGAATTAGTTGAGTCCATAAAAATACCAAGGGGTCCACTTTGGTACTTTTGGACAAAAGAAGGCAGTTGCCCATCATGATTGTCCTCCATATACATGGAACATTAACCGAGTCCCTATTCAAGCATCCATTTATCTAGTTTGTTTTTGAATGTCAAGATGTTGGGGGAGTCAACCAAATCCTGTGGCAGTTTATGCCAAATTCTTGGTGTTCTAATGGTAAAGTAGTTAATTCTTTTATTACTCTTTGCTCTCATGATTTCTAACTGTTTATTATGAAGTCTGGCTGTGGTTTTTCTGGTGGAGAATTTAATACCGCATATCTGCATCTGTTCCTGGCTTCCAAGTACTTTGAATAATTGTAATAAGCCACCTCTGAGTCTTCTTTGGGACAGGGTATGAAGTCCTGTTTTTGTCAGTCTAGTGTTATAATCCAAGTTTGATAAATGTGGGATGAGCTTAGTAGCTTTGCGTTGAATATGTTCAATCCTATTGATATCTGACTTCAGATAAGGGCTCCAAAAAGGAGAGCCATAATCTAAGAGTGGCCTAATATGGGATCTGTAAAGGGGCAAAAGACATTGTTCTGATCTAGATATAAATGTTTTAGTAATTCTGCGAAGTATTGCGTTTGTTTGGTTTGCTATCTTGGTGCAATGGGTAGATGAAGATAATTTGTCATTGACAAATATTCCTAGATCTTTTTCTGTTTTAGAAGTTCTGATGATAATATTATTCAGATAATATGTTTGAACCGGATTGTTTTTTCCCCCAAGTGTAATACTGCACATTTGGATATGTTAAAATACATCTCATTAGTGTGTGCCCATTGTTCTACTAGTGTTAAATCAGCTTACAGTCCATGATCATTACTGCATTTAGTGGCCTTCCCCCAAGTTTCGTGTCATCTGCAAATCTGACCATTATGTTGCTTGTAGATATAGACATGTCACATATAAATAGATTAAACAGAGTAGGCCCGAGCACTGAGCCCTGAGGTACTCCACTAGTCACCTTCTTCGTGTCAGACATTGCATCATTTACCCTGACTCTCTGAGTTCTATCATCCAGCCACTGGTTTATCCATGAAACCAGTAGGGATGAAAACCCCATGCTGCTACGTTTGTTAATCAATTTTGAGTGTGAAACTTTGTCAAATGCCTTACTGTAGTCTAACAGAATAATGTCCATAGGTATATTGCAATCTAAATTGTAATTAATGTATTCATAGAGGGGAAATTAAATTAGTGGTACATGAAAAACCTGGTTTGAACCCATGCTGATACAGATCTTTAATATTTAAAGTTGACATTTCATTTTCTAGTTTTTGTTTGATGATTTTTTCTATTAGTTTACATGGTATTGATGTTAAGTTAATGGGGCGATAGTTTTTTGTTTTTGAATGAGAACCTTTTTTGTAAATAGGCGTGACTATAGCAGAGCACCAGTCCTTGGGTACCACTGATTCAGATAGGGATTTACTGTAGATTATTTTTAGAGGTAGGAGGATAGTATTCTTTGTTTCCATTAGAAATCTTGAGGTAACACCATCTGACCTGGGCTGGTGTGTTTTTTTAAAGTGTTCAGTACAGTCAGAGTGCCTTGCTCTGTGATCCTATTTGTTTCTATCTTTGATGTTACTATAGTAAATGAGGGATCTGATTTTTGCGCATAAACAGATGAAGAATAATTGTTTAATTCTGTTGCAGTTTCTATGTCTGAGGTTATTGTTTGTGTATTAATAATTAGTGGCCCAACTGAGCTATTACAACCCTTTTTTTCATTTAAATCTGAATACAATGCCTTGTGGCAGTCTTTCGTATGAGCAATTTTGAATTCTAGGTTGCGTTTAGCTATGATAATCTGTTTTTTTGGCGTTTTGACTGTCTCCCTATAAGTCATCAATGTTAAGTTAACTTGAGATAATGGTGCTTTTTTAAGTTTGGAAAAGAGTTTTTTTTTTTCCGAACAATTAGTGATTTAATATTTTTATTGAACCATTGTGGAATTTTTCCTTTACTGTTATATTTATATTTCTCAGGTGCATACTGTTTTTCAAGTTGAAATATTTTGTTTTTTAAGAGATCCCATGCTTCATTTGTATTTAAGGAGAGAAGGGTCTGTTCCCAATTTATTTCATCTAATGCGTGATTTATGCAGTTGAAATTGGCCTTATGGTATTGTTTTACTTTGATTTTGTTAGTTTTGGGTTGAAGGGGAAATTGCATAGAGAGGAATATGGACATATGATATGATCACTATTTCCCGGGGGGGGCAAGATCCTAATATCAGATATTGGGGTTTCTAGATTTGTTATAACAAGGTCAAGAGTGTTTTTTCCCCTGGTAGGTTCCCTTATAATTTGTTTAAGACCTAGATTTATTATTACTGAAATAAATTGTTCATCATGATGGTTTGTTCCAGAGAGGGTGTCCCAGTTTATAGTTGGTAAATTAAAGTCCCCCAGTATTAATACAGTGTCCTTATGTGCTAATTTGTGTATTTCTTCTGCTAACTGCCTGGTAACATTTAAGTCGGATGATGGTGGTCTATAGCAAGTACCTATAAGTTTATGGGAACTAGTGGGTTGAATATAGGCCCAGACACTTTCCGATTGTAAATTTGTTTCTTTACCGTAAGAGTAAATATAATTTTTTATGTAAAGGCTGACCCCTCCTCCTTTTTTTGAATTCTATGTTTACAATAATGTCTGTAACCAGGAAGTTCCACTATCCAATCTTTATCTGAGTTACCCCATGTTTCTGTGATTGCAATTAATGCCAAATCTGAGGTCTGAGATAGTATTTCCAATTCTGCATATTTAGAGACATTCATAGATCGTGCGTTAAAGGTAAGAATATTTAGTTTAAGACTAGGTATTGGGCAAAGATTGTTAATAAGAGGCTGGGGTGATTTCCCAGTCTCCCCCCATTATTCAGTTTAAATGTGCATTTATGTATGTAGTCATTTTTTGTCCCAGGATAGTACTGCCTCTTCTGCTAAGATGCCATCCGGCCCAACAGTAGAGTGATGGTTTGTCCTCAAACTCCTCCCAGTGTGTTAAACATTTGATTCCCTGTCGATGGCACCATTTGCGGAGCCATTCGTTTAAAGCTATGATTTTTGAAGTGATATAACTGGTAGCCCTTGGGATGGGTAGTACCTCAGAGATGCAAACAGTGCAGCCATGTTCATATAGTATGTTGTTTAATGCTACAAAGTCTTGTTTGATTTTCAAGAGTTGTGAACCTCCAATGTCATTTGTTCCTGCGTGAACAATTACCAAAGGGTTATCCCCTGCAGTAGACAGTATAGGTTTTACCATTGCTGTAATATCTGCAATTTTTACCCCTCTAGAACTAGAGCACATTCTGTGTTGTTTGTCCAGGTTACATATTGCTCTATTTAAGTATTTTATAATTGAATCACCTAATACGATTACCTGTTGTTGTTTGGTTTGTGTTTCAACTGGTGTGTATGTTTCTACAGTTTTTGTCAAAGGATTTACACATAAGACAGAATTTATTTCTGATTCGTGAGCTAGTTCTTTGAGGGCCTGGCACTTAGGTTCCTTATTAGGCTTGCTGGACTGTTGGTTTGTATTTGAGTGGTTTGTTATTGTTGTGTTGGAAGATTTAGTTGAGTGGTTGGGTTTGTCATCTCTAGATGTAATGTTGCTGCACTCTCCTGTTGCAGTGTCTTCATTATTGTCTGTTTTTAAAAAAAGGGTTTCAAATGAGTTTTATAGAAGGAGTTCTTACTTTTTGTCAGGGTGGTTGCTTTTTTTAGTGTGTTTCTTATAAGGAATTTTTGTCCAATCATTATCTGTAGTATGATTTGAAGGAGTAGAGGATGTGACTGGTTGTTCTACTAATTTACATGCTAAGTGTTTGTTTGGAGATTTATCATGGTGGAGAGAGTCATCTGAGTGCTTTGTGATGGACACGTTTGATTCAACTAGGAGTGACATCTGATCTATATAGTCCTCCAGTGCTTTAATGTCAGATTGAAGGGTGTCTTTAGGCTGCAAACGTTTGACTTCTTCCTGTAAGTTTTTTTAACAAGATGCACCTATCACATACAAAGTTTGCTGTTTGTTTTCCTGAAGTATACATTAAACATGATGTGCACAATTTATTTGCTTTCTTCATTACTGCTATTTCAAACACTGTTTTGAAAGAAAAGTAAGAGTGGGTAATATTTTTCCTTTGATTTACCTTTATAGTAGTCCTAATTGTGGCCCTATGCCCGTTGGCCCCGGTGGACACAGTGAACCGCAGCGTCTCACAGCATCTCACGTCTTGACCCTGCTCGCTAGTGCGAGTGTTTTATGTGTGGAAACTGGAAGTACGTCTTAACGTGACTTCCGGTTTCGCGCTGGTACAAAGAATGCAAAAAGAGTTTTAAAATAGCCTTTAGGAAGGCTGTATTAGTGTAAGCAAAGTTGGAATACTTTAAAACTGCTAGTGCCCCTTTTTAAAGTAAAGCAATATGTGGGAAGAGGAGCAGGAAGTGTCAGGGACTAGCCACTGACCTCCAGTATCCCACACTGCTTTGCTGTTTTAGCGAGGAGGTATCTGTATCAAGAGAATACCCCCCAACAATTTTATACAGTGAGCACAGAATGGTATATCTAACAAATCACACAGAAAGTAAAGCTTTCAAGAGTTTTCTCAGTTCTGTATCACAATTTCAGTAGCAAGTGTTTTTATCTCACTTGGACGAGGAACTTTCCTACAGAACTCACATTGACCATATAACACTTACTCTTCACAAGAAAACTGGTCTGCTCTACCGACTGGGCACTTTTATTACAAAAGAATTATGGCCTATAATTGCCACAGGCATGCTACTCTCCCTCCTGCAATGTGGCGCCCCTGTTTTGTAGTCCTTTAGGTGGTCTGAACTCAATAAGATCAAAGTCTTATACAAAAAAACTGGGCACTGTGCTGCAGGTGTTCAATTCAGAGAGCACCACTGCAATGTACAACGTTCACTGAACTGGCCATCACTAGAGGGTCAGCTTGAGTACCCTCTCCTCTGTCTGGCCTTTAAACTTAAGGGTCCCTCCCCTCCCCTTAGTCTGTGAGAACTCAAGACCTCTAAGCAGGGTCTTGCAGTCTATCAGCAATCTTCTATTGGAAATACATCAAACTAAAACCTGCGCGGGAAAGAGGCCTTTGCCTCCTCAGCTCCAACCATCTGGAACTCCCTGTGCCTTGCTCTCCAAGACTGCCCAACCCTTGGGGGTTTCAAAAGAGGGATTAAAGCTGTACTACCTGAACCTCTGTACCTGCAACAGGTGACTTCACCCTGTGCTAAAATTGAAGATGCTTCCACCCAGTCAAGGATCTTTTTGGACCTTGTTGTTGCACTTCAGTGCAATGTTTCCCCTTCTCTTCATTTTGTAGGCCAAGATTATCTCTGTCATATGTTGAACACCATATTTTGGCCAGCTGTATAATCTCATACCTATATACTGCAACACTGTCATATTCGACTTGTCCTGATCATGTATTCTATTTACTGTTCTGCCTGTTTGTCAATCTGTAATTCATTCCAGCTCACCCCTGAAAAAGGGACAACTATGTCTCACTGGGTCTACGCGGTTAACAAAATTAATAAATAAAATAAAAAAATGTATTTTATCAGCTCCTTAATTCATTCGGTGTAGGAAATGTATTCTGTCATATTCTAGGAGACAAATGTGAGTGAGCTTACAAAAAGTATAATGAATTTCGATAATGCAGTATTTCTCAGACTCTGGAGACAGCCTCCTGGCTCACACAAGCCTGAAAATGTACCATTTACTGATAATGAAAGCTTTTGCTGTTTTGTATGAAAAGACATGGGGCCAACTAAACATGCTAGCTGTTGATCAAAGAAGCCCACCAGCAACCCTGAGGAAAAGTGCCGATCTGCCTCTATGAAGTGCATGAGGCAGCATGTACCATTCCTATCAACATCAAATGTAATACGTGTAATGCGAGACTTATTAATGTCCAGTCTGTAAATTTGTCCCTTTTTTTTTTTAAATCATTCTTTGTTTAATCAAGGTTTGTTTGTACTGCCCTTTGACCCCTATTGTCCCTTAGCCCACCCAGCCCTGTCAACTACCTTCTCTGGTACTTACCAGCTCCAACAGGTTCCCCACGGACTGACTCCCCATGGCAGGGCCAGAAGGGGGAGGGCCGTCCCCCACCCGGTGTCCACATCCAGACTGCCAACACAGCTGGAGCCTGCAATGGGCTAGGAGTTCACTAAGCCATCGTGCGTTCCTCCATTTCATGTTCCCAGGGTCACCAGCATACAATTTTGGCTTGGGAAAGAGGCTTACTATGATAAGAGAAGAGATTTAAAACAGCAGTACATAAGCAATAAGCCACGACAGGGTGTGCGTTAGACACTTTAACACACGGCTAGGAAGTGTAGTGAGGCACGAGGCCACTGGCCGAGTGCGTCCAGCCTCCTAGCCATGTGTTAAAGTGTCTAATGCACACCCTGGAGTGGCTTATTGCACTTATGAAATGGCTATCTTCAGTTCAACTGCATCTGGTAGGTTAAATTTCCAATTTTAAGCAGGAAAAAACATGTATGTTTGCGTCACTTTTAATAAAATAGTTCCTCTGCCTAAGTGTCCTGTGTGTTTTTTTGTTTGGACTACAGGAAATTTGTCCTACAAAGGCTTCTGTACTTTAGGTCTGGTTGTCATTGCAGTATCCCCATGCTGTGTGGAGACAAATAAGAGAGTGCGGCTGTTTTTTTTTTAATTAAAAGACAAAACCTCAAGAGTGAGCAGGTGGACTGATAGAGAGATAAAGCGAGCGGGCGGGCTGGTACAGAGATTGCGGTTGATCCGTTTCTTTTTAACAGATGAACGAGTGGGCAGGTTGGGAGAGACATCACAGCTGTTTGTTTCTTTTTTTGTTGAAATTTAAAAAATAGAGTTTAAAGAGTGAGCGGCCAGGCTGGTGAAAAGATCATGGCTGTTCCATTTTTTTTTTCCTTTTTCTTTTAAGTACATGACCGAGCGGGCGGGTTGTGAGAGAGATCACGGCTGTTTGTTTCATGCTGCATCGAGGAAACAGGCAGATGGATTTAAAAAAAATCTAAATACTCAAAGACTGAGGCAAAGTGAAGAGGAGGTCAGAGGTATTTATTTTATTTTTTACAGTTCGGCTGGTACCACTTCTGGCACAAACAAGATGGCTGCGTTTTGTTTTGTTAACATTCTGAAGTTGGCAGCATCACCTATAGCAATGCCCACTGGCCAGTGCTGGACCTTTTTCCTGTGCATCAGAATGAATATCACATCCCTAGCATCCAATCAGAGCTCCTAATTTATGATGCCCATCTCATAATATAAAATATGATGTCCAGAGCCTCACACTCCTGTTTCATTATCCAGCAACAAACAAGGTGATGATCGGTCCAGCAGTACCATGGTCTTATTCCTTTGTCTACCTTGTATAATTTTTCTCCCTTTAAGACCCACAATCACAATTGTCAAAAAAGTATGTTTTTAAAGGTCTTACTAACTGTGTTTTCATTTCTACTATATATTAAAAACCCTTGGATGTAGCAAACAGTTTTTAAAGTGTGCTTTTTTTTTTTTAAATTAGCGTTGGACTGGGGTAAACACTCAAAAACATATGCCTGTCTGCTTTGATTATAGACAGTAAATGAAGAAACACGATCCACTCACCTCATGTTCTGGCGAAAGATGTTCCATGTCTGTTCGTAGACACCTGAGACCAGGTAAAAAGTGATTAACCAATACATCCTCTGAAATGACTGAAAGGGCAACAGTTAAGGAACCAGAGTTAACAACAGTTAACCAGAGAATGACCCGCACTCGGCACTAGAGACCACTGCTGATGATTTAACCATGAAGAACCTTAGAATAAAGAAACAATTTTGTTTGTTGAAGGAAGAATTAGCGCTGCTTTCCCCCTACAGGAAATGCACTGCGCTGTGTGTGTTACAACTCCTACAATCAATGATGGCTCAATGTATTAGCCACCAAGTCATTTGGCTTTAAAAAACAAATCTGGCTAAAAAGTTTGTATTTTCCTAGCCATTTTTGGCTAGTGATTTTTGTGGCAAGATAACAGGAGTCCATGTAGGAACAAATGACTAAATAAAATAGATGGTGGCTAAAAGAAAATTAACGGGCATAGCCAAATGGCTAGTTATTTTTGGTGTCCAGAGCCAATACTGCCTATAGTGCAGTTCTGTATGAACCACACTTCTACTTCATAGTGCTGCTTATTGCTGTGAACTGGACAGAGTGCAGGACAATGAATAACACTTTGCACCAATTTCCTACATCTGCAGGGGGCATCACAAAAGGCCTACTGTACCAGCCAAGATTGTAGTGCATTACTGTGCCATCATCATTCTCCTAGCACTCAATACTTGCCAGTTAGCCATGAAAATACCTTGGAAGCTCAGAGTCAAGAAAGGTTTGAAAACTGCTTGCTGACTGTCCCATTTTTCATATCTTCTTAAGTCTTGGAATCCCACTATTCTCTTATTTCTTTAAACACACTGGAGTTTGTCAGAAACAGTGTGAAAGATTTACTGTATTTTTTGGTGTGCTAATGGATCTGATAAAATGTGTCTGCTTTTAGGGATATCAGCTCTGAAAAAATGATACAATTTGGCTTACACTCTCTTGTATTATTCCCCCTTTTGCTATTCATCACCAAGGACATCTGACTAATAACAGGATTTTTATTGGCAGACTTTATTGCTCCCGCTACTTATCCCTACTTGAAGTGATAGTCCTCTGCCTGGCATGTCACAATCTGTCACCATGGAAATGATTATGTCTCTAAGGAGACTAGCATGTAAACAGGATCAGTTGTTTATTCCCTAGCTCACCATTTCATAAATGAGGAAAACCTCCCTGGGGAGGCTCCCACCTGCTCCAGGGAAGGCTCAGGCAAGCCTGAAAATGTACTGTATTTACATTCTGAATTTTGGATGTTTTTTGAGAAGGGAGGAAGCACACTAAAAGTGGATAATGGCAGGTGAGTTTTTTATTGACAAATTAGTGACAAGGACAGATGTACTGAGCCAAGGCTCATTTCCTGGTGCAACCTGGGGGAAAAGTAGATGGAATTAATAGAATTCAGAATGTACAACAGTGTAAACAAATAGGAACAATGTGCAAACTGCAAGAGGTAACAGCTGACCTACTAGACTGGTAGCAGAACAGTGCCAATACAAGGTATAACCAGAGAGGCACTAGGAGCAATAGCAGGAGGAAAAGAACAGTTACATCTGGACTTACCGTAACAGTAGATCTTCGAGGGAATCTCTGTCATCAGGTCACACCTATGGAACGTAGCCGTCAGGCACTAGGATCACATGGAAGCTTTTCTGTAGCAGTCTAACAGAGGCCGCCCATGCCGATGTCAGGCTCCGACGTCACAGCCCTATATAAGCGTGGGCGGCCCCTCTCCCTCCTCAGTTCTTTCTCTAGCCGGAGGCCACAGGAGACAGGAGTCCTGTCAGGGAACAAAGGAGAGACAGAGAAGGTGCCCAGTTAGCAAAAAGGCTGAAGCAACAGGACAGCTGAGCTGTAGAGAGAAAGGGGGATGGAGGGAGGGACAGCATGACCGGATGATAGAGATTCCCTCAAAGATCTACTGTTACGGTAAGTTTTTACATAACTGTTCTATCTTCTTCGGGGATATGGCTGTCATCATGTCACACCTATAAAACAAGTCCCAAGCAGTGCTAATCACAAGAGAGTCTGGGTGGCAGGAGGCCAAAAGCCTAAGAAAGAAGGCCCTGAAGCACAGCTAGGCCAAAGCCTACCCTTCTTCTGGAGGCAATGTCCAGACTGTAATGCTTGGTGAATGTATGGACAGTACTTCAAGTGCCAGCAGCACAAATTTCTGCAGCTGACAAGTTCCTGAAACAAGCACCGGAAGTGGCCATGCCTCTGATTGAATGGCCAGGAACCACACCAGGAAGTTCTTTACTGTACTTAACAAAAAGTAATACAGTTGGCCAACCATTTGGACAAGCACTGTTTAGATACTGGAGCGCCCTCTTTGCCAGTGGTGAAAGAAACGAACAACTAAAAGGACTTTCTGCAGTCCTTAATACGGTGTGCGTAGTACCTGAGAATTCTATGCACATCCAAAGTATGGAGCAATGCTTCCCCTGGGTTGGCATGCTCTGGAAAATAAACAGGCAGGAAGATAGACTGATTAAGAGTAAACTCAGAAACCACCTTAGGAAGAAACCTAGGATTAGAATGCCAAGAGTCTTTGTGGAAAATCAAATAAGGCTGCCCACATGACAGCCTGTAACTGTGAAATTCTTCAAGCAGAAGTAATAGCAACTAAAACACTTTCCACGACAAAAAGCGTAGCTCACAAGATGCGACTGGCTCAAAAGGAGGCAGGGTCAGCTTCTCTAGAATGCAATTTAGGTCCTAAGTTGGAACCAGATTACAGATAGGGGACTTCAAGTGGAGAATGCCTCGCAGAAAAGTACGGGCCACATCCAACTGGGCCACAGTATGGCCATCAATGGGCACATGAAAGGCTGCTATAGCTGACAAGTGCACCATAAGAGAGGAGTATTTGAGGCCTGCATCAGGAGATAATCCAGAACCTGGTTCACTGGACAAGCGAAAGGGTCCAGATGAAGGGAAGCGGCCCAGATAGCAAAACGTTTCCACTTCGAGTGAGTGGCCCTGCTGGAAGGTTTCCTGGCAGCCACTGGGACATCAGCCACCTTATGAGACACCCCAAACTGAGCAATGACTACGTCCTCAGGAACCATGCATGCAGATGGAGGAACCTGAGATCTAGATGGACCAGGGTCCCCTGAGCCTGTGTCAACAGGTCCCTGCAAAGGGCCAGGGGAACTGAAAGTTTCACAGCCAACTATTGCAGTACTGGAAATCATATCTGACGAGGCCAGAAAGAAGCCACCAGAATTAGGGTAGCAGCCTCCATCTGTAGCTTGATGAGCACCCTCTGAATCAGAGGAAAGGGTGGGAAGGTGTAAAGAAACAGAACGGTTATGTAAGAACTTAACATAACAGTAGATCTTCAAGGGATCTCAATCATCAGGTCACACAGTAAGAACTTCACCGTCAGTGAAGCAGGATCCACATGGAAGATTTGCAGCAGTACAACTGGGGCCGTCCATGCCGATGTCATGTGACAACGTCACCAACCTTAAAAAGGCGTGAGAAGGCCCTGCTGCCTCCTCGCCCCCCCCCCCCAAGACAAAGGGAGCATAGCTCTAGCCATGGGGGACAGAGGAGAGAGAGGGAGAGAAGTACCCAGGCCTATATGAAAGGTTTGATACACCAGATAGCCAGTTCCAGGAAAGAGTTCCCTTAAAAAGGAGGAAGGTGAGAGGGAAGACAGACCTGAAGACCAAGATCTCCTCGAAGATCTACTGATACGGTAAGTTCTTATGTAACTGTTTTATTTTCTTCAGGGCTATCTCAGTCATCAGATCACACCTTGGGAATGAGTCCCAAGCAGTTACAGGTGCAACAGACAGTCTAGGAGGAAGGCCAATCTTAAGATTAAGACAGGAGGCCCTGCAGCACAGCCCTTCCACATCCTGCTCGGGCTCTTGAGGCAATGTCCAGACTGTAGTGCTTGGTGAAAGTATGAATGGTACTCCAGGTGGCAGTCGTGCAAATATCAGCGGCTGAAACCCCTCAGAAAAAGGCCACAGAGATAGCCATGCCTCTTGTGGAATGAGCTTTCACCGCTCTTGGCAATTCTTTGCCGTACTTATTGTAGCACAACACTATGCAATTTGCCAACCATTTAGACAAACACTGTTTGGAAACCTGAACGCCCTCTCTACTTGGGGCAAAAAGAACAAAAAGTTGCTTCTACTTTCTGCATTCCTAAGTCCGGAGCAGGTAATACTTCAAAGTTCTGTGCATATCCAATGTATGGAGCAGCGCTTCCCCTGGATTGACACGCTCAGGAAAATAAACAGGAAAGCGGACAGATTGATTGAGAGGAAACTGAGACACCACCGTGGGGAGAAACTTAGGATTTGTGAAAAAAAACTTCTGTGACAAATCAAATAAGGCTCCTTGCGCCAGATGGCCTGAAGCTTGGAAATCCTTCGAGCAGAAGTAATAGCAACCAAAAATAGTGCTTTCAAGAAAGGAAGCGTAGCTCGCAAGTTGTGGCTGGCTCAAAAGGAGACAGAGTCAACTGCTCCAAAACAAAATTCAAATCCCAAACCGGGACAGGGGAATGGACTGAGGTTTTTGGATGCAGGATGCGCCTCAGGAAAGTACGGGAAACATTTATCTGAGCTATGGTGCGGCCACCCACTGGCTCATGAAAGGCCGAAATAGCTGAAAGGTGCTCCTTGAGGGAGGAGTATTGGAGACCTGAATCCGACAGTGATAACACATAGTCCAAAATGTGGTTCACCAGACAAGTAAAAGGGTCCAGATTATGTTTGGCAGCCCAGTGGAAAAACTCTTCCACTTTATGGCATAAGTGGAGGGTTTCAGAGTGGCCACTAGAACATTCGCTATCCTGTTGGAACCCCCAAAATCTGGCTATGTTCTAAGAAGCCAAGCAAACAGATGGGGTGACTTGAGGTTGGGATGGACCAGAGCCCACTGAGCCTAGGTCAGCAGATTCCTGCAGAGAGGAAGAGGGACTGGAGGCTCCTCTGCCAGCTGCTGTAGTAATAGGAACCATATCTGACAAAACCAGAATGGAGCTACCAGATTTATGCTGGCCCCCTCTATCTGTAGCTTGATTAGCACCCTCTGGATCAGAGGAAAAGGAGGAAAGGCATAAAGGTATCTACTGCTCCAGGAGAGGGACAACGCGTCTCGCCAGAAAACCCCCGACCCTGGATCTAGTGAGCAGAAATTGGGCAGTTTTGCATTGAGTGGAGATGAAAAAAGGTCCAACTCTGGATGACCCCATCTGTTGAACAGCTCTTCTGTGACAGGTAAGAGAAGCTCCCACTCGTGCAAGCTGGACTGCATCCAGTTGAGGCTATCCACCAGGGTGTTTAACACTCCTGGGACGTGAACCGCTGAGAGAGTTAGACTATGATTCAACACCTAGTACCACACTCTCATGGCTTCCCTGCACAGGGGATACAAATGTGTGCGTCCCCCCCGCTTGTTGATGTAATATACGACACTGAGGATGTCGGACTGAATCAACAGCTGGCCCTGGAGGAGATGATTCTGAAAGGCCTGCCTGGCGTACAGGACTGCCCACATCTCTAGGACATTGATGTGCACAAAGGTTTCGATTTGGGACCAACAACCCTGAGTTTGGAAGGAGCCCAGCAGAGCCCCGCAGCCCAACTGGATGCATCCATGGGGAGAATCTGCTGGGGGGGAGGAGATCTGGAAGGGGGCCCCTTGCAGCAGGTTCAGGGGCTCCATCCACCAGTACAGCACCCCGAAGACTGGGGAGGAGACCAGCACCAACTGATCTAATTTGTTCGTGTGCTGGTCCCATCATACGCAAGAGAGTCCACTGGAGGGTATGCATATGGAGCCTGGCCAGTGGTACAGTGAGGATGGCCGCAACCATCAGCCCCAACAGCCTCAAGTACAGCCTTGCAGGGACATACCAGCTCTGTGTGACCTCCTAAGCCTGGGCAATAAGGCGTTCCACCATGTTCTGAGGCAGGAAGTCCTTTCCCTGTGCTGAGTCTAGAACTGCCCCTATGTACTGCAGCCTTTGGGACGGAACTAGAACCTACTTGGGCAAATTGACCATAATGCTCAGGCAGAGAAATAAATGAAGAATTCTCTCCAGAGTCCGCAGACGCTGTCCCCTGGATGGGGCCTTTAGAAGCCAATCATCCAGATAAGGGAAAATGTACAGTCCCTCCCTTCTGAGAGCCACAGCTAATGCTTTTAAGCACTTGGTAAAGACCCGTGGTGCAAAGGACAAGCCAAAGGGCAGCATTTTGAACTGGAAATGCCCGCCCTGGAAGAGAAACCAGAGGAACCTCCTGTGGGGAGGGAACAGTGAGATGTGCAGGTAAGCATCCTGAATGTTCAGAGAACAAAGTTACATTCGGAACTTTTTGTACTGGACATACAGATTGAGGTCCTTTAGGACTAAGATGGGCCTCAAATCTCTGCTCTTTTTGGGGACCAGGAAGAACCTGGAATAAAAATATAGGTTACTCACCTGTAACAGGAGTTCTAGGAATGGTATATGTTGTTCATCCACACTCATTGGCAGGTATCCTTGCCGCTTTAAATCTTGCCGGAAGGTCTTCAAGCTTGCTCCTCCCACCCACCCGGGTGGTATAACTCTCGGCTCCGCCCCATGACGCCTAGTCTGGCCCGCTGGAAGCTCAGGGTTGTGCGTCGAGAGCCGAGAGGTCAGATTGTAGGGATGAACAATATATATCATTCCTAGAACTCCTGTTACAGGTGAGTAACCTGTATTTCTAGGGACAAGGATATGTTGTTCATCCACACTCATTGGCAGACTCCTAGCAGTTCTCCGAGAGGAGGGAGGCAAGACGACACCCCAATACTTACTTGGGAAAGAGAGATTGAGAACCGAGGCCCCAAAACCAGCATCCCGCGTGACTCAAGGTCGATGTGGTAATGGGTAATGAGGTGTTTGCTGACTTCCAGGTAGCAGCCCTGCAGATTTCCTGGATAGGGACGCCCTGGAAGCAGCCACAGCTGTAGCAGTATGGTGGTAGAATGAGCTCTTATCCTCTGGGAGGCTCCATGCTCGCCAACTTATAGCAGAGATCTATGCAGGAAGTGACCCACCTGCTTATCGTCCGCTGGCTGCAGGTCTGCCAGGTGCGGCTTCAGCGTAGGTGACAAACAGCTGGCGAACCTCCCCGATCTCTCAGCCGTGCGCTCCTTATAATAAGCGAGCGCTTCTAGGGTCCAAAGTATGGAGCCTGTATTCGCCTCCGAGGTTTGATTGGGGTAGAACACCGCAGAGTCAACACCTGGTTAAGGTGAAACTCCGACACCACCTTCGAAGGAATTTTGGTGGGGAAGAGGACAACCTTGTCCCTGTGGAAGACCAGGTAAGGAGACTCGATGGAAAGCGCCTGGAGCTCTCCCATCCTTCTGGCTGACGGATAGCCACCAAGAAGGCGGCCTTCACGACAGGTGAGAGAGAGCACACCTGTGCATAGGTTCAATGACTTGCCCATGAGCTTTGCCAGTACCAGCAGTAGATCCCACGGAGGTGGGGGTTCCTGACTGGAGGGAAATGTGATCAAGGCCTTTGAAAAGCGCCAGACCACCTTCTCCTGCGCCATCGACTGCTTCCCGCCCGCGCCGGTAAGCAGAGATGGCTGCCAGGTGCACCCCTTAGGGTCGCTCGACCTAAGCCCTTGATTAGAAAGGGACCATAAATAGTCCAAGATGCTTGCCAAGGAACAGGAGGAAGGGTCCAAGCCCTTGTTCTGACACCAAATGGAAAACCTTTTCCATTTGAAGGCATAGCATTTTCTGGTCGACTTACAGGACGCTCTAACTACATTGAGGACCTCGTCGAAAGACCCAAGGCCTGGAACTCTAGCCTCCAGGAACCAGGCCGTCAGGTGCAGGGATTGAAGGTCCGGATGGAACACCTTCCCTGATTGACTGAGAGCAGGTCCGGCGAGCTGGAAGCTGCCATGAGTCCTGGAGCTGAGACTGAGGAGATCTGGGTACCAGAACTGGCGAGGCCAGTCTGGGGCTATCAGAATCACCTGCGCCTTGTCCCTCCTCGCCTTGAGAAGCACCTTGTGGATCAAGGGAAATGGGGGAAAGGCGTAAAAGAGGCCCGGGGTCCACTGCCTCGAGAAGGCATCCCCCTGCAGCGAGCCCTGCTGAGGGGGGCGGGCATGGAACAGTCTCAGCTTCGCGTTCTCCCTGGAGGCGAACAGGTCCACCTGAGGTGTGCCCCAATGGGAGAACAGATGCTGTACTACCTCCGGCAGGAGAGACCACTCGTGGGATGCAGCCCCTATCCGGCTCAGGGCATCGGCCAGGTGTTGGAGGCTCCTGCCACATGAATGGCTAGGAGATCCGCCTCCAGGCTGCGCACAGTGACCAAATGCGGAGAGCTTCCTTGCATAGAAGCATGGAGCGGCCCCGCCTGGCGGTTTAGATAGAACATGGTCGTGGTATTGTCCGTCTGGACTCGGACCACTTGACCCCGGAGGAACGGAGCAAAGGCGGTGAGAGCTAGGCGGACCGCTCGGAGCTCCAGCAGGTTGATGTGGCATCGGGACTCCCGTGGGGACCAGAGGCCATGAGCCCGGTGTTCCCCCAGATGGGCACCCCAACCCATCAGAGAGGCATCGGTCGATAGAGAGACCGTCGGCTCGGGGCGGACGAACGGGATGCCCTCCTGCAAATGATCTGGAACGGTCCACCACTGGAGAGCGCTCCACATTCCCTGAGTCAGCGCACACAAGCTGGTCCAAAGGATCGCAGCGCTGACCACTGGCTGGCCAGTCCCCATTGAAGGGGACGATGTTCCAGCAGGCCCAACGGACCACGCTGGTGCAGGCCGCCATGAGACCCAGGAGGCACAGGAAGTCCCGGCAGGATGCAATTGCCCAACCAGAAATGATCGGGCAAAGGAGGAAAGAACCCCTGCCCTGTCCGGCCGGAGCCGCGCCTGGCTCAAAGAGAGTCGAGCTGCGCCTGATGAATAGAATCACCTGCTTTGGCTCGAGTTCGACTTGCCTCGTTGATAAGGAGGCCCAGTTGAGAGCAGACCTGGAGGGCCAGATCTCTGGACCACTCCGCCTCCTTCCTGGAGGGGATGCTATCAGCCAGTCGTCCAGGTAAGGTACACCGGACCCCTCGGCGCGCAAGAGGAATGCTGTCACCACTGCCATGCATTTGGTGAAGACCCTGGAGCTGGAGACAAGCCAAGGGCATGGCTTGGAACTCGAAGAGGGATCCTTCCGCTCAGAAGCGAAGGAATCTCTGGTGAGACGGACGGATAGGGACGTGAAAAAACGCGTCCTGCAAGTCCAGAGAGCAGAACCACATGCCACGTTCCAAGGATGGTATTATCTGAGCCAGAGTGACCATCCTGAAGGTTCGAGACCTTAGGAACTTGTTTAGGTCGTGTAGGTCGAGAATGGGGCGCCAGCCCCCCGTCCGCTTCGGAACCAGGAAGTACCTGGACACAAACCCTGGGTCTGAAGGAGGGTCCGCCACCTCTCTTATCACCTCCTTCTGGAGGAGGAGAGCGATGTCGGCTCGACGAGCCGCCAGTGAGGCTGGGGACCCGGCCGCGGGGCGACGGCTCTGAAGGGTGGTGCCTGCTCGAATTCCAGAGGCAGGCCTCTTCCTCCACCTCCAAGACCCACCTGTCCGTGGTAACAGCGGACCAGGCGGAACGGAAGTGCTGAGCCGTCCTCACGGGGGACCCAGGGTAAGGTGACGGGAATGGGGCGACACCTCAGCCTGCCACTGGGCAGGCTTGGAGGAGGACCGCCGAGGGACCTCCTGGGCCTTTTCCTCCTGCCTCCTGTTAGAGGAAGCCGGGCTTGGGTTTGGGATGCCAAGGCTGAGCCTGCTGGCCCTGACGTTGCTGGGCCGGGCGCTATAGGGCACAGAAGGACGAAAGGGCTTAGGCTGTGGCTTGCGGCCTTTGTCCTTCTGAGCGAAGAGACCGAGTCCAAGGTAGCATTGACTCTCGATCCTCTGCAGGTGACCTTCCACCCCAGGGTCAAGAGGTCAGTCCCCAAAAGGGAACATCCGCCAACTTGCTGGGTATCCGGCAAAGGTGGATATCCTCAGCCAAGCCACGCCGACGATAGCCACCGCGGCGCCACCGATCTGGCACATGAGTCCCTATATCCAAAGCAGTCTGGCTGCTGTTTGGCCACTGCTCCTGCTCCCTGTCCCGCACCTGCTTAACCGTAGTCTGCAGATCGGCGGGAAGATGAGGGATGACCTCATCCAGGGAGCCCAACAGGGCATGAGAAAAATGTGCCATGAGGACGGCCGAACTGGCCTGACAAAGGCCGAGAGAGGACGCAGCGTAGACTTTTCGCCCGACATAGTCCAATTTCTTGGACTCCTTGTCAGGAGGTTTGTCCACATCCCTGGCGTCGCCGGCGCGCCGGAAAACGCTGTCGGTAACCAACCCTCAGCAGAGGGTGTTCAAAACCGGACAAGGAACCGGTAGGGACCGTGATACTTCCTGGCCATCTGGCCGAGGCGCAGGGCAGGAAGCAGGCGCTGCCACAGCTCCAGTGCCGGACCCACTATGGCCTCGGCCACCGAAAGGCCTCCGCGGAGAATCCTCGGTCCAGAATCTCCGTGAGGGGATACTCTGGCCCGCTTGGAACGGGTTCGAGCTCCATCCCGTGGACTCCGAGATGAGCCAAGCAGTCCTAGGAAGGACGACGGGCTATCGTCCATTGACTGACCTCCTGAAGACTCCAAGTCCAGTCGCTTGGAGAAAAGGAGGAATCATCTTCGGACTCGAAGAGTCCTCAAGAGCTGCCTCTGGCCGAGCCACCCTTCACCTGCCGAGGTCGGTCGGGAGTGAGGGTAACTGACAGCCGATGGGTAGACCCTTAGCCGACCGAGAATCCTTGGTCGAGCCCCAATAGGTGGCTGTGAGGCGGAGGTTCCACCGAATCGGTGGAGCAGCTGGTTTTGGCCGAACAACCGCCTGTATAGGCTCCTCGGATAAGTCGAGGGGTTGTGTCGGCCGCTCCGTGACAGCCATTTAATGGCCGGGAAGGCGACGGGTCGGCTTACCCGCCAGGAGGAGCTGTTGCAACATGAGGTCCTCGCATGACGCATTACGCTGAAGCCTCGCCCGGCAGGAGGAGGACGAGGACGAGCGGCGACGCCGCTTACCGCGGTGCCGAGACCGAGACCGCCTATGACGGTGGGAACGGCTGGACCGCGAAGAGGTCCGAGACCGAGACCGAGAGTCCCGGAATTTCCGGGGTCGGTGCGGGAGGTGCGGCCGGAACCGCACTCCTTCGGCTCGGATGGTCCATCCGAGGGCCCGAACCGAGGCACAGGCGAGCCCACGGATCCCAACTCTCCCGGGGAACCGGGAGAGGGAATCTCGCCAAAGGCGACAGCCCGCCTAACGGGTCGAGAAAATCTCGACTTCGGCCGGTGGGAGTCTCGGTCAACTGACCTGATGGGGACACCGGGAGGCCAGTGGCTTAAAGCCGAGCGGTCGACCGGGCCGACGGCCTATCGACTCGGGAGAGGGACCTTTCCCGCCTCCCAAGAGCCGCTGACGGAGGGACTTACCCTGTCCTTCTTTTTGGACCGAGAATAAGGTCCAGCAGACGTAGGCCCTTCTCCCTTAGTGGAGAGGGACAGACAAAGCTCCTTAAAAGAAGCCATGTAGGAAGAACCCAGAGAGAGCGGGATAAATGCCGCGGCCGAGAAAGATACGGCCCGCGCCGCCTCCTCTTCGAGGGCGACCATCCGCTCGAGCTGATCCGCCGAGCCCGCCGCCGCGGACACCGCCAACCGGGCCTCCTTGGACTTCACCGGAGGGAAACGCTTCGGGACGGCCCAGTTGCAATCGGCAGCACGGTTCGAGGACGAGGTCGAGAAAGATGAGCACAGGTCGCAAGCCCGCGTGGTCGTGCTCAAGGCCTAAACAGTAGACACACGTGAGTGTGGATCCGTCGAGACATCTTCTGCCCGCATGGGCATCTCCAAACTGGGAGTCGACGTGTCCATCGCAGCCGCGAGGGATCGAAGACTGAAGTCTTTTTCGCAAAATTTATTTTTAAATCCGCAAAACGGAGAAATAGGAACCAATCTCAAACGCAGAGCGTTAAGGAGGGAACCTGAGCTTCCAAGCGGTAAGGAAGATCTGGCGTCATGGGGCGGAGCCGAGAGTTATACCATCCGGGTGGGTGGGAGGAGCAAGCTTGAAGACCTTCCGGCAAGATTTAAAGCGGCAAGGATACCTGCCAATGAGTGTGGATGAACAACATATCCATGTCCCTAGAACCCATGGTTTCTCTGGCACCTGGGCACTGGCTTGATGGTCTGTTCGCACAGAAGGGACTGCACCTCCTCCTGGAGAACAGCTAGGTGGGCCGGGGGGTAGTCGGAGGGCAGAGGAGGAGTCTTTGGGGGCTGCCTGGTGAACTCCAAAGTGTGACCCCTTTCTATGATTTGAAGAATCCAGGCATCTGACGTGATGGTTCACCACTGATTGAGATGGAGGAAGAACCGATCTCCGACCACCATCTCTTGGTCAGGGACCGGAAGGGGGGGGGTGGTGGTCTTGCAAGGAGTCAAGCAGAGGCGGATCCAGCCACCAGGGCTGGTCCGTCACTTCTGAGGTGCTTGCCGGCAGCCCCTGTAGTAGAGGGGGCAGGTAAGGCAGTGTAGGCTCTGTGTCTGCCTTAGGGCCGAGAGGCTGCTCCCTGCCTGTTGGGTCCCTTACGAAAGGGAGGGTGCTGTCTGCTCTTTGGTTGTGTATGACAGAGCGAGTGGGCAGACTTAATAGCCCTACCAGATGCCTGCAAATCATTAATGATGCCTTGGACATCTGGCCTAAACAGCTTTGAGCCACTGAAAGGGGCATTCAGCACCTTTTGCTGGACGTCTGCGGCAAAGCCTGAGACCCTCAGCCAGGAGTGCCTATGGAGGCAAATGCCAGTGGCAGCAGCCCTGGCAATAGTATCCAAGATAACACAGAGGTCCCGTAAAAGGAGCTTGCTAACATCCTCAGCGGTCTGCAAGCGAGAACCTCCTGCTTCTGGGAACCTTCTGGAAAGGCCTGGGCAGTGGCCTTGCCCTTCTTCCAGTTGGTATTCTGGTACTTTACCATATGGGACAGGTAGTTAGCAAACCTCAACCTTAGGGTGGAGGAGGCATAAACCTTCTTGCCCTAGAGATATGAAAATTACGTACCTACCGTAATTCTTGATCTTCTTGGACGAGTCTCCACCGCTCATTCACACTATTGGGATCTGCGCCGGAGGCACTAGGACCCATCGGGAGCAAACTTTTTGCTGGAGCGTCGGCGCCAGAGATGGCGCTGCGAGGAATGGCGCCGCGAGCCCTAGCTCGCGCGGTAATGCCTATCTCGGCGTTGACCCTCCAACCGCCTCAGTACCTTTTTTTACCAAGGAGGTGCAGCGTAACTAACCTAGAAGGGTAGCCTAACCTAAAGACCGGACATAAGATAGTCCGGGCGACCCGTGTAAGAAGGGTCAACAAAGAAGTCTTCACGGCCTAAAGATTTGAGGGAGTAAAGACCAACAACAGAGGTGAGCTCGGGGGACAGAGGGTAGGCGTGTGAATGAGTGGTGGAGACTTGTCCAAGAAGATCAAGAATTACGGTAGGTACGTAATTTTCATATCTTCCTGGACATAAGTCTCCACCACTCATTCACACTATTGGGAGAGTACCGAGCTAATAATCCTCCAAGAGGGCGGCAGGAGAGACCAAGAGCTCACGTTTCTAGGACAGAAGTCCATTGAGGATGGCTCTGCCAAAGGAAGAATGTTGTCTGGCATGGACATCTAGTGCATAATGTTTAACGAAAGTATGCACTGAGCTCCAGGTGGCCGCATTGCAGATGTCTGCAATGGGCACGTTGCGGATTTCCGCTAGGGATGCCGCGACCGCTCTAGTAGAGTGAGCGTAAACTCTACCCTCCAACTTAACCTGCGCCATGGAATAGCAGTGGTGAAGGCACGCCACTAGCCATGATGAGATACATCTGATAGCGACAGGTTGACCCAGCTGGGTCTCACTGAAGAAAACGAATAGTTGCTGAGCTTTGCGAAAATCCTTGGTTCTATCTAGATAGAAACGCAAGGCCCTCTTAACATCCAAAGAATGAAGAGAACGTTCCCCCTTCATTTTGGAAGTCCGCAAAATAAGAGTGAAGGATCAAAGGTTGGTTTAGATGAAATTCTGACACAACTTTATGAAGAAATTTAGGATGAGTACTAAGAACTACTTTGTCCTTATGTAACACAGTATATGGAGGGTCTGTGACCAGGGCATGTATCTCAGAGACCCTGCTGGCTGAGGTAATGGCCACTAGGAAGGCAGTCTTCCAGGTGAGAAATTTTAGCTCACAGGTAGCCAGAGGTTCGAAAGGTTTCTGAGTGAGCATGTTTAGCACAAGATTAATGTCCCAGGCTGCAACTGGACGTCTTGTAGGAGGTCTGGTATGCAGAATCCCCTTAAGAAATCTCTTAACCATAGGTAACTGAGCCAGTGTTAAGGAAAAACGGGCTCATGATACACTGAAATGGCACTAAGGTGAACTTTGACTGTAGAGTACTGCATACCTGAATTTGAGAGGTCCAAAAGGTACTCCAAAACCTTATCTGGTGGACAGGAAAAGGGATTCAAAGAGGACTTTGCACACCAGAGCTAAAAACGCCCACTTGGCTGTGTAGTTTTCCGAGTGGCTGGCCTCCGCAGCCAGAAGAATATCTGAAACTCTTCGAGAGACATTGAACCGGTTTATTTCGACCTCTTCAGGAGCCAAGCGTGAAGGTGAAGTGATCTCAGGTTGGGATGGACCACCGGTCCCTGAGTCAAAAGGTTCATCTGCAGGGGAAGTGGTCTCAGAGAAAATGCCAACATATTGTTGAGTAGTAGAAACCACAGCTGCCAAGGCCAAAAGGGAGTAATGAGAATCATCTTGTCCCCCTGGGATTCAAACTTGAGGAGTACTCTCTGAATTAGAGGAAGAGGCGTAAAGGAAGCGTTTTGTCCACCGCAGCCTGAACGCATCCTGACAGAAAATGCCAGGCCCTGGATTTCTGGAGCAGAAGAGAGACAGTTTTGCGTTGAGTGGGGATGCAAAAAGGTCCAGGTCTGGAGTTCCCCACTCTTAGAATAGAGACTGAACTATGGTGGAGTCGAGAGACCACTCGTGAGGATCTGTCTCTGTTCTGCTGAGACGGTCTGCCAAGTCGTTCTGTACACCTGGCAGGTAGACCGCTTGAATTAGAGCGTTCTGCTCCAAACACCATTCCCATACCCTCATTGCTTGCCTGCATAAGGAGTAAGAATGAGCACCGCCCTCCTTGTTGATGTAATACATCACTGCTTTGTTATCCGTTTGAAGGAGAATGTTCTTGTGACAGAGAATGTCCTTCAACGCTCGGACCGCATAAAGGACGGCTCTCATTTCTAGGATGTTTATGTGAAGCTGGGACTCGAGTTGAGTCCACACACCTTGAGTGTGGAGAGCCTGACAGTGAGCTCCCCACCCCATTAGGGATGCGTCCGTGGTAATGGAGATTTGATGGTCCAGAGGAGCAAAGGGATATCCTTCCAGGACATTGCTCTCTTGAGACCACCAGGTGAGTGACCTCTTTAAAGGTTCTGTCACTTTGATGAGATAGGATCATGGGTGAGTGGTTGGGGACCACTGAGTACTGAGCATCCACTGGGTGGTTCTCATGCAGACGTGTTAGGGGTACAGTGAACACTGAGGATGCCGTGAGGCCTAGCATCCGCTGCATCGAGAGAGCTGTGACTGAGTTGTTTTCCCGATGTGACGGGCCATCTGAAGGATATCGTTCCTCCTGTCTTCTGGAAGAAAAGCCTTCGCACAGGAGGTGTCCAGAAGAGTCCCTATAAAAAGGAGCCTCTGGGAGGGCTGCAGTTGCGATTTCTTGAGGTTAAGCAGAACTCCCATGGACGTAAGGAGGCGCGAGACCATCTCTACGGCATCCAGAGTCCCTTGCCTGGAAGGGCTTGCTAGAAGCTAATCGTCCAGATAAGGAAACACCTGTATTCCGACCTTTCTGAGGTGCACTGCGAGAACTGCACAACACTTTGTAAAAACTTGCGGCGCCGAGGATAGCCCAAAGGGCAGGACTCTGAACTGATAATGTTGTCCCAGAGCCACAAACCTCAGGAATTTGTGATGCCTCGGGTGAATAGGAATGTGCTGGTAAGCATCCTGCATATCTAGGGAGGCTAGCCAGTTGTGTTGATGAAGCAGAGGTAACAGGGTTCCCAGAGAAATTATTTTGAATTTCTCCTTGGGGAGAAATTTGTTTAGCTTTCTGAGATCTAGAATGGGGCGCACTGCCCCGGATTTCTTTGGAACCAGAAAGTAGTGGGAGTAGAACCCCATGTTTCGTTGATGCAGTGGCACCACTTCTACTGCCCTGTTGTTCAGAAGGCCCTGAATCACGGCGGCGAGAAGGTCTGACTGAAGGGATGACAGCTTGGGCTGCCGTTTGGGGGGATGATCCGGAGGGGTCTCCACAAGATTGAGTGAATACCCCTCGCAAATTATCCGAAGGACCCATTTGTCTGAGGTTATGGACTTCCACTGGTTGTAGAAGTGCATCAGATGACCTCCCCACGAGAGGAAAAGTCCACCTCGCAGCTGAGATGGAACTTGGGCCAGCAATTGTAGCGGTAGCGGCGCTGGGCCTTGCGCTTCTGCTAGCGCCTTCTTTGAGGTTGGGTGCAGGTTGGTTTCTGCGGAAACTTCCTCTGCCTCGAAAGGACTGACGATTATGAAACTGACGCTGTTTGGCATGCCCTCGAGAGGGGGCAGGAGGGGCCGAGCCAACTTAATGGCTGACCTAGTCTTTTGTGTAGCTTCTAGAGCTTGCTCTACCTGAGGACCAAAAAGATATGCACCGTCAAGGGCAATCGTCATCACTCACTGCGTATCATTCGTGGAAGCCCGGCGCGCAGCCAGGAAATGACGGCGGGTGCAATACCAGCAGCCGCTACCGGAAGAGTGGCCAAAAGCATCCATGGCTGCTTTAACCTGTTGTTTGTTAGATTCAATATCTCTGGTAA
Organism: Neoceratodus forsteri; assembly: GCA_016271365.2. Lineage (NCBI taxonomy): Eukaryota > Metazoa > Chordata > Ceratodontiformes > Ceratodontidae > Neoceratodus > Neoceratodus forsteri. The sequence continues at coordinate 331,274,021 of CM057456.1, read as the reverse complement.
TGGTTTGAAGAAGCTCTGGCTTTGAATCCGACTCCGGTAGGGCTTCAACCATTTGTTTGATAGAATGCCACAGGATATACTCATACTGGGAAAAATAGCCTTGGTAACTGGCAATATGCATACTTAGAGTAGAAGCAGCAAAGCCTCTCTTACCTAAGGTGTCTATCTTACGAGATTCTTTGTTAATAGGTCGAGCTGTAGTAGTTTGAGGAAGAACGACTTTTATCATTCTCTGCCAGGACTACAATAGGATCCGCAGAGGCTTGAGATGCCAAAATGGGACGATCCTTGGGGCTTAATATTTCCTATCAATGGATTTAGCCACTGAAGGGGTGAGAGCAGGATTATTCCATACCATTTGAGACAGCGTCTCGAAGGAAGGCTGAACCGGAGGAGTCAAATCCGTAGGGATCTCCGAGGCATGAAGATATTGGAGTCTTAATTTCCCAGGATCGATGTCTGTATTCTGGAGAGAAAGTGTGGAACTCAGATTTTTCAACAGAGACTTAAAGGACAGGTCCTCGACCTCAGGCTCTGTACCAGTAATAGAGCCTGCTTCATCCACTTCATCACCCAACCGAAGGTCTGGGTCAGGCTCAACGTCATCTCCTGACAGTCCAGGAGGGACTGTATGGACAGGAAAGGAATGAAAATCAGAAGAGGAGGAAGAAGGAAACAAGTGAAAAGAGGAGTCCCCGAGAGCCCCCGGCGCCGAGAAGCCGCCAAGCGCAGTATCGACGCTGAGGACGGCGCCAAGAGGCCACACGATGCCGAGGGCGCCGAAAACACTCCCAGACTCCGAAAAACAGGTTTTGAAGGAAGAAGAGCAGGAGATAAGGGCATCAGTGTGGCCCCCTGCGCCGTAGCCATGTGAGGGGGGGAAAACACCTAAGCGTGGAGTTGACGGCACCAAAGAAGGTGTCGAGCGACCAGGAAGGTCCAACCGCCCTACCTGGTCGCCCAAAGAGCCCGAAGGCCCACGAGCGACCGAGCCAGGTAGCCGAACCAACCTCAGAGCCCATTGCTCCATAACAGCGCCCACTGATGAAACTGCTCATCTGAAGACCTACTGTGGGGCGGGTAGGCCTCGATGTCGAAGCCGCCGGCTACCAGAAGCAGAGGTTGGCGACTCCAAGGGAGGACCGCAACTAGCCCCGATAACCGAGCCGCCACGCCAGACATATCAGAGGCTAACCTCGAGTGATGCCTCTCTTTAGACCTGTGGGTCAAGAAGAGCTCGAGGCCGAATGGTGCAGAGAGTGCAACCGCTTATTTTATAGCTTGGGACCGCCATCCCCGGGCATTGGACTGACCGTTGTCAGACCCCCCTCCGGAGAAGGCGGTGGACCGAGCCAGCCGACTGACTGAGACAGCTGTCATACTGAAGTCTCCCTACCATCACCTGACCTGCTTCATGGTCGACCCAAAGTAGGCTGAAACTTTTTATTGTATTTATTTTAAAATAAGAATAAATTTAAGCAATACTGTACTCTAGATACTACAAAATAATAAAAACTGAAAACTATGCTGCTAGTTTGAAGTTTGACTCCCGACAGGCGAGCGACGTCGTCACTGAAGTGCACTCGATGGCGGGTAAAAAGGAACTGAGGCGGTTGGAGGGTCAACGCCGAGATAGGAATTACCGCGCGAGCTAGGGCTCGTGGCGCCGTTCCTCGTGGCGCCATCTCTGGCACCGACCCTCCAGCAAAAAGTTTGCTCTCGATGGGTCCTAGTGCCTCCGGCGCAGATCCCAATAGTGTGAATGAGTGGTGGAGACTTATGTCCAGAAAGATCAATTCTGTGTGATTCTTTGTCTGGGGGAAGGGAACTAAGGTGTTTGGGCACCTTAAACCAGTCATGAGCTGCGTTTATGACCACGGAATCTGTTTCAGGTTGGGCAGCATTATGTGGAAACCTCTGCGGAGCATAATAAAGTTTTATCTGCCCTGTGGGGCAAAGCTGCCACCATATTGGGCCTGTGCCAGGCTGCAACAGTAGCATTTCTCAAGGAGGCAGAACAGGAGGACTGATCTTGGGAGGAGTCTCTGCGATCTCCAGGAAATCCACCAAATCTTTCCTGGTGGCATTCTTCTCCCCATCGGTATGGAAGCTCATGGCTGAGGAGAACTGCTTCAAGACATCGAAGAAGATAGGGTCCTCTGGACGAGACCTAGGAGTGTGTTTGACATAATCCTCACTCACTGAGGAGGCCGTAGATCTGTCTGAGTGGGGTTCTTCCTCCTCCTCCTCTTTCTCATCAGGAAGAATAAGTTCTGGATGGTACTCCTCCTCCTTGCTGTCTACCTACTCCAGATCAAGGTCTGATGTCTGAGGAACCGATGATGGCTCTCGGGGGCAGCCGGTGACCATCAAGGTAGAGTGGCAAATGATGGTACCGTTGACAGCGCAGGCGATGAAGACCTGTGTGCGCCTAACTGATGGACTATCACTGAAGTGAATTTAGCCAAACTTTCATTGAGGTCGATGACCATCGAAGGCTGCATCAACGGACGAGAGGTTGATGGCGCAGGGATCGACGACCCGCCAGAGGGGCCCTGAGAGCCCGAAGAACCCACAGCCCGAAGGCCTGGGGAAGCATCAGGCCTTGACACGAGAGTCGTTGATGATGACCTCATCATTGACAAAGAAGGGGCCGATGACTTGGAGGTAGACAACTAGCTGCCCTGAAGGTCGGGTGGAGGCGCTGTCGGTATGGGTCTGGTAGGGACAGAAACCTGGACAGCAGACTTGTGAATCAGCGAAGTCGCAGCCGACAAATTACCCCCCCCCAGGAAGAAGAAAAAGAGGCAGTCAGGGAGCGACTCTGATCTTGGTCTTTTTTACCCCCGAGGACTTGTCTCAGGCCTTAGAGGTCTGGGAGCTTGATGATTCTGCCGGTGACTGGGAAGCAGGGACCCGGAGGACCCCTGCCCGGAACTGGCTACCTTTGATCCATGAGGAAATTTTTAAGTCCTTTGCATCGCCTGAGGGTTGTTTGATTAAACTTCTGGCAGAGCTTACAGTCGGAGACTTTGTGGTCAGACCCAAGACAGAAAGCGTTCGTCTGTAGAGGCCATCTTCTTTCCATAGCTGCAGCGATGGAAGAGAGAAGCTGAAGAATTAACTCTTGACATAAACAAAATAAAGGAATCTCTTTATAGAAAAAAATTCTGAAATAGTAGGTAAGAAAAAGCTGTAGGTGAAAAATGGCGCGAAACTGCGTCAGAGCTTCAGCGGAGACCCATGCGAACAAGTCCACAGCGGGAAAGAAATGAGGAGTGAGCGGGGCGTCTCATGTCTTTGTAGGGTTGGTGCTGTCGTCACATGACATTAGCGTGGGCGGTCCCAGTTGTACTGCTGAAAATCTTCTGTATGGATCCTGCTTCACCGACGGTGAAGTTCCTATGGTGTGACCCGATGACTGAGATTCCCCAGAAGATCTCCCTTTCCAGAAGAGAGACAATGCATCTCCCCAGAAAACCCCAGGCCCTGGATCTAGCAAGCAGAAATGTGGCAGTTTTGCATTGAGTGGGGATGCAAAGAGGTCCAACTTGGGATGACCCCACCTGTTAAACAGGTCTTCTATGACCAAGGTCAGCAGTTCCCACTTGTGCATTCTGCACTGCGACGACTGAGGCTGTCTGCCAAGGCGTTTTGGGCACCTGGCACATGGATGGCCAATAGTTCTAGACCATGATCTAAAGACTAGTACCAGACCCACATCGCCTCCCAGCACAGGGTGTATGAATGGGTCCACCCCTTGCTTGTTGATGTCATGGACCACACTGAGGTTGTATGACTGCACCAACAATGGGCCTGAAGAGAGGTAGTTCTGGAAGGCCTGGAAGGCATACAGAACTGCCTGCATTTCTAGAATGTTTATGTGGAGGAAGGTCTCCCACTGGGACCAGATCCCCTGCATCTGATAAGGGCCTAGGTGCGCTCCCCAACCCAGACCCGAAGCATCCATAGTGAGGATTTGGTGAGGGGTTGGGATAAGAAAGGGGGTTCCTTTTAAGAGATTGTCTGGGTCCATCCACCACTGAAGCACCTTGTGGACTGGGGAGGAGACAAGGATCAGCTGATCCAGATCATCTGAATGTTGATCCCACTGGTCCCTGAGAGTCAACTGAGGGATCCTCATGTGCAACCTGGCCTAAAGGACCGTCACAATGGCCACAGCCATTAAGCCTAGCAGCCTCAAGAACTCCCTGGCTGGGACATACTGGCACTGAGCCACCACCTGGGCCTGAGCTATGAGGCAGTCCACCCTATTTTGTGGCAGGAAGGCCTTGCCCTGAGTAGAGTCCAGAACTGCTCCTATGTACTGCAACCACTGGGACAGGGTCAGCACAGACTTGGGCAAATTGACAGTGATGTGCGATGACTGGAACAACTGCAGGGTGCGTACTAGAGTTAACAACAGTAGTTCCCTGGACTGGGCCTTCAGTCACCAGTCATCCAAGTATGGGAACACATAGGGGCCTTTGTGTCGGAGGGCTGCTGCTACAGCTGCTAAGCACTTGGTAAATACCTGTGGCACACAGGATAAGCCAAAGGGCAATCCCCTGAACTGGTAATGCTCCCCTTGGAAGAGGAATTGTAGGTATCACCTGTGAGGAGGGCAAACCATGATATGCAGCTAGGCATCCGACATGTCGAGGGAGCATAGCCAGTCGCCCTGTTTGAGCAGAGGAAGGAGGTGATTATCTGCAGGATCAATGTGCCTGTGGTAATGGTTCTCCACTGGGACAGACATAGGGAGAACCGACCTATGACCACCACCTCATGGCTTGGAGCAAGAGGAGGGGGCTGTGGCAAGGAGTCAGGCTGAGGCAGAACCAGCGGCCCGGGCCTCTCCTCTTCCCTTGGAGTGCTTAGCTGAGGGACCAGTGGTGGAGGAGAGGGCAAGCAAGGCACAGCTGGCCCTGTGCTTACCCTAGAGCTTGGTCCCAGAGCCAGACTTGTGAGAGACCTTACGAAAGGAGGGTCTAGGTCTGCTCCTGGGCTGGGTATGATAAAGGGAGTGGACAGACCTAACAGCCCTGCCAGAGTTCTGCAGGTCATTAATAATATCCTGCACATCATGACCAAAAAGTCTGTGACCCACAAAAGGGGCATTCAATACATTTTGCAGGACATCAGCTGCGAAGCCAGAGACTCTAGGTCAGGAGTGCCCATACCTCTCAACCTCCTGGATCATAAATCAGGGACAAGGCTTAAAAAAAATCAGGGAGAAAGACTCAAAATCAGGGATGCATATTAAACATTGGCACTCAGAAAACTAGAAGAATAAGGGTATTAGTGTAAGATACATTTTCTGAAGAAGAACAAGTCTGTAATATTTGACATCATTTTTTGCTTACAGTCCTCACTGTTCAGTCACAAAAACACAAATTTTACGAGGGACAGAGGAAAATGTTGAGGCAGAATCAGGGACATCCCTGAAAATCAGGGACAGTTGAGAGGTATGGGAGTGCCTTCTAAGGCAAATGCCCGTGGCAGCTGCCCTGGCTGTAGTATCAGCTATATCATAGGTGGCTCTTAGGAGATGCTTACTAACATCTTCAGAGGCCTGGACAATTTTGAGAAGCTCTTGTCTCTGGGAACCCTCAGGAAGGGCCTGAGCAGCAGCCTTGCCCTTTTTCCAGAGGGTATTCTGACACTTAATTATATAAGCCAAGTAGTTTATTTTTTTTATTTCAAAATTGGTGACTGGGAAAGGCACACTGAACCGGGGCTCGTTTCCATGTGTGACCTGGGGGAAAGGGACAATACAGAGGTAACAGCATTCAGAAAAACAGTGTAAAAAAAGTAAAATTCAGTACAAATATACAACTGATAAATAACAAAAGAAGTATATATACAAAATACCAGCATAGTAAGATTAGATGATGCAAATAATGATAATGTAATTAGATGAAATTAGATAATGTAAGTAATATAATGTAGATAAAGGGGAAGGGGTGGATATAAGAGCAGACTAGATGAGCCGGTGTGGTATTTTTCTGCCGTCAAATTTCTGTGTGAATCTGTGTGTGAACATCACAGTACAAGCAAATTTCAATACAGTAGCAGCAACAGATTTATTTGTAGCTGTGCATCATACTGCAAAGTAGGGAGTAAGACAGCACAAGATGGAACGTAGGGAATAAGATAGTGTAGGAGTATTGGATAAAGATATAGTAGCAGATTCCAAACAAGAAAGTCAGATTGGGGGTCAGAGACCCTTGGGTAAGGAAGGTAAATTCCTTTGAGAGAGAGATGAGGCTAGTCTGGGAGGGGTGTAGGCAGGGTCTGGGAAGCGGGGAATGACATGAGCATATAGGTTGTGGGGGAAACCCGGAGCAGGGATTTAAAGGCAGAGAAAGTGGGGGAGTGGTGAGTGTCCTATGGAAGTTGTTTCCAGAGGACAGGGAGATGGTAAGAAAAGGCAGCCTTACCTGAACATCTACGAGGATGGGGGAGGGAGAATGTACGATCATCCCTGTATTGGAGGTAGTATGTGGAGGAGCTTACTGATGACAGGCAGGAGCCGAGTTACAGGGGAGAGGCCCAAACCAGAATTTGGAGATGAAAGTGAGGCTGTGGCTATAACACCTAGTGAAAAGTGGCATTAGGGAGAGGGGGGAGGAGTAGAGGATGCAGTGGTGAGTAAGGGGGGGTAGGAGGTGGCGAAATGACAAAATGAGTTTAATAGAGTGTTAAGTCTTGTCAGGGAAGTAGTGGGTGCGGAGCCACAAACAATGTCTGCATAGTTGATAACCGATATGATAGTTTTGGTGACTTGGTCACGGCTGGTGGACATAGGGAGGCAGTCTTTGTGGCGGTAGAGGGCTCTGAGTTTAGGTCGAAGTTGGTGCAGATTGAGTCAATGTGGGCATAGAAGTCAAGGTTGCTGTCAAGCCAGACACCCCACCCCCACCGAAATATTTGAAGGATTTGACTGTGTGTAGCAGTGAGTCATCCAGGGTAGCAAATGCAGGGGAGTTCTGGGATCTGGATAGTCTTTACCTTGATCCGAAGAACACTGAGACAGTTTTTTTTGGAGTTTAGTTTGAGTTGATTTTGCCTGAACCATAACTGGACTTTGGTGAATTTGTGCTGTAGGGGGGTAGCCACATTTGTGGCATTTGGACCTGAAAGGTATGCGATGGTGTTGTCTGCGTATATGTGGATTTTGGAGGGAGAGCAGACAGATGGGAGGTCATTTATAAATAGTGAAAATAGGATGGGGCCGAATACTGATCCTTTGGGGATGCTGGTTTGGACTGGGAGAAGGCGTTGCTTGCTTAAACGGATTGCTATCTGTTCTGGAGGTATGACCGGAACCAATCTGCAGCAGATGGGGACAGACCAGAGGAGAGACATTTTTGGATTAGAAGATGGTGACAAACAGTGGCAAAGGCCTTTGCCAGGTCCACGAATATGGCAGCAGTGACAAGGTCTTTGTCCATGGCTGACTGGATGTAGTCAGTGACTCAAAGCAGGGAGGAGACTGTGGAATGCTGCTTCCTGAAGCCTGACTGGTAAGGAGAGAGACTGTTTGTAGCAGAGAGATGTTCCAGGAGCTTTGAGTAGATGAGAGACTGCTGGAGTTTGGTGACAGCAGGAAGGAGAGGGATAGGTCTGTAATTTCCAGGTGCCGTTGGGTCCCCTCCTTTATGGAGAGGGAGCACCTTGGCCACTTTGCAGGCCTGGGGGACAGAACTAGTAGCAAGGGAGAGATTTAGGAGATAAGCGACGGGGGCGGCTTTATGGAGAATCTTGGGATGTAGGCAGTCTGGACTAATTTTTGTAGGGTTGAGTAACAATAGTGCTTTGAAGACCTCTTGTGAGGAAATGGGAGGAAAGGTGTAGCCAGTGCCAGAAGGTGAGGGAGGTGGACCTGCAGAGGTGGGAGAGGGTTGATCAGGGAGGGCACAGGTTGTAAAGAAAGTGTTCAAGGTGTTTGCGATAGAAGCAAAGTCCGTAATTGTCGAGCCTTCATAATTTAGGACAAGAGGGGGATATGAGATGCAGGAGGGTCTAAGAGGGAGTGGAGAACTTTCCAGAAGTCAGATGGAGAGTTTGGTCTAGACTGCAGCTGGGATTTGAAAAAAATTGGATTTGGCTATTCTGATGGCCTTGGTGCAGGCATTTCTATGGGACTTGTAAAGTACAAAATGTGATGGTAGGAGTGAAGCCTTGAAGGTAGCCTAATATTTATCTCGAGTTCTGCAGAGGGCAAGGAGGTCAGATGTTATCCAAGGGTGGTGGTTACGTTTTACCCCAGCTTTCTTCAGTGGGGCATGGAAGTTCCAGATAATATTTAGGGTGTCGGAAAAGAACTGGAAAGCTGACTCAACATCTGGGGCTGTATACACTGGGGACCAGTCAGCTCGAATCGGGTCCTTTAGGAGGGAATTAGCATCCAGGGAGCAAAGAGAGCAATACAATAAGTATCTGGGGGCAGATTGGAGAATTTAAGCTTTCCTTTTGCAGAAAATGATGCAATGATAACTGAGGGCATCAGGGAGAACTCCAGCGGCAGAGATGCGGTTGGGGTGGGAGGTGAGCACCCAGTCGAGAAGAGAGTGGTTTGGAGATTTGGGGTTGAGCCATGTAGGTTCAGAAATCAACTGGGAGAGATTTAGTTATTCGATTTTAGGATAGAGGGCTTGGAGGAGGGGGGAGAGCCAGTCTAGACAAATCATTGAGCAGGATGAGCTCACCCTTACTTGCATGAGAAGAGATGGCAGAGATACTCTAGATAATAGAGTTGAGGGGTGCTTTGGGTGGGATGTACATTACTCCAATGTAGATTGGGAGGGTGGAGGAGAGGTAGAGGAGAACTATAAGGAGCTCATGGGAAGGGAGCAGGCATCTCGGTGGGAGAGAGTGCGACAGGGTTAAATAATGCCCCCACCCCATTTGTTATGCAGAAAGAGTTTAAACGCAAGGGTCTGTTCTATCCTCTCTTTTTCTGTCTCTTCTCTGTCTGGTTGCGCAACCAAATTTTCTTTTGAGACCTAGGAACTGATCACTCTGACGGTTTCGCAATTCTCTGCCTCTCGCTATCTCTCTGGTTTCACTTGCTGTTCTGTCTTTTCTTCCCCCTTGCATGTCTGCAGTTATAAAAAATATATGTGAATCTCTGTAAAACTGTACTGATACTGCGATCCCTTTGTTTAAAACTGTATACAGTTATACTGTTGAAATGACTGCAAAGCTAAAACTGTATATAGTTATACTGTTGAAATGATTGCAAAGCTATTTGGAACTCAAGAGGTTAACCTGAGATGCAGATTTTAAGCCTTTTGCAGAACTGTAAACAAGAGGTCAGTTCTGGGTCACTATGTTCTTTTTGCTGCACCTGCATCGAAATTGACAAGCACGTTCTGTAAACTTACAAGAACATTCTGTGAGAAGCATACACTCTTAACGAGATTCCCAGGCCAAGACTTATAAAAAGAGCAGCAATGCTTGTGCAAGAGAGACAGAGAGGCTGAGATGTTAAACTGAGAAGAAAAAACTCAGGAGAAGGACTCTGTTTTCTATGTTTGTGCTGCAATTGTAAACAGTTATACTGAACAATTTTTATTTTGCTGTTATTAAGAATAAAACACTATTTGCGAATTTTAAAACTGCTCCTGATTTTCCTATGCTTCCTGACCTGTGCCTCGACGACAGACGGTGTCAACCTAAGTGGGATTTACGCCGTGCATACTCTAAGCCAGGAGTTTTGTGCGTGGGTACTAGACCAGCTACCAGGGAAGCATAGACGAGAGGTATGGATTCTGCAGCAGCAAGCCCAGGAGTGGTTACCAGGAGAATGGCAGCCAAACTAGCAGATCCGGAAGTCCAGGAAAGAAAGACGATGCCTGAAGAAACAGTGACAACAAAAGACTGATGGACATAAGGGGTTAACATATGAAAATGCTGAAACGAAACTGATCACTGATTGTGATTTTCTTTCAGAACAGGCTAACAATGTTTCTCTCCAGGGTTATTTTAAGCAGCTGGGGGTAAAACCAAAACAGGGTGAACCTATGTTTAAAAAATGTAATGAGCTACTGTACAGAGTTTGGGTTAAACCTCAGACAGAGGACCAGATAGAACTACTGGTTATACCACAAAAGTATAGATCTGAGTAGTTGCAGATAGCACATGATAGTCATGTGGCTGGTCATTCGGGGAGGGATTGCACCCTTGTCAGATTACTGTACAGATTTTACTGGCCTGGAATTCATGAAGATGTTGCTACCTATTGCAGTTCCTGTGCTGAGTGTCAGAAAGTTTATTTATTTTATTTGTTTATTTCAGAATTCGGAAAATACCTTATTTATTTATTTACATTTTGTTCACCAGGTAAACCCACTGAGACCAAAGGTCCCTTTTTCAGGGGCGACCCGGGGTGAATACACCACCAACTTTACATTATGTACAGTGTACAGCTTCGAAGATACATATACAGTTCATATATAAGGTACAGCATACAGTTAAATTAAATTAAAAAAAAATAATTGTATATACAGTTCATACAGGAGGTTGCGTAAGGATGTAAGGCGAAATACAGGTTGTAAGGAGAAATACAGTTGATAGAAGTTAGTTAGCACCAGGGGCACCACGGGTTCGTAGATGGTCACATAGGTTCATGAGGGGAGGGGAGTATAACTAGCGGTTGCAGCAGCAGAGGCTCAGTTCTAGGAGGTAGACTTTGAGACCGGCCTTGAAGGAGGAGAGGAGGTTTGTCTCGTAAGGAAGAGGGAGCGAGTTCCAGAAATGAGGGCGGTGAACTGCAAGGAGTGTTTTCCTTGATTGGTGCAGATGCGGGGTATGTTCAAGAGTCGACTTGAGGCGGACCACAGTTTGCGGAGGGGGACTTTAGGGGTGAGAGGGTCACTGAGGTGAGGTGGATGACGTGTGGAAAGGAGTTTGTAGGAAAGGCAGGCAGGGGAAAAAGATAGTTTAAGCTTGAGTGACGGCCAGTTAAGATCCTTAAGGGCTTCGCAGTGATGCCACCTAGGGGAGGAGTGGGTTGCAAAGCGAGCAATGCGGTGGTAGAGGGTGGAGAGGTTAGTTAGCTCAGTCTCTCTGAGGGACTGTAAAATCGGAGAACCATACAGTAAATAGGAGAGGAGGCTGCAGTTAGCAATGGCTCTACGTGCCTCTCCAGAGAGGGAGTTCCCAAGGCGGTATAGCAAACCCAGCCTCTGGTGGATGGTTTTGTTGGGTATCTATATGGGGTTTGAAGGTTAGTTCCTGGTCAAGGTAATCCCTAGATACTTAAATTGGTCAGTGACCTCGACATGCATTCCTCGAGCAGATGTTATACAGAGAAGACCACTACGGTCCTTACCCAGCTGCCAGGTCCCAAAGAGGACAGCTTTTGTCTTATCCTCGTTTAGCATGAGTTGGTTGGCAGTTAACCATGTCTCAATTTTTGCTAGGCAGGTTTGTAGTTCCGTTGCAATAGCGGAGGATTGGGGGTCACTGTGATAGATTACTGTATCATCAGCGTATAGAAGGAGATTGCTGGGTGCACACACTTCAGCTATGTCATTCACAAATAGGGAGAACAGCAGGGGTCCTAGTATGGAGCCCTGGGGTACCCCAGAGATCACTGGTCTGGGGCTTGAGTAAACGCCTTGCCATCGTACTGTCTGTGTTCTGTTAGTCAGGTAGCTAGTGGCCCAGGAGAGAGAGAGAGAGAGAGAGAGAGAGAGAGCTGATCCAAGCCAAACCTTTGGAGTTTAGAGAGGACTAAGTTATGACTGACCATGTCAAAGGCCTTGGAGAGGTCGATGAATAGTGCCCCCGTAGGGGTGCCCTGGTCCATGGCGTTGAGTATGTCGGTAGTCAATCTGACTAGGGCAGTGTCCGTGCCATGGTCTTTCCGAAAACCATGCTGGACCTTAGAGAGGAGTAGGTGCTGTTCCAGATAGCATTGCAGCTGATCGAAGACTATTCTTTCAAGGATTTTCCCAGAGGGCAGAGGAGGGAGATGGGCCTATAATTCTCCACCCTATCCCGGGTTCCTTTTTTATGGATTGGAACTATGGTGGCACTTTTCCATTTCGGGCACAGACCCTTCCTGCAGGGATCTGTTTATGAGTAGGGCAACAGGGTAGGCAATGGCAGGTGCCGCAGCCTCAGCAGGCGAGGTTCCAGCTGATGTCAACGTAGATGATTCAGGGTTGATTTTGCCAAGAAGTGGTAGTACCGTGCAGGGGTCCACAAGTGTCAGGTGGAATAAGGGACGAGAGAGAGTTGCGTTGAGGTGGGTAGGGGGAGGATTTCCCGGCATGGATTGGGAGGAGGCAGGGGGATGAGAAAAGGAGGCACTGAAGGCTTCAGCCGCCTTAGTAGGGTCATCTGTCAGAGTGTTTCCGGCAAAGACCATGGCAGTTTGTTCCTGCACGTGACCCTTCAGAGGGAGTTTATGTGGCCCCAGAACTTCTTGGGGTCACTTAGGTTGGTCACTTGGAGGTCACGGAGGTATTTGGATTTGGCCAGTTTAATGGCCTGTTTATACCCTGTTACAAGCCCCTGTAGTTCTCCCAGTCAGATATTGTGCCAGAAGATTTGTAGAGTCCCATGCTTTGTCCCTGAGCCGCATGGTGTGTTTCAGCTCCAGGTATAGCCATTTATGGCACTTGCCCTGAACCCTTACTTTTTCAGGGGCATGGCAGTTTACTATGCCCAGGAACATCTCGGTAAAGTATTGGAGGCCCGTCAATAGTGGGAAGGAGCGATGAGCCACCATTCCTCCTTGAAGAGGTCAGCGCAGAGGGCTGCTGGTTCAAATCTGCTGAAATTTCTTGCAACAATCAGCCTGGCCGCCGGCCTGGGAGGTTTATTAGACCAGATGCAGTAGATAGGGCAGTGGTCACTCAGGGAGTCCGCCATTATCCCGGCTGACAGTATCCGAGTGGGGTTTGAGATAAGTGCCCAGTCAAGAAGTGAATGGTTGCCAGTTTTAGCATTGTGCCTGGTTGGTAAGTTAATCACCTAGGTAAGGGATGCGTCCAGCACGAGGTTTTTTGCTCGAGAGGAGTTGGGGACGAGCCAGTTGTGATTAAAATCCCCAGAAGTTTTCTCCCTGAGAGTTGAAGGATAGCACTGTTAAGGATTCAAGGGAGGAAGTTGCTGAGTGAGGTGGGAGATAGGCACATCCGATGTAGATGGGCTTTGTACCTCCGAGGACAAGTTTAAGAAATAATACATCAGCCTGAGTATCATCTATCCTTGTAGGTCCAGCGGTGGCATTTAACGGGGATTTTAGATAGAATAGGACACCCCCCCTTTTTTGAGGAGTCTGTCCCTGCGTATGGCTTGATATCCCGTCAGTTCAACCTCATGAGGGAGAATGTCAGGCTTTAGCCAAGTCTCAGTCACTGCCAAGATGTCCGGCTTGTAGAGTTGGGTCCAGGCCTCAAGGTCAGCCACCTTGAGCCGCAGGCTCCCAACGTTCATGTGAACCAGTCTGAGCCCTCCAGAGTTAGTCCAGGAGGGGGTAGTAGGGTCACTGAGCACGCAGTTTGGGGAGTAAGGGCCAGGATTGGGTTCGATGTCACCCCCACGCAGTAGTAGAGTGCTGGGCAGAGGGCATGAGGGACTGGGGGGGGTTGAGGCAGGGGCTGTAGTGGTGGCGTTGGATGCTGAGAAAGCATTTGACTGTGTGGAGTGGGGGTACCTTTTCAAGACCCTTAGCAGGCAAGGCCTGGGTCCAAATTTCTGTCAGTGGGTATGTACATTATATACTCTCCCCTTAGCACAAGTGGTGGTTAATGGTACTCTGTCCCAACCCTTCACCCTGGAGCGTGGCACCTGTTAGGGCTGCCCACTGTCCCCTTTGCTATATGTCCTTTTCCTGGAGCCTCTGGCTGCGTCTCTAAGAGCTCACAAAGTAATCAGGGGCTTCGCTGTGGGTGGAAGAATACATAAGACTGCCATGTACGCTGATGACCAGCTCCTCTCCACCAATTAATGAGAGACTTTGGGAATATCTTGGGCCACAGGGTTAACTGGACTAAGAGTGAGTTGCTACCGGTGAGCATACTAGACAGGGCTCAGCTGATAACCAACTCAGGGGGCTTGCAAATGGTGACCAACTGAAATATCTAGGTGTTCAGTTATCGGCCTCCAACAAATCTATCTATGCCCTTAACTTTAAAGAGGACAGGAAATCATTTCTAACTGGCAGCTGTTTATAAGGTTCTTATTCTCAGAAATAATATGCATTCCCTAAATTATCCATATTTAACTATATGTGAATAAAAAGTGATGTGAAAAACTGTATTTTACATTGTTTTGTTTTTATGGGCAGTATTCTGTTACAGTTCTCATCATGGAACCAGTAATTTGGAGTTTTTACTATGCCACGGTTTGTGTACAGAATGCTTATTATGAGCTGTTAGCCTATTAGAACCCTGTTTAGAGTTCTGTGCACAAACTGCATCATAGCTAAAACTCCAAATTATTGGTTCCATGATGAGAAATGGAAGTTACGTACCTACCGTAATTCTTGATCTTCTCTTGTATCTTCACCATTCATTACTGCTTGGGTGTAAGCCAGAGGCACGCTCCTGCCACGGGAGTTGTTTTTTTTTGGAGAGGAGTCAGGCCAATGGTGCCTGCCCTCGAAATGACACACTGCGTGGTGCGCAAGGGGCGGCCGTTAGACGCTGCAGACTCCTCTTCCATCCCAGTTCTGTAAGCCGAAGAGGCGAAATAAGGATAAGAAAGGGAGAACGAGGCAAGAGAGCCGAGGGATAGGCAAAGGAAAAGATATAAACTGAAAAAGGAATAAGCCGACAGAAGACAGGAAAGAGGAAAATCTACCCTGTGGGACCACAGGGCCTCACTCCTGGAGCGGCTCCGAGGGAGGAACAGATAAGAAAGAGAAAGAAGAAGAAAGAAGAAGGAGAGAGAGGGGGATGTTGGGAGGGGGGAAAATTCTGCCAAGTTGTGAGATAATTGGCTTAAAGGCTTGTAAGCTCAGAACCAAAGGCAAGGGAGCAAGGATCCCATCCAAGAGAAACTGGTGAAGAAGGTCCAACCGAACTTTTTGCACAGCTTGGTACACAAAAGGCAGACTTTTTACACCTCCCGCCATCCCCAACCCCTTACACTCAAGCTGAGAGCTCACATATTGCCAAGGCAGAAAATCTGTTCCAGAGGGACAGTGCCCAACTAGGAAGGGGAAGGGAGCCCACTAGCACCTTGTTGCGTGCTAATACAGATGTCTGTGTGTGTGTGTGTGGGGGTTTGAAGCCCTACAGAGGGCACCCCCTTGCGGAAAAGGACAGAGTGGGAACTCAATCTGACTTCCTGAAGGCAAGGGCAAAAATCAGATCACCAGTTTAAGGCAGATGAAGTGCCAAAGCAGTGTTTAACTAGCAGAGACTGGCGAAAACAGGAAGATCCAGAGATGCCAGTGGGGCCCTAGACCAAAGGAACAGAACCATTTAAGGGAAGGTTTTGTTAACTGGAGATTGAACAACATTGCTTAAGAAGGGGCCAAGAGGTCACATTCAGGGGCAGTAAGAAAGAGTTCCCTCAAGAGAAAGACAAATTCTACTCGTTCCCCTCTCTTTCCAATTTTCTGCTATCCGTTCTGAAAAAAGAACGGAAGACTCAAGTTTTTAAGGATTCAGGCTTTTAAGGCCAAGAGAAGAAGGGAGGAGGAATGCGCAGGGAGGGGAAGGTGGGTGGGTATCAGTAATGAATGATGAAGATACAAGAGAAGATCAAGAATTACGGTGGTATGTATTTCCATATCTTCCCTTGTCAGTCTTCACCATTCATTACTGCTTGGGTGAGTACCAAGCCCCCCTGGAAAGGGACTAGGAAAAACCCAGAGTGAACAAGACCCTGAGCCTCCTGCTGGTGAAAAACAGAAGGAAGAGACCCTGGCCTTCCAGAACAGGAAGCCTAAGGCCGAGGAGAGCTAGGAGGGGTCCCCTGGAGACAAGGAAGCCCCTGCAGAAGCCTCCTAGCCCTGACAGAAAAGAGGCGGGTCCCTCAGAAGGTGGAGTGAATCACCCTACGCCAGGCCAGAGGTGACAACCTTGATAGACGAAGCCATGCTGTCTGCCTAATGCAGATCACTGTCACCGAAAGCCTAGAAGCCACCTCATTGGCGTCATAGGATGTCCTTGCTTGGTGCCTTGCCAGTTCCAGGCCTATAGCGGAGAGGGTAATGGCCTGTCTGGATTGCTCTGTATCAGGCATTGATGCTAGAAGTTGAGACAGCATCGACCACAAGTGCCTGCTGCAGGCAGCATGGTGTGCCTGATGTGATGCAATGCACAGCATTGCACGAGAAGAAGAGAACACCGTTCTCCCCCAACGGTCAACCTGTAAGGAATCTGAATCCGGTGGGTGGTCGTGCGCCAGGCGGCGGTGCCCAGAGGGAGTTTCTAGGAATGCCAATCCTGAAGACGGGTTGGGAAGAGAACCCAGAGACTCCAATGGGACACAATACCTTCTCCTGCAGTCTGCCGGGGCTGGAACAGGGACAGCTGGTGACTGCCAAGAATGGATAGACGCCTCCTGGAAGGGGATAGGCCAGGAAGGCACCACCAAATGCTGGGCACTGAATTCACTGAGGAACTCATGCATCTCCCGTTCAGTACTGTCTCGTCTAACAAAGGAGATACAAAGATCCCTCACCATCCTCGAAAGGAATCGCTGATGTTCAGTGAAATCAGCGTCGGAAGAGAGATGAGCAGGGGGCTCCTCTCCCTCTGCGGAGGGAGACGAGGATGATGGGGAGCTCGAATGTCCAGAAGACTCCTGCGGTGGTGGGGATAGGAGAAACACCCGCTCATGCATACATCTAACGTATGAGGGGAAGGCCTCCGCATGTGGCTCTGAACATCTCCCAAGATAACAGGCCCATAGGACCACATGGCCCGGGAGAGAGGGGGGTGGCTGTAGAGGAATGGGAGAGGGGCACCTACAACAAGGCAACTGTCCTCTGCTGAGGCTCTGAAATCCGGAAAACGAAGCCCGAGCTGGCGGGGTTCTAGACAGCAAACCAGGTTGCAGAACGGAACCCTGAGGATGCGAAGCCTGGAAGAGCCTAGTAAGGGATCCTCCCCTGTGATGAACCTGAGGCTGCATGGGTCCAGAAGGGCAGCCCACAGCAATGCCAACAGAGTGGTCCCTGGAGCCCGAGAGGGAAAGATGGGGCCTAGTGCGACGGCCCCTACCCGCACCCAGAGGGGTGGCAAGTGAAGACCGAGGCACCTCATCTCAGTCTCTCAACCCCTTGGACTCTGAGAACGCCCTCCTCCTCGACCCCAGCGACAACCCACCCTGAGCAGATGCAGCAGCACTGGGATCGGCAGCTACCGCAACCCCCTCAGGAGGATAAGCCCCTCCCCACGCCTCCACACCATCCCCCTCCAGGGACCCCAGGCCACCCCCAGCCTAGGAGGCCTCAGGAAAGGACAGCAGAGGAGACTGAGGAATAGGCGCACTGGGCTGCCTAGCACCTCATCTCACTGGAGACCTCGTCTCCGAAGAGTCAGGGCGCCAGGATGGGTTCACGTCCGAATCACCCTCCTCCAAGGAGGAAGGGACCAGCTGGACCTCAATACTGGCCACAGGGGACTCGGAAAGCGGTGCCATGAGCGATGCAGGTGCCACCTATGGCATGGGCAGCCCGGCGCTGAATACACCAGAACCCGGCCTGACTCACCAACGCAATCGTCAGACCGACACCGCCTTGGCACTGGGACCACACGGCACTGCTAGAAGAATCGACCGGGCCCACGAAGTGCCGCTGGCAGTGCCAAGAGCCAACATGGCACCACGAGCCAGGCGCCGCCCTGATCACTGGTGCGCGAATGGTGCGGGATCTGGAATGGAGCAGGAAGGTGGCGTTGAGGGTCCACCAGTGCTGGGCCCAACAGATCTGGGCCTTGACACTGGGGAGCCTGCACCTCGAAGAGGTGACTGCCGGTGGTGTCTCCACGCCTGGCCGGGTGGAGGCATGGCGTTCCCCGACACCGCAAAGAGGCCTTCACCTCAGCAAGACCACAAGATGAGGAGGTCTCTCTCTCCAGACCATATAAGGCCTGGGAGGGGACCCGGAGTAAGGGTTTAAAGATCTTACCTGGGAAGCCCTGGAGCGACGCCGGCCCCCGAAAGTTGGCAGAGCCTTGCCAATCTTAAATGCGTGGACTTCTAGGACACGACAGTCCATCGAGAAACAGGAGTTGCATGAATCCACATCATGGTTGGGTCCCAGGCAGCGAAGGCAAACATCATGCCGGTCTGTAACAGTAAAATGGCAGCCACATGAGCACCGATGCATAAGAGTGCGGCCCTCTTTTAATTTATGCTTTGCTCCCGAACCGCATATGATGTGAAAACAATATAAAATACAGCAAAAGCTCCTGGCGCCATGAAAAAGAAAGGAACAATCTTACCAAAATCAATGGCGTTGGGAAAGAACTACTCGGAGAGAGGAGTCACAAAAGTAGGCCTCTGGCGCAGATGAAAAACTTCACGCGTAGCAGGTGCAACCTCAACAGCGGGAGAAACAGAACTGAGATGGAGGAGTAGTCTCGGCACCTAATGGTCACCGCAGCGCCCATGGTGCCGACTCCAAAAAAAAAAAAAAACCGGCAGGTCTGCATCTCTGGCTGACACCTGCCAATGAATGCTGAAGATTGACAAGGGAAGATCAAGCAATTGTCAATGCGGATGCTTGCCGCTGGTATTAATGTTGTACGGGTCAAGGTGCAGATCCCGGCCATACTGGAAGAGTAAGGGTTGGACCCATGTGGGGGCAGTTATGGTGGGGCAACAACTGACAAACTGAAGGAATTTAAAATAATAAAAATACTGTTTTCACCTTCTCTGCTTGGAGTGGGGGCTGGGCTCTCATTGAAGAGTTCCTCTGCAGCAGTGCCGGTGTACTTGAGTGACTTCAGAAAGGAATGTGTCTTCTATTCCCACCAGTCTGGTGTGAGAACATCATAAAACTGACCTGCAGGCTGTGGTAGAGCTGTGCTCCACGTTAGGAATAATTGGAGCACCCATGGACAAAGACAGAAAGGTTAACTGGGAGATGTAGTTCCCGAGTTAGACCTGAGGAACTACAAACTAAGCAGGGACACCTCACTGTTTTTAAAAACATTTGAGGGGACACAGTCAAGGGTTCTATAGCCCAAGGCGACTCAGCAGAGGGAGTTTTTTTTTAGCTCTAATACAGAGTTTATTTGGAGGCAATAAGTCCTGTTTGTGAGCTCGCAACCATGTGACTACACTTTCAGGTTGTGGCTTACAAAGGACAGAGCAGCAGCGAGCGCTGCAGTATTTAAGGTAACTGTCCATACCTGTGTGTCGGCCAAAAGCCACGTGACAGGGGGACAGATTGCTATTGTTACTGTATGTGAACTTTGGTGCTGAGTTGCTACGTACTACTGATTTGCAGTTCTGTTTCGAGGTAAATAGTGTTGGTAGTAGAGGCAGAAATGCAATGTTAACTGGGAGGTGTAGTTCCCGAGTTAGACCTGAGGAACTACAAACTTAGCAGGGATGCCTCGTTGTTTTTAAAAACCTTTGGGGGGACACATTCAAGGGTTCTATAGCCCAGGGAGACTCAGCAGAGGGAGATTTTAAGCTCTAATAATGAGTTTATTTGGAGGCAATAGTCCTGTTTGTGAGTTCGCAACCATGTGACTACACTTTCAGGTTGCAGCTTACAAAGGGCAGAGAAGGAGCAAGCGCCGCGAGCTCGAATGTGTGGTGTCGCGCACAGAGACACACACGTCTCAGTGTGTGTTAAAGTGGGTTAAAACATGGAACTGACTGACGGTGAAAGTATCAAAACAGTAGGTGGATATCGGATAAAGGGTCTGCAAATAAAGGTAGAGTTCGAATTGAGTAACTAATCATGAATGCACATTTTGTTACTCTAAAAACGGGAGAATTGGGTGTGAAATGTAGGGAGTGTGATATGTTTGGGTTAAAAGTTGATACAAATTGCCTGCACTATGTATGTGAACAATGTAGGAAAGTAAAGCGATTAAAGACCATCATTGTGGGGCTGGAAATGCAGCTAAAATGTGTAAAGTTAAGTGGGAAGGAGGAAGGTGAAGGAAATTTGGCCAGTAGTCTGGAAGTAACCCAGAAAAGATATAGAGAGCGCCAAGATAATGAGGAATTCTTTACAGTACAGGAGGAGATCAGTAAAAAGAAAAGAGGGAGAAAAGCAATGAAATTCCAATTTAATTTATCAAACCAGTCTGAAGTGCTAGAAACTGATCTAACTGACCCTGAGACTGTAATCAACAGCAATCAGTGTGATTTGGGTACAGCTGATGCTGTAGAAACTACAACAAATAAAAACTTAGAAAATGGGGGAGAAAGGTTAAACCATGGTCAAGAACTTAATGGAACTGAAAAAGCTGGGATCTCACAAGAAGAAGGGCCACACATATTAACAAATAATAAAGAGAAACAGGATTCGAGTGGCACTCAAGAAGTGCCTCATAATATGAATGAGAGTATGGATACTGGGGAGGAAGCAGACCAGGGCATACGAGACAGAATATACATACTTGGTGACTCCATCATGAAGTATATGGACTCTTACACTACTGGAATTGACAAGGAAAGGGTCACAAATTCTTATTTCTCTGGAGCAAAGCTTAAAGACATAAGGAGAATGGTGACGGAAATAGTAACTAAAGAAAGTGACAAACCCCTTGTACTACTTCACGCGGGGACAAACATAAACAATAGTGAAACTGAACACATGACTCTAGAATTCATGCACCTCAAAAAGGAAATCAGTAACAGAAATGGCTATGCCATATTTTCAGAAATCCTACCCATTCCCAGGGCAAGTATTGAGATAAAACACAAAATTAAAAGAATAAATAATTGGATGAGGCAGTGGTGTTTCATGAAGGGCTTGAAACATGTCAGAACTTGGGGAAAAACTTATAAATGACAAAAGTCTGTTCTGTAAAGATGGTTTAGACCTAGCAAAAAAGGGTAGTAGGGAGTTGGGAATGGAGTTAGAAAAATATGTAAGAGAATATTTAAACTAAATAATAGGGGAGAGGAGTTAAGCAGGCTTGCGGTATTAGACAACCCAAGTATGTAAGCCATATTGGTAAGGGAAATATAAAAGTCCTACTGGGAAACGCTAGGAGTCTGAAACCTAAAATAGGCGAGCTGAGATTACTGATGTGTACAAATAGAATAGATATATGCAGAATTACTGAGACCTGGACAAAATCAGAAGACTGGATTGACAGCATAGAAGGCTATGACTGTTACCAGAAGGTTAGGAAACAGAAGAAAGGAGGGGGACTAACTATGTATGTAGCCTCCTATTTAAAATCTCTGGAAATATTAGATAAGAATAAGCCTGACTCGGTGGAGGAACAGTTGTGTGTTAAAGTCCAGGAGTGCCAACAGAAAAATCACCATTGGTCTTTGTTATCGCTCCCCTAGTTTAGACAAAACAGAAAAAAACCTTTTTGAAACACTAGAAAATATGGACTATGAAGACCAGACCACAGTAATGGGGGACTTTTACCTACCAACGATAGAGTGGAGCACAGAAAAAGACTATGGTCTGTGGGAGAACAGAATAATAGATTTCTGTATAGGTAACAGCATGGTGCAGCACATTAGAGAAAATACTAGGGGTAACAATAAGCTGGATTTAGTTTTCAGCAATATAGATAAAAGGGTGGAGCAAGAGAAAGTCATCCAACTACTAGGAGCCAGTGACCACAACTTGGTCACTTTTGACATTCATGAAAAAATAGATAAGCACGTAGGCACTACAAAATTAAGGAATCATAAAAAGGCCAATATAAAGAACATACGAAATTTGCCAGCAGATAAAGGCCTAGAGGTCTATCAAGTCTGCTCGAATGTGCAGCTAGCACCCCTTATTCTGCAGCTGCCCCTCCCTTGCACCATTCCCCTTCATTAACCCTTCCCCTTGTCCTGTCCCATCCTCGTTTGAAGCAGTCCACTGTTCTACCACATACCGCTTCAGCAGGTAACGACCCACCCAGCCACCACCCTCTCTGTAAAAGTGTCTCTTCATCTCCTCCTGAACCTTCCTCGTTCCAGTCTCATATCATGGCCCCTGGTGGCCCTCCCCTTCCTTACTTTGAACAGCCCCTCTGTACCCGTCTTGTTTATTCCTTTCATGCATTTGAAGGTTTCAATCATGTCACCCGTCTCTCCTCTCCTCCAGTGAGTACATGTTCAACTCCTTCAACCTCCTCTCGTATAAGTCCCCCAGCCCCTTGATCATCTTTGTCGCTCTGCGCTGCACCCCCTCCAGTAACTTAATGTCCCTCTTCAGATACGGACGCCAGTACTGCACGCAGTACCCAGGTGTGGTCTAAATAATGACCTACACAGTGGCAGAATCACCTCCTCCCTCGAGGATATACCCCTTGCATACAACCCAGCATTTTGTTGGCCTTTGCAGCTGCCTCCTACATTGTGCAGAGTGTTCATTGACCCTGTAATGAGCACACCCAGATCCTTCTCCTCCTCTGTCTGGGCTAGCTGTACTCCCCTAGCTGGTAACCTCCTTGGTTCTTCATCCCATAATGCAGCACCTTGCACTTTTTGGCATTAAAGCCCAGTTGCTAGGTGTCTGACCAGGTTTCAAGCTTTGCCAGATCATCCTGCAACCCCTGCCATCCCCCTAGGTCATCCACCACCGCGCCTACCTTGGTATCATCAGCAAACAGACTGATCTTGCGCTTGATGTCCCATGATTTGTCTGCAATGAATATCCCAAACAACAAAGAAACGAATTACAGGCTTGGAAATTGAAAGAAGATTTCGAGGGTAAGACCACAAGTGAGGTAGGAAACCTGACTGTAAATTAAGATAAACAGGTGTATATATATAAATTTGTACCAGAAGTAAATAAATACAACAGAGTAGGAAGAGTCCCAGGATGGATGAGTTACAAAGTTCAAAGAGCCATAAAAAAGAACAGGGCCTATAAAAAACTTAGCAGGTATCCATCTGAAAAAAATTAAAGATTATGCAATCAAACTAAAAATAACCAAAAAAATAATACAGACAGCCAAGGCGATTGCACAATTGAGATTAGCAACCGCTAATAAGGATAATTATAAACAATTCTTTAACTATATTGGCACTCTGAGAAATGGACATAAGCATATTGTAAAATTAGTGGAGAGTAGTAACCTAATAGATGACCCACAGGAGATGGCAGAGAAATTCAGTCAATACTTTGCAAAAATCTTGCCAAGTAACACTGGTGATCAGCTTACAAGAGACAACTTACAACAGTCTGATGCACCCAAATCATGGAAAGAAATTAGTATAAATGAAGTGTATGGTAAATTTGAGGAAACTAAGCAAACACAAGTCCTGTGGACTTGACAGGATCCATCCCTGTTTCTTAAATGAAATGGCAGAAGAACTGGCGGGGCCGCTGTCAGCCCTCTTTAATAAGTCCCTGGTATCAGGGGAGGTGCTGGAGGAATGGAAACAATCTAATATTACCCCCATTTTGAAAAAGGGAGACAAGACTAACATACAGAACTACAGACCTATCTGTGTTATATCAGTGATAGGTAAAATGATGGAAGGGTATATTAGAGAATGAACAGAGGAAAAGTTACAAGAATTGGGGCACGTAGACGTGACACAGCACGGGTCTGTGGAGGGAAGATCATGTACAATGAATCTGCTCAGTTTCTTTGAGTCTGTAAGTCAGGCCCTTGATAATGGACTACCAGTGGACATCATTTATCTTGACTACTCTAAAGCTTTTGATTCTGTAGTCCATAAAACATTTAATTACAACAATGAAAGAACTAGGGATGGATCCAGGTCTAGTTAAGTGGACCACTGCCTGGTTGACCAAGCAAAGCCAGAGGGTGGGCATTGGTCAGATTAGGTGGATGTGGGCAGGGGAGTGCCCCAGGGATCGCTCCTGGGACCTGTCTTATTTAGAATATTTGCTTCCTCAATGCAAGTACAGAAAGAAGAATGGCTGTGTAAATACGCAGATGATGCCAAAATTGGAACTATTGTAAATGACAAGGCCTCCATTCAAAACTTCCAGTTGCAGTTACAGATGATAGAAAGCTGGGCAGTAGAAAATAAGCTGGTTTTCAATGTTGAAAAGTGCAAGGTGATGCATCTCTTTTTTTTCAGTCTTTTTTTTGGTAACCGGGTAAGGCCCACTAGGCACAATTGCCTGTTTTCAGGGGTGACCTGGGAGTACTAGGCAGTTAAGTGACTTGCTCAGAGTCACACAGTATGCAAGTGGAGGTTGTAAGAATCAAACTCAGGTCTAGTCTGCTGGATGTACCAAGCTCGTTCACACCTCGTTCCTCTAACCTCTAGGCTATACTGCCAGCCTAAATAACCTAATAACCCAAGAGCAGTCTACAAATTTAACAATACCACATTAAAAGTAACAGAGAGTGAGAGGGATCTAGGGGCATGGATGACTGACACCTTGAGTTTCTGCAAACACAACACAGAATGTGTAAAAACAGCTAACAGACTCATAGGCAACATCTTGAGGAATATAAAGGGTAGAGAGGAGAAAGTGTGGATACCACTGTTCTGTTTCCTGGTGAGGCCAATATTAGAATATGGTGCCCCTATAAGTACGCCACAGGCTAACAAATATTTGGTAGCTGCAGAGAGAGAGCACAGCAGAAAATTACAAAAAAAGTCAAAGGTTTAAAGGAGATTCCCTACAAGGACAGATTGGATAAACTAAACATACTCTATGCAGTTTTGGAAACTGAGGGAGGATTTAATATACGTTTATAAGGCGTTCAAGGATTAGTTGACATGGGTAACATCAGGGCTCTCTAGAAAAGAACTATTAATGAGAAGTTCACGTAGACATCCTTATCAATTGAAGGGTGACCTATACAGAACCTCTAAAAGAGGAAGATGGCTCAACCAGAGGGTCGTCGACTCATGGAGTGCATTACCTGATTGGGTAGTAATAGCACCTAGTGTGACAGCATTCAAATCCTGGTTGGACATATATATGGGGATAAGAAGTTAGTATACATCCACTGTTAGTGGCAAGTTAGCAAATGGCTTTTTCAGCTACAAGACTTGTAAACATCTATGAACCTACGAACATATTTTTCTAACATCTCCCCTTTTCTGTCTTAGTAGTCTACTGCAGCAGTGCCATTTTCCAATCCTATTTCCCATTTTTATGCCTCTGTAGATTGGCCACCTACCTAGGTAGTCTCCCCTCTCACTATTCTTTCTCTTACATTTTTTTTCTTTTCTGTCCATATGTGGTGCTAAAGTGCCTGCCGTGCTGAATAAAATGCTTAATATGCATATTAATAAGGAAAAACAGGTTAAGAAAGTGCATATAGTGCTTTAGGAGTCATAATGTACCAAGCATGTCTGCTGGCTGTTGATATAAAGTGCAGAGGGTACTCTGTAAAGAGTTTATATGTTTAAAATCCTGCTTATAAAAAGCCTGCAGTGCTTGAATTCAGGAGAGAAGCGGTCTAGCAGGAAGAAGGCTGGAACTTGATGAAAGGAATGTGCATGGTCAAAGATAAGCCATTGTATGACACAGACATTAACCTTTGCCTGCTCTGACACAGAGAGAAGGATAAGACCAGCTGTGCTTGCTGAAAGAGCTGATTTATGAATGTGTCTGCTGGCACAATGTTTTGAAGTCCATGCACGTCATGCCTGAACAGTGTCATTGTCTGGCTTGCAGATTATTGGTCAAGCCCCTTGTAAACTCTCTTGCACTGGATCACTGCGACACATCTCTCAAATCCCTCTACTATAGCAAAATGCTTTGCCTGTCGGCAAGCATAAAAAGGGGCATTATTGGAGGATCCGACACTCTACTGAGTGAAAACGGCACAAATGGCAGGGGTGCAAGGGACTAAGGGAGCAACAGCAGCTGTGGAAAAGAAACAGAAAAGAACAGGTACATTATGTTTTTAATGCTGTGGCTGTAATTTTTTGCCATTTCAATGTTTGCAGCAGAGTGTCGAGTGAGACACCTGTAAAGATTGACTTTCGGTTCTGTGGTCCACTTTTATACAGTGCGGTTGGCTTTTAAATGCAGTTGAATGATTTGAAAGCCATGGCTTGCATCTAAGTCTCTTCACTGTCACTGGCTTTAAACAGAGGAGTGGTCAGACTTCATTTAAAAAAAAAATTATATCAACACGGTTGCCGTTTACTGAGAGACAGTGTGTGTGTGTGTTGGGGGGTGAGTGTTGTGCAACTGCAGATGTTTTGCTGGCACGACTTTTGGCTTGGGTGGCACACTGATATGTTTATGTTGTGGGGCTCAGGATGGCACAATTAGTGCCGGTTACAGGGTTATGTGCTGATAAGGACACGGCTGAAAGCCTATTTCAGCCAGTCAGAATTCAGGCAGATTTTTGCCCATTTTATAATGTTAAAGAAGGAGGGGCCCCGGGGGACCTTGGGGTGTATGTGACAGAGTCCTCACTCCTGGAGGAGACAGTAGACCTGTCAGAGGAGTCACCCTCAATGTCTTCCTCTTCATACTCTTCATCAGGGAGGATGAGATCACAGTGATATTCCTCCTCCTCCTCCTCAACATTGGCCTGTTCTGCAGCAGGGACTGACAGCCAGAATACAGACAGCTCTCTACAGGACATGGGGTGGATAGGTCAAACTGGCATCAACACTGAAGCAATGCCCAATGGCAAGGGTGATGAAGGCCCAGGCCACGGAACAAACTGTTGCATGAGAGCCGAGGTTACAGAAGTAAGAACCGCACTGAGGTCGATGGCAGGGTAAGGACACAATGTCAACATAGGTATTGACAGAGAGGGTGAAGAGCCCAGCTCCAATGAACCATCACTAGCTGCAGTAGAGGTGGTGGGGTCCAGCAAATGTGGATCTTGTGGTTCAAGAGGTCTTGACGGCGGGGCTGCAGCCGATGACCCAGAGGCAGATGGGATCTCTGCAGCCCTGATAAAGCTGGGAGAACTCTCCTCCATGGGGGGCCTGATAGGAGCAAAGGCCTGCATGGAAAGAGATGTCGAAGTCGAAGCGTTCGACAGTGCGATCTCAGAAGAGGAGGAAGAATGCAATGGGGACTGGGATCACCATCGGGGGAAATGGTCCTCAGGCCAGTCCTTATCCCGACGAGAATGTTTCCCTGAGGACTTATCCTGGGTCTTGGCAGCCTGAGAGCCCGAAGAGGATGTCGGCAACTGGGAGGGTGGGAGCCCCGGAAGACCCCTGCTCTCTGCTGGCTGCCTGTTGCTCCATGAGGAATTTCTGCAGGGCTTTCTTGTGTCGTCACCAGGTGGTAAGGCTGAACTTCTGGCAAAGCTCACAGGCAACAGTGTTGTGGCCAGGCTCAAGACAAGAGACACAAAGTTCATGGTTATCAGTTGAAGAAATCTTCTTTCTGCAGTGGCAGCAACAGAAGAGAGCTGATGGAGTAGTTGTTGACATACAAAAACAAAAGGAATCACTTCAAAATAAAGTGATTCAAAGGTTGTAACAAAAGAAAAGGTCAGCAGAATTTTGGTGGTCGAACTGAGCGATGAAGCTTCTGCGGAGTCAGTGTGCAAATGGTAGACGGCAGGAAAGAACTGAGGAGGAAGCAGGGCCGCCCCTACTAGACTGCTGCAGAAAAGCTTCTGTGTGATTCTAGTGCTTGATGGTTAAGTTCCATAAGTGTGACCTGATGACAGAGATATCCCCAAAGAAGATTAACATGATCCTTGAGAAGGGGCTTAAGAGCAGGATGAGCAAGGAAGAACTGTAGGGAGGTTCTAGATAGAGGAGAAACGGACTGAGGAAGCAGTCTGACTAATGAAGGTATTGCAGCGGGAGGTAACAAGGGTCTGAGAATCAAAATAACAGACAACGTAGGATAAACCGGGCAGCTGGGGTTCTACAGATGGGAAGAACAAAAGGCTAAATGAAAAAACTCAGCAAATTATTCAATGGCATGTCATTTATTCTTTGTGCACTGGCCACAGTATGATTTTTTCCTATGGGATATAAAAAAAATATTTGCATACTTTGGGTGGGTTTGCTCAAGATCTTTTCCATAATTCACAGGAGGCTCACTGTGAGAAAGCCTGAGAAACAATACCCTAGATGAATTTGTAAGCTCTTGATATAGTGATACAGTACTGTGGCGATGGAAGGGACTTTGGGATTGTCTTGTGTGGCAGGATCCCATGCAACAGCGCCTATGGCCAATCTGACCATGGACACACATCCAAGTTTGTGGCTGATAAGCTTGGATGTGTGTCCATACTCAAACTGGAGTACAGTTACTGCTGTGTGGCAGGAAGAACAGACCAGATGGACCCGAACTAACTTCAGCTACTCCATAATTCTGTGTTACTATGTCACAAGCACGGAATTATTGTTTAAACTAGGGAATATACAGCAGATCCTGTTGCAGATACAAACGTCATTAGTGACATCACATACAGGCTGTAATGTGACAAGCAAAGGAATGTGATTTCAAAAAGGGAATACGCAGCAGGAGAAAGAAAGTCTGAAGGAAAAATTCCTGTTTCATGTTGAAGTCTTTAGTATCCAATGATGTTACTCCTCTTTAGAAACTCATTTAGTTTGCATTTAGAACTCCCAATTAAATTCGACACGACTGCCTCCCAGGGCAAACTACCCACAGTCCTTCCATCATCTCAGTGAAGTAATTTTATTATTTCTAAATGCACCCCCCGAAAGCCTCAGCCAACATCCCCATGTTCTCTAGTCCTGGCCTATAAGAAACAACCTATTTGCATTCTTTTATTATTTTAAACACCTGAATCATAATCTCTCCTCATTTGCTTCATTGCTAGAGATGAGAGCCAGAAGATGTAATTTCTCTTTACACTCCAGCCTTCCATGACTCTAATCACCTTTGTTGCTCTCCTCAGGCCCTGATATTCAAAAGGTTAGCATGGCACTAACCGGATAGTGCCAGGCTTACCTGGATTAGTGCTGGTGCTCCAGGCAGGGCCATACTGAGAGGCCCCGGGAGCGCAGCCCAAATCAGGTAGAGTAATCGTGCAAATGATACTGCTGTAGAAACATAGAAACATAGAATCTGATAGCAGATAAGGACCGCTTTCCCACCTAGTCTGCCCATTTTCCTACCTGATGGATAAGCTGCAGATCCTAGTTAACCAACAGCCTACTTCCTCCTACCCCCCACTAGGACTGCCTTATGTCTGTCCCATGCATTCTTGAATTCCCCCACTGTTCTTGACTCCATGATCTCTTCAGGAAGGCTATTCCATGCATCCACAACCCTCTCTGTGAAAAAATACTTCCTCACGCCGGCCCGGTGGCGCTGAGGGTTGAGGTGCGGGACGCCACACCGGTGACCTGGGTTCGGGAACGGACTCGGGTCGCCGGGGGTCGGCAGGGGGAAGGAGGATCGAGCGTCCCAATGGATGCTCTCCTCCTTCGGGGAGGGGTACCAGTGTTTAATACACCTGACGCCTGGAGAGCCGGGAAGCACCGACTGGGCAACGGTGGCTCCCTTGGGTTGGGAGTCGGGGAAGGGAGGACACCATTGGCACTTGGCAGGCGTGCGTAAGCATGTTCCGCCCGAGCCGGCGTCCTCAGTGGGTGGGAGGGGAGGACAGAAAACCGGAAAAACAACCCTCGTCGCTCCGGATGACGGCCGCTCCAGCCACCCAGTCTGCAAAACACATGGGCAGACCCCGCTGTGCAAGGTGCTCCGAGGGAGTAAGGAGGCAGGTAGGAGACACCTGAGATGCACTCTAGGGGCAGACTCTGTGGGGACTGGTGGGCATTGAGCAAGCCCGAAGGAGTGGAGTGACAAGGGCGTTCAGGAGGGGATAAAAAGAAATTAAAAAAAAAAAAATACTTCCTCACATTACCTCTGAGCCGTCCCCCCCTCTGTCTTCAAATTGTGCCCCCTTGTTCTTGCATATCTCTTTTTCTGAAAGATACTTCCCTCTTGGACATTGTTGATTCCCTTGAGGCACTTGAAAGTTTCTATCATGTCCCCCCTCTCCTTTCTTTCCTTAAGGGTATACAAATCTCCCACCTCAAATTCGGCATTCTTCCTTTGCCCACTCTCTTTCTACCGCCCTAGCTAACTTCCTCAACACTAATTGCTCCTGTACCCGATTCAGCCATCCGCCAATTACTCCCCTCCCCACTGCCCGACCAGCGGCCTTAGCTTTGCTACAAATGCTGGCATATAGCCCCAACCTATGCACTTTTGTCCTGTGCCTTTTTGTCCTGCACCATCATGTGTTCTATGTCTCCTGTTGCTTATACCTGCATATTACTGTGTGCTAAATTTTCCCTTGTATTGCTGCTATATGTCAGGTAATTGTTATGTGTTCCATACAATATCCAATGTACTCCATGTGTTGTTGCTTGCAGTTTAATGCAACTGTATCTATATGCTGCTATTTGCCAATGTTATTTGCTCAGCTGATAACCTGCGTGTTATCCAACTCCCTTGTACCCCCTCCCCCCAGGTCGCACCGGGAGACGAGCATCTTGTTGCTCAGTGTGCCTTTCCTGGTGAAACTATTTCAATAAATAAATAAAATATTAAGTTCCTTTAGTCTCTCTTCGTATGTCTTCTGGTGCAGACCCTGCACCATTTTGGTTGCCCTCCTCTGGACAGCCTCCACTCTATGTCTTTGCAGAGATGGGGTCTCCAGAACTGCACACAGAACTCCAGATGGGGTCTCACTAACTGTCTGTACAGAGGGATAACAACTTAATATTTTCTACTGTTGATGCCTCTCCCTATGCATCCCAGTATCCCCCCAGCCTTCCTTACTGCCTTCTCACATTGCTTGCCCACCTTTAGGTCATCTGATATAATTACCCCCAGGTCCCTTTCCATTTTTGTTGTTGTCAGTATCTCATACCACATTGTGCACTCTTCCCCTGGGTTTTTGTTTCCCAGGTGTATTACCTTGCACTTCTTTGCATTGAATCTAAGCTGCCACATATTTGACCATTCCTCCAACCTTGCCAAGTCCCTTCTCATCCTTTCCACTCCATCTTGTGTATCAACCCTGTTGCAGATCTTTGTGTCGTCTGCAAAGAGACACACTTTTCCTTCCAGTTCCTCTGCAATTATAAAGACATTAAAAAGGACCAGTCCCAGTACTGAACCCTGCGGTACTCCACTAGTAAGCCTCCTTTCTTCACTGTGGACTCCATTTACCACTACCCTTTGCGTCCTGTTGTCCAGCCAATTCTTTTTATCCAGGCTACCACCTTGGGACCCACTCCAAGGCTGGCTAACTTGAATATTAATCTTTTGTGTGGGACTGTATCAAATGCTTTGCTAAAATCTAGGAAGGCCATGTCCACAGCCCCTCCCTGGTCTACTACTTTGGTCACCCAGTCAAAGAAATCTATTAGATTTGTCTGACATGACCTTCCCTGTGTGAATCCGTGCTGCCTTGGGTCCTGTGACCCACTGGCCTCAAGGTACCCAACAATTCTTTCCTTCAAAAGTGATTCCATCATTTTCCCTACCACTTAGGTCAAACTAACTGGTCTGTAGTTTCCTGCCTTTGCCCTGCTCCCACTTTTGTGAAGAGGAATTACATCCGCCCTCCTCCAGTCCTCAGATACCACCCCATCCTCCCATGATTTGATAAAGAGAGTAATCAGTGGTATCACTAGTTCTACCCTTAGTTCTTTTAGAATTCTTGAGTGAATCCCATCAGGCCCCATTGCTTTGTCCACCTTCAATTTTACTAGTTCTTTCATAACCCTTTCTTCTGTGAATGGACTGGAATCGACTCCCGTATCAAGAGTGTTTCTCTTGTTTGGATTAGGTACCTCCCCTCCTCTTCCTTTGTGAATACTAAGCATAAATATTCATTCAGTATCCCTGCTTTTTCACTGTCACCCTCTGCCCACATCCCATTCCCTTTATTAAGCCTCAGTGTCCCTCCCTTGGTCTTTCTTTGCTCCCTAATGTACCTATAAAAGGTCCTGGCCCCCTTCTTAACAGAGCTGGCTATCCTTTTCTCGGTTTGGGCCTTTGTTATTCTGACTGCCTTCCCTGCCTCTTTCTGCTTTAAATGATAAAGTTCTCTGTCCTGCTCCTTCTGTGTTTCCTTATATTTCCTGAATGCTATCCTTTTCTCGTTAACCTTCCCTGCCACCTCTTTTGAGAACCACAATGTTTTTTTCCTTCATTGTGTTTTGTTGATTTGCTTCACACAAAGGCTTGTTGCCTCTGTGATGGCTGTTTTGATTACTTCCCATCGTTCCTCCACCCCTCCTTCTTGCCTGTTTGCTAGTGCTTTTCTGAGGCACTCTCTCATTTTCCCAAAGTCAGCCCTCCTAAAGTCCAATACTCTTGCTTCTGTATGGCTTGACGCTATGGCTGTGTTTATTGTGAACCACACTGTTTGGTGGTCGCTTGTTCCCAGATGGCTACCCACTTCTAAATCTGAGATTCTTTCTCCATCCCCGTTTGAGAGTACCAGGTCTAAGATTGCTCCCTCCTGAATGGGTTCCAATACTAGCTGTCTGAGGCATGCCCCTTGTAGGGCATCAAGAATGACCCTGCTCTTGGATGTGTCTGCAGCAAGGGAGCTCCAGTTAACATCTGGCATATTCAGGTCCCCATCAACAATATCTCCCCTTTTTCTGCCATTCTAAGGATGCCTTCTACCATTTCCTTGTCCATTTCCTTCCCCTGAGATGGGGGTCTGTATAAAACCCCCATGTGGATTGTGGTGCCATTTCCTGTCTCCAAGGTGGCCCAGAGTGCCTCATCTGCTCCCTGTTTACTCTTTAGTTCTGTTGCTTTGATTTCATCCTTTACAGAGAGAGCTACTCCTCCTCCTCTTTTACCCTCCCTGTCCCTCCTGTAGACTGTGTATCCTGGTATGTTGACATCCCAGTCATGGTTATCTGTGTACCATGTTTCTGTGACTGCCACAATATCCAGGCATCCCTCTTCCATCAAGGCCACTAGTTCAGGGAGCTTGTTACACAGACTACGGGCATTGGTAATCATCACCCTCCATTTTCTGATGGCCTTACTTCTTTTAGCCTCATCCATGGCCTTACTGTCTTTGCCTTTTTTTGCACTGACCTCTGTCCTGCTCCTTAATGACTTCTCCACTTTGGTGTTTACCTCACTAATTACCGTGTTTTGCGGGGGAGGCTGGGATTTCCCTGCTTCTTTTCAGTGCCTCCCCCCTTGGCTAGTTTAAATGCTTGCCAATGAAACATTTAAACCTATCACAGAGGATCCTGGTTCCCCCCCTGGACAGATGCAGACCATCGTACCAGTATAGGCCTGCATCCCTCCACGTGGCTCCCCAGTCCCCAGTGAAGCCAAAACCCTGAGCTCCACACCAATTTTTCAACCATTCATTTAATTCCATGGTGTGGAGTACCCTAGCATCACCCTTGCCATAGACAGGCAGCACCTCAAAGAAGGTTACCGTATGTGCTACTTATCTAAGGCCCCTCCCCAACTCTACAAACTCCTCTTGCACTGCTCTGATCCCATTCCTAGCCAGGTCATTTGTCCCTAGGTGGACAATGACATCCAGCTCCCTCCTCCCTCCCTCAGAGCTGCTCCCACGATCCTGAGGATTCGCCTCATCCCTCCAAGCCATGGTGCCAGGCAGTCACCTTACCTCCCTCTCCCCTTCCTCACTTCTACCTCCTAAATGATTGAGTCCACCACCAGAAGCTGTTTCCTTCCCCTGTGGGGTCCCGTGCCACCCTCCTGTGAGTCTCCTTTGTGGAGGTTCCCAGCATCCTCCTTGGTTTCCACTACAGGAGCCTCCATAGAGGAACCACTATCCGCTAGAACAGCGTATGAATTGTGGAGAGGTACACCTGGAGGGATGCACCTCTGTTCCACCACCCTCTCCCTCCCCGAGTCCACCTTGGTCCAGCTGCTCCTCTTTCTTGGCAACCTCTGAGGTCGTGGCGGTGGCCCTGATGGTCCCTGGGTGGGGGAGGAGGTTTCTCGAATCCTAGCCAGGTCAGTCCGGAGACGGGCAACCTGCTCCCTCAGACCAGAGAGGTGCCTGCAAATAGGGCGGCATCGCAGCCTCCAGAATGTCTCCCAGAACACTGCCACCCCACAGCCACTGCACTGCACCACTCCCATCATGTCTTATTTTGTGTCCCCTCTCCTGTTGCTCTGAATGCTTACCCTCTCCTCTCCTTACAACTCTCACCCTTCCTGTTCTGGGACAGCAACTTCCTGTATTCTTCTGTAGTCTCCTTCTACTTTGCTTAGAGTCAGACCTCCAGCAGCTGGGGAGAGTGCTACTTTTCCCTTCAGGGTTAACAAAACTAATGTTTCTCTATGATCCATAAAAGTGGAACTGGCTTAGGGTGGGATGGAAGGCAAGTAGTAAGAAAAACTGTAGCTTTTTCAGTCAGCTGCGTTCTGCTCTAAAAGCAAGATTTTTGTCTTCCAAAAGCTAGCAGCAGAAAGTTGTAATTGGAGTCACCTGCTTTTCTACTGCCTAAGCCACACCTCCAATTAACCTCTCTCCCCTCCTACTGATTTAGCAACTAAGTTGATACAGTACTCCTTCCCAACACAGAAACACACACTGACTTTTTTTTAACCGTAAATGAGACCCCCTCTACTTCTAATAAAGTATCTGCTTGCTTAATCCCAACAGGCACTGACTCCTCCTGAGATAGAAGTGTTTAATTAGTAAGAGAAATGGTAGCTTTTTCAGTCAGCTTCTTTCTGCTCTAAAAGCAAGATTTCTGTCTTCCAAAAGCTAGCAGCAGGCTAGCTGTGCCTATGAAAATGAGGTATCTCTCATGCATAAGGCGCAGCTGTATATTCAGAGGGTTTTGGAAGGGCTAAACAGCCGCCAATGTAGCGCTGGTGCATGCCACCCCACTGAACATAAGGTAGCTGTACTGCAGCCAAGCTCCCTGGCACACAATGGACCTCTCCCCCTGATCGCCCGTGCACAATATCAACGTGCCCTTCCGGGTAGCCTAGTGGAAACCCTCCCCCGCCTCCCGATCATCACTGTACAATAAGAACATGCCCTCCCTGGTAGTCTAGTGAACCCCTCCTGATCACCCATGGACACATAATGCTTATATGGTAGTCTAGTCCCCACCTCCGAGTGCAGCCCCCTCAACCAAGCGTCACCCCCACTTGGCCACCGCCAAGGACCCCACCCCAAACCCCCTCATCCCAGTCATCAGGACTGCATCTATGGATGGTGACAGGCACAGACCTCGCCTCACACCTCCTCAGTTGGTCGCAATCAGACATTCACAGAGCGTGATCTTGAGTAGTGAGAAAATGAAAATTATGTACCCCTGAATTATGATCTTTGTGTATCTTCACCATTCATCACCTTGGGTACCGGCCCAGAGGTAGGACCCCGTGGGGAGCTCTTTTTTTTTTTGGTAGGCACAGCCAATGCACCATCGGCGCCGCCCACGAGGAAAATGAAAAATTTGCGGCCACAAGGGCACTGTCGCATGGGGGGCCGCCCCGTCTTTGAAGTCTTCTTGGCCTCCAACCTAGACATGACTTATGAGGAAAAAAAAAACACCAAACACAGACTCAGCATCACCAAGAATAAAAATAAATGGAAAGGTCTTGCCAAGTGATATCGAGTAAGGCAACTAGAACCGTCAGGAAAGGAGCCGACGGACTGCGGCATGAAGGAATAAGACAGACTGAAAGTCGCAACTGCATAGGCGGTAGGCCTCAAGTTCTGCAGAGCTTCCCACGAGGTGACCTCGACAGCGGGAGATGAAGGACTGGCAGGCAGGCAGAGTCGACGGCGCCTAAAGGCCAACCCGCGAGCGCCAAGCAATGTGTCAGCCTCGAGGGCGGCACCGATGGTGCGTCTGCTCCGCCTACCAAAGGAAAGAAAAAAAAAAAAAAAAAAGCTCCTCGGGGTCATGACCTCCGCCCATGTACCCAAAGGTGATGAATGGTGAAGACTGACACAGAGAAGATCAGGTGTTTCTACTGTACTCCTGATAACGCTCTGTGAATTGTAGATGGCAGTAGGCAGAGGAGATGAACAGACAGCTGTGCTGTTCACTGTCTTTAGATGCAAACTTGGTGACTGGGATGAGTGCAAGGCGGGTGGCCGTTTTGGGGGGGGCGACACTCGGTTGGGGGGATGCTAGGCTACCAGGGAGGGTACATTACTACTGTACTGGGGTGATCGGGAGCACGGAGTTCACTAGGCTACCAGGGAGGGTACGGTATTACTGTCCAGGGGTGACTGGGGGAAGGAGGCACTAGGCTCCAGGGACTCCTTCCATCTACCACCCAGCATGGGCACTGGTGAGTCTGCTGCATGCATGAAATCAGCCATAATGGGCATGAAAATGTCCCATTAGTGCTGTGCATGCCCAATGGGCTCATCTGCATGCTAGGGCTGATATGGCACACAGGACCCCTGGCGCTATTCCTGTTTGTGTGCACCATCTCCTGTGGGCCATGTGCTGCCTTGGGCCGTGTCGGCACAGCCCATATTCACTTAGCACTGCACCAGCATGACCCAATAATCAGTCAATAAGTGTGCTCTGTTAGGGAATGCTAACTGGCTGAATATAGTCAGGGCAGGTGGTGCGCTATTTTCAGTGCAGTGCTGCACTATCAGCCAGCTCTGAATATCGGGGCCTTAGCCTTTTTCCTTTACACAATATCCTCCTCCTTTTTTTGGTATAATATTTCTATTAGTTTTATGTCATACAGGAAAGACATACATATAGCATTTCAGCAATTTCTTACCGTAATAACATATTATACAATTTCATCAACCAAAAAAGGAAAAGGAATAAAGTTTTAGATAACCTTCAAAGAGATAGGTACAGAATAGTTTATTCTACGAAAATTCCCTTGATATACAAACAGAAAAAGATAACATCCATGTTAAAGCCTTCACTTAGTGTATATGTAAAGTTCTCATTAACGCAATACTTGGTCATGGGTCTTTTCTCTACTTATGTGTCTGTGTCCTAGTTGTCCCTTAAGGCTTATCTGACATTAGGTAACACCCTTCCTTAGAATTTGAGCCTCCACTGGGGATAGGGAGTCCAAAAACTTTTCTCATTCATTTAGGAACTGTTCCTCCCTCTCCTTAAGGATATATGAGATACGATCCAATGCCAGAGTCGGTATAGTCAGGTCTTCCACTGTCCCACAGTAGTCTCTGTGCATGAGACCCATGTATTCTGTATGAACTGTCTCGCCGTGGCAAGCAGAATTCTCAGCCGCCTAGGGTATGGGGCTCACCCTTCCTCCCCTAAGTCTTCCATTCCAAATAGCAGTGACAAGGGCGAGTTAGCTATTAGATTCCCTCCAATATTAGTCAGCTTTTGTGATGCCTCCCTCCAGAACAGTTTAAGAGTAGCGCAGTCCCAGAAATAATGGTAATACGTTCCTCTTACTCTTTGGCACCTCCCACACATAGGTGAGACCGATGGATTGAATTTATGCACCACATCTGGTGGTCAATAAAGTTGATGGAGGAATTTGTATTGTGACTCCTTATATTTGTTACAGATAAATAAGCCCATGTGGGAGCGAAGCACTGTTGTCCAGTTCTCTTCAGTAACTACTAATCCTAGATCTTGTACCCAATGCTGTCTCACCTTTCCTGATAGGTCCGGAAAGCAGTGCCTATCCTGTCTTGCTGCTCTCCCTATAGGTCCTTATCATCCTTTCTTGCCTTATAAATTTTTTGTTCTACTATCACTAAGCTAGAGACCTCTACTGGCTCTCTATGTAGCCCTTTGACAAAAGCCCAGGTTTGCCAGTATCTGAAGTGTTGTGACTGTGGTATCCCTATACTTTTTTTTTTGAATTATCTTTCCCCCCTCTACGTGCTGCCACTCTCATCTACTCCTTCAGGCTGTGCCAAGGCTACACCCGATCCATCCTGTTCCCGGCCCCGTCCCTCACATTGCAGACATCCCCAGGGTAACCCGGACGTAACCCTTCGCCGGACAGGCCCCCCCTCCTGCGAGGGGAGAGGCACCTGAGACAGGGCAAGTGCAATAACTTGGCCCTGGCATACTGCTGAGGGACGGATGGCTCGGGACATTGATGGCATCGGACTGCTGGGCGGCCATCATCCAGTTGAGTGCAGAGCCATTTTCCGTTTTCCTGGTGACGTACCCTCCTTTGTGCTGCATCTGCATTACCCCCAGTCTCCACCGGAGGTCACTGCAGAGTGATGCACTCCCACAGCCCACCCCAGGAGAGGAGAGCAGTCTTATAGATGCTCAACCCTCTCCTTCCCCTGCCAGCCCCCAGTGCCCCAAGTCTGTTCCCGAACCCGGGTCGCCGGCATGGTCCGAGGTAAGGCGCCAGCGCCTCAGCCCTCTGTGCCACCAGGCCGGAGCTATACTTTTCTGACTGTCCCTGAAGGAGTGCATATTTTCCTTTTAATGCGTGGGAAAAGTTCTCCAAGTGAGATCTCACCAGCACCTTGTACAGTCGCAATATCACTTCCCTTGATTGGTTCTCTTTTCCCTGCATGATGCATCAAAGCAGCACAAGAGTCAATGGCAACGACTCTCCTCTGCTCTCCTGGCAGGGAAAAAGGTGCTCTGTGGCATCTTGGCTAAGGAGGGACAAATGAGACACACTTGGCTGCTCCCCATCAAGGTAAGGAATGACAATGGAAAAAAGGGAATAAATGGAATAGAAATTAACTAATCTATGTTACAGGAAAAGAAATCCAAACTCCCCTGTAATTTGACATGCTCCAGCTGGTTCCACCCATCCGAGTGCATCTGTCATTAGACCACCAAGATTTTTAATTCGCTGCCTGGTATTTATCCCCCACCCCCCCAACTAAATATTCTAACTATGGGGGGGAGGCGGGGGCAGACCTCAGAGAAGCGGCAGTGATTTTTAAATTTTGGCCCCCTGTTGACGGGCGCACTCGGACCGGCGCACAGATGGCCGGAAGGGGCCCCAGCTATTCTGAAAGAGGGGCAAGTGTGAACAAACAGACAGGGTGGGTCCTGGCAAAATCCCTGGCAGAGCTTTTCACCATCTCTCTGAGGACAGGGTGGGTGCCCCAAGACTGGAAGGTGGCGCATCTAGTGCCTATCCACAAGGGGGGGATCAAGGGAGGTGGCAGGGAACTACAGGCCTGTCAGCCTGACCTCGGTGGTGGGCAAGGTGATGGAGGGCATTGTCAAGGAGAGGCTAGGGGGACCTGGATAAGTCAGGGTGCCTGGACGATAGACAGCATGGATTCATCCCGGGGAAATCGTGTCAGACAAACCTGGTGGAGTTCTATGACTGGGTGACAAGTGCCTTGGACCTGGGTAGACCAGTGGATGTCCTCTTTCTAGACTTCAGCAAGGCATTTGACTCTGTTCCTCACGTGGGCCTGTTGGATAAGCTGGGAGAAATGGGGTGGGGAACCAGATGATCAGATGGATAGGCAATTGGCTCCAGGACCGGACCCAGAGGGTCGTAGCTGGGGGATAGTCTCATCCCCAAGGAGGGTCATTAGTGGGTCCCACAGGATCAGTCCTTGGGTCCCTTCTGTTCCAACGCCACGTGACGGGACATAAGGACAGGAATCAGGAGTGAGATGAGTCTCTTTGCAGATGACTCGAAACTGGGGCGTGTGGTGGATGGGGAGGAGGAGGGTGGCCTACAGGGGGACCTGGAGGCCTGGAAAGACGGTCTAGAAAGTGGAAGCTGAGGTTCAATGCAGGGAAATGCAAGGTACTCCACCTGGGGCTAGAAACCCAGGTCAAGTGTACACCCTGGGGGAAATGCTACAAGTCTCGATGGCTGAGAGGGACCTGGGGTGGTGGTGGATGTCAAGATGAACAACTCTGAGACTTGTAGGAGGGCAGCAGCCAAGGCCAATAGGATGCTGGGATGCATCGCTAGGGGGATCACCTCCAGAAGGAGGGAAGTGATACTCCCTCTGTATAACTGCTTGGTGAGGCCGCACCTTGAGTACTGCATGCAGTTTTGGAGGCCACACTTAAAGCGGGACATTAACCTCCTGGAGAGGGTCCAGAGGAGGGCAACCAAAATGATTTGGGGCTTGGGGGACAGGACCTATGAGGAGAGGCTCGAAGAGCTAAATATGTACACATTGGAAGAGAGAAGGGACCAAGGGGACATGATAGAGGTCTTTAGGTACATGAAGAGGGTAAATAGGAGAGGAACAGTCAGGGTGCTTCGAAGGAAGGAGGAAGGGGCCACTAGAGGGCATGGCTGGAAGCTGGAGGGGGGAAGATTCAGGGGAGAAAGGAGGAGGTGCTACTTCACTGAGAGGGTGGTGGAGCCATGGAATGCACTGCCTAGGGGGCTGGTGGAGGCAGAGACAGTGGAGGGGTTCAAGAGGGGGTGGGACAGGTACAGGGGAAGGGTTCTGGAAGCAAAATCCAATGCAGCAAGAATATCCGGAACTGGGAAGGGAGAAGCCAGAGAAGGCGAGGGGGACAGCAAGGTCAGCACCCAGGTTGGGGACTGACCAAACGAGCAGACACGAAAGACCGTTAGGCCTATTCTGCTGGCATTTTAGTATGTTAGTGCACTGGTACACACAACTGGAAACCTAGAATCAGTTGTAGAGTTTACATCGTGCAGAGTCTGTCAGTTATCTGCTTCTGAATCAGCCAAGTAACCAGGCAGACTAATGGTTCATCAGAACTGTAAAAAGTGCAGCTCAAGTCTGATGGTCATTTGTTTTTTTTTATGTTCACAGTAATAGCAAAAAAGGATACAGCAACAGGAAAGCGCACTGTAGGCCTCGAAGAGATGAGTAGCAATATCCAGTCTTTTGGAGTCTGTGGATTGCTGGTTGTTTACCAAAGCTAAGTTGTGCAAATGAGGAAGAACAACTGGAAAGAAAGGGGGAAAAAAACATTTGCTGAAACTACGAAAACACTTTTAATTTTCAACAATTTATTTTGCATTTCCAACTAGATCAGTGAATTTAAAGTTCTCAGAGAATATACCAGGTTTAACAATTTGTTTGTATATCTGTCACTGTATTTTTTTATTTTGTTCAATTCTTACTGCATAAAATAGAGAGTAAAGTATGGGTTGAGGTGTGTAACGAGATGTTTACACAAACCCGAGGGGTTAGATGCAACATAAACCCCGAGAGCGAAGCTCGAGGGGTTTAGGACTAGCATCTAACGCCGAGGGTGTGTGTAAACTTTGAGTTTACACACACTGACCCATTTTTTATTTTATATAATTGCTGGGTTTGCCTTTTTCCCTACAGCAATTATATAAAATGAAAAGGTTCCAGAGTGCTCGGCAGTCTGGCTTGATTTAAGTATGCGGGCCGTGGTACCCTTTTCTATTTATTTTAAAACTTTTTTAATTTCGTTCCTTAGTAAAAAGATACGTTTTAGCCTGTTGTGGTAGATTTCATATTTAAAAATTTGCTTACCTCTGAGTCCGAGTAGCGGTTAGTTGTCTGGAGAAGAATAAAGCGTGGGGCCGGTGTGAGGAGAAGAGCTGCAGCGGGGCATGCACAAGGTGAGGGAAACTGTGCGCATATTTGCCATTATAAACACTCCTTTATAACAGCAAATTATGCCACGGTTTCCCTATGGGAAAAAGGCTAAGCCAGTTATTATCAGTTAAAATATTGCAGCTAAAGGAACAAAGATGGCATTCCCAAGGGAAAAGTCAAGACCCCTTATCAGAGCAGACCCACTGACTCTGATGGCAATTTACTATCTGTGGTATGCATTATCATGACTGGATCCCTGGACAATTTATGACTGCGCTCAAAAAGTGTCTTCATCTCAGGAAGCTGCTAGTTAACCAAACATTCCTGTTGGGCTCAGGACATGGGACAGAGAAAAGATGTATTTGTCCAAAAGTCTAGATCAGTACGGATTTCCAAACCAGCTCAAGACACAAATAATGTTCAATCTATGATGTCAGAGTGACATACTAGATGACGTGTCATGGGGGGGACGCAGCTGAAGGGTCTTAAGGTCTGGCAGAGCCTAAAAGAGATAGTTAGGTTTGGGACTATGAACAAGCTACCATGTAAGGGTTTGAGTCTGCTCTGATTCACCAAAGTGTCTTGTGGTAAACCATTCTACCTTGCTACAGAGAGAGGTTTTTCTGTGTGTAACCTATTGTTCAAAACAGTTTTATTTTTATTTTTGCAGAATTACTGTTCTTCATAGTCTTGCTGTAATATTCTGTTAATACCTGTGTAAATATCTGGGAGTATTATAATATTATATTTTTATATACTTCATGTTTCTGTGACTGAGGTACAGCTAACTGATTTATAATTAACAAAACTGCATTTCTGCCTCCAAAGAGAAGGCCACCATTACCATATTCTGTTTAAAGTAAGGTGTTTTTCATTTGTGACACAGAAGGATGGGTCAATTTCCCTTGGACAAGAAGCACTGTACTGTATCAGCAGTGGCTCCTGAGGGATCAAAATGTAGAGATATCCCGAAAGAGTGTCTTTGCAGAGTGATGGCAGCTACTAATTACCCTTGCAGGTGTCTGAAGTGTTCGAGAAAGTTGGTAACACTGACAGGTTGAGTCCGAGAAAGACCACCTTGCCACATCAGAGCATTAAATTACTAAACAAGTACTAACTTCTGCAATATCCTCCGATGTAAATTCAATAATTAATTCTATTTAGTTGATGCTACCTTACATATTGTAACAATCAATGATGGTTCCCACCCAGAGTGTCTAACATGCATTAAACACAATAACTTACCATGATTCACAATCTAAATAACAAAAGTTTATACAACATTCAAGGGTTTTACTCATCTTTTAGTGCCTTTAAAGGAGGAAGCCCCCCCAAACATGTCTACAGAGTACTTTGGACTGTCTT
Source organism: Neoceratodus forsteri (assembly GCA_016271365.2). Taxonomy (NCBI): domain Eukaryota; kingdom Metazoa; phylum Chordata; order Ceratodontiformes; family Ceratodontidae; genus Neoceratodus; species Neoceratodus forsteri. The sequence continues at coordinate 331,231,164 of CM057456.1, read as the reverse complement.
GGAACCAGCACTGAAAAAAGCATGGTTTCTGGTGCATTTCGAGCAGCTAGGTAGAATATATATAGTAAACCAATATCCTACATTTCTTCTTGTTAGTATTGTTACAAAACATTAAATAACTGCCATTTGATTCATTCAAAAAAAAAAAAGTTGGTTACATTATAACAGTACTACAGAGTCTATTTACAGCTCTGGAGGGAGTATCAAATAAAGAATAGCAAAGTCATTTTTGAGAAGTGGGGGGGCATATTTGGGTACTTGGAAGGTATGGACAGCAGTCAACTACCTTTTCCACTCACAGAACACAGCTAAAAACCAAAATCTTCCCTTAAGATCTCCTGTTTTGGGCAAATAAAGTTATGTCTCATGTGCACTTCACCCAGGGCCCTGTGCAAAGCCAAGTCAGGACTCGTGTCCTGCTTCAAGCTTGCACCCTACACGAAGCAAGTTAGAATTCACCTTCTGCTTTGCGCAGGGCCCAAGGTGCCCTGGCACCCAATTGCCACCCCAAGCTTGTGTTCCATTTTCTGTTAGTAGTCATTCTCGCTTTTGGTAACCCATAATTTCCAATGTAACCTGTCTCCTGTCGTCCTACACTGAGCGGGGCACAGATGCAATAGTTCTGCCTACCCCAAGTCTAACTGCTACCACTGTTGTCATGTCAATAGTTACCCCTCGTCCAATGATCATTGTACACTGTCTAAATATTCCGGACGCATTGTACTGCTATGTATACTGTGATTGTACCTGCACTGCTCTGTTGTAACCACTATGTATTCTTGGAATGCACCTGCACCGCTCTATATAACCACTATGTACACTCGAATTGTACCTGCACTGCTTTTTGTATGTAATTAACTCCGGGTCTCCCTGGAAAAAGGGACCTCCGGGGCCCAGAGGGCTTACCCGGTTAACAAAATTTAATAAATAAATAAATAAGGAAGCATGTTAGGACTCTCTCAAAAAAGTAAAGAAATTCACTGCAAAAAAAACTGTTAATGCATCATCAGGGTTCTAAAGCCACAAAAGCAGGGAAATGTGTCATTTTTTTTTTTACTCAGACGACCACCCACTCTCCAACACTCAAGCCTCATAATCCAAGAACAAGCAACAGGTCCAGGGCCATACCCCATGGGTCCGTTGGTTCAAGCTACAGGTCTGGGGCCCTCTGTGAAGAAGTGGTGAGTCATCTCCTGTGCACAGCAAGTTATGAGTGATCTCCTGTGCAAATAAAGTTATGACTGATCCCCTTTTGTGCGACAGGCCCTGCCCAAAGAAAGCTATGACTGATGCTGCAGGTCCTATGTGAAGCACCAGACTTGTGTGGTATGGCACCAGAGCGCCAGCTTGAAGCAGGAGATGCATAGGGCATGGTTCTACACCAGTAGCTTTGCTTTGTGTCATGATTAGGCAAGAGGCAGGTGAAGGTGGGTAGGTGTTAGGGTTGAAAAGACCCTTATACCACGTTTCCCTGCTTTTGCAGCTTTAGAACCCTAACAATGAATTAACATATTTGTTTTCCAATACACTGTGTATATATATTTATGGGATATACAATGGGCAGACTCAATATATGCAATTTATCTTCCCGTATGAGGGGGAAGAACCATAACTCACGAGTGATGGAGCCACGAGTAAGTTATGAAATCCTGCTCCCTCATATGTGATGCTAAACTATGTATTTTGAGTCAGACAAATGCATGTTTGATTTATACATCAATTTACTAGTTATTCCTTTTAAATATGATGTTTTTAGAATATTTAACTGATCTGTTTGCTTATCAAATGCTGGATTCACTGCTGCAAATGGCTATTATGATGTCATCAGCACTGTGAAAGCTGCTCTCAGACTGGTTCAATATACACTGTGACATATTCTACTTTGCAAGATAATATCTAGCTATGTTAGGTCAAGATAAGGAACAGTAACTTACCTTAACAGTAGGTCTTCATGAGAATCTCCTCCTTTGAGCCAAATCATGGAACTCTAAGTCGTAGGCATCAGCACAACCTGGAAACTTTTGCTAGTTGGGGCTGCCCATTGTCTATGTGCATCATCACCATATATATAACGTGGGGGGCCCCATCAGGCTCCAGTTCCTTGTCGAAGTCAAGTCTGGATAACCATAGAACTGGTAGGGACCAAAGCAACCAGGACCAAACCAGGCACACAGGAGAGGATATGAGGAGAGCCAGCTTGAGAAAGCAGGCAGAATAACCACCCACCACCCAAAAAAGTGGGAAGGAGGAAGGGAGAACTTTGGCTCAGTGGAGGAGTCTCTCTCAAAGATCTACTGTTACAGTAAGTAAATGAAAATTACATACTCACTGTAATTCTTGATCTTCCAGGATATCTTTACCCTTCATTAGTGGTGGGTACCAGCCGAAGGCACAGGAGTCCACAGGAACTTATAGCTTTATGATTTTAGAGGAAGGGAGCCGATGTAAGGGACGGCACTGCCCACAAGGCTAATGCATGATGTGGTGCTCACGGACTGGCCAGTAAGTGACACTGGCTCCTCAACCTCCTTAGTTCTGTCCACAGGAGAGGAAATAACTAAAGGAGAAATACAGGGTTGGGGTAAGGTAGCCCAAGGGATAGGAAAAAGGAAAGGATGTAAAAACAATTAATATGGCTGGGCAGAGAAGAGGAGGCAGAGAGCTCTGGACAGAGGACTAAGATCAGGGGGACCAAAGAAACTGGGCAGGCCAATAGACAGAGGGAAAGAGAGTAAGTGAGTGAGTCAGTGAGAGAGAGAGCCTGAGAGGATCCCTGGATCTTAGTCAAGAGGCATGTGTGAGAAGTTGACTTGTTCCCATTCCAGGCTAGGAATGGGAGACACAGACAGGGAATGCAACCAGGGAACAGAAAAACTGAGCTGTGGAGGCGCAGCTAAAAGCTGGGTTGCAGGGAAGAGTACTTCTCATAGTAGAAAGGAATTGAATTGCTTGGGTCCTGTAAGCCAAGAACTTGCCCACTGGTGGGGTTCTGAGGAGGACGTCACATTCAACTGTCTCATATGACAAAAGAATACCAGAGGAGATACCCATAAGTTCATAACTTAGGACACCCATCAGAGGGTTAACATATCAGTCTGCAGAAGCAAAGGGGGAAATCTTTTAATAGACTGGATACAAAGCCAGTCAGCGAAGAACAAACAGGAGTTTTCCTTCTTCAAGGGAGTCTGTGGAAGGATGCTAACCTGAAGACAAGATTGCACAGTCTGCAGGTCAGAGGACGAGACAGGCCTTTTGACAGGGTGATGGGTAAATTCGTAACACCGGATCACCCAATCTGAGATCTAGTGCACGTTTGTCCTAGGGGGATCAGCAATAGCCTGATAGGCCAACAGCGTTCCTTCAACTGATCCAAAAACAAGGGTGGGGGGAAAAACTCCAGAGACTAAAAAGGACATCTCTTAGTGTGTGATCTCTCTCTTGCATGGAATCCCTGGGTAGGGTTTTCCCTTGTCTATACATTTTTTTTTAAACAGGGACCAAAGGCTCACAGAAGGTAGACGCACATGGCTATATAAAAGTATACAGACATGTATCAGAACCTCTTCTTGTTAACATAAGAAGTGAACGAATAAGGCCAGAGAGCAAGGAGCAGTTGCCCCTTGGAACAAGGAAGATAGTCCTGTGAAATTTTTTTTAAGAAAGATTTCTAGAAAGTGTTAGCTGCAACTAGCACTCCCCTTCTAGGAGATACAAAAGGGGGAATGCAAGAGGGGGGAAAAGCACTGCCCAGCAGCCTGGTCATGAGGGAAAGGCAGGCAGGTTGCAGTAATGAATGGTAAAGATATCCTGGAAGATCAAGAATTACAATGAGTACATCATTTTCATATCTTCCAAGGATCAGTCTTCACCATCCATTACTGGAGGGGAAGTACCAAGCCACCACCCTCAGTGGTGTTGGCAAACCCTGAGTGAAATGGTTGTTCCCTCAGCCTCCTGTGGGGGAGAACACAGAGAGGTGGAGGCCCCTCACAGGTCTGGTGAGATCTGAGACTGGACAGGGGCAGGCAGAGGCTCCCTTGGCCTGGGAGATGGAAGGGGCCCAGCAAGTTCATGCCTGGCCCAACGGAAGAAAAAGTGGTCTGCCTGGTAATGTGAGGAGATCACCCTTCGCTGGGCCAGGGGTGATAACCGGGAAAGGTGAAGCCATGCCATGTGCCTAATACAGACCGCTGTTCCCACTAGCCTGGATGCTACCTCACTGACATCGTAAGATGCCCTTGACTGGTGTCTTGTTAGCTCCAGGCCCTGTGCAGAAAGGCAGATGGCTTGCCTGGTAGCCTCACAATCTGATATGGACATCAGAAGTTGTCCTAGCATTGTCCACAAGTACCTGTCATAGGTAGCCATGTGGGCTTCATGTACAGCAATGCACAGCATGGACCATGCTGCCGAAAAGACTATGTGGCCCCAACAGTTGAACTCAGCTTAATCTGAATCAGGCAGACGGTCACGCTCAAGGAACAGTCATGCTCCAGGTGACGATGCCCAGAAGGAGTGTCCAGGAGTTCCACACCAGAAGTTTACTGGGGCATGTCTCCTGGAGATCCCAGGAGTGTGCAATACCTGCGCTGGATGTCCCCTGAGCCTGGAGAGGGGGCAGAGGAACAATACCAGATGTTCTGAGATGCCTTCATAAAGGACTGGGGCCACAAAGGGATGACTCTTGCATCAGCACTGAACTCCCCAAGGAAGGTCAATGTCGGTCAGGCAGGTTTGTGAACAGCAAAGTGGTCCAGATGCAGGTCCATGGGCATCCCCGAGAGGAAGTGCTGATAACTAACAAGTTCAGCATCAGAGGAAAAGTGAACAGACAAATCATCTTCTTCGGACAAGGAAGACAGGGATGGGGAGCAGCTGCTTTCAGGGGTGGCGGTGCAGGAGTCTCTGATTGGAAGACATCCTGGTCCAGGGCTCTAAGGTACGAGGGGAATGCACTAGTCAACTGGAATTGTTTCCAAGTTAAGGGCCCCAAGGGTCCATAAATACCTGGGTGGGGGGGGGTGAGGGAGGCAGAGGGGGAAGGGTAGGAGAAAGGTCTTGGTGGACCAAGCTAGGCCCTCTGCCAGGGCTCAGTGCGTGTGCAGGGGACACCCTCCTGGGGAGGGAGCTACACAACTCAGCCACCTCTGAACACCCAACCATGGGGAGGCAGATAGGGTGGGGCCTAGAGGGGCAACCCCCCATGGGGAAGCGGGAGCCGCACAGGTCCTGAAGGGCGGCCCCTGACCCCACCTACTGCTGGCCCAATCAGCTCAGGTGGAGAAAGAAGGCCTGAGTCAGCACTACTACTCCTGGCTGAGACCTCAGGAACTCCAGCCACGGAGCTCGACGCAGACCCTGATCTCCCCACTACCACCTCACCAGAAGAGGGCTTGGCCCTTGAAGAAGGCATAACTGATGTTGGAGAGGTTGAAGAAGGGAATTCGAGGCTGCGCCTGGAGCTGGCACCCGCTTCAGTACCACCAGTAGTTCCGGAGTCAGGTCCGGCACCAGGACCTGACCTAGCACCGGAGGCAGTGCCGTCTAGCCTGGCACTGACCATGGCACTGCCACCCCTTCAGGCACTGGAGTCGGTGCCAGAAGCATCCCTGGCACCACAAGTGGCACTGAGAGGAGAGCTCTCATGCCCTCCCGACACCAAAGACCTCAAACTGGGCCTAGAAGGGCCTCAAGACCCTGTGGAGCTGGGGAGCCACTCAGGATCATCCCAATCTTCATGCTCTGAAACGGAGGATGAGATCAGGGGGATGGCCAAGGATGCTACCCCCGAGTCTCTCCCTCTCCCAATGCCGCAAGCATCGGCAGGAGTGGAGCCAGCCGCACGGCTGGCACACATCACTTACTAGCCAAAATTAAGAGTCCAAGAGCCGCCAAGTAGTATGAGATCACGGCACTGAGGGACCCACCGGCATGGGCCAAGCGTGTAGCAACGGCATCGCCACCGTGGGTGTCTGAGCCCCTGAAGGGGCACCTGACATTGAAGAGTGCTAAACCAGTCCCCCAGAGAAGATCAGTTGTCCACCTGACTCTTCGTACATGCCTCCTGTCTCAACAAGACTAGGACTGGAGGAGAAGGCCTGCTCTTCCTCGGTATGTACAGTACTGGGGAAGGGCTCAGGGGAAGAGTCCAAGGACTTGAACCTGGAGTCCCTAGTGCGATGGCGCCCTCTGAAGGTTGGGGGGTCCCGCCCCAACCTCATCGGGTGCTGTTCCAAAGCTCAGTAGTCCATGGAGAACAACACACTGCACAAATCCAGGTCATGGCATCGACCCAGGTAGGTAAACATCGGTGGTGATGGTCGGCGTACGACATTCTTCCCGCAGGGGCACTGACGTATGAAAAGAAGGCTCGCTTTAGATTTTGCCAATTTTTAGGCCAGCGACCGGACATGATCGATGACAGAAAACAATAAAACACAGAAAAGATTTTGCGCCGCACTACTAAAATGGAAAAAAGGCGATGAAGCACAATCAGAACACTGAGGTATGGCGTCAAGTGAGCGGAACAGAACTGGAGAACAATGATGGCGTAGCTCAATTCACTCCCACGGAGCAGGAGGTGCAGCTTCCATGGCGGGAAAAACAGAACTGAGGGGGTTGAGGAGCCAGCATCAGTTATTGGCAAGTCTGCAAGCGCCTTGTCATGCATCGGCCTTTTTGGGGCGTCACTGTCCCGGACATCGGCTTCTCTCCTCTAAAATCTTGAAGCTATAAGCTCCCACAGAGTCCTGCACCTTTGGCTGATACCCACTAGTAATAAATGGTGAAAACTGATCCTTGGAAGATCCATTCTATCTAAATCAAGGATATCTCCCACCATTGAACCACATCATGGAATGATTCCCAAGCAGTACCAAAGCACCAAGAGAGGAAGGAGGGATCTGAGTACCCTGATAAAGGAAGCCCTGCAAGACAGTAAGGCCAAATCTGGCATGTCTACCGGAGACTATGTACAAAATAAACAAGTTACTCACCTGTAACACTAGGAGGGGTATATGATGTTCAACCACACTTTCTGGCAGTCGCCTTTCCCCTTTAAGACTGGCTGAAACGTCTTCAAGCTGGCTCCACCCACCAGGGTGGTAACTCCCTCAGCTCTGCCCCATGACGTCAGATCTTGCCTGCTGGAAGCAGTAGTGTGTGTGCCACAGCCAGGAGAGGTCAGGTGGGTCCATGTGGATGATCATATACCACTCCTAGAACTACTGTTACAGGTGAGTAACCAGTTTTTCTAGGGATGTGGATATGATGTTCTATCCACACTTTCTAGCAGATTCCTAGCAGTTCTCTGGGAGGAGGGGGCAAGGCACATACCCCCTACTTAGGGAACAGAGATTGGAGAACTGAGGCCCCAAAACCAGCATCCCAGCATGACTCAATGTCGATGTGGTAACGGGAAATGAAGGTGTGCGCTGACCTCCAGGTAGCAGCCCTGCAGAGTTCCTGGATAGGGACTCCCTGGAAGCAGTCACCAAGGCAGCAGTATGATTGGTGGAATGAGCCCTTAACTGTACAGGAGGCTCCCTACCCACCAACCTATAGGAGAGATCGATGCAGGAGACAAGCCACCTGCCAATCATCCGCTTAGCTGCTGGTCTGCCAGGTGCGGCTTCAGCGTAGGTGACAAACATATGGCGAACTTCTCCCTGAACTCCAGCCGTGTGCTCCTTGTAATAGGCTAGCGCTCGCCACAGGTCCAAAGTATGGAGCCTGTGCTCGGCCCCCGAGGTGTAGCTGGTGAAGTACACCAGGAGACTAATCGCCTGGTTCAGGTGAAAATCCAACACAACCTCTTGGAGGAACTTCGGTCTGGGGCAAAGGACAACCTTGTCCCTGTGAAAGACCAGGTAAGGAGACTTCACCGAGAGTGCCTGGAGTTCACTGATCCTTCTGGCTGCCATGATAGCCACCAAGAAGGCGGTCTTCCATGACAGGTGAGACACATCACACCTGTGCATCGGTTCGAATGGCTTGCCCATGAGATTTGCCAACACTAGCAATAAGTCCCAAGTTGGTGGTGGTTCACGCACTGGAGGGGAAATATGGTCAAGGCCTTTAAAAAGCACCAGACCACTGCTGACCGGCCCGTGCCTAGTAAGCAGAGATGGCTGCCAGGTGCACCTCGAGGGTTGTCGACTGAAGGCCTGACAGAGAGGGGCCACAGGTAAGAAAAAATTACTCACCATAGTAATGTTTCTTCTAATGGAGTCTTGCTGTATTCAGACATAATGCAGTTAGCCCCAGCACTTGAACTGCCCCGGAGAGGAAAGAGTTAACTCCACGCAGAAGCATGGAATGTTGAGCTTGGCTTGGTTTTCAAACCTCTGTCTGTAGTAGTACTTACCAGTGCAACCATCAGATTCTTATGAGCAACTAACTAACTTAACACTAAAATGTGGAATTTGTTTGAACACATAGCCAAAAGGCAAAATACTTTTTGGGGTCCAAAAAGACTGAAGTCGAGAACCCAAGAAGAAATAAGGTAGTGACAATTCAACACAAGAAGGAAAAAACATAACAGTTACCCCACCAAGAGGGAGGGTACGAGGTACACCCCTGAGGTGCAACACTGTACCTGCCAGCCCACTTTCCAAAAACAGGTTCTGAGAGGGGAGGCGAGGGGGAGGTCTGAATACAGCAAGACTCCATTAGAAGAAACAATATTACTATGATGAGTAATTTTTTCTTCAAACAACATGAAGTCTTGCTGTATTCAGACATAATGCAGACTACCAAACAGTTCCCTATGGAGGAGGGAATGCAGAACCTACTTTGGGAAAAAGCTCTGCAGTACTGCTGTGCCAAACCTAGCATCACTCCTAGCCTGGATGTCCAGAGAGTAATGCTTGGTGAATGTATGTACTGTTTTCCAGGTGGCTGCTTTACAGATCTCTAACAAGGGTATACCTCTGGCCGCAACTAGAGTAGCAGCTGTACCCCTAGTCGAGTAAGCCCTCAGGCTTGCAGGGGGTGTTCTATCCAATTTGTCATAGCAAAACTGTATACAGAAAACAATCCACCTGGCAATAGTTCTCTTAGTGGCAGGCTTACCTTTCCCCAATTCACCATAAGTGAGGAACAATTGAAGACAGTCATTTCTGTGTGCCTTAGTATGCTCTATGTAGTAGATAAGTGCCCTCTTAACATTCAAACTGTGTAATCTTCTTTCCCCTGGGGAAGAATGGTCAGTGAAAAATACAGGAAGAGACAGACTGGTTTAGGTGAAAATCCGATACCATTTTAGGCAAAAACCTCCTATTAGTTCTTAGGACCACTTTATCCCTATGGAAGGATATTAAGTCAGGTTCAACTGACAGGGTCTGTAATTCGCTAATCCGCCTGGCAGAAGTAATAGCTACCAGGAACACAGTTTTCCAGGTCAAGTACTTCAATTCGGTCGAAGCCAGATGTTCAAAGGGTGGATACATAAGCTGAGCACTGCAGACATTAAGATTCCAAGGTGGAGTAGGCCCCCTAAAGGGAGGGTTAATGTGAACCAGGCCTCTGAAAAACTTCCTGAAAGCAGGATGAGATGCCAGGGAAGAGCGTTTCCCTGCTGAAAGGAATGCAGAGACAGCTGCTAGAGGAACCTTCTGAGTGGCAGGCCTAAGGCCTAGACTATTCAGATGAGCTAGATAATCTAAGGTTGTGGAAATGCCTGCAGAATCAGGCACAATACCTTTCTGAGATCACCAAATACTGAAACTCTTCCATTTGGAATTGTAAGTTTTTGTAGTGGAAGGTTTTCTGGAGACCTTAAGAATATCCAGAACTCCCTGAGAAAGATGTAGAGCTGCATATTCTAACTCTTCAAGAGCCAGGCCTTAAGGTTGAGAGACTGGAGATTGGGGTACCAGACCTTCCCCTGGGAGGAGGAGGAGAGAAGATTGTATCTCCTGGGAAGAGACAGGGGACGTGAGACAGCCAATGGACAGCAGTAGAGGATACCAGGGTTGTCTGGCCCAATCTGGAGCCACCAGTATCACTGTGCAGGGTTGAGTTCTTATCTTGATTAGAACTCTGAACAGGCGAGGGGAAAGGAGGGAAGGCATAGAGAAACCTGCCTTTCCAGTTCAGAATGAGGGCATCCTGGGGAACTGTCCCCAGGACTGGAGGTCTGCTGCAAAACGGAGGAAGCTGATGATTGCCTGGTGCTACAAATAGATCTATTTCTGGAATGCCCCACTTGGAGAAAATGATCCTCAGAATGTGAGGATTCAGGGACCATTCGTGATGTCCCTGTGAAATCCTGCTCAGGGTATCTGCTAACAGATCGTCTTTCCCTGGAAGATGAACTGCTACCAGGGAAGTCTGAAGGGAATAGGCCAGAGACCAAACCTTCATGGCCTCTGTGCACAAGGCTGTGGACCAAGTGCCTCCCTGCTTGTTGATGTACCACATTGTGGTAGTGTTGTCCATCCTGACTTGGACCACCTTGCCTTTGACTGAATCCGAAAAGGTCTGAAGGGCTAGAAAAACTGCCCTGAGTTCCAGGAGGTTGATATGAAGAAGAGACTCCTGCGGAGACCAAATCCCCTGAGCTGTCAGGGCTCCCAGGTGGGCTCCCCAGCCTAGGAGAGAAGCATCTGTAGTCAGTACTACTGATGGAAGTTGAGGGAGAAATGGAACCCCTTGTCTGAGGTTGTCCTGGTTCAGCCACCACTGAAGAGCCTGGACTAGAGTTCGGGTCACTGGAATCAGTTTGGTGACAGAATCTCTTCTCTGTGACCAAAAGGACCTTAGATGGAACTGAATGTCCCGCATCTGAAATCTGGTTCCCTGAACCACTGCAGTGGAGGCTGCCATGTGGCCCAGGAGTTGGGAGGAACTGTCTCGACGAAAGAGAAACCTAAGGCTGAAAGGAAGACGCGAGGTCTACTAAGGCCTTCACCTTTGCCAGAGGAAGGAAAGCTTTTGCTTGTATAGTATCCAATTCCACCCCTATGAAGGTGAGAAGCTGTACTGGTTCGAGGACAGATTTTGGCAGATTGAGAAGAAACCCCAGGGAACTGAGCAAGTCCTGAGTGGTTTGCAGAGCTGAACTGACCTGGACTGATGACTGCCCTACTAGGAGCTAGTCGTCCAGATATGGAAAAATGGTGATACCCTGTCTTCTGAGGTAAGCCACCACTACCGCAAGGCACTCTGTGAACACCCTTGGAGCTGATGTTAGGCCAAAAGGCATGGCCTTAAACTGATAATGGCCTGAAGGCAACTCGAACCTGAGGTATTTTCTGTGGGAACACCTATAGGGATGTGAAGTAGGCATCTTGAGGTCCAGTGATGCTAGCCAATCTCCTGGCCTCAAAGAGGGAAGGATTATTCTCAGAGTTACCATTTAGAATTTGGGTTTTGAAATGTGTTTGTTCAGATACCTTAGATCCAGGATGGGTTGCCGCTCCCCTGTTGTCTTTGGGGTGAGGAAGTACCTGGAGTACAGGTCTTTTCCCCTGTGTTGAGTAGGAACCTTCTCTACGGCTCTGAGAGCCAGGAGAGAGGAAACCTCTGCCTCTAGGGCAAGGGTTTCTGAAATTGATGCAGGTGGAAAAGACCTAGCCCTCCTTTTCGGGTACCTTTTGAAGCTGAGGGCCAGTCTCTGGCTTACTACTTCCAGGACACATTTGTCTGAGGTAACAGACTTCCAGGCCTGAAAGCAGTAAGCCAGCCTTCCTCCTACAGGGATTGGAGAGTCGACCTGGGCTGACACCTTAGGGTGTCTGCTTGGCAGGAGCCTTAGATTTGGAGGAAGAAGCAGCCCTGCTCATCCCCCTTCTACCCCTCCCTTGGAAAAAAACCCTATGTGGGTAAGACGAAGAGGCCTGGACTTGGTAAAAAGGCCTGTGAAAAGGCCTGCCCCTGCACTGCTGCTCTGAGGAGTGGTTTGCCTTTCTTTGGCCTGTGCACTTCTGTAAGTGGTTCTATATTCGTCCATTTTCTTCATGTAAGTCTCTGTCTGCTCCCCAAACAGAGAGTTACAAACTACAGGAAAATCCATAGCCTTAGACTGGGTGTCCTGTGATAGGCTAGTACATCTGAGCCAAGTATGTCTTCTGAGAGACACAGATGTAGCCATGACTCTGGATGCCACATTGTTGGAGTCGACAGCAGCGTGAAATTGTACTTTGGATGCCTCAATCCCATCCGCAGCCACCTCCTCCAGCTCTCTGGCTAGCTGGGGGAGGCCTTTTTAGCCAGTTCCAGAACCGTATCCCACCTAGACTTCTGGTACCTGGCTGTGTAGGCCATATAATTTGCCTGCCTGAGTCCCAAAGAGGATGCCAAGTATAGTTTCTTGGCCATGGCATCGACTTTCCTGGAGTCCTTGTCTGGGGTGTGTGAAGCCAAAGGAATGTTTTCCCTGTCACAGGCTGCAGCTGGCACTACCACAACATGGCTGCTATGTGAATAAAGGAAGTCCGTAGCTAAGCCTGATAACATGCATCTCCTGTCCATTCTTTTATCTACAGGAGGTAAAGAGTTAGGAGTCTGTAGAATATTTTGTGTCTGTTTCCGCAAGGACTTGTGAAGGGGGACAGACAACCTTTTGGACTCTGGGATGTCCATCATATCCACAAAATCAGGCTCTTCTTCCTCCTCAACAGCTTCAACCAAACGGAGCTGGAGGGTTTCAGCCACCTTCTTGTAAAACAAGAAGTGAGAAGGAGACTCAGAAAGCCTGGGAGGGGAGACATCAGAGGGTCTGTCTGGGGAGATGTCCGGTTCAATGGGCACATCCAGACCCCCACTGTCATAGTCATCGTCGGGATAGTCTTCGTCTCCCTCCCACTCCTCATAGAAAGCATCCGGATGGTAATCCGAAGGAGCGGGTTCTGACCAAATCGACCGCCTAACCGGCAGTACTGGTTCGGAAAGAACCAGATGAAAGCGACTGGACAACACTAATCGCTTTGGCTATCTCGTCCGCGGTTGGGTAAGCGGTACTGGATCGAACCAGCAGACTTTCGTTTCTTTTCTGACTGAACTGACCCTCAGATTAGTCCTTTGCCTGAGAAGGTATCACCCTAGGTCAGCAGGCACCTCCTCAGGTTCGGCCGTAACTGAACTGGGCTGGCCATCCAGGTCTAGGACTTCTCGGCCTCCCTTTCCTTCAACCTACTCAGTCTTTTTCTAGAGTGGTTTTAGGAAAGTTTTGCAAATTGGCAGTCTGACTGGAGGTGGTCAAACCCCAGACAATAAACACAGATGAAGGTGAAATTAAGCGGCGGCAAAGGCCTCCCGCACTCAGTACAGTGTTGAAACCCAGTGGGACCGGTTTTCTTTGGGTTTCTCAGACATGCCAACCTACCAAAATTACCCTATAGAAGCGTTTCAATAGGGTAATACAAAACCGATTGGTAACAAACCGGAACACGGGTTTGGAAAAGAACCGAGAAAAAACCCGGTTCTTTTGAAACCAATCGGTACCGGAACACCACTCAAATAATAAATTTAAAATTAAAAGGAAACACAAGGTTGGTTCCTAAATGGACCGACCAGGAAGAAACCGAAGGAGTAAACAATTTCCACAAATTATCTAAAGTAAAATACAGTTGACTTCCGGTACCGCCCCTGATGGTGATGGTAGCTTAAGACAACTGCTCCGATCCCCCTTCCAAGAAATTCCTCCCTCTTAAATCCAGAATCCTCAAAAAATACAAATACAATATGCACAAGAGGGAGAACAAAGGTCCTACATCTATAAAATTAAAGAAAATGGATGATGCTGTGGAAGATGATCCCAGATCGGAGTCCGAATCTGTTCAGCCGCAAAACACGCCACCATCTGCTAGGGCTACCCAGCTGGAGTATCGCACACCAAAGAAATGAAAATTACGTACCTACCATAATTCTTGATCTTCTTGGATGAGTCTCCACCACTCATTCACACTAGTGGGATTAGCGCCGGAGGCACTAGGACCCATCGGGAGCAAACTTTTTGCTGGAGGGTCGGCGCGAGAGATGGCGCCGCGAGGAACGGTGCCGCGAGCAGCAGCTCGAGCGGCAATCACTATCTCGGCGACGACCCTCCAACCGCCTCAGTACCTTTTTTACCAAGGAGGTGCAGCGCAACTAACGTAAAGAGTAAATCTAACCTTAAAAAACGGACATAAGACAGTCCGTACGACCCGTGTAAGAAGGGTCAGCAAAGAAGTCTTCACGGCCTAAAGATTTGAGGAGTGAAGACCAACACAGCAGTGAGCTCGGGATGGAGGGTAGCGTGTGAATGAGTGGTGGACTCGTCCAAGAAGATCAAGAATTACGGTAGGTACGCACTTTTCATATCTTCCTGGACATAAGTCTCCACCACTCATTCACACTAGTGGGAGAGTACAAGCTGATAATCCCCAAAAGGGCGGCAGGAGAGCCAGAGCTCACGCGACTCAAGATAGAAGTCCATTAAGGATAGTTCTGCCAATGCGGAATGCCACCTGGCATGAAGATCCAGAATGCTTAACGTATAAAGTGCACTGAGCTCCAGGTGGCGTGTGGTTGCAGATATCTGCAATTGAACATTGCACTTCCGCTAGGGATGCTGCTGACCGCCTCTAGTAGAGTGAGCGTACACTCTACCTTCTAATTTAACTTGAGCCATGGAATAGCAATGTCTAGGCATGCCACTAACCATGATGAGATGCATCTGATAGCGACAGGTTGACCCAGCCGGTGTCGCTGAAAGAAACAAACAATTGCTGAGTCTTCGAAAATTCTTGGTTCTATCTAAATAGAACTGCTAAGTCTCTTAACATCCAAGGAATGAAGAGATCGCTCCCCTTCATTTTGGAAATCAGCAAGTAAGAGGAGAGTACCAGAGGTTGGTTTAGATGGAATTCTGACACAACCTTGGGAAGAAATTTAGGATGAGTACGGAGAACTACCTTGTCTTTATGGAATACAGTATATGGAGGGTCCATAACCAGGGCATGTATCTCAGAGACCCTGCGGGCTGAGGTAATGGCCACCAGGAAGGCAGTCTTCCAGGTAAGAAATTTTAGCTCACAGGTAGCTAGGGGTTCGAAAGGCTTCCGAGTGAGCATGTCCAGCACCAGGTTAATGTCCCAGGCTGCAACTGGACGCTTAACAGGGGGTCTGGTATGAAGAATCCCCTTAAGAAATCTCTTCACCATAGGTAACTGAGCCAGAGTCAAGGAAGAAACCGGCTCATGGAACGCTGAGATGGCACTAAGGTGAACTTTAACTGTGGAGTACTGGAGACCTGAGTTTGATAGGTCCAAAAGATACTCCAGAACCTTGTCAGGAGGACAGGAAAAGGGATTCCAAGAGGACTTTGCACACCAGAGAGAAAAACGTTTCCATTTGGAAGCGTACGTTTTTCGGGTGGCTGGCTTCCGAGCAGCCAGAAGGATGTCTGAGACTCTACGAGAGACGTTGAACCGATTCACTTCTACCTCTTCAGGAGCCAAGCATGAAGGTGAAGTGATTTCAGGTTGGGATGGACCAACCAACCCTGAGTCAAAAGATTGATTTGCAAGGGAAGTGGTCTCGAGAGCTGCCAACATACTGTTGAGTAGAGGAAACCATAGTTGCCGAGGCCAGGAGGAGCAATGAGAATCATTTTGGTCCCTGAGACTCGAACTTGAGGAGTACTCTCTGGATTAGAGGAAGCGGTGGAAAGGCGTAAAAAGCGCTTTGTCCACCGCAGCCTGAACGCATCCTGACAGAAAATGCCAGGCCCTGATTTCTGGAGCAGAGAGAGGCAGTTCTGCGTTGAGTGGGATGCAAAAGGTCCAGGTCTGGAGTCCCCACTCTTGAATAGTGACCGAGCTAACGCTGGATCGAGACCACTCGTGAGGGTCTGCCTCCGCTCTGCTGAGGTGGTCTGCTAGATCGCTTTGTATACCTGGCAGATAAACCGCCTGAATCAGAGACTTGTGCTCCAAGCACCACTCCCACACCCTCATTGCTTCCCTGCAAAGGGGGTAAGAATGAGCACCGCCTTGCTTGTTGATGTAATACATCACCGCTTTGCTGTCCGTTTGAAGGAGAATGTTCTTGTGACAAAGGATATCCTTCAGAGCTCGGATCGCGTAGAGGACCGCTCTCATCTCCAAGACATTTATGTGGAGATGAGTTTGAACTGAGTCCATACACCTTGAGTGTGAAGGAGCGACAGTGAGCTCCCATCCCACTAGCGATGCGCCTGTGGTGATGGAGATCTGATGATCCGGGGAGCAAAGGGAACCCTTCCAGGAGATTGCTCTCTTGAGTCCACCAGGTGAGAGACCTTCGAAGGGGCTCCGTCACCTTGATGGGATAAGACTGGGGGTGAGAGGTCGGAGACCACTGAGTGGAGAGCATCCATTGGGTGGTTCTCATGTGCAACCGGGCCAGGGGTACAGTGAAACCGAGGACGCCATGAGACCCAATATGCGTTGCATCGAGAGAGCTGTAACCGATTGGTTCTCCCGATGTAACGGGCCATCCAAAGGATGTCCGAGTCTTCTGTCCTCTGGAAGGAAAGCCTTCCGGAAGAGGTGTCAGGGCCGTCCCTATGAAAGGGAGCCTCTGGGAGGGCTGCAGTTGTGATTTTTCAAATTCAGCAGAATTCCCATGGACGTAAGAAGACGAGAAGTTGTTTGCACGGCTTCCAAAGTCCCTTGGCTGGAAGGGCTTGCTAGAAGCCAATCGTCCAGGTAGGGAAACACTCGGAGTCCTAGCTTCCTGAGATGCGCTGCGAGAACTGCACAACACTTTGTAAAAACTTGCGGCGCCGAGGATAGCCCAAAAGGCAGGACTTTGAACTGATAATGCCGACCCAGAGCTACAAACCTGAGGAACTTGCGGTGGGTCGGGTGGATGGGGATATGCTGGTAAGCGTCCTGCATATCCAGGGAGGCCAGCCAGTCGTGCTGATGCAGCAGGGGTAACAGGGTACCTAGGGAAATCATTTTGAATTTCTCCCTGGGGAGAAATTTGTTTAACTTTCTGAGGTCTAGAATGGACATTCCCCAGATTTCTTTGGAACCAGGAAGTAATGGGAGAGAACCCTGTGTCCAAGATGCGGGGCACTAGTTCTATTGCCCTGTTGCTTAGAAGGCCTTGGATCTCGGTGGTGAGGAGGTCTGACTGAGAGGCCGACAACCTGGGTTGTCGTCTGGGAGGACATCAGAGGTTCAAAAATTGAGAGAATACTTTATCCTATGGAAGGATATTAAGTCAGGTTCAACTACCAAGGGTCTGTAATTAGCTAATCCGCCTGGCAGAAGTAATAGCTGAACCAAGGAACACAGTTTTCCAGGTCAAGTGACTTCCAATCTGGCTCCAAGCCAGATGTTCAAAGGGTGGATACATAAGCTTATAATTGCAGACATTAAGATTCCAAGGTGGAGTAGGGCTCCCCTAAGGGAGGGTTAATGTGAACCAGGCCTCTGAAAAACTTCCTGAAAGCGGAGATGAGATACCAGGAAAGACGTTTCCCTGCTGAAAGAATGCAGAGACAACTGCTAGAGGAACCTTCTGAGTGCGAGGCCTAAGGCCTAGACTATTCAGATGAGCTAGATAATCTAAGGTTGTGGAAATGCCTGCAGAATCGAGCACAATACACTTCTGAGATCACCAAATACTGAAACTCTTCCATTTGGAATTGTATAAGTTTTGTAGTGGAAGGTTTTCTGGAGACCTTAAGAATATCCAGAACTCCCTGAGAAAGATGTAGAAGCTGCATATTCTAACTCTTCAGAGCCAGGCCTTAAGGTTGAGAGACTGGAATTGGGGTACCAGACCTTCCCGGGAGGAGGAGGAGGAAGATTGATTATCTCCTGGGAAGAGACAGGGGCGTGAGACAACCAATGGACAGCAGATAGAGGATACCAGGGTTGTCTGGCCCAATCTGGAGCCACCAGTATCACTGTGCAGGGTTGAGGTTCTTATCTTGATTAGAGACTCTGAACAGAACCGAGGGAAAGGAGGGAAGGCATAGAAACCTGCCTTTCCAGTTCAGAATGAGGGCATCCTGAGGAACTGTCCCCAGGACTGGAAGTCTGCACACAAAGCGGAGGAAGCTGATGATTTGCCTGGCGCTACAAATAGATCTATTTCTGGAATGCCTCACTTGGAGAAAATGATCCTCAGAATGTGAGGATTCAGGGACCATTAGTGATGTCCCTGTAGAAATCCTACTCAGGGTATCTGCTAACAGATCGTCTTTCCCTGGAAGATGAACTGCTACCAAGGAAATCTGAGAGAATAAGCCAGAGACAAACCTTCATGGCCTCTGTGCACTGGGCTGTGGACCAAGTGCCTCCCTGCTTGTTGATGTACCACATTGTGGTAGTGTTGTCCATCTGACTTGGACACCTTGCCTTTGACTGAATCGAAAAGGTCTGAAGGGCTAGAAAAACACCCCTGAGTTCCAGGAGGTTGATATGAAGAAGAGACTCCTGCGGAGACCGTCCCTAGGCTGTCAGGGCTCCCAGGGGCTCCCCAGCCTGGAGAAGAAGCATCTGTAGTCAGTACTACTGATGGAGTTGAGGAAAATGGAACCCCTTGTCTGAGTTGTCCTGGTTCAGCCACCACTGAAGAGCCTGGACTAGAGTTGGGTCACTGGAATCAGTTTGGTGACAGAATCTCTTCTCTGTGACCAAAGGACCTTAGATGGAACTGAATGTCCCGCATCTGAAATCTGGTTCCCTGAACCACTGCAGTGGAAGCTGCCATGTGGCCCAGGAGTTGGGAGACTGTCTCGCGAAAAGAAACCTAAGGCTGAAAGGAAGCCGCGAGGTCTACTAAGGCCTTCACCTTTGCACCAGAGGAAGGAAAGCTTTTGCTTGTATAGTATCCAATTCCACCTACTGAAGGTGAGAAGCTGTACTGGTTACGAGGACAGATTTTGGCAGATTGAGAAGAAACCCAAGGGGAACTGAGCAAGTCCTGAGTGGTTTGCAGAGCTGAACCAACCTGGACTGATGACTGCCCTACTAGGAGCTAGTCGTCCAGATATGGAAAAATGGTGATACCCTGTCTTCTGAGGTAAGCCACCACTACCTCAAGGCACTCTGTGAACACCCTTGGAGCTGATGTTAGGCCAAAAGGCATGGCCTTAAACTGATAATGGCCTGAAGGCAACTCGAACCTGAGGTATTTTCTGTGGGAACACCTTATAGGGATGTGGAAGTAGGCATCCTTGAGGTCCAGTGATGCTAGCCAATCTCCTGGCCTCAGAGGGAAGGATTATTCTCAAGGTTACCATTTAGAATTTAGGTTTTGAAATATGTTTGTTCAGATACCTTAGATCCAGGATGGGTTGCCGCTCCCCTGTTGTCTTTAAGGGTGAGGAAGTACCTGGAGTACAGGTCTTTTCCCCTGTGTTGAGTAGGAACCTTCTCTCGGCTCTGAGAGCCAGGAGAGAGAAACCTCTGCCTCTAGAGGCAAGGTTTCTGAAATTGATGCAGAGTGGAAAAAGACCTAGCCCTCCTTACAAGGTACCTTTTGAAGCTGAGCCAGTCTCTGACTTACTACTTCCAGGACACATTTGTCTGAGGGTAACAGACTTCCAGGACTGAAAGCAGTAAGCCCAGCCTTCCTCCTACAGGGATTGGAGAGTGAGACCTGGGCTGACACCTTAGGGTGTCTGCTTGGCAGGAAGCCTATAGATTTGGAGGAAGAAGCTAGCCCTGCTCATCCCCTTCTACCCTCCATGAGAAAAAAACCCTATGTGGGTAAGGCAGAAGAGCCTGGACTTGGTAAAAGGCCTGTGAAAAGACCTGCCCCTCACTGCTGCTCTGAGGAGTGGTTTGCCTTTCTTTGGCCTGTGCACTTCTGTAAGTGGTTCTATATTCAGTCCATTTCTTCATGTAAGTCTCTGTCTGCTCCCCAAACAGAAATTACAAACTACAGGAAAATCCATGCCTGTAGACAAAGTGTCCTGTGATAGGCTAGTACATCTAGGCCAAGTATGTCTTCTGAGAGACACAGATGTAGCCATGACTCTGGATACCCACATTGTTGGAGTCGACAGCAGCGTGAAATTGTACTTTGGATGCCTCACTCCATCCAGAGCCACCTCCTCCAGCTCTCTGGCTAGCTGGGGAGGCCTTTTAGCCAGTTCCAGAACCGTATCCCACCTAGACTTCTGGTACCTGGCTGTGAAAACCATATAATTTGCCTGCCTGAGTCCCAAGGGATGCCAAGTATAGTTTCTTGGCCATGGCATGACTTTCCTGGAGTCCTTGTCTGGGGTGTGTGAAGCAAAGGAATGTTTTCCCTGTCACAGGCTGCAGCTGGCACTACACAACATGGCTGCTATGAATAAAGGAAGTCGTAGCTAAGCCTGATAACATGCATCTCCTGTCCATTCTTTTATCTACAGGGAAAGAGTTAGGAGTCTGTGAGAATATTTGTGTCTGTTTCACAAGGACTTGTGAAGGGGACAGACAACCTTTGGACTCTGGATGTCCATCCCACCACAAAATCAGGCTCTTCTTCCTCCTCCAACAGCTTCAACCAAAGCGGGCTGGAGGTTTCAGCCACCTTCTTGTAAAACAAGAAGTGAGAAGGAACTCAGAAAGCCTGGGAGGAGACATCAGGATGCTGTCACGGGGAGATGTCGGTTCAATGGGCACATCAGACCCCACTGTCATAGTCATCGTCGGGATAGTCTTCGTCTCCCTCCCACTCCTCATAGAAAGCATCCGGATGGTAATCCGAAGGGGCCGGTTCTGACCAAATCGACCGCCTAACCGGCAGTACTGGTTCGGAAAGAACCAGATGAAGCGACTGGACAACACTAATCGCTTTGGCTATCTCGTCCGCGGTTGGGGTAAGCGGTACTGGATCCGAACCAGCAGACTTTCGTTTCTTTTCTGACTGAACTGACCCCTCAGATTCGTCCTTTTGCCTGAGAAGGTATCACCTAGGTCAGCAGGCACCTCCTCAGGTTCGGCCGTAACTGAACTGGGCTGGCCATCCAGGTCTACGGACTTCTCGGCCTCCCTTTCCTTCAACCTACTCAGTCTTTTTTCTAGAGTGGTTTTAGGAAAGTTTTTGCAAATTTGGCAGTCTGACTGGAGGTGGTCAAACCCCAGACAATAAACACAGATGAGGTGGGGGTCGGCCTTGGCAAAGGCCTCCCCGCACTCAGTACAGTGTTGAAACCCAGTGGGACCGGTTTTCTTTTTGGGTTTCTCAGACATGGCCAACCTACCAAAATTACCCTATAGAAGCGTTCAAGCCAGGTAATACAAACCGATTGGTAACAACCGTGTCACGGGTTTGGAAAAGAACCGAGAAAAAACCCGGTTCTTTTGAAACCAATCGGTACCGGAACACCACTCAAATAATAAATTTAAAATTAAAAGGAAACACAAGGTTGGTTCCTAAATGGACCGACCAGGAAGAAACCGAAGGAATAAACAATTTCCACAAATTATCTAAAGTAAAATACAGTTGACTTCCGGTACCGCCCCTGATGGTGATGGTAGCTTAAGACAACTGCTCCGATCCACCTTCCAAGAAATTCCTCCCTCTTAAATCCAGAATCCTCAAAAAATACAAATACAATATGCACAAGAGGGAGAACAAAGGTCCTACATCTATAAAATTAAAGAAAATGGATGATGCTGTGGAAGATGATCCCAGATCGGAGTCCGAATCTGTTCAGCCGCAAAACACGCCACCATCTACTAGGGCTACCCAGCTGGAGTATAAGCACACCAAAAGAAATGAAAATTACGTACCTACCATAATTCTTGATCTTCTTGGATGAGTCTCCACCACTCATTCACACTAGTGGGATTAGCGCGGAGGCACTAGGACCATCGGGAACAAACTTTTTTGCTGGAGGGTCGGCAGAGATGGCGCCAGGGAGCGGTGCGAGCAGCAGCAGCTCGGCGGCAATCACTATCTCGGCGGCGACCCTCCAACCGCCTCAGTACCTTTTTACCAAGGAGGTGCAGCGCAACTAACGTAAAAGTAAATCTAACCTTAAAAACGGACATAAGACAGTCAAATGCGACCCGTGTAAGAAGGTCAGCAAAGAAGTCTTCACGGCCTAAGATTTGAGGAGTAAGACCAACACAGCAGTGAGCTTCGGGGATGGAGGGTAGGCGTGTGAATGAGTGGTGGAGACTCGTCCAAGAAGATCAAGAATTACGGTAAGTACGTAATTTTCATATCTTCCTGGACATAAGTCTCCACCACTCATCACACTAGAGGAAGTACCAAGCTGATAATCCCCAAAAGAGCGGCAGGAAGCCAGAGCTCCAGCGACTAAGATAGAGTCCATTAAGGATAGTTCTGCGAATGCGGAATGCCACCTGGCATGAAGATCCAGTGCATAATGCTTAACGAAGGTATGCACTGGACTCCAGGTGGCGGTGTTGCAGATATCTGCAATAGGAACATTGGACTTCCGCTAGGATGCCAGCGACCGCCCTAGTAGAGTGAGCGTACACTCTACCTTCTAATTTGGCCCTGAGCCATGGAATAGCAATGTCGAGGCATGCCACTAACCATGATGAGATGCATCTGATAGCGACAGGTTGACCCAGCGCGGGTGTCGCTGAAAGAAACAAACAATTGCTGAGTCTTGCGAAAATTCTTGGTTCTATCTAAATAGAACTGCAAGCTCTCTTAACATCCAAGGAATGAAGAGATCGTTCCCTTCATTTTGGAAATCAGCAGAAAGAGGGAAGTACCAGAGGTTGGTTTAGATGGAATTCTGACACAACCTAGGAAGAAATTTAGGATGAGTACGGAGAACTACCTTGTCTTTATGGAATACAGTATACGGAGGGTCCATAACCAGGGCATGTATCTCAGAGACCCTGCGGGCTGAGGTAATGGCCATCAGGAAGGCAGTCTTCCAGGTAAGAAATTTTAGCTCACAGGTAGCTAGGGGTTCGAAAGGCTTCCGAGTGAGCATGTCCAGCACCAGGTTAATGTCCCAGGCTGCAACTGGACGCTTAACAGGGGGTCTGGTATGAAGAATCCCCTTAAGAAATCTCTTCACCATAGGTAACTGAGCCAGAGTCAAGGAAGAAACCGGCTCATGGAACGCTGAGATAGCACTAAGGTGAACTTTAACTGTGGAGTACTGGAGACCTGAGTTTGATAGGTCCAAAAGATACTCCAGAACCTTGTCAGGAGGACAGGAAAAGGGATTCCAAGAGGACTTTGCACACCAGAGAGAAAAACGTTTCCATTTGGAAGCGTACGTTTTTTGGTGGCTGGCTTCCGAAAGCAGCCAGAAGGATGTCTGAGACTCTACGAGAGACGTTGAACCGTTCTACTCTACCTCTTCAGGAGCCAAGCATGAAGGTGAAGTGATTTCAGGTTGGATGGACCAACCAACCCTGGAATCAAAAGATTGATTTGCAAGGGAAGTGGTCTCGGGAGAGGCTGCCAACATACTGTTGAGTAGAGAAACCATAGTTGCGAGGCCAGGAGGGCAATGAGAATCATTTTGGTCCCCTGAGACTTCGAACTTGAGGAGTACTCTCTGGATTAGAGAAGCGGTGGAAAGGCGTGAAAGCGTTTGTCCACCGCAGCCTGACGCATCCTGACAGAAAATGCCAGGCCCTGGTTTCTGGCAGAAGAGAGGCAGTTCTCACGTTGAGTGGGGATGCAAAAGGTCCAGGTCTGGAGTCCCCACTCTTCGAATAGTGACCGAGCTAAAGCTGGATCGAGAACCACTCGTGAGGTCTGCCTCCGTTCTGCTGGTGGTCTGCTAGATCGGTTTTGTATACCTGGCAGATAAAACGCCTGAATCAGAGACTTGTGCTCAAGCACCACTCCCACACCCTCATTGCTTCCCTGCAAAGAGTAAGAATGAGCACCGCCTTGCTTGTTGATGTAATACATCACGCTTTGCTGTCCGTTTGAAGGAGAATGTTCTTGTGACAAGGATATCCTTCAGAGCTCGGATCGCGAGAGGGACGCTCTCATCTCAAGACATTTGTGTGAGATGAGTTTCGAACTGAGTCCATACACCTTGAGTGTGAAGGGGCGACAGTGAGCTCCCATCCCACTAGCGATCGTCGTGTGGTGATGGAGATCTGATGATCGAGGGAGCAAGGGGAACCCTTCCAGGAGATTGCTCTCTTGAGGCCACCAGGTGAGAGACCTTGAAGGGGCTCCGTCACCTTGATGAGATAAGACTGAGGAGGTGAGAGGTAGGAGACCACTGAGTGGAGAACATCCATTGGGTGGTTTCTCATGTGCAACGGGCCAGGGTACAGTGAACACCGAGGGAGCCATGAGACCCAACATGCGTTGCATCCAGAGGAAGCTGTAACGATTGGTTCTCCCGATGTAGCAGGCCATCAAAGGATGTCGAGTCTTCTGTCCTCTGGAAGGAAAGCCTTCGTGGAAGAGGTGTCTAGGGCGTCCCTATGAAAGAGCCTCTGGGAGGCTGCAGTTGTGATTTTTCAAATTCAGCAGAATTCCCATGGGCGAAGAAGACGCAGAAGTTGCTTACTCACTACCAAAGTCCCTTGGCTGGAAGGGCTTGCTAGAAGCCAATCGGTCCAGGTAGGGAAACACTGGAGTCCCTGCCTGAGATCTCGCCGAGAACTGCACAACACCTTTGTAAAAACTTGCGGCCGAGATAGCCCAAGAGCAGGACTTTGAACTGATAATGCGACCCAGAGCTACAAACCTGGAGACCTGCGGTGGGTCGGGTGGATGAGGATATGCTAGTGAGCATCCTGCATATCCAGGAGGCCAGCCAGTCGTGCTGATGCAGCAAGGGTAACAGGGTACCTAGGAAATCATTTGAATTTCTCCCTGGGGAGAAATTTTTTAACTTTCTGAGGTCTAGAATGGCGCATTCCCCAGATTTCTTTGGAACCAGGAAGTAATGGGAGTAGAACCCTGTGCTTAACCATGAATCGGGGCACTAGTTCTATGCCCTGTTGCTTAGAAGGCCTTGGATCTCGGTGGTGAGGAGGTCTGACTGAGGGCCGACAGCCTGGGTTTGTCGTCTGGGAGGACAATTAGGGGGTTTCCAAAAATTGAGAGAATAACCCTCGCGAATTATCCGAAGGACCCATTTGTCGAGTTATGGACTTCCACTGGTTGTAAGTACATCAGGCGACCTCCACCGGAGGAGAAATTCCACCTCAGACAGTGTGGATGGAACTTGGCCCAGCGAATTCATAAGGTGGCGCTGGGGGCTTTAGGCCCCTAAGCTTCTGCTGAGCTTTCTTTTGAGGTTGGGCAGGTTGGCTTTTATGGAAGCTTCCTCTGCCTCTGCCTCGAAAGGACTGACGACTATGAAACAGGATGTCTGTTCACATGCCCCGAGGAGGGGAGCAGGCGGAGGTCTGCCAATCAATGGCCGACCAGGTCTTCTGAGTGGCCTCTAAGGCTTGTTCCACCTGAGGACCGAAGAAAGAGGAGCCATCAAAGGCAGCGCCATTACCTGCTGCTGAGCATCATTCGGTGAAGAAGCCAGAAGTACGCAGCCAGGAATGCGCGAGTACAAGCCATTCCCGCGGCTGCTGAGCGAGCAGTGTCGAAAGCGTCCATAGCGGCTTTGACCTGTTGGTTATTGGACTCAATACCTCTAGTAACGGTGTGTAGAAGAAGTTTGACTTGGGTCGAATCTGGAAGAGCTTCAACCATTCTTTTCAAAGAGTGCCACAGGATATACTCATACTGAGAAAAATAGCCTTGATAACTGGCATCACATACTTAGGTAGAGGCAGCAAGACTCTCTTACCTAATGTATCAATCTTAGAGACTCTCTTTGTTAATAGGTCGAGAGCTGTAGTAGTTGAGGAAAAGCGACCTTATCATTCTGCCAGGACTACAATAGGATCATAAGGCTTGGGATGCCAAAATGGACGATCCTTGAGGCTGAATACTTCTCATCAATGGATTTAGCCACTGAGGGAATAAGAGCAGGATTATTCCATACCATTTGAGACAGCGTCTCGAAGGAAAGCTGAATCGGAGGTCAAATCCGTGGGATCTCCGAGACAGAAGATACTGAGTCTTAATATCTTCCCAGGATCGATGTCTGTAGTCTGGAGAGAAAAGTGGATCTCAGGTTCTTCAACAGAGACTTAAGGACAGGTCCTCGACCACAGGCTCTGTAAAGAAAGATCTTGTTTCCTCACTTCATCACCAACCGAAAGGTCTGGGTCGAGCTCAACATCATCTCTGATGGTCCAGGAAGGACTGTTTGGACAGGAAAGGGTGAAAATTAGGAGAGGAGGAAACAGCAGAAACAAGGAGAGTCCGAGGCCCCAAGCGCAGAAGGCAAAGCGGGTTGGCAGCACTGCGAGGAGCCGCGGCGCCGAAGAAACATGACACCACATAGCGCCCAGCCCGCCATGAACAGCATCACAGGTGGCGCCACCGAGACTACCAGCGCCGCCAGGACGGCAACGCAAGCCCGGCGCCGACAAGCTAACAGACCCTGCCGAAGGTGCGGGAACCCCCAGGAACCTGGAAGCTAGAGAAGGAAAAAAACAGGAGATAAGGGCATCGGTGTGGCCCCGCGCGCCAGCCATGTGAGGGGAAAACACCTAAGCTGGAGTCACTGGCACAAGAAGGCGCCAGTGACTAGGAAGGTCCAACCGCCCTACCTGATCGCCGAGGAGCCCGAGGGCTCCGTGGCAACTGAGCCAGGCAGAAGAACCAACCTCTCCGAGCTCATCGCCCATAAGAGAGCGCCCACTGATGAAACTGCTCATCTGGAGCCCTACCTATAGCGGGAGGGGCTCTGATGTCGAGGACGAGCGGTCACGGAAGTTGGCGACCGACGAGGAGACCGCAACGCTACGATAACCGATCGCCGATGCGCAGACATACCAGAGGGCGCACCTCAGTGATGCCTTCTTTTGACCTGGGCGAAGAAGAGCTCGAGGCCAAGCAGTGCCGAGAATCGACCGTTTATTTTTATGCCGACGGGGGGACCACCCATCCCCCCGGGCATCGGACTGACCGTTGTCGGAACCCCGCTGAGGAGAAGGAGGCTGACCGGACCCAGCCCGGCTGACTGAACAGCTTTCATACGAAGTCTCCCTACCGTCACCTGACCTGCTCATGGTCGACTCCGTCCAGTAGGCCGAGACTTCTTCAAGTAAGTTAATTTTAAAATATTAGAAAAATTTAACAAAAATAGAATAAAATTAAGTGATACTACTATCGTGATAATGTTACAAAACAATAAACTGAAAACTATGCGCTAGTTTGAAGTTTGACTCCCGACAGGCGAGCGATGTTGTCACTGAAGCGCACTCGACGGCGGGGAAAAAAGGAACTGAGGCAGTTGGAGGGTCGTCGCCGAGATAGTGATTGCCGCTCGAGCCGCTGCTCGCAGCACCGTTCCTCGCGGTGCCATCTCTCGCGCCGACCCTCCAGCAAAAAGTTTGCTCCCGATGGGTCCTAGTGCCTCCGGCGCTAATCCCACTACTGTGAATGAGTGGTGGAGACTTATGTCCAGGAAGATCAAAACAGATTAAACTAGATATGATATACCACGAACTATGCGCATTCAGGGCGGACATTAAACAGCTGTACTCAGAAATACGTAGAGATGTGCAGCAATTGGAACAGGGAGCAGACTATTTGAAGCGCCAAATCACTGCAAAAGAGAATCGAGTAGATGACTCGGAAAATGCAAAACAACAAATACAACAACAACAAGGCCTCTTAGAAGCATGCCGAGAATAGAGCATGCCGTAAAAATATTCGTCTTTACTGTATCCTGGAGGGAAGTGAGGGCCCTAAAATAAAAAAATTCTTATCGGGCCTACTCCGCTCAGCTTTAGACCTTCCTGAGGACTATCAATTTGATTTTGAGAGAGTATACAGAGCTTTGGCTCCAAAACCCTCCTTGGTGATTGCTGCACCCAGATCCATAATTGCCAGATTCAATAAATACACGGTGAAAGAATATATATTGCTGACAGCTTGGCGCAAACAAAAGATCTTCTTTGGACAAACCAGATTCTATGTGGATCATGATTATGCACCTCGGACAATGAAACAACGAAGGGCCTACCTCCTGTTGCTTCCTACGATGAAAAACCAGGGCATCAAGTTTCAAACCCCTTATCCGGCGAAGCTCGTTGTCTTCATGCCTGAGGGAAAGATGGAGTTCTCCAATGCTGAGGAGGCCCGTGAGCTACTAACGGCGAAGGGTCTGACGTTCCCGGAAAGGCTGCAACCTGATGTATCCCGCTCCACACAGCCGTCACACTGGCAAACAGCACAATCAAAACCGACTGCCGTAGAAGAAAAGAGAAACCAGATAAATATAAGGGATCCTAGACAACAGTTGGCAAAGTTTGTTTGGGACACCACTACTATCCCTGAGAAAGAAGCCTGAAATTTTTTAAAGGTACTTTTTGGTGACATCATTCATATTTGGTTGCGAGTGGCCCGGAGTGGGGAAGGGGGGGCTGGAGGTGAGACGAAAGCGGTGAGGAACTAACTCGGATACCTCCAAACTAGGCCCGGTGGCTGCCCTTGACTCTAGCTCCTGGTGTTTAGCCCTCTAAAATCTGGGCGACACTTGGACACTTGTCAGGGATTTGCGATCGGCTTTGTTCCCGCTGTAATGCTTTTCCCTTAGCCTGCCCCTCCCCAACGGGCCCTGGGAAGCTAAATAATTGAACCCCGAAGAGGATATTTCATGCTTCCTGACAATCTCTATGTAAAAATTGATACTGCACAGATTCGAGAGGAGGCACAAATTAAAGTTACCACCTGAAGCTGGCTGAATCCTGCCTCTCTCCCTAGGGGAAGCACATATGGCAGAATTATGCCCATATCTATGCTCACTTATCGGACATATCAACTAACTGTTCTGGGCAAGAGTGTTTAAAAACAGACCAGGAGTACTATTAAAGACTGAGATTAAAATATGAAGACCCGAAGTATACCGATTTTCTTTAGGAACTATTCATGCAGGAAGGGGATTGGTGTTGGAGTTGGACTTTATACAATATTCACATGTGACAACCATCCATCTACTTTTACAAAATAGGACATACTGTTTACCATTTTTTTGATTTGTTATTACATATTTTGTCCCTCTTTTAATTTGTGGGCCTTAACAGCTCACAGAGGGCCAGAGGCAAAATATGCCCCGATCTTAACCCTCCCGCTGGGTTTAAGTCTTATAACACCAATGCACACCCAGTACTTAAAGGGAAACAGATAACAGTTTCCCCTACATTGGAAGCTTATACATTTTTTATTTTTATATTATTTGTAAGAAATATGGCAAAAGAGATAACTGTTTTTGAACAATCTGTGAAAGCCCTAATAACACTGACCGTACTAAAAGTTTTTTTTTTTTTTGGGTTAATGAGGTTCTTAATGTTTAACCATGCCCTGTTGGCATGCAAGTTATGGCTTAAGATTCACCAATACGCAATACAGCTTATTAAGGTGTCAGGCAAGAGGCCTAATATTTCTATTCTACTCAGAAAGAAATTGCTGGGGGCCAATCGAAGTGATAAAAAAACAACTTCTGGGAGATTTAGATCTAGACTCCATACACATCAGAATAGTCAGGATAGTGGACCCCTGTTAGGGCTGGAAAGACAAAGAGGGGGAGTTCCTGTTCAGAAAAAGATTACTTTCTTTATAAGTCATTATGGCTAATTCTGCTCTTATTATGTCCTTTAATGTAAATGGCATTCACAATCCGGTAAAACGTAGAAGGTTAATAAGTTATTTTAAACAAAGTAAGCCAGATGTGATTATGCTTCAAGAGACTCACCTTTCCCAGTTGGAACATTCAAAATTAAGGGGCGTGGGGGTTTGATAAAGTGGTGGCCTCGGCCCATGCCTCTGGATGGAGGCGAGGTACTGCAATCCTAATTCCACATGGTACACAGTTTCAAATGCAAAAACAGATCATAGACCCAGATGGAAACTATGTAACTGCTGTGGGTCAACTTTATTCGAGGCAGATCACGTTAGCCTCGCTCCACCTTTCCCCGGGGAGTAAAGTGATGGTGGCGCTAAGATTCCTAGATACCTTATTGCCAGCCATTCAAGGCATGTGTGTTATTGGAGGGGACTTAAATATCACCCTGAATATTAAGTTAGATTCATCTCATCCCGCTAAACATCGGCGATCAGCTATCCAGAAATATTTAAGACAAACCCTCCCTGAGTTGGGACTCACAGATACTTGGGGCCACTTTTTCCCCCTCTGTAAGGGCTTTTACACATTACTTGCCCAAAACGAATACCTCAGCACGACTAGATTATTTTCTAACTTCGATTGAACACCTTGAGTATGTTAGAGATATATATATATATATATATATATATATACATAGGGACATCCCTTTTATCAGACCACACTCCTGTTTTCTTTAAAATAGATGTGGAGAGACCTAAAAAACAAAACTTTTGGAGGTTTAATATAACCCACTTACAGGATCCAGAATTCATTCAACTGGTAAGTCACACATACCGATTATACAGGCAGATAATGCTTCACCTGATACAACAGCTGCTATTAAATGGGACACCCTCAAAACAGTGCTCAGGGGTGATATCAAATACGCTTCTTTGAAAAAAAGAGGCAGAGGAAAAAGAGAACGGGATTTACAAGAGGCTTTGTCAAGGCTACAAGCTAAGTTTTGTCAAGGTGATAACTGTCAAACCTGAGATGTTAATAATTAAGCAAAAACTTCAAAAAATAATTGACCAAAAAATAGAGCAACAACTACTATACTTGAAACTAAATTCAGTGGAAGGGGGGCCCAGGGGAGCGAGGAACTTGGCGAGACGTCTCCGAGGATTCAGAGGCAGGGCTGCGGTTGCCAAACTTCGGCATCCACAAACTAATCATTTATTGTCCCATCCCACTGCCATCAGACAAGCTATGGCTGATTTTTACAAACTTTTATATACTGAAGATATTTCCCCGAGCCCACATCAACTAGCCACATACCTCCAGAGCACTAAATGAGCACGTCTAAATGTCCACCCAGCCGAATCCCTGATACGCCCTATTACTGACCAAGAGATTATGGCTACCCTTAAATTGACCAAGACTCAAAAGGCCCCGGGACCAGATGGATACCCGAATGAGTTTCTTTAACGATTTCAGAAACTACTTATACCCATTCTGTTACCGGCTTTCAGAGAAATACAGGAGGGAGGTTCCCCATCCTGGCGAGATGTTGAAATTACAGCTATTCCAAAACCTGGAAAAGACCCAACCCTGGCTGCTTCCTATCATCCCACATCTAAATTAAACTGTGACTATAAAGTTTTTATGTCTATTCTAGCTCACAGATGAGACAGATTTCTACCTCAGCTAATCGACAGAGATCAAGTGGGATTTATTATGAAGCGCCAAGCCCATGACGCAGTACGAAGGGTTTTACTATTAGTTCAACATGCCACTCAAAGAAAAATTCCTTTAATTTTACTTGGGCTAGACGCTGAGAAAGCCTTTGATAGGGTGTCGTGGCCATTCTTATGGGCTACCCTTAAAGAATTTAACTTCCCTGAAAAGTTTGTATCCCAGATCCAAGCCATGTACCGCTCCCCAGTGGCCTATCTGAAACAAGACCGCTCGATTTCTTCACCATTTACTTTATACAGAGGTACATGACAAGGGTGCCCCCTAGCCCCACTTCTTTTTGCACTTTATTTGGAACCCCTAGCTGCCAAATTAAGGGGAAAATGGTAACGTGCAGGGGATCCCATTAGGAGGCAAAATGTTAAAATTATCCCTTTTTGCAGATGATAGTTTGTTGACTCTGACTTCCCCAGAGACATCTGTTCCGGCGGTATGGGAACAACTTCAGCTTTTCAGCACCTTATCTGGATAGAAAATAAATTGTTCAAAAACCGAAGTACTTAATTTTTCCTTTTCTCCCTCCAGATGAACAAAACTGGAATTTCCTTTCCGCTGGCACAGACTTGAGATGAGGTACCTAAGGATAAAAATCCCAGCCAAGCTGCTACACCTAGAAATGGTGAATATGGAACCAATTACACAGCAAATTACTTTGGATATGTCTAGATGGACACAACTCCCCTTGGGTCTAATTAATCGAGTGGGAAACAATTAAGTAAAATATTTTCCCTCATTTATTATTTTTCCTACAAACCTTGCCAACTGTTCCCTCGGACTTTTATTTTCGATCCTGGGATAAGCTCATTTCTAGGTTTATCTGGGGTGGAAACCCCCCCAAGGGTAAAATATACCTTATTACAACTTCCTAAGACACAGGGAGGGCTTAATTTTTATTTATTCATTTCAATCTAGGATTACAATACCTTTGAGCTGAGGCTCTTTTACAAAGGTTCCCGTCAGTGTGTGCACCAGTCATCATTTTTAGTTACAAACATATAGTCACTGACTTACAGACATGTAATAACCAGTACAAAGACTTGAACTATGAGCAAGACAAGGGAAGGGGTGGGTGGTGGGGGCAGTGAGGTAGGAGATCGGGAGGAGAGGAGGTATGGGGGTAGGGAGACGGGAGGTGGTTGGGAGGGCAGCAGTGGAGATACGGGGGGTGTGTGTGCGAGGGTGGTAGACAGTGCAGCCAGGGGTCCTTGTCAAATGAATATGACGGGTAAGATGCTAGGGGTGCAAAGACTGATTGTAAGTGCTGGGTGCTGGGGCATTTGCAGCTGGAACGGTGGAAATGTTAAGATGGGCAATTGCAGGATACAAGCAGTGAGAGGCGCAGCTTGGACTTGAAGAGGCAGAGTATTGGAGCGGTCGCAATGTTGCTGCCAAGAGAGTTGAACCAGCTGGATGCCCGATAGGTGAATGATCTTTGTCCTTGCGTCGTGCGACATTGTGGGATATGTAGTAGATGGGAATTGGATCTCCTTGTAGTGACATTCCTATGTCTAGGCTTAAGTAGGGCACAGACACCAGGTGGGGCCAGACCCATTGTAATTTTCTTGGCCGTGATGCAGGTTTGGTATTTTAAGCGTTTGTCCAGTTGAAGCCATCCAGATTGGGAATAAAGGTCACATGTGTGGGTACGGTGATGTGAGCCAGTGATGAGACGACAGGCCTTATTCAGGGAGGTTGCGATACGTTTGAGAGCAGAGGTAGTTGCAGACCCATATATGATAAGACCATAGTCTATGATGCTGACGATGGAGCTTTGGACGGCCACTGACAGTGCTTCTGGGGCTAGGTGTTTCCTGTGCCGGAATAATATGCCTAACCTCGCATTGGCAGACTTTGCAACATTGCTGATATGGACAGCGTATGAGAGGTGGGGATCAAGGGTGATGCCAAGGTACCTGAACGATTGTGTTTGCTCTAGGATGGCTCCTTGTTTGGTTGCAATGGAGAGGTGGAGTTGTTTGTTTTTGTTGTGGGGGCTGCAGAAGACCATAGACTTGTTTTTTTTCTGATTGAGAAGCAGTTTATGATTTAGAAATCAGGATTTGATGGAGGAGAAGGCCTGCTGAAGTTTATTATGTAATTTGATTGAAATTGATTTGAAATTTACCTAACCTGAAAGAATATTCCAGAGCAACTCAAACCCGCACAGCCCTATTACTCATTAATCCCTCTTACAAGGCACACTGGAAAACAATAGAAATAACCTTAAATGGACTGGAATCTTTACCAGTGTACCTGCTGGGAGACCTCACCAGATGTTATCCCCTAACCCGGTTTCTGAAAATGACTGCACAATTTTTAAAAAAACTGGCTTTATATGACTCGGTATAGGTTAACCTCTCAGGAGAAATACTTTTTAAATGCCTTAGCTCCTAATAAAGATCTTTTCCCTTCCTCGCTGGAGACAGATATGAAAATTACGTACCTACCGTAATTCTTGATCTTCTCTTGTATCTTCACCATTCATTACTGCTTGGGTTAAGCCGGAGGTGCGCACCCGCTATGGGAGTTTTTTTTTTTTTTTGAGTTGGCTCCAACGGCGTCGCTCTTGAGGACGACGTATCATGCCCATGTGCGTAAGGGTCTGCTAGGTGCCGCAGACCTCTCCTATATCTCAGTTCTGGTAGCCGGAGAGGCGAAAATAAAGGGTAAGAAAAAAGAAAGCGAGGCAAGAGAGCCGAGGGATAGAAAAGAAAGGAAATAAACTGAAAAAGGAAAAAGCCGATGGAGAGTAGACAGAGGAGAGAGAATTCCTACCCTAAGGGACCGCAGGGCCTCCTTTCCGGGCCGGCTCTAAGGGAGGAACAGAGAGGAGGAAAGGGAAAGAAGAGGAAGAGAAAGAAAGAAAGAAAGAAAGAAAGAAAGAAAGAAAGAAAGAAGAGAAAGAAAGAAAGAAGCATGTTGAGAGGGAGGACAGTGCCCATCGAGCATTGGTTGAGAGGCTTAAAGGCTCGAAACTGACCAGGGAGCAAGAATCCCAGTTGGCAGGACTGAGGGGAGGTTCAACCGAACCACCTGAACAGATCTGAAGAGGGCAGACTCTCTGAACTCTCAACATGCCAAGTCCCTTCATCCTAGTTGAGGGCCCTTAGACTGTCCGGGCAGAAACTGTTACGGGTACAGCGCCCATCCAGGAAGGGGACTAAATCCCTTGGCACCTTGCTAAGTGCTAACACAGAAGTGTATGGGAAAGACTATGCCTTCTCAAAGGCAGTTTTGTATGAAAAGTAGAGTGGAACTCAATCAGACTTCCCAGGGCAAGGCAGACAGATGCTCAGAGCTGACAAGTTCAGTCAGCAGCTAGAAGAGCTTGAAATAAGACCTGCCAGGGGGATTCCAGACTTTGTGGAGGCCAAGACAGGGCGTGGCCACCTGGGCTGTGAAACTGCATGACCTGAAGAGGGTAAGGAATCTCACCATACGGCAGTCAGAAAGAGTTCCCTCAGAATTAGAGAAATTTGGAACCGTGCTCGTTCCCCTTTACCTTGAGGAAAAAAGGAGATCCATTCACAAGAATGGGCAAAAAGAGCAGAAAAGTTTTTTTTTTTTTTGGCATAAAGGCCAAGGGGAGTAAGAGGAACGAGACGAGAGGGGGAGACGCCACAGAAGGAGGCCACTGAGGGGAAGGTGGTTGGGTATCAGTAATGAATGGTGAAGATACAAGAGAAGATCAAGAATTACGGTAGGTACGTAATTTTCATATCTTCCCTTGTCAATCTTCACCATTCATTACTGCTTGGGTGAGTACCAAGCCCCCTCCCCTTAAAAGGGGTAGAACCCTGAGGGAACAAGACCCCCAGCCTCCTGTTGGTGAGAAACAGAAGGGAAAGACCCTGGCTAATACAGAGAGAAGCCTAAGTGGGAGAAGAGCTAGGAGGTGCCCCCGAGGACGGGGAGACAGAGAAAGCCCCTGCAGAAGTCTCCTAGCTCTGGAGGAAAAAAGACGGTCCCTAAGCGGAGCGCATCACCCTACGCCGGGCCAGGGGTGACAACCTTGATAGATGAAGCCATGCCGTCCGCCTAATGCAGATCGCTGTCCCCGCAAGCCTGGAAGCCACCTCATTGGCGTCATAAGATGCCCTTGCTTGGTGTCTTGCCAGCTCCAGGCCTATAACAGAGAGGGCAACAGCCTGTCTGGTGTGCTCCGTATCAGGCATTGATGCTAAGAGCTGGGAGAGCATCGACCACAGATGCCGATTGTAGGCAGCGTGGTGAGCCTGATGTGATGCAATGCAAGCCATCGCACGAGAAGAAGAGAACACTCTTCGCCCCCACCCGTCGAATTGTAGGGATTCCGAATCCGGTGGACGGTCGTGCGTCAGGCGGCGACGCCTGGAAGGAGTCTCTAGGTAGACCAAACCCGAGGACGGGTTGGGAAGGGTACCCAGGGATTCCGAGGGGGCACAATACCTTCGACGACAGTCTGCCGGGGCTGGAGAAAGGGCGGCTGGCGACTGCCAGGAACGGACAGACGCCTCCTGGAAGGGGATAGGCCAGGAAGGTACCACCAGGTGTTGGGCACTGAATTCTCCAAGGAATTCACGTGTCTCCCGTTCAGTATTGTCTCGCCTAACGTAAGAGATTCGAAGATCCCTCACCATCCTCGAAAGGAATCACTGATATTCAGTGAAATCAGTGTCGGAAGAGAGGTAAGCAAGGGGTTCCTCTCCCTCAGAGGAAGAAGACAAGGATGATGGAGAGCTCAAATGTTCAGAAGATTCCTGCGACGGTGGGGAGAGTCGAAAGACCCGCTCATGCATATGTCTAACGTATGAGGGGAAGGCCGCCGCAGAACCTCTGAACTGCTCCCAGGATAACGGACCTGTAGGACCGACATGGCCTGGAAGAGCGGGGGTGGTAGCAGAGGTACTGGAGAAGGGCACCTGCGAAGAGGCAACTGACCTCTGCTAGGGCTCTGAAATCCGGGGAATGGAGCCCGAGCTGGCAGGATCCCGGATAACAAACCAGGCCGCAAGACGAGACCCTGGGGATGCGATGCCTGGAAGAGCCTGGGGGGGGGATCCTCCCCTGTGACAAACCCGGGACTGCATGGATCCAGAAGGGCAGTCCACAACAACACCACTGGAGGGAACCCCGGGGTCCAAGAGGGAAAGGCGGGGTTCGGCGCTACGACTCCTAGCCACCTCATGAGGGGTGGCCGGCGGAGACCACGACGACCATTCCCCACCCCTCGACCTCTCGGACTCCGAGAGAGCCTTCCTCCTCGACTCCAGCGTTCCCCCACCCCGAGGGGCGGCAACAGCACCCGGGAGGGTAGCTATCACAGACCCCCTAGGAGGGGGAGCCCCCCCTCAGTCTCCACCACATCACCCCCCCCCGGGACCCGGGGCCACCCCTAACCCAAGGGCCCTCAGGGGAGGACGGGAGTTGGGACAGCGGGAGGGGCCTGCTGTGCCGCCTAGCACCCCGTGCCACCAGGGATCCTGACCCCGAAGAGTCAGGGAGCCAGGATGGGTCCACATCCGAGTCATCGACCTCCGAAGAGGACGAGACCAGCAGTACCTCGATGCTGGCAACCCCAGGGGTCCCCGGAGGAACGGCGCCGGTGCTAGGGATGGCGCCGGACGACCCTAGCCCACCCGCGACAGCTAGGCCCGGTCCTGGCTCCCCTGCCGCGCCAGTTAGGCCCACGGCGCTGCCCCCGGCATCGGAACCCCAACTCGGCGCCGCCGGGAGCGCAAACCGGGCCTGCGGCACCGTCTTGATCACCGGCGCCGGATCCGAAACGGCGCTGGAAGGCGGCGGTGAGGGTCCACCAGTGCCAGGCCCAGCAGGTGTAGGCCTCGACACTGGGGGAGCCTGCACCTCCGAGGAGGTGACTGCCGAGGCGGTGTCCCCGTCGCGGCCGCGGATGGGACTGCGACGTTCCCCCGACACTGCGAGAGAAACTTCCTCTTCGGCAAGAGAAGAGTAGGAAGCCTCCTCCTCTGCAGACTGTATAGGCCCGGGGGAAGGGCCTAGAGATCTTACCTGGGAGTCCCTGGAGCGATGCCATCTCCCGAAGGTCGGCAAGGCCTTGCCGAGTTTGAACGCGCGGACTTCGAGGACACGACGGTCCATGGAGAAACA
This sequence comes from Neoceratodus forsteri, assembly GCA_016271365.2. NCBI lineage: Eukaryota > Metazoa > Chordata > Ceratodontiformes > Ceratodontidae > Neoceratodus > Neoceratodus forsteri. The sequence goes on along the minus strand of CM057456.1, from coordinate 331,193,732 downwards.
AGCGTTGCACGCTGGCCCATGTTGTGGTTGGGTCCCGAGGCACGGAGACAGACATCACGCCGGTCCGAGACGGAAAATGCCGCCACAGGAGCACTGGCACGATAGGCGGCGCCCGCCGACTTCGCCTTGCTCCCGAACCGGACATGATGCGAACTAAACAAGGAAAAAAAGCAATAAAGCACTCGGCGCCGTAGAATAGAAAAGAAAAGGAATGGTCTTACCGGTGTACGGTGTCGAGTGAGTCGTGAAAACCTTCTGAGAAAAACGAGGAGTCTTGAAGAAACCGAGAACACTATACGTTACCGCGCAGCAGGTGCAGCCTCGACGGCTTGAGAAACAGAACTGAGATATAGGAGGAGTCTGCGGCACTAACGGCCGCCCCCGCGAGACGCAGTACGTCGCCCCGAGGGAGGCGCGCTGGAGCCGACTCAAAAAACCTCCCGTAGTGGGTGCGCGCCTCTGGCTTAATCCAAGCAGTAATGAATGGTGAATATTGACAAGGGAAGATCTACTAAGATGGGAGCATTATTCCATCAGATATGTATTCCAACTGGTAGGCCCTTCGGGAATTCATCCATTCACATATTTACAATCCTCATATGGATTACCCCACAGAGAGCTTCCAACTTATGGGGCACTACATACTGCTCTACTTGAGATGGTTGACTCTAACTGGAATAGCAAAAGCCCCATCTAAAAAGGTACAATTGATTATCCAGGCCATAGAAGGTAGATCACAGGAACACATTATTAGTAATATATATCAGGCAATGCGCCCTATGTCCGCACAGGAACATGACCAAGTGAGAGTTAGATGGGTAAGGGAACTTAAATTAGAACTAGACCCAGATAGATGGTTACAATCCACCTACTTTTATTTCTAAGAATTCAGCAACATCTTATTGAAGGGAATTTGCCTGGAAGACAAGGGTTAGATTTTTTAGAACTCCAGATATCCAGGTAAAATTAGGGGCACCAGATGGAAGTACTTGGTACTTGGTAGTTTGGACAAAAGAAGGCCGAAGCCCATCGAGAATGTCCTCCACACAGTGTGGAACATTAATAGAATTATTATCTGTCCAGAAGCCATTTATCAAGTTTAAGTTTGAATGTGTTAATATTCTGGCAGTCAACAATTTCCTGTGGCAGAGAATTCCAGATTTTTGGTGCTCTAACAGTAAAAAACTGCTGCCTTCTGTTTGTTTTTGTCTCGATTTCAATTTGTTTGTTGTGTATTCTCGCTACTATTTTTCTAGATGTGAAAGATAACCCACATAAGCTCATTAGTGTAGCAGATTGTAGGATTTTGAATAACTGAAGAAGATCTCCCCTTAGTCTTCCGAATTCGAGTGAATACAACTTTGTTTTTTGAAGTCTAGTATCATAATTGAAACGAGAAAGATGAGGTATGATTTTTGTAGCTCTTCTTTGAACTCTCTCTATTATTGTGATGTCCTTAGCTAAATAGGGGCTCCACAAGGATGAACCATAGTGCAAATGGGGTCTGACATGGGTCTTATACAGAGTCTTCATGCATTCTTCAGTTTTGAGAATGAAAGTGTTATTAATCCTGCGTAGTAGGGCATTGCCATGGTTAGCAACCTTATTAAAGTGATTGGAAAAAGACAACCTATTATTCACCAATATGCCTAAGTCTTTTTCAACAGGCGATTCCCTAAGTGTTATATTATTAAGATAATATGTTTGTTTAGGATTCTTTTTACCAATGTGTAGCACAGAGCATTTGGACACGTTAAATGACATCTTATTAATTGCTGCCCAGGATTCAGTCTTTTTAAGATCATTTGTTAGGGTACTCCTGTTAGTTTCATTATCGACTGGACCTCCCAGTTTGGTGTCATCCGCAAATTTAGATAAGATATTCTGTGATGAGATAATAAGATCACTAATGAAAATGCTGAACAGAGTGGGACCCAGCAGAGAGCCCTGAGGGACTCCACTTGACACAGTCTTTTCGTCTGACAATTCCCCATTAACCCTTACGGTTTGGGTTCTTTTATAGAGCTAACTATTAACCCAGGACACAATACCTTTGGAGAAACCTAAAGCTACTAGTTTCTTAATTAGTATGGAATGAGAAATCTTGTCAAATGCTTTACTATAATCAAGTAAAATAACGTCCACTGGGATATTCAAATCAAGATATCTACCAACTAAATTATAAAAAGATAGCAGATTTGTTGTGCAGGAATGGCCGGATTTAAATCCGTGCTGAGTGACATCGTTTAATTTTAATGCCATCATTTCTTTTTCGATTAAGTATTTGATATGCTTTTCTAATAATTTGCATGGGATGGAGGTGAGGCTGATAGGTCTGTAGTTTTCTGCCTTATGGTGCGCCCCTTTTTTAAATATTGGTGTAACAATGCTGGAGAGGATGTGGATATTCTCCTGCAGGCCAAGAACACATATTATGGGCTTGTCCCCTCCTATCTGATTATTGGAGGGATATCTTAGTGGAACTTAACATTTTTGGCAACCTTGATCTATTTACCCCAGGATTTATCCTGACAGCAGCGCCACCACAGGATATACAGATCAACTGGCCTCAATATAAACTTATCACACTTTTCATTTTAATAGCTAAAAAAGTTATCACCAGACTATGGCTCACTAAAACAGCCCCTGATAAAGCCTCTTGGGGAAACCTCACCTATGAAGTATATAACTTGGAACGTCTCTCACATAAGATAAACAACAGGATAAACACCTTTAATACTAGATGGGGACTATGGGTTGCACATCAATTAGCGACCTATCCGGAATTTGTATCATGAAACAAAAAGATGAATATCTTATGATTTTCAACTTAATCATAGTTGAGATAGTATATTATCTTGAAGTCTTTGCTGATAAGGGGAGGAGACTCAGACTGAGAGGAATGTTGATCTGGAAAACATGGGAGGTGGAAGCTAGGGAACAATATTTATTTAAAACTACAGTCTATGAGATCTTATTCTGGTCTAGTTACCAAACAGAGCAAGGTAGTAGGATGCTGCTACAGGGATATGTTAAACAGTCCTATGTGTATAAATTAAATGCCTGTAAATTAATTGCCTGTATATGCTGTAACAAGGAACCTCAACAACTAATATGCTGCATAAAATGTGATTATGTATGTGATATTCTATCTCAAAATAAAATAAAAAGCTATATTTAAAAAAAAAAATAAAATAAAATACAGTCACTACCTATTTACCACACTACCTGTACCATAGACAGAGGCTGGAAATCCGAAAAAACAACAAAGAACAAGTTTTAAACCGAACGCTTTACTTTTACCGAACTGAGCAAAGGAATCTCCAGAGCGACTTCACTGTTAGGCGGAGTAAGGAATCTGACGGTTGCACTGGTAAGTACCACAGCCAGAGGTTTGAAAACCGAGCTCGAGCTCAACGTTCCATGCTTCAGCATGGAGTTAACTCTTTCCTCTCTGGGGCAGTTCAAGTGGTGGGGTTAACTGCATTATGTCTGAATACAGCAAGATTTCATGTTGTTTGAATCAAGGATGCTAGCCACTGGACAGGACAGAGGGTCCAACCCTTTGCCCTGACACCAAATGGAGAACCTCTTCCATTTGAAGTCACAGCATTTCCTAGTCGACTCCTTCTGAGATGCCTCCACTACAGTGAGGACATTTGGAAGTCTAGTCACTCAGGAACCAGGCTGACAGGTGCAAGGATTGAAGGTACGGATGGAGAACCTTCCCCTGGCTGATGGAGAGCAGGTCTGGGTGGAGAGGAAGACATCTCAAGAGCCTTCAGCTGAGGCAATCGGGGTATCAAAACTGGCGTGGCCAGTCTGGAGCCACCAAGATCACCTGTACCTTGTCCCTCCTGGCCTTGAGATGTACCTTGTGGATCATGGGAAGGAAAAGAAGAGGTCCGGGGTCCAAGGCCTTGAGAAGGCATCCCTCTGCAGCCTTCCCTGCTGAGGGGGAAGGCACAAAACAGCCTCAGCTTTGCATTCTCCCTGGAGGTGAACAGGTCCACCTGAGGGGTGCCCCACTGGGAGAGCAGACTGTGCACTACCTCTGGGTGGAGAGACCACTTGTGACATGCCTCACCCACCTGGCTGAGAGCGTCTGCCAGCTGGTTGGAGGTCCCAGCCTTATGGATGGGCCAGGAGATCGAGCCCCAAGCTTTGCAAAAGGGTCCAGACATGGAGAGCATCCCGCCCTGTTTGTTGAGGTAGTACATGGTCGTGATGTTGTCAGTCAGGACCTGGACCACCTGACCCCGAATGTGAGGAGCAAAGGCAGCCAGGGCCAGCCGAACTGCTCAGCGCTCCAGAAGGTTGATGTGGCACCAGGACTCCTCAGGGGTCCAGAGCCCGTGGATTCTGTGTTCCCCCAAGTGGGCAACCCAACCCATGAGAGAGAGACATCGGTCGTCAGGATGACCGTCGGCTCTGGGCAGACAAATGGGATTACTTCCTGCAGTCCAGGTCTAACCACCGCTGCAGAGTGTCCCATATCCGCTGCATCACAGTGACAAGCTGGTTGAAGTGACCTCCACGCTGAGACCACTGGCTGACCAGCTTCCACTGCAGAGAGTGCATTCTCCAGTGGGCCCAATGGACCACACTGATTCAGGCCGCCATGTAACCCAACAAGTGCAAGAAGTACCGGGCAGGGAGCAATTGCCCAACCAGAAATGATCGGGTAAAGGAGGAGACAGCCTCCGCCCTGTCTGCCAGAAGCCAGACTCTGGTTCTGTAGGAGTCGAGCTCCGCCCCAATAAAGCTGATCACCTGCAAAGGTACGAGTTCTGACTTGGCCTCGCTGACCAGGAGGCCATGGAAGATGCAGGTCTGGAAGGCCAGATCCCTGGACCACTCCACTGCCTGCCTGGAGGAACCTGAGTTTAGCCAGTCGTCCAGGTAGGGGTAAACCCGGATCCCATGGCACTTCAGGTAGCTGCCACAATTGCGATGCACTTGGTGAAAACCCTGGGGACTGAGGACAGGCCGAATGGCATGGCCTGGAACTCATAGAGGGCTCCCCCTGTTTCGAAGTGGAGGAACCTTCTGTGAGACAGATGTATCGGAACATGAAAGAATGTGTCCTGAAGATCCAGGGAGCAGAACCACATGTTCTGCTCTAGAAATGGTATGATCTGAGAGAGAGTGACCATCCTGAAAGTGCACAACTTCAGAAACTTGTTCAGGTCATGCAGATCTAGAATGGGACACCAGTCCCCCGCCCGTTTTGGCACCAGGAAGTACCTGGAAACAAACCCTGGGTGTCCCAGAAGATGTGCAACAGGAACCACGACCTCCTTGTGGAGCTGGGCAATGTCATTCCAAAGGACGGACAGAATGTCTGCAGATACCAAGTCCTCCCGTGGGGTGCGAGCTCAGCAAGGAGGGTACTGCTCAAATTCCTGAGGCAGACCCTGATCGACCACCCTGAGAACCCACCTGTCCATGGTGAAAGCGGACCAGGCGGAAAGGAAGTGGCGGAGCCGGCCCCCCCCACAGAAGGACCCAGGGGAGGTGTGACGGGCATGAGGGAGGCACCCCTCATCCAGTCACTGGGCAGGCTTGGAGGCAGAGGAGGGCCTGGATGAGGAACCACCGGGGTCTCTCCCTCCAGGCTTGCAGACGGTAGGGTACTGAAGGCCTGAAGGCCAAGCAGAACAGCCCTCATCTCCAGAGCATTGCCATGCAGAACCGTATGTAAGGGGGGGGATCACTGACACAGAGTTTGGAAGCACCCAGCTAGCATGCCATCCTGAACCCGAGAAGTTCACTGTCAATACTAGAAGAGTAGACAGATGGAGATAGGGGGATCCCTTCCCCAGGTTGGAGAGGTGTAACTCCACAGCAGACAGTGCTGAAGCTGAGAAGTCACTTGTATGAGACTCTGCAGTTTGTCCGAATGCTAACACCACTGGGCACTGTGGAATCCTCATATACAGATGTGCCAGCAGGACAGTCAGAATAGCAGCAGCCATGAAGCCTATTAGTCATAGAAGACATCTGGCTGAGACACAGTCACTGGAAGAGACCAGCTGAGCCTGGGCAACCAGTGCTGTAGTACATTCCGAGGGGAAGAAAACTCCAAACCAACATCGTGTCCAGAACCACTCTGATGTATTGGAGATGCTGGCACAGAGTGAGTACTGACTTTGGGTCATTCATCAGAATGCCCAACTGCTCAAAGAGCAGTCTGGTGCAAAACAGTGGGTAAACAGGGGAGCAGTATAGCACAGTGGTTTAAGGCTCTGAGCTGCAAATCTGGAGACCTGGGTTTGAATCCCACAGCCCCCACTTGCATACTGTGTGACCCTGAGCAAGTCACTTAACTTCCCTGTGCTCCCAGGTTGCACCTGTAAACAAGCTCTCAGCTTAGTATCTCTCACCTGGTTAAACAACTGGAAAAAAACCAAACAAAAAAAAACCCAATAACCTCCTATGACGGGGCTTTCAGATCTGGTGCAAAACAGTGTGTAAACAATAACCTCCTTTGAGCCAATAGGGAAGACATAGAGGCCTTCCCTTTGGAAGTGGCTGTACTACTGCAAAGCATCTGGTAAAGATACGTGATGCAGAAGATAACCCTAACCAAAAAAACAGACATAAGATAGTCCGGACAACCCGTATAAGAAGGGTCAACAAAGAAGTTTTCACAGCCTAAAGAGGGAGGGAGTGAAGACCAACAACAGAGGTGAGCTCAGGGGATGGAGGGTGGGCGTGTGAATGAGTGGTGGAGACTTGTCCAAGAAGATCAAGAATTACGGTAGGTACGTAATTTCCATATCTTCCTGGACATAAAGTCTCCACCACTCATTCATACTTATGGGAGAGTACTGAGCTAATAATCCTCCAAGAGGGCGGCAGGAGAGACCAAGAGATCACGGTTTTAGGACAGGAGTCCATTTAGGATGGTTCTGCCAAAAGAAAGATGTCGTCTGGCATGGACATCCAGGGCATAGTGTTTGATGAAAGCATGCACTGAGCTCCAGGTAGCCGCATTGCAAATATCTGCAATGGGCACGTTGCGGATTTCCGCTAGGGATGCCGTGACCGCTCTAGTAGAGTGAGCATACACTCTGCCCTCCAGCTTACCCTGCGCCATGGAATAACTGTGGTGAAGGCATGCCACCAGCCATGCTGAAATACATCTGATAGCGACAGGTTGACCCAGCCGAGTCTCGCTAAAGGAAATAAACAGTTGTTGAGCTTTGCGGAAGTCTTTTGTTCTATCTAGATAGAAACTCAAAACTCTTTTGACATCCAAGGAATGAAGAGAACGCTCTCCTTCATTTTGGAAGTTCACAAAGTAAGTAGGAAGGACCAAAAGTTGGTTTAGATAGAATTCTGAAACAACCTTAGGGAGAAACTTAGGATGGGTCCTAAGAACTACTTTGTCTTTATGAAACACAGTATATGGAGGGTCTGCAACTAGGGCATATATCTCAGAGACCCTGAGGGCTGAGGTAATGGCCACTAGGAAGGTCGTTTTCCAAGTGAGAAATTTTAACTCACAGGTAGCTAGAGGTTCGAAAGGTTTTCGAGTGGGCATGTCTAGCACAAGATTAATGTCCCAGGCTGCGACTGGACGTCTTATAGGAGGTCTGGTATGCACAATTCCCTTTAGAAACCTCTTAGCCACAGGTAACTGAGCTAGTGACAAGGAAAGTACTGGCTCATGATAAGCTGAAATGGCACAAAGGTGAACCTTAGCTGCAGAGTATTGCAGACCTGAATTTGAAAGGTCTAAGAGGTACTCTAAAACTTTATCTGGTGGGCAGGAAAAAGGATTCAAAGAATATTTTGCACACCAGAGCGAAAAACGCTTCCATTTGGCTGTGTAAGTTTTCCTAGTGGCTGGCTTGCGTGCAGCCAGAAGAATATCTGAAACTCCTGCAAGAGACATTGAACCTGTTCACTTCTATCTCTTCAGGAGCCAAGCGTGAAGGTGAAGCGATCTAAGGTTGGGATAGAGCACAGGCCCCTGAGTCAGAAGGTTCGTTTGAAGGGGAAGCGGTTTCGGAGGAGCTTCCGACATACTGTTGAGTAGTGGAAACCATATCTGTCGAGGCCAGAAGGAGCAATGAGGATCATTATGTCCCCCTGGGACTCGAATTTGAGAAGTACTCTCTGAAATAGAGGAAGAGGTGGAAAGGTGTATAGAAAGAGTTTTGTCCACCGCAGCCTGAATGCATCCTGACAGAAAATGCCAGGCCCTGGATTTCTGGAGCAGAAGAGAGGCAGTTTTGTGTTGAGTGGGGATGCAAAAAGGTCCAGGTCTGGGGTTCCCCACTCTGAGAATAGTGACTGAGCTATGGCTGAGTCGAGAGACCATTCATGAGGATCTGTCTCTGTTCTGCTGAGACGGTCTGCCAGTTCGTTCTGCACCCCCGGCAGATAGACCGCATGAATTAGAGCCTTGTGCTCCAAGCACCATTCCCACACCCTCATCGCTTCCCTGCACAAGGGGTAAGAGTGAGCACCGCCCTGCTTGTTGATGTAATACATAACTGCTTTGTTGTCCGTTTGAAGGAGAATGTTCTTGTGACACAGAATGTTCTTGGAAGCTCGGACTGCATAAAGGACAGCTCTCATTTCCAAGACATTTATGTGAAGCTGGGATTCATCCTGAGTCCACGTACCTTGAGTGTGGAGAGTCTGACAGTGAGTTCCCCACCCCATCAGGGACACGTCTGTGGTAATGGAAATCTGATGATCCAGAGGGGCAAAGGGATACCCTTCCAAAAGATTGTCCTCTTGCGACCACCAGGTGAGTGATCTCTTCAGAGGTTCTGTCACCTTGATGAGAAAGGACCGAGGGTGAGTGGTCGGGGACCACTGAGTACTGAGCATCCATTGAGAGGTTCTCATGTGGAGGCGTGCTAGGGGTACAGTGAACACCGAGGATGCCATGGGACCTAGCATCCGTTGCATCGAAAGAGCTGAAACCGAGTTGCTCTCTCTGATGCATCAGGCCATCTGAAGGATATCGCTTCTCCTGTCCTCTGGAAGAAATGCTTTCGCAGAGGAGGTGTCCAGAAGAGTACCTATGAAAAGGAGCCTCTGGGAGGGCTGCAGCTATGATTTTTTGAGGTTTAGCAGGACTCCCATGGACGTGAGAAAGTGTGAAGCCGTGGCTATGGCATCTAGAGTTCCCTGTCTGGAAGGGCATGCTAGAAGCCAATCGTCCAGATATGGGAACACCTGTATTCCGATTTTTCTGAAATGCGCTGTGAGAATTGGACAACACTTTGTAAAAACTTGTGGTGCCAAGGATAGCCCAAAGGGCAGAACTCTGAACTGATAATGCTGTCCCAAAGCCACGAACATTAGGTATTTGTGATGCTTTGGGTGAATAGGAATGTGCTGGTAAGCATCCTGCATGTCCGGGGAAGCTAACCAGTCGTGTTGATGAAGCAAAGGTAACAGGGTTCCTAGTGATATAATTTTCAATTTCTCTTTGGGAAAGCATTTGTTTAGTTTCCTGAGGTCCAAAATGGGACGCATGCCCTCGGTTTACTTTGGAACCAGAAAGTAATGTGAGTAGAAGCCTGTATTCCGTTGATCCAGCAGAACTACTTCCACTGCCCTGTTATTCAGAAGGCCCTGTATCTCGGAGGCGAGAAGGTCTGACTGAAGAGCTGACAGCCTGAGCTGTTGTCTGGGGGGTCGATCCAGAGGGGTCTCCAAAAGATTGAGGGAATACCCTTCGCGGATTATCCAGAGGACCCATTTGTCCGAGATTATGGACTTCCATTAATTGTAGAAGTGAGTCAGACAACCTCCCACCGCTGAGGAAGAGTCCACCTCGGGCAGCTGAGGTGGGACTTGGGCCAACAACTCAGAAGGCGGCACTGGGCGCTTTGGGTCCTTGAGCCTTCTGCTGCATTTTCTTTTGAGGCTGGGGGGGCTTGGTTTTTATTAAAACTTCCCCTGCCTTTGCCTCAAAAGGACTGACGGTTATGAAACTGGCATTTACTAACGCCCCTTCGAGAGGGGACAGGAGGAGGTCGAGCCAATTTAATGGCTGACCTAGTCTTTAGTGTAGCCTTTAGAGCCTGTTCTACTTGAGGGCGAAGAGATGCACACTGAAAGGCAACGCCATTATCTGTTGCTGTGCATCATTCGTGAAACCTGAAGTGCGCAGCCAGGAATGAAAGCAGGTAAAAATGCCGCTGCACCCCTCAGGAAGCAGTATCAAGCATCCATAGTTGCTTTAACCTGCTGGTTGTTGGACTCGATACCCCTGGTTATGGTCTGAAGAAGCTCTGAATTAGTGTCCGACTCCGGTACAGCTTCAACCATTTGTTTGAGCAAATGCAAAGGATATACTCATATTGACAGAAATAGCCTTGGTAGCTGGCAATATGCATATCTAGGGTGGAAACAGCAAAGACTCTCGTACCTAAAGTGTCTATCTTACGAGATTCTTTGTTAATAGGTCGAGCTGTAGTAGTCGTCTGGGGAAGGATGACCTTATCATTCCCTGTCAAGGCTGCAATAGGATCCGCAAAGGCTTGGGATGCCAAAATGGGTCGATCCTTGGGAGAAGCATATTTCCTATCTATGGACTTATCCACCGAAGGAATGAGAGCAGGATTATTCCATACCATTTAAGACAGCATCTCAAAGGAGGGCTGTACCGGATGAGTCAAATCCATAAGGATCTCCGGAACATGGAGGTACTGGAGTCTTAACAGTTTCCCAGGATCGATATATGTAGTTTGGAGAGAAAGAGTGGAATTCAAGTTTTTCAGCAGAGACTTAAAAGACAGGTCCTCGACCACAGGCTCTGCAGCAGGAATAGATCCTGTTCCTTCCACATCATCACCCAGCCTAAGGTCTGGGTCAGGCTCAGTGTCATCTCCTGACAGTCCAGGAGGGACTGTATGGACAGGAAAGGAGTGAAAATCAGTAGGAAATGAGGAAGGAAAAGGGTTAAAGAGGAGTCCTGAAGGCTGGACGTCCTAACAGGTCTCGGTGCAGAAAAATACAGAGCACCGAAAATCATGCAGCATCGAGGAGCCACGGCACTGAAGATGTCAAGAAGCTCAGGCGGCACGAAACTACGGCGCCGAGAAAGTCAACGGCGCCGACAGACGAATCGATGCTGAAGGTGGCGCCGAGCGTGCCATCCATGCCGAGGGCGTTGAAAACATCCCAAGACTCCAAAAAACAGGATTTGAGGAGAAAGCAGGGTGAATACCAGGAGATAAAGGCATCAGTATGGCCCCCTGCGCCGCAACCATGTTGGGGGGGGGCACCTAAGTGCGGAGTCGATGGCACCAAAGATGGTGCCACGCAACTAGGGAGGTTCAACCGCCCTACCTGATCTCCCAAGAAGCCCGAAGGCCCCTGACTGACCGGGCCAGGCAGCTGGACCAACCTCCAAGCCCATTGCTCCATAAGAGCAGCCCACTGATGACATTGCTCATCTGAAGACCTACCAGAAGGCAGGGTAGGGCTCCGATGTCGAAGATGTTGGCTACCAGAAACAGAAACCGGCGACTCCGAAGGAAGAGACCGGCAACTAGCCCCAATAACTGATCGTGTATGCACAGACATATCAGAGGGTGACCTTGAGTGATGCCTTCTCTTTCTCGACCTATGGGCCGAAGAATAGCTCGAGGCTGAATGGTGCCGAGACCGTGACCGTGACCGTTTACTTTTATGCTTTCGAGGGGACCGCCTACCCCCTCGGGCATTGGACTGTCCATTGTCAGACCCCCTCTCTGGAGAAGTTAGCGGACTGGACCCAGCCCGGCTGACTGAACAGCTTTCATACGAAGTCTCCCTACCGTCACCTGACCCGCTCATGGTCGACTCCATCAATGTAGGCTGAGACTTCTTCTTTAATTAAGAATAAACTAAGCAATACTTATTCAAGATATTACTACAAAACAATAAAAACTGAAAAACTAAGCTGCTAGTTTGAAGTTTGACTCCCCGCGGGCGAGTAACGTCATCACTGAAGTGCACTCAGCGGCAGGAAAAAAGGAACTGAGGCGGTTTGGAGGTCGGCGCTTGAGATAGTCATTACCGCGAGGCTGAGGCTCGGCAGTGCCGCTCTCCACTGCTCCATCTCTGGCGCCGACCCTCTAGCAAAAAAGTCTGCTCCCGCTGGGTCCTAGTGCCTCCGGCGCAGATCCCATTAGTGTGAATGAGTGGTGGAGACTTTATGTCCAGGAAGATCTGCACTGTAATATATTTAAAAAGTAACTGAAAAAATGCTGCCATTAACATCTGTGGTGTTCTCCAGATAATTACATCACTGATTGTCAATGCACGGAGTGGGGCCAATTGACTAGGTAACTGGAAGGAACTAGACGGCTTGCTCCACAAAGCAAAACTGCAATCCCTTCCCTTTCTAAAGAGCTGCATTTGAAAAATCCTAACACAGGACTCGCTGCCTTATCTGGAGGGAAGGCATCTAGCGCTGGAACTTTTTTTTTGACATCATCCACAAGAAGGGCTTCTTTAACAGCTGGATTTGTCCACATGCACTATAATCTCATCCTTTGTAATCATCTTCAGTATTTTTCAGACATTCAAGGTCAGGTTCACTGGTCTATAGTTAACAGGTTCACTTCACCTTCCCTTTTTAAACAGTGGAGTCATATTTGCGCTTGCGTAGTTCATGGGCACCTTGCCAGTTTCCGAAGACTATTAGAAAATCATTGCTAGAGTACGTGGTATTAAATACCCTTTAGCTCCTTGAGCATCCTTGGATGCATACTATCCAGTTCTTGTGATTTATTTACCTTTGACTTACAGTAACTACTGGACAGCAACTAAGTTAGGGACGATAGCTATTATGTTTCAAACGTTCTCATTTCATCCTTTGAATGCCTCATTTAGACATGACAAGTCTACCAACAGTAAATACTGAAGCGAAATAATAATCTAGCCTTTCTGTGGCAATAGTATCAAATGATATTGTCCCTTCTGGAGATTTTATGCTTAGCAGTCACACACTGCTTTTAACCATTCTCATTCTTCTCATATAACTAAAACCGTTTATTATCTTTAACCTACCACTCTCAGAAATCTTTTTGCCAGCTGAATGATCAATTTTTTCAGTGATTGTTTATATCTGGCCTGTCCTCCATGGTGTACTTCTCCCTCTATGCCTTAAATGTTTTCTCTTCCCCCATTCAGACAGAACACTTGTGTGTTTTCATCTCCATACCCCCCCCCCATGGGTATACAGTAACCCACTGCATTTTTATTATCCTCTTGAAGGCGTTATATACCTCATCTGCCTTCTTATGTTTTTTATCCAGGTACTCCTCAGCCAATTTCCACAATTTATCAATGTCTTCCACAAAGGAGACCCACAGGAGGGTGGCATGGGACCCCACAAGGGAAGGAAAAAACTCCTGGTGGGGGACTCCACTGTTAGGAAGGTAGAACTGGAGAAGAAAGGGGAGAGGGAGGTAAGGTGCCTGCCTGGCACCATAGCTTGGAGGGACAGGGAGCGAATCCTCAGGATCACCGGAGCAGCTGCACAGGGGAGGAAGCTGGATGTTACTGTCCACCTAGGGACAAATGACCTGGCTAAGAAAGGGATCAGAGCAGTGCAGGAAGAGTTTGTGGAATTGGGGAGGGGCCTTAGGCAAGTAGCATGCATGGTAACCTTCTCGGAGGTGCTGTCTGTCTATGGTGTAGGTGATGTGAGGGTGCTTCACACCATGGGATTAAATCAGTGGTTGAAAAACTGGTTCAAAGCTCAGGGATTTGGCTTCATTGAGGACTGGGGGTCCACCTGGAGTGATGCAGGCCTATACTGGCGTGATGGTCTGCATCTGTCCAGGAGGGGAACCAGGATCCTAGGTGATAGGTTTAAATGCTTCATTGGCAAGCATTTAAACTAATAAGGGGAAGGCACTGGAAAGGAGCGAAATCCTAGCCCCCAAGAAAGTCAGAGGTAAGTGAGGTAAACGCCAAGTTAGAGGTGCAATAGGGAGACGGAAGGGTAAATGGAGAAAGTGACAAAGGCAATAAGGACAGAGGTGGGGCAAAAAGGGGTAAGGCCATCAGGAAATGGAGGGTAATGAGTACCAATGCCGTAGTCTGGGAAACAAGCTCCCTGTACTGGTGGCCTTGATGGAAGAGGGATGCCTGGATATCGTAGCAGTCACAGAAACATTGTACACAGAGAACCATGACTGGGATGTTAACATACCAGGGTACACAACTTACAGGAGAGACAGGGAGGGGAGAAGTAGCTCTCTATGTAAGGGAAGGGATAAAAGCAACTGAACAAGAGAGTAAACAGGGAGGAGAGGAGGTACTGTGGGTCACCTTAGAGGCTGGAAATGGCACCACAATCTGCACAGGGGTTGTATACAGACCACCATGTCAGGGGGAGGGAATGGACAAGGATATGATAGAAGGCATTCTTAGGATGGCAGAGAAAGGGGAGATACTGTTGATGGGAGACCTGAATATGCCAGATGTTAACTAGAGCACATCTGCTGCAGCCACATCCAAGAGCAAGGCCATTCTCGACGCCCTACAGGTGGCATGACTCAGACTGCTAGTTTTGGAGCCCACTCATGAGGGAGCAATCTCAGACCTCATACTCTCAAATGGGAACAGTGAGAGGATCTCAGATCTAGAAGTGGGTAGCCATCTGGAAACAAGTGACCACCAAACAGTGTGGTTCACGATAAACTCACTACAGAGTCAAAAGCCATACAAAAGTGAGGGCTGGACTTCAGCAAGATGGGAGAAGCGCCTTAGAAAAGCACCAGCAAACAGGCTAGAAGGAGGGTGAGGCAACAATGGGAAACATCAAAACTGCCATCACTGAGGCAACAAGCCTTTGTGTGAAGCAAATAAACAAATCAAAATGAAAGAAAAAGCCACTATGGTTCTCAAAAGAGGTGGCAGGGAATGTCAGGGAGAAAAAGATAGCATTCAGGAAGAATAAGGAAACACAGAAGGAGCAGGACAGAGAGCTGTACCAGTTAAGGCAGAAGGAAGCAGGAAGGGAAGTCAGAATAGCAAAGGCCCAAACTGAGGAAAAGACGGCCAACTCGGTTAAGAAGGGGGATAAAACCTTTTATAGGTACATCAGGGAGCGTAGAAAAGACAAAGGGAGGCTAGTGAGGGCTGAACAGAATGGATGGTAGGTGGGCAGAGGGACAGTGAAAAGCAGGGATACTGAGCGAATATTTCTGCTCAGTATTCACAAAGAGGAGGAGGGGGAGGTGCCTAATCCAATTAATAGGCAGCACTCTGGATGAGGGGTTGATCCCAGTCCTTTCACAGAAGAAATGGTTCTGAAAGAACTTCTTAAATTGAAGGTGGACAAAGCAATGGGGCCTGATGGAATTCACCCCAGAATTCTAAAAGAATTAAGGGGAGAACTAGTGAAACCACTGACTACCCTTTTTAACAAATCATGGAGGATGGTGTGGTACTTGAGGACTGGAGGAAGGTGGATGTGATTCCCTTTCACAAAAGTGGGACCAAGACAGAGGCCGGAAACTACAGACCTGTCAGTTTGACCTCTGTGGTAGGGAAAGTGTTGGAATCACTTCTGAAGGAAACAACTGTTGAGTACCTAGAAGCCAGTGGGGTACAGAACACAAGGCAGCATGGGTTCACAGCGGGAAGGTCATGTCAGATGAATCTAATTGATTTCTTTGACTGGGTGACCAAAGTAGTAGACCAGGGAGGGGCTGTGGACATGGCCTACCTAGACTTTAGCAAGGCATTTGACACAGTCCCGCACAAAAGTTTAATAGTCAGATTAACCAGCCTGGGAGTGGGTCCCAGGGTGGTAGACTGGGTAAAACATTGGCTGGACAACAGGACACAGAAGGTAATTGTAAATGGTTTCCACTCTGAAGAAAGAGGGGTTACTAGTGGGGTACCACAGGGTTCAGTAATGGGTCCAGTCCTTTTTAATGTCTTTATAAGTGACATTGCAGAGGGACTGGAAGGAAAAGCATGCCTCTTTGCAGACGACACAAAGATCTGCAACAGGGTTCATACACAAGGAGGTGTGGAAAGAATGAGAAGGGACTTGGCAAGGTTGGAGGAATGGTCAGAAGTATGGCAGCTTGGATTCAATTCAAAGAAGTGCAAAATAATGCACCTGGGAAACAAAAACCCTGGGGAAGATTACACAATGGGGGGGAGGTATTAACAACAACAAACATGGAAAGAGACCTAGGGTAATCATATCACATGACGTTAAGGTTAGCAAGCAATGTGAGAAGGCAGTAGGGAGGATACTGGGATGTATAGGGGGAGAGGCTTCACCAGTAGAAAACAGGAAGTTGTTATCCCTCTGTACAGACAGTTGGTGAGACCTCATCTGGAGTACTGCGTCCGGTTCTGGAGGCCTCATCTCTGCAAGGACATAGACAGGATAGAGGCAGTCCAGAGGAAGGCAACTAAAACGGTGCAGGGTCTGCAACAGAAACCATATGAGGAGAGACTAAAGGAGCTTAATATGTATACCCTTGAGGAAATTGGGGGAAGGGGGACATGACAGAAACTTTTAAGTACCTCAGTGGAATCAACAAAGTCTAAGAGGGTAGCATCTTTCAGAAAGAGAGATGTGCAAGAACAAGAGGACACAATTTGAAGATGGGGGCAGTTCGGGGCAATGTGAGGAAGTATTTTTCACAGAGATGGTGGTGGGACGCATGGAACAGCCTTCCTGAGTCAGTTGTGGGGTCTAAAACTGTGGGAGAATTCCAGAATGCATGGGACAGACATAAGGCAATTTTTGTGGGGGATAGGAAGAAATAGGCTGTTGGTTAACTAGGATCTGCAGCTTATCTTGTAGGCAGGGAAATGGGCAGACTAGGTGGGCCAAGCGGTTCTTATATGCCATCAAAGTCTATGTTTCTATGTCTTCCCACCTGGAGTTTGCAGTTTTTTCGTTAATTTTAATTTTCACCTTAGCCTTTATCCTTTCAAATGTGACCCATATAATGGTCCCTAAACCTCAGATACTTACCCACTCTTACAGCAGAAAATGGACCCTGTGACAGGGTTGAATAAGACCCTGCCCCATTTGTTATGCAGAAAGAGTTTTAACGCAAGGGTCTGTTCTATCCTCTCCTTTTCTGTCTCTTGTCTGTCTGGTTTCGCAACCAAATTTTCATGTGAGGCCTAGGACCAGATCACTTTGACGGTTTCAAAGTTCTCTGCCTTTCACTATCTCTCTGCCTTCACTTGCTATTTCTGTCTTTTCTTCCCCCTTGCATATCTGCATTCATAAAATATATGTGAATCTTTATATCGAAATGCCTCGGCTACTGGGATCCCTTTGTTTAAAACTGTATATAGTCATTTTGTTGAAATGATTGCAAAAAACTATTTGGAACTCAAGGGGTTAACTGGAGATGCAGTTTTTAAGCCTTCTGCAGAGCTGTAAACAAGAGGTCAGTTCTGGGTCATTATGTTCTTTTTGCTGCACCTGAAAGAAATGAAAATTACGTACCTACCGTAATTGTTGATCCTTCTGTGTATCTTCACCATTCATCACTAGTAGGTACAAGCTGGAGGATTAGGACCCCATGGGAGCAAATTTTATCTTATTTTTTGAAGGAGGAGAAGCCGACAGAGATGGCGTTGTCCTCGAGGCTGACGTAGTAAGTGGCGCTTGCGGGTTGGCCAGTAACTGCCGTCGACGCCTCCTCAGCCCCAGTTCTGCATGCCGGCGAGAGACAGAAAGGTAAGTAGGGTTGGAAGGATGGGCAAGGGAGCCCAAGGGACAGAAAAAGGAAAGGATATAAAACTAAAAGGAGGAATATGCAGTAGAGAAGACAAGAAAGAAGAAGAAAACCTAAGGGACTGGGGAAGGGGGGCCCCAATCTCTGGGTGAAAAGGATTGGGTGGAGAAGTGGGGGTAGAAGAAAAGAAGAAAATTAAAAGGAGGAGGTGGAGACACCGCCCCTCCCCCCCACGAACTATCGGCCTGGACTGAATGAGAAGGCAAGCCACAGATTTAAGGCAAGCTAGCTGGCGTCAAGGCTTGAGGAATGGAACCACTGAAAGGTAGAAGCAGGCCAAGGATTCAGGGCGGGAAGTATCTTCCTCTCTTACTAAATTATTAAAGCAGAAGGACTTCTAAACAGGTGCCCTGGAGAATACCCCAGGGTAGGCTGAATGTTTGGAGAGAAGGGTACCTCCACTGGAGGAACCAGAGGGGGGAAAACCAATTCAGAGGGGAGTAACTGAGGGGATCAAGAAAAGAGCTCCCCCCTGGCTCCCTCCCAAGGAGAGAGGGAGTCAGAGCACCAAGAGATACCTGGGTTGAAGGAGAGGGAGAGAGCTCCTGCGATCCCCTGCAGCACAACCTTCCCTACCTGCCACCCAGAGGAATCTCTCCTTGATTCCAGAAGGAAGAGGGGATGGGGAGGTGATAAGACCATATTCCAATGGAGCACAAAGAGGGAGGAGGAAACTGCCCAGAGACTGAGGCCCCAGAAGGGAAGGTGGGTGAAATTGAGTGATGAATCGTGAAGATACACAGAAAGATCAAGAATTACAGTAAGTACGTAATTTGCATATCTTACCTGTGTCAATCTTCACCATTCATCACTAATTGAATGATACCGATCCCCGAGAGAAAACCTTCCCCTAAGGGACAGTGTCCTCAGTCGCCAGGGGGAGATACCAGAGAGAGAACCCCTGCAGGCCTGGCTGGGCCTGGGACTGGTCCGGGTGAGGCGAGGATCTCCTCACAGGAGAAGGAAGGTGCCCATGAAGCTCTCACCTCACCCTACGGGAGAAAAGATAGGTTCTCTGGAAGGCGGAGGAAGTCACCCTATGCTGGGCCAGGGGTGACAACTGGGAGAGACAAAGACATGTTGACCGCATGATGCAGATCGCTGTCCCCACTATCCTGGAGGCCACCTCGTTGGCATTGTACGATGTCCTTACTTGGTGCCTTGCAAGCTCCAGGCCTCACGCAGAGAGGGCAATGGCTTGTCTGGTTTCCTCCAAATCAGGCAAGGAGGCTAGAACCTGTCCTAGCCATGACCACAAGTACCTGTTGTAGGTAGCATGGTGGGCCTGATGCGCTGCCAGATAGAGAGATCCGTGCTGATGAGAAAACTCTCCTGCCACAAAAATCAAACTCAGCTGAGCCCGAAGCTGGGAGCTGGTCACGGCTTGGGCTTCTATGCCCAGAGGGGGTATCCAGGAGTGTCACACCTGAAGGAGGGTGAGGCAGAGTTCCTGGAGACCCCAGGGGAGCGCAGTACCACTGGCAAAGGTCCCTTGGGTCTGGAGCTGGGGCAAAGGGACGTCGCCAGACCCGGTGCAATGCCTCCTGGAAGGGAGCAGGCCAGGCAGGGACCAACAGGTTTACCGCACTGTACTCACCCAAGAAGGCTCGCGCCGACCAGTCTGGATTGCGTTCTCCTAAGGTGGAAATGTGGAGCTTGTTGAGCAACCCCAACAGGGAACGCTGGTAACTAGAAAGATCAGCTGCTGGGGAAAGATGGATGGATGCCTCCTCTCCCTCAGAAGAGGAAGACGAGGGAGCTGATGAGCTCGGAGAGACAGGGTCGGGCTGCACTGAGGAGTGGTGGAACACCTGTTCGTCCATGGCTCGGAGGTAGGTAGGGTATAGTGCAGCCAAGGCCCTGAACTGCTCCCAGGTAAGGGGCCCTGTAGGGCCAGAGATACCTGGGAGATGGGAAAGGGTTGGCAGAGGCACAGGGGCCAGGCACTTCCGAGGAGGGGCACTGCCTCTGCCCAGGCAGGGGAAAGTACAGTTACGCAAGAACTTACCGTAACAGTAGATCTTCGAGAGAGGCTCTTGCAGTAGGTAATTACATATAGGACTGACGCCAGCACACGGCAGGACCCCCGGAAAATTTTCAAGCTAGCAGTCCCTGGCGAGGGACCTCCCCCACGTTAGGTGACCGGCGTCAGGAGATGTCGGTATAAAGGGGCGGTCCCGGACGACCGCCTTCCAGTTCTTTCCCACCACAGGCCAAAAGAGGTCGGATGAGAGAGAAGCGTATATATTTTTCCTCAATGGAAAAGGAGCTGAAAAAGCCTAGGGGGATGGAGGGCGGGAAGGTATTACCTACTGCAAGAGCCTCTCTCGAAGTTCTTAAGTAACCGTACTATCTTACTTCAAGAGGGCTCTTGCAGTAGGTAATTACATATAGGACTGAATCCCAAGCAGTCTGGAACAAAGAGAGGCACCGGGAGGAAACTACTCCAAAAGGTAGTTCTGGTTGTGCAAGTCTCAAGATAGGAGGCCTTGCAAAACAGCCAGCCTGAAGCCTGCTCTACAGTAAGAGGCAACATCCAAACTGTAGTGTTTCGTAAAGGTATGGACGGAAGTCCAGGTGGCGGCAGCGCAGATGTCTGCCGCAGACACATTCTTGAAACAAGCCTCTGAGGCAGCTACTCCTCTTGTGGAGTGGCCTCTGACTTGACCCGGGAGGGTCTTGTTGTATTTGTCATAACAGAAAGTGATGCAATGCGCCAACCACTTAGACAGGCAATGCTTGAAAACAGCATTGCCTTCCCTTTTGTGAGCAAAAGAGACGAACAACTGATCAGTCTTTCTGAGATCCTTCGTCCTGTTGGTATAGTATCTCAGAATCCGGTGAACATCCATAGTATGGAGTAAATACTCCCCTGGATTAGAGTACTGCGTAAAAAAGGCAGGTAACTCTATGGACTGATTTAGGGTAGACTCGGCTACTACTTTAGGAAGAAACTTAGGATTCGTGCAAAGAGCCACTCGTTCCTTGTGAAAAATCAAGTACGGGATTTTACACATCAGGGCCTGGAGCTCGGAGATTCTCCGAGCCGAAGTAATGGCCACCAAGAAGAGAGTCTTCCATGAAAGGAACTTCAAATCCGCAGAAGCTGCAGGTTCGAAGGGAGGAAGAGTAAGTTTCTTGAGAACAAAGTTCAAGTCCCAAGGGGGAGCAGGAGTACGGATGGGGGGCATCAGATGGAGGACCCCTCTGAGAAAGGTCTTGGAGACCTCCAGTTGAGCAAAAGCCTTGTCTGCAAAGGGAACATGATAGGCCGAAATGGTCGCCATTTGTACCTTCAGAGAGGACTGGCTGAGACCCAGGTCAAACAAATGATGTAGATACTCCAGCAGAAGCCCCGCTGAACAGGAGAAAGGTTCCACGTTCTTGGAAGTGGCCCAAATAGTGAATCTTTTCCACTTCATGGCATAAGTGGATCTGGTGGAGGGTTTTCTGGCCTCCACTAAAATCTCCGCCACTTTGGGAGACACTCCAAAACGGGATTGGGCTAGGTCTGCAGGAGCCATGCATGAGTTGAAGGGATTTGAGGCCTGGATGGACCAGGGTCAACAAACCTCGAGATAGAGGATGAGAAAGAGGAGGATCCTCTGAATATTGTTGTAGAAGAGAGAAACAGATTTGCCTGGGCCAGAAAGGAGCGATCAGAATCATTCAAGCTCCTTCTGAAGCTAGTTTCTGCAAGACTCGTGGGATAAGTGGAATTGGGGGAAAGGCATAGACGAATCTGTCCTTCCAGTCTAGAGACAAAGCGTCACTCCAAAAAGCGCCTCACTCTGGAACAAGCGAGCAGAAGATGGGAAGTTTTGCGTTTGGGGGATGCAAACAGGTCAACCTGTGGTGTTCCTCAAAGTTGGAAGACATTGTCTAGAACCCCTTGGTCCAGTTCCCACTCGTGAGTCAGAGCAGAAGAGCGACTTAGTTTGTCTGCCAGGGTGTTGTTGACTCCCGGAACGTGAATTACCGTGAGGTGAAGGTCGTGTTGTGTTGCTCAATCCCAAACCCTCATTGCCTCCCTGCATAGAGGGTAGGACCGAGTCCCTCCCTGCTTGTTGATGTACCACACCACGCACATGTTGTCCGTCTGGATGGCTAGGTGGCCAGGAAGGATGTATTGGTGAAGGGCTTGGAGAGAGTACAACACTGCCCGAAGCTCGAGTACACTGATGTGGAGAGCTTGTTCTAGCTTGGACCAGGAGCCCTGGGTCCGATGAGGGCCTAGATGGGCTCCCCAACCTTCACCTGAGGCTTCTGTGGTTACAGTCTGGGAGGGGGGAGGATGAAAGAAAGGAACTCCCCGGAACAAGTTCTCTCGAACCATCCACCATCTCAAGTCTCGCATCATCGGTGACGAGATCAGAACTGAGTGATCTAGGTCGACCACTAGCTGATCCCATTGAGACCGTAGAGTCCACTGAGAGATCCTCATGTGGAGTCGAGTGCGAAGTACCGTCGGGATAGCAGCCGCCATAAGCCCGAGAAGGCAAAGGACCGACCTCGCAGAGACCATCCTGCGGTCGGACAACAGACTTATTTGGGTCTGAAAGGTGGACGCCCTGTCCGGAGGCAGGAAGGCCTTGCCCATGGTCGTATTGAGGATTGCCCCAATAAACTGTAGCCTCTGGGATGGGTCCATTTGAGACTTGGAATGGTTGATGGTAATACCCAGGCATGCAAAAACCTGCTGGGTAAGGAGAGGAAACGCAGGAGTTCCTCCCTGGACGAGGCCGCCAGGAGCCAGTCATCCAGGTACGGGAAAACCTGCACTCCTTTGGTACGCAGGTGGGCTGCCACCACTGCCAGGCATTTGGTAAATACTTGGGGGGCCAAGGATAGACCAAACGGGAGCGCCTTGAACTGGTAGTGGTCCCTCTGAAACGCAAAACGAAGGTATCTGCGATGAGAAGGGCGAATGGGAATGTGCAGATAAGCGTCCTGCATATCCAGAGCACAAAGCCGTTACCCGGCCGGAGGAGGGTAGAAGGCTCTGCAAAGAGCATCCTGAACCTTTTGTACTCTACAAAGATTCAGGAACTGAGATCCAAAATTGGTCTGAGATCTCCTGTCTTTTGGGACCAGGAAGAAATGGGAATAGTAACTCGCCCTTGCGGATGAAGGGGACAGGCTCTATCGCTTGCTTCAGCAGAAGAGCCAAGATTTCCTCCTGACCAAGAGAAGATGTTCCCGTGAATCTGATGACTTCAGGAGGGGTGGCGGGGTGGTTTCTGAAGAAACTCTATGGAGTGTCCTTCTGCTATGAGCTGGAGCACCC
Organism: Neoceratodus forsteri; assembly: GCA_016271365.2. Taxonomy (NCBI): domain Eukaryota; kingdom Metazoa; phylum Chordata; order Ceratodontiformes; family Ceratodontidae; genus Neoceratodus; species Neoceratodus forsteri. The sequence continues at coordinate 331,170,689 of CM057456.1, read as the reverse complement.
AAGAATCTGTGGTTATCCTCTCCCATCCCAGAAGGTGGAGGGAAAACCTCCCTCCTACCGGTCCTCCGGGGAGTCCGGAGGCAGTGGGAGAGGAAAGGAGTCAGGTGGTGTGAGAGCATGCAGCTGAAGCTACCTGCTTTTTGGCGGGGGGCTTGGCAGCTGCGGGGGCCCGGCGTTTTGTGGCCTGCCTTCCCTGGAGTTTCGCCTTTGGCCGATTCCGTCTGCGAAAGGGACGTTGCTACTGCTGATGGGGATGGTACATGGAATCAACCGACTTCAGAGCCGTCCCCTTCTCTTGCAAATCGGTGATGATGTCCTTGACATCACCCCCGAAAAGCACCGACCCCTGGAAGGGTGCTTCCTGGATAGCAGATTGCACCTCCGGAACCAAACCTGACACACAGAGCCAAGCATGATGCTGTAGGCCAACAGTAAAAGCTGAGCTCCGCCCAGCAGTGTCCACTGCATCGTATGTCGCACGTAGCATGTGTCGACTGGCTGAACGAGCAGAGCGGACGAGATCAGCCAACTCCTGCTTGACTTGAGAGTCAGGCAAGGAGTCCAGTTTGGCTTCCGCCTAGTCAGGATGGCCTTCTGGTAGTCTCCCATATGGCCGACATAGTTCAGGGCCCTGATCCCCAGTGTGGAGGAAGCGTAAATCTTTCTCCCATACTGGTCCAGAAGGCGTGATTCCTTATCAGGAGGTGTCGCGCTAAGATGATTGGGGTTCGCCGACTGGCCGTGAGCGGTGCTAATCACAACCGAGTCAGCACAAGGGTGAAAATCCAGGAAATCAACACCCTATGGAGCCTGATATGGCGGGTTCGACTTCCTAGGAATGTGGGCTAAGGCCCACGGCTGCTTCCATATTGTGGTAACAAGGTCGGCGTGAGGCTCTATCCAGGGTGGCACCAAGGTAGGAGCTGTCATGGGCAGATCCAGATGTTCAGCGAGTTTCAGACGCTGAGGATCTAGTTCCAAGGAGTGCCACTGATGAACCTCCTGGATTTTCCTAAGCAACTCCGTAAAAGAAGGATCCTCTGGAGGAGACTTCGGAGGAGTCCTTAGCCTGGGCTTCGACGGAGAGCGAGGCTTTTCGTCTCTCTCGGAGCAACCGTCGGAAGAGTCGGAGGAGTCCGAGGGTGAAGAGGAGGATGAAGAAGAGAAAGACTCCCTTTCCCGACCCGGGGGAGGAACGGACCCCTTGGGAAGTCCCCGGGGAAGCATGTCCTGCCCTTCTCTGGATCCAGATGGAAGAACCCTGGGGTCCGGAGGTGGTGAGGGAGTGTGCCGCCTCGGGAGTATGGGAACCTGGGATGGCACCGTCGCCGGAAGGCGGCTCTCGACCTCTTTGGTGAGCTAAGCCTTGGCCTCAGCCCACCAGGAGGCCAGAGTCTCCTGCGGTCCACTGGCGGCTGTGAGGGCAGTGGAGGGGGAGGAGGCGGGGTATAAGGATACAGGTTATAACCATATGAAGCATATCCAAAACCCGGCTGTGGGTAGCCCAGCGTTGGGTATTGTGGCGTCGAGAAGCCTGGCGCCGGATACTGCGGTCCCGGGTACACCGGCGTCAAATAGGACGGAGAATACCCGGGAGCCGGGGGCTGCTGGAGCAGATGACCCGGCCGGAGGCCTCACAGGCAGGTCCATAGTGGAGAGCCCGGAGGGCGGAGGGCCCGATGGGAGCAGAATGTCTCCTAGAGTCGGTAAGGCCAAAGTCAGGGCCGACGGCGGAGGCCCTGGCGCCGGCGGCACCGATGTCAGAGGGGCCGCGCCGAGCTGGCGCCCGGGAGCCGAAGCATCAGGTCCGGGCGCCCAGGTAGAGGAAGGACTGACGGAGGCAAAAGATCCCCAGCTTCACCCGGGATGGAGGGGAAAAGTCCCCAGGGTCAGGTTGAGAGACTCTGGTTCCCCAGACGGCAGTGAAGCTGGGGAACCAGGTACAGGACGATGGAGGTCTGTCATTGGTTCCTTAGCTGGCGGACATCGGATGAGCTGGACGTGAGGCTTAGTGGCGAGAGCCTCGCGGGCACCGGAGGAGCCGACGTCCGACTTATGGGAGCCAGCACTGGAGCAGGCCAAGTAGAGTGATCGGCCTGGTCCGGTGGAGTGGAGGCACGCGCTGCGGAGGTCAGGCGTCTTAACGTCCCTCTCCAGGCGGACATCAGAGGAGCTGACGCCCGGCTTACCGGAGTCGCCCACAGTAGGGGCCGCGAGCCTGCGTCAACCAGGGGCGGAGGCCTCCAACTGCCTGGAGGCGTCTGCAAGGCCCAAGTGCGAGCCAGACGGGCGGGCTGACGCCCCCTTGGAAACCTCCGAGGTGGTCGTCAAGGAACGATACTCCAGAGGGGATGTTACCTGCATCCCAGCGACTCCCGAGGGAGACGCAGTGGAGGAGCCCTTCTCCCGGTGCCTCTTCTTCTCCTTCTTCTTCCGACGGCCTTCGGGGGAAGTGGACGCCTGCCTCAGTTATTTGAGCTCCTTCTCCATAGAACTCATTTTCTTCTTTAGAATATGGGCTTCCAGGGATTGCTGCCGCCTTTTCCGGGTAGCGGCGTTGAAACTGAGGCAGTGCTGACACTTCGACCCGGGTGATCGGGCGTAGGCAGAACAGGCACAGGGAGTGGCCGCCTTGTGGTAGGTGTTGGGTGCCGCATTTAACAGCACTTATTCTGTGCTCGGAGGGTAGAGATGACATACACCAACGCTAGTACTGACGTTAGTCGAGAAAATAATGATTTTTCAGTAAAAAAACAACGAAGGTAGGGCTGACGAAGCACAAACTTTTCCACAAGGCGCTGCACGAGCTAACAGCGGAAAGAACTGGAGCGGGCGTCCCGAGGTGCCGCTTATCTGACGCCTCCTGACGCCGGTCACCTGATGGGGCGGTCTCACGCCAGGGACTGCTAGCTAGAAACTTCTCCGTGGGGGTCTGCCGCCGTCAGTCCTATATGTAATTACCTACTGCAAGAGCCCTCTCGAAGTAAAATCGTGCGGGACACCTCAAGGGAGGAGGGGTCCCGGTGGTCTCAGCAGACAAAGGTCACTCAACCGAGCTGGAATGGCGAGAGCTGAGCCCGAGAGAAGAATTCCCTCCATGAGGCGACTGGGGCCACATGAGCCCAAAAGGGCAGTCCCTGACCTCTAAAGAAGATGTTCCTCCCAGGTGACCCTCGGGGGAGAGAACTGGGCCAACACTACGGCTACTCCCCAAGCCCCTGTGGGCTCCCAGGGGAGGACGCTGCACTGAACAGAGTCCACTCAACCCTTCAGACTCCAAAAGAGCCCTCTTCCTCACCACCAGCTGATGCAGCTGGCGCCCTGTAGCTGACTCCGAGGAGACAGCCAGGAGTGGAGTGCCCTCCCCTGCTTGGGACACCCCAGCCCACCTAGAAGTTGGGCTCGCCAGGACAATCACAGGAGGGGGTACATCCCCTATGGGGCTAGACGGTTCACTGACCCCGGGCTGCCCCGCAGTGCCCCCCTGCGCATCAGGGGGCTGGTCTGTATCACAGACCCCAGAACCAGCGGAATCCGCCCACCCCCGAGGAGGGGGCTGAGTGGAGGCCGAAGCGCTGGACATGGAGGAATCAAGAGGATTCCAAGGAATCTGGAAGCCAATCCGGGTCAGCCTCTGAATCATCCTCCCTGGAGGAGGAGGCCAGAACCCAGATGATTCCTCGATCCCAGGATCGCGAGCGGCACCGCCCCCATCCCTGGTGTCATGAACAGCACCGGGGTCAGAAGCAGCAGCTCGAATGGCACTGCAAACCGGCCCCATGGTGCTGTCTCTATCTCTGGCACCGTGAACAGCACTGGAGTCAGAAGCAGCACTGGAGTACGGCCCAGTGCCGCCACCTTGACTCTCGGTGCCGCAAGTGGCACCAGAGTCAGGAGCGGCACTGACAGGTGGCGCTAAGGATGATGCCAGCCCGGGCCCGTGGTGGAGCCTTCACCTCCAAAGAGGCGATTGCCAAGACGGTGCCTCCCACCTGGTCCCCAAGGGGGTCAGACTGGGCCTCCTACACTGTGGAAGGAGCCCCCGATAAGGCAAGGTTAGAACGCGCATGGGCTGTATAGGACCGGGAGGGGACCCAGAAGAAGGGCCTTGGCGTCCCAAGTGCAAACCTGTCCTCCGAATGTTGGTGGTGCTCATCCGACTTTAAACGCATGCAATTCCAAAACTCGGTGGTCCAATGAAAAACAGGCATCGCAATGATCCATGTCATGGTTGGGGCCGAGGCAGGTCAAGCACTGGTCATGCTGGTCCGTGATGGAGAAAAGTCAGCTGCAGGGACACCTCCGCATAGGAGGCCAACCCCCCCCTTAGATGATTTCTTTTTGTCCCCCGAACGAGACATGACCGGACAAACACTCAGCAAACAAAACTAAGGTACTTGGCGTCATTGAAAATAAAAGGAAAGATCTTACCGGGAGACGACACATTGAACGGAGGTGAGCAGAACTTGAGCCAGAGCCAACGGACTAGGCCGCTGATGCAGTTTTTCTATGAAGCTTCCACACGAGGTCCTCTCTCGACAGCGGGAGAAGCAGAACTGGGGCTCAGGAGGTGTCGACAGCAGTTACTGGCCAACCCGCGAGCGCCATGTAATATGTCAGCCTCGAGGGTGGCGCTGTCTCTGCGTCAGCTCCTCCTCCTGCAAAAAATAACAAATAAATGCTCCCGCGGGGTCCTAATCCTCCGTCTTGTACCCACTAGTGATGAATGGTGAAGATTGACACTGATAGGTTCATTGGAAATTGACAAGAACATTCTGTGAAAAAACACTGTCTCCTTAATGAGCTCCTTGCAAACACTGGTTATAAAAACAGCAGCAATGTTTTGTGAGAGAGAGAGAGGCTGAGATTTGAAACTGAGAAGAAACACTCAGAAGGAGGACTGTTTTCCATGTACTGCCTTTGTAAATAGTTATACTGAACACATTTTTACTTTTTATTTTGCTGTTATTAAGTAAATTAAAATGCTATTTGTGAATTTTGAAACTGCTCCTGGTTTTCCTATGCATCCTGACCTGTGCCTCGATGACAGACCCATTCTCAGAATGCAGAAAAGTTACATCTGTGCAAGACTGGAATTCTCTGCACCCGATGACGCCCCCGCCGGTTTTCAATACAGCAGGTCAGATCAGACAATGACATAACATTTTTGGATTCTTTACTGGACAAATATTGAGGGAAATTATATCCAATATACATAGTTCTACTCACACTCATCCCTGAATCTGGGTTCTGCGTTAGGACCAACTCTTCCAAAAGTCTTTATAATCTCTAGGTGCAAAGAATGTTGGTCCTGATACTGTGGGTCTTCTAGGAATGAAGCCAGCTGCATCTTGACACGTTCCAGCAGCTTACAGAAATAGAAAAGATACAGGAGATATAGTGAGACCATTTAATGAAAAAATGGTTACAAACTGGAACCTTTGTATTTTGTAACCAAACTATTTATATTACTCACCTCATCTACACAGCCTGATCATTCCTTTGATTATTTATGTGATGTAAGTGATGTGTGTGCACGTGTGTGTGTGTATGGAATAACCTATGACTGTGTGGCAATGCTGTAATAACCACATGCCACTGGTGGGCTGCGATGCAAGAGGCACAGCTGACTGCCTTTAACCACCCTGAAAGGGCAGATACTGGGGCATTCATAAATAAAGAGTCATCCCAGCAGCCCTTGCATCATTCACACATCAATCACACTAATGCTGAGACCGTAGCTTGAGTCTGTGTTGGCTTGGAAAAGAAAGATAAACATTTACAAATATGGTAAGGACTTGCCAAGGACGAAGGTTTTTGATCATATGGGTTGCCAGGAGGCAAACAGTCCTGGGGACTTTCTAAGATGAGGAAATGGTTGTGGATGCTTAACAAAGGGTGTGTGTGTTCACGCATGCGTGTGGGTATAAAACGTTCACATTTTTTTCTGAAATGTTGGATACTGCCAATATATAAAATGGGGATATATCATCAAACATCAAGAGAAAAGAGACAAAGTCAGTCAGAGACTGAAGAAACTTCATTTTGGACAAAACAATAAGGCAAACTGGTAATAGCTGTAACAAGGATACCTGGTTACCTCGTTTTTTATGTAATAGCTTCTTTGCACAGGATTTTTCTCAATAAAGGAGAGGAATTGGGCAAGAAAATGGCCTGCTTGTGTATATATTCAAGTACAGAAGGTGACGTGAATGGTGTCTATTTCCATACTTATCTACTGAGAAAGTAAAGCAGCATCGTGCCTTGGAGCACCTCTTTTGTTGTGTTTTTTTTTAAACTACTCATTTCATTTGTGCAAGATTTCAGTTTGACTTAGCTTTATAAACTATTAAGAACTGCTGCTTTAATGTCCACGATTATCATGTGTGAAAACACATTCTGTATAAGGAGAGAGGAACACATACAAATTAGTCACACTATCAGTTAGTGAGGGTGAACTTTCTACATCGAGTGGTAAGAAAGGTGAAAACATAATTATATGGAGCGTGTCTATGTTGAGGAAAGTAGTGGGTTCAGCAGAAGAAAAAGGCATCAGTGTGAAAACTGGAGTCCAGATTCAGTATTGGTGATGTGGCCGACTGGTCCTTTTGCCAAGGGTTTCTTGCAGAATTTCTCAGGACCATGGATCACTCTGCTGATCACCCAAATCCTGCCCGTATTATCATATTCTTCGGGAAACCTCTTAAAACCCCTCATGTATCTTCCATTCAATTGCATCCACTCTTCTGAAATGTCTAGGCTGTTGTTTTACTTAGAAAACAGTTATCATTACTTTCTAAGTCAATGTTTGTATCGACACTGGTTGCCAGGCAGCTCTGTTGCAGTGGGTGAGATATCAGAAGGGGCCTAAACAGGAGATAAAATACACCCCAGTTGTGCATGACAATCTAGTTATTCTGAACCCCACACCCGGGCTCAGAAGCATAATGTTCCCCATCACTGGTGGCAGCCTGGGGAAGTCACGGACAACCACAGGAAGGAGGTGTAAGGACAGCATGGAACCTGCACTGGACAGGGTAGGTGAGGGGGAGGAAAATACTGCATAAGTGATGAATATTCTGAGAGCCAGCACTTCTTTTCCCTCCCACAGACATGTGGCAAACTCCTTATGTGACAAAAAGGCAGTGTACCTGGGCCCCTTAAATGGGATAATGCACTGTTCTACACTTCTGCGTCCCCCCACCACCAAAAGTCAGAGAATTGCACCATGTTCTGTACCACACTAAGGGAAAACCTGTGCTCCTGTCAACATTTTAGGAACTTTAGCCACTTTGCCTTTTCCTGCAGAAGCTAACCACTGTTTTGCAAACAGCCTCTTATACTGTGTGCTAAACACAGAAACATAGATTTTGACAGCAGATAAGGATCGCTTGGCCCACCCAGTCTGCACAATTTCCTACCTATTGGATAAGCTGCAGATCCTAGTTAACCAATAGCCTACTTCATCCTACTCCCCCCCACTAGAATTGCCTTATGTCTGTCCCATGCATTTTTGAATTCCCCCACTGTTTTTGACCCCACTGCCTCCTCAGCAAGGCCCTTCCATGCGTCCACCACCCTCTCTGTGAAAAAACACTTCCTCACGTTGACCCTGAGCGGTCCCCCTCGATCTTCAAATTGTGCCTCCATGTTCTTGCACATCTCTTTTTCTGAAAGATGCTACCCTCTTGGACTTTGTTGATTCCCTTGAGGTACTTGAAAGTTTCTATCATGTCCCTCCTCTCCCTCATTTCCTCGAGGGTATACATATTAAGCTCCTTTAGTCTCTCTTCATATGGCTTCTGTTGCAGACCCTGCACCATTTTAGTTGCCTGCCTCTGGACTGCCTCCATCCTGTCTATGTCACTGTGGAGATGAGGTCTCCAGAACTGCATGTAGTACTCCAGATGGGGTCCCACCAACTGTCTGAACAGAGGGATAACAACTTCCAGTTTTCTACTGGTGATGCCGCTCATTATGCAATCCAGTATCCCCCTAGCCCTCCTTACATTGCTTGCCTACTTTTAGGTCGTCTGATATTACTACCCCCAGGTCCCTTTCCATTTTTGTGTTGTTAGTACCCCTCCCAACTGTGTACTCTTCCCCTGCATATTCTGCATTGAATCTAACCTGCCATACATGTGACCATTCCTCCAACCTTGCCAAGTCCCTTCTCATCCTTTCCACCCCGCCTTGTGTATCAACCCTGTTGCAGATCTTTGTGTCATCTGCAAAGAGGCATATTTTTCCTTCCAGCCCCTCTGCAATGTCACCTATAAAGACATTAAAGAGGACTGGTCCCAGTACTGAACACCATCTGGTACCCCGCTAGTAACCTCCCTTTCTTCGGAGTGGACTCCGTTTACTATTACCTGCTGCGTCCTGTTGTCCAGCCAGTTTTTTACCCAGGCTACCAAACTTGTTTATTAATCTTTTGTGTGGGACTGTGTCAAATGCCTTGCTAAAGTCTAGGCAGGCCATATCCATAGCCCCTCCCTGGTCTACTACTTTGGTCACCCAGTCAAAGAAATCTATTAGCTTCGTCTGACATGACCTTCCCGCTATGACTCCATGCTTCCTTGGGTCCTGTGCCCCGCTAGCCTACAGGTACTCAACAATCATCATTTTCCCTACCACTGAGGTCAAACTACCAGGTATGTAGTCTTCTGCCCCTGCCTTGCTCCCACTTTTGTGAAGGGGAATCACATCTGCCCTCCTCCAGTTCTCAGGTACCACACCATCCTCCCATGATTTGTTAAAAAGGGTAGTCAGTGATGTCACTAGTTCTCCCCTTAATTCTTTTAGAATTCTGGGGTGAATCCTGTCAGGCGCCATTGCTTTGTCCACCTTGAGTTTCAGGAGTTCTTTCAGGACCCTTTCTTCTGTGAATGGACTGGCATCAACTCCCCTATCCAGAGTGCTTCTATTATGTGGCAAATATATACTTTGACTGCACTTAATTGAAATATTAGAAAGTGATGTACAAGCCGAACTGGAATACAGTACTGTCAAACTCACCCCCAAAGGCAAAAATCTAAACAGGCAGAAAATGATGTATGCATACCTCTCGCTGGGTAACTGTTTCCATGATGGTACCAAAAGCAGGTATTGTAGCTATCCTCACAGAGCTGGAAAAGGGAACCAGACCGGCAATTTTGCAATTGTATTATATGATTCAGAAAGCAAAATTAAAAATGATTTTTAAATGCTAGAACAATGTATTGCACAACATTTAGAAAATTATTTTTTACATCCAATATCAACATAAAACTAAACAGGGAAAGCATAATGGGTTGCAGTGGAACACCACATTTTCAATATCTCCACTAGTGAGTGGTAAGACCCATAACTCATGAGTGATGAACTTACCACAGCTACTGCAACCCATTATGCATTTGATATATACCACACTATATGTAATGCTTTTAGTAAAGTTTTATGTTGTTTAAGCATACAACTGCCTTTCTTTCCATTGTAAACTCTATCTGGTCTACTGTTCTCAGTGTTGTATTTTTCATTTCTAAGTGTAAACATGTTCTACGTAAAATAACATATTCTAAGTAAAATAACATGCACTCTAAATAAATATTTATCCCAAACTAACATTATTTAGTCACCCAATTTGTTCACTACTAGTGTGGTATATATAGTTTAGAAAAATGCTCAAAACACAGAGAGGCTTATCTAAGGTGTCAGATGGTAAAACTCACAATTCAGGATCACTGGACAAGGTAACAAGGGCCGAAGCAACCCGCTTGTCAACTAAAGCTTCAGTCATGCCTCGGAGAATCAGCTGCAACCAGTCAAAATGCAATTACAAATAAATGGTTGGGAAGGATAAATGGATTAACTGGGTTAGCTGTGACTGAGGATGGGCAGGCAAGCTCACTGTCCTTTCCAGACCTAAGGTTAATTCTGCAAGGCACATGATTAGAGTTAAGGGCCCATGTTCATGCTTTAGCATTAGTAACAACCTGTGAAAGAGGCTAGTGGGTTAGACAAGAGCAAAAAGCGCATCCCTTTTGGCATGGAAGAAATAACCACTCGGTTTGTTAAATGATGGCGAGAAAGCGTGGTATGATGTTGGCAAATCAATGGGAAGCATGGTAGCAGTGCAAGCAAAACAAGGCGTACACAGATAAGACTATGCACTAGCTTCATGCATCTAATAGTAGATTACTGTTCTGTATTTTAATAGGGTCAGGTCAACTACAAGTTTCAGGGCAGTCATGAAATATGATTTTATTTTTTGGCCCTTAGCTGTCCAGTACTCAGGCTGCCACCGGCAACCTCGCAAGCCACCCATCTTATATTTCCCCTCTGCTTGTGCCCCCATGGAGGGTTCTCGGGTGAGAGTATCCCCACGGGATCCAGTGAGGAGGTGGGCTGGCTGGTTGTGTCCTGAGAGTGGCAGTGTTACTTTCACCCTGATGGCTGGAAGCATTTCTGGTAAACCCTCACACTATTCAATGCTATTAGTGTTAGATGCTCACAGATTACCCTTGATCCACCCTCCCTCCTACCTGGTGCCACATGTTCCCTGCTGTGGCCTTGTGCAGACCAGCAGCTCTCGGTGCATGTCCCCTCACAAGACAGAATGCTCCCCGGCCAATCACAAGTGGTTGCTGCGGCCGCCAGCACGGAAGCACAATGCGCTTTCACTGGGCCATCCATCGGGCAGCCTTGAAGTGTGACTTTTAGGTACTGCTGTGCAGTTTTCAGATCAGTATACTACTATAAGAAGGGCTTCTTTTTTTCTCATTTTCCATCCTCTTACCTACTGGAGCCGCTTCCTGCCATCAGTGCAGGGTGACAGTCATGAAATGGAACCAAGGCTGCCACCCCATGCTATATCTGAGCTGTGTGGGTACAAATGGACAGAACTTAGAACATTCCTAACTTTCATCCTGCCAGTAAGGAGACTGCTCTTGAAGGAGCAGAGGTCAAGGGAATCCAACTGACTGATTTCATTTAGGGCCTCATATTCCAATACTTTTGATTGTACAATTTGACTATTCTTGCAAATTTTATATAAATTGTTTTGGCAGAAAACCGACTGTTTAGAATGTCTAGGGGCATCACAAGCACGTATACTAACAAGTGCTGGAGACATCCCTTGTAGCCCATGGCAGTCTTTTTTCTGGACAGAAAGTGGTTTACGATTTGCAGGAGCAGCCAACCTGCACAAGGAAATGTTCTGACTATCTGTCTTGTTTGCCAAAATCGGTAGGATATCAGGCACACCTCTCAACTTCTAAGCATGATGCACTGCAGAACACATATTAGCCCCACATTTACATGATACACCGATACCAAATACTGTTGGAGCCGAGCTCCTTCTGGACTTACCAACAATAAAATAAATAAATAAATAAAATGATAGAAAATGTTCCCTAACACTAAACATACAGTGCCCACTATTCTCATCTTATTCTTTAAAAGGAACATAAACTGTGTTGTTTACATTTTTCATTATAATTGGAAATTTGGGTTTAAGTGTGAAGTCTGTTTATTAACCCCAGCGTACTGTTTTGGATCCCATGTTAATGCTTCCTTTTTCCACCCAATATTCATTTTTTAAATGCTCATCAATTTTGAAACCCAGGGACATAAGTTGAGTGGAAGTACTACATGGAAAGTTTCACTCTATGCTTCCACTCAGTTGAAGTCTGGAACTGACAAGTAATTACAAAAATAAATATTTCGAGCTATTTTACTCTTAATTATATGACGCTCAAGAGGGGTTTGGAGAATAAAGCAAAATGAACATATTCTGAGCTTTGTCACCCTGCAGGGCCTCTCAGAGGAACACAGACAGGCTTCTAGTGATGTCACTGACTGCGATGGACTAACTCGTCGGAAGCTCCAAGAATATTAAAAACCAACTACTTCCATTCAGCTGATTAAATTCTGGGAGATGACAGTTAGACATGGGGCAGCAAAAAAAAAAATCAAAAAATAAGAATAGTCTGTTAACCGCTGAAGATTTTCGTTCCTCAAGTTCCAGCTGCACCTTACCTGCCTCCAGCATGGCTTCCTCCCCGCAGGTCCCACCATGTACCTCGGATGAGTCAGTCACCAATGAACTCATTCTGGCAGAATTACAAGCATTCAGAGCCAAGGTGACTTCTTCACGTCAAATGGTAAAAGCAGAGGTGGCTATGTTACAGGCAAAAAATAAAAACAAGAAGGGAGCTCTCAAGTGAAATATCCGAGAAGACAGATGCCATAAGTGACTTGATGCTGCACAAGCTCCACAGGCAGGTGCAGATTGAGGTAAAATACAGCAACTTAGGGGGAAGGATTCTAAGAAAGAATCTGCATCTATATGGATTACTGGAGGGAGCGGGGGGCCAACACATTTCAGAATTCACTGAAGAGCTGATTAAAGAGTCATTGGACTTTCCTGGCAAGGAGCACCTAAACACAAACATGATACATGGGGTTCTCAGTCCTAAGCCTACACCAGACACTCCACCTCGCTCAATTATTATATGCTTTTTGAGTTTTCAGACTAAAGAGCAGCTATTGTCAGTGGCCTGTTGGAAAAATAATTATACAATCGGGAGGCCACAGACTTTTATTTCGACCAGGATTATGCCCTAGCAGTACAGGCCTGGGGGGTGGCATATTCCTTTTGTTTAAAAGCATTGAAAGCAGCAGGCGTCAAAACCCAGATACCTTACCAAGCCAAGCTAAGAGTACATTACCCAGATGGTATCATACTGTACCATTCGGTACAAGAGGCACAGATGGATATTCGGAGCAGGGGGGTTGAAATTCCCCAACAACAAAGACAGCAATCTCGCAGATGAGGTGGAAAAAAATGCCAAGGACTAGTCGGATAACTGCCTCGTTAAAGCCACATTGGACAGAACTGTGCCATATCAGAAGAAGCAAAGTGACAAGTTCCAGACACCTTACAGACTATAAATAACATACTACAGCACTTATACTGTAGATGGTCTGAAGATAACCACTGGTGCACTAGAACGTTTCCCATTTTCTCAGTATTGTTTGGACATAATGTAACTGGATGCTTGTAATGATTACTTATTCTGAACACTGCTTTCTGGGAACAGTACCCTAGATCTGACATCAGATCCTACCCTTCTTGGGAAGAACAGGTTATGCACCTGTAACAGTAGTTCTAGGAGTGGTATATGTTGTTCATCCACACTTCTTGGCATGTCCCCTTCCACTTTAAATCTTGCCGGAAGTCTTCAAGCTGGCTCCTCCCACCCACTCGGGTGGTATATACCTTGGCTCCGCCCCATGACGCCAGATCTTAGCCTGCTGGAAGCAAGGTTGTGCGCCCAAAGCCGGGGAGGTCCGGTGGGTGCATGTGGATGAACAACATATATCACTCCTAGAACTACTGTTACAGGTGAGTAACCCGTTCTTCTAGGAGCGTGGATATGTTGTTCATCCACACTTCTTGGCAGACTCCAAGCAGTTCTCTGGGAGCAGGGAGACAAGGTGCACACCCCCTATTTAGGAAATAAAGATTGGAGAACCGAGGCCCCAAAATCAGCATCCCGGCGTGACTCAAGGTTGGTGTGGTAGTGGGTAATGAAGGTGTTTGCCGACTTCCAGGTAGCAGCCCGGCGGATTTCCTGGATAGGGATGTCCTTGGAAGCAGCCACCGATGCAGCAGTATGGCAGGTAGAATGAGCTCTTATCCCTCTGGGAGGCTCCTTGCCCGCCAACTCACAGCACAGACCTATGCATGATGTAATCCATCTTGCTATGATCTATTTGGCTGCAGGTCTGCCAGAAGCAGCTTCAGCGTAGGTGACAAACAGCTGGCGAACCTCTCCATGAATTTCCGCCATTCTTTCCTTATAATAAGAGAGAGCATGTCTCAGGTCCAAAGTATGGAGCCTGTACTCGACGTCCGAGGTGTAATTAGGGTAGTATACCGGCAGAGTCAACTCCTGGTTAAGGTGAAACTCTGACACCAACTTCGGTAGGAATTTCAGGTGGGGACGCAGAACAACTTCTACCCTGTGAAAGACCAGATAAGGGGAGTCCACTGAAAGCCCCTGGAGTTCCCCTGTCCTTCCGGCTGATGTGATAGCCACCAGGAAGGCAGTCTTCCACAGCAAGTGTGACAGCTCACACTTGTGCATGGACTCGAATGGCTTGCCCATGAGCTTTGCCAAAACCAGCAACAGATCCCACGGAGGAGGAGGTTCACGCACCGGAGGAGATATGTGATCCAGGCCTTTGAAAAAGCGCCCGACCACTGTCTCTTGCACCAATGTTGGCTGACTGGCCCATGCCCGGTAAGCAGAAATGGCTGCCAGGTGCACCCTAAGGGTCGATGACTGTAGACCCCCTTTGGAGAGAGACCAAAGGTAGTCGAGAATGTTAGCCACAGAACAGGATAAGGGGTCCAGACTCTTACCCTGACACCAAGTGGAAAATCTTTTCCATTTGAAGGCATAACATTTCCTGGTCGATTCCTTTCGAGATGCCTCCACCACGGTGTAGACATCCTCAGAAAGACGCAAAGCCTGGAACTCTAGTCGCTCAGGTACCAGGCTGTCAGGTGCAGGGACTGAAGGTCCGGATGAAATACCTTCCCCTGGTTCAGAGATATCAGGTCCGGGCGTGTACAGAGCTGCTCCGGGGCCTGCAGCTGAGGCTGAGGAGATCTGGTACCAGAACTGGCGCGGCCAGTCTGGGGCTACCAGAATTACCTTTACCTTGTCCCTCCTCACCTTGAGTAACACCTTGTGGATGAAGGGAAATGGAGGGAAGGCACAGAGGAGGCCTGGAGTCCACGGCCTCAAGATGGCATCCCCCTGCAGCGAGCCCTGCTGAGGGGGGCGGGCATGATACAGCCTCAGCTTGTTGTTTTCCCTGGAGGCAAACAGGTCCACCATCGGTTTGCCCCAATGGGAGAACAGGTTGTAAGCTACCTCTGGATGGAGAGACCACTCGTGAGATGTCTGGCCTATACAGCTGAGAGCATCCGCCAGCCGGTTCAAGGCTCCTGCCACAGCATGGCTAGGAGATCCGCCTCCAACCGGCTTTGGAGGGTTCAGTTGTGGAGCACCTCCTTGCACAGCAGATGGGAGTGAGTGCTGCCCTGTTTGCTGAGGTAGTACATGGTGGTGGTGTTGTCCGTCTGGACTTGAACCACTTGACCCCGGAGCTGAGTAGTGAAAGCTGACAGTGCCAGTCTGACTGCTCTGAGCTCCAAGGGGTTGAAGTGGCATCAGGACTCCTCGGGGGTCCAGAACCTGTGGGCCCTGTTGTTCCCCATGTGGGTTCACCAGCCCATGAGGGAGGTTGTAAGGATGACCACTGGCTCAGGGCAGACAAACGGGATCCCTTCCTGCAACCAGTCTGGAGCGGTCCACCATTGGAGAGCGTCCCACATCTTCTGGGTCACAGTGATCAGCTGGTCGAAATGACCATGACTCTGAGTCCACTGGGCGGCCAGCTCCCGCTGGAGGGGGCGCATGTGCAACCGGTCCCAACGGACCACTGAGGTGCATGCCGCCATGTAACTCAGAAGGTGCAGAAAGTCCCGGACTGGGCGCAAGTGCCCAACCAGAAGAAAAAATTACTCACCTTAGTAATTATGTTTCTTCTATTGGAGTCTTGCTGTATTCTGACAAGTGCAGTCAGCCCCAGCCTTTAAACTGCCCCGGAGAACAAAGGGTTAACTTTCTATGCAGAGCATAGAATGCTGAGCTCAAGCTCGGTTGATGTCTCTGTCTGTTTCCCTTTGAAATCTAACCATCAGATTCTTACGAGCAAGACCCTAATAGCTATTCTATGTGGAAATTGTAAAATTTTTAATAGCCAACTGGCAACAAAAAGTTTTGGATCCCCAAAGGAAGACTCAAGTCAGGAAACCCAAAACTCAAAAACCAAGCCAAACTAGTAATAAAACAACACCCAAACAAAAGAAGAGGGTGAAAAAAGGAGTACCCCTGAGGTGCAACACTGCACCTGCCCACCCACTTCCCAAAACCAGGTTCTGAGAGGGGAAGCAGGAAGGGAGGTCAGAATACAGCAAGACTCCAATAGAAGAAACATAATTACTAAGGTGAGTAATTTTTTCTTCAAACAACTTTGAAGTCTTGCTGTATTCTGACAAGTGCAGACTACCAAGCAGTACCTCCATGGAGGAGGGACAAAACCTACTTTGGGAATAGGCTCTGAAGTACTGCTGTGTCAAACCGAGCATCACTCCTAGCCTGAATATCCAGAGAGTAATGCTTGGTAAAGGTATGGACTGTTTTCCAGGTGGCTGCTTGACAAATTTCTAAGAGAGGGATATCCCTGGCAGCAGCCAGGGAAGCAGCTGTACCTCTTGTAGAGTGAGGCCTCAGGCCTGAGGGTGGAGTCTTTCCCAGTTTTTCATAGCAGAATTGTATACAAGACACAATCCACCTGGCAATAGTTCTCTTAGTGGCAGGTTTGCCCTTTCCCACTTCTCCATAAGTGAGGAACAACTGCAGGGAGTCAAACCTGTGACCCTTGGTACGCTCTACGTAGTAGCTAAGGGCTCTTTTAACATCTAAACTGTGTAGCCTCCTCTCTCATGAGGAAGAATGATCAGTGAAGAAAACAGGAAGAAACAAAGACTGATTCAAATGGAAGTCTGAAACCACTTTGGGAAAGAACTTTCTATTAGTTCTAAGGACCACTTTATCCCTGTGAAAGGAGATAAAATCAGGTTCCACTGACAGGGCTTGCAATTCACTGATACGCCTGGCAGAGGCAATGGCTACCAAGAACACAGTTTTCCAAGTCAAGTACTTAAGCTCTCATGAGGACATAGGCTCAAAACGAGGTTGCATAAGTTAAGCAATGCAAACATTCAAATCCCAGGCAGGAGCAGGGTCTCTAAAGGGAGGACTGGTGTGAAGCAATCCTTTAAAAAATGTACAGAACACAGGATGAGATGATAGTAAGGAAGACTTCCCCACTGACAAGTGTACCTTGAGAGTAGCTGGTCTGAGGCATAGGCCATTAAGATGGACCACATAATCCAGGACCGTAGCCAATTCAGCAGTATCTGGGGAAATATGCTTCTTGGAACACCAAATGCTGAATCTCTTCCATTTGGAGTTGTGTCTTTCTGGTGGAGGGCTTTCGAGCAGCTTTGAGAATATCCACAACACCCTGGGAAAGATGCAAATCTGCAAACTCTAACTCTTCAAGAGCCATGCCTTGAGATTGAGACACTGAAGATTGGGGTACCAAATCCTCCCCTGAGAGGATGTTAACGGGTTGTAATTCCTGGGGAGAAACAGGGGAAGATGGACTGCTAGGGACAACAACAGGGGGTACCAAGGCTGTCTGGCCCAATCTGGAGCAATAAGAATCACTTTGCAAGGCTGAGACCTTATCTTGATTAAAACTTCGAACAGGAGTGGGGAGGGAGGGAAGGCATACAGAAATGTCCCTTCCCAATTCAGAATCAGAGCATCCAAGGGGACTGAGCCCAAGACTGGGGGTCTGCAACAAAAGAGAGGAAGTTGGTGATTGTCTGGGACTGCAAAGAGATCCATCTCTGGAGTGCTCCAACTTGAAAAAATCACTTTCAACACCTGAGGGTCCAGGGACCATTCGTGATGGCCCTGAGAGATCCTGCTCAGTGCATCTGCTAGCACATTGTCCTTTCCTGGAAGGTGAACTGCTATCAGAGAGGTTTGCAGTGAATAAGCCAGGGACTGCAATTTCATGGCTTCCGTGCACAAGGCAATGGACCGAGTGCCTCCCTGCTTGTTGATGTACCACACGGTGGTGGTGTTGTCTGTACTGACCTGAACCACCTTGTTCTGCACTGACTGAGAAAAACCTTTCAGGGCCAGAAAAACTGCCCTGAGCTCTAGGAGATTGATATGGAGAAGAGATTCTTGGGGGGACCATAGTCCCTGGGCAGTGAGGGCCCCCAGATGGGCTCCCCAGCCCAGAAGAGAAGCATCCGTGGTAAGGACCACTGAATGAGACTGAGTGGCAAATGGGACCCCTTGTCTTAAACTGTTCTGATCCTGCCATCATTGAAGAGCCTGGATCAAAGTCAGAGACACTGGGATCAGTTTGGTAAGGGAATCCTTCCTCTGAGACCAAAAAGCCCTCAGATGGAACTGAATATCCCTCATCTGGAATCTTGCCCCTTGGACCACTGCTGTTGAAGCTGCCATGTGGCCCCAGCGCTGGAGGAAATGCCTTGCTGGTCGAGATACCTGAAGGCTGAAGGAAGAGGCCAGTTCTATAAGAACCCTTGCTCTTTCCAGGGGAAGAAAGGCTCTTGCTCCGACTGTGTCCAGTTCTGCCCCTATAAAGGTAAGAAGCTGGACTGGCTCGAGAACTGACTTGGGAAGGTTGAGAAGAAATCCTAGAGAAGTGAGCACTTGCTGGGTCACTTGCAGGTGAGACTTGACTTGGTCTGGAGACTGGCCCACTAATAACTACTAACTAAATAAATTAGCCAATCATCCAGATATGGAAAAATGGAAATATTTTGCCTTCTTAGAAAGGCAACTACTACTGCCAGGCATTTTGTGAAAACCCTTGGAGCTGAGGTTAGGCCAAAGGGCATTGCTCTGAACTGAAAGTGGCCTGAGGGCAACTCGAACCTCAGGTACTTTCTGTGGGAGCACCTGATGAGAATGTGAAAGTAGGCATCTTTGAGGTCCAGGGCGGCTAGCCAGTCCCCTGGCCCTAGAGAGGCAAGGATTATTCCCAGAGTTACCATCTTGAACTTTGGTTTTAAAAGATGTTTGTTTAGGTATCTTAGGTCTAGGATGGCTCGCCACTCCCCTGTCTTTTTTGGGGTAAGGAAGTACCTGGAGTACAGCCCTTTGCCCCAGTGTAGGGTAGGTACTCTCTCTATGGCTCTTAAGGCCAGGAGAGATCAAACCTCTGCCTCTAGGGGCAAGGGTTTCCGAGAGATTTGCAGGTGGAAAAGATCTGGCTCTCATCTTTGGAAATTTTCTGAAGCTGAGAACCAGTCCCTGGCTTACTACTTCCAGGACCCACTTGTCTGATGTAATAGACACCCAGTCCTGGACAAAGTAAGCCAGCCTGCCCTCTACCGGAATAGGAGAGTCGACCCGGTCAGGCCCATTAGGGTGTCTGCTTGGCAGGGGCCTTAGGCTGAGGAGTGGATGCAGCCCTGCTCATCCCCCTTCTGCCTCTCCCTCTGAAGAACCCCCTCTGTGAAAAGGGAGAAGAGGCCTGTGCTTGGCAAAAAGGCCTGCCCCTGCCGCTAGACTGCTGCCTTTGAGGAGTTGCGTGCCTCTCCTTGGCCTGAGCACTCCTGTAGGTGGTCCTGTGCTCATCCATTTTCTTCATGTCATTCTCTGTCTGCTCCCCAAACAGAGAATTACCCACTACAGGAAAATCCATGGCCTTAGCCTGGGTATCCTGCGAGAGGCTAGTACATCTGAGCCAAGACATTCTCCGAAGAACCACAGATGTAGCCATGACTCTTGATGACACATCACTGGAGTCCACAGCAGCATGAAACTAAACTTTAGATGCCTCAGTCCTATCTGAGGCCTGTTTAGCTAGTGCCAGTACAGTGTCCCACCTGGACTTTTGGTACCTGGCTGTATAGGCCATATAATTCGCCTGTCTGAGTACCAAGGAAGATGCCATGTACAGCTTTTTTGCCATGGCATCAATCTTCCTGGAGTCTTTGTCTGGGGGGTTTGAAGCCAAGGGGATGCTTGCCTTATTACAGGCAGCATCCTGCACAACCCCAACATGGCTGCATTGTTGATATAAAAACTCCGTATCTGAGCCTAAGAGTGTATACCTCTTGTCCATTCTTCTGTCCACAGGAGGTATAGAATTGGGAGACTTCAGAATTTTTTGTGTCCGTTTCCCAAAAGATTTGTGGAGGGGAATAGACAGTCTCCTGGACTCTGAGATGTCCATAATTTCTACAAAATCAGGCTCCTCCTGATCCTCCATTGCCTCTTCCATAAGAAGCTGGAGGGTCTCAGCCACCTTTCTGTAGAACATAAAGTGGGAAGGGGACTCAGAAAGCCTAGGAGGGGATACACCTGAAGGTCTGTCTGGGGAGATGTCTGGGGGATACACCTGAAGGTCTGTCTGGGGAGATGTCCGGTTCCACAGGCACATCTAGACTTTCACCATCACCATCTTCAAACTCCCCTTCCTCCTCAAACTCCAGTTCATAAAATTCTTCCGGGGTATACTCATGAACCAGGGGAACCGACCGAACCGAGCCCCTGCCAAAAGGTGCCGGATTGGTCGGAACCGGGCGAAGTGATTCCACAATCCGAATTGCTCTGGCTATTTCTTAGGCAGTCGGAACATGGACTTCTGGATCCAAACCGGACGATTTTACTTTTCGCTTTTAGTCGGAACCGACCCCTCAGAATCAGCTCTCCTTTTACCCGAAACAGTACTGCCCAGGTCAGAGGGCACTCCTTCTGGTTCGGTCGGAACCGAACCGGGCTGGCCATCCGGGTCAGCGGACTTCTCGGCCTCCTTTTCCCTCAGTCTACCTAATCTCTTTTCAAGGGTAGATTTGGGAAAATGTTTGCAAATTTGGCAGTCTGAATCGAGGTGTTCAAACCCCAGACAATAAAAACAGGTGGTGTGGGGATCGGCCTTAGCAAAGACCTCCCCACACTCACTGCAGTGTTGAAATCCTGTGGGCCCGGTTTTTTTCCTGGGTTTCTCAGACATGGCCAACCTAACCAAACTTAGCCTTTTTTTGGCAACTGCCAGGCAAGACTCCCTTATCGGTTCCTAACTGTGTCACGGGTCTTGGAAAAAAACGTATCAAAACACGTTTTTTTAGAACCGATAAGGACCGGTAACCACACACTAAAGTTAACACAAGAATTAAACAAATGATCGATTCAGCTGAACCGATCCACACTTTTTACAAGTTCCACACAGAAAACACAGTACAAAACCTATCTAGTACTCACGGTACCAGAGACAGAGACTGAACCGACTATGCGGAATCATTTTTCGGTTAGAAACCAACGAAAAACCAACACTTCAACCAACTTTCGAACAGAGCTCCAGGAGAAATCTCCGGAGCGACTGTTCAGTGAGGCGGAGTAAAGAATCTGACGGTTAGATTTCAAAGGGAAACAGACAGAGACATCAACTGAGCTCGAGCTCAGCATTCTATGTTCTGCATAGAAAGTTAATCCTTTGTTCTCCGGGGCAGTTTAAAGGCTGGGGCTGACTGCACTTGTCAGAATACAGCAAGACTTCAAGTTGTTTGAAATGATCGGGCAAAGGAGGAGAGAACCTCTGCCCTGTCTGCCGGGAGCTGAGCTCTGGCTTGACAAGATTCTATCTCTGCCCCGATGAAGCCCATCACCTGAGAGGGCACGAGTTTCAACATGGCCTCGTTGATCAGGAGGCCGAGTTGGGAGCAGGTTTGGAGGGCCAGATCCCTGGACCTCTCCACCTCCTGAAGGGAGGAACCTGCCAAGAGCCAGTCGTCGAGATAAGGGTAGATTTGGACTCCTCGACGCTGACGGTGGGCCGCCACTACTAAAATGCACTTAGTGAAGACCCATGGGGCCGATGACAGGCCGAACGGCATGGCTCAGAACTCGTACAGGGTCCCTTCGACCCTGAAGCAGAGAAACTGCTGATGGGACGGACGGACTGGGATGTGAAAGAACGTGTCCTGTAGATCCAGTAAACAGAACCACGTTTCGCTCCAGGAATGGTATGATCTGGTTCAGAGTTACCATCCGGAAGGTGCGGGACCTGAGATATAGATTCAGGTCATGGAGATCTAGGATGGGGCACCAACCCTCAGTCCGCTTGGGCACCAGGAAGTACCTGGACACGAAGCCTGAGTCTGTAAGAGGATCCGGCACTGGAGCTACTGCCTCCTTGCAGAGGAGCTGAGCTATGTCATCTCGGAGAGCCGACTGAGTGCAAGCTGAGATCCTTTCCTCCCGAGGGGCGCTGGCTTGGCTGGGAGGGTACTGCTCGAATTCTAGCGGCAGTCCCTGACCGACCACTTTGAGAACCCACCTGTCCAAAGTGATATTGGACCAAGTGGAAAGGAAGTGGCAGAGCCGACTCCCCACGGGAGGACCCAGAGCCGGTATGACGGGTGTAGGGGTGGCAACCCCCAACCCATCACTGAGCAGGCTTAGAGGAGGAGGAGGCTCCTGGACCTGCGCCTCGGCCTCCTTTATGGGGCTGTTGAGGACCTTGCTTGGGTGGCAGGCGCCAAGCTTGAGCCTGCTGCTGCTGGTGACCTCCTTGATAGGAAGGCTGCCTGACCGCAGGGGAAGAGTGCCGAAATTGCCTCTTCTTTCTCGTCTGCTGGTTCTTGCCTGAAGAACTCTTTGCAGAAGTAGCATCCAAGGTGGCATTGGACTGCTCTATGCGTGGAAGGTGACCAGCCACTCCTGGACCGAACAAGTCGGTGCCTAGGAAGAGCACGTCAGCCAGTTTATACTGAGTATCCGGCCTCAGCCAAGTCCTGCGGTGAGTGGCCACTGTGGCTGCTAAAGAGCGGGCACAGGAATCTCCAATGTCCAGGGCCATCCGGAGCTGCTGTTTTGCAACAGCATGGCCCTGATCATGGACTTGCTTGACCGTGGTCTGCATGGCCACCGGGAGATGAGGAAGGACCTCGTCTTATGACCCAAGGAGGGAATGAGAGATGTGTGCCATGATAACAGCCGAGCTGGCCTGATGAAGGCCTGAGGAAGAGGCCACATAGACCTTACGGGCAGTGATATCCATATTTTTGGACTCCTTGTCCAGGGATCGGTCAGTGTCGGCCAAGCTACCAGTACGCTTGAACATAGAAGCTTGTCACCAAGCTCTCGTCCGAAGGGTGTTCTATGAACCCTGTCAGAGACCCCATGGGCACCACGTACTTGTGGGCCATGCGGGCAGATGGCGCTGGAAAGGAAGCCGGGTGCTGTCAAAGCTCAAGGGCCGGGCCAACAATGGCTTCGGCCGCTGGCAAGGCCTCCGTTGGGGTGTCTCTCCTTTTGAGGATATCAGTAAGGGGGTACTCCGCCTTTTTCTGGATGGACTCCAAGGGCATTCCGGTGGATTCGGAGATCAGGCGGAGTATGCCCTGGAAGGAGGAAGGGCCTTCCTCCAACCCTGCCAAGGACGATTCCTCATCCCTGGGATGGGAGTGCTTCCGGTGACATCTGAGTCCGAAGAGTCGGGATACAATGGCCTCCCACCTGTCTCCCTCGATACGCCAAGGGCAGTCAGGGGTGACCGTTATCGACAGACATTGGGGAAGCCCGGCGTCTGTGCGGTCCTCTTTCGAGGGAGCTCCTCCCTAAGGCTGCTTAGGTCGTGGTTCCACCCAAATCGGTGGAGAGACCGGGTTAGGCCGAACCAGGATACGGGCCAGTCCCACGGGTGGAGGAACCGATGGCCTCGGTTCTGGAGGGGCCGGCGTCAGCCTGGTGGCGGAAGCCAAGTGATGGCTGGAGTAGGCGGTGGAGCCAGCTTCTGCCTGGTCAAAATCAGCTGTTGCCACATGAGGTCTTCATAGCATCGACGGAGTTTCCGCCGAAGCCTCTCCTCGTCCAAGGAGAATGAAGACCTGTGGCGTCGCCTCTCTTTATAGCGCTCATGGCTCTTTTTCGGCCGTTCAGCCGAAGTGGTTCTGGACCTCAACCGAGATTGGGGAGGCTGACTCAGTCGATGGGGAGACACCGGGGTTGGCGAAAACTGAGAGTCCGAAACCGGGTCATCGATGGGGACACCAGCGGGCTGGGTCTCCTCATTGGGGAAGACAAGGACCAGAGTCCTTTCCAAGGAATCGGGCTGAGCCGGCGACAGAGGGGCGAGAGGATTGAGGACGATCTCGACCTCGTCGACCACTTCCTCGGTCCCCTAGCCAGACGGAAGGGCCGTGAAGCTGGCGGCTGAGGATGTGATCTCGACGGAAGTAGAGATCAAGTGCTCTTGAGACTCGGACCTTTCTCGGTCCCAAGAGCATCTTCGTCAAGATGAAGACTTCGGGTCATTCTTCCTCTTGCGAGAGCGGGAGGAGTGCGAGCCTGAGGGTGCCTCACCCCTGGTGGGGAGAGACTGGCACAACTCCTTGAAGGAGCCCGAAAGGTGGAGCCAAGGTTCAACAGAACAAAAAGCTTCGACTGGCCGAAGCTCGAGCTGCTTCCTCCTCAAAAGCCTTCATTTGTTCCAGCTGCTTGACGGATCCAATGGCCGCAGAAACCGCCCACCTTGCCTCCTTCGATTTCACTGGCGGGTTCCTTTTCTCCGGTCTCCCCAGCTTTAGGCGCACCTTGCGGTTGTCCAGGACATTGGGATGGAAGGCCAGGCAAAACCCACACGATGAAGTGTCATGTCTGACACCTAGACAGTAGACGTAGGTTAGGTGGGGATCGGTGTGCGACATCTTTTGGCCGCAGGGGCACCGGCAAAATCAGGTGGAAGACTTTTCCTCCGTGTTAGGTGAGGTAAAATCGCAATCGCTATCTCGAATGAGTTTCAAAGTAATATTTGGCAAAAACCGACGTTTTGAATCCAGGGCCTATGAATTGCTGCAAGAGCACGAGGGAACCTGTATCTTCCAGCAGAAAGGAAGATCTGGCATCATGGGGCGGAGCTGAGGTATATACCATCCAGGTGGGTGGGAGGAGCCAGCTTGAAGACTTCCGGCAAGATATAAAGTGGAAGGGGACATGGCAAGAAGTGTGGATGAACAACATAGCCACGCTCCTAGAATTATCTTTTCAGGTCAATGGTTGGAAATAACAGTTACGTAAGAACTTACCATAACAGTAGATATTCAAGAGAGGTTCCTACAGTAGGTCTTCACATATAGGACTGGGCCCCCTGGCATCAAGACTGCACGGCAAACTTCTAGCTAATAATCATTAGCGGGGGACCGACCATGGCGTCACATGGCAGGATGTCGGCATGACTATATAAAAGGGGCGGTCCCCATGCCCACCCTCCAGTTCTCCTGCTGGAGACCTTGGAAGAGGAAACGGACAAAGGAGTAGGAACTCCTGAAGCCCTGAGCTGCTAAAACAAAGCCCTCGGAAAGGAAGAGGGGAAAAAACAGGAGCTGGTGGAAGGTGGGAGGGAAATCTAGACCTACTGCACGAACCCCTCTTGAACATCTACAGTTACAGTAAATTCTTACATAACTGTTATATCTTATTTTGAGGGTTCCTGCAGTAAGTCTTCACACATAGGACTGAATACCAAACAGTCAAAGTAAAAAGGAGTCAGAGACTAAGGTCTGGAAGGAGGAAGAGTCTGCCAACTAGAGATCTGCTTAGGACAGGAGGCCTTACAGAACTGCGAGGCCAAAACCGGCTCTGTGCCTAGAGGCGATGTCCAGACTATAATGCTTGGTGAAGATATGGATGGAAGACCAAGTGGCCGCTGTGCAAATATCTGCAGTGGACATAATTCTCAGGAAGGCATTGAAGCAGCCATGCCCTGGGTCGAGTGGCCTTTCACGTCCCCCGAAAGGGGCTTCTCATACTTCCCATAGATATACGAGATGCAGTTAGCTAACTATTTAGACAAATCCTGTTTTGAAATGGCCTTACCCTGACATTTGGGTGCAAAGGCCACAAACAACTGGTCCGGCCTATGGGCCTCTTTGGTCCTAGAGATATAATATCTCAGAATCCTGTGAATGTCTAAAGTGTGCAAGAGGTATTCCCCCCCCTACTTGGAATACTCTAGGTAATATAGCGGCAGCTGAACATCCTGGTTCAAAGTAAATTCCGAGGCTACTTTCGGAAGAAAGAAAGGGTTAGTCCATGAGAGCCACCGGTCTCTGAGGAAAATCAAATATGGCTTCTTACACATGAGGGCCTGAAGCTCTGAAATCCTTTAAGCTGAAGTAACAGCGACTAAATAGAGCGCCTTCCAGGACAAATAGCGCATCCTGCAACTTGTTGCCGGCTCAAAATGCAGCAAAGTAAGTTTCTCTAAAATAAAAATCAGATTCCGGCGGGGGGACCGGATTACGGACCGGAGGTTAAAGGTGGAGAATCCCCTTAAGGAAGGTTGTGGAAACCTCCAACTGTGCAAGGGTTTTGTCCTCCACTGGAAAGTGGTAGGCGGAAACTGCAGAGAGGTGGATCTTCAGAGAAGAATAACTGAGGCCCGAATCAGACAGGTGCAAAAGGTACTCGAGGACCTGAGGGGGATGAGCAAGAAAAAGGGTCCAAGTCTTTGGCCGTGGCCCAAATGGAAAATCTCTTCCATTGCATAGCATAAGTGGATCTAGTGGAGGGTTTTCTGGCCTCCACTAGGACCTGAGTGACTCAGCAAGAGACACCAAAGCGTGAGACGGCTATGTCCAAAGATGCCACGCATGCAGATGGAAAGACTTGAGGCTCGGATGTACCAGGCTGCCCTGCTCCTGAGACAGAAGGTTGTGAGAGAGAGGAAGAGGTACCAGGGGTTCTACTGTCAGCTGCTGCAGCAGAGGGAACCAAATCTGCTGAGGCCAAAGAGGGGCTATGAGAATCATGTGGGCCCCCTCTGCCTGGAGTTCAGCAAAACCTTCTGCAGAATAGGAAAGGGAGGGAAAGCATACAGAAATCTCCCTGTCCAGGATAGAGATAGCACGTCTCACCAAAAAACACCATGCCAGGGAACGAGCATGCAAAAGCTGGGTAGTTTTGCATTGGATGGGGAGGCAAATAGATCTATTTCTGGCTGACCCCACTGAAGGAAGAGATCTTCCACTACTTCCTGCTTTAGCTCCCATTCGTGAGCCCATGTGACAGTGTGGCTGAGACTGTCCACCAGGACGTTGTGAACTCCTGGAACATGGACTGCTATCAATGACAGGCTGTGCTGTACTGCCCAGTACCACACCCGCATCACCTCCCTGCAAAGGGGGTACAATTGGGTGCCTCCCTGTTTGTTGATGTACCAGACTGTTACCATGTTGTCGGTCTGGATCAATAGGGTTCCCAGAAGTAAGAGGGACTGGAAAGCTTGGAGAGCATAGATCACAGCCCTCATCCCCAGAATGTTGATATGCAGATTCTAGTCTAGGGGAGGCCACGTCCCCTGAATTCGATGATCTCCCAGGTGGGCTCTCCAACCATGGCCCGATGTGTCCGTCATGATGGACATGGAGGGCTGCGGGGGATGGAAGGGTATCACCAGGGAAAGATTAGAAGGATCCTGCTACCAGAGGAGATCCTTCTTCAAACTGTTACAGACTAAGACCATGTGGTCCATGTCGTCCATGCGTTGATCCCACTGAACCCTGAGGGTCCACTGGGTCAGCCTCATATGCAGTCTGGCCAAAGGGACTGTGGAGATGGCAGCCATCATGAGACCCAACAGACAGAGGACAGAGCGCACTGTGATCTGACGGGAGAAGGACACCAACGCAGCTTGTTGAATAAGGATTTCTGCCCTGTCCATAGGTAAAGAGGCTCTGCCCTGGACCATATCCAGCACCGCTTCAATGAACTGAAGACGCTGGGAGGGCCAGAGCTGAGATTTGGGATAGTTCACAGTGATGCCAAGTCTGGAGAAGAGGTCCAGGGTGGTGGAAAGAGATTCCATCAGACTGTCCTGAGATGGTGCAGACAACAGCCAGTCGTCCTGGTAAGGGAACACATAAATCCCCTTACGGCACAAGGCCACAGTCACCACCACTAGGCACTTGGTAAAAACCGAGGTGCTGAAGAGAGGCCAAAGGGGAGGGCCTTGAACTGATAATGGTTCTCCTTAAAGGAGAATCTCAGGAAACAGCGGTGGGACGGGAGGACTGGGATGTGCAGGTAAGCATCCTGCATGTCCAGTGAGCACAGCCAGATTCTGTTGGAGCAAGGGTAGGAGTCCCTGGAAGGTCAGCATGCCGAACCTCTTGTATTCTATGAAGAGACTGAGCAGACGGAGATCTAGAATGGGTCTCAGGTCTCCCATCTTTTTGGGCACTAGGAAGAAGTGGGAGTAATATCCCCTTCCTGTCTGCCCTGGTGGAACCCGCTCTATGGCCGACTTTGTTAATAGAGCCTGGATTTCCTGCTGAATAAGGCTTTGATGGCCCAACGGGTAGTGAGACCTTCCCTGTGGATTACACGTGGGTCTTCCAAGGAACTCGATGGAGTGCCCTCTTGCAATAAGCTGTAGCACCCAAGCATCTGCAGTTATTGCCTTCCCCCCCATTGGTTCCTCTAGAAATACGGAAGGAGGTGGATGAAATCCCCTCAAGTCAGGACGCAGAGGGGAGGGCCACTTTGCCGGCAGCGGCAGCCTTTTGAGATTTTGCTGGAGGAGTCTTGGTACCAGAACCGGTGGCATGGCGCTTGCCTTGTCGTCTGCCCTGGTTCTGCCTATTCCAACTCTTCTGCGGGCAACGGAAAGTCTGCTTGGGTTTTTGGCCTGAGTGATACATGGGGCGGACATCTTTAAGGGATCTCCTGCTCTCTTGTAGCTCCATTATTATATCTTTAGCGTCGCCCCCAAAAAGGACGGAACCCTTGAAGGGGGCATCCAGCAGGGTGCTTTGGACGTCTTACGCCAGTCCCGCAAAACGGAGCCAAGTCAGGTGCCTCAAGCAAACTCCTGTAGCAGTGCAATGGGCCACAGAATCGACAGAGTCATAAGTAGCCCGTAAGGCATTGTGGCAGGAAGACAATTTATTAAGCCTTACCTTCTCTAGAAGCCTATTCCTGATTTCCTCATCTGGTATAGCTTGGAGTTCCTTCTCCAAGTCGGATAAAGTCAGCTTCTGGAAGGACACCATGTGGGCCACATAATTTAGAGGAGCGAATGACGCAGGTAGAAGAGGCATATACCTTGTGGCCATATTGGTCCATTTGTTTGGACTCCTTGTCCAATGGGGAAGCACTCAGGTGTTTCGGCTCGGCCGATCTATCATGGGCTGCTGTAATAACGATAGAGTCGGCCTTGGGTTGGGTAGTCAAATGACAAGCCCCTTCCAGGGGATGATAGGTCCTGTCGGCTTTCTTGGAAACCGCAGGAATGGGGACAGTTGTTGCCATATGGTTGAGGTTACGTCCTCATGCGGCCCTGTCTATGGAGGGATGGGGAGGGGGTCTGCATTAGTGAGATCCAGATTTCTGACAGCCTCTTCCTCTTGGGGTCCATCTCCTAGGACACCCAGCCGCAGGCCTGCTGTATGGACCGGAGGAGTTCCGCGAAGGACAGATCCTCCAGTGGAGACTTTGGAGATTCCTTGGGCTGGGGCTCTAGGAGTCCAAATCTGAGTCGAACGACTCCGGTGGGCTGATCAAGGAAGTTATGTCTGGGACTGCCTCCAAGACCCTAGCTCCAGAGGGAACCCCCATCGGACACCTGCCCGAATCCCTATCAGACGTTCGGTCCATAGGGGATGGGTTCCGTGTGGCAGCAATGACCAGCTGAGGTTGTCCCAGCTCCTGCAAAAGTTGGGACTTCACGTCCTGCCACCAAGCCGGGATAGTTCCTTGGGGTTCCGGCTGGGGCGGCGGAGGGGGAGGTGGTGGAGATTGGAAGCCTGGGTACCCCATGGAATAAGTGGGGTAGCCAGGTGTTTGATAATAATGGCACGGAGGGCATCCCTGGTACATTTGGCCCTGGCCCGGCATCAGCACCTGTGGCGGGTAACCTGGCGACGGCCCTCCTGGTGTCGGGTATTTATTTATTTATTTACTGAAGATATCGGATTTACAACCTTTGAGTCATAGACTCATTTACAAAGGCTCCATGTCAGAGAACAGTACAGACAAAAGCAGTGGGCAGTATACAGTAGACAACAACACAGGGTATGAACAGTACAATCATTAAGGAGAATGAGGCCTATACAATAAGGTAGCTATTCAGATCCAGCTGAGGAGCTTGTAATTGTCTTAGGCGCAAGCAGTCAGAAAACCGACATTGTCACTGACACAATCAATAATGTGCAAAAGTGAAGTTTACGTATTGTGAGAAGTTTACATATTGTGGAAAGTTTACATATTGTGGAATATTAACAGTTACAGTCAGTAATGTGCATAGTGAAGTATACATGAACAGTAGGTAATAACACTTTAGCACACACTCTCTCTCTCAACGTAGTACTGGTTGTACTGAATGTTTATTACACTAACTGGGATCTCCACCTGTGCACCACCACAGGGGCAGGACCGGGCAGGCCCAGCCTGGTCCCGGTGGTCCGTAGGACATAAATACAAATTACGTACCTACCATAATTATGATCTTGCTGTGTATCTTCACCATTCATCACAGATGGGTACTGGCTGGAGATCAGGACCCTGCGGGAGCCTTTTTTTTTTTTTAAAAGGGATGGGTGGAGCCGACTTAGCATCGGGCGCCACGAGGCCGACGACTACGTGGCGTCACGGATTAGGCCAAGAAAGTTGTGTCGACTCCGCCTGCCTACCAGTTCTGAGTCGCCGGAGAGGTAAGAGGAAGGGATGGAGGGTGGGACAAGAGAGTCCAAGGGACAGAAAAAGGAAGAGAAAACTGAACTAAAAGGAGAAATAATGACTGAGAAGACAGCATAGAAGAAGTAAAACTAAGGGGATTGGGTAGGGGCCCCACCAGTTTACAGTCAGTGAACCAGTTTTCAATCTGGTTGAAGGCAAGTTGTAGGGAGAACTGTAGGACTGTGGGATCAGGGTAGGAGGCAAAAAGTATTGTGTCGTCTGCAAAGAGCAGCAGATTACTTGGGCAGGATTTAGGCAGGATGTTCAGGTAGATGCTGAACAATAAGGGATCGAGAATAGAGCCCTGGGGGACCCCAGAGCGGACTGGCAGAGTAGAAGAGAGAGTGCTGTTTATCTTTACACATTGGGACTTATCAGAGAGGTAACTTGTAAACCAAGTGAGGGGTCCAAGAGACAGACCAGTGAGACGGAGGGCACTTAGGAGCAGGGGGTAGGAGACTGTGTTGAAAGTTTTCAACAGGTCTATGAAAACAGCTCTTGCTAGGTGTTTTTTATCTAGGGCACTGTGCAGGACATTAGAGAACTCTGTGAGGGTGGTAGTTGTGCTGTGTCCAGCTCTAAAACCATGTTGTTCCCTACATAGTATATTATGCACTAGTAGGTAGTCGTAGTAAGGGAACTGAGGTGGCAGGCAGCTGGGATAGTTGCCAGGGGGTCCCGATGGAGGAGGGGCAGACAGCCCAGGGAGTGGCGTGCACAGGGACCACTTGGGACATGAGGGTCCGTCGGCAGGCCTGGGGTCGGTACTGGGACCCCTGACGGACCAGAAGGGTGCTCCGTCATTGGAGTGCCAAGTCCCTGGTTCATGGTCAAATCTGTGTGAACCGGAGATTGGCCCAGCGGCGGGGGGTCTAAAGGCACCCAACATCAGATCTGAGAAAGGTGAGGAGGGTAGGGGAATAGAAACCCCCGTCATCAGGTCTGCCAGGGAGGCAGGAGTCTCAGCAGTTAGGCCCGATGCAGAAGAGGTCTCCTGGACAGCAACACTCGAGTTCTGGGGTTCCGCGGAAAATGAGACATTGGGCTGAGTCAGTGAGGCCCGGGAGGGGGAACCCTCGCAGGACCGAGGGGAGCCTGGAAGCTTGCTCTGCGCACAAGAGTATCCAACAGGAGAACGCCCAATGAGCAGGTGTCAGGTGAGCTGGTGACTGACTTATCGAAGTCAACCTGGCAGGCGTTGGAGGAGCAGACGTCCGACTTACAGGTCGCGGTCAGGCCAACAACCGGGAGTCTGGAGTCTGGCTGGTCGACCGAGGCCGGGCATCCGATGGCAGAGCAGGAGGGAGACTTATCGGCTGAGCTTACTACAGGCCCTGAAGGTCCGAAGAGGAGACCCCTAACTGCCCACTGACCAAGGCGGGGGGGAAGGGAAGGAGTCCGATCCGCCGGGGCAGATGGAGACCTAAGAGGTGGGTTACTCACCGACGTAGAGGCCCCACCTGATGTGGCGTCAGCTATCTGGTGATGTACAGTGGAGGGAGAACGATCCCACACCCAGCACTTCTCCTCATTCTTTTTCTCCGGGGTAGGTAAAGAAGAGCGCTCCTTCAGCTCCTTGAGCTCTTTTTCCATCGATGCAAGTCGTCATTTTCGGAGATGAGCATCGAGGGCCTTCTGGCGACGGGTGCCCGTGGCCTGGTTAAAGGATTGGCAGATTTTGTAATCTGCCACCTGGTGTTAGGGCCCAGGTAGAGGCATGGCCAGGGGTGATCTTCCTCATGTGAGATCTGGGCACCGCACTTCGAACACTTTTTCTTTGGTCTATGGGAAGACATACAATAGGATTAGGAAAAAAGGATATGGAAAAACTTGCTACCAGTACGAAAATGGCGGGCGATTGAAGCTGTTCACTACAAGATCCGATGAAGTCAGGTCAACGGTGGGAAAGAAATGGAGGGCAGGAGGGGGGACTGCACCCTTTATAAAGTCACGGCGACGTCCCATCATGATGCCGAGGGCAGTCCCCCGCTAATGATCACTAGCTAGAAGTTTGTCGTGCAGTCCTGATGCCGGGGGTCCTATAGGTGAAGACCTACTGCAGGAACCCTCTCAAAGTAAGATTTTTTTTTACTCTGATCTAGACACCATGGCTGTTTCTGGAGACTCTAGTATTAACTTTCAATTTTGGGTCAACATTGGCACCACTGCAAGAGCCTTGACATGCTGACTTTTAAAATCAGCTCCACTATTCTAGGACCTTGTTCAGGCTCTGTTCAGGAGGACCTGTCAAGTAATCGTAGATGACATGCCCATGGAGGCCACAACTACAGGCTCAGGTATGCTCTGGGTGGGGGTGGGGGAGTCCTCTGTCTGTAAGCTTATTAAAAGTCTGTGACATTGTGCCTCAGGAATGTCTGGGAGAGGGCTGGGTCCAGGGGCACCTAGGCTCCAAAATGATGACTGGGGTGTAACCCTATTTAGCTGAACTGTGTGTGACAGCCTGCCTCTGCACCATCTTCCACTTTCAGTGTGCCAAGTTTTCTGTATCAGCAAAGTAGTTCTGCCAGCCGAGGAGGGGGTTTGGAGCTCATCTGGACACCCCTCTCCCCACAAGTGGTCCCTAGCTAGATGGATGACAAGTACGAGGGGTTGGTCTGCTAGTGGCAAACAACAGGTTGTAGCAAAAGCCATGACTTGACCTGGGTTGGGGCCTGGATGCTGCTGTGCACTGGACAGCCTAAGACCACACATTCTCAATTTAAATGGCTAGTGTGGCTCACCCTCCACTCTTGGTGCTCTCCTCCCTCTTTGGGGTGTGCCCAAATGTTAAGTATTTCCTGACTGGTAGTGGAGACTGGGGAGTGTGACTTCTATTTCCTTAGACTGGCCCTATAACCTCCTAGTAGAATCGCACTAATATTCCAATGATACAGTGGAAAGAGAGTCTTATAACGAATGATTTTGTCATATTGCACTGTAGTAGCTACTTCCTCCTCCCACTGTGTGAGTTGATCTTAGTTTCAACTTCTCAGTCCCCCAAACCTTTGAACAATGGTTATCGCAGGTGATGCCTCTACTCCACAGGGTGCCCTGTGTGGGGGGCTCGGTACCAATCTGGATTTCCCCCTCCCAATGCTAATTCTACTAGAGCTGTAGGACAGTAGAATTGGAACATGTCACACTCCTTCTGCTGGAGGTCATAGCTGCATCGTGTATGCGTGGTTTTCCTACTGCTCTGGTTTTTCATTGCCTCCGGCCCTGTTGGCCACTGTTCTCAATACTGTTTTATTCCTGTTCTTCCCTGTTAAATTCTCATCTTTTTTTTTTTTTTACAGAGGTAACCACGAATATTAGCAGGTACAGGTTCATACACTGTATGCAGTTACCCCCGTGATGTTGGTGCCTTCTAGGGTTATGTCGGAGTACTAATAGATGATTTTTCCACTATCTCTGAATGCCAGTCCCCACTAAAATTCTTTCATATAATGTAAATGGGATCCATTACCCTATTAAGCAATAAAGTCTACTACAAATGTTCAAACGAGAACACCCAGAAGTTCTACTTTTGCAAGAAACCCATCTGTCCCCCACTGAACATCTAAAATTCAGAGTTTGAGTTCGACATAGTGGAGGCCTACTTCTCATAAGGGTGGTAGGCGGTGAGGCACTGCTATCCTCCTATCTTGGGGTACACCCTTTATATTGCAGGACAAGTTTATTGATAAAGAGAGTAAATTTGTTATGTTGGTGGGTCATTTATACAAAGAATTGGTTACCTTGGTTATTGTTCACCTGCCCAGAGCTTGGATAAAATGGTAGTCTGCTCATGTATTGTACTGTGACACTATAATATTTCTAATGCCAATATTTGTTTACTGTATTTCTATTCCATTGTGCTTGTAACTGTACTCTCCGGGGTTGTGACTGAAAATAGGTATATTATTGTCTAGTGCACGTACCCAGTAATCAACAAATAAATAAAACACTTTTTTGATAAATAATTGGGGATTTTCCAGGGCATGTTCATCATGAGAGGTGATCTGAATTTGGTTATGAATCCCAGCCTTGGACGCCTTAGCCCAGGGGGCCCACTGAGCTTCTGTGATTCAAAAATACTTAAACAGTTGTTAACCAATTAAGCTATCTGGATGTTTGGAGGTAACTTTTTCCTATTGAGTGTACTCCCACTACTCCTTCGTGCCCCAGTCAGCAGCCAGACTGGATTACTTTTTTGTTACAGCAGAACATCTGGTAATGGTCCAGGATATTAGTGTTGGCCCTAGACTCGCTTCTGACCATTTCACTCTTTATTTGAAAGTCAACCTGATGAAACAAAGTCCACCATTATCATGGCAAGTTGTACTCCAAGAATACCTCCCCTAATTTAGCAGCTACACAGCTGTTCCTCGATAAATTACAGCTCCCCAAACTGTCTCCAGAGCTTCAGGCTCATCTTCTGGCCCCACTTTCATTG
The DNA here is from genome assembly GCA_016271365.2 of Neoceratodus forsteri. NCBI lineage: Eukaryota > Metazoa > Chordata > Ceratodontiformes > Ceratodontidae > Neoceratodus > Neoceratodus forsteri. The sequence goes on along the minus strand of CM057456.1, from coordinate 331,135,838 downwards.
GACGAAGTGAAGGAGATCATCAAAAATTACAAAACTGGTTAGTGTCCAGGCCCAGATAGACTACCAGCAGAATTCTATAAAACAATTCCCTGAAAATTCTTACCTGTACTACACAGAACATTTGCATCTGTCAAGGATGGAGGCCCCACCCCCTCTATCGTCCATATCTGCAATTTTGAAGCTGGGGAAAAACCCTGTAACCACCACCACCACCACCACCATCCTGTATCAATTTAAAACACTGGTTATGAACTGCTCATGAGGCTTTGGGCCAGGAGACTAGATGCCATACTGCCTAGCTTACAAGATAAAGATCAGGCAGGGTTTGTTCAAAAACGACAAACATACGATCATGTTTGATGCACCCTTTTCCAGATAGACTACGTGATGCAACACTCCATCCCCATGGCAGTGATAAGTTTGGATGCTGAAACGGTGTCTGACAGGCTGTCCTGGGCATTTCTGTGGGACACCCTGTCAAACACGGCCTTTCCTGAAGAATGATACAGAGCTTATACATATATCCCTGGGCCTATATCAGAGCTAACGGAGCCTTCTGCACCCCATTCCACTGTTAAGGGGAACAAGGCAGAGATGTCCCCTCTCCACACTGTTGTTCGTCCTTTACACTGAACAATTAGCAGCAGCTATTTGGCAAGCTGATGGGGTGGAGTGGATCCCGCCTGGGGGGTCATTCATTTAAAACAGCATTGCTTGCAAACCATGTGATTTTGACCCTCTCTTCCCTAGAGACCTCTATGCCACAAATATGGGATATTACTGAAGAATTTGGAGCCTTGTCAGGTTTTAAATTGAATGTTAAAACCAGAACTTTTGACTTTTAATTTCAAACCCTCCACAGAACTCAAGTCTAGATTTCAAATTAGGTGGAATGGGGACCCAAAATATTTAGGAGTTACAATCCTCCAAATATCTAATGCACTTAGAATTACTGAACTGTGAACCTATAACACAGCAAATCACGGAAGATCTTCAGCAATGGATGAAACTCCCACTCCCCTTTGTCTAAAATAGAAATGATTTGACAACATATATTGCCCAGATTGCGATACTTCCTACAAACTTTACTGATAGTGCCAGAGAAGTGTTATTTCCAGCACTGGAATACCATAATTTCTAGATTCCTATGGGGCTGGGGTGCTCCCATACTAAATATTCAGTACTCCAGCTCCCCAAAGCACAGGGAGGTCTAAACTTGCCCCATATTTGCAGAGAGTATGTTGCTGGATGAACCCATATTATCAAGTGCATTGGAAGACAATAGAATTTGCACTCAACGACCTAGATAATCCTGACAAACATCTGTTTTCTTGCTACTTGGTAGCACTTCCGTTAGCTAATTTCACTATGTACACAGCTATCTCCTTGAAATAGTGGAGAATCTGGTGCCAGCAACACTATCCCAGAGTAGACATTGAATGGCTAAGAGCAATAGCCAATGCTGCAATGTTTCCCCCCAAATACTACAGGTGCAGGTCTTACCCACTGGGGGACAAAAGGTTTAAAAAAGGTGGTTCAGTGTATCACTACACAAGGGATATGCTCCTCCCAAGAGTTTCAAGGAAGAGTTCCATCTTCCTAGGACAGCGCACTTTAGATAGCTACAACTTAAATGTTATTTCACGGGAAAAGGGCTGTCATTTCAGCACCTTCCGGAAATCCATTCCACTTTACATATTATATTTCAGGATTCTCAGAGGGGGATAAACTGGTCTTATATGACAGGCTCCTTGTACAGAGGATTTGTAGAACTGACCCCAGAATATACAGTTTCATGTCTGGACACATGGAATGCAGAACTGCAAATGTCACATGAAAATAGGCCCTTGCTTAAAATAATCAGGATCCAACTACAGTCACAGCTTCAACTAAATGTGGCATGACTCTGCCTGGAAATGTTGAACTCCTGCGACACAGGCTACATACTTGGGCCCTCAATCAGGTGCCTTTTGGACAGGATGCGGGGAGGATAGGGCAAAGTATAAATGGAAATCAAGTACCTACTGTAATTCTTGATCTTCTTGGACAAAGTCTCCACCACTCATTCAAACTAATGGGACTATGCCGGAGGTGCTAGGACCAAGCGGAAGCCAAAAATCTTCAGGAGGGCTGGCGCCGAAGTAGGGCCATGACGAAGCGGCGCCGCAAGACCGGCTCGCGTCGTGTAGGCTACCTCGGCATCACCCTCCAAGCACCTCAGTACCTTTTTTACCGAGGAGGTGCAGTGTAGACTAACCTAGTGAAACTAACCTGTGTCGGACACAAGACAAGTCCGAGTGACCCGTATAAGAAGGGTCAACAGAACAGAGTCTTCACAGCCCAGCCATCAAGGAAGTGAAGACCAATAACAGACAAGTAAGCTCGGGGGATGGCAGGTGGGCATGTGAATGAGTGGTGGAGACTTCATCCAAGAAGATCAAGAATTACGGTAGGTACGTAATTTCCATATCTTCTTGGACATAAAGTCTCCACCACTCATTCACACTAATGGGAAAGTACTGAGCTAAATAATCCCCCCCGAGAAGGGCGACAGGTGAGAGGAGCTCACTTAGTACAGGAGTCCATTAAGGACTGTCCTGCCACAGGACTGATGCTGTCTGGCATGGACATCCAAAGCATAGTGCTTCACAAACATGTGCACGGAGCTCCAGGCAGCTGCATTGCAGATGTCTGCAATGGGCACGTTTCATATTTCTGCAAGAGATGCTGTGACCACTCTGGTAGAATAGGCGTATACCCTGCCTTTCAGCTTAACCTGTGCCATGGAATAGCAGTGGCAAAGGCATGCCACTAGCCATGCCGAAATACATCTGATGGCGACAGGCTCACCCAGCTGGGCCATGCTGAATGACATAAAGGGTTGCTTTGGCTTGCGGATCTCTTCAGTTCTGTCTAACTAGAAACGCAAGACCCTCTTAACATCCAGAGAATGCAGAGTACGTTCTCCCTCATTCTGGAAGTTTGCAAAGTAAGTCAGAAGAACCAAGAGCTGGTTCACATGGAAGTCCGAGACCACTTTGGGGAGAAATTTAGGATGGATTCCGAGAACCACCTTATCCTTGTGAAATACTGTGTAAGGAGGGTCTGTGACCAAGGCATGTATTTCAGACACTCTGTGAGCGGAGGTAATAGCCACAAGGAAAGCGGTCTTCCAGGTCAGGAACTTCAGCTCACATGTTGCTAGAGGCTTGAAAGGTTTACGGGCGAGCATGTCTAGCACAAGGTTAATATCCCAGGCGGCTACCGGTCTCCTGACTGGTGGCCTAGTGTGGAGTATACCTTTAAGGAATCTCTTAACCAAGGGTAACTGAGCTATAGACAAAGTGTGTATAGGCTTGTGATAAGTTGAGATCGTGCAGAGATGGAGCTTCACAGTTGAGTACTGTAGTCCTGTGTTAGACAAGTGTAGAAGATATTCCCAAGACTTTGTTTGGTGGGCAAGAAAAGGGATCCAGGCAGGACTTTGCACACCAAATGGAGAATCGCTTCTACTTTGTCAAGTATAGTCGTGGCCAAAAATATTGGCGCCCTTGCAGTTTTTTCTAATAATGCACCATTCCTTCCAGAAAATTGTTGAAATTAAAAAATATTTTGGTATCCACATATGTTTCTCTTTGGTTTGCAGTGGAATAAAACACAAAAAGCAGAAAAATTTACTAAGTCTTGGCTTATTCCACACAGAAATCCTTAAATGGCCCCGACAAAATTATTGGCACCTTTTAGAAGTAGTTAGAAATAATAAGATTTCAAGCAGGTGATTCTCCTTCACTTTAGAATTCAACTCACCTGTGCTGAGTTGCAGGTGCCTGCAATATAAAAATCACTCATTCAACCAGTTTGAATAGAGAAAAGGGCTGGCCCGCCGGCGCAGCAGTTAGTTCCGCTTGCGGCGCGGCGACCGGGAGTTCGAGCGGACTCGAGTCGGCGGAGCAGCGCGCCGGGAGAAAGGATCGGCGTCTCGACTGCTCTCCTTATCGGGGGAGGTGTGGTGAATCGCGGTGCACGGCGGACTCCTGGTGGAGACAGGAGAACCCCAAGCACTAGGATCTGGCGTCAGATGGGGCGGGGAGGCAGGCTGGCGTCATTGCGCTCCGGCTCCCTTAAGGGAAAAACTCCGCTCACCTCCAGACGCCTCTATGATACCCGTCCCTCGGGCTGCAATGGCTCCCCAATAACCGCGGCTCCCAGCCTATTCGTGGTTAAATTTGGCACCCTAAGGTCGAGGTGCCCGCGTCCTATGAAGGGGCAAGTCAGGGGTACTGGGAGCGCGGCTCAGGGGTGCGCAGCAGGTGGGATCCGTGACCAGGCGGAAAATCTGGCGTGGAGGAGGGGCACAAAAAAAATAAATAAAAATAGAGAAAAGGACTCATTCTCCTGTTTTGTGTCACTGTATGTACCGCAATGAGCATGGAGAAAAGAAAGACAGCCGGAGAATTGTCTGAGGAGGTCAGACAGAAGATTGTAGCCAAGCATGGACAATCTCAAGGCTACAAATCAATCTCCAGAGACCTTGATGTTCCTGTTTCCACCGTACGTAATGTTATCAGGATGTTTAAGGCTCATGGCACTGTAGCCAACCTCCCTGGACATGGCCGCAAGAGAAAACTTGATCGAAGATTGCAGCGCAGGATTGTTCGAATGGTGGAGAAAGCACCTCGATCAACTGCCAAACAGATTCAAGCTGACCTTCAGACACAAGGTACGACAGTTTCAACTCGCACCATCTGTCGCCAACTCAATGAAAGGGGGGTTATATGGTAGGAGGCCCAGGAGGACCCCACTGCTGAGAGAAAGACATAAGAAAGCCTGACTGGGGTTTGCCAAAACACACCTGAACAAGCCAAAATCCTTCTGGGAGAATGTCCTGTGGACAGATGAGACCAAATTAGAGCTTTTTGGTAAAGCACATCATCTCTATGTTTACAGAAAACAAAATGAAGCCTTCAAAGAAAAGAACACCTTCTCTACAGTCAAACATGGAGGAGGTTCAATGATGTTTTGGGGTTGCTGTGCTGCCTCTGGCACTGGGTGCCTTGAACGTGTGCATGGCATCATGAAATCTGCAGACTACCAGGCCATTTTTGGAGCGCAATGTTGAACCCAGTGTCAGAAAGCTGGGTCTCCGTCAAAGGTCATGGGTCTTCCAGCAGGATAATGACCCCAAACACACTTCAGAAAGCACCCAGGAATGGTTCAAGACAAGATGCTGGACTGTTCTGAAGTGGCCAGCAATGAGTCCAGATCTAAATCCCATTGAAAACCTGTGGAGAGATCTGAAAACAGCAGTTGGGAGAAGGCACCCTTCAAATCTGGGAGAACTGGAGCAGTCTGCACAAGAAGAGTGGGCCAAACTGCCAGTAGAGAGGTGCAGAAAGCTCATCCATGGCTACAGGAAGCGATTGATTGCAGTTATTTTGACCAAAGGCTGTGCTACCAAATATTAAGTCTAGGGTGTCAATAATTTTGTCAATGCCATTTCTTTTCATTTTCTGATTTAAAAGGATATATTAAATTCTGAATCAAAAACAAAGGTTCTGTAATATTAACAGAGAAATAAAGAATTGTGGAGACCAAATACTGTACTGTTGTTAATTTCAACTTATTTTAGAGGAAATTGTGAGTTATTTTAAAAAGTGCAAGGGCGCCAATATTTTTGGCCTCGACTCTATGTTTTCCTAGTAGCTGGCTTGCGCACTGCTAGCAGAATGTCCGAGACTCTACGTGAGACATCAAATCTACCCACTTCTATCGCCTCAGGAGCCATGCGTGGAGATGAAGGGATCTCAGGTTGGGGTGGAACACTGGGCCCTGGGTCAGAAGGTCTGTACGAAGTGGTAGTAGTTTTGGTGGAATTTCTGATAATCTGTTGATCAATGGAAACCAAATCTGATGAGGCCAAAATGGGGCGATGAGGATCATTCTGCCCCCATGTGCCTCCAGCTTGAGCAGCACCCTCTGAATTAAGAGAAGAGGAGGAAATGTGTACAGAAAGCATCTTGCCCACCGCAGTCTGAATGCATCCTGACAGAAAATGCCAGGCTCTGGATTTCTGGAGCAGAACAGAGGCAGTTTTGCATTGAATGGGGATGCAAAAAGGTCCAGGTCCGGTGTGCCCCACTCTTCGAAGAGCGACTGCACAACGTTTATTTCGACAGAATATTCATGAGGATCCACCTCCGTTCTGCTGAGGCGATCCACTAGATTGTTCCGGACTCCTAGTAGATAAACTGTCTGTATCAGGGCTTCATGTTCTAGGCACAATTCCCACACTCTCATTGCTTCCCTGCACAGGGGATAAGAGTGTGCCCCGCCCTGTTGTTGATGTAGTACATCATTGCTTTGTTGTCCATCTGAAGGAGAATTATTTTGTGACAGAGAATGTCCTTCAGGGCTCGGACAGCATACAGGACAGCTCTCATTTCAAAGACATTTATGTGGAGTTGAGATTCGTCCTGACTCCAAAGACCTTGGGTGTGGAGATCTTGACAGAGAGCTCCCCATCTGAGTAGAGAAGCATCTGTGGTGATGGTGATCTGAGTCTCCAGTAGAACAAAGGGAAAGCCTTTCAGAAGGTTGTCCTCTTAAGTCCATCAGATGAGTGACCACTTGAGGGGTTCCGCTACTCTGATGTGAAAGGACTGGGGGTGTGTGGTCGGAGACCACTGAGTACTGAGCATCCATTGAGTGGTCCTCATGTGAAGGCGAGCCAAGGGCACCGTGAACACTGAAGATGCAATGAGACCCAGCATCCACTGCATCGACAGAACTCAGACTGTCTCGTTCTCTTTGACAAAGTGAGCCATCTGGAGGGTATCATTCCTCCTATCCTCAGGGAGGAAGGCCCTTTCGTTGGAGGTATCCAGGAGGGCTCCTATAAAGAGGAGTTGCTGGGAGGGCTATAGCTGCGATTTTTCCAGATTCAACAGGACTCCCATGGATGTGAGGAACCTGAAAGCTGTAGAAACTGCTTCCAGGCCGGCCCGGTGGCGCAGAGGGCTAAGGCGCTGGTGCCTTACCTTGAACCACGCCGGCGACCCGGATTCAGAAATGGACTCGAGACGCCGGGGGACGGCAGGGGAAGGATGGGATTGAGCATCCGAAGGACTGCTCTCCTATCCTGGGGTGGGATTGGGGACTGCCTCACTAAAGCAGCGGCCCCCAGTGGAGACTGGAGGTACTGCAGGAGTGGCGCGATGAGGGAACCTAGAAAACCGGAAATACCGCTCGGTGGTGGCCGCCGGATAATGGCTCTCCGTCCCCTGATTCCTCTGGTGCCTTCGATGAGCCTCCTTCCCTCAGCAGCATCCCTGGGCCCTACTGAAGAAAAGTCGCTGGACTCCCCACTGGTGCCTTCCCTCGGAGGAGGGACCCCGCCCAGACGAAGGGTTACATCGAGGATATCAGGGACCCGGCTCGTTGTAGTGAGAAGCTCTGGTAAGGCCAGGGGTTGGTGAGGACTTGGAAGGGGCCTGAAAGAGTGGGGGTCACCAGGAGCATGGAGGGGGATAAACAAATAATGCAAAAACAAAAAAAAAAAGAAACCGCTTCCTGTGTCCCTTGTCTGGAGGAGCTTGCTAGGAGCCAGTCGTCCAGATATGGAAAGACTTGAATTCCGAGTTTTCTTAGGTGCACCATGAGAACTGCGAAGCACTTTGTAAAGACTTGTGGTGCTGAAGAAAGTCCAAAGAGCAGTACTCTGAATTAGTATGCTAACCCAGGGACACAAATCAAAGATACTTGTGGTGGCTTGGGTGTACTGCAACATGTTGTTAGGCGTTCTGCATGTCCAGGGAGGCCAGTCAATCGTTTTGATGAATCAGCAGTAAGAGTGTACCAAGTGATATCATTTTGAACTTTTCCTTGAAGAGAAACTTGTTCAGCTTCCTTGGGTCTAGAATAGGGTGCATGCCACCTGTTTTCTTTGGAACCAGGAAGCAGTTGGAGTAGAAACCTGTGTTCCAGTGCTCCTGCGGAACTGTGTGTACTGCCCTGTTGTTCAGAAGGTCTTGAATTTCAGAAGCAAGGAGGTCTGACTGAGTTAGTGACGGCGTGGGCTGTTTGGGTGGATGATCCGGAGGGTTGTGTGAAAAATTCAGTCAATAACCCTCGCAATATCCTGAGAACTCATTTGTCTGAAGTGACTGACTTCCACTGGATATAAAACTGAGTCAGACACCCCCCTACTGCCACGGAAGAGTCCCCCTCTGGCAGCTGAAGAGGGACCTGGGCCGGATTTTCAGAGGGTGGCACTAGGCGCTTTCAGGCCCTGTGCCTTCTGCTGCATTTTCTTTTGTGGCTGAGGGCTTGATTTTTGTTAAAGCTCCCTCTGCCTTTGCCATGAAAGGACTGATGATTATGAAACTGTCAGCGATTCCAGCCCCATTGAGGGGCGGTCTTGATAGCCGTTCTAGTTTTCTGAGTGGCCTCGAGTGCCTGCTCCACCTGTGGGTCAAACAGATAAGCACCATCAAATGGTAAATTCATGACTCGTTGCTGGGCATCATTTGTGAACCCTGAGGTTCGCAACCATGAGTGGCGATGGGTGCATATTCCAGCTGCTGCTGCTCTAGAAACAGTGTCAAAGGCGTCCATAGCAGCCTTAAGTTGCTGATTATTGAACTCAGTACCTCTAGTGATAGTTTGAAGGGGCTCTGAAGAAACGTCTGACTCTGGGAGAGCCTCCACAGAAGCTTTTGGTGAATGCCAGAGGGTATACTCATACTGAGAGAAGTAGCCCTGGTAGCTAGCAATGTGCATACCCAGGGTAGCGGCTGCAAAGACTCCCTTCCCCAATGTGTCAGTCTTATGAGATTCTTTCTTTACTGGACGAGCCGTAGACTCCTGAGGGAGGACGGCCTTGTCATTTTCTGCCAGGACCACTATGGCATCAGCGAAAGCTTGAGAGGCCAGGAATGGTCGATCTTTAGGGGGAACGCACTTCCTGTCTATAAACTTAGCTATGGAAGGAATACGCGCCGAACTTTCCCACACCATTTGCGAGAGTGTCTTGAAAGAGGGTTGTACTGGAAGAGTTAATTCCACACGGATCTCCAGGATGCAAAGTGTAGTAGTAAACGGAATCCATAGTGAAGAAAGGAGGGTTACTAGTGGGGTACCGCAGGGTTCAGTACTGGGACCGGTCCTTTTTAATGTCTTTATAAGTGACATTGCAGAGGAACTGGAAGGAAAAGTATGTCTGTTTGCACATGACACAAAGATCTGCAACAGGATTGATACACAAGATGGACTGGAAAGGATGAGAAGGGACTTGGCAAGGTTGGAGGAATGGTCAAATGTATGGCAGCTTAGATTCAGTGCAAAGAAGTGCAAGGTAATGCCCCTGTGAAACAAAAACCCAGGGGAAGAGTACACAATGGGGGGTGAGATACTGAAAACAACAAAAATGGAAAGGGACCTGGGGGTAATTATATCAGATGACCTAAAGGTGGGCAAGCAATGTGAGAAGGCAGTAAGGAAGGCTGGGGGGATACTGGGATGCATAGGGAGAGGCATCAACAGTAGAAAACAGGAAGTTGTTATCCCTCTGTACAGACAGTTGGTGAGACCCCATCTGGAGTACTGTGTGCAGTTCTGGAGACCCCATCTCCACAAAGACAGACAGAGTGGAGGCTGTCCAGAGGAGAGCAACCAAAATGGTGCGGGGTCTGCACCAGAAGACATATGAAGAGAGACTAAAGGAGCTTAATATGTATACCCTTGAGGAAAGAAGAGAGGGGGGGGACATGATAGAAACTTTCAAGTACCTCAAAGGAAATAAACAATGTCCAAGAGGGTAGTATCTTTCAGAAAAAGAGATGTGCAAGAACAATGGGGCACAATTTGAAGATAGAGGGGGGACAGCTCAGAGGTAATATGAGGAAGTATTTTTTCAGAGAGAGGGTTGTGGATGCATGGAATAGCCTTCCTGAGGAGGTCGTGGAGTCAAGAACAGAGGGGGAATTCAAGAATGCATGGGACAGACATAAGGCAGTCCTAGTGGGGGGTAGGAGGAAGTAGGCTGTTTGATAACTAGGATCTGCAGCTTATCCATCAGGTAGGAAAATGGGCAGACTAGGTGGGCCAAGCGGTCCTTATCTGCCATCAAATTCTACGTTTCTATGCAGATACTGAAGGTGCAACAACTTCCCCGGGTCCACCTCCAAAGTCTGGAGAGCGTGGAGTTCATATTCTTCAGAAGAGACTTAAAAGACAGACCCTCAACCAGAATCTCTGCTGAAGTAGAGGGCTTATTTCACACTCTGAGAAATGAATCTTCATCAAAGTCGTCTCCTAATCGCAGATCAGGATCAGGCTCAATGTCGTCTCCTACTAGCCGAGGAGGGATAGTATATAAAGGAAAGGGAGGAAAGAGAGCAGGAGGAAGTGCTCCTTGAATCGGAGTTGAGAATCCCAGATTCCGTGGTGGTGCCGGCCCCACAAGTGGCGCCGAGAGCGGTGCCACCAAGATCAGAGTCGAAGGCAGCACCGCGCCAGACGGAGATCCCAACCCAACTCTCGGAGCACCCAAGGATGAAGATCTGAAAACGTGAGTAGGAGAACATGGTACCTGTGCTGGCCCCTGCGCTGTAGCCATGTGAGGGGGAAAATTACAAGGGCGAGGTGTCGATGGCACCGGAGAAGCTGCCGTGCGACTTGGCAGACCCAACCGTCCTTCCTGCGGGTTCGAAGCCCCTAGGCCCGAAGGCCCTGGGATTGAATCCGCAGGCTCGGAAAGTCGGGACAACTGCTGAACCCACTACTTCATAAGAGCGACCCAATGATTAAACTGCTCACCGCAAGACCCCCCCAGGGGTCGAGGAGGGACTATGGAGTTGAGGATGTCGGTCACTAGGAACAGAAGTCGCAGGTCACCCCGAAGGAGTCAGAAGCGGCCTTCTGTCCCCCGTGCAGACATACCAGAGGGTGACCTCGAGCGCTACCATTTCTTCTTTGGCCGGTGGGATGAAGAAGAGCTTGAGGCTGAGCGGAGCCTGGTTCTCGAGGAGGATCGAGAGCAGGCCCACTTCTTTTCGTGCTTTCGGGAGGACCGCACTTCCTCCTGAGCATCAGACTGCCCGTAGTCAGATCCCTCCTCCACAGAAGGTGGCTGACAGGACCCAGCCCTGCTGAAAATACAGCTTTCATGCAAAGTCTCCCTACCTTCACCGGCCCAGTTCATGGTCGACTCAGTCAAAGGTGGGCTGAAGAGGACTTCTGAGTTCTTTCAAAGAAAAAACGTTTTTTTTTTTTTTTTTTTACTAAAATAATAAACAGTAATACTAATACTACAAATCAAAACTAAATGACTGAAGCTGCTGTTGTATAGACAACGATTTGACTCCTGGCGGGTGGGTGACGTTGTCGCTGAAGCGCACTCGACAGCGGGGGAAAAAAGGAACCGAGACAGGTGGAGGGTCAACGCCGAGGTAGCCTACATGGCACAAGCCGGTCTCGCAGCGCCACTTCCTCATGGCCCTATCTCGGTGCCGACCCTCCTGAAGATTTTTGGCTCCCGCTCGTCCTAGTGCCTCCAGCGTAGTTCCATTAGTGTGAATGAGTGGTGGAGACTTTATATCCCAGAAGAACCCTATATTCTGGCTATGTATGCCCCTATTTGACAGAATTCTGGAGTCAGGTCAGCAAGGACCTAAACACCATTTTTGCATACCAAGACTTGCTAACCCTATCCCTAGTACTTCTGGTTATTCCAGGGGTAAGTGTCTGAGGATCTACTTTGAAACTTTTATTAATTTTAAAACTGTCAGCCAAAAAACTTAATACCCATCTTTGGTTGATGGACAGCATCCTGATGAGGGGGACCTGGCATAAAATGGTAAACACCATATACAGAATAGGAGTTATTTAGGCAAAGCAAGGCAGTCTTTATGGAGCACCCTATCCCAAAGGCTCTGGGCACTGCACATAAAACAGGTCAGAAAATGAAAACAGGCTACATCATAACAACATTTTAAAATATGATCAAATAAAACCAACACCAAGCAGATCTAAAATTAACTAGCTGGGGATTTACGTGTACACTGCATGACCATCAGGAACTATGGGAGGAACACTGGGTATTCTTGCAATGTGAAGTTAATTCAGAATTTATACCCTAACTGTGTATTATGCTGCTGCTGAAATGTGCTTTCCTGGAGGTTCACCTATGTTTTCATTAATGCTAAAGACCAAAATGCATGTGACAGTTTTTATACTGGTATCTGCAATTTTTAGAACTGCATGGGTGGAGCCATACTGACGTACTGCTATCATGTAGCACAGAAAGGGGGCTTTGGAAGCATGTGACCGGATACCTAGACTGTGCCCTTCCAACAGTGGAGTCAAAACACATGCGGTCCTGCCCATTAACTAGAGTATTGTCCCCCCTCCCCTGCACTATTTTCATGCTCTGTGCACACTTCCGGCTAACTTCTAGGGTCAGAGCTTTAATCATCCTAGAATGTTACCTAGTTTTGTTCTCCTTCTGAAATATTTTTTTTAAACATTGATTTCTGCTGAGCAGTTGCTGTTTGCATGTCGACATTAATATGAGTAGTTGGCTAAGTCATAATCAGTAAGTTATTTATGTTGGTGTACATACAGTAAAGTGAGGGCAGTGTGTTTGTTGCTCTAGTACCAGCAGTGAACAGTGACACAGAAGACCACAGTTTAAAATCCCACTACGATCATATTCAAACTGTGCACTGAGTAAGTCAGTGGACCTCTGGATGCCGAAGTCTTTTAGAGCTTTGAACACTTTATGCTAAATGGCACTGCATATTTTTTTTTTACAGAAAGTTCTCATTGTTCATTTTCTTATTAGAGCCCAGTCTTCTTGAAATGAAGGTGCACGGTGACTGCAATCATTACTGCTGTATTCATAATCTCTGTCTCATCCCTGGCAATTTTAATAAATTACTAAAGTGACTGACTGAGGGTGTAGTACTACCTCCTCAGCTTTTTCTGATTACTATGATGTCCCCCTAAACTTTCAGGGCAGACAGTTTTTTTTCTTTTCTTTTACTTATTATAAAAAGAAGTCTTCAGTCTTCCATTGACGGAGTCAACCATGAGTGGGTCAGGTGACAGTAGGGAGACTTCGTATGAAAGCTGTTCAGTCAGCCGGGCTGGGTCCAGTCTGCCGCCCTCTCCGGAGGGAGGGTCTGACAACGGACGGGTCGATGCTCGAGCAGATGGGCGGTTTCCCCAAAAGCATAAAAGGAAACGGTTCCACTCTCGGCACCGTTCAGCCTAGAGTTCTTCTTCGGCACACAAGTTGAAAAAGAGAAGGCATCACTCAAGGTCGCCTTCTGGTATGTCTGCACGTAGATGGTCGGTTATTGGGGCCAGGCGCCGGTCTCCACCTCTGTTGAAGTCGCTGGTTTCTGTCTCCGGTGGCTGACCTCCTCAACACTGGAGCCCTTCCCCGCCTACTGGAGGGGCTTCCGATGAGCAGTTTCACCAGTGGGCTGCTCTTATGGAGCAATGGGCTCGGAGGTTGGTCCAGCTGCCTGATCTGGTCACGCCGAGGCCTTTGGGCCATTCGGGGGAACAGGTAGGGCGGTTGGACCTTCCTAGTCGCACGGTGCCTTTTTTGGTGCCGTCGACTCCACGCCCGGGAGTATTCCCCCCCCTTACACGGCTGCGGTGCAGGGGTCCACACCGATGCCTCTATCTCCTGCCACTTTTCCTTCTTTTACCTCAAATTGCAGTTTTCAGACCCTTCAGACACTCTCGGCACTGTCTGCAATGCCGGGGGGGGGGGTCTGTTGGCACCGTCCGGGGTGCCAGAGACTCTGTCGGTGCCATCCGTGGTGTCGAGGGCTCCGTCGGCGCCATCCGTGGTGTCGGGAGCTCTGGCTCTGTTGGCGCCGTGTGCTGGGCTGTTTCCAATGGCACCAACTTCCTTGTCTTCAGCGCCGTGTTCTTCGTCAGCACCGAGGCTTGGTGCGTCATCGTCCGGCCTCCGGGAGTTCTCGACTCAGATTCTTTCCTCTTCTGCTTTTCCTACTGATTTTCACTCCTTTCCTGTCCACACACTCCCTCCTGGACTGTCAGGAAATGATTTTGAGCCTGACCCAGATCTTCGACTGAGTGATGATGTTGATGACACTGCCTTGGGAGCAGGGATCAATCCTGCTTTAGAGCTTGTGGTCGAAGACCTTTCCTTTAAGTCTCTGCTTAAAAATTTAAATTCTACTGTTTCTCTCCAGACTACAGAAAACGATCCTGGGAAGCTTTTAAGACTCCAATACCTCCATGTCCCGGAGATCCCTATGGATTTAACTCCTCCAGTACAACCCTCTTTCGAGACCCTCTCTCAGATGGTATGGAAGAATCCTGCTCTCATTCCTTCCGTGGCTAAGTCCATAGATAGGAAGTATGCCCCTCCCAAGGATCGCCCCATATTGGCCTCACAAGCCTTTGCTGATCCCACTGTAGTCTTGGCAGAGAATGATAAGGCTGTCCTTCCACAGACATCTACAGCTTGACCTATAAAAAAGAATTTCGCAAGATAGACACCTTAGGTAAGAGAGTCTTTGCTGCCTCCACCCTGGGTATGCACATTGCCAGCTACCAGAGCTATTTTTCTCAATATGAGTACGTTCTTTGGCATTCGCTCAAACAAATGGTAGAAGCTCTGCCCGAATCAGAAACTAATTCAGAGCTACTTCAGACCATAACCAGGGGTATCGAGTCGAACAACCAGCAGGTTAAAGCTGCAATGGACGCTTTCGATACCACTTCCCGAGCGGCAGCTGGCATCTGCACCCATCGCCACTCTTGGCTACGTACTTTAGGCTTCATGAATGATGCCCAGCAGCAGGTCATGGCTTTACCTTTTGATGGTAGGTATCTGTTCGGGCCCCAGGTGGAGCAAGCTCTGGAGGCCACACAGAAGACTAGGTCTGCCATTAAGATGGCTAGACCAGCTCCCACCCCCTCCTGGGGGGAGGCGCCAACAAGCGTCAATTTCACAACCGTCAGTCCTTTCAGGGCAGAGACAGAGGAGGTTTTAACAAAAACCACAACCCTCAACCACAAAAGAAAACACAGCAGAAGGCACAAGGGCCCAAAGCGCCCAGTGCCACCTTCTGAGTTTCTGGCCCAGGTCCCACCTCAACTGTCCGAGGGGGACTCCTCCTCAGTGGTGGGAGGACGTCTGACTCAGTTCTACAACCAGTGGAAATCCATAACATCAGACAAATGGGTCCTCCGGATAATCTGCGAAGGGTACTCGCTCAAACTTTCAGAAACCCCTTCGGATCATCCTCCCAAACGACAGCCCAGGCTGTCGACACTACAGTCAGACCTTCTTAACAACAGGGCAGTAGAAGTAGCTCCACTGGATCAACGAAACACAGGTTTCTACTCCCATTACTTCCTGGTCCCAAAGAAAACTGGTGGCATGCGCCCCATTCTAGAATGCAGAAAGTTAAACAAGTTCCTTTACAAAGAAAAGTTCACGATGATATCACTAGGTACCCTACTAATTTTGCTTCATCAGCACGATTGGCTAGCCTCCCTGGACATGCAGGATGCCTACCAACACATACCTATACACCCAAAGCACCACAAATACCTAAGGTTTATGGAGCTGGGTCAACACTATCAGTTCAGAGTCCTGCCCTTTGGGCTATCCTTGGCGCCTCGAGTTTTTACAAAGTGTTGTTCAATTCTCACGGTGCACCTCAGGAGAATCGGAATACAAGTGTTCCCATATCTGGACGACTGGCTCCTAGCAAGTCCCTCCAGACAAGGAACTCTGGACGCCGTAGCCATGGCCTCAGACTTCCTCACATCCATGGGAGTCCTGCTAAATCTCAATAAACCACAGTTGCAGCCCTCCCAGAAGCTCCTCTTTATAGGAACTCTTCTGGACACCTCCTGTGTGAAGGCTTTTCTCCCAGAGGACAAAAGGAGTGATATCTTACAGATGGCCCGATACATCACAGAAAACAGCTCAGTTCGAGCTATCTCAATGTAACGGATGCTGGGTCTCATGGCATCCTCGGTGTTCACTGTACCCTTAGCTCACCTCCACATGAGAACCTCTCAGTGGATGCTCAGTACTCAGTGGTCTCCAACCACTCACCCTTAGTCCTTTCCCATCAAGGTGACAGAACCTCTGAAGAGGTCACTCGCCTGGTGGTCACAGGAGGACAACCTTCTAGAAGGATATCCCTTCGCTCCTCTGGATCATCAGATCTCCATTACCATGGATGCGTCCCTGATGGGGTGGGGAGCTCATTGCCATAATCTCCACACCCAAGGCACGTGGACTCAGGACGAGTCCCAGCTTCACATAAACATCCTGGAAATGAGAGCGATCCGAGCCTTGAAGGATGTACTCTGTCACAAGAACATTCTCCTTCAAATGGGCAACAAAGCAGTGATGTTTTACATGAACAAGCAGGGCAGTGCACACTCTTACCCATTATGCAAGGAAGCTATGAGAGTGTGGGAATGGTGCCTGGAGCACAAGGCTCTAATCCATGTGGTTTACCTGCCAGGAGTGCAAAATGAGCTGGCAGACCATCTCAGCAGAACGGAGGCAGATCCTCACAAGTAGTCTCTCGACTTAATCATCGTTCAGTGACTCTTCAAACAATGGGGAACTCCAGACTTGGACCTTTTTATGTCCCCACTCAACGCAAAACTGCCTCTCTTCTGCTCCAGAAATCCAGGACCTAGCATTTTCTGTCAGGATGCGTTTAGGCTACGGTGGACAAGACGCTTTCTATACGCCTTTCCTCCTCTTCCCCTAATTCAGAGGGTACTTTTCCAATTTGAGTCTCAGGGGGGCAGAATGATTCTCATTGCTGCCTTCTGGCCTCGGCAGATATGGTTCCCGCTGCTCAACAGTCTGTCGGAAACCCTCCCGAAACGCTTACTCTTCAGACGAACCTTCTGACCCAGCATCCCATGGTCCATCCCAATCTGAGGTTGATTCACCTTTACGCTTGGCTCCTGAAGAGATAGAGGTGAATAGGTTCAATGTTTCTTGTAGAGTTTCAGATATTCTTTTGGCTGCACGTAAGCCAGCCACTAGAAAAACCTACACAGCCAAATGGAAGCGTTTCTCTATCTGGTGTGCAAAATCCTCCTCGAACCCTTTTTCCTGCCCACCAACTAAAGTCTTGGAGTACCTTTTAGACCTCTCAAATTCAGGTCTGCAGTACTCCACAATCAAAGTTCATCTTTCTGCCATTTCAGCACATCATGAGCCGGTACTTTCTATGTCACAGGCTCAGTTACCTGTTAAGAGGTTTCTTAGGGGTATTCTGCATACTAGACCGCCTATAAGACATCTAGTCGCAGCCTGGGACATTAACCTTGTGCTAGACATGCTCACTCGAAAACCTTTCGAGCCTCTAGCTACTTGCGAGTTGAAATTCCTCACTTGGAAAACTGCCTTCCTGGTGGCCATCACTTCGGCCCATAGAGTTTCTGAAATACATGCACTGGTCACAGATCCCCGTACATTGTATTTCACAAGGACAAAGTGGTTCTTAGGACTCACCCTAAGTTTCTCCCTAAGGTTGTCTCAGAGTTCCAACTAAACCAACCTTTGGTCCTGCCTACCTACTTTATGAACTTCCAGAATGAAGGGGAGCATACCCTTCATTCTCTGGATGTTAAGAGAGCACTGAGATTCTATCTAGATAGAACAAAAGAAATTTGCAAGGCTCAACAACTGTTTGTTTCCTTCAGCGAGACCCGGCTGGGTCAACCTGTCGCTATTAGATGCATTTCAGCATGGCTGGTGGCATGCCTTTGCCACTGCTATTCTATGGCACAGGTTAAGCTGGAAGGCAGAGTGTACGCTCACTTTACTAGAGCAGTCGCGGCATCTCTGGCGGAAATTCTCAACGTGCCCATTGCAGATACTTGCAATGCAGCTACCTGGAGCTCAGTGCATACTTTTGTTTAGCACTACACCTTGGATGTCCATGCCAGACGACATCTGTCGTTTGGTAGGACTATTCTTAACGGACTTCTGTCCTAAGTATGTGAGCTCTTTATTTCCTGCCGCCCGTCTCGTGGGATTATTAGCTCGGTACTCTCTCATTAGTGTGAATGAGTGGTGGAGACTTTATGTCCAGGAAGATATGGAAATTATGTACCGACCGTAATTCTTAATCTTCTTGGATGAAGTCTCCACCACTCATTCACATGCCCACCCACCATCCCCAGAGCTCATTTCTTTGTTTTTGGTCTTCACTCCCTCAGTGGCTGGGCTGTGAAGACTTCATTGTTGACCCTTCTTACAGTGGTCATTCGGACTATCTTATGTCTGATTTTTAGGTTAGTTATGCTGCACCTCCTCGGAAAAAAGGTATTGAGGCGGTTGGAGGGTTGACGCAAGAGATGATCTTCTCACACACAGTTGGGCTGATGCTGCCATCCTGGCGCCGGCCCTCTTGAAAAGTTTACTCCCACTGGGTCTTAGCGTCTCCGGCAACATCATGTGTCACCCCAAGGCAGTACAGGTACAACATGTGTGGGTCCTTCCTGGACATCTTCTGCTGATATGCGATGCAGTTTAAAGTCAGGAGTGGGCTTCACTTCCTCGTGTTTTATATTTTTGATCGTGTGCAAAGGGCAGGACTGAGGAATATAAATAGATATTAAAAAGTAGAAAAAAAAGTCACCAAGTTTGCCAATGGTGCACTTAATAAGCCCTACAATGTGCTGAGCTTCAAAGGAGGAGATCAAACTCTTCCAGTGGAAAGGAAAATTTGGCGTCAAGGGACGGAACCATGGGATATACCACCGGGTGATGGGAGGAGTTTTGCTTAATGATGTTTCGGTGAATCAGCTCTTAAGGAAGAACTGCCATCACGTAGCTAAGTGAACCATGTCCGTAGAAGAAAAAATTAACTCAAAACACCACCACAAAAACGATACACAGAGGATATTAAACAGAC
This sequence comes from Neoceratodus forsteri, assembly GCA_016271365.2. Lineage (NCBI taxonomy): Eukaryota > Metazoa > Chordata > Ceratodontiformes > Ceratodontidae > Neoceratodus > Neoceratodus forsteri. The sequence goes on along the minus strand of CM057456.1, from coordinate 331,116,888 downwards.
TTCACACATGCCCACTACTAGCCTTCCTGTTCTCTTTAGTTAATATTGTGCTGAACATTCTGGCCATCTGCTCAGCATTTTAAAAGATCAAAACTACATTTTAATGCAGAGAGGTTGAGAGGTACTGTATGACGTCCGGTTCAATCTGTATTTTTCAAAGCAGTCATGCTGGTCCCACAAGTCAAATCACGTATGCCTGGCAAAGTACAAGAACTCCCTCCAATTCTTTGCCAGAAGCACAATTTCAGTTTTATGGATATTTTTCTGATAATTCTCTTCTAGAAAATCTAGTGCTGGTACTCATCAGTGAGTACCCCAAACAGAGAGCGAAAGAATCAGAGTCTAACAGCTTTAAAGAGTCTCTGGCATCACAGGGAGAACTCTGGAAAAAAAAATATTTTGAATTTAATTTATAATGTATTTACCTATGCCTTATTCTTTTACTAAGGACACCTGCATGAAAAACAGGTTACTCACCTGTAACAGTAGTTCCAGGAGTGGTATATATTGTTTATCCACACTTATTGGTATTGTCCCTTCCACTTTAAATCTTGCCGGAAGTCTTTAAGCTGGCTCCTCCTACCCACCCGGCTGGTATATACCTTGGCTCCACCCCATGACGCCAGATCTTAGCCCACTGGAAGCCAGGTTGTGTGCATCTGCAGCTGGGGAGGTCAGGTGTGTCCGTGTGGATGAACAACATATACCACTCCTAGAACTACTGTTACAGGCGAGTAACCTGTTTTTCTAGGATCGTGGATACGTTGTTCATCCACACTTATTGGCAGACTCCTAGCAGTTCTCTGGGAGGAGGGAGGGAGGCAAGGTGCACAACACCCCCTACTTAGGGAACAGAGATTGGAGCCCCCCCCTGTGATGAGATGCCTTTGTAAATGAGTCTCTGACTCAAAGGTTGTAAACCCGATTTGTAATGAATAAATAAATGAATAAATAAATGAATAAACTGAGGTCCCAAAACCAGCATCCCGGTGTGACTTAAGGTCGATGTGGTAGTGGGTAATGAAGGTGTTTGCTGACTTCCATGTAGCAGCCAGACATATTTCCTGGACAGGGATGTCCCGGGAAGCAGCCACCGATGCAGCAGTATGGTAGGTAGAATGAGCTCTTATTCCTCTGGGAGGCTCCATGCCCGCCAACTCATAGCAGAGACCTATGCATGATGTAATCCATCATGCAATAGTCCGCTTCGTTGCAGGTCTGCCAGAAGCGGCTTCAGTGTAGGTGACAAACAGCTGGCGAACCTCTTCATGAATTTCCATCGTCCTCTCCTTGTAATAGGAAAGAGCATGTCTCAGGTCCAAAGTATGGAGCATGTACTCGCCTCTGAGGTGTAATAAGGGTAGTATACCGTCAGAGTCAACACCTGGTTAAGGTGAAACTCTGACACCACCTTCGAAAGGAATTTCGGTTGGGGGCGCAGGACCAGATACAGGAGTCCACCGAAAGCGCCTGGAGCTCCCCTGTCCTTCTGGCAGACGTGATAGCCACCAGGAAGGCCATCTTCCACGACAAGTGTGACAGCTCACACTTGTGCATGGGCTCAAATGGCTTGCCCATGAGCTTTGCCAATACCAGCAGTAGATCCCATGGAGGTGGAGGCTCACGCACTGGAGGGGGATATGTGATCCAGGCCTTTGAAAAAGCGCCCGACCACTGTCTCCAGCGCCAATGTCAGCTCACCGGCCCGCACCTGGTAAGCAGAAATGGCTGCCAGGTGCATCCTAAGGGTCAATGACTGTAGACCCCTTTGGAGAGAGACCAAAGGTAGTCAAGAATGTTAGCCACAGAACAGAACAGAATAAGGGGTCCAGACCCTTACCTTGACACCAAATGGAAAAACTTTTCCATTTGAAGGCACAACACTTCCTAGTTGATTCCTTTCTAGATGCCTCCACCACGGTGTAGACATCTTCGGAAAGACACAAAGCCTGGAACTCTAGCCACTCAGGTACCAGGCTGTGAGGTGCAGGGATTGAAGGTCTGGATGGAAGACCTTCCCCTGTTTCTGAGATATCAGGTCCAGGCGTGTACAAAGCCACTCGGGGGCCTGCAGCTGAGGCTGAGGAGATCTGGATACCAGAACTGGTGCGGCCAGTCTGGGGCTACTAGAATCACCTTCGCCTTGTCCCTCCTCACCTTGAGTAACACCTTGTGGATCAAGGGAAATGGAGGGAAGGCGTAGAGGAGGCCTGGGGTCCACGGCCTCGAGAAGTCATCCCCCCTGCAGCGAGCCCTACTGAGGGGGGCATGCATGATACAGCCTCAGCTTAGTGTTTTCCCTGGCTCACCACTGGAATGCCCTAACAGGAGAACAGACTGTAAGCTACTTCTGGATGGTGAGACCACTCGTGGGATGTCTGGCCTATACGGCTGAGAGCATCCGCCAGCTGGTTTGAGGCTCCTGCCACATGAATGACTAGGAGATCCACCTCCAACCGGCTTATGAGGGTCTAGATGCGGAGCACCTCCTTGCTCAGCAGATGGGAGTGCGTGCCGCCCTGTTTGTTGAGGTAGTACATGGTCGTGGTATTGTCCATCTGGACTTGAACCACTTGACCCTGGAGCTGAGGATCGAAAGCTGACAGTGCCAGTCTGACTGCTGTGAGTGCCAACAGGTTGATGTGGCATCAGGACTCCTCAGGGGTCCAGAACCCATGGGCCCTGTTGTCCCCCATGTGGGCTCTCCAGCCCATGAGAGAAGCATCGGTCGTAAGGACGATCGTCGGCTCGGGGCGCACAAACGGGATCCCTTCCTGCAACCAGTCTGGGGCAGCCCACCATTGGAGAGCGTCCCACATCTTCTGGGTTACAGTGATCAGCTGGTCAAAATGACCATGGTGCTGAGTCCACTGGGCGGCCAGCTCCCACTGGAGGGGGTGCATATGCAACCGCCCAACGGACCACTGAGGTGCACGCCACCATGTAACCCAGAAGGCGAGAAAGTTCGGGCAGGCACAAGTGCCCAACCAGAAAATGACTGGGCAAAGAGAGGAGAACCTCCGCCTCTGTCCACTGGGAGCCAAGCTCTGGCTTGACAAGAGTCGAGCTCTGCCCCGATGAAGCCCATCACCTGGGAAGGCACGAGTTCCAACTTGGCCTCGTTGATCAGGAGGCCAAGATGGAGCAGGTCTGAGGGCCAGAGCTCTGGACCTCTCCACCTCCTGCTGGTGGAACCTGCTAGAGCCAGTCGTCAAGGTAGGGTAATTCTGACCCCCGACTCCGGAGATGGCTGCCACCACTGCAATGCATTTGGTGAAGACCCGGGGCCATGACAGCCAAACAGCATGGCTCGCAACTCGTACAGGGTCCCTTCGACTCTGAAGCGGAGGAACCGCTGATGGAACAGACGGATTGGGATGTGAAGGAACGCATCCTGCAGATCTGGTGAACAAAACCACATGTTTCGCTTCAAGGATGGTATGATCTGGGACACAGAGACCATCCGAAAGGTGTGTGACCTGAGAAACTGGTTCAGGTCGTGGAGATGTAGAATGGGGCACCAGCCCCCCGTCTGCTTGGGCACCAGGAAGTACCTGGAGACAAAGCCTGGGTCTGCAGACTAATCCGTCACGATAACTACTGCCTCGAGGAGGAGCTGAACAATGTAGTCTCGAAGAGCCGACTGGGTGCATGCGGAAATCCGTTCTTCCCGAGGGGTGCAGGCTCAGCTGGGAGGGTACTGCTCGAATTCTAGAGGCAGTCACTGACCGACCATTTCGAGAACCCACCTGTCCGTAGTGATAGCGGACCAGGCGGAAAGCAAGTGGCGGAGCCGGCCTCCCACAGGAAGACCTAGAGCTGGAGTGACGGAGATAGGGGTGGCTACCCCCACCCTGTCACTGGGCAGGATTAGAGGAGGAAGAGGCTCCAGGACCTAAGCCTCGGCCTCCTTTTCGGGCCTGTTGGGGTCCAGGCTTGGGCCAAGGGCACCAAGCTTGAGCCTGCTGCTGATGCTGCTGTCCTCCCTGGTAGGAGGACTGTTAAACCGCAGGGGAAGAGTGTTGTAAAGGCTTCTTCTTTTTCTTCTGCTGGTTCTTACCCAAAGAACTCTTGGCAGAAGTGGCATCCAAGGTGGCACTGGACTGCTCTATGCACTGTAGGTGATCAGCCACTCCTGGGCCGAACAAGTCGGTCACAAGGAAACTCACATCAGCTAACTTATGCTGAGTATCCGCCGGGAAGGAGGAGAGCCTCAGCCAAGCCCTGTGGCGAGAGGCAACTGCAGCAGCCATCGAGCGGGCACAAGAATCCCCAATGTTCAGGGCCATCTGGAGCTGCTGTTTGGCAACAGCATGGCCCTGGTCCCGGACCTGCTTAACCGTGGTCTGCATGTCCACGGGGAGATGTGGGAGGACTTCATCTAATGACCCGAGAAGGCATGAGAGAAGTGTAGATGATGACGCCAAACTGGCCTGATGAAGGCCTGGGAGGAAGCCACATACAGACCTTCTGCGCCTGAATGGTCCAAAAGCTTGACCCCTTATTTGGGGGCTATTTCGGGTGTTGGTGGGAACGCCCAGTACGCCTGAAACACAGAGGCGGTCACCAGGCTCGCGGCTGAAGGGTGCTCTGTGAACCCCGTAAGGGACCCCATGGGCACCGCGTACTAGCGGGCCATGCGGGCAGACGGTGCTGGACATGAGGCAGGGCGCTGTCATAGTTCGAGTGCCGGACCAACAATGGCCTCAGCCACAGGAAAGGCCTCCATCGGGGTATCCCCTCTCTTGAGGATGTCCGTGAGAAGGTACTCTACCTTTTTCTAGATGGATTCCAGGCATCCCTGTGGAATCAGAGATGAGACGGAGGATCTGTTGGAAGGAGGAGGGACCTTTTTCTCTGTCCCTGTGCCAACGGATGACTCATCATCCCCAGGATGAGAGTGGAGTCCGGTGATATCTGAGTCCGAAGAGTCTGGGCACAGTGGCCTGCCGCCCAAATCAGCCTCGACCCACTGAGGGCGGTCCAGGGTTACCATGACCAACAGACGTCATGGGAACCCGGTATCTGGTCGGTCCTCTTTGGAAGGAGCCCCTCCCACAGGCTGCTTAGGCGGCGGCTCCACCACTATCGGTGGAAAGACCAGAATAGGCCGAACCAGATCAAAGGGCTGGCCCCGCGGGTGGGGGAACCAAAGGCTTTGGTTCTGAGGGGGTTGGCTTCAGCCTGGGAGGCGAGAGCCAAGTAATGGTCAAGGTAGGCGGCGGAGCCGGCTTCTGCCCAGTCAAAATCAGCTGTTGCCACATAAGGTCCTTGTAGCGCCAACGGAGTTTCCATCGGAGCCTCTCTTCATCCGAGGACAACGAAGACGACCTGTGGCGTTGCATCTTTTTGGAGCACTTATGGCTCTTCCTTGGCCAACCAGCCGAGGAGGTTCTAGACCTCGTCTGAGATCGGACAGGCCGACTCGGTCGCTTGGGAGACACCGGAGGGATCAGTGAAACCTGAGGGTCCGGAACCAGGTCCTCGATGGGGACACCAGCGGGCTAGGTCTCCTCATCGGGGAATACAAGGACCGGAGTCCTCTCCAATGAGTTGTCAGCCATGGCCGGCGACAGAGGGTCGACTGGGTCGAGAACAATCTCAACCTCATTGACCACTTCCTCGGTCAGCTGGCCAGACGGAAGGTCCATGAAGGTCCTGCGGCCGAGGAAGTGATATCGACCGAGGTCGAGACTGCATGCTCCTGGGACTGAGACCTTTCTTGGTCCCAAGAACGCCTTTGCTGAGACGAAGACGAGCTGGGTTCTTTGTCCCGCTTACGAGAGCGGGAGAAGTGCGAGCCTGCGGGCGCCTCACCCCGGTTGGGGGGAGACTGGCACAACTCCTTAAAAGAACCTGTGACGGTGGAGCCCAGGTTGAGTGGAACGAAAAAGCTTCGATTCACTGAAGTGTGGGCGGCTTCTTCTTCGAACACCTTCATGTGTTCCAGCTGCTCGGCGGAACCCGCAGCCGCGGAAACCGCCCACCTAGCCTCCTTGGACTTCACCGGAGGATTCCTTTTCTCCGGTCTCCCCAACTTTAAGCATGCCAGGCGGTCGTCCAGAATGTTGGGATGGAAGGCCAAGCAAAAGCTGCAGGAGGAGGTGTCATGGCCGACACCTAGGCAATAGACGTACGTGAGATGTGGATCGGTGTGCGACATCTTCTGGTCACAAGGACACCGGCGAAATCCTGGAGAAGATTTCTCTTCTATGATCGAGGACATAAAAGCGTGATCGCTAACTCGGATGAGTTTTAATTTCAGTAAAACCGAAGTTTTGAAAGCCAGGGCCTACGAAATGCGTGAGCACAAGGGAGGCAACCTGTATCTTCCAATGGAAAGGAATATCTGGCGTCATTGGGTGGAGCGAGGTATATACCACCCAGGTGGGTGGGAGGAGCCAGCTTGAAGACTTCCAGCAAGATTTAAAGGGGAAGGGACAATGCCAATAAGTGTGGATGAACAACATATCTACGATCCTAGAAAACAGGCTTCTCTGTCACTTGGTCTTTATCTATACTGGCTGCTGGCGGCATCATAATCTTCCATGGTAACCAGCTGTGATGTCACAAGCAGAAGATTATGATGTCACTAGTAGACAAGTAGCAGGAGTAGTTGGAGAGCAAGTGGGCGGCCCCATCTGATCTGAGAATAATTCCGACTGCAAGCGGTAGTGCTGCTGCTCAGCCAACGGGGCTGGACAAGTTTTTTTTTTGTTTCATAATTTATTCACCCTGGAGAGACTAGCTGAGTTGCAACATCTCCTTTTCACTGGGGCCCTACTTCTACACATTTGCAACAGCTGGGATGACTGAAGCACCGGGAGGTTAAAAGACTTGCTCATGGTCTCAACGTGGGTATTTGGTGGGATTTGAACCTGTTATCTCCCGGTACCCAAACCAGTGCTCTAACCACTAGACTGCACTGTCTCTATACTACCCTTTAGCCGTGGTTGTACCTGACCCATTTATAGCACAAATTCCTCCTTGCTTGGCTTCCATACTAAACATGGATTTCATTTTCACTGTGTGTTTTGGGGGGAGATATTAACAGATGGAAACCAAAGGGTAATTTCTTGACAAGCTATTACAAAAGGGATGAACGGTGAACAAAGCAGGAAGAGACTTACATTTCAGGGTCACTGGACAGAGTAATGAGAGCAGGAACCACTCTCTGAGCGACCAAAGTTTCATTCACCCCCTTTACCAACAGCTGATTGGTCAGCACAGGGGGGGTGCCGCATGTGTTGCATGGAAAGAGCACAGTACCATGGGAAGTAGAATGGCACACCGGAGAGAGAGAGAAAGACACAAACAAAAAACACACAAAAAAGCAAACCAAAATTAGAGGCTAAGCGAATACTTCTAGGCTACTGCTTAACACATTGTGAAAGAGGGTACAAAACAAAGCTTCATGTCCTAGCAGTTCACTAGAGTCAACTCAGCTACCTAGATAGACACTTATGTGGTGGGGCACTTAGATGGTCAACAGGGACACATCTTAATAAGGTCAGTCTATGGACATTAGCTGTTGACCTTGTCCCTGCCATGATGTTTAATGGGATTAATTTAATATTAACCGAAAACAAACAAATGAGTTCTGCTCTTACAATGTGCTGGCTTAAGAAATAATAACATTTAAAATGCGAGAGCCTCCAAAGAACATTCCTGGTCCCAGTGTAGCTGGGAGCCACTCCAGCACATGATGTAGTTTTGGGCATGATGGTTTTCAACAGCCCCAGGTGGGGAGGGGCATGAACCTGGTTGGAAGGTGTGACGGTTGGATGTGTCTGCAGATCCCTGCACTTCACACTGCACCTGCCACACTGACAACCTCTGCCTGGCATCTGTTTTACATTTTCTACACTAAACAAATGTGTAATGACTAGTAACAGCATCTCCTGCCATGTGAATCCCATCACAGTTCAGCAGTAAAGTATGGAGACACCTCAACCAGTCAGCTACCTGATCATCTTTGCTGGCCCACTGGGGTTCACCCCCCCCATCCACACAGCATGTATCAAATTTAAATACACCTGTTTAAAATGCTAGTGCAAAATTCCATTTTCGTTTGTTTCAACAACATTCTACACCCCGTGGTAAGCTGGTAGTAGCATGAAGCAGCTACAGCTTTGGTCCCTGACCACACCTTATCTCTTTTACCATCTGGTAGAATTTTGCAAACATTCGACCCATTATTTACTATGCATGGTAATACTACTGAAGCTGTAGTCTGCCTTAAAGACATTTGGAAATAAACCTCTGTTTTAAAACATACTTTATTAGAAGCATACATTTTCTTGAAGTTTCACTAGCATTTGAATCCACAGTCAGAGCAGTTTAATTATCAGCCTGATTTAAATGATGCAAACTGCAATGTGTGAACGGATGGTATTACAACCTCATCCTCCACAAGGCCAGCAAATTCAATGGGGCAGCTCTGAATAACAGGAGAGAGAGTGTCAGTGTTCAAGCCAGTCTTCGCCACTTCTACCACAAGGGACTTAAGTTACCAATGTGGACTGCAGACAAAGCAGTATTTCAAATCTGAGTGCTTAGTTGCCCTTGAGATTTTTCATATTCCAGAACTGAATTTTGTTTCTGCAAGGCTGATTTGAACACTGGCCTAAAACAGTGCATTTCCTTGGCAGTGTTAGAGTCTGATTAGCATGCAATTAAAAACTGTGCTTGAATGTGGTCACAGAGACAAGGACACTGCATGTTGCTATACTGTAGCTCCTGCAAGTAGCAAGTGGAAGGTACTGCTGTGCTCACTACGGAAAGGCGTATCATCGCTAAAGTGATTCAAGAATTAAATACTGGTGTTATAAATCACAAAGTAACATGCTGCTCCATCCTACAGTTCACAACTTCTACATAAACTAGACATGAGTACAAACACTTTATTCTTTAATTTACATTAAACAAGTCAGAAATATTTACATGTAGTACATGCTTGTCACCAGTGCTAGATACAGAACACTAGGCTCTTCTTAATTGTTAACTTCTAAATGTAAAAATCTCTGGTTGGAGAACGTACCTCAAACATTCTAGCAGCAGTGCATCGAACTAGTGCAGAGGTATGGACAACGCCATACCACAGAACTGTTAACAACAGCTCATGGTACGCTGGATTAGCACTGCAAGAACATTAAAAAATAGGCATTAGTAAGGGTGACAAATAAGTGGATATTATGATTGGCTGAGATGTTTACAGTTCTGGGTGCTAGCTCAAAATGAAGCAAAGGTAGATTTTTGGTATCAAACCCATGAACTATTTTATTTTTAAATCATTTCACAAATGCAATTCCAAGGAGATCTCCATCATCCCTCAGATATATAGACTTTCTCACCCCTACCTCGGCTTAGATCTATAAACTCTGTTAGCTACCCCTTTGGGTTTTAACTCAGCCTACCTGGGCTTTCTGGGATGAACAGATTCCCATCCTGTTGGGAACTACTGCTATCACTGTGTGTTGACTCGCCCTTCACCATTTCCATCCTGACACCCTTCCACTGTTGGGGCTGCCAAGGTCGATCCCTTATTTGGGACCTGGGATGGGGAGTGAGCAATTGCCTTTGTAACAGATATGAATACCTCACCATGGTTAGCCAGCAGGGGGTGCTTGGGATCATTGGGTGGCAAGTGTCCTCTCCTCAGAACCAAGTGCCTTATCACCACAACTCCCTCAGCAACTGACATTCCAGGACTGGAAGCCACAGTCCTGAAATAAACCAAGGTCCACCAGGTGACAGAGCAGTAGGTTGCTACTGCACCTATAAAACTTGTTTGCCTGTGCACTGATGTACACAATACCCTACACAGACAGCTTCTTCCATATAACACTGTCAATGCCAGCCAGGATCCAGTGGCACGAGGTTCAGTACAACTGTGTTCAGGAGTTCATAACCGTAGGGTGGACCAAGAGACCCTTTTGATCTTTTATCTGACATCACTGCTTCACTATACTGTCTGCTATTAACTCTGTCAATGCAAGAGTTGCACAGTATACAGGAAATCATAACTGGCCAGCTTTTGCTGTTAAACAGCTCTGCAGTGATCAGAGTTGGGGGACAGATCAGGCAAGCTGGTGCCCTGGGTTTGCACCCCAAGCCTGGGACATCAGGAGCAAAGGCCAGCAGGGAGAATTCAGAGCATCATCTAGAGGTTCTCCTCCAACAGAGGGAGGGCTGTGTTGCACTGCTCTGTATCAACGGATGGTTGCAGCACACATGGTAGCAACAGTGACCACGTGTTGCCAGGCATCCTCCCAGGACATCCTAGTGTGCACATGCTGGGGATTTTGATGGGAAGAAAGAGAAAAATGCCTTCAAGGCTCCTCTCACACCACTGGCTGTAGCGGGCACCGGCTCTGCTCCCCTCAGCTGTTGAAGACCAAAAAAACTAGACTCCACTTCACCCTAGACGGCAGCAGCAGGGAACCACCTAGAAGGGTTACACTGCAATTTATGGCACAGCAACAGAGGAACTGTGAGAGTCAGATGGGCAAGCAGGATAGTCTACAGGAGGACCGAAGGTGTACGGTGAGCAGAAGAATAAAGAAATACACACAAAAGATTTTGCTTCCCCCTTTCAAAGATACTCTAGGTTGCTGCAAACTCCCAATCCAAAACCCTAGTTCACTTAGGTCCTGCTTACCTGCTGTTATGATCCCTCATAGATTACTCACCAAGGGCTAGACCCAATTCTGCTAGGTGGCGGTTGTGGCCCAGGATTCTCAAAAATCACAACTGTGTGGCAGGGTGTGCCTCCATCATAAGGGAATGCTAGGCACAGATATATAGCGTGTGTTGGCAGATAAGAGACCTAGCTCTCCATCCAGTCTGCCCACTACCTGTCTGACTCCATGTCTGATCCAGATTTCCTGAGACAACTGCCCTATTGCCATCCTGGTTACCCCTCGCCCCAGGCTGTCTATATGCCCCCTTCCCACAGAGTTAACTATCCTCTTGTATCTGTCCCATTCATGTTTGAACCCTGTCACTGACTTGGCTTCAAACTATTCCATTCACTCACATCCTGCTCCATGAAAAAGAATCCCCCCCCCCCCAATACATTTTATCCCCTGGGCACCCTGGTTAGACACTGAGGGGTCTGCAAACTTATCAAGACATGATAGACTGCAAGGTCTTTTTTCTGCTGGCTCAGTCACGTTTGTATGTAGTGCAATACCTATACACCCTAGTATCCTACTTGCCTTCCAACATGTCATAATGCATTGGGTTGTAGACTTAAAGTTGTCACTGATAATGACTTCCAAATTCCTTTCCTCAGAAGTTGGAACCACCCTCACTCTCCCCATTCAGTAGCCTGTTCTAGGCTCCCCCAAATATGCATCCTTATGCTTCTTGGCGTTAAATGTAATCTGCCACACTGAAACTTGGACCACTTCTCCAGCTTTTCTAGACCCTTGTCATGTTTCGTCTTCTCTCCTCTGTGTCCACTCTCCCGCAAATCTTGGTACCATCTGCAAAGAGACAGATCTGGCTCTAGATACCCTCCCCCTGTGTCTCAGATGAAATTACTGAAAACAAAGGTCCCAGGACCAATCCCTCCTGTGGCACCTCACTCGTGACTTCCCTGATCAGAGAATTCTCCATTGACTACCACCCTCTGAGTCCTCCCCCTCCGACCAGTTCTATATCCATCTGGTGAGTTTGTCCCCAACACGCAGATCCTCCAGCTTTTTAACCAGCCTTCTGTGTGGTACAGAATCAAAGGTCTTGCTGAAATCCAGACACAGCACGTCTACTGCCTGCTCCATGTCCACCACCTTTGTAACCCAATAAACAAAAATGATCATATTTTTCTCATGTCAGAAGGAACTAGAAGGGGGACAGGATCAGACTTGTTACAGTACAGTAGCTTCTTCTTGTTTTTACATTGTTTCTTGTGGATTCTACTTGGTGGAAGGTAATTTATTTTCTTTCTTACTACTTCTAAGGGGTTAGCAGGGTATTGTTTGGGGCTGCTGGAATTTTGAAACCTCTTTTGGTAGCTATAAGTGGGCTCATTTGTTTGATGTTTCACTGTGTAGCAGGCTGCATTTGTAGATGCCTAGTTCTTCTGATTTAAAACCTATTTGGTGTGATTTAACTGGGTCTGTTTCTTTGAATTGGAGACCCATATCTTCTAATTTCAAGCCTATTTTGATGTGTTGTTGGTGAAGCTGTTTGAATTGGAGTCCTGTTTCTTTGGGTAGCAAACATCTCTCTCAACTGTACCACATTACGAGGAACGTTCCTCATTTTACTTAACAAAAGCTCCCTGTTCCACATTGTGAGAACTTGTTCCACATTCAGTATTAACATTTTAAAACAAAAATCTGTAGTAAATGATGCAAAAAATATGTTACTCAACTAATAACAGACTTTCTAAATATAAATGCAAACATTTTAACAGTGTTCTGAGCCTTTTAGGTAAAGATTTGATTAAGTGTTTCACATTTTGCTCATTTGCTCCACATTTTAAGAGGCAATGTTCCACATTTGGGAGACAAAAGGTTGAGAGGTATGGTAGCAAACTGATTTGGGGGACTTTGAGTAGAATTGTGATTCATTGTTGCAGGCTTCACTAGCTGCAAAGTTTAGTGCAGAGTAGGGGAAGGGTGCTAATGGTCTGACCAGGGGCCTCAGCTACCTAACTGTTTCTGGAAGACTTGAGCTGGTCCCACCCGCCCCCTGGTCCATTATTTCCTTTATACCAGGGGTTCTGACATCACTTCCTCAAACGGGCAAAGAACATGCACCTGTCATAGCAGAGCAGACATCCAGGGAAGGAACAGCAGCAAGTGAAGAGGTGACTGCTATCTCAGTGGAAGGGAAGTAACTGCAAATCTAGGAGCTTTCATTCTTACTTCTGTGCATTGCTATTGCATTGGGGAAAGGAGGAGGAGTAGGAGTTTGAAGAAGGTTGTGCAGTGGCTACCTAAAGTCTCTTTTTGAGTGTGGATAGGAATATAAAAAGCAGTTGCTCAATCTAAATGTACAACAAAGGGGTAAGGGAAATAAAGAAAAGAATGTTTTGCACTAATAGAGGGGGAAGGGGGAGACTTGGGGGAGTGTTTGGTATCCTGCATCTGGAAGAGTGGGGGGGGGGGCAATGGCAGCAATGGGTAGGGTGGTGGGCTGCAACAACTGCGGTGCACCAATCTTTCTAAAAATTGCCTGGAGTGTGGGACGATGTTTAGTGTGCAACCACATAGAGAAACTTAGAAAGGAGATCGAGAGTCTGCAGGAGGAACTAAGACAGGCAAGGCAGACTGGGGGTGGGTTTAGCCTAATACTGGTGGGAGGAAGAAGGGGAGATGAGGGAGGGTGATTTAAGCCAACAGTAGTGAGGAGAGGGTCAGAAGAAGGGAAGCAGAGACAAAGGGGCCCCAGGCCAGGAAGAACGACTGCCAGGGAAACCAGGTCAGGAGACAAAAGACAAATGGAAGGAGGCAATAGGGACTTGCAAGGGGAGGCGAAGAAGTGGCAAAAAATCATGGAGTGGAAAGGAGAGAACAGGTTACTATGCAGAGAGAGGGAGTGGGCATTTGTGAAGGGTCTTCAGAAAATAATTTTGCACTGATAGAGAGGAAGAAGGTGGAGGAGGGAAATGATGAAATTAGAGGAGTAATTGATAAATGCCTGGACCAAACTGGAGCGGGGGGAAGTTCTGCTGGGAGAATTGCAACAGGGGCAAAAGGGGGAAATAATGTGCAGGAGGAAGAAGAGGAGCTGGAAATGAGAGAGGGAGATGAATGGAAGCAAAAAGGGAGTAAGAGTGGTGGAATCTTAGTGCTGGGGAGTGGGGACCCAATACTAAGAGGAGTCAGGTGGGGTAGCAAGGGGGAGAGGCATAGTCGCATTTGGGTGGAGGCCATGCCAGGAATGACAGCGGAAAGGGTGGGACAATCTGTTCTGAAATATGCTAGAAGGGGTAGGGACAAGCCTCATTTAATTATACATCTTGGGACAAATGACCTGGCTGACAAGACAGTAGATACAGTCCAGAGGAGGTTTGAGGAACTAGCACAATAATGTGAGGGGGCAGGAAGATATGAAAATTATGTACCTACCGTAATTATGATCTTTCTGTGTATCTTAACCATTCATCACCACGGGAGCTTTTTTTTTTTTTTTTTTAAAGGTAGGTGGAGCGGACACACCACTGGTGCTGCCCTCGAGGCCAACGCACTGCGTGGTGCTTGCAGGTTAGCCGTTAGGCTGCGTCGACTCCTCCTGTCTGCCAGTTCTAAGTCACCGGAGAGGTAAGAGGAAGGGAGTGGAAGATGGGGCAAGGAAGTCCAAGGGACAGAAAAAGGAAAAGATGTATGAACCAAAAGGAGAAATAACAACTGAGAGGACAGGAAGGGAGAAGAGTTGGAAACTAAAGGGATTGGGAGGGGCCCCAATCTCTGGAAAAGGAAGAGGAAGGTAGGGTGGGTAAAGAATTTAGGAAGAGAGGGAAGAGGTTGACACATGTCAGACCCTGGTCCGTCTCCAGATTGTAGAGGAACTGCAAGGAGTAGCAAAGGCTTTCTGCCAGTATTCAAGGCACGGAATAACTGGCAAACACTCCAGAAAAGCAGAGTTGGCTATTCTGGAAGAAGGACAGGGTACAGGGAATTAGCACCCTCTCAAGAGAAGATTATTGGTGAAAAAAAGGGGGAGAATTTTTTTTTTTTTTTTAACCGAGGAGAAATAGCTTGGACGGGAACGGGGAGGAGGAAAGAAAGGAGGGGAACTGTCAACTCCCACTCCACAGGGGTGGAGCAAAGACACTGGAAAAGAAGTGTCCCCCTTGCTGCCCACTCTCCCTGGAACATTATCCCCGTGTGCCCCTGTTTTACCCCACTCCTAAAAAAAAGGAGAGGGGGAGGAATGGGCACAGAGAGGGAGGGGGACCCAGAGACTGAGGCCCCAGGGGATGGAGGGTGGGAGTTGGATGAATGGTGAAGATACACAGAAAGATCATAATTATGGTAGGTACGTAATTTTCATATCTTATCTGTGTCAATCTTCACCATTCATTACTGTTGGGTGAGTACCGTGCCCCCCCGAAGGGGTTTTAATTTTACACCCTAAGGGATAAAATCCCTTAGCTCTCAGTGGGTGGGCCACTAAGAGGGGGACCCATCAGGGCCAGGAGAGGCCAGAGAGTGGGGAGAGTGAGTCGGAGTCCCCCCAGAGGGGGAAGGAAGTTGCCCTGACAAGCGCTGTCTCGCTCTATGGGAGAAGAGATAGGTTCCCTGGTGAGCGGAGTTAATCACCCTAAGCCAGGCCAAGGGTGACAACTGGGAAAGATGCAGCCATGCCGTCCGCCTAGTGCAGATCGCTGTCCCCACAACCCTGCTAGCTACCTCGTTGGCATCATAGGATGCCCTCGCTTGGCGCCTTGTTAGCTCCAGGCCACATGCAGAGAGTGCAATGGCTTGTCTGGTTTGCGTCATATCAGGCAATGAGGCTAGGAGCTGACCCAGCCTGGACCACAAGAACCTGTCATAGGCTGCATAGTAGGCCTGATGTGCAGAAATAGAAAGAAGTAACCATGCCGAGTAGAAAGTCCTCCTACCCCAGAAGTCCAAATCCGAGGAGTCTTGATCTGGGGGCCGGTCACGGTGAAGGGCGCGAAGCCCATCAGGTGTATCCAACTGCGTCAATCCAGACTAAGGATGAGGCATGGAACCTGGAGACTCCAGGGGTGCGCAATATCTCTGGCTGAGATCCCTTGGGGCAGGAACTCCAGAGAAGGGTCTCTGCCAGGAACGCAACAACGCCTCCCGAAAGGGAGCAGGCCAGGGCAGCACCACAAGGGTGGCCTCGCCAAAATCGCCTAGAAAGGCGTGCGCCGAGTGCTCAGGATTGCTGATAGTAGAAGGAGTAAGGTGCAAGTCCTCCAACAACCTCATGAGGAATCGCTGATACTCAGCGAGATCAGCAGCTGGAGAGATGTGGACAGAGGTTTCCTCTCCCCCAGAAGAGGGGGATGAGGAGCTGGAGGGCACCGGCTGTTCAGTGGGTGGCTGCACGGGGAGGCTGAAAAACCTGGCTGTCCATTGCCCTAATGTAAGCAGGGAACCGAGCAGCCACCGCTCTGAACTGCTCCCAAGAGAGAGGCCCGCTAGGACCAAGGATGCCTGGGAGCGCAGGAGAATGTGGCAGAGGGATGGGGACAGAGCCGAGAAGAGATATCGGCTGACCTCCACCTGGGCTAAGGAGCGGACCGTGGGCACCCACTGAAGAAGGTGCCCTGGAAGACCCCACAGCCGACAGCTGAACAACCATTTTGGTACTGCCTTGGCTGCGCCTGGAAGAATCCCCCCTGTGAGGCGACTGGGGCCACACAGGTCCAGAAGGACGGTCCCCTACCTCACAAGAAAGGGACTCTCTCAAAGAGACTGAGGAGGAAGAGCGGAGATCCGCACTACGGCTTCTCCCAGAGCCTGGGTGGTCCCCCGAAAAAGGCTGATGTACCAACCCCACGCCCCTCGACCCCTTGGAGTCCGAAAGAGCTCTCCTCCTCAAGAGGGCCAGCCTAGGTAGCTAGCATCTCTGGGCAGCTCCCGAAGGGGCTATCCAGGGCACAGTGCCTCCCCTCCTGTAGGTGCTCTGATTTGCCCCAAAGTTGGGCGATCTAGGCACAACACAGGTGAGGGTACCACTACTGAGGGGTCAATGAAACCACCAAGAGCAGACTGCAGAGCTATGGTGGCCTGCACCACTGCCTGCTGGTCAGCACCCCTGACCCCAATCTCGGTAGCCACCGACCCCACCTCAGAAGGGGGCTGACTCTGGCTTGTCAAGGAGACAACTGGGCTGCCCACCTCAACAGCCAACCCCAACCCCAAAGGGTCGGACTGAACGTCTGACTCAGAGCTCAACTCTGCCTCTGAGGAGGTAGAGGACGAGGCCCTGTGCCAAACCGTAGGAGGGCGCCCACTGCCATCCTTGCCCATGGGCCCAGAAACCAAAGCTGTGCCCGAGCCGGTGCCAGTGCCCACCGCAGCCCCACGAACGGAATCCGCAGGGGGCACGGCCCCAGCCTAAACAAGAGCTCCAGAGTCGGGACCAGTCATGGCGCCATCCGGTCCCACACAGCGCCGAGGACAAAGATGGCGCCGACGACGGTTCCATTGGCGCCGCCTGGCTCCACGAGTGGCACCGAGAGCAGAGGCGGCGCTGACGATGGCACTGACAGAGGAATCTAAAGGCCCCATGGCGCCGAGCCCAGAGGACACGATGCCGTGCTCAACCTCAGCACTGAGGACAGCGCCGAGGTAAGACATGGAAAAAGACGGCGCCGTAGCAGCTCCCATGGCGCCGCTAGCAGTGTCTGCGCCGCGAACGGCTCCGACAGAAGCCACAATGCCGCGCGACAAGTCGGCTCTGCCGATGACTCAGTCAGGGCCCATGGCACTGCGAACGGCACCAAGGCCCACAACGGCGCCGACCCGGGCCTTGTGAACTGTGGGTCCAACACCGGGGGAGCCTTCACCCCCTGAAGGGGCGACTGCCATGGCGGCGCCTCCCGCTCGCTCCCCAGGAGGAACGGAACGGGCCTCCTGCGCCGTGGAAGAATCCTCGGCAATGGCTAGGCTACTAGTAGCCAAGGCTCCCTCCTCCTCAGTCCGTACAGAACCAGGAGGGGACCTGGAGGAAAGGCCGAGAGAGCGTGGCTTGGCCCAACGAGTGCGCACCCAACCCCTGAAAGTCGGCGGAGCTCGCCCCACTTTCCACGCGCGTTGCTTGATAACCTGGCGGTCCATGGAGAAACAGGCATCGCATGAATCCATGTCGTGAAGTGGGCCAAGACATGAGAGACACCGGTCGTGCTGGTTGGTGACAGAATACTTTCGGCCGCAAGGGCATCGTCGCATGGGGGGTTGACCCGTCTTAGTAGATTTCTTGCCCTCTGACCAAGACATGACCTACGGAGAAAAAAACCCCCACCAAAAATAGACTCGACATTGCGGAAATATAAAAATAAGGAAAGATCTTACCGGGTGACGTCGAGTGTTGGCAGAAACAGAACTGGCAGGAGAACCGACGGACTTCGACCGAAGGTAAAATTTTATGAAAAACTACTGCGGAGCAGGCCTAGGACTCTTCACAGCTTCCCATGAGGCGACCTCTATGGCGGGAGACGAAGAACTGGCAGGCAGGAGGAGTCGAGCCTAACGGCTAACCCGCGAGCGCCACGCAGTGGGCCGGCTCTCGGCGGGCGCTGATGAAGCGCCGGCCCACCTACCTTTAAAAAAAAAGCGTCGAGGGTCCTGACCTCCGCAGATACCCAACAGTGATGAATGGTGAAGACTGACACAGATAAGATCAGTAACTTTTTCAGAGATACTTCCAGTGCCCAAGGCAAGCACAACAAGAAAGCGGAGAATAGAGGAATTAAACGGATGGTTAAGAACCTAGTGTTGTGCTAAAGGGTATGGGCTGTTTGGGGGTTGGGGAGGGACCTGGGAGGACAGTAGTCTCTACGCCAAGGACAGACTACACTTCAGTGAGGAGGGAAAGAAAGTGTTGAAACAGAGGGTGGAGGAATACATAGAGGAAGTTGGGAATTTAAACTAGGAGTGGGGGGTGGCAATTGGGCAAGAGATATGCAGAGACCACAGGTTGGGAAACCATATGAACTTACCCCCCATAACAGTGACAAGGGACAAATGGCAAGTACTATTGGTGATGCTAGTAAAGGAGGGAAGGATGGGGGTGTGTGGAAGGTGGTTACCCTTAATGCTAGGAGCCTTGGGAGGAAAACTGTAGAGTTACAGGTGCTCATGGCAGAGGGAGAGGTGGACACTGCAGCCATCACAGAAACATGGGCCACCCAATACAATGACTGGGACCTGTCTGTACCAGGGTACAGGTTATTTTGTAGGGACAGGGTGATTGGGAAAGGAGGGGGTGTGGCACTATATGTGAAGGAAGGACTGAAGTGTGTAAGGGAGGAAGGGGAGGAGGGTTTTACGGAGTCACTTTGGATGCAAATCCAGGATTCCAAGAATAGGATTCTTAGAATGGGAGTGGTGTACAGGCCACCATCTCAGATGGAGGAGTTAGACAGGTAACTAGTGGGACAGATGAGGAGGACCTGCGAGAAGGGTAGTGTGGTGATTGTGGGCAACTTCAACATGCCAGGAGTGGACTAGAGTACCCCAACAACCAGGAACAGAAGGGAGCAGGTACTGCTGGATGCCTTCCAGGACAGCTTCCTGCTGCAAATGATCAGTGAACCAACCAGGTTAGGGAATATCCTTGACCTTGTGCTGGCAAATGGGGACATTGTGAGAGAACTTACAGTGGAGGAACCGCTATCAGGGAGTGACCACCACTCAGTATGGCTCACATTGGATATGGGCAAGGAAGGCGTGGAATCTGGCACAAGAGTGCTGGACTTCAGGAGGGCCGACTTTGGGAGGATAGGGGAAGTGGTAAAAGGGTACCTGGCCAGAATTCAATCTAGTATGGACACTAACCAGAGGTGGGAGCTCATAAAGCTGGGGATAGTGGAGGCAACCAAAACCTGCTGCAAGGCCCAGAGCAAGAAGGCTAGGGCTAAGAAGCCGAGCTGGTTGAGCAAGGAGGTCATGGAAAAGGTAAGGAGGAAAAGAGCTCCCTTTGGGAAGTACAAGAAAACAGGGAGTGGGGAGGACAGGGAGGAGTACTTGACAGAATCGAAGAGGTGACAAGGGCAGTAGGGAGCCAAAGCATCTACGAACTCAGGCTGGCATAAGGCATTAAGAAGGGGAGAAGGACTTTTATGTACATCAGGGAGAAAGGAGCTGTAAGGACCACATATTAAGGATTAGGAAGGAGGGTGGGTTGGGTGGAAGCAGGAGGCGATAAGGCAGAAGCACTAAATGAGTACTTCTGCTCAGTATTTATTAAAGAGAAAAGGAAGGTGACACCCAAGGGGGGAGAAATGGCAGAAACGGGGGGGGAGGGGTAACAGATGGGGAAATCATGGAGGGCAGAGTTCGGGAGGGTTTGAAGGCACTGAGGGTGGACAAGGCGCCAGGCCCAGATGGCATCCACCCCAGGGTACTGAAGGAGCTAGCAGAGATCCTTGCAGGACCTTTGGCAGACCTATTTAATGCCTCACTACATTCGGGGTGTGTACCTCAGGACTGAAGGATGGCTCATGTGGTGCTCCTCCACAAGAGTGGCCCCAAGAATAAACCGGGAAACTACAGACCAGTGAGCCTCACATCCATCGTGGGTAAGCTAATGGAGACTATCCTTAAGGAGAGGCTGGTGGCCCTCCTAGAGGCCAAATGACTACAGGACAGCAGACAGCATGGCTTCATACATGGCAGATTCTGCCAAACCAGCCTGGTGGAGTTCGATGACTGGGTAACTAAGCGACTGGACAGGGGCCATGCAGTGGATGTCCTGTATCTGGACTTCAGTAAGGCATTCGACTCGGTGCCGCATGGAAGGCTGGGAAGTAAGTTAGTAGGCACAGGGGCGGGTGCAAAGCTGGTGAGATGGGTAGGAAAGGAAAATTACGTACCTACCGTAATTCTTGATCTTCTTGGACGAGTCTCCACCACTCATTCACACTAGTGGGATTAGGGCCGGAGGCACTAGGACCCATCGGGAGCAAACTTTTTTGCTGGAGGGTCGGCGCCAGACACGGCGCTGAGCTGCGGCTCTCGAGCGGTAACGACCTTCTCGGGCGCCCACCTCCAACCCCTCAGTAATTTTTACCAAGGAGGTGCATGCAACCAACGTAAAGAGTAACTGTACATTAAAAACACGGACATAAGATAGTCTGTCGCACCCGGGTAAGAAGGGGTCAGTAAAGAAGTCCTCACAGCCTAAAGATTTGAGGGAGAAGACCAACACAGCGGTGAGCTCGGGATGGAGGGTGGGCGTGGTAGAATGAGTGGTGAGACTCGTCAAGAAGATCAAGAATCACGGTAGGTGGCAATTTTCCTATCTTCCTGGACCCAAGTCTCCCACCACTCATCTGCCACACTAGTGGAGAGTACTAAGTTGATAATCCCTAAAAGGGCGGTCAGGAGAGCCAGAGCTCACATGTCTAAGGTAGAAGCCCATTGGCGATGGTTCTGCCGACGTGAATGTCGCCTGGCATGAACATCCAGTGCATAGTGCTTAACGAGGTATGCACTCTGAGCTCCAGGTGGCGGCGTTGCAGATATCTGCAATTGGAACATCATGCTTCCGCCAGGGATGTCGCGACCGCCCTAGTAGAGTGAGCGCACACTCTACCTTCTAATTTAACCTGAGCCATGGAGTAGCAATGCTCGAAGGCATGCCACTAACCATGAGGAGATGCATCTGATAGCACTGGTGGCCGACCCAGCCGGTGTCGCTGAAAGAAAGAAAGAGTTGTTGAGTCTGCTATCATCCTTGGTTCTGTCCAAATAGAACCGCAGGTTTCTTAACATCCAAGGAATGAAGAGCTCGCTCTTCATTTTGGAAATTAGCGCATAAGCGGAAGTACCAGAGGTTGGTTTAGATGGAATTCTGACACAACCTTGGGAAGAAATTTTGGATGAGTACGGAGAACTACTTTGTCTTTATGGAAGACAGTATACGGAGGTCTGTAACCAGGGCATGTGTTCCCGTGAGACTCTTATGTGGCTGGGAGGTACTATTCCCCAGAAGGCAGTCTCTGTGTAAGAAATTTTAGCTCACAGGTAGCTAGTGTTCGAAGGTTTCGAAAGTGAGCATGTCCAGCACCAGGTTAATGTCCCAGGCTGCAACTGGACGCTTTTACAGGGGGTCTGGTGTGAAGAATCCCCTTAAGAAATCTCTCTTCACCATAGGTAACTGAGCCAGAGTCAGGGATGAAACCAGCTCATGGAATTCTGAGATGGCACTAAGGTGAATTTTAACTGTGAAGTACTGAAGACCTTGAGTTAGATAGGTCCAAAAGATATCTAGAACCTTGTCAGGAGGACAGGAAAGGGGTTCCAAGAGGACTTTGCACACTAGAGAGAAAAACGCTCCATTTTGATGCTGATGTTTCTCCGTGGTGAGTTGGTCTCGAAAGCAGCCAGAAGGATGCTCGAGACTCACGGGAGACGTTGAACCGATTCACTTCATCTCTTCAGGAGCCAAGCATGAAGGTGAAGTGATTTCAGGTTGGGATGGACCAACCTAACCCTGGGTCAAGAGATTGACTTTGCAAGGGAAGTGGACTTGTGCTCCAAGCACCACCCCATACCCTCATTGCTTCCTGCAAAGGGTAAGAGTGAGCACCGCCTGCTTGTTGATGGGCCACATCACAGCTTGCTGTCCGCTTGAAGGAGGAATGTTCTGTGACAAAGGACATCCTTCAGAGCTTGGATCACATAGAGGACCGTCCTCACCTCCAAGACATTTATGTGAGATGAGATTCGAACGGAGTCCATATACACCTTGGAGTGTGGAGGGAGAGACAGTGAGCTCCCATCCCATTAGTGGCGCGCCTGTGGTGATGGGAGATCTGATGGTCCGAAGAGCAAAGGGGAACCCTTTGAGGAGATTGTTTCTGAGACCACCAGGTGAGAGACCTTCAAGGGGTTGCGCACCTTGATGGATAAGACTGGGGGTGAGGAGGTCGGAGACCACTGAGTGAGAGCATCCATTGGGTGGTTCTCATGTGCAACCGGGCCAGGGTACAGTGAACACCGAGAACGCCATGAGATTCCAACATGCTGCATCGAGAGCTGTAACCGATTGGTTCTCCTCGATGTAACGGGCCATCCGAGGATGTCGAGTCTTCTGTCCTCTGGAAGGAAAAGCCTTCATGAAGAGGTGACTAGAAGCGCCCCTAAGAAAAGGAGCCTCTGGGAGGGCTGCAGTTGATTTTTTTCAGATTCAGCAGAGCCCCATGGACGTGAGAAGACGGTGAAGTCGCTTGCACGGCTTCCAAAACCTTGGCTGGACGGGCTTGCTTAGAAGCCACCATTCAGGTAGGAAAAGACTCAGTCCGCTCTTTCCTGAGATGCTACCGCGAGAACTGCACAACACTTGTAAAAACCTCAAGGCGCCGAGGATAGCCTCCAAAAGGCAGGACTTGGAACTGATAATGTTGACCCAAAGCTACAAACCTGAGGAACTCTATGTGGGTCGGTGGACGGGATATGTTGGTACGCATCCTGTATATCCAGAGAGGCCAGCCAGTCAGTCCTGATGCAGCAAGGGTAACAGGGTACTGAGGGAAATCATTTTGAATTTCTCCTGGGGAGGAATTTGCAGCTTTCTTGAGGTCTAGAATGGGCACATCCCCAGTTTTCTTTGGAACCAGAAAGAAATGGGAGAATCCCGTGTTCCGGCAATGCGGGGGGCAACAAGTTCGTTGCCCTGTTGTTCAGAAGGCCTCGATCTCGGCGGTGAGGAGGTTCGATTGAGAAGCCGATCAACCTGGGTTTGTCGCCTGGGAGGACAATTTGGGGGGAAATGAGAGTAACCTCGCGGATTATCCGGCGACCCATTTGTTCGAAGTTATGACTTCCACCTGCTAGTAAGTACATCAGACGACCTCCCACCGGAGGAGAAAGTTCCATCTCGGCAGTGTGGATGGAACTGAGGCCAACAACTCATAAGGTGGCGCTGGGGAGCTTTAGGCCCCGCGCTTTCTGCCGCGCCTTCTTCTGAGGTTGGGCAGGTTGGCTTTTTGGAAGCTTCCCCTGCTTCTGCCTTCGAAGCGACTGGCGATCACTAAGAAACTGACGCTCGTTCCGCATGCCCGCCGAGAGGGGCAGGCGGAGGTTCTGGCCACCTAATGGCCGATCCAGTCTTTTGGGAGGCTTCTACGGCTTGCTCCACCTGAGGGCCGTAAAGATAGGTGCTATCAGCAGGCAGCGCCATTACCGCTGCTGAGCATCCTTCTGTAGTCAAGAACGCAGCCAGGAATGGCTGCTAGTACAAATCCCTGCAGCAGCTGGAACGAGAAGCAGTGTCTAAAGGGTCCATGGCGGCTTTGACTTGTTGGTTATTGATCTCAATACCTCTAGTAACGGTCAATAGAAGCTCTGACTTGGAGTCCGAATCTGGAAGAGGTTCAACCATTTTTTTCATAGAGTGCCACAGGATATACTCATACTGAGAAAAATAGCCTTGATAACTGGCAACACGAGATACTTAGAGTGGAGGCAGCAAAGACTCTCTTACCTAATGTATCAATTTACGAGACTTTGTTAATAGGTCGAGCTGAAGTAGTTTGAGGAAGAACCACCTTGTCATTCTCTCGCCAGGACTACAATAGGATCCGCAAATGCTCGGGATGCCAAAAATAGGATGATCCTTGGGAGCTGAATACTTATCAATGGATTTAGCCACTGAAGGATTAAGAGCAGGATTATTCCATACCATTTGAGACAGCTGCCTCAAGGAAGGCTGGATCGGAGGAGTCAACCGAAAGGATCTCCAGCACGAAGGTACTGGAGTCTTAATATCTTCCCAGGATCGATGTCTGTAGTCTGAGAGAAAGAGTGGATCTCAGGTTCTTCAACAGAGACTTAGAGACAGGGCCTCAACCACAGGCTCTGTAGCAAAGAAAGATCCTGTTTCTCCACTTCATCACCCAACCGAGGTCTGGGTCAGGCTCAACATCATCTCCCTGATGGTCCAGAAAGGACTGTTTGGACAGGAAAGGAATGAAAATTAGAGAGGAGGAAATATCAGAAAACAAGGAGAGTCCCCGAGGACCCCCGCCGAGACGGCAAAGCGGGCTCAAGACGGCACCAAGGAGGCACACGGCGCTAAGAGGCACGCGCCCCGAATCGGCACCTCAGTCACTCCAGGCGGCGCCGCGTTCGGCGCTGTAAGCCGACGGGCGCTACACACGGCGCCGCCTAAAGCCGACGGCGCTGCTAAGCCGACGGCGCAGCACACGGGCGCCGCCGAGCCATAGGGCGCCGACGGTGCCGCGAGATTCAACGGTGCGCGGACGGCTCCGGCAAGACCCACTGCACCAAAACGCGCCGACAAGCCAACAGACCCCGCGGAAGGCGCCCGGAAAAGCCCCCAGGAACCTGGAAAGCAAGAGGAGGAAACAAAACCAGGAGATAAGGGCATCGGTTGGCCCCGCGCCGCAGCCATGTGAGGGGGGAACACCTGCACGGAGTCGCAGGACCTGAAGAAGGCTGCCACGACTTAGAAGGTCCAACCGCTTACCTGATCGCGGGGGCCCGAGGGCCCGAGGCAACCGAGCCAGGCAGAAGAACCAACCTCCGAGCCCATCGCCCATAAGAGCCGCCCACTGATGAAACTGTCATCTGGAGCCCTACCTATAGGCGGGAGGCTCGTGTCGAGGACGACGACACAGAAGTTGGCGATTCAAGAAGGAGACCGGCAACTAGCAATGATAACCGACCGTCGGACGCAGACATACCAGAGGGCGACCCGAGAGATGCCTCTCTTTTGACCTGTGGGTCAAGAAGAGCCATGTCGACCAGCTGCAGGAAAGCTAATTGCTTATTTTATGCCTGACGGGGACCGCGATCCCCGGCATCGGACTGACCGCTGTCGGAACCCCGCTGGAGTTTCTTGAGAAGGAGGTTGACCGGACCCAGCCCGGCTGACTGAACAGCTTTCATACGAAGTCTCCCTACCGTCACCTGACCTGCTCACGGTTGACTCCGTCCAGTAGGCCGAGACTTCTTCAAGTAAGTTAAATTTAAGATATTAGAAAAAATTTTCGAAATAGAATAAAATTAAGCGATACTACTATCGTGATAATGTTACAAAAAAACAAACTGAAAACTAAGCGCTAGTTTGAAGTTTGACTCCCGACAGACGAGCGACGTCGTATACTGAAGCGCACTCGACGGCGGGAAAAAAGGAACTGAGGCGGTTGGAGGGTCGGCGCCGAGAAGGTCGTTACCGAGCCCAGCAGCCTGGCGCCTTCGTAGGGTCAAGGCGCCATCTCTCACACCCCTCCAGCAAAAAGTTTGCTCTGATGGGTCCTAGTGCCTCCGGCCCCAATCCCACTAGTGTGAATGAGTGGTGGAGACTTAGGTCCAGGAAGATACTGGCTTCAGGGAAGGCAACAGAGGGTGGTGGTGGGTGGGGAGTTCTCACACCCAAGGGTAGTGACGAGCGGTGTTCCACAGGGCTCGGTGTTGGGACCAGTGTTGTTTGGGATATTCATTGCAGACATATCATTGGACATCAAGAGCAAGATCAGTCTGTTTGTCGATGATACCAAGGTAGGAGCGGTGGTGGATGACCTAGGGGGATGGCAGGGGTTGCAGGATGATCTGGCAAAGCTTGAAACCTGGTCAGACACCTGGCAACTGGGGGTTTAATGCCAACAAGTGCAAGGTGCTGCATTTTGGGATGAAGAACCCAAGGAGGAGTTACCAGCTGGGGGGAGTGCAGCTAGACCAGACAGAGGAAGAGAAGGATCTGGAGGTGCTCATTACAGGGTCAATGAACTACTCGGCACAATATAGGAAGGCAGCTGCAAAGGCCAACAAAATGCTGGGTTGTATTGCAAGGGGTATATCCTCGAGGAGGGAGGAGGAGGTGATTCTGTCACTGTATAGGTCATTAGTTAGACCACACCTGGAGTACTGCGTGCAGTACTGGTGCCTGTATCTGAAGAGGGACATTAAGTTACTGGAGGGGGTGCAGCGCAGGGCGACGAAGATGATCAAGGGGCTGGGGGACTTATCGTACGAGAGGAGGTTGAGGGAGCTGAACATGTACTCACTGGAGGAGAGGAGGGACGGGTGGACATGACTGAAACCTTTAAATACATGAAAGGAATAAACAAGATAGGTACAGAGATGCTGTTCAAAGTAAGGAAGGGGAGGGACACCAGGGGCCATGATATGAGACTGGAGGGAGGAAGGTTCAGGAGGGAGATGAGGAGACACTTTTTTACAGAGAGGGTGGTGGCTGGGTGGAATGCGTTACCTGCAGAAGTGGTATCCAGTAGAACAGTGGACTGCTTCAAAAGGCGATGGGACAGGACAAGGGGGAGGGTTAATGAAGGGGAAGAGTGGAAGGGAGGGGCACCTGCAGAATAAGGGGCGCTAGCTGCACATTCGAGCAGACTTGATAGGCCTTTATCTGCTGGCAAATTTCGTATGTTCGTAAATTAGCCTGGCATAACCTGCCTGCCACAAATCCATGCTGCCTCTTGTCCAGGCTGTAGCCAGTTTGCAGCGGTCTCCAGGAATTCTATTAGGTGCTCATTTAGGATGGTGAGCAGCAGCTTTCCTACAATCGAGGTCAGACTGATTGGCTTGTAGTTACCAGGATTGTCTCTGTCTCCACATTTATGGAGTGGCACTACATAAGCCACCCTTCAGTCCGATGGCACTACCTGTGTTACTAGGGAGCAATTAAATAGATCGGCTAACGATGCTGTCAGAGTCTGACTCACCTCTTTCAGCACCCTACCATGCATGCTACTGGGGACCAGCGATTTATTTACTTTAACGGTCTTAAAACCAATGAGCACTCTCTCCTCTGATAATAACCCCACCACTAGCATTTGCCCCTTAGCTCTTAAGGCCTGAACCCTACACTCTTGGAGTGGTCCACCTTCCTCTAATGTAAAGGCTAATCTAAAATATTCATTCAGAATATCTGTTTTTGCTGTCCTTTTTCACCCATTCCTCCTCACTTCTCAGTCTGAGTATTCCTTCTTTTATTTTCCTTTTTTCTTTAATATAACAAATAAAGCATTTTACTCCCTCCTTGACCCCTCCTGCAGTTCTCAGCTCTTTATCGACCTTAGCCTTCATAGCCATTGTTATACTGTTACAAATCTGAATAACCACTGCTAGGCATTTACTATATCTCGGCAGCAGCCATACAAATGTTTACTTCTTAGTGTCCATACATTTAGCAGCTTCTGCTAGTACAGTAGCTGTACCCTTTGCAGTGAGGATTGTGTTTCAGATCCCAGCACTGCCATAAAAAAATGCATGCCTTGTATGTTTAATGTTTGCATGTTGTTGCTTGTAATTAATCCAGTACCAGAACGGGACTTCGGTATTACACTAGATAATCAATTGTTGTTTAAAAAACATCATACTTCCATAGCCTTAGCCTTGACTAACCTATTGACCTCTTACAGCTTTTTCAGATATCCTTTCTTGTTCATTTCATTCTGCTCCCCCTTGTACTTCCATGTTGCTCTAACAGCTTCCCCTATCCCCTTTGGCAAACCATATGCATTTTTCATACTTGCTATTCTTTCCTCTCCACCTCATACCGGTATCAGCCACTTCTGTCATTCTCTCTTAATGATTTCCTCTGTGGCACCTACCACTTCTGTCCTCACTCACTCTGCTGATCTATCCCTAAGCAACTCTCTTATCTTCTCAAAGTCTGCCCTTCTGATATCTAGGACCCTTGTTTTAGAGTTGGAGAGATGGGCCTCCAGGGCTATTTGAAACCACACTGCATTATGGTCATTGGACCACAGAGGTTCCATCACCCTGACATCCCAGATGATATTTCGGCTGGAGGATATCAAATCCAAGACAGCCCCCTCTTTGGTGGGTTCTTTGACCCACTGCACAAGAAAACAATCCTGCAGCACTTCTATGAATGCCTGATTCTTGGCACTCTTGGCCATCGCGATCACCTAGTTCATATCTCACAGGTTAAGGTCTTCTATTAGCAGAATGTCACCTTTTGCTGAGGCCCTTCTGATTTTGTCCCCCCAGTGCCCTGTCTTTGTCCTCATTCCAATTTAGTGGGCTATATATTACTTTCACTCTAATTTCTCTCCCTCCCACTCTTGCCAGTTGCACCCAGACTGACTCCAATTCACTCTCCTCACCCACCGATTTATCCCTGGTGGTCTCTAAGCCTTCTCTAATGTATGGGACCACCCCTCCCCCCTTTTCCCTGTCCTTCCTGAAAATGGTGTAGTGAGGGATGGCAAGTTCCCACCCGGTCATCATTAACGGATGCCCAGGTTTCAGTTATTGGAGGCTGCACCTCCACAAGGACATTCGCAGGGTGGAAGCGGTCCAGAGAAGGACTACCAGTACAGTGCAGAGGTTGCATGAGAAGCTATACGAGGACAGGCTGTGGGATCTCAACATGTACTCCTTGTAGGAGAGCAGGGCGTGTGAGGACACGATTGAGACCTGTAACTACCTCAAAGGGGGTGAAGAAAGTGCAGATGGGGAGTCTCTTTCAGAAGAGGAAAAGCTCCAGAACAAGACGGCATGCACTGCATCTGGGGGGGGGGGGGGCAGTTTAAGACGGATGTGAGGAAATACTTCTTCAAAGAAAGGGTGGTGGATGCCTGGAGCAACCTGCCAGAAGGAGTGGTAGGGGTGAAAACAGAAGGGAGTTTCAAGCATATGTGTGATAGGCACACAGGTACAATAAGCACAAGAAAGGCAGGCAGGAGGGGCGCTGGCAATAAAATAGGGTCCAAGGTGTTGGACTAGACAGGGACAAACAGGGCAGCCTGGATGGGCCTATCGGTCCTTTTCTGCCAACAAATTCTATGTTTCTATGTAGTTACAGAAAGTACATTAAGTCCAGTTGGGCCTCTGCCATTACTTCCTGAAGCTCCTCTGTTTTGTTGCCCAGGCTTCTGTTGTTCAGACTGCTTCCCAAGACCCTCGTTTGCCCACCATATTTTGCCTTCCTCTGGAAACCTTTCTGCCCATAAGTCCTGTGCGGTCTCCTTCTTACTTGCCTTGCTTCCCCCATAATGCCCTTCCCTGCCTGACCTCCTATGCAATCCTTTTCAGCCACCGCCCTGCAACTATCCTTCTCCCCATGCCGTATGCTTCCCACATGCCCCACTCCCCTTAACAGTGGAGCCATTTGCTACCTCCTTCTGTTTTTTTGTTCCTCTTTACTAGCTGGGGAAGTGCCTGTCAGGATACCCACTGGTGAGGTAGTATCCCCAGCCTCTCCCCAACTAGTTTAACTGTTCATCCATAAAGGCATCAAACCCCTGCCCTAATGCAGAGATCCTCTTCTCACCTGGATGGAGATTATCCCTCCCAAAGAGTTGCAAGTCTTGCAAAAATGTGCCACAGTCCCCTATGTAACTGAATTCCCCCCTCACCAGTCCTTCAACTACTTGCTGAAGATAAAGATTTTAAGCTTCCTACACCCCCTTCATGTGAATGCCACAGGACTCTCTTTTCACCCCTTTTTGTCACTTCTACTTCTGTGCTATCCTGGAATTGTGCTATGGCTGACTTATAGTGGAGGTGGGTTTGATGCATGCATGGCTACTTATATGCATCAATAGTACCACTAATCCCTGCCTGTATGAGCCTCTGCTACAGTGGATGCTTGGTGTCCCTCCCACAGGAAGTCAAAGTGTGCTGAAACCATAGCACTCTGCCACCTCCACTGGCGTTATGGGTGAACTCTGGGTCAAGAATCTAACTCTGATGTCTCTCATGGTAGTGCAGTGCAGTACCAACTAAGCACTACCAGCCCATGCCCTGTCCCATGACCCCTCCTGGGGTCTGCCTTCCTTTCTCTGCAGGTAGACGTTCCTGGCCTGAGGCATCCATGATCTTTTATTTCTTTGTGCTTGGTTCACTTTTAGCACGATTATTTATTTATTTATTGAATTTTGGTAACTGGGACCCGAGGTTCCTCTTTCGGGGGTGACCTGGAATTAATTACAGGCAGATATACATACAGAAACAGGTACAATGTGTAATTCAATTACAAGTTTCATTTACTTACTTAGTTGCACTTACTTAGTCGTAGGAGCAGAAAAGGCTGAGGCACAAAGATAGCTCCATTATGAAAGAATAAAATACTGCATATTTCCCCCTTCGGAGATGTATTTGTCCAATCTATTTTTAAATTCTTTGTTTGAACTTCATACTACTTTTAATGGTAGTCTATTCCACCAATTTGCAGTGCGGAAAGTATAAAAGTTTTTCCTTTTGTTTGTTTTAAATCTGTCTATTTTTACTTGAAGAGGGTGGCCTCTTACACCGAGAAAATCATTCTTGTATTCAATGTTCGATTCAGTCATTAAAAATGGGTTATTAATGATATCATAATAGAGTAGTAGATCCCCTCTTTGCCTCATTTCCAAACCGTGTAGTCTCAGCTTACACAATCTTTGCGAATAGCTATCATGTTTTATAGTTGATATTAATTTTGTATAGCGTCGATGGACCTTCTCCAATCTATCCATTTCTACTTTTTTATAAGGTGACCACACCTGACTGCAGAAATCCAATAGGGGTCTAACATATAAATACAAAGGAAGGAAGACTTCCAGTGCTCTGCTTTTAATATTTCTTTTGATGGACATAATAGTTCGATTTGCCTTAGAAATTATGGATGTAAGATGTTCTTTAAACAACAATTGATTATCTAGTGTAATACCGAAGTCCCGTTCCAGTACTGGATTAATTACAAGCAACGACATGCAAACATTAAACATACAAGGCATGCATTTTTTATGGCAGTGCTGGGATCTGAAACACAATCCTCACTGCAAAGGGTACAGCTACTGTACTAGCAGAAGCTGCTAAATGTATGGACACTAAGAAGTAAACATTTGTATGGCTGCTGCCTAGATATAGTAAGTGCCTAGCAGTGGTTATTCAGATTTGTAACAGTATAACAATCCTGAGAAGGTATTATAAGAGAATAAACCTGAACTAATACTGGGATTTATACAGTGCTGTTTATCCACTAAGTACCTCACAGCACTATATACAGACAGGCATTAGATGGTGGTAGTGCAAAATGCTGATGAATAGCGATGCCTCTGTGTTCTTAGCAATATCCCAAACACAGTCATGACCCAGGAGTCAAATTGGGCAGGGACTCCATTCAGCATCTTGTCCAACATTGTATGAGGGCTCCTGCTCCGCTATCACCTTTCATCACTGAAAACAAAGGATGAGATCCACCTCTGAAAGATGACAGTTCCACCTACTGCAGATCTAGAGATGACGGCACCCTCTACACATTCCCCACTGCACCACTGATTTAGGCCCTGTCCACACTACACCGCTCCGGCCCGGTAATGGATGCAATCCGTTACAGCCGGGGAGCGGTGCAGTATGTCCACATTGCGGCGGTGTTCATTACGGGATTGGTACCGCCGGTCCACACTAGGGGTGCCGGGCGACCATTACGGCGGCACCCGTTCCCAGGATGCAGCTCACGCTGCGTTACGGGCCCTGCAGGGGACCGTTACCGCAGCGCATCCACCGCCCGTAGCGCGACAAAGCATAACCAGATTATAACTGCTGTTGAAACCACCTCATATGTGGTTTCAACAACCGTTACGAAAACACCTTCTGTAACGTTACAGGTGTAAACGTAAACCGTTGCGGTAACGGTTTGGGCACTCTGTAACGTTACAGAGGCGTAGTGTGGACAGGGCCTTAGACAGCCTGTTGTACTGTGTAAGGAAATGATGGCCAGACACTGGGGTACTGCTCTTTCTGAAAAGTGCCATGGGATCTTTAACACTCAGACAAACTCAGAGTGGACACACGACCTCACCCAAACAAGGAATTAACCACTAAATATGCTGAAATCCCTTGAAGGGTTGGGTCTTTGGGCCTTCTTTATTCCTGAAAACAGATCTTTATTATAAAATTCTAAGTAAGACAAATACTTAAGAACAGTTAGGTCATAAATCAAGTCAAACATCCATTTCTAAACTTCACAACCTGCTTGCTACACCTCTACCTAAAATGCTATTCCAACTGGTGCCCCTTGAGAGATGCCAGCATCACTTTGCAAGCTTCCTTTTCCTTGTGTTTCCTACAGGAGTACTTATACAATGCTATCATTCATTTACAGGGACTGACCAAAAAGACATATTACTTTGTCATTTCAAAGAACTTATACACCAGGGCACCACTTGTGATGAGATTCTGGACTTCTTGCAATTTCTAAAATTCAGCTACACCATGCTGAAATGGCAGGGTTCTAATTATCTAGATGAAGCAAAGCACGGTCAAAGTTTAATGTGCCATGCTGTTTGCTTGTTCCAGCAATACACAGGGGTGTATCAAATGGGGAATGGTCATTCCAGGCACAGCAAGGGCCCATGTCCCACTCTGGATTACTGATTAATAACTAATGGCTATGCTGTTCTTCCAGCTTGACAAGTCCCTCATCCCTCACCATATTCAGCAGCCAGGTTAGGATTTCACGTTAATAAGGCTGTCCTGTTAGGAAAAAAAATTTAGACTCCTCAAACTTTTATTATTTATTGTGAAAACACTCCAAAAGAGGGCACTAAATGTCATGACATGTGAGCTACAGTTTCTGTGCTTTCTCCTAAGTCACAAATGGCTCTCAAATAAGCAGCCTGGTGGTGCTGAGGGTTGAGGTACTGGACGCCTTACTTCACACTACGCCGGTGACCCAGGTTTGGGAACTACCTCGGGTTGTCGGGGTGCCGGCATGGGGGAGCAGGATTGAGCTGAGCAGGCAGGCTGCTCTCCTCTCCTGGGGTTGGTGGGGGTGGGTTCGCCCTCCTGTAGTTCCGCTCCCAATGGTAGGATAGCGTAGGCGGAGGGGGCGGCAAGGACGGGAGGGTGGAACGGGCTGAGCTGGGGCCACGGTGTGCATGCGTGCCTCCACACGCACATATGGCCGTATGCTGGGGCCTCGGGTGGGGAAGCTACCTACAAAAAGAAAAAACCCATAAAAACCTATATTAAAAAAAAAAGGCTGTCAAATACTCGGTCATCTATGTCTAGTGCTTCCTACAACTGAGCAACAGCAGCACTGCTGCCACCTCTCCTAGGGACAGTGCCACTGAGCAATCCTGATTTCTGTGCCTCGGAACAACATGTTGCAGCCAATATTACAGAAGGGTTGTCCACACTTGCTGTCTATGGCAAACGTCTTCTGAAAATCGAGACATGGACCTTTCATTTTAGAGCATCCTCTCTGCAAAAAAAAAATTCTTTCCAGACATGAAGCCCTGGGAATCTCTGCAGAGTTTAAAGCCTTGAATGAATAATTTGGTAATGGAAAAAACATTTTCCTCTTAACTGTAACATGCCCACTTATTTAACATGTTGTGCTGCCTAGCATGTAGGGCACTGTATAAATCAATTTTGTTGTTATCTCAAGGTTTAATTATTCTTACCCCAGCTCCACAAATGATGCCTTCAGACTATCAAGCGGAGCGTGTGATAAAGAAAGAGTAGTCATTACATCTTCTAAGAATCCCACTAACAGTTTGCGGTCTTCTTCCTACAACATAGAAGTTTTGCTTAAAATAAACTCAAAGCCAAAAAATGCATAATCTTTTAAGCTTTCAAAGTTCCTTTCAGCACTATTTCATATATCAGCAATTTCAGATACAGGTAGAATATATGCAGTGCGTACCTGATTATAACATGTGAGGACTCCTGTTGCATAGATAGGAACTGTAGCCTTTGTGAGCACCCCATTACCAGCTGTGGCATCTAATACACAAGCAGGTGACACAAAAACAAATGCATCAAGCTCTCAGTGTCTATAACAGAGATGGAATTTTGCTGGTTTGTTAAAAACATTACACCAATTCCTTTGTGGCATGCTGTTACAAACATTCTAACCAAAAAAGCTCAGAATATTTTATCAACATTTATTCTTGCAGTCATTTCTAAATGTATGAGTTGAGCAAATGAAGAACAACGTATTTGTCTACTCAGAAAATAAAAATTATGTACCTACCATAATCCTTGATCTTTCTGTGTATCTTCACCATTCATCACTGGTGGGTTCTGGCCGGAGGATCAGGACCCCGCGGAAGCATTTTTTTTTTCCTCTCAGGGGGGAAGCCGACATTGGCTTGGCACCGGTCTCGGGGCTGACATATGATGTGGCGCTCGAGGAATGGCCAGTAAATGACGTCGACTTCTCCCCCACCTCAGTTCTGTGAAGCCGGAGAGTGACAGGAAAAAGTGAATAAGGAAAAAGAAGAGGGCGGGCAAGAGAGCCCAAAGGATAGCCAAAAAGGAAAGGATATAAATGGAAAGATGTAAAACCGAAGGTAGAGGACATAACAACCCTAGGGGGTTGGGAACATAGGGCCCCATCCTCTGGGCATGCGAGTACAGACAAAAAAGGACAGAAAGGAGAGAAAGAGAAGAAGGAAAAGAAAGGGAAGGAGACCACTCCCTGACTCTTCATAGGAGGAAAAACAGAGGCCATGGGGAGAAGGAGCACTCAGAGGGCTCCCTTCAAGGATATATCCCCCTCCAGGCAATTGAAAAACCTCCAGAAAAGGAGCACTTCACTTCCAGGAAGGAAAGCTGAGCTGAGTTAAGCAAATAAGGTTATCTGCCCAGGCCTTTCCTCCTTACATTCAAAGACCAAGGAGTCGAGGGGTCCTCCTACTCCCGTTCTCAATATATAAGGGCAAGACAGTACTGCCCTAGGATAGAGTCTGTCCTTTTCCTTCATGGGGAGCTCCCAGAGAGACTCCCCCCCCATCCCCTACACTGGGAAGGAGGAATAAAGGAAGGAGGAGAGGGAAATCGCTGAAAACCAGCTACCACTGATGGGGAGTGATGAGGGAAGACCAGAGAAGGGGTCACTAGAGCCCTCCGAACCCCAAAACCCTGGTGAAGACCTCCTCACCCCTCAACCAGGGGGCCCCAGATCTAGGACTCCTAGGGGAGACCCCCCACCTGGGCCCCAGGAAGCACCCTCAAAAAAACAGCCCGCCTGCCCCCCAACATAGGGTGAGATCCTTCCTCAAGGATCAGGACAACCTGAAGTACCAGATGGACAATCTCACCACACCCAAAGGGGAGAAGGCACAGCCCAGAGTCTGAGGCCCAAGAGGGGAAGGTGGGAGGGAAGCAGTGATGAATGGTGAAGATACACAGAAAGATCAAGAATTACGGTAGGTACGTAATTTTCATATCTTATCTGTGTCAATCTTCACCATTCATCATTGTTGGGTGATGACCTGGTACCTCCCAAAGGGAGAGACTTCCCTCAGCCTCCTGTAGGGGAGATACAAGAAGGGGAGATCTCACAGGCCGAGTTAGGCCTGGGACTGGTCAGGGTGAGGCAGGGTCTCTCTCTGCTTGGGAGATGGCAGTCGCCCCTGAAGCTCCTGTCTCACTCTTCAGGAAAAAAGGTGGATCCCCCAGAAAGAGGAGGCAATCACCCTATGCCGGGCCACGGGTGATAACAAGGAAAGATGAACCCATGCCATCTGCCTAATGCAGATCGCTGTCCCTGCTAGCCTGGACGCCACCTAACTGGCGTCATATGATGCCCTTGCTTAGTGCCTCACAAGCTCCAGGCCATGTGCGGAGAGGGCAATGGCTTGTCTGGTTGCCTCTGTATCAGGTACAGATGCTAGGACTTGTCCTAGCGTGGACCACAGGTGCCTGTTATAGGCAGCATGATGGGCCTGATGTGCTGCAATAGAAAGAGAGAGGTGTGCCGAGGAGAAGATTCTCCTCCCCAGCAGTCAAACTCCACAGAGTCCGCATTTGGGGGTTGGTCACGCCTCGGGCTTCTATGCCCAGAGGAGTATCCAGGAATGTCACGCCTGAAGACGGGTGAGGCAGGGCTCCTAGAGACCCCTGGGGTGCGCAATATCTGTGCTGGCAGTCCATTGGGGCTGGGGAGGGGACTGATGGATGCTGCCAGGTGCGGTATGACGCCTCCCGAAAGGGGGAGGGTCAGGCAGGCACCACTAGGTGGTCCGCACTGTACTCGCTGAGAAAAGCAGGCATCGGCCGCTCAGGACTGCATCTTGCCAACCTTGAAATATGGAGCTCGTCGACCAGCCTCAAAAGGAAACGCTGACAGGAGGTTTGGTCAGTGTCTGAGGACAGGTGGATGGAGGGATCCTCTTCCTCGGGTAAGGAAGACGAGGAGGCTGACGAGTCCAAGGAGTCAGAGTCCAGCTGCTGCAGGGCGTGAATGGTGAAAAACCTGTTCATCCATGGATCGGACATATACTGGGAAATCAGCAGCCATGGCTCTGAACTGCTCCCGGGTCAGAGGCCCCGTAGGACCAGAGTGGCCCAGGAGAAGGGGTGGGTAAGGCAGAAGTAAAGGGGCAGAATGCCTTTGGGAAAGAGGACACCCTCTGCCAGGGCTAAGGGACCATGCAGACGATCCACCCCCCCCCCCGGAAGTATCCGCCAGTTGGAACAGTCATCACCCATTCAACCATCCTGAAACAGTCAGGACTGAACCCTGAAGGGGATTCCCCCCTGTGAGGTGACTGGGGCCACGTGGGTTGAGAATGGTGACCTCTAGCCTCGTGCAACGAGATCCCCCCCCCCCGGGGAGACCTCAGGGGAGAAGACATGCCCGGTGCTGCAAATTCCTTCCTGAACCCCTGTGGGCTGCTAGGGAAGGGCGCTGCTCCTGGCTTGTCCCCTTAACCCCTCAGACTCTGAGAGGGACCTCTTCCTCATAACCAACCGTGGAGGCTCCACCTCACCTACCAGCCCCGAAGGGCAGCAGGTGAGGGAGCCCCTGCCCCAGCTCCAGATGGCTGAGTGGCCCCAGAAGTGGGTCCAGCCTGGACACCTGGATCAGGGGGCTCGCCTCCTCCTAGCTCGGTGACCCTACCCGCTCCGGAAGGCCCCCCCGGTGCTGCCCTCAGCTCCGTAAGGCTCCCCGGCACTGCAAGCATCTCTGAGGCCGGCGCTGGCCAGAACCACCAGCTCTGAAGGAAAGGAAGGTTGGTCAGGTGCAGAGGTGCTGGGCGGAGAAGAGCCCTGATACTCTGAGGAGTTAGGCAGCCAGTCTGGATCTGCCTCTGAATTGTCCTCCTCTGAAGAGGAGTGGATCCAGAGGACCTCCAGAGAGGCTACCTCAGGACCCTCCTACTTCCAGCGCTGCGAGCCGGCCCAGCACCACCCACAGTGCTGCCCCAATCACTGGAGCCATGAACGACTCCAGCATCCAGGGCGGCGACGAGGAAACCATTGGGCCGGACCAGGCACATGCAGGCTACAACACTGGGGAAGCCTTCACCTCCGAAGAGGTGATTGCCAGGATGGTGCCTCCGGCCCGACCCCCAGAAGAGTCGGACCGGGCCTTCAGCACCATAAAAGAGGTCCCTGCCATGGCGAGACTAGAAGAAGCAGAAACCCCATCCTCCGCGGCCCATATAGAACCAGGAGGGGACCCGGAGGAAGGGTCAAGGGACCTGCGGTTGGTGTCCCTTGTGCGCGGCTGTCCTCCAAAAGCCGACAAAGCCCCCGGCGCCACAGACGGCGCTGACAGAGCCCCTGGCGCCAAGGATGGCACCGACAGAGCCCTCGGCACTGCGGAAGGCACCGACAGAGCCCCTGGTGCTGTGGATGGCACCGACAGAGCCCTCGGCGCCGTGGATGGCTCCAAGTGTGTCCCAAGGTTCCGAAAACTGCGATTTGAAGGAAAAGAAGGAAAATTAACAGGAGATAGAGGCATCGGTGTGGACCCCTGCACCGCAGCCATATGAGGGGGGAAGCACCTGAGCACGGAGTCGACAGCACCTAAGAAGGTGCAGCATGATTAGGAAGGTCCAACCACCCTACCCGGTCACTCGAGCGGCCCGAAGGCCATGGATTGACCGGACCAGGCAGCTGGACCAACCTCCGAGCCCACTGCTCCATAAGAGCAGCCCACTGGTGAAACTGCTCATCGGAGGCCCGTCCAATAGGCGGGGACAGGCTCTAATGTCAAAGAGGTCAGGCACCGGAGCCAGAAACCGTCACTCCGAGAGGGAAGCAGAAAGGTTTCTAGCCCCAATGACCGACCATCGACGTGCAGACATACCAGAAGGCGACCTCGACTGATGCCTTCTCTTTCTCGACTTGTGCGTCGAAGAAGAACTCGAGGCCAAACGGTGCCACAAATGGGACTGTTTCTTTTTATGCTTGAGCACTGGACTGTCCGTTGTCAGACCCACCCTCCGGGGAGGGTGGCGGACCGGAACCAGCCCGGCTGACTGAACAGCTTTCATCCGAAGTCTCCCTACCATCACCTGACCCGCTCATGGTCGACTAAGTCAATGGAGAGCTGAAGACTTCTTTATTAATCATAAATTTAAATTAAAATTTACTTGGTACTTTTGAAGATAAATTACAAAACAATAAACTGAAAACTATGCTGCTAGTTTGAAGTTTGACGCCTGGCGGTCGAGCGACGTCGTTACTGAAGCACACTAGATGGCGGGAAAAAAGGAACTGAGGCAGTTGGAGGATTGACGCCAAGGTAGTCTTTACTGCATGAGCCACGGCTCATGGTGCGGCTTCCTCGCGGCTCCATCTCTGGCACCGACCCTCTTGAAAAGTTTGCTCCCGCTGGGTTCTAGCACCTCCGGCGTAGATCCCATTAGTGTGAATGAGTGGTGGAGACTTTATGTTCAGGAAGATCAGAGGGAAATGGAGCTTTTGGGTAAGGGACAGCCAGTTTAAGGAGTCAAGCACCTCACAGTGGTGTCGCCTCGGGGGTGATTTGGTAGCAAATCTCCCAAATTTGTTATAAAGAACTTGTATCCTGCCCAGCTCCTTACCAGATAGGGCCTGGATGACGGGAGCTGCATAGGTTAGCTTAGGCAGGAGGATACTGTTTGCGACTGCAACCTTAGTCTCAGGGATAAGTTGCGAATTCAGTCTGTATAGCAGCCCAAGCTTCTGGTGTATAGTTTTGGTGACCTGGTCCACCTGGTATGTAAATGTGAGGCCTTGGTCGAGGACAAGGCCCAGGTACCTAAAAGAGCTCACCACTTCCAAGGGCGTCCCTGAGGATGAGACAAGGGGGAGTAGCAGGGATCTGTCTGAGCCTAGTGTTCTAGGTCCATAGACCATGACTTTTGTTTTTTGTCATTCAGCAGCAGCCTGTTCTTCAGCAGCCACTTTTCCAATGTACCGAAGTCCTCCTGTAGCAGATGCTTCAATTCCGATATGCTGGCAGTGGTTCTGTATAGTACAGCTCCATCTGCATATTGAATTACAGAGCTACCACCACAGTTGTTGCCGAGATCAGTGACAAACAGTGAAAACAGGAGGGGCCCCAGGATAGAGCCTTGAGGTATCCCCTCCTTGATAGGTAGAATACCTGATAATGATCCATTCCACTTAACCTGCTGGGTTCGATGGGAGAGGTAACTCTCAAACCATGCCAGGGAGTAGCAGTCTAGGCATACGTTATTTAACTTGTCTACCAGCAGGCCATGGTCAACCAAGTCGAAGGCCTTTGTGAGGTCAATGAAAATGGCTCCAGTGGTGTAACCGTTTTCAAGGGCCCTGAGGGTATCAGTTGTAAATTTGATAAGTGCAGTGTCAGTACCATGATTTGGTCTGAAACCATGATGGTTTGGTACTAATAGCTGGTGCGTATCCAGATAGTCTCAGAGCTGGTTATAGACAAGTCATTCCTGTATACTGACCAAGATACAGAGGAGCAAGATAGGCCTATAATTGCCAATTGGTTCCTTCTGACCATCCTCATGTACAGGGACAACATGGGTCTCTTTCCATCTGGCTGGGACAACTCCTTCTAATAGGGACCTGTTTATTAGCCAGGTAACAGGAGAGGCAATAGCGGGTGCAGCCTCTTTCAGTAATCTGAGGACAGGCCATCTGGCCCTGCAGTTCCCCTGGTCTTTATTTTCCTTAGTAGAGAGAGAGAGTGCATCCTTCTGCTTCACCTTTTTCAGATAGAATTCAGGATGTAGAGGTTCCAGCCTTCTGGGGCGCAAGTGGTCAGAGGCCTTGGGGGTGAATTTAGCCTTGTATTCCTCCAGATCAGTAAAGAACGTGTTGAATGCACTGGCTGACTCCATGCTGTCGCTAATAGTGTGGCCGTTAGAGATAACTGGTCCTTGCTGGGGAGGACTCCAGTCGAGGCCGAAGCGATAGGACTGGAAAGCAGGTGCTGAGAACTTAAGAGTAATCTCTAGCAGTGAAGACTCGGGGAGAGATTTTGGGAAGCCTGTTCTTCCATATGCAAAATATGGGTGAATGGTCACTCAGCGCATCCGAGAGGATGCCCGCTGCCTGTTTATTATGAGGGTTTGAGGCAAGCGCCCAGTCTATAATTGAGTGATTGCTTGATTTGGTATTTTGCCTTGTGGGTACAGTGATAAGCTGAGTCAGGTGCGCATCAAGTAGCCATGACTTGTGCCCCTGTTCTGAATCAGTCTTCCAGTGGAGACTGAAGTCTCCCAGGAGGAGTACTTCTGAAGGTGTGTAGTCAGCTAGCATTTCTGTTAAGCTTTCTAAGGCCTGTTTGGCTACTTTGGGGGAGTTTATAAAGTCCTCCTAGAAGCAGGGACTTGGCGCTGCAGAGTATTATTTTTATGAATAATACCTCACTACCAAGATAGTATAGTAGTATTCCAGAGAATACTACTATTTTGGTCTTTTCCTTGCATTTTCTTCCTAGTTCTTAAAATGTATTTTGCAGAACCTCTAGACAAAGAACCCATGGATGTTACTGGATCCAGTTAGTTTGGACACTAGAGAGTGCCGAGGAAAACGGAGTTGAAGCATTAGCTTATACAGTCCTTCTCAGTGTCTCAACATGTAACAATATTTAAGAATTGTTTTCCCTTATTTTCAGTGTGTAAAAAGAGGTTACTCACCTGTAATCATAGTTCTGTGACAAGTATTCAGTTCACATCCACACATAAGCAGTACTGATGGGTGGAATCACCGGAGGCCTTCAAGCTGATGTTGTCTTCTGGCTCCACCCTGATTGGCGTCAGATCTGCATGCTGGAAGGAATCTGAGAAAGTCTTGCCAGTGGAGGTCAGGTGGGTCATGTGGATGTGAACTGAATACTAACAGCAGAATTATGGTTACAGGCAAGTAACCTTTATTTCTAACTACCTAGATTCAGTTCATGATACACACTTAGGCAGACTCCTAGCAGTCCTTCAGGAGGAGGGGGAAGGTGCACACCCAAAATTAGGCAAAAAGAGACTTGAGAACTGAGGTTACTAATGTATCACGATGATTGAGCATGTAGATGTTGTAGTGGGTGATGAATGTGTGTGCACTATACCAGGTAGCAGCCCTGCAGATTTCCTTGATCGGGATGTACATGGCAGGAGTAACAAAAGAGGAGGCATCATGTCTGGTGTAGTGAGCCTTCAAACCCTTGGGCGGCTCTTGCTCAGCCCAGCTGTAACACAGATCGATAAAGGAGGTAATCCACTGGTCAATCATCCGCTTAGCTGATGGTCTGCTTGGAGCAGCTTCAGTGTATGTGAGGAACAGCTGGTGAGCCTCACCTTTAATTCCTGCCATGCACTCCCTGTAATACAGCAGCACCCAGTGTATGTTCAACAAATGAAGTACACACTTGGCATCCGAAGCATGTGGCTTTGGGAAGAAGATAGGGAGATGCATCACCTAGTTCAGGTGATGCTCCAAGACCACCTTCGGCAGGGACTTTGCGTGGTGGCAAAGGACAGCCTCGTCCTTGTGGAAAACCAGATATGGTGATGCCACAGAAAGTGCCTGGAGCCCACTCATCCATCTGGCCAAGACGATAGCAACAAAAAAAAGATGGTTTTCCAGGGCAGGTGGGACATCTCACACTTGTCCATAGGCTCAAATGGTTTACCCATCAATTTTAACACTACCAGTAGGTCCCACAGTGGCAAAAGATGTCACACTGGAGGGGAAAGGTGATTCAGGCCTTTAAAGAAAAGCACCCATTCCACATTCTCTTGGGCCAGTGTCGGCATAGCAGCCTGCACCCGGTATGCCGAGATTGTGGCTCGTAATCACGATTGAGACAAAGACCATAGGTAGTTTAGGGCCTGACATGGGGAAAGTGAGGAGTTCGACCTCTTGCCCCATACACCAGAGCAAAAACCTCACCCACTTGAAGGAGGAGGAAATCTTACAAGTAAATTCCTTCTAGGATACCTCAAGAACATGGAAAACTTCTTCCGAAAAGCCTAAAGCCTGTAACTCTGGCCACTCTGGAACCAGGTGGACAGGTACAGGGACTGCAGGTCTGGATGTCTAATCAACAGCAGGGAGGCCTGCTGCTGAGACAGAGGCGATCCTGGTACCAGAATTGCCTTGGCCAGTCTGGAACTATTAGGATCAGTTTCACCTTCTTCCTGCGTGCCTTGTGAACCACCTTGTGGATCGAGGGAAGGCAAACAGAAAGGCTGGGATCCAGGTTAGGAAGAAGGTATCCTCCATTAATGGTCTCATCTTGGGGGACAGAATGGCTTCAGTTTTCTGTTCTCCCAGGAGGTAAATAGGTCCACCAGAGGCATTTCCCACTGGTACAATAGTTGTGCAACCACTTCCTGGTGTAGGGGCTAGTCAAGCAAAGTTTCTCCCACTCAGCTGAGAGTGTTCGCCAGCTGACTGTCCCTCCCTGCAACCTGAACTGCAAACAGATCCACCTGCAGTTTTCATACTAGAGATCAGTTACA
The DNA here is from genome assembly GCA_016271365.2 of Neoceratodus forsteri. NCBI lineage: Eukaryota > Metazoa > Chordata > Ceratodontiformes > Ceratodontidae > Neoceratodus > Neoceratodus forsteri. The sequence continues at coordinate 331,073,552 of CM057456.1, read as the reverse complement.
AAGTGACTCCTGCCACAGGGAAGGGAGTGTGTCTGTCTTGTTTGTTCAGGTAGAACATGGTGGTCATTTTGTTGGTGCTGATGTGCATGACATGACCACTGATCAGAGGAGCAAATTCAGCGTCAGATACACTGCCTGGAGCTCAAGCAGGTTGATATGTTGTCAGGCCTTCCTCAGTGATTAGAACTGATGAGCTCTGTGGTTCAGCAGATGAGAGCGCCCCCCAAAACAATGACATATCTATTGTCCATGTGAGAGATGGCTACACTCGTCATGATGCTGGGGCCAGTGTCAACTCAATTCCCATTTAAGGGGGCACATTCGCCAGTAGGCCTAATGGACCACAGCTATTGTAGACGCCCTGAACCCCAATGACTGTAGAAAATCCCAGCCTGGTGAGATTGCTCAACTTGAAATGATCAGGCTTAGGAGGTTAAAACCCTCCGCTCAGTCTGAGAGTAAGTAAGCCCTGGCTTAGAGGGAGACTAATTCTGCTCCAATGAACAGGGTCACCTGCTTTGGCTCGAGTTCGAACTTTGTCAAACTGACCATCGGCCCTAGATCCTGGAACCTCTGGATGGCCAGATCACTAGACCACTTACCAACCTCCCTGATCCCATTCTCTAAATATGGGAAGACTCTGGTACCCCTGTACCTGAGAAAGGCTGCCAGGATCGACAGGCATTTGGTAAACACCCTGGGTACCAATGATAGGCCGAACGGCATTCCCCTGAACTGGTACAGGATGCCATTCACCCGAAAATTGAGGAACCACTGATGGGCTGGATTGTGATGTGAAAATACGCATCCTGGAATTCCAGTGAGCAGAACCAGTTCCCAGGCTCTAGAAATAGTATTATCTGGTTTTTTTTTTTTTTAAACTTTCTTTATCCTCCTACTCCAGAGACCTGAACTCTCTCCAGCAGGGCGCCCGGTTCGGTCTTTTTCCCATCCGCCTGAAGCCCCCAGACTCCACCTCCCTTACCGCACCACCTGGCTGTCCAACCCCCCGGCTCTGAGTCCCCAAGGGGCAGGACCGCCGACTCCTCTGGCGCTCTATCTAAAATTTAGAGGGGCAACCAGGGAGTGGAAGGAGTGCCTCTGTGGAGCTGGAAGACCCGGCATTGGAAGTGGGGACCAACCACTGGACCTGCCATCGCCTATCAGGCGCTCCGGGGATTTTCACTTGTTCTGTCCCTACCCCCGTGGAACTCAAACGTGCAATGATGACCAGAGTCCGCCGAGCTCCACCCCTGTTGCCTTCTGGCTGCGCCGCCCCCTTCCGGCCACCCCCGGCCATTGGCAGGGGTCGCTCAAGAGTGACGCCACCCCTAAGTCCCCCGGAAGGGAGACCCATCACACAGATGCTCCATCCATCCCGCCCACTGACCGACTTCGGCTCGTTCTCAACAGTCGTCAAGGCGTGGCGCGAGGTGAGGCAACTAGCGCCTTAACCCTCTGCGCCACTGGGCCGGCAGCATTATCTGGTTGAGAGTGACTATGCGGAACTCTGTAGGTCACGAGGTGTTAACCGCCCATGGTGAATGGCACTCTTTGCTATCTGGATGGGATAAGTATGATAAATATATTTACAGTGCTGCTTCAACGGGTAAATGTATTTTATCTTGTCAAAAAACTGGCATATACTGACATGCACTGAAAAAGAATCTTATCACGACCTGCCGATTTTTGACAGTAGCTCCAGCTCGCACAGTCATTTGTAAATACAGGACCCAAACTCCAAGTGGTGGTACAAGATTTTTTTTTTTTTGGTAACTTTTTATTTATAGAGTTTATGATGTTACAGCAAAACTGTATCTCACAGACAGTAAAAGATTTGAGGTGCACAGACCCTTACAATACATGTACATACAAATCAATAAGATCTATTAATTAAAATAGGTACTGTGGCCATGTACTGAATAGGTTGCCAATAACAGCGTAGGAGAAAAGTCTGAACTGTACTTCTTGTAGAGCTATGATCCTCTCACCTCGAACTGAATAAGGAAACAAAATATAAAGCCAAGGAGCCAGTTCCCTTAAAGGACTTTTAGGTGGAGGGAGAAAAGCAGACAAACTGTAAACCAGAAAAATAAACTAGACTGTCTGGTCTCAATTAAGTTGAGATATGGCCCTTCAGTTTCTTACATGGCATGGCAACCTGCCCTGAAGGGTAACAATATCTGATGGATATTATATCAATTCACAAACCGAGACGTGCTCTCTGCACTTAAATATGACAGGTTGCAGTACTGACTTACAGGATACATTCTAGATCTGTATAAATGGAGCAGCATAAAATACATGAAGCCCAAATAACAAAAGAACTCAATTCGTTTGCAAGAATCCTGCTACAATAGAGGTAAGCCCCCTAATTATGGTAGCAAGTGGAGAGTCCTCACTGTATAATCCAATCATAGTATTAAAAATAAAGACACCCCTATGTGCAGTCACAATCTCTGGTATTGAAGACTCGTATTTAAGTAGCTGTACATCGAGAATTGCTTCATCCTTCCTCATCCGAAGTATCCACCACATGCTTTAAGCTTGCGACCAGTTTTTCAGCAAATGCTGATGCAGCTGAGGGGTTCACAAAGACGTGGGTTTCAGAGGCATGATTAGGAGCCTTGCTGGGAAATTCAGCTCAGCCTCAATGCCATTATGTAGAAGATCTTCTTTAATGAGCTGTAGCTCTTTCTTGTGCATTTGAGTTTGCACCGCACGGTCCGGGAAAAAGGAGAGGTGATTACCCTCCCAAGCTATCTCGCCTCGAGAACGTGCAGCCTGTAATAAGGCAATCCGGGCTTCTGGCGAGGAAAGAGTAGCGATTGCAGTATGTGGCTGCTGCCGGGCTACTTCCCTGAATCGTTGCCACTGTGGGATGGAGAACACTTTCACAATGTGGATCCTCGCATCTGAGGGCAGCAACTGTAAGTCCTTGAAGAGTAATCTCTGTACCGCAGATTTTAAGTCCATCGAACCAGCAAACTTAGATGGGAACCCCACAACTCGGATGTTAGACTGTCTCTGCATATTTTCAAGAGTCTCCATTTTAGATTTCAGGAGGTTGAGATCCTTAATGTAGGCTACACTGCACTCCGATTAGCAGTCTCTGCTCTCCCTAAGGTCTTATATTGCAGCTGCATTGTCCTGTAATAAATGGTTGTTTTCTGATAGTTTAGCTTCGACCGCTACCAGCCGCTTATTAGTCTCATCCCCCATGGCTTGGATTTTACTGAGCATTGCCAATGTCTGCATCGTCGGGAGCTCCGGAGAGACCAGATTTTTTGTAGCAGGAGGCCCAGAACTTATCGTAGCACATGGAGCCGACAGATAAGACAGCCAGGCTCGGTGAGTGCGTTTGAGTCCTTTTTTGGAATCATATTTTACAGACCACGTTCGATTAGCGTTAAGATAAACCCCACAAGCTGTCGAGTTATTAAGGGTTTTAATCCTTTTCTAGGATCTTTGTTAGAGCTTGCTCGGATGCTGCTACTCCTCAACCCCTCCCCCAAAGTATAAGATTTTTAATTCTAAAATCAAGTTCCCCATACAGGAAATCCAAACATATGGGTGAGATTCAGAAACTGTTCACTTATCTTCTGCTTAAACATTTTTTGGAGATAAACAAAAGTTGGGTACATGCCAGAAACAACCTCAGCTGCCCAAGAGGAGGCATGTCTGCAACACACAAGCACTGACGTTCAGCCGAACGTAGTCCCACCTTCTTCAAAGTGAAAGTATGCATCCACAGTACTCTGTACCCCACAGGTCAAGGTAAGCTTCTTTTTGAGTGCGTATCAATATATGCCCATTTCTGATGTATTTATCATACTGTACTTGTCCCAACCACACAGCCAGGAGTGCCATTCACCACAGGAGGCTACTACCTCTCTACCTACTGAGTTATGTGTTTCCCTTTAGAACCAAGCACCCTCAGTGCCCTGCTGCACTTAAATGCAAAGAGCAAGATATTCCCTTTTTAGACTTTTGGCTATACAGAATTTTCACCTGTGCACAAACATGTTCAGAATACACAGATTTAGAATGGGGTGTCAGCAGCAAAGGCAGCAGTACCAGCAATACTATCTGGCAAACTTCTCCAAGTCTGGCATTCTGGGGTCGGGTCTGTCTCTAGAGTTAGAAACTCTCCCTCCATGTGGACCCAGAGCCAGATGATATTGCTGATACTTCTGCCTCTGCTGCTGGTGGTATCCATGTCCACAAAAGGCACTCCAAAAGGAGCCCTACTGTTTGGAATTTGACAGCTGCTTAGACTACTGGGCAGATGTCACAGAGTCCAAGGAGACCTTAGACTTTTTGATCCAAGTGAGGTGATTCTCCACCACTGGGCCAAAGCAGTCAGTGCACAAAAAGGGCAGATCATCAGTTTATGCAGGGTCTTCAGTGTAAATAGGGAGACACAAAGTCAGGCACTCTGTGGAGGGAAACAGGCACTCTGTGGAGGGAAATTGCCACTGCCACTGTGCAGGCCGAAGAATTGTCAGAATCCAAAGCCATCTGCAACTGCTGCTTCGAGATGAAAAGGCCCAGGTCATGAAGTAACTGTGCCTCAGGCCGGCCATCTACTAGAAGCAGAGGAACCATACTGGACAGCTTGTCAAAAATCTCATGACTGAACCTGACAACAAAGCCACATAGCTGGCCTGTTGGATCCAGAGGGAGGCAACTACATACATCCTGTGGCCAAGGAAAGTACAGTTACGTAAGAACTTACTGTAACAGTAGATCTTCGAGAGAGGCTCTTGCAGTAGGTATTCCCATATAGGACTGACCTGCCAGGCATCAGGATCCCATGGAAAAATTTCTAGCTAGCAGTCTCGGGCGTAGGACTGCCCCCACATCAGGTGACCGGCATCATACAACGTCAGTATAAAGGGGCAGTCCCCCATGCCCACCTTCCAGTTCTTTCCTGCCAAAAGAGACAAGATGAGAGAGAAGAGGATATTTCCCCCCTTGGAAATGGAGCCAAAAAAGCTTAGGGGGATGGAGGGCAGGAAGGCAATACCTACTGCAAGAGCCTCTCTAGAAGATCTACTGTTACGGTAAGTTCTTACGTAACTGTACTATCTCACTTCAAGAGGGCTCTTGCAGTAGGTAGTCACATATAGGACTGAGTCCCAAGCAGTCTGGAACAAGGAAAAGCAGTCGGGAGGAGGATAAACATCCATAGCATGGAACCTCAGGCTGAAAAGGGGTCTCATGAGAGGAGACCTTGAAGCACAGCCAACCCGAAGACTGCTCTACGGCGAGAGGCAATGTCCAAACTAGTGTTTCATAAAGGTATGGACAGAAGTCCAAGTTGCGGCTGCACAAATGTCTGCCACTGACATGTTCTTGAAACAAGCCTCGGAGGCAGCTACTCCTCTGGTGGAGTGACCTCTGACTTGACCCTTGTTATAACAGAAAGTGATACAATGAGCCAACCATTTTGATAGGCATTGCCTAGAAACAGCGTTGCCTTCTCTTTTTCGGGCAAAAGAGACAAAGAGCTGATCAGTTCTCCTGAGCTCCTTAGTCCAAGTGGTGTAGTATCTCGGTATTCTGTGAACATCCAAAGTATGCAAGAGGTACTCCCCTTGATTGGAGTGTTGCATAAAGAAAGCTGGTAGCTCAATGGATTGATTCAACGTAGGTTCAGCCACTACCTTATGGAGAAACTTAGGGTTGGTGCGGAGAGCCACACGTTCCTTATGAAAAATCAAGTACGGGATTTTGCACATCAAGGCCTGAAGCTCGGAAATGCGCCGGGCAGATGTAATGGCCACTAGGAAGAGTGTCTTCCAAGAAAGGAACTTTAAATTGGCTGTAGCTGCCAGCTCGAAGGGAGACAGGGTAAGCTTCTCCAGAATGAAATTCAAGTCCCAAGGAGGGGCAGGAATGCGGATGGGGGGTCTCAAATGGAGAACCCCTCTGAGGAAGGTCTTGGAGACTTCCAACAGAGCAAAAGTCCTGTCCCCGAAGGGAATATGGTAGGCTGAAATAGCAGCCATGTGGACCTTTAAAGAGGAATGGCTGAGACCCAGATCGAAGAGGTGATGCATGTAGTCCAGGACTTTATTGGCTGGGCATGAGAAAGGTTCGCAGGCTTTCGAAGTAGCCCAAATAGAGAACCGTTTCCACTTCATGGCATAGATGGACCTGGTGAAAGGCTTTCTGGCCTCCACCAAGATGTCCGCTACGAGCGGAGAAACTCCGAAGCGGGTTTTTGCTATATCTGCAGGAGCCACGCATGTAAATGAAGGGATTTGAGACCTGGATGAACAAGGGTCCCCTGATCCTGGGTCAGCAATTGTTGTGACAGAGGAAGAGGAAGAGGAGGTTCCTCTGAAAACTGTTGCAGAAGAGAGAACCAAACTTGCCTGGGCCAGAAGGGAACGATGAGAATCATTCGAACTCCCTGCGATCTGAGTTTGTTCAGGACCCTCAGAATTAAGGGAATAGGAGGGAAGGCATAAACAAATCTGTCCCTCCAATCGAGAGACAGAGCGTCCCACCAAAAAATGTCACACCCTGGAGCGAGCCAGCAGAAGGCAGGAAGTTTTGCATTTTGGGGAGAAGCAAAGAGGTCTATCTGAGGTGTTCCCCATTGCAGAAAGATTTTGTTTATGACTTCTTGATCCAATTTCCATTCGTGTGCCCTGGATGAGGACCAACTGAGTTGATCCGCCAGTGTGATTTCCACTCCCAGAACGTGAATTGCAGTCAAGTGAAGGTGATGCTGGGACGCCCAACTCCAGACTCTCATCGCTTCCCGGCACAGAGGGTAGGAGCGTGTTCCTCCCTGCTTGTTGAGATACTAGACTACACACATGTTGTCTGTCTGTATGAGGAGATAACCGAGAAGGATAATGGAGTGTAGAGCCTGAAGGGCATAAAGGACTGCTCTCAGTTCTAGCACAATGATGTGCAAGTTTTGTTCGAAATTAGACCAGCTGCCCTGAGTCTTGTGAGACCCAACATGGGCTCCCCAGCCTTCTCCTGACGCATCTGTCGTCAACGTCTGGGAGGGGGGGTTCGATACCGAAGTGAACTCCCAGGCATAATTTCTCCAGCACCATCCACCATTGTAAGTCCCCGATCATGGGATCGGAAACTAGTACCTCTTGGTCTAGATTGTCCAGGATTTGGTCCCATTGAGACCGAAGCGTCTATTGAGAGATCCTCATATGGAGCAGAGTGCATGGGACTGCCAGAATGGCAACCGCCATTAGCCCAAGGAGGCGAAGGACTGACCTGGCGCTGACCCTCCTGCGACCAGACAGAAGACGGGTCTGAGTCCGGAGGGTGTCTATCTGTCCGGAGGCAAAAAGGCTTTGCCTATGGTGGTGTCCAGAATCACCCCTATAAAGTGGAGGCGCTGGCAAAGGACCAAGTGGGACTTCGCCTGGTTGATGGTGATACCCAAGCTAGTGAAAACCTGCAGGGTAAGAGAAAGAGAGTGCAGGAGTTCCTCCCTGGATGGGGCCACCAGGAGCCAATCGTCCAGGTATGGGAATACCTGAACTCCTTGGGTATGCAGGAGGGCCGCTAACACAGACAGGCATTTGGTAAAAATTTGGGGGACCGAGGAAAGACCGAATGGGAGGGCTTTAAACTGGTAGTGGTCCCACTGAAAGCAAAAATGGAGGAATTTGCAGTGGGAAGGGCATATGGGGATATGCAGGTTGGCATCCTGCATGTCCAAAGCGCACAGCCACTGCCCCTGCCGAAGGAGTGGTAGAAGGCTCTGTAAAGAGAGCAATCTGAAGCATTTGTACTCCACGAACATATTCAGGGAACAGAGGTCTAGAATAGGCCTCACATCTCCCGTCTTCTTTGGAGCCAGGAAGAAATGTGAGTAGTAAACCGCCCCCCAAAGATGGTTGGGGAATGGTTCTATCGCCGCCTTCAAGAGAAGGGAGGCGATTTTGTCTAGGACCAGAGGAAGATGTTGCGGGGAGTAAGAGAACTGGGGTGGTGGTCTTCGAGGTGGTTTCTGAAGAAACTTGATTGAGTGTCCTGTTGATATCAACTGGAGCACCCAAGCATCTGACGTTATCCTCTCCCAGCCCGGCAGATGGAAGGAGAATCTCCCCCCTACCAGTTCCTCTGGAGCCTCCAGAGGCAGTGGGAGAGGTGGGGAGTCAGGAGATGTGGGGCAGTGCATCAGCTGAGGCTCCCGCGGCTTTTTTGTTAGGGGGAGGCTTGGTTGCTGGAGGGGCCAGACGCTTGTTGGCCCGTTTGCCCTGTGGATTTTGTTTTTGTTGGTTTCGTCTACGAAAAGGATGCCGCTGCCCTTGAGGGGGCCTGTACATAGAATCTACAGACTTGAGTGCAGTGCCCTTCTCCTGCAGATTGGTAATGATGTCCTTGACATCACCCCCGAACAGCACCGAACCCCTGAAGGGAGCATCCTGGACAGTGGATTGCACTTCAGGGACCAATCCTGATAAACGGAGCCAGACATGACGCTGTAAACCTATGGTGAAAGCTGAACTCCTTCCGGCTGTCTCCACTGCGTCGTAAGTGGCACAAAGAATGTGCCGACTGGCCGAATAAGTAGAACGGACGATATCTGCCACTCCCTGCTTAGTCTGAGACTCAGGAAGGGAGTCCAATTTTGATTCCACCTGACTAAGGATGGTCTTCTGAAAGTCCCCCATATGTGCCACATAGTTCAGGGCCCTAATACCCAGGGTAGAAGAGGAATAGATCTTCTTCCTGTATTCGTTTAGAAGCCGTGACTCCTTGTCCAGTTGGGACGAGATGAGGTGTTTTGGGTTAGCGGAACAGCTGTGAGCAGTGTTAATGACGACCGAATCCGCCTTGGGGTGTAGGTTCAAAAAATCTATGCCCTCGGGAGCCTGATATAGCCGGTCTGCCTTCCTCGGAAGGGGGGCTAACGCAGAAGGTCATTTTCGAATAGTGGAAACAAGGTCCACGTGAGGCTCTATCCAGGGTGGAATCAGCGTAGTAGCGGTCTCGGGCAGATCCAAATGAGCAGCGAGCTTTTTACGCTGTGGGTCTGGCTCCAGTGATTGCCACTGAAGGACTTCCTGGATTTTCCTCAGTAACTCCAGAAAGGAGGGATCCTCTGGAGGGGTCCTTGGCCTGGGGCGATCTGGAGTACGTGGCTCATCATCAGGATCAGAGCGTCCAGTCTCTGAATCAGAGTCAGACATATCTGACGAAGAGGAAGACTCCTCCCTAGGAGGGTGAGGGATGGCCCCTTTGGGGAGTTACCTGGGGGACGTGTCTGCCCCACCCTGGGCGCCAGAGGGTTCTCCTCTGGTGTCGGGTAGGGGGGTGGAGTCTCTCGTCTCCGACATAGGGGATCCTGTGAAGGGTCCGGCATCAGTAGATGACTTTTGACCTCCCTGGTGAGTTGAGCCTTGGCCTCAGCCCACCTGGAGACCAGGGTCTCCTTCAAGTCCGCCGGCGGCTAGGGAGTGGGTGGCAGAGGAAGAGGAGGAGGGGATATGGATATTGAGGATACCCGTAAAAGAAGTATCCATAACCTGACGGCGGGTAACCCGGGGTCGGGTATTGAGGCGTCGGGTACTGCGGTGCCAGATATTGCGGCGTCGGGTATGAAGGCGCCGGATATTGTGGCACCGGATATTGAGGTGTCAGATACCCAGGAGCCAGGGGCTCTGATGGGGTAGAGGGACCTGGCAGAGGCCCAGCTGGCGGGGCTAGCCCCGGGTGCCAAAGGGTTCTCCTCTGGTGTCAGGTAGGGGGGAGGGAGTCTCTTGTCTCTGACATAGGGGATCCTGTGAAGGGTCCGGCGTCAGTAGATGACTTTTGACCTCCCTGGTGAGTTGAGCCTTGGCCTCAGCCCACCTGGAGACCAGGGTCTCCTTCAAGTCCGCCGGCGGCTAGGGAGTGGGTGGCGGAGGAAGAGGAGGAGGGGGATATGGATATTGAGGATATCCGTAAAAGAAGTATCCATAACCTGACGGTGGGTAACCGGGGTAGGAGTATTGAGCGTTAGGTACCGCTGATTGCAGATATTGCGGCGTTAGGTATGAAGGTGCGGATATTGTGGCACCAGATATTGGTGTCGGATGCCCAGGAGCCAGGGGCTCTGATGGGGTGGAGGACCTGGCAGAGGCCCAGCTGGCGGGCCAGGCAAAGGTAATGCTAGCCCGGGTGTGGAGCTGTCGGCAGCAGGACATTAGCTGGCATCGGGTATGCTGGCTTCGGGGCCAGTGTCTGAGGGTCCGACATCAGGGTATTGGGTCCTGAAGGAGGGGGCCCTGATGGCAGCGTCTCGAGGTCCTCTGGGATGACTGGGGAGGGAGGATTAGAATCCCTGGGGGTCGGCAGAGGGGACGCAGGGACCTCAGAAGGCAACGCAATGTGCTGCGGACAGCCTGGGGTGTCAGACTGATCTTTATGGTCCGGCACAGGCTCCTTGGCCGGGCAGGCACTGGTGGGGCCAGCATCCGGCTTATCGGCCGAATCCGGGTGGACGTCGGCGGAGCCAACGTCCAACTTATCGGATTCCTTGCCAAAGGAAGGTTGTGCTGGAGATGCGGCCTTGTCGGGCGAAGGTTTTGCTGGGCACCCCCCCCCGAAGGGGCAAGCGGCTTAGCAGCCTTGTCCAGGTGGATATCTGTGGTGCCAGCGTCCGACTTACTGGACCCGCTGTAACCCGAAGACTGCATGGTGGAAGCGGTCTTCACAGGAGCGGAGGCCTCCTTTGCCCCGGAGGCTCCCGAAGGGCCCGAGTGAGAGCCAGGCAGGAGGCACGCTTCTTGGATACCACCAAGGCGGCATGATGGAGCAATCCCGGAGGACGTTACCTGGCGTTGACTCGGCCGTGGAGTCGCTGCCGTATAAGCCGTTTCCCACTCCCGATGCTTCTCCTTGTCCCGTTTCTTCTTGTGACCTTCGGGGGAAGTGGACGCCTGCCTTAATTTCTTTAGCTCCTTCTCCATGGATGCCATTCTTTTCTTGAGGGTATAGGCTTCCAAGGACTGCTGCCTTCTTTTCCGGGTAGCAGAGTTAAATTTTTGGCAGTGTTGACACTTCTCCACGGGGTGGTCTGGGCCCAGACAGAAGAGGCACAAGGAATGGTCATCCTTTTGTGGCAGTTGACAGCTACACGAGTCGCACTTATTTTTATGTGATTCGGAGGGCGTCAGGGATGACACACACAGCAAATCGATAGATATGATTGAGAAATAGAGAAAGAAAAGGTTGAAAAGTTAGAAAACTAGACCAACGAATGACTGACGAGCATTGAACTCTACTGCGAGGAACTTTCACAAGTCGACGGCGGGAAAGAACTAGAAGGCGGGCGTGGGGGACCGCCTCTTTATACTGACATCGTATGATGCCGTGGTCACCTGATCGGGGCAGTCCCCCAGAGACTGCTAGCTAGAAATGTTTCCGTGGGGTCCTGACGCCTGGCGGGTCGGTCCTATATGTGAATACCTACTGCAACAGCCCTCTCGAAGTAAGATGTCCTGTTTCTTGGACTCCTCCTTTGGCAGCTTACCCAACTTGCCCTGCACTCTAGCCTTATAGAAGACTGCATTAGCCACAAGGCCCTCCGAAGAGGTGTGCTCTGTGAACCTGGACAACCCTCACAAAGGAACCACAAATTTGCAGACCATTTGGTGTGGAGGTGCCTGGCACATGACTGGGTCCTGCCAAATACTGAGTGTAGGGTCCCTCCCAGATGCCTTGGGAGACCAGGAATACAACTCCTGGTAAGGAATCCTGCCCCAGGATGTCCATCAAGGGGCAGGACCCCTGCTTTTGGACCTCCTCCATGGTATAATGACTAAGGAAGCAGACATGCTGCAGGAGTGCAGCAAAGGATGTTGAGTCTCCTGGAGTGGAGTGACTGTGGGAGGAGTGAACACCCATTTGGCACTGAGAAGATATCATGGAGAAAGCCCTGGAATCCAAATCATGAAAGACAGTGTCCAGGTGTCTATCAGAAGTGTGGACTACTGCTTCTACAGAGTGATCACCACCACCGACAGTAGACTGGACTCAGGCTAAGAGTCCTTAGTTGGAGCACCTCCGCCGCAAAGGGGGGTGGTTCCACCAAAATAGAATACTGCAGTACTGTACTGCTGGCACAACCAGGGGAATGACTGCAGGAAACTGAACCACCAGTGATGTTGAGAGAAGCACCCATAATGGGACCTATGTGGGGGGACCATCGGTTGATCCTGACCCAGGCTTAAAGGCCCCAAAATCCAGTGTTGCCATACTGCCTCCTCATACTTGCAGCACAGTTGATGCCAGAGTTTGACAGATGATGATGAGGAGCTTGAAAGAGATCGTCTGCCATGATGATGGTGATGTCGACAAAAATGAAAAAAAGATCAAGACCTTGACATGGACCTCAATCTTAACCTCCACCGCTGATCCAAAGGACGATAATGGCCCAAAGGAGGTGGATCAGTCTACACCACAGGTTTGGGCTCCTGGACCATCATGGGCAAGACTTGAGGTTGAAACAAAGGAGAGATCACAGTGGGAGACTGCACAGAGGAAGGCTTGGCGAAGGCTCGAGCTTAGACCTGACTTCTCCACCAGAGAAGACACTCTGCCTTTGACTCTGGATTAACCAGGTCAATGTAAATCTTGACTGGATCTTTGACCAGGGTCAACTTGGTTGTCAGTTCGTTTGGGAGTACCTCTGGAGTGTTGACCGTTTCCTCTACTAGAATGACTAACCAAAGTTGAGAGGCTCCAAGGAACCCAGTGTCAGTGAAAAGCAGGAACACTCCTCCTCCTATGAATGACAACGGAGTCCCTTGCATTTTCTGCGATGGGGGGCTATTGTGAAAACTGGATTGCATTGACAGAAAAACCTCTTGGAACCCCAGGTGATCCTGGAAGGAGATCTGTTCCATGGTCATCCCCACTGGTACCAATGCCAGGGCCGCTGAAGCCCCTGCAGCCCCTGCCTCCTCCTCCATCATGGCCTGAAGTTGCACCTCTGAGCCCGCAGTTACTAAGGTCTTCTGTTCCTTAGGCCTATTGAAGGATGCACACCCTGCACTTGTCAAAGGGTGATGGGTGCATGACCTGACAGCATAAGCAATTTCTCATGTTGTGCTGTCCCCTAGACAGTAAACACAAGTGCCATGGCTATCTGCAGTACGCAATATCTGCTTGCACAGGTCACATCCCCTAAAACCGTTTCTTGCATTCCATCTTGCCGATTATCGACAAAGCAGAACCCGGAAGTTGACATGAAGGATATCTGTTTTTAAAAAAAATAATAATTGAGAAAATTTTGAAATAAATGCCTGAAAGCTGTTTGACCTTTTTTCACTGTAGGATCTGGGAAGGAGGAGACCTGTCCCTTCCAGTGGAAGTTAAGATCTGACATCAAGTAGGGTGGTGCCAGAGGACAATGCCACGGATGGTGGTTAGGGTGAAGCCTGAAGACGACAGGTGGCTGAGCTACACCCAGCAATATTGCCCAAGTGTGGATGTGAACTGAATCTAGGTAACAGAATGACATTTTATTTGGTACCAAAGGTATGTACAGAAAACAGGATCACTAGACTTCCCTGTTTTCTCATGCAATAGTCTGCCTTTCCATTTTTTCTGATTCCCTTTGTCCCACACTTTTCCACTATTTCTACTGATGACAAGCATGCCACGCTGTACTCCTCCTATGGCTAGAGGGAGAAGGAGCAGCTACTGTCACAGCCAATAACAATGCAGCTCCTTGGCTGAATGGAAGGAGGTGAAGGAATGCTGGGTGGCCTGTACCCTCCCTCTCTGGGAACCAACTCCTTCTCCACTGTCAATGCTCCCACAGAGCATCTGTATAATTTGTGAAAAGACTAAATTACCCTTACACATGTCATAGATACACATACTGAACAGTAGTGGTCCCAGGACCCAGTGCTCCACTAGTCACTGTCTTTTTTTTTTTTTTTAAATATTCTATATTTACAAAATACGAAGGGTACAGTTACCATGCAGGCATCATTATAACCAGTTCTACAAGACAACAGGTATCGTTCTGCCCAAAGCAAAAGGGTATGTTATACAGATCAAGTTATAACAGTGGGAGAAACTCCCCCGTGACAAACTTATTAATCTAGGGCTGTAGAAATGGAAATGACGTACCAACCGTAATTCTTGATCTTCTCTTGTATCTTCACCATTCATTACTGCTTGTGAAGTAAGGCGAGGCGCGCACCCTACAGGAGTTTTTTTTTTTGGAGAGAATTCGATGCAGCGCCACCCCAAGAGCAACGCACTACATGGTGCGAGGGGCGGGCAGTTAGGTGCCGCAGAGTCTCCCTCCTCCTTCCCAGTTCTGCTAGTCGGAGAGGCTACAAAATGATAAGAAAAAAAGGAAGCGAGGCAAGACAGCCGAGGGATAGGTAAAGGAAAGGATATAAACTGAAGAAGGAATAAGCCGATAGAGGACAGGAAAGAGGAGAACCTACCCTATGGGACCACAGGCCTCACTTCTGGGGCGGCTCCGAGGGAGGAACAGATAAGGGAGAAAGAAGAAGAAGAAGAAGAGAAAAGGGGGTGTTGGGAGGAGGGAGAATCTCTGCCAAGTTGTGAGGATTGGCTTGAAGGCTCGTAAGCTCGGGACCAAGAAGGAAGCAAGGATCCCATTTAGGAAGGAATGATGAAAAGGTACAACTGAGCCTTTGCACAGTTTGATACACAAAAGGCAGTCTCTCTCACCTCCTGCTATATCCAACCCCTTACACTCCAGCTGAGAGCTCATAGACTGCCTAGGCAGAAAATCTGTTCCGAAAGGAGAGCGCCCAGCTAGGGAGGGAAAGGAAGCCCACTAGCAGCCTGTTTTTTGTGCTAACGCAGATGTGTTGGGGGGGGGGGGGTTGAGCCCCAGAAAGGGCACCCTCTGCGAAAGGACAGAGTGGAAACTCAGTCTGACTCCCCAAGGAAGGCAAAGCAAATCACCATATCAAGGCAATGGATTGCCAGGACAGTGTTTGACTAGCAAAGGCTGGCGCAACAGGAGATTTAAACATGCCAGAGGGGACCCAGAAAAAGGAACCGAACTAAGAGGAAACGGTTTCTTTAACTGTGAATTGAACAACATGGCTTAAGAAGGAGCCAAGAGGTCACCCCAGGGGCAATCAGAAAGAGTTCCCTTATGATGGAGATAATTACTACTCGTTCCTCTCCGCTGCCAATAAGAGGATCCGATCTGAGAGAAGAACGGAAGGCTCAAGAAATGTTTTTTTTTTTTGCATGAAAAGGAGAGGAAGGAGCGTGGGAGGCGGAGACGCCGAAGAAGGAGGCCCATGAGCGGAAGGTGGGTGGGTATCAGTAATGAATGGTGAAGATACAAGAAAAGATCAAGAATTACGGTAGGTATGTAATTTCCATATCTTCCCTTGTCAATCTTCACCATTCATTACTAGCTTGTGATACCAAGCTCGAAGGGGGACTAGGAAAAGCCCTGAGGGAACAAGACCCTCAGCCTGCTGCTGGTGAAAAGCAGAAGGAAGAGACCCTGGCCTAAAAGACAGGAGTCTAAGGCCGAGGAGAGCTAGGAGGTGTCCCTCGGAGATGAGGAGATGGAGGAGGCCCCTGCAGAAGCCTTCTAGCCCTGATGGAAAAGAGCGGGGTCTCTCGGAAAGCGGAGCAAATCACCCTACGCCGGGCCACGGATGACAATCTTGATAGACGAAGCCATGCCGTCTGCCTAATGCAGATCGCTCTCCCCGCAAGCCTGGAAGCCACCTCATTGGCATCATAGGATGCCCTTGCTTGGTGCCTTGCCAGTTCCAGGCCTATAGCGGAGAGGTCAATAGCTTGTCTGGATTGCTCCATATCAGGCATTGATGCTAGGACTTGGGAGAGCATCGACCATAAATGCCTACTGTAGGCAGCATGGTGAGCCAGATGTGATGCAATGCATAGCATCGCATGAGAGGAAGAGAACACTCTTCGCCCCCACTGGTCAAATTGTAGGGAATCTGAGTCTGGTGGATGGTCGTGCGCCAGGCGACGGGGCCCGGAGGGAGTTTCTAGGGACATCAATCCCGTGGGCGGGTTGGGAAGTGTACCCAGAGAATCCAATGGGTCACAATACCTCCTCCTGCAGTCTACCGGGGCTGGAAGAGGGTTGGCTGGAGACTGCCCAGTGCGGATAGACACCTCCTAGAAAGGAATAGACCAGGATGGTACCATCAGATGTTGGGCACTGAATTCCCCAAGGAATTCACGTGTCTCCCGCTCGCTATTGTCACGTCTGAGAAAGGAGATATGGAGATCCTTAACCATCCTCGACAGGAATCACTGATAGTCCGTGAAATCAGCGTCTGATGAAAGGTGACCAAAGGGTTTCTCTCCCTCGGAGGAGGGAGACGAGGAAGGTGAGGAGCTCGAATGTCCAGAGGACTCCTGCGCCGGTGGGGAGATGCGAAACACTCGCTCATGCATATACCTAACATATGAGGGGAAGGCCTCCGCAGAGCCTCTGAACGTCTCCCAGGATAACGGGCCCGTAGGACCGACATGTCCTGGAAGGGAGGGAGGTGGCTGCAGAGGAATGGGAGAGGGGCACCTACAAGAAGGCAACTGTCCTCTGCTAGGGCTCTGAAATCCGGGGAATGAAGCCCGAGCTGGCGGGGTCCCAGATATCAATCCAGGTCGCAAAATGGAACCCTGGGGGAGCGAACTCTGGAAGAGCCTGGATGGAGAACCTTGCCTGTGATGCATCTGGGGTTGCAAGAGTCCAGAAGGGCAACCCGGAGCAACGCCACCAGAGGGGTCCCTTGAGAATAAGAGGGAAAGATGGGGTTCGGCGCTTCAGCTCCTTCCTACACCCCGAGAGGCGGAAGGCGGAACTCGACACCCCTCACCCCGACCACTCAACCCCTCAGACTCTGAGGACGCACTCCTCCTCAACCCCAGTGATAAATTACGTCGAACCTGAGGCCTCCCGAGGGGGGCTCCGGGAGACAGAACCCGTAGTCCACCCTGAGAAGGCGCAGAAGCACCAGAAACGGCAGAAGCCACAGCCCCCTCCGAGAAGACAGCCGCTCCTTAATCCCCAGACCGCCTTCCCCGATGGACTCCAGGCCACCCCCAGCCTGGAGATCCTTGGAGAAAGATGGATCTGGGGATTCAGGAATGGGAACGCTGGATCGCCTGACTCCGTGTTCCAGAAAAGACTCTGATTCCGAAGAATCGGGACACCAAATCGGGTCAACCTCTGAATCGTCTGCCTCTGAGGAAGAGTCGAGCAGAAGGACCTCTATGCTGGCCACCCCAAAAGTCCTTTGAGAAACGACACCGCTAGTGGCACCGGAATCAAGCATGGCGCGCAAGGATCGCTGCGCGTAGCCCACAACCCCGATCTATAGCGGCTTCAGCTGGAGTCGGCACGCCAGCAGCACGGAACCCAACCACGGCCACCACTAACGGAGTCAACCGGACCCATGGCGCCGTAGCAACACGGCACTGCACATAGTGCTGCCCCGCTCACTGGCACCACGAACTGTGCCAGGATCCGAGACGGCCGCCCCGCTCACCAGCACCGCGAACGGTGCCAGGATCCGAGATGGCGCCGGAGGGTGACGTCGAGGGTCCACCAATGTCGGAACCAGAAACCGAGGGCCATGACACTGGGGGAGCCTGCACCTCTGAAGAGGTGACTGCTGAGATGGTGTCTCCACCGCGGCCCCAGGAGGGGCCATAACATTCCTCCGACACCATGAAAGAGGCCTCCTCCTCGGCAGAGCTTGAAGATGAGGAGACCTCCTCCTCCTCACCAGACTGTATAGGCCTGGGAGGGGACCCGGAGGAAGGGTCTAGAGTCCTGCCTGGGAGGCCCGAGAGCGATGCCGTCCTTCAAAAGTCGGAGGGGCCTTGCCGATTTTGAACGCGCGGACTTCAAGAACACAGCGGTCCATCGAGAAACAGGCATCGCAGCTGTCCATATCATGGTTAGGTCCCAGGCACCGAAGGCAGACAGACATCATGTCGGTCCGTCACGGAGAAATACTGACCACAGGAGCACCGACGCATGGGGACACAGTCCACTTTAGACTTACGCTTAGCTCCCGAACTGGATATGATGCGAAATAAAACAGAACACAGAAAAAGCTCCCGGCGCTGTTAAGAAATAAAAGGAACGAACTTACCGGCGTCGGGATTGAGGAGTCGCAGATGGTGTTGAAACTGACTGAATGTTAAGGGCCCCTAGTGAAGTCGCCGCTTGAGAGAAACCAGCGCAGCAGGTGCAGCCTCGGCGGGGGACAAACATAAATGGGATGGAGGAGGGTCTGCGGCGCCCGCGGTTGCCTCACATACCACCCTAGTGCATCACTCTTGGGGTGGCACCGTTGGCGTCGACTCCTCTCAAAAAAAAAAAAAAAACTCCTGTGGCGGATGCGCGCCTCCAGCTTACACCCAAGCAGTAATGAATGGTGAAGATTGACAAGGGAAGCCCATCTGTGTACGCTAACATTTTTCAAATCTCAAATCCCGAGGTCTCGGCCACTCCAACATCCCCCAAGTAGTCTCCCCAACTGCTTATGAACCTACTCCTTCTCTTCACAGGGTGTACATAAGATCAGGGAACCCCATTCTCTTCAGAGATGTAAAAAACCCAGATCCTCCACTTCAATTCAAACTGAGATACTTGGCCAGTGCGTTGAGCCCTAAGCTGCTCATTCTATACATGTCATTTATCTTTTTATTTATTTATCTATTTTAATTTTTTTTTGTCCTCGGCTGGGGGGGTTGTGCCTTTGGTTCCCCCTTCCAGCCTGCCTTCATGGCTATCACCCTGGTCACGACCAGAGCTCAGACCTCCCGCCACAGTCCCTCTGGCCACATCACAGCGGGTGCCACCCCACCACTGTGAAGACCTGGAAGCGGGCCCAGGGTGAGCTAGCAGGCAGCGTCTGTGGCAGGCGCCATAAGGGCAGCCTTCATGCTGCCAGGTTTTCTCATTTTCTCTCTGCGGAGAGGGGCGTGCAATGACACCAATGGAGGGAGCGTGCACGCGTCCGCACGCGCTCCTCCAGACATCTGCCCCATCTCCACTCCTCTTCTGTAGCATCGGTGCACTGTCCCCCAGTTTCCATTGGGGCCAGTCGAGCGCCGACCACTGATGTCCCCCTTCCCCGGAGAAGGACAGCAGTCCTTCAGACACTCAATCCTACTCCAACCATGCCAACCCCCGGCGGCCCGTGCTCGTTCCCGAAGACAAGTTACCGGTGTAGCATGAGGTAAGGCGTCCAGCACCACAGCATCACTGGGCCGACTATACAGGTCATTTATAATTTCATGAAAAGCAATAACTATGAGGGGTTGTGGCTGTCTTCACAGTTGGGTCATTGCTTGTTTTAGTCGCCAAAAGATAGACATATACCATAGCACCATGTCTGGAGTTATCAATCTACTTTCTCCTAATAACCTATCAATATATTCCCCCATCTGCTGCCAAAAAGCAAACAAGCCTCGGGCATGTCCAAAAACATGTGTATGTATAGCTAAGGTATTCCCACATTGCCTCCAGCAATGACCAAACTGTGCTGGGAGAAATTTAGTAAGGGCTGCAGGAATATTAAAATGCCAATTTCTACACTTCCATGAAAATTTGCACCAGTAGGGTGCTAAAGAAACTTTAACTGATGGGGTAGTTTGTTTAAACAAAATAGTGTAGGAAATACTGGATGACAATTTTGCATTCCAGGCATCCAAAATGGAACGTGTAGAGTCCCTAAGGAATTCTTGCAGGTCCCTGTAAAGGTGTCCTATCACATGTTGCCAATGGTCTCCTTTTATAGCGTCTAGGATGATGGATAACAGAAGAGCGGGAGGCTCTGGGAGACAACTCCCATGGGTTCCCTTATGTAGTAAGAAGGTAGAACTTACAAATATCTAAAATGTTCTCTATTTGTTAGGCCGTATTGTGCCTGCAAGTATGTACAGGGGTTGACACCCTGTGCATCCAAAAACTGAAAAAAATAAGACAGACCCAACTGATGCCATCTCCTGAATGCATGGTCTACGTAAGCCAGAAGAAAATCTGCTTCCACTGCTAACAGTCTCAGAAAGTGAAACACTGGAGCTAGGGGAGGAAGGGTGTGTCTCTTAAACCAATCACACAAGGTGTATGCCGTAAAGTGGCTAAAATCCCCTAGGCATGGGAGGTATGTAAGGGAAGCAAATATTATTTTACCGTACCATAACGGTCATTAACCCTTAGGCTGCCGACAGAATTAGAATGTACAGGAATTTTGGACTGATACATGCAAGGGTTAATTGTAAACTCTATACGTTTCCAAGCAGTGTGAAGTCGCGGGTTAAGCCAAATCATTACGATTCACATATGAGATGCTCTGGAATAATTAAGCAAATTAGAAAGATTTAATCCATCTTGCGTCAAAGAAAGTTGTAAAATACTCCACTGAATTCTGGATCTTTTCCTACCCCATACAAATCAAGAGAGCAATTTATTCCATGAAGAAAAGTAAACGGAGAAGGGCACTAGAGGAACCGTCTGAAAAAGATAAAGGAAATGGGGCAAAATATTCCTTTGAACTGTGTCTATCCTTGCATGAAAGGACAAATTTATTTGAGACCACTTATTTAAGTCCTGTGTTATAGTTTGCGTTTAGGGTTCACAATTAACTGTCTCCAAATGTTCCAAATTTTGTGGAATCTGAATACCAAGATATTAAATTTTTGTACTTTTTGTACTTCTCCATCTTGAAGGCAGCATGGATTTTAAAACGGGAGGGCAGGATACTAAGACTTTAGTTTTATTTATGTTTAATAAGAAACCTGATATACAGCCACAGGCTTGTAAAAGCTGCCAGGCAGCAGGGATCAAGAGTTCCGGGTCCAGGAGAGTCAAAAATCATCCGCATTAAGTGACAATTTAAAAATCTCACCTCCTAACAGAACCTCTTCAACTTCCTGCGATGTTCTAATTGTGACTTCGAAGGGTTCTATATACATGGCAAAAAGCAAGGGCGACAGCTGGCATCCTTGTCTTGTGCCTCGATCCAGTAAGATTGTAGAAGACAGAGTTCCATTAATTCCAATGTAAGTAGCCAGAGAGGAATATATATTTTGAAGCCAGATAAGAAACTCCACAGAAAACCAATACGACAACACGATATGCCATAGAAATTTCCAGGATACCCTGTTTAATGCCTTTTTGGCATCGAGGCTTATAACTGTTGCAGGGATGGTCCGTTGTGTTATATATTCCATAAGATGGATGGAACGTCTAATATTATCCATGGTTTGCTTATTCCTGACAAAACTGGACTGGTATTGATAAATAAAGGTGGGAAGAATTTTATCCAATCGTTGCACCCATATGGATATATATCATTTATAGTCCACGTTTAAGATGGACATTGGCCTATATGACGATGGGCATTTGGGATCTTGACCTGGCTTTAAAATAGCAGATATCATCATGTATGCCCAAGAGGCCGGAGAAGGGTCCCATTCCTGAATGTCTCTAAAGGTATTCATAAAGTGAGGAAGGAGAAGCTCTGAAAAAGTTTTGTACCATTCAGATGGGAAGCCATCTGTCCTGGGGCATTTCATCATTTTAGTTTTTGACAGAGATATCTGGATTTCCTCAAGTTGAATTTGGGCTAACAGCTGTTCCTGCTGGGCCTGGGCGATTTTGAGGAGCGGCAAAGACAATAAAAAATGTGTTATTTGATCAACGTCAGGTTCCTTAGATTCAGAATACAATTTTTGATAGTACTGCTAGAAAAGTACAAGTATTTCCGAGGTATGTTTTGCCAGAAGTCCCGTCTCCTGATTCTTAACCTGGGTAATATTTGACACTTGTCTACGCCCTTGCAATTTATGGGATAGGACCTGTGCCCCTCTAGATCCCCCCTCATAGTGATAGTATTTCAAATACATTAGTGCCATTTGCACGCAATAATCTAAAATAGCCTGCAGCTTCGCTTTCACCTGTTTTATACGATTGTTTATCTGAATGTTTCCCCACAATACTGATGTTGCAAGTCCTTTAATTCCCTTAATAAAGCTTTATATCTAGAATCCTCCTGCCTCTTTTTATTCATAGCACATGCTATTATTTCTCCTCTTATAATAGCTTTCACTGTATCCCGTAGAATAAGGTGTGAAATGTCCGAGGATGTATTCTCTGCTATCACCTTCTGAAGTTTTTTGATGATTACGTTTTTAAACTACTCAGCCTGTAAAAATTAAGTACTGAGACTCCAACAACTTACTTTGAATATTTTACCTAAATCTATTTTGAGTATCCAAGGGGGTTGTAATCAGAAAGAATAGAGGCGCCCATAGTTAAATCCTGGAGAGGATCAAAGTGTTCAGTGGTTGTGAAAAAAATAATCTATGTGAGAGTATGTATGATATCCCAAAATGAACCCAAAAGTGACTTCCAAGGCAGGACAGGAATCTTGTATACTCCCTATATTCCTTGGAAATAAACAGACACCATCTGTGTCCTCCCAGTGGTTGGAACTAAAGTCAGGATATACCAGTACCTGGGCCTCTAAGGGACTATGTGTGTCCCTAAAATTGAGGGTAAAGCAACCTGTTAGGGAAAAAGGAAAAAAAGTACTTGTTCTAGGAAAATAAAAGTCATCGTAGTGACTAGATAAGCTCCGCCTTACCCCCTCTATTAATGAAAGTATCTATAAAAACCATAGCTGGGGCCTTAAGGTAATATATAGGTGGTTGGAGACTTCGACGCCAGTATCAGGGGTCTCACCAAACAAAGTAATGCACCTGTTTCCATAAGCCCAGCACGAAAGGCACAGCACTGTAAGGAGCGGTATTATTACTATGCATAAATGTGGGTCTAGGTTGTGCCCCCTGATAAGAACATATATATATATGTACACACACACACACTCATATATATATATATATATATATATATATATACATATACACACACATACATACATACATACATATACACACATATATATTATACTGGCGTGGCTGCGCCAGTATAGTTAGGGTGAAAGTGCACTTCTATGTTAAAGTTCAAACTTTGAGGGTTAATAACTTTGGAACCGTTCAATGGATTTGCATGAACTTTGGCAAGCATTATCTCTGGGGAGGTCTCTTGATCTGCCAAATTTTGGTGGAAATCCACTGAGTAGTTTCTGAGATATAAAGTGTTGAACAAAACAGAAAAATCAGGATTTTTTTTAGTTTTTTTGTCATTCTAGAGCTCAGAAATTTCTTTATGTTGTGGGCTGAAATTTTCAGGGTAGGAAGGATTTGGGTCACAGATGTGCCTTTTGAAGGTTTGGTGAAAAAACATTAATCTGTTCAAAAGTTATCAAACTTTTAATTTCCCATTATTTCCTATGGGAAAATGTAAGAGTTCAGCATGATAATGGAATTTTTCCAAAAATGTTTTTGGCCCCCTGAAAATGGGGCATTTGTGTTCAAAAATGGGGCATTCTTTTCTGAAAATGAAGTACTGTTTGCGGAAATGGAAGCGTCCCATTTTCAGAAGCGAGGGTGCATTTTCGAACATTTTCGTGTTGTTTTTGGAAAAAAAAGTGCATTTTCAACCATTTTCTCCAATTTCCGCATGTTATTAAGTACTGTCTATGGAAATGGAAGTGTTCCATTTTCATAAGCAAGGAAGCATTTTCAAACATTTTGTGGTGTTTTTGCAAAAAAGGTTTTTTTTTTTTTTTTTACCATTTTCTTCAATTTCCACATTTCCAAAGATGTGATGTTGCTTACGAAAATTGTCTGGCTGCTTTTGAAACCATTCTGTTTATTTTGAACGTTTCTCCGCTTCCACAGTGACATATACCATTACAAAGAAAAGCAGAACTCAACGACAGTGCTGCAGAGTGGTGTGGTGGGTAGCGCACAGAGCTGCAGTTTGAAACATTCTGGCTTTGAATCTAACGAGTTACACTTTTTTCCTATTTAAACACTGGCAAAATTCCTGTTTTTATTAGCTCATTTCTTCCAATTTTTTTATTTATGTGACTGTTACTGATATTTCTTAATAACAAATGATGTTTACATAACAGAAAGAAGGTACAAAACGGTACTATCTTGATGGACAGATGGGAGCGCAGGGCCACTGTGACATATGGATACTGTTCTACTATCTGGATGTACGGATGGGAGCGCAGGGTCCTGTTGTACTATCTGGACAGAGGGATGGAAGCACAGGGTCCAGAGGACCCAGAGCTCCCAGAGTGAAATGAGGACACAATTATACTATCTGAAAAAGAAGGGAAATTAATTGCAAAAACTTTGTTAATGCATCAATTAAGGTGAATACCATAGCAACAAAAGCAGGGAAATGAGGACTTAGGGTTTCCAACCCTAACGCCCACCCAGGTTCCCACCCACCTCCCACACGCAACAGGCGTCGGGGTGTGCCATGGTGTCATTAGGCTAACTCTCACCCCACTGTCCTATACTGTAGCGTGAGCTTGTTTACACGTGTAATGGGGTAAGAGCTGGGCCTGACAACCCATGGCACACCTCGGCGCCTGCTGGTGTGGAGGGTGGGGTAAGACATGCGAACTCTCAGAGTGGGGCGTTAGGGTTGGAAAACCTAACGCCCCACTTCCCTACTTTTGTTGCTATGGTATTCACCCTAACTGATGCATCAACGGAAGTTTTTGCAATGAATATATATTATACTGGCACGGTAGCGCCAGTATAGTTAGGGTTGGGTGCACATTTCTATGTTAAAACCGAAATGCTGAACCTTAAGTTTGGAACCGTTCAACGGATTTGCACATAATTTGGCGTGCATGATCTCTAGGGGTAGGTTCATGCCAAATTTCATGTGAATCAGTTTTGTGGTTTTTGAGATACACAGTGTCAAAAAATCCTAAGTTTACCATTTTTTTTTTACATTTCTTTGTCACCTGTATTTCAGAAACGGCTTCATGTTCTGCTCTGAAATTTTCAGGGTAGAACACCTTTGGGTCACAGATGTGCTTTTTGAAGGTTTGGTGAAAAAATATTAATCCATTGAAAAGTTATTAAAATGTAAAATTTCCCATTATTTCCTATGGGAAAATGTATATGTCAGGCATGGAAATTTTGTTTTGTGCAAATTGTCCCCCCCCCACCCCACATAATGTAGTTTTTTGTGTACACTTTTTTTTTGCATGCAGGATCACAATCAGGTCTTATCCTTTGCAAAAATGACTGTCTTTTCACATGTTGGGTCATACAGAGCCTGCTTTACTTTCACAGAGCTCTGTTGTGTCCGCCATCTAGTTTTCTCGTTAGCAAGAGAGAAAACAAGTAAAAAAAAAAAAACATGTAATATAAATAAGAAACATCAGAACTTAGCTAAACAGGACCCATTTAGCTATATTCTGAGTTTTCCTTTATGTTCTGTGCCCTGAAACAACTTTGCCAGTCACCTGAAATCTCGGGTGCCAAGCTTAGCAAGAGGACCGGTTCTACCCCCATTCTCTGTATGAGAATACTGGGGTTTTCTTGACTTTTGCAGCTGCAGCTGGAACTTGTGCTGCCAGCTGCAGAGTCAGCCTTGAGCCGCTCGTTATCCCCGGTGTGTACTCGCACCTCCACTTCACTGTCCTTTATCCCTGCTTTCTAGTGGCACCCCTTCCCCCATGTTGACCTGGAGGCTAGTGGCACCCTCCGCCCTCTCACTGCCAGAATTTTATAAATTTAATATAATTTGACACTGGGATGCCCAGACCCGGTGTCAGATGCCCTCCCCTGATTCCCTTTGGTTTCTATTATTGTTACTGGCATCGGGGGCCCAATCCCCATGCCGGCAATGAATGTCCACCCCCCAGCACTTTGGGACACTGGGGAGCCCACTCCCAGTGTCCCCAAATATATAATCTGACACTGGGGTGCCCACTCTCTGTGTCAGATGCCCACCGTTGGTTTATTTGTTGTTTCCGGCATTGGGGGGCCCAATCCCCATGCCAGCAATAGCACTCAAAACCCCCAGCACTTCGGAACACTGCAGAGCCCATCCCCAGTGTCCCCAAATACCTATTTTTCATTTATGTCCTGTAAAAAGAGAAAACCGTTTCCTGCAGTCTTTTTTTGACAACCTGAAAAAAAGAAAATGATCCCTCGTCGTCCCCGCCACCCCTCCCCATCGCGACCCTCCCACTGAGCACCCACCACCCCACCCCTTACCCTAAATCTCACCCCATTCCATGTGTAATCATATTCACATGCCACAGTAAAGAAGAATGGGGTGAGATTTAGGCCTCACAACCCCAATGACACACCCCGTCAGCAGTCAATCTAGGGATGATGGGCAGGTCCACGAGGGGTGGCGAAGGAGCAACCCTAACGCTTCATTTCCTTAGTTTTGTGTTGTAACCCTAAATGACGAAACAATTTTTTTTGCATAGAATTTCCTTACTTTTGAGAAACAATATTAAGTAAACAGTCTGCATGAAGTTGGTAGAGATCGCGGGCCCTTTGGGACCTGCGCTCCCACCAACTTGGAATATTAAAAGTAAAAGTCAAGCAAGTTGGTGGGGCCGGGCCCACCAACTTGCACATTTCTGCAGAATTCCGCACCTGTTTACATTTTATGCACCTAACAACTGAAAAGTACATCCATGGCAGTAAGGATAACTACCATATAAATTTGAAGACAGTGTCACAATGGAAAACGCTGTCAGCAAAATGTAAACTGCGCCACACAATATCTCCACAAAAAATATACTATCCAACACGTAAAGACCATAATTGATATCTACAGGACATCCCATCAACACCCACCAAATTTCTAGTAAAAAGACCAGTTTCCGAGATATTTAATTTTAAAAATTGTCAAAATTGGGCTACCTGGTCCCTCCAAATCTGGCCATCTAGTCCATCCCTCGCGATCAAAGAATCTTGCGATCAAAGAATTTGCAGTCTCGCGATCAAAGAATAAAAAATGGTGAAACTCAAGTTTTACACAAAAGTAAATGAAATCATAGCCATGCCTCAATAGAACGAAGCCCCCTGAGAAAAACCCACTCTCATTTGGCTTAATAACCCACCCATTAGTTGAGAAAATTGAATTTTTCAAATGGCCATCTAGTTACGCCCTCGCGATCAAAGATCACAGTCAAAGAATCTCGTGATCAAAGAATTTGCAGGCTCATAATCAAAGAATAAAAAATGGTAAAACTCAATTTTTAGACAAAAGTAACTGAAACCACAGCCATGCCTCGATAGAACGATCCCCCTGAGCAAAACCCACCCTCATTTGTGTTAATAACCCACCCCTGAGCTGAGAAATTTGATTTTTTCAACTGGCCATCTTGTCCCTCCCTCGCGATCAAAGATCACGGTTAAAGAATCTCGCAATCAAAGAATTTGCAGGCTTGCGATCAAAGAATAAAAATGTTTAAAACTCTATTTTTTGACCATTTCGAAGCAAGCCATGGCTTGATAGAGCGAAGCCCCCCACCCCACCCCCCGAGTAAAACCCAACCAAGTTTTACTTCAGGAGTGACCTCTGAGCTGAGATATTTGAATTTTTCCAATGGCAAAATGAAAACAAGATAGCAACCATCACGATCAAAGATTCTTTGATCGTGAGCCTGCAAATTCTTTGATCGTGAGGAGGGACTAGATGGCCAAAATCCCATTCTTCTTTTGCAAAATAACCACATAAATTTTCCCATCGACTTATAATGGGAACTTAAAGGTTTAATAACTTTTGAATGGATTAATATTTTTTTTCACCAAATGAAAAGCAGCACATTCCCTGACCCAAGCTCTTTCAGACGAGCCAAGTCGTAGAGCGGCACACCACACAACGGCTACGCAGCACCACAGACAAAATCCAAAAAAACTGCCCACAAAACTGTCGAAAAGTGCATTTTTCAACGTTTTGGTGCGCAAAAACCGTAATTCTGACCAAAACGAAATTTGGCAAATTAAGAGATCTACTATACACCACCGTGCATACCACATTTCATGCAAATCCGTTGAACGGGTCCAAAGTTATTAACATGCAAAATTTCGAATTTAACATAGAAATGCCTACTCAACCCTAAATATAGGGGCGCGACTGTGCCTATATATATATATATATATATACACTGTGTATATATATATATATATATACACTGTGTATATATATATATATGTGTGTGTGTATATATATATATATATACATACAATAGGGGTGAGTAAATGAGTGAGATAAAACAGCATATCATCCACTGCAGTGTGATATTTTTACCTCTGCTCTACTGTGATGATATGAAACATTTACACACACAGGTCACAAAGGTCACTGATATCATCACCCTAGGCAGCTTTCCCTCAGCATGAAAAAAACACCTGTGCTGTTACCATAGACACAAATGCAGAACTACCTGAGAGGTCTCACTGCTGCCTACAGCTAACTCAGTGAGCATTACAAACACACCTATCCCCCAACTTCCAGCTCATTACTGTGATGCTTTCAACTTGATGCAGCCAGAATTCCAAACAGCACAGCTTCATAGAACAGTCTAAACTACTGCCTGCAGCTAACTCAACTACCACTGAAACACACTCTCACTTGTTCCTCAAACTCTGATTCTCACCCATTAAAATTACTGTGAAAATTTCAACTTCACTGCAGCCAGAATCCTAAAGAGCACAATTCACAGAACACTCTGCACTCTGCCTGCAGCTAACTTAATTACCACTGAAAATAGTATCAGCTGTTCTGACACTCTGCCTCTCAGTTCATTACAATTACATGCTCCTAGCTTCACTGCAGCCAGACTGCTAAACAATACAGCTTCACAAAAGTATGTTTCTCATTCCTATCTAAAACTAACTCATTTAGCATTGCAAAACACACTCATGTGTGTCTCAGAGTTTATAACACTGCCAGCCCATTCAGAAAAGCTCACACACAGAATGAGCAAACACATTAACAGGAACAGAACACAAGACAGCATAACAAAACTTCTGAAACTCTTGGCCCTATTGTATATATCGAATACATGATGGGCAGATCGTGTGCTATGGCAAATATTGTCACTCCTGCATCGTGAGCTTGGATATCTCACTCTGCAGGAGTGACAATATTCATATCACACCTGCCCATCATATCCCCTATTTATATACATATATATATATATATATATATATATATATACATATATATATATATATATATATATATATATATATATATATACATATATACATATACACACACTTTTGTTATTGTTGGGGTATAATACCAATTGCTGTGACCTATTGTACAGATCATAACTGGCCCTTGAAATTGATAATAAAATAAACTTTAGGGACTCTCCGTGTCTGTGTCATTCATTAAGTAGCTATGTTGCAATTTGAGTAAATCATGTTCAGTGATGGATAGGACCTGCCAGCCATTATTGCATGGGGGGCTACAAAAAATGCCACCCCCACATTGCTATTGAGATTCAGGGTTAAAATTATAACTAAGAGAACCTTAATGGCGTCAAGCATGCTCAGACTTCTTAGGGTCTGTTCTCACATCCTTGTCAGATATTAGCACCACTTACTGTCCAAAGAGCAAAAACAAAAATCTAGTGAGCATTCAATGACTGTAGCCCAGCCTAACCCGTCTATTTATGACCTAAGGATATCACTACTATGAGGTACCCCATCCTAAAAGTCTATAAGGAAATAAAATCATAAATGGCTGGTTAACATGATTTAAAGAAACATCCAAAAATATAAGTCAGTCACTATATCTCAGTGTACAATTTTGTTTATCAAAACCCCAGAAAAATATTAGGTGCATAAAGGATTCCAAATGGAGAGATTCCCTCCGAAATCTGCAGAAATCATCGAAGGAATCAAGCATTAAATCCACCCCAGTCCAATGTGGGAGGTGGAATTAACAAACTAGTCTCTATGTTATACTGAAGGCAGCATTGAGGATTAGTCTGACCATAACTGTGATAATATCGAGCCAGAGCCACTGCCTGCAAGTCCCAAACATGTTTTGCCACTTCTTGTATACCCTTCGGTGCAGGCCCAATGGCAGAAAACATCAAACTTGTAGAAGGCCGAATCATCCTAAGAAAGGACAGTAACAGCTACAAGCAAATGCTGCGGATCCCACTGCTACCACTGTCTCCTTATAAGAGTAAAAACAGAATAAAGGGAGTAGCGCAGTAGTACATAAACCATATCCTGGCTGTGCCACATATCCCATAGGGAACGTCAGAACCCTCAGCATAGGTCCGTTAGGATTCGGCCTACAAACAATCAGGTGAGGCATCGAGCCAGAAGTCTTGCTAATTAAAATTAAAGTCTTATTCGTGTAACTTGAGACATCTGACTAGGGGTTGTCATGTCTGATGGAGCCCTCGGTCAAACTGCATACACACACACCCAGGGGAGTTCCACTTTCGTCGTTCTCCTGATCCTCCATCACTTTGACATGGAAAGCAGTCATGTGATCAGTGCTTTAGCAGAGAGAGAAGAGGGAGGAAAGAGATGGGGGGCCCTAAGAAGACAGGCCTTCACCAAAATAGGTAAGCTAATAAAAACTACATATTATTTAGAGCACACAACGCGAACCAAAGGGGGGACCAGCATTTAAGTAGAGGGACACAATCTCGGCCACCTCGCAGCTCCAGTTTGAGCGCCATCTGCACAGAGCAACACCATACCGTGAGGAATCAGCCAAATAATTTTGCCCAGCTGGATACAGCACTTATCAGGATGGAATAAGGCTCCCTACACGCTCTCTTTACAGTTACAGAAGCCCAAGGTGAAGCTTAAGCACCCCCCCTCAAGCCTCTGGCCAGACCGCCAGTTGCAACTCCATAAGGCCTCACTCCTTCCAGTCTCACCCCCCAATACCTGAACTGTGACTCTCTCACTTTCAAGTGTATTCCAGAGCTGTCGTTCTTCTAAAAGCAGCAAGTTGAATCAGTATGTCCTGTTTATCTTTATTGGTTTGTACTTTTCTTTGTCTTGGCCCGCTGTTTGCCATCGGAGCAGTTGTAGGTTGCTACTAGTGGGCGGAAGGGGGCGGCAATCAGGAATCTGTAGTTCTTTGCATTTCAGCTCCTCTCTCGCCTTCTGGGCAGTATGGAACTCCTTCTTGCCCTCTGGGAAGGTGATGATAAGTCCAGCTGGGTATGGTGTGGTGAATTTCAAGCCATTTTGCTTCAGAACAGGCAGCAAAAGGTGATATTCTCATCTACGGTGCATAGTATAGGGTGCAAAGTCATGATCTAGGTAAGTTCTGGTTTGACCATAGTAGATATTTTTTTGCCTCCAGCCTTTTGTAATACTTGTTCCTTAATGGTGTAATTAAGAAGTGGATCAAAATAGAGCACCAGCGGGCCTTTGGGAATGTGGGTTTTGAGCCCAGTGCTCTGTGCACCCACTCGAAATTTAGAGGGAGGTCAGGATCAAGTTCTAAAGCCGTACGAAGAAATGTAGCCACAAAGTCTTTAATATCCTGTCCTTCAGAGCCTTTTGGCATGCAGTAAACATATACATTCTTGCACTGGGCTCTATTTTTGAAATCCTCCTGTCTGGCTGTTATTTGTGCCTGTGTCTCTCAGATTTCCTGTATGGCTGCTTTGAGATCATCAACCCTATTCTCCATCACCATGGGCTGTCGTTCAGTGTTGTCGGCCCGCTGCTCCAATGTGGCCACAACTTTCCTTAAGTCAGCATATATTTAGTTTATTTCAGCCTGGAAGGCCACTAATTCTTGATAGATAGTCTCGAGCTTCACTTTTTTATTTCTGGCGGTCTGAGATTGTTTTGGTGCTTCAGGGAACATCAGTGCGGCCTCCAAATTCTGTGACAGCTCCGAATAGGAGACTTCACCTTGAGATTGCCGTCCATCCTCTGTATCTAGGTCAATTTTGCCACAAGCTGTCGACCTAGTAGTACTAGATCCCTTCCTCATAGCAGATACCACTGCAATTCATAAAAATGTAGCAGTTTTAACAGGGATAACTGTAGAGGAAGTAAGAAGCCAAAGATTTAGGCTGCCATGATACCGATGTCATCATTGGAAGTCCCACTAGTCAATGTCTTGTATTTACAGAATATACTGTTTAGGACCTCCCTGTTGGTTCTGTTAATCAACCAGTTTTATATCCAATCAGTTATTCTATTCTCTAGCCTCTGATGCATGATCTGCTAAGTTAAATGCCTTGCTAAAATCAATGTATAGCACCATCCACTGTGTGACCCATCTGCCATTTGTGTCACTTCATTACAAAAAGCCTAGTAAGATGGTACGACATGACCGGCCACTGGTGAATCCATGCTGGTTCCTATCCATTAAGCTGTATTCATCAAAAAATGTATCTCCTTTATAAATGCTTCCAAAAGGTTTCCTACTATTGATGTCCCTTTGTGTAGTGGAACCACTTCAGCAATCTGCCAGTCTACATGTACTGCACCCTGTTGTTACTGGTTCCCCACAGAGGACTGATAATGGCTGTCAGCACTTGCCTTGTTTCTTTTCACGCTCGAGGATGAAGGC
Source organism: Neoceratodus forsteri (assembly GCA_016271365.2). NCBI lineage: Eukaryota > Metazoa > Chordata > Ceratodontiformes > Ceratodontidae > Neoceratodus > Neoceratodus forsteri. The sequence goes on along the minus strand of CM057456.1, from coordinate 331,041,079 downwards.
CTGACAAATTACTGATTCTTAAGTTTCTCAGTCTCCTTAGTACCCATTCCCTTGTAATTCCTCCCATCTCAAACTTGTCCCATGCATCGCCCATGAATTTCCTGCTGCTGTCTGGTATTGGGCCTCTGTCTTGACTGCGAACACCAAACAAAAATATTAATTTAGTATTCTTGCCTTCTCTTTATTATTAGCTGTACTAGCCCCTTCTTTTCTTATCCTTTCTTTGCTTTCCCTTGTCTTCCTTTTATCACTGATGTATCTAAAGAAAGATTTGTCATTTTCTGTAACCCTTCCTGCTAGTCATAATTCTGCCTTTCCCTCCCTGATATTTCTGCTCATACCTAGTTTCTCCATATACAGCTCTCTGTTCATCTCACTCTGCTCTTATAAATCCAGAATGCACATGTTTTCTCCTAATACCCTGCTTTACCTGTCAAACCATACTGGTTTCCCATAATCCTATGGGTTGCCTCTGAAATAGCCTCCTATAATGCTGCCCACTTCTCCTTGACCCCATTAATATATTTTAGTCTTTCACGTATTTTCTCCTCCATTATTCTGAAATCCATTTTTTTAATCTAGAATCCTGGTGTCAGTTGTCTACTACTACTGAATACAATTCTTCTTGTAACAATATTATTCTAACAACCTGTAATGTAATACGAAATCCAGTACTGCACAAAAAAGGCCAAGAAAGCCTGCACAGCATTGTACAAAGACACTTGTACAGCTTTCATCTGTCCATACAAATAGTTTGCATAACATTCTTTTTGTATTCATGACTTTTTGCTTACAAAATTGCTTATGACTATTGTTTAGTAGCTAGGCTTTTGGGCTAAAAAGCAGCCATGAAATGTGATCATGTCAGATCAATGCAAGGTCATGTGACTGGTTTTGACCAGTCAGGTTTTTGATTTTTTCTGCCACTTTATAGAAGTTTTTATTCCCTTGTTCGTTCCCTGTTAGGCACTCCAGTGACCTTTTAGCCCTGACACCATGGCACAGCTCCATTTACGGCACAGGGTCTGCACTAATCAGCAGCTGTAATGCGGATGGCTGTGAATTTTCCACATGTTCTCCCTACCCACCCACATCCCACTGGAGCCGCAACAAGACAACTCCACAGATGGCTGTGAACGTTTTTCCCTACCCTCCCACATCCCACTGGATCCGAAACAACACGGCTCCTCAGTGTCCTCTGGAGCACACTGAGTTCCCTGGCCCACCACAGGGGTCTCTGCGGTCATGAAATGTAGCACAGACCTCCCGCAGAGGGTCCAAGCACACACCCCTGAACTCTTCTTCCTCACATGGAAATGTGACTCACACTCAACTGTCATTGCATCCTGTGCTCTTGTTTTTTGTTGAACCCTGTGCACGTTCCCCAAGAGTACAACTGCAGAATTGATCTAAACTTTGCCAGACTCACCAATGTTCTCTTCGGAAAGTCTCAGAATTTCCTGGAACTGGGGCTTTACCTAGAGAGAGAGCATGAAAGGTAAATGAGATGGACGTGGACACCAGAGATGGCGTTACAGCACTTATCTGTAACTCCTGATCTTCTAGAGTATCTTCTCCAGGTAGCCACACTCTTTGGTCTTAGAGCCAGAGGCAACAAGACCCCCTGAAAACTAAAACATGTGTTTTTTTTTTTTTTTTTGGGGGGGGGGGGGTTGTTCATCAGTGCTGTCACACTGCTGTATAAATAGCATCAATTACACCTTACCCTTCAGTAACTTTTTACCATGGAAGAAAAACTAACGACAGGAACGTAAAACTGATAGTACCATTACAACTAAAACCAACCTAAAACAAAGATTTTTTTTATTGAATTACAAGAATGTACTAATGTCATCTATGACAAAAAATGGTCATGTTTCATTGTATGTCAACTACTGAAAATAATAATAGGAACTGAAAGGTCTGTTTAGGATAGAAATACATGTTTCCATTATCTTAGTGCTTTTATAGTAAATAAGTGTAGGTGTTTAAGGAATACTTTTAATATATAGACCAAATATATAGTTATTGTACCATTTGTTAGATGTTGCTGACACTACGATTTCACGTTCTGTAAGCGTAAAGTTTTTATGAAAAAAATCAAAATTTCATTTTGAAATAAATTAAGAAAACAGGATGAAGAAAGGATGCAAGAATACCATATAAAAGAGAGAAAAGGTGGAAAAACACAGTTACACAGGCAGATGTAGAATCTTACGTGGGTGTTTTCAGGTGAAATCAACCACCTCCTCACCCCCAAAAAAGACTGGCAGGTTCACAAGTTTTGAACAGATTACAGTAAGAAAGGGTTACCATTCTCGCCGTTAGCACCATACAGCGTCAGAACCATCCATTGCTTAACCTGACCTAAAATGGCGGCACCAGATAGAATGAGTTAATTTCTTCTTATTTTCATTCATTTGAGGTCAAATATTTAAATGCCATTTTATAAGTGTAACAAGACACTCCAGAGTGTGCCATTATAATGACACACTTTCATTTCTCAGGTTGTCACACAGTACTTGGCTATGTCTTGTGCCCGACAATGAACCTGAGGTGTGTAACCACATCACCACAATGCACACCCTGCCATGTTCCACTACTTACTCAGAAATGACAAGCATACAAATGCTGAAGATGCAAAGAAGATGCAAAGCCAACTGCCTCAGAATGGGGAGGAGCCAGGGTTCTATGATGATGTTGCAGCTTTGGAGTGTGTTGGTCTCTAGTAGGTGAGCATGTCTAACCCAGCAGTAAATGAATGTCCAGTGACAAATAAGCAACACCACCATTTGAGGTGTTCAGGCATGTCCCGAAACACAGACACCCCGCGTACGTCGTGAGGCACGATGCATATGCAGAGTGCCGTCAACCACCCAAGAAGTCTGTACATCAGAGCACACCCGGACACCGCAAAGGGTGCCACTGCACTTATAAAATAGTTCCTAAACTGATTTGTGAAGTGTGAACAGTCATGTACTTCAACAGTCAGCTTACCTTTACAGTTTGTTCTTTGCCTTGCATAGTTTCACCAGCATGTAACTATTCCTACTGGACTGCAACAAAGCTAAGAGGGGGAAAGTTTGAGAGATGTGCAGAAATACATCTTCAGGGAAAGGGTGGCGTATGACTGGAAGAGCCTGCCAGAGGAGGTAGTGGGGACCGGAACAAAGGCTGTGGGGGAGCTTTAAGCATGTGTGGGCTAGGCACAGGGGCATATCAGGTAGTGGAACGGGGGAGGCAGTGACACCTATGACCAATTAGGGTCAGTAGCAATGGAACAGACAAGGACAAGGGGCAAACTAGATGGGGCTAAAGGTTCTTTTCTGCCAACAAAATCTATGTTTGCCTTTTATCTGCTACTTTCCTTCACAGGACCCCCTTGAAATTGAGATGGTGTATCTTTTTTTAACTCTTTTTCCCTCCGGTCACGGCTCAGGGGAACTCTCTCAGGCATCCTCTCCTTATGCCTGCCCTGCCTGAGGTCCTCTACGGTCTGGTGCCCTCTCCCTCCCCCGCTGCCAGAACCCCTGGTTTGACCCGCCTGGGGAGGGTTGCCCAACTCCTACTTGGGCTCCTTAATTAGGCAGATTCTGGCAAGCGGGTGGGGCCCGGGTGGAGGAGTATTGAGGCCTGGCCGAGTTGGATCTGGCACTGGGCATGGAGGATAGGTGCCATCGCCTATCCCTCCGAGCCAGGTTTTTCCTTTTTCTGCCCCCCCTTGCGTACACCCCCCCCACGCTTGGTGCAAGGCAACTCTGCCAGCGTCAGGCATGCTGTAATGTGCCGCCTGCGCGTCAGGCATCCCAATGCCTTCCCCCCGGGACAGGAGAGCAGCCCGTCAGGCACTCAATCCGACCCCTTCCCCCGCTGACCCCCAGTGCCTGAGCTCGCTCCTGAACCCGGGTCGCCAGTGTGGCATCCAGCGCCTCAACCCTCAGCGCCACCGGGCCTGAGCAAGAGCTGGTGTATTTTATGGTGTTATCCTGGTTGGAGTAATGTCAAATAAACAGATAAAAAAAAAAATTAGTTCTGAATTAAATGGGCATGCTCTGCTAACCAGACAGTAATGTGATGCTCTTGGCCAATCAGATCGCTAGGATTTCATCACATATTTTATAACGTGGAATGATACAAAAAATAAGAGCTTATATCCGAACCCGCTTCAGTTCCTCAACAAAAAGTTTTTAAACAAAAACAAATTTCTGTAGGTATGAGACTTACAAATACTAGTTCTGCAGATAGAGGCAGAAAAGCAAAAAGGGTAAAAAACTGAAAGCACTCAGTGCCTCTCCCACAAATATAACACAGCCACAGAGTAAACTTAAATTACATTAAAGGTGACATTGAACTTAATCCTGGTCCCATCACAAGTCTACCCTTGAAACTTTCTAAAGGACTGAGGGGGTTGCCATTTAAACAGCTGAAGCCTCCTCACAAAAACTGACCAACTTAAACAGATCCAAAGCAGTCCTAATGCCCATATGCAGGGCTTACATACATCCCCATCTGGATTATAGTTTGCAGATATGGAGCCCCTTCCTTAAGAAAGATATTACTCTGGCAGATGCACCCCAATGAAGGTTCACAAAACTTATCAATTGTCATAGGTACACATCCTATGACGACAAACTAAAGAGTTTGGGACTATTCCACTGAAGGACATGGCGTACAAGAGATGCCTTTTTATTACTACTCAATATAATCCAGGACAAACAGTTGTTAGATGATCTTGGACTGGAAGTCAAGAAATTCTTATATAAGTGAAAAGGGTATCAGTTTCAACTTATCGAAAAAAATCAAATTGAGATATTAGGAGATACGCTTTTACTCCTAGGACTGTTAGATTATGGAATAGGTTACCTGAAGAGATTGTAACTTGTAACAGTCTTACTAGTTTTAAAAATAAACTGGACAAGTTTATAGTGAATGGCTGCTTACCCAGCCAAGACCACTGAGAAGTAGGAGGCACTATCTTATGGGCTTTCTGCCTTCTAGTACCCTTAAACCTAAGTAGAAACTCGAGTATACAACCTATCATGCTTAACCTATGGTCGGATGTGCTAGTCATATCTGAATTCTAGCTCTCCTCTAAGGTCCAGGACTTTGCTGTGACTATCTATGGCTTCACCTTAGCCAGGCAGGACTGCACAAAGAGGGTTGGGGATGTTGCACTTTACATAACCACCATCATTCAATTTGTGACTGTGCCTGCTGTCTCGTCGCCCTCTTCCTATGAGCTGCTCCTCCCTAGACTCTCCCGTTCCTTCTTTGTTCCTGTCTTTATTGCTGCTGTCTACAGTTGCCTTTGTATGTCCCCTGCTTTAGTTACTGAGCTCTTTTCCTCTGTCTGTTCTAACTCTTCCATAGGAGAGCTACTTATCCTCAGTGACTTTCATGTAAATTGGCTCTCCCGCAATACAGTTAAGTTTTCCCAAAATGTGAAGTCACTCCAATTTACTCAACTGATTTCTCACCCTGCAAATCTAAATTTTAAATCTTTAAATCACACACTGTTAGACTGGGTCCTCTCATCTACACTGTGCTGTGGATGCAGGACTCTTTCCTGACACCCTCAGTGACCATCATATTGTGTGCGCGTGACACATCGTCCTGACCACCCAAATTCATCTATCTCAGGTACTTTAGGTCACTGGACTTCTGCAATACTTTCAGTCCAGATTTATGGCTGTATGGGATCATCATGCACCCCTGAGGAAAACCACAGCATGTGGCTCTCATCTTCCCTGGATAACAGCAGAGCTGTTAGCTTCAGTCCAAAAGGAACCCACACAGCAGAATCAGGGGTGAACAAAATCGCACACCAAGCAAATTTAAGTTCCAAAATTAAAAAAAGATAAGATTTATTGACTTACAACCTCAGTTAAGAGGTGTACCTCGTTACACTGCCCCAGTACTTCGCTCGAAAGAGCTTCCTCAGGGAGCCTTTAAGATCACTGGTTCCCCAGCTACTCTGGCCAACTATCGGCACCTTTGCAACACCTCTACCAAAGCCATCAGACGTATGAAGTCTAACTATTTTCATTCACACTCTCGAACAACATTAATCACCTCTCCAAGCTCTAAAAGGTTATCCATTCCCTTTTCTCCCCTTGGACCCAGTCTCCCTCCCCTGTTCTCAAAGTTGGTGACTCCCTCATCTTTGACCCTTCTGCTGTTGCCTCTTCCTTTTAACTTCTACTTCACCACCTGTGCTCTCATCCCTTCCACCCTTCCCCCATTGCTTCACTCACTCTGCCTCCTCTTCCTTCTCTCTACCACTCATCAGCTTCCCTCACAGCCTTGCTTGCCCCAACCAAGTGCAGCCCTGATGACCTTGATCCTAAGTTTCTGCTTCTTTCGGCTCCTACCACTGCACTGCCTACTATCCTACTCCTCATCCTCTCTTTTTCCTCTGCAACTGTCCCTAAAGCCTGGAAGAAGGCTACTGTCATACTTCTCCCAAAAGGTGGAGATCATTTTCCTGGTAACTTACATCCTATCTCTTTCCTTTCCACCCTGGCTAAGTTACAGAAACACTTTGTACTTTATTAGCTCTCTTCCTTCCTTGAGTTCTCCTTTTTCACCCCTTTCCAGTCTGGTTTTGGGAAATCCCACTCCACTTCCACCTACCTCCTCTGTCTCACTGACTCTATACTCTTAGGTATGGATCAGGGACTGAACACCTACGCCATCTTTATTGATCTTGCTAATGCTTTTGACTCTGTGGCATATCCCCCCCTTCTGGACAAGTTTAAAGCAGCAGACCTGTCTCCTCTGCAGGCAGTTGGTTTTATTCTTACCTTGAGGGAAGGTCTCAAGCTGTCCAGATAGGAAGCTCCATTTCATCACCACTCAACATCTGCTCAGGCATCCCTCAAGGATCTGTCCTGGGTCCTATTCTTTTTTCCATATTCTTGAATAACCTCCTCTCTGTCTGTTCCTCTGCGTCCATTCATATTAATGTTGATGATACAGTACTTCTTGCATCTGGTTCCTCTTCCTATGACCTTACCTCACGCCTACAGCTGGAATCTGACAACATTAAGTGCCGATTCCAGTTGATCAACCGTCCCTCGATGCCAAAAAACAGTTTCTCTGACTTTTGGCTCCAGACAGAGGCTTACTAGATTCATCTCCCTCCCTTTATGTCACATCCTTGATGGTGCTATGATTGAGGATGTATCCTCCTTTAAGTTCACTGGGGTCTGGCTGGTTCGACATCTTGATTTCTCATAGCATATCAAAGTCATAAGCCATAAGCTCCACTCTAACCTTGGTGCATTGTACAGAACAAAGCAAGTATCCCACTTCTTCTCTGCCAAGAGATTGTTTTAAAGATGATCTTCCCTATTTTTGACAACGGAGACATAGTCTAAGTGGAGCTCTCAAATCCTCCCTTGCCAGACTGGACCCCCTCTTTTCGTCATTTTGCCTTAGACTGTCCCCCTCATACCCACCACTGCTCGCTCTACTCTGTCCTTTCACTCCCCTTTCATGATGCCAGGCACCTTAACTTTTGTGCTTCCTTTATATCCAAATTCTGGTTTGGTTCCCTTCCCTCATATCTTACAACCCTACTATCTTCTCCCCCTTCTTCCTCTTACACTCTCAGCAGTAGTATGAACATATGAACATGTCAGCAGATAAAGGCTTTACAGTCCATCTAGTCTGCTCAACTGTGTGACTCCCTATGTGTTTACAAAGGGATTGCCCCCCCTTTCCCATTTGGCCTCCTATTCCCCCACCTCGCTCCCCTTCTACTTGCAATTTTTCCCCTCACCCTGTCTCAACCTCTCTTGAAGCTATCCACTGTTTTTAAGGCTACCACCTCCTCCTCTGGCAGCTCATTCCACTTGGACAACACCCTTTCGGTGGAAAAGTGCCTCCTCATCTCCCTCCTGAACCTCCCCCCCCCCCAACAGCTTTAGGCTGTGCCCCTTAGTCGTCTTGTTGCCACTATGGCTGAAGAGGCCCTCAGTGCTCACCCTGTTAATACCCTTAAGGTACCTGAAGATCTCAGTCATGTCTCCCCTCTCCCTTCTTTCCTTGAGAGAGTAAATGTTGAGCTCCCTGAGCCTCTCATCATAGGTGTTGCCCTGCTGGCCCTGAGTCATCTTAGCTGCCATTCTCTGGACCGTCTCCAGCAAGCTGACATCCTTCTTAAGATATGGGCACCAAAAGAAAAAAATTACTCCCTTAGTAATCTTGTTTCTTCATAGGCATTCTTCTATATTCATAACCCTCTGCAGTCAGCCTCCTAAGCAGAGTTGCCCGGAGAAAATGGAACTATATGCAAATGATAGAACTATCACTGGCTTGTGACACATATTCAAACTGCTGCCCTTATTAGCTGCAATGTTCCATCAACGTATCAGATTTCTAAGGAGCCTACAAGGCAACCTATACAAAGACTTATCTAAATATACGTATCTAATGTAACACAACTTAAACTGTCCATGACAACATAAAACATCCTTAATATTATTATAATCCTAAATGTAGGCAGAGATTGATGCCAGATGATCTTTCAGAGATGTATATTTCAGCCCCTGAGAGTGGAGGTATGTGAGGTATTCCAGGACAACTGGAATTTCCACTAAAGTAGGGGAAGTCTCCTTGGAATTACACCAAATAGAGAACCTTTTCCATTTTGAGGAATAGGTTTTCTTAGTAGAAGGTTTTCTATATCCTTTCAGGATATCCAGAACAGCTTAGGAAATATTTAAGCTTGCATATTCCAAGTCCTCAAGAGCCATGCCTTGAGTTTGAGAGACCTGAGATTCGGATACAAGATTTTCCCCTGGTGGGAGGTCAACATGTTGTGCCTCCTGGGTAAGGGTATTGGTTTGGCTACCAGCATGGAAAGTAATAGAGGGTACCATGGCTGCCTGGCCCAGTCTGGTAGTATTAGAATCATTGATGCAGGTTGTGACCTAAGTTTGACCAGGACTCTGAAGATAAGAAGGAAGGGAGGAAAAGCATACAGACTTTTCCCTGACCAGTCCAGAGCCAGAGCATCCAGTGGGATAATGCTTTTGGCTGGTGGTCTGCAACAAAACAGGGGCAGAAGGTGGTTTTCTTGGGATGCGAAAAGATCCATCTCTGGTGTGCCCCATCTCCTGAACACTGAGTCCAGCACCTGCTTGTTGACCACTCGTGATGTGCCTGGTTGATGCTGCTCAGGGCATCTGCCAGAATATTGTCCTTTCCTGGTATGTGAATGGCCTGTAAAAACAGGTTCCTCAACTGTAACAGTAGTTCTAGGAGTGGTATATGTTGTTCATCCATACATCTTGGCATGTCCCCTTTAATTCTTGCCGGAAGGTCTTAAAGCTGGCTCCTCCCACCCACCCAGGTGGTATAACCCTCAGCTCCACCCCATGAAGCCAGATCTTAGCCTGCTGGAAGCCAGGTTGTGCGTCGCAGCCGGGGAGGTCGGTTGGGTCAATGTGGATGAACAACATATACCACTTCTAGAAGTGGAAATTACGTACCTACCGTAATTCTTGATCTTCTTGGACGAGTCTCCACCACTCATTCACACTAATGGAAACTGCGCCGGAGGCACTAGGACCCAGCCTGATCAAACTTTTTTGCTGGAGGGTCGGCACCAGAGATGGAGCCATGAGGAGCAGCACCGCAAGCCTCAGCTCGTGCGGTAATGACTATCTCAGCGTCGACCCTCCAACCGCTTCAGTATCTTTTTTTCCGAGGATGTGCAGCGTAACTAACCTAGAAGGATAGCCTAACCAAAAACCTGGACATAAGATAGTCCAGATGACCCGTATAAGAAGGGTCAACAAAGAAGTCTTCACAGCCTAAAGATTGAGGGAGTGAAGACCAACAACAGAGGTGAGCTCGGGGGATGGAGGGTGGGCATGTGAATGAGTGGTGGAGACTCGTCCAAGAAGATCAAGAATTACGGTAGGTAATTAATTTCCATATCTTCCTGGACATAGAGTCTCCACCACTCATTCACACTAATGGGAGAGTACTGAGCTAATAACCCCCCCAAGAGGGTGGCAGGAAAGACCAAGAGCTCACAGTTCTAGGACAGGAGTCCATTAAGGATGGTTCTGCCAAAAGATAGATGTCTGGCATTGACATCCAGGGCATAGTGTTTGTCGAAAGTATGCACTGAGCTCCAGGTGGCCGCATTACAAATATCTGCAATGGGCACACTGCGGATTTCCGCTAGGGATGCAGCGACTGCTCTACTAGAGTGAGCGTACACTCTGCCTTCCAGCTTAACCTGCACCATGGAATAACAGTGGCGAAGGCATGCCACTAGCCATGCTGAAATACATCTGATAGCGACAGGTTGGCCCAACCGGGTCTCGTTGAAGGAGACAAACAGTTGTTGAGTTTTGCTAAAGTCTTTTGTTCTATATACAGTAGACAGAAACTCAAAGCTCTTTTGACATCCAAGGAATGAAGAGAGTGCTCTCCTTCATTTTGGAAGTTCGCAAAGTAAGTAGGAAGGACCAAGGGTTGTTTTAGATGGAGTTCTGAAACAACCTTAGGGAGAAACTTAGGATGGGTCCTAGGAACTACTTTGTCTTTATGAAACACAGTATACGGAGGGTCTGTGACCAAGGCATGTATCTCAGAGACCCTGCAGACCGAGGTAATGGCCACTAGGAAGGCCGTTTTCCAAGTGAGAAATTTTAACTCACAGGTAGCTAGAGGCTCGAAAGGTTTTCGAGTGAACATGTCTAGCACCTGATTAATGTCCCAGGTTGCGACTGGAAGTCTTATAGGAGGTCTGGTATGCAGAATTCCCTTAAGAAACCTCTCAACCACAGATAACTGAGCCAGTGACAAGGAAAGTACTAGTTCATGATAAGCTGAAATGGCACAAAGGTGAACCTTAACTGTAGAGTATTGCAGACCTGAATTTGAGAGGTCTAAGAGGTATTCTAAAACTTTATCTGGTGGGCAGAAAAAGGGATTCAAAGAGGACTTTGCGCACCACAGCGAAAAACGTTTCCATTTGGCTGTGTAAGTCTTCCTAGTGGCTGGCTTGCGCGCAGCCAGAAGAATATCTGAAACCCTGTGAGAGACATTGAACCTGTTCACTTCTATCTCTTCAGGAACCAAGCGTGAAGGTGAAGTGACCTCAGGTTGGGATGGACCACAGGCCCCTGAGTCAGAAGGTTTGCCTGAAAGGGAAGCAGTTTCGGAGGAGCTTCCGACATACTGTTGAGTAGTGGAAACCATATCTGTTGAGGCCAGAAGGGAGCAATGAGGATCATTTTGTCCCCCTGGGACTCGAACTTGAGAACTACCCTCTGAATTAGAGGAAGAGGCATATAGAAAGTTTTGTCCACTGCAGCCTGAATGCATCCTGACAGAAAATGCCAGGCCCTGGATTTCTGGAGCAGAAGAGAGGCAGTTTTGCATTGAGTGGGGATGCAAAAAGGTCCAGGTCTGGAGTTCCCCACTCTGCGAATAGTGACTGAACTATGGTTGAGTCGAGGGACCATTTGTGAAGATCTGTCTCTGTTCTGCTGAGATGGTCTGCCAGTTCGTACTGCACTCCCGGCAGGAAGACCGCTTGAATTAGAGCCTTATTCTCCAAACACCATTCCCACACTCTCATCACTTCTCTGCATAATGGGTAAGAGTGAGCACCGCCCTGCTTGTTGATGTAATACATCACTGCTTTGTTGTCCGTTTGAAGGAGAATATTCTTGTGACAGAGGATGTCCTTCAAAGCCCGAACTGCATAAAGGACGGCTCTCATCTCTAAGACATTTATGTGAAGCTGGGACTCGTCCTGAGTCCACGTACCTTGAGTGTGGAGAGTCTGACAGTGAGCTCCCCACCCCATCAGGGACGCGTCTGTGGTAATGGAAATCTGATGATCCAGCGGAGCAAAGGGATACCCTTCCAGAAGATTGTCCTCTTGTGACCACCAGGTGAGTGATCTCTTCAGAGGTTCTGTCACCTTGATGAGAAAGGACTGAGGGTGAGTGGTTGGGGACCACTGAGTACTGAGCATCCACTGAGAGGTTCTCATGTGGAGGCGAGCTAGGGGGGGTACAGTGAACACCGAGGATGCCATGAGATCCAACATCCGCTGCATCAAGAGAGCTGAAACCGAGCTGCTGTCTCTCCGATGTATCGGACCATCTGAAGGATATCGCTCCTCCTGTCCTCTGGAAGGAAAGCTTTCGCACAGGAGGTGTCCAGAAGAGTTCCTATGAAAAGGAGCCTCTGGGAGGGCTGCAGCTGTGATTTTTTTAGGTTTAGCAGGACTCCCATGGACGTGAGAAAGTGTGGAGCCGTGGTTACGGCGTCTAGAGTTCCCTGTCTGGAAGGGCTTGCTAGAAGCCAATCGTCCAGCTATGGGAACACCTGTATTCCGATTTTCCTGAGATGCGGTGAGAGAATTGCACAACACTCTGTAAAAACTTGCGGCGCCAAGGATAGCCCAAAGGGCAGGACTCTGAACTGATAATGCTGTCCCAAAGCTACGAACCTTAGGTATTTGTGATGCTTTGGGTGAATAGGAATGTGCTGGTAAGCATCCTGCATATCCAGGGAAGCCACCCAATCGTGTTGATGAAGCAAAGGTAACAGGGTCCCTAGTGATATCATTTTGAATTTTTCTTTGGGAAGGAATTTGTTTAGTTTTCTGAGGTACAAAATGGGGCACATACCCCCGGTTTTCTTTGGAACCAGAAAGTAAGGGGAGTAGAACCCTATGTTCCGTTGATCCAGCAGAACTACTTCCACTGCCCTGTTGTTCAGAAAGGAAAATTACGTACCTACCGTAATTCTTGATCTTCTCTTGTATCTTCACCATTCATTACTTACAGGGTGTAAGCAGGCGGGCTTCGCACGTCACGAGGCTTTTTTTTTTTAAAGGTTAGCCTAACGGCCCCGCCCTTGAGGCGGCGTCATGCGTCATGCGCGAGGCGGCCGTTAATAGCGACGACTCCTCCTCAACTCAGTTCTGTGAGCTGGAGGCAAAAGTGAAAGCAGAAAATATAGATAGCGAGGCAAGATAGCCGAGGATAGCAAAGCAAGGAAGAATGAACTGAAAAAGGAATAAGCCGATGGAGGAAGGACAGAGGAGATAAGAACATCCTAGCCTAGGGACTGCAGGGCCTCCTTACCTGGGCGACTCTAGGAGGAGAGATGAGTAAGGAAATGAGAAACAGAAGAAGAAGGAGAAAGAGAGAGAGATGGGATGTTGAAGGGACCAGAATGCCTATGAGCATAGTTAGCTTGTAGCTGAAGGCTCGACTAAAGGGAAGCAAGAATCCCGGAGATAGAGCTGAAAGAAGGTTCACCGAACCCGCTAGACAGACTCAGGAGGGCATAGTCCTCATCTTCAACATGCCATTGTTCTTGATACCCACTTCGGGCTGCTGGCCGCGGAAGGCCTTTAACTGGAGGACAGCCGAGGAGGGAAGAATAAAACCCAGGCAGCATGAGAGCGTGCTCAGGGGTTTAGAAATGGAAAATGTAAGCCTTTCAGGCGTTTCAAGATAGAAATGGGACTCAGACTGACTGGCTAAGGCAAGACAAGGCTTAGGCTGGCTAGGATTGGATATGGTCAGCAATGTTCTACTGTAAAAATTGTCCAGGAGGACACTTAAAGGGAGAAACCAATAGCAAAACAGCGAGAAGGATAGCCTACCTTCTCATTTGCCTTCTTGTTTGTTTTCCCCTTTTTTTACAGATAAAAATTTTTTTTTTTTTAACTAGATGCATGACCCAGATACCAAGATGCCTATAGCAGTCGAAGAGAGTTCCCTCAGCATTTTTTTTTTTTGCAAAAAGAAGAAAGGAATAGACGTACTCGTTCCTCTGCTCTGTAAGGCAAGAATAGAGGGGATTAGATTCCAGGGCAACTATCTGGACACGGATTGCAGGATCAAAACTGAATAGCCTGAGCCAGGCCAAAACCCCAGAGGTATCTTGCCAGAAGAATAGCAAGAGATAGTTGTGCAGTCTGATTGCCATGCAATCCACGAGATGGCCCATGAATCTTAGAGTAAGTAATTTCTCTGAAATTTAGAACCCCCCCCTCAAAGAAAGATCTTTTTTTTTGGAAAAATTAGGCAATTTTTCCTATATTTTATATAAATGCAGAGAGAGGAAGGAGACGGGAGGTGGAGAAGCCACAGGAAGAGGCCACTGAGGGGATGGTGGGCGGGTGTAAGTAATGAATGGTGAAGATACAAGAGAAGATCAAGAATTACGGTAGGTACGTAATTTTCCTATCTTCCCTTGTCAATCTTCACCATTCATTACTTCCTGGGTGAGTATCAAGCTCCTCTTCCCTGGAGGAAGAGGCCATACCCTGAGGAACAAGACCCCAGCCTTCTGCTGGTGAGAAACAGAAGGAGAAGACCCTGGCTTATTCAGAAAGCCAAGAGGAGAAGAGCTAGGAGGTGCCTCCCGAGGCGAGGAGACGGAGGAGCCCTGTAAAGTCTCCTAGCTCTGGAAGAGAAAAACGGTCCCCGGAGGCGGCAGAATCACCCTACGCGGGCAGGGGTGACAACCTGAAAGAGCACAGTCATGCCGTCCACCTGATGCAGATCGCTGTCCCGCAAGCCTGGAAGCCACCTCATTGGCGTCATAAGATGCCCTTGCTGGGTGTCTTGCCAGCTCCAGGCCTACCGCGAGGGCAACGGCTTGTCTGGTTTGGTTCGTATCAGGCATAGATGCCAGCAGCTGGGACATCATCGACACAGATGCTGGTTGTAGGCAGCTGCTGGTGAGCCTGATGTGATGCATACATGCACTACCATGCGAGAGAGAGAACACTCTTACGCTGGCAGTCGAACTGGAGAGAGTCCGAATCGTGGGCGATCGTGCGCCAGGCAACGGTGCCCAGAAGGAGTATCCAGGTATACCAACCTGAGGACGGGTTGGGAAGGGAACCAGAGACTCAGAGGGGTACAATACCTACGCTGGCAGTCCGCGGGGCTGGGAAGAAGCGGCAGGGGACTGCCAGGACCGATAGACGCCTCCTGGAAGGACAGGCCAGGAAGGTACACCAGATGCTGGGCACTGAATTCACCAAGGAATTCGATCTCCCGCTCAGGTGTTGTCTCTTACGAGCGTAGGAATCGGAGATCCCTCACCATCCTCGAGAGGAAACGCTGATATTCTGTGAAATCAGCATGGAGGACAGATGAGCAGGGGTTCCTCTCCGTCGGGAGGAGGGAGCGAGGATGATGGGGAACTGGAATGCCCAGAGATTCCTGCGGTGGTGGGGAGTCGAAAGACCGGCTCATGCATGTATCTAACATATGAGGGAAGGCCGCGAGAACCCCTGAACTGCCCCAGGATAGCGGACCGTGGGACCGACATGGCCTGGGAGCAGGGGGAGTGAAGGCAGAGAGATGGGAGAGGGCACCTCCGCTGGAGCAACTGCTTCTGCGAGGGCTCTGGAATCCGGGAAAGGAGCCCTGGAAAGAGGGATCCGGATATCAGACCAGGCCGAGGACGGAACTCTGGGGAAGCGGAGCCTGGAAGAGCCCTGGGGAGAACCTCCCTGTGACGACCTTGGACTGCATGGATCCAGAAGGGCAGTCCGACAAACGCCACGGAGGACACCCTAGAACCCTGGAGGGAGGGCAAGGCTCTGCACTTGGCTCCTGGCCACCCCCTGGGGTGGCCAAAGAAGACCGAGCAGCAGACCCTGCCCCTCAACCCCTCGGACTCGAGAGGGCCCTCCTCCTCGACCAGCGCCCCTGTCCCTAGAGGGCAACAGCACCCGTAGGTAGCTGTCACGGGCCTCCAGAGGGGAGCCTCCCCCGTCACCCCATGCCTGCCCCCAGGGCTCCCGCCACCCCAGCTGGGGAACCCTCAGGAGACGACGGAAGGTGGGACAGAGGAAGGGGCCCGCTGCGCCGCCTGGCACCTCTAGCCACCGGGGACCCAGACTCCGAAGAGTGGGGGTGCCAGGATGGGTCCACGTCTGAATCATCGCCCTCCGAGGAGGACGAGACCAGCAAGACCTCAATGCTGGCCACTCCAGGCGTCCCCGAGGCTACGGGGCCGCGAACGGCCCCGGTACCAAGGGAGGCGCCGCTCGCCTCCCTCACGCCTCGTAGCAGCCAGGCTTAGCTCCACTTATTCAACGGTGGCGGCATGGCGCGGCACCGCCTGGAGGAAGGACAGGGCCTACGGCGCCGGGCGTGGTGGAAGGTGAGGCGGCGCCTTTTACACTATCGGGCGCCGGAACGCGCCGAGGCTCAAAGCGGCACCGCCAACGGCGCTACCGATCACGGGCGGCTGATGGCGCCGGATCCCAAGCAGCGAGCCAACGGGCGCCGCTTGATCACCGGCGCCGCTAACGGCGCTGACTCAAACGGCGCTGTTCGATCACCGGCACCGCGAACGGCGCCAGGATCCGAACGCGCCGAAGGCAGCGGTGAGGTCCACCCGGCCAGGCCCAAAAGTCGAGGGCCTCGCCAATGGGGAGCCTGCACCTCCAAGAGGTGACTGCCAAGGCGGTGTCGGCGCCGTGCCCGGAAGGCCTACGACGCCCCGACACCGCAGAAGGGCCTCCTCCGGCAAGAAAAGAGGAGACCCCTCCTCCTCAGACCGTATAGGCCCGGAGGGGACCGGGAAGAGCCTAGAGACCTTACCTGAGAATCCTTTGAGCGACGCCGTCCTCGAGCGTCGGTCGGGCTTTGCCGAGCTTGAACGCTGCTGGACTTGAGGACACGGCGGTCCATGGAGAAACAGCGTCGCCGCATTAACCATGTCATGGTTGGGTCCCAGGCAACGAGACAAGCGTCATGCCGGTCCGAGACGGAGAAATGCCGCCACAGTAACACCGGACGATAGGGGCGCGGCCGTCTTCAAACACGCTTTAGCTCGGACCCGGACATATGCGAAATCAACAAGAAAAACAGTAGGAAAGCACACCGCGCCCGCTTAGAAAGAAAAAAAGAACGGCTCCTACCGACATGAAAAGCGTGAAAGAGGAGTCGCTTGACGAGTCAAATATGGACGCCCAAAACAGGTGCTGCCTCGATGGCGGGAGAAACAGAACTGAGTTGGAGGAGGTGGGTGCTACAATGGCGCCCCACAGATGACGCCGCCTGTGGCGGGCCGTTAGGGCTAATCTTTAAAAAAAAAAGTTCGTGACGGGTGCGCCTCAGCCATACCCAGGAAGTAATGAATGGTGAAGATTGACAAGGGAAGATGGCCTTGTATCTCGTCGGCAAGAAGCTCTGATCGAAGAACTGACAGCCTGGGCTGACGTTTGGGGGGACGATCCGGAGTGGTCTCTGAAAGACTGAGGGAATACCCCTCGTGGATTATCCGGAGGACCCATTTGTCCGGAGTTATGGACTTCCATTGATTGTAGAAGCGAGTCAGTTGACCTCCCACCACTGAGGAAGAGTCCACCTCGGGCAGCTGAGGTGGGACTTGGGCCAACAACTCAGAAGGCAGCACTAGGTGCTTTGGGTGCTTGCGCCTTCTGCTGCGTTTTCTTTTGAGGCTGGGGGGCTTGGTTTTTATTAAAACCTCCCTTGCCTTTGCCTTGAAAGGACTGACGGTTATAACACTGGCGTTTATTAACACCCCCTTGAGAGAGAACAGGAGGAGGTCGAGCCAATTTAATGGCTGACCTAGTCTTTTGTGTAGCCTCTAGAGGCTGTTCTACTTGAGGGCCGAAAAGATACACAACATCGAAAGGCAACACCATTACCTGTTGCTGTGCATCATTCATGAAACCTGAAGTGCGCAGCCAGGAGTGACGGCGGGTACAAATGCCCGCCGCCGCCGCTAGGGAAGCAATATCAAAAGCGTCCATAGCTGCTTTAACCTGCTGGTTGTTGGACTTGATACCCCTGGTTATAGTTTGAAGAAGCTCTGAATGTGTGTCTGACTCCGGTAGAGCTTCAACCATTTGTTTGAGTGAATGCCAAAGGATATACTCATATTGAGAAAAATAGCCCTGGTAGCTGGCAATACGCATACCTAGGGTGGAAGCAGCAAAGACTCTCTTACTTAAAGTGTCTATCTTACGAGATTCTTTGTTACTAGGTTGAGCTGTAGTAGTCTGGGGAAGGATGACCTTATCGTTCTCTGCCAAGACTACAATAAGATCCACAAAGGCTTGGGATGCCAAAATGGGTCGATCCTTGGGAGCGGCATATTTCCTATCTATGGACTTAGCCACCGAAGGAATGAGAGCAGGATTATTCCATACCATTTGAGACAGTGTCTCAAAGGAGGGCTGTACCGGAGGAGTCAAATCCATAGGGATCTCCAGAACATGAAGGTATTGGAGTCTTAACAGTTTCCCAGGATCGATATCTTTAGTTTGGGGAGAAAGAGTGGAAATCAAATTTCTCAGCAGAGGCTTAAAAGACAGGTCATCGACCACAGGCTCTGCAGCAGGAATAGATCCTGTTCCTTCCACATCATCACCCAGCCTAAGGTCTGGGTCAGGCTCAATGTCATCTCCTGACAGTCCAGGAGAGACTGTATGGACAGGAAAGGAGTGAAAAACAGAAGGAAAAGGGTTGAAGGAGGAGTCTTGAAGGCTGGATGATGTCCTAACAGGCCTCGGTGCGAAGAAACACACGTGCCAAAATACGTATGGCGCAAGGGCTGTGGAGCCGATGGCACCGAGAGGCGTACGCACAGAGGATGACGCCAACGGCGCACAGCGCAGATGAAGCACACGTGCCGATGACATGCACGGGCGCTAAGAAAGTTAATGGCGCCGAGCGAGCTATCAACGCAGAGGCTGTTGAAAATATCCCAAGACTCAAAACAGGATTTGAGGAGAAAGAAGGATGAATACCAGGAGATAAGGCATCGGTGTGGCCCCCTGTGCCACAGCCGTCTGAGGGGGAAACACCTAAGCTCGGAGTCGACGGCACCGAAGACGGTGCTGCGCGACTAGGAGGCTCAACCGCCCTACCTGATCTCCCAAGAAGCCTGAAGGCCCCTGAGTGACCGGGCCAGGCACCTGGACAAACCTCCGAGCCCACTGCTCCATATGAGTGGCCCACTGATGAAACTGCTCATCTGAAGATCTTCCAGAAGGTGGGGTAGGGCTCCGATGCTCGAAGACGTCGGCTACCAGAGATAGAAACCGCGACTCAAGGGAGAGACCGCAACTAGCCCCAATAACTGACCGCCCACGCGCAGACATCAGAGGGCGACTCATGATGCCTTCTTTCTTGACTTCGATGGTCAAAGAAGAGCTCGAGGCCGAATGGTGCCGAGAGTGCGACTGCTTATTTTATGCTTTGAGGGGCCGCCCACCCTCGGCATTGACCATCCGTTGTCAGACCCCCCTTCCGGAGAAGGCGCCGGACCGGACCCAGCCCGGCTGACTGAACAGCTTTCATACGAAGTCTCCCTACCATCACCTGACCCGCTCATGGTTGACTCAGTCAAAGTAGGCTGAGACTTCTTCTTAAATTGAGAATAAATAAACTAAGCGATACTTATTCAAGATATTACTACCAAACAATAAAACTGAAAAACTAAGCTGCTAGTTTGAAGTTTGACTCCCGGTGGGCAAGCGACGTTGTCACTGAAGTGCACTCGACGGCGGGAAAAAAGGAACTGAGGCGGCTGGAGGGTCGACGCCGAGATAGTCATTACCGCACGAGCTGAGGCTTGCGGTACCGCTCCTCGCAGCTCCATCTCTGGCGCCGACCCTCCAGCAAAAAAGTTTGACCGCTCTGGGTCCTAGTGCCCATTAGTGTGAATGAGTGGTGGAGACTATGTCCAGGAAGATCTACTGTTACAGGTGAGTAACCTGTTTTTCTAGGGATGTAGATATGTTGTTCATCCACACTTCTTGGCAGACTCCTAGCAGTTCTCCAGGAGGAGGGAGGCAAGGCACACACCCCCTACTTATGGAACAGAGACTGAAGAACTTAGGCCCCAAAACCAGCATCCCTGCATGACTCAAGGTCGATGTGGTAGTGGGTGATGAAGGTGCTTGTTGTCTTCCAGGTAGCAGTCCGACAGATTTCTTGGATAGGGATGTCCTTGGAAGCAGCCACCGACGCAGTGGTATGGTGGCTGGAATGAGCCCTTAGCCCTACGGGAGGCTCCCTACCTGCCAACCTATAGCAGACATCAATGCAGGAAGTAATCCACCAACCAATTGTCCACTTGGCTGCAGGTCTGCCAGGTGTGGCTTCAGAAAAGGTGAAAAATAGCTGGCGAACTGCTCCCTGAATTTCCGCCATTCTCTCCTTGTAATTGGAGAGAGCTCGTCTCAGGTCCAGAGTATGGAGTCTGTACTCGGTATCCAAGGTGTAGTTTGGGTAGAACACAAGCAGAGTCATCACCTTGGTTGAGATGGAACTCTGACACCACCTTTGGGAGGAATTTCAGGTGGGGGCGCAGAACTACCTTGTCCCTGTGGAAGACCAGGTAAGGAAAGTCCACCGAAAGCATCTGGAGCTCCCCAGTAATTCTGGCTGATGTGATAGCCACCAGAAAGTCAGTCTTCCACAAGTGTGACATCTCACATTTGTGTATCAGTTCAAATGGCTTGCCCAAGAGTTTTGCCAAAACCAGCAGTATATCCCATGGAGGTGGAGGGTCACGCACTGAAGGGGATATGTGATACAGGCCCTGGAAAAAGCGCCAGACCACCTTCTCCTGTGCCACCGTCTGCTGACCGGCCTGTGCCCAGTAAGCAGAGATGGCTGCCAGGTGCACCTTAAGGGTCGTAGACCGAAGACCCCCTTTGGACAGAGACCAAAGGTAGTCTAAGACGCTAGCCACTGGACAGGACAGAGGGTCCAGGCCCTTGCCCTGACACCAACTGGAAAACCTTTTCCATTTGAAGGCATAACACCTTCTGGCTGACTCTTTTCTGGATGCTTCCACTACTGTGAGTACATCCTCAGAGAGACTCAAAGCCTGGAACTCTAGCCACTCAGGTACCAGGCTGTCAGATGCAGGGATTGAAGGTCCGGATGGAATACCTTCCCCTGATTGACTGACATCAGGTCCGGGCTTGCTGGAAGACGCCTTGGGAGCCTGTTGCTGAGGAGGTCTGGATACCAGAACTGGTGTGGCCAGTCTGGGGCTACCAGGATCACATGTGCCTTGTCCCTCCTCACCTTGAGAAGGGACCCTGTGGATCAAGGAAATTGAAGGGAAGGTGTAGAAAAGACCTGGGGTACACGGCCTTGAGAAGGCATACCCCTGCAGCGAGCCCTGCTGTGGGGGGCGGGCATGAAACAACCTCAGCTTGGTGTTTTCCCTGTAGGCAAACAGGCCCACCATCGGTTTGCCCCAGTGGGAGAACAGGCTGTGAGCTACCTTTGAGTGGAGAGACCACTCGTGGGATGTCTCAACTATGCGGCTGAGGCCATCCGCCAGGTGATTTGAGCCTCCTGCCACGTGGATGGCTAGGAGATCCACCTCCTGTCGGCTCACGAGTGTCCAGATGCGGAGCGCTTCCCTGCACAGCAGTCAGGAGTGCATGCTGCCCTGTTTGTTGAGGTAGTACATGGTCGTGGTGTTTTCCATCTAGACTTGAACCACTTGACCTCGAAGCTGCTGAGCGAATGCTGACAATGTCAGTCTGACCGCTTTGAGCTCCAGCAGGTTGATATGGTATCGGGATTCCTCAGGGGTCCAGAACCTGTGGGCCCTGTTGTCCCCCATGTGGGCTACCCAACCTGTGAGAGACGCATCGGTTGTGAGACGACCGTCGGCTCGGGGCGGACAAATGGTATCCCTTCCTGCAGATGATCCAGGACGGTCCACCACTGGAGAGCGTCCCACATCTTCTGGGTCTCCATGATCAGCTGGTTGAAATGATCTTGGCACTGAGTCCACTGGGCGGCCAGTTCCCACTGAAGGGGAGCATATGCCACCAGGCCCATCAGACCACGGTGGTGCAGGCTGCCATGTACCCCAGAAGGCACAGAAAGTCCCGGGCAAAGCGTAAGTTCCCAATCAAAAATAACTGGGCAAAGGAGGAGAGAACCTTTGCCCTGTCTCGGCAGGAGTCGAGCTCTGCCCTGATGAAGCATATCACCTGCGAAGGCACGAGCTCCGACCTGGCCTCGTTGATCAGGAGGCCAAGCTGAGAGCAAGTTTGGAGGGCCAGGTCCCTGGACCTCTCCACCTCTTGCTTGGTGGAACCCACTAAGAGCCAATCATCAAGGCATGAGTATATTCTGACCCCTCGACGCCCGAAGTGGGGTGCCATCACTGCAGTGCATTTGGTTAAGACCTGTGGGGCCCAATGACAGGCTGAATGGCATGGCTCGGAACTCATATAGAGTTCCTTCTGCTCTGAAGCGAAGGAACCACTGGTGAAACGGACGGATTGGGACATGGAAAAACGCATCCTGGAGATCCAGTGAGCAGAACCACATGTTCTGCTCCAGGGATGGTATGATCTGGGACAGAGTTACCATCTTGAAGGTGCATGGCCTGAGAAACTGGTTCAGGCAGTGCAGATCTAGAATGGGGCACCAGCCCTCCGTCCGCTTTGGTACCAGAAGTACCTGGAAATGAACCCTGGGTTGACTGGAGGATCTGTCACTCAGGCCGCTACCTCCTTGAGGAGGAGTTGGCCTATGTCATCTCTCAGAGCCGACAAAGTATGCACCGATATCCTTTCTTCCCCTGGGGCACAGGCTCAGCTGGGAGGGTATTGCTCGAACTCTAGAGGCACACACTGCCCAACCACTTCTAAGACTCAGCAGACCAGGCAGAAAGAAAGTGTCAGAGCCGACCCCCCGCGGGAGGACTCAGAGCCGGCATGATGGGAATAGAGGTGGCAGCCCCTATCCCATCACTGGGCAGGCTTGGAGGAAGAGGGTCCAGACTGGAATCCGCCTGAACCTCGACCTCCTCTGCGGGCCGCTGCAGGCTCGGATTTGGGCCGAGGGCACCAAGCATGTGCCTGCTGTTGCTGCCCACCCTGGAAGGAGGGCTGCTTGGCCGCAGGAGCAGGGTGCCAATATGGCTTCTTCTGCTGTTTCTTGGCGCCAGGGACATCTTTCTGAACAGAAGAAGCTGAGTCCAAGGTGGCACTGGACTGCTCGATTCACTGAAGGTGACCATCCACACCTTGGCTGAAGAGATTGGTGCTGAGGAAATGAACATCAGTGAGTTTGTGCTGGGTATCCACCGTGAAGGTGGAAAGCCTCAGCCAAGCCCTGCGGCGCATGGCAACCGCGGCTGCCACTGAATGGGCGTGTGAATCCAAGAGGTCCAGGGCCATCTGAAGTTGTTGCTTGGCAAAGGCCTGGCCCTGATCCCGAACCTGCTTGACCGTAGTCTGAAAATTCGCAGGAAAGTGCAGGAGAACCTCATCCAAGGAGCCCAATAGAGCATGAGAGAAGTGCGCCATGATGACGGCAGAGCTTGCCTGATGGAGGCCTAGTGAGGAGGCAGCATAAACCTTCCTGGCAGAGTGGTCCAATTTTTTACGCTCCTTGTCTGGAGGTCTATGAGTATCGACCGAACTGCCTGTGTGTCCGAACATGGAAGCGGTCACCAACCCCTCTGCTAAGGAGTGTTCCATGAATCCCGAGCGGGATCCAATGGGCACCACATACTTGCGGGCCATCCAGACAGATGGCACTGGGCAGGAGGCAGGGTGTTGCCAAAGCTCCAAATCCGTACCAACAATGGCCTCGGCCACTGGGAAGGTTACCGTAGGGGTATCCCCTCTCTTAAGAATGTCTGTAAGAGGGTACTCTGCCCATTTCTGGACAGGCTCCAGGGGCATCCCCGTGGATTCAGATATGGCAGAGAATCCCTAAGAAGGACGAAGGACGTTCCTCTGTCAACAGACTGCCCACTGGCTCATCGTCAAGCAGATGAGAGTGTAGGTCGGAGTCGTCAGAATCCAAAGTATCCGGATAAATTGCCCGGCCACCAAGGTCCCCTTCTACGCGCCTGAGGTGGTCAGGCATGAGGGTGACCGAAATCCTGCAGGGAAGACCCGGAACAGTCCAAGCTTCCTTTGTAGGAGCCCCTCCTGTGGGCTGTTTAGGCGGCAGCTCTACCACTATCAGTGGAGAGGTCAATTCTGGCTGAACCAGGGCGGGTTCTACCAGCTTCACGGACAGAGGAACCGAGATGATTGGTTTTGATGGAGCTGGCTTTGGCCTAGAAAGCGAAAGCCAGGTAATGGCTGGTGAGGAAACTGAAGCCGGTTTCTGGACGGACAAAAATCAGCTGTTGCCACATAAGATCTTCGTAGTGTCGACAGAGTTTCCGTCAAAGCCTCTCCTCATCCGAGGAGGATGAAGACGAATGTCAACATCGCCTTTTCTTTGAGCGCTTATGCATCTTCCAAGGCCTACTGGTCGAGGGGGTCCAAGATCTTGACCTCGATTAGACTGGCCAACTGGGTTGCTCAGGAGACACTGGTGGAACCGGTGATTTTCCCGGATCAGGGATCGGCTCCTCGATGGGATTGCCAGCAGGCTGGGTGTCCTCATTGGGAACAAACAGAACAGGGGTCCTGTTAAGAGAGTTGTCAGCCTCGTTGGGTGACAACAGATCAACAGGGTTGACGGTGATCTCAACTGCATTGTCGATCGAGACTTCAGGCAGCTGACCAGATGGCAGGGCCGAGAAGCTGGCGGCCGTAGTCGCAATCTTAACCGAGATCGAGACTGGAGATTCCTGGGACCAAGCTTGCTCTCGATCCCAAGAATGTCTTCACTGAGATGAAGAATCTTAGTTCCTTGTCCTTTTTTACGGGTCTGGGAGACATGCGCCCGAGGGTCCCTCGCCCTTAGTGGGGAGAGACTGGCACACGTCCCGAAAGGAGCCCGAGAAGGTGGAGCCCAGATTGAGTGGAACAAAAATCGTCTGAGAGGAGTTCTGCGACTTGTGCGGCTTTTGCCTCGAAGGCCTGCATTTTCTCTAACTGCTTCGCGGACCCTGCAGCCATGGAGACTTCCCACGGGCCTCCTTCAATTTCATCGGTGGATTCCGTTTTTTTGGGCCTGCCCAGCTTGAGTCATGTGAGATGACTGTCGAGGACGTTCGGTTGGAATGCGAGACAAATCTCGCAGGCCTGGGTGTCATGGCCAACACCCAAACAGTAGACGCACGTGGTATTAAGGTCTGTGCGTGACATTTTCTGGCCGCACGGGCACCGGCGGAAACTGGGGGAAGTTATCTTCCATGATCGAGAAACAACGATCACAATCGCTAGCTTGAATAAGCTTAATTTTCAAAGAATCCGAAGGAAACGGAGCCAGGGCCTACAGAACACAGGAGCGGTGAGGAGGCAACCTGAATCTTCCAGCAGAAAGGAAGATCTGGTGCCATGGGGTGGAGCCGAGGGTTATACCACCCGGGTGGGTGGGAGGAGCCAGCTTTAAGACCTTCTGGCAAGAATTAAAGGGGAAAGGGACATGCCAAGAAGTGTGGATGAACAACATATCCACATCTCTAGAATGAGGCCTTTAGTGAGTAAACCAGACTCCAGACTTTCATAGCCTCTGTGCATAGAGGGTCTGACCTTGTTCTCCCTTGCTTGTTTATACAGTACATTGTTGCGGTGTTGTCTGTCCTGACTTGCACCACTTTCCCTTGTACTAGGTGGGCGAATGCTTTCAGGGCCAGAAACGCTGCCCTTCGCTCCAGCAAATTTATATGCAGGAATGGCTCTGTGATAGACCAGGTTCCAAGAGTGGTGTGATCCCTTAAGTGAGCACCCCATCCTAACAGAGAGGCATCGGTTGTGAGGACAGCTGATAGGGTTTCCTTTTGGAAGGGTACCCCTTCCCTGAGGTTGTCTGCTTCCTTCCACCACTGGAGTGCTTGAAGCAGGGTTCTTGTTACTGGAATCAGTTTTGTCAGTTTGTCTTTTCTCTGGCACCAGTGTGCTCTGAGATGAAACTGTATATCTCTCATTTGGAATCTGGCTCCCGGGACTATGCCTGTTGCTGCAGCCATATGTCCCAGGATTTGCAGAAACTGTCTTACTGGTCACAGCTCATTCAGCTTGAATGAGGCAGCTAACTGCAGAATGATATGCACCCTGTCCTGAGGGAGGAAAGCTCTTCCCCGTATTGTGTTCAGTTCTGCTCCTATGAAATGCAGGACCTGTACTGGAGTGAGAATATATTTCTCTTGATTTACGAGGAATCCTAGAGACTGTAACAGGTTTAGTGTTACCTTTATATGATCTTGCACCTGCTGTGGTGAATTTCCCACCATTAGCCAGTCGTTGAGATAAGGGAAGACTGATATACCTAACCTTCTAAGGTATGCCATTACCACTGCCAAACATTATGTAAACACCCTGGGTGCTGAAGTGAGACCGAAAGGTAGAACTAAGAATTGGTACTGTCCTGTTGGAAGTCTGAATCTGAGGTACTTCCTGTGAGATTCTCTTATTGGGATGTGAAAGTAAGCATCTTTTAGATCTAGAGATGCCAGCCAATCTCCCTACTGGATTACTGGCAAGATCACTGCCAGTGTGACCATTCTGAACTTTGGGTTTAATAGACGCCTGTTCAAAAGTCTGAGGTCTAGAATAGGCCGCCACTCCCCATTTTTCTTTCTGGTGAAGAAGTATCTTGAATAGAAGCATCTTCCTTTCTGATGACTTGGGACACACATCACTGCTTTTAGCTGGAGTAAGCTTTGAACCTCCTTCTCCAGGAGTTTTTTCTCTATGAGAGAAGCTGGTTTGAACACCCTTGTTCTGAAGGGAGGAAAAGACTTATAACTCAGGGGAAAAATCCCAAATCACTACTTCCAGGACCCACTTGTCTGTGATGATGGAATGTTAAGCCTGGAAATAGTGAGCCAGTCTGCCCCCTACTAGTAGAGAGGAGGCGGCCTTGATCACTAAGTCAGGGGTTATGTTTTGCCTGGGGCTGAGCTTGGGTAGTTTGGGAACCTCTCCTAAAGCCCCTTCTACCTCTGGCCCTGAAATACCCGGTCTGCTGTGGGTATTGCTGATACTGTGGGAGAGCCTGTGCCTGATAAAAAGGCCTAGTATAAGCTGTCCTTCCTCTGTCTCCCCTTCCGTATGGCCTATAGGAGGAAGAAGGCCTCTCTTTTGAGGAGTTACTCTTATACGTGGCTTTATATTCATCCACCTTCTTCATGTATGCTTCAGTCTGTTGACCAAAGAGTGGTCCTCTACAGGAAAATCCATGGCTTTAGCCTGGGTATTCTGTGTTAAATTAGTAGCCCTGAGCCATGCCAGCCTTCTAAGGGCTATGGTAAGAGCCATCCATCTGGCAGCATTGTCGCTGGCATTTGCTGCCATTTGAAACTGGTACTTGGCTGCTTCAGCCAAATCATGAGAGGGGTGTGAAGTAGCCTTCTCTGCCATGGCCAACACAGACTGCCATAGTGATTTTTGGTACTGTGCTGAGTAAGCTTGGTAGTTAGTCTGTCTTACTCCCAGTGAAGCAGCTAAATAACCTTTCTTTGACATGCTGTCTATTTTGCGAGAGTCCTTCTCAGGTGGGTGAGAAGCTAAAGGAACTCTCGCCTTCTCACAGGCTGCTTGCTGAGAAGCTAAAGGAACCCTCACCTTCTCACAGGCTGCTTGCTGGACTATTCCCTGATGATCAGGGCGAGAGAAGAGGAATTCAGTCCCTTGTCTGTCCAGTTGGTACTTTTTATCCACCTTCTTGTCCAGAGGTAGAACAGAATTTGGAGTATGCAGGATTTTAAACAACTCTTTTTTAAAGAATTTGTTTATTGGGAGAAGAATTTTCTTTCTGGGTGTTAACCCCATCATCTCCATATATTCGGCCTCTTCTTCATCTTCTATGACATCTGTGGTAGCCAGGTCAAGGGCATCCACTATTTTCGTTACAAAGGAGAAATGAGAGGAAAAATCCTCTGGTCTGGGGGGAGAGCCGAACTCCTGCTCTGGTGAGATCTCTGGTTCAGTAGGCTCACCTTCACCAATTTTAGGTAAATCATATTCTTCAAACTCCATCTCCTGAGGTAGGTTTAGTTCAGTGGAGGGAGGGTTGCAGTAGGTATGATCCCCTGCAGAGCCTGTATGACTTTCATGGCCTAAGCAATCTCCTCTGATGATGGCAGGCTGTGAGGCACAGATGAAACCCCTTTTGGTTTATCAGCCAGGGGTTCAACACACTTCGTTTTCTTAGTTTTTTTTGGTGGGAACCGGAGAGTCAGCCGGATTACCCATCCTTTTTCCAGTAGTTGTTTCACCGTTATCAGGGGTGTTTAAAGAAGAGACAGCGGTTTCACCTGCAGACTTGGAGGGTGTGGGTTGATCAGAACCTGTAATACCCTTCTCTAATCTTTTTTGTAGTCTTTTAAGTCTCTTTTCTACTGTTTTCTGTGGGAATTATTTGCAGATATCACAATCTGCTAAAAAATTATCATTCACCAGGCAGACTACACATAACTCGTGCTTGTCTGCTTTTGCAAAAATGTCCCCACACTTCAGGCAGTTTTTAAACCCTGGAGGTCCAGTCTTTTTCTTAGGTTTTTCTGCCATTGTCAACCGATGAAGAAAAACAAGAACTGCAATAAAGATTTCACTCTTTTTTTTTGGGGGGGGGGGCAGTTCAGGAACCGATGAAAGTTCCGATAATGAACCAAAAACGTAAGAATCGGAACCGGGTTAGCGGTTCACAGAAATCAGGTTAGTGGTTTCAGTTAAAAAAAATTTGTTTAAGTAAAAACAGATAAACTAAATAGCGGAATTTAGCAACTAAAGCTTCCGCAACGGTTACTAAACCCCGGTTCATCAATGGTTATACCGAACCATGAGGAACCGAGAAACTAAACTAAAACAGCACTAAATAATACCAACTAAACTAACGCTTAAGGTAAAACTAGAAAATAAAGGCAGCAGTAAGAATAATAATAAAACAAGAAACTACTTATATTCAGTGAAGAACCACAAGGAACGACTGATATGGGAAGTCTCCTGGGCGTCTTGACTTGCCAGGTGGAGAAAGAAATCTGATATGTTGATGGAACGTTGCAGCAGACAAGGGCAGCAGTTTGAATGTGTGTCACGAGCTAATGATAGTTCTATCATTTGCATATAGTTCCATTTTCTCCGGGCAGCTCTGCTTAGGAGGCTGACTGCGGAGAGTTAGGAATATAGAAGAATACCTGGAGTTAGAACTGGAAACTGTACCCCAGGTGTGGTCTTACCAGTGACCTGTACAGCGACAGAATGGCCTCCACCTTCCTGGTGGTAATTCCCATGGCTATGCAGGCCAGCATCTGATTTGCTTTGGCTGTTGCTCTTCGTGCAATGTGCAGAATGCTTCAGGTCACTTGTGATTATATTCCTGGGTCCTTTTCTTCCTCTGACCCGACTACCTGTACACCACCTAACCCAGTATTTGGTCTCCGGATTCTTGGCCCTAAAGTGCATAAAGTACAGTTACGTAGGAACTTACCATAACAGTAGATCTTTGAGAGAGGTTCCTTCAGTAGGTCATCACATATAGGACTGGCGCCACCTGGCTTCGGGCCGCACGGCAGACTTTTCTAGCAATACCTGACGGGGGACCGCCCACCCGACGTCATGTGACCGTCAGCGTGACTGTATATAGTGGGCGGTCCCCACGCCCGCCCTCCAGTTCTCCCGCTGGTGCCGGGAAGAGGCCTGACAGCAAGAGCGAACAGGATTTGGAGTCCCTGTAGAAACAAAAATGAGGGGAAGGAGGGAAGGAAAAATATGACCTACTGAAGGAATCTCTCTCGAAGATCTATTGTTATGGTAAGTTCCTACGTAACTGTACTATCTTACTTCGAGAGGGTTCCTTCAGTAGGTCATCACATATAGGACAGAGTCTCAAGCATTCCCTCCAAGGAGAGACTGAGAGAAACTAGGGAGGAGGAAAACTAGCTCCAATGGAAAAAACTGAGGTCCAGGAAGGACCCAGTCTAGGACAGAAGGCCCTGCAGGATGGCTAGGCCAAAGCCAGCCCTCTGCCTAGAAGCAATGTCCAGACTGTAATGTTTGGTAAAGTTATGGACAGAACTCCAAGTAGCGGCAGCGCAGAATGTCAGCTGCCGAAACGTTCCATAGGAAGGCCGCGGAGGCAGCTATGTCCCTAGTAGAATGACCTCTGATGGGACCTGGCAGAGGTTTATCATACTTCTGGTAACAGTATCGAATGCAGTTGCCTAACCATTTGGAAAGGCCCCGCTTAGAAACTGGTTTGCCCTTCAATCTTGGGGCAAAGGAGACAAACAACTGGTCGCAAGACCGAAACTCTTTTGTTTGGTGGGTGTAACACCGGAGAATCCAGTGGACATCCATCGTGTGAAGGAGCGCCTCACCTCTGTTAGAGGGGGACAGGTAATATACCAGAAGCTCCACTGACTGATTCAGTGTGGCTTCTGACACTACCTTGGGAAGAAACCTCGGATGAGTTCTGAGGACTGCTCGGTCCCGATGGAAAATCAAGTATGGCTCCTTGCAGACTAGAGCGTGAAGCTTCGGGATGACGTGATAGCCACAAGAAGAAGCACCTTCCAGGGTAGGAAGCGCAAATCACAGCTCATAGCTGGCTCAAAAGGAGGAAGGGTGAGCTTTTCCAGTACGAAGTTCAAGTCCCAAGGCGGAGTGGGGCTGTGGATGGAGAATCCCTTTCAGAAAGGTTTTTGAGACATCCAACTGAGCCACGGGTTTACCATACACTAGCTCATCGTACACTGAGATATGGACCTTTACGGAAGAGTAGGACAGACCGGAGTCTGACAAGTGAAGGAGGTATTCCATGACTTGTGGGGCTGAGCAAGAGAAGGGGTTCCAGTCCTTAGCGGTCGCCCAAATGGAAAACCGCTTCCACTTCATTGCGTAAGTGGAATGGATAGAAGGTTTTCTGGCCTCAGTGAGGACTTGAGCAACCCTGGAGGAAACCCCAAAACGGGATATCGCTAGGTCTGCAGGAGCCACCCATGAAGATGATGGGTCCTGAGCCCTGGGTGCACCATTCGACCTTGATCCTGGGTCAGGAGGTCATGAGTCACTGGAAGTGGAACCGGTGGTTCCCGGGAAAGCTGCTGTAGCAGCGGAAACCAGATCTGTCTCGGCCAGAGAGGAGTGATGAGGATCATCTTTGCCCTCTCCGCCTGAAGCTTGAGGAGAACCCTCTGCAGAATGCGAAATGGAGGGAAAGCGTACAAAGATTTGCCTGTCCAAGATAGAGGCAATGTGTTGCTCCAAAAAGCACCTTGCTCTGGAACGCTCGAGCAAAATTTGGGAAGTTCTGCGTTGGATTGGGAGGCGAAGAGGTCGATTTCCGGACGCCCCCACTTTTGGAAGATGGATTCCGCCACTTCCTGATGTAGTTCCCACTCGTGAGCTAGGGTCTGAGATCTGCTGAGACTGTCCGCCAGGACATTTAGGACACCTGGAACATGCATGGCCACAAGGACCAGGTGGTGCTAGACTGCCCAGTTCCACACCCGCATCGCTTTCCCACATAGGGGGTATGACTGGGTTCCTCCTTGTTTGTTGACATACCAAACTACCGACATATTGTCCATTTGGATTAGCAGTGATCCCTTTGGAAGGAGGGTCTCAAAGGCCTGTAACGCGTACAGGATCTCCCTCAAATCCAGAACATTGATGTGGAGAGGAGTCTCCAAGCCGGACCATAGTCCTTGGGCTTGGTGTTCCCTGAGGTGAGCTCCCCACCCCATATTCGAGGCATCCATGGTGAGGGTGGCTACTGGTGCAGGATTCGGAAAAGGAAGTCCCAAAGTAAGACTGCGTGTATCCGTCCACCACTGCAAATCTTTCTGAACTGCTAAGGAGACTAGAACCGGATGGTCCAGGTCGTCCATGAGCTGATCCCACTGCACCATCAACGACCACTGAGTAATCCTCATGTGAAGTCTTGCTAGGGGAACAGTAGTAATGGAGGCCGGCATCAGGCCCAATAGGCGAAGGACTTCCTGACCTGGGATGGTCCTAAGGGAAGCCACTTTAGAGGCCTGACAGACAAGGGTCTCCACCCTGTCAGGAGGAAGGAAGACTCTGCACTGGACCATATCCAGGACTGCCCCAATAAACTGAATTCTCTCGGAAGGGATAAGGGATGACTTGGGAACGTTGACCGTGATCCCTAGTCTGCTGAAAAGGTCCAGAGTAAAGGAAAAAGCCTCCAGCAAAGAATCCCTGGATGGGGCTGAAATCTACCAGTCATCCAGGTAAGGGAAGATCGCAATACCCCTGTGGCATAGGAATGCTGCGACCACCGCCAGGCACTTGGTAAAAACCTGTGGTGCCAAAGACAGGCCAAAAGGGAGCGCTCGGAACTGGAAGTTTTCCCCTTAGAAACGAAAGCACAGGAATTGGTGGTGGCTGGGGAAAACAGGAATGTGCAGGTAGGCATCCTGCATATCCAGGGCAGAGAGCCAGTGGTTCTCCATGAGGAGAGGGAGGAGGCTCTGGAGTGTCAGCATTCGAAATTTTTTGTACTCGACAGACTGATTTAGCAGACTTGGGTCGAGTATGGGTCTGAAGTCCCCTGTCTTTTTTGGAACCAGGAAAAAATGGGAATAAAATCCCTTTGCCCGAAGGGGACGCGCTCGATTGCTTCTTTGAGCAAGAGCGCATCTACCTCATCGCAAATGAGAAGGGCCTGGTCCCGAGAGTAGGAGGACTTCTGCGGTGGATTTTCTGGGGGATCTCCAGAAGTTCTATGGTGTGTCTGACAGACACTAGCTGCAGGACCCACTCGTCGGAGGTGACAGCCCTCCACTCCTGCACGTGGCGGGCGAACTTCCCCCCCACCTGCTCCCCGTCGCGAGACTGAGGAGGCAGTGGGGTCAGGGAGTCAAGAAGTGGTAGGATGTTCAGGGGGAGGACCTCCTGAACATCTCTGATTTTTGGAAGCAGGAGGGGTGGCTGTACCCGTGGCCTTATGCTTCCCTTGGCGTCGCGCCTGAGCATTCTTTCCCTGCCTCCAGGTCCTTTTCCGAAAGGGCTGCTGCTGCTGGAAGCCTAATCGGTACAAAGACCTGACAGACCTAAGTGTAACGCCCTTGTCCTGTAGGTCTGTGATAATATCCTTGGTGTCCCCACCAAAAAGAACCGAGCCCCTGAAAGGGGCATCCTGAATCGCCGACTGGACTTCATGGGCGAGTCCAGAAAGGCGAAGTCAGGAATGCTGTCTAAGGGCAATGGCAGTTGCCGAGGTACGGGCCACTGAGTCGACGGAGTCGTAAGTGGAGCGTAAAGCATGCCTACAGGAAACCTTGGAGAGGCAGAGATCCTTGGCAAGATTCTCCTTCAAAGGCGAGGGATCCATGGACTGGACTCGCGCTTCCAGCCTGGCCAGGGTTGCTTTTTGATGAGACACTATGTGGGCCATGTAACTGAGGGACTGGAGGGCACATGTGGCCAACGAGTATATATTTTTTCTGAACTGGTCCATCTGCCTCGATTCTTTGTCCGGAGGAGTGGTGCACATGTGCTTAGGCGCTGAAGAGCGATCATGAGCTGCAAAGATGACCACAGAGTCCGCCTTGGGATGACCCTTTAAGAATGGGGCATCCTTCAACGCCCGGTAGATCCTGTCTGCCCACTTGGGGACAGCCGGGATAGAATGAGGCATCTGCCAGACGGTAGTGGTGAGGTCTTGGTGAGGTGCCATCCAGGGAGGACTGGGTATGGGAGACAGAGACTCTAAGTCTAGGTGCTCCGCGAGACTCTGTCTCATAGGGTCCTGTTCCTCCGACTCCCAGTCGAAGTAATCCTTCATGGCCCTCAACAGGTCCGAGAAGTCAGGGTCTTCTGGGGGAGACTTTGGAGAGACCTTGCCTTTCAACTCCTCATGGTCCTCCGGGAGCTCCTCTGAGGAATCTTCTCTCCCCTCTGAACTGTCGTCATCTTTGTCCGCCTCCTCGACAGGATGGCGTCTGCTATCCGGAAGAGAAATGTCCTGCCAAGTCTTCCTTGAAATGTGGATAGTGGCTATATACGAACTGCTTGGGGAAGGGGACCTGAGAGACCGCGGTTGTGGGAGTCTAGTCTCCAGGTCTGAGACCAACTCCGACCGAGCCCCCTGCCACCAAGACTGGATTAAAGTCTTGAAATCTGGGGTAACAGGAGGAGGGGGTAGTAGAGTAGGTAGAGGCTGAGGGGGAGGAGGGATAACCGGTGGTGAGTAATAGCCCTGGAATCCCATAAAGTGTGAGTAGGGATTGAATCCAGGGTAGAACTGCCCAAAATGACTCTAGTCAGGAGTGGAACCCCTGGGTAGTGGTCCCCAGGATACCCTGACGGGTAATACGGGACAGTTCGGGGTCTGGAATAAATCCCCGTCGTCAGATCTGGCGTTGGGGGAGCCCACGTCGGACCCACCAATGTATAGACAGGTTGAGGGTCTGGCGTCGGGACAGCCCATGTCAGGGGAACCGACTTCGGAACCAGCACCACTGGACGAAGGGTCCCTGGTGTCGGGACCTGATCCGGCGTCTGGGCCAAAAGCAAGGCCGGTCAACTGGTTCGGCTGCGGGACTGCTGTCAGGATAACCGGCATCAGAGGGGGTGCCGGAAGCCCGCCGGAAGGCAGAGGAGGGGCCTCCACAGTAAGGCCACTAGGCCGAGGAGGAGCCTCCTTCTCCTTGACTCCAGAAGGGGAAGGTGGAGTAGACCCCGAAGCATCGACAGCGTCGATGGGCTCTCCACTACCATTGTCGGACGTACCCGCAGGGGAATTAGAGGGTACGGGCGAAGAAGGAGGAGGAGGGAGAGTAGCTTTCTCCCTCTGGTTCCGCCGGACGTCGGGTGAGGCATCGTCAGGCCTCGACGGGGGAACCGAACCCGAGCGGTCATCAGGGATGGCTGACTTAGCGGGTGGGGTCGGGCTGTCAGGGGAGGAGCCCTCGGCCAGCTTATCAACCGGAGCTGGGGGAGTACCCACTGCCTGGGTAGACGTCTTACCGACCGCCACACGGTCCCCGGAGGAGCCAGGGGCTGTCTTATCATCCGAGGTGGTGTGGTCATCGGAGGAGCCGACGGCCAACTGATCCACCGGAGTTTTGCCAGACTTACTGTCCGATTTTCTGGGCAGCAGCTGGGCCTTGCCCGTCGAGGGCCTGGTGTCGTCCTCGGAGCAGTCCTGCTCCCTACAGTTCTCCTTGTGCTTCTTTGAAGAAGAAGATTTTTCAGACGAATCTATCAGATGATCTATTTTCTTCTCGAAGGAAGCCAGGCAGGCTTTTAGCAGATGGGCCTCCAAAGCCTGCTGTCTCCTCTTTTTTGTGGCCTGGTTGAGGGTCTGACACTCAGGGCAGGAGGAGACTGGATGGTCAGGGCCTAAACAGAGGACGCACTTGAGGCGACTGTCTTTGTGGGGGATCTGCGTGCCACAGGACAAGCACTTCTTAGGAGAAGACATCAATGAAGAACACACATTTTTTGAGAAAAAAGCAGCGAGGAAGAATCCGACGTGATAAACTTTCACGACGATCGCTATATGGAAGTCTGCAATGCAACTGACATGAGGCGATGGCGGGAAAGAACTGGAGGACGGGCGTGGGGACCGCCCACTATATACAGCCACGCTGACGTCGGGTGGGCAGTCCCCCGTCAGGTACTGCTAGAAACGTCTGCCATGCGGCCAGACGCCAGGTGGCACCAGTCCTATATGTGATGACCTACTGAAGGAACCCTCTCGAAGTAAGATCTGCACTTTTTAGCATTGAACCCCAGCTGCCAAATGCCAGTTCACTTTTCTAGCCTAGCCAAGTCCTCCCTGAGTTCCTGTCTTCCCTCCTCTGTGTCCATCCTCCCACAAAGCTTGGTGTTGTCCACAAACAGGCAGATTTAGCGTTGATCCTATCCATAATGTCACCTCCGCCTGGTCCTTGTCTACTGTCCTAGTGACCCAATCAAAGAAGTCAATTAGCTTTGTCTGGCAGGACCTCCCTGACACAGACTCATGTTGCCTCTTGTCCTGAAGCCCTATTTCCTCCAGAAAGCCGATCTGTCTCTTTTAGTGTGACCTCCATCAGCTTACCCACCATAGAAGTTGGGCTGACTGGTCTGTAATTTCCTGGTTTTTCCCTCGGACCACTGTTAT
Source organism: Neoceratodus forsteri (assembly GCA_016271365.2). Taxonomy (NCBI): domain Eukaryota; kingdom Metazoa; phylum Chordata; order Ceratodontiformes; family Ceratodontidae; genus Neoceratodus; species Neoceratodus forsteri. Next base: position 331,005,059 of record CM057456.1, on the reverse strand, counting down.
GGAGAGGCATCACATGCACCATTCTCCAGTCCTGGGGCATGGTTCCAGACTCCAGAGAGGTGTTAAACAGTTCTGCCAGGGGAGCCACCAGAACCTCCGCTAGCTTTCTAAGGACCCTTGTGTGCATGCCACTTGACCCTGGTGATGTGGCAACCTTTTGGGGCCCTCAGGCCCTCATATACCTGGGTCTTTTAGAATTTCGTCATTTGTGACTTCTCCCTCCCAGTCCCCACTCCCATACTCCCTTGTGGTACTGGTCCATCTGTCTTCCTGAGTGAAGCCTGAACAGAACTACCCATTAAGCACCTCTGCCTCCTCTTCACTCTCCTCTGCCCAACCCCACTCCCTTGTTAGCTTTACAATCTCGTCCTTTATGTTTCTTTTCTCCATTATATACCTGAAAATAGCCTTCTCACCCACGTTAACCCCCCTGGGCTAGTTGTACCTCTCTTGTGGCCTTTGCCTCCCTTACCACCCAACTTGCCTCTCTAGACTTAGTGGCGTAGTTCACCCTATCCTCCTCATTCTCAGTACACTTGTACTTCCTAAAGGATGCCCTCATCCACCATCACTTTTGCCACCTTCTTGCTAAACCAACTGTTTATTTTTTTATAACTTTATTTTATTTATATAAACTTTTCTTACAAATTCCAACAATAACCAACACAAAAATCATAAACACGAAAAGGAAATGCACTTGAATTCTGACACTGAGATTTACAATTAAGGTATTAAGAATTTCTAAACCTCTCAACCACTCCGAGCTTACCCATGACTTCTATGATTATATTATTATTAATTTAACATGTTATGTAGCAGTTGGTTGGGTCCACAACCCTCTAGGATTACCCATAACTTCTATGATATTATTATAAATTTGTAACATGTTATGTAGCAGTTGGTTGAGTCCACAAGGATAAAGGAACCTTCCAAATATATATTTCCTCAACAAAATGGATACAGTATTCGACTCAGGGTCTTCTACTTTCCGTTGTTACTAATCTCAGGCAGAGTTAATTTAAGAAATTAACTCATAGATCTTTCCCCACTTCTCATAAAATGTATGGATATTGTTACGAAACAAATAAATTAATCTGGTAATCTGTAGGTTGAATAGGATGTTTCCAAACCATTCTTTTAAACTTAATTGTCCTTTATCCTACCAATGTTTTATTATTAATTGCTTTGTAGTAATAGCTATTAATGATAAGGTTGCTCTATTAGCTCTGTCTTTAAACCAAATTCAGGTTACCAAGGATACAAGTTTCAAAATTAATAGCACTGTGTAAATCTAGTTTTTTGCCTATATCATGTTTAACCAAATCCCAAATATGTTGTGCTATAGGACAAAACCAATGTATATGACCGAGTGATCCCCTCAGCTGATTTGCATTTGGTACACATTTCTAGTTCCAGCAGTCCAAATCTAAATAGCTTTTGAGGGGTCATATATGCGTTATGCAAGATTTTAAATTGAATCAGTCTAAATTGTCCAGAGGAATACATTTATAAATATTACCACATAAACAAGACCAATTTTGTGGACAGTCTTTTTCTTTCTTTGTCCCAAAAAGATGAGATAACCGGAGCTAATGAATATTTTGATTTCAGTATCCATTGATATAAGTTAGCTATGGGATGTGACCTAGAACTTCTTGTTTAGATCCAACAGAACATCCTGAGATTCCAGAGTCCTAACACTAGATCCAAAATGAGCCTTTATAGCTACCTTAATTAATAATAATCTAGGTAAATCTTTTTTGTTTAGGTTCTCCTTCTCCAGTATCTCATTAAGTGGAAGTATCTTTCCATCTTTTAAAAAGGAGGTTACTGTAAAATGTCTGGGACTTTGGGAACCATTTCGATGGGACAGGTTTGCCATTTATCCTAAAACTGAGATTTTCCAAAACAGGTTGGTTACAATTCCACTGGGGTTTTAAACCCCAGAAAGAAGCAATTTGATGGTGTACTTTTAGTGAAGTTCCTATTATCGAAGCCTTATGTTTTGAGGGAAGGAGACTAGGTTTAATATACAATATAACTTCAGGTGACATTTTAAATTTCCGCATCAGACTTGATTCCAAGTCTAACCAAATAGGAATATAGCTTCCATCCTCTGGTGAAGGTTGTAACCATTTTATATATTTGTTATCATGGGTAGCCATATAATACAAAATGCAATTTGGTAGCATTACTCCACCTTGAGACTTGGGGAGGAATAATTTATCCATAGCTATTCTTGGGGGTTTTCCACCCCAAACAAAAGTAGAGATTTCTGAGTGAAGTTATTTAAACCAACTTACAGGAATAAAAGTATTTAGCATGTTTATAGGGTGAAATAATATCGGAACCAGCTGGTTTTATTTTTGGCCCTAGCGTTTTTACTTTTGATTCTGGCACACTCACTAGTGGCCTCTATCAATCCCTTCTTTTATTATGCCCCATTTCTGCTCTATATCTATCCATCCCCACTCTGATCCCAGCAAGGTGTCCTTGCAGAACTCCTCCCATCCTACCAAAGTCAGCCCTCCAAAAGTCCAACACCCTTGTCTTGGTCCTGACCATCCCTCTACCCACGTCCAGGTGAAACCACACCATGTGTTGGTCACTTTCTGCTAGCGATGCCTCCACCTTCACAACCTGAACATGTGCACAGTTGGACAGGACCAGATCGAGGACAGCCCTCTCCCTAGAGGGCTCCATAACACCTTGCATGTTGGCATGAGGAAGCTTTCACTCTAGTTTGCTATGGTATTTGGGTTTCCTACTCTGGAGGAAAATAATGCTGGACCCTCAAAGGGGACACTTAGTATTTTCCCCCCGAGCATTTGAAGAAATGGCTGAGGAATGAAGCCATGCATGTCTTTGTATTGTGACTGCAGAGGAGACAGCATGTGATGCCAAATGAGAGGCATCGTATGCCGCTCTTAGCTGAAAGTGGTTGGACTTGTAACCATGGGCCGTAATGGCTTGCAGTTCAACACTGATTGTGGAATCAGGAAGGCCCCGGGTGACAGATTAACTAATTCCCAAAGGTACTGGTCAAACTTGGATATGATAAACTAGTCGTTAACAATGCACTAATTTAAAGCAGCAGAAGAGTATACCTCTGTACCCAGCTTATCCACTCTATGAGACTATAACTGAGGATGCACTGTGACAGTGCTACCGAATGCCTTATGAAACAGGCCACAGCTTTAGGACTGCCAGAACTAGAGTTGGCTGGTTCCAGCAATAGCTGGTCCAGCAATGAAATTACAGATATGTGAGATAATCCATAAGCATGCCTGTCTTGGGGTTGAACATACAGCAACATTTGAACACACAATGAGATGCACACAAAAGCAGTAATACAAAGAGTGACTGGTCCCTAGCCTTTTGAGATAAGGATGTGGGAACACACAGCATTTCTCATTCTTTCTCTCTCCTCAGACAACTTAGGGCACAGAATATTATTTTGTAACCAGGACAAACAGGGTGAGCAGGGTCGTGGGGTTTCTCAGCTGGGAAGTGGGAAAGGCTTGTGGTAGGATAACATCAAGGAAAGGCAAATTTTATTTAAAAGATGTCCAATCCCAGAGGATCTGGGCGCTGTACATAAAAACCAACGCAAAACATCATCACTATAGCAATAATCATAAAACTATAATACTAGTTAAATAAAAATTCAGTAAATAAAGAAATAAAAATCAGGGACAAGCAGTGTAACAAGTCAGAACAGGGCGATATTTACAAAACTGGGTCAGGAAGAGCCTCTGGAAACAAGAAGGACTTGAGGCGTGCCTTAAATACCTCCACTGAGGGGGCATCCCTTATAGAAGGAGGGAGTAAATTCCACAGGACAGGGCCGGTGACAATAAAGGCTCTGTCGCCGGCAGTTTTTAACCTCGTCCTGGGAATCGCAAGGATGCCCCTCGAGGAGGAATGGAGGGCGTAGACTGAGGTAGCAGGCGTAAGAAGGTCTGCCAGGTAACCAGGGCCCAGGCCATGTAGGGCCTTAAAGGTGAGCAAGCCCACCTTAAAGAGGATCCTCCACCTGACTGGCAGCCAGTGCAGTTTACACAGCACCGGAGTGACGTGGCAATACTTAAGACTGCCCCATCAACAATCTGGCAGCTGCGTTCTGCATAGCTGAAGCCGGCAGAGAGTACCACCAGAGACCCCAAGGTAAAGCGCATTACAGTTATCGAGCCTCAACGTCACGAAGGCATGCACTAAGGTAGGGAGGTCTAGGGGCCTAATCCTGGTGATATTCCTCAGATGGCAGAAACTGGTACAGACCATGGCTGACACCTGAGCCTCAAGTGTCAAACCGCTGTCTAGAATAACGCCCAGGTTACGCACCCTGGAGTAGGCCTTCAAAGGCACAGAACCCAGGACAAGTCCTGTCTCTGTGCCAGAGGCCATCCTATCATACCCTCTGTTCAACTCCACTACCAATACCTCCATCTTAACAGGGTTCAGTCACAACCAGCTGGAGGCCATCCAGTCAGTGATTTCAGCAAGGCAGCTGCTAAGCACATCCACTGTGTTGGATGTCCCAGGTGCAAAGGAAAGATACAGCTGGGTATCATCAGCACAGCAATGAAAACCCAGGCCGTAATTCCTAATAAGCCCTCCCAGTGGCAGCATGTACACGGCAAACAACATTGATTATAAGACCAAACCCTGAGGTACTCCACAAGACAGGAGACTAGGGAAGGATGAGAAATTCCCCATCACTACCCTTTGCCTCCTGTTTGTGAGAAAGGACTCAAACCAGCCGATGACTGTGCCAGCGAGTCCACAAAATTTCTTCAGGCGGTCAAGTAACACACAATGGTTCACCATGTCAAAAGCTGAGGAGAGACCAGGAGAACGAGAATTGTCCCTTCCCCTCAATCTCTTGCCCTGAGAAGGCCACTGTGCACCCAAACTAACTCAGTTTCTGTTCTGTGCCTCGCCCGAAACCCAGACTGGAGAGGCTCATATAGATCAAAGGCCACGAGGTGCTCCTCAAGCTGAAGCACCACATTTTTCTCAACAACCTTACCCAAGAATAGAAGATTGGAGATAGGGCAGTAATTTGCCTTGATGTCAGGGTCCAAACATGGTTTCTTCAGAAGGGGTCTCACCAATGCCTCCTTCAAGGCACTGGGAAAGCCCCCCTCAGACAGGGAGCACTGGACAATCAAGGCAAACACTGGGCCAACGGAGTCGACACATCCTGTCAAGAAACGTGTCGGCACCAGGTCCAGTTCACAACATGTGTGCCTCAGTTTGGAAGCAACCATAATGACCTCAGTCACCTCCACTGGTCTAAACTCGTCCCAACCACGCAGAGTGCTGTCCGGGTGTCTGAGGCAATCACTGTTGGCAAAGGATTGGCTCACTGGTGGAATTCCTTGCCTGATGGTGGACACTCTGTCTGAGAAGAACCAAGCAAACTCTTCGCATAAAGCATTCGAAAAGGCTTTTTTCTGCTGTAGAGAGGCTGAATTTAGCAGCCTGTCTACAGTCCGAAAGAGCACAGTTGGTCGATTCTTCCAGGAAGCAAATCTTGCTGGACAGGAACTCTGCCTTTTTACGGTTGATTGCCCCCTGGTATTTGCCATAGTGAGCACGCAGGGCCAGCTTGTCCGCCTCCAGGCCTGTCCTCTGCCAGCAGCTCTCTAAACTCCAATCCAAAATCTTCATCACCTTAAGCTCCCCGTCAAACCACGGAGACGTTAAGTGAGAAGATTTGGGTCATACACGGACCGGTATGAGGGAGTCGAGCGCCTCACACATCACCTTATAATAGGAGGCAATTGCAGGCACATACCCCCCCTCGTATACAATGCCCACACTAGATAGGTCAGCTACCGCCAGAAGATCCTCAGGGGTCACACCCCTCAAAGGGCAGTAGCTTACCATCTCAGCGGGGTTGGGGGGTGCCCCGAATGAGAACTCCACCATGCAATGATCGGACCAAACAATCCAATCAGTCTTGAGATTATTAATCTCAAGCGCCAGTGAGAAGACCAGGTCCAGCATGTGACTGCTCTGATGGGTCACGGAGGAAACTTCCTGCGACAAGCCCAGAGATGACAAAGTCTGGAGGAAGTTGTAACCAAGCCTAGATGATTCGTCATCGGCCCAAACATTGAAGTCCCCCAGAATTAAACATCTTGAAAATCTTGCCGATGTCAATGAATGTGCTTTTAGGTCTTGACATCTACACAATGGCAGACTGCTTCACGTACTGGCGCTCAGCAGCTCTGATAGGCTTGGCCATTCTAATCTTTTCTTCTAGTTCTGTGATAAGCAGTTAGGCCACAGAACTTGAAAAGAAAGACTAGAATGGCATTGCCTATTAGGGGTTGCCGAGCACGAGTACGTAAAGCATGCCGCCATACTGTGGATGTCAAAACCTGGAAGGAGGTGTTAACTGCCGGGGGTGAGTGATCCAGCAGCGAGATATGCCACTGGAAACCAGGTACTACACTCCAACTTATGGCCTGGGTGATTGGCGGATGCGGGGTGCCGCTGGACACCAGGGCTTCTCGTACATGTCATGGGATGGGTGTTCGGGGGTGGGGTGCCACTGGACACCAGCAAGGATGTGAACTAGGCGAGAATGGCTGATTGGGGGGTGAGGGGTGCTAACAGACACCAGGACATTCATTGTTTCACCGGGATGTGGTTGGGGGGGGCTGGGGGGTGCAGCTGCAGTACTGGGCAACCTCACTCCCTGCACCTGGATCACCTGTCCAGTCCTTAGACCAGCCAATGACCCCCATATGACCACCCTCCTTGAGGCCAGACCACCTTTCCAGAACCCAGGCTAGCCTCGTCTCCACAGCTGACAACCCTCTTTGTTACTGGACAACCTTCCAGCACCCAAACCTCTACCCTCACTGCATCTGGACCACCCTTTCAGCCCCCAGACCAACCTCTTTTCCCCAGAAGTACACCCTTTCGGCTCCTCAACCAGTCGCTGCCACTAAACCTCCCTGCTTGGAGTAGGACAACCCATACATTCTCCGGATCAGCCTTCCATCCCCATCTACCATACTCCCTGCAACTGGACCATCCTTCAAGCCGCTGAACCAGCCTTTCCTTTACATGGATTAAGCTACCCCCACCCCAGCCAATCACTATCTATCCAGCTGGACCACCCTTCCAGCCCTCAGACCTCCCCAGTCAACCACTGTCACTGCACCTGGAACCCTCTGATCACTGTCCTTGTGCCACGTAGAGTATCCCCAGTGTCTAGTGGTCCCCCCTCCCTCCATCAATGTTCACCAAACACAAAAGGACACCACTGCTGTATTGCTGCCATGTTGCAGGATAGTAATTAAATTTATTGAATTCAACGTGCAGCATCACACACTCTCAGAGTCAACATTTTGTGGATGCTGTATGTGTTTTCTTAAGCCGTGATGTTGTAAATGCAAACCCCTCTATTAATAGTGCCTAATGCTAAGACAATTAAAGGGGAAATGCAAACTAATTCCCATCAATATGCTTATATGCTTTTTTTTAAATCACACAGAGGGGTTGTACCAGTTGTGCAGAGGGCTGAGGCGCTGGATGCCACACCTTGCTCAACGCCGGTGACCAGAGTTTGGAAGTGGACTCTGCTACACTGATAGGCCGGTTCAAAAAACCACAAACTTAGATTTGTACACTTAATAGTTGGGATGGCAGTATAGCCTACAGGTTAGAGTAATGCACTGTGAATGAGCTTGGTACATCCATCAGACAGATCTAGGTTTGAGTCCTATAACCTCCCCTTGTATACGGTGTGATTCTGAGCAAGTCAGTTAACATCCCCAGTGCTCCTGAATCGACCCTGAAAACAGGCACCTGTGCCTACAAGGCATAAAATAAGTGGGTTTGCATCGCAATTTGCAACCCAAGATCAGTAAAAGGCAAGTCAAATCTGGCAATGATTAGCAGTCACTGCTAATCATTGCCAATTGGTCCTAGGTCCTGTAAAAGTGCCTTACTGGGCACTGTCTCTTTAAATTCTTTTTTTTTTTTTGGGTCCTGGTATCCATTTTTTGTCCTCCTCCTCCTCTGAGCCCCTCCCCATGAACCCCGAGCTTTTCCCTGATTGGTCAAGTGATGCTCCTGCTTCCCCCCCACCCGGTCTCCGCTTGGCAGAAATGTGACTGAGTCCTTCTGCAGTGCACCCAGAAGTGGAAGCAGGCATTGGGAGGTCAAGCAGGAATCCAAAGGTGAGTTTTCTTTACTTTATTTCTTATTTTTTTTAATCTATCATTGTTACGCCGTCGTTCGGTTAACTTAAATTATGTCTTTTTGTTTTGCAGGTGGTTGGAGACAAGCCGGAGCCGGGAGAAGTGGTGGCTGCACTGAGGAGAAGCCGGAGGGAGAAGGCCTGGCCGAGACTGCAAGAGGGCATGGGAGTGACCTGGATGGAGTGGATAGCAGAAGGCTGCATCGCGGGGCGAGGCACGGTTGGACTGGCAGATTCGACGACCAGAGGACAGCAGGAGAGCAACAGAATTGGGGAGCAGCAAAAAGACAAATAGAACATTTTCATATGGTCGGGGAGCCTGGAGGAGGGAAGAGGGGCACACAGACTTTGGGGCACAGATGGGGGTTGGCGTAATGGCAACGAACAGGCCAGGCCTAGAGCTGGATTGTGGGTGGTGGGAGAACAATGGCATGATCACTGGGCCCTGCTTGAACTTTAAATTTGTGCCCTTCTTGCAGTGAATTTGGGAACAAAGAGTGAACGTAATTGCAGTGAACATTTGGGAACAGAATAAAGACTATGTGCCCTGCATTGCAGAGATTATGGGGGAACCAGAACTTAACGTGCCCTGCTACTATATTGTGTGTCCTGCTTCTTTGCAGTGAACATTTAGGAACAGATAAAGACTAAGTAAGCAGTCCTGCCTGCTTTGAGATCTGAGGGTAACCAAGAAGTAATGTACCCTGCTAGTTAAGTTGTGTGCCCTGCTCTTTGCAGTGAACTATTTGGAAACAGAAAAAGAGAGTAAGTAATGTGCCTTGCTTTGCAGAGATTGGGGGAACCAGAACTTATTTAATGTGCCCTTTGTCTGCAGTGAACATTTGGGAAAAAGAGCAAGTAATGTGCCCTGTTTTGCAGAGATGAGGGGAACCAGGCACTTAAGAATTATGTGCCTGTGCTTATGTTGTCATTGATGTGTGCCCTGCTCTTGCAGTGAACAATTTGGGAACAGAAAAAGACTAAGTTATGCCCTGCAGCTTTGCAGAGAATCCAAGGGGAAACCAGAAAATGTGTCCTGCTAAGTGACGTGCCCTGCTCTTTGCAGTGAACTTAGGAACACACAGAATAAGACCATGTGCCCTGACTTGAAGAGATCCATGAGGGGAACTAAAAAAGACTTGTGCCCTGCTTTGGCAGTGTTGGAAAAAAACTATACTTAACTGTCTGCCCTTTTTCTGGGCAGAAAATGAAAAATTTTAAGTGTTGTCACGTGCCCTGCAACTGCAGAGATTTTACTTGAACTCACTGTGTTGCCCCTGCTTTTTAGAGGAAGGAATTAACTGTGCCCTTGAACTCTGATTTGGACACACTACTTTTCTTATTGTGGCAGCAAGCCCACAAAAATGTAAGTAATGTGCCCTGCTATGCAGTGACTACGCTGCCTGCAGCACAGGCACAATGGGAGGGACTGCCCCGCTTAGGAACAGGCTTTGGTCTGAGAAGTTCCAGCAACTGGGCCGAGGGGGGACTGGGGGTTACGCATCTGCAGTTGCCATTTTCTTTTTTTCAGGAAAAGCCTCATGTGTTAATTTAAGTAGCTGCACACCCCGACACCTTGTTTTGCTAACTTCAAACTTTTTAATAATTACAGTCCGACATGGCAGGAGTTAAATTAGCAACTCTAGAGGGATGGCGCCAAAACTGTGATGCAGAAAAAAACTGGCTACCGATTAGCAGTGAGGAAGACTGTGTAGTGCGTGTTAGTTGCAAATTATGCTGTGAGTACAGAGGTGAGCTACGCGGGTTGAGGAACTTCAGTGAGGCATTAATTGCAGGGATTACAGGCCCCCAGCTAAAAGTTGACACCATCCGGAAACATCTTCTGACAGAGCAGCACAAGAAAGCTGTTAACATTTCGAAATTTGGTAAAACAAGGTCACCACTTCATATATATAGCGCCATACCACAATTGATAAGTTTAAAATAGTTAAGGGGGGGGGGTTAGGGGTTTGGACCCACACTTAAAACTTTTAATTTATTTGCAGGGAGAGCTTTCAGTAATGCAGAGCAACAGCATAGAACAATTCTAGGCAGGCTGATTGAGATCCTGTATATGATGGCCAAAGGGGACATCCCTATTAAAAAGTGAAGGGATAGCAGAACTAGAGAAGTGCCATGGAGTTCATCTGGGCAATAAATACATTAACGCTGTTAGTGGGGAAGAACTCGCAATGTGTATTGGCAAGAACCTAGAAGAAAACCTGCTGGCAACTGTCAAAAATGCAAATTATTTTTCAGTGCTTATGGACGGTAGTACTGACAGTGGTGTAACTGAAAAGGAACTGGTTTACATAATTTATGTAACTCTCAATGGTCACGTGGAGATCAACTTTTTACGAATGAAAGCCGTATCAGATGGCACAAGTAAGGGATTGAAAAATCTTTTTTTAGACATTTTTACAGACTGTGGCATTAATATAAAGAACATGGTTGGGTTTGGGGCTGTTGGGCGTCTGTCAACATGGGTGTAAGACAGGGTCTTACTGCTCTTTTAAGGGAAGACATACAGGGGTCACTTGGTGTTCGTTGTTTCTCACACAGATTGGAACTGGCCATAAAAGATGCTTTGGATAACACCTGTTTCAATGATGTTTCAAACTTTCTGACCCAACTGTTTTATCTCTATCAGAAAAGTCCTAAGAAACTCAGAGTTACGGTCCCTTGCCCAGGCCACGGAGATGTCAGTTGAAAAGCCCAAGAAGGCCCATGGCACATAGGTGCAGCATAAACTTCTTGCCACCCGTGCTGTTTAGGGTTGCCACCTGTCAGGTTTTTTACCTGGTGATCAGGTTTTCAGGGTCCCTATCAGGTAATCCGGTTTTGCTCTGTGCTGGTCAGGTTTTTGAGCCATTTTGAGTGCTCATATACTTTTGAAACAAATGTTGTCATATTATCCATTGTTTCAGCTGCATGTCCAGCTTACAAACAAGTTCTGTTGTCAATATAGCCCTTTGTTTTTGAAAGCAGTTGGCCTGGGAGGTGTGAAGTATGGCCATTAACACCATTAGCACTTATTTAACCTAATCCTTTCCACTACATCTTAAAGTGGCATAGCAGCACAGCTGCCCCCACCTTTTGTAACAGTAACAGAGCCAGTTGTCTTCCACTTTCATTTGCTGGTTAACATTTTCATCTCTAACACAATTTAGGCATTTTTAAATGTTTTAAATTATTTTTTTTCCTTAAGAAAAAAGTATGGTCACTTCTTTAGCTTTGAAATAGTACTGTGGACATGGACTGGAATGGAGCCAGAAAAAGCTGTAAAGTACACATTACAGGAAACAATTTCTTATGTATTATTATATACCATGTATACTGTTGTGTGCTATTTACAGTAGTTCCTTGTCCCCCCGATCATATCTGTAAATGACATTTCTTTTATCTCTGTATGTTTATTTGTAAACCAATGTCAATAAATACATACGTAAGTAAATGGATGACTAGGAAGAACCTAGGAAAGTAACTTTAACAGGTACAGTACAGTATCTTAACATGTTTGTTGAACTGCTGCTTTAAGTGTTGTCTTTTATTGATATAGCAAATGCCGTTCTAGAAGGAACAATGCATGATGAGTGATGAAAAAGGGGGGGGCTAGGGGCGGAGCTTATGATCCGGTTTTTGCCCCATCCAAAGGTGGCAACCCTAGTGCTGTTACCAAATCATTCCCCGTAATTTGTGCCCATTTAGTATATATGGCTGCAAACCAAACTCATGACCAGGCCAAAGCCAAGGGAGTGTTGCAAATTATGACTAAATTCCAAATGGTGGCACACCTTTTGTATTTTGAACATCTGCTTCAGCCACTTGCCAGGTTCTCACTAGCACTTCAAAAAGTAGTTGAAATGCCAGAGCTACTTAACTCTGTTGAAACTTTGAGAAACACTCTTGACCATTCTAAGCAGAGTGGTCCCATAGGTAGCAGTGACTTGACATTCTCTTAAAAAATGGGTCTGATGTTCTTTGAGGAGCATGTGCTCAAGTCACATACAAGGGTGTGAAATTAACACATTTTAGTGGCCAAGTTGTTGAAACTTTTAAACAGCAAACTGAGAAGTACATTATAAACATTGAGAACTGTTGTGAACAAAGGTTCGGTTTGACTGATGAAAGTAATATCTATAACCGTGCAAAAGTGTTAGATACCAGACTTTGGCCAGCAGACCGAAAGAAACTGGAGCTGTACAGTATGGTAACAGTGACATTACTGCAGTAGCTGACCACTTTTCAGCACTTTTGCAGCCTGACTGTGACAGCACTCTGCTGCTTGCAGAATGGCAAGAGTTTAAGATTTTTGCTCAAACCAATTTCATCAATCTTTCTGCCTCTGCTATCTGGTCAAATCTGGCATGTGATTTCCACAATTCTTATCCAAATCTGTTGAAGCTTGTCAATGTGTTGAGAGTATTTCCTGTGTCTAATGCAATAGTAGAAAGGTGTTTTTCAACTATGAACAAGGTAAAAACTGACTGGAGAGCAAGTCTGGCAGAGGATACTGTAGAAATACAGGTTACTCACCTGCAACAGGAGTTCTAGGAGTGGTATATGTTGTTCATCCGCACTTATTGGCAGGTTCCTTGCCGCTTTAAATCTTGCCGGAAGGTCTTCAAGCTGGCTCCTCCCACCCACCTGGGTGGTAAAACTCTCGGCTCCGCCCCATGACGCCAGATCTAGCCCGCTGGAAGCCAGGTTGGCGCGTCCGTCAAGTTGGAGAGTCGGGTGGGTTGTGTGGATGAACAACATATACCACTCTAGAAATGAAAATTACGTACCTACCGTAATTGTTGATCTTCTCTTGTATCTTCACCATTCATTACTTACTGGGATGTAAGCTGGAGTGCGCACCGATCACGAAGAGCTTTTTTTTTTTTTTTAAACTTTGGCTAGCGGCACCATCCTCGAGGACGCTACACGTCATGCTGAGGGGCTGCCGCCAAGTAGCGACCCCACTCCTCCCTCCAACTCAGTTCTGTGAGCCGGAGAGGCAAAAGCTAAAGCAGAAAATAGAGAGAGCGAGGCAAGATAGCCAAAGGATAGCAAAAAGGAAGAATGAACTGAAAAAGGGATAAGCCATGGAGGAAGGACAGAGGAGATAAGGAGATCCTAACCTAGGGACTGCAGGGCCTCCTTACCTGGGCGACTCTAGGAGGAGCGAAAAGGAAGGAAATGAGACAGATGAAGAAAGAAGAAGAGAAGAGAGATGGGATATTTGAAGGGACCAGAATGCCCAACGAGCATAGTTAGTTTATAGCTGAAGGGTCTCGACTAATAGGAAGCAAGAATCCTCGGAGATAGAGCTGAAGAGAAGGTTCACCAAACTGCACGGAAGACTCCAGGAGGGCATAGTCCTCATCTTCAACATGCCATTGTTGTTGATACCCCTTCAGGTCCCGGCATAAGGCCCTTTAACTGGAGTGACACCGGAGGGAAGAATAAACCCCAGGCAGTAAGAGAGCTGCTCAGGGGTTTAGAAATGGAAAATGTAAGCCTTTCAGGCGTGTAGCATAGAAGTGGGACCAGGCGACTCACTACTGCAGGCCAGCTGAGGCTTAGGCTGGCTGGGATTGTTACGGTCAGCACACTGCTCTTCTTGTAAATTGTCCAGGAGGACACTTGAAAGGAAAACCAATCATCAAAATCTCACGAGAAGGGGTTGCCTGCCCTCTCCATCTCCCTTGTTTGTTTTCCCCTTTTTTTTTTACAGATAATAACTTGCAGGCTAGAGCATGACCCCAATACTCAAAAAATGCCTATAGCAGCTCAAGAGAGTTCCTCAGGCATTTTTTTGGTTTTTTGAGAAAAGAAAACAGATGTGCCCGCTCCTCCCGCTCTGCAAGGCAAGAATTAGAGAAGGGGAGGGTTCTTGATTCTAGGGTGCAATAGCTGGAGCACGGGATTGCAGGATCAAAACTGAATAGCCTGAGCCAGGCTAAAACTCCCAGAGGTATTCTACCGAGGATGGCAAGATATAGTTGTGCAGTTTGATCAATGCAAACCCAAGATGGCTCAAGAATCTTAGAGTAAATAATTTTTCTGGAGAAATAAGAACCCTCCCCCAAGAAATAGATTTTTTTTTTTTTTTTGAAAAGTTGAGTAACTCTTCCTATCTTTTGAAGTTTTTTTTTTTTTTTTTAATATTGCAGAGAGGAAGGAGGCGAGGGTGGAGAAGCCACAGGGAAGAGGCCACTAAGGGGATGGTGGGGAGGCGGGGTGTAAGTAATGAATGGTGCGAAGATACAAGAGAAGATCAACGAATTACGGTGAGTGCTGATTTTCATATCTTCCCTTGTCAATCTTCACCATTCATTACTTCCTGGTGAGTACAGCTCCTCTTCCCCGAAGGGGAAGAGGCCATACCCTGAGGGAATAAGACCCCCAGCCTCTGCAGGAGAAAGAAGGAGAAGACCCTGGCTTATTCCAGGAGCCTAAGTGGGGAAAGAGCTAGGAGGTGCCTCCTGAGGACGAGGAGGACGGGGGAGCCCTGAAGTCTCCCTGGCTCTGGGGAGAAAAGCGGGTCCCCGGAGGCGGGCCGAATCACCCTCGCCCGGGCCAGGGTGACAACCTGGAAAGGCGAAGCCAGCCGTCCGCCTGATGCAGATCGCTTTCGCCCGCAAGCCTGGAAGCCACCTCATTAGGCGTCATAGATGCCCTTGCTTGGTGTCTTGCCAGCTCCAGGCCTACCGCTGAGAGGGCAACGGCTTGTCTGGTTTCCTCCGTGTCAGGCATTGATGCCAGCAGCTGGGACATCATCGACCACAAATGCCGGTTGTAGGTGCAGCGTGGGTGAGCCTGATGTGATGCAATACAGGCACTGCGACGAAGAAGAGAACACCTTTCGCCCCCAACGGTCCGAACTGGAGAGAGTCCGCATCCGGTGGTGGTCGTAGACAGGCAGCGCGTGCTCAGAAGGAGTAGTATCTAGGTAAACCAAACCAGATGGCGGGTTGGGAAGGGAACCTAGAGACTCTGAGGGGCACAATACCCTACGCTGGCAGTCAGCCGGGGCTGGAGAAGAAGCGCTGGGACTGCCAGGACCGGATAGACATACCTGGAAGGGATAGGCCAGGTAGGTACTATGAAATGCGGGGCACTGAATTCACCAAAGAATTTCTCGGTTCCCCGCTAAGTATTGTCTTCTAACATAAGAAATCATGAGGTCCCTCACCATCCTCGAGAGGAAACGCTGATATTCCCGTGAAATCAGCATCGGAGGAAAAGATGAGCAGGGGGGTCCCTTCCTCAGAGGAAGGAGACGAGATGATGGGGAGCTGGAATGTCCAGAGGATTCCTGCGGCGGGTGGGGGAGTCGAAAGACCCGTCATATGCATGTATCTAACATATGGAGGGGAAGGCCACCACAGAACCCCTGAACTGCTCCCCAGGATAACGGACCCAGTAGGACCGACATGGCCTGGGAGCGGGTGTGAAGGGAGAGATGGGAGAGGGGCACTCGGGAGGAGGCAACTGCTCTCTCGCGAGGGCTCTGAAATCCGGGGAAAGGAGGCCTAGTAGGGAGGATCCCGGATATCAGACCAGGCCCAGAACGGAACTCTGGGGAAGCGGAGCCTGAAGAGCCCTGGGGAGAACCTCCCCAGACGCACGCCGGGACTGCATGGATCCAGAAGGGCAGTCCGCATCAACCGCCGGAGGACACCCTAGAACCCTTGGAGGAGGGGCGAGGCCTCGCACTACGGCTCCTGGCCACCCCCGAGGTGGCCAAGAAGACCGAGTGGCAGACCCCTGCCTCAACCCTCGGGACTCGAGAGGGCCCTCCTCCCACCACAGCGCCCCTGTCTCTAGAGGGGCAACAGCACCCCGGGGTAGCTGTCACCGGGCCTCCAGAGAGGGAGCCTCCCCCTCCATCACCCCCACGCCTGCCCCTCGGGGCTCCCGGCCACCCCCAGCCGGGGAACCCTCAGGAGACGACGGTAGGGGGGACAGAGGGAGGGGCCCGCTGTGCCGCCTGGCACCTCTAGCCACCGGGGACCCAGACTCCGAAGAGTGGGGGTGCCAGGATGGGTCCACGTCCGAGTCATCGCCCTCTGAGGAGGACGAGACCAGCTGGACCTCGATGCTGGCCACCCCAGGGGTCCCCGAGGCCACGGGGCCGCGAACGGCCCCGGTACCAAGGGAGACGCCGCCCTTCCACGCCGGAAGCAGCCAGGCCCAATCCCAGACCCCCAACAGCGCCGCAGGCCTGGCACCGCCGAGGAAGGACAGGCTCACGCCGCTGGCGTTGGAGGGCGAGGGCGGGCACTGGGCGACGGCGCCACTAGCCGTCGGCGCCGCCAACGGGCGCAGAGGCCAAAGCTGCACCGCCAGCGCGCTGCCGATCACCGCGCGCCGGGATCCAAAACGGTGCGGGAACGGCGCCGCACCGATCTCCAGCACCACGAATGGCGCCGGATCCGGAATGATGCCGAAGGCGGCGCTATAATCCACCCGAGCCAGGCCCAAAAGTCGAGG
The DNA here is from genome assembly GCA_016271365.2 of Neoceratodus forsteri. Lineage (NCBI taxonomy): Eukaryota > Metazoa > Chordata > Ceratodontiformes > Ceratodontidae > Neoceratodus > Neoceratodus forsteri. Next base: position 330,988,351 of record CM057456.1, on the reverse strand, counting down.
GCCTCGACACGGGGAGCCTGCACCTCCAAGAAGTGACTGCCGAGGCGGAGTGTCCGCCGCGCCCCGGAGGGACTACGACGCTCCCTAACACCGCAGAAGAGGCCTCGGCAAGAAAAGACGAGGAGACCCTCCTCCTCGACTGTGATAGGCCCGGGAGGGACCCGGGGAACGGCCTAACGACCTTGTTTGAGAATCCCCAGCTACCGTCTTCCGAAGTCGGCGGGCCTTGCCGAGCTTAAACGGCTACGGATTTCGAGGACGCGGCGGTCCATCGAGAAACAGGCGTCGCACGAATCCATATCATGGTTGGGTCCCAGGCAACGAAGGCAAACGTCATGCCGGTCCGAGACGGAGAAATGCCGGCCACAGGAGCACCGACGCATAGGGGCGCGGCCTGTCTTCGAAAAGCGCTTAGCTCCAGAACCGGACATAACGCGAAAATAACAAGGCTAAACACAGTAGGAAACACACCCGGCGCCGTAAGATAGAAAAAAGAACAGTCTTACTGGATCGGCGCTGGGTGTGATAAAAACAGGAGTCGGCCTAGACTACGCGAGTACTAATTATCAGCCCGCCAAGCAGGTGCTGCCTCGGGGCGGGAGAAACAGAACTGAGTTGGAGGAGGAGTCGTCACATTAACGGGCCGTCACAAGATGACGAGGGACGCTACTCGAGGACGGCAGCGCCATTAGCCAAAGCTTAGTAGAAAAAAAAAGCTCCCGTGACGGGTGCGCGCCTCCGGCTTACACCCCAGTAAGTAATGAATGGTGAAGATTGACAAGGGAAGATCTCCTGTTACAGGTGAGTAACCGGTATTTCTACAGTATCCTCTGCCAGACTTGCTCTCCAGTCAGTTTTTACCTTGTTCATAGTTGAAAACCTGTATTTCTAGGGATGTGGATATGTTGTTCAATCCACACTTATTGGCAGACTCCTAGCAGTTCTCCGGGAGGAGGGAGGCAAGGTGCGCACCCCCTACTTAGGGAATAAGGACTGGAGAACCGAGGTCCCAAAACCAGCATCCTGGAGTGACTCAAGGTCGATGTGGCAGTGGGTAATGAAGGTGTGTGCTGACTTCCAGGTAGCAGCCCTGCAGATTTCCTGGATATGGAAGCAGCCACCGAAGCAGCGGTATGGCGGGTAGAATGAGCTCTTATCCCTTTGGGAGGCTCCATGCCCGCCAACCCATAGTAGAGATCTATGCAGGAGGTGACCCACCTGCCTATTGTCCGCTTGGCTGCAGGTCTGCCTGGTGCGGCTTCAGCGTAGGTGACAAACAGCTGGCGAACCTCTCCCTGAACTTCAGCCGTCCACTCCTTATAATAAGAGAGCGCGCCCTTCTAGGGTCCAGAGTATGGAGCCTATATTCGGCCTCCGAGGTGTGATTGGGGTAGAATACCGGCAGAATCAACACCTGGTTAAGGTGAAACTCTGACACCACCTTCAGAAGGAATTTCGGGTGGGGGCACAGGACAACCTTATCCCTGTGGAAGACCAGATAAGAAGACTCGATGGAAAGTGCCTGGGGCTCTCCCATCCTTCTGGCTGACATAATAGCCACCAAGAAGGCGGTCTTCCACGACAGGTGAGCTTAGCCAATACCAGCAGTAGATCCCATGGAGGTGGAGGTTTCTCACACCGGAGGGGATATGTGATCAAGGCCTTTGAAAAAGCACCCGACCACCTTCTCCTATGCCACCGACTGCTTGCCAGCCCACGCCCGGTAAGCAGAGATGGCTGCCAGGTGCACCTTAAGGGTCGTCGACTGAAGCCCTAGCTGAGAAAGGGACCACAGGTAGTCCAGAATGCTAGCCAATGAATAGGAGGAAGGGTCCAACCCCTTGCCCTGACACCAAATGGAGAATCTCTTCCATTTGAATGCATAGCATTTTCTGGTCGACTCCTTACGGGATGCCTCAACAACACTGAGGACCTCGTCGGACAGACCCAAGGCCTGGAACTCTAGCCGCTCAGGAACCAGGCCATCAAGTGCAGGGATTGAAGGTCCGGATGGAGTTCCTTCCCCTTGTTGACTGAGATCACATCCAGGCGGGCTGGAAGCCGCCTCCGGAGCCTGGAGCTGAGGCTGAGGAGAACTGGATACCAGAACTGGCAGGGCCAGTCGGGGGCTACCAGAATCACCTCGCCCTGGTCCCTCTTCACCTTGAGAAGCACCTTGTGGATCAAGGAGAGTGGAGGGAAGACGTAGAAGAGGCCCGGGGTCCAGGGCCTTGAGATGGCATCCCCCTGCAGCGAGCCCTGCTGAGGGGGCGAGCGTGAAATAGCCTCAGCTTCGCATTCTCCCTGGAGGCGAACAGGTCCACCTGAGGGGTGCCCCAGTGGGAGAACAGATCTTTTACTATCTCCGGCAGGAGAGACCACTCATGAGATGCAGCGCCTATCGGCTTAGAGCATCGGCCAGACTGTTGGGAGGCTCTTGCCACATGAATGGCTAGAAGATCCACCTCCAGGCTGATCACGAGAGACCAAGTGTGGGGAGCCTCCTTGCACAGGGGCAAGGAGTGCATCCCGCCCTGCCGGTTGAGGTAGTACATGGTCGTGGTGTTGTCTGTCTGGACCTGGACCACCTGACCCCGTACAAACGGAGCGAAGGCGGTGAGGGCTAGTCGGACCACTTGAAGCTCCAGCAGGTTGATGTGGCATCGAGACTCCTGAGGGGACCAGAAGCCGTGGGCTCTGAGCTCCCCCAGATGGGCACCCCAACCCATCATAGAGGCATTGGTCGTCAGGGTGACCGTCGGCTCGGGGCGGACAAACGGGATACCCTCCTGCAGATGAGCTGGAATGAGCCACCACTGGAGGCCGTTCTACATCACCTGGGTCACAGTCACTGGCAGGTACAGAGGACCAGAGCTCTGTGACCATTGGCGGGCCAGCCCCCATTGCAGGAGATGCATATGCCAGCAGGCCGCCATGAGGCCCAGAAGGCGCAGGAAGTCCTGGGCAGGGTGCAATTGCCCAACCAGAAATGATTGAGCAAAGGAGGAAAGGACCTCGGCCCTGTCCACCAGGAGCCGTGCTCTTGCTCTAAGAGAGTCGAGCTCTGCCCCAATGAACTGAATCACCTGCGATGGCACTAGTTCTGACTTGGCCTCGTTGATGAGGAGGCCAACCTGAGAGCAGACCTGGAGGGCCAGATCCCTGGACTGCTCCACCTCCAACCTGGAGGGGGTTGCAATCAGTCAGTCGTCCAGGTAAGGGTACACCGGACCCCTCGGTGCTGCAGGAATGCTGTCACCACTGCCATGCATTTGGTGAAGACCCTGGGAGCTGGACAGAGGCCAAAGGGCATGGCCCAGAACTCGTAAAGGGATCCCTCTATCCTGAAGCAGAGGAATCGCTGGTGAGACGGACAGATTCGGACGTGAAAGAACGTGTCCTGAAGATCCAGAGAACAGAACCACACGCCTCGTTCCAAGGATGGAATGATCTGAGCCAGAGTGACCATCCTGAAGGTACGAGACCTTAGGAACTTGTTCAGGTCGTGTAGGTCAAGAATGGGCGCCAGCCCTCGTCTGTTTTGGGACCAGGAAGTACCTGGACACAAACCCTGGGTCTGGAGGGGGGGTCTGCCACCTCCCTGATCACCTCCTTCTGGATGAGCAAGGCAATGCCGGCTTGATGAGCTGACAGAGAGGCTACGGAACCCGTAGCCCCCTGTGAGGTGACGGCTCGATAGGAGGGGGACTGCTCGACTTCCAGAGGCAGACCCCTTCCTACCACTTCCAACACCCAGTGGTCCATGGTGATAGCGACCAGGCGGAAAGGAAGTGGCGGAGCCATCTCCCATGGGGGAACTCAGGAGGGGATGAGTTGGGGTGACACCCTCAACCCGGCACTGGGCAGACTTGGAGGAAGAGCCGGCCGAGGAGCCACCTGGGCCTTTTCCTCCTGGCTTCCTGCTGGAGGAAGCAGCAGGCTTGGCTTTGGGGTACCAAGTACGAGCCTGCTGGCCCTGATGCTGGTGTTGCTGAGCCGGATGTGCTGCAGGGACTGAAGGACGAAAGGGCTTACGCTGCTGGTGGTGGCCTTTGTCCTTCTGGGCAGACGTGACCGAGTCCAAGGTGGTGTTGGACTTCTCGAACCGTTGGAGATGACCCTCCACCCCGGGTCCGAACAAGTCAGTACCCAGGAAGGGGACGTCTGCCAGCTTGTGCTGGGTATCAGCTGTAAAGGTGGAGATCTGCAGCCAAGCTCTGCGGTGCATGGCCACTGCGGCCGCTTCTGATCGGGCACATGAATCAGCGATGTCCAATGAAGTTTGGAGCTGCTGTTTAGCTACTGCCCTTCCCTGATCCCGCACCTGCTTGACCATCGTTTGAAGGTCAGCCGGGAGATGAGGAATCACCTTATCCAGGGAGCCCAAACGCGCATGTGAAAAGTGTGCCATCAGAACGGCCGAGCTAGCCTGACGAAGACCTAGGGAGGAAGCAGCATATACCTTCCGTCCTGAGTAGTCCAATTTCTTGGACTCCTTATCAGGTGGTTTGTCTACATTCTGAGCATTCCGAGAACGCCGGAAAACGCTGTCGGTCACTAACCCCTCCGCAGAGGGGTGCTCTGAGAAACTGGAGAGTGATAAGGACCACATACTTTCGAGCCATCCTGGCCGAAGGTGTGGGACAAGATGCTGGCCGCTGCCACAGCTCCAGGGCCGGGCCAACAATGGCTTCGGCCACTGGAAAGGCCTCCGTAGGGGAATCCCCTCGGTCTAATATCTCCATGAGGGGTACTTGGCCCGTTTTGAAATGGGTTCGAGCTTCATCCCAGTGGACTCTGAGATAAGTCGAAGCATTCCTAAAAACGAGGATGGGCTCTTGTCCACCGACTGACCCCCTGTAGACTCCAGGTCAAGCGGCCTGGAGAACAAGGAGGATCCTTCGTCAGACTCCGAGGAGTCTGTGAACAACTGCTGAGTGCCTGAGCCACCCTCCATGTGCCGAGGTCGATCGGGAGTGAGGGTGACCGACAACCTATGCAGCAAACCCTGACCCGACTGAGAATTCTTGGTCGGGGCCCCAGTCTTCGGTTGTGGAGGCGGAGGTTCCACCACAATGGGTGGAGCAGCCGGTTTCGGCCGAACAACTGGTGCCAGTTTCGGCTCCTCGACTATGAGGGGTTGTTTTGGCCGGTCAGATGACAGCCACTTAATGGCCGGAGGAGGCGACGGAGTCGGCTTATTCCCGGACACTAAGAGCTGCTGCCACATTAAATCCTCATAGCGCCGAAGCAACTTGCGCCGGAGCCTATCCTCCGCAGAGGATGACAAGGATGAGCGGTGCCGCCGCTTTCCATGGTGCCGAGACCGAGACTGCCGACGTCGGCGGGACCGGCTGGACCTGGAAGAGGTCCGAGACTGAGACCTTCGGGGATTCTGAGGGTGGGTCAGAGAGGGGACGGGGGAAACCCGCTCCTCCCTCATTTCAGTGACCTTAAGCGGGGACTCTGGCACAGGAGGCACAGGCAAGTCCTCTGTTTCCACTGGGGGAACCGGATAAGTAGGGTTGTCGGCATCACCAGACGACAGACCGTCCGACGGGTCGAGAAAAATCTCGACTGCATCGACGGGTGTCTCAGCCGGCTGACCTGACAGGGACACCGTGAAGCCACCGGCCTTAGCCGCAACCGAAGTTGAAAGTCGACCATCTGGTGAAGGGGATCTCTCCTGCTCCCATGAACATCAACGGTGGGACTTACCTTTGGAGTCCTTCTTTTTGGACCGAATGGAATGTCCAGATGGTCCTTCTCCCTTGGTGGAGAGGGACTGGCAAAGCTCCTTAAAAGCTGTATATGAAGAGCCCAAGGAGAGCGGGATAAATGCCGCGACTGAGGAAGAAGAAGATGCAGCCTGGGCCACCTCCTCCTCGAGGGCGTTCATCTGCTCCAACTGATCCAAGGAGCCCCGACGGGCCTCCTTCGACTTGACCGGTGGATATAGTTTTTCAGGGCACCCCAAAAGAAGTTGAGCAGCGCGGTCTTCCAAGACCGAAGCCGAAAAGGATTTGCACAAATCGCAAGCCTGTGAATTGTGGCCGAGTCCTAGGCAGTAAACACATGTGGAGTGCGGGTCGGTCCAGGACATCTTCTGCCCACAGGGGTACCGATGAAATCCTGGAGTCGATTTGTCCATCGCAGCCGTGAGGGAAAAAGAAGACCGAAGACTTGTAAATTTGAGAATAAGTTTCGGATTAACCGAAGAGTGTGGATCCAGGGCTAAAACACAGAGCGCTAAGGAGGGAACCTGAGCTTCCAAGCGGTAAGGAAGATCTCGCATCATGGGGCGGAGCCGAGAGTTTTACCACCCGGGTGGGTGGGAGGAGCCAGCTTGAAGACCTTCCGGCAAGATTTAAAGCGGCAAGGAACCTGCCAATAAGTGTGGATTGAACAACATATCCACGTCCCTAGAAACATTGATTCGCATTAAAAAGCAGGGCCCCCCCCTCCAGACAAATTCAACCCAGACAGGGCTGTAGACATATTTTTTAGTGCTAAACCAAGACTTCCTGGTGATTTGGCAGCTGGCAGCTGCGGATGGTGTACTGTCTCCTGGTCCCCCCCCCAAAACTGGCCAGAATAACTGGCTACATGCCTGGTGGAGTAAAGTAGCAAAACAGTCCTACAGTATGTTGCAGTTTATGGTCAATTACTGTCCCAGGTGGAGTAGTAGTTTTTATGGGGCAGGGGAGCAGTTCTTTTTAATTGACAGGACTCACGATCACATCACGATAATTCATGAATTCACGGTCTGCTTTGGCAGACATCATCCTTCATGACCGTTAAAATGTATTTTCTGCTGCACAATTGCTGTAATTCTGACTCTGATGGCTAAATAAACCAGTATCAGTCTCAGAAACGTGTGTACAATGTGTATTTTATCAATACAGAGCAAGATAAGTAGATTTTATGGGGTTTTGAGCAAAAATTCCAATTTCTGGTAATTGCTAATCAACTTCGGTCAATTGCTAATCATTTTTTACTTTGATTAGCGAAGGCCAATAATCAAGCCTCCGACTCTAATTTATGCCTTGGCCTAGTGGGCCTTACCCAGTAGTATTATGAAACACTGAAACTTTGTTCCCCGAGTAGTAACCTAACGCCAGTGGCTACAAACACAGTTGCCCGACAGTGAAATTTTGCCTGTGCTGGAGTTAGTTATATAAATTAAGGGAGGGTGTGTGTGTGTGTGTGTGTTTGGGGGCAACCACCTCTAAAACATGCAATAAACTCCTACCGAGTAAAATTTCACTGTCGGGCAACTGTGATTGTGGCCACTGGCATCGGGTTACTGAAATTCGTGGAACAGAGTTTCAGCATTCTATGATATATCCCCTTACCTGGTTACCAAAGAATAAGATAAAAGCAAATAGTTCCAATGTTATGGTATTTGATACATAATTTTGAGCATTATAACATTTTGAAATGATCAAAAGATACCAGTGGTTGTTCCGAGAATTAACCTATCCTTTTAAGTTATTTATTTGAAATGACTCCAATAGACATACCTCCGTGAGATGCTGCATCTCGTTTTTCATGGTGGTCACAGGAAAGATAGCAGCAGTGAACAGGTTAACATACTCCACAGGGTCATTTTTATATCGCTTTCGCAAGAAATGTTTTGATACAGAGAACGGCATTTCAAAGGCATGTCACTGACTAGTCCAATGCCGGTCAAGCTGCGTTGGGCTTGTCCTTGACAGACCACTGATCATGCAAACTAAGTATAACAGTGGTTCACAGTTTATGAGCAGAAACTTTGTGTAGCTGAAAGAAATTAAGCGCTCCAATGAAAGAGCACTTATTTGTTCCCTGCTTCTGTTGTGCCCCCTCCTCTGCTGTTCCTGCATCCTGTTGTCCCACTCCCTGCCCTCTCTCCCTTTCCATGTCCCATAATATTGCTTACTTATAACATGGCTAAAGACAAACGTGCAACAGGATTGGATCAGGCGCTTTGTGAGGCTGTGGATTTAATTACCATTAATCCACAGTCCTGCAGAGCATTTCTGGGGATCTGCCATCGCATCTTTTTTTTCTCCAGTGTCAAGCAAAGTAGAGTGGAAGCCATTAACAACTGTTAGCAACTAGGAGTGCAGAGTCTGGTTTCCCATGGTATATCTGCTGTTCCAGACTGTGTGAAAGTGTGCTATACTGTTGCAAACAAGCACAGTCTGGGTAGCAGCCTCATATGCTGGTCTGATGGCCATCGCCACTGTTTTACAACCCACCCTCCCACCCCATGGATCTCCGGGTACCCAGCTATTTAGCTGTCTGGTGCACAGCCTCCTGTGTGTTTTAGCCACACATGTTGCTCTGTTCCCTAATGTCACTTTTTGTCTATCCACCCACCTACCCCATGTATCTCCAGTTACTGAGCTCTGTAGGTGTCCGGATGAACAGCCTTCACTGGCTGCACGTAAGGAAAATGCAGGAAGGGACAACACATGCTGCTCCGTTTACCTAAGTCAGTGTTTGGCTCACCAGTGACTGGCGCTGGGGATCTCCGGGTACTGAGCTATATAGGTCTCGGCAGCAGTGGACTATGTTCCTTTTTGGCTCCGCAGATCTCCAGCTACCAAGAGAGACTGCTGTGCAGGGTGAGAGTGAGCACAGCTGCCTGTCATGTCATCCTGGCCGATCACAGGGGCAGCAGCCGGGTCTGTCTGCAGCAGCTGTTGTCAGCGCTGTTAGAGAACTGTGTCACTATGGCAGTGCCGTATTCGGCTGCCAGCAGGGCTTTGCAAGCATGTTATTTGGTTGTCAGCGAGTTGGAGGGGTGTGTGTGTGTGTGTGTGTGGGGGAGGGCCACGAGCCACAGAACAATATGCTTTCTGAATAGCAGAGACTTCAGTGCTCCCATTGGTCGTCCCCTTCTTCCCATGCGCAGATACCGATACCCATGTGCAACATGGAGCCCCGTCAGCCAGCATAATTACCGTATGCCGCTGCAGACAGTCAGCAGAACACCGTGGTCACACAGTCAGAGGAACATCGGCACTTCACGCGCAGCACCTCTGTAATTTTCCGCTTAACTTGACACCAGCATTTATCTATTTCGTTTTCCGAAGTCAATGGAAATTGCTGGATGTGTCTTTGGAGCTCACTATGCAAACACTGCAGGTTTCCACTACACCTCACCTGCCCAATTTTGGGAGCGGCACAGCTGCACTACCTGCATACTGCCAGTATGGGCACCCAAGAAGTCAGAAAACAACAATTCACAAGAACTAACATGGGGTGAGAGGTGGAGACTCTTCTTCAAATAAAGTTTGCTCCTTTTCAGAATGTTACTGATACAGACTCATAACAGGTCAGTTAAGCAATATACCACGACAGGGTGTGGGTTACGGTGGGATTTACCCACACCTGGTGTGTTGATTTGTCACGAGGCTGCAGGCCAACTGACCAAAACACACCAGGCATGGGTAAATCCCACCATAACCCACATCCTGGAGTGGCATTTTGTGATTATACAATGGGTAGAAACTGAAGTTTAAAAAATGATTTAATTACAAGCTCATATTTATTTTTTAATACTTTTGTTTATTGATTTTTTGTTGGAATCTTCTTCGCATTATGTCAAATAGTCCCCTGTTGACAGGTAGAATAGGTAAATATGGTGGCAGACTGTAGTGTCTAGGACCGCATACTGAGTGGCATTAGTGACAGTCCAAGTGTTGGGGGAGTGAGCCACAGCTTGGTGATGAGACGATTTGTTTCTCCTGTATTGGCAGGTGATTGAAAATTCAGGGTGAGAGCGAATGACAGTGGTGACGGAGACATGATTGTGCAACTTGGTCATGAGCTGATCCCCCAGTTTTACAATCCGTAGTGGTAGGTGACTGAATCTAGGGTGACAGTGAGTGTCAGTGTCGATGGGGGACGCGATTGTGCAGCTCAATCATGAGCTGATTCCCCCCCCCCCCATTTTACAATGTGTTGTGGTAGGTGATTAAATTCCGGATGACAGCAAGTGTCAGCGGTGACACAGATGGAGGTCAGAGGGAGTGTGAGTGTGCAGCACCAAGCACTGAACACAAACGGCTGAGATGTTAAAGAGTTTCTTTTTTTTTTTTTTTTAAACAAAGGTCGCTTACTTAGAAACAGGATGGCGAATGGTCAAAAGTGACCATTCATGTCGGAAGACAGAGAAGTGAAGTGAAAAAGGAAAACTGACAGTTTGTGTACTCAACTTGGCAGCTAGCGAGCTAGCAGAAAATTTGGGACAGAGTGTATACAGTATTTTGAAAAGAGATGAAGCAGGTGGGAGCAGCCACTGAGGATAATCTAAATAAAAAATGTCGGTGCCATTGTAAGTGGGGGTAGCACTTGACTTGTGACAGTTCTTGCCGGGAGTTCTCATCTGCATTTACCAAGAAAGTGGCCATTAAGCACCACTGGTACTGTGCTGTGGTTTGGACCCACTCCTAAACTACCCAGCTTGCTTACTAGGCTTCTATGTAGAACGGTGTCAACAGCCGCCCCCCCCCCGAGAAGAGTAGTTCCTGGGACACTGATCCCCTCGGCACTGAAAATTTTATTAATGTATACCAATCTCTTTAGGTCACAAATGGGCAATTTACATTTAGGGAGACCAAGTGACACCAGTGCTGATGCACTTATTGCTGACAGTTCCCCTTTAAGGAATAAAAGGACTTTAAAAAAATAAAGCCCAAGCAAAGTGAACTGTGGTGCCCTCCCCCGCCCACTTCAGCACACTGTACCATGACAGGGACGGGCAGATTAGGGCGGACAGCTGCAGTCCCCCTACCTGCGGGTAGGGGCGAATAAGCACCAAATTAAGTGGAGGTTTTCGGTGGCAGTAAACAGCACTGCTTGGGGAGCTGTTTACTGCTGCCAGAAATACTTTAGTATCCCACTGCATTGGTTTTCAAGAGGAGACATCTTCATTTACACAAGCAAAGCTACCTATGACTAGCAGTCTACCTGCCTGTAATGGGTGTGTTGCCATTTTAGTATTTTTTTTTTCTAACTGTGTGAAAATCTCAGTTGAGGGCTATAAAGAGAAAATATTGACCCTGATGGATGAACTATGACCAATAATAATTATGACTATTGGCAGTCAACAGTTCATCCTAAGGAGTCAAAGTTTTCCCATCGTATACCCCAACAATTCTGGTTCAACCACCACTGCCACCATCATCTGCTGCCCAGCTGTGCCCCCACACCACATGGCCGAACACCCTCCTGACCAATGGATCAGCCTTCAAGGAACCGGACCAGGCTTCCTTCTCCAGCTAACCATCTTCCATGTAGCTGGAAACCCTTCCTGCCCCGGTCTTCCCCAAATTGGACAACCACTCTGGAGCTACACAACCCCACAGTCTAGCCTCTCCCCCCAGCCGACCAACATCCCTGCATCTGGACCAGCATCTAACCTCATGTCATGCAACCTCTGTTTAGCTGAATTACCCCCAAGTCCCCAGACTATCCTCCCCCAGCAGGCATCTGATTCTGCAGCTGACATCCCGACCACACAACTCTGCCCCCCCAGTCTACCACTGTATTTACAGCTGGACCCGTCCTAAGCCCTGTACCAGCTCCGTAGCCTGACCACCCACCCTGCATCTGGACCTCCCTTGCATCCCCTGGACTGCCCCCCCACTCGCAGTTAGTGTACCCTTCCATGCTTCAGTTTGCCTCTTAGTAATCCTGGAGGCCATGTGAGTGGTTACTAGGCGGATTTTTCTTTTTAGTGTAGCATCCTTCCCACAGACCTGCAACCCCTGCAGCTGACCCCCAATCCCAAAGCTGGACCCCCGTCCCACAGGCCAACCACCTGGAACATCCCTTCCCACAGACCAGCAGAGCCCCCAAACTTACTAGCTGTGTGCTCCCATCAGGAAGAAACCCCATTCCATACTAACCCTTGCAGTTCATACACAGCTAGAACAGACTGGCAGTCAGACTCCTGCACACAGCTGGAACCCTCAAGATCAGCTACAACCCACAGCTGGTCTTCCCCCTTTCCAACAAGATCAGCAACCCCCTGGAGCTCACCTCCTATGTACTCACCCTCCACCCTGCTGGAAACCCCCTATTGCCACAGACCAGTCACCCCCAAAACAGAACCCCCAACATCCTAGTGTGCGCCCCTCGCACAGAAGAACTCACCCCACATTCCCTTGCAGCTGACTCCCCAGAAGACTGTCACAGCCAGAACCCTTCATTCCACAGACCAGCCACCACCCCACAGCAGCTGCCATCCTTCCCCAGACTAGTAACACCTCAAGCCTTCCCATGCTCCCATCCTCCAGCTGGCGCCCCCCACACACAGTCCCTCCCCTGAGCAGACTCCCCTTGCACAGCAGAAACCCCCATCCCACATTCATTTTGAAGCTGACTACATACGGACTCAGCACAGCTGGAACTACTTATTCCATTGCCAGCCACCCCCACACATCGCTGCCCCCTTCCCATAGACCAGTACCCTCCCCATTTGGGAGACCCAGGGAGCACTGAGCAGAAGATATAGAACAGCTAAGAACCGCTGCTGCAGTGATGCCCACAGCCTCTTGACAACCCCCAAAAGACAGTAGCCCCACCCCAGACCCACAGAATATGGGATGCTGGCCTGTGTGCTCTGTTTGCGGCCGTGACCATGGTTGTTTGGTAAAAGCATACAGAAATTGAGTGCGATGCTTGAAACCTGTGGATGTCAATGGGCGCTTCTGTGTGCTGACATCCACAATATGGTGGCGTGCTTTACATGCTCCAGAAGGCCTTGTCGTTCTAGTCTTTCTTCTAGTTCTGTGCCTATGGGCACAGAGAAAGACTAGAGGCAATCATCTTTGAGGATTACCGCAGCGCACTACCATATTGTGGATGTCAGATCCAGAAGCGGGCTAACTGACATCCGTGTATGTTTGGCGAAGCGCTTAGTTGAACTTTAATTTTTAAACATTTTAAAATAAAAACATGCTCACTTTGGGCATTCTTCTGTGAACCGGACTCCTTTTTGTTTATTGACTGTGGTTTTAGTGGGCGAATGTACAGTTTGGCGCTAACATCTTTGTTTTAAATCAGCCCTGGCTTAGGCTGTGGAGGGGAAATGATTGCAGTGGAGGGAATTTATTCTGAAGGGGATTTGCAGTGGGGCTATTGGCCACAGGGATGCTAACTGGAGCAACTGGTTGTACTGGAGTTTTCTGGGATGGATGCAGGGGTATTTACTGGGCACAGGGGCTGCAGATGGGGACTGCTAAGACATACTGTCAACTGGTGTGGGCAAAATGACTGAACTAAACATATGTGTTTTCCCTAATGACACTTCTTATTGCACCACTGGACTCCTACACACATTTGTGTCCCCTGGGCTAGCTAAATGGGCTGTAACGGGTCCCCAAGCACCCTATCATGCCTTGTCTGTGGTCACTGGCAAGCCTTTTTTTCTGTAGAGCCCCTTGTCGTTGATACTTGGGGGTACTACATACTGTATCCTATCCCCCCCCATGGCACAAACCACCACCACCGGCTGTCCATAGCAGAGACATGCTGCCCAGGGTCCCACAGTATTACTTCTGGCAGACAAGAAAACCGCACGTCCCCGCCCCTGACTCTAGCTCTGCTTGGCATCCATGAACGTGGCAGTATTATTAATAATGTAAAATGTCGCAGAGTCTAAATGCACCACACAAAATGTAAGTGACAGTGAGCTTCTTCCGGGTCTTGACATTCACCAGTTTCTCCATCACATTTAAATTAAAAAAAAAGTCATTTTTGTGGCTGTCAACAGAGCACACAAGTCTGTGAGTAGGGGAAAGAGAGATGGATTTAGAGAAGGTGCACTTTTATGTCTGTATGACGTTATACTGCGAGACCCTGGGTAGCAGGACCACCCTAGGGATGGAGGCTAGTCTGGCTGCAGGGTGGTGGTTCAGCTACAGGGAGGGAGGGAGGTAAGGAGACTGTTCCAGCTGCAGGGAAGGTAGCCAGCTAAAGTTGGGAGTGTGGTGTTGTGGGGGTATTCAAAACACATGTAAAGTGGTTGTGTGGCAGAGGCTGGTAATGGTCTTGAAGGGTAGTTAAGTGGCATGGAGTGTTGGGGTCTAGTGGAGCTAAAAGAAGGTTGGCTGGTTGGGTTGCTACACTTGACAGCCATGAATGTGGCAGTTAGTTTATTTATTTTTAAAATGCCACGGAGAATAAGCGCAGCATCCGAAACATGGATGTCAGCCGCTTCTGGGTCTTGAAATCCACACACTGGCCACCCTCCTTCTACAGTCCCTGACAGTAACCCCTCCTTCTACAGCCCCCAATGGTACCTCTCTCCACAACCCTAGACACTACCTCCTCCCTCCACGACCCAATACTAACCCCCCCACGCCACCTCCTGCCTCCATGTCCCATCACCCCACAGTCCCCTTAACACCCTTACTCCCTCCACAGTCCCCTCCAAGACCCACGCTCTTTCCAGAGTACCACACCACCTCCATGCTCTCTCCCACCATGGCCCCTCAGATGCCTCTCTCCCTCAACTCCCTCCCTGGTCCACTGGACACCCCACCCCTCCTTGAGAAGACACCACCTCCCTCCTGGGTCCCCCTGGTCACATTCTGTCACAGCCTACCAGACAGCTCCCTTCCCAGCCATCTGGATGCTCTCCCTACCCAGCCCCCAGACATCTCATTTCCTGGCCCCTGGACACTTCCTTCCCCCCTGTACCACCCCAACACCCTCTCATGGAGCTGATACAGCTTCACCTCCTGAATCCACTACCTATCACTGGCTTCTAGCTACCGAGCCCCTCCCCAGCACTGGCCACAGGCGCCTGAGGCCCACACTGCCTCAGCAGCATGCTCACTGCCCCCCACACCACGGCGGCTGGCTCCATAGCATCCCCTTTCCACAACATTTGCAGCTGGATTCCAAACCTCACTCAGCACTTGTTAGAACCCATAGTCCCCCCCCACCCAGCCTTGGCCTCTGTTTTGTCCCTCCGCCTTGTGCTTTTACTGTATGTAAGGTACAGCGCACTGCTGGCATTGCACGTGGCACAGCACAATGTTGGCACTGCACATGATACATCAGTGTTGGCAGTGCACATGACAGTACAGTATGGGGAGTGCACGCGGCATAGTGCAGTGTCAACAGTACACGTGACTCAGTGCAGTGTTGGTACTTCACGTGGCACTGTGCAGTGTCAGCAATGCACATGGCACAAAGCAGTGTCAGCAGTGCATGTGAATCAGTACAGTGGAGCATTTCATGTGGAACAGTGTTTGTGTGTCACTGTGCACTGTTGGCATTGCACATGGCACAGTGCACTGTCAACATCCCACATGGCTCTTCACACAGGGGTCTGCAACCTCCTAACCCTCCTCACGCATGGAACTGCACCTCACTTCCCAAGCAGGAGCCGGCAACCTCACTCCCTATGCAGGGGCCTGCACTCACCTCCCTAATCAGTGGTCACCACTTTCCCTTCATGATGCAGTGAGCCAAGGGAGCTTGCTCCCTCCGCAGGAATGTGCTGCATGTAGCAGAGGCCTCATGGAACTCCTCCCACATGAAAGATAGAGGAAGAAAGAAAAAGGATCCTTCTGGGGCGGCAGCACCGGTTTGCTGCTGTCAGTGGTATAGGCGTAATTTACAAAAAGGAATGTCTCTGTGCTAACAGTGGAGATTCGACAGAGACAGTGAACAGTGGACTTAATGAAAGAGCCTGCTACTGCTGCACGAGGTGCAGGCCTGGTACGTTTGGCTGTATGATTGGCAGCAGGAGGACACTGCAAACAGTGTGAAGGATGGTGAGAGTAGAGGAAAAATCTAGCAGTAGCAGCTGCATCATTTGAAACTGAGCTAAATTCCAAGTGTTAAATATCTGTGGCCATCTGTACATCCGCAGCCTCTCAATGTCTGCACTTTATAACTCTCTGCTGTGGCTCCTGGTTGATTGACTGGATGCAGACTGAGTAGTGTGTCTTGGGCAGCAGAAGACCATGTGCTCACAGAGGAGAAGAGGTGCCGCTGGAAAACCACAAACTGGACAAAAGCACAGAAGCAAAAGCACTCAAGGAACCAAACTGAAAGCATACAGTTTGAAATGATTAATTTATTAGACACACTGCAGGTGTACAGCACAAAAACCTCAGCACTCTGCATTTACGGTAAGGTGTCTAATACCGCATATGCAACTTGTTGCTTTTGGGTTTGTGTGCCTCAGTAAGTCATCTTCTGTTCTTTCCTCCAAGCTGAATCTTACACTTCTGTGGCTTGCTCACTAGTAACTGATTGCTGCCTTGCCTTTGCCATACCCACAATACTGTGCTTGCCTGCCTCATCAACAGCTGGCCTGCTGTGCTGCCCCACCTGCAGTCAACTGACTCAAGAATCCTTTTTAAGGAAAGGACGAAGAGCAACAGGTAAGATAAGCTCATTGCTTGCCATGGCTTACATATGGACTGATGGGAGTGGTCCTTCACTGATGGTGGGTATGGGACTTTTTGATAAACTTCCTAATCGATACAAGTGGAAAGACACCAACTGCAAATTTACTCTGTCAAGTTAAGGAATTACAGGGGGGTGGCTTACCGGAGGAGCAAGATGGCAGCATAATCAGTGAGCTCCGTTGCTATCCGCTGCATAACTTCACCATCCTGTGCTGAATCAAAGCAGTCTACAAAGATCTGAAGCTATAATCCTTGCCAGATGCCAGCGGCAGCCAAATTTCCAAACAAAATGGCTAAATTGCCCTTCAAAGTGCCTTAGAATCCTGACGGCATCAGAGGCCTACTACAGCCCTCCTCGAGCGGTGCTCCCGCTCTGGGGAGTCCAAGTCAACAATAGTCCATAGTGGCTTCTCTAATAGCGTCAGTTGCCGACACAGACCCGACGAATCTCCTCATCATGTCGGAGGGATATCACGCTCTTGAATGACTAATTAAGGAGCTAAAATATTTATTTATTTAAATGTATTGAATTTTATTGACCGGTGGGCCACTGAGACTAGAGAAGTCCCGTTTTCAAAGGCGACGGGGAGGAATACAGATGGTAACCATCTGAAACTGAACCAGATTAAGCTGTCGGTGTTATTTTTAGTGAATGGGGGTAATATGACCTTGGGACGAGAATGGAGGCTGGTTTCGACAACGTCACCTCTCAGCTGCAACACCTCCAACAAACTGTTAATACTGTCTCGGAGATGGTAGATGCGCATGAAACAAGACTGGGAGAATTGGAGGCTACAGTGAAGCGCACAAGAAAATCTTTCACAACGCTCCAATACTGACCTGCAGAAAGCTTTGAGGGATATAGAGATACTCAAACAAAACATTGACGATCACAAGAACAGGGAGCAGCGCTGTAATATAAGGATAGTGGGGTTACTGGAGGGCTGGGACTGCCCCACATTTATTCAGAAGTGGCTCCATGAAATGTTGCAAATCCCTCAGGAGGTGTCACTAGAGATCCAGCGGGCACACAGATCGCCAGGAGCCAGGTCTCCACCAGACCAGAGGCCCAGACATATAATCGTCAAGTTCCTTTGGTACACGGACCGACAGTGTGTCCTGGAACATGCGAGAGGAGGAAGAATCGCATTATGGTGCAACAGTCGCCAGTAAGAGTGTTCCCAAACTATTCCTGGCAACTGCAAAACCAGCCAGAGCTTTCCTGGAAGTGAAGAAGAAATTGCATGATTTGGGTTGCCAATTCTCCTTAGTGTACCCGGCAAGATTAGTGATTAGGCCTCAGGGACGTAATCAAAAATCATTCACAAGCCCCAAGGAAGCAATGGAGTTCGTGGTGGAACTGTTGAGGAGCCGTAGGCAACCACAAAATAACTAAATGGAGGCTTGAACTGCTGAGACCTTGCCTCTCGAAGGTACTGTAATATAGGCTCTGGGCTTAGAGGGTAGCTGGGCGGTGGGGGGGCATGGTATTTTGTGAACCGCAACACCCGAAGGGTAACCCATAAGGGCTGGTTTGGTAGGAGCTCCCCTTCCCACTATCGCCCACACTAGACTACCATTTACATCCCCTTTTGCGGGGAGATCCCAGATGCTACAGAAAGGAAATTTTGACTTTGGGTGATACACACCTCATGGAGAGACTTGTATGCCCTTCTATGTCTGGAGGGTACAAGGGCAAGGGACACTTGTCACAAACCCACTCAGCAGGTCAGCCCTCTACTCCCAAAGTGCCAACCTCTGAGCATAGAATTGTGAACAGTGAACAGAACAAGGTAACCCTCTTGTCTGTTTTTGTGGGTTCGAGTCACCTTAGTCCCAAGTTCTGGAGGGATTCAAACTTGTTAACCTCTTGTTAGCGTACCCAATTGTCAGGCTCAGATAATTTCTGTCTTGGGAGGCTACTATCTTCCTATACAGGCACCTAACCAGGTATTTACAAAATGAACCCTTAGAACTCTTATGCAAGACCTAGAGAACTCTATCCGTTTCCCAGTTTGGTACCTTTATAAGTGCATGCAAAATGTCAGCTGTAACCATCTAAGCGTCACTTAAAAAAAAGAAATTTCAAGGCACACCAGGCACTTTGTTTTTAAAATATATATCTTTACTTTAAAATATGGAAACAATAAAATACAGAACAAGATATCCCCAACACATACAATCTTAAAAACAAAACAGGTTTACAGTGCAAATTCCTACAAAACATACACTCAGACTGGTCTCATCTAATGTATGCTTACTTAATATTTCAGTGCTGTGATGTTCTTCCTTCTCGGTCAGAAAATTCTCTCTCTCTCTCTCTGTGTCTAAGGTCTGCTCAGTAGACTTAAAAGCAGTCTTGAGCTGGCCTTCTCTCTGAGGTCACCAAACTCCGCCTTGGTGTATTAAACTTTATATTCCATAACACAGGATGTCCAAACAAGATATTTTTAAAAAAATAGGTGACATCAATGAATTTCCTCTTTTCCTGTGACCTTTCAAACTGGTCTGTGATCTACAGACATCAAAGGCTCTTTGATGTAATACTGGCTTCCCTCTGACGACACCCCCCCCACACATGCATATTGGACTACAATGTAGTCTGGGACCTGTACATCAAAGTCTCTTTGATGTAATCAAATGGCTTCTGTGGAAGACAGTTCAAACACATGCAGATGTTCCTTCTTTCCTAATACTTAGTGCAAATCAAAGGATGTCCCTGAGGACGTCATGAATGGCTAATTTTTGTTTCCTGGGATCAAAGCCAAATTTAACATGCTAATTGAACCTCAGATATTTGTAGTTTCCCTACATCCTGTCCTTTGAACTTATGCCTGGGGAGGTTTTATGTGTCATTTAGCAAGACAGTGGTTTCTCCTGACAGCCAGTCCATCACACATTTTTTCATATTTACAAACAAAAAAAAATGATACATGGATCAGAACCAGCTGTCCAAGTGTGACAACACTTACATTCTTATCGGCTCTGGCCTACTTTAAACGGGGACCACCTACTAAATGGTCTCGTGATGCATACGTGATTGATGGCGCAATAATATAGAGGGACTGCTCATTATATAGTTCTTTTACTGAAAAGCTAATTCCTATTTCTTTATTGTTAAGGGGGAGGTGGCTGAGACTGATGGCTCGCTGATCCTGAGGCCTCCTCTATTTAACTCGAACATGGGCGTTTGAGCAATGGTGCTAAATCTGTTGTACGCATAGCTTAGGAGGATAAATCCCTCGCTTGATCAGTGCGGGGGTTGCTGTCCTCTGGGAGGACCTGGGTGAGGGGACTGAATCAGATCAAGTTGTTTTTTGAAACTGAGATGATGTGTTCCGGCTCCTCCTCCGCCGGGGGTTCCCCCCCCCCTTCTGCCAGGAGGATATAGAATGATGCACGATGGATGAAGGAAGAACTGTAGGGGTAATTCTGGGTTTCAAAGGTGGGTAGCCCACTCAATCCACGAAAGGTAGAGGGTGTTCAAGAGAAATGTCTTAGGGCAAGGGGGATGGACATTGGGTATCCTGATAATAGCTGTTCTCTGTTTTCAAGTTTGGGGGTCGAGAGAGGGGTCATGGGATGGAAAGCATATAGGATTTTGGAATGTATTTTTCAAAGTACAGGGGAGAGGTCTGTGTAGGGTGGGGACAAGTCAGTTAACTGTTATGGGAATATGGGGACAGGGGATAGGGTGGGGGAAAGTTGTGGGTAGGTTGTAAGGCTAGGGCTGTTAGGTTTGAAAAAATGGTTCAAAAAATACTGTTTAGAGCTTATCTATGTCTTTTCAGGTCTGATATATGTCATGGGCTGAGGAAATGCTGTACTTTTTTTGTAAAACCTTAAGGATAGGTTATCCCTGATTACACGGAATGTCAATAGTCTCAGAACTGTCATTAAGAGGAAAAAGGTTTGGAACCAGATTAAGAAATTGGGAGGCGACATAGCCTTCTTGCAGGAGATTCACTCCACGAGGGAGGAGGCCTTGAAACTGGCGGCTTCATGGGGGGGGGGGCGCATTCTGTTATCGGCCCCATTCATCTCAAGAGCCCGGGGGGTGGCGATCTGGATCAGACCAGGGCTTCCTCATTGAGTCGTGGCAGTCCAGTCAGACAAGGCCGTTATGTAATGGCGGAGGTGGCATGTGGAGGAACCAAATACACCTTGGTTTCGGTGTATGGTCTTAACCTCGACTCCCTGAATTTTTTTTACGCATTTGGGAGTCTCCCAGGCCCGGTTTTCGGACAATTTGATAATAGGGGGAGATTTTAATACATACTGGGACCCTCGGCTGGACTATTCTGGTCAAAGAACTAGGCCTTCTCCCCGGAGTGTTGCTGCACTGCGGAACTTAGAAGGCAGAGCCTTGGTACAGGCATGGAGACATCAGAACCCCCAAGCTAGAGAGTATTCTTTCTTTTCACATGCTCATAACAACTAAACAAGGCTAGACCTTATGTTCCTTCCTGTGGTTTGGGCGGGGAAAACAGTAGATGCCAGGTATGGACCCATAATTACATCAGACCATGCCCTCCTGAGAGTCCCGTTATCACTCTCGGGAGATGTACCCCCGAGGACCAGTTGGAAAATGGATCCTGCCCTACTAATTGATGAAAAATATTTAGATCAGATTAAGAGGAGCATTAGGGAATATCTAGCATACAATAATCCAGAAGACACTAGCATTAGTAACACCTGGGATGCCTTAAAGGCATATATCCGAGGGGAGACAATCTCCTACTCTGCCTATACTAAGAAAAAATTCAGTAGAGAGGAAGCTGTACTGGAGAATCAAATACAGGAGCTGGAGAGAGAACTGATGATGGCAGGATGCCCCCAGAAAGTGCGGAAACTCAAAACTCTGAAAAGCAAACTAAATCAATATACAAACTGAGCTATAGAGAGAAACCTCCTGCTCACTAAATCGGGCACCCACTTTGATGGTGACAAAGCAGGAGAGTGGCTGGCGGGGTTGATAAAAGGGAAACAAGCTGAGAGGACCACTCTTGGGAAGGTTGGGGGCAGGGGAGACATAATACATGCTCAAGAAGAGATTAATAACATCTTCAAAGAATTATATTCTAAGTTATACATCTCAGAGTACCCTGAGGGGGTAGACCCAGATGCTTTCCTCGGGAAATGGAAATTACGTACCTACCGTAATTGTTGATCTTCTCTTGTATCTTCACCATTCATTACTGTTTGGGTGTATGCCAGATGCGCGCACTTACTACGAAAGTTTTATTTTATTTTTTGGAGGGAGAGTCGGCCCGATGAAGCACCACCCACGAGCAAGATGCAACTGCGGTGTGCAAGGGTGGCCGTTAAGGCCACAGACTCCTCCATCCCAGTTCTGTAAGCTGGGGCGCAAAATAAAAAGAATTAAAAGATAAGAAGCGAGGCAAAGAGAGCCAAGGGATAGAGAAAGAAATGAAAACAAACTGAAAAAGGAATAAGCGGAAAAGAGGAGAACTGTACCCCAAGGGACCGCAGGGCCTCACTCCTTGGGCGTCTCTGAGGGAGGAACAGATAAAGGGAGAAGAAGAGAGTAGGAAGAAGAAGGATAGTGGGAGGAGGGAAAAATCTGCCATGAATTTTGGGTAAAATTGGCTTGAAGCTTACTAGCTCGGAGCTTAAAAGCAAGGGAGCAAAGATCCCTTCAGACAAAACTGGTTTAGATGGTTCAACCGAACCTTCTGCACAGCTCGGTACGAGAAAGGGAGATTTCCCTTATGCATCCTGCTATCCTAATATCCGTCACTCAAGCTGAGAGCTCACAGATTGTCCAAGGGAAAATAATCAGTTCCAAAGAGGAGAGCCCCCAACTAGGTGTAGGGGAAAAGACCCCACTAGTACATAGCCATATGATTAAGTACTAGAAGGGGAAGAGTCCCAAGAGGGGGCATCCTATTTTTGGAAAAATAAACACAGACAGGGAAGGAAACTCCTTCTGACTCCCTGGCTGAAGGCAGGGGTCAAAATGGTACCAGACCATCAGTTCAATGTTGGTAATTTTCGAATCGGGTTAGAAATTTTCTTTTGACTAGCCCCCGTTTTGCATTTGTAAAAGGCAAGATTCAGGAACACCAGCTAGGTCTGAGAAGACTGAGGGTTAGAAGACTGTCTCAGAAACCAGCACTGCTGGCTGGTGGTTGAACCAAACCAGACCTGAAGGTAGAATCCAAAAGAAGGGGACACCTTCCAGAAGGAGAATCAGAAAGAGTTCCCTCAGATGGAAAGGACAAAGTTCCACGCACTCTCCTCCCTCTTCAAATCCTTGCTGCTTTTTAGAGAAGAATAGAAAGTCCCGAGGAACCAGGGAACTTAGCCCCAATCGGCCTCGGGGGTGGGGGTGTGGCGGAGCAGGGGAGGCAGCTCAAGAAATGAGGCCCATGAGGGGATGGTGGATGGGATTCAGTATTGAATGGTGAAGATACAAGAGAAGATCAACAATTATGGTAGGTACGTAATTTCCTTATCTTCCCTTGTCAAGCTTCACCATTCATTACTGTTTGGGTGAGTACCAAGCCCCCCCCCCACCGAAGGGGGCCTAGTACAGCCCTGGGGGAACAAGATCCTCAGCCTCCTGCTGGTGGAAAACAGGAGGAAGAGACCCTGACCATACTAGACTGAGAAGTCTAAGGCCGAGGAGAGCTAGAAGGTGTCCTCTGAAGACGAGGAGACGGAGGAAGCCCCTGAAGAAGCCTCCTAGCCCTGCTGGAAAAAAGGCGGGTCCTTCGGAAGGCGGAGCAGATCACCCGACGCTGGGCCAGGGGTGACAACCTCAACAGACGAAGCCACGCTGTCTGTCTAATACAGATCGCTGTCCCAGCAAGCCTGGAAGCCAACTCACTGGCGTCATAAGATGCCCTTGCTTGGTGCCTTGCCAGTTCCAGACCTATGGCGGAGAGGGCAATGGCTTGTTGAGATTGCTCAGAGTCAGGCAGCAATGCCAGCACCTAAGCCAGCATTGACCACAAGTGCCTATTGTAGGCAGCATGGTGTGCCTGATATGATGCAATGCACATCACTGCATGAGAAGAAGAGAAAATTCTTCACCCCCACCAGTCGAATTGTAGGGAATCCGAGTTCGGTGGTCGGTCATGCGCCAGGCTCCAACGCCTGGAAGGAGTCTCTAGGAATGCCAAGCCCGAAGGAGGGTGAGAGAGAGAAGCTAGAGACACCTGTGGAGCACAATACCTCCTCCTGCAGTCTGCCGGGGAAGGGTCCGCTGGAGACTGCCAGGTGCGGATAGATGCCTCCTGGAAGGGGACAGGCCAGGATGGCACCACCAGGTGTTGGGCACTGAACTCGCTGAGGAATTCAAGTGTCTGCCGCTCGGTATTGTCCCATCTGACATAGGAGATAAGGAGATCCCAAACCATCCTCGACAGGAAGCGCTGATATTCAGTGAAATCAGCATCAGAAGAAAGGTGAATGTTGGGTTCTTCTCCCTCCGAGGAGGGAGTTGAGGGGGGTGCGGAACTCGACTGTCCAGAAGACTCCTGCGGCGGTGGGGACAGGCGAAAGACCCGTTTATTCATGACCCTAACATATGACGGGAAGGCTGCCACAGTGGCTCTGAACGTCTCCCAGGATAAGGGCCCTGTGGGACCCACGTGGCCTGGGAGAGAGGGGGGTGGCTGCAGAAGAATGGGAGAAGGGCACCTGCAAGGAAGTGCCTGTCCTCTGCCAGGGCTCTGGAAACCAGGGAACGGTGCCCAAACTACAGGGATCCCTGAGATCATACCAGGTGGCAGAGCAGAATCCTGAGAATGTGAACTCCGGAACAGCCCAGATGGGGAATCTCCCCTGTGACGCGCCTGGGGTTGCATGAATCCAGAAAGGCAACCCTCAGCACTGACAACGGAGGGAACCCGAGGAGGGGAGAGACGAGGCTCGGCGCTGCGGCTCCTCCCTGCGCCCCGCAGGGTGGCAGTGGAGTGCCGCCGCCCTTCGCCCTGACCCCTCAACCCCTCAGACTTCGAGGACACCATCCTCCTCGACCCCGGCGAAGGAGTCCCCTGATCCAGAGACCTCCCAAGGAAGGCCACCAAAGCTAGAGTCTCCAGTTCCCCCTGAGAGGGTGCAGCAGCACCAAAACTGGCAGCTGCCGCAGCCCCTCCAGAGGAGATGACGCCCTCCCCAACCCCACAGCTATCCCCCCAATGGACCCCGGGGCCACCGTGGCTGAGGGATCCTCAGAGGCAGACTGCTCTGGAGACTCTGGGATGGGGGTGCTGGGCTGCCCGACACCACGTCCCACAAAGATGTCCGATTCCAAAGAATGGGCAGCCAGTCCGGGTCCAAATCTGAGTCGCCACCCTCCGAAGAGGAGTCGACCAGAAGGACCTCAATACTGGCCACCCCGGTAACATCTCTAGAGACGACGCTGCGAATGGTGCCGGCATCCCTGGCAGCACCAGACCGTCCCACCGCACCACCCACAGCCCCGGCTGGGTCCCCAGCACCATGCATGGTGCTGGAACCCGAAACGGCACCACCAGCAGAGTCGTGCAGGGCACCAGTGCCGCGAGTGGCGCCGAGGGCCAAACCGGCACCGCATGTGGCGCTGCTCCGATTACAGGCGCCGCGAACGGCACCAGGATCTGAAACGGTGGCGCAAGGCAGCGTCGAGGGTCTGCCAGTGCCGGACCCAGCAACCGTGGGTTGTGACACTGGTAGAGTATGCACCTCGGTTGAGGTGACTGCCGAGGCGGTGTCAATGACGCGACCCTGGGAGGAGTCACGCCGCTCCTACGACACCACAAAAGAAGCCTCCTCCTCGGCAAGGCTTGAAGATGAGGAGGCCTCCTCCTCGCCAGACCGTATACGCCTGGGAGAGGACCCTGAGGAAGGGTCTAAGGATCTGGCCTGGGAGGCCCGAGAGCGACATCATCCTCCGAAAGTCGGCGGGGCCCTGCTGACTTTAAACACGCGGATTTCCAGAACACGGCGATCCATGGAAAAACAGGCATGGCATCTATCCATATTATGGTTAAGTCCCAGGCTCCGCAGACAAACATCATGCTGGTCCGAAATGGAAAAATGCCGGCCACAGGAGCCCGCTTTCTATTTGTGCTTAGCTCCTGAACTAGACACTATGTGAAAATAACCAAAACACTGCAAAAGATCCCGATGCTGTCAAATAAAGAAAAGGAACAGATTTACCGGCAACCAACGGCGTCGGGATGGAGAACCGGGATGAGGTGTTGTTGAAAAACAACGTAGACAAAGATAGGCCTTATGGTGTAGTACGAATTTCTGAACTCGCGCAGCAGGTGCAGCCTCAACGGAGGGAGAAATAGAACAGGGATGGAGGAGGAGTCCGCGGCGCCTAACGGCCACCCCTCACGCACCACGTGGTGCGTCATGCTAGGCGCCGACTCCTCCCTCCATCCGGCGTACACCCAAACAGTAATGAATGGTGAAGACTGACAAGGGAAGATCACTGAGCTCCCATCTATTGATGACTGGGAGAGGCAAGAACTAGACACCCCCATTTCATTGGAGGAACTACGGAGGACAGTTTGAAGGGAAAAGAGGTAAGGCTCTGGGGCCTGACGGTATTCCATCGGAGTTTTATAAATTAGTGTGGGAGGAGATAGGCCCTTTTATGCTGCAAATGATTCTGAATGCTTTGGAGTCGGGATCACTGCCACCCAATCTCTGCATGGCCACTATCATTGTTCTCCCCAAACCCAGGAAGGACCCGGTTAAATGTAGGTCCTATAGACCCATTTCCTTGCCAAATTCAGATTATAAAATATCAGCAAAGGTGTTAGCCTCGAGATTGGAGGGCATTCTCCCTAAAGTGATTAATCCTGATCAGGGGGAGGGTTTGTTAAGGGGAGGCAGGCTAAGCAGAATATTAGGAGATCAGTGAATGTGATCTACGGTTGGGTGCGGGGGGCAAGGAGGAGGTCTTTTAGCCCTCGATGCTGAAAATGCATTCAGTCAGATGAAGTGGCCGTTTATACATGTTGTACTGCAGAAGTATGGCCTGGGGGAAATAGTGAGAAATTGGATACGGCTACTGTATAAAGGGTCACAAGCCCAAGTCCTTACTAATAATACAATGTCTGCCCCTTTTGGTCTCTCGCGAGGTACGATACAGGGGTGTCCCCTCTCCCCGCTCCTATATGTGCTCACCATAGAGGCATTGGCAGAGGTGATTAGATCCCATGGAGCAATACGTGGTTTTGAGAGGCAGGGGAGGAAACATGTAATATCTCTCTTTGCAGATGACATCCTGCTATTTCTGAGAGACCCGGATAAGTCCCTGCCAGCCTTGTCTCACGATTTTTGAAATATATGGCCCTCTGTCTGGTCATAAAATAAACTGGGATAAATGTGAGTGGATGCCTTTGGGGGACGGCAAACAGCCAATCCAAATTGCACAAGCTGTTATCAACCCATCCCACAAAATTAAATATTTGGGGGTCCTCTACCACCAAAACTTTCACAGATGGCGGATATGAACTTACGCCCGGTGGTGGACAAGGTTCGGGAAAGCTGCTATAATTGGAGAGCCCTCCCTCTGTCCCTCCTGGGTAGGGTCAATCTAACTAAGATGTGTATTTTGCCACAGTTCCTATATCTCTTTCAGACTATACCTGTACACATTCCAAATAAGCACATAAAAGCATTGGTGGGAGCTATTACCCAGCTGCTCTGGCAGGGAAAGAGGCCCAAAATGAAAAAGACAATCCTATGGAGGCCGGTCTCTGGGCGGGGCTAAGCCTCCCTGTGTCAAGTACTACTATCTGTCGTCCCAGCTAGCACAAGTCCAGGATCTCCTGAGGGAGGTAGGGGGGCGCCCAGCCTGGGTGGAGAAGGAGTCTCAAACCCCCATTCCCTTATATTATGGAACTTTGGTGAATTCTTTGATGAGAGACCCCCGATAAGCCATACCACCCTTGCACAAAGGCGTTATGGAAGGCTTGGATGATGGCACATACTGTCCTCAACCATAGGTTGGATATCTCTCCGGACACCCCCCTGGTGTCCCTGTGGGCTGATACATGGGACCGTTCGCAGGGCCCCCAAAAAGTCTTGGAGGGATGGTGGCATAGGGTCTTGTACCCAACGCATCAAGTCATGGAGAATGGAAGGGTATTAAGAGTTTCAGGAAGTGAAGCGCAGGTATGGGCTAGATGCCTCCCATTATTTCCTTTACTTGAGCCTCAAGAGAAAATTAAAAGTTAGGTTAGAGGAAGGAGGACCCAGGGGCCCCAGTCGCTCCCCTCTTGAGGAAGTTTTTGTGGGCAGGTACTCTGATCCCTCTTTTAGGCACTTGAGAGGCTGCTATAAGCTACTGGTAGAAACAAAGAAACAGAATTTGACGGCAGATAAGGACCGCTTGGCCCACCCAGTCTGCCCATTTCCCTACCTACTGGATAAGCTGCAGATCCTAGTTAACCAGCAGCCTACTTCTTCCTACCCCAACCCCCTAGAATGGCCTTATGACTGTCCCATGCATGCTTGAATTCCACCACTGGTTTTGACTCCGGAAGGCCGTTCCACGCATCCACAACCCTCTTTGTGAAAAAATACTTCCTTAAATTACCTCTGAGCCGCCCCCCCTCTATCTTCAAATTGTGCCCTCTTGTTCTTGCACACCTCTTTTTTTGACAGATGCTACCTTCTTGGACTCTGTTGATTCCCTTGAGGTACTTGAACGTTTCTATCATGTCCCCCCTCTCCCTCCTTTCCTCGAGGCTATACATATTAAGCTCCTTTCATCTCTCTTCATATGTCTACCATTTTAGTTGCCCTCCTCTGGACAGCTTCCATCCTGTCTATGTCTTTGCGGAGACTGGGTCTCCAGAACTGCACGCAGTACTCCAGATGGGGTCTCACCAGCTGTCTGTACAGAGGGATAATAACTTCCTGTTTTCTACTGGTGATGCCTCTCCCTATGCATCCCAGTATCCCCCCAGCCCTCCTTGCTGCCCTCTCACATTGCTTGCCCACCTTTAGGTCATCTGATATGACTACCCCCAGGTCCCTTTCCATTTTTGTTGTTGTTAGTATCTCACCCCCCCATTGTGTACTCTTCCCCTGGGTTTTTGTTTCCCAGGTGCATTACCTTGCACTTCTTAGCATTGAATCTAAGCTGCCATACATTTGACCATTCCTCTAACCTTGCCAAGTCCCTTCTCATCCTTTCCACCCCACCCTGTGCATCAACTCTGTTGCAGATCTTTGTGTCATCTGCCAAGAGACATACTTTCCTTCCAGTCCCTCTGCAATGTAACATAAAAAGACATTGAAGAGGACCGGTCCTAATACTGAACCTCGGTACCCCTCTAGTAACCCTCCTTTCTTCTCAGTGGACCCATTTACTATTACTCTCTGTGTCCTATTCTCCAGCCAATTCTTTACCCAGGCTGTCATCTTGGGACCCACTCCCAGGCTGGCTAGCTTGTATATTAATCTTTTGTGTGGGACTGTGTCAAATGCCTTGCTAAAGTCTAGGTAGGCCATGTCCACAGCCCCTCCCTGATCTACTACTTTGGTCACCCAGTCAAAGAAATCTATCAGATTTGTCTGGCATGACCTTCCCGCTGTGAATCCATGCTGCCTAGGGTCCCGTGCCCCTCTGGCCTCTAGATACTCGACAATTCTTTCCTTCAGAAGCGATTCCATCATTTTTCCTATCACTGAGGTTAAACTAACAGGTCTGTAGTTTCCTGCTTCTGCCTTGCTCCCACTTTTGTGAAGGGGAATCACATCTGCCCTCCTCCAGTCCTCGGTACCACCCCATCCTCCCATGATTTATTAAAAGGGTAGTCAGTGGTGTCACTAGTTCTACCCTTAGTTCTTTTAGAATTCTGGGATGAATCTCATCAGGCCCCATTGCTTTGTCCACCTTCAGTTTTAAGAGTTCTTTCAGAACCCTTTCTTCTGTAAATGGGCTGGTATCAACTTCTGTATCCAGAGTGTTTCTACTGTTTGTTTTATGTACCTCCTCTTCATTTGTAAATACTGAGCAAAATATTTGTTTAGTATCTCTGCCTTTCACAGTCTCCTCTGCCCACCCTCCCTCCCGCTTATTAAGCCTCACTATCCCTCCCTTGGTCTTCTTCGGCTCCCTGATGTACCTATAAAAGGTTTTATCCCTTCTTAACTGAGTTGGCTATCTTTTCCTTGGTTTGGGCCTTTGCTGTTCTGACTGCCTTCCCAGCCTCCTTTTGCTTTAACTGATACAGTTCTCTGTCCTGCTCCTTCACGATTCCTTGTACTTCCTGAATGCTTTCTTTTCTCTTGAACCTTCACTGCCACTTCCTTTGAGAACCATAGTGGTTTCTTCGTCATTTTGTTTTGTTTATTTGCTTCACACAAGGCTCGTTACCTCTGTGATGGCAGTTTTATTATTCCCCATTGTTCTTCCACCCTCCTTCCTGCCCATTTGCTAAGTGCACTCCTTAGCACTCACCTATTTTGGCAAAGTCAGCCTCCTAAAGTCCAGTACTTTTGCCTTTGTATGGCTTGACTCTATTGCTGTGTTTATTGTGAACCATACTGTTCGATGGTCGCTAGTTCCCAGATGGCTACCCACTTCTACATCTGTGATCCTCTCTCCAGCTCCATTTGAGAGAATCAGGTCTAATATTGCTCCCTCTCGAGTGGGCTCCAATACTAGTTGTCTAAGGCATGCCCCTGTAGGGCATCTAGAATAACTCCACTCTTCGAAGTGGCTGCTGCAACTGCACTCCAGTTAACATCTGGCATATTCAGATCACCCATCAGCAATATCTCCCATTTTCTGCCATTCTAAGTATACTTTCTATCATTTCCTTGTCCATTTCCTCCCCTGAGAAGGGGTTCTTACAACCCCCAAGTGGATTGTGGTGCCATTGCCTGTCTCCAAATTTACCTGCCAGTGCTTCTTCTCCTCCCTGTTTACTCCTTTTGTTCTGTTGCTTTGATTCCTTCCCTTATGTAAAGAGCTACTCTTCCTCCTCTTTACCCTCCCTGTCCCTCCTGTAGATAGTGTATCCTGGTATGTTTACGTCCCAGTCATGGTTTTGTGTGTACCATGTTTCTGTGACTGCCACAATATCCAGATGTTCCTCCTCCATCAAGGCCACTAATTCAGGAAGCTTGTTACCCAGACTACAGGCATTGGTACTCATTGCTCTCCATTTTTTGATGGCTTTACCTTATGTTGCAGCATCCCCCACTGACCTTTCTACCTCGGTCTTTTTCTCATTTAGTACCCTGTTTTGTAGGGAGAGGCTGGGATTTTCCTGCTGCTTATCAGTGCCTCCCCCTTTGACTAGTTTAAAAGCTTGCCAATGAAGCAGTTAAACCGATTGCTCGAAAGACTTGTTCCTTCCTGGACAGATGCAGACCATCCTGCCAGTATAGGCTGGTGTCCTCCAGGTGGAACACCAGTCCCCAATGAAGCTAAACCCTGTGCCCACACCATTTTTTCAACCATTCATTAAACTGCATGGTGCTAATTACCCTCGCCTCCCCCATGCCACTGACAGGCAGCACCTCTGAGAAGGATACTGTGTGTGCTACTTGTCTTAGGCCCCTCCCCAACTCTGCAATGTCCTCCTGCACTGCTCTAATCTCATGATGAGCCAAGTCATTTGTCCCTAGGTGGACAATTACGTCCAGCTCAGACTCCCTTGCAGCTGTTCTCATGATCCTGAGGATGCGCTTTCTGTCCCTCCAAGCCATGGCACCAGGCAGGCACCTTACTTCAGTTTTCTCAGCTCCCCCCAGTTCTATCCCCCTAATAATTGAGTTCCCCACCAGGAGCTGCTTCCTTTCCCTGTGGTGTCCTCTGCCTCCTTCCTGTGGAGGGTGAAGCAAAACTGGGAGCTAGACAGAACCCCAGATTCTTTGACGGGGGATTGGTCTTTGATAATAAAAAATGTCTTAAACTGCTCTGAGAACAATAGGTTGAGGGCAGTGCAATATAACGTCTTTATAAGAGCATACTTTGCCCCAGCCCTGGCCTGAAAGATTGACCCGAGTGCATCAGATCTTTGCCAAACATGCAGGGTACATGTCGGAACATTCTTCCACATGGTATAGGATTGCCATAGGGTCCAAGCATTTTGGAGGGGGGTGTTGGACTTGCTGACTCTTATGCTGGGTCAGGCTATAAGAATGGACCCGCTGAAGTGATACCGGCTTGCCTCGGGGGTAGGGAGGAGGAGTCTGTGTAAAAAATTTTAAATTATGGCACTTGGGGGTGGTGATAGACCTACGCCTGTTGGCTCTACACTGGCGGTTGCCGACGGTCCTTCCATTGCTGCCTGGATTCAGGGCTTGTTAGAATACCTGAAGCTGGAAAAGACCCAATATAAAGTCAGAAACCAGGTCAATAACTACCTGGAGATATGGGGTCCAGTCGAGGAAGCCATACAATCATCCCAATTCCTAGTTTTCTGTTGGGTTTGTCTGCCCTGTCTTCCAGGGGGGATGAACGAATGGTACCCTTGTTCCCACGTCTTAGTTTAATGCTTAGGTAAAAGTTAAAGGTTTTGTCTGGGCTAAATGTAGGTGATAAAACTGTTGAAGTGGGATATCAGCAACTTCAGATGATGACATGTAACAAGACTAAAATTGAAATCTCTCTCCTGTACTGAACAGTGTTAAGTTTCTAAACCCTGCTTTTGCGGGGAAATGTATATGGCTCCTCTCTTTAAAATAAAGTTTACGAAAAAAAAAAAAGTTAAGGAACTACAGTCTATGGAGTGCCTGATCACTAATGGGTGCACATTTCCCCCCATTTTCTCACTGCTGGTGTTGCACATCCACAGAAATCTATGGAGAC
The DNA here is from genome assembly GCA_016271365.2 of Neoceratodus forsteri. NCBI lineage: Eukaryota > Metazoa > Chordata > Ceratodontiformes > Ceratodontidae > Neoceratodus > Neoceratodus forsteri. The sequence continues at coordinate 330,956,122 of CM057456.1, read as the reverse complement.
AGATCTTTACGAAGACAATGTGATTCATGATAGCTGGGTCCTTCTGACAAGCTATAAAAATGTTACTTTCCAAGAGGAGTCAAATAGCAGGAACTGGCCTTTGGAGGGACTGCAGGTGCCTTAGGAAGGTGTCTCAAAACTGCCATGGAGTAGGCCTCTAACACAGACTAAAATGGCTGGACTACCACCAGAGTGGCCTCTGTAGGCCCAGAAATTATGAAAAAGGCTACCCAATCAAGTTCACAGGGAAGTGGTAAAAAAAAATTTCTTTCATGTTCTCTATATACAGTAACTGCAGCAAAGTTGGGGTCTATCAAGATTGAAAGAAACTGACCTGAAGAACCTGCACTATCTGAAGATGGTACAGACAGCACTTCCTCTAGAAGATGGCTTCTGTATGACTATATGTCCCATGGAGGGGAGAAGCAGGAAATGTCCAAGAAGGGTGGGTGAAGGTTGTTTGCCTTGAAACTAAGTTTGAGAGGGAGGCCCCTAGGAGCACCACAGCGAGATAAAGATGTCCTGTCATTCTGTCAGGCTTCAGTAACGATACTGGAGCCTTCTGAGGGAGAACAAAGAGTGTATTAGGAGAGGAGTCTGGGACACTTTTTGAGGGAAGGAGGCAATAAGTTGGCTTCTTTCTCAGATGCTTCTCTGACTTTGTACCAGTCAGGTTCAAGGAGATGGAGGGCTGCAGTGCAGGGATCAGAATCAAACTGCACCCATGTAGCACTGGGCCTGGTGATGAAGAAAACTGGTGGCTCTCAGGGCACTGACTTGAAATGGTAAGGAAAAAGAAGGCCTGCTAAGCAAAAAGGGAGCCTGTGTATTCAGGACTGAGGACAGTACAGCACTGAGGATACCAATGTAAGTGCTGCATACTGGTGCGCTACTGATGTCAGCACTGCTGGCGGGGACGCAAGCACCAAAGGCTCCATTTATGGCACACTAACACTTGTAATCACGTGGAGAATGGTGCAGTGGTTGGTACGGAGCATGGCACTGAAGATAAGGCCATCAAGATACTTGGTACAGCCGCAGCTGTGCCAGGCTTTGGAAATGAACAAGAACTGCACTGATGGAAAGGATAGCCCGGGTGAATGAGCTATGTCCGACTCAAACGCCAGTTCACTGATAACAGATTCCTCCCATCCTTTACTGTGACCCCTGTCAACACTAATGGGCAACTAAAGGAGGGGAGCACCTGTACTGCTTCTCCTTCACAGGGGACAGAGAAGACAACGTGAATCTGGCTGGCTCCTGTAGACTCAGCAGAGACCTCGGCCATGGAATCACCCTGAGCTTCTCACCTGACGACAGCCATGGTGCTCTTTCAACACATGATTTATTAATGCCTGACAACAAGGGTATTTGGCGAAGCTGTGGAAAGGTCCCCTAGCAACTGATGTAAACCGTGTGTGTGCTCAATGAGTTGATCTTATTGCCACAGTGACAAGAACAAAACAGCCTATGGTTAGACATTCTAGAAATAAAGTAAAAAAATTGTGAGGTGAAGAAAAAAAATGACAACCTGGACAACATGTGATGCAGCAAAGCAAAGTCCTGACTCACTGTGCCCTTCAATGGCGGAGAAAAAAGAAAGGAGGAATGCAGGGTTGACAATACTATTTATACAGCCATGTGTGCACAGTGCCATACATGCCCTAAAAAGTTCTGGTTCCTGCTGAGCCCTAGTGCCTCTGGCTCCAAGACCGAAGAATGTGGCTCTATAGAGGAAATTATCTCTTAGAAGTTACGTTAAAGTTTAACTTACTTCCATAGTCTGGCTTCAGCCAATGAACACATCTGCTTCTTTTTTTTTATAAAACTGAAGGAATATTTGGCATGCACAATATTTACTTTAGAGCCTTCACACCTAAAGACATTCAGCTAGATTTCTCCTCATAAACAGAACATTTTGTTCAAAACAGAACCAAGATGCAAGACATTTTCTGGTGATGAACAAACTGACAGACTAGCATCTTCAGGTATCTACTGGAGGCTACTGACAGTATTGTCAAGCAGTTAGTTCAGCAGCACATAAATTAAGAAAATACGTACACAGTCAAGTGTTGCCGATAACAATAACCAGCTGAACTTCAAAAAAGAATAAAAAGCAGCGTGCACAAACAGGTTATACAGTGCAACGGGTTTGTTTGTTCCAGTATAATCAGTATACATCAGCAGCTGCCTCCTCAGCAAGAGGAAGACTCCCGTTCGAATCACCTTGCACTCTTGCTTCTTCAGGGGTCAGCCTCAGTGTGAGGCAATACTTAAAGGAGTCTGCCTCTTGTAGAGGAGGCTGCTGCTGTGAAAACTGATCATGTAATAAATTCAAGGTAAGTAGGAAATATGACATGACAGAGGAGGGATTATTTTTTGTTAACGTGCCAACCGGTGGATCTGAGCCCAAGGAGAAGCTGAGGGCACAAATCACCAGGAAGTACATTGACAAAAGCATAATCCCCTCCCCTTGCCAGAAAGGTATTATTCCACTTATAAAACGTTTAGTAGTTTTGACATCTAGGTTTATACTGTATATTTAAATACATAGTTTTAAGATATTAGCATAAATTGGAATATGCAACAAGGGCTAGGTTGTGGACAGTACATTTCACTAGTTGGAAGGGGTCGATCTGTGTCGACTGGGTTATGGCTGGACTGTTACAGCTGATACTTTTTCTTGAAATGAGCTTAAAAGAGCAGCTCAATCTTCATACAAGGATGTCTTAAAGATACACTTGGTTCGTACTTTATCGAGGCAATGTTCTTTGGCATTCTGTGCCTCCACAGTGTGGAATGTACTAAATCCTTCTCTGCTGCTGTTTTGTCTCATTATATAACTCAAAGTACTTGTGCATGTTGGAGGTGTTGCAGTTTTGCACTTTACTCTGTACTGTTTTGATTTGTTGAACATTCTTACTCTCTTCCTATTCACATATAATGTTGGGACTCCAATGCATTTTTGTATTTTCTACTGTCTTTGTAATATCCTGGGTTGTGCATGGAAATAGGTATTTTTATTGTCTAGAGCAGCCACCTGGTCAACAAAAACTAAATAAATAAATGCTCTGTATGATTTTTTGTTTATTAACTGCTTTATCGTGATTTGATTTTTATTTTCTGTTGAATTTGTATTGACATTTTTTACTGACCCAGGATCACTTCTGAAAAAGGAATGAAAGTTGCAGTATGCTAACCCAGTTATCAAAATAAAATTAAATAAAAAGCTTAGGTGTATGGGTTTGTTTGCAGGTCTTCACAAACATGTGATTTACAAGTCTCTGCTGGATGTGAGTGTTCCTGATTAGGCTGGAGCTGACTCAGAGAAGCTGCTCTCTGGTCTGTTGCTACTTTCAAGGTGTGTAAGCGGATATTTTACTACATTTTAGACAGCTACCAGGTTTTCTTCTCCATTTTTGGTCCCCCCTCCCCTCGTGGGGGCAGTATCTCTACTGGCATCACACAGCTACAGCCTACCCTGCAGCGGGAGCAAGCTCCCTGGCACAATCACAGGGGTCGCTGTGGTGGCAGAACCCATCGACAACCCTTCCAAGCCAAGACACACTGCTGGGTGGCAGCTGTCCTGGCCTTGGCCCAATGGAACTACCCGGGCTCGCTTCTGAAGCTAGGTCATCTCATCAGCACTGCAGGGCTATTAGGGCAATCCCTTGAAATCTTCTTTTCTATTAATCTGACAAGGGGATAACCAGTCAGAAATGAAAGAAAATAAAAAATGGGTTGGCTGGCCTGGTGGCGCTGAGGGTTGAGGCTCTAGACGCCACACCTCGCACTACGCCGGCGACCCGGGTTTGGAAATGGACCCGGTAGCTGGGGGCTGGCAGGGGGAGGGAGGATCGAGCGTCCTCCAGATGCTCTCCTCCTCAGAGGTGGGATACCGGGATGCACCAGCGTCCGACACTCCGTGGCAGTGGGGTGGAAGCACCGCTCCTTGAAGGATGGGCAGCTCTGATACTAGGGGTCGGGAGGGAAATGTCACACGCGCATGAGAGGCTAGACGCAAGGCCAGCATCGCCACCCTTGGGACTGAGTCCCACGCCGCGCCCCCAGGGGACAAAACAGAAAAACAAGGAAAAATCACTCCTTATGGTCCTGGATGACGACCTCTCCACTGCCCAGACCACCGACACCAGACAGACCCCACTGTGCAGAAAAGGGGAGGAGGCACTCTAGGGGCAGATCATGGGTCTGGGATCTGGCAGTGAACATTGAGAGGCCTGAAGGAGAGGATCAAGAAGGTAGGAAAAAACAGGAGAAAAAAGAAGAAGTATAAAAAAAAAAAAAAAAAAAAAATTTAAACTGGGTACATACAAACCACACAAGCAGTAGGGAAACCACTATCAGCAGTTAACCCTTGCATGCCGTGGACATGTATACATGTCCTAAAAACCTATACGCTCTAAATCTTCTGGCAGCCTAAGGGTTAAAATACTCCTTTATTAGGATGCAAGTTAAAATTACAGGAACTTCAGCAAATCTTCAGGTAAAGGCAAAACGGTGCCCCCAAACACTCTCAATGTTAGCATGGCTTCAGAAAGATCCATTGTTGGGGAGCAAAATACTAGGTGTTTGGGAGCACCGTTTTGCATTTACCTGAAGTTTCGCTGCAGCTGCTGTAATTTTTACTCTCGGCCTAATGAAAGAGTATTCAACACGCTTATAGAGGTTCCCCTACTGCTTCTTTGATTTATTTGCATGTGCCTACTTCTGATTTTTTTTTCTCTCTGTGCACTTGGTAACTTCTGTGCATCGCCGGGGGAGTGAGCAGCCTTTGTTTTGTATTCGGGGTTAAACAGTCATTGACTTTGGAATTACATGCCTTTTCAATGCCAATAGGTTTTTCCTGCTCATAGTACTGTCAGAATGAGAGGCGGCCTCCAAGACTGTGACCCAGTGTGCTTCTCAAACTGGCAGCTGATCCCCTAGCTAGTCTAACTCAACCGTACAACTTGCCTCCCTCTCTCTCTCTCACTAATAAGGTGAATTTCTTGCTGTTTGGAAATTAGCTGAGATTCCAGTTCACAAAGATGGTGTTAACCTAGTTGGTAACAATTACCGACCCATCGCTGTTCTCCCAGTCACAGTAACAGATGCTGGAAAAACTGGCTCACAAAACAAATCAGAGGTCATCAGCACTACCTCTGTCCTAACCAGCTTCAGGACTAGGGTTACCACCTGTCCTGACTTTCGCAGGACAGTCCTGATTTGGGCAACTCTGTCCTGCAAAAAAACATGAAAAATACTAAATGTCCTGATTTTACAGTAGGAAAAATATTTTCCAACTTTCCACTACATATTCTAGAAAATTACAGTAGCTTAACTAAAATACCTTAAAATGTAAGAAACAATAGAAGCAACTAAGAAACTACAATACTTAGCCTTAATTCTGATTATATAGAGAAAACAAGTCTGTTGCATCAGTCGAGGTTAGGTACTGTCCTGAGAAAAATCATGTTTCAGTAAGAAATGTCACAATTTGGGCTTCTTAAAAGGTGGTAACCCTATTCAGGACTGGGTACCCAACACACTGAGACCTTTCTATTATTGTCAGTGCTGTTCAGGCAGTGTAGCCTAGATTCAAAGTGTAGAGCACTGAATCTGAAGTCCAGGAATTTGAATCTCATCACTGCCATTAGCTCACAACGTGACCTTGTGCAAGGCACGTAACCTCCCTCTGGTCAACCCTCTCTCTCTTTTACTGTCACAGAGTTTCGAGGGTTGTTTCCCTTCCCCCCTCAATCCCTGCTACGCTATACTGCACCAAAACAAATGACAGGGGAGTTCTAATGTGGTGGAAAAGACTGGACTTTGAGCACTCCCAAGCTAGAAGCATTCCTCCGCTGGAGAGGAAGTGTGTTCCAGGTGTCTGGTGCTGCAAATGTGAAATACCTTTTGCAAAATTCATGCATCATTCTGAAAATTGAGAAGGGTAAGTACTACTGTTGACTGGAGTGCGTAAGCACTGCTTGAATGCAAGACACAGTATACAATGTAGTAGATATAATATACTGAACTTTCAAGGCCACATGGGACCCTTTGCCAGCAACAGTCCAAAGAGACCTATGGTACCACACTGGTACATGTGCTTGTCATGTCTAGACTGCATTATTGCTACGCCTTTTACCAGGGACTACTGGTGGGGCTGGTGTGTTGCATGCAGCTAGTGCATAATGCAGCAGCTCAGCTGTCTGCTGGGACACCCCATTCTGAGCATATTATGCTGGGGCTCCATGACCTGCACTGACTGCCAGTTTGATGTCACATCAGCTTTGTGGTATGCTTGTTAACTTTGAAGGTTCTGCATGGTTTGAGCCCTGGTCACCTTAAAGACCTCAATAATATGCTGCAGTCTGCCTTCTCCGTTCCAAAGAGGTAGGTTTCTTGCGTGTTCCACCATCTCGATTAAAATCTTCAGGAGACTGGGCCTCTGGGGCTGCAGCACCTCTGCTTTGGACTACTTTGTTCCCGCATGTGCGAGGGGCCCCACTTGGTGGGCATTCTTTGTTTTTTTAAATCATTTTAAAAACTCAATTTTTAAACCTAAGTTATGGGTTTGGAACACTAAATCATTTATTTATTATCTATACTTCCTGAATTAGTGGATGCAGTTTATCTGACTGTGTAAGGAGTCCTGAGGCCTCAGGACTGGGTGCCCTACATATAAAATGTGCATGCCTTACCTATGTGGCTCTGAAAGCTTGTTATCTATAACTTCTGTCTATAATACTGGTGCACTAAAAGGTAGCACACTATCCAAATCTAGTTTTTCAAGAGTGCCAGCACTATAATTATAAACAGTCCTTCAATACATGTAAAAAAAAGACATTATACACCAGCTGGGGGCCCAACTATCTATAGGAAAAGGCAATTACCTTAGTGTTTGTAAAAATCTTCCCAAACGTTCGACACAGCCGCCAGAAAAACTTGGAGAAATCATGAACGCAGGCAGTGGAAGTAACATTGATTCTGCCAACAATTTCAATTAGCTGTGGCAACCTAAAAAAGAGAACACCACAAAAGATCTTTAAAGATGCACTTTAGTTTTCACCATTAAGAGACTTCTAAATATAATTAGTAAACAGTGACTCCAAGACCAAAAAAATTAGTTGGTGCCACCGAACTATATATTATGTTTTGGAACGGTATTTGCAGTGCTGTTTCTTGAAGAGAATGGGCTCCATGACAGGATGCAGTATGGCTTTGTGAAGGGAAGGTCGTGATAGACTAACCTGATTGAGTTCTTTGATTCTGGAACAAGAGCAATGGATAAAGAATAGGCAGTCAATGTGTAGTATCTAGATTTCAGTAAGGCTTTTGATTAGGTATCCCTCAGATGGCTTATCAAGAATTTGGGGGAGCTAGGGCTTTGGGCAAAGCAAAGAAGACGGGTATCAAACTGGCTAGGTGGAAGGACCCAGAGGGTGACTGTAAATGGGGAACATTCAGAGGTCCCAAGCCGGGTACCACAAGGGTTAGCGCGTGGACCAATATGGTTTAATGTGTTCATCTACAACACATGGGAAAGGATAAAAATAAAAATTTGACTCTCTGCAGATGACACTAAACTGTGGCAGGGCAGACTCCAAGGAGAGGGTCAGAGACATGATGAGGGACCTAACAAAGTTTAAGGGGTGGTCCAATGTATGGCAACTGTAGTTTAATGTCAAGAAGTGCAAAGTTATGCACAATGGAAAGGGTAACCTAAAGATGAGTTATTGGCTAGGGGGAAAAAAAAAAAAAATCAGTCTGACCACTGAGGCAAAGAATTTCGGGATCATCATTAGTGGCAAGTCTCAAGTCAACGACCCAGAGCACTCGAGATTCAGGAAGGCAATCAGGATGCTGGGATGTACAATGAGAGGGTTCTCCAATAGGAGACAAAAGGTACTGTTGGAAAAATATGACGTGATGGCAGAAAAAGGCTAGCTGGCCCATCCAGTTTATGCAACCCTACTTAATACTCTTGTGATGACCCTAATGACTATCTTCCACCCTTTTCCCCCTGCTCCCTTCTACCTCCTGTCATTGTCAGGTCCATATGCCTGTACCACCTATATCTGAATCTACTCGCTGTTTTAGCGCAAACCACCTCCTCTGGCACTCTGTTCCACTTGTCCACCACTCTTTCTGTGAAAAAGTACTTGCTGATATCACTCTTGAACTTTTTACCAGCCAGCTTTAATGGGTTCTCCCTTGTGTTTGTATTAAGGGTGAACAGTTCATTGCATTTGACCCTGTTTATCCCATGGAGACATTTGTACATTTCAATCATGCTCTACCTCTCCTTTCTTGTCTCCAGGGTGCACATGTTAAGGTCCCTCAAGCTTTCTTTGTATGCCTTCTCCCCAACCCCGGGTCATCTTGGTTGCCCTTCTCTGTACAGCCTCCACCCTATCACAGTCATTCCACAGATGTGGGGTCCAGAACCCCAAACGGTACTCCAGGTCAGGGCAAACAAGAGACCTATACAGGGAAAGGATCACCTCCTTGTTTCTACTATTGATTCCCCTTCCCATGCATCCAAACATCCTATTTGCCTTTCCCACTACCCTGCTGCACTGTTCCGTAGATTTCAGGCTTTCTGATATTATCAACCCCATGTCCTTTTCCTCTCTCGTGCCCTGTATTACCATTCCATCCATCAGGTATTGCATTTTCAAGTTGTTTTTCCCCAATGTGCATTACCTTACTCTTCTTGGCATTAAATCTCAGCTGCCATTATCCTGGACCACTTTTCAAGTGTGTTCAGGTCCTCCTACACTGCTCTTATGGCATCTACACAGTCAATCCTCCTGCAGATCTTGGTGTCATCTGCAAAGAGGAAGGCCTTTCCCTGAACTCCTACCCTGCTATGCCCCTCTGTTGCCCTGCTATACATCACAGATGAGGTCACACCTGGAGTACTTTGTCCAGTTCTGCAGCCCACACTGAAAAGATAAAGACAGCATATAGTCTGTACAAAGGCAGGCTAAAAAGGTAATACAGGGTTAGCAAACAAAATCATGAGAAGGGTTTAGCCAGCCTGACCAAGCACATCCAGTAGAGAAAGGGGGAACATGACCGAAACCTTTTAGTATCTGAAAGGGATAAATAAGGTAGCGTGTCATGACCTGTTTAAGCAAGGCAAGGCAACTTCATCTGTATAGTGCACTGCACAGTATGGGAACACACATCAGTTAAAAAATACAAGAATAAAATACTCTAGGTTTAAAGAGTAGCTGATGCTGTTATTTGGGGTAGAAAACTTGTGTCCAATAGCAACCTACCCCAGAACCTAAAATAGCCCTGTTTTGCTATTTTTTGCAATCTGATTTAAAAGCACTTTAACTTACAGTTATGTTGATTGTACTTCCTACTAGCTCTGGAGCTGCTGAGCGCCAACCGCAGCCTGTCCACAAAACCACATTTTGATGACACAAAGTGGGGAAGGGGCTGTAGGGCTATGGATAGCACTCTAATGCTATTGGAGGCAGCAGCGGCCTTTGCATGCTCCTGGAAAGTCTACCAGGCATGTGTAATACTACTGCCCTTAACATGTACAAGTGCCTGTTAAAAATTCCGGAAGCATGCAAAGGCTGCCGCTGCCTCTGACAGCATTACAATGGTATCCATAGCCCTTCGGCCCTTTCCGACTTTGTGCAATCAAAACACGGTTTTGTAGATAGGGCTGCAATAAGTACTTGTCAGCTTCAGAGCTGATATAACAATTAACATAATTGTAAGTAAAAAATGCATTTTAATCATATAGCAAAAACATTTCAAAACATGGCTATTTTAGGTCCTGTAGCAGGTAGCTATTGGACATGAGCTGCTTGTGCCAATGGCGTCAGCTGCTAACTTTGTACAACAGTTAAGCAATAACTTAAAGATGAAAGCATGTACAAATAAGTAACACTTTAGCCCCTTCTTAAATGCCACCACCGAGGGAGAACTCCTGAGATGGAAAGGCAATGTGTTCAAGATACTTGGGCCATCTGAGAACACCTAGTTACGTGACTGTTTAAGGCGAGATTGAGGGATGGCAAATAATTCCTAAGTGGAGCATAGCAAGTGACTAAGAGTATACCAAACCAAATTATCTTTTAGGTAATTGAAGCCTAATTCATGCAGCGCCTTGTATGTTAACAATGTGGTCTTGAAGGGGGTACACTCCATCTAACTGGTGGCCAGTGCAGATGATGCAGCATTCATGTTATATGTTCTGAATAGGCCACTCTGGTGATGAACCTTGCTGCAGCATTCTGCACCAGCTGTAGGCAATGCACCAACCCTCAAGATAGGTGTATGTGTAGTTGGCTACAGTAGTCAAGCATAGTGGTAACAAAGGCATGTACTAGGGTTACCAGATCCTCTCGCACATGATAGGGTTTGGTTCAGAAAAACCTACTGTAGACCACAGCCACCATATGATGTTTACGCTTCAGCCCACAGTCCACAGTGACCCCCAAATTTCTCACCTTATCCAAAGGTTCCACAGTGGTGCCATTTAGAGATGGCAAAACTAAGACACCATTCTAACCCGTGAGGTGCTGGTTCCACCAGCAACAGCTCTCTCTTGGCTGGGTTAAGACTCAACCAGCAGGATGCCCTCTAGTCTGGAATTTCTTAAAGGCACTGTTCTAGTAACGAGACCACCACCCCCCCCCATCCCAATGTAATGGGCAGGTACAGCAGAGTATAATCTGCCTTTTTTAGGGATATTAACCTCTGATAGTCCCAAGCAGTTTAGTTTAGGTTATTTAACTCACATTGCAGCCAAAAAAAAAAACAAAGGGGGAGCTGAACCTACAATTTAAAAAACTGACGCATTGCAAAAAGGACATTTAACAATTTGCTACATACAGACAGGCCTATACATTACTGAAACATAATATTATAACATATTGATAATCTTTATAACGTCATTCAATATTTTTAACTCACAAGAACCAAACACATTGGTTAAACACAACCTCATTCATCTAAAAACGCATAAAAATTATGATTTATACTTCTTTGTTCTAAAAATTGGTTTTCACCATCTAACCTGCTTCCTTAAACCATACACAGCTACTTCTTTTGGTGGTAACAGAGAGCACAAAGTACAGTTACGTAAGAGCTTATCGTAACAGCAGATCTTCGAGAGGCTCTTGCAGTAGGTAATTACATATAGGACTGAAGCCGGCAGGTGTCAGGACCCCACGGAAAAATTTCTAGCTAGCCGTTCTCTGGCGGGGACCGCCTCAGAGTCAGGTGACCGGCTACACGCCAGTATAAAAGGGTGGTCTCTCACGCTCACTTGCCAGTTCTTTTCCTGCCAAAGGCCAAAAAAGGCAAGATGAGAGAGAAGCGGATGATTCCCTTCCTGAAAAAGGAGCTGAAAAAGCTAAGGGGGATGGAGAGCGGGAAGGTATTACCTACTGCAAGAGCCTCTCTCGAAGATCTACTGTTACAGTAAGTTCTGACTTAACTGTACTATCTTACTTCGAGAGGGCTCTCTCAGTAGGTAATTACATATAGGACTGAGTCCCAAGCAGTCTGGAACCAAGAAAAGCACTCAGGAGGAGGAAAACTAACACCAATAAAACCTCCAGCTGTAAGGGTCTAAGAAAGAAGACCTTGCAGAACAGCCAACTCAAAGCCTGCTCTACGGTGAGAGGCAATGTCCAAACTGTAGTGTTTCGTGAAGGTATGGACGGAAGTCCAGGTCATGGCTGCGCAGATATCTGCTGCCGACACATTTCTGAAACAAGCTGCAGAGGCAGATACTCCTCTGGTGGAGTGACCCCTGACTTGACCTGGCAGGGTCTTGTGGTACTTGTCATAACAGAAAGTGATATAATAAGCCAACCACTTTAATAGGCATTGCTGGGAAACTGCATTGCCCTCTCTTTTGTGAGCAAAAGAGACAAAAAGCTGATCCAATTTCTTGAGTTCCTTAGTCCTAGTGGTATAGTATCTCAGAATCCTATGAACAGCCAAAGTATTCAAGAGGTACTCCCCCTTGATTGGAGTGTTGCGTAACGAAAGCGGGTAGCTCAATGGATTTGTTCAGCGTTAATTCCGCCACCACCTTAGGGAGAAACTTAGGGTTAATGCACAGAGCCACACGTTCCTTGTAAAAAATCAAATAAGGGATTTTGCACATCAGGGCCTGAAGCTCGGAAATTCATTGAGCTGAAGTAATGGCCACTAGGAAGAGAGTCTTCCAAGAGAGGAACTTCAAGTCTGCTGAAGCTGCCGATTCAAAGGGAGGCAGAGTAAGCTTTTCGAAAACAAAGTTCAGATCCCAAGGAGGAGTAGGAATGCAGATGGGGGTCTCAAACAGAGATCCCCTCTGAGGAAAGTCTCAGAGACTTCCAACTGCGGGAAAGTCCCGTCTCCAACTGGAACATGGTAGGCCAAGATAGCCACCATGTGGACCTTCAAAGAGGAATGGCTGAGACCCAGGTCAAAGAGATGACGCATGTAGTCCAGGACCCTCTCGACAGGGCAAGAGAAAGGCTCTAGGTCCTTCAAAGAGGCCCAAATCGAGAAATGTTTCCACTTCATAGCGTAGGTGGACCTAGTGGAAAGCTTTCTGGCCGCCACTAAAATGTCCGCGACGAGCTAAGAAACCCCGAACTGGGCTTGAGCTACGTCTGCAGGAGCCACGCATGCAACTGAAGGGATTCGAGACCTGGATGAACCAGGATCCCCTGATCCTGGGTCAGCAAGTGCTGTGACAGAGGAAGAGGAAGCGGAGGTTCCTTTAAAAAACTATTGCAGAAGAGAGAACCAAACTTGCCTGGGCCAGAATGGAGCAATGAGGATCATCTGGGCTCCTTCTGAACTGAGTTTGTGTAAAACCCTCGGAATTAAGAGAATTGGAGGGAAGGCATAGATGAATCTGTGCCTCCAGTCAACAGACCGAGTGTCCCGCCAGAAAACTCCTTGCCCTGGAGCGAGCGAGCAGAAGGCGGAAAGTTTTGCGTTTTGAGGTCTACATGAGGGGTTCCCCAGCGCAGGAAGATATCGTCTACTACCTGTTGATCCAGTTCCCATTCGTGGGCTTTGGCTGACGACCAACTGAGGTGGTCTGCAAGCAAGTTTTCTACTCCCGGAACATGAACTGCCATCAGGTGGAGGTTGTGCTGAACAGCCCATCTCCATACTCTCATAGCTTCCTTGCACAGAGGGTAGGAGCGAGTCCCTCCCTGTTTGTTGATGTACCAGACTACGCACATGTTGTCTGTCTGGACTGTTAGATGACCGGGAAAAATGCAAGAGTTCAGAGCCTGAACAGCATACAAGACGGCTCTGAGCTCAAGCACATTTATATGAAGAGTCTGGACCAGGAGCCCTGAGTCCTGTGAGACCCTATATCGGCTCCCCAGCCCTCTCCTGAGGCACCTGTTGTCAATGTTTGGGAGGGGGGATTCGATACAGAAAGGAACTGCCCGGCAAAGGTTCTCTTGCACCACTGCAAGTCCCTGACCATGGCATCGGAGACCAGTACTTCCTGGTCTAGGTCATCCGACGTCTGGTCCCATTGAGATCGAAGCGTCCACTGAGAGATTCTCATATGGAGCCGAGCGCGAGGGACTGTTGGAATAGCAGCCACCATGAGCCTGAGGAGGTGAAGGACTGACCTGGCACCGACCCTTCTGCGACTGGACAACAGACTTGTTTGAGCCTGGAGGGTGTCCACCCTGTCCGAAGGCAGAAAGGCCTTGCCGATGGTCGTGTCCAGGATCACCCCAATGAACTGGAGTCTTTTGCAAGGAACCAGATGGGACTTGGTCTGGTTGATGGTGATACCCACGCTGGTGAAAACCTGCAGGGTAAGGGAAAGAGAGCATAGGAGTTCCTCCCCGGACGAGGCCGCCAGGAGCCAGTTGTCCAGGTATGGGAATACCTGCACTCCCATGATACGCAGGGGGGCCGCTACCACTGAAAGACATTTGGTAAACACTCGGGGGGCCGAGGAAAGACCAAATGGGAGGACCGTGAATTGGTAGTGGTCCCCCTGAAATGAAAACCGAAGGAACTTGTGGTGGGAAGGGCGGATGGGGATGTGCAGGTAGGCATCCTGCATATCCAAAGCACACAGCCACTGTCCCTGCCGAAGGAGTGGCAGAAGACTCTGCAGCGAGAGCATTCTGAAGCATTTGTACTCCATGAACATGTTCAGGGAGCCGAGGTCTAAAACAGGCCTCACGTCTCCCGTCTTCTTTGGAACTAGGAAGAAATGGGAATAGTAACCTGTCCCCCAAAGGTGGGTGGGGACTGGCTCTATTGCCGCCTTCGAGAGAGGGGAGGAAATTTCTTCCAGGACCAGAGAAAGATGTTCCGGGGAGTAAGACGACTTGGGGGGGTGGTCTTCTGGGTGGTTTCTGAAGAAACTTGATTGAGTGTCCTTCTGCTATCAGCTGGAGCACCCAAGCATCTGATGTAATCCTCTCCCAGCCCGGTAGATGGAAGGAGAACCTCCCTCCTACTGGTTCCTCTGGGGAGTCCAGAGGCTGTGGGAGAGGAAAGGAGTCAGGCGGTGTGGGGCAACTCAGCGGCCGAGGCTCCCGCAGCTTTTTTGTGCGGGGGAGGCTTGGCTGCCAGAGGGGCCAGACGTTTGTTAGCCCGCTTGCCCTGAGGTTTCGCTTTAGGTCGGGAACAACTGCAAAAAGGGTGACGCTGTCCCTGAGGGGGCCCATACAGACAGTCAACGGACTTGAGTGCAGTGCCCTTCTCTTGCAGGTCGGTGATCATGTCCTTGACATCCCCACCGAACAGCACCAAACCCCTGAAAGGTGCATCCTGAATAGTGGATTGCACTTCAGGGACCAAACCTGAGACCCGGAGCCAGGCATGACGCCGAAGACCTATGGCGAAAACCGAACTCCGACCAGTTGCGTCCACTGCATTGTAGGTGGCACGGAGCATGTGCTGACTGGCCGAATGAGCAGACCGGACAAGATCAGCCACTTCCTGTTTGGTCCAAGACTCAGGAAGGGAGTCCAATTTGGATTCCACCTGACTCAGGATCATCTTCTGGTAGTCCCTCATATGCGCAACATAGTTCAGGGTCCTAATCCCCAGGGTCGAAGAAGCATACACCTTCTTCCCATACTGGTCCAAAAGACGGGATTCCTTGTAGGGTGGAGACGAGCTGAGATATTTCGGGTTGGCGAGCGGCGCTAATCACGAATGAGTCGGCCTTGGGGTGTGTATTCAAAGAATCCACACCCTCAGGAGCCTGGTGTAGCAGATCTGCCCTCCTCGGAAGGGGGGGCTAACATGGACGGTTGCTTCCAAATAGTGGAAACAAGGTCCGCATGAGGCTCGATCCAGGGTGGATTCAATGTCAGGGCGGTTTCGGGCAGATCCAAGTGAGCAGTGAGCTTCTTTCGCTATGGATCTGGCTCCAGAGATTGCCACTGGTGAACCTCCTGGATCTTTCTCAGTAACTCCAGAAAGAAGGGATCAGACTTCGGAGAAGTCCTTGGCCTGAGTCGGTCTGGAGTATGTGGCTCATCATCAGGATCGGAGCATCCCCCGAGTCTGAATCAGCGTCTCCGAAGAAGAGGAGGAAGACTCCTCCTGATGGGGGAGGAATAGTCCCTTAGGAAGACTCTGGGAAGCGCATCTCCCCACCCGGCACCTGAGGATTCACCTCTGGTGTCGGGTAAGGGGGAGGGAGTCTCTTGTCTCCTGCATAGGGGATCCTGTGCAGGGTCCGGCGCCGGCAGACATCTCTCCACCTCCCTGGTGAGCTAAGCCTTGACCTCAACCACCAGGCAGCTAGAGTCTCCTTCAAATCCACCGGCGGCTGTGGGGGCGGTGGAGGAGGGGGGGGATACAGATACTGAGGGTATCCGTAGGGCGAGTATCTGTAACCCGACGGCGGGAAGGCTGGCGTTGGGTACTGAGGTGTCGGATAAAGAGGTGCCGGGTACTGCGGTGTCAGATACTGCAGTCCCGGGTGGGTCGGATATCCGGAAACCAGGGGCTCTGATGGAGCGGGTGGACCAGGAACAGGTGGCCCCGCGGGCGTCGGGCCTGGCGTTGGAACGGCTTCCGGCAAAGGGATGTTGTCCGGCGTCAGGTAGGCTGACGTCTGAGGGTCCAGCGTCAGGGGGTCCGGACCTATAAGAGGGAGCCCTGACACGAGCGTGCCTAAATCCTTCGTGTTGCCTGGGGATGGAGGGTTAAAATCCCCGGGGTCCAACAGGGGAGATGCGGGAGCTTCGGAAAGCAGCAGCAAGCACTGCAGCGAGCGTGGGATGTCGGACTTACGTAAGGGATCCAACACAGGCTCTTTCGCTGGGTGTTTATCAGAGGAGCCGACGTCCGGCTTATCAGCAGGTACCAGGTGGGCATCAGAGGAGCAGGCGTCTGACTTATCGGAACTGACGCCTGACGAGGGTCGTGTAGGGGAAGCGACCTTGACAGGCATAAGAGGAACCGTGCGCCCCCCCCCGAAGGAGCGGGCGTCTTATCGGCCCTGTCCAAGCAGACATCGGTAGCACCGGCATCCGGCTTACCAGACCTGCTCCAACCAGAGGGCCACGTGTCAGCGGCCTTCCGGGAAGCGGCTCCCTCCTTTGTCCCGGAGGCACCCGAGGGCGAGCCCGATGGGAGGGATGCCGCCAAGATGTCCGTTGAGGGTCGGTCCTCCGGAAGGGACGTTACCTGGAGAATGGCTACTCCGACCGGAGTCACAGAAACCGTGAAGGTGGAGTCCCAGTCCTGGTGCTTCTCTTTCTTTTTCCAGTGTCCCTCGGGCTAAGTGGAGGCCTGCCTAAGCTTCTTCAGCACCTTTTCCATGGAGGCCATTTTCTTCTTCAAAACGTGGGCCTCCAGAGACTGCTTCCTCCGTTTATGGGTGGCGGCGTTGAACTGCTGGCAGTGCTGGCACTTCTCCACGGGGTGTTCTGGGCCTAGGCAGAAGAGGCACAGGGGGTGACCGTCCTTATGCGGTAGCTGGGATCCACATGAGTTGCACTTGTTTTTATGCGAATTGGAGGGCGCCGGCAAAGACATACACAGCTGTTAAAGTAGGAAAAAATCAAAAAACTGACAAAAAAAAACTTGGTAAACTAGACCAACGTAAGACTGGCGAGCGAAGGAACTTAACAGAGGCACATTCCACAAGTCGACGGCGGAAAAGAACTGGAAGGCGGGCGTGGGGGACTGTCCCTTTATACTGACGTTGCATGACGTCGGTCACCTGACGTGGGGGCGGTCCTCTGCCAGAGACTGCTAGCTAGAAATTTTTCCGTGGGGTCCTGATGCCTGCCAGCTTCAGTCCTATATGTAATTACCTACTGCAAGAGCCCTCTTGAAGTAAGATCGAGTGTTAGGGATCACACGTCTCCATAAAGTTTCTTTGCCATTTCCTTACTTCTTTCCTCTAATCTTGCCAAAGTACACGTTTTTAAAGCATCCTTATATGAGACATCATCGGATTATTCGTAAGGCCCTTTTTTGTATTCTTTCTCTTTTGTTTCTGTTTTTGTAAGTCCTGCCTCCCATACTGAGGAACCATATGGGTCTAACCACAGTACAATAAAAATACACCAAATCGTCCTAACGCCAACCCTTTTTAACACAGTTAAGAAATATACTCTTGACATTCCTTTTTTTAACATCCCCTCTAATTGTTCTTTCCATCCAAAGTAATGTTGAATAGTAATACCCAGAAGTTTTACTCTTTCAAAAGTTTTAACCTGAACCCCTCCAAAGGATAAAGGGGGCAACCCCAATTTATTTGTTTTCCCAAATCTAATTTCTTGAGTTTTAAAAGGGTTTATCTACATCAAGTTTAATTTGGACCACTCTTCAATTTTTTTCAGACCATTCTGCACAATACTCTTATTTCACTAAACCTATCAACTGCAGTGGTATCATCCACATACTTGATACAAGGTCCATCAGTTTTCAAATCATTTATCATTATAAGGAACAATAATGGTCCTAACGTTGTTCCTTACGGTAGCCCCTCACACATATACCCCACCTGTGATTGGACTGCCTCCTTGTCAATCCATTGGTATCTACAATCTAAAAAATTGTAAATCCACCTCACAATACAAGCTGGAATGCCTAAATTCTGTAATTTCTTCAATATTGGTCAATTAAATCAAACACCTTTCTGTACTCTACCAATACCGCCCTCACCATCTCTCCCTCTTCCCAAGATTTCATACAAAATTCTTAAAAACTTAACATTGCTAATGTTGTTGAACTCCCCTTTAAAGATACAAACTCATTTTTATCAATTACGTCTGAAATAAGTTCTAACACCCATCTTGTGATAAATTCCTTGCACGGTTTAGAAACAACACCTTAATGAAATGGGTCTGAAATAATTTTTTACATCCTATTGTACGGTCACTTTGGGTAAGGGCAGAACTCACGCCTGTTTCCACTGATTTGGTACTTTTCCTAACAAGATGGATTTATTAAATATATTGCATAGGCAGGGTGCAATTAAATCTGCTCCATCCCTCCATACCCAGTTTAGTATTTCGTCTGGGACTACTGCCTTATTTATTTTCAATTTTTCAGGGCTTTCACTATTTCTATGATGACAAGCAAGCATTTAAACTAGCCAAGGGGGAGGCACTGAAAAGGAGCAGGGAAATTTCAGCCTCCCCCTAAAAAACATAGTAGTTAGAGAGGTAAACACCAAGGTAGAGACATCCGTAGGGAGCAGAACAGGGGTAAATGCAGGAAAAGGCAGCAAGGACAGGGATGGAGCTAAAAGGGGTAAGGCCATAAAAAAATAAATGGAAGGTGACGAGTACCAATGCCCGCAGTCTGTGCAACAAGCTCCCTGAACTATTGGCCTTGATGGAAGAGGGATGCCTGGATATTGTGGCAGTCACTGAAACATGGTACACAGAGAACTATGACTGGGATGTCAACATACCAGGATACACAGTCTACAGTAGGGACAGGGTGGATAAAAGAGGAGGAGGAGGAGCTCTCTATATAAGGGAAGGGATTAAAGCAACAGAACTAAAGAGTAAACAGGAAGTTGATGAGTCACTATGGGTCACTCTGGAGACAGGAAACGGCACCACAATCTGCACGGGGGTTGTGAACAGACCCCCATCTCGGGAGGGGGGAGGAAATGGACAAGGAAATGACAGAAGGCATCCTTAAAATAGCAGAAAAAGGGGAGATATTGTTGATGGGGGACCTGAATATGCCAGATGTTAACTGGAGCACCTTTGCTGCAGGCACATCCAAGAGCAGGGTCATTCTTGATGCCCTACAGGGGGCATGCCTCAGACAGCAAGTGTTGGAACCCACTCGGGAAGGAGCAATCTTAGACCTGGTACTCTCAAATGGTGAAGAAGAAAGGATCTCAGATTTAGAAGTGGGTAGCCATCTGGGAACAAGTAACCACCAAACAGTGTGGTTCACAATAAACACAGCCATAGAGTCAAGCCATACAAAAACAAGAGTATTGGACTTTAGGAAGGCTGACTTTGGGAAAATGAGAGAGTGCCTCAGAAAAGCACTAGCAAACGGGCAAGAAGGAGGGGTGGAGGAACAATGCGGAATAATCAAAACAGCCATCGCAGAGGCAACAAGCCTTCGTGTGAAGCAAATCAACAAAACAAAATGAAGGAACAAAACACTATGGTTCTCAAAAGAGATGGCAGGGATGGTTAAGGAGGAAAGGATAGCATTCAGGAAATATAAGGAAACACAGAAGAAGCAGGACAGAGAACTTTATCAGTTAAAGCAGAAGGAGGCAGGGAAGGCAGTCAGAATAGCAAAGGCACAAACTGAGGAAAAGATAGCCAACTCTGTTAAGAAGGGATAAAACCTTTTATAGGTACATTAGGGAGCGAAGAAAGATCAAGGGAGGGATACAGAGACTTAATAAAGAGACGGGAATGTGGGCAGAGGGTGACAGTGAAAAAGCAGGGATACTGAACGAATATTCCTGCTCAGTATTCGCAACGGAAGAGATGGGGGAGTTACCTAAACCAAACAAGAGAAACTCTGAATAGGGGGTCGATACCAGTCCATTCACAGAAGAACAGGTTACTCACCTGTAACAGTAGTTCTAGGAGTGGTATATGTTCTTATCCACACTGTCTGGCATTGTCCCTTTCCCTTTAAATCTTGCCGAAGTCTTCAAGCTGGCTCCTCCCACCCACCCACCCGGTGGTAAATACCTCGGCTCCCGCCCATGATGCCAGATCTAGCCGCTGGAAGCCAGGTTGTGCGCTAAAGCCGGGAGGTCGGGTAGTGCGTGTGGATGAACAACATATACCACTCCTAGAACTACTGTTACAGGTGAGTAACCTGTTCTTCTAGGAGCGTGGATATGTTGTTCATCACACTGTCTAACGAACTCAGCAGTTCTCGGGAGGAGGAGCAGCGCACACACCCCTACTTAGGGAATAGAGAGTGGAGACAGAGGCCCCAAAACCAGCATCCCGGCTGACTCTAGGTCAATGTGGTAATGGGTAATAAAGGTGCTCGCTGACTTCAGGTAGCGGCCGACAGATTTCCTGGATAAGGGATGTCCTGGAAGCAGCCACCAAAGCAGCCGTATAATGGGTAGAATGAGCCCTTAGCCCTTTGGGAGGCTCCACCCGCCAATTCATAGCACAGACCTATGCATGATGTGATCCATCTCGCAATAGTCCGCTGGCTGCAAGTCTGCCAGAAGCGGCTTCAGCGTAGGTGACAAACAGCTGGCGAACCTCTCCCCGAATTTCTGCGGCCTCTCCTTATAATAGGAGAGAGCACGTCTGAGGTCCAGAGTATGGAGCCTATACTCGGCGTCCAAGGTGTAATTAGGGTAATATACTGGCAGGGTCAACACCTGGTTAAGGTGAAACTCTGACACCACCTTCGGAAGGAATTTCGGGTGGGGGCACAGGACAACTTTGTCCCTGTGAAAGACCAGATAAGGTGAGTCCACCAAGCGCCTGGAGCTCCCCTGTCCTTCTGGCTGACGTGATAGCCACCAGGAAGGCAGTCTTCCACGACAAGTGCGAGAGCTCACACTTGTGCATGGGTTCGAATGGCTTGCCCATGAGCTTTGCCAAAACCAGCAAAAGATCCCACGGAGGTGGAGGTTCACGCACCGGAGGGGATATGTGATCCAGGCCTTTGAAAAAGCACCCGATCACCGTCTCCTGAGCCAACGTCGGCTGACCGGCCCGCGCCCAGTAGGCAGAGATGGCTGCAAGGTGCACCCTAAGGGTCGATGACCGAAGACCTCCTTTGGAGAGAGACCAAAGGTAGTCCAGAATGTTAGCCACCAAGCAGGATAAGGGATCCATACCTTTACCCTGACACCAAATGGAAAATCTCTTCCATTTGAAGGCATAACATTTCCTGGTCGATTCTTTTCGAGATGCCTCCACCACGGTGTAGACATCCTCAGAAAGACCCAAAGCCTGGAACTCTAGCAGCTCAGGAACCAGGCTGTGAGGTGCAGGATTGAAGGTCCGGATGAAGGACCTTCCCTGGTTCAGAAAAATCAGGTCAGGCGTGTACTGAGGCAGCTCCGTGTTCCTGCAGCTGAGGCTGAGGAGATCTGGATACCAGAACTGGCGTGGCCAATCTGGGGCTACCAGGATCACCTTCGCCTTGTCCTTCCTCACCTTGAGTAACACCTTGTGGATCAAGGGAAATAGAGGAAAGGCGTAAAAGGGCCTGGGGTCCACAGCCTCGAAGGCATCCCCTGCAGCGAGCCCTGCTGAGGCGGCGCATGGAACAGCCTCAGCTTGGTGTTCTCCCTGGAGGCAAACAGGTCCACCAACGGTTTGCCCAAACGAGAGAACAGGTAGTAAGCTACCTCTGGATGGAGAGACCACTCGTGGGATGTCTGGCCTAAGCAGCTGAGAGCATCCGCCAGTTGGTTCGCGACTCCTGCCACATGGATGGCTAGGAGATCCGCCTCCAGTTGGCTGACGAGGGTCCAGATCCGGAGCGCCTCCTTGCATAGCAGACGGGAGTGCGTGCCGCCCTGTTTGTTGAGGTAGTACATGGTC
Source organism: Neoceratodus forsteri (assembly GCA_016271365.2). Taxonomy (NCBI): domain Eukaryota; kingdom Metazoa; phylum Chordata; order Ceratodontiformes; family Ceratodontidae; genus Neoceratodus; species Neoceratodus forsteri. The sequence continues at coordinate 330,934,115 of CM057456.1, read as the reverse complement.
GTGGTATTGTCCGTCTGAACTTGAACCACTTGACCCTGGAGCTGAAGAGCGAAAGCTGACAGAGCCAGTCTGACTGCCCTGAGCTCCAACAGGTTGATGTGGCATCGGGACTCCTCTGGGGTCCAGAGCCCATGAGCTCTGTGGTCCCCATGGGGCTCCCAGCCCATGAGAGGCATCGGGTCGAGGGATCGACCGCCGGCTCGGGCGGACGTAACGGGATCCTTCCTGCAGATGACTGACGGTCCACCATTGAGAGCTGCCCCACATCCTCTGGGTGACCGTGACCAGCTCAGTCGAAAAAGACCCTGATGCTGAGACCACTGGGAGGCCGAGCGTCCCACTGGAGGCGCATGTGCAGTCTGGCCCAGCGGACCACCGACGCGCCGCCGCCATGTAACCCAGGAGGCGCAGGAAGACCCGTCAGGGCGATAGCGCCAAATCAAAAATGATTGAGCAAAGGAGAGAACCTCCGCCCTGTCCGCCAGAGCCGAGGTACTGGCTTCACGAGTCGAGCTCTGCCCTGATGAAGCCCATCACCTGTGAAGGTACGAGTTCGTTGGCCTCGTTGATCAGAAGGCCCAAGTGTGAGCAGGTTCAGAGGGTCAGGTCCCTGGATCTCTCTACCTCCTGAAGGTAGGATCCCGCCAGGAGCCAATCGTCCAGGTAGGGGTAAATACGAACCCCCTGACGCCGAAGATGGGCTGCCACCACTGCAATGCATTTGGTGAAAACCCTTGGGGCCGGAGACAGGTCAACGGCATGGCTCTGAACTCGTGACAGGGTCCCTTCGACTCCGAAGCAGAGGAACCGCTGATGGGGCGGACGGATAGGGCGATGGAAAAAAGCGCCCCTGAAGATCCAGTGCAGAACCACATGTTTTGGCCTCCAGGGATGGTATGATCTGATTTAGAGTTACCATCCGAAGGTGCGAAGACCTGAGATACCGATTCAGGTCGCGGCAGATCTAGAATGGGCGCCAACCCCGTCCGCTTTTGGCACCAGGAAATACCTGGAGACAAAGCCTGGGTCTGAAGGAGGATCCGCACTGGCCACCACCTCCTTGAGGAGGAGTAGCGCAATGTCATCTCGGAGGACAGACTGGGAGCTGAGATCCGCCTCGTGGGGTGCCGCGGCTCGGCTGGGCGTGGTACTGCTCAATTCTAGGCAGACCCTGCCCGACCACTTGGGACCCATCTGTCGTGGTGATACGGACCAGGCGGGACGAGTGATGGAGCCGGCCCCATGGGAGGACCCAGAGCTGAGTGGACGGATGGGGAGGACACCCCGGCCTGTCACTGGGCAGGCTTAGAGGAGGAGGAGGGTACCTGTACCAGCACCTCGGCCTCCTTTGCATGGCTGCTGGGGACCTTGCTTGGGCCTAGGGCGCCAAGCCTGAGCCTGCTGCTGTTGTTGACCCCCCTGGAAGGGTGGTTGCCTGATCGCAGTGGAAGACTGACGAAAAGGCTTCTTCCTGCGCTTCTGCTTGTTCTTACTTGAAGAACCCTTAGCAGATGTAGCATCTAAGGTGGCATTAGATTGCTCGATACGCTGCAGGTGACCTGCCACTCCTGGCCTGAAAAGGTCGGTGCCAAGGAAGGGGACATCAGCCAGCTTGTGCCGAGTATCCACGGGAAAGGAGGATAACCTCAGCCAAGCCCTGCGGCGACTGGATACCGCTGCAGCTAGTGAACGGCACAGGAATCACCCGCCCAGAGCAGTCTGGAGTTGTTGTTTAGCAACAGCTCTGCCTGGTCCCTGACCTGCTTGACCGTGGTCGCATGTCAGCTGGGAGGTGGGAAGAATCAGTCAGCGACCCCAAGAGGGCTGAGAGAAGTGTGCCATAATCACCGCTGAGCTTGTCTGACGAAGGCCCAAAGATGATGCAGCATAGACCTTTGGGCCGAGTGGTCCATGAGTTTGGACTCTTTGTCTGGAGGCGGTCAGTATCGCTGAGCTGCCCGTCCGCCTGAATACTGAGGCAGTCACAAGGCTTCACCGAGGGGTGGTCAGTAAACCCTGCCAAAGACCCTGTGGGCACCGTGATACTGCATGCGCGCGGGCAGATGGAGCTGGGCAGGAGGCTGGATGCTCAGAGTTCCAAGGCTGGACCCATAATGGCTTCGCAACTGGAAAAGCCTCCGTAGGGGGTATCCCCTCTTAAGGATATCCGTAAGGGATATTCCGCCTTTTCTGGATAGGCTGTGGGGCCATCCCGCCGATTCAGAAATGAGCCGGAGGATGCCCTGGAAGGAGGAGGCCCTTCTTCCAAGCCTGATGCCAAAGCTCATCCGAGAGTGAAGGCCAGTGTTAGCGTCGGAATCGGAGGAGTCCCATATAAAGGCTGCCCACCTAAGTCCCCTCGATCGCCTAGGAAGGCATCAGGGTGACCGTAATTGACAGTCTGTGGGAAGACCCAAAGACTGTCGTGCCTCTCTGGAGGGAATCCCTCCGAGGGGCAACTTACGTGAAGGTTCCACCAAAATAGGTGGGGAACCTGAAACCGGTTGCGGCGGAAGACGCACCGGAGCCCCTGAAGAGACCGGCATCGGAGCAATCGGTGTCTGAGGCGGCTGAGGCCAGGAAATAGCCGGAACCCCCGAGGGGGCCGGCTTCTGACCTGCTAGCAGGAATTGCTGCCACATGAGATCCTCGCAGCGTCGATGAATTTTTCGTCGAAGCCTCTCCTCGTCCGAGGAGGAAGAGGAACGGTGGCGGCGCCTCTTGCGGGAGTGCTTGTGTCCTTTTTTAGGTCGATCGACCGAAGAGGACTTACTCCCTGATCGAGACCGACGGTGTCGGCTTTGTCGATCGGGAGAGACTGGGCTCGGTGAAAACCGAGGCTCCGGTTCTTTTCCCTCGATCGGGAGGCCCGCAGGGCGGTCTCTCGTCAGGGAAGGAGAGAATCGCTCTTCTCAAAGAATCATCGACAGGAAGTCGGTGATAACGGCTCGATCGGTCAAGAATAATCTCGGCCGGATCAGCCGACTCTCAGCCTCCGCCCGTACAGACAGGAGGTCTGAAAACCCAGCGGCCGAGGAGGCAATTTCGACCGAAGTCGAACCTTCGGACCGCTCCTGATCCCAGGAGCATCTTCTTCGACTCGAAGAAGATTTAGGATCCTTTTTCTTCGAACGGGAAGAGTGCGAGCCCGAGGGCGCCTCACCCTTGGTAGGGAGAGACTGGCACAAATCCTGAAAGGATCCTGAGAAGCAGGAGCCCAGGTTGAGCGGCACGAAGAAACCTCGGCTAGCCGAGGCTTGAGCGGCTTCTTCCTCGAAAGCCACCATGTGCTCGAGCTGCTCGGCGGATCCCGCAGCCGCGGAAACCGCCCACCTGGCCTCCTTGGATTTTACCGGTGGGTTGTGGAGCTCCAGTCTACCCAGCTTCAGGCGCACCTGACGATCTTCCAGGACGCTGGGTTGGAAGGAAGCTCAAATGGAGCACTGTGAGGTATCGTGAATTGAACCGAGGCAGTAAACGCATGAGAGGTGGGGATCGGTGTGTGACATTTTCTGTCCTCAAGGACACCGGCGAAACCCGGGGGATGACTTGTCATCCATGTCCGAATCAGAGTCGTAAACTCTAACGAGTTTCAGAGCAAGAAGATGCGGTGAAAACCGTCAAACGAATCCAGGGCCTCAACACTGCAGAAAGCATTAGGGAACCTGAATCTTCCAGCGAAAGGAAGATCTGACGCCATATGAGCCGAGGTATTTACCAACCGGTGGGTGGAGGAGCCAGCTTGAAGACTTCTGCAAGATTTAAAGGAAAGGGACAATGCCAGACAGTGTGGATGAACAACATATCCACGCCCTAGAAGAAAGGGTTTTGAAAGAACTCTTGAAACTGAGGGTGGACAAAGCAATGGGACCTGATGGGATTCACCCAAGAATTCTAAAAGAACTAAGGGTAGAACTAGTAATACCACTGATTACTCTCTTTAACAAATCATGGGAGGATGGGGTGGTACCTGAGGACTGGAGGAGGGCAAATGTGATTCCACTTAACAAAAGTGGGAGAAGGGCAGAGGCAGGAAACTATAGACCAGTTAGTTTGACCTCAGTGGTAGGGAAAATGATGGAATCACTTCTGAAGGAAAGAATGGTTGAGTACCTAGATGCCAGTGGGGCACAGAACTCAAGGCAGCATGGTTTCACAGCAGGACGGTCATGTCAGATGAACCTAATAGATTTCTTTGACTGGGTGACCAAAGTAGTAGACCAGGGAGGGGCTATGGATATGGCCTACCTAGATTTTAGCAAGGCATTTGACACAGTCTCACACAAAAGATTAATATACAAGTTAGCCAGCCTGGGAGTGGATCCCAAGGTGGTAGCCTGGATAAAAAACTGGCTGGACAACAGGACGCAAAGGGTAATAGTAAACGGAGTCTACAGTGAAGAAAGGAGGGTAACTAGCGGGGTACCGCAGGGTTCAGTACTGGGACCGGTCCTCTTTAATTTCTTTATAAGTGACAATGGAGAGCACCTGGAAGGAAAGGTATGTCTCTCTGCAGACAACACAAAGATCTGCAACAGGGTTGATACACAAGATGGAGTGGAAAGGATGAAAAGGGACATGGCAAGGTTGGAGGAATGGTCAAATATGTGACAGCTCAGATTCAATGCAAAGAAGTGCAAGGTAATGCATCTGGGAAACAAAAACCCAGGGGAAGAGTACACAATGGGGGGTGAGTTAATAACAACAACAAAAATCGAAAGAGACCTAGGATTAATCATATCAGATGACCTAAAGGTGGGCAAGCAATGTGAGAAGGCAGTAAGGAGGGCTGGGGGGATACTGGGATGCATAGGGAGTGGCATCAACAGTAGAAAACAAGAAGTTGTTATCCCTCTGTACAGACAGTTAGTGAGACCCCATCTGGAGTACTGCGTGCAATTCTGGAGACCCCATCTCTGCAAAGACATAGAGTGGAGGCTGTTCAGAGGAGGGCACAAAATGGTGCAGGGTCTGCACCGAAGACATCACGAGGAGAGAATAAAGCAGCTAATATGTATACCCTTGAGGAAAGGAGGGAGAGGGGACATGATAGAAACTTTCAAGTATCTCAAGGAATTAAAGTACAAGAGGGTAGCATCTTTCAGAAGAAGAGATGTGCAAGAACAAGGGGCACAATTTGAAGACAGAGGGGGACGGCTCAAAGGTAATGTTAGAAAGTATTTTTTCACAGAGAGGGTTGTGGATGCATGGAACAGCCTTCCTGAGGAGGCTGTGGAGTCAGGAACAGTGGGAGAATTCCAGAATGCATGGGACAGGCATAAGGCAATTCTAGTGGGGGGTAGGAGGAAGCAAGCTGTTGATTAACTAGAATCTGCAGCTTATCCATCAGGTAGGGAAATGGGCAGACTAGGTGGGCCAAGCAGTCCTTATCTGCTGTCAAATTCTATGTTTCTATGAGACGGCTGAAGGCAACAGAGCAGAGGTTGAAACATTCCTGGAAGAAATACCCAATAGCAGAACTTGAGAGCCATTTTGGGATACACTGACCTAGATTACTTCCAGGAATGTTCCAACCTCTGCCCCGTTGCCTTCAACTGTCTCAGCTCGTCATTATACAGTGGCAAGCTGTGATGAGAGGTCAAGGGCGGACATGAATTGGTGCGAGAGAATCCAGTGCAATCGTGATGGCCCCATTATAGCCGTCAGTGACTACAACCATACTTTCTTTGCATGCTGACACCATGACCAAAATTTCCAAGACTGGTTTGAGCTTCTCAGGCTTCAAATCCCATTTCTGGCAGTATTAGATGATCTCCATAAGCAAAATAACTTTACAGGGGGCCTCTGCAAGAAAAGAATAGTTACATAAGAACTTAATGTAACAGTAGATCTTCAAGAGAATCTCCTCCATTAGGTCACACCTTTAGAACTGGAAGCCATCAGCATCAGGATCAAATGGAAACCTTCTGCTACGCGGCGGCTGCCCACAATAATGTGCAGCGTTGACATGTATATAATGTGTGTGGCCCCAGCACTACTCAGTTCCCTGCCGAGATTAGACTCGGAAGGCCACTAACCATACGAAACTAGGAAATTAGACCCATACCAGACAAACAAGGAGAGGCATGGGACTAGAAACAGGATGCACGGAGTAAGGCCTTAGGCACGGCATCTGATGTAACCCTCAGAAATCAAAAGGGGGTGGAGGGACGGTACAGTATGGCCTAATGGAGGAGATTCTCCCGGAGATCTACTGTTACGCCAAGTTCTTATGTAACCGATCTATCTTCTTCTAAGATATTTCCTCTACTAGACTACTCCTTTGGAACAACTCCCAAACAGTACAACGTAACCCAGAAGGATGGCACAGTATGATATGTGATCAGGAGAGTTGGCCTTGCAGTACAGCAAGCCTAAATCCAGCACGTTTACAAGAGATAATGTTCAGACTGTAATATTTAGTGAAAGCGTGCACAGTGCTCCATGTGGCTGCAGCACATATGTCAGCAGCAGGGACGTTCTTGAAGCAGGCAACCAAAGTGGACATACCTCTTGTGGAATGACCACACATAGCACCAGGAAGTTCCTTACTATACTTTCTATAACAAAGCATAATACAATTCTGCAACCATTTGGACAGGCATTGTTTAGACACAGGAGCGTCCTCTTTCCCAGGGTGAAAACGAAACAAAAAGCTGAGAAGACCTTCTGCAGTCCTTGGTGCAACTGACATAGTATCAAGTGTTCTATATACATTGTAAGGAGCAGTGCCTCACACTGGATGGCAGGATAATAAACAGGAAGGTGTATCGTTTAGTTCAGTGTAAATTCTGATACCACCTTCAGAAAAAACTTAGGATTCATACGCAAAGAGACTACCTTTATAAAAAAATTGAATAAAGGAAGCTTGCATATCAAAGCCTTAAGTTTGGACATTGACCGAGCAGAGGTCATAGCAACTAAAATTAACATTTTCCATGTCAGGCAACATAAGCCACAACTCATGGCAGGCACAAAAGGAGCTAATGTCAATTTCTCAAGTATGAAATTCAAGTCCCAAGACAGGAGGTTTCATATGACGGACACCTCTAATTGTTCAGCTGTATGACCATCAATAGGGGGCATGGAAAGCTGATATAGTGGCCAGATGCACTATAACAGAGCAATACTGCAGACCTGAATCAGACAGGACATGTTAAAGGGTTCATATTCTGGGAAGCAGACCACAGAGTGAAGTGCCTCCATTTCATGGAATAAACATCTCTTGTAGAAGGCTTCCTAGCTGCAAGCAGGACATCAGCAACCTTAGGTGAATACCCTTAAACGTGCAATGGCTATGTTTTCAGCAGCCACGCATGCAACTGTAGGGACCCCTTGCCCTGTGACTACAGACCACAACACAGAGAAAGAGGGACAGGATGCTCCACCGTCAGCTGCTAAAGGAGTGGAAACCATATATGGTGAGGCCAGAACGGAGCAATAAGCATGAGAGTGGAACTCTTCAACCGGAACTTGAGCAGAACCTTCTGTAGTAGAGCAATGGGGGGAAATGTGTACAGGACTTCCCTTTCCAAGAGAGGGATGACAATGCGTCTTGCTAGAAAACTCCAGACCCTGGAGCGAGTGAGCAGAAGTACAGCAACTTTGCATTGTGTGGGGACACAAATAGGTCCAACTCTTGATGACCCCATCTTGCAAACAGGTTGTTTACCATGAAGGTCAGCAGTTCCTACTCATGAACCATTGACTGGGACCTGCTTAATCTGTCTGCCAAGACATTTTGGAGACCTGAAAGAAACATAGCTGACAACTGAAGGTCGTTTCAGTGCCCAATACCATACTATCTGCGCTTTTCTGCATAGGGGATAGGAGTGAGTGCCCCTTGTTTGTTGATGTAGTGCATCACACTGACACTGTCCATCTTGATTAGCAGAGGACCAGGGCAGAGATAATTTTGAAATGCCTGGAGGCTGTACAGGACAGCCCCCATTTTCAAGACATTTATGTGCAGCTCAGTCTACATCTTGGTCCACAACACGGAAACACAGACGTTGACGGCAGAAGGAGACCACTGGGTCCATCTAGTCTGCCCATTTATTTTAGACCTATTTTGACACTCTAGTTGCCCTTTGTAGTCAGGGCTCCCTTGTGTCTATCCCATGCATTCTTGAATCCCCCCACAGTGTTGTCCCCCACAACCTCTTGGGGCAGGCTGTTCCAGGCATCCACCACTTTTTCTGTGCAGAAAATCTTCCTGGTGTTGGTAGAGAAACTCCCTCCTTGTAGCCTGAGGTCATGTCCCCTGGTCCTGGAGCCCTGTCTGGGCTTTCGCCTTTCTAATTTGTTTGTTAGACTCTTGTGTCTTGTAATGGCTAAGATAAGAACCCCAGCTAGAGCCCAAGGCATCTGTGGTGTGAATCTATGCAGGAGCTGGTACAAGGAATGGAATGCCATTGAGTAGACTGTCATAGGCATCCACCAAAAAAAACCTCTGCAAAGTGGAGATGTGACTAGGACCATTTGGCAAGGCAAGGCAACTTGATTTATAAGGCATCCAATTCCGGTGGCTCTGGGCACCGAACATAAATAAGGACTTACTGCAGTGAATTAAATCATAATAAAATCTCATAGAAACCATAACAAAACTAAAATTCAGCAAGATAAAAGTTTCCGGAAGTCAATCCTCAGGGGACTGGCGAAAGCTAAAGATGGTGTCAACAGTCAAAGGCTTGTTAGTCAACTGATCCCATTGGACCCTGAGTGTCTACTGTGGTATCTGCACATGCAGATGGGCTAGCAGCACAGTCATTACGGCTGCAGCTATAAGGCCCAGGAGATGCAACACTTCTTGCAGAGACATAGTGGCTCCTGTGCAATCAGTGTGTGCCTGTCTTGTCATGAAACAGGAAGGCCCATCCCTTTTTTCTGTGTCCAAGACCACCCCTATATACTGTAGTCTCTGGCATGGAGTAAACACAAATTTTGGTACATTCATTGTTTCCCTCACGTCGTTAAACAACCGACATGATTGGGACATAGTGTGCAGAACAGCCTCCCTGGAACTGGCCTTCAGGAACTAGTCAGGGGAAAGGGAAAATGTACAGGCTATCCCTGCGAAGGGCTGCTGCAACTACTTCCAAGCATTTTGTAAAGACCTGTGGTGCAGAGGACAAGCCAAAGGGTAATACCTTGAACTGATAGTGCCTGCCCTCGAGCATAAAGCGGAGGTTCTGCCTGCGAGACTTCTTGATCTTTATATAAAGGTATGCATCCTTCATGTCCAGAGAACTAAGCCAGTCCCCTGTTTATAGCAGTTCAATCAGGGCTTGCAGAGATATCATTTGAAACTTTCTGCATTCGATGCAGAGGTTGAAATCTCTGGGATCTAGTACAGGATCGTAGATCCCCTGTCCATTTTAAGACCAGGAAGTATCTGGAATAGAACCCAATAGAATCCTTTGTTCCTGTCTTGTGAAGGAGCTGGTTCGATGGCATGCTTCTGAAATAGGGTCTGAATCTCCTCCTTCAGAAAGGACAAGTGGCCTGCAGGATAAAAGGAAGGAGGTGGAGGATGATCTGGAGGCATCTCCATCAGGTCCAGAGCATGTCCCCTTGCAACTATCTCCAGTACCCACTCATCTGTATTGATCTCCTGCCACTGTTTTAAATGCAGGGAGATCCTTCCCCCCACACTCACTCCTGAAGGCAACAGCTGAGGGGGGAGAGATGGAAGACAGTCCGGTGGAACTGGGGACGGTAGGGCCACCTGAACTGATTCCTTTTGGTGCTTTGGCATGCACACCATAGGGGAGGGGACCACTGTGTCTGCTATGGCCCTGCTGACAGTATGGACAGTTACCTCTGGCAGCTGCCCTATGGAGAGGACCCCACCATGCTTTTTTAACGAGAGTGGAGCAGAGGGGCTAACAGACCTTAAAGTCATCTTAGAAGTCTGAAGCCATGCAAGACTTCTTCAGCATCACAACCAAATAGTTTATAGCCCTTAAAAGGAGCATTCAAGACTGCCTGTTGCACATCAGTGGCAAAACCAGCCACTCTGAGCACAGAATAGAGTCTCATGCAGTTGTCATAGGCTGCAGCCCTAGCAGAGCATCAGAGCCAATTAAGTGGAGCAGAGCAAATGTTTGCCAACTTCAGCTCCAGCAGATAACGTTTTAAGCAAATAATTCTTGGCAGAATCATCAGGCAAAGCCTGGGAAGCAGTACCAGCAACTTTTCATGAGCTGCTTTGATGTTTAATTATATGGGCCTGATAATTTGCAACCCTAAGGCCGAAGGATACTGAGGCATAAGTATGTGTGCTCATAACATCCATTCTCCTAGACTCTTTATCTGTAGGCAAAGTGCTCATGTGTCTAGGTGCTTGAGATCGATCATGAGCAGCCATGCTCAACATGGAGTCAGTTTCAGGCTGGTTGGTATAATGAGGTTTAACAGATAGAGCACAGTACTGCTTATTGGTGTTTCTTCTAACTGCAGACAGGGAGTTAAGTCTGTGCCATGCAGCAAAAGTAGCATCCTCTAAAGCAGGATATACAGGAGGAATTATAGTGGCGAGGGTACAAGGCACCTCCAAATATTCCATTAGATTCCCCTTAGTGGAATCTTCCTCTTCAATAGTGAAACCATGGCAGACTGTATTTGCTGCATCACGGTCTGAACAGAGGGGTCCTCAGGAGGAGACCTTAAGGTACAAACTACTGAGTCCACACTGCAGGACCAAAGGGTGGAGATGGAGGATAGGTTCCCTTCCTCAAACTGCCCTTCACCATTATATGCCTCCTCTAAATACCCATCATGATCCACAAGGCCAGGATTATACTCCATTTAGTTATCATCACAAATGACGATGGGAACCGCAGAGGAGCCAGTGACACCGATGGCAGTTGAGAGGCAAGAATCTGCAGTGTGTTCGTGCAAGTCATTGATGAAGGCCCAAGACCAGACAACCCCATCAGCGGTAAAGCTATTTGCTCCAGTAACAGTGGTAGCAGGGGATGCATCATATCTGACAATGAAGCCAGCACAGCCTGGGAGTCGATGGAACCCCGAAATGGGTCAGGGACTACCTGCTTCAAAGGGCTGGAACCCAATGATGATGGAAAATACCATCCATAGTAGGCATGGCAGTGCCTGAGCCAGATCCCAACCTTGGTGTCTCAATGATGGTCGGGGGGAGAGGGCTTTTGTCGATGCCACCGAAGTGGACGCTGACAAGGACGTACCCATTTTCAGTGGTGACTGAAACATAGACTTTGACGGCAGATAAGGACCACTTGGCCCACCTAGTCTGCCCATTTCTCTATCTACAGGATAAGCTGCAGATCCTATTTAACCAACAGCCTATTTCTTCCTACCCCCCACAAAAATTGCCTTATGTCTGTCCCATGCATTCTTGAATTCTCCTACAGTTTTAGACCCCACAACATCCTCAGGAAGGCTGTTCCATGCGTCCACCACCCTCTCTGTAAAAAAATACTTCCTCACATTGCCCCTGAGCCGACCCCCCTCTATCTTCAAATTGTGTCCCCTTGTTCTTGCACATCTCTTTTTCTGAAAGATACTACCCTCTTGGACTTTGTTGATTCCACTGAGGTACTTAAATGCTTCTATCACGTCCCCCCTCTCCCTCCTTCCCTCAAGGGTATACATATTAAGCTCCTTTAGCCTCTCCTCGTATGGCTTCTCTTGCAGACCCTGCACCATTTTAGTTGCCCCTCCTCTGAACCGCCTCCATCCTGTCTATGTCCTTGTGGAGATGGGGTCTCCAGAGCCGGACGCAGTACTCCAGATGGGGTCTCACCAACTGTCTGTACAGGAGGATAACAACTTCCTGTTTTCTGCTGGTGATGCCTCTCCCTATACATCCCAGTATCTCCCCAGCCCTCCCTACAGTCTTCTCACATTGCTTGCCAACCTTAAGGTCATCTGATATGATTACCCCAGGTCCCTTTCCATTTTTGCTGTTGTTACTACCTTCCCACCATTGTGTAATCTTCCCTTGGGTTTTTGTTTCCCAGGTGCATTACTTTGCACTTCTTTGCATTGAATCCAAGCTGCCATACTTCTGACCATTCCTCCAACCTTGCCAAGTCCCTTCTCATCCTTTCCACGCCTCCTTGTGTATCAACCCTGTTGCAGATCTTTGTGTCATCTGCAAAGAGGCATACTTTTCCTTCCAGTCCCTCTGCAATGTCACTTATAAAGACACTAAAAAGAACTGGACCCAGTACTGAACCCTGCGGTACCCACTAGTAACCCCTCTTTCTTCAGAGTGGACTCCATTTACAATTACCTTCTGTGTCCTGTTGTTCAGCCAGTGTTTTACCCAGCTACTACCCTGGAACCACTCCAAGGCTGGTTAATCTGACTACTAATCGCTTGTGTGGGACTGTGTCAAATGCCTTGCTAAAGTCTAGGTAGGCCATGTCCACAGCCCCTCCCTGGTCTACTACTTTGGTCGCCCAGTCAAAGAAATCAATTAGATCTGCCGACATGATCGCCTCGCCAGAACCCATGCTGCCTTGGGTCCTGTGCCCCACTGGCCTCTAGGTACACAACAATTCTTTCCTTCAGAAGTGATTCCATCACTTTCCCTACCACAGAGGTCAAACTGACAGATCTGTAGTTTCCTGCCTCTGTCTTGCTCCCACTTTTGTGAAGGGGAATCACATCCGCCTTCCTCCAGTCCTCAGGTACCACACCATCCTCCCATGATTTGTTATAAAGGGTACTCAGTGGTGTCACTAGTTCTCTGTTTAATTCTTCTAGAATTCTGGGGTGAATTCCATCTGGCCCCATTGCTTTTTCCACCTTCAGTTTTAGGAGTTCTTTCAGAACCCTTTCTTCTGTGAAAGGACTGGGATCAACCCCCCTCTCCAGAGTGCTTCTGTTAATTGGAATAGGCAACTCCCCCACTTCCTCTTTTGTGAATAGTGAACAGAAGTATACATTCAGTATCCCTGCTTTTTCACTGTCATACTCTGCCCACCCACCATCCATTCTATTCAGCCTCACTATCCCTCCCTTTGTCTTTCTACGCTCCCTGATATACCTATAAAAGGTTTTATCCCCCTTCTTAACCGAGTTGGCTATCTTTTCCTCAGTTTGTGCCTTTGCTATTCTGACTACCCTCCCTGCTTCCTTCTGCCTTAACTGGTACAGTTCTCTGTCCTGGGACCTCACCGGTGAAGCAGCTGTCTTTATCTCTGCGTTTGTGCTTATAGCCCAATGAGGAGGAGGCCAGAGACGACACTCATTCCATGTCCTTTTCTTTTGGTTTCCATGACCACTTGTTGGATGGTGGTGAGGGAGAAGCAGACCTGGAGCCCTTTTCTTTCTCCATGGCTTTTAATGCTTTTTGAGGAAGGGAAGTTTCTAGCACCTTCCAACAGCGTCGCCATGTAGCATGGTTAAAACTCTGGCAAATATCACAAGTCGTCACACTGTGAAAAAGGCCCAAACAGCACACACAAATGGAGTGCGTTTTGCCTTTGTAAATCTTGTAAGTGCAGACACAATATCTGAACAAAGGGTCTTTAGACTTCGGCAGCATGCAGAGACAATGACAGAAACACTGAAAAAGTATAAGAAAATAACAAAAACAGCAACGGCGTTGTCGACCTTGCTTACTTCAGCAGGTCTGACGAGGATGACCGATGGCGGGAGAAAGAGCTGAGGAGTGCCGGGGCCACCCATGTTACATAGGTGTTGGTGATATCCTCAATGAAGATCTGTAGAGTGTGGTGATCCAAACAACCCACTGGATCTACCCCGATGTGCAAGATGTTTAGCCCCAGAGAGAAAACGAGGTCCAAGGTGTGGTCAAGTTCATGGGATGCAGAGAAAACTATGTGTGAGGCCCAGCGAATTCATCAACTGGAGGAAATGCTGAGCAAATTGCGATTCTTCATCGTCAGCCCATGCAGTGAAATCTCTCAACACAATCAAGTTGGTGGTGTCCAATGAAAGGCTAATGACGAAATAACCTGCACCACCCTTCATGCCCACACATTCAAATTACCTTGTCTCCTTCAAGGGGTATGCTGTAAGTTCCCCCCCCCCCACAACTTCCACCTTGGGTAGTGCACCACCGAAGACCCATCTGGGACTGCTGCCTCTATGAAAGGCCAAGAGCAATCACCAAGCCAGATCTCAGTGAGACATACCAGATACCTAGAGGAACTGGCCATAAATCTAATATTACCACAGTCTTATTCTTTAGAGCTCTGGAATTGCACAGAAGGAGCTGGGTCAGCTGGTCTTTTGCTTTCATCCCCCTAGCCCAATGGGGTTCCCTTGGGATCAGAATGATACATGGAGGACTCCTTTTCTCCATCCCTCCTCAACCTCAGGCATCTGCACGCAAGCAATGACTGACCCATTGTCAGCACTTATCACCCCCCCCATCAGCCAGCTATAAATTTTTGATCATCCTTGGCCTTTCCCATCCCCAGCACCCTGTTCTGTGACTTCTGTTAGCTTAGATTTTGCCCCCATAACAATTTGTTGCTCCCTGCTGTTCCCCATGTCATGTTATGTCATCTAAAGCATGACCCCACCTCTTGCCTCATCGTCATACCCAAATGTACCTGTCCACTACTGTCCTGATTGTAGTTACCCCATGTCCTACCAAAGTACCCTGTCATTAGCACACTCTCTACAGTTACTGTAATGTCAAAATATTGTACGGCAATAACCTGCCTCTTGCTTTTTACCCTTCATTGTATTATACTGCCTATGTATCGCACTTGCCAAAAATAAATTTGTACACTCCACGTATTTAAATGTCTATGTGTTAAACCTGACCTACCACTACTATGTACCTTCCATGTATTATACTGCCTATGTACTGAATGTGTCCTACCAGGACCTCCTTGTAAATGAGCGTGCTCAATGGAGTTTTCCTGCAAATAAACTTGAACTGCTTGGCTTAACAGTCCTGATCTGACTTACCCAGACAACTAGGGTCATGCAACCACCCATTGCTCTGCCTCCCAATATCCCCAGTGATCTTCAGCTGTCAGTGACCACCCCAGAAAGAGCTCAGCTCTGAAACAGACAGAGCTGGCAGAGCAGTCCCAGGAAGCAGATGTTCGAAGGGGCAGGTGTTAATCGGCATATCGTACCTCAGCAAATTAGTAACAGACCACTAAAAACACAATAATCCATCCCATTCCCCCCCAATTAACAGTCATTCAACTATACACCTACTTACCCCAAATCCTCGCATCTATGCCCCAATAAGACACAACCAAATGCACGCACTCTAAACAAAACAACAAGTCCTTCACTCACACATTTCCATATACTCCAGTAAAAACCAAAAAAAAGTATTTAAAACTAATAGTACAGCCAGCTTAGAGGAATGGTGGTGTCAAAGTCCAGCTGAGTGAATATCTTGAGAACAAATTCAAATTAAGAAAATTATTTAATGTAGATAAATACAGAAGTATCAGAGTTCCAGCCAAGTAAGCACTGCCCTTATAAAGGAGTAATCAGAGAAAACAGTACCAACCTCGCCATAGCCACGAGTCAGTCTCCCTTACAAACCTCTCTCATCGAGGTCTAATTCGATTGTTTGGTATCCTTCCAGACTGAGCTAAACAATAAGAAGATTCAGAAATGGCACAGAGGAGGAGATGCCACTTGGCTGTCCCCCCACCTCCCAGCTCTCACCAGAACTAGGAGGCAAACAATAAGTCCGGCTCCCAAGTCAAAGCAGCTCTCACTACAATCCAGTAAGGTGCCAGCGGGTGTTGTTGCAGAAATCCGTGAGAACCGCAGGGAATGGCGTACGCAGCATCCAAGCCCAGGACGGGCTAACCACACAGTGGCGAAATTCTGACCTTTATTTTTTCATTCCATTTTACACTGCCCCTTATCTCCTTGTACATAACCCTTCTTTTCCCTTTTTTGAGCTTGTTTTGTACTTTGTTTTTACATTTGAAAGAACAAATGGAGCACTCCATTTAATGTGGCTCTGACCTGGTTTTCATCCATACTCTCAGCTGTTTTTGTACACATTATTGTTCCATAAGGTCAGGGAGTACTGTGCGCTGCCTTTTAGTTCACTTTAGTCAGAAGAAAAGTGATGCTGAACAATGAGTGTTCAAAAGCAACAGAGAATACTGATAAAAACTTGGTTAGAGCCGTATGAAAAGGAGTGCTCATTTTATTATTTAAAATGTGAAAAACTGCTAAGAGGGACTCCAAATGAGAAAAAAGGTATCATACATGACAGGCGATAAAGGGATATCTAAAATAGAATAAAAAAAAGTATAGGTCAAAATTTCACTGCTATCACGCACTGCTGCTTATGGCTCTTCTAGGATTGAGCTCTTTTTTTTTTTTGTATTTGTTTATGCACCTCCCACACACACAGCCCGACTGGCCACTCCTTCAGAGCGTCAGTACTGTCCCACCACCCTCTGACCTCCTGCCACCTCCACATTGCAGCCTGCCTTTGAGTAGCCCATCATATCCCTCTGTTTCGGGAGGAAATGGCCTCAACGGCCGGCTATGCACCTCAAGTGCTGCGGGGCTGGATCTGGGCTGGCACCGGAGCTTCAGGGAGCCAGGGCGCTCATCATCTGGTCGATCGAATGCATTTTCCAGTTTTCTTTGCCCCGCTCACTGCAGTTCTCGACCTTGCAAGGGGGCGTCCTGGGACAGGGGCATACGGGGGTGTGTCAAGGCAGCACGTCCCCCAAGCACGCCACCAATCCACCTGCGGGTCCCCAGGCAGACCCCCCTGGGAGGGTAGCATCCAATGGACACTTATGGATCCCCTCCCGGACAGTCTTTGCTCCTGGTACCCGTGCTTGGGGCGTGAACCTGGGTCGCCAGCGTGCTGAGCGAACCCCTTCACTTGGTGCCACACAGCCAGCGGATTAGACTCTTAAAACCTTCACCAGAGACCTCCAGGCTTATGTGCTGCTGCCTAGATCACAACACTCCCTTCCCGCACTATACAGTGGATGCACCAGCAAACGGCTATTTGAATAACTGCACTGTCTGACACTGAACTTGAGCTTTATAACCTCTCTGAATCCCTCTGCAATTCCTTCTTGCTGTCCACTCTGCAGCAGATTTTGGTGTCATCTGCAAAGAGGCAAATTTTACCATGACACCATACCCCAATGTCACATATAAACATGGAAACATAGACAATGATGGCAATAAAAGACCACTGATCCATCCAGTCTGTCCATAAATCCCTAACAAACCCAGGATCTATTGTCCATACAGGGTTCTAAACCCACACTACCCACTCCCATACTCCCCTGCCCTACCGCTACCACCCTGAGCAACCACTAAGCTCTTCACTCTGTCCCAGCTGTGTCTGAAACCCTTCTTGACAGTTTCGGTGCCCACCACATCAGCTGGCAGACTGTTCCATGGCTCCACCGCCCTTTCTGTAAAATGAAACTCTCATTTACCTCTTGAACCTCCCCGTCAGTTTGCACTCATGTCCCCGTGTTCTTGGTCCACAACTTGTGCTAAATAGTTCCTCGCAGTTTACCTTGGTAATTTCTTTCAGGAACGTGAAGGTCTCTATCATATCTCCCATCTCTCCTCTGGACTCCAAGTAAGTACGTGTTCAGTACCTTAAGCTTATTCTCATAAGATCTGCCCTGCTGGCCCTGAATCATTTTGGTCACCCTAGATTATACTGTCTCCAGCCTGTCCTTATCTTTCTTAGGGAGAGGACTACAGAACTGGTCAAAGTACTCCAGGTGGGGACTCATCAGTGATCTATAAAGAGATAGTAACATCTCCTCTTTTCTGCTGTCAATCACCCTTCTTATACACTCCAACACACTGTTTGCCCTACTTTGGGCCTTGCTACACTGGCTTGATTGTTTTATGGAGTCACTGATGATGACCCCTAGGTCATTCTCCTCAGAAATCATGCCCAGCTGTAACCCCCAAATCCAGTACTCTGTCCTGGGGTTCTTGTTCCCTATGTGCACCACATTGCACTTTTTGGCATTTAATTTTAACTGTGAAACCTCTGACCATATTTCCAGCCTGTGCAAGTCTCTCTGCATCTCCCTAATCCCCTCCTTGCTCTCCACCCTGCCACAGAACGTAGCATCATCTGCAAAGCACACGTCTTGGCCTGGAATCCTTCTCCCACATTGCTGATGAACATACTGAAAAGGATTGGACCCATGACGGATCCTTGTGGCACCCCACCAGTGACCTTCCTCTTCTGATTTGATTCCATTAACCACAACCCTCTGCTGTCTCCCTTCCAACTGGTTTCTCAAAACTGCATCCTTCACTGCATGCAGATCCTCCAGCTTCTTCAGCAACCTTCTGTGAGGCACTGAGTCGAAAGCCTTTCTGAAACAGAAGTAGAGTAAATTCACGCATAGCACTTATCCACTATGCTTGTTACTCAGTCAAAGTATACTATCAGACTGGTCTGACAAGACCTGCCGGCCATGAACCCGTGCTGTTTACTATCCTGGAGACCACCGCTTTCCAGGTAGTCCACGAGGTCCTCTTTGACTAGTGTCTCCATCAGTTTACCCACAACAGAGTTGAGACTGACAGGTCTGTAGTTATCCGGTTGCTCCTTGTCACTCTCCCCACCCCCTTAGCAGTGGGACTACATCCACTACCCTCCAATCTTTTGGATCTACTCCTGTCTAAACTGAGACACAGAATAGCCCTACCGGGGATTTAGTTAGTTCCACTGCCAGTTCCTTGGCCACCCTTGGATGCATCCCATCTGACCCTGGGCCTCATCTATCTTTAGGGCTGCTAGCCCTCTCTGAACTCTTCCACTGGTAAAATACCTGCTGCCTCATCTCAGGGATCCCCCATATGGCTGCCTTAATGTCACTCTTGTGCAGAGGCCCTTTATCTTCCCCTGTAAATACAGCGCAGAAGTGGTCATTAAGAATGGCTGCATTCTGCCCATCCTTAATTACCCTACCTCCCTTTGTTAGCCTAACAACTCCTCCTCCCCTCTTTCTTATTTCCCTAATATAGTTAAAGAACTGTTCTTCCCCACTCCCTTGACCCCCTCCACAATACGCAGCTCTTTGTCTGCCTTTGCCTCGCTGACCACCATCTTGGTTTCCCTTGTTCTCATTTAGTACTCCTCCCATTCTTCCTGCCCATGCTTTTCCTTGTCCCTGGTGAAGGCCTTCTTTTTGGCTCTGCTTCCTTTACTTTTCCAGAGAACGATATCGGTCTCTTGTACCCATATTTTTTTATTACTGTTCTCATGCAAAACTTGTTGCCCTGAGAGTTGCCTCAAGAATGGTCCCCTTGATCGCCCCCCATCTTTAGTCCACATCCCTAATGCTGTCCACTTAAGACTAACTTGTCCTGGACCAGCTCCCTCATCCAGCTGAAGTCTGCCCTTCTGTAATTTAGGGCTTCAGCCTTTGATGAAGGCTTACTTGTCCCATGGTCCAGGTAGAACCATACAGAGTTATGGCCACGGGACCATAGTGGCTCCCCTAAACTCACTCCTCCTATCACTTCAAAGTTGGTGAGCACCACATTCAGAATGGCAGCCTGCCTAGTGGGTTCCTTAACGAGCTGCACCAGCAGGCAGTCCTGCAATGTATCCAGAATGGCCTGACATCTGGAGCTCCTGTCCACTGGAATGTCCTACTCAATATCTGGTAGGTTTTGGGTCAAACCAACTAGTTGCCTATTCTCCTAGAAAGACCCACCCCACCTCAAGGCCTTCTAGTTTCTTCACCAGCCTTCTCTAAAAAGCCTTGATGAAGTCCAGATACAGGACATGCACCACCTGACTCTTCTCCACTGCCTGAGCCGAGTTGCAGAAGTCTATGAGGTTCACTTGACACAACCGATCCTTCACAAATCCAGGCTGTCTTTTTCCTTAGTCTGTTTACTTCAAAGAACTCCACAATCTGTTCCTTGATGATGGTTTCCAGCAGTTTTCCCACATCCGAGGTCAGACTAACCCATCTGTAATGATAGGGGTCACTTGTCCTCACTTTTGTGAAGAGGTACCACATCAGCCATCCTCCAATTCACCAGGACCACCATGGTCCCAAGGAGCAACTGAACAAACCTGCCAGAGGTGCAGCTAGTTATTGTACGACCTTCTTCAGCACCCTGGGGTGAAACCAACTGAGCCAGAGACTTGTTGGCCATTTTTTTTAACTTAAAATTTTATAGAAGTTGTTAAAGAATAGCAGATACACACATTATAACATGGTGTGTGTGATAGGATCGTACAAAAGTTATAGCTGGACTATGGCAAAAAAGAACAATTAATTTAAACCGACAGTGGGCAAAATGCCCCATATTAAAGACAACAAACTCTCAAAATCCATTTTATTACTCTCAATTCCCCCAAGATGGGACTCAGAAGACAGAATTTATGCCTCTCCCCTCCCAACCTTACAATATCATTAAGGTATACTATCAGGTCTGATCAATATTATATGAAGTAGCCATGGGTTCCATCTATTTTGAATTTTATTCTCCCTTTTCTGAAGGTACAATTTCATTTTTTCCATCACATATACATTTTGAAAAATATCTTGTCTTTTTACTAGTGAGGGGGGTTCCAGTTGGAGCCAGAGTCAGGTTATAGCTTTTTTCACTTGCTGTAAAAAAGATTCCCAAAAATACAATTAAACCTTATTTTTAAAATGTGGTGGGTATAATAAAAGCAGGGCAGCCTGAGGAGTTAGGCTGCAATAGTCCATTACTATGGCCTGGATTTCAATTTCCATGTCCAACCAGAAGGACTGACGCAGTGGACAAGACCAGATGACATGGGTATGTGTGGCTATTTCACAACCACATCCTCTCCAGCAGGAGGTGTTGTGGTGGTTAAAAATTCTGCAGTAATTTGATGGGTTCTAAAGTATCCAATCACCATTTTCCAACTACTCTCTTTCCACTTATGTGAACCCATAACCTTATGTTGCCTGAACCACACCGTTGCCCACTCCGGCGGTTCCAAACTAACTGACAGCTCCGCCTCCCAGTTAAACTGTTACCTGGGAGATATCCACAGGGAGGGGGGCGCTGGAGACATTGATAGCACAAAGAGGTGAAGTGATCTAGCCAAACCCCACCCAATATATCAATAATAGAACCTGTCAGCGGTGAAAGCTTTGAGTCATGTGCCTGGTGGCCGCCAAGCTGTGTATTTAGAATATGCCGAATTTGTAAATCTCTGTAATGGTCTCACTGGTCTAGACCAAACTCCTCCCTGGAGCTGTAGTTAACATTTAAACTGACCATCTGCATATAACTGATAGGTGTGTGACAGACCCTTATAAGTCCATTCCCGACGTGTATAGTCCAAACGAGCCAGGTATTCCATCTGCTGGAGACACCTGAACAAAGACCTCAATGAGTATTCAGGATCAGTTACACACAGAAGCAAATTGTCTGCATAATATGCCACCTTGTGAAAATGGCCATGGACCTAGATTCCCTGAAGGTCCTCCATCTGACGAAGGACTTGGGACAATGGCTCCACATATACAGCAAAGAGGTACAGGGTGGGCAGGCAGCCCTGCACTGTACCCCTCGAAAGGGGGATAACTATTGGAGATTGGGTCATTCGCCTTAACCATTGCTCTGGGAGAATTGTAGAGTCCCTGTAGCATATCTAGGAACTCTGCCTGAAACTAGAATTGTGATAGGGTCTGATGAAGAAAAAGCCACTGGACACTATCAAATGCATTTTGAGAATAAGAGTCGGTGTTTTATGCTGGAGTGTCTTTTCTATTACCAGTAAAGTCCTTTTAATACTATCAGTGGTTTCCCTTTGTCTGATAAATCCTGACTGATCAGGCTCTATTATAGTGGGCAGGATACTGTGCAATCTGTAAGCCAATATGCCGGTAAACAATTTATAGTCCAGGTTCAGGACAGAGACTGGACAATAGTAATCACAAATTAAGGGATCTTTTTACACTTTTAAAATGGCAGACATAGCTGCATATCTTCAGGTATCAGGGCAGTCAACAGTGGTATGAGAATGTTAGAAGTCTGAAGAAGATTATGGAGGGGTTTCCAGCACTGCTTTATAAAATTTGGAGCCATAGCCATCTGGACTTGGACTTTTGTCATCTTTCAGGGCTTTTATGCCCTCAATCAATTCCTGAGAGGTGACTGGAGCAGCGAGAGCTGCCTGCTGCACTTCCGTTATGACCAGGAGTTCATTTTTTGAGCAATAATTGTCTCTCCTCTACGGGTGGAGTATCCATTTCAGTATAGAGGGACTGATAATACAATATAAGGGTATCAAGGATCATTGAGGTGGTAGACACGGTCTATTCTTGTGATAGCACATGCCTTAATGTTTCATTGTAATCGAAATTACTAAAGTTTTGAGGTGTGCGGGCCCCCCTCATAGTAAGACTGACAAAGCCACAGTAATGCATGTTCTGTTTTATAGTTAAGAATGTCCTGAATCATAGTCTAGGTTATTTTGATTTGTAGTAGCAAGGAGGCATCCCCTAGCATATGAGCTGACTGCAAGAACTGAAGGTGCTCCTGTAGGGTTCGAAGTTGTTCCTCTCGCTTTTTAAGCCGAGAGGCAAAAGCAATGATGATCCTATGGAACGTGGTTTTCACCATGTCCCATATGGTTGTGGGAGCAAAATTCAGACATTCATTGTTTTTATTTTTTATTTATTTAAAGTTGTTGACCGGGAGAGACACACTGAGCCAGAACTCGATTCCAGGTGCGACCCGGGGGAAACGGGACAGGGAAGGTTACATTTACAAAAAAAACAAAAAACAGTTCACAATTTGTTATATAGGTCATGTAACCCCTAGATGGCGCTATCCCAGGGGCTACTACCCCTGCCTGATTTGCCACTAACAGGTTGAGGGGCCTGGATCCAATGGCGGGTGCCTCCACCCAGAGGTCAGGGTTTACAATAGTTAAACTAACTTGGTCACAGCCCTCTGGGACACTGCAACCCCCTTTTCTTCCCACTAGTGGCCCACACAATATATCAGAATTACCTTTACAGTATACACTTACCCCCAGGACTGGTTCCAGCACTGGGACCTCCAGAAATAAGATACAGTGCAACAATCACAGTACAGTACTTTAACATAGACAAATACCTCAGGCAGTATAACTTTGCTGAAACAAGCAGATCTGATTTATTTAGGGGAATATAACAAGGACAGGGGGAAATCAGGTTAATTAGCTTATCACTCTACTCATCTACCTATGGCTCTGTGCACAGGCCTATCCCTATCAGTTACTGTCCCTGGGTACCCAAGCCCTAGTGGCTAGTCCAAACCGTGGCAGCTGGTAGGGGCCCTTTCACACAGAAAAATTAGTTAAACAGTCAGCAGTACAGTAATTCCATTTGGCAATTCAACAGGGAGCGACCCTGAATTAGTACTCACGACCTCCAAACAAGATAGGGTCCTTCAATGTCAGCAGGGCTACTCTTGAGCTCCAAGAGACTCCTCACACATTTATATGGTAAACAGTCACAGGCAAAAGTCACTTAATGGCAGCAGGATTCACTTGAGGTACACAAGCCTCTTCACACATTTATATGGTAAAACAGAAAGTACTATACCAGGCAGGCTGCTTCTCTATCCCGATCGCAATTACTGCACAATACCCGGGAGAACACACAGCAGATTCAGTTCCTGACAGACCGAGTGCAATTCAGCTATTTCTCCAGTCTTCTACAGGGTGAGCCTGGTTCTACTCTTCAGATATCCTTTGATTCTCTTCAAAGGACGGATTCAGTCCTAACAAGCAGTTACACAAGCTGCAGACGGAACTCTGGGCCTTACACACGTTCCGACTAAAACTGCACACTGAAAAGCACAGGGCTCCTTCCTTCTTCACTGTCAGAGCTCAACTGAAAACTTCAACAGACAAAACCGGACACTTCCTTTGAGTTCCTCCCAGTTCTTGACTGGATTGGCTGTCACTCACAATAGACTGCTGCTGTTGGTCCAAAAGGCGCAAGTCTAAACTACATCTCCCAGAGTCACTGCCCATACAATCCTCTTGTGGCTGGTTCAGATTATGAGTCCAAGTTCTGATTCGGTCTAAGGCACCATTTTAGAGCTAGCTTACCCCACACTGATTGGTCCAGTTCAGCAGTTCAAAACCAGAATGGGAACTAGGCAGACAGTTCTGACTGCAAAGAAAGCAGGTTAGACAAACTGTAATTTCATTATTACTCTAAATGGTTTCTGGCAAACAGTTACATCTTTCAGATAGGTTCCCTTTGCACTCCTAGTGACTGCAAAAATGGAGTGAATTGGCAGCAGTTTGAGTGGTACTCGATCAAAGAAACACACAGTCCCCCATACAAACTAATTATGTCTGCAAGCAGACAGCTCTTAAAGAGACAGTACCAGAGGTTCTAAAAACACTCACTGATAAATGGCTTAAACGCCAAACACCATTCAGGCTTGGAGCATTCAAGCAAGCTCCTGGAAGTCTTATGGGAACCCCCATTTGCAGGGGGGTTACAGTCACATTTTACAAATTTAAAATTACAGTGTATAAATAACAGCTCAAAAATGGCTAAGATTGGGTGTGGCTGCAGTGCTGCGGAGAATGATGTGATGAGTGAAAAGAGTGGAAAGAGCTGATTTGAGTTTGAGATGTCTACCTGAGGTGTCTCCCAACTTTCCTTGTTGACAGACTCCTAGTGCTTATCTGGGTAACGTTTTCCTCATATTTCTTTTCTAAAGGTGTGCTGAGTGAAAGTTTTATGTTTTTCATTAGCGCCGTGCTAATTTTTATTTTTCACGTGACCACGTTACTTTGACCTTATATTTACCATGAATATTCATTTTAAAGTCTAATTTCATCGCGGTGCTTATTTTCGACAGTCCCTTCTTTTTTGAGCAAATTCTTGTGGGAACCGTCGAATTAGGGACAGTTGCCTCGTTTTTTACCTCAGACCTCACGGGGTTTACTGCGAGGCACTCCTTGGAATTAAAATCTTAACAGTGCCTGGGGGTTTCTCTCAGGATTGGCATTTCAAGAGAAACCCTTCTATATATATGTTTATACATAAAGGAACTGGACCTAGGTATCATCTATCTCAGGACTGTCCGTAAGGGTCCAGCAGCCACCTGTGGTAGTTGACAAGTATTGCTGGGTTTTCTATTAAGACTGACATTGGTACAGATTCAGTTCTACAACCACGTGAAAAAAAAGGCACCAGCAACAGACAGAGCTAATTAACTGGGGCATGACTGTCCGGTGGTGTTTCACAGAAACCTGCACTCAGTTTGTAAGGCCCAGGACTGGTTTACTTTTCTTAAATTGGGCAAAACACAGAAAACAAACTTTTGATTATTAGGGCTGCGGATCTATCAAAGGTTTCCGACTAGGGGCCATTCAAAACTGCTAAAATGTAAGGAGGTGCTGAGGAACCCTCCAGATCCCAGTCAAAAGTTTATGCTTCCAAATTACAAAGTTCCTCACAATTTAAAAAATAGGGATAAGAAATGAAAAGATTATAGGGAGATAAAAGGCTCCACCTCCTAAAAGCCCTGTCTACAATAAAAAATATAAACAATAATACCACGGAACTGCTTCAAACCCCCACTTCTGTGGCAGAGGTTTACAAGCGGTCTGGAAGTGTGAATAAATAAATGCATTAATATATCAATTGTTTAACAATCCTTAGTGTCTGTCTGTACGTCCTAATCATGTGAGTATAGTGCATCGGACAGCTCACGAGAAGGCTGGGGTCTCCTTGTCCTCCTTACCCCCAGATAAGGACTCCAGAAAATACATTTCTTAGTTACATGCAGATGCTTGTCAAAGGTTTTGCCTACTTGGCTTTCTGGGCAAAATATATATATATATATATAAAAAGCACTGCGGAACTCTGTCCTGGTTTTCGGTGCAGGATATGGCTAACCTGCTCCGGTAGCTATGTAATACCATTTCCACAGGATGACAACAAGGATGCCGCCTCCAGAGTCACGGCCTATGCCATCTCTCTGAGGTGCTTTGTCTGGCCTAGAACTACTGGTCTACCCTCAGGTTCCCAGTTTAAAGCCATGGACTTTGCTGGTGATCAAAACATACTGTTCGCTTCCAAAACATCTTAACCAAGGCCCCGTGCCCCATGGAACTTCCTCCCAAGGGCAGTAGGGGCAGAGTTTTTTTCCCCAGCCTTCTCTTAGTACAGGGGTGTTTTCACAGTCTAAAGCCTGACGTAATGTGGGCAGACCTCATGTGTACCCAGGTGTCTAAGCCTCTATCCCCAACACAGACATTTCTGCTGAAGTGGAAGACAAAAAACCATTCTAGCTTTGCGAATGGTGGAGTGTGTCCCTGGCCATCAAAAGAAGAAAGGGCCACTACTCCATGTAATTCCTGACATAAAAGACAACTAGGGAGTGGCTCCCATCTGGCTGTTAAAACCCAAATTTAAGATGGTCACTCTGTTACTATTCATACAGCCCTTATAGTAGGGAGACGGGCTAGCCGCCCTGGCCAAAAAGGGACCCCCTTTTTTTTCCATATATCTTTATTGAGTTCTCACACAAGGGCGGGCTCACAGCGGCCCTTTGGCCTTCCTCAGCCCCAAGAGTCTTTACAAAGCGCTGGGCACGCCTTAGGAATCTGGGCATCTCTAGCTACACCTAAGTTGCCGATTAGCCTGCCTAAGTCTCCTTGTCAGGTCAAGGAGTCCCCTTTTTTCCCCTTGCAGGACTCTATCTGTAGTCTCGGAGTTCCCAGGTAAATCTAAACAAAATCTCACCTGGAACCCTCCCAGCATCCAGAAAGGATATGCCTTCCTTCCGCAGGCAAGAATTCAAGATGTCCCTCATTGGCAATTTTCTTCATCCAGGGACAGTGAGACCAGCCAGCAAGCGCTTTGACTGGGTTTGAATCTTTAACCCTCACTGGTTCAGTATATGATGTGGTCCTGAGCAAATAACATAACTTTGGCATTTCCTCAGGCTATTGGGACACATGGCTTCAGTGCCTGCAGTGGTCCCAAGGTTCAGATACAGGATGCATCACTCACACGTCTCCTTGTAGCTTGCTGGTCTCAGAAAGCAACAATTTTCAAAGCTGAAAACTCAGACGGAGCAGTTCCACAGACTCCTTCCCCCTGTGGTCCGAAGAGTATCTGGACAGTGCCTCAGTAAGTGGCACCTAGACTCTCCAAAATCACAGTTAATCATTTCTTTTTGGAACTCAGAGAAATCTTTCTAGCTCAAAGCATTTGCTCTTGTCATAAAAGGACAGACTTACAGAGTCAAACAGACACTACCGCAATGGCCAGATCAGGAGTTCTCTGTTCGCAGGCACTATAAAAATTGGTCTCTCGCCTTCTACCTGGGAGTCAGGTTTTCGGCGATACACCTCCCAGGCAAACACAATACTCTGGCAGAGGCTCTAGTTGCATCAGTCAGGGCCAGAGTTAATGGACTCTGAACAAACAAGTACTAGCACGGTATTCAGGCGGTTGGGCACCCAGTAGTGAATCTGTTTGCCTCCCCTCTCAGCTTCCAGTTTCTTCAGTTCTGTTGCAGGCTCCAGTCCTGGGATTGCCTCCTCTGGACGCTTTGATCCTGGTCTGGTTAGGGAGGTTCTTATATGCATTCCCTCCTTTTCTCCTGATTCTCAGGGTATTTCTGAAACTCTTACAACAGCCTGCATCTAGGATTCTGGTGGCTCCGGATTGGCCCAAGCAAGCCTGGTACCCTCTCCTTCTCTCAATGCCCTGCGGCAGTCCATTCGCCTGCCTCCAACTCACTCCCTGCTGACTCTTCCTCAGACAGGAGTGCAGTATCCAGGCATACACTCCTTCCACCTCAAGGCATGGTTCTGGAACAGTTAGAGTCTGCATCCTCGCAGTGCTCCTGACAGGTCCTTAGGATACTGAGGGTGGTTAAAAAAATCAAACGCTAAGAAAACTTATGCAGCCAAATGTAAAGGTTTTCCCTCTGGTGCAAGAGCAAAAAGGTCGAATCCCATTCAGTCTCAGACCTTCAGCTGCTAGACTGCCCGGTACTCTTACAGGCGTCAGGCTTGAAAACATCTCCCCTCAAGTGGCGGCAATCTTGGCCTACCTTTCGGTGGTAAAGAAAAACTAAATTTTTTCCCACATCATATTTAAACATTTTTTCAAAGGCCTCTTGCACCCCCAACCTCCTATCTGGGAGCCTGTTTCTCCTCGGAGCCCTAATCTTTGCACAGACAGGCTCATGAAGCCACCCTTTGAGCCTATGTCCATGGTCCTCTTCAAGTTTGTAACCTGGAAGACAGGCTACTTGGTAACCATTTCCTCTGCCAGGAGATTTCAGAGCTAAAGGCCCGGTGCACTGAGCCACTTTACATCTCCCTTCACAATGATAAAGTTGGGCTCAGGACAAATAGAAATTTCTGCAAAGGTGGTTTCAGAGTTCCCTTGGACCAGTCCATTACTCTGCCTGCGTTCTCTACTGAGAAATCCACTCCCGTCAAAGGTTCCACAGCTTGGATGTCAAGAACCATCTTCTATTACCTAGAGCATACTAGACAATCCAGAGGCTCTTCCCATCAGTTGTTCCCCACCTACGGCTATGTAGGCAGGGGAAGACCAGCTCCCAAGAGAATTTGTCCTGTGGTAAGTCTCTTGTACTAGATTCTGCTACGAAAAAGCTGGTCACCAACCTCCAGTGGGGCACAGGGCACACTATACCAGAGGCACAGCAGCCTCGCTTGCAGCAGCAGTGGACATTTCTCTGCCGGATGTCTGAAAAGCAGCTACCTGGAAATCTGTACACACCTTTGTGAATCCCTACAGTTTGGATGTGCAGACCAGATCTGATACCAAATTTGGCGGGGCAGTTCTACAGAGCCTCATTCCTAGTAGGTTCTCTGCCCACCTGCCACATGGTATTGCTCAGCAGTCTGCTAAAGTTACTGATGCTAAAGAACTCCTGGGTAAGAAGAAAAAATTACTCACCGCAATAACAGTCTTTCTTCCAAGGGGTCGTTTAGCATCAGTAAGCTCCCACCCTTCCTCCCCGGTTCACCTGTCGGAGAAGGGCTCGTTATCACATCTCTTACCAAATTTGGGGTTTCTTATTGATGAGTTTTTAACTCGTGTTGTTGTTTCTGTTTCCACTTTTGTGGACATTTGCATGTTTTTTTAATCCTTTAAATTCTTTTCAGGGCATGTGCCCTTGTTTTTCCTTCGAAAAAATTCTGAAGCCTTCAGCAGCTCTCACTCAGCTCACTACCCTTCCTGTTTTCTGACTGGCTATCGCCCTAAGCTCATTTAAATTTCTCTTAAAGGCACACCTCCGGGGCAGTTGCACCTAGCCAGCTAACTGATAAAGTTACTGATGCTAAAGGACTCCTTGGAAGAAAGAAGATTACTGCGGTGAGTAGTTTTTTCTTATTGTTGTATATATTGATAAAATAGACACTGTATGCATAGTTCTGAAACTGAATTTGCCATACCAACCTAACTGTCTGCATAGCCTTTCTTATTAACCCACCTCATGTACCCGGTGCAGAAAGTTTTCCAATCCCCGCCAAAGCATAATTCTGTGCAACTGCAACGCCATTCCGCGCCACAGATGCGGAAACATTTTGGCCAGAATTTGAAAAATGACAGCTGTGACATACATGAGGTGGTGTAATAAGAAGGCTATGTTGAAAATATGGGGTCAAAATATTTAAAAATTCCAAAGTTACAAGGGTGTGTAGCGAAATTGCGAGGAATGGTCATAACTTTGCAATTTTTTCATATTTTTCACCCAAATTTTCAACATAGCCTTCTTATGACCCCACCTCATGAAAATATGACTGTCGTTAAATAATCCTGCCTCAAAAAGGTAAATTTGCCAAGCGACTGCAAAATCACCTTTCGGGCAGGAGTAGCGTAGTGACAGTTCTATTGTTGATGAGGCTGGGCCCCCAAAAGGCTATGTTGAAAATTTGGGATCAATATATGAAAAAATGACCGAGTTATGCACCAAAGTTGAAACCTCCACTTAAAACATTGAACAGCATTTACCTTAGACCTCATACTGTAGTCGCCGGTTCCAGCAGCATGACGTGTCTTCGATCAGGAGAGCGGATCTCGAACCTGGGACCTGTTCAGGTAAGTGATGGTGTGGGAGGGTACTGGGGTGTGTGGGAAGATGGGTACACAGTGGGTGGTCGGGTAGGGGTGCAGAAGTAATTGGTGATGAACTGTTTTTTTTTTCTAGTTTAAAAAAAAATCACTGCCAGACAAAAAGGGAACAGCAATCTGATGGTGGGGGAGATGCCACTAGACACCAGGGAATGAACAGGGACAATGATCGGAGGGTGCGGGTGCCATTAGACACCAGGGAATGAACGGGACAGCAATTGTGGGGGGCGGGGGTGCCACTAGACACCAGAGAATGAATGGGACAACAATCGGAGGGTGGGGAGTGCACCACTAGACACCAGGGAATGAACGGGACAACGATTGGAGGGTGGGGGTGACACTAGACACCAGAGAAAATTTAAAAAAATATGGGGAATGGCCAGCTCATATGATTCGCAATCATTGCTAATCAAGCTGGCAATTGACTCACGTTTCCCGAATTTTGGGTCTCAAATTGCGATGTGAACCCTCTTATTTTATGCCTTGGCATGTATTTCAGAGACCCTACGAGCAGAAGGGATGGCCACCAGAAGGCAGTCTTCCAGGTCAGAAACTTTAAATCACATGTGGCTAGAGGATTAAAAGGTTTGCGAGTAAGCATATCTAGCACAAGATTAATATCCCACGTGGCAACCGGTTTTCTAACCGGAGGCCTTATGTGCAGAATATCTTTCAGGAATCTTTTAAACAGGTAACTGAGACAGAGACATGTTCTGGACTGGCTCATGATAGGCAGAGAGCGCACAGAGGTGTACATCAACAGATGAGTGTTGCAATCCTGCACCTGAGAGATCTAATAGGTACTCCAGAACTTTATCTGAAGGACACTGAAAAGGGTCTATGTAGACAGTACACCATTCTGAAAAACACTGCCATTTAGCTGTGTACGTCATCTTAGTGGATGGCTTACAAGCTACCAAGAGAATGTCCGTGATCCTTTGAGAAATGTTAAACCTGCTCACCTCCATCTCCTCAGGAGCCAGGTGTGGAGATGAAGGGAGCACAGGCTAGGATGGACTAGGGATCCTTGTGTCAGGAGGTCCATTCGCAAAGGCAGTTGCTTCGGAAAGGCTTCTGACAACTTGAGCAAGGGAAACCATATCTATTGAGGCCAGCACGGTGCAATGAGAATCACCTTGCCCCCTTGTGCTGCCAGTTTGGACAGTACCCTCTGAATTAGCGGAAGAGGAGGAAATGCATACAGAAAACATCTTGTTCACCGCAGCTTGAATGCATCCTGACAGAAAACACCAGGTTCTGGATTTCTGGAGCAGAATAGAGGCAGTTTTGCACTGAGTGGGGACGCAAAAAGGTCCAGGTCTGGACTGCCCCACTCACTGAAGAGTGACTGCATGATGTCTGTTGCAAGCGACCACTCGTGAGGATCTGCTTCTGTCCTGCTGAGTTGGTCCGCCATATCGTTCTGAGCTCCCAGCAGGTAAACTGCCTGGATCAGAACTCTGTGCTCGAAGCACCACTCCCATACTCTCATGGCTTCTCTGCATAGAGAGTAGGAGTGTGCTCCATCCTGCTTGTTGATGTAGTACATTAGAGCTTTACTGTCCATCTGAAGAAGGATTACCTTCTGTCTGACAACCTCTTTCAGGACTCTGAGGGCATACAGGACTGCTCTCATTTCTAGAATATTTATGTGAAGATGAGACTCCTCCTGGGTCCACACTCCCTGTGTGTGAAGATCCTGGCCGTGAGCCCCCCAGCCGAGCAGGAACGCATTCGTGGTGGTGGTGATCTGAGATACCTGTGGGGCAAAGGGAAGCCCTTGTAGTAGGTTGTTCTCTTGTATCCACCACCCCAGTGATCTCCGCAGCAGTTGTGTCACTTGTATGCAAAAAGCCTGTGGATGTGTTATGAGGGACCATTGTGCGCTGAGCATCCACCGAGTTGTCCTCATGTGCAATTGAGCTAGAGGTACTGTGAAGACAGAGGAAGCCATGAGGCCTAGCATCTGTTGCATCGAGTGAGCTCTTACAGGGTTATTCTCTCTGATGAAGCGAGCCATTTGGAAAATGTCATTCCTTCTGCCGTCTGGAAGAAAAGCTCTTGCTTTTGTAGTATCCAAAAGAGCCCCTATGAAGAGGAGCTGCAGGGAGGGCTGAAGCTGTGACTTCTCCAGATTCAGCAAGACTCCCATGGAAGTGAGGAACAGAGGTGCTGTGGACACTGCTTCCTGTGTCTCCTGCCTTGACAGACTTACCAAAAGCCAATCATCTAGGTATGGGAAGACTTGAACGCCGAGCTTTCGTCGAAGTTGTGCAGTGAGACCTGCAATGAAACACTTGGTAAAAATTCAAGGCACCAAGGACAGCTCAAAGAGCAGGAGTCTGAACTGATAATGTTGACCCAGGGCCACAAAACCAAGGTACCTGTGGTGATTTGGGTGTACTGGAATGTGCTGGTAGGCATCTTGCATGTACAGCGTGTTACTGGAGAAGTGGCAGAAGTGTCCCCAAGGAGACCATAATTTGGGAAGTGAAAAAGTCTGACTGAGCAGTTGACAGGCTGTGTTGCTGCTTTGGTGGAAGATCTGGAGGGATCTCTGCAAAGTTGAGAGTACCCTTCTCGAACAATCCTGAGAACCCATTTGTCTGTTGTGACAGACTTCCACTGATGATAAAACTTTGTTACATGACCTCCCACTGCTGTGGAAAAGTCCACCTCAGGCAGCTGAGGTAAAACCGGGGTCAGATTTTCAGAGGGTGGCACTGGGCGCTTTCGGCCCTTGTGCCTTATGCTGCATTTTCTTTCTTTTGCAGCTGAGGAGGCTGGCTTCTGTCTGGAACTCATCAGCCTCTGCCCCAAAAGGGCTGCCTGTTATGAAAAAACGACGGTTCCTACCTCTTTGAGGTGCTGAAGGAGCCAGCCTGGCTGTTATGATGGCAGTCCTGGTTTTCTGCGTGGCCTCCAGAACTTATTCCACTTGTGGGCCACACAGATATGTACCATCAAAGGGAACATCCATTATATGCTGTTGTGCATCAGAGGAGAACCCTGATGTTCTATGGCAGGAATGTCTCGTAATACAGACTCCAGCAGCTGCTGCCCTGGATGCTGTATCAAAATCATCCATGGAAGCTCATGTCTATTGCATTCTATACCCCTGGTAACAGTCTCTAAAAGTTCCATCTTGGAATTAGACCACGGAAGGGCTGCCACCAAAGATTTAAGGGAGGCCCACAGAACATATTCGTACTGGGAGAAGTGTCCTTGATAGCTAGCGATAAGCATGCCCAGCGTTACAGATGCGAAAGCTCTTTTTCCCATGGTATCTATTTTACAGGACTGCTTATTTATAGGACGTGCTGATACTTCCTGTGGAAGGATAGCCTTGTCATTTTTAGCAAGGACAGACAGCGCATCTGCAAGGGTTGTGAGGCTAAAATAGGCCTGTCCTATCGATGGTTTTGCAAACAGAAGGAAGAGTGGGCCTGGCCCACACTGCTTCAGATAAGGTTTCGAAGGGTGGGGAGACTGGAGGCAAATGGTTCACTGGAGTATCTGGAATGCGAAGCCATTCCAGGCGCATGAGCCTACCTGGGTCCACAAAAGAAGTCTGTAGCACCAGGGTTACCCTCATATTCCTAAGCAGTGACTGGAACAAGAGGTCCTCGATTGGAGCTTCAACTGGGTGTGAGGGTTTATTTTCTAAAATGTAGAAAGAATCCTCATCACCCTGTTCAGAAAGTAGCAAATCGGTGTCTGATTCATCCTGCTCTAAGTAACCATCAGAGGGAGCAGGGGCTGCCCATAAAAGGCCCTTGCCTGGTATAGGAAAGGGATAAACAGGGGAACCGGAATAGGCAACAGACCTGGCGCCACAGATCCCAGCGTTGAACCCAGCTCTAAGGATCCTGGCACTGCACCCAACACCACACCTGGCACTGTGGACCCCGGCACTGCACATGGCACCATGGAACCTGGCACTACCCCACACGGAGACAGCACTGGACACAGCACCGAGGTAGGTGCCACCTGAAAATCCACAACAGACCTAGAAGAAAAAGAAGGGTAAGGGAATGGTACCTGTGCTGGCCCCTGCGATAAACAGCAAGAGGGGGAGAGCATGTGGAACTGGCATCGGGGGTGTCAGCATCTGCAAGGGAAAATTTTCCACTGCCGGCGCCAAATGCACACTCTGTCCCGAAGGACCCAACCACGGATCTGAGGCTCCTAGGCCCGACAGCCTTGAAACTGGATCAGTGGGAAGGGGCATATGGGAGAGATGCTGTACACACTGCTCCGTAAGAGTGGCCCAATGATGAAACTACCCACCAGAAACCTCACAGGAAGACAAAGCAGGGCTCCAGTGTCGAGAATCAGCGCGATCGAGGGCGGAAACCGTCGGGAACTGGAGACAGCCTGCCACTCTCAACCACCAAAGACCTCTTGGCAGATATATCAGAGGGTGACCTCGAGCTGTACCACTTCTTCCTCTTCCGACAGGAAGAAGCAGAACTCGAGGCTGAATGGGGACAGGTCCCTGACCTGGATCAGAAATGGGCCTGCTTCTTTTTGTGTCTCCGGGAAGTCTGTCCTCCCTCCTGAACACCGGACTGCCTGTGGTTGCCCCCCCCTCCATAGAGTGCAGCAGAATGGAAACAGCTCAGCTGCCAGAGCATCTTTGCAAAGGAAAGTCCCTACCATCACCATCTCCATCCACGGTTGACTCCATCGATAGGTAGGGCTGAAGAAAAATAATAAAACTTTTTTTCTTTGTGGAAAACAATAATCACTAAAACTAAACCAAACTGTTGTCATATACACGTTGAGATCTGACTCCCGGCGGGTGAGCGTCATCGTCGCTGAAGCGCACTCAATGGTGGGGAAAAAGGAACTGATGCAGTTGGAGGTTTGACACCGAGATAGCCTATATGGCGCGAGCTAATCTCACAATACCGCGCATGCATGGTCCTACTTCGGCACCGGCCCTCCTGAAGATTTTTGGCTTCTGCAGGGTCCTAGCACCTCTGGGTTGAACCCAGAAGTATGAATAAATGGTCAAGACTTTAAGTCCAGGAAGATCTGCCCATATACAAGCCATATCATGTCATGAAGAACTCAGCCATAATAAAGTCAGAATGTTTAATAAGCAAGCAGGGCATTAGTGCATATAAGGTAACTTAAGAACCCAACCACAGCCAGGACCAGAAAAAAGAACTGCAAGTCCGGGGGATTAATTGAAAAAAAAAGAAAAGAAAAGGAGGTCACCACCCCGAGGTGACATACGCAGAGGGTAATCCAAGAACTGCGAGATGGGAGTACTGAGGCCAGCAAGGGGGAAGACCAAAGGTGTCCCAACCTATATTTTGTATAAAATAAAAGATCTGTCTAAGCTACAGACCTCTCAAACCGGCTCGGCCGCTAGACAACCAGCGCATCACTTTGTAGATATCAGCACAGGGAGTAGGAAACTAAAAAAGTGAACTCCCAAACTGTGCTACCAAAGTCAAACAGGGGATTTGCTGTTGCCCTCGGAAGTAGTGCTGAGGGACTGGGGTTTCACACAGCACCCCATGTGTGCCCCAGGTACTCTGTTGCATCCAAGAAAGAAGAGTGGGTCTGACCAGGCTAAAACAATTTATCAGGAGACCAAGGGTGACCAGCAGATCGTAACTGGTGCTATTGTGAGGTAGCTCTCTGCCACCCCCCGCCCGCAAGTACAGTCTTATCCAATCCAGACCGCACCACCTCTCCCCCCAAACCACTCTGTACCATCATAGGGTTGCCTTAGGTAATTAACTGAAGTGTAGAAAAACGAGGTAATTCAGGTTATCGAACTAGCAATAGATTGTAGCTGTGCAATGATGTCAGCCACAGCTTTGGTTGACTGGTGTTTCCTCGAAGAAGGTGAAGTCTGTTGCTGGCAAGGTGCTGTATAAGTGGGTCGCTGCAGGACATCAGATGGGCCCTGCTGGGGAACAGTCAGTCCTTGGTCCTTCATGTCTTGAAAGGTTTTGGTTTTTACTTTTTTATTTAAGAGTAGCGTAAGATACAGGATAAGTTCTATGAGGAACAAGTCTTGTTTACAGAATGTCTTAAGTCTTCATGAAAACAATAACAACATAAACTGACATACACAATATCAGCCAAACTAAGTGCAAATAGACTACTCCAATAATCTTTTTAAGACATGTTTAAAAATACCAAGGGTAGGTTAAATTCTGAGCTGAGGCGAGAAGTTGTTCCATGAAAATGTAACAGCATATGAGAAATAAATAAATGATGTAGGCTCCTAAATCTTGTCACTGCAGAATCTTTCTCTGCCATGCCCTATGCTGAAGATATTTTACTGCATACCTGTGAAAACATACAATAATAGAACAGGACTGCTGCTTAGGAGAAGTCAACTTTGGTCCCAATACACGGTAGGCCCATTCTATTTTAAATTTGTAATCCGGCTCCAGGTCAAGTAATTCTTTTAAAAAATTTCCAAAAATGTATTAATATCTGTGCCTTCCATCTCCTCAGAGATTCTGTACACCCTCAGATTTTTTTCACGGAGCCCATGCTTCAGCGTCCTCCTGGTGGTCTTGAATTTTCTCTTGCGTTCGCATGATGTACGCCATAGCATTCTCTAGTTTACAAAGTCAATGATCCAAATCGACTATACAGTTTTCAGCCACTGCCACTTCAGTAACTAGATGAGTTACTGTCTCTTTTGTTTCTTTTAAATCTTTAAGTTCAGTTCAGATGGCCTGTAACGTGTAAGGATCAGCTCGGATTTTTGACCCTTCTTGAGCCCATGTATGAATTTGCCCATAGAGGTGGCCTGGCTGGCCACCATGCTGCTTGAGGCCTGTGACAGCTCCAAGTTGGAGCGTTCCGCTCCCAATCAGTCACCATCCATGCAGACCGACTTCAAAATTCACCAAAAGGCTTCTTCATTGATACTGGTACCTCTATTTTGCAGCAAGGAATCACTATTTATTATCATTTGCCACTAAAAGCGGTAATTTACAGGGTATATGGGGGGGTAGAGCTCTTTGTCTGTGCTGCCATTAGGCTCATGACATCATCGGAAGTCTGACTTGTTGACCTTTAACCATGTGACTCCCCTGAGCATCCTTTCTTGAGTGACTAACCCCACATTCAGCTTCTGATTAAGTGCCCCAATGGACTTTACACCACTTTCCGGGATTTGCCCATCTTCTTCTGCCTTGAATACCATATATTCTTTCAGGATGTCCACCTCCCTCTGCTTGTCCTCCACTGATTCTCTCCTTTTCTTCAGTCTTTCTATTCCTTCCTTAGTAAGAGTCTTCTCTCTAATGTAATGGAAAACTGCCTTTGCATTCTTTACGCCTCCTCTGCAATCCTATGCTCCACCTTCCTTACCACAGCACTAGCCTTTATCTTGAACAGATAAACTTCTCTATTTGGTCTCACTTGTATCTCCTGAAAGCCACCTTTTAGGGAAACCCACATCTGCTTCCTGTGCCTTTTGCTTTTCCCAACCTGATTCAGACAGGATTTTGATGCAACTAAACCCCCCTCTTAATGATTACCAATTTGTTTTCTGCCTCCCCCAACTGCCCTATCCCTTGTAGTCTGCCCCACGAATTCACTCCCATCCTCCCAAAATCTTTCCTCCTGAAGTCTGATGTCAATGTCACTGATTTGTGGCCTTGGGCTTCTAGGACAATTCTGACCCACACTGAGTTGTGGTCACTTGTCCCCAGGGGTCCTCCTTCCTAACATCCCTTACAACATCCTGGTTAGAAGGTACCATGCGCAGGATGGCCCTAGCCTTGGTTGTCCCTTTCATCCACTGCTTAAGGAAGCAGTCCTGGAAGATATCCACAAGGGCCTGGCTCCTGGCACTCAGTGCCATGGACAAATCCCAGTCTATGTCTGACAGGTCGACGTGCCCCCTCAGGACCACCTTCCCTACCAAGTCTACCTTTGCTCCCCCCCAAACTCTGTCCCTAGCTTTGCCCCCCCAAGAAGTCTGTTCCTAGCTTTTGTCTAGGCCACCCCTACTCTGAGGATTTTATCCCTTTCAGCTGCCAACTGGACCCACAGTGATTCTACCCCTCCTTCCTCCCTCCAGGGTCCTCTCCTTTGCTGCCCCAGGGTCATCTTCTCGATTGCCCTTAAACCCTCCATGATGTACACTGGGTAGTCAGAACCAGTTCTAGAAGTTTAGCTCAGAGAAGCCAAAATAAAAACTAGATCTCATTTACACTGCTTGATTAGTAACATTTGGGAACCCAGATCCTCTCAAGGATGAAGTATGGTTGCCAGCATGCAAGTGCAGTGGCAGAGCTACTGCTTGCAGCACAGAAGACCAGAGTTTGGGAATGAGCTCAAGACATCAGAGGGTCAGCCAGCAGGAGGACGGCTTAGTGTCCAAGGGACTGCTCCTCCTCCTCCGTGAAGAGGGTGGCATGGCACCCGAAGCTTGACTGTTTCCTAGTGGAGGTTGGAGGACGGTACTCCAGCAGACAGATGAGCAGCAGTCATCCAGAGTACCATGCACCGGAACGTGTATGGCACTGCTACTAGCGCCACTGGATGCACACCGCTCCTTGCCATGGGGGGATAAGAAAGCAGAAAAAGACATCCTGGATGGCACTATAATAGCTGCCCCTTGCAGGCCTTGCGCCTGGCAACTCCGGCATGGCCCCTTTGGATCCATGACACAGCGGGTCGAGAGCGCTCACTGCCATTCCACCATGGGGGTAATCAGTCGGAACTGAAGCCTGGTAAGTTCTGGGGATCCAGGGTGCTGAGGCGGAGGTGTCAGCAAAGACAGAGGCCATACTGAGGGTGGGGGAGGTGGGGAGGAGAAAAATTGAAGTATGTACCTACCATAATTCTTGATCTTCTTGGGCCGAAGTCTCCACCACTCATTCACACTAATGGGAGTTCGCCGGAGGCACTAGGACCCAGCGGGAGCAAACTTTTTCAAGAGGGCCAGTGCTTGAGATGGAGCCACAAGGAAGCGGCACCGCGAGCCCCGGCTTGTGCGCCAATGACCATCTCGGCATTGACCCTTCAACCACCTAAGTTCTCCCCCCCTCCCCGAGGAGGTGCAGCATAATTAACCTAGAAGGACTAGCCTAAAAATCGGACATAAGATAGTCCGAATGACCCATGTAAGAAGGGTCAACAATAAAAATCTTCACAGCCCAGCCAATGAGGGAGTGAAGACCATAAACAGGGACATGAGCTCGGGGGATGGTGGGTGGGCATGTGAATGAGTGGTGGAGACTTCGTCCAAGAAGATCAAGAATTACGATATGTACGTAATTTCCATATCTTCCTGAACATAAAGTCTCCACCACTCATTCACACTAATGGGAGAATACCGAGCTAAATAATCCCCCGAAATGAGCGGCAGGAGATAAAGAGCTCTCACGTGCTTAGGACAGAAGTCCGTTAAGAATGGTCCTGCCAAACGACAGATGTCGTCTGGCATGGACATCCAAGGCGTAGTGCTTAACGAAAGTATGCATGGAGCTCCAGGTAGCCGCACTGCAAATATCTGCAATGGGCATGTTATGTCCGCCAGAGATGCCACGACTGCTCTGGTAGAGTGAGAGTACACTCTGCCTTCCATCTTGACCTGTGCCATAGAATAACAGTGGCGATGGCATGCCACCAGCTACAGTGAAATGCAGCTGATAGCGACAGGTTGACCCAGCAGGGTCTCGCTGAAGGAAACAAACAGTTGCTGAGTCTTGCGAATTTCTTTTGTTCTATCTAGATAGAACCTCAGCGCTCTCTTAACATCCAGTGAATGAAATGTACACTCTCCTTCATTCTGGAAGTTCGCAAAGTAGGTAGGAAAGACTAAAGGTTGGTTTAGATGGAATTCTGAGACAACCGTAGGGAGAAACTTAGGATGAGTCCTAAGAACTACTTTGTCCTTGTGGAATACAGTGTACGGGGGGGGTCTGTGACCAGTGCATGTATTTCAGAAACTCTACGGGCCGAAGTAATGGCCACCAGGAAGGCCGTTTTCCAAGTGAGGAACTTCAAGTTGCAAGTAGCTAGAGGCTCAAAAGATTTACGAGTGAGCATATCTAGCACAAGGTTAATGTCCCAGGCTGTGACTGGACATCTCATAGGAGGTCTAGTAGGCAGAATACCCTTAAGAAACCTCTTAACTACAGGCAGCTGAGCCAGTGACACGGAAAGTACCAGCTTGTGATATGCCGAAATGGCACAAAGATGAACTTTGACTGTGGAGTACTGCAGACCTGTATTTGAGAGGTCTAAATGATATGCCAAGACTTTATTCAGTGGGCAGGAAAAAGGGTTCCAAGAGGATTTTGCACACCAAATAGAGAAAAGCTTCCATTTGTCTGTGTAGGTTTTTCTAGTGGCCGGCTTACGCACAGCTAAAAGAATATCTGAAACTCTCCGAGAAACATTGAATCTATTCATCTCTATCTCTTTAGAAGCCAAGCGTGAAGGTGAAGCGACCTCAGGTTGCGATGGACAACGGGACCCTGGGTCAGAAGGTTTGTCTGAAGGGAAAGCGTCTTCGGGGGGGTTTCCAATAGACTGTTGAGTAGCGGAAACCATATCTGCCAAGGCCAGAAGGGGGCAATGAGAATCATTCTGCCCCCTTTAGACTCCAATTTAAGAAGTACCCTCTGAATTAGGGGACGAGGAGGAAAAGCATATTAAAAGCGTCTTGTCCACAGCAGCCTGAAAGCATCCTGACAGAAAACACCAGGTCCTGGATTTCTGGAGCAGAAGAGAGGCAATTTTGCGTTGAGTGGGGATGGAAAAAGGTCCAGGGCTGGAGTTACACACTCTTTGAAGAGTGACTGAATGACAGTTAAGTCGAGAGACCACTCGTGAGGATCCGTTTCCGTTCTGCTGAGACGGTCTGCCAACTTGTTTTGTACTCCTGGCAGGTAAACCACCTGAATCAGAGCCTTGTGCTCCAGGTACCACTCCCACACTCTCATTGCTTCCCTGCATAATGGGTAAACGTGCGCCGCCCTGTTTGTTGATGTAGTACATCACTGCTTTGTTGCCCGTTTGAAGTTCTTGTGACAAGAGTATGTCCTTCAAGTCTCGTACTGCACAGAGGATGGCTCATTTCCAGGACGTTTATATGAAGTTGGGACTCATCCTGAGTCCACATACCCTGGGTGTGCAGATCCTGGCAGTGGGCTCCCCAATCCATCAGGGATGCGTCTGTGGTAATGGAGATCTGATGATCCAGAGGGCCAAAGGGATATCCTTCCAGAAGATTGTCCTCCTGCGACCACCAGGCGCGTGACCTCTTCAGAGGTTCCGTCACCTTGATGAGAAAGGACTGAGGGTGAGTGGTTTGGGACCACTGAGTACTGAGCATCCACTGAGAGGTTCTCATGTGGAGATGAGCTAAGGGTTCAGTGAACGCCAAGGATGCCATGAGGCCCAGCATCCATTGCATTGAGATAGCTCGAACCGAGCTGTGTTCTCTGATGTATCAGGCCATCTGTAAGATACCGCTCCTTCTGTCCTCTGGAAGAAAAGCCTTTGCACAGAAGGTGTACAGAAGAGTTCCTATGAAGAAGAGCTTCTGGGAGGGCTGCAACTGTGACTTGTTGAGATTCAGCAGGACTCCCATGGACGTGAGGAAGTCTGAGGCCGTGGCCATGGCATCCAGATTCTCTTGCCTGGAGGGACTTGCTAGGAGCCAGTCGTGAAGGAACTTGTTTAACTTTCTGAGATCCAGAATGGGGCGCATGCCGGCGGTTTTCTTCAGGACCAGAAAGTAATGGGAGTAGAAACCTGTGTTTTATTGACCCAGTGGAACTATTTCTACTGCCCTGTTGTTCAGAAGGCCTTGTACCTCGGAAGCAAGAAGGTCTGACTGTACTGCCGACAGCCTGGGCTGTCGTTTGGAAGGATGATCTGGAGGGGTTTCCGAAAGATTGAGAGAGTACCATCGTGGATTATCTGGAGGACCTATTTGTCTGATGTTACAGATTTCCACTGATTGTAAAGCTGAGTCAGACGTCCTCCCACCACTGAGGAGGAATTCCCCTCAGACAGCTGAGGTGGGACCTGAGCCAGAAACTCAGAAGGTGGCACTGGGTGTTTTGGGCC
This sequence comes from Neoceratodus forsteri, assembly GCA_016271365.2. NCBI lineage: Eukaryota > Metazoa > Chordata > Ceratodontiformes > Ceratodontidae > Neoceratodus > Neoceratodus forsteri. The sequence goes on along the minus strand of CM057456.1, from coordinate 330,891,939 downwards.
CTTGTGCCTTCTGCTGCGCTTTCTTTTGTGGCTGAGGGTTGTGGTTTTTGTTAAAACCTCCTCTGCCTTGAAAGGACTGATGGTTGTGAAACTGACACCTGTTTGCACCCCCTCGGGAGGGGGCGGGTGCAGGTCTAGCCGTTTTAATGGCAGACCTAGTCTTCTGTGTGGCCTCCAGAGCCTGCTCCACCTGAGGCTGGAACAGATACATACCGTCAAAAGGTAAAGCCATGACCTGCTGTTGGGCATCATTCGTGAAGCTCAAAGTATGCAGCCAAGAGTGGCGGCGGGTACAGATGCTAGCTGCCGCTGCCCGGGAGGCGGTATCGTAGGCGTCCATTGCAGCTTTAACCTGTTGGTTACTGGATTCAATACCCCTAGTTATGGTCTGGAGTAGCTCTGAGCTAACTTCTGATTCGGGCAGAGCTTCTACCATTTCTTTGAGGGAATGCCAAAGTACATACTCATATTGAGAAATATAGCCCTGGTAACTGGCAATGCGCATACCCAGGGTTGAGGCAGGAAAGACTCTCTTACCTAAGGTGTCTGCGAGATTCTTTGTTCATTGGTCGAGGTGTAGATCCTTGAGGAAGGACAGCCTTATCGTTCTCTGCCAAGACTACAATGGCATTAGCAAAGGCTTGTGAGGCCAAAATGGGGCCATCCTTGGAAGGGGCATACTTCCTATCTATGGACTTGGCCACGGAAGGAATGAGAGCCGGATTCTTCCACACCATCTGAGAGAGGGTCTCGAAAGAGGGCTGTACCGGAGGGGTTAAATCCAAAGGATCTCCGTTACACGAAGATATTGGAGTCACAAAAGCCTCCCAGGATCGATTTCTGTAGTCTGGAGAGAAAGAGTAGAATTTAAATTTTTGAGCAGAGACTTAAAGGAAAGATCTTCAACCACAGGCTCTGCAGAAGGATGGATCCCTGCTCCCAGGGCAGTGTTATCAACATCACCCAGGCGAAGATCTGGGTCAGGCTCAAAATCATCTTCCGACAGTTCAGGGGGGGACTGTATAGACAGGAAAGGAGTGAAAATCAGAAGGGAGAACAGCAGAAGAAAGAATCAGAGTCGAGAAGTCCTGAAGACCGGCCGTCGCCGCACCAGTCCCCAGTGCCGTAGAGGAAAACAGCGCCGAGAACAAGGAGGAAGGTGCTAGCCAAAACGGCGCTGCAGACAGCACCGACAGAGTCTGTGGTGCCACGCACGGCGCCGACAGAGCCCCCGATACCACACATAGCGCTGACAGAGCCCAGGCGCCGTGAATGTCGCACAGAGAACCTACAGTGCCACAGATGGCGCTGAGAGAGTCCAGGGTCTGAAAACTGTGATTTGAGGTAGAAGAGGGAAAAATGGCAGGAGATAGAGGCATTGGTGTGGATCCTGTGCCGCAGCCATGTGAGGGGATAAACACCCGGTAGCGGAGTGTGACACCGAAGAAGGTGCAGCGTAACTAGGAAGGCTCAACTGCCTTTACTCCGTCCCCTCCGGGTTTAATGGCCTGAAGGCTCCGGCGTCGGACTGACCGGCCCCGGCAACTGGACCAACCTCTGAGCCCACTGCTCCATAAGAGCGGCCCACTGGTGAAACTGCTCATCAGAAGCTCCTCCAATAGGCGGGGAGGGGCTCCGGTGTCAAGGAGGTCGGCTACCAGAGACAGAAACCGCCGACTCCGACAGAGGTGGAGACTGGTGGCTGGCCCTAATAACAGACCATCTACGTGCAGACATACCAGAGGGTGACCTCGAGTGATGCCGTTTCTTCTTCGACCTATGTGTCAAAGAAGAACTTGAGGCTGAACAGCGCCGAGAATGGGACCATTTCCTTTTATACTTTTGGGGGGGGACCACCTATCCCCCTGAGCATTGGCCCATCCATTGTCAGACCCCCCAGGACCGGACCTGGCCTGGCTGACTGAACAGCTTTCATATATGAAGTCTCCCTACCGTCACCTGACCCGCTCATGGTCGACTCCGTCAATGGAGGGCTGAAGACTTCTGCCATACAATTAAAATATATAATTAGTACCGATTCGAAATAATTCTCAAAACAATAAACTGACTATTGCTGTTAGCGACATCGTCACTGAAGCACACTCAACGGCAGGAAAAAAAGGAACTGAGGCGGTTGGAGGGTTGACGAGAGATAGTCATTGCCACACGAGCCGGGGCTCGCAGTGCTGCTTCCTCGCGGCTCCATCTTAGGCGCCAGCCTTCTTGAAAAAGTTTGCTCCTGCTGGGTCCTAGTGCCTCCAGTGAACTCCCATTAGTGTGAATGAGTGGTGGAGACTTTATGTCCAGGAAGATCAAGCCCAACTGAAAAAAAAAAAAAAAAGATGGAGTATGGTGGCTAAAAAAATGGGTGCAGCCCTAGGTATAAGTCAACAGTGCTGAATCAGGCTTGGAGAAACGTGAGCTGTTGGTTACCAAAGTCTTTGGCTCTTGTTCCAAAAGAAGGTGTCTGAATAGTGGCCCCATGCACTGAAGCCCCAACCTCTTACTCAGTGACTTCTGAGTATCTAAGACAGAATTTTGAGCCTTAGTTTTCTCTGTACCAAATGCAAAGATGTGAAACTGCAGAGCCAGAGAAAAGCCGCCGGGGCTCACATTAGGTTCCTGTTTGCTATCCAAGAAAACAGTAACCTAAGGCCTGTGGTTTATGTTGCATGTCTGAAATCCAAGTCAAATGGAAACGATTCTTTGAAACAGACATTTCTGTAGCATTTACTTGGGTCTTAAAAGAAAACAACTGAGCAGAAACAGACAGACAAACAAGGAGGACTCACAGCTGATTAACGACCCAAAGCAGGCTCTCCCAACCCGTTGTACCCTCATGTTCCAACTGATAATCGTAAAGCAGAAGGAGCATGGCCAGTTGCTCACGGCTCCCAATAATTATTGCCACATCTTGAAGAGGTGAGGCTGGTCGGGGAAATCTAGTCACTGAAAGACAAGAACAACCACCAAAGAGACAGATGAGTGAAAATTTACTCTGAGGCCCCAAGCGAGACAAGATTTAAATCCCCCAAAACAATTAAAACTTAATCCTAGGATGAAATTAACATGAAAAAAAAATCATAACAAAACAGTAAATAAGCTTATTTCCAAAAATGAACTGAACACATTCTTTTTATTAAAATTATTATTCTGCTTGTGCTTCTGCACCCAACCAACCTGTGGGCCTCCTCCCATGTCTCCATCACACTCGAACCCCATTACTTTGCGTTTACCATTCCTCACATTGCCCCTCGTCTTGCCTCCCACGGTGGGGCTCTCAGATTAGGCTAGGTCCCTTGGGAACAATTATCTGGTTGTTAGGGAATGGCCAGGCTGGCAACTGCAGGGTCTGCGGGTGCGACAGGGCTGTCACGCTGTGAGTGGAAGAGGGTTTCTCCATCCATTTTAGTTCTCCCCTGGAGGATGTCTCATGTCACACTTGTACACCTGATGGTGCCACACACATCCTCACCAACTGTGCAGTCCCTGCTGGGCCACTACCTGTGGTCACCCAGGGGGGTGGTGTAGTAGCAGAAATCAGGCACCTTGCCTCCCAGAGGAAAGAAGCATCCATCTGGATGCTTAACCCCACCCCCCCAAAACCAGCCTCGGACAACTAAGGCTCACTCGCAAACCACTGCCAGTTCACTGACCCATTCATTTAACTTAACACAGTACACTGGCATGCTTGTGTAAAATGGAGGCCTACTGTGAGAGCACATCAGGACTGGGGACTGACAATAAAGTTGCCTACATGTACACTGCAGCTTCTCCACATCAAATGTGCACTTTTTCTTTTTTATAAGTACTACAAAAACTGGACTTTTTGTTTTAGATAACAGCCAAGCCGCACCTCAAAAATTTAACTGTATCCTACTGTGATTGTACCCGATGATAAACTAAGAAAGCAATAAGACACGACAGGGTGTGGGTTGCTGATTGATAAGAGCACACACCCAGGTGCGTTGTTAGGCACGAGGCGCTTGCACCGAATGACTACAGCAGCTGGGAAGTGCTCTTATCAATCAGCAACCCACACCCCGAAATATCTTATTGCTCTTATGAAATGAATAACAACTATTTCTATAAACAATCGAACAAAACTCTGGATGCATTATTAAAGATTTAATAACAGTATGTTATTTTATTTAAATATGGTGAAAAAATAGTCCCCAGACTTGGGTGGAGGAGTGGTAAAATTGATTGAACAGCAACTCACTGAAAAATGCTGAAACAGTGAGTTGGAGGGACAGCAATGTATTACTTGAGCAGTTTGGATCTGCTTCTGTAACTGTGTTTTCCCACCTTTTCTTTTTTTTCATAAAGCATTACTGTCTTGCCTACTTTCTTCATCCTGTTTTTTTTCTTTCTATTTTTTCCCCTCATTCAAGACACAGAATGTTTATCATGGAATGTTTACCATGCAATACAGGGATTCAAAATTCTGCTCAGTTCCGCTGGTAGAATGTTACTCTCCCAACATACTGTACTCACAGACAACAAAGGCCTGTTTTAGAGCCAGTGACTCAATTATCTCACTGTTAAGGCAAGCAGAAAGGATTTCCCTGATGAGCAGGTAAAGACAGAAGGGGGATTTTTCACTGTTAACAAAGAAACAGTTGTAATGAAAACTATAAACAATACTTAATGTTTCTAATTTGTTTATGTGTGTAAGAAGACTGTGATGATCAGGGAAACAATGTTTAAGTAATTTGTTTTATTTAAGGTAGTTTTATGTTTAGGGTCCAGTTGAAGGTTTTTTAAGCAATAAGGCACTCTCAGGGGTTATGTTAATGGTTTGTTAATCACCTTCTGGGGTGTAATGTGGCCGCAGTAGCAGAGTGCCGCTTGCCCCTAGAAGGTGATTAACTGACCATTAACATAACCCCTAGGAGTGCCTTATTGCTATTATAATAAAAATATTTTTAAATAGTGTTAAACCTTCTTCAGCATATGATTACGCTCCACATGTATGTTAATAAAAGATTAACATAAGGCTGTTAGAATGTTTACAGCCAATCAGAAAGCTCCATTTCTCAGACCCTTTTTATAATACGGTGTAAAGGTAGCAGCCATGTTTGTGATGGAAGATCAGTTCTGGTTGCAGAGGGACTGATGGAAGATATCAGTTGCTCAATGATATTGCTGCCCTTTCACCTATGGAGGTTAAGGTATTAGGAAAGTAGTGCCACCTTTCAGTTTGTTGACAGTTAAGAACACGCCTTTTGACCAATCAGGGTGAAGGATTTCTTTTACCCATTTTATAAGCTTTCTTAGTGTATCAACTGCCCTTGACTGTCTCCCTCTCATTTGACTGCGTATACATGGTAAATTATTATAAATGTTACCTGCATTTATTGTATGCACATATGTACATATTGTGTTCATTCTTATTTTTGTCCCCACCCCGGTCGCATCTGTAAACAAGATTATTTTTTGTATCTCTGTATGTTTACCTTATGAAACAATTTGAAATAAATAAATACATGGATCAGGGTTTTCAAGGGTGGGTTTAATACTGTAAACAGTGATAACATTGGTCATGTGTACTGCCAACACAGCATGATGACTAACATAGAAATAATGGTGACTGCAAACGTCACAGTACTTGCTCCACGATATACTCAGTCACTCCCATCATGTCACATCAGTATCCAATTTGATTTATGTTGTTACTGCCCTTAAAACAATTTTACCCTAATGGTCAAATAATGCAACTTCCAAACACAAATTATAACTTTTACTTTGGGAAACCAAATAAAACTTCATGAAATTATTCCAAACCAATCAAGCCTTTCCAATTCAAGTCCAGTAAATTCCTCTTGATGGGAGCCATTGACGTTGCAAGAAGAACTTTGAAAAACATAATTTGGACAGAAAGCAACTTATATTTCTCGTTAGCTCTATTTATTATCCCTATTATTATTATTAGAGGTCATATGCACGAAAACAGGATATCAGTCCCTTGAAGGTTCAGCAGCTCCTATTACTTCATCCCAGCCTGATGTTGTAATATTCTGTTTGTGACAACACAGTCATCCCCATGGCAAAAGACTGTGATGTCACAACACAGCATTATAATTTCAAGTAAGGAATAAGCTATATGGCCAGATGAACTCTAAGGGATAAAAATCTTGTTTTTGTGGGGATTTCTTTAGTAATACATAACGGAGAGGAGGACTCTAGAAGAGATATATGAAATGCAAGCTGAATTGTGTCTAAATATTATGCTTTTCAAAGTTTTCCCAAAGGTGTCAGCTGCTCTTTAACACTAACTGTAGATCTTTGAGAAATCCTCCTCCATAAAGCCACATGTACCGAACTGTAAGCCGTCAGCATCAGGATCGCTTGGAAACTTGCCTACATGGGGTTGTCAATAATGACGTACGCAGGCATCACTATTATAATGTGGGCTGCCCCATATATCCTCAGTTTCCTGACAGCAACACACTGGGGGTTGTACAGTTCAGATAGGAATGGGAGACCAAAACCCAACCAGGCCTACAGGAGAGGCGGGGACAAAGACCTCATCGAGGGGCACTGAAAGAAGAAGACCAAATGTACAGCAATCAGCAGGTCTACCTTCTTCAACAGTATTCCACCACTGGAGGACATCTTCCTCCATGGACACCACTTATTTACAGAATGATCCCCACACAGTTCAGCACTGCAGTGTAGGAGGAATGACAGGCAGGGAGGACACTCAGCTCCCAGAGACAGAAGGCCTTGGAAGATGCCGAAGCCAACCCGTCTACAGAATACCAGTTTCAAACGGTAATGTTCTGTGAAAGTATGGATCCCACTTCACGTGGAGATACAGCATATGTCAGCTGCTGAAAGAGAATGGAAGGAAGCCACTGAAGTGACCATACCACAAGAGGCATGTCCAAGAACACAACCAACAAACTAGAAAAACAGGCCCACTCACCAAATAGAAACATGTAGGACTGTCTCATTTACTAAAAAAAAAAAAAACAAAAACACAGAAACCAGGTGCAAACGCATGCAATCACCAATGTTTCAGAGCTTAAACATGCTCCTTCCTCAGGGTACTATGGTGTGTGTCTCAAAAATATTAATAAAATGGCAAGAAAAATGTATGGGTTCTAACTGGTCCATGCTGACCTTCAACAGTGATGTTATCCCAGCACATCATCGTACTTATTTAAAAAGCAATTAAAAATGTATTTTAAACATGTAATTAATTTCAGCTTCTTTTCTTTTTTTTGTACAACAAGTTGTTTTACATCTGCAGCAATGCACACCAGGGCATGTGTCATGGGGATAACATCACTTCACGGGTGTTGGACCCACTCGGCCTGTGGCCTTATGCCCAACCACTAGAGACATGACGTTATCCCAGCACGGCACATGCCCTGTCATGCATTATTGCTTAAATATACAATAATTTAATTCCCAAATATTATTTCCTCATGTAGTTTAATGGTAGTATAATGAAAAAGAAAGGGTGATATGAACAAAATATAAAGAACTTAAAAAAAATACAGACAGACCCAGAAGTGTTACCATTAGTATGGTTTCATCCTATGACAGATACATACACATTTATGCCCATTAAATACCACTGAAGTAATTTAGTTTGGAAATCACAAAATCTATGCCAATTTACACCAGAAAAACTGTCTGTGTCTCCTTTTAATACAGCAGTTTCTAACAATTCTCATAGTACTTTTCTATAAGAAGGCAACTTTATGTATTAGTTTTTAAGCTTTTAAAGCAGCAGTATTTTTTAGTAAGCATATTTTTTTTTTCAGCAATAAGGTTTGGCTGGCAAAAATATCAAGACACACACATATTTCTTTTCATTTCCTTTCATTCTTGAACCAAGACATGGGATATTGAAGTTTTTAAGATACTGTTTAAAAGTTCCCACTGTCGTACCACGTGCGCCATGAACAAATTAAATATCTTGGCATGGTGCTGTGCTGTTCACCACCAGAAACACGGCAGCACCATCCTAATACATCCATAGTATGACTCTAGCATTTACATTTAACTGGTAACCTCAGGAGAAGAGATTTTAAAAAATGGTGAGTGGCAGCCATCTTTTAATGACCAAAGTCATTAATTACAAACTTTACTATATAAACTCTTTTAACAATATATGAGAAAACTAAAAATATATTGAGCATGAATCTTGGGATATCAGAAAGAACAGGTTACTCACCTGTAGCAGTAGTTCTAGGAGTGGTATATGTTGTTCATCCACACTTCTTGGCATATCCCTTTCCCCTTTAAATCTTGCCGGAAGTCTTCAAGCTGGCTCCTCCCACCGACCCATGTAGTAAATACCTCAGCTCCGCCCCATGATGCCAGATCTAAGCCCGCTGGAAGCAAGGTTGTGCGCCCGAAGCCGGGGAGGTCGAGTGGGTATGTGTGGATGAACAACATATACCACTCCTAGAACTGTTATAGGTGAGTAACCTGTTCTTGTAGGAGCGTGGATATGCTGTTCATCCATACTTCTTGGCAGACTCCAAGCAAGTCTCAGGGAGGAGGGAGACAAGGTGCACACCCCCTATTTAGGGAACAGAGATTGGAGAACCGAGGCCCCAAAGCCAGCATCCCAGTGTGACTCAAGGTCGATGTGGTAGTGGGTAATGAAGGTGTTTGCTGACTTCCAGGTAGCAGTCCAACAGATTTCCTGGATAAGGATGCCCCTGGAAGCAGCCACCGATGCAGCAGTATGTCGGGTAGAATGAGCTCTTATCCCTCTGGGAGGCTCCTTGCCCTTCCAACTCATAGCACAGACCTATGCATGATGTAATCCACTTTGCAATAGTCCGTTTGGCTGCAGGTCTGCCAGAAGCGGCTTCAGCGTAGGTGACAGCTGGCAAACCTCTCCACAAATTTCCACCGTTCTCTCCTTATAATAGGAGAGAGCACATCTCAGGTCCAAAGTATGGAGCCTGTACTCAGCGTCCGAGGTGTAGTTAGGGTAGTATATCGGCAGAGTCAACGCCTGGTTAAGATGGAACTCTGACATCACCTTCGGAAGGAATTTTGTCCCTGTGAAAGACCAGATAAGGTGAGTCCACTGAAAGCGCCTGGAGCTCCCTTGTCCTTCTGGCTGACGTGATAGCCACCAGGAAGGCAGTCTTCCACGACAAGTGTGAAAGCTCACACTTGTGCATGGGTTCAAATGGCTTGCCCATGAGCTTTGCCAAAACCAGCAGTAGATCCCACGGAGGTGGAGGTCTCACGCACTGAAGGGGACATGTGATCCAGGCCTTTGAAGAAGAGCCCGACCACTGTCTCCTGTGCCAATGTTGACAGACCGGCCTGCGCCCAGTAAGCAGAAATGGTTGCCAGGTGCACCCTAAGGGTCGATGACCGCAGACCCCCTTTGGAGAGAGACCAAAGGTAGTCGAGAATGTTAGCCACAGAGCAGGATAAGGGGTCCAGACTCTTACCCTGACACCAAATGGAAAACCTCTTCCATTTGAAGGCATAACATTTTCCGGTCGATTTCTTTCAAGAAGCCTCCACCACAGTGTAGACATCCTTGGAAAGACCCAGAGCCTGGAACTCTAGCTGCTCAGGTACCAGGCTGTGAGGTGCAGAGATTGAAGGTCCAGATGAAATACCTTCCCCTGGTTCAGTGATATCAGGTTCGGGCGTGTGCAAAGCCGCCCCGGGGGCCTGCAACTGAGGCTGAGGAGATCTGGATACCAGAACTGGCGCAGCCAATCTGGGGCTACCAGGATCACCTTCGCCTTGTCCCACCTCACCTTGAGTAACACCTTGTAGATCAAGAGAAATGGAGGGAAGGCGCAGAGAAGGCCTGGGGTACATGGCCTCGACAGGGCATCCCCTGCAGCGAGCCCTGGTGAGGGGCACGGGCATGATACAGCCTCAGCTTGGTGTTTTCCTTGGAGGCAAACAGGTCCACCAACGGTTTGCCCCAGTGCGAGAACAGACTGTAAGCTACCTCTGGATGGAGAGACCACTCGTGGGATTTCTGGTCTATGCAGCTGACAGCATCTGCCAGCTGGTTCGAGGCTCCTGCCACATGAATGGCTAGGAGATTCGCCTCCAACCAGCTTACGAGGGTCCAGATGCAGAGAATCTCCTTGTAGAGCAGACGGGAGTGCGTGCCGCCCTGTTTGTTGAGGTAGTACATGGTCGTGGTATTGTCCGTCTGGACTTGAACCACTTGACCCCGGAGCTGAGGAGCAAAAGCTGATAGTGCCAGTCTGACTGCTCTGAGCTCCAACAGGTTGATGTGGCACTGGGATTCCTCAGGGGTCCAGAACCCATGGGCCCTGCTGTCCCCCATGTGGGCTCCCCAGCCCATGAGAGAGGCATCGGTCGTGAGAACGACCGTCTATTCGGGGCGGACAAACAGGATCCCTTCCTGCAACCGGTCTAGGGCAGTCCACCATTGGAGAGGATCCCACATCTTCTGGGTTACAGTGATCAGCTGGTCGAAATGACCGTGGCACTGAGTCCACTTGGTGGCCATCTCCCACTGGAGGGGGGCACATGTACCATCTGGCCCAATGGACCACTGAAGTGCACGCCGCCATGTAACCCAGAAGGCGCAGAAAGTCCCGGGCAGGGCGCGAGTGCCCAACTAGAAATGAGCGGGCAAAGGAGGAGAGAACCTCCACCCTGTCTGGCAGGAGCTGAGCTCTGGCTTGACAAGAGTCGAGCTCTGCCCCCAATGAAGCCCATCACCTGAGAGGGTACAAGTTCCGACTTGGCCTCATTGATCAGGATGCCGAGTTGGGAGCAGGTTCGGAGAGCCAGATCCCTGGACCTCTCCACCTCCTGAAGGGAGGCACCTGCCAAGAGCCAGTCATCGATATAAGGGTAAATTCGGACTCCTCGATGCCGAAGGTGGGCTGCCACCACTGCAATGCACTTGGTGAAGACCTGTGGGGCCGATGACAGGCCGAATGGCATGGCTCGGAACTCGTACAGGGTCCCCTCGACCCTGAAGCGGAGGAACCGCTGATGGAATGGACAGATTGGGACATGAAAGAATGCGTCCTGTAGATCCAGTGAACAGAACCACATGTTTCACTCCAAGGACGGTATGATCTGGTTCAGAGTTACCATCTGGAAGGTGCGGGACCTGAGATATTGATTCAGGTCGTGGAGATCTATGATGGGGCGCCAGTCCCCTGTTTGCTTGGGCACCAGGAAGTACCTGGACATAAAGCCTGGGTCTGTAGGAGGATCCGGCACTGGAGCTACTGCCTCCTTGCGGAGGAGCTGAGCTACATCGTCTCAAAGAGCCGACTGAGTGCAAGCTGAGATCCTTTCCTCCCGAAGGGCGCGGGCTCAGCTGGGAGGGTACTGCTTGAACTCTAAGGGCAGTCACTGACCGACCACCTCGAGAAACTACCTGTCCGAGGTGATATCGGACTAGACAGAAAGAAAGCAGCAGAGACGGCCTCCCACGGGAGGACCCAGAACTGGCGTGATGGAAGTAGGGATGGCAACCCCCAACCCGTCACTGAGCAGGCTTGGAGGAGGAGGAGGCTCCTGGTCCTGTGCCTCGGCCTCCTTTACGGGACTGTTGAGGACCCTGCTTGGGCCGTGGGTGCCAAGCTTGAGCCTGCTCCTGTTGCTGCTGATGCTGCTGACCTCCTTGATAGGAGAGCTATCCGACTGCAGGGGAAGAGTGCCGAAATGGCTTCTTCTTTCTCTTCTGCTGGTTCTTGCCCAAAGAACCTTTCTCAGAAGTGGCATCTAATGTGGCATTGGACTGCTTTATGCACTGAAGGTGACTGGCCACTCCTGGACCGAACAAGTCTGTGCCTAGAAAGGGCACGTCAGCTAACTTATGTTGAGTATCCACCGGGAAGGAGGAAAGCCTCAGCCAAGCCCTGCAGTGAGTAGCCACTGCGGCTACTAAAGAGCGGGCACAGGAATCACCCATGTCCAGGGCCAACTGGAGCTGCTGTTTCGCAACAGCATGGCCCTGATCATGGACCTGCTTGACCGTGGTCTGCATGTCCGTGAGAAGGTGAGGGAGGATCTTGTCTAATGACCCCAGGAGAGCATGAGAGAAGTGTGCCATGATAACAGCCGAGCTGGTCTGACGAAGAACAAAGGAAGAGGCCGCACAGACCTTACGGGAAGAGTGGTCCATATTCTTGGATTCCTGGTCCGGGGGTCAGTCAGTGTCAGCCGAGCTTCCAGTATGCCTGAACACAGAAGTGGTCACCAGGTTCTCGGCTGAAGGGTGTTCTGTGAACCCCACCAGGGGCTCCATGGGCACCGCGTACTTGCGGGCCATGTGGGCAGATGGTACTGGACAGGAAGCCGGATGCTGCCAAAGCTCAAGGGCTGGGCCAACAATGGCTTCGGCCATTGGAAAGGCCTCCGTTGGTGTATCCTCCCTTTTGAGGATATCCATAAGGGGGTACTCCACCTTTTTCTGGATGGACTCCAGGGGCATTCTGGTGGATTCGGAGATCAGGCTGAGAATGCCCTGAAAGGAGGAAGGGCGTTCCTCCAATCCTGCCACGGATGACTCATCATCCCTGGGATGGGAGTGTAATCCGGTGACGTCCGAGTCCGAAGAATCAAGATGCAACGGCCTCCTGCCTAGGTCTCCCTCGATACGCTGGGGGCAACCGTTATCGACAGACATCGGGGAAACCCGGTGTCTGTTCAGTCCTCTTTCGAGGGAGCCCCTTCCTGAGGCTGCTTAGGCAGTGGTTCCACCAGAATCGGTGGAGAGACCGAGGCAGGCACAACCGGGACGTGAGCCAACCCCACGGGTGGGGGAACCGAAAGCTTCGGATCCAGAGGGGTCGTCATCGGCCTAGGAGGTGGGAGCCAAGTGATGGCTGGGGTAGACGGTGGAGCCGGCTTCTGCCCGGACAAAACCAGCTGTTGCCAGATGAGGTCTTCATAGCATTGACGGAGTTTCCTCCGAAGCCTCTCCTCGTCCGAGGAGGATGAAGACCTGTGGTGCCTCTTTTTTGAATGTTTGTGTTTCCTCGGCCGATGGGTTGAGGGAGTTCTGTACCTCGACCGAGATTGGGCGGGCCGCTCCAGTCGATTGGGATCGGTGAAAACCGAAGGGTCCAGAACCGGGTCCTGCATGGGGACGCCAGCAGGCTGGGTCTCCTCATCAGGAAAGACAAGGACTGGAGTCCTTTCCAAGGAGTCGGTGACTGGAGTCGGCGACAGAGGGTCAATTGGGTCAAGAATAATCTCTGCCTTATCGGCCACCTCCTGGGTCCCCTGGCCAGATGGAAGATCCGTGAAGCCGGCGTCCGAGGATGTGATCTCGACCGAAGTCGAGACCGCATGTTCCTGGGACTCGGACCTTTCTCAGTCCCAAGAACATCGTTGCTTGGACGAAGACCCAGGGTCCTTATCCCTCTTCCAAGAGCGGGAGGAGTGCGAGCCCGAGGGCACCTCACCCCTGGTGGGAAGAGACTGGCACAACTCCCTGAAGGAGCCCGAAAAGGTGGAGCCAAGGTTAAGTGGAACAAAAAAGCTTCGACTGGCCGAAGCTTGAGCTACTTCCTTCTCAAATGTCTTCATTTGTTCCAGCTGCTCAGCGGATCCCGCAGCCGCGGAAACCGCCCACCTCGCCTCCTTCGATTTCTCTGGTGGGTTCCTTTTCTCCGGTCTCCCCAGCTTTAAGCACGCCAAGCGGTCATCCAGGACGTTGGGGTGGAAGGCCAGGCAAAAAGTGCATGACGAGTTGTCATGTCCGACACCTAGGCAATAAACGCACATTAGGTGGGGATCGGTGCGCGACATCTTTTGGCCGCAGGGGCACTGGTGAAATCCGGGGAAAGATTTTTCCCTCCATGTCCAATGCAGTAAAATAGGAATCGCTAACTCGAACGAGTTTTAAAGTAAGTTTCAGCAAAAAACAACGCTTTGAATCCAGGGCCTACGAATTGCTGCAAGAGCACGAGGGACCCTGCATCTTCCAGCGGAAAGGAAGATCTGGCGTCATGGGGTGGAGCCAAGGTATTTACCAGCTGGGTGGGTGGGAGGAGCCAGCTTGAAGACTTCTGGCAAGATTTAAAGGGGAAAGGGACATGCCAAGAAGTGTGGATGAACAACATATCCACGCTCCTAGAACACATTTTTTGCTAAAAAAAAAACAAAACTGTGATATATATTTTGCTAACAAATACTGCTGCTTTAAGCTTATAGATCCATATAATCTTTCTGTATAACAACATATACTCTTTTAGCAAGCTAAATGACTAGATGTTCCCAACCTTACAGTCACCATCTAAGTTGTAAGTTGAGTGGGAAAATAAGCTAGGTAGAGGCCTGGCTGTCAGGAAGAACTGAGAGGGTGGTGCAAAATGGTGTGCACTCCGGGACGGCGAGGGTGAAGAGTGGAGTGCCACAAGGGTCAGTTTTGGGTCCACTTCTCTTCAACATCTACATTAGTGATACTGCTGAGGGTTTGAGGGGGAGGGTGTGCCTATTTGCTGATGATACGAAAAATATGCAATACAGTGAACACCGGGGGGGGAGGACATGAGGGAGGACTTAAAAACGCTTGAAAAATGGTCTGTGATGTGGCAGCTGAAATTTAATGCCAAGAAGTGTGCTGTGATGCACTTGGGGAGTAGGAACAGAAGAGCAGGGTACACCCTAGGTGGGGAGGAAATTAAAGTAACAGAACAGGAGAGGGATCTGGGGATCATAATCTCCTTGAACCTTAAGGTAGGAATCCAATGTAGCAGGGTGGCGGGAAAGGCCAATGAAATGTTGGCATGCACAGGCAGGGTCATTGCTAAGAGAAAGAGGGAGGTAATAATGCCCCTTTACAAAGCTATGGTGAGGTCGCACCTGGAGTATGGAGTTCGGTTCTGGAGGCATCATCTCTGCAAGGATATAGATGCATTGGAGAGGGTTCAAAGAAGGGCAACCAAGGTGGTGCACAGAAAGTCATACGAGCAGAGGTGTAAGGAGCTGAATCTGTACACGCTGGAGACAAGGAGGGAAAGGGGAGACATAAACTTTTAAATATGTAAAGAGGCTCAATAAAGTGGGAGAAGAATGTTTACTTAAGAGGAAGGAAGGAGTCAAAACTAGAGGGCACAGCCTCAGACTGCAAGGAAAAAGATACAGGGGCAATGTGAGAGGGAATTTCTTCATGGAGAGGGTGCTGGAGCCCTGGAACAGACTACCAGACAGAGTGGTGGGCGCTAAATTGGTGGAAGAATTGAGAGGGCATGAGACAAGCATATGGGGCTGGGTATCAGGGGGAGGGCGGGGGCTGGCAGAGAGGGTGAGGTGTAGGGGGAACAAAAGGGCATACTAGATGGGCCGGTATGGTGCTTTTCTGCCGTCAAGCTTCTATGATATCACAGTTGCCACACCATCTGTACCTTTCTGTCTCAGCCCAGGTAAATTAAAACACAACATACCCGGGCCGGCCCGGTGGCGCTGAGGTTGAGGCGCGGACGCCACACCCCGTGCATGCCCGGCGACCAGGGTCCGAGAGCGGACTCGGGCCGCCGGGGGCTGGCAGGGAGGGAAGGATTGGCGTCCTGCGACAGCTCTCCTTCCTTGAGTGGGTGGAGGTGTATCGGCTGCAGTGACACCAAGCGGAGGCTGAGTGTCTAACAGCGGCGCATCTAACAAGAAGCGGCAGATGTCAGGCGTAAGTGCGTGGACGTCATTGCACGTCCAGCTTTCCAGGGGCATACCATCCAAAATATACAGATTGGGACTCCGCCTCTATGAAGCCCTCCCCGGGGGTCTCCTCCGTGTCACCGATCCTCCAACCAGATACTAGGACCGCGGGCTGGAATATGGGCAGCCAGCTCTGCGGCCCCATCCTCTGGGGGGTAAGCCAGGGGTGACCGGAGGACTCAGCTGACATAGGAGGAACCTCCGGGGGCCGTGACCAGGGTGGATATTTGGCGAGAGATCCCACCAAAAAAAAAAAACACAACATACCCATTAAAGAAAATGTTCACAATAGTTTATAACCCTGCTTTTATTGTCTCAGTTTTTAAGCTATAAATCCTTGAAATCTTTCTGTGTAATGGCATATCCCGTTAGAAAACTAAACCACCACATCTTCTCAACCTTGCTTTCACCATCTAGGATGTGGCACCATTTTATCACAGTTATCGCACCATCTGGGCATTTTTACCTAAGCCCAGGTACAGCAAAACAAAACATGCCCATAAAAGGACGTGCTCACAATAGTTTAAAGCACTGCTTTTAACTTCCCAAATTGTCTGTAGTGCCTGAGGAAATAGCACATACAATGGGGCTCGGAGAAACAATTTTTATGTTACAGCATTAAAACGCTTAGTTTTGGGGTGTATGTTAACTGTTGAATTTCTTACAGAGCGCTAAATGCTTTACTGCATATTTAACATATTAACACCACAAAGCTATCTTTAGGTGATGGTAGGTTTTAGGTTTACTAGAAGAGTAACAGAATCAGAGCCGATTGGCTCTGGACAACTTTAATGAATTATAAAAGAGCAACCAGAAAACCAAACAAAAAGTAAAAACATGCACAATAAAACAGTCTTTAACAAGGCAGAATTCTGTAGGTTAATCCCAACTAGTCCCTATGACACAGACTTTTATGCAGAGAGAAATCTGAGGTGTGCAGCTCTTTCCTGTGGCGAAGAATATCTGGCAGTTGGAAGGCAGAGTGCCTGAGGTCAGGACAGGGTGCAGAGTTTAGAACTGAACTACCTAAACATTCTGGGACACACTCATATCTTGTAAAAGTTTTTTGCTTTCATGCCAACAGACAACTGTTTTCCTGTAGCTGTTAGGGATATATGTAATTGCTTTAGTTTATTTTCACTGTTCATACTAGTCTGTAACTTTCCTGGGGGGTCTGCATTTTCTGGTTGTTGAAATCTCATTCTCCCGAGAGCTGCATTAGCATATGAGAACATGATGTGACAGCATCCTTTAGACTCCACAGTATGCCTGCCTGCTTAATTAGAATTTAACAAAACAAGTTTCATCAAGGTGTGAAATACCACATTTACCTTCAGTTACCTTTGTAAACTGAGTTGCAATGAAGGTTTTTCCCCTTTAAATTACATTCAATGTGTATGTTTCCAGAGAGTTTTTGCAGGGTATCTGTACTTTCAGCATAGAGATACATGGTACAAATGGGTGATGTGACATCATGTTCTCACACGTTAATGGATCTCTTATGGACAAAGAGATTTCAATAACCATAAAATGAAGATCTCCAGGAAAGTTACAGGGGACATGTATGAACAGTGAAAACAAACTAAAGTAGGTGACATTGCAGAGGGGCTAGAAGGAAAGGTATGCCTATTTGCAGATGACACAAAGATCTGTAACAGAGTTGATACGCGGGGGGTTAGTTAGAAAGGATGAGAAGGGACTTGGCAAGGTTGGAGGAATGGTCAGACATATGACAACTTAGATTCAATGCAAAGAAGTGCAACAGTAAAGCACCTGGGAAATAAAAATCCAGGAGAAGAGTACACAATAGCAGAGGAGGTACTAACAACAACAATAATGGAAAGGGACCTTGGGGTAGTCATATCAGATGACCTAAAGGTGGGTAAGCAATGTGAGAAGTCAGCAAGGAGAGCCAGGGGAATACTGGGATGCATAGGGAGGGACATCACAAGTAGAAAAAGGGAAGTGGTTATCCCTCTGTACAGACAGTTGGTGAGACCCCATCTGGAGTACTGCGTGCAGTTTTGGATACCTCATCTACGCAAGCAAATAGACAGGACAGAAGTAGTCCAGAGAAGGGCAACTAAAATGGTGCAGGGTCTACATCAGAAACCATATGAAGAGAAACTGAGAGAGTTTAATATGTATACCCTTGATGAAAGGAGGGACAGGGGGGACGTGATAGAAACTTTTAAGTACCTCAAGGGAATCAACAAAGTGCAGGAGGGTAGCATCTTTCAGAAAAAGAGATGTGTAAGAACAAGGGGCACAATTTAAAGATGGGGGGGGACGGCTCAGGGGTAATGTGAGGAATTTTTTTTCACTGAGAGAGTGGTGGATGCATGGAACAGCCTTCCTGGAGAGGTTGTGGGGTCTAAAACAGTGGGGGAATTCAAACATGCATGGGACAGATGTAAGGCAATTATAGTGGGGGGGTTGCAGGAAGTAGGCTGTTAGTTAACTAGAATTTGCAGCTTATCCAATAGGTAGGGAAATGGGCATACTGGGTGGGCCAAGTGGTTCTTATCTGCCATCAAAGTCTATGTTTCTATGTTACCTATATCCCCAACAGCTACAGGAAAAGAGCTGTCTGTTGACATGGAAACAAATTTACAAGATGTAACAGTGTAGTTTTCCTTTAAGTGCAAAGGAGATGAACACATTCACGCTGTTAAAAAGATATATGCAGCTTCTCGAAATATTTTCCATGACTAAAATTGTGGGAAATTATCCCCCAACTGTCCTCGTGTTTAGATTCTTAGTTGCACGTAATATCAGGGTAACTCAATCTTCTAGTAGGTTATGGATGTATTTGTGCCAGCAGAAAGCTGAGATGACAACTTTTCCAAGTGTATTAGACAATGTAAATCTGAGAACACCAGACGGGGACGTGATGCTATATTTACTAAACACACATATTTTCGGTGGGACTATACTGTCAGCATGATAATGCCTTAGCAAGGCCACATGATTCTTAAAGCAGGGTGGTCTCTGGAAATCAAACAACTTCCAGGTGCCACACCCTTGAATGCTGGCCAGAAAACTGTCCGTACTGTATGGTCAATGCCTGTACACAAAACTTAAGCCAATAGACCTAGTAACTAAAAGCTGTGGAGCATTTTGTGTTTAGTGTTGTGTGAAGCAGCTGTACAAACACTTTGGTGGGGGGGAGAAGACGACTGCCTTGAAGTGGTGAGACATGCAGGGGGCTGCCTGTTATTTGCATACTCTCTGCTGGTTGACTAAGAGAGAAACTCAATAAAGCAGAACATCTCCAACCAACTGTTAAAACCACAACAGCATGTTACTAGTCTAATTTGATTTTAATATTTCTGTTCTTCCCACTTTCTAAGCTCAGTGTCCACTTTGGGAGAAGAGCTAGTTAGAGGGTGTGCTGAGTTGCATACTGCCCTGGGTAGTTTTTTCTTTTTTTTTTTTCTTATTTCCCTATGTGGTCTTCTCCACATGTTCACCATGGTAATCAGCGGATGAGGCAGTGATGTTTCAAGACACCACGGAGAAAGCTATATTTACTCCCATTTCCTTCTCTTTTTTGGGGTGTGTAGAAGAGGGGGGATTCAAAACCTGTCAGGCTACACTTCTGAAACACAGCAGCTACAGTGTTTTGTGCTCTAAGCTGAGTTTGCACGCAGTGGGGCTGCCAGTGCACGAGGGACAGGCATTAGGTTTGGAGGCATATACCACAGCAGGTAAAACACCATGGACCCCATCATTCTTGCCCAGGATTAGGATGTCACAGTATGAACTTGACAGCAAGATAACTTGTCACATGTACAGTAATACCACTGGGACGCTGTCACATTTGCCCCAAAAAGAAGGCTCCTCAAACTCTTACGTCAGGGACAGTTAACATGGGACAGATGTCCCTGAAAACACAAAACACAATCAGCACTGATACATACGGTATACTGTGAACCATGATTATTGTGGTATTGGAACTAGCCCATGGTCTAAATACCGTGGTATATAATGTGAAACCTTAATACCATGACAAACTTAGCCAGAATAATCTCAGATGGCAACATCTTATTTGCAGTGGTGTCCTGCCTTTTTTTAAAACTTCTAATTACATGTGCCATTCCTGTGCGTACAGACCTCCCCACCCCATACCAGGACTTGTATTCAAGAGGTCCTGGCTGGCAAACAACGTCTGCTCCTACAGCAGAAATAAAAATCAGAGTGCTCCCAGGAGTGCTTCTCATAGCAGTGCACTACATATACCATACCAGCAGAAAACAGGAAGTTATTATCCCTCTGTACAGACAGTTGGTGAGACCCCATCTGGAGTACTGCGTGCAGTTCTGGAGACCCAATCTCCGCAAGGATATAGACAGGATGGAGGCTGTCCAGAGGAGGGCAACTAAAATGGTGCAGGGCCTGCACCGGAAGACATATGAAGAGAGACTTAAGGAGCTGAATATGTATAGCCTCGAGAAAGAGAGAGGGGGACATGATAGAAACTTTCAAGTACCTCAAGGAATCAACATTAAGTCCAAGAGGGTGTCATCTTTCAAAAAAGAGGTGTGCAAGAACAAGGGCAAATTTGAAGATAGAAGAGGCGGCTCAGAGGTAATTTAAGAAGTATTTTTTCACAGAGAGGGTTGTGGATGCATGGAATGGCCTTCCGGAGGAGGTTGTGGAGTCAAAATCAGTGGTGGAATTCAAGCATGCATGGGACAGTCATAAGGCAATTCTAGGGGTTGGGGGTAGGAAGAAGTAGGCTGCTGGTTAACTAGGATCTGCAGCTTATCCAATAACCAAGCGGTCCTTATCTGCCGTCAAAATCTGTGTTTCTATGTTTCTGTGTTAAACAATGTCTGCTCCTACAGCAGAAATAAAAATCAGAGTGCTCCCAGGGGTGCTTCTCATAGCAGTGCACTACATATGGCAACACAAAAGTATACAAATGAAAAAACTAAGCACACGCTGGTGGATGAATAAATAAGCTATTTTTTTATTGCCATAAATAGAGTCACAGTGCTAACATCCCTACGTAGTACCCTACATACAGGGCTTTATCAATGAGCGGTGTTAGTTCATTAAGACAGTGAATAAACACACATTTAATAAAAAAATCATACCCCAATTATAATACATATGAAAAATGTACTGCCTTTAGGACAGTGATCACTGTATGAATATTCATTAAATTTACATTTATTCACTGTCTTGATGAACTAACACCGTCCCCTGATGAAGCCCCGTACGTAGGGGTGTTAGCACTGTGACAGTGTTTATGACAATAAAATAGTTACTTATGTCTTCATCCTGTAGTGTGTGCTCCATTTTCTCATTCATATACTGTCTGCCCCTATATGGTCCGAGATGTTGGAAATGTGGTAGAGACTGCTACCTATTACATAACACTATGTTCAGCCAAATAATGTGCCCCGGGGGATGTCAGCATGCTGCTAGGATGGGGTTGGGGGGTTAATGAGCAGATGCTACTTTAAGGAAAGAAATGTGGTTATATAAAATGCCTTTCATGCACACTGTATTCAGAAGGGCTTTACAATCCATGAACAGATGCAGCAGCCATAGGGAGGTTATATGAGAAAGAAAGAGAGAGAGAGAAGAGAGAGATCAAGGAACATTTAGGAAGGTTATGCTTGGAGGAAAAGGAAATTAAGCATAGAGAGTGTAAGTGACCTGCATAAAAAGCTAGTGTGCTGCCTAAAACTAATATTAGTTTTTAAAAGCAGTCCACTATTAAATTTTTCTTTGCACCACTGAACAATGATCCCCATTTTATGCTGTATTAGTCTGTAATCCAAGGAGCAATTGGTCATTTTATCTACTGCCTTGGCCAGGCTGGGTGTCTGCATTTTGAAGTTACTTGTCTTTACAGTGTATGTTGTATTATGGTAAAAAAAACTCAATAAAGAATACATTTTTTTTAAATGCAGTCCACTATAATCTTTCATATCTGAGGTACTTTTTTCATTTCCCTTTGGTTAATTAGAAGATTTTTTAACCTGATGTTTGTAGGTGTGATGTGCGGAACACACTCTGGCAGCTGACATCTAGCTCTGTTTCTCCTATTACACCAACAGCAGTGCGACCTCATTTACTGTGACATTACAGCTGCTCAGGACGAGCCTCTCAGTAGCTGCCAGGTCAGTCACCTGTGAAGTCATTGCCAGTGAGGTCACACTGCTAATGCTGTAGTGGGAGAAACAGAACTAAATACAGTATGTCACCTGCCAGGCAGATGCTATTCAACGCATCCAGCATAGTCTATCACACAGATAACTTTCTAAACAGCAAAAGGAAAAAGAAAAATACTTCAGAAACAGAAAGTTACAGTTAACTACTTCTTAAAATTTGTCTAATTTTCCTGTATGCTATTTTTGGTTCTACTAGCTCTTTAACGTATTATAAGTGTTAGCTGTAAGACTTGAACTTGGGTCCCCAGGTTCATAGACCTGTGTTCTAACCAGTAGTCTACACTGATTCTCCCAACTCATTGTGTAAGCATTAGACCACCGTGTTAAGTATTTTTTTTAAAGATACTGAATCTAAACCACTGCTTTTTCTTTTTAATGCATGGCAAAATGGAACTCAGAGTTATGTAGCAGGAGAAACAGGATAAACACCTTCATATTTACTGTAATTTACTTCTCTGTTAGCTCCAACATTGTCAATGGGGAGTCCATACATATGGGTAATGAACCCCTACTGGGGTAGTGGTATAGCCCAAAGCTGTCAATCAACACAGAACCTTAGGCACATGAGCATTTCGAGAGCACTAATTCTCCAGTAACATTTGTCCACACAGTACCTACATACAGCTACATAACCAGTAATCTACATATCGCTATGGTCAATGAACTTTCTCCTTAACCTAACACCAACAACTTAGATATGTAAATAATTTATGACATTATAAAAGGATAAATGGATGACCTACCTCATTCTCAAGAGCTGGCGGACAAGAGTCTTGCCAAACAGTTCATCTGTTATGCTTTCTAAACTTCCGACCACTGATCCTCTGACAGGGTTGGTATGCTGCTGCTAACACTTGTAACATAAATAAGTTTAAACGGACATAACATTGAACACAGACGCAGAATGGGACCTTTGAAAAGAAGTTCCCCCAAAAGTGGAATTCAAAATGGGGCCTGCTGAGCTAGATTCACGAGCTCTGAGAACCACGACCTTCTTGGCCACTCTGGGGCTATCAGAAGGAAGCTTCCTCTTGACTGCCTTATTTTGAGAATTACCTTGGGAAGTAGTGGTAGCAGAGGAAATGAGAAAGCTCTGAAAAAATCTCATTTCTGGGACAGAGCATCCACTGCCTCTGCCTGAGGACACAGGTACCAAATGAAGAACCTCGATACCCGAGCATTTTCCTTGGACACAAGAAGGTCAATCTGAGGCCGACAAAATCTTCTACACAGAAGCTTGAACATCTCCGGGTTCAACATCCCTTTCCCTGGACTGCTTGTCTCTCAACTCGGTCTGCCTGGATATTCAGTTCAGCAGGCTGAGTGTGTCAGAAGGGTTTTCTCTGCCCGCAGTGGCACTTCAGTTGCTTCTGCTAGCATTCCCTGGCTTCTTGAGCCTCCTTGATTGTTTATGTATGCTATGGTGATGGTGTTTTCTGACCTTATCTTCACGGCTCTGGACTGCACTCAATTGTGAAAATGAAGAAGGGCAAGAAACACTGCCCTCATCTCAACAACTTTATCTGTAGCTGCTGCTCCTGGAGGGTCCAGACCCCGGGAAAGGTACTTGGTCCAGGAACATGCCCCAGTCCGATAAGCTGGTGCCAGTCACCAAAATCAATTATGTTGGGACTTCCAAGACAGACCCCTTGTGAGGTTCTTGAGGTTCTCCCATCAAGCTAGTGACTGCAGGACCAGAGATTGGGATCAGAGTTTTGTAGTCTTCTGAGGCTGGACTCTATGCCTCCAGCATCCTGTTCTAGAGGGAACGCATATGCAATCAAGCCCACAGTACTAGCTCTATCGCTGCAGTCATCAGACCTAGAATCAGGAGATGCCTTTGAGCAGAGACCGACAACTGTCTTCTCAGTCGCCGAACATCTCACCTCAGAGTCACCTTCCTGGAAGCAGAGAAGAATATGTCCCCCTGTCCGTCCGGAACACCGCCTGCAAGTGTTCCGACCTCTGAGATGGAATCAGGGAGCTCTTCTCCCAACTGATGGCCCTACCATGCGTCTCCAGCACCTTCAGGATCCTCAACACCAACACTTCAGTTGTCTGAACAGTCAGTGCCCAGATGACCAGACTGTCCATGTAGGGATATACATGATGACCCTCCTGTCTCAGATGCACCACTAGCATGATCAGGAGCTTTGAAAATACCCTCAGCGCTGTCGCCAGGCCAAAGGGAGGTGCCCAGTAGTGGAAATGTTGTCCCTGAATCGCAAACCTCAGAAACTTCTGGTGTGACTGGAGAATGGGGATGCGGAGATAGGCATCCTTCAGATCTATGGACACTAAATAATTCCCTAGATGGCCAGCCCAAATGACTGATCGCATGGACTCCATCTTTAATGTTGTGTGGCAGACAAACTTGTTTAAGTGTTTCAGGTCCAGAATCAGTCGGAAACCCCCAACTTCTTGGGAACCACAGAATAAACTGGGTAGAATCCCAAACCCTCCTCGCTGGGGCAAACTGGGACAACTGCATCAATCTGTATCAAGTGATCTAAGGTCTGAGTAATAGCCTGCCTTTTCATTGGTTTCCGGGGCACAAGGGACTGCAGGAAATGACCTCCTGTGGGTGCTGCTGCAAACTCTATGGCGTAGCCCACAGCCAGGATTTCCAGTACCCATGCGTATGATGTTAGCTGGGCCCATCGCTGGTAAAAATTCTGCAGTCTTCCACCAAGGAAGGGAGGCACAGATGGGCCCATGTACCTTCATTACGAGTTACCTTCTTTTCACCCTGCACCTCCATTATGTCTGTGGGGGTAGGATCCTCGGTTACTGTTGCCCTGAAATCCAGAATGGGTTCCCCTATCCCTCTGGTTTCTGAAATTCCGAAAGGGACTAAAACCACCTCTGGGTTGCTTCTGCAGTGCACCTCCCTGCCCTCTTGATGTGAAGTTTGCCTTCTGCTGCTGTTTGGACACTGGAAGTTGTCCTTTCTTATCCTGGACATCCTTCAGGATGTCGTCCAGGCCAAAGCTAAATAACAATCCTCCTTCAAAGAACAGGTTAAACTGCTTTAACGTTCACACCGGTCCATGACCCAGTGTCTGAGCTGGACACCATGCATAGCTGCCACAATATGAGAAGCAGAACATGCTGACATCCATAAATTGTTCACTGTGGCATCCCCAAGAAAGGCAGAGATCATGGACACAAGCTGCAAAATGTTCACCCCTTCTGAGTCTGGAGGGACATAACTACCCAGGGCTGTGACCCCTGCGTCTAATGTTCTGAATACAATAAGAGATGCCTATAAGGTTCGAAGATTTATTCCATTTGAGGCAAAAACCCTTCTGCTTGAGGTGTCTGCCCACTTATCATGGGTGTTGGTTAGGACTTCTGAGCCTTCAATAGGTACAGTTATGTGCTTAACAGAGTTATGCATGGCCTTATCTGCCAAAGGAGGAACCTCCCACTTCTGGGATTTCTCCTCCAAGAATCGCTAACATCTCACCTTCAGCCTAGGTTGTGTTTATCTGTCCCGGCCCATTCCTGTTTAATAATCTGGTAGCAGTGCACCAAGTCTGGAAAATACTTCGGTGTAGATGAAGAGGCCTACAGAATGGGATTCACGTCCAAAGGCTCCATGACTTGCACATCTTTCAGATGCAATGTTCGACAAGCTTCCATTACAATCAGGACAGAGACTTTGTATCAAACAGAGATGGGACTGCAATCTTTTTCTTAGGCTCCATCTACTCCAGCTCCTCCTCCTCCTCTTTCTCATCTGATAGTGTCAAAGGGTCAAGATTTTCTTTGTGTCCCCCAGTATCCTCATCTTGACCTTCCATGTTGTCAAGGTTGGGGGTCACCTGCAAATCTGGGTGAGCAGTATCACTCTGCTGTGGTGCACCTGGACTGAAGGGCCTACCCTGGGTTTGGGTGCATTGGCGGGATGTCCTGCAGAACATCAGAACTCAGCAACTCCGAGCCAGCCTGTTGGCACAGCAGCAGCATTACTGCTCGCGCTGCTGATGAACCAAGTTCAGGAACAAGCTTGGGTCATCGGGGGCTGGTCTGGAGAGGAGGACTGAGCATCCCTGGAGGACGCTCTCCTCCTCCAGGGAGGGAGGGTGTATTCTCCACCATGATACTGTCATCTGGGTCACTAAAAGTGGTAGTGTGGTCAGAAGGGCCAATGTGAGGGTGGAAGTTGCTGATGTCAGCGAGCAGATGCATGCACAGAGTTTGCGTGCCCGCTTTGGCATCTGCGTTAAGCGACGTCCTAGGGGATGGGAGAAAAAACAATGAAAAATGGACCGGCACCTCCGCGATAACGGCCACGGTACATCCCGGGTTTCTGCCTCCTTGGCACTGGCACCACCTGATGAGACAATGAAGTTTGGGGGTTCCTGCCCCACCCTGATCCTGCCTGCGGGGCACAACCAAGGCTAGATGGAGGCAAGTGCCTACAGCTGAGGCATCGGGGATGACTGGCAGGTCTAGAGGAATAGGAGGGACCAGTGTGGAAGGGGGCAGAAACAGAAACATCAAAAACAAACAAACAAAAAAAAACACTCAGCAGCTTATTTAAGGAAAGCAAAAAGGAGAGAGTTGCGCAATTCAGCCTTACCACTGCCACTCGGTACCCCAGGTGCACCCACCCCTCCCTAGCTCAGGGGTTCGGCTAGTGGGGACTGAAATAGGCATGTAAGATCGCATTACACAATTAGGGCAATAAGACCCTAAACAAGAGGGTCTCATCATCCTCCTGCAGGTCTTGCACCTTTTAAACATGACAGATCTCCAATAAGCCAGTACCCCCCAAACAAAACAAAACAAAATAAAAAAAACACAAAGGGCAATGCAATGGAAATGCTTTGTATAATCTAGGTACAAACTGTATGCAAGTCTCCTATATGCCTTAAGGTGCAAAACGAGCAGGGGATTGTCACTGTTTGCAGCCTTTTTCTCCTTACCCTCACCCATGCTGAGCAGTGTAAGCAAAAGAAACACCCTACTTTAGCCTGGGACTGCCTGAAAGTACAGCACTGCCCTAGCTAAATCTTGTCAGAGCGCTAGCTCGCTAAATGAGAACACTATCCCTGTGCTCTAGGGGCATCCCTTGGCTGTGGCTGACTAAATTAGTCAGAAAAACACAATAAATGCACTCAGAAACAGTGCTCCACCTCAGCAATCATACTGACGAGCCAGGAGGAGCACGTACGGTTGCATGCTAGTGTGATGTCACCATGTTGGGTGGGAGCAGGCCCGGCTGCCACATGAATATCTAAGCTAAACAAGCTCTGGCAGAGCCACTACGACTGTGAATGCATTAACTAGATAAGGGTGTTTCATGGGCTTAAACATAAACATTCATTATTTACAAAATATCAGATTTACAAACCTTTGAGTCAGATACTCATTTACACAGGCACCACATCAAGAAGATCAAAGCAGTTCAAACAATATACAATAGCTAAAGCAAATAGACATCAGGAGTCAAAGAGAAGCCCAGAGTGTTCACATGAAGGCTGTTGCACACACTAACTGAATCAAAGTACAGTACATTGGGAAAGGGCATATTTAAGCACAGTCGAAGCAGAGTGCTTCCACCACCCCAGGAGTGACGTTATTACACAATAAACACCCTGGAGTGCCTTATTGCAACTATACAATGGCTTGTTGTTATACACAGAATTTAAAGGATATTTTTGTTAGTGTGGAAAAATATGTCTTAGGAGAAAATGCAAGAAATGATCCAAATCCAAAGCTACGGTGATATTACTGTGTGATAACATCACTGTTTCAATGGGTCAGCAGGCAATCAGCTTCTTACATTTTTCCTTGCCATTGTATAATTAAGAATAATGCCACCATCTATATTATAGTTACCTATATGTTTTGCAATTTATTCTATGCACTGTTATAGCAATCAATTCAACAGAACCAGGCCATCATATACATGAAGGTACTGCACCCTAACTGAAAACACTGCTGAGACAACTGTATGTTGTGACAACGTGGAGGATAAACACAGTGTTGAGACAAGTTTTTGAAGACATTTAATGTGTTTTATTTTATTTTTTTTAAGAGACTGATATACAGTTCACACACAAAATTCATATAATATAAAAGTACATATGCCCAAATGCCACATTTCATTACAAGCTGTTCTCTTGAAGAAAGATATTACTATATAAGGCCTAAAAATGGGCATCAGGTAAATGTAAACTGGGGTAGGTGTGTTATTGAGGGTATTGCATAGTTTATCTTTTATTGCTGCTCCACCGTATCAGCAATATTTGCACAAGCTGTGCCCAGTCCAGATTTTACAGCTCTGGCCTGGGTCTGGTGATCTGGGTTTTACCCATACCCATGTGGCTTAGTGATATACTGTACAGATAACTACAAAGTCTAACCCATTGAAGGCTGAAGTTTTAGAAAATCATTATATTTAAAATACCAAGACTCACTCTTCCCCCCATCACAATTAATCCTCTACCAAAGTCATGCTTAAATACTGGTGCTTCAACATCCATACCACTGAGCTTTTAATGCCAACATGCCACTTCTGCTGTTATGAGCTCTCCATTCGTGAAGTCCCATTCCACTTGTGGCAATCCCCACCCTCGAAACCAGGTAATTTTCCAGGGAGCAGCTCTTTACACTATAAACTTTCTGTGGATCTAGTATAAGAAAACAGCTGCTAAATAGCTCTAATTCATTATTTGTGTTTTTGATGTTTAAACACTCCTGCTAGCTAGACCTGATGCACAGAGAAAACAAAAGTAGTGAATTAAATCTATTTAGTAGGTGTTTTCTTACAGAAACCCCAGTTAGCTTGCTCTCAGGTATCTGTTAAACTAACTGCTGACATTTGTGCTCCCTGGATAAGAACAGTTACAAGGCTCTGATGTTGCTAAACTGATTTTAAAGCAGTACACATGCTAAATCTAAGGGCATGACTACATCACTGTCACATGAGACAGGGGGCATCGTAGGAGAAAGAAAGCAAATAAAACTATTTGTTATGGAGAACCCCAGGGGTCATAAAACTACCATACAGCTAGCAAGCTAATTTAGGAAAAACTCCTAATAGCAGACAGAGGGAAGGACACACTAGGATTTAACATACATATCAAAACACTCTATATAACATATGTTTTTTGCATATTCTGGGTGGACTACTCCTTTAACTTTCTGTGGTGTCAATTAACTCCTCAAGCCAGAAGAAAAATAGTGCTCTAAAGCTTCCTATATACTACACACAGGCACATAAACTGGAATAACAGGTTCCAAGGAGTATAAACTCAGCAGGAATGTTAGGGGGATGGTAGCTCTGATAGTTGTTCCCATCTTTCTTTTCACTGATAGAAACTGAGCCAGAAAACAAGTAAAATACATTTAATCACAGACTGTTTCTGCCAAGTACATGAACCTGCATGATTTATCTGTAAAGACCATTAAAAATGTATTTCTAAATACATTACTAAAACCAATGCTTTCAAGATTTTGAAACTACTAAAAAGACAAACTATATATAAATAGGTAGAATATGGTAAACAAATATTGTTAATCCCAAAAGATGAACTTTGTTTTTAGTATATAAATGTTTAAGAAATACCTGAAAGCTGAGTCTTTCCTTTTGAGACACCAGGTGACTCTGATAATCATTTATTCTAAGGGTTTTTAAGTCAGTTTCAATGCATTAAGTATTATCTGTTCTCATAGTCCTTAACAAAATGCAGGAACTGCACACATTTGTTCTGTTCTTGGCCAGATACCAAACTAGTGACTCTTCTTTCAGCATGATAGGATCCACCTCATGCCCCTCCCACATGAATAAAAAAAAAAAGGTGGGCTGGATTTTTAGGAGCTTCTTGGTGGAGGTGGGTTGGATCTTACTTCCCCCAAGAAAACAATGCTGCCTCCCACTACTCAGGTTCCAGTTCTTGTACAACCCATTTTAAGAAAGAAAACAGTACCCTGCAACCAATGACTAACATGAAAGCGTATTTATTTGAGGGCGGAAAACATTTCTTGTAGTAGGGTAAGGCGGAGGAGACTATTTACACCTTCAGTCAGTTCCACGGACAGAAAACATGACATCACTCCTTTTGTACATGCAATACTCCTGCTGGCTCCGCCCACAGTCGTAAAAAGGCATGATTTTGAGACCAAGTTGAAGTGCCTGGGAAGAAGGCGTGACTCAGACTGGCAGTATAACCTAAAGGTTGCAGTAACGAGCTGTGAATGAACTTGGTACATCCAGCAGGCCTGGGTTTGATCCCCACAACCTTCACTTGCATACTGTGCGACTCTGAGCAAGTCACTTAACCACCTCAGAGCTCCTGGATTGCTTCTGACAACCAGCACTTGTGCCCAGTGGAAGTTATTCAGTTACCAAAGAATAAAAATTAAAAAAAAATCCACGCTGACAGGCTGCCAGCAGTGGTGGGTGAACTGCACAACTCGGCAGAGCAAACTGACGCACTGATGAGCACTGCTTTTGCCTGATGTGCTGAAAAAACAGGTTACTCACCTGTAACAGTAGTTCTAGGAGTGGTATATGTTGTTCATCCACACTTCTTGGCATGTTCCTTTCCCCTTTAATTCTTGCCAGGAAGTCTTAAAGCTGGCTCCTCCCACCCACCCAGGTGGTATAACCCTCGGCTTCAGCCCATGACGCCAGATCTTAGCCCGCTGGAAGCCAGGTTGTGCGTCGCAGCTGGGGAGATCGGGTGGGTCAGTGTGGATGAACAACATATACCACTCCTAGAACTACTGTTACAGGTGAGTAACCTGTTTTTCTAGGGACGTGGATATGTTGTTCATCCACACTTCTTGGCAGACTCCTAGCAGTTCTCCGGGAGGAGGGGGGCAAGGTGCGCACCCCTCACTTAGGGAACAGAGACTGAAGAACTGAGGCCCCAAAACCAGCATCTCAGCATGACTCAAGGTCAATGCGGTAGTGGGTGATGAAGGTGTTTGCTGTCTTCCAGGTAGCATCCTGACAGATTTCCTGGATAGGGATGTCCCTGGAAGCAGCCACCAATGCAGCGATATGGCAGGTGGAATGAGCCCTCAGCCCTACGGGAGGCTCCCAAATTGCCAATCTACAGCAGAGATCAATGCATGATGCAATCCATCTGCTGGTCATCTGCTTTGCTGCAGGTCTGCCAGGTGTGGCTTCAGCATAGGTGACAAACAGCTGGTGAACCTCTCCACGAATTTCTGCCATTCTCTCCTTTTAATATGAGAGAGCTCGTCCCAGGTCCAGAGTATGGAGCCTGTTCTCGGCATCTGAGGTGTAGTTCGGGTAGAACACAGGCAGAGCCATCACCTGGTTGAGATGGAACTCTGACACCACCTTCAGGAGGAATTTCGGGTGGGGGCGCAGGACAACCTTGTCCCTGTGAAAGACCAGGTAAGGAGACTCCACCGAAAGCGCCTGGAGCTCCCCAGTCCTTCTTGCTGACATGACAGTCACCAGGAAGGCAGTCTTCCATGACAAGTGTGACATCTCACACTTGTGCATTGGTTCAAATGGTTTGCCCATAAGTTTTGCCAAAACCAGCAGAGGTTCACGCACTGGAGGGGATATGTGATCTAGGCCTTCAAAAAAGTGCCAGACCATCTTCTCCTGTGCCACCGTCTGCTGACCGCCCATGCCCGGTAAACAGAGATGGCTCCCAGGTGCACCTTAAGGGTCATAGACCGAAGACCCCCTTTGGACAGAGACCAAAGGTAGTCTAAGATGCTAGTCACTGGACAGGACAGAGGGTCCAGGCCCTCGCCCCGACACCAAATGGAAAACCTTTTCCATTTGAAGGCATAGCACCTTCTGGTTGACTCCTTTTTGGATTCTTCCACTACTGTGAGTACATCCTCAGAGAGACCCAAAGCCTGGAATTCTAGCTGCACAGGTACCAAGCTGTGAGGTGCAGGGATTGAAGGTCTGGATGGAATACCTTCCCCTGATTGACTGATATCAGGTCCGGGCGTGCTGGAAGATGTCTTGGGATCCTGTTGCTGAGGCTGAGGAGATCTGGATACCAGAACTGGTGGGGCCAGACTAGGGCTACCAGGATCACCTGCGCCTTGTCCCTCCTCACCTTGAGAAGCACCCTGTGGATCAAGGGAAATAGAGGGAAGGCGTAGAAGAGGCCTGGGGTCCATGGCCTCAAGAATGCATCCCCCTGCAGCGAGCCCTGCTGGGGCGGCATGAAACAGCCTCAGCTTGGTGTTTTCCCTGGAGGCAAACAGGTCCACCATCGGTTTGCCCCAGTGGGAGAACAGGCTGCGAGCTACCTCTGGATGGAAAGACCACTCGTGGGATGTCTCACCTACGTGGCTGAGGGCATCCGCCAGTTGATTTGAGGCTCCTGCCACATGTATAGCTAGGAGATCTGCCTCCAGTCAGCTCAACAGTGTCCAGGTGCGGAGCGCTTCCCTGCACAGCAGCCGGAAGTGCGTGCTGCCCTGTCTGTTGAGGTTGTACATGCTAGTGGTATTGTCATCTGGACCTGAACCACCTGATCCCGAAGCTGCTGAGTGAATTCTGACAACGCCAGTCTGCCGCTCTGAGCTCTAGCAGGTTGATATGGTATTGGGATTCTTCGGGGTCCAGAACACGTGGGTCCTGTTGTTCCCCATTTGGGCTCCCCAGCCCATGTGAGAGGCATCGGTCATGAGGACGACTGTCAGCTCGGGGTGGACAAACGGGATCCCTTCCTGCAGATGATCCAGGACGGTCCACCAATGGAGAGCGTCTCACATCTTCTGGGTCACAGTGATCAGCTGGTCGAAATGACCTTGGTGCTGAGTCCACTGGGCAGCCAGCTCCCATTGAAGGGGGCGCTTATGCCACTGGGCCCATCAGACCACACAGGTGCAGGCCGCCATGTACCCCGGAAGGCGCAGAAAGTCCCGGGCAGGGCGCAAGTGTCCAATCAGAAATGATTGGGCAAAGGAGGAGAGAACCTCCGCCCTGTCCGCCGGGAGCCAGGCTCTGGCTCAGCAGGAGTCGAGCTCTGCCCTGATGAAGCATATCACCTGCAAAAGGCATGAGCTCCAACTTGGCCTCGTTGATCAGGAGGCCAAGCTGAGTGCAGGTCTGGAGGGCCAGATCCCTGGACATCTCTACCTCTTGCTGGGTGAAACCCACTAAGAGCCAATCACCGAGGTAGGGGTAGACTCTAACCCCTCGACGCCTGAGGTGGGCTGCCACCACTGCAAGGCATTTGGTGAAGACCCATGGGGCCAATGATGGGGCAAATGGCAAGGCTCGGAACTCGTATAGGGTTCCTTCTGCTCTGAAGTGGAGGAACTGCTGGTGAGATGGATGGATTGGAATGTGAAAAAACGCATCCTGGAGATCCAGTGAGCAGAACCACATGTTCTGCTCCAGGGATGGTATGATTAGGGACAGAGCTACCATCATGAAGGTGTGTGGCCTGAGAAACTGGTTCAGGTCGTGCAGATCTAGAATGGGGCGCCAGCCCCCCATCCACTTCAGGACCAGGAAGTACCTGGAAACAAACCCTGGGGGACTGGAGGATCTGTCACTCGGGCCACTATCTCCTTGTGGAGGAGTTGGGCTATGTTGTCTCTCAGAGCCGACCGAGTGTGGACTGATATCCTTTCCTCCCATGGGGCGCGGGCTCGGCTGGGAGGGTACTGCTCGAACTCTAGAGGCAGATTCTGGCCTACCACTTCTAAAACCCACCTGTCCATGGTAACAGCGGACCAGGCGGAAAGAAAGTGTCAGAGCTGGCCCCCCCCATGGGAGGATCCACAGCTGGCATAATGGGAATAGAGGTGCAGACCCTATCCCATTACTGGGCAGGCTTGGAGGAAGAGGGTCCAGATTGGAAGCTGCCTGAATCTCGACCTCCTCTACAGGCCGCTGGAGGCCTGGACTTGGGCCAAGGGCACCAAGCCTGTGCCTGCTGTTGCTGCCCACCCTGGAAGGAGGGCTGCTTGGCTGCAGGAGCAGGGTGCCGAAATGGCTTCTTCTGCTGTTTCTTGGTGTCAGGGGCATCTTTCTGAGCAGAAGTAGCTGAGTCCAAGGTGGCACTGGACTGTTCGATTCGCTGAAGGTGACCATCCAGGTAGTATAACCTAGAGGTTAGAGTAACGAGCTGTGAACGAGCTTGGTACATCCAGCAGACCAGACCTTGATTTGATTCTCACAACCTCCACTTGCATACTGTGTGACTCTGAGCAAGTCACTTAACCACCCAGTGCTCCCAGGTCACTCCTGAAAACAGGCACCTGTGCCTAGAGGGCCTTACCCGGTTACCAAAGACTAAAATAAAAATAAATAAATGAAATCCGCACCTGAGCCGAAGAGATAAGTGCCCAGGAAAGGAACATCAGTGAGTCTGTACTGGGTATCTGCCGTGAAGGTGGAAAGTCTCAGCCAAGCCCTGCGGTGCATAGCAACTGCGGCTGCCACCAAACGGACAGACGAGTCCCCGAGGTCCAGGGCCATCTGAAGTTGCTGCTTGGCAATGGCCTGGCCCTGATCCCGGACCTGCTTGACTATAGTCTGAAGATCCACGAGAAGGTGCGAGAGAACCTCACTGAAGGAGTCCAGCAGGGCATGAGAGAAGTGCGCCATGATGACGGCCAAGCTTGCCTGACGGAGGCCTAGTGAGGAGGCGGCATAAACCTTCCTGGCAGAGTGGTCCAATTTTTTGGACTCCTTGTCTGGAGGTCTATCGGTATCGACAGAACTGCCTGCACATCTGAACAAAGAAGCAATCACCAACCCCTCCGCCGAGGGGTGTTCTGTGAACCCCCGAGAGGGACCCAATGGGCACCACCTACTTGCGGGCCATCTGGGCAGATGGTGCTAGGCAAGAGGCAGGGTGCTGCCAAAGCTCCAAAGCCGGACCAACAATGGCCTCGACCACTAGGAAGGCTTCCGTAGGGGTATCCCCTCTCTTAAGAATGTCTGTAAGCGGGTACTTCACCTGTTTTTGGACAGGTTCCAGGGGCATCCCTGTGGATTCGGAGATAAGGTGGAGAGTCCCCAAAAAGGACGAAGGATCTTCCTCCATTGACAGACTTCCCACAAACTCATCATCAAGCAGACAAGAGCGTAGGTCAGAGTCGTTAGAATCCGAAGTATCCGGATAAATCGGCCGGCCACCAAAGTCCCTTTCAACGTGCCTGGGGCAGTCAAGCGTGAGGATGACCGAAATCCTGCGGGGAAGACCCGGAACAGTCCAAGCTTCCTCCGAAGGAGCCTCTCCCATGGGCTGTTTAGGCAGCAGCTCCACCACTATCGGTGGAGAGGTTGATTTTGACTGAACCAGGGTGGGTTCTACCAGCTCCTCGGGCAGAGGAACCGAGATGATCGGTTTCAATGGAGATGGCTTCGGCCTAGAAGGCGAAAGCCAAGTAATGGCTGGTGTGAAAACCGAAGCCGGTTTCTGGCTGGACAAGATCACCTGTTGCCAAGAGATCTTCGTAGTGTCGATAGAGTTTCCATCGAAGCTTCTCTTCATCTGAGGAGTATGAAGATGAATGTCGGTGTCGCCTTTTCTTTGAGAGCTTATGCGCCTTCCTCAGCCTATCGGACAAGGGGGTCCGAGATCTTGATCGGGCTGGCCGACTGGGCCACTCGGGAGACACAGAGGGAACCGGTGATCTTCCCGGATCAGGGACCGTTTCCTTGATGGGATTACCAGCAGGCTGGGTCTCCTCATCGGGAAGAGGCAGGACCGGAGTCCTGGTAAGTGAGTTGTCCGCCTCATCGGGTGACAACAAATTAACAGGGTCAAGAGTAATCTCCACCACGTCACTGATCGAGACTTCAACGGCTGACCAGTCAGCAAAGCCGAGAAGAGGGCGGCCAAAGTAGCAGTCTCGACCGAAGTTGAGACTGGAGATCCCTGGGACTGAGATCACTCTCGATGCCAAGAACATCTTCGCCGAGACGAAGAATCTCTCAGTTCCTTGTCCTTTTTACGGGACCGGAGACATGTGTTCGGCTGTCCCTTGCCCAGGTGGGAGAGAGACTGGCACATCTCCGAAGGAGTCCAAAAGGTGGAGCACAGACTAAGTGAAACAAAAATTGGCTGAGAGGAGAGCTCTGTGGCTGCGCTGCTCTTCCTTGAAGGCCTGCATTTGCTCTAACTGCTCGGCAGACCCCGCAGCCGCGGAGACCGCCCACCAGGCCTCCTTTGATTTCACCGGTGGATTCTGTTTTTCGGGCCTGCCCAGCTTGAGTCGTGTGAGAAGATCATCGAGAACGTTCGGGTGAAAAGCGAGACAAACCTCGCAGGCCTGAGTGTCATGGCCGACACCCAAACAGTAGACACACAAGGTATGCGGGTCTGTGCGCGACATTTTCTGGCCTCACGGGCACCAGTGAAAACCGGGGGAAGATTTATTTTCCATGATCAAGAAACAACGACTGCAATCACTAGCTTAAATGAGCTTAATCTTCAAAGAATCCGAAGGAAACGGAGCCAGGGCCTACAGAACGCGGGAGCAGTGAGGAGGCAACCTGAATCTTCCAGCGGAAAGGAAGATCTGGTGTCATGGGACGGAGCAGAGGGTTATACCACCCAGGTGGGTGGGAGGAGTCAGCTTTAAGACCTTCCAGCAAGAATTAAAGGGGAAAGGGACATGCCAAGAAGTGTGGATGAACAACAGTTCCACGTCCCCAGAAAGCGCTGCTTTCGCGGCTGGAGGGAGAATGAGAAAAAAATGATAATAAAATAGCAAAAACACACTGACTGCTCTGAAAAATTGCCCAGTAACTCAGTGTAATGGTTACAGGTAGCTCAATAGCACAGAGAACACTACACTGCTCTGTCTGATACACTTCTGACAAAATCCCAGCTAGAAGAGAGTGAGAAAGGGAAGGTCCATTGCCAGGAGAAAAGAGACAGCGAAGAAAGATTAGTAAATATACCAACAAGCTAGCTGACTGACTGTACACACACACACACACACACACAAACACCCCCAACCGTTGCTCTCATTTCCTACACCTCTCAACCTGCAACGACCCTAGACCTGATCGGCCCTTGTGCATCTAAGTTTAAATTATCACTTACACTTTGTTTATTTTGCTGATGCTTATTTGTGGTGTGGTGTGGCTGTGTGCAGTCTATCATCACTTAGGACTGCACTGTATGTCTACACTGTTGCTGTAACTGTCCCCCCCAAGACCCACTTTAAAATTAGGCAAGCCTTCTAGATTTGGATTTCCTAGTGTACAAAATTTCAAATAAATCAATAACATGCATGTTAAATACCAATTAATATGCTAATGCCCATAAATGCTTGCAGACATTATTCTGACATGCAGCAGACTGCCCTGGTCCCCCACCCCACAGTAATGCTCCAACTTACCCCCACTGCTTGCTGCCCTGGCCAGGTGGGATTGGGTTAAGGGTGCCTTCTGATGATCCTTTGTATTAATCCAACAAGCAGCTGTCTGTCCTGGCATGCCAGGTACATATGCTCCACGCCCCCACCTGTCCTAAGATACTGCTCTCCCCTGCCACAGACTACTTGAGAAGGGGCTGAGATAGCAGGGAGGAGCGTTCTGATGTAGGCCACCACAACCACAGTACTACTCCCCTTCCCTGACAGCCTTTCCTGGCAGGGGTTGAGATGAGGGGGGCCCACTGATGTCAGGTTCTAATGCACCCCTGGCACAACCACAGTACTACTCCCCTTCCCTGACACAGCCTATCCTGGCAGGGGTTGAGATGAGCGGAACCCCCAATGTCAGGTTCTGTTGCACCCCTGGCACAACCACAGTACTACTCCCCTTCCCTGACACAGCCTACCCTGGCAGGGGTTGAGATGAGGGGGACCCACTGATGTCAGGTTCTGATGCACCCCTGGCACAACCACAGTACTACTCCCCTTCCCTGACACAGCCTATCCTGGCAGGGGTTGCGATGAGGGGGACCCATTGATATCAGGTTCTGATGCACCCCGGCACAACCACAGTACTACTCCCCTTCCCTGACACAGCCTATCCTGGCAGGGGTTGAGATGAGCGGGACCCCCTGATGTCAGGTTCTGTTGCACCCCGGCACAACCACAGTACTAATCCCCTTCCCTGACACAGCCTACCCTGGCAGGGGTTGAGATGAGGGGGACCCACTGATGTCAGGTTCTGATGCACCCCTGGCACAACCACAGTACTACTCCCCTTCCCTGACACAGCCTATCCTGGCAGGGGTTGAGATGAGCGGGACCCCCTGATGTCAAGTTCTGTTGCACCCCGGCACAACCACAGTACTAATCCCTTCCCTAACACAGCCTACCCTGGCAGGGGTTGAGATGAGGGGGACCCACTGATGTCAGGTTCTGATGCACCCCTGGCACAACCACAGTACTACTCCCCTTCCCTGACACAGCCTATCCTGGCAGGGGTTGCGATGAGGGGGACCCATTGATATCAGGTTCTGATGCACCCCGGCACAACCACAGTACTACTCCCCTTCCCTGACACAGCCTATACTAGCAGGGGTTGAGATGAGGGGGACCCACTGATGTCAGGTTCTGATGCACCCCGGCACAACCACAGTACTACTCCCCTTCCCTGACTTGTAGTGTGGGAATCCGGGCAGTTAAGTACCTGACGTGTGTGTGTATGCATACACAGATGTAAAATTCTGATCACTCTGAATAAAGAATACAGTTCAGATCGCCAGCGGTGGGGTGGAAGGGGCCGGTAGCAGCGGCTAGGGGCATGTGCGCACCTCCACGTTGTGCGTGGGGGTCCCGGGATCGGGGAGAAAAGCGCGACAAACGGGTAAAAAGAATATGGACAAAAAAGAGAAAGCATTTGGTGGAGGGGCATTTGATCTCCCCCTCACTACTACCTAGACCTGCCGCTGTCCACTTCTGACTGCAAGCATTCTTGTTTTATCCAGTTGTGAAAGTGTAAGTGTGTGCAGTCGGAGTAGTGCGTTCATGAATGCTGGCCACAGTGAATTTGGATTGCTGCCTGACAGACAGCGACGGGTCTGGCCAGTACCAAGTAGCCACTGGAAGCCCCCCCCAAAACACTATCTTCACTCCTGCCAGGGCAGGCAGTAGCATGGCGTGCAGTATTGCGGTTGTGATGGGGACAGTGGTGATCACTCCCCCCCTCCCCCGCCACACTGTCACGAATGATCCATGCCAGGGTGAGCAGCAGGGCATCATAGGATCTAGATGCTCAGCACACCGTAAAATCCTCCCCCCCTCCACTGTCAGGATGTTACCCCCTCCTCCACTACATAAAAGTACTGGGATTGGAGAAGGAGCCTGAATAGGCTCTCTCGGAAACATGTGTTTAATGTTTTGGTTTTGTGAACTGAATGCTATGATGAGTTGAGTTCAATTCAACATAATGGTAATATCAAGTCATGTCATATTGAACTCAACTCCTTGTTGTAACAAAGTTATATTCATGTACTGTACCATCCATGTCAGGATTTAGCAGCACAGCTGAGGTGCCATGAAAAAAGAGTCAGTTTTCATCTTCAAAAAAAAAAATCTAAGGAATTTTAAATGCATTTTAAACTAATATATTTTGACAAGTTATTGAGACATTTTTTAAGACATTTAACCAGCTTTGCAGATGAAAGATTAAAACAAAAAATCTTTGAATACTGACAAATCAGTCACACTTCAAACATAACATCTTCAACGAAGTCTCAGTTCTGAAACAAAGCTGAAACATCATATCTGAAGTGAGGAGGTGGGTAGGCATGTCATGGTATGACGGTTTCGTGGTAGCAGAAGTCACGGCACTAATACAGTGGGCGATTTTTTGATACCGCGATAATCATGGCTTATGGTATACACTACTGCGTTTTTCAAGTCTTTCAAATAATTTTGTTTTTAGGGACAATTGTACCTTCCACGACATCTCTCTCTCTCAAAGAGAAGAGTTAGAGGAGACATCTTTTTTTTTTTTTTTTTAACTATGATCTTTTCCTCCTTCCCTGTCACATCACTTCACTCATTCAGAGCCCCTACATGCCTCGTTTGCCTCAGTGACCTGACCCACAGGAGTCTGCCCTAGGTGCTCACCCCTCAGTAGCCCTAGGTATCCGGATATCCCCGGGTGGGGAGAGGTCCCCCTCTTACTGTCGCCCGCACAATGGTGAAGGAGGCTGCACAGCAGAGTCTGCTCCTGTCTTGGTCGGTCCCCGAGGCACTCAGCGAGGGGTCATCACCTAGGAATGACGGGCCACCATTTTCCATATTATGTTCCCCGCAGACATCGGCACTCTAGGAGAGCCAATAAGGAGGTATGCGTAAAGATGCAACTCCTCCCAGGGCTTCTCGTCCGACGCTGCCCCATACCCTTTTTGCGTGACCTGATCTGCACTGTCAACCCCGGGTTCACCTGAAAAATGGCAGTAGAGCAGCGAGACCTGCACAAAACCCTCCGCAGAGAAGGAGAGCCGCCACTGGGCGCTTAATCCTTCTCTCCCCCTGCCGACCCCCGGTGGCCCAAGCTCGTCCCTGAACCCAGGTCACCGGTGTGGAGCGAGGTGTGGCGTCCAGCGCCTCAACCCTCAGCACCACCAGGCCAGGAGACATCTTTTCTGTACAGAACACACAAGTTCTGTAATGCCACTGTATTACAATAACTGCAGTATTATACAGAACGGTTATCATACCATCACAATATCACACCATGACATTCCTAGAGGTGGGGCCTGGGAGCTCAGACTCTGCTCTGTTCTAATCGCTGTTTTGGAGATCATGTGTGTGTCCTTCAGATACCTCTGGGCAACAATGCTGTCCAACAACACTCATTCAAGAGGTTTTAAGGTTACAAAAGTGACTTTTGTTAAGATGGCAATGGTAAAAATTCAGTATTTCATGTGTTATATTCAGAGTATATGGTTTGGATTCGTTCTGTATGGCAATCGGCCTCTTCAAAAATTCTCATGTGCACATTCTTATGAAGTTGTTGTGCATGTTCCAAATCAACTTTGGCTGTGTTTAAACTCTGTCCCCACTTGTGCCGTCTCCCTTCACACTGTTTACAGAGTTGTGCTTCATTCACGGATGAAAAACTGAAAATAAGTGTCACGGCACCAGCAGCCGTTTCAAAAATACTGTCTGACTATACAAAAATGCATTCATTCAAAAACCATATACTATAGAACTATAAATATGGACAACCATACAAATCTTGTCATGTGTTTCCATCTCAGGAATGAGATGACAGCATCGACCTCTTTAGTTTTGCCCTTAGGTCCATACGCTGTTGTCTCAACCACTAGATGGAAACCAAGGTTTGCTGTGTATGGTGCTCCACACATTATGCTAGATCTAAGGTGACCAAATAGTCCCTTATGGCCATAAGAGTGTCTTGCCATGACCTGTTAGGGTGAGAGAACGGCGAACTGCAAGAGCTAGTGTACTGCCTGGAAATAAGTCAACACTTCTTATATCTGAAATAACTTTTTCTTTTCTGTTTTGCTAGTTAAAAGATTTTCTACCCAACAGTACTAGGTGAGATGACTGGAACAGCACTCTACCTGGAGGATGACATAGGTAGTTCTATTCCTCCTTATACATCATCAGCACTGTGACCTCACTGACTGTGACATCACTAGTAACCAATAAGAGACATTATACAATGGGGTGAGATGATATACCATTCTTTATTTCAGCATACAACCACCACCACCATGAGATATCACACTCTGCTGACATCACCAGAGTGTGATAACCAGTTTTCTCCAGTTATCACACCGTGATGACATCATCACGGTGTGATATAGTACAGTTACGTAAGAACTTACCATAACAGTAGATCTTCGAGAGAGGCTCTTGCAGTAGGTAATTACATATAGGACTGATGCCGGCAGGACCCCACGGAAAAAAATTTCTAGCTAGCAGTCTCTGGCAGGGGACTGCCCCCATGTCAGGTGACCGACGTCCATGCGACGTCAGTATATAGGGCGATCCCCCAGCGCCTTCCAGTTCTTTCCGCCAAAAGGCGAGATGAGAGAAGCGGATATTTCTCATCCTGGAAAAGGAGCTGAAAAAGCTTAGGGGGATGGAGGGCGGGAAGGTATTACCTACTGTAAGAGCCTCTCTCGAAGATCTACTGTTACGGTAAGTTCTTACGTAACTGTACTATCTTACTTCGGGAGGGCTCTTGCAGTAGGCAATTACATATTGGACTGAGTCCCAAGCAGTCTGGAACAAGGAGAAGCAAACGGGAGGAAGAGAACTACTCAGAAGTAGACCCTCTGGCTGTGAAGGTCTTAGGAAAGGAGACCTTGCAGAATAGCCAACCCGAAGCCTGCTCTACGGCGAGAGGTAATGTCCAAACTGTAATGTTTCGTAAAGGTATGGACGGAAGTCCAAGTAGCGGCTGCACAAATGTCAGCAGCAGATACACTCTTGAAACAAGCCGCAGAGGCAGCGACCCCTCTGGTGGAGTGGCCTATGACCTGACTCGGCAGGGTCTTGTTGTACTTGTCATAACAGAAAGTGATACAATGAGCCAGCCATTTATTTATTTTATTTATTTAATTATGTCTAGGATTACAAAGTACCTTTGAGCCAAGGCTCTTTTACAAAGGTTCCACGTCAGGCTGGTTACAGGGTAACAGACACTGAAACATAAAACAGTTACAGGTACAAGGTTTCAGACAGTAACTTTGCTTGACATAATCAGACTGAGCAATGTGTAATACAAGAAACAAATAAGAGGAAGGGGGCAAGAAGGGGAGAGGGCTGAGGGTAGGGGAAGGCATAGGTGTAGAGGGGCAGGGTGAGGCAGCCGAGGGACCTTGTCAGGACAGACACACGGCAAGTGCATTAGAAGTTGCATTGGACAGGTAAGTGCAAGAAGAGAGGACAGAAACTGACACCTATAGGGTCGGAAGCAGCGTAGGGGATAACGATGTTATGGGGTGTAAGCACAGGTAGTGGTGCCAGTTATGGAGTGGCGGAGCTTTTTTTGAATGCTCCAAGTGTTGCTGCGGATGAGGTGTCACTAGAGAGCTCGTTCAGCAAACTCGGAGCCCTGTATGCAAACGACCTTTGGCCTTGGGACATGCGGCAGTGGGGAATTTGAAGGATTTGGGGCTTAGAGCTCCTGGTGTTGTGGTTGGTGATTTTAGGTTTAAGGAGGGAGCTGACTCCTGGAGGTGCCTTTCCCATCATGATTTTCTTAGCAGTGATGCAGGTTTGGTATTTAATTCG
Organism: Neoceratodus forsteri; assembly: GCA_016271365.2. NCBI lineage: Eukaryota > Metazoa > Chordata > Ceratodontiformes > Ceratodontidae > Neoceratodus > Neoceratodus forsteri. Next base: position 330,848,920 of record CM057456.1, on the reverse strand, counting down.
GTTGTTTAGTTGCAGCCAGCCTGTTTTGGAGTTGAGGCCGCAGGTGTGGGTGACACGGTGAGAACCAGTAACGAGTCGGCAGGCTTGATTGAGGGAAGTTGAAACACGTCTTAGAGAGGAGGTTGTGGCAGATTCATAGATAATGAGACTGTTGTCAATGATGCTGATGATGGAGCTCTGGACAGCGATGGACAGAGCTTCTGGGGTTAGATATTTCCTATGTCAGAATAGAAGGCCCATCCTGCTGTTGGCTACTTTTGCCACGTTATTGATGTGTGGGACATAGGAGAGATTACAGTCGAGGGTGAGGCCAAGGTATTTGAAGGTATGAACTTGTTTGAGAGTGATTCCTTGCTTGGTTTTAATGGAGAGCTGATATTGTTTGTATTTGTTTTGGGGGCTGCAGAAGATCATGGTCTTTGTGTTTTTTCTGGTTGAGGATAAGTCTATGTTTTGTGAACCAGTTTTCGACTGCAGAGAAGGCCTGTTGGAGGTTACCTTGTAGATGTACTGGGTCATGGTGGGATGCCAGGATGACAGCATCATCTGGCGTAGAGTAGGATCTGTTCCAGGCAGGATTCTGGCAGTGAGTTCAGAAAAAGGCTGAAAAGGAGAGGGCCCAAGATTGAACCCTGTGGAACACCGGACCGGACTGGTCTTTGGTCTGAGAGTGTGCCAGCAATTCTCACTCTTTGGAAGCGGTTGTCTAAGTAGCTCTTGAACCAGTGCAACGAGTTAGTTGAGAGCCCTGCTAGTCGAAGCTGGGCAAGTAGGAGATTGTGGTTGACAGTATCAAAGGCTTTAGTTAAGTCGATGACGGTGGTCCCAGTAAGACGACTGTTATCGAGTGAGTGATGGATTGCACCAGTGAATTCAAGTAGTGCCGTGGAGGTGCTATGGCCCTTTTCTAAAGCCATGTTGCTCCTTGCACAGGATGTTGTGATTGTCTAGGAAGTCGGTAAGCTGGTCTGACACAATTCACTCTAGAGCCTTGGAAAGTGGAGGAAGGATGGAAATTGGACGGTAATTCTCAGTAGCTGTTTTGTCACCACTTTCATGAATTGGGATTACCATGGCAGATTTCCATAAGGCAGGGAACTGGCTGAGGGAGAGGTTGAAAATCCTGGTCAGTGGTCGGAGTACTTCTTCAAGAGTGAGTGATAGCAGTTTGAGGTCGACGGAGTCACTGCTGGCTCTGGAGTTGCAAATGGCTTTGGTAACATAGCTGCGGACTTGATGCATTTTTACTGTTTTAAAGTAGAAGAGACAGTGGCTGGGGAGGCAATGGGAACCACTTCATTGAAAAAACCCTGAGGGAGAACAGCACTGAGGTCCGTGAAGGTGTCATTGAATGAATTAGCAATGAGTTTCTGGTCAAGTGTAGTTTCAACATTTATGCTGAGTACTGACGGGGGTGATTTAGATTGCTTCCCGGTGACTAATTTAATGTTATTCCAGAAGTCCCTACCATTGCCCCATGAGTTAGTGACAGCATTATGGAAATAGGTGGTTTTCGTATCCCGGATATATTTGGTGCAGTCATTTCGTGGACGTTTATAGTTGGCAATATCAACTTGTCTGCTGGTGTTTCTGGCAACCTCCCAGAGGTGGTCCCGAACTTTTAGTTGTCTAAGCAGGTCTCCGGTGAGCCAGGGGTTACATAGGGCCTGGCCTTTGCGCTTGAGGGTGCAAATATGTTGCATGCTTGGTTGAAGATCCTGATGAAGTGTTCCAGTGCGTGTTCACACTGGTTGCTGCGAGGACTGGGGACCAACTTGTTGACTAAGGAAGGTTTTGAGATGAGGTAGCTTGCCCTCTAGGTAGAACCTCGCTAGTAATGGTTTTGGGGGGCTTGATGAATTTATTGGACCAGGAGCAGGTGACGGGGAGTGGTCACTGAGTGAGTCAGGGAGGACAGTGGTGTTTGTGATCCTGGCGGGATGGCTTGTTAGGATCCAATCCAGAAGGGTGCTGGTACCCGTTTTATAGTTTGTCCTGGTTGGGGAGCTAACCATCTGAGAAAGGTTTGCTGCCGCTATTAAGTCCCTGTATGCCCCTGTCTCAGCAACAGGCCAGTTAATATTAAAGTCACCGAGGAGTATGGTTTCTGAGTCAGGTGAGAGAGATTTGGTAAACTCCAGGACTGCGTTACGCCCATTACCTTGCTCTCTCGGTGGAATGTAGACTGTGACAAGTGTGATGGCTTTATTGTGCACACCGAGGAGGATCTTGACAGGAACAATCTGTGTAGTGGTGGTTTGGGGGGTTAGGTTGATGAGGTGCCCCCGGATTGTGTCCTTAAGGTACAGGGCGCAGCCACCACCTCTTTTTGATGTTCGATCAAGCCGATAGACATTATACCCAGGGAGGGTGATAGCAAGTTCGGGAACCAAAGGTGAGAGCCAGGATTCCATGACTGCTAGTATGTCTGGGTTATGTTGGCAGGCAAAAGTCTGAAGGGCGTCAATTTTGTAAAGAAGACTGCATATGTTAAGTGAGACTATTAAAAGGGATCCTGGTTGATTGGTCTGAGTTGTTCTTATTGTAGGGGCTGATCCGGGATTGGGATGAATATTTCCCGACAATAGCAGGAGAAGAAGTATGCGTTTTAGAGTGCTGGTGTGAGATACCCATAACTGGCACCTATTTTTTTGGGCCAGAGAACTCCGAGATTCACCAGGGTAAGTAAACGGGTGGAGCCGTGGGTAAAGCATGGCAGTAGTAGCGGTGGACAGGGGAGTACCCAATAGCCATTTGGGGAAGGGGGCCATTTCGTAGTAATTGGAGATGCCCAAGGCGGGTACATGAGATCGAGAGGGAGGGTACCATGAAGGTGGTGAGAGACTGTGAGTTGGTAGATGTTCGGGACAGTGGGGAAGCATGAGCAGGGGGGGATGTAAAAGCGGGAAGAGGGGAAACAAGGTTAGGAGAAAGGGGTACAGAGTACCAGTGGCATAGATGATTCAATGTGAATGGGGGCGGGGGGAGGAGAGCGGGCACAGGGTGCTGGGTAGGTGGAAGGCAGCTAATGAAAGTGGCATGAGGTAGGCAATGAGGTGGAGGCTCAGGGGGGCAGGGGGAAATAGGTAACTCGGTGGCTGAGGGAGATGGGCAGAGGGTAGGGCAGTGAGGAGACAAGGGCAATAGCAAAAGGGGAGGATATAGCAGAGAGGTAGTGGGGGGGCATTAAAGAGTGTTACAAGACAGGAAGACAGGAGGTAGCAGCTCTAGAATAGAATTCAGGAGTGAAAGGGTGCGTGGGAGCTACAGAATGCCAAAGGAGGGTTGGCCAGTCACACGACCAATAGGGTAAGAGTCAAGGGGTGGGGCAAATAAAGGGGCGTGGTAACCATCTATTTAATTAAGGCTGGGGGGGCGGGAGTAACATTTCGGCCGATGCCGCTGTTTTTCTATGGGCGCTGCAGCCCCACGTCCAGGGAAAACAGCAGGCCAATCAGTGAAAGGAGAAGTGGGCAGGGGACCAATTAGGGCATGCTGCTGCGAGCAACTGCCAGTGGCGGCAGCCCCAGTGGGACAGTCACTCTTACCCAGCTCAGCGCCTTCCTTGGGCGGCTTGGTGGAGGGCGGCGAGGCAGCTGGAGGTGCCATGCCGCAAGCGGACCAGACTGCCGGTGCATGGGCCCTGGAAGTCAAGGGCAGCGACCTGGGGAGAGGAGAGAACAGAAATAGGGGTTAGCTGTGGGCAGGGGCACAAAGAGAACAAAAGGAAAAATAAATCGGGGCGGGGCCAGAAGAATGCGGAGAGGCGGAGAGCAGAAAACGGAGTTGGGAGTCAGGTGGGGGGGGGGCGCGCTTCAGGCCTGTGTGAACGGAGGAGGAGGAGGGAGAGAGAGAGAGAAGTAAAGTTTCACGGGGGGTGTTGTAATTCACTTAATCCAAACTCTAAAGCAGTGTCCTCAGATTCGGCAGTTAAACAAAGTAGATTACAGTAAGTCCAGGATTTAAAACCAGACCAGGTAGTGGTCCAGGATTAAAACCAGGCACTGGCGGCCGTGCAGTAAAATTTCGGCCGATGCCGCTGTTTTTCTATGGGCACTGCAGCCCCAAGTCCAGGGAAAACAGCAGGCCAATCAGTGAAAGGAGAAGAGGGCAGGGGACCAATCAGGGCATGCTGCAGCGAGCAACGGCCAGTGGCGGCAGCTCAGAGCAGCCCCGGTGGGACAGTCAGCCTTACCCGGCTCAGCAGCTTCCTTGGGTGGCTGGAGGTGCCGTGCCGCAAGCGGACCAGACTGTGGGCCCTGGAAGTCAAGGGCAGCGACCCGGCTCAGCAGCTTCCTTGGTTGGATTGGTGGAGGGCAGCGAGGCAGCTGGAGGTGCCGTGCCGCATGCAGACATTTAGACAGGCATTGCTTGGAAACAGCATTGCCTTCTCTTTTATGAGCAAAACAGACAAACAGTTGATCGGTCTTTCTGAGATCCTTCGTCCTGTTGATGTAGTATCTCAGAATTTGGTGAACATCCAGAGTATGCAGGAGGTACTCCCCTTGATTGGAGTGTTGCGTAAAGAAAGCAGGTAACTCCATGGATTGATTCAGCGTCGATTCTGCTACCACCTTTGGGAGAAACTTAGGGTTGGTATGCAGAGCCACACGCTCCTTGTGAAAAATCAAATACAGGATTTTGCACATAAGGGCCTGGAGCTTGGAAATCCTTCTAGCAGAAGTAATGGCCATGAGGAAGAGAGAGTCTTCCACGAGAGGAACTTCAGGTCTGCGGAGGCTGCTGGCTCGAAAAGCGGCAGAGTAAGCTTCTCTAGAATAAAATTCAGATCCCAAGGAGGGGCAGGAACCCGGATAGGGGGTCTCAAGTGGAGGACCCCTCTAAGGAAGGTCTTAGAGACCTCCAGCTGAGCAAACATCCTGTCTGCAAAGGGGACATGGTAAGCCGAAATGGCCGCCATGTGAACCTTCAAGGATGAATCACTGAGACCCAGATCGAAGAGGTTCCACAAGTAATCCAGAAGCTGCCCCACAGAGCATGCGAAAGGCTAGAAATCTTTGGAGGCATCCCAGATAGTGAACCATTTCCATTTCATGGCATAGGTAGATCTAGTGGAGGGTTTCCTGGCCTCCACCAGAATCTCAGCCACTCGAGGCTGGTGGGGGGAACCCCGAATCGGGCTTCAGCTACGTCTGCAGGAGCCACGCGTGCAACTGAAGGGATGTGAGGCCTGGATGGACCAGGGTCCCCTGATCCTGGGTCAGCAAAAGTTGCGACAGAGGAAGAGGAAGAGGAAGAGGAGGTTCCTCTGAATACTGTTGCAGAAGAGAGAACCAAACTTGCCTGGGAAAGAAAGGAGCGATCAGAATCATTTGAGCTCCTTCTGAGCGGAGTTTCTGTAAGACCCTCGGAATCAAGGGAATCGGGGGAAGCATAGACGAATCTGCCCTTCCAGTCTACAGAGCGTCTCTCCAAAAAATGCCACACCTTGGAGCGAGCGAGCAGAAGTCGGGAAGTTTTGCGTTGTGAGGGGATGCAAACAGTTCTACCTGTGGTGCTCCCCAACGTAGGAAGATATCGTCTGCTACTCCCTGATCCAGTTCCCACTTGTGAGCATGAGCAGACGACCGACTGAGATGGTCTGCTAACGTGTTCTCAATCCCGGGGCGCGCACTGCCATGAGGTGAAGGTTGTGCTGCACTGCCCAATTCCAAACTCACATTGCCTCCTTGCAAAGAGGGTAGGAACGAGTTCCTCCCTGCTTGCTGATGTACCAGACCACACACGTTGTCCGTCTGAATATCCAGGTGCCCGAGAAGCAGATGCAGAGCCTAAAGAGCATACAGCACAGCCCGCAGCTCGAGCACATTGATGTGGAGAGATTTCTCGAGCTTGGACCAGGAGCCCTGGGTCCAGTGAGAACCGAGATGGGCTCCCCAACCCTCGCCTGAGGCGTCCGTGATCAGCATCTGGGAGGGGGGAGAAAGACAGAAGGGAACTCCCTGGCAAAGGTTCTCCTGAACCATCCACCATTGCAAGCCCCGAGCCATAGGAGTGGAGACCAGAACTAGTTGATCTAGGTCGTCCGCCAGCTGATCCCATTGAGACCTAAGCGCCTACTGAGAAATTCTCATGTGCAGCCGAGCGCGAGGGACTGTCGGAATCACAGCGGCCATGAGCCTGAGGAGGCGAAGGACTGACCTGGTACTGACGCGCCTGCGACTGGACAACAGGCTGACCTGAGCCTGGAGTGAGGCTGCCCTGTGGAGTGGCAGGAAAGCCATGCCGGAGGTGGTGTCTAGGATCGCCCCAATAAACTGGAGCCTCTGGGACAGGATCAAGTGGGACTTGGTGTGGTTGACTGTAATACCCAGGCAGGCAAAAACCTGCAGGGTAAGGGAAAGGGAGCGAAGGGGTTCCTCCCTGGATGGGGCTGCCAGGAGCCAATTGTCCAGGTACTGGAAAACCTGTACCCCCTGGGTATGCAGATAGGCCGCTACCTCCAAAAGACATCTGGTGAACACTCGGGGTGCCGAGGAGAAACCAAATGGGAGGGCCTTGAACTGGTAGTGGTCCTCCTGGAACGCAAAACGCAGGTATTTGCGGTGGGAAGGGTGAATAGGGATACACAGGTAAGCATCCTGCACATCCAGAACACACAACCACTGTCCCGGCCAAAGGAGGTGGCAGGAGGCCCTGTAAAGAGCGCATCCTGAACTTTTTGTACTCACCGAACAGGTTCAGGGAGCTGAGGTCAAGAATCGGCCTCACTTCTGATTTCTTCAGAACCAGGAAGAAATGGGAATAGTACCCCCGTCAAGAGAAGAGCAGAGATTCCTTCCTGAACCAGGAGAAGGTGCTCTGGGGAGTACGACGACTTGGGGGGGGGTTCGAGGAGGTTTCCGAAGAAACTCTATTGAGTGTCCTTCTGCGATCAGCTGGAGCACCCAAGCATCTGAAGTTATCCTCTCCCAACCCGGAAGATGGAGGGAGAACCTCCTTCCCTCCCTCCCACCGGTTCCTCTGAGAACACCAGAGGCCGTGGGAGAGGAAAGGAGTCAGGTGGTGTGAGGCAGCATCGCCGCTGAAGCCCCCGCTGCTTTTTTGGGCGGGGGAGGCTTGGCAGCCGGATGGGTCTGACGCTTATTGGCCCGCTTTCCCTGAGGTTTCGCCTTTTGCCGATTACGTCTGCGAAAGGGACAACGCTGTTTCTGAGGGGGTTTGTACATGGAGTCCACAGACTTCAGTGCAGTCCCCTTCTCCTGCAGATCAGTGATGATGTCCTTGACATCGCCACTGAACAGCAGCGAACCCCTAAAAGGTGCGCCCTGGATAGCAGACTGCACTTCCGGGATTAATCCTGACACACGGAGCCAGGCATGACGCCGTAAACCCACAGCAAAAGCCGAGCTCCTACAAGCAGCGTCCACTGCATTGTACGCGGCACGAAGAATGTGCCGACTGGCCAAACGTGCAGAGCAGACAAGACAAGCCACTTCCTGCTTCACCTGAGATTCAGCAAAGGAGTCCAACTTGGATTCCACCTCACTAAGAATCGCCTTCTGGTAATCCCCCATATGACCAACATAATTTAGGGCCCCGATACCCAGAGTGGAAGAAGCATAGACCTTCTTCCCATACTGGTCCAGAAGGCGTGATTCCTTGTCAGGTGGCGACGAGCTCAAGTGTTTAGGGTTAGCTGACCGGCCGTGAGCATTGCTAATCACGACTGACTCAGCTCGAGGGTGAGAATTAAGGGAGCCAACACCCTCGAGAGCCTGGTATAGCCTGTCCGACTTCCTAGGAAGAGGGGTTATCACCGACGGTTGCTTCCAAATAGTGGAAACAAGGTCGGCGTGAGGCTCAATCCAGGGTGGCACCAAGGTCGGAGTGGTCTCGGGCAGATCCAGGTGCGCAGTGAGTTTTTTTACGCTGTGGATCCGGCTCCAAGGAGCACCACTGATGAACCTCCTTAATTTTGTGCAGCAACTCCATGAAAGAAGGATACTCTGGAGGAGACTTCGGAGGAGTCCTCGGCCTGGGCTTATCCGGAGAGTGAGGCACGTCGTCCGGGTCGGAACAACCATCGGAGTCGTCTGAGGAGGAAGAAGAGGAAGGACTCCACCTCCCAGTGCGGGGGAGGAACGGACCCCTTAGGAAGCCCTCGGGGAAGTGTATCCTGCCCCGTCCTGGAACCGGAGGGCTCACCTCTGGTATCCGGAGTTGGGAAGGGAGTCTCATGTCTCGGACGTACGGGGACTGGAACCAGTACCGTCGTCGGGAGACGACTCTCCACCTCCCTGGTAAGCTGAGCCTTGGCCTCAGCCCACCAGGAGGCTACAGTCTCCTTCAAATCCACTGGTGGCTGAGGGGGCGGTGGAGGACGAGGAGGGTATGGATATTGGGCATATCCATACTGCGCGTATCTGCAACCCGATGGCGGGAACCCCAGCATCGGGTAATGAGGCACCGTGTACTGCGGTGTCGGATAGGCCGGCATCGGGTACTGGGGCACCGGATACTGCAGACCTGAGTACAACGGCGTTGGCTATGACAGGGTCAGATACCCAGGAACCAGGGGGTCTGCCGGGGCAGATGGCCCGGGGGGGGTGCCCAGCAGGCGGGCTGGAAGCGGAGGCCCGGCGGGCGGCAGGCCCGGTGTGGGGGCGGCATCCAGGAGAGGAAGAGGGATGTCGCCCGACGACAGGAGGACTGGTGTCGGAGCCAGCGTCCGGGGAACTGACGTCAGGTTGTCCAGCCCAATGGGAGAGAGATCTGACGGTAGCATGGCAAGATCCCCAGCATCGCCTGGGGAAGGAGGGGAGAAATCCCCCGGGTCAGGCTGAGGAGACGCTGGGTCCCCGGAGGGCAGCGAAGGCTGCGGGGAGCCGGAATGGCAGACAGCATGGGATCTGTCATCAGCTCTGACGCCGCGCGACCGTCGGAAGGACCGACGTCCGACTTACCAGCGGAGTCCGGGTGGGCGTCGGAGGAGCCGACGTCCGTGGAACCATCACCTGAGGTAGGCCGCGATGGGGGAGCAGTCTGGTCGGGTGGAACAGGGGCCGTGCGCTGCCCTGAAGGGTTGAGCGATTTAGTGGCCTTCTCCGGGCGGACGTCAGAGGAGCTGACATCTGGCTTACCAGAGCCACTCGCACCAGTAGGCCGTGCGGCAGCGGTCTTACTGGGAGTGGAGGCCTCCTTTAGCCCGAGGCACCCAGAAGAGCCCAAGCCAGACGGGTGGGCAGAAGCCATCTTGAAGCCTCCAAGACGGCCGTCGCGGAGCAGTCCCCTGGGGGGGACGTTACCTTCAATACGGCGACTCCAGCTGAAGTCGCGGTAGACGAGGAGTCCTGGTCCTGGTGCTTCTCCTCATCTTTCTTCTTACGATGGCCCTCAGGGGAAGTTGAAGCCTGACGGAGCTTTTTTAACTCCTCCTCCATGGAGGTCATTTTCTTTTTAAGGATGTGGGCCTCCAGGGACTGCTGCCTCCGTCTGCGGGTGGTGGAGTTGAATTTCAGGCAATGCTGGCATTTCTCCATGGGGTGATCTGGGCCCAGACAGAAGAGGCACTGGAAGTGATCATCCTTGTGCGGGAGCTGGGCGCCGCATGAGTCGCACTTATTCTTGTGCTCGGAGGGTGTAGGGGACGACATACACCACCGAATAACTGACTAAAAGTTGAATTAAATCGAGACAAAACTGACGGTAGAACTACCGACGACAGACTGATGAGCAGTGAACTTTACCGTGAGGCGCTTCCACGAGCTAACGGCGGGAAAGAACTGGAAGACGGGTGTGGGGACCATTTATATACCGACGCCACATGACGTCAGTCACCTGACGTGGGGGTGGTCCCCCGCCAGAGACGGCTAGCTAGAAATTCTTTCCGTGGGGTCCTGACGCCTGCCGGCATCAGTCCTATATGTAATTACCTACTGCAAGAGCCCTCTCGAAGTAAGATCTGGAGTTCTCGCCAGTTATCACGCCCATATTATATAAAACGGTTACATGATGTGCACTTGTGTAATATGGAAAATATTGTAACTCCTGCACAGTGACCTCTGGATACTCACGAGTAGCGAATCCACAGGTCACTCTAAAGGAGTGAAAATATTTTCCGTATCACACTCGTGCCCATCATGTATCCCCTTAATCTCCTGCTGCTTGACTGGTCACTTGTGACACGTTACCAATCAGACAGCAGGGCTGGTGATGTAACAATGAGTGAGGTCACATGCTGAAGATGTAGCGGAAGGGACAGAACTAGAGGCATCTGTGTACAGGTAAAGCGCTGCTTTTCACATCACACCCAATACTGTTCGGAAGAAAATCATCTAAAGAGCAACTATGAAAAGAAAGCACTTCTGGAATAAAACGTAACAACGGATTACTTTGAAAAATGACAGCTGTTCTCCTGCTGTGTTCTGGCACTACTATCTCTTGAAGGTAAGAGGCTGTGGCACCCTAAGGATGCAAATGGCAACACTTACAGAAGTATGAGATTGTCCATCATTGCCCCTATAAACATTTTATAAATCATCACACCGATGTCTTGTTTTAAAATAAAACATTCCATTTTTTCAAATGCTGCATGTGACATGGCCCTCATGATTATGAGAGGTCCTCGTAAGCGTATGCAGGCAAATCCTCAGCACCAACAGGATTCAGTACCAATGCTTTATAATTACAGCAATCCTGTTAGACAGGATTAGCTTGCAAATCAGCTTTTTTCCTTTTCTCCCCAAGTCCTCCATTGTTCCCATCTCTTACCCACTCTTTTCAGCCCTGTCAGCAACACCAATCTTTAGTCGTGAGCAAAGGTTGAAGTATAAATCAAAAACTGCCACACAGGCACTCTCACACAGTGGACTTCATTACCCCCCTCAGCTCACAACAGTACAACTGATCATGCAATGTAAAAGTGGCGGCACTCAGAACCACTGAGACCCTGCCCACTTCAAACACTGGCTAAGAGTTATGGTTACCTTGACACCAGGTGCTAATGTAACATAAGAAAAAATTACTCACCTTAGTAATTGCTTTTCTTCTCATGGAGTCTTGCTATATTATGACTATATGCAGTCAGCCACTGCAGCTGAACTGCCCCGGAGAGAAAGAGTTAACTCCAGAGGTCTGAGTTCCACAGCGAGGGCGCATATACAAAGTTTCTATCTGGCCAGTTTCAAATGAAACTGTCAGATCTTACTTAAGCTAACACCACAAACAAGTCTGTGTGGAAAGCTCTACACTAGCCAAGTGGCTACCTAATAGTAGGAATAATAAACAATATAAACAGCAATAATAATAATAACAATGAATAATAGTATTATTAGTTTCTCCTAACAAGCACTATTAGACCCCCTTCCCCAAGACTCAAGTCCAGGAAGGGGCCAACATATTACTTAAAACAGAAATACCTAATTCCCTAACCCCTAAATAAAGGGGTGAAGGGAAGAACTAAAATGGCATGACACAGTGCTTGCACTAATTTGCCACCCCTACCCAAGTAGAAGTTCTGAGAGGGCAGGAGGGAGGGTGGTCATAATAGCAAGACTCCATGAGAAGAAAAGCAATTACTAAGGTGAGTAATTTTTCTTCAAACACCATGAAGTCTTGCTATATTAGGACTTATTGCAGATTACACAGCAGTACCTCCATGGAGGAGGGTCAGAAACTACTTAGAAATAGGCTCTGAAGCACAGCTGTGCCAAAACGAGCATCTCTCCTGGACTGAATATCCAGGGAATAATGCTTGGTAAAAGTGTGAACTGTTTTCCAAGTAGCAGCTTGACAGATTTCCAGAATGGGAATATCTCCAGCAGCCGCTAGAGATGCAGCTGTACCCTGGTGGAGTGAGGCCTCAGTCCTGAGGGGGTTCTCTACCTAGTTTTGATAACGAAATTGGATACAGAGACAATCCACCTTGCAATTGTCCTCTTAGTGGCAGGTTCCGCACAACCTCGCCATAGGTAAGGAAGAGTTGGAGGGATGCGAACCTGTGACCCTTGGTGCCTCCAAATAGTAGCTTAAGGCTCTTTGCGTCCAAGCTGTGCAGACTCCTCTCACCTGGGGAAGAATGCTCAGTGAAAAATACTGGAAGAGAGATGGATTGGTTCAGGTGGAAATCTGAAACCACTTTAGGCAAAAACTTTCTGTTAGTCCTGAGGACTACCTTATCTCTGTGGAAAGAGATAAAATCTTCTTCCACTGACAGGGCCTGTAGTTCACTTATGCGTCTGGCAGAAGTGATAGCCACTAGGAAAACAGTTTTCAAGTCAGAAACTTGAGCCTGCTTGAGGACAGAGGCTCAAAGGGGGTTGCATTAACTGAGCAATGCAAACATTCAGGTCCCAAGCGAGAGCTGGTTCTCGAAAAGGAGGGTTGGTGTGAAGTAACCCTTTAAAAAACTTGGAAAGCACAAGGTGAGAAGAAAAGGAAGCAGGCTTCCCTGCTGACAGAAAAGCAGAGACAGCTGCCAGATGAACCTTTAAGTAGCTGGCCTAAGGCCTAAGGAATTTAAATGGACCAAATAGTCCAGTAAATGGGCAGATCAGCAGATTCTGGGATAATCTGCTTCTCAGAGCACCAGATGGAAAACCTTTTCCACTTAGAATTGTAAGTGGTCCTAGTGGAAGGCTTCCTTGAAGCCTTTAAAATATCCAAACACCTTGAGAAAGGTGTAAGTCAGCAAATTCTAACTCCTCAAGAGCCATGCCTTGAGATGGAGGGATTTGAGGTCCGGATACCACACTCTCCCCTGTGCACAGGCCAGTAAGTCGGGGACTCTGGGCAAGCTCAGGCAGGGTGGACTGTCAAGGACAGAAGCAGTGGGTACCAGGGCTGTCTGGCCCAATCTGGAGCAACCAGAATCACCTTGCAGGGCTGAGATCTGATTTTTACTAGTACCCTGAAAAGAAGGGGAAAGGGGGGAAAGGCATACAGGAACTTCCCTTCCAATCCAACTGAAAGGCCCAGGGGACTGATCCCAGCACTGAGGCCTGCAACAAAACAGAGGAAGTTGGTGGTTGTCTGGGGCCGCGAAAGATCTATCTGAGGGTGCCCCATCTGGCAAGACTGACCCCAGCACCTGAGGATTCAGAGCCCATTCGTGATGGCCCTGAGAAATCCTGCTGAGGGCATCCGCCAGACATTGTCCTTCCCTGGAAGGTGAACTGCTATCAGGGAGGTGTTCAGGGAGTAAGCCAGAGACCACAACATCATTGCTTCGGTGCACAAGGCTGATGACCAAGTGCCCCCTTGCTTGTTGATGTACCACATTGTTGTGGTGTTGTCTGTCCTGACTTGAACTACTTTGTTCTGGACAGAAGCTGAAAATGCCTGAAGAGCTAAAAGGACAGCTCTGAGTTCCAAAAGACTGATGTGGAGCAGAGATTCCTGGGGAGACCACACTCCCTCAGTGGACAGGTTGCCCAAGTGAGCTCCCCACCCTAACAGGGAAGCATCCGTGGTGAGGGTGAGGGAGTGGAAAGCGGAATGAAAGGAACCCTTGTTTTAGTGCTCTGATCCTGCCACCAGTGTAAGGCCAGGATCAGGGTTTGAGTCACTGGAACCAATTTGGAAAGGGGTCCCTCCTTTGAGACAATAGGCCCTCAAATGGAACTGAATGTCCCTCATCTGGAATCTTGCTCCTTGCACTACAGCTGTGGAAGCAGCCATGTGCCCTAGGAGTTGCAGAAAATGCCTTGCTGGTCGAGAGACCCACAGGGTAAGGAAGATGCCAGGGCAATGAGTCTGTCTACCCTTTCCGAGGGAGAAATGCCTGGCTAACTTTGTGTTCAATTCTGCACCTATGAAAGTTAGTACCTGAACTGGTTCGAGAACTGACTTTGCAATTCAGCAGGAATCCTAGGAAGTGAGAAGCTGCTGGGTGACTTGCAAGTGGATTTTACCTGATCTGGGGACTGACCCACTATGAGCCAGTCGTCCAGGTAGGGAAACACAGCAATCCCTTGCCTTCTTAAATAAGCCACTACCACAGCTAGACATTTCGTGAATACCCTTGGCACAGAGGTAAGGCGAAGGGCATTGCCCTGAACTGGTAGTGGCCTGAGGGTAGTTCGAACCTGAGGTACTTTCGGTGAGAAGGCCTGATCAGAACATGAAAATAGGCATCCTTGAGGTCCAGGAAGCTAACCAGTCCCTGGCCTCAGAGAGGGCAAAATCATTGTCAGAGTTAACATTTTGAACTTTGGTTTCAAAAGATGCTTGTTCAGGTACCTTAAATCTAAAATGGGCCGCCATTCTCCTGTCTTTTTTGGGGTAAGAAAGTATCTTGAGTACAGCCCCTTGCCCTGATGGCAAGGAGGGACCCTTTCTACTGCTTTGCAGTCCAAAAGAGAAGAAACCTCTGCTTCCAAAGCAAGGGCTTCTAAAGGATTTGCAGGTGGAAAATGTCTGGCTCTCATCTTCAGAAACTGTTTGAAGCTGAGAACCAGACCCTGGCCTATTACCTCCAGAACCCACCTGTCCGAAGTTAGGGACACCCAGTTCTGGCTGAAATAAACCAACCTGCCCCCACTGGTACAGGAGAATAGGCCCTGGGCACCCCATCAGGGTGCCTGCTTGGCAATGTATAGGCTGAGGAGAGGGGCCAGTTTACTTGTGCCCTGTCTACCTCTGCCTCTAAAGAACCCCTCTGTGCAAATGCAGAGGAGGCCTGAAATGGTAAAAAGGCCTGTGGAAAGGCCTGCCCCTACCTCTGGGAGCGTCTCTGTGGAGTGGCATGCCTCTCCTTAGCCTGGGCACTTTGTAGGTAGTTCTGTATTCATCCATCTTTTCATATAGTTTTCTGTTTGTTCCCCAAACAGAGAATTACCCACAACAGGAAAATCCATAGCCTTTGACTGAGTATCTTGGGACAGATTAGTGCATCTGAGCCATGCCAACCTCTACGAAAGCTTACAGAAGTGGCCATGACCCTAGAGGAAACATCATTAACATCAACAGCAGTATGAAATTGAACTTTAGAGGCTTCAATGCCATCAGCAGCCACCTGTTCAACTCACTAGCCAGCTGGCCCGCGGGCCTGCTTGTGCTTTCTGTCTATGTCCCACCTAGATTTCTGATATCTAGCCACATAAGCCATATAATTTGCCTGCCTGAGTCCCAAAAAAGCTGCCATATACTGTTTTTTTCGCCATGGCATCAATCTTCCTGGAATCCTTATCAGAGGATGAGGCCAGAGGAATATTAGCCTTGTCACAGGCTGCAGCTTGTACCACACCTACATGACTACACTGCTCAGTGAGGAAGTCTGTATCAGAGCCTGACAATGTATATCTTCTGTCCATTTTTTTATCTACAGGAGGGACAGAATGAGGATTTTTTAAAATCTTTGTTGTTTGCTTCCTAAATAACTTATGCAAAGGAATAGACAACCTCCTAGACTCTAGTATATCCATCATTTCTACATAATCAGGCTCCTCTTGCTCATCCACAGTTTCCTCTAAAGGAAGCTGGAGGGTTTCTGCAACCTTTTTGTAAAACATAAAATGAGAAGGGGACTCAGACAGAATAGGACGAGATTCTAAAGGTCTGTCTGGAGAAATGTCCGGTTCAATGGGCACGTCCAGACCCTCCCAGCCACACATGTAATGATCAAATTCATCCTCCCTCTCCTGTGGTTCATAAAATTCCTCAACATCATACTCCTGAACCACTGGCACTGAACGAACCAACCTTTACCAACTGTAGGTGGTTCGGCAGGACCCTGAGACAGTGACTGGACAATCTGTATGGCTTTTAGCTATTTCTGCAGCAGTTGGAGAGACAATTTTGGACTCCAAACCTACTGATTTCTTAGTCTTTTCACTGAGACTGGTTCCTGAACCAGCCTTCCTTTGCCCGAGGAAGTCTGCCTGGTCAGAGGGCTCCCTCTGGTCCAGTGGGTCACTGGACCAGGCTGGCCATCTGGGTCAGCGGACTTTTGGCTCTCGCCTCTGAGCCGCCCAATCTCTTTTCCAGGGTGGCTGCAGGAAATTTTTACACACCTGGCAGTCTGACAGGAGGTGGTCTGCCCCCAGACAATAAACACAAGTGGTGTGTGGGTCAGCCTTGGCAAAGGCTTCCCCACAGACATCACAGTGTTGAAACCCAGTGGGCCTGGTTTTTCTTTTGGGTTTCTCAGACATAATGCCAGCCTAACCAAAAACTTGCCCTTTTGATGGCAGTGCCAGGCAAGACACCCTTATCGGTTCCTAACCGTGTCACGGGTATTTGAAAAAACCTATTTTAAAAGCAAGGTTTTTAGAACCGATAAGAACTGAACCGCACTCTAAAAGCCCAACCACACTTTAAACGTTAAATTAAGCAAACCGATCGTTCAAACCGAACCGATAATTGAATTTCCACACAGACTTTAAATTTTCTACTTACGGTTTACCAGATAGAGCTTTTAACCGAAATGCGGTAAAATAAATACTTTTGCGGTTCAAATGAACTGAAAATACTCGCTTGAACTGAGAAATGAACCGATGTGAAGGAGCTGATCTCCGGAGCGACTGTTCAGTGAAGCGGAGTAAAGAATCTGACAGTTTCATTTGAAACTGGCCAGATAGAGCTTTGGTATAGCGCCCTCGCGCTGTGGAACTCCAGACTCTCTGGAGTTAACTCTTTCCTCTCCGGGGCAGTTCAGCTGCAGTGGCTGACTGCATATAGTCATAATATAGCAAGACTTCATGGTGTTTGAATAACATTTTAAGACGCTTGCCATATTGTGAGTCTTGGTGGGAAAAGCATTTTCTGAAGGAGAAAAAGACTGGGCTACCCGTCAATTCGTCCCGGGCAGTTTGTTGCATGATAACGTACTCTGTCACATTAGCTCCAGTGTCAATCGATCACTAAGACAATTCGTCCCCCACGCAAATAATATAAAATTAACTCCAGGTGGGCACAATTCATGCACCACATGAGACAATTCGCTCGAGGGTAGCAGAAGGGGAATTTGTGCGGTAATTTTATTTGCAGTACAGTAGGATATCTAGTGGGAGCAAACTGTCAGAGGACAAATTGTATTAGGTGCTGACTGACATTAATGTGACAGAGTGCACTGTTGCACAATGAAAAGCCCGGGACAAACTGACGTGTCTCCAAAAGACTGTACAGCATTAATGTCTGGTAATACGTTTGGCTTGAAATCCCTACTTTAAAAAAAAAATGCCACATTTACAAGCTTTCAAGGAAATGTCTGAATCAAAACTTAGGAACATCCTTGAAAATCAGGCATAGTTGAGAGGTCTGATCACCTCTGCTGTGTGCGCCTGCTCTTCAGTGGTCTGGGGGAGTGGAAGATTTGAAGTCTGTTCAGCACCACAGGCTGCCAGTCATAGGGTCTTTCCCTAATAGCTGTGACCTACTAAAGCTCTAATTCCTTCAAGCAGACTTTTGACTTACAACTGCAGTTAGAAATCTCATGTAGACTTCCTTTCTGAAAACAGAAACTAACACTGCTGATACCAGCATGCTTTTAAAAGAGATCAGTCTCCATTTATGTGAGCCCACTGCTTTTTGTATTCACAAACAGGAAATTTACCTGAGGAGTGTGAAAGCAGAAGAGTTAGAAACAAAAGTTGCGCAAATCATTTTTTTTTTTTCAGTTTTTATTTACCCAGGATAGCCTGACATGCAACAATTTGTTTTTTATTGTGTGTGCTGTTATCCAATTTTATAGCCGGAAGGACAGAAACACAGAGATATTAAGTGACTTGCTTACAGTCACCCAGTCAACCTGTGGCTGCAATGGTACTCAAGCCTGAGATCTCCTAAGTCACAGTTCACAGCTCTAACCACTAGACTACACTGCCTCCCTATGGACAGAAGACTGTGCTAAATGCTAAAAATACAAAATTATACAATGGACTTAAAAATCCTGTAACCTGACTGGTCAGCTAAGGTCTTTACCAATGGGTAAATTCTACAATAATCCAAAGCTGAGGAAGGGTATTTATTAAATAAAACAACAATAAAAATTCTACATTTATTTTATACATGAGTCCATTGTATAATCGCAGTAAGGCACAATGCAGGGCGTGGGTAATTGGGGAATTACCCACTTCTCGTGTGGTTAAAGTCTCCTGATAATCCTCGCAATGTCATGCCTTATTCCAATCACTCTGGGAGGCTGTATAGCGTGGTGGTTACAGGCACGGAGCTGCAAACCTGGAGACCTGGGTCTGAATCCCACAGTCCCCACTTTCATACTGTGTGATCCTGAGCAAGTCACTTAACTTTCTTGTGCTCCTAGGTCACACCTGGAAACAAGCTCAGGCTTAGTGTGCCTTTCCTGGTTAAACAATTTCCCCTGTCCCTTTCCCTTTATTGCTTAGCCGGGAAGCACAATAATCTAAATCTCTATATCATGTCCAAGCAAGGTGATCTCGTCCTACTGGTGTTACCATAAAGTACACCAAGGTAGACAGCTCTGTGGCGCCGAGCAAAGGGGATCACTCAGAAGCGGAGACCAGCAGGAAGGGAATCCAGAGCATCCATTGGACTCTTCCCTCCGGGGGGGGGGGGCCTTGGCACCTGAAAGTAGTGGATTGGGTGACATGCAAGGCGGCGTGCAGCCTCGACGTGCCCCTGCAGTTTTCCACTACAGGTTGCCATTTTACTTCAGCCCAGTTAGGGTGGAGGGAGTGGGAGGCTAAAAATGGAAAAGCCCCCGAGCGACTGGATTACTGCCTCTAGTCCTCCAACACCATGAAGCCCCAGAAAGTGTCCGGACCAACCCTGCAGCACCCAAGATGCAAAGTTGCACCTAACTGGCACTTCCTCCCCTGGAAGGAAGGGACCCTCCCGATAAAGAGATACATCAGGTTAGCCGGGGGTGGCTGTTAGGGGCGGTGGATGGTGGCAAGGGGACGAGCAGTTCCAGGATGCACCTTGGAAGCCCGGAGTGGCCGCTCGGGAGTGTTGAGGGGGCGCAAAAAAAAAAGAACCCCAGGGTATGGCTCACAATTGTCATATAAGCTACACAAAGACAACTGGGTGAACACCATGCATCAGCAGCTTGGGATACTGTCCAGACACGGGTACGGTTTCAAGTCTTGAAACAAAACAGTTACCACACTACTAAGGCAATCTCTACTCCGGACCCTTGAAAATGCAGATGTGGTGTACAGACTGGCAAACAACATAGCACTACTGAGGCTATTAGCGGTGTGCAACAAAATCTGTAGGTCTGCGATTTGTCCGTGACAGGGCGTCTTTCCTCTGTTACCTTGCAGGTGTTTGGGCCAGTTTGCTCTAGCTGAGTGAAGTCAGCTTGACCGGACCACCTTTACTGTATTCAAGTTATAGTAAATGTAACACTTGGACAGCTGGTTCTGATCACTGTATCATTTTTTGTAATATAAAAATGGGTTATGGACTGTCTCTCTTGAGAAATGCTGAAACAGCATGTTGGATCTCACACACACACACAGGTTTTAGATACAAGGTGTTACCTGGAAGGCCAGAAGCTAATTACAGGCTTTAACTAAGTTAATTATAGCTGTAGTTGCTAAGAGGGAAAATCATAAACTTTTATAATGCTTAGAGGAAGAACAGCAGGTTGTGACGTTTTAGTGCGAAGTCATAAAAGATGCACTGATGTCCTGGGAAGGGGAAACTGATCATAAGATCAAAGAAATGTCATTTGAAAAAGAAAATGAGTTGTGCTGAGGATTGCAGAATTTAAAATTTTGAAAATACATCCTGTTTTTGTATAGATATATTTTTTTATATATTCTGACAGAGGAGGAGCTAGGTGACCTCATGCAAAGATGTGGACAAAGCCAGCTTTTAAACAGAATTCTGTTTTCCTTCAGAGACTTCTATCTACACTCTGGCAAAGAAACATCTTTGAGCACTTTAAGCAGGTATTTAGAGAGAGAGAGAGACAAACTCTAAGTACTGTAGTAGGAATTTCACTGTTAAAACCTTGTTCTTTTAAAATATTGCATGGTTCTTGTGATATAGTTCTGTACTTTATGTTTTACATATTTTTTATCTATTTTAGTAAAACTCTATTTTTAGAGCCTACTTGGTCTGTCTTTGAATTTCTTTCCTTTACAAGTGAAGTATATATGGTTAAAGCAGACACTGTACATAAGCTTGAATGGTGATACCAAACTGGAAATAGGTAAGCGTTTTAATCTGAGGTCTTTATTAAAGTTTTTAAGAGTTCATTTCTGTACACCTGGTTAGGTGCCCGTAGGCAAAGATACCTGGCCCCCCAAAGACAGATTTACCTGAGCCTGTGCATTGGGTATGCTAGCAAGAAGTTCACAGTTTGAATCCCTCCGGAACGGAGACCAAAGGTTGATCTGAATCCACAAAACAGACTAGAGGGTTACCCTGTTTCTGTTAACTGTTCACAAGACTGAGCTCGGAGGTTGGCACTCTGGGAGTAGAGGGCTGACCTGCAGAGTGGGTTTGTGACAGACTGGTTGGCAGCGGTGGCATAAATTTTGGTATCACAAACTTTTATTGTTCAGCGTGTCAGCTTGAGACTGTCAGCTCACTTGCAAAGAAAGAAAAAGGCAGAGTTTTATTTTAAAAAGGAAACAGAACTATATCACTTGGCGTACAGTCAAGTTCCTACCCATTTTATCTTTTTTGCCTAAAGTGCAAGTCAGAGTAGCAGTAGTTAGAAAAGATTACTTCCAACTACAGCAGGCACACTGTAGACTACTTAAGGCAGTCGTGCAGGGACAGAGGAGTCCTGTTCGAGATGAAAGCCAGCAAGCAGAACCTCATAGATGCACTGTTGGTAGCAGATACCCAGAGCAGCGAGTCACTGACCGTGACTGAAAAAGACCAGACCTCGAGTGTGGCAGGGCTAGCAGCCAGTGCAGTGTCCAGATACGATGAGGAGGGCAACAGGGCCACTGTCAGCGAAGGGCCCCAGCAGCAGGGGAAGGTCACCAGTATCTTGGATCCCGAAGTATTCAGGCTGCAAACTGAGCTGCGCAGGATGGAGCTGGAGTTCCACAGAGAGAGGTAACGAGAATGCTGAGAGGCAGAGCGAGAACAGAGAGACGCAGACCATGAGGAGCATGAGCGCCAGTGAGCTGCAGAGGAGAAGAGGGAGCGAGAAGGCAGAGATGCAGACCGTGAGGAGCAGGAGCGCCAGAGGCAACACAAACTGGAGAAGATACGACTCCGACCAGCAGCACCAGAGCAAGTAAATGGCTTGGGTTTAACTGGGACTACAGGACAGGGTTACAAACTGAATTCCAAATTAATAGCTGAATTTAAAGAGGGGGAGGATATGGATGCCTTTTTAAATTCTTTTGAAAAAGTTTGTATTCAGGCTAAAATTCCTACAGCGTCCTGGAGCTTCCAGCTATCCCCGCTACTTACCGGGAAAGCTCGGGATGCATTGTGTCAAATGGACAATGAGGACAGCGATGATTACAGCAAACTTAAAGCTGCACTGTTAAAGCTTGAATTAACTGCTGAATCATACAGAGCTAAATTCCATAAGCTTAGAAGCCCTGATATGAGCTACGAGGAGCTAGCCACGAAATGACGTCAGTTTTTAAAATGTTGGTGGGAAGGAATTGAGGCAAACTGTTGATAAAATTGAAAATGTGATTTTATTAGAACAGTTTTATTGGGCATGCCCAGCCAAGCTAAAAACCAGGCTAGAGGACCAAAATCTCAAAACAGTGCAAGAGGCTGCTGAACCCTTGGACCGCTATGCCAAGAGCAGACCTGCTCTGAGAGCAAATGGGGCAGGCGTGGCAGCGCAGAAAGGGAAAAGCGCACCTTCAGGGCAGCTAAAACCCTCACTGCCTCCGCCGAAACCAGTTAGCCTCTGGTTTCAGAGAAAAGATTTCTCTGAGAGAAGAAATGAATATTGGTTGGGTAAAGAAACTGGGCATACTGCCAGACAATGTCTCAAAAAGGCGAGCAATACACAACAGGGTGCTAGAAAGGAAGTAGGTTGTTTGTGTGTCCCTGGAAGCATGCCAGTGAACATGAGGGAACACAAGCACCCAGTCATAGTGAATGGTGTACAGACGCAAGGGTTAAGGGACACAGGGGCATCCTTGACCTTGGTAAAGGGGGATCTGGTAGAGCCTGGTCAGCTTATACCCAATAAATAAGTCATTGTACAGGACTTCACTGGTGAGGCGAAAACATTGCCCCTCGCTAGTGTTCTGCTAGACTGGGGTAAAACAGGGGGAACTGTGCAACAGGTGGCTGTAGCCAAAACCTTAGCAGTGGATGTGATCCTGGGCAACAATCTAAAACAGGGGATGGTATGTGCAGTTACCCATAGCCAAGTGGCAAGGGAAAATTGTAGTTCCCTGAACCCCATAGAAGAAACTGTGGAAACCACTATGAGGCTGGTTCCCCAGCCTGTGTCTCCAGATGGGGAGACTAACGAAAAGGGGGTAGAAATTTCCCCAGTAGCAAGTAACTACACAGCTACAGAGGGTTACTCCGAAGAGGGAGGGGTGACCCATTGTCAGAGGGTTGGGACTGACAGTGATCCTGAGTGCCCTGATGCTAGTGCTAGGGACCCTAGTTTAGCGACTGAAGGGAACCTGTCCCATGCCTTGGGAATGTTTTAGGGGTTTGCAGCTGATCAGAGAAGTGACCCTAGTTTAGAGAAACTGAGGGCTTGGGCAGACTCGGACAGTGCACAGGGAGGTGACGGCAGACATAAGGTTTATTGGGAAAATGGACTTATGTATACACAGGTAGTACAGACAGAAAGAGGGGTGCTAGGTAGACAGCTTGTCCTTCCCCAGGGGTATCGTGAGCAGTTGCTCAAGATTGCACATGATATTCCCTTGTCTGTTCATCTGGTAATCACGTGCACGACGCAGCGGTTGACCCAGAATTTCTACTGGCTTAACTTCACCCAGCGGGTGAAAAGGTATTGCAGGTCTTGTCACTGGTGCCAAGAAATAGGGAAGGCGGGCAAGAAAACCCAAGCCACCCTGATTCCATTGCCCATAGTGGAGGAGCCATTCCAGAGGGTGGGAATGGATATTGTGGGGTCTTTAAATACCCCCAGCTCCTCAGGGAAGAGATTCATCCTCACTGTGGTGGATTATGCCACCTGGTACCCAGAGGCAGTCGTCCTATCCCTCACTGAGGACAGACAAAGTGGCAGATGCCTTACTTGGGATTTTCTCCCGTGTTGGATTTCTGCAGGAGGTAATTACCGATCGAGGGGGTTCCTTCATGTCGGACCTGATGAAATGTTTATGGGAGAAGTGTGGGGTGGTGCAGAGATGCACGACACTGTATCACCCACAAGCCAAAGGACTTGTGGAAAGATTCAATGGTACCCTAAAGTCAATGCTCCGGGCGTTTGCTGAACAGCATGGGAGGGACTGGGAGAAATACCTTCCCCACTTGTTTGCATACAGGGAGGTGCCCCAAGAGTCAACAGGATTTTCCCCCTTAGAACTCTTATATGGATGCCGGGTACGTGGGCCCCTAGACTTGATCCAGGAGGACTGGGAAAGCAAGCACGCCACCCAGGGAACTCCCATTGTGGATTACGTCCTTAGGTTTAGGGAAAGGCTAAAGGCGCTTATAGGGACAGCCCAAAGCAACCTGGCAGCTGCACAACAAAAACAAAAAGTGTGGTACGACCGCAGAGCCAGAGCTCACTCGTACATGGTGGGTCAGAAAGTCATGGTCCTTATTCCGGTCCGGAAAGACAAGCTGCAGGCTGAGTGGGCAGGACCATACAAAGTAGTTAGGAAGATAAATGACGTGAACTACATTGTGGAGTTACCTGACCAAAGACAGACAGAAAGGATGTACCATGTCAACATGATGAAGCCATATGCAAACAGGACTGACATGGTGTTTGCAGTGTGTAGTCCTGGGGAGGGGACGGACGAAGGAGACCTCCTTCTGGACTTGCTGGAACAAATTAAGCCAGAGTCCTCTGTGGAGGCAATAAAATTGTCTCCCCAGCTGGCTCTGGAACAGATACAGAAAGTAAGGGAGGTTTTAGCAGACTTTGCCCCATTGTTTAGCGCCAAGCCTCGACTAACCCCCTTAGCGACAAACCCCCTTAGCGACACATGATGTGGAGACAGGGACACAGACGCCTATACGGCAGACAGCATATCGGGTGTCAGAGGCTGTCCAAAAGGACATTAGGAGGGAAGTGGAGGAGATGCTGGATTTAGGGGTAATCCAGAGATCCCACAGCCCCTGGGCCTCACCTGTAGTCCTTGTGCCCAAGCCAGATGGCTCTACTCGTTTCTGTGTGGACTATCGTGGACTGAATGCAGTCACGAAGTCAGACGCCCACCTGATGCCCCAGATGGACAAACTCCTGGACAAGTTGGGAGGGGCTACCTACCTTACGACCACTGACCTGACAAAGGGGTATTGGCAGGTAGAGTTGACAGACACAGCTAGGGAGAGGTCGGCCTTCATCACTCTGATAGGCTTATTTGAGTTTAAAGTAATGCCTTTCAGAATGAAGAATGCCCCCGCCACTTTCCAAAGGTTGGTGAACCAGGTGTTAAATGGTGCTGAGGAGTACGCCGTGGCATACCTGGATGACACTGCCATCTTTAGTATCAGCTGGGAGGAACACCTATCCCACCTTAGGGAAGTGCTGGGCAGGATACAGAGGGCCGGGCTTACTGTCAAAGCCGGAAGTGCCAGGTGGCCATGGGAGAAGTGGCATACCTCGGGCATGTGGTAGGCCGGGGACAGCTCTGTCCTAACCAAATAAAAATAGAGGTAATCCAGGCATGGCCCAGACCATAAACACAGAAGCAGGTCAGGGGTTTTCTAGGGAGAGCAGGGTACTACAGAAAATCTGTACCCAATTACAGTGCCCTGGCTGCTCCCCTATCTGACCTGACAAAGAAAAAGATGCCCAAGAAAATTACCTGGGGCCCAGCCTGTGAGAAAACCTTTACCAGATTAAAGGAGGCACTGTGCAGTGCTCCTGTTTTGACAAGTCCTGACTATAGCAAAACCTTTGTCATTCAGACTGAAGCCTCAGACGTGGGTATTGGGGCAGTACTGAGTCAGACATCCAGCCAAGGGAGGGATCACCCAATAGCATACCTGAGTAGGAAGTTACTTCCAAGGGAGCAAGCATACTCCACTGTGAAAAAATAATGTCTTGCCATAGTATGAGCCCTAAAGAAGTTAGAGCCATACTTATATGGGCAGCATTTTGTGGTGCAGACTGACCACAACCTCCTAGTTTGGCTGACGCAGATGGGAAAGAACAATGGTAGATTGCTAAGATGGAATCTTGCTTTGCAAGGGCATGATATGACAATATTACATAGGGCTGGAGCCAAAAATCAGAACTCAGATGGGCTGTCTAGGGTCTATGAGGAGTGAACTGATTTGGGAAGCTCATCCCATGCAGGGGATAGAGCCCCTAAATTCAGTCTAGGTGGGGAGGAATTGTGACACTTGGAGAGCTGGTTCTGATCACTGTATCATTTTTTGTAATATAAAAATGGGTTATGGACGGTCTCTCTTGAGAAATGCTGAAACAGCATGTGAGATCACATACATACACACACACACACACACACACAGGTTTTAGATACAAGGTGTTACCTGGAAGACCAGAAGCTAATTACAGACTAACTAAATTAATTATAGCTGTAGTTGCTAAGAGGGAAAATCATAAACTTTTATAATGCTTAGAGGAAGAAGAGCAGGTTATGACGTTTTAGTGCGAAGTCATAAAAGATATTTTGATGTCCTGGGAAGGGGAAACTGATCATAAGATCAAAGAAATGTCATTTGAAAAAGAAAATGAGTTGTGTTGAGGACTGCAGAATTTAATACTTTGAAAAGACATCCTGTTTTTGTATAGATATATTCTTTTTATATATTCTGACAGAGAAGGAGGAGGAGCTAGGTGACCTCATGTAAAGATGTGGGCAAAGCCAGCTTTTAAACAGAATTCTGTTTTCCTTCAGAGACTTCCATCTACACTCTGACAAAGAAACATCTTTGAGCACTTTAAGCAGGTATTTAGAGAGAGAGACAAACTCTAAGTACTGTAGTAGGAATTTCACTGTTAAAACCTTGTTCTTTTAAAATATTGCATGGTTCTTGTGATATAATAGTTCTGTATTTTATGTTTTACATATTTTTTATCTATTTTAGTAAAACTCTATTTTTAGAGCCTACTTGGTCTGTCTTTGAATTTCTTTCCTTTACAAGTGAAGTATATATGGTTAAAGCAGACACTGTACATAAGCTTGAATGGTAATACCAAACTGGAAATAGGTAAGCGTTTTAATCTGAGGTCTTTATTAAAGTTTTTAAGGGTTAATTTATGTACACCTGGTTAGGTGCCCGTAGGCAAAGATATCTGGCCCCCCAAAGACAGATTTATCTGAGCCTGTGCACTGGGTATGCTAGCAAGAGGTTCACAGTTTGAATCCCTCCAGAACTGAGACCAAAGGTTGATCCGAATCCACAAAACAGACAGGAGAGTTACCCTGTTTCTGTTAACTGTTCACAAGACTGCGCTTGGAGGTTGGCACTTTGGGAGTTCAGTTCTCTGAAGGACCCCGTGAAAGTTGACCTCAACTGGAGTGGCAAGAAAGCAGATGCCGAAGAGGAATGGGAAGCCGCCGCCTCCTTGAAAGCCGCAAGCTGTGCAGCGGACTCTGCAGCCGCGGAGACCACCCAATGGAAATCCTTCGCTTTGACTGTTGGGTTCCATTCGTTTGGTTGGCCTAAATTAAGCCGGGTTAGATGGTCCTCGAGAACCTTAGGATGAAAGGAGTGACAAAAATCACAGGCCTGGGGATCGTGCTCGTGTCCCAGGTAGTAGACGCACGTGGAGTGCGGGTCCGTTTGAGACATCTTCTGCCTGCAAGGGCACTGACGGAACCCGGTAGCGGATGTGTCATCCATCACAGGTCGTAGATCGAGATGAAGGCAAACAATTCAAACATTTTTGGAAGTAAATCCAAAGATTTAAGTCGCAAGGGCCTAGTCAGCACGAGTGCGGTAAGGAGGGAACCTGCTTTTTCCTACAGAAAGAAAGATCTTGCGTCATGGGAAGGAGCCAAGGGAGTTACCACCTGGGTGGGTGGGAGGAGCCAGCTTGAAGATGTTTCCGGCCAGTCTTAAAGGGAAAGGCAACTGCCAGAAAGTGTGGATAGAACATCATGTCCACGTCCCTAGAAGATATGTTGTCCTAACATTCTTAGGTGAGCTGCGAGTACTGCAAAGCACTTCATAATGACTCGTGGTGCTGAGGAAAGCCAAAGGGAAGGTAATGCTGCCCCTCCACACAGAACTGCAGGTAACTGTGGTGGGTGGGGTGTACCAGTATGTGCTGGTATGCACCCTGCATATCCAGAGAGTGAAACCCAATCCTGTATTTTCAGGTATGGTAGGAAGGAACCCCGAAAAAACATGCTGAATTTTTCTTGATCCATTTATTTGTTCAGTTTTTTAAGATCCAGAATGAGGTGCATTTTTCTTTTATTTACTTTAAAATTTGGTAACCAGGAAAGGTACATTGAGCCGAGGCTCATTTCCAGAGGTGACCGGGGGAAGGGGGATACAGATTAGATACAGCAAAATAACAGGTACAAATAATCCAACATGGTTAATACAATAAACAGTATCAGCATCATGGGTGAAAGTTGTGGTGAGACAAAATTGAGTTCACAAAAGCATTATGTACAAGAATGTGCAAGAATGCAAGTGCGCTATGCATGATAGGTGGGGTCAACAATGCTCTCAATATGGAGATGAGACCAAGAGCACTGTTAGCCGGGTTAGACAGAGACCTAGGAAGGGGCAGCAGACATTAGGAGAAAGAAGCCAGAAGGGGTCAGGGGGAGTGACAGGGGTAGGGGGGAGCAGGAGTGTAAAGGCAGTGAGAGTGAGAGTGAGGGGGAAAGTCGGAGGAAGGAGGGAAGAGGGCAGCAGGTTCCAAAGGGATGGAAGACGGCAGAAGAAGGCTGCTTGCCCAGCACTGGAGTGAGGGTGGGGAATGGAGAAGATATGAGAATCCCTGGAGCACAGTGAATAATAAGAATAAAAGTCAGGGGAGAGGAGTGAGGAAAGGTAGGAGGAGAGGGACCCAAACCAGCATTTTGCGATACAGGAGGCAGAGTGGAACTGGAGACACAGAGGCAGAGCGATGATTGAAAGGGAGGAGTAGAGGAAGCAGTGATGAGCACGAAGAGGGGAGTTGGTAGCAAAGTGACAGAATGCATTACAGAGGGTGTCCAGTCTAGCAAGGGAGGAGGAGGGAGTGGTGTCATAGACCACAACTGCATAGACGAAGACTGGGAGAACAATTCTGGTAACCAGCTACCACTGAACCTGGGGTGGGGGGTCTTTGTTGCGGTATAAGGCACCAAGTCTGGGGTGAAGTCTGGCATGGATCACATCAATGTTGGTAGAGAAGTCAAACTCGCTATCCAGCCAGAAACTTGGGTTCTTGAAGGCAGGGGGACAGCCTCCAGGGGAGTGCCATCCAGTGTAGAGAAAACGGGTAAGTGCGAGTCTAATTTCTGGCCAGCACAGAAAGTCATAGACACAGTTTTATTAGTGCTGACCCTCAACTGGCTGGCTTGGAACCCGTGTAGTACAATGTGGAAGTTTTTCTGGCGCAAAACTACCACTGCTGAAACCAATGGGCCAGAGGTGCAGATGACTGTCACCCGCATACATATGGATATGTAAAGAGGCACAGGCATAGGGGAGTTCGTTTAGAAAGATGGAGAATAGGATCAAACCCAGGATGAAGCCCTGAGGGATCCCTGCTAGGACTGGAGGGAGGAATTCCTTGGGTATTAGGAAGTAGTGGAAGTAGAACCCTTTGTTCTATTCTGACTCTGGCAGTATTTCCACTACTCTGTTTCTCAGCAGGCCCACAGTGTTGTGTGTTAACAGCTCTGACATATAAGCTGTCAAGGGGAATTTCCCTCCTGGGCAGACTGTCAGGTGAGGGTTCCAACAACTCCAGGGAGTACCACTCTCAGATAATTCTTAAAACCCAGTTGTCCATTGTTATGGACTTCCACTGATGGTAGAACTGGGTGAGGCTCCCCCACCTGGAAGGAGTGGTCCATCTCAGGCGACTGAAGCGGATCTAAGGCCCAAACCTCTGATAGTGGCACTAAGTGCTTTCGACACCTTTGCCTCGGCTTTCTTTTGGGTTTGAGGTGGCTGGGATTTGTTTTGAGAGCCTCCTCTACCTCTGGAACAAATGGACTGCTTATCATTGTAAGTGCCCCATCCCTTACCTCTCTGCAGGGTATACAGGCTTGGCCGGGAAATCTTAAGAGTAGTTCAAGTTTCATTAGATTCCTCATGAGACTGCTCCACCTGCTGTCCAAACAGATAGATGCCATCTAGTACACATTCATAATATGTTGCTGGATGACTGGGGTGAAGCCAGCAGTCCACAACTAGGAATGCCTTCTGATGCAGCTACCTGCAGCTACAGTGTGGGCTGCTATAAAGAAGGAAAACTCAGCACTCCAGTACGAGTAGCACAAAATCCAGTTACTGGTACAAACTGCAGATGTTTATTGTGGCAAGAAGTGCCCAGGACAGCACCCCACATCCCCAGCGCTTCAACCCAACACAGGGTCTTCGTCAAGGGGCGGGTCTAAGGAATCACAGACCTACACCATATTTAATTAAAGTAACACACTCCCTCAGTGAAAACAGTGACACGAAATTTAAAAATGCAAATTAGACATACAAATTCATCATAAATTAAAAAAATCCTTTTAGTGTTTGAACATCAAAAGGCTGTACATAACAAAAGAACGCTAGTATTAATCTTAGTATTATCTAATGTAAATAAACAATTCCTAAGCAGGATATATATATATAAACTTAACCAACAGGTTCATGTAATTAGTATACTCCTTACTGCATGAAAGTATTAAAGCATTCAAAGAGGTAAAAAGGGAAAAAAAAAGGGGGGGGATTATTAGTAAGAAACAAAGAAGTAGGACTAATATGCTCAGAAGGGTCAACCTCGCAACAAAACCAAAGTAGCAAGTCTTTGCTATGCTTGTTGTAGCATAACACAATAAAATATGCCGACCATCTGGACAAACATGGTTTAGAAACCTGAATGCCCTCTCTTCCTGGAGCGAAGGAAACAAAAAGCTGCTTTGACTTTCTGCAGTCATTAGTTCAGAGCAGATAATATTTCAAAATGTTGCGGATGTCTAACAAATGGAGTAGTGCTTTCCCTGAACTGGCATGCTCAGGAAAATAAACTGATAGGTGGATAAACTGGTTCAGGGTAAACTCAGACACCAACCTGGGGGAAATTTAGGATTCATGCGCAAAGGCGCACAGTCTTTTGGAAAAATCAAATAAGGCGCCTCATACCAAAGAGCCTAAAGCATGGAAATCCTTTCAGCAGAAGTAATAGCAACTAAAAATTATGCTTTCCAAGAAACAAAGTGTAGCTTGCAAGTTGCAGCTGGCTCAAATGGAGACAGGGTCAACTTCTCCAAAATGAAATTTAAATCCCAAGCCGGGACAGGAGAACAGATGGGAGGTTTCAGATGCAGGATGCCCCTAAGAAAGGTATAGGACACATCTTACTGAGCCATGGTACGACTGCCCATGGGCTCATGAAAGGCAAAATAGCTAAAAAGTGCACCTTGAGGGAGGAGTATTGGAGGCCTGAGTTAGAGAGGGATATCTGGTAGTCCAGAATCTGGCTGACTGGACAGGAAAAAGGGTCCAGATGATGTTTGGCAGCCCAGATGGCAAACCTCTTCCACTTCTAGTGGAGGGCTTCAGAGCTGCCAGGAAGACACCCGCCACTCTCTGAGATACTCCAAAATGGGTGATGGCTATGTCCTCAGGAGCCATACATGCAGAAGAAGGGACTTGAGGTTTGAATGACCAGGGTCCCTGGGCCTGCGTCAGCAGATCCCTGCAGAGGGGCAAAGGGACTGGCGATTCCTCCACTAATTGTTGCAGTAATGGAAACCATATCTGCCATGGCCAGAAGGGAGCGACCAGAATCATGCTGGTCCGCTCCATTTGCAGCCTGATTAGCACCCTCTGAAGCAGAAGAAATGGAGAGAAGGCAAAAAGGAACCTCCTACTCCAGGAGAAGGATAAACTCGTCTCACCATAAAATTCCAGGCCCTGCATCTAGTGAGCAGAAACTGGGCAGTTTTGTGTCGAGTGGGGATGCAAAAAGGTCCAACTCTGGATGACCCCATCTGGAGAACAGATCTTCTGCAACGGATGAGAGAAGTTCCCATGTGTGCATGCTGGACTGCGTTCGGTGGTGGTGGGGGGGTTCAGCATGCATGGGACAAGGACTGCTGAGAGAACCAGACTGTGGTCCAATGCCCAGTACCAGACTCTCATGGCCTCCCTTCACAGGAGTAAGAAAGCATCCTCCCCTGCTTGTTGATACAGTAGACAACACTGAGATTGTCGGACTAGATCAACAGCTGACCTGGGAGGAGATGGTTTTGAAAGGCCTACATGACATACAGGATTGCCCTCATCTCCAGAATGTTGATATGCAGGGACATTTCGATCTGGGATCATGTCTCCCATGTCTGAAAGGGACCCAGGTGCACTCCCCATCCCGAACCGGAGGCATCCGTGGTGAGAGTTTGCTGGGAATAGGAGATCTGGAATGGAACCCCTTGTAACAGGTTCTGTGGGTCCATCCACCACTGGAACACCTTGCAGTCTGGGAAGGAGACCAGCATTAACTGTTCTAAGTTGTCCGTGTGTTGGTCCCATTGCACCCTGAATGTCCACTGGAGCACTCGCATGTGCAATCTGGCCAAGGGTATTGTAGCCATAAGACCTACTAGCCTCAGGTATACCACTTCAGGAACATAACAGCTCTGGGTGACCTCCTGAGCCTTGGCAATAAGGCAGTCTGCCCTGCTGAGAGGCAGGTAGGCTTTGCCCTGCACCAAGTCCTGGACTTCCCCTATATACTGCAACCTATGAAATTGAATCAAGATGGACTTGGGCAGACTTGCAGTGATGCCCAGGGACAGAAACAGCTGGAGGATTCTCTCCAGGGTCCGGAGGAGCTGTTCTCTGGGCAGAGCCTTGAGAAGCCAGTCGCTCAGGTACGGGAAAACATACAGTCCTTCTCTCCGGGGGCGGGCAGCAGCTACTGCTGCTAAGCACTTTCTAAAGACCTGCGGCGCACAGGATAAGCCAAAGGGCAATACCTTGAATCGGTAATGCTCGCCCTGAAAAAGAAACAGGAGAAATCTCCTGTGCAGTGGACACACAGAGATATGTAGGTAAGCGTCACGCATATCCAGGTGGCACAGTTAGTCATTCTGCTTGAGTAGGGGCAGCAGGCCTGGCTGAGTGACCATGAGGAATTTTTTGTACTGGATATAAAGACTGAGGTCACTCAGATCCAGAAAAGGCTTCAGATCTCTGGTTCTTTTGGGGACCAAGAAGAACCTGGAATAGAATCTCTTGTTGCTCTGGCACCTGGGCACTGGCTCGATCGCCTTTTTCCACAGAAGGGACTGTACAGTACCTCCTCCCAGATAACCTTTTAAATGGGCCGGAGGTAGGTGGAGGGTACTGGAGGAGTCTCTGGAGGCCTCTGTACAAGTTCCAGAGTGTGACCCCTCTCTGTAATCTGAAGAATCCAAGCATCTAAAGTGATGATTCTCCACTGATTCAGATGGAGGGAGACCTGACCTCCGACCACCACCTCTTGGTCGAGGACCAGAGGAGTGGGGTCTGGCAAGGAGTCAAGCAAAGGCATATCTGGCTGCTGGGGCTGATCTGTCACTCCTGGGCCGTTCTTCGGCAGTGCCGGAGGAGGAGGAGAAGGGGTAGGCAAGGTGGAGGAGGCATTTCTCTTACCCTGGGGGTGGAAGCCTGCTCTGGATTTGCAGGACACCTTAAAAAAGGGAGGGTGCTGTCTGCTCCTAGGCTGCATATGGTAAAGTGAGTGGGCAGACCTGATAGCCCTACCAGATGCCTGTAAGTCATTGATGATGTCCTGGATGTCTGGCACAAAATAATTTGGAGCCGGATGGCTTGGTGGCACTGGACACCTTAACCTTGCACTACACTGGCGACCCGGGTTCAGGAACAACCGCGGGTTGCCAGGGAGCCGGCACGGGGCCGGGGGTCGGAGTGGGATTGAGCTGCCGGCACACTCTCCCCTCCTGGGGGTGGTTATCCACTCTCCCCGTAGTTCCGCTCCGATCGGGTGGAGGTCCGGTGGGAAGCATAGGCGGGGGGCAGTGGCAAATGCTAGGGGTGGAGCGGAAGGGGCCGAGCTGGTAGCCAATGTGCACCTCCACGCACGCGCATGTACGTGTCTGCCGGGGTCCAGGTCTGGGGCGCAAACAGGGGGAAAAAAAACATTAAATTACATATAGGAAAAAAAAAAAATTTGGAACCACTGAAGGGGGCATTCAGCACCTTCTGCTGGACATCCACTGCAAACCCCCGAGATCCTCAGCCAGGAATGCTGATGAAGGCAGATGCTTGTGGCAGCAGCCCTGGCACCAGTGTCGGAAATATACAAGGCCTTGAGGAGATGCTTACTAATATCCTCAGCGGTCTGTAAGCATTTGAGAACCTTCTGCTTCTGTGAACATTTTGGGAATTCCTGGGCAGCTGCCTTTCTCTTCTTCCAGATCGTGTTTTGGTATTTAACCACATGCGAAAGGTAGTTAGCAATCTGAAGTCCCAAGATGGAGGAGGCATAGAGACCCTCTTGCCCCAAAGGTGAATCTGCCTAGATTCCCTGTCAGTGGGGAGGGAGCTAAGGTGCTTAGGCACCTGGGACCTGTCATGTGCTGCTTTGATGACCACAGAATCAGTCTCAGGTTGGGCAGCATAATAAGGCAGGCTCTGAGGGGCATGATAAAGCTCATCTGTCCGGTGGGGCATGGCAGAAACCATATCTGGCCTATGCCAAGCAGCAGTAGTGGCATTCCGCAGTGCGGGGAGGACAGGAGGAATGACCTTAGGGGAAGAGACTGGAATCTCCAAGAAGTCTACCAGTTCTCTCCTGGTGGCATCCTCTTCTTCAGTATGGAAGCTCATAGCTTTGGACAGCTGCTTCATAACATTAAAGAAGATAGGGTCTTCAGGAGGGGACCTGGGAGTATGTTTATCAGAGTCCTCACTCACTTAAGAAGCAGTGGACCTATCAGAGGATAGAGGTTCCTACTCCTCCTCCTCCTCTTCCTCAAGGGAGGATGAGGTCAGGGTGGTACTGTTTCTTGACGTCAACCTGTTGTAACTCGAGGTTAGATGACTGAGGGGCTGACAATGGCCCATGGGGTACAGCCCAAGGAGTTCTAATCGGCGTTGACATCGAGGGGGCCAGACACACGGGACCTAGGTCTGTAAGAGCCCCACTGGTGCACCAGGGCTGTAGTGATCCTGACCAAAATATTGTTGAGGTGGATGGCAGGAGATTGATGTGTCAACAGTGAAGGGGTTGTCAGCACAAGGCACGATGAACTGTCTGTTGAGGCTAGAGAGCCTTGACAGCCGTGGGCCTGGGGAAGCATCAGACTGTGATGGAGGGGTTGTCATCGACGACCCGCGTGTCGTCGAACAGTTGGCAGATGGCCCGCCTCCCTGAGAAGTTGGAGGCACTACCATTATGGGCCTGGATAGCAGAGGGCCACATGCAGCCGCAGCTGACTGAGTACCCCTGAGAAAAAAGGAGGGCGCTGTGGAAGCGAGCGCTTGGGGCGGTCTCATTTGCGGGTCTTTTGTGACTTTTTCCCCAAGGACTTGTCTTGGGTCTTTGAGGCCTGGGAGCTCGATGAACTTACTGATGACTGGGAAGGAGGGACCCCTGCCCAGAACTGGCTACTTGTTTCTCCATTAGGAATTTCTTCAGAACTTTTTTCCATTGTCTAAGGGTTGTTTGATTAAATTTCTGGCAGAACTCACAGTTGGAGGCATCATGGTCAGACCCAAGATAGCAAACACAGAGGTTATGGTCGCCTGAAGAGGTAATCTTCTTTCTGCAGTGGTAGCGATGGAACAGAGTGGTGGAGGGAGTAATTTTCGACATAAACAAAGTAAATTAATCTCTTATTTAAAAGAGAGATTCTAAAAGGCAAAGTAAAAGAAAAATCATAGGCAAAAATGGTGTGAAATTGTGTCAGAGCTTCCGCTGAGACCCATGTGAACAGAGTCGATGGCAGGAAAGAACTGAAGGGGGAGCGTGGCTGCTCACGCTTTTATAGGATTGGTGACATCGGCATGGGCAGCCCCAGTAGTACTGCTGGAAAATCTTCCTTGTGGATCCTGCTTCACCAAATGGTTAAATTCCTACAGTGTGACCTAATGATTGAGATGCCCCTTAAGAAGATCTTAAATTAGGGAGATTAACTCTTCCCTTACCGTATGGTACTTGCAAGACAAAGAATAACGAAGTCGAGGGTGAAGGCCCCCCAAATAAACCATGACATAAGTTTACTTGAAGAAACAAAATAAAATAAGGCAGGGAATATAAGAAAAGTCTGAAATAAATACAGAACTCTGGGCAAGACATTCACAAGAATAGTCTCAATGTGAGAAAAAAGGACAAATGAAGGTGTCCCCATCATCAGAAGTCTTCTGTCAATGGAACATAAGGGGTTTATAGTTTAAAAATTCCAAGTTTCATAAATCCTTCGGAATATACAGACCCATATATTTTGTGCATTTCTCCTTTCAAATGGTAAATCCCGACAGAGAGAGGGAAAGTAATGTAAAACAAGTACCTCTGTTTTCAGGAGGTTAAGCAAAAAACCTGTTAACTGACCATATTCTCGTAGACCATGCTGCCAGTATGGAGCAGTTGGGATTAAGAAATGAGAGGAGTAGATCATCAGCATATAATGCGACTTTATATTCCGCACCCCCCACCCCAAAGGTATCCCCTCAATTTCTGAACTGGTACTAAGTGCAATGGCCAGGGGTTCTATATAAGGCAAAAGAAAGAGCCAACAAGGGGTACCCCTACCTGGTACCACTCTGTAGGTGAACTGGGGTAAAACAGGTGCCATTAACCCTTATATAAGTCTGTGGATCAAGACATATTTGTTGAAGCCAGGTGACACAGGACTCAGGAAAGCCGAAGGCTGACAGGGTGCACCTAAGGAAGTTCCAGGACACCCTGTCAAAGGCCTTTTCAGCATCCAAACTTAGTAGAGCAGTAGTCAGGATCTGTCTACAGTAAACATGTTCTAAAATTAAAAGGGTATGGCAAATTTTGTCCATCATTTGGCATTGCTGACTGAAACCTGCCTGATCTGGATGTGAAAGGAAGGGGAGAAGATAGTCCAGCAGATGTGCCCATATTGCCGTAAAAATTCTCTAACTGACAAGAATAGAAAATCAGTCAATAGGACGAAGGGGAAGAAGCAGATATTTTTATGTTTTAGCATTCTGTAATGCAAAAAGTATTTCTTCTTGTTGAATAGGGGACTCTAACGAGAGTCTCTGAGCTTCTGTAAACTGAGGTGTTGTTAAGTTCGAGTGATACTTCATAATACTAGTTGAATCAGATGGAGTAGTGTTGACATAAAGCGATAGATAGTATTTCTGGAAGATTGTATGCACACCATCCAGTAGCTGGATCTTTTAATTGTAAAAATCAGGTGGTATGTCGCTGGGCCTGGAATTTTCAGGCTGAAAGACATATGTCCCTTGCTCCCCCTTCATAACAAGATTGCTTTAACTAAGCTAACGCCTGTTGGATCTGGTGATCTAATACAGCCTGAATTTCTTGCTTCAAAGTCGTTATCTTGGCAGCTATCCCCTAATCCCCTTGAGAATACAGAGTTTGATATGTTTGCAAAACCTCCAGGACAGAGGGGTATTTCTCAGTGTCTTGCCTCTTTTTAGTTCAAGCATAAGAAATAATTTTGCCCAAAGTTCCATCTTTAGAGTATCCCATTGAATAGGTACAGGTATTATTAGGGGACATACTGTCATTAATAATCTGTGGAATGTTTTCCCGAATCAAGGTCCGAAATTGCTCATCCTTTACAAGAGAAGCATTAAATCGGCAAAATGTTGATTTATACTCTATTCCCGGATTCACTTTGAGGGAGACAGAATGATTGTCAGAAAGAAGGTGGGGGCTCTAAAAAAGCACATCCTTAATGCTAGAAAAATGTTCACAAGTCGTAAAGAAATAATAGAGACGGGAATAACTCTGGTATCTAGGAAAACTTGTTTTCTTTTTGTGCAAGAATTCAACTAAACTGACACAAAAATAAGCGCTAGTTTTATCTAATGTAAATCCGAAGAACTGAATACTGTTCTCATATATAGACAGAGCATGAAGTTCTGGCACCAACGAGGAAAGTGAAGGAGATGCTGCCCACTCGATGGCAGAAAAAAAGAAATTGAGGCAGTTGGGGGCTGATGCCACTGGATACTAACGGGAACATGTGGTGAGGTGCATGAGGGACCTAATCGCACCACCAGATACACTGTGGCCCCATGAGGTCCTACTGCCTTTGGCTCAGGCCCATTAGTGGTAATCTATGGAGAAGACTGATTCTTGGAAGATTTACTAATTTTGGTAAAAAAAAAAAAACACAACATAATAAAATGATTAATAATAAAGTTGATGATTTCAGCAGCTACAACAAAAATAAAACACTCAATGGATTACTTCTGACCAGACTTTTTCCGATTTCTCAGCAGATCACACTTGAAATCAATATACTCCTGTTTAAAGGGGGTAGTCACTTAATATGTATGAGTCAGGCTGCATGAAGACATCATTATTATGCAGCTTCATCAGTACTATGAAAAGTATATCAGTTTAAATCTACTCTGCTGAACCTAATAATCGTTCCTTGCTTGTGTTGCTGACACCAACTGCAATCAACCTAAACTAGGACCTTCTTCACCTTGTACTACTACCTTGCATCATCTGCTGTAAATTCCTGTTAACAT
This sequence comes from Neoceratodus forsteri, assembly GCA_016271365.2. Taxonomy (NCBI): domain Eukaryota; kingdom Metazoa; phylum Chordata; order Ceratodontiformes; family Ceratodontidae; genus Neoceratodus; species Neoceratodus forsteri. Next base: position 330,811,039 of record CM057456.1, on the reverse strand, counting down.
TCTGATTTTTTTTTCAGTCATACTATATTATTTGTGTTAAATAAAGTATGCCAGATCTGTAACCATGCACAGTATCTAAACCTGATGCACTCCTAATCCCAGGAACGGTCTTGGAATCTAGGTGTTTGATGCCATTAAATGAGACAATCCTAGAGTAACAATTTCTAAATAAAGAGAGGAATTCTGAGAAAAAAGATGCTCAATCCAAGAGCAACAACTTAAGGAATTCTGAGGAACAAAGATCCTCCCACCTTAGAGCAACAATTTCTAACTGAATAGCTTCTGAGAAATACAACAGGAATCAAAAAATGGAACAAACAATTTTTCCATTATATTCAGGAAAACAGGAAGAAAGGGGGAGGGATAGTTTGTCTCTTAGATGGTGACACATTAGTTGAGGAGGATGAACAAAACGTTGCCATTCTGAACAACTTCTGTTCAGTGTTTACGAAGGAGTACGATGGACCAATACCTGAAAATGCTATTAAAGCAGCCAATTTGGGGATCCAATCAGTGGTGTCACAGACTTTTATTGCCAACAGAATCATGGAGGCATTAGTTGAACCAAGTGCTGATGAAGAACCAGGGCCGGATGGGCTGCATCCGAGGGTGCTGAGAGTGCTTGCGTAAGAACTGGCGAACCTCTTGGCTTACTTGTTTAATTGTTTGCTACGATCGGGGTCATGCCCGGTGACTAGAGAAGAGCAGATGTGGTGCCTCTCCACAAGGGAGCAGGCTGGCAACTACAGAACAGTTAGCCTCACTGCGATATTGGGGAAACTTATGGAAACCTTAGTTAAGCAGGACTTAGTAGAGTACGGAGAGAAGTATGGTCTTCCCTGTGGACCTCCTATGCTTCAGCTTAAGCAAGGCCTTTGATTCTGTGCCGCACAGGTGCCTGTTGAAAAACTTAGAGGATCTGGGCACGGCCTAGAGTATATCTAGTTGGGTAGGTAATTGGCTAAAGAGCAGGAAACAGAGAGTGATAGTTAATGGGGTGAACTCGGGAGAGGAAGAGGTCACTAGCGGTGTACCCCAGGTCTTAGGCCTGGTCCTATTTAATATATTCATCAGCGACACTGGCAAAGGCATCAAGGCTAAGCTCCCCCTCTTTGCAGATGACATTAAGCTTGGTGGTAGGGTGGACAGCGCAGATGCAGTTAGGGACCTTTAAAAGGACATGCAGAGGCTCAAAAGATGGTCCAACGTCTGGCAGCAGAAGTTCAATGTGAGAAAGTGCAAGGTGCTGCAGCTAGGTAAGGGTAACCCAGTGACAGAATACTGGTTTAATGGAGTCCAGATCTGTACCTCACATGAAGAAAGGAACCTAGGATTCATCATCCCGGACACCCTTAAGCAATCTAGCCAATGCTGCAGAGCTTAAAATAGGAACAGGGAGGTGATCTTCCCACTCTACAGGTCCCTCGGGAGGCCCCACCTGGAATACTATGTTCAGTTTTTGAGTCCTCACCTAAAGAAGGACAGAGATAGACTAGAGGCCATACAGAGAAGGGCGACCAAGACGACACATGGACTCCACGAGCTCTCATATGGGGATTGCTTGAAGGCACTAGACATGACATATTCTGTGGAAACTAGGAAGGAGAGGGGGGGTATATGACTGAAATGTTCAAATTTATGAGGGGCATAAACAAGGTGCCCTGCTCGGAACTCTTCAACAGGATATCAGATTTAAACACACGGGGACATGAATGGAAACTGAGAGGAGGTCACTTCAAGAGGGAGTTAAGGAAACACTACTTTTCAGAAAGGGTGGTGGAACCATGGAACAGGTTGCTTGCTGAGGTGGTAGGGCATAGGTCTATGGCGGTGTTCAAACATGGGTGGGGCACAGCAAGGGCTGCCTTAGACTCCAATGGAGCTGGAAAAGTATAAAACTCAGTGGGGTGTTAGGACCCGCGGACCGCAAGACGCTCCGGAACCCACTAGGCAAACTTGATGGACCCTTGGTCTTCTTCTGCCATCTTTTTGTATGTTTCTAAATCCTCCATTCAAGAGCAACATTTTCTAAATAAACAGAGGAATTCTGAGACACAAAGATCGTTCATCCTAAAGCAACATTTTTTAAATAACCAGAGAAATTTACCTACTTGGTAAAAAAAAGAAAAAAAAAGTAAATTTTGAGAAACAAAACACCTCCACCCAAGAGCAACAATTCCTAAATAAACATAAGAATTCTGAGAGAGACATCCTCTATCCTAGAGCAACAATTTCTAAACAAACAGACAGACAAAATGGGTGATTTGATACCTTTTACTGGACCAACAAGAGATTTACAAAACACAAGCTTTCAGGCTACACAGAGCTCTTCATCAGGAAATGGCAATTTCTTCAACAAAACAAGCAAAAAAACAAAACTTAAATACACTGGGCAGAACTGATAAATGAACCGTTACACATGGGTGTGATAGTTCTGTTGATAAGGAAGTAACTGGACATGTGAAGATACAAGGAAAAAAGAAAAGAAACAAAAACAACAACAAAAAAAACCACAGTCCTTGAAATCCTAGGTGGTTATAAATCAGATTAGTGATGCAGGCTCCTCTCCATGGATGGATTGCGACAACAGGAGGCCTACAAAATGTTAAATGCTGGGGGGAGCACTTGTATTATGCCTATGCTGCATAAAGACACATAACCACAAGAACACTGACACACAGTATGATCAATCATGTAAATAAAACCACGTTAATATAATAAAACACACTAAAAACTATATACAAAATGTAAGAGATAATGTATATAACTACATGAACAGGAACTGCTCATGCACCTGCAGGAAGAAAAAGGTGGTTGTTGGTTTAAATTTTGTAATGGTTCATGAAAGTAAGGTCTACATTCAGTCCATTATTTTTAGTGTCGAGTAGATAAGCCTGTGCCTATAAACCCGCCTTTCCTGTGTATTTCTGAAGTATCCTTTGAGAATCAGGACAGAGAGGTCAGAGATGGAGCAAGCAGACAGAGAAATGTTGTACCACTGGTTTTTCAGTCTTTTTCTCCTTTATGTCATGCCTGTATGAGTTCATTCGGGTTCGAAGGGGTTGCCCGGTTCCCCCACACAGTCTTTATGTGGCCACTTCTTGCACTGGATATAACAGACAACATTATGGAATCCACATGTATAACTCCCCTGTACATTTCTCTGTATCTGATCTCTCCTTCTCCGACCTCTTTCCTGGTTCTGAAAGGACTGGATGCTTCAGAAATACACAAGAAAGGCGGGCTTATGGCCTTAGTTTGATTTATCTTCTGGACACTAAAAATAATGACCTAAACTATTTACAGGCCAGCTTCCGTCACATTCCATCCATGAAGAGAAGCCTACATCTCTAATCTGATTTATAACCCCCTAGGATTTCAAAGACTGTTTTTTTGTCTCTGCACATAACCAATTACTTGTTTCCTTATCAACAGATCTGTCATACCCATGTGTGAAAGTTTATTTATCAGTTCTACCCAATGTATCTGGTTTTTTTTTTTTTTTAAGAAACTGACGTTTTCTGATGAAGGGCTGGCTCTGTGTAGCCTGAACGTTTGTGTTTTGTAAATCTCTTGTTGGCCCAATAAAAAGGTACCAAATCACCCGCTTTGTTAAAATTTTTGTTCAAGGACCAAAACGACTACAAACAATCCTCTAAATAAACAGAGTAATTCTGAGTGACAACCCTCCTCCATCCTAGTGTAGGGGAGGGCAGTGACAGGGATCCATATGTGGTGCCATGGAATGTTATCCTCCTCTGCAGGGGAAGTGTTGCATGCCTGTCTTCATTATGCTATGTGCTAACGTGGAGACAGGTGGGCGGAGGGATTGGGGGGGGAATCAACATTAAAAATCTTGCCAGGCTGTCGGTATAAAAACCAGTAATCCTGGGCCCTGCACTGCCCGAAAAGTCCCTGAGTGGATCCGAGCTGGGACACTGCTTGATTAAAGGGGGTGGACAAGTCTGGCAGAAGGGAGAGGAAAAAAAAAAAAGGAGTACGAAATGTATGATGTACACATGCAAGCAAGCTGGGCTCCTGTGCAGTTTCAATATGGAACACCAATATAGGCATGAAGTAAATGGACATAAGACAGCAATGCCCACTACTGAGTCTATATTACCATCTCTGTGATTTGAAGGTTCTGTTTCAGGAACACAGGCAGGAATTGGAACTGACCAGTCTCTGTTTTCAAGAAAGGCTCTCTCTCTCTCTTTCAACCAAACTCAGTACAAAATCATGGCAATACTGTACCTTCTATCTGGGGCCCTTCACCCTGGAGCCTGGCTCTGTTTGAGAATGTAGCAGTTTGCAGCACATGTGCAAACAAGGATGGGATTAAAGACTGCAGTGCTGACAGGTACATGTGGAGTTTATGTTCATCCAGTACATGTTCTCCGTCCTGCAAAATAAGTGAAGTAGGTTTATACCAGGGATTAAATTTGTATACTTGGCCAGCTACCCGTGATAGTGTGACCAAAATGTACAGTTACGTAAGAACTTACCATAACAGTAGATCTTCGAGAGAGGCTCTTGCAGCAGGTAATTACTTTGAGGACTGCACCCCCTGGTGTCAGGACCATACGAAAAGCTTTAGCCAGCAGTATCTGGTGGGGAACCGCCCATCCAATATCACGTGACGGACGTCAGCATGACCCTATATAGTGGGCGGTCCCCACGCCTGCCTTCCAGATCTCCCGCCGGAGACCTCTGAGGAGGAGCGACAGGAGAAAGGGAAACAGAGGCTCCTGGAGCCCAGAATGAGCTCATAAAGAAAGAGCAATAAAATCAAATACATTTTGGGAGGATGGAAGGAGGAAGGGAGGGAGGGATAAAGGTTTCCTACTGCAAGAGCCTCTCAGAGATCTACTGTTACGGTAAGTTTTTGCGTAACTGTACTATCTTACTTCGAGAGGGCTCTTGCAGTAGGTAATTACTTTGAGGACTGAGCCCCAAGCAGTGTGAATCAAAAGAAGCTGAAACATGGGAGGCAGGAAAATAACTGCTAAATGCAGACAGTTCAGGACAGGAGTCCCTGAAGCACAGCTAGGCTAAAACCTGCTCTGCGCCTAGCAGCAATGTCCAGACTGTAATGTTCTGTGAAAGTGTGGACTGAACTCCAGGTAGCCGCAGCACAAATATCAGCGACTGACAAATTCCTGAAACAAGCAGTAGATGCAGCCATGCTCCTGGTGGAATGTCCCTTGACCTCCCCCGGAAGGGGTTTATCATACTTCTGGTAACAGAAAACAATGCAGTTGGCCAACCATTTGGATAAACATCGTTTGGAAACTGCTGCACCTTCTCTCTTGGGTGCAAAAGAAACGAAAAGCTGATCTGTTTTCTGGATAGACTTAGTCCTATTGGTGTAATAATGTAAGAGTCTGTGTACATCTGAAGTATGAAGAATCGCTTCTCCCTGATTTGAATGTTCAGGGAAATACACTGGAAGTTGAATCGACTAGTTTAAAGTAAATTCAGAAACCACCTTGGGTAAGAACGTAGGGTTGGTACGAAGAACCACTCAGTCTCTATGAAAAATTAAATAAGGCTCCTTACAAATCAGGGCCTGAAGCTCCGAAATCCTTTGAGCTGAAGTAACTGCCACAAAAAGAAGCGCCTTCCATGACAAGTAGCGCATATCAGAGGAACCAGCAGGTTCAAATGGAGGTAGAGTCAATTTTTCTAAAACAAAATTAAGATCCCAAGGTGGCGCGGGACTGCACACCGGGGGGTCTGAGGTGCAGAATTCCCTTCAAAAACATTTTAGAAACTTCCAGTTAAGCCACTGCCCTACCATCTATCAATGAATGATAGGCAGAGACAGCCAACAGATGAACCTTTAAAGACGAGTAACTCAGGCCCAAATCATACATGTGCAGGAGATACTCCAAGACAGACGAAGCGGGGCACAAAAAAGGGTCCCAACCCTACGAGGTGGGCCAAAGAGAAAAATGCTTCCACTTCATAGTGGATGTTGTTCTTGTATAAGGTTTTCTATCCTCTACGAGAACTTGCGCCACTCTGGAGGAAACTCCAAAGCATGAAACTGCTACGTCCTGAGGTGTCACGCATGAAGGTGAAGGGATGCCAATCCTGGATGGACCAGCGTGCCCTCCTCCTGAGTCGGGAGATCTGTGCAGAGGGGCATAGGAACTGGAGGTTCCACTGCTAACTGCTGAAGGAGTGGAAACCAAACTTGGCAGGGCCAAAACAGGGCGATCAGAACCATATGGGCCCCTTCCGCCTGGGGCTTGAGCAGCACCCTCTGCAGAACTGGAAAGGGAGGGAAGGCGTACAAAAACCTCCCTGTCCAGCAAAGAGATACCGTGTCTCGTCAGAAAACACCATGCCCTGGAGCAAGTGAGCAAAACCTTGGTAGTTTTACATTGTATGGGGAGGCGAACGGATGGAGTTCCGGCTGACCCCACAGGTCAAACATTTTGTCAACCACCTCTTGCTTGAGCTCCCCTTCGTGGGCTCTTACTCTGGTGCGGCTGCGACTGCCCACTAGTACATTTTGTTTGCCCGGCACGTGAACAGCTGTGAGGTGAATTTGGTGCAGAACAGCCCAGTTCCACACCTGCATCGCCTCCCTGCATATGGGATATGAGCGAGTGCCTCCTTGCTTGTCGATGTACCAGACTATGCACATGTTGTCTGACTGCATTACAGGTAGGCATCCTGCATATCCACAGCACAGAGCCATTGTCATTTGTGCAGAAGGGGCAGCAGGCCTGGGAGGGTCAGCATCCTAAACCTTTTGTACTCTATGTACAGGTTTAGAGAACTGAGGTCCAGAATGGGATGTAGATCTCCCGTCTTTTTGCGAACCAGAAAGAAGTGGGAGTAATACCCCTTTCCTTTGTGGTGGCATAGAATGGGCTCTATTGATTCTTTTTGTAACAGAGCCTGGATTTCCTCTCACAGAAGAGTGATGTGCGCCTTTGGGTAACGTGACTGCACCGGAGGCTTGACTGGGGCACTGCCTAGAAACTCAAGAGTGTGGCCTTGCTCTATGAGCTGAAGGACCCATAGGTCGGTTGTCACTGCTCTCCACTCGGGCAGATAACATGCGAATCTTCCGCCCACCAGCTCCTCCAACAGACACTGAGAAGGAAGGGCGGACCGTGAGTCAACCGAGGGGGAGAGGGTGTAGAACAGCTGCCTCCGAAGCTCTCTGTACTTTTGCCGGAGGGGTGGCTGCGGCCACGGAGTCAGATGTTTGGGCTGACGGGTGGCAGTCTGCTGCTGTTTTGTCTGCCTTTTGCCTTGCTGATGAAAAGGCTTCTTAGCCTGGAACTTGGGTTGGTACATAGTATGGACTGATCTGAGCGCCTGGTCCTTGTCTTGCAGGCCAGTAATGATGTCCTGAGCGTCTCCTCCAAACAGGACCGAACCCCTGAAAGGGGCGTCCTGGATGGCCATTTGGGTGTCTTAAGTTAGACCCGACACCCTCAGCCATGAGAAGCATCAGAGACTAACAGCCGTAGCAGCCCCCTCGCCAAGGAGTCCACAGCATCGTATGTGGCCCTGAGGGAGTGCCTGCAAGTCACTTTGGCGGCTTGGATGGAGTCTGCTAAGATGGACTTTGAATCTGAATCTGGTAGAGCCTCTACAGCCAGTTCTAGCTAGGTGAACAGTGATTTTTGATAGACCAACATGTGGCCTACATAGTTCAGTGCCCTCATGGCCAATGTGGAAGAAGAGTAACATTTTCTTCCAAACTGGTTTAGCTGCCTCGACTTCTTGTCGGGGCTTGGAAGACTGATCACGGGCTGCTGCAATAATCACTTGAGTCTGCCTTTGGGTGGGCACCCAGGTGGTCTTTCCCCTCTGGTGTCCGGTAAGTGCGATCTGCCTTCTTGGCCACCACCGGGATTGTGGAGGGCATCATCCATATGGTGGATGCCAGGTCCTTGTGCGGCTCCAGCCAGGGGAGTGTAAGAAGAGGGGCTGCCTCTTGCATGTCCAGGTGTTCTGCCAATCTTTGTCATTTTGGATCCTGGGCGTCCGTTTTCAGTCGTAGATGTGGTAGCACTGGGGCCCCCCCACCTCGTTTGGGACCGAGCAGAGTATCTCTCTTACTTCCGTTTGTTGCTAAACAGCACCTCGCCTAGTCTATCCTTTAATTTCCCTTGTAGGATGGCCACCTACAGCCTTTAACCTTCTTTCCTATGTATTTCTTCTCCTTTCTCCTGAGCTCTCTCTCTCTCTCCCCCTCCCAGAGTTCCCTGTGGGTATCCTTGCTACCATACTACTAAAATGCCAGGTCTCCACTGTATTTTTGGGACATAATGTTGTTAAATAAATCTTTATTTTGCTAGCACTTGTTTAAATCCCCTTTGTGCGACGGCAGCTTCTGCTATCGATCCTGCACACGATCACAGCATCGGACAGCTGCCGTGTAAAAGTTTCTATTTGAGTGAGGCTTCCCCTTTAAACAGTACAGTCCATTTTGCCCTAATTCATATGCCCTGTCTTTTTCCTTTTAGTTTGCCGCATTTTTTTTTAAAAGAGCAGAAAGAAAGAATTACCTAGTTTACAAACGGCAGGAAAAAGCCAGGGGAGTTGGTAATTTCAGCCCCTAGCAACACTGCTGTTCTCCTACGTTGGTTTTGCTTGCCTCTACCTGTGAAGTGGAAGCCTCTGTGGACCAGCAGATTCAAGAGCACAAGTAAAGCTGAATCTGTTCTGCCAGTTTGTTTATTGTCCCCTAGTAAAGCTGCATTGCTAGGCTCTTGTCTGCCTGGGCGTCACTATAGGGACACACTGTTCTAAAAATAAGAATGTTTTAAATAGCCAAACCGTGAAAAGCTTCTGTGTTTGTTTATCGACAGTGCATTTGTGTTTTCAAGCTGATTAGAGTCCTTTGTGAGGTGACTGCCCTGCGAGTGTTTCAGCTGGCGCCAAGAAACATAATTTGCAGAGGCACCTCACAAACAACCTAAAAGAATAAATAATGGAGATTTAAAAGTTCTTCGGGGACATTTGAAGTATAAAAAGCTCCCCTACATTCTAGTAGCACCTGTTAACTTGCAAGTCATTACAGTTCAAGTCTAAAAACACTTTGCAAACAGTCAAAAGTGCCGAATTTACATGCTAATAAAGTCATGTCTAGTATTTTTCCTTTGCACTATTTTTCTTCTGATTCTCCAGCCTATTTCCAATTATTTTGTGTTTGTATTTGGTGTTTTAGTGAGTGTCTCAGTCCTGGTGCACAAGGAACTGAGGCAAATACTTAAACACTAACCTGCTCTGTTGTCCTGGTTGCCTTTATAGGGCCAGCGCCCCTCTGCACTGCTGGTTAAATACAAAGGGTGCTGTCACTCTAGGGAGGTGGGCAGAGTTACAAAGCAAAAACAGATAAATTTATGGAATTATAGATATTTTTGGGTACCTAGGGATCCTAAAGCAAGTCTATGTTGTTTTCACATGTAATAAAAATATTTATTTGAGTTTTAAAATTAGTTTAGTACTATTTTGTTAGAAAGTGGGCAGAGTTTCAGAAACCATGTGATTTCTTCTTATAAAAAGGTGCTTCTCCTCAGCCTAGACAGATCAGTTCAGCCTTGGAGAGGGCTGAGGAAGCAGAGAGGGTAGACCAAAGCTAGGTCTTGACTGTGTTTATTCTTTTGGTTTATTTACGTTTATTTTACAAGTTATGCTATTTACTTCTGCCTAATTTAATAAATCTGCACTTCTGAGTAAATTTATGCACCATACTCCTGTTGTCTGTGTTTTACTCTGAGCAACCACGATCACAGTAGACCTCTGCTATTTTGCGAAGCAGGTCTACAAAGGAGGGGTCCTCTGGGGGGGGGATTTGGATAGATTCCTTCGAGTGAGGTTCCCCAATTGGCAGGATTTGAAACCCTGAAACCCCCGATGAGGAGTCTGAGTCAGAATCCTGGTCCGAATCTGATGAATGGACGTCGGAATTTTTTTTGGCTTTTTTTGTTGACCGGGTAAGTTTACTAGACAATTCCTGCCTATTTTTAGGCACGATCTGGGGAAGGGGGATACAGATGAATGCCAACTGGCTTTGAACCAGATTAAGCTGTTGGTGGTAATTTTAATGAATGAGAGAAATTTGGCCAGGACACCGGGGAAATTCCCCTACTCTTTTCGATAAGTGCCATGGGATCTTTAACATCCACCTGAACTACCACCAATCCAGGCAGATGGGACCTCGGTTTAACGTCTCATCCGAAAGACGGCACCTAGAAGTGCAGCACCCCTCTCATGCTGCACTACAGTGTCAGTACTGGGATATTAACCCAAGTGCCAGATGGGGGAACTGAACCCACAACCCTCTGATCTCCCGGCCTCAGTGACTCGATTCACCTGAATCTGGAAGAAGCCTTTCTAACCCCCAGCCTGACATCGGCTCTTTTGGAAGGGCCAGTGTCAGGGGATGCTGTGGTGCTGATAGCGGCCTACTCGGTTGGGCCCCCCAGGCTCCTGGGGGCACCCCTAGAAGGATGGCGGCTGTCCAGTTCAGAAACGAGCTGTGCCTTAGTTTCAGACCACCAGGACTTAAAGTCCATTAGGGCCTGCAGAAGTGACTGTGGGGGCTGGTAGGCCGGCATATAGACTGAGGCAAATCCCAGCATATGAAAATGAGATGTCGGGTACCCTGGTAAAGGGCAGGCAGGCGCGTACTCTGGCGCCAAGAAACCCTGATTTGGGGGTAGCCTGAAGGGTGATCCGCATGGAAATGAGGCGTTGGTACACTGATTTTGGGGAGGAGACGGAGGGTAGCCCGGCATGAGACCTGATGGTGGTGCCGGGGACCATGACAAGCTCCGAAGCCTGTGCCTGAGGGGCCTGGAAGAACCAGTTCTGACATCGAGCCTGCAGGAGGTGGAGGTGGATGTGGCAGAGGCAAGGGAGTGTCTGATGGGGGAGCGAGTGGCTGGGTTCCGGCACGATTGCCAGCTCCTAACCTCAAATCTGGAGGCGAACTAGGTAAGCCACCTGCCGGAGGCCCCTTATCCTTCGTCCCTCTTAGAATAGGGGAGGGTGGAGGAACCACTTCCAGTGGCAAGTGGGAAGAAGGCCCTTATAGGACAGCCCTCTGGGGGAGGCTGCAAAAGGTCCGGTAACTGGGATTCGTCGTGGCCATTGCCGGACCCCCAATGCCAGGTTGGTCGCGCGTGCATCAGCAAAGCCGGCACCCGACTTATCAGCCGTAGTGACTGTGTGGATGTTGGACAAGCCGACGCCAGACTTATCAAAGCCGGGCGGACTCCAGAATCTCCATAGCCCGAAGGAACAGCCTGAGCTGCCTGAGCTGGGCGGTCGTTGGGAGACCCGACAAGTGACTTATCAGCTCCTTTTGGCACGATAGACCCATCTGAGGAAATGGGTCTAAATGCGACTGAGGTGCCCATGGTCATTAAGACTAGTGATGGTGGGAGACCCGAGGACTGCTCCTTAGGTGGGGCAGGCTGGGCTGTGGAAGATGAATTCCTGGAGGAAGAGGACCACCGCTCACCCAGAGGCCCAGGCGGCCTCGGGCGAGAGAGGGACCTGTCCGTCCCTGTGCTTTCCTCCTTTTTATGCCTGGATTCGGTAGGCGAGGATGAAGCGCTGTGAAGTTTTTGGAGCTCTTTCTCCATGGTGGCCATCCATTGTTTTAGGAAGTGAGCTTCGAGGGCCTGCTGGTGGTGCTTCCGTGTGGCCCAGCTGAAAGTGGTACAGGCCTCACAGTCCTTGGCCTTGTGACATAGGATGGACGGTTCCCTGTCAGATACTGCTGGCTAAAGCTTTCCATGTGGTCATGACGCCAGGGGCGCAGTCCTCAAAGTAATTACCTACTGCAAGAGCCCTCTTGAAGTAAGATGTCTTGTTTCATTCTTGTTACTGCTGCAGGTACAGTAACTTAGCTTGGGTGCGACTGCAACTGTTTTAATACATAGAGAACCATGCAAAGGTGCCTGTGAAGAACAAGATGGCAATTTCACTGAGTAAGCTGGGGATAGAATAAGTCATCAGATGAAGACTAAGTGACTTCTACTGTCCAAATGTTCATGAGATGAAATTTTCTCCATGTTCTTCACATGCATCTATGTGAAATGTGTTATATTACATAGTTAGGAGGAAACAAGTTATGAATACTGACTGCTGGAGAGACTTATCTTTTTTTTTTCTTCTTCATAGTTCAGTCCAGGTCCCACCTCCCACCCCCCACCCCTCGAATCTATTTTACCACCACTCCCCATTGGCACCTAGGGCAGGAACCTCCAACACCCACCACGGCCACCTCCTATCCTTTCGAGCCTCGCCCTGTGACTGAGGGCACTCGTGACACACCACTGTGCTGCCCCCTCAGCATGACCCACAGAGCCAGGGTCTGACTACAGCTCCATGGCATCTCCACCCACTTATCCAGCAGTCCACAGTGAAAGCAAACCCCAGAAGCCATCAAAGAAGCCAGGGGATAGAGCCAGAGTACGGACATAGGGGGCATGTACAGCTTCATCTATCCTGCTGGCTGCCCAATTTTTCCTTTCAATTCCCGCCCCCGAGAGACCACTGTGAAGAATACGCATGGCCAATCAACATACATGTGCCTGGTGTTGTCAGCATCAGCCACATCCCAACCCCACCTTTGCAGCCTAACTGAAAGCACTGCCACACACCCTCCACGGGGCAGCAGTCATACAGCAGGGCACCTCACCCTCCCCCCGAAGGAGGAGAGCAGTCCATGGGGCACTATTCTCCTTCACTCAGCCAGCCCCAGATGTAATGAGTGGTAGCGCTACCAGATCCCAGGCGTTGTTTTATGTAGAACTTTAGACTGATTCAGTTTTGTGACTGATAGTAGCTCTGATTCAGGTTTTGTCAGTGCTGTTCCAGTACATTAGTTCCAGTTCAGGTTTTCTTGCTTGGTTTATGTTTTGAGATGGTACTAATTACCAGCAACAAATAATGGCATTTCTCAGTCACTGAAAATCACTGGAATGTGGGGTTAACCCAACGGAGTACTGCCATTAGGTTGAAAGCATTTAACGAACATGCTATACTACAATCTTTGACAATGCAGACAGGATCAACCTGTTACAGATTCCCTATAGTCACTTACCCTGAGTAGTTTTTCAATCTTGCTTAGTAGTGTGGGGATGAGATGAGACTGCAGATTTCCTAGTTCCGTGGTCCAGGCAGCAAAGGCAGGAAGAAATACCTGATGTGTTGCATTAACTACCCTCTCAGAGGGGTCACTCAGGGCTGACAGCTGCAACTCAAAACCCTAGTCACACAAAAACAAACGCATGTCACAATAATGTACATTAACAGTTAGAAACAAACACAGAAAATAATGGCAGCTAAAGGTCTAGTGGCCCAATCAGACTGCCTAAGCATGTCTAATTTTGGGACTGTGCCTGTCAGTCCTCCTGACCGCCCCCCACCGAGTCTACCCCCTTTCACTCCTTTCCTATGTGCCCATTTCATCCCCTTTTGAACCCACCCACTGTTTCAGCCCTAATGACCTCCTGTGGAAATCTGCTACATCCATCACCACTCTTTCTGTAAAAACACTTTCTGACATCCTTCTTGAACCCCCAGCAGTTTGAGGGAGGTATCCCATCATACTGCTTCACAACACCCACCCCTCACTCTGAGCCAGATGCACACTTTTGGCTGATAACCCGACTATACCGCCCCTTATCACCTTTAACTATGCCATTTCTGGCAGACCACCCTACCCTAGCCATCCTAGGTTGGCCCACTATACAACTAACTCCATTCTTGAGCCATGCCAACCTTCCTTATCAGCCCCTATTTCCTGTTAAATTACTATCTGTTGTATTTAAGTCTCAGTATTATATTACTGCCTCTGTAAATGATGTATATTAGTCTCAACTTTATTTTTTTACTTACCTATGTAAATGTCTCAATGTCTTTTTCTGTATACCTTGTTTTATTGTATTTGTATGTGCAACACTAACTTGGAACCTTTGAAAACGAGTCCTTGACTCAAAGGTGTTTAATCCCAAACTGAAATAAATAAATAAATCCCTGGTACCTGTGTTACCACTTATTGTGAACAGCTCGTTGCTGCCCACCTTGTTTATTCCGTGGAGATGCTTTAATGTTTTAATCATGCCGTCCCCCTTTCTCCTACCCTCCTGCACATACATGACTAGATCCTCCAAGCGCTCCTCGTAGGACCTACCCACTGTCCCTGCATAATTTCTGTGGCTCATCTATTCACCACTTCCAAGCTGTCAGTCTCCCTCCTCAACTGTGGGCTCCAAAGTTTGAAGAAGAACCAGTCTAAATTCTTTTATGGCAATTTCCATATACTTCCCAGGATGCTTTGCATTACAAGGGTATGTGTGATTCTGTATTTCTTTGAAAACTGGCTTTATTGCCAATGCCCTTCCTGTGTAACCCTTGGCTCAGTGCTTTTATGCAGAGTTTCTTTGACTTTAACATGGCTGATATTGCAGCCTCTGTTTCTGTTGGCCTTACAAGCCAGTAAAGGAACCAGGATATCAGTCACTGCTTTGCAGATGTAGTAGTGTCCGAAATGGCAAGATTCCAGGGTGATGCTGGACTTCTCCATCCTAGTAAAGTGCCCCTAGATCTTTGGCTCAAACAGATCCATCCCTGCAGAGGTAAGATAAAGCTCATCATCCTCTTCTATATTTTTGTGTAAGAGGTGAAAGACAGTCATGCCTAGTGCCATATGGTGAGTGCTGCTGCCAAGGACCTGGCTCACATGTCCATTGAATCAAGGGCCACCTGCAGCTGATGCTTGACCATGGAGAATCCCATGTCCTGGATGACTATGAGGTCCTGCTGGCTACACTCCAGGAAAGGCCACAAGTCAGAGTGATTCAAACAACACATGGCTATACCTAACCATCAGGGCCGCATAACTGGCCTGGCCAATGTCCAAAGATGCTGCCATGTTCACTCTGTGCCAAAGCACTCTCTCTCTTGGACTCCTTGTCCAGGGACTTATCTCTTCCTGCATCTTGACCTTGTGGAAAACAGTGTCTGCCATCAGGCTTTCTCGAGAATGGTGCTCTGTAAACCCCCAAAAAACCCTCCTCCCTAGGGACTTCATAACTGCAGTCCATCTTATGAGGTGGAGTCAGGCAAGAATCTGCCCACTGCCAGATGCTAAGTGTAGGACCCCATCATGGTAGGAGCGATGGAAAATACCACCCCAAAAGAGGCAGTGCACTCCCAGACATCCATCAGTAGGCAGGTAGGTTTCCCTCTTCTGGATCTCCTCCAGACAATGTCCAGCAAAAAGGGCATACTATCCTGTAATGAGGTGAATGAGTAATGGCTCCCAAGGGCAGGCCTATCAATTGGCAGACTGTTACATCGCAAAGGGGATATAAAGTTAAGCAACAACTAGAGTCTAGATATATAAGTGCCAGATGCCAACAGAGTGAAGAGATCATCCATTTAGTTAGTGTGACCGCCACTAACAAGGCATGAGGTAATCTGTCCCAGACTTGGAATCCTTGGTTGGTACCCTGCCCATGGTCAGGTTTATAGGGCTTAGATTGGAATACGTTGCTGAGAAGCAGTAAGCAACACTGGAGATGATGCGACTGAGTGTGTGACTGTGGTCGGTGTCAAGGAGCAAGGCCATGGCATGGCTGTTGTAACAATATCACACGACCTCGGCTCTGGACACATGCACCATAAGCCCACTGCTGTCATGTGGATGTCTCCCACTTGAGAAGAGTTGGATGTCGATAACAGGAGCCCGATAACGAGCTGGATGATGATGACTATCGACTATGTCAGTGGCAATGCTGAGAACAAGATGTAAAACACAACCTCAAACTCCAATGCTGGATGATCCAGTCGGCAGGGCGCTGGCTCTGCTGGCGTCGACTCTCCCCAGTGGGGGTGGGAGCAGGCTGACTGATGCCATGCGCTCTGGTTGTAGGGCTGAGGCTGAAATGACTGGAGGAGGCTGAACAGGTGCGTGTTTAACTGGAAACTATATGAAACCTTTCCTCCTGACTTAGGCTAGGCCATCATCAACACCAAAGTCTGTGTGAGAAAGAGGAATCTTCTCCCTTGCAAAATATATCATCACCCAGTCCCAATGGCTTGGATGACAGACTGACCTGCCTTGAAGCCTTTGCTTGCCAAGTTATAATCTCTGCAGCAGAATGCCTGGCTTCACATGTGGTTCAGCCACTTTTGAGGGTGACCGACCTGGAGGGCTCTCTGGAATGGGAGAATGTGAACAGTTCCTTCACCAACAGTTCTGATACGAAGTCCCATAAACCCTCATTGTTACAAGAAGCATGATTATCCACCCCACTTCTCCTCAACCCTCAGCAGATCCAAGATTAAGACACTCTCCAAGATCTGGGAGTTGCTACAATCCTATCCTTTCTCCTTCTCTCACTGTCAGGCCTGAATGCTGCTAATCTTGCGCAACGAGAAATTCTAAGTGTTCTGGCCTGGTGCTGAGAGGGAAAGAGAAGAACAATCATTGTGCTTCACTGGACACTAGCTCACTTTAAAATATACTAAGTGGGAGAAGGGGGATTAATAACTGGGTGCGGAGGGTTTTATTATATTTAGAAGTAAGCTACAGTGTATATGGAGAAGGGATGTTGATGAACCAGGTGGGTGGTGGGGCTCAGATGGGCAGGGTGGTTTCATGATATTTGAAATGGGGTGCAACATACTGAGATACTGACACTGAATGGGACAATGTGGGACATTAACTCTCATAATCAAAGCCCCTGGAATTCTGTATTTCCGGAGCCGTGGAATTTTTACAGAATATAAATATCTATCTCTCTCCCTCTCTCTTTCTCACACACACACACACACACACATATGTGTGTATAGAGTGTTGCAGAATTCACTGTTCTGGCTAAATTTTCATTCAAATATACAATTTTTCCACAGAGCCAGTCTCCCTTCCCCATCTCATTTATCCTGAAACCCCTCCTCTATACCCGGCATGTGATGTCAATGATGACATCACATCATATTTTAGCCAATAGCAGGACTGCATTCTGCTACAGAAATGAATTTATTTATGTTGCAGAAATCGGAAAAAGCTGCTGCATAAGTCTGCGAGCCCTGCAGCAGAAATCAGGACAAAGTGCCACAGAGCGCTAGGGGCCCTGCTCATAATGTATGTTTAATCATCAAATATGGTTGGAGATGCAAGCTCAGAACACTGGAATGCAGTGCCTTTCTGTGCAAACTAATTCTGATTTAGCATCTTAATGTTATGGATTCTTGCTTTTCTCAAAACACAGTTTACTGAAATCTTTTTAAAAAACAGTACATTCAGATACAATCCTTTGGTACCAGGTCAATATAGCGTGGACAAAACCGTGCATGGAATAACGTGCTGTACGAAACGTGAATGGCACTACAGCGACAGGGGCTGTTTCAGCGTGCAGTAAGAACCGCTACTGCTGTCGCTGTACACTGCCATGAGTGAACGTTAAGGATGCTGCCAGGGCGGTGCCTGGCTGAGCTGTTCCCGTGATGGAGTGGCCACAGCACCTGCCTCCGGTGGCTTTGGGGACCTGGGGCTGTGGTTCGGGTTCTCCCCAGGTCCCATTGTAATGCAGCTTTTAAAAATAAAAAAAATAAAAAAACTTTTTCCCCCCACTCGGAGGTTTCCTCTTTCCCCAAAGTCCACGACCCCCCAGAGATGATTATAATAAGTCTGGGTCGTGGGGGGCAAAGCCCCCGCAAAAAGAAAGAGTTGTTGGTTTTGGAACGGCATGCACTGTTGTTTCAGTCGGGATTTTGTCCCGACGCTGTTGGAGCGCACGCCGTTGTGTCTGCGCCACCGTTTGTATGCACGGTTTTGTTTGCGACATTATGAACCTGCGCCCAATCCATTTCTCCTGCGATATTTCAGTACTTTCAATTGTTTAAATGCAGACTTGATACAGTTGCTTAATAAACCACATGCTGAGGTTACATTTAATGAACACATAAAACAATACAAAATAAACAGCTGACACACTTACAGTATTTAGACATTTGTAAGCTGTAGACTTAGTGAATCATTATCATTGCATACTTCATGTTAGTACTTTTTATTGTTACAGTACTTTCCATTATACATAAAAAACAACAAGTAAATATGCAGTGAACAGGGAGTGGTAAAGCAATACAGAGCATTCCAGGCCAAGAGAGTAGTACATAAGGAGCAGAGCATAAGTATGGCTATAAGCTAAAAGCCAGAATGTAACTAATGTTCACAAACTAAGGCCTAGGAACATGGCAGTAAGACATCTCCACATGAATGATAGAAAAATGCAGAATGAAAAATATGAAGGAGATGTTACAGTTTTCCATAACCAGCAACTGAGCCCTAGTGCATAATCTCTACCTGGAAGCAAGCAAAACAGTCAAACATCAAAATACAATCTACAGTGTTTCACATCCAGACCACCAATCCACAAAGACCGGGGCTACACAATAACTCATGAAGAGGGAGAAGTGTAAATCCCGAACACCTAGTAACCAGAGTGTACAATCATCATTTAAATATACCACTGAGGAGTACTAAAGGGGTTCATCCTATGCCCGTGCACGGGGACAAGTAAGCCAGGCATGGGGCCCAGCAGAGGTGGTATTGAGAGAGTGTATTGGCTACAACATGAGACAGACGACCAAGGATGGCAACCGCAGATAGAGTATTGTAAAGCTCAGACAGTGTGGGAATATTAGCAGTCCTCCAACGACATAGTATTAACTACTTGGCTTGCACACCAAGTATTGTCAGCCATCTCAGTTGATACCATTTCAGCCGTATGTTCTCTGGGGGGAGTCCCAGAATCAATAGGAGGGGATCCTGAATCAGGTCCTGACCTAAGACCTGTGAGGCAAGACCAGACATTGCCATCCAGAAGGAACGGAGGAGAGGGCAGTCCCAAAGGATGTGCAAAAGGTCGCCCACCTGGGCATGGCATCTCCAGCACAGATCAGTGCCCAATAGGTTTAGCCTAAACAGTAAAGAGGGGGTGTGATGCCAGTGGAAGAGGATTTTGTTTTGTATAAGTCTGCTTCTGGAATCAGGGATCAGGGTGTGGGCATATTTCCAACAGAGTTGCCACTGGGCAGTAGACAGAGATACATGGAGCATCTGTTCCCATTTAGATTTGGCTTGAGCAGAATGAGAGGGAAGTCGTTCCACAGGGTAGAATAAATGAGACTGGCCTGGCCTGTCTTGAGCGACAGCCATTTATGAAGCTGGACAGTACCCCACACATCTTTGTCCCAGGGCTGTCTTAAGATATGCTGTAAGCGCACTCAGCAGCTGCAAGTATTGCCAGAATGCAATCTTCCTCAAGTGGAATTTGGAGTCCAAGTCCTGGAAGGTCTGTATGGAGACGCCATCAGGTGTCAGAACACCCGCCAAACTAGAAATGCCTTTAGCTAACCAGGCAGGCCAAAGAATCAAGTGTCCTTCCACTCGAATAGAGTGATTGTTCCATATGGGTGTGGCCAGCTTGGGGCAGGGGTTGGCGCCAATCTTCTTATGCACTAAGTGCCAGGCGTGCACTGAATTAGAGATGGTGGGGTGGGAGAGATTTTTGGGGATGGGGTTGTAGAGCAGGAGTGGGAGGGAATGCACTTGGGCAATATCAGCTTCCATTTGTACCCACTGGGGCATATTGCTACTTGCTGGGAGAAACCATGGCAGAATTTGGACCATAGAGAAAGCCCACTTATAGCCCTCTACCTAGGGGGTCTACCAACCACCGTGTTGCCAGTGCGCTCGTAATTTATTTCTGCTGTAGCGGGGTTTAGCACCTTCCCAGACAAACTGGAAAATACTTTATTGTTAGCTTTCACCCACTGCACTGGAAGGGCCATGGGGATATGTGAGATGATGTACAGGAGCTTGGGGGTCGCCATCATCTTTAAAGCTGAAATTTTGCCAGCTAGGGTAAGGTGGAGTTTTCGTCATCGATCACACTCCATCTGGATGTCAGCTAGGAGGGGTTTCAGGTTGAGATCCCAGATGTTGGTTAAACCCAGGCCCAAAGAGACACCTAGGCAACTTAGTACCTGAGGGGTCCAGTGGAGTCCCAGTCCTGAAATCTGTGCCTGTGTATATAGGGGCTTAAAGGTAAGACTTCTGTTTTAGTATGATTTATCTTGAGCCCTGAGTAGGTGGCATATTCAGAAAGCAAGGAAAGCAGTGGGGGGGGGTATAGATGTGGGGGCATCTGCAAGGGGAACCAGAAGATCATCTGCGTACATAAACGTGGAGAAACTGGCGTCCCCCACACGAAAGCCCCTAATGAGGGGCGACTGATGTATGGCAATTGCCAGGGGTTCCACCGCCAGTATGAAAAGTAGGGGTGAAAGGGGGCAACCCTGACTCGTGCCCCTGCCAAAGGGAAGGGGGCAAACAGCGTAGAGTTGGTGAGGACCGCAGCTGTCGGGTTATTATATAATGCTGCAACACAGTGCTGGAAATTGTGCACAAACCCCATTGTTGTCAGCACAAGCTACAAGTAATCCCACTTGAGGGAGTCAAAAGCTTTCTCGAAGTCAATAGCTACTGCCACAGTTGGGTTGGCACAATCCGCGGCACAGGCTATAACATTGATCACAGATCTGATATGATCTGTACTGTAATGGCCCAGGACAAATCCTGCCTGGGAGGGGTGGATAAGTGTAGAGAGAAAAGGGGGATAAGACGAGTAGCTAAAATCTTAGTGAAAACTTTACTGTCCGAATTGATGAGGGAGATGGGACGGTAGCATGAAGGGAGTGAGGAGTCCTTCCCCTTTTTGGGAAGACAGTTTTAACAGCTTCCCGGAGAGTTAGAGGAAGGGATCCAGTGGTAATGGTCTGACTAAACATGGTGCAATGAAGGGGGGCTATTTGGGGGGGCTACAAGCTTCCACAGCTCAGGGGGAAACCCATCACCCCCAGGTGCCTTCTCTCGGTTCAAAGCACCAATAGCTGCCACTACCTCCACGAGGGTAATGGCAGCCTCCAATACCTCCAGCTGCTGCGGGGCCAGACAAGGGAGGGGGAGTGTATCTAGGAAACCCCATTGGGGGTCAGGTATTTGAGAGGAGCTGTACAATTCTTTATAAAAATCTTCCATGATCTCATTTATTTGCTCAGGGCCCACTTGGACAGGTCCACCCTGACGTTTCAATGCTGGAATGTGACGCTCAGCCTGCTGTTCCCGCAGTTGATAAGCAAGCACCTTCCCCCCTTTTTCCCTTCCCTCCCACTATTTATGCTTTAACCTTAGGATGGCGAGCTCGGCTTTCCTAGCCAACAGGTCACTGATGTGCATCCGGGTCCAAGTAATGTCTCAGCAGAGCGGGGACCGAGAGCTAGCAGACAGAGATTGCTTCAGCTGCTTTTTCAGAGCTGCTAGCTGAGTCTCCAGGGTTATGAGCCACTGCTCTCTCTGGCATCTACGGCTGGCCGAAAACCCCATGATGGCCCCCTGAGGGGGGCCTTAAGTGCTTCCCAAACAGTGGCGGGGGAATCAGTAAGGAGGTTATCCAGCAAAAAGTTGGATACTTGTGTCTGGAGTCATCCGGGGAAATCTGGGTCCCGTAGAAGTAGGGGATCTAAATGTCAGGTTGTAGAACGAGGAATTGAGGGGGATAATGCAAGCTGGAGTTGAACGGGAGCATGATCTGAAATGATTATCGGGTGAATTTTGGTATTTAGGGTGGCGTTCGTGGTTGGGGGGGAACCAATCAGACATCCAGCCGGCTAAACGAGTGATGAACCGGAGAGAGGAATGTGTAGTCCCTGTCCCGAGGCTAGAGGATTCGGCATGGGTCTTGAAGGCCCAGGTCCACTGCAAGTTGAAGGAGAGCAAGGCGGGAATCTGGGTGATGACCATGGCAGGTATAGCTCTGATCTAGGTCTGGATCCAGTGGCAAATTAAAATCTTCGCCCAAAATGATGGGGATATTGGGGGTGGCGAAGGAGGCAACTGCCTGAGCAATGGCATGGAACATCTCGGGCTGATCCTCATTACGGCCGTAGCCAATGGCCAAAATTAAGGGACCTTCTGGGGTGGACATAAGAGCTACAACCCATCTACCATTAGTATCACGTTTAGTTTTAGTAGGGACCCATTTAAGGGACTTGTGTAGTAGTATGGCAACTCCACGTTTACGTGTCGGGGCAGAAGATGAAATAAATTGGCCAATCCAGGCATGCTGCGGCTTAGCATGATCCATCTGGCTAAGCTTGGTTTCCTGGAGCACGGAAACCTCAGCTTTCAGTCTCCTGAGATGGGTCGTCACCTGGGTACGTTTCACTGGGGAGTTTAAGCCCCTCACGTTCCAGGTGATTAGACACAGGTCATCCATTATCTTGAGGCGAAAGTACTTGTCTGTTAAGGGTATGAAAGAGCTGCTGCATAGACACCTAGAGCTGTGAGCTGCCCAACTAGGTATGAGCAACACCCCCCCACCGACAGGAGCCCTTCTATGGAGATGGTCCATGGCAGAGCTAGGGCAAAGTGTCTGGATGTGAAACAGAATATTAAACATAGAAAAAACATGCAACCAAACACATATAAAGTTAGTTAAACTGTATACAGTAGTAAGCTGAAACACGGCTAGTTGGAAGTTCAGAGGCACACTGTTGGCAACTGAGGCTGCAAGACAGCCTCTGGCTTCCATGGGGGTGGCAATGGTAGCCAAGTTAGATAACCAAAAGTAACTATGGCCCCGAGCTTTCTTTTTCTGGGGGGGGAAGACAAAAGATCCTGCAGTCCAGAGGAAGGCAAGGGCTTCAATAATACATAGTAGGAATACAGTTGGCGGGGTGCTGCCCCGCAGAGGGAGGCACAGGGTCTGAAGCGCGTAAGGTGCAGTCTGAAGCATAGGCCACTTCGAGCCTAGGCCTGATACCAGGCCCGCGACACTACAGACTCAGCGGTGGGGTAACAATTATTTAGCAAACATCCTAATTCCCTTTAAGCCCTCCCCGAATCATGATGCAATACTTAACTAGGCTCAGCATGGAGTAGCCTCGTCTACCGGGGAGCTAGCAGTGTCCACAGCTTGTTCATGTTGGCCAGGGCAGGGTGATGTCGTGTGGTGAGACCGGGGGAGAAGTTTCCTTTGCACTGGAAGAGTTTGCCACAGTATCAACCCAGGATTTGCCTTGGAGGTCCTCCAGTACATGGTCCATATCTTCTGGGGATGCTGAGTCGCTATCCATTCCATCTGGTACATCCGGCTGCTCCATTAGAAGTGGCGCATATGGGTTATGGGTGAAATATGCTCTAAGATCCGATGCCTTCCGTCCATGGTGACCTTCTTCCATCTTCGGGCTGGAGGAGTTGGTACGTGCAGTCAGGTGTTGCCTTTGTGCATGTCGAGGGGAAGAATGTTGCTTCTTAGACCGTGGGGGGAAGAGAGGCTTCAAAGACCACAACTGCAAGTTTGGCTGGGATTTCCTGAGGTGCCGGTGTGCTGTTTTCAGACATCCGTGGAGAGGATAAGGGGGTCTGGACCTCTGAAGAATCTCCCCCCCCGAAAGTCAGCTGGGTGCTTGGCCCATAAAAAGTCCATTAGGCTCTCAGAAGTAGAGAAATGTAGAGGGTCACCATTTTATATGACCCACATAGTTGCGGGGTATCTCAGCAAAAAGGAATAACCATGTTGATGTAGAACTTTCTTGGCAGGGGCATACTCCTTTCGGCGTTCTGAAAGTTCATGGAAGTAATCCTGAAAGATCTGCACCCTATGACCATGCCATAAAATATTATTGTTGTTCCTGGCAGCTGTAGTAATTATTTATTTTGGCCGGAAGTCCAAGAACCATGCAAGCCGGGGCCTGGGCCACTCGCCTGGCTTAGGTGGTGGGGCCAGAAAGCGATGGACCCGTTCAATTTGTGGCACGAAATTTTCTGGCAGGCCCACGAGAGCTGGCAGTGTGGCCTGAAGGAAGGAAACAGCGTTATTATGCTCGACACCTTCTGGGAATCCTACAAATCGCAGGTTGTTGTGGCGACTTCGATTCTCGAGGTTGTCGACCTTATCTTACAACTGATGGATCATTTTTGCCTGTTCTCTCATGGTAGCCATGAGTTCTTGCAGGGCCACATCGTGGGTCCCAAGCCTGCATTCACTATGAAAAATGTGGACTTCTATGCTGTGTAAGACTTGGGTAGTGGAGTTCACCACGGTGGCAAGTTGGGCCATAATCTGACTAAACAAATTCAGTCCAGGTATTGTCTCCGGCTGCTGGTGGTGGGGAAGCCATGGGTACGGTTAGGAGGCCGTGCCGTAGAAGGGAAATAACAATACCTCAGCTCGGGCAGGCACTCATGGATTTTCAGTCGCCCAGATGTGCCTTAGAAGAACAGCTGATTAAATACTCAAGTCAGCAGGTAAGGAATGGGATTACTGTAGGAAAATGACGGATTTAATCCCCAAACTCGGACAGCTCCACTCCCACGCGTCCATACTCGCCCGACACTAAGCCACCAGTATTACTGCATACTTAATTATGCATATGTGAGGGTGGCCATCTGCTCATTTAGACAATTGCTACTTCTCTTGGCTAGGACTACTGCTTCAAGCTTGTTAGTCCAGATATGCTTCAAACTGGGCCCATATATTTCAAAAAGTGCTTTAAAGTCTAAGTTTATGGTACCTTCTCTGTGTGGGAAGGACCTTTTCCATATGGAAAGGATATGTGACAAAAATTAGGTGCGTCTGTGGTATAGCTGAGAGGTATTGGATGGTAGGGGCACGACACACAACAAACCCATAAACAATTTGTTGGGGCTCTCAAATGTTTTTTCTGGGACTCCATTACAGGGGGTCCTGGACCCTGAAAACAAACATCCTACTGACAGCCCTGGTCCCCCACCCTCCTGAGGTTAGGATATATCCTAAGAGAAATCATTGTTCCATTTCTGCAGCCAGAATGTTTTCCTCTGTACTGGAGAAGCTCCAGATTCTGAACTTCAAATTTTAACTGATTTATCTCTGGTGAATCTGCTCTCTGTTTTGAACTTCTTTTGTTTTGTCGTGGGCATTCTCACAGAGTCTCGAGTACAATTTGTCTGCTGTGACCAGCTGCCACTGATGGAGATGGTGCAAGAGATGTCCTCCCACTGTAGAGTGAAGTGTAGTGACCTTTATCTTGTCAGGAGTTGGATCTTATTTGTGATGGAGTAGCAGGAGCAGCTGCTTGCCTCCTGCTCATTCAACTCTTTCCTTTGAAGGAATCTCTGGGTGCACCATAACTTTGATGTTGATACTGCCTGTTACAGCACCCACTTCCCATCTCTCCTCTGTCACAGAGTCGGTAGTACCCTCTGAACTTTTCTTTCTCCACCAGATTTTGGAAAGTTGTTTTGTCTATCAACTTTTTTCATATAGCTTACTGCCTGACCTCCAAAGACAAAAGTATGATCAAAGGAGAAACCTGCTGCTTTGATCTGCAGATTCAGAAATCTGTGTGATTTTTAGCCAAGGACACCTTCTACTGGATACTGTATCTGCTACAACTCTGGCTGCTGCATCATTTATGTCCTGAACCATTTTTAACTGTTCTTTGGGTGTTTCCAGGCCTGATGTTATAGTGCAACATCTGTGCCCTGTCCATAGTAGTCAATCTGTCACCAAAGAGCATCCCAGCTTTCTAAAGTGCATCTTGGTGGCGTAATGTGCAGCTAATGGCATTGCCTTCCTCATAAGGAATGTGGCAGAAGATTTTTTGCCTGTTTTTCTGGAATCTTTGTCAGATGGTGCCGATGGAAAATTGCCTACGCTTTTTCACGTTCAGCAGCAGTAGACTGAATTAGCCCTATGGGCCTGGATGAACATCAAGGTATTCAGAGCCCTTCTCAATTGCTGTAGCAGATGCTGGCAACTGGAAGATTTTCTCACTCATTCTATTAAACGTTTCATGTATTGGGGTGTGGGGGGGGGGATCTTTTTGCTAATGTCAGATCCAACATTCTTAGGAAATCTGACTCCACAAAATATGCTTACGTCTTAGGAGTGCGACTATTAATTGCGTTGAGGAAAGCAGAATATTAGGAATAATCCTCAAATGCTCATGCAGTACAAGTTATTTCCTTGTCACCTGTGGCCTCTGGGGTGATTGGTTCTCCCTTCTCCTCATGGTACAGTGCTCCCTCGCTATAACAAACAGAATGGGAGCCATAATGTGTGTGTGTTATAGCTTCCTGTTCGTTACATCAAGGGATGCTAAACAATCAAGGTACTTGGCACGACAGTAATGTGCTGTATTAAACAGCACTCCATCAACAGTAACAGCATGCCTCTACCTCATCCCCTTCATTTCAGGAGAGATTATGCATAATACAGCTTTCTTTTTTTATTCTACGCTGCTACACCTGAACTGAAAACTCCTTTCCATTCTCCTGCCCAGTCCCTAGACTGCAGCTCGGCAACGCTTCTCCCCCGACTGCACACCCCCTTAACTGATGGCTGATTATTTGCTCTACGTAAGTCGGTTAGTTTATTAATTTCTTTACTTATTTCTTTACTTATTACAGCTATAGTGCTGCCACTCAGCTCACTCACTGACCAATCACTGACTTCCAGATTTGATTATCGTGCCTCCGTGCCAGCGCCATAACCTGTAAAGTACAATAACTTAAGAAATAAACTAACCAACTTACACAACAACTAATAATTGCTGGCCGCCGCATAGGAGAAAAATTACCGTTAGACGCGCAGGGCGACCGGGTTCAGAACGAACTCCGACGCCTGAGGATGCTGGCCGGGGCGAACTGAGCAGCCACTGCACACTCTTCATCTCCGCAGGGGAGGTTGAGCATCTCCGATCCGTGCTCCAAGTGACCACTGGATGCGCTGCAACCGGAGCACTGGTGAGCCTTGCTTCGGGGTTCGAACGATGATGGGGCTGTGTCGCGGCATCCAATGTGACATACCCCATTCACCAACAAGCAAAAGGCCTCTGGCATGCACACAATGACTTTCCTGGCCATGGGCGACATTTAGGGGATCCCCCGCGATCCATGACAGAGTACCATTGGGGCTGTAGCGGGAGGCTTTGATGGCTCCGCTTGAAGGGAAATCCTGAGCTATACGTCCGGATGGCTCCTGGCTTGGCGGCGCAGAAGGGTACGCCACCAGGAGAATAAAGCATAATAAGTCAAAACAAACAAAAAAAAAAACAACAACTAATAATCAGCCTGCAGCCTCAAGCCCCATTATTACACCCATGGGCAGTCCAGTACTGCCTAATACTGCCCACCCTGTCAGGTATTATTGCTTACACACACATATATATAAATATATATATATATATATATATATTATGGCAGCATGGTAGTGCTACCATAGTTAGGGTTGAGGAGCCATTTACATGTTAAACCTAAGATTTTGCACCTTAATAACTTTGCAACCGTTCAACAGATTTGCCTGAAATTTGGAATACACAATCAAGAACCATACACCTTGGGATCTGCCAAATTTTGTACTGTTCGGATATACAGCTGCAGAGTTATTAAGCATGATCTGCGCGCGTGTTTACGCTTTTTTGCAATTCTTTGGTCGTGTCTACAGGTCGCATGGTTTACGCCACTGGTACGAAATCTTCAGGGAACGGGTGGCCGGGGTCCCCAATGTGCCTTTTGAAGATTTCGTGAAAAAATATTAAACGGTTCAAAAGTTATTCAAAAAACAAGTTCCCATTATAAGTCAATGGGAAAAGTTAACAAAAAGTTTGACAGTGTCGCAAATGCAGTTTTCACTTTCGCAAATGGCCCTTTTACTGTCGCAAATCCGCCATTTTGTTTTCAGTTGGTCATCAGAAAAATGCTTGGCATTTAAATTCGGGACCCTCTAGCAACCTAATTATTTTTGTGTTTACCTAGTCGGACCTTGAGGATGCTAGGCATGTCTTTATTTTGAGGTTAAGCACCCTAGAAATATGTTTTTAAAGCTTCTGGAAAAAGTACTTTCACAAAGTAGTGTTGCACTCACCAAAGTGTCGCAAATTTTTGGGAAAGCTTTTGCAAAGTTCGACAGTACTTTTCCAGGCAGTGGGAAAATGACAGCAATTCTTTGCCACCCTGCTGCAAAAGAACAGTTTGCTCTTTTGGGCTGAAATTTGGAGGGAACGCAGCCAACATCCCACAGATGTGCCTTTCAGTGTTTCGGTGACAAAATATTACAGGGCGGCAAAGTTATGACACTCCAAAGTTGGCGCTTTTACCCATAGGGTAACATTATGCGCATCCGCCGCTACAGGAACTTTGGCGCCCTGCTGCAAAATAACGGTTTGGTCTTTTGGGCTGAAATTTGAAGGGAAGAAAGCCAACATCCTACAGATGTGCCTTTCAGTGGTTTGGTGAAAAAATATTACAGGGAGCCAAAGTTATAGCACTCCGAACATCTCTTTTTTCCCATAGGATAACATTACAGCGTTCGCCGCGCCTTTCAGGGCCCGTATCTCGGAAACGGTGCAAGATATGGACTTTTCATTGGTAAAATGCTTAGCCCCCTGATGGGGACTAAGTACAAAACTAGCCAGGAAAGTCATAAATCATATGACTTTTACATTTTTTTTCTATGTCATACGGTTCCTGAGATATAAGCAAGGAGGTGAATTCCTTTTTTGATTGCCCAATACCACACTCACATTGATTTACTGTATAGGAGATAGGGATGGATTCCTCCTTGTTTGTTCAGATAATGAACTACCATAGAGCTGTCCGACTGGATCTGCAGACAGCCCCAAGGAAGGAGGCTCTCGAAAGGCTGTAAGGCATACAGGACCGCTTTCATCTCTAGGATATTGATGTGGAAGCATGCTTCTTCGATTGTCCAAGTCCCCTGGGAGTGAACATCTGCCAGATGGGCACCCCACCTGTGGGAGGAGGTATCGGTTGTCAGAATGAGAAAAGGGATGGGGGACTGGAAAGGGACGCCCCACAGAAGGTTGTCCAGGGACATCCACCACTGCAGTTTGAGGAGAACTGAAGCTTCGAAATCATTTTCTATCTGGTTCCAATGGACCCTCAGAGTCCACTTGAGGACCCTCATGTGTAAGCAAGCATGAGAGACAGTGGAAACGGCCACTACCATACGACCATACGACCCATGAGGTGGAGGTAGTCCCGAGCTGAGACATACCAACCGCCGCCCAGTTGACATGCCAGGGTGATGAGTTTGTCTGCTTGGTTTCTGGGGAGATATGACATCCCCTTGGAGGTATTCAGGACTGCACCAATGTATTGGAGACACTGGGTGTGATCCATAATAGATCCATAATGGATTTTGGAATGTTGACCGTGATCCCCACAGAGGAAAACATCTGAAGTGTGCGTGATAATGTGTCCGCCGACTGAGGACTGGAATGAGCTTTGAGAAGCCAATCGTCTAGGCATGGAAAGGTGTACAGGCCTTCCCTGTGAAGAGCTGCTGCCACTACCGCAAGACACTTCATGAAGATCTGGGGTGCTGAGGACAAACCGAAAGGGAGAGGCTCTGAACTGATAGTGATGACCCAGAAAACAGAAATGAGGAACTGCCTATGCGCCCTGCATCATGATGTGAAGCTAGGCATCTTTCATGTACATAGAACACAGCCAGTCCCCTTTGTTTAGAAGAGGAAAGAGAGTTGGAAGCATTACCATCGTGAACTTTTTGTACTCTACGTAGACAGTGAGGAGCTGGAGATCCAGAATGGGACGTAAATCCCCCATCCACTTTGTGACCAGAAAAAAATGAGAGTAGAAGCCCTGGCCCCTCTGGGAAGGGGGGACAGGTTCTATTGCATTTTTGGACAGAAGGGATTGGATTTCTTCTGCTAGTACTGATTCCTGGTCTAGGGTGGGGGGTAATGAGAGGTCCTTGGGGGTATACTGGATGAACCTCCATTAAATCCAGGGTGTGACCAGAGTGAATCAGTTGAATGACACACATATCCAAAGTAATCTCTTGCCAACCCTATTGGTGTAAGGAGAACCTGCCCCTACAGCTGTGGGATGTGCCTCTAATCCCTCAAGCAAGGGGGGCCCTGAGGCAGAGGGCTGTCCCTGCTGGGGGGCAGTGGGGACATAGCGAGTTGCTTTACAGTTGGCACGGGGACCCAGTAAGGAGACCTGGGTCTTTCTTTTATTATTGGATTGCCCTCTGAGAGCTCCCCATCCTCTGTTTGTAGGTCTGCAAAAACTCCCCCTGTAATAAGGTTTGGCTGGGGTGTGGTACAAAGTATGTACAGACTGCAAGGTACGACCTGAGTTCTGTAGTGTGGTCAGTGCATCCTGGGTTTGAGGTCCGAAAAGCTTGTCGGCTTTAAAGGGTGCATTAAGTATAGATTGTTGTACATCCGGGGCAAATCCGGCAACCCAAAGCCATGAATGTCTTCTAAAACAGACCCCAGCCGATGAGGCCCAAGTTGTAGAGTCTACAGCTCATACGTAGCTCTCAGCAAGTGATGGCAGACTGTCGAAGCAGTGGACAATTTGGCCGTAAGGTCTTCCTTAGGGGCAGCCTCTGGAAGAGATTGAATGTAGGACCGCGTGGCCTTTAAGATTTCTTCTTGATATTTCAGTAGATGACACATATAATTCAGAATCCTGAGAGTCATCGTGGAAGAAAAATACACTCTTTTCCCCATCACATCAAGTTTCCGTGATTCCTTATCTGGAGGCTGCACATGCAAGTATTTTGGTCTACCCGACCTGT
The DNA here is from genome assembly GCA_016271365.2 of Neoceratodus forsteri. Classification (NCBI taxonomy): domain Eukaryota; kingdom Metazoa; phylum Chordata; order Ceratodontiformes; family Ceratodontidae; genus Neoceratodus; species Neoceratodus forsteri. Next base: position 330,780,359 of record CM057456.1, on the reverse strand, counting down.
CATGAGCCGCCTTGATGACTACCGAGTCAGCCTGTGGGGGGGAAAAGAAAAATAAGGGTGATCCAGTGGGGCCTGGTAGGTCCTGTCGACCTTATGAGGAGCCAAGGGGATAGAAAAAGGCTGTTGCCAAGCAGCTGTGATCGCATCTTCAAATGCATCTATCAAAGGGGGAATGACCAGGAAAAGGCATTCTGGGAAACCCAAATAATTGGTCAGTTTCCTACAGGAGACATTTTATTCCATTTCCTGGAAGCCAAATGTTTTCTGAAGACGAATCATAATATTAGAAAAACTGGGGTCCTCCGGAGGGGAACAAGGAAGATCAGGAGTGGGCTCTTCTAGTATGGATGAGGCTGAAGAGACTGAAAGGGGAGACTTAGGTTCCTTGTCCATATTGTCATCCTGATCCTCCTGGTCCCATTCCTATAGAAAAGGGTCCTCCATTTCTATGTCCCTATGCAGGGAACCCAAAGAAGCTGGGGAGGAAATCACTGTTCTAGAGATGGAAGACCATCTTAAAAGGGGCACAGACAGGGAAAGAAGTACTCCTATGGGAATGAGGGGTAGACTTCAAAAGGTCAAGAATAGTGTGCAGTAACTCCTGAACATCCATCATAGCAAGCTATGGAGAAGAGGACGTAGTCGGAACTGCATGAACCGACTGGATTGACACAACAGAAGAGAATGGGGATGGTTGGGGCACCAATCGGGCCGTCAATGAGGGGTGTACACATGTCCCCAGAATCATCGATGGAAGAGCTGCTGTAGGGCTTGTGAAGTCTTGACTAGTCTTTGTAGAAGGGGCTGACGAACCCCGATGAGTTGGCAACGGACGGTGAGTGGATCCCCGTGATGGGGCGGCAGCGGTGGAAGCTGCAACTTAAGCACACCCATGGAGGCTGTCGACGGGGGAACTGTCACCGGGCGGGAAGCCAAACTGCCAGAGGTCATTGATGAAGTGGAAGACAACTTGGCTACAAGCCTCTGAAAGGGCTGCCAATACTACCTCAGTTTTAAGGAGTTCTTGCTCCCGAGACCAGGAGGAAGGCAGAACCATCGTCAATGGGGAAGAAGCAGGAGTAACATGCTTACACTTGCTGGAGTGTTTCTTTGGTTTCTCCCAAGAGGCCGTCGACAAGGGATGAGCACTGGAACGATGAGACTCCTAGGAAGATGTTGAGGACTCCCTGGACTTCGAATGTTGTTCCTGTTGTAGGAGGGCAACTTTTTGCTCCATGAAGTATTCTTGAAGTTGCTGGAGTCGTTGATATTTAGTGGCCTTGTTAAATCGCTTACACAGGACACAAACACTGGTATCGTGTTCAGAACCTAGGCACCTGACACACACATCATGGAAGTCCTCAGTCACGATCTTCTGGCCACAGGAACACTTACTGTACAGAACAGAGGATCCGAAGACATCAGTAAAGAATGCGATGATACTGGGAACACCAAATGATCGATGGACTCTTCGTCGTTGACTGAAGTTATACTCTGGACGGAGAACATGTAGCACGCAGGTCGTGGTTGGAAAAGAACTGAGGAGCTTCTGGGACCGCCCCCTTTTATACATGCCAGTCACAACACGTGGTGCTGTCAGGGGTGGTCCCAGGTCAACTGCTGAGAAATCATCCAGAGGAAAGATGCATGCAGCTGGACATTCCTACATGTTGTGACCTGCCGCAAGAGATTTCTTCGAGAAAGCTATAGGACTATGATTACAGGAGAAAATAGGACTATGATGACAACGCCATGTTGAAGCTGAAGGCAACTATGCAAGAGAAGCTATCAGCATTCAAACTTACAAAATAAAAGCAAGAGAACTACAGAAATCTGATCAGGCAAAATGCCCTGTAATTACACATTAACCAACAGATATGCTAGCTTATGCTTGAAATACCCAGAGTGAAAATACTGAACTGCTCACTGTCCTTATAATTCAGAAACCCCACAGTAAGCTAGCCTGGAAAAATAAACATCCCCGGCCGCCTACCTGCCCATGCAGATTCAAAAGTTTGGTGCAAAAGAATAGAGTTCCAGGAGAGGCCACTGAAATGCATGTGCAAGTGGCTAGATGCATCTCTGAAATGGTAAGATCATAGCCAGACATTTCTAGGCAAACTAGATCTCAGACTGGGACACCTGTATAAGTACAGAGATAGTCTCTCACAGGAGATGAGACTGACAGTTATTACCGCACTATTTACCCATTCTGACTTTGGATTCTTTCTCTATACACATAAGGCTAAGTTTCCACTTGCTAAGCTAAGCCTTGAAAACTAGGTTCTTTAGCCTAAATGTGGATTTCCCAGTGTGCAAATTTCTAAAATATATAAGCTGGATGTAACAAACAGTATAAACTATCTTACTGTGCAATACTGCATCAGAATACACACATCATTATCTCCCACATAGCAAACTTGGGTGGATTCTGTTAATGAGAGATGGCAACTCTACCTCACACAACAGATGCAAAATGTGTGCAGAAAAAAGACCCCCACCTCCAAGTATACAACTGACCCGTCTAGGCCTGACATGAGATCAGCAACTGGCACAGAACTGATGTACCCGAAAGTCACAGGATGCATGAGAAGGTAGGAACTTACTAGCCTAGCAATTAACTTAGAGGTCTTGCTCAGACCCCCTTACCTTCAAAGTGACTGGTTTGGAAGCGTGCGTCTCTTGTACACACTGCCAAGGATGCTAACAACTGCAATGTGTTCAAGAGATGCACGTGTCTCAGCCAGTCACTTTGAAGGTAGTTCACTGGCAATGAGCTCCTACCCATCCGTGCAACCTCTGATTTTGGGATACATGAATTCACTGTAAGGGTGGCCTTTAACATAATCTGCTGCTTGATGGTCAATCCTTTCCATTTCATAAATGAATAAACATACTGATCGATTCCATTACCCTCTTACAATGAAGTGGTGGTCCCTCCAAGGTAGGGCTAATGTGCACGAGCCAAAAATTGGGGACTATGCTGTACCTTCCCACATGTCACTAAATCTGGGGTGAATTCGGGTCATTAGTCAGCCACCTTTTAAATGAAAAAAATCCCATCCCTTTAATTAGTTTAAGAAGTAAAATAAAACAGTTTCTACAAATTAAAGAACTAATGCACTGCCTGACATTACATCTGCCATTTAATGCACTCAACTTTTACTTTTCATAAAGTACTTTTTTTTCCCTTTCCTTAATTAGCAGCTTTACTTCCCAACAGCACTAAGTATAATGCGTCTGGAAGAGCACTCTATCTGCAGGCGAACATATCTTATGACCTCACTGACTGTGACATCACAGCTGACCAAAAAGAGCTGCTCACCTGCTGCCAGATTGGTCACTATTGATGTCACACTAAGTGACGTCACAATGCTAATGAAGTGTGAAGGAAATAGCACTACACATGTCAGCTTCCAGGTAAAGTTTTGCCATTCACATGGCAAAAACCTTATAATGAAAAAATGAAAAAAAACAAACAAAAAAAAAACACACACTTCCGAAATAAAATACAACATTTTCTATCTTCTATTTTCAGTGCGACTAGCTTGTTAAAGGCCTGATCCAGAAATAAAAAAAAAAACTGCCCTCTGTTCTGTGTGCTACTGCAGAATACCCCCGCACATGTGGGGCACTCCACAGGAACCACAAAGTGGAATACGTACCCTTCTACACCTGATCCCGCTCCACCCGAGCTTCTACACAGGCAAATGGGTCTGGGGTGGTTATTAGAATGTGCTTCTGTATGAATCAGGAGAACATCTCCAGGGTGCTGAGGGCCACCGGAGGTGGAACAGTGTTCGCATGTGTGCCGGTATCCCCTCCCTATGGTGGAGTTCCTTGGGCTGGACCAGGTCCCTTGGGTAAGCCAATCATGGTGCTCCTGGAGCGAGCCTGGGTTGGAAAGGTGCAGGGTCTATGAGCTGCCCTGGAACCATTATGGTGCACAGCTGTACTTTTCTGCCCCGGGACACTGGCTGATGGGCATGCTCCTGCAAAGCGTAAGCACACCTGTCAAGGCAATCGGCTGTCCCAACTCCTAATGCTACACTTCACCTGCACTGCCATCCTTGGTCATTCACGTGGTCGCGTTACAACAATGATCCCCCACCCGGGAGGAGGAGAGAAGCCTATGGGATGCTCAATCCTCCATCTCCCCGCTGGCCCTCTGATGATCCAGGCTCGTTTCCAAACCTGGGTTGTCGGTGTTGTGAGCGGTAGCACTACCGCTGCACCAGTGGGCGGGCATGAGTAGAACAGCACCACTGCCAGTGCTCCCCCTTCCTTTCTCTCTCTCTCTCTTTCTTAATGAAGCCTTTGTAGACAGCTGACCTCACACAGCTGGATTTTAACCATGCAATTAGCAACACTTAACCAGAATCTGTCAAGCTTCTGGTAAAAGGGAGCAATTTAACGCATTCTAATCCTCTGAAATGAAGATAATTTCATTGACTGCATCCAAACAACCAAATACCCTTTTTAAAGGATTTCAATACACCTTCTAGGGTCAGAAGGTCACTTAGCCTTCAGCCTTGTGTCATTATGCCCCTGAGGCGTGCAACTAAATCCTTTAAACCACAGCCAATCCTGCCTTATTCCTTACTGATACATGTGTTCTCTTTAAGGGATATGGCAGTCCTTGCAGGGCTGCCATATCTCACGGTTCACACTGTCCTGAATGGAGCAGGGGATCCACGGTGGCACTTGCATGGGCCTACAATTCAGCATCTCTCCCACCTCTGCCCCTAACATGTCCTTGGTCCCTCTGCATGTGGATTACAGGCATCCGGCAACATGCAGGCTACACATCCAGACATGCATTTTTGTCTCTGTGGAGCAGGCCCTAAGACAGGAGAAAAGCTAGACAATGGAAGTCCAGTTCTAGTAACAAGGGAGCTAAGTCCCTTAAGAGCTGTTGCACAGCTGCAAATGACTTCCTGAAATTGATGTCTGCCGAGCTCCTACCTACCTGTAAGTATTTGTCTGGATCATCAATGTAGCCCATGATGATACCGAGGCTTTTGATGACAGCTTCTCGTACAAGATCAGTCTTGTCCTCCAACAGCATCTGTTGTAGCATTGACAGGACCAGAGAACTGCGAATCTCCTTCTGAAAAAAAGGGGCGAAAGACATTTGCTCAACACATCCAAAGCAGATGGGGCCAAGTGGTGAAGGATGGGGTGGGTAGGGCCTGCTATAATACCATGTAACTTCTCTGTTGCAGGTCAGTGTCTGAAGAAACATGCCAGCTTTTCATATACGTGACTTTTAAAAGAAGTGTTCATTCTCACCACTTGTCTGTCTGTCTGTCTACCCATCTACTTATCAGTATAAGATCCCATGACAAGAGTAACAAAGGTCTTATTCTCACCTGTGTAAACAGGGCATATGACATGATAGTGAGGTTTATGTTTTTTTATCTGCACCACTTGGGTGTGCGTGCCTCAGCTCATCAGCTATGGAAGGTGTGTTTAAGTAGCATAACTCACGGAATCTGGAGTGTCTTATGCCACTTAAAAACTGGTATTCGTTCTGCTAAAAATGAGACTTCACAGTTGATCTGAAGAAGTTTGCTATCTTATTCAAGCCCAGTGTGACCATGCTTTGACCAGGAAGCAGGACTGTGTCACTACCATTTTATAATGCCAAAGTAAATCCAACTTTAGAAAGTGGGCCAGCAACCTGCATTGGTATACTGTTTCATCAGCGCTTGAGAAGTGAAGAATGGAGAGGACAAGTCTTAGGGTTTCAACAGGCCAAGCAGGAGGCTCACTCCATGAAGCAGTTGTCCTCTGGGAATGGGAAACTAATAAGGAAGATAGCCCTCAGTACTGATGGGATGTGGTAGGGCTAGAAGGGAAGACCCTGCAGTGGTGTTGTAGACCTACCAGAATCATGAAGTGCATAACCATGGGTCTGGAATTTTAAAATATTTGCACGAGATGCTGTTGTTCCATCACAGCTGAAATCATATTTCTAGAGGGACCAGCCCTCCAGCAGCGCTGCTCCTTATAAACACAGATGTCCAGAGTTTGCGCCCCCAACCTTAGTTTGTCAAAGGGCCAGCTTGGGGAGGACAGAGCATCCCATGCGATTATGTCCTCCTACAGGAAGGCAGTGTGTCTCGCTGCAGTACTGCACCTGAGGGACTACAGCTGGTAGGGTAGCTGAGATATTAGCAGGAGAAGGGAAGGGAGAGTGTGCAGAAGTTGGTGCACATGATATGGCAGTACCACGTGACATCCCACTGCCCACTCTCGCTGAAGAGATTAAAAGAGAATGCGGAAAATGTTTTGACTGCCCCACAGACAGATGAAGACTCACCTGTCCACCATGCCCCCAGCATGTTTTGCTTCCCTTGGGTTACCCCATTCTTAGACGTTTATGAGGCACCCACCTCAAGCAGCCACAGGCCGGCTCGGGAGGACTCAACGCCTGTTAAATGGCTGAAATGACAGTGGACCATCCTTGGAGGGCAGAATCCAAGAAGATACTAGGGCTGCTGGGGGGGATACTTAGGTTGGGCTTCATTGGTCAGAATAAGGGACCTTGGCAAAAGTGGAAGCTGGTTCCGTGGAGATGGGTTAAGGAGCATACAGCATGTTTAAAAACAAATAATAAAAAAAAAAAAGATACATTTTAGGGAGAAAAATGGTTGTCCAGGGTCTACAGGGACCTCACAAGAATGAAATGATTCTTTTTAATTCTTATGCCAAAAATGAAAAGTACATACTTACCATGATTGCTGATCTTCCAGAATATCTTCACCATTCATTACCACTTATGGGTCTGGGGCAAGAAGCACTAGGACTTGCGCAGGCAAACCTTTTTTTGGAGGGAAGGAGCGTACGTTGGCTACTGAAAGCGCCTGGGCTCCTCACATGGTGAGGGTGCCACCCAATAACTGTCGCCGGCTCCCTCACGCACCTCAGTTCTGTTCGCCAGGAGAGAAACAAAGTGGAGAGTAATAAAGAGAGGGCAAGATACCTACTAGCTCCAAAGGATAGGGAAAGGATATAGAAGGCAAAATAAACAACAAAATAGAACCCAACTACCAACTTGGAAATAAGAACAAGGCACACTAGGTGGCACAAGTGGTAGCTGGGTCTATACAGCCAGAGCCTCATACCACTAACCAGACAGAAGGTGGGTAGTGGTCTAAAAATAAAAAAAAAAACAACAGGGCAGCAGCTCTCAGCATGTGGTTCTGGAAGAATCATGAGGAGGATGCCCATGAATGGGACCTCCACTTGCAAATGAGATGGCACGATGTGCCAAAAAAGGAAACAGACAGACTCCTGGGAAAAAAGGAGCACTCAATGCTACCGGATAGAGAATTGATTGGGGGGAAACTAGGAGCATCTGGAGTTGCAGGACTGGACAGTCTAAGGGAGCTGAAATGTGTTCATCTCCCCAGACACCCCTAAGGGTAGCAGGCTAAAGGCATAGGTACACAAAAATGGAAGGGTATTCCAACCAACAGAATCTGACATAGTAGGAAGAAACGGTCCATCAAAAAAATGACCTACTTCTCTTGCAACAAGGATGTACCCTGTGCAACAGCTAGTGTAGCTGATCCAAAAAGGTGCAAGTAACCCCCCACATGCAGTACAGCTGCCAAGTGGGGTGGGACTGGATAGTACACAGGGGCACATGCTGCATGTAGCAACTAACAGGGATATACCCACAGAGGGGATATATCGTGGGCAGGGAGGAGGACGACAAGAACAAACAAGGATCAGCCCATTTTTCAACAGCTCACCCAGGGACCTGCGGGCACCAGTGTGGGGACTCTGCTGCACATCATACACACATATTTTGGCTATGCCCAAAAATTCAACCCTTCCTGGCTTCCTTGCAATCTGAACTGAGTGAGCTGATTGGTATTTCATTTACCCTCACTGCTGAGTTATTTATCCTGCATATCTTCCCCCAAGGAATCAGAGACGCCTATACACGTTACTTGCTGGGGATATCCCTTCTGGCAGCTAAAAAGGCTTTGACTCGTTGTTGGCTCACTCCCTAAAGATCCCACACTGCTAGAATGGACGAAGATAATGACCCACATCTATAAGTCAGAAAAAATGTCCTACCACTTAAATGATGCATCTGATTTATTTACCTTGAAATGGTCCAGATGGGTTATGTACATAATGTTAAAGGATAGGACCTTTGTTCCTTGAACCTTTAAGTTAGGGACAAACTAATATGTTGGCTACACTAGACTACACAAAGATTTTAATTACTATCTCTGTATCCAGATGTACGAGGCCCCTGGGGAACTGAAGAGCAGGGAAATACATGTGGGAGCTGTTTATTTCCAGTTATCCCATTTGTTGAGGGATGCCAACAATGGGTCTTTACCACTTATATGCGCATAGTACTTGACTTTATGTATTTGGCACATCTTTAAATAATTGTTTTACTGTATGGCTTCACTGTAACTTTATGTATAACAATGAATTGTGACTGTCAATATCCTGTACCCCCCCTTTTCTATCTGAAAAATTAATAAAAATATAATGACAAAAAAAGAACGAAAAAAGGATAGAAGGAGCCAATTCTGCACCCCCCCCCCCACACACACACCTTTCTCCTACTAATTTTTTTTTTTCTGGTTGGTGTGAGGGTCATGAAGGACCCTGATCCCAGTTTTGTATTTTTTTACATAAACAATATAAAAAAAGAGATCCCTTGGAGGTGTGTGACTGGGGAGATGCCCAGCTAGTGTGTTTGTGTTGTGCCCAGAGGACCTGGCTCTGTCTGAGCAGGGGATGACAGTAGTGGTGGTGGCATGGCAATCAATGAAGATATTCTGGAACAACAACTACAGTGAGCATGTCGTTTGCATATCTTCCAGGAATCAATCTTCACCATCGATTCCCACTTATGGGTCAGAGTACCTTTCTGGGGGCCTGACTCATCTGGAGTATAAGTATTACCCCTCAAGCCTTCTGCGTGAAGGAGAACACCTGAGGCAGGGGCTCCTCACGGAGATGGTGGGACTCACGACTGTTCAGGGCCAGGCGAAGGCTCCTGTGGCACAGGAGCAGGAGGGCGCCCCGACAGCTCTCATCTGACCCCGTGATGGAAGAAATGAGCCCCCTGGAACTGGGAGTTCAGCATCTTACACTAGACCAAAGGTGCTAGTCAGGAAAGGCAAAGCCACGTCATCCTCCTGAGGCAGACTGCAGTTTGTGCAAGCCCTGAATCCACTTCACTGGCATCATACAATGCCCTTGATTGGTGCCGACCTACCTCCACGCCTCAAGCAGAAAGGCAATTGACTTGCCCGACTATCTTGCACTGAGGCACTGAAGCTAGGAGCTGATCTAGCTGCAACTACAGGCACAGACTGAAGGCTACCTGATGTGCCTGGTATGCTGCAATCCACATAAAAGCACGTACAGAGGTAAAAACCTTCCTACCAAAGGCATCTGTCTTAGCAGACTCAGCCTTTAGAGGTCAGTCGCACATGACGGGGTGTCTTGGCCCCCACAGGGTCTGCAGTACTTCCAGCCCTGAAAATGGGTGAAGTCTTGCATCTGCAGACCCCATGTGTGTGTTTGTGATACTGGAATGAGGCTGGGTAACAATATTGCCATCACTGTGAATTCTAAGGACTCCCAACGGCAGGGTTGGCAGATCATGGCCTGTGTAGGACCCAGTGTCAAGTGCCTCGAGGATCTCCACCAAGAATCACTGGTACAGTGAGTAATCAGCAGCCGAGAACAGGTGAGTCGAAGATTCCTTGTCCTCTAAGAAGACTGCTGATGGAGATGAGGCATTGACCTCAGAGGATTATGGTGTTGGGGAGAAGGGCCAGAACTGGGCTCTGTCCAAATCCCTATGGAAAGTATTTAGGGCACCATCAAACCCTTCTGTGCTGTTCCCACATAAGCGACCCCTCAGAATCTTTAAATGCTCGGCAACCTCTCCAGGAAGCATTAAGGCCCCAGAAGGGGATAAGACTCAGGGTCTCTAGGGCATCTACTGGGGATATGGGGATGCACAGGAGGCCTCGCTCAAAGGCCTGGCAGGGTCACCCAAATGGGTCCTCTTACAACAGAGGCGCGACCTGTTAGGATTCACCCAGTTGGGGAGAAAGGAGCCATACAGTCCCCACAGAGCGGCACCAATCCCCACCGAAGATGGTGTCAGCCAGTGGCTCTGCAAGAGCACCACTTCTGGGCCACCAGACACCAAGCTGGTGCTGCCTCTGGTATTGGGTTCAGTGTCAACAATCTACTCGAACAGGTTCACCCCTGTCGCTGTTGCCTGCACCACCCACAGTGGTAGGCTCAGTGTCGACTTCAGAGCCATCCCTGACCCTGGCGCCATAAGCAGCGCTGGGGCCAGGGATTATACCATCATCAGTGTCATACCCATTGCCGGGCCTCCTGACCCAGCACCCTGATCTTCACCGTGTCCATCTCCAGAGGCAGCATCATCCTCTCCCTCAGTGCCACTAACGATACCACAGGAAAGAACCACCACCACCCCAGCAACAGGATGCACAACGCTCTCAGTGCCAGTCCCTCATCTGACAATGCAAACTCTGTCGGATGGGACCAGGCATCGCACCCAACGCTGTCCATCTCTTAGTCACTGAGAATGGTGACAGGAGCAAGGGTGTCACAAGATGGCAACACCGAGGTGTTCATCAGTGTAGACAAGGGCCCAGATATTCAAACTACGCCAGGCTGTGGCGCAAGCTGGGGCACAGCTCAACTTGGCTGCGCAGGGGTGTGGACTGGGCGATATTCAAAGGAGCTGCGCAATGGCTCAGCAGCTTTGAATATCGCACCCTGGCCACCCCCAGTGTGCATGGTGCAGTGGCACTGTGCCAGCGCAAGTGGCCAGAGTGGAGCATGGAGATGCGCTAGCACAAGTTCCATTGCGCTATGCACAGCAACTGCGATATTCAAAACTTGACAAGCAAATGGGGCCATAATGTATGCAAGGCGCAAATGGGGCCATTTGCATGTCATTATGGCCCCATTTGCATGCAGATGCGCTGATCCCCGACGACTTGCGCCTGGCGCCCTGCCAGGCAGCAGCCGTCGGGGACCGATGCCCCCTGCAGCCGGCAATGTGCTCCACAGCCCGATCGCGGGCATCTGTATAAAAAAAGATACAAGTCCAATATCTCTGGTGGTCCAGTGGACCGCTGTCTGCCCGATCGTGGGCATCTGTATAAAAAAATAAATATCTCCTATATCCCTGGTGGTCCAGTGGACCGCTGTCTGCCTCATCGCGGGCATCTGTAATTAAAACAGAAATATTACCTATATCCCTGGTGGTCCAGTGAATCGCTATCTGCCTGATCGCGGGCATCTGTAAAAAGAAATGAAGAATTCCAATATCCCTGGTGGTCCAGTGGACAGCTATCTGCCCGATCACGGGCATCTGTAAAGAAAAAAGCACTATCCTTGGTGGTCTCAGGGTGCCCCCTCCCCACTGAGCCCCACTCCTCCCCGGTCAGCCCGCAGGCGGGCATGCACACCCACCCGCCTGGCCGTCCCACCGCCTGACACTGTCGCTGGGCTGCCTAGCTCCCAGCGTGAGCCTACCGGGCGTAGCTCGCGAAGCAGACATTCCAGATATGTGAATGATCATTCACATATCTGAATGTGTAGCAGATTGGAAGCTGCACGCCCATTGGGCTCACGCCAGAACCAATGGGCGACAGCCCCACCGACGGTGTCAATCGGGCGGCGCGGGCGGTTGGGGTGCTGCCGCCTGCCGCTGACCGGGGAGGAGGGGTGGTGAGCTCAGTGGATGGATGGGAAACCTGACCACCAGGGATATTGGAATTCTTATTTCTTTTTACAGATGCCCGCGATCGGGCAGACAGCGTCTACTGGACCACCAGGGATACTGAATTCTTTATTTCTTTTACAGATGCCCACGATCGGCAGATAGCGTCCACTGACCACCAGGATATTGGACATTAATCTTTTTTTTTTTTTTTTTTTCAAATGCCCACGATCAGGCATGAGGGGGCCGCCAGGTGCAGCCGGATCTCGGGCGGCCACCCACAGGTGGCAGCTGCCGTGTTGCGCCCTGCAATGTGGCAGCTCACCCGTGGGTGGCCATCAGTTGTTCCTTTTTTTTTTGATCAACTTTGTGCTGGCGCAGGTAGGGGTTGCACATGCATGGCTCTGCACATCCCGGGCTGAATATCGGGCTGTGCAGGGTATGCATGGGCACGCCCCCCCCTACCTGTGTCTGCATACATTACTGATGCGCTCCGGTGCATCGGGATTTGTGGTGCGCACTTTTCCCTTTTGAGTATCGTGCAGGGGCGCGTCAGTGGGTTGTGCATGGCGTAACACTCTTGTGCCATGCGCAACCCTTTTGAATATCTGGGCCACTGTATATAGCTTCAGCCTCCACTGGGGACATCTAGGGGGTTTACAGCCGGCTGTCAGCCAGACCCACCCACCAAGGCCTCAGATGCCTCAGCTGGGTGAGGTTGAGCAGGACCTTGTACTTCCACAGAACTGCAGGTCACATGAAGGAGCCCAGGAGAAAGGTCCAATGACTGTGCCTTGTCCACATGTGTGTGAAGCCTACCTCCACCAGTAGGGGTTGAACAAATCCACCTCATCCAGCAGATCACAAGGGTATGGCGATCTACTGAGAAGCCGGCATCGCACACATCCACATCATGTGGAGGACCAAGGTAAGCCCATACACACTGACGCAAGGCTGTTGCAATCATATGTTTCTCAAAGGGACATCGACGCATGATGGGAGGCTGCCGGGCTTTCTTGGTCTTCTTAGCCCTTCTTCTTGGACTTCCACATCATGGAAAAGGACAAATAACAAACAAGATAGGCACTGTGAATAACATTCGGTGGTGACGCAGGTTAAAATTCAACAACGAAGAGTGAACTGAGGTGCTGTCACTCCCACGGTGTGTACTGTATGGTGGGAAGAACAACTGAGGTGGGTGAGGGAAACGGTGACTGTTATTGGATGGCATATGCGGCACCATGTGAGGTGCATAGGCTCCGTCAGTAGGTGATGTCAGCTGCCTCCCTACAAAAAATGTGCCTGCACGGGGCTTTAGTGCCTCAAGGCCCAAACCCATTAGTGAGAATCAATGGTGAAGATCGATTCTTAAAAGATCATTGGATTTAAATTTTGCTGGAGCAGTCAAGTTGCATATGCAAATGTTCTGAATATCTGTCCCATGAGCATCAGCAAGAGAACTGCAGACAGGGAAAGGAGGAGTGTGTGTGTGTGGGGGGACAGTGGAAAAACAACAAAAAAAGAAAAAAACAAACAAAAAGAACAATATAGCCCAGCCCAGAGGTGTGGAGGGCTGCTGCGCTCAGCATCTTACCTCCTGCCACACCAGCGACCTGGGTTTGGGAATGGGCTCATGTCATTTGGGGGCCGACTGGGTGAGGGAGGATTGAGCGTCCACAGGACTGCTCTCCTCCCTCAGGAGAGGGGTTGGGGTTTGGTGATCTACTGCTTGTCTGCCACCTGGAGGCATCTGGGTGGCAGCACAGTCTGGGCACACTGGTAGCAGCCAATCACAGGTGTCTGAGGATGTCTCCACGGAGACGGAGCTTGTCTGTCACGTCATTGCACGTGTGGGGAGAAACACCAAAGAGGAAAAACCTCTCTGGTCCCAGAATGAAGTCCGGGCTCTCACAGGCCCCGCACCAGTGACTAGGAACCTTGCCATCAGTCCTGCAAGTGGAGGACACCAGCGTGAAGGTAAGTCCCGGGGAAGTCAAGTGACGGGGCTAGGGGGACCGGACAGAAGGGGGTGGCTGGAGGTGACAAGGGGGATGAAATGTTGATGGAAAAAATAAAGAATACAGAGGTGTTGATATTTGGCAATAATATCCCATTGTAAAGGTGCCTGTATTATAATATTGAAAATGGTTGAATTGTTTAACGTGAAAATCTAAAATGTTAATTTCTTGAAAAAATGACACTTTATAGAGTACCAATTGTGCTTATTTTGAACCCCCCTCCAAAGCCCCTGTATCTGACTTACCTTCACAGGACTCTAGTAGTCCAAGAGCCACATTTTTCACCTGCAGATATTAAGGAAGGGAAGGGATCATAATCTGAATTGTTAGTTGAAGGGTGGCTTTGATTTCAGTCAAACGAACCTCTAAAACACTAAAATAAAATGGAATGCAAAATCACCCCTACTGACTTGTATGTCATGCTCACTCCTCCCACACTCTCGAAACAATGACATCAGAAAACATCTGAGTACGGGGGTTGGGAAACTCACTCCAGAAACAACAAGGGACTGGGCATCCGGCTCATTGGACCAAACTATAATCCATTCCTTTCCTAAATGCCTGCAGTGAAAAAAAATGTGGCTGCTGGCATATTGAGTCTTAATGGTTAAGTCAGTCTGGCTTTAAGGGCAATCAAACTTGTGCTCTTGTAAACGTGGTACAATATTTTGTCTCTCTCTCTCTCACACACACACACACACACACACAAGCCTTCCCAACCAAACTGTTAAAAATACAAAGACAAAGAAAGAACAAACAGCCAGTGGATATAAAGGGCACCAATCAGAACAATTACAAGCAGTACAGAGACAGAAGGAGACAGACAGGAAGATACTTAGTGAAAGGAGTCGACAATAACAGCTAAGCACATGTCATGCTATCCTCTCATGAATTCAACCAACAGAATATATTTTCTAATAAAGAGAACATAAACCTTGCTTTAGCTATTTTTAAATATAATTGGACATTTGGGCATGCATGTAGTCTCCTTAATCTAACTACTGTACTTTTTCATTTATTTTCTTTGAAATAATCTTGTTTTTTTTCCCCGCCTTTTTAAGGCTGCTGTTGATTGCTGCCTGTTGCCTGCCTGATATGCCTTTTTATCAGTTGAGTGGCAGGCCTACATTGACTTCAGTACTCTTAGCATGGACTCAGCTATTGGCCCAGGGTTATTAAAACACAGTGAGCAGGTTAACAGTTCAGTTCCATCAGTGTCCATGGGGAAAGGGGCAAGAGATGATGCAAAATGTAGTAATTAACCATACAATGTAAACAAAATATAGTACACAATAAATGAATAAATAAGGAAATTGTGGCATGGTGGCGCGGAGGGTTGAGACGCTGGACGCCTTGCCTTGTGCCACGTGTTTGGGAATGAGCTTAGATTGCCAGGGGTCGGCAGGGAAGGAGAAGTATCGAGCTTCCAAGGGACTGCTCTCCTTCTCCGGGGAGGGGGAGCTGCCAGTAGTCGGCATAGGACTGGTCCCTGGCGGTGGCTGGGGGCCAATGCTGTAAATAAGGGGGCGGAGAGGGGGCAGACGCCTGGAGGAATGCGTGGGACACCCTCTGCTGGCATTCTGCATGCCTCCTCTCCGCAAGGGGAGAAAAACAGTAAACAGAGTGGCCCTGGTTGCGCTGAAGGCACGTCGTCATCGGATCGCGGCCTCCAGGCGTGCATCGCCGCATACTGGATCCAGTCCCGCAGGGAAGATGAGGGCTCCCCACCATGGGGGTAAGCTATGGGGTAAGTGGCGATGGTCCTGATGTGGAGGTGCGGCAGTGGCTGGAGGACAAGGTTGCCTAGTAGATCCAGCCAACCAGGGGCCAAGGAGAAACACCACCAAAAAAAAAAAAAAAAAAATTAAATAAGAAAATTGTACAGCATATTAATCTGCAAAAGAAGTTAAGAGTCCAGTCTGGAAAGGACGATTTTACTGGCAGACCCACTGACCACGTCACCATAGTCAAAAACTGGTTCTGAAACTGATTAGTAATTATGAACATAAATAATAAGTGGGGAAAAGGCAAGATCATCAAGGCACCCTGAAAAAGGAACAAACAACATTATTTCACAATAACAAATGAAAAACCACAGTAGAGTGAGTCAGGAAGCTAGAAACATGCCTCATTTTCCAATTGCTGCATATTAAAAAACTACTAATGCAAGGTTTACATTCACGTTATGATTGCATTGTAGCTGCTTTATCATGCCGTCTTGCCACAGGGCGAGACTGAAAACAGAACCATGTCCTAGTTAACTGACAACTAAATAATTAAAACAAAAAATGACATGATATGAACACAGTTCCAAGAAAAAAATGGTTACAGTGATTGGCTTTAACTGATGCTGGGAAGTCCATAGCCTTAGTGTGGAGAGTGCTTGGATTTTTTGGCCTCCAATGATATAAATGCATCATACTCCAGTGAAAAAATACACACAGCAATGGTCCAGCAGTCCTTAGGGGATAATGACACAAAGTGGCATAGCCATAAGTAGAGGGTCCCCAAACCTGTAAAAGCTGACCACAAATATACTGAACAAGCTTAAGACAACACAAGGCAGCCGGCCTGCCGGCACAGCAGTAAGGTTTCCGCCTGTGACGCACGCATCTGGGTTCAGGAATAGATCCGAGAGTTGGAGGGCTGGCCGGGGCCGGGGGAAATCGAGTGTCCGAGGCACTGCTCTCCTTCTATGGGGGAGGGTGGTCAAGTGCCCGGCCCCACAACTGACCTTTCCCACCTCCAGAGGTTAAAATGGTGGAAAAACGGGTCTGAGCAGGATGCCGTCTGCCTCATGCCACAGGTCTTGCACCACCAGGGACATATACCAGCATCCGACAAGAGGGTAAGCCCTCTCCCAAAGGCCCCACCCTGGGGGTAAGCCAGGGCATAACCCTGGGATGGAAGCATCCCGGGGCCGTATAAGGGCATCTGACAGGTGGTTGGGGTCCCTCCTGCGGCCCCAATCGGGGGGGTAGGCCAGTGCGTATCCCTGGTGGGTAAGTCCGTGGGAGGTAGGTGATGGGGCTGGGAACAGGGCTGGGACAATGGGGGCAGGTTCTTGAGGTGGCAAAAAGTGCAAATTTAAAAAAAAAAAAAAGACAACACAAAGTAGTTATGAGGTTTGCATTTTCTGACAAACTCTTTTACAAAGAATTGTATGCATGTTTCAACTTGTTGAGAACCTTTGGGGAACAAGTCTCCCCAAAGCCCATCCACCTTGCAGAAACACATTAGAATGAGCAGATGGAAATTCTTACTGGAAGGTAAGGTGCTAGAGCTCCACACGACTCCGCCACCAACAATCTTCTCTCTGGGTACTTGTGGTTGATCTAGGAAAATAAATTACAAAAAATGAAAAAAAAAAAAGGATAAACAATTTTCTACACCTCTTCTGTAAACATAAAATTAGGAGACTGAATGTTAACCATTCAGATGGTGACACATATGATGGGGAAGTATTTTATATAATAACAGTCTAGGTCTGCTGTATGTCTGTCCACAGTGGCTGCATAGTTCAAATGGAAACACAAACCCAGGCTATACAATTCCAACCTCCTTAGCCCCCATGACCCTCAAATACCAATTTGTACAAGACCCCCCCCATGCTGAACCCTTATACACAATTTGTGTATGTGTGTGGGGGTGGGGGGGGGGCAATATCATTTAAAATGAATGCTCTTGAAATCCTGGCTCCCGGCACCATGCCAGAAGAAGCCAGCACTGTCTTTTCACACAATCCCACCTCCCTAGCTTAAGCTTTATTTTGATATAGGACAACCTCCTGAGCCCCCAATTCATGACTGGGGGACAGAAGACAATAGTCTAATGCCTGGCTAGCTCAGCTGCCCCACTCTCTAACCTGTAGCGCATGCCACAGACCCACGGAGGAAATGCGTGACCAGGCGGGAGTAATGGAGAAGGGCTGGTGGCATCATTGATGATGTCAGGCAGACTGACTAGTCAGTCTACTAGGCGTCATCAGTAAAGTCACCAGCCCAGCCCCTTTACTCTCTCCCTCCTGGGGAAATGCTTACTGAGTCTGTCAATGGGACTGACACACACTGAGGATTGGAGGAAGGGTTTCTGAGCTAGTCCAGGCATTGGACTATTGCCGCCCTAGAAAGTGTGGATTAAAGGTCCAGAGGGGTATGATAAGGGCTTTATACCACAATAAGGTATGTGGTGATTGGGGGTGGTTAGTGAGGAAGGACTGTAGAAAGACTGTGCAAGAAGCCGCAATTTTAAGTGTTGCCATTTCAAACAATATTGGGCCCCCCTCCCCCCCAACTAGCAAGGGGAGAGCTCAGCCTAGGTTTGCATTTCTGTTTCAGCTATACTGCTGCCATGGACAGTCATCAATTTCATTTCAGATTCTATGTTACCTTTCACACATCATACGTGCAAACTGCGCATGGGTATTTATTTAAATATGAAAACTGGTAACCAGGAGAGCCACACTGAGTCGAGGTTCATTTTTTCCAGGTGCAACTCAGGGGGAGAGGACTTGGAGGAACAGCAGTACAATACACAAAACAAAGCAATACAGCAACATTTGGTGAATAAGTTGGTACAGCAATGAGTATGCACAAAGAATAAAACTCTACAGACAAATAAAGTGTGGTCACAGATCAATAGGACACGTCAGTTCAAGTGCAAAGTAAAATGGCAAATACGCAGCGTGCAGTTACTAGAATGGACTCAGGTGAGAGACCTGTAGATGAGCTTATACCTGAACCTGTGGTGGAGGAAACGGCAGTGGTGGTGTGGACGTACAACCTGTAGGCAGGTAGTGGAGACTGAGATGGAGGCCAAACCAGCACATATGAGGTAAAGTGGGGGTTGGGGGGAGTCAGAAGGAAGGGTAAAAGGAGCAGGTGGGTTTGGGGTTTCAACTGCTGCCTGAGGGAACCATGGGAGGAGGAGAGGCAGAGGAAGGAGAGTAGTTTGTTTCAGAGTGAGGGAAGGCAACAGAAGAAGGCAGCCTGCCCAGTAGAGGAGTGGGGGTAAGTGCAATGATCCCTGGAACACAGCAATTGTGTGTGTGTGTGGGGGGGGGAGGTAGAAAGAAAGGGAACCCAAAACAGTATTTGGATATGAAGGAGGTGCAGTGAGAATGATGACGTGAGGGCAGAGGAAGGATGGATGGGAGAAAGTACAGTTATGTAAGAACTTACCGTAACAGTAGATCTTCGAGAACAGCTCTTACAGCAGGTTACACCATTAGGACTGAAGCCGTCAGGCGTCAGGACCCCACGGAAATTTTCTAGCTAGCAGTCTTCAGCGGGGACTGCCTCCGACGTCGGTCCCGCCCCTGACGTCAGGCATAGTACATAAGGAGGCGGTCCCCCACAGCCTTTCCTTCTCCCGGTGTTTATCCCGGTGCTTGTGGGTTCTACCCGACAACTCCCCCCCGGAGGAAGGTTCCTTGTCCATGGTCTTCAGTTTCTCCTCTAAGAGAAACGCCCGAAGGGCCTTCTGGCGGCGGATCCTGGTGCGACTGTTGAAGCCCCGGCAGAAGGAGCAGGCCTTGGTGTCATGTTCCAGGCCTAGGCAGCGCACGCAGGCCGAGTGAGGATCCTTGAAGGGGATCTGTTTGCCGCAGGCACACTTCGATTGGTGACCTTCCAGAGAAGTATTTGGAGAGGACATCAGTTGGATCCAAAATTGAGAAGAAAGACGAGAACGTCGTAGCTCTAAGGTCGTTGCACGCTAGAAAAAGGACCGAGAGGCCGATACTTGCGATGTCGACGGCGGGAAAAGAACTGAGGATTGTGAGGGGACCGCCTCCTTATGTACTATGCCTGACGTCAGGGGCGGGACCGATGTCGGAGGCGGTCCCCGCTGAAGACTGCTAGCTAGAAAATTTCCCTGGGGTCCTGACGCCTGACGGCTTCAGTCCTAATGGTGTAACCTGCTGCAAGAGCTGTATCTCGAAGTAAGATGAAGAGGTATCAGAGCAGGGGCAGAAAATTTTTTTGGGAGGCCGTAAGTCCAGGACTTATGTTAGTTTCAGTCCATAATTCCATGGCAGGCATTGGCAAGTCACATTTTTTTTCACCTACATTTTTTCATTTCTTATAGGAAGCAACAGGGACCCCTCTACAAGCCAAATTATTCACAGCTTACCGTCTGGATATAAAATAGACTTTGCTTGGCTCTAAATTAAGTTTCACAGTCCTGTCCAGCACCCACCAGTGAACCCTCACTTTTCAGAAATCTTATTACTACTCTCCTTGGGCTAGTTGAAGTCCTTTTTATATTAAGATAGCTGCTGCATTGCTGCAAGACAGAAACACAGGGTCTCTGGGTCCATTCCAGTACTTCAGCATGTAAATGTTTTATTTTTTTACTCAAAAGCCTTAGGCTCCCCTTTTATTAAGCACACCACTGTTAATTCCTAAATACTGCTAAACCAAGTCACTAGGCAGCAAAATTCCCATCCTGTTGCATTTGATTAGGCAAGCATTAGCATGATTAATCAAGATATAGTTACAGACACTGACTGTGACAGACTGTTGTTGGTTTACAGATTCAGAATGCATTTTCAAGGAAGGTTTTACATGATCAACAGCATCATCAATTGATCAGTTTTCACTTCAGTTATGTGTACCCCCAACACACACACTGAAAACTGAGACTGAGCAGTTTTATTGGGCAATGGACTGGGCAGGGGACCAACCGAACGACCACAACAATCTACAACAACAACAATCCATAAGTGTTGCAGTCTCATGGAGAAGATAAGGGAGTGGAGTATAGACACAGTGACAACATCCACGTCTACTGAGCTTTGAAGTTGCTCCTGATGCAGTGCATGGAGTACTGAGGACCCCCCACTGCCGCCAGTAACCAGTCCCTCCCAGACTCCCACATCCACTCCAGACCCACCCCAAGAAGACTAATCCCTTATCCCACCTTCACCGAGTCCCCGACATGCATGGGAGCTGACTGGAGTAAGCAGACTAAAGAAAGAATAGGAAGGAACAGACCCACGGGACGAGTCAATCACTGTGATGACTAGTGTTCCTTCCCAGTAATTCTTACCTAGGTAAGCCAGGCCACCAGCCATGAGATGGGACTCGGAGGCAGGGTGAGTGGCCACATCAGAAATGGTGCGAGACTGTGACTCTCAGAGTCTGACTGGGCTGAGAGGCTAAAGCATGTGGCTACAGCTTGGGAAGAGGGAGGGAGGGATGATGGAGGTACTGTCTCGACTAGAGGCATCACTCGAACGACTCCTCAGGCCAAGCCAGGCAGGTATTCAGCCAGTTGCAGACAGAAGGACAACTCCAGGATGGGGACTCGGCCAGCAAGATATTGGGAGGGGACCTGGGCTCAGTCAGCCAGGGCCCAGGGACAACCGTTACCGGAGAATGTGCAGAGCAGGCTATGTGGACTGTCTACACTGGCACCACAGCGGCCAGCCCGGGATCTAAAGGGAGTTCAGATGGGGACGGGTTGGAGAGTGGAGGACTCAAGTCGGGAACAGATTGCAGCACTTACTGGTGGAAAGGAACAAGAAATAGTAAAGCCAAGGAGCAGAGCAGCAGATCCTACAAATGGGAAGGGAAAGGGAACAATGAATGGTTCATTAGGAAGCTGGAGGAAGAGGAACCCCAGAGAGACATTACAACACCAACCTGAGTGGCCAGGCCAGGGTATCTCTTTTGTCCAGCGGTTCCTTGCGTGGTCTCGTAGTCTGGAGTCTGACATTCCTCTCCTCTCTCCACACTCTTGCACATGTGCAGCCAGCCAGTTCCCTCACGCCTAGAACAAATAGGTGCACGCCCACACTACAACTAAAGAATGGAGATAGGGTGTGATGGGTGCATATCTGAACTGTGCACCAATCACAGTCGGCCACTGCTTTGCAAGGGGGAAAAAAATTTATAAAGCCATTGGACCAATCGTTGGCTTGCTGCTGCTGCAAAAAAAACACCTTTCAAACAGCAGTCAGCTCTGCATGTAAAGTTACTTAAATGCCTGTATTCAGAAAACTCAGCCAGGCTTCTTTACATGCAAAGTACCCCCTACTCACATAGATGAACATGAATCTTGATTTTTTTTTTTTTCATGATTCACGTACATCTATGCATGAATGGGAACAGTCTGCCGCACATGCACTCAAACAAGTGACTTTGCTCAGTAAGTCCGTCGGACTTACATAGGCTAAAAAGTGAAAGTCCTCCTTTGTTGTTAGAGTGTGCCGGACCTCGGACTTGGGGATTTTTCAGCCCCTGTAGAGCTGACAGTACAAGGAGGGGGAGTTCGTAGCAAAATGGCAGAAAGAGCTACAGAGGGTTAGAGTAGGAGCCAGATGCATTTATCTATGTGCCTGGGTCCAAAAGGTTTGAGGACTGTTTCTCATGTAAATAAGTGTGTAGAATTCAGGTTTACAACTCTTATTTGCCCATAGTTGTACATTTTCTTGGAAAATGCACTTTCTTAAGAGTAATTAAAAGTTTTACATCTATGTAATAGACTCGGTTTACTTATTTATTTAATTTATCTAATTTATTTAATAGACTCGGTTTACTTATTTATTTAATTTATCTAATTTATTTAACAGACTCGGTTTACTTATTTATTAATGTAATTTATTTAATGTTTCAGATATGGCTAGCAAGACTTCTCACAAACCACAGACGCGATGCATCCTACACACTGATCCAGGAGTCTGCACAGACCATGGAGACCCGCTACCTTTGGATGATGCTCATTAGGAGAAAGTAGTTGATGCAAAGGAAAGGTGTTCTAGTCAAGCACTGTCAAAGTACAACATGGTGCGTCTTGATTTGCCTGAACATTACTCCAGCAGCCATGGGTATCATTATATCTGCTACAAGAACTTCACTGCATACAAGAGTTCCGTCAAACCTGCAGCTGATGAAACTCTAAAAAAGGACATCGTAAAGAGTTATCCAGCAAAACTGCTTCGCTCCCAAGTTCACAGTGCTCTATCTGAATCTGCAGCATCTACATCAGGCATATTCCCAAATGAATGTATACATTCTCACATTCCACACACTGTGGTGAGCATGGCACAACTGCCAAATTTTGGCTGCAGTACTGCAGTTTGGCAGAGTTGTACCAACTCTTCTGCCATTCCATCAGGACAAATGACTTGCCTCTCTTTGTATATAGCTTGGAGAAGATGATACTTCTTTACATCGCAACCGGGCACCACAACTATGCCAAGTGGATGACCCTGTACCTTATGAATTTGCTAAACATAGATGAGACCCACCTTGCAGTAAGGAAAAAATCTGAGAATGGAGCATTAACCATTGCAAGATCAAAGAGAGAGTTTAGCAGAAATGACGTAGACTTGACCTTGGAACAGATAATTAAGGCCACTACTGCATCAAGACTAACCGGGATTTCTTTTTTGACACAGAACATCAACGCAAGGAGGAGGTGGAACATTCTGCTGTCAGCTCGAAGTAAAATTGTTGGAAGTCTTATGGAAAAAGTTGGTCTTGTCAGCCATGAAGCAGCAAGCCAAAGAGTTTTAGAGTTAAACGAGATTTGAAGGATCTAAACAAGCTGTTAAACACAATAGACTCCTCCATGAATCCATTCTGGGATGCGTTTGAGGATAGCAATCTTTATTCAACAGGTAGTGGAAAAGCAGTATCACAAGAGGTAGCAAACGAAGTGTTACAGGTTACTGAGACAGGTACTCATATATATCATATGTTTAGAGACGAATGCATTACCAAAGGCAGTAGGTTCCAGAAACCCATCAAAAGATACAAGATGAAGAACTGTGCACATAATGCAACGAAGGTGAAGATTAAGAACAAGGACAAGAAAATCGTTGAGTTGAAAGAAATTCGAGACCTCTTTGAATGCTTGCTATATCTAGCTGCGACTTCAACAACTGAACTTATGATGGTGTTTGCCTACCCCCTAACCCCAGTACCCCTCTCCTTAGGAAACGCTGATGGATCAAGCAACACAACAATGAAATCAACACTGCTGAAGAAACTCGAGACCAGAGTCCAAAGTAGCCATCCCGATGCTGTAAATGCCACTGTGGTCGATGCCATGTTCTTGGTCAAAAGTCTTACAAACCTGCCACCAACATTCCACTGTGTGGCAAAAACCATCCTCTCTCTTGTTTGCTGTAATTCCAAAAATGAAGTCCACCTTGTCAGTGACTGTTACAAGTCACCATCTATCAAAGGTCTTGAACAAGAGAAGAGAGGAAAGCATAACATTGCTCCAACCTCCTATCTCATAACTGGTGCTGACCAAAGTTGACCAAGAGACTTTGCGGGATCTCTGTCTTCATCTTCATTCAAGATGGCACTCCTAGGTTTTCTAGCTACAGCATGGAATTCTGATGTGTACTGGGAAATTCTAGGTGATAAAAAGCTCATGTATGCGGTAGGAGAAACTTGTTACTCATACAAAGTGGCAGCTGGACATATGCTCAGACTAGAGTGCAAGGCCCTAAAAAACAAACACACAGAAGTAGACACAAGAATCATGCAATACATTCACTACATTTGCAGTCAAAATGAGGGTGAAGATGTGCATGTAGTGGTCAGGGCAGATGATACTGATATTCTGGTCATTCTGTTGTATCATGCAAGTCTAAACGATAATCTCAAACTGTACATGGACGCTGGCCATTCAGGGAATAACACAAGAAGATTAATAGATGTATCCCGCTTGTCAGCAGAGTTAGGAAGACCTGCGTGTGCAGCTCTACCAGGTCTCCATGCACTGACAGGGCGTGATTATTCACCAGCGTTCAAAAGACAAGGGGAAGGGGAAGGTGTGACCTCTAACAATTAGGGAAAAGAATACAGAGTACACACAGGCATTCGGAAAACTGGGATGTCCACACTTGTCTAAAGAAACTCAGGATACAACCGAGAGCTGTGTCTGTACCTTGTATGGACAGAACGCAAAGAGTGTCAAAACAGTATGTTCAATGTCAAGTATTGACCGAGTGACAAAGATGCACCCTTAGAAAAGATCAAAAGGAGCAGACGCAAGCTTGCTGCCACCACACAAATCAACTCTGACACAACACATCTGCTGAGCAAATTACATTTTATTGTCATGGAAAAACACAGACAAACCAGAAATTACACTACTGAAGCCAGAGGACAATGGCTGGACCTATGAGGATGGCAAATACAAGCCAACGTGGTTCACATGTGAAGTTGTACCACCAGCCTTAAGTGAACAACTGAATGAACACGACAACAATTTAAATGAAGATGATGACGACAGTGACTGTGATGTCGATACTGATGAGACAGATTTGCTTAACATGTCAGATAATTAAGACAGCGAACAAGAATACTGACTGTTGCACTTACATTCATAAAACGTCATAAAAAGTTGATTGTTTCATGTTAGATATAGAATAAAATTAATAATGTTAATATTAAGCCTTTGATACATATGTTGCTGTTTGTTACAATGTATATAGTATTTCAATAAAAGCTTATAGAACTGAAATTAAAAAAGGAATCATTATTTAAAATATAC
The DNA here is from genome assembly GCA_016271365.2 of Neoceratodus forsteri. NCBI lineage: Eukaryota > Metazoa > Chordata > Ceratodontiformes > Ceratodontidae > Neoceratodus > Neoceratodus forsteri. The sequence goes on along the minus strand of CM057456.1, from coordinate 330,755,063 downwards.
ACAATTTTCACGAACAGTTCATTTTTTCATTGATGAAGTGCATTTTCCAAGAAAACGTTCAACTTTGAGTGAATAAGAGTTGTAAATCTGGATTCTACACACTTTTTTTTTTTTTCCCATAAGAAACAGTCATCAAACCTTTCGGACCTAGACACACAGATAAATGCACCTGGCTCCTGGACTAGGTGTCCAGTCTGGCCAGGGAAGTGGAGAAGGAGGTGCCGTAGATTACATCTGTATAATCGAAGGCAGGGAGCATTCAGCTAGTATAACAACACTGAGCAATAAGACTGCTGAAATCCAAATCCAACATCCATATCAAAATTTAACAATTATGTAATTACTGTTGACCCCTTATTACACACAGTAAATGGAAATTATGTGTATAATTTCCTGTTTTAAAATCGTTTTCCATGTATAACGGCAAGCGCGTCAGTACAACTAGCTGCATTTAATTAAATACCACAAGTACCTTTAACATTTGAAAACATAATCAGCAGTGACACAACTGTTCGTCATCACGTTAAATAATAATGCGGAAAAAAAAAAACATTGTCAGTTGCAACACACTCCCTTCCTCTGTTTTAGGACTCAGACTCTGGGGGGTGGTTGTGTCTCAGGCGACGATAGGAGTGTTCAGGAGCTCTACCCCAGGAGAGGGTAGGGCATAGTACCTGGAGACCCCTGGGGTGTGCAGTACCTGCGCTGACAGTTCCTTGAGGCTGGCGAGACATTGCCAGACCAGATGCGACACCTCTGTGAAAGGGACAGGCCATGGAGGGATGACAATGTTCCCAGAGCTGAACTCTCTGAGGAATGCCAGAGTTGCATGGCCAGGACTGCGACTCATGAAGTGGGATCTGTGGAGCTCCTCAAGCAACCTCGACAGAAATCGCTGACAGCTGGTGATATCAGTGTCTGAGGACAGGTGGACAGAAGGATCCTCTTCCTCTGGGGAGGAAGACGAGGAGGCAGAGAAGCCCAGCTCAGATTCCAGGGCTGCTGGGAGTTCCGGTCATAAAATGACCTGGTCCAGGACTCTTAGGTAGCAGGGAAAAGCAGTCAAACGATCTGAACTGGTCCCAAGTCAGAGATCCCAAAGGGCCCCAGAGACCTGGTAGAGGAGGCAGAGGATCTGCAGGGGGAGAAGAAGCCTGGTGAGCCAGAGCAGGATCCCTGCTAGGGCTACAGGAATGCGCAGGGGACCCCTCCTGGGGGGGGGCATGCAACACACCCACTGCAGGTCACCCAACCATACAGAAGTGGCCAAAGTGGTGCACAAGGGAAAGGACCCCACGATGAGGCGATCACAGCCAGTTTGTTCCTTGCAGGAGGCCTCTAGCCCCACCTGCTGCAGACCCTATCTGGTCTGGAGTGCGAAGAAGAGAAACTTTGGCACTGCGACTCCTCCCAGAGCCACCAGCAGCTCTGGAAGTGGGTCTGTGTGCCACTCCCCAGCCTCCTCAAACTCCCCATCCCAGAGAGGGACCTGCTCCTTGGATGGTCCCCAGTGACTGAAACTGGGGGTTCTGAGGCAGCCCCAGCACCAGAAGAGGTGCTAGAAACACTCCCAGACCCCATCCCGGCTCCAGAATCCAACTTGGTGTCGCGCACAATGCCGGAACCAGACTCGGCACCTGAGTCCCACCTGGCACTGAGCATGGTGCTGGCACCAGACCCGACAACAGAGACAGCACCAACCCCTAGCCCAGAGCCACCCTCAGTGCCGACATACTCCCCTGCACCGGAATTGGCACTGGAGGTGTCCCTGGCACCGCAGGTGGTGTCAGAGGACACAATGGAGTCCCGCCGGGGAAGCGACCGAATCTGTAACACCGGAAACCGAAAGGCTAGGCCTAACCAGGCTACAGGACTCCTCAGAGTTGCGCAGCCACTCCAGGTCATCCCGATCATTCTCCTCCAAAGAGGAGGAGATCAGAGAGACTGGCAGAGAAACAACCCCTGCAACTCTCCCACTCCCGGTGCCACTGGCTCATCGGAAGCAGGTCTAGCACTGACCGTGGCATCGCCTCGCTCACCGGCTCCAAGGGTGGAGTCAGGAGTCGAAGTGGCGCTAGTAGACGGTACCAAGGACTTCGCCCGACCGGACCCAGTGTATAGCTGCGACCCCGCGACACTAGGGCATCTGTGCTTCTGAGAAGCAGCGGACCTAGCGGTGCTCAGCCGACCCCTGAGGAGGTTGACTGTCCGCCCTACCCCTCACGCAGGCCTCTGGTCTCAGCGAGACCAGAACTAGCCAAGACCTGCTCCCCTCAATACGTATAGTACCAGAGGGAGACAACGGGGGGGGGTCCAATGTCTTGACCTCAGCGTCCTGGGACTGACGCCGCCCTCTGAAGGTGAGAGGATCCAAACCCATCTTCAAAGTGCGCAAGTGCGCACCTCGAGGACCCAGCGGTCCATGGGGAAGTAGGCATCACAGTTATCCATATTGTGAAGGGGACCCAGGCAGGAGAGACAACAATCATGACGGTCCAATATGGTCACTGGCTTGCTGCAGGGGCACCGACACAAAGGGGCACATCCCACCTTCAGTTTTGAACTAGGCCCCAAAACGGACATGATCATTATGGACAACTAAAAATTAAGTTAAAGCAAAGACTCACCTATCAGCAAACTTAGCCCAGCAAGAGACTACACTGTTGGCTTCACTGATAATCACAACCATAACCAACCGCATCCCACCCCTTCAGCTTCCTCACAATTACGTTCAAGCAAGTAGACGACCTCCTCCTTTCTCTGGATACAAAAAAGAGTGCGGGTGCAGATAATATTGAACCTTACTTCCTAAAGCTTGGCCATAACTATCTGACCGCCCCCATTACACACTTATTCAACACCTCTCTGATTCAAGGTGAGCTACCTGTCTTGTGGAAAACTGCCCACATCCTACCATTATTCAAGACTGGGGATCCGAGTGATCTGAATAATTACCAGCCTATTTCTATACTATCCGTCCCTCTCTAAATTACTTGAAAAATTGTCAACATCCAACTTAGAGAACATTTGGATTCACAAAAGTTGCTAAACCTGTCCTCAGTCTGACTTCAGAGCCAAACACAGTACAATATCGGCTCTTGCCAAAGTAACTACAGACTGGCAAATGGCCTTGGACTCTAAGAAGCATGTATTTGCCCTCTTCCTTGATCTAAGTAAGGCCTTCATACTGTGGATCATACCATCATGCTTACTGCACTGAGTAACATCGGACTTGATAGTTCTGCCATTAAATGGTTCACCAGCTACCTAACCAATAGGTTACAACAAGTCAAAGTCATAGGAGATCTGTCCCTACAAAATCCTTGTTACGAGGAGTCCCACAAGGCTCCATCCTGGCCCTATCCTCTTGCAATATACATCAATAATCTGACTGCAGCTGTGCACAGCAAATGTGCACTTATTCGCAGACGATACTGTACTCTATACCACAAATTCATCCTGGATCTGGCCCATGAGTACTTACAGAAAGACTTCACACCTCCAATACAACCTTCTCACTCATAAGCCTCCTCAACGCCAAAAGACTAAAGCAATGATTCTCTCACCAAAGTCTACTTACAGATGTCCACATATCACACAGATCTGAACACTCTTAGATAAACCCCTTGAAGTAGTTGATACCTTTAAATACCTAGGGTTCTGGCTGGATAACAAGCTCAACTTTCTGTGCCACTTCAATGAAACCTTGAAGAAACTAAGACAGCTATTAGGTTTATTCTATCGCATTAAACACCTACTCACGTTAGAAGCCAGAATGAGACTAGTACAAACTACATTCCTACCTATACTGGACTACGCTGACTTCCTTTATAGTCATTGGCCATCAACGATGCTAAACAAACTGGACACCCTTTACCACCGAGCTTTAAGATTTATCTTAAATCTACCCCGTAGTACACATCACTGTCGTCTATACCAGGTTTCGGGATGGACCTCACTCTCAACTAGAAGAAAAAGGAATGCTCTCCTTTGTTTTTTTTATAGCATTATCTGATAACCTCCCTGCATACATCTCAAACATCTTCAACGGGCTAAAGGTTCCTATGGCCTGAGATGCTTCTCCTTAATCCGCTTTCAGATTCCTAGAGTGAAAACTACCCTTGGCTCAGCAGCAATCAACTTCTCACTTCCATCATTTTGGAACACTATGCAAGATTCATTAAAATTATCCTCACTTCCAAGCATTTTCACATTCAAAGCTCTATTAACGGATTATCTGAAGGAATCATGCAACTGTTTCAGATGCCGATGACCCCTAAGCCTCGGGTGCCACTCTCAAATCCTACGCCTAAGTATCTCATCCACCCCACATTCCTAACAACAGAAACCTAGGACCTACAAGCCCTAGTTCCTTAATCCAAGATGACCCTGCCTATTCTCTACCTTTTACCTATTCTGGCCTCCCTTTGCTGCCTACTCTTTCACCCCAATTTCTACCATATTCCTTAATACCTCCTTATTTTTTATCATTTAGGTATAAGCTCTTACTCAGCGGAGATTATATGGGATTGTTGTCTCTTCTCATTTCAGTAAAGTTTATCATTATGTACCTTTGCATGTTAATTATGTTGACCAGTATGAATAGGCCCATATTGACTGGTACCTTCACAATGTTTTTCCTTTTTTTTTTTTTGCACCGTTGTCCACCGTAATTGTAATCTTATGAAATGTACTGTATTGTATTTATGCCCAGGACCACCTTGAAAATGAGCTTGCTCAATGGTGTTTATGCCTGGTTAAATAAAGTGATTGATTGAATGATTGATTGATTGAAGACTCGGCACTGTAGAAAATAAGAAAAATATGAGAAATGGTTTTACCAGTTTCTGGAGAACTCCTACGGCGTCGACTAGTGGTAGTGGCAGAACTTTCAGTGGTCGATTGCGAACTTCACTTGCATACATAGTAGAAAAGCGCGGCAGCTCCCACAGGGTGATGCACTTTGACAGCAGGAAAAACAGAACTGAGGAGGAGGAGCCAGTGGCAGTTACTGGCCAACCCACGAGAACCACGCACTGCGTCAGCCTCGAGGGCAGTGCTGTCTCAGCACCAGCCCCTCCTTCTAGGAAAAAAAGCTCTAAGCTAGAAGCTCCCGTGGGGTCCTAGAGCTTCCGGCTTGAACCTACCAGTGATGAATGAAGATTGATAAAGTTAAGATTTAAGGCTCTGGGAACAATAAATGAAGCATAAGATGCACAAAGGTTCGTGCCATTAGCGGCGAAAGCCCTCCTGCACGTGGTATGCACCCACTTGTCATGAGAATCCACTAGTGCCAGAGAGCCTTCAATTTGAACAGTGGTGTGTTTTACTGAATTATAAACTGCCTTGTCCGCCAGAGCAGAAGCTTCTCACTTGTGAGACATTCCCCCAAAAAAGGGAAAATTCTGAGTTTTTGGTTTGGGAAGATTTTTTCTGATTCACACCTGTCCATTCTTGCTCAATGATTTGGCCACAGTGAATAAAACCCGGGAAACATTTTGAAGCAGAGGAGGACACAGACAGAATTGGATTGACATCCACCATCTCCATGGACTGCTCCTCCTTAAGCCGAAGTGATCTACTAGCCTCAGCTATTAAAAAGGACAAGGACTTATTGTAAAACAGGGGGCAATCAGAATTCTTGACTTGGGTTCTTGACACTCCCCTTCCTCTACCTCCTCCTCGGAGGGGACGTCCTCCTCAGCAGAGAGTAATTTATTTTAGATCAGAAGCTTCCACAAGATCCCCCAAATCCTCATCCTGGCCTTCTAAGAAGTCGAGGTGTGCTTGCACATCTGATTCCGCAGCCTTCTCTTGCTGCAGCACACCTGGACGTGCCTGAATGCCGCCCCCCCCCCCCGATCTGAGGGGCCTGGTCTGGGGCCAGGTGTATCTGCTGGGATGTCCTGCAGGACATCGGTGCTCAGAAGCTCACCAAGGAGAAATAAAAATGATTTTCGCAATTCTGCTTTGCCACTGCTGAGAGATGGACCAGGTGCCCCCTCCCCAACTCGGAGGACCGGCTGTGGGGAACCGTGAGAGAAATATTATGCTGAGCAGCACACATAAGGCAAGAAGAACCCATGGGGGAGGGCCTCATCACCCTTCTGCAGGTCTTACATCGTTTCATGATTAATGGCCTCCGATAAGTCATGGTGCCAATAATAGAAAATTGTCACAGAGAAAAAAAAAACAAGTTAAAATGTATAAAAACAATAATTATTAGCCCTACAACTTGTTGGGCAAAAATCAGCAGAAGCAATTGTAATACTGTATTAACATGGTAGAAAATGCTAGAATGAGCGTGCGTTCTCCCAACGGGTGCGCGCAGAGCGTAGGCACGCTAACACGTATGTGTGCACACTTGTGCAAAGCATTTCACTAGGGATTGCGCTGCACAAGCGCACACACCATGGGTGCACATTCTAAACAATGGCAGGAAGCCTAACTGATGAAGGAACATGTGCCCAGCCCTAATGGCGGCTGCACAAATGCAAAAATGGAGGTCTAAGGTAAAAATTAACCAAAACACCACTAAAAAGTACCTAACGCACACAATATCTGTGAAACAGGGAAAAACACAAAACCTGTGGCTTCGGGAAGGGGTGAGCAAAAGGAACCGACGTCAGAGCTGAAGGACCCCCCAGAGACCCTACACTCCCAATAAATAAGTTTTACATACCTGTGGCACCTTTCTTGTCTTTTAAATAGAGACCATTAAAAACACCCTAGCAAGGCAGAAGGGGTTCCCATTCCACACGGGGAATGAGGAAAAAAGGCACGTTATTCAATCTGAAAGCCGCAGCTTAACTGGCACAATTTTAATTTAGGGGTGCTCCCTAAAACAGGCAGCCCCAATCTGCAGTGCAGAATTGCAGCCCCAAATGAAGTCTTGAAATTTTGAAACTTGAAATTCTTGAGAGAAGATAACAGTAGCTCTGTCCCCTTCAAATGGCACAGCTAAACTAGGGAGTTGCTGCAGCATGGAATCCTCATATGCCCAGCATTATAAAGCTTGGACTGTGCCATTCCCCTGGTAGGGGTGCATTACACCCACTTGTTTTGATTACCCATTGACAATGTGGAGTGCTACAGAAAGTAAGATAATAAAGGCAAATAAAGAAGGGAACTTTTGTCAAATTGCAAAACTGGGGCCTAATGCTTGTTTCCTTAAACCACAATTGCTTGTATTAATCTGTCATTGTCTGAAGTCACCTCCTGTCTAATATAAAGTGTTAATAAAATGTCTTTCCCGCTCCAGATATGGAATATACCTCTGAAATGTAATGCATTTTAAAAAGCTATGTTTATTCCTGCAAGTGCCTTGTCAATCTGTAATGCTAAAATATCCATTAGGACTGTATGTAACTAATTCCGGGTCACCCCTGAAAAAGAGACCTTTGGGCCCTGTAGGCTTACCCGGTTAACAAAATTGAAATAAATAAATAAGCAGGAAGTCCCACCTTTCTTGTTCCCTCATGTCAGGGTTCTCTACAAAGCCCACTGATTCCAGCTGGCCTGACCCACAGTAATCCACAAAATGGAGGCCAGCAAACCAAAAGCACGTGGAGCTGGCATTACTTAAGCAGGTACGTTTTCTTAACATAACAAGTTCCCTAAACGTAGCAACTGTGTGCAGTTTGTGCTCCAAGAATCAATTCATTTAACAGCAGGAATGCAGCACAGACCAGCAATGTAAAGAGCAAAAGGAATTGCTAATGTACTATTTGTGGCAATTTGGAAAACACATGCTTTATACATTTTTATCCCTCAAACAGCATCAAGCTTCCCATTACCTTAATTAGCTTCCATGCAAAACTAACTGATTTATAGTAGCTCACCTTCAGTGTTTTATTATATATATTTTTTTCAGATTCATAGCACTGCCGCAAGTACTGGATTTTATAAATGATAACTAACAGAACACCACAGCACCAAAGCCCGCAAGCTTTTCTCTCTCTCTAGCCATTCTAAAGCAGTCCATGTGACTTCTGCTTAAGTAGGTGTGTGTGTGTGTGTGTGTGTGTGTGTGTGTGTGGGTGGGTGTGTGGTGTGTGGGTGGGGTTAGTTAAAGAATCAGAAAGGCTTCTTTCTGCCTTAGGTGATCAGGCCAGAGGAGAAAAGACAGACTATTAGAAAGGTTTCCATAGAAGAAAGGCTACAGCAAAAGGATAGAAAAGAAACATTAAAGGTTTTATCTGGAATACTGTAATGTAAGCCCATTTCTGCACTGAATCTTTCAGGTCTCGGCAAGTTTTCATTTGAACTGGTACCTTAGGGCAGCAACGTTGTGGCTGTGGAGTTTTCTAGCCCCTTAGGACCTCATTCTCCATTTTCATTAAACAAAACCCAAACTGGGAAGTGGGAGGTTTTCACCCTAGCCCAAGAGCCAGAATACATGTTGTTAGGACTGGAAGTCACTTCCCTATACACATGAATCCCATACAATATTGGACTTATTGCCATGGATTACATACTGAGGCATAATATCTGTACCAGTGCACTTTTTCGCTTGATGCAGCACAATTTATTTTGACACACATTTTTTATTTTTATTTTAACTTGTAATGGAGGCATTTATCTCCAAAAGTACGGAGTGGCAAAGGGAGCCACTATGGCCTCCTGCTTTGCCAAATTTGATGTTGGCTGGTGGGAGAATCACTGTAGGTTCCATAGATTAACCGAGTGGTTGAAATCTGTACAGTCAAAAACAGCACTGTGCGGCCCCCAAAAAAGCGCTTGGTCAAAAAACCACGCTTGATTAAATAAACCAACTCAGAAACATGCATGCTGTTTTGACCGCGCATGTATACTGTGGCAATCCTGACAGTGTACCATCATTGTATGTTCATCAATGCTGCCAGTCAGTGTCATGATCAGGTGGTGCACTGGTACAAATATATAGAAGGCATACTGATCATCTGGAGTAGCTCCAGAGAATCTGCCAGGGAGTTTGTGCAGGAACCAAATCTCTATGACTTAAATCTTACTTTCACACAGAAAGTACAGAAAGAAGAGACTGAGTTCTTGAATTTGAAATTATACATTGATACACATACTCCAAGACCTGGCACAAGAGATTTCAGGAAATCCACTGTGGGGTAACACCATTTTGTACGCTTCAAGTGCTCACTCTACCACTTTGGTGGGGTTACTGTGATAACCACGCGGATGGAACAGCAGGGCACCAAACTGTGCGCACAAAACAACGAGGAGAACATGTCTTGCCAAAAGTAATTTTCTGTGGGGGGCTTTGCCCCATCCCCCTTTGCGGGAATGTGGGGATTCTACCCCACACCCTCCCTCCTATAATATAATCACCTCCAAGGGGACACATGTGCAGGAATGGGCATAATCCAGATGGGTAGGCAGAGTCAGTGGAGGAACTCTGCGGTGCACTCTACTTGGATTGGGGTGGGGAGTAACAGCTTGAGGAAGGGGGATATAATACAGCACGTGTAGGAGGGAAGGCAAGGGGGAGGGCAGCTGCATTTCAACTGGGGGAAAAGAAAACCCAAAACAAAAGAAGTGTGGCGAAGTGAGAGCCAAACTTGGGACGGCCGTAGGCACTGCCGCCATCCACGGCCTGTTGCTGTATCCGTAGAGCCACGGTGGCAGCACGCTTCCAACCACACATCTGGAATGTGGAAACAGCTGCAGGGATAGCACTGTTATGTCCACGCTATACTTTCTCTGTCTCTGTTTTCTCAGCCACTATTTTTACCACGCGGTTTTGTACCCTGCTATTACATCCACGCTATCTTCACTGGATAGCGCTTTGGTGTCATCAATTCCATATGGTCAGTTTTTATGGTTATGATGTAACCAAAAAGTAATTTTGTAGTTTTTGAAGAAATGCAAGAGACCTTAAAGGATTATCTTAATTCACATGAATTAATGGTAACTGGGAATTTAAATGGTGATTGGGGTACTATAGAAGTTCACCATAGTTTAACTGATATGGCTACAACTTTGGGATTAACCCAACTCATAAAAGAAATAACTAGAATAAATGTAAAAAATCCTAGAAGTTCAACTATATTGGACCTCATATTCACCACAAATCCTGATAAGTATGTGAAAAGTGGGGTTTTGCCTGACACAATGTCTGATCATCAGATGACTTTTTGTATAAGAAATCAGAAGATAAGAAGAGAACCTAAAAATAATATTCATACCAGGGCATATAAACATTTTGATTATATTAAATTTATGCAGGATTTAGAAGGGTATAATTAGGAAAGGTTGGAGCTGGTTCCAAATGAGGGGGGACGCATGGGACATGTTCCAAAAGGATTTTATACATATTTGTAATAAACATGCCCCGATGAAAACTAGACAGATTAAATCAAATAATGCACCATGGTATGGTTCTGGATTATTTAAAATTAAAGCAGCTAGAGATAAGGGATGGAAAAAAGCAAAACTGACAAATGGAAAGCAAGAGTGGATTAAATTTAAACAGTTACGCAATTTATATACCAAAGAAGTAAGGAAGGCCAGACAAGTTTACTGTAACGAAAAATGATCCAAAGAAGTGACGGAAAATCCAAGGGCATTTTGGAGCACAATTAACAAATTACATAAGGGACAGAAAATGGGTTATCCCAACAAATTTTTGATTAATGGTAGTGAAATGGATACAGGAAGCGGAGTGGTAAATGAGTTTAATAAATTTGTTATTAATATTGGTACAGATGCATTAAAAACTGTAATGAATAAAATGAAACATGTATCCCAAATTAAGACTGATCAATCAGGTGATGAAAATACACAACAGGAAGACCAAATAGAATTTAAATTTGCCCCAATAACAAGTAAGGAAGTTAGGGAATTATTATTTAAAATGAATACAAATAAAGCTGAAGGTATGGCTGGAATCCCAAATATTTTACTAAAGTTAGCAGCCCCCATTATAGATCAGCCTATGGCAAATTTATTTAATAAGTCTCTTACGTATGCGGAATTACCTTTAAATTGGAAAACAGCAAGAGTAGTACTGGTTATAATTCAGGATCTAGAATGCTTATAGAAAATTATAGACCAATTTATTTGTTGCCAAATATGTCAAAAATCCTGGAAAAGACTGTGGCAAGACAAATGCAGGTTTATCTGAAAGAAAAAAAATGTCCTTAATAAGTATCAATCGGGCTTTAGGCCAAAGCATGGAACCACTACAGCCTTATTGAAGATTACAGGAGATATTGTGGAAGGTATGGACGGGGGGATGCCAGCAGGAGCTATTTTTATTGATCTTTCAAAAGCATTTGACACCTTGGACCATGGCATCCTCCTGTCCAGCCTAAGAACCTGTGGTATATCCAAGACGGTGGTTAGTTGGTTTGGGAATTACTTGGATTCAAGACAGCAACAAATAACCATTAAGGAATGGTCATCGGACTTGAGGGAGACCGTCTCGGGTGTACCATAGGGATCCATACTTGGACCCATCTTGTATAATTTATATATGAATGAATTAGAATTTTCACAGCAGGGGGTGCAGTATCACGTTTATGCTGATGACAATTATTTATGTAGCAGGTTCATCAGTAGTATCTATTCAGTTGATATTACAACAAGCTTTTGATTATTTACAAGATTTTCTGTTGAGCTCAAAATTAGTTATAAATGAAAGCAATCACAGGTTATAGTTTTTCATAGGGGCAAGGGGGTTAAATTGGAACATAATAGATTACAAATTGTGACCTTTACAGGTGCTACTCTGGAGCAAGTAGATAAGTACAGATATTTGGGGGTTTACTTAAATACCTCAAATGGGATGTCCATATTGAGAATACCTTAAAAAAAGTAGGTAAATGCTTAGGATCCCTGTATAGAATTAGAAATAGTATGTCCCTAGAGGTTAGACAACTTGTAGTGACTGTAATGGTATTACCCATGCTGGAATATGGAAATATAATATATATAGGTGCATCAAAAGGGCAGTTGTATAAATTGGATGTTATGTATAATAAATTGGCAAGATATATATTAGGTGTTCCAAAAAATGACACATAGAATAGAGATGTATAGGGATTTGGACTGGCTTTCTCTGTCTCAAAGGAGAGCTCTAAGTACAATTATATTTATGACAAAATGCATTTCGGGGAAAGTACCAGAGTATATTGTTGAAAGTACTGGGTTAAAAATACCTATAAGGGGATTGCGTTCTGCGAATAGTCTGGAATGTGTGGTACCAAAACGAAAAACGGTATTGGGAAAAAATCATTTCACATGTATTGGGCCCCAAATGTGGAATAAGTTACCTGGGAAGCTAAGACCTTTGAACAGAGAAATCCAGGTAAAATTAATAAAAAAATTGGTGCACTAACCACATAAATATAGAAGGGGATTTGGTATAGTTGATAAATAAAGAAAATGGCATCAGACTTTGCCATGAGAAGGAATTGTGTCCTATAATAGGACATTTAAAAAGATTGACAACCTGCACTTTAGTTACATCATGTTTGTGTTATTTGTACTGACTGTCATATCTGTATGAGGATATCATGGAAATGTAAAAATATATGTTATTATTTTATAAGTTTTAGTATGATGTATTGTGTTTAATGTACTTTGTATGATTAATGTAAGAGTAACTGGAACTGGCTTATTTGGACCTCACTGTAAATGAGCCTCAGCTCAGTGGAGTTATCCATATTCATTTTTAATTAATAAAAATTTTACCTACCTACCTATATTGGAAAGTGACTTTATCGAACAATCTAAAGAAATGTATAGTAGATTTCAACAGGCAAGCAATCTTTATTTGTGAAATGCTATTCCAGTATAACCATAGTGTTGTACATAAAATCATAAAACATCAACAGAACCATACTCTGAAAAGCAGATAATAAAGCAGCAGGACTTTAAATATCGAAAAATGCTGAATCAAATAAGTTTTTAAGGCAGATTTGAAGGCCTCAACGGATGGGCACTCTCTAACCCAATGAGGTAGAGAATTCCACAGGGTCGGGTCTAAAAGAGCAAATGATCTGGCTCACGAAGTTGTCAAACGGATCCTGGGAATCTCTAGTAATCCATCAGCGGAGCGAAGAGGATGAAAGGGGTGGTAGGGACAAAGGGGATCTTGCAGGTAGCGTGGTCCCTGTCCATGTAGGGCCTTCTAGGCCAGTAATCCGACCTTGACGGTGACCCTCCACCGCACCGGCAGCCAGTGCAGGCCGCGCAGCACAGGTGTGACATGGCAAGATCTCAGTAAGCCAGTCAACAACCTGGCAGCTGCATTCTGTACCAGCTGCAGACGGCGAAGGTCCACCCTCAGTAGCCCTAGGTATAGGGCACTGCAGTAATCAAGGCACAAGGTCACAAAGGTGTGGACCAGTGCTGGAACATCATCAGTTGGGACCAGGTGTTTTATCTGGGTGATATTCCTCAGATGGTAAAATGAGGTCTTCACAATGGCTAAACCTGAAACATAAGTGTCAGCTCACTCTCAAGCACAGCGCCCAGATTCTGCACCCGGTCAGATGTCACCAGCCGGTTGTCTCCCAGCCAAAGCCCGGATGGCTGCCAGCTGATAATCCCTCTGGCCGATGACCTGTATCCACAACCAACACCTCAGTCTTATCTGAATGCAGCCTGAGCCAGTTGGCACTCATCCAGTCCTGAATCTCAGAGAGGCAGTTGTTAAAGACTGAAACAGCATCATTTTGTTCTATCACAAAGGACATGTACAGTTGAGTATTATCTGCACAGCAGTGAAAACTCAACCCATACTGCCTAATAATGCCTCCCAACGGCACCATATACATCGCGAACAACATGGGAGAAAGCACAGAGCCCTACAGCACCCCGCATGGCACGGGGAGAGAGGACGAGGAAAACACCCCCAAGTCCACTCTCTGCGTCCTGCCCATGAGGAAAGAATGAAACCATCTGAGGACTGTACCAGACAGCCCACAGAGTAGCTGCAAGTGCTTTAGCAACACCCCATGATCCACGGTGTCAAATGCTGCAGAGAGATCATGGAGGACCAAGATGGAATGGTTCCTCCGATCTCTCACTGTGAAGAGATCATTAAATACCCGAACCAATGCGGTCTCGGTACTGTGCCTCTTCCTGAAACTGGACTGGAGAGGATCACAGATATAGTGGGTGGTCAGATGTTCCTCAAGCTGCAACACGACTACCTTCTCGATAACCTTGCCCACAAAAGGCAGGTTAGAGACAGGTCTGTAGTTTGTGAGACAGTCAGGGTCGAGAGAAGTTTTTTTCAAGAGGGGGTGAACCACTGCCTCCTTCAGGGTGTCCAGAAACACCCCGGTCTCTAGCAGCACCTTATTATCTCAGCAAGGACTGGTCCGATTACCTCCATGCACCCCACCAGGTGGCGTGCTGGACCAGGGTCCAAGCTACAGTAAACTGGGTTGCAAACCCTGGATCATTTTCACGACATCCTCGATTGCCAACTGGTTAAAGTCTGACTAGACAAACTGCGTGCTTGTAATCTCCTATCTATCTCCGCTCTGCCCATTTGAGCGAGTTGTGCAGATCTCAGACCTGATGGTGCCAACCTTATCCATGAAAAATTGAGCAAACTCATCACACTTCCGTGAAAAGGCTCCCCGATTCTGGAGACAAGCTGGATTGCACAGCCTGTCCACAGTCCAGAAGAGCCAAGCAGGTCGATTTCGCGCAGCTGCAATCTCCCTGGAAAGGAACTCTGCCTTCATAGAGGAGACAGCAGATTGATAGTCCTTATAATATGACATCAGTCTACGTTTGTCATCACTCAGGCCCGATTTCCGCCACCGACACTCCACTCTCCTCAAGTCCCTCAAGGTTCCATCACACCAAAGGGACCGAGGGCAAAGGGGTGAGAGGGCGAACCTGGACAGGAGCTATAGAGTCCAGAGCAGCCCCCACCGCCTTACTATAGGCCAGCAGAAGATTCTCTGGGTCTATGCCAACACTTAAACTCTCCAATAGATTCAGAACCACCATAAGACCATCAGGGGTCAAACCCTGCAAAGGGCGGTACTGGACCAACTCCGTAAGGGCAGGTCTATGGGGGGGCGCCACGAAACTGAACCCTATAGTGTGGAGATCGGATCACCCGACAGGTTCCACCACCATGTCGGAGATCTCCATCCCCAGCAGAAACACTAGGTCCAACGAATGACCTTGTATGTGGGCTGCAGAGGTAATCACCTGTGTAAAGCCCAACGAAACCATCAGCTAGAGGAGGTCTATCAAATTGCGATAGTTCACTGAAGTCTCCCAGCACCAACCACCTGGGGGACTCCAACACCATCTTGACAATGAAGTCCGTGACTTCCTGTAGGAAATACTTCTCAGCCCCAGATGGGCGGTAGATGAGAAGTATCCTACAGCCCGCACCTCTGCCCACAATACAGTCGAAGGATCTAGTGACCCCAAATGGCACATCTACAAGGCCCAGTTCCACCTTAAAACAAATGGCTAACCCCCCGCCTCTGCAATCCAACCTTGGGCGGTGTATCACCGAATACCCAGCTAGAACCGCTGACTCTAGAATGGTACCAGCATTCTCGTCCAGCCAGATCTTGGCGATGCATGCCAGGTCAGATAACCCAACAAGATCAGCAACTACTGCTGTCCTGTTTCTGATCGACTTGGCATTGCATAACACCGCCCAGGTTGGATGAGCAGTCGAGGCTGATCGAGTTATCTGCACACACAAGTGGAGCCCTTGGGTATGGGCACCAGGCAGGGTGAACCCCTTTCCTAGGCTCATTTCACCCCAGGGCATCTCCTTGACCCCACGACCCCAATTCATCTACTCCCCACTGGGCCCACACCCCCAAATCTCAGACGCCTCACTGCTACTCCAAGGCGCTGCAATGCCCATGAACCTCCACCGTAGCGGGGGGTACAAGGGGCAGAGGGCCCGAAGCTCGGCAGAAGAGTAGTACCCACCCGTCAAGCCCTCTGCCAACACATCCTGCTGTTCTCACTAACCAGAAGCTATAAGTTAAAATATCAGTCACGCACTCACTCATACACTCACTCTTCCACTTCCCCAAAACTACAATTAAACCCCCAACAATATCACTTTAAACCAGTTACACACCTACTCACTTGCCCATGCACTCAACTCTCACACACTTTAAAAATACCCCTGTAGCCAATCCCCAAACATAACTAAACCCAAAAATACTATCAAAATAAACTACTATCTGTCTTAAGTTGTAGCACAGTATCAAGAACAGCAGCAACACAACTAAACCCAGTAAGAACGTAAACAGTATTTATCAATCAGTTACTGTCCTATATGATAACATGGGGAGGTTACAGTGAGAAGGGTTTGGACCAGGCTCTTCATAAGGCATCCTTACAAAACAGGAAAGCCTTAATCCATTAGTCTGCAAAGTACATCGCACATGTTAGCCAGGGCCCATTGACAATTTGTACTGAAATGTAATTAAACTGCACCTAAAGCAAAGAAAAAAAAAAAGATAATGACAAGAAACTGACCAATACTGGATCATTGTACAGTGAACAATCTTTTCTCAGAAAAACCTAGGATCACCTACAGTAGAGCCAAAAACCTTCCAAAACCTAGTTACACAGTCATCTAAATGCAGGACAACATATCAGACCAACTTAGTTACCACCAAAACCGACTGGGTTTCACGTGTGCAGCAGGTGCTCAATCTGTAGATTCGGTCTGCCAGGCAGGAATCTAGAAATACCCCATCTGTCAACTACAGTGGACATAAAGGAGTTTATGTCCTTTTACTTGGATATTGTGATCTATTTCATAATATGCTCCTGTCTGAAAGTATATGTTTGCAGGACCATCAGACCTATCAAAAAGAGAGGTCAGAGTATGTATTAAGAAAAGAACCTTCTCTATTAGAAATGTATGGAAAAGTAACCTATATGTTAAATCAGGAGGGCTCCTACATACCTCAGGTCTTGAGAAGATCGGAGTGAGTAGACGACCCCCTCCTCTCAACTTAGGGGAGGCATGCTTTCTCGTAAAGGATATAAATCAGCTAGCAGTAACAAGATAGGTGGAATGTCACTCTGGATACAGTATAACAATAATGTAAATAAAGAAAAATGCACCTGTATGTATATGGATGAAGATTTTTATTCTTTGTCTGTTCTTAAAAACAAAAATCTTAAACGTTAAAAAAAAAAAAAAAAAAAAAGATGAGAAGAACATTAGTCACATTAAACATTGGAGAAGAAAAAGTGCATTAAGGGAACACACCTGAAACTGATGCACAACTGGGATGTCAATAATATGAGATTTTGTGCCACCGAACATGTGCCACAGAAGCCATGAGGAGACAACAGATTGCAAGACCTATTGCGACGGGAATCCAGGTGAATTTTCACACTTGCAGCAATGCAGCCATTAAGACTCAATGGGGAGCTAGATTTGTCCGTATTTCTCTAGCTCTGGGGTTACCAACACTATTACAGTGAACACTAACTATTGTTTTCTCGTTTCTTACATGGTTGGTTTAATAATTCCAGTTTGCAATTTGCTGGTCCCAGTGCTATACCGGGACCAAGTATAGACTAAAAGTCGACTGCCAGTCTGCACTTGGTCTCAGTATAGCACTGAGAACAGTGAACTGCAAACCGGAGCTGGTTATCCCCACCAGCTTTGTTCTAGCACTTTTTTTTTTACACTTTTGAAAGAATAAATGAAGTGCTCCTTTTAATATGGCTATCCCTAGGTTTTCATCTATCTTCTCAGCTGTTTTTGTAAGACTATTCTCCCATAAGGTCAGAGATCAATGGGTAAGGAAAATCCTGGGTGCTGTTTGGTCATTAGCCGTGCATTAGAAGTGTCTAATACACAGCTAAAACAAGTGCTGCCAACCTGGATGCAAGACATCAAAGAAATCCTTGAGCCCCTCCTTATAATGTTAAAGAAAGAAACAGTCGCAATTCTTTTCCCCACTTAGTGACAGGCTGCATGCCTGTCTGACAATCACAGTACACATACACAATATGACAAGACACTTCATTTTGTTCTCCCAAGTGATTATAGCCAAATTTGGTCAGGGATTTAGTTTCGCCTGCTGGCAGCTGTTGGGAAACTTGGATGGCTCACACTCACGTGCTGCAGTCCTGCCCCTTCTATAGACCTTTTTAGACCTGAAGGCAGCAATATTTTATTTTTTATTTTTTTTATTTTTTAATATTGGAAGTGTTGGGGGTGGGACTTAGATTAGGCCCTAGGATCTGCCTCCTGTTCCAATACCCTAGGTAGCTTAAGGGAAGGCAAACAAAATACCTACGAGGCATCATGTTAGTGGCAGCTCAGAAGTGCATTACCAGGCGCTGGCTCACACCGAAGTCTCCTACTCTGCAACAGTGATGCGACCCAGTGAATAACATTTGCACTATGGAGAGGATCATCTTTAATTTAAATGATAGAGCAGAGCAGTTTATATCTAGATGGACTAAATGGATTTTATACATTATGCAACATGTCCTTACATTTCTCCCTTAGATGGTGAGAGTCTTGGATGAGAAAGGGAGGGATGGGCCCGATGGGGAGCAGAGAGGGAATGGAGGACATAGGGCGTTTAGACTATTTTTTACCCCATAGAACATGCACCACCTGTAAGTGGTTTCTTAATATAGTCAGCGAAACAGATCTGGAAAAGCAACTGCCGAGGCCCATGCCACCCCACTGCTACACCGGGAAGGGTGGGGCCCCAATATGGTTGTTTTTTTAAAATAAGCATGATGTCACTGTCCACTACTTGTATTATCACAATGCACTGCTCTGACTATAACTCTGCAATGCCATGTGTTGTATTATTTGTTTCTTCCAGGGTAGTCTTCTATATTCCTGACTCTATGCAGTCTGCCCTTTAAGTAGAACTGCCCAGAGAGAATGCTATGCAAATAATAGAATCTATCATTGGCTTGTGCCACTTATTCAAACTGCTGCCCTTACCACCTGCAACGTTCCATTAACGTATCAGATTTCTAGAGTGCCTACAAGGCAATTAAGCTGTCAAACTATGATATCAAACTACCCTAACATAAACACTTAACTATAATCAAGAATGAACAAACCTCCAAATGGCAGAATCACCTGAACAAGAGAAAAAAAGTACCCATCAGGGTTTAAGACAGTGTATGCCAGTGTTTGGCCCTCCATGTGTGGATGAACAGGTAGGAGTGCAGAAGCCACAGGTTCTGGAAGGGGAGGAAGGGTAGGAGAGTTATGAATATAGAAGAATAACCTGGAAGAAACAAGTTTACTATGGTAAGTAATTTTTTCTTCTCTCTCCAGGTATTCTAAATTCCTAACTCTATGCAGACTACTAAGTAGTACCTTTGGAGTTGGGTACAGAACCTGTTTAGGAAACAGGCTCTGCAGGACTGCTGTGCCAAACCTGGCATCACTTCTGGACTGGGTGTCCAGGCTATAGTGCCTTGTAAAGGTATGTACCGTCCTCCAGGTAGCAGCCTTACAGATTTCAACCAAGGGACCATCTCTTGAAGCTGCCAGAGAGGCAACTATACCTCTGGTGGAACGGGTCCTCAGTTCTTCTGGGGGTGACTTTACTGCTTTGGAGTAGCAAAACTGAATGCACTGGACTATCCAGTGTGAAATGGTCCTCTTTGATGCTGGGTTCCCTTTACCAACATCCCCATAAGTGAGGAACAGCTGTTGTCTGTTCTGTCTGTGATCCCTGGTATGAGTAATGTAATAGCTCAATGCCCTTTTTACATCCAGGCTATGTAATCTATGTTCACCTGAGCTAGTATGATAGGTGAAAAAGACTGGTAGGGTAACTGACTGATTCAAATGAAAGTCAGAAACCACTTTAGGGAGGAATTTTCTGTTTGTTCTCAGTACTACCTTATCCCTGTGGAAGGAAAGGTAGTTCTTCTTGACACACAGAGCTTGAAGTTCACTAATCCTTCTGGTTGAAGTGATGGCTACCAAGAATACCACTTTCCAAGTAACATACTTTAAGTGTGCTGAAGCCATGGGCTCAAATGGGGGCTGCATGAGCTGAGCTATGCAAACATTCAGGTCCCAAGCCAGTATTGGTTCCTTAATAGGGGTGTGCAGATGGCACAGACCTTTGAAAAACCTCTTGAAAATGGGGTTTGATGCCAAGGAAATGGGTTTCCCAGAAGAAATGTAGGCAGATAGTAAAACCAGGTGAACTTTCAGGGAAGTGTGTTGCAGTCCCTGAGAGCTCAAGTGTGTAAGGTAATCCAGCACAGTTGAAATACCCACCTGTGTTGGTACCACCTCCTTGGAAAAACAACAAATGCAGAACCTTTTCCATTTTGAAGCATACATTTTCTTTGTGGAAGGCTTCCTGTACCCTCTCAAGATATCCAGAACACTTTCAGAAAGTTGCAGATCTGTGTATTCTAGATCCTCAACAGCCATGCTTTGAGCCTGAGGGATCGGAGCTTCGGGCACAGGATCCTGCCTTGCTTGGAATTTAGCAGGTTGTGCCTCCCAGGGAGGTGTATTGCTCTGGCCACAGACATGGAGAGCAGTAGGGAGTACCATGGCAGTCTGGTGCTATCAGGATCATAGATGCAGGTTGTGACCTGAGCTTGATCATAGTCCTATAAATGAGACGGAATGGGGGGGAAGGCATACAGCCTCCTCCCTGACCTATCCTATCAAAGCATCCAAGGGAATTGTGCCCTTTGCTGGAGGCCTGCAACAATACTAAGGCAGGTGATGGTTCTCGTGGGATGTAGAGATCTATCTCTGGTGTCCCCCAACATCTGAACACTGCTTCCAGCACCTGTCTGTTGAGGGTCCATTCGTGGTGGGCCTTACTGATCCTGCTCAGGGCATCTGCTAGGGTGTTGTCCTTTCCTGGCAGATGGATGGCATGTAATGAGGCTTTTAGTGAGTAAGCCAGACTCCAGACCCTCATTGCTTCTGTACAGAAAGGGTCTGACCTTGTCCCCCCCTTGCTTGTTTATGTAGTACATTGTTGTGGTGTTGTCTGTTCTGACCTGTACCACTAGAGAAAATTTCTGCAAGGCCAAGAACACTGCCCTCAACTCCAGCATATTTATGTGTTGGAGTGACTCTGTGCTGGACCAGGTACCGTGTGTGATGTGCTCTCCTAGGTGCGTACCCCATCCCAACAGAGATGCATCTATTATGAGGATTGCTGATGGGGGTTCCTGTTGGAAGGAGACCCCTTCTCTCAGATCGCCTGGTTCCTTCCACCACTGAAGTGCTTGCAGCAGTGCCCGTCACTGGGATCAGTTTTGAAAGATTGTCTTTCCTCTGGCACCAGTGTGCTCTGAGATGAAACTGTATGTCTCTCATCTGAAACCTGGCCCCAGTACTATGGCTGTTGCTGCAGCCATGTGTCCTGGATGCAACAGAAACTGCCTTGCTGGCTTTGGTTTGTTTAACCTGAATGAAGCAGCTATTTGCTGAATGTTCTGTACTCTGTCTTGAGGAAGAAAGGCCCTTCCCTCTAGAGTGTTGAATTCTGCTCTTATGAAGTGCAGCACCTGCACTGGGGTGAGGACAGATTTCTTTAGGTTTACCAGAAACCCTAAGGACTCTTGAAGGTTTAGGGTTACCTGCAAATGGTCCAGCACCTGCTGAGGTGAGTTTCCTACCAACAGCCAGTCATTGAGGTAGGAAGAAACTGAGACACCCAGCCTTCTTAGGTGTGCCACCATCACTGCTTGGCATTTTAGAAACATAGAAGTTGACGACAGATAAGGACCACAATGCCCATCCTGTCTGCCCATTTTATCTACCTTATGAATATGCCATAGGCCTTTACTCCATCAATGGTCTATCTATTCATGCTCCTCTGTATTGCTCCCCTATGCCCATCCCATGCCTGTTTGAAGCTCTGCACTGTATTCATATCCACCACTTCCTATGGTAGGCCGTTCCATTCATCAACCACCCTTTTTGTGAATAAGAACTTCCTCACATTATCCCTTAATTGGCCTCCCACTAATCTCACACTGTGTCCTCTTGTCCTATTTTTCTTATACTGAAATAAGTTAGACTCTTTCACCTTGTTAATGCCCTTTGGATGTTTGAATGCTTTGGTCATATCACCTCTCTCCCTCCTTTGCTCTAGGGTATATATGTTGAGCTCCATTAATCTGTCCTCGTATGTTTTCTGATGTAGACCCTGCACCATTTTGATTGCCCTTCTCTGTACTGCCTCCATTGTGTTATTGTCCCTGTGCAGGTGTGGCCTCCAGTACTGCACGCAGTACTCCAGATGGGGCCTAACCAGTGTCTTGTAAAGAGGGATTATTACCTCCCTCTTACGACTTGTGATACCCCTACTAATACACCCCAACATCCCTCTAGCCTTACCCACTGCTTTAGTGATCTGCTGGGATGATTTCAGATAATCTGTGATGATGATGATGCCCAAGTCTCTTTCTTCCCTTGTGATTGCCAGCAACTTCCCTCCCAACCTATAGGTAGCTTCATGGTTTCTCTTCCCTGTGTGCATGATCTTGCATTCCCCATTGCATTAAACCTCAGTTGCCACCCTTCCGACTATTTTGTCAGTGTATCTAGATCTCTTCTCATTCTGCCCACCCCATCTGGATCATCTACTCTGTTGCAGATTTTGGTGTCATCTGCAAACAGACAAACCTTACCTTCCAGTCCATCTGCAATGTCACTGATGAAGATACTGAAGAGGACTAGCCCCAAGACTGATCCCTGAGGTACCCCAATTTTGACTTGCATCTCTTCTGACTATATATCGTTTACCACCACACTCTGTTTTCTGCCCGGCAACCAGTTTGCCACCCAGTTAACCAACTTCTGACCCACCCTGAGCCTACCCATCTTATTAATCAATCTTCTATGTGGAACAGTATCAAAAGCTTTGCTGAACTCAAGGTAGGCGACATCAACTGCACCCCCTTGGTCCACCACTCTGGTTACCCAGTCAAAGAAATCTATGAGATTAGTTTGACAGGACCTTCCTGTTGTAAACTCATGCTGTCTTGGATCCCGTGCTCCTATGGATTCCAGGTGTTGCACTATCCTTTCCTTAAGAAGTGCCTCCATAATCTTGCCCACTGCTGAGGTAAGACTGACTAGTCTGTAGTTCCCTGCCTCCTCCCTGCTGCCACTCTTGTGGAGCAGGATCACATGAGCCTTCTCCAGTCTTCTGAGACCTCTCCTGTGCTCAGAGATTCACTAAACAGTTCTGATAATGGTTCTGCTAGTTCCACCCTTAGATCCTTTAGTACACTGGGATGTATGCCATCAGGTCCTACTGCCTTGTCCACCCTGAGCTTAGCGAGCTCTTGTAGGACCCTTTCTTTTGTGAAGGGACTTGTGCACACCTCCCGCCCCCCTGTGTCCATGGTGCTGAGCTGTGGGCCCTGCCCTACCTTCTCCTCAGTAAATACTGAGCAGAAGTAGCTATTTAGCATAGATGCTTTTCCTTGGTCCTCCTCCACACACTCCCCCTTATCCCCTTTGATCTTAGCAACACCCCTTCTGGACTTTTTCTTTTCACTAATGTATCTATAGAAAGTCTTGTCCCCTTCTTTTATTGTTCGTGCTAGTGTTTTCTCGGTTTGGGCCTTTGCCTGCCTTAATGCCTTCCCTGCTTCCCTTAGGGAAGTTTGGTATTCCTCCCTATCTTTGTCCCGCTGCGTTCCCTTATATTTCCTGAAGGCCAACCTTTTGGCACTGACCTTTTCTGCTAATGATTTTGAGAACTAAAATAGTTTACTCCTTCTTTTGCTCTTGCTTTTCTCCCAGACACAATGGGATGCTGCTTCAAGTGGTGCATCCTTATAGGAAAGCTGTCGTAATCATAACCCTCCCACCCATCAAAGTGCTAGCCCCAATTAAGCTTTTCGCATAGTAACAATTTTTTTTAATGCGGTTTACTTTATTTTAACTGTGTACACTTCGCGATCGCCAAACATGGCGGATGCTGTGTGGTTCCATTTCAGGTCAGTGCATCATCACCACTCTGTCCCAATACATTTTGCATAGGACGAGGTGCAGCACTGCACTGTTACCTAAAATGGAACTGGTACAGCATCCGCCATGTTTCTGCGATCGTGAAGCATACAAATTAAAATAAAGTAAGTAAACTTATTAAAAAATTGTTGCTGTGGGAAAAGCTTAATCGAGGGCTAGTGCTTTCGGGGGGTGGGAGGGTTGTGATTATGACAGCATTCCTTAAATTCTTGCCCACTTTGCCTGTACCCCCTCACCTGTATTTCTTTTTGCCAGGGCTAGCTTAACTGGTTGGCCATCTTATCAAAGTCAGATCCTCTAAAGGCCCATATTTTTGCCTTGGAATGGGATGATTTAGTTCTAGTGGCCAAACTGAACCATATCATGTGATGGTCACTGGCCCCCAGGTGACCTACCTGGACAGCTGTGATCCTTTCCCCGTTAGTCAGTATTAGATCCAGTATAGCCCTGTCTCTTGTGGGTTGTTGTACCAGTTGTTTGAGGCCCTCCCCCTGCAGGGAGTCCACTATGTGTCTAGTTCTGGCAGATGTTCCTGCTGATTTGACCAATCTGTATCTGGCATGTTGAAATCTCCCATTATCAGAACATTCCCTTTAGCTGTCATGTTTTGTATATCTTCTAACAGTAATGTGTCCATGTCGGACTTCCGGTGCAGCTTCCGGCTAGATGGCAGCATAGACATCGAGCTCCCGGCTGCTCCACTTACAAAGTCTGCAAAATCAGCCGTAACCGGGGAAAAAAATTGGTACCAATCATTTCTATGTCCTATGGCTGCAATCAATCTATGAGGGGGACCTAACAGATTTGCTCTACTTCACCCAGACACAGAGAACTCAGACGGGGACGTGACGGACCCCGGGGCCTCCACACATTTAACTCAAACGCCTAGGCCTAGAAGACGGAGTAGGTCAAAACCAAATCAGCCACTCAAAATGGAGAGCAAACTAGACAAAATTCTGCAGGAACTTCAAGAGTTCAAATCTGATTTCCACAAATTTAAACAAACTCAGGAAGCCTTTCAAAGGTACCGAACTGATCTGCATTCTAAAGTCACAGCTCTCAATACCCAGATGCAAGACCAGACGGCTATAACATCCCAACTGCAAGATGCGCTTAATCAAGTAGCCCACCTCTGTCAGCTCACAGTAGACAGACAGAAGGACGCTGAAAACCGTAGTCGTCGGTGGAATCTCTGAATCAATGGGATCCCTGAAAACAGCGAAGGCGCAAATCTACTCAACTATGTGGAGACCTTCCTGCAGGAGGCCATTGAGTTACCTCAGGACTACAACTTCAAAATTGAAAGGCTGCGTTGAGCTCTGGGCCCGAAACCCATCCAGCCGTCTGCACATCCAGGATCCATTATTATTCAATTTCTACGCTTCCAAACCAAAGAGCATATTTTGAAGCTGGCTTAGGCTAAATCTCACCTCTACTGTGGGGAACAACGTGTTTTTGTCGACAATGATTATGCCTCCACCACAATGCAACGGAGGAGGGCATATATATCTTTGTTTACATTCCTCAGGCAACAGAAACAAATTCAGAACCCCGCTTCCTAGCAGACTGGTCGTCCAATTCCCGTCGGGACAGCAATCATATGATTCCTATGAAGATGCAGGTAAGGACCTTAAGAAGCGCGGATTCACTTTGTCCCTCTCCACCCAGCAAATGGGGGAGGTGAACACAGAAAGATTATCTCAGGGAAGGACTTCAGCCAGGCAACTACTGGACCAGCAGGCTACTATTTCTTCAATTAAGAAAATGCTGGCACAATTTTCTAGACAGTCGAACTGAGCCTTCCCGGCCTCAGAATCCATAAACACAGTGAGTAGGGTGGCGGGAGATGGGGGAAATCGGGGGACAGCCCCATGGGGACCCATGTTTAGCTGGTTCCCACATAATATTTTAGTGCAGATTGTCTCCCTGTAGAGTTTTCAGATGTTATGCAACTCAACCATTGGGGTGGGATTCCTTGTGCTGGGTGGGGTTGGGGGGATGCCGGGGATACCTTGTTGCGGGTCGTGCTGGATGGGTATGCTCGATCGAGTTGCATGAGTGACGGGGTGTGGGGGGGTCTCTCTGCTCCGCCCGTGCGGTTGTTTGGCCTTAGGGGGGAAGCAGGGATGGCCCTAGCCTGCTTTGTCGCATCGGGTATCCTTAATGATACACCCGACAACTTGATGCTTTGTTGCCAGATGGAACCGGGCGGGAGATTATGGACCTACTTAGAAATGACTTGGAGCTTATTCCTGAGTAACTTTCCAGCTAAATGAGGAACTCCCTGGATCTCCCACTCTCGTTGCAGGGCAGACAGGCCTTGAGCGGTCAAATAGCCTGCTCGGACCCAGATACTTGCCAGGAGGGGGAAATTGTATGTGAAAGGGCTCTTTTGATTGGGCTGCATTTGCTCACTGGATAGAGTGCAGCTAAAGGGTTATCTCGGCCTGGTGAGGTCCAGCAGCTTCTGAGGGTGTTTTTACCCGCTGATCTAAAGCAGTACTTTGAATCAGGTCTCTGCCCAGGAAATCCTGGGAAACATGGTGGCTAGTGGACTCATTGCCTGTTTTTGCCTCCTCCCCCAGGACATGTAGCTGAGCTGGCGCTCAGGGCTGGAGTAGGGGTGGACTCTCCTCAGCGCCCTCATCACCGAAGGCTTCTTGGCGGGAACAGGCTCCAGCTGATTGCTCACCCTGACTTCCCTGGGGTCCTACCCCCCTCTCTGCTCGGCGCGGGACCTGGCACCTCCAAATTAGCAGGGGACTGATAGGTGGGGTCCCTCCAGAGCCTCCCACAGTGATATCTCTCTGCCAGTGCAGCTTAACTTTAGTTAGCCTCATATTCTGAGGAACCCACAGCTGTAGCTGATTCAATCGATTTCATACTGAGAGGTGACATAATCCGTGAGGCAAGCTGCGACAGACGGTTGAGTCCTCAACTACAACACAGAACTTTCCTAACATTTTGTTTGATCACATACTTGGTCTGACCTTAGAGAGGTACTGCTGTGTTCACTTTATTGGTTGCTATACAGGACTGAGTAAGGGAGGGTTCTGCAGTTCAGGGACCTTTTTTCTGGAAGATACTAAGATGATTTAGAATATATATTATCAGATTCAGACGATGACAAGGCCTTGAAGGAGTGGTTTCCGTAAACCTTCTCACACACTTAAGGGGTCACAGCCCTATATATAAGGATGAGATCTCCTACCCTGACACAGGCCATCCCCCTGGTGGAACCAGCACTGTACCTCTAAACAGTATAGCTCCCCTGTAGACTCAACCTCACCTAATGGGGATCAGTCTGGTGACCATCACTCGAGTTAGGCCTCTAGCTACGAAGGTTCTGCACCATTTTTCCCTCCAGATTTATCCCTATGGCCCCCCACAAGTTATTTTCTACTTCCTACCCCTGCTTTTAGTTATCCCTATCCTTCCCTTCTCCCTTCCCGAAGTTAGGGGCAAGAGGTTTCCCAGGACCTCCCACCAAATTGTGGAGTGGGAACCCACTCTGAGATGGTCATGGGACCACGCTCTAATGCCTGCTCATCTAGAGCACGCACTGCTGGAAATCACACACTCCCCCCATAACAGGGGCTTGTATATAGTTTTCACCTTATCCACCTCAGTAAACATGCCCAGCTGGCATGCACAATTTACTATAGCTGTTATGTTCCTTTTCTTTCCTTTTTTGGATTGCTTAACATAGAAACATAGAATCTGACGGCAGATAAGGACCGCTTGGCCCACCCAGTCTGCCCATTTCCCTACCTAATGGATAAGCTGCAGATCCTAGTTAACCAGCAGCCTACTTCTTCCTACCCCCACCCCCTAGAATTGCCTTATGACTGTCCCATGCATGCTTGAATTCCACCACTGTTTCTGACTCCACAATCTCCTCCAGAAGGCCATTCCATGCATCCAAAACCCTCTCTGTGAAAAAATACTTCCTTAAATTACCTCTGAGCCACTCCCTCTATCTTCAAATTGTGCCCCCTTGTTCTTGCACACCTCTTTTTTTGAAAGATGCTACCCTCTTGGACTTTGTTGAGTCCTTGAGGTGCTGAAAGTTTCTATCATGTCCCCCTCTCCTCGAGGCTACATATTAAGCTCCTTAAGGCTCTCTTCATATGTCTTCTGCAGACCCTGCACCATTTTAGTTGCCCTCCCCTGGACAGCTTCAATCCTGTCTATGTCTTTATGGAGATTGGGCTCCAGAACTGCATGCAGTACTCAGATGGGGTCTCACCAACTGTCTGTACAGAGGATAATAATCTCCTGTTTTCTACTGGTGATGCCTCTCCTATGCATCCCAGTATCCCCCCAGCCCTCCTTGCTGCCCTCTCACATTGCTTGCCCACCTTTAGGGCATCTGATATGACTACCCCAGGTCCCTTTCCATTTTTGTTGTTATTAGTATCTCACCCCCCATTGTGTACTCTTCCCTGGGTTTTTTTTTTGTTTCCCAGGTGCATTACCTTGCACTTCTTAGCATTGAATCTAAGCTGCCATACATTTGACCATTCCTCTAACCTTGCCAAATCCCTTCTCATCCTTTCCACCCCACCTTGTGCATCAACTCTGCTGCAGATCTTTGAGTCATCTGCAAAGAGACATACTTTTCCTTCCAGTCCCTCTGCAATGTCACTTATAAAGACACTGAAGAGGACCAGTCGTAAT
The DNA here is from genome assembly GCA_016271365.2 of Neoceratodus forsteri. Lineage (NCBI taxonomy): Eukaryota > Metazoa > Chordata > Ceratodontiformes > Ceratodontidae > Neoceratodus > Neoceratodus forsteri. The sequence goes on along the minus strand of CM057456.1, from coordinate 330,726,409 downwards.
ACTGAACCCTGCGCTACCCCACTAGTAACCCCCCTTTCTTCAGAGTGGACTCCATTTACTATTACTCTCTGTGTCCTATTCTCCAGCCAATTCTTTACCCAGGCTGTCATCTTGGGACCCACTCCCAGGCTGGCTAACTTGTATATTAATCTTGTGTGGGACTGTGTCAAATACCTTGTCTAAAGTCTAGGTAGGCCATGTCCACAGCCCTACCTGATCTACTACTTTGGTCACCCAGTCAAAGAAATCTATCAGATTAGTCTGGCATGACCTTCCTGCTGTGAATCCATGCTGCCTTGGGTCCTGTGCCCCTCTGACCTCTAGATACTTAACAATTCTTTCCTTCAGAAGTGATTCCATCATTTTCCCTATCACTGAGGTTAAAATAACAGGTCTGTAGTTTCCTGTTTCTGCCTTGCTCCCACTTTTGTGAAGGGGAATCAGATCTGCCCTCCTCCAGTCCTCGGGTACCACCCCATCCTCCCATGATTTGTTAAAGAGGGTAGTCAGTGGTGTCACTAGTTCTACCCTTAGTTCTTTTTATATTCTGGATAAATCCCATCAGGCCCCATTGCTTTGTCCACCTTCAGTTTTAAGAGTTCTTCAGAACCCTTTCTTCTGTAAATGGGCTGGTATCAACTTCTGTATCCAGAATGTTTCTATTGTTCATTTTAGGTACCTCCCCCTCTTCATTTGTAAATACTGAGCAAAAATATTTGTTTAGTATCTCTGCCTTTTCACAGTCACCCTCTGCCCACCCTCTCCTTTATTAAGCCTCACTATCCCTTCCTTGGTCTTCCTTCGCTCCTTGATGTACCTATAAAAGGTTTTATCCCACTTCTTAACTGAGTTGGCTATCTTTTCCTCAGTTTGGGCCTTTGCTGTTGTGACTGCCTTCCCAGCTTCCTTTTGCTTTAACTGATACAGTTCTCTGTCCTGCTCCTTCTGTGATTCCTTGTACTTCCTGAATGCTTTTTTTCTTAAACCTTCACTGCCACTTCCTTTGAGAACCATAGTGGTTTCTTACATCGTTTTGTTTTATTTGCTTCACACAAAGGCTTGTTACCTCTGTGATGGCAGTTTTTATTATTCCCCATTGTTCTTCCACCCCTCCTTCCTGGCCATTTGCTAGTGCATTCCTTAGGCACTCACCATTTTGGCAAAGTCAGCCCTCCCAAAGTCCAGTACTTTTGCCTTTGTATGGCTTGACTCTATTGCTGTGTTTATTGTGAACCATACTGTTCGATGGTCACTAGTTCCCAGATGGCTACCCACTTCTACATCTGTGATCCTCTCTCCATCTCCATGTGAGAGAACCAGGTCTAAGATTGCTCCCTCTCGAGTGGGTTCCAATACTAGTTGTCTGAGGCATGCCCCCTGTACGGCATCTAGAATAACCCCACTCTTCGAAGTGGCTGCTGCAACTGCACTCCAGTTAACATCTGGCATATTCAGATCACCCATCAGCAATATCTCCCCCTTTTTCTGCCATTCTAAGTATAGTTTCTATCATTTCCTTGTCCATTTCCTCCCCCTGAGAGGGGGGTCTGTATACAACCCCTGTGCGGATTGTGGTGCCATTGCCTGTCTGCAAACTGACCCACAGTGCTTCTTCTCCTCCGTTTACCCTTTTGTTCTGTTGCTTTGATTCCTTCCCTTACGTAAAGAGCTACTCCTCCTCCTCTTTTACCCCCCTGTCCCTCCTGTAGATAGTGTATCCTGGTATGTTCACGTCCCAGTCATGGTTTTGTGTGTACCATGTTTCTGTGACTGCCACGATATCCAGATGTTCCTCCTCCATCAAGGCCACTAACTCAGGAAGCTTGTTACCCAGACTACGGGCATTGATACTCATTGCTTTCCATTTTTTGATGGCTTTACCTTCTGTTGCAGCATCCCCCACTGACCTTTCTACCTCAGTCTTTTTCTCATTTAGTAACCTGTTTTGTAGGGAGAGGCTAGGATTTTCCTGCTGCTTATCAGTGCCTCCCCCCTTGACTAGTTTAAAAGCTTGCCAATGAAGCATTTAAACCGATTGCTCAAAAGACTTGTTCCCTTCCTGGACAGATGCAGACCATCCTGCCAGTATAGGCTGGTGTCCCTCCAGGTGGAACCCCAGTCCCCAATGAAGCCAAACCCCTGTGCTCCACACCATTTTTTCAACCATTCATTAAACTGCATGGTGCAAAGTACCCTCGCCTCACCCATGCCATTGACAGGCAGCACCTCTGAGAAGGATACTGTGTGCTCTACTTGTCTTAGGCCCCTCTCCAACTCTACAAAGTCCTCCTGCACTGCTCTAATCTCATGATGAGCCAAGTAATTTGTCCCTAGGTGGACAATGACGTCCAGCTCAGACTCCCGTGCAGCTGTTCTCGTGATCCTGAGGATGCGCTTCCTGTCCCTCCAAGCCATGGCACCAGGCAGGCACCTTACTTCAGTTTTCCCTGCTCCCTCCAGTTCTATCCCCCTAATAATTGAGTCCCCCACCAGGAGCAGCTTCCTTTCCCTGTGGTGTCCTCTGCCTCCTTCCTGTGGGCCTCCCTTGTGACAGTTGTCCTCAGCCTCCTTAGTCTCCTCTGCAGGTGCATCCATAGGGGAACTATGCTCCCCCAGAATGGTGTATGGATTGTGGAGTGGAACAGCTGACTTGGTGTGCCTCTGTTCCACCATCCTCACCCTCCCTGAGCCCACTGTGGTCCAACAGCTGTGCTTTCTTCACAACCTCTGAGGTAGTGGTGGTGGCTCTGGTGCTCCCTGGATGGGGGAGGTTCCCTTCCTACTGTCCAGTGTGGTCTGGGGGAAAGTTCCCTTACTACTGTCCAGTGTGGCCTGAAAACAGGCAACTTCCTCCCACAGGGCAGAGAGTTGTCTGCAAATAGGGCAGCATCTCAGCCTCCAGAAAGACTGCTGCCCCACAGCCATTACATTACACTGCTCCCCACGTTTATCTACTTTTTTTGTGTGTGTGTGATTGGTTTGTTATATAGTATTATACAATGTGTATGCTTATATTGTCAGTGCAGTGTGCTAGAGAGGACATGACAGTGACATGCACCTTGCACTCTTGAGGAAATGATGTCAGAACCCCAGGTATAAAGGAACTATTTCCAGGGGTGAGTGGGGTGAGGGTGGGCAGGGTCGGGCCTAACCTGTGCCTCACTAAACAATCAGCTAAAAGCTCTGACCCACCGCTGTGATGAGTGCCTTCCTGTCAGCAAGATGCCCTACACAACAATTTGAAGAGAAAATACCCTGCTAATCAAACAGAGAAAATCCAGACATCCAAGTCAGACACAGGTAAACCTCCCCAGCCCCAAAACAGCCTGGTGATTTGTGCCTGAAAGCAGTCAGCCCCAAAATAAGTCAGCTGTGCACCAGGACAGACACAGTAAACAGTATTCCGTCCCTCAGGGTTTAAACTCTTCCTGCACTGAAAATCTTAACAATTGTAACAAAAGTAAAGCAAGATCCACCTCCCTCTATTGCTTGAAAGACTGTCATTCCTGATGATTCTAAGTTCCTTATTTCACCTTTCAGTTAGAAGTAGCCTCCACCTGCAGAATATCTGCTACAAACCAAAGACAACTGTAAGGTTCACCTCCCTCTGTTGTAAGCACAACTCGCTTTCTTGCAAATCCTATGCTCAGTATTGCAGTTTCCAGCCAGAGGTAGCTTCACCTGAAGAATATTAGCTGTTCTGATGAGTTTGCTATAAAACACTTGCTTATAATACTGTTGTTATCAGGTCTGTAAGACTCTTCCAAAGCTATTGGCTGATAAGTAGCTATGATGTAAGCACTTCCTGACACAGTCTGGCCTGGCCTTTAAGGCACACACAGATAAACACAAAAACAGTTTCCACCCCTGGGGCACTGTCTGTCAAATACACAGCCTGTACCTGCACTTACTTCAGGACTTATGACAAATTTTAGCCCAGAGTTTAAACTCTTCCTGCACTGAAAATCTTAACAATTGTAACAAAAGTAAAGCAAGAGCCACCTCCCTCTGTTGCTTGAAAGACTGTCTTTCCTGATAATTCTAAGTTCCTTATTTCACCTTTCAGTTAGAAGTAGCCTCCTCCTGCAGAATATCTGCTACAAACCAAAGACAATTGTAAGGTTCACCTCCTTCTGTTGTGAGCACAACTCACTTTCTTGCAAATCCTATGTTCAGTAGTGCAGCTTCCAGCTCATTGCTTCTGGTATACATTTGGTTGGTCGATACATCTGGGATTGCTGGGGTGATGACGGGGGTCTCTGGCATTGGGGCGACCCAGGGCATTTCAAGAAATCTATGCATTTATAACAATGCAGCACCCCTTTAAACTTATATCTCATAATGTAAACGGACTGACTGACCCCATCAAGAGGGACCATACACTCAGAGCCCTTAAAAAGTTTAACCCTGACATCCTTCTCTTGCAGGAGACCCACCTTTCCTCCGTTGGACACCAAAAATTACTTAAATTTGGGTTCTCACAGATAATTGAATCTCCTTTCCAGAGGGGTAAAAGGAGAGGATCGGAGATATTAATACCACTTCTGAACTTTGGTTTTATTAAGTGTCTGTTTAGAAGTCTGAGATCTAGAATAGGCTGCCACTCCACATTTTTCTTTTTGGTGAGGAAATACCCCGAGAAGAATCCTTTTCCCTTTTGCTGAGGAGGGACCAGTTCCACTGCCTTTATGAGTTGGAGGCTTTGCACCTCCTTCTCCAGACAGGAAGGGCAGACTGGCACTTGCAGTAGTTAAGATTAAATCATCAGATTTTAACAGTATGTAGTCTCTATATTCCTCCGGGCTCTGATGCATCTACAATACAGCAATTAATGGATGCCGTCTTAACTAGGCAGCAGAGAATATTGATTCTTGGTGGGGGAGACTTTAATAGCCTACTTAGTCCTTCTCTGGACTGAAATCGGTGATCTCGTCCTCCCTTTGATCAAATCGAGTCAAAAATATATCTGACCTTATTAAGGATATGGGCTTGGTTGACGCCTGAAGACAGTTGCATTCTACACAGTGGAAATTTACCTTTTACTCTAATGCCTATAAGCACTATTCCAGGCTAGATGACTTTTGTATAGGGAAAGAACATATTGACCTAATTCAGAAAGCGGAGACTAATAATATCTACCTATCGGATCATGCCCCCATCTCCCTAGATCTTACTATCAATAAGGACTAAATGGGCCCGGTGGCGCCGAGGGTTAAGGCGCTGGACGCCACACCTCGTGTCACGCCAGCGACCCGGGTTCGGGAACAAGCCCGGTGCTGGGGTCGGCAGGAAGGAGTAGGATTGAGCGCCCGAAGGACAGCTCTCCTCTCCCTGGGGGGATCCAGGGGCATCCCGGTGCAGGGGAACCCCCGATGGAGACTGGGGGTACTACTGCTGGGAGCACAAGTACAGAGTCAGAGGCTGATGCTTGGCCAGAACGTGGGCGGATGCGCGCACATTCGTGGCCATTGGCATCAGTGCACGCCTGCCGGCTCAGGGGAAGAAAAGCGGAAAACTGGGGCACTAGTCGCGGTGGCATGATGGCCGTCTCCCGTAGCGGACTCTCTCGGCACCCGAGGGTGTACAGCAGTACCGGATCCTGACTGGGGTGGGTTGAGCTCTGGAGGGAGTGCTCCCCACCACCGGGGGCAAACCATGGGGGTCACTTCAAGGCCCGAATGTGGACGCCGGAGGTAGCCCGAGGAGATGGCGGCCGGATGGACCTAGGGGAGATGCCAGACATGGAAGATAAGGCAGACCGGTGGCCCCTGGGGGGATAAAGAAATAGGAAAAAAAAATAAGGACAAAATACATACACATTGGAGATTCAACCCATCCCTTCTCCGAGATAAAGAATTTCGGGACTTACCAGATAAACAGATTCCAGAAATTATCGGTGATAACACCTCTCCTCAGCCTACCCCTCAGACTCTTTGGGATACTCTCAAGGTAGTACTTAGAGGTGATATAATAGCTTATGCCTCCTACAAAAAGAAACAGCCAGAAGCCAATTTATTAAACCTACAAGAAAAACTCAAATTCCTCCAGGAAGCCCACATGCAAGGAGACACCGATCTCTATCCCGATTACACAAACTCAATTAAGAATTCAACCATCATTGACAGCTAAAACCGAACAAGATCTGGCGTGGCTGCGGCAACGCTACTATGAGGGAAGAGCTAGGGCTTCCAAACTCCTAGCCTACCGTCTTAGAAATCAAATACAACAGCATACAGTTACTAAAATAAAGGATCCAATATCTGGCCAAACCAAATACTCAGCATCATAAATATCAGATGCTTTTAAGAACTACTATCAAACTCTATACTCCCTTCCTACTCCCCTGGAACCACATAAAATCTCCGCTTTCCTAAACCAGTTGCATCTTCCTGTGCTTTCAGTGGAACAACAGAATCAGATAGTAGCCCTGATCACAGAATTAGAGCTTCAGAATACAATCCAAAGCCTTAAGAATGGGAAATCTCTGGGCCCAGATGGTTTCAGAGCCGAAGTCTATAAAAACGCATGGGAACTTTTGAAAAATCTGCTTCTCTGGGCACGGACGTCTGCCCACTCCTCCTCTTCTTTCCCTATATCTTGGAGACAGGTCACTATCTCTGTGATTTTGAAGCCTCAAAAACCCCCGCACCTTTGCAATTCATACCACCCTATCTTGGTACTCAGTCAAGATTACAAAATATACAGGAGTATATTGGCACAGAGACTAGACCATATTCTTCCTTCTTTGATACACCCAGATCAATCAGGATTTATCAAAGGTGGACAGACAACAGATAATATTAAAAGAACACTATATCTTATTGACCATGCCCAGTCTACAAAATCCCCTTGTTTTAATCAGCCTAGATGCCTAAAAGGCTTTTGATATGGTCTCCTGGGACTTCCTTCAGGCGGCCTTACTTAGGTTTAATTTCCTGACCCTTTTCCTGGATGCAATCCAGGGATTGTATGAGGGACCAGAGGCAGAGGTGAAGCTGAAAGGTTCCCACTCGGATCGCTTTCCCTTGCATAGAGGCACCCGGCAGAGATGCCCTCTCTCTCCATATTTGTTTGCCGTTTTTGTAGAGCCCATAGTCCAATTTCTTAGGCAATCTCCTAACCTGCACAGTTATAAAGTCTCAGACCAATCATACCATAAAATAGCATATTACGCGGATGACCTGTTACTTTACATCACATGACCCGAGGAATCTTTACCTACCTTAATCAAAATTTTAAAGGAGATAGAGTCCCTCACGGGTTATACTATAAATTCAAATAAATCAGAAGCCCTGATTATACAATCCTCCCTCCCCTCGGATTTGTCTCGGAAATTCCCCCTTAAATGGGACAAAGCATATTTAACTTACCTAGGAATTAAAATTCCCCTAAATCTAGCAGATCTCTATGGCCTGAACTATTCCTCCACTCTCTCTGAAATACAATCAGACTTTCAGAGATGGACCTCTCTCCCACTATCATTAATGGCTAGGGTACAGTCAATCCAAATAAACTCCCTTCTGAAGATTTTATACCTCCTGCAAAACATTCCCTTACCCCTCCAACCGAGGGACATTCGGATTTGGGATAAATCCATTAGTAAATTTTTACGGGTAAATCAACAACGCAGACTGGCCCTGGCAAAACTGCAATGTCCCAAGGAGAGAGGAGGTTTATCTCTACCAAACATATTCTTTTACTCAATGGCCTCCTTACTCGCTCATTTAACTACTTGGTTGCCCCCTCGGGCTCAGACGCCAACTTGGATTACAATAGAGCAGACTATGGCATCTCATCCCCTGGGCTCTTCTTGGATATTTCAGCCAAATAACAGAATTCAATTACAGTATGCCTCCAGATTTACTAAAGAGATGTTGCATGCTTGGTCATGGTTCTTGGCACGTCCGACCTGTAGGTTCCTTTCCACCTGGTTGGGGATTCTGGCAGAGGATCTGACTTGGGCACCAGCAGGGTTAGACTCCTCCTTTGGGGCCTGAGCTCATAGAGGACTCCAATTTACACACCAATTTTACACTAAAACAATTTTTAAAACATCTGACCAACTTAAACAAGAATTCTTCTTAGAGAGGAACGACTTCTTTAGGTATTTACAAATTCTACACTTCTTAAGCTCAAAGATTGGACTGGAGGTTTCGGACCGGGATGTTCCCTCCCTTTGTCCTCTTCTAATCCAGCTGGAGGGGGGTGGGTCCTGGGCCCACCTGGTCTCCCAATTTTATAAAGCCCTGCAGGGAGCCCCAACATGGACAATGGACCTGGTGCAATTTCATTGGAAGGCTGAACTCCAGATAGTCTTGACTGAGGAGGATTGGCTCCGGATTTGGAGAAGACAGCACAAAACATCCAGTTCCTACACATGGAGAGAGTTTTCTTGGGAGAGTAGTCTCCAGATATTTTCGAACACCACAGATCATTGTCAAGTTCTTGACTGGAGGCGACTCCGCATGTTGGAGGCACTGTGGATGTGAGGTAGACAAGCATGCACATATATTGTGGTCTTGCCCGGTCTTATCTGCATATTGGGGGACAACAGGGGATAGAATAAACCTCCTTTTCCCAGCACTAAGGGAGCTATCTCCGGCGATGGGGCTGTTGCTCCATTACCCACACGATTTTAAAACCAAACATCACATATACCTCCTCAACATCCTACTAGGAGCTGCCAAGAAGTGCATTACTAGGCTTTGGCTGCACCGGGATCCCCCCTCAATCTCAGCCTGGGAAGGTGCAGTATATGACATATACAAACTAGAGCACATGACTGCCAGGATTCATAACAAGGTCCCAGAGTTACAGAACAGATGGAATCCACGGTTTCTCTATTACTCAGTTCAGATCAGACCAGATATCTCAGGGACTGGGGTTGGGTGGGGGGTGGCCTGTTGGACGGGGCCGTGCCAGTCATAAACTTTGATCATTCTCTAACAGTCCCTATTCAGACGGAATGCCTGTGGTTGTCCTCAGGTGTCTCTCTATTGGGGATGGTCTCCCCCCCGTCTGTTTACTTCTCACTTTTGTTTTTGTATTTAATCATACATTCCAGTAAATCCATTTAAATTGTATAAATTAGGCTTACAGCACCTGCCTGCAAAAGATAATCCCAAGTCCGAGCATACATTTAGAGATTTATTATTGTATGCAAGACATGTAAATATTAATTATGTGTATACTATTTCTATCATTTATCTCTGAATTATCCTCCATTTTCCATTCTTTTTAGTGGAGTCTGCTAATTTTTATTGGAGCTCACTGCCTTGACATGTACAATCCGATATATTATTGTATGTATGTTATGTGATCCAAAATTTGTTAAAACTCCAAATAAAAATATAGTTTCAAAAAAAAAAAGTAATGTGTCCATGTCCTCCCCCTGGTCTGTGAACACCATTGGAGCTGATGTAAGCCTGAATGGTAGGGCCGGAAACTGGTAGTGTCCTGATGGGAGTCCGAATCTGAGGTACTTTCTGTGGGACTCCCTTATGGGGATGTGGAAGTAAGCATCCCTTAGGTCCAGGGACACCAGCCAATCTCCCTTTTGGAGGACTGGCAGTATCTTTGCCAATGTGACCATTCTGAACTTTGGTTTTATTAAGTGCGTGGTTAGAAATCTGATATCTAGAATAGGCTGCCACTCCACATTTTTCTTTTGGTGAGGAAATACCCCGAGTAGAGTCCTTTTCCCTTTTACTGAGGACGGACCGGTTCCACTGCCTTTATTAGTAGTCGGCTTTGCACCTCCTTCTCCAGGAGTTTCCTTTCCAGAAGGGAGGCTGGTTTGAACACTCTTGTTCTTAAGGGTGGAAGGATTTGAAGCTCAGGGATAGACCCTGACTCACTACCTCCAGGACCCACTTGTCTGTGGTGATGCCAAGCCTGGAAGTAGTGAGCCAGCCTGCCCCCTACTGGGGTTGGGGAGGCAGCCTTTGCTACTGAGTCAGAGGCTCTGCTTTGCATGGGGCTGGGCCTGTGCTGCCTGATGTGCCGACACAAGATTGACACCACCACAGCAAACACCAGCACAGTGACAGAAATCGCCTGTCTGCGGTGAGTCGCTGTGCTGGTGCGCAGAAGACACGGTGGTCGTTTCCTAGTGTAGCCCCCCAGTCCAACGATCGGCTTGGGTTAGAATCCTAGAGACCAGGGGGTAGGGGTGTTCGAGGGCTCAGCCCCGATAAAGTACCGACATCCCCGAAGCTACAATGCCAACAGTCAGCATGGTAGCTGTCGCTGTGGGGAATGTCGGTGCGAGTTCTGTAGAAGCCCTACAGTAAAACCGGGCTGTCTCTTCCTGAACCCTCTTCTACCTCTGCCCCTCAAGTATCCCGTCTGCTGAAGGTACTGCTGGTATTGGAGAATAGCTTGGGCCTGGTAAAAGGGTCTGCTATACAATCTTCTGCCTTTGCCACCCCTTCCATAAGGCCTGTAAAAGGGAGAAGGCTTGTCCTTGGCTGAGTTACTTTTGTAGGTGGCCTTGTACTTGTCCACCTTCTTCATGTAGGCCTAAGTGTGTTCCCCAAACAGTAAATTATTTTCCACTGGGAAATCCATAGCCTTATTCTGTGTATGGTTTGCAGCTCTGAGCCATGAGATCCTCTTAAGGACTATAGAGTGCCATCCACCTGGAAGCAGTATCATTAGCATCTGCTGCCATCTGGAACTGGTATTTGGCTGCCTCCAGACCAAACCTAACAGTTTCAGCCATGGAAGAATACCTGGGGTGAGAAACATATTTACAAAAAAAAAAAAAATGAATGTTGAAGTCCCAAGTCCCACAAGCTCACAGTTCTCAACAGTGAAAGAAAAGCAGCAGAGGCAGCTGGGACTAGTGCCGCCTTTTATAGGAGTTGGTGCACCCTGGTTGTGCATGGTGGTGCTGCTGGATGGTGCTACTAGTCCCGTAGGTTTTTGATTCCCCATGGGGTCCTAGCACCATTAACCCTAATTTCAAAGAGAGTGGCTCTATAGAGGAGACTAACTCTATAATCAGTCATTAGTGGATAAGAGGGGCAGGGTACAGTGTCATCTGCACACACAGCAACTGTGCTTTTTTTCTGTCTTCCCCATAGATGACCTTGCCCACAAAAACATAAGGGTGACTGGATTACGGAATGCCAGACACACCAGGGTGTTGGTCCTCCCCTCCCACTTGTGCTCCCAAATGGCACCACCACTGTGAGCAATGAAATGGTGGGGATGCAGCAGAAGATGCAGCCCTCCCAACTTGTATGAGGGAAGCTTTCTCATTTGTCACATCACAATCACTTTTACAGTAACCCACTGTAATGTCACAGGAGAGGATTATGCAGTCACTTGTAGATATGCAGTAGGAGCAAAGGAGGAGCAAGTGACAGGGCTTCTGCTTTCATGTAAATTTCTTCAGTTATAAAGAATAAGATTAAGGTAAATACAGGGAATATCTGAATTAGAAGATGAACTGTGTCTAAACTGGTTCCTTAAAGTTTTCTCTGGGACATCAGTGGTATATTAATTGGTTTAGATTACAGCCGTTGTGTGCATTCTCTTCAGCTGGTGCACACAGGCCAAGCTTCAGATCTGTGGTGCCCCAGAACAGAAACAGACTACAAAGTTACAAAATTTTTGGATCAAGTGTGACAGTTCTGAATTCATTCTGACGCAACAGAACAGTTACGCACTTACCGTAACAGTAGATCTTTGAGAGACTCTCCTCCATTAGTGCACACTTTTGGAACTATAGCCCCCAGGCACCAAGACCACATAGAAACTTTTGCTAGCTGGAGGCCATCCAAGATGATGTCATGCGTTAGTGTCTACCTAAATGTGGGCAGTCCTCTCTCTCCTCAGTTCCCCGCAGGAGATTAGACTCGGAGGACCTGCAACTATGGGGAACCAGAAGACAGGAGCAGCCAGGCATACAATGCAAGGCACAGGGCTGGATATATATTACATATATTAGGTTCAGCTGCACAGTATCTGTTGCAATCCTCCCTGAAGCAGAAGAGGGATGGAGGGAGGGACAGCTGAAATAATGGAGGAGATTCTCTTGAAGATCTACTGTTATGCTAGATAGTAACTGTTCTATTTTTTCTGAGGGTATCGCTTCTATTAGCCTACACCTTTGGAATGATTCCCAAGCTGTCCCAAACACCAAATGGGAGGAGGTTACAGTTTGATATATCTACATGTATATGTATTCAGGATAGTAGGTTTTGTAATATACTGTAGCAAGTCTGAAATCAGCACATCTATGAGAAAGGATGTCCAGACAAACTTCTGATGAAGGTATGGACAGTGTTCCATGCTGCTATGACACAAATGTCACCAGCAAAAAACAGTTCTGAAACAAGTAACATATGAGGCAAGTCCCCTAGTGGAATTACCATGAACCGCACCAGGAAGTTCTTATCGATTTCCATAACAGAACTCAGTACAATGTGCCAGCCATTTGGACAAGCACTGTTTATTCACAAGAGTGCCCTCTTTTCCGGGGACAAACGAAACAAAAAGCTGAGAGGCCTTTCTGTGGTCCTCGGTAGGATTTGTATAGTATCTGAGCATTCTGTGTACATCTAAAGTATAGAGCAGTACAATACCCTGATTGGCACGCTCAGGGCAGTAACTTAACCTTAGGAGTACTCCAAACATGCAATGGCTATATATTCAGGAGCCATGCATGCAAATGTAGGGATTTCAGGCCAGAATGGACCAGGGATTCTTTGTCCTGTGACAACAGACCCTGAAACAGAGGCAAGGGGACAGGAGGCTCCATTGCCATCTACTGCAGAAGTGAAAATCATATCTGGCGAGGCCATAATAAGCAATAAGGGTGAGAGAGGCACCCTCCATCCATAGTTTGAGCAGCACCCTCTGTATTAAAGGAACTGGGGGAAATGCATATAGGAATTTCCCATTCCAAAAGAGGGACAAGACATCTTGCCAGAAAACTCCAGGCCCTGGAATGAGCGCACAGAAACGAGGCAGTTTTGCATTGTGTGGGGATGCAAAAAGGTCCAGCTCTGGACTATACTGGCTTGCAAAGGGGTCGTCTACCACAGAGGTCAGCAGTTCCCATTCATGCTGTGACCTGGTTAGCCAGTCTGCTAAGATATTTTGGAGACCTGGAGATGCACGGCTGGCAACTGTAGGTTGGGGGACAGAGCCCAGTACCACAGTCTGACTGCTTCCCTACATAAGGGATAAGAATGTGTGCCCCCTTGTTTGTTGATGTAGTGCATCACACAGGCACTGTCCAACTGTATTAATGGTGGACCTGGACACATATGCTCATGGAATGCCTGGAGGCTGTATAGGACAGCTCTCATTTCCTGGACATTTATATGTAACCCGGCCTCCACCTTGGTCCAAGACCCCTGTGTCTCATAAGGGCCAAGATGAGCAGCCCAGCTGGAGCCCAAAGCAACCATGGTGAAGATCTGTACAAGAGCTGGTACAAAAAATGGAATGACCTTTAATAGATTTTCATGATCCATCCACCATAGCTATGCTTTGTGAAGAAGGGACGTAACAAGGACCATTTGGTCCAGCTCATCTGTCAGCTGATCCCACTGGACTTGAGCATCCACTGAGGGATTTCTCATATGTAGGTGAGCTAGTGAACTGTTACAGGTTGCAGCCATTAGCCCCAGGAGATGGAACATTGTTCTCGCAGAGACATAGTGGCTCCTGTATGCCAACTGTGTTTGCACCTTGTAGCCTGGTTGAAGCTATGGCTAACCACAGAAGTCCACACACTGAAACAGACCCAAATATCACACACAGACCTTGTGTGGGTCTTGTTTATAAATGTTACCTCTGCATTCAAAATACTGAAATAAAAGGTCTTTCAATTTTGGCAGCATAGAGAGACAAGGAAGTAAACTATTAACTAATGTAAAAAGAATAAACAGCAATGGCTAGTTGACGACGTTTCCTTCAGCAGGTCAGATGAATATGATCGACGGTGGTAAAAAAAGTGAGGAGTGATGAGGTCATCCACGTTTATATAGACAATGATGAATAATGTCATCTTGGAGACAGCCCCCGGCTAGCAAACATTTCTGCATAGTCCTAGGGCCTGTGGCTACAGTTCCAAAGGTGTGTTCTAATGCAGCAGATATCCTCGAAGAAGATTTGGCTAATTCTCTAGTACTGTTGTCATATTGAAATATGCAAACAAGAAAGTAACATTTATACATTCAGACTATTATTACCTGTTCCCAGCACTGTGGTAAAAGCTCAGCTTCCACTCGTGTTGGACCCACATGACGTGCAAATGCCACACAGCCAGTCAGAATCATCTGTCTGGGAAAAAAAAAAAAAAAAAGATCAGTAACTGTAATTTAATACTCACAAGTACGGAATTAATGGGGACATGTCAGAGCTCAAGGTGCCAATTTAAAAAAATTAGCTTGACACATGCTGTTACAAGTTAAATGCAACTCTTATAAATACAAAAAAGGGAGAGCGTGGGGATGCATAGGTTGTATAATCAGCATATGAGCAGCAAAGACAATACAAACGCCATCTTAAAGGATCAGTCTTACTTACAGGTCCCCATACTTTTTCTTTTTTTTTTTTAAAAGACGAGCCCTAACAGTAAAAAAAAGGTTGTTTGCCTTCTGAACACACAGTGTCCACATAAGGCACATTTTAAACTACTGGAGACCGACAGAAGTAGATTTATGTGGACTATACCATATCTATCAGAAGAGCTTGCTATACACCACCTATGAGAAATTCCAGAGAGAGTTAAAATCCATACCTGTTGGATGCTCTGTCAAAGCAAACACTCGGCTTCTATTCTGAAACTCGACCCCCTGAGAGACCAGGTACAATGTATACAAACTAAACCCGATTTTAAAACTGGCAACAAAACCATCCCTGACAAAACCTGGCCATACGATCAGAGTCAACTAACAGACTAGGCTACATTTTAGTACAGGTCTGAGGTACCTCACAGATATGTATTCCCATTTCTGCAACTATCACAAACCTTACACATGACACTAAGACCCTACCGCTGACTAATAATACTCGGCTCTGTCAGCATATGCTACCTACACTGCACCTGGCGCATACCCTATCTATAATATATAAAGCATTCATTAAAAGATTTAGCTACTAAACATGGCCCCCATATGCAATATTAGAAAAGACCAGTTACGTAAGAACTTACTGTAACAATAGATCTTCAAGAAAATCTCCTTCATCAGGTCACAACTCTGGAACTACTGCCATCAGGTGCCGGGATCACACAGAAGCTATTTCTGTAGCAGTCTACTAGGGGCCACTCACTCCAACATAATACGTTGACATCCCATTGGTATACAAGCGTGGGTGGCTCTGCTCCCTCCTCAGTTCTTTCCCCGCTGGGGCCCATACAAGCTAGGCCTCCCACCAGAGAACTGAGGAGAGAGAAGAGGTGCCCGGCTATGAAACGGCTGGAGCAAAAAAAAAAAAAGTCAGTCTGCAGACAGAGACAGAAGGGGGATGGAGGGTGGGACGCATTACCTGATGAAACAGATTCCCTCAAAGATCTACTGTTATGGTAAATGCTTACATAACTGTTCTATCTTCTTCAGGCTATCTCTTTCATCAGGTCACACCTCTGGAACAAGTCCCAAGCAGTGCCAACAAGCAAAACAGTCCAGGTGGCAGGAGGCTAAAAGCCTAAGAAAGAAGGCCCTGAAGCACGGCTAGGCCAAAGCCTGCCCTCCTTCTAGAGGCAATGTCCAGACTGTAGTGCTTTGTGAAAGTGTGGACAGTACTCCCAAGTGGCAGCAGCGTAAATCTCAGCTACAGACACATTCCTGAAAAAGGCAACCGAAGTGGCCATGCCTCTGGTTGAATGGCCATGAACCACACTAATAAGTTCCTTACCGTACTTCCTATAACAAAAAATAATACAGTCGTCCAACCATTTAAACAAATGCCGTTTAGAAACTGAAGCACCCACTTCCCCAGGGACAAATGAAACAAACAAATGAGAGGACTTTCTGCAGCCCTTGGTACGTTGTGTATAGTACCTGAGGATTCTGAGTATATCTAAAGTATGAAGCAATGCTTCCCCTGGATTGGCATGCTCCAGGAAATAAACAGGCAGATGGATTGATTGATTTAAAGTAAACTCAAACACCACCTTAGGGAGAAACTTGGGGTTAGTACGCAAAAGGCATCCTATCTTTGTGGAAAATCAAAGAAGGCTGCTCACAAGAGAGCCTGTAGCTCAGAAATCCTATGAGCAGAAGTAACAGCAACTAAAAATAACACTTTCCATGACAGAAAGCACAGCTCACAAGACATGACTGGCTAAAAAGGATACAATGCAAATTTTTCTAGGACAAAATTCAAGTCCCAAATCGGGACTGGATTACAGATAGGAGGCTTCAGATGGAGAATGCCTTAAAGAAAAAGTACGGGTCACGTCTAAATAAACCATGGCGTGGCCTTCGATGGGTGCATGGAAGGCCAAGATACCATACAGGTGCACCTTAATAGGGGAGTACTGAAGGCCCGCATCGGACAGAGACAGAAGGTACTCTAGAACCAGGTTCACCGGACTGGTGAAAGGGTCCAGGTGATGTGAAGTGGCCCAGATGGCAAATTTCTTCTATTTCATCGAGTAAATGGCCCTGGTGGAGGGTTTCCTAGCAGCCACCAGAATATCGGCCACCTTCTGAGAGACCCGAAACCGAACAATGGCTACGTCTTCAGGAACCACGCATACAGCTGGAGGGACTTGAGGTCTGCAGTCGAACAGGTTTTCCATGACCGAGGTCAGCAGTTCCCACTTGTGCATTCTCGATGGTGACTGACTGTGGCTGTCCGCCAAGGCATTTTGGATGCCTAGAACATGGACAGTTGACAGTTTCAGACCGTGTTCTAGAGCCCAATACCAAACTCTTATCGCCTCTTGGCACAGGGGATAAGAATGAGTACCCCCTTGCTTGCTGATGTAATAGATCACACTGAGGTTGTCCGACTGCACCAGCAGAGAACCCAGAGAGAGATGGTTCTGGAACGCCTGTAGGGCATACAGCACTGCCCGCATCTCTAAGATGTTTATATGGAGGTGTTCCTCCTTCAGAGACTCGGTCCCCTGGGTCTGAAAAGGACCCAGGTGCACTCCCCAACCTAGACCCGAGACATCTATGGTGAGGATCTGTTTGGGGGGGACGGGATGAGGAAGGGGATCCCTTTTAGAAGGTTGCTGGGGTCCATCTACCACTGAAGCACCTTGTGCACTGGGGAGGAGACAAGGACTTGCTAATCCAGATCGTCGGTGCATTGATCTCACTGGACCCTCAATGTCCGCTGGGGAATACACATGTGCAGCCTGGCCAAAGATACACTCATAATGGGTGTGGCCATCAGATCCAGCAATCTCAGAAATGCCCTGGCTGTGACATACCAGCTCTGGGCCATGAAATGGGACTGAGCTATGACAGTCCACCCTGTCCAGAGGGAGGAAAGCGTTTCCCTGAGCAGAATCCAGAACTACCCCTATGTACTGCAGCTGCTGGAACGGGGTCAGGATGGTCTTGGGCAAGTTGACAGTTATTCCTAGGGGATAAAATAACTCCAAGGTACATTCTAGGGTCAGCAGTAATATGTCCCTGGACTGCATCTTCAGCAGTCAGTTGTCCAGGTACAGAAAAACGTACGGGCCATCACATCATAGGGCCGCTACTACTGCTGCTAAGCATTTGGTGAAAACCTATGGTGCAGAGGATAAGCCAAAGGGCAACACCCTGAACTGGCAGTGTTCCCTTGGAACAGGAATCTGAGGAACCACCTGCATGGGGGCAGACCTTGATATGCAGATAGGCATCCTGCATGTCCAGGAAGCATAACCAATCACCCAGTTTCAGTAGAGGGAGGAGGCCTGGCAGAGTGACCATACAGAACATTTTGTGCTGGATGTAAAGATTTAGCTCTCTGAGGTGTAAAACAGGCCTCAAATCCCTGGTGCACTTGGGGACCACAAAGAACCGGGAGTAGAACACCTTGTTCCTCTGCTGACTGGGCACTGGTTTTATGGCCCTTTTTCTCAACAATGAGAACACTTCCTCCTGGAGCACTGGGATGTGGTCTGGGGGAGGAGTGGAACATACAGGAGGAACTTCCGGAGGTTGTTCCAGAAGTTCTAGAGTGTGGCCTTGTTTGATTAGCTGCAAGATCCAATCATATGTATTAATGGCCCTCTGCTGATTCAGATGGAGGGAAAAACTACCCCCCCGACCACCGTCTCCTGGTTTGGGACAGGAGGAGGGGAGGCTGGCCAGGAGTCATGCTGAAATGGAACCGGTGGCCGGGGCCACACCTCCACCTCTGGGGCTTTTGGCAGGGACACCAGTGATGGAGGAGGGGGTAGGCAAGGCAGAGATGGCCCTGTGCTTGTCCAGCGGTCTGGTCCCTGACACAGACTTGTGAGAGAGACCTTACGAAAGGAGGGTCTTCGCCTACTCCTGGGCTGGGTAACATAGAAGGAGTGGACAGTCTAAATAGCCCTACTGGAGGCCTGGAGGTCATTTATAATATCCTGCACATCAGGGTCAAAAAGCTTGAAGCCCACAAAAGGGGCATTCAGAACTTTTTGCTGGATGTCAGCGGTGAATACAGAGACTCTCAGCCAGGGGTGCCATCTAAGGCAAATGCCAGTGGCAGCTGCTCTGGCAGTGGTATCCGCTATGTCATTAATGGCCCTGAGGAGGTGTTTGCTGACATCCTCTGCGGCCTGGAGAGACTTGAGGAGCTCCTGTCTCTGGGGACACTCTGGAAGGGCCTGTGCCGCAGCTTTGCCATACTTCCAGAGGGTATTCTGGTACTTGAACATATGAGACAGTTGACTGGCTATTCTAAGGCCTAAAGTGGCCAAAGCAAAGGTCCTCCTCGATTCCCTGTCAGGGGGAGGGAGCTCAGGTGCTTGGGCACCTTGGACCCGTCATAAGCCGCCTTGATCACCACTGAGTCAATGTCTGACTGGGCAGCATAGAAATGGTGCCCCAAAGGGACCTGATAAAGCTTGTCAGTCCTCCTAGACATGGCAGGGATCATGTTTGGCCTCTGCCAGGCAGCGCCGGCTGCATCCTGTAAGACTGGCAACAACGAAGGGATGACTTTAGGTGGAGGCTCAGGAGTCTCCAGAAAATCCACCAGGTTCGTCCTGGTGATGTCCTTCTCTTCAGTCTGGAACCCCATGGTGGTCTGGAGCTGCTTCATAACACTGAAGGAAGGCTCCTCGGGGATTCCAGGGGGTGTTTCACTGAGTCCTCGTTCCCTTAAGAGATAGTGGATCTGTCTGAGGAAACAAATGAAACATCCAGTTCTTCATCAGAGAGGATAAGGTCAGGGTCATACTCCTCCTCAATAACTACCTGTTCTGGGACAGAGACTGACGGCAAAGATACCGACTACACCCAGGAAAGCATCGAGCGAGAAGATCGAACTGGTGTAGACATCAAGGCAGCACCAGATGGTAGTGGCGACAAGGGATCTGGCCGTGGAACAAGCTGCTGAATAAGAGCCATGGTAAGGGTGGTAAGTACCGTACTGAGGTTGACAACAGGCATAGGGAGCACCGTCATCACCGGCTGCAACAGCGGAGAACCCAGCACCGTCAAATCAGTGCCTGTTACAGCAGAGCTGGAGGGACACAGCATCTGTGGACCTTGCTGTGCAGGTCACCAGGGCAGGGCTAGCACCGATGACACAGGGGTCAACGAGCCTGTATCAGCCATCAGAAGGCTGAGAGAACTCACTGCCGGGGAAGGCTTGGAGGAAGCCAAGGCCTGTGCAGTAGGAAAGGAGGTCGCCAAACTCAGTGACAGCACAATCCCAGACAAAGTAGCGGAGGCCAAAGGGAACGGGGTGCCTCCGGGTGGGGGGGAAACAGTCCTGGAGCGCTCCTTGTCCCCATGATAGTGTTTCCAAGACTTGTCCTGGGCCTTAGTGGCCTGAGAGGCTGAAAACCCGCAACTAAGAGTGTGACTGTGTGTGTGTGTGTGTGTGTGGGGGGGGGGGGCCTGCTCCGATCTGGCTGCTTGTTACTCCATCAGAAAGTTCTGCTGGACTTTCTTGCATTATCGCCAGGTAGTGAGGTTGAACTTCAGGTAGAGCTTGCAGCCAAGAGTGTTGTGGCTAGGCCCGAGGCAGCAGACACAGAGTTCATGGTCGTCTGTCGAAGCAATCTTCTTTCCACAGCGGCAGCAATGGATGAGGGCAGACAAAACTGTAGTTCTCGACATATAAAAAGTAAAGAAATCACTTTGGAATAAAGTGATTTTAAGGAAAATAAAAGGTAAGAAAATTTTGGTGATTGACTGAACAGCAAGGTCGACGGTAGGAAAGAACTGAGGAGGGAGCGGAGCCACCCACGCTTATATATCCAGGCGATGTTGGCGTATGATGTCGGAGTGGGCAGCCCCTAGTAGACTGCTACAGAAAAAGCTTCTGTGTGATTCTGGCGCATGATGGGGGTAGTTCCAGAGGTATTACCTGATGAAAGAGATATCTCTGAAGAAGATCAGGAATTCCCAGTGCTCATAGGTAATATGGTGGGCACAAAGGCCTAAGAAAATGTTTACAGATACTTATATCAGATATGATAGTCCGAAATTGATGTATTATAAAATCATTAACAACATGTACTACACACCAAATATGCTGTACAAAATGGGCAAACTTGCCTGCAGTCTCAGAACAAGATGGCAACATTTTGAGAAAGCAATGCTATTGTGGGAAACACTTAAATTTCAAACTAGATCTACTGTTAGTCTTACAAGATGCATTTAAGTCAGAGCTGTGCCTCCTGGGAATGGACCAAGAAGATCTGGTAGGATACCAGCATAACCAAATGGCACTGTGATAGGGATGCCCTATCCAATGAATAAAGGACCAACAATGTTTTTTTGTGTGTTTTATTCCCTCTTCTGAGTTTTTGGGGAATGAAGATAAAAGGGGCAGCTAGCTACAGAAATACTGTAGCTGTCCCCAAGCTGAAGAGCAGACTGCTCGATCGGATGAAAAGCCAGTTCTTTTATACTGTTACCATGAATGTGATGTCATTTGAATGGGGGGGGGGTTGCCAATATAGAGGGTAAAAACAGGTTACTCACCTGTAACAGTAGTTCTAGGAGTAGTATATGTTGTTCATCCACATTGTCTGGCATTGTCCCTTTCCCCTTTAAATCTTGCCGGAAGTCTTCAAGCTGGCTCCTCCCTCCCACCCGGGTGGTAAATACCTCGGCTCCGCCCCATGACGCAGATCTAGCCCGCTGGAAGCCAGGTTGTGCACCTTAAGCCGGGGAGGTCGGGTGGGTGCGTATGGATGAACAACATATACTACTCCTAGAACTACTGTTACAGGTGAGTAACCTGTTTTTCTAGGAGCGTGGATATGTTGTACATCCACACTGTCTGGCAGACTCCTAGCAGTTCTCTGGGAGGAGGGAGGCAAGGCGCACACCCCCTACTTAGGAAACAGAGATTGGAGAACCGAGGCCCCAAAACCAGACTCAAGGTCGATGTGGTAATGGGTAATGAAGGAGTTCGCTGACTTCCAGGTAGCAGCTCGACAGATTTCCTGGATAGGGATGTCCCTGGAAGCAGCCACCGAAGCAGCAGTATGGCGGGTAGAATGAGCTCTTATCCCTCTGGGAGGCTTCTTGCCCACCAACTCATAGCACAGGCCTATGCATGATGTAATCCACCTTGCAATGGTCCGTTTGGCTGCAGGTCTGCCAGAAGCGGCTTCAGCGTAGGTGACAAACAGCTGGCAAACCTCTCCTCGAATTTCCACCGTCCTCTCCTTATAGTAGGAGAGAGCACGCTGGAGGTCCAGAGTATGGAGCCTGTACTCAGCATCCGAGGTGTAGTTAGGGTAATATACCGGCAGAGTCAACACCTGGTTAAGGCGAAACTCTGACACCACCTTCGGAAGGAATTTCGGGTGGGGGCGCAGGACAACTTTGTCCCTGTGAAAGACCAAATAAGGGGAGTCCACTGAAAGCGCCTGGAGCTCCCCTGTCCTTCTGGCTGACGTGATAGCCACCAGGAAGACAGTCTTCCACGACAAGTGTGAGAGCTCACACTTGTGCATGGGTTCGAATGGCTTGCCCATGAGCTTTGCCAAAACCAGCAAGAGATCCCATGGAGGTGGAGGTTCACGCACCGGAGGGATATGTGATCCAGGCCTTTGAAAACCCCCGATCACCGCCTCCTGTGCCAACGCCGCTGACCGGCCCGTGCCCAGTAAGCAGAGATGGCTGCCAGGTGCACCCTAAGGGTCGATGACCGAAGACCCCCTTTGGAGAGGGACCAAAGGTAGTCTAGAATGTTAGCCACAGAGCAGGATAAGGGGTCCAGGCTCTTCCCGACACCAAATAGAAAATCTTTCCATTTGAAGGCATAACATTTCCTGGTCGATTCTTTCAAGATGCTTCCACCATGGTGTAGACATCTTCAGAAAGACCCAAAGCCTGGAACTCTAGCCGCTCAGGAACCAGGCTGTGAGGTGCAGGGATTGAAGGTCCGAGTGGAAGACCTTCCCCTGGTTCAACGATATCAGGTCCGGGCATGTACAAAGCCGCCCCGGAGCCCTGCAGCTGAGGAGAACTGGGTACCAGAACTGGCGTGGCCAATCTGGGGCTACCAGGATCACCTTCGCCTTGTCCCTCCTCACCTTGAGTAACACCTTGTGGATCAAGGGAAATGGAGGGAAGGCGTAGAGGAGGCCTGGGGTCCATGGCTTCGAGAAGGCATCCCCCTGCAGCGAGCCCTGCTGAGGGGGGTGGGCATGGTACAGCCTCAGCTTGGTGTTCTCCTTGGAGGCAAACAGGTCCACCAATGGTTTGCCCCAACGGGAGAACAGATCGTAAGCTACCTCTGGGTGGAGAGACCACTTGTGGGATGTCTGGCCTATGCGGCTGAGAGCATCCACCAGTTGGTTCGAGACTCCTGCTACATGGATGGCTAGGAGATCCGCCTCCAGCCGGCTGACGAAGGTCCAGATCCTTACCACCTCCCTGCATAGCAGATGGGAGTGCATGCCGCCCTGTTTGTTGAGGTAGTACATGGTCGTGGTATTGTCCGTCTGGACTTGAACCACTTGACCCCGGAGCTGAGGAGCGAAAGCTGACAGGGCCAGTCTGACTGCTCTGAGCTCCAGCAGGTTGATGTGGCATCGGGACTCCTTGGGGTCCAGAACCCGTGAGCTCTGTTGTCCCCCATGTGGGCTCCCCAGCCCATGAGAGAGGCGTCGGTCGTAAGGACGACCGTCGGTTCGGGGCGGACAAACGGGATTCCTTCCTGCAAGTGACTTGGGACGGTCCACCATTGGAGAGCGTCCCACATCCTCTGGGTGACCGTGACCAGCTGGTCGAAGAGACCCTGACGCTGAGACCACTGGGCGGCCAGCTCCCATTGAAGGGGACACATGTGCAGTCTGGCCCAGCGGACCACAGAGGTGCATGCTGCCATGTAACCCAGGAGGCGCAGGAAGTCCCGGTCAGGGCGCAAGTGCCCAACCAGAAATGATTGGGCAAAGGAGGAAAGAACCTCCGCCCTGTCCGCCGGGAACCAAGCTCTGGCTTGACAAGAGTCGAGCTCTGCCCTGATGAAGCCCATCACCTGAGAAGGCACGAGTTCTGACTTGGCCTCGTTGATTAGAAGGCCCAGGTGGGAGCAGGTTCGGAGGGTCAGGTCCCTGGACCTCTCCACCTCCTGAAGGGAGGAACCCACCAGGAGCCAGTCGTCCAGATAGGGGTAAATGCGAACCCCTTGACGCTGTAGATGGGCTGCCACCACTGCGATGCATTTGGTGAAGACCCTTGGGGCCGATGACAGGCCGAACGGCATGGCTCTGAACTCGTACGGTCCCTGCGACCCTGAAGCGGAGGAACCGCTGATGGGACGGACGGATTGGGACGTGGTAGAATGCGTCCTGAAGATCCAGTGTACAGAACCACATGTTTCGCTCCAGAGATGGTATGATCTGGTTCAGAGTTACCATCCGGAAGGTGTGAGACCTGAGATACCGATTCAGGTCGTGGAGATCTGGGATGGGCGCCAACCCCCCGTCCGCTTGGGCACCAGGAAATACCTGGAGACGAAGCCTGGGTCTGAAGGAGGATCCGGCACTGGAGCGACCGCCTCCTTGAGGAGGAGCTGAGTGATGTCGTCCCGGAGGGCCGACTGAGTGCCAGCTGAGATCCTTTCTTCCCGTGGGGCACGGGCTCGGCTGGGGGGGGGGTACTGCTCGAACTCTAGGGGCAGACCCTGCCCGAACACTTCCAGAACCCACCTGTCCGGAGTGATATCGGACCAGGCAGAAAGAAAGTGGCGGAGCTGGCCCCCCATGGGAGGATCCAGATCTGGCGTGACGGGTGCAGGGGAGGCCACCCCCGACCCGTCACTGTGCAGGCTTGGAGGAGGAGGAGGCACCTGGACCAGCATCTTGCCCTCCTTTGCAGAGCTGTTGAGGACCTTGCTTGGGCCTAGGGCGCCAAGCTTGAGCCTGCTGCTGTTGCTGACCTCCCTAGAAGGAGGGCTGTCTGACCGCAGGGGAAGAATGCCGAAAGGACTTCTTGTGCTTCTGCTGGTTCTTGCCCAAAGAACCTTTAGCAGAGGTGGCATCTAAGGTGGCATTAGACTGCTCAATGCGCTGAAGGTGACCTGCCACTCCCGGACTGAAGAGGTCGGTGCCAAGGAAGGACACGTCAGCTAACTTGTGCTGGGTATCCGCCGGAAAGATAACCTCAGCCAAGCCCTGCGGCGAGAGGCGACCGCGGCAGCTAGTGAGCGGGCACAGGAATCACCAATGTCCAGAGCCATCTGGAGCTGCTGTTTAGCAACTGCCCGGCCCTGGTCCCGGACCTGCTTGACCGTGGTCTGTATGTCTGCTGGGAGATGAGGGAGAACTTCATCAAGCGACCCCAAAAGGGTGTGAGAGAAGTGTGCCATGATCACTGCTGAGCTAGCCTGATGAAGGCCTAAGGATGATGCAGTGTAGACCTTCCGGGCCGAGTGGTCCATAAGTTTGGACTCCTTGTCCGGAGGGCGGTCAGTATCTGTAGAGCTGCCCGTTCGCCTAAACACTGAGGCAGTCACCAGGCTTTCCGCCGAAGGGTGCTCAGTGAAGCCCGCCAAGGACCCCACGGGCACCGCGTACTTGCGGGCCATGCGGGCAGAGGGAGCCGGGCAAGAGGCTGGACGCTGCCAAAGTTCCAGAGCCGGGCCAACTATGGCTTCGGCTACTGGGAAGGCCTCCATCAGGGTATCCCCCCTCTTGAGAATATCCGTGAGAGGATATTCTGCTTTCTTCTGAATGTGCTGCAGAGGTATACCTGTGGACTCTGAAGTGAGTCGAAGGATGCCCTGGAAGAAAGAAGGCCCTTCCTCCATGCCTGACACCGACAGCTCATCATGAGAGTGAAGGCCGGTAGTATCCGAATCCGAGGAGTCCGGATACAACGGTCTCCCCCCTAAATCCCCTTTGATACGCCTAGGGCGATCAGGAGTGACCATGATGGACAGCCTGTGGGGCAGGCCCGAAGTCGGTTGGTCCTCCTTAGAGGGAAGCCCTCCCTGAGGCTGTTTTGGTGGAGGTTCCACCAAAATAGGTGGGGAGCCTGTAACAGGCCGAGCCGAAATGCACACCGAATCCACCGGAGGGAGAACCGGAGTCCTCGGCACCGAGGGAGTCGGTGTCGGCTGAAGAGGCTGAGGCCAAGTAATGACCGGTACTGCCGGGGCAGCCGGCTTTTGACCTGTTAGAAGAAGTTGCTGCCACATAAGGTCCTCATAACGTCGACGGAGCTTCCGTCTAAGTCTCTCCTTGTCCGAGGAGGATGAGGAATGGTGGCGGCGCCTCTTTCGGGAGTGTTTGTGGCCCTTTTTCAGTCTTTCGACCGATGGGGTCCTACTCCTCGATCGAGACCGACGGTGTCGGCTCTGTCGGTCGGGAGAAGCCGGGTTCGGTGAGAACCGGGGTTCCGGCTCTTGTCCCTCGATCGGGATGCCCGAAGGACGGGTCTCCTCATCAGGGAAGGAGAGAATAGGCGTCCTCTCCAGAGAGTCGTCGACAGGTGTCAGCGACAACGGCTCAATCGGGTCGAGAGAAATCTCAGCCGGTTCAGCCGTGTCCTCGACTTCGGTGCCCTGGCCTGAGGGAAGGTCAGAAAAACCAGCAGCCGAGGAGGCAATCTCGACCGTGGTCGAGACCCCTTGCTCCTGAGAGTCAGACCACTCTCGTCCCAGGAGCATCTTCTTCGAGAAGAAGATGGTTTAGATCCTTATCCTCTTCTTGTGTCGGAGGAGGCGAGTTCGAGGGGCCTCACCCTTAGTAGGGAGAGAGACTGGCACAACTCCCGGAAGGATCCTGCAGTGGAAGGTGGGAGCCCAAGTTGAGCGGCACAAAGAAGCTCAGTTGGTCAAGCTTGGGCAGCTTTTTCCCTCAAGGCCGCCATCTGCTCGAGCTGCTCGGCAGTGGATCCCGCAGCCGCGGAAACCGCCCACCTGGCCTCCTTTGATTTCACTGGTGGATTGCGACGCTCCAGTCTCCCCAGCTTAAGGCGCGCCTTACGGTCCTCCAGAACAGTGGGATGGAAGGCCGAACAGATGGTGCACGCCGAGGTATCATGCACGGCGCCGAGGCAGTATACGCACGAGAGGTGGGGGTCGGCGTGACATTTTTTGTCCACAAGGACACCTGCGAAACCCGGGGGACGACTTGTCCTCCATATCCGAAGAGTTCGGATCGGAATCGTACACTCTTACGAGTTTTAAGGCGAGTGAGTGTGGCGAAAACCGTCTGTTTGACTCCAGGGCCTCTACTGCTGCAAGGTAGCACGAGGGAAACTGCATCTTCCAGCTGAAAGGAAGATCTGGTGTCATGGGGTGGAGCTGAGGTAATTACCACCTGGGTGGGTGGGAGGAGCCAGCTTGAAGACTTCCGGCAAGATTTAAAGGGGAAAGGGACAATGCCAGACAGTGTGGATGAACAACATATCCATGCTCCTAGAACATTGATTTTAAGGAAAATGAAGAGAGATAATGTAATGATCTAGGTGTGTAAACATGCTATACGTTATTTTCTAAAGAAATATCATGATCTCATGTCAAAATGAGTCAACCTGCCTGTGTTTATTTAGGATGAGTCAGCCTGCCTGTATTTACTTAGAGAACTGTGAGTCAGACAGATCACATGGTGCTTACATCATCAGTAGGCAGGTACAAAAGCCAGTTTACCTATAGCGCTTCAACAGCACTAGCGCCGACATCCCCTACAGCGACAGCTACAATGCCGACCGTTGGCACTGTAGCTATGGGATGTTGACACGCACAATCTGGGGGCTGCACCACCCCAAACCCCCCTTGTGGGTGGCTACGCCCCCTGGTCTCTAAGATTCTAACTCAGAGTCGGAGTTGGACCGGGGGCGGCAATCACCCAGCGAGGCAGTCCCATTCGGCACACTGACCACCACAGCGACGGGCGGATTTTGCCCAATTCCTGCTGCTGTGGTGGTGTTCGCCGTCAGCGTTTCGCTGCAGTGATGGCGCACCCATAAAAGCCTACCTCCTGAGAAGCAAAACAGATGAGTCAGTCAGTGGAGACCTGACAGTCGTGGAGGAAGCATCTCATAGTACATGCAAGTTTTCATGTGCTAGGAATCTATTTGTCTGGAACTAAGCCTGGAAGTTGTGCACTGAGGTGAACTGTGCATTGTTTTGAACTGAAAGACTAACAAACTATTTCCTTTCTGTATGTGTATTTTTTTTTTTTTTTGAAAATGAATATCGCAAAATGCATTCTACACCTTTCACCTGTGTTTGCTGCATCTGTGCACCCTCTAACCTTCACAGGCACTAACTGGTGCCACTGCAAAGAGGGTCACCCTGAGACACTGGATGGCTTAGAGTACGCCACCATTCACAGAATGGCATCAGGAAATGCTGGTGACACTGACAATTGAATAAAATGTTGTCTAGTATACATAACCCCACAAAAAGCTTTAAACGTAAGTGGGAGAAGCTACAATCCCTGCTCCGCATAGCAGAATAAATACTGCAATAGCGGAGTAAATGTCGTCTGGACTCTATTTTCAGAGAAACAGTAATCTGTGTACCTGTTCTGATCTCCTGCTTGGGTTCTGAATGCAAAAGGACACTGACGGGGCCCGCTGTATTTATCGTTTGTGTGTGTCATTCTTGTCACTTAGTTGTTTAACAAAAGAAAAAAAAGAACAGTAGTTAAAAAAGTGCTCTACAAATGACTAGTTTATGCAGCCGTTTCTCCTTAGCATTCATGGGCTTTGGTAACATGAAAGTCAATGGGAAACATAAAAGGAAAGGAGAGGACTGTATGCAACATTCCCCCATTCTGATAAAAAAACAGATATGGTTCCTTGTGTGAGAGTGCCTGCAACTCTCCTATTCACCTAGCAGAGCAAATTGCAACTAATAAACATGTCTTAATGGACAGGATGTACTCTTATATGTGTGACAGTGGCTCAAATGAAGGATCTCCGGAGTGCATTAAGGACCACATTAAGGTCCTAAGGAGAACTTGAGATCCATAGACCAGTCTGGTTCTACTGAGATCTCTAAAAAAAGACTAATGCTGGCATGCAAGCCTAGTGGGTGTTCCTCGCAAGGACAAAGCCCTGTGCGCAATGCAGCGACTTGCTTTCACAGCATACCGAGGGTCAGACCTATAAATGCCCCCTTCTGTAGGAAATCTAAAATCAGGAGCACAGAGGCTTTCCTTGCTCCAATATCTGCCTGTCTGGCAAAATAGGAAAAAATCAACCACAGTTTATCATAAGCCACAAATGTAGACTGCTTTCTTGATGGCATCATGGTATCCACAACTCTCTCATAATATCCTAGTCTGAGAAATCTCCACCTCTTATGAGACAAGCTGCCAACTGGAGTTAGGCTGAACAGGAATGAAGACTTGGGCCATGACATAGAACACTGTGCAGCAGAGGGAGCCGGCAGGGCTCGTCAACAGCTGCACTGCCAGGTCCTAGAATCACAGCCTTCTTGGCCACTCCAAAACCACTAGAATGAACCAATAATAGAATCAACAGATCTTTCTGAGAAGTGCTAGGAGCAAGAGGAATGGAACGAAAATGGAAGGAACAGATATAACCTTCTGAAGGCTCATGGTCGGCACACAGCATCTGTCACTTCTGTTACTGGACAAATGTTCTGATTGCAAAAATCTTACCAACTGAGCATTATCCAAGTCTGCGACAAAGATGTTAAGAAAAGATCTCCTGATTTAGAGATAATTCTCAGAGATAAACCCATTGGTGGCTGAACCAGTCCCCTGGGAGTTGAGCTGTCTTGCCAAATAAACTGCTGATAGGGATTCCAGATAGGTCTCTGCCCAGTGCAGAAGTGAATACGCTTCTTTCAGCACATCGCTTCTTGTGCTGCCTTGCTTGTTTACATAAGTGACAGTCACAATAACCTCTACCGATTTCTGATGAGCTCTGTCCTTTAAGTGCTTCGGATGTCAGCAAGATAGCTCCAGTATCAAGAAAATTTATTTGGAGGCTCTTCTCCTCTAGGACCCATACCCGCTGGACTGGAACTAGTTCAGCACCACCCCCAGACAGTCAGGCTGGCACTTGTGGTCAGAATGAGCTGCTCTAACTGGGCTAATGGAGACTGCAATGACTTGCTTGCTGCTCTTTAGAGCCAGATCAATGCCCAGTATAGTTTCAATGATGTTGAACAATAAGACGGGTGTCCATCAAGGGGTAAGACCTCCTCCAAGAGAGTGTCAAAGGATGAAGACATATGCTGCAGGTGCGCCACAAAGAAGGTTGAGTCTCCCAAGGAGAAACGACTGAGAAATCAACATCAAAATGGCTCTGGAAAAATGCCTTCAATGAGTCCTCCAAATAAGATTTGTTAAATAGAGGCTCCTGCAGACCACTTGAGGGTATGGATTACCTACTTCTATGGGGTGACCAACAAAAGAAGCTTTAGTGACTGACCAAGGTCTACAGTTTTTCCTAGAAGCACCCTCCCGCAGCTGCGGAGGCGATGATATAAAAATAATCAGATGCTGTGGTACTGGCAGTAAAACTGGAGGTGGAGGAGTGACTGATGGACGATGCATCAATGGCTGCATCAGAAGAGGCATCCATGAAGGGATCAAGGTGGCCAATAACATCGGTCAATCATGACTCTGGTTCAAGGTCCAGTGTTGCCATAAGGCCTCCTCATATTTGTAGTGCAGTTAGTGTCATCAACATCTGCCTGATGAAGAGGACGAGCTGGACGACCGCTTAACATGATGGTGGCGGCGTCAATCCAAGCAAGATCAAAATCTCAACAGGGACCTTCAATGTTAATCTGAAGTTCGATGATGGCCAGACATCTGTGAAGCAGTGTACAACACCAGCTTGGCTAACTGAACCACTGTGGGTAGGAACAGGGTCTCTGCATTAGAGGAAGGACCATGAGTAGAGGCTGCACAGGGAGAGGCTCAACTGGAGACTTGGTCTTGCTCAACTCCTCCACCCGAGGTACTGGCAGCACCAGTGTCCTAATAAGGGATGAAGTCTTGTCTCCATCCGACTCTGGGTCGATGGTAATTTCAACCAGGTCATAAACTGGGCTCAGCTCGGTTTCCCACTCCTTTGAAGTATCACCAGAGTGTTGACTGGTTCCCTGACTGAAACAACCTTCGCCAATGTCGAGTGCTGTGGGGGCCCCAGCGATTGTGAGGAGCAAGAATGATCCCTCTCTGATGACTGACAGTGGTGATATTTCCCGTGCTTCTTATGTTGAAAGTTTACATTGATAGATAAAGTTTAAGGAGCTCCAGGTGTTCCTGTAATGGGATCTTTTCCATGGCTAGTCCCACCAGAACCAAGACCAGGGCTGCTGAGGCCCCCACTACCTCTTCCTCCTCTTCCATGGCCTGAAGCTGTGCCACTGAACCTGTGGCCACAGCGGCCTTCCATTCCTGAGGCTGCGGCTAAGGCAAGGCAAGTTTATCTGTATAGTGCCCTACCCAGGGACTCAGGGTACTGCACAGGATGCATCAATAAGTAGCCGATCGAAAACCGCTCAAAGAAATGCTGGGATCTGGAATGGGCGGAGCAGTCCAGAGGAGTAGGTGTGCAGTAGGGCTCTTGCTAGATGACACATATTCTAAAAATTAAACTGAAAACCCTAGCTAAACTAAAAACTATATTCTCAAGCTAACTAAAACACAGTTTCCAGTAAATACCCTTATTACCCCCAAAATACCCCCTAAAATCCACCCTTAAACACTTCAAAAAAAAAAAAAAAAACATTAACTAAAAAAATACAAATTACAAAATCTGCTTTATCACTTGCATACCATTCCTGTTCACTTCCAGGTTGAGGAGTAATTGCAAGTGCAGGTACAGAAGTCTCTTTCTGCCTTTGCAGAGCCGAAAAATTCCATCAGAACTCAAATGGCCAAACAATTTAATTGGGGAAACAAAATTCCACAATAATTCCAGTTGCAGAGAACTTAAGCCATCTGCCACCAGGCAAAAGATAACCACTCCTGGAAGGAACAGACTGGCTGACAGTAATTAGGTAGACCTCCAAACTTCCTCACAAGCCCTCTCAGGGTAAACTTTACCTCAGGGTAAACTGGTCAACCTAAGTAGAGGCACAAAATAAAATACAAATTAATAATTCAGTGGCAACAAATGGCAAAATGAGTGCGTCATCCCCACTGCCTCCTAAGACTCTCCCACTGAATCGCGGAAGGGGTGACAATGCCAGGCCAAGATGTACTTGACAGTTCCAAAAATCCAACAGGAAATAGGTAAAACAAAAACTCAGTAGCAAGTGGATGGAAAATCCAATAGGTGAGGAACCTGCTGTACTGATTTCTGTATGTATCCCTGCCATCCAACTACTGCAGGATTGTTTATGACAGTTATAAGAGAGCCTGCTTCCACTAGGTGGAAAGGGTCAGCAGCCAGGCCAAGTTTTATACATCCAAACGTCCAACTGAAACCTATGGCTTCTACAGTACCTTTGGTCCGCCGGTCTTCACCTGTCCTTTTTTCCTGATGACTCTTTTCAGGCAGATATAAATACGTGGTACAGGCTCAGTAAAAGAGCTGTTTAATTTCCAGCCAGAAAACAGATCCTGGTAAAAGGAGCGAGAACTTAGAGGAGGGAGATGAAGGCAGCGACTCATCATAAAGGTGTCCCTGCTGCAGCTTCAGCTTCAGCTACTGAAGTGCTGTTCACTTTCTAGCCAGCAAACAGGTACTGGTTAAAGGATGAAGGCAGAAATGCTTAACAGTGCCACTGCTGCAGCCTCAGCTCTGAATGTTAGAGCCCCAGCCCGAAATACGTTGACGCTTGGAACTTCTACCTGTAGAAACCTTGACCTCACTCTATACTTAAAAATAATGAATAATAAAAACTAGTTTAACCAACTATAAAATACTGGCTACTGTTACACTCTGCCTACTGCTATACGAAGTGAGTTATCTCACCAAAAAGACTTATGGTAAGTGTAAAGGTATACAATTCTGAATACAAGCAGGGCAGCTCAAAAAAGTTCCTGTGGTCATCTTGCCAGCAACAGGAGTAATACCTACAGTAACAGTACCTACACCTTGGAGTAAGCGCGCCTTTCATTCATCGATGGACGAAGAATGTGTAACTGACAACATGGGCAACTTTCCACATTGTGGTGCACCCCCAGGCAGTAGAAGTGAATATCATGCCCATTTGTGGCAGACATTTTCTGCCAGCTTGAGACACAATGCTTAAAACGATTTTTTCTTTTGCATTCCATGTTGCTTATCTTTGATGGTGCGGTCACCAGAAGATGAGGCACACAATCAGCTGAAACTGAAATTAAAATTGAAAAGTAGCTAAATAAATGCTAGAAAATGTTTAGAATCCCTTCGCACTTTCCAGAGCTTTGAAGGAGGGAGCTTATCACTTCCAGCAGAATGAAAGATCTGATGCCATTTGGAGCAGAGTGGGAGGAGGACACCTCGGGTGGTGAGAGAAGTCAAGTTTGAAGACGGTTTCAGTGACTGAGCATGCTCAGTGGAACCTGCCTTATTGTGAACAGTGAGCTGAATCTAGTTAGTTAGAATAAAAGTTTTAAAGAAAGATTTTAAGTAGCAGAGTGCACAGCTATACTGCCTGTCCCCTTCCGTCAAAGCACTAAGACTGAGGATTCAAAGTCAACTGCTTCAGAACGGGGATAAGCCAGGGTTTTATGATTTCAAAGCTTTGGAGAGTGTTAGCCCCTCGTACATGACCATGTGTAATCCAGGAGTAAATGAATGTCCAGTGACATCAAACAACATGAAAGGCACCCTTTCTGGGAATTTTTTTTTAAGTGCATTTTTTTCAATCAGCCCTGCTGGCTCTGTTCCCCCTCTCTGTGTGTTCTGAATCCCCTTCCTACACTCTGTACGTGATGTTTTTGATGACATCATGTGGCATCTCAGCAACTCACTCAACAGAAACCTGTCTCAGAAGAGAAGACATCCTGCCACAGAGTCCAGGAGCCCTGCTGCAGAACTTTTTGAAGTTGTGCTATAAACCAAGAACCCAGCAAATACCGAATGCTATCCACTAAGGGTACATGGAGCACCAGGCCTGAGAAGAAACTTTCCTTACTGTATCTGGGACAAGTGTCCATTTAATCAAAACACAGACAGATGAAGTAAAACACCCCCAACAAAGGTAAAGTGGGTTGAAACAGCACTATATATAAAACGGAAACCCTTACCATATCTGGGGTCATCAGACATGATGTGAGTAATTCTGGCACAGGGCATGATGCATCAATTAGAAATGGACTCCGAAGTTATCCCCTATTGGTCCTAACGTAAATCTGTAGGTTTTATTTCTAGCCAGATCTTAGTATCTATTAAATGATTTACCTCATTATGCAGCACTAATTTTACTCCGGGGCACTTGAATGAAAGATTACAGGGGTATTTCGGCCCATCACAGACAGGTTTCTTTTTACCTGTGTAGTTGTTATTTTATTGTGAATGTATGCTGATTATATGTATTGTTTCCAAATGGCCAGACTGCATCTGCCTGTCTTTAATAAAAAAATTATTTAAGAAACAAAATAAAACAGACGGAGTGACGCCATTTGGTGCAAGCGCATAAGTCTAGAAACAGTCAAAGTGTTTCCGAAATTACATCATGTTACCATTCTGCTGCCAATTAAAAATGGAAATCAACAACTAGGACTGGCTGAAGAGCAGTTAGTTCTGAAGGATGGACAAATCCATGTCCCTACTTTCAACAGATCCAGTAAGCAAAAAATGTCAACCAGCCTTGCAATATGTACGTCTGAATCACAGACATTAAAAGCTGCAGAGAAAAAGAGTTCAGAATTTTCCAGAGAGTTAAAATCTACTTACATAACACAGAATTCTGTCCCCCCCCAAGTGTAGTCACTGTTCCCCAGTATGATAAACCAAGAGAGTTTTGAAGATTCAAGTGATGAGACATTTTTTTAGTTTCCAATTTTACCATTAAACACCTATAAATCAGTTCCTATGAAAACCAATCACACAAAATGACCACAGACCCCATGCTCTACAGTACAAAACTGGTATCATGAAACCAAATCTGAATAGTTTCTTCTTTTCACTGAAAGCCTAAAATATTATAATTGAAAAAATATTTAAAAAAATGCAAAGGGGAGGGGGGGATTCAGTTAAAGGAGTCTCCCACAGTCTACTAAGAAGCCTACAGTGAAGAAATATAAAACAATATCTTATAACATGGGTTGAGAAAAGGGGAAATGTCATTGGCTAAATAGGATCACCTGACCGTGGATTAAATTCACTACTTAATCCACAGTTGGGGTGAGATGCCTGGCCAGCAAGATCCCTGGGCAGAGTGGGTCTTGTTACCCATGGGAAAATGCAGCACTGACAGGCAGCCATTAAAACATGCATCTAAGTGAGAGGGAGCGGTAATTTGGTGTCAGCCTGTCAGCTCTGTACTGAAGTCCCCTGTTGGTCACTGTAGAGAATGGTGAATCGTCATGACCAGCTCATGAAGTGCCCTGTTCTTATGTACTGTCCTCTCAGTCCCACATCCAGCTCAGAGCACAATGGCTCTGCTGCAGTGTGGACCACCCCCAACAGAGAGAGAGCCGCGAAACCTACTGCTGAGAGACAGATAGCAGAAAGAGCTGTACTCCTGTGCCACATGGACCCCAGACAAATGCATACTTCTATGTAGCACTTGTGCTTCAGTATGTTCCTGTCTTGGCAGGCCCCACACCCCCGACAGATCAAGCAGGGAAACGTGGTGCTGAAACACAGAGAGAGAGAGAGAGAGAGAGAGAGAGAGACGAGATTAGGACAGGTAGTGCATAATTCCGGCATTATGCGTCTCCGTCTCTCTCTCTCTCGACTTTCGGGCAACTCCTCGGCATGTCACAGTTTCTAATACCGTGCAGCACTTTCATTCGGGTCAGAGCTACGGACTGGGGAGAGGTGCGACTGTCACTTGCTCGTATCTGTGCTTCGGTGGGTCTGAGACGTCCCTCTGTGTGGTTCGGTTTCTTGTGTATGTGGCTATACTTTCAAGCACCTCACAGAGATACAGAGAGAGAGAGAGAGAGAGAGAGAAAGAAGAAGTGCCGCAGTCCCTGTTGTCGGTCTCTCTGTCAGAGGTGTGTCCAAGTTTACATGAGTTGCGGTAGAAGGAGAGAGAGAGTGACACACAGCACGAAATGTGGAGAGAGGGCAGGGAGAGCGATAGAGAGCATGCCACAAACAGCACAGCGGGTCCTGTTAGCAGTGTTGCAGTTGGTTTGCAGCCCAACATACTGAGGAGAGAGTAATGTGTCACAGCCCCTTGTGTGTGCAGCTTGTTGTGCTGCTGTACAGCCTTGCAGGTGCCCCCGCCTGTACATTAAGCAAGCTCAGTCCAGTCCTGCGTTCCGCAGGCCGTATAGCGCAGTGATTTAAGGCTCTGTGCTGCAAATCTTGAGACCTGGGATTGAATCCCACAGCCCCCACTTGCAGACTGTGTGACCCTGAGCATGTCACAACTTCCCTGTGCTCCCAGGTCACACCTGTAAACAAACTTTCAGCTTAGTGTGTCTCTCCTGGTTAAACAATTAGGGGAAAAAAAAACCCACTCCTTAACAAGCATCCTAATTATTTTCTAAAATGTTCGTGGCAATTTCATGCAGGTGCAGCAAGAGCTCAATGTCCCAGAACTGAGGCCCCCTCTCCACAGCTTCTAAAAAAGGACTTAAAAACTGCTCACAGGTTAACTCCTTGTATTCCCAAAAGCCTTTTGCAATCAACTTAAACTACAATTATATACATTTCAACAGTAACACTATATAATTTCTAAACAAAGGGATCCCAATATCAGTTACATTTCCACAAAATGATTTGCATATATTTTTATATCAGCAGATATGCAAGGGAGGGAAAAACAGAAAGGAAAGACTGAGAGACAGTGAGAGGCAAAGAACTGCGAGACTGTTGGGGTGATCAAATCCTAGGTCTCACAGGAAAATTTGGTTGTGCAACCAGACAGACAAGAGACAGCAAAGGAAAGAACAGAACAGATCCCTGCATTCAAACTCTCCATAGCAACTCGGGACAGGGTCCTATTCAACCCTGTCACGGGGACTATTTGGCAAGGTGGAAGGATACAGTACCTTTTTGGGTTTTTAAACAGAAGAAACACCCCTTTCTGTGTGTTTTCTCTTGTTTTGAACATAACCCATGTTATAAATGCAATAACCCACTCCAGGGTATGGGGTTACAGGCATTTAATCTATGCCTGGGGTGCTGTGAGAACACTCAGCTTGCGGCCTCATGCCTCACAATGCACCCCAGACAAGGATTAAATGCCTATAACCCCACAGCTGGAGTGCTGTGAGGACACCCGGCCTGCAGCCTCATGCCACACAATGCACCCCAGGTGTGGATTAAATGCCTATAACCCCATACCTTGTTGTGGGTTATTGCTAACATATCCAATTTTGATTCAAGCCAAAGTTACATTGCCAGTCAAGGACATATTTTATGGACTGCAAAAAAAGGCAGATAAAAATGCACCAAAAATCCCATTCTCTTTTTATATTAAAGTTACATACGAACAAAGCAAGCATTTCGCAAAGCAAGAAATGGCCCTTATAGAGTATCTTCAAATA
The DNA here is from genome assembly GCA_016271365.2 of Neoceratodus forsteri. Lineage (NCBI taxonomy): Eukaryota > Metazoa > Chordata > Ceratodontiformes > Ceratodontidae > Neoceratodus > Neoceratodus forsteri. Next base: position 330,689,220 of record CM057456.1, on the reverse strand, counting down.
AAGTCCGACAACTTGAGGTGAGTGGCAACAGCTCTTCCTCCCTGCCACCCCCTCCCCCAAGACCAACCATACCTCTTAATTTCTCAGCACTGAAATGCATAGCAACAGGCTTCAAAATGCAGAGCAAAAGGAAATAATGTGTACCACTTTCCTGTTTTACATAAGTTTAAGAATAGCAGGCTTCATATATTTAGTGTTAAGGAATGTTTCTGTCAAGTTAGATTAATTTTTAGGGCTGTAGGTAGGGGATGCATGAAGCCCTCTTGCATTAGCTCTAAGAAAAAATTACTCACCATAATAATGTTGTTTCTTCTAATGGAGTCTTGCTGTATTCAGACATAATGCAATTAGCCCCAGCACTTGAACTTCCCCAGAGAGGAAAGAGTTAACTCTATGCAGAAGCATAGAACGTTGAGCTCGATTTTCAAACCTCTGTCTGTAGTACTTCTCAGTATAACCGTCAGATTCTTATGAGCAAACTAACTAATATACTATGGTATGGAAATTGTTCAAAATATAGCCAAAGGGCAAAAGATTCCTTTTGGCCCCAAAAGACTCAAGTCGAGAACCCAAGAAGGAAAGGTAGTGACAATATTTAAGTAAAAAACACCAGAAAAATAATAACATCTACCCCACCCAAGACGGAGGGTACAAGGTACACCAATGAAGTGCAACACTGTACCTGCCAGCCCACTTCCCAAAACCAGGTTCTGAGAGGGGAGGCGGGGGGAGGTCTGAATACAGCAAGACTCCATTTGAAGAAACATTACTATGGTGAGTAATTTTTTCTTCAAACAACATGAAGTCTTGCTGTATTCAGACATAATGCAGACTACCAAGCAATTCCCTATGGAGGAGGGAATGCAGAACCTACTTTGGAAAGAGGCTCTGCAGTACTGCTGTACCAAACCTAGCATCACTCCTAGCCTGGATGTCCAGGGAGTAATGCTTGGTGAAAGTATGTACTGTTTTCTAGGTGGCTGCTTTACAGATCTCTAACAAAGGTATATCTCTGGTCAGCTAGCAGAGAGGCAGCTGTACCCTAGTCAAGTGAGCCCCCGGGCCTGAAGAGGGCGTCCTACCCAACTTGTCATAACAAAATTGTATACAAGAAACAATCCACCTGGCAATAGTTCTTTTAGTGGCAGGTTTACCTTTCCCCACTTCACCATAAGTAAGAAACAATTGAAGACAGTCATTTCTATGTGCCTTAGTATGCTCAATGTAGTAGCTAAGGGCCCTCTTAACGTCCAGACTGTGTAATCTTCTTCCAACTGAAGAAGAATGGTCAGTGAAAAACACAGGGAGAGATATAGACTGGTTCAGATGAAAATGTGATAACACTCTGGGCAAGAGCCTCCTATTGGTTCTTAGGACCACTTTGTCCCTATTGAAGGAGATGAAGTCAGGTTCAACTGACAGAGCCTGTAACTCACTAATCTGCCTGGCAGAAGTAACAGCTACCAGGAACACAGTTTTCCAGTTCAAGTACTTCAATTCAGCCAAAGCCAGAGGTTCAAAGGGTGGCTGCATTAGCTGAGCTATGCAGACATTAAGATCCCAAGGCGGAGTGGGCTCCCTAAAGGGAGGGTTAATGTGAACCACACCTTTGAAAAACTTTCTGAAAACATGATGAGATGCCAGGGAAGAGCCCTTCCCTGCTGAGAGGAATGCAGAGACAGCTGCAAAATGAACCTTCAGAGTGGCAGGCCTAAGGCATAAACCATTGAGAGGAACTGGATAGTCTAAGGTTCTGGAAATGTCTGCAGAATCGGTCAGGATGCCTTTCTGAGAGCACCAAATACTGAACCATTTCCATTTGGAGTTGTAAGTTTTTCTAGTGGAAGGTTTCTTGGAGACTTCAGAATATCCAGAACTGCCCAAGAAAGATGTAGTGCTGCATATTCTAACTCTTCAAGAGCCAGGCCTTGAGACTGAGAGACTGGAGTACCAGATCTGCCCCTGGGAGGAGGACAGGAGATTGCATGTCCTGGGCAGAGACGGGGGACATGACACTGACAAGGACAGCAGAAGAGGATACCAAGGCTGTCTGGCCCAATCTGGAGCCACCAGTATCACTGTGCAGGGCTGAGTCCTGATCTTGATCAGAACTCTGAACAGCAGAGGGAAGGGAGGGAAGGCATAGAGAAACCTGCCCTTCTAGTCCAAAAAGAGAGCATCCTGGGGAACCATCCCCAGGACTGGAGGTCTGCAACAAAACAGAGGAAGTTGATGATTACCCGGTGCTGCAAAGAGATCTATCTCTGGAGAGCCCCACCGGGAGAAGATGACCTTCGGCACGTGAGGATCCAGGGACCATTTGTGGTGTCCCTGTGAAATTCTGCTCAGAGCATCTGCTAGTATGTTGTCCTTCCCTGGAAGGTGAACTGCTACCAGAGAAGTCTGAAGAGAATAGGCCAGAGACCACAGCTTCATTGCTTCTGTGCACAAGGCCGAGGACCGAGTGCCTCCCTGCTTGTTGATGTACCACATTATGGTGGTGTTGTCTGTTCTGACTTGGACCACTTTGTCCTTGACTGAATCCGAGAATCTCTGCAGGGCTAGGAAAACTGCTATGAGTTCCAGGAGACTGATATGAACGAGAGACTCCTGTGGAGACCAGAGCCCTTGAGCTGTCAGGGCTCCCCACCCTAAAAGAGAAGCATCTGTAGTTAGAACTACTGATGGAACTTGAGGGAGAAATTGAACCCCTTGTCTGAGATTGTCCTGGTCCAGCCACCACCGGAGAGCTTGGGCCAGCGTCTGAGTCACTGGAATCAGTTTGGTAAGTGAACCCTTCTTTTGAGACCAAAAAGACCTCAGATGAAACTGAATGTCCTTCATCTGGAACCTTGCTCCCTGCACCACTGCCGTGGAAGCAGCCATGTGGCCCAGGAGCTGGAGGAACTGTCTTGCTGGGTGGGAGACCTGAGGTCGAAAGGAGGAAGCGAGATCCACTAGGGCCTTCACCCTTGCCAGGGGAAGGAAGGCTTCTGCTTGTACAGTATCCAACCCTATGCCTATAAAGGTGAGAAGTTGAACTGGTTCGAGTACAGACTTTGGAAGACTGAGAAGAAATCCAGGGAGCTGAGTAGGTCCTGGGTAGTTTGAAGAGCTGACTTGACCTGTAAAGGAGACTGATCCGCTAAGAGCCAGTCATCCAGATACAGGAAGATGGTGATACCCTGTCTTCTGAGGTAAGCCACCACTACTGCAAGGCACTTTGTGAACACCCTTGGAGCTGATGTTAGGCCGAACGGCATGGCTCTGAATTGGTAATGGCCTGAAGGCAACTTGAACCTGAGGTATTTTCTGTGGGAGCACCTGATAGGAATATGGAAGTAGGCATCACTGAGGTCCAGAGATGTTAACCAATTCCCCGGCCTTAGAGAGGGAAGAATTATTCCCAGAGTTACCATTTTGAATTTGGTCATTGAAATGTGTTTGTTCCAATACCTTAGGTCTAGGATGGGTCGACTCCCCTGTTTTCTTTGGGGTAAGGAAGTACCTGGAATACAGTCCTTTTTCCTTGTGCTGGGTAGGAACTTTCCCTATAGCTCTGAGAGCTAGAAGAGAAAAGACCTCTGCCTCTAGGGCAAAGGTTTCTGAGACTGATGCAGGTGGAAAAGACTTGGCCCTCTTTTTTGGAAATTTTTTGAAGCTGAGGGCCAGTCCCTAGTTTACTACTTCCAGGACCCACTTGTCTGAGGTCACAGACTTCCAGGTTTGGAAGTAGTAAGCCAGCCTGCCTCCTACTGGAAATGGGGAGTCGACCCGGGCTGACACATCAGGTGTCTGCTTGGCAGGAGCCTTAGACTGAGAGGAGGGAGTAGCCCTGCTCATCCCCCTCCTACCCCTCCCTCTGAAGAACCCCCTCTGTGGGAAGGGAGAGGAGACCTGGGCTTGGTAAAAAGGCCTTTGAAAGGACCTGCCCCTGCCCCTAGACTGCTGCTTGTGTGGAATGGCCTCCCTTTCCTTGGCCTGTGCACTCTTGTACGTGGTCCTGAATTCATCGATTTTCTTCTTGTAAGCCTCTGTCTGCTCCCCAAATAGAGAGTTACCTAATACAGGAAAATCCATGGCCTTAGTCTGGGTATCCTGTGAAAGGCTAGTACATCTGAGCCAAGCATGTCTCCTGAAAGACACAGATGTAGCCATGACTCTAGATGCCACATCATGGGAGTCCAGAGCAGCATGAAATTCCATCAGCAGCCACCTCCTCCAGCTCCTTGGCTAGCTAGGGAGAGGCCTGTTTAGCCAGTTCCAGAACCATACCCCATCTGGATTTCTGGTACCTGGCTGTGTAGGCCATATAAGTAGCCTGCCTGAGTCCCAAAGAGGATGCCAAATATTGTTTTTTGGCCCTGGCATCCACTTTCCTGGAGTCCTTGTCGGGGGTTTGAAGCCAAAGGAATGTTAGCCCTCTCACAGGCTGTAGCCTGCACTACCCCAACATGACTGCAATGACTATAAAGGAACTCCGCAGCTCAGCTTGATAACGAATACCTCCTGTCCATTCTCTTACCCACAGGAGGTACTGAATTAGGAGTTTGTAAAATTTTGTGCGTCTGTTTCCCCAAGGATTTATGAAGAGGGATAGACAGCTTTTTGGACTCCAGGATGTCCATAATTTCCACAAAATCAGGCTCTTCATCCTCCTCTGCGACTTCAACCAAGGGAAGCTGCAGGGTTTCTGCCACCTTTTTGTAGAACAAAAAATGTGAAGGGGACTCGGAGAGCCTGGGAGGAGAGACACCTAAGGGCCTGTCTGGGGAGATGCCTGGTTGAATGGGCACATCCAGACCCCCCTCATCGTCATCATCATCGCCATCATCACTGGGATAGTCTTCGACTCCCTCCCACTCCTCATAATACGCATCTGGATCATAATCTGGAGGAGACAGATCCGACCGCCAAAGCGACGGAACCAGTCTTAGTGACTGAACAATACTAATCGTTTTGGCTATTTCGTCCACGGTTGGAGAGTGAGATACAGGATCCAAACCGGCAGACTTGCGCTTTTTTCTTTGACGGAACCAAGCCCTCGGGTTCGGTTCTCCTTTTGCCTGAGGAGGTACTGCCTAGGTCAGTAGGCACCTCCTCAGGTTTGGCAGCAATCGAACTGGGCTGGCCATCTGGATCTACGGACTTCTAGGCCTCCCTTTCCTTCAGCCTACTCAGTCTTTTATCTAGAGTGCATTTAGGAAAGTTTTCACATATTTGGCAGTCTGACTTGAGGTGGTCAAACCGCAGACAATAAACACAGATGAGTTGGGGGTCAGCCTTAGCAAAGGCCTCCCCACACTCAGTACAGTGTTGAAATCCAGTGGGACCGGTTTTCTTCTTGGGTTTCTCAGATATGGCCAACCTAACAAATTACCCTATTGCAGCTTTTAAGCCAGGTAATATAATAACCGATCGGTTACAAACCGTGTCACAGGCTTTTTAAAAGAACCAGCAAAAGGTCCAGTTCTTTTGAAACTGATTGGTATCGGAACACCACACGAATCCCAGAAAAAATAAAATTAAAATTAACAGTCGGTTCTAAACCGGACCGACCGGGAAGAAACCGAAGAAAAGGACAATTTCCACTTTTTCACCAAAATAAAACAGAGTCACTACTTATCTACACACTACCTGTACCATAGACATAGGCTGGAAATCCGAAAATAAGAACAAAATATGCGGTTTAAACTGAACACTTTACTTTTACCGAACCGAGCAGAGGAAATCTCCAAAGCGACTTCACTGTTAGGCGGAGGAAAGAATCTGACGGTTACACTGGGAAGTACCACAGACAGAGGTTTGAAAACCGAGCTCAAGCTCAATGTTCTATGCTTCTGCATAGAGTTAACTCTTTCCTCTCCGGGGCAGTTCAAGTGCTGGGCTAACTGCATTATGTCTGAATACAGCAAAACTTCATGTTGTTTGAAAAACGAGCTTACCGTGAAACTTCCTTTTTGGACTTCTGGAAGTATCTGTCCACAACTGCAAAACAGTGCATCCCCCCCCTTTGATTTTTGCTATTTGCTGATCTGCTTACAGGCATCTGAAGGGAGGGGGATGCTACTGTGCCTCCCAGCTTCTCAGAAAATAAACAAAAAAAAAAACTTTTGAAGCTGCTGTTTGCAGCCCCTCAATTTAACCCTTGCAAGGCTGCAGACTGAGCATCTGTCCAGCTCAATCAAATAGATTCATTCTAGTACTTTCAGTAGCTTATGGGTTAACTCATTATCTCTTGCATACTGGAATTTTCCTTATTTAAGTTCTGAAGGAGTCAGGGTCTCATTAGCAGACTACAGTGTAAAATTACAGACAGTCCAGCTCCAGATTTGCTCAACCACTCCACTCCCCATTAAAGACAAACTAAGTTATAACCCTTGTTCCTATGGGCATTTATTGGGATCTGAGACCATCTTCTTCTGTTTTTTTATATTTTTTTCTATTCAATCTTTATATATTTGCTATCCAGTGCTAATGAAAGATGAGGGCTTACAACACCTCTGTTTATCCACAGAATCGGGTTCACTGCTGACACTTCCACTCTGATGTATTTAATGCTTATGGAAGGTACAGCTCAGACAGCACTGGACAATAAACTAAAGCTCTTTGTTTATCCACAGGGACAGGTACAGTGCAGGCTTCCCCCTACCTACTGTGATGAATTTAGTGCTGGAAAAAAGTGGATAAAGCCCTCAGTTTATCCACAGTTACCATGCGGGGCAGGCTCAGTGCAAACCTGCTCACACTGTGATGGATTTAGTGCTGGTAAGGGTGAGGGACTGACACCACTTGAGCTTTAAACCCTCTGGTAATCCACAGAGACAGCTACAGTGTGGGAGCAGGGACAGTGCTTGGTTTCCACACTGTCTGCATTTAGTCCTGGTGAATGGTGAAGGACTGCCAGAACTGGGGACTAAAGCCTTTTGTTTATCCATCTACAGTGACAGGTGACTGGTGAACAGTAAGGGACTGGCACCACTGGAGACAAACAGTCTATTAATCCACAGGGCAGATGCAGTGTAGAACAGACAGTCCAGGGTTTCTGCACTGTGATAGATATAGTGCTGATGAAAAGTGGCAGACTGACAGCACTAGAGGCTGAAGCCCTCTGTTTATTCACATGGGTAGGCACAGTGTGGGGACAGGGACAGCAGGGCTCTCACACAGATGGTTTCAGTTATGGCAAATGCTAAGGGATGGGCAACACTGGGGACCGCTCTATTGTCTTCATGTCCACAGTCTCTATTGGCAGGTCATTTTAGAAGGCCACCACCTTCTGTGACAAAATATTCTTCCTAATATTACCCCTAAACTTGTCATCTGTGACCTTCAGAGCATGTCCCTGTGTCCTGCTGGAGAACATATCCGTATGTTCAATCCTGTCAATACCACTGAGAATGGGAAGACTGACATCATGCCCCATCTCAGCCTGCTGTTCTACAGGGAGAAGACGGTAACAACTACTTGTAAACATAAATGTGGATATTATCTGTTAGATCCTTCCAGATATTACTGTTTTGAAAATGCGGCTTCTCCTTGACAGTGATATCTAAAGAGAAAGCCCACAAGCAAATTTGTTTTTATTTTCAGTACTGAACACATTCTCTTTACTGCTGCAGTGAATGTAAACATTGGAGGAAATATGAAAAAACTAAAAGAGGGAAGCTTGCAAAGGATGCCAATAGGCATTTGAATGCGACTGCATAGATATGCAGAATTACAAAATGCTATGTGTATTCACTGCCACTGAGCAAGTGGCAGATGGGGGATTTGTCAACAAAAAAAGGGGGCTTGGTCTGCACTCAGAGAGGAGTGAGAAGGTCAGTTTTCCTATGTGGGACAGTGACCCACAGGGTGTAAAACGTTGGGGTTATTGAAAATATGATGGATCATAATGGTCTACAGAGCCCATTTTCTTAAAGCAGCAGTTTTGTCATAAAGGAAGAAAAAAAGGTTGGTCAGAACTAACAACCATCTGACATTTTTCACAATCCTTCACTCAAAAATGAACACCGACACAATTTAACTTGCTGCAGTATAAGACCGCACCAAAGAATTCAGCATCTACGCCAAGTTTCTCTGCTTGGCATAAATGGTGTATTCTTTTGGCAGGATCTTTACAGAGTACAGTACCACAGTAAATTTTCTTGACTTTATTCTCACTTATATCCGAGTGCACCCTAACCTCCTCTCTGCCCAGATACCATGATATTTAGGACTTGATTATGTAAAGCTGTATCCAAATTTCCAGCCCATGGACCAAGTGAAACTTTTTCAATGCCAAAAAAAGACTAGCAATGAATTCCCTGGCCTTGAGTATATTTAATATGGGGTGGTATTATACTTTGCGCATTCTTGTGTTCTATAATTCTATGATTCTAATAAGTTCACCTATTAAGTTATAAGGCTGTGCTGAATTTTACAAATGCAGGCTCATAACTTTGGTAATATTAAATATTTTACCACACATTTTCAACATAACCATTTCAGTACAGCAACTCATGACTGTGACAGCTGTCATTTTTCAACTCCTGCACAAATCGTGTGTTTGCAGCCCAAAAGTTGATTTTGCAGACCCTGTATGTCATTACCTTTAGGCTAGGAGTTGAACATTTTCTCTTCCCTTCTTTATAAGGCAGAGTCATAACAAGGCTGTGCTGAAAATCTGGTGTAAAAATATTAAAAAATAATAAAAAAAAAATTCAATATTTTTAGCCCAGATTCCTCTCCTGTAGCCCTATCGGCTCTAGCCAAATTTTGTTTTTAATAGTTTGTGTGTCCAAAAATAGCTAACACTGTAAGAAACAGAAATCTTCGTGCAGCAAGGGTAAGCTTAAGTGTGAAATGCACAGCAGTCAAGAGGCATACCACCAACCCACCTCTGCTCATCATCTGGCCGTTTGATCAAGTTGAATAAAATGTGGAGGAGCTGGTCACGCTCCTTGGGTTCAGGATGCAGGCAAGCAGTGCACAGGATGAGGGGGATCAGCTCCTGTAAAAGAAAAACAGCATTTGAACAATGCAGAAAATGATACCAGGCTGAGCAGCAAAAGGGGAAGCCCTCGCTGGTAATGTGTTATCTGATAACTACCTGAGTGCTGAGTTGCAGGTGCTAAGATGGGATTGTGGGGGGAGGATAAAAAGCCGGTTTGCTTGGGATCCCATGTTTACAGTACAAATTGAGCAATAAACTGCTTAGCATTGAAAGATGGATGAAATTAAATCTGCCTTGTATAAAAGATCTACTGCATGTGTTCAGTTAATGGCAGCAGAAAATGGTTTAACAAGAAACAAAAGTCATCACAGGTAGATGTACTAATTCAACGCATCACTGCACTAGTATGCCCATCTTTCTGCACGGTTTTCAATGTATTTTCCAGGATGACCTAACTGAGCTGTAACCTATCATTTTCAGTGGAGTCCTGCTTCTTATCAGTTTCACATCTAGAAGTCGGACACCCAGTGGGGCCACGTGACTTGCTCAGGGGAATACTCAGCGGAAAAGTCAGCAGTTTTGGAAGGATTCCAGCCTCTGACCTCCTGGTTCACTTATGTTCTCTATATACTTTACCAACCACAACACTTAGAGGCTGTAAGGTCAACCACCAGCCACAGTAGCTGGTTAAAAATCTGTAGATCTAGGAACACAATCTCAATCTGCCAGGCCAGAGTGGGGCAGGGCACTGTTTGGAGTGACTGTTATCTGTAAGAGGGAAAGTGGACAGAGTGAGTTGTGCTGCATGTCATTATGCATCAGCAACATCCCGCACACAACTGTTATCAACTTGGGAGCAAGTATAAGTGAAAAAATGAATGCAGGCAGGACACCAAAATATCCCCTACACTTTTCCCAGATCCATGGGATCATTTCTTACCATTCCCATGGACAACTACAGTACCAGATACAGTGAGGAACTGGAACCAATGCCTTTTTAGCCCAGAAGCTAGCTAGTGAGCTATATGGATACAGATGACGGAGGACGCTAATGTCAAGGAGATGTTGCATCTCATGTTGAATATTCATAAATCAACCTCCTTCTATCCGTATATGTACACCTAGGGGGATAATCACATTTTGGACAGGAAAGCACACTCAGCATCGAGCTTGTTTCCAGGTATGACCTAGGGGAGAGGCGGGAGTAAGGAGTTCACAGCAATAATAAATCATACTCACAGAAATAATAATTACAGTTGTGATACTGGGGTTGCACTGTGTGACAATCAGATTAATCTCCTCATGCAAGGATAAGATCCATTACTCATGAAAAGAGAAGCCACAAGTGTATTATGAGGGTTTTAATGTATGCTTACTAGCTGAACTAAATGTGTACTTCTTTACATATGCTATTTCTAGAACAATATCTTAAAATGTACTTAGTAAGTTTAAATAAGTTCTTTAGAGAAGAGTCAACTGATTCTGTTTCAAATTCAGCAGTTTCTGTCTGCATGCAGCAAAGGAGCTTTGCAATATTATCAAAAACAGTAAATAACTGCCCTCCTGTTGGTTAGGTTTGTCATTTATGACATGCATATAGAAGTGATAATGTTGTCAAAGCTGTATGCATGTCATCTATATGTACACAAGGATACAAGGTTTCCTTTTTAAGAGTGTCGCCTCACATGTTCTCTCCAGTAGAGGACCACAAACTGAAGTGGCATGGTTCTGGCACACAAAGGATGCACAAGGTGACCCTTCCATTCAGCACAGTGCAGGAAGGCAGCAGCTAAGGCTAATAAGATGCTGGGATGTATTGCCAGGGGAACCACCTCATGGAGGAGGGAGGTTATCCTACCACTGTACAGGTCACTAGTCAGACCAAACCTGGAGTACTGTGTGCAGTTCTGGCAGCCCTACTTAAAGAAAGATGTCAAGCTGCTGGAGGGGGTCCAGCGCAGAGCAACCAGGATGATCACAGGAATGGAGGACAAACACTAAGAGAATAGACTGAGGGAGCTCAACATGTACTCCCTGGAGGACAGGAGGGATAGAGGGGTTATGATAGAAACCTTCAAATATATGAGGGGCATAAACAGGGTTAGTACAGAGAGGATTTTTAGATTAACGGGAGGAAGGAGCACTAGGGGGCACAGTCTGAGATTGGAGGGGGAAAGGTTCAAGAGGGAAATGAGAAGACACTACTTCACAGAAAGGGAGGTGAATGGGTGGAACGCACTGTCGGAGGTGGTGGTAACATTAAAGTTAGTGGGCAGTTTTAAGAGGGGGTGGGACAGAGTCAGGGGGAAGGTCACTACCGTACGGGGGCAGCTGCAGAGTAAAACACTGATAGCTGCACACTTTACAGACCTTAGAGCCTGCTTAGCTGGCATTTTTCATATGTTTGTATGTTTCCAAAGATGGTACAGATGCCTCTGTATGCATATGAATATGTTAGTAAATATTCATTTATAAAATATTATGAAATCTTAAAAAATTGTTAAAGTAAAAAAAAAAAAAAAACAATAATGCAATAAAAATTCCCCTTATTGCAAATGTGGAACACTCCACTTCTGCAAACTTTGCATGTGAGGACTTTTCGTGCTTTCAAGTTGTTCTCATTTGCACGTAAATGTTGGCACTCATCTGTGGAATCTGCACTAATGAAGCTCAGGTGATATTTTTCATCATAATCAGTTTATCACCAGTAGGATTTTACTAGTACAGAATAAGAGAAGACAGAAAATAGATTAAACTACAAAAGACAAGTAAGACAAATGAAATTATTTTTAACAGAACATAGAACATAACTGGCAGGTCATATCTACTACAATAAGATATAACTACATGACAAGCAGAAAAATCATTATAAAAAGAGTTTATAATCCACTAAAGGAAGGAGCTTCAATATTCACAGGTCTGGCTGCCCAAAACACAACTGACCAAGAAAATGGTATACTGGGAAATCATAAGAAAACAAGCATTTGTCAATGCCGAATGTTTGCTTTCATGTATGTGCTTGTGCAGGTGTTTGGTACTGATAGTGCATGGATACAAATATCCTGCACCAACGGAAGACTCCATCCAAGGGCCCTGTAGTTCTGTGCAGTGACAGATGTGAAGAATTCATGGGGCTGTCTGGTGGACTGCAGAAGCGCAGTGCCCTGTGGTTCTTGCAGTTCTATGTGGCCGCAGATACAGATGCACAGGGCAAAGAGTGCATCTATCAGCCAATGAACAAGGCATTCTGCCACCCTCGGGTGGAGAGGTACAGGGCCCTATGCCAGGAGAACAGCTGTCTTCACTATATGGTACCTGGGCCCATGTGGACAACCCTGCACCTTTCATTCCCTGGCTGGGGGGGGGGGGTCGCATAATAACACCATTCCCCCACCCTCACCTCATCCACCTGGGTCACAGAGCTCACCCCGAACTCAGCTTACTGGCATGGGATCAAAAAGCATGGGTGCTGAAGTGAAGAGTGGCACTACAACACAAAGCTTTATAAACATTTATTATTTTTTTTTTTATTTTGACCCCAACTTTTCAAGATACTCACTTTATGATTCACCTTATAAATATGACATGTACCATTTTTAGCAGAATAGGTGGCTACTATTGGGCAGTATTTTGGAGCTCAGACAGAAAATACAATGAAGAAAAGTAGGAAGTCCAGCATGCCAAAAACAACTCCTGAGTTAAGTTCCGATGTGACAAAATTTATAAACAATTTAAAAAGCAGCAGCAATTTGCTGCTGCTTTTTAAATGATTTATAAATAAATTCTGTTATGGTGGAACTTAACTCAGGACTTCTTTTTGGTTAGTTTTTGGGATGCCGGACCTCCGACCATTTATAGTATACTGGCTGGAATGTAATTTTACACCACAGGTGCAAAAGCACATCTCGTCCAGGATTTAAAAAATGACACGTCACGTTTATGAGGTGGTGTGGAAAAATGGCTGTGTTGAACGTTTGGAGTCAAAATATTGAAAATTAGCGAAGTTATGACTCAACATTGAAATACTGTAATGTTCAGTCATAACCTGGACGTTTTACCACACCTGTACACCAAATTTTCAGCATAGCTTTTTTATTACCCCACCTCATTAACCCAGTTAGTTGAAAATTTTCAAACCCTCGCCAAAATGTCATTCTTCACCACCAAAACATCATTTTGTGCCACAGGTTCGAAAACATATTTTGACCAGGATATGAAAAAATGACAGCTGTCACGTTCATGAGGTGGTGTGAAAAAATGGCTATGCTGAACATATGGGGTCAAAATATTTAAAATTACCAAAGTTTCGAGCGAGCATAGAACATTTTCAACATATGCACATACCTTTCTCAATTTTACACATTTTGACCCCAGATTTTCAACATAGCCTTCTTATGACCCCACCTTATGAACAGGGTTGGTGAAAATGTTCAAATCCCGCCCAAAAGGCGATTCTGCAATGCCACCACAAAATCACCTTTCGGGCCTAATTTGCATAATTACACCACCATTGGTCATGAGCTGGGGTCCCAAAAAGGCCATACTGAAAATCTGGGGCCAAAATATGCAAAAATTACAAAGTTATGCATCAAAGTTCAAAACCCCATTGAAATGCACTGGACAATACTAACTGTAGTTTCTCACACTGCAGTCGGCGGTTCCAGCATCAAAATGTATCTCAGATTGGACAGTGGATCTTCGCCCTGTGATCTGTTCAGGTGAGTGAGTGAGAGTGTGTGTGTGTGTGTGGAGGGGTTGGGGGTGCTGAGTGGGAGTTCCAGGTGGGGTGTGTGTGGGGGGCAGACTGTTGAGGGACCGTTTTCTATTTTACATGTAAAAAAAACCATCAAAGGACTGTTTTCTTTATTTCAGAAACATTCCATTCCGCCACTGGGATTGGGCACCCCAGTGTTGGGATCATTAGGGAACAGGGATGGGTGACCTGGAAAGGGGGGGGGATCAAAAGAAGTGGTACTGGGGGTGGGCACCATGGATCGCTTATATTGAAAAAAACTTCATAAAGATGAGGAGGACGGGTGAGAGACCTGTAGGGGACGGGAAGAAAGAAGCAGTAGCAGGGGCAGGCACCCTACTCCTCTTATATTTAAAAAAAAAAGAAAGGTTTACAGCCAGCAACATGGCTTATCATGATTGTTCCCTCTGGTTATGGACAGAAACAATATCCCTACCTACAGGCGGCTGCCAGCAGAATACTGATGTATCCATTTCCACCTAAGCCCTGGCGGGGGCCAAAATCAGAATGCCAAGTTTAAATACATTTCTGAAGAAAGAAAATTAAAGATGGGAAGGGCAGGTGGGCAAGAGACCTGAAGGGGATGGGGGAAGAAGTGGCAGCAGTGGTGGACACCCCACTCCTCTTAAGGCAGAGAGAGATCTCTTAAGTTTCTGTTGCTGAAAGCCAATCAGCTGCTTGCTGACAAACTTCATGAAAATGAAAGGACTGAAGCCCTCTCTGACTGGAGCGGCTTCAGTCCTTTCAAATACACAAAGTTTCTGCCCAGCAAGCAGCAAGTGGCGTCACGATCATAGTATGCTGTGACTGGTCTATACTGCCGAGCCCCTTCCAGTTTAAAATGCAATGGGCTCGGCAGTGACTCATCTCCGAAATCCCCTTTAGTGTAACAAAAGGTTTCAAACGTAATAAAAGAGACCCAAAGGAAACTCTGTTTAAGCTTCCTGATGAACTCAGGTTGATTTATAGCACTTTTTCTGGTTTTAAGAGGTGCTTTACAAAACATTATTAATTTTTTTGCAGAATCCATGTCATATGGATTAAGAACCTCCAAACATGATTCTAAGGAGAAACAATACAATAAATTTGGGTCATTAAAAAAAATATGCCTCTGTTTGTCATATAGGGGGCAAATAAATTAAATATCCCCTAGATACACATCCAGCCTGGTTTTGTAAGAATTAAAACTGGTACTACAGGGGTGGAGCTAGCAGCTTAGCTGGAAGCAGCACTTTCCTCAGGCTCCTCAGATTAAGTCTAATTAAGATATAAATTTGCTATTTTATAGAAATTAAATTGCTAACAAACTCACCTCATTCGACAGCAAACTCACTGAGGACTTGTTGAAAAACACTGGCAGCATGGATCATCCAAATACAGTTCCTAAGCAGGATTTTTTCCAGCCTAGCAAGTCAACACAAATCACGGAGCAGACGAAGTTCTGTTACACTCAGCAGGCCCAGCCATGGCATCCGTGGAATGTCTTCAAGTCTCCGTACCAGTGCTGACAAACTTGGTCCAGAGAACAGATCAATAATTGGACTCGTTCACCCAAAGACTAACATACGAGGAAACTAAAATAGAAACTATGGGTGAAACTACTGCAGAGTTGGCAGCAGTTGCAGGACACCCGATGGACACTGCTGGTGGTTCTCACAATGTCAAGAAAACAGTATAGTATTTTAGCAACAGTGTGAGGCAAATGGCCCTCTAAAACTGGCAAACTGAAAAAAATCTTTTGTTCCCTTATTTTTCATTCGCCACTTGTACCAGGAGAAAAGCATCTGACAAGGTTAAACGCTGTCTCAGGTAGCTGGACATTACATACTCCCTCGTGTTCCTGGACAGGCTACAGTATGTGAATGGCAGGAAACACTACTTCTTGACACATCCCAAGGAGGCAGGTCTATGCATTGAAAACAGTTAAAGGAGAAGACAAACAGACATTTGTTCTAGCAGGGGGAAGGATGCGCTGTTGAAAACAATACAGGAAGAGAATGGGCCAAGGAAAAGGGGTGCACTAGATGCCACAGAAGCAAAGGAGCACACCTGTCATGTACAGGGCACAGGAGGTCCATAGAAGACCAGCAATGGATGGGATAAATGCATTCGTGAAAGGCCATAAAGCAGCCATTAAGGTACAGGGTTCAGGGGAGGGGGGTCGTCAGCGGTAGCACCCAATGTCCAGGGCAGGAGTCCTAGCACTGCATTATGTTCCTGGTGCCATGCCATGGTCCACCCCTATGGCTACTGCAATTTCAGTATGTCAGTGGTCAACTTCAGGTGACGTCACACGACTAATGGCTGCTTAGCCCAAGAACTCCCTTTCTGGACATTTATAAAAGGAAAAACTAACAGCACACAAGCAGAACAGGATATCCTAAGCACCAGAATAGATGGAAAGCATGGCTACTTCACATAATGGAGACCAGGACTGATCTAATCCCAAATGGGTTTAATATACACCTACCCCAAGGGGAAACAAAGGGGAGAGGAGCCAGGGGAAGGAGGGGGCGTAACAGAGCTGGGCAGACCAACAGACTGAAGAGCCTTGGACTAGGTTTTATATACTGAATGACAACTCCCCCCCCCCCAAAAAAAAAATACCCCGGGACCTAAGTAGGCCTGCAATAAGCTCAAATTTCTTTAATGAACAAACCTGTTAATTGATCTCTTGCACTCTGTACCATATGCTTCTATGCTTCTGCACTGAATGTATGTCTACAAAAATTCAATAAACTTCTGATTTAAAAAAAAAAAAGTACGTCAGTGGTCACAAAGTCTATGTGGAATCACTAACATCTGGAAAGGCAATGTCCATGCATTTATGCTACTCTGCTGTTGCAGGAGTGAATCTGCTCCCTGCTGGAAGTGGCACACCCTTGTGCACCACAAATTTAGTGGGTGGGTATAGTGACTCCTGTGTGCCCCAGAATAATGCCATCCATAACAAATTGTGTATAGGGTACCAGGTCATTAAAACTGCTGAAAGTGGTTCCATGGTATGTCACCATTATCAAAAAGTTTGGTTATTTACTTTAACAGTAGATTGTTGAAAGAATCTCCTCCATACAGTTATAAATGTGAGCCACTGATGTCAGGACCACTCGGAACCTTCTTCGATCTGGGGCCGCCCATGCTGGAGTATGCTGACGCCACCTATATAATGTGGGCAACCCCTTTTTTCCTCTGTTCCCTAGCAGAGACAAGCTCAAAGTATGTATCATACTGGCAGGTTTTGGGAGACCAGAACCAAACACAAATGAGAGGGGAAAATGGAGCCCAAAAGGGGCAGAGGGAAAGTATATAGCGTAGGACAGGAGGTAGGACTTCACACAAATGCCACCTAAAGACAGAAAGAAGGGAGGCAGAAGGGTGAGCAGTGGCTCTATGGAGAAGATTCTCTTGAAGATCTACTGTTTTGGTAAGCAACTGAACTATCCTCTTCAACAATAGCTTACTTTATAAACCCACACTATTGGAACGATTCCCAAGAAGTAAAGAAGGTAGCAGCCAGGAACCATGACATGGATCTACAATATACAACCCTAAGACAGAAGGTCTTGGAGAACTGCAAGGCCAGAACTGGTTCATCTGAGGAGACAAGATTCAGACTGTAGTGTTTAGTGAATGTGTGTACAGCCCTTTAACTGGAAGCAGAACACATGTCAGCTGCGGAAACACTGGGAAAGCAAGCCACAGAAGTACCCATGCCACGTGTGGTGTAGCTATGGATAGAACTGAGAAGATCTTTACCTTGCTTCCTGTAACATAATGACATACAGGATGCCACCGATTCGGAGAGGCATTGCTTAGAAACAGGGGAGCCGTCGGCCAGCCTGTAGGCACAGCAGTAGGACTACTGCTCGCAACCCTGACAACCCAGGTTCGGAAATGAGCCTGGGTGTAGGGGGCCTGCCAGGGGGAGGAAGATTGAGCATGCCAGAAGACAATTTCCTCCTCCAGGAGGGAAAGCCACCATCCATGCTGCGATACTGCTATCTGGATGACCACAAGTGGCAGTGCAGCTGTAGACACTGAGTGGGCAGAAGACATTATCTGGAGAGCGGCACTATGCACACAATATGTGCACACATGCATTGGTCCACCTCATGTGATGACATCTTCCAAGGGACCTAGGGGCAATAAGACAAATGGAAAAGTGGCCCCAAATGTGGTGGTATCACTAAGAACTCTACAATACTGCATTTATGAGTACCTAGGGAAGAGGTGCTGGTAATCATATCTTGGGCCTCTATATTGGTTGTAAGCACCTAAAAACCTTGTCCTTAATCTTTGAACCTCTCTTATATACAGCTCTAGGGTCTTCACTAGCATTTGCCAAGTACTGGGTCCAATTGCAAAATGTACCAGTTCTTTTTGTACATCCAGTATCTAAACACGTTCCAAACATATTCAACACTAAAAGAGTTAACCATATCCACAGGACACACAACACTACACTACATCCACTTAAAGATTATTAACAGGGCCTTTTCAGCTCCTTATACTGGAAGATTTCCAGAATGGCCATCTATTCTCTTGATTCACAAACACGCATGCTTTTTAACTGCTCATTCAATAAGTCCTTTTGGGAGAGGGCTTGCAAATGTGTTGCAGACAATTAACCATCAAACTGCTCCTTCAAACAAACTGTGTTTTTAGATGCAGTCAAGATTTAACTCATAACTCACTAAATCTTAAATGCATTTTGTGCTAGCTTTATTTCCCCCCAGAGTTATTTCTCTGTCCTTCTATGACTGCATGATCATGAGGCTGTGTGCTGGCAACTTTCCAGTCCCGGGTACAGCCGACTTCATTGGGGTCAACATGACATGGGCCAGAGTGCACCAGCAGCTACCACAGAGATGGCAATTAAGTTTTCTCCTTTGCTGTTCCCACAAACCTTGACCTTCCCTTTACTCCGAAGCAGTGCTCAAGTCAATTTCTGGCTTGTGAGCAAGAAATACACCTGTGATAGGGAATTAACACATTTGTTCCCATAGACGCCGTGTGGCGTCGGAACCATCTATTGCTAGATCCGACCCAAAATGTCCACCAGGAGCAAATGAGTTAAGCCCCTTAGCCCACTGCGGGGGGAGATAGCTGCCACAGTAGAATGTGTGACCAACATTTCCCCATGCTGGGGTGCACCTACCAACTAGCTGCCCAAATTCCAGCACCCTAGGTCTGCTCCTAACCCCGAGCTGCTGACACAGGTGGCCCATTTTTTTGTTAATAATTTTCTAATTATTCTCTCAGATCTCCAACCATCCCCCTTCAGCCCTTGTGTTGACGAAACACCAGCTCAATCACCTCATGTATCTGCCCCCCATCCACTGTGTTCCCTCATGGCTTATCTCCTATGATGGAGCCAGTGGGGTTGAAGGATTGAGACCACTCTCTGGACATTCAATTGGTTGTGGGCCCCACATGCGAGGGAGTGGAGCCTAAGAGAACTACAGGTATCATACAAACAGCTGGTGGGGGCGTTACTTTTTCCTGAGGGTGTTGGCAACGGAGCTCCAAGCACATGCATGTGTGACACAGAGCTCAGCCAAGCAACCTGGCCCGGTACTCTAGATGTCCTCAGTTGCACCGCCACGTGGGTTCACCCAAGAGGCAGCACTGCAGCAAGCCATAGGAACCCCTTCACCCCCTTGAACAGCATGTCCTCTACAAAAGCTAAATCCCCATCTGGTGATCAGAGCTCAGAGCACAAACCTGGGTCCCTGGCACAAGGAGCGGTAGCCCTAGTGCTACACCATTGGGCAGGCGCTGTGCTGCTTTATTAGCAGCTAACAGGCTGGTCTTTCCAAATGGAATGAGACCGATTTCCAACTGTTCCAGCTTGAAAACAAATGCAATCCTTGACACAATTCTTTTGGAGAAGGCCTATTATCAGGTTATCCCTTTTAGGTCAGTCTGGGAGAATCAGGGAGAACACCTGCTAACTTATTCATTTTTACACACTAATACAATTCTAGGAGTCTATGTTTATGTATATTTTGTATTCAAACTGGGTTCCCACTCCGAGACTGGGGAATTGCAACAGGCTGCAGGAGAAGGACTGAAGGGCCCAAAGTACACTCTTCTCCTTTGAGGGTATAAGTGTTCTGTGTTCTCAGCTGCAATTTGGCAAGCTGGTACCATGGGCATCCCTGTGTGCTCATGTGTGAGGCTCCTTGGGAAGACAACAGAAAGCTGATGTCGCTGACTGGACATACGTCGTTCTGCCTGCCCCCAAGGGCTTCCTTCTACCACCCTTGGAAACAGTCTCAGGTGCTTCACCTCCCCACCTCAAAAAAAACCTGGCAACTCGACTGGGGGACTGTCTGCCTGAGAACTGAATGGCCAGAGTCCTGTAGTGGTGGGTTAGTCGTATGCCATCCTGGGGATCCTGAGCTGTGGATCACAGATCGTCTTTGGATGGAAGTAATACTGGCAAAGTTGAAGAAGTCTTGTATCCTGTAGACAATAAAGGTACAAATGGAGTGGGAGGGGGACGAGCTTTACAACACGACTTACTCTTGGTTCACCACAAGTTGAAATGAATTCAAGCAACTGGAACAGATCCAAACAAGTAAACTGTCATTCTCTGCACAACTACAGCTCAGTCTGTATGCAAATAAAATCTGTTGGTACACCTGTATTTTACAGAACCGATGATAGCTGTTCTTTTATTATGTGCACTCACAAAACAAGGTCAAATTGCTTGGTGATAGCATTACATTTTCCTCGTTTTAAAATTTTTATGCTCTGATAATCGTAATGTTTTGTTTAAATAACCACATATAAAATTAAGCTATCTACATGCTATCCTTTGGTATCAGTACGTGGTTTTGATACTGTGTGTGCATGCATGGGGGGGGGGGTGTTTGTCTGCATGTGTGCGCCGCCATAAAAAACCCAACAAAATTCTGTACTATAAACAGTTGCCCTACACCAAATTAAACTTGGTTTCGTGCACTAACACACCTTTTCCAACTTGCACTACATTTCAACAACAGTGTTATCTCCTTCATTAGAACACAGGCAGTATTTGTTGATCAGTGTTTATCAGTTGAAAGAGTTCTACAACCATTTTCAAATAAACAGTGTCAGTAGCTCAGCAAGTTGCACATTGCCTCTGAGACCAGAAGATTGGAAAGCTGAGGGTTCCATCCCTACACCAGGAACTTGGTTTAAATCCCAATATTGACAGTGCAGTGCAGCATGAGGGGTGTGTTGCACTCCCAAGGTGCCATCTTTCACACAAGACTTTAAACAGATGTCCTAGACTGGCCCGGGGGTGCGGAGGGTTTAAGCACCAGACATCACACCTCACCGGCAACCTGGGCTTGAGTTGCCAGGGGTCAGCCGGGGTGGAGAGGATTGAGCATCCAGAGGACTGCTTTCCTCTCCTGGGGAGGGTGGGCTTACGACTCACCAGCAGTAGCGACTCCCAGTGGAGACTGGGGGTGCAACAGCAAGGGGTTGTGCACGTATGGGGTAGAGGCACTGGCAGACGTCCATGAGAGGGGTGTGGGAGAGCGCTAGTTTTGCACTGGATGTCATTGCACGTCCGCGCCTCTGGGGGAATCACGCTCATGCACGAAAAAGGAAACACTCTGCCGCCCAAGTAGATGATAACTCCACGCTCACCACCAGATCCCGCCCACCCAGTCCCAGGTATCTTCTGACTCTTGGCCTGCCTGCAGTCGCTAGATTAAAGGAGCATCAGTGTAGTGGTGGTGGGCCCAAGCCAGGGGGCACACACTGCAGGTAAAGACCTGGGAATTCGGAGCACTGGGGGGACCTGGAGGGGGGGATTTCAGGCTGGGTGGAACAAGCCATACGTTTGAGGCAGTCTCAGGTGTCGCCGACCAGGAGGGAAAAAGAATGTAAAAAAAAAACCTGAGGTCCTGTCTGCCAGTTCTAGTGGTTGTTCATGTGGACGTTAAAAATCCCATGGCACTTCTCAAAAAGAGATGGGGAATTTTTATTTTAATAAATATAAACAAGGTAATTCAAAACCAAAATTATAAAGAAAAACACAGTATACAGTAATCATAAACAATATTTCCTTCCAAAATTCTAAATCCGTTACATATCAGTTTTTCCATACATTAAAGGAAAACTACACCCAAAACTTGAAAAAATATATGTTGTGCAGAGTGTTTTAATTTGTATGTGAAGTTCTAGTGTTTCCTTCCCTCTGACTGGTATTAGAAGTTTTTCCCAAATTAGCCTGCTAGCTTTATGCTAGTTTTACGACCCCTGGGGATCTTCATACCTGATAGCGTAATTGTATTTCTTGTTCCCACAGTGCATCTTGTCTCACGTGACTGTGATGTAAGAGAGACCCAACATTCAGCACACACATGCCAAACAAACTAAATATCTTGGAAGCTTTACAACCTGCACAAAAATTACCAGCAGCAGAGTTTTTCAGGACAGTAAAACCTTTAGGATGAGGGTGGTCACCAAGCTGAATTCTACAGATTTTAAAATATAGCCATCTCTGTTGTTGTGAACTGATTGTAATGCAATGCTTTCTGCTGGATTTATGGGCTCTGCTACATCACCATCACATGAACCAAGGTGCACTGTAGGACAAAGAAATACAATAAAACTATTTGATATGGAGATCTCCAGGGGTCGTAAAACTACCCTAAAGCTAGCAGGCTAATTTAGGAAAAACTCCTAATACCAGTCAGAGGGAAGGAAACACTAGAACTTCACATACAAATTAAAATACTCTGCACAACATGTATTTTTTAAAGTTTTGGGTGTAGTTTTCCTTTAAACACTGAAATCCCCTCTATGTAATACTGCTCTGACCTGTTCCTCACTATATACACTCTGCATCCCCAGTTTTATTTTGCTGAAATAAAATTATGGTTGTACAATTTAACTAGTTCCAATAATGCCTTGTGGGACTCTTCCCCATCTCTGATGTAGCCTTTCTTTTGTCATATTCACCTGGTAGTATGGGAATTTCCCCAGTGTCCTGGCCAGATTTCCCTCATTCACTAAAATACGACCAACAGCTTAATCTAGTTCAATGTCAGCTGGTTTCCGTCTGTATCACCACCCTCAAGACGAGGCTGAAAATATTCTTTCCCGATCAACAAAAAATAAATACATTCACACATATGTACATACACACACAAATAAATAAATAAATGAAGGTCAAACACGAACACAAACGCCTATTGCTATAACTGAACTTCTAAATCTACTTCATTTTCAGAACTGTGTGATTTGCATCAGGCAATCTCATATAAATTTGTTAGAGAAAGGGCAAAAAAAGGAAAGTTATTACATCAACTCTTGATCTTCTTGAGCAGTTCTACATTGAGGAACACTCTTTGGCCTTAGGGCCAGAGGTGCTAGGGCCCTGCGAGAGTCTAATCTTTAGGGGTGGACAGCTTCAACTCTGTGCTAGCATGCTTCTGCATCAAATTCCAACCACTTCAGTCCTTTCTCTCCTCCCCCCAAATAAAAGACATAAAAAGAAGTAGGGACGGTGGAGTGGGAAGGGGTAATTTAGAAAAAAAACATAAACAAGGTTGGAAATAGTTCATTTTCCTTTTTTTTTCTTTTAGAGACAAAAAGTGTTTCCCAAAGAATAGTTCACCAGTGAGGCCAAAACTCTGCCTAAAAAATAAATAACTTACCTTGATATTTGAAAAGAGTAAGAGCAAAATCCAGGATCAAACCTCAAAACCTTGGGGCATGGGCAGGGCACAAAACTGGTGTCAAGTCACACCCTGTATAAAAATAAAAACTGGGGAAGGGGGGGAGAGACAAACTAAAAGGGGTACAACTCACGTCGAGTGAAAAAGTGAAAGTTTATCTCCAGAGCAGTCCCAACCAACAGCAGAAGACTTTGCCCTTTTTGGAACTGGACTGAAAAAGAAAAACTCCAGCCAGGGCCTGCTCAGATGAAGAAAGTACAGTTACATAAGAACGTACCGTAACAGTAGATCTTCGAGAAGAGCTCTTGCAGCAGGCCAACACTGGTAGGACTGAGCTGTCAGGCGCCAGGAGCACAAGGAAAACTTTCTAGCTAGCAGTCTGCCATGAGGGACTACCCACCGATATCACCCTCTGACTTCTAATTACCCTATAAAAGGAAGGCGGTCCAACAGACCCTTCTCAGTTCTCCCGCAGGAGACCCAAAGCAGGTAGCGGAAGAAAAAACCCAAGGAGTTTTCCAGAGAACTGAAAAAGGAAAATAAGAGCAGAAGACTCATTTGTATGGAAGAGGATACTGCCAAAGAAAGGCAGACAGAAAAAAGGTGGAAGGAGGGAAAATCATAGCCTGCTGCAAGAGCTTCTCTCGAAAATCTACTGTTATGGTAAGTTATTACGTAACTGTACTGTCTTTCTTTGAGAAGGCTCTTGCAGCAGGCCAACACTGGTAGGACTGAGTCCCAAGTGGTTCTGGCAGCACAGAAGAAGCAGTGCCGGGAGGAGGATACCATACCAAGATTTGGGCTGGGTATGGTACAGAAGCAGCCAATGGCTTAGGAAAGACCACACACCCCCTCTCAATCACTGCAAGCCCCCCATCTACATCAGACACTTCCTCACTTCTCCCTGGAGACCCTCTCCCACATGGCCTGTGCCTCCTGCACCTAAATATAAGAAGCCTAGTCCATAAACTTGACTCCCTCCAGGTACTTGCTGCCCACTATGCTCCAGATATCTTCACCTTGTCTGAAACCTGGCTCACAAAAAACATTAGCGACTCCTCTGTCGCCATCCCAGGCTACACTTTGGCCCGCCAGGACAGAGCCACAAGAGGCAGCAGAGCTGCCATCTACGTTAACTCGGACTTGCACTATTCGGTTATCCTAGCCAAGTCTGAACCTAAAATCTATGAATTAATTTTACTCCAGCTGACACTCCCCTTCTCGCTACCAATCTACATTGCAGGAATATATTGCCGACCTGGCACACCATCCTCTGCTGTCACCAACCTCCTCAAGCAAATCTCCTGCCTAACCCCGACAGGGGAACTTTATATTATGGGCGATCTAAACCACAACTGGCTAGCTCCTGCCCTCAACAAAACCAGGACTGAAACTGCTGCACTAAACCTCTCTCAAATCATTACTGAGCCCACTCGGCTTAACCTAAAATCTGGTAACCACTCACTCCTCGATTGGGCTCTTACTGCACACCCTCACCGGGTCATAAATGCTGGTATTCTTCCTGACTCCCTCAGTGACCACCACGTTACTTTCTTAGTGCGCAAAATTCACCACTCAAAATCCCCCCCTAAATTTCTAGTCCAACACTCCTTCAAATCCCTCAATCTCACCCCGGTGTTATACGACCTTGCATTAGCAAACTGGGCCCCTGCCCCTATTATGGACTCCACTGATGACGCCTTTCTCCACTTTAAAGACACTTTCCTCAGTGTCTGGGACAAACATGCCCCGCTACGACGTACAAGGGTATGAGGCAACTATCTGCCATGGATCACCCATGAAGTGATTGCATGTCAAACCGCCCGTGACAAAGCCTGGAAAATGCATAAATCCTCACGCCTCCCACAACATCTCTCCGCATACCGCATGCTCCGAAACAAGTGTACCAGAGCCACTCGCCTTGCTAAATCAGAGTACTTCAGCAGCTCCCTACAGTCCAACCTAAATAACCCCTCAAAATTCTGGAAGGTCATTCACTCCCTCTTCACCCCACCAGCTGACAATCCCACTCCAGTTCTAAATAACAACAACTCCATTCTCGCTGAGCCAACAGCAGTCGCTACTGAGTTCAACATATATTTCTTCACTTGTGCTGCCACTCTCCTCTCTTCCCTGCCAAATCCTGCACCTATCACACCCTCTATAGACGCAACGAACCTGACTAGGCCTCTCTCCTTTTCCTTCAATGACATCTCTGCAGCGGATGCCCTAGATGCACTACTTTCTCTCAACCCTTCAAAAGGCAAATCCCCAGATGGCTTGGACCCTAAACTCCTCTACCTCTCTGCCACCGCCATAGCAACTCCGCTTGCCAAACTCTTAAACCAATCCTTTGCCGCCACTGCCGTCCCCCAAGCATGGAAGCATGCCACTGTCATCCCCCTCCCAAAAGGAGGTACCCCCACCTCCCCCTCCAACTACCGCCCTATTTTCCTCCTCTCAGTACTAGTAAAACTACAAGAGCACCTTGTGCTCACCCAACTTCCTTCCTTCCTTCCTTCCTCACCCACTCTAATTTCTTCACACCCTACCAGTCAGGTTTCAGAAAGGGACACTCCACTGCATCCTCCCTGATAAGGCTTACCGAATCCATCCTGACTGGTATGGACAGTGGGCTGATCACCTCAGCCGTCTTCGCCGACTGCGAAAGCCTTTGACACAGTCTCCCACCCCATATTGCTCTCTTGTCTCGCTGAATCAGGCCTCTCTGTTGCTGCCACCAACTGGTTCAGATCTTACCTCTCTGGCAGAACCCAGTCCGTTAGAGTCACACATGATATCTCCTCCCCCTTTCCCTTAACTACCGGTGTCCCACAGGGGTCGGTTCTGAGACCCATACTGTTCTCTATATTCCTAAACAACTTACCGCTCATCTGCTCTACTACCTCAATCCACATGTATGCAGATGACACTGTACTCTTCTCCTTAGGCTCCAACCCTGAAGTGGTACAAACTAACCTCCAAGCCGACTTCAAGAAAGTACAGCAATGGTTCAGCTCTCACCAGCTCTCTCTAAATGTAAACAAACCTGTCACAATGACTTTTGGCACACGACAACACCTGTCCAGACTCCCATCCCTTCCCTATTTCCACACCCTGGATGGTCAAAAACTCAAAGATGTCTCCTCGTTCCGCTACTTGGGGGTATGGCTCGACTGCCATCTTTCCTTCTCAGACGACATCGATGCGATTCCAAAAAAATTACGCCCCATGCTCGGTGCACTTTATAGGAATCGTGGTAGCCTCCCTCCCCCCGTCCGACGTGAACTGGTCCAGAAGATGATACTTCCCTCCTTTGATTATTGTGACATTGTTTACGGTGCAGCCCCCAAGTCCAGCCTATCTAAGCTGGACACACTTTTTAATGCCTTCTGCCGCTTGGCTCTCGATGCCTCACCCCTTACCCACCACTGCGACCTCTACCGTTCCCTGGCACTACCGTCCATCAGAAACTGCCGCATTTCACACTGTGCTAAATATGTATCTAACTGATGGCTTGGCACCATCCCTTCCTACTTCTCCTCCGTGCTCTCAGCTGCCCCTCCCCTGCCCATTATCTTAGATCCCGCGACTACCACCAATTATCAATCCCTAGGCGGAAGACTACTGCCGGGCAAGCCGTCTTCTCACACCGGTTACCCAAGCTATGGAATGATCTCCCACCTCAAATTCGGCATTCCTCCTCTGCCCACTCTCTTTCTACTGCCCTAGCTAACTTCCTCACCACTAATTGCTCCTGTACCTGATTCGGCCATGTGCCAATTGTTCCCCTCCCCACTGCCTGACCAGCGGCCTTAGCTTTGCTATAAATGCTGGCATATAGCCCCAACCTATGCACTTTTGTCCTGGGCCTTTTCGTCCTGCACCATCATGTGTTCTATGTCTCCTGTTGCTTATACCTGCATATTACTGTGTGCTAAATTTTCCCTTGTATTGCTGCTATATGTCAGGTAATCGTTATATGTTCCATACAATATCCAATGTACTCCATGTGTTGTTGCTTGTAGTTTAATGCAATTGTATCCATATGCTGCTATTTGTCTCTGTTTGCTCAGCTGATAACCTGCGTGTTATCCAACCCCCTTGTACCCCCTCCCCCCAGGTCGCACCGGGAGACGAGCATCTTGTTGCTCAGTGTGCCTTTCCTGGTGAAACTATTTCAATCAATCAATCAATAAATAAATAAATAAATAAATAAGGCCCTGCAGAACAGCTAGGCCGAAGTTGGCCCTACACCTAGAAGCAAAGTCCAGACTGTAATGCTTGGTGAAGGTGTGAACAAAACTCCAGGTGGTGGCTGCACAGATGTCCGCAGTGGACACATTTTGGAAACAAGCCATGAAGGCGGCCATACCCCTGGTGGAATGGCCTATAACCAGTCCCGGAAGGTCCTTGACAAACTTTTGGTAACAATAAACAATGCAATTGGCTAACCACTTAGACAAACACTGTTTGGACACCGGAGCTCCCTTTTTCCTTGGGACGAATGAAACAATTAACTGATCAGACATTCTTAAAGCATTAATCTGGTGTGTGCAGCATCATAAGATTCTATGTATATCCAAAGTATGGAGCAAAGCCTCCCCCTGATTAGAATATTCTGGAAAATAAACGGGTAGGTGGATGGATTGATTCAAAGCAAACTCCGACATCACCTTGGGAAGAAACTTAGGACTGGTATGCAAAGACTCATTGCTCTGTGAAAAACTAAATAAGGCTCCTTATACATGAGAGCCTGAAGCTTGGATATCCTTCAACCAGAAGTAACAGCAACTAAAAAGAGTGATTTCCATGACAGAAAGCATAGCTCGCAACTCGTGCCCGGTTCAAAGGGAAGTAATGTTTCTCCAACACGAAACTGAGGTCCCACAGAGGGACCGGGTCCCGAATGGGAGGTTTCAGAGGCAAAATGCCCCACAGGAAAGTGCAAGACACATCAAGCTGTGCCACGGCCCTGCCCTCGATAGGTACACGGTATGCAGAGATGGCACAAAGATGTACCTTAATGGAGCAATATCTCAATCACAAGTCAGAGAGAAGGGAGAGAAGATGCTCCAACACCTGATCCACCGGTCGGGTGAAGGGATCCAAATGGTGTGATGCAGCCCAAAGGGAAAGCCCTTCCATTTTATGGCACAGGTAGCCCTGGTGGAGGGCTTCCTAGCAACCACCAGGATATCCGCTACCCTAGAGAACACCCCGAACTGGACGATGGCTATGTCCTTAGGAGCCAGGCATGGAGATGCAGAGACTTGAGGTCTGGATGGAGCAGGGTACCCCGCTCCCAGGACAGCAAGCTGGTGCACAGGGGCAAGGGCACCAGAGGTTCCACCACCAGCTGCTGCAGCAAAGGGGAAGCAGATCTGATGAGGCCAAAAGGGAGCTATTAGGATCATCTATGTCCCCTCCATCTGAAGTTTGGGCAGCACCTGCTGAATGAGCGGGAAGAGAGAGAAGGAGTACAGAAACCTCCCCTTCCAAGAAAGGGACAATGTGTCTCACCAAAAAACGCCAGGCCCTAGATCAAGTGAGCAAAAAAGCAGTAGTTTTGCACTGAGTGGGGACACAAAAAGGTCCAACTCTGGGCAACCCCATCTGTCAAAGAGGTCTTCGACCACCAGAGTCAGAAGCTCCCACTCATAAGCCCTGGCTTAGACTGTCTGCCAGGACATTCTGGATGGCTGATAGCTCCAAACAGTGGTCAGTGGCCCAGTACCAGGCCCGTATCACCTCTCTGCACAGGGGGTTGGAGTGAGTCCCTCCCGCTTGCTGATGTAATACACTACGCACATGTTGTCCATTTGAACCAACAGCGGACTGGGGAGGAGATAAGTCTGGAAGGTCTGCAGAGTGTACAGAACTGCTGGCATCTCCAGGACATTGATGTGGAGGCCTGTTCCATGTCTGTCCAAGTGCCTTGAGTCTGGTAAGTGCCCAAGTGCACTCCCTAGCTCAGAGCCGAGGCGTCTGTCATGAGAATCTGACGAGGAGCCATAATAGCAAAGGTAACCCCCCAAAGCAGGTTGGTCAGCTCTAGCCACCACGACATGACTTGTTTGTCCAGATCAGAGACCATGACCAGCTGGTCCAGGTCACCTGTGCATTAGTTCCACCGGACCCTCAGTGTCTATTGAGGTACCCTCATGTGCAGCCGGGCGAGTGGGACTGTGGTCATGGCTGCTGCCATATGGGCCTAGGAGGTGCAGGAACACCCTGGTGGAGACCTGTCTCCTGGAGGGAACAAGGCAGGCCTGGGTCCATCAGACATTTTGCGTTGTCCATGGGCAGAAAGGCCATGCCCTGGACGGTGTCCAGGACTACCCATATGAGCTGGAGGTGCTGACAGGGGGTCAAGCAGGGTTTTGGCCTGTTGATGGTTATACTCAAGGCCTGGAAAAGGCAAAAGGTATGATCCAGAGTCTGGACAAGGCAGTCCATGGAAGGGGCCAGTAGGAGCCAATTGTCTAGGTAGGGAAACACATAGAAGCCCTGCCATCTCAAGGCAGCTACTACCACCACCAGACACTTGGCGAAAACCCTGGGGGCTGAAGACAGGCCAAAGAGAAGGTTCCTGAATTGGAAATGGGTGCCCCAGAAGTGGAAGTGGAGGAAGCGCCAGTGAGAAGGGAAAATTAAATGATATGCAGATATGCATCCTGCATATCCAGAGAACAAAGCCAGTCCCCCCCCCCCGCCCGGTGCAGGAGGGGCAACACACCCTGAAGGGTGACCATCCAGAAGCATTTGTACTCTATGAGCAGATTCAGGTGGCTCAGGGTCCAGGATGGGCCAGAGATCCCCTGTCTTCTTGGGGAACAGGAAGAAGTGGGAGTAGAACACCCTGCCCCACTGAGCTGGAGTTTGTAGAAGGGCTTGTATTTCCTCCCAGATGAGAGGCACATGAGCTGGGGGGGTGGTAAGAGGAGTTGCCCGGAGGAGTTTCTGGGGGTTACTCTAAGAGCTCCAGAGTGTGTCATGTTCTATAAGCTGCAGTACCCAGTTGTCCGAGGTAATTCCTCACCACCTGTCGAGGTGGAGGGAGAACCAACCACCGACCTCTTCGGGGGAGGCAAGGAGTCAGGAAGTAGGAGCTGGCACTGGGAGGGCAGCCATGGCCACTTGAGGAGCCCTGGCGACACCTGTGGATGGGGCTGCCACGGGCTTGCATTTGCCTTGACCTCTGGAGGGTGGGTGGGCGGGCCTGTCTGAGAGAGAAGCGTCAAAAGGGCAGCCCCTGACCAGACTTAGGCTGGGTATGGTACAATGAGTGGAAGGTCCAGAGGGCCCGGCCTAACTCTTGAAGAAAGGAGATCAGATCCTGGACATCTCCCCTGAAAAGGACCAAACTCCGAAAGGGGGCGTCCAAAATACTGGACTGCACATCAGAAGCACACTCAGAAACTAGGAGTCAAGAGTGACGTCAGAGACAGATGCCAGCGGACACCTCTTTGCCCGAGGCATCGACCGCATCATAGGCGGCCCGAAGTACATGGGTCCCCATGTCTGAGCATGCCTTGAGAACCTGGTCAAGCTGTTTCTTGGATGGGTCATCAGGTAAGGCCTGAACCAGCTCCCTGGCCTGGTCCCAAAGGACGTTCTAGTATTGCATCTTCTGGGAAAAATAGTTAATGGTCCAGATAGCCAGGGTGGAGAAGGCAAAGACTCACTGTCCCAGATGATCCAGCTGTCTCAACTTCCCATCTGGGGTAAGTGAGCTGAAGTGCATAGGTCTATCAGTGCAGTCGTGTGCCACATTGATGACCACCAAGTCTGCTTTACATACGAAGAAGCCAGCAGAAGAAACTTTGGGCTGTCCCCTTAAAAAGGGCTTTTCCAGCCAGAGTGTGGTAGAGCCTAAAGTCCTTCTTAGGCACCACTGGGTTCAAAGAGGGGTGATTCCAAGCCACCCTGGTGCTGTCCTCATAGGAGTCAATAAAGGGAGGCACCACCAAGGGCAGAGCATCAGGCTGTTGCAAATAGATGGCTAACCAATGTCACTCCGGGTCCTGTTCCTCTGTTTTCCAGCCCATGGTGGCCTGGATGTGCCTCATGATGTCCATAAAGGAGGGATCATCAGGAGGGGACTCTGGGACCGACTTAGCGGGCTCTTCACCCTCAGATGAATCCCCATGAAGGGAGGAAGACTCAGAGTACTCAAAGCCATCTTCATCCTCCTCATCCAGCTCGTTGTCAACGGGCGACTGCCGGAACCGGAGTTTGGCCTGTGCCTTGGAGTGCGTGGAGCACAAGGAGTGTGGGATCCTCAGCGGGCTGTTGGAGGGATGTTGGGATCAGGCCCTGAGGGTTGGGAATCTGCTTCTGCATGAAAGACCACCATGTGGTAAAAAAAGCATTTTAGTCCACCGGTGAAGGGAAGTTGTAGACCGGTGGATAGAGGGAGGGTTCAACGTGTTTTCTAGGGTTCTAGTTCAGCAGGGTATAGTTCGAGTTCAGTTCAGTTCGATTTGATAAGTGGAAGTTTGGGTCAGAGTTCAGTTTGGTTCAAGTTTTTTGTGTGTAATTTTTCAGTTTGAGTTAGGTGTCTCCCTACTGCCTCCATGTGGGTTCTCCTCATCTCACATTGTCTGGGTAAGAGTTTGATTCAGGTTCATATTTTTTTTTTCCCCTTAGGGTTCAAGTTCAGTTCGGATCAGGTGAAAATCTGAAAGTTCAAGTTTGGTTCGGGTTCGGTTCACGGACGAACCCTCCCTCTACCAGCAGATAGGGGTAGGCCGGCGCTGTGTAAGGAAATTGCGGCATGGGGCCAGCATAGGGTACCCCGGTGGAGGACTGGCTGGCACAGGCTGCGGAGCCGGTGCTGCACCCATGGGCTGCGGCAGAGGCAATATGGGCGCAGGCCCAGCAGGCGCCAGCAGAGGAAGCCTGGGAGGGGAATCCACCAGCACCGGAAGAGAAGAGACCAGCGCTGGGGGGGGGTGAGAGAAAGACTTCCCTGGCAGAGACAGAGACCACACCAAGCTTTGGGAGGTGCCGGTAAGCCTGCTGAATCTGCTGTTGAGAAGGACTGGTGATGGCCTCCGTAGAGGAGGCTGATGCAGGTAGCGTTGGGGCTGGAGGAGGCGACCCCTTGAAAGAGCGGCCAGTCGCTGCAGCTGGCTGAGCCTCCTGGCTGAGAGTCTGCAGAAGTCAGGGGCCTGAGCGTCAGGAGCTGGGGAGCAGGAGACAGAGTTTTCTTCCCCAAAGAGCCGCCGTCCACCACAGAGATAAGGGCAGGCGGTGGGGGCCACCAGTAGCTCTGCAGGAGTAAGGACAGAAGGGGCTGACCCCATGTGGAAGGAAGGCCCAGATATGGTCAAAGATTTATGAGGAGGCCGTGAGTGGGAAGCAGACCGGGCCCAGTCCCGTTGTTTGTCCCAGTGTTTATGCTTCCCGCTAGACTGGACTGAAAGGAGGAAGCCCTGGGGGACTGGGCTGGTGAAGCTCAAGAGCTCCTGGCCTGCAGTTCCTGTTCCATCGTGACTAGCTTCTGCTTAATCATATGACTCGCCAGAATTTTAAGGCGACATCTCCGTGTGGCCTGGTTAGATTTCTGGCAGAAGTGGCAGGCTTCAGAGTCGTGATCCGAACCAAACTTAAACCACTAAGCACAGGATGCAAGTGAAATGTCACTGCTTTTCTGGAATTTGTTTGCCACAGGCACACTTAGTGGAGCAGATGGAAGACGAAGCATGTAGAGAAGACATAAACCTGAAATCAATAACACTGAAAAACTTGATGTTGATACTAAAGAAAAGAAAAAAAGCAATGCAAGCGCAGGAAATGGTGGTCGACTGTAGCTGCAGTGGCTTCAGTGGTCCGACATGCGTGGGTCAATGGTGGGAAAGAACTGAGAAGGGTGTTGGGTCTGCCCGCCTTTACAGGGTAAGCTGACGTCAGAGGGTGACCTTGGCAGTGGGCGGTCCCCTGTGGCAGACTGCTAGCTAGAAAGTTTCTGTGTGGTCTTGGTGCCTGGCGGCTCAGTCCTGCTAGTGTTGGCCTGCTGCAAGAGCCTCCTCGAAGTAAGATCACATATTCCTCGGGGACAAATCCCCTTGTTAAGCCTAAAGTACAGAAGGTGAATGGAGAGGAAAGTGTTGCTCAATGGAGAAGATACTCAAGATCAATAGCTCACTAAATAACTTTCCTATCTTCTTAAAGTCAATTTTCTCCCTAGAGTAACACTCTTTGGTTGAGTTGTTAGCAGCAAAGAAAAACATTCCAGGAAAAGAAACAAAAAGTAAGGGCCTTCCCAGGAAGCTTCATAATGCAGCCAAGAGTCTCCTCTACTACTGTGTTAGGAGAAATCTCCTAGATGGTGGGCATATATGCAGGAGAGGGCTGAGAGTCCACACTAGCCATTCCAACAGAGAAGGCAGGGAAGGCGAGGAAAGCACAGGCTGTCTGGGAGAAAATACTTACCAAAGGGCTGGCCTGGTGGCGTTGAGGTGCTGGACGTCACACCGGCGAAGCGGGTTCAGAAGCGAGCTCAGGTGGCCAGGGGTTGGCAGGGGAAGGAAGAGATCGAGCATCCGGAGGAATGCTTTCTCTTCCTGGGGTGGATTCAGGGATGCACCCGCTCATTGAGCGACCTCTGGCAGTGGCTGGGGCCGCATATGCATAGAAGTCTGACAGATGCCTGGGGGCAGTCACGGGCGCTACATTATCTTGCTGGCCGGGCTCCGCAGGGGAAACAGAAAATCACCGCCACCTCTGTGGAGATGATGTGGGTATGAGGGGCGCCACCCACATCCCAACTGCCGGCACCGTAACCGAAGGGCTCCAGGTTCCCACACCACCCAAGGTAGGACCTCTTTAATTACAGAAAGGCTGTCAGGGGAGGATGGGCCCACCCTGGGGGGAGTGATCTGGGGGGCTAGGTCTGCCTGGGTGGTGGGAGTTCCTCTGGTATCATAAGAGGGTTTCAGGCAAGGATTAGAGGTAGCAGTCAAGTGTACACCCCGGAAGGATGCCCGGAGAGTGTCGCAGAACAAAGAGTTAAAAAAAAAAAAAAATACTTACAAAAGCCTCAAGGAATGACAGAACAATAAGGACCTGCCCTTGAAAGTGGAATTGAGGAGCATACACAGGGGCCCCAGACAGGACAAGTGTAGCCAAGCCAATCTCCTCAGATAAACAGCTGATATTACTGAATGAGTTCCCAGCTCAAATGCATCATACACTGCTCTGGGGAGACGCCTGGAAGAAATGGAGCCTTTGGAAGAAAGCTAAAGCAGTGCTCAAGAAAGTGGGGGGGGGGGATGCAGGTAGCTGAGAAAGCACAGCATGGTAACTTTACTACAGCTACTTTTGGTAAACTGCCATGAGAGGAGTAGAGTATATGGTGCTATATATGAAGGGCAGCAGAGGATGACAAGAAACCTTTCCTCCCCAAAGTATCTAGCTCTAGCCTCTGGAGAGGGGGGACCCAGAGAAGCTGGAGCACAGAACTGGTGCCACTGGGAGTGCAAATGAAGACAATGCCATCTGTGGGGTATTCCCTGCTACTAGGGAATCCAACTGTACATCAAAACTTCTCTAGGAACTCATGAGTTCAAGTAAAGGAAGGAACATGTAGCCTGGGCAGATTAAGAAAAGGCTTGTTACAGGGAAGGAATGATCACGACGTCTGAGAAATACAAGTTCAGGAAATGCAGTGCGGAACCCTAAGGCTTAGAAAGGAAAACACCCACCTAGTCTAGGGCAAGCTGCATGTCTTGGAAAAACCAGTGAGAAAGAAATAACGTGATCCACTGGGAAATGAATCGAGGTCCCCAGGATACCAATGTTGTGCTCCAACCACATCTGATTACCTTGTCTTGGACAAAGGCATGGAAGAGGATGTCCTCCATAGAAAAGGGAGAAATTCAGAGAGCCAAAATGACAGGGGAGAGAACAATCAGGCAGAGGCTTGAAAGTAGTTGGGTCTGTATCCTTGAACCATTCCTTGACTCCCTCATCTGGTCAAAGAACTGCAAATGAAATAAAACCTGGAAGGGAAGGGTGTGTGTGATTCAGCTATGTACACAGAAATATGCTTCAGAATGTCTGCTTAAGGGGGGGGGCTCAAAGGGAAAGCCCCCCCCCCAGAGGGAACTGAACCAGCAACAGTGGGAGGCACAAGATACCCTAGAAAGGGCATATAGCATTATTGGCTCCAAACTTCTGCCATTATAAATCCTGAAGGATGGAGTGCCAAGGAAAACTGCCAAGCAACCGATCCTGGTCCTCTAGGTAGAGAAACAAGAAGGGCCAGCCCTAGTGCTAGCAATGTTGCCTTTGGGAACTGTGGGAAATGGTGCTGAGGTTGGGGTGTGAAGAGCCTATGCCTGAAGCCAGCACCGAAAGTTCCCAAAAGTACAGACAGGCAACCAGGAAACAGGCAGTCGAGGATGTGGGGCCGTGGAAGTTGCAGATGGTGTAATAGATGACCCGGAGGTTGGTACTGACACCAAAGGTGTCACCGCCTGGGGTTGCATCAAAGACCTATGACCAGGGTCCACCCAGTATGGGGCAAGGTCCTCGCTGGAGACAGAAGATAAAGCCACCAAAGTGATTCCAACCTCAGCACCAGCAATGGTGACTGCCTACAATGGGGAAGAGATCCCCCGACACAGAAATGGTCTGCTGCTTCTGAGGTGACTTCAGACCCAGTGCTGCATATGTTGACAGTCAAGGGGGGTCAAGGTTGGTACAGCAACCACAGAAGTTCTCAGCCCTCTGCCTTTGATGAAGGGAGGGGGCAGAACAGAACTACCCCAAAGCTGCCAGCCATACACTGGGACCAAAGGGGCGTGGGGAATGTTCCTGTATATTTACCAAGGTTGGTTCAAACTGAGTGTGACAGAGACTAAATTGATGCATAACTTCAAGGCCTTGGTTTGAAGGAACCTTATTGATACTTCACAGCAATAACCGCAGCAACAAAAGTTCTTTGGTGCACTGAGACTGTGGAGGCATCAAAGGTAAGAGTCCATACTGGGGATCTCACTGCGACAGGGCCAAAACAAATAAATAATAAAGGCGACACAAGAAGATGGAGATGAGGTAATGGACTCCTACGGTGTGCACTCAACAGTGGGGGAAAAATTAAATGGCAGCAGCAGCTTTACTGATGTGGCCACGTGTGCTGCTGCGTGCCAGTATCAACGGCAGTGCTGTCCACCCCCAAAAGTCTTAAATTTTTACAAGGGCCTAGTGCCTTCCGCCCTCTGACCAAAAGTGCTGCTCTATGGAAATGACTGACTAATAAGATCTGATATTCTGTTAAGTTATAAGGGTTCACCCAATAGCTTTGTCTACACATCACCAAAAGGAAGCTAAAGATAATACTATCTTATAGCTCAACAACTAGGACAATGACCAAAACAGTACCAATTGTGAGGCAAGTTAAAACAAGCATTGGTCGATAACAACCATGTTCACCTGCTGGTATTTACTGTGTAGGTGTTGGGCATTGATAGCGCAGCAGTAACATATGCATTCTGAATGTGTGTCATGACAAAGGGACTTAGTGCATACAGATGCTTTTTAATATTTTCTCATTTTTATCTAATTATGTTTAAATATGCAGATAATGTTACTGAGGTTTAGTACTGTGTTTTTTAAACGAAATTACTAAAGCATGAAAAGTGCCAGCGGGTGTCTTTTCTGTTCACATTGGGGCACTGTCAGCTTTCATTATTTATTTTTGGTATTATGGGACCAGTGTGCCTCTCAAAGACTACATGCTTACTGACTGTTCCTAGGCTGCCCATCTTTCCTTATTCGTTAGTGTACTGTTATTTTTAAATCAAAATGTGATTTTACTCAGCCCAAGCTCCTTACCACATAGCTTGCCCAAAGTTCTACTTGCCCGATGCCTCTGCGTGTTCCTGAGGATAAGAGAATACGTGTCTGAGCAAAGTAGCCCTGAGAACTGACATGAACTCATGCATGCACGAGTTATGCATATTTTAAGCAGTACGATAAACATATGGCCTAAAAGTAGGCTTTGTCCTGAACAAGGCAATATGTTTTATACTGAAAAACAAGCATGGGAATACTTAACTATTCCTTTAAAAATCTGAACTATAACTTGGGGCAAGCATGTCATGGCAAAAACAGCGGTCTTTAGTCGCTACATGCAAAAAGTTGGCTGTATTGGAAATACTCTGCTGTTTGCATTTCCATCAAAATTCCAGGGCCCAGATATTCAGACTGTGCCGGGCAGTGGCGCAAGCCTGGGCGCAGCGCAACTGGGATACGCCAGGGCCAGGACCAGGTGATATTCAACGGTGATGCGCCATGGTGTAGTACCGTTGAATATGGCAAGGTCGGCACACATACTGCGCATGGCGCAGTGGCACTGCACCAGCGCAAGCCACAGATAGGGAGCACAGGGATGCACCAGCACAAGTGCAGTTGCGTTAGGCGCATCACCCGCGATATTCAGCGGGGGCATGCAAATGAGGCCATAATATATGCAAGCGCGAATGTGGCCATTTATGCCTTCTACAAGGGCAACCAACCTTATTGCCTGGCGCCCTGCACAACATAACGTGTGTAAGGGATCCCAAGCGTATCCCCTGCCCCATAGGCCGATCAAGGCGGTATATGTTGAAAGATATAACCCTGGTAGTTTAGTGCCACCCCCGATAAATAAAAGACATGACCATCCCTGGTGGTCTAGTGGTCCCCCTCCCACCTGAGTCCCGATCTATGGCATTGTGACCGTCCCTGGTGGTCTAGTGGAAGCCCCGCCGTTGCAGCGTATTGTGGTAAAACTCCGTAATGAAATGCTCTGGTGATCCAATAGCACTCCACCCCCACAACCCTTGCCCACCCGCTCCCCGCCGTCGGCGGTAGGTGGATCAGTATGAGCTGTACGCCCATTGATCTCTCAGTGTGGACTAATGGGCTTGCAGTACATACTATACTAGACAGTCCCAAATATGAATGAAGTCATTCACAGATTTGGGACTATCTAGTAATATGCCTACAAGCCATTGGTCCACCTAGTGTGGCAAGGCTTAAATATACTGAACCTGTCATTAAGCGAGCGGGGAGGGATGCTGCCGCCTGCCGCTGATGGGGCCCAATAGGTTCTGTGTGAGTGGGAGGGTGGGGGGTGCCACTGGATCACCAGGGCATTTCTTCTGAGTTTTACCACGATCGCGGCAACTGGTGGGGTTCCACTAGACCACCAGGGACGGTCATAATGCCATAGATCGGTGAAATCGGGGACTCGGGTGGAAGGGGACCACTAGACCACCAGGGATGGTCATGTCTTATTTGTGGGGACTCAGGGTGGGGAGCACTAGACTACCAGGGTATGTCTTCAACATATACCGTGCGATTGCGGCTATGGGCGGGGTCCACTTGACCAACAGGGTTCAGTGTGTACTTGCGGATAGTGTTCTGGGCAGGCGGCCACCCACAGCTGGGCTGCTGTGCTGCACCCTGCAATACTGCAGCCTGCCTGTGGGTGGCCGGGAGATGTTCCTGCTCTGCATGGGCTCAACTCTGAGCCCCCCTATGCAGCGCAGTGCAGGGCTGCGCCACCATATGCACCGCATATCCCGGGCTGAATATCGGGATGTGCCACATATGCATGGGCACGCCCACTGCATCTGTGCCGCATCGGATTACATTGTGCCCTGGCGCATTGGGATTTGCGCTGCACCGGGCAGCCCTTTCACTATCCCGCTGAGACGCAATGCAGGGATGCGCCGGTGCAACTCTTTTGCACCAGGGGCAACCCCTTTGAATATCCGGACCCCGGTGTAGTAGGGTGGTAAACAATTTCTATACATTGACCTGGCCAAAGCAGGCAAACTGATGCAGAAGATTAAAGCAGCCAAGTGGAGTTGGAGGTGTGTCATGACTCCAACATAAAGGACAATACGTAAACGGAAAGGCTATTTCATACTGATTCTACTGTGTGAAATACTGATTAATTATTTGTTTCTAGATACATATAACAGTTAGGAATATCTTGGGACCTGACTATAATGCAGATTGGGAGCCTGTGAAATCCTCCCTATATACCCTATATATAAGTATATTTGAACTTTATTATTCTAAGGATTGACAGGGTATCCTGGAAATAGAGACTTTCAAAACATACCACAGTGCTGTTAATTTAGCAGCCTTGCATTTTATTTCTTTTAACCGCTCTCAAAAAGTGGCATTGTATGCATAATCACATTTGAACTTGCATTTTGCCTTTCTCAGGGAATATATACATATACATACATCTCTATATATACATATATCTATATCTATACACATATATCGATGTATAATTATAGTGGTGCTGCACCCCTATAGTTAGGGTTGAGCAGGCACTTTAATGTTAAACCCCAAATTTTGCACGTTAATAACTTTGCAATACTGTAACGGATTTGCATGACATTTGGGTGGTAGATCTCTTGAATTGCCAAGTTTCGTTTTGATTGGATCTGGTGCAGCAAATCGTCAAAAAAAGTGGTTTTTGTTAATTTTTGCCAATTGTCCTGCTTTTTCCTCATCGCACTGCACCTATACCATGTGGAATTTTGGCTTGACATTTTGAGGGTAGAAACAGGTTATCCTAAGGAACAATCCAGCATTGGTTTAGTGAAAAAATATTAATCCGTTCCAAAGTTATTCAATTTTGAAAGTTTGGGTTCTGAGCATGCTCAGTTAAGTCTTTGGGATAGATGCACAGTTTCGATCAAGGATTCTTGGTTGTGAATGGCTGGCGAAGAGGACTCGAACCGCAAAATCCTCTTCATGTAGAGAAATCATTTTCATCAGCCACCATTTTGTTTTCTTTTGTTAGCTAGGGGAGAAAACAAATGTTGCAATGCCTCCCATTTTGTTTTTATAGCTGAAAAAAAGAAAACAGTCCCCCAACATCTTTTTTTTTATGCAGAATCCTGCATCGAACTGCCCCCTATGGTCCGCTGACATCGGGGTGCCCAATCACCGTGCTAGCATGCATCCCTCCCGCCCCTCCACTACTGTGGCACACTGGGAGCCCACCCCCAGTGCATTGGAATAATTTTTTTATATTTTATTTCTGTTTTCGACACCGGGATGCCCAGTTCCGGTGTCGGATGCTGCCCTCTCAAGCCTGTATACATCCATTGCCTACATCAGGGTGCGCAATACCCGTGTCAGCATGTATCCCGCCCCACCACTAATGTGGCACACTAGGAGCCCCCCCCCCCAGTGTGCCCAAATGTGCTGTTTTTAAAAAAAACTTAAATAAAGAAAACTGTCCCCTGACGCCCCGACATCTTTTTCTTTTTTAACCTGAAAAAAGAAAACAGTCCCTTGTCCCTGCTGCCACCCTCCCCCATCCCGACCATTACTCTGTGCACCACATCTCCACACCCCCTTACCCTATACTTGCCTCCGGAGGTCGGGCGCTGTCATTTTTGAGGACTGGGACACGTCTGCACCCTTCAAAGCCGAACCGCAAACTGAAGAATCAAGGTAAGTGCCGTATAATGGCTGTCAATGGGGGTTTCAACTTATGTTGATATCTCAGCCATTTTTAAGAATTTTGGCCCCAAATTTTCAGCATGGGTTTCTTGGAACCCCACCTCATGACCACTGGCAATTCCATTTTGTTACTCAGTCCCAAAAGGTGATTTTGTGGTTGCTGTGCGGAATCACCTTTTGGGACCTATTAACAAAACAGTGCCACTGTTCATGAGAGGGTCTAAAAAAAAAAAGCGTTGCAAATTTGGTGAAAATGTTTAAAAAAATTACTGTCACAGTGTCACGTTGCGCAGTTACTCGCACTGTAACTTCATCAATTTTCAATATTTCTACTCCAGATTTTGAACATTGCCATTTTTTCATAGCTCCTTATGAACAGTACAGTTGTTGTTTTTCAAATCCTGCCCCACAAAATTTTTTATGCACCTGTGGTGCAAAAAGGCATTACAGTTGCAAAGAATCACATTTCGACAGGGATTTCAAAGTTTTCTGTACTGGGTACATGCAGTGAGGTGATAAGAAGGTTATGTTGAACATTTGGGATGAAAATTATTTAAGATGGCACAGTTATAACTATTTGTTGTAATTTCATTAACCCTGCTTGTAACTTTGTTTTCTTTTTGTTTGTTTTTTTAACCAGGAGAGACACACTAAGCTGAAGCTTGTTTACAGGTGTGACCACAAGGAAGTTAAGTGACTTGCTCAGGGTCACACAGTATGCAAGTGGGGGCTGTGGGATTCAAACCCAGGTCTCCAGGTTTGCAGTTCAGAGCCTTAAACCACTGCGCTATACTGCCTCCTTAATGTGTGGAAGCACAGGGGCCAGAGACCCCTGTGTTTCCACAACTAGATACATATGTGCATCCTTCGGACTCTGCGCTCCCACAGTAAAATAAAGATACTATTCCAAAAAGGGAGGAAATGATTTGCCAAAAACTTTGTTAATGCATCAGTTAGGGTTGAAGTGACAAAAGTAGGGAAATGAGATGTTAGGGTTGAGCCCCTAACAACCTCCCATCCAACCCCACCAGCACACCCCACACGCACCCTCTACCAACCAAAAGACGTTGAGATGTGCCTTGTGGTCGTCGGGCCCAACTCTCACCCCATTCTCCTATACTCTACCATGTCAAATTTCTTACACATGGAATGAGGTGAGAGTTAGGCCCAATGACCCCAAGGCAAACCTCAATGCTGTTGGTTTGTGGAGGGTGGGTGTGGGGTTGGATGGGGGGAGTGTTAGGGGCTCAACCCTAAAGTCTCATTTCCCTACTTTTGTCACTTCAACCCTGATGCATTAACAAAGTTATTTATATATATATATATATATAAATAAAATGGATGCAAAATGGCACTTTTGGCACGCTATTTAGACCATACTGTGTGTGAAAGATTTATGATTGTACAATATGGGGAGTGGGAAATATAGGTTCAGGGTCCAAACGATGTTAATGTACACGATTGAATACCTACCAGCATAACTATGAATACACATTTTTACTGTTTGTTACCATTTAATGTTGCTGATGTTTTTTAAGTTTTAATGTTATCAGATCCTTGTGGTCTTGAGTTATGAGTGCTGATGGAACAAGTTTCTGGAACCCAGAGATGTATAACTGTTATGGGGGACGCTCTCACACTACACAGCCAAAGGGCTGTTTCTTAACACAGATGTGAACTATGTGGATCACTGTCAGAATGGGTTGTGCACAGTATATAGCCATATTCATTATGTTACTTTATTATCTGCTAATGCAGTTTACTATGCCTCATGCAGGACAGAAAATTTGCAGGGTGTGGCAAACAGATTAGAATGTAATACTGTTATACGAACATACAAAAAGAGCCAGCAGAAGAAGACCACCTGGTCTACTACGCCTGCTCGTAATGATGCAGGGTCTGGTCTTACACTTACACCACTGCCCATGTACCAGATCCCTGTACCGGGTATGTTGC
Organism: Neoceratodus forsteri; assembly: GCA_016271365.2. Classification (NCBI taxonomy): domain Eukaryota; kingdom Metazoa; phylum Chordata; order Ceratodontiformes; family Ceratodontidae; genus Neoceratodus; species Neoceratodus forsteri. The sequence goes on along the minus strand of CM057456.1, from coordinate 330,646,400 downwards.
TCCATTCTGACATATCAGTTTTCTATTGCATTATGCAAAAGCTATAAATATAATGTTTAAAAAAAAAATGTGCTCACTTCATCTAGACATACCTGCAGTCTGTAATCAGCTGTCACAGCTGTAGAGAGACCTTGAGGAGAAGATTTCTAAAACCTGCCAGGGACTATCATCTATATAGTAGATCCACAATCATTAAAAATCTAATGGCAATATGATTTTTAAAATGGTCGAGTGGACGAAACATACTGTAATAGAAAAATCTAAGGATATTTATTGATTGGAAAATTGGAAACTGGGAAAGGCATACTGAGCCAAGGCTCATTTCCAGGTGCATCCCAGGGAGAGGAAGACAAAAGGAGGTACATGAGCAAAAAAACCCAAAACAAAACAGTATAAAATACATAAAAACAAGAGAAAATACTACTCATTATTAAGAACTTTGGACATAATATACATATGGTGCACTGCACTAAATACATGTTATACATACGGTAATCAAAAATAAAAGTACCATATATACAAAAGGTGCAATTGCTCTTAAAACTATGGTACAATGAAACATTTTCCCAACTAACAAACTGCTGCTTTATATATTCATGTCATATTTCATATTATAAAAGCAGACGGCAGCACGGCTTCACCATCACTGCTGAACCCTCATATAAAATAGTCACAATGCAGGCAGGATAAAAATCCAAATACAGTGGATTCCTGATGTATGCATATGCCTGGGACCTGCTGAATTTGTGCATACAACCAGAATACCATAGAAATGAAAGGGTGCATGTTGAAATCAATGGGGACCTGTTTATAAAACATAACTCACACGCTCACAGATACACCTACACCATCTTAAATGCTGTTAAATGTTACTTTAAGCAATATGAGAAGTGCCAGCCTTTACCATAGCACATCACTGATGCTGAACCACTTCCACTGCAGCAAGCGAGAGCGAACATGGCTTTCAGTGAGTAGCATGAATTTTGAAGTCAGATCCCTTGCCGTCAGTCCATCACCCTCTGTGAGTTAATCAGAGTTGAAAACCGACAACAATCACTATCACTATGGTGGGGGGGGGCAGGTATAACTGGGCTCCTGTGATTGTCAGGCGATTAGCTACAGGGGACAATCTAGTGGCTGCAAGGGAATGACAGCCGAATGCAACTGTCAAAGTGGTGACAAAAACCTGCTGGGGAGCATGTCAAGATGAAAAAATGTGCATATAACCGAAAAACTGTTTGCATACAAACGAAATAATTAATATTACTGGAATAGGGCAAGAATCAGGACTTTAGTTTCTTGTGCATACATCCGAATGGCATACAAGTGGAATCCACTGTACACTTTATTATGGACACCAGCACATAGATACCAGTGCCCCTCCCTGAGAGCAGCCAAACATTTTCGCGCTAAACACTACACTTTCTCAAGACCTTGAGAAAGCACAGTGTTTAGCGCAAAAACACTTGGCTGCTCTCGGGGAGGTGCATAGGTACCTATGTGCTGGCATCCACAATAAAGTATACTTGGATTCTTATCTTGCCCGCATCGTGACTATCTTATATGAGGGTTCAACAGTGATGGTGAAGCTGTGCTGCCGTCTGCTTTTTTGTGAGTACACCCTTGCATTTTGGCTCCTTCTTATTGCTTTAGCCACCTGCTTGTTCCTGTGGTTATTTCATATTACATATCATGTGTGTACTGATAAATAGCAGATAAAAAGTGTTATTTTGAGCCAACATAACAAGATAAATAAAGTTGGTCACTGAGCATGCTCAGAATTTCTCACTCATTTGGGCCACACTGAGCATGCTCAGAAAGTTATTCCCACATATGAGATGCCCTTTACAGTATTTTTTTTTATCCTATGGTCCTGGGTTACTGGTTAGTTTGTCTTGTGCTGGGCTATTAAATAGAGGCACAGTTTACAATTTGTACTTTGTTCCTTTTGTCACTTTTTTACCATTTCTATCACAAAACAACCTAAATGTGTATAAATCGGATGTGGCATGGGATGACATGATATTCTTATCTTCATTTGAGGGTATTGGTTTATTACTGTCTCGCTTGTGGCTTTGCCATTTGTGAGATGAAACAAAATTACAAGAAATTCAAAACACCCATTTTCAAGTTTTGATTTACAAGGTCAGAATTTTTTTTTTTAAAACACAAAACAACATAGTCACAGCATGTTATAATTATGAAGTGCATGTGATGGGATGTTTTGTTTACAACAGTTAAGGCAAGCTGGCCTGGTGGCGCTGGACGCCTTACCTCATGCTACGCCAGCGACCTATGTTCAGGAACGAGCATGGGTTGTCAGAGGTTGAGAAGGACTGAGCATCCAATGGACTGCTCTCCTTCTCTGGGGAGGGAGGTCTTCACTACTCAGTGCCCGGTCGCCCCCTGGCAGAGGCTGGGGAACAGGGAGTCGGGGAGGAGTTTGGGCAGCCGCTGCGACACATGCACGCTTCCCTCCACCAGCGTTATTGCACGCCCCAGACAACAGGGGAACAGAAAAGTGGAAAAACTGATGGCACCTTTTGAGCGGCTCGATGGCCGTCCGTGCGTTCGCCAGGCTAGCTCTACACCTGAAACTGGATCCACTCGGGAAGAGAGTTGGGGGCCCCTGCCGCCCTGCTGCGGGGGGGGGGGTGTAAGCCGCAGGGGTTACAAGTTGTGGAGTGAAGTTGAGGTAGAGGCAGATGGCGGTTGGATCCCCATTAGGATGCCTGGACACAGGAGCAGAATAGGTGGCCGAGGAGGTAAAAATGACAGCAAAAAAACCCCCAAAAAACAGTTAAGGTAAAAGTTTGAGATGTGACTATGGCGCTTAGCACGATGCAAGTGGTGTTTTGCTAAGAAGAACCAGAGATTTATTTTTCTAGTTACCATATTAGAAATAATCACAACGCATCTGTGATAAAGGAAGCTATATTTTAACTTTGCTGAGTATATTTCAGAATTCAGAAACCCAGCCTGGGCTACCCGATCTCTTGTTATATTATTGACTTTGCTGAAATTCAATCATACAGCTGTCTTAATGATTTTGTTAGGCCACATATATTTCTGTCTGTCAACATTCAGAGACAAAGTACTGCAAAGTTTTAAAAGCTACTGTGTTGGCTCCACCTAATGTTCAAATCAGCAGCTACAGCTTCCTGAGCCTACAGGGCACAATGAATCATTTTCTATTTATGTCATCAGAAGCGTGTTAAAACAAACACTTTACACACCGAGAATTATAAGCATTACACACTGCACGTGTACTACTGTAATACCTTTCTAAACAGCTGAGAAGGTTATGACATCTTTTGAACATACTTTCTCCATAAAGATGGGGACACTGACCAGAGAAGCCAAGACTGAATCCAACAAGCAGATGTTGGTGGGTGATGCAGCCCAGGGCACCAACAGCAGAGGAACACGTAACAAACCTCAATATAGCACAAGTGCTGAGAAGAAGCCCACAACTGCCATGTTCTTAAAGCAGTAAGAGACCCAGAGGGAAAAGCGGAGGGATTTAATCACCACATTAAGGTGCTGCAATACAGCATTTTCCCCTTACAGCAATAATACTGAAAGAACCACATTAGCTGAAGTGTCCCCTTATTGTGCGGACTAAGCACAATAAAATAATGCAGGGTAGCGAACCGGGCATCTTCTCAGGGAACACTCCAGACTCTAATTTAAATCAAATGAAATCTGCTTTACTTTTCCACCCACAGAAATAGAAACAAATGGCTTGTAATCAGCTTAACAGAACCCTCGCAGATCAGTCTCTCTCTGTCTAACAAACACAGAAAACTTCCTTCTGCTTGGTCACCTCCCCCCTTTATTGGGCTCAGGTGTTGCTTGTAAACACTCCCCAGAGAGACAGCCAACAAGTTGAAAATCTTAAAGGGCCAACTTTAAAGCAAAAGGGGTCTGGTACAAATCCCACCACAGCACGCACACACACATGTCAAAACCTGTCTTGTAGCAGGCCTGTCAGCAGAGTGGTAGCGCTACCACTTGTGACGCCGGCGTCCCGAGTTCGGGAAGGATTGAGTGTCCCAGGGGATGCTTGCCTCCTCTGGGGGAGGGTAGGTTCCATTCTCTGCTGTAATACTGCCACATGGTAACCACGGGTGGTGGTGCAGCTGAGAGCCGGATCGGGAGGGGGGAGGGTGTTGGCGGCGGTGAGTGGATACATGCACAGGTGCACGCAGGATCACACTGACATCCATGTATGCGATGTCCCATGGGGAAAGCAGAAAAACAAGGAAAATGGCCCCAGCACCTCCACGATGATGGCCTACAAGAGGTCCCTGGGCCTCCATCACCCGCCAGTGATGCGGCGCCACTTGACGAAATGTAGAATTTTGGAACTGTCCCCACCCTGACCCCACCTGGGAGGCATAACCAGAAGCTTCATGGAGGTAGGTGACTGCGACCGGGGGGGGGGGGCCTGAGGACTCAGGAGCGACCGAAGAGAAGGGGGCATAAATAGAAATTGACAACAAAAACCTGCTTGTGAAGTGGTTCATGGGTAAAAGGACTGTGACGGACATACACCCTGTCACATACACTCCCCCGAGAATTGTGCCTGTAGCACGCTTGGTAAGGGCCAGATATCCACCAGAGAGAAAAAAAATCCACATTACCATGCTGGGTACTGGTCTAGTGGTGCACAAATGAGAAAGGATGCAGTGCCAAATGGCATCTGGTGACACGGGAACTGGTATCCTACACAGCATGTAACCACTTGAGAGAGGTGTGGTCAGTGACAAGGGTGAACTTCCATCTGAACAGGCTGTAGCACAGGGTGACCACCACCCACTTTACTGCCAGACCCTCTTTTTCCAACTTGGCATAGCACTGCTCCCAGGGAAAAAGTCTGAGATAAATATAGGATGAGGTGAATGCCATCCTCAAATTCTTGTGATAACACTGTCCCCAGCCCCACCTTAAGAGACTTCTTGTGTATGAAATGAAGGGACAGTTGAACTATGGACTTTGTATGACTGGCCCCTCCACACAGCACATTTCTGGTGGTATGAAATGTCATCAGACACTCAAGTGACCAATGGACCTCATCTGCAATGGTTTCCTTGGTCAGGTCAGTCAGCTGGGTAGCAAGGAATGAGAACTCTGGAATGAACCGGCAGGAATACCCTGCAAGTCCAAGAATGGACCTAACCTGCTTCTTAGTAGTTGGGATTTGGCAGCCAGCTAGGGCCTTTACTTTGCTGATAACCAGGTGTACGTGACCATTCCCAGCCATATACCCTAAGTATTTAGTCTCCTGCCCACCCTAGAGTGCATTTTGTGGCACTGGCCATGAGACTTGCATCCCTGAATGATTGAAATACTGGGGCCTCATGCTGCAGGTGGCTGTCCCAATCAGGGCTAAATATGACAGCAAAGTCCAAGTACGCTGCTGCCTACAGCCCATGGGGACAGAGGATGTGATCCACCATGCTCTAGAATGTGGCCGGGGCTCTGTGCAATCTGAAGGGAAACCTGAGTTTGCTGTGCTTTTACTAAATTTTCTTTGGATAATCAGCCAACCGTGTCCAATTTTTCTCTCATTTATAATACACGCTGGAGCATGTTAGGCGGACTACGTGCCTGTTCTTCCTACATCTCTTGAGGTTGTCACCCATACAACAATTCAAAGGGCAAGAACACAGTGGATGACTGTGGCACCTTTCAAATGGCAAACACTAAAAAGGGTAACAATTCATCCCAGTTTTGTACATCAAATGACACAAATTTAAACAGCATACCTTTTAACAATTTATTAAAACCTTCCACTAAGCCATCGGTCTGAGGCGATACACTGATATCTAGATATACTTAAACTTCAGGAAAGCACACAGCTCCCTCATAAGTTTTGACATGAAGCTGGTGTCCTGATCAGTTAGATCTCCTTCCACAGCCCAACTTGGGAAAACACTTTTATTAACTATTTTGCAACTGACTGGGCTGTAGTGGAATGTAGGGGACTAGCCTCAGGGTAATGGGTGGAGTAATCCAATATTGCCAATATGTAATGGGTGGAGTAATCCAATATTGCCAATATATACTGATACCCAGATGTACCTTTTATCAAGGGCCTCCCATGTTAACACCAATTCTTTTCAACAGGGTACCTATTATGGGTATAGGGATCAAAGGGGCCCTTTTTATACTTCTGGGGGCCACCAACTAACACTCAGAGCAGGAAATGTAAAAGCCTGCTACTTCCGTCAATATATCTGTTCAGAAGAACCAGGCAAATATGCGTGCCTCGGTTTTCTCCCAACCCAAATGACCTGCAATAGATCTAGTATGGGCCAGCCTCAGTACCTCCCTTCTTGCAGACCTGGAAACCAACTGGTAATGTAAAGTCCCAGTATTTTTCTTGGATTCTACCCAATACAAAATATAATGTTTCAGTTCAAATCTTGGAAAACATTATGCTGTTTGTTCATTTACCTCTTCACCAGTTCTGGTACATATGAACATATGACAAAGCCAGTAGAATAAGAACATTAGGTATATCGAGTCTACAAGGGCAGGATCACCACCTCCTGCCTACTGCTGATCCCCCTGGCAATACCGCCCAACATTTTACTTGCCTTTTTTGCTGCTTCCCTACGCTGCGTGGAATGCTTCACATCACCAGTGATCATCACCCCCAGATTCTTCTCCTCCTCAGAAGCATATACCTGAACTCCACCTAGGCAGTACTCAGTCTTTGGACTCTTAGCTTGAATGTGCATAACCCTGCATTTCTTTGTATTGAAGTCAAATTGCCAAATCCCAGATCACCGCTCTAGTTTTTCCAGATCTTCGCTTAGGTTCTGTATTCCCTTTGCTGTGTCCACCCTTCCATAAAGCTTATCCATACCAGCATGTTTGTTCCTATCGCTCCAAAGTTCTTTTTCCACTCTTCTGTGGGGATCTTCTGCTCAGATCATCACCTGAGGTTTGTTGTGGGTTCTGTTCTTAGCAACCTCAGGACTTTCAGCTCAGGAGTAATGTTTCATGATTTTCACTACTGCATCCAAAGTGGTCTGCTTACGTTGGCTTACCCAGCCACAAATTCAGTCTGGTAAGATGTCCTGATACTGCTCCAGTACAATAAAATCTATAATCTCCTCTTGAGTGGGTACCCCTGGTTTTAACCACCAAATTGCCAAGTCTTCTAATTTTTGTGCCAGCACTCTAGGTTGTGTTCAAGAAACCCAAGGTGGGAAAGTTCCATTGGTAATAGGAGGCAGTATAGCACAGTGGTTTAAGGCTCTGAGCTGCAAATCTGGTGACACCCAGCAGACCAGACCTGGGTTTGAATCCCGCAGCTTCCACTTGTATACTGTGTGACCCTGAGCAAGTCACTTAACTTCCCTGTGCTCCCAGGTTGCTCCTGTAAAAAAGCTTTCAGCCTAGTGTGCTACTCCTGGTTAAACAAAGTACAGTTACGTAAGAACTTACCGTAACAGTAGATCTTCGAGAGGAGCTCTTGAAGCAGGCTATAACAATTAGGACTATGCCGCAGGCACTAGGACACACAGAAAAACTTCTGCCAGCAATACCGGCGAGGACACGCCCCCGGCGCCGGCCCTGCCCTGACCTACAAGAGGGGGCGGACCCAGCTCCACCTCAGTTCTCCCGCCAGTACCCAGCAGAAGGCCTGACAAGAGAAGGAGGCGAAGCCTACCATCGATAAGAGAAGAAAATATACCTGCACACTCAGAGGGGGAAGGGAAGGCGGGAAGGAAAACAGCGCCTGCTGCAAGAGCTCCTCTCGAAGATCTACTGTTACGGTAAGTTCTTACATAACTGTACTATCTTACTTCGAGATAGAGCTCTTGCAACAGGCTATAACAATTAGGACTGAGCCCCAAGCAGTCCCATAGCGAAGAGGTAGCCAACCCCGGGAGGAGGAATATGCTGACTCCAGAGACCTTCAGGACAAGAGTCCTTGCAAAACTGCTTGGCCGAAGCCAGCACGGCGTCTGGAGACGATATCCAAGCTGTAATGCTTGACAAAGGTATGCACCGAATTCCAGGTCGCGGCCGCACAGATGTCCTGAATGGCGACATTCCGCATCACGGCAAAAGAAGCTGACACTCCCCCTGGTGGAGTGACCCCTAACCGGACCCGGCAGGGGTTTCTTGTGATGCTCGTAGCAAAACGAGACGCAATGGACTATCCATTTGGAGATAGTCTGCTTGGACACCGGTTGACCCAAGCATTGTGGCGCAAAAGCCACAAAGCTGCTCCGATTTACGGTGTTGAACCGTTCTATTGAGGTAATACCTCAGGGACCTATGGACATCCAATGTGTGGAGGAGAACTTCCCCTCTATTGGAAGGGGAAGGAAAATAAACTGGAAGATCAACCGACTGGTTGAGGGTCAACTCCGAGACCACTTTGGGAAAAAACTTAGGATTAGTTCTGAGGGAAACCCTTTCCCTATGAAAAACCAAATAGGGCTCTACACATCAGAGCCTGCAGCTCGGAAACTCTTCGAGCGGAAGTAAAGCAACCAGAAAACAAACTTTCCAAGACAGGTATCGCAGCTCACAAGTCGCTGCGGGTTCAAAAAGTTTCTCCAACACAAAAAGGAGGTCCCAGGGTGGGACAGGGTCCCTGATGGGAGGTCTCATGTGAAGAACCACCCTCAGGAAGGTGCGGGCCACTTCCAACTGGGCCAATGCTCTGTCTCCCACTAGAGCATGATAGGCCGAGATCGCCCACACATGCACCTTGATAGAGGAATAGCTCAGGCCTTTCTCGTATAAGGAGAGGAGATACTGCAAAGCGGAGTTCACAGAGCAGGTGACTGGGTCTAAATGCTGTGGCAAGTTCCAAAGGCAGAAATGTTTCCACTTCATAGCATAAGCGGAGCGAGTAGAGCGCTTTTTTGCGGACGTCAAGACCTCAGCCACTTCCGGGGAAACCCCGTATCTGTTCTTAGCTACGTCTGGAGGAACCAAGCATGAAGGTGCAGGGATCTGAGATCCGGGTGAACCAGAGAACCCTGGTCCTGGGACAGCAGTTGCGAGCATATCGGCAGCGGGATTGGAGATTCCTGGGACAACCGCTGCAGGAGTGGGAACCAAATCTGTCGGGGCCAATTGGGGGCTACAAGGATCATGCATGCCCCCTCTGCCTGTAGTTTGAGCAGAACCCTCTGGATGAGAGGGAAGGGCAGAAAGGCATAAAGAAACCTCCCTGCCCAACAAAGGGATAACGATCTGGCCAAAAGCATGGCATGCTCTGTGACAAAATCGTGGCAGTTTGGCGTTGCGTGGTGACGCAAGGAGATCTAGCTTGGGAAGGCCCCACCTTCCGAAGAGCTGATCCACTACAGATTGATGTAATTCCCACTTGTGCGCTGTGGCCCACAACCTGCTGAGATCGTAGGTCAGCTTGTTTAGGACTCCTGGAACGTGCATCGCCGACAGACGAATGCCCCGTTCCAGCGCCCAGTACCAGACTCTCATCGCCTCCCGGCAAAGAGGATAGGAATGAGTGACTCCTTGCTTGTTGATGTAAAAGACGACCGCCATGTTGTCCGTCTGAACTAGAAGAGAGCCGGGAATCAGGTCCTCTTGAAACGCCTGAAGAGCGTAGAGGACCGCTCGCATTTCCAGGACATTGATGTGAAGGGACTGTTCCTCGGGTGACCAAACCCCTTGCGTTCGGTGAACACCGAGATGAACCCCCCAACCCAGGTCTGAGGCATCCGTCGTTAGAGTCTGACCTGGAGGCTCCGGACGAAAGCTGACCCCTTTCTCCAGATTGCTGGGGTCCAGCAACCAAAGCAATGTTCTCCTGACTGGCTCCGAGATCCTGACTAAAGCATCCAGGTCATCGGAGTATTGATCCCACTGCACCCTAAGCATCCACTGTGGGATTCTCATGTGGAGGCAGGCCAAGGGTGTTACTGGGATGGCCGCCACCATATGCCCCAGTATACTGAGGAAGTTCCGAGCCGGAACTCGAGGTGCTATGGAGATCCGTTCTGGCAAACTTCGCAGGCGAATTCCCCTGTCCTGTGGGAGAAAAGCCATGACCTGGACGGAGTCCAGAGTCGCTCCAATGAAGGCGAGGGTTTGGCTGGGCTCTGGGGATGACTTTTTCAAGTTCAGGGTGATCCCCAGCTATCGGAATAGAGTATCGGAATAGAGTATCGGCATCTCCGAGAGAGCGTAGGAGGCCGTCCCTTGACGGGGCTGTGAGAAGCCAGTCGTCGAGGTAAGGGAAAACATAATGGCCTGATCGTCTGAGAGCCGCAGCCATCACTGCTAGGCATTTGGTAAAGACTCGCGGAGCGGAAGAAAGGCCGAACGGGAGCACCGGAATTGATAATGCTCTCCTAGGAAGTGGAACCTCAGAAACTTCCTGTGGGGAGGAAAGAGACCCCATACGTATGCGCATCCTGCATGTCGAGAGAACAAACCAATCCCCCTGGTGCAGCAGAGGGAGGAGACCCTGAAGAGTCACCATCCTGAACTTTTTGTACTCTATAAAGAGATTTAAAGGACAGAGATCCAGAATGGGACGAAGGTCGCCCGTCTTTTTTGGGATCAGAAAAAAGTGGGAGTAGAACCCCTGACCTCACTGCTCCATGGGAACTCTTTCTATTGCTCTCTTTTGCAGGAGGGCCTGAATTTCTCCTTCCAAGAGTGGAATGTGAAAAGGAGGATAACGGGAGAGCTTTGGCGGAGTACGTGGAGGGAACTCTGTGAACTCCAACGTGTGTCCTCTCTGAATGACGTCCAAGACCCATTGATCTGTGGTAATAGAGCTCCACCCTTCGAGATGAAGGGAGCAGCGGTCCCCAACCGGTTCCCCCTGGACGTCGGACCACAGAGGGGGGTCGGAAGGGAGTCATTGGGCAGAACCGGGGGTAGGGAGAGAGGCCTGGCAGGACTTGGGCCCGTGGGCGGAAGGTCCACCAGATTGCTGGTTTCCGGATCTCCAGCGGAATCCACCTCTCTGCCCCTGCTGAGAACCTCGGGCTGAAGTCTGATTGCCTGAGGACTTGCGAAAAAGCCGACGGCGATGGGGGCGTCGCTGGTCGCCACGGTACATCTGGCGGACCGACCAGATCGACTTACCCGATTCCTGGAGACGGGAGATCAAGGCCTCCATCCCCTGCCCAAACAAAACGGTACCCTGAAACGGTAGGTCCCGGATACTGGACTGCAGATCCTGGTGGAAGCCCGAAAGCCTCAACCAGGCATGGCGCCTGAGACAAACCCCAGAGGCAGCTGCTCTGGCTGCCGTATCTGCAGTATCGTACGAGGCCCTCAGAACATGAGTGCCTACGTCCAAGCCCGACTGTAAGAGGGCCAGGAGCTCCATCTTCTTATCGGAGTCTGGCATGGCCTGTGCCAGCTCAAGACCCTGTTCCCACAATGCATTCTGGAACTGCACCATATGCGTGAGGAAGTTCAGGGATCTAATGGAGCAGGTGGAAGCAGCGTAAACTTTTTTGTCCACCTGATCCAGGTAACGGGACTCCAAGCTGGGAGGCTGGAAGCTGAGGTGCCGCGGCTGTCGAGACTTGTCATGAGCAGCCATGATCACAGTGGAGTCTGCCTGAGGGTGTTCCGCCAAGAAGGGTTCAGCCCTTGGAGCCTTGTAAAGCCTGTCCGACTTTTGGGAACGCGGGATGGAGGCTGGGCGCAGCCGGGTGGATCTAGTTCAGGTCCTGAAAGTATCCACCAGAGGAGGAATGACCAAAGACTTTGGCTCCTTCTGCCTCAGGTATTTGGCCAATCTCCGCGTTCGGTCCAGGTCTTCGTGTCCCACTCATTGGAAGCCTGGATATGCCTCATGACGTCCATGAGCGTGGGATCGTCCAGGAAGTGAGGTATGTCCTTCTCCTCAGGGGAGCGCTTGAGGCTGAGGGAAGACGAAGAGGATGACGAGGAAGAGGAGGACCGACTATCCGACTTAGAGTAGTCTGGTTCTGCCTCATGTCCATGCCTACGCTGATGTTGGTATGCAGGGGACTGATGACGGTCCGAAGACCGGCGACGGTCCCTGGACCGATGACGGAGCGGTGACCCGCGTCGGTCAGCGAACCAACGTCGGGAACCGTCCCGCTGAGCGCGAGAGGGGCTCGGGAGCGAGACCCGGGACAGACCGGTCAGTCGAAACTATGGAGCGACGTTGGTGGTCCTCGGATCGGGAGCGGGACTGAGCCCTAGATGGGGGCGAAAAACGGCGCTCCGAGGACCTCAACGGAGAGGTCTCACCCTCTGGCTGTGGTTCACCCGCAGGATCCGGTACCGGTGTCTGGGCCAGCGACGGGGTGGTACGCTTGTGAACCTGCCCCCACCAAAATGAAAAAAGCTGTTTAAGCTCATCCGGGGAAAATATTTCAGCAGCCCGCTGCGGGAAAGAAGTCTCCTGAGCGGCGGGTCGCGACGGCGAGCTCTCCTAATGGCCCAGGGGGAAGGAGGACTTGGGCGACGGGGACGTCGGCAGGACAACGACCGACCCCGGGTCCTTGGTCCCTTCGACCAGCGTCGGTACTGCAACCGACGACGGAGTGATGACAGGGGGCGCAGGAGAGTCCTTACGCTCCGGAGGCGCACCTTTAGCAGGTGGTGCCGGTGCTGTGGTTGGTAGGGCCGAAGCAGGTACCGCCACGGACTTTGTGATGACTTTGATCGGAGTCACCTTCGGCTGGGCCGGCTGCTCCCCAGACGGGCCGGCCTTAGCCTGAGACGAGCGCGGCGACTCACCCGAGCCCGAGGGATGGGCCTTCTTTGGGGAAGGTCACGAGCGGGACCGAGACTGGGACTGGTGCCGGGACCGACTGCGCTCTTTACTACGGCGCTTTATCTCCTTCTTCTTCCCCTCGGACGAGTGCAGGTCCATCTTCTTCTCTAACAGGTAGGCCTTCAGGCGTCGGATGCGAGTCCGGCTTGTAAAAGAAAGCAGCGTCGGGCGCAGTTAAGCGGTGTCGTGGTCCGGGCCAAGCAGAAAACGCACCGCCGATGACCGTCATTGGCGGGAATTTGCCGGCCGCACTCGCACTTCTTTAGGTGTTCTGGGGAAAGGGACGCCCGGGAAGACATCAAACCCGCGGGAAGACACTCCGGTACTGACGTCGGCACCCATGGCAGTAAACACCGAGGCAAAGTACGATGAATCACTGGAAAAACCGAGCCACTAGCGGTAACCGTACAGGTGTCGGTCGTGGTAAAAGGAAAAAACTGTAAAACCGTCGAAAAACTTGCTTGAAGATCCTTTTCTCACTTGGTGAATCGCAGGCAGCAGTTATTCACGGCGGTACTGCGCGAAAAGAACTGAGGTGGAGCTGGGTCCGCCCTCTCTTGTACCCTGACCGACGTCGGGACGGGGCAGGCGTCGGGGGTGGTCCCCTGCTGGTATTGCTGGCAGAAGTTTTTCCGTGTGGTCCTAGTGCCTGCAGCATAGTCCTAATTGTTATAGCCTGCTGCAAGACCTCTATCTCGAAGTAAGATCTAAATAATTAATAATAATAATAATTCTCTTTGGTTATTCCAATCTGATCTAAGATAGCTGCCTTTACCTGACCACAGTCACCGACAGAGTCAGTTAAGCTATATGCAGCTTGGGTATGGAGGCAGTACAGCGCTGTGGTTTAGGGCTCTACGCTGCAAACTGGGAGACCTGGTTTTAAATCCCACTTGCATATTGTGTGACCCTAAGCAAGTCACCTAACTTCCTTGTGTTCTCAGGACGCACCTGGAAACAAGCTTCGGCTTAGTGTGCCTTCCCTGGTTAAACAATTTCCCTTTCCATCTCCAGTCAGGTACAGTGCAATGCAAGCAGCCCAACTTTCTCATGGCCTGGCAGTGGCACTGGCAACTCTCTCAAAATTCATATGGTAGCTTTGGAGTCGTCCTCAGGACCCATTTTTGTAAGCACTGGGTGGGGTCCTACAGCGATTGGATTCCCTGTGACCTGGAGCTGGGGCACAGTTTCTTTCTGTACTTGCTGCACCTGCTTCATGAATTCCTGCTGTTGCTGATCTCTCTGCACCATCCAGTCCCTTTGCATCTGGACCTGTTGTGTCAGTTGCTGGTCTCTCTGAACCTACTGCTGTGACAGATGTTGGTCTCTCTGTATCAGCTATTGGTCTCTCTGAGCCTGCTGTTGCACCAGGTGTTGGTCTCTCTGACCCTGCTAGTGTACTTACCAAACCATCCAGTGATTGTTGCTCTGCCAGCCATTTCTATACTTTGTCCAAGTCCATCTTACCACTATTTAGACAAGGTGAAGTATGATGCCACCACTAAAACCAACCACATGTGACAGGGTAGCAAATCAGGCACCTTCTCAAGGAACACTCTCATAAAGGACACTCTGGACACTAGTTTAAATCAAATTAAATCTGCTTACCTTTCCAGCAACAGAAAAAAAAACAAACAGCTTGTATTCAGCTTAAAAAAACTCTTGCAGATCACACTCTCTCTCTCTGTCTCTGTCTAACGGAAACAGAAACCCTCCTTCTGCATGTTCACCCTCCCCCAATCCTGAGAAATTGCCAACAAGTTGAACATCCAGTGTCAACTTTAAAGCAAAAGGGGTTTAGTACAAATCCTACCAAAGCCCTTGTCAAAAATGAAAATTACATACTTACTGTGATTCTTGATCTTTCAGAATATCTTCACCACTTATGGGTATGTGTCAGAGGCACTAGACCCTGCAGGAACAAAGTCTTCTGCAGCCCACAGCTAGCAGGCCGATGTCGGTGATGGAGCTGCTGGTGACACACACTATGATGTGGTGCTTGTGGACTGGCCAGTAACAGATGCTGGCCCCCTGCCTGCCTCAGTTCTGTTAGCCAGGAGGGAAAAAAAGAGGGAAAGAAAAAAGGGAGGGAGGCTAAAAAGAGCCCAAAGGGACAGAAAAAGGATATGGGATATAAAATTTTAAAAAGAATAAAACCTGACTACCAAATTAAAGAGGTAGGAAAAAGGGCCTAGAGTAGTGGCTTGGAGGACAAGGCACTGAGCCACCTGGGCAGAGAGAAGGAGGTTCTAAGCTAATAAAGGCCCTGGAGAAAAAGAGGTTAAGTTACCCTTTTTTCCCCCTTTTTGTTTTTTTGTTTAAAGTATATATTTATATATACTATTTTCCAGAGAAAAAGAAGAAAGGAAAAAGGAGCGACCCCTTGCTGCTCTGGGAAGAGGAAAAGGATGGGGAATACGGTTAATAAGGGAATTTCATCCCTGGAAATATACTACCCAGGACTAGATGAGAGAGCTTTATCATTAGTATAAAAGAAGAGGCTAGGAAAAACGCCTGTGCAGGGGATGGACAGCCGCTGCACAGGACATTAAGCTACCAAGCCAAAGCTGAAAAGGGAGGGGGTGGGGAACGGAAAAAGTTTTATAGACATAATTTATTTTTTTGGCAGGGACAAGGCCCAAAAGAAGCTAGCACACAAGCCCCCCCCCAATGTTTTTTTTGTTTTGTATTTTAAAAGTCTCCAAGGAAGGGCAACAAAAACAGGGCAAGGCGACAAAAAGGTAAGAAGAGAAAAAAACACGGTGAGCTACCCATATGACTGTCCCAAGTTGAGTGGGGGATGGTGGGCAGGCGTGCTAATGAGTGGTGAAGATATTCTGGAAGATCAAGAATTAGGGTGAGCACATAATTTTCATCTCTTCCAAGACTCAATCTTCACCACTTATGGGTGAGCTTACCAGCCAAGAGGGTGGTGCTGGCTCACCCTGATGGAAATGGCTGTTGCCTCAGCCTCCTGTAGGGGATAACCACAGAAAGGCAGATACCCTTCACGGGTCTGGCGGGAACAGCGACTGGTCAGGGTCAGGCGGAGGGTCCTGTGGACTGGGAGCAGGAATGCGCCACAGCAACTCATGTCTGACCCTGTGAGAGAAGAAGTGGGTCCCCTGGAACCACGAGGTGATCACACTACGCCAGGCCAAGGATGACAACCGTGATAGGCAAAGCCATGCTGTCCGCCGAATGATGACCACAGGTACCACCAGCCTGGAAGCTACCTTGTTGGCATCATAAGATGCCCTTGCTTTGTGCCTCACCAGCTCCAGGCCCTGGGTGGGAAGGGGAATGGTCTGTCTGGTTGCCTCGCAATCTGGCGAAGATGTCAGAAGCTGAACCACATTCATCCACAGGTCGCCTGATGGGCCTGGTGTGCAGAAATGAACAGCATGGAATGTACTGCCATAAAAACCCTTCTGCCCTAGACATCAAACTCTGCAGAGTTGGAGTCTGGGGGACGGTCATGCACTGGGCACTTATGCCCAGTGGGGTCTCCAGGAGCTGCATCCCAGAAAAGGGATGTGTTATGGCATCTGGAGACCCTGTGGGTGCGCAACTTCTGCGCTGGACATTCCTCAAGACTGAAGAAGGAGCAGAGGGACAGAGCCAGATATTTCTGAATGCCTCCGTGAGGTGCCTGGGCCATGGAGGGATTACTCCTGAATCTCTACTGTAATCCTCCAGGAATGACAGCGTCAGGTTAGCAAGGTTTCGACTAACAAAGTGATGAAGGTTAAGCTCCTGCATCATCTCCCTCAGAAACTGCTGATGCCAGATGTACTCCACGTCAGAGGAAAAGACGGATAAGTGTCCTCTTCCTCAGAAGAGAAAATGGGGGATGAAGAGGAGCTGGGGTCAGGGGGCAGCAATGCAGGAACCTCAGGCCAGAAAATGGCATAGCCAGAAAATGGCATAGTTCAAGAATCTGAGGTACGCAGGAATGCACTTGCTGCACCCTGAACTGTTCCCAGGACAGAGAACCTGAAGGACCCAGGATGCCAGGGAGAACAAGAGGAAGAGGCAGAGGAGCAGAGTCACGCAAGACCAAGCCAAGTCCTTTGCCAGGGCTACAAGAATGCGCAGGGGACCTTGCTCAGGGGAAGAGCCTGGCAAACTCGTCCATCAATGAACAATCAACAGCAGAGGACTGCTCAAAATGGTGCCCTTTGAGGGGAAGCCCCCAAGTGGGGACAGTGGAGCCATGAAGGTCCCACGGGGTGGCCCCGATACTCACCAATGACAGGGCCAGACAGTTCCAGAGAACCTTGTATCTCTGAGCTGGCACTGCAGCTCCTGCCAGAGCTACCATCTACTCTGGACAAAGAGTCACCAACCTGGACTTCACTATCCCAACCTCACCAGAACTAGCCCTGCTGCATGGGCTAGGCCTACGGTCAGAATCAGAAGTCTCTTTAGTGACTGTGCTAGAGACGGTGCCATTACTGACATTAAACCATCCTCCGGCATGGCAAGTGGCACCTGTCCCCTCTCCCGTACCACAAATGGCACCAGGAGTTGGGGCTGCACCAGGAATGATAGCAGAAACCGAAGCGGCACCGCAAATGGTGACAGCAGGGGTCTTAGTGCTAACCTCGATGCCGCCCAAAGACACAGTCACCACAAAAGACCACAAACCCGCTACAGGCCCAGAACCAAGCCCAGGAAGGTCTCCATCACCAGTAACCTCCAAAATCCCGAGGTCCTCCTCCGCATCTTCCACTGGGTCAGTCATCCGACGGCTCAGAGGAAGATATCCCAAAAACCTCGATGGGACGAGAGGGTCCAGCTTCGGTGATCTTCCCTCTCCCATCACCTCAAGTGGCATCTGGAGGGGACCTGGAGTTGTGGTTTGTATCACCCCACTCACTGGCACTGACCTTAATACCAGGAACCTAGGCAGCACCAGGCCGCATCACCAAGGTGCCCAGGCCCAGCGTATAGCTTCAACCTCACTATCAGGAGCATCTGTTGCCCACAAAGGGGCAACAGACTGGGAAGGGTGCTCAGCCGGTCCCCAAGGGGAGACCGACTGTCCACCAGACCCCTCCCCCAGGCTCTCCAATGTCTCGACGGGGTGAGTGTGAGGACAGGCCTGGTCTCCCTCAGTACATGTAGTACTGGGTAGAGGCTCAGAGAAAGAGCTCAGGGCCCTTACCCTGGTGTCCCTGGAGTGATGTGTGCTTCCAAAAGTGGGGAGTGAATGACACCACTTTAACATGCAGATTTTGAGGGTGCAGTAGTCCACAGAGAAGCAGGCATCACACCAATCCATGTTGTTTTCCGCACTGAGGCAGGTCCAATACTTGTCATGCCAGTCCTTGACGGAAATGTGTCCACCACAGGAGCACCGATGCATATGGGGGCCATCCTTGGTGGTCTTGTTCTTGGAAGACTATTTCTTATTAGGCTCCTGGGAGTCAGACATGATGAGCTTTGAAAAATAATAAAAATGAGAAAAGAACTCAGCGCCATACTAGAAAAGGAGAGAAAATGTGGCACCGGAAAGTGGGACCGAAGGTACAACGTTGAGCTAAGTGGTGGCGAACTGGGAAGGCAGTGGCACAGCAGCAAAAAGACACTAAGCACTCCCACGGTGTACCTTCAAAGGCGGGAAAAACAGAACTGAGGAAGGCAGGGGGCTGGCATCTGTTACTAGCCAGTCCACAAGTGCCATGTCATATGTATGTCTCGTGGGTGGTGCCATCACTGATACTGGCTGTCCTGGCTGTAGGCTGTGAAAGACTTTGCTCCCATGGTGTCCTGGTGCCTGTGGCACAGACCTGTAATTGTGAATAAGTGGTGAAGACTGATTCTTGGAAGATCCTGTGTTGCGGGGTTGTGAAGCAATTTACGGGTGAAAGGAGTGTGGTGTTCATACACTCCATCACATACTTACTGTATCGCAGTACCTTACTATGGTAAATCCTTCTGTGGTAAAGCAGAAGATTAGGATGGTTACCACTGTGTATGCTGCAGCTGGGGAGGTGAAAGTAGCAACTGACATGGCTGGCAGCACCCCAACAGAGCGTCAGTGGTCATTAAAGAGAATAACATTTTAAGGCTCCTAGAACATTTGGAGATTGGAGGGGATGGAGGGAGACATCTAGAGTTCTTGAACATTTTTCCAACAAACCTTCTGGCCTTGGACTTGCCTACTTGCCTCCACAAGTCATACAGAATGATGCCCTGGTGCAGGACAAGGCCGGAAGATATCTCATGTACCATGGTGGTTGTCACCATTAATCAAATAGAAAAGGAAAGACTCGTGGAAAGATAAAGAAAAAGGAAACTTTATGTGGATGGAGACCCACAGATTATTGTATTCCTGGACCTGTCTCAACAAGGGAGTGATGCAAAGCCTTTGACACCTTTGACTTGTTGGTAATTTCATTGCACAATGCTGGGGGCAGTAAACGTCCCTCCGTCTCTGGGTCTGGGGCTTTTCCCGCCTCCAGTCCTCCTTGTTCTTCATAGGTATCTTTGCATAATTCTGTATGTTTGTTGCTAATAAAGAGTTCAGACATTTAGAAAGTGGTATTTTACAGTTCAAAATAATTGGCAGCCTGCCTCTGTGAAACAGCATTTTAGCCAAAGGACAGTTACCCTGCTTGTGGCATTTTATAGTGGTATGGAAACACTGCTATAGTTAGGGATGAGTAGGCACTTTAATGTCAAACCTTGATTTTCAACCAAAAATATCTCGGCCGTCTTTGATCCAGATCCTGAAATTTGGCATGCACACTGTCCATGCCATGATCTCCGAATCTTGTAAATTTTTACAATACTGGATCTGTGTGTCCCCGGTGTCTGGGCTAAACTCCCCTTCCCATAAAACTGGTTCGTGGCTCTGTGCAATGAGCATCGATGTGCGAAACTGCTGTTGCCGCATGTTTACATTCACTTCACTACTAGTCTCTCATTGCTTGTAAAGCGCTTTGGGATAATATGTGTATGGAAAGCGCTAAATAAATCCTAGATCTTACTTCAAGAGGAAGCTCTTGCAGCAGGTAACACAAGTAGGACTGAAGCCACCTGGCGGCAGATCTCGGCAATTATTTTCTCCAGCAGTACTGACGTGGGACCGCCCACCCGACGTAGGCTCCACCCCCGACATCACCCCATATAAAGGCAGGAGGTGCTCCCCACGTGCTCCAGTTCTTTCCCAATGCAGCAACGCATTAGTCAGCTCTTGGCTCTCTAACCAGTTTCTCAGCTTTAGAACCTTTTTTCTCCATCTCACTTCAGTGATTCCTCGACGTATGTCCATTCCACCGTCCAGGCACCATAATAAGCGCTCTTGTGGGAAGCAGATCCCTTCCAAGGATGGACATTCGGCCTGCCTTTTTTGTCTGGACCCAGACCATGACACCAGCATCTGTACCCACTGCCAGGCCTTCAACAGCCAGACCAGGATTCAGAGACAGAAGTCTCTACAGGCATACCTAGCCCAACAACGTTTGGCCCAGATGCAGCAGGAGACGTCCTCTGAGAGGGACTCTCGTTCCCCCTTTCCGTCCAAGAAGAGACACAGAAAGGAGAAAGCCCCACGGGACGGTATCAGCTTCCCTCCAGACCCAGTCTTCCAGCTCCCAGTCTTCTGGTTGCTCCGGCTCCTCCGATCATGAGGCCCAGCTTACCTCCCTTAAGCCTTCCGACCTCAGCTTCTCTTGCCAAAGGGTCTCTTCAGCCTATCCAGATCAGGCCCTTGGACTCTGGTTCTGCGGTGGCAAAAAGGCCCTCTGACTCTGGCTCCTCGGTGCCCAAGAGGCCCTCCGACGCCGGCTCCACAGCGGCAAAGGATAAGTCCTCCTCCCGATCGGCCTTGGTCGATCCCCGGGAGTCCAAACTGAGAGTGGGGCACTCTTCTTCCAGGGCTTCGTCCCTGCCCCTGAGCACAAGTCTGACCGGCATTCATCCATGGATTCCGACCAATCTACTGATAGGCCGGTCAAGGCCTCCTAGCACTCCGACCGTCCCCACCCTTGCCTGTTAAGGGATGTCCGTCGGACAAGGCTTTTAGCCCGACGCTGGTGAAACATCCTTCAGCTCCTCCTCCAGCGTCAGATAAGCCACCCACCATACCTTGGCCGTCGTCGGTTCCCCCGACGTCTCCTGTCGACAGCCGCGAAATCTCTTCTCGGGACCATACGCTGGTCCACGTGACATCGGAACCCGACAACGGTACCACGGAGGTACAACCCACGTCACCCATTAGACCGATGTCGGATCCAACTGACACCGGTTCGGGAGAGAGCCGACCGACAGCGCCTCCAAAACCTGAGTCACCAAGGTTGGCCATGTCTCAGGTTAAAGAACTTTTCACCTATTGGTGGGAGACTGTTAAGCAAGATTTGGTTTCTCCTCTTGCTCCCACTCCTAAGCCTCCTCCAGTCACCCCTGAGCCAGATGTTCAGGTCACCCCTGTTCTATCTGGAAATGAGGAGGATAAAACCCCCACTAGCCCTAGGAAGCACAAAACTACGCGCAGGAGGACCAGATCTCCTCCCACTCTCCTTCACCCAGAAGACCCAGACATAAGAAGGGAAGACATTCCTCCCCTTCTTCTTCAGAGGACTATGAAGAATCAGAACCTTCCTACTCAGATTCTGACCCTGGTTCGCTTCCTGGTGATACACAGGACCAGCCAAAATCTCCACCCGATGACCCCAGCTTTATGGAGGTCATGAGGCACATACAGGAGAACATGGGATGGGATACAGAGGCCCTGGACCCCGAACACTTGCGTCTGGCAAAGTATTTGTGCCAGAAGGACCCCAAGTTGGTGGTTATCCCCCCATTAGTGGATACCTTCCAAGACATCACCCTTACCATTTGGAAGCATCCACACGCTTCCTCTGTGGTGCCCAAAAAGGCAAATCATCTGTACTGGGCCCCCAAGGACCACTCTTACTTAGCCGAACATCCCACAGCTGATTTTGTGGTTATATTTGCTGCACATGATCATTCACAGAGGCCAAAGCACCTCAGTACCCAGCTGCTGGACAGGGAGTCTAAGCAGCTGGATTCTTTAGGGTGTAGGGTGTACTTGTCTGCCACCCGCAGCATACGTAGCCTCAATTTTTTGACACACATAGTCCAGTTCCAGAATGCCCTTTGGGACCAAGGACTGGATATCCTACAAGGCATGCCCGACTGCCCTCAAAAGGCAGAGCTTGCAAAGCTTTTGCAGATGGGCTCGGATGTGGGTACTCACGTCCTCCAAGCAGCGTATGACTCTGCAGACACCTCAGCGAGGGTGGCTGCAACGAGATGTCTTTGGTGCCATTCCTGGCTCCGGATCTCAGGGTTCGACCCAGAGGTTCAAACTACCCTTCTGGATGCCCCTTTCAGAGGCTCTGTGCTCTTTGGCGAAGACATAGAAAAGGTCACAGTTAAGCTAAAGGAATCCAGAAAGGCCATCCATTACGTGCAGTCTATGTACCGCTTGAAACAGAAGTGTTTTCGCCAGCCCCATTTTTGTGGCAGAGGGGGACATCAACCTCAGCAGCTCTGTGTTCAGTCTCACACATAGCAGGGAGGCTTTGGTCGAAGAGGTGGGTCCAGAGGTGCTGCCTCAACCTCCTCTAGACAGGCTAGACATTCTGCCACCGTCCTCCCTCACCCTCCTTCAACCTGATTAAGTGAACCCCCTCTCCAAGACATGCCGGTGGGAGGTTGTTTTTCTCTTTAAGCCCAGGCCTGGAGAAAAATGACTTCCGACCAGTGGGTCCTCGACCTTGTGGAGTTCGGGCACTCCACAGAGTTTGAAACTTTAGCCCTGGCCAGACCACCGCCCCCTCTCACTACCCGAGAGAACACAGAGCTCCTATCAGACAGGAGATCCAGTCTCTCTTGGCCAAGGACGCAATAGAACGTGTCCCAGAGGCAGAGGTAGGCTCTGGTTTTCACTCTCGCGTCTTCTTGGTTCCCAAGAAGTTGGGGGACCTAAGGCCCATCCTGGATCACAGTGACCTCAACCGGTGGGTCTCCTATCGGAGATTCCATGTGGTCTCACTTCCAAATCTCCTCCTCTTCCTTTTGGTCAGGGATTGGATGGCGTCCATGGACATGCAGGATGCATATCTGCACATTCCCATCTGCCAAAATCATCGGAGATTCCTGAGATTAAGGTTCAAAGGTCGGTCCTACCAGTTCAAGGTCCTTCCCTTCGACCTTTCCTCTGCCCCAAGGGTCTTCACAAAATGCCTTGCCGTCATCGCAGTGGCACTGTGCAGAAATGGACATTTCCTGTTCCCCTATCTTGACGATCGGCTTATGCTGGCCTCGTCCAGGTCTCATCTCTGGGAGACCATCCTGGACACTCTCTCCCTCTGTTGGTGCCTGGGGATCACTGTGAACCCAGAAAAGTCACAGCTTCTTCCCTCCCAGCGTCTACAATTTATAGGAGCCCTACTGGAAACCTCCTTGGGGAAGGTCTTCCTATCTTCCGACAGAGCACAGCGCCTCAGGGCACTAGCAATCCAAACTTGTTCAGCATCTGTCGTCCCGGCCAGATCCATCCTTCGGCTTCTGGGATACATGGTGGCTGCCATAGTTTCGATCCCTTTCGCCAGGCTGTGCATGCGCACCATTCAGTGGATGCTTCGCATCCAGTGGGATCAAACCAGGGACTATCTGGATTTGCCCACCCGGATTACAGAACCAACTGGTTGGGAACTCCGCTGGTGGGGGTCCCCTCAGAATCTCTGCAGAGGTCTTCCTTCCAGCCAGACACACCTACTCAGACTCTCACTACAGATACGTCTGGGACAGGATGGGGGGACTCATCTGGGGATCCACAGGACTCAAGGACTGTGGTCCCCGTTACAGGAGAACCTGCATATCAATGTGCTCGAGCTAAGAGCTGTCCTGTACTCTTTACAGGCACAGAGTTCATTCCTACCTCCCGGTCACCTTCGAATTCAGACAGACAACACCTCCGTGGTGTTTTACGTCAACAAGGAGGGAGGCATACATTCTTACTCCCTTTGTCGGGAAGCCATGAGAGTGTGGGACTGGGCGATGGCGCATCAAATCAGTCTATCGGCAGTCCAAGTTCCAGGTTCTCTGAACATGGTTGCAAACGCTCTCAGCCGAACCAAACCATTAACTCACAAATGGTCCCTGCTACAGTGAGTAGCAGACACCGTGCTTGCCAGATGGGGGATGCCACAATTGGACCTGTCTGCGTCTCAATGCAATGCAAAACTGCCCAATTTCTGCTCGCTTGGTCCAGAGCCTGGAGCTTTTTGGCAAGACGCATTGTCCCTATCCTGGAAAGGGAGGTTCCTTCATGCATTTCCTCTTTCCCCCCCTCTTGCAGCGGGTACTTCTCAAAGCCCAATCAGAGAGGGTGGTCATGATCCTGATAGCCCCTCTGTGGGCCAGACAGATTTCGTTCCCACTGCTCAAGTGTCTGACAGTGGAGCCTCCGTGGCTCCTTCCACTTTCGGGTCAGCTACTCTCGCAGCAACAAGGAGCTTTGGTCCATCCCAATTTACGCTCACTTCACCTGCATGCTTGGCTCCTCAGGACCTAGTGAAGCACAGATTTGGAGTATCGGACGAAGTAGCTCAAATCTTGGTTGAGGCGTGGAAACCCACTACCAGAGACACTTACACCATGAAATGGAAACACTTTTGTCTATGGGCCACAACCAGGAAATTGGACCCTCTGGTCTGTCTGGGCAACTCTATCCTACAATACCTGTTATCCCTTTTAGAGTCAGGTCTCAGTTACTCTTCCATAAAAGTACACCTGGCCGTTGTTTCTGCCTATCATCACTGCATCCATGACAGGACAGTAGCTCAATTTGAGGTAGTTAAAACCTTCCTTGAGGGGATCCTGCATCTCCGTCCCCCTATTCGGGATCCTGTGCCTCCTTGGGATTTACTGTTTGTTCTGGAAAGGCTTACACTTCCCCCTTTTGAACCAGCCATGAGTTGTGAGCTTCGTTACCTTTCCTGGAAGACGCTGCTTTTGGTAGCAGTCACCTCTGCTAGATGCATTTCTGAGCTTCATGCTTTGATGTGTAGAGAACCATATCTGATTTCTCATAAAGATAGGGTGGATCTCCACACCAATCCAAAATTCCTTCCTAAGGTGGTCTTGGAGCTTACTCTTACTAAGTCAGTTCAGCTTCCGGTTTATTACTCGGAACACCCCACATGAGTGAGGCGCTTCTTCACACCTTAGATGTGCATAGAGATTTGCACTGTTACCTGTCAAGAACTAAGGAGGCCAGGCAATCAGATCAACTTTTTGTGTCCTTTGCGGACAGGTCCTTGGGGCGCCCGGTTACCAAACAAATGCTTTTGCGTTGGTTGGTCAACTGCACATCGTCCTGTTAAGAGAAGGGTGAGAAAACCCTTCTGGGTGCGATCAGGGTGCATTCCACCAGAGCAGTTGCTACTTCTTTTGCAGTGCTCAAGACAGTGTTGGTGGCCGACATTTGCGTGGCCACCACTTGGCACTTTGTTCATACGTTCATCAGGTACTACAGCCTGGATACTATATCCAGGCGTCGAGCAGGTTTTGGCCTTGCGGTTCTCCAGGGCCTTATCTCATGAGTGGTCTCTCTCCCGATGTGTGTCTGTCTCTCCTTTCCCCCTCCCAAGGGTTATCTTTAGTTTTATACTGCTTGGGAATCAGTCCTACATGTGTTACCTGCTGCAAGAGCTTCCTCTTGAAGTAAGATAGTACAGTTACGTAAGAACTTACTGTAACAGTAGATCTTCCAGAGAAGCTCTTGAAGCAGGTATGGTTTTTCCTTCCTCCTTTCCTGGGGGGGGGGGTAAGTCTCTTTGCTCTGATCCAACTTTCATGTCTTCAGTTTTGGGACTTGTGTTTGCCCTTGTTTTTTCTGTGGAATTTGTTAGATCTACAGCTGTCTGCTTTTTGGCCTGCCATTGGCATACAAGAACTGGAGCACGTGGGGACCGCCTCCTGCCTTTATACTGGGTGACATCGGGGATGGAGCCGACGTTGGGTGGGCGGACCCACATCGGTACTGCTGGAGAAAAGAACTGCTGAGATCTGCCGCCAGGTGGAGTCAGTCCTACATGTGTTACCTGCTGCAAGAACTTCCCTCGAAGATCTACTGTTACGGTAAGTTCTTACGTAACTGTACTTTGTTGTTCTTTGTAGATTCCGAGGTATCAGATGTCCAAAACTCTGGAAAACGTGGTTGTAAGACTTTTTTTTGCTCAATAACTAAACAAGTCTTACATTGGAAGCCTTAAACTTACTTGGCCATTTAATTTGTCCCAAAGTTGTTGCTTTGGGGTGTTTTGGGAATCAAAAAATGTAAAATATTTAAATTATAAGCAACAGAAAATGCCATTTTTTGAGCATGTGCAAACATAAAAAATTAAAAAATGCAAAAAAAAAAAAAAAAAAAACATTTTCCATAAACCTAATTCAAGTGACACAGTAAAATCTCTGTTTGCAATGCAAAAGTAGTTCTAGGAGTGATATATGGTGTTTATCCACACTTCTGGCAGTGTCCTTTCCCCTTTAAGGCTTATCGAAATGTCTTCAAGCTGGCTCCTCCCACCCACACCAGATGGCAACTCCTTCGGCGCCGCTCCATGACATCAGATCTTGCCCGTTGGTAGGTAGACCAGGGTGCCACTTGCCAGGGGAGGTCAGGTGAGTCAGTGCAGATGAACACTACATACCACTCCTAGAACTACTGTTACAAGTGAATAACCTGTTTTTCTAGTGATGTGGATATGGTGTTCGTATCCACACTTCTGGCAGACTCCTAGCAGTTCTCCGGGAAGAAGTGGCAAGGCGCACAACACCCTACTTAGGGAAATAAAGATTGGAGAACTGAGGCCCCAAAACCAGCATTCCAGCAAGACTGAACGTCAATGTGGTAATGGGAAATGAAGGAGAGTGCTGACCCCCAGGTAGCAGCCCTGCAGATTTAATGGATAGGGACATAACTGGAAGCAGCCACCAAGGCAGTGGTATGACAGGTAGAATGAGTCCTTAGCCCTATGGTAGGCTCCCTATCAACCTATAGTAGAGGCTGATGCAGGATACAATCCACTTGCCAATCGTCTGCTTAGCTGCCGGTCTGCCAGGTGCAGCTTCAGTGTAGGTGACAAATAGCTGGCGAACCTCTCCCCGAACTCCAGCCATGTGCTCCTTATAATAGGTTAGCACTCACCGCAGGTCCAATGCATGGAGCCTGTGCTTGTCCTCCGAGGTGTGGTTGGTGACGTACACCAGGAGATTAATCACCCGGTTTAGGTGGAAATCTAACGCAATCTTCTGAAGGAACTTTGGGTTGGGGCGAAGGACAACCTTGTCCCTGTGGAAGACCAGGTAAGGAGACTTCACGAGCGCCTGGAGCTCACTGATCCCTACCGGATGACATGACAGCCACTAGGAAGGCGGTCTTCCATGACAGGTGAGACATGTCCCAAGGTAGTGGTGGTTCACGCACTGGAGGAGAAATGTGGTCAAGGCCTTTAAAAAAGTGACAGACCACCTTTTTCCTGCGCCATCAACTGCTGACTGGCCCGCGCTCGGTAGGCAGAGATGGCTGTCAGGTGTTAAGGGTCGTCAACTGAAGGCCTGACACAGAGAGAGACCATAGGTAGTCGAGAATGCTAGCCACTGGACAAGATAAGGGGTCGAGACCCTTGCCCTGGCAACAAATGGAGAACCTCCTCCATTTGAAGGCATTGCATTTTTGGGTTGACTCCTTTCAAGATGCCTTGATCACAATGAGGACATCTTCAGAGAGACCCAAAGCCTGGAACTCTAGCCTCTCAGGAACCAGGCTGTCAGGTGCAGGGATTGAAAGTCCTGATGGAGTACCTTTTATTTAGTCTTTGTTAACCGGGAAAGGCCCACTAGGCACATGCCTGTCTTCAGAGGCGACCCAGGAGCTTTGTGATTAATGGAGTGCAGTTCCAGGCAGACAGAAAGACGCCTCGGGAGCCTGCTGCCGAGGCTGAGGAGACTGGGGTACCAGAACTGGTATGGCCAGTCTGGAGCCATCAAGATCAACCGTGCCTTGTCTCTCCTCACCTTGAGCAACACCTTGTGGATCAAGGGAAACAGTGGGAAGGTATAAAGAAGGCCTGAGGTCCAGGCCTCGAGAAGGCATCCCCCCTGCTGAGGCGAGCAGGCACAGTACAGCCTCAGCTTAGCATCCTCCCTGGAGGCAATCAGGTCCACCAGAGAGGTGCCCCACTGGGAGAACACACTGTGTACTACCTCTGGATGGAGAGACCACTCATGAGATGCCTCGCTCACATACATGGCTGACAGTGTCTGCCAGTTGGTTGGAGACACCAGTCACATGGCCAGGAGATCGGCCTCCAAGCTGTGCATGAGGGTCCACATGCAGAGAGCTTCACTGCACAGAGGAAGGGAGTGCATCCCGCCCTGCTTGTTAAGGTTGTACATGGTTGTGGTGTTGTCCGTCTGGACCTGGACCACCTGACCCTGAATGTGTGGTGCAAAAGCAGTCAGCACCAGCCGAACTGCCCGAAGCTCCAGCAGGCTAATGTGGCACTGGGACTCCTCGGGGTCCAGAGCCCATGGACTCTTTGTTCCCCCCAAGCCCATGAGAGAGGCATCGGTCATCAGGATGACTGTCAGCTCTGGGCGGACAAACAATATACCTTCCTGCAGATGTTCTGGGATTAACCACCATTGGAGGGTGTCCCACATCAGCTGGGTCACAGTGACCAGCTGGTCGAAGTGGCCCTTGCACTGAGACCACTGGCATGCCAGCTCCCACTGCTGACAGCGCATTCTCCAGCGGGCCCAACTGACCATGCTGGTGCAAGCCGCCATGTATCCCAGTAGGCACAGGAAGTCCAGAGCAGGGTGAAACTGCCCAACCCGAAATGATCAGGCAAAGGAAGAGAGAGCCTTCACCCTGTCTGCTGGGAGTCGAGCCCTGGCTCTGCAAGAGTCAAGCTCTGCCCCGATGAAACTTGATCACCTGCAAGGGCATGAGTTCTGACTTAGCCTCGTTGACCAGGAGGCCAAGGGAGATGCAGGTCTGAAGAGCCAGGTCCATGTACCTTTCCACCTCCTGCCTGGAGGGACCTGCAATCAGCCAGTCGTCCAGGTAGGGGTAAACTTGGGCTCCTTGGCATCTTAGGTAGGCTGCTACCACTGTGATGCATTTGGTGAAGACCCTGGGGCAGAGGACAGGCCGAATGGCATGCCCTGGAACTCGTAGAGGATCCCCTCCACCCGGAATCAGAGGAACTGATGGTGGGAAGGATGGATTGGGCCATGAAAAAAACACGTCCTAAAGATCCAGGGAGCAAAACCACGTGTTCTGCTCAAGAAATGGTATGATCTGAGACAGAGTGACTATCCTGAAGGTGCACTGCCTGATGAACTTGTTCAGGTCGTGCAGATCTAAGATAGGGCGCCAGCCCCGTCCCTTTTGGCACCAGGAAGTACCTGGAAACAAACTCTGGGTGTTCCGAAGGGTCCAAGACAGGAGCCACGACCTCCTTGCAGAGGAGCTGAGCTATGTCATGCCGAAGGGCTGACAGGATGTCAACAGACACTATGCCCTCCCATAAGGCGCAAGCCTGGCAGGGCGGGTATGCCTTCGAACACTAGAGGCAGACCCTGACTGACCACCTCAAGGACCCATCTGTCCGTGGTAACAGCAGACCAAGCGGAAAGGAAATGGCAGAGCTGGCCCCCCACAGGAGGACCCAGGATGGGTATGAGGGAGGCGCCGCCCAACCCATCACTGGGCAGGCTTGGAAGAGGAGGAGGAGCAGATAGAGGGGCTGCCAGGACCACTACCGCCTGTCTTCATGAAGACAGAGGCCACTGATTCTTCTTCCAGTGGAAAGGAAGATCTAACATAATGGATCAGTGCGGAGGGAGTTACCACCCAGGTGGGAAGGAGAAGCCAGCTTGAAGATGTTCCAGCAAGCCTTAAATGGGAAAAGACACTGCCAGAAGTGTGGGTACGAGCATCATATCCACGTTCCAGAACAGAAATTTTACTGGGTTCACAATTTACAATTTAAACAGAAAGTAAACAAAAAATCTGGTCAGAGATGTAAGAGATTTTTCACTTTCAGATTTTTTTAGTCACACACACACAAAAAAAAATCAGAATAACACAAAGCTGGGGAATCTAGTCGGCTCTTTATAGGAGGCTGTTAGGGTTAGAGTTAGTCAAGGACTGTTATTAACAGTGTTCACACTGTCAATCCAGGCACTGTTTGCCATTTAAAGGGAAACGTCCACCTTCGATCGGGCCCCACCTCGATGTGAAGCAGGGCCCAATTAGCAGTTTAATAAACAGAAGTAATTTCTTAACTTACTGTGGTAGAAATTATTTTAAATTGTATCTGGTTGATCCTGCGCCCTCCCTGCCGACATTTTAAAAGTCAGAGCCCTCCCCAGCGCACCCACAACCGCCCGCTTACTATAATGCCCTATTTTCAAACAGCTCCAGTTTTGAGCCTACGTGATCCTGTGCTATTCCAAGACCACTCACGGGCTGACAGGCATCCTGCTAGTCGGTACCTGGTCTTGGTATAGCATGGACATGTAGGCTCCAAACCGGAGCTATCTGAAGATATGGCAATACAGATTACTATACTGCTGTATATTCAAATAGCTACATGTTTCTGTGCTATACCGAGACCAGGTACCGAATGGCAGGGTACCTGTCATCCCTCAACTGGTCTCAGAATAGCACAGGATCACGCTGGCTCAAAACCGGAGCTATCTGAAAATAGGGTATTATAGTAAGCCTAAGAACAAGCCCTGGCTGCTCCCCTCAGGACACATACTGGGGACAGCTGCGGGTGGCTGTGTGCACGCCAAAGAGGGCTCTTACTTTTAAAATGTCGGTGGGAAGGGCGCAGGATCAACCAGAGACAATTTAAAATAATTTCTGCTACAGTAAGTTAAGAAATTACTTCTGTTTATTGAACTGCTAATAGGGTCCTGCTTCACACAGAGGTGGGGCTCGACTGAAGGTGAACATTTCCCTTTAACGGTACTGAGTCGTTAGTGCCAATCGAGGCATTGTTTCACATTAATAGAATTGACGATGCTGGTTGAAAGCCTACACTGTCACCACCAAATTGTGTGCATGTGTGGTTGTGTATCTTTTTAAAAAAGTAACAAAATCCATCACAAAAACTACATAAATGCAGAAGTTAGGGTTTTAACACAAAGCATTAAAAGTAGGGATATGCAATGTTAGGGCAGAAAGAAAAAAATAACTCACCGTTGTAATGTTCTTTCTTTTATGGGATCCAACAATAAGCCATACAACTCTGCATTATCTCCATGGTAGTGATTGTTCAGGAGAATAGAACTACATGCTAATTAGAGAATTCAGAACAATATTCAAACTCTTCACAGTGGTTACGCTCCTCCTATTGGCACCACCAATTTTTTCCTTTTTTTTTTGTAATTTACTGAAAAAACCACAGTAAGCAGGTCATTCAGTTAGATAAAATGACATTACATACATTCAGCACATTGTGAATTAATGTAGCCAGACATTAAAGCCTTGCCCAGTGGATAATAATGAAATACAATAGAAAAGCAGTTTATACATATTATAAAACTTCCTTGATAACCTTCCCCCACATCCACCTGCTGATTTAGAAATGGCAAATAAAAATTCCCTCTAACAGGCAACCATGGAACAAACGTAGGATCTGTACTCACCGAGTTACCTAGGACTGCCATCTTGCACAAAACTACCTGAAGGCAGCGCAGGACAGCCGTAACACCGGCCGCCGCCCGCCAAGAATCAAGGGATTTGCTGCCGCTTGCCTGGTCTCCGAACCCAGATACTCCACCAGGCTCTCACCACTGGTACGGCGCCCCTCAACCTGAGGCGGTGCAGGACAGCAATAATGGCGGCCGCCGCCCGCCAAGAATCAAGGGATTTGCTGCTGCTCGCCTGGTCCCCGAACCCGGACACTCCACCAGGCTCTCACCACTGGTGCGGCGCCCCTCAACCTGAGACGGCGCAGGACAGCCGTAACGCTGGGTGCCGCCTGCCAAGAATCAAGGGATTTGCTGCCGCTCGCCTGGTCCCCAAACCCGGACACTCCACCAGGTACTAGTCGCTACTGCCTAAACTTGTACCTTCTCCATGGGAGTGCCCCTGATTGGTGCGGCTCCTCGCTGCTAGACACTGATTGGTCCGCCGACCGTGGGCTGCTGTGCTCACTGGAGCGCACTCCCTACGGCTTTCAAACACGGACTCCAGCGCTTTTCAGCACCTTTTTCTGCCAAGTGCTAAGTTAACTGTCTGAGGGGGTTTTGTTTTTGCAGTGAAGCATTGTTTGCCTGTCATATCCACTCTGTATACCTTCGCCTTAACTAAATGTAAAAGTAGATTTATTTGGTGATTGCTAGCCTGCTCTGCCTGCACTAATCTGCCATTTTTTGTTAATCAAATTGCCAGCAAGTAAAACTTTTCACCTCCCTGTCTCCATTCCTGTAACACTATCTATCGCTACCTGATCTACCTACCTACACCTCAAGCTACTTGTTTCTGCTTCTCTCTAAAAACTCGTATGTACTACTTCTGTGAACTGCAAACTGTGAACTTGTCCTGAATTTCTCCCCCCCCCCCCAGTTCCTTGCCCCCTTGCTGCTAATCTCCTGCTCCTTCTTTTTGTCCCTAAATCCCTTCCCTGGCTATCCATAACTCCTGCTCTTTTGTTTTAACCCTGATCACCTCCACCCCCTGCTGACGGTCTGCCGCCAGCCCCCAGCCCCCATCCCCAGGTCTGTTCGACTACAGCTCTTAAATGTTGTCTCCTTCTTTCTTCGTGCTCTCACTGCTGGTGCAGCGCCCCTCAACCTGAGGTGGCACAGGACAGCCGTGACGCCAGCCGCCGCCCGCCAAGAATCAAGGGATTTGCTGCCGCTCGCCTGGTCCCGAACCCAGACAATCCACAGAGCTAGTACTACTGTAGCTTCACCTTCTCCATGGGAGTGCCCCTGATTAGTGAGGCTCCTCGCTGCTAGAGACCGATTGGTCCGACGACCGTGGGCTGCTATGCTCATTGGAGCGCCCTCCCTACGGCTTTCAAACACGGACTCCAGCGCTTTTCAGCACCTTTTTCTGCTAAGTGCTAAGTTAACTGTCTGAGGGGGGTTTTCTCCCAGGCCTCCATTAAATACACAGTAGCTCCTCCCTCTGAAGCCCTCCCTCATAGCATTGGCTTATCTCTCACCCTGCTCTGAGCAGTCAACCAAACCGCTAAATCTTTCACTCCCCCTTTTGGCCTGTTTCAATTACCTGCCCTTAATTAATAGCCCTGCTCTGTTTGTACTCAAGTTCTCCCTGTCTCACAATATATTTTTGTTCGTCCCAGGTGAGACTGCTTTTCACACATACTACTCAGTTTTACTCCCCAGCTAAGTGGATGATATAAAAACTCTTACTTTTCAATACCCTCCATAATCTTAGTCACTCTGTTAGGACAGCACTCCCTAAGGACTTTGTCTGCTCCCTTACTTAAAAATTCCTATTTAGACTGTCTAGCCACCATAGAAAAGTGTACATCTTTCCTCTGGCCTGCCGCTTGGGGTACCTGTCCTGTCAGCCGGTCTGTAAGAAAAAAAAAAAAAAAAAGTCCCCTCAGATAATACTGTATCTTCTTGCAATCTCCCTACCCCTGCTCCTCTTGTCCATGCCCACCGCACCTCAAACTGAAGTGACCCACCCGGCGTTTTTGCCTCTTGATTACTACTACTCTACTCTCCTGGTACTACCTCCCCCTTGCTGTAACCCGTCCCCAGTGCTACTAAATAGGATATGGATCCACACGGTTGCCCAAGTCAAAATGAAATGCCGCTGGCACATATGAGACAGTGGTTCCTTCTTTAGTTGCAAACTATGGTACTTCCTCTTACTTGCTATACTGCTCTCAGGTGATGTACACTTAATCCGGGACCACCTAATGTTCTACCTGACACTAGTAGTAACATCAAAGGTCTTATTATAGCACACCACAGTATCAGGAGCCTTGCACATAATCTCGCTGAGCTTGAATCCTGGACCTCCCTCTACAAGCCAGATATTATATGCCTAACTGAAACATGGCTAAGACCATCCATAGCAATTCTCTATGCCTCCTTCCTCACTATAATCTATTGAGACTTGACAGAGCTGCACACAAAAGTGGGGGTGGCACAGCCATCTACTTTAGAGATCATCTTGATGTCTCCGCCATAAAAACATCTATCTTATGCCACTGTGAGGCACTTCATGTCCTGTTCACTCTCGGTACCAAAAAACTACATATTGTGTGTGCCTACAATCCTCCTACCAATGGACTAATAGGTCTAGAAGAACTAATGGAACAAATCTCATCCGTTGCCAAAAGAAACGAGGTCCTTATACTGGGGGACCTAAATATCAACTGGCTGGGCAGTAACCAATCCACAATAATGACCAAACTGCAGTACTATAACCTGCACCAACTGATAGGTGAACCTACCAGGCATGCCCGTCACTCAAACACAAACACACTACTAGACTGGATAATAACCAATTGCTCCGAAAATGTAATTGCTTCTGGAGTACTACCAGATGATATCACTGATCACTCCACAACGTACTGTATTTGGGGAAAAAACAAACCTACCCAGAAGGGGCCCCACTTCATTACGTTCCGCGACTATGCAAATTTTAACTCTCAGTTTTTCCTGCATGACATTGCCACTACTGATTGGTCCCCTATTCTTACGTCCTGTGAAACTCAGACTGCCCTAAATCAGTTCTTAAATCATTTCCTAGCACTCCAGGATAAGCACTACAAACTTGTAACCCATCGAGTAAGAAACAAGCAAACCCGCTGGCTGAAATCTGAACTACTAGCTAAACTTAAACTAAGGGACAAAAGCTGGCTTCATTATAAGAGCTCTGGGCTATCCTATGACCTCATCACCTACAGGGTCCTGTGACATGCCTGCAAAAAGGATATAAAAAAAGCCAAGAGCTCATACTGCAAGGACCTTCTAACCAATTCCTATGGTGACCCCCAAACATTTTGGTCCCACATTAAATTCTTTTTTGGTTCTAATCCACCATCCACCCCTAATGACATGTCACTTGATGGGGTACACTGTGATAATCCCAGCACCACTGCCAATTTTTTCAACAACAAATTCTCTGACTTAACCAATTACACCTACTCTTTCCCTGTCCAACCGGATGTACCCACTCGGCAAAATGCAAATGGTCCTCATTTCCGTTTCAAAGCAGTCACTAAATGTGAAGTGCTTAGACTACTAAACAGTATCTTGGAAGGCACTGTAGCTGGAGCAGACAGTCTTGAACCAAAGCTACTTAAGATTGCTGCTCCATTCATCGCTGCTCCCCTAGCCAAGATTTTCACGCTCTCCCTGTGCCAGAGCTATATCCCCGAACTATGGAAAATAGCTAGGATTACCCCCATTTTCAAAAAAGGGGACCGTAAAGATCCCTCAAACTATAGGCCCATTGCCATACTGTCTGTCCTAAATAAAATTCTTGAGAAGCTTGTAGCTGCCCAGACAATTGATTTCCTACAGAAACATGATCTACTTTCCTCTGTCCAGCATGGTTTTCGCAAAGGACATGGCACCACTACTGCCCTTCTCAAATTTACGTCAGATACACTAGTGGCTATGGACTCCGGTCTACTCACCGGAGCAATTTTCAGAGACATGACTAAGGCGTTCGACCTAGTTGATCACTCCATCCTTCTAACCACCCTAGGATCTCTAGGCTTCTCGACTAATGTTGTAAGATGGTTTGAGAACTACTTATCTGATAGGACTCAAATTGTGAAATACAACTCCACTCTCTCAGACAAGACCACTATAAACATTGGGGTGCCACAAGGTTCCACCCCAGGGCCCCTGCTTTTCTCTCTTTTCATAAATAACATCTCCACTGACCTCCGCAGAACAACCTCCCTGCTATATGCTGATGACACTGTTCTTTATGCTAGTACTAAAAGCACTGAAGATGTAAACAATCTACTCTCCTTGACTTTCAGTTAATACAGGAGTGGCTATCCACTCACAAACTTGTTCTAAATGAGTCCAAAACCCAAGCTATGCTCTTTGGATCAAATGTAAAACTCAAGCATGCTCACCCTAATTTTAAAGTCACTTCCTTAAATGGCTCACCTGTTGGAGTGGTAAATTTGATTAGATATCTGGGCCTCACCCTTGATCCATCACTAAACTTCGACTTACACATCAATCAGACCTGCAAACTGGTAAACTCTAAACTTGGAATAGCCTACCGAACCAGCTATGTACTCACTCCCTCAGCGAGGCTCGCCATTGCCCGTGGCATACTCCTTCCATCACTTACCTATGGTGCCGCAACATATGCCTCTGCATGCAAACCAACCCTTCGGAAATGGGATGTCACTTATAACAATATCTATCGCTATGCATCTTCCTCGCACTGACTGAAACACCATTGCTTCCTCTAGTCAGACCTGGGATGGCTTCCTCCTAATGAACTAAGGCTTCACGCCTATGGCTCCATCTTTGACAATATGGTCCGCCTACAAATTCCAAAATCCCTGGCAGGACTTTTCCAAAATCTGACACTGTGTTATAAACTGAGGTCTGCTGACCAGGCCCCCGTTTTCACCTCCAGGCACAACACCACTAAAGGCGCTAGTGCTTTCGCCTGCCATGCCCCCAAATACTGGAACTCCCTTCCACTAGCATTGCGCCAATCACTATCTCATGCATCTTTTAAAAAAGGGTTGCGAATTTACTGTATCTCAGCACTTCCCACAAGTGCTCCTGCTTCAAACCTCCATAGCTCTTTTTCCTTCCCAGCCTCTTCTCTCCATGACACTTACTGATCTACCCTCAAATACACTATGCACTTCTCCTTACTTATCTGTCCCGCCTCCCACCTTACTTGCACCCTCATCCCTCCTCTCTTGACTCTCACTTCCATCACTTACTAGTACCACATCCATTTCCCTTATTGCACTAAAATGCTCAACATGTTCACTTTCCTTATAGCAAATTGTGGTGTAGTTTTGTTCCTTGTACTGCTCCAGTATTATTTTTGTTTACTTTCTGCACTGCACTAGCATTGCAGCCTCCTTGTTTCTATGGAAACATTTGCAAATTGGTCTATATACTGTTGTCAGCCATTTTCTGTACTTGTATAGAAATGTTTCCCCCTGTATTATTGTATTGCTGTACTGTACCCTCCCGGGTCGTGCCTGAAAATAGTCATTGCTATGGCTAGTGCACCTACCCGGTAAACAAAAACTAAATAAAAAATAAATAAACAGATCCGTTCTATTTTATGTACCCTCTTCACTAGTACCCATCACATTTCTATAGTTGGTAGTCTTTTGCATCCATAGATGCATTATTATCTTTTTAGCTACTAACAGACACGCTATGGATCGTGAATTCAGGTGCATCTCTGAAGGAGGAATAAATAAGAGTACCGTTATGGGTGACACCACCAAGACTGGAAAAGCTAGCTGCTCCATCATATCAGCAAACGTCTGCCAGCAGGATGCCATTTGTGGGAAGCCCCAGAAGATGTGGGAGTGGTTCATCCTAGGCCCTCCACAACCCTTCCACCAGCTCCCATAATGGGCTGGTAGGTATTTCATTAGCTCAGCTGGGGTCTTAAAGTAGCGATATCTACATTTCCCTGCAAATTCCCGACATATTGTTCAGGCTGTCATTTCTAGTGCCGGAAGGGCATATTTTATCCACTTCTCATAAAAGATGGGAGTGTGTACCTCTGAATGGCACTTGTCAAGAATAGTTTGTGTAGTGTCCGTCAACAATTCTTGGAGCCTAAACAGAAAGTGCCAAATTAAATGGCCCCAAGAAGTGGCTTGTAGAACACCCCAGAATATATGAAGAAGTAAAAGGTGCTGGGTCACGTATTCGTATACGTTCCCTGCATTGGTGTAGTACATAAGTTCTCACCTGGAGATATTGGAAATGCTCTAATCCTACTACTCCTATAAGTTTGTTGTAATTGTTCAAAGGATACCACAACCTGGTTACCAAAAGATTGAAATAAACACATGAAGCTGCCTTGCCTCCACCTAGAAATGGTGAGGTCAGTTTGTATGGGGAGAAAGCCCGAAATAAGGCCAGAACTCTACAAGAAAGGCCCAGCAATCTGTGGTAATCTTTGTAGATGAAACTACAGCTTCAATGTTTGTGCCATAAAACCAGTATAGTCCCTCAATGAGAGGGCAGCAGTTCTATTTGTGAATTAGAAAGGCCTGATGAAATGCATGTTATGAAGAATGAAGTCGATCTTCTTCCAGGGGGGGTTCTATTAGGGTTCAGCCAAAAGTAA
The DNA here is from genome assembly GCA_016271365.2 of Neoceratodus forsteri. NCBI lineage: Eukaryota > Metazoa > Chordata > Ceratodontiformes > Ceratodontidae > Neoceratodus > Neoceratodus forsteri. The sequence goes on along the minus strand of CM057456.1, from coordinate 330,608,259 downwards.
ATGGCACGTAGGTGGGAAGCCCTAGCATGCTAAAGAAGATTGGGCAAGTTAACACTGGCAAAAGCTGTTGGGAGCTGTACACAAGAATATCAAATCCTTGGAGGTTGCCAGCTCCAATTAAATCAGGAGAAGAATATGTTCAAAGAGGTGAAATAATAACTAAATGAAAAAAGAGGCAGCATTTGGAACAGATAGAGAAGATGCAGAAGAACATTAAACCATACCGTCTCCATATGGGAAAAAAGGACAGAGATAATCTGGTCCAGTGTGCCAAATCCTCTGTTAAGGCTATAGTCAGGGGCTTTAAATTTAGGAGTTCTAGGTTTAGCAAATGCTTCAGGATAATAATGCTAAGATTGCTGAATTTTATTCCCCACCAGTGTAGTGGGAGAGCCCTTTGCAGTGAGATGAGGGGATGTAATCAAGCAAGAATACATCTATTTTCGAGTGGTTAAAGGAGAAGCCAAAGAGGGAGTCAAATCTGTCCAAGATCTTCCAGGCTGCAGGTACAGATTGTCTGGCATTTAATATTGTCAAGAGGACATCGTCCGCATATAACATGGCCTCATATACCATACCTCCCAACGTGATCCCTTCCACTGCTGAAGCCAACCAAAGTGCCGCTACCAATGACTTGATGTACAAGGTGAAAAGCAATGGAGAAAGGGCAGCCCTTACAGGTACCCCTTTGTAATAGGATTGGGGAAGAGTGTGTGCCATTAATCCGAACATATGCTTTGGGTCCGGAATAAATCTTCTGCAACCAGGACAAGAAGGATTCCAGAAAGCCAAAGGCAGACAGGGTGCCCCAGAGAAAATTGTAAGGCACCCTGTCAAATGCCCTCTTGGTATCAAGGCTTGGGGCTGTGGGAATAGTCCTGTTCATAACATGTTCAACGAGTAATAACATTCTGAGTATGGTATCATATCTCTGTCATATAAACCCGACCTGGCCCTGCTGTACCAGCTTGGGTAAAAGGCACTCCAACCAATGGGTTCAGATAGCCATATAAAGCTTATGATAAACATTTAAAATTGAGACAGGGTCAAAAGAGGAGGGAAACAAAGGGTCCTTTCCAGGTTTAGGGATCGCCAATATAGTGGCATATGTCGACGTGGGAAGGGGAAGGTCACAACTACAAACTGCCTTAGAAGTCTTGAGTATATGTGGAGAGAGGGAATCAGAAAACGCTTTATACCATTTGGCTTGATAGCCATCCAGGCCAGGAAACATTTGGGTTTTTGTGTTACGCAGGACCCTATCTCCTCTTGTCAAAATGGAGTGGTAAGCATCGCCCATTGAACGTCAATAAGGGACGGGAGCGAAAGTGTCTCTAAATATGGGGCTACGTCTGAGGGAGATGGAGATGATGGCTCAGTGTACAAGTCCTTATAGTACTGTTGGAAGGGCTCCAGAATTCTAGAGGATTCTTAAGTTATCCAGCCCAGTTGTGGATCCCTTAATTGCAACACGCAAGCCATATGTTGTCTAGTATGCAAGAGACGAGGTAGCAGCCGAGCACCCCTGGCATCTCCTTGGTAATGTGTACGTTTAAGAAACATATGAGTTTGATGGACATGGGTATCCAAGATGGCCTGTATTTTCTGTTTCAGTGTTTTCATTTTTTGCACAATTACCGCATCACTGTCTGTGTACAGGGCCCATTGCTGTCCTTGCTGCTTTTTATTTTTTGAACATGTCCCATAATATTGGGGGCTGGCACCTGAGCCATGGTGTTGTCCGTCACTATTTGCTATATCCTATCCTGCATTAATTGTCGAAAAGTCTCATCCTTTAGTAGGGAGACGCCAAAACACCACAAAGAGGTCTGCTTCCTCTTCCCTAGGTGGAGTCTGAGCGTGAGAGAGAGAGAGTTATGATCAGAGACAAGAATGGGTCCAAAAATTAAATCTTGAACCATTTCGAAATGTTCACAGGAGGTGTAAAAGTAATTAAGGTGGGAGTAGCTGCCATGTCTAGGTGAGTAATGGGTATATGCTTTAGTGGTTGGGAAGAATTTACGCCAAATGTCTATGAATCCAAGTTGTGTCATCCTGGTCCAAAAATACTTCAAGGCTGAGGATGTCCTATGTTTACCTTGGTTAGGGGAGTCAAGTTCAGGAACTTTTGGCAAATTGATGTCCCCCAAATAGTATGAGCTGGCCTTTTAAGAGATCTAGCAGCTTATTCAGAAAAGTACGAACACCCAGTTTCGAGAGTTAGGGGGGAAATAAACCAAAGCCAAGTGTGACCTCTGCCTCATATAATTTACCCTGCAGAAGTACAAACCTCCCCATTGGGTTGGAGTATGGCTTTTTAACCAGTAAAGGGCTGCAGCTAGGGAGAAAAATTGCCATCCCTCTACAGTTACCATTTTTACAAGATGAAGAGAATACTTTATAGTACCCTCCCCACTCCAATTTAGTGTGCTCCTGCTGTGTAAGGTGGGTTTCTTGAACAAACAGAACATCAGCAGGGTGGCTACAGAGGTGCTGAAAAAGTATGTTTGATTGGATTGTTTAATCTATTAATAGTATGCAAATGGTTTAACACTGAATTAACCACTGTGGACACAGAGATAGTGTCACATGCAGACCAGAGAAATCCTTGGGCTCAACATCAGGCTGACAGGGAAGCGCAACCCCCGGACTGACTGGAAGCAAATCCTGCTGTCCAGACATCTGCCCCTAAGAAACTGACACAGTAGGGTGTCGAGACAGCAGGGCCATGCCACAGCCAGAGAGGAGCAAACCCACCCATGCAAATTTGTCGTCACCAGAACACACCGGGAGATTAAAGATCTCCCACCCACCTGACTCTCCGTTTTTAATGCATAAACCAATTACAATAGCAACAACCTCAAAAAACCTGAAATAGAACTATGTAAACGGATTTAAGAACATGGAAAACCGTCATGGCTGGTGCTGGGGCACAACTGTGGTATTCTGCAGCAAACCAGCTTATGAAGAAGCTGGTTGTGCTGCCCCTCTTCCTGACTGCAAGGTAGGAGGAGGAGGGGAGGGTGATGCAAACTGCAAACATGCAGAGCGAACCACTGGCATGCCACACTCTACATAAAGTGTCAGCAGGCAGCCAGCAGTAGCATAAGCCAGCCAACAGCACTGTGCAGCAGAAATGGTGTCATATGACACCGCTACTGTATGTATTTATCTATTTATGTAGTTTTTGTTGACCGGGTAAGTGCACTAGACAAATCCTGCCTATTTTCAGGCACGACCCGGGGGAATGCCAACTGACCTTGAACCAGATTAAGTTGTTGGTGGTATTTTTAGTGAATGAGGGAAATTTGGCCAGGACACCGGGGAAATTCTTTTCGAGGGGGGGAAATTTGGCAAGGACACCGGGGAAATTCCCCTACTCTGCTTCCTGTAAGCAGAGGGGTCCCATTTTCATGTGGGACCAAGATGGCTGCCGCTGGACATGCTGTGGAGGACATGGAGGTGTTGGAGGCAGTGGAGCTGGTCTCTTCCCTGTCTCTGTTCTGAGAGAGACCCCATCTTTTACGCCTATTGTGCTGCAATCTACTGAATATGGTTCTTCTATGCCTTTGGATACTTCCCTTGCTGCTGTTGTGGATACTTGTGTGCAGTGTTTGCCTGTGGATCCTTCTTTAATTCCTCAAACTGTGCTTACGTCTTCTAGCCCTGCTACTATGGATATACGTGAATCTTCTCCTCCTGTTTCTATGGATGTAGATATGTTACTTAAAATCGAGGAACAGCGTTATTTCACTGCTAGACAGCGTTTGTTAGCCCTTAAGCCTCAGTCTGGTTTTGTACCTGCTGCTACTGACTCACCGTCTGGGAAAGATTGTTTCACTGTCTTCACCAATTCTGACACTTCCGCATTCTTTGCCTGTTGCTACGGACCCTCCTCACTCCCTATCGCCTGTACTAATTGCACCTCTTGCTCAGCTTTCTCCAGAAATTTCTTCTATACAGGTGCCTGCTTCTGCTGTCCCTGATGCCTTGCACATGACGGACTGGTCTGTTGAGTCGGCCCTGGAAGCGGCTGGGTAGCAGAAGGATCCTACCGTTGGGACTTGGCGTTCTGGTTCTTCCCTGATCTGTACTAGGCCACCTGACACTGACAAACTGCTGGCCTCTCCTGTTTTGAAAGACTCTGCTGCTTCTCTTGATCTTTCTTTGCCAACTGAACTTCTTCTGACTGAGAACCCGACTTTGCAATTTGGTCCTGCTTCCTCGACGCCTCAAGAACAACGGACTCTTCGGGACCCTGTGTCTCGTCCAGTTCCTGCTACTTCTACTGCTTCGTCCCCTAAAACTTATGCTGCATGCTTTCAACCCCCTGTACATCAAGCTAAAAGACACAACGCTGTTCGGCTGCATTATTTGGGTGGCATACCTGACTTTCCTGACCGATTTTTTGTAGGTCGCACTCTTTTGAAGGATTCTATGCAATTTGCTGCTTTTGAGATTCATGCCTTAATTCATGTTTCTTCAGAGTCTCATTTTGTTATTAGTTTTAAAACTATCACTGGTTTAGAAAAGTTTTGGAGAAAATAACAAGAGCTAAAAACTTCTCCTTTATGGTCACCATTTAATGCTATTCCCTTAACTAAACCTACTCAGAAAACTGTTACTATATTGTTTCGTAACGAAGGTGTCAGTCTTTTAGATATTACTGTCTGGTTAAAGCAAAGATGTACTGTCCTTTCTGACCCAGAGGCTATCTTTGATTCTGAGAATATCTGGACAGGTGGGTGGAGGCGAGGGTTATGCTTCGCACTTCGGAGGTTGGAATACAGTATCTCCCGAACAGCTTTATGCTTGGGAAAGACAGGGGAGTTCTTTTATACCCCAGCCAGCCTAAAGCTTGCTACAGATGTGACTCTCAGAATCATATCAGTAGTGTCTGTGACAAGATTAAATGCTCTGTTTGTGGTAACATTGGCCATGCAGATTCCCAATGTGTGGATGAACCTCTTTGTATCCTTTGTGACGAATTGGGGCACACTTTCCAGACTTGTACTTGGGCAGCTCACAACTCCCAGACTCTTGCTGATGGGGAAGAACAACATTTGATTATTACTGTCGCACAACGTTCTCATTTATCTGACACTCTTTCTAGACCTCAACGCGGCACTCCCTCACCCTGTTGTACCTGCTGTTGACCCCTCTTCACTTTACATGAATGGTCTGCTCCTGTTTTGGAACCACAGACCTTTACAGCTCTCCTCCCCTTCCTCTGATCTTGCTATTTCTACCTTGGAAGAAGTCCCTATTCCTGTCTTGCCTAGTATTTCTGGGTCTTCCATGGACCCCCCCCCGAACCTTTTGTTAGAGTTACACATGGATCTAAGAAGGGGACTTCTCCCTCTTCTAAGGCCCTGAAATCCTCTACTGTGACTCATATGAATAAATTTGAGGTTTTACGCCACCCTCAGGACAACATGGACTCTGACATGTCCTCTGTTCTTTCCTCCCACCCTGATGTGACTACGGACACTGAAGTACCCATTGATAATATTGGCTCTCAAAAGAGGAAAGCTAAGGCAAAACTGAAACATAGGGAAGGTACCCCTAGGAAAGGTAGGCTAAGGTGACTTTTGTGTTTTTGTTTTCACTTTCCCGTTTCATGTCTTCTGCTTTCTCAGTGCATACTGTTAATGTTAACAGTATAAAGCAGCATGCTAAGAGAGATGCAGTTTTTTCCTTTTATCTGGCTTGACAGCTGGTCTCATCTTTTTGCAAGATGTATGTTTCCATGCTCTTCCAGAAATTTCCAGGGCCACTCATGCCTGGACCTCTGGGCTCTCTTTTTGGTCCTCTGGACAGGACTCTTGTTCTGGTTTGGGTATTTTATTTAGTATACCTGATGTTACTGTTGTTAAACTGTTGGATGTCTACCCGGGGTCGGCTTCTGTTGTTGGATATTTTGATTTCTTCTGTCCCTTTCCGGATTATTAATATTTACGCCCCTCAATTGAAATCCCACAGAATTGAACTACTGAAACTGATTCAACCCTATTTATACACATCAATGCATGTGATTTTTGGGGGTGATTTAAATTGTGGGTTATCCACTAAAGATAAGTCTTCTACTTCAAAGACTACTAAGTTGTTCTGTGACACGAATTTTCTGAAACAATTGCTCCATTCCACAGGTTTACAGGATGCATATTTATCTTTTACGGGTCGGCATACTCCTACTTTTCACAAAGGCCCCCTTGCAACCCGTATTGATTTTTTTTTTTTTTTTATTTCTTCCCACCTCCAACTTTCTGATGCTGTAATTCAAGTTGTGGAATTTTCGGATCATAATTTATTATCTATTTCTTTAGGCCCTTCCTTGACATCTCGTTTTGGCCCTGGCATTTGGAAACTGAATGCTTCCCTGCTATCTGATTCACGTTTGTTAAGTCACTTAACTGAGTATATTCATAATCGAAAGACTATTTTTTTTATATGATGCCCCTGGGATTGGTGGCAGGATCGCAAATCTGGACTCGAACTTTATTTAAAAAATTTTAGTAAACATCATCATGATTCATTGTATTTCCTTTATCACACTAATAGACGACGACTTCAAAAATTACTTACTTTATCTCATGAAACTGGCCATCATTTTTCCACCCAAATAAGTACTCTTAAGGAGCGCATGATGAATTATTACCTTCTGAAGGCTACTTCTGTTCAGCATCAACAGCGTTTTGGGACCTCTGGTACCCGTGACACAGTATGTCCATATGCTTCAATTCGGTGAACAGTAGAGAGTAAAACCTTTACTACACTGTTTGATGACAGTTTCACCAAGCTCACTGATATTTTGGATATCAGGCACCGTGTTACCTGTTATACACAAAAACTGTTTGGTCCCATGCCCCACCCATCTGCATCCATAATGGACTACTTTTCCTTTTTACAACTTCCTGATGTACCTTCTTCTGTTGTAGATATGTTAGATACTGAGATACAAGCACATGAAATTGAAGCAGTAATCAAGTCTTTATGTCCAAGAGTGATACCGGGCCTGGATGGTCTCTCCAGTGAGCTGTATAAATTGTTTTCTGCTGACCTGAGTTCTGAATTGGCTACAGTTTATAATTCTATTCTACAGTGCGAACATCTTCCTCTAGACTTTAACATAGGTTGTTTATTTTACTTACATAAAAAAGGGGATAGAAGATTGCTCTCCAATTGGAGACCTTTATGCCTCTTAAATATTGATTTTAAAATACTGACCAAAATTTTGGCCCTCAGACTTTCTAAACTGGCCATATATGTGATTTCTACCGCACAATCTTGCAGTGTCCCTGGGAGATGTATTCAGGACCATCTAATTTTACTTTGAGAAATGATTGAACGTGGAAATTCTAATGTTTTACACGGTTTCATATTCCCACTGGACCAACGGCAGGCTTTTGATTCTGTACATCATGATTGTTTATGGTCTACTCTTCGATATTATAAAGTACCTGACTAGACTCCGGTTGCTATATCGGTCTGCAGCTGTTGTCCCACTGGTCAAAGGATGGAAGGGCCCTATGCTTCCTCTACACAGAGGGGTTAGACAGGGCTGTCCCCTTAGTCCACTTTTTATATGTTTTTTTTTTTGGATCCCTTACTTCGTTCTATTAATTCAGCCCCAACAATTATGCCACTTCCCTCAGCCCCATATTCCGTGTTGGCCTATGCAGATGATATGAGTCTCATGGTGGCTAATGTTGCCTCCATGCGTTCTGCATTATGGCATTGTTCCAAGTTTGTAGCTGTTTCTGGCGCAGCCCTTAATCTTGATAAATGTGTAGGCCGTAGATTAGGTTCCCCTTTTGTAGATGAGTCTTCTGTTGACATTAGACTTTGTGATGACCCTATTAGGATTTTGGGCATTTTATATGGTACTGGTCCTTTAGATGTCCTTAACTGGACTCCCAAAGTAGATTATGCTCAGACTATGGTTGCACGTTGGAATTCATGGCAGATGAGTAAGAAAAAAAGGGATTTACATGATTAAAACCTTTCTGCTTCCCCTTTTTCTCTTTCTGGCTTATATTTTCCCCCCTCCCCGGCAATTTGAAACCAGATTGCTTAGTCTCTTTTTTCAAGCCCTATGGGGTAGCCGCCTGAACTCCATTAAACGTCAGATCACCTATCTCCTATTCGGGATGGAGGCCTAGCTATGGTCCAACCTGTTTTTTATACTAGTTTTTCTTGTTTCATAATATTAGACCCTGCTGGTTAACCAAGATCGAGGTTGGGAACCTTGGTTTCTTGAATCCTGTGGTCCTTGGTTTCATAAATGGGAACTTAACAAATTGACGGTTTTAACACATTCCCCCCAGATTTCTGCTTATGTTAGGGATAGTTTTTTCGTTTGAAACACTGGCAGATTACTAGCCATATGCTAATAACTGTCTCCAGAAAATCATTGTATAAGTATTTAGTGGACCATGTATGTTTGGAGATTGTTGTTTTTCCCAAATGTCCTACGCAACATCTCCCTGCTTTTGCTCACTTTACTTCGTAATTCTAGGGTTCCCCAAAAGATGTGGGACTTGCATTGGCTTAGCTGCCATGAACGTATCAACGTCAAATGTAACCATAAACACAAATCACTACAGGACAGATTTTGTTCCAGACCTGAATGTCAGCAACAAGAAGAAACTATTTCACACCTTTTTTTTTCATGTACATTTATTGTTTCTTTTTGGACCCTATTAGCTGCCAAATGGCGTGAACCCTTGTTTGCTCTCATTACTTATGACAATTTGATGTATGTTTTTTTTCCCCCCTCACTTGGTCTCATTGGAATATTAATACGTTAAATTTGATTTTTGTAATAATCAAATGGCATGTGTGGAATGCTCGTTGTCTGTTTAATTTACAGAATCAGGATGTGCCTCTTCTTACCATTATTCGAAGGATCGAACATGATTTGAAGGCCATATATTTTTCAGAGGCAGAGCTTTTGCCGTCTGACTCTTTGTTGGAATTATGGACACTATTACCTTGGATAACCGATTCTGATTTTCCTGTTACTTCATTAATTTGTGTTTTATATTTTTCTCTGTATCATTTTCGTTTTTCTTTTCTGTTCACTTGATGTTCAATAAAAACTTCCCCTACTCTGCGGCTGCTTTGCGGCCAGTAGAGGGCTCCGCTGCGTTTGCAGAATGGCAGACGAAGGATGACCTTATATGGAGCAGGATGTTTTCTAGAGGCTCCTGCTGTTTCTGAAACGGGTTTTTCAGAGATCGATTTGGAAGCTGTCCCTAGGAGTGGGACGTCCGGTTCTGTGGTTTCTGATGCTATCGTACAGGATGCTAGCAGTTAGCTAGTTCGGGAGAATGTATCGGAAAAAAACGTTTCTGTGGATGGCCCTGTTATTCCGATGCCCACCCCTTTACAGCCCAGGGCTTTTTCTGACTTGGGTCTAGTTGTCTCTCCAGACCCGTTTTCTCCCATGGAACTTCCGGGTATGGATTCTGAACAAGTTGGGCAGTCGGTAGTGCAACCGACACCGAAAAATGATCTTTCGACTTCACAAGTGGTGCGTAAACAATTTGGACTTTCTTCGGATTCTACAGACTTTTTGATGGACTGGTCAGCTGACAAAACGCTAGCCAAATCAGGGTGGATTCACTCAACTCCGGGGACTTGGATACAGGATCCGGACTGGGCGGACAGCGGGCCTATAACCTTTTCATCTAAGCATGCCACCAATCTGAGCTCAGGTATTTCTCCTGGACATGTTTCTTCATGTAATGCTAATAAAAATGGTGCGCACCTTATGCAGGAGGATTCTGAGGCCATTCCTGGCCCTAGTACATCCTCTGGGGGGGGGGTCTTAATCAAGATTCTACAGATTTAGGCAGTTCTACATGCATTTCCATGGCGGATCTTTTTAAGAACAAATTAGAGCAGGCTTCCAGGAGAAATGCGGTACGTTTACGGTACAAGGGTGGGCTCTCTACTCATCCAGACAGATGTTATATTGTTAACCATTTGCTTAGAGGCTCTATGCATTTTTTTCCTTCAGATTTGTATGCTTTAATCCATGTGTCTGGGGAAGACTCCTTTGATATCAGTTTTCGACTTAATGGCAGTTTGGAAAAATTTGGGGAAAAATACTCTGCCCTTAAGAACACTCCCTTATGGACCCCCCTTTTTTGCTATCCCCTTAACTAGACCACAAATTAGGTATGTGACGATTATGTTCCGTAATGAAGGGGTGAATGTCAGTGACATTTATCATTGGCTACAAAAGAGATGTGACATTCTTGGACCTCCAGAGGCTCTGGTAGACTTAGAGGGTATCTGGACTGGAGGTTGGAAATTTAAAATAAAGTTGTTTCAGGTAAATTCTGACATCATTCATTTACCCAATAGTTTTTTTTAGGTAAGAACAGGGGTGTTTGTTTTTACAGTGGCCAACCCAGGGCTTGCTATAAATGTGGCTCACGAACGCATATTAGCAGCTCCTGTGACATGCTAAAATGTTCTCTATGTGGTGGCTATGGCCATTCGGTAGATTTATGTGAGAACATTTTTCAGTGCAACCACTGTGATGCGAAGGGCCATGCCTTTCATCAATGCCCTTGGGCTAAACAAAATAGACAGGAAGGTTGGGATCATGATGACCTGGTTTATAAGACCCAGGAAAAATGTCAGGGTTTCCCTCCTTCTGCTTCATCCGACTCCCGATCTGAGACTACCTCTGCTAATGACCCTCCTCTGGTGGCCCCTCTTGATATTTCTTTGCCTTCAGCTTGGCCTACCCCAACAACTGTGCAGGGCCCTGCTCCTACTTCTACTCTGGGCCCTGATATTGATGGTAGTATATCTGTTTTACTGATGGAAAATACCATGCCCCCTCCTTTTGAAACTATTAAAGGACGTAGATTCACTAGGTCCTCTTTTAAAAATCCCTCTCTGTGTCCTATTCCTACGGAGAATTTTTTTTCTTCTCTTCAGGAAGAACCAGGGGATTCTGACTTAGAGTCAGGCACTTCGCACAGGTCTGAGCTGGCCACTGAGGATGAGGAGAGCAAATCCACTGAACTGTCCAAAGAAAAGAAAAGAAAAGGAAAAATGGAAAAAAAAGAAAGGCTAGTTGCTGTTTAAAGGGAGGGCCTTGAAACTGACTATGTAATAGATGGCTACTCTGAAACTGGCATATTTTAATGTCTGTAGCTTGAAGACCTATAGAAAACAGATTTCTCTGTTTTCCTTTTTTAGCTCTCTTGATGTTGATGTTTTTTTTGTTGTTCAGGAAACACGCCTCTCCTCTCTTGTTGAGGTGGAACAGGTTAAAGATCGATGGCATTGGGGCCCTTCCTTCTGGACCTTTGGTTTAGAGGCTGTGGATGGGATTGGTATTCTTTTTAAATCTACCCATTTTCATGTTACCAGGCTAACTGATGTTAAACCAGGGAGGGCCTTAGTGCTTGATTGCTCCCTTGGGGATTTTTCATTTTGTTTTCTTAATCTTTATGCCCCCCAGCTCAAATCAGCTAGAACTGAGCTGTTTGAAGAACTTAAGCCCTTTTTATATACCAGGAAAAATATTATTTGGGGAGGACACTTTAATTGTTCCTTAGACACTAAACTTATATGAAACACACAGAAGAAGATATACTGTGATTCTAATGCCTTGGTACAGATTATTTCTGGAGTTAATTTACAGGATGCTTTCCGAAGTCTGCATACTGCGAGCACGGGTGCTACATATCATAGACACATATACGCCACCCGTATTGATATGTTTTTTGTCTCTAAATACTTGATTCCTTTTTTTTCGTATTTCCCAACCGTTGGAATTTTCCGATCACAATATTTTATTTTGTTCTTTAAGTTTAACTACTGTTCCTCCAAAAAAATTTTCCTCACATACTGGTTGGCGATTCAATATGTCTCTCTTAGACTCCTCTTCCCTGATCTATCGTATTGAAGTTTTTTTTGCATGTCGAGAATCTATTATGTGCTCCTATGATTCCCTGTTAAATTGGTGGCTGGATACTAAAATGGAGCTTAAACACCTTATGCTTTCTTTTAGTAAACACAGAGCTAATTCTGATTATTTACGTCATCTTCTCTTGAGAAATCAATTATACAAATGAATGTCTTATCCTCTACGTAATAAGCAGAAATTTGCTTCACAGATTTTTGAAATCAAGAAGCAAATGAAAAGCTATCAGTATGACAGGGCTAAATCTCTAGAGATGGAATTTAGATTTAGTACAAAGAAGACACCTGCATCAGATCCGTATGCAGCCTGTAAGCAATGGCTTGATAGCACTCTTATGACTCATCTGGTCACAACGCATGGTAACATGGTAACCACAGATTTAGAAATATTAGAGGTGGTACAACAGTTTGTCAGTTCCACGTTTCATCCTATATCGGTCACCTCTTCCTCCTTACTGTCTGGATTTACTGCACCATTGCCCCAGGTACCTGCAACTATGGTACAATCTCTAGTACAACCTATACTACCAAAAGAGGTTGAAAATGCTATATCTCAGTTAAATACGGGTACTTCCCCTGGAATGGATGGGATTCCCAATGATTTTTATAAACGTTTTTTGTCACATATGGTCCATTTTATAACCTTGGTCTTCAATTGTATGTTAACTTCCTCTTCTTCTTATTTTGGTTTCAATACCTCCCTATTATTTTTTTGTATAAATCAGGGAATAAGGCCCTTTTGACTGATTGGAGACCTCTAAGTCTATTAAATAGTGATTACAAAATTCTGGCTAAAATTTGTCATAATAGATTACTGGGGGTGGCTGATCTCCTTATTCATCCAGCTCAGACTTGTGCTGTTCCTGACAGACGTATACAACATAATCTATATCTCCTGCGGGATTTATTTGAAGCTACTAAAAGACATCCTCTTTCTGGATTTGTGGTAACCTTGGATCAAGCTAAAGCCTTTGACAAGGTTCATGATAATTTTTTCCCCTTTTATTGAAGTATGGTATTCCTAAACCCTTTGTGTATTGGATATCCCTCCTTTATGCTGATGCAACTATTATCCCTATGGTTAACGGTCTTTTTGGCACGGATGTTCCTCTGACCATTGGGGTTAGACAAGGTTGCCCCTTGAGTCCTCTTTTATATTCTTTTGTTTTGGATCCTGTAATCCGACAGATTCTTTGGGACACTAGTATTATAGGTTTGGCTCCCTCCCCTTTTTTACGACATGAAAAAATTACCACCTATGCGGATGATGTCACTTTATTAGTCCGGGATGCTTCCTCTTTACGGAAGGCTCTGCAGATTTTTTCCCAATTGGGCTCTTTCTCCGGAGCTGTGCTTAACATGGATAAAACTTTAATTTTTTTCTTTGCATTCTCTCTCTCCTGCCTCTTTAGATCTCTTAGGGATTCCGGTAGTTTCTGCCCCTCATAAGATTCTGGGTATTTAGTTTGGACCAGGTGATATGGCCACTTATAATTGGGAAAAGCAGTTGCATATAGGAGAAAATAAGGTTCATAGATGGAGAGGGTGGAAATTTGGGAAAAAGAAAAGAGTTCAGATTATTAAGCAGTTTCTATTGCCTGTTTTATATATTTATGTTATGTTTTTCCTCCTCCATTGCATCTTGAAACTAGAATTTTTAGCTTTTTTTTTCCAGATGCTTTGGGGCAATAGATTAAATCCTGTAAAAAGGGATATTACCTATTTACCCATCCATAAAGGTGGATTAGCTATGATTAACTCCATCGTTTTTCATCATTCCCTGTTCTTTTTTGGTACATTTATTTACTTATGGACACCTGCTAACCTCTCTTGGCAGTTGTGGATGCAATTCCTTTGGTCACAATACTTTAATAAATGGACGCTGTTACCCCCTAAACTTTTATCCTCGGATTTTTTTACCAACTTATGGTCTATCAGCTCTTAAAAAGATGCATCAATGGAAGGTTTCTTTGCCTATGTTATTGAATCTGAACAGAAAATCTTTTTATGCCTTTATTGTTTACGATGTACAGAAAATTGTTTGGATATTCCCTGAATGTGTACCCACGAAAATGAGTTTGGCTATACACAAGTTGATGGATTCGAGGATTTTTCCTCATATTTGGGATTTTGTGTGGTTGTCCATTCAAGGAAAACTGGGGGTTTGGGGTAATTTGAAATATAAACCCCTGACTGAGAGATTCTGCCTTAGGCCTACTTGTATTAATAGTGAAGAAACTATGCTGCATTTTTTTTGTTACTTGCCCCCACAGTCAATCTTTTTGGCAGGACACGGCTACACATTGGCATTTACCTTTTTTGAATCACATTTCCTATCACACCATTGTTTTAGGGGATTATACGGGGATCTGGAAGTGTTATCATAAAAGTACGTTGAATGTTTTTTTTTCCCCTCATACAGTATTTTTTATGGCAAGCTCGTTGCCAATTTGTTTTACAGCAGCAGTTAGTATTAAATAGTACTATTTTTTTCTCAGATTGAAGCTAGTTTGCTATCTGTTAAAGAAAATGATATCCAAGGTTTACCAAAGCCAAGGTTGATACTTTATGGAAACATTTCTTTTTTTGAAAGATGTTATACTATGACTGTGTTATTGTTTCCTCTGGATTTTTTCTTTATGTTCTTGAATTTCTTTTGATGTATCTTTGATTTTCTTGTGATGTTATGATTTCTTGTCAATAAACTTCCCCTACTCTTTTCGATAAGTGCCATGGGATCTTTAACATCCACTGAACTACCACAAATCCAGGCAGATAGGACCTCGGTTTAACGTCTCGTCCAAAAGACGGCACCTCATAAGTGCAGCATCCCTCTCATGCTGCACTACAGTGTCAGTACTGGGATATTAATCCAAGTGCCAGATGTGGGAATGGAACCCACAGCCCTCTGATCTCCCGGCCTCAGAGGCGAGTGTGCTAGCTACTGAGCCACTGACGATGCTCACTGTATGCTGCTGTACTATGCAATACCAGCAGACAGCGGACGGGAGCGATCGATGGAACGGACAGTCAGGTCAGAGAGACCGAATACAAGCTGGAGGGAGGGCCTACTGGGACGCATAATACGAGAGGAGAAAAAGCCAAAAACATAATTTCATTGAAGTAAAACAAGGTGGCTGGCTGCTGAGAGGATGGAGTGGAGGGGGGAGGGAGAAACAGACAGAGAAGACTGTGGCATTGTGCTGGGGAAGGCATAGAGAAAATCAAGTGAACCAAACATAAGTGACAAAGAAGTACCAGTTACAAAAAAAAAAAAAAAATACCATAAAAGATGACTCCTGGCTGAGTTTGAGAAACATAGGAGACTGTGCTGGGGGAGGACCAAGGAAGCAAAACAAAAACCTCAACATAAATGGGGCTCCTAACTGCTGAGGGCAGAGTGAGAGAGACAGAGAGAGGAGATAGAGGAGATTGTGTTGGGGGAGAGCAAAGGGGACAAAAAACCCTCAACATAAAGGGGCTTTTAGCTGCTGAGGACTAAGTTGGGGAGGGAAGAGACAGACAGAGGAGATTTTGCAGGCAGAGGGCCTCTTTCTCGCTCTCTCCCTCAACATTCACAAGGGCTCAAGCAGGTGTGTCAGCATTAAGGGAGGCCAAGAAAGAGCCACTGTATATGCTGCTCATTGAGCGTGCTACATCATGTCTCATACTTACCATAGCTGTTCCCCTCCCTGCTCCCAGTGGATGCCACTGCCTGGCTTGCTTGTCCCAGCTTGTCTCTTACCAGTTTTACTTTATTTTTCATACAAATAATGAATTAAATTATTCTCTTTGGCCCTCTGTGTTGAACGTTACATCGTTTGCTCCATTTTATGCATTTTAATACATTTGTTGAAATAGTTATCAATAATGAGAACTAATAAGACCGAATCAGGACTAATCAGAACTCCTCTGTGTTCCGGTCCTTGTTCCATAAGGATCAGAACTTTACCCAGTTCTGCCAGCTCTAGTACATGCATGAGCACCCTCTACTGCCCAGTTAGGAGAGACACTGGAGGTATGATGCAGCCACTGCCAAGTTTAACACAGGGAAGAAGTTGGGTAACATGGGAGGGAGTTGTTGGGAATGGAGAAATATGCCCCATCTCTCTCAACTAGGTATCTGTCTGCCTGTCTATCATCTGTCTATCTCTATATCTCTCTCTGACCATCTTTTTTTCTACATTTAAGTTTTTATTGAAAATGTTCAAAAATAGGAAAATAATGCAGCCAGTAAGAGATACAAAAGAAGTATAACATTTAGAATACATCTACAGTTTCCATCAAGAATAGCTATAATTAAATGTTTCTTTCAAGCTCATATTACTAATGTACAGCAGTGGCTCAAGAGGTAAGTAACAAATCTCACTTAGCAAGTATACAGTAGCGTGAAAAAGTATTTGCCCCCTTCCTGATTTTCTCTATTATTGCATATTTGTCACACTGGATGTTTTCAGGTCTTTAGAGAAAATGTAATATTAGATAAAGGGAACCTGAGTGAACAAATAACACTTGTTTTTTTTTTTTAATTTCACTTATTTAATGAAAAAAAGTTAACCAACACCAACTGGCACTGTGAAAAGTAATTGCCCCCTTACACTTAATAACTGGTTATGCCACAATTAGCTGCAATGACTGCAACCAAACACTTCCTATAATTCAATATCAGTATTTCACATCGCTGTGGAGGAGTTTTAACCCACTCTTCCTCGCAGAACTGCTTTAATTCAGTAACATTTGGTAGGTTTTCGAGCATGAACTGCTCGTTTCAGGTCCTGCCACAGCATCTCTATTGGGTTTAAGTCTGGACTTTGACTAGGCCACTCCAAAACTTTAATTTTACTTCTTTTAGCCATTCTGATGTGGACTTGCTTTTGTGTTTTGATCATTGTCTTGCTGCATGACCCAACTACGCCAGCTTCAGCTGACGGAAGGATGACTGGACATTCTCCTTAAGAATTTTCTGGTACAGAGCAGAATTCATGGTTCCTTTAATTATGGCAAGTCATCCAGGTCCTTAGGCAGCAAGCATCCCACACTATCACACTACCACCACCATGTTTGACTGTTGGTATGGTGTTCTTACTGTGGAATGCTGTGTTTGCTTTACGCAGACATTATGGGATCCATGTTGTCCAAAAGTTCCACTTTGACTCATCTGTCCATAGAACATTTTCCCAAAAGGCTTGTGGATCATCCAGGTGCTTCTTGGCAAATGAGAGACGAGCATTTATGTTCTTCTTGTTAGCAGTGGTTTCTCCTTACTCTCACATGAAGCCCATTTTGCCCAGTCTCTTTCTGATTGTGGAGTCATGAACACTGACCTTAGCTGAGGCAAGAGTAGCCTGCAGTTCTTTGGATGTTGTTTTAGGATCCTTTGAGACTTCTTGGATGATTTTACACTGCGCCCTTGGAGTAATTTTGGCAGGCCGCCCACTCCTGGGAAGGTTCACTACTGTTCCAGGTGTTCTCCATTTGGAGATTATGGCTCTCACTGTGGTTCGATGGAGTCCCAGAGCCTTAGAAATAGCTTTGTAACCCTTTCCAGACTGATAGAGGGCAACAAATATTTTTCTGATCTTTTCAGGAACTTCGTTTGATCATGGCATAATGTGCTTGTTGAATCTTTGTGCTGGCAATGTGACTCTGATGGTAAGGGCCAAAATAAGTGAG
Source organism: Neoceratodus forsteri (assembly GCA_016271365.2). Classification (NCBI taxonomy): domain Eukaryota; kingdom Metazoa; phylum Chordata; order Ceratodontiformes; family Ceratodontidae; genus Neoceratodus; species Neoceratodus forsteri. Next base: position 330,590,634 of record CM057456.1, on the reverse strand, counting down.
GTTTATATTGAGCAGGGCTGGCTGTAATCAAGCCTGGCTGTGTTCAATCAGCTGACTCTAATTATCCCTTTAATTGGGTTGATTTAACTAGGGGCAATTACTTTTCACACAGTGCCAGTTGGTGTTGGTTAACTTTTTCATTAAATAAATGAAATAAGTAAAAAAAAAAAAAGTGTTATTTGTTCACTCAGGTTCCCTTTATCTAATATTATATTTTGTCTAAAGACCTGAAAACATCCAGTGTGACAAATATGCAATAATAGAGAAAATCAGGAAGGGGGCAAATACTTTTTCACGCCACTGTATGTCTGTCTGATCTAATAAAGGAGTCTATAACATTAAGGAACACACTGATCATTCTGTGATGCATTATTCAAGGTTGCCACCGTTCTTGAAATTGGGAAAACTTCCACTGAGGCCGAAGGCCGAGTAACTTTAGCCACTAGCCGTGTGGTACAATGTGTTCCATGCACATCCCAGAGTGCCTTATTGCACTTATAAAATGGGCCCCTTTTTTAAACATTTTACAGTTGAAAAAAGCATGTTTATATGTAGAAACAATAGATTTACTTGTGTGCATTTATGATAAAATAGTCCTTCCGCCCACTACAAATGATGTCACTGATGATGTCATTGTATTGTTGCCTACTTTCTTCTTCCTGTTTTTTTTTCTCTGTTTTTCCCCATATTCAAGATATGCAATGTTTACCATGGAATATATGTATTTAAAATTCTGCTCAGTTCCACTGCTAGAATGTTACTCTCCTATCATACTATACACACATAAACACACACACACACACACAAAGGCCTCTGTTACAGCCAGAGACTCAATTATCTCACTGTCAGGGCAAGGAGAAGCGATTTCCCTGATGAGCAGGTAAAGACAGAAGGAGGATTTTTCATCGTCAGCAAACAGTTGCAATGAAAACTATAAACAATACTTAATGTTTCTAATTTGTTTATATGAGTAAGGAGAATGTGATGATCAGGGAAACAACATTTAATTAATCTGCTTTATTTTGTATTTAAGGTAGTTTTCTTTTTAGGGCCCAGTGCAAGTAAATGTGATGCTTACAGTTACAGGACAAAAAACAATGGCTGCCAGTTGAATTCTTAACATTCTATTAGCATAATGATTCCAGTGGTGATCAATGTACATTTGGCAGCACTTTTTATTTTCCATGAGTGGAACATAATTGCTACATGAACAACAGCCAATCAGATTTCAGGCTTTTCCCTTACCATTTTATAATCAAATGTATAGATTTGTACAATACTCTGCTGCCAATTTGTCAAGCTGGGTGGGAAAGTCTGCAGCCAAAGTCCATGTTATAGCTTTCCTGGCAGCCAAGAGAAAGACACTGAGTAGTAATCAGGGCCTGGATCTCTGTCCTTCACTTAGGATGGCTAGAAGGACCATGGCTGGGTGGAGAACATCTGGCTCTACAGAAAGAAGCGGCAAGTGATGCTTGAGCTGACACCAGAATTCCTCCAAAACAGGCAAGACCAAAAGATGCGAGTCTGGTCAGCCTCCTCAGCCTCACACTTTCTCCAGCAGGAACCATATGAGTCTCCCATGTATTTAGCTTGAATTCTAGGTGTGCAGAAGTATTGCAGCCTGTACTTCCAAGAAAACTCATGCCAGCTAACCGAAGCTGTAGCTCTGGGACATATAAGGGAATATTGCATCCATTTTTGATCTGTATAAGAGTGGAACAGTTCTTGGTTATCCAAGATATATCTGGTGTTATGGGGCCATAGTTCCTGTAAGCCTTCATATACAGTAGGTGGCATATCAGATGTTGCCAAATGTCTCCCTTTAGGAGGTCCATCAGAATGTTAAGGAAGAGTGGCAAGGGTCTGTACGTTTGGGGGACTGTGTAGTTTATGTAGGAGATATGTCCTGATTTATAAGTACATGAAATGCTCTCAGCTTGTCAAACTGTAGGTATTCTGCAGGTGCTCAAAGGGAATACTCCCTGTTCATTTAAGAACTGGAATACATAGTGGAGGCTAAAATGCCTCCATTGTTTGAATGCTATGTCCAGCTGCAACTGTATAAATTCACTATTTTCTGCTAGCAGCCTACAATACCACAATAGTGTAGCATGGATTGACACCTTAATAAATCTACTCAGTTGAGTCAGGGTGACCTGCCATATAAGTAGTAATATATTGGATTCTAAGCTGGCCTGGAGGGTGAGCAAAGAGGTAATAGGCAAAGTCAATCAAGTAATTCAAATGGAATTCGATAGTTTCCCATGGGGAAATGTACACTGGGGTTATCCAGCTGTAGACTATGCAGAGTTGAGTGGCCTGGGCATATTGTAGGTGTGAACATCTGGTAGACTGACCCCTTCCCCCCCAATTTCTGGGAAGCTGTGAGGTGGAGAATCTAAGTCTAGGATGTTGACCTCCCCATATTAAGCAAGAGACCAATTTCTCCCAAGACCTGAAATAATACAAAGATGAATAACCTGGGACTGTTTACAACAGGTAGAGCACTCGGATAAGACTATCATCCATCAAGTGTCAATTTTATGAAAGTAGAAAAGGAAGAGTGATTGCTATTCTGTTAAATCGAGGGTAGCTTGCTGTGTAACTGGTTCATAGTTTAAAAGTCCTGTGCTCTCTAAGTTGCTGGGAATATAGGCCACTAAATATTTAATTATTGTTCTAGTCCATTTAAAGGAGAAACCTGGTCTGCCACTCGGGAATACATCCTCAGGTAGTAGGAAGCCTTCGGGTGGGGGTTACACCCCCACCTGCAACAGGCCGGATCTATACAGAAGGTGATTCCTTAGACTCTGACTGATCCTTCCTAATTATACATTCAGAAGACCTGGTGAGGACTATTACAGAGAAAGATTTCAGCCCAGCCACGTCACTGTGGAGGTAGGAAGAACTGTCCGTGGATCCCTGCCCCCCTTTGGGCTCTGCTTGGCAGAGGCATAATGGCCATAATTACAACTCTAAAAGACTGTACCTAAGCTGACTGTGGTAAACCTGTTTAAATGTAATTAATTTCTCTGATCTGGTCGTCTTGTTTGTAAATAAGTTGTAAAACCTAAATAAAGATGATATTTAAAAAAAAAAATACATTCTACTGGTCAATGCCTAAGTAAACTTTACATGGTCTAAAAAAGTCTCACAGAAGCTGATAAAATGTTGAAAGTTACACCAATGCAGTTTGGAGATCTGTCTATCTTACTGATAGGAATTTTTTATATTTTGTAAAACACTGTAATGGTTAATCTCCGCTCATGGCTATGAAAAGCCAATTGCATTAACGAATGTGGGAATTATATATGTAGCTAACCCCTCAGTGATGTAGCATGTCATAGATGCTTTGAAAATGTGTCACTGTAAAACTATTGTACTGCACGAATGCTGTGTTATAATTCTTTATTGTAAGCCTGCCTATGAGATAGAATTGCTGTATAGGCTATGCATTGTAAAGCTAATAAAAATAAAGTACAAAAAAAAAATAAATATAGGAGAAACCTTTTTCCTTTTTTTTTAGTGCTCTAGAAGGGGAAGACACTGAATTGGTGCAGCTTCATCTTCTGTAAGTTTCAACGAAACTCAGATAACTCATCAAATTTCTGCAGCTCCTGCCAGGCTTAATAATAATCAATGACTGAAACAAATCATTGATCTGTAATACTGGACTCTCACCTACATTGTATGTACATACATTGATGCATCTCTTAGGGTTATGAAGCCCATAAAAGTCAGGAAATCTACCATTAGGGTTTTCAACCATAACACCCACCCTCCATTCCCTACCCTCATGACCTAAGGTCAAGTTACAGGTCTGGGGCCATGACCCATGGGTGTCTTATAGTGTCTTATTTGAATTAGGGTCATATGCAAAGAAGCAAACTTGCTGAGCACAGCTTCAGACCTGTAGCTTGCTTTGCAGATTTGAAGGAGTAGACCCGTGGTACATGGTCCCAAACCTGGGGGACTTAAATGAAGCAGCAGAGCCATGGAGAACAACCCGGGACCTGTAGCATGCTTAACACAAGGCTCTGCAGGTCCTACATGAAGCAGGAGACTTGTGGGACACAGCCACAGATCTGTAGCTCAGTCTGTGCAGGGCCCTGTGGGCCCTATATGAAGCAGCAGAGGTGGGGCACTGCCCTCTACCCACAGATTGCATTGCACAGGTTGATGCAGGCCCTATGCGAAACAGCAGACCTGTGGGGCATGGCTTGTTTTGCATAGGGCACTGCATGAAGAAGCATATGACTGATTTTGTGCTTCATGAAGGGCCAGTTATGTGAATGGTCGTGTGCTTCACGTAGGGCCTGTGGAAAGTCAGAACTGATCCAGAGGGCCCTATGTGGAGAAGCAGATTTGTGGAGTACTGATCCAGACCTGTAATTTGAAGCATCAGACCCATGGGTCATGGCCGGGACCCATAGTTTAGCTATGGGTCATGAGGATAGGGGCTGGGGAAGGGGACTTGGCATTAGGGTTGAAAAAAACCCCTAAAGAACAGTTACGTACTTACTGAAACAGTAGGTCTTCAAGAGAATCTCTTCCATTAGGCTACACTTTTGGAACTTTACCTGCGTCAGCACTAGGACAACACGAAAACTTCTGCTAGTTGGGGATGCCCACGACGATGTCACACATCAGCATCTAGATAAATGTAGGCAGCCCCATCTCTCTTCAGTTTCCTGTCGAAGATTGTGCTAAGAGGACCTTCCCTCTTGGAGAAATGAAATTACGTACCTATTGTAATTCTTGATCTTTTAGACGAGGTCTCCACCACTCATTCACACTAGTGGGACTAAGCCAGAGACACTAGGACCCAGCGGGAGCCAAAAACTTCAGGAAGGCCGGGCTGAAGTAGGACTGTCGCATGCTGTGCTGCAAGGTTAGCTACCATTGTATAGGCTATTTTGGCGCCAACCCTCCAACCGCTTTTAGTACCTTTTACCGAGGAGGCAGCATAAACTAACCTAGGAAAACTAACCTATTCCAGACATAAGATAGTTCGTGTGACCCGTGTAAGAAGGATCAACTCAACAATGTTTTCACAGCCCAGCCAACGAGGGAGTAAAGACCAAAACAGGCTGGGTGAGCTTGGCGGATGGTAGGTGGGCATGTGAATGAGTGGTGGAGACTTCGTCCAAGAAGATCAACAATTACGGTAGGTATGTAATTTTCATATCTTCCTGGGCATAAAGTCTCCACCACTCATTCTCACTAGTGGGAGAGTACAGAGCTAAAATAATTCCCAGAGAAGGGCGGCAAGAGATAGGAGCCCACTCAGGACAGAAGTCCATTAAGGATTGTCCTGCTAAAGGAAGGATGCTGTCTGGCATGGACATCCAGTGTGTAGTGCTTCACAAAAATGTGCACAGAGCTCCAAGTGGCCGCATTGCAGATGTCTGAAATGGGCACATTCCGAATTTCTGCCAGAGATGCCAAGACTGCTCTGGTAGAGTGTACACCCTGCCTTCCAGCTTGACCTGTACCATTGAATAGCAATGGTGGAGACATGCTACCAGACATGTCGAAAGGCACCTGATGGCAACAGGCTGAATGAGACAAAGAGTTGCTTGGATTTGCGTATCACCTTTGTTCTGTCAATGTAGAACCGCAAAACTCTCTTTATATCCAGAGAATGTGTGGATCCGCTCCCCCTTCATTCTGAAAGTTCACAAATAGGTTGGATGGACCAAGGGCTGCTCAGGTGGCATTCCAAGACTACTTTTGGAAGAAATTTAGGGTCAGTTCTAAAAACCACCTTGTCCTTGTGAAATACTGTATATGGTGGGTCTGTGACCAGGGCATGTATTTCAGACACCCTGCGAACAGAAGTAATGGCTACAAGGAAGGCAGCCTTCCAGGTCAGGAACTTCAACTTGCAGGTTGCTAGAGGCTCGAATGGCTTATGGGTGAGCATATCTAGCATGAGGTTGATATCCCAAGCAGCCACCAGTCTCCTGACTGGGGCCTACTGTGGAGGATACTTTTAGGAACCTCTTGACCAGGAGCAGTTGAGCCACTGACATACTGTGGATAGACTCGTGAGTAAGCGAAATGCTTTAGCGGTGTACCTTTACGGCCAGTATTGCCAGTCCTACATTTGACAGGCCTTATAGGTACTCTAACACCTTGTTTGGTGAGTAAAGGGGTCCAGGGAGGACTTTGCGCACCAAATGGAGAATTGTTTCCACTTTGCCATGTAGGTTTTTCTAGTGGATGGCTTGCGTGCTACTAGGAGAATGTCTGAGATTCTATGGAAGACATTGAACCTACCTACTTCTATCTCCTCAGGAGCCAGGCATGGAGATGAAGAGACCTCAGGATGGGGTGGACAACTGAGCCCTGGGTCAGGAGGTCCATTTGAAGTGGTAGCTGTCTCAGTGGAACCTCCGATAATCTGCTGATTAACGGAAACCATATATGACAAGGCCAGTATGGGGCGATGAGAATCATGCTGCCCCTTTGTGCCTCCAGCTTGAGCAGCACCCTCTGAATTAATGGAAGAGGAGGAAATGTGTACAGAAAGCATCTTTTCCACCAGTCTGAATGTATCCTGAGAGAAAACGCCAGGTTCTGGATTTCTGGAGCAGAATAGAGGCAGTTTTGAATTTAGTGGGGACGCAAAAAGGTCCAGGTCCGGAGAGCCCCACTCTTCGAAGAGCGACTGAACGATGTTTGAGTCGAGAGACCACTTGTATGAATCCATCTCCGTTCTGCTGAGGTGATCCGCCAGATCATTCTGGATTCCTGGCAGGTAGACCACCTGGATCAGGGCTTCATGCTAGAGGCACAATTCCCACACTCTTATGGCTTCCCTGCACAGAGGGTAAGAGTGTGCTCCACCCTGTTTGTTGATGTAATACACCACCGCCTTGTTGTTCGCCTGAAGGAGAATTACTTTGTGACAGAGGATAACCTTCAGGGCTCGGACAGCATACAGGACAACTCTCATCTCCAGGACATTTATGTGCAGGTGGGACTCATCCTGACTCCACAGGTCCCGAGTGCAGAGATCCTGACAGTGAGCTCCCAACTGGTCAGAGATGCATCTGTGGTAATGGAGATCTGTCTCTCCAGAGGGCAAATGGAAAACCTTGGAGAAGTTTGTCCTCCCAGTCCACCAGGTGAGTGACCTCATCAAGGGCCCGCACCTTGATGTGGAAGGATCCAGCATGTTGGTCGGAGACCACTGGGTGCTGAGCATCCACTGTGTGGTTCTCATGTACAAATGAGCCAGGGCACTGTGAACACAGACGATGCCATGAGACCCAGCATCAGCTGCATAGAGAGAGCTCGAACCAAGTTGTTCTCCTTGATGAAGTGAGCCATCTGAAGAATATTGTTTCTCCTGTTTTTGGGAGAAAGGCTCTTGCCCTGGAGGTGTCCAGGAGAGCTCCTATGAAGAGGAGTTGTTGGCAGGGCTGAAGCTGCAACTTCTCCAGATTCAGGAGAACTCCAATGGATGGGAGGAACTTGGAAGCCATGGCCACAGCTTCCTGTGTCTCTTGCCTGGAGGAACCCGCTAGGAGCCAATCATCCAGGTACAGGAATACTTGAACTCTGAATTTCCTGAGATGTGCTGCGAGAAATGGCAATTACGTACCTACCGTAATTCTTGATCTTCTTGGACGAAGTCTCCACCACTCATTCACACTAATGGGAGAGTACCGAGCTAAATAATCCCTTGAGACGGGCGGCAGGAGAGAGGAGCTCACTTTTCAGGACAGAAGTCCATTAAGAATTGTCCTGCCAAATGACTGATGTCATCTGGCATGGACATCCAAGGCCCAGTGCTAAACAAAAGTATGCACGGAGCTCCAGGTAGCCGCACTGCAAATGTCTGCAATGGGAACATGACAAATTTCTGACAGAGATGCCACGCCTGCTCTGGTAGAGTGAGCGTGCACCCTGCCTTCCAGCTTGCCCTGTGCCATGGAATAGCAATGGCGAAGGCATGCCACCAGCCACGCTGAAATGCACCCGATAGCAACAGGTTGACCAGCCGGGTCTTGCTGAAGGAAACAAACAGTTGTTTGAGCCTTGCAAATTTCCTTCGTTCTATCCAGATAGAACCGCAAGGCTCTTTTTATGTCTAGGGAATGAAGGGTACGCTCTCCCTCATTCTGGAAGTTGACAAAGCAGGTAGGAAGGACTAAAGGTTGATTCAGATGGAATTCTGAGACAACTGTAGGCAGGAACTTAGTGTAACCCCCCTGTTACCCGGGGTAGCTAGAATCCCAGTAAAACCTAGTGGTAGGCAGGGAAGGCAGCTTGTGAAACTCGTTAAATGAATTTCACACTGTCTCACTCTATTCTCAGTCTCAGCTGAGACTGAGGGATGACATCACCATAGAACTCTCGCAGCTGCATGAGCCATACTGGAATGCTGCAGTTGGAAGTTAGGATAGAATGCTGGGGGAATTTGAACAGAGTCTGTGTGTAGTCTTGGAAAGAGGAAGTAGCACAGCAGTCTGTGTGCAGGCTCTCAGAGCCTTAAGCTCTGTTTCAGAGATACTGTAAGGGAGGTGTGTGTTTCCACCGTAAGAGGAACACAGAGGCTGATTGTTGAAGTGGTGGAGACCGCTGTTACTGGTCCAAGTGCCCCATCCCTAAGGGGATGGGGGGGGAAGGTTTGCCTGTCTTCCAGGGGCAACCCTCCTGGTTCTGGCTAAGGGAAGAAGCTGCCTATTTCAAGTTGTGCTGCGGCACCAGAAGCTGTGGGAGAGAAATTCCTGTGAGGAATCGCCTGTGGGCACCTGCAACCAAAGATTGAGTTCGCTCTGACTGATGGCCAATGTTTTTCACCTGAACTGTTGGAACGTGGGGATTGGACTACTTAATCTGCAGGAGGTCTAGTGTAATAAACATTGCCATTAATTCAAGCAGGTTCAAGTTCAGCACAAAAACTGATGTAAAGTGGGGATTGGACTGCTTAAGCAGTGGGGGGCCTAGAGCAATGGGCTAAGCCAAGTAAAAGTATGTTCAAGTCCAGCACATTGGGAAAGCAAGACAAGTAGAGGAAATGTGACATACATTTAGCCTTAACCTACATTGCCAAGCTTTACAAAATGAGATGTTTACTGTCCAGAGAAATGGCCGGGTATGAACTGTGGGAGCGAGAGGTGGGAGACCCCCCCCCCCCATCAGTAGTAACCAAATTCACCTCTACGGATTTGCTCTGTGGCACCTTTACTTTCTCTGAGGTACTGGCCAGTGCCTGAGGAAAGTACCCAGATGTGGGATTAAAAGAGAATTCCTGATAGAGCCGAGGTGCTCTTAGGTGGTTTAGGAGCCACCAGAAAATGTATCCATGACAAATGGAAGGTGCTCTTAGGTGGTTTAGGGAGCCACCAAAAAAGGTTTCCAAGACGTATGGAAGGTATCTGAGTGGCCAGCAGGGGAGCCGAACCAGGGAAAACCCAGAATAGTGTACAAGTTCAGGCTGTGTACCCAAAGCATCGTGCAAGTCCGGGCTGTGTGCCCAGTGGGTTTACAGCCTGAGGGCTGAAGTGTTGAAGAAGTGTTTGTGATTCTTTTAATCTGCATTACCAGAAGTGTAGCCCCGTGGGGGTCCGTCTATGCTTTGTTTGTTCTGCTTGGATGTGAATAAAGCCACACTTTAGAATCCCATCCCTGGTATTGGACAGTACAGTTATTGCTTCCTGTGTTCGGAGTTACTTAGGTGCTCCTGTGCAGAGTAGCCAATCCCAGCCCTTGTGCCGAGTAACTTATTCCTCCCCGAACCCAGTCCCCACCTGGTAATGCTGTCAGATTCAAACAGCATACCACCTGTCATTTTGCAAAAGGCAGGGTGGGGGGCTTACATTAGGATGAGTCCTAAGAACTACTTTGCCTTGTGAAATACAGTATATGGGGGGGGGTCTCTGACCAAGGCGTGTATTTCAGATACCATACGAGCAGAAGTAATGGCCACCAGGAAGGCCTTCTTCCAAGAGAGAAATTTCAACTCGCAAGTAGCTAGAGGCTCGAAAGGTTTACGAGTGAGCATGTCTAGCACAAAGCTAATGTCCCAGGCTGCAACTGGATGTCTAATAGGAGGTCTGGTATGCAGAATCCCTTTAAGAAACCTCATCTACAGGCAGCTGAGCCAGTGACATGGAGAGTTCTGGCTCATGATATGCTGAAATTGCACAAAGATGAACTTTGACTGTGGAGTATGGCAAACCTGTGTTTGAGAGGTCTAAGAGATACTCCAAGACTTTATTTGGTAGGCAGGAAAAAGGATTCCAAGAGGATTTTGCACACCAGATAGAGAAACACTTCCATTTAGCTGTGTAGGTTCTTCTGGTGGCTGGCTTGCATGCAGCCAAAACAATATCCGAAACCCTACAAGAAACATTAAACCTATTCACCTCTATCTCCTCAGAAGTCAAGCATGGAGGTGAAGGGACCACAGGCTGTGATGGACTACAGAGCCTTGGGTCAGAAGGTTCGTCTGAAGGGGAAGTGGTTTTGGAGAGGTTTCCGGCAGTCTGTTGATTAGGGGAAACCAGATCGGATGAGGCCAGAACGGGGCAATGAGAATCATTCTGGCCCCCTGTACCTCCAGTTTGAGCAGTACCTTCTGAATTAGGGGAGAGGAGGAAATGCATATAGAAAGCGTTTTGTCCACAGCAGCCTGAATGCATCCTGACAAAAAATGCCAGGTCCTGAATTTCCGGAGCATAAGCGAGGCAGTTTTGCATGGAGTGGGGACGCAAAAAGTTCCAGGTCTGGAGTTCCCCACTCTTCAAAGAGTGACTGAATGACGGTTAAGTCGAGAGACCACTCGTGAGGATCTGTCTCCATTCTGCTGAGACATCTGACAGCTAATTTTGTACTCCTGACAGGTAAATCACCTGAATCAGAGCCTTGTCCTCCAGGCACCATTCCCACACTCTCATTGTTTCCCTGCATAATGGGTAAGAGTGTGCACCGCCCTGTTTGTTGATGTAATACATCACTGCCTTGTTGTCTGTTTGAAGGAGACTGTTCTTATGACAGACTATGTCCTTCAAAGCTCGGACTGTATAGAGGACGGCTGTGACTTCCAGGACGTTTATGTGAAGTTGAGACTCATCCTGAGTCCAAGTACCCTGGGTGTGGAGATCCCGACAGTCAGCTTCCCAACCCATCAAGGACTCATCTGTGGTAATGGAGATCTGATGATCCAGAGAGGCGAAGGCATATCCTTCCAGAAGGCTGTCCTCCTGAAACCACCAGGTGAGTGACTTCTTCAGAGGTTCCATCATCTCAATGAGAAAGGACTGAGGGTGAGTGGTTGGGGACCACCAAGTACAGAGCACCCACTGAGAGGTTCTCATGTGGAGATGAGCCAAAGGTACAATGAACACCAGGGATGCCAAGAGACTTGGCATCTGTTGCGATTGAGAGGGCTCATACTGAGCAGTGTTCGCTGATGACACGGGCCATCTGTAAGATATAGCTCCTTCTGTCCTCTGGATAAAAGCTTTCACACAGAAGTGTCCAGAAGGGTTCCTATGAAAAGGAGCTTCTGGGAGGGCTGCAACTGTGACTTTTTGAGGTTCAGTAGGACTCCCATGGACATGAGGAAGTCGGACGCCATGGCCACTGCCTCCAGAGTCTCTTGCCTGGAGGGGCTTGCTAAAAGCCAGTCGTCCAGATATGGGAACACTTAGATTCCGATTTTCCTTAGATGCGCTGCAAGAATTGCACAGCACTTTGTAAAAACTCGAGGTGCCGAAGATAGCCCAAAGGGTAGGACTCTGAATTGATAGTGCTGACGCAACACCACGAACCTTAGGTATTTGAGGTGATTTGGGTATATGAGAATGTGCTGGTAGGCATCCTGCATGTACACGGAGGCTAGCCAATTGTGTTGATGAATCAAAGGTAGCAGGTTACTGAGTGATATAATCTTGAACTTTTCCTTGGGCAGGAATTTGTTTAACTTTCTGAGATCCAGAATAGGGCACATGCCGCCAGTTTTCTTTGGAACCAGAAAGTAATGCAAGTTGAAACCTGTGTTTTGTTGATCCAGCGGAACTACTTCTACTGCCCCGTTGTTCGGAAGGCCTTGTACCTCAGAAGCAAGAAGATCTGACTGTGCTGCAGACCCGGGCTGTTGCTTGGGAGGATGATCCGAGGGTTTCCGACAGATTGATAAAGTACCCCTCGCAGATTATCCTGAGTACCCATTTGTCTGATGTTATAGATTTCCACCGGTCATAGAACTGAGTTAGACGTCCTCCCACTATCGAGGAAGAGTCCCCCTCGGGTAGCTGAGGTGGGACCTGGGCAGGAAACTCAGAAGGTGGCACTGGGCGCTTTTGGGCCTTGTGCCTTCTGCTGCACTTTCTTTTGTGGCTGAGGGGTTTGGTTTCTGTTAAAGTCTCCTCTGCCTTTGCGATGAAAGGACTGATGGTTGTGAAACTGACGCTTGTTCCCACCTCCTCCAGAGAGAGCGGATGGAGGTCTAGCTGTCTTAATGGCAGACCTAGTCTTCTGTGTGGCCTCTAGTTCTTGTTCCACCTGAGTCCCAAACAGATACATACCGTTGAAAGGTAAGGCCATGACTTTCTGTTGCGTGTCATTCATAAAGCCTGAAGTATGCAGCCAGGAATGGCGACAGGTACAAATGCCAGCCGCCGCCTCCTGGGAAGCAGTATTGAAAGCGTCCATTGCAACTTTAATTTGTTGATTTCTGGACCCGATACCTCTAGTTATGGTCTGTAGTAGCTTTGAATTAACCTCCGACTCGAGCAGAGCTTCTATCGTTGCTTTGGTGAATGCCAAAGAACATACTCATACTGAGAAAAATAGCCCTGGTAGCTGGCAATGCGCATGCCTAGGGTTGAGGCAGCAAAGACTCTCTTACCCCAGGTGTCTATCTTGTGAGATTCTTTGTTTATAGGACAGGCTGTAGATTCCTGAGGGAGGACAGCCTTATCATTCTCTGCCAGGAAAACAATGGCATCAGCGAAGGCTTGTGAGGCCAAGATGAGGCGATCCTTGGGAGGGGCATATTTCCTATCTATGGACTTGGCCACAGAAGGAATAAGAGCCGGATTCTTCTACACCATCTGGGAAAGAGTCTCGAAAGAGGGCTGTACCGGTGGGGGTTAAATCGATAGGGATTTCCGAACATGTAGATAGTGGAAACGCAGAAGCTTCCCAGGATCAATTTCGTGGTCTGCAGAGAAAGAGTAGAATTTAAATTCTTCAGCAGAGACTTACAGGAAAGGTCTTCAACAACAGGCTCTGCAGGAGGATTAATCCCCCCCCAGGGCAGAATCGGCATCAACATCATCATCCAGCTGAAGATCTGGATCGGGCTCAAAATCATCTCCTGACAGTTGAGGGGTACTGTATAGATAGGAATGGAATGAAAAGCAGGAGGAAGAAGAGAAGGAGAAGGAGAAAGAATCGGAGTTGAAAACTTCTGGAAACTAGCCAGTACCATATACATCCCTGGCGCCATCGAAGAGACTGGTGCCAAGTACAGAGGCAGTGCTGACACAGAAAATGGCATCACACATGGAGCCGACAGGTAGCACAACACTGCACATGGTGCCGACATCACCCCCAGCGCTGAAGAGGGCGCCAATGGGTAGTGCACCACTGCACATGGTGCCAACACCAACCCCGGCACTGAGGATGGCGCCGACAGGGTATGTGGCACCGCAGACAGTGCCAACACCATCTGCGGTGCCGAGAAGGACCTCGGTGCTGGAAAGGTTGGCACCGCAGCCAACTGCACCGCGCAGGAAGTCTGAGAACTGCGATTTGAAGGTAAAGGATGAAAATGGCAAGAGATAAAAGGATCGGAGTGGACCCCCTGCACCGCAGCCATGTGAGAGGGATAGACACCAGAGCACGGAGTTGATGGCACCGAAGAAGGCGCCGTGCGACTAGGAAGTCCTAACCGCCCTGTCTGCTGATCCAAAACAGACAGGCCTGAAGGCCCTAGTGACAGACTGGCTGGTTTGGGCAGTTGGGACAACCACCGAGCCCACTGCTCCATAAGAGCGGCCCACTGGTGAAACTGCTCATTGGAAGCCCCTCCAATAGGCGTAAAGGAGCTCCGATGTCGAAGAGGCCGGCTACCAGAAACAGAAACCGGCAACTCCGAAAGAAGCGGAGACCGACTCCTGACCCTAACAACTGACCATCTACGCCAGATGTAGCAGAAGGTGACCTCGAGTGATGCTGCTTCTTCTTTGACCAGTAGGCCAAAGAAGAACTCTAGGTTGAACGGTGTTGTGAATGGACCATTAATTGTTAGGCTTTAGAGGGACTGCCCATCACCCCGAACACTGGACGCCCATTGTCAGACCCCCCAGAGAGGGCAGTGGATCAGACCTGGCCCGCTGACTGAACACCCTTCATCACGAAGTCTCCTACCATCACCTGCTCCACTCATGGTCGACTCAGTCAGTGGAGGGCTGAAGACTTCTTTCTTGTACAAGTAAGAAATTTATTAAAATATAATCGGTATTTTTCATAATAAAATACAAAATAATAAAACTGAAAACTAAGCTGCCAGTTTGAAGTTTGAATCCCAGCGAGCGAGTGACGTCACCACTGAAGCACACTTGACAGCGGGAAAAAAGGAACTGAGGCGGTTGTAGGGTTGACAACGAGATAGTCTACACCGCACAAGCCTGGCTCGCAGTGCCACTTCCTCGTGGCTCCATCTCAGTATCGGCCCTCCTGAAAAAGTTTGGCTCCTGCTGGGTCCTAGCACCTCCAGCGTACTCCTATGAGTGTGAATGAGTGGTGGAGACTTTATGTCCAAGAAGATCTGCAAAGCACTTTGTAAAGACTTGAGCCATAGGACAGCCCAAGGGCAGAGATTCTAGGTGGTAGTGGTGGCCAGAGCCACAAAGCGTGGAATAGCGTGTGGTGGCTTGGGTGCACAGGGATGTGTTGACAGGCGTTCTGCATGTCCAGAGAGGCCAGCCAATCGTTCTGATGAACCAGAGGTAGGAGCGTTCCTAGCGATATCATCTTGAACTTCTCTTAGAACAGGTATTTGTTTAACTTCCTTAGGTCTGGAATAGGGCACATACCGCCTATTTTCTTTGGAACTAGCAAGTACTGGGAGTAGAAACCTGTGTCCCATTCTGCTTGCGGAACTACTTCTACTGCCCTGTTGTTCAGAAGACCCTGAATCTCAGAATCAAGGAGGTCTGACTGAGAGGTAGACAGTTTGGGCTGTTATTTGGGTGGACGATCCAGAGGGAGCTCCGAGAAATTTAGAGAGTACCTGTCTCAAATTATCCTGAGGACCCATTTGTCCACTGTGATGGACTTCCACTGGTTGTAAAATGAATCAGATGCCCCCTACTGCTGAAGAGGAGTCCACCTTGGGCAGCTGTGGTGGGACATGGGCTGTTCTTCAGAGGGTGGCACTGGGAGCTCTCGTACTGTGCCTTCTGCTGTGTTTTCTTTTGTGGCTGAGGGGCTTGGTTCTTGTTAAAATCCCCTTGGTCTGTACCATGAAAGGACTGACGGTTATAAAACTGCTGGCGGATTCCAACCCACTGAGGGACAGCAAGGGCCAGTCTGGCTGTCTTAATAGCTGTCCTAGTTTTCTGAGTGGCTTCTAGTGCCTGCTCCACTTGTGGGCCAAACAGATAAACTCCATCAAATGGAAAGTCCATGACTCTGTTGAGCATCATTTGTGAACCCCAAAGTCCTTAGCCCTGAGTGACACCAGGTGCATATCCTGGCCGCTGCTGCTCTAGAAGCAGTGTCGAAGGCATCCATAGCTGCCTTAAGCTGGTGACCGTTGGACTCAATGCCTCTGGTAACGGTCTGGAGAAGCTCTGAACTAACGTCCAATGTTGGAAGAGCTCCACAGTGGCTTTGAGTGCATGCTAGAGGGTATACTCATATTGAGAGAAATAGCTTTGATAGCTAGCAATACATATTCTAGAGCATCAGTGAACACTCGCCTCCAGAGTGTCAGTCTTACAGGATTCCTATTCACTGGTTGAGCCACAGATTCCTGAGGAAGAATAGCTTTGTCATTCTCTACCAAGACCACTATAGTGTCCGCAAAGGCTTGAGAGGCAAGGATTGGTCTATCCTTAGGGGGAGTGTATCTCCTGTCTATGGACTTGGCCAAAGAAGGAATGAGCACCGGACTATCCCACACCATTTGTGAAAGTCTTGAAAGAGGGCTGCACTGGAGGTGTCAGTCCCACAGGAATTTCAGGAATATGCAGATACTGAAGGCCCAACAGCTTCCCAGGATCCACTTCAAAAGTCTGAAGACAAAGGGTAGAATTCATATTCTTCAGAAGAGACTTAAAAAGAAAGGTCCTCAACCAAGGGCTCTGCTGAAGTGGAGGGCTTACTTTCCACTCCAAAGGATTAAGCCTCATCCAGATCGTCCCACAACTGCAGATCAGGATCAGACTCAATATATCTCCTACTAACCCAGAAGTGATAGTACAGAAAGGAAAGGGAGGAAGAAGAGAAGGAGGAGGCACTCCCTGAATCAGCGTTGAAAACCCTGGCACCCGAGAGAACGCTGAAAACAGTGCCGTCACCATGCGCGGCACTGGGACTGGCACCGCCAAGACCACAGCTGAAGGCGGCGCAACACCCAGTGCTGGCCAAGTGATTGGGGTCCCCAAACCCGACACTGGGACACCCAAAGCTGGAGATCTGAAGGAATGAAAAGAAGTAGGAGAAGACAGTACCTGTGCTGGCTCCTACGCCACAGCTCTGTGAGGGAGGGAAAAGCATAAGGGAGTGGTGTCTATGGCACTGAAGAAGGTGTCGCACAACCAGGCTGGCCCAACCACTCCACCCACGAGTCCACGGTTCCTAGGCCCAAAGGCCCTGGAGTCGGGTCTGCAGGCAAGGGCAGTTGGGACAACCGCCAGATCCATTGCTTCATAAGAGTGGCCCAATGATGAAAATGGAAATTATGTACTTACCGTAATTATTGATCTTCTTGGACAGTCTCCATCACTCATTCACACTAGTGGGATAGCACCGGAGGCGCTAGGACCAAGCGGGAGCCAAAAATTTTCTGAAGGGTTGGCACCGAGGTAGGACCGCGCATGGGCGGCACTGCGAGACTGACTCGCGCCTGTGTAGGCTATCTCGGCGTCGACCCTCCAACCGCCTCAG
Source organism: Neoceratodus forsteri (assembly GCA_016271365.2). Classification (NCBI taxonomy): domain Eukaryota; kingdom Metazoa; phylum Chordata; order Ceratodontiformes; family Ceratodontidae; genus Neoceratodus; species Neoceratodus forsteri. Next base: position 330,573,495 of record CM057456.1, on the reverse strand, counting down.
TACCTTTTCGACTAAAGAGGTGCAGCGTAACTAATGAGACTAACTCATTCTAAGTTTCTGGGCCTGAGAGGGCCCAGATGGCCTTTGTAAGAAAGGTCAAAGAACAATGTCTTCACAGTCCGAACCATGGGCCATGAAGACCAGGAAAGAAAACGAGTGAACCCAGGGGATGGTGGGTGGGCATGTGAATGAGTGATGGAGACTGTCCAAGAAGATCATTAATTACGGTAAGTATATAATTTCCATATCTTGCTGGACTAAGTCTCCATCACTCATTCACACTAGTGGGAGAGTACCGAGCTAAAACCCACAACCCTGAGTAGGGTGGTAGGAGATAGGGTTCACCCCGAAAGGATGGCCAAGGACTGTCCTGCTAATAAAAGAGCCGTCTTGTAAAGAGCATCCAGAACATGATGCTTACAAGCTAAGCGCCGAGTTGTAACGCACCACTTCGCAGACGACTGCAATGGGCACAAAATGAAACTCTGCCAGGAAGCCGCAACCACCAGAGAGAGGCGAAACCCAGACTCACAATTTGGTATAGGACCAAAACTAACAGTGTCAAAGACATGTACTAATCTAATGTAAAAGGACCTCAGGAACTGCAAGAGCTGGAGGTAAAGTCTACAGGTTCAGGGCAGACCGAAAAGTGGAGATGGAACCCCCACTACCAAGTATGGCTCACCTGCATACAACAGGTCCAGTAGCACTTGAACCCCTTAGTTGGTGAGCAAAAGAAAGTCCAGGTGGGGTTAGCTCATCAAGGAAAATGGTTTTTACTAAGTCACTGAAAACTTCCTGATGGAAGGCGAAGCACAACTTAGAAGCCTCTTGTGGTGGTCTAGTAGAATCAAATCCTAGTCACTGCATATTCCAAAAGGGAATCATTCTGCCCTGTGTGTATAACTGTAGCAGCAGTCTCTGAACTCATGGAAGAAAGGAAAAGTGTACAGGAGGATGTGTCCACTGTGGAAAAACATTTAGACAGGAAAAACAGGGTCTGGATTTGTAATGCAAATAGAGGCAGATGTGCATCAAGGAGGGACACAACAGGACCAAGTTAGGCTAACCCATTCGCTGAAGTGACGGAATAGCAGCAGAAGTGGCTCAATGCGGTGAGACACTACTTACTCCAGCCTCCCTAAAGGAGTAGGAAGGACTCTAGTTTGCTTTGTTGAAAAAACAAACATCACCACTCTGTCACGAGTCGGAGAGGATAGCTTTGAGTGCTACTGGCATGGAACCATTGCACAGGAACTGAAGGTGTGAATATTTGAGAAGCTACTTCAGAAAAAGACCTACTTGACCAATGGTCAAGAAAGGAGCATGTCGTCTGTTAAGTTGAAGCAAGCATTGAAGTAGGAATCTAAGTTCCGACTCGCTGAAGAGTCACTTCTGTTGCTGCGAGGCTCTGATCAAGAGAAGAAAGCCTGATTAAAAAACAAAAAGGGACTAGCAGACTGGTTAGACACCTAGGTTTTGGAAGTATCTCGGAAAAAGAGAAAATTCTCTAGAGAAAAGAGGTGAGCTATACCACCGCTGGATCAGACTGCCCCAGGGGTAGAAGAAAACAGGTACTCTTTACTGAGGTTTAGACGGAACCTGACCAGATCCAAAGTGTGGTATAAGGAAATTCCAACTAGGCCCTGTGCTGTGATAATTCCGACCTTTTTTTTGTTATTATCATTAGTCTGAGCCTGACAAGGTTGCTGGCTGCTATTTGGCGATATCATCCCTCTGAGGAGCAGGAGGAGTCTGAGGATCCATAACTGAACTCTTGAGTGGACTAATAATAGCTAGACAGATGTTAACCACCTGTGCAAGCAGCTACCAGAGGGCAGCATCAAAGAGGGCTATACCCTATCAAAGGAGCGGAACAGTCTGTGCGGCTCCTGACCATTGAATTAGAATGTTCCACAGAGTGTAATTGTCTTGACAACTGAAAGAGTCTAGACGAGAGGTATATGGTCCACAAATCCAGTCTGAACACTATGGTGGACCACATAAATGAGGAACTACTGAAAAGAGCTTCCATCATAAACTCTGATGATAGAGGGCGGTCTTTCAGTTATAAAATGAGTCATCCGCTGTATTACTGACCAGAAAGACAGGGAGAGACTCATCTAGATGCTCTTCTACCGCAGAAGGACCCCAAAAAGAGGTCTAGGTCAGAGCCACTAGAGACTCCACCACTAAGAAGGGTGTTGAGGAGCTTGGCACCACGTAGGGAGCTGAGAAAGTGCTGACCAGAATGAGAGATTCTGCAGACAGAACAGAAGAGAAGAGTCCCATCAGCGGAAAACTGCTGGATGATGAGACCCGATGCAGACCGCCACCCACTAAGATGTGTGGAAAAATAATCCGCAGAATAGGACTTCATTCCGCAGAAACATCCCGCCACAAGTCCTGCGGAAGAGAGGTCTGCAAACGGAGATCTTTCCCTAGTTCTGTCAGACAGCACCAACTGGCACCCCGTGGCACCAGCATCACTCGCGCACAGGAGGGCACCAAGCAGTACCTATGCCAATCTGGAAGACACCCGAGGGCACCCATGACGGAACCCGCAGGTATCCTTGACACCAATGGCAGCAATGGCACGCATGGGCACCCTGATGCCCATGGGCACCCAAGGAAACCCATGGCACCCACGGCACCATGGCACCCAAGAAACCCATGGCACTCATGGCACCCATGCCACCCGAGGGTGCCAGGTGCCACCGTGGGTGCCCGGCGCTGCCCGCAGCACCACCCGCAGGTGCCCGCACTGCCCGCGCACCCGCCGCAACACCCACCTAACACCCGCAGGCATCCGTGGCACCGTGAGACACCCACAGCACCGCTTAGCATCACTGGCAACGAAGGCAACAATGACAGCACCATGGCGCCCAGACAGAGCCCATAGCGCCGAAGCACGAACGAGCACGGTGCCACCGGGCAAAGCCGAGCCATGGCGCCCGATCCACAGCACTGAGTCCTGGCGCTGACCCAAACACCAGCAGCGCTGCCTATGGCACCAATGCCAAACCAGTGGCATGGCACCGGACTTACGGTGCCACCAAGATGTTGGGCACAGCGCCAGGAAAAACACCGTGGAAAAGCCCATGGAAAAGATAAGGAGAAGGAGAAAGGTGGTGCCCGTGCTGGCCCCAGCATGGAAAAGGAAGAGGGGGGTAGGCACAAGGGGTTGACATGATGTCGAAGGCACCAAGAGGGCACCACGCTCATTCTGATCCAATTGATCCGGCTCTGGTCCAACAGCTCCGAGGCCCGGAGGCCCCGAAAACAGGAACACAACCAGGAAAAAAAGGGAAGTCAAACCCCCTGCTCCACAGGAATGGCCCAGAGGTGAAACTGCTCACCAGAACTCCAACAAGGACAGAGATGGAGTCCGGAGTGGAGTATGGGGCCGTTAGGAGCGGGGCCAAGGGGAACCCACGAAAGTCGGTTCAGACCTATTGCCCCTACCAACGAACAATCCTCGTGCAGACGTACTTTCACTGGGCAACCTGAATGCACCATTCTTCTTCCCCAAACAAAGAAGAAGAGCTCGAGGCTAAGTGGAGCCGGATCCCCGGCACCGCCAGATTCGTGCTTCGGTGGACTGTCCTCCCCCTCCCGAGCACAGGACTTTCCGCAGTCAGACCCTCCCCCGTTACTTAAGGGTGGCGGACCGGGAACAGCCCCTATGCCATAACTTTCAAATGAAGTCTTCCTACCGTCACCGCTACCTCCTAAGGATGACTCCATTGATGGTAGGAAAGAATTTCTTTTTTTTCATAATCTTCTTTTCTTGTTCATAAAATGAAAAATTACTATTAAATAGTTAAATTCAACAGTTAAATTAAACACTAAAAGCTGTTGTAGTACAGACGAAAACTTTGACTCCGGCAGACGAGCGACGTCGACATCCAAGCGCACTCGACGGCGGGAGAAAAGGAACTGAGGCGTTGGGGGTCGACGCCAAGATAGCCTACATAGGCGCGAGTCAGTCTCGCGGTGCCGCGCATGCGCGGTCCTACCTCGGCGCTGACCCTTCAGAAAATTTTTGGCTCCCGCTTGGTTCTAGCACCTCCGGCGCTATCCCACTAGTGTGAATGAGTGATGGAGACTTAGTCCAGGAAGATCTGCTCACTGGAAGACCCCCCCCCCCAGAGGGCGGGGAGGGACTCCGGAGTCGAGGATCTCTCCTGCTAGGAACCGGGGCCATGGGCGACTCCCACAGAGCCGGGTCAGCCTCCTGTCCCCCGCTACCAGCGACTCTCCATGCAGATGTACCAGAGGGCAACCTTGAGCGATACTGCTTCTTCTAGGCTGAGAGGTGCCGTGTTTCCGAACTCAGTTGGGAATGGCCCACTTCCTTTTGTGCTTTCAGGAGGACCACCCTTCCTCCTGAGCACCGGATTGCCCCTGGTCAGCAGTCCCCCAAAGAGGGCGGTGGACCGGGCCCAGCCCTGCTGCTAAAACAACTTTCAAGCGAAATCTCCCTACCGTCACTGTCCCCGTTCATGGTCGACTCCATCGAAGGCAGGCTGAAGAAGACTTCTTTTCTTCATTGAAATGAAATAAAACTTTTTTTCAAATAAATATATATACTAAAAAGTAATAAAACACTGAATGACTATGCTGCTGTCGTATAGGCATGAAAATTTGACTTCAGGCAGGCAAGCGACGTTGTCACTGAAGCGCACTCATGGCGGGGAAAAGGAACTAAGGGGTGTTGGAGGGTCAATGCCGAGATAGCCTATACGGTGCGAGCCAGCCTGCAGCACAGTGCATGCACGGTCCTACCTTGGCGCCCGGCCCTCCTGAAGATTTTTGGCTCCCGCTGGGTTCTAGTGCCTCCGGAGTAGTCCCACTAGTGTGAATGAGCGGTGGAAATTTTATATCCAGGAAGATCCAGGAGATCATACCAGCACCTATCACAATAGGCAAGCAAAGGCACTGGATAGAACAGCCATAGAAACTCCCAAGGCAGAAATTGGATGCCATATTCCCCTACAGATTAGAAAAAGGGGAAGGAGGGAGGGCCAGCATGGCTTAATGGAAGAGATTCTCTCGAAGGTCTACTGTTATGGTAAGTACGTAACTGATGCATCTTCTTCAAGGATCTCTCTTCCATTAGGCCACACCTTTGGAATGTGTCCCAAGCAGTCCCAAAAGCTAAGTGGGAAGTTGGTGCAGTCCAGTTCAGGACAGCAGGCCCTGCAGAACAGCAAGGCTGAAACCTGCTCATCTGCGAGAAACAACGTCCAGACTGTAATGCTTAGTAAAGGTGTGGACAGTGCTCCATGTGGCTGCAGCACAAAAATTAGTCGCAGAAATGTTTCTGAAACAAGCAAGAGAAGTGGCCATTTCCCTGGTGAAGTGACCATGAACCGCACCAGAAAGTTACTTAATAAACTTCTTATGACAGAACGTAATACAATGTGCTAACCATTTGGACAAGTACTGTTTCACATTAGGCACCCTCTTTCCCAGAGGCAAATGAAACAAAAAGCTGAGATGACTTTCTGCAGTCCTTGGTGTGATTCACAAAGTATCTTAGTATTCCATGTACATCCAAAGTATAGAGCAATATCTCACCCTGTTTGGAACGCTCATGATAATAAACAAGAAGGTAGATGGTTTGATTTAATGTAAACTCAGACACCACCTTTGGCAAAAACCTAGGATTAGTAAACAAAGAAACTCTGTCTTTGTGGAAAATCAAATAAGGAGGCTCACACATACAAGCCTGTAGCTCTGAAATCCTTTGAGCAGAAGTGATTTTAACTAGAAATAACGTTTTCCATGCTAGAAAGCATAAGCTTCAACTCAAGGCTGGCTTAAAAAGAGCTGAAGAAAGTTTTTCAAGGACACAGTTCAGGTCCCAAGGCAGGACCGGATTATGAATGGGAGGGTTTTATGTGCAGAATACCTCTCAAAAATGTACTGCAGACCTACAGTTGACCAACCGTACGCCCATCAATAGGGGCACGGAAAATGGATATAGCAGCCAAATGCACCTTATGTGAGGAATACTGCAGACCAGAATCTGACAGTGACAAAAAGTATTCCAAGACCACATTTACTGGATGGGTGAATGGGTTCATATATCTGGAAGCTGCCCATAAAGTTAAACACTTCCAGTTCAAAGAATATGTATGTCTGGTAGAAGGGCTTTCTGGTCACAATCAGTACATCAGCAACTTTAACTGACACACTATACCATGCAATGACTATGTCTTCAAGAGCCAGACATACAAATGCAGGGATTTCAGGTCAGGATGGACCACAGGCCCCTGCACAGAAGCAGAGGTACTGGAGGCTCCACTGGTAGTTGCTACAACAGCGGATACCATATCTGCCAAGGCCATAGAGATGCAACAAGGATTACAGTCACACCTTCTATCTTCAATTTTAGTAATACTCTCTGTATTAATGCAATGGGAGGGAATGTGTACAGAAAATAAGAGTTACGTTAGAACTTACCATAACAGTAGAACTTAGACATAGGTTTCTGCAGTAGGTCTTCACATATAGGACTGCGCCCTCTTGCGTCAGTACTGCATGGCAAACTTCTAGCTAGCCATCATTAGCGGGGGACTGTCCCCGGCATCACATGACTGGACGTCGGTGTGACTGTATAAAGGGGGTGGTCCCCAGGCCCGCCCTCCAGTTCTCCCACTGGAGACCTCAGATGAGGAAACAGGAGAAAGGAGTAGGAACTCCTGAAGCCCTGAGCTGCTAAAACAAAGCCCTGGGAAAGGAAAACAGGAAAATACAGGAGCTGGGGAAGGTGGGAGGATATCTAGACTTACTGCAGGAACCTCTCAAAGATCTACTGTTACGGTAAGTTCTTACATAACTGTTATATCTACTTTGAGAGGGTTCCGAAGTAGGTCTTCACATATAGGACTGAATACCAAGCAGTCAAAGAAAAAGGAGTCGGAGACTAAGTTCCAGGAGGAGGAAGCGCCTGCTAACTGGAGGTATGTTTAGGACAGGAGGCCTACCAAAACTGTGGAGGCCAAATCTGGCTCTGCACCCAAAGGCGATGTCCAGACTGTAATGCTTGGTGAAGGTGTGGCTGGAAGACCAAGTGGCCACTGCAAAATATCTGCAGTGGACACGTTTTGCAGGAAAGCCATCGAGCAGCCATGCCCAGGGTCAAGTAGCCTTCATATCCCCTGAAGCGTCTTGTACGTCCCCATAAATGTACGAGATGCAGTCAGATAAACATTTAGACAAACCTTGTTTCAAAATGGCCTTACCCTGACATTTGGGTGCAAAGGCCACAAACAACTGGTCCGACCTATGAGCCTCTTTGGTCCTAGACATATAATATCTCAGAATCCTGTTCAGGTCTAAAGCGTGCAAGAGGTATTCCCCCCCTTATTGGGATACTCTGGGTAACATACCGGCAGTTGAATATCTTGGTTCAAAGTAAATTCTAAGACTACTTTCGAAAGAAAGAAAGGGTTAGTATGCAGAGCCACCCCGTCTCTCTGGAAAATCAAATAAGGCTCCTTACACACGAGGGCCTGAAGCTCTGAAATCCTTCAAGCTGAAGTAATAGCAACTAAAAAGAGCACCTTCCAGAACAAATAACACGTCACAACTTGCTGCCGGCTCAAAAGGGGGAAAAGTACGTTTCTCTAAAATAAAATTCAGATCCCAGGGGGAAAACAGATTATGGACCAGAGGCTTAAGGTGGAGGATCCCCAGATTTTGGAAGCCTCCAACTGAGTGAGGGTTTTGCCCTCCACCAGAAGGTGGTAGGCAGAAGCCGCAGAGTGGTGGAACTTCAGAAAAGAATAACGGAGGCCCAAATCAGATAGGTGCAAGAGGTACTTGAGGACCTGGGTGGCTGAGCAAGAAAAAGGGTCCAAGCATTTGGCCATGGCCCAAATAGAAAATCTCTTCCATTTCATAGTATACGTGGATCTAGTGGAGGTTGTTCTGGCCTCCATTTTGACCTGAGCGACTCAGGAAGAGACGCCAAAGCACGAGAAGGCTCTGTCCAAAGGTACCACGCATGCAGATGGAGACACTTGAGGCACAGATGCACCAGGCTGCTCTGCTCCTGACAAAGGTGGTCATGGGAGAGTGGAAGAGATACCGGGGGTTCCAATGCCAGCTGCTGCAGCAGAGGGAACCAAATCTGCCAAGGCCAAACAGGGGCTATGACAATCATGTGAGCCCCCGCTGCCTGGAGCTTCTGCAGAACAGGAAAGAGGGAAAGTGTACAGAAATCTCCTTATCCAGGATAGAGACAGCACGTCTTGCCAAAAAACACCATGCCCAGGAACGAGCAAGCAAAAGCTGGGTAGTTTTGTGTTGGATGGGGAGGCAAACAGATCTATTTCTGGCCGACCCATTGAAGAAAGAGATCTTCCACTACTTCCTGCTTTAGCTCCCACTCGTGAGCTCGTGCAACAGTGCGGCTGAGACCGTCCACCAGGACGTTTTGAACTCCGGGAACATGGACTGCCTAATGACAGGCCATGCTGGACAGCCCAGTACCACACCGCATCACCTCCTGCAAAGGGATATGATCATGTGCCTCCCTGTTTATTGAGGTACCAGACCAATGCCGTGTTGTCAATCTGGATCAACAGTGTTCCTGGAAGTAAGAGAGCTTGGAAAGTGTACAGCACAGCCTCATCTCCAGGATGTTGATATGCAGATTCTCCTCTAGGGAGACCATGTCCCCTGAGTTTGATGGCCTCCCAGGTGGGCTCCCCAATCATGGCCTGAGGTGTCCATCGTGAGGGTCATGGAGAGTTGTGGGGGATGAAAGGGAATCCCCAGGGAAAGACTGGAAGGATCCTGTCATCAGAGGAGATCCCTCTCCAAACTGTTTGAGACTAAGACCATGTGATCCATGTCATCCATGCATTGATCCCACTGGACCCTGAGGGACCACTGGGTTACCCTCATATGCAGGCTGGCCAAAGGGACTGTGTGGATGACAGCCACCATGAGACCCAACAGACGGAAGACAGAGTGCGCTGCGATCCGACGGAAGGAGGACACTAACACAGCTTGCTGAATCAGGGTTTCCACCCTGTCCATAGGTAAAAAGTCCTTGCCCTGGACTGTATCCACCATCGCTCCCATGAACTGAAGATGCTGGGAGGGTGAGAGCTGAGACTTGGGATAGTTTACAATGATGCCAATTCTGAAGAAGAGATCCAGGGTGGTGGAAGAGATTCCATCAGACTGTCCTGAGACAGTGCTGACAACAGCCAGTTGTCCAGGTAAGGGAACATATAAATCCCCTTGTGGTGCAAGGCCGCAGCCACTACCACTAGGCACTTGGTAAAAACCCAAGGTGTTGAAGAGAAGCCAAAGGGGAGGGCCTTGAACTGATGATGGTTCTCCTGAAAGGAGAACTTCAGGAAACGGCGGTGGGCTAGGTGGATTGGAATGTACAGGTAAGCATCCTGCATGTCCAGCGAGCACAACCATTGATTCTGTTGGAGCAGGGGGTAGGAGTCCCTGGAAGGTCAGCATGCAGAACCTCTTGTATTCTATGAAGAGGTTGAGCAGACTGAGATCTAAAATGGGTCTCAGGTCATCTGTCTTTCTGGGCACTAGGAAGAAATGGGAGTAATATTCCCTTCCTATCTGCCCTGGCGGAACCCACTCTATGGCTGACTTTGTCAAGACAGCTTGGATTTCCTGCCAAATAAGGCTATGATGACCCAAAAGGTAGGGAGACCTTCCCGGGGGTCTACCCAGGAACTCGATGAACTGCCTTCTTGCGATGAGTTGTAGCACCCAAGCCTCTGTGGTTATCGCTTTCCACCCTTCCAGGTGGAGGGCAAACCTTCCCCCCACTGATTCCTCTAGAAATACGGGAGGAGGTGAAGAGGATCCCCTTGAGTCAGGACGCAGAGGGGAGGGCTGCTTTGCCACTGATGGCGGCCTTTTGGGATTTTGCCTGAGAAGTTTGGGTACCAGAACCGGTGACACAGCGCTTGCCTTGTTGTCTGCTCTGGTTCTGCATATTACACCCTCTTCTGGGGGCGACAAAATGTCTGCTTGGGTTTTTGGCCCCAGTGATAAATGGAGCGAACATCTTTAAGGGATCTCCTGCTCTCTTGTAGCTCTGTTATTATATCTTTAGCATCGCCCCCGAAAAAGGACAGAATCCCTGAAGGGGATGTCCAGCAGGGTGCTTTGGACATCTTGCACTACTCCCGCAAGATGTAACCAAGCCAGGCGCCTCAAGCAAACTCTTGTAGCAGTGCAATGGGCCACAGAAATGACAGAGTCATAAGTAGCCTGCCCATAAGGCGTGGTGGCAGGAAGACTTATTAAGTCTTACCTTCTCTAATTAAGCTTATTCCTGAGGTCCTCATCCAGTATGTCTTGGAGTTCCTTCTCCAGGTCAGATAAAGCCGACTTCTGGAAGGACACCATGTGGGCCACATCATTTAGAGAGCAAATGGCGCACATAGAAGAGGAGTATACCTTGTGGCCATATTAGTTTATTTGTTTGGACTCCTTGTCCAGTGGGGAAGCAGTCAGGTATTTCGGCTGAGCCGACCTATCATGGGCTGCTGTAAAAACGATAGAGTTGGCCTTGGGTTGGGCAGTCAAATGATAAGCCCCTTTCGGTGGGGGGATGATAGGTCCTATCGGCTTTCTTGGAAACCGCAGGAATGGAGGACGGCTGTTGCCATATGGTTGAGCTTAAGTCCTCATGCAGCCCCATCCATGGAGGGATGGGAGGGGGTCCACATTAGTGAGATACAGATGTTCTGCCAGCCTCTTCCTCTTGGGGTCCATTTCCTGGGACGCCCAGCCACAGGCCTGCTGTATGAACTGGAGGAGTTCCACAAAGGACAGATCCTCCGGTGGAGACTCCTTGGGCTGGGGGCCTATAGGGAATGAGGTTCGAATGGCCCACAGAGTCGGAGTCTGAATCAGAGTCGGAAGACTCCAGTCTGCTGGGCAAGGGGAAGTTGTCTGGGATTGCCTCCCGAGACCCTAGCTCCAGAGGGAACCCTCACGACGCCTGTCTGAATCCCTATTGGACATCTGGTCCATAGGGGATGGGCCTTGTTAGTGCCCTGTGGGTTGGGGTGGCAGCCATGACCAGCTGGGGTTGTCCCAGCTCCTGCAAAATTTGGGACTCAGTGTCCTGCCACCAAGGCAGGATAGTTCTTGGGGTTCCGGCTGGGCTGGGGAGTGGAGGTGGGGGGGCGGTGGAGGCTGGAAGCCTGGGTACCCAGTGGAATAAGGGGTAGCCAGGTGTTTGATACCAGTAATGTTCTGGGAGGTATCCCTGGTACATGTGTCCCTGGTCCGTGTCGTGTACCCTGGCATTGGCACTTGTGGCGTAATCCCAGCGACGGCCTTCCCGGTGTCGGGTAGTAAGGGAACTGAGATGACAGGTAGCCGGGATAGTTGCCCGAGGGTCCCGACGGAGGAGGGGTGGACAGCCCAGGGAGTGGTGGTGCCGAGGGACCACTGGGGACATGAGGGTCCACTGGCAGGCCTGGGGTCGGTACTGGGACCCCTGATGGGCCAGGAGTGTGCTTCGGCGTCTGAGCGCCAAGTCCCTGGTCCATGTTCAGATCAGTGTGAACCGGGATTGGCCTGTCGTTGGGGGTCTAAAGGTGCCTGATGTCAGATCTTGAGAAAGGTGAGGGGGCTAAGGGAATAGAAATCCCAGTTGACAGGGCTGCTGGGGAGGCAGGAGTCTCAGCAGGTAGGCCCAACGCAGGAGAGGTCTCCTGGACAGCAACACTCGAGTCCCGGGGTTCCGGGGAAAACGAGACATCAGGCTGGGTCAGTGAGACCCAGGAGGGAGAACCCTCACAGGACTGAGGGGAGCCTGGAAGCTCGTTCTGCGCAACGTCAGGAACCACAACAGTATCTGACAGGAAAATGGGACTGCCGAGCGGGCATCAGGCGAGCTGGCGACCGACTTATCGGCATCCACCTGGCAGGCATTGGAAAATCCGATGTCCAACTTACAGGTCATGGTCGGGTCAACAACATCCAGGAGGCTGGAGTCTGGCTGGTTGACCGAGGGTAGGTAAAGAAGAGCGTTCCCTCAGCTCATGGAGCTCTTTTTCCATCGATGCAAGGCGTTGTTTTAGGTGAGCATCGAGGGCCTTCTGGTGACGGGTGCATGTGGCCTGGCTAAAGGACTGGCAGATTTCACAGTCCACCACCTGGTGTTTGGGGCCCAGGCAGAGAATGCAGTGGGAGTGGTCATCCCCATGCAGGATCTGGGTGCTGCACTTCGGACACTTTTTCTTCAGTCTACGCAAAGACATACAATAGGATTAGGAAACAAGCATTTGTCAATGCCGAATGTTGCTTGCTTATATGTGCTATTTAGGTATTTGGAAGAGAAAGTACCATGCCTAAGAACTAAGACCCCTCCCCCCAAAAAACATCCATTATATTATTACAGCAAGGATAACAGCATAGCTCAGTACTTAGCTCAGTTACAGAAATACACAGAACAACTAGATCTATAGGTGCATCAGGGAGCGAAGAAAGACCAAAGGAGGGATACTGAGGCTTAATAAAGGGGAGGGAATGTGAGTAGAGGGCGACAGTGAAAAAGCAGGGATACTGAATGAATATTTCTGCTCAGTATTCACAAAGGAAGAGGGGGGGTACCTAAACCAAACAAGAGAAACACTCTGAAGACGGGGGTCGATACCAGTCCATTTACAGAAGAAAGGGTTCTGAAAGAACCAATAAAATTGAAGGTGGACAAAGCAATGGGGCTGATGGATTCACCCAAGAATTCTAAAAGAACTAAGGGTAGAACTAGTGACACCTCTGACTACTCTCTTTAACAAATCATGGGAGGATGGGGTGGTACCCAAGGACTGGAGGAGGGCAGATGTGATTCCTCTTCACAAAAGTGGGAGCAGGACAGAGGCAGGAAACTACAGACCAGTTAGTTTTGACCTCAGTGGTAGGAAAAATGATGGAATCACTTCTGAAGGAATGAACTGTTGAGTATCTAGAGGCCAGTGGGGCACAGGACCCAAGGCAGCATGGATTGACTGGGTGACCAAAGTAGTAGACCAGGGAGGGGCTGTGGACATGGCCTACCTAGATTTTAGAAAGGCATTTGATACAGTCCCACACAAAAGATTAATACACAAGTTAGCCAGCCTTGGAGTGGGTCCCAAGGTGGTAGCCTGGATAAAAAATTGGCTAGACAACAGGACGCAAAGGGTAGTAGTAAATGGAGTACACAGTGAAGAAAGGAGGGTTACTAGTGGGGTACCGCAGGGTTCAGTACTGGGATCGGTCCTTTTTAATGTCTTTATAAGTGACATTGCAGAGGAACTGGAAGGAAAAGTATGTCTCTTTGCAGACGACACAAAGATCTGCAACAGGGTTGATACACAAGATGGAGTAGAAAGGATGAGAAGGGACTTGGCAAGGTTGGAGGAATGGTCAAATGTATGGCAGCTCAGATTCAATGCAAAGAAATGCAAGGTAATGCACATGGGAAACAAAACCCAGGGAAGCGACACAATGAGGGGTGAGATACTGACAACAGTAAAATAGAAAGGACCTGGGGGTAATTATATCAGATGACCTAAAGGTGGGCAAGCAATGTGAGAAGGCGGTAAGGAAGGCTGGGGATACACATGAAGAGGCATCAATAGTAGAAAACAGGAAGTTGTTATCCTCTGTACAGACAGTTGGTGAGACCCCATCTGAGTACTGTGTGCAGTTCTGGAGACCCCATCTCCAAGAAAGACATAGACAGAGTGGAAGCTGTCCAGAGTAGGGTAACTAAATGGTGCAGGGTCTGCACCAGAAGACATACGAAGAAAGACTAAAGGAGCTTAATATGTATACCCTTGAGGAAAGAAGGGAGAGAGGGACATGATAGAAACTTTCAAGTATCTCAAGGGAATCAACAAAGTCCAAGAGGGTAGCATCTTTCAGAAAAAGAGTTGTGCAAGAACAAGGGGGCACAATTTGAAGATAGAGGGGGACGGCTCAGAGGTAATGTGAGGAAGTATTTTTTCACAGAGAGGGTTGTGGATGCATGGAACAGCCTTCCTGAGGAGGTCGTGGAGTCAAGAACAGTGTGGGAATTCAAGAATGCATGGGACAGACATAAGGCAGTCCTAGTGGGGGGTAGGAGGAAGTAAGCTGTTGGTTAACTAGGATCTGCAGCTTATCTGTTGGGTAAGAAAATAGGCAGACTAGGTGGGTCAAGCGGTCCTCATCTGCTGTCAAATTCTATGTATCTGTACTATTACAGCAATCCTAAAAGTATCCAATCATTGCTTTGTGTCCACTCCAGAGACCCTGCTGTAATATAGGGCCACAGAGGACCATGGGCGGGAGGGTATACAACTCTAAAGTCCCAGCAGAGCTCCGTTAAGGTCACTCACTCCCCCTCTCTCACTCGTTCATTCTGCTTCTCCTGGCGCTGCATGCTGCCCTTTTGTACTGGGCTCCAGCCTGCATTGGCGCCTTTTTCTGCCCACAAAGAAATTCGCAGCAGTCCCAAAAGAGTCTCGCTGAGCTCACTCACGCCCCCTCTCTCACTCGCCTGCTCCATTTCCTCCACTGCAGGCTGCCCTTTTGTACTGGGACCCTGCTGCACTGATGCCTTTTTCTGCCCACAAAGAAATCCACAGCAGTTCCAAAAGAGCTCCGCTGAGGTCGCTCACTCCCCCTCCCTCACTCGCTCATTGTTTCTCTTGGCGCTGCAGGTGGCCCTTTTGTACTGGGCTCCTGCCTGCATTGGCGCCTTTCTCTGCCCACAATGAAATCCGCAGCAGTCCTGACAGAGCTCAGTTGAGCTCGGTCACTCCCCCTCTCACTCGATCTTAATCTGTCCCAAACACTGATTTGCTAAAGCGACTGCGCTATTCTGCGTTGGAAACACGAAAACTTATTTCAGCCAGGATGTGAAATATGACAGCTGCACTGCTCATAAGGAGGTGTGAAAAATGCCAGTGTTAAAATCTAGCGTGAAAATATTACTAATTTCAGGTTACAAGCGTGCGTGGAAACTGCGCAATGCACCCTCGTAACACAGTAATTTTATGGACTTTCATCACAAAATTTTCAACATAAGCATTTCTGGACCTCTGCTCATGAACAGTGTCACTGTGATTTTCTGAATGTGTCCCGGACACTGATTTCCAACAGCAACCGCGCTATTCTGTGTCACAAATTCAAAAACACATTTCGTCCAGGATGTGAAAAATGACAGCTATACCGTTCATAAGGAGGTGTGGCAAATTGCCAATGTTGAAAATGTGGAGTGAAAATATTGCAAATTCGCGAAATTTACAAGCGTGTAGCAACCACGCAATGACGCTTGTAAAACAGTCATTTGTTTGATTTTCCTACTACTTGCTAACATAGGCTTTCTTGAGAGCCCACCATGAACAGTGGCACTGTCGTTGTTAATCAGTCCCGAAAGGTGATTCCACACAGTGAATGCAAAATCACCTTTTGGGACTGAATAACGCCATGACAGTGGCTGAATCCATGAGGAGGGTTCCCAAAAACCCCATGTTGAAAATTTGGTGCCAAAATTCCCAAAAATGCCTGAGATACGCACCAAAGTTGATAAAAAAAACCTATTTATACCATTATACAGCTTACTGGCATTTCCTCAGTTCCTGGTCGGCTTTGAAGAGCGCAGATGTGTTCCCGGTCCACCGAAGATCATCGCTCTGGGCTCCAGAGGTAAGTATGGTGTGAGGGTGTGTGTGGGGAGGCAGGGCACGCAGAGGGTGGGAGCGGGTTGGGGAGGAGGCAGGAGACCGCAAGGGATCATTTTATTTTTTAACAGGTTTAAAAAAAAAAAAACATTGCGGACATTTTTTCTTTTCAGGAGCATTTAGCACACTGGGGTGAGCTCCCAGCGAACCACCTTAGTGTTTTTTTTTTTTGGGGAGTCTGTAACTGACGGGGATTGGGCCCCCATCGGCACATACCGAGGGGAGGAACACAAGAGCCAAGGAGAATTGAGCACCCCACTCAGCACAGAACGAAGCGGGGAGGGAGACTTATGCCGACGGGAGGGCCCCCGCTGGCAAGGGGAAAGGGGGACCAAGCCAGTGGGGACTGCCCTGTCAGCAAGCTCCTGCAATGAGGGTCACCCTCAATGCAGCGGATGACGCTGCAATGACGAGGCGCCCCTGACTGCAGCAGCTAAAATGTTTTAAGGTGGTGGCACGCTGGCAGAACTAGTGTCAGCAGCAGCGCACAACCCATTGGGGAACACGGGCCAAGCCCCAAAGGTAGTAGGCACTGGCCACAACAGTGCCGCACCTCCACAACCCGCTTCAGCAAGTTGTTAATAACATGTTTCTTGCGTATGCTAAAGCAACATAAAAAGGATATAAAAACTTGCTACTGTACCAGTACGAAACAGTGGGCAACTGAAGCTGTTCACCACAAGGTCCAATAAATCAGGTAGACGGCGGAAAAGAACTGGAAGGCGCAGGCGATGGGACTGCCCCTGCAAACAGTCGCCTGGTGTCCAATCATGTGACACCTGGGGCAGTCCCCACTAATGATTGTTAGCTAGAAGTTTGCCGTGCAGTCCTGACACCAGGAGCGCAGTTCTATATGTGAAGACCTACTGCAGGAACCCTCTCGAGTAAGATCCTCCTTTCCAAGAGAGGGACAACATGTCTCGCCAAAACTCAAGACCCTGAGTAAACAAGCAGAACGAGCAGTTTTGTGTTCTGTGGAGACGCAAGAAGGTTCAACTTGGATGACCCCACCTTGCAAACAGGTCATCTACTAATGAGTTCAGCAGTTCCCATTCGTGCATCTTGGACTGTGACCCGCTTAGTTTGTCTGCTAAGACGTTTTGGACACTTGGGAGATGCAAGGCTGACAGTTCTTGGCCGTGTTCCAGCGCCCAGTACAACTCCCCCTCATTGCTTCCTGACACACAGAATAGGAATGAGTCTACCCTTGTTTGTTTATATTATGCATGACACTGATGTTGTCTGTCTGTATTAACAGATGACCCAGAGTCAGATGCTCCTGAAAAGCCTGGAGACCGTAAGAGACAGTTTTCATCTCCAGGACATTTATGAGCAACTTGTTTTCCACCTTGGTCCAAGAACTTTGTGTTTGATATGGGCCCAAGGTGTGCCCCCACCCGCTCTAGATGCATCCAAGGTGAGAAATGGAATGCCGATTAAGAGGTTGTGACGGTTCATCCACCGTGAAGTGTTTTGTGCAAGGGGACGTGGACGAGCACCTTCTGGTCCATGTCATCCATCAATTGATCCCACTGTACTCTGAATGTCCACTGCAGGATCCACATGTGTAAGCGGGACAGCGGCGCAGTTACAACGGCTGGTGCCATGAGTCCCAAGAAACAGAACATACTCAATGCAGCCTCTGGCAAGGAGTCAGTACTGACTTTGGCACATTCACTGTAACTCCCAGGTCGTCGAACAACTGACTGGTTTGAAACAGGGTATGCAAGAGTTGACTCCTGGAGCTGACTTTTAAGAGCCAATTGTCTAGGTACAGGAAGACATACAGGCCTTCCCTGGGAAGTACTGCAACCGCCACAGACAAGTATTTGGTAAAGACTCATGGCGCAGAAGATAAGTCAAAGGGCAATGCTCTGAACTGATAATGCTCCCCTTCCAGCACAAATCGCAGATATTGTCTGCGATGTTGCTTGATCTCGATGTGAAGGTATGCATTCTTCATATCTAGGGAGCAAATCCAGTCCCCTGTTTGTAACAGGAGAATCAAAGCTTGAAGGGAGACCATGCAAAATGTCTTGTATTCTATGTAGAAGTTTAGGTCTCTCAGGTGTAACACATGCCTGAGATCTCCTGTCCATTTAAGGACCAAGAAGTATCTGAAGTAGAACGTGTTTGCCTGACAGGAAGGCACTTGTTCTATTGCACATTTGTTCAGCAAAGCTTGCACCTCTTCTTTCAACACGGACGAATGTCCCAGAGGATAAATGGAAAGAGGTGGGGGTCTCAAGAGATCCAGACCATGACCCTTTGCAGTTATCTCCAGAACCCATTTGTCTGTGGTAATCTCCCACCATTGTGTTACATGAAGGGAGAAATGGTCCCCTACCATCACTTCTGGAGGCAACAGTGGTGGGGGGGCAGGCCAATTTGAGTCATGCTGAGCCAGTGGGGACAGAGCCACAAGCTCCACTGGACATTGATGCTTTGGAATGGGACCCTGAGGGAATGAGGGAAGGAGACCTGGCAAGTCTCTACTGCCCTTTCCCCAACCTCTCTGATGGTAGGCTTGACAGTCACCTCTGGCAGCAGGCTGACAAAAGGATCCCTTGCCATGCATGGGACACAGGGATATGACTGACCTTAAAGTCATTTTAGAGACTTGAAGGCCTCGTAATGCCTCTTCCACATGACAACCTAACAGTTTAGTGCCTCTAAAAGGGACATTCAAAACCATTTGTTGCACATCAGTTGCAAACCCAGCAACCCTGAACCAAGAATAATGTCTCTAACAAATACCAGTGACAGCTGCCCTGGCAAATGCATCACATACATCATATGCGGGCTCAGCAAATGCTCACCAACATCAGCACCAGAAGTGAGATGTTTAACTAATTCTTGGCACTACCTTGTGGAAGAGCCTGAGCTGCAGCTTTAGCAGCCTTCCACAGACTATTCTGATACTTTATCATGAGGGCTCAGTAGTCTGCAATACTAAGGCCTAGTGGGCCAGAGGCACATCCACGCTTGCCCATCACAGCTAGCCTCCTGGTTTCCCTCTCAGGAGGCAGAATATTCATGTGTTTAGGTGCCCTGGATCTGTAATAAGCAGACATTATAATCACTAAGTCTGTCTCGGGCTGGTTGGCCTAATAAGGCTTGGCAGAAGGAGTAGGGTACTGCTTGCCAACTTTCTAGGTACAACTGGTACTGAATTTGGCCTGTACCATGGAGCAAATGTGGTATCTTTCGATGCAGAATAAACTGGAGGAACAATGATGGAGGGAGTATGTAGTACCTCCAAGAAATCGATCAGGTTCTTTAATGCAATCATCTTCTTCCACAGCACAGCCCACTGCATTCTGCATTTGCTGCATCACAGATTGGAAGATGAGGTCTTCTGAAGGAGATCTGGGTATATACACCACAGACTCTCACTACAAGAAGATACGGTGGCGCTTAGAATGTGCTGCATATTCCTCTTCTCCAGAACCCTCCTCCTCTTCATCATCCTTCTCCATTATGAGGTCTGGATTATATTCCTCCTCGATGGTCCTATTGGTGATGGGAAATGAAGACCTTGCTGACGCACCAAGGTCACTGCTCAGGAGGTATATGCTTTGAACCAGCTAATGATGCTGACGGGCCTACGATGCAGAAACACCCATCAACAGCAGTACAGGCTACAGAGGTAAGCTTGGCAAGCATACTAGAAGGGCCAGTATGGTCCTTTTCTGCTGACACATTATTACGATATTCGAAAATGACGCCAGTATTGTCTACACGTCGATGATACACCCTGGCCGGGTCAAACTGTTAGAGTTGACGTCAGGCCTGACTTGTCGATGACAGTGACATACCTTCCGAGTAGGTACAGCAATGCCTGAGCCATGCTGTGACACTGATGTCTGGTCAACAGTCGGTGACGGGGCTCGCCAACACCACCGAGGTGGATAATGACGAGTATCTGCAGGCTGCAATGGTGACCAAGATCTCACCGGGAAGCCGACTTGTCTTTGTCCCTATGCTTATGCTCGTGTCCGACAACCGCTCTCTGTCTCAGTCTTTTGATTTCAATGACCGCAAGTTGGTCGATGGGGCTGGCAAAGCAGATTTCTGACCCTGGGCTTTTTCCATGGCTGCTAGAGATTTATCCAGCAAAAACCTGTCCAGTGCCTTTTATCTGCATCACCTGGTAGCTTGATTGTAGCCCTGGTGAATCTCACAAGTCCTGACACTGTGAGAGAGGCCTAGAAGGCAGACATACACTTCTTGTGCATCGTCCTTATAAATCTTTTCTCCGCACTCAAAAGTACTGGAGCAGTGTCACTGGTTTTAGACGCATGTGGAGGCAGCGATATCACTAAAATTAAGTAATAAACTTAGATACAAGATAATAAACAACAACGACTGGATGTTGGCATTTCCACAGAAGGTCTGACAAGTAAGATTGACGGTGGGAAAAGAAATGAGGAAAGACGGGGCCACTCATGTTTATGTATACCGGTCACGTGACATCACTGTGGGAGGCCCACGGCTAGCAAAATTTTCTGTGGTGATCCTAGCACTGGACGTGTGTCGCGAGCTAGCCAAACGCTAATCATTATTTGCAATATATTTCGTTATATATTGTTTAATGGGATTTCGTGTATGCCCATGCCAGTGTTAATTCAAGGCATAGGGAAAAACTAGATTTCTTTTTTTAAAGGGGTGACCTTTAGGTTTGATGGCCACCTGCTTACCAGGAAGGGAGATATTAATTCCCAGGTTCTTTCAGCAGAGTTGTGCCAAAAGCCATTTACCTGCCATAAACATGCAATACAGAAGCAGACTGCTTTGATCTCAGGAACCATGATAGGATATCACATTTTATGAGAGAACAGGGTGCTTGAGCCAGGAATTGGATGGCAAATAACCATCCTAACAGTACTATGTGAAATTCTAACATGACACTGGTGAATTAGCTTACAGGATGCTATATTGATATACCAAAGTTTTAACAGTGACTGTTCTGTTACTAGTTAATTAGGGAGGCAGAATTAATGTTGAAGCTGGCTGACATCACCAGGTGCCCAGGAAATTGCGAGTCACTGGTGGGAAAAATAAACTGGTTTCCTTATGACTGGAAATCTGATGACACTACAAATTTCAGAAAGGTAGTTAAGCTCTCCAGCACAGAGCAAGTGGGCCATTCTGGTTTTGGACTTCCTCCTGACACAACCGGTGCTCCCCTCCAGCTTGACACCCTGACAGCTATACTCAAAAAAAGACCATTACGGCGAAAGTCGCTGTAATGGTCTGTTTTCGAGTAATGCTTTCCCCCAGTGTTCTGCCTCTCGAACAACTCTGACCTGGAGTTGATTAACTAATAATCTGAGTGTGCGGGGCTCACGGGGGGTGGTGGGCACAGCCCCCACAGAAAAACACTGGTAGCGCAGATGGCATAATACCGGTGTCGGTATTATGTCGTCACTGTATGGGAGGTCGACATTTTCTATGTCGACCTCCCTTGATGCTTATGACACAGCAGACCAGCTACCAAGCTGCGGCACTGAAAAAGGACTTTGAACATTTTTATCTTTAAGGTAGAGATGTACTTATACAGTTTTAAGGCGTTTATACTTTCCCATTTGTTTCTTATGCTGTAACCTAAATTAATATATGTTCTCTTACTTGTAACTGCATTTATTTAATGATTTTAGTGAAGACTTTTGTTTTTCTAAAGAATTCTGCCTGCGTGAGATTCCTTATATTGTATGTGTGACTAGAAGTTTTATTACAAATCTGTGACAACTGTTTATGCTTAGAAGGGTCACCAAATAGCAACCAAATTGAAAAGGGTCAGTAGGGGATCCGCAGGATTAGGAGAGTACCAGAGTCCCATACAAGTCCGAGGGATTGTGAACTGGGATATTACATATCCTGTAAGGCAAAGGCCAAATCAGATTTTGCACTGTTACCAAGAGGGTGTACTTACTTACCTGGGCCTTCTTCCTGTGTGTGATAGCCATGAAGAAGGGTTCCTATTTGGCCACAAGACTTGAGACTGGTATTGTGTCCTGATCCAAAGTATAGAGGGATGCTCTGGGACCTCGTGGCAAGTGTTCTGTTGTAAACCCAGCGAACACTCTGGGTGGACATGAGGAGGGTATCCCTGTTTTCACCCTTCCCTGTCATGGACTGCACTTAGGGGTGGTCACTGTGAGCTCAGTGATCTGACCCTCGTGAGTGGGTTTGCGACAGTGAGTATAGTTGAAAGGTGTGGCCTAAAGGAAGAGACAGCCTTGAAGAAGATCGCCACATTTCTCTCCTTTTGGAGCCACAAAACCCTAATGGTGCATTAATGTAGTTTTTTGCAATGACTATAAACAAGTACATACATACAACATGGATGGGCCCTCCTCCTATTGAAAAAGCCATCTTACATTTCCCCATATATGTTACAGAAACACAGAATTTGACAGCAGAAGGAAACAGGACGTCAATCGAATTTGCCCTTCCTATATTGTCATCTTAGCTACTTAACTGCAATACACATTCCCAATTAACTGTTACCACTTAATCTGACTTACTAGCAAGACACAGTCAATGTATTCTTGTGAAAAAATATGACAGATTTTAAACCCACCTATACCTAAAATTATGCTGCTGCAGCAGCTTAGTGTCAGGACTTAAATCTGAATGGTGGAACCATTTTTCTTACCAGTTCCCATTCTGTAAAATGAGCCTTGAACTCAGTTTTCTTTTGTATGTAATACCTGCTCTCATGTGCAACTTTCTGTCCTTTTATTTCTAAAACCTAACTGAAAATGAGACCGTTTATCAGGGAGCTACATCTTGTAAACCTCCTAACAAATAAAAAGCATGGTCAAGGTTTATTTGCTGTGCCTCCACCTTATCCAACTATAACCGCATTAAAAAAATATCACTAAATATTCATTTAGGTAGATTTTTAAATGTTAATTTTTTTGTTCTGAATTTACCATTTTCATCCAACTTGATTTAATTTGTTCAGTTTGGTCAATTTAATTCCTTTCTGAATTTGGTTTGGATCAGACTGCACATTGCCTAAAGATAGTCACTGAAAGGGTGCTTTATCAATACTTATAACATGGGTTGCAAAAAGCAGCAGCACCAATTGGTTTAATAGCATCACCTGACCAAGGATTAACTGTGCTTAATGCACAGCTGTGAAGCAATATTCCGGAACAGAGCAGCACTTGTTATGTGGGGGAAGATTAGATGGGAAAGCAGCTATCATAACACAGTGAAGCAAGCGGCAGCTGCAGCTCAGTCAGCATAAGAGGTACTAAAATGACCATTACACACTTTGTTTGTATGAGACAGCAAGAGCGCAGCTGTGTGTCCTGCACCTGCATCCCCCAGACAATCCACAGTAGTAGAGAAGGACAAGGAGAAAGCAAGAGCGCAACTGAGTGTCTTGGCACCCACATCCCCCCCCCAGACAATCAACAGTATTCCCTATGAGAAGGTCCCACTGAGAGCCTGCGTGCTGTTCCCCCTCTGTGCGAGTGAGTGAGTGAGATAACAGTGCATGTGCTTAACACAGAGTGAACCAGTGCTGCAAAAGTCATCGGGACGCGACTGTTGCATCAGAGAGGGAAGGGAAGAGGAAAACAGGTAAAGAGCACAGCATTGTATGATCCAGGGGAGAGAGAGAGAGAGACCAGCAAAGGATCAGGTACAAGGAGTGTGTGTCCGGGGTTGGGGGGGATGACAAGAAAGAATGTTTCTATGTGTTGCAAACTATGTTATAGACAAGAAATGTCAAAAATCATGGTAATAGTATATTTCTTGCATTTCTGTGTTCATAACATAAGTGCAATGTGCATTACTTGTTGGGGATTATTTGTAAAGTTGGGAGGATACAGTACAAATTCTTGTGTTTGAAGTGGTATAAAACCCTGTTAATTTTTTTTTTAAATAAAGAACCCATGTTATAAGCACAATAATCCATTCCAAGGTATGGTGTTATTGGGGATTAAACAACATCCTGGGTGCTGCGAGGTGTGAGGGCACTTGCCTTGCAGCCTCGTGCCAATGCACCCAGGGTGTTGCCTAATCCACACAACCCCATACCCTGTTGTGAGTTACTGCTTAAAATTGCCTTGCAATGTCTAGTTTTCAAGGACAAGCACAGTTTTGAACATGTTGTCCTGTTCTTCCGAACCCCAACCAAAGCTTTAGTATTTTACAAGCAAAACAATCTTTACACAATTAGATAATTTAGAAAAAATATATAAGTTAATACATTAGAAAGGAGGCAGAGTCAGCTGCAAGAAAAGCAATTAATCTTAGGAATCAGTCCTAACATCACCCCTGCAGAAGCGGGAATAGCCCGATGCAAAATGGCAAAGTGGAAAGTGCTTATAATCCTGCCATCCACGTATGAAATCAGCTAATGTGGCAACTGCCTACCTCTGAAAGCCGTTGAGCAGTTCTCCTCACTAATCCCACCACAGTATCAATTTAGGTAACTTTATGTACTTTTTGAGCCTTCCTTGAGCGAAAAATAGAGACCAGATTAGTACAGATAAAATAATCTAGTTCTGAACAACCTTAGTGCTGGCGGTGTAATATCTCCACATATTGCAGCCCTCTAGCTTGAGCAGCTAATACACCATTAAAAGCCCTTCCCAAAGTCCCCTAAAAACCACACAGGCCATTTTATATATGCCACAAACTTGCAAACACCTTAATAAAGCTCACAGACTGTGCCAAATGCTTGATGAGCAGCGACACGGGGGGGGGCAAGTGATACTGTTGTGTCCACTCCAGTGTTCCAGTGTTGTCCATTATGGCAGCAACAACACGCTAACTACAAAGCAGTTACACAGACTCTGAATGTCAGGTAGTCTGGTAATGATGTGATAACACTGATATCGCTACAGTAAGCAGGAGACACTGCAGTGAGCACCACGTTACTCTGTACCATGTAGAAAATGCATCAGCTTTTAAAAAAATGGTAAACACAGCTGTACCTGACACACTAAGCTCTGCATGTAATGAAGTAGGAACTATAAAGATGGTGTGACAGTATTTTTATTTTAAAATACTATTTTGTAAATATGAAGCTATGGTCATTCACGTCTAAGCTTTATTGTTACTTTCCAATCTGACACCACAGAAATGCTCAGTTCTCAATGCACAACTGCGGTTAATGGTCCTTACTGATTTTTGTGCCTGAAAATAAAATCTAGATAATAACTGGCTTTCCCTTTTTCCCATAGGGAAACCGTGGCGTAATTTGCCGTTATAAAGGAGTGTTTATAACGGCAAACACGCGCACGGTTTCCCTTGCTGTGCGCATGCTCACGCAGCAGCGCCACCACTCAAGACCGCCGACCGCTTCCATCTCTCCCGAAACAGTACCGGGACTGACAGAAGAACTCAGCGGTAAGTTCTTTTTTTTTTTTCCCTACACAGTGAAAACCTCACAAACCAGGGCAAAAAAAGGCTTTAAAATATACCGATTCAAATCGGCACCTCAGAAGCCACACCGCGAATGCATCGGAAGCTTTTTATTTTATATAATTGCTGAGGCGAAAAAGGGAAACCCAGCAATTATATAAAATAAAATATGGGTCAGGATGTGTGTCAAACTTTACACACACCTGCTTGTGGATTTCACAAACCCCTCGGCTTCGCCTCGGGTTTATGTAGCATCCCACAACTCGGGTGTGTGTAAAATCTCGTTACACACGCCGACCCATACTTTATTCTCTATGTTACCAGCACCATGGCAGCAGTAAGCCCTAGTCTTATACTACAAATTGTTTTTATTTGTACTGCCTTTCTGGCTTTCTTAACTTGATCAAGAAACTTGAAGTTTCCAATGTAATTGTTTTTATTTGGTATTAGAGCTTTACGTGGCTTTTGTGACATCCTCTCCCAGTCTGTGTTTTGAGTACAGTGCACAGGACCCACTAAAGCTAAGTGATCAGTAGCACTGGAGGCTGGATATTTGCCAAATGGAATTAAAAGGACACTACAGTACTGGATCAGGCCTGCCTTGTCACACATTTCCCTAGTACAGGCAATGCTGAGCATCCATCAAAGATGCCTTCTGCCTCAGGGAAAGTGGGTGACTCCTGCTACTGCAGAACAGCCCTTGCTGACCTGGGGGAGGGAGGGTAGGCCTGTGTGTGCAGGAATACAACAGAGTAGGGGAGGGGGTCTGCTGCTGACATGACGCAGGACTCTGACAAAAGATCTGGTGGCAACACGCCTGGTCCTGTGCCAATGAACAGCATTAACCCTTAGGCTACCAAGGGAATCAGAACATACAGGGATTCTGAATGATATAAGGGAAACCTGGTCTGCCACTCGGGAATACATCCTCAGGTAGTAGGAAGCCTTGGTGGGGTTACACCCACCTGCAACAAGGCCGGATCTATACAGAAGGTGATTCCTTAGACTCTGACTGATCCTTCCTAATTATACATTCAGAAGACCTGGTGAGGACTATTACAGAGAAAGATTTCGAGCCCAGCCACGTCACTGTGGAGGTAGGAAGAACTGTCCGTGGATCCCTGCCCCCCTTTGGGCTCTGCTTGGCAGAGGCATAATGGCCATAATTACAACTCTAAAAGACTGTACCTAAGCTGACTGTGGTAAACCTGTTTAAATGTAATTAATTTCTCTGATCTGGTCGTCTTGTTTGTAAATAAGTTGTAAAACCTAAATAAAGATGATATTTAAAAAAAAAAATACATTCTACTGGTCAATGCCTAAGTAAACTTTACATGGTCTAAAAAAGTCTCACAGAAGCTGATAAAATGTTGAAAGTTACACCAATGCAGTTTGGAGATCTGTCTATCTTACTGATAGGGATTTTTTATATTTTGTAAAACACTGTAATGGTTAATCTCCGCTCATGGCTATGAAAAGCCAATTGCATTAACGAATGTGGGAATTATATATGTAGCTAACCCTCAGTGATGTAGCATGTCATAGATGCTTTGAAATGTGTCACTGTAAAACTATTGTACTGCACGAATGCTGTGTTATAATTCTTTATTGTAAGCCTGCCTATGAGATAGAATTGCTGTATAGGCTATGCATTGTAAAGCTAATAAAAATAAAGTACAAAAAAAAAATAAATATAGGAGAAACCTTTTTTCTTTTTTTTTAGTGCTCTAGAAGGGGAAGACACTGAATTGGTGCAGCTTCATCTTCTGTAAGTTTCAACGAAACTCAGATAACTCATCAAATTTCTGCAGCTCCTGCCAGGCTTAATAATAATCAATGACTGAAACAAATCATTGATCTGTAATACTGGACTCTCACCTACATTGTATGTACATACATTGATGCATCTCTTAGGTTATGAAGCCCATAAAGTCAGGAAATCTACCATTAGGGTTTTCAACCATAACACCACCCTCCATTCCCTCACCCTCATGACCTAAGGTCAAGTTACAGGTCTGGGGCCATGACCCATGGGTGTCTTATAGTGTCTTATTTGAATTAGGGTCATATGCAAAGAAGCAAACTTGCTGAGCACAGCTTCAGACCTGTAGCTTGCTTTGCAGATTTGAAGGAGTAGACCGGTACATGGTCCCAAACCTGGGGACTTAAATGAAGCAGAGGAGCCATGGAGAACAACCCGGGACCTGTAGCATGCTTAACACAAGGCTCTGCAGGTCCTACATGAAGCAGGAGACTTGTGGGACACAGCCACAGATCTGTAGCTCAGTCTGTGCAGGGCCCTGTGGGCCCTATATGAAGCAGCAGAGGTGGGGCACTGCCTCTACCCACAGATTGCATTGCACAGGTTGATGCAGGCCCTATGCGAAACAGCAGACCTGTGGGGCATGGCTTGTTTTGCATAGGGCACTGCATGAAGAAGCATATGACTGATTTTGTGCTTCATGAAGGGCCAGTTATGTGAATGGTCGTAGGTGCCACGTGAGGGCCTGTGGAAAGTCAGAACTGATCCAGAGGGCCCTATGTGGAGAAGCAGATTTGTGGAGTACTGATCCAGACCTGTAATTTGAAGCATCAGACCCATGGGTATGGCCGGGACCCATAGTTTAGCTATGGGTCATGAGGATAGGGGCTGGGGAAGGGGACTTGGCATTAGGGTTGAAAAAAACCCCTAAAGAACAGTTACGTACTTACTGAAACAGTAGGTCTTCAAGAGAATCTCTTCCATTAGGCTACACTTTTGGAACTTTACCTACGTCAGCACTAGGACAACACGAAAACTTCTGCTAGTTGGGGATGCCCACGACGATGTCACACATCAGCATCTAGATAAATGTAGGCAGCCCCATCTCTCTTCAGTTTCCTGTCGAAGATTGTGCTAAGAGGACCTTCCCTCTTGGAGAAATGAAAATTACGTACCTATTGTAATTCTTGATCTTTTTAGACGAGGTCTCCACCACTCATTCACACTAGTGGGACTAAGCCAGAGACACTAGGACCCAGCGGGAGCCAAAAAACTTCAGGAAGGCCGGCGCTGAAGTAGGACTGTGCATGCGCGGTGCTGCAAGGTTGGCTAACATTGTATAGGCTATTTTGGCGTCAACCCTCCAACCGCCTTAGTACCTTTTTTACCGAGGAGGTGCAGCATAAACTAACCTAGGAAAACTAACCTATTCCAGACATAAGATAGTTCGTGTGACCCGTGTAAGAAGGATCAACTCAACAATGTTTTCACAGCCCAGCCAACGAGGGAGTAAAGACCAAAAACAGGCTGGGTGAGCTTGGCGGATGGTAGGTGGGCATGTGAATGAGTGGTGGAGACTTCGTCCAAGAAGATCAACAATTACGGTAGGTATGTAATTTTCATATCTTCCTGGGCATAAAGTCTCCACCACTCATTCTCACTAGTGGGAGAGTACCGAGCTAAAATAATTCCCAGAGAAGGGCGGCAAGAGATAGGAGCCCACTCAGGACAGAAGTCCATTAAGGATTGTCCTGCTAAAGGAAGGATGCTGTCTGGCATGGACATCCAGTGTGTAGTGCTTCACAAAAATGTGCACAGAGCTCCAAGTGGCCGCATTGCAGATGTCTGAAATGGGCACATTCCGAATTTCTGCCAGAGATGCCAAGACTGCTCTGGTAGAGTGGGTGTACACCCTGCCTTCCAGCTTGACCTGTACCATTGAATAGCAATGGTGGAGACATGCTACCAGACATGTCGAAAGGCACCTGATGGCAACAGGCTGAATGAGACAAAGAGTTGCTTGGATTTGCGTATCACCTTTGTTCTGTCAATGTAGAACCGTAAAACTCTCTTTATATCCAGAGAATGTGTGGATCCGCTCCCCCTTCATTCTGAAAGTTCACAAATAGGTTGGATGGACCAAGGGCTGCTCAGGTGGCATTCCAAGACTACTTTTGGAAGAAATTTAGGGTCAGTTCTAAAAACCACCTTGTCCTTGTGAAATACTGTATATGGTGGGTCTGTGACCAGGGCATGTATTTCAGACACCCTGCGAACAGAAGTAATGGCTACAAGGAAGGCAGCCTTCCAGGTCAGGAACTTCAACTTGCAGGTTGCTAGAGGCTCGAATGGCTTATGGGTGAGCATATCTAGCATGAGGTTGATATCCCAAGCAGCCACCAGTCTCCTGACTGGTGGCCTACTGTGGAGGATACTTTTAAGGAACCTCTTGACCAGGAGCAGTTGAGCCACTGACATACTGTGGATAGACTCGTGGTAAGCCGAAATCGCACAGCGGTGTACCTTTACCGACGAGTATTGCAGTCCTACATTTGACAGGCCTTATAGGTACTCTAACACCTTGTTTGGTGAGTAAGGAAAGGGGTCCAGGGAGGACTTTGCGCACCAAATGGAGAATTGTTTCCACTTTGCCATGTAGGTTTTTCTAGTGGATGGCTTGCGTGCTACTAGGAGAATGTCTGAGATTCTATGGAAGACATTGAACCTACCTACTTCTATCTCCTCAGGAGCCAGGCATGGAGATGAAGAGACCTCAGGATGGGGTGGACAACTGAGCCCTGGGTCAGGAGGTCCATTTGAGTGTAGCTGTCTCAGTGGAACCTCCGATAATCTGCTGATTAACGGAAGCCATATATGACAAGGCCAGTATGGGGCGATGAGAATCATGCTGCCCTTTGTGCCTCCAGCTTGAGCAGCACCCTCTGAATTAATGGAAGAGGAGGAAATGTGTACAGAAAGCATCTTTCCACCAGTCTGAATGTATCCTGAGAGAAAACGCCAGGTTCTGGATTTCTGGAGCAGAATAGAGGCAGTTTTGAATTTAGTGGGGACGCAAAGGTCCAGGTCCGGAGAGCCCCTTCTTCAAGAGCGACTGAACGATGTTTGAGTTGAGAACCACTTGTATGAATCCATCTCCGTTTGCTGAGGTGATCCGCCAGATCATTCTGGATTCCTGGCAGGTAGACCACCTGGATCAGGGCTTCATGCTAGAGGCACAATTCCCACACTCTTATGGCTTCCCTGCACAGAGGGTAAGAGTGTGCTCCACCCTGTTTGTTGATGTAATACACCACCGCCTTGTTGTTCGCCTGAAGGAGAATTACTTTGTGACAGAGGATAACCTTCAGGGCTCGGACAGCATACAGGACAACTCTCATCTCCAGGACATTTATGTGCAGGTGGGACTCATCCTGACTCCACAGGTCCCGAGTGCAGAGATCCTGACAGTGAGCTCCCCAACTGGTCAGAGATGCATCTGTGGTAATGGAGATCTGTCTCTCCAGAGGGGCAAATGGAAAACCTTGGAGAAGTTTGTCCTCCCCAGTCCACCAGGTGAGTGACCTCATAAGGGGCTCCGTCACCTTGATGTGGAAGGACTGCGCATGTTGGTCGGAGACCACTGGGTGCTGAGCATCCACTGTGTGGTTCTCATGTACAAATGAGCCAGGGGCACTGTGAACACAGACGATGCCATGAGACCCAGCATCAGCTGCATAGAGAGAGCTCGAACCAAGTTGTTCTCCTTGATGAAGTGAGCCATCTGAAGAATATTGTTTCTCCTGTTTTTGGGAGAAAGGCTCTTGCCCTGGAGGTGTCCAGGAGAGCTCCTATGAAGAGGAGTTGTTGGCAGGGCTGAAGCTGCAACTTCTCCAGATTCAGGAGAACTCCAATGGATGGGAGGAACTTGAAGCCATGGCCACAGCTTCCTGTGTCTCTTGCCTGGAGGAACCGCTTAGGAGCCAATCATCCAGGTACAGGAATACTTGAACTCTGAATTTCCTGAGATGTGCTGCGAGAAATGGCAATTACGTATCTCACGTAATTTTGATCTTCTTGGACGAAGTCTCCACCACTCATTCACACTAATGGAGAGTACGAGCTAAATAATCCCTTGAGACGGGCGGCAGGAGAGAGGAGCTCACTTTTCAGGACAGAAGTCCATTAAGAATTGTCCTGCCAATGACTGATGTCATCTGCATGGACATCCAAGGCCCAGTGCTAAACAAAAGTATGCACGGAGCTCCAGGTAGCCGCACTGCAAATGTCTGCAATGGGAACATGACAAATTTCTGACAGAGATGCCACGCCTGCTCTGGTAGAGTGAGCGGCACCTGCCTTCCAGCTTGCCCTGTGCCATGGAATAGCAATGGCGAAGGCATGCCACCAGCCACGCTTGAAATGCACCCGATAGCAACAGGTTGACCAGCCGGTCTTGCTGAAGGAAACAAACAGTTGTTTGAGCCTTGCAATTTCCTTCGCTCTATCCAGATAGAACCGCAAGGCTCTTTTATGTCTAGGAATGAAGGGCACGCCCCTCATTCTGGAAGTTGACAAAGCAGGTAGGAAGGACTAAAGGTTGATTCAGATGGAATTCTGAGACAACTGTAGGCAGGAACTTAGTGTAACCCCTGTTACCCGGGTAGCTAGAATCCCAGTAAAACCTAGTGGTAGGCAGGAAGGCAGCTTGTGAAACTGTAAAATGGATTTCACACTGTCTCATTTATTCTCAGTCTCAGCTGAGACTGAGGGATGACATCACCATAGAACTCTCGCAGCTGCATGAGCCATACTGGAATGCTGCAGTTGGAAGTTAGGATAGAATGCTGGGGGAATTTGAACAGAGTCTGTGTGTAGTCTTGGAAAGAGGAAGTAGCACAGCAGTCTGTGTGCAGGCTCTCAGAGCCTTAAGCTCTGTTTCAGAGATACTGTAAGGGAGGTGTGTGTTTCCACCGTAAGAGGAACACAGAGGCTGATTGTTGAAGTGGTGGAGACCGCTGTTACTGGTCCAAGTGCCCCATCCCTAAGGGGATGGGGGAAGGTTGTCTGTCTTCCAGGGCAACCCCTCCTGGTTCTGGCTAAGGGAAGAAGCTGCCTATTTCAAGTTGTGCTGCGCACCAAGCTGTGGGAGAAATTCTGTGAGGAATCGCCTGTGGGCACCTGCAACCAAAGATTGAGTTCGCTCTGACTGATGGCCAATGTTTTTCACCTGAACTGTTGGAACGTGAGATTGGACTACTTAATCTGCAGGAGGTCTAGTGTAATAAACATTGCCATTAATTCAAGCAGGTTCAAGTTCAGCACAAAAACTGATGTAAGTGGGGATTGGACTGCTTAGCAGTGGGGGCCTAGAGCAATGGGCTAAGCCAAGTAAAAGTATGTTCAAGTCCAGCACATTGGGAAAGCAAGACAAGTAGAGGAAATGTGACATACATTTAGCCTTAACCTACATTGCCAAGCTTTACAAATGAGATGTTTACTGTCCAGAGAAATGGCTGGTATGAACTGTGGGATGCGAGGTGGGAGACCCCCATCAGTAGTAACCAAATTCACCTCACGGATTTGCTCTGTGGCACCTTTACTTTCTCTGAGGTACTTGGCCAGTGCCTGAGGAAAGTACCCAGATGTGGGATTAAAAGAGAATTCCCTGATAGAGCCGAGGTGCTCTTAGGTGGTTTAGGGAGCCACCAGAAAATGTATCCATGACAAATGGAAGGTGCTCTTAGGTGGTTTAGGGAGCCACCAAAAAAGGTTTCCAAGACGTATGGAAGGTATCTGAGTGGCCAGCAGGGGAGCCGAACCAGGGAAAACCCAGAATAGTGTACAAGTTCAGGCTGTGTACCCAAAGCATCGTGCAAGTCCGGGCTGTGTGCCCAGTGGGTTTACAGCCTGAGGGCTGAAGTGTTGAAGAAGTGTTTGTGATTCTTTTAATCTGCATTACCAGAAGTGTAGCCCCGTTGGGGTCCGTCTATGCTTTGTTTGTTCTGCTTGGATGTGAATAAAGCCACACTTTAGAATCCCATCCCTGGTATTGGACAGTACAGTTATTGCTTCCTGTGTTCGGAGTTACTTAGGTGCTCCTGTGCAGAGTAGCCAATCCCAGCCCTTGTGCCGAGTAACTTATTCCTCCCCGAACCCAGTCCCCACCTGGTAATGCTGTCAGATTCAAACAGCATACCACCTGTCATTTTGCAAAAGGCAGGGTGGGGGGCTTACATTAGGATGAGTCCTAAGAACTACTTTGCCTTGTGAAATACAGTATATGGGGGGGGGTCTCTGGCCAAGGCGTGTTTTCAGATACCATACGAGCAGAAGTAATGGCCACCAGGAAGGCCTTCTTCAAGAGAGAAATTTAGCCATAAGTAGCTAGAGGCTCGAAAGGTTTACAGTGAGCATGTCAGCACAAAGCTAATGTCCCAGGCTGCAACTGGATGTCTAATAGGAGGTCTGGTATGCAGAATCCCTTTAAGAAACCTCATCTACAGGCAGCTGAGCCAGTGACATGGAGAGTTCTGGCTCATGATATGCTGAAATTGCACAAAGATGAACTTTGACTGTGGAGTATGGCAAACCTGTGTTTGAGAGGTCTAAGAGATACTCAAGACTTTATTTGGTAGGCAGGAAAAGGATTCCAAGAGGATTTTGCACACCAGATAGAGAAACACTTCCATTTAGCTGTGTAGGTTCTTCTGGTGGCTGGCTTGCATGCAGCCAAAACAATATCCGAAACCCTACAAGAAACATTAAACCTATTCACCTCTATCTCCTCAGAAGTCAAGCATGGAGGTGAAGGGACCACAGGCTGTGATGGACTACAGAGCCTTGGGTCAGAAGGTTCGTCTGAAGGGGAAGTGGTTTTGGAGAGGTTTCCGGCAGTCTGTTGATTAGGGGAAACCAGATCGGATGAGGCCAGAACGGGGCAATGAGAATCATTCTGGCCCCCTGTACCTCCAGTTTGAGCAGTACCTTCTGAATTAGGGGGAGAGGAGGAAATGCATATAGAAAGCGTTTTGTCCACAGCAGCCTGAATGCATCCTGACAAAAAATGCCAGGTCCTGAATTTCCGGAGCATAAGCGAGGCAGTTTTGCATGGAGTGGGGACGCAAAAAGTTCCAGGTCTGGAGTTCCCCACTCTTCAAAGAGTGACTGAATGACGGTTAAGTCGAGAGACCACTCGTGAGGATCTGTCTCCATTCTGCTGAGACATCTGACAGCTAATTTTGTACTCCTGACAGGTAAATCACCTGAATCAGAGCCTTGTCCTCCAGGCACCATTCCCACACTCTCATTGTTTCCCTGCATAATGGGTAAGAGTGTGCACCCCTGTTTGTTGATGTAATACATCACTGCCTTGTTGTCTGTTTGAAGGAGACTGTTCTTATGACAGACTATGTCCTTCAAAGCTCGGACTGTATAGAGGCGGCTGTGACTTCCAGGACGCTTATGTGAAGTTGAGACTCATCCTGAGTCCAAGTACCCTGGGTGTGGAGATCCCGACAGTCAGCTTCCCAACCCATCAAGGACTCATCTGTGGTAATGGAGATCTGATGATCCAGAGAGGCGAAGGCATATCCTTCCAGAAGGCTGTCCTCCTGAAACCACCAGGTGAGTGACTTCTTCAGAGGTTCCATCATCTCAATGAGAAAGGACTGAGGGTGAGTGGTTGGGGACCACCAAGTACAGAGCACCCACTGAGAGGTTCTCATGTGGAGATGAGCCAAAGGTACAATGAACACCAGGGATGCCAAGAGACTTGGCATCTGTTGCATTGAGAGGGCTCATACTGAGCAGTGTTCGCTGATGACACGGGCCATCTGTAAGATATAGCTCCTTCTGTCCTCTGGATAAAAGCTTTCACACAGAAGTGTCCAGAAGGGTTCCTATGAAAAGGAGCTTCTGGGAGGGCTGCAACTGTGACTTTTTGAGGTTCAGTAGGACTCCCATGGACATGAGGAAGTCGGACGCCATGGCCACTGCCTCCAGAGTCTCTTTGCCTCGAGGCTTGCTAAAAGCCAGTCGTCCAGATATGGAACACTTAGATTCCGATTTTCCTTAGATGGCTGCAAAGAATTGCACAGCACTTTGTAAAACTCGAGGTGTCAAGATAGCCCAAAGGGTAGGACTCCTGAATTGATAGTGCTGACGCAACACCACCAACCTTAGGTATTTGAGGTGATTTGGGTATATGAGAATGTGCTGGTAGGCATCCTGCATGTACACGGAGGCTAGCCAATTGTGTTGATGAATCAAAGGTAGCAGGTTACTGAGTGATATAATCTTGAACTTTTCCTTGGGCAGGAATTTGTTTAACTTTCTGAGATCCAGAATAGGGCACATGCCGCCAGTTTTGGAACCAGAAAGTAATGCAAGTTGAAACCTGTGTTTTGTTGATCCAGCGGAACTACTTCTACTGCCCCGTTGTTCGGAAGGCCTTGTACCTCAGAAGCAAGAAGATCTGACTGTGCTGCAGACAGCCCGGGCTGTTGCTTGGGAGGATGATCCGGAGGGGTTTCCGACAGATTGATAAAGTACCCCTCGCAGATTATCCTGAGTACCCATTTGTCTGATGTTATAGATTTCCACCGGTCATAGAACTGAGTTAGACGTCCTCCCACTATCGAGGAAGAGTCCCCCTCGGGTAGCTGAGGTGGGACCTGGGCAGGAAACTCAGAAGGTGGCACTGGGCGCTTTTGGGCCTTGTGCCTTCTGCTGCACTTTCTTTTGTGGCTGAGGGGTTTGGTTTCTGTTAAAGTCTCCTCTGCCTGCGATGAAAGGACTGATGGTTGTGAAACTGACGCTTGTTCCCACTCCTCCAGAGAGAGCGGATGGAGGTCTAGCTGTCTTAATGGCAGACCTAGTCTTCTGTGTGGCCTCTAGTTCTTGTTCCACCTGAGTCCCAAACAGATACATACCGTTGAAAGGTAAGGCCATGACTTTCTGTTGCGTGTCATTCATAAAGCCTGAAGTATGCAGCCAGGAATGGCGACAGGTACAAATGCCAGCCGACGCCGCCTGGGAAGCAGTATTGAAAGCGTCCATTGCAACTTTAATTTGTTGATTTCTGGACCCGATACCTCTAGTTATGGTCTGTAGTAGCTTTGAATTAACCTCCGACTCGAGCAGAGCTTCTATCGTTGCTTTGGTGAATGCCAAAGAACATACTCATACTGAGAAAAATAGCCCTGGTAGCTGGCAATGCGCATGCCTAGGGTTGAGGCAGCAAAGACTCTCTTACCCCAGGTGTCTATCTTGTGAGATTCTTTGTTTATAGGACAGGCTGTAGATTCCTGAGGAGGACAGCCTTATCATTCTCTGCCAGGAAAACAATGGCATCAGCGAAGGCTTGTGAGGCCAAGATGAGGCGATCCTTGGGAGGGCATATTTCCTATCTATGGACTTGGCCACAGAAGGAATAAGAGCCGGATTCTACACCATCTGGGAAAGAGTCTCAAAGAGGGCTGTACCGGTGGGGGTTAAATCGATAGGGATTTCCGGAACATGTAGATAGTGGAAACGCAGAAGCTTCCCAGGATCAATTTCCGTGGTCTGCAGAGAAAGAGTAGAATTTAAATTCTTCAGCAGAGACTTACAGGAAAGGTCTTCAACAACAGGCTCTGCAGGAGGATTAATCCCTGCCCCCAGGGCAGAATCGGCATCAACATCATCATCCAGCTGAAGATCTGGATCGGGCTCAAAATCATCTCCTGACAGTTGAGGGGGTACTGTATAGATAGGAATGGAATGAAAAGCAGGAGGAAGAAGAGAAGGAGAAGGAGAAAGAATCGGAGTTGAAAACTTCTGGAAACTAGCCAGTACCATATACATCCCTGGCGCCATCGAAGAGACTGGTGCCAAGTACAGAGGCAGTGCTGACACAGAAAATGGCATCACACATGGAGCCGACAGGTAGCACAACACTGCACATGGTGCCGACATCACCCCCAGCGCTGAAGAGGGCGCCAATGGGTAGTGCACCACTGCACATGGTGCCAACACCAACCCCGGCACTGAGGATGGCGCCGACAGGGTATGTGGCACCGCAGACAGTGCCAACACCATCTGCGGTGCCGAGAAGGACCTCGGTGCTGGAAAGGTTGGCACCGCAGCCAACTGCACCGTCGCAGAAGTCTGAGAACTGCGATTTGAAGGTAAAGGATGAAAAATGGCAAGAGATAAAAGGATCGGAGTGGACCCCTGCACCGCAGCCATGTGAGAGGGATAGACACCAGAGCACGGAGTTGATGGCACCGAAGAAGGCGCTGTGCGACTAGGAAGTCCTAACCGCCCTGTCTGCTGATCCAAAACAGACAGGCCTGAAGGCCCTAGTGACAGACTGGCTGGTTTGGGCAGTTGGGACAACCACCGAGCCCACTGCTCCATAAGAGCGGCCCACTGGTGAAACTGCTCATTGGAAGCCCCTCCAATAGGCGTAAAGGAGCTCCGATGTCGAAGAGGCCGGCTACCAGAAACAGAAACCGGCAACTCCGAAAGAAGCGGAGACCGACTCCTGACCCTAACAACTGACCATCTACGCCAGATGTAGCAGAAGGTGACCTCGAGTGATGCCGTTTCTTCTTTGACCAGTAGGCCAAAGAAGAACTCTAGGTTGAACGGTGTTGTGAATGGGACCATTAATTGTTAGGCTTTAGAGGGGACTGCCCATCACCCCGAACACTGGACCGTCCATTGTCAGACCCCCCAGAGAGGGCAGTGGATCAGACCTGGCCCGGCTGACTGAACACCCTTCATACGAAGTCTCCCTACCATCACCTGCTCCACTCATGGTCGACTCAGTCAGTGGAGGGCTGAAGACTTCTTTCTTGTACAAGTAAGAAATTTATTAAAATATAATCGGTATTTTCATAATAAAATACAAAATAATAAAACTGAAAACTAAGCTGCCAGTTTGAAGTTTGAATCCCAGCAGCGAGTGACGTCACCACTGAAGCACACTTGACAGGGAAAAAAGACTGAGGCGGTTGTAGGGTTGACAACGAGATAGTCTACACACGCACAAGCCTGGCTCGCAGTGCCACTTCCTCGTGGCTCCATCTCAGTATCGGCCCTCCTGAAAAAGTTTGGCTCCTGCTGGGTCCTAGCACCTCCAGCGTACTCCTATGAGTGTGAATGAGTGGTGGAGACTTTATGTCCAAGAAGATCTGCAAAGCACTTTGTAAAGACTTGAGCCGACCAGGACAGCCCAAAGGGCAGGATTCTGAATTGGTAGTGGTGGCCCAGAGCCACAGAGCGTAGGTAAGCGTAGTGTGGTGGCTTGGGTGCACAGGGATGTGTTGACAGGCGTTCTGCATGTCCAGAGAGGCCAGCCAATCGTTCTGATGAACCAGAGGTAGGAGCGTTCCTAGCGATATCATCTTGAACTTCTCTTAGAACAGGTATTTGTTTAACTTCCTTAGGTCTGGAATAGGGCACATACCGCCTATTTTCTTTGGAACTAGCAAGTACTGGGAGTAGAAACCTGTGTCCCATTCTGCTTGCGGAACTACTTCTACTGCCCTGTTGTTCAGAAGACCCTGAATCTCAGAATCAAGGAGGTCTGACTGAGAGGTAGACAGTTTGGGCTGTTATTTGGGTGGACGATCCAGAGGGGAGCTCCGAGAAATTTAGAGAGTACCTGTCTCAAATTATCCTGAGGACCCATTTGTCCACTGTGATGGACTTCCACTGGTTGTAAAAATGAATCAGATGCCCCCCTACTGCTGAAGAGGAGTCCACCTTGGGCAGCTGTGGTGGGACATGGGCCGGTTCTTCAGAGGGTGGCACTGGGAGCCTTCGGTACTGTGCCTTCTGCTGTGTTTTCTTTTGTGGCTGAGGGGCTTGGTTCTTGTTAAAATCCCCTTGGTCTGTACCATGAAAGGACTGACGGTTATAAAACTGCTGGCGGATTCCAACCCACTGAGGGACAGCAAGGGCCAGTCTGGCTGTCTTAATAGCTGTCCTAGTTTTCTGAGTGGCTTCTAGTGCCTGCTCCACTTGTGGGCCAAACAGATAAACTCCATCAAATGGAAAGTCCATGACTCTGTTGAGCATCATTTGAGAACCCCAAAGTCCTTAGCCCTGAGTGACACCAGGTGCATATCCTGGCCGCTGCTGCTCTAGAAGCAGTGTCGAAGGCATCCATAGCTGCCTTAAGCTGGTGACCGTTGGACTCAATGCCTCTGGTAACGGTCTGGAGAAGCTCTGAACTAACGTCCAATGTTGGAAGAGCTTCCACAGTGGCTTTGAGTGCATGCTAGAGGGTATACTCATATTGAGAGAAATAGCTTTGATAGCTAGCAATACACATTCCTAGAGCATCAGTGAACACTCGCTTCCCCAGAGTGTCAGTCTTACAGGATTCCTTATTCACTGGTTGAGCCATAGATTCCTGAGGAAGAATAGCTTTGTCATTCTCTACCAAGACCACTATAGCGTCCGCAAAGGCTTGAGAGGCAAGGATTGGTCTATCCTTAGGGGGAGTGTATCTCCTGTCTATGGACTTGGCCAAAGAAGGAATGAGCACCGGACTATCCCACACCATTTGTGAAAGTCTTGAAAGAGGGCTGCACTGGAGGTGTCAGTCCCACAGGAATTTCAGGAATATGCAGATACTGAAGGCCCAACAGCTTCCCAGGATCCACTTCAAAAGTCTGAAGACAAAGGGTAGAATTCATATTCTTCAGAAGAGACTTAAAAAGAAAGGTCCTCAACCAAGGGCTCTGCTGAAGTGGAGGGCTTACTTTCCACTCCAAAGGATTAAGCCTCATCCAGATCGTCCCACAACTGCAGATCAGGATCAGACTCAATATATCTCCTACTAACCCAGAAGTGATAGTACAGAAAGGAAAGGGAGGAAGAAGAGAAGGAGGAGGCACTCCCTGAATCAGCGTTGAAAACCCTGGCACCCGAGAGAACGCTGAAAACAGTGCCGTCACCATGCGCGGCACTGGGACTGGCACCGCCAAGACCACAGCTGAAGGCGGCGCAACACCCAGTGCTGGCCAA
The DNA here is from genome assembly GCA_016271365.2 of Neoceratodus forsteri. Lineage (NCBI taxonomy): Eukaryota > Metazoa > Chordata > Ceratodontiformes > Ceratodontidae > Neoceratodus > Neoceratodus forsteri. The sequence continues at coordinate 330,533,595 of CM057456.1, read as the reverse complement.
GTGATTGGGGTCCCCAAACCCACACTGGGACACCCAAAGCTGGAGATCTGAAGGAATGAAAAGAAGTAGGAGAAGACAGTACCTGTGCTTGGCTCCTCACGCCACAGCCTGTGAGGGAGGGAAAAGCATAAGGGAGTGGTGTCTATGGCACTGAAGAAGGTGTCGCACAACCAGGCTGGCCCAACCACTCCACCCACGAGTCCACGGTTCCTAGGCCCAAAGGCCCTGGAGTCGGGTCTGCAGGCAAGGGCAGTTGGGACAACCGCCAGATCCATTGCTTCATAAGAGTGGCCCAATGATGAAAATGGAAATTATGTACTTACCGTAATTATTGATCTTCTTGGACAGTCTCCATCACTCATTCACACTTAGTGGGATAGCACGAGGCGTAGGACAAGCGGGAGCCAAAAATTTTCTGAAGGGTTGGCACGAGGTAGGACGCATGGGCGGCACTACGAGACTGACTCGCGCCTGTGTAGGCTATCTCAAGGCCGACCCTCCAACCGCCTCAGTACCTTTCGACTAAAGAGGTGCAGCAACTAATGAGACTAACTCATTCTAAGTTTCTGGCCTGAGAGGGCCCAGATGGCCTTTGTAAGAAAGGTCAAAGAACAATGTCTTCACAGTCCGAACATGGGCCATGAAGACCAGGAAAGAAAACGAGTGAACCCAGGGGATGGTGGGTGGGCATGTGAATGAGTGATGGAGACTGTCCAAGAAGATCATTAATTACGGTAAGTATATAATTTCCATATCTTGCTGGACTAAGTCTCCATCACTCATTCACACTAGTGGGAGAGTACCGAGCTAAAACCCACAACCCTGAGTAGGGTGGTAGGAGATAGGGTTCACCCCGAAAGGATGGCCAAGGACTGTCCTGCTAATAAAAAGAGCCGTCTTGTAAAGAGCATCCAGAACATGATGCTTACAAGCTAAGCGCTCGAGTTGTAACGCACCACTTCGCAGACGACTGCAATGGGCACAAAATGAAACTCTGCCAGGAAGCCGCAACCACTCAGAGAGAGGCGAAAACCCAGACTCACAATTTGGTATAGGACCAAAACTAACAGTGTCAAAGACATGTACTAATCTAATGTAAAAGGACCTCAGGAACTGCAAGAGCTGGAGGTAAAGTCTACAGGTTCAGGGCAGACCGAAAAGTGGAGATGGAACCCCCACTACCAAGTATGGCTCACCTGCATACAACAGGTCCAGTAGCACTTGAACCCCTTAGTTGGTGAGCAAAAGAAAGTCCAGGTGGGGTTAGCTCATCAAGGAAAATGGTTTTTACTAAGTCACTGAAAACTTCCTGATGGAAGGCGAAGCACAACTTAGAAGCCTCTTGTGGTGGTCTAGTAGAATCAAATCCTAGTCACTGCATATTCCAAAAGGGAATCATTCTGCCCCTGTGTGTATAACTGTAGCAGCAGTCTCTGAACTCATGGAAGAAAGGAAAAAGTGTACAGGAGGATGTGTCCACTGTGGAAAAAAACATTTAGACAGGAAAAAAACAGGGTCTGGATTTGTAATGCAAATAGAGGCAGATGTGCATCAAGGAGGGACACAACAGGACCAAGTTAGGGCTAACCCATTCGTTGAAGTGACGGAATAGCAGCAGAAGTGGCTCAATGCGGTGAGACACTACTTACTCCAGCCTCCCTAAAGGGAGTAGGAAGGACTCTAGTTTGCTTTGTTGAAAAAAACAAACATCACCACTCTGTCACGTAGTCGGAGAGGATAGCTTTGAGTGCTACTGGCATGGAACCATTGCACAGGAACTGAAGGTGTGAATATTTGAGAAGCTACTTCAGAAAAAGACCTACTTGACCAATGGTCAAGAAAGGAGCATGTCGTCTGTTAAGTTGAAGCAAGCATGGAAGTAGGAATCTAAGTTCCGACTCGCTGAAGAGTCACTTCTGTTGCTGCGAGGCTCTGATCAAGAGAAGAAAGCCTGATTAAAAAACAAAAAGGGACTAGCAGACTGGTTAGACACCTAGGTTTTGGAAGTATCTCGAAAAGAGAAAATTTCTAGAGAAAAGAGGTGAGCTATACCACCGCTGGATCAGACTGCCCCAGGGTAGAAGAAAACAGGTACTCTTTACTGAGGTTTAGACGGAACCTGACCAGATCCAAAGTGTGGTATAAGGAAATTCCAACTAGGCCCTGTGCTGTGATAATTCCGACCTTTTTTTTGTTATTATCATTAGTCTGAGCCTGACAAGGTTGCTGGCTGCTATTTGGCGATATCATCCCTCTGAGGAGCAGGAGGAGTCTGAGGATCCATAACTGAACTCTTGAGTGGACTAATAATAGCTAGACAGATGTTAACCACCTGTGCCGAAGCAGCTACCAGAGGGGCAGCATCAAAAGAGGGCTATATACCCCTATCAAAGGAGCGGAACAGTCTGTGCGGCTCCTGACCATTGAATTAGAATGTTCCACAGAGTGTAATTGTCTTGACAACTGAAAGAGTCTAGACGCAGAGGTATATGGTCCACAAATCCAGTCTGAACACTATGGTGGACCACATAAATGAGGAACTACTGAAAAGAGCTTCCATCATAAACTCTGATGATAGAGAGGGGCGTGTCTTTCAGTATATAAAATGAGTCATCCGCTGTATTACTGACCAGAAAGACAGGGAGAGACTCATCTAGATGCTCTTCTACCGCAGAAGGACCCCAAAAAGAGGTCTAGGTCAGAGCCACTAGAGACTCCACCACTAAGAAGGGTGTTGAGGAGCTTGGCACCACGTAGGGAGCTGAGAAAGTGCTGACCAGAATGAGAGATTCTGCAGACAGAACAGAAGAGAAGAGTCCCATCAGCGGAAAACTGCTGGATGATGAGACCCGATGCAGACCGCCACCCACTAAGATGTGTGGAAAAATAATCCCGCAGAATAGGACTTCATTCCGCAGAAACATCCCGCCACAAGTCCTGCGGAAGAGAGGTCTGCAAACGGAGATCTTTCCCTAGTTCTGTCAGACAGCACCAACTGGCACCCCGTGGCACCAGCATCACTCGTGGCACAGGAGGGCACCAAGCAGTACCTATGCCAATCTGGAAGACACCCGAGGGCACCCATGACGGAACCCGCAGGTATCCTTGACACCAATGGCAGCAATGGCACGCAAGGGCACCCCCGATGCCCATGGCACCCAAGGAAACCCATGGCACCCACGGTACCATGGCACCCAAGAAACCCATGGCACTCATGGCACCCATGCCACCCGAGGGTGCCAGGTGCCACCCGTGGGTGCCCGGCGCTGCCCGCAGCACCACCCGCAGGTGCCCGGCACTGCCCGCGGCACCCGCCCGCAACACCCACGAACACCCGCAGGCATCCGTGGCACCGTGAGACACCCACAGCACCGCTAGCATCACTGGCAACGAAGGCAACAATGACAGCACCCATGGCGCCGCACAGAGCCCACAGCGCCGAGCACGGCATCGAGCACGGTGCCAAATGCGGTGCCGAGCCATGGCGCCGATCCACAGCACTGAGTCCTGGCGCTGACCCAAACACCAGCAGCGCTGCCTATGGCACCAATGCCAAACCAGTGGCATGGCACCGGACTTACGGTGCCACCAAGATGTTGGGCACAGCGCCAGGAAAAACACCGTGGAAAAGCCCATGGAAAAGATAAGGAGAAGGAGAAAGGTGGTGCCCGTGCTGGCCCCAGCATGGAAAAGGAAGAGGGGGGTAGGCACAAGGGGTTGACATGATGTCGAAGGCACCAAGAGGGCACCACGCTCATTCTGATCCAATTGATCCGGCCCTGGTCCAACAGCTCCGAGGCCCGGAGGCCCCGAAAACAGGAACACAACCAGGAAAAAAAGGGAAGTCAAACCCCCTGCTCCACAGGAATGGCCCAGAGGTGAAACTGCTCACCAGAACTCCAACAAGGACAGAGATGGAGTCCGAGTGGAGTATGGGGTCAAGAGCGGGCCAAGGGAACCCACGAAAGTCGGTTCAGACCTATTGCCCCTACCAATCTAACAACTCGCAGACGTACTTTCACTGGGCAACCTGAATGCACCGATTCTTCTTCCCCAAACAAAGAAGAAGAGCCTCGAGGCTAAGTGGAGCTGGATCCCCGGCACCGCCCAGATTCGCATGCCGTGGGACTGTCCTCCCTCCCGAGCACAGGACTCTTCCGCAGTCAGACCCTCCCCTGCTATTTAAGGGTGGCGGACCGGAACAGCCCCTATGCCATAACTTTCAAATGAAGTCTTCCTACCGTCACCGCTACCGTCTAAGGATGACTCCATTGATGGTAGGAAAGAATTTCTTTTTTTTCATAATCTTCTTTTCTTGTTCATAAAATGAAAAATTACTATTAAATAGTTAAATTCAACAGTTAAATTAAACACTAAAAGCTGTTGTAGTACAGACGAAAACTTTGACTCCGGCAGACGAGCGACGTCGACATCCAAGCGCACTCGACGGCGGGAGAAAAGGAACTGAGGCGGTTGGGGGGTCGACGCCAAGATAGCCTATATAGGCCGAAGTCTGCCTGCAGGTCACGCGTGACAGCGGTCCTACCTCGGCGCTGACCCTTCAGAAAATTTTTGGTCTCGCTTGGTTCTAGCACCTCCGGCGCTATCCCACTAGTGTGAATGAGTGATGGAGACTTAGTCCAGGAAGATCTGCTCACTGGAAGACCCCCCCCCCCAGAGGGCGGGGAGGGACTCCGGAGTCGAGGATCTCTCCTGCTAGGAACCGGGGCCATAGGCGACCCCAATAGAGCCGGGGTCAGCCTCCTGTCCCCCGCTACCAGCGACTCTCCATGCAGATGTACCAGAGGGCAACCTTGAGCGATACTGCTTCTTCTAGGCTGAGAGGTGCCGTGTTTCCGAACTCAGTTGGGAATGGCCCACTTCCTTTTGTGCTTTCAGGAGGACCACCCTTCCTCCTGAGCACCGGACTGCCCCTGGTCAGCAGTCCCCAAGAGGCGGTGGACCGGCCCAGCCCTGCTGCTAAACAACTTTCAAGCGAAATCTCCCACCGTCACTGTCCCTGCTCATGGTCGACTCCATCGAAGGCAGGCTGAAGAAGACTTCTTTTCTTCATTGAAATGAAATAAAACTTTTTTTCAAATAAATATATATACTAAAAAGTAATAAAACACTGAATGACTATGCTGCTGTCGTATAGGCATGAAAATTTGACTTCAGGCAGGCAAGCGACGTTGTCACTGAAGCGCACTCGATGGCGGGGGAAAAAGGAACTAAGGGGGTTGGAGGGTCAATGCCGAGATAGCCTATACGGTGCGAGCCAGCCTCGTGCACAGTGCATGCACGGTCCTACCTTGGCGCCGGCCCTCCTGAAGATTTTTGGCTCCCGCTGGGTTCTAGTGCCTCCGGAGTAGTCCCACTAGTGTGAATGAGCGGTGGAAATTTTATATCCAGGAAGATCCAGGAGATCATACCAGCACCTATCACAATAGGCAAGCAAAGGCACTGGATAGAACAGCCATAGAAACTCCCAAGGCAGAAATTGGATGCCATATTCCCCTACAGATTAGAAAAAGGGGAAGGAGGGAGGGCCAGCATGGCTTAATGGAAGAGATTCTCTCGAAGGTCTACTGTTATGGTAAGTACGTAACTGATGCATCTTCTTCAAGGATCTTCTCTTCCATTAGGCCACACCTTGGAATGTGTCCCAAGCAGTCCCAAAAGCTAAGTTGGTGCAGTCCAGTTCAGGACAGCAGGCCCTGCAGAACAGCAAGGCTGAAACCTGCTCATCTGCTAGAAACAACGTCCAGACTGTAATGCTTAGTAAAGGTGTGGACAGTGCTCCATGTGGCTGCAGCACAAAAATTAGTCGCAGAAATGTTTCTGAAACAAGCAAGAGAAGTGGCCATTTCCCTGGTGAAGTGACCATGAACCGCACCAGAAAGTTACTTAATAAACTTCTTATGACAGAACGTAATACAATGTGCTAACCATTTGGACAAGTACTGTTTCGACACAGGGGCACCCTCTTTCCCAGAGGCAAATGAAACAAAAAGCTGAGATGACTTTCTGCAGTCCTTGGTGTGATTCACAAAGTATCTTAGTATTCCATGTACATCCAAAGTATAGAGCAATATCTCACCCTGTTTGGAACGCTCATGATAATAAACAAGAAGGTAGATGGTTTGATTTAATGTAAACTCAGACACCACCTTTGGCAAAAACCTAGGATTAGTAAACAAAGAAACTCTGTCTTTGTGGAAAATCAAATAAGGAGGCTCACACATACAAGCCTGTAGCTCTGAAATCCTTTGAGCAGAAGTGATTTTAACTAGAAATAACGTTTCCATGCTAGAAAGCATAAGCTTCAACTCAAGGCTGGCTTAAAAAGAGCTGAAGAAAGTTTTCAAGGACACAGTTCAGGTCCCAAGGCAGGACCGGATTATGAATGGGAGGTTTTATGTGCAGAATACCTCTCAAAAATGTACTGCAGACCTACAGTTGACCAACCCGTACGCCCATCAATAGGGGACACGGAAAATGGATATAGCAGCCAAATGCACCTTATGTGAGGAATACTGCAGACCAGAATCTGACAGTGACAAAAAGTATTCCAAGACCACATTTACTGGATGGGTGAATGGGTTCATATATCTGGAAGCTGCCCATAAAGTTAAACACTTCCAGTTCAAAGAATATGTATGTCTGGTAGAAGGGCTTCTGGTCACAATCAGTACATCAGCAACTTTAACTGACACACTATACCATGCAATGACTAGTGTCTTCAAGAGCCAGACATAAAATGCAGGGATTTCAGGTCAGATGGACCACAGGCCCTGCACAGAAGCAGAGGTACTGGAGGCTCCACTGGTAGTTGCTACAACAGCGGATACCATATCTGCCAAGGCCATAGAGATGCAACAAGGATTACAGTCACACCTTCTATCTTCAATTTTAGTAATACTCTGTATTAATGCAATGGGAGGAATGTGTAGAAAATAAGAGTTACGTTAGAACTTACCATAACAGTAGAACTTAGACATAGGTTTCTGCAGTAGGTCTTCACATATAGGACTGCGCCTTCATGGCCAGTACTGCATGGCAAACTTCTAGCTAGCCATCATTAGCGGGGACTGTCCCGGCATCACATGACTGGACGTCGGTGTGACTGTATAAAGGGGGTGGTCCCCAGGCCCGCCCTCCAGTTCTCCCACTGGAGACCTCAGATGAGGAAACAGGAGAAAGGAGTAGGAACTCCTGAAGCCCTGAGCTGCTAAAACAAAGCCCTGGGAAAGGAAAACAGGAAAATACAGGAGCTGGGGAAGGTGGGAGGGATATCTAGACCTACTGCAGGAACCTCTCTCAAAGATCTACTGTTACGGTAAGTTCTTACATAACTGTTATATCTTACTTTGAGAGGGTTCCTGAAGTAGGTCTTCACATATAGGACTGAATACCAAGCAGTCAAAGAAAAAAGGAGTCGGAGACTAAGTTCCAGGAGGAGGAAGCGTCTGCTAACTGGAGGTATGCTTAGGACAGGAGGCCTACCAAAACTGTGAGGCCAAATCTGGCTCTGCACCTAAAGGCGATGTCCAGACTGTAATGCTTGGTGAAGGTGTGGCTGGAAGACCAAGTGGCCACTGCGCAAATATCTGCAGTGGACACGTTTTGCAGGAAGGCCATCGAAGCAGCCATGCCCAGGGTCAAGTAGCCTTTCATATCCCCTTGAAGCGGCTTCTTGTACGTCCCATAAATGTACGAGATGCAGTCAGATAAACATTTAGACAAACCCTGTTTCAAAATGGCCTTACCCTGACATTTGGGTGCAAAGGCCACAAACAACTGGTCCGACCTATGAGCCTCTTTGGTCCTAGACATATAATATCTCAGAATCCTGTTCAGGTCTAAAGCGTGCAAGAGGTATTCCCCCCCTTATTGGGATACTCTGGGTAACATACCGGCAGTTGAATATCTTGGTTCAAAGTAAATTTAAGACTACTTTCTGAAAGAAAGAAAGGTTAGTATGCAGAGCCACCCCGTCTCTCTGGAAAATCAAATAAGGCTCCTTACACACGAGGGCCTGAAGCTCTGAAATCCTTCAAGCTGAAGTAATAGCAACTAAAAAGAGCACCTTCCAGAACAAATAACACGTCACAACTTGCTGCCGGCTCAAAAGGGGGAAAAGTACGTTTCTCTAAAATAAAATTCAGATCCCAGGGGGAAAACAGATTATGGACCAGAGGCTTAAGGTGGAGGATCCCCAGATTTTGGAAGCCTCCAACTGAGTGAGGGTTTTGCCCTCCACCAGAAGGTGGTTGGCAGAAGCCGCAGAGTGGTGGAACTTCAGAAAAGAATAACGGAGGCCCAAATCAGATAGGTGCAAGAGGTACTTGAGGACCTGGGTGGCTGAGCAAGAAAAAGGGTCCAAGCATTTGGCCATGGCCCAAATAGAAAATCTCTTCCATTTCATAGTATACGTGGATCTAGTGGAGGTTGTTCTGGCCTCCATTTTGACCTGAGCGACTCAGGAAGAGACGCCAAAGCACGAGAAGGCTCTGTCCAAAGGTACCACGCATGCAGATGGAGACACTTGAGGCACAGATGCACCAGGCTGCTCTGCTCCTGACAAAGGTGGTCATGGAGAGTGGAAGAGATACCGGGGTTCCAATGCCAGCTGCTGCAGCAGAGGGAACCAAATCTGCCAAGGCCAAACAGGGCTATGACAATCATGTGAGCCCCGCTGCCTGGAGCTTCTGCAGAACAGGAAAGAGGGAAAGTGTACAGAAATCTCCTTATCCAGGATAGAGACAGCACGCCTTGCCAAAAACACCATGCCAGGAGCGAGCAAGCAAAAGCTGGGTAGTTTTGTGTTGGATGGGAGGCAACAGATCTATTTCTGGCCGACCCATTGAAGAAAGAGATCTTCCACTACTTCCTGCTTTAGCTCCCACTCGTGAGCTCGTGCAACAGTGCGGCTGAGACCGTCCACCAGGACGTTTTGAACTCCGGGAACATGGACTGCTCTCAATGACAGGCCATGCTGGACAGCCCAGTACCACACCCGCATCACCTCCCTGCAAAGGGGATATGATCATGTGCCTCCCTGTTTATTGAGGTACCAGACCAATGCCGTGTTGTCAATCTGGATCAACAGTGTTCCTGGAAGTAAGAGAGCTTGGAAAGTGTACAGCACAGCCCTCATCTCCAGGATGTTGATATGCAGATTCTCCTCTAGGGGAGACCATGTCCCCTGAGTTTGATGGCCTCCCAGGTGGGCTCCCCAATCATGGCCTGAGGTGTCCATCGTGAGGGTCATGGAGAGGTGTGGGGGATGAAAGGGAATCCCCAGGGAAAGACTGGAAGGATCCTGTCATCAGAGGAGATCCCTCTCCAAACTGTTTGAGACTAAGACCATGTGATCCATGTCATCCATGCATTGATCCCACTGGACCCTGAGGACCACTGGGTTACCCTCATATGCAGGCTGGCCAAAGGGACTGTGGATGACAGCCACCATGAGACCCAACAGACGGAAGACAGAGTGCGGCCATGAACCGACTGAAGGAGGACACTAACACAGCTTGCTGAATCAGGGTTTCCACCCTGTCCATAGGTAAAAAGTCCTGCCCTGGACTGTATCCACCATCGCTCCCATGAACTGAAGATGCTGGGAGGGTGAGAGCTGAGACTTGGGATAGTTTACAATGATGCCAATTCTGAAGAAGAGATCCAGGGTGGTGGAAGAGATTCCATCAGACTGTCCTGAGACAGTGCTGACAACAGCCAGTTGTCCAGGTAGGGAACATATAAATCCCTTGTGGTGCAAGGCCGCCAGCCACTACCACTAGGCACTTGGTAAAACAAGGTGTTGAAGAGAAGCCAAAGGGAGGGCCTTGAACTGATGATGGTTCTCCTGAAAGGAGAACTTCAGGAAACGGGGTGGGCTAGGTGGATTGGAATGTACAGGTAAGCATCCTGCATGTCCAGCGAGCACAACCATTGATTCTGTTGGAGCAGGGTAGGAGTCCCTGAAGGTCAGCATGCAGAACCTCTTGTATTCTATGAAGAGGTTGAGCAGACTGAGATCTAAAATGGTCTCAGGTCATCTGTCTTTCTGGGCACTAGGAAGAAATGGGAGTAATATTCTTCCTATCTGCCCTGGCGAACCCACTCTATGGCTGACTTTGTCAAGACAGCTTGATTTCCTGCCAAATAAGGCTATGATGACCCAAAAGGTAGGGAGACCTTCCCGGGTCTACCCAGGAACCTCGATGAACTGCCTTCATGGGAGTTGTAGCACCCAAGCCTCTGTGGTTATCGCTTCCACCCTTCCAGGTGGAGGGCAAACCTTCCCCCACTGATTCCTCTAGAAATACGGGAGGAGGTGAAGAGGATCCCCTTGAGTCAGGACGCAGAGGGAGGGCTGTTTGCCACTGATGGCGGCCTTTTGGGATTTTGCCTGAGAAGTTTGGGTACCAGAACCGGTGACACAGCGCTTGCCTTGTTGTCTGCTCTGGTTCTGCATATTACACCCTCTTCTGGGGGCGACAAAATGTCTGCTTGGGTTTTTGGCCCCAGTGATAAATGGAGCGAACATCTTTAAGGGATCTCCTGCTCTCTTGTAGCTCTGTTATTATATCTTTAGCATCGCCCCCGAAAAAGGACAGAATCCCTGAAGGGGATGTCCAGCAGGGTGCTTTGGACATCTTGCACTACTCCCGCAAGATGTAACCAAGCCAGGCGCCTCAAACAAACTCTTGTAGCAGTAATGGGCCAGAAATGACAGAGTCATAAGTAGCCTCATTTATATATGTAGGGCAGGAAGACTTATTAAGTCTTACCTTCTCTAATTAAGCTTATTCCTGAGGTCCTCATCCAGTATGTCTTGGAGTTCCTTCTCCAGGTCAGATAAAGCCGACTTCTGGAAGGACACCATGTGGGCCACATCATTTAGAGAGCAAATGGCGCACATAGAAGAGGAGTATACCTTGTGGCCATATTAGTTTATTTGTTTGGACTCCTTGTCCAGTGGGGAAGCAGTCAGGTATTTCGGCTGAGCCGACCTATCATGGGCTGCTGTAAAAACGATAGAGTTGGCCTTGGGTTGGGCAGTCAAATGATAAGCCCCTTTCGGTTGGGGGATGATAGGTCCTATCGGCTTTCTTTGAAACCGCGAGGAATGGAGGACGGCTGTTGCCATATGGTTGAGCTTAAGTCCTCATGCAGCCCCATCCATGGAGGGATGGGAGGGGTCCACATTAGTGAGATACAGATGTTCTGCCAGCCTCTTCCTCTTGGGGTCCATTTCCTGGGACGCCCAGCCACAGGCCTGCTGTATGAACTGGAGGAGTTCCACAAAGGACAGATCCTCCGGTGGAGACTCCTTGGGCTGGGGCTCTATAGGGGAATGAGGTTCCGAATGGCCCACAGAGTCGGAGTCTGAATCAGAGTCGGAAGACTCCAGTCTGCTGGGCAAGGAAGTTAGTCTGGGATTGCCTCCGAGACCCTAGCTCCAGAGGGAACCCCCGACGCACGCCTGCCCGAATCCCTATTGGACATCTGGTCCATAGGGGATGGGCTCCTTGTTAGTGCCCTGTGGGTTGGGGTGGCAGCCATGACCAGCTGGGGTTGTCCCAGCTCCTGCAAAATTTGGGACTCAGTGTCCTGCCACCAAGGCAGGATAGTTCCTTGGGGTTCCGGCTGGGGCGAGGGAGGTGGAGGTGGGGGGGGAGGCGGTGGAGGCTGGAAGCCTGGGTACCCAGTGGAATAAGGGGGGTAGCCAGGTGTTTGATACCAGTAATGTTCTGGGAGGTATCCCTGGTACATGTGTCCCTGGTCCGGTGTCGTGTACCCTGGCATTGGCACTTGTGGCGAGTAACCCAGCGACGGCCTTCCCGGTGTCGGGTAGTAAGGGAACTGAGATGACAGGTAGCCGGGATAGTTGCCCGAGGGTCCCGACGGAGGAGGGGTGGACAGCCCAGGGAGTGGTGGTGCCGAGGGACCACTGGGGACATGAGGGTCCACTGGCAGGCCTGGGGTCGGTACTGGGACCCCTGATGGGCCAGGAGTGTGCTTCGGCGTCTGAGCGCCAAGTCCCTGGTCCATGTTCAGATCAGTGTGAACCGGGATTGGCCTGTCGTTGGGGGTCTAAAGGTGCCTGATGTCAGATCTTGAGAAAGGTGAGGGGCTAAGGGAATAGAACCCATGGTGACAGGGCTGCTGGGGAGGCAGGAGTCTCAGCAGGTAGGCCCAACGCAGGAGAGGTCTCCTGACAGCAACACTGAGTCCCGGGTTCCGGGAAAACGAGACATCAGGCTGGGTCAGTGAGACCCAGGAGGGAGAACCCTCACAGGACTGAGGGGAGCCTGGAAGCTCGTTCTGCGCAACGTCAGGAACCACAACAGTATCTGACAGGAAAATGGGACTGCCGAGCGGGCATCAGGCGAGCTGGCGACCGACTTATCGGCATCCACCTGGCAGGCATTGGAAAATCCGATGTCCAACTTACAGGTCATGGTCGGGTCAACAACATCCAGGAGGCTGGAGTCTGGCTGGTTGACCGAGGGTAGGTAAAGAAGAGCGTTCCCTCAGCTCATGGAGCTCTTTTTCCATCGATGCAAGGCGTTGTTTTAGGTGAGCATCGAGGGCCTTCTGGTGACGGGTGCATGTGGCCTGGCTAAAGGACTGGCAGATTTCACAGTCCACCACCTGGTGTTTGGGGCCCAGGCAGAGAATGCAGTGGGAGTGGTCATCCCCATGCAGGATCTGGGTGCTGCACTTGGACACTTTTTCTTCAGTCTCACGCAGACATACAATAGGATTAGGAAACAAGCATTTGTCAATGCCGAATGTTGCTTGCTTATATGTGCTATTTAGGTATTTGGAAGAGAGTACCATGCCTAAGAACTAAGACCCCTCCCCAAAAACATCCATTATATTATTACAGCAAGGATAACAGCATAGCTCAGTACTTAGCTCAGTTACAGAAATACACAGAACAACTAGATCTATAGGTGCATCAGGGAGCGAAGAAAGACCAAAGGAGGGATACTGAGGCTTAATAAAGGGGAAGGAATGTGAGTAGAGGGCGACAGTGAAAAAGCAGGGATACTGAATGAATATTTCTGCTCAGTATTCACAAAGGAAGAGGGGGGGTACCTAAACCAAACAAGAGAAACACTCTGAAGACGGGGGTCGATACCAGTCCATTTACAGAAGAAAGGGTTCTGAAAGAACCAATAAAATTGAAGGTGGACAAAGCAATGGGGCCTGATGGGATTCACCCAAGAATTCTAAAAGAACTAAGGGTAGAACTAGTGACACCTCTGACTACTCTCTTTAACAAATCATGGGAGGATGGGGTGGTACCCAAGGACTGGAGGAGGGCAGATGTGATTCCTCTTCACAAAAGTGGGAGCAGGACAGAGGCAGGAAACTACAGACCAGTTAGTTTTGACCTCAGTGGTAGGAAAAATGATGGAATCACTTCTGAAGGAATGAACTGTTGAGTATCTAGAGGCCAGTGGGGCACAGGACCCAAGGCAGCATGGATTGACTGGGTGACCAAAGTAGTAGACCAGGGAGGGGCTGTGGACATGGCCTACCTAGATTTTAGAAAGGCATTTGATACAGTCCCACACAAAAGATTAATACACAAGTTAGCCAGCCTTGGAGTGGGTCCCAAGGTGGTAGCCTGGATAAAAAATTGGCTAGACAACAGGACGCAAAGGGTAGTAGTAAATGGAGTACACAGTGAAGAAAGGAGGGTTACTAGTGGGGTACCGCAGGGTTCAGTACTGGGATCGGTCCTTTTAATGTCTTTATAAGTGACATTGCAGAGGAACTGGAAGGAAAAGTATGTCTCTTTGCAGACGACACAAAGATCTGCAACAGGGTTGATACACAAGATGGAGTAGAAAGGATGAGAAGGGACTTGGCAAGGTTGGAGGAATGGTCAAATGTATGGCAGCTCAGATTCAATGCAAAGAAATGCAAGGTAATGCACATGGGAAACAAAAACCCAGGGGAAGCGTACACAATGAGGGGTGAGATACTGACAACAGTAAAAATAGAAAGGGACCTGGGGGTAATTATATCAGATGACCTAAAGGTGGGCAAGCAATGTGAGAAGGCGGTAAGGAAGGCTGGGGGGATACACATGAAGAGGCATCAATAGTAGAAAACAGGAAGTTGTTATCCCTCTGTACAGACAGTTGGTGAGACCCCATCTGGAGTACTGTGTGCAGTTCTGGAGACCCCATCTCCAAGAAGACATAGACAGAGTGGAAGCTGTCCAGAGTAGGGTAACTCAAATGGTGCAGGGTCTGCACCAGAAGACATACGAAGAAAGACTAAAGGAGCTTAATATGTATACCCTGAGGAAAGAAGGAGAGAGGGACATGATAGAAACTTTCAGTATCTCAAGGAATCAACAAAGTCCAAGAGGGTAGCATCTTTCAGAAAAGAGTTGTGCAAGAACAAGGGGCACAATTTGAAGATAGAGGGGGACGGCTCAGAGGTAATGTGAGGAAGTATTTTTTACAGAGAGGTTGTGGATGCATGGAACAGCCTTCCTGAGGAGGTCGTGGAGTCAAGAACAGTGTGGGAATTCAAGAATGCATGGGACAGACATAAGGCAGTCCTAGTGGGGGGTAGGAGGAAGTAAGCTGTTGGTTAACTAGGATCTGCAGCTTATCTGTTGGGTAAGAAAATAGGCAGACTAGGTGGGTCAAGCGTCCTCATCTGCTGTCAAATTCTATGTATCTGTACTATTACAGCAATCCTAAAAGTATCCAATCATTGCTTTGTGTCCACTCCAGAGACCCTGTTGTAATATAGGGCCACAGAGGACCATGGGCGGGAGGGTATACAACTCTAAAGTCCCAGCAGAGCTCCGTTAAGGTCACTCACTCCCCCTCTCTCACTCGTTCATTCTGCTTCTCCTGGCGCTGCATGCTGCCCTTTTGTACTGGGCTCCAGCCTGCATTGGCGCCTTTTTCTGCCCACAAAGAAATTCGCAGCAGTCCCAAAAGAGCTCCGCTGAGCTCACTCACGCCCCCTCTCTCACTCGCTCGTTCCATTTCTCCCTCCACTGCAGGCTGCCCTTTGTACTGGGACCCTGCCGCACTGATGCCTTTTTCTGCCCACAAAGAAATCCACAGCAGTTCCAAAAGAGTCTGCTGAGGTCGCCACTCCCTCCCTCACTCGCCATTGTTTCTTTGGCGCTGCAGGTGGCCCTTTGTACTGGGCTCCTGCCTGCATTGGCGCCTTTCTGCCCACAATGAAATCCGAGTAGTCCTGACAGAGCTCAGTTGAGCTCGGTCACTCCCCCTCTCACTCGATCTTAATCTGTCCCAAACACTGATTTGCTAAAGCGACTGCGTTATTCTGCGTTGGAAACACGAAAACTTATTTCAGCCAGGATGTGAAATATGACAGCTGCACTGCTCATAAGGAGGTGTGAAAAAATGCCAGTGTTAAAAATCTAGCGTGAAAATATTACTAATTTGCGAAGTTACAAGCGTGCGTGGAAACTGCGCAATGCACCCTCGTAACACAGTAATTTTATGGACTTTCATCACAAAATTTTCAACATAAGCATTTCTGGACCTCTGCTCATGAACAGTGTCACTGTGATTTTCTGAATGTGTCCCGGACACTGATTTCCAACAGCAACCGCGCTATTCTGTGTCACAAATTCAAAAACACATTTCGTCCAGGATGTGAAAAATGACAGCTATACCGTTCATAAGGAGGTGTGGCAAATTGCCAATGTTGAAAATGTGGAGTGAAAATATTGCAAATTCGCGAAGTTACAAGCGTGTGTAGCAACTGCGCAATGCACGCTTGTAAAACAGTCATTTGTTTGATTTTTCCCACCTAATTTGCAACATAGGCTTCTTGAGAGCCCACCTCATGAACAGTGGCACTGTCGTTTCGTTAATCAGTCCCGAAAGGTGATTCCACACAGTGAATGCAAAATCACCTTTTGGGACTGAATAACGCCATGACAGTGGCTGAATCCATGAGGAGGGTTCCCAAAAACCCCATGTTGAAAATTTGGTGCCAAAATTCCCAAAAATGCCTGAGATACGCACCAAAGTTGATAAAAAAAACCTATTTATACCATTATACAGCTTACTGGCATTTCCTCAGTTCCTGGTCGGCTTTGAAGAGCGAGATGTGTTCCTGTCCATCAAGATCATCGCTGGCTCCAGAGGTAAGTATGGTGAGGTGTGTGTGGGAGGCAGGGCACGCAGAGGGTGGGAGCGGGTTGGGAGGAGGCAGGAGACCCAAGGGATCATTTTATTTTTTAACAGGTTTAAAAAAAAAAAAACATTGCGGACATTTTTTCTTTTCAGGAGCATTTAGCACACTGGGGTGAGCTCCCAGCGAACCACCTTAGTGTTTTTTTTTTTTGGGGAGTCTGTAACTGACGGGGATTGGGCCCCCCATCGGCACATACCGAAGGGGAGGAACACAAGAGCCAAGGAGAATTGAGCACCCCACTCAGCACAGAACGAAGCGGGGAGGGAGACTTATGCCGACGGGGAGGGCCCCCGCTGGCAAGGGGAAAGGGGGGGACTACAGCCAGTGGGGACTGCCCTGTCAGCAAGCCCTGCAATGAGGGGTCACTCCCTCAATGCAGCGGATGACGCTGCAATGACGAGGCGGCCCCTGACTGCAGCAGCTAAAATGTTTTAAGGTGGTGGCACGCTGGCAGAACTAGTGTCAGCAGCAGCGTGCCAACCCATTGGGGAACACGGGCCAAGCCCCCAAAGGTAGTAGGGGCACTGGCCACAACAGTGCCGCACCTCCACAACCCGCTTCTGCAGCAAGCTGCCACAACATGTTTCTTGCGCATATGCGCAAGCAACATAAAAAGGATATAAAAAAACTTGCTACTGTACCAGTACGAAAACAGTGGGCAACTGAAGCTGTTCACCACAAGGTCCAATAAATTCAGGTAGACGGCGGAAAAGAACTGAAGCGCAGGCGTGGGGACTGCCCCCTTTATACAGTCACGCCGATGTCCAATCATGTGACACCTGGGGCAGTCCCCCACTAATGATTGTTAGCTAGAAGTTTGCCGTGCAGTCCTGACACCAGGAGCGCAGTTCTATATGTGAAGACCTACTGCAGGAACCCTCTCGAAGTAAGATCCTCCCTTTCCAAGAGAGGGACAACATGTCTCGCCAAAAAACTCAAGACCCTGGAGTAAACAAGCAGAAACGCAGCAGTTTTGTGTTCTGTGGAGACGCAAGAAGGTTCAACTCTGGATGACCCCACCTTGCAAACAGGTCATCTACTAATGAGTTCAGCAGTTCCCATTCGTGCATCTTGGACTGTGACCCGCTTAGTTTGTCTGCTAAGACGTTTTGGACACTTGGGAGATGCAAGGCTGACAGTTCTTGGCCGTGTTCCAGCGACAGTACAACTCCCTCATTGCTTCCTGACACACAGAATAGGAATGAGTCTACCTTTTTGTTTATATTATGCATGACACTGATGTTGTCTGTCTGTATTAACAGATGACCCAGAGTCAGATGCTCCTGAAAAGCCTGGAGACCGTAAGAGACAGTTTTCATCTCCAGGACATTTATGAGCAACTTGTTTTCCACCTTGGTCCAAGAACTTTGTGTTTGATATGGGCCCAAGGTGTGCCCCCACCCGGCTCTAGATGCATCCAAGGTGAGAAATGGAATGCCGATTAAGAGGTTGTGACGGTTCATCCACCGTGTAAGTGTTTTGTGCAAGGGGGACGTGACGAGCACCTTCTGGTCCATGTCATCCATCAATTGATCCCACTGTACTCTGAATGTCCACTGCAGGATCCACATGTGTAAGCGGGACAGCGGCGCAGTTACAACGGCTGGTGCCATGAGTCCCAAGAAACAGAACATACTAATGCAGCTCTGGCAAGGAGTCAGTACTGACTTTGGCACATTCACTGTAACTCCCAGGTCGTCAACAACTGACTGGTTTGAAACAGGGTATGCAAGAGTTGACTCCTGGAGCTGACTTTAAGAGCCAATTGTCTAGGTACAGGAAGACATACAGGCCTTCCCTGGGAAGTACTGCAACCGCCACAGACAAGTATTTGCAAAGACTCATGGCGAAGATAAGTCAAGGCAATGTTTGAACTGATAATGCTCTTCCAGCACAAATCGCAGATATTGTCTGCGATGTTGCTGATCTCTGTGAAGGTATGCATTCTTCATATCTAGGAGCAATCCAGTCCCCTGTTTGTAACAGGAGAATCAAAGCTTGAAGGAGACCATGCAAAATGTCTTGTATTCTATGTAGAAGTTTAGGTCTCTCAGGTGTAACACATGCCTGAGATCTCCTGTCCATTTAAGGACCAAGAAGTATCTGAAGTAGAACGTGTTTGCCTGACAGGAAGGCACTTGTTCTATTGCACATTTGTTCAGCAAAGCTTGCACCTCTTCTTTCAACACGGACGAATGTCCCAGAGGATAAATGGAAAGAGGTGGGGGGGGGGTCTCGAAGAGATCCAGACCATGACCCTTTGCAGTTATCTCCAGAACCCATTTGTCTGTGGTAATCTCCCACCATTGTGTTACATGAAGGGAGAAATGGTCCCCTACCATCACTTCTGGAGGCAACAGTGGTGGGGGGCAGGCCAATTTGAGTCATGCTGAGCCAGTGGGGACAGAGCCACAAGCTCCACTGGACATTGATGCTTTGAATGGACCCTGAGGGAATGAGGGAAGGAGACCTGGCAAGTCTCTACTGCCCTTTCCCCAACCTCTCTGATGGTAGGCTTGACAGTCACCTCTGGCAGCAGGCTGACAAAAGGATCCCTTGCCATGCATGGGACACAGGGATATGACTGACCTTAAAGTCATTTTAGAGACTTGAAGGCCTCGTAATGCCTCTTCCACATGACAACCTAACAGTTTAGTGCCTCTAAAAGGGACATTCAAAACCATTTGTTGCACATCAGTTGCAAACCCAGCAACCCTGAACCAAGAATAATGTCTCTAACAAATACCAGTGACAGCTGCCCTGGCAAATGCATCCATACATCATATGCGGGCTCAGCAAATGCTCACCAACATCAGCACCAGAAGTGAGATGTTTAATTCACCTGGCACCCTTGTGGAAGAGCCTGAGCTGCAGCTTTAGCAGCCTTCCACAGACTATTCTGATACTTTATCATGAGGGCTCAGTAGTCTGCAATACTAAGGCCTAGTGGGCCAGAGGCACATCCACGCTTGCATCACAGCTAGCCTCCTGGTTTCCTCTCAGGAGGCAGAATATTCATGTGTTTAGGTGCCCTGGATCTGTAATAAGCAGACATTATAATCACTAAGTCTGTCTCGGGCTGGTTGGCCTAATAAGGCTTGGCAGAAGGAGCAGGGTACTGCTTGCCAACTTTCTAGGTACAACTGGTACTGAATTTGGCCTGTACCATGGAGCAAATGTGGTATCTTTCGATGCAGAATAAACTGGAGGAACAATGATGGAGGGAGTATGTAGTACCTCCAAGAAATCGATCAGGTTCTTTTTAATGCAATCATCTTCTTCCACAGCACAGCCCACTGCATTCTGCATTTGCTGCATCACAGATTGGAAGATGAGGTCTTCTGAAGGAGATCTGGGTATATACACCACAGACTCCTCACTACAAGAAGATACGGTGGCGCTAGAATGTGCTGCATATTCCTCTTCTCCAGAACCCTCCTCCTCTTCATCATCCTTCTCCATTATGAGGTCTGGATTATATTCCTCCTCGATGGTCCTATTGGTGATGGGAAATGAAGACCTTGCTGACGACGCCGAAGGTCACTGCTCAGGAGGTATATGCTTTGAACCAGCTAATGATGCTGACGGGGCCTACGATGCAGAAACACCCATCAACAGCAGTACAGGCTACAGAGGTAAGCTTGGCAAGCATACTAGAAGGGCCAGTATGGTCCTTTTCTGCTGACACATTATTACGATATCTGAAAATGACGCCAGTATTGTCTACACGTCGATGATGCCCTGGCCGGGGTCAAAACTGCTAGAGTTGACGTCAGGCCTGGACTTGTCGATGACAGTGACATACCTTCCGTAGTAGGTACAGCAATGCCTGAGCCATGCTGTGACACTGATGTCTGGTCAACAGTCGGGTGACGGGGGGCTCGCGTCAACACCACCGAGGTGGATAATGACGAAGAGTATCTGCAGGCTGCAATGGTGACCAAGATCTCACCGGGGAAGCCGACTTGTCTTTGTCCCTATGCTTATGCTCGTGTCCCGACAACCGCTCTCTGTCTCAGTCTTTTGATTTCAATGACCGCAAGTTGGTCGATGGGGCTGGCAAAGCAGATTTCTGACCCTGGGCTTTTTCCATGGCTGCTAGAGATTTATCCAGCAAAAACCTGTCCAGTGCCTTTTATCTGCATCACCTGGTAGCTTGATTGTAGCCCTGGTGAATCTCACAAGTCCTGACACTGTGAGAGAGGCCTAGAAGGCAGACATACACTTTGTGCATCGTCCTTATAAATCTTTTCTCCGTGACTAAAAGTACTGGAGCAGTGTCACTGGTTTTAGACGATGTGGAGGCAGCGATATCACTAAAATTAAGTAATAAACTTAGATACAAGATAATAAACAACAACGACTGGATGTTGGCATTTCCACAGAAGGTCTGACAAGTAAGATTGACGGTGGGAAAAGAAATGAGGAAAGACGGGGCCACTCATGTTTATGTATACCGGTCACGTGACATCACTGTGGGAGGCCCACGGCTAGCAAAATTTTCTGTGGTGATCCTAGCACTGACGTGGGTGTCGCGAGCTAGCCAAACGCCAATCATTATTTGCAATATATATTTCGGTTATATATTGTTTAATGGGATTTCTGTGTATGCCCATGCCAGTGTTAATTCAAGGCATAGGGAAAAACTAGATTTCTTTTTTTAAAAGGGTGACCTTTAGGTTTGATGGCCACCTGCTTACCAGGAAGGGAGATATTAATTCTCAGGTTCTTTCAGCAGAGTTGTGCCAAAAGCCATTTACCTGCCATAAACATGCAATACAGAAGCAGACTGCTTTGATCTCAGGAACCATGATAGGATATCACATTTTATGAGAGAACAGGTGTTTGAGCCAGGAATTGATGGCAAATAACCATCCTAATAGTACTATGTGAAATTCTAACATGACACTGGTGAATTAGCTTACAGGATGCTATATTGATATACCAAAGTTTTAACAGTGACTGTTCTGTTACTAGTTAATTAGGGAGGCAGAATTAATGTTGAAGCTGGCTGACATCACCAGGTGCCCAGGAAATTATGCAGTCATTGGTGGGAAAATAAACTGGTTTCTTATGACTGGAAATCTGATGACACTACAAATTTCAGAAAGGTAGTTAAGCTCTCCAGCACAGAGCAAGTGGGCCATTCTGGTTTTGGACTTCTCCTGACACAACCGGTGCTCCCTCCAGCTTGACACCCTGACAGCTATATACTAAAAAGACCATTACGCTAAAGTCGCTGTAATGGTCTGTTGTCAGTAATGCTTTCCCCAGTGTTCTGCCTCTCGAACAACTCTGACCTGGAGTTGATTAACTAATAATCTGAGGTGTGCGGGGCTCAATGGGTGTGGTGGGCACAGCCCCCACAGAAAACACTGGTAGCAGATGGCATAATACCGGTGTCGGTATTATGTCGTTTGTTGTATGGGAGGTCGACATTTTCATGTCGACCTCCCTTGATGCTATGACACAGCAGACCAGCTACCAAGCTGCGGCACTGAAAAGGACTTTGAACATTTTATCTTTAAGGTAGAGATGTACTTATACAGTTTTAAGGGCTTATACTTTCCCATTTGTTTCTTATGCTGTAACCTAAATTAATATATGTTCTCTTACTTGTAACTGCATTTATTTAATGATTTTAGTGAAGACTTTTGTTTTTCTAAAGAATTCTGCCTATGGAGATTCCTTATATTGTATGTGTGACTAGAAGTTTTATTACAAATCTGTGACAACTGTTTATGCTTAGAAGGGTCACCAAATAGCAACCAAATTGAAAAGGGTCAGTAGGGGATCCGGCAGGATTAGGGAGAGTACCAGAGTCCCATACAAGTCCGCAGGGATTGTGAACTGGGATATTACATATCCTGTAAGGCAAAGGCCAAATCAGATTTTTGCACTGTTACCCCGAAGAGGGTGTACTTACTTACCTGGGCCTTCTTCCTGTGTGTGATAGCCATGAAGAAGGGTTCCTATTTGGCCACAAGACTTGAGACTGGTATTGTGTCCTGATCCAAAGTATAGAGGGATGCTCTGGGACCTCGTGGCAAGTGTTCTGTTGTAAACCCAGCGAACACTCTGGGTGGACATGAGGAGGGTATCCCTGTTTTCACCCTTCCCTGTCATGGACTGCACTTAGGGGTGGTCACTGTGAGCTCAGTGATCTGACCCTCGTGAGTGGGTTTGCGACAGTGAGTATAGTTGAAAGGTGTGGCCTAAAGGAAGAGACAGCCTTGAAGAAGATCGCCACATTTCTCTCCTTTTGGAGCCACAAAACCCTAATGGTGCATTAATGTAGTTTTTGCAATGACTATAAACAAGTACATACATACAACATGGATGGGCCCTCCTCCTATTGAAAAAGCCATCTTACATTTCCCCATATATGTTACAGAAACACAGAATTTGACAGCAGAAGGAAACAGGACGTCAATCGAATTTGCCCTTCCTATATTGTCATCTTAGCTACTTAACTGCAATACACATTCCCAATTAACTGTTACCACTTAATCTGACTTACTAGCAAGACACAGTCAATGTATTCTTGTGAAAAAAAAATATGACAGATTTTAAACCCACCATACCCAAAATTATGCTGCTGCAGCAGCTTAGTGTCAGGACTTAAATCTGAATGGTGGAACCATTTTTCTTACCAGTTCCCATTCTGTAAAAATGAGCCTTGAACTCAGTTTTCTTTTTGTATGTAATACCTGCTCTCATGTGCAACTTTCTGTCCTTTTATTTCTAAAACCTAACTGAAAATGAGACCGTTTATCAGGGAGCTACATCTTGTAAACCTCCTAACAAATAAAAAGCATGGTCAAGGTTTATTTGCTGTGCCTCCACCTTATCCAACTATAACCGCATTAAAAAAATATCACTAAATATTCATTTAGGTAGATTTTTAAATGTTAATTTTTTTGTTCTGAATTTACCATTTTCATCCAACTTGATTTAATTTGTTCAGTTTGGTCAATTTAATTCCTTTCTGAATTTGGTTTGGATCAGACTGCACATTGCCTAAAGATAGTCACTGAAAGGGTGCTTTATCAATACTTATAACATGGGTTGCAAAAAGCAGCAGCACCAATTGGTTTAATAGCATCACCTGACCAAGGATTAACTGTGCTTAATGCACAGCTGTGAAGCAATATTCCGGAACAGAGCAGCACTTGTTATGTGGGGGAAGATTAGATGGGAAAGCAGCTATCATAACACAGTGAAGCAAGCGGCAGCTGCAGCTCAGTCAGCATAAGAGGTACTAAAATGACCATTACACACTTTGTTTGTATGAGACAGCAAGAGCGCAGCTGTGTGTCCTGCACCTGCATCCCCCCCCCCAGACAATCCACAGTAGTAGAGAAGGACAAGGAGAAAGCAAGAGCGCAACTGAGTGTCTTGGCACCCACATCCCCCCCCCAGACAATCAACAGTATTCCCTATGAGAAGGTCCCACTGAGAGCCTGCGTGCTGTTCCCCCTCTGTGCGAGTGAGTGAGTGAGATAACAGTGCATGTGCTTAACACAGAGTGAACCAGTGCTGCAAAAGTCATCGGGACGCGACTGTTGCATCAGAGAGGAAGGAAGAGGAAAACAGGTAAAGAGCACAGCATTGTATGATCCAAGGAGAGAGAGAGAGAGACCAGCAAAGGATCAGGTACAAGGAGTGTGTCCGGGGTGGGGGATGACAAGAAAGAATGTTTCTATGTGTTGCAAACTATGTTATAGACAAGAAATGTCAAAAATCATGGTAATAGTATATTTCTTGCATTTCTGTGTTCATAACATAAGTGCAATGTGCATTACTTGTTGGGGATTATTTGTAAAGTTGGGAGGATACAGTACAAATTCTTGTGTTTGAAGTGGTATAAAACCCTGTTAATTTTTTTTTTAAATAAAGAACCCATGTTATAAGCACAATAATCCATTCCAAGGTATGGTGTTATTGGAGATTAAACAACATCCTGGGTGCTGCGAGGTGTGAGGGCACTTGCCTTGCAGCCTCGTGCCTCACAATGCACCCAGGGTGTTGCCTAATCCACAATAACCCCATACCCTGTTGTGAGTTACTGCTTAAAAATTGCCTTGCAATGTCTAGTTTTCCAAGGACAAGCACAGTTTTGAACATGTTGTCCCGTTCTTCCGCAACCCCAACCAAAGCTTTAGTATTTTACAAGCAAAACAATCTTTACACAATTAGATAATTTAGAAAAAAAATATATAAGTTAATACATTAGAAAGGAGGCAGAGTCAGCTGCGAAGAAAAGCAATTAATCTTAGGAATCAGTCCTAACATCACCCCCTGCAGAAGCGGGGAATAGCCCGATGCAAAATGGCAAAGTGGAAAGTAAGCGATAATCCTGCCATCCACGTATGAAATCAGCTAATGTGGCAACTGCCTACCTCTGGAAAGCCGTTGGCAGCAGTTCTCCTCACTAATCCCACCACAGTATCAATTTAGGTAACTTTATGTACTTTTTGAGCCTTCCTTGAGCGAAAAATAGAGACCAGATTAGTACAGATAAAATAATCTAGTTCTGAACAACCTTAGTGCTGGCGGTGTAATATCTCCACATATTGCAGCCCTCTAGCTTGAGCAGCTAATACACCATTAAAAGCCCTTCCCAAAGTCCCTAAAACCACACAGGCCATTTTATATATGCCACAAACTTGCAAACACCTTAATAAAGCTCACAGACTGTGCCAAATGCTTGATGAGCAGCGACACGGGGGCAAGTGATACTGTTGTGTCCACTCCAGTGTTCCAGTGTTGTCCATTATGGCAGCAACAACACGCATCACAAAGCAGTTACACAGACTTGAATGTCAGGTAGTCTGTAATGATGTGATAACACTGATATCGCCACAGTAAGCAGGAGACACTGCAGTGAGCACCACGTTACTCTGTACCATGTAGAAAATGCATCAGCTTTTAAAAAAATGGTAAACACAGCTGTACCTGACACACTAAGCTCTGCATGTAATGAAGTAGGAACTATAAAGATGGTGTGACAGTATTTTTATTTTAAAATACTATTTTGTAAATATGAAGCTATGGTCATTCACGTCTAAGCTTTATTGTTACTTTCCAATCTGACACCACAGAAATGCTCAGTTCTCAATGCACAACTGCGTTAATGGTCCTTACTGATTTTTGTGCCTGAAAATAAAATCTAGATAATAACTGGCTTTCCCTTTTTCCCATAGGGAAACCGTGGCGTAATTTGCCGTTATAAAGGAGTGTTTATAACGGCAAACATCGCAAGACGGTTTCCCTTGCTGTGCGCATGCTCACAGCAGCGCCACCACTCAAGACCGCCGACCGCTTCCATCTCTCCCGAAACAGTACCGGGACTGACAGAAGAACTCGGCGGTAAGTTCTTTTTTTTTTTTCCCTACACAGTGAAAACCTCACAAACCAGGGCAAAAAAAGGCTTTAAAATATACCGATTCAAATTGGCACCTCAGAAGCCACACCGCGAATGCATTGGAAGCTTTTTATTTTATATAATTGCTGAGGCGAAAAAGGGAAACCCAGCAATTATATAAAATAAAATATGGGTCGGGATGTGTGTCAAACTCGATTTTACACACACCCTCGTTGTGGGATGCTTTTCACAAACCCCTCGGGCTTCGCTCTCGGGGTTTATGTAGCATCCCACAACTCGGGTGTGTGTAAAATCTCGTTACACACGCCGACCCATACTTTATTCTCTATGTTACCAGCACCATGGCAGCAGTAAGCCCTAGTCTTATACTACAAATTGTTTTTATTTGTACTGCCTTTCTGGCTTTCTTAACTTGATCAAGAAACTTGAAGTTTCCAATGTAATTGTTTTTATTTGGTATTAGAGCTTTACGTGGCTTTTGTGACATCCTCTCCCAGTCTGTGTTTTGAGTACAGTGCACAGGACCCACTAAAGCTAAGTGATCAGTAGCACTGGAGGCTGGATATTTGCCAAATGGAATTAAAAGGACACTACAGTACTGGATCAGGCCTGCCTTGTCACACATTTCGCAGTACAGGCAATGCTGAGCATCCATCAAAGATGCCTTCTGCCTCAGGGAAAGTGGGTGACTCCTGCTACTGCAGAACAGCTCCTTGCTGACCTGGGGGGAGGGAGGGTAGGCCTGTGTGTGCAGGAATACAACAGAGTAGGGGGAAGGGGGTCTGCTGCTGACATGACGCAGGACTCTTGACAAAAGATCTGGTGGCAACACGTCTGGTCCTGTGCCAATGAACAGCATTAACCCTTAGGCTACCAAGGGAATCAGAACATACAGGGATTCTGAATGGATATATCAGTCTGCAGCACAGCAAGGGGGTTAAGTGTGTGGTGGGTGGGTCTGTCCCAGGAACCTTCTAACTGATCAGAAAGGTCTCGGTCTAAAGCAGAGTGGACACGGGCAAAAAGTAGGTAGAAATAAAGGTTCACTGCTTACACTGTAGATCTTCGAGAGGCTCTCCATTAGTGTTGCTTGGATAGTTTCCAACAGAATTTGACACTGGAGAGCATCGGATTCTGCTAGTATGAGACTACTGGATCCTATCACCTAGGATCCAACAAGATAACAACTATCCAATGTGAGTATTCAGAATGGGAGGGATCCTAGGCAGACACCCAACCTCAGACATCATTATCCGACCCTGGACCCAAGGCAGATATCAGACCTTGAATCCCACTATCCAACCTCGAATCCAGCTATCTGACCTTGGATCCGAAATCTAAATAGGGTCAACAGGATCTCAGATGATCCTGAGTCGGATAGATGGGCTTTCAGCTCCCATTAGGATAGTCATAAGTACTGCCCGAGCATCACTAACTTCCTTAATCTAGAACCATAATACATTGGACTGTAAGCAATCTGTGTCATTACCTTGTGGAAAAATTTAGCAATGATGCTTCAACCTCAGAGTCAAACAACTTGTGATTCAAAGGTTATGGGAGACAGTACAGCGTAGTGGTTAAGATCACTGAGCTTCAAACCTGGAAAACTGGGTTTGAATCCCACGGCCAACACTTGCAGACGGTGTGACCATGATCAAATCACAACTTCCCTGTGCTCCCAGGATGCACCTGGAAACAGGAATCAGCTTAGTATGTCTTTCCTGGTGAAAATCTGTAAAATAAAATAAAAAAAGAGTGCATTTAGCATGGACTGCTGGTGGGCAAACCCTGCAACATGGTGTCAGGAGTGTCTTTGCAAACAAATGCCAGAAGCGGCTACCCTGGAATAGGCATCTGAGGCATCACATCCAGACCTGAGGAAATGTCTGCTCACCTCCGAGTCCCAGGAAACACACTTCAGGGCTTTTGCTTCATTCAGCCCATCAGGCAGACTTCTGGCATTATGTCCTAGATCTCCCCAGATACATTTCTGATATTTGACCAGGTATGTCTGGTAGTTACCAATATGTCGACCTAGTGAGGCTGAGGCTAAGAAATGGTTGAAGACAATGGAGCCAGATGAGTCTTGTTACCCCAGAGGGCAAGAGCAGGTTTAAGAGAGTTCAGGGTCCTCCCCTCCCAATATCCCTTCTCTTCCAGGAGGTCAGGTTTATACTCCTGCTTCTCCTCGAGAGGAAAAGGCTGATGAATCACAGACCTGAGAGAAAAAATTTGAAGATAACTACATGCCCTGCTGGCAGTGCTTGGAGAGTGGCCTGGCCTGGTCTGTAGATAGTGGCAATGTTGGCAGTAGTCTCTTAAATCAGAGAACCCTGCCAATACTGCACCAGGAAAGGCAGCAATTGCAATTAGTAGTGCAGGGCTGACCACCTGTGTTAACAGGCTGGTGCTCCCTGTCAGCGAAGTTCCAGTGATGCAAGTAGAAAGCTGTGTTACCTTGCATATCAGACCCAAGCCTTTAGCTGGATGAGTTCTGGATGTTCAGGAGCTGAACCTACCTGTTTCACTGGCAGCCTAGTGGAGGCCGATTACCATCCCTTCTAGAGAGTGGAGATCTAGACTGTTGATGCGTCAGGGAAAGCCACTGACTCACCAACGACAAAGGGTCCAACTCCCAATGGTTCCACATCGATAAAACAGAATCTGATGGGAAACAGCTTTATTCGGCAAAAGTATCTATCTACGTGGTGACTTTGACAGACTCCTTTTTGCCATTGGCAACTTCGGCACTGGCAGTTTCAGCATCAGTGGTTTTTGTGATTTGTCAGGCACTTCGGTATCTTTGTCTATTTTCTTTAAAAAAAAAAAAAAATACTAATAATAATGCTCCAAACCTTACTCCTGCACCTCTGTGTGGCTTGGTTAAACCTTCAACAAATCAAGCAGGATTTTCATGCCGTGAGATATGCTTTGACAGCAACCACACAACTCAAGGGCATATTCCCTGTAAACTGGCTTGTAGCAACACTAGTGAAAAAGAGCTTTACACGGTGAAGATACAGCAATGATTCCGAAGGAGTGGCTATCAGAAAGAAATTTTCATTGGCAGAAAAAGGGCAATTAAAACATGGCTTCCACTGGTTTGAGGTTCCCTCTCTCGACAAAAAAATGCGGTGCCAACACCCAGGATTCAGGAGCAACCTTGGGGCCTTGTAGGGTCAGTCCGGGGGAGGAGGATTGCGCATTCAAAGGACTGCTCTCCCCTTTGGGGGGGGAGGGTTTGTGGAGCCCAACAAAAACTTGGCCACTAGGAAAAGCTAGGGGAAGGGTAGCTTGGGACTGTCAGATGCAGGGAGACATGGCAGTCATAGATGCAAGTCATGTGGGACGTGTATCATGACAACACTACACGCCGTCCCCTCAGGGGAGAAAAACTGAGAAGATGCTGACTGGCAAGATGATGCTGGTCACCCGCAGGCTCCACACCCGACTGTCTGGCCAGCCAGCAGAACTGGATCCTGTTCTACAGTAGGGGGTATGCCCAGGAGGAAAACACCTAGCAGGTAAGTTCCATACGACGTTGGGGTGACAGGGATGGGGGCCACCAGGAGGGGAAAAAAGATAACCTAAAAACATACACAATGGGAGAAAAATAACTGAAGTGGATGTCATTCATCCACAGTATATAAACAACGCTGTGCACCACTGGCATGCTCATAAGACAGTCAAGGTGGGCAGCCTTGTCATAGGAAAAGCTTCCCGAGGAGGTCCTGATACCGATGGCTTAAAGTCCAAGGTATTATGGCTCAGTGTGGGATACCTTCAAAAAATATCAGTAGGGATAAGGTAGATGATGACACTATGTTCTCCCCACCACTTGCAGCACCAGGACTTCTAGATCACCTTCCCCACCTCTCTCGTCCGAACAATTCTGACCCCCTTTCCTCCTGGCCAGTCAGCCCAACCCAGGAGGGTAAGTCAGGGACAATATATAGAGGGGCGACAGTCTGGGTATCTGGGGACCAGTGATCACCACTCCAGCAGTTGTGGGATCTAGGGCTTATAGGGAGGCTGAAGGACAGACTGGCCCACTGTGCAAGGAGGGAACGACAGAAAGTAAAAAGAACAAAAAACTGGATCAACTAATCCCAGGGATTCACTAGTGTTGGTTTGATACAGTAGTGCTCAGTTCCGTGCATGCTACAGTAAAAGGCATACACTCCCTAGAATAGTTAAGTTTAAGGCATTAATTTTTCTAGTAGCTGGCACCTGAAGCATTGACAACAATGCAGCATCTTTCCATCATTAGTATAAAAAAATGACAAGAATGAGAACAAGAAAATGGTCATTCTTATCAAATTAGACATTGGCAAGTACCCTGATTTTCTTCAGCTAATTCAACTTCAAGTCTCCCTCCTCCCCCAAGAAAAACAGGAACGGGGCACGAGGAAATATGAGGACCAACGGTTCTGAAATCATTAGTCTTGCAGGGGATGGAATGCGCTGCTATAAGCAATAAGGAAAGGGTTTAGAACATGCAGGTTTACTTAACTCACCTGACAGAGATGCAAGGCCATTCTCTAGGATCAGAGATGCATGCACAAAAGTGAGAACATGACTGAAAAGTAACAGACTTTCACAACAGTTAAAAAAAAAAGTCTTGGATGATATTGGAAGAGAAAACAAAAAAATAGTGGAAAATGAATGACAACGGTAAGGCTGCTTAGTCACTTACCTCTCGCTTTGCAAGCAGAACATTTGGTACTATGTGCGGCAGGCAACGACCCAGCATTAGAATCACACTCTGTTCACTGTCTGCAATGCGAGATACCTATGGACACCAAAACAAAGACTGTGAGTACCAGGAAACCCCGTATAAAGGTCATGCTTTCATTTCCGGAATACAAGTTCACTGATAAGCAGTGGGGGGCTAGATACAAAAAGTCAAAATGAAGTCATAACTAATATGGACATATGCAAAAAAAAAAAAATCTTATCCCATTCCAATAACTATTTAGATTAGTTCTGTGATTATCTTCAGTGCTTTTATGTCTGTATGGTTTACACTGACTTCCTGGCACCATTAAACAGTTATATGGTTGACTATTTTGTAAATAGCAAAGCAAACCTGCTCAGGAGACCATGGGCGAACTATAGTTAAACTATGATCAAACATGGATAAACTGTAGTCAAAGTTGGAACAACTGATGGTTAAATACCATTAAATCATAGGCAAACTATGACCAGATCACAGCTATAAGAGCAGGGAAGTCCAGTTCTCCAGCCGCCAACAAATCGGTAAACAATAATACCAAATGTACTAGGGTCATGGCATGGACTAGCAATGGGCCAACTTTGTGAGGTTAAATCTCTAAATTTTGCAAGGTGTAGCAATCTTCACTGCATCGCAGACTGTCTGTACATGGGAATCTGCAGACAGAGCTTGTTACCTAAAAACGACTACTGCAGATGGTTACCGCTAGTACTTGAGATCCTGTTGTGAAAGTCATGCACCAAAACTCCATGCAGACTGTCAAAGTACGAAACAAACTGGTACTTTCACAAGACATTTATCTTGAAACATTAGGATGAATGCTGCAAAACTGAAAGCATGTCAGGTACTTAGTATTTGAGATTACCAAAATTATGAGGTTACGATCTGCGTTTTCAATAATGTTATCCAATTTGCATTTTTGAAGTGCCCTGCTGACTCCTAAGTAGTCATTCTACATTTCAGCCCCCATGGAATATTGCAGTTAGCTGTTTTAGCATCCCCGAACCAGAATGGGTAAGGATGCTGGAAAAAATAAGGGTAGACCGTCTTGCATGAAGAATCCCCTACATCATTTTTAAGATCTATCTAGAGTCACATAATCCTGGAAGAAAAAACATGACAGCATCTCAAGTCAGTTTTTTATTTCTATGGTAAAAATTGCCATTCTATGTCCAGCAAATGCAGCTTCTATAAGATTGATGCTACCAGGACATTTCTTGAGTTTAAAATTCACCCACCAACCTCTGAAATGGCTCAGAACAGCAACGCTGTATCTGAGACAGCTTCATGAGTGCTCCATAATTTTATATGGGAGCCTTATTTAGATTTTTCTCCAGGACTGCTGAAGTGACTTTACTAGGTATTGTACATGGGCTATAAATATAATCAATGAAAAAAAACAACTGCTAATTCACAAGCTAGGGTTGCTGCACAAAACGTAAACAGTACATTAAGGCAATGTTAAGGCAAAATCCTCACTGAGCCTCGAGGATCTGTGTTGTCATGTTCCTTGGGGTTTGAACAATCATGAGATGCAGCACTGGTGTTGACTTAACTTCAGCACCATGTCTCCAAGCTCTGGAGTGTGACTGTTTCTCAGCCTGGAAACACAGTATTAAAGTTAGGGCAACCCCAGTGCTGTGTTGTATAACTGTTCAAACCCAAAGGAATCTAGCACCACATATTAAACAAGACTGAATGGACTGTTTATCCTAATGCTGGATTTCCCTTCTAAGTTTTTAGCTGCAACCCTAACTTGTGCATTAACAGTCTTTTGCAATGAATTTTCTGTCTTTCTCATACAGATAGCACCCTATGCCTGTAGTGGGTAACCGGTTGAGCACTGCCTCAGAACTGTAGCTTGCTATGTGCATGGCTCGGCAGGCCACAAACTAAGCAGTTATTCAGTTCAGTACTGCCCTGGACCTGTAGCTTGCTTCAAATTGAGGTGGAAAAAAAAATGCAAGTCTGTGAGTAAGAGCAATTTTCAGATTTTTTTTTTGTGTATCCCCCCCTCTCCCATACAGTCACAGCAGTATGCTGGCACACCCGCCTTCACACTACCCTTGTAACAAGCAGTCCCAAGTGTCCACTGGTATTAGCTGTCCCTCACCACATACATGTACTAAGCAGTCCCTGGTCTCCAGTAGCACTCTCCAACATCCTGCCCCATGTCCATATCCCTGGCATCCTGTGCCCACCCATACCATGACCTATGTCCACGTATCCTTGATATCCAGTGGCACCCACAATCCTCACCATCCATGCTCCCCACCTTCTGACATTGGGTGCCCAACCCAGGTGTCAGATATACTTAGTAAACAAAAATAGTAATTTCCTCTTCCTCCCACTAGCACCCATCCTTCCCTCTTCAAACCTTCCCCACTACTCTGCAATTTACCTCTATTCCAACCCTCTCCCATGCAACAAATAGTTTTTTAAAAAGGAGACAGTAACTGGTGCAGCTATTCTCTCATCTCCATGGCTGACCACCATCTGAATAATTCGCAATTGAACAGTTGATGGTGGATTCCTTCAGACAGCTTCCAGCCTAGGTGGTAAGAGGAGGGCTATGGCGGTGGCAGTCTCCATTTGTTTTTTCTAAATTATGGGTGGCATTGGGTGAGGAGGGTTGGATTACATAGAAACATAGACTTCAACGGCAGATAAGGACCACTTGGCCTGCCCAGTCTGCCCATTTCCCTGCCTATTGGATAAGCTGCAGATTCTAGTTAACGAGCAGCCTACTTCCTGCAACCCCCCACTACAATTGCCTTATGTCTGTCCCATGCATGTTTGAATTCCCCCACTGTTTTAGACCCAACGATCTCCCCAGGAAGGCGGTTCCATGCATCCACCACTCTCTCCATGAAAAAAAATTTCCTCACATTACCCCTGAGCCGTCCCCCCTCTATCTTTAAATTGTGCCCCCTTGTTCTTACACATCTCTTTTTCTGAAAGAAGCTACCCTCCTGGAATTTGTTGATTCCCTTGAGGTACCTGAAAGTTTCTATCATGTCCCCCTGTGCCTCCTTTCATCAAGGGTATACATATTAAGCTCTCTCAGTCTCTCTTCATATGGTTTCTGATGCAGACCCTGCACCATTTTAGTTGCCCTCCTCTGGACTGCTTCCATCCTGTCTATGTCCTTGCATTGATGGGGTCTCCAAAACTGCACACAGTATTCCAGATGGGGTCCCACCAACTGTCTGTACAGAGGGATAACCACTTCCCTTTTTCTACTTGTAACGCCCCTTCCTATGCATCCCAGTATCCCCCTGGCTCTCCTTACTGACTTCTCACATTGCTTACCCACCTTTAGGTCATCTGATATGATTACCCCCCCCCCCAGTCCCTTTCCATTTTGTTGTTGTTAGTACCTCCCCTACTATTGTATACTCTTCTCCTGGGTTTTGTTTCAGGTGCATTACTTTGCAGTTCTTATGCTGAATCTAAGTTGCCATATGTCTGACCATTCCTCCAACCTTGCCCAGTCCCTTCTCATCCTCTCTACACCCCCTTGTGTATCAACTCTGTTACAGATCTTTGTGTCATCTGCAAAGAGGCATACCTTTCCCTCCAGACCCTCTGCAATATCACCTATAAAGATGTTAAAGAGGACTGGACCCAGTACTGAGCCCTGAGGTACTCCACTAGTAACCCCACTTTCTTCTGAATGTGTTCCATTCACTATTACCTTCTGTGTCCTGTTGTGCAGCCAGTTTGCTACCCAGGCTACCACCCTGGAACCCACTCCCAGGCTGGCTAACTTAATTATTAGTCTTTTGTGCAGGACTGTGTCAAATGCCTTGCTAAAGTCTAGGTAGGCCATATCCACAGCCCCTCCCTGGTCTATTACTTTGGTCACCAGTCAAAGAAATCAATTAGATTTGTCTGACATGACCTTACTGCTGTAAATCCATGCTGCTTTGGGTCCTGTGCCCTCCTGGCCTCTAGGTACTCAACAATTCTTTCTTTCAGAAGTGATTCCATCATTTTCCCTACCACTGAGGTCAAACTTACAGGTCTGTGATTTCCTGCTTCTGCCTTGCTCCCACTTTTGTGAAGGGGAATCACATCTGCCCTCCTCCAGTCTTCAGGTACCATCCCATCCTCCCATGATTTGTTAAAAAGTATGGTCAGTGGTGTTACTAGGTCCTCCCTTAGTTCTTTTAGGATTCTGGGGTGAATCCCGTCAGGCCCCATTGCTTTGTCCACCTTGAGTTTTAGGAGTTCTTTCAGGACTCTTTCTTCCGTAAATGGACTGGTGTCAACCCCCTACCCAGAGTGCTTCTATTGTCTGGTTTAGGTAACTCCTCCTCATCTTCTTTTGTGAATACTGAGCAAAAGTATTCATTCAGTATCTCGGCCTTTTCACTGTCTCACTCTGCCCACCTCCCCTCTCCTTTATTAATCTTCACTATTCCTCCCTTAACCTTTCTATGCTCCCTAATTTACCTATAAAAGGTTTTATCCCCCTTCTTAACTGAGTTGGCTATTTTTTCCTAGGTATGGGCCTTTGCTATTCTGACTACCTTCCCCATTTATTTCTGCTTTAATTGATACAGTTCACTGTCGTGCTCCTTCTGTGATTCCTTATACTTTTTGAATGCAGCCTTTTTCTCCTTAACCTTCCCTGCCACCTCTTTTGAAAACCATAGTGGTTTTTTACTCCGCTTTGTTTTCTTTGTTTCACACAAAGGCTTGTTGCCTCTATGATGGCAGTTTTGATTTTTCTCCATTGTTCTTCCTCCGTTCCTTTTTGGCCATTTGTTAGTGCATTCTTCAGGTATTCACCCATTTTGCCAAAGTCAGCCCTTCTAAAGTCCAGTATCCTTGTTCTTGTATGGTTTGTCTCCATGGTTGTGCTTATTGTGAAGCACACTGTGCAGTGGTCACTTATTCCCAGATGTCTACTGACTTCTAAATTTGTGATCCTCTCTCCATTTGAGAGTACCAGGTCTAGTATTGCTCCCTCTCAAGTGGGTTCCAACACTAGCTGTCTAAGGCCTGCCCCCTGCAGGGCATCGAGAATGACCCTGCTCTTGGATGTGGCTGCAGTACATGTCATCCAGTTAACATCTGGCATATTCAGGTCCCCATCAACAGTATCTCCTTTTCAGACATTTTGCTAATGTCCTCTATCATTTTCTTGCCTGCTTCCTCCCTTGAGACGGGGTCTGTATACAAACCCCTGTGCGGATTGTGATGCCATTCCTGTCTCCAAGGTGACCCAGAGTGCCCTTGTCCTCCCTCTTTACTTTTTAGTTCTGTAGCTTGATCCTTCCCTATGTATAGAGCTACTCCACCTCCTCTTTTTCCCTCCCTGTCCCTCCTCTAGACTGTGTACCCCGGTATGTTGACATCCCAGTCATGGTTCTCTGTGTACCATGTTTCCGTGACTGCCACAATATCCAATTGTTCATCTTCCATCAGGGCTACTAGCTCTGGAAGCTTGTTTCCCAGACTACTGGCATTGGCACTCATTGCCCTCCATTTAATGTTGGCTTTATCCTTTTTTTCCCCCCATCCCTGCTCTTATTGCCCTTGTCTATTTTTCCATTTATCCCTGTCCTGCCCTCTGCTGAGCTCTGTACCTTAGTGTTTACCTTACCACCTGCCATGTTTTGCAGGGGGGGGGGGCTTGAAATTTCCTGCCTCTTATCAGCACCTCCCCCTTTGGCTAGTTTAAAAGCTTGCCAAGGAAGCATTTAAACCTGTCACTTAGGAGCTTGGTTCCCTTCGTGGACAGATGCAGACCATCGTGCCAGTATAGACCTTCATCTCTCCAGGTGTACCCCCCAGTCCCCAATGAAGCCAAAGCCCTGTGCTCTGCACCAGTTTTGCAACCATTCATTAAACTGCATGGTGTGCAGTACCCTAGCCTCACCCCTGCCATGGACTGGCAGCACCTCTGAGAAGGTAACCATGCTTGCTGCTTGTCTGAGGCCCCTCCCCAACTGCACAAATTCATCCTGCACTGATTCTATGCCTAGCTAGGTCATTTGTCCCAAGGTGGACAATGATATCTAGTTCCCTCTCCTGTGATGCTGCTTCTGCAATCCTGAGGATTCACTTCCTGTCCCTCCAAGCCATGGCACCAGGCAGACACCTTACTTCCCTCTCTTTTCCCCTCCATTCCCCAGTTCTACCCCCCTAACAATTGAGTCCCCTAACAGAAGCTGTTTCGTTCCTCTGTGATGTCCCTTGCCACCCTTTTGTGGGTCTCCCTTGTGGATGTCCTCAGCATTCTTCTTGGTCTCCACTGAGGGTGCCATTATACAAGAACCTTGCTGTGCCAGACTGGCGTATGATTTGTGTAGAGGTACAACTAGGGGGCTTCGCCTCTGTTCCACCACCCGCACCCTCCCAGAACCCACTGTGGTCCAACTGCTCTTCATACTTGGCAACCTCTGAGGCAGTGGTTGTGGCAGTGGTGCTCTTTGGGTGGGGGAGGCCTCCTTAGTCCTTGCTAGTTCAGTTTGGAGGTGGGCAATCTCCTCCCTCAGAGCTGACAGTTGCCTGCAAATAGGACAGCAACGTAGTTTTCAGAATGTCTCCCGGAAAACTGCTGCCCCACAGCCAGTGCACTGCACCACTCCCCACATGTCCCTCTCCCTTATAATATACAATATGTAATATATATAAATTATTTTTTTTTTTTGGTGGTGTGTACTTACCCTTCATGCACTGTGATGGGTTATTAAGAATATGACAGTTCTGCCCCAAGACCTGTTGAGGAAGTGCTGTCAGAACTTTGACTATAAAGGAAATGCCACGCCTGGGGGTGTGGGGAAAGGGGGTTGGTAGTCCACAACCACAGGTGACTGTTAGAAACAATCAAATACACCACTGCTCCACCACCCTGGTGAATACTGCCCTTTATAGTACTTTAACTAACCTCCAGTAACTTATTTAAAAATAGTTTAACTATCACAAAATCCTACGCACCAGTAAATTATTTAAAAATAGTTTCTGTCCCAAAATCCTAGTATTCAATCCAGCTACCCCCAAGGGACAACCAAAAAACAGTATTCAAACCCTTGTGAAGTTACTTCCAAGATAAGCAGAGTTTGCAAGCTCCTTTTTCAACTCCTCAGTCACCTGTAATTTATTTAAAAATAGTTTAACTGTCAGAAAATCCCAGTAGACAATCTAGCTACCTCCAGGGGTCTACCCAAATGCAGTATTTAAATCCTTCTGAAGTTACTCACAAGATAAAAGAGTTTGCAAGCCCCTTCTTGGTTAAAAACTAAATAAATATGTGAATAAAAAGCAATTACCAAGGGTAGTTAGTTTCACCTCCCACAGAACTGAGCAAAAGTGCACGTTGCTGCAGATATCAAGTGCAATATAGAATTTCCGATTAGGGTGCTGGGGGGTTATACTGCAGTGTAGGAAGGACAGGAAGAGGGAGGGATGGGTGCTAGCGGGACAGGTAAGGGACATTGCTTTTTTTAAAACATTTTTTTTAAAACAATATATCCAATGTGGTTCAACCACCAGTGTCAGAAGTGTGGGGGGGGGGGGTGTCTTCAACAACAATGAGGCTGGATTCCTGGTGGCCTAGGGGATGGGAAGAAAAAGGAAACACCCTGCAGGCATTCAGGATGAGGCTGCCAACATTCTCAGGCCCTGATATGTTGACTGTCTGCTGTCTCAAGAAACTGTGTTGTTTAGGAAGGGGAAAGTCTGGCCAGCTCCCCCATCGAACACACTCCAGTGGGAAAGGCCATGGTAACAGAAGACAGGTAACTGATAGAGAAGGCACGGGTGGGGCTAGAAGACTACCTGGCATGTGGATGGGGACTGTCATGGAGAACAGAAAGGGGAAAAAAAAAAAAGAATGTAAACAAATAAATAACTTTAGAACTTGAAGTGCAAAGCACATTATGCAGAACTGCATTTAGGAAGAGGCACTGCCCCCCTTTCATGATGTCACTAGGCAGCTCTTTTAGTTTGCATTAGTATTCCATACAACTGAGCTACACAGCAAATATCCCAGCCGGTCCCAGCGTAGGGTTCCGGAGCTCACATGTGAACACTCACTTCCTTCCAAGGTAGCAGTACAACAGGCGGTCGCCATTCCACTAAGCCTGCTTGATGTCCCAGTTTTAAGGTAAAGAAAATCTGTCAGACACCCTAAGCCATAAATTATGCCCACACTGAAAAGAACCCAAGCCCTCATTACAGATGGGCCAGAATAAATAGGATTCATGTCCTATCCCGTGACACCTGCATCTGTCTGCTCAGGTAATCTCTATCCTCCCTTGCTCTGTCCTACCCGCTATGTCCTGATCTGCATCTGACCAGCACGCACCTCCTTCAATTTCGCTAGGATCAGGTACACTAATAGTTAGTGGAGGTGGGGGGCAGAGTTCAATGAAATTCCTGTTTGCTAGATTGTCTATTGCTACTTGCGAATGATACTCAAATTTTTGGTCCCTGCTGTTGGACTAATTTGTTTACCTGTGCTATTATTACCTTGTTACTTCTGCTGCCTGTTTACTGTATGCACTCTTGTTCAGTGTATTTGTACATCACTTGTTGTCACGCCAGGCCTGGGTCATGCTTGAAAATGGTCCACTGGATCAGTGCACTTACCCGGTAAACAAAGTCATAAATAAATAAACAGATGAATAAAATGTACTGTAGGCGCCAGGTTCCTAACACAAGTCAATAGATTTCATAGTGCTGTACAGCATTTGAACATTTTACAGAATCCCATCACATTTACCACACAGCAGATCTGGGGAGACGCAGGTTGCCAAGAGAATCTTTTGATACATACAAAAATCCCTTACCTCAGACCCCAACCGGCTGTCAGTTGACATTCGACTGAAGGACAGTAGTGCTTGATGGAATGCACCTGACAGTTTTCTATAAAAGATTTAGAGATGTAAGTAACAATGTACAGCTTGGCATGAAAGATGCATGCACTGTAGATGCAAACAGCATGGCTTAAGATTTACTAGCAACATTTTAGCAATCTCAAGCTCACAAATCTAGACAGAAAAGTACAGTTATGTAAGAACTTACCGTAACAGTAGATCTTCGAGAGAGGTTCCTGCAGAAGGTCATTACATGTAGGACTGCGCCACCTGGCGTCAGGACCGCATGGCAAACCTTTAGCTAGCAATACCCGTCAGGGGACCACCCCCGACGTCACGTGGCGGGTCATCAGCTCGACACTACATAGGGGTGGTCCCCACACCAGTCCTCCCACCAGAAGACCCCGGAGAGGGAGAAAGGAGCACACTCTTTCAACCCAGAACTGCTGAGGAAAACCCTGGGAAAGGACAGATAGAAGCAAAAGCTGGGGGAAGGTGGGAGGGAAAGAGGTGACCTACTGCAGGAACCTCTCTGGAAGATCTACTGTTACAGTAAGTTCTTACGTAAATGCACTATCTTACTTTGAGAGGGTTCCTGCAGTAGGTCATTACATGTAAGACTGAATTCCAAGCAGGGGTGCCAGGTTTTTAAAAAGTTTGTGGGTGCTCAGAGACAGAGTCCAAATAAAAGGCCAGGGGTCTGGGGGCCGCTTTAGCCCCTAGAAGCTATAGGGTTTTTCATGCTTTCTGGTGCATTTTGGTGTTTTTTTGGATACATTTTGGA
Organism: Neoceratodus forsteri; assembly: GCA_016271365.2. Lineage (NCBI taxonomy): Eukaryota > Metazoa > Chordata > Ceratodontiformes > Ceratodontidae > Neoceratodus > Neoceratodus forsteri. The sequence goes on along the minus strand of CM057456.1, from coordinate 330,493,630 downwards.
ATGAGTATGCTACCATCACAACTACTCCAATGTAGAGGATGCCAGGGTACCATTGGGGGCTATTTGATGCCTGAGCAGGTGCTAAGATCAATAAGAGAGTGCCTGCCTGGAGGGATCGAGCAGGTGCTAAGATCAATAAGAGAGTGCCTGCCTGGAGGGATCTTTCATGCTCTCAGTTTTGCAGGCATATCAGACTACTGATGTTAGGTTGCAGATGCAGTGCCACCACTCAACAGTGTGCAAGTGTATTCTGAGGGGCTCTTAGATGCTTCCAGTTAAGGACCCATGGAAGAGTGCCTGGGTGGTGGGCTCTTTGATGCCCTCACATGCTTTAAGGATGCCCTTAGTGATGGTTACAGACAGTGTTACCACTCCAAAGGGTGCAAGAGTGCCTTGGAGGGCTCTTGATGCTCCATGTTCTCAAGAAGACATGGAAGAGTGCACTTCATGGGCTGTTTGAAGCCTCCAGGCTCAGCCATGTGCTGCAACTGCAATAAGACATGGAAGAGTACCCTGGAGGACTCTTTGATGCCTCCAGGATGGTGCTGCAAGAAGACATGGAATTTTCTTGTCTTTTTTTAGCACCTGGTAGATGCAAACTAAAATCTCAAAGGGCATCCTTTTATCAGCTGGAGGCATCAAAGAGCCCTCCAGCCAGGCACTCTTGCACCCTGTGGGGTGGTGGCAATGTCTGCAACCTAAAATCACAAAGGACATCCTTAGAGCACCTGAGGGCATGAATGAGCCTTCCATGGCACTTCTCTATGTCTTCATGCACCACCTGGAGGCAACAAAAAGCCCTCTATCTAAGGCACTTTTGCACCATGTTCAGTGGTGGTGGTGCTGTACCCTATAATTACAAAGGACATCCTTAGAGCACCAGGGCATCACAGAGCCCTTTATGGCACTGTTCCCTGGCTTGGAGCAAGGGCTCTTTGATGCCTTCATGTGCTGCAAGAAGACATAGGAAAGTGCCCTGGAGGCCCTTTCATGCTCCCAGGTGCTCTAAGGAACCTTTGTGATTTTAGGTTGCAGACAGTGGCACCACTCCACAGGGTGCAAAGGTGCCCTGGATGGCTCACTGACACCTCCAGGTGCTGCAAGAAGACATGGAAGAGTGCCCTGGAGGGCCCTTTCATGCCCCCTGGTGTTAGGATGTCTTTTGTGATTTTAGGTTGCAGACAGTGTCACCACTCCACAGTGTGCAAGAGTGTTCTGAAATGGCTCTTTCATGCATTATCCAGGTGTTGTAAAGACAAGGAACTCCCATGTCTTCTTGCAGCACAAATAAGCAACAAAGAGGGCACTTCTGCACTCTGTGGAGTGGTGATGCGGTATCTTAAATCACAAAGGGCAACCTTACAGCACCTGGGGGTATCAAAGAACCTTTGCTCCATGGCACTCTTCCATTGGAAGTCTCTGTTACCTCTAGGTGGTGCAAGAAGACATGGAAGAGTGCCCTGAATGGCTCTTTGATGCACCAGGTGCTCAAAGGATTCACTTAGCACGTTATTTATTTATTTTAAAATTGATAACCGGGAAAGGTACCATGAGCAGAGCTCATTTCAGAAACGACTAGGGAAAGGGAAGCATGTGTCAGTGTAATGGTATTACAATTTTTAGGACTAGCCAGGTCAAAAGCGGGAGTAACTGGAAGTTGCTAGAGACAGTTGCTGATGATTTTCAATAGTAAACATAACTGTAAATGGCAAAGCCATGAATGATTACATTATTTGACCATATAGAAGGTGTTCTTACGAACTGTTGCTCTCCCAATAAACTCATCAGCTATTTTGTCCATGTCTAATGCATCAGTGTGTTCCTGATGAATGTGAAGCAGAGCAACACTATTTAAGCGTCTCTGTGACATTGTTGATCTAAGATATGTTTTCAGTCTCCTGAGTCCTGAGAAAGAACGCCAGCTGTACAAGTTGATACTGGTACTGTCAGTAAGATCTGAATAAATTTTATAAACTCTGGCAGTAAATCACAAATGGCTTGTTTTTCTGTGATGACACAGTACACATCTTGCAATGAATCAACAGTTTTCCCACTAGCTTTTGCAATGTCAATGAACATGTCACGGTGTAGTTGCAGATGCCCTGCATCTAAGTCATTGCCATAAAAATTAGATATGGAATCTACCGGGCCTTGTCCTATCGCAAATCGTTCTGCATCTAACATAAGCTTCTGAGCTGGAGTCTGAAATCTACCTTTGACTGAAAGAACAACCTGATCAATCACTTGGAAAAATATTCTCCTGAAGTGGTCTTTGGGATGCATCAGTAACTGATTGAGAGCCATCATCTATACGACGAGGAACTTTGCGTGACGCCGAAGAACTGGTTCTGCCTAACTGCGGTTCCTCAGCTCTTCCATCCACTGTACTCAGAAGTTGTCAAACTGCCCTCTGTATTGTTGCATAGTGTCGAGAAGAGCTTGAATCATACAATTAGCTTTTAGAAATTGAAGAGAGGTTGCTTGAAGGGTTGTGTTTATGCTATCACAGTAAGAGAAAATTTTAAGAGAAGACTCAAGAAGAAAATCCTTTAAATGATCGTAGCTGTGCCAAGAACCCTCCAGCTTTTGCCCCACATTCTAGTATTCTCTGAGGACACACTGTCCAGAAATTCCAATAATGCTGAATAGTTTTCTAGAATCGAATTTAAACTATTTGCCCTCACTGTCCACCTTGTTGGAGCAAATGGTCGAAAAGCCAGGCCTTGTGTCTTCCATACCGCTTTGTATGTTTTCAAAAAGTTAGCCGCTTTGGAGAGTCTCTGATGAATGTTATGAGTTCTGAACTGATTTAGTATGTCTCGACATTCTTGTATTTTGCTGATGCAGTCCTGTACTACAAGGTTCAAGGAGTGTGCCAAACAATGTACAAAAATGGCCCTAGGCTCAACAGCATTTAGCCTACCCTGCACTCCAGAGTGGATACCAGCCATAGTAGCAGCTCCATCATAACACTGACCCCGGCATTTATTTATATCCAAGTCAAAACATAACAAAACATCTTTAAGGATACTGAATAGTGTAGCAGCATCTACAGCTGGTGTTTCATGAAATCCTAAAAATGCTTCTTCAATTCCAAAATCCTCAGTAACAAATCGAAACATATTGAGACTTGCTCATGAACAGTAATGTCCGTTGTCTCATCCATCATTACAGCAAAATACTGAGCTGCTTTGATTTTGGAAACAATTGTGTTTGCACATCTTGTCCCATAATGTCCAGCATTTCATTCATTATGTCATGGAGACAACCACTTGTAGCTATCCTTAACAACCACTGCTGCAACTGTGGACAATCAGTGGCTCGCACTTTTAGCACTTGCATGTAATTTGAACTCTCATCTGTATGGCCCCTGATAGCAAGCCCCTGTCGGGCCAGTAATCTTAAAGTTGTCATCATTTTTAAAACTGCAATCCTTGCATCTACTGCTCGCTGTCTACTGGCATCAGACATAATGCTGTACACATTTTGCTTAACATGTGTTTTCATTACAGCCTCACTGTGGCAGCCACTTTTTTCATGGGATTCAAATCTTTCTATTGCCTTATGCCATGCACTATAACCAGTAACTGTAAATGCTTCATCAGCTTTTGTGGAAAATGTGAGCATTTTTTTCTCTCTTGCCTCTTTACACACTGAACAGAATGCTTTTTTTTTGATTGGAATTATACAGTAACCTAACCATTTGAACCGGTCAAGCCACCTTTCTTGAAAGGTTCTGCCTTTTTTCTTGGTGACTACTAATGATTCCTCCTGTCTTGTTTTTTCTTTTACAGACAGAGTGCTGCTGCTGCTACATGGCTCATCAACATCAACCACGTCCCACATCCCTAGCAATATGAACTTGTGCAGCTGGTCCAGCTGCTGTTTCTCAGCTTCAGTCTCACAACTTGCTACGTCACTTGTTGATGGTGTTGCTGTTGTACTGCTTGCCTCACTCTGTTTAGCCCATTTTTTAATAAACTTGTCCATTTTGACTTACAGTGTGTGTTTCTCTTGTGTTGATTCAGTCAGAATAGGTTACACTGTTAGTTACTGGTCTGGACAGAATATGATTAAAACATTAAAGTCAGTGGAGGTCAGAATAACACTAGAAATCAGTTCACATCACTTTGTTTTTGACACAAGGACCCCTCTTAAATCCTAATAGTCTGATATATTTTGGGTTTTTTTATTGGTTTTTGGACGGTCACACACTGGTAGGGACTGGACAGGAGGACTGTGACTGGCTGCTGCTGGATAAGACTCAGCTGCTCACCCTCTCACACAGACTTCACAAGCACCCACGGACAGAGCACTGCCTAGTGTCACTTGGACTATACGGCCCAGAAGACACCTCAGTGCTGTGCAATCAGCACTCTGACTTTATTTTACTTGTAATTTTTCTTTCTGACGCTCACACACTGGTAGGGACTGGACAGGAGGACTGTGACTGGCTGCTGCTAGCTGCTGGATAAGACTCAGCTGCTCACCCTCTCACACCGACTTCACAAGCACCTACGGACAGAGCACTGCCTAGTGTCACTTGGACTATACGGCCCAGAAGACACCTCAGTGCTGTGCAATCAGCACTCTGACTTTATTTTACTTGTAATTTTTCTTTCTGACGCTCACACACTGGTAGGGACTGGACAGGAGGACTGTGACTGGCTGCTGCTGGACAAGACTCAGCTGCTCACCCTCTCACACAGACTTCACAAGCACCCACGGACAGAGCACTGCCTAGTGTCACTTGGACTATACGGCCCAGAAGACACCTCAGTGCTGTGCAATCAGCACTCTGACTTTATTTTACTTGTAATTTTTCTTTCCGACGCTCACACACTGGTAGGGACTGGACAGGAGGACTGTGACTGGCTGCTGCTAGTTGCTGGATAAGACTCAGCTGCTCACCCTCTCACATAGACTTCACAAGCACCCACGGACAGAGCACTGCCTAGTGTCACTTGGACTATACGGCCCAGAAGACACCTCAGTGCTGTGCAATCAGCACTCTGACTTTATTTTACTTGTAATTTTTCTTTCCGACGCTCACACACTGGTAGGGACTGGACAGGAGACCCCTCTGACTTGAGTTTCTTTACTTTTGATGGTCAGGCTCTCGCCACTGGTGGTACAGGCACGACTACTAGACAGAAGTACTAGGCTGCAGCACGTTAGTGTCACAGTCAGCAAACAATGACCAACTGACTGTTCAGTTCATTGAAGCAGCAAATAATTACGCCACTATGCCAGCAACGCTCCCTTCCTCTCCATCCAGACTGAGACTCTCCCCTACTGCGGCTGGCTAACTTTGCTGGTGCAGTCTCCAGACGAAAGACAACCTGAACCCACCCACACCACACCGACACACACACACACACACACAGCCTGAGCCTGGCCCTAGCCCGAACCCACTGCAGAATTTTTTTAAAGATGCAGGTTTTCTTTTCTTTGTTTTTAGTCTGTGATCTGATTCTGTCCTGTGTCCTGCAGTGTTGCTACTTGCCAGAGAGACTAGTACAGTGTGACTCTCTGAGTATGACTGAGTCAGTAAAAACACTAGCTACTGTCTAGTGTAGAGGCTCTCCCCCTCCCTCCTCTCTCTAGCAGTTTGTTTGAACTTCTTTGATAAAAATTGTTTTAACTTAGTACCCCCTCCCTTGTTGTTCCCTAGCTAGCCAGCTAAAGAAATTGTTATCATAAGGTGACTGACTAGTACTGTTTTAATTTGCAATTTGATTTGTATTTTAATTTTTGGTCGACCATCCACCACGGAAAAAACGACTTGCTCCGTCCTCGCTCAGCTTGGCAATGGAGGATCCCCGGATTCCGCCGTCGTTGCGTTGCGTGGTGATGATGACGGACGCGTACGTCCGACTCCGAGTCCGGCGGGCATTTGCGGCAGCCAGCATGCATCACACATGACCATCTCCTTGATGAGTCATGTGGTGGGTTCTCGTTTCGGAAATCGTCGGACGGTCTCGGATCGAGAGTCTTGATCTGAGACCGTCCGATGATTTCTGAGACTCGATCGATCTGTTAACTTGTCTTGATCTTGAAGAAGTAGTTGCAGGCTTTGCAGCCCTCGGCTTGGGTCTCGGGACGTGGTCGGGTTCATCGTGCCAGAAGCTACTTTACAAAAAAAACCCTGCTGCTCTGCTGTAGTCGCTAATGCCAAGCAGGCGGAAGAATGTGGGTGCTGACTTAAACTTTGTGGGTGCTTGAGCACCCGAGCACCCGAGCTGTCGGCGCCCCTGATTCCAAGCAGTCAAAAAGAAGAAAAACTCAAGTCAAGGACTGAAGCCCAGGAGGCGGGAACAGGACTGCAAGCTAAGAGACAGACTAGGACAGTAGTCCCTGAAGGACTACTAGGCCGAAACCAGCACTATAGCTAGAGACAATGTCCAGACTGTAATGTTTGGTGAAAGTGTGGACAGTACTCCAAGTGGCCCCAGTGCAAATGTCAGAGGCGGACACATTCCTGAAGAAGGCAGTAAAAGCAGTCATGCCACGGGTCGAATGCCCCTTCATTTCCCCCGGAAGTTGTTTTTCGTACTTCTGGTAAATTAAACTAATGCAATTTGCCAGCCATTTAGACAGACGCTGCTTTGAAACAGTGGTGCAGATTCCTGGGTGGAAAGGAAACAATCTGATCAGATTTACACAAATCCTTAGTCTGGTTAGTATAATAATGGAGAAGTCTGTGTACATCCAAAGTGTGCAGAAGGTGCTCCCCCCAACACTGGAATAATCGGGATAATAAACCAGCAGCTGAATATCCTGGTTTAACGTAAACTCAGAAACTACTTTGGGTAAAAACTTAGGGTTAATCCACAGAGCCACCCTGTCTCTGTGGAAAATCAAATAAGGCTCCTTACAAACAAGGGCATGAAGCTTGGAAATCCTTCGAGCCGAGGTAATGGCAACTAAAAATAGAGCCTTCCAGAGCAGGAAGTGCATATCGCAGCTTGCTGCCAGTTCAAAAGGGGGCAAGATAAGTTTCTTCATAATAAAGTTCAGATCCTGTGCCATCTCGGTGGCACGGAGGGTTAAGGTGCTGGACACCACACCTCATGCCACGCCAATGACCCAAGTTCGGAATGGACTTGGGCCACCAGGGCCTCGGCCTGGGAGGAGCTTGGACTGAGCCACCAGTAGGCAGCTCCTTCCGGGAGGGCAGGCCAAGCACTGCATAGCTTTGTGGCCCCTAGTGGAGATTGGGGCTAGGGCTCCAGTACACACTCTCAGTGGGTAGAATGGCAGTGGCAGACGCCCTGCAGGTGGGTGTGGCAGCATGCCCATGCTGTGCACCACTGCACGTCTGTGCCATCGGGGAACATCTAAGACAACCCCCCCCCCCACTGATAGGCGAAGATGGGTCCAGGGGTAGTGGCCCCATGTCCAAGGCCGGGCGTCAAGACGTCCACTCTTGTTCCTCCTCCTGCACTAGCGAGTCTGCCAGTACTATAGACAGAGCACCACTAGGAGTGGTCAGTCCTTCCTTGGGGGACTCAGAGCAGAGGGGTTAAGGCAAGCTGTGTGGGGGGGTGGAGGCCCCAAACAGGTTGTGGATGGTCGAAGCTTCAGGCGGACAGGCAGAGCTAGCAGCAGAGTGACCACACTGGAGAGAGGTCAGTGGAGGGGAGAGCAGAAATAGAGTTGGAAAAAAAAAAAAATAAAGTTCAGGTCCCAAGGGGGAACCGGGGGAATGGGTGGTTTCCGGTGGAGGATTCCTTTAAGGAAGGTTTTGGAAACCTCCAGCCGAACAATGGTTTTGCCATCCACCAGAGAATGGTAGGCCAAAACCGCAGATAGATGGACCTTCAGAGAGTAGTAGTTGAGGGCCAGATCAAACAGATGTAAGGGCCGTCAAGACCTAGGGCACTGGGCAAGAAAAAGGGTCTAGATCTTTTTAGTCCGCCCAAATTGAAAATCTCTTCCATTTCATGGCATACGTTGTTCTGGTGGATGGTTTTCTGGCCTCCACGAAAACGTGTGCTACTCGGAAGAACACCCTGAAGCACGCCACGGCTATGTCCAGAGGTGCCACGCATGCAGATGGAGAGATCTGAGACCCAGATGCACCAGGCTGCCCTGCTCCTGTGTGAGAATCTTGTGGAGGAGAGGTAGGGGTACTGGAGGTTCCAACGCTAGATGTTGTAGCAGGGGGAACCAAATCTGCCAAAGCCAGAGAGGAGCACTGAGAATCATGTGTGCTCCTTCTGCTTGGAGCTTCAGCAGGACCTTCTGAAGAATAGGGAAGGAAGGCATATAGAAACCTCCCTGTCAAACAAAGAGGCAGTGGGTCTCACCAGAAAACACCACGACCAGGAACAGGCAGGCAAAAATAGGGTAGCAGCCGGTCCAGTGGCGTAGAGGGTTGAGGCGCTGGCGCCTTACCTCAAACCACGATGGCAACCCGGGTTCGGGAATGGACTTGGGACGCCGGGGGCTGGCAGAGGAAGGAGAGGAATGAGCGTCCATAGGACTGCTCTCCTCTCATGGGGTGGGTTGTGGGTGGATGTCGCGCTGCAGCGGCCTCTGGAGGAGACCAGGAGCTCTGCAGATGCACGTAGGAGGGAACAGCCGAAAAGCGGAAAAATCCACTTTGCAACCGACCGGATGACGGCTGCCAGTCCACCACTGCCCTGAAGGAGACCATTCACCTCAGCAGCACCTTGGGGCCAAGTATGTGTGCAGGGTGCCTCCCCCCCCGGTGCCTTCCCTCTCGGAGGAGGGGGACCCGCCCAGCGAAGGGTTATGTCCAGGTTACCCCAGGGACGGCTGTGATTTGAGGTGGATGGGCGAAGCTGAAGGGACCTAGGCAGCTCGAAAGAGTGGTGGGTCGCGAGGCACATAGGGAAGAAAAAAAGATAAGACAAAAAAAAAATTGAGAAGTTTTGCATTGGATGGGGAGGCAAAGAGGTCCAGTTCTGGTCAACCCCACTGATTGAACAGACCTCCTACTACCTCCTGCTTTAGCTCCCACTTGTTAGCCCATGCTGTGGTGCGGCTGAGACTATCCGCCAGGACGCTGTGGACACCCGGAAAGTGGACTGCTATCAAGAACAGACTGTGCTGGACTGCGCAGTACCACACCCACATTGCCTCCCTGCAGATGAGATACGACTGGGTGCCTCCCTGCTTGTTTATGTACCAGATCATCGCCATGTTATCCGTCTGGACAAGAAGTGTTCCTGAACACAAGATGGTCTGGAAGGCCTGAAGGGCACAGAGCACAGCCCTCATCTCCAGAATGTTGATATGCAGCTGTGCTTTTAAAGGAAACCACTGCCCCTGGGTTCAGTGATCTCCTAGGTGAGCACCCCAACCATGATTTGAGGTGTCTGTCGTGAGGGTCACGGTAAGAGGTGGGGGTTTGAAAGGGCCACCCCCCCCCCCAAAAAAGAGGTTGGATCTCTCCTGCCACCAAAGAAGATCCCTCTTCATGCCACTGGAGAACATTTATCTTATTTTTATTTTATTTATTGAAAAGTTTCTCCAGGAATGGCACGCTGAACAACAAGTTGCTCATCTCATGGTGCGTCCTGGGGGAAGGGTACACAGGAGGAAGAGCATATGTAAGATACAAAATGTAAACAGTCAAAGTGTCTAAACAGTGATGTGAGGCAATATACAGCAATATAGACTAGGTTACATAATGTACAGGGTGTAAGCAGTCAACAATAATACAAGTACATGAAATCCAATAAGACATTACCACAGAAAAAGCGCAGAATAAGGACACAGTAATCTATTAATAGGTTTGAATAAGTACTGAGCTTAATATAGGTCACAATAAATGCAACTGTAAGTACGTTTGCTGGCACTTAAGAAGATAGCCAGAGCAATCCTATAGGGTCAGCTTATTTGATGAGTTATGGTAGACTGAAGGAGGGTAGGCTAGGGCGGTGAGGTTGAGCAGCAGAGTAGAGGACGGAGAATGGCAGTGTGCTAATCAGCAGTTACAGTTTTTTGAGAGGTAGCTGTTTAGGGCTAAGGACAGGGAATGGAGGGAGGAAGATAAGTGGATTGGGGAAGGGGCATTCCAAAGCCTGGGGAAATGGTGCATGAAGGCAGACTTACCTACTGTAGTTGAGCAACGAGGGATTATCAATAGACGACCATTACCCTGTGTTCCAGGTCATCCAGGCACTGGACCCACTGTACCCTGAGTATCCACTGGGTCACCCTCATGTGAAGTCTGGCCAACGGAACAGTGGGGATGACAGCAGCCATTAGTCCCAAAAGCTGGAGAACAGAGTGAGCTGTGGTCTGACGAGAGTTGGCTACACAGATGGCTTGTTGCTTCAGGGTTTCTGCTCTGTCCGGCAGGAGCAAGGCCCTGCCCTGGACCGTATACAGCACAGCTCCAATAAACTGGAGGCGCTGGGAGGGTGAAAGATGGGACTTGGGGTAATTCACCGTGATGCCAAGTCAGGAAAAGAGGTAAAGGGTAAGAGGGCCTCCCTCAGACTGCTCTTGGATGGGGCTGACAAAAGCCAGTCGTCCAGACATGGGAACACACAGATCCCCCTGCAGCGTCAAGCTGCCGCCACCACCACTAGGCACTTGGTAAAGACCAGGGGTGCTGAGGAAAGGCCAAAGGGGAGGGCCTTGAACTGGTAATGATTGCCCTGGAAGGCAAACCGGAGATAGCGGCGGTGGGCCTGAAGGATAGGGATATGCAGATAAGCATCCTGCATGTCCAGCAAACAGAGCCACTTATCCTTGCAGAACAGGGGTAAGAGTCCCTGGAAAGTAAGCATGTGGAACCTCTTATACTCGACAAAGAGGTTCAGCAGGCTGAGATTCAATATGGGTCTCAGATCGCCTGTCTTTTTGGGCACAAGGAAGAAGTGGGAGTAATAGCCCCATCCCACTTGTGCCAGAGGAACCGGCTCAATCGCTGACTTTGACAGAAGGGACTAGATTTCCTCCCTTATTAGAAGATGACTTGATGGGTAATGGGACCGAACCGGAGGATTGTCCGGAGGTCTGTCCAGAAACTCTATGGAGTGTCCTCTTGCGATGATCTGTAGGACCCACTCGTTCGAGGTGATCGCCTCCCACTCTGGAAGGTGGAGGACGAATCTGCCCCCCCCCAGCTCCGCCTGAGAGTCTGGAGAAGGTAGGGGGTTCCCCATGAGTCAGGAGGCGGGTGGGGCAGCTTGATTACCTCCTGCAGCCCTCTGGGATTTGGAAGGGGAAGCAGGGGCACTAGATCCCGTGGCACGGCACTTACCCTGACGTCTATCAGGGGGTTACTTGTCATGCTGCTTCTGTGGGGAATGAAAAGTTTGCTTGGGCTTGAAGCCTGAGTGATACATAGAGCGGACATCCTGCAGGGACCTGTCACTATCCTGTAGCTCGGTAATGATATCCTTCACGTTGTATCCGAATAAGACAGGCCCCCGGAAGGGCACATCCAAAAGGGTAGATTGGACATCTAGCGCAAATCCCAGTCAGGCAAACACATGAGGCGGTGCAGCCGGCCACCGAGTCCACCAAATCATAGGTGGCGTGGAGGGCATGGTGACAGGCGGACTTAGTAAGGCAAGCCTTTTGAAGAAGTCTGTCCCCAAGGTCCTCGTCCAGGATGAACTGAATCTCTGATTCGAGGTCAGCCAGGGAAGATTTCTGATAAGAAATCTTGTGGGCCATGTAATTGAGGGACCTTAAGGAGCAGGCAGAGGAGGCATAAACCTTGCGGCCATACTGATTCATCTGCTTGGACTCTTTGTCCTGAGGAGAAGCACTAAGGTGCTTGGGTTTGGCTGATGTCATGGGCAGTTGTAATCACTATCGAGTCAGCCACTGGCTGCGTCGTGAGATGGGTAACCCACTCTGGGGGGGGGATATGTCCTGTTGGCCTTCTTAGAGACCGCGGGAATTGAATAAGGTTGCTGCCATATGGTGGACGTCAGGTCCATGTGTGGTACTGTCCATGGTGGAATAGGTAAGGGGCCGTATCCAGGTGCTCTGTGAGTCTTTTCCATTTGGGATCAAGTTCTTAGGTAGCCCAGCCACAAGCCACCTGAATTGTCCTGAGGGGTTCAGCAAATGAAGGGTCCTCCGAGGGGGGGGGGGTGACTTGGGGGAGTCCATGTGCTGAGGCTCCACAGGGGAGTGGGCGCCCAAGCTGGAGTCAGAGTCTTCCTCTGAATCCAAAGGTAAATGCCTCCAGGGTGAAGAGGCTTTATCCGAAAACTCCTCCATGGCCCTGATGCCAGGGAGAACCCTAGCCAGGAGCCTAGAAGAGTCTCTATAGGACGACAGGGGGTCGACCGGGGAGAGACTCTGAGGAGCTGTCCTAGGGGCCAGCATCAAGCCTGCAGATGGCTGAGGGCGGCCCAGTTCTAGGAGAAGCTGGGATTTGGTGTCCTTCCACCAGGACGGAATGGTCCCCTGAGAGTCAACCGATGACCTGTCCAGAGCCTAAGGCTGGGGAGGAGGCAGCGGAGGAGGTTGGAAACCTGAATACCCCACAGGACGATAAGAGGTGCAGCCAGGAGCCTGGTATGGTAAGGGGGGTAACCTTAGAAGTTGTACCCCTAATACATATGCCCCGGTGCTGGAAAACCCATCGACGGGTACCCTGGCATCGGCTAAAATGGGTAATGCAGCTGAAGGTAATCCGGCGCTGAGCCCAGAGGTCCGTGAGATGGTAGGGCCAATGGTCCAGAAGGTGGCAGGGCCAAAGGACCACTGGGGGTGTGAGGGTCCTTCGGCAGGCCTCAAGAATCTGGAGTGACACCACGTGGAACATTCGATGGACCTGGCAGAAGGTCAGGCAACAGAACGTGAGAGGTCAGAGGGAGCCCGCCAGCAGGGCCGCCCAAAGGCGGGCACATCTGCCATCACCGGGTACAAGGTGGTGTTGACCGGTGAGGGGCCTCCAGGAATGAGATCCCGAGGAAGATCCGACAAGAGGTTACTGGGTGTCGGGGCATGGTGGCACCAGATGCTGGGTCTGAAGTATGTGGGGGGGAAGGGTCGGGCAGCGGGAGACCCAAAGACTACAAGACCCGACGAAGGGGTAAATACCCCTAAAGGAAACTCGCTCATCTCCTGCAGGGGGTCACTGGAGAATGAGGGGTCGGGTTGAGTTAGAGGCATGGAGGAGTCCCGGGAGTGAAAGCCCTCAAGGGAAGAAGGCAGGTCCTGTGGCTGGCTCTGCCCACCGTCAGGGAGGTTATAGGAGTCTGATAGGAGAGCCTCAGCCAAGCGGTTGTCGGATAAGCCAATGACCGACTGATCAGTCACGAATGAGTGGGCGCTGGGACAACCAACGCTGACTTATCGATCAGGGTTGGGTGGACAGCAGCAGACATGGAATTTGGCTTATCGACCGGGGCCAAGCACTCTTCGGTAGAACTGGTGAATGAATGACTGGCTTGGAGGCTGACAACAGGCCCAGAAGAAGGAGTGGACCGCAGGACTGCAGAGGAGGAACCGTTCTCCGAAGAAAGCCCCAACCACCTTCGGACCATCGCGGGCAGAGGAGCTGGTGACCAATCCGCTGGAACAGCTGGAGACTGTGCAGGAGGAGACCTTACCGAAGTAGAGACCCCTCCAAAAGCTGTGTTGTTGGGAAAGCGATGCTGGATAGATGGGGACCAACCCTGGTCCCTGCACTTTTCATTCTCTCTGTTCTTCTTGCACTCAGCAGTAGGACAGAAGGAATGTTCCCACAGCTTCTGCAATTCCTGTTCCACTAAAGCCAGGCGCTTCTTCTGCAGGTGGGCTTTCAGGGATTTCTGGCATCTGACTCGTGTGGCCCTGTTGAAGGACTGGCAGACCTCACAGTCTTTGACCTGATGCTTGGGGCCTAGGCAGAGGACGCAGCGGGAGTGCTCATCCCCGTGCGAGATTTGAGTACCGCACTTGTCACACTTCTTCGGATGGCGCGACGGAGACGACATGCAATGAGAAAAAATAAACCAAAAAACTGAGAAAAGGAAAGACAAATACTCATCTAAAGATGGCTGTCGACAGGCAGCAGCGGTTACTGCAATGTCTGACGTGCACAGGTCGATGGCAGGAAAGGACTGGAGGGCGGGCGTGGGGACCACCCCCTATATAGTGTTACACTGATGTCCTGCCACATGACATTGGGGGCGGTCCCCTGCCGTGTACTGCTAGCTAAAGGTTTGCCATGCAATCCTGAAGCCAAGGGGCGCAGTCCTACATGTAATGACCTACTGCAGGAACCCTCTCGAAGTAAGAGCTAATATTAGAAACTAAAGAGGCAAACCCAGTGGCCCAGCAGAGGTGCAGCACTGAGATTCAGATGAGGGAGAAGGCATGCTGTCAAGCTTCTGTGTACACCCTAATGACTAACATGGAGCAGCACAGACTTCAGTTCTGGAGGCAGCCAACCCACCAACCAGGCAAACAAGGTGTGACTGCAGCAGCTAACCCACCCAATAAACATGGTGCGATTATAGCAGTCAACATAACCCACAAACAATGTGCAACAATGACAGTCAACTTACCCAGTGAACTAAGTGCAATCTGTTTTCAGTATACACAGTAACACAGAAATACAGTTTTTTTTTTTTAAACTTATGCTCCCATACTCGCGGCTGGCTAGACCCAGTCTCATTGCGAGTCCCGCAAGCCTCCCCAACACCAATACAAGCTGAACTCTGTAACTTGTTTTGTACCTTGCAGACCATCTCTCAGATGGTGGAGGGGACTAAAATAGAGATGCCTGAGTGAAGCCGGAGAACGCACACACAAAGTAATTTCTCGGCATGTTAATGACAGAGCTCCCTCAATCTGTGCTGGCACCGTCACCAATGTACACCTCTATGCTAGTGACACTATCTTCTGTATCGATGCCAAAACAAGTCCCTCCAGTCTGTGTCTGATAAAGTGCACCTCCAGATGATCACAGATAGCAAGGCATAAATTAGTTTTCAAAACGTGATTAGCAGTCTTTAATCAACATTTTGATGATCAACTAGCCAGATTTGAGGAACAATTTAACTAAATGGCTATTTTTATCTGTAAGATACAGTTCAGAAAAGTGCAGTTGAGAGGAAAGTGTCAAACTGTGAAAAAAAACTAGCATCATTCTCTAAGTTTACTACAGCTATGGGAAAAAATTACTGCAAGTCAGAAACATGTACTTCAGTGCAACAAATCAGTTGATTAGAAAAATAACACTTATGTAAGAACTTACTGTAACAGAAGATCTTCAAGGGGATCTCAGTCTTCAGGTCACCCCACAGGAACTTCACCATCGGTGAAGGAGGATCCACATGCAACATTTTTATCAGTACCACTGTGGCCGCACATGTCGATGTCACCCGCCGACGACACCAACCCTACAAAGGTGTGAATGGCCCCACTCCCTCCTCAGTTCTTTCCCCTGGAGACTAAGGGAGCAAACCCATGCTATGGGGGACTGAGGAGAGAGAGGTGTGTGGAGGGGTTGTGGGATAACAGATGGAGCAGACACCGAACTTCAAGTTCAACACCCAATCTCTGTGTGATGTTTATACAAAATGCGGCCGATAACCTTAAGCAATGGTATGTCCCTTCTTCAGTAAATCAGTTTGCAGCAACAAACTATGCATGTTCTTTCTCTGCACTTAGTCAGCACCTACTGACTCACCGATCTCTGCTCTAACTTAGCAATTGAGATTCAGCCTCCACCCCATGCAGGCCTTGTTTGCTTGGGTGGTGGGGGCTCAAATAAAGAAAAAAAAAAAAAAAAAAACAAGCTAAAGACAAAGAACCTCAGTGCAGAAGTACTGAAACATGGGTTACCTCAAAGGGCATTGATAATAAGTCAAGTTTCAAAGAAACACAACATCACACATACTTCCATAATGCAAAGCATCATGGAATATATGCAAATCAACATGACATTTTGGATTGTCTCAATTTACAGCAATTTACATGCATTTTAAATAGCACAACTAACTTAGTCCCCTGGTAACTTTTTACCTTCATCAAAAACACCTAGTGCCATGGTATTTTCAACATTTACAGGTTTTATACACATAAGGTATATACATTAAAGTATTTCATGACATAGTGCTATTACATTCTAAATCCAACAACGATAAACATAGCCTATTGTTTTACACATGCTTGGAGGTCGCCACAATAACCTCCCTGTACGAGGACCTGAGAGGGAAAGGAAAATTAAAGAGGACACTATAGCACAGTCAAGAAAGGGAAGGGGTGGCCAACCTTATGGACTAGAAATTGTAAAGAATAGTGTAACCCCTAGATGGCACTATCCCAGGGGCTACTACCCCTGCCTGATTTGCCACTAACAGGTTGAGGGGCCTGGATCCAATGGCGGGTGCCTCCACCCAGAGGTCAGGGTTTGCAATAGTTAAACTAACTTGGTCACAGCCCTCTGGGACACTGCAACCCCCCTTTCTTCCCACTAGTGGCCCACATAATATATCAGAATTACCTTCACAGTATACACTTACCCCAGGTCTGGTTCCGCACTGGGACCTCCTGTGAAATGAGATACAGTGCAACAATCACAGTACAGTACTTTAACATAGACAAATACCTCAGGCAGTATAACTTTGCTGAAACAAGCAGCTCTGATTTATTTAGGGGGATATAACAAGGACAGGGGGAAATCAGGTTAATTAGCTTATCACTCTAATAATCTACCTATGGCTCTGTGCACAGGCCTATCCCTATCAGTTACTGTCCCTGGGTACCCAAGCCCAAGTGGCTAGTCCAAACCGTGGCAGCTGGTAGGGGCCCTTTCACACAGAGAAAAGGAGAATTAAACAGTCAGCAGTACAGTAATTCCATTTGGATTTAATGTGGCAATTCAACAGGGAGCGACCCTGAATTAGTACTCACGACCTCCAAATAAGATAGGGTCCTTCAATGTCAGCAGGGCTCACTTGAGGTACACAAACCTCTTCACATCCATATAAAAGAAAGCACTATACCAGGCAGGTTGCATCTGTATCCCGATCGCAATTACTGCACAATACCCGGAGAACACACAGCAGATTCAGTTCCTGACAGACCGAGTGCAATTTTCAGCAATTCCTCCAGTCTTCTACAGGGTGAGCCTGGTTTCTACTCTTCAGAGATCCTTTGATTCTTTTCACAGGACGGATTCAGTCCTAACAAGCTGTTACACAAGCTGCAGACCGGAACTCTGGGCTTACACACGCTTTTTGACTAAAACTGCACACTGAAAAGCACAGGGCTCCTTCCTTCTTCACTGCCAAAGCTCAACTGAAACTCCAACTGACAAAACCGGGCACTTCCTTTGAGTTCCTCCCAGTTCTTGACTGGATTGGCTGTCACTCACAATAGACTGCTGCTGTTGGTCCAAAAAGGTGCTGAAGTCTAAACTACATCTCCCAGAGTCACTGCCCATACAATCCTCTTGTGGCTGGCTCAGATTATGAGTCCAAGTTCTGATTCGTCCAAGGCACCATTTTAGAGCTAGCTTACCCCACACTGATTGGTCCAGTTCAGCAGTTCAAAACCAGAATGGGGAACTAGCAGACACAGTTCTGACTGCAAAGAAAGCAGGTTAGACAAACTGTAATTTCATTATTACTCTAAATAATTTCTGGCAAACAGTTACATCTTTCAGATAGGTTCCCTTTGCACTCCTAGTGACTGCAAAATGAAGTGAATTGGCAGCAGCTCAGTGGTACTCAGAGAAGCACACAGTCCCCACATACAAACTAATTATGTCTGCAAGCAGACAGCTCTTAAAGAGACAGTACCAGAGGCTCTAAAAACACTCACTGATAAATGGCTTAAATGCCAAACACCATTCAGGCTTGGAGCATTCAAGCAAGCTCCTGGAAGTCTTTTGGGAACCCCCATTTGCAGGGGGGTTACAATAGATTAGGGTAAGAAACAGAACTGTTGCAACAGGTCTAAGAAAAGGTCAGTCCTCAAGAGTGGCAGGAGCTCCCTGTAGCAAGGTGCACAGGTTGAAATAAAAGGCTGGATACACTCATATAGTCAGTCTGAGTAGAGGACCCCAAGAAGGGGGATGATGGGAGGGAAGGCAGACCTGATGACTGAGACACCCTCAAAGAGCTTCTGTTACAGTAAGTTCTTACGTAACTCTTCTGCCTTCTTTGGGGGTATATCAGTCATCAGGTCACATTGTAGGAATGAGTCCCAGGCAGTTACAGGTACAGCAGAACAGTCTGGGAAGAAGGCCATCCAAAGCGTAGGACAGGAGGCCCTGAAGAACAGCCCGGCCAAAACATGCTTGGGCTCTTGAAGCAATGTCCAGATTGTAGTGCTTGGTGAAATTATGCATGGTACTGCAGGTGGCAGCAGCACAAATGTCAGCGGCTGAGACCTCCTTGAAACAAGCCATGGTGGTAGCCATGCCCCTTGTGGAGTAGGCTTTCACCACCCCTGGCAACTCTGCCATGCTTTTTGTTGTAGAACACAATACAATGGGCCAACCATTTGGACAAACATTGTTTGGAAACCTTAGTACCCTCTCTTCCTGGGGCAAAAGAAACAAAAAGCTGCTTTGTTTTTCTGCAGTCCTTAGTTCAGAGCAGATAGTATTTCAGAATTCTGCACACATCTAAAGTACAGTATAGAGCAGTGCTTCCCCTGAATTGGCACGCTCCGGAAAATAAACTGGTAGGTAGATAGACTGGTTCAGGGTAAACTCAAGACACCACCTTTGAGAGAAACTCAGGATTTGTGCGCAAAGACACACCAGAGAGACAAACTCAGAAATCCTTCGAGCAGAAGTTAATGGCAGCCAAAAATAACACTTTCCAGGAAAGAAAGTGTAACTTGCAAGTCACAGCTGGTTCAAACAGAAACAGAGTTAGTTTCTCCAAAACAAAATTTAAATCCCAAGATTGGACAAAGGAACGGACTGGAGGTTTCAGGTTCAGGATGCCCCTGAGAAAGGTATGGGACATATCTAACTGAGCCATGGTATGGCCGCTGATGGGCTTGTGAAAGGCAGAAATAGCTGAATCGAGCACATTGAGAGGGAAGTACTGGAGGCCTGAGTCCGACAGTGATATCGGCTAGTCCAGAATACGGCTCACCAGACAAGTAAGAGGGCCCAGGTGATGCTTGGCAACCCAGATGGCAAACCTCTTTCACTTCATGGCATATGTGGCTACAGTGAAGGACTTTCAAGCTGCCACTAGAACATCTGTCACCCGCTGAAATACTCTGAACCGGGTGATGGCTATGTCCTCAGGAGCCAGGCATGCAGACAAAGGGACTTGTGGTTGAGATGGACCAGAGTCCCCTGAGCCTGCATCAGTAGATCCCTGCAGAGGGGCAGAGGAACCGGAGGCTCCTCCACTAACTGTTGCAGTAACCGAAACCATATCTGCCGTGGCCAGAAGGGTGCGACCAGGATCATGCTGGACCCCTTCATCTGCAGCTTGATTAGCACCCTCTGAATCAGAGGAACTGGGGGAAGGCGTAAAGGAACCTCCCGCTCCAGGAGAGGAACAATGCATCTCATTAGAAAACTCCAGGCCCTGGATCTAGCGAGCAGAAACTGGGCAGTTTTGCACTGAGTGAGGATGCAAAAAGGTCCAACTCTGGACGACCCCATCCATCGAACAGATCTTCTACGACAGATGAGAGAAGTTCCCATTTGTGCATTCTGGACAGAGTCTGGCTGAGACTGTCAGCCAGGGTGTTCAGCATGCCTGGGACATGGACTGCTGAGAGGACCTGGCCATGGTCCAGTGCCCAGTACCAGACTCTCATGGCCTCCATGCACAGGGGGTACAAATGCATTCCTCACCTGCTTGTTGATGTAGTAGACAACACTGAGGTTATCTGACTGGATCAACAATTGACCCGGAAGGAGATGGTTCTGAAAGGCCTACATGGCGTACAGGACTGCCCGCATCTCGAGGACGCTGATATGCAGAGATGTCTCAATCTGGGACCATGTACCCTGAGTTTGAAAAGGACCCAGGTGGGCACCCCAGCATGAACCTCGCCCATATAGGGTTGAACTTCACCCTCATCAAACTGCTCCTCTGCAGTTTGAATCAGGCCGAAGAAGGCACAGCTGCTCGCCAGCTTCCCTCCAAGCTGAGGGGTCTTCCTCGCTCGTCTAGGGCTTGAACTTCACCCTCATCAAATTGCTCCTCCACAGTTTGAATCCAGCCAAAGAAGGCACATCTGCTCGTCGGCTCCCCTCCAAGCTGAGGGGTCTTCCTCGCCCATAATGGGCTTGAACTTCACCCTTATCAAACCGCTCCTCTGCGGTTTGAATCCATCCGAAGAAGGCACAGCTGCGCACCGGCTCCCCTCCAAGCTGAGGGGTCTTCCTCACCCATCTAGGGCTTCAATTTCACCCTCATCAAATCGGTCCTCTGCGGTTTGAATCCACCCGAAGAAGGCACAGCTGCTCGCCAGCTCCCCTACAAGCTGAGGTATGGGACCATCCGAATTTTCAAATTTGGTGCTATTCACTCCAGGCTGCTAGCCAGTGGGTGCCTCACTATCTACTAATTTGTAATTTATTTGCCAGGCTACTGCCTATTTGGCTGGAAGCTGTATGCTTAACTACTGTTTTTAATTGTTAAACTGTGCTGTTAACCTCTGAATTTGCCAAGGATTCTTTTAATTGTGCTGTTAACATCTGAATTTTGCCCAGTATTTTCAGCCAGTGGTCAGTGTGTAGAATTTGATGTTATGCTGGCTCCCTGAAATTGCACAGTATTTTAAAGCGTCATGCAACTCAAAACTGTTCTAAAGCTTGCTCCCTGACTTAAATTTTGGCTCAAGTTTGCTTTCTTATTATTCTGCCTCCCTGTTTTACTTTCCCAGCCCCTGCTAGCTATGGAGGTCGCACCACCGCTCCCGTAGCAATTGCAATTCCTCCCTCACTAGCCCCCCTAACATTTGTTTCTCCCAGGACCCTCTCCCAATTCCTTTGTCCTCTTTCTGTGGTCTGAAACCCCCCTCCCCCACCACCTATTAATCCTGTGCTTCTGTCCCTCACTCCTCAAGGATCTTCCTCACCAGCCTAGGGCTTGAACTTCACCCTCATCAAACCGCTCCTCCGTGGTTTGAATCCAGCTAAGGAAGGCACAGCTGCTTGCCAGCTTCCCTCCAAGCTGAGGCACAGGACCATCCAAATTTTCAAATCTGGTGCCATTCACTCCCAGTCACTAGCCAGCAGGTGCCTCACTATCTACCAATTTGTCCCACCTGCCCTGGCCCCAACCTCTAATAAATACATGCTAGCACTGCCCTGTCCTCACCTTCTTCCCCTTACTGGCCAATCAATTCCTCCCCCCAGCCTGTACCTTCTCCTCTGCCCTTTCAATCCTCCCCTCAGTTTCCCTAATTCTTCTACTAACACGCAAGTTCCTAAACCAGGATACTAGAGGCATCCTACTACTCTAGCTCTCACTTGCATTCCCTGTGGTCGAAAGTCCTATTATGCCTTCATCTCAGTTTCTTAGGATGTATTATTGCTCTCAACAGACTATGCCCCCAATTACTCCCCATAAAACGAACTCACTTCTTTTCTCCACCCCTTCTGTTTCTGCTGCTCATCTTATCTGTTCCAGTATCTCAAGTTACCAAGCTTGAAAATCCGGTTGCTCCCTACTCCCTCTCTCTCTCTCTCCTATCTCTTACCCATGTCCTTGCAATCACACCAGCACGCCCTTTTGAACTCTGGTCCCATTTTCCTTACCTCCCCCCGGCTACCATTCTCTCAGTGCCTAGCCACTTTGCTTCCCTCTGTCTACTAATCTCATTTTCCCACAGTCCCCTCTCCCCGAAATATTCTCTCAAATCCACGTCCTGCCACCAATGCCCCAAACTCCACTTCCTCATTATTGCCCTACTCCTCCTTGCCTCAGGCAACATTCATCCTAACCCTGGCCCACTCGCCCCTAACTCCTCCTTTAGCGCCTCCACCACACACTTGTCTAACTCTCACATTTCTACTGCCCTCCCAAATGGACTGAAAATCATACACCTTAACATCTGCAGCCTAATTTCAAAGATCGACCTCGTACAGACAATGGTTGCAGCAATTAACCCAGACATACTAATTTTAACAGAAACATGGCTCAACAACAAGATCCCCGACCACTCCATCTCTATTCCATCTCCAGGCAGGACAGGGCCGGCAGAGGTGGTAGAGTCACTATGTTTATCCTGTCCTCACTTAAATACTCTACCATTTTCTCTGCCTCCCTCCCTAATGCCTACAAAGCCCTTGTCATTAGACTTGCCTTGCCCTTTTCCATCCCAATCTTTATAGTAGGGACTTACTGCCGCCCCAGTATCCAACCCACTGCTGCAACAGACTTTAATACCGCCACAACTTCCCTCTCCTGCAAAGGTGAGTTATATCTTTTGGGTGACCTTAACATAAAATTGGCGGTCTCCCACTACATCGAAGACGCGTAATGATATAGCTGCTCACAATTTTACCCAACTCATCAAAGAACTCACCCATCTAAATCATAAAACACAAAACCATTCCGTGATAGACTGAGCACTCACTTCCCACCCACACAGAGTCGCTAAATCCAGTCTCTTACCAGATGTCCTTAGTGACCATCACCCCATCTTCCTGGTTAGGAAGGTCCACAGGCTGAAACCCCCCAACAAACTCCTGCAACTTCACTCCTACAACTCCCTAGACCTGGACTCCTTCCTACAAGATCTTGCCCTCTCTAACTGGACCCCTTTCTCCACCGCCCCCACTGTTGATCATGCACTCGCCTACTTTAAAGACAAATTCCTTACTACCTGGAACACATTCACGCCTTTCAAATGAACGAGTTCATGGCAACTATCTTCCCTGGATCGCCCCTGAACTGCTGGCCTGCCTCTGGGCCCGCAACAAAGCCTGGAAGAAGCAAAAGGCTTCCCAACTCCCCGACTATGCTAAGTACCATACGCTAAGAAATTCTTGCACCAAAGCAACCAGACTAGCAAAGTCAGAGTACTTCAGAGCAGCTTTCCTCGTTAATCTCAGTTTCCCCTCCAAATTCTGGAGAGTGGTTCACGCCCTCTTCTCCCCTCTCTCCCTCCTGTGCTTAATATAAACAACTCCCTTGTATCTGATCCTGACATAGTGGCCAAGGAATTTAACTCCTACTATACCTCGTGTGCCTCGACCCTACTAAAGTCCATCCCTCCTTCCCTTCCCTGTCCTGCCTCCACCTCCTTAGGCACCAACCCCTCCACTGCCTCCCCCCATTTCTCCTTCGCTGTAGTCACCCCTGATGAGACACTAAAAGCCCTTCTTTCCCTCAACCCCTTCCAAAGGCTCATCACCTAATGACCTCAACTCAAAGCTCCATTACCTCTCAGCCTCAGCCATTGCCCATCCTCTCTCATTAATCCTAAACCTCTCTTTCTCATCCTCAACTGTCCCTCGACCCTGGAAACATGTGGTGGTCCTCCCTCTCTCTAAGAGCAGTGACCTCACTTATCCTGGAAACTTTTGCTCTCTCTCCTCCCCACCTTTGCTAAGCTTCAAGAAGACTTAGTTCTCTCCCAACTCACCTCCTTTTTAACAGACTCCTCCTTCTTCACTCTATTCCAATCTGGATTTCGGAAAAATCACTCCACCACTACCTCCCTACTCGGGCTCACTGACTCCATCCTTCCCAGGATGGACAATGGCCTAATCACCTCAGCAATCTCTGTAGACCTCACCAAGGCATTCGACACAGTCTCCCATGACCTCCTTCTTGACTCCCTCCAGGAGCTAGACTGTCCACTCTTGCCACAGCCTGGTTTAGGGTCCTACCTCACAGGGAGATTCCAATCTGTCAAGGTCCAGGATTCTATCTCCCCTCCCCTCTCTATCACCACTGGAGTCCCACAGGGCTCTGTGCTTGGTCCCATTCTCTTCTCCATCTTCCTTAATGACCTTCCCTCAGTCTGCTCCCCTTCCTCCTCTATCCACATGTACGCCAATGATACAGTTTTGTACACCTCTGGTAAATGCCCAGCTGATGTAGTAGCCACCTTGCAGCAGGACTTCCATCAGGTCCAGCTCTGGTTTAACTCCCATCAGCTCTTCCTAAACGCCAAGAAGACAGTCTTCATGACCTTTAGCACTAGGCAGAGACTCTCAAGACTCCCAGCCCTACCCACATTCCACACCCTGGACAGGACAACCCTAGAGGATTCCAACTCATTTAGATACCTTGGGGTTTAGTTGGACCAACACCTCAGCTTCTCTGGACATACTGATGCCATCCTGAAAAAACTGCGCCCCAAGCTGGGTGCTCTCTTCAGGAACCGTAGTTGCATTCCTCCTACAGCCAGACGTAAACTTGTCCAGAAGATGATACTCCCCAATTTCGACTACTGCTACGTAGTTTACGGTGCTAAGTTAGGTACTTATTCCCACCGACCATTATCCCGCCGATCAATATCCCGTGCCCACATTCCCAATTTTGGCTGTTCCCGTCTCTCAAAATTCCCGCATAGCAATTTCCCATATAGCTTGTTTCCGACCGCACTCAACACAGCATACGTTTATATACTCACTTGCTCCTTTCTGTAAGGATGGTGTTTCATTTTACTTGAGTGTTACATTCACTCGCTCCTTTTTCTTGCTGAAGCCTGTAATCTGCCACAGTCTGTCACAATAATAATCACACGTTGGATTACATAGATTTATTTTGGAGCTACGCAAGGAGCAGATAAACACTGACACCACCATTGACAAAATGAAGTGTGGATTGCCGATATCTCCCCCAAAAAAGCACTATACACTTCGAGAGGAAAAAAATCAAGGTTGTGGTGAGCAAGTGGGAGCAGATGTCACCGTTGGAGTACATCAAGGGTATCGCATACAATTTAATTATCTGAGACATTCGTTTAAGTATTCGTTTCAATTAATTTTTAATTTTATAAAGTTTTTTTAATTTTGTTATTTTTTAATGGCTGCACTACACGGAAATCTGCAAACAAGAAACAGGTAAGGAGATTGTTTTTATTATTATGCAGTTGATACACAAAGCAATTAAACACTAAAGCACTGCATTTTTTGTTTTTCAGGTTTTTTTTTCAGGTAGTGCAATGATTAAGGTAAAACCATATTTTTTCACTCTGTTTTTTCCGTTTAATAAAACACTAAAGCACAGCTGTTTTTTGCAGTACTCAGTAACGGGCAGCAGGAAAGTCTGGTTCGGGATTTACTACTTTCGAGATTGTGAAATGTCGGCATTTCGGTCTCGGGATTTTGGTCTGTGGGGAAAACAGGTGGTAGGAATTAGTATGGATACCACGGTGCCACCCCAAAGTCCTCCTTGTCCAGATTAGACACTCTAACTCTTTCTGTCGCTTCGCTCTTGATGCTCCCACCCCGACTCATCACTGCGATCTCTATCACACCCTGTCTTTTCCCTCGCTCGCAAGCAGACGCCTATGCCATTGCGCCGAACTCGCATCAAAATTTTGGCACGGCGAGCTCCCTGTCTACCTCACCGCATCCCTTTCTACCCCTCCTCCTCCCTCCCACTCCCTCAGATCTATGGAGACTCATACACTGGCGGTCCCACGCCACTCCACAATCATCGACCAGTCTGATTTCTCCCACCGCTTCCCCGAAGTCTGGAACTCCCTCCCCCCTCAAACACACCACTCCTCCTCCTCCTTTTCCCTCAGATCTGCCCTACACAACTATCTCTCCCCTAGCTGCCCCCTGCTTTAATCAATCCTGACCTCCTCCCTTCCACAGGCCTGCTCCATACTATTCCACCCCAAAACTCACACACTGACAATTTTATCCTCCTTGCCTTCCCCTCATTCTACTTTTAACCTTCTCTCCCCTACCACCCCTCCAGCACCCTGCACCCTTTACCATCCTCCCTCTCCCCCTCCTCTTTCATTAGCCCCTTCTACCCACAGGCAGGGTCCTCAGGATCCTGCAGGGGCGCATCCTGGGAAATTTATTTTATTTATTTAGTTTTTGTTTACCGGGTAGGTGCACTAGCCATGGAAATTACTATTTTCAGGCACGACCCGGGAGGGTACAGTATAATCAATGCACACAGAAACAGACATGACTGATAACATATTTTAGCAATAGTCAATATTTCAACTGACAAAGAGATAGAACTAATGGGAATACCTTTGGGTAGGGGAGAAAATGGTACTCCAGTGAAACCAAGGTACACAAGTACATGGTTATTTGCAGTAAAGTTTTAATAGAGTTCGGATACAAAACAAGGTACAGATAACAGTAAACAACAGTTTGGTATAAGTGGCATAACTGGTTCAGACATAAGTACCTTGAATATCAGGACTGGGCTGGCTGTATAGGTTTTAGGATTCGGCTAGTAGCAGTGGGAGGTAGGTCAGCAGGACCGTAAGACCGTGGAGACAGAATGGCACGTTTAGGGGGGGTTTGAAGCAGGTACAAGAAACCTGACTAAAGAGGAAGGAGTGACATTTGCTTTTAAATTGGGCATGACTGGGAGCTAGGCGGATGTCCAGAGGTAGGGAGTTCCAGAGTTTGGCTGCAGAGTGTGCGAAATTTAGGGTCCCTTTCTTGGATTTGCATCTAGTTATAAGCAACAGTGATTTATCAGCTGATCGAAGGCCATGCGAGGAGGGCAGCGGAGATAACAAGGAGGCAAGCGAAGTCGGGATACCATTTCTGAGTATATTGTCTGTCAGGGTGCTAAGGGCCAGAGTATGGACTGAGATGGGGGGAAGCTAGTTTAGGTCCGCATAGAGCTGGAAATGGTGCTTAGACCAGGGGGAAGCAGAGGCATACCTGCAGATACTACTGTAGGAAGTATCCCATTTCCTTAGAATAGATTGAGATGCATCTATATATGAGACTACCCCATAGGATAGCGACGGGAGCAGGATCCCCCTAGCGATGGCTAATCTAGCCGACGGTGTGAGGACATAGCTGGCTTTGAAGCTACTCAATTTTAGTATTAACTGATTTACAGGTGTACAGTATGTGTTTGTCAAAGTTAAGGTTTTCATCAAGGAGGACTCCAAGATACTTGAAGGAGTGTACCGATTCAAGGTCTAGCCCACCTTGACCACCTGACACCTTAAATATGTCTAGGTTGTGTTTTAATTTGACTGTCGTCCCAAACAGCATTGTTTGCGTTTTATTAGTATTCAGAATTAACTTATGGTGGAGAAGCCAAAATTGAGTGGACATGAAAGCAGAAGAAAGAGACTGGTTGATGCGGTGTATATTGTTACCACTACAGTACAGGACCAGATCATCAGCATAAAGGATCGCATTGCAACTCGGGACAGCTGATGAGATACTATTAATGAAAATGGTGAAGAGAAGGGGCCTAATATTGATCCTTGTGGAACACCTAGGTTAACTGTCATAGGGCTGGACACCCCAGAGCTGAATCTGACAATCTGGGTTCTATTTGATAGGTAGCTCTTAAACCAGGTTACCGACGTAAGTGAGAAACCAAGGGCTTGGAGGCTATCAAGCAGGAGAGGATGATCGAAGAGGTCAAATGCCTTGGTGAGATCGATAAATACTGCTCCTGTTAATTGGCCATTGTCCATTGCAGTAAGGATGTCATTTGTAAGGTGAAGTAAGGCTGTGGAGGTACTGTGACCTTTACGAAAGCCATACTGAATTGATGAGAGAAGGTTCTATTTGGGCAGGAATTCAGTAAATTGGATAGATACAAGTTTTTCCACGAGTTTGCACAAGACTGACAAGATAGCAATCGGGTGGTAGTTTGCCATATCTCTTTTGTCTCCTTTCTTTGGAACCAACGTGACTTTAGCCACTTTCCAGATCTCAGGGACAAATCCAGCACATAGGGAGAGGGTGAAAATCCTAGACAATGGCAGGGCAATAAATGGCATGGCAAGTTTTAAGAGTTTGGGCTCTATTTCATCCGAGCCTACACTAGTATTATCAGAAATGGTGTTAAGTAAGCAAAGGACTTGCGATTTTGTTACCGCCTTAAAGTAAAAGGGAGGGGCAAGCATGGAAGGTGAGGGCAGAGTGGGTTGGGATAAAAGCTGCACAGGGAGGAACCTGGATGTGAGCCAGGAGAGGTCAGAGAATTGTTTGTTAAATGCTTCAGCAATAGTTTGGGGGTCGTTGCAGTGGATTCCATCAATGATATCGTTGTCTAAATGGGGTTTCTTAGCACCTAGAAATCTTTTCACATGCACCCAGAATTTCCTAGGATCATCAGATGTGTCCAATAAAAGACCCTTACAGTAGGAGCTTTTTGCTAGTCTGATCTGCTTTTTACACTCGCTGTGCTGGGCCCTATAGATCTGGTAGTCTGCGTTAAGGCCGGATTTCCTAAAACGCTTCCAGCTATTATCTCTGGCGTGAAGTTCAGCTAGCAGATTCTTGTGTAACCACCTAGAAGGTTTCACTCTAACATGTCGGGTGACGAGGAGCGTGTATCTGTTTTGAACTGCTAGAAATTGTTCTAGAAAATATTTAAGAGCTGCTTGGACATCTAGGGTCTGTAAAACATAGGTCCAATCAATAGCCGCGATTTTACATAGGAATTTCGCTTCATCTAGGTTGGCAAAATTCCTAAAGGTGATCAAGTGTGGTGGTGAAGGCTGGGGACTAGCGTGCTGCCACTCACAAAAGATGGTGGAGTGGTCGGGGGCGGAGCCAGCAGCCGAGCCAGCAGCAGCAATTCCCTGGAGCTCCTTATACTGAGTTTTACTCTTGTACAAAAAACAACATTTAATTACTGATACAGAGTCTAAATACCAGAGACTGATAAGAGAAGAGTTTGTGTACCGGGAAAACCAGTTTTAAATTTAAAAATGGGTCGTACGAAGTCAGCAAAGCAAGACTTTTTTCTCCTGCGTTACTCCACGGCTAAACCACCTGAAGATACAGCGGGCCAAGCTACCTCCTCGAGCATGGTCACATCGGAAGCAACCCTTTCCTCTCTCCAGGCTGCAGTAAATGCCCTGACGAAAACAGTACAGCAAATGGATCAAAAGCTTGATGGGGTCTCTGAAAAATTTCTCGTAATGGAAAACAGGCTACATGCAATGGGGGAAATTACAAAGTCTACTGAGGCCATGGCAGGGAAAGCCATGGCGGCTACTGCTGCATCGTTGAAAGAACAGACCACTTTGAGAAGCCGCTGTGGAACAGTTAGAAAACACTGTTCGAGCTAAGCACGTGCTGAAGTTGAAGGCTTCCTCAAGAAACCAAGGGAGTCTCTAGTAACCTATTTACAGACCTGGCTGGAAGAACTAACTGAAAATCTAGACTTCAAAATTGTGAAAGCCTACAGGATCACTCCGAGACGCGCGCCAGGGGGACTTTCTAATCCCAAAACAGTTCTGCTCACTCTGCGGTCGTCGGGGGAGAGGGACATGCTGTTTGGAGTGCTAAGAAAGACGGGCCCAGTGTACCTGGAGGAGGCTAGAATCTTGTTTTTCCCGGATACTTCATATGCCACCCGTATGAGAAGGAAGGCGCTCGATGGAATAAAAAAAGCCTACGGGAGCTGGACATTTCCTTCACTTTATGCTCCTAGCACGCCTTTTGCTTCACTGCTGTTTATCGACAATATCGCTTTCTCAGATCCGAAAGAAGCAGGGCCTGTATTGAGCGATAGTGGCAAAGCGACAATGAGAGGAGCGATCTTCAGAAGGAGAGTCGGATGGAGACTGACTGTGCCCAGGACTGACTTTTTCCCGGTAAAATGCTCAGTTTCTCTTCAGACGAGGTTTATCAGTTTTGTGGCAGAATACTTGGTTCCAACTTCACAGCCTAATAAGTAACCTCTGATTATTAGTATGATGCATGTTAATTTTATCAGTTTCAGAGGAGAGACTGTTCCAACTACATAGAAGAAGGATAACTTACAGAGACTGTATCATACAGAAGAAATGTATGTTTTTCGTTAAGTTCTCTATATCATTAAGTACTAATGCTGATATCAACACACTAAAATTTGTTGATAAAGTTAACAAGTTTAACTACTAATCTGGTGTTTAAGTAGAGAATAAGGCAGGGGAAGAGGTATATTTTGCTCAACAACTAGCCCAACCATCGAGGAGAGCCCTGACAGGCTGGACTTCATTTATTTCAGTAACCTTTATATAATTACTATTAACACACGGATAAGACAATTTCTTTTAAACCACCTGCTGTATTTGGTGTAACCTTGATGACTGTCTAGAGTGTGAATTTCTTTTGAATTCTGTTGAGAATACCATCTACCCCCACTAATGTTTAAAGGGGAGCTCTGGAATGTAGATCCCTTTAAAATACTAAATGTTGTAACTGAATATAATAGACCTTAAAGGTCGGTTTAGAGATGTTGTTTTCTTAAAAGATGCCTAAAGAATATACTTAGGGCAGTGGCTGCTTATTAGTTCCTGGATTAAGAGTATAGATTTCTAATTATATATGTTGAAGATACCCTTCAATGCTGTACCAATTGAATGGATAGTCATAATCCTTAGTAATGTAACGCTATTCTCATCTAGAGATATACCTGTTCAGAAATTATGTATTTGGTATGAATATGTACTAAACGCTATAAATAAAAAATAAAAAAAAAAAAAAAAAGATGGGGGAGTGGTCAGATATAGAATCTGGCAGGATGCCTGCATTTACAATTCTGTCTATCCTGTTTGTTAGTACCCAATCCAATAGTGTACTAGAAGTTTCTTTAGGGGAGACTCTAGTGGGTACAGATATGTCTTGGTGGAGGTGGTAGCTTTGGATCAAAGATAGAAGGGAGCTATGGGTTTGCCCGAGCCAGTTTAGATTCATATCCCCAATAATGCGTAGTTCATTGTGACCTGATATTTTTATCGATTTCTCCAACAGATTGGAGAAGGCAGGCAGCCCCCCAAGGGGTGGATTATAGGCAACAACTATGTGAAGTTTTTTAGCACCTACGTGGAGGACAGTATGAAGGGATTCACATATGGAAGGTTGAGGGGTTTTATTCTGAGTGATATGGAGATGGGCTTTATAAAACAGTGCAACACCCCCACCCTGCTTAGAAGATAATTGGCCATGTCTAAGAAGGCTGTAGCCTCTCAGTGAGCAGACAGAATTGGGGGTAGAGGGCTTAAGCCATGTCTCCGATAGACCCAAAATGTCTGGGTTATAGGTGGAGACCCATGCCTCAAGATCAGGGAAATTTCATGTCAGGCTCCTTATGTTTAGGTGGGCAATGCAGAGCCCAGAAGTAGTAGTCCAGGAGACAGCATTGTTGGAGAGATGCTGTGAGGGACCAGGATTCCATTGCACGTCGCCTGCAGGCAGGATGGCTAGCAGCAGAGATACCAGAGTCTACGATGGAAATATGTGTGAACAGTCATCTTTCTAGGGCTGAGATTCAATTCAAGTAGGCAGCAATTAGGTAGTTGAGGAATTTGGGGATCAGTAATGGAGTGAGGTCGAAATGCATTACCTGTCTGACAAGCAGGTTTGAAAAGAGAAAATCATTGACAGAGTGATGCTCCCAGTAATTCCTATGGGAGCTAGTGGCCAGGGAGAGCTTTGCGAAGGAGAGTACCAGCAGGCAGGCTGCAAGTAAGTGCAGGATTTGCAGTGTCATTGTGTGAGAGAAATTCATAGTTGCAGAAAGAAGTCGGCAACAATAGTGCAGAATTAGCCTTATTAGGAACTGCTAGCATGAGAAGTAGCCAGATGCCCCTAGTGTTGGAATTTTATAAGGAACTAATGGCAAAATGACCTGATTGGTTCTGGATGAAATTGACATCCAGGGCTATATAAGTAAATGCCCAGATAGGGCGCCGGCGAGGCTGTGGCTAGGAGAACTTGCAGCTGCGCCTGGAAATACCCCTGGACCGGGCAGAATTAAATTATTCTAACAAAATAAAAGTTAACTGCAGTACAGGCGCTTCGGTGCAACATCTAGTATGATGTTGCAGTGCAGCTGAGTCCACAGTGCCAACTGAGAGGGGTTTTGAGCAGTTGTACTATGAAATTAAAGTTTGGATAAAAAGGGCGCCAAACGAGCACTTTCAAACTTTCGGCTTGTGTCCACAGACAAAGCAAACGGCCGTGCTTCTGTTCAATTACCTTGCTTCATCTCGAGGGTGGCCGGGCGGTCTCCTGTAGCACAGGACCGCTATTTCCCCGATTCTGGGGCTCTGGACGAGGGGCCGCGGAGGGTCCGAGGTGAGCCCGGCGGGCGGTGTTTTCCTGCCACGCAATCCCATTCCGTTCCCCTTTTCCACCATATCCCTCAGTATCTTCTTCCTACCAACCTCTTACCCCCCCCATATCTATCTATTCCTTCTCTCCAGCACCTCTATCCTCACCTTTTGTCTGCCCCCTAGCAGGGTTCACAGTACCCTGAAGGGGACTGTTCCGTGACATGTACTCCTCTTACTTTGCCTGTTTCTGCCCCTGGCAGGGTTCACTGCATCCTTATAGGGGTCTGCTCAACTCCTGGCATGACATCCCCTTACATCACCTTGTTTCTGCCCCTGACAGGGTTCACTGCATCCCGAAGGGGTCTGATCTGGCATGCTCCCCTCCTCCCATTGTCCCCCCTTCCCACCCTTGTCACCCCCACCTCTATCCTCCTCTGTACACTTCTGCTTAAACCAGCTAGCCCCCAAACCTAATTGCATTTGCGTTGCAACTTTATTAACTTGCACTTCTGTCGTATGATAGCATGCTTTACGCAAGTGCTGGGGGGGACTGTAGCTCACTGTTCTATTGTGTCACCGCCACCAGCCTGCCTAGTCCTGTTTGACTGCACTCAAATTTATGCACTACCTGTCTGCTCTTCCCTCTTGTTTTACACTTGAATGTCGTTGTATAATCATGCTCTTATTTTTACACTTGCATGTCACTCTATAATCAAACTATACTAGACTCTCAATTGTATGCTAATCTATTGTGTAAATTGTGTTTCTGTAACACTCACAGTTCTATCCCTGTGTAACCCTCACCCCCTAGGTTGCACCGTGAGATGAGCTACTTGCAGTTGTGTGCCCTCCTGATGAAACATTTCAATAAATAAATAACTACCCAGAGGCATCCGTAGTGAGAATCTCCTAGGGAGAGGAGATCAGGAATGGGACCCCTTGCAACAGATTCTGGAGGTCCATCCACCACTGGAGCACTTTACGGACTGGAAAGGAGACCAGCAATAGCTGCTCCAGGTCATCTGTGCATCAGTCCCACTGAACCCGGAGAGTCCACTGGAGCACCTGCATGTGCAGTCTGGCTGGAGAACAGTGGCAATGGCCACAGCCATGAGACCCAATAGCCTCAAGTACACCCTCACAGGGACATAACAGCTCTGGGTGACCTC
This sequence comes from Neoceratodus forsteri, assembly GCA_016271365.2. Taxonomy (NCBI): domain Eukaryota; kingdom Metazoa; phylum Chordata; order Ceratodontiformes; family Ceratodontidae; genus Neoceratodus; species Neoceratodus forsteri. The sequence continues at coordinate 330,460,355 of CM057456.1, read as the reverse complement.
CTGAGCCTGGGAAATAAGGCACTCTGCCCTGTTTGGGGCAGGAAGACCCTGCCCTGCGCTGAGTCCAAGACTGCCCCTATATACTGCAGTTTCTGGGATGCAATCAAGATGGACTTGGGTAGATTGACAGTCATTCCCAGGTAGCGAAACAGCTGGAGGGTCCTCTCCAGGATCCACAGGAGCTGATCTCTGGATGGAGCTTCGAGAAGCCAGTCATCCAGGTAGGGGAAGATGTACAGGCCTTCTCTCCGGAGAGCAGCAGTTACTGCTGCTTAGCATTTTGTGAAGACCTGTGGCACAGAGGATAAATCAAAGAGCAATACTTTGAACTGGTAATGTTTGCCCTGAAAGAGAAACTGGAGAAACCACCTGTGCAGAGGACAAACCGAGACATGCAAGTAAGCGTCCTGCATATCCAGGGAGCACAGCCAGTCACCCTAATGCAGAATTTTTTGCATTGGATATAAAAACTGAGGTCCTTCAGATCTAGAATAGGCCTCAGATCTCTGGTTCTTAGAACATGGAGTAGAAACCCCTGTTGTTCTGTCGGCTGGACACTGGCTCGATGGCCTTTTTCTGTAGAAGGGACTGTACCTCTTCCCGAAGAAACATTACATGGGCTGGAGAATAGGTGGAGGGTACCGGAGGAGTCTCTGGGGGCTGTTCTATAAGCTCCAAAGTGTAACCTTATTCTATAATCTGAAGAATCCACGCATCTGAAGTTATGGTTCTCCACTGGCTGAGATGGAAGGAGAACTGACCTCTGACCACTACCCTCTTGGTCAGGGATCGAAAAAGGGGGTCTGAGAAGGAGTCAGGCAGAGGTGGATCCGGCAGCTGGAACTGATCCATCACCCCTGGAGTGCTTTGCAGCTGGGCCCAAGGAGGAGGCGGTAGATAAGGAAGAGGAGGCTTTTCTTTTGCCCTGGGAACAGGAGTCTGCTCCAGACCTGTGGGACACCTTGCAAAAGGCCGGGTGTTGTCTGCTCCTAGACTGCATATGGTAGAGCGAATGGACAGTCTTGATAGCCCTACCAGATGCCTGTAAATCATTAGTTATGTCCTGGACATCTGGCCCAAACAATTCTGAGTCACTGAAGGGGCATTCAGCACCTTCTGTTGGACATCTGCTGCAAAGCCAGAGACCCTCTGTCAGGTGTGCCTACAAAGGCAAATGCCAGAGGTAGCAGCCCTGGCACTAGCATCAGAAACGTCATACAAGGCGCTTACTGATGTCTTCGGCAGCCTACAAGGATCTGAGAACCTCCTGTTTCTGGGAACATTCTGGGATAGCTTGGGCAGCTACCTTGCCCTTCTTCCAGATGGTGCTTTGGTACTTGACCATATGTGATACGTAGCTGGCAATCCAAAGGGCACCTTGGACCTGTCATGTGCTGCTTTGATGACCATGGAACCGGTCTCAGGTTGGGCAGCATAATAAGGCAGGCCCTGAGGGGCATGATAGAGTTTATCTGCCCTGCGGGGCATGGCAGCAACCATGTCTGGATGGTGCTAAGCCGCAGTAGTAGCATTCTTCAGAGTGGGGAGAATAGGAGGAATGCCCTTAGGTGGAGATTCCAGAATCTCCAAGAAGTCCACCAGCTCTCTCCTTGTGGAATTCTCTTCCTCAATGTGGAAGCCCATAGCTGTGGACTGCTGCTTCATGACATTTAGAAAGGCAGGATCTTCAGAAGAGGACCTGGGAGTATGATTAACAGAGTCCTCACTCACTGCAGAAGCAGCAGACCTATCAGAGGAATGAGGTTCCTCCTCCTCCTCCTTCTCAGGAAGAATGAGGTCAGGAAGATACTCCTCCTCGGTGCCAACCTGTTCTAACTCACGGTCCAATGATCACAGGGCTGACAATGGCCTACAGCGTGCAGCCTGAGAAGGCCTAAGTGGCATCACTGATGACGGGGCTGTCGACGGCGCTGGGGACCCAGGTCTCTAGGAGCCCAATTGATGCACCAGGGCCATAGTTATCCTGGCCAAAATATCACTGAGGTCCATGGCAGAAGAAGGGTGTGTTGACGGAGGGGTCCCAGCGCAGGGCTTGACGAGCCATCTGTCGGATCGCAAGAGTCAGAGGGCCCCAATGTCCGAGGACCTGGAGAAGCATCAGGCCACAATGGAAGGGTGGCGTTGACGACCCGAGGGTCAACGAATTGGGGGGCAGATGATCCAAGTGTCGACGGATGGCCTCCCTGAGAAGCAGGAAGAGGTGCTGTTGGTATTGGCCTAAGAGAAGGAGAGGCCTGGACAGCAGAGTGCATCGGTGCAGCCGCAGCCAAAGGAGCGCCCCTGGAGGAAGAAGAAGCCATCTGGGATCAGGAGTGCTGCCGGGGGGGGGGGGAGTGGTCCCATTCACAGTCTTTTTTTGACTTTTCCCCATGGACATGTCTCAGGTCTTTGAAGCCTGGGAGATTGACAAACCCACCCGCGACCTGGAGGGAGGGGCCCCGACGAATCCCTGCCCAGAACTGTCTGACTGTGGCTACATGAGGAATTTCTTCAAAGTCCTTTTGCGTTGCCTACGGGTTTGTAAAGCGGAGTTTTTGGCAGAGCTCACAGTCAGAGACATCGTGGTCAGGCCCAAGACAGCAGACACACAGGCTATGGTAGTCTGAAGAAGCAATCTTTTTTCCGTAGCAGCAGCGATGGAAGAGAGATGTGGAAGGAGTAACTCTCGACACAAACTAGGTAAAGGAATCTCTTGTTTAAATGAAATTCTGAAAGCTAGGGTAAAGGAAAAAATTGTAGGTGAAAATGGCGCGAATTGCAACAGAGCTTCTGCAGAGACCCATGTAAACAGAGTCGACGGCTGGAAAGAACTGAGGAGGAAGCAGGGCTGCTCATGCCTTTATAGGGTTGGTGACGGTGGTGTGGGCAGCCCCAGTGGTCCTGCTGGAAAATCTTCCGTGAGGATCCTGCTTCACTGATGGTGAAGTTTTTTTTTTTTGCATTTAATACGCATTATTAATATTTTTTCAAATATACATACAACCATAACAAAAAAGAAAATGATGAGACCACTTCTAAGTACATGTGCAGGTTTGGTACAAACACAGTGATAAACAAAGATAAAAGAGAGCATAAAATAAATAAATATAACTGCTAGCCCCCCTCTTCCTGCCAACAGTACATCCCCATACCTAGTTTCAATACCACAGTTCTAAACCCTCCCCCCTTCCTGCCCCCTCGCCCCTACAGGCAGGAAGTAATTCATAGACATCGGGAAACGACGTTAAGAACCATATTTCCCCCAATTATCCAGAATTGGTTTCCTGGAAGTACTATAGAAGAGTAGAACATTCAACATGATTAAGGGGGGTTGAAAACCTTAATTCGGATGTTCTCTGGAATTTCACCTCCCAGTAATATAGGCCATAAATGGAGCCCATAATGAGAGAAACTGAGGCAATCTATATGATTGTATGACTATGACACACTCTGCATTCAACGCACTATGCACCTCCTGGGTCCATTCCCTAACAGAAGGTAGGGTGTCTGCCAGCTAGTGTCTCAGTATAAGCAGTTTTGTCACCACTCCTACGAAGGCCATGTATGCCTTATCTTCAGCCCTACTAATGTCATCCAGATGCCTCACCACACAGATCTCCAAAGGAAAAAATGCGAGTATGTCCAAAGAAACCTAGCAACCTTTGGGCCACCTTGTGCCAGAAATTCTCCACCTGTGGGCAGGATCAAATCATATGTTTAAAGATCCAGCCCCTTTCGAACATTTAGGACATTGCTCTGACCCAATTTTTTTCATCAAATATAGTTTTTGAGGAGTGTAATAGAGGTTGTGCAAAATACTGAAATGTACTAAAAGCACTCTATCTCGTTTTATAAAGCAGTACATATTAAACCATATCTGCCTTCAGGTGTTATCATCATATTGTAAACTGGCTGCTTGTTACCAATAAAAGGCTTTAGGTGAGCATTCTTGCCAAAGCTGCTTTTCCAATCGTTTATAAACTTTGGAGATTGGTTTAGGCTGAGTTACCAAGGAATGCACGGACAAGAAAAATTCGCTGGCAGCAGTTGACCATGGTGGGTTACCCAGGAGCGAGTGGAGACAATGAAAAAGTTGTGCTTATTTAAGAAAAGATACTGCTGGGAGGTGAAAGGAGATTCCAAATTCTTTTTGAGACAAAAAGCAATCCTTACTTACACAGTTAAGTTACAACCTTGAAGGATGGGCCAAAAATTAATTGTAATCATCTGGTTGCCTATAAGAATACTTGGGTTGCCCAGGAGTGGCTGTCCCATGTCCCTTGCTGTGAAGATTTTCAACAATCTACATAACTGTATGTGGGCTCTTAATGACCATCCAATAGGAGAAGATCTTAACATGGCTGGTAATTTACTTAAGGGGAGATACAAGAGGGCTTGAGAGTTAATGTGATGATGATGAAGTCTAACAATTTATATATTCAACTAGGCTGGTGATGATCCAGGTCAGCTCGAAGCCATCTAAAATATTTCGCCCCATGAAACATTAAATAATATAATAACAGATAGGGAAGATGAAATCCTCCCTCCTCCCGTGGTCTACACAGTTTTTTGTAGGCCCACCTAGGCAGTTTCCCAGCCTACAAAAATCTGGACCAAGATACTTGTATTTGATCAAACCATTTTTTTGGAAGGCAAATATTTAACAGTGATAGAGGGTACATTAGTCTAGGAAACGCAGCCATTTTCAAAATATTTGCCCTCGACGGTGAAGCTCTTACAGTGTGATCTGATGACTGAGATACCCCCGAAGATGTACAGTTATATAAGAAACTACCATAACAGTAGATCTTCAAGAGGATCTCTGGCAGCAGGCTATCACCGGTAGGACTGAGCTGCCAGGTGCTAGGACCACACGGAAACCTTCCAGCTAGCAGTCCACCAGTGGGGGCTGCCCACCTCTGATTTCAGCCAGTCCTATAAATGTGGGCAGCCCCCACACCCTCCTCAGTTCTCCCGCCAGAGACCAAAAGGTAGGATGCCGTTAAGGGGGAACCGAGGAGGACTCCGAGGTATCCCAATAGCATAGAAAAGTAAAAGCAGAAGGCTTGCACCATGGAAGGGGAGACAGACACAGGAGAAGGGGGAAGGAGGGAGGGAAAGCAGAGCCTGCTGCAAAAGATCCTCTCTAAGATCTACTGTTCTGGTAAGTTCTTGTGTAACTGTACCATCTTATTTCGAGGGTATCTCTTGCAGCAGGCCATCACCAGTAGGACTGAGTCCCAAGCAATTCTGGCACTATGGCCAGACAAACAGGGTGGTAGGCAAAAAAGGATAACAGCCAGGCTGAAGTCTGCCTGCGCCTAGAGGCAATGTCCATACTGTAATGCTTGGTGAAAGTGTGGACAGTGATCCAGATGGCAGCAGCGCAGATGTCAGCAGCTGACACATTACTAAAACAAGCTACCGCAGTGGCTATACCCCTAGTGGAATGGCCTTTAACGCCACCAGGAAGTTCCCTGCCATACTTCTGGTTGCAAACAATGCAATTGGCTAACCATTTAGACAAGCACTATTTGGACACCTCTTTCCCACGGGCGAAAGAAACAAACAACTGGTTAGACTTCCTAGAGTCTTTCGTCCACTGTGTACAGTACCTCAGAATTCTATGCACATCCAAGGTACAGTATGTAGCAATACCTCCTCTTGATTGGAATGCTCCAGATAATAAACAGGCAGGTGGATGGATTGATTGAAAGTAAACTTTAACACCACCTAAGGAAGAAACTTAAGACCGGTACGCACAGACACTCTGTGAGAAATCAGATAAGGGCTCCTTACACGTGAGGGCCTGAAGCTCGGAAATCCTTCAAGCATAAGTAATGACAACTAAAAATAACACTTTCCATGGCAGAAAGCATAGCTCACAAGATGCAGCCGGTTCAAAGGGAGGCAGCGTAAGCTTTTCCAACACAAAATTAATGTCCTAAGACGGGACAGGGTCATGAATTGGGGGCTTCAAATGTAGAATGCCCCTCAAGAATGTGTGAGACACATCAAGTTGAACCACAGAATGCCCATCCATGGGTACATGATATGCAGAGATGGCAGAGAGATGTACCTTAGTAGAGAAGTACCACAAACCCGAGTAAGACAGGAACAGAAAGTACTTTAGGACCTGATCCACTAGTCAGGTGAAGGGATCTAAATGGTGTGATGCATCCCAAAGAATGAAGTACTTCCATTTCATTGAGTAGGTGGCTCAGGTGGAGGCTTCCTGGCTGCCACCCCCAGAACATCTGCTACTCTGGGGAAAACACCAAATCTGGCAATGGCTATGTCCTCAGGATCCATACATGGACATGGAGAGACTTGAAGTCCCGATGGACTAGGGTGCACTGTTCCTGGGAGAGAAAGCCTGTGCACAGGGGCAGGGACAACGGAGGTTCCACTGCCTGCTGCTGCAGCAAGGGGAACTATATTTAACAAGGCCAAAAGGGGGTGATGAGAATCACTGTAGCCCCCCATCTGAAGTTTGATCAGAACTTGTTGAAGGAGTGGAAGGGGGGAGGGAAGACATAGAAACCTCCCTGTCCAGGAGAGGGACAATGTGTCTCGCCTGAAATAATAATAATAATACATTTTATTTTTAAAGTGCCTTTCAAATTTTCAAGGCGCTGTACAAAACACATAATAAAAATCAGACATTATAATACAATATAAAACATTAGTAAAAACTAGTTTCATAAACAATTTATACAGAATACTATAGGAAAGCAATTTGATAGAGACTGAGTTTTTCTCCAGGCCCTGGATCTAGCAAGCAGAAAAGAGGCAGTTCTGCATTGTTTGGGGTTGCAAAAAGGTCTAACTTAGACTGACCCCCTCTGTCAAACAGCTCTTCTACCACTGAGGTTAGAAGTTCCCACTCATGGGCTCTGAACTGCAAGTGGTTTAGGCTGTCCACCGGGACGTTTTGGACACCGGGAACATGGACGGCCGAGAATTCCAGGTTATGGTTGATGGCCCAATACCAGATTCTCATCGCTTCCCTGCACATGGGACAGGAATGAGTTCCCGCCCCCTGCTTGTTTATGTAGTAAATTATCACATGTTGTCTGTCTGAATCAAGAGCAGACCCAGGGAGAGCCGAGTCTGGAAGACCTGCAGGGCGTACAAGGCTGCTCGCCTCTCTAGGACATTAATGTGTAGGTCCCTCTCCACTTCAGATAATGTCCCTCCAGTTTGGTGGACCCCCAGGTGAGCTCCCCAACTGAGGCCCGAGGCATCTGTCATAAGGACTTGCTGAGGGGGAGGTATAAAAAAAGGACCCCCGAAGCAGGATGCTGGGCTATAGCCACCACAACAGTACCATCTTGACTGGATCTGAAACCAACACTGATTGATCCAGAGCATCCATGCGTTGGTCCCACTGGACTTGCAGTGTCCATTGAGGGATTCTCATATGCAGCCTGGCCAGGGGAAACATGGCAGTGGCAATGGCTGCAGCCACAAGGCCTAGGAGCCTCAGAAAAACCCTCGCTGTAACATGATGGCTAGAGTAAAGAAGACAGGCCTGGTCTATTAGGCGCTCTGCTCTGTCTGGGGGTAAGAAGGCCTTCCTCTGGGTCATGTTCAGCACTGCCCCTATGTACAGGAGGTGCTGGCAAGGGGTCAAAAGAGACTTTGGCAGGTTATGATAATGCCCAAAGCTTGGAATAGGCTGCAAGTGTGAGAAAGAGTCTGAAGGAGATGGTCCATGGATGGGTTGCTAGCAGTCAATCGTCTATGTTGTAGGGTGTGGTGGGAGGAGTAAAACCCCTGCCATCCCAGGACAGCTTCCACCACCGTCAAACATTTGGTTAAGACCCTGGGGGTTAAGAACAAACTAAAAGGCAGAGCTCTGAATTGGTAGTGCACTCCCTGGAAGTGGAAATGGTGGAAGCACTGATGGGAAGTGAAGACCCTGATATGCAGGCAGGCATCCTGCATATCCACAGAGCAAAGCCAGTCCCCCTGATGAAGCAGGGGCAATAAACCCTGAAGGGTGACCATCCTGAACAACTTGCACTCTATAAACAGGTTCAGCTGGCTCAAGTCCAGGATGGGCTGTAGGTCTCCCATCCGCCTGGGAACCAGGAAGAAATGGGAGTAGAAGTCACTTCCCTGCTAAAACTGGCTCTATGGCCTTTTTTCAAAGTAGTGCCTGAGATTCCTCCTGGATGAGAGGGACGTGGCTGGGAGGGTACAAGGAGTTGCCCCAAGGGTTTTCTGGAAGCCACTCTATGAATTTGAGAGTGTGGCCATGCTCAATGTGCTGCAGTATCCAGTTGTCTGTGGTTATCTCCCTCTACCTGTCCAGGTGCAGGGAGAAGCGACCCCCTATGACTGGCTCCTGCTGAACAACTGGGGGGGGGGGTCTGGCAAGAAGTCAAGAGGTGGGAGCAGCTGCTGTTGGATCTGCTACTGCACCTCGGGCACTACAGCTGGCGGTGAAGGAGGGAGTGAGGAAAGCTGCCCCCACTTTCGCTTTCCTTGGGTTCTGGGAGGGGCGCCAGCCTATCTGTAGGAGGAGCGATGAAAGAGAGCCCATTGCACCTACTTCGGCTGGATGAGGTACACACAGTGGACAGATTTGAGGGCCCATCCAGAGGTATGGAGTTCACAGATGATATTCTGAACATCTCTCCCAAAAAGTTTGAAATCCCAGAAGGGGGCACCCACTATGCTAGCTTGGATGTCCTGCGCGAAGCCAGAGACCCTTAGCCAGGAGTGGGCGCCTCACAGAGATGCCTACAGATGCTGCCCAGCCCAAGGCATCAACCACATCACAGGCAGCCCGAAAGACATGGTACCGAAGTCCCAACCCATTCTGAGGGCCTGTAAGGACTACTGCTTAGAAGGTTCATCCAGCATGGCTAGGACTGCCTCCCTAGCCTGGTCCCACAGAAGGTTCTGATGTTGTACCATATGGGCCTAATGACTGATGGCCCAAATGCCAGAGTGGCCGAGGCGAAGGCACACTTGTCCATCTGGTTCAGCTTTTGAGACTCCCTGTAAGGGGAAAAGCAGCGTGTTTTTGCCTCTTGGTTCAGTCATGCGACGCATTGATGATGACAGAGTCAGCCTTGAGATGCTCGCTAAAATATGGCTTGCCAACCGGGGCGTTGTAAAGCCTGTCAGCCTTTTTGGATATCATCAGGACCATATGGGGGGGCGGTTCCACGCAACCCCGGTAATGTCCTCACAGGAGTCGATAACTGGGCGCACCACCAAAGGAGGGGCATAGGACTGACATAGCTAGATTGCCAGCCAACGCCCCTCAGGATCCTACTCCTCTGTCCCACAGTGGCCTGCAAGTGCCTCGTGGTGGCCATGAATGTGGGGTCATCCTGGGGAGATTTGGGAATGTTGCTCAGTGCCTCTTCCCCATCTGAGAATTCCAGGCCCACGGAAGAAAACTTACTGCTGGCACGCTATCATCGGGCAGACGACTGTCCAAGTGGCCAGTTGACCCAGTGTTAGGTCTACCGGGGGTGTGATGAGCACTAGGGCGTGGCCGAATAGGGGCCGGGGAAACGGGGTCCAAAAGAGGCCCTTGAGGGGTGGCCAGGGTCAGTCCTCTCGGGACTGAGACCTGTGTTTGCATGAAGGACCACAAGGCCAAAATCAGACCATGGTAATCCAAGGGGGACGGCGTCGGGCCCCCCCAGGCATCAGGCAATTGTGGACCAGCACTGGTCCCAAAGGTGCTGGGTATGGATAGCCAGGTGCAGGCCCCGCCAGCACAGGGTAGGGGTACACATGCTCTGGACCAGCAGAAGTCGGGGTAGGGTACTCTGGCTGAGGTTCTATGGGTACAGGTTGCAGCAGGACAGGCGCCAGACCCGCTGGAGCGGGAGGTGGTAGGACGGGCGACGGGCCCACTGACATTGACTGAGGAGGCAGGGCCAGTGCGAGTCCTGCGGGCTGTGGCAGAGGGTGATTAGGCACAGGCCTAGTGAGCATCAGCTGAGGTAATGCTGGAGGGAGTCCATGGGTGCCAGCTGTGGAGAGACAGACACCAGAGTGGAGGGCGACCCCCCGCCACCGGGGCAAAGGCTGAGGAGAGACCCAGCCTGGAGAGGTGGCGGTGTCCTGCAGTGTCTGCCCCAAGAAGGAGGAGCAGAATCAGCGGCAGCCAAAGAGGATGAGACCGGCGTCTGTGGCATGGGTGTCGAGGGAGTGGTAGCCTGGAAAGTGACGTTCACGGCACTCATGACAGCCGAAGAGACTCCGACCGAGCCGCCTGACTGTGCACTCGCAGAGAATAAAGGGTGGAACAGTAGGGTCTGGGGGGCAGGATACAGAGTACCCTGACCCAAAGAGCCAGCGGTGGTGATGGAAACCCAGGTAAGTGGTGGGGCCACCAGTAGCCCTGTAGAAGTTTGTGTGTGCAGGGCCGAAGATGTCAACCCCAATTTTGCAGTCAAAGACTGCTTGTGCAGGGACTGCAAGCAGGAGGCCGACTGGGGTCTGTCCTGATCCTTGTCCCTGTGCTTTTGTTTCCCAGTAGTTTTTTCCTGGGACTACTAAGAGGAAGATCCCAAGGACCAGGCCAGGGAGACAGAGGAGCTCCTGGCCTGCAGTTCTTGTTCCATCGCAGCGACCGTCTGCTTAAGGAGGGGGTTTCTTCAGGATCTTCTGGCGATGTCTCCTGGTGGCCGGGTTGAACTTCTGGCAGGCTTGGACGTCGTGGTCTGGGCCTAGGCACAAGACACAGGCAGAATGGTCATCCTTGTCTGGGATCTGTTTGCAGCAGGCACACTTCCTGGAGCGGTCGGAAGATGAGGAAGGTTTTGACAACATAAACCGTCAGGTGAGAACACCAACATTTCAATGTTTAACTAAAAATTGGAAAATAATAAAGCATGGTTAAACGCAGGAAAATGGCAGTTGACTGTAGCTATGGCAGTATCAGTGGTCCAATATGCATTAGTCGACAGCGGGGAATAACTGAGGAGGGCCGCCCGACTTTATAGTACTCGCTAATTGTCAGGAGCCGACGTCGGAGGTGGGCAGCCCTCTTTGGTAGACTGCTAGCTAGGTGGTTTCTGTGTGGTCTAGCACCTGATGGCTCTGTCCTACTAGTGATAGCCTACTGCAAGAGATACCCTTGAAGTAACATCTTCTGCTAATCATGGGGTCACTTGAGTAACAAATAGCATTTTTGGGTAGCAAATTGTGATGCAAACCCACCGGTTTTTTGCCTTGAACAGGGTACTCCTCAACAGTTTAAAAAAAACAATGGGCTTCACTGGTATTCCACATCCATTAAATGCCCTCATATCACAACTCTCTTGATTTCCCCTATGAACATGCACAGCATTTTAAATACCTCCGTCTTTGGCTTGCCCACAGCTGTGTGACGCTGACCATATTATTAAAGCAGTCAGAAACTGTACCCGAAAACTGGGATTACTCCAGCCCCTTTTACACTATGGGCTCTGCACTGCATTAAGCATTGCAGAGCACCTGCATTATTTTTTGCTGTGTACAGGGAACCCAGAGCACATGCAAAATGAGCACTCACTAATGTGGCATTCCCTGTTTTCTTGGGTTTGTCGCTGCGTTTTTTTGGTTGTGTGCTGCCATGTACTCAAACAGCAGCGCTCACATCGATCCCGCAGAGAGTAGCGTGAGATCCTCCGGGATCCCATCTTGCTTGCTTTGCAGCAATTCCTTGGAGGGAGTCCTGAGGCTCGTGGTTTTGAATTTTTCCCACCCGTTCAGCTAAGATAGCACCAGATGTTGACATAAAGCTGAACCGAAATTAGCCACTTTTTGCAAAATGGATCGAAAAGTACTTTAGCAATTCGAAAGTGGAGTTGCAACACTGGGCATCAGCACATGCCCAGTATCATTGTTCCACTTTCCGATCACCTTTAAAGCAATTTTTAGCCTGTTTTGCAAAAAAAAGTTTTTTCGAGTTCAGCTTTCTCACTACTATCTGAAACTATATTTAGATGAACTGGGGTAGTATATCTCTAGTGACCAGGAAGTCTTCAGCTGGAAATGTGGCTGAAACAATGGAACAGCCCAGGCACCGATGTGAGGGCTGCTGTGTAAATGCATAGGCTTGCAGTGCAGACCAAACAGGAGTGAGCACAACAAAACCGCTGAGATTTGCTAGGGCGCCATGTAAAAGTGCCTTCTATTGCAACAGATGTGGTCTTAGCCTTCAAACCAGGCACCTACTCCTCATGGAGACATTCCTAATGGCTCTAGAATGTAGGTGTACAGAATGATCAGCCATACAGCCCTCCCCCCCAAAAAAAATCAGTTGCCTTTAACCTGTAATACAGTATGCAGATTTGCTCTTTGTTGTGATAGGTTTACCTAGCACTGCTTATTTAGACAAGCAACAGGACAAAAGGCATGAACATAAATGGACCACTCTAGTCTAAAACTGTATGCATGGTCTATATCCTGCCTTATCAAACTAAAGAATGTCAAACAACCCCTGCACTGTAGTCCTAGGTGGTAAGAACAGAATATGCAGCAGAGAAAGTCTGCCTGTAAAGGACAGCCATTTGTTCTATTACGCACCACTCACATGCTTATTATGGCTGGACACGGAACAATCCAATTTGATGAAACTGCATTCTAAAAGGGTCAGATTATCTGCTGGAAACTCTTAGGTACAACAAAGAGAGTTTTTTTAACCAATGAGAACATTAATTTCAAAATATAAAACAGCTTAGTTTAATAATGACATTAGGGACTCCAAGGGTTGAGTAACCTGCAGTTACTTGACGTCACCTTGTACCTCATGATCTCCCTATAATTGGATTAACTGATGTTAAAAAATGGGCACAAAAAATACAGTGATCTGATTGGTAATAGCTCTTCAGACCTGCACAGTAAATGACTAATAATCACACAAGCCTGGAAAGTGCCGAAAACTCTTGTAATTATGCTGTTTTGGATTTCTCCGTTGGGAAGAACAAAAAAGGTTCAACTAACAAAATGAGTGACATACCTGCCAGCTAATTTGATCTTTTTGAAGGGGGCAAACAGCTGTTTGGTCTAAGAACCGATTTAACGATGATGAAGATTTTTTATTCTTAAAGATTTTTCTAGTCTTGTGTTTATTATTTTGGTGCCATTTTATACATGCAACAGCACACTTCAGGGCTTGCAGTTATTGGGTAATTACCGCATTCCCCCACCCCACCTTGTAGCTGAAGGGCACTCGGCTAAGACCTTGTGCCTCCAACCCACGTTGAGAAGGTGCATGCAGTAATTACCCAATAACTGCACGCCCGTTGTGCATTATTGGTTATGTAACCCAATCCCAGGGCATGCCTTAATCCTCAAATTAACCCTTCTCTATTGTTTCTTCTGATTTTTATTTATTTTGTTTTTTCATTTTGGTGTTATCCTTATTCAAGGCTGGCTTTCCTCACCTGCAACAGTGACTCAGTATTAGGGCCCCAAGCAATGGTTTGATTTTTCTTCCACCCCTTTATGTCTGAGAACCATGGAGTTTGGGGGTACAGAGCCAGCAATCAGCCTCGAAGGTCGGGTTAGTGAGGTATACCAGGAAGTTAATTTAAACTCCAATAAGACCTTCAGGAAAAACTTCAGGTGAGGGCAAAGGACGACCTTGTCCTTGTGGAAGATCAGGTAAGGAGACTCCATCGAGAGAGCCTGAAGCTCACTGATCACTTCCGGCTGACATGATGGTCACCAAGAAGGCAGTCTTCCATGCCAGGTGTAACATCTCAGACCCATGCACTGACTCAGATGGCTTGCCCATGAGCAGTGCCAGCACCAGCAGTAAATCCCATGGAGGCGGAAGTTTGTGCACTGGAGGTAACAACTGATCCAGGCTTTTGAAAAAGCACCCAGCCACCTTCTACTGGACCACTGTAGCATACAAGACTGTTCGGTATGCAGAGATGGCTGACAGTACACCTTAAGAGCAATTCTTAAGGGGATTCGACAACAGGAGGAAAGAGGTAATACTGCCACTCTTCAGGTCTCTGGCAAGGTGCCATCTGGAGTACTGTGTCCAGTTTTGGAATCCACATCTGAAAAAGGATATAAACAGGTTGGAGGCTGTTAAGACAAGAGCGACCAAAATGATCCAGGGCCTTCAGGGGCACTTGTACGAGGAGCGTCTAGAAGCATTAAACATGTTCTCAAGGGAGACAAGGAGGGAGAGGGGAGATATGATTGAAACATACAAGTTCCTAAGAGGAATAAATAAGTTGCCATCCTCGGACCTGTTCAACAGAGTCTCAGACTCTGACACTAGAAGGCACGAGTGGAAGTTGAGGGGGAGCTTAGGAAACACTATTTTATAGAAAGAGTCATGGAGCCATGGAATAAACTGCCAACTGAGATAGTGGAAGCAAAGCCCATGACATCATTCAAGCTGGGGTGGGACAAGGCTAAAGCATGATCAAAAGCAACAGGAGCAGTAGGAGGCATTAGGCAGAAGAGGGTTAGATTCTAGGATCTGAGAAGGTCCAAGGATCACATAGGCAGACTAGATGGATCCTTGGTCTCCTTCTGCCATCTTTTTTTCTGTATTTCTATATTTCTTTGTTACTTGCAGTCCCGACTGGGAGAGGGACCAAAGGTAGTCAAGGATGCCCGCTGTAGCACAGATAAGGGGATCAAGCTCCTTACCCTGACACCAAATCAAGAACCTCTTCCACTTAAATGCGTGGCACTTGTGAGTCGAATCTGTATGGGACACAGCCAGGACATGGAGAACGTCTTCCGAAAGGCCTAAAGCCTGGAACTCTAGCCACTCAGGAACCAGGCTGAGAGATTCAGGGACTGAAGGTCTAGGTGCAGAACCTTTCACGGTTGTCTGGTCAGCAGATCTGGGTAAAGAGGCAACCTTCATGGAGGCCTGCTGCTGAGGCTGAGGCGATCCAGATACCATAACTGCCTGGTCCACTCTGTGGCAATCAGAATTATCCAAGCCTTGTATTTCAAGGCCTTGAGGGGAAGGAAGGAAAGAAAGATGTACAAGAGACCTGGGGTCCAGGGCCTTGCAAAGGCATTCCCCAAAAGTGTCCTGGATTTGGGGGCACAAAACAGATTCAGTTTTCTGTCCTCCTATGAGGCAAACAGGTCCATCAGAGGGGTATAGGAGAAGAGGTGGTCTACTACCTCCTGAAGCAGGGACCACTCATGCAATGTCTTTCCAACCCAGCTGAGTGTCCATTAATGGACACTTTTCTACCATGACATGGATCACCAGGAGAACATCACCTCAAGCTGTGCACAAGTGTCAAGGTATGGACAGCCTCCCAACACAGGAGAAGGGAGTGCGCCCCACCCTGCCTGTTTAGGTAGAATATTATTTATTTGGTTTTTGTTAACCGGGCAAGTACACTAGACAAGAGTATTGCCTATATTCAGGCACGACCCGGGAGAGAACAAAGTCAAACAATGTACAACAAGCTGACAGTAGTTCATGACACAGCATGAAGTAAGAACAAAAATAGTACACAGTTTACTGACAAGAGCAAGGCATATCTGTAAAAGCTAAGAGAAAACAAATAACGGTTACATTAATTAATTGCACTAGAATGGTACATCAATGACTCAAACTGAACTACATACTACAGCAACTAAGAAATAAGTAGCAGTTATGACAACAGGATTCATGTTAGAAGTAGGAATGTGCCAATTTCAGAAACTTGAAGGGAAACAGTAAGTGCCATGTAGGGAAGGAAAGCTGCTAGGAGAGAGTCTCAAGTTACAGCACAGGAGCAGCCGTCAGATTCCATTAGGTGGGCAGAAGACCCAGTTTAAAGGCTTTGTGGGATTTGGAGAGTTTGATGGGGGGGTCCAGGTGCAGGGGGTAGATATAGCAAAAGATAGTTCCCCCTTTTTCGTGAGATATCTGGAAATTTCAAGTGGGGTTTGAATGGATGACCCGAGGAGATATGCTTGGGAGGGATGAGATAGCTGTCTAGAGAGGTACTCAGGGGGCCCCATTATGAGAATATTATCAATCAGACAGCCGGCAGAATAGAGTCTGTGTGAAGCCGGGGAGAGCCAGTTCAGTTTATAGTAGAGTTTACAACGATGGGTAAGTCTGTGTGCAGAGAGGGCAAATCTGCATATGCTGTTATAGCAGGTGCTCCATTTAAGGAGGACTCCTTTGCTAGCATTAAGGAATACCTGTGAGCAGTATGTAAGAGAGGGAAGGAGGAAACCTTGCGCAGTGGCAAGCCGAGCAGCAACGTTGAGGGAGGACCTAACTTTATAGGCAAGGCCCAGTTTGGAGTTTACCGCCTTACAGGTAGCCGCAATGTGGAGGTTAAAGTCCAGAGATGGGTCAAGAGTGACTCCTAGGTATCTGAATGAGGTAACGGATTCCAAAGGGGATCCATCTAGACATCATACTAAAAAATCCGGAGCTAGGGATTTGATTCTAGAGGAAGGGCCGAAAAGCATAGCCACAGTTTTCTTAGCATTAAGTATGAACCTGTTTTGCAAAAGCCAGTCCTGTAAGCAGTCAAAGTCAGATTGAAGATCTGCCTTTACTGATAAGGGGTCTTTGTCACTAGAGAGAAGCACCGTGTCATGAGCATAAAGGATCAATGAGAAGGAACAAGGCAGAGAGGGCAGGTTGTTAATAAAAAGAGAGAAAAGGAGAAGGCCAAGTATAGATCCCTGGGGAACTCCAACAGTGGTAGGGAAAAGATCAGAGACAGCAGTTTCAATTTGAACAAACTGCATCCTCCCAGTGAGGTAGCTATCAAACCAGCAGATGGCAGACTGGGCAAAACCCAAAGAGGACAGTTTGGAGAGTAGCAGAGCGTGATTCACAAGATCAAAGGCCTTAGTGAGGTCGATAAATATGGCCCCCATGAGCAGGCCCTTATCCACTGCCGTTAGGCCTTCATTAGTTACTTGAAGTAGAGCAGTTGTAGTACTGTGCCCTGTTCAGAATCCATGTTGAGCAGGTGATAGAAGGTTGTGAAGTTGCAGATATTCTGAGACCTGGGAGACCACAGCCTTCTTGAGCACTTTGTTTAGGGTCGAGAGAATGGCAATCGGTCTGTAATCTGCCATGTTTTTCATATCCCCCTTTTTGTGTACAGGGACAACACGAGTGGTTTTCCACAGTGAAGGCACTGTCTGGGTCAGTATGGAAAGACTGAAAATTTGTGCCATAGGGACAGCAAGAGCTGGAGCTACCAGTTTGATGAAGTTTGGCAGTAACCCATCAGGACCCACAAATCTGCGTGGGGAGATAGATTTAAAGAGACGCAGCACCTCAATAGAGGAGACTGATCTGAGCCAAAAGGAGGATATATATTTTTTTTTTCCTCCAATTGTTTAACCAGGTGACACACACTAAGCTGAAAGCTTGTTTACAGGTGCAACCTGGGAGCACAGGGAAGTTAATTGACTTGTTCAGGGTCACACAGTATGCAAGTGGGGGCTGTGGGATTCAAACAGGGGTCTCCAGATTTGCAGCTCAGAGCCTTAAACCACTGCACCATACTGCCTCCCTGATTCATACAGAATGCACATATCAGGAGGATGAGCAGGGGACTGGTTAAATTTCTCCAGGTATTCAGATAGATCCGAGAATTGAGCATTCAGAGCATTTGCAATAGTAGGTAATTTATTACAATTGGCATCATTTAGCGTCATGTCGGTTATAGCCGTCTTGGGATTCTGACCTATGAAATTTTTGATGTGGTTCCAAAAACCCCGGGTATCACCAGTGGAGGATTGGAGAAGCTTATGGCAATAGTTCCTTTTAGCCATCCGTATATCTTTTTTGCAGGCATTTCTCATTTGTCTATAGTGAGCCCAGTCTTCCGGCTGTAGGGACTTCTTAGCCAAGGCCCAGGCCTCATCTCTTCTTCTCATAGATTGAAAGGGGTCTTTGTGTAACCATCTGTTGGCAGAGCCCCTAAGACGTGTTTTTTTTAATGGGACGTGCAGATCCTGTAGGGAAAGTAGCTGAGAGTTCAGGTAGTCGAGTGCTGTATTTACATCCCCAGTGACAAAGATCGGAGACCAGTCAACGTTATTAATATCAGCAAGAAGTGCGCTTAGGTTAAGATTGGCAAAATCCTGAAACTGTATAATTCTAGACGGGGGATCAGGGCAGTGACCATTCCAAATGCAAAAAGTAGGCAGGTGATCACTAATAGAATCTGAGAAGGTACCTGCAGCAATAATTTTATTTGCTCTGTTTGTAGCAATCCAGTCCAAGAGAGACTGATGCTCACCATTAGCTGAGATTTGAGTTGGACTAGAAATCAGTTGAGATAGGTGAAGTCGAGTAAGAGCTTCAGTGTACGAACCAGCATGGCCACCTGATAGGTCGAGGTTGAAATCGCCCATTAAAATGACTTTAGATCTACCCTTTAGAGAAGAGAGGCAGTCCAAGATCTCATTTAAGCCAGGGAGAGACCCCTTTGGGGGATTGTACGCACATATCAAGTTTAACCTTTTTCCACCATCTAAGTGCAGAACGGTATGCAGAGTTTCACAGAGACCTGATAATCCCGAATGTTGGACAGAGTAATTGAGATGTTCTTTATAACAGAGAGCAACCCCACCACCCCTTTGTTTAGAGGGGCAATCAAATCTCGTCAGGTTGTAGCCAGTTAATTTGTACATAGCATCAGGGATGTCTGGCCTGAGCCAAGATTCAGTCACTCCTAGTATGTCTGGACGATAGGGGGCAACCCAGGCTTCAAGGTCAGGGAAGTTAGCAGGAATACTTCTGATATTCATGTGTGCAAATTTTCATGCCCTTTGAGGAGAACCAGGCGGAGCCATCAGTTGACCTAGCATTGCAGAGGGGGCCAGGGTTCGGTTCAATGTCTCCAGATAAGGATAAACGCAAGAGCGTCACCCAAACTTCTCTGGTGAAATGATAAATATGCTTGAGGCATTTGGGCAGAAGAGGGGGGGTGATAAAGGAGGAAATGTCCAAAGTTGGCAGGGCGTGTTAAATAGAAGGACAGGTTAAGAAATGGGTGTAATTTTCTAGTTGGAAGCAGGTTAGAAAAGACAAAAGAGAATTATTCTTGTGGGTGTAACCCAGGGTCGCAAGCAGGTATTTTAAGCGAGAGGTAAGAGAGGGCAAAAAGGGAGGGTAGCAATCCTGCTATAACCATAAGTGTCCCTGGACGAGTAAGAGAGAGCACTATGGATCGTGAAAAAAGGAATTTCCGGTAATGAGACAGGCAGGAGGAGAATAGAGAGAGAGGGTAGAGATGTTAAGTGGTCCCAGAACAAGGAGGTACTAAGGAGGAGGGGTAGCCCCTTAGTCAAGTGAGTCTGAAACCAGAGGCAGGATGGTGCCTATTGAGGCAAGACAGCAGCTAAAATAAAGTCAAGCGGTTGAGAGATACCTGTAGTATCCAGGGGCAAACAGAAAAAAAAACAATGAATGGACAAGAAGCAGGTATATCATCAAAAAACCTGGTTCAAGGTGAACGGAAGAGAGGAAGAGAAAGCGAGACTTCCTCAAACAGGCAAAGGATTTGCACCTGTCATAACAGAAGCAGACATCCAGGAAAGGAACTGCAGCAAGTGAAGAGGTGACTGCTCTCTCAGTGGAAGGGAAGTAAATGCAAATCTAGGCGCTTTCATTATTACTACTTCACATAGTTATTGCATTGGGTAAAGGAGGAGTAGGAGTTGAAGAAGGTTGTGCAATGGCTACTTAAAGTATTTTTGAGTGTGGATAGGAATATAAAAAGCAGTTGCTCAACATATCTAAACGTCTGCAACAAAGGAGGTAAGGGAAACAAAGAATGTTTTGCACTGATAAAGGGGGGAGAGTGGGGACTTGGGGGGGTGTTTTGTATCCCTGCATCTGGAAGGGTGGGGGGTGCACAGGGCAACGCACAGCAATGGGTAGGGTGGTAGGCTTGCAACAACTGCGTGCACCAATCTTTCTAAACATTGCCTGGAGAGTGGGAGGATGTTTAGTGTGCAACCACATAGAAAAACTTAGAAAGGAGATTGAGGGTCTGCAGGAGGAACTAAGACAGGCAAGGCAGATTGGGGTGGGTTTAGCCCAATACTGGAGGGAGGAAGAAGGAGGGATGAGGAGGGCATTCCAAGCCAACAGTGGTGAGGAGAGGGTCAGAAGAAGGGAAGCAGAGACAAAGGGCCCAGGCCAGGAAGAACATTGCTCGGGGAACCAGGTCAGAGACAAAAGTCAAATGGAAGGAGGCAATAGGGACTTGTGGAGGGGAGGCTAAGAAGTGGCAAAAGTCATGGAGTGGAAAGGAGAGAACAGGTTACTATGAAGAGAGAGGGAGGGCATTGTGAAGGGCCTTCAGAAAATAGTTGTGCACTGCTAGAGAGGAAGAAGGTGGAGGAGGAAGTGATGAAATTAGAGGAGTAATTGATAAATGCCTGGACCAAACTGAGCGGGGGAAGTTCTGCTGGGAGAACTGCAACAGGGGTAAAAGGGCATAATAATGTGCAGGAGGAAGAAGAGGAGCTGGAAATGAGGAGGGAGTTGAAAGGAAGGAAGCAAGCAGGAGTAAGAGGGTGGAATCTTAGTGCTGGGGACTCAATACTAAGAGGAGTTAGTGGGTAGCAAGGCGGAGAGGCATAGTCGCATTTGGGTGGAGGCCATGCCAGGAATGACAGCGGAAAGGTGGGACAGTCTGTTCTGAAATATGCTAGAAGGGGTAGGGACAAGCCTCATTTAATTATACATCTTGGGACAAACGACCTGGCTGACAAGACAGTGGATATAGTCCAGAGGAGGTTTGAGGAACTAGCACAATTATGTGAGGGGCAGGAAGATCAGTAACTTTTTCCGAGATACTCAGTGCCAAAGGCAAGCACAACAAGAAAGCTGAGAATAGAGGAATTTAACAGATGGCTAAGAACCTGGTGTTGTGCTAAGGGTAGGGCTGTTGGGGTGGGGAGGGACCTGGGAGGACAGTAGTCTCTATGCCAAGGACAGACTACACTTGGAGTGAGGAAGGAAAGAAAGTGTTGAAGCAGAGGATAGAAGAATATATAGAGGAAGTTGGGAGTTTAAACTAGGAGTGGGGTGGCAGTTGGGGAAGAGATATGCAGAGACCCAGGTTGGGAAATCATATGAGCTACCCCCATAACAGAGACAAAGGACAAATGGCAAGTACTATTGGTGATGCTAGAAAAGGAGGGCAGGATGGGAAGAGGGGGAAAGGGTGGAAGGTGGTTACCCTTAATGCTAGGAGCCTTGGGAGGAAAACTGCAGAGTTGCAGGTTCTCATGGCAGAGGGAGAGGTGGACATTGCAGCCATCATGGAAACATGGGCCACCCAATATAATGACTGGGACCTGTCTGTACCAGGGTACAGGTTATTTCGTAAGGACAGGGTGACTGGGAAAGGAGGGGGGGTGGCACTATATGTGAAGGAAGGACTGAAGTGTGTAAGGGAGGAAGGGACGAGGTAGTACAGAGTCACTTTGGGTGCAAATCCAGGATTCCAAGAATAGAGAGTCTTAGAATGGGAGGTGTACAGGCCACCATTTCAGATGGAGGAGTTAGACAGGGAACTAGCGGGACAGATCAGGAGGACCTGTGAGAAGGGTAGTGGTGATTGTGGGGACTTCAACATGCCAGGAGTGGACTGGAGCACCCCAACAACCAGGAACAGAAGGGAGCAGGTACTGCTGGATGCCTTCCAGGACAGCTTCCTGCTGCAATGGTCAGTGAACCAACCAGGTTAGGGAATACCCTTGACCTTGTGCTGGCAAATGGGGACTTTGTGAGAGAACTTACAGTGGAGGAACTGCTGTCAGGAGTGACCACCACTCAGTATGGCTCACATTGGATATGGGCAAGGAAGGAGTGGAATCTGGCACAAGAGTGCTGGACTTCAGGAGGGCTGACTTTGGGAGGATGGGGAAGTGGTAAAAGGGTACCTGGCCAGAATTCAATCTAGTATGGATACTAACCAGAGATGGGAGCTCATAAAGTTGGGGATAGTGGAGGCAACCAAAACCTGCTGCAAAGTCCAGAGCAAGAAGGCTACGGCTAAGAAACCAAGCTGGTTGAGCAAGGAGGTCATGGAAAAGGTAAGGAGGAAAAGAGCTGCCTTTAGGAAATACAAGAAAACAGGGAGGGGGGAGGACAGAGAGGAGTACTTGACAGAATCAAGGAGGTGACAAGGGCAGTAAGGGAGCCAAAGCATCTACGGAACTCAGGCTGGCACAAGGCATTAGAAGGGGAGAAGGACTTCTTTTGGGCACATCAGGGAGAAAGGAGCTGTAAGGACCATATAGTAAGGATTAGGAAGGAGGGGGTTAGGTGGAAGCAGAATTTATAAAGCGGAAGCACTAAATGAGTACTTCTGCTCAGTATTTACTAAAGAGAAGAGGGGGTGACACCCGAGATGGGAGAAATGGCAGACGCTGGGGAGGGTGACAGATGGGGAAATCATGGAGGGCAGAGTTCAGAGGGTTTGAAGGCACTGAGGGTGGACAAGGCACCAGGCCCAGATGGCATCCACCCCAGGGTACTGAAGGAGCTGGCAGAGGTCCTTGCAGGACCTTTGGCAGACCTATTTAATGCCTCACTACATTCGGGTGTGTACCTCAGGACTGAGGATGGCTCATGTGGTGCCCCTCCACAAGAGTGGCCCCAAGGATGAACCGAAATTACAGACCAGTGAGCCTCACATCCATCGTGGGTAAGCTAATGGAGACTATCCTGAAGGAGAGCTGGTGGCCCTCTTAGAGGCCAAAGGACTACAGGACAGCGGACAGCATGGCTTCACATGTGGCGATCCTGCCAAACCAACCTGGTGGAGTTCTATGACTGGGTAACTAGGCAACTGGACAGGGGACATGCAGTGGATGTCCTGTATCTGACTCAGTAAGGCATTCGACTCAGTGCCACATGGAAGGCTGGGAAGGAAGTTAGTAGGCACAGGGCAGGTGCAATGCTGGTGAGATGGGTAGGAAACTGGCTGCAGGGAAGGCAACAGAGGGTGGTGGTGGGTGGGAGCTCTCACACCAAGGGCAGTGAAGCGGTGTCCCACAGGGCTGGTGTTGGGACCAGTGTTGTTTGGGATATTCATTGCAGACATATCATGGGACATCAAGAGCAAGATCAGTCTGTTTGCTGATGATACCAAGGTTGGACGGTGGTGGATGACCTAGGGGATGGCAGAGGTTGCAGGATGATCTGGCAAAGCTTGAAACCTGGTCAGACACCTGGCAACTGGGCTTTAATGCCAAAATGCAAGGTGATGCATTTTGGGATGAAGAACCCAAGGAGGACTTACCAGCTAGGGGGAGTGCAGCTAGCCCAGACAGAGGAGGAGAAGGATCTGGGTGTCTCATCACAGGGTCAATGAACAACTCTGCACAGTGTGGGAAGGCAGCTGCAAAGGCCGACAAAATGCTGGGTTGTATTGTAAGGGGTATATCCTCAAGGAGGAAGGAGGTGATTCTGCCACTGTATAGGTGGCTAGTTAGACCACACCTGGAGTACTGCGGCAGTTCTGCATGTCCGTATCTGAAGAGGGACATTAAGTTACTGGAGGGAGTGCAGCGCAGGGCGCACAAAGATGATCAAGGGTCTGGGGACTTATCATATGAGAGGAGGTTGAAGGAGTTGAACATGTACTCACTGGAGGAGAGGAGAGACAGGGGGACATGATTGAAACCTTAAATACATGAAAGGAATAAACAAGACAGGTACAGAGGGGCTGTTCAAAGTAAGGGAGGGGAGGGCCACCAGGGGCCATGATATGAGACTGGAGCGAGGAAGGTTCAGGAGGGAGATGAGGAGACACTTTTTTACAGAGAGGGTGGTGGCTGGGTGGAATGCGTTACCTGCAGAAGTGGTATGCATTGGAACAGTGGACTGCTTCAAACGAGGATGGGACAGGACAAGGGGGGGGTTAATGAAGGGGAAGGGTGGAAGGGAGGGGCAGCTGCAGAATAAGGGGTGCTAGCTGCACATTCGAGCAGACTTGATAGACCTCTAGGCCTTTATCTGCTGGCAAATTTCGTATGTTCGTATGAGACACATTTCATCTGAGTTGAATAGGCATAAGTTGTGTGCAGGACAGAGAAAATAAGGGCAGGCAGGCAAGAGTGGAGGGTGAAGGACTGCCTTGCTAGTTACTATTCAGGCAGAAAGCAGGAGGCGGGCAGAGCCAAGGCATATTTAATAGAATGGGGGGGGGGGGTGAAAATCAAGCCTACAAGCAGCTGCTCCAGTATGCTGTGACGAGACTTAGCTTTAATATAATTAACAGACTGGAATTATTTAGAAAGAGTGCTTTACATTCCCTCTGAGTCTTAACAGTCCGGCGTCAGGGAGGAGAAGGAAAAAAGGTGCCAAGTTTTAAACAGAGTGCAGTCCTGTTTGCATACCTTCTTATGGCCAACCAGGGAGCTTCGGGCAGGGATAGCAGCGAGGGAACCTGGGGAGGGCTTTTCACAGTGTTGCCCTCATGACCCTGGAGGGGGAAAAGGAAGAAATGCAGGCTTAAATACTGTAGGATTAGGGCTGGGTCAGAGAGAGGTGGGCACAAAGAAACTATAGAAGGGAGCAGAGGAGGAGGGGGTTGCAGGGAGAGGAGGTAGGCAGAAATCAACAGAGACAGAGCCAGTTAAGCAGAAAGAAAAAAAACTTAGCAAGGATCAGAAAACATTAGAAAATAAACTGTAATACTGCACAATAGCCTAAGACAAAAATCAAGCCTACAAGCATCTGCTCCAGTACACTGCAGCGAGACTTCGAGAAGGAATTAATTAAAATTGCAGGCAGGATTCTTGTAAAATTTAACAGTTTGCAGCCAGTGCTAGCTTTAATATAATTAACAGGTTGGAATTATTTAGAAAGAATGCTTTAGATTCCCTCTGAGCCTTAACAGTCCAGCGCCAGGGAGGAGAAGAAAAAAGGCACCAAGTTTTAAAGAGAGTGCAGTCCTGTTCGCGTACCTTCCTATGTCCAGCAAGGGAGCTTTGGGCAGGGATAGCAGTGAGGGAACCTGGGGAGGGCTTTTCACAGCGTTGCTTTCACGACCTTTCCTATGGCCAGCCAGGGAGCTTCGGGCAGGGATAGCAGTGAGGGAACCTGGGGAGGACTTTTCACAGCGTTACCCTCACGACCCTTACTATGGCCAGCCAGAGAGCTTCAGGCAGGGACAGCAGCGAGGGAACCTGGGGAGGGCTTTTCACAGCGTCGCCCTTACAACCCTTCCTATGGCCAGCCAGGGAGCTTCGGGCAGGGATAGCAGTGAGGAACCTGGGAGGGCTTGACAGCATTGCCCCTCACGACCCTTCCTATGGCTAGCCAGGGAGCTTCGGGCAGGGATAGCAGCGAGGGAACCTGGGGAGGGCTTTTCACAGCGTTGCCCTCACGTCAGTGTTGTTCATCTAGATCTGCATGATTTGACCCCTAATCAATGGAGCAAACTCAATCAGAGCCAGACACACTGCATGGTGCTCCAGCAGGTTGATACAGTGACGGGACTCTTGGGGTAACCAAACCTGTGGGCTCCCAGGTGTGCTCCCCACCCCACCAGAGATGCATCCATCGAAAGCGTGGCGAACAGTTGGCAGACAAATAGGATTCCCTCCTCCAGATCTTGTAGATCCAGCTACCACTGAATGGCATCCCACATTGGCTGGGCCACCATGACTGATTGTTCCAAGTGACCTAGGTTTCACCACAGAGGAGCGATAAGAATCCCGCAGACATCCCCTACAGTGACACTGTAGCACCGATGCCCAGCAACCTGATGGGTACCACCTCGGACAGAACAGCGATGCCCAGCACCCAGCAACCTGACGGGCATCTCCTCGATGGTCAGAACAGCGACACACAACACATCACTGCAAGAGCATGATTGTGACCGCACACCCCACTGGACCACGCACCCCTACGGGAGGACAACAACCAAATGCATAGCGCCCGGATGGTGGTGTACAGTGCGACCATGCAGGGAGCAATGAACGCGGAGCACACCCAGAGTGGAGGGCACACAAGCAGTCACAAAGTGCCATGGATACACCGTAGGTGCAGCACACACTGCACAGCACCAAGCCAGTACCATCCCACTACCATACAGTGCACACAGTCTGACCTAGTAACCAAGCAACCCTCTCCCCCTAAGTCCTTCAAACCTGCAGCTTGATGTTGAGTGCCAGTCCCATCAGGCAGTCCCTCCAGCACCGTACCCTGTACTAACTGATGATGTCCACCAGGCGCTGTGCACTGTCCCTCCACTTCCTGCATGAGCCACTGACAGCCTTGCTGGACACCACCTGCAGCATCTTCATCTCTGTGAGATGCTGCTCCCCCCCTCAGGACATCGATGAACCACCACAGTGTTGGATGAGTGACACCTAGCAGGGAATTGAACATCCTATGCCACCCTTCAATGGCATTGTTCGTGCACAGCATCCCCTCCTGGACAGTGGCATAGCAGTTCCACACGTCTATGCAGAACAGTGGATTACGGCATTGACCACTCCGGACTAGTCTTCTGAGCCAGGTATCCTCAAAATAATCAAGGACCGGAGCAAGTACCTCATTATGTTGCTCAAAAAAAGCCCAGCTCCACAACTCTTCATACAATGGCACACACATCCTCTGGAGGTACACACATCCTCCAGAGGGATAAACGCCAAAGCAGGTAGCATGGGTACATGCATGGCGCACTACTCATCTGAAATATACATCCTCATGACATCGCCATGCTGTTGAATCCTTCTCCACACACATTGAGAGAGATGGAAGAAGCAGCCATGTATGTCCAGCTGCGGGAAATACAGTCTGCAGCGCCTTAAAGGATGCCATCTCAAAGTCAATGATCATGCGCTGTGGCACTCTGACAGGGTATAGCTCAGTCATCTTCCTTAACATTTTGGTGAAAGTAGCCACTATCCTCTTGGTCATTATGACATATACCACCAGCAGCATGGTGGACACCTCCACATCATGCAGTGTGTAGAGCTGCTGGAATAACTGGGGACAGCATTTGAAGGTCCCACCCCTGAACCAGACGGAGCTCTGGGTGAAGTATTCTAGGATGAGGGTGGCACTGAAGAGTTGGAAGCAGTGGTCACTGCCCCCAGAATCGTACAGAAGGAAGGGCTCACCTGCCTTTGTCACTTGGTAATCCTTGGGTATGCCACGTTCTGATAGGTTGGCGGGATCTACTGATACCCTCTGTGTGCCCCTCCTCACCCTTTGTGTGGCCCGTTTAAGAAGTCCCACAGGCAGCAGACTGCGTTCGACAGCTTCTGTCACACCGGAGCAGCATGCCACGACCAGCTGCTGGCTGCTCTCACTTGTCTCCAGTGTCCTCTTCACCACTGCTTGCACCCGCTGCACACCCACTCAGGCGGTGTCGGGCACATGGTTGTGTCAGCCCGCCAGGGTCATGTTGTCCTCACCGGCTGTCTGTGCTCGCCCCATACACTGGCCAGCACTGTATTCAATGCATTTCCAGTATGCCATGTTTCCATGGTGCCGCTCCCACTGGTACATGTACCCGCCAACAATGAGCAGCTCCTTCCCCCTCGCACTCTACATATACTTTTGCAGCATCATTCCACGCGTGCAGAATCCAGAAGCCACGGCATACCTTTCTTGCCTGCTTCTGTACTGCACCTGTCGGCATGTTCTCCCTTGTGCTCCCTTTGTGGTCAACTCTGAGTGTATCGCTGTGGTGGATTTGTGCTTTCTGAGTCGCTGTGGCTACTTGCTTCCAGTGATGTAGGTGCTAGGACCACTGACAGCCCAACTCCCACTGCAGGCGGTGCATCCACCTGTGTGCCCAATGGAACATGGTGGTGGAGGCTGATATGTACACCAGCAGCTGAAGGAAGCCCCAGGAAGGGTGAGAGTGCCCAACCGGGCAAAAAAGGTAAGATCCAATGCCTGGTCCATAGAGAGGTAGGCATAGGTTCGCAGGGAGTCTAATTCTGTCTTAATGAACTGGATTACCTGGGAGTGGACCAGCTCTGACTTAGCTGGGTTGACCAGAAGGTCCAAGTATTGACAGGTGTGGAGGGCCGGATCTCTGGACCTCTTCAAAGCCTTTTTGGATGACCTCTACCAGCCACTCATCCAGGCAGGGATACACCCCTACACCCTTGTTCCTCAGGAAGGCTGCCACCACTTCCATGCGCTTGGCGAAGACCTTAGGAGTGGATCTGAGACTGAACGGCATGACATGGAACCAAACGCTGCATACAACCAAAGGTACAATGAGGGAATGGATGGACTGGGATGTAAAAGAATGTAACCTTGAGGTCCAGGGAGCGGAACCACATGCCCTGCTCCAGAGATGGAATGATCCATTTCAGAGTGACCATCCGGAACTTGTGCTTCTGCATAAACTGGTTCAGATCATTCAGATTCAGTAATGGTCACCAGCTCCTTCCATTTCTGGTCCAGGAGGTACCTTGACATATCCATGAGTGGCCAGGGCATCTGGAACACAGCTTATCGCCCTACATGCTTGAAGGTAAGCATTGTTGGCTCTTGGCATGGACAATGCATCTCTTGACATTCTGGACTCCTGAGAAGCATGGAGTCAGTACGGTGGGAGAACCTCAAAATCCAGAGGCAACCCTCTGCCCACCACTTCTAGAACTCGGGTGTCTGAGGTGATGGTGGACCATTGTGGCAAAGAGAGGCATAACCGACCCCTGACTACAAGCTGTTACAGGGACCGGATAGGAGGGGGGATGACAATTGACAATCTGTCACTATACAGCATGGGAGGGGGCTCCAGCCACAGGGTACATAGAGGCACCACTACTCTCCCCCCTTTTTTGCCCCAGCCACTAAACTTGGGCTGCAGATGCCAGTGCTAAAACTGCTACTAATGCTGCTGTGCCTGAAAGGATCGATACTGAAAGGCCTTCTTTTTAGGCCTCTGGGACTTTTGAGACAAAGGCATGGAATTAAGGGTGGCACTGGAGTTCTCTGTCTGTGTGAGATGTCCTTCCACTCCAGGGCTGAAGAGGTTGGTGCCCAAACAGGAGACAATGGCTAGCTTATGATGTGTGTCCCTTGTAAAGGTGGAAAGCCTCAGCCAGGTGCTATGACACATGGCAATAACTGTTGCCATGACACGGGAAAAGGAGTCACCCATGTCCAAAGCCATCTGAAGTTGGTGTTTAGCCAGCGATTGATCCTGGTCTCTCTCACTCTTCACTAGCAACTGTTTGTCAGCTGGAAGATTGGGGAGGAGTTCCCCAACACCCCAAGCAAGGAATAACCAAAGTTTGCCATCATGACAGCATAACTGACCTGACAGAGACCTAGCGATGCAGCAGTGCACACCTTTTTAGCTGCATGACCAATCTTCTTGGACTCTTTATCCGGAGGCTTCAAAGTCCCCTTGGCCCCTGATTTACAGAAAGCTAAGTCTGAAAGCAAACCCTCTGCAGAGGGATGATTAAAGAACACAGAAAGCGAGCCTGCTGGGACCACATTCTTGTGGACCATACGGGTGGAGGGTGCTGGGCAAAATGCTGGATGCTGCCAAAGCTCCAGGGCCAGTTGCAAGTTGGTCTCAGCCATGGGAAAGCAACTCCCGGGGAATTGTTCTCTCCAGTATGTCAGTAAACAGGTACTTGGTACTTCTGAACTGACTCCAAGGGAACACTCATGGACACTGATATAAGCTGGATCAAAGCTCCAAAGAATATCCGGCATGTGGTCAGCTCCTCAACTGATTCACAGTCGAACATATGAGTCCAGGTCGAGGCTTTGGATAACTCGTCTTCAGAGTCATCACAGCATTTCTCGAAAATGGCCTTCGACCATTTGCCACCATGGACTGCCCTGGTATCTTTAGCCTGGGTGATTTCCACCGATAGCAGGCCTGGCAGAGCAGGACTTCTTGGTTGGGGCCCAGAACAGGGGCTGTGGTGGAGATAGTTCCACCCTGAGAAGCAGATGCTGGAGACTGCTGCCAAGTGTTGCCCTCAAGCCCCCCCCCCCAGAATTCTACTATTTTTTTTTCATTATTTTGGACTGCTTTGCCTATTGTGTGGACTTTTATGAACTCTTTTCCTTACCATGGACTTATATGCTTGTGTGTGGACTAACAGACATAGATTATTAACGAAATATATGAAGTACATGCCATGTAATGGCACAATTATTGCCCCTTCTCCTAGCCCAGCTCTCTGCTGCTGGGCTCTCTACTCGAGCCACAGACAGGTTCTGTTCCTACCTCATGGGCAGAACTCAGGCTGTCAAAACTGGCAACTCCCTGTCTCTTCCCTTCCCCTCCCCCCCACATCCACACTGGTGTCCCCCAAGGCTCAGTGCTTGGACCCATTCTCTTCTCCATCGTTCTAAATTCCCCTCCCCTCTACATGTACATCTGCATCCATATACATGTATGCCGATGACACTGTCATATTTGTCTCAGGCTCCTCCATACCAGACTTGACAAGCAGACTCCAACTGGCTTTCACTAATATCCAGCACTGGTTCTGGTCAAATCAGCTTTCCGTAAATGCAAAAAAAAAACTTATCTGTATGACTTTTGGTACTAGACATAAACTCTCTAAACTGCCAGCCCTGTCCTCCTTCCACACTCTGGATGGGACTAGCCTTGAAAACGGCACAACTTTCAAGTACCTAGGAGTTTGGCTCGACAGTCACCTAGACTTTTCTGCTGATGTGGACTACTTACACAAAAAGCTTCACCCTAAACTTGGTGCGCTGTATACGAACCGAGGGTGCATCCCTCTGCCAGCCCACAGAGCCACTGTACAAAGAATGATTCTTCCCCTCTTTGACTATGCTAGTGCTCCCAAGACTACCCTGGCCAGACTGAATCCACTCTTCCACTCCTTCTGTAGGTTTGCCCCCCCGACCCACCACTGTCACCTCTACACCTCTCACTCCTTTCCCTCCCTTGAATTCATTGCTCCTCCCTTATTGCCAAGTACTGGCTGGGCTCCCTCCCATCCTACCTTATGTCTCTTCACTCCTCCCCTTCAAACCCCTCATACTCTCTCCGTAGCTCTAACTTTCACTCTCTAACTCTCCCATCCAGGCAGACCTCAGCTGGGCAAGCTGCTTTCTCTTTCCACCTTCCCAAACACCGAAACTCCTTCCCTGGCCCTATTCGTTCTGCTACCTCCATCTGCTCCTTCTCCGGTCTTATATGCGACTGCTCCACCCTTACTGAAACTACCCCTGACCCCGCCCCCGTTACTGCTGTCATACCTTCCTCTTCCTGGCTCTCCATCCCCTTCTCTCCTCCACCCCCCAGAATCTCACACTACATATCTCCACCTCCCTCCCCCCATCCCTCTCCTACCCACCCCAGTTCTGGACCTCCCATGTCTTCTTCCCACATGCTCACCTTCTTTTCTCCCCTCTCTACTCTTCGCCCTTTGCTAGACTACCCGTAGCCACTTGCACTAACCTGGTGCATCCCCTATTCTTGTAGGCAAATGTTACTTACTGCTGTTGCTGCATTTTCCGTAAATAATTCTCATGTATATGCTCTTGTACATTCAATGTACATTACTCGATGTTTAATTTATGATATATTGTATACAAGTGTGCCTTAATATGAGTGTACATTCTGTGTAAATATTTTTACGCTGTGTGGATATGTATTTCTCCCTCTACCCTCTCCCCCAGGACGCTTCTGGAAACAAGTTGTTTACAGCTCAGTTTGTCTCTTCTGGTGAAACTTTTGAAATAAATAAATAAATTATGGTTATACACGATTTCATGAACAATCATTTATTATTCACAAGATTACTGCATTTCTTTTTTTTCTTATTGTGAACCTCTAACCCAGAATTAGAGAAACTGCTTACTTTCACAGTGTAAACTGTCACCTTGCAAGTTTTTTGCAGTGCAAATCTTTGGCAACACAGAAATGTAACTGCAAAATGTCAGATGTAGAAACATCTATGAATGTTCATCGTGAAATATTAAGTTTCTTATGCTGAACAAATAGTCCCTATACTGTATAATTCTGCATGTAGTGTCAGAATAACATGTCTCATCAGAAAGGTTACTCTGAATATGATGAAACTGCACCTTGTTTTACAGATAGAAATATTTATTTTTATAATTTATTTGTGCTATCAGTGCCATCTAATGGCATAAGTCAGATAGCCTACATAAGCAGTTTCCAGATCCCATGACTTGATGTGATCTGGTTTAGTAACATCATTTGTAACAATATGTAGTCCTAACAGTGGACACACACATAGGTTTCTGAACCCCATTGTGCTCTGTGCAATGTGTAACTATTTTCATGCACAAGTGGGCACACCATGCAATCCTGACCAATCCTAGACTTGCATAGGTGCCATGTGACTGTGCTCCATATCCCCTAAAAGTCTGATGTAACCTTTGGCCCTCTAAGTAGAGTTTTTTATTTTGCTTGTATGCCGTTATTTCTAGAGATTGCTTGGGATGAGCATAACTTGCCATCTGTAAGTATATGGTTTTAATTTATCATGTGCTACATTTTGAATAAATTCTTCATTTCTGCATTCCTAGTGACTTATTTGGGGTGTGACCTGTAAAAGGTTCCTAAAACCTGCATTTATTAGCCTGTTTACCCATGGAAACAGTAAGCATGGTCTGGTGAGGGAATGACTCCAGTAAGCCAAAGGACAGGAGGTCCAGGGGGCACAGCCGAACCTCTCCCAGCTGCTGCCTAAGTAGCTCCTCAAAGCAAAAACGCATTTTCCGTCCATGCTGCTCCTCACTTAAGGATGAGCGAGCGGGAAGAAAAAATTACTCACCTTAGTAACTGTGTTTCTTCCAATGGAGTCTTGCTGTATTCTGACATATGCAATTAGCCCCAGCACTTGAACTGCCCCGGAGATGAAAGAGTTAACTCTATGCAGAAGCATAGAACGTTGAGCTTGAGCTCAGATTTCAAACCTCTGTCTGTGGTGCTTCAGAGTGTAACTGTCATATTCTTATGAGCAACTAACTACACCCCCTGGTGTGGAAATTGTAAGTAATAAATTAACAGGTAAAATTTTTTTGGTTCCCAAAAAGACTCAAGTCGAGAACCCAAAATAGAAAAAAAAAAAACAGGTAGCGAACAATATATAAATCAACAAGGACAATAACAACAACCACCACCAAACCTAAAGGGGGGGGGGTGTAAGGTACACTCCTGAGGTGCAACACTGTACCTGCCAGTCCACATCCCAAAAACTAGGTTATGAGAGGGGAGGCAGGGGAGGAGGTCAGAATACAGCAAGACTACATTAGAAGAAACACAGTTACTAAGGTGAGTAATTTTTTCTTCAAACAACATGAAGTCTTGCTGTATTCTGACAGACTACCAAGACGTACCTCCATGGAGGAAGGTACCGAGCCTATTTTGGGAATAGGCTCTGCAGTACTGCTGTACGAAGCCTAGTATCTCTCCTAGCCTGGATATTCAGAGAGTAACGCTTGGTGAATGTATGGACCGTTTTCCAGGTGGCTGCTTTGCATATCTCTAGTAGAGGTAGAGGTATATCTCTTGCAGCAGCCAGAGAAGCTACTGTACCCCTAGTCGAGTGGGCCCTCAGGCCCAAGGGAGGTGTTTTACCCAGTTTGGTATAACACAATTGTATACAGGCTACAATCTACCTGGCAATAGTTCTTTTAGTAGCTGGCTTACCTTTTCCCACTTCATCATAAGTGAGGAACAATTGAAGACAGTCATTCCTACGTGCCTTAGTATGCTCTATATAATAGCAAAGTGCCCTTTTAACATTCAAACTGTGTAACCTTATTTCTCCTGAAAAGGAATGATGATCAGTGAAAAACACAGGAAGGGTCATGGACTGGTTCAGATGGAAATCTGAAACCACTTTGGGTAAGAACCTCCTACTGGTTCTGAGGACCACCTTATCTCTATGGAATAAGATAAAATCAGGTTCAAATGACAGGGCTTGTAATTCACTCATTCGCCTGGCAGAAGTGACAGCTACCAGAAACACAGTTTTCCAGGTCAAGTACTTAAGTTCAGCTGAAGCCAAGGGTTCGAAGGGTGGTTGCATAAGCTGAGCGATACAGAGATCCCAAGCTGGGGTAGGCTCTCTAAAAGGAGGGTTGATATGAGTCAAACCTTTAAAGAACTTTCCAAAAACAGGGTGCGATGCAAGAGAAGGGACCTTCCCTGCAGACAGAAATGCAGAAACAGCTGCTAGGTGAACTTTTAAAGTGGCTGGCCTAAGGCCTAAACCATTAAGGTGAATCAGATAATCTAAGACTGTGGCAATACCTGCAGCATCTGGCAGGATATCCCTGAGTGAACACCAAATGCTGAATCTTTTCCATTTGGGGGTTATAAGTTTTCCTGGTAGAGGGTTTCTGAGAACCCCTGAGGATGTCAAACTCCCTGAGAGAGATGCAGGCTTGCATTCTGTAACTCTTCAAGAGCCAGACCTTGAGACTGGAGATTGGGGTACCAGATCCTCCTGAGAGGAGGTTAAGAGATAGTGTCTCTTGGGAAGAGACAGGGGAAGTGAGACTGCTAAGGACAACAATAGAGGATACCAAGGTTGCCTGGCCTAGTCTGGAGCAACTAGAATCACTGTGCAGGGTTGTGACATGATCTTGACTAGAACCCTGAACAACAAGGGAAAGGAAGGAAAGGCATAAAGGAACTTGCCTTCCCAATCCAATATCAGAGCATCCAGGGGAACAGTCCCCAGGACAGGAGGTCTGCAGCAGAACTAGGGAAGCTGATGATTGTCCGGGGCTGCGAAGAGCTCCATCTCTGGAGTGCCCCACCTCACGAAGATTACTTTCAGGATGAGAGGATCCAGGATCAATTCGTGATGGCCCTGGGAGATTCTGCTCAGAGCATCTGCCAGCACATTGTCTTTGCCTGTGAGGTGGACTGCTATTAGGGAAGTTTGAAGGGAGTAGGCCAGAGACCATACTTTCATGGCCTCCGTGCACAAGGCTGTAGACCGAGTGCCCCCTTGCTTGTTGATGTATCACATGGTGGTGGTGTTGTCTGTCTTGACCTGAACCACCTTGTTCTTCACTGAGTCCAAGAAGAACTGAAGGGAAAAGAATACTGCCCTGAGTTCCAGAAGATTGATATGAAGGAGAGACTATTCTGGGGACCAGACCCTCTGTGCTGTGAGGGCTCCCAGGTGGGCTCCCCAGCCCAGGAGAGAAGCATCTGTGGTGAGAACCACTGAAGGAATTTGCTTGAGAAATGGGACACCTTGCCTGAGATCGTCTTGGTCCACCACTGCTGGAGAGCTTGGACCAGAGTCTGAGTCACTGGAATTAGTTTGGTAAGAGTCTTTCCTCTGAGACCACAAGGATCTTAAATGGAACTGAATGTCCCTCATCTAGAACCTCACCCCTTGTACCACTGCAGTGGAAGCCGCCATGTGGCCTAGGAGCTAAAGAAAATGTCTTGCTGGACGAGAAACCAGAGGATGAAAAGAGGAAGCGAAATCTGTAAGGGTCTGAACCCTTGCTAGTGGAAGGAATGCCTTTGCTTGAATAGCATCTAACTCTATCCCTATAAAAGTGAGAAGATGTACTGGTTCGAGAACTGACTTTGGCAAACTGAGAAGGAACCCCACGGAACTGAGCAGATCCTGAGTGACCTGTAGAGCTGACCTGACCTCGTCAGAAGACTGCCCTACAATGAGCCAGTCATCCGGGTATGGAAATAGGGAAATGCCCTGTCTTCCGAGGAAGGCCACTACTACTGCAAGACACTTTGTAAACACCCTTGGAGCTGATGTTAGGCCAAAAGGCATAGCTCTGAACTGATAATGGTCTGAAGGCAACTCGAACCTGAGGTACTTTCTGAGGGAGCACCTGATGGGAATATGGAAATAGGCATCCTTGAGGTCCAGGGAAGCTAACCAGTCTCCTGGCCTTAGAGAGGAAAGAATTACTCCCAGAGTCACCATTCTGAACCTTGGTTTTAAAATGTGCTTGTTCAAATATCTTAAGTCTAGGCTGGGTTGCCACTCCCCTGTCTTTTCTGGAGTAAGGAAGTATCTGGAGTACAGACATTTGCCCCTGTGTGGAGTAGGAACTTTCTCCACAGCTCTGAGAGCCAACAGAGAGGAAACCACTGCTTCTAAAGCAATGGTTTCGGAGATGTTTGCAGGAGAAAAGATCTGACCCTCATTTTGGGGAATTTTTTGAAACTGAGCGACAATCCCTGGCTTACTACCTCCAGAACCCAATTGTCTGAGGTAACAGACTTCCAGGTCTGGTAGTAGTAAGCCAGCCTGCCTCCTACTGGAATTGGGGAGTCGACCTGGGCTGACACATATGGGTGTCTGCTTGCTCCCTCAGAAGAACCCCCTCTGTTGGAAGGGAGAGGAGGCCTTGGCTTGGTAGAAAGGCCTGTGAAAAGGCCTGCCCCTAGACTGTTGCCTCTGAGGAGTGGCTTGCCTTTCCTTAGCTTGAGCACTCCTGTAAGTGGTCCTATATTTATCCATTTTCTTCATGTAAGCCTCTGTCTGCTCCCCAAACAGAGAATTACCTACTACAGGGAAATCCATGGCCTTAGCCTGTGTGTCCTGCGAAAGGCTAGTACATCTGAGTCAAGCAAATCTCCTGAGAGACACAGAAGTAGCCAGAACTCATGATGCCACATCACTGGAGTCCACAGCAGCATGGAATAGTACCTTTGATGCCTCAATCCCATCAGCAACCACCTCCTCCAGCTCTTTGGCCAGCTGGGGGGAGGCCTGCTTGGCCAGTTCCAGAACAGTATCCCACCTGGACTTCTGGTACCTGGCTGCACAGGCCATATAGTTTGCCTGCCTGAGTCCCAAGGAGGATGCCAAATATTGTTTTTTGGCCATGGCATCCACCTTCCTGGAGTCTTTATCGGGGAAGTATGTTAGCCTTGTCACAGGCTGCAGCCTGCACTACCCCCAACATGGCTGCTATGGATGTAGAAAATCTCTGTACCTGAGCCTGACAACATATACCTCCTGTCCATCCTTTTGTCCACTGGAAGTAAAGTGTTTGGTGTCTGAAGAATCTTTTTTGTCTGTTTCCCCAAGGATTTGTGGAGAGAACAGACAGCCTCTTAGACTCTGGGATATCCATCATCTCGACAATATCAGGCTCCTCTTCCTCTTCTGCAGCTTCTACCATAGGGAGCTGGACAGTTTCAGCCACCTTTTTGTAGAACAAATAGTGGGAAGGGGACTCAGAAAGCCTGGGAGGGGAGACATTGGAGGGTCTGTCTGGGGAGATGTCCGGTTCAACGGGCACATCCAGACCTTCTAATTCATTATCATCTTCCTCGCCTTGTCCTGGATAGTCTTCGTTCCCCTCCCACTCCAATTCATAATACGCATCCGGATCGTAATCCGATGGAGTAGGATCCATCCGAACTGACCGCCTGGCCGAAGGCGTCGGTTCAGACGGAACCGATTGAAGCGACTGAATACTTATCGCTTTGGCTGTCTCATCAGTGGTTGGAGTACGCGATTCTGGATCCGAACCGGCTGATTTTCTTTTCACTGGAACAGAACCGTCTGAGTCGGATCTCCTTTTGCCCAGGGAAGTATCGCCCAGGTCAGTGGGCACCTCCTCAGGTTTGGCCGCAACCAAACTGGGCTGGCCATCCGGGTCAGCGGACTTCTTGGCCTCCCTTTCCTTTAGCCTACTCATTCTTTTATCCATAGTGGCTTTGGAAAAATTTTATTTTACAGATTTGGCAGTCTGTTTTGAGGTGGTCAAACCCCAGAC
This sequence comes from Neoceratodus forsteri, assembly GCA_016271365.2. NCBI lineage: Eukaryota > Metazoa > Chordata > Ceratodontiformes > Ceratodontidae > Neoceratodus > Neoceratodus forsteri. The sequence continues at coordinate 330,422,671 of CM057456.1, read as the reverse complement.
AATAAACACAGATAAGGTGAGGATCAGCTTTAGCAAAAGCCTCCCCACACTCACCACAGTGTTGAAAACCAGCGGGCCCGGTTTTCTTTTTGGGTTTCTCAGACATGGCCAGGCTAACTAAAATTACCCTTAACAGCTGTTACGCTAGGTAATACTCTCCGATCGGTAACCAACCGTGTTATGGGTTGTGGAAAGAAACCAGTAAAAAGTCAATTTTTTTTTTGGAACCGATCGGAATCAGCACACCACTACAAACTCTGAGGAAGAATTCAAACAGTAACAGTCGATTCCCAAATGGACCGACCGCTAGGGAATCGAAGAAATTACAATTTCCACAGAATGAAATAAAAAAAACAGTTCACTACCTACTACACACTTACTGTACCGTAGACAGAGACTTGACATACCGAAAAAAAAATAAATCAGTTAAAACCGACACTCTTTATGAAACTTTACCGAAACGAGCGAAGGAGCAATCTCCGAAGCGACTTCACAGTTAGGCGGAGTAAAGAATCTGACGGTTACACTCTGAAGCACCACAGATCTGAGCTCGAGCTCAACATTCTATGCTTCTGCACACAGTTAACTCTTTCATCTCTGGGGCAGTTCAAGTTGCTGGGGCTAACTGCAAATGTCAGAATACAGCAAGATTTCATGTTGTTCAAATTCAGAATGCGAGTGACGCCTCAACCTCGATCAGAGTGTCGACAGTGAAGGTGTCCTCTGGAGGATTTGAGTAAAACACCTAAGCATTAGAGGCTTCCGAAGCACGACCACCAGTGAAGGCAGCTCCTGTGAGGCATCTCAGCCAAGGTCACTGACTAGGCCTCGTCCTCCTGTTTGAGAACAGGAAGAACTGGGGTCTGCTAGTTTCACTCTTCATCACTCTCCTCAGACAACTGGTCAACAGACTTGAGAAAAAGCTTGACCGCCTGCTCGAAGGGAGTCAAGGTTAACCAGCCCCACGGTTTTACCATGGATCCACTGACCATCCCCTCAACTGTAGGGAACTCAAACAAAGCCAAGCAGTTGGGGAGTTGAAGGACTGGGAACATCATGATCGTTCCCAATCCCAAAACCTGTGATGAAGATTCTTGTGTTTTCTGTGCAGTAAGAAGGGCTCTCCTTGAAGGTCTAGAGGCCAGACATTCCTCTGAACTCATTAGAAAATGACCCTACGACACTTGCTCTAGTTGGGTACACTGCCAAGACTAAGAAGGAACTCACTGCAGCCGCCACCTTCCCTTCCATGACTGCAAGCTGAGCAGCCAACCCAGCCACTGCCAAGGCCTTTTTGTTGTCTCTTGACTGACTAGGGGCCAAACAAGACTTCCAGTCTTCGATGGGCACTGGCAGCAATGCCTTGCACAAATTGCATCCCTCGACATCATATTGATCGCCCAGGCAGTACAAGCAAGTGTCATGTGGATCTGTGGTCAACATCTTCTGCCTACACTGGGTGCAAAATTTAAACCCCTTATTTTGCTTTTCATCGATCACGAAGCGGAGCCAGAAGACTGCGGAGCAACTTTAAAGTACAATATGAATTGAAACAATTGAAGATTCACCTGAGAAAGCGCTCTGAAAACTTGAAATCCTTCAATGCTGCAGAACTGTGAAGGAGGAGACCTGTCCCTTTAAGATCTGACATCACGGGGCAGTGCTAGAGGATATAACACCTGGGTGGTGCAAGGAGCTTCCACTGAAGACTTCTGATAACTCAGCTGTCTCCAGCAAAACTGCTTGAGTGTGGCTAGTGAACCAAATCCATGTAATTAGAAATAGCAGTTACATAAGAACTTAACGTAACAGTAGATCTTCGAGAGATTCCTGCAGTAGGTCTTCACATATAGGACTGCGCCCCCTGGCGTCAGGTCCATCCGGCAAACTGGTAGATAGTAATCATCAGCGGGGACCGCCCCTGACGTCGGGGCATTGTAATGTCAGCCCGACTACAAAAGGGGCGGTCATGTGCCCGCTCTCCAGTTCTTTTCCAATGGAGACCTAAAGACAGGTAAGGAGAAAACTGGAGTGAATCTCCCAAGACTCTGCTTGCCCTCTAGTCCAGCCGGACTAGATAGGATGGAAAGTAAAGCATCCAAAAACTGGGAGACGGAGGGAGGGAAACTAGACCTACTGCAGGAACCTCTCTCGAAGATCTACTGTTACGGTTAGTTCTTACGTAACTGCTGTATCTTACTTCAAGAGGGTTCTTGCAGTAGGTCTTCACATATAGGACTGAATACCAAGCAGTCCCAAGGAAAAATAAGGCAGAGGTGTATCCGGGAGGAGGAGAAGTAGCCATGAGTAATCACGACAGAAGGCCTTGCAGGACCGCAAGACCAAAGCCAGTTCTGCGCCGAAAGGCAATGTCCAGACTGTAATGCTTAGTGAAGGTGCGAACCGACGACCAGGTGGCCGCAGCACAGATCTCTGTCGTGGACACATTCCTGAAAAAGGCAGTAGAGGTCACCACGCTATGGGTGGAGTGGCCTCTGACTGCTCCCGGAAGGGACTTCCCATATTTCGTGTATGAAAAATGGATGCAGTTAGCGAGCCATTGGGAGATGGTCTGCTTGGAAATAGCCTTGCCCTGGCACTGAGGGGCAAAGGCTACAAACAGTTGGCTAGATTTCCTAAGCTCTTTAGTCCTGTTCGTGTAGTACCTCAGGATCTGGTGCACGTTGAAGGTGTGCATCAGGTGTCCCCCCCCGTTGGAATATGGTGGATAGTACACCGGTAATTCCACGCTCTGGTTCAAAGTGGTTTCTGAAACTACTTTGGGCAAAAAAGAAGGGTTAGTCCGAAGGACTACTTAGTCATTATGAAAAATCAAATAAGGTTCTTTACAGACGAAGGCCTGTAATTCGGAAACCCTTCTGGACGAAGTGACAGCGACTAAAAATAGGGTCTTCCAGGAAAGGAAGAGTAAGTCGCAAGAAGAAGCTGGTTCAAACTGAGGTAAGGTCAGCTTCTTGAGCATGAAATTCAGGTCCCAGGGAGGACAAGGATTCCGGATCGGAGGTTTCAAATGAAGGATGCCTTTCAGAAAGGTTTTGGCAACCTCCAGTTGAGCCAAGTTTTTGCCCTCCACCGGAGGTGGTAGGCCGACACCGCAGAGAGGTGCACCTTAATGGAGGAATAGCTAAGGCCCGACTCAGACAGGTGTGTGAGGTACTCTAGAACCTGGGATGCCAAGCACGAAAATGGATCCCAGCTCCTTGCTTGGGCCCATATCGTGAATCTCTTCCACTTCATAGCGTAGGTGGATCTAGTGGAGGGTTTTCTGGCCTCCACTAGAATGTGCGCAACCTGCAAAGAGACCCCATAATGAGAAATCGCTATGTCCACAGGTGCCACGCATGAAGGTGGAGAGACTGAAGGCTCGGATGCACCAGGGTGCCCTGCTCCTGAGTCAGAAGGTCGTGGGAAATGGGCAGAGGAACTGGGGATTCCAGTGCCAAGTGTTGCAGAAGAGGGAACCAAATTTGGCGTGGCTGAAGAGGAGCAATCAGGATTGCATGGGCCCCCTCTTGCTGAAGTTTCACCAGAACCTTCTGAATGAGAGGAAAGGGAGGAAAGACGTACAGAAACCTCCCTGTCCATGAAAGAGACAGCGCGTCTCACCACAAAGCACCATGCCCTGCAAGGAGCAAGCAGAAGACGGGTAGTTCCGCATTGTAAGGGGAGGCGAACAGATCCATCTCTGGCCTACCCCATCGAAGAAATAGATCTTCTTCTACCTCTGACTTTAGCTCCCATTAGTGGGCCCTGGTCACTGATCGGCTGAGACTGTCCGCTAGGACGTTGGAAACACCCGGAACATGAACTGCTGTCAGGTAAAGGCTGTGCTGAATCGCCCAATATCACACCCTCATGGCTTCTCGGCAAAGAGGGTATGACCTGGTTTCCCCCTGTTTGTTTATGTACCTGACAGTGGACATGTTGTCCATCTGTACCGAGGGAGATCCCAGAACCAGCAGCGACTGGAATGCCTGGAGTACGTAAAGGACCGCCCTGGTCTCCAGAACACTGATGTAGAGCATCAGTTCCTGGTCGGACCAAGACCCCTGAGTCTTATGAGTCCCCAGATGAGCTCCCCAGCCCAGATCTGATGAGTCCGTAGTGAGAATTTGAGTCGGAACTGCAGGAAGGAAAGGAATTACAAGCTCAAATGGGCAGACTGGGTGGGCCATAGGCCCTTATCTGCCGACACTGTCTATGTATCTATGTATCTATGAATCCCCTTCAACAAGTTTGAGAGATCCTGCCACCAGCGGAGATCATGACTTTTTGATTCACGTTGTCCGTCCGCTGGTCCCACTGGACTCGCAGAGACCATTCAGTCGTCCAGGTACGGGAAGATATAAATGCCCTGGCAGCACAGAAAGGCCGCCGCCACCACCACTAGGCATTTGGTGAACACTGGGGCTGAAGAAAGGCCAAATGGGAGTGCTCGGAATTGGAAATGCTACTCCAGGAAAACAAAGTGGAGAAAGCGGCAGTGGGCCAGGAGGATAGGGATATGCAGGTAAGCATCCTGCATGTCCAGAGAGCACAGCCAAGAATTTTGATGGAGCAGGGAAGGAGCCCCTGAAGGGTCAACATACGAAACTACTTGTACTCGATGAAGATGTTTAGTGTGCTGAGGTCCCGGATCGGTCTCAGGTCACCCGTCTTCTTTAGAACCAGGAAGAAATGGGAGTAGAATCCCCCTTCCTATTTGGTTTAACGGGATGGGCTCTATGGCCTTCTTTAAAAGAAGTGCCTGGATCTCCTGAGAGACTATGGGGACCTGATCCCAGGGATAGAAGGACCGTCCTGGCGGTTGAGGGGCTGGAATTTCACTGAATTCTATAGAGTGACCTCGTTGGATGAGCTGAAGCACCCAATTTTCTGTGGTGACGGACCTCCAGCCTTCCAGGTGAAGACCGAACCTCCCTCCGACCGGTTCCTCCTGAGGCACTGGAGGTGGCGGACGGAGGGGAAAGGAGTCAGGACACCGAGGGGAGGGGAGCTTTTGGCCCCGAGGCTCGTTTTTGAAATCTGGTCTGTGGGGTTTGAGCTCCCGAGCCAGGTGCGCGTTTCTTTGCCTGACGCTTAGCCTGGGATTTGTTCCACCTTCTTTGGCGGCTAAAAGGCTGCTTTTTCTGGCCTGTCTCATATAAGGAACGGATGTCCCGCAAGAAGCGTCTGTTCTCCTGCAACCTGGTAATGATGTCTTTCGCGTTGTCGCCAAAGAGGACAGAACCCCTGAAAGGGGCGTCCAACAGAGAGGACTGCACATCCTGCGCCAGTCCCGCTACACGGAGCCAGGAGAGACGTCGGAGGCAGATACCCATGGCAGCTGCTCTTGCCACTGAATCCACCGAGTCGTAAGTAGCCCGAAGGGCATGGCGATACGAGCATTTCCCAATCTGCACTTTATCCAAGAGCTTCTTCCTCAGGGTTTCATCCTGAACATCCTGGAGATCCCTTTCTAAATCTAAAAGAGAAGCTTTTTGAAAGGCGACCATGTGCGAGACGAAATTGAGGGAACGGATTGCACAAGAAGAAGAAGAAGAAATTTTGCACCCAAACTGGTCAAGTTGACACAAGTCCTTGTCGGGAGGTGAAGAGCTCAGATGTTTGGCTGGGCTGAATGGTCGTGAGCTGCCGTGATGACCACAGAGTCAGCCTTGGGATGGGAGTTCAGGTGAAGAATCCCTTCCGGGGGATAACAGGTGTGGTCAGCTTTGCGTCGGACTGCTGGAATGGAGGACGGTTGTTGCCAGACTATGGTTACAAGGTCCTCGTGAGGTCCCATCCACGGTGGAATGGGAATAGGGTCCGAGGTGGCCAGATCCAGGTGCTCCGCAAGACGTTTTCTTTGTGTATCAACCTCTTTGGATGGCCAACCACCAGCCGCCTGAATAGAATGTAACAGGTCTCTGAAAGAAGCATCCTCTGGAGGGGGCTTTGAGGACTCCTTCGGAGGGACCACCACTGGAGATCTGGGGTCCGACACATCCGAGTCAGAACCGGTGTCAGAGGAATTGGAGCCACTAGGAACAGAAGGGTCTGGTTCTGTAATGCTTACCGAGATAGAGGTAGTAGCTCTGGTAACAGGAGGCGGTGGAGAGGCCACCCTGATGGACGGTGTCTCCCTCACCAGCTGTCTTAACTCCGACACGAGCTGTGCTCTAGCCTCTTTCCACCACAGGGGGACAGACTCATGTTCCAGTACCGGAGGAGGAGGAGGAGGAGGAGGCTGATAACTTGGATAATCTGGGTACTGAGGATAATGTCAGGACGGATAATACGAGTACCCAGGGTAACCCCGCATGGGATGTCCTGGAGTAGGATAACTCGTCGGGAATGACAACGTCGGAAAGCCCGGCATCGGAAAACCCGGCGTCTAGAAACCCGGCGATGGAGGCAGCTGGCCCAGCATCGGCTATTGATGGACCGACAGAGGGAAGCCCGCAGGCAGAAAAGAGGATTCCTGGCCTATGAACCCAGCCAAAGGCCCTACCGGGGGAGGTGCCATGGCGCCTGAAGGAGGCATCGGGTCCGGGAGCGCGCCCGAAGAACTGGGGGGGTGGAAGCTCCATACCCGGATCCCCTGTTGGCAGTGGAATGAAATCCAGCGACGGGGGGGGGGGCACAAGGGGCCCCCGACAGCAGGTCTGAACGAGACTTTGCTAAAGCAAATAGCAACGGGTTGGGTGGCGAGTCTCTAGGGTGGAGAACCCTGGGAGACGACAGGTCGACTAGTCCCTCACTCTGTCCGGTGTCAGGGGCCAAACTGGAGCCCGACAGGAGAGTGGATGGATCTATGTGGGCGTCTGAGGAGCCAGCATCTGAAGCAACAGATCCGGCCGGGCTAGAGAAGGCTTGAAGGCCGCTGCTAGTCTGATCGGCAGAGGCCGTGCGCCCATCTCCGGAGGCGAAGGGTGACTTATCGGTAGGATCAGTCGACAAAATTACCACCTCCAAAAAGGCAACCCCCAGCTGCCCACTCACCTCGGCAGGAGGGGGAGAAAGGGCCTGGCCCAAAGAAGCGGACAAGGCACCCGAAAAAGTATTCATGGTTGCAGGTATCTCCGGCGGCGATGGACTCCTGTCCCGATGCTTTTCCTTACTTTTCTTTTTCTTTGGGGCCAGCGACAACGACCTTTCCCCGAGTTTTTGGAGCTCCCTTTCCACAGACGCCAAATGTCGGGTCAAAAGATGTGCCTCAAGGGATCTCTTGCGCCTAGTTCTGGTCACCTGGTTGAAGGCCTGGCAGATGGAACACTCCTGGACGTCATGCTTCGAACCAAGGCAAAGGAGGCAGCGGGAGTGGTCGTCCCCGTGCGGGATTTGAGCGCCACACTTAGAGCACTTTTTCTTCTGTCTGTCTAGAAGACATCAAATTGAAGAAAAATTGCTTTGAGAATTTTGCAAGAGGCGAAGAAACACTTTTGACAACTATAACGTGGACGTTAGATTGCTGTTCTGACACAAGCTGAATGTGACTAAAGCAACGGTGGGAAAGAACTGGAGAGCGGGCACGGGATCGCCCCTTCTGTAGTCAGGCTGACAACACGACGCCCCGACGTCAGGGGCGGTCCCTGCTGATGATTGCTATCTACAAGTTTGCCATGCGGACCTGACGCCAGGGGGCGCAGTCCTATACGTGAAGACCTACTGCAGGAACCCTCTCGAAGTAAGATCTGTAGAATCTCCAGGGCATGTTCTGTGGAAGAATACAGAATTCTGCTGTTGGCACTGGTGGACTACAGAATTCTGTTTACAGGATTTGAAGACTGTGGAATCCTGCTGGCAGAACGTCATGGAATTTTTAAGTCTGGTCCACTGCTAAGGCCTAAAACATGAAGCCTGCTACAGTCCATGGCACAGTTTCATGACATTTAGGCTACTCACTCAGTACTGCTCCAGCCAAAGGCATATACCATAGGGCCTGGTATATCCCGTGGCAGTGACATATATACACTCATGCTCACTACTGCTTCGGCCAAAGGCATATACCATAGAGCCTGGTCTATCCCGTGACAGTGACAGTGACATATATACACTACTGCTTTGCCCAAAGGCATATATCATAGAGCTTGATATATCCTGTGGCAGTGACAATATATACAGTCTTACTCACTACTGCTTCAGCCAACGGCATATATCATGGAGCCTAGTATAACCTGTGGCAGTTACTCGTGATATTTAGGCTAAGTACTCACTACTGCTTCAAGCGGAAGCATACGTCCTAGAGGCAGTTATAGCCCAAGGCACAGATTCACGATATTTAAGCTCTGCTGCAACCTAAGGCATACATCATGGAGCCCAGTATAGCTTGTGGTAGTGGCAAGATAATTTAGGCTACTTACTTCACTACTGCTTCAGCCAAAGGCATAGGTTATGGAGCCAGGTATAGCCTGTGGCAGTGACATGATATTTAGGTTACGTTCTCACTAATGCTTCAGCCAAAGGCATAGGTTATGGAGACAGGTATAGCCTGTGGCAGTGACATGATATTTAGGCTACTTACTCACTACTGCTTCAGCCAAAGGCATAGGTTACGAGCCAGGTATAGCCTGTGGCAGTGACATGATATTTAGGTTACGTTCTCACTAATGCTTCAGCCAAAGGCATAGGTTATGGAGACAGGTATAGCCTGTGGCAGTGACATGATAGTTAGGCTACTTACTCACTACTGCTTCAGCCAAAGGCATAGGTTATGGAGACAGGTATAGCCTGTGGCAGTGACATGATATTTAGGCTACTTACTCACTACTGCTTCAGCCAAAGGCATAGGTTATGGAGCCAGGTATAGCCTGTGGCAGTGACATGATATTTAGGCTACGTTCTCACTAATGCTTCAGCCAAAGGCATAGGTTATGGAGACAGGTATAGCCTGTGGCAGTGACATGATATTTAGGCTGCATACTCGCTACTGCTTCAGTCAAAAACATAGGTTATGGAGCTTGGAATGGCCACTGGCAGTGAGATGATATTTAGGCTACGTTCTCACCAATGCTTCAGCCAAAGGCATATGTCATGAAGCCTGGTATAGCCCATGGCAGTGACTCAAGTTATTTAGGGCATTTCCAAACCATTCCTTCAACCAAAAGCATTCATCACAATATCTAAGATAGTTAACTAATTAAGGAGATGCTGTACTTCCCACTCCAGTAAACACGAAGCAAAACTAACTTGTGATTCATGGCTTTCCGTCATGGGGCCTGATCTATTACCAACACTGCACTATAGTCTTTTCTTGGTCTGCTGCCAAGATTCTTGTTTTTTTCAGTTTGACTATATAGAACAAGGAACACACACCGATATTTTATTTTAGAATGAGAAAACACAGTGCTTAAACACTGGCTTTCCAAAGAAAGGAAAACAAGGAAAAACAGGATGGAAAACAGCAGGTACCACATAGTAAAATGCTATGCAAATGATGGGGATAATGCTAACCATTTCCTGAAATGTACAACAGAAGACCAAGTATAAGGGACACTGTCAGTCGTTCTGCACGTATCCTGAAATGTGCCTGCAGCAGTCCCTTTAGCCATACAGAATCCACAGAAGTAATATTTTAGCAACAAAAAGTAGTTAGCTGTAATAATTTAACTCCAAAGTGAAGCACATGCATATCTGTATACGCACATGTCCAGTATCACGGCTCACCTTTCAGACCGTGATTGTTTTGTAACTGTTAGTGCCCGCTTCAAATTAACTGACACTTTCTGAGTTCAGGTTTCTTCATACTGTTAAAAATATGTGTTTAGCTGAACTCGGGTATAAGGAGGCGTGCACAAGCCTTCTGGCGCTTCATCGCCATTCAGAAATGGGACCATGCTTCGGCAACCTGCACGGTAAATTCGAGCAGACCGAGAGGGTTTCGCTTTGGAGTTAAATTATTACAACTACTTTTTGGTGCTAAAATAGTGCTTTTACAGATTCTGCATGGTTAAAGGGACTACTGTAAGCATGTCTGGGGATACCTGCAGTAAATGCAAGTAAACTGCTGACAGTGTCCCTTTAAGGATATCTACAGCACAGGACACATTAGTAAAAAAACTGATTACGTAATACAACATTTAAAACTTTTACTTTTTGTTTCCTCATATCAAACAATCTCATGTGTCCTTTGCTCCTCCAGATGCTCTTTCAACTGTCCCCAGCCCCTGATATGACATCTAAAGGGTCCAACTTATTGTACCTCGTCTCCAAGCCACTACCCAGGCACCACAGGGAATAATTCCTTCCTGGGAGAGCTCCCCCATCCCTGACCAAAAAGGTACTTTGTTAGGGCCAGTCTGTCAGCTCCATGGCTGTGCCCTAAAAGGCATGTTTACACTGCCAATGCCATGTCTCTGATCCTGAGTGCAGCTCTTTCCAGAACCGCCCAAGATGATCCTGCAGACTGCTTACATGGCCCCCTCAGCACTGTTGCAAGCCATGCTCAAGAGTGAGGCCATCAGTTTGGGGGCAGTCAGCAACTTGGGGATGTCACCATCCGACGTTTGCTGGAGCAAGCAGCGCAGCTTGTCTACGTGGCTGCTTAAGCCGCTTGCTCCAGAACACATCCCTACTCCTGCACCCGCTACAGTAAGTGTCCACATGGCGCTTTTTTACCACTGCAAGCTGCATGCACCGGCTGCAGCAGTGCAAAGGTGGCAGTGTAAAAATGCTTTTAGAGATTGCCAGAATCAGGATGGGAGGGGAGCAGGGAGTCCAAGATTACCACATAAGGGCAGGTCAGGTGGGAGAGGCAGCATTATCAGCTGGCAGGTGTGGTTTGTTTCCATTTCCCTCCCCAGATTTCCACACGCACCATGGTTGCATGTTCTCCGGTCCCTCAACATACTCTACTGTACGGACACCTGGGGTTACTCAGGAGCAGTATCAAAGCAGGAGTCTCTGCCTACACTCACTGATGCAGAGAGCAACCATGAAGCTTTCTCCTGCCGGCCTGCGTTGATTCCCCAGAACTGGGGCATTAACCAGGGTCGCCCTTTCGTCGTCTTTAACAAACAGCAATGCATTTTCAGATTGTTTAACATTGTATCACAAGAAGTTGCTAATCAGCTGTCATTAGCAAACCTGGAAAACATTATTTTGACTTTTACTGAACAATGTTCACACACTTTAACCACTGTGCTGACCTGTTGGGCTTATCAAACTGAATGGCTGCATTCCTTAGCGGAGGTTTGGATGACACTGTTTCTTTGTCTGTCCGTAAGTGCGATGTTACTGTATTAGTGAGATCAGCCGTGGAGTCTGTTTCCGTATCTGGAGGGAGGGGCAGAGAGGTTTGCTCATTGTCTTCACTCCTACTGCCACTACTACTACAGTCCGAACCTCGGATATCGAGGTACTGCCCATTGTCCACTGGAACCTGGGGAGGCACACGCTCTGCCACTGGGGGTTTGAGTGACTCGGAGGCAAGAGGCGCTGCAAGGCTTTGCTTCCTCAGGGCTTCTATCTCACTGGAAAAAATACCACAAAAAAATAAAAAAGATTAATTTGGAGAACTTAATTTTTAATTGTAACTTTTAACCAGGAAACCCTCTGCTGAATGGAAACATCCTATTTCCAAGACTGTCTGGGGAGAAAACAAAGACAGCAGAAGTGAGCAGCTTTGGAAGACCCATCACAACTTTCACTTATTCATCTCATAGGTTCTTAATGAGCAAAGACAATTCGACTACTTTATTTTCTTGCCATTTTCTCAATGGTTTTATACAGATATGCTTTGATCCCTTAAAAAAATGACAAATCGTCTTTAAAAATTTCCAATGACTTACATTCAACTGTATTTTTTTTTAGCAGGCTTTTCCACATCGTAACCCTTCTTTGTGACAGACAGCCTTCTCTCTTGGCTGTTTTATCTCTCTCCCTTTATTTGTTTATTATGACCTCTTCTATTAAATTAATCCTCTTTGTATTCTGGTCCCAAACACACCCACATATCATTAGTTCTAGTAGAACAATAAATAAAAAACATATTCCCTCTTAATCAATGTTGTTCCAATGACTATAACCCTAAATTCTTGAATTCTCTCGTAATATAGAAACATAGACAATGACGGTAGAAAAAGACCAGAGGTCCATCCAGTCTGCCCAAGTTCCCTATAATCCATGGAACTTAGTCTCCGCCTTGGTCCTGATGCCCCCGGTAACCACTATTTCCTTCGTTATGTCCCAGCCCTGCTTGAATCCCCTGACTGTTTTCACACCCACCACCTCAGCTGACAGATTGTTTCAAGGTTACACCACCCTTTGCATAAAGTAGTACTTCCTCACATCCCTCCTGAACCTATCTCCTGTTAATTTCCATTCGTGTCCACGTGACTGCGAATTGGTATTCAGGCTAAATAATTCTCCACAGTTCACTTTGTTAATTCCTTTAAGGAACTTGAAGGTCTCCAATATATCTCTCCTCTCTTTTTTGGTCTCCAAGGAGTACATATTAAGTGCCTTGAGGCGTTCCTCATAAGATCTGACCTGCTGGCCCTGAATCATTTCTGTTACTCTGTGCTGCACTGTCTCCAATCTATCCTTATCTTTTCTGAGATGAGGACTCCAGAACTTGGCGCAGTACTCTAAGTGAGGCCTCACCAGGGATTTTTAGAGGGGAAGTATTTCCTCCCAATACATCCCAGCATCCTGTTAGCCTTGCTATAGGCCTTGTTGCAAGAGACACAACCTGCCCTGGATTCCTTTTCCAATGTCACTAATGAACACGTTGAAGAGGACTGGACCTAGAACTGATGCCTGTGGATCCCCACTCATAACCTCCCTCTCTTCTGATTTAACCCTATTGACCACCACCTTCTGCTGGCCAGTTCCCCCCACAGTTCACTATGGGTTTAGCTGCACCCAGGTCTTCCATCTTCTTGAGCAATCTTTTGTGAGGTACAGAGACAAAAGCCTTGCTAAAGTCAAAGCACAGCAGATCCACAGCATGGCCCTTGTTTAATTCCTTTGTCACCCAGTCAAAGAAAACTATCAGCTTAGTCTGCAACAATCTCCCTGCCAAGAAACCTTGCTGCTTACTATCCTGGAGCCTGTTGCTCTCCAGGTAGTCTATGAGGTCCTCTTTGACCAGTGACCCCATGAGGTTCCCTACAATTTATTTAATTATTTTTTTATTTAGTTTTTGTTGACCGGGTAAGTGCACTACACAAATCCTGCCTATTTTCAGGCACGACCCGGGGGAGAGGGATATAGATGAACACCAACTGACCTTGAACCAGATTAAGCTGATGGTGGTATTTTTAGTGAATGAGGAAAATTTGGCCAGGACACCGGGGAAATTCCTCTACTCTTTTCGATAAGTGCCATGGGATCTTGGTAACATCCACCTGAGCTACCACCAATCCAGGCAGATGGGACCTCAGTTTAATGTCTCATCCGAAAGACGGCACCTCAGAAGTGCAGCACCCCTCTTGAGCTGCACTACAGTGTCAGTACAGGGATATTAACCCAAGTGCCAGATGTGGGAACTGAACCCACAGCCTGCTGATCTCCCGACCTCAGAGGCGAGTGTGCCATCTACTGAGCCACTGACACTGACAAGGTTAGACTGCCAGGCCTGTAGTTCCTTGGTTGCTCCATATCTCCCCCATGAAGTGGTACAACGTCTGCCACCTTCCAATCCCTTGCAATTTCCCCAGACCTAAGTGAGCTGTTGAACAGACATACCAGTGTCAGTGAAGTTTTTTTCTTTTAGTCCTCTGACCATTTTCATTACTTTTCACTGTACTCCCTCAATTTTTTTGATCCAGAACTGCCCACAATACTCCACATGTGGCCTCACAAGTGCTATGAAAAGGGGCATTATGACATCATTATCTCTGCTAGTTATGTTTCTTATAATACGGCCCGTCATTTTGGTTACATTTTTTGGCACCTCACTGCAGTGCATTTTTTAGCTCAGACCATTTTTCACCACTACTCCTAGATCTTTCTCATTTTGAGTTCCCTTTAGTGGTACCCCACACAACTGATAGCTTGTGCTTGGATTCATGTGCCTCAAATGCATAACTGCACTCAAACACAATGAACTGTAATTTGGCAGCTGATGCCCATGCCTATATCTGTGCCAGTTCCTGCCTCATTTGCACCACTGCAGCCATGCTATCCATTATACAGCCAATCTTAGGGTCATCTACAAATATAGTCATTCACTCACCATGTCTGCACTGCATCGATGGCACATATATGCTAAACAGAGTTAACCCCAGTACCAAGCCCTGTGGCACTCCACTGGTCACTGCACCTCAACTTAAAAAGGTGACCTTTTAGTCATACTTTCTGTCTCCTATTTCTTAACCAGTCTTTCACCCATGCAATAATATCACTATTCTTTACTAGTCTTCCCATCTCTTGGATTAATTTCATGTGTGGTACCATACCGAAAGCTTTACTAGAGTCCAAGTACCCAGCAGCCACTGGTTTTCCCACGCCCAAGGCCTTACTAACTGGTTCAAAAAATTCCACCAAACTGGTTTGGCAACATCTGCCCTTACGGAACCCATGTTGTGTACTGTCCTCCAGACCATTATTGGAGATGACACCTCAATCTCGTTCCTAATTATGAACTCCAATACTTTCTCAATAACTGAAATCAAGCTTACAGGCTCACGCTCCTTTTTTAAAAATTGGTATTACAGTGGCTTCAGCCAACTATCCACCACCTTACCTTTATTAGGGGACTCACTGAACAATAATGTGAGAGGTCCTGCTAGTTCGTTGGCCAGTTCCTTCACTACCCTCAGGTGTATTCCATTTGATGCTGTGGCTTTATTTGGGTTTAAATGCAGACATTTTTCCTTAACCCTTCCCATGTCTACTGTGACCTCATTACTGTTTTCTTATAATTGTTTCACTGGTTTCAGATGTTTTATGGAAAACTGCATGACGTACTAACTGAAAACTTTGACCATGTCCTTTTTGGCTGATATTACACCCCTACGTCTTCAAATGGTCCCACTGTCTTGTTCATGCTTCTTTTAGTGTTAATGTATCTGAAGAAGGAATTGTAATTATCTTTGGAATTGACTACTATGCTCTAACTTTCCTTTTGCTGACCTAATTCCTTTGCTACATTCTTTAACAAGTTCCCTGTATTCAGACCATAATATCTCCTGACCAGTGGCGGAGCCAGGTTTGGGAGCATTTGGGAGCTGAGGGGGCCATTCAATCAATCATGAGCTCCACAATGGGCACTAAACAGTGAATAAAAATGGTGGTGGGGCGCCATTACTCACACTGGGGCAGCCAGGAGGGGCGACCACTCCCCCAGCCCCCCCTCTAGCTCCGCCACTGCTCCTGACCACGTGCCTTTGCTGTATTGTACGCCCTTTTCAACTTCCCGAGGAGATCTTTATTTAATCAAGGAGGGATCTTACCTTTGTTGTATTTTTCTCTAACTGGGACATAGTTCTCCTCTAATGCATGAAGTTTTTCTCTCATACATCTCCACTTCTGTTCTCGTGCTTTATTCTCAAACTCCCGTTTCCAGTCCCAAAGTGCTATTTCTCTTCTGAGCAGATCAAGTTTGCCCTGCTAAAGCACTTGGTACTGGAGGTCCCTTCTCTTTCATTTTCTTGTAGTTAATTCTGAATTGTACCATACAATGCTCACTTCCTCCCAACAGTTCACTTACTTCACAGGCTTTTTTTTCCTCTGCCATGTTACCTAGAACCAGATCCTAGATTTTCCCCTCCCTTGTACCCGCTTTGACCATTTGCTTCATGCTGAAGTTCATTCTAGTCTGTTATGAATTCATTCCCATGCTGTTGGTGTTAATGCTGTTCTCCCAATGTATTCCAGCCAGGTTAAAGTCTCCCATCAAAACTGCCCTTTCCTTCAAATCTGTGGTTTTGATTTGGTATAATGTTAGCATCTGTTCTTTATCCTGTGATAGTTTGACCCTAAGCAAGTCACTTAACCTTCATAACTAAAGAACAGTTGCGTAATTACTGTAACAGTAGATCTTAGAGAGAGAATCTCTTTTGTCAGGCCACACCTGTGGAACTATAAGCCGCCAGGCGTAAGGAACACATAGAAACTTTTGCAAGCAGCCCACCAGGGGCCGCCCATGATAACATCAGACATTAGCTACAACATAAACCTCTTCAGTTTCCTGCCAGAGATCTTGCTCTGAGGACCTCTCTGTAGGGAACGAGGAGAGAACCTAGGGCTCTGTCAACCAGGTGAGGCAGAGAGTTATAGGTAGACCATCATGGAGAAGGTGACAGCACTGATTACAGACTCGGGACACTGTAGGGGGAAGGAGGGTGGTACGGCATGGCCTGACGAAAGAGATTCTCTTGAAGATCTACTGTTACGGTAAGTACATAACTGTTCTATCTTCTTCGAGGATATCTCTCATCAGGCCTCACCTATGGAATGAGTACCAAGCAGTACTCACCATAAACAGTCTGGGTGGTTGCAGCCTAGAGGCCTAATAAAGGAGACCTTGAAGCACAGCTAAGCCAAAACCAGCCCTTTTTCAAGAGGTAATGTCCAGACTGTAGAGTTTAGTGTAGGTGTGAACAGTACTCCAGGTGGCAGCTGCACAGATATATGCAGCAGATACATTTTTGAAACAAGCAACAGATATGGCCACGTCTCTAGTGGAATGACAACGAACAACCCAAGGAAGTTCCTTACCATACCTCCTGTAAGAGAAAGTAATAGTCTGCTAACCACTTGGACAGGCACTGTTTAGAAACTGAGGCACACCCTTTGACAGAGGCAAATGAAACAAAAAGCTGTTAGGACTTTCTGCAGTCCTTTGTGTGGTGTATATAGTACCTGAGTATTCTATGTATATTTAAAGTATGAAGTAATGCTTCCCCTGGACTGGTATGCTCAGGAAAATAAATTGGCAAGTAGATGGTTTAATTTAAAGTAAATTCAGACACTACTCTTGGTAAAATATTTAGGATTAGTATGCAAAGACTCCCTGTCTTTGTGAAAAATCAAAGAAGGAGGCTTACACATTACAGCCTGTAGCTCTGAAATCCTTTGAGCTGAGTAATTGCAACTAAAAACAATGCTTTCCAAGACAGAAAGTGTAAGCCATAAGTCACGGCTGGGTCAAAAGGAGTCAAAGTAGGCTTTTTCAAAACAAAACAAAACAAAAAAACACCTCAAGTCCCAAGCCAGGACTGGATTGCGGATAGGAGGCTTCAAGTGTGGACTGCCTCTCAAGAATGTACAGGCCACCTCCAGCTGGGCAACTGTACGACCCTCAATAGGCACATGGAAAGCTGAAATGGCAGTCAAGTGCACTTTGACTGAGGGATACTATAGGCCTACATTCGATAAGAACAGTAGATGCACCAGAACCTGGTTAACTGGATGGGTAAACAGATCCAAGTGATGAGAAGTGACCCATACAGCACCGCTTCCGCTTCACAGGATAAGTGGGTCACGTGGAAGACTTTCTGGCAGCCACCAGGAAATCAGCCACCTTTTGTGAAAACCCAAATCGGGCAATAGCTATGTTTTCAGAAGCCATGCATGAAGATTAAGAGATTTGAGGTCTGGATGGACCAGAGTTCCCTGTTCCTGTGACAGTAGACCCTTGCACAAGGGCAGAGGCACTGGTGGTTCCACTGCCAGCTGCTGCAGTAGGGGGAACCACACCTGTTGAGGCCATAGGGGAGCAATGAAGATCACATTTGCCCCCTCCATCTGGAGCTTGAGTAGCACTCTCTGAATTAGAGGGAATGGAGGAAAGGCGTACAGGAACCCCATTTCCAGAGGAGGGTCAACCTGTCTAAGCAGAAAACTTCAGGCCCTGGAGCGAGCGAGCAGAAAAGAGGCAGTTCTGTGTTGTGTGGGATGCAAAATGTCCAACTCTGGATGATCCAATCTGTCAAACAGGTCTTCGACCACAGAGGTCAGCAGTTCCCGCTCAAGAAACTGGACTGTGACCTGCTTGGCAAGTCTACCAAGACATTCTGGATGCCTGGAAAGTACAGTTACGTAAGAACTTACCATAATAGTAGATCTTCGAGAACAGCTCTTGCAGCAGGTTACACCATAAGGACTGATTTCCAAGCAGTAAGTGTGTTTCGTTAACCCAGTTGGGAGGAGGATAGGAGGGATCGAAGAAAAGGACCTCTCAGGACAAAAGTCCCTGGAGGACTGCCAGGCCAAAGCCCGCTCTATGCCTGGAGGCGATGTCCAAACTGTAGTGTCTAATGAAAGTGTGCACTGAACTCCAAGCAGCAGCCGTGCAGATGGCGGATGTTGCCATGTTCTTCAATGCAGCGAAGGAGGTAGCCACCCCCTCATAGAATGGCCCTTAACCACTCCCGATAAGGGTTTGTTACGTTTCTGGTAACAGAAAACAATGCAGTTTACAAGCCACTTAGAGAGAGTTTGTTTCGATACGGGTGCACCCATCATCCTTTGAGCAAAAGATAAAAACAGTTGGTCGGACTGTCAGTGTGAACGGGTTCTAGCCAGGTAAAACCTCAAAATCCTGTGCACATTGAGAGTGTGGAAGAGGGTTTCTCCCCTATTAGTATGGTTGGGGAAGTACACCAGAAGGTCAATGTCCTGGTTTAAGGTTAATGCTGAAACCACCTTGGGAAGAAACTTAGGATTGGTCCTTAAGGACACCCTGTCCTTATGGAAAATCAAATCGGGCTCTTTACACATGAGCACCTGGAGTTCGGAAATTCTCCTTGCCGAAGTAACAGCAACTAAAAGAAAAAATTACTCACCATAGTAATGTTGTTTCTTCTAATGGAGTCTTGCTGTATTCTGACTTAATGAAGTTAGCCCCAGCACTTGAACTGCTCCAGAGAGTAAGGAGTTAAACTCTATGCAAGAGCATATAACGTTGAGCTTGAGCTCGGTTTTCAAACCTCTGTCTGTGGTACTTCCCAGAGTAACCATCAGATTCTTACGAGCAACTAACTAGCTGAGTCTAATATAAGTGTGTGTGGAATTTGTTTTAGTATAAGCCAAAAGGCAACAATTTGGGCCCAGAAGACTCAAGTCGAGAACCCAAGAAGAAAAACGTAGTAACAACACCAAACAGATTCATAACACAAACAGAACTAACAATAACCCATCCAAGATGGAGGGTGCAACACTGTACCTGCCAGCCCACTTACCAAAAACTAGGTTCTGAGAGGAGAGGCAGGGGGTTAGGTCAGAATACAGCAAGACTCCATTAGAAGAAACAACATTACTATGGTGAGTAATTTTTTCTTCAAACAACATAAAGTCTTGCTGTATTCTGACTTAATGCAGACTACCAAGCAGTTCCCTATGGAGGAGGGAATGCAGAACCTACTTTGGAAACAGGTTCTGCAGTACTCTTGTGCCAAACCTAGCATCACTCCTAGCCTGGAGTAATGCTTGGTAAATGTATGTACTGTTTTCCAGGTGTCTGCTTTGCAGATCTCTAACATGGGTATATCTCTGGACGCAGCCAGAGTAGCAGCTGTACCCCTAGTCGAATGAGCCCTCAGGCTTGAAGGAGGTTTTCCCCAATTTGTCATAGCAGAATTGTATACAAGAAACAATCTACCTGGCAATAGTTCTTTTTGTGGCAGGCTTACCTTTCCCCACCTCCCCAAAGGTGAGAAACAACTGAAGACAGTCATTCCTGTGAGCCGTAGTGTGCTCTATGCAATAGTTAAGAGTTTTTTTTTTTTTAATGGTATTTCTTCCAGAGCTCCAGAGGCACGCCCGCCTTCCGCTGTCCCCCAGCGCCATGCCCCGAAGTCAGCACCCTCCCTTATGCACCAACGACTTGCCCTTCATGGCAGGGTGGTGGGGAGCGACTCGACCCACCTCAACGGATGATTGCCAGGGAGGTGCCTTCTCGGGGGTGGCACCACGGGGACAGCTTCATTAACTGGGGCTGTATTTTTTCCATTTTCTCCCTTACAGGCTCATGGTATGCAATGACGCCAGTGACTGGGTGCCCAGACGCCTCCCGCACTCCTGCTAGCTGCCTGCCACGCCCAGTCTCCCCATAGCATGCAGCTCCAGGCCACTGAGCCCCAGCCTCTGCTAGGGGTCGGGCAAGCACCGGCTGCTGGATACCCCCCCATCCCGGAGATGGAGAGCAGTCCTTTGGACGCTCAATCCATCTCCTCCCCGACGACCCACAGCGACCTGTGCTCGTTCCCAAACATGGGTCACTGGCGTGGCACGAGGTGTGGCGTCCAGCACCTCAACCCTCAGCACCACCGGGCCGAGCTAAGAGCTCTTTTAACATCCAAGCTGTGTAGCCTTCTTTCACCTGAAGAGGAGTGGTCAGTGAAAAACACAGGAAGAGACCCAGACTAGTTCAGATGAAAATCTGATACCACTTTGGGTAAGAACCTTCTATTGGTTCTTAGGACCACTTTATCCCTATGGAAGGATATGAAGTCAGGTTCCACTGACAAGGCCTGTAATTCACTAATCCTCCTGGCCGAAGTAATGGCTACCAGGAACACAGTTTTCCAGGTCAAGTATTTCAGCTCAGCTGAAGCCATGGGTTCAAAGGGGGGCTGCGTGAGATGTGCAATACAGACATTAAGATCCCAAGCATGGGTTGGTTATCTAAATGGAGGGTTTGTATGAACCAGACCTTTGAAGAACTTTTTAAACACATGATGAGAGGCCAGGGAAGAGCCCTTCCCTGCTGAAAGGAAAGCAGAAACTGCTGCTAGGTGAACATTTAGAGTTGCAGGCCTAAGGCCTAGGGCATTGAGGTGAACCAGATAATCTAAGGCTGTGGAGATGCCTACAGAATCAGGAACAATGCCTTTCTGAGATCACCAAATGGTAAACCTCTTCCATTTGGAATCATAAGTCTTTCTAGTAGATGGTTTCCTGGAAACCTTCAGGATATCCATGACTGCTTGAGAAATATGCAGGTCTGCATATTCTAGCTCTTCAAGAGCCAGGCCTTGAGATTGACAGACTGAAGATCGGGATACCAGATCCTCCCCTGGGAAGAGGATAGAAGATTGTGTCTCTTGGGAAGGGACAGAGGACGAGACACTGTCAGGGACAGGAGCAGAGGGTACCAAAGCTGCCTGGCCCAGTCTGGAGCCACTAGGATCACTGTGCAAGGCTGAATTCTGATCTTTATAAGGACTCTGAACAGTAGAGGGAATGGAGGGAAGGCACAGAGGAACCTGCCCTTCCAATCCAAAATCAGGGCATCCTGGAGCACAGAAGTGGAGGTCTTCAACAGAACAGAGGGAGTTGGTGACTGTCTGGAGCTGCAAAGAGATCTATCTTTGGAGTATCCCATTTGGCGAAAATGATCTGCAGTATGAGGGGATTCAGGGACCATTCGTGATGTCCTTGGGATATTCTGCTCAGAGAATCTGCCAGTACATTGTCCTTTCCCTGGAAGGTGAACTGCTACTAGGTAAGTCTGAAGAGAATAGGCCAGAGACCACAGTTTCATGGCTTCCATGCACAAGGCCGAGGACCAAGTGCCTCCTTGTTTGCTGATATACCACACTGTGGTCGTGTTGTCTGTTCTGACTTGGACCACCTTGCCCTTGACCAAGTCTGAGAAGCACTGAAGGGCCAGGAACACTGCCCTGAGTTCCAGAAGGTTGATGTGAAGGAGAGACTCCTGTGGGGACCAAACCCCTTGGGCTGTCAGGGCCCCCAGCTGGGCTCCCCCAACCTAGGAGAGAAGCATCCATAGTCAGAACTACTGAAGGAATTTGTGGGAGAAA
Organism: Neoceratodus forsteri; assembly: GCA_016271365.2. Taxonomy (NCBI): domain Eukaryota; kingdom Metazoa; phylum Chordata; order Ceratodontiformes; family Ceratodontidae; genus Neoceratodus; species Neoceratodus forsteri. The sequence goes on along the minus strand of CM057456.1, from coordinate 330,400,955 downwards.
TGGGACTCCTTGTCTGAGGTTGTCCTGATCCAGCCACCACTGGAGAGCTTGGACCAGAGTCTGAGTCACTGGAATCAGTTTTGTAAGAGAATCCCTTTTCTGAGACCAGAAGGACCTTAGGTGAAACTGAATGTCCCTCATCTGGAATCTTGCTCCCTGCACCATTGCAGTGGAAGCTGCCATGTGGCCCAGAAGCTGGAGGAAGTGTCTTGCTGGGTGAGAGACCAGGAGGTCGAAAAGATGAAGCAAGATCCACTAGGGCCTTCACCCTTGCCAGGGGAAGGAAAGCTTTTGCTTGAACAGTGTCCAAATCTATTCCTATGAAGGTGAGAAGTTTAACTGGTTCTAGGACAGACTTTGGAAGATTGAGAAGAAAACCCAGGGAACTGAGTAGATCCTGGGTAGTTTGCAGAGTTGACTTGACCTGTAGAGATGACTGACCCACAATAAGCCAGTCATCCAAATATGGGAAGATGGTGATACCCTGTCTTCTGAGGTAAGCCACCACTACTGCAAGGCACTTTGTGAACACCATTGGAGCTGATGCTAGGCCGAATGGCATGGCTCTGAATTGGTAGTGGCCTGAAGGCAACACGAACCTGAGGTATTTTCTGTGGGAGCATCTGTTAAGGATATGGAAATAGGCATCCTTGAGGTCCAGAGACGCTAACCAATCTCCCGGCCTTAGAGAGGGAAAGATTATTCCCAGAGTTACCATTTTGAATTTGGGCTTTGAAATGTGCTTGTTCAAATACCTTAGGTCTAGGATGGGTCACCACTCCCCTGTTTTCTTTGGGGTAAGGAAGTATCTGGAGTACAGCCTTTTTCCCTCGTGCCAAGTAGGAACCTTCTCTATAGCTCTGAGAGCTAGAAGAGAGGAAACCTCTACCTCTAGGGCAAGGGTTTCTGAGATTGATGCAGGTGGAAAAGACTTGGCCCTCTTTTTTGGGAAGTTTTTGAAGCTCAGGGCCAGTCCCTGGCTTACTACTTCCAGGACCCACTTGTCTGAGGTAACAGACTTCCAGGCCTGGAAGCAATAAGCCAGCCTGCCTCCTACTGGAATTGGGGAGTCGACCCGGGCTGACACATAAGGATGTCTGCTTGGCAGGAGCCTTAGGCTGGGAGGAGCAGGAAGCAGCCCTGATCATCTCTCTCCGCCCTCCCTCTGAAGAACCCCCTCTGTGGGAAGGGAGAGGAGGCCTGGGCTTAGTAAAAAGGCCTGTGAAAAGGCCTGTCCCTGCCCCTAGACTGCTGTTTTTGTGGAGTGGCTTGCCTTTCCTTGGCCTTTGCACTCCTGTACGTGGTCCTGTATTCATCCATTTTCTTCATGTAAGCCTCAGTTTGCTCCCCAAACAGAGTTACCCACTACAGGAAAATCCATAGCCTTAGTCTGGGTATCCTGTGAAAGGCTAATACATCTGAGCCAAGCAGGTCTCCTGAGAGACACAGATGTAGCCATGACTCCAGATGCCACATCACTGGAGTCCACAGCAACATGAAATTGCATTTCCGATGCCTCAATTCCATCAGCAGCCGCCTCCTCCAGCTCTTTGGCTAGCTGAGGAGAGGCCTGTTTAGCCAGTTCCAGAACCAAATCCCATCTGGATTTCTGGTACCTGGCTGTGTAGGCCATATAATTAGCCTGCCCGAGTTCCAAAGAAGATGCTAAATACTGTTTTTTGGTCATGGCATCCACTTTCCTGGAGTCCTTTTCTGGGGGTGTGAAGCCAGAGGAATGTTAGCCCTGTCACAGGCTGCAGCCTGCACTACCCCAACATGGCTGCTATGATTATAAAGGAACTCCGTAGCCGAGCCTGATAACATATACCTCCTGTCCATTCTCTTGTGCACAGGAGGTACTGAATAAGGAGTTTGCAAAATTTTATGTGTCTGTTTCCCAAGGACTTATGAAGAGGGATAGAGAGCCTTTTGGACTCTGGGATGTCCATCATTTCCACAAAATCAGGCTCTTCCTCCTCCTCTGCAGCTTCAACCAAGGGAAGCCAAAGGGTTTTAGCCACCTTTTTGTAAAACAAAAAGTGTGAAAGGGACTCAGAGAGCCTGGGAGGAGAGACACCCAAGGGCCTGTCTGGGGAGATGTCCAGTTCAATGGGCACATCCAGACTTCCCTGGTCATCACCATCATCATCGGGATAATCTTCGTCTCCCTTCCACTCCTCATAATAAGTATCTGGATCATAATCCGAAGGAGACTGATCCGACCGAACCGACCGCCTAACCGGCAGTACCGGTTTGGACAGAACCGGTCTAAGTGACTGAACAATACTAATCGCTTTGGCTATTTCATCCGCAGTTGGAGAATGCGGTAGAGGATCCGAACCGGTGGACTTACATTTTCGTTTTGACGGAACCGGCCCCTCAGGGTCAGCTCTCCTTTTGCCCAAGGAGGTATCGCCTAGGTTAGTAGGCACCTTCTCAGGTTCAGCAGCAACCAAACCGGGCTGGCCATCCGGATCTACGGACTTCTCGGCCTCCCTTTCCTGCAGCCTACTCAGTCTCTTATCTAAAGTGGATTTAGGAAAGTTTTTACAAAGTTGGCAGTCCGACTTGAGGTGGTCAAACCCCAGACAATAAACACAGATGAGGTTGAGGTCCGCCTTGGCAAAGGCCTCCCCACACTCAGTATAGTGCTGAAACCCAGTGGGACCGGTTTTCTTTTTAGGTTTGTCAGACATGGCCAACTTATTAAATTATCCTATAGAAGCTTTCAAGCCAGGTAATGAAATAATCAATCAGTTACAAACCATGTCACGGGTGTTGAAAAAGAAACAGAAAAGGCCCAGTTCTTTTGAAACCGATCGATACCGGAACACCACTCTATCCCAGAAAATTTTTTCTCAGATAATAGAAATAATACAAGGTCAGTTCCTAACTGGCCCGACCAGCAAGAAATCGAGGAAAAGAGTAATTTCCACACACACACTTGAAAAATAAACACAGTCACTACCTTTCTACAACACTACCTGTACCGTAGACAGAGGCTGGAAATCCGAAAGAAATAACAAATAGAACGGTTTAAACCGAACGCTTTTTAAACTTTACCGAACCGAGCAGAGGAATCTCCGGAGCGACTTCACCGTTAGGCGGAGTAAAGAATCTGACGGTTACACTGGGAAGTACCACAGACAGAGGTTTGAAAACCGAACTCGAGCTCAACGTTCTATGCTCCTACATAGAGTTTAACTCCTTACTCTCTGGGGCAGTTCAAGTGCTGGGGCTAACTGCATTAAGTCAGAATACAGCAAGACTTCATGTTGTTTGAAATAATGCCTTCCATGAGAGAAGGCGAAGCTCGTAATCTGCAGCTGGTTCAAAAGGAGGCAGCATAAGCTGCTCTAAGACAAAAAGAAGGTCCCAAGGAGGAACTGGATCCTTTATAGCAGGTCTCAGATGTAAGACACCATGCAAAAATGAGCGGAAAGCCTCTAATTGGGCTAGTGAATGCGGACCAAATTGTGTGTGGTATGCCAAAATGGCACAGAGATGTACTTTCAGAGAGGAACACGCCAATGCCAACTGGAAAAGGGATATGAGGTAGTCCACAATAGACTTCTCAGGGCATCAAAGTGGCTCGAGATTGCAAGCTTGAGCCCAGAGAAAAAACCTCCACCATTTCAGAGTGTAAGTGGCGTGAGTAGATGGTTTCCTAGCTGCCACCAGGATATCGGCAACCCCTTGTGCGACACCGTGTCTAAGAATGGCTACGTCTTTAGGAGCCAGGCGTGCAGGTTCGGATGGACCAGGGAGCCAGCCTCCTGGGACAGCAAATGTGAGCTGACCGGTAAGGGTAAGGGAGGCTCCAGAGCCAGCTGGTGAAGCAGTGGAAACCAAATCTGCCTGGGCCAAAAGGGCGCCACCAAGATCATTGACGCTTGTTCTGACTGAAGCTAGAGAAGAACCCTAGGGATCAAAGAGAAGGGCGGGAAAGCATTGAGGAACCTGCCTGTCCAAGAGAGGGACAACACGTCTTGCCAGAAAACACCAGGCCCTGGATCTAGTGACCAGAAATTGGGCAGTTTTACGTTGTATGGGTACACGAATAAGTCTACGCCTGGTGTCCCCATTGTAGGAACAGGTCCTCGATGACCTCTTGCAGCAATTCCCATTCGTGAGATCTGGCCTTTGACCGGCTCAGGAGATCTGCAACAGTGTTGTCCACACCGGGAACATGTACTGCGGTAAGCGTGGTGCCGTGCTGTAGCACCCAGTCCCACACCCGCTTTGCCTCTCTCCAAAGGGGGTAGGAGTGAGTGCGCCCTTGTTTGCTGATGTAATACACCACCGAGGTGTTGTCTTTTGGACTAACATGTGACCTGGTGGGATCTCTGATTCTAAGGCCTGTAAAGCATATAGGACCGCCCTCATCTCCAGAACACTGATATGGAGGTGAGTCTCCAGGGGTGACCAAGTTCCCGGGGTCCTTCCAGGTGGGCTCCCCAACCGGACACTGAAGCGTCGGTGGTGAAAGTCAGGAATGGGGTGGGTGCCACGAAGGGGACTCCCACGGAAAGATGTTCTGGGACAAGCCACCACTGCAAGTCCAGAATGACTGGCCTTGTGATTCTGATGAGCCGGTCTAAGTGATCCTGCCTCTGGTCCCATTGGGCTCTCAGCATCCACTGAGTAACTCTCATGTGGAGGTGGGCAAGGGGGACCGTGGCAATGGCAGCTGCCATATGTCCGAGCAGGCAAAGTATGGTCTGAGCAGGAACCAGATTTCGTGCCATGATAGTCCTCATGAGTGACCTGATGCGTTCCGCCCTGTCCTAGGCCAGGAAGGCTCTCCCTTGAGGGGTATCCAGAACCGCGCCAATGAACTGTAATCTCTGCGAGGGAACGAGAGGTGACTTCTCTTGGTTAATGGTGATCCCTAGAGACTGAAATAGGGAGCAGGTGTTGTGAACGGCCTTCACCAGAGGTTCTGGGGAGGAGGCCATCAGAAGCCAGTCATCCAGATAAGGGAAGACATAATGGCCTTGTCTCCTGAGGGCTGCTGCTATGACTGCCATGCACTTGGTAAAGACATGTGGCGCCTAAGACAGGCCGAACAGGAGTGCTCAGAACTGATAATGGCACCCCGGAAACTCGAAGCGCAGGAATTTCCTGTGCGATAAGGTGATGGGAAGATGAAGATACGTGTCCTGCATGTCCGAAAATGCTAGCCATGCACCTTGCTTGAGCATGGGGATGAGACCTGGTAGGGTGACCATGCGAAAGCGTTTGTACATCACGAAGATGTTTAGGTTGCTGAGGTCTAGGATCAGGCATAAGTCCCCGGTTTTCTTTGGAACCAGGAAGAAGTGGGAAAAGTATCCTCCTCTATGACCCCTCGGTACGATTTCGATGGTGTCCTTTGTGAGGAGTGCCGAGATCTCCTGCTGGATGAGCAGGGCATGCTGTCCCGAGTAATGGAAATGCAGAGGAGGTCTTGACAGTGGGCGGTCGAGGAACTCTAGAGTGTCCCCGACTTATAAGCTGAAGAACCCACCAGTCAGAGGTGATCCTCTGCCAGTGCCTGACAGGTGGTGAGCGACTCGACCCCCGACCCTCTCTTCCCTTTGATCCAGAGGTGGGACAGGGGCAGGGGCCAGGAAGGAGTCATTCTGTGGTGGTGCTGGCTCCGGCAGGTTGGGTAGGCTTAGTGTGTCTCTGACCCTGACCTCCGGAGAATCTTTGTTGGTTCTTATGGCCGGAATTGCCCATGTTACTGTTGGCCTGACCAAGTCTGTTGCTTACTCTGTCGGCCACGAAAACGTTTTTGTATTCTGTGAAAGGAACCAGGCTTTGACTTATACATTGTCTGTACTGCTCTGACCGCCTTCCTGGCATCTTGAAGCTTGGTAATGACCCTCTCGAAGTCTTCACCAAACAACAGTGACCCATTAAAGGGGACGTCCATGATTCCTTTCTGGACGTCTGGGGTAAATCCAGAGACCTTCAACCAGGAGTGTCTCCGGAGGCAAACGCCTGTTGAAGCACCTCTTGCTGCTGAGTCCGCCGAGTCGTAGGCGGCTCAGAGGACTTGGGTCCCGACATCAGAGCCAGTGCAAGGAAGGTTTAAGTGCTCCTCCTTTTTCTCGCCATCTGGAAAGTCCTTTAGCAGGTCTTGCCCTTGGTCCCATAGCGCATTTTGAAACTGCAATATGTGCGTTAATTAGTTGAGAGACCTAAGAGAGCATGTAGAGACCCCGTACATGCATCGACCCAAGGAGTCCAATTGTTTGGATTCCTGGTCCGGTGGCTGAGTGCTGACGTGTTGGGGCCTTTGTGAGCGATCCTGCGAGGCCGTAATGACTACAGAGTCGGCCACAGGTTGCCGAGTTAAATAAGGAGCATGCAGTGGGGCCCTGTAAAGTCTGTCAGCCTTCTTGGGGACCACTGGGGGTGGAATGAGGATGCTTCCATGCAGCATTGGTAGCGTCCTAGAAAGTATCCACCAGGGGTGGGACCACCACAGGCTTGGGGTCTTTTTGCCTCAAGTAACATGCCAGGCATTGCCATTTGGGGTCTAACTCTTCCGACTCCCATCCCATGTTCTCCTGAAAGTGTCTCATAATATCAGAGAATGATGGGTCATCAGGTGGCGACCTAGGGAGGTCGTGAGGATCTGGAGACGGGAGTACCAAAAGGAGAAGGTGACCGAGAGGTACCTGAGGTATCAGGATGCGAGTCGTCATCAGACGAACAGCGGGACCTTCGTCGGGGTCTCTTGCATCTGTGGTCACTAGGGGACCCTGAGGGGTCCTAGAACATGGAGGTCTCTTGGCCTTTGGACTTCTGCCCTTGGACCTACCCCTAGGTGGTGGTGTAGGATCCTCAGGCTCAGGTGTTACTGCACTGGGAGGTGCCACGGGAGGTGGGACCTCTCCAGGGGGTTTGGTGGGTACCATGTCTTTTTTAATGGTGTCCCACCAAAAAGTGAAGAGTTCCTTGACCTCATGGATATTAAGGCCGGACAAAGGGACTGGCGTCGGTGTCTGCCTGTTGCTAGGGTCGGGCGCTGGTGGCTGAGGAGGAGTCGGGTCCAGCATCGAGTCACTTGGTAGACTGACGTCGGGCAGGGTAACATCCTCAATGTCTACCGACGTCTGGTCGTCTGTAGTGTGAGTTCAGACGTCCTCTTCTGACATCCCCCGGCGTCCGGTGTCAGGTGGCGAAAGCAGGGGTGGCATCGGGTCCCTGGGGTGTTTGACGAATGATGGCTCTGGCATCCGCTTAGCCTCTGATGTCCGCTTGAGGACATGAGCTCTGAAGTCTTTCTCAGAGGGACATCTCAGCCTCTCGGAGGTTGAGAGACCGAGCGTTCGGTGTCCCAGCATTGGTCCTTGGCATCGGTGCTAGGCCTAGTTGCCGACTCAGACTGATGCTTGTGGCAGTCGGAAGCCTCCGACCCAGCGGCCGACCCTGAAGGGCGGCTGTCCTTAGACTTGGTTTTCAGTGGTTGTAAAGACACTAAGCTAGAGACCCTGAGGCCCTAACCTTAACTGGGGGCACTGAGACCTAGCCCGGGATGGAGAGTGGTCCAACCGGGCAGAGCTGGAGTTGGCCCAGGAGTCTGAGGCCTGACTCTGGGATCTATCCCTATCCTTGTCACGGTGCTTATCCTTGTGCTTCCCCAACTTGGGTGAAGGTTCCCCTCGAGAAGATGGATCTTTCTCCATGGCTTTACGTTTTTCTTCCAGGAGAAAACTCTGTAGTGCTTTCTAGCTGTGGATCCTGGTTCTACTGTTAAACTGCTGGTAGATGGAGCAGGCCTGGATATCGTGGTCCGGGCCTAGGCACCACACGTAGTCAGAGTGCCTATCTTTGAAGAGGATCTGTTTGCCGCAAGCGCACTTTGAGGGGTGTCCTTCTGTGGAAGGAATCGGGGAAGAAGACATGTACTTATTGGATTTTCGAAGAAAACAGAAGAAATTCTTTCTGGCGTCATTCGTCTGCTGAAGGCATCCGCGGAGCCAATGTGCATGAGTCGACGGCGGGAAAAGAACTGAGGTATGCTGAGGAACCGCCCCTTTTATGATGCATCTGACGGGGGCGGGGCCGGCGTTGGGGGCAGGGCCGACAGGGGCAGTCCCCCGCTGGGTATAGCTAGCTAGAAGTTTTCCATGGGGTCCTGCTGCCTGCCGGCTTCAGTCTTTATGGTGCAACTTGCTGCAAGAGCTGTATCTCGAAGTAAGATCATGTACTGCTGACAGTTCTAGACCGTGTTCTGGAGCACAATACCTAACTCTCATCCATTGTTCCCCTGCACAGGGAGTAAGAGCGAGTTCCCCCTTGCTTGTTGAGCCCTAGCAGCGTAAGTTACAGGGAGAGTTGTGGAAAAACAGTGGTCTAGACTCAAGAGTTACAACAGAAGTAGCAGGTCACTGTGTCAAAATGCATAGCAAGAGTAAAAGAAAGAAAAGGCCATTATGGTTCTTGAAGGTAGTGGCCGAGAAAGTAAGGGAAAAGAAAAGAGCCTTCAGAATATAGAAGGAAACATGAAAGGATGAGGACAGAGAACAATATCTGGAGAGGAAGATGGAATCTGGAAAAATAACTAACAGGGCTAAAGCACAGACAGAGGAAGGTATAGCCCAGGCTATTAAGAAAGGCAGCAAGACCTTCTTCAGATACATTAGCGAAAGGAAAAAGACCAGAAATGGGATTGTTAGGCTGAAAAAGGAAGGAGGAGAAAGGGTTAAGGATGACCTAGAAAAGGCTGAGATACTGAACAAGTACTTTTCCTCAGTATTCACCAGGGAAGAGAGAGTGAGGGACTGAGACTCATTAAGAGGGGTATTCAGAGGAGGGAGGGAGGTAGACACCAGACCATTCATGGTGGAAATTATGCTGACATAATTTACAGCACCGCGCCCACCTCCTCACTTGTTAGACTAGACTCCCTTTTTTATGCTTTCTGTCGCTTTGCCTCCAGTTCTCCCTTTAGGACCCACCACTGCTCTCTTCTCTCCTCCCTGGAGCTCCCTCCCCTTTCCCATCGACATCTTATTCACTCTGTCTCCCTTATCTCTAAATACTGGTTCAACCTATTCCCCTCCTACCTCTCTGTCCACCTCACTCCCACTCCCTCCACACTATATTCCCTATGTTCTAGGGACTCCCACTCCTTCTTCCTTCTCAAACCATCCTCAAAAGTGGGCAAATCCGCCTACACCTATTAGCTCCCCTCTCTTTGGAACTCCCAACCTCCTCTCCTATGTAACTCTCTCTCACACACCTCTATCAAATTTCAGCTGCGCCACCTGCCCAACTCCACATGTTCCCATAACAACACATAGCACTTGCATTGACTGTACGTCTGCATTGTATATACCTGTACCTACTGCTGATATCACATTGTACTTCCTACCTTAATTGTAGGATACTTTTCTTATATCTTGTATCCTATATGATGTTTTATTGTATCCTGTATACTGCATCCTATATTTTGTATCCTGTATACAGTTTATCCTATGTTCCCTGTTCCCTGGGTCGCACTTGGAAATGAGCCTTCGCTCACCGTGCCTTTCCCGGTTAGCAAATGTTTAAATAAAAATAAATTAAAAAAGGAAAAAGTCCAAGAAGAATTCGGTAAAATAAAAGCAGATATGGCAATGGGGCCAGATGGAATCCACCAGAGAGTACTAAAGGAACTCAGAAAGTGCTGGCAGAACTACTGGCTGCCCTTTTCAACACATCACTAGATGGGGGAGGTACCTGAGGATTAGAGGAGGGCAGATGTGGTCCCGCTTCACAAGAGTGGAAGCGGAGAGGAGGCAGGCAATTACAGGCCTGTAAGCCTGACCTCAGTAGTGGGAAAACTAATGGAGTCCTTACTTAAGGAGAGGATTGTGAAGTTTCTGGAGGTTAGCAGGGCACAGGATCCAAGGCAGCATGGATTCTCAGTGGGAAGGTCCTGTCTGAGCAATCTTATAGATTTCTTTGACTGGATAACCAGTGTGGTAGATCAGGGAGGGGTGGTGGATGTAGCCTACCTGGATTTCAGCAAGGCCTTCGACACCGTCCCGCACAGGAGATTGCTAAATAAACCGGGGAGCCTGGGAGTGGGTCTTACGGTGGTAAAGTGGGCTGGGAACTGGCTACGGGACAGGACTGAGAGGGTGGCGGTAAATGGCATGAAATCTGAGGAGAGGGAAATGACCAGTGGGGTGCCACAGGGGTCAGTCCTATTCAATGTCTTCATTAGTGACATTGCACAGCGTCTGGAGGGAAAGGCATTCCTCTTCACAGATGACACCAAGATCTGCAACAGAGTGGACACTCTGGAGAAGGTGGAAAAAAATGAGAAAGGACCTATTCCTATTACAGGAATGGTCGGGTGTCTGGTAGTTGAGTTTCAATGCTAAAAAGTGCAAGATCATGCACCTGGATCACATTAATCCAAAGGAGGAGTACAGGATGGGTGGGGAAATTCTGGCCACCACAAGTCAGGAGAGAGACCTGGGGGTTATCGTATCTGATGACCTGAAAGTGACCAAACAGTGTGAAAAGGTGGTGGGGACAGCAAACAGAATGTTGGGGTGCATAGGGAGGGGCATAACAAGCAGGAGGAAAGAGGTGGTGATACCACTGTACAGATCACTGGTGAGGCCTCTGCTGGAGTACTGTGTCCAGTTCTGGAGACCACATCTCCGGAAGGACAATGACAAAATAGAGGCAGTCCAGAGAAGGGCAACAAAGATGGTACATGGACTGCACCAGAAGCCCTACGAGGAAAGACTTAAGGACCTTAATATCTATTCACTGGAGGAAAGAAGGAAGAAAGGAGATATGATAGAGACTTTCAAGTACCTTAGGGGTATAAACAGGGTACAGGCGGAAAGCTTATTTCAGAGAAAACTCTGCACAAGAACAAGGGGACAGGATATGAGGCTGAAGGGTGGAAGGCTCAGGCGTACTGTTAGGAAGTACTTTTTCACTGAAAAGTTGGTGGAGCCGTGGAACAGCCTTCCAGCAGAAGTGGTGGGGCAAATACAATACAGGGGTTCAGGAGTGCATGGGATAGACATAAGGGTACCCTGGATATGTGCAGAGCAGGAAAGCCACAGATCAAATATAATCTGGGGCTGCAGCAGTGAGTAGGAAAATGGGCAGACTAGGTGGGCCGTATGGTCCGTATCTGCCAACAGATTCTATGTTTCTACGGTGTAATGCATCACACTGATGTTGTCTGTCTGTATTAGCAGAGGACCTGGAGACAGATCAGCTTGGAAGGCTTGTACCCTATACAGGGCAGCTCGCATTTCTAGAACATTTATATGTAAGGTGCTCTCCACTGCAGTCCATGCACCCTTTGTCTGATGAGGCCCTATGTGTGCACTCCAACCCATCCCCAAGGCATCTGTTGATAAAATCTGGTAAGGGGAAGGAAGCAGGAAGGGAACCAATATTTAAATAATGAAAGTCAACCAATTTATTTAAGGCTCCAAATACAAATTACAAGCTGTGGCACAATGCATACCCCCAGCGCCTCGACTCAAACAGAGTCTTCAACCCCCTTCAGCAAACTGCTGGGTTCCATCCATTACTTTGCATACAGGAGAGGTTATACTAGAACCTTCTGTTCTAGATCGTTTGTGAGCTGGTCCAATTGGACTCCCAAGAGTCCAGTGAGGGATCATCATGTGCAGTCTGGCTAAAGGTACTGTTACAACTGCCACTTCCATAAGGCACAGGAGACAAAGGAATGTCCTGGCTGAAACATACCTGCTGTCATGTACCAGCTGGGCCTGAGCAATCAGACGTTCAGCCCCATCCAGGGGCAGGAAGGCTGAGCTCTGAGCTATTTTCAAGACTGCTCCTATGTACTGCAGGTGCTGACAAGGAACCCTAAAGCACCACAAATTTGTCTTGTTTGAGCTAAGGTGTGGAGGCCTGTTTGCAGCAGTTGAAGTAGGCCTTGCAGGGTGACCATTCTGAACTTTTTGTACTGTATGAAAAGTTCAAATCAGAGATCTAGAATAAGATGCAGGGCTCCTGCCCACTTTGTGACTAGGAAGTAGCAAGAGTAGACACCCTGTGTTTCTTTGTTCGAAAGTCACAGGCTCAATGGCTTTCTTCTGAAGCAAAATCTAAACTCCTTCCTAGAGAAAGGAATGTGGTCTGGAGGATAGTGAGTTGGCACCAGTGGATGGTCTGGAGGTGTGTCCAGAGGTTCCAGAGCATGACCTTGTGCTATTATTTCCAGGACCCAGGCATCTGATGTCACCTCTTTCCACTGAGTCAGGTGAAGGGAGAGATGACCCCCTACAACCACCCCTGCAAGTAATGGTGGTTGGGGGCTGTACAAGGAGTCAAGTAGAGCTGTTTGTGGCAGCTTCTGCTGCACCACTACCTCTAGGGGCTTTTAAATGTGCACCTGGAATGGTGCCTGGAGTAAGCAAGGCTCTGGTTCCCTTGCCCTTACCTTGATGTCTGGTGGCTCAATGGCGTCTAATACCAGATGGAATAAAATAATAATAATAATAAGAGCTCCATCTCCATGCGGCTACCTGTTGTTTCAATAGGTGCTTCTCTAGGGCCCTTTTTTGGCATCGTCAGGTAGCAGTATTGAAACTCCTGCAGGTTGGGCAGGCATGCGATCTGGGCAGAGGCAACAGACGCAAACGTCATGAGTATTGCCAGCGTAGATCTTCTCACCACATTAACAATACCGGAAGAATTTTGACAGTTCCTTCGATGACATACAGGTTGTTGAAAATCACTTCTGAAAGTGATTACTTCACTATATAGAAAAAACATAAAGCAGCGGCAATTGCAACAGAGTTTCCATCAGTCGTCTGACAAGTATGGTTGATGGTGAGAAAAGAACTGAGGAGGGAAGGGACTGCCCACATTTATGTAGCAGCTGACCTCTGATGTCGTTGTAGGTGGCCCCTGGTGGACTGCTTGCAAAAGTTTCCATGTGGTCCTAACGCCTGGTGGCTTATAGTTCCATAGGTGTGGCCTGATGAAAGAGATATCCTTGACGAAGATCTTGTGGTTACACCACTCAAGAGTTACGGGTCTTACCACTCACTAGTGGAGATAAACGTGATATTCCACTGCAATCCATCCATTATGTATTCCCCATTTATTCCAATAAGTTTGTTCCAGTGTAGTACAAATTACACATACCTCAAATAAGAGGCATCATATAAAATTATTTTTTTCACATTTGGAAAAATGTTGAAAAACAAAATGGCATGTACAGGGGTTAGAGTAATAGTCTGTTAAACACCCCTTAGGGTAACATGGGTTGATTTAACCCTGTTAGACCTCTGACAACCAATCGGAGCAGGAGAATAATTCTTGCTTATTTTAATACGTTATGTATATTTTTGTCCTTCTATTTATGTTCCATTTATTCCTCTTTACATGGTTCATCTGCAATGAAACAGGATCCTCTCCCCCTACAGTTCATCTACTAAGAAACAGTTATTTAAATATATTAGGGAAAACAGAAGGGAGGGAGGGTGAATTGTTAGGCTAGAAGAGGGAGGTAGGGTAATTGAGGAGGCCGGGCAGAAAGCAGCCATTCTTAATGACTTCTGTTCTGTATTCACAAGGGAAGACAAAGGGCCTCTGCCAGATAGTAGCATTAAGGCGGTGGTGGGGGGGTCCTTGAGATAAGGCAGCAAGTATTTACCAGTGAAAGGGTATGGAAAGGGTTAGCAACCCTAAAGACAGAGAAGGACAACTACAAAGGCATCACTGAACCGAGCAGTATATTTGGGGGGGGGGGGGTTAGTCACTCTAAAACGGGAAGACTAGATGGATCGTATGGTCCCCTTTTGCTGTCACTTTTCTATGTTTCTATATTTCAGTTCAGACAGGGATGGTTCCAAAAGACTGGAGGGTAGTGGATGCAGTCCCACACCATGGGGGGTAGGGGGACAAGGAGCAACCGGATAACTACAAACCAACATGATAGTACTCTTTGACTAGGTAATGAGGGTAGTGGATAAGGGAAATGTGACGGATTTACTCTACCTCAATTTCAGCAAGGTTTTTGACTCTGCACCTCACAGAAGGCTGTTGAAGCTAGAGGATCTAGGTGCAGTGAAGGACAGAGTTAGATGGGTGAGAAACTGGTTGGAAGGGAGACATTAGAGGGTTGTGGTTAAGAGAATCAAATCAGAAGGGAGGAAGGTCACCAGTGGGATGCCTCAAGGGTCAGTCCTGGGTCCAGTTCTTTTCAATATGCTCATTAGGAACATGGTAGATGGAACCCAGGGCAAGATGTGTGTCTTTGCAGACAACACTAAACTCTGTAGAAGGGCAGACGGCAAGGAGGGGGTTAGGGAGATGCAAAGAGACTTGCACAGGCTAGAGAGGTGGTCAAAGGTTTGACAGTGGAAATTCAATGCCAAAAAGTGCAAGGTGATGCACATAGCGAACAAGAACCCCAGGACAGAGTACTGGATGGGGGAAGGGGGTAAAGCCAGGCATGACCTCTGAGGATACAGACCTAGGTGTCATCATTAGTGACTCCCTAAAACAATCAAGCCAGTGTAACAAGACCTGCAGTAAGGCAAACAGGATGCTAGGGGTGTATAGGTAGGGGCACTGACAGCAGAAGGAAGGAGGTATTACTACTTGACTTGTCTATAGATCACTGGTGAGGCCCTTCCTGGAGTACTGTGCCCAGTTCTGGAGTCCTCACCTAAGGAAAGATTATGGCAGGCTGGAGACAGTGCAACACAGGGTGACCAAAATGATTCAGGGCCAGCAGGGCAGATCTTAAAAGAAGCGGCTCAAGGCCCTTAACATGTACTCACTGGAGGCCATATGGGAGGGGGAGATATGATAGAGACCTTCAAGTTACTGAAAGGAATGAACAAGGTAAACTGCAAAGAACCATTTAGCATAAGTAGTGGATTAAAAACGTGTGTGTGTGTGTGTGTGGGGGGGTTTCAAGAGGGAAGTGAGAAAGTTTTATTTTTACAGAAAGGGTGATGGAGCCATGGAACAATCTGCCAATTGATGTGGTGTCCGCCCAAACTATCAATGGTTTCAAACACAGCTGGGACAAAGTGAAGGACTTAGTGGTCGCTCAGGGTAGTTGCGATAGGGTCGGGAGTATGGGGTGGATAGTGTGTGTTAGAACCCTATATGGACAATAGGTTGTGGGTTTGTTAGGTTTTATGGGCAGACTGGATGGACCAACGGTCTTTTTCTGCCATTATTTTCTCTGTTTCTATGATTCTACTTCTGCGCGTAATTCTTTGCTGAAGTCCCAATCCTGTTCATGACATTGTAATCCTTTTCACAGCAGCATACCTGATTGATCCTTAGTCGTCTTTTTTTCCCTATCTATACTATATTAACAATTTACCAAAATGTGTGGATGATACTATTCTTTACTCTTCAGCTCACAATTTTTCCTTCTTCAAAAGGACTGTCATAAGGTAGAAAGTTGTTTTTTTAAACTGACATATTTTACTGAATCCAAAAAAGGCCCAAAGATTTTGTTTTCAAAATATAAATCTGGCTGTTGAGTTGACTATGATATAATTTTAAAATCATCTGTCAAATCGGTTTTAGAAAAGTCAATGGTTATACATATTTGAGCATTTACTTAGATTATGCCCTATCCTTCAGCATCATGTTAGTGCTTTAGTTGCCAATCTTAAACAGACATTGAGCTACTCTAACAGATACAAGGATTTATTCTCTGTAAGTACCGAAAAACAATGTTTCTGCTTTATTTCTTGCTTACTTGGATCATGGTGATTCTTTATAGCCATCTGCCTCTCACTCTTTTTTTAGCTCTAAGATCCACTGTACCATAGCACTTTACACTTTATTCTCAGTGCAACTTATAAGTCACCACTGCATTTTTAAATGAAATGGCTGGCTGAAGTCACTGCACAACAAAAACCTGAGTCATTGGTATATTTTATTTATAAAGGCAATTTGAGCACAGCACCCTTCATTCTTACTAAAGTGCTTTCTGTCAGATCAAGTATTTGTTACTTGTGCTTTACAAATCTGTTATGTTGCATGAACCCAGGACTTTCTCTAATTCTGGTTTGTTTACTTTTAGTTTTCCAGTAGCAAATACCTGGAATAATTTGCAAAAAATGTTGACACTTTATTCATGTGTTTTAAGTCACTAATGCACTGAACAATCTAAAGGCTTTGTGAATGCTTTTTACTGCACATACTGATTATGTATTGCTTTGTTGTTACTGTATGTGATATTAATGTGCAAATATTTTTTAACTATCCATAATTTCTTTTCATTTTTTTTTAACTATGAATTTTTATGTCACATTATGCAACTGTAAAAAAGGCCATGGTCCAACTTGCTTTTCCAAAAATAAATTTAAACTGAAATACAGTGATGTCATAAACAGAGGATTATGATGATTTCAGCAAAGGATTCAGTAACAGACGAACCCTTGGGCACAAGGCTCATGATTCCATGCAAGGTTACCCAGTAATAAGTAGTAAAAGGAAGCGAAATGAAGACAAAATATAAAATGTATGTTGAACTGTAGCTAAATATTACATTTCTAATTTTCTCTCAAAAGTGACACATTCACTTTAAGCAAAACTGTATGGTGCCAAATATCCCCACAATCAATTCATGCAGGCTAACTGCAGCAGACCACAGACACCTGTATCATTCACAGGACTCGTCAGTTCTGTATACCATATCTGTGCATCGGCGGCGGGGGCTACAGTATATCAGTGGTTTGGGCCATGGTGAGCCTAAAATAGGAAAGCAATTTAAAAGACAAGAAACCTAGTGCAATAGCACTAGAACAATGGTTACTCTGGATGGGCACTAGCAACAAAGTAATAAAAAAGTTACATCGAACCCTCCCCTAATGCAAAGCATAATGGGAAGCATATGCAAATCAGCATGAAGGAATTACAGCTAGCATATGTAACATGTTGTATTTCTCTGAAGCTTGGCTTTAGTGACAATGCCCTTTCAAGGTAACCCTGGCTCCAGTGCTTTTCCACTCGGGTACTTGTCTTTTAAATTACTTTCCTATTTTGGGCTCACCATGACCCAAACTACTAATAAAATATAGCTGGCTCTCCCACCTTTGAAGCTAATGCACAGCTGTGGCATACTGGCCAGTCTTAATCAGGACGGTGCATATCACTGTGGTCTGCTCCTCTCAGCTTTTGTGTTTTTTTCTGGGAGGCCTTCTGGCACCATACAGTCTTCTTTAAAGTCAAGCCCGCTCTAATTCTTCGATGATCACTTGCATACACCACCCATGATGATCAGATCAGGGGGGTCAAACGGTCCTTATCGGCTATCAGATTCTATGTTTCTATGATGCTTTGCACTGTGGAGGTATGTGTACTTTTGAATTTCTCTGAAGCTTGCCAATGCCCTTCCAGGATAACCCTTGCTCCAGTGCAAAAGCACTGGGGTTCTTGTCTTTCAATGTAGTGTTGTTTCAAATAATGTTTATCGCCATTAGCTGTGCTTCAAGTTGGCAGAAAGTGACTTCAGGCATTTTGGAGAGGCTGTAGATTATAACTGGCTTGTTATCAATGCTTTAATTAACATGACATTTCTATCCTTTCATTCTTACAATACACCATCTCAACTTCAATTTGTTTAAATGTTTATGGTTAAAAATATACCATTAATGTCTGAAAAATTATGTTGTATTTTTTGAAAAACAACTCTTCTGTGACCATATGAACATCCAACCTATATTTGAAGATATAGTAATCTCCATAAAACCTCAATGACACAAAATAAAGGCACAAAGATATTAAGAAACTAATATTCTGTTTCTGTATTGAAAAAGATGACACTAAAACACCCCACATCATGCAATGATACAGATTATGGGGCTGCAGTGTTCTCCCTAAAGCATACATGCATGGGGGGGTCCCCCATGCTCTTGTTTTGAGACCCCAGTATGGTTACTGTTACAGCATATGGGGCCCACAGCTAGAAAAAAAAACATGGAGGGAATCAAGGAAAGCGGTTAGGAATGTAAAGACACAATCTAAACAGAGAACAGCCCAGGAGGTAACAAAAGGGGACAGCACATTTTTAGTTATGTAAGTGAAAAGAGGAAGACCGTGTTGGGATCGTAAGGTAAAAAAGGGAAGTGGGGAGACTGTGCAGAGGGCCACCAGGAAAAGGCAGACATCCTGAACAAATAATTTTCTTCAGTGTACACAGATGAAGGAGAAGGGGAAGGGCCACAAAAACGTAACACAAGCTCTGGATGGAGGGACACAGACACTAGTCCTTTTCCAGAGAACAGAGTCCTGAAGGGACTCACTAATCTGGAAGTGGACAAAACAATGGCACCAGACAGGGTGCAAACAAGGGTACTGAGGGAGCTCGGAGAGCTACTAGCTGCATCTCTGACAATCCTATTTAACAGCTCACTGGAAACAGGTGTGGCTCCGGAGGATTGCAGGAAGGCGGTTGTAGTCCCATTTCACAAAACTGGTAGCAGGGAGGAGGCTGGCAATTATAGGCCTGTCAGGAAATCACTGCTGAAGGAAACAACTGTGGAATAGGTTGAATCCAATGGGTTACAAGACCAAAGGCACCATGGGTTCACAGGGGGAGGTCATGCCAAATGAATCTGATGGATTTCTTTAACTGGGTAACAAAGGAATTAGATCAAAGTGGAGAAGTGGACATGGCCTACCTAGATTCAGTAAGGCTTTCAACACCACTTCACATAAGAGACTAGTAATTAAGCTGGGTAACTTAGGAGTGGGTCCAAAGATGTTAAACTGGATAAGAAATTGGTTAGGGGATAGGTGGTAGTTAGTAAATGGAGTTTACTCAGAGGAAAGGAGGGTGACCAGTGGGGTGCCTCAGGGGTCAGTGCTGGGACCAGTCCTCTTTAATGTCTTTATAAGTGACATTGCAGAGAAGCTGGAAGGGAAGGTCTTCCTCTTTGCAGAAGACATCAGAATTTGCAATAGGGTAGACACTTCGGGGGGTTGGAAAGGATAAGCACAGACCTAGGAAAACTTCAGGAGTGGACAAGGGTATGGCAGCTGCGTTTAAATGCAGAAGAGTGCCAAATAATGCACTTTGGGCACAGAAACCCTGGGACGGAGAACAAAATAGGTGCAGTGGTACGGACTACCACCAAGCAGAAAAGAGACACAGGGGGTAACCATACTGGATGACCTAAAGGTGGACAAGCAATGCGACAAGGCAGTTGGGAGAGCTAATGGGATGCTGGGGTGCATAGGAAGGGGAATCACCAGCAGAAAGAGGGTGTGCCCCTCTACAGATCGCAAGTAAGACCCCTGGAGTACTGTTTGTACCCAGTTCTGGAGACAATATCTCCACACAAACAGAGTGGAGGCAGTCCACAGAAGGGTAACTAAAATGGTGTTGAGTCTGCAGCAAAAGCCTTATGGGGACAGACTAATGGACCTCAATATGTACATCCTGAAAGAGAGGAGGGGGTATGATGGAGACCTCTGAATACATCATGGGGGTAAACAATGTACAGGAGGAAAGTCTTTTTCAGGACAAAAAAAGGGACTCAAGAAGCTGGAGGGGGTAGATTCAGGAAAAATGTGAGGAAGTACTTCTTCATAGAAACAGTGGTGGATTCCTGTAACAACCTTTCAGTGGAGGTGGGGTGGGTGAAAACAGTGGTGGGGTTCAAGAATGCAAGGGACAGGCACAACAGAATCATAGTGAAAAGGAAGGGGGAAGGAGAAAGAGCTGTAGATCAAGTAGGGTCTGTAGTGGTAATGTAGGTAGGGGAAAAAATGGGTAGACTGGATGAGCCAAGCACTTCTCATCTGCCATCAAATTCTATGTTTCCACGGAAAAAGAGAAAAAAGTGGAAAGGGGAAAAATGAAAATCAAAGTACTGGGAGAAAGAAAATCAAAAGATAGAGGGGACAGTAAGGTTTGGGACCACAGTTCGTTGTTCAACGATTGCTCCCAACCCATTCTTTCAACTGTTATCTATGGGAAACACTGCTAACTTCCCATACCAAACTACAACAGGGAAACAGAAAAAGCAAAACAAAAAAACAGATAAGAGAATGTTATGTACAGTGCCTAGCCTATGTTGCTCAATAAAATGCCCCAATCATCCACAACAATATTTACTGGGAAAAACAACAGGCCCGGGTAGCTATAAATATAATTGGTCCCAGCTTCTCCTCAGGACACTAAACTGGTCCTTAATTCTCAATGCCCACCACGTAGGCCTTGCTGCTGAACTGAAAAATATACAATTCTACATTGTAATACGTACCACTCAAGTGTTCGGATTTGTTCTGTCAGTGCCAACTTCTCACTCTTTAGAAGGATGATGTGATATTCTAGTTCTTGTACAACTGCAGTTTGCTGGAAGCATAATGTAAGAAAATGGATAAAAGTTCAGAGCTCTGACCTTAGATGAGAGGAAACAAAAACATAAGCTGGCCAAGGCATTCCCTTAAGAAAAAAAGAACCAACTAAACTCAGTTCAACATAACAAGTTAGAACACAGCTCTTTCCTGCCAAGATGCCAATCAGTGAAAGGGCCTGAAATGTTCAAATATTAAATGAAAAGAAAGATTTGTTACTTTTATTTTCGTGAACTAAAAATGGTGATTAACTGAGGGACCGAGACTTTTCCCTGTATGAGCATCTCTTAATATTGGGCAGTAAGCAGCTCTCATGGCCAACTCAACATCACCTGGGAGGCAGGGAAAACTGACACAGAGCAGATAAGAAGCAACCAGTCTACAGACGAAAGGTATTAACACTTATTTATTTTTTACAATTTTTGGTCATGAGACACACAATAAGCTGATGCCTGTTTCTGCCTGTTTCCAGGTGCATCCTGGGAGCATAAGTAAGTTAAGTGACTTGCTCATGGTCACTCAGCACGCAAGTGTGCGATTCAACCCCAGTTCTCCATGTTTGCAGCTCAGTGCTCTTAACCACTGCATTATACTGCCTCCCACTTGGCAGTGTGGGTAGGTAGAGGCAAGTTATTTGAAGTGTTTTGGAGCCAGTCACGGAAGCCACCATCATGGAAAATATAATGTAACACCTGGTTGAAGCCAAAGCTCTTACCACCTCTCAGCATGGCTTTATGAGGAGCAGGTTGTGCCAAACAAACCTGATCACCTTCTTCAAGGGGGTGACCTGGGAGGTGGATAGGCTGGGCCAAGGACGTACTCTGTCTGGACTTTAGCAAAGCCTTTGACACTGTGGTGCATGGCAAGCTTCTGGACACAGTACACCAGTGAAATATGCACAAGGTATACATAAGGTGGATTGCTAATGGACTTCCAGAACTGAAGACAGAGGGTTGTGGTGGACAGGAACTAGTCTGGGTGAAGGGGGATACTTAGCAACTTCCTTCAGGGGTTGGTGCTGAGGCCACTTCTGTTCAACATTTTCATCAATAATGTAGACGTTGGGGTCTCCAACAGGCTGTTTATGTTCACTGATGACACTGTGCTGGCCTGGGTCATGGACTCAGCTGATGAAAGCAACAAACTTCAGGAGGACCTGAACACGCCGGGTGACTGGTTGGACAACTACAGAATCAGACTCCATCTAGCCAAATGCAAAGTGCTACACCTGGGAGAGAAAAAAAGGATATGACCTGCACGCTGTGCGGAGCTCCTTTTGCTGCAATGGAGGAGGAAAAGGACCAGAGGGTAATAAGCAAGGGGCTGAAGCATGAAAACCAGTATGCAGCCACCATCAAGAAGGCAAACAGAAGGTTGGGTGCATCAAATGGAGGTGGTGACCAGCAGGGAAGAGGGAAGCAATGCAACCACTTTACAAGAACTTGGTCAAACACCACCTGGAGTACTGCGTGTAGTTCTGGGTTCCTCAATACAGAAAAGGACAGTACTGCTGTCAAGAGGGTACAATGCAGGGAAGAAAAAATTACTTACCATAGTTATGTTTTTTCTTCCAGGGGATCCCTCAGTATGCTAGACTTATGCAGGTTTGCCAGCTGGGTTTAAGCTGCCCCGAAGATAGAACTTATGCTAATGATGACATGGTATTAGCCAATAAGGTTGTAGTTGATGACTGCTGTTTGTCGGTGCTGCTGTTAGGCAGTCAAATTCATTCTGCAGCCTGAGGAGCAAAAGGCCCCAATCCCTAATGCTATTCTAGAACTAAGGAAAAAGAATAGAAAAAGAAATAAAAGAAAAAACAAACCACCTATAGGCGAACTATGTACACCATGCTTCACTGTGACACATTACATGTTATGGCCCTACAGTAAGAAATGTGGCCTGTGGCAGGGACTACAGGTTATGTGAGGGGAGGTCAAGTATACTGAGGGATCCCCCGGAAGAAACAATATTACTATGGTAAGCAATTTTTCCTTCTCACCCCAGGAATCCCTCAGTATGCTTGACTTTTGCAGATTACAAAGCAGTGTTGTTGGGAAGAGGGAACAGAATCTACTTTGGGAAAAGGTTCTGCATAACTGCAGTGCCAAATCTGGCATCTGATATGGACTGTACATCTAAGCAGCAGTGCTTTGTAAAGGTATGTAGAGTCTTCCAAGTAGGTGCTTTGCAGATGTCAAGCAAAGGCGTGTCCCTTTGTGCTGCTACTGAGGCTGCAGTGCCCCTGGTAGAGTGGACCCTGAGGCCTTAAGGTGGCTGTCTGCCAGCCTTGTAGCAGAATCGGATACAAGAGACTATCCAGTGAGAGATGGTTTTCTTAAGAGGCTGGCCTGCCTTTGTCCGCCTCACCACAAGTGAGGAACAGTTGGGTGTGAGAGGACCTGAGCTGCCTAGTGTGCTCTAGATAGTAGGTCAGTGCCCTTTAGACGTCCGGACTGTAGAGCCTGCGCTCACCAGGAGTGGATTTGTCTGTGAAAAAGACAGGGAGATTTATAGATTGGTTGAGGTGAAATTCAGGCACCCCTTTGCGAATATATTTCCTATTGATCCTGAGAACTACTTTATCCCTGTGGGAGATTATGTAGTTATGTGCAGCGCAGAGGCCTTGTAGTTCTGCTAGCCTCCTGGCTAATGTGATGGCCACCAAGAATACAGTTTTCCAAGTGACATACTTTGGGTCTGCTGTAACCATAGGTTCAAATGGAGACTCCATCAACATGGCTATACACGGAGACAGGTTTCTAAGTGGTGGTTGAAGGTGTAGCAGACCTTTAAAGACTTTAGACAATCAGATGAAAATGAACAGGTTACTCACCTGTAACAGTAGTTCTAGGAGTGGTATATGTTGTTCATCCACACTCTCTGGCATGTCCCTTTCCCCTTTAAATTCACCGGAAAGTCTTCAAGCTGGCTCCTCCCACCCACCCGGGTGGTAAATACCTCGGCTCCACCCCATGACGCCAGATCTTAGCCTGCTGGAAACAAGGTGGTGCGCCTAAAGCTGGGGAGGTCGGGGGGTGCGTTTGGATGAACGACATATACCACTCCTAGAACTACTGTTATAGGTGAGTAACCTTTTCTTCTAGGAGCGTGGATACGTTGTTCATCCACACTCTCTGGCAGACTCCAAGCAGTTCTCTTGGAGGAGGGAGGCAAGGCACACACCCCCTATTTAGGAAACAGAGAATGGAGAACCGAGGCCCCAAAATCAGCATCCTGGCGTGACTCAAGGTCGATGTGGTAGTGGGTAATGAAGGTGTTTGCTGACTTCCAGGTAGCAGCCCGACAGATCTCCTGGATAGGGATGTCCCTGGAAGCAGCCACCGATGCAGCCGTATGGCAGGTAGAATGAGATCTTATTCCTCTGGGAGGCTCCTTGCCTGCCAACTCATAGCACAGACCTATGCATGATGTGATCCATCTCGCAATGGTCCATTTAGCTGCAGGTCTGCCAGAAGTGGCTTCAGCGTAGGTGACAAACAGCTGGCGAACCTCTCCTCAAATTTCCGCCATCCTCTTCTTATAATAGAAGAAAGCACGTCTGAGGTCCAGAGTATGGATCGTGTACTCGGCGTCCGAGGTGTAGTTAGGGTAGTATACTGGCAGAGTCAACACCTGGTTAAAGTGAAACTCTGACACCACCTTCGGAAGGAATTTCAGGAGGGGGGTGCAGGACAACTTTATCCCTGTGAAAGACCAGATAAGGGGAGTCCACCGAAAGCACCTGGAGTTCCCCTGTCCTTCTGGCTGATGTGATAGCCACCAGGAAGGCCGTCTTCCACAAGTGTGAGAGCTCACACTTGTGCATGGGTTCGAGTGGCTTGCCCATGAGCTTTGCCAAAACCAGCAAGAGATTCCACGGAGGTGGAAGTTCATGAACCGGAGGGGATATGCGATCCAGGCCTTTGAAAAAGTGCCCGACCACTGTCTCCTGTGCCAATGGCTGCCAGGTGCACCCTAAGGGTCGATGACCGCAGACCTCCTTTGGAGAGAGATCAAAGGTAGTCTAAAATGTTAGCCACAGAGCAGGATATGGGGTCCAGACTCTTACCCCGACACCAAATGGAAAACCTTTTCCATTTGAAGGCATAACATTTCCTGGGCAATTCCTTACGAGATGCCTCTACCACAGTGTAGACATCCTCGGAAAAACCCAGAGCCTGGAACTCTAGCCGCTCAGGTACCAGGCTGTGAGGTGCAGGGATTGAAGGTCCGGATGGAATACCTTCCCCTGGTTCAATGATATCAGGTCCGGGTGCATACAAAGCCGATCCGGGGCCATGCAGCTGAGGCTGAGGAGATCTGGATACCAGAACTGGCTGGGCCAAACTGGGGCTACCAGAATCACCTTCGCCTTGTCCCTCCTC
Organism: Neoceratodus forsteri; assembly: GCA_016271365.2. Taxonomy (NCBI): domain Eukaryota; kingdom Metazoa; phylum Chordata; order Ceratodontiformes; family Ceratodontidae; genus Neoceratodus; species Neoceratodus forsteri. Next base: position 330,376,236 of record CM057456.1, on the reverse strand, counting down.
ACCTTGAGTAGCACCTTGTGGATCAAGGGAAATGGAGGGAACGCGTAGAGAAGGCCTGGGGTCCACAGCCTCGACAAGGCATCCCCCTGCAGTGAGCCCTGCTGAGGCGGGCATGATACAGTCTCAGCTTGGTGTTCTCCCTGGAATCAAACAGGTGCACCAACGGTTTGCCCCAATGGGAGAACAGATTGTAAGCTACCTCTTAATGGAGAGATCACTCATGGGATGTTTGGCCTAAGCGGCTGAGAGCATCCGCCAGTTGGTTCGAGACTCCTGCCACATGGATGGCAAGGAGATCCGCCTCCAACCGGCTGATGAGGGTCCAGATCCAGAGCGCCTCCTTGCACAGCAGGCGGTGCATGCTGCCCTGTTTGTTGAGATAGTACATGGTCGTGGTATTGTCCGTCTGGACTTGAACCACTTGACCCCGGAGCTAAGGAGCGAAAGCTGACAGGGCCAGTCTGACTGCTCTGAGCTCCAACAGGTTGATGTGGCATCGGAAGTCCAGAATCCGTGGGCCCTGTGGTCCCCATGTGGGCTCCCCAGCCCATGAGAGAGGCATCTGTCATAGCACGACTGTCTGCTCGGGGCGGACAAACGGGATCCCTTCCTGCAAACGACCTGGGATGGTCCACCATTGGAGAGCGTCCCACATCTTCTGGGTTACACTGATCAGCTGGTTGAAGTGACCATATTGCTGAGTTCACTGGGTGGCCAGCTCCCATTGGAGTGGGCGCATGTGCCACCTGGCCCAACGGACCACCGAGGTGCACGGCGCCATGTAACCCAGAAGGTGCAGAAAGTCCTGGGCAAGGCGCAAGTGCCCAACCAGAAATAATTGGGCAAAGGAGGAGAGAACCTCAGCCCTGTCCGCCGGGAGCCGGGCTCTGGCTTGATGAGAGTCGAGCTCTGCCCTGATAAAGCCCATCACCTGAGACGGCATGACTTCTGATTTGGCCTCGTTGATTAGGTGGCCTATATGGGAGCATGTTCGGAGGGCCAGATCCCTGGATCTCTCCACCTCCTGAAGGGAGGAACCCACCAGGAGCCAGTCGTCGAGATAGGGGTATATTCATACTCCTCGACGTCGAAGATGGGCTGCCACCACTACAATGCATTTGGTGAAGACCCGAGGGGCGGATGACAGGCTGAACGGCATGGCTCGGAACTCGTACAAGGTCCCTTCGACCCAGAAACGGAGGAACCGCTGGTGGGACGGATGGATTGGGATGTGAAAGAACGCATCCTATAGAGCCAGTGAACAGAACCACATGTTTCGCTCCAGGGATGGTATGATCTGGTTCAGAGTTACCATCCGGAAGGTGCGAGACCTGAGATACTGATTCAGGTCGTGGAGATCTAGGATGGGGCGCAAACCCCCCATCCACTTGGGCACCAGGAAGTACCTGGACATGAAGCCTGGGTCTGTAGGAGGATCCGGCACTGCAGCTACCGCCTTCTTGCAGAGGAGCTCAGCAATGTCGTCCCGAAAGGCCGACTGAGTGTGAACTGAGATCCTTTCCTCCCGAGGGGCGCGGGCTCAGCTGGGAGGGTACTGCTCAAATTCTTGAGGCAGACCCTGACCGACCACTTCCAGAACCCACCTGTCTGAAGTGACACCGGAACAGGCGGAAAGAAAGTGACGGAGCCGGCCCCCCACGGGAGGACCCAGAGCTGGTGTGACGGGTGTAGGGGTGGCAACCCCTTACCCGTCACTGAGCAGGCTTAGAGGAGGAGGAGGAGGCTCCTGGACCGGCACCTCAGCCTCCTTTACGGGGCTGTTGAGGACCCTGATTGGGCTTGGGGTGCCAAGCTTCAGCCTGTTGCTGCTGCTGACCTCCTTGATAGAAGGGCTGTCTAACCGCAGGGGAAGAGTGCCGAAAGGGTTTCTTCTTGCGCTTCTGCTGGTTCTTGCCCGAAGAACCCTTTGCAGAGGCAGCATCCAAGGTGGCACTGGACTGCTCTATACGCTGGAGGTGACCTGCCACTCCCGGACCGAAGAGGTCGGTGCCAAGGAAGGGCACGTCAGCTAACTTGTGCTGAGTATCCGCCGGAAAGGAGGATAACCTCAGCCACGCCCTGCAGCGAGTGGCCCCTGCGGCTGCTAAGGAGCAGGCACAGGAATCTCCAATGTCTAGGGCCGTCTGGAGCTGCTGTTTGGCAACAGCATGGCCCTGGTCACAGATCTGCTTCACCGTGGTCTGCATGTTCGCTGGGAAATGAGGGAGGACTTCATCTAGTGACCCCAAAAGGGCATGAGAGAAGTGTGCCATGATCACAGCCGAGCTGGCCTGATGAAGGCCCAAGGATGAGGCCACATAAACCTTCTGGGCAGAATGGTCCATATTCTTGGACTCCTTGTCCGGAGGGCAGTCAGTGTCAGCTGAGCTACCTGTGCGTCTAAGCACAGAAGCAGTCACAAGGCTGTCGGCCGAGGGATGCTCTGTGAAACACGCCAGGGACCCCATGGGTACCGTATACTTGTGGGCCTTGAGGGCAGACGGAGCTGGGCAGGAGGCACGGCATTGCCATACCTCAAGGACCAGGCCAACAATGGCTTCGGCCACTGGAAACGCCTCCATCGGGGTATCCCCCCTCTTGAGGATATCCATGAGGGGGTGCTCCGCCTTCTTTTGGATAGGCTCCAAGGACATTCCGGTTGATTCGGAAATGAGGCGGAGGATGCCCTGAAAAGAGGAAGGACCTTCCTCCAAGCCTGCCACTGAAGACTCATCATCCCCGGAAGTGAGTGCAGACCAGTGGCATCTGAGTCCGAAGAGTCGGGATATAAAGGTCTCCCGGCTATGTCTCTCTTAATAAGCTGAGGGCGATCGGGGACCACAGCAATGGACAGACGATGGGGGAGGCTGGTGTCTGTCCTATCCTCTTTCAAGGGAGCCCCTCCCTGAGGCTGCTTAGGCGGTGGTTCCACCAAAATCGGAGTGGAGACCGAAACAGGCCAAGCTGGAATGTGTGACGGCCCTACAGGTGCAGAAACTGGGATCTTCGGTTCCAGAGGGGTTGGCGTCGGCCTAAGAGGCTGAGGCCAAGTAATGGCTGGTGTTGCTGGCGGAGCCGGCTTCTGACCGGTCAGAATCAGCTGTTGCCACGACATCCTCATAACGTCGATGGAGCTTCCGTCGAAATCTCTCCTCGTCCGAGGAGGATGAGGATCGGTGGCAACACCTCTCCTAGAGTGCTTGTGACCTTTCTTTGGTTTTTCGACCGAAGGGGTCCTGGTCCTCAATCGAGACCGACGGGGGTCGGCTCGTTTGATCGGGAGAAGCCGGAGTCGGGGAGAACTGAGGTTCTGGCATCTTTCGCTCGATCGGGACACCCGAGGGCTGGGTCTCCTCGTCGGAGAAGGAAAGGATAGGTGTCCTTTCCAAGGAGTCAGCGACCAGAGTCGGCGACAACGGCTCGATCGGGTCGAGAGAAATCTTGGCCGGTTCAGCCGTTTCCTCAGCCTCAGTGCCTTGGCCTGATGGAAGGTCCGAGAAGCTGGCGGCCGAGGCAGTGATCTCGACCGAGGTCGAGACCACAAGGTCCTGAGAATCGGACCGCTTTCAGTCCCAGAAACGTCTTCTTCGGGATGAAGAAGATTTAGGGTCATTGTCCCTTTTCCTAGGGTGGGAGGAGTACAAGCCCAAGGGCGCCTCACCCCTGGTGGGGAGAGACTGGTACAGCTCCTGAAAGGACCCAGTGAAGGTAGAACCCGGGTTAAGCGGCACGAAAAAACTTCGGCTGGCCGAAGCTTGAGCAGCTTCCTCTTCGAAAGCTGCCATCTGGTCGAGCTGCTTGGCGGATCCTGCTGCCATGGAAACCGCCCACCTGGCCTCCTTCGATTTTACTGGTGGGTTGCGAAGCTCCGGTCTCCCGAGTTTTAGGCGCGCCTTGCAGTCGTCCAGGACGTTGGGATGGAAGGCCAGACAGATGGTGCAAGAAGTGGTGTCATGTACGACACCCAAGCAGTAGATACACAAGAGGTGGGGATCGATTCGCGACATTTTCTGTCCGCAGGGACACCGGCGAAATCCAAGGGATGACTTGTCCTCCATGTCCGATGCGCTCAGATCAGTATCGTAAACTCTGATGAGTTTTAAAGAAAGCGATTGCAGTGAAAACTGCTATTGGGAATCCAGGGGCTACAAACTGCAGAAGTAGCACGAGGGAACCTGAATCTTCCAGCGGAAAGGAAGATCTGGCGTTATGGGGCTGAGCCGAGGTATTTACAACCTGGGTGGGTGGGAGGAGCCAGCTTGAAGACTTTCCAGTGAATTTAAAGGGAAAAGGGACATGCCAGAGTGTGTGGATGAACAACATATCCACGCTCCTAGAATAAAGATTTCTCCTTGCCTACTGAAATGTAGGCTGAAAGGGCTGCCAGGTGGACTTTCAGGGATGAGGCCTAAGGCTTGTAGGTGAAGCAGATAATCTAGTATACAGGACAAGCTAGGCTGCAGGGGATCAATCTATTTATCTACACCAGAGAGAGAACCTCTTCCATTTGTAAGCATTGGTCTTTTCGGTACTTGGTTTCTTAGCTAGTCTAAGGATCCACAGGACTTGCTCTGAATAGTTAGTCTGGAAACTCTAGCTCTTCAAGTATCAGGCCTTGAGGCGAAGAGACTCTATGCTGGGGTATGTTATCCTCGTCTGAGGCAAGGTCGGGAGACTGTGGCTTGAGGGCAGGCAAATGGGCCGTTCAGCTGATAAGGTGAGGAGCATAGAGTACCATGGCTGCCTTGCCCAGTCCAGAGCCACCAGGATCATTGTTGCTGACTATCTTCTGAGCTTGAGTAGCACTCTGAGGATCGGGGGAATGAAGGAAAAATATACAGGAACTTTCCTGTCCAGTTTATGGACAGATCATCCACTGGCATTCAGCCCAGTGCTGGAGGCCTGCAACAGTGTGGGGAATCTGATGACTGTCTTTGGAGGTGAAGAGATCTATCTCTGGGGTGCCCCACCTCCTGAAAACTGTAGCTAGCACTTGTCTGTTTAGGGTCCATTCATGGTGGCCCTGGCTGATGTGGCTCAGAGAGTCTGCCAGCACATTGTCCTTGTCTGGCAGGTGAATGGCAGTTGGTTGCATGCCCAGAGAGTAAGCCAGTGGCCAGATCTTCATGGCCTCTGTGCAGATCTTTGAGGATCTTGTGCCCTCCTTGTTTGATGTAGAACATGGTGGTGGTGTTGTCTGTTCTGATTTGGACAGATTGGCTTTTTAGCTGGGAGGGGGAAAAGGCTTTTACAGCTAGATACACAGCCCTGAGTTTGAGGAGGTTTATGTGGCACTTGGACTCTCTGGAAGACCACTCCCCTGCTTATGGTATGGACTGGTCTGCCAGGTGTGCTCCCCAACCCAGGAGGGAGGCGTCCGTAGTGAGCACTCTGGAGGGTTCCTTCTGTTGGAAGGAGATTCCTTCCTGAGGTTGTACCTGTCTCCACCAATCCAGCGCTTGTAGAAGAGTCCTTGTGACTGGAACCAGCTTTGATAGGGAGTCCCTTTTTTGAGACCAGTGAGATCTCAGATGGTACTGAATGTCCCTCATCTGAAATCTGGCACCTGGAACTACTGCTGTAGTATAGGCCATGTGGCCCAGGACTCTGAGAAGTGCCTGGCTGGACCTGGTTGGCCGAGGACAAACGAGTCTGCCAGAGTCTGGAGGTTCTCTACCCTGTCTAGAGGGAGCAGGGCTTTTCCTTGCTGGGTGTCCACTAAGGATAACTAAGGTAGAGAAGAGGAGCAAAAGAAGAAGCCCATGTCAGCTCCTATTAATTTAATTATAATATGAGGCTGGACTTCCAGAAAGCAACCATTGATCTAGTCTATTTTTAAAAACAGACTTAAGATTCACTATCACGTGTCCAGCTCTGCCCAATGAATTCCAGGAGTTGAACTGGCTCTAACCGAAACTTTTCTGCGTTGATCAGGAAGCCCAGTGACTCCAGAGTGAGCAGTGTCACATGTAGAGAGCCTGGGTTTTTGGGGAGACTCGTCAAGTCATCCAGATACGGAAAGAAAGAGACCTCATGTCTTCTGAGAAGGGCTGCAACTATTGCCAGGAACATTGTAAAAACTCTGGGGGCTGAGGAAAGGCTGAATGGGAGTACTGCAAACTGGTAGTGGCCAGAAGGCAGTCTGAATCTGAGATACTTTCTCTGACAGGGCCTTACTGGGATGTGAAAATAGGCATCTCTACGGTCCAGGGAGGCTAGTTGGTCTCCCTGTTGTAAGGAGGGGGATCATCACAGACAGGGAGACCATTTTGAATATGGGATTGACCAGGTACTTGTTTAGCTACCGGAGGTCTAGAATGGGTCGCCAGTCTGTTTTTCTTTTGGGTGAGAACGTATTTTGAATAGAGGCCCCTTCCCCACTGGGAGGGGGCACCCTTTCTACTGCATTTGCCAACAGGAGAGACTTGACCTCTGACTCCAACAGAATCTTTTCCGTGGGAGTCAGAGGCTTGAAACTCCTGTTTCCCTGCTGTGTGGGAAACTTCTTGAACTGCAGGGTAAGCCTTTGACCCACCACCTCCAGTACCTACTTGTTTGTGGTGATATATTGCCACTGATGGAGGCAGTGGATCAACCTTCCCATCAGGGGTACTGTTTAGGCTGAGTTTTTTGTGAGGGGGTTGGGGTCAGTGCGCTTCTGAGCCCTCCTACCCCTTCCTCTGAAATATCCTCTCATCTGGGAGTAGTCCATAGGCATGGGCATAGGATAGAAGGCCCTGGGGTAATAACCCTTACCTTTGCCCCCTCTTCCCTGGGTCTGTAACAGATGGAGGCTTTCTCTTTTGCTGCATTACTCTTGTAGGTGGTTTTATAGTCTTCCACCTTTTTCATGAATGCCTGTCTTGTCAACAAAAAGAGAATTGTTCTTGCAGGGGAAGTCCATAGCTTTTATTTGGGTATCCTGAGAGACGCTGGTGGTTCTCAACCATGCAAACCTCCTGAGTGGGATAGCTTGAACTATGGATCTGGAGGCAGTGTCATTGGCATCTACAGCCATATGAAATTGGTACTTTGTTGCATCTAATGCAGTTTTTGCAGTTTCTGCCAGGTCCTGAGCAATGTTATCTGGAGCTTTCCGGCTAATAGCCAGAACTGAGTTCCACAGTGCCTTTTGGTACCGTACTGTGTATGCCATATAAGTATAGAGATTAAGCAACAGAGAGGCTGTGGTACAATACTTCTTGCCCAAAGTGTCAAGTTTTCTAGACTCGTCTGGAGGCTGGGAGGGAAGGGGCACGTTAGCCTTGTCAAAGACTGAAACTTGTACCAAACCTTATCCTTGTCACAGGCTGCAGCTTGTACCACACCTTCGTGGTCAGGATGGGTGTAAAGGTATCCAGCATTTGTTTTATCCAGCTGGTACTTTTTTTCTATTTTCTTATCCACACCTAGAATGGAGGTGGGATTTTGGAGAGGTCTGAAAGTGGCTTTACTGAGGAACTTGTGTACTGAAAGGAGCAAATTCCTGGGGGGAGGGAGACCCATCATGTTGAGGAAGTCTGCCTCTTCATCATCTACAGTAGTCTCCTGTATGGAGCAATCAAGAGTGCCCACCATCTGTTGGACAAATGGGTAATGGGAGGAAAAATCCTCCCGATCATGAGAAGGGGAGCCAAATTACTGGTGAGCGGATATGTTAGGCTCTATGGGTTCACCCTCCTCCTCCTCATCATTATCCTCCTCACAGAAAAAAAACCCTGGCCTTGGGAAGGGTCAGCTGGAATAAGCGTGGGAGGGCCAGCTGGGGCTCCAAGAAGACTTCCCATAGCTTGAAAGGTCTGATATAGTTGCCAAGCCTTTGCCATTTCCTCAGGTGAGAACACATTTTGTTGCGACAATGGTGTCTCCCTTTGCTCTTCAGCGGGAGGGGCAATGATACGTTTCTCTTTTTGTTTCTTTTTAGCAGGCACTGAGTCAGAAACCTGCTCTGTATGTCTTTTTTGTTTGGTTTGGTCTGAATTATTTTTGTCAGAAGACTTATTCTCTAGGGGGTCCTTGGAGGACCTATTTGGATTTATGATGAGTGGAGGACCCCTCTTCAGAAGGTTTATTATAGGGAGAGACAGACTGAGAGGCCATAATTTCCAGCCTTTTGGCTCTTTTTTTGATTGTTTTAGAGCAAACCTTAGTGAAAAGTTGACAGCAGAAGTGTGACTTGGACCTAAACATCTTAAACACAGGTCCTGGCCGTCTGCCTTGGCAACGATTTTAAAGCACTTTAAATACATTTTAAATACTGTAGGTACAGTCCTCTTTTTGGGTCTACCTGACATATCAATCTCGTAAGAAGACCTTAAAAACAGTTCCCAAAAGGGAAAAATAAAACTTTGCGGTCGGTTCCCAAGTGCAATAGAACCATAACAGTTCCTGAACAAAAAAAGAGAAAAGGAAAATTGGCGCTAAAAGCAGTTCCCTCAAAAAATAAGGGACCTGATAAGAAACTAAGTTTAAAATATTGCAAACAAGAAAAAACACTCCAGAAAGCACTTTTTCCAGTCAGGAAAGAAAGCGTGGGAACTGTGAAGAAAACCCCTGTAAGGGGAAGTTTCCTAACTTCCTGGAACCGATGAGAATCCGAAAAAATACTAAAAAAAAACTCCTAAAGGCAGCAGAAACTACAGAAATAAAGCAACTTTTAAAGAAATGAACTTCTTCAAGTGGTGAGGTATAGAGAGAGCTCTGGGGCAAACTTGTTCAGTCAGGCGGAGAAATGAATCTGACTAACAAAACAGCAGCACCTACAGGCAGTAGTCTTCAGCTACAACCCGACTGGCTAATACCATGCCATCATTAGCATAAGTTCCATCTCCAGGGCAGCTTAACCCAGCTGGCAGATCTGCATAAATCAAGCATACTGAGGGATTTCTGAGGTGAGAAACCAAAATTATCAAGGGTATGGGGGACAAAAGCTATGAGCAGAGGCACATGGCCCAAAACACTGGAAAAGATACAGCTTTACCCAGGCAGTACAAAAACGCCTGATTAGTGCTTTCAAACAGTAACATTTAAAAAAAAAATTACCTCTAATTGCATTTTAGTGATTTAAACAGTGGCCTTCAACTTTCACTTTCTACTGCTGGCAGCCACCATCTCATGAGTAGCAGTGAGCTTCCTGAGCTCACTTTATGCTAATATGTCCTGCCAACCAACAGCAGAGGTCAAAAAGACATGTTAGCATAAAGTGAACTCAGGAAGCTGACTGTTGCTGACAAGATGGCTGCTGCCAGTAACAGAAAGTGGGAGTTGTGGGTAGCTGTTTTAAAGCATTAAAAAAGTTGTTACTCTCTGAAAGCACTAACTGAGAGTTTCTGTAGTGGCTGAGGAAATCTGTGTCTTTTCCAGTGTTTTCTTTTAACATTCCCCCCCCACCCCGGGAGGAAAAGAGGGTAAGATGGGGTATGATTTCTGTCTTCTGTATACTCAAGAGCATTGACAAGCCTGAACAGGCAGAGATGTTTAATCCAGTAAACTCCAGCAAGATGCGGGGACATGTCCTGAAGCTAACAGGTTGGTAAATTCAGGGATAACACTAGAAGGCACTTCTTCCATAGGATGTGAAGTAGTGGAACAGCCCATCAGTGGAAACAGAGGACAAGAAGACAACAGACCTTCAAGTAAGCCTGGACAAAATTCTGCTTATGTTTACCAAGTGAATCACATGAGTACCCCAAGTTGTAGAGTGGAAAGGAAACCCCTTTAAATTAAGGAATTTTTGTACAGCACACTTATTCATCCCTGTGTATGAAGCAGTGATTGGGAGGGGGCATAAATGATGGATGTAGACTTCCAGCCTTAAATTACTATGTTACAGGACCAGCTCCATGGTGCCGAGTGATGAGACACTGCTGTCTGGCACACTGGTGACCAGAGTTCATGGCCCGAGCCCGGGACATCAGTATCAGAGGCCGGTAGGAAGAGATACAGAATACCTGATGGACATCCTATTTCGGGAAGGGAGAACAAAGATGCTCACTCATACAGTGGTTCCTGGTGCTGGCATGCTGGAGGTACCCTTGATGGCATGGGTGCCCAGGTGTCTATGCTCCCAGGGGCTTGGCTGCAGGCCTCCATTGGGAAGGTGGGTGGGACAAGAAAATGTCAAATCATCCCCAGCCTGCTAGATCATGGCACCTCTGGAGCCCCTCCCACATCAACTGACCCTTAGGTAAGTCATCTCCGCTACTTCTGACCGTCGACAATGCTGTCTCCTTCCCAGTGACAGCACAAGGGACCCCTGGCTGGGCCAAGCCAGAATCAGAAGGACTGATGGAGAACCCAGAGGAGAAGACAGCAGAGATGAACACACAGCGAGTCCAGGTGGCAAAAAGGGAGCACAGTGAGAGCCAGAATGAGTGTGTGTGTGTGGTTAAAAGGAGAATAATGCTACAACGCAAAAAATAAAAAAAAACACAACCCAAAACATTATTACCAGCTCTTTCTGCTGCAAATGGTTCCAGCTACCCAATTATTTTATTTGGGGGGGGGGGTGCTATGCAGGTCCTAACAGGGGAAATAAATGGTCTCTTGTCAAAGATGGTATGGTGTGTTCCTCAAGACCTCCTGTCCTGGCTCCCAAATCATGTCCCTGCTGTACAGAGTCTTTCTTGGTAATTAACTACTGATGTAAAATAAATAAATAAAATAACCCAATCATCTAAAACAGTTCAATATTTTGTAGCAATTTTCTCCCCACTTAATGTGAAAAGTACAAAATCTGTCCACAAGAAAAGCTGCAGCTTAGAACAATTTTTTTTTTTTACCTGCATAAGGATTTAGCAGTGGCCTGAGGTTACCATATTTAGCTACGGGCCAGAAGAATTTTCAGTTTGTCAGCCCAGCTAGCTAGAACTGAAAAATGTCATGCTGATTTGCATTGCAGTGAGGTGGAGAGAAGACAGGTAGGGCAGGAACAGAAATGGACTGTAGGACATCAGGCAGGTCACTGGCTGTTGTAACACAGGGGAAGTCTACATGATTCATCATGAACTTCTACAGGAAGCAGCAAATTGCAGAATGTTATTGGTGAGGAAAGCCTAGCTTAATGCAGGGATCAGCTGACATCTACTTTGAATGGCCATTCACTAATGCAGGACGGAGCATGTGAAGGGGCAGAGAGCAGGGCAGCAAGAAAAAGATCACCTTGCTGCTGTGACTGCCTCAGAGTAGATGAGAGTTGTGATATTAACTTTATTCTGCTAACTTCAACCCTTGATATGAAATGTCGACCAGGAGTCCAAATTGCCAATGACCCACAGGGTAAGTGCTGGCAGATTTTGTATTAGGCTTCTAAATATTTCATCTGTAACTTACTGGCCTGCTGGGCCAACTGCAGGACAGGGCTGTGAGGGGACTGTCCACCAGCCCCTTCCCCCACAACACACCCTGCCGAGGACCCCTGCAACAGCAGTGGGATGGTCTGCCAGATTTTCTGACCCCTGCCTCTCCCTCTACCAAATGTGTGGCAGCCTTGGAGAGTGGGCAGTTTCAACAGATGGTGCCAACTTAAGTTACAGCAAAGACTCTCCTTGGCTTCCCAGCACCATCAGCAACATCCTACCATGCCAACTGTAGAAAACAGTCGTAAGGGGATCATCCACCAACCAAACCCCCAAACAGACACCACCAAGGACCCCTGCAACTGGACCGGGATGGTCCACCAGCTCATTCACCCTCTGACACCCTCTGCCAATAGGACAGCTGACTCAGAGTTTTAACGGATGGTGCTAACTTAACTTTTAAAACTACACCAGAGACTTTCGACAGCCTCCCAGTGCCATTTGCAACCTCTTGCCCTATCAGGCCAACTGCAGAATGGGGTTGCGAGAAGATCATCCACCAGCCCCCTCATCCCAACAGACACTTCCCAAGACCCCTGCAACTAGACTGGGATGGTTCGCCAGCCTCTTTGTCCCCTACCTTTCTCTCCATCAGCTGGGTGGCCACCTCAGAGAATGGGCGGAGTTTCAATGGAAAGCACCAACTTTTAAAGTTAAAGAAGAAACTATTTACAGCTTTCCAGCACTATTTGCAACCTCCTGCTCCATCGAACCAACTGGAGAGCAGGGACATGAGAGGATTGTTCACCAATCCCTTCCCCACCAACAGACATCGCTGAGGACCCCTGTAACCAGACCAGGACAGTCATGCCAGTTCCTCCTCCATCTGCCTCTCCCTCCACCAATCGGGCAGCTGCATCAGAGAGTGTGTGGAGTTCAACACAAGGTGCCAACTTTTAAATTTACAACAAAGACTTTCTACACCTTCCCAGGACTTCTGCAACCGGGGCAGTTCACCAGCTCCTCCACCCCCGCCTCTCTCTCTACGAATCAGGCGGATGTCTTGGAGTGTGGGCGGAGCTATATCCGATCATCAAGAAGGGCATTTCACTAGCCATCCAAAGCACTGCAGAGCACGAACAGCTGCAGTGCAAAGGGCAACCCAAGTTTGCCTGCGGGAGTCAGCCGTGGAAGGCTGCCGGCAACCATCCATGCTACCCAACATCAGTCACAGCAAGGTACTGTTGCACTAAACCTATCTATCTTAGCCTGGAAAGTAGAACCCATTTTATAGGCCCCTATTCTGAGCAATCACTTGTAACTCTGCCTCTATTCTGTTATCCTGAATCTAGTACATGATTTTATTGTATTTACAGCTGTATGAACTTGGATTATTGTAAGATGTTCAGGCTGCTCCTTTGCATGGTAGTCCCTAGTCCTTATGGTGTGGTTCCTACTAAGTTGTATACATGTGCTGTTCTCCTCTTGGGTGCCACCCAAACTTGTTTTCTCTAGAAGGGCTGTTAAAGGTAGTTCTTGCCCTCTTCCTGGGTGCCCTTCGACCTATGCTCACTCTGGAGCTACTGTATATTGTGCATGGTGGCTGCTCTTATACTGGGTGGTCTCTCAATCTGGGTGGCCCTTAAATTGCAATTGGTACTGATTTCAGTGGGCTATTGTTAACTGCAATTATGGCTACACCTTATCGGGTGGCCCCTAATTTTAAACTGCTACTCATTTGGCGGGCTATTAACTGCAATTGTGACTGCTCCCAATCTAGATAGCCCTTAACTTGCATCACTCATAAGAAGCAGCAGTCCCACGTAGTTGCTACTCCCAATTAGGGCTCCTTAAGCTTTAGTGCTGACAAACTGGGTACTGCAGTAGTCTCCTTGCTGGGCTTACCTTACCGGAATCGTATGCTCTGTCACTGGGTCTCTCAGTCAGAGTGGCTTCCAGGTGTCTGGCTACTGCACTGCTGTACATCCATCCATTTATCTGGGTTAACTTGCTGGTGGTGACCTGGCCTTGTCCCTTCCATGTGCACCAAGGCACCCATACTCAACCTCCAGCCTTTGGCGGTTATTCTGTGGCCCATTCTCAACAACTCTTGGCTTCATTTAGGTTATATCAAAGGGGGGCATCTTTACTTACATTCCTACCACTATAGGAGATTGTGGTCATGCAGCTGTGCCCCCTGTTAGCTACTGGTCTACTAGGGCCTTAGTAGTTACCCTTCTACTCTCCCTTGGGGATACTGAGCCTAATCCAGGTCCTCCCAAGCTCTCACATTTGGATCTTTTCTGGTCTAGCTCCAGGGTGGTAAAGTAGGCTCATCTGAACATCAGTAGTCTTGGGCACAAACTCCTTGACTTGGTAGCCTGGATGTCACTCTATAACCCTGATATTCTAGCAGTAACAGAAATGAAATGAACCTTTATTTATATGGCGCCTTTCTCAAAACAAGGCGTCTTACAATATTTTAAAACAATAAACAATAAATCAAAACAAATCGATAAATAATATATACACAACACTAAATCTGAGCTCCAATTCACAGTCAATTAATTAAAATTAATCTTTGACCATAAATAGGTCTTGAGGGCCTTTTCAAACTGGTTAAAACCTTGCATTTGCATCTTTTCTCACTAAGTGGCTACTCCAGGTTATTCCAATTTTAGGAAGGACCACATGGATAGGAAAGGGGGTAGTGTTCGCCTGTATATTAGGTTTACACCTTAGGGCACTTGAAATTCCTGTGCCATCCCTGGGTAACTCTTCCTGTGACTGTATTATTCTAAACTTACTTCTGGGTAGCACAAAATCACTTGTTATTGGTTTTGTTTATAATTCTCCCTCTGTGGCCAGACCAGCCTTCTATTGTCTGCCTTGGGAACCCGGCCCATGGAGAGAAAATAGTTCTTGTGGACTTTAATCTCAACTGGTCTACTGGTGGTCCCTCTAGCTACAAATCCACTTTAGATAACCATCACCTTAGCCAAATTACTGCGGAGTACACACAGGGAACCACTCTCTTCTGGATTGGCCCCAAATCAGTAGGAATTACAAAATAAGGAAAGCTGGAATACTGGCTGATTCATTTAGTGACCACTCACCAATTTACAGCATATGGAGTAACTGCTTCCTCAAACCTCCTCCTAGGACAATAACCATTAGGGACTATGCCAGGCTTTATGAGTGTGCCTTCTGCGGTGACTCTGCCAGTGTTAACTGGGATGACATAGGACAATCTGAAAATGTTAAAGCAGTCCTAGACATACTGGTAAACAGTCTCCTTAACATAGTCAACAAACATGCTCCACTGGTTCAGAGGATAGTACGAGGTCTCTGCTCCAAATATCTTACTTCTGACCTCTGTAAGCTAATGAAACAGGGATAAAGCCTGTGGTGCTTTGCGAGTCCCTGGTCTGCACAAGACTGGCAATATTACCAGTCTCTGAGAAACTTGTGCAAGGTTAGGCTCAAAAAATCAGGGTTAATTATGTGAAGAATCTACAGTCCTGCAACTTGCACAACCCTAAACATTTCTGGTCCCAAACAGCCTCCTTAAAAGCAAAGAGTGTACCCCCTCCCATACATCCTTTATGCTAAAACATACTGTAAGTGACCCAACTCTTACTGCTGATGCATTTAACAAATTCTTTACAGATCTTGTTCAATATAAGGAGTCACATGGTGGTCCTTCTCTGAAACTTGCCTCCCCTGACCTTGCTGACCCCCTGCTTAATCACCCGGTATGCCATTTCAGGAAGTTCTCTAGAAAGGAGGAGCTAGACAACTGTTTAGGATAACAGCAGATAGTACTGCTGAGATAACCATGATAATCTTGAACCCGGGCTACTCAAACTTGGTGCCCCTATTCTCGCTGCTCCCATTACAGCTCTCTTCAATCTGTCCCTTCTGCAGTGTGATAAACCTAGAATTTGGAAAGTTGCCCATGTGGTTCCCGCGCACAAAGGCGTTGCTAAGGAACTGGTCAAACAGTATTGTCCTATATCCATTCTCTGCATCCTGGCCAAAATCTTACAAAGATTGATCTATAATCAGTTGCAGGTGTACACCAAGATGAATACTTTGCTATCAAAAGCTCAACATGGCTTCAGAAAGAACCAAGGTACCAACACTGCCCTTGTTTGCCTCACGACAGATCTATTCAACACTTTGGAGACTGGTCAAGCAACCAGTGGTGTTTTTATAGCACTGACCTAGAAGTCTGATCTGGTAAATCACAATCTTCTAGTTAAGATAAAGATGTTGGGTCTTGACCAGCTGTCTTGCTCATGGTTCTGTAACTATCAGGCCACAATCAGCTGGTCAAATGCTGGGGGGCTAGCCAGTCTTCTATGCAGAAGGTTACAGATAGTGTTCCCAAGGGCTCTATTTGTGGCCTTATGCTGTTCTCCCTGTTCATTAATGAAAAAACTGTGCTGGAGCCAAATCTTTGCTTTATGCAGATGATGCATTGTTGTATAGGTGTCAATCGAACTTGGCATTGATTGAGTCTAGTCTCAAGGTTGACTTTCGGTTACTTGAATCCTGGTTTAATCTAACAAACGCCTCTTAAATTCCAAGAAATCTAAATCTGAGCTGCACCCAAAGGCTTGGACCCAACAGATATGAGTTACTAAAAATCTGCACACTCAAGGATGACTTCATCTGTACTATGGACTCAGAACTTGGGCATACTGCGGTATCAGGAGTTTTCTCTCAGGCCCCATACCAATCAAGTGGCCAAGGTACTTAATCAGAAATTGATCTCCTACACCGGCTTAACTCCTACCTCATTAATGAGGCAAGGTTGTCCATAGCCAATACTATCTATCTTGTTGCCTGTCTTATTGTATGGTGTTTCTATTTAATCCTCGCTTAAAGTGACACTGTCCGCTTTTTTTTGCTAAACTCTGAATCTCAAATTAAGTATGTGTCAGTAGCCAACTGACTACCTCTTCTTGTTTTGTGTATTTACATATTTTCACAAAATATCAGTTTCCTTACTTTGCTTGTGATGGCTAATTGCTCCGGACCCCTGGTAATGGTGAATACACCACCACCTCCCCAAAAGGACACTATGCCAGTCGTTACGCAGCCTCCAAGAACTGCCCACAAGGTAACACCTGGGGGTGGCCGAGGTCCAAGAGTGTAACTAAGGTGACCCTGGAGGTCGATGACTCCATTGTCGGGGGGGGCAGGAGGCTTGGAAAGTGGTGAACATAGGCAGACAGGGCAGATGTCTCCCGGGGACCTCAGCAAGAAGCGACACCAACAGAATTTAGGGTATAGTCAGACACATGGGGGGGTGAGCCAAATGTGATTATTTAGTGACAAATAATCTTGCCAGCCAAGAACTGGAGGAGGTTAAGGATAGCTTCACAAGCTATGGAGCAAGTTGAGAAATGTGTAGGTTTAATCTGCCAATCATGACTTTGTGTATTATGCGTATCAATTCTAAACTGTATAGTTATCACATATTCTACTAGCTGATTGTCCTTGTGAATGTTGTAGAACAGGAACAGGTCTCCCCTGATATGGCTCCTGTGCAAACTATGCAATGACAGTTTTTGCATCCTTTCCTCATATGTAAGGTTCTCTAATCCCATCATCATTTTAGATGCCCTATGATGAGGTCTTTATAAACAGGTTACTCATTTGTAACAGTAGAGCTAGGAGTGGTATATGATATTCATCCACACTTCTGGCAGTTGCCTTCCCTTTAAGACTTGCTGGAAATGTCTTCAAGGTGACTCCTCCCACCGACCCGGGTGGTAACTCCCTCAGCTCCGCCCATGGCACCAGATCTTGCTCACTGCAAGCAGTGTTGTGCACCAAAGCCAGGGGAGGTCAGGTGGGTCCAAGTGGATGAACATCATATACCACTCCTAGAACTACTGTTACATTTGAGTAACCTGTTTTTCTAGGGTTGTGGATATGATGTTCTATCCACACTTCTGGCAGACTCCTAGCAGTGCTCTGGGAGGAGGGAGGCAAGGTGCACCCCCCTACTTAGGGAACAGAGCTTGGAGAACTGAGGCCCCAAAACCAGCATCCCGGTGTGACTCAAGGTCAATGTGGTAATGGGAAATGAAGGTGTGTGCTGACCTCCAGGTAGCAGCCCTGCAGATTTCCTGGACAGGGATGTCCCTGGAAGCAGCCATTGAGGTAGCGGTATGATGGGTGGAATGAGCCCTTAGCCCTCCGGGAGGCTCCTACCTGCCAACTTATAGCAGAGATCGATGCAGGATACAATCCACCTGCCAATCATCCATTTAGCTGCCAGTCTGCCAGGTGTGGCTTCAACCTCTCCTCGAACTCCAGCCTTGCGCTCCTTATAGTAGGCAACAGTTCACTGCAGGTCCAAAGTATGGAGTCTGTTCACAGCCTTCGAGGTGTGACTGTTGAAGTACAGTGGGAGATCAATCATCTGATTAAGGTGAAACTCTGACACAACCTTCAGGAGGAACTTCAGGTTGGGGCACAGGACAACCTTGTCCCTGTAGAAGACCAGGTAAGGAGACTCCACTGAATGCGCCTGGAGTTCACTGATCCTTCTGGCTGATGTGATAGCCACCAATAAGGCAGTCTTCCATGACAGGTGAGACATGTCACACCTGTGCATCAGTTCGAATGACTTGCCCATGAGCTTTGCGAAAACCAGCAGCAAGTCCCATGGTGGTGGTGGTTCACACACCAGAGGGGAAATGTGGTCAAGGCCTTTGAAGAAACACCAGACCATCTTCTTCTGTGCCGGCAAGTGCTGACCGGCCTACACCCAGTAAGCAGAGATGGCAGCCAGGTGCACCTTAAGGGTCGTTGACTGAAGGCCCGACTTAGAGAGGGACCACAGGTAGTCAAGGATGCTAGCCACTGGACAGGAGAAGAGGTCTAGTCCCTTGCCCTGGCACCAGATGGAGAACCTCTTCCACTTGAAAGTACAGCATCTCCTGGTCATCTCCTTCCGAGATGCCTCCACAACAGTGAGGACATCGTCGGAGAGACCGAAAGCCTGGAAGTCTAGCTGCTCAGGATCCAGGCTGTCAGGTGCAGGGATTGAAGGTCCGGATGGAGTACCTTCCCCTGATTGATGGAGAGCAGGTCTGGGCAGAGAGGAAGATGCCTCAGGAGTCTGTTGCAGAGGCTGAGGAGATCGAGGTACCAGAACAGGTGGGGCCAGTCCGCAACCACCAAGATCACCTGTGCTGTGTCCCTCCTGGCCTTGAGCAACACTTTGTGGATCGAGGAAAGACACAGAAGAGGCCTGGGGTCTACGCCTCAAGAAGGCATCCCCCTGCAGTGTTCCCTACTGATTGGAATGGGCACAAAACAGCTTCGGCTTTGCATTCTCCCTGGAGGTGAACAGGTCCATCTGAGGGGTGCCCCACTGGGAAAACAGACTGTGTACTACCTCTGGGTGGAGAGACCACCCATGAGACGCCTCGTCCACACAGCTGAAAGTGTCCGCCAGCTGGTTGGAGGCCCCTGCCATATGGATGGCTAGGAGATCGACCTCCAGGCTGAGCATGAGGGTCCACATGCGGAGAGCTTCCTTGCACAGAGGCAGGGAGTGTATCCCACAATTTGTTGAGGTAGTACATGGTCGTGGTGTAGTCCATCTGGACCTGGACCACCTGACCATGAATGTGAGGAGCAAAAGCAGTCAGTCCCAGCCGAACTGCTCGGAGCTCCAGCAGGCTGATGTGGCATTGGGACTCCGCGGGGGTCCTGAGCCCCTGGACTCTGTGTTCCCCCAGGTGGGCACCCCAGCCCATGAGAGAGGCGTCGGCTGTCAGGATGACCGTCAGCTCTGGGTGGGCAAACGGGATCCCTTCCTGCAGATACTCTGTGACTAAGCACCATTGGAGGGTGTCCCACATCTGCTGGGTCATAATGACCAGCTGGTCAAAGTGACCCCCACGCTGTGACCACTGGCTGGCCAGCTCCCACTGCAGGGAGCGCATTCTCCAGTGGGCCCATTGGACCATGCTGGTGCAGGCCGCCATGTAACCCAGCAGATACAGGAAGTCCCAGGCAGGGCGCAATCGCCCAACTTGAAATGATTGGGCAAAGAGGAGACAGCCTCCGCCCTGTCCGTTGGGAGCTGGGCTCTGGCTCTGCAAGAGTCGAGCTCCGACTCAATGAAGTAGATCACCTGCGGAGGTACAAGTTCTGACTTGGGCTCACTGACCAGGAGGCCAAGTTTGACGCAGGTCTGGAGGGTCTGGTCCCTGGACTGCTCCACCTCCTGCCTGGAGGTACCTGGTATCAGCCAGTCGTCCAGGCAGGGGTAAACTCAGACCCTCGGCTTCTCAGATAAGCTGCCACCACTGCAATGCACTTGGTGAAGACCCTGGGGGCCGAAGAGCGGTTGAACAGCAAGTTCCCTCGACTCGTAAGCGGAGGAACCTTCGGTATGACAGATGGACCGGGACGTGAAAGAACGCATCCTGAAGATTCAGGGAGCAAAACTACATGGCTTGCTCTAAAGATGGTATGATCTGAGACAGAGTTACCATCCTGACGGTGCACGACTTGAGAAACTTGTTCAGGTCGTGCAGATCTAGAATGGGGCACCAGCCCCCCATCCGCTTTGGCACCAGGAAGTACCTGTAGACAAACCCTGGGTGTTCTGGAGGATCTGCAACAGGAAGCATGACCTCCTTGCAGAAGAGATGGGCTATGTCATCTCTGAGAGCTGACAGAATATCTGTGGATACCAAGTCTTCCTGTGGGGTGCGGACTCGGCAAGGAGGGTACTGCTCAAATTCCAGAGGCAGACCTGACCCACCACCTCGAGGACCCACCTCTGTCTGTGGTGACAGCAGACCAGGTGCAAAGAAAGTGGTGGAGCCGGTCCCCCATGGGAGGACCCAGAGGAGGTGTGACGGGCATGAGGGAGGCACCCCTCATCCCATCACTGGGCAGGCTTGGAGGAGGCTCAGGCTGAGGGGCCACCGCAGCCTCTCCCCCCAGACTTACAGATGACCAAGGCCACTGACTTCAGCAGAGGTCACAAGGCCTGGGCATGCTGACCAGCCTGGGGTTGGGTGGTTTGGCAGCAGGAGTAGAGGTGGACTGAAAGGGCTTCCTTTTCTGCTGCTGCTTTGAGCCCTTGGGGTCCTTCTGGCCAGATGTCATGGTGTCTAAGATGGTACTGGACTTCTCGATGCCGGTGAGGTGGCTCTCAACCCCAGGCTCAAACAAGTTGGTGCCCAGGAAGGAGACATCTGCCAGCTTGTGCTGAGTGTCTGCCGTGAAGGTCGAGATCCTCAGCTATGCCCTACGGCACATGGCCAGTGCGACCACCACAGAGCAGGCACAGGAGTCCCCAATATACATGGCTGTGTTGCTTTGCTTCCCCCCCCCACCGACCCTGGTCCCAGACCTGTTTGACCATGGTCTGAAGGTCCACTGGCAGATGAGGAAACTTTGACCAGCTGGTCACTATGACTCAGCAGGGCATGGGAGAAGTGGGCCACAAGCAGGGCCGAGCTCGCCTAATGCAGAAGTCCAAGTGAGGAGGCAACGTAGACCTTTTTTGCCGCATGATACAACTTTCTGGACTCTTTGTCGGGCGGCTTGTCAACATCCCCAATGTTGACGGAGTGCCTAAATACAGAATCTGCCTAAATACAGAATCAGCCACCAGCCCCTCGGCTGAGAGGTGTGCTGTGAATCCTGTAAGGGAACCAGTAGGTACCGCATACTTGCAGGCCATCCAGGAAGAGGGCATAGGGCAGGAAGTGGGGCGGCGCTGCCAAAGCTCCAGGGCAGAGCCAAGAATGGCTTCTGCCACCGGGAAGGCCTCAATGGGAGTATCTCCCTGGTTAAGGATCTTGTTCCACGGGTAACTAGCCTGTTTCTCGACAGGCTCCACTCTCGTACCCGTGGACTCAAAGATCAGGTGGAGAAGGCCCATAAAAGAGGCAGGGGCTTCATCCATTGAGAGATCCCCCACCGACTCCACATCGACCATACAGGGGTGCAGGGAGGAACCCTCCGACTCTGAGGAGTCATTAAAGAGGGGTCAATTGCCTGCGTACCCACCGACCCTTTGTGGACAGTCAGGGGGTGACAGACAGCCACTGAGGAAGTCTCTTGGTTGGCTGAAACTCCTTGGTTGGAGCACCGGTCGGCGGCGGCTCCACCAGGATTGGTGGAGATGCCAGGATTGGCCAAGCCGGGACCATCTTAGTCAGCTCCTTAGGTGGATAAGGTGTCGGTCTGTTGGGCGAAAGCCAGGTAATGGCCAGCGTAGTAGCCTGAGCCGCTTCACGCCGGTGAGCACAGCAGCTGCCACATGAGCTCCTCATAGCTTCGACACAACTGGTACCAAAGACTCTCCTCACCTGAGGAGGATGAGGACAAAGAGTAATAGTGGTACCACTTTCCATGGTGTCGAGAGCAGGAGCATAGATGTCGGCAGGAACTGCTCGCCCCCACAGGAAAAAGACCTTGACATTAATCTTGACTGTTGGCGGGACCAGCAGTGGGGCTCGTGGGGAATCTGTGAGCTCCGAGGCTCCTCTGGGTCCTTGTTGTCGACCAGAGGAGGCGGGTCAGCGGACTGATCTGTCCCACTGGTCTGAGTCAGGACCAGAATCCTGGATAAGGAAGGGTCAGCCTCTTCAGTCGATAACTGGTTGACCGGTTTGAGAAAAATCTCAGCCAGAAGATCAACTAGCTTCTCGGCCAACTGGCCCAACGGAGTTACCGTGGAGCCGACGGCCTGGCCAAGGATTTGACCAAAGTCAGATCTGGAGAAGCACAGGAATCCGAAGCTCTTGACCGAAAGCACTCCTGAATCCATGACCGTCAATGAAACCATGTTTTGGACTCTTTCTTCAACTTGGATTTGTGCCCGGAGGGCCCTGACCGAGGGTCGGCAAGGACTGGCACAATTCTTTGAGGGATCCCGTGAAAGACAAATACAGTTGAAGCAGCACCAAGGCAGCCACCAAAGAGATGTGGGAAGTGGCCTGGGCTGCAGCCTCCTCAAATGCCACAAGCTGTTTATCGGACCCCACAGCTGTGGAAACCACCCAACAGGCATCCTTAGATTTGACTGGTGGGTTCCACTCGCTCACTCAGCTTAACTTGAGTCAGGTAAGATGATCTTCAAGAACGGTAGGATAAAAAGTTCGACAAATGTCGCAGGCCTGGGGATCTTGCTCGTGCCCTAGGCAATAGACACACATGATATGCGGATTCATTCGGGACATCATCTGCCCACAAGGGCACCGATGAAACCCGGGAGCAGACATGTTCTCCATCACGGTCACAATCAATGATCGAGCTGAAGACACAAAGTATTAAACTTTTTAGGAAGTAAATCCGAAGATATAGTCGCAAGGACCTACTCAGTGTGAGAGCGATTAAGGAGGGAACCTGATTCTTTCAACGGAAAGGAAGATCTGGCGCCATGTGGCGGAGCAGAAGGAATTACCACCTGGGAGGGTGGGAGGATCCAGCTTGAAGACGTTTCAGGCAAGTTTTAAAGGGAAGGCAACTGCCAGAAGTTTTTTTTTTTTTTTTTTATTGATTGAAATATTTCACCAGGAAGGCACACTGAGCAACAAGCTGCTCATCTCCCGGTGTGACCTGGGGGGTAGGGGAACATGAGGATAGTATACAGAGATTTGGTACACAATATGGATATACAATTTGATTACATTCAATAAAGTGAGCAGACTATTCAGAAGTACTGAAAAGGAGGAATGCTAACCGGTATGAACTAGATGGATACAATGCTGACAGTCTTGAACTAGATAGATACGATGGCACAAATATCTTTGGCAAACACTTGGTGAGACATAGCTTTGTAGTTAGAAAATGGCTGTATAGAATACAAGGAGGTTGAACTAGGTCAAGATTGTGAGGACAGACAGAACAAAATTTGTAAGGTGTAACAAAAGTGCAAGGCTGACTATATGTGCATTAGAGATTAGGGTTGTAATAACACTATGGCTAGGAAGAAGGGGAGAAAGGTGGGTGGGGGGCACATAGGCAGAGAGCAGGGGGGTGGAAAGTGGTGGATTTGAAGGAGGGGAAGGCAAGGGGGTGAGGAGAAGGGTCGGCCAGGGCCTGACCCCTCCAGAATGCTGGGAACCCTGCCTGCACCAGGCGGAGGTCAAGCACGAACAGGAGGGAAGCAGGTTGTTAGCAGTGGGAGTTAGAGCACATCAGGAAGGAAGAGAGGGGGAAGAGATGGGTCTGCCGGGGTCTAGCCCCTCCAGTATGCTGTGGACCCTGCCTTGCAGGTAGAGCACAGCAGGAAGGAAGCAGGTTGTAGGCAGCAGAGGTAGTGCACGACAGGAGGGAAGTAGGCAGCGATGGGGAGTAAGCTTCAGAAGGACCAAGAAAAAGGGATGTGGGAGAGAAAAGGGGCCAAGACCCAGCCCTTTCAGGAAAGAATGGGGTGGGAGTAGGAGTCAAGGAAGGTGTTTGCCTATGTTCTGGTCCCCTCCAGGATGCAGAGAACCCTGCCAGGGGCCTAGGCCAACAACGGCGAGTGGGTAGTGAGGGCAGGTGGTGTACAGAGGAGGGAATGGGGGGTGGGAGTAAGATGGAAAGGAAGGGTGCTGGGGAGGATGTGGGGAGGTTTGCAGGAAAGAGGTGGGCGTGAAGCTGAAGCAGGCTCATGGGGAACAAGTTAAAGAGGACTGTAGCAGGAGCGGCTAGTGGAGAGAAAGTTATGTAAGGCAGAGGCAAGGGAGTGGGAGGAGGAGGAGGAGTGTCGTATTTGAGGTGGGAGGAAGTTCCAGATTTTGGGGAAGTGATGGGAGAAGCCTGATTGGCCGATGAGGGTGGTACGACGGGGGACTAGCATGGTGCGAGTGTTGGAGGATCTGAGGGAGTGAGAGGAAGGCAGGGGGGAGGGAGCATGAGAGGTAGGAAGGAAGTACACCAATCCAAAATTTGGAAGATAGTTTGACACAGTCAGCCAGGCATCTGTTAGCACGCTGGGGGCAGGATAGGACACAGTAAAGGTCACAATGATGGGTTCGAGATGTGGCATCAAGAACTAATCAACAGAAGGAGCTGAAAAGAGAGTCCAATCTGGTAATGGAAGATATGGGAGCGGCACCACAGACTACATCACAGTAGTCAAAAATGGGGAGGATCATCTTCTGGACAAGTTCTCGCCGGGCCGTAGGAGGGATGCAACTACGGTTCCTGTAAAGGGCCACAAGCTTGGGGTGCAGTTTTTGCAGAATGGTGTCAATGTGGCCAGAGAAGCTGAGGTGTTGGTCCAGCCAAACCCCAAGGTATCTGAAAGAGGGGGTGTCCTCAAGGATTGTCCCATCAAGGGTGTGGAAAGAGGGTAAGGGGTGGAGCCTAGATTGTCTCTGCCTAGTGCCGAAAGTCATGGAGACTGTCTTTTTGGCATTTAGGAATAGCTGATGTGAGGTAAACCAGAGCTGAACCTGGTGGAAGTCATGCTGAAGAGTGGTTGCTACATCAATGGTGGTTTTGCCAGTGGTGAACAAGACAGTGTCATCGGCATACATTTGGATAGAAGAGGAGGGGAAGCAGACTGAGGAAAGGTCATTTAGGAAGATGGAGAAAAGGATGGGGCTGAGCACAGAGCCCTGTGGGACTGCTGTGGAGATTGGGAAGGGTGGAGTGATTGCATTCCGAATCCTGACTGATTGTGTTCTGCCTGTGAGGTAAGCTCTAAATCAGGTAAGAGCAAGAGTAGACAAACCAGCAGTTGTAAGGGAGTCAAGAAGGAGGGCATGGGAGACTATGTCGAAAGCCTTGGCGAGGTCGACAAAGGTGGCAGAGGTGATGAGGCCATTGTCCATCCCGGTAAGGGTGGAGTCAGTGAGCCTAAGGAGGGAGGTGGTAATGGAGTGGTTCTTCCAAAAACCAGACTGGAACGGGGTGAAGAAGGAGAAGTGAGCAAAAAAAAAAAAGAGGTCAGTTGAGAAAGGACCAGGTGTTCTTGGAGCTTAGCAAGGGCAGGGAGGAGGGAGACTGGACAATAGTTGGCAGGGGAGGAAGGCTCACAACTCTTAGGGAGAGGGAGGACCACCGCATGTTTCCAAGGCATAGGTATGGAGGAGGTCATAAAGGTGAGATTTAGAATTAGAGAGGGGGTAGGCAACAGAAGGGGCTGAGAGGTAGCGATGTTTAGGGTCAAAGTCATCCGGAGAGGAACCTTTGGAGGGACTGAGAGGGAGGAGGACCGTGTCTCCTCAGGGGAGATATGAGAGAATGAGAAAGGGGGGTGGGCATGGAGGGTTGAGTGACAGGAGAGGGAGAATGAGTGGAGGAGAGGCTTGAGGGGAGGAATTTTAGAAGGGCTGATGCACAGGAGGTGTAGTAGGAGTTGAACTCCTGAGTCACTATGCAAGGTTCAAACTCTAGTGTGTTGTTTATATTAAGCATGGGGGGTTGGGGATGCGGCGGGGGGGAACAGTGAGTGGACTACTTTCCAAAATTTGGAGGAGGAGTTTATGCTATTGAGGAAAGCGGATTTAAAATATTCAGACTTGGCAAGTCTGATTGCTTTAGTACAAGCATTTTTTAGCCTGCAATAGTTAGTAAAGGCTGATGGGTGCCGAGAGGCCTTGTGTTTCCTCCACGCTTTATCACGCTCCCTGAGGCAGGTCATTAATTCAGGGGTGATCCAGGGATGATGGATACCTTGGACTCTAGTGCGTTTGAACGGGCCATGGAAGTCCCAGGTAGGTATGACTCTGTCTTTGAAGTAAGTGAGGGCTTGGTCAATGGAAGTGGTGGATGCAATTGTGGACCAATCAGAATTGGATATATCATTGAGGAGAGGGTTTAAGTCAAGGGAACTGAAAGAGCGGCGTTGCATGATTTTATGTGGTGGTTTAGGTCTGTGTACCTTCCTGACCACGAAGATAGGGTGGTGATCGCTCAGGGCAACCAGGAGGACGCCGGGCTCGATGACTCAGTGAGGGTGGGAGGTAAAAGCCAAGTCTAACAGCGAGTGGTTTGGGGTTTTGTGATTTAGTCGGGTAGGCTCTTGGATGAGTTGGGAGAGATTCAGAGCAGAGATATCACTTCGTGTCTTAGAAGTGGTTGATTACAGCCAGTTTAGATTTACATCACCTGATACATATAGCGCACCTCTGTGTGAGATGGAAGCTATAGAGATGATGAGGTCAATAGATTCAGAGGGCTTGATACCTGGGCAACAGCAGATACCAGCAATAAAGATAGGGGAGGAGAAAGGCAGGGCAATATTTATTACCAGGGCTTCATAAGTGGAGGGTTGATAGAATATCGTATCCATGGCCCTAGACATTTTGTTTTTGCCTCCCTCATTCACACCACCCCAAAACAGACTAGATAATAGGAACATATGTCACTCACGTTCCAATTATCTAGCCACTGACAGTATTTTAGAAGGTACTTGTCACAAGTGACTAAATCCAGCGACATTTTGTTTGAGAACAGAACAAGGCTAGAAAGTTAGATACATTGCTGTTTACTTGTTAAAATCAATAGAAGCTGTCTCTTATTTGGTGACCAGAAGAATCGTACACCTGATGAACCACTTGACACAGATTTGTACTCATTTCCTTTTGTACTGCACAGAATCTATCCAATACATATCTATCATGTCTTGAGGGAAACCGCTCTTAAGGATTTAACATGCAGAACACCTCTACCAACTTTAAATCAAGCTGCCGATGGATGGACATGCTCACACCCAGGTACCACACTGCTTATCTGAGAGGGGTACTGGAAAAAAAAACATAATAAAACTCCTAAACATTGAAATTGACAAAAAGTGTAAGTGACTGGGTTTCTCATTTTGCATTCTAACAAATCTTGCCCAGAGTTAGGTATTTAAAGAACTTAAGAATTTATGATGGAAGCAGGCCAAGTAGCTCATCCAAACTGTCCTAATTCTTAGTAGTAGTCTAGCAGAATTTTGCAAAAATCGTTCAAAATGTGAAAAAAGCATGGAAAATTGGAACACAAGTAGTTTTTTATGTTTTCTTTAAAATAAAAGCAAAACATACATGATCAGATGATATTAAGGGGGTCAAAATACAATTAATGTACAATTTCGTGAAAAACACCAAAAATACTCATACATATGACTCACTGGTCCACAAATATGTTTCTGGATAAAAACATGTATACTCACTGCAGTGGAATAAATCCATTTATTCCACTGTAGTGATACCATCAAACCAAAAACAGCACAAAACATACGAACATACGAAATTTGCCAGCAGATAAAGGCCTAGAGGTCTATCAAGTCTGCTCGAATGTGCGGCTAACACCCCTTATTCTGCAGCTGCCCCTCCCTTCATCCCTTCCCCTTCATTAACCCTCCCCCTTGTCCTGTCCCATCCTCGTTTGAAGCAGTCCACTGTTCTACTGCATACCACTTCAGCAGGTAACGCATTCCACCCAGCCACCACCCTCTCTGTAAAAAGTGTCTCCTCATCTCCCTCCTGAACCTTCCCTCGCTCCAGTCTCATATCATGGGCCCTGGTGGCCCTCCCTCTAACTTTGAACAACCCCTCTGTATCTGTCTTGTTTATTCCTTTCTCATGTATTTAAAGGTTTCAATCATGTCACCCTGTCTCTCCTCTCCTCCAGAGGTACATGTTCAACTCCTTGACCTCCTCTCGTATGATAAGTCCCCAGCCCCTTGATCATCTTTGTTGCTCTGCTGCACCCTCCAGTAACAATGTCCTCTTCAGATCTGGACGCCAGTACTGCACGCAGTACTCCAGTGTGGTCTAACTAATGACCTATACAGTGGCAGAATTACCTCCTCCTCCTCGAGGATATACCCTTGCAATACAACCCAGCATTTTGTTGGCCTTTGCAGCTGCCTTCCTACATTGTGTCAAGTTGTTCATTGACCCTGTAATGAGCACACCCAGATCCTTCTCCTCTCTGTCTGAGCTAGCTGCACTCCCCTAACTGGTAACTCCTCCTTGGGTTCTTCATCCCAAATGCAGCACCTTGCACTTTTTGGCATTAAAGCCCAGTTGCCAGGTGTCTGACCAGGTTTCAAGCTTTACCAGATCATCCTGCAACCCCTGCAATCCCCCTAGGTCATCCACCACCGTGCCTACCTTGGTATCATCAGCAAACAGACTGATCTTGCTCTTGATGTCCCATGATATGTCTGCAATGAATATCCCAGACAACACTGGTCCCAACACTGAGCCCTGTGGAACACCGCTCGTCACTGCCCTCGGGTGTGAGAGCTCCCACCCACCACCACCCTCTGTTGCCTTCCCTGCAGCCAGTTTCCTACCCATCTCACCAGCTTTGCACCGCCCCTGTGCCTACTAACCCGTTCCCAGCCTTCCATGTGGCACTGGTGGAATGCCTTACTGAAGTCAGATACAGGACATCACTGCATGGCCCTGTCCAGTTGCTAGTTACCTAGTCATAGAACTTCGACCAGGCTGGTTTGGCAGGATCTGCCACATATGAAGCCATGCTGTCTGCTGTCCTGTAATCCTTGGCCTCTAGGAGGGCCACCAGCCTCTCCTTCAGGATAGTCTCCATTAGCTTACCCATGATGGATGTGAGGCTCACGGTCTGTAGTTTCGGTTCATCCTTGGGGCCACTCTTGTGGAGGGCACCACATGAGCCATCCTCCAGTCCTGAGGTACACCCTGAATGTAGTGAGGCATTAAATAGGTCTGCCAAAGGTCCTGCAAGGACCTCTGCCAGCTCCTTCAGTACCCTGGGGTGGATGCCATCTGGGTCTGGCGCTCTGTCCACCCTCAGTGCCTTCAAACCCCTCGAACTCTGCTCTCCATGATTTCCCTATCTGTCACCACTCCCCTGCTTCTGCCATTTCTCCCACCTTGGGTGTCACCCCCTCTTCTCTTTAGTAAATACTGAGCAGAAGTACTCATTTAGTCTTCCGCCTCCATCGCACCCTGCTTCCACCCAACCCCCCTCCTTCCTAATCCTTACTATGTGGTCCTTACAGCTCCTTTTCTCCCTGATGTACTTAAAGAAGTCCTTCTCCCCCTTCTTAATGCCTTGTTCCAGCCTGAGTTCCGTAGATGCTTTGGCTCCCCTTACTGCCCTTGTCACCTCCTTCGATTCTGTCAAGTACTCCTCCCTGTCCTCCCCCTCCTGTTTTCTTGTACTTCCTAAAGGCAGCTCTTTTCCTCCTTACCTTTCCATGACCTCCTTGCTCAACCAGATCGGTTTCTTAGCCCTAGCCTTCTTGCTCTGGGCTTTGCAGCAGGTTTTGGTTGCCTCCACTATCCCCAGCTTTAGAGCTCCCACCTCTGGTTAGTGCCCATACTAGATTGAATTCTGGCAGGTACCCTTTACCACTTCCCCATCCTCCCAAAGTCGGCCCTCCTGAAGTCCAGCACCATTGTGCCAGATTCACTCCTTCCTTGCCCATATCCAATGTGAGCCATACTGAGCGGTGGTCACTCCCTGACAGCGGTTCCTCCACTATAAGTTCTCTCACAAAGTCCCATTTGCCAACACAAGGTCAAGGGTATTTCCTAACCTGGTTGGTTCACTGACCATTTGCAGCAGGAAGCTGTCCTGGAAGGCATCCAGCAGTACCTGCTCCCTTCTGTTCCTGGTTGTTGGGGTGCTCCAGTCCACTCCTGGCATGTTGAAGTCCCCCACAATCACCACACTACCCTTCTTGCATGTCCTCCTGATCTGTCCCGCTAGTTCCCTGTCTAACTCCTCCGTCTGAGATGGTGGCCTGTACACCACTCCCATTCTAAGAATCCTATTCTTGGAATCCTGGATTTGCATCAAAGTGACTCAGTACTACCCTCCTCCTTCCTCCTTACACACTTCAGTCCTTCCTTCACATATAGTGCCGCCTCCTCCTTTCCCAATCACCCTGTCCCTATGAAATAATCTGTCCCTGGTACAGACAGGTCCCAATCATTGTATTGGGTGGCCCATGTTTCGTGATGACTGCAATGTCCACCTCTCCCTCTGCCATGAGAACCTGTAACACTGCAGTTTTCCTCCCAAGGCTCCTAGCATTAGGGTAACCATCTTCCACCTCCCCCCATCCTGCCCTCCTTTCCTAGCAACACCAACAGTACTTGCCATTTGTCCTTTGTCACTGTTATGGGGGGTAAGCTCATAAGGTTTCCCAACCTGTGGTCTCTGCATATCTCTTCCCCAACTGCCACCCCCCCACTCCTAGTTTAAATTTCCAACTTCCTCTATGTACTCCTCCATCCTCTGTTTCAACACTTTCTTTCCCTCCTCACTCAAGTGTAGTCTGTCCTCGGCATAGAGACTATTGTCCTCTCAGGTCCCTCCCCAACAGCCCATACCCTTTATCACAACACCAGGTTCTTAGCCATCCGTTAAATTCCTCTATTCTCAGCTTTCTTGTTGTGCTTGCCTTTGGCACAGGAAGTATCTCTGAAAAAGTTACTGATCTTCCTGCCCCTTCACATAATTGTGCTAGTTCCTCAAACCTCCTCTGGACTGTATCTACTGTCTTGTCAGCCAGGTCGTTTGTCCCCAGATGTATAATTAAATGAGGCTTGTCCCTACCCCTTCTAGCATATTTCAGAACAGACTGTCCCTCCCTTTCCGCTGTCATTCCTGGCATGGCCTCCACCCAAATCACGACTATGCCTCTCCCCTTGCTACCTCACCTAACTCCTCTGAGTACTGAGTCCCCAGCACTAAGATTCCACCCTCTTACTCCTGCTTGCTTCCATTCATCTCTCTCTCATTTCAGCTCCTCTTCTTCCTCCTGCATTATTTCCCCCCTTTTACCTCTGTTGCAATTCTCCCAGCAGAACTTCCCCCGCTCCAGTTTGGTCCAGGCATTTATCAATTACTCCTCTAATTTCATCATTTCCTCCTCCACCTTCTTCCTCTCTAGCAGTGCACAACTATTTTCTGAAGGCCTTCAAATGCTCCCCTCCTCTCTCTTCATAGTAACCTGTTCTCTCCTTTCCACTCCATGACTTTTGCCACTTCTTCGGCCTCCTCACAAGTCCCTATCTCCTCCTTCCATTTGTCTTTTGTCTCCTGACCTGGTTTCCCGGCAACTGTTCTTCCTGGCCTGAGCTCCTTTGTCTCTGCTTCCCTTCTTCTGACCCTCTCCTCACCATTGTTGAAACTTTAAATCGCCTCCTCATCTCCCTTCTTCCTCCTCCAGTATTGGGCTAAACCCACTCCCAATCTGCCTTGCCTGTCTTAGTTCCTCCTGCAGACCCTCAATCTCCTTTCTAAGTTTTCTATGTGGTTGCACACTAAACATCCTCCCACACTCAGGCAATTTTTAGAAAGATTGGTGCCGCGGTTGTTGCAGCCTACCACCCTACCCATTGCTGTCATTGCCCACCAGCGACGCCCCACCCTTCCAGATGCAGGATAGCAAACACTCCCCCAAGTCTCCCCTCTCCCTCCTCTATCAGTGCAAAACATTTTCTTTATTTCCCTTACCTCCTTTGTTGCACACGTTTAGATATACTGAGCAACTGCTTTTTATATTCCTATCCTTCCTATCCACACTCAAAACACAGTCCTATTGTATAAATCAGATGCGTAATGGCCAGTGGTGGAATACACAATTTATGTGAATGAGTGGAGAGTGACCTCATACCATCAGTCATGAGGATATCCGAGGTCACTCTTCACTCTTTCACATAAATAGTGTATTCCACTACCGGCCATAATGTATCCCCTTCATACATTACATCACTACTTTAATTATCATCCTGCTACTGATCTCTGGGAACGTACATCCCAACCCTGGACCTAATGGCACTAGAACCCCCCGTCCTACAGATGCCTAAAAATTGCATCAATCAATATAGGGAGTCTTCTTCCAAAACTTCCTCAATTCCAGGCCTGGGTTGCAGTCCACCAACCAGACATCATCTCGCTCACAGAAACGTGGCTTTCACAAAAAACTCCCAAAAGCTCTGTCTCGCTTGAGGGCTACATCACCTTCCAGCAAGATGGATTAACCAAGCAAGGGGGCGGATGTTTGGTCTATCTCAGTAACAAAATAAGTGGCCAGATTATGGCAAATAGTGTTAACATAAAAGATGCCCAATTTCTTACAATCAAGTTATCAATCGGCTGGAAAGGTAAAACAACGTCCCTGACTACAGTCTGCATACCCCACCCCCGGCAAACAAACACTAGGGCTTGACCTATTCTTTAACCACTTTAGCAAGCTCAACAAAGACTAGGAGCAGATAATCGTAGGAGACTTTAACACAAACTGGTTAGCACAGGATACTGTTAATGCTAGGGACAAAATCCATGGCCTCTATCTTACGCAGATGATTATGCAGGCAACAAGGTGGAACTACCGCACCGGCACAAGCACTCTAATTGATTGGCTTCTCTCTACCAACCCTGAGCATATTAAAAACGCCTCTGTCCTACCCGACACCTTAAGTGATCACTCACCAGTAGTCTGCTCCTGGACAAACAAGGGCCCTAAAGAGCCCCCTCAGCTCACTAAAAGCCGGTATCTCAAAAAGGAATGAGTGAGTAATTTCAAAAAATATTTGAATAATGCAGACTGGTCCCCCCTAGATGGCTGTAACGATGCCAATAAAGCTCTAGATTACTTCATAGCAATATTCAGCAATGCATGTGACCTATTTGTCCCTGTCAGAACTGTCAAAATAAATGGAGCCATTAAACCCTGGCTATCAGGCCCACTCATTACTCAGATGAAACAAAGTGACAATCTCTGACACACAGCTAGGGAGACAGGCAGACAAAGTGACATCACTGCGTACAAGATGGCTAGGAATAAATGCACCAGGCTAGTTAGACATGCCAAAGCTTCACACTATAAAGAACAACTGGAGAAAACCTGAGGTAATGGCAATGAGTTCTGGAAAAACATTAGGTCCCTCTCTGGTAAAGAATCCAGAGCGACACCTAATCTAATAGTCACCGCATCTGGCCCACTACAGCAACCTTTAGACTTGGCTAATGCCTTTAACAAAGCCTTCACAGACCTCAGCTCTGTTCTCCTCCCTGAATTTCTCCAGTCCTCACATGTAACGGATCCCATCGGACCAAACCCACCACTATCCCTTAGTAATGGTCAACCACCTTTCTACTTTAAGCAAATCACAGGGTCTCAGACCTTGAAATATGTTACAAGGATTCTAAACAAAACCAGAACTGGCAGTGACTCACTAGAAATGAAACTGCTAGCAATCACCCTGGTAGAACTTGCCTCTCCATTAACCAAACTTTTCAACATTTCCTTGCATACTGGAATCTTCCTAGACAGGTGGAACACTGCCCTGGTCACCCCTGTGTTTAAGAGCAGGGACAGAACTAATATGGGGAACTATCGCCCTATCTCAATACTACCCATCTCTCAAAAGCACTGGAAAGGGTTGTCTCTGATCAGCTCACTGAATATCTAAACAAGTACAATCTGTTATGCCTACAGCAGCATGGTTTTTGTTGCAAACACAGCACCATCACCGCCCTGATCGACGTTACCTCCCACGTCTATGAAGCCCTTGATTCACGAAAAATGGTGGGGTCCATATTTGTAGACCTCACCAAAGCCTTTGACACTGTTGACCACCAAATCCTGCTAAAACACCTGTGGACCCTGGGACTATCAGTAGATACCATCTCCTGGTTCAACAGCTACCTATCACAAAGGATGCAGTGTGTCAGGATAGGGGGTGTAACCTCCGATCCCAGTAAGATAACCTTGGGGGTTCCCCAGGGCTCAATCCTAGGTCCACTTCTCTTCAGTCTCTTTATAAATTCCCTTCCCAAAGCCTGTCCTGCTAAAATGCTGCTGTATGCAGAAGAAGCAGTGATCTCAGTACCAGGCAGCAATGCATGTGAAATCTCAAAAAACCTACAGAGTAGCTTTAACATGCTTGAGGTGTGGTTCTCACAAAACCGACTCCTTCTGAACTATAAAAAAAACAAAACTATGCACCTAACCCTGCCACACACCAAAAGGAATGTTAAACCCATGACTATCTATAGCCAAAAAGGGGATAGCATTGAACAAGTCTCCACCTTCAAATATCTCGGACTACATATTGATGACACTCTCTCCTTTGTGCACCATATCGACCACATAGTCAAAACTGGTAATATTAAGCTAGGTATCCTCTATAGGCATAGGCAAGCCATGGCTAACCTAGTTACTTGAAGCTCTATACTGTCTATCATCGACTATGCACTAGTCATTTACAGTGCTGCCACTGACTCAGCATTAAAAAGAGTCAAATTACTAGCCAACAAGGCCTGCCGTCTAGTCCTTGGCGCCAACAAGCGTACCCATACTTGCACCCTTTACTCCTCTATAGGTTGGCTCTCGCTACACCTCAGGGCAAAGTATCAGGCTTGCCTTATGGGCAAAAAAGCCCCACTAGGGCTCACTCCTGACTCTACCATAGCTTTGTTCCAGCAAAATCCCTCCTCAAAGGTCACAAGAGGAACGGCTAAGGGAGTGCTCCTTGTCCCCTTCAAAAGAACGTGCCTTGCTCAACGGTCACTCTCCTACTGTGACCCCACCTGATATAACAAACTCCCTACTACCACTCTGGAGCACACAAAAATTGGCCCATTAAAAGACCTGCAAACCTTTCTGGCCGAAAATAACCAATGTGACTGTACCTACTAAACACAGAAGGCTATCACCACCATGAGTTATTCCCCCATCATCCCCATCACTCCCCCTCGCTCCTGCCCCCTCCCGACAAAGCCCCATGGCGGCTGTCCCCACTCCTGTTCACCCCTCCCCCCTCTTTTCTACCTGTGACAAAGCCCCCTCAGGCTACTCCACACCCCTTCTTAGGCTTGCTCCCCTGATGCCTTTGAGGCCTCAACAATATAGTGACCCACATGTCAAAATGCACTTCTAGTACTTGCTACAGTATAGTCAATGTAATAGCCAACCCACCTACTTGTACAGCCTGCTAATATTCTGTTGTCCTGCAATATTCAACAAACTTCCTCTGCTATTCAGTCTCTTGTCTTATTGTTATGAAAGCCTGCTTGTATAGCCAGTCCATATTCCGTCTTCCTGAAATGTTCATCAAACTTCCTCTGTAATTTTTGTCTCTTGTCCTATTGTTATGGAACCTTTGTAATTCTTGTCTGTAGTATACCTGACATGGAACCTATGTTTGTGTCTGAGCGCCATTTTATTGTTTGAACCTTGTCCTACTGTTATGGAACCTTTGTAATTCTTGTCTGTAGTCTACCTGACATAGAACCTTTGTAAAAGAGCCTTGACAGCTCAAAGGTATTAATCTGCAACTGAAATAAATAAATAAACTTTAAACCAAGCATGCAGACCACTGGCATGCAATTAATCTCGTATCGTGTGAAAACATGTTTAAAATTATTGCACATTTTGGAAGTATACAGATAACTGTGATGTAGAGATGTGCTGTCATCTAAAGACATGGTTATGTTATCTTTAGAAATATGTATTACAGGGATATCTTTAAAGATAAACTTTTAAAAAGACTGCTTGAAATGGTGATGAAATGCAAACAGGACAGTCGTTATCTCACAAATGTGCTCGTCACACAAATAGCATTCTGAGATCACACATGATCAGGTTACAAAATTTCAATATTAAATACCTATTAAAGTTAAGGGATGAATGAAATTAAAATTCTCATACTTGTTTACAGAAATTACCAAAATACTTAGCTATCACTATCACTGTCTCTGTAGCATGATCCTGCCCAAGCACACAGATCAGTACATGGAAATGAGGCATTGAAACATTTGCATGGTGGTCTGCAAGTCTTTCTGCAACCACATTTGATCAAGTCCTTTGCATGATTTAGCTGCCTCCGGAAGGACTGTCCAAATGGGGATCCATCTTTCTCACTGTCTACTTTCCAACCCTTGCCAGTACAGGTTTGGCAGTTCTTATACTAATATTTCCTTGTAATGCCTCCCACAATCAGCCTGGTAGCCCCATAAGGAGTTTGGAGGGATTTCTAACTATCTATGTGCAATCACAGAATATTGTTGTGTGATACGTTTGTGAGATCTCGACTGTGTTTTGTTTCCATTTCATTACCATTTCAAGCAATCTTTTTAAAAATGTATCTTTAAAGATATATCTGTAATATATATTTTGAAATAAGCATTACTTTGTAGTTTTAATTTGTATTGTTTAAAGTAGTGATGTAAAGTATAAAATGTTATGTGGTGTAATTTGTAATAATCTGGAAACATATTTGTGGACCAATGAATCAAATGTCTGCGTATTTTTGGTGTTTTTCATGTAATTGTACATGAACTGTATTTTGTCCCCCTTAATATCATCAGATCATGTGTGTCCTGCTTTTATTTTAAAGAAAGCATAAAAACCTACTTGTTTTCCAATTTTCATGCTTTTTTCACATTTTGAACAATTTTTGCAAAATTCTTCTAGACTATTTGGCACTAAAATCCCATTTGCAACCCCTAAACATTGCTGGATCACGTGTGTCCTGCTCTTATATGACAGAACAACTTCTGAGTGGTGACCAACAAGCTCCCCTCATATGTCTCAGATTGTATTCCCCGGAGTGTGTTAGGCACCTAGGCTCTAAGGAGCTATTCCCTAATTGCCCTCCAAGTTCAAGGGTCAAAACTCATTTCGGCAAAGCTGCTCTAAGCTTCTCTTTACCCACATTGTGGAACAGTTTACAAAGGAACTTGAAGCTGAGCTGCCCTGTTAGCCTGAATATCTTCAAGGCGCTCTACGATTGCTACATGAAAGCACCTTGCAAATGTTTTCCTTACCGCTAGCCCACTAATTCCGCAACTCCCCCTTTCCATCCTGATGCTCGCCATGTTTCTACCCTAGCTCTCACTCTTTCCCTATTAACTCTTGCTGCACCCACCCTTCCTATTCACTCCAGCCTAGCTAAAGTCCCACCCCATCCAAGTAGTGTCCCAATTATCTACCCCTCCTCCGTCATTATCATAACAAGTACATCAGCCATAGTCACTTTCTGTGGTTTTAGCTCATTTTTTCCCCAGTCGCCGGGTAAATATCTCTCCTCCTCTTCTTACCTCTCTAACCTGCTACCCCCATACACGGCCTCTTTCCCCTATAGGTGTAGTTGCCAGCTGCCTCACTCAAAAGATCTCTGCTTATAACCCCTGTATGCCTATGGTTGATTGTACATCTGTTGACTTCTTCAACTGTAAAATAATGCTGTTTTTTATTTATTTATTTCAACCTTGTACTGTATTGTATACACTGTATATACTTTTTCTTCCTTGTATATTATTGCTTTTTGTATAACTGCTTCTATACTGTACTCTGATGTATTCATGACCAGGTCCACCTTGCAAATGAGCCTTGCTCAATGGTGTCCACCTGGATAAATAAAGATTTTAATTGATTGATTGAGAACATACAAAAATCTACCTATAGGCCAAACTGCATGTTTTGTTCCTAATTTTGAACAATTCTTGTACTGTTTTAAACTTTCCTACTAGACTATGGTAAGAACATCTTAATGTCTACCTCCCACGTACATGTCCAAGTTTACCTTTGTAGAATGTAATGTGTCATGCTACTACCAAACTTAGATTATCCAATAACCTCACTATTCCTTGTGTGAATAAATGTTTGCTTAGTGCCCCTCTGAACTGCCATCCCAACAGCTGCTGGCTATGCTCTTTACTGATAATGCTGTTGTCTTCTAATTCAGTACTTACGTTATGCACACGCATATTATCTTATCAGCTTAAACACTTGGATTACAAGCCATGTCTTTTCTTCAAACTTTAAAAGGCCACAATTACTGTCCATTTGTAGGTCTTATATTTTAGCCTTGTGGTCAAGTTAGTTATCCTCCTTCTCCTTGTACTTAATTCTTGTAATGTTCTTTTTAAAATCTGGTGCCCAAACTAACAGTAGTATTCATTATGTGGCCTCACAAGTGATATATACAGTAAAATTACATGCACTGACCTAGCAGTTTCTCTTTATGAACTTAGGCAAATAAATGCCTGCTTTCAAGCATGACCGGATATTAATCATCATAGTAATGAATAGGAGTTGACCTGTTTGGCCTCCAACTTATGAAATCGAGCTAAATGTTCACCAGAGGCATCTCGTACCCATCTAAGGTGTGTTGCTATTCAGTTTGAAGGTGACTGGTTTTGCAGTGTATTCTGAGAGTACCTACACCTAATCAATGCTGCTCATAAAAAGATCTTGGGTCAGTGGCGCAAGGAACATTCATTCTGGAGCAAGGTGTATAGCACAGCAACAAAATGGATACATGGGTTATCAATATGCCTTCTGATACACGTCATGCATCAGAGATTCTGAAACTCAATAACAAGTACAAGCTTATGTCTATATCAAATTTAACCATGGACAGATAAGTGGGTCACAAAGTTGAAGTCAAATATGTTAAGTATGACATACATATGAAGGCCTTCACTGCATCATTTTAACTGGGTGATTCTCCTCCATGGAGGATAAGAAAAAATTACTCACCTTAGTAACTGTGTTTCTTCTAATGGAGTCTTGCTGTATTCTGACATATGCAGTTAGTCCCAGTACTTGAACTGCCTCAGAGAGGAAAGAGTTAATTTCTTTGCCAGGCATAGAACATTGAGCTTGAGCTCAGTTTTCAAACCTCTCTCTGTGGTGCCTCAGTGTGTAACCATCAGATTCTTACGAGCAAACTAACTAACTACACTTCCAGTGTGGAAATTGTAAAATATATACGCTAACAGGCAACAACTTGGGTCCAAAAGACTCAAGTCGAGAACCCAAGAGAAAAAACAGGTAGTGAACAAGACATATAAATCAAAGTTAAATCATAACAACCACCACCCCGCCCTGAAGAGGAGGGGTGCAAAGTACACCCCTGAGATGCAACACTGTATCTGCCAGCCCACATCCCCAAACCAGGTTCTGAGAGGGGAGGCGGGGGGAGGTCAGAATACAGCAAGACCCCATTAGAAGAAACACAATTACTAAGGTGAGTAATTTTTTCTTCAAACAACATGAAGTCTTGCTGATTCTGACATATGCAGACTACCAAGCAGTACCTCCATGGAGGAGGGTTCCGAACCTATTTTGGGAATAGGCTCGGCAGTACTGCTGTACTAAACCTAGCATCACTCCTAGCCTGGATAACCAGAGAGTAATGCTTGGTGAAAGTATGGACTGTTTTCCAGGTGGCTGCTTTGCAGATCTCTAGCAAGGGTATATCTCTGGCAGCAGCCAGAGAAGCAGCTGTACCCCTAGTCAAGTGAGCCCTCAGGCCTGAGGGAGGTGTTTTACCTAGCTTGGCATAGCAGAACTGCACACAAGAGCCAATCCACCTGGCAATAGTTCTCTTAGTAGCAGGCCTACATTTTCCCACTTCACCATAAGTGAGAAACAATTAAAGACAGTCATTCCTGTGTGTATTAGTATGCTCAATGTAGTAGCCAAGTGCCCTCTTAACATCCAAACTATGTAATCTTCTTTCTCCTGAAAAACACAGGAAGAGACATGGACTGGTTCAGACGGAAATCTGAGACCACTTTGGGTAAGAACCTCCTATTGGTTCTGAGGACCACTTTATCTCTATGGAATGAGAAAATCAGGCTCAAATTACAGGGCCTATAATTCACTAATTCGCCTGGCAGAAGTGATAGCTACCAGAAACACAGTTTTCCAGGTCAGGCACTCAAGCTCAGTTGAAGCCAGAGGTTCAAAGGGTGGCTGCATAAGCTGAGCAATGCAGATATTGAGATCCCAAGCCAGAGCAGGCTCTCTAAAAGGAGGGTTGATATCAACTAGACCTTTAAAGAACTTACCAAAAACAGGGTGAGACGCCAGGGAGCGCCCGTCCCTGCTGAGAGGAATGCAGACACGGCTGCTAAATGAACCTTTAAAGTGGCTGGCCTAAGGCCTAAGCCATTAAGGTGAACCAGGTAATCCAAAAGTGTAGCAATGCCAGCAGCATTTGGCAGAATATCCTTATGGGAACACCAAATGCTGAATCTTTTCCATTTGGAATTATACGTTTTCCTGGTAGAGGGTTTCCGAGAAATCCTAAGGATGTCCAAAACTCCCTGAGAAAGATACAGGCCTGCATATTCTAACTCTTCAAGTGCCAGGCCTTGAGATTGAGAGACTGGAGATTGGGGTACCATATCCTCCCGAGAGGAGGTTAGGAGATTGTGTCTTTTGGGAAGATACAGGGGGAGTGAGACTGCTACGGACAACAACAGAGGATACCAAGGCTGTCTGGCCCAGTCTGGAGCCAGTTGAATCACTGTGCAGGGTTGTATCCTGATCTTGACTAGAACCCTGAACAACAGGGGAAAGGGAGGAACGGCATAAAGGAACTTGCCTTCCTAGTCCAATATCAGGGCAACCAGGGGAACACTCCCTAGGACTGGGGATCTGCAGCAGAAGAGGGGAAGTTTGTGATTGTCTGGGGCTGCAAAGAGATACATCTCTGGAGTGCCCCACCTGGTGAAGATTACTTTCAGTATGAGAGGATCCAAGGTCCATTCGTGATGGCCCTGGGAGATTCTGCTCAGAGCATCTGCTAACGCACTATCCTTCCCTGGGAGGTGGAATGCTATTAGGGAAGTTTGCAAGGAGTAGGCCAGAGACCATACTTTCATGGCCTCCGTGCACAAGGCCATAGACCGAGTGCCCCCTTGCTGGTTGATGTACCACATGGTGGTGGTGTTGTCTGTACCGACCTGAACCACCTTGTCCTTTACCAAGTCCGAGAAAGCCTGAAGGGCTAGGAATACTGCCCCGAGTTCCAGAAGATTGATATGAAGGAGAGACTCTTGTGGAGACCAAACACCATGTGCTGTGAGGGCTCCTTGGTGGGCTCCCCAGCCCAGGAGAGAAGCATCTGTGGTTAGTACCACTGAATGAGATTGACTGAGGAATGGGACACCTTGTCTGAGCTTGTCCTGATCCAGCCACTACTGGAGAACTTGGACCAGAGTCTGAGTCACTGGAACCAATTTGGTGAGAGAATCTTTTTTCTGAGACCAAAAAGACCTTAGGTGAAACTTAATGTCCCTTGTTTGGAACCTGGCTCCTTGTACTACTGCAGTGGAAGCTGCCACGTGGCCTAAGAGCTGAAGAAAATGTCTTGCTGAGTGAGAAACCAGAGGATGAAATGAGAACGCAAGATCTGTAAGGGCCTTTACCCTTGCTAGTGGGAGGAAGGCCTTTGCTTGAACAGTATTATCTAACTCTATCCTTATGAAAGTGAGGAGATGTACTGGTTCGAGAACAGACTTTGGCAGATTGAGAAGGAATCCCAGAGAACTGAGGAAATCTTGAGTGACCTGAAGACCTGACCTGATCGGGAGACTGTCCTACAAAGAGCCAGTCGTCCACGTATGGGACTAGAGAGATCCCCTGCCTTCTGAGGAAGGACACTACTACTGCAAGGCACTTTGTAAACACTCTTGGAAACGATGTTAGGCCGGAAGGCATGGCTCTGAACTGATAATGGCCTGAAGGCAGCTCAAACCTGAAGTACTTTCTGTGGGAGCACTTGATAGGAATGTGGAAATAGGCAACCTTGAGGTCCAGGGATGCTAACCAATCTCCTGGCTTCAGAGAGGGAAGAATTACTCCCAGAAACACCATTTTGAACTTTGGTTTTAAGATGTGTTTGTTCAAATACCTTAAGTCTAGGATGGGTCGCCGCCCCTCTGTCTTTTTTGGGGTAAGGAAATATCTGGAGTATAGACCCTTGCCCCTGTGTAGAGCAGGAACTCTCTCCATGGCTCAGAGCCAGCAGAGAGCAAACCTCTGCTTCTAGAGCAATGGTTTTGGAGATGTTTGCAGGTGGAAAAGACCTGACCCTCATTTTTAGAAACTTCTTGAAACTGAGGGCCAGTCCCTGGCTTACTACCTCCAGTACCCACTTCTCTGAGGTAGCAGACTTCCAGACCTGGAAGTAGTAAGCCAGCCTGTCTCCTACTGGAATTGGGGAGTTGACCCGGGCTGACACATCAGGATGTCTGCTTGGCAAGAGCCTTGGACTGGGAAGAGGATGCAGCCCTGCTCATCCCCCTCCTGCCTCTCCCTTTTAAGAACCCCCACTGTGGGAAGGAAGAGGAGGTCTGGGCTTGGTAGAAAGGCCTGTGAAAGGGCCTGCCCCTGCCCCTAGACTGCTGCTTTTGAGGAGTGGCTTGGCATTTCTTGGCCTGTGCGCTCCTGTAGGTGGTCCTGTACTCATCCATTTTCTTTAAGTAAGCCTCTGTCTGCTCCCCAAACAGAGAGATACCCACCACAGGGAAATCCATGGCCTTAGCCTGGGTGTCCTGAGAAAGGCTAGTGCATCTGAGCTAAGCAAATCTCCTGAGAGACACAGATGTAGCCATGACTCTCGATGCCACATCGTTAGAGTCTACAGCAGCATGGAACTGCACTTGGGATGCCTCAATCCCATCAGCAACCACCTCCTCCAGCTCTCTGGCTAGCTTGGGGGCAGGGGGGAGAGAAGCTGGTTAAGACAGTTCCAGAACCGTATCCCACCTGAACTTCTGGTATCTGGCTGTGTAGGCCATATAATTAGCCTGCCTGAGTCCCAAGGAGGATGCCAAGTATTGTTTCTTGGCCATGGCATCCACCTTCCTGGAGTCTTTATCTGGGGTGTGTGAAGCCAAAGGTATATTAGCCTTGTCACAGGCTGCAGCCTGCACTACCCCAACATGGCTGCAATAGTTGAATAAAAACTCCGTACCTGAGCCTGATAGCATATACCTCCTGTCCATTCTCTTAACCACAGGGGGTAAAGAATTTGGTGTCTGTAAAATGTTTTGTGTCCATTTCCCCAGAGATTTATGGAGGGGAATAGACAACCTCTTGGACTCTGGGATGTCCATCTCCACAAAATCAGGCTCTTCTTCCTCAACAGCTTCAACCATAGGGAGCTGGAGGGTTTCAGCCACCTTTTTGTAAAATAAAAAGTGAGATGGGGACTGAAAGCCTAGGAGAGGAGACACTGGAGGGTCTGTCTGAGATGTCTGGTTCAATGGGCACATCCAGACCTTCATAATCACTGTCATCTTCATCATCATCAATCTCATCAATATCATCATCATCATCCGGTAACTCTTTGTCCCCCTCCCACTCTAATTCATAATAAGCAAGGCCCCTGGAATTCTAAGGTTCTGTGGTTGAGGAATTTGCCGCAGAATTTTCATCATGCCGCAAAATTCACTGTTTTTGGTGAATTTTCATATAAATATACTGTTTTTCCATAGTGTCAGGTTTTCTTTCCCATCTCGTTTATCCTGAAGCCCCATCTCTATGCTCAGCATATGATGTCATCGATGACATCATATCATATTTAGCCAATGACAGGACTGCGTTCTGCCAGAGAAGTGAATAAATCATGCCGCAGAAATCAGAAAATGCTGCCGCAGAAGCCAAGCAGCCCTGCCGCAGAAATCAGAACATTCTGCAGCAGAGCACTAGGGGCCCTGATAATAAGCATCCAGATCATAATCCGATGGAGTTGGATCCTACCGAACCAAGCACCTAACCAACGGCGCTGGTTCGGATGGAACCGGACGAAGGGATTGCACAATACTGATCGCTTTGGCTATTTCTTCAGCGGTTGGAGTAAGGGATGCTGGATCCGAACTGACTGACTTTTTTGGTCTTTTTGACGGAACCAACCCCTCAGGGTTGGCTCTCCTTTTGCCTGAGGACGTCTCGCCCAGGTCAGGACATCTCCTCAGGTTCAGTCGGAACCAAACCGGGCTGGCCATCCGGGTCAGCAGACTTCTTGGCCTCCTTTTCCTTTAGCCTAGCCAATCTTTTTTCCAGAGTGGCCTTAGAAAAATTTTTGTAGATTTGGCAGTCTGTTTTAAGGTAGTCAAACCCCAGACAATAAACACAGACGAGGTGGGGGTCGGCCTTAGCAAAGTCCTCCCCACACTCTCTACAGTGCTGAAACCCAGTGGGACCGTTTTTTTTCTTGGGTTTCTCAGACATGACCAGACAAGAAAAAAATTACCCTTTACAGCTTTTAGCCAGGTAATACACACCTGTCGGTTACCAACTGTGTCACGGGTTGTGTAAAGAAACCGAAAAAAGTTCATTTTATCTGAAACCGATAGGAACCGGCACACCACTACTAAAATCCCAGAAATTAAATTTAAACACAAAAGGTCAGTTCCCAACCGGACCGACCGAGAAGGCACCGAAGTTTACAATTTCCACAGAAGAAAAACACAAAATCACAGTTCACTACCTATCTACACTACTTACTGTACTGTAGACAGAGGCTCAAAACTGAAAATAAACAAATCAGTTAAAAAAACGACATGTTTTGAAACTTTACCGAACCGAAGCAAAGGAGCAATCTCCGGAGCGACTTCACAATTAGGCGGAGTAAAGAATCGGACGGTTACACTCTGAGGCACCACAGAGAGAGGTCTGAAAACAGAGTTCGAACTCAACGTTCTATGCCTGGCACAGAAATTAACTCTTTCCTCTCCGGGGCAGTTCAAGTGCTGGGGCTA
Organism: Neoceratodus forsteri; assembly: GCA_016271365.2. Lineage (NCBI taxonomy): Eukaryota > Metazoa > Chordata > Ceratodontiformes > Ceratodontidae > Neoceratodus > Neoceratodus forsteri. The sequence goes on along the minus strand of CM057456.1, from coordinate 330,331,447 downwards.
ACTGCGTATGTCAGAATACAGCAAGACTTCATGTTGTTTGAATAAGCCACTAGCTACTTTCATTCAGAAGCTGAACATGAAAATGTGGCTGCTGCTTTCCTGGACAGCACTCTCCTGGCTTGTGGGGTCTATGATAATTGCAATTCTGGTCACTGCACAACATGGCTATTGGGCACTGCTTGCATAATTAAGAGCCAGTGAGAAAAGAACACAGCGCCTCAGGACCATGATAACCTGAAAGAGCGAAGGTATGTAACTGACTAATACTGCTTGTGTCTCACGGCTGGCCATACAGGACTCTCAGTTTTCCTGAGACACCATCTAGAAGAACAAAAACTTGATCTAGTTTCTCAGTTTTTTCACTGCAGGTTGTAATACCCCTTACCTCTGAACCCTGTGGCTGCATAATTGAAGGAGGGCGCTCTTCTGAAGGAGACGCCTCGAATTCTCCAGGCTCCACACCGACGGCCACATCAGTCATTTCCTTTGGAGCAGCCTGGTGGCTTCCTGATTCACGATAAAGATGTAGCAAGTCTGGCGGCTTTGGAATATTCAAACCAACATCATCCCACAGTTCAAAATCCTGAAACAGTATAGGACACAAATCGTTTCAGCAAATCATAATTAATGCTATTGCATAAACTCTTGATATTGACATTAATGTTTAACTGCAGCTCACAAATTGGGCAACATGTGGCAAAAGAAAAACTGACTAAGCATTTCTGTAACCCTTATTTCACTGCCTGTTCAAAAAAGCTGGTTTCAGTGAAGAGCCACTGATGTCAGCTCCACAACACACTGCCTAGTCCTTGTTGCCAGTAACACAGTAACATTACATTACTTAAATCTAACAAGTTAAATAGAACTGTAATCTCAGTAAACTTCCAAAAAAAAAAAAAAAACATGCTAGGTTGGGTCATCTCAATCTCCACTGTAGTAGACAGCATTATGAGAAGCAGGAATAATTAGTTACTCGCCTGTATCCATTGTTCTAGGAGTGGTATATAGTTCACATCCATATATGGTGTCACTGGAAATGCTGATTCGTCACAACGTCTTCAAACTAAGCTCCTCCCACTACCCAGGCAGTACATCTTCCAGCTCTGCTCTGAGACATCAGATCTTGCATGCTGGAAGCAGGGATTCAAGTGGCACTTGCCAGGGGCGGTCAGGTGGGTTGTGAGCTATATACCACTTCTAGAATTATGGTTACAAGTGAGTAATCTATTTTTCTAGGGGCAAGGATATATGTTAGCTCAGCTTAGTTTTGTGCATTTTTGTTACTTTTTTCCCCCCGTTCCTGAACCAAGAGAACCATGGTTTTCACCAGTTCCCAGGCTGGTGTAGTGATCTGTGTAAAACAGTGATGCCGGTGAGTAGGTACATACCAGGATGACCATGCATCTAACTGTATCAGTACATTGTCATGTAACGACTTTCAACTAACAAGTCATCTGTATTTTACTTACCCATTATATAAGCATTCTAGACACTTCCAATACAGTCATGTTTACAATAGAAGACCCTGTAGGACAAAGCTTCTGTGATTCTCATAATTCCGTACTGACAGGTGATGGTTCTAGGGGCATGGATATGGTTCTCTAGCCACACACAGGCAGATTTCCAACAGTTTTCCTGGAGGAGGGGGCAACGTGTGCACTCCTATTTGGCAAACTGAGAATCAAAATGCAGCATCCAGACGAGACACTCAAGGTCAATGCTGTAATGGGAAATAAAGGTGGTGCTGACTTCCAGGCAGCAACCCTGCAGATCTCCTGGATAGGGGCATCTCTGGAAACAGCCACCAAGGCAGCGGTATGTCTGGTGGAGTGAGCCCCAAGCCCTTCAGTAGGCTCCCTACCAGCCAACATATATAAAGGAAAATTACGTACCTACCGTAATTCTTGATCTTCTCTTGTATCTTCACCATTCATTACTTCCTGGGTGTAAGCGGGCGCGCACCCGTCAGAACTTTTTTTTTTTTAAAGTTAGGCCTAACGGCCCCTGCCGAGAGCGACGCCATGCGTCATGCGCGGTGGGCGGCCGTTAGTAGCGATCGACTCCTCCTCCAACTCAGTTCTGTGGAGCCGGAGAGGCAAAAAGTGAAAGCAGAAAATATAGAGAAGCAGGCAAGATAGCGAGGGATAGCAAAGCAAGGAAGAATGAACTGAAAAAGGAATAAGCCATGGAGGAAGGACAGAGGAGATAAGAACATCCCTAGCCTAGGGACTGCAGGGCCTCCTTACCTGGGCGACTCTAGGCAGAGAGATGAGTAAGGAAATGAGAAAATAGAAGAAGAAGGAGAAAGAGAAGAGAGAGATGGGATGTTGAAGGGACCAGAATGCCCAACGAGCATAGTTAGCTTGTAGCTGAAGGCTCGACTAAAGGGGAAGCAAGAATCCCCGGAGATAGAGCTGAAGAGAAGGTTCACCGAACCCGCTAAACAGACTCAGGAGGGCATAGTCCTCATCTTCAACATGCCATTGTTCTTGATACCCACCTCGGGCTCCTGGCCGCGGAAGGCCTTTAACTGGAGGACAGCCGAGGAGGGAAGAATAAAACCCAGGCAGCATGAGAGCGTGCTCAGGGGTTTAGAAATGGAAATGTAAGCCTTTCAGGCGCTTCAAGATAGAAATGGGACTCAGACTGACTGGCTAAGGCAGGTCAAGGCTTAGGCTGGCTAGGATTGGATATAGTCAGCAATATTCTACTGTAAAATTGTCCAGGAGGACACTTAAAGGGAGAAACCAATAGCAAAACAGCGAGAAGGATAGCCTACCTTCTCATTTGCCTTCTTGTTTGTTTTCCTTTTTTTTTTTTTTTTTTTACAGATAAAATTTTTTTTTTTTTTAACTAGATGCATGACCCAGATACCAAGATGCCTATAGCAGTCAAGAGAGTCTCCTCAGCATTTTTTTTTTTTTTTTGCAAAAGAAGAAAGGAATAGACGATTTGCCCTCTGCTCTGTAAGGCAAGAATAGAGGGGGGATTAGATTCCAGGGCAACTATTTGGACACGGATTGCAGGATCAAAACTGAATAGCCTGAGCCAGGCCAAAAACCCCAGAGGTATCTTGCTAGAAGAATAGCAAGAGATAGTTGTGCAGTCTGATCGCCAATGCAATCCACGTAGATGGCCTCATGAATCTTAGAGAAGTAATTTCTCTGGAAATTTAGAACCCCCCCCTCAAAGAAAGATCTTTTTTTTTTTTGGAAAATTAGGCAATTTTTCCTATATTTTATATAAATGCAGAGAGAGGAAGGAGACGGGAGGTGGAGAAGCCACAGGAAGAGGCCACTGAGGGGATGGTGGGCGGGTGTAAGTAATGAATGGTGAAGATACAAGAGAAGATCAAGAATTACGGTAGGTACGTAATTTTCCTATCTTCCCTTGTCAATCTTCACCATTCATTACTTCCTGGGTGAGTACCAAGCTCCTCTTCCCCTGGAGGGGGAAGAGGCCATACCCTGAGGGAACAAGACCCCCAGCCTTCTGCTGGTGAGAAACAGAAGGAGAAGACCCTGGCTTATTCAGAAAGCCTAAGAGGGAGAAGAGCTAGGAGGTGCCTCCCGAGGACGAGGAGACGGAGGGAGCCCCTGTAAAAGTCTCCTAGCTCTGGAAGAGAAAAGACGGGTCCCCCGGAAGGCGGAGCGAATCACCCTACGCCGGGCCAGGGGTGACAACCTGGAAAGAGGAAGCCATGCCGTCCGCCTGATGCAGATCGCTGTCCCCGCAAGCCTGGAAGCCACCTCATTGGCGTCATAAGATGCCCTTGCTTGGCGTCTTGCCAGCTCCAGGCCTACCGCGGAGAGGGCAACGGCTTGTCTGGTTTGCTCCGTATCAGGCATAGATGCCAGCAGCTGGGACATCATCGACCACAGATGCCGGTTGTAGGCAGCATGGTGGGCCTGATGTGATGCAATACATGCACTCAGACGAAAGAAGAGAACACTCTTCGCCCCCAACGGTCGAACTGGAGAGAGTCCGAATCCGGTGGGCGGTCGTGCGCCAGGCAACGGCGCCCAGAAGGAGTATCCAGGTATACCAAACCTGAGGACGGGTTGGGAAGGGAACCTAGAGACTCAGAGGGGGCACAATACCTACGCTGGCAGTCCGCCGGGGCTGGGGAAGAAGCGGCAGGGGACTGCCATGACCGGATAGACGCCTCCTGGAAGGGGATAGGCCAGGAAGGTACCACCAGATGCTGGGCACTGAATTCACCAAGGAATTCACGCGTCTCCCGTTCGGTATTGTCTCTTCGAACGTAGGAAATCCGGAGATCCCTCACCATCCTCGAGAGGAAACGCTGATATTCTGTGAAATCAGCATCGGAGGACAGATGAGCAGGGGGTTCCTCTCCCTCGGAGGAGGGAGACGAGGATGATGGGGAACTGGAATGTCCAGAGGATTCCTGCGGCGGTGGGGAGAGTCGAAAGACCCGCTCATGCATGTATCTAACATATGAGGGGAAGGGCGCCGCAGAACCTCTGAACTGCTCCCAGGATAACGGACCCGTAGGACCGACATGGCCTCGGGAGCGGGGGTGGTGAAGGCAGAGAGATGGGAGAGGGGCACCTCCGTGGAGGCAACTGCTCTCTGCGAGGGCTCTGGAATCCGGGGAAAGGAGCCCTGGAAAGAGGGATCCCGGATATCAGACCAGGCCGCAGAACGGAACTCTGGGGAAGCGGAGCCTGGAAGAGCCCTGGGGGAGAACCTCCCCTGTGACGACCCCGGGACTGCATGGATCCAGAAGGGCAGTCCGCACAAACGCCGCCGGAGGACACCCTAGAACCCTGGAAGGAGGGGCGAGGCTCTGCACTGTCTGGCCACCCCCTGGGTGGCCAAAGAAGACCGAGCAGCAGACCCCTGCCCTCAACCCTCGGACTCCGAGAGGGCCCTCCTCCCACCACACAGCCCCCTGTCCCTAGAGAGGGCAACAGCACCCCGTGAAGGTAGCTGTCACCGGCCTCCAGAGGGGAGCCTCCCCGCGCCACTCCCACGCCTGCCCCCGGGCTCCCCGCCACACCCAGCCGGGAACCCCCAGGAGATGACGGAAGGGGGACAGAGGAGGGGCCCGCTGCGCCGCCTGGCACCTCTAGCCACCGGGGACCCAGACTCCGAGAGAGGGGTGCCAGATGGGTCCACGTCCTGAATCATCGCCTCCGAGGAGGACGAGACCAGCAGGACCTCAATGCTGGCCACCCAGGGTCCTCGAGCTACCGGGCCGCGAACGCCCCGAATTAGTGAGGGCGCGCGCCGCCCCTCACGCCGGGTAGCAGCCAGGCCTAGCCCCACTTCAAATGGCGCCGGCAAGCCGGCACCGCCTGGAGGAAGGACAAGGCCCACGCGCGTGCGCCGGGAAGGCGAGCGGCCGGCACTGGCACGACGGCCGCTTGTCCATCGGCGCCGCGAATGGCGCTGAGGCCCAAAGCGGCACTTCGATCACTGGCGCTGCGAACGGCGCCAGATCCTGCGGCGCCGCCAACGGCGCCGCTTCTGATCACCGGCGCTGACTCAAACGCGCCAAGATGGATCACCGGCACCGCGAACGGCGCCAGGATCCGAAACGGCGCCTGAAGGCGCGCGAGGGTCCACCCGAGCCAGGCCCAAAGTCGAGGGCCTCGACACGGGGAGCCTGCACCCAAGAGGTGACTGCCGAGGCGTGTCGCGCGCTGCCCCGAAGGGACTACGACGCCCCGACACCGCAGAAGGGCCTCCTCTCGGCAAGAAAAAGACGAGGACCCCTCCTCCTCAGACCATATAGGCCCGGGAGGGGACCCGGGGGAAGGGCCTAGAGACCTTACCTGAGAATCCCTTGAGCGACGTCGTCCCCCGAAGGTCGGCGGGGCTTTGCCGAGCTTGAACGCGCGGACTTCGAGGACACGGCGGTCCATGGAGAAACAGGCGTCGCACGAATCCATGTCATGGTTGGGTCCCAGGCAACGAAGACAAACGTCATGCCGGTCCGAGACGGAGAAATGCCGGCCACAGTAACACCGACGCATAGGGGCGCGGCCCGTCTTCGAAACACGTTTAGCTCCGGACCCGGACATAACGCGAAATCAACAAGAAAAAACAGTAGGAAAGCACACCCGGCGCCGCTTTAGAAAGAAAAAAGAACGGTCTTACCGATTGGCGTCGAGTGTGCGGGAAAGAGGAGTCGCTGACGCAGTCAAAATATGGACGCTCCGAAACAGGTGCTGCCTCGACGGCCGGAGAAACAGAACTGAGTTGGAGGAGGAGTCGGTACATACTGCGGCCTCGCGCGCATGACGATGACGCCGCTCTCGAGGGCGGGCCATTAGGCTAACTTAAATAAAAAAAAAACCTTCCCGTGACAGGTGCGCGCCTCCGGCTTACACCCAGGAAGTAATGAATGGTGAAGATTGACAAGGGAAGATCAGGCTGATGCAGGAAGTAATCCACCTGCTAATCGTCCATTCAGCTGGTGATCTGCCAGGCACAGCTTAAGTGTATGTGACAAACAGCTGGTAACTCTCATCCCGAACTCCAGCAGTGTACTCCCTATAGCAGGTGAACACCTTCTGCAGGTCCAGAGTATGTAGCCTGCGGTCAGCCACCGAAGCACAATTGTTAAAGTGTACTAGTGAGTTAATCACCTGGATCAGGTAAAACTCTGATACTACCTTCAGAAGGAATTTCAGGTGGGGGTGAAGGATGAACCTGTCCCTATGGAAGACTTGGTTAGGAGACCCAAATGAGAGCGCCTGGAGCTCATGGATCCTTCTGGCTGATGTAATGGCCACCAAAAAGGCCGTTTTCCATGACAGTTGTGACATCTCACACTCATGCATAGGTTTAAATGGCTTGCCCATGAACATAGCTAGCACCAGCAGTAGGTCCCCTGGTAGTGGTGGTTCACGCACCTGAAGGGACACGTGGTCAAGACCCTAGAAAAAGTGCCCGGCCACCTACTCCTGGGCCACCGTTGACATACCAGCCCATGCCTGCAGTCCCAACTGGGAAAGGGAACAAAGGTACTCAAAGATACTAGCCACAGGGCAGGCAGGACGCTCAAGATCCTTGCCCTGACACCAAATGGAAAATAATATTTTTCCATTTAAAGGCATTCTGTTTAACTTTCTGCATGAATTCCCTGCATGTATATAGTTAATGGGGGGGAGGGGGGCATTTTGTTTTGTATTATTCATTTGTGTTTGCTGAGATCATATCTCAATTATAGAATTAATAAATTAATCAGGAATTACAGACCAGTCAGTCTGACCTCTACTGTGGGCAAGCTCATGGAGACCATACTAAAGGAAAGGTTGGTGGACTATCTAGAGGAGCATGGTCTCCAGGATGCGAGGCAGCATGGGTTCATTGGGGGGGGGGGGGATTGTGTCAGATGAATCTCATTGACTTGTTTAACTGTGTCACTAAGACAGTAGACTGGAGCCAAGCAGTAGACATCCTCTATCTTGATTTCAGCAAGGTCTTTGACTCTTTTGTTTCCCCCAACAAATGGTCAATCAGGAAGTTGGTGGTATGTCAAACACACTCAGCAGGTCAGCCCTCTACTCCCAAAGTGCCAACCTCAGAGTGTAGTCTTGTGAACAGTTAACAGAAACAGGGTATCCCTCCTGCCTGTTTTGTGGGTTCAAATCAACATTTGGTCTCAATTCTGGAGGGATTCAAACTGTCAACCTCTTGCTAGCATACCCAATGCACAGACTCAGATAATTCTGTCTTCAGGGGTCCAGATACCTTTGCCTAGAGGGCACCTAACCGGGTGTACAGAAATGAACCCTTAAAAAATCTAATTAAAGACCTCAGATTAAACCCTTACCTTTTTCCAGTTTGGTATCACCATTCAAGCTTATGCACAGTGTCTGCGTTAACCATATATACTCCATTTGTTAAAGAAAAGAAATCAAAGACAGACCAAGTAGGCTCTAAAAATAGAGTTTTACTAAAATAGATAAAAATATGTAAAACATAAAATACAGAACCAATATCACAAGAACCATACAATCTTTAAAAAAAACAACAAGGTTTTAACAGTGCAATTCCTACTACAGTACTTAGATTTTGTCTCTCTCTCTCTCTCTCTAAATAACTGCTTGAAGTGCTTAAAGATGTTTCTTTGTCAGAGTTTAGATAGAAGTCTGTTGAAGTAAAACAGAATACTGTCTAAAAGCTGACTTTGCCTACCTCTTTGCATGAGGTCACCTAGCTCCTCCCTGTCAGAATATATAAAAAAATATATCTATACAGAAACAGGATGTCTTTTCAAAGTATTAAGTTCTGTAATCCTCAGCATAACTCATTTTCTTTGATCTTATGAGCATCTTCACCTTTCCAGGACATCAAAGCATCTTTTATGACTTTGCCCTAAAACGTCATAACCTGCTCTTCTTCCTCTAACCGTTATATAAGTTTTGTAATTTCCCTCTTAGCAACTACAGCTATAATTAACTCAGACAAACAGGAGATCCTTGATTAAGGCCTGGTCTGTAATTAGCTCATGGCTTTCATCTTCTAGTTGAGACCGGGGCGGCGGGGGGGGGGGGATGAGTGAGGTCATCCCAAGAGCACCAGATTTCTCAGCAGAGACAATCAGTAATACAATTTTATATTTTAAAAAGCACAAGTTAATCAGAACCAGCTGTCCAAGTGTCAATTCCTCCCCACCTAGACTGAATTTGGGGGCTCTATCCCCTACATGGGATGAGCTTCCCAAATCAGTTCACTCCTCGTACATGCGAGACAGACCATCTGAGTTCTGGTTCCTGGCTCCAGCTCTCTGTACTACTGTCATATCATACCCTTGCAAAGCAAGACTCCATCTTAGCAATCTACAATTGTTCTTTCCCATCTGTGTCAACCAAACCAGGAGGTTGTGGTCAGTCTGCACCACAAAATGCTGCCCATACAAGTATGGCTCTAATTTCTTCAGGGCCCACACTATGGCAAAACACTCCTTTTCCACCGTGGAGTATGCCTGCTCCCTGGGAAGTAACTTTTTATTCAAGTATGCTGTTGGGTGATCCCTCCCTCTCTTGGCTGGATGTCTGACTCAGTACTGCCCCAATATCCACGTCTGAGGCGTCAGTCTGAACTATAAAGGGTCTTCTATAGTCAGGACTTATCAAAACAGGAGCACTGCACAGTGCCTCCTTTAGTTTGGAAAAGGCTTCCTCACAGGCTGGGCCCCAGGTAATTTTCTTGGACATCCTTTTCTTTGTCAGGTTGATAGGGGGAGCAGCCAGGGCACTGTAATTGGGTACAAATTTTCTGTAGTACCCTGCTGTCCCTAGAAAACTCCTGACCTGCTTCTATGTTTCTGGTCTGGGCCACGCCTGGATTACCTCTATCTTTATTTGGTTAGGACAGAGCTGTCCCCGGCCTACCACATGCCCGAGGTATGCCACCTCTCCCATGGCCACCTGGCACTTCTTGGCTTTGACAGTGAGCCCAGCCCTCTGTATCCTGCCCAGCACTTCCCTAAGGTGGGAAAAGTGTTCCTCCCAGCTGGTACTAAAGGTGGCAATGTCATCCAAGTACACCACGGCGTACTCCTCTGCACCATTTAACACCTGATTCACCAACATCTGGAAAGTGGCCGGAGCGTTCTTTATTCCAAAAGGCATTACTTTAAACTCAAATAAGCCTATCGGAGTGATGAAGGCCGACCTCTCCCTAGCTCTATCTGTCAAGTCTACCTGCCAATACCCCTTGGTCAGGTCAATCGTTGTAAGGCAGGTCGCCCCTCCCCAACTTGTCCAGGAGTTCGTCCATCCGGGGCATTGGGTGGGCATCTGACTTCGTGACTGCATTCAGTCCACAATAGTCCACAGCGAAATGAGTAGCGCCATCTGGCTTAGGCACAAGGACTATGGGTGAGGCCCAAGGGGCTGTGGGATCTCTGGATTACCCCTAAATCCAGCATCTCCTCCACTTCCTTCCTAATGTCCTTTTGGACAACCTCTGACACCTGATATGCTGTCCGCCGTATGGGTGTCTGTGTCCCTGTCGCAACATCGTGAGTCGCTAAGAGGGTTAGTCCAGGCTTGGCGCTAAACAATGGGGCAAAGTCTGCTAAAATCTCCCTTACTTTCTGGATCTGGTCCGGGGCCAGCTGGGGAGACAATTTAACTGCCTCCACAGGGACTCCCGCTTACTTTCTTCCAGCAAGTCCAGAAGACGGTCTCCTTAGTCTGTCCCCTCCCCAGGACTACACACTGCAAACACGGCAGCCCTATTTGCATATGGCTTCATCATGTTGACATGGTACATCCTTTCTGTCTGTCTTCAGTCAAGTAACTCCACAATGTAGTTCATGTCATTTACCTTCCTAACCACTTTGTACGGTCCTGCCCCCTCAGCCTGCAGCTTGTCTTTCCAGACTGGAATAAGGACCATGACTCCTGACCCACCATGTACGAGCGAGCTCTGGCTCTGTGGTCGTACTCACACTTTTGTTTCTGCTGGGCAGCTGCCAGGTTGCTCTGGGCTGTCCTCATAAGCCCTTTAGCCTTCCCCAAACCCAAGGACGAATCCACAATGGGAGTTCCCTGTGCACGCTTGCCTTCCCAGTCCTCCCAGATCAAGTCTAGGGCCCACGTACCCGGCGTCCATATAAGAGTTTGAAGGGGAAAATCCTGTCGACTCTTGGGGCACCTCCCTGTATGCAAACAACAGGCGTGGAAGGTATTTCTCCCAGTCCCTCCTATGCTGTTCAACAAATGCCTGGAGCACTGACTTCAGGGTACCACTGAATCTTTCCACAAGCCCATTGGCTTGTGGGTGATACAGTGTTGTGCATCTCTGCACCACCCCACACTTCTCCCATAAACATTTCATCAGGTACGACATGAAGGAAGCCCCTCGGTCGGTGATAACCTCCTGCGGAAGCCCAACACGAGAGAAAATCCCAAGTAAGGCATCTGCCACTTTGTCTGTCCTCAGTGACAACAGGGCGACTGTCTCTGGGTACCGGTGGCATAATCCACCACAGGCAGGATGAATGTCTTCCCTGAGGAGCTTGGGGTATTTAAAGGCCCCACAATATCCATTCCCACCCTCTGGAATGGCTCCTCCACTATGGGCAGTGGAATCAGGACGGCTTGGGTTTCCTTGCCCGGCTTCCCTATTTCTTGGCACCGGTGACAAGACCTGCAATACTCCTTCACCTGTTGGGTGAAGTTAGGCCAGTAGAAATTCTGGGCCAACCGCTGCATTGTGAGCACGATTCCCAGGCCTGGTCTGCAATTAGCTCATGGCTTTCATCTTTTAGTTGAGACCGGGGTGGGGGGGGGTGAGTGAGGTCATTGCAAGAGCACCAGATTTCTCAGTAGAGACAATCAGTAATACATTTTTATATTTTAAAAAGCATAGGTTAATCAGAACCAGCTGTCCAAGTGTCACAGGTGGATCTCAGGGTTGGGGAAAAAATGGCCAGATGGGTGAAAAACTGGCTGAGGGTCAGAACCCAGAGGGTGGTTGTAGGGGGAGAGTTATTTGGCACCAGAAAGGAACCAGTGGGGTCCTGAAGGGCTCAGTGCTAGGGCCAGTGTTGTTCAATGTCTTCGTCAATGACATTGAGGATGGCATTAAGGGCAAAATGTGCCTATCTGCATTTGACACCAAGCTCTGCGGGAGAGTGGACACAGCTGAAGGGATATAGGACCTACAGGAAGTTCTGGAAAAGCTGGGGAGGTGGTCCATGATCTGGCACCTTGGCTTCAATGCCAAGAAAAACAAAGTTATGCATATTGGAGCCAAGAATCCCAGGGCAGAGTACTACCTGGGTAGAGTCAGAGTATCTGCATCGGAGGAGAAGGTCCTGGGAGTAATGATCACTAGGGACCTGAAGCACTCCACACAGTGCGAGAAAGCAGCAGCAAAGGCAAACACGATGCTGGGATGCATATCTAGGGGGATCAGTAGTAGGAGAGAGGAGGTTATATTGCCATTGTACAGGTCACTGGTAAGGCCGCATCTAGAGTATGGAGTTCAGTACTGGTGTTAACACCTCAAAAAGGACATTAACCTACTGGAGAAGGTCCAGAGGAGGGCTACAAAGATAATGGTGGGTCAGCAGAGTAAGGCATACGAGGAGAGGTTGAGGGCACTGAACATGTACTCCCTGGAAGTTAGGAGAAAGAGAGGGGACATGATTGGGACCTTCAAGTACTTGAAAGGGATAAATAAGGTTGATAAGGAGAGCCTCTTTAAGCTGAGTGGCAACCGTAACATGAGGGGGCACAGTCTTAGCTGGAGGGTGGGAGGTTTAGGCAGGAGGTCAGGAAACACTTCTTCACAGAGAGGGTGGTAGACACCTGGAATGCGCTGCCGGAAGAGGTCATCTCATTGAAGACAGTGGGCAGCTTTAAGAGAGGCTGGGATAGGCATAGGAAGAAGGTAAGGATCATGGGTAGGGAGGATGGGAAGAGTGGGGAGGGCAGGAGGACAGGGACAGTAGCTTAAGCTGTGGACCCTGCAATACAAGCAGACTTGCTAGACCAAATGGCATTCTTCTGCTGGCTTCTTCACATGTTCGTATGTCTGTTTGTTTTGTGTAATGTCTGAAAATCAATAAAGGTATAGCACCGGCAAGTCGACTCTTTTTGGGAGGCCTCTACAACATGTAGCACTGCTTTCGTAAGACCCAATGCCTGGAACTCTAGCCATTTAGGCACCCAGCTGTGAGGTGTAGGACTGTCCCCCAATGTCTGGTCAGCATGTCCAGACAAAGAGGCAACCGCCATGGAGGCCTGGTGCTGAGGAGATCCAGGTACCAGAATTGCCATGGCCAATCTGAAGCTACCAGGATCATCCATACCTTGTCTTCCAGGTCTTGACCACCACCTTGGGGAGTTAAGGGAAGGGAAGGAGAAAAGGTGTACACAAGGCCTGGGGTTTAGGGTCTCATGAAGGCATCCCCCATTAGTGTCCCAGATTGTGGGGGGCAGGCAAAAATTGGCCTCAGTCTGACGTTCTCCTAGGAGGCAAACAGGTCTACCACAGGGGTTCCGCACTGGGAGAATCTGTGGCGTACTGGATCTCCTGATGCAGGGACCACTCGTGTGACTTCTCTTCCACCTGGCTGAGAGTGCCTGCCAGCTGACTGTTCGCTCCAGCGACAGGGATCACCAGGAGATCTGCACCCAGGCTGGGCAAGAGGGTCTAGGTGCGGAGTGCCGCATGATACAAGGGAAGGGAGTGTGTGCTACTCTGTCTGTTCAAGTAAAACACGGTTATGATGTTGTCCATCTGGACCTGCATGACCTGACCCCTGACTAGAGGAGTAAATTCTATCAGAGCAAGTTGCACTGTACAGAGTTATAGCATGCTGATGTGGTGACGAGACTTCCTGGTGACCAGAATCTGTGGGCTCTACGGTCTCCTGGTGCTCCCCACCCCACCCACCCCACCAGAGACATGTCCATTGTGAGCTTGATGGTCAGTTCTGGGTAGACAAATGGGACTCTCCTTCTTTCACATGTTCAGGATTAGCCACCACTGAACTGCATCCCACATCAACTGGATCACTGTTACCGGCTAGTCCAAGGGGCCTAGGCGCTGGGACCACTGACAGCCCAGCTCCCACTTAAGGTGGTGCATCAGCCAGTGGGTCCAGTGGACCACACTGATACAGGACACAATGTACCCCAGCAGCTACAAAAAGATCCAGGCAGGGTGCGAGCACCCAACTTGAACGGATTGGGTAAAGGAAGCATGATTCAGTGTCTGGACAATAGGAAGGCATGCCTTGGCCCGCAGGGAGTCTAGTTCTGCCCCAATGAACTCGAGGGGATCAGTTCAGACTTGGCTGGGTTGAGTCTCTGCAGTTCTTGAGGGCTGGATCCCTGGACCACTCCACAGCCTTCTTGGAAGACCCGGCTATCAGCCAATCATCCAGGTAGGGATATACCCTGATGCCCTGGAAGGTTGCCATCACTGCCATGCACTTGGTGAAGACCCTAGGCACAGATGAGAGGCTGAAGGACATGATCTGGAACCAATACAGGACCCCTTCTATGCAGAACCAAAGGTACCACCAGTGGGACGGCGGACTGGGATGTGGAAGAATGCATCCTGGAGATCCAGAAAGCAGAACCACATGCCCTGCTCCAGGGATGGTATAATCTGATTTAGTGATCATCTGGAATTTGTGCTGCTGAATAAACTGATTGAGCTCCTGCAGATCCAGTATAGGGCACCAGCCCCCCCCCCGGTCCATTTTTGGGCCACAAAGTACCTGGACACATACCTCTGACTTGCTAGGGCGTCTGGGACACAAGCTATGGCCCCTTTTGCATGGAGCTGATGTCCTCCCTTAGGGCAGACTGCATGTCCTGCGACACTGAGGACTCCTGAGGAGTGTGGTATCAATAAGGCAGGATGGCTTTGAAATCTAGGGGCAACCCTCTTCCTACCTACTCTAGGATCCACTTGTTTGTGGTAATGACAGACCAAAGTGGCCAGAAGTGGCAAGCTGACACCCCCAAAGGAAACTGGGTCAGAGACTAGACAGGTGGAAGGATGACTCCCTGCTGGGGCCAAAGGGGCACCACTTCTCCAACCCCTCCCCCCACCTTTTCGCCCCTTGGCCAGAAAACCTGGCCCTGGGATGCCAAGCCTGAAACTGCCCCAGCTGGGGGTGTTGCTGCGGAGACTGCTGTGTCTTAATGGACTGAAACTGAAAGGGATTCTTTTTAGGTTTCTGTCCCTTAGGGCCCTTTTGGGATGAAGCCACTGAGTCCAAGATGGTATGGGACTTCTCAATCCTCGTCAGATGTCCCTCCAACCTTGGGCAACAGAGGTTAGTGCTCAAGAAGGGGACATTGCCAGCTTGTGCAGAGTGTCTACAGTAAATGCAAAAAACCTCAGCTAGGTCATGCAATGCATCGTGACAGCTGCTGCCATGGCACAGAAACAGGCATCAACCATGTCGAAGGCCACCTGGAGCTGGTGTTTAGCCAATGCTTGACCATCATCTCTGACCAACTTTATCGGTAACTGCTTGTCAGCAGGAAGGTGAGGGTGGACTTCATCCAGCACTCCCATTAGGGAGGGGCCAAAGTCAGCCATCATCATCATCATCATGGCATAGCTCACCTGATAAAGACTGAGAAAAGAGGTGGGACAGACCTTCTTGGTCTCATGGTCAAGTTTCTTATGACTCCTTGTCCACGCCCTCTTGACCTCTGTGTTTCTGGAAGGCCAAATACAAGACCAGTCCCTCGGCTGAGGTATAGTTTTAGAATCCAAAGAGGGACTCAGTAGGGACTGCATATTTACGTACCATATGGGTGGAGGGTGCCAGGCAGGATGCTGGATGATGCCAGAGCTCCAGGGCCAGTCCCAAGATGGCCTCAGCCATAGGAGAGGCAACCTCAGGGGAGTCGTCCATGTCCAATATGTTCATGAAAAAGTATTTAGCCTGCTTCTGGACCAGCTCCAAAGACACATGCATGCACTCTGATATTAAACAAAGGAGAGCCCCAAATGACACTGGCCCATGGTCGATGGACAGGCCTTCAACCAAGACACAGTCAAAGGTGTGGGTCCTGGATGACACCATGAATGTTCACCAGAGTCAGCTGAGAACTCCAGGAAAATGGCCCATGGCCATGTACTTCCTCCGACCACCCCAGAGTCTTCAGACTGGGTGATTTCCACCGATAGATAGCCTGGCAAGCCGGCTGCAGCACTGGAGTCCTCAGTCAATAATTCCACCAAACGTTGCAGTGGAGGCGACTCTACCCACAAGGGTGGAGATGCACACAACAGAGATATCTGCTGAGGGTGAAATGGTGTGGGCAGTACTAGCATGTGCTAGTAATTGGTCATGAGGCTCGCGGGTAGAGCCCTACCCCACCCCGCAACAGTCCATTGCTGCCAGAGGAGTTCCTTTTAGTACCGTCGCATTCAGAAGCAGCACCTCTCCTCATCTGAGGATGAGGTGGTCGAGGAACATCGACGGCAGTGCATCCGGGTCGAGTGGGATCGAGAATGAGAACAGTGCCTGAATTTTGACCTCAACTGTCTACCCGAGAGCTGGCACGAAGGAGAGGCCTCTGGCAGTTCTGTACAGTCCAGAGGCTGAGGTGCCGAGAAGAGCACCAGCTTCAGCAACACAACCACTGGTGGAGGCTGGTCTTGAGTGGTGCCAGTTGGGGACAACGACTGGTTCACGTCCTCCTGGAAGAGGACTGGGAATACCAGGGTCTTGGAGAGTGACTCTTTGTCAGTCTCCGCCAACAACTGGTTGACAGGGTCAAGAAAGATCTCAACACCCTGATCAGCTGGCGTCGATGTTGACAAGTCCAACAGGGGCACCGTAGAGCTGTCAACCAAAACCTCAACCACACGAAATTCAACCGGAATCGAGCGGCCAGGGGAGTCGAGAGAACGGGAGTACCACAAACTCTCCTGCTCTCAAGACTGATGCTGGCGGCACTTGTGCTTCTTACCATGATGGACAGGGGTCTCCCCGTAAGCCTGGAGGGCCTGACACATTTCACAAGAGTTTTCCATGAAAGACGCTCCGAAACTAGCCCACGCCGTGAGCAGCGCCAAGGCTGCCGAGGTGTCCACCATGGCAGCTGTTGCATCTTCCGTGGCTGCAAGCTAAGCAGCCAACCTGCCGCAGCGGAGATCAATTTGTGACCCTTCAGCTGGAGCTTGGGATCCCTATCGGTCAGCCAACCAAGAAGAAGCTTGCCCGCGCAATCCTCAAAGGACAAGGGGAGCACTGCCTGACACAGGCAAGAGCGAGATAATCCCCTAGTTAATGAAGGCAAGACATGTGTGGATCCATCTTCAGCATCTTCTGCTGACACATGATGCAGAATTAGAAGTCACAAACTGGTTTTGTTTCATCTGAGTCCATCTTCCATCAATGAGGCAGAGCTGAACAAAGGAGAGGAGTGCAGTGAGGAACACTGCAACCTGAAAAAAGGAGAAGTTTTGAAATAATTTTGCCAAAGGCGGACTTGGTAACCTACAAAGTTGCAGCTCTGTGAAGGAGGAGACAGGACTCTCCAAGCAGAAAGGAAGATCTGATATTATGAGGTGGAGCCAAAGGATATACCACTGGCTCGTGGGAGGAGCTTAGCTTGAAGATATTTTGACGAATCAGCATTTCCAGTGAAACTGCCTATGTGTGGATTGTGAACTACATCCATGCCCCAGAACCATGGTTGGGGAGGCCAGTACGGAATTATGAGAATCACAGAAGCTTTGCCCTACAGGGTCTTCTACAGTAACCATGACTGTATTGGAAGTGCCTAGAATGCTTGTGTAATGGGTAAGTAACATACAGATGAATCATTAGTTGAAAGCCATCACATGACCATGGACTGCTACAGCTTGATGCATGGTCATCCTGGTATGTACCTACTCACTGGCATCACTGTTTTACACAAATCACTAGACCAGCCTGGGAACTGGTGACAATCATGGTTCCTCTTGGTTCTGGAGCTGAACAGGAAAAAAAAAAAAAACAAACAAACAAGAAACACAGATAACAAAACTAAGCTAAACTAACACAGAACATCAAATAAAGGTAAATATTACAAACTAATTACACAGTAATCAAAACTAAGAATACTTAGCTACAGGACTGCAGCCAATCTCTGGGGCATATGCTCTTTTCAGCGGAGAAATAAATCTGCTCTTCAGGGGTCAGGTGGCGCGTGTTTCACACTACAAAGTTTGAATTTTAACATTCTAAATTTCTATCTCCAGGAAAATACTTCAAGGCTGAGATGATGGGACCCATATGACATGACAAACACACTCTTTTTGCTAAGAAAAAGGGTGACACTTCACCTTCAGCCTCACCAAGGAGAAAAGAGGGTTGCTGAAGTTAAAGGTGTGGTTGACATAATACAAACCACTTCCCAAAATGCTGGTGTTTGCACCAAAACACTACTTTTACTTGTAGGCTATGAGACAAGATGGTCATCTTTGTGCTAGAGAGGGGCAGACCCAGTTTCACTTCCCTAGTGTGGCAGGTGCTACAATGGTGATCATCAGACCAGAAAAGTTCACTTTTCTTTTTAGTACAGCAGGGCTTGAAAGAGGAAGGTTAGAATGCTACGAGGCAGCCACTGACTTCTTTGGGGTGGAGGAATCACCAACAGCAAAGCCGACAAATGTGCCCTGCTGGCTGCCGAGGATTAGCACAGCTGGTGTGAACACACAATTGAGCATAAGCAGTAACCAGTCCATGTTTACATCCCAGTAAACTGTTGAAGGGGTTGGGGGACAACTACAAGTCAAATCCAACTGCTGACACCCTGCCTCCTGGATCACACTCCTGTCTGGTTACCAGTGTTCGTGTGCATGCGTGTGCGTGTGTGTGGAGTGATATGAACTGGGTAATAAGCATCAGAAGCACGTGAACCTGAAGAGACAAAGATCCCATTTTTATGCACAGTTCCTTCGTGAAAAAGAAGGCACGGCTTGAAATTCATATTTTTGGGAAATGTGTCTTCTGTTCTCAGCCTTTCCAGATTGAGTGAGAGGCTTTTTGGTACTACGCAGTCCAGTTTAAGGCAGAACCAGCCTAAACTGTCATGGAGATTAGCATATACATCCTATGATGCGTTGCATTATGGCAGTATATGCGATTTTGTAGTTTTGGGGGAATGCTGAATTTACTGGGAGTTCTGCCATTCACTATGTCCATATTTAGAGGTAGATGCAGACCCTCTTCAAGAATGGAATACAAAATGGATAATTTACATAAACATTGAAGACCGCAACAGCAATTTTCATGTACGAATGCAAACTCATAATTAGATCATTCTGCCAAGTGTGCCACACAATAAATAGCAACCCCCCCAGCCTCAAATTACTGAGCTGATAGAAAAGGCTCCAACTGTTAAGAACTGAACCTGAAGTACAGTTAAAAATAGAGGCATACAGGCATGGCAGTAATTGTTATTCAAAAATAACACAAAGGCAGGAACTCAGTACTTAGTATATATATTATTTGATGCTATGGAATTTCTCAGCAGGAGATTTTCATTTAAAAACTTCCAAAAGTCCTAGTTTTTGACAGCGTCTAAGGGCAGATCTTGTAATCCCAAACAGGGTTCCAATGATAATGATTAATGTCATTGAGGCACAGGTCAGGGAGCATAGGAAAACCAGGAGCAGTTTCAAAATTTGCATATAGCGTTTTATCTTTCTCAATAACAGCAAAATAAAAAACAAAAATTATTCAGTATAACTATTTACACAGGCAGTACAAACAGAGAAAACTAAGTCCTTCTTCTGAGGGTATCTCTTAATTCCAAGTTTCAGTCTCTCACTCCCCTCGTCTCTCTAGCAAAAGCAGTGCTGCTCTTTTTATCTGTCTGGGAACTTGTTAGAGAGCCTGCTTCTCACAGAATGTTCTTGTAAGTTTACAGAATGTCCTTGTCAGTTTCATTCCCTGCAGGGGCAGCAAAACAATACATGGTGTCCCAGAACTGATCTCTTTTTGACAGCTCTGCAAAGGGCTTAAAAACTGCATCTCAGGTTAACCCCTTGAATTCCAAATAGCTTTTTGCAATCATTTCAAGAGTATAACTGTATACAGTTTTAAACAAAAGATCACAGTATCACATAGTTTTACACAGATTCACATATATTTTTTATAACTGCAGATTTGTAAGGGGGAAGAAAAGATAGAACAGTAAGTGCAGGCAGAGATATAGCGGGGGGTTGAGAATTGCGAAACCGTCAGAGTGATCAGTTCCTAGGGCTCACAAAAACATTTGGTTGTGCAAGCAGACAGACAAAAATGGAGAGCATAGAACATATTCTTGCATTTAACTCTTTCTGCCTAATAAATGGGACAGGGCCTTATTCAACCCTGTCACAATTAAAACTGTGCACCACTGAACAACCATTTTGGTGCAATAACAAAACATCTAGTCAGGTAGTTGCAAAACCAAACTGACCAGGATGAGGTACAAGTGATAGCCCTCCACAGGAAGCCTCTGTCACAACCTCTTTGAGGGTCATTCCAAGTTACAAAATGATTCTTCAAGGCTTTCAGCTCACAAAGCATGACTTCTATCTCAGAGCCAAACAACTTTTGCCCCTTAAATTATGCATCTGACAGGCACAGTCTGTCATACACCCTTGGCAAATCTTGCAACACGGAGCAGGGAGTGCCATCTCAGACAGATGCTGGATACAGCTGCTCTGGCTGAAACATCTGAGTCATCATACACAAACCGGAGGCAGGGAAACGGGCAGACTAGATGAACCTCTGGGTCTTTTTCTGCCAACACAATCTATGTTTCTATGCAGTAGATGCTTGCCAGCCTTGGAGTCTTGGGAAACGCACTTCATGCTCTCTGTCTTATCTGGCCCGTCTGACAAATTGCGGACTATAATTAATTTTTTTTTATTTGAAAATTGGTAGCAGGAACAGGCACAAGAAGCCAAGGTTTGTTTCCAGGTGCGACCCAGGGAAGGGGAAACAGAAGAAAAGAGGCAGTAAAATAACGAGTCAGATGAGCAGCATCTGGTAAATAAGCGGATACAAAAATAGATACAAAATAAGCTGGTACAAAGAATATAGTGTGGTCACAGCTCAACGAAACTCCTGTGCAAGTGCAAAAGGAAAACAAGCAGCAGTACCCGGCGCGCCAATACTATAGTGACAACAGGTGAGAGACCTATCGGACAAGCTTATGCCTGGCCTCGTGGTGGTGGGAAGAGCAGAGGTGGTGAGGAAGTAATACCAGTATGCAGGTAGTGAAGACCCAGCTGGAAGCCCCACCTAGGACGAATGTGGCTCAGCACAGGGAGGTGTCAGGAAGAAGGGTAACAGGTGGGAGGGAGGCTGGAGTTTCAACCGGTGCCTGAGGGAGCCAGGGATGTAGGAGATGGGGAGTTGGTTCCAGAGTGAGGGAAGTCAGTAGAAGGCAGACTGCACAGCAGAAGAGCAGGGGTCAGAAGTGGTGAAAGTGCAATGGTCCCTAGAATGGAGGGAACAGGAAGTGGGGAGGGGGATGGTTGGTAGAGGAGAGAGGAAAGGTAATAGGGAAGGGAACCCAAACCAGTATTTGGAAGAGGTGCCGTGAGCCTAGTAACATGAGGGCAGAGGAAGGATGGATAGGGAGGAATAGAGGAAGTTTGAAGCAAAAGCGGCAGAAGGAGTTACAGAGGGTATCCAGTATGGCAAAGGAAGTGGAGGAGGCGGTGCCATACACTACATCCACGTAGTCGAGGACAGGAAGCACCATTTTGGTAACAAGGTCCCTGCGGATCTGCAGAGGTGTGGTCTAACCATGCAGTTTTCTTTGTTTATATTTACTTTATTTTTTTTTTTTTTTCTATTTTCTATTTCTGCTCCTGTTGCCTCCGTCAGCTCCGGTCACGGACCCCTGTTGCCCCCACCTCCAGATATGTAGCTGAATCCCCGGTCATCCTAGCTTACACACAGAGGGGCCGCAGCTCGACCCCAAATCGGGCCGTGGAACTGTGACTGGTTGGGATCAGCTTCGGAGGCTGATCAGGGCTCCCAGGGGCGGGCGCCATTGAAATGACAGGCACAGGATTTTTTTCCTCCTGTCTCTTTAAACAGGATGGGGGCGTGCAATGTGACCTCGTCCGCCCATCCTGACTTCCTGTTATGCGCCCGGCGTGGTGCAGCCACCCAGCCTCCGCTGGGAAGTGCAGCTACAGCGCCCGAGTGCCACACTGCCTCCCCAGGAAGGAGAGCTGTCCAAGGACGCCAATCCTTCCCGCCCGCCGTCCTCCGACAACCTGGGTCCGTTTCCGAACCCGGATCGCCAGCGTAGCAAGCGGAAATCCAACCGCTGCGCAATATATATTTACTTTATTTTAAAAAGACATTATTGCATTTCAAGATTCATTATGTTACAAAGTTGTCCATTTCCAAACAATACAGTTTTGTTTTTCAGTTATGGTGCATTTCTTAGTTTCCTCTTGCTTTCATGTACATTTCTTTTCCTGTTTGACATGTTCTGTTATTATTTGCAAAACAATTTTAAACTATACAACCTTTCTAACTATCTTACACACTGCAGAGTTTGTGGCAGTAAAATGTTCTTCTTCCCTATCTGTCTTTTTGTTCTCTAGTTTCGTAGGGGGACCTAGGAGAGTCAGTCAGGGTTTATTTCCTATTCTTTGTTCTTATATTCTCTGGTTCCTATATTACTCTTTTCGAATGGCTCTGTCTACCCTCTGTACTCCTCCCACTGTGCCCCCATAGGCGGGTTTGCTTTTTTCCCCTTTAAGTCCATCTCTATTATCCATCTCATCCAGCGTTCCACAAATTTCTCCAGTCTATCCTATATCTGATAACATAGTCTTGCCATGCCATTTTCTGATAACTTTTTTCTGCAACATTCTCGTGGAGTGAGTGGGATGGCGTTAGTTTTTACTATTCTTCAATTTCACACTCATTTACTGTGAATCATTTCATGGGGTTTAAATAACAATATGATTGTGAATTACTTTCTTTACTTAGCTAAAAACCTCACATAGTAATGCTACCACTAGGGTGCCACCTGGCTAACGACTAGGCAACGTAACTGCCAGGCAACTTACTACAATTGTACAAAATACAAATGTGAATAAATAAATATTAGTCAAGCTGTAGCCTGGACAGAAGAGGGTGACTGTGATGTTATATAATGTAATGTCTTTACTCTTTTCACAATGCACTATAATAATTTACATCTCAAGTAAATGTTTAAACTAACAGATGTTGTGATTTGTCTTGTTGTCATGTGAGACTTGTACGATTATCTATATGAAGCAAGGGACTAGGACGCAGAGTCCACTCGCTGGTTACTGACTGCAGTAACAGGCACTGAAGAGCACAGAGAACAGAGATAACAGGTCTTCTCTTTCTACACGCTCAAATTTGGTTACGGCACGGCTGTAACCTGCAGCAAACCTGTAAAATGACTGACTAGTCCTCCTAGCTACTGGATTCCTGGCTGGGCAGACTGTCTCTGTCTTTCTTTGCATTTTCTGTTCTGGCTATAGCTGTGTAATTGAGGACCTAACCTGGCTAGAGGTGCACAGTTCTTGAAAAGTCAACCACATGTAGACTGCAGTAGAGGTACTATTAACACATGTATTTCAGGAAGTAAAATTTCCACAGTGATGTGATGCGCCTTCAACCTTCAAGACACAGAGAATGGTGAACACTAAAGCTGTGAAGATTAAAAAGACTTTGCCCACCATGTCATCCATTGCAGTTGTGTTGGTGCTAACAGCTGCTGAGACAGTGCTGTTGCTCCTGCTCTGGACTCCCAAGGCTGCTGTGGCTACATGGCCTATATTCTTCCATATGCGTTTGATATTTTACCAGGTGTGCCTAGTAGCTGGCAGAAAGCAGACCTAGTGAGGCTGAGGTCAAGATAGCGCTTGCTCATAATGTACAATTTTCTGATAAAGGGTCTGATGCTCATTACTTGAGGGGCATAGAGACCAGTCGTATGCAGCCCTGACAACCAATGAGTCAGTGTCAGGCTTAGTGAAATAGTGCTTTTTTTCTTTAATTTTAATAATTTACTATGTTCCCCACTACATGACACCGTCCCCTTCACCTGGGACAGACCCAGCCCCACCCCTTGGTGTTTCTGTCACTTACCTCATGCTGTTTTCAACCCCACAACCTTGCCACCACCCCACCCCCCCCATGACGGGTTCAGCGATCCAGCTTCCCACCTCTTCCTGCGAATGGAGGCAAGAGTTCTCCGGGTACAGCAGTAAGTGGACAGTGCCTGGGGTTGGGGCCCGAGTGTACCTGGAATCATCTTGTGCAAGAGGTTTGGATTCTCCTTTCACCAATATACCTCTTTCAGGAGGTCAGGGTTATACTGAGAAGTCATAGATCTGTGCAGAGAAGCTTGAGAAGGCATGATAGGCGTAGTGGGCTGCACAAGTGATGATGGCTGAGAAACAGGTTGGTCAGTCAACAGTAACAAAATCTGCAAATGACTCCATGTCAATCAGAGAACTCTAGAAAAACAGTACCAAGAATAGAGATAATGGCTGTGGATGCCATGGCAGAGGCCGTCGATCACTCGGTACCAGTCGGTGATGTTCCAGTGGAGGCTGCAGTGCTTTGGTTATGGGATTTGAGCCTTTTACAGGTTGAGGTTCAGGCTTTACAAGAGCTAAACCCATCTGTTTTACTAGCAGACCAGCGATGGCAAACTTACAATCCCTGTTGGGAGAGTGGGGATCTGCATCCCTGATGAGCAGGGAAACAACGTTGATTCGCTGTTGACAAGAAAAAATTACTCACCTTAGTAATGTTGTTTTTTCTAATGGAGTCTTGCTATATTATGACATATGCAGTGAGTCCCAACCTTCAAACTGCTCCGGAGGTGAAAGAGTTAACTTTCCATGCCAGGCATGGAACTTTGAGCAGGAGCTCAGTTGAAAACTCTGTCTGTTGTTCTTCAAACTCAAACTGTCAGATCTTTACGAGCAAAACTCACTAGGGTTCTGTGTGGAAGCTGTAAACCTACACTAGCCAACTGGCTACTAAATATAAGAACATATTTTTTTGGTCCCAAAACAAAGACTCAAGTCAGGGGATCCAAAAAATGAAAAACACAACACCCAATCACCCCAAAAAGGAGGGGTTAAAAAAACAAGGTGGGCATCTACTAAGTGCCAACACTGCACTGCCCACTCACATCCCAAAAGCAGAGGTTCTGAGAGGGGCAGGCGGGGGAGGTCATAATATAGCAAGACTCCATTAGAAGAAACAACATTACTAAGGTGAGTAATTTTTTCTTCAAACAACATGAAGTCTTGCTATATTATGACATATGCAGACTACACAGCAGTACCTCCATGGAGGAGGGACAGAACCTACTTAGGAAATAGGCTCAAGCACAGCTGTGCCAAACCGAGCATCACTCCTAGCCTGGATGTCCAGGGAGTAATGCTTGGTAAAAGTGTGAACTGTTTTCCAGGTAGCTGCTTGACATATCTCTAGGATAGGGATGTCCCTGGCAGCAGCCAGAGATGCAGCTGTACCTCTGGTAGAGTGAGCCCTCAGGCCTGAGGGAGGAACCTTACCCAGTTTTTCATAGCAAAATTGGATACAAGAGACAATCCACCTGGCAATGGATCTTTTAGTGGCAGGTTTTCCTTTACCAACCTCACCATAAGTGAGGAACAGTTGGAGGGAGTCAAACCTGTGACCCTTGGTACGTTCTATGTAGTAACTAAGGGCTCTTTTGACATCTAAACTGTGCAGTCTCCTCTCGCAGAGGAGGAATGGTCAGTGAAGTACACAGGAGAGACATAGATTGATTAAGGTGGAAGTCTGAAACTACCTTAGGCAAGAACTTTCTGTTAGTCCTGAGGACCACCTTATCTCTATGAAAGGAGATAAATCAGGCTCCACTGACAATGCTTGTAATTCACTTATCGCCTGGCAGAAGTGATGGCTACTAAAACAGAGTTTTCAAGTCAAGTACTTAAGCTCTGCTGAAGACAAGGGCTCAAAGGGGTTGCATAAGTTGGGCAATGCAAATATTAAGATCCAGGCAGGGGCAGGGTCCCTGAATGGGGGCTGTGAAGCAACCCCTTGAAAAACTTGGAGAATACAGGATGAGCTGAAAGAGAAGAGGGTTTACCTGCTGATAAGAAAGCAGACACGGCTGCCAGGTGCACTTTTAGGGTAGCTGGTCTCAGCCCCAAAGTATTCAAATGCACCATATAATCCAGGACTGTGGGTAAGTCAGCAGATTCTGGGGAGATATGCTTGTCAGAGCACCATATGGAAAATCTCTTCCATTTGGAATTATAAGTTGCCCTGATGGAAGGCTTCCTAGAAGCCTTCAAGATATCCAATACACCTTGGGAGAGGTGTAGGTCAGCAAACTCTAACTCTTCAAGAGCCAGGCCTTGAGATTGAGAGATTTGAGGTTCGGGTACCAAACTCTCCCCTGAGCACAGGTTAACAGGTTGTGATTCCTGGGAAGACACAGGGGAAGGTGGACTGCTAAGGACATAAGGAGTGGGTACCAGGGCTGTCTGGCCCAATCTGGAGCAATCAGGATCATCTTGCAGGGTTGAGATCTGATTTTGACTAGCACCTTGAACAGAAGAGGGAAGGGGGGAAAAGCATAGAGAAACTTCCCTTCCCAACTGAGAAGGAAGGCATCCAGAGGGACTGAGCCCAACATTGGGGGCCTGCAGCAAAAAAGGGGAAGTTGGTGATTGTCTGGGGCTGCAAAAAGATCTATCTGCGGGGTGCCCCATCTGGCAAATACTACCTCCAGTACTAGGGGATCCAGTGACCATTTGTGATGGCCTGGAAATCCTGCTGAGCATCTGCCAGGACATTGTCCTTGCCTGGGAGGTGAACTGCAATAAGGAAGGTGTTTAGAGAGTAAGCCAGAGACCACAACTTCATTGCTTCGGTGCACAAGGCCGTAGACCGAGTGCCCCCCTGCTTGTTGATGTACCACATTGTGGTGGTATTGTCTGCCCTGACCTGAATAACTTTGTTCTGAACAGATTTGGAAAAAACTTGAAGTGCTAGAAAAACTGCTCTGAGTTCCAACAGATTGATGTGGAGCAGAGATTCCTGAGGGGACCACAATCCCTGGGTAGTGAGGTCGCCCATGTGAACTCCCCACCCCAAAAGGGATGCATCTGTAGTAAGGGTTAAGGAGCGAGACTGAGGGGTGAAGGGGAACCCCTGTCTCAGATTGCTCTGGTCCTGCCACCACTGAAGGGCTTGGATCAGGGTTCAGTCACTGGGATCAATTTGGATAGAGGGTCTCTCCTTTGAGACCAAAAGGCTCTCAAATGGAACTGGATGTCCCTCATCTGAAATCTTGCTCCCTGCACTACTGCTGTAGAAGCAGCCATGTGCCCCAGGAGCTGTAGAAAATGCCTTGCTGGTCGAGAGACCTGCAGGGTGAAAGAGGAGGCCAGAGAGACCAGGGTCCTTGCTCTTTCCAGAGGAAGGAAGACCTTGGCTTCTTTTGTGTGTTCAGTTCTGCACCTATGAAGGTGAGAAGCTGGACAGGCTCTAAAACTGACTCTGGAAGATTGAGAAGGAAACCTAGAGATGTGAGCAGTTACTGAGTTACCTGAAGATGTAATCTGACTTGGTCTGGAGACTGGCCTACTATGAGCCAGTCGTCCAGGTAAGGAAAGATGGCAATCTTTGCCTTCTTAAGTGGCAACTGCTACTGCCAGGCATTTGTGAATACCCTCGGGCAGAGGTGAGGCCGAAGGGCATTGCTCTGAACTGGTAATGGCCTGAGGGCAGTTTGAATCTGAGGTACTTCGATGGAGCTTCTGATAAGAACATGGAAGTAGGCATCCTTGAGGTCCAGGGACGCTAGCCAGTCCCCTGGCCTTAGAGAGGGTAAAATAATTCCCAGAGTCACCATTTTGAATTTTGGTTTTAAAAGGTGCTTGTTTAGGTATATGAGATCCAGGATGGGCCGCCATTCTCCTGTCTTTTTTGGGATAAGGAAGTACCTGGAGTACAACCCCTTGCCCTGGTGTAGGGGTGGAACCCTTTCCACAGCTCTGAGAGCCAGGAGGGTAGAAACTTCTGTCTCTAGGGCAAGTGCCTCTGATGGATTTGCAGGTGGAAAGGACCTGGTTCTCAACTTTGGAAATTTTTTGAAGCTGAGAACCAGTCCCTGGCTTACTACTTCCAGGACCCACTTGTCTGATGTTAAAGACATCCAGTCCTGGACAAAGTAAGCCAGCCTGCCCCATCCAGGTAGTGGAGAATCGGCCCTGGCCACCCCATCAGGGTGCCTGCTTGGCAGGGGCTTTAGGCTGAGGGGTGGAAGCAGGTCTGCTTGTACCCCGTCTGCCTCTCCCTCTAAAGAACCCCCTCTGGGCGTAAGCTGAAGAGGAGGCCTGGGCTTGGTAAAAAGGCCTATGAAAAGGCCTGCCCCTGCCCCTGGAAGGCTGCCTTTGAGGAGTGGCCTGCCTTTCCTTGGCCTGTGCACTCCTATAGGTGGTCCTATACTCATCCATTTTCTTCATGTAATTCTCTGTCTGCTCCCCAAACAGAGAATTACCCACAACAGGAAAATCCATGGCCTTAGTCTGGGTATCCTGTGACAGGCTAGTACATCTGAGCCAAGCCATTCTGTGAAGTGCCACAGATGTAGCCATGACTCTTGATGACACATCATTAGAGTCCACTGCAGCACGGAATTGCACCTTGGATGCCTCAATACCATCAGCGGCCACCTGCTCCAGCTCCTTGGCAAGCTGGCCAGGGACCTGTTTTGCTAGAGCCATAACAGTATCCCATCTGGATTTCTGGTATCTAGCAACATAAGCCATATAATTTGCCTGTCTGAGTCCCAAGGATGATGCCATGTACTGTTTATTTGCCATGGCATCAATCCTCCTGGAGTTCTTGTCAGGGGGGTGTGAAGCCAAGAGAATATTTGCCTTGTCACAGGCTGTAGCCTGCACTACCCCAACTTGGCTGCATTGTTGTTTAAGGAACTCCGTATTACAGCCTGACAATGTGTACCTCTTGTCCATTCTTTTATCCACAGGAGGTATAGTGTGAGGAGTTTTTAGAATTTTTACTGTCCGTTTCCCAAAAGATTTATGCAAAGGAATAGACAGTCTCCTAGACTCTGGGATATCCATCATTTCTACATAGCCAGACTCCTCTTGATCATCCACAGCTTCCTCCATAGGGAGCTGGAGGGTTTCAGCCACTTTTTTATAAAACATAAAATGAGAGGGGGACTCAGAAAGCCTAGGGGGAGACACTCCTGAAGGTCTGTCTGGGGAGATGTCGGTTCAATGGGCACATCAGACTTTCAAATCCACATTCACTCTCCTCATACTCCTCTTCCCCTCCTCCGGTTCATAAAATTCCTCTAAATCATATTCTTGAACAGTGGAACCGACCGAACCGTCACGCTTACCTGATGGTGCGGTTTGGTGGAACCGGAAAGCGACTGGACAATTTTAATCGCTTTGGCTATTTCTTCAGTGGTTGGAGAGGAAATTTTGGCTCCACACCTGCTGATTTTCTAGTCCTTTTGCTGGAACCCGACTCCTCCAGTCGGCTCTCCTTGCCGAGAAGTCTCGCCGGTCAGAGGACTC
Organism: Neoceratodus forsteri; assembly: GCA_016271365.2. NCBI lineage: Eukaryota > Metazoa > Chordata > Ceratodontiformes > Ceratodontidae > Neoceratodus > Neoceratodus forsteri. Next base: position 330,302,356 of record CM057456.1, on the reverse strand, counting down.
CCCTCGGTTCGGTTACAACCGAACCGGCTGTCCATCTGGGTCAGCGGACTTCTTAGCCTCCCTTTCCCTGAGCCTACCAACTCTCTTATCCAGGGTAGCTGCAGGAACATTTTTGCAAATCTGGCAGTCTGCACTGAGGTGGTTAAACCCCAGACAATAAACACAGGTGGTGTGGGGGTCAGTCTTGGCAAAGGCTTCCCCACAAACACTGCAGTGCTGAAACCCAGTGGGCCCGGTTTTTCTTTTGGGTTTCTCAGACATAGTGCCAGCCTAACCAAAACTTGCCCGTTTATGGCAATCCGCCAAGCAAGAGACTCTTATCGGTCCCCAATCGTGTCACGGGTCGTGGAAAAAACCATAATGAAATCCGTCTTTTTTGAACCGATAAGAACCAGGAACCGCACTCTAAAAGACAGATTAATGTATTTACAACAACCTGATTGGTTCAAACCGAACCGATAATACCGTTTACAAGTTCCACACAGAAAGTAAATGTAAAACCTATCTAGTACTTACAATACCACAGACAGAGCTTGAACCGACCGGTTGCGGTTTAAATTTGGTTAAAACCGAAAATTAATACTTTTAACCGACAAATGAACTGAGCAGAAGGAGAAATCTCCGGAGCGACTGTTCAGTGAGGCAAATAAAGAATCTGACAGTTTGAGTTTGAAGAACAACAGACAGAGTTTTCAACCGAGCTCGTGCTCAAAGTTCCATGCCTGGCATGGAAAGTTAACTCTTTCACCTCTGGAGCAGTTCGAAGGTTGGGACTCACTGCATATGTCATAATATAGCAAGACTTCATGTTGTTTGAAACACTCAGACTCCTGCCAGCTCTGGCAACAAAAAATATTCCCACAAGGCAATTATTTTAGTCTGCAACCATGCCGTCTGTGGTGGTGGTGGTGGTGGTGATTTTGATGGGCTCCCTTTTGCAACTAGCAATTTTGGTATTGACCATTTCGGCGTACACAGTTTTGGTAATCTGTCAGGCACTGAGGTATCCTTGTCTGTTTTTTTCTTAAAAATGAACCAAATCTTACACCTGGATGGTTTGGTTAAACCACTGACAAACCAAGCAGATTTGAACACTGAGGGATAGGCCATGGCTGTAAATGCACAGCTTGCTGGTACAGAAACACAGATAATGACGACAGAAAAAGATCATTAGTCTATCCAGTCTGCCCATAAACGCTAACAAACCCAGGACCTACTGTTCATGCAAGGTTCCAAACCACACTATCCACCTCCCTGCTCCCCGCTCTCTTGCTATCACTCTAAGCAGCCCAGCCACTAAACCCTTCACTCTGTCCCAGCTGTCTTAGTTTTGCAATCTTCCCTAAAAGTCAGCTTCCCGCAGCGACAATGGCAAAACAAACCCCAAAACTTATTTAACAATGACTTACACTGGAAATAGACAATCTCAATGGAGTAGCTACTAGGCAGAAATACATTTTTGTTGGCGAAAAACGGCAATGAAAAACAGCTTCCACTGATCTGATGCTTACGTTATGCAATGGTGGGAGAAAAAGAACTGAAGTGGATGGGGCCAACACATGTTCTATAGGCAACACTTGTAGGCATGCCAGCATGGGTAGTACCATTATTGCAAAAGCTTTCTGAAAGTCCGGATGCTGATGGCTTACAGTCCAGTGCATTACTACTCTATAGAAATAACACCAAAGAAGACTGAGAGGTTTCATCTAATGGGGCTACCCAGATGGGCACAATTTTAAATAAAATACATTCTCAGTTTACCCTCCTTTCTCTTTAGCTGTTCCACTTTCCTTCCTTGCATCTTTTTCCATCTGCTCTTTTCTTCCTTCCCCCTTTAATCAACCTCTCCCATTTAGAGTCAGTGTTCTCCCTCTTAATCATATTCAGTGTGCTCGCTGCGTGTCTGGAAGTAAACGGCATGTTTAGCAGTTTGCAGTATTTGGGGACCACGCTGGAAGAGCAGTAGAAGGGCACTAACTACTGAAGAATGGGCAGTGGGGTTGCTACACAAAAGCATTTTAGGAGAAAACGTGAAATGGTACATTAGTAAGCTCTTCTGCTAACACCTGGAGTATTACAACCACAATATTAGGTGCACAGGAAGCAAGTCCTTGTGTAGAAAGCAATACACTACAGTCTCTATGTCTTCCTTTCTGAGACTCTGTGACTCTAGGCACAGAAATTTATCACCACTTTGGAAGGCAATAAAAAGGTGACTGCCTAAAGCAATAACCTGTCATCCTCAGTGCAGTAGATTTGGCTATGAATACAGGAATGTATGCAAGTCAAAGAAAGTGTGGAGGGTTCAGCTGTTTCCTGATTGGACAACAGCTCTAATCACAAAACCACTACATTCAGCCAGGCATAGTAGGTAGCCATCTCTCTGTGAGAGGCCCTGGAGTAGCCAAGCCTCTGTCAACCCAAAAGTAGTAATATCCTCAGGTCAGTACTGAATTAGAAAAGTGGTGGAAGGCAGCATTGCAGTCGGAGATAAAGAAAGGGCTCAAGTTGGATCAGCTCCTCATGAACAATAACATTGCTAGATACAGCAAGTAAAAAAATAACACACATGTGTTGAGCCCCACAGCCCTCAACAAAAGCATTTTCAGAATATGTGTTCTTGCTTATCTGATGGATGTTTAAACTGTTCTTTTCTCTCACAGCTGACGTCAGCCCCGATGGATTCTGGGATGCATCCCAAGCTGCACATGTGTAAATTGTTGGGCCAAGACGACAACAGGATCAACTAGATAAAAATAGTTTTAACCTCAGTTAAGTGAGACAAAATATAAAATGTCTCAACAGGAGTGTACCCATTTAAATTTACTGTGGCAGAGGGGGTCAGGAAGGGTATACCGCACAGCTAAAATCATAGCAGCATTAGTATGCCTAGGAAAAAGGGCGGATCACTTGGCCTTGCGGCCCCAGAGGTTTCCACCACTGACAGCTTTCCTCTCCATTAAATCAATGTACATGGAGAGTAGCTCTCTATGTAAGGGAAGGGATCAAAGCAATGGAACTAAAGGGTAAACAGGGAGGAGAGGAGGCAGCACTGTGTGTCACCCTGGGGACCGGAAATGGCACCACAATCCGTAGAGGGGTTGTATACAGACCCCCATTTCAGGGGGAGGAAATGGACAAGGAAATGACAGAAGGCATCCTTGGGATGGCAGAGAAAGGGGAGATATTGCTGATGGGGGGACCTGAATATGCCAAATGTTAACTGGAGCACCTTTGCTGCAGCCACATCCAAGAGCAGGGCCATTCTCGATGCCCTACAGGGGGCATGCCTCAGACAGCTAGTGTTGGAACCCACTCAGGAGGGAGCAATCTTAGACCTGGTACTCTCAAATGGGGATGGAGAGAGGATCCCAGATATAGAAGTGGGTAGCCATCTGGGAACAAGTGACCACCAAACAGTGTGATTCACAATAAACTCAGCTGTAGAGTCAAGCCATACAAAAGTGGAGGTACTGAACTTCAGGAGGGCTGATTTTGTCAAAATGAGAGTGTGCCTCAGAAAAGCACTAGCAAACAGGCAAGAAGGAGTGGTGGAGCAACAATGGGGAAACATCAAAACTGCCATCACAGAGGCAACAAGCCTTTGTGTGAAGCAAATAAATCAAAAAGAAAGAAAAAACACTATGGTTCTCAAAAGAGGTGGCGGGGAAAGTTAGGGAGAAAAAGGTAGCATTCAGGAACTATAAGGAAACACAGAAGGAGCAGGACAGAGAACTGTACCAGTTAAAGCAGAAGGAAGCAGGGCAGGCAGTCAGAATAGCAAAGGCCCAAACCGAGGAAAAGATAGCCAACTCGGTTAAGAAGGGGACTAAAACCTTTTATAGGTACATTAGGGGAGGAAGAAAGACAAAGGGAGGGACACTGAGGCGTGAATAAGAGGAGGGAGGGTGGGTGGGCAGAGAGGCAGTAAAAAAGCAGGGATACTGAACAAATACTTCTTCTCAGTATTCACGAAGGAAGAGGAGGGAGAGGTACCTAATCCAGTCAATAGAAGAACTCTGGATGGGGTCGATATCAGTCCTTTCACAGAAGAAAAGGTTCCAAAAACTCCTAAAATGGAAGGTGGATAAAGCAATGGACCTGATGGGATTCACCCCCAGAATTCTAAAAGAACTAAGGGGAGAACTAGTAACACCATTGACTACCCTTTTTAACAAATCATGGGAGGATGGTGTGGTACCTGAGGATTGGAGGAGGGCGGATGTGATTCCCCTTCACAAAAGTGGGGCAAGACAGAGGCAGAAAACTACAGACCTGTCAGTTTGACCTCAGTGGTAGGGAAAATGATGGAATCACTTCTGAAGGAAAGAACTGCCGGGTACCTAGAGGCCAGTGGGGCACAGCACCCAAGGCAGCATGGATTCACAGCGGGAACGTCACGTCAGACGAATATAATCAATTTCTTTGACTAGGTGACCAAAGTAGTTGATCAGGGAGGGGCTGTGGACATCGCCTACCTAGACTTTAGCAAGGCATTTGACACAGTTCTGCCACAAAAGATTAATAAACAAATTAGCCAGCCTGGGAGTGGGGCCCAGGGTGGTAGCCTGGGTAAAACATTGGCTGGACAACAGGACGCAGAGGGTAATAGTAAACGGAGTCCACAGTGAAGAATGGGGGTTACTAGTGGGGTACCGCAGGGTTCAGTACTGGGTCCGGTCCTTTTTAATGTCTTTATAAGTGACATTGCAGAGGGACTGGAAGGAAAAGTATGTCTCTTTGCAGATCACACAAAGATCTGCAACAGGGTAGATACACAAAGTGGGGTGGAAAGGATGAGAAGGGACTTGGCAAGGTTGGAGGAATGGTCAAATGTATGGCAGCTTAGATTCAATGCAATGAAGTGCAAATTAATGCACATGGGAAACAAAAACCCAGGGGAAGAGTACACAATGGGGGGTGAGATACTGACAACAAAAATGGAAAAGGACCTGGGGGTAGTTATATCAGATGACCTAAAGGTGGGCAAGCAATGCAAGAGGGCAGTAAGGAGGGCTGGGGGGAATACTGGGATGCATAGGGAGAGGCATCACCAGTAGAAAACAGGAAGTTGTTATCCCTCTGTACAGACAGTTAGTGAGACCCCATCTGGAGTATTGTGTGCAGTTCTGGAGACCCCATCTCCGCAAAAACAGACAGGGTGGAGGCTGTCCAGAGGAGGCCAACCAAAATGGTGCGAGGTCTGCACCAGAATACATACGAAGAGAGACTAAAGGAGCTTAACGTGTATACCCTCAAGGAAAGGAGGGAGAGGAGGGGACATGATAGAAACTTTCAAGTACCGCAAGGAAATCAACAAAGTTGCAAAAAATCTTTCAGAAAAAGAGATGTGCAAGAACAAGGGGGCACAATTTGAAGATAGAGGGGGGACGACTCAGAGGTAACGTGAGGAAGTATTTTTTCACAGAGAGTGTTGTGGATGTACAGAACAGCCTTCCTGAGGAGGTTGTGGAGTCAAAAACAGTGGGGGAATTCAAGAATGCATGGGACAGACATAAGGCAATTCTAGTGGGGGGTAGGAGGAAGTAGGCTATTAGTTAACTAGGATCTGCAGCATATCCATTAGGTAGGGAAATGAGCAAACTAGGTGGGCCAAGCAGTCCTTATCTGGCATCAAATGCTATGTTTCTATGTTACTGGTAGCCCTTCCCTCTAAAAGTGTTAGTGGAAGAAATGGGTTTTAACAATGGGTACAGGTATTCTGTGATACAGAATGTGGCAGCTGCCTGGCTGGCAGGAGACAAACACCCTGGACCTACTCTAAGGTCTTTTATTTCATACAGCATTCCCTATATTCTTACACTCCCAGTGCCATCAGACAGTCATTTGTTAGAAACAGTGAACTCACCATCCAGAAACAAAGGAGAGTATTTTTCTGAAAAAATACAAACCAGAGAAGCATGAACAGTGTTGGGGGAAGGGGAAAAAAGATGCAACCTGCCCAAAAATGACCCACCTTTCACTAGCCAGTGAGTCTATAGCAGTGCATCCTGCCTGTAACAGTAGCTGTTTTTTAATGAAAATTTCTATTCTGTCATAAGGAATACAATGAGAGGAATACATCATTCTCATATTAATACATAAGATACTCTAGTTAAAACATATATACATATATGAAGGAATCTTTTGTGGAACATCATAATACACATAGTTTAATCCACTATGAGGTTCTTAACAAATGTGTGTGTGTGTGTGTGTGTGTGTGTGTGTGTTGGGGGGACCCACAAGAATGGTAAGTTGCCGAACCTAAAACTCATGATTTATTTATTTACCCCTTCGTAGGTTAGAGACTAATAGAAAAACGAAGGGGAGCGATCTATCGCCCTTCAGAATTAATTGTTCTAGAAGAGGCAGAGGAAGGTTGCTAATTTCTCTCCAGTCATTTCTTAACAAATAGTCATGACTGTCAACTTTAATTATCAGTTTCTCATAAAATAAAATCTCCAATAAAAGTCAACCACATTAAAGTGTCAAAATCTCCCAGGTCATGTGCGTTCCAATTATTAAGCATTCATCGTTTTGTAGCAATGTCACCCACAGCACAAATTGTTTGTTGTGCAGTATTTAAAATTAGAAAAACTAAAATAATTCAATATTAAAAATTTAGGAGATAGGGAAGGGTTTGTAACAGTGACTGAGAGATGGATGAAACATTGAACAATAAGTCTTTCTTGACAAGTTTTAGCTGCTGCACTGGGGAAATGTGTACTTTCACTTAGCTTTTGACCCAGTGGTTTCTCATCCTAACTCGCATTTTGACACCAGTGGGTCTAATCGGACCCATTTTTTTAAAACCCCAAGCACTGTCACTGCAGACGGGTAATGCAAACAGCATTCAAGGACAATATTCACACCAGCAAACATATTACAAAACAATGATGCCAACTTACCTGATTGTCATTTTCATCGGAGAATGTTATGGCTGCGAGTTTGTAATTATTCTTTAGTAAATACTCATTGACAAGGAAGTTTAGTGCTCTTTTTTCAAGAGGTTTAATTGGGTCCTGAAACAAAGTAAGAGACAGAGAAAGAGTCTAATAAATAACCTCTCCTCAGCAAAATTTCTAACATTAGTTTCTAATGGATGTATGGCCAATGATTTTCCATCTTGAGTGGAAAACACTGGTTAAAAATGGAATCTGTCATATTTAAACCAGGACTTGGGAGCACATTTTCCATGAAACAAACTATTTGCACCACCTTTATCATGTAAACAACCCTACTCTCCACCAGATTTTCAGACAAACACACCCATTTTGAGCCACATTTTTGTACAAAAACACACTGCTTTGTCCTCAATTTTGGGGAGCAAACAGAAAAAAAGAACAGTTACGTAATTACCTTAACAGTAGATCAAGAGAATCTCTCATCAGGCCACACCTTTGGAACTACACCTGCATCACTGCTAGGACCACATGGAAACTTTTGCAAGACAGGGCGCCGCCCACTACAACATCGTGAGTCAGCACCTACATAAATGTGAGCAGCCCCATCTCTCCTCAGTTCCCCACCAGAGATTATACTCGGAGGACCTCTCTGTGGGGAACCAGCACAGTATGCCAGCTCCCAGCATACCAGGCGACTTTGGGAGTTGGAAAAGGCAGCTATGAAAAGAAGCAATGCAGGAAAGCCATTGACATACCTCTAAGGGGGAAGGAGGGTGGGATGGCATGGCCTGATGAAAGAGATTCTCTCGAAGACCTACCGTTACGGTAAGTATGCAACTGTTCTATCTTCTTCGAGGATCTCTCTTTCATCGGGTCACACCTTCAGAATGAGTCCCAAGCAGTACAAAAAAAAATTATTTGGCTGACAGTCTGGGTGGATGTTCATGACAGCAAGACCTGTAATACAGCCAGGCCCAATATTGCTCGTCTACAAGACACTGTCCAGACTGTAATGTTATGTTTTTTTTAACTTTCTGTTTATTGCTTTAGAAATAAAACAATACAGACAGCAATCTCTTGCAAGAGAACAGATAAAATACAACAGTTACATTTGCTGTAACATTTTACACTCTCACAATCTGGCACAATAGGAGTTGGGGGATAAAACGAAAGCAGTTAAATATAAAAAGTCCACAGGTAATGCCAGCCGCTTCATGGCATAGGTCAAAGTCCATAGGAAGAACAAGCTAGGGAGAGCAACGCACTAACCAGTAGTGCTATGGCACCTAAATGTCGGTTTGGCATAATACAAAAATTCAACCTTCATCCCCTCCCCTTCCCTCCCCAATACCAGATATCCTCAAGTCTAAGCGTTCAAAATCATAATACTTTCCACAATTTATAAGGCACTTATTCAGCTCCAACAGGGAACTATGATATATGTTGTATCTTGCTAAAACAACTCTGAAACTAGTAGACGCCTCCGGGAAATAAATGGGGAAACAATTAAGCAATACAGTAGAAAATAGAGACACTTATCTTATAGCCAGTAAACCCCATCTCTCTGGAAAAGCCTCAGCTCCTATGTTAACAACAGTATCGAATATGCAGCTACAACTGAACTAATAAGTTGAACAACAGAATGGCATTAAAGTTCTTTCAGTCCCCTTCTGATTCTGAACTCTCCCATTCCAATTGCCGAGATGAATGCGCTTTAAATTCTGTTTTCTCGGCCCACCGGCCTGCATCTCCCAGATCACTAAATTGCCAGGTCTTGCCCCATAAGTCACCCTTAGTTGAGCAGGTAGAAGAAAGGAATGAACAATACCCAGATGGCGCAGTTTTTGGCGCACCGCGTCAAATTGCTTGTGGCGTGTGCGAGTCTGGAAAGATAAGTCAGGATAAAGTTTAACATCCAAAACCTGCACTGGCAGAGGGTAGGCCGCCCTAGCAGCATTTATTAGTAAGTCTCGAATTTCTGAACCGGTTGTTTTTAAGACCACTGTACGTGAGGCATTAGGATCCGAGGGCCTAATACGGGGAGTAATTCTAAAGGGCTGTCGCAAATCAGACCAATCAAAGTCATCTGGGAGGGTCAGTGCTTCAGTACGACATTGTTTTAAATATAGGAGCAGATTCGGACCCTCGCTGCCCTCAGCTAAGCCCACCACTCGCACATTTCCAGCGCGTAAAGAATTCTCTATTGCCTCCATTCTGCCACGCAGTTGTTCGTTCTCCTTTGTAAGCTGTGCTGCAGTGGCCTGCACTGACAAGGAACGTTTGTCAGCCTCTGCCACGGAGGATGTAAGGTTGTTAATGGCGGCATTGTGTGATTCTAGCCTCGTTAATGTCTTTTCAATTTTGGCGTCCATAACACGGACTGAGTCCGATACTGTCTGCCAAGGCGGTTCCTTAATGCCAGAAGATGTAGCATAGTCTGGCGTCTCTGCATCTCGGTTAGTGGTACTGGTAGGCGGAGCAGGCCATTGCGATCCAGAGGCTTGGGTCAGTACATTTTTATTACGTCCCATATTCGAATTTTGTATCGTTCAATGTCTCAGAAGGTGAAGAAACCGAAGAGCCCTTCTAAACTTCCCTTTGGAGCCTTGAAATTTAATTATATCTGATTTTTGCAGAGAAAGAAAGGAGGAGTGAAAGAAAGTGCTTCCTGCCTCGAAGCTGGCTCTCTGGCGCCCCCTGTAATGTTTAAAGAAGGTGTGGACAATGCTTCATGTGGCAGCTGCACAGATCTCAGCAGCAGAAACATTGTGAAAACACGCAACAGAATTGGCCATGCCTCTTGCGGAATGACCACAAACCACTCCAGGAAGTTCCTTACAGTACTTCCTATAACATAATGTAATAATGTGACAGCCATTTGGACATGCTCTGTTTAGACACGGGCATCCAAGGGGTGAACGAAAACAAAAAAGCTGAGAGGACTTTCTGGGGTCCTTGGTGTGGTTCACATAATATCTGAGAATTCTATGTACATCCAAAGTATGCAGTAATGCTTCCCTTGGATTGGCATGTTCTGGGTAGCATATTGGGAGGTGGATGGTCTGATTCAAAGTAAATTCAGACACAACCTTTGGTAAGAACTTATAATTCGTACGTAAAAACGCTATATCTTTATGAAGAATCAAATAGGGAGGGTCACACGTTAGAGCCTGTAGCTCGGAAATCTTTCGAGGAGACGTGATTGCAACCACAAATAATGCTTTCCATGAAAGAAAGCATAGGCCACAGCTCGGGGCTGGCTCAAAAAGAGCCAAAGTAAGCTTCTCTAAAACAAAAGTCAGGTCCTAAGCCAGGGCTGGATTTCTAATGGGAAGTTTCATATGTAGTATACCTCTCAGAAAAGTACCATATACTTCTAATTGGGCAACCATACATCCATCTACAGAGGTATGAAAAGCTGAAATAGTGGCCAAATGCACCTTGAGTGAGGAATACAGAAGACCGGAGTCTTACAGGGACAGCAAGTATTCCAGCACTGCATTGACCAGACAGGTAGATAGATGGAGCCAATTGCTTGGAAGCGGCCCACAAAGTAAACCGCTTTCACTTCAAAGAATAGGTATGTCTGGTGGAGGATTTTCTGGCAGCAAACAGAACAGCAGCAACTTTAGGCGATACTCCAAATTGTGCCATGGCTATATGTTCAGGAGCCATGCAAGCAGATGTTGGGACTTCAGGTTCGGATGGTCTACAGACCACTTGTCCTGTGACAAAAGGCCCTTTCACAGTGGCAGAGGTACTAGAGGTTCCACTGCCAACTGTTGTAGCAGTGGATACCATATCTGCTGAAGCCATAGTTGAGCCCAATGAGGATGAGGATTGCCCCCTCCATCTTCAGACTGAGTATATGCTCTGTATTAGAGGAACGGGAAGGAAGGCATACAGAAGCCTCCCTTTCCAAGAGAGGGACAACGTCTCGCCAGAAAACTCCAGGCCTTGGAGCAAGCAAGCAAAAACATGGCAGTTTTGTATTGTGTGGGGATGCAAAAAGGTCCAACTTTGGGCAACCCACCTTGTAAAGAGGTCTTCCACTACTGAGGTCAGTCAGCAGTTCCCATTCATGCATTCTGGACTGTGAACTGCTTAATTTGTCTGCCAAGATGTTTTGGACATCTGGAAGATGCACAGTTGCTAGTTCTATGCCGTGTTCCAGACCCCAATACAATACTCTCATTGCTTCCCTGCACAGTGGATAGGAACGAGTCCCCCCCACTTTGTTTATTGATGTAATGCACCACACTTACATTGTCTGTCTATATTAACAGAGGACCCGGAGTCAGATGCTCCTGAAATGCCTGAAGACTGTGTAAGACAGCTCTCACTTCCAGGACATTGATATACAATCTTGTCTCCACCAAGGTCCAGATACCCTGTGTCTGATGTGGGCCCAGGTGCGCTCCCCACCAGATTCTGAGGCATCCAAGGTGAGAATTTGTGTTGGGGTTGGAATCAGAAATCGAACACCCTGTAGTAAGTTGTTGCGGTCCATCCACCACGTCAGTGGTTTTCTCAAGTGAGATGTGACAAGCACCTGTTGGATCTAGTTCATTGTTCAACTGGTCCCACTGGACTCTTAAGGTCCATTGAGGGATCTGTATATGTAAGTGGGCCAGTGGCACGGTTACAGTGGCTGCTGCCCTCAGTCCCAGAAGGCATAGGAAAGTCCTGTCTGGGACATACTGACTGTTGTACACCATTTGTGCTTGAGCCATGAGGCTTTCGGCCCTGTCCAGAAGCAGGAACGCACAGTCCTGAGCTGTGTCCAAGACTGCCCATATGTACTGCAGTCTTTGACCGGGGGGGGGGGCAGGACTGACTTTGGCAAACTGACCGTCATCCCCTAGGTCATCCACCAATTTCCTGGTTTGAGCCAGGGTGTGCAGTAGTTGATCCCTGCAGTGGGCTTTTAGGAGCTAATTGTGCAGATAGGGAAAAACATACAGTCCTTCCTTTTGAAGGGCTGCTGCTACCACTGCCAAACATTTGATACAGACCCGTGGCACAGAAGATAAGCCAAAGGGCAATAATCTGAACTGGTAATGCTCCCCTTCTAGCATAAATCTCAGATATTTTCTGTGACACTTCCTGATTTTTATATGAAGGTAAGCACCCTTCATATCTAGAGAACATATCCAGTCCCCTGTTTGTAACAGGGGAATCAGAGTTCTCAGAGAAACCATACAGAATGTCTTGTACTCTATGCAGAAGTTGAGGTTTCTCAGGTCCCTGATAATGCCCTGAGCAAAACCGGTTGGAGTATCAGTGCTGGAGTGTTCCTATCTGGTGTCCTTGTCTGAGGTTTGTGAATTTATGGCACTTTCAGAATAAAAACTAGCGCTTTCATATCTACTTTGTGTCTGTATGTGCTTATTTCGAGGTGGTGGATGGTGCAGGGGTTTCTGTGCCTCTCAGGTCTAGGACAGGCTTTAGATCTCCTGTCCATGTGGGGACTTAGAAGAATCTGGAGTAGAAGCCTTTGTTTCTCTGCCTGGAAGGAACCGCCTCTATCGCATGTTTCTGGAGTGAGGCCTGTACCTCCTATCTCAACAGGGAAATGTGTCCCAAGGGATAAGTTGAGACAGGTGGTGGATGATTTGGAGGGGTATCTAGAAGCTCCAGAGCATGACCATTCACAATAATGTCCAATACACATTCATCTGTGGTGATCTCCCTCCAATGACTCAGATGAAGGGAGAGAGAGAGGACAACCCCTTGGAGGCAATGGTGGTTGGGGGTATATTGTTGAGAGTCATGCTGAACCAATGGGGGCAGCTCCACCACCTTTAGGTGCATCTGAATGGGCATCTGAGGGAAGGGGGCTGGCAAGGCTCCAGCACCCTTACCTCTGTCTTGTTGTCTAGAGACCTGTCTGCCTTCTCTGGCAATGGGCTGACAAAACCGACTCCTGCCTCTACATCTGCCTGGTGCGGGATACAGGCATTTTACTGATCTGAAGGTCATCCTGGATGATTGAAGGCCTCTTAATGTCTCTTCAACATTGTAGCCAAACAGTTTACTGCTTCTAAAAGGGGCATTTGACACTGACTGCTGGACATTATTTGCAAAACCTACTACTCTAAGCCAAGAAAGTACCTCAGGCAAATGCCCAATGCAGCTGCCCTAGCAGATGCATCTGAAACATCACAGGCTGAGCAGAGTAAATGTTTACCCACTTCAGCCCCGGCAGTCAGGGTTTCAAATAACTCATTTTTGGCATTAGCCAAGGCCTGTGTCGCAGCCCTGGCACATCTCCACAAGGTATTCTGGTATTTAATCATATGGGCCTGGTGGCTGGCAATACGTAGGCCCAATGAGGCAGAGGTACGAGTGCGTTTTCCCATGACATCCAACCTCTTGGATTCCCTGTCAGGAGAGAGGGAGCTCACGTGTTAAGGTGCCCTGGATCTATCATGGGCAGCAGTGATCACCACAGAATCAGTTTCTGGCTTCTGGTATAGTAAGGCTTATTATATAGTGCAGGGTATATCTTTTCAGCCTTTCTAAGTACAGCTGGTATGGCACTTGGTCTATACCAGTCTGCATAGGTAGCATCCTCCAGAGCTGGGTATAATGAAGGAATGACAATGGAAAGAGTTTCTGGCACCTCCAAGAACTCCATTAAATTTGTCTTTGTGGAATCTTCTTCCTCCAAGGTAAAGCCCATGGCAGCCTGCATTTTTTGCATCAGGGACTAGAAAGAGGGATCATCTTCGGGTGTTCATCACCAAGTCCTCACTACAGGAAGATAAGGTGGAACTGGTGCTAGGTAAATACTGGTCTTCACCACAAGATCTGGATTATATTCAACCTTGTCGTCGTCTCCCATGATGCCAGGAATAGAAGACCATGCAAGCGATGCTGGTGGCAGCTGAGGAGGTGGTCTCTTTTGCATTGTGCTGGTTTGAGGTATCGATGGGATCTGAGAAGTAGTGTTCTGCTGACATCAGAATAGGCTGCATAGGTAAGCCTGGTAGTAAGTGTTGTATTATTTCTGAAAAGGACACCAGCACTGCTTGTGTGTTGATGATGACTGTATTAGAGGTCGTGACTGTGACAGTCGATGGCAGATTAAGATCCAGCGACGACAGCGACAAACTATCTGCAATAGGCTCAGTAACACCTAAGCCATGCTCCGACAGTCAGGGGGAGTCACCACTGCCGAAGAGGATAATGACATGGTAGATGGGTTACCCGACGGCCACAGCAGTGACCTAGATCTCATCGGGGAGGATATTTTTTTGTCCCTATGTCTATACTTGTGGCTTCCCAGCGAAGACTTCACTTTCAATTTCGACAACTGTGATTTGGTCCTCGGGGCAGGCGACATACCCTTTTCCTGCATTTGTTTCTCAATTGCTGCAAAAATTTTCTTTAAAAGTAACTTTTCCAGTGCTCCTTTTCGATGTCGCCTGATAGCGGAGCTATCTCACAAGCTTTAACATTGTAAGCAAAGCCTAAACAACAGAGATGTACTTAACGTGAGTCATCCTTGTAAAGCTTTAATCCGAACTCAAGATATCGAAGTAACTTTGAGGGTTCTTTCGGCTGCATACAGAAATACAGAAAAATCACTAAATTAGTGATTATTTGAAGTTAGAAATATAATAAACAAAGACTAGTGGGTCAGCATTTCCATGGCAGGTCCGAGATAAGCATGATCGACAATGGGAAAAGAAGTGAGGAAAGATGACCTGCCCATGTTTATGTAGATGCTGGCACTTAACATCGTTGTGGGCGAGCCAGCCTGCACAGTGGTTGGATTTTCGCTATTGACCCGGGTTCGGAGTGGACCGAGGAGCCAGAGGACCGACAGGTGGGAGGATGTTTGAGTGTCCAACGGATCGCTCAGCTTCTCGGGGGGGGGGGTGCACACTGGCTCGGGGGTGGTCTGACCTCTGGCGACAACCAGAGGTATCACAGCCTTGATGCCCACAACAGAGAGGAGAGCGTGATGGACGCCAATGTAAGTCATGGCATTGTGGCATGTCATGCTCGGGGAGGCTGCACATTAGAAAAAGCCGCTCGGCACGATGGCCAGATAGTGGGTCCTCTCCTGCCCTCGGCTGCAGTACCACCGTGGAGATCCCGATGCAGACTTGATTCCTCTGGGGAGGAGGCTAAAGGGGGAGCCCCTCCACACCATATCCCCATCTGGGGGTAAGCCAGGACTCCATGGGAGGTCTCCGGTGGGAAGAGGTAGCCACAGCAGGTAGTCGGGTGACAGTGCTGGGTATGGTAGGGGTGGAGGAAAAAAAAAAAAAAAAAAAACATTGTTGTGGGCTGCCTGCTGGCCTGCAAAAGTTTACATGTGGTCCTAGCGCTGACGCAGAAATAGTTCCAAAGGTATGGCTTGATGAAAGCGACATCCTCGAAGAAGATCCTGTCACACCGAATTGCTCACTTTTGATAACAGAAAATCACTGACCCTACAGATGACAATTCTGACAGACTGGATTTGTAATGATAAGGTTCCTTTCACTTCTCACCTGAATTTCAGGACTTGATTTATAATTTTTTCGTTCCTGCAAAGGAACTTCATTTTCTGTAAAAATGAAACACAAAAACAAAACAGAAAATTACAGTGACTCAGCTGTTATTAGTGTTGTTTGCATTATCAAAGCAAAAGACTGAATAAAAATATAATGTACACCACCTGCAGCCTGAGTCAGGTTGGCACGGAGGGCCTGAATGGTCTCCTTGGCTTTCCGAAGTTCAAATTCCAGGACTGGACAGGGTTGGGGATTAAACACACACAGGCATCCAACCAAGAAAAGGGGAAAAAAACAAACAAAACAAAAATAGAAAAAAAACAAGGATGGGTGTGGAAAACAAAGAAAAATAAAATACAGTTTGTATTGAAAACAGAAAGCATGCAGTCTTATGGAACTTATGAACGCATGCAGCAGAGTTTGTCTGAAAGCAGACTGGTGAGCATTTTTCCATACAGTACTCGTAAAAGACCAAGCCAAATCGCACTTGAAGAGAGACAACGAAGCGTTCAGCTGTCTGACAGGGGATCTTCAAAAGGTGAGCTTCCTGGTTTAAAAGTATGTGTTCCTGTCCTGAAAAGAATGTGATATGCAGCCTTGCTGACCAACAGAGACATGTTAGGGCCCGGGGACTACAGTACCAGCAAACCAGTCTCAAAAATAGTCAAGGAAGCTGCAGCTTTCTTGAGGCTTCCGACAAAAGTCTGGCAATTATGGGATATAGAAGGCAGGCAATTTAAAATGTTGGGAAAGCAACTATATCATCTTTTCTCTAGCCGAGTCCAGAGTTTATGATAGTTAGGTCAAAGTGCTTTTGGGGGGGGTGGAGTTTAACTGTTTGGTAAATAAGAACAAATAAAGCATAATACCACATATGTCAACAGCATTTAAACTTGGAAGACAAAAATAACTTGCAAAGCAACTACTGCAGCGGTGGGGTGTGGGTTTCTGTTGGGCTGGGAGGTGATCATATAGAATAATAAACATATGTCACCCCCAGTGTGGGATACTATCACAAGAGCAAAGCTCGAGCTGTTTATAAAAGTACTGAGGGGGTGTTAAAAAAAAAAAAAAAAATTTGAGAAAACACTGATGTTCGATCCTTTATTTATTTCATAATTACTAGTTTGAGAAAAGAGATGTTTTGGTAAGCACAGGACAGTGGCTTACAGGGCTGAGTTCCAAATACATTTGTAATGTCACAGACATGTATTGTGGAGGTGGACAGTGACTGATTCTAGGCTTTCAACCTTAACCTGCAATTATATAGTCCTTAATGAATATGGAATTAATGAGCATGGCTTTTTTCCAGTCCTGTTGGCAGCCAGCCTTACACTAGGATTTGCATACTGCTATCCATGATGCTTTTGCACGTGGTCTGTGGCTTTACAGTGTTATACAGTATACTGCATGTGGTTGGAAGAAGAGAGAGAGAGAGAGACACTGAAACCAATCTGGACAACTGTTCTCTCCCTTTAGGCTTTCTGAGCACCCTGCATACTGCTCTTCTTTGGAAAAGAAAAGGGTGGGCGCGCGTGCGCGCACACACACACACACACACACACACACACACTCTGAATAATGCCACTATTATTTATTTAGGTGTTGCACAGGACAAAATGATGGCAAGTGGTTGCATATATTAGTTGAATGTCCTATTTATGGGTTTTCATGTGGTTTTTAAATGTTTTATATTTACTGGGGTCTTAAATGTTTGTGTGGTAAATGTTGGCTTATTTTTTTCACATGCACATGGTTATACTGTGAGGTGGGTATGTAAATTCTAATTAAGTATCAATTGGCACAATTAATTCTGATGTATAAAATAAGTAGTTCGTATGTGAGCACCACTCCCTGATGAAGCCTCTTGTTTGAGGTGCCACGTAAGAGGTGTTTGCCATCCTATACATGTTTAATTAAAAAATAGTGGCAGTATTCAGTCAGTTTGTGCACCATTTTCTTTTCCAATGAAGTTTGGCAGTCATTTCCAAGGGTAGCTCCTTCAGCTTTAGTGGTGTATCTGGTTTTTAAACTTTGTTTACACTGCTCTTCTTGCAGACCACCTCTACTATATGCCAACACCAAGTGTGCTAAATATTTAAATTTACTGGTTAGGTATGATTATCACCTAAAACCAGTATGTGTAAATTCCCCCCCCAATTACACATGTACTTATGTAATGGAGATTACCTCGCACTCCACATCAGCTGTTTTGAGCGAGCAATGAGCCATTCAGGCTTCATTGCATGAAGAAAAAAAATCAGTAATTATCTAAAATAAAATATGCATAACAAACGTGCTTTCTTTTGTCTTTATGCAACCTTGGTATGTGTTACCTAAATAAACCACTCGTTCTTTGGTTTCCTGGTTTACGTGTCATCACACACCTTGAGTGTGTAAAAAAAGAACATTACACACTGTTGTCCATACATTGTTCTCTGTGTTACTGTATATATTTACAGTGTATGGGACATTGCAGTGGCAATCAGAATTTACTTTACTCACAGCCTGGGAAACAAAATCCCGGACCTGGTGGCCTTGATGGCAGAGGCTGACCTGGATATTTTCGCTATTACAGAGACATGGTATAACGGGAACCATGACTAGAATGTAGCTATACCAGATTATACACTATTGAGGAAAGACAGGGAGGGTAAAAAAGGAGGTGGGGTAACTCTTTACGCCAGGGAGGGTATAAAAACAACTGAGGTACAGAGAATGCAGGGGGTGGAGGCCCTGTGGGTCACCCTAGAGATGGGCAATGGGACTGCTATTTGCACAGGAGTCATCTACAGACTTCCAGCACAAGGGGAAGAGATGGACATGCTTCTGGTGGAAACCATCCATAAGATGGCGACTAAAGGGGAAGTTCTGCTAGTAGGTATCTTTAATCTGCCACATGTCGATTGGAGCACTCCAGCCACATTCCGGAACAGGGACATACTGGACGCTCTGCAAGCGGCTTGCCTCAGGCCGCTAGTGCTAGATCCCACCTGTGATGACATGGTACTCACCAATGGGGACAGAAATGCAGATGTCATGGTGGGACGGGGGGGCACCTGGTGTCCAATGACCATCGCACGGTATGGTTCAAAATAGGTGCAGTGGCACAGTCACATGAAAGCGAGGTTCCTGGACTTCAGGAGGGCAGGCTTTGCAAAGTTGGGGATATGTCTCGGAAAGGCCCTAGCAGGGAGGGAGGACAGAGGGGGGGAGGGTGTTGAGGAACAATGAGCCTATCTGAAAGGAGCCACAGTGGAAGCAACAAACTTTTGCGTTAGGCAAATAAACAAAGGTAAGAGAAAAAGAAAACCACTGTTGTTTTCAAGGGAAGTGGCTGGAAAGATAAGAGCAAAAAGGCTGGCTTTCAGGAAGTATAATGAAACACAGAAAGAGGAGGACAAGGTAGTGTATATCTGAACGAGCAGAGGGATACAGGGAGGGCATTCAGGAGCGCAAATGGAGGAAAACACAGCCCAGACAGTAAAGAAAGGCAACGAGAAGTTTTACAGGTACATTAGTGAAAGGAGGAAGACAAGGGGTGGGATCATAAGGCTTAAGAGGGAAGACAGGGAAGGTGGCTTGGAAAAAGCATAAATCCTGAACAAATATTTTTGTTCAGTGTTCACAGAGGTGGTGGAAGGTGAGGGACCACAATTAAGTGGCAGGAGCAATAAGAGTAGGGAGGTGGACACCAGTCCATTTACGGAGGAGAGTGTTCTAAAGGAAATCGCAAAACTGAAAGTGGACAAAGAAATGGGACCAGACGGGATACATCCTAGAATATTAAAGGAGCTTAGGGAGATGCTGGCAGCACCACTGGCAGCCCTGTTCAATAAATCCCTGGAAACAGGAGTGGTTCCAGAGGACTGGAGGAGAGCTGATGTAGCCCCTCTACACGAAAGTGGGAGCAGGGAGGAGTTCTCCCCAGGGTTCCCTTGTCCCAGGTACATTATTTTGCATTTCTTCGAATTGAACCTCAGTTGCCACACCTCCGACCATTTTTTCAAGTTTCTCCAGGTCCCTCCTCATTCTATCCACTCAGTTTGGAGTATCCACCTTGTTGCAGATCTTGGTGTCATCTGCATACAGGCAGACATTTCCCTCCAGTCCTTGCTTGTAAGCAAGTTAGGCAGCCTGGGAATGGGCCCCAAGGTGGTAAACTGGGTTAGAAACTGGCTGAGGGATAGAACACAGAGGATGGTGGTAAATGGAGCTTGTTCGGATGAAAGGAGGGTAACCAGCGGGTGCCACAGGGGTCAGTTCTGGGCCCAGTCCTATTCAATGTCTTCATACGTGACATTGCGGAGGGTCTGGAAGGAAAGGTATGCCTATCTGCAGATGATACTAAGATCTGCAATAGGGTAGACACTCCGGGAGGGGTGGGGAAAATGAGTAGGGACCTAGGTAAACCTGAGGAATGGTCAAGGGTGTGGCAGCTAAGATTCAGTGCAGAAGCATGCAAAATCATGCATTTGGAACACAGGAACCCAGGGGAGGCTTACATGATGGGGGGGGGGAAGAGATACTGATGGCAACCAAACAGGAGACGGATCTGGGGGGTAATCATATCAGATGATCTAAAGGTGGCCAGGCAATGTGCCGAGGCTGTGGGGAAAGCCAGTGGGGTATTGGGGTGCACAGGGAGAGGTATCATCAGCAGAAGAAAGGAGGTGGAGATGCATCTATATAAATCATTAATGAGACCTCATCTGGAGCATTGTGTCCAGTTCTGGACACATCTATGTAAAGACATACTCAGACAGGGTGAAGGCAGTTCATAAAAAGGCAACAAAAATGGTGCAGGGCCTGCAGCAAATGTCATATGAGGAGAGATTGGAGGACCTCAATATGTATACCCTGGAGGAGAGGAGAGGGGAGGGGAAATGACAGAGACCGTCAAAAATCTCTAGGGCATAAATAAGGTAACGGAGGGTAGCATTGTTCAGAAAAAGAGATGTTCTAGAACAAGGAGTCATGACATGAGGTTGAAAGGGGGTAGACCAAGGGGTAATGTGAGGAAGTATTTCTTCACAGAAAGGGTGGCGGATGCATGCCTCCCAGGGGAGGTGGTGGGGGCAAATTCGGTAGGGGATTTCAAAAATGTATGGGATTTGAATAGGGGTACCCTAGTGATAGGTAGGAGAACAAAGCCAGATATCAAGTAGGGTCTTTGGTTTTTGCAGCAGGTAGGGAAAATGGGCAGACTAGGTGGGCCTGGAGGTCCTTATCTGCTGTAAAATTCTATGCATCTATGTAATTTGTGGCACTATACAGTGTTGGGAGAAGGTGTCCTGAGTAATGGAAAGGGAGTTCGTGTTTAAGATGCCCACTGTAATATTCGTAGCCCTAAATGGAGAACTGAAGGTGTTTTGCACACTGAAGATTTGGGTGACCCAAGAATGTTTTTCTTGCAGTCAGGACAGGCTGTTTTTAAATATAGACTTAAATGTTGAAATGTATAATCAGAATCTTCACATACTATTTTCAGTGCCCTCTGCTGGAAAGGCTATAATGTTGGGTAATGGACATTAGGAAATAAAATGCCCAAACATAAAGTCAAGGGCCCTTCCTGGACTGAAACAAAGTCTGCTGAGAGTACTCCTCTTCAGGGGGTCGAACTGCTATCTACTTAAGGATCCCGATACCCAATGTTCTGCTGTTACTGGTGCAGTTATGATGTTATTTTGAACATTTATTCTTAGTCTTGGTGCTGAGGGGATATAACCAGGCATTGTAATATCCACTTAAGCTACTTTGGTACTGAAACTTGTGGCATTGTATTACATAAAGTACAGTTACGTAGAAACTTACCATAACAGTAGATCTTCGAGAGAGGTTCATTCAGTAGGTCATCACATATAGGACTAGCGCCACCTGGCATCGGACCGCACGGCAGACTTTTCTAGCAATACCTAATGGAGGACTGCCTACCCAACGTCATGTGACTGACGTCAGCGTGACTGTATATAGTGGGCAGTCCCCACGCCCGCCCTCCAGTTCTCCCTCCGGAGCCAGGAAAAGGCCTGACAGCAGGAATGAACAGTATCTGTAGTCCCTGTAAAACACAAAATGAGGGGAAGGAGGGAGGGAAAAATATGACTTACTGAAGGAACCTCTCTCTAAGATCTACTGTTACGGTAAGTTCCTACGTAACTGTACTATTTTACTTCGAGAGGGTTCCTTCAGTAGGACATCACATATAGGACAGAGTCCCAAGCAGTCCCTCCAAGGAGAAACTGACAGAAACTAGGGAGGAGGAAAACTAACTCCAACGGAAAAAACTGAGGTCCCGGAAGGACCCAGTCTAAGACAGAAGGCCCTGCAGGACGGCTAGGCCAAAGCAAGCCCTCCGCCTAGAAGCAATGTCCAGACTGTAATGTTTGGTAAAGGTATGGACAGAACTCCAAGTAGCTGCCGTGCAGATGTTGGCCGCAGAAACGTTCCGTAGGAAGGCCGCGGAGGCAGCCATGCCCCTAGTAGAATGACCTCTGATGGAACCCGGCAGAGGTTTTTTGTACTTCTGGTAGCAGTAACGAATGCAGCTGCCTAACCATTTGGAAAGACCCTTCTTAGAAACCGGTTTGCCCTTTGATCTCGGGGCAAAGGAGACAAACAACTGGTCGCAAGAGCGAAACTCTTTGGTCCGATGGGTGTAACACCGGAGAATCCGATGGACATCAATCTTATGAAGGAGTGCCTCACCTCTGTTAGAGGGGGACGGATAATACACCGGAAGCTCTACTGACTGATTCAGTGTGGCTTCTGACACCACCTTGGGAAGGAACCTTGGATGAGTTCTGAGGACCGCCCAGTCCCGATGGAAAATCAAGTATGGCTCCTTGCAGACTAGAGTGTGAAGCTCCGAAATCCTTTGTGCTGACGTGGCAGCCACAAGAAAAAGTGCCTTCCAAGATGGAAAGTGCAAATCACAGCTCATAGCCGGCTCGAAAGGAGGAAGGGTGAGCTTTTCCAGTACGTGGTTCAAGTCGCAAGGCAGAGAGGGGCTGCGGATGGGGGGGGTTTCAGATGGAGAATCCCTTTCAGAAAGGTTTTGGAGACATCCAACTGAGCCACGGGTTTACCATCCACTAACTCATGGTACGCTGAGATAGCGGAGATATGGACCTTTAAGGAAGAGTAGGACAGACCGGAGTGTGACAAGTGAAGGAGGTATTCCATGACTTGTGGGGCCGAGCAAGAGAAGGGGTTCCAGCCCTTAGCAGTCGCCCAAATGGAAAACTGCTTCCACTTCATGGCGTAAGTGGAACGGGTAGGCTTTTTTTTAGCCTCAATGAAGACTTGAGCAACCCTGGAGGAAACCCCAAAACAGGATATCGCTACACCTGCAGGAGCAATGCATGGAGATGCATGGTCCTGAGCTCCGGGTGTACCAGTCGACCTTGATCCTGGGTCAGGAGGTCGTGAGTCACTGGAAGTGGAACCGGTGGTGCCCAGGAAAGCTGCTGTAGCAGCGGGAACCAGATCTGTCTTGGCCAGTGAGGAACGATGAGGATCATCTTTGCCCTCTCTGCCTGAAGCTTGAGGAGAACCCTCTGCAGAATGGGAAACAGAGGGAAAGCGTACAAAAATTTCCCTGTGCAAGATAGAGACAATGTGTTGCTCCAAAAAGCACCTTGCTCTGGAACGAGCAAGCAAAATTTGGGAAGTTTTGCATCAGATTGGGAGGCGAAGAGGTCGATTTCTGGACGCCCCCAATTTTGGAAGATGGATTCCGCCACTTCCTGATGTAGTTCCCACTCGTGAGCTAGGGTCCGAGATCTGCTGAGACTGTCCACCAGAACGTTTAGAACGCCTGGAACATGCACAGCCACAAGGACCAGATGGTGCTGAACTGCCCAGTTTCACACCCGCTTCACCTCCCTGCAAAGGGGATACGACCGGGTTCCTCCTTATTTGCTGATGTACCAAACTACCAACATATTGTCCATTTGGATTAGCAGTGATCCCTTTGGAAGGAGGGTCTGAAAGGCCTGTAGTGCGTACAGGACCGCCCTCAACTCCAGAACACTGATGTAGAGAGAAGTCTCCAAGCCGGACCATAGTCCTTGTGCTTGGTGTTCCCCAAGGTGAGCTCCCCACCCCATATTTGGGGCATCCGTGGTGAGGGTGGCTACTAGTGCAGGGTTCTGAAAGGGAAGTCCCAAAGAAAGATTGCGAGAATCCTTCCACCACTGCAAGTCTTTCTGAACTGCTGAGGAGACTACAACCGGATGGTCCAGGTCATCCAGGAGCTGATCCCACTGCACCCGCAACGACCACTGAGTAATCCTCATTTGAAGCCTTGCTACGGGAACAGTAGTGATGGAGGTCGCCATCAGGCCCAGAAGGCAAAGGACTTCCTGAGCTGGGATGGTTCTGAGGGAGGACACTTTGGAGGCCTGCTAGACAAGGGCCTCCATCCTGTCTGGAGGAAGGAAGGAAGGCTCTGCACTGGATCATATCCAGGACTGCCCCAATAAACTGAATCCTCTGGGTAGGGATAAGGGATGTCTTGGGAACATTGACCGTGATCCCTAGTCTGCTGAAAAGGTCCAGGGTAAAGGAAAGAGCCTCCAGCAAAGAATCCCTGGATGGGGCTGAAATCAACCAGTCGTCCAGGTAAGGGAAGACCACAATCCCCCTGTGGCGTAGGAACGCCACGACCACCGCCAGGCATTTGGTAAAAACCTGTGGTGCCGAAGACAAGCCAAAGGGGAGCGTCCAGATCTGGAAGTGTTCCCCTTGGAAACAAAAGTGTAGGAATCAGCAGTAGCTAGGGAAAATAGGAATGTGCAGGTAGGCATCCTGCATATCCAGGGCACAGAGCCAGTGTTTCTCCATGAGGAGAGGGAGAAGGCTCTGGAGTGTCAGAATTTGAAACGTTTTGTACTCAACAAACTGATTTAGCCGACTTAGGTCGAGTATGGGTCTGAAGTCCCCAGTCTTTTTTGGAACCAGGAAAATGGAAATAAAATCCTTCCTTTGCTCAAGTGGACGCTTTGATTGCTTCTTTGAGCAAGAGCGAATTTACCTCCTCGTGAACGAGAAGGGCCTGGTCCTGAGAATAAGAGGACTTTTTTGGTAGAGTTTCTGGAGGAATCTCCAGAAATTCTATGGTGTGTCTGACGGACACTAGTTGAAGGACCCATTCGTCGGAGGTGATCGCCCTCCACTCCTGCACGTGGCGGGTGAACCTCCCCACCTGCTCCCCGTCGCGAGACTGAGGAGGCAGTGGGGCAGGGGAGTCAAAAAGTGGTGGGACGCTCAAGGAGGGCCTCCTGAACGCCCTGATTTTGGAGGAGGAGGCGTGGCTGTACCCGTGGCCTTCCGCTTCCCTTGGTGGCGCGCCTGAGCGTTCTTTCTCTGCCTCCATGTCCTTTTCCGAAAGGGCTGCAGCTGCTGCTGCTGTTGTTGGGAGCCCGATCGGTACACTGTCCTGACAAATCTAAGTGCAATGCCCTTGTCCTGTAGGTCTGTGATAATATCCTTGGTGTCCCCACCAAAAAGGACAGAGACCCTAAAAGGGGCGTCCTGAATCGCCGACTGGACCTCATTGACGAGTCCAGAAAGGTGAAGCCAGGAATGCCATCTGAGGGCAATGGCAGTTGCCGAGGAACGGGCCACTGAGTCGACGGAGTCGTAAGTGGTGCGTAAAACATGCCTACAGGAAACCATGGAGAGGCAGAGATCCTTGGCAAGGTCCTCCTTCAAAGGCGAGGGATCCATGGACTGGACTCACGCTTCCAGCCTAGCCAGGGTCGCTTTTTGATGGGACACCATGAGGGCCACGTAACTGAGGGGCCGGAGGGCGCACGTAGCCGAGGAATATATCTTCTTCCCGAACTGGTCCATCTGCTTCGACTCTTTGTCCAGAAGAGTAGTGCTCATGTGCTTGGGTACTGAAGAGCGATGATGAGCTGCAGAGATGACCACAGAGTCAGCCTTGGGATAAGCCTTTAAGAAAGGGGCATCCTTTGGTGCCCGGTAGAGCCTGTTCACCTGCTTGGGGACAGCCGGGATAGAATGAGGCATCTGCCAGATGGTAGTGGTGAGGTCTTGATGAGGGGCCATCCATGGAGGAATGGGGATGGGAGACAGAGACTATAAGTCTAGGTGTTTCGCGAGCCTCTGTCTCATGGGGTCCTGTTCCTCAGACTCCCAGTCGAAATAGTCCTTCATGGCCCTCAAGAGGTCCGAGAAGGCAGGGTCTTTTGGTGGAGACCTTGGCGAGACCTTGACTCTTGTGTCCTCGTGGTCCTCTGGGACCTCCTCAGAGGAATCTTCCCTCCTGTCTGAATTGTCATCATCATCGTCCACCTCCTTAACAGGACGGCGTCTGGTATCCAGAAGGGAAACGTCCTGTCGAGTCTTTCCCGAGATGTGGACAGTGGCTATCGATGAACTGCTCAGGGAAGGGGACCTAAGCGACCACGGTTGTGCAAGCCTAGTCTCTAGGTCAGAGACCAACTCTGACCGAGCCCCCTGCCACCAAGACTGTATTAAGGTCTTGAAATCCGGGGTAACTGGAGGAGGAGGAGGGGGAGGTGGAGTAGGCAGAGGCTGAGGGGGGGAAGAGTAGGTGGAGGAGGACTAACCGGTGGTGGATAATAGCCCTGGAATCCCGTATAATGGGAGTAGGGATTAAATCCAGGGTAGAATTGCCCCAGATGACTCCAGTCCGGAGTGGGACGCCCCCGGGTAGTGGTCCCCAGGATACAGCAATGAGTAATGCGGGACAGTTCAGGGTCGGGTATAAACCACCGTCATCAGATCAGGCATCGGGGGGGGGGACAAACGTTGGACCCGCCATTGTGTATATAGGTAGAGGATCTGGCATCTGGACATCCCATGTCAGGGGAACCAATGTCAGAACCGGCACCACCCGATCCAGCGACGGAAGGGGATCCGGCGTCGGAACTGGACAAAGAGGCCCTGGTGTCGGGGCCAGATCCGGCGTCCGGACCAAAGGCAAAGGCTGGTCAGTCGCCCCAGCTGCGGGCTGTCGCCGGGATAACTGGCGTTGAAAGCGCCGGAAGCCCGCCGGAAGGGCCTCCACACTCAGACCTGTAGGCCGAGAAGGAGCCTCCTTCTCCTTGACCCCAGAAGGGGATTACGGAGTACACCCCGAGGCATCGACAGGGTCGATGGGCTCTCCGCTGCCATCGCCGGACGTACCCACTGGTGAATTGGAAGGCATGGGCAAGGAAGGAGGAAGAGGGAGAAGGGCTTTCTTCCTCTGGTTCCGCCAGACGTCGGGTGAGGCACTGTTAGGCCCTGACAGGGGAACCGAACCAGAGCAGTAGTCAGGGACGGCCGACTTAGTGGGTGGGGTCAGGCGGTTAGGGGAGGAGCCCTCGGCCGGCTTATTGACCGGAGCTGGGCGAGTACCCATCGCCTGGGTAGACGACTTACCGGCCTCCACGCAGTCCCCAGAGGAGCCGGGGGCTGACATCAGCCAAAGCGGTGCAGTCGTCGGAGGAGCCAACGGCCGACTGATCCGCCGAAGTTTTGCCAGACTTGCCATCCGATTTTCTGGGCAGCAGCTGGGCCTTGCTCGTTGAGGGCCTGGCGTTGTCAGCGGACCTCCCTGGTTTTCTCCTTATGTTTCTTTGAAGGAAAAGATTTTTCGGACGAATCTCTGAGACGATCCATCTTCTTCCCAAGGGAAGCCAGGCAGGTTTTTAGCAGATGGGCCTCCAAAGCCTGCTGTCTCCTTTTTTTAGTGGCCTGGTTAAAGGTCTGGCACTCAGGGCAGGAGGAGACTGAATGGTCTGGGCCTAAACAGAGGACGCACTTGAGGTGACTGTCTTTGTGCGGGATCTGTGTGCCACAGGACGAGCACTTCTTCTTGGGAGAAGACATCAATAATAGAACAAGAATTTGAGAGAAAAAAGCAGCGAGGGATAAACCGACATGATAACTTTCACGATGATCGCTATATGGAAGTCTGCAATACGACTGACACGAGGCGACGGCGGGAAAGAACTGGAGGGCGGGCGTGGGGACCGCCCACTATATACAGTCACAATGATGTCAGTCACGTGACGGGTGGGCGGTCCCCCGTCAGGTATTGCTAGAAAAGTCTGCTGTGCAGCCCGATGCCAGGTGGCGCCAGTCCTATATGTGATGACCTACTGAAGGAACCCTCTCGAAGTAAGATTCTTTATTACAGCTTTTCATAGTATTATCCCCCCCCCCTTCGAGGGCATGATTAACTCTGGTAATGACTTTTCCTATATGGTTATATTTTAATTTGTATAATTGCTTTACCTAACATGCATATACTTTTATTTACTGTTTCGTTATGTGAATTAAATACACTGCAATCAAAATATATTTAAAAAAGGATGCAGGGGGTAAAACTGTAGGAATAAAATACACTTTTAGGGAGTGAAAAAAAAAATGTTCACTGCTACACCCTTGCACTCCCTACAATACTGTATTTAACACACCATCTATACCGATAGCACTTTTTGATTGTTTAACAGCAGGTTTCATATAGCATTTAGAGAGCTGAACCACCAGCCAATCTTAAGCAATACTGAAGAGAAATTTTAAAGGTGAAAGCTCAGGTCAATGTAATAAATACAGTGGGACCGGCAGGCTCCACACAGCAAAACAGCAGTTTTAATCATTCTTCTGTCACTTATTTCACATTTTACATTTCTTGTTTGGTGGGTGCTATACACACCTCTCCCACTATCCCATAGTCCCTGCGGCTTACATTTGTAAGGGTTGCAGCAGCAGAGGACATCAAAGGGGTGCAGTAGCAGGTGCAATTGGGACTGGAGCAATTGTAGGACTGAGCATTTGTACTGTCAGTGTTAGCAGTGTTCAGCAATGGAACTGCCCCCAATCACGACCACACCTTACACTGCAGCCCTTTGATGTCCCCCACAGTGGAGTTCCTTGCTGACATCAGTCAGGGGGGTACAATGGAATATTACTGACACTGTGATGGCAGGAGGGGAATGGAGCACAAACCAGATAAAAACACTAAAATCCATAAAAGTAGGTGACATGAAAATAATTAGCAAATCAAAATCTCTCGGTATCACTATATTTATTACAGTGACTTGAGCATTCCTGTTGAATTTAAGGCATCAAATGTAGTCTGTATTTATATTTGTAAAGACTCATCTGTTTAGTCACTAGCACAGATGACGCTGTGCCTTAAAAGGCTTCTAGAAAATCTAAGGAGGCAGATGATGTTTAATTTACTAAAACATGCTACTGGCAGACACACTTCATTTCTTAGACAATGCTTTCTATACATAAATGAAAAGTCAGTGCATGAGTTGCCATTAGCCAAATAGCCTTTTACTGAGCATGCTGGTATATAGCTACAAGTAACATTTGAGGAAGCAGTCAAATTGCTACTGCAGTTCCACAGACTGCAGATCAATAATCAGTGTTATACAACAGGGTGGGCGGATATGTCACAAGATAAAATCACATACAAGCCACAGTGTGTGATAACAGAAACGTGACGTGTACAGTGTGAAACCAACCACCAGTTATACACACAGCGTACACGTCAGCAAAAGATATCGCCACAGTATACACATCACAGAAACAAGAAGCTGAACTACATTGTAAACTGTAGGAAAAAAAAAAATAAACTAGCACCTGAAAACTATGTTCTCAAATAAAAAAAACTCTGCGTAAAATAAATCCTCTAAAACTGAAGTAAACCACAACATTTGTATATATCACAGAAGTCAAAACACCACCAAATAAAAAATACCTGGAAAAAAAAAAATCACAATTTCACACATACCTCACATTTCCAGTCTTGAAGCCTGAACACGATAACAGTACACATCCACAAACATACAAAGACCACTTATCGGGAGAGGGGAGAGCTCCATATAAATCCAACAAAAGCAGCAATAAGAAAATAAATTCAAAATAACTTAAAAAAAAGTAAAACCAAACACTGCAAACAGTCCACCATGACATCCCAACAAACTCTGCTCACGCGCGACAACCACCAATCAGAACACACTACAGCACACCACATCCAATGAAAAGACAGCACACAAGCCATTCAACCAACCAGAATATCACACTCAGCAGCCAATCACACCCTAATATCACAAACCCCACCCAATCAAACCCCACCAAGAAAAAACATCCACAAAAACCAGCCAATGAAACATTACTACGAACTCCCATACACAAAAACACTATCAAGAACGCTGAACAACACCGAAGCACAACAGAACACTACATACTGCAGGTAAAATGAACAAATAAATCAAAGACTAACTCACGAAAACTTCCACACGAGAAACCCTACTGTACAAAACGCATACATGATGGCAAGGGATGTGATACAAGACACATCTTTTAACTCGTGGCAAATGAGCTCGGGGATTAATCACTTGTGGCTCCTTGCCACTTGTTATGATGTGTCTCATATCACATCCCTTCCCATCACGTATCCACTTAATATTTTAAGCTTTGGCTAAGAGTTTTGCCATTAGGCCAAGTTGTTTTTTGTGATAATTTGAAGTTTTGAAACAGGAGTGGGGACTTTCAGCTTAAACACTGCAGTACACTTGTCTTATCAGGAAAGTGTTCATTGTTAAGCTGCTTAAGTTTGTAAAAGATTCTTGGCCAAATCCAGTGTCCAGTTAATTGACAGGACAGCCGTCACAAACACATTTCAGGAAGCAGATCAGGTCCTAAAATCTATGTTGAGACTCTGCAGGTGTTAACGTCAAAACAATTGTCACAGGCCACTCTACGGCGCAATAGGTAGCAAGTCGGACCCCCACACTTGTGATTCTAGTATAGGAGAGGGTTAAGGAGCCGGACGAGCAGCCCCAGGGGCTCAAGAGGCACTGTCAAGCAACAGCACTCCCAGCTGTAAAGGGAAAAGGTCAGGTGTCGCTACACTAGTGATTGTTGAGGTGGGCCGGTGGGCCAGGGAGTCTGTGTCCCCTGCAGGAACACGCAAAGGCATGCTATGTACCAGCGTGACCTGACGGAAGTGCTGCCTTGCACCATGTGTGTTGCTGGCAGGGTCCATGGGTGAAAAGGGTAGAAAAATCCTATGCACGCTGTCCGCCATGTAATACAGCACCGGTACTCTCTGGTCTCACACCCCATGTGCATCTCCATTGGTGTGGCAGCAGTGGGAGTATCAGATCAGACTTGGAGACCAGGGAATGTCTGCTGTCAGGTACAGGTGACATCTGAGGGCCACAAAACTGGACGCAAATTAACAAAACAAACCAAAAAATCCCCTGCTAAGAGGGACTGACTACTTCATACCATTTCCATTACTGATACATTTCAATTGTACAGAAACAGAAACAGAAAATAATTTAGTTTTTCTATGCACTGCCTCTCAAAGATCTTTACAAAACTACGTGCTAGATATTGATACAATAGGGACTATATATTAAGGGTGTATACACATACAGATACACAGGTACATCTTCATCAAGGTCATTGTCCTTTCTGATCAGCTACACAGAACAGCATATTTCTTAGACAATACACAAATACACAACATTTGAAAAAAAGTCTACAGTTCAATTACTCAGCATAGCCCAGCCATGACACAGCATTCTGTTTTTCATAGGTACCGATTTCTAAACATTTTACACTTCAGTGGATTGAAGCAATGGGAGTTTAGCTGACCTGCTTAAGGTCACAACTCTCAGACAGTGGGGGGTGGGGATGGGGTTACTCCCGACCCTAATTTGACCCACAGCCCCCTCTAAATGACTAGCTGGTTTGCAGTCTGTACTGAAATCTTTACTTTACATAGTGGACAGAGAAATTATTGGTAAATAGTGAAAGAAACAGCAGCAGTGTTCATTTAGAAAATTTGCCTAAGGTACAGTTATAATCTTACTTTTGTAACCTGTATCTAATGCGGACACAGAAGGGAATGAAATATGGGCCTGTGGTGCTCAAGAACGAGTCCAACAGAGCCGGCCCGGTGGCGCGGAGGGTTGAGGTGCTGGATGCCACACCTCGCGCTGCACCGGCGACCTGGGTCAGGAAGTGAGCTAGGGCGCTGGGGGTCGGCAGCGGAGGGAGAGGATTGAGCATCCGATGGACTGCTCTCCTCTCCTGGGGGTGGCGGTGGAGTTGTCCCACGTCCCAGCGACACCCGGTGGGGATCGGTGGCAGACATGTGGGGAGCGTGGTAGATGCTGGCAGGGTTGCCGTGTGCCATTGTCTCACTGCACGCCACGCTCGGTGGGGGGGTAGTTCACGGGGAACAAAAATGGGAAAAACCCATTCGGCCCTGGACAGGAGACGGACCCACAGTGCCTGGCCGCCACACGCCCAATACTGGACCTCCGCCTCTACCCCTTCGATCTCCTCACGGACCTTAGGGCCCATGGGTCCTGCAGAGATACAGTAATGTCCTTGAAGAAAGCGGGGTCACAGTGGGCGGTAGAGCAGCAAAGTGAGTTGGGAGCCTGAGAGAGTTCCGGGTCCCAGAGGTGATAAATAGAAACGAAAAAAAAAACCAAATAAATAAAAAGAACGAGTCCAACAAACGCTACAGAGCCTCATTTTCTGGAATAGGGTGAGGCTGCTTTGGACCCTCTGTCATATAAGCAGCAGTTCTGGAGGAAGCAGTTTATGAACCACCAGGCTCCTTTCTCGTTTTACTATTCTGCTTCTTGACAATGCCAAATGTCTTGAAGCTCTTGTGGTGTACGTGAGGAAATGGAAGGCACATTTCAAGGAAGACAGTCCATGGTACAGAGCTTTAGGATTTCACAGGCACCGTACAGCTTATTTGCCAGAGGGCTGGCCATCCATTAGGAACCCGCCACCAGATTCACAGGGTGGATAACAAGATATTTTACCAAATGCCTCTACCATAATAAGCAATACGGATATGTGGGATAGTATCATGGGACACGCCTTGGGTGGTTGGGTTCCGAATGCGTCCAACGACCCGAGAAGTGACAATATCCCATGATATACCACACCCTGGAGTGCATTATTGCTAATATGAACTGGTTTAATAGTTTTCTCAGAGAAGATAATAAAAAATACACTTTTAAAATATTTTAATGCCTTTTCTGGAGTGATGGAGAAATATCTTTAAAAGAAATAGTTCCTGAAGGGTATGGGCAGCAGGTGGTGCTATTGTAAGTGGAGTTCATGGAGGAGCGCAGCTGTGAACTCAGTGTCACTCTCTCAGCACTACTCTTGAACTCTAATTTCTCTGCATTTGACCCGGTCCTGCTGCATGGTCTGGGACCCGGTGAAGATCCGTGTGGATTTTTTTCGGGAAAGTGCTGCTGACACGGGACTGCGATTATGTCGGTTGTGCTCTGGTCTGGTCTCCTCACCTCACCACCACCACCTGTCCCTGCGAGATGCTGTGTTGCGATTGTTGCATGGAGCAGAGGGGTAAACTGCCTGCGTTGTCTTCTGAAGGGAGCAGGTGAAGTTGGTAAAATCATTTTTAATGATAAAAAGCAGCAGCTAAAGTGGTGAGGTTGTTTTGTCTACCAGATGGCAGATGTCTGATTGGGAAGGGCCGTTGTGGTATTGCAGGTGTTTTCATGTGAGTGTCCGTTGAGCGGCATTTCTTGTTTGGGAGCGGGTGCTCTATTTATGTATGCCGTACTTGGTGGGAGTTTCATTTCAGCAGTGGGAATAGTTTTTAGGGTTTTTTTTTTGCACTGGTTATGTTTGTGAGTGACTCGCTCTAGGCCTCTGGATGTGGTGAATGTTGAGGTCGGAGAATCTGATGCCCGTGAGAAGGCTGGAGGTTTTTTTAAGCCGTGATGATGTAACCTGATATCATCACGGCTTCAAAAACCTCTCGGCCAATCAGCTTCCTCCATTTACGATCCCCAGTTCATAATACATGTTATAATACTTGTTTATCTGTCTTTCTATCTGGACTGGGTTTGCAGAAGACACCTCCAACAAACAGGTTCTCTCCAGGAGGATGTTGTCAAGACTGCCCCCCCCCCCCCGAAAATATACTGGACATTGTCACAGTGAGTATCATGATACTTCAAGAAATGGACATCCTTCAGGGGATGGTTGAAAAAGCAATCGAAGAAGTACCCCCCTCCCAATAAATGTGGTCATATAATTTTAGGAAAGAAGGAAGCCCACTGGGCTGCTGAGTTATTTTCCCCCACCAGCTCAGTGGGAGTAGCCTGTCACCCCATATTCACCAAAGAACAGTCCTCAAAGGGCCACCCGATGGCTCAGTGGAAACGCGTCATGCTTCCATGCTGGCGAACTGGGTTTGGAAGCGAACCCAGGGTTACCAGGATCACGCGTCCAGGGCAGGGGAGTACTTCTGAGGGAAGCGCGAGCAAGAGGGTGGAGGATGTCCTGGCTCTGATGCAGAAGCGGGGCCCCATGGTGAGCTTGCGCCTTCGTGGGGGGGGGGGGTGTCAGCTCAGTGTGCACTGCTGCAACCAAGGCCACCAGAGGCTGCGTCCGATGTCCAGGGAGGTGGGAGGGAATAGTGAAATGGGAGTGCCTCCATCCAAATGATGCTCATCGGTCGTCATACAGCATGGATCCCCACCGGCCACGACAGCGGGGGAAATGGCAGTCAAGGCGAGGGGCCCAAAGAAAAGGAGTAAGGTGATGGGTTCGAAAGGCCAAAAAGCTCTATGGAAATGAACAGTCCTTATAATTCAGATGTTTTGAGTAGTTCACCCATTCTTACACCTTCCTATCAGATCCTAAAACAAGTAGGGTCTTGGTTTTCTTGCCTTCTACTTCCTTTGCTTTTCCCCGAAGCCTTTCTAATGGCTTCCCCACTGTTGAGCAGGGTTATGATTGACAACTATTAACACGTGCACATCTCTGCTGCATTTCTTGAGATGCCGGTTCATAATCATTGGGAAATGCCGGTAGTGACTTTTTAAGGTCGCCCCCAATCCCGGTCTGTAAACCATTCCATGCTAGTTTGACTCACTACAACCGATTGTGGATACGTTTTGCATCCATTTTCGCTCATGTTCAGTGATGTGGGATGTCAGGGTGAGTATTTTCTGTCTCTTGAGTTTCCAGAAGGGTTTTATGTGTTGCCCTTCTGTTTCTGGTGATGTACTGAGGGGAAACAAGTCCTTTGTTTGCCTTCTAAGTCCTGTCCAGGAATGGCGAAAATAATCGCAACTGCAAAGGACAAGCAAACACATTTGTAAATCATTTTCCGCCAGTAAAGCATACAGGCTGATTCAGGTGAATGTGTCAACGTTTCTGGAAGAATCCTAATCTCGGTCATGTTTTGGTTGTATTTTGTTTTCCGCTAAATTCATTCTCCCAGTTGCTTGCAGCAACAGTAGTACCTGGTACTGTAGTGTTCTGGAAGAGAATTCTAGCCTTGTGCCTGGCTCCTTTTGTATTGTCACTGTATGAAACACTGTTATGAGCTGCAAGCCCTAGTCAGAATGCAGTAGGAAGTAACCCTGATGAAGATGCATGTACATCAAAATGTGTAATAGTGGCATTCAGCAAACACGGATTCACCTACACAAAACAAAACAAAAACAAAAAAAACCACAGCAATGGCATGACAAAATGAAGAGAGTCACACAGTCCATTTGTAATGGCTACATATACACTGACTTTTCAGCAGCAGCAAGCTAAATGAACAAAAGCAATTCCCAACAAAAACATTAGGGCCTGATCTACCTCTTTCAAAGTTAGTGTACTGTCTCTTCCTTCCATCGACTGGCTGGAAACTGGTTACTCTGTTAACTTGCTGTCTATGATCCAGGACTGAATGTAGTAAAACTCATTGCTACTGGATGGAACTCCAGGAAACTAAGATTCAGACGTCAGAACTCTGTACTAACGGAAAAAGCAAAACAGGAATCCCTATATCCCTTGGGGACTTGGCATGTAGTCCAGATATTGGTGTTTATTGGCCAGGGGAAGGGAGATGAATAATTTCTTTAGCAAAGATAGTGCTACCTAATTTCTATCCATCTAATGTATGGACAATTATATGAATCAAAAATGATTTTTCGAGATCTAGTAAAACATTTTAAAATATGATTTTCAGACATTTCAGTTTCCATGTCATTCATTTTCTGTTTTTATCTCTTTTCATTTGTATCACGGAGGACATTTGCATGAAAACAGGATTGTTGTTTCTTGTATCATCACATCGTCCTGCTGTTTCTTGCACTGGAGTCATACATCTCTGTTTGTGACATCACAACCTACGAAAATACGAACACTGCCAGCAGAAGGCCCAGCGGTCTATCAAGGCTGCTTGTGTTGTAGAGCCCTATATCTGTGATTACTGAGGGCCCCCCCCAAAGACAACCTCCCCCTTTCTTGCCCTCCCCCCCTCTGAACCTGACCTTCCCTTTCACACAATCCCACCCCTTATGAATCTGTCTGCCATTTCCAGACAGACAACCTCTTCCAGGAACATGTTCCACCCTGTAACCACTTTCTCCGTGAAGACCTGCCTTCTTATCTGCCTCTTGAACCTTTCCCCAAGCCAGCTTTCAGTACTGTCCCCTTGACGTTTTGTTCCCACGAATACAGAAACGTTTCTCTGTTTTCACCCTATTGATGCCCTTCAGGTACCTGAAGGTCTCAATCATGCCCCACCCCCCTTCCCACATCGCAAGTGAGTGCATGTTAAGATCCACCTGTCTCTCCTCTTATGTCTTGCCCTGCTGACCCTGAACCATCTTCATTGCCTGTCTCTGGACCGCCTATGACAGGTTTATGTCCTTTTTCAGGTAAGGTTGCCAGTACTGTATGCTATACTCCAGGTGCAGCTGTACCAAGGATCTACAGAGCGGCAATAAGACTTACTCCCGCATGCTTGTGATTCCCCTGGCAAAACAGACCAGTATTTTGCTTGCTTTGGGCATTGCCTTCCTGCACTGCGAATAATGTTTCAGGCCACTAGTGATGGTCATTCCCCAGTCCTTTTCTTCCTCTGATTTAGTTACCAGGTCCCCCCAGGCTGTACTCAGTCCTCGGGTTCCCTCTTCCTACATGCATGACCTTGCACTTCTCTGCACTGAACTCAAGCCGTCATATTCCCGACCACTTCGGTAGCCTGGCTAGATCTTCTTTAAGGTAATGTATCCCCTCCACTGTAACAACCCTGCAACAGAGCTTAGTGTTGTCTGTAAATAGGCAGATTTTGCCCTTTATGCCATCTCCAATGTCACTTATGAATACATTAAACACCACCAGGCCAAGCACTGAGCCCTCTGGAACCCCACTGGTGACTTCCCTTGAGTCCGAAAGTCACCCCCCAACACTACCACCCTCTTGGTCCTACCCTTCAGCCAGTTCACCACCCATCTAGTGAGTTTCACCCCTACTCCCCCAATCTTCCAGCTTACTGATCAACCTTCTGTGAGGTACAGAGTCAAAGGCCTTGCTGAAGTTCAAGAAAAGAAGGCCAACCGATTGGTCCTTGTCTACTGTTCTTGTTACCCTAAGAAATCAGGATCTTCCCACCATGAACTCGTGTTGAGTTCCATCCTGGAGCCCATTCACCCCTAGAAACCCTAATAGCCTTTCCTTAAGCACAGTCTCCATTAGCTTACCCACAATCAAGGTCACGTTGATTGGTCTGTGTTACCTGGGACATCTCTGGGCCCACTCTTGTGGAGTGGCACCACGTGCGTCATCCTCCATTCCAGTGGCACTACCCCCAACTCCAGCAAATGGTTGAACAGATCCGCCACAGGGCCTGCTAGTTCCGCTGCCAGCTCCCTAAGCAACCTGGAATGGATATCATGCCTGCGGACCTGGGGCCTTATTAACCCTGAGTGCCATAGGCCCTTTTTTACCCTGTCCTCTGTGATCCTCTTTTCCAAGCCCCCCCTCCCCCCACCACTTCCCTTGTGGCACTGGGCTGTCTTTTTCCTTTGTAAAAACAGAGTAGAAGTATTCATTCAATACTTCTGTCTTTTTCATACTATTTACTCCACCCTTACTCCCATTTTTAGCTTCACAGTACCATCTTTCTTGTCCCTTTTCTTTTCTGATGTGATAAAAAAACCAAAAACAACATTCTCCCCTTTCTTGATCCTGTCCGCTAACAACAGTTCCCAGGTACTGCTCCTTTATTTATTTCTATTTTTTTTTAATTCAGTTTATTTTTCAGACACACACACAGCACAACCTACAACAACACACATTCCTATTTTCCTCCTTATGGGTCTTCCTGAATTTTCTATATGCAGTTCTCTTTTTTCTGACTGCCTATGCCACCACCCTATTAAAACAACTTGGTAATTGGTTCTAGAGTTTTTTTCCTTTCAGCCTGACACACTCAATTTTGGCAACTACTATCCCGTCTTTATTAATGGTCCATCTCTGATCCAGCCCAATTTCCTCTCTGAAGCTAGCCAGGTGTCCCCATAATAATCCCCCTATATTCTTGAAGCCTGCCCTTCTGAAGTCCAGGAGCCTGATATTCAAAAGTTTGTGCGGGCGCAAAAGGGTGTTTGCTCACGCAACCATTGCTTCTGAATACTGTGCTCTGGCACTAAACCTGATTTGAGCAGGCAAACAGGGTTAGTGCCCACACAATCCATAATGTATGCGGGTGGACAAAGGGAGGGGAGGGTATAGGAATATCCGCACAACCCCATATTCAATACATTTGCGCTGTGCAAAAGGAGTTAACACGGTCCTTTTGTGAAGTGCAAATACTGCTGAAGAAGCCCCCAACTTACTTCAGGCAACCCTAGCAGCTGCCTGCAGCCAACAGCCATATTGGCCAGTAGGGAGGACACCTGCCCCCCCAGTGGTCCGTGGTTCCCTGTCCGATCGTCGTCCTGGTACCGATGTAGGTACACCCTGGTGTCTAGTTGTCCCCCCTCTGATTGCTAGCCCATATGATATGTGAACAACCCCTGGTGCCTAGTGGTCCCCCCAGTACCCAATCCCCGGTACATAAATTAAATCGGCTCCCTGGAGGCCAGTGGCCCCCAGTCCCCAATCCCTGGCCTCATCACAGACAGCATATGCCCTGGTGTCCAGTTGTCCCCCCTTCCCCCATCTTTGATACCTGGCCCGTAACAAAGACAACACCCTGTCCTGTGTATAGGAGAACTGTAATCAGAATGCAAGTAACACAGAGGAAAAAAATGGCTACAGTAATTAAGATTTATCACCCAACAACTAGAACGGTAACCGACGAGGAAGAAGAAATCCGAGCTATTTTTTCTAACTACCATCAGTCTTTATATACAGCAGATCCAGAGCCCTCAGCTTCGGATCAAGCCTCATTTCTACGCCCCTTAAACTTACCCCAGTTATCTGAGAGCAAAGCAGATCATACCAACAAACAAATTTGCCAGCAGATAAAGGCCTTATGGTCTGCTCCAGGTGTGCCTTCAATCCTTATACTGCAGCTGCCCCCCCCTCTGACCCTCCTCTTACCCTGTCCATCCACTTTTGAAGCAATCCATTCCTACAGGATACCACTTCCACAGGCAACAGTTCCCACCCAGACACCACACCTCCATAAAAAAGTGTCTTCTCATTTCCCTCCTGAACCTTCCCACCCCCCAATATGAGATCATGACCACGAGTGTCCCTACCCTCCCTTAACTGGAATAGTCCCTCCATGCCTGTCTTGTTTATTTCCCTTCACACACTTGAAGGTTTCAATCATATCCCCTCCCCCCGTCTCTCCTCTCCTCCAGTGAGTACATGTTCAGCTCCCTCGACCTGCTCACGTAGGGTATGTCCTCTAGTCTCAGGATCATCTTGGTTGCCCTGCACTGCACCCCCTCATAGAAACATATAATTTGACGGCAGATAAGGACTGCTTGGCCCACCCAGTCTGCCCATTTCCCTACCTGATGGATAAGCTGCAAATTCTAGTTAATCAACAGCTTACTTCCTCCTACCCCCCACTAGAATTGCCTTATGCCTGTCTCATGCATTCTTGAATTCTCCCACTGTTCCTGACTCCACAACCTCCTCAGGAAGGCTGTTCCATGCATCCACAACCTCTCTGTGAAAAATACTTTCTAACATTACCTCTGAGCCATACCCCTCATCTAAAAATTGTGCCTCTTGTTCTTGCAGATCTCTTCTTCTGAAAGATACTACCCTCTTGTACTTTGTTGACTTCCCTTGAGATACTTGAAAGTTTCTATCATGTCTCCCTCTCCTCCTTTCCTCAAGGGTATACATATTAAGCTGCTTTAGTCTCTCCTCATATGTCTTCTGGTGCAGACCCTGCACCATTTTGGTTGCCCTCCTCCGAACAGCCTCCACTCTGTCTATGTCTTTGCGGAGATGGGGTCTCCAGAATTACACGCAGTACTCCAGAAGGGGTCTCACCAACTGTCTGTACAGAGGGATAACAACTTCCTCTTTTCTACTGTTGATGCCTCTCCCTATGCATCCCAGTATCCCCCCAGCCCTCCTTACTGCCTTCTCACATTGCTTGCCCACCTTTAGGTCATCTGATATAATTTCTCCTAGGTCTCTTTCGATTTTTGTTGTTGTTATTAACTCACCCCCCATTGTGTACTCTTCCCCTGGGTTTTTGTTTCCCAGATGC
This sequence comes from Neoceratodus forsteri, assembly GCA_016271365.2. NCBI lineage: Eukaryota > Metazoa > Chordata > Ceratodontiformes > Ceratodontidae > Neoceratodus > Neoceratodus forsteri. The sequence continues at coordinate 330,262,406 of CM057456.1, read as the reverse complement.
ATTACCTTGCACTTCTTTGCATTGAATCTGAGCTGCCACATATTTCACCATTCCTCCAACCTTGCCAAGTCCCTTTTCATTCTTTCCACCCCACCTTGTGTATCAGCCCTGTTGCAGATCTTTGTGTCATCTGCAAAGAGACATACCTTTCCTTCCAGGTGCTCTCCAATTTCACTTATAAAGACATTAAAGAGGACCGGTCCCAGTACCGAACCCTGCGGTACCCCACTAGTTACCCTCCTTTCTTCACTGTGGACTCCGTTTACTATTACCCTTTGTGTCCTGTTGTCCAGCCAGTTTTTTATCCAGGCTACCACCATGGGACCCACTCCAAGGCTGGCTAACCTGTATATTAATCTTTGTGTGAGACTGTGTCAAATGCCTTGCTAAAATCTAGGCTATATCCACAGCCCCTCTCTGGTTTACTACTTTGGTCACCCAGTCAAAGAAATTCTATTAGGTTCGTCTGACTATGACCTTCCATGCTGTAATCCATGCTGCCTTGGGTCCTGTGCCCCACTGGCCTCTAGGTACTAACAATTCTTTCCTTCAAGGAATGATTCCATCATTTTCCCTACCACTGAGGTCAAACTAACTGGTTTGTAGTTTCCTGCCTCTGTCCTGCTCCCACTTTGTGAAGTGGAATCACATTGCCCTCCTCCAGTCCTCAGGTACCACCCCATCCTCCCATGATTTGTTAAAGAGAGTTGTCAGTGGTGTTACTAGCTCTATCCTTAGTTCTTTTCGAATTCTTGGGTGAATCCCATCAGGTCCCATTGCTTTGTCCACACTCAGTTTCAAGAGTTCTTTTAAAACTCTTTCTTCTGTGAATGGACTGGTATCGACCCCCCTAGTCGGAGTTTCTCCCTTGTTTGGTTTAGGTACCTCCCCTCCTCTTCCGTTGTGAATACTGAGCAGAAATCTTTGTTCAGTATCCCTGCTTTTTCACTGTCACCCTCTGCTCACATTCCCTCCCCTTTATTAAATCTCTGTATCCTTCCATTGGTCTTTCTTCGCTCCCTAATGTACCTACAAAAGGTTTTATCCCACTTCTTAACAGAGTTGGCTATCTTTTCCTCAGTTTGTGCCTTTGCTATTCTGACTGCCTTCCCTGCCTCCTTCTGCTTTAACTGATAAAGTTCTCTGCCCTGCTCCTTCTGTGTTTCCTTATATTTCCTGAATGCTGTCCTTTTCTCCTTAACCACCACTGCCACTTCTTTTGCGAACCATAGTGTTTTTTTCCTCCGTTTTGTTTGGTTGATTTGCTTCTCACAAAGACTTGTTGCCTCTGCGATGGCTGTTTTGATTATTCCCCATTGTTCCTCCACCCCTCCTTCTTGCCAGTTTGTTAGTGCTTTTCTGAGGCACCCTCTCATTTTCCCCAAAGTCAGCCTTCCTAAAGTCCAATACTCTTGTTTTTGTATGGCTTGACTCTATGGCTGTGTTTATTGTGAACCACAATGTTTGGTGGTCACTTGTTCCCAGATGGCTACCCACTTCAAAATCTGAGATCCTTTCTCCTTCCCCATTTGAGAGTAACAGGTCTAAGATTGCTCCCTCCTGAGTGGGTTCCAACACTAGCTGTCTGAGGCATGCCCCCTGTAGGGCATAAAGAATGACCCTGCTCTTGGATGTGCCTACAGCAAAGGTACTGCAGTTAACATCTGGCATATTCAGGTCCCCCATCAACAATATCTCCCCTTTTTCTGCCATTTTAAGGATGCCTTCTATCATTTCCAAATTCATTACCCTCCAGTAACTTAATGTCCCTCTTCAGGTATGGGCGCCAGAACTGCACACAGTACTCCAGGTGTGGCCTAACCAATGACCTATACAACGGCAGATCACCTCCCCGCTCCTTGAAGATATAAGCCCGTCAATACAACCCAGCATTTGTTAGCCTTTGCAGCTGCTCTTCGTGCATTGTGCGGAGTTGTTTTCATGAGCCCGTTATAATCACCGAGATCCTTCTCCAGCTCTGTCACGGCTGCGCTGAACCCCCCAAGCTGATAGCTCCTTCTGGTTTTTGTTTGCTGAATACCAGCACCTTGCACTTTTTGGCACTCACCCCAACTGCCAGGTGTCCGACCAGGTCTCTAATTTTGACAGACATCCTGCAACCCATGCCACCCTCCTAGGTCACCCACTACTGCTCCCATCTTGGTGTCATCTGCAAACAAACTGATCTTGCTTTTAATGCCCATTGAGATGTCGGATATGAACAACCCAAATAACACCAGTCCCAGAACTGAGCCCTGTGGCACTCCGCTTGTCACTGCCCTCGGAGATGAGAGCTCTCCTCCCACCACCACCTTCTGCTGCCTTCCCTGTAACCAGTTTACTACCCATCCCACCATTTTCGTCCCTGCACCTGTACCTGCCAGCTTACTACCCAGCCTCCCGTGTGGCACCAAGCTGAATGCCTTACTGAAGTCCAGAAACAGGACATCCACTGCATGGCCCTTGTACAACTGTCTAGTTACCCAGTCATAGTAATCCACCAGGTTGGTATGACAGGATCTGCCCATGACAAACCCATCCTGCCCAACGTCCTGCAGCCCACTGGTCTCCAGAAGGGACACCAGCCTCTCCTTCAGGATTGTCTCCATCAGTTTTCCCATGATTGATGTGAGGCTTACCGGCCTGTAGTTTCCTGGTTCGTCTTTGGGACCACTCTTATGGAAGGGTACCATGTGAGCTATCCTCCAGTCCTGAGGTACACTTCCTGAGACCAGGTAGGCATTGAACAGGTCTGCAAGGGCCCCACCAGGATTTCTGCCAGCCCTCTCAGTACCCTGGGGTGAATGCCATCCAGCCCTGGTGCCTTGTCCACCCTCAGGCCCTCCAGTACCCTGCCCTCTGTGATTCTCCATCTGTCACCTCCTCCTCCCCTCCCCTGAGCCTGACCTCCCACTCCCCCTTGGTAGTGCCCCTCCTTTCTCCTTAGTAAATACCGAGCAGAAGTATTCATTAAGCGCTTCTGCCTGCTTTGCCCCGTTTCCACCCATCCCTCTTAATCCTTACTATTTTGTCCCTACAACTCCTTTTCTCCCAGACGTACCCAAAGAATTCCTTCTCCCCCTTCTTGATGCCTTGCGCCAGCCTGAGCTCCTTAGATGCCTTGGCTGCCCTTACTGCCTTTGTCACCTCCTTCGATTTCATCAGGTAATCCTCTCTGTCCTCCCCTCTCCACATTTTTCTGAACCTCCCAACACACTAACATACTGAAAAGCCAGCAGAATAGGCCAAATGGTCTGTCTTGTCTGCTCGAAAGCCAGCAACCTAATGGCTGCCCGCCTAAAGGTGTCTCTTTTATTTCTTACTTTCTCCATGACCCCCTTGTTTAACCAGCTGGGTTTCTTGGCCCTAGCTCTTTTACTCTGGAACCTGATGCAGGTTTTGGTTGCCTCCTCAATTCCCAGTTTTATGACCTCCCACCTCTGGTTATTGTCCTTATTAGTTTGGATTCTGGCTAGATACCCTTTAACTACCTCCCCCATCCTCCCGAGGTTGGTATTCCTGAAGTCCAACACTCTTGTATCTGTTTCTGCTCTCTCCTTACCCGTTTTCAATATGAACCACACTGAGTGGTGGTCGCTCCCTGCCAGCTGTCCTTCCACCTGCAGCTCCCTCACAAACTCTCCATTTGCCAGCACGAGGTCTAAGGTGTTTCCTAACCTGGTTGGCTCACTGACCATTTGCATTAGGAATCTATCCTGGCATGCGTCCAGAAGTATCTGCTCACTTCTATTCGTGGTGGCCGGTGTACTCCAATCCACTCCCAGCAGGTTGAAGTCCCCTACAATCACCATGCTACCCTTTCTGCAGGCCCTTCTGATCCGTCCTGCTAGTTTCCCTGTCTAACTCCTCTGTCTGAGATGGTGGCCTGTACACTACTCCCATCCTAAGAGTTCTATTCTTGGAATCCTGGATTTGCATCCGTAACGACTCTGTACTACCCTCCTCATGAACACACTTAAGTCCTTCGCTCACATACAGTGCTACCCCCTCACCCTTCCCATTTACCCCATCTCTGCGTAATTTCTTATACCCTGGTACCGCCAGGTCCCAGTCCTGGTAATGGGTGGCCCATGTTTCGGTGATGGCTGCCATGTCCATCTCCCCTTCTGCCATGAGAGCCTGTAGCTCTGCTGTTTTGTTCCCTAGGCTCCTAGCATTCAAGGTGACCACCCTCCACCCTTTTTCCTTTCCCCTTCCTAGCATCCCCTCTAGTACTCCCTTTTTTTCCATCGCTTCTAGTGGGGGGAAGTTCATTTGGCTTCCTTCCTGTGGATTCTGCATGCCTCCTGCCCACTTGCCACCCCCTGCTCCTAGTTTAAATGCCCTTCCTTTGCTATGTAATTCCCCATCCTCTGCTTCAATACCTTCTTGCCCTCCTCACTTAGGTGAAGTCTATCCTTACCGTATAAATCACTGTCCTCCCAGGTCCCTCCCCACTCACCCACCAGCCCATAACCTTTAGACTGGCACCAGGTTCTTAGCCATTTGTTAAATTCCTCTATCCTCACTTTCCTTGCAGTGCCTGCCATGGGCACTGGAAGTACTTCTGAAGAAGCCACTGATCTTCCTACCTCCTCACATACTGGTCCTTGCTCCTCAAACCTCCCCTTGAACTACCTCTATTGTCTCTCTCTCTCTCTCTCACTAGGTCATTTGTCCCCACATGCAGAACTATATGTGGGTTCACCCTACCCCTTCTAGCAAACTTTAGAACAGACTGACCCACCCTTTCTGCTGACATTTCTGGCATGGCCTTCAACCATATGTGACTATGCCTCTCTCCTTTGTTTCCCCATCTGACTCCTCTTAGTATTGAGTCTCCCAGCACTAGTACTCCTCCCTCTTCTCCATGAACCGCATTCATAGAAACATAGAAGTTGACGGCAGATAAGGACCGCAAGGCCCATCCAGTCTACCCATTTCTTTTTCTACCTTATGAAGTGCCACCGGCCTTTGCTCTGTCAATGGCCTATCTATTTATACTCATCTGTATTGCCCCCTAATGCCTATCCCATGCCTGTTTGAAGCCCTGCACTGTATTCATATCCACCACTTCCTGAGGTAGGCCGTCCCATGCATCCACCACCCTTTCTCTGAAAAAGAACTTCCTCATATAATCGGCCTCCCGCTAATCTCATGCTGTGTCCTCTTGTCCTGCTGTTTTTCTTATATTGAAACATGTTAGACTCTTTCACCTTGTTAATGCCCTTAAGGTGTTTGAATGTTTCGATCATATCACCTCTCTCCCTCCTTTGCTCTAGGGTATACATATTGAGCTCCATTAATCTGTCCTCATATGTCTTCTGATGCAGTCCCTGCACCATTTTGGTTGCCCTTCTCTGGAATGCCTCAATTTGGTTAAAGTCCTTGTGAAGGTGTGGCCTCCAGTACTGCACACAGTACTCCAGATGGGGCCTAACCAGTGTCTTGTAAAGAGGGATTATTACCTCCCTCTTATGACTTGTAATACCCCTACTAATACACCCTAACATCATCCTAGCCTTACCTACTGCTTTAGAGGTCTGCTTGGATGATTTCAGGTCGCCTAAGTCTCTCTTCCTTTGTGACTGCCAGCAACTCCCTCCCAGCCTATAGGTGGCTCTAGGTTCTCTTCGCTATGTGCATGATCTTGCACCTTTGTATTAAATCCCAGTTGCTACTCTTCCAACCATTTTGCTAGTTTATCCAGAACTCTTCTCATTCTGCCCACCCCATCTGGATCATCTACTCTGTTGCAGATCTTGGTGTCAACAGCAAACAGACAAAGCCTTACCCTCTAGTCCATCTGCAATGTCACTGATGGAGATATTGAAGAGGACTGGCCCCAGGACTGATCCCTGAGGTACCCCACTTGTGACTTGCATCTCTTCTGACTGCATACCATTTACCCTTCCCTGGTCTCCCTTTATCCCAACCCTTCCTCTGGACTCCCACTCATCTTCCAGCACAGTTGGTCCCCTTCTGCCCCTGTTGAATCTTCCCAGTTGTTCTCCTGCCCGTTCAGAGTTCCTCCAAACTATTTTTAGTTCATAGAACGCCCGACAGTGGATGAAATCGCACAACAGATTTCCCTAGCTAAGCCTCATAAATGTCCAGGCCCGGATGTCTTTAGTGTCTCCTGGTAAATAAAAAAAACAATCCAGCAATTACTCCTTCCCACCCTTTAATAGGTGTTCCATGAGGTGACAGACAGTGATTCCCCAACCCCATCTTGGTCATATGTGCTTATTGCAGCAATTCCAAAGCTGGACAAGGACCTTACTGACCCTTCCTCCTACAAGCCTATATCTATCTTAAATACGGACTATAAATTATACATGGCCATCTCAACTGGAACAGGTGATCTCAACAATTATACACCCTGACCAATCAGGATTTATCAAGTCTAGAAACACTACCGATAACATTCATCAGACACTACTTCTGCTTGAATACGCTCAGATGCATAAAATTCCTGTGGTATTTGTAAATTTAGATGCTGAAAAACCATTCAACAGGGTCTCATGGAAATTCCTATGGTAAACCCTGCCCTCCTTTGGCTTCCAGGATCCCTTTATTAAATGGCTTCAAAATATATATACTACACCAAAGGCTAATAATAGAATAAATGGTGCTATTTCTCCCCCAATTTCCTTACAACACGGCACTCTCCAGGGTTGCCCACTCTCACCTATCTTATTTGCACTTTATATAGAACCCCTAGCTGCAGCACTCAGAGGGGAGATAAGTATCAAAGGAGCTCCCTTGGACAGAAACAGTATAAAGTGTCATTATTCGCTGATGATATCTTGCTTACTGTCCTTTCCCCAGAACAATCAATTCCTAAAACATGGGGAATTTTGAATACTTTTGAAACAGTGGCAGGTTTCAAACTCGATGTTACTAAAACTGAAGTCTTGCCTTTAGGTTTTACCCCCTCCTCTTCTTTGAGGAGACCGCTACCTTTCTGCTGCAGACGGGTCAAAATAAAATACCCAGGAATAATGATTCCCCAAGATATCTCCAATATAGACTCAGTAAACTCTGAACCCCTAACACAAACAACTGAACAGGATTTGGCCAAATAGACTGCTTTACATCTCTCTTTTTTCCAAAGCCATCAGAATGAATATGCTCCCCTGGCTATTATATCTTTTCCAGAACATCCCAGTATGGCCCCTTCATTATTATTTTTCCTCTTGGAAAAAATTAATATCAAATGTTGTTTCGGGTGGACAACGGCCTACGGTGTGCTACTCGATCTTACATCTCCCAATAGCCTTGGGAGGAGTTAACCTTCCAAATATGGAATGGTACGCAAGGGCAGCCTTCCTAAAAACAGCAGTCCTATGGTTGTCCCCTAACTATTCAGCTCCCTGGGAGGACACAGCATTTGTAGTAAATGATCCATATGATCTGGCACCTGTCTTGTTTTCCACTCCAAATAAATCTATCTCATTAGGAAATTTCACAAAAGTTATGGGGGAAGTCATGAAAATATGGAACCAATTGAGATTCCATCTGAAATTCTCAAATACATTCTTCTACCTCCAAATTATCAGCTGATGAACATTTCCAACCAGCTCAGATGGACTTGGCATTCAGGGGATGGCGCCAGTGCAGTATTCATTAGATATTCCAGCTCCTCACAAGGTCTGGTATTGTCCCTTTTGAGATGCCCCAGAGGGAGTATGCCTTGCGCATGGGGACCATTTTCAGTTTCTTCAACTTCGAGCCTATATTACGGGACAATACCCATAAAGGGCTAAGATCCCCTTCCCAAAACCATTATTACTTTAACTCCTAATTGATACCATTCAAGGAGGTCTGGGAAAACACTCAATAGTTCAACTCTATCGAATACTAAGGGAGAGGTTAGGAGATTCAACACCAACAATTTTAAATAAATGGAATGCGGAACTAGGGTTGGAAGTTTCGGAGGAAGACTGGCTTAAATACACCCCTTTTGCCGTCAGAAGTATACGCTTCTTCATGTGGAGAGAGTATGCATGGAAATGCCGCTCCAGATACTTTAGATCCCCAGCTGTTCTCATTAAATAAATGCCGATAGAATACAGTAAATGCTGGAAGGGGTGTAACTGTAAAGAAGCTGATCTAGGTCATATCTTGTGGTTATGTCCTTTCTTAATGCCCTTTTGGTGTGCACTGCAAGATGAGATCCAAGACAGCTTAGGAGGAGCAGGGTTTTATTTAACTCTAAAAATTGATTAGCGTTTTACTCATAAAAGTGCTAAAACATTGTGAAAGTGCATAGCACTTGCCTCACTGTGTTTAACAAAGATAACACTTCTAGAAAACCTATATAAAAACTTTCTGTACAGTTAGTATTGTCCCAAGAAAAAAAACTGCTAATCAATTATTTAAAACCCTGGGAGGAGACTCCACTGAAATAACGGCAGAACTTGTGCTGCTGTCACTTATGCCCAAATGGAGGAAAACACTCCTACCAATCTATCTACTAAATGCAAAGAAAGCAATAACCCAAAAATGGATGTCAAAACAGGATCCAACAGTCTCAGATTGGCAAAAGAGTGTCACGAACACATACCAAATGGCAAAATTAACGTCATACGTTCATGACCAATCCGAATCTTTTACAACAAAATGGCAACAATGGATACGGTATATGGCACAAACTCCCCATAACTGCTGTCTCGTATATTCTGGGATGGGAGGTGGGATGGGGGGTGGGGTGAGGTGCTGTTCCCACAAGGGAAGGGAAGAGGTTCAGATGGTGGGCCACCAAACCAATCTAGGGGTGGCTGCGTCTTTCTGTATAAACCCATGACTCCAAAACTGTAGCGAAAATATCTGCTAGTTTACATGAAACCCATAAAAAAGAATTACTATAGATCTGGACTGATATTCACATGATTTGCACCTGATAACCAAACTATAATAAGTCGAAAGGTTCTAGACCAGGAAACAGAATGGTACGTTACATAAATGTATGTGTGTCTCAATGAAAATCTGCAATAAAAATCTACAAGTAACAGTACAAAACACAGCCTAACATAGTCCCTGGTGTCCCGTGGTACCCCCCGATTGCTGTTCCCCCTGTGTCACAGAAGTAATCCATGGCATCAATTGCCCCCCGCACACTACGGCAGCGACTACTCACTACCACACCCCTCCTTCACCTGAGCCATCAGTGCTGGAAGACCCATACAGCGGAACAGTCCTCCTCACCTCCTCAGCCTGGATATGCAAAGCCAGAAAGTGCACATCCTATGTACTGCACAGGGTGCATGTTCTGGTTTTGCACACAGGCCGGACGAGAAAGTGTGAGGAAGGCTGTGCCGTTCGCCATATGGGCTCCTGTGGCACTGATGATTCAGGTGTGGGGGGGTGGCAGGGTTGGTGGTCTGTGCCACGGTGGGGGGATTGCTAGATGGCAGGAATTACCTATGTGACATGAGGGAGGGGACAGGGCAGATACCATGGGACATCAGGGAATATGCTGGGTTGTGTTTTGCACTGCTACTTGCATTCTGATTACAGTTCTGCTATACACAGGACAGGGTGTTGTTGTCTGTTACAGGGCCGAGGATTGGAGACTGGGGGAGGGGGGACCACTAGACACCAGGGCATATTTTACCAGTGACGGGGCCAGGGACTGGGGGGTGCCACTGGCCACCTGGGAGCTCGTTTATTTTACTGACCAGGGATCGGGCACCCCCCTGTGGGGAGGGGTGGAGCAACGCACCAGGGATTACCGACTTCTTATACGGGCTGGCAATTGGGGGGAAGGGGGACCGCTAGGCACAATGAACTATTCACATACTACAGTATATGGGCTGGCAATTGGAGGAAGGGGGGACGACTAGGCATCAGGGACTGTTCACATACTATAGGGGCTGGCGATTGAGGGGGAGGGGCAGGCAACAGGGACTTATTTATTTGAATTCTGATGACCAGGTAGGCCCACTGAGACAAAAGTGTCCCTTTTTCAGGGGTGACCAGGGAATCTAAGCATTCCATGCATAATCCATAAATAATACATGCATTATTGCAAGAAAGGGTCCTGAAAAAACTCCTAAAACTGAAGGTGGACAAAGCAATGGGGCCTGACTGGATTCACCCCAGAATTGTAAAAGAACTAAGCGGAGAACTAGTGACACCACTGACTACCCTTTTTAACAAATCATGGGAGGATGGTGTGGTACCCGAGGACTGGAGGAGGGCAAATGTGATTCCACTTCACAAAAGTGGGAGCAGGGCAGAGGCAGGAAACTACAGACCTGTTAGTTTGACCTCAGTGGTAGGGAAAATGATGGAATCACTTCTGAAAGAAAGAATTGTTGAATACCTAGAGGTTAGTGGGGCACAGGACCCAAGGCAGCATGGCTTCACAGCAGGAAGGTCATGTCAGACAAATCTAACAGACTTTTTTGACTGGGTGACCAAAGTAGTAGACCAGGGAGGGGCTGTGGACATGGCCTACCTAGACTTTAGCAAGGCATCTGACACGGTCCCACACAAAAGATTAATAAACAAGTTAGCCACCCTGGGAGTGGGTCCCAGGGTGGTAGTCTAGGTAAAACACTGGCTGGACAACAGGACACAGAGGGTAATAGTAAACGGAGTCCGCTCCGAAGAAAAGGGCTTGCTAGTGGGGTACCACAGGATTCAGTACTGGGACAAGTCCTTTTTAATGTCTTTTTAAATGACACTGCGGAGGGACTGGAAGGAAAAGCATGCCACTTTGCAGACAACAGAAAGATCTGCAACAGGGTTGATACACAAGGGGAGTGGAAAGGATGGGAAGGGACTTGGCAAGGTTGGAGGAATGGTCAAAAGTATGGAAGCTTAAATTCAATGCAAAGAAGTGCAAAGTAATGTACCTGGGAAACAAAAACCCAGGGGAAGAGTACACAATGTTGGGGAGGGGGGTACTAACAACAACAAAAATGGAAAGGGACCTCAACGTAGTCATATCAAATGACCTAAAGGTAGGCAAGCAATGTGAGAAGGCAGTAAGGAGGGCTGGGGGGTTACTGCGATGCATAGGGTGAGGCATCAAATGTAGAAAACAGGAAGTTGTTATTCCTCTGTACAGACAGCTGGAGAGACCCCATCTGGGGTATTGTGTGCAGTTCTGGAGACCCCATCTCCACAAGGACAGACAGGATGGAGGCAGTCCAGAGGAGGGCAACTAAAATGGTTCAGGGTTTGCACCAGAAGCCATATGAAGAAAGACTAAAGGAGCTTAATATGTATACCCTCGAGGAAAGGAGGGAAAAGGGGACATGACAGAAACATTTAAGTACCCAAGGAAATCAACAAAGTCCAAGAAGGTAGCTTCTTCAGAAAACAGGTGTGCAAGAACAAGGTGCATAATTTAAGACGGGGGATGGCTCAGGGGCAACGTGAGGAAGAATTTTTTCACGGAGAGGGTGGTGGACGATGGAATCCACCTTCCTGATGAGCTTGTGGGGTCAAAACAGGGGGGAATTCAAGAATGCATGGGACAGACATATGGCAATTCTGGTGGGGGTAGAAAGAAGTAGGCTGTTGGTTAAGAGAAAATGACTCACCATAGTAATGTTGTTTCTTCTAATGAAGTCTTGCTGTATTCTGACTATATGTAGTTAGCCCCAGCACTTGAACTGCCCCAGAGAGGAAAGAGTTAACTCTATGCAGAAGCATAGAACATTGAGCTCGAGCTCGGTTTTCAAACCTCTGTCTCTGGTACTCTGCAGTGTAACTATCAGATTCTTACGAGCACTAAACTAACTAATTCAACAGGTAGAAATTGTTTCTAAAATTTTTGTGCCAAATGGCAATAACAGATTTTTAGGGTCAAAAGACTCAAGTCGAGTACCCCAAAAAGAGAATAATTACATAGTGAAACAAGAAAAACATTCATAATAAAACCCTTAAGATAAAGGGCATGTCGAGTACACCTTTGGGGTGCAGCATTGTGCCTGCCCACCCACATCCCAAAACTACTAGGTTCCAGGAGGGGAGGCAGGGAGGGAGGTCAGAATACAGCAAAACTCCATTAGAAGAAACAACATTACTATGGTGAGTAATTTTTTCTTCAAACAACATGAAGTCTTGCTGTATTCTGACTATATGCAAACTACCAAGCAGTACCCCCTTGGAGGAGGGAGTCACAGAACCTATTTTGGGAACAGGCTGTGCAGCACAGCTGTGCCAAACCTAGCATCACTTCTAGGCTGAATGTCCAGAGAGTAATGCTTGGCAAATGTGTAAACAGTTTTCCAGGTGGCTGCTTTGCAGATTTCCACTAAAGGTATATCTCTAGCTGCTGCGACCAAAGCAGCTGTACCTCTGGTAGAATGAGCCCTCAGGCCTGAGGGAGGCTCCTTCCCAAGCTTCAAATAGCAGAACTGGATACAGGAGACAAGCCACCTGGCAATAGTTCTCTTGGTAGCTGGTTTGCCCTTTCCCATTTCTCCACAGGTGAGAAACAACTGAGAACAGCCATTCCTATTGGCCTTAGTATGTTCCACATAGTAACTAAGAGCCCTCTTTACATCAAGACTGTGTAATCTCCTCTCCCCAGAGGAAGAATGGTCAGTGAAAAATACAGGCAATGACAGACTGATTCAGATGAAAGTCTGATACCACCTTGGGAAGAAACTTTCTGTTAGTTCGAAGGACCACCTTATCCCTGTGAAATGAAATCAGGTTCCACCAATAAAAGCCTATAATTCACTGATTCTCCTGGCAGACGTAATGGCTACCAGGAATATAGTTTTCCCAGTCAAGTATTTCAGCTCTGCTGAAGATAAAGGCTCAAAAGGGGGCTGCATAAGCCGTGCAATACAGACATTCAGATCCCAAGTAGGGGTAGGCTCCCTAAAGGGAGGATTAACATGTACTAAACCTTTGAAAAACTTCTTGAAAACTGGATGAGAAGCTAGGGAAGCGCCCTTACCAGCAGAAAGAAAGGCAGACACAGCTGCCAAATGTACCTTGAGAGTAGTATGCCGGAGGCCTAAACTATTAAGATGCACCAGATAGTCCAGTACAGTAGTAATATCAGACAATTCTGGCTGAACCTGTTTCTGGGAACACCAAAACTCAAATCTTTTCCATTTGGAGTTGTAGGTCTTTTAAAATGTCCAAGACCGACTGCGAATGGTGTAGGCTTGCATATTCTAGCTCTTCAAAAGCCAGGCCTTGAGCCTAAGAGTCTGAAGATTGGGGTAAAGGATCCTGCCCTGAGAGGAGGTAAGAAGATTGAACTGTCTGGGAAGACACAGAGGCATTGTTACTGACAGTGACAAAAGAAGAGGATACCACGGCTGTCTGGCCCAGTCTGGAACCACTAGAATCACCCTGCAAGGCCGAGGCCTGATCTTGATCAGGACCCTAAATATCAGAGGAAAAAGAGGAAATGCATACAGAAACCTGCTTGTCCAATTCAACAATAGAGCATCCTGATGGACAGAGCCCGGAAGAGGAGGCCTGCAACAAAAGAGAGGAAGTTGGTGATTGATTGTCCGGGGCTGCGAAGAGATCTATCTCTGGAGTACCCCACCTGTTGAAAATGACTTGAAGAATCAAGAGGATTCAGGGTCCATTCGTGATGACCCTGAGAAATCCTGCTGAGAGCATCTGCTAAAATGTTGTCCTTCCTGAAGATGCACAGCCATCAGAGAAGCCTGAAGGGAATAAGCCAGAGACCATATCTTTATGGCCTCTGTGCACAAGGCCGAGGACCAAGTGCCCCCCTGCTTGCTGATGTACCACATGGTTGTGGAATTGTCTGTCCTGATCTGCACTACTTTCCCTTGAACAACAGCTGAGAATGTCTGAAGTGCTAGAAAGACAGCTCTCAGTTTGAGAAGATTTATGTGTAGAAGGGACTCCTGGTGAGACCAGGTTCCCTGAGCTGTAAACTGATCTAGGTGAGCAGTGCAACCTAGTAGAAAAGGCATCTGTGGTGAGAGTCACTGAAGGAGCCTGACTAACAAATGGGACACCTTGTCGAAGACTGTCCTCCTCCAGCCACCATTGGAGGGCCTGAACTAGAGTTTGAGACACTGGAACCAATTTGGAGAGAGGGTCTCTTTTCTGAGACCAATAGGATCGGAGATGAAACTGAACATCTCTTATCTGAAACCTTGCTCCCTGGACCACGGCCGTGGATGCTGCCATGGGGCCCAGTAACTGTAGAAAGTGTCTGGCTGGACGAGAAACTAGAGGGCGAAAAGAGGAAGCCAGAGTGACGAGGGACTGAACCCTGGAGAAGGGGAGAAATGCTCTTGCCTGAATAGTGTCTATTTCCACCCCATGAAGGCGAGAAGCTGAGCTGGTTCCAGAACCGACTTTTCTAGGTTCAAAATGAAGCCCAAGGACCCTAGAAGTCTTTGAGTGACCTCCAAGGCTGACCTGACTTGGTCTGAGGACTGGCCTAGTAGGAGCCAGTCGTCCAGGTATGGGAACAGAAGGATACCCTTTCTCCTGAGGAATGCCACCACTACTGCAAGGCACTTGGTGAACACTCCTGGAGCAGATGTTAGGCCAAAAGGCACAGCTCTGAATTGGTAATGGCCCGAGGGCAACACGAACCTGAGGTACTTTCTGTGGGAATGTTTGATAGGTATGTGGAAGTAGGCATCCTTGAGATCCAGAGAGGCTAGCCAGTCTCCTGGTCTCAGAGAGGAAGAATTACTCCCAGAGTCACCATCTTGAATTTTGGTTTTGTTAAATGTTTATTCAGGTACCTTAAATCTAGGATGGGTTGCCACTCCCTTGTCTTATTTGGGGTAAGGAAGTATCTGGAATCCACTGCTTTTCCCTGTGACAAAGAGGTACCTTCTCTACTGCTCGCAGAAGAGAGGAGACTTCTGCCTCTAAGGCCTTTGTCTCCAAGGGACAGAGGGGACTGAAGGACCTTGTTCTCATTTTTGAGAACTGAGAACAAGTCCCTGGCTCACTACTTCCAGGGCCCATTTGTCTGAAGTAACAGACTCCCAGACCTGGGAGTAGTGAGCCAGCCTGCCCCTACTGGAACTTGGGAGGCGACCCTGACCGACACCTCAGGGTGTCTGTTTGGCAGGGGGCTTAGACTGCGTGGATGATGGGGTCCTGGTCATCCCATGCCTGCCTCTTCCCCTAAAGAACCTCCTCTGCTGGAAAGGAGAGGAGGATGCCTGAGCTTGGTAGAAAGACCTTTGAAAAGGCCTGCTCCTGCCAGCCCTAAAATGCTGCCTCTGAGGAGTAGTCTGCTTTTCCTTAGCAGCAGCACTCCTATAGGTGGTCCTATACTTATCCATCTTCTTCATGTAGTTCTTTGTTTGTTCCCCAAACAGAGAATTACCAGTAACATAAAAATCCATGGCCTTAGTCTGGGTATCCTGCGAAAGGCTGGCACATCTAAGCTGAGCAAACCTTCTCATAGAGATAGATGTAGACATGACTCTAGAATGGACATAATTCGAGTCCGAAGCAGCACGTAATTGCACTTTGGATGACTCTATACCATTCACAGCCACCTGCTCAAGCCCCTTGGCTAGCTGGGGTGGGGCATTCTTAGCCAGCTCCAGAACCGTATCCCACATAGACTTTTGGTACCTGGCTGTATAAGCCATGTAGTTAGATTGCCTGAGCCCCAAAGAGGATGCCAAGTACTGTTTCTTGGCCATGGCATCCACTTTCCTGGAATCCTTATCTGGGGGGTGAGATGCCAGGGGAATATTAGCCTTGTCACAGGTTGCAGCTTACACTACCCCTACATGGCTGCTATGCACTGAAAGGAATTCTGTGCTAGGACCTGATAAAGCATACCTCCTGTCCATTCTTTTTTCCACAGGAAGTATGGATGTGGGAATTTGCAAAAGTTTCTGTGTCTGTTTCCTCAGGGATTTATGCAGAGGGATAGACACTCTCTTTGACTCTGGAACATCCATTGTCTCCACATAATCAGGTTCCTCCTGATCAGCTTCTTCCATAGGAAGCTGAAGAGTCTCAGCCACCTTCTTGCAAAACCAGGAAGTGGGAAGGGGACTCAGAAAGCCTGGGAGGAGAAACACTGGAAGGACTGTCTGGGGAGATATCAGGCTCTACTGGCTCATAGGCCTTCCTCTTCATCATAATCTTCCTCCTCCTCCCAATTGCCCTCATAGTATGCCTCTGGGTCAACATCTGAGGCAATCATTTCCGACCGAACCGGTCAGATTTGAACCGTAGCCGGTTCGGTCGGAACCGGGCAAAGCGATTGCACTATGGAAATCACTTTTGCTATCTCATCAGTGGTCGAAACATGGGAAGTCGAATCTGACCCAGCTGACTTTCTTTCTTTTACTCTGAACCAATTCCGCAGAATCGGCGCTCCATTTGCCAGAGGAGGTATCGCCCAGGTCAGTGGGCACCTCCTCAGGTTCGGTCGCAACCAAACCAGGCTGGCCATCCGGGTCAGCGGACTTCATGGCCTCCCTCTCCCTCAGCCCACTCAAACGTTTTTCCAGAGTGGCTTTGGGAAAGTTCTTACAGATCTGGCAGTCTTTGCTGAGGTGGTCAAACCCCAGACAGTACACACAGACAAGGTGAGGATCAGCCTTAGCAAACGCCTCCTTACACTCGGTACAGTGCTGAAACCTAGTGGGCCCGGTTTTCTTTTTGGATTTCACAGACATGCCAAAATTCAAAATGTTACCCTTGTCAGCGTTTAAGCCAGGCAACTAAAAACTTATCGGTACCAACCGTGTCACGGTCGGTTAAAAAAATCCACAAATATCAGATTTTTTTTAGGAACCGATAAGTACCAGAAAACCACAATATAACTGAAGAAAAACAAACACAAAACAGCAATAGATTTCGGTTTTGAACTGGACTGACTGGAAAAGAACCAAAGACAAAACAATTTCCAACAAAAAGAACACTACCTACTACTACCACTTACTGTTACCAAGACAGAAGTAAGAACACCGAACAGTAAAGAATTGCGGTTGGAAAAAAATGACCGAGTCGAACTAAACCGAACCGAAGCGCAGGTGGGATCTCTGGAGCGATTTCACAGTTAGGCGTAGTAAGAAATCTGACGGTTACACTGCAGAGTATCAGAGACAGAGGTGTGAAAACAGAGCTCAAGCTCAACGTTCTATGCTTCTGCATAGAGTTAACTCCTTCCTCTCCAGAGCAGTTCAAGTGCTGGGGCTAACTGCATATAGTCAGAATACAGCAAGACTTCATGTTTGAACTAGGATCTGCAGCTTATCAAATAGGTAGGGAAATGTGCAGACTAGGTGGGTCAAGCGGTCCTTATCTGCTGTCAAAATCTATGTTTCTATGTTACAGAGGGTATAACTGTTTACAATTCCAGTGTACAGAAATATGGTTTAACTTTTAAGTATTAATACATGTAAGGACATGGATTACAAAACAGAGAATACATGCATTTCTTACATTTTTGTTATATGGTAGCAATAATGCAACAATAGGAGAGTGGTACATGCAAAACATACCTTCAGTTTGTGTACTGTATATACATATTTACAGTTTTCTCTATTTTGTGGCGGACAGGGCAACAGGGGTGGGGGTGGTGCCATGCAAACCTGCCACCGCTTCCCATGCAAATGAGCCCATAATGGGAATGCAAATGTCCCCTTAGCGCCTTGCGTGCCCAGTGGGCTCATTTGTATAGATTCTTGTGAATATTACGCCTAGCACTCCGGTGCTATAGGGTCTGGTGGTGCTATTCCCTGCACAGCAAAGCTCAATTACAGGGCAGTGCTGCCTGACTTAGCACTGCGCCAACATGTCCCTATATTCAGTCAGATAGTGCCAGTGCGCTATCCGACTGAATATAGCATCCTTGGACTCCTAGGCAAGGTCACAGCATAGTGCAAAACTTTGCCCTCCACTTTGCCCACTTTTGAATATCAGGCCCCGGGACTCTAGTCTTGGGGATTTGCCTTTCTTCCCCATATCCACCTTGAACTAAACTGTACGATGGTCACTCCCTCCCAGGGGTTCCTCCACCTTGATGTCCAGAACATGCTGTCAATTTGTTAGTAGCAGGTCCAGGATGGCACTATCCCTTGTGGGCTCAGTGACGCACTGGATCAGGAACCCACTCTGAACTGCATCCAGGATCAACGGACTCCTGGTGCAGGTTTTGGCTGGGATCTTACAGTCTACCATGGGCAGATTAAAGTCTCACATTATTATCTCTTCCCCTTTGCCTGCAGCTGTCCTGATTATGGACCCCAACTCCCTGTCCCTTTCCTCCTCCTGGTTAGGTGGTCTGTATTCCACCCCTCAGCCTTACCTTTTTTCCCTTAGCAGTTTGCAACTGTACCCACAGTACTTCAGCCTTCTCCTCCTCTGCCTCTTCCATTATGTTAATTATACCCTCACTTACGTATATCTCCATGCCTTCCCCTTCCCTATGTCTTTATCCCTTCTATATAACTTGTACCCAGGAACAGAGAGGTCCCAGTCGTGGTTCAGCATAGCCCAAGTTTCTGTGACTGCCACAGTTTCCCCCTTCCTCTCTGCCAACATCACCTGCACATTATCCATTTTGTAACCAAGGCTTCTTGCATTTGAGGACACCACTCTCCACCAGGACTCCTTTCCTCTTTTCTGCCTGGCCTGGTTCACCTCGCCCTTAGCCACAGATGACTCCCCCCTAGCCCTTGCTCCCCCTGATTCTCCCCTGGTTCCTCTGATTTCTACCCCTTTATATGCCTCTGTATCATTTTCCCTATCCCCCTACCATTAAAATCCCCTCCTTTCTTCTCCCTGATTCTGTTGCCAACCTATCCTGTTTAGCCTGGGGGAACGTTTAAAGGTCTCCTCCTTCCGAAGACCCTGGGTGCAGTCACCCATTTTGCCCCTCCCAGCTGAAAAGTACAGTTATGCAAGAACATGCCGTAACAGTAGATCTTTGAGAGAGGCTCTTGCAGTAGGTAATAACCATTAGAACTAGAGCTGTCAGGCACTAGAACCACATGGAAAACTTTAGCTAGCAGTGTCTAGTGGGGGACTGCCCACCCGACATCACATGACAGACGTCAACATGACACTATAAAATGGAAGGTCCCCATACCCGCCCTCCAGTTCTCCCACCGGAGACCTAAGAAAGTGCAACAGGAGAAAGGAGTGGGCTTCTGGAGCCAAGAGAAAGGCTAGAAAGAAGTAGCCACAGAAGCATGGAGGAAGGTAGGAGGTAAAAGGTACCCACTGCAAGAGCCTCTCTCAAAGATCTACTGTTACGGTAAGTTCTTACGTAACTGTACTATCTTACTTCAAGAGGGCTCTTGCAGTAGGTAATAACCATTAGGACCGAGTCCCAAGCAGTGTAATTCAGACAAAGGCTGAAGCACAGGAGGCAGAAAAGGTCTGCAGTAGGTATCGAGTTAAGACAGGAGGCCCTAAAGGATGGCTAGTCCAAAGCCTGCCCTGCGCCTAGAGACAATGTCCAGACTGTAATGTTTAGTGAAGGCGTGGACAGAGCTCCAAGTGGCTCCGGCACAAATGTCCACGGCAGAAACATTCCTGACACAAGAAGTAGAAGCAGCCATGTTTCTGGTTGAATGTCCTTTGACTTCCCCGGAAGGAGCTTGTTATACTTCTGACATAACAAAATGCAGTTTGCTAACCATTTGGATAAGCATTGTTTGGAAACTGCCAAGCTCTCTCTTTTGGGCTCAAA
This sequence comes from Neoceratodus forsteri, assembly GCA_016271365.2. Taxonomy (NCBI): domain Eukaryota; kingdom Metazoa; phylum Chordata; order Ceratodontiformes; family Ceratodontidae; genus Neoceratodus; species Neoceratodus forsteri. The sequence continues at coordinate 330,242,749 of CM057456.1, read as the reverse complement.
AGAAACGAAAAGCTAATCCATTTTACATCTGGTTCATGTAATAACGCAAGGTTCTGTGCACATCGAGTGTGTGCAGATGGCCTCCCCTTGATTAGAATGCTCAGGATAATACACTGGTAAGTGTATGGTGTGATGTGCCGGCCTGGTGGCGCTGAGGGTTGAGGCACTGGACGCCACACCTCGCACCACACCGGCGACCTGGGTTCGGGAATGAGTCCGGGTCCTTGGGGGTTGGCGGGGAAGGGAAGAGATCGAGCGTCTAGATACTGCTCTCTCTCCCCGGGGAGGGACTCAGGGAAGCGATCGCTCTAGAGTAGCCTGTGGTGGAGACCAGGGGGCACTCGACGCAGTGCTGCTAGCATAAGCAGGGGAGGCAGAGTTGCGGCGCTATGTTGCCTCGTTAAGCCGCACTCCAGTAGAGTAGACAAACCACAAAAAGGGGAAAAAAAACCTTCTCGCTGGCAGGCGAAGGTGGGCTGTGCAGCACCTCAAGCACCACATCCAACACCGTGCCAGAGCTAGCTGCCTTCCCAGGAGATCCTCCGTAGCCGTCCAGGGCCCAGACATTGTAGATAGAGCACCAGGGAGTAATGCGGTCTTTGCCTCTGGGGGACTCAGATCCTGGTGGACTGGGGGGATCAATGGGGGACCTGGGAAACATAGATAGAGCTTCAGGTGGATGGGAACAGCTGGGGCAGCCCAGTAGCTTAGCTGGAGAGAATCCAACGAAGTAAGGGAAAGAAAGAAAGTTCAAAAAAAAAATAAAAAAAGGGTATGGTGTGATTCAAAGTAAATTCAGAAACCACGTTAGGTAAAAACTTGGGATTTGTACGCAGAGCCATCCGGTCTCTGTGGAAAATCAAAACAGGGTCCTTACACATCAGGGCCCAAAGCTCGGAAATCCTTTGAGCCGAAGTAGTGGCAACTAAAAAGAGCACTTTTCAGGAAAGGTAATGCAGGTCGCAACTTGCGACCGGTTCAAAGGGAGGCAAAGTGAGTTTCTCAGGAATGAAGTTTAAATCCCACGGAGGAACAGGGTTCCTTACCAGGGGTTTCAGATGGAGAATTCCTTTCAGAAAGGTTTTGGAAACCTCCAACTGAGCCAAAGCTTGGCCTCCACTGGAGTGTGGTAGGTAGAAATGGCAGACAAGTGGACCTTCAGCGAAGAATAACTAAGGCCAAGGTCAGAAAGATGCAGCAGTTATTCCATGACTTGTGGGACAGAGCAAAAGAAAGTATCCTAACCCTTGTTGGATGCCCAAATGGAGAACCTCTTCCATTTCACAGCATATGTGGTTCTTGTGAATGGCTTTTGGGCCTCCACAAGGCCTTGAGCTACTACGGAAGAGACCCCAAAGCATGCAACCGCTACATCAGCAGGTGTCACACATGAAGGTGAAGGGACTTGAGACCCGGATGGACAAACTTGCCCTGGCCCTGAGTCAGCAGGTTCTAGCAGAGAGGTAGGGGAATGGGAGGCTCCACTCTCAGCTACTGAAGCAGAGGAAACCACATTTGGCGAGGCCAGTAAGGGGCTATGAGAATCATGCAGGCCCCTTCTTGCTGCAGTTTCAGAAGTACCCTCTGCAACAGTGGAAAGGGAGGGGAAGGCATACAAAAACCTCCCTATCCAGCAGAGAGATAGCACGTCTTGCCAGAAAACACCATGCCTGGGAACAAGCGAGCAGAAACAGGGCAGTTTTGTGCTGGATGAGGAGACTAACTGATCGAGATCTGGGTGACCCAACCAATCGAAGACGTCTTCGACTACCGACTGTCTCAGTTCACACTTGTGTGCCCTTGCCTAAGTGCGGCTGAGAATGTCCACTAGGACATTCTGAATGTCTGAGACATGCACTGCCATGAGCTGCAGGCGGTACTGTATTGTCCAATGCCACACGCACATCATTTCCCCGCAAAGAGGATACGACCGTGTGCCTCCGTTTGTTCAGGTACCAGACCTCGCACATGTTGTCCGTCTGTACCAGGAGGGGGACCAGGGAGGAGTAAGGGCTGAAAAGACTGAAGGGCAACTATTACAGCCTGCATCTCTTGCACACTGATGTACAGAGAAAGCTCCTGCTGAGACCAGGACCCCTGTGTCCTGTGTTTGCCCAGATTGGCACCCCAGCCCTGACCGGAAGCATCCATTGGGATCTGGGCTGGCGGAAGCATCTGAGAAAAGAACCAGTCTGGTGAGACTGGACAGATCCTGCCACCAATGGAGGTCCCTACACATGGGGCTGGACACCAAAATCCTGTGATCCAGATCGTCTGATTTCTGGTCCCACTGGACAGAATGGTCCACTGCATAATCCGCATGTAGAGCCTGGCTAGGGGGACAGAGGGAATAGCTGCTGCCACGAGGTCCAGAAGGCATAAGACCGAACAGGCCAGAGTCCACTGGCTTGTGGCCACTTGCATGGCCTGCTGACGCAGGGTTTCCACACGGTCCAAAGGGAGGAAAGCCTGACCTTGAACAGTATCCAACACCACCCCAATAAATAGAGGGAATGGGAAGGTACAAGGTGGGATTTGCAGTAATTCACCATGATCCCCACTTGCCTGAATAGATTCAGGGTAGCAGTCAGGGAGGCCACCAGGCTGTCCCTCGATGGCACTGACAGGAGCCAGTCATCGAGATATGGGAACTCATACATTCCCTGGTGGTATAAAGCTATCGCCACCACCGTTAGGCACTTGGTAAATACCCTGGGTGTCGAGGAGAGACCAAAGGGGAGCGCTCTGAACTGGAAGTGTTCCTCCTGGAAGGTGAAGTGTAGGAGGTGTTGGTGGGAGGGAAAAACTGAAATATGCAGGTATGCATCCTGCATTTCCAAAGCACACAACCAATGACCCTGGTGCAAAAGAGGCAACAGACCCTATAGGGTCAGCATGTGAAATCTCTTGTATTCTACGTACAGGTTTAGCGTGCTGAGGTCTAGGATTGGACGGAGGTCCCCCGTCTTTTTGGGGACCAGGAAGAAGTGGGAGTAATATCCCTTTCCTTCCTGGCTCCTCAGAACAGGCTCTATAGCTGATTTTGTCAGAAGAGCCTGGATCTCTTCCCTTATGAGAGGAATGTGGCCTATTGAGTAGTGCGAGAGACCTGGAGGATTTCTTGGGGTCTCTCTGTGAATTCGATGGTGTGGCCTTGAGCGATGAGCTGAAGAACCCACGTGTCTGAAGTGATCGCCTCCCACCCAACCAGATGGTTAGTGAATCTGCCCCTACTGGTTCCTCTGGAGCTGGTGGCGGAGGCTGGGGGCCCCTGCCACAAGTCAGGAGGCAAGGGGTGTGTGGGGGAGCGCTGCCCCGGCAGCCCTTTGGAACTTAGCTGGAGGGTGGCTCCCGCTGACAGTGCTAGACGTTTGTTCTGATGTCGGGCTGGCTGTTGCCTATTCTAGCACCGTTGCTGGTAATGACATGACCATTTTGGCTTGGTGTTAGAGTGGTACATAGACTGGGAAGAGCACAGAGCCTTTCCACTGTGCTGGAGCTCAGTGATTATGTCCTTGACATCGCCTCCGAAAAGGACTGGTCCTCTGAAAGGGGCGTCCTGGATGGCCGACTGGACGTCTTGAGCCAAGCCAGATACCCGCAGCCAGGAGTACCAGTACATGCTAACAGCCATGGCAGTACTCTGGGTAGAGGCGTCTACCGCAAATGTCACTCTGAGGGAATGACAGCAGGAGATTTCCACTGTCCTGACAGGGAAATTTTGGTTTTAGCCTCAGAATTGGGCAAAGCCTCAAATTCTGACTTTAACTGTCTCAGGATAGATTTCTGGTATACAATCATGTGTGCCAGACGGTTCAAAATTCTGAGGGCCAGAATGAAGGAGAAATAAACCTTGTATCCAAACTGATCTATTTGCCGTGACTCCTTGTCTGGAGGAGAGGTGCTCATGTGTTTAGGTTTAGCCATACGGTCATGTGCCACATTAATGACCACTGAGTCCACTTTAGGGCGAGAACTAAGGTAGTCTTTGCCCTCAGGGGCTCAATACAGTCTATCAGCCTTCTTGGCAACTGTGGCCAACAACAAAGGTTGCTGCCAGACCATGGAGGCCAAGTCCTCATGTGGTCCAATCTATGGAGGAATGAGCAGAGGGAACAGCTCGGACATGTCCAGGTGTTCCACCAACCTCTCCGTCTTCCACCCGTTTGCCTCATGAATCTTCCAAAGGATCTCAGTAAAGGAGGGGTCCTCCAGAGGAGACTTGGGACAATCTCTGGCCTTTGGATCCAGCAGAGAGGGAGTCTCAAAACCCAAGGCGGAGGAGTCTGCAGTGTCTGAGTCAGAGTGTGGCAATGGGCTTCTGTCCAGAGACAGAGCCTGTGGAGTGGGATCTCCTGCAGTGAGGCCGCACAGTCCCTACCAACACTGGCTACTGCAGTTGGACATGAGGTCTGTCTCAAGGTAGAGGGGTGAGATTCCACTGGAGAAGGGGATGTCAGTGTAAGGTCCATGTGGGCCGGCGTGGGAGCCATGGCTGGTTGCCGCCGGTCCAATTCAGAGACCAACTGCATCTTAGTATTAGACTGCCAAGACTGTAATGCCTCCCTAAATTCCACCTGAGGCTGAAGTGGTGGAGTGGACTGAGGCGAAGGAGGGAGCTGACAGACGGGCAGGTATCCTGGGAAGGTAAACCCTGATGTTGTATAGCCTGGTGTTGGGTAATGGTAGCCTGGCACTCCACAGGGCGAATAGCTCGGCATCACCACCAGGCGTGGGGTACCTGGCGTGCTATGATACCCTGGTGGCAGAGTACATTGGCGAAGGTAGTGGCGCGGGAGTAGCCTGGCATCGAAGGCCCAGTGAAGGGCTTGACGGTGGAGCAGAGGGACCTGACGGCGGGTAACCTGGCGAAGGGCCCAAGGGAGGAGCGAAAGGTCCTGATGGAGGTCCTGACGGCAGGTAGCTAGGTGTAGGCCTTGAAGGAGGGGATGAGGGATCTGACGGGGCACTGATGGAGGGTATGAAGCACCCGGTAACGTTAGATCTGGCGCTGGACCACCCGGAGGTTCTGGTGTCAGCCCCAAGGGAGCCGAGGGTCCCACCAGAGTCTGGGGTGGGGGAGCTGGTCTAGACAGGGGAGCCTGCAGTGCAGAAGACACTGGCTCCCGAGGGAAGTCCGGCGTCTGTCGTTCTGGCCCCATCACTAAGGTTGTGTTGAGCGGACGCTCCTCCAACTCTGGCTCTGAATGTGCAGAAAAGCCAGGAGTCACCACCAGGGGAGGTGGTGACGGAGGATCCAGAGAGGGAGAACTCTCTGGGGAGGGCTGCAGAAAGAGCAGCAGTGTGCGCTTTTCCGTAGGATCTGTGTCAGGCCTGTTATCGGGGCCCATTGGAAGCGTAGCGGCTGGGCGAGCAGCAGAGAAGCAGGTGTGCAACTTATCAGCCTGGGCCAGGCATCTGCCACAGGGGCTGACAACCAACTTATCGGCCAGGCCACCAGGTTCAGGCCTCGGGGTTTTGACGGGCCTAAGGGTGGTGGAGCTCTCCGGATCGGAGGCGCCTGGCTGAACTGTAACCAGCTCGGGTTGGGGGACCAAGGGCTATTCCCCAGGGGGAGGGGCAGGCTTGGTCGGAGAAATGGTACCGGCGCCAGCGAGAGGCCGCTCATCACCCGTGGCCCTTGAAGGAGGTCGGGGGCAGGAAGGAGACCAGTCACGGTCTCAGTGCTTCTCCTTGTACTCCTCCTTCTTTTGGGAATCTGAAGAACCCCCTAGGGAGGAGGACAATCCCTGCAGCTTCTATAGCTCTTTCTCCATGGAAGCCATCCTGAGTTTGAGAACGTGGGCTTCCAGGGCTTGTTGGTGGCATTTCCGTGTGGCCTGGTTGAAACTCTGGCAAGCCTCACAGCCCTCGGGCTTGTGCTCTGGTCCCAGGCAGAAGGAATGGCCATCCTTGTGAGGGAGCTGGGTGCCACAGGAATCGCACTTGTTCTTATGCAACTTGGAAAGTGTCAGAGAAGACATGCACGAAAAAGGTAATACTTTTCAAAGATTTACAGAAAGAAAAATAAAGCAATAAAATACTCATCCGAAAATGGCGGTCGACTGAAGCAGCGTTCTCTGCGAAGTCCGATGTGCGCAAGTTTATGGAGGGAAAGAACTGGAGGATACGCATGGGGACCACCCACTATCTAGTGTCATGCTGATGTCTGTCACGTGACATTGGATGGGCAGTCCCCCGCCAGATACTGCTAGCTAAAGTTTTCCATGTAGTCCTAGTGCCTGACGGCTCTAGTCTTAATGGTTATTCCCTACTTCAAGAGCCCTCTCAAAGTCAGATCTTAGGCTCCTGTCCACGTACTTCCCCAGATTATCTTTGAGCACCCTGGAACCCCCTCTACTAAGATGCAGCCTATATGGTGCATAGAGGGCTTTGTCATTCCAGGTCCCCTCCCAGCTCCTTATGCATCCAAAACCTCCCCTCTGCACCATTCCCTTAGCCAGCTGTTGAAGTCCTAACTTCTCTTCCTGATTGTGCTGGCTCTTTGTACAGGTAGCAATTCTGAGATGGCTATTGATCTAGCAACCCCTACAACTTAGCCCCACCACCGTAAACGTCTCCTGTATTACCTCTACCTTATTTCCTGTTAGGTCATTCACACCTAAGTGTATTATTAAATGAGGTCCTCCCTGCCAGCATAAGTTAACCTATCATTGGGCACACCCGCTCTGCCATCATTCCCGGCATACACAACACCTTCATGCTTCTGTGCACTCCTCCCTTCCCCTCCCAGCACACTCCCTTCACAACTGAATCACCCAGGACTTTGACTCTTCCACCTCTGTCCCCTTCCTCCTCCTACACTACCCGACTCCTGAGCTGTTTCCCTTCCTATGTGCTACCCCTACTGCTCCCCCCAACCTTTCATCCTGCTCTCCCCTTCCTAGCTGTTTCTCCCCCTACCTTTCATACCTGCCCCATTTGCCATCCCTTCCCTAGCTACACTTTGCACTCCTTGCTTTCCACACCCCTTTCCTCCCCTCCTTACACACTCTTCTAATCTTCCTCATTCATCTTCCTTGAATCCTACCCTGCCCCCCCGAACCCCTTCCCTAATCAGTGGGAGGAATCAACTTCACACAGAAACTCTGGTAGATGTCTCCAATTCTTGCCTCTTCCACCCCAGCCCCCTCTCCTTCCATCCACCACTCACCACCATCCCCACTGGTTTCCTCACCCTGGAAAATCATAACCTGTATCAAAAATCCTCAAAGGGAGAGACGGTTGTCAAAGCGTGAAGTGCATGCTGTTGATTGATGGAGAGCTGGATTCTCACCCATTTCAAAAATGACATCGGTTTGGTGAAAAGCAGGCCACATCACAAACAACCGTCAGTTTAAAGTCAAGAGTGACCAGAGAGAATAAGCCAATGTCCACACAATATAACTGTTGCTGAAAACTGTTTTTGACCTGCTTTAGTTAAACTGGTTCAGTGTGTCCACATTATATAGTAACTATTCTTAAAGGGAAACCATGGATATCTATGTTCTGCATTAATATATTGGTCTTAGTATCAGTTTAGTCTCACTACCTAGGCCACTGTGTTCTATCCTAGCTCTAAAGTGTTTTTTAATTTGTCTTTCTGTTTCCCCTGAACCGCGCCATTCAGAGACTAAGTACCGCTTGCTGTGAACTCCTGCTATGCAAATTACTTTCAAGCTTTGAGACGTTTTCACTCCACTAGCGGGAGACATGCAGGCACAAATAATGAAAACGTCTCTAACGGCATCCACCTGCATGGTTTAGAAGTCCTTTTTAGTACCCCCCTGCCTAATGCGGCCCTTTATCCAGTCGCTAAGCTGAAAACCTTCATTTCAACTTACTGTTGCCGTCGCGTGTTGAAAATCAATTTGTTTACACTCGACATCCCTTTTAATGCGCGGCGCCATTTTCATCCCTTTGTTTACCTGGCTTGACCTCTCATGCATGCAGGAAGGGCGCTTCAATGGGCCGTCCTTGCCGTACACTCCATAGCAACCATGCGTTGCTAGCAACATTTTTAAAGGCACAGTGCTCATCCAAAACAACAATACCATACTGACTGCTGTTTTCACCTACTTGAATCAGCGCTTTCACCCACAGAATGTGGTGAGGAAGTCTTCTCTCAGTAGTTGTAGGAGTTCCAAGTCGCAAGAACACAGCTTTTATGTGCCATGAACAGGCCTGAGGGAGAACACAAAGGTTCAGATGCGCATGGGAGGAGGTGATAAAAAGTTGACAGACAGAGCTAGGCACAGACATTAACCCGATTGGCTGAATGGGGTAATTGTGTCAGCATGTTGGAGGTGGTTCGCAGGGAAGGTGCACTGAGGAAAATGAATCGCAGTGGGACTAAGCAAAGAGAGATGTTTTTCTTAAAAAAAACCAAAAACACTTTGTGCAGCTGGAGGGCTTCTCTATGGCGGGACCGAGGAACACAATAAATTCAGAGACACATGGGTAGGGACAACTACTAGGATAGTTGTCTACAAACTCTGCTTCGTTGCTGGGAAATGGGACTGGGACATGGGACCGGAAGCTCATGGCCAACAAAGTGAATGCGTACTCCTCACCAGTTCACAGTGCACACACAAATACCAGCATGCTTCGAGAACCACGCTGTGACCCCAAGCAGATGGCAGTGAGGAGCAAAAACAAAGAAGATGGCGCCTGGCAGTTTGGACATGCGAGATCATAAAGTTGAAAAAAATACAACTGTGAGTAATAAAACTATTGCGGGTGAACTGGTGATCTGTCCTATATCAGGCTTGTTCTAATGAAAACATAATAGTTTAAAAAATCCATGGTTTTCCTTTAATAACAATTCAGTGTGTCCACACTGCTGGTGTTAAAAAACAGTTTTTTCTGTTACCATTCCCACTAAATTTCAACTCGGCCCCGAAAGGCTTACCCCCGATTAAGCTTTTCATGTAGAAAATCCCCTTTTGTTCCAGCAGCCACTTACTTTTTCATTTCGTAAAGTCCGTGAACCGGGAATATGGCGGACTGTGCGTGGCTCTATTTACTGTAAAAGAGCAGCACCGCACCGCTAGCTTCAGTACAGCTGTACTGAAGCGAGTCGCACTGCACTTTACAGTAAATGGAGCCGCGCATGGTCCACCATATTCCTGGTTCGCAGACTTATGAAATAAAAATAAAGTAAGTGGCTGCTGGAAAAAAGGGGATTTTCTGCATAGAAAGCTTATGGGGGGGGGGGTAAGTCTTTCGGGGGCAGAAGGACAGTATTTGCACAGTTTTCCTTTAAAGAAATATTCAAAGATCTATAGCTGGACTTCATAATTCATTACAGGGGCACTCTCAGCTTTTTAACCGATTTTTAGTACCCCTGTAATATTTGTGCCAGTTAGCAGAGTTGTACTCAGTAATTGCTCTGATTCTGTTTGAAAAGCATATGTGCCTTACATAATGTATATTTTTTTCACCAAAAAGACTTTCGGTAATCCTAACCAAAATGCGTAGTCTGCTCCTTCCCGCATGTCCCTGGCATAAGGACTTGCACTGCATGACGCCGAAGTAATGCATGAACAAGTTTGATTTTGGAGGCATATAAACTAATGTTTGAACAGTGCTGACTGTGCTGATGTCCACAATATTAGTGTTGCTTTTTTTTTTGTTTTTTTAAACCAAGAGCTATTTCTTAAAGTAACTGTTTGCATGGCATCCAGGTTTCACTTTTCAGACAACAGTCATCATAGGAAATAGCCACAATCTGTTTAGTTTATATGCCTCCAAAATTGCTGAACCCGTTCATGCATGAGTTCGGCATCATGCAGTGCCAGTCCTTGTGTTTGGGGGGGGGGGGTGCTATGTGGTGCCAGCTCTTATGTCAGACACGCGGGATGGAGCAGACCGCATATTTCGGTCGGGATGACCGAACGTCTTTTTGGTAAAAAAAAAAAAATATACATTACATATGACACATATGCTTTTCAAACAGAGCAATTACTAAGTACAGCTCTGTTAATGGACAAAAATATTACAGAGGCACTAAAAATGGGTTAAAAAGCTGACAGTGCTCCTTAAGGCAGCCATAGCCATTTTGGCAAAAGTACAACTTTTAAGCATGTCCTTTTCGAGAGGGAAGGGATCATAACAGGAGCCGAATCCACGGCCAGCTGATCCCTTCCACTTCCTGGTCCACTGTCCACCTGTTCACACGTTTTGTGACGTCTAAGCAGGAAGAGCATAGAGTGTGCCCCATACAAGTCTATGGGGACATTTTTAAATGCATATTTATATATGTTTAAGCCATCCTGGAGAAAAATGAAAGTTACCGCTCAACTAACAGTGCCCTATTAGTTGAGTGGTGGCATTCACGTTTCTCCAGGGTTGCTTAAACATATAGAAATTTCCCCCTAGACTTGTATGAGGCACTCCCCACACTCTCCCTGCTTAGATGTCACAAAATGTCTGAAGGCAGGGGCAGAGTCAGTGGACTGGGAAGTGGAAGGGATCAGCCGACTGCGGGTTTGGCTCCAGTTATCATCCCTTCCCTCCTGAAAAGGACATGGTTAAAAATTATACTCTTGCCTGAAATGGGCTTCCACTACTTTAAGGTAATGGGCTAGAAAGCCCAAATATAAATCTTTGTTGAGAATAGCTCCTGAGGTGATCTCAATGGCTTTCAAAAACTGTTCTACCAGGGCAGTACTGTGGACGTTAACCATTATAAGCAAGCCTCTTCCCCCCAACCGAGTCACACCTGGAAACGAGCCTCGGCTCAGTGTGCCTTTCCCAGTTTTCAAATAAACACATAAGTAATAAGACACAACAGGGCATGCATTTCTAGAGAATGAATTCACTCCCCAGGTGAAGTGGAAGGTATGAGGCCAATAGCAAAATGACTTTTCACACAACTAAGAAGTGCATTAATTCTCAAGAAAGCCATGCTCTGGAGTGAGCTGTTGCAATTAAAAAATGGAAGAAGGTAGTTTGGTTTTTTTTAAATGAAAAAATGCTTTATTTTCCTTTAGTTAAGCTGTCGCTAGATAATGTGACTTTGGTAAGAAAGGGCAAGTGCCTTTGAATGAACCCAGGAAGTACATTTATTTTGAAGAAACCTATGCTCTGTTGTGGGTTTTTGTGTTTAAGAAGTGAAAACGGTTTTATTTTTATTAAGTTAGGTTGTTGCTATGTAGATTAAGGCAAGATGCTTACGAACTGTTCCTATACGAGATTAATGAATGGTCAGGTGATGTGTTTAGACCAATTAAGTTGCCAAATTCTAAATCCCATTTTTAAAGCACTGTTAAATCGGTTTCCAGTTTAGGCAACGTAACGGTGCACAAGACTCCTGTGTGCAGCAAAAGTTGGTCATGTTTGGTTAGGATGGTTGTGTATTAGCAAAGCTGAATGTGAAGAAGTTTGCTGTACCTAACCTGTCAGTGGTTTGACTAACCTATGGATGAAATACATGGCTTTAGAGTGCATTGTGTGATTGACTCCTTAACTCCCAATAGCACTACATTCAGCCAAACAAAAGTAATGGAAAACCAACATCCACTTTTAGTGATCATAACCCAACAGTTGAGGTTACGAATGTTGATTATCCCGTTATGACCCTGGACTCCAGTGTGATTTTTGAACATTACCACCTTCAGGGTTTGTGGAACAGGAATCCAAATTCTGGAATGCATAAACTGAAAGGTACTTGCCTCTTGAAAGCACCTTGTGTTTCCAGAAGCGGAACCATCGGCCATCTTTCAGTTTGTGAGCTACCACCAATTGTGACATAGGGCAAGTTTTCATTTGCTAATTATTAAAAATTGGCCAAGATGTGCTGGGAACGTATGCAGCTGCTCTTTTCAAAGAGTAACGTACAAACTTTTGTACAAGACTTTAAGCTAACATTACATGGCATAACACTGGATACTGATTACTTATATTTATAATTCTTTAAAACATTTGCATTGTTTTCAGTTTAAGGGAAAAAAACAAGCTGAAAATTACAAACTGGAAAATTAATGTATGGAAAAAGTCACTCACTCAGTTTGCTTTGTCCAGCGAAAACTAAGGTCATTGGTACTGTAACTATGTAAGAAGCACTATATGCAAATCAACATTCTTTAAACAGATGGAGCACTTTTCTTCAACATTACAGAAACAAAACTGAAGATCCAACATGCAGGCATGAAAAGAATGGTGTCTGTGCTGCGTTGTGTTGATGATCTGCAAATTCCTTGTTTATGGTAGGTTTAAAAAACAAACAAAAAAAAAAAACTTTAAATCCAAATTCATGCAGTAAATGTCATTTTTCAAATCAGCAGGCTACACTTGATGAACAAATATTTATGGCAGAAAGAATGGCTTCTGCTACTTTTGTCTTGTTTTGGGGGTTTGTTCTGCTGTCTGTCCTCAGTCACTTTAAATATTAATTGGAATACCAAATTATACAGATAAACAGATTAACAGAAGCTATGTGGGTGGCCTTCATGATGCACTGTGTAGAAAAAAACCTACATAACATGGTATGATTCCCCCCCCCCCATTCACCAAGAAAAAGTGTCACCAGAAGTGAACGGATTTTAAACAAAACAGACAGTACTGTATGTGTGAAAGGACAATGGGTGTCATATCACAAGTTAAAATCTTACTGCTAACTATTCCAAGTGAAATATTATCCAGAAAAAAAATGTCCCAGTCCTAGAAATGCTTTCACTAGCCAGTCTTGATAATTCAAAAAATACAACTGTTCTGACATGCTATAAAACTGAGACAAAAACGTTAAAGCTTAAACCTGCATGTGACTGTATAACAGTAATAATCTGAGCCATGATACAAACAGAAATTTATTTCTGCTTGATCTGTGTCATACACCAATTAAGCAATAATACATGACAGGGTGCGATACAGCATGAGATATTATCCCATGGGTGTATTGTGAGGCATGAGGAGAAGCCACATGTATCCAACCACCAAAGAAGGGATAGTATTCCATGATATACCACACCCTAGAGTGCACTACTGCGATTATAAAATGTCCTCAGTTAGGATATGGCTGATCCTAGTATTCTGTTATGACCTGTGACCTACTGAGATATCGTCAAGTGTCAAAGACTGCTTTAACCAAACAGCTTTCGGGATTTCTCCAACTCATTTTATAATTTTGATTATTCCTCAGTAAGATTTCATTCTTAGTGGTCCAGGACAAAAAAACAGCAGGCCCCAGACCCAGCTGAATTTTGGACAGCCGCACATACAGTGTACTTGAACATTCAGTACGTATCTAAGTGAACCTGACAACATGAAAGCCACACGTTGTGGTTAAATTACAAGCCAGTTACACCAATTTTCTGCTTTAGCACAATGTTTTTTACTGGTTTGCTTCTTAAACATCCATAATTAATGGCTGGTACATATTCATGACTTTTTAGTCTTTTACAACATTTTCTTTAACTTTTGCAGATCAACAATACTCAGCAGCAGGACAATACATGTGTGCATGAAGAAACACAAATGAACACAAAGGCCCTAGGGTCCAACAGCTTTGTAAAGAAAGAGTTAAAGAGCTCAATTTTAAGAAAAGAACAAAACTTTCAAAAAAGTACAGCACTGTACACTGTGGGGTGAGGGGGTGCAACTACAGAAAGCCAGAAAAACCCATGTCAGACGGCATCAGAAAACAGAAAAAGAGTTTAAGGCTGAGACGAGCAGCACCCTTGATGATGTGCACAAAGTGTGGTAATACTACCCTGCTTTCAGCAACTGGCCAGAAGACACAAGTTCACTCTGCTGCATGTTTTCTTTGCACAGTGCATATTATATATAGATCAGCAGTTTTAAAGACAGCCCAACAAAGCCCAATTTCTGAGGATAACAACTGAGCAATAACACACAACCAGGTGTGTGGTGACGCTGTTGTAATAACTGTATGCCCTGGGTGGCATGTGGTGCCTCGGGCCTTCAGTCACACAGGAAGTGCATTTATTACAGCAACCCTACACACCTGTGCTATGTTACCGCACTTATAATATCCAGAAAAATAACAAAAGTGTTATAAAACCTTTCACAAAATGGCAAGAAGAAATCCACTCACCGAGACATGTCACCTGACTGTGCATTAAATCTCTATAAACGCACGGTCAGTTACCAAATCTCATTTTTCTCCCGAAAAAGCTACTTAGAGTTATTTTATAAGTGTAATAAGACCCTCAATGGTGTGCATCACAGGATTTTAATGCAATTCCCAGGGGTGTATGGACACTCAGCCTTCAGCCTCATGCCGTACCTTACATCCCTGGAGGGTGCATTAAAATCCTATAATGCACACCTTATGGCTTATTGCTTACATATAATCTAGTAGTCCAGAGGTGAACAAAGTCTGTTATTTAACCTGGCAGTGAAATTTGTTCCCACTGATGATTCACTGATAGCCCAACAAATTAACAAACGTGGCTGAAGTATAGAACGTCTGGCGGTCCAGTGGGTGACTGTGTGCTGAAAAACAGCCCACTGTAATGACAGGACTGCCATGGACTGATGGGTTTGCTATATTTGTTCATCTCTGATGGGACAGCATCTGCTCAATTATACACAATCCAGTGCTTCACTGTGCACTGTCAGTGCTACAAAATGCAGTCCCCTTAAAATTCTAATACAATACTCAGCAGCAAAACATCTTGTATACCGCAGTGATGCACAGTACATCCCGTACATGGGGTATTTTTAGACAGCACTGCATTGATAGGGAACCAAGGAAGAGTATTATTATTATTATTATATATTGAAAGTACACACAGCATTGTCAAGTCTCATCTGGAAGGTGAGTTTGACAGCTTCGGAAAAAGGATTCCCCTGCAGCAGTTTAATGGAACAGTGACAATTCTCTTCAGGCATGACTTACTGTTTCAGTTTAAAACCTTGATTCTACAAAAAGGATTAAAATGTTTTCCTCACTTTTAAAATGCTGGCATTACCATCAAATTTATTAACTTAAGTGAGCATGCCTAAGGCCTGCTTTCTGTTAAGTACTTGAATTTAATTTTTTTTTTTTTTTGTAGTTATTACTTTTCACTCCTGCCACCGGCTTGTATCAGGAGGGCGTCCCCAGCCCTGTCCCCCAGTGTCCACTAGCCGAAGCTGACCTAGCCCCAGGGCAAACCCCCCCCCCGGTGGGAGGGTGCTCCCCCACCGAGGACCGGATTAGGTGGCCAGCGCCATGGCTAGCCAGGGGCAGAGTCTGCGAGGTGCCCTCCGCTATCCTGCATGGCGGTATCTTTTTCTCCTGTTCTCCCAGGAGTCGGGACCGTGCCATGACATCAGCGGAGTGGAGAGTGCGCATGCATCCACACACACTCCCTCCAGACATCTGGCCCAACTCCTCCCCTACTTGTGGTACAGCGCTTTGTCCTCCAGCCTCCGCCGGGGGGTGAACAAGCACCGACCACCAAGAACCCCCCTCCCCAGAGAAGGAGAGCAGTCCATCGGACACTCAATTCTACTCCTCCCCTGCCAACCCATGCTCATTCCCGAACAAGGGTCGCCGGCGTAGCGCGAAGTAAGGTGCCAGCGCCTCAGCGCCACCGGGCCGGCCTAATTTGCAATTTTAAACATTAAGAAACCTTTGTAAATTAGCACTGCTCACTGTTTGCCCCTACCCAATACACAAATTGAAACAGTATCCCTGGTCTTGCTGTCCCAACTCATCACAATATTCAAAACAAGGTTTCTCAACCCAATAGCACCCACTAGCCATGGCACTGTGGGTGACAGAAGTACCAGAGTTAGGGTTCTTGGCCTGATTCAGGGAAATGGGAATAACTGAGGCATCCAGGCCACAAGCCCTAGCAGTATGTTGCCATGCATCTGTTGGTCTCCCCCTTCATCACAACATGGAACTATCTGTGACAGTGTTGACTTTCAGTAGTTGGATCTCACCAGTCATCGATGCTGACAGTCACAAACTGGTAGGACCAAGAGTAGGATATCACATAAAAATCTAAATGTTAGTTTGAGAAGCTTCCAGCTGCCACGCTAAGTTTTTTCACTATAACAGTATAAATGTTTTCTGGTGGTATTCATCTGTAGTCAAACACTTGAGAGATTCCTGGCTCTAAAAGCAATACTTGAAATCATCAGATTTTTCTTGCAAAAAGGAAACTCTACTCAGATAACCCCCCCAAAACACACACACACACTTACATTTAATAAGTCACATATGGCCATGGATGAATGTCACTTGAAGAAACACTGTTACAGGTCAGTAACCTGTCTTCTCACAGTGTGTTTTCATCCATAACTACAAGGAGCACAACAGGGAAGGGAGAAAAGAAAAAACATACTCACCTTAGTAATCTTGTTTCGTCCAAGGTATTCTTCAATATGATTAACTCTAGCAGTCAGCCTCCTGTGTTGAACTGCCTCAGAGAAAATGAAACTTATGCAAATGATAGAACATCTATTAGCTCGTGCCACCATTCAAACTGCTGCCCTTACCAACTGCTGCATTCTAGAACACTCAGATTTATTGGAATCTGCTGGGTAAGACCCCTGAACTAAGCTATTTTAACTATGTTAATAACAATTCAATAACAAATCCCCTTTTAATTTGCCCTCTAGTAATGTCAGATAGGACTAACAAGAGGAAAAACAGTAAGCCACCTGTTTTTTTTTTTTTAAACTCAGGATAACCAGCGTATGACCACCCTACAAATAACAGAAGCCAGCTGTGATGCAGAGGCCAACTGGTTCTGGAAGGGTAGGTAGGGTGGTAGAGTTAATTATACTTTAGAATATCTTGGAAGAAACAAGATTACTAAGGTGAGTAATTTTTTCTTCTAACCCCAGGAATTCTTCTATATGATCAACTATAGCAGACTATGAAACAGTATTTTTGGAGCTGGGCACAGAACTTCACTTAGGAAATAAACTCTGCAGCACTGCTGTGCCAAACCTGGCATAATTTCTGGATTGAATATCCAAACTGTAGTGCTTTGTGAAAGTGTGTGCTGTTCTCCATATAGCTGCTTTACAGATCTCCACTAAGGGAATATCCCTGGCAGCTGCTATTGTAGCAGCTGTGTCCCTTGTGGAGTGTGCCCGTAGGCCCACTGGGTGCTCTTTATTAGCTTTACAGTAGCAGAACTGCATACATGCCACTATCCAGCAAGAAATAGTCCTTTGGAAGCTGGTCTTCCCTTTCCCACGTCACCATAGGCCATAGGTCAGGAACAGTTGCTGTCTGGCCTGTCTGCGGGTCTTGGTGTGATCAAGATAGTAGCTCAGAGCCCTCTTGACATCCAGGCTATGTAGCCTGCATTCACCTGAACTAAAGTGTTCAGTGAAGAAGACTGGCAAGGTGATCGATTGGTTCAGATGGAAGTCCGAGACTACTTTTGGAAGGAATTTTCTGTTAGTCCTGAGTACCACTTTGTCCCTGTGGAAGGAGTTGTAGTTTTGTTCTATACACAGGGCTAGTAGCTCACTTATCCATCTGGGTGAGGTAACAGCCACTAGGAATATGGCTT
The DNA here is from genome assembly GCA_016271365.2 of Neoceratodus forsteri. NCBI lineage: Eukaryota > Metazoa > Chordata > Ceratodontiformes > Ceratodontidae > Neoceratodus > Neoceratodus forsteri. The sequence continues at coordinate 330,225,263 of CM057456.1, read as the reverse complement.
TCCAAGTGACAAACTTTAGCGAAATTTCAGCAAAATGAAATCCTCTTTTAAAAGACTGTATAGTTACAAAGCAGATGGAAATGTGGAGACAAGCTGGATAGCACTAAAGAATAAGCTAACCCACGTAACACAAAAATACTCAAAGGTGATCGGTAAATCTGAACGAAGAAAAAACCTGCTTTGGTTCACAAAGGAAGTGGCATCAATAATAATGGCAAAAAAGAGAGCTTTCAGAAAGTATAAGGTAACAAAATCAGATACGGACAGAGAAGAATACAGGGCCAAGCTAAAGGAGGCCGGAAAGATAATTAGAGTTGCAAAGGCACAAACCGAGGAGAAAATTGCTGAGGACATAAAAAAAGGCAACAACACTTTTTTCAGGTACATCTGAGAGAAAAGAAGGACCCAGGGGGTCATTGTCAGACTAAAGACCAATGAGGGTTGGCACGTGGAAGAGGACACCGAAAAAGCATAAGTTTTTAACACATTCATCTGTTCTGTGTTTACACATGAAGACAGTGTAGACGGTCCAGCACTTAGTACAGATGAATAACACACCCAGGAGGCAGACAATAGCACCATTACAAAAGACAGAGTCCTACAGGAACTAAAATTTGAAATAGACAAAGCCATGGGTCCAGACAGAATTCATCCACGAGTCTTAAAAGAGCTCAGTGAGGAACTTACTGCTCCACTGGCCACACTCTTCAACAAATCACTGGAGAGAACAGGTACCAGAGGACTGAAAAAAAGACCACTGTAGTGCCCCTACACGAGAGTGGCAGCAAGGAGAAGACAGGGAAATACTGGCCCGTCAGCCTCACCTCCATCGTGGGGAAGATCATGGAATCTATACTAAAGGAAAGGATGGTGGCATACCTGGAAGCCAGCGGGAAGCTTGACCCTAAACAGCATGGCTTCTCATCTGGATGATCTTGCCAAACAAACATGGTGGAATTCTTTGATTGGGTAACTAAAGTAGCAGACTTCAGTAAGGCCTTCGGCCCCAATCCACATGGAAGGCTCATCAACAAACTGGAGAACACAGGTATAGGAAGAAATACTGTAAACTGGGTGAGAAACTGGCTACAGAGGAGGACCCAAAACGTTCTAGTAAATGGTGCTCTATTACGAGAACGGAAAGTAACCAGTGGGGTCCCGCAGGGACCAATACTTTTCAACATATTCATCAGTGACACTGCAGATGAATTGGAGGGATTGGTAAGCCTGTTTGCAGACGACACAAACTTCTGTAACAGGGTGGACACGAAGGAAGGGGCCAAAAGGATGGAGTCTAAAGCCTAAAGAAACTGGAAGAATGGCCTAAGGCTTGGCAGTTGAAGTCATGCACCTGGGAAAAAGAAACCCAGGGACAAATTACTCATTGGGAGGTGGAACATTAGCCATCACCGACCTTGAACGAGACCTTGGAATCATGGTATCAAATGACCTGAAGGTAGGAAGGCAAAGTAAAAAGGCGCCACAAAAAGCCAGCAGCATCCTAGGATGCATAGGCAGGGGTATTACAAGCAGAAAGCAGAGGTGATAATCTCGTTGTACAGGTCCAAGGTGAGGCCTCGCCTGGAGTACTGCGTCCAGTTCTGAAGACCGCACCTTAAAAAGGATTTAAACCAATTAAGAGTTGGTGCAAAGAAGAGCTACAAAGATGGTCCATGACCTACACCACTAGCCCTACGAGGCTAGACTTAGACAATTAAACTTGTACTCCTTTGAACAGAGAAGAGACAGGGGAGACATGACAGAGACTTAAATACCTCAAAGGAATCAACTCAACAGGGATCGACAAATTTCAAATTTACATGGTAGTTCAGGACAACTGACCAATCCAAAAATGGTAGGCCCACTGCTGTGAGTGGTAGTCCAATGGTCAAAAGGCCATATTTTAAGGGGAACTTATAAAAAATTATGTAGCAACAAAGGAAGTGGTTGCAGCATTGTATTATTAACAGTAATAGATGTAGAGGCTATATGAAACAGTAAAAATGAAGATATATGTTGTTTAAATTTTTGTTAGGTTGATTTAAAGTCCGAGTGAAGTGGTGCCAGAGTGAACTCCAGCCCAGAGTCCACCAGTCCCACACAACATGCCAGAATGAATGAAGCAGAGAATAATTAGGGCAAAGATAATGAGAACTCAGATTCAGAACCAGAAGAACTATCACCAACATCAAGTGTACTGGTTGTAGTGCTAGTGCTAGGAGAGGCTGGTGATGGAGTTTGGGAGAGGCTGGTAATGGAGTTGGAGCAGCAGCAGAACTAGCATGAGACAGCATCAGTTGTACCAGCAGCAGCATGCCCATATTCATGTCGAGTGCCTGGACCAGACAGCAGCCAGTGGTCTATTGCTGGATCTGGATCGAAGTCACATAGTTCAGGACCCTCTACTGCTATCTGAAGAAGTGACTGTAGTGTGTCATCTGCCAGATGTGTACCTATTTTTGTATTTATCAGATTTTGGGGTGAGAACGCTCATTCACACTTTGCAGTTGACACACTCATTGCCAGGAGTATTTCCACTAACTCTAGAATGTGAGCAATCTGGGGCATTTTTTCTTTCAGCAATCTTGTATACAATTGCAGATAGGGTTTGTCAACTGCAGATTTCAGCAGTGCCTTAAATGCAGCATATTCTGATGTAATATTTTCCTGTTGCTCTTGTGTGAAAAAATTAAAGTATGCTGCTAAATTAGCCACTTCATTAGTCCCAAACTCCGCAAGTTGTTCTCTTGGTAGATCGAACTGTTTAAAATCTAGACATGTGAACCATTTCAGAGGCACCTCTGAGAAATTCTGAAATCTTATATTGATGATATCTATTGCTGCATCAACTAAAGTATGCAGTTGTGTATCTGCCCCAAAATTTATTTCAGAACAGTTGCCTCTAAATGTAAAGGGGACAGTCTTCTCAACTCCATTCTTTGAAATTACAACATCCATAAATCTATCCTGAGGTTTGTAATGATCTAGGAAAGCCTTCATGTATTTCCCTAGCTTTGATTTCAGTTCCATCAGCTGGAGGAGGCAGGTCTCTTCGAGATGTGGTACTTCAAGAATTATTAAGTCATCTCTTTGAAACGGCAGTGACATTTTTTTTTTTTTTTAAGTATGGGCAAAAAATCTTGCAGGATATAGAGATCTGACCAGGTGTACGGTCTGTACCTCTCTTAACAGCACCTTTGCTTTTGACCCATCAGTACCAGATGCACATTGTTCCAGGTGCTGAGCAACTGTAGGTAGTTTCACCTGAAGTGCCTGTATTGAACGTGATCTGCTGGCAAGCCATCTCACCTGTTTAACTGCACTAAAGTATGCTAGATCAGTATGTATCACATGTGCAATTTCTTGTAGCTCTCTCATTTTTGGGGGACTATAGTGGTAGAATTTAAAAATGCCCTTTAGAGTGTTTTCAAGCTTTGATATGAAAGGGTTTGTTTTCATCATATCAAGAACTGCCAACTCCAACTTATGTGCAACACAGTGCATGGCAATGATCCGAGGACAGTGCTCCCATAACTTGCCAATGGTTCCACCCCTTTCACCCAGCATTACACTTGCCCCATCAAAATTGGCAGAAATCAGAAGTGGCCCCGGATTGCTCACATTCGATAGGTCAGTGATAGGAAGATGTAGTGAATCTAATGTAGTTGTTATCGCATTAAAGATACCTACAGCATGCGAGGATTCCAAGGGCACAGCCTGAATCAGATATGTACATACATATTTTGTGTTAGGATTTACAAAACGCAGGAAGACACTTTCTTATTCAATTATAGCAGCGTTGGTGCTGCTGCCAGCAAGAACTGTAACATATTTTGCATTTTTAAGAGTCTGCATCTGGCTCTTGCATAGAACAGCAGATATAGCTCTGCAAAAGTCCCTGGCTCACTTATCATTGGTATAAGTCACACCAAGCTGAATCCCATTTTTCTCTTGTAATTCACATAGCCAATCCATGTGGAAATTGGGCACAGATTTTTTGCAATGGAGTACGCTGTGTTAAACGGGCGTCTCATCTTCACCTTTGTGGTCTCTTCCAGCTGTGCAAAGGCTTGATAAAGTGGTGACTCACGGACACCACACTGAACTGCATGCTGACCACTTTCTAGAATATGTTGGTTCTGGCAAAGCACATGTGGATTGGACTTGTGTGCACGTAATGACTCAATTCTAAAATTGTTATGGCCTGTGGCAAACACATTTGTTTTTTTTTTTGAAAATGCTGGTGTTGCAGTAGTGGGGTACTTTTTACACACTGTATAGTACATTAATCCTCTTTTTCCATTGTATCGTAACCATTTATAAGTGGTCAATCAATGAGGCTGAAACAGCCTGGATCTCTTTTCTTGGTCATATTTCCTGTCTTCACTTATTTTCTCTTGCACCGCCACCTCATCAGGCGCTAAACTGCATTTCTTTGGAAGTGACACAGGTGCTACAGGCTCAGCTAAGGCCTCACTGTTCTATCAAGTACCAGAGATGCAGATGCACTTCCAGACTTATTACTTTCATCCGATTATGTGGAAGAACTAGCAGTTTGTGTATTGGAAGACCTTGAGGATGCTGCTGCTGAGCAGAGAGATAAAAGAGTTTGTTGCTTACTTTTCTGCATATTAAATGTCTCAGTGTCTGGCTCTGCTCTGGTGTTTTCTGCTTAGTGCTTACTTTTTTTGTGATGATAATAAAATTGTATTCAAGTCACTGTGAGGTATGTGTTTTTTTTCTACTGGTGGTAGACAATGGGAGGATGAGGGAGAACACTTCTGGTCACGTCACGCACAACAGCACACATACAGTTTGGTAGAGTAGACTTCTCTACTTATGTTCTATAAAATCTTTTTTTTTTTTTTTTTAGCTTATTTTTTATTTTATTTTTTTTAATGACTTTTTCAAGCCAGCCGGCCAGACAGAACACTGGGTAGTTCATCCCTTTCCCACACAACACCTCTAGCCCAAGAGTCCACCACACACACGGTTAGGCTTAGTTTGTTCTCTCATTTTATTTTCTGTAAAATCTTTTAATTTTAATAGCTTATTTCTTTATGTGACTTTTTCAAGCCAGCCGGCCACAGGACACAGGGCAGTTCACCCCTTTCCCACAGGGCACCTCTAGCCCAAGAGCCCACCACACACAGTCTCGAAAGAGTTAGGCTCAGTTCTCTCTTACTTTCTGTAAAATCTTTTTTTTTTTGTTGTTGTTTAATAGCTTTCTCACTGTTTTATAAGTGTGATAAATCACAAGCCAGCCGGCCACAGGACAGTGGGCAGGTCACCCGACCCCACCCCAGCTTGAAGCTCACTCCAGCACACAATCTCCTTGCAGCCTCCCACTGCTACTCCCAACAGTCCCACGCTCAGTCGGGATTGTTTTGTTTTCTTTACTTTTTCTTTTTTCCCCCTAGCTTTCTTTTTTTGGGGGTGTTTCACAAGTGTGCCACAGCAGTCAGGAATGGACTGGACACTGGATAGATACCAGGTGGGCAACAAATTAATCAACCCCTTTTTTAAATCCTTTCACACTCTCCTCGTCTTTCTCTGAACAACAGCCTCACACAGTTAGGCAGGGTTCCTGACTGTTGTTCTATTATATATATTTTTTGAATCTGTTCTTTTTTACAAGCTAGTACTGTCTGTACTACTAGTCCTGTACTTGTCTACTAGGCTAGCTGCTGTGTTTTTTTAGTTCTTTTACAAGCCAGGAACAGGATACTTCAGAACTGGTAGACAGTGACACCTCCCTTCACTCATCCTCCTCTCCCAACACCAACAGGCAGCAGCCTTCACAAAGGTTATTTTTTATGTTCTTCAAAATCTTTTTTTAGTTGTTTAATTTTATGATATTTTTTTTTAATCTGCCCTGGTTGCTGAAAAGACGTCCTGCAAATTGTTTTGCCCTGGCTGTTCAGTTATCTGGTCGTCGACTGACCAAGTCAGCAAAGCAAACCCCAACCCAAAATTGCGTGCAGCAGGAGACAAAAACGGTCTTCTTCTCCTCCCTATTTATTTTGCTCTGCTCCTCACTGTTATTTTTTTTTTCTGCCACCTGTAGTAGAAAAAAGATGGGAGTAGCTTGTCTCCCATAGTTCAATTAGTTTGCCTTGAGTCCTGAACAATGACTACACTAGTACGAGTACGTCTCTCTCTCCATCTCGACTCTCTAGCTCTGCTCTATCACAAATGGCACTTTCACAGCCTCTCGCACTGCGTCGCCTCCTTCTCCTCTATCCTCCTCTGCCTGTGCTATACCACCTCCCACCCCTACCGCTGCCTGTGCCAATACCAAGACTGACAGGGTACTCTCCCAGTCTCAACTCGCTCACTCACCTGTCAGTCCTGGTTTCTCTAAAGATGCTCTGGTCTATGATGGGTGGACAGTGATTCGGAGGGAGGGTTGACGCCATCCCACTCCATCGCTACTGTGTGCTCCTGCGCGGCGCTCGCTCCCGCTTGGCAGCTCCCTCATTCAGCTCCCACCTCCCACATGACTACATTATTGTTTAACATGTGACCCATCCCTCACTGACTGAACTCCTCAACTGGTGGCAGCACTTTGTCAACACTTGTGTGTACAGGCAGTCAGGCACTCCAGACAGGTAGGAAACCCAAAGAGGGGGGAAAAAAATAAATAAAATGTTCCAAGCTGGTTGTCCGTGGACAAGTGAGGACTGCAAATCTACTTGTCCGAATGACAGATCTTGTAGCTAGGGATGTTGGGCTATGGGATTTGTCGAACCCTGCAACTCAGCACAGAAGCAGAGCCCCTTCAATGAGAATAAAGAGGCATGTACCAGAAGGCACAACAGACGTTTGGTGGGGGGTAAATTCTGGAGCAATGTCAGAAAGTTCTTCTTCACAGAAAAGGTCATGGAGCCTTGGAACAGATTGCCACAGGAGGTGGTGGAGGCAAAGACAACAAGAGGTGGTGGAGGCAAAGACTGTTAGGGAATTCAAGCTATCTTGGGATAGGCACTGTGGGATACTGAAACAAAGTAGTATATCCTAGGGGGGTAGTTAAACAAATAAATACGGGCAGACTAGATGGATCAAGTGATCCCCATCGGCCATCACATACTTATTTTCTCACGTTCTTATGTTCACATTCTTATGTTCTAGATGTGCTGTGGCCATAGGCTCAAATGGAGGCTCCATGAGCTTGACAGTGCAGATATTAAGGTCCCAAGAGGGCATCGGATCCCTGCGGGGAGGATGCAAGTGTGTTAACCCTTTGAAAAACCTTTTGAAAATAGGGTTAGCGGCTTCAGAAACACCCTTACCTGCCGAGAGACAGGCTGAGACTGATGCCAAGTGGACCCTAAAGGTGGTGATCTGTAGGCCCAGTGAGTGCAGGTGGGTAAGATAGTCCAGTAGGACTCGCAACCCTGCCTGGGAAGGTACTATGCTGTTAGTATTACACCAAACAGAAAACCTCTTCCACTTTGAAGCATAGGTTTTCTTGGTTGCGGGCTTCCTGGATCCTCTGAGAACCCCAAGTACACCTTCAGAGAGGTGTAGGTCAGCATATTCTAGGTCTTCAAGAGCCATGCCCAGAGTCTGAGAGACCTAAGATTCAGTTACAGAATCCTCCACTGAGATGAGGTCAGGAGGTTCTGCCTCTGAGGGAAGTGTATGGGCTGGGCTATTGACAGAGAGCAGTAGTGAGAACCACAGCTGCCTGGCCCAGTCTGAGGCTATCAAAATCATTGTAGCCGGCTGGGACCAGAGTTTGAATAGGACCCTGAGGAACAAGGGGAATGGAGGGAATGCATAGAGGTACCTCCCTGACCAGACTAGCACCAGAGCATCCAGGGGCACTATGCCCCTTGCTAGTGGCCTGCAGCAGAATTGGGGTAACTGATAATTCTCTTCTGAGATGAAGAGGTCTATCTCTGGGGGTGCCCCATCTTCGAAACACCACCTCCAGCATCTGTCTGTTGAGGGACCACTCATGATGGTTTTGGTTTATTCTGCTGAGTGCACCTGCCAGGGTACTGTCCTTCCCTGGAAGGTGGATGGCCAGCAGGGACACCTACAGGGAGTAAGTTAGACTCCATATTTTCATTGCTTCTCTATAAAGCAGGCTGGATATTGTCCCTCCCAGCTTGTTGATGAGGTACATAGTGGTGGTATTGTCTGTCCTGACCTGTACCGGCTTGTCTTGTACCAGGGAACCAAAAGACTGCAGTGCCAGAAGCACTGCCCTGAGTTCGAAAAGGTTTATGTGCAAGTGTGACTCTGCTGGTGACAATGTGCTGTGCACTGTATGTTCTGCGAGATGTGCCCCCTACCCTAGAAGGGAGGCATCTGTTGTAAGAACCAATGTAGGGGACTCCTTTTTGAATGGGACCCCTTCTCTGAGGTTGCTTCTGTCTTGCCATCACTGCAGAGCCTGCAATAGTGTCCTTGACACTGGCACCAGCTTTGTGAGAGAATCCCCCCCCCTTGGTGGCAGTGTGCCATGAGACGGAACTAAAGTCTCTCATCTGGAATCTGCAACCTTGGACGGTTCCTGCTGCTGCAGCCATGTGTACCAGCAATGTTATAAGTGCCTTGCTGGCACTGGCTTGTTCAGACTGAATGATCCTGCAATCTGGAGGATGCTGTCTACCCTGTCCTGAGGAAAGAAGGCCCTCCCTTGTAGGTGTGACACTTGGCCAGCTGGTTATGATTGTTCTATGATTTTTATAATACAGAATGTGGTATGTGACCTGTCTCACAGGAGACATCCTGTGCCCCTTGGATGACCCCCCCCCCAACCAGGTCTCATTAAAATAACAGGATATATGTTAACCTGAAAGCCAGGAGATAATTAAAGACTAGAGAGATATAATTAAGGGTCTCCTGTTTATCTGACTTAATTGTAGCTGACCAGCTGCAAGGAGGGATCGTAAACTTTTATGACGTTTCAGAGGAGTTGCAATTTATGACCTCCTGCCTTTGAAATGTGGAAACAGGAACTACTCAAAGATCAAAGAGGAGTAGGGAAACCACTCAAGATCAAAGAAGTCATTTGGGAAACGAGTTTTTGCTGATGTCACCTTACTTAATATACCTCCTGAGTATGGGACATCCTGTTTGTATTAATGTTTATATTTAACAGGGAGGAGCTAGGTGACATCATGGAAGGGGCAGGTCTAGAGACAGTTCAACTGTATTCTGTATTTCCACTTAAAGACATTTCTCTTTGGACTCTCTTGAAACAACAGCTAACTAAAGCACTGTAAGAAGGTATACATTAGAAAGACAAGTCTAACTGCATTGTGGTAGGAGTTTATGTTTGTATTTTGACCTTGTTCTTTTAAGTGATTGTATGTTTTGTGATATTTTGTTCTGTGGTTACATTTTACATATTTTATTCATTTTAAGTAAAACCCCTTCTTTTAAAGAGACTGCCTGTGTCTTCCAAGTCCTTCCTTTTTTGACTGTGATGCATGAATGGTTAAGATTTTGACAACACTATTCATAAGCTTAATGGTATACCAAATGGGGAAATGCCAGATATCTTTCGCCAAGGGCACCGAACCAGGTATACAAAATGAACCCTTAAAAACTCTATGAAAGACCTTAGATAAATTCTTACCTTATCCCAGTTTGGTATACCATTAAGCTTATGAACAGTGTTGTCAAAATCTTAACCTTATCTTTAGCCACATTGCTCTCACAAGTGGTTTTATATTCAGCTACCTTCTTCATATGTGCCTCTGTTCTGCCCCCAGAGAATTATTTTCGTAAGGGAAGTCCATTGCCTTAGTCTGGGTATCCTGAGTGAGGTTTGTGGTTCCGAGCCAGGTAAACCTCCTCATACTCAGAGTCAAAGCCATCCACCGGGCTGCAGTGTCATTGGCATCCACTGCCATGTGAAAGTGGTACTTTGGGGTTTCCAGGCCACATCTAGCTGTCTCTGCCAGGTCGGCAGCAAGACCACATGGTGCCTTATCTACCACTGCCATTATGGAATTCCAGAAGGTTTTCTGGGACTGGGCAGCATAGGCCATATAGTTAGCTGGTCTGACAGCCAAAGAGGTGGCTAGGTAGCCCTTCTTAGCCATGCTGTCCAGCTTTCTGGAATCTTTTTCAGGTGGGTGGGCCGCCAAGGGTACTCTGGCTCTCTCTATCACAGGCTGCTGCTTGCACCACCCCAGCATGGTCAGGATGAGAAAACAGAAACTCTGCCCTGACCTGTCAAACCGATACTTTTTATCAGCCTTCTTAACTGAGGGCACTGAATTTGGTGTCTCCAACACTTTCATGACACGTTTCTCTAGTGATGTATTGATGTGGAGCAAAAGCCTCTTAGTAGGTCTAGCCCCATCATGTCTAGGAAGTCTGCCTCCTCCTCGTCCTCTACTGACTCATTTGTAGGGAGGTCGAGGGCCTCTACCATTTGCTTGACAAATGTGTAGTGTGAGGAATAATCCTCGGGTAACCTAGGAGGTGGTTCAAATTCCTGGTCAGGTGAAACTTCTGGTTCAATAGGCTCATCCTCATCCTCCTTATCATACTCCTCATACAGGGTCTCCTGAAGTACTGGAACCAGTCCTGAACCACTGGAGTAACCCTAGTCGGAACTGACAGAGGATCCGATGGAACCACTGGTGCCGGTTGTGGAACTGGTACCAAACTTTGCAGAGCTTGGAGAACTTGTAAGGGTTGAACTACTGCTTCAGCAGAAGACATGGCAGACTGTGGCACCAGGAGGTTCGGTGTGCTTTTTCTTTTGTTTCTTTTTAGCCGGAACCGGTTCATCAGCCGTTTCCCTGGCACTTTTCGGCTTTGATGGCTTGCCTTTGTTAGAGGTGTTTGGTTCAGTGTCTTTCTTATCCTCTTATTTGAAGGAGGGGCCAACTGATCCTCACCAGATCACTAGGAACCATAGTGAAGGCCATTCTCTTTTTAAATCTTTCAAGACCCTTTTCCACGGTTTTAGCCAAGAAGGTCTTACAAATTTCATAATCATCTTTAAAGTGTGAGGATCCCAAACAAAATAAGCACAAATCGTGCTTGTCCACTTTCACGAAAACTTCCCCACACTTAGAACAGTTCTTAAACTCAGCAGGCTTTGTTTTATGTTTAGGCTTATCAGACATAACCACAAGTTCAATTTTGAACAAAAAAGTGCAGTTATATAAGAACTTACCGTAACAGTAGATCTTCGAGAGGAGCTCCTGCAGTAGGCAACACTGTTAAGACTAAGCTGCCAGGTGCCAGGACCACACAGCAAATTTCTAGCTAGCAGAATACAACAGGGGGACCACCCCCTGACATTAGCATGTCAACATCTGCACTGGTATAAGAGGGGCAGTCCCCACGCCCACCTCTGTTCCCTCCGCCCGAGACTCTGAGATAAGGTCAAACAGGAAAAAAAGAGGACTCGGAGCCAAAAGAGGCCGAGATGGAAAGAGCCCAGGGGGATGGAGGGAGGGAAAAGACTGCATACTGCAAGAGCTCCTCCTCTCGAAGATCTACTGTTACGGTAAGTTCATACGTAACTGCACTATCTCACTTTGAGGGGGCTCTTGCAGTAGGCAACACCGTTAGGACCGAGTCCCAAGCAGTGCCACAAAGAAGATGAACCCCCCTGGGAAGGGGAAAGAGCACTGCAGTATGCAGAGAGGGAAAGAGTGGCCTGAGAAGGCCCTGTGCCCAAAGCTAGTCCTCTGAAGAAGAGGGTAGCAGAAGGAATGCCGAGTGTGAAGGAAAACTGGGGTAAACCTAAAAGGGCTAAGAGGTAGGAAACTTCAAAGCAACCTGAACCGAGAAGCAGCCAAATATGCAGCTTAGCCTCCTTCGAAGAGATAATCTTACCCCGTCCCTCCTAGGAAAACAGCCAGAGGTGAACTGAACTGGGACATGGTAATGTCCCCAGGCATCAGTCATACAGAAGAGCCAAGCTGGCTCGATTCGAGGTACAAAGGAACAACCCAAAACCCCAGAATGACATCAGACTGAGTCCCAAGGGCTGAAGAGCCCCAGGAGGAGATCATCCTGCAAGAGGCAAGAGTCTGGACCTCTGACAGGAGGCATTAAAGATCACCTGGGGTGGTATCTTCTCACTGCTGAAAGGGATGATAAACCCTTAGTGAGGTGGTAACCCAACAAAAGGGAAGCACAAAGCCAGAATGGACTGGTGAAGTACAGAAAGGAGGGTGCCCCCCAAAGGACCTTGGGGTCCCAAGGGTAGAGGGGCTCTCCAGCTAGAAGGCCTGCTCCCAAAGAAAAAAGGTGACTGTCGATGAGGGCCCTTTCTCCCAAAGACACTGGGAGACCCCAATATAGCTTTACCCCGGCCACCTAGGGTAGGCGAGGAGCTGAAATCACCCAGGAAGGAAACTCACGGTGACTGTTCGAGGTCATAAAAACACTCTACTCATCTCCTCTCTTAAGGAGGGATGCCCTAAAGAGCCCACAGTCCCACCCCTCACAGGGGAAGTGGGGGTCCTGGGGAACAGAGAAAACAGAAGGTCAGATCGATGCCCTATCAGGGCCGACAGGAATGGCCCAGGTGAGTATGGCAAAGACCAATGCCCTTCTCAAAGGTGAAGGATCTCACTGTTGTCCATCAAATGCCGAATGATCTGGGAACATTCCCGCTAAGCGGGAACCCGGAGCCCATAAGCTAGCCTATCCCTTAACTCTGGGCTAGAACAAGCTCAAAGGGCTACCAAAGGCAGATGCAGGGAGGGGCTGTGTAGGCAGTACCCCTACAAGTCCCGGGGTAGGCTGTTCAAGCTGCCCTGCATGCCCGGCGAGGGGAAGGCCAATGAACGAAAGTCTAACCCTAGGGCCAAAGACTAAAGCGTCCAGTCCTAAAGGAAGAGGACTCAAACTAGATGCCCCTTGCCTAAGGGAGTCTCTAGGACACTCGCATACCAACCGGCCTGTCCAGGAGCACACAAAGAGACCCAGGGTAGAAGAGCTCCGCGAGCACACTAAGTTTTCCGTATCACCCATGGGGACGCATACCTGGGTATAGAAGGGTGAACCAAGGACAAAGCCGACGGACCTCCGGTCTGCAAGACCCCAAGAAGCATTCCCAAAATAAGGAAGGGAACCCCTGGAGGGATCAGACTAAGCGAGTTCCAAACACTCCCCTGATGAAAGGCGCCTTGGCCCAGAAAGAGGTCAACCTCTGTAAGAATACAAGGATAAAAGGAACCCCTTGTAGTTCGCTCCATGAGCGACCATGTCCTCAGTCACGAGGGGTAGGACTCAGCCTTCTCAGAACCATAGCACACCCCATTAAAAAAGGGGCAATGAAGAGGGGCGACGGGCTCATGCTGAGCCCCGCGCAGTTCTTATGGAGATGGTGGATTTGCAAGGCCTAGAGGAATACTGTAGAAGAACCTCTGGCCTGAGTGCACTGAGAGGACCACAGAGTCTCACTATAGCCCTAACCTTCACAGAGGAAAGAGCCATCACCCGCCAAAATGAGCCCTTATGTGCCAGCAGATGTGTGTCCATATCTCGGCCAGATAGCAGGCCCGAATGGCCAGGCATGGAAAGAAAAAAAAAAAAAAAAGGGCCAAGAAAAGTGCAAGGCCCATAAGCCATGGAGGAGGAAATGGAGCACTCGACCCTCCAGTGATGGCAAAAAAAGGAAAGGTCACACACTACCTCATCTAAAGAAAGCCTGGGTGACCCATTCTTAAGGCAGAAGCCTTGGCCAACACCCTACAAAGAGCCCAGGTAGGGCATAAATACTGGAAGAGAAGAAAAAAAGAGTGGAAAGGCACAGAAGAAAAGAGGGGAACCCTTGCCTTGCCATACCATCCCCCTTCAGTCCGCCAACCCAATGAAAAAAATGGAGGGGGGGTCACCAGGGTTTAGGAGGAAGTGGTGGGTGTCAATGGCGCTTCCGTCACTGCCATGTGGGACTTAACGGTCAGGTAGTAGGGACCAAAGAGGCCAGGTGCTTAACCAGAGTCCCGGAGAGCTGAGAACGCTGGGGTCCCTGCCCCGAATGGTGGGCTGGAGGCAGGTGCGACCCACCCCGCTGGTCATGGGAACCAGTGCGAAGGACCATTCCAGACTCTTGCAGGGTGGACCACAACGCCTGTTTGTCCTCCCCAAACAAAGGGCCCCAGAAAGGGACATCCATGATGGAAGCCTGAAACGTTGGAGTAAAATCGGTCAGGCGCAGCGAAGCATGACATCTGATATTGACGGTAGAGGCCAAACAGTGGACGGCAGCATCCACCATGTCGTATGAGGTACGGAGGGCATGAAAGCCTATGTTAGAGGCAGAACCTAAAAGCTGCTCAAGCTGTGACCTAACTGAGGACTCAAGCAGGGACTGAAGCAATTCCCCTACCTTCCCTAAAAGAGACTGCTGATGCATCAGCATGTGAGCAAGGTAGTTCTGGGCCCGCAAGGCCAGGGTTGAAGAGGAAAATCACTCCAACTACTAGTCCCCCCAGACTCCTTCTGGGACCCCGATAATATGGAAGAGGTCAGCCTTGGGATGGGAGTCAAAGTGAGACTTGCTGTCAGGAGCATGTTAAAAATTGGTCAGCCTTCCTTGGGATGGCCGGGACTGACACCGTTTGTTGCCAAACTGTAGACGAAATGTCATCATATGGTACCACGGGGGACAACCACCGACTCAACTTCCAGAAGGTGCAGATGCTGTGCCAGATGGCATCTCTGAGGGTCCTGCTCCTCAGTGCACAATCCCTGGGAAGCCTGGATCATCTTCATCATAGCCAGGAAAGAGGGGTCCTCCGCAGGGGACTTAGGAGTGTCTTTGAGCCACACTTCCTTGGGAGGTGAATGCTGGAAGATGGGGGGCAATCAGGGATTTGAGGGAATCGGAGACCACGTACAATGATCTCTCAGAATCCGATGCAGAGTGCAGGAGTGGCGACAAGCTAGACGTAGTGACTGTCCTGGTACTCAAACGCTGTTCTATTTCAGGAAGGAGCGTATCCGTGTCAGGCGAAGGAGAGTCCCTGGGCAGAGGCAGGCCTTTGGGCCGAAGCCCACCATGCAGTAAGCAGGGTACTGTAGTCTGCTGAAGTCCAACGGAGGAGCGTCGGATAAAAAGCACAGACTGGCACTGGATAATGCATCAGGAGTCCGTAAACAGGGCCTGACACTGCTCCCGACAAGCCCTAACGCCCAAAGGACATGGACTGCAGGTCCAAGCCTGGGATCAGAGGGTCCGAGGTATGGCCCCAGATCAAGACTGGTGGTTGCTGCTGATCGAGCAAAGACTCCGAGGAGGTCAGAGGTAGGAACCGACTACTGGTGCCCTGAGGCAGTGACCAGAGGCGAGGAAGTCAGGAGCACCTGACTCAAAGGAAGTGGACCCGCTGGCTCTGACGCAGGGTGGTTTGGCACCGGGTCCGTAGACGGGAGACCAGCAGAGTAGGGCCCTGCCAGTGCCTGGTGGGGAGTCCCAGAGAGAGGACTGCCAGCGGGGGCTCAGTCGTCGAAGGCACCGTGGGGGGAGGCCCACAGAAGCAGGCTGTCGTCAGGCCCCAAACCGGGGTCCAGTGAAGATGCTGAGGCCGGATGGGTGGTGTCAGCCAAAGCGTCACCCAAAAAATCACCTAAAGAACCGGCATGGCCACCTAGCTCAGGATCCTGGTGGAGAACTGGCCTGAGCAATAGCGCAGAGGGACAGAGGAAGAATCATCCGAACCTGCACAAGCACTACCCACCACAGTGGGAGGCTTATCCACAAGCAACCCAGAGGGAAGGAGGGCTGTTGTGGTAGCTGAAGATCCCCTTTGGGGGGGAAACTCAGCCTCTGCCGTGGCCCCCAAAGGCGACTGTGGCTCAGAAGTGGACCATTCCTGGTCCTGGTGCTTCTTATGTTTCTTCTTGGGTGAGGAAGACTCCACAGAAGTCCCTGCTGTGACCCGGGTGTGCAGCTCCTTTTCCAAGGTGGCCAATCTTTGTTGTAGGAGGTGGTTCTCAAGAACCTTCTGGCGTATTTTGGGCGTGACCTGGTTGAATTTCTGGCATGCCTGGCAGGCTTTGGTCCAGGCCTAGAAAGATGACACAAGCGGTGTGGCCATCTTTTTCAGGAAGCTGTTTGCCGTAGGCACACTTCAACTTGTCGGAGTCTGCAGAAGAAGTCGGTGATGACATGAAGCCGGAAAGTGAACTGAAAGCGTTAGTAAAAATAATAAAGAATATGGTGGTCAACTGTAGCAATGATCCACAAGGTCCAATGAGCACAGCTGATGGCGGGAAAAGAACTGAGGTGGGCATGAGGGTCCGCCCATCTTATACCAATGTGGATGTCGATGTGCCGACATCAGGGGGTGGTCCCTCATTGTAGACTGCTAGCTAGACATTTTCTATGTGGTCCTGGTGGCTTAGGTTTTAATAGTGTTGCCTAATGCAACAGCCCCCTCGAAGTATGACTGAGAATTTAACCTGGTTCCCAACTATAATATTATCAAGTAAAAGAAGGCAATGTGGTTACACACAGTGTAGTAGTCGGTTCCTGAATTGGGAAGAACCGCTAATCTAACAGAAAATAAACTAAATCCTTCTACTAAAACTCAGAACGGTTCGGGTAAAGTTCTAATACCAAAAGTAAAAGAAATACCCAACAAGCATTTGTCAATGCCGAATGTTGCTTGCTTGTATGTGCTGTGTAGGTATTTGGAAGTCAGTGGAGTGCAAATATTGAAAATTTGCAAACTTACGACCGTGCGTAGGAACTGCGCAACGCACGCTCATGAAACAGTCATTTTTTAGGAAGTTTGTGACCAAATTTTCAACATAGCCATTTTAAGAACTCTGCTCATGAACAGTGTCACTATGATTTTCTTAATGTGTCCCATACAGTGATTTCGCACACCGACTGTGCCATTGTGTGCTACATGGGCGGAAACAAGTTTTGGGCGAGATGTGAAAAATGACAGCTGTACTGCTCATAAGGAGGTGTGATAAAATGACAATGTTGAAAATCTGGAGTGAAAATATTGAAAATTCACAAACTTACGAGCGTGAGTAGGAAGTGCGCAACACAGGCTCGTAAAACAGTCATTTTTAGGAATTTTTCCACCAAATTTTCAACCTAGCCATTTTAAGACCTCTGCTCATGAACAGTGTCACTGTGATTTTCTTAATTTGTCCCATACAGTGATTTCGCTCACCGACTGCGCCATTATATGCTACATGGGCGGAAACACGTTTTGGGCGAGATGTGAAAAATGACAGCTGTACTGCTCATAAGGAGGTGGGGTAAAATGACAATGTTGAAAATCTGGAGTGAAAATATTAAAAATTCGCGAACTTACGAGCGTGCGTAGGAACTGCACAACGCACACTCGTAAAACAGTCACTTTTAGGAATTTTTCCACCAAATTTTCAACATAGGCTTTTTGAGAGCCCACCTTATGAACACTGGCAGTGTTGTTATGTTAATCGGTGCTGAAAGGTGATTTCACGCAGTGACTGCGAAATCACCTTGGGCCCATTAACGCCATGAGCAGTGGAGAGCATTCATGAGAAGGGGTCCCAAAAACCCTATGTTGAAAATTTGGTGTAAAATTCCAAAAATGCCTGAGATATGCAGCAAAGTTGAAAAACCCTATTTATTACATTATACAGCTTACCGGCATTTCCTCGGTTAGGTGCGACTTGAAGAGTGCAGGCGTGTTCCTGGTCCACCGAAGATCATCGCGCCGAGGTCGGAGGTAGGTATGGGGTGAGGGGGTGAGGAGGTGGGGTGCGAGGGTGGTGCGGGTGCGGGCCTAGACAGCGAGGGACGTTTTTGTATTGCAGGTTGTTTTGTTTTTGTTTTTTTTTTTTAAACAGGAGGACGACGGCGGGACATTTGCCATGCTGGGGTGGGCTCCCAGCGTGGCACAGGACGCTGTTTGGGGGCGTGGAGCCGACGGGAGACTGGGCACCCCATCGGTGATAGCATCTGTTGCCACGCTGGGGTGGGCTCCCAGCATGGCACCTTGTACTTTGGGGGAGTGGAGCCGACGGGATTGGGCACCCCTGCCGGCTATACAGTGTGTGAGGAGGAGGCTGAGCACACAGTATGCATGTGCTGTGTGTGTGTGTGTGTGTGTGTGTGTGTGTGTGTAGGGGGAGCACGCATGAGCAGGCAATATCTTATCACTGCTCACTGAAGCGTAGCTCCCCCTTTCAACTGTATGTCACTGCATTTTAGACTGCTGTCATAGACAGCTCCAGCAGTGAGTGGAGAACTGCGGCCGCACCTGCAAACACACTGACTGAATTGGAAGAGGGCTGCCACACCTCCAAAAACTCGGATGATGGCACTATGTTTCTTGCACATGCGCGCAAGCAACATAAAAACTAAGTAAAAGAAAGTCAGTTCCTCGACGGGTCAGCGAACTGCTGAGGAACCACTAACTGGGGTAAAAACTTAATGAAAAATCACTAAAACTAGTGTTAACTATAAAATTAAAGTAAAGGCAGAAGTATTATAAAGAAATTAAAACGGTATACTTATTTTCCATGAAAATAAAAGAAATCTAAGTCACTCTGAGGATCAGTCTCTGAGGCGTCTTACTAGTCAGGCAGAGAAATGAATCTGAGCATTACAGAACGCAGCAGTTGGTAAGGACAGCAGTCTGAATAGTGCACGAGCCAATAGATGTTCCATCATTTGCAAAAGTTCCATTTCTCTCCAAGGCAGTTCAACACAGGAGGCTGACTGGCACAGTTAATGATATTAATTCCTGGGGTTAGACAGAAGGCTATTTGGTGAATAAGCTCTGTGGGATAGCAGAACCCATTAATTTTTGATTGACTCATATTTTTCTGTTATTGCTTGGCTTTTAGTTTTATTGCCTACTTAATGTTCTGATCTCCAAATACCCGCTTTCACCTCCTTATGGAGCACATATCTTTTCTAATTTAACAACATATTTGTGATGTCGTTTCTCATCCAGATTGCCTTATTTTTCTAGGGTCAAAATAAGTCTGGTTTAAAAAGTACTCTACGTTTGAAGTTTCAAAAAAGCAAAACACAATACTAGAAGCCGTAAGTATCAACTGATAGGGGACAGAGTGAAAAACAAGCAAGAGAAAGAACTTCTTTACTACAAGAGCTGTACAGCTATGAAACAGCTTACCAGAGTCAGCAGTTTCAAGTACCACAATTGAGACTTTCAAGACTACACAGGATAAACATTTCAGTAGTTAGAGCATTAAAGGATACAACTGTTGGTGACTGACAGATTCCAAGGGCTATTCAGCCTGCCTCTGTATCCTTCCTATGTTCCATGGTTTGCAACTTTAGAATAGTAGCTTTCTGTCAGCAGGTTGGCATTCTGCTACATTAAACCATTTTTTCAGGTGCTTGGATATCTTGCTTTTAATGAATTGCAGCAATATATCTTAAGTGGGGGATTTGGCACAGGCACAGCCCCCTGAAGAAGATGCAGCACACCTTGAAGCATTGGGGATTTGGTTGTAGTTTGCTAATGAATTTCCAGGATGTCTGGTCATGCCACTGGAATGTTTCAATAAAACCGATGTGAACAGTGTCCATCTCCATTACAATGCCCTTGCTTCCTGCTTTGTCATTTGATGTTCTCTGTGGTGAACAGGGATACATCAACACTGACCTTAGTTCTCTGTTGCTCCAAGTACCAGAACTGCCTGGCCCAAGCTACAGTATGAGACCTATCCTGGCTCAGTGGTAGTGAACCTTCAGGAAAATCATCTGTATCGGGGGGGGGGGGGGCATGTAGGAACCTACCATCTATTTTGGGGGTAACACCTTGTGTGGGAATTATTCCACTTACTTGTGGAATTATGCAAAATAGGAAAAGTTTTCTGTTTTTCCAAGAGGCAAAGAGATCCACTTGTGATATATAACCCCATGCCTCAAAGATGTCCAGCACCTGCTGGTTGAGAAACCACTTGAGGGAGGAAGACTACAGGTGGTTTAGACTATCTGCCAGATCATTCATCTTGCCTGTTAAGTGAACCACCAACAGGCGAGTTTAAGTGGAAAAGCTACTCTCCACAGATCCAGAGCTTCCTGGCACAGTTTTAAGGACATGGCATCCCGTTAACTGCTCAAGTAAAACACCACAGGAGATGTGGTCTGCGTTCACGCAGACACACAGGTGTGGTGAAACAAATTAGGTTATGTGGCCCATGCAGTTCGCCGACCACAGTGTTTGTTTTTAATCAAGCTTGTTCTTCCTTGGGCTCGATCCATCACTTTCCCAAGACCATGACAGTGGTGAGTGGAATGTCATATCGGTTGTGCATGGGTTTGCCGGGGGTGGGGGGCTGCCGGTACAGTGGTGGACCAGAGCTTTTTCGTCCACCTGGTTTTCTCCCAGAGGATGCTGGTGTGAAACGATGTGCAAGCATACATGGCAATTGGCAGCTTCTGTACTCTCCATCTATGAGCTCCCATTGTGTTGCCAATTGGCATCCACTAGATGGCAGTCGAGCATCCCTTTTTTGGGGAAAAAAAAAGTCTTCTCAATTTGACAGGGTGACTCCTGTCATAGTGGACACACCTGGGATAAATTGAAACCCCTTCTCCAAGCAGTTTATATGTTTTGTATAACGTTCAACATGGTGCTTGGCTGGTTATAAATTCAGTGCTGAAGTGTTTATAATGCTTTCTGTGCATATTAACTTAAAAACAAAACTAAGAGGGCAGTTTTAATAGAAGAATAACAGAAGTTTGTGTCTGCTTTTTCTAGATGTTAGCTGCCCTCTTCTAAGATATATTTTACAGCAAACAGCATGAGGTAATATGACCCTGCAGGAGAGTTTAGGAGAGCACAGAATGTTCTGACCTCGGGTCTGACCTTTTCCAATGTTGTAAACAAGTTATGTCTGTACACCAGGTAGCTGCCAAATAACTGCTTTCTATGGAGCAATACTGGCTTCTAGTGGTCAGTTTTATATTATGTTTGCTGTTAATCAAAAGGTAGTGGAAAATTTTCCAACTTCTAGTGAGCTTATAAAAAGCCCTACCTTAGTGCTGAGAGAGGACAGATAGGGTGGTTAGTTGAATACTGACAGAGGAAGGTAGAAGACCTGATAGTAGCGTGTGCTTTCACATGGTTTGATTCATGCTAGACTGAAGAGAAGCCTTAGACACTTGAAGCTAAGCAGTTGTCTGACTTACCATTTTGCTTTCTGCATATTTTACTTGATAAAAATAAAATGACAAACACACTTGTGCATTTTTTTATGCACTTGATTTGTAGGCTGCCTGAAATTGTGTTATCCTAAAGTCACACCGTGTGACATTTGGTGTCAGAGTGGGATCTGACTGAATGTCCGAGGTGAGAAGGGGGAGTTCAGTCAGTTGGTTGCAGACCTGGTACCGAGGATACACAACAGAGGTACATGGCGCCAGAGATGAGGAGGACAGCACCTCACGGAGATGGTGACCTGGGCAAGGCACCATGGATGGGACAAGATGGAGCCAATGGCCAAATGAATACCCTGATATGGCTTCTTCACTGGATGAGTGGGAAACGGCTGGAGGCTGATCAATGCTGGAGAGAGGCAGAGCGCGGATGCCAGGAGCTACTCGAGAGGTCCCACTCTGAGGATGTCAAGGAAGAATCAGTGGAACAGGATCCAGGGGCTCTGACGGAGGAGGACCCCCTAATAGAGCATTTGCGACAAAACAGTTTTGGAGATCCCACTGCCCATTTTTCCGGGCTGCTATTCGGTGGAGGATGGCGAATGAAGAGACCCCAGGTAAGACTTTGACTGGCAATGTATTACTGGGGCAGAAGACTTTCAGCAACACGGAAGGAGTCATTTCAGCTGAAGGGACTTTTGCACGTTTTAAATCTCCTCCTATATTTTCTCTGAACCAGTGGAGCTTACTGTTGAACAGTTCCTTATGGGAGTTTATCCGGACCATGCTCCCCCCTGAGAAAAATCCTTACTTCCGATATACTCTATAGCAGCTAAGAAGGCAATCACGAGGTGTTGAATGAAACCCCAGATCCCTACTGTCCAAAACTGGAGACAAATAATGTCTGAAATCTATAAAACTGAGACCTTCAATGTTGAGCAACAAGGAGGATCCATTTTACGAATGCAGAAGTGGAATCAGTGGCTCCACTATGTAACCTCACAATGTTTAGATTTTAATATATAAAACCTAACTGGGGAAATAATTATGGGGGAAAAATTATAAAGTCATGTTTTCCCTGTCTACCCATAGACCTGTGGTCTCACCTATAAGATAACTCAATATGCTTCTCTATTTGAAAATTAATAGAAAAAGTATTTTATAAATGCCAAATACTGTATTTTATTCAGAAAGAATGCATTTGAATTCAGATTTGTCCATTGTGTAACCATGTGGAAAAATATTGAATAAAAAGAAAATATAAAAAAAAAAATCTCCTCCTGACATTTATAGGTAGGCTCGTAACATACCACACTGTATGCCTAACAGCCTGTCCCTAACCTCTGAGTTTACATATCAGATCTTGTACACTATTAGTGGTGTTGGCTACCACCTAGTCTCTTCTGTTTTATGTCGGAGTCTCCCCCGCTTCCAAGGATGCCATCTCTTGCCCTTCACCCTCTGAGTTACTCCTCCCACATCACTATCAGGGGTCGCTATCTGTCTGCCCCTATAACAGGTCTTACAGTATGCTGCCACCTGCCTGTACATGCCTGGCCAATAGAAATACGCTGTCAGTCTAGACAAAACCTTCCCATGGCTCAGATGCCCCAAATGACTGGAGTGTGCATCCTCTATCATCTTTTTCCTATATGCCACAGGCACCACTACCTGGGTATCCACTTGCTTCATCTGGGAGTTGGGCCTCATATGATATAGAACTTCCTTCCTAAGTTCAAACAATCATAATCTGTCGCCCAAGCCACCATTAACCTGTCTCCCATCCAAGATTTCTACATATTCTCTTAACTGGGTAATTTCAGGATCCCCCACCTGTATTTTTCCCCCCGTCAACATCAGGAGAACAATCATTTTTCATAGGCGGAGGTTTAAAACATGCAAGTGTCTCTTCAGCCACAATGGCTCCTTTAATGTTGCTTGAAGTCTTCTGCCCCTGTCATACACTGCCAGTCAAAGTCTTACCTGGGGTCTCCTCTTCTTGTTTGCCATCTTCCACCAAATAGCAGCCCCGAAAAATGGGCAACAACAGGATCTCCATAAACGTTGGTCACAAATGTTCCATCAGGGGGTTCTCCTCCTCAGAACCCATTGATCCTGCTCCACCAATTCTTCCTCGGCATCCTCAGAGTGGGACCTCTAGAGTATCTCCTGGCATCTGTGCTCCGCCTCTCTCTGGCGTCGATCAGCCTCCAGCCATCTCTCACTCATCCAATGATGAAGCCGCATCAGGGTCTCCATTTGGCAATTGGGTCTGTCTCCCATCCATGGTGCCTCGCTCAGGTGATCATCTCCATCAGGCACTGTCCTCATCTCACCTGGCGCCATGCACCTCTGCAGTGTATCCTCAGTACCAGGTATAGAACCAACCAACTGGACTCCCCCTTGTTACTGTGGATGTTCAGTCAGATCCCACTGCTAACACCATATGTCACCGGGCATGGGTTTAAGATAACACAATTTCAGGCAGACCACAAATCAGGTGCACACAAAATGCAAGGTTGCGTTTGTCATTTTATTTTTATCAAGTAAAATATACAGAAAGCAAAATGTTAAGTCAGTCAACTACTTAGCTTCTACAGTTTCTAAGGCTTTTCTTTAGCCTAACATAAATCAAACAGTGTGAAAGCACACACTACCAGGAGGTCTTCTACCTTCCTCAGTCAGTATTCAACTGACCACCCTATTTATTCTATCTCAGCACTGAGGTGGGGCTTTTCATGAGCTCACTAGAAGTTGGAAAAATGTCCCACTGCCTTTTGATCCACAACAGACATAACATAAAACTAGCCACTAGGGGCCACTGTTGCTCCATATAGAACAGTTATTTGGCAGCCACCTGGAGCACAGAATAACTTGTTTACAACATTGGAAAGGTCACAGCAGACATCAGAACATTCTGTGCTCTCCTAAACTCTCCTGCAGGGTCGCATTACCTCATGCTATCTGCTGCAAAATATATCTTAGAAGGGGACTAACATCTAAAAATACAGACACAAACTTTTGTTCTCCTTCTATTACAACTACCCACTTAGTTTTGTAACTGTACTCTTAGTTTTGTTATAGCCAGCAAAGCAGCATGTTGCACAGAATACAAAACATATAAACTGCTTGGGGAAGGGGTTTCAATTTATCCCAGGGGTGTCCACTATGACAGAGGTCACAGTCTGTTTGTTGGTCAGTACTTGTTCCACCCCGAGAGCTCATGTTTTTGTGCACTCCCAGACTGATGGTGAGCCCAGCCGAGAAGGATCATCTGCCACTGTGACCAGCCCCCATGGTTTGAGAAAAAAGAAAAAATCCTGTTCTGCCACCCCGAGCCTGACTGGCTGGTATAGTGTGATAGTTTAGACTACCCCCTGTTAGACATAAGGCTATGGCATCTCTATTTGTACCCCAACAGTTTACTGCAGTAGCATTTCTAAACTTTTCTGAATAACTAATTTTCATTGTTTTACTACTATGGGTAGGCCACCCACAACAGTACCTCTTCTCCCTTGTCTATTCCTTTTTTGTATTCCTCTTCCTTCCCTGCTATTTGCCCTTATGAGAAAGAGCACTAGAACAGCAGAATGACAAAGAATAAAGACTAAATAATTAGCAGAAATAATCTGCACAGAGTTGGTATGTGTTCTTGTGTACTGTGTTATATTTCCCTAAAGAATTTAATATAATGCTTAGTCAGAGACAGGACGATATCTTTGTGATCAGTGTTGTGTTTTATAATATGCAATAAATGTATGTATCCTGCAGAAATATGAAAGCAGCGAATAAAAGTCGTTTCAGACAGCCTGAAATTGCAGCAGTTGGGTATGTTGAATACAGATGTGAGATTTGTCTTTTTAAAGCAGTTTGTATATAAACACTCTAAAGAAGGCATAACTAATGTGCAGAAACTAAATATAGGAGTGTTTCCGTTAGTATTCTGTGCAGAGAATGCTCTTACCTGAGCTAAACCTTCTTGGAAAAAAAAAAATGTACTTCTAGGAGCCAGCAGCCCCATGATGAGGCTGTTATACAAGAAACTCCCCAGCTGTCACTCAGCTGAAAAGGGGTGGGGTTTTCTTGTTTACAAGTAATTAAGAAGTGTTTCTCAACAGCTTCAGTGACAGAGTGTTAAAGGCAGAATGAAATAACTCATGATTGTATGTTTTCCCTCTATATATACAGTCAGTCTGATTCCCCCATATGTTTGTACTAGCCAGAATATTCCCTGTATTAGAAAAGGGGCAGATCTGCTGACACTAGTGTCATAGAAGGACTGCACTATAACAGCTGCCACTGAGCTAAGGTTAGTCAGATCATCCTGGGAGAGTGTCCTGAGAGGCTGGTCTGAGAGCACAGAAGTTGGTAGAAAATTGTACTGGTTACAGTATTCTACACTGTGGGCAGAATCACTGGAGGGAAGTGATTCTGAAGCTCGAGGAGCACTTATTTAGTTCTTTATTTGATTTATTTCACTGTTCTGTTTACAGTTTTATCATGATCTTTTATCTTTCTGTAAAGCATCTTGATGGCTGAAAGGCACTCGTGCGAAATCAAATTTATTATATTATTATTATTTTGTTTATAGTCTGAAGTGTAAGGCAGGATTACTTTATCATTGATTTGTGTTTATTTTTGTATAGCATGATTTGCTCTATATTATTTTTACCAAAATAAACATCGCACAGAATTCGTGCGTTGAACAAATCTCCGAGTACCATGTATGCTTTCGTTACCTACCCCATGAACCCTACCACGTATAGTTCTAGGTCAGTGGAGTCGTCAGGGTGGGGCAGAGGTAGGGCTTTGCATGTTGCCAGCGTTGGTCTTGGTATACCTCAGCCCAGGAAAATTCAAGTGTCATTAGGTCAGAGGTCCAAAGTCAAAAACTGCCAGCTTTTGGCAGTCACCTTTTGGGCTAAATCCAGCTGCGATGTTTTTCCCTTGAAATGTTTATGTGCCCTGCCAGTGACTGATTTTTCTGTTTGCACTGAAGGTGTAGCTCGTTTCAGAGGGTATTATGTGTTTCAAACTGAAAGTACTGTGTGAGACATTACTTCCAGGTACTTCATGTGTGGCTTACTTATGGCAGGTGACGAAGAGGTGCATTTATTGTTTATATGATTCCAGATATGAGACCAGGAATTTGGGGGCCAAAAGGTTATGTTTAAACAGAAACACATACAGATTCAATTTTTCAACTCATGACTTTGAGAACAAGTCTGTGCAACAAAACAAACAGAAAC
The DNA here is from genome assembly GCA_016271365.2 of Neoceratodus forsteri. Taxonomy (NCBI): domain Eukaryota; kingdom Metazoa; phylum Chordata; order Ceratodontiformes; family Ceratodontidae; genus Neoceratodus; species Neoceratodus forsteri. The sequence goes on along the minus strand of CM057456.1, from coordinate 330,198,932 downwards.
ATTACACAAAACATAGCCACATGTGGATATTTTATTGATAGATACAGATGTAACATTTAAGTTTGATAAGCTATAGTGAAAAATAACAATGTCAAAAAATTGCTTATCAAACCTCAGTAATTGCTAATCAAACTTTATTTTGATTAGCATTCACTGCTAATCAAGCTTCAAATACTAATTTATGAATTGGGCAGATGTAGTCTCACTTCACAAAAGTGGCAGCTGGGAGGAGGCTGGCAAATATAGGCCAGTCTGATGTCAGTGGTGGGAATCCATGTCAATTGAGCGCAGAACATTTAGCACATATCAGTTCAGCTTGGTCAATTCAGCACTATGTTAATTCAGCTTGTTCATTTTAGCTCATGGCAATTCAGCTCCTTTCCATATGTGTCTGTCGATCTGACTGGCTGCAGCTGCCTCTGCTGATAAATTTAAGAGATCTCTGCTCCCCTTTTCATTTTAGTACATGGTAAGCATGCTGATTATCGTGAAGTCCCCCCCACATTCTTCCTCAAGCCCAGGCCTTTCACTGGTACTTCGTTTCTTTGATTCATTACAGTGTCCCGGTGGCTCCGAACTTTCACCATTTGCCAGACTCCACTCAATGTTAATGTTAAGATTAAAGCTAGTAAAAAAAAAAAAAATTCACCTTTCATGTGAGTGTTTTATTTTTTTTCCAACAGCTCACAATGAAAAAGAAATACATGTATTGCCCTCACGCTCTCATTTGTACCGCTTCAACAATAAACAAACAAAAAATGGAAATTACGTACCTACCGTAATTCTTGATCTTCTCTTATATCTTCACCATTCATTACCACTTGGGAGCAAGTCGGAGGCGCGCACCCTCAACGGGAGTTTTTTTTTGCTTTTGTTGTTTTTGGAGACAAGTCGGCACCGACAGCGCTGCCCCCAAGAGTTACGCACTACGTGGTGCGCGAGGGGCGGCTGTTTGGTGTCGCAGACTCCTCCTCCTTCCCAATTCTGTCAGCCAGAGAAGCAAAAAAAGGATAAGAAAAGGAGAGCGAGGCAAGAGAGCCGAGGGATAGACCAAGACAAGGATGTAAACTGAAAAAGGAATAAGCCGATAAGAGGATAGGAAAGAGGAATGCCTACCCTATGTGACCGCATGGCCTCACTACTGAGGCAGCTCCGAGGGAGGAACAGATAAGGGAGAGGAAGAAGAAGAAGAGAGGGGGGATGTTGGGAGGGAGGAAAAAGTTCTGCCAAATTGTGAAATTTGGTTTGAAGGCTTGTAAGCTCAGAACCAAAAACAAGGGAGCAAGGATCCCACTCAATAAAACTGATGAAGAATGTTCAACCGAACCGTTTGCACAGTTTGGTACACAAAAGGCAGACTTTCTATACTTCCCGTCTTCCCCAGCCCCTACACTCAAGCTGAGAGCTCACGGACTGCTAAGGCAGAATCTGTTTCGAAGAGACAGCATGCCCAACTAGAAAGGGGAAGGAAGCCCACTAGCACCTTGTTGTGTGCTAACACAGATGTGTGTGGGGAGGAGGGGGTATTTGAAGCCCAGTAGAGGGCACCCCCTTGCGAGAAAAAAAAGGAGACGGAGTGGGAACTCAATTCGACTCCCTTAAGCAAGGCAATTCAAATCACCAGCTCAAGGCAATTGGAGTACAATGGCAGCATTTAACTAGCGGAGACTGGTGAACACAGGAGATACAGAAAAGCCAGAGGGGACTTGGATAAAGAAACACAACCATCCAAGGAAGGTTTTGTTACTGAAGATTGAACAATCACGGCTTAAGAAGGAGCCAAGAGGTCACCCTCAAGAGTAATCAGAAAGAGTTCCCTCAGGAGAAAGCCAAATTCTACTTGTTCCCCTCTCCTTTCAAATTTAAGGTACCCGTTCTGAGACAAGAGCGGAAGACTCAAAGAAGTATTTATTTATTTTTTTTAAATCAGGCTTAAAGGCCATGAGAAAGAGAAGAGAGGAATGAGCAGGGAAGGGGAGACACCAAAGAAGGAGGCCCAAGAGGGGAAGGTGGGTGGGTATCAGTAATGAATGGTGAAGATACAAGAGAAGATCACAAATTACGGTAGGTATGCAATTTCCATATCTTCCCTTGTCAGTCTTCACCATTCATTACTGCTTGGGCTAGTACCAAGCCCCCCTGAAGGGGGACTAGGAAAAACCCTGAGGGAACAAGACCCACAGCCCCCTGCTGGTGAAAAACTGAAGGAAGAGACCCTGGTCTTATAAGACAGGAAGCCTAAGGCCGAGGAGAGCTAGGAGGTGTCCCCGAGACGGGGAGATGGAGGAAGCCCCTGCAGAAGCCTCCTAGTCCTGGTGGAAAAGAGGCAGGTCCCCCGGAAGGCGGAGCGAATCACCCTACGCCGGGGCCAGGGGTGATAATCTTGATAGACGAAGACATGTCATCCGCCTAATGCAGATCGCTGTCCCTGCAAGTCTGGAAGCCACCTCATTCGCATCATAGGATGTCCTTGCTTGGTGCCTTGCCAGTTCCAGGCCTATAGCGGAGAGGGCAATGGCTTGTCTAGATTGCGCTGTATCAGGCATTGATGCTAGAAGCTGAGATAGCATTGACCATAGATGCCTGCTGAGGGCTCCAGGGTGAGCCTGATGAGATGCAATGCACAACATCGCACGAGAAGAAGAGAACACTCTTCGTCCCCACCGGTCAAACTGTAGGGAATCTGAGTCCGGTGGATGGTCGTGCGCCAGGCGGTGACACCCGGAGTGAGTCTCTAGGAACTGCAATCCCGAGGGTATATTGGGGAGTGTACTTACGAGACTCAGATGGGGCACAATACCTCCTCCTGTAGTCTACTGGGGCTGGGAAAGGGGCGGCTGGAGACTGCCAGGTGTGGATAGACACCTCCTGGAAAGGGATAGGCCAGGATGGCACCACCAGATGCTGGGCACTGAATTCACGCGTCTCCCGCTCTGTATTATCTCATCTGACAAATGAGATATGGAGATACCTAACCATCCTCGATAGGAAGCGCTGATATTCAGTGAAATCAGCGTCGGATGAGAGGTGAGCAGAGGGTTCCTCTCCCTCCGAGGAAGGAGTTGTGGAGGCTGAGGAAAACAAATGCCCAGAGGACTCCTGCGGAGGTGGGGACAGGTGAGATACCTGCTCGTGCATCTATCTAACATATGACTGGAAGGCCTCAGCAGTGCCTCTGAATGTCCCCCAGGATAACGGGCCCGTAGGACCGACATGGCCTAGAAGAGATGGGGGTGGCTGCAGAGGAATGGGAGAGGGGCACCTACCAGGAGGCACCTGTCCTCTGCTAAGGCTCTGAAATCCAGGGAACAGAGCTGGAACTGGCGGGGTCCCGGATATCAAACCAGGTCGCAGAATGGAACCCTGGGGATGCGAACCCTGAAAGAGCCTAGAAGGGGAATCTCCCCTGTGATGTGCCTGGGGTTGTATGGATCCAGAAGGGCAACCCACAGCAATGCCACCGGAGGGGTCCCTTGAGCCTAAGAGGGAGAGGTGGGGCTCGGTGCTATGGCTCCTCCCCACACCCCGAGGGGTAGAAGGCAGAACTCGATGCCTCTCACCCTGGCCCCTCCACCCCTCAGACTCAGAGGATGCCCTCCTCCGTGACACCAGTGACAGGGCCCGTTGATCCTGAGGTCTCCCAGGGAAGGCCCCCAAAGATAGGGCCCTTAGTCCACCCCAAGAAGACGCAGCAGCACCGGAAACAGCAGCTGCCACAGCCCCCTCTGGGAGAACAGTCCCCTCCCCAATCCCTGAACTGCCCCTCCTCATAGGCTCCAGGCCACCACCAGCCTGGGAGTCCTCAGAGGAAGACTCCTGCGGAGACTGAGGAATGGGAGCACTGGGCTGCCTGACACCACGTTCCACAGGAGACCCTGATCCCGAAGAATTGGGGAGTCAGGACGGATCCATGTCTGAGTTGTCTGCTTCCAAGGAAAGGCCGACCAGAAGGACCTCGATGATGGCCACCCCAAGAGTCCCCTGAGAAACGGCGCCGTGAATGACGCCGGTGTCACCCATGGTGCCGTCCAATTGCGGCGCACCACTAACACCCGGAGCCCGGCTCCAACTCGCCCACAGCTCCGGCCGAGTCCCCGGCACACCCACGGTGCCAGGACCCAACACGGAACCGCTGACAGAGTTGACCGGGCCCACGGCACCGCAAGCGGCACCAAGAACCAAACTGGTGCTGGATGGCGATGTCAAGAATCCACCACTGCCAGACCCAGCAACCGAGGGTCGCGACACTGGGGGAGCCTGCACCTCTGAAGAGACAACTGCAGAGACGGTGTCCCCACAGCAGCCCTGGAAGGGACCACGGCATTTCCCCCGACATGGCAAAAGAGACCTCCTCCTCAGCAAGGCTAGAAGATGAGGAGGCCTCCTCCTCACCAGACCATATAGGCCTGGGAAAGGACCCGGAGGAAGGGTCTAGAGACCTGGCCTGGGAGGCCCGAGAACAATGCCGTCCTCCAAAAGTTGGCGAGGCCTTGCCAATTTTGAACATGTGGACTACGAGAACACGGTGGTCCATCGAGAAACAGGCATTGCATCTATCCATATCATGGTTAGGTCCCAGGCACTGAAGGCAGACATCAAGATGGTACGTAATGGAAAAATGCTGGCCAAAGGAGCACCGACACATAGGGGCACGGCCCGCTTTCGATATATGTTTAGTTCCCGAACCAGACTTGATGTGAAATTAAGTTTTAAACGGAAAGGCTCCTGGCGTCATCAAAAAATAATAAGATGAAACAATCTTACCAGATAGACGACGTCGGGAAAAGTACCAGGATGCAGGAGATAGAGAGAGAGAGAGGTCGAACTCGACAATACAGCCTAGTGTCGCAGTAAACAGTTTCTGACTCCGTGCAGCAGGTGCAGCCTCGATGGCGGGAGAAACAGAACTGGGATGGAGGAGGAGTCTGTGACACCTAACGGCCGCCCCTCGCGCACCATGTAATGAGTCACTCTCAGGGGCAGCGCCGTCGGTGAAGACGCCTCTCCAAAAAAAAAAAAAAAACTCCCGTGGCGGGTGCGCACCTTCGGCTTACAGCCAAACAGTAATGAATGGTGAAGATTGACAAAGGAAGATCCACATTTCTCACCTGTCTCAGTACAGTCCTTACTCACTCGCTCTTTGCCTGCTCGCAAGAATACATATTGATAAATAAAATAGGGAATACTATACATTATCCAGGGAGCTGAATTGACGTGTGTGCTACTGGCTCTATTCGCTGAAGTGCAGCTCACTGAATTAAAAGTGCCAAACTGACGCGCGGCGTATATCCTGCACTCAACTGATGTGGGCACCCAGCGGTGGAGATGTTAATGGAGATGCTGTTATTGGAAAGGCTTGTGGAGTATCTTGGAATCCAGTGGGATACAAGACCAGAGGCAGTACAAATTCATTGGGTGGGGTCATGCCACACAAACCTAACCGATTTCTTCAAGTGGTTGACCAGGGAACTAGATCAAGGTAGGGCAGTGAACATGGCCTACTTAGACTTCGGCAAGGCCTTTAACACCGTATCACATAGGAGGCTCATAAGTAAACAGAGCAGTTTGGGAGTGGGTCCTAAGGTAGTAAACTGGGTACGAAATGGTTGTGGGATAGGCGACAGTGTGTGATGGTAAACAGTACTCACTTGGGGAGGGAAGAGTTACCAACAGCATACCTTAGGGCTCAGTACTGGGACCAATCCTGTAACATCTTTATAAGCGACACTGCAGAAGAGCTGGAAGGGAGACTATTCCTCTTTGTAGATAACGCCAAAATCTGTAATAGGGTGGACATTTCAGAGGGGATGGACAGAATGTGTAGAGACCTGAGAAAACCCAGAGAGAAGTATAGGGTATGGCAGCTGGGTTTCAATGCAGAAAAGAGCAAAATCATGCAGCAGGGCACAAAAACCCAGAGGTGGAGTACAGAATGGGAGAAGAGATACAGTCACCAAACAGGAAAGGGACTTGGGGTAATACTATCTGATGACCTAAAGGTGGCTAGGCAATGCGACAAAGCAGTCAGTAGGGCCAGTGGGATGCTGGGGTGCACATGGAGGGGAATCACCAGCAGAAAGAGGGAGGTCGTGCTGCCACTACATAGATTGCTATGAGACCCTAGCTGGAGTACTGTGTCCATTTCTGGAGCACACATCTCCGGAAGGACATAGAGGGGAGGCTTCCCAGAAGAGGATAACTAAAATGGTGCAGGATCTGCATCAGAAGCCCTATGAGGAAAGACTAAAGGACCTCCATATGTACACCCTGGAGGAGATGAGGGAGAGGGAGGAGATGATAGAGACCTACAAATACCTCACAGGGGTAAATAAGGTACAAGAAGGGAGTATTTTTCAGAAAAAAATATGCATGAGAACAAGGGGGCATGCAATGAAGCTGAAAGGGGTAAATTCAAGAGAAATGTGAGGAAGTACTTTTTCACGGAAACAGTGGTGGACACTTCAAATGGTCTTCCAGTGGAGGTGGTGGCGAGACTCAAAAATGCATGGGATAGGCATAAGGGAATCTTAGTGGGGGGGGCTGCTGAAGATAAAGTAGGATCTCCAGTGATGCTACAGGCAGGGGGGAAAAAATGGGCAGACTGGGTGAACCAAGCTGTCATCTTGCAAAAAATGTTATGTTTCTACATCTGCAACGCTGTGCCTGGTTGTAACAATCAGGTCCAGCACCTCCCCATGCATAGTAGATTCTCTGACTAGCTGCCTGAGAAAACTCCCTTGTATGGAGCCAAGGATGGCCCTGCTCCTAGCTGAAGCTGCAATTAGTAGGCTCCACTCAAATGTCTAGCAGACTGAAGTCACCATCTAGCAGCACCTCGCCTTACTTTGCCCTGATGATGGGTTCTCCTAGTGTCTTAGTCGACTCCTCTCCCTTTGCTGGAGGTCTGTATACCACCCCTGTATAGATGGCGGCCCCAGAATGTCTCCAGGATGACCCACAGCACTTCCAGCCCTTCCATTTTCTTCAGGTGCTCCTAGACCTTATAACTTTGGTGACTTCCTGTTCTCCCATGAGGGGAACCACAGACATGTCTGCTTCCACTGGAAAGACTATGTGAAGCAGATGAAAATGGGATTCTTTTCCATTTCAAGAAATAGGTTTTCCAAGAACCAAGCCTTCAGGTGGTGTTATTCAGAGATCAGGACGAGTCACTCTGAACTGTCACAGTGGGGTTCGGTGTGACACGAATAACAGAAGTACCTGGCCTGCCTAACCCAGTCTGGTACTATCAGAATCATTGCTGTTGACTACCTTCGCAGTTTAAGCAATACAAAAAAATTACTCACCTTAGTAATTATGTTTCTTCTAATGGAGTCTTGCTGTATTCTGACATATTGCAGTGATTCCCAACCTTTGAACTGCCCCGGAGAACAAAGAGTTAACTTTCTATGCAGGGCATAGAATGCTGAGCTCGAGCTCGGTTGAAGTCTCTGTCTGGAGTGTTTCAAACTCAAACCGTCAGATTCTTACGAGCCCAACTAACTAAAAATTCTATGTGGAAATTGTAAAAATTCCTACTAGCCAACTGGCAGAAAAAAGTTTTGGATTCCCAAGGAAGACTCAAGTCAGGAAACCCAAAAACCAGTCTAATATAAATAACAGTAATAAACGAACACCCAAACAAAAAAGGAGGAGGGTGTAAAGAAAAAAACACCCCTGGGGTGCAACACTGCACCTGCCCACCCACTTCCCAAAAACAAGTTCTGAGAGGGGAGGCAGGGAGGGAGGTCAGAATACAGCAAGACTCCATTAGAAGAAACATAATTACTAAGGTGAGTATTTTTTTCTTCAAACAACATGAAGTCTTGCTGTATTCTGACATACTGCAGACTACCAAGCAGTACCTCCATGGAGGAGGGACAGAACCTACTTTGGGAATAGGGTCTGAAGTACTGCTGTGCCAAACCGAGCATCACTCCTAGCCTGGATATCCAGAGAGTAATGCTTGGTAAAGGTAAGGACTGTTTTCCAGGTGGCTGCTTGACAAATTTCTAAGAGAGGGATATCCCTGGCAGCAGCTGTACCTCTTGTGGAATGAGCCCTCAGGCCTGAGTGGAGTTTTTCCCAGTTTTTCATAGCACAATTGTATACAGGACAAAATCCACCTGGCAACAGATCTCTTGGTGGCAGGTGTGTCCTTACCCACTTCTCCATAAGTGAGGAACAACTGGAGGGAGTCAAACCTGTGACCCTTGGTATGCTCCATGTAGTAACTAAGGGCTCTTTTAACATCTAAACTGTGTAGCCTCCTCTCTCCTGAGGAAGAATGATCAGTGAAGAAAACAAGAAGAGACATAGACTGGTTTAAATGGAAGTCTGAAACCACTTTGGGCAAGAACCTTCTATTGGTTCTAAGGACCATTTTATCCCTGTGAAATGAGATAAAATCAGGTTCCACTGACAGGGCTTGCAATTCACTGATACACCTGGCAGAGGTAATGGCTACCAAGAACACAGTTTTCCAAGTCAAGTACTTAAGCTCTGCTGAAGACACAGGCTCAAAAGGGGGTTGCACAAGTTAAGCAATGCAAACATTCAAATCCCAGCCAGGGGCAGGGTTTCTAAAAGGAGGATTGGTGTGAAGCAATCCTTTAAAAAATTTACAGAATACAGCATGAGAAGATAGTGAGGAAGACTTCTCCACAGACAAAACACAAACAGCTGACAAGTGTACCTTGAGAGTAGCTGGTCTGAGGCCTAGGCCATTAAGATGGACCATATAATCCAGAACCGTAGGCAATCCAGCAGTGTTTGGAGAAATATGTTTCTTAGAACACCAAATGCTGAATCTCTTCCATTTGGAGTTATAAAAGTCTTTTTGGTAGAGGGCTTTCGAGAAGCATTGAGGATATCCAGAACTCCTTGGGAAAGATGCAGATCTGCAAACTCTAACTCTTCAAGAGCCATGCCTTGAGATTGAGAGACTGAAGATTGGGATACCAAATCATCCCAAGAGGATGTTAACAGGTTGTAATTCCTGGGAAGAGACAGGGGAAGATGGACTGCTAGGGACAGCAACATGGGGTACCAGGGCTGTCTGGCCCAATCCGGAGCAATCAGAATCACTTTGCAAGGCTGAGACCTTATTTTGACTAGAACTTTGAACGGGGGAGGGGGGGGAGGCATACAAAAACTTCCCTTCCCAATTCAGAATCAGGGTGTCCAGGGGGACTGTGCCCAAGACTGGAGGTCTGCAACAAAAGAGAGGGAGTTGGTGATTGTCTGGGGCTGCAAAGAGGTCTATCTCTGGAGTGCCCCACCTTGAAAAAATCACTTTCAACACCAGAGGGTCCAGGGACCATTCGTGATGGCCCTGAGAGATCCTGCTCAGTGCATCTGCTAGCACACTGTCCTTCCCTGGAAGGTGAACTGCTACCAGAGAGGTTTGTAGGGAATAAGCCAGGGACCACAACTTCATGGCTTCTGTGCACTAGGCCATGGACCGAGTGCCTCCCTGCTTGTTGATGTACCACATGGTGGTGGTATCGTCCATTCTGACCTGAACCACTTTGTTTTGTGCTGACAGAGAGAAAGCTTTTAGGGCCAGAAAAACTGCCCTGAGCTCTAGAAGATTGATATGGAGAAGGGATTCCTGAGGGGACCACAGCCCCTGGGCAGTGAGGGACCCCAGACGGGCTCCCCCAGCCCAGAAGAGAAGCGTCCGTGGTAAGGACCACTGAACAAGACTGAGTAACAAAAGGAACACCTTGTCTTAAATTGTCCTGATCCTGCCACCATTGGAGGGCTTGGATCAAGGTCAGAGTCACTGGGATCAGTTTGGTAAGGGAATCCTTCCTTTGAGTCCAAAAAGCTCTCAGGTGGAACTGAATATCTCTCATCTGGAATCTTGCCCCTTGGACCACTGCTGCTGAAGCTGCCATGTGGCCCAAGAGCTAGAGGAAATGCCTTGCTGGCCAAGATACCCGAAGGCTGAAAGAAGAGGCTAGTTCCAGAAGAACCCTTGTCCTTTTTAAAGGAAGAAAGGCTCTTGCTCTGAGTGTGTCCAATTCTGCCCCTGTAAAGGTAAGAAGCTGGACTGGTTCGAGAACTGACTTGGGAAGGCTGAAAAGAAATCCTAGAGAAGTGATCACATGCTGGGTCACTTGCAGGTGAGACTTGACTTGGTCTGGAGACTGATCCAGTATTAGCCAATCGTCCAGATATGGAAAAATGGAAATCTTTTGCCTTCTTAAAAAGGCAACTACTACTGTCAGGCACTTTGTGAAAACCCTTGGGGCTGAGGTTAGGCCAAAGGGCATTGCTCTGAACTGATAGTGGCCTGAGGGCAACTTGAACCTGAGGTACTTTCTATGGGAGCACCTGATGGGAATGTGAAAGTAGGCATCTCTGAGGTCCAGGGAGGCTAACCAGTCCCCTGGCCTTAGAGAGGGAAGGATTATTCCCAGAGTTACCATCTTGAACTTTGGTTTTAAAAGATGTTTATTTAGATATCTTAGATCTAGGATGGGTTGCCACTGCCCTGTCTTTTTTTGGGGTCAGAAAGTACCTGGAGTACACTCCTTTGCCCCAGTGTAGGGTAGGCACTCTCTTTATGGCTCTTAAGGCTAGAAGAGAAGAAACCTCTGCCTCTAGGGCAAGGGTTTCCAAGAGATTTGCAGGTGGAAAAGAACTGGCACTCATCTTTGGAAATTTTTTTAAGCTGAGAACCAGTCCCTGGCTTACTACTTCCAGGACCCACTTGTCTGATGTAATAGACATCCAGTCCTGGACAAAGTAAGCCAGCCTGCCCCCTACTGGAATAGGAGAGTCGACCAGGGCAGGCCCATCAGGGTGTCTGCTTGGCAGGGGCTTTAGGCTGAGGAGTGGATGCAGCCCTGCTCATCCCCCTTCTGCCTCTCCCTCTGAAGAACCCCCTCTGAGAAAAGGAAGAAGAGGCCTGTGCTTGGTAAAAAGGCCTTTGAAAGGCCTGCCCTGCCCTAGACTGCTGCCTTTGAGGGTTGCCTGCCTCTCCTTGGCCTGAGCACTCCTGTAAGTGGTCCTGTACTCATCCATTTTCTTCATGTAATTCTCTGTCTGCTCCCCAAACAGAGAATTACCCACTACAGGAAAATCCATGGCCTTAGCCTGGGTGTCCTGCGAGAGGCTAGTACATATGAGACAAGCCATCCTCCGAACAGCCACAGATGTAGCCATGATTCTTGATGACACATCATTACATAGATACATAGACAGTGTCGGCAGATAAGGGCCTAAGGCCCACCCAGTCTGCCCATTTGAGCTTGTAAGTTCAGTTTGTTTTCCTAGAAGTCTGTTGCCCCTTACCCTTGACCTCCAGAATTCCTTTATGTCTATCCCATGCATTCTTAAATCCCATGATTGTTTCAGCCCCCACCACTTCCTCTGGCAGGGTGTTCCACTTGTCCACCACCCGTTCTGTGAAGAAATTCTTTCTTATGTTTCCTCTGAATCATCCTCCTCCAACTTCATCCCATGCCTCTAGTCCTGGAACATCTTTTACGCTTAAAAATAGTGTTTTCCTGCACCCTGTTCCTCCCTGTAAGATACTTGTATGTCTCTATCATCCCTCTCTCCCTCCTTTCCTCCAGGAGTACATGTTCAGTTCCTTCAACCTGTCTTCATAGGACTTGTGATGCAATCCATGCACCATCTTTGTTGCCCTCCCTCTGAACCTTCTCTACCCTGTCTATGTCCTTACGTAGGTATGGTCTCCAGAACCGCACACTGTACTCCAGGTGGGCCTCACTAGTGTCTTGTATAGCGGAATTATGACCTCCTTTTCCCTGCTGGTGATGCCCCTGCCTATACATCCCAGCATCCTATTTGCTTTACCTGCTGCCTTGTCACACTGTTTCCTACCTTGAGGTCATCAGAGATGATAACCCCAAGATCCCTTTCCTGCTTGGTGCATGCTATATCCTCACCCCCAACTGATATATTGTGCCAGGGTTTTTGTGCTCCATATGCATTATCTTGCACTTCTTTGCATTGAATTTCAACTGCCAAACCCCTGACCATTCTTCAAGTTTCTGCAGGTCCCTTCTCATTCTGTCTACACCCTCTGGTGTGTCTACTCTGTTACAGAGCTTTGTGTCATCAGCGAACAGTGAAATTCTGCCTTCTAGGTCCTGCGCCATGTCACTGATGAAGATGTTGAATAGGACCGGTCCCAGCACTGATCCCTGTGGTACCCCACTGGTCACTCTTCCCTCTGTGGAGTGACAGCCATTTACCACCACCCTCTGTGTCCTGCCACCCAGCCAGTTACCTACCCACCACACTACTGTCTGCCCACACCCATATTCCCCAGTTTGTGTAATAGTCTTCTATGTGGCACAGTGTCAAAGGCCTTGCTGAAGTCCAGATAGACCATGTCCACTGCCCTCCCCTGATCCACCTCCCTAGTCACCCAGTCAAAAAATTCAATGAGGTTGGTCTGACATGACCTCCACCTGGTGAAACTATGCTGCTTTGGGTCCTGTAGTGTATTGACAACCAGATGTTCCACCAATCTCTCCTTCAGTAGTGCTTCCATGATCTTCCCCACTACCGAGGTGAGGCTGACTGGTCTGTAGTTCCCTGCTTCCTCTTTGTTCCCACTTTTGTATAGGGGACTACATCTGCTGTCCTCCAGTCTTTGGTACCTCCCTGTTTCCAGTGATCGGCTAAACAGGATAGCCAGAGGTTCAGCCACCACCTCTCTTAGTTCTTTAAGGACCCTGGGGTGCACCCCATCTGGCCCCATTGCTTTATCAATTCTTATTGCTTCCAGTTCCTTCAGGACCCTTTCTCGTGTAAAGGGACTTGTGTCCATTTCTGCACCATTCTCACCCCTTGTACTCCCTTCAGACCCATTACCCTCCTCTTCCTCAGTAAAGACTGAGCAGAAATACCTGTTCATATGTCAGCTTTACTGTTGTCATCCTCCACTGCCCCATCCTCCCCTTCAGTCTCACTATCCCTCCTTTGTCTTTCTTTTTTCATATGTACCTGTAAAGGTTTTGTCCCCTCTACCCACTGATTTTACAATGTGTTCTTCTGTCTGAGCTTTGGCTTCCCTGCACTGACCTCCCTGCCTCTCTTTGCTTCTCCTGGTACTTCTCCCTATCCCCTTCTGCCTGTGTCTTTTTTGTATTGCCTGAATGCAATCTTTTGGCTTTCACTTTCTTTGCTACCTCTTTGGAAAACCATAATGGTCTCCTCTTCCTTTTCCTCTTGCTAACCTGCTTAATACATAATTCTGTTGTTCTTGTAATCCCCATTTTAAATACTGCCCACTGTTCCTCAACCCCTGATTCCTGTCCCATTCCCCTTAATGCCTCTTTCAAGTATCTCCCCATTTTCTCAAAGTCTGCCCCCCTAAAATCCAGGATACGTGTTTTTGTGTGGTTTGGTTCTGCTCTTTCTGCGATTTCAAACCACAATGACTGGTGGTCACTGTTTCCCAGGTGCTCCCCCACTGTTACCCCCATCACACTGTCCCTGTTTGTGAGCACAAGGTCCAGTATTGCCTTCTGCCGAGTTGGTTCCATGACAAGTTGCTTGAGGAAGGCACCCTGAAGGGAGTCCAGGATAAATCTGCTCCTAGTTGATGCTGCTGCTGGGATGCTCCAGTACACGTCTGGAATACTGAAGTCTCCAACCAGTACTACCTCACCCTTGTCTGCCATCCTTTGGATGGCTAGCATCAGCTCCCTATCTGTTTCTTCCTCCTGGAGTCCATATTAGAGTCCACAGCAGCATGAAACTGAACCTTAAATGCCTCAATCCCATCTGCAGCCACCGCATCTAGCTCCTTGGCTAGCTGGGGGAAGGCCTGTTTAGCCAGTGCCAGTACAGTGTCCCACCTGGACTTCTGGTACCTGGCTGTACAGGCCATGTAATTTGCCTGCCTGAGTCCCAAAGAAGATGCCATGTACTGTTTCTTTGCCATGGCATCAGTCTTCCTGGAGTCCTTGTCTGGGGGTGTGAAGCCAAGGGAATATTTGCCTTGTCACGGGCAGCAGCCTGCACTACCCCAACATGGCTGCATTGCTAGTATAAGAATTCTGTGTCTGAGCCTGAAAGTGTAAACCTTGTCCATTCTTCTATCCACTGAAGGTACAGTGTTAGGAGACTTTAGGATTTTTTGTGTCTGTTTCCCAAAGGATTTGTGGAGTGGAATAGACAGTCTCCTGGACTCTGTCCATCATTTCTACATAATCAGGCTCCTCTTGATCTTCGACAGCCTCCTCCATAGGAGGTTGAAGGGTATCAGCCACCTTTCTGTAGAACATAAAGTGAGAAGGGGAGTCAGAAAACCTAAGAGGGGAAACACCTGAAGGTCTGTCTGGGGAGATGTCCGGTTCCACAGGCACATCCAGGCCCTCACTACCATCATCCTCAAATTCCCCATCCTCTTCAAATTCCGGTTCATAAAAATCTTCAAGGGTATAATCTTAAACCAGGGGAACCAACCGAACAGAACCCAAACCCTGCCAGAAGGAGCTGGATCGGTAGGAACTGGGTGGAGCGATTCCACAATCTGAATCGCTCTGGCTATCTCTTCGGCGGTCAGAACATGAACCTCTGGATCCGAACCGGTCGATTTGTCTTTGCATTTTCTTTTTGTCGGAACCAATCCCTCAGAATTGGCTCTCCTTTTGCCCGAAGAAGTATCGCCCTGGTCAGAGGGCACTCCTTCTGGTTCGGTCGGAACCGAACCGGGCTGGCCATCCGGGTCAGCAGACTTCTCAGCCTCCTTTTCCCTCAGTCCACCTAATTTCTTCTCAAGGGTAGATCTGGGAAAGTTTTTACATATTTGGCAGTCTGAATCGAGGTGGTCAAACCCCAGACAATAAACACAGGTGGTGTGGGGATCGGCCTTAGGAAAGACCTCCCCACACTCACTTCAGTGTTGAAACCCAGTGGGCCCTTTTTTTTATTGGGTTTCTCAGACATGGTCAACCTAACCAACTTACCCTTTTTATGGCAACCGCCAGGCAAGACTCCCTTATCTGTTCCTAACCGTGTTACGAGTATTGGAAAAAAATGTATCAAAACTCGTTTTTGTTTTTTTTTAAGAACCGATAAGAACCGGTAACCACACACTAAGTAAAAACACAAAACACAACATCTCACTATCAAATGGCTGGTTCAGCCAAACCGAGCCGCACTTTTACAAGTTTCACACAGAAAAACAGAGCAATTCCTATCTAGTACTCATGGCACCACAGACAGAGACTGAACCGACTATGTGGAAAACTTTTTCGGTTTAAAAAAACAACGAAAACCGAAACTTTAACCGACTTCGAACCGAGCTGAAGGAGAAATCTCCGGAGCGACTGTTCAGTGAGGCAGAGTAAAGAATCTGACGGTTTGAGTTTGAAACACTCCAGATAGAGACTTCAACCGAGCTCGAGCTCAGCATTCTATGCCCTGCATAGAAAGTTAATTCTTTGTTCTCCAGGGCAGTTCAAAGGTTGGGAATCACTGCAATATGTCAGAATACAGCAAGACTTCATGTTGTTTGAATCTCTGTGTCAGTGGGAATGGAGGAAGGGCATAAAGGAACTTTCCTTCGGGGCAGGGTAAATGCATCTTCTGGGACTCCCTCTCTGGAGGGTGGCCTGCAACAGAACTTGGGTGACTTCCTATTCTTTCATCAGCCAAACAGATCCATTTCTGGAACACCCCAGTAATTGAACACTAGTGTCAGCACTTGCTGACGCAGTGACCATTTTTGGTTTCCTTGACTTATTCTGCTTAGGGAATCTGCCAACAAATTGTCTTTGCCTGGCAGATGCATCACAGTTATTCTGGATGCTAAGGAGTATATTAGGTTCCATAGTCTCATTGCTCTCTGCAGAGCTTTGTGGATCTGGTACCTTTTAAGTGTGTTTAAATAACACATTGTTATATTTTTTGTTTTGATTTGGACTCTATTCCTTACAGCAGGGAGCAGACTAGGCTAGTGGGAACGTCTGCCTTTTATCGCCATGTTTGTTACTTTTAACAAATAAATTTGGTAATTTTAGCGTCACTACTAGTGTGGAGTGCATTTATCTGACTTCAAGCACCGCAAGGCCAAACCCTGAAGTGTGAGAAGAAAAACTGCACTGACAGGAGCCATGTTCGGTGCTCCAGCAGGTTTGTATCCATCTGCCATGCACTCCTGTGCATTCCAGACATGACTTGCTATTTTGTTTAGAAGAGGACATCCCCTTGTAGTGAGACACCTATTGCGAGGACCTCTGTCAGAGAAGCTTGCAAGAGGAGGACACCTTATATGGGACTGCATACTTCCAACATGCCAGTCCCTGAATTAACTTCTGAGTAACTTTGACTGGCTGAGCCAATGAAGCAGTTCTCTGGTACCAGTACCTTCTCAAGTGGTACTGGATGTCTCATTTGTAGCTGACCTGTAGTATGACACTGTGGCTATTGCTGATGCCATGTGGCCTAGAAGCCACAGAAATTCCTGTGCAGCCTTTTTGTGGCTTGGCAGGAATATTATCTGAGCAATGAATGAGGAATTCTGCCCTGTGCATAGGTAGAAATGCCTTCAATGTATGGTGTTCAGCTCTGTTCGTATGAACTCTGGATCTTAGCTGGGTTCTAGGTGGGATTTTTGTAAGTTTAGGGAGAACTCAAATTGTTCTAGTGTACTAACCACGGTTATGGCATGAACCGTTTCCTCCAGTGTTTTCCCCACTTATGAGTCAACTGCCCAAGGCGGAAAATACCTCATCTTTTCTTCACAGATACGCTGCCACTTCAGAGAGGAACTCTGAACACTCTTGATGCTGAGATTAGACCACATGGCAGTGTTATGAATCGGTATTGGGTTGTATGTAACCAGAGTCTAACTTTTTTTCAGTGGTTGGATCTTACTGGAATATGAAAAGTAGGTGTCTTTCATATCTAGAGACCCCAAACATTCTCCCACTTGCAAGGACAGGATCACTGTTCCCAGTGACACCACCCTAAATGTTTCTTTTTTCAGTGCCTGTTCAGGAACCTTAGATCCAGAACGGGTCACCACTCCCTATTTTCCTTTTGGGTAAGAAAAGTATCTGGTAAAAGGCCTTTCCCCAGCTGTGGGACAGGGACTTCTTGCACTTCTTTCTGCTGTATCCATTTTGCCACCTCTAGCTCGAGGAGAATTTTTTTTTTTCAGTGTGATGGAAAGACTCTGGGTCTGTTTAGCCTTTTTAATTTTTCAGACTGAAGAGTTAAACCTTGGCACACTATCTTCAAAACCCACTTGTCTGTTGTAATTTTTTGCTACTCCTTGGAATAGTGGGCCATGTGCCCTCAAATTGCCACGGTGTCTATGGTGACCTGGACAAAACTGTCAGGGGTCTGGCTTTGCTTGTGGCTGAGGAGCTGGCATGGGTTCTTCCTTGCTCCTCTCCTGCCTGTGCCTCTCCCAGCAACTCTGTACTAGGTATTCATAATGGACATAGAGCATGCTGTAGTTGGCAAACAAGCAAAACAGGAATCACCAAAAACTATAGCTGTGCATAATGTCAACCAGAGCAACACCACCAAAACCTACAGCCCTTGCACTTGCTTTCCTAACAGGGTAGACAATCTCACAGGACAGAACAGACTGTGCCAAAAGAGATGAAAAGCTAAAGAGGCACACATACCTGGTAGCTGTCATATATAGAATAATGCATAGAGAAGTGTGGTTATGGGGATTTTATGCACCCAAGGTGTGTGATGCCCCATAAACCCTGTGGGCGAAGCCCCAGGGGTTTATATGGGCATCACTCACCAAGTGGGTGCATAAAATCCTCAGAGAATCACACTTATTCAGGTTTTATTTTTTATATTTACTGGTTTCGGGCTTTTTGTTTTGTTTAAATTGTCTTTTTTGTCACTTTGCAAGGGTAACTGTTACCGCTGACAAGCTTGTCTCGTGCTGAGTGACAGTTTGTGTAGCGTTTGTGAACGTCCAGTGTGAGGACAGCTTGTTCAACGGTTTTTCTGATGATGCTGCGGTACTGTTCTGCCCATGGTTTACGGAGCTCCATACACCACATATGTTCTACAAGCCATCAGGCACTCTGAGCCTTCTCCTCTGGGACAGCCAACGTATCATTTCTGCTGTCCTACCCCTCCACCAAAATGCTTTCAGGGTGACAGGGACCCTTCTCCAACCTGGTCAACCCCCTCATATGAGGAAGACTACCTATCAGATGAGGCTGAATTTCTGGCTGATTTCACCGGAGATTTGGAGGATACGGACTTACCAAACTTGGAGCTCCCATCCCCAGTCCCCTCTTTCTACTACTTCCTCATTAAACGAGGACCTCTCCCGCCAGGCGGCTGTCTCTGCTCCTGATGACCCATCTTTTCACGTGCTGATGATACAAATCCAAACGGTCTTACTAATCGTAACTATATAAACAATACCACACAGCTTTTATGGCGGCTACCAGGTGTTAATGCCTTTTTAGCCTTTCTGCACTATGTAAGTTACAATAAATGTTTTCATCTTCTTTTGCAGTCTCTTGTGTCCTGTGAGACTGTCTAGCCTGTGAGGGAAGCAAGTACAAGATCTGTTGTAACAGGCCCTTGCCCAACCCGCCTTCCATAAGGCCTGTAAGAGGTGGAGCTCTCTTCTTTTTCTGTCAATTTTTTTTTTAAGTGGATTTTTGTTAATCCTTTTCCTTCATGTATCCTTCTGTTCTGTCACCATACAGGGATGATCCCTCAAATGGGAAATTCATAGCTTCACCTTATATATCCTGGTTCAAGGCAGTGATTAGCCAGGCAAGCCTTTCCAAGGTCAAGAAATGTGCCAGAGCCCTAGATGTGTCTTTTGAAACCAGTAATCTGGTAGCCTCCAATCTGGTTCTAACTGTGCTGAGCAGACTGGCATGCTCTTCTGTGGAGAAGATTCATACAATGCCAGGACTGTGTTCCAGTAATGTACTATAGTATTTTGTTTTATCAGCACGTTATACTGTTGTTACTGCACATATCTTTGCAATACATATGTCTGACAATGACTGTTTACACTTTTTGCTCAGCCTCCTTTAATTAGTCATAGTAGCAATTCTTCTAAAGACTGAAAGGAATTGTTTTTGATAGGATCACCTTTTTGGCAGATCTAGCTTAATGTTCAATTTGACATTTAGGGCAGTTTCCATGATGATTTAATTCTTTTAAAAACCCAGTGCACAAGTGCCACGGTTTTAATTCCAATATGCACTGCTTCGCAATTCACAGCACCTGTGTATAATGTGATCACAAAGATATTTAAATGAAACAGTAACCATATTCTTTTGTATATCCCTAAGGAAGAGGTAGGGTGCCTTAAAGCGCAGAAGCCATTTTTGTCACTCCTCACAATACATTTTTAGCCACATGCTTAACAGTATTTGGCTTTGTGCAGTGATTTTTGGGTTATGGAAATGGAACTTTAGCTACTGCACAGCTGCAGCTGGCAAATCCACTAGCATGCTATTTGGAGTGGGATCCGTATTCCACAGTTCCTGCTGGTATCGAGCTGTGTATGCCATATAAGCTGCCTGGCTAAGCTGCCAGGTGGCTGTCAGGATAAAGCTTTCCTTGTCATATGGTCCAGGTTTCGGGAGTCGTCCTCCGAGGAAGGGACGACGGAAAGACCTTAGCCTTCTTGCATGCAGCAGCTTGCACTACACCTTCATGGTGAGGGTAGGCACATAGATACTCTGAATACCCCTATCCACTTAGTACATTTTCCATTCAGGGCAGAATGGCATGTTGCCAGCACTCTGGCTATGACCTTTTTCAGTGATTTATTTATTGGTAAACACATTCTCCTTGAAGATGTCAGGCCCAACATACACATGAACACTGCTCCCCATGTCAACCTCAGTTTTGGGGGACCACTGGGAGGTTTAACGTGTTCACCATCTGGGACACGAAGGCAGAGCAGGAGGGAGAAATTTTCATTAACCTTTGGAATTCAACCAAAGTTCTGTTCAAGGGGATGCCTAAGACTCTATCGGTGCCTCCTTTTTCCTCCACCTCCAGCACAGGCACCTGTTGTAGGATCAGGACCTGGGGAGGGGATGGAGCAGTAGCTAGATTCTCCATAACCTGCATAGCTTGGAAAAACTACCACAATTTCTTAAAGAGCACCATTCACGATGGTCCAAAAAGTTAGCTTGTAGTCATTATTTGCAGTACTAGACCTGAAAGAGTGTGTGCAAACCTATGCATTTGTTATTTCTGGCCAAGGTTTACTCTGCTTTCCATAATTTGGATTTGTTTTTTGAGCCCAGCTTTAGCCCTGCTGCACTTGCCTTTCCTGTTCAGCAGCTGGCTCCTGTAGATATCACTATAGGGCAGAGGAGTGACTCACACTGTGTAGTATAGTGCAGTCACAGAAGTTTTGCAAGGGAAAATTACCAGTACTCAGTGTACATACTGTGTTCCCCCTTCCCTAAGACACCCTGTTAGCAACGTTTTATGCCAAAATCCAAATGCCTTGTCAGTATGTTTTTTTTGTAAAATGTGTTTATTTCTGCCTCTGTAACAAAGCATGGAGAATGAGAGAAGATCGAGCTGCTGTCAGCACCTTTCCCAATCCTTTTGACTTTCATGCATAAATTATCCCTTCTTGCATTTATTCTGGAATTGCGTTTCATTACTGTCCTCTGCAGTTAGTTTTCACATTCTGAGCTGCTAAAAACTGAGTATGTACCAGAGTTTCTGTAGCAAGCCTGGTGTTTCTATGGACCCAGGGCTGTACTGCTCACATTACTATATGGCAGAGGAGTGACTCACACCACAGTACAGTGAAGTTGTAGCAGTTTTGCAAAGGAAAACTACATTACTAGGTGTACATACTATGGTCCCCCTTCTCCAACACACCCTGTTAGCAATGCATCATGCCAAAATCCATGTGCCTTGTCAATATGTTTTTTTGTAAAACTGACTTTTGCCTCTGTAACAAAGCATGGGGAGTGAGAGAAGATCGAGTTGCTGCCAGCCGAGACGGCTGTCATTTTATTCATCGGTGTGATCAGTGTCTATACCGTGATCATTTGAATGCAGTAATGCCTCCTTACCCATGCTATACTGGTGCCTTTCAAGTCTTTCTGTAGTAAAGCACCTGGCAGTTTCCCAATCGAAAATCCCTTACTGCTCCTCTGCCTCCCTGACATCAGCGTGGCACGGCGGAATACAAACAATGTGTTTAGATGTGCCAAATGCACTGTACAGGTGGTTTTAAAATGGAGGGCTATTTCCAGAGAAATTCTTGTTTGAAAAGTGAAACCAGGATTCTGAGCAGGCGCAGACACCGCAATCTTATACAGTACCACAATTAGTCTTCAGATTTCCCGCGGTGCCATGCTGATGTCTGGGAGGCACGGGATGGAGGAGCAGTAAGGGATTTTCGATTGGGGTGACTGCCAGGTGCTTTACTACAGAAAGACATAGAAGGCACCAGTATGGCATGGGTAAGGAGGCATTGCTGATTTCAAATGATCAAGGTATACACAGTTATCACACCGATGCCTAAATTAATAGCTGTCTCGGCTGACAGCAATTTGATCTTCTCTCACTCCCCATGCTTTGTTACAGAGGCAAAAGTCAGTTTTACAAAAAAAAAAAAAACATACTGACAAGGCATATGAATTTTGGCATAATGTACTGCCAACAGGGTGTCTTGGTGGAGAGGGACCACAATATGTACACCTAGTAATGTAGTTTTCCCTTGCAAAACTGCTACAACTTCACTGTACTGCAGTGTGAATCACTCCTCTGCCATATAGTAATGTGAGCAATACAGCCCTGGGTCCACAGAAACACCAGGCTTGCTACAGAAGCTCTGATGCACCCTGCAGTTTTTAGCAACTCAGAATGCAAAAACTAACTGCAAAGGACAGTAAAGAAATTCAATTCCAGAATCAGTGCAAGAAGGGGTAATTTATGCATGAAAATCAAAAGGACTGGGAAAGGTGTGGACAACAGCTCGATCTCTCAATCCCCATGCTTTGTTACAGAGGTAGAAGTAAATCAATTTTACAAAAATCATACTGACAAGGCATTTGGATTTTGGCATAATGTATCACTAACAGGGTGTCTTGGGGAAGGGGGACCACAGTATGTACACTGAGTACTGGTAGTTTTCCCTTGCAAAACTGCTGTGACTGCACAGTGTGAGTAACTCCTCCTCCCTATAGTGATGTCGGCAGCACAGCCCTAGATCCACAGAAACACCAGGCTTGCTACAGAAGCTCTGGTACACCCTGCAGTTTTTAGCAGCTCAGAAAGCAAAAACTAACTGCAAAGGACAGCAATGAAACACAATTCCAGAATCAATGCAAGAAGGGGTAATTTATGCATGAAAGTCAAAAGGACTGGGAAAGGTGCTCTTTAACCCTTAGGCTGCTGACAGATTTAGAATGTATAGGAATTTTGAACTGTTATATCAGTCCGCGGGCACAGCAAGGGTTAATATTCTCCAGAGAGGACGCAGTCTTTCGGTACACCGGTTACTCTGTCTCTCTTCTTGGCAGAGGAACTGTCGTGTGTCTTTTTCCCCAGAAGTTGAGGGAAATGGCTAGTCAGAAGTTCTTTTATATTTTTTGCCATCATTTGGACCAGGACTTCCCCAATCAGGTGCCTTGTACTCTTTGCCATGCTCCGAGGATGGCTTTAATATCCTGTCTGTCTCCTTTGGTACAGACAGCTGCAGTATTTTTGGCACTTTTGAAGTCAAAGACCCCTGCAAGGATTAAAGACCAGCAGCTGTGTGCTTTCCACCATCAGGGGTAACTCCTTCCATGTATGTGCTTTTGTTAGGAGAATTCTGAACAGACACAGAAGCAGATTCAGGAGCTAAACATGACTCTCAAAGCAGCTCTTTTTCTCTTAGTTTCAGGGCAAAATGTTTACAGTGATTACAATTTAAAAAATCACGCTCTGGGCCCAAATGCTTGAAGTAAAACTTGTGAGGGGTCTGCCTTTGCCAGAAGCTTGGCACAGGAGAGAACTGATGAAACCTGTAGGCCCCATTTTTTTTTCTTGGGTTTCTCAGTCAAACCAATTTAACTGAAAACCCTCACGTTTGTAATGTGCAGTTTATTTAATGTATATGCAGTAAACGGCTAGAAAAATATGCCCAGAATAATTATTTATTTTTTTAGATCAGTTTTGTGGTTCCTGATCACTATGCAGTAACCGTGCTGAACTGTAATGTAGCGTATGTTGGAATGTAGCTGTGTACCGAAATCTATACACCACAAAGTTGTTCAGCAGTAGTGACATCCTCACTATTGCAAAACGACTTTTCAATCTGCGTTAGTGAGGGCATCATAATACAATGGACTCCGTCAGCAGCTGTGATTCATCTGTTGTTGTTGGCCATGAGTCAGCGGTAGCATGTGCTTGCCCCTGCAGCAGTTGTCGATCCTGCGTGGTCGGCAGGGTGGACCAAAAATGTGAATAAGTGAGTGATGTTTTTTTAATTTTTTTTTTATTTTACATGTCATTTGAAGACATCGGATTCAGGACCCACCATACATTATACAGAAAAGTGTATGAGTAACCATAAACTACTCGGCTATTCTTCCTCCTCATGGATACAATGCAGACTTAGGGACCTCTCGAGCTTTGCTCTCGAGGTCAGAAGTTGCACTGTTTCCACTCAGTGGAAGAATAGCCTTGTAGTGTATGGTTACCCATACACTATCCTGTCTCTCTCTGGTGGCACAATGCAGTTTAAATTTACATACATTCCACCCTCGGTCTCCAGGGCAACCATTCAGGTGCAAGATGACTACAGACTTGTATGACATCACTATTAAACTCCTGTTAGAAATGGTCCATACAGGGTCAGGGTGGCACAGTTTGAAGAGAAGGTCAAAGAACAGTAAAAATTTGTTTTTTTTCCATTTCTGACTTTGTGAAAAAATTACTTTCTGAGAGCATTCTGTTATGCAGGCATTCAAATACCTAAACTGTCTGAAACGCCCTTCCAGTCAGGCCCACAGGGGGATAGCCATTGTCCATCAGGTCATTTTATTTGTTTATTGAAATGTTTCACCAGGAAGGCACACTGAACAACAAGCTGCCTGTCTCCCGGTGCGATCTGGGGGGAAGGGGGGTACATACTGGATGAAGAATTAGACATGCAGTTTACCATTTAACATATCCGAGAGATTAAACATTCAATTACATTTGTAACTAGACATACAGTTAAAAAAATACCATAATCATACAATCGCATTTGTGACATGACATACAGTTAAATATATCATACCTGTGGAATATGCATTTAATTACAAGTGGCATATCTGAGGAACATAGTACAGAAATTTAATGCAGCCTTGGAGCCAGCTCCTTGCAGCAATGGATCACAGTTAAGAGGCAGATCATTTAGCAATTACTGAATGAATGAGGTGCACTGAGGGGACATCAAGGAGGGGATAAAGATGGGGGAACATTACCAGATCAAACTGAGCAAAAACTCAGTAGCAAAGGGCAAGGTAACAAAGGGCTAGTGCCATCTGGGAGCACCTCAGATAGAACAAAAAGGGAAAATTATTAGGGAACTAATTCCTTTGTTTAAGTACAGGGAGGTGGGGGTGGGTAAGGGACAGAGTAGGGAAAGATGAGTCATACCTGGAACTGGCTCCTTCAGAGTGAGGAAATCGCTGCCAGCGGTGGAATAAGGCAAGAACTTGGAATAAGGGACAGGAGTAGGCAAGGACAAGTTGGGTAGAGACAGTAGAGGAGATGGTAAAGAGAAGGAGGAGGAGGGGTGGGAGAAACTTGCCTAAGACTAGGCCTCTTCAGGATGCTGAGAACCCTGCCAGACAGCAGAGTCAGGTAGAAAGGATGGAGGGAAGAAAAAGTAATTTCCCAGTGCTGGACCCCTCCAGGATGCTGAGAACCCTGCCAGGGGGCAGAACAAAGTGAGGACACATTGAGAAGATAGAAAAGAGAGGATGAAGGGAAAGGAGGAAGAGGAGGGAAAGAAGAAGCTTGCCTAAGACTAGGCCATTCCAGGATGCTGTGAACCCTGCCAGAGTGCAGAATCAGATAAGGACTAGTTGGGTAGAAAGAATAGAGGGGGAAGGGGAGTGAAGGAAGAGTAAATGCCCAGTGCTGGGCTCCTCCAGGATGCAGAGAACCCTGCCAGGGGACAGAATTAGGCAAGGACAATTTGGGCAGAGGGAATGGGGGGATAGAAGAGGAAAGGAAAAAAAGGAGGGA
This sequence comes from Neoceratodus forsteri, assembly GCA_016271365.2. Classification (NCBI taxonomy): domain Eukaryota; kingdom Metazoa; phylum Chordata; order Ceratodontiformes; family Ceratodontidae; genus Neoceratodus; species Neoceratodus forsteri. The sequence goes on along the minus strand of CM057456.1, from coordinate 330,173,726 downwards.
GGGAAGAAAATTACTTGAGAGTAGACATCGCCAGGGTGCTAAGAATCCAGACAAAGGGCAAATTTAGGTGAGGACAAGTTGGGTAGAAAGGAGGGAGGGGGTGTGGAGAGGAAGGAGGAGGCTTGCCCAGTGCTAGACACCTCCAGGATGCTGAGAACCATGCCAGAGGTCAAAACTAAGCAGGAGCAAGTTGGTAATGGAAGAAGGTTAGGAGTGGGAGTGAGGGGGTAAGCGGTGAAAGGGAGAGTAGAGCGTGCTGAGAAGCAGGCTCGGGGAGAGGAAGGTTTAATAGGGGATGTGAGTCATGGAAAGAAGCACAAGTATAGGAGGATGGTTAAGGAGAGTTAAAGCAGGAGCAGTTAGATGAGAGAAAGTTGTGTAATGCAGAGGCAAGGAGGTAGGAGGTGAAGTGCCATATTTGGGGGGGGTCCAGATTTACGGGAAACGATGGGTGAAGCCTGACAGAGTGGTTCGACAAGGGACCAACAAAGTGCAGGTGTCAGAGGATCTGACGGAGTGGGGGAGTGAACATGAGAGGTAAAAGAGAAGTTCTCCTAACCAAAATTTGGAAGTGAGTTTGGCACAATGAGAGAGGCGCCTGTTGGCAAGTGGGGAAAGGGACTGGGCATGGCAGAGGTCACAGTGATGTGTGCATGATGAAGCATCAAGGGCAAAATGACAGAAGGAGTTAGAGATTTTAATCGCACTGCTCAGACTGCCCTTTCATTCTGCCTGGGAATCCAGAATGGGGACTCTCAACCCTTGCAGGGCCGTGGACTGATGTATCAGTCCAAAATTCCTATACGTTCTAATTCTGTCGAAAGCTTAAGGGTTAATAAATTAGTCTGTACATATGAAAGATGAGATACTAAGTACACAAGACACTCTGCTTCATTTAACTTGAGTGCAAAGCACAGCGTTAAGAATTATGTACCAGCTGGAAGCATAAAAGCCTTTTCCTCTCTGACTGAATCACTGAAGTATGAAACACAGAGACCTAGATGATGAAGGCAGAAAAAGACCAATGGTTCATCTAGTCTGTCTTTATTACCCTATCATACCACTGACCTATTGTCTTTGTGGGGTCTATGCTTATCCTATTCACCTTTTTGTCATCCATGTTTCCACCTCCCACATCCTGCTGAGCAAAGAACAGTTACATACTTACCGTAACGATAGAGCTTTAAGAGAATCTCTTTCATCAGGCCACGCTTATAGAACTACAGCCACCTGGCACTAGGACCACACGGAAACTTTTTACAAGTAGTCCGCTTGGGGGCGCCCACGACAACATCCTACGTCAGCACTCCCTTATAAACATGGGCGGCCTCTTCTCTCCTCAGTTCCCTGCCAGAGATCATGTTCAGAGGACCTCCCTTTAGGGAACCAGAAGAGAACTTATGGTTCTTCCTACCAGGCTAGGCTGGAAATAGCAGGTAGACTGTCCTGGAGAAAGAGACAGGAGTTAGACAGCTCTAAATCCAAGGGGGACAGAGGGTGGGATGGGTTGATGAGAGATTCTCTCAAAGATCTACTGTTATGGTAAGTACATAACTGTTCTATCTTCTTCAAGGATATCTCTTTCATCAGGCCACACCTATGAAATGAGTATCAAGCAGTGCTGACCATAAACAGTCTGGGTGGCTGGAACCTACAGGACTAAGAAAGGAGGCCTTGAAGTACAGCTAGGCCAAAAGCTGCCCTTTTTCGAGAGGCAATGTCCAGACTGTAATGTTTAGTGAAGACGTGGACAGTACTCCAGGAAGCAGTTGCACAGATCTCTGCAGCCAGCACATTTTAGGAACAGGCAAGAGAAATGGCCATGTCCCTTGTGGAATGACCATGAACACCATCAAAAAGTTCCTTACCATACCTCCTATAACAAAAAGTAATATAATTGGCCAACCATTTGGACAAACATTGTTTAGAAACAGGTGTGCCCTCTTTCCCAAGGGCAAAGGAAACAAAAAGCTGTGCGGACTTTCTGTAGTCCTTTGTGTGGTGTATATAGTACCGGAGTATTCTATGTACATCTAATGTACGGAGTAATACTTCCCCTGGACTGGCATGCTCAGAAAAATCAACTGGCAGGTGGATGGTTTGATTTAAAGTAAACTCAGAAACCACCCTAGGAAGAAACTTAGTATTAGTACATATAGACATCCTGTCTTTATGAAAAATCAAATATGGAGGCTCACACATTAGAGCCTGAAGCTCTGAAATCCTTCGAGCAGAAGTAATAGCAACTACAAATGATGCTTTCTAAGGTATTTACTACGGCACACCGAAATGCCAAATCCTGACATCCAGGAGCTCGAAACTTATAGCCCAACAGTCTGGAATTGCCTGTGGCTGAGTTTTTTTCTGTGTTACGTAACCCCCTTCTTTACGACTGCCAACTCTGCCGCAAGCAATTCCCAACTGTCCAGATACCGGCTGTCTGGCTATAAATTTTCCGGCTCCTGGGTGTCGGGATTCGGCATTTCGGTATGCTGTAATACTCCCTTTCCAAGACAGAAAGCGTAGGCCACAGGTTGCAGCTGGTTCAAAAGGAGCCAAAGTAAATTTATCTAGCGCATAATTCAGGTCCCAAGCTGGGACTGGATTGCACATAGGAGGCTTAAATTGCAATATGCCTCTCAAAAACGTACATGCCACCTCCAACTGAGCAACCGTACGACCCTCAATAGGCACATGAAAGGCTGAAATAACCACCAAGTGCACATTGATAGAAGAGTACTGCAAACCTGCATCTGACAAGGACAGCAAATATTCTAGCACCTGCTTTGCCGGACAGGTAAAGGGATCCAGTTGATGAGAAGCGGTCCACAAAGCAAACCGCTTCCACCTCATGGAATAAATGGCTCTGGTGGAAGGTTTTCTGGCAGCTGCCAGAACATCAGCCACTTTTTGAGACACCCCAGACCTAGCAATGGCTATGTCTTCAGGAGCCATGCATGGAGATAGAGTGACTTGAGGTCCGGATGGACCAGGCTCCCCTGTTCCTGGGAAGTAGGCCCTTGCACAGGGGCAGCGGCACTAATGGTTCCACTTCCAATTGCTGCAGTAAAGAGAACCAGATCTGTTGAGGCCAGAGAGGAGCAATGAGTATATCAATGTTGCTCCCTCCATTTGGAGCTTGATTAGCACCCTCTGGATCAGAGGAAAGGCAGAAAGGAACTTCCTATTCCAAGACAGGGACAATGTGTCTCACCAGAAAACTCCAAGCCCTGGAACGAGTGAGCAGAAAAGTTGAAGTTTTATGTTGTGTGAGGATGACTCCATCTGTCAAACAGGTCTTCTGTCGCTGAAGCCAGCAGCTCCTACTCATGCATTCTGGACTATGACATGCTTAGCCTGTCTGCCAAGAGGTTTTGGACACCTGGAACATAAATTGCTGACAGTTCTAGACCATGTTCTACAGCCAAATACCAAACCCTCATTGCTTCCCTGCATAGGGGGTAGGAGTGAGTTCCCCTCTAGTTGTTGATGTAATGCATCACGCTGATGCTGTCTGGTTGCACCAGCAGTGGTCCCGGAGATAGATGGATCTGGAAGGCTTGTAGGCTGAACCGAACAGCCCTAATTTCTAGGACATTTATGTAGAGGGTACTCTCCACTCTGGCCCATGTCCTCTGTGTTTGATGGGGCCCCAAATGTACCACCAGCCCATCCCCGAGGCATCTGTAGTGATAATCTGATGAGGGAAGGGGATCAGGAAAGGAACCCCCTTCAACAAATGGCTGGGTTCCACCTACCACACAGTACCTTCCGGACATGAAAGGTTACTAGAACCTTCTGTTCCAAGTCATCTGTGTGTTGATCCCACTGAACTCTTAAGGTTCATTGTGGGGTACCCATATGCAGTCTGGCCAGTAGTACCGTAACAATGGCTGCTCCCAATAAGGTCCAATAGTGTCAGGAATATCCTGGCTGTGACATACCTGTCAGTGTAAACCATCTGGGCCTGTGCAATCTGACGTTTGGCCCTGTCTTGGGGCAGAAAGGCTCAAGTGCCCAAGACTGCTCCTATGTACTATAGGCGCCGACAGAGGGTCAAGACTGATTTTGGCACACTGACTGTGATCCCAAGGGCATCAAACAGCTGCCTGGTGCGTGCTACAGTCTGATAAAGCTGCTCTTATTCATCCAGGTAGGGGAAGACATATAGTCCTTCACCCCTGAGGGCTGCTGCCACTACTGTGATGCATTTGGTAAAGGTCTGTGGCACAGATGATAAGCTAAAGGCAATACCCTGAACTGACAGTGTTCCCTCTGGAAAAGGAACCTGAGGCATTTCCTGTGAGGGGGCAGATCCTGATATGCAGGCAAGCATCCTGCATGTCCAGGGAACAGATCTGGTCCCCTACTTGCAATAGTGGAAGCAGGCCTTACAGGGTGACCATTTTTAACTTTTTGTACTGGATAAAAAGGTTGAGATTGGGCTCAGATCTCCTGTGCATTTTGGAACTAGGAAGTAGCTATTATAGAACCCCATGTTCCTTTGTTCACAAGGAATATGTTGTGTGGCCTTTTTTTGGCTCAAAGTATGAACTTCCTCTAGCAGCACTGGTATATGTTCTGAAAGATAGGAAGAAGGTACTGGTGGGTGGTCTGGAGGTAATTTCAAAAGCTCTAGAGCATGGCCCTGCTCTATTATTTGCAGGATCCAAGCACCTGCTGTGACCTTCCTCCAACGGTCCAGGTGGAGGGAAAGGAGACCCCTACAACTACCCCTGAAGGCAATGGTCATTGCTCGAGGAAGGATGTGTGCAGATCCAGATCCTGCAGCTGCAGCTGCACCCCCACCTCTAGAGGTTTTTGGGTGGGCACCTGGGGTGGATCCTGAGGCAGGCAAAGTGAATGCCCCTCTACTTTCACTCTGCTGTTGGGCCCCTAAACGGTGTCTGTTGCTGGCTGGACAAAAATACACCCTCTGCTTACTTCTTGGTTGAGTGTAGTAGAGGGAATGCACTGATTTTAGGGTCCTGCCCAAGGCCTGCAGGTTTGAGAGGATGTCTTGTATGTCTGCTCAGAACAACTATTCTCTGAATGGGGCATTTAGGATGGAATGCCTCACATCACTGGCAATTACTGCCACCCTCAACCAGGAATGTCTCCTGAGACAGACCTCAGAAGCTGCTGCCCTGGCAGAAGCATCAGAAATGTCGTAGGTAGAGCATAAAAGATGTTTACCTATGTCAACCCCTGCCCGAAGAGCCTTTAATAGCTCCTACTTAGGAGTACCCTCTGGTAGGGCTTGGGCTGCTGCCTTGGTCCTCCTCCAGAGGGTAATTTGGTATTTTACCATATGGGCCTGATAATTTGCAATCCTCAGGCGCAAGGTAGCAGAAGCAAAGGTTGTCCTTCCCAAAAACATCTAGCCTCCTGTATTCCTTGTCAGGAGGGAAAGAACCAAGATGTTTGGGCACTTTAGACCTATCATGGGCCACATTTATTACTACTGAATCAGCCTCAAGTTGATCTGCAAAAAAAGGGCTTACCTGAGGGACCCAATACATTTTATCTGTCTTTCTAGGTATGGCAGATATATTTGGTCTGTGCCAGGCAGTCAGGGTGGTATCCTCCATGGCAGGCTGTAGAGGAGGGATAATAATAAATGGGGAGTCAGGCAGTTCTAGGAACTTACCAAATTTCTTTTGGTGATTTCCTTCTCTTCAGATTCAAACCCCATGGCAGATGGAAGTTGCTGCATCATGGAGATGAAGGAAGGGTCTTCAGGAGGGACCTTGGTATATACTCAATAGAGTCCTCACTCCCTGTGGAGATGGTGGAGCTGGACCTCTCATAAAAGCTCTTCATGTACTCTTCCTCCTCCTCCTCTTCCTCTTGCATGATGAGGTCAGGGTTATATTCCCGATCCTCATGGATGCAATCTGTAGACCTCAAACAGGGAGCAGAAGAAGTTGTCGATGCCCTGGAAGGCAACTAGCTTGTCGTCCTGACAGTCGTCAGTGCTGGGGCTGGTCGGAGGTGCTCCATCAATGTCACTTCTGTTGCAGGAGGAGGTGTTAGCAGGCATTGCAATTTGTCCATGAAGGACGAAAGCACCAACTGCACGTCAGCGCCGGCATGAACTGCAGGTGCACTAGATAATGTCAACAGGGGAGACACCATCCCTGACATCGACGGCAACATAACAACCATATTAAGTCTGGTGGTGTTCATAGTCTGTCCTGACCTGGTAGGGTCAACAGACTGGACAACTGGTGGCATTGCCGCTGGGGTGGTCAACAGCAAAGAAGAGGTTGTGCTGGGATGATGGGGCAACCTAGAGCATAGGAGGAGGTTTACTCTTTGCTCTGCTCCCTCTCCCGGTGCTTGTGTTTCTGCTGTCCGGAAGTTTTCTCCTGGGACGTCAACAAGCAACAGCCTGAGGATTGGGCCGGTGACATGGCACAGCTCTTTTCCTGTCTGGCTACCTGCTGTTTTAATAGTTGAGTCTTCAAGGTGTTCTTTCTATGTCCCCAGGTAGCGGTGTTAAACTTAAGGCAAATCTGACAGGCCTTGACGTTATGGGCCGTGCCAAGGCAGCACACACAGATGTCATGTGAGTCACCTGAATAAATCTTTTCACCACATTCGCAGTATCTGAAGAGCTTAGCTAGCTCTTTAGATGACATACATGATGTCGGGTATCACTTGTGAAAAGTGACAGTGAACTAGGGAGAGAAATATACTGAATAGTGGTGGACTATAGCGGCAGTGTCTCCATATAGGGTCCGGCCAGTATGGTCAACGGTGAGAAAAGAACTGAGGAGAGAAGAGGCAGACTGCTCGCAACAGTGTTCCGTGTGGTCCTAGTGCCTGGCGGCAATAGTTCCATAGGTGTGTCCTGATGAAAGAGATGTGCTAGAAGAAGATCAAATATACTCTCAGCTCTGTCCCAGCTGTGTCTGAAGCCGTTTATGGTTCAGGCACCCACCACCTCTGCCAGCAGACCATTCCATGCCTCAACCACTCTTTCTGTAAAACAACACTTCCTCACATCCTTTTTAAATCTTCCCCCATTAACCTCTGCTTGTGAATCATGTCATAGCTTCTTGTGCTCCATTGGCCCAACCACCGCCCGGCCGTCAATGTCCCTGCCAGGGAATGCACCCTCGGTGTTCCATCCTAGCTTCTCTCATCTGGTTTTGAGTGAATACATGTTCAGCACCTATAGCCCATCCTCATAGGAGCTGCATTTCTGGGCCTGAATCATCGTGGTCACCCTGCGTTGTAATGTCTGTAGCCTGTCCCTTGTCCTTTTTTTAGGTGGGGACTCCAGAACTGGGCACAGTACTCCAGGTGTGGTGGCCATACTAATGACCTATTCAAAGGCAACAGAACCTCCTGCTTCCTAATGTTGAACCCTCTCCCAATCCACCCTTGCATCCTGTTAGCCTTGCTGAAGGCCTTGTTAAACTAGCTGGTTTAAGGGAGTCAGTGGTGAGGACTCCCAGGTCCCTTTACTCCGATTTATGTTCAGTTGAACCCCTCCCATCTAATACTTTGTTCCAGGGGTTTTGTTCTCTAAGTGCATCACTTTGCACTTCTTGGTACTGAAATTCAATTGCCTGACTTTGGATCAATTTTCTAGCCTCTGTAGGTCTTTCTGCAATTCCCTGAGCACAACCACATTGTCAACTCTACACAGAGTTTAGTGTCATCTGCAAATAGACACAACCTGCCCCGGATTCCCTCTCCTATGTTGCTCATAAACAGAATGAAGACTGGGCCCAGGACAGATCCTTGTGGTACTCCATTGGTGACCTCTCTTTCCACTGATCTGACCCCATTCACAGCTCCCTGCTGCCTCCCCTCCAGCCAACTCCCTACCCACATTATTTCCCTAGCTGTACCCAGATCTCCCATCTTCTTCAGCAGCCTTCAGTGTGGCACCAAGTCGAATGCCTTGCTGAAGTCGAAATATAGTAAGTCTACTGCATGTCCCTTGTCAACTACCCTGGTTACTCAATAAAAGAACACCATCAGGCAGTCATGCAAAACTCTTACAGGAGTAGTTCACCCAGAATGTGAAAAAACATATGTTATGTAGAGTGTTTTGATATATATGTTAAATCCTAGTGTGTCCTTCCCTCTGTCTGCTATTTGGAGTTTTTCCTAAATTGCCTGCTAGCTGTATGGTAGTTTTACGACCCCTGGGGAACTCCATAACAAATAGTTTTATTGAAGGACACACTAGGAGTTAACATACATAACAAAACACTCTACATATGTTTTTTGCACATCCTGGGTGGACTACTCCTTTAAACTAAAAAAAAGCATATTATATTATCCAAAAGACTGAAAAGGAACTCAGCCCTAATTAGTTCTTCTTAGATAACATCAAGTGTTGTTTGAACTACTAGATACAAGTCTCTATTGCACTTGTCTAATGTGTTTATAAAGGAGAAGCATGCCTGTCACTGGATCTGTTCTCCCAGCATGGGTTCCAAATAACAAATATCTCCAGCTAAGTTGCAATGCATTTTTCTTCTCCTACTGGATACACAACTTCAAAACATTAGACTCTCTGTAATCACTTTCATCAGCATTGCAGGTAGCCTCCAGCTCATCACTAATCTGAACTGTTTTTTTTTTGTTTGTTTGTTTACACTGGGCAAATAGATAGTAATTATGCATTTGTTGACTGTTCCCTTAATGCCATCACCACATAATTACCCCAAATAACCGTGGTAAAGATTTCAGTGTAATCACCCCCTTATTATAGTATTTAAAGGAGAATGGTCATGTTCAGGATTTCTTAATGTCTGAAAGCCCATAAAAAGCTAATCTGAGTGAGCCATTGAGTTTATATGTGAATCTTTGCAGTCCAGAGTTATTCATATGTAAATCAGCCTATAATTAAGGGCTGGGGGCAGCCATGTGTCTTAGGTTCCTGACAGGCAATGATGTCACCGAGGGTCATGACCCTGCTTTGATTGCAGATAATCCAACATGTTAAATAGGAAATCTTCTGTTTTATTAAGTGTGTTTTAAGGTGTTATTACAACCAAAAAATGCAAGGGAATTTAAACTTGTGTGGGATAAACACTATGCGCAAAAAAGGAAATAGTCTGGGGGGGGTAGGTATTCTGGGCAGACTAGATGGAGCAAGAGGTCCCCTTCTGCCGGGAAATTCTTATGTTCTTACACTTCCTACATTTATAATAACTGTTTCGTATGTGCATTGAAACTAGTGAGTTATCACCTTTACATTTCAAACTGTTAGTAAAAATAATCATCGTCAGTATTGCTTTAACCTCTAGTCTATACTGCCAGCTGATCATCAAAAACTACAGACCTCAAAGCTGGCTCTGTGATGCCAACAGATATTGGGGCCCTTTATCAGGATTTCTAAACCCTGGCTGTGTTCATGTCAGTACAGATTTCTGGGGCTGCCACAGCACCGATGTCTGTCTTTTTTTCATTCCCTCTCTTACAGGCTTTTCTCCTACAATTTCAGGTGTGAACTCAGGTCTACAAGATGCTAATGTGGCTAAGTACCTACTGGCCTGGTATCATGGGGCCAGCCTTGAAATGTGTAGTTTTTGATTATCAGCTGGCAGTACAGCCTAGAGGTTAAAGCAAAGAGCTGTGAACAAGCTTCCTTCATCCAGCAGAATGGGTTTGGATTCCAACATACTCTACTTGTATATTGTGTGACCAAAGTAAGTCACAATATCCCTGTGCTCTCAAAACACACCCGGGAACAAGCTGTAGCCAGTGTGCCTTTCCTGGACAAAGACAGTAAAAACAATCTGAGCATTTGTTATAAAGCTGAAAACATTATGCTCTTTCTATCCAGATTTGACCTGAAAAGAAACAATAGGACACAATTACTTATTTGTTTATTAATTGCAAAAACACATAGACGGACAACATTGTTAAAACATGCATCACCTGAAATACATTAAGAGAGTATTTTACTTCTTTTGATAAAGTTAAATGTATAACAGTTTTGTTACTGACATACTTTGGATGGAATGGGAATTTCCACCGTAACAATGCCAGAATTCTATTGGATTATTTTTATTAACGGTTTGAAATGTAAAGGTGACAACTCATTAATTTCAATGCACATACAAAACAATTATTATAAATGTAGAAAGTGTTGTAAATAACACCTTAAATCACACTTAATAAAACAGACAATTTCCTATTTAACCTGTTGGATCATCTACAGCCAAAGCAGGGTTAAGATCCTCAGTGACATCATCGCCTGTCAGGAGCCTAAAACACATGGCTGCCCCCAGCACTTAATGACAGGCTGATTTACATATAAATAACTCTGGACTGCTAAGACTGGCAGGTAAGCACAATGGCTCACTCAAATTAGCTTTTTATGGGCTTTCAGACACTAAGAAATCCTGAAGATGACAGTTCCCCCTTAACTACTGCACCAATGGCTTCAATGCAATCAATCACCACCTAAAGACAATGGTAAAGTACAGTAGTCACACAGGTTTCGCTGTAAAATTGCTGCTAAATTACCACTCCATTTACAGCTGTAATAGGCAGTTTTGATGGGCAGCACTAAAGAATTATCACCAACTGTAGTTGTGTTGTTTCTTCTCAGGGATCCCTCAGTATGTTTGCACTTTAGGCATCAACTCCAAGGAGACAGATGCCCGGCAAACAGAACCTTATTCTAATGACAGAATTTAGAATCTTGGTTCAAAACTCTGCATCCACGCTCCACTCTGGCAGTTGGTCAGATTTGTTTCTATAGCTAGAGTGGAGCACTGGCTAGTTAAAACTAGCCAAAAGGCTATGAAAAATTGATTTCAATTTTAACCAAAATTTTTTTGGAAAACACAAATCAAGTTTGAACAGACATGTAAATGTAAGAATCATAGACATGTTCAAGAAAATCAAACTTTAAGATTTTAGAGTAACTGCAGTAGTAATGCTCAAGCAACCTTAATGAAAAGAACTGATTATTGTTTGAATCTGTTTTCAGGTTCTGGAAGGGAGGTAGGGCTAGGGAGGGTAAACATAGTGAGGGATCCTTGAGAAGAAATAACATTACTACAGTGAGTAATTTTTTTTCTTCTAACCTCAGGAATCCCTCACTTAATGTTTACACAATGCAAACTCAGTAGCAGCACCTTGGGAGGCTGGGTCCAGAACCCACCCAGAAAGAAGGTTCTGCAAGACACAACAATGCCAAAGCTAGCAATCCCCCCTTGGACTGAATGTCCAGACAGCAGTGTTCCATGAAGTTGTGCACTGTTCTTCAGGCAGCTGTTCCACAAATGTCCAATAATGGGATGCCTCTTGTGGATGCCACTGAGGCAGAGGTATCCCTTGTGGAGCGTGCCCCCTTGCCTCTTGGTGGCACTTTTCCAGCTTTCTTACAGCATAACTGAATGCAAGAGACCGTCCAGTGAGAGGCAGAGGACCCCCCCCCCAGTTTCTGGCCTACACTTGTCAACTCCACCATATGCTACAACATGTTGAGTGTACTGGGACCTGACATCTTTAGTCCAGTCCATGTAAATACCCAGTACTCATTTCAGATCAAGACTGTGTAATTTTTGCTGACCTGGACTGGAGTATTCTTGACAGAGAACAGAAAAGGGCACCAATTGCTTCAGCTGGAATTCAGACACCAACTTAGCTAGGAATTTCTTATTGTTTCTAAGGAGTACCTTATCCCTGTGGTAGATTATGTAGTTTGGCTCTGTGCAGAAGGCTTGTAGTTTGTTTACCCTCCCGGAAGAGGTCATGGTAATCAGGAATATGGTTTCCATGCAACATACTTGAGATCAGCAGTATCCGCAGGCTTGAATTGAGCCTCCATAAAGTGGGCAAGGCAGCTACTGAGATCCCATGGTGGGACTGGATCCCTTAACCAGTGGGTATAAGAGACTAATGCCTTTAGAAAACCTTTTGAAGATGGGATGTGAGGCCAGTGACTTTTCCTTGCTTGCTGGTATGAAGGCTGACATTGTTGCTAGCTGCATCCTTAAGCCTGAGGCTGAGGCTGAGACTGCAGGTGTACCAGCAATTCCAAGACAATAGGCAACCCTGCCTCTATTGAGATTATCTTCTTGGGGGGTGCATCAGTATGAAAACCTCTTCCATTTTGAGGAATATGTTTTCCTGGCTGCTGGTTTCCTAGAAACTTTAAGCACCTCCAGGACTCTTCAAGAACCATGTCCCAGTGTCTAATGTCTTGAGGTTTGGGAATGTTATCCTGTCCTGAAACAGTCAGCATATTGTGACTTAGTGGCAAGCTGACTGAAGTCTTGTTGGACAGGACCAGGACCACCGAGTACCAGACCTGTCTGGCACAGTCTGGGGCTAGTAGGATCATTGCTGCAGGTTCCCTCCTGAGCTGCAGGAGGACTTTCTATATGAGAGGGAAAGGTGGGAAGGCATATAGGAACCTTCCTGTCCAATCCAAGACCAGGGTGTCCTCTGAGACTGTCCCTCATGCTGGTGGTCAGCAACACAACTGTTGAAGCTGACCAACTGTTCTCCCAAGACGCATTTTTCTCCATTCAGGTTGAGTAGCAGTGACCTTTTTTTCTTTAAGTTTCTTTTTAACAAGCACCATTTCAAGTGTCTGCTCTAAGGCTTTTTTTATTTTTGCTGTGACTGGATTTAGGGTTCCCCCTTTCGGACATCACTGTATCCGATTCATCTTTAGCAGGCCTATCAGATGGCTGAGCAGCTTTATCTTTTATCTTGTGCCCTTCTACAGGGACTGCTGCTGTTGTACATGAAGATGGACCTTTACAATTCATGCTTTTCACCAACATAGAAACACAGAATTTGACGGCAGATAAGGACCGCTTGGCCTACCTAGTCTGCCCATTTCCCTACCTAACAGATAAGCTGCAGATCCTAGTTAACCAACAGCCTACTTCCTCCTACCCCCCACTAGAACTGCCTTATGTCTGTCCCATGCATTCTTGAATTCCCCCAATGTTTTTGACTCTACGACCTCCTCAGGAAGGCTGTTCCATGTATCCACAACCCTCTCTGTGAAGAAATACTTCCTCACATTACCTCTGAGCCATCCTCCCTCTATCTTCAAATTGTGCCCCCTGGTTTCTGCACATTTCTTTTTCTGAAAGATGCTACCCTCTTGGACTTTGTTGATTCCCTTGAGGTATTTGAAAGTTTCTATCATGTCCCCCCTCTCCCTCCTTTCCTTGAGGCTATACATCTTTAGTTCCTTTAGTCTTTCTTCATGTGTCTTCTGATGCAGACCCTGCATCATTTTGGTTGCCCTCCTCTGGACAGCCTCCACCTTGTCTATGTCTTTGCAGAGATGGGGTCTCCAGAACTGCACACAGTACTCCAGATGTGGTCTCACCAACTATCTGTACAGAGGGCCAACAACTTCCTGTCTTCCACTGGTGATGCCTCTCCCTATGCATCCATGTATCCTCCCAGCCCTCCTTACTGCCTTCTCACATTGCTGGCCCACCTTTAGGTCATCTGATATGACTACCTCCAGGTCCCTTTCCATTTTTGTTGTTGTCAGTATCTCACCCCCCACTGTGTACTCTTCCCCTGGGTTTTTGTTTCCCAGGTGCATTACTTTGCATTTCTTTGCATTGAATCTAAGCTACCATACATTTGACCATTCTTCCAACCTTGCCAAGTCCCTTTTCATCCTTTCCACCCCACCTTGTGCATCAACCCTGTTGCAGATCTTTGTGTCATCTGCAAAGAGACATACTTTTCCTTCCAGTCCCTCTGCAATGTCACTTATAAAGACATTAAAAAGGACTGGCCCCAGTACTGAACCATGCGGTACCCCACTAGTAACCCTCCTTTCTTCACTGTGGACTCCATTTACTATTACCCACTGTGTCCTGTTGTCCAACCAGTGTTTTACCAGGCTACCACCCTAGGACCCACTCCCAGGCTGGCTAATTTTTTATTAATCTTTTGTGTGGGACTGTGTCAAATGCCTTGCTAAAGTCTAGGTAGGACATGTCCACAGCCCCTCCTGGTCTACTGCTGGTTACCCAGTCAAAGAAATCAATTAGATTTGTCTGACGCAGCCTTCCTGCTGTGAATCCATGCTGCCTTGGGTCCTGTGCCCACTGACCTCTAGGTACTCAACAATTCTTTCCTTCAGAGTGATTCCATCATTTTCCCTACCACTGAGGTCAAACTGACAGGTCTGTAGTTTCCTGCTTCTGTGTTGCACGCACTTTTGTGAAGGGGAATCGCACCCGCCCTCCTCCAGTCCTCAGGTACCACCCCATCCTCCCATGATTTATTAAAAAGGGTAGTCAGTGGTGTTACTAGTTCTTCCCTTAGTTATTTTAAAATTCTGGGGTGAATCCCATCAGGCCCCATTGCTTTATCCACCTTCAGCTTTAAGAGTTCTTTCAGAACCCTTTCTTCTGTGAATGGACTAATATCAACCCCCTATCCAGAGTGCTTATATTGAGCGGATTAGGTATTTCCCCCTGCTTTTCCATTGTGAATACTGAGCAGAAGTATTCGTTCAGTATCCCTGCTTTTTCACTGTCGCTCTCTGCCCAACCACATTCCTCTTTGTTCGGCCTCAGTATCCCTGCCTTAGTCTTTCTTTGCTCCCTAATGTACCTATAAAAAGTTTTATCCCCCTTCTTAACCAAGTTGGCTATCTTTTCCTCAGTTTGGGCCTTTGCTATTTTAACTGCCTTACCCACTTCGTTCTGCTTTAAATGGTACAGTTCTCTGTCCCGCTCCTGCTGTGTTTCCTTATACTTCCTGAATGCTATCTTTTTTCCCTTACCTTCCCTGCCACTTCTTTTGAGAACCATAGTGGTTTTTAATGTGAGGAGTACATCATTCGAAACTCCTTCATTGCCTTTTTTTATTCTTTGGTGACAAGGAGGCAGACTGGGAAATCATGATTTCTTTTATTTCTTTAAACCTTTTCTTTAAGGTTTTAAGGCAAAATTTAAGGCAGGACTCGCAATTAGTTAAGTCGTGGTCTGGGAACCCAGGTCCCAGGCACTTTAAACAGAGCTTGTGGCAGTCTGCCTTTGCCAGGAGCTGAAAACAGTTTTTACAATTTGCAGAGCTTGTTAATCCTATGCTTTGTTCGGCATGTCTCTCAGGCATATCAGTTCAGAGGGACCTTGTGGAAAAATAAATCGATTCCCAAGAAAAGTCCTCATTCAGGAGCTAACAGTCAAAAATGGCTCTTGCAGTGGAAACCTGTGTCTAAGGTCTAACTGCGGTGCCTATAACAGGAACAAATTAATTAAGGTCAAAGTGTGCAGACAGGAGTGGAAAGTGACCCGTTTCCTGAACTGTAAACACTGTAAAAAAAGGAAACCACTACCTAAATAACTGGGTAAGTGGTTATTAATTTCACCCCAGAACAAAAAAACAATAGCCAGCAGTGATTAGTGGATAGAAACTTTCAAATACATCACAGGTAGGAATAAGGTTCAAGAGGGAAGCAATGTACAGAAGAAAAGATGCTCAGGGACAAGGGGTCATACTATGAAACTGGAGGGGGGGGGTAGACTCAGAGGAGATGTGAGGAGTACTTCTTCATGGAGAGGGTAGTGGATGCCTGGAACAGCCTCCCAGCGGAGGTGGTGGGGGCAAAAACTGTAATGGGGCTCAAGAAAGCATGGGATATGCATAAAGGAACCTTAGAGATGCGACAAGGCAGGATAAGCCAGAAATCAAGTAGGGTCTACAGTGATACAGTACATAGGGAAAAACAGGCAGACTAGGTAGGCCAGACAGTCCTCATCTGCCATCAAATTCTATGTTTCTTAGTGTGTTTTCCAGTTCCTGGGAATCAATAAGGAAACAAAGAAAAACCAACAGCGCTAAAATAACTGCCTAACTAACACACAGTATCGAAAAACTAACTTTTAACAGCAATACTACAACAGGCTTAAACAACTGGAGAAGCTTAGTGTTACCACAGCTGACTTAAGGAGGCAGTCTCTTGGCGGAGAAACAAATCTGACCAAAGCTGGCCTGTCACTGCAGCGGTAGAGCTACCGCTTGCGATGCTGACGACTGGGATTCGGGAAGGGAAATGGCCTTGATCACTGGAGGGCTGGCTGGATTGGGGAGAAGGAGGCTCAAGCACCCGAAGGGCTCCTCTTCTCCTCCGGGGAGGGAGGGTGGCTTGCTGTGCCCGCTGTACTACTGCCATCCAGTGACCATGGATGGCAGTGTAGTTTGGGGCACCACGACTAGGGAGAGGAGGATGTTGGCTGCAGTCCGCCGTGAGCAGCATGGTTCTCCGCATGCGCCTACCTTCTTGGACTCCTGTGCCTGCCGTCGTCCTTGGGGAGTGGGACATACTGGGGAAGCTAACCCCCGCCAAGCATTAGGACCTCCTGGACCAGTGGTCCACCTGACCTCTGGCATGGCCATAGCAGGAATGTTGTGTTGGCCCCATTGTGAGGGGGTGAACTCACAGGGTTGATATCCCATGGTTGAAGCCTGTCTAGGTGTCGGGGGGCAGTCTTGGGCTGAAGCTGTGGCCAAGGTGAAAAAACAGTAAATTTAAAAATACAAATCTGACCAACTTTAGAGTGGAGCGTGGATGAAGAGTTTGAACCAAGATTCTAAATTCCACCATTAGAATAAGATTCCATCTCTGGGGTATCTATCTCCATGGAGCTAGATGCATGAAGTGTAAACACTAAGTGAGAGACTCCTGGGGCTAGAATCAGGTGTTACTATAGGATGACATCATTTCATTTATGCCTTGGGACTGAAAACAATGAGGAGGTGTTTCACTACAAGACAGATTTCTCTTCACTGGACTTCACCCGACTTGGTCATCCTTTTAATTTGGTGTCTATGTGGGTCAGAGAGGAGAGAAGAAGGGGCTAGTGGGTATGTTGGGGGGATGTTTGTTGAACTGGCGTGTTTGTGGCTTGTGCAAGAGTTTTGAGCAGCAGGAGGCTCCTGATCTGGCCCAGGTGGGGGTATTTTTTATTATTATTATTATTGTTATTATTATTATAAGGCACCCAACCTTGGATATATCCTTATAATTTGGGGGCTATGGGAGGGGGAGGAGAGAAGTGGACACTGGTGGGTATGTTGGGCGGATGGATTGTTTATTAAACTGGGGGATCTGTGACTTGTGCCAGGGTGGAAGGCTCCTGATCTGGCACAGGTGACTTTTTATTACAAAGCAATATCACAGTTGTTTCTAATATGAATAATTATTTGTTAAAAGAGTTCTTGGGAGGGAGGTGTGAGATTGGGGGTTAGAGAGTGGTTTGGACAGGGAGTTTTCTAATTGCAAAACAGTAGGTGTACTTGTCAAGAGGGGTGGGTTTAAATTAGCCTTTTTATTTTACAGCTGGATTTCCAGATTAGGATATTCTGAAATCCAACTATCTTGATTGGATTTTGAACTAGCTGATCAACCTTAAACAAAAATCTTGCACAGGGGGAGGATACAGAATAGTCTAGTCCTCCTACTGACCCTCCACTGAACAAGGATTGCACCATGAACAAGATGCGACTTTGCAGCAGGGAACGCTGGTTAATGCTGTAAAATGCATGATTCAGACCCAATTAATAGTTTATATTCATTCCAAAAAATGACATTTAGGCATTAGTTCGTGTTGAACCATAAAGCATCAACAGTAAGGAAACGACAATGTTAAGGCAAAAATGTCACTTGACCCTTGGTGAATCTGTGATGTGGGGATCCTTAGGGTTTGAAAGACTGTTCGACACAGTGCTGGTGCTGCCCTAACTTCAACACTCTCTCTCAAAGCATTGATGTCCGACTATATTTTTGTGTCTTGAAAAGCAGTGCTGAAGTTAGGGTAATGTGAAAGCAGTGCTGAGCTACCCCTGAATAACAAACAAATCTGAACTGAGAGTTATCAAATTCGGTACATTTTGAGACCCTGCCAGAAGCAGTGTGCACACAAACTGACCGATCTCTAAGTCTGAAGATGAACAAGTTACAAGTGGCCAAAAACAGCATGGAGATGATGCACTTTGTAGTGGCATTACTGGATTCCAGTTGTTAGAACAGGGGTTTAACATTAAAGTGCATCTTGAATCCTAATTATGGTGGCGCTACCACACCACATATCACTGTCAGTGGCTCAATAGGTAGCACGCTCGTTTCTGGGGCTGGAAGATTGGAAGGTTAAGGGTCCTAGCCCCACACCTGGTACTAGAGGGTAATACAACTGACACTATAGTGTAGTATGAGGGGAGGTGCTGCACTGTTTGAGGGGCCGTCCTTCAGAGAGACATTAAATTGAGGTCTCTTCTGCTTATCTCTGGTCAATGTCCAGGTGGAAGTTAATGATCCTATGGCACTTACTAAAGAAAAGGAGGGTGATTTCCCAGTATCATGGCCAACACTCCCCCATCAATAAAACAGGTCCATGCAACCCACCCCGAGGACGCACCTGGAAACAAGCAATCCTAGCTTAGTGTGCCATTCCTAGTTAAAAAAAAAAATACAAAAAATAAACTATGATATTGTCTGTAATGCGTTCCCCTTTTTCTTTGTTATTGAGTACTGCTGCATTAAAACAAGACCACTGTCCCATAGACTTTATCTGCTCTGGCTGCTGGTCTACACCTGACATCATACTCCCCTGTTTACACCATCATAATTATCTCCACAGCAACAGACTGTGATGCCACAAACAGAACTACGATGTCAGGTGTAGACAAGCAACCAGAAACGATAGGGATCAGATCCTGTTTTCACGCAAATTCCCTTAGCACTAAAGAAACAGAGGTGAGATACAAGAGTTCTTTCGAAGTTGTCACAAGGACATCAGGGACTTTTTAAACATTTTAAGCACATAAAACAAATAACTGGATGTTATGTTGGACTGATGCAGACAACACATCTTCAGGAGTTAATCTGAGGAAATGCCACTGCGTTTATGTAAAAGGTGACTGGAAGTCATGTTTATACTGTTAAATGTCCTCCTATTTTCCTTGCCATGTCAGCCGTGTATTCTGCTATACTTTGACCATTTTTGATACATTTATGATCTAGCTTTGTAGTGCCCTCAAATCTAAACTGTGCCCCGCTCATCTCAGCGGCTGCTGGTCGTTCACTGTTTGTTTCACAGCCATTCCATGCTATTCATCTGAATGGCCCATGGTGTAAATGATGTCATAACATGTTTAGGTAGTATGAAAAGAGAAAGCAGCAGCTACTGAGGAGAGAAGAAGTCATGACAGTTTCAAAGCCAGTAAAGTACTGATTATTAACTGAACAAAGATGGTCACAACCAATCAGAATTATTGTAAGACATGAAAAAGAAAAACAAGAGGGTACTTAAAGGTGTAAAAACTGTTTCCCCATCACCTTTAAGGGTCACGTTTGAACAAGGTTTTAAGTAAGGCTGACTTTCCCTGTGTTTTTTTCTGTTCCATCAATGTTTTGTACTATAATCAATCTTATTAAAAAGCACAAGACAAGTTTAATATAGCTCCTACAGTAGTATGGTTTGGGAAACCAAACAAAGTGCATTCCCCAGACATATGGCAGTTCTCCACGTGTTACTGCAGTATTCAACATGAACATGATCATTAACATCAAATGTAACTAGCAAAAGGAGAAAAACAATGGCGGCACGTGTACGGACTTGTAAGAGCAAGCCCAACAGGGCCAATGAGATAAGGTATTATGCAAGGGTCTGGAATTTAACAAAAGCCATTCTTTCTTCTTCTCTTCCTTTCTACTAGTGATCATGGTTCAGCACTTACAGCGCTTACCAGCACATGTTAGAAATCTAGTTATGTGGTAAAAGACTGCTCTGTCTTTATATAAAGCTTTAAAGTGCAGCAATTTGAGGGTCTTTTCTTTGTGCATTTCTAATGGGTATCCCATTATATGGGCAACTCAATTTAAATGACTCAATACGAGTACCTGCAACTTGAGCGATGGTGCAACTTGAGCAAAAGTGTGATTACAGCGAGTGGCGAGAGTCAATGAACATCTCGGAGTTAGTTATATTAAAGTAGGGGGGTGCTATCATGATGTCCTGCAGCAGATTAGTTTTGTGCTCTAGGGGTCGCTGGCTGAAGGGGAGGGCAAACGGATGGCACCCTCTCGACCCGATGCAGCCAGGTGTCAGAAGCCTGTGGAGAGACAAGGATGGAGATTAGTGAAACATGAGACGGGGGGGGGGGGCAGGACAAGAGAGCAGGAACGGAGGGACGGGGTCTGCAATGGAGTCAGGAGCCACAGAAGGGGGTAGGTAAAGGAGCGAGGAATTGAGCACAGCAGTGGAAATCAGGATTATAAGAGTCTCGGGACGATGCAGGCTGCCGCCGAGGGTAGAGAATGGAGTAAACAGTGAAAAACACCTATCGGAACAGCAGCTGTAAGGCAGGCAGACTGAGGCAGTGTTACAAACTGTATAGGGTTGATCTACTACAGAAACAACACACTCCTAGGCTAAAACAGACCAGTAGCAATCACGGTAGCAGGAAAATATACCTCACCTAGCCCACACCAATTAAAGCTACAGCAGGTACCAACCAAATGGCTGAGGCGAGGCAGTGAGCATAAAACAATAAGTTGTGGTCTGCTGACCGCTCCTGCAGCAGATTGCTTTTAGATATGTAGATAGTTTTTTATTTTTTACTATTGGAGTCACTGTTTCGACCATCGCTGTAGTTGGATATGCGTTTTTTGTGTTCGGCGAATCTGATTCGCCCATATGTATTTCGCTATTATACCTTTGCTGTTTTCACATAGAACCTTTCTAATGACCCAGGCCATGTTTTCAATTTAAGCAATAAGACATGCCAGAGTGGAAGTGGTGCTGGCATAACATTACACCTCAGGTGGGTCGTGAGGCTCGATGCCACAGGCCAAATACCTCTATCCACCCACAAAGTGACATTATCCTAGTGCAAGATGCCCTGGAATACCTGACTGGAATTATAAAATGGATCCATTTATGTGTTTACGATCATAAAGTGGGGTGTTTTGTGGGCACTAGTTTCACCAGTGAGGTTGTGCTGGTATAACAGCACAGGCGAAACCTTCTCTCCACCAATAAGCTTTCACCATTTTTTTAATTTATTTTATACTTGACAGTTATGTCTTGCCACTCTGACTGGCATAAACTATTTCTTGCCTGGGTGCTTTGAAAATGCTCGGCACTACTACCTCAAACATATTCACCACTAAAGATCTGCAGAAAGGCTTAATGTTTTTTATGCAATTTAACATGTGAGAAATACAATTCTATTCTTAAGCTGTTACCCACAGTTGTGCTGTGTGCTGCTTACCTGCCACCTTTTCATCAGTTTCCCTGTTTCCATCATCAGAGTACCGTGCAAAATCTAGGGAGTCGAGGGTGCTGATACTGCCAGCCCGATCTGAAAAAAATTAAACAGGAGACATACTTAAGATTTCAACTGCTGGCATCAGCATCTTCCGATGTTTTAATTCAAATGAGCAATGGTAAGGGAGATCTGAGCAGTTGCTGCAGGAAAAAATGAAGCCATGTTGGTGATAAAAATCAAAAGGGAAATACTCAATATCAAGCATAACGCATTATTTCACTCTTACCCAAAAATACAAACATTAATTCCATGATCATTTACAAAAATAGCCTTACAAGCAAAAATGTAAATGTGTTCAGGAACCAAGAGTGTGTCAATGCACTAATGCAGCAATATACAGAGAACACTATACAGAACAACGAATGAGGTATTCAACTGAATTACATGTTATAGTTTCTTTCACACTGTGAATCACAAAATGCTTTACAGTGAGTGCAGAAAAATGTACAAAGTACAAGTAACACATGACCTATGTCAGTCACCAGGTAAGCATTAATCCGCTCGAGAGCACGGGTCAACAAGTGAATTAATCAAGCCTGGGGGGGGATACAGGCTGAAGTGCCTCCAGCCACCCAGGCATGGATTAATTCTCAAGTTGACACACGCTCTCAAGTGGGTTAATGTGCCTGTAACATGGCTGAGCTGCAGTGGCAAGCTGCAAGGAGGTGAAGTGAGGAGAGAGACACTTGGACACATATCAAATACACACAGAGACAGAGAGAAGATGTAGAGGGGAGCTTTACTCCACTGAACTGAAGTGACAATAGACTACAACACAGCAACTGCAGGAACTAGAAAAGTGATGTGATCCTGTACAGTAACAGTGAGGTGCAGTAATAGTGGTAAAAACATTTGAAACACACACACACACACACACACACACACACACACACAATATAGAGAGAGAGTCAGAGACAACAAGTAGACGGTAACTGTTCTCGACTGAGAAGAAGTGGCAACTGATTCTGAACAGAAACATTAAGGTGCACTAACAGTTGTAAACACATTTAGCATGGTGTGGGAACAGTAATAAAAACATTACACATGTCACTTACAAAAATTAGCTGAGGACTGCGAAGTATAGTGATTGTTCAGGTGTGGAAACAGTGGTCAAAACTATGAATATGTTGCTATAACACTGATACAAACATTTAACATGCAGCTTACAAAACTGAGGTGGACAGATCTTCCTGATGTCTCCGATGAGCAGGGACGATGGTGCGAACAACACCAGACACTGGAAGAAAACTAGTGCAACTCATCTGTACAGCAAAGGAGGTTTTGGGAACACACACTTGCACAAGGCACACAGTGCAAGACTACCATATTGTGCGGACGACTGTTCGCGGACATAACCTGGAGCAGGGATGAATCGGAATGGGAGTTGATCTCTCCTGGTCATTGCACGGCATCATAGTCATTGTTGCAGAAAACATTCTCTCCGCTGTCATGTGACGGGGTCTAACAGGGACAGCAGTGTATCGGGTGACTTTTTTAAATTTTTTTATTACTTTTCTCCCCTTCCTGGCCCTGGTCGGCTCTTCGTCTGGCTGCCATCCTCCGTGCCTCTCTCTGTCAGGCCCTCACCCTCTGCACCTCCCACAGCTTACCCCCTCGTGGCGAGGTTGGGAGGAGCCCCTACTCACCCGCTGATATGGAACTAGGTTGGGGTGTTACCAATGGAGAGAAGCATTGGGGGGACATCCATCAAGCTGCCATGACCAGCCACCAGGGTCTTTTTCCACCTGATTTTTCTCTCTTACTGATGCTTGGTGCGCAAATGATGTCTGCTGCAGGAACCCGCACAGTCCTACGTGCGTCCCCGCCAAGCGTCTGCTGAGCATCCGTGCCCCTTGCTTACGGCAGCACTGCATCAACCCTCAGCCACCGCCAGGGGTCAGACGAGCGTCGACTGTGCCCCCGGAGATGGAGAGCAGTCCATTGGATACTCGATCCATCTCCTCCATGCCGATCCCCGGTGACCTGTGCTCGTTCCGAACACGGGTCACAGGCATGGTGTGAGGTGCGGCGACCAGCGCCTCAGCCCCCAGAGCGACATTTTGCTGTCAGGATTGTACAACTGCTGGGACTTCTGGTTGAGCTGTCGGCTGGAATGCAGCACTGAAAGATCAAGCTCCAGGGAGCCGCCACCTATCTCCTAATGGACAACCCAGCAATGCTGCAATCCTGGCACAACTCAAAGGATTCAGAGATGAAGTTCGCTCCTTTCGCACTGAACTATCCACAGAACTGGCTAAAATAAATCAGAAGGTATCTGAATTGGGGTCGGCTCACACAGAAATTGATGCAATAACTGATAGCCTGGAGACAGTTGTGGTGCATTTAATAAATGAACAAAAGCTATTAACAGACAAATGTGAAGACCTTGAGAACAGATCAAGGAGAAATAATCTACGCATTCATGGAGTACCAGAGGAGGAAGAAGGACATGATGTGCTTAAATTTGTGGATACTTTATTACAGGAGGTACTACAACTTGATCCAGCCACCAAACTAGACACAGAACGAGCTCGCAGAGCCCTCACCCCGAAACCTCAACATATTGATCACAGGCCGCACTCTACAGTGCTCAAGCCATTAGACTACGCAGTAAAACAGAAGTTATTGTCAAGAGCATGGCGGACATTCAATACAAGGGCAGACGTCTTTATTTCGATAATGACTACTCCCCACAAATAGCAACAAGGAGAAGGGCCTATACCCCGATACTTCACACCCTGAAACAGCAGCAGTTGAAGTTTGTTACACCATATCCTGCAAAGCTTATAGTAATGTTTCCTGAAGGCCCACAAACATTTGAAACTCCAGAGGAAGCCAGCAAAGCTCTCCAGGCCAAGAACATTGTGGTACCCCAGCGGACAACATCGGAAACTTGGGGCCTCAAGGCACTCAAGTTAGGAATCGTGTGGGAGAAGGCACAGAACATGCAAACCAGAAAGACACAAGGCTATTCCACATTACAGGATGTTAAAAAACCTTTACTCAAGTTTCAGAGGACTGCCCCAGAGTGACTGTCTGAGAAAGAGGCTCAGGTAACCTTTCCAGCCCATGACGAGGGTCTGGGCATGCACTTAGTTTTAAGGCGGCTGTTTGAGCCATCTAAAAAACTAGCCGAGGTGGTGCGATGTTATAAGGGCTGAATCTTTGTAATTTAGAATGCTAGTCAGAGCTATTAATCAAGGGAAATGGGGGATGAAGTACACACTCAAGTGATCTATGCATAGTAATCTGATTTCTTTTTATTGTTTAATGCAAAAAAAGAGTCTGGGACAATTACGGTGAAACAACTAAAATCTTTATCTTACCCTGCCCCCATTTATATATATCTCTGTAAATAGCCTCGGCTACCATTCCTCATTTGTCCACGAGCTCCCCTATTAAAACAAATTTTTTAAATAATACTGTTGGGTCCCATGCGGCAAGCTAATGGAGATATGCATTCAGCTAGATGGCAACATGGCGACAGTCACGTGCAGCGGATATCAGGACGGCATCAATTTATTTGGTGCAGTCCAGAGCTGCGCGTGTTGTTTGCCTGCTCCATGTTACTAATTTTTGTACATGGTGCTGGGGGGCCCACGTTGGCCTTGTGAGCTTCCCCCACAGGGAAATAACATTCATCCCTGCACAGGAGGGAGTACAGATCCCTCCCTACCTAGGGAGTCATTACAGACTTGTTCTGTAATTCATGTAAATAAGTTAATGTTACACTGTTATGATGAGAAACCTAGGCATGAACATTACAAATTCTCCCCCGAACTAATATTGTTTTACTTTTGTTACTCCCGCAGGCTAAAACGAATTAAGTTGTGTTAAACCTAGCTGGAAACAATACATGGTTGGGAGTACCACCAAATCACCACTAGAGAGGGATAAATATTGTCATCTATTACTGATCTTTTGTAAGGTATACAAATATGTTTTGAACATTTGTACCCTAACTTATGGGTATATTATTTTGTATATGTTGTTAAAATTAGGCAATGAGGACTCGAACATGCTGTACAAGAGGCTATTTTGGTGCGTTTGCTTTGGACTGAAACTGCTTACCAGCAATTTGGGCTAAGAATATATGGAGAGGAGATGTTTACTATATTGGGTGACAAGGAGAACAGTAGGAAACTGGGCTTATGCAATATAAAATACTTGTTAATGATACAAAATGGGGAAATCATCACTAATATTGTCCCTTACTATTAATGGGATCCACAGCCCAGTTAAGAGATCCTGTTTGACACAATTTATTAAAAGAGACAATCCTGAAATCATATTTTTGCAGGAGACTCATCTGTCCTCTCCAGAGCATGACATATTCACCAAATGGGGGTTTCCCACAGTGATAGCTTCATCTCACAGCTCGGGCAGGAGGCGGGGAGCGGCCATCCTGATCAGACGTGGGGTACCATTCGACCGCCATCAGAAGGTAACAGACCCAGAGGGACGATTCGCTATTGCAACGGGCTGTTTCATGCTCACCCGGTTACTGTGGCATCCATTTATTTTCCCCCAGAGACCTCAAAGAGATTGGCTCAGACTTTCTTTGCTTGGCTTTTGGAGATCCTCCAGGGGCAACTTCTGATGTGTGGGGGGGGGGTGGGTGACCTGAATACTACTCAACTGAGCCCTGCAAGGGATGTCTCAGTTCATCTTCCTCACAGGGTTAACCCGCTTCAGAAGTACCTGCGGGGTACAATTGCTTCTTTGGGGCTGGTAGACATGTGGCGTCACTGTTACCCCACACAGAGAGAATATACCCATATAGCACCGGGACCAAGGGTGGTGTCTCGACTAGATTATATGTTTACCACAGCAGAACATCTAGAAACATTACACGACGTGTGGTATGGGGCGACCATATTATCAGATGATTCCCCAGTATATGCCAAATTTGATTTGGGTGGGAGACATAAAACTAACTTCTGGCGCCCCAACTTGATGCGCTTGAGAGCTCCAGAGTTTAATCAAACGGTTAAAGACAGGATACGAAAATATGAAATTTGCCAGCAGATAAAGGCCTAGAGGTCTATCAAGTCTGCTTGAATGTGCAGCTAGCACCCCTTATTCTGCAGCTGCCCCTCCCTTCCACCCTTCCCTTTCATTGACCCTCCCCCTTGTCCTGTCCCATCCCCTTTTGAAGCAGTCCACTGTTCTACTGGATAACACTTCTGCAGGTAACGCATTCCACCCAGCCACCATCCTCTCTGTAAAAAAGTATCTCCTCATCTCCCTCCTGAACCTTCCTCCCTCCAGTCTCATATTATGGCCCTGGTGTCCCTCCCTTACTTTGAACAGCCCCTCTGTACCTGTCTTTTTATTCCTTTCATGTACTTAAAGGTTTCAATCATGTCCCCTGTCCCTCCTCTTCTCCAGTGAGTACATGCTCAACTCCCTCAGCCTCCTCTCGTATGATAAGTTCCCCAGCCCCTTGATCATCTTTTAGCTCTGTGCTGCACCTCCAGTAACTAATGTCCCTCTTCAGATTGGGTGCCAGTACCCGCATTACTCAGTGCGGTCTAACTAATGACCTATACAGTGGCAGAATCACCTCCTCCCTCCTCGAGGATATACCCCTTGCAATACAACCCAGCATTTTGTTGGCCTTTGCAGCTGCCTTCCTACATTGTGCCGAGTTGTTCATTTACCCTGTAATGAGCACTCCCAGATCCTTCTCCTCCGTCTGGGCTAGCTGCACTCCACCCAGCTGGTAATTCGTCCTTGGGTTCTTCATCCCAAAATGCAGCACCTTTCACTTTTTGGCATTAAACCCCAGTTGTCAGGTGTCTGACCAGGTTTCCAGCTTTGCTAGATCATCCTGCAACCCTGCCATCCCCCTAGGTCATCCACCACTGCTCCTACCTTGGTATCATCAGCAAACAGACTGATCTTGCTCTTGATGTCCAATGATATGTCTGCAATGAATATCCCAAACAACACTGGTCCCAACACCGAGCCCTGTGGAACACAGCAATCACTACCCTTAGTAAGAGGCTCCCCCCACCACCACTCTCTGCTGCCTTCCTGAAAGCCAGTTCCTACCCATCTCCCGCTTTCCTGGCCCTGTGCCTACTAACTACTTCCCAGCCTTCCATGCGGCACCGAGTCGAATGCTTTACAGCGTCCAGATACAGGACATCACTGCATGGCCCTGTCCAGTTGCCTAGTTACCCAGTCATAGAACTCCACCAGGTTGGTTTGGCAGGATCTGCCATGTATGAAGCCATGCTGTCTTCTGTTCTGTAGTCCTTTAGCCTCTAGGAGGGCCACAAGCCTTTCCTTCAGGATAGTCTCCATTAGCTTACCCACGATGGATGTGAGGCTCACTGGTCTGTAGTTTCCCGGTTCATCCTTGGGGCCACTCTTGTGGAGGGGCACCATATGAGCCATCCTTCAGTCCTGAGGTACACACCCCGAATGTAGTGAGGCATTAAATAGGTCTGCCAAAGGTCCTGCAAGGACCTCTGCCAGCTCTTCAGTACCTGGGGTGGATGCCATCTGGGCCTGGCACCTTATCCACCCTCAGTGCCTTCAAACCTCCTGAACTCTGCCCTCCATAATTTCCCCATCTGTCAACCCCCGTTTCTGCCATTTCTCCCCCTTAGGTGTCACCCCCCTCTTCTCTTTAGTAAATACTGAGCAGAAGTACTCATTTAGTGCTTCTGCCTTATTGCACCCTGCTTCCACCCAACCCCACTCCTTCCTAATCCTTACCATGTGGTCCTTACAGCTCCTTTTCTCCCTGATGTACCTAAAGAAATCCTTCTCTTCCATCTTAATGCCTTGTGCCAGCCTGAATTCCGTAGATGCCTTGGCTCCCCTTACTGCCCTTGTCACCTCCATCGATTCAGTCAAGTACTCCTCCCTGTCCTCCCCTCTCCCTGTTTTCTTGTACCCACAGATCCTGGGGGAGAATGGTGACCCAGATGCTTCGGCAGCGATTCAGTGGGATACCCTTAAGACAGAGTTGCGTGGGGATAATATTGCTTAATCATCGAGGAAAAATAAAGAGAGAGGCACAGCTTATTAAGCTCCAGGGGGAGCTGAAAGTACTGCAGTCTTTATATGCCCAGGGGGATGGAACTGTTAAGGTACAACTATTAACAATAAAACAAAAAATTAAAAAATACCTAGATCAGAAAGTAGAGCAACAGCTCTTTTATCTCAGACTTGCAGCACATGAGGGGGGACCTAAAGGGGCCAGGAATCTGGCCCGTAAACTTAGAATGCATAAGGCTAGAGCCTGTGTTATGGCCATGCAAGACCCTACTACAGGGAAGCTAGAACACCCTAAGATCATTAGACGAGTCATGGCTGAATATTATCGGGATTTATATAGGGCAGAGTCTGAAGACCGTAGCCTTCAGACAGAGGCATACCTTAACAACGTAAAGCTTCCCAAATCGTCTGCCTCCCAGATAGATATTTTGAGAGCCCCTACTACCTTGATTGAGATAGAGGGAGTGTTGCAGAGAGCTAAGAACCAGAGAGCTCCAAGACCAGATGGATATCCGTTGGAGTTCTATAAAACTCATAAAGAAGAAACAATACCACCATTACTCCAGACTATCCATGAGATACAGGAAGGAGGTATTCCTCCCCCCTCTTGACAATACGCAGTGATATCCGCCATACTTAAACAAAACAAAAAAACCCTACCCTACCCTCATCATACAGGCCAATTTCTATGTTAAATTTTGATTACAAAATGTATATGTCTGTGCTAGCACATAGACTTGAAAACATCATGCCTTTGTCGATCAATCATGATCAGGTGGGCTTTATTAAGGGACAACAGGTTCACAATGCAGTGTGACGAACACATCGACTTAAAGAGTACGCAGCAACACATTCGATTCCCCTGGCACTCATTGGATTGGACGCCAAAAAAGCATTTGACAGGGTGGCCTGGCCATTTCTGTGGGCTACCTTGTCTAGTTTTGGCCTTCCCCTGGAGATCATACAACAATTGCAAAATATGTATGAACACCCTCGGGCTTACTTAAAATGAAATGGCTCCATCTCTGACCCTTTTGCTCTACAGAGGGGAACTCGTCAGGGATGCCCCCTCTCACCCCTGTTATTTGCTCTGTATCTCGAGCCATTAGCCCAAGCCATTAGAGCTCACCCCGAGATTGAGGGCATACCTATGGGAGGCACAAACTATAAAATTTCACTATTTGTGGACGACGTCCTTCTCCTTTGTCCTCCCGGATAGATCAATCCCAAGGGTCTAGAACAACTGGAGATGTATGGTAAAATCTCAGGGTATAAAATTAATTAACAAAAAACAGAAGTACTGCTGTGTAACTACATCCCTTTCCCTGCTTTAAAATGTGCATTTCCCCTTAAGTGGTATAAACAATCGATGCGGTACCTTGGGATCCATCTTACTAAAAATCAGATACATGTAGATATTGCAAATTTTGAATCCCTAACCCAAAACATAACCGAGGACCTCACACGATGGTCACAGATGCCTTCGAGTTTCCTAGCTCGAAATGAAACTATTAAATGAAACACATTTCCCCTGATTTTGTTCTATCTGCAGACACTCCCATTATTTCCAACACAGACTTATATTCAAGCTTGGAATAGGTTGATCTCTCGCTTTATATGGCAGGGGAAACCTCCCAGGATTTGGTACCCTCTATTACAATTATCAAAAGACAAAGGTGGGTTAAATTTACAGAATCTCCTGAATTATGCCCAAGCTTCTAAATTAAAGATCTTACTCTCCTGGATGAAGCCCAATTATATTATGCCCTGGAAGCAGTTTGAGATGACTTGGAATAGCATAAAAGACCTGACGGATTGTCTCTTTGGACATCCTCCTGGTTGCATACCTCTCTCTAAATTCCCACAATATACTGCAGAGGAGTTTAAGCAGTGGCTGACTGTACTCAATGAAAGA
Source organism: Neoceratodus forsteri (assembly GCA_016271365.2). Taxonomy (NCBI): domain Eukaryota; kingdom Metazoa; phylum Chordata; order Ceratodontiformes; family Ceratodontidae; genus Neoceratodus; species Neoceratodus forsteri. Next base: position 330,143,491 of record CM057456.1, on the reverse strand, counting down.
TTATTGCCCATGGAGGCATTTTTTCTGAGATCCCTTGCAGAGAACAGTGCCTTTCCACCCAATTCTTTGGATAGATCCTTAACCCGGTGGTATAAATATAATATCAAGCATATTTTTCAATTATTAGGCCCACATGGCCTTTATTCATTTGTTCAGCTCCAGGCTCAGTATAAAATACCCCAGGGCTTCTTTCATAAGTATTTGCAGCTAAAATCTTATTTGCAGCCAATGGAGGAAGCACTGGCAGCAGTGGCTGAAAACCCCCCACGAATAATAAAATGACTTCTATCACAGAGACAAGGTACTGCTCTAGACCACAGTATCAGTCTGGCCTACCTTGCTTTGGGAGAGAAACCAGAAGACTCTACTGAGTCGATTACAGCCCACTGGTCCTTGGCACTGAAGACGGACCTACCAGTTACTAACTGGAAGATGGCCTCCCCACTTATGCTTAAGGCCTCGGGATCCCCATATTGGAAAGAGTTTGCATGGAAATTACGATATAGATTTTTCCACACTCCTGCTGTGGTAGCTAGTTTTACAGGCAATCCTGAAGGAAAGTGCTGGAGGGGATGTGGAGCAGTACATGCAGACCAGACTCCTATATTTTGGAATTGCAGCATGCTGGGTCCTTATTGGGGAGAAGTAGTACAAGAGCTGGTGGCAATATATGGAAACCCAGACCTTTTTACCTCTGGGTGTATATACTGACAGCTACTACCCCATTTGGTCTAAAAGTAGAGAAGAATGTATACCTGCAAACTACATTGCTAATATTGGCAGCAAAAAAGGTAATAACCAGACTATGGGGAACGAACAGGCTGCCAACTAAGGGAGACTGGCTAAACTTAACAAGAGAGAGAGCTATATATAGGATGGAGAGGATGGCGGCCAGAGTATGGGATAGAGTGGAGGTATTTGATACAAAATGGAGAAAATGGATTATGTACCTTTTAAAGAGTGTCACTGTGCAATTAGGGTTCTTGGGTTGGGCGAATACTATGCCTCTCAGTGAATCTGTTAGGTTAGTTTACCTCACTGCAATTCTTCGTGCTTTCGTTAAAGGACAGACAAATGTACTCTGTGCCATGTTTATCTCTTTCAACTTTGAAGAACTGCTGATTTAACTTGGTCAGCCCCCATCTGCCACGGCGTGCCAGGACAAGCTGAAGCTCAAACCACAGCCTGCCCACTAAACCATAGGCAGAGATGGGGGCTTAATTTAGAACAGGTACAAATACGGGACAGGTCCATGTCACTGATCCGCGGGTGGTGGGTTGCCACATCCTGACCAGCACGCCTATACTGCTTTAGTACTGCTACAAATAAGTTGTTTGCGCCCTGAATTCCGGATCAGTCACAATGTTTATATTATGGCACATTCCCACACTATTCAGGTGGTGATTGACTCCTATGTACAGTACTAGTAAAACCTAGACTCCTATGTATTAGTTAAATTTAAAAGTATGTGCAACCCTCTGTAACCTTATTTTGCAATCCACTGCTGTGCCATGTGTTATATAGAGGATTGTGTATGAGCAGTCATACATAACAAGGATATTCTTGTATCAAGAGGTGTCCTTGGTAACAGATGACCTCGAGAGCGCAGGCAAAAAATATGGGAGCTATTAGCCCACGTCTGCCCACATTCTCTCCAGCACAATCCGAGGCTTCCTAAAAGGAAACTGGACAGTTTATCTGGGGAAATAAAGAAATGCATACGGCACTTCCAAATACATTCAAGCCAGTAAGGGGCTGAAGAGGCCTTCATAAACTGAATAATTGGCTCCAACCACTTATCATACATGATCTGTGTATTTAATTCTTTATTCCATCTAGCTAAAACATTCTCAGTTGTCTGTTTCCAATATTCTCTAAGAGCTTTATAAAGCAGGCCAATTAACTGTGATGGAAGTCTTCCCTCTATTGCCTCAATGATCAAATTCATGAAAGTGGGCTTCGAGGAAGGTAATACCATTCGAATGGAGCCCATTTTCATCAAATATGAGCGTAACAGCAAATATCTGAAATGATGCGTAAAAGGGAGTCCGAATCTAGACTGTAAAGATGCAAAGGACATTACTCCATGTGTATCTAGAAATGAGTAAAGCATCGAAAGACCTAATCTGTGCCATTCCACATATACATGGTCTAGTCGGGCTACTATGAACCCTTTTTCTTTAGTCACCAACCTAAAATAATAAAGTTCTGCAAGCTCTCTGACCTAATCTCATACCATATATTTTTTTTTTTATATTTTCTTTTTATTAGTAGTTGGTTATTTCTTACTGTACAGTTAGGTACTTGTTTTCATAAGAGATCATGTTACAAGCATAGATCTTACTTCATTGAACCATTCTTCATTAATGTACCACACTTTAGTATTGGATTAGGGTAAAGAGACTTCCATTTTATCTACCTAGAAAACCCTCCCTTAGGTCTTGGCTGACTTCCCCTATCTCCCTCTTTTGCATTTTTCTGGGTTTCCTCTTATATTTGCAACGTCTGACAAAACATATAGTTAACCTCAAAATACATCATCCATTTCTTTTTGTGTACTATATCGTACCCATGGCCTCCAAAAAGGTTCTATTAAGAGATGCTTCTTATGAATTTTAGCTGTTAAAATTTCCATGTGATAAATATCCATTACAAGCCTCCTCCAATCATGTACCGATGGGATAGCTGGAGAGTACCATCTTTTTGTTATAGCTTTTTTAGCTGCTAATATAAGAATCGGTAACAGAGTTCGATGCCATGAGGGGCTATGATCAGGGTAGATTGAAAGTAGGACTAGCTCTGCTGTCAGTTCCACTGTCTCCCCCAGACATTCCGAGATTTCTTTTTGTAATGTAAACCAATATGGCATTAATAGGGGACATGACCAAAAGACATGTCCTTGATCGGCTAATTTACAATGACACTTTCTCCAGCACTCCCCTGACGGTTCAGATTGGTATTTGGCTTGCACTGCTGGAGTGCGAAAGAAGCGGCTTCTATACTTCCATGCAAATTCACGCCATCTGGTTGCATGAGTGATTTTGTAAGCTTGGGTCGATGTCTGGAGCCATTCCTGCTCCTGTATGTCCAACTCCAGGTCTCTATTCCAACTCTCCAATATTGAAATAGTAGAATCTTTCATTCCTTCCCTTAAAATTTTATAAAGAAACCCTATCTGGTGGGGCCAAAGCTTGCCTCTAACATGGTCATCATAATAACGCCAAGCCAAAGGGAGGGGGGCAGGTAACTTAGTCACTGCCTCTCTTTGCCCCAATAGATAATCTCCTACCATATTTTTAATGTATTACGGGTCCCCCAAGCGAAGTCTCTAAAACATGGCTTGGAATCCAATGGAGAGAACAGAATAGGGCATATATCATACAGATCATTTAGGGTAGATTCTATACATTCCCACAGCGGCATTATATGTCTATTAAGCCATTCAAAAACCACCTTAGAAGTCACTGCTTTGCGGTATTCTTTCAAGTTAGGAATGTTTAAACCTCGTTTAGCCATAGGTAGCTGTAGTAATGACCCTTTTATCCTTGGGTGTTTCCCTGCCCAGATAAACCTGGAAAACACTCTATCCGAGGAGGTGACGTAAAATCCTGATGGTGTTAAAGGTAAAGTTTGGAAGAGATATAGAATCTTTGGGAATACTGTCATTCGAATCATCTGAATACGTTGGTAAAATGATAGGGGTAAGTGAGCCCACCTTTCCATCAACTGTTCTATGGCGATCGTCACAGGCTTTAAATTAAAAAGATCCAAAAGTTCCAGATCACTGGGAATGACTACTCCTAAATATCGGATTCTATTATTGCGCCATCTAGCTGACAATTGTTTACTCAGGACTTGGGATGGAGTAAAATTGAGGGGCAAAATCTCTGTCTTTTGAATATTGATTTTATATCCTGCAACCTCCGAGAACCTCTCTATTACCTACCCAGGGTTTTTTGAGCACCCAGGAGGGCTCCCCATACCATCCCCATGGCATCTGTGGTAAGACTCTCCCGAAGAGATAGAGGAAGGAATGGGAACCACCTAAGCAGATGTGAGTAGTCTTGCCACTAGCAAAGGACCTTGAGTAAAGGTGTCACGATGAGAACAGTGTTGAGCTATGGATTGGGTAACCTGCGTCCACTGGGGAATGCTCATGCAGAAGTAGGCCATGGGGAACGGTCACAATCGCCTTGGCCATGAGGCCCAGGATCTGAAGCATGAACCTCAGAGAACTGGCTGCTGGAGACAATCAATGTCATCTGAGTGATCAGAGTGTCAGCATAGGGTTCTGGATGGGACATCTCCACCTAAACTGTGTCCAAAATGGCACCTATGAACTAAAGGCATAGATACAGATTCAGGATGGGCTGGTCTCGCTGACAAGTATACCCAGCTGATATAACAGCAGATGAATCAACTGTAAAGCATGCATTACCTCTCAGGAGCTAGCCAGAAATTTCAGTTCTATAAACATTCTCTCCAACTGCTGCTTCCCACACATAAAAATCAGATTATTACTAACCCAGATGTCTCATCTAATCCTGAACAGGTTGTATACTTGTATTCAGGGCTCCAAATAAGACTTTTGGGATGAGTACAGTACTCCTCCTCATTTTAAAAGTGAGGCGAGTAAAACCAAATTCAGATGCGTATACAAATGTCTGGACAGAGTGGAGTGAGGAGTACATTTTTAAAGACAATGTAGTTTTTTTCTTGATAAGAACTGATCAGGTGCCAACAATGCTCCAGATAATGTTGGCAGGTAGGAGTAACTTGCTCACCAGGTTTGAAATATAGGGAGTAAAACAAAATTGGGATGCATACAAGTGCTGTAAATATGGAAAAACCTGCTCCATTTGAATCACCAGTCATGTTACGAACCACAATTCTTTGGTGTGGAGTATTTACAAATGTTGGGTGAGTACTGGTACTCATTAAAAAGTTTTCTGAGGAGTATTTCCTAAAATGAGGTGACTAAAACAGGTCTGTACTCCCCTTATCTGGAGCCCTGCTTATATTTATATTCTACATAACAGAAACTAAAGCAGATACAGACTACTCAGTGGCTTAAACTCAATCAGATAATCCAGATTAAAATGATAATGGTTAATGGTTACAAAATTGTGAAAAGGTTTGGGACAGGTATGAAAAAACTGTACACAAATGTGTACAGCCACTATGCTTGCCTACACCCTTGTAAATACCTCTTCCCAGGAAGGCATCTTGAGGAGCCAATCATCCAGGCAAGGAAATACATAGAGTTTTTTCCAGGTAAAGCTGTGGCCACAACAGTGAAGCACTTGGTGAAGACCCCTGGAATCAAGAAAAAGCCAACGGGCAGAACACAAAATTGGTACTACAGGCCCTCCAAAAGGAAGCACAGGTGTAGTCAGTGACTGTGTCAAATCTCGATATGCAGCTATGTATTCTGCATTTTCTGAGTGCAAAGTGAATCCCCTTCTAAGAGCAAAGGAAGGAGTGACTAAAGCGAGACCATGCAAAACTTTCTGTACACAGCGTATCGGGTCAGTTCTCCAAGGTCCATGACAGGGCACAGATGGCCTACCTTCTCTGGGACGAGGAAATATTGGGAATACAAACCCAGTTCCATTTGGTCAGGAGAACAGGCTGAATAGCCCTTTTGTCCAAGACTGCTGGCATTTCCATTGGTAGGACTGATATTCAGAATGGTAATGACATGGGTGGGAGGATGCATGGGAGGAGGTGCCATCAGTTCTAGCATGAGACCCTCCATGATTATATCTTGGACCCATCTGTGTGGCATTATCTCCTGCCATTCTGTCTAGCTATTATTTCTTACAAGGGATCCATCTCCTAGTAGGATTAGACCCAATACTAATCTGTCTAATACTACTAATGGATTCATGGGTCTTGAATAGAGAAAGCCAGAGACCCCAGGCTAGACAGCGACGCTGCCTGCTTGTCGTTCTCCACTTTTTGCAGGAAAGTTTTCAGCAGTGTCTTGTTACAGGCTGGTTAAAAGGACACCATCAACCCTTTTTGCACTGTATTGTTTTTTGTTGCAAATCCACATTTAAGGATTGCTTACCTGCTCTAAGATTCATTGATACTGCTGGTTGTTTTATCTGCCTCCTTTCTTAGTATACCTGAAATGCATGGCAGTGGTGTAATTGTGCCCAACTTTGTTTTGTTTCAAATCCCTGATCTACTCTTATTGCATACACCCAGACCATTAGGACCCCCCCCAACAAAAACAGTGCACTCACTCATTATGCGATAGTCCCATCTCCTCCTGCAGCATTATGAGAGGCTAGACTGTGGGGTGCCCCCAAGTCCAGAAAAGATGCAATTGGAGTTGATTAAGGACCGTAAACAAACATGTTTTGCTACTGGTAACACCAATATGGCAGGCAGTTGGGTTTTCACTTTTAAAAAGGGAAAAGGAATGAGAATTGAACTACCAGCCACATCAGCAATCTCTACAGAATGTGACGGATAATAAAAAGGAAGTATGAGCAAGTGTTTCTTCCATGGTTGAAATAGACAAAGGCATTTCCGTGATCTGACAAACAGTTGACAGTAGTAGAAAACCCTGAGGAGGTATGAAGCCACCCATGTTATATAGGCGATGCTAACACGAGTCAGTGTGGGTGGCCCCAACTAAGCAAAACGTTTCCAAGTGGTCCTTTCACCGACGGTTTACAGTTCCAAAAGTATATAGTACTATGGAGGGAGATGTCTTCAGAAATCTTTTATCACCATAAGTGTCACAGGAACTGTATGTAAGGTTTCCACTTTTAAAGCATGGAGCTTTAATTTAAAATAGAAATGTTTTACTTTGCAGAAACTCAGAGAACCCCCCCCCCCCCAACATGGGAGATGGACTATGTAAACTAAACAGAGACCTTCAGAAATGTAAAACTACCAACGAGATACCCTCTTATGGTTATTACAGATCAAGGGAGTGCTCCCGACCAGATGGAGCGCTCCTTTCCCCTGCACATTTATTTATTTATTGAAATTTCAGTTAACACCTTTGAGAACAAGCTCATTTCATAGGTTCAACATCAGATGAATAATACATATTGGGAAATTATAAGACTGAGAACAAACAAAACAAGGAATTATACAAGACATTACAACTGTATATAACTAGAGAAGTTCCAATACACGTGGCATTGTACAATGTATGCCATGGTGCATATTTGATGAAAACCTGGAATTCAAAGGGTCATATTAGAGGGGGTGGGGTCTTATAAAATGACCCTTTACAGGAAAATGAGAACAGACTCAGCCTAATATCTAATAATCAACAAGGTAAGGGATGGCATCAGCCCAGGGGCCTCGTCAGAGGTGAGAAGGTATGGGGCAAAGCATTTTAAAGTGAGCAAGGGAGCTCAGGAGACATAACAAGGTGGGGGGATGGGGGAAGCCATAGAGGGGTGAGGGGAAGAGGAAATGTGAAGGAGAATGATTAGCAACTTAGAACAGTTATTTACATGCTGAGAACAGTTATGCATAAGGTCAGGATAGCATAAGGTTAGAATAAGTGCTGGGTAACAAGAAGGAAGGTTATTGGAAGCAATCACAACTGCACATGAGTCACTCAGTCTGTGAAGACTGTCTCACACGCAGATGCCCTGGAAATGTGCACATTCCTGGATTTTTTTTTTTTTTAATACCACTGGGCACTCCCTTAATCTATAATATTTTAACACATCTCCTGTCACCACTCATTGTAGGATAAGAGTGGTTTCACCTGCATTCTGTTCCAGCCAGAACAGCTCAGCTTTGCTGTTCTTGCCGGAGCAGAGCTCGAGTGAAACCACTCTTAACCCGCAACGACTGGTTCCAAGGGATGTAGTAATATATAATATACATCATGACATTGCTCTCAGCCAATCAGAAAATTATTTACTTCTAAACATTCCTGACAGTCATATAAGAGTGTGTCTCATGCAAACAATTCTAAAATTCTGAAGTTCTAAGTTCAACTGGCTAGTCTGTTTCTTACACAGAATTAAGAGAGAGCAGAATGGAAGTCTGGCCGCCATGTACACTGACAGGTGCGGTTTACGATACTTGAGCACAAACGGTTCCAGGCTGTGTGCGAGTCAATGGAAGCAGAGATGCGTCTGCTTTGGTATTTAGAGTTACACACACATTCGTCAGCTGGTTGAAGTAATAGGGAGGCTTTCAATCTAATCTCTTAATTCTGTGGTTTCTTACAGGGGGTTTCTTTAATATTCTGCAAAGAAAATTTTTTTTTTCAATAAGTTCCATTTTTATCATGATTTGTAATAAGTGTTTATATACAGTCTCGGTGCCTTTTATGGCAACGGTTTCTTCTCAAGTCTTTTGTGTGACAAATTGTTTAGTCTTGCTTTGAAGTTCTTCCATCCAAAGAACTCGAGAATGCACACTTACACGATGAGGGACACAGCAACTGTACATATAAATATAGACTATGGGCCGGTCTGGTGGCACTGAGGGTTGAGGTGCTGGACACCACACCTTGTGCCATGCTAGCGATCTGGATTCTGGAACATGCCCGGGTCGGCAGGGGGGAGAGAGAATCACGCAACCAGAGTACTGCTCTCCTCTTTCAGTGGAGGGAGACTTGTCGTCCCACTCTCTGACTGCCCTCTGGCAATGGCCAAAGGGAGTACGGGTTGGGAGGCACGTTCTAATGTGCCATTGGTAGGAAGCGGGGACGGGAGAAAGCAGAGGAAAAAGGAGAGTCCTGGCAGCGCGCAATGATCGCCGATGCACCAGAGGGCTGACCCTGGCCTCTGGATTGGGTCTCGGGGGATGTAGCGTGCTGCCTTCTTCCTGGCCCAGCTGCAGGGAGCAATCTGCGGGGGAATACCGGGGTTGGTGAGTGCGGGTGGGTCTGGAGAAAGGGTCCCTCCATCAGGAGGGCCAAAGTCACCTGCCAGGAATCTCTAGGAGGAGGATGAAGTGTGTACAAAAAAATAAATAAATAAATATAGGCTACATAAGGGTACCTGGAATGCTTACAAAATAAATAACACTGACTGGCCAAGAATTATGCAAGTATTTATAATAAAAGTCTACATATGCTCTGAGGTACATCTCCTACTGTACACGAGAGTCATCTTGTTACGCTTAAGCAAGAGGAATGCAAACTGAAGCAGAACATTCCATCTGCCCAAACTGTGCGAGATGATGCTCTTATACAATCAGAGACACATCACCAAGCATATATAAACTTTTCATAACTCACTTGAGTTAACAAGAGTGATTTAACATTCTAACATACATACTAAAAGCCAGCAGAATAGGCCAAATGGTCCATCCTGTCTGCTCGAAAGCCAGCAACCTAATGGCTGCCCGCCTCACCACACCCCCTAGACCCCAAGAGTGTCTTCTCTAGATTCAGTTTCCCCTTGTACCTGTCTCACCCCTTCTTGAAGCCCTCCACTGTGCCCTCCCCCACCAGTCTCACGGGAAGTGCATTCCACGGCTCTACCACCCTCTCAGTGAAAAAATGCTTCCTACGTTCCCCCCTGTTGTTTCCCCTCCAACTTCCCTCATGGCCCCTGGTCCCCCCCTTCTTCAGCCTAAACAACTCCCTGGTTCCACTCCTAATTATTCCCTTTACATACTTGAAAACCTCTATCATGTCTCCCCTATCCCTTTATTTAAAAGAAGTTTCACTTTACATTTTTAAATTTAAAAGTGAATGTAAAAACACTCCCCTCACCCCTGACACCGAAATGGAATGCTCATCTTTAACCTCGGCACACATGGTAACAGTTGTACACAGGCTAAGAAGTACTGCCTTCCTGAGCACTAGTTAGATAAAAATCACACAAGTGATTTAATAATCAATATCTGACGCACCACTCCTGTTTCCTCTGGTTAATTAGTACAAGGTATGAAGTGCAGACCAGTACCCCACTAGGAGGCTGGCATATCTAGTGCTATTCGTTTTAACACCTCATCAGCACAGTGACTACGGACGGTGGAATAACTGCCACATTGGTTGGTGATTTGTGATGCCAGAATGCAGATGGGTATTTAGAGGATTATAAAAGGGGTAGGGAAATCCAGTAACCTAAGTATTTCACACTGTTCACATGGGGAGTAAACATTTTAATTTGACCGAACATACACCCAAGCGGAGCTCCATACATGTACACAGCAACAGTCGCAACAACCAAGAACTATTTTCTCTCCAAAACACATTTTTCTATAAAAGGACACTGTCAGCCTATTATCTCTAGCTGAAAAGCCGCATTATACGATTCCTTACCTTCTGTAAAATTCCTTGATGTTGCTCATTGTTTTATCTGCTTCCTTTTCTAAGTAGAACTGAAAAACACGCGAATGGTGTAATAATACCCAAACTTGCTTTGTTTCAAATCCTTGATCTACTCTCTCTGCGTACTTTCTGCACATTAGGAACACCGCCAAACAGTGCAGTCATTCAGGGTGTCAGTCACCTCGTCTCCCATTGCACCATAAGTGGCTAAACTATGTTGGGGGTGTTCCCACGTCCGGGAAATATGCAGTGGATGCTACTCACGGAATGTAAACAAACACATTTTTGTGTGGTAACACCAGTATGGTGGGCAGGTTGTTATTCACTTTTAAAAGGAAAAAACGGAATCAGTCTCAAACTAGAGGCTACATCAGTAATCTCTACAAAATGTGACCAATCATTAAATGTGTTTTTTAAACTAAAGGCACTTTGAAACCTAAGCGGGTTGGCAGTGTCCCTTTAAACAAAAACAAACACAAAATAACATCAGATCACTTTATCTAATTTTTTATAGATCATTCATTTAATAAGAAAGATCATTCTTCAGCCTGCGCAGTCATAGGGAATATATGGATTTCTCAGGAGGTTAGACTTGTGTACAAAAGGCATACAGTATATTCCCCAACAACCAAACACCCCACTGTTTGTTACTGCTTGTATACCACTACGTACTGTATGTTAGTTTCCAGGTACACTACTGTTCCTCATATTTTGGATTACTTGCAGCTCATGACAAGTAGTTACCTGCCCGAGGACCTAACAGTATAAATGGTGCAACATTAAGATACTCAAGTTTCAGGGAGCCTGCCAGCACAGCGGTAGGGCTTCTGCCTGCAACACCAACATCCCTGGTTTGGAAACAGACTCAGGAGTCAGAGGGCCAGCTTGGGGGGGGGGGGAGAAGTACTGTGTGTCTGGGCAACGACTGTCCTTCTCCAGGGGGTAGCGGGGGCTGAGTGTTTGGTGCAATACTGACCTCTGGCAGAGGCTGGTGGTGCCAGTAAGCAACTGGCACCTGAACTGTGGGAATGTATGACAGACATTGCGCTCCCATGCGCCACATCACGGCACATCACACCTCTCAATGGGTGAAAATGGAGCAATCGTCTGCTGACTGGGTGTCATCTGCCCCCCATGTCCGGATCCTGCACTGTAGACCATGACCCCTCAGCCTCCAGTATGACTACAGCTCCATCAGGGAACTGGCAGCCCCATCCCCAGGGGGTAAGCCGGGGTGCTTGAAGTCTCTGGCTCCTCCCCCAGTAATGACTAAAGGTCCATTGGGGAGCCAGCGGCCCCACCCTTGGGGGTAAGCCAGAGTGCTTAAGGGAGGAAAGGGGGATGGTGGAGGAGTGTCTCGGGACGCTGTGTTCGGGGCCGAGCCTAAGGGATTTAACCTCGTCAACAATACTTCCGACTTTGACCGAGCCCCCAACCACACAATGCAGCCCCGGCCCTAAAATATGCATTACAATAACGCAAAATAGGGAACGGGCTGCAATGTTACTAATAGGTGTCTAAAAAGATTCGGGCAGCGATGGCCTTATACTTATTTATTTACATTTGTAGGCAACTGTACATGTTAAGGGAGTAGTACAGTATAGTACACTACTACCCCCTCAACATGCACAAGTGTTTACAAATGTAAATAAACATGTATAAAGGCCATTGCTGCCCCTAATCACATTAGACACTCATTAGTAACAGTGCAGCCTCTTCCCTACTTTATGTCATCATAATGCAGATTCTAGGGGCGGGGCTGCAGCACACAGTTGGGGCTTGGTCGGAGTTGGAAGTATTAAATCTTACTAATGTTCTGCTAAAAAAAAAAAAAATTAAAAACTGGCTCTATTAGGTCTTCATACAGGCAGTTTCTTATCATGAGCTGCCTACCCAGAGGACATCAGTCACTCTTTATAAATAACATTTTCTAGCTGGCCCAGTGGCACAGAGGGCTGAGGCATGTAGGTGCCTTACCTATCCCACGTTGGGGACCAGAGTTTGGGCATGAACTTGGCCGCCGGAGGGTGGGGCTGGGACAGGATCAAGGTGAGCTTCCCCAGCTCTTGGCTGGAGATCTGGTGGTAGCATCAGGGGGGCCTGGCATGGGGCTACTGGTTCCACAGCACATGCGCATCTCCATACGCATACACTTCTGTGTTTGCTGTGGTCCTGGGGAGATAGAGAAAACCCGGGGAAAATCCTATGCCCCCCCACTGCCAAGCAGGGCAGCCCTAGACACTGTCAGGTCCTGCACCATGTGGATTCCCAGATGGACTGCAAAAGGAGCGGCAGACAGGACTGGGTTCTGAGTACAGGCCTGACAAAAGACGTAGGTGGCACTGGAGGACAAAAAGCTTTATGAAAAAAGAAACAAACATTTAAATTCCTCCAAGTGCAAGGTGTTACATCTTGGGCGGGGGAACCCCAAACACGAGTACACCCTGGGAGGGGAGGCGCTGGAGGCCTCAACAGGGGAAAAAGACCTAGGGGTCATGGTGGATGCAAGTATGAATAACTCTGAGCAGTGCAGGACAGCGACTGTCAAAGCAAACAGGATGTTGGGATGCATTGCAAGGGGGAATCACCTCAAAAAGCAGGGAAGTGGAGATCCAGTCATATTACCCCGGTACTACACAAACTGCACTGGCTTCCCATACGGTGGCAGATCACCTTTAAAGTCATTTTATAGACTTTTAAAGCCCTTCACGATCAGGATCCGACCTATCTGAAAGAACTTCTGGTGCCTTACTGCCCTGGCCGATCGTTACGCTCGGCTGACGAGGGGTTGTTAGCGATTCCAAGAGTGAGTTTAAAATCTTCTGGTAGCAGAGCTTTCTCCTATGCAGCTCCCACTCTTTGGAATTCTCTACCTCGCCAGTTAAGGGAGTGCACCTCCTTGGAGGTATTTAAGAAAAATCTGAAAACCTACCTGTGGCAGATGACCTTCTTGGATGATTAACTGATATTTGAGTATTAATATTATTTTTTGACTGTATGGATGATTTTATTGTTGGTTTTTAATATATGATGTTGCTATGTATTTATTATATTTATATGTTTTTATCTGATATTTTATATTGTGGATTCTGACATGTAAAGCGCCTTGATATTTTGAAAGGCGCTTTAAAAATAAAGTTATTATTATTACTACTAAGTGATCCTGCCTCTGTACAATGGTCTACTTAGACCACACCTTGAGTACTGTGTGCAGTACTGGAGACCGCACTTGAAGAGGGACATACAGCTCCTGGAGAGGGTTCAGAGGGGGCTACCAAGATGACACGAGGACTAGAGGATTTAACGTATGAAAAGAGACTTGAGGAGTTCTGCCTGTTTTCATTGGAGAGGCAGAGACAGGGGGGACATGATTGAGGTCTTCAAGTACCTCAAGGGAATAAACAGGGTAAACATAGAGGGGACCTTTAGACTAAAGCAAGGAGGTATCACCAGAGGGCATGGTTTTAAGTTGGAAAGTAGAAGGATGAGGGGGGAAAAGAGAAGGAGGTTTTTCACTGTGAGGGTGGTGGAACCTTGGAACGCACTGCCTGGCGAGCTGGTTCAGACTTCTACAGTGGAGGGCTTCAACAGGGGGTGGGACAGACACAGAAAGGGGAAGTATCAGGGGATGGCCTGGCCCAGGGGGGCTGGGATAGATGATAGGGGTTTCTGGAACACAAGGTGGGGGGGGCGCCTCGGTACCCAACTAGGGATCTGAAGTTTGAGCAGAGTCGATAGACCATAAGGCCTAATCTGCTAGCAATAAGTATGTTATTAACATTTTCTATTTTTGGCAGTACTGGTCTCAGTTTTCCATTAAAGCAAACCTTTCCTGACATTTCTTAACACTTGAAACACAAAAAACAGCAAACTCCCTTTCCTTCCTTTGAAGGCTCAAAAGAAACATTATTTAACACCACAGAGGAGCTCCCATTCGGGTAAGGAAGCTCCCTAGCACCAAGAAGGGTGCCCTTTAAAGAGCAACAATTATGCTCATTTTGGAAAACCTCCCAAGCACCATCACTGTTGCCTTACCTCATCAGGAGTCGAACAGTCTTTATCCTATCCATTTTAAGTAGCAGTTTTTGAAGGGGACAGAATCTTAATTCCAAGCTGGCCACCTTCCCTTTCCTGGTACTAAGTGAAGCAGGCTCCGGCCCCCGTGCTCCAACATTTTGTGAAGAAAATGTTCATAGAGGATGGGGGAAGGGGTGCTACACTGATATGAATGAGGGCAGATTTAAAAATATATATTTTTTTTCAATATGTTAGAGGTCCATTGGGGTCAGGTCAAAGCCACCGCTCGACTAAAAAGAGCAGAATTATGATCCCCTCACCATCAAAAAATGCTACTTAAAAAAATTACAGGATAAGGACTGTTTGACTCCTAGTGAAGTAAGGCACCAGTGGGGGTGGGGTGCTCAGTGAAAGCACTGAAACTAGTGCTCTTTAACATAACTAGAGAGTAATGTATGAGTATGGGTGTGTAATGAGATTTTACACACATTCTAGGTGTGTGATGCTACATAAACCCTGAGAATGATGCTCAAGAGGTATAATAAAGCATTATAAACTAAGGGCATATGTAAAATCTCATTACAGGACCTCTACGCCTACCTTTTTTTTTTCTACAATAACAGTCTTTACTGTAACAAAAAAAAGGGATCCATTTTCCTGCACTCACACATAACAAGCGTGCTGTGCTGTTCTGGCTCTCCTGGCCCTGCTGCCTGTACTGGGGCTGGGAAAGACCTTATCTTGTGCCACATGGCACTATCTGACGTTTGGTTCTGGCTCCGCTGACTGCCTTAGAGTCCTGGAGCCAGTAACACAGCAGGTGCGTGTTTTCTGTACGTTGGTGGTCGGTGAGTTTATACACAGCAGCCTCGCACCTGTTGCATCTGAGTGACCACTCTGAGCTGTCTTGCAGTCGCTGTTGTAACCAGTTGGTCATAACGGTTTATTGCACCACAGTTCATATGGAAATAAACTGAAAACTATGAGCTGTCCATGTAGTATAGACTTGGATGGACCATATGTAGAAGGCAAGAAGGGAGAGCCACGTAAATAACATACCAATGGCTGCCAGAAATGTTACTCATATGTCTGCCCAGGCAAAGGGCATTACTGTGATAGATGGCCTGCAGACCAACCTTACAGAATACGTTCCAGAGGAGTAGTCAGAGTGGCAGTCTTTCAAAAATCATCTAACTTGCTGAGATGGAGTTCGGAGAAAGTGACAGGATACTGCTACACAACACTGGGAGTCAGGTACAAAAACCTAGTCTCCTTCAGACGTCTAGCAAAGGTAGTGAGCATAAGTGTCATTCTTGGAGCTAGGGTAAAAGAATGTATGGGCAAGGTCATGATGAGTAACATTCCTAGTTTTTCTGACTGGAGTTAAGACAACTGTGTGGCAGAGTTAGGCTACACCCTCGGCTGTGAACAGATGGATCACTTTTCTATCTCCTTCTTTCCTAGCAAAAATTAACGCTTTTCTCTTTGCTTTTCTTCTTTTTCCCCCTGTACCCTATGTTGGCCACCTAGCGTAGTTCTTTACTGTCCCTGCTAAACTTCCTACTAGTTCTCTCTTTTCATTCTTTTTTCCATTCCCAGCCATCCAGTCCCTGGAATGATGCCAAACACCCGAAGAGGTGTTGTGTAAAGTGAATAAGTGCATTTTGTGTATCGAAAGCATGAAGGCTATGTTTTAAATAGTAATAAATGCAGGTAATAAAGCCTTTTTAAAGAAAAAGGATTCAGAGGTCATATAAAACAATAATTTCATGATTAGTACTGTTAT
This sequence comes from Neoceratodus forsteri, assembly GCA_016271365.2. Classification (NCBI taxonomy): domain Eukaryota; kingdom Metazoa; phylum Chordata; order Ceratodontiformes; family Ceratodontidae; genus Neoceratodus; species Neoceratodus forsteri. Next base: position 330,127,415 of record CM057456.1, on the reverse strand, counting down.
AAGAAATCCTTAAGGTATTTTCATAAATTCACACTATTAACCTGTTATTGTGTAAGGTTTTATGTATGAAGCTGACTGGTATGCTTTATAAAGGTGCTTAGTCACTGTGGATCGGAGATAGTTAAAATCTGTGGAGATATACACTGTACCTTTATCTGAACCAGGAAGTCCCCTGAAACAAACCCCTCCTTGGTTTTGAAACAACATGTTCAGACTTGTAAATAGAAAGGACTTAGTCAGGTGATCCCATCATAAAGATATAAAACCTCTTCACTGAGAGCAGTCAGTTCAGTCTGTGACGCTTGGACAGCTGGTTCTGATCACTCTTTCATTTTTTGTAATATAAAATGGGTTATGGACTGTCTGACATGAGAGATGCTGAGAAATCTGGTGCTCTTGGAGTGACCTCCTCAACCCACCCCCAGGTCTCAGTTGAGAGATGAAAGCCATGAGAAATGCTGAAGCAGCATGTGAGATCACACACACACAGGTTTTAGATATGAGGTGCTACCTGGAAGGCCTGAAGCTAATTACAGAGTAGAACAGGCCTTGATCAAGGATCTCCTGTTTTATCTGAGTTAATTATAGCTGTAGTGGTTAAGATGGAAATCATAAAAAAGTTTATGACGTTAGAGGAGGAAACCAGGTTTAGCAAACTGGTGCGAAATCATAAATGCTGAGGTCTGTGTGAGAGGGGACGCTGATCAATAGATCAAAGAAATGTAATTTGAAAGAGAAAATGAGTTGTGCTGAAGATTACAGAATTTTAATACTTTGAAATAGACATTCTGTTTTTGTATAGATTTTTTTTATATATTCTGACAAAGGAGGAGCTAGGTGACCTCACACAAAGGGGATGGTAGATACAGTTTGCTTTAAGGAATATTCTGTTTTACTTCACAGAGACATTTTTATCTAGACTCTGACCAAGAAACATCCTTGAGCACATTAAGCAGGTATTTAGAGAGAGAGAGAAATCTAAGTACTGTAGTACAAATTGTACTGTTTAAACCTTGTTCTTTTAAAAGATGTGTATGTCTTGTGATATAATAGTTCTGTATTTTATAAGTTACATATATATTTTTATCTATTTTAGTAAAAACTCTAATTTTAGAGCCTACTTGGTCTGTCTTTGAATTTCTTTCCTTTTGTAAGTGGAGTATATATGGTTACAGCAGACACTGTGCATAAACTTGAATGGCGATACCAAACTGGATAAAGGTAAGAATAATCTGAGGTCTTTATTAAAGTTTTAAGGGTTCATTGCTGTGCACCTGGTTAGGTGCCCTTAGGCAAAGATATCTGGCCCCCCGAAGACAGAAATATCTGAGGCTGTGCATTGGGTATGCTAACAAGAGGTTTACAGTTTGAATCCCTCCAAGACTTGAGACCAAAGGTTGATTCGAACCCACAAAAACAGACAAGAGGGTTACCTTGTTCTGTTAACTGTGCACAAGGCTACCTACGCTCAGAGGTTGGCACTTTGGAAATAGAGGGCGTGACCTGCTGAGGGGGTTTATGACAGAATGGTTGGCAGCGGTGGCATAATTTTGGTATTACAAGCTTTTATTGTGCAGCATGTCAGCTTGAGACCATAAGCTCACTTGCAAAGAAAGAAAAAGGCAGTGATTTATTTTAAAAAGGAAACAGAACTACATTACTTGGCGTACAGTCAAATTCTTACCTGTTTTATTTTTTTTCTAAATTGCAAGTCAGAGTACCAGTAGTGAGGGAAGATAGCTGCCGACTACAGCAGGCACACTGTAGATTACTTAAAGCAGTTGTGCGGGGACAGAGGAGTCCCATTCGAGGTGACAGCCAAAAAGCAAAACCTCACAGATGCCCTGATGGTAGCAGATACCCAGAGCAGCGAGTCACGGACTGTGACTGGAAAGGACCAAACCTCGAGTGTGGCAGGGCTAGCAGCCAGTGCAGTGTCCAGATCCGATGAGGAGGGCAACAGGGCCACTGTCAGTGAAGGGCCACAGCAGCAGGGGAAGGCCATCAGTATCCTGAATCCAGAGGTACTCAGGCTGCAAACTGAGATGCGCAAGATGGAACTGGAGTTCCAGAGATAGAGGGACCATGCACAAAGACAGGCAGAGGAGAAGAGAGAGTGAGAGCGCCTAGAGGCAGAGCGGGAACAGAAAGATGCAGACCGTGAGGAGCAGGCGCGCCAGAGGCAACATGAACTGGCGAAGCTACAATTCCAACCAGCGGCACCAGAGCAGGTAAGTGGCTTGGGTTTAACTGGGACTGCAGGTCTGGGTTACAAATTGAACTCCAAATTAATAGCCGAATTTAAAGAGGGGGAGGATATGGATGCCTTTTTAAATTCTTTTGAAAAAGTTTGTATTCAGGTTAAAATTCCTAGAGAGTCCTGGAGCTTCCAGCTATCCTCGCTACTTACCGGGAAAGCTCGGGATGCATTTGGTAAAATGGACAATGAGGACAGTAATAATAACAGCAAACTAAAAGATGTACTGTTAAAAAAGTTTGAATTAACTGCTGAATCATACAGAGCTAAATTCCGTAAGCTCAGGAGAAGCCCTGATATGAACTACAAGGAGCTAGCCACGAAACGACGTCAGTTTTTAAAACGTTGGTGGGAAGGAACTGAGGCAAACTCTGTTGATAAAATTGAAAATGTGATTTTATTAGAACAGTTTTATTGGGCTTGCCCAGCAGAGCTAAAAACCTGGCTAGAGGACCGAGATCCCAAAACAGTACAAGAAGCTGCTGAACTCTCAGACCGCTATGCCAAGAGCAGACCTGCTCTGAAAGCAAATGGGGCGGATGTGGCAGCGCAGAAAGGGAAAAGTGCACCTTCAGGCAGCTAAAACCCTCACTGCCTCCAACGAAACCAGTTAGCCCCAGGTTTCAGAGAAAAGATTTCTCTGAGAAAAGAAATGAATGTTGGTTGTGTAAAGAAACTGGGCATATTGCCAGACAGTGTCCCAAAAAGGGACGCAATAATACACAACCGGGTGCTAGAAAACAAGTGGGTTGTTTGTGTGTCCCTGGAAGTATGCCAGTGAACATGAGGGAACACATGCACTCAGCCAAGGTGAATGGTATACAGACGCAGGGGTTAAGGGACACAGGGGCAACCCTGACCTTGGTAAAAGGGGATCTGGTACAGTCTGGTCAGCTTATACCCAATATATACATTACTGTACAGGACTTTGCGGGAGGGGAGAAAACATTGCCCCTTGCTAGTGTTCTCTTAGACTGGGGTGAAACAGGGGGAACTGTGCAACAAGTGGCTGTAGCCAAAACCTTAGCAGTGGATGTGATCCTGGGCAACAATCTAAAACAGGGAGATGGTATATGCAGTTACCCGTAGCCAAGCAGCCAGGGAAAATTGTAGTTCCCTGAACCCCATAGACACCATTGTGGAAACCAGTGAAAGGCTGGTTCCCCAGCCTGTGTCTCCAAATGGGAAGACTAATGAAAAGGGGGTAGAAATTTCCCCAGTAGCAAGTAACCACACAGCTACAGAGGGTTACTCCAAAGAGGGAGGGGTGACCCACTGTCAGAGGGTTGGGATTGACAGTGATCCTGAGTGCCCTGATGCTAGTGCTAGGGACCCTAGTTTAGCGACTGAAGGGGACCTGTCCCATGCCTTGGGAATGTGTGAGGGGTTTGCAGATGCACAAAGAAGTGACCCTAGTTTAGAGAAGCTGAGGGCTTGGGCAGACTCTGAGGGAGCACAAGGAGGTGAAGGCAGACATAAGGTTTATTGGGAAAATGATTTTATGTATACTCAGGCTGTGCAGACAGAGGGAAGGGTCTTAGGCAGGCAGCTAGTCGTTCCGCAGGGGTATCGTGAGCAGTTGCTCAAAACTGCACATGATAGTCCCCTGCCTGGTCATCTGGGAATCGCACGCACTACGCAGCAGTTGGCCCAGAATTTCTACTGGCCTAACTTCACCAAGCAAGTGAAGGAGTATTGCAGGTCTTGTCACCGGTGCCAAGAAATAGGGAAGGCAGGCAAGAAAATCCAAGCCGCCCTGATTCCATTGCCCATAGTGGAGGAGCCATTCCAGAGGGTGGGAATGGATATTGTGGGGCCTTTAAATACCTCCAGCTCCTCAGGGAAGAGATTCATCCTGACTGTGGTGGATTATGCCACCCAGTACCCAGAGGCAGTCACCCTATCCTCAGTGAGGACAGACAAAGTGACAGATGCCTTACTTGGGATTTTCTCCTGTGTTGGGTTTCCGCAGGAGGTGATCACCGATCGAGGGTGTTCCTTCATGTTGGACCTAATGAAATGTTTATGGGAGAAGTGTGGGTTAGTGCAGAGATGCACGACACCGTATCACCCACAAGCCAATGGGCTTGTGGAAAGATTCAATGGTATCCTAAAGTCAATGCTCCGGGTGTTTGCTGAACAGCATGGGAGGGATGGAGAAATACCTTCCCCACCTGTTTGCATACAGGGAGGTGCCCCAAGAGTCAGCAGGATTTCCCCCTTCGAACTCTCATACGGATGCCGAGTACGTGGGCCCCTAGACTTGATCCGGGAGGACTGGGAAGGCAACCACGCCACCAGGGAACTCCCATTGTGGATTCGTCCTTAGGTTTAGGAAAGGCTGAAGGAGCTTATGGGGACAGCCCAGAGCAACCTGGCAGCTGCCCAAAAGAAACAAAAGTGTGAGTGCGACTGCAGAGCCAGAGCTCGCTTGTACATGGTGGGTCAGGAAGTCATGGTCCTTATTCCAGTCCGGAAAGACAAGCTGCAGGCTGAGTGGGCAAGACCGTACAAAGTGGTTAGGAAGGTAAATGACATGAACTACATTGTGGAGTTACCGGACAGAAGACAGAGAGAAAGAATGTACCATGTCAACATGATGAAGCCATATGCAAATAGGGCTGACATGGCGTTTGCAGTGTGTAATCATGGGAAGGGGACGGACGAAGGAGACCCCCTTCTGGATTTGCTGGAAGAGGGTAAGCGGGAGTCCTCTGTGGAGGTAGTAAAATTGTCTCCCCAGCTGGCCCCGGACCAGATCCAGAAAGTAAGGAAGGTTTTAGCAGACTTTACCCCATTGTTTAGCGCCAAGCCTAGACTAACCCCCTTAGCGACACACGATGTGGAGACAAGGACACAGACGCGCATACGGCGGACAGCATATCAGGTGTCAGAGGCTGTCCAAAAGGACAATGGGAGGGAAGTGGCAGAGATACTGGATTTAAGGGTAATTCAGAGATCCCACATCCCCTGGGCCTCACCCGTACTCCTTGTGCCTAAGCCAGATGACTCTACTCGTTTCTGTATGGACTATCGTGGACTGAATGCAGTCACAAAGTCAGATGCCCACCCAATGCCCTGGACAGACAAACTCCTGGACAAGTTGGGGGCGGCAACCTACCTTACGACCGCTGATCTGACCAAGGGGTATTGGCAGATAGCGTTGACAGACAGCACTAGGGAGAGGTCGGCCTTCATCACTCAGATAGGCTTATTTGAGTTTAAAGTAATGCCTTTCGGAATGAAGAATGCCCCGGCCACTTTCCAAAGGTTGGTGAACCAGGTGTTAAATGGTGCTAAGGAGTACGCCGTGGCAAACCTGGATGACACTGCCATCTTTAGTACTAGCTGGGAGGAACACCTATCCCACCTTAGGGAAGTGCTGGGCAGGATACAGAGGGCCGGGCTCACTGTCAAAGCCGAGAAGTGCCAGGTGGCCATAGGAGAGGTGGCATACCTCGGGCATGTGGTAGGTCGGGGACAGCTCCGCCTTAACCAAATAAAAATAGAGGTAATCCAGGCATGGCCCAGACCAGAAACACAGAAGCAGGTCAGGAGTTTTCTAGGGACAGCAGGGTACTACAGAAAATTTGTACCCAATTACAGTGCCCTGGCTGCTCCCCATCTGACCTGATAAAGACAAGGATGCCCAAGAAAATGACCCGAGACCCAGCCTGTGAGCAAGCCTTTACCAGATTAAAGGAGGCACTGTGTAGTGCTCCTGTTTTGACAAGTCCTAACTATAGCAAAACCTTTATAGTTCATACTGACACCTCAGACGTGGGTATTGGGGCAGTACTGAGTCAGACATCCAGCCAAGGGACAGATCACCCAGTAGTGTACCTGAGTAGGAAGTTACTTCCCAGGGAGCAAGCATACTCCACTGTGGAAAAAGAATGTCTTGCCATAGTGTGGGCCCTAAAGAAGTTGGAGCCATATTTGTATGGGCAACATTTTGTGGTGCAGACTGACCATAACCCCCTGGTTTAGCTGACGCAGATGGGAAAGACAAATGGTAGATTGCTAAGATGGAGTCTTGCTTTGCAAGGGTATGATATGACAATTCAACATAGGGCTGGAGCCAAAAATCAGAACTCAGATGGGCTGTCTAGGGTCTATGAGGAGTGAACTGATTTGGGAAGCTCATCCCATGCAGGGGATAGAGCCCCCAAATTCAGTCTAGGTGGGGAAGAATGTGACGCTTGGACAGCTGGTTCTGATCACTGTATCATTTTTGTAATATAAAAATGGGTTATGGACTGTCCGTCATGAGAGATGCTGAGAAATCTGGTGCTCTTGGAGTGACCTCGCTCATCCCCGGTCTCAGCTGAGAGATGAAAGCCATGAGAAATGCTGAAGCAGCATGTGAGATCACACACACACACACACACACACACACACACACACACACAGGTTTTAGATACAAGGTTCTACCTGGAAGGCCTGAAGCTAATTACAGAGTAGAACAGGCCTTGATCAAGGTTCTCTCCTGTTTTATCTAAGTTAATTATAGCTGTTGTAGTTAAGATGGAAATCATAAAAAAGTTTATGACGTTAGAGGAGGAAACCAGGTTTAGCAAACTGGTGCAAAATCATAAATGCTGATGTCTGTGTGAGAGGGGAAGCTGATCAATAGATCAAAGAAATGTAATTTGAAACAGAAAATGAGTTGTGCTGAAGATTAAAGAATTTTAATACTTTGAAAAGACATCCTGTTTTTGTATAGATATTTTTTTTATACATTCTGACAGAGGAGGAGCTAGGTGACCTCACACAAAGGGGCTGGCAAATACAGTTTGCTTTAAGGAATATTCTGTTTTACTTCACAGAGACACTTTTATCTAGACTCTGACCAAGAAACATCACTGAGCTCTTTAAGCAGGTATTTAGAGAGAGAGAGACAAATCTAAGTACTGTAGTAAGAATTGTACTGTTTAAACCTTGTTCTTTTAAAAGATCTGTATGTCTTGTGATATAATAGTTCTACTGTTTGCACAGACAAGCTGTTGAATGCAGTTCAGAATGGTCTTAGAAGCTCTAAGATCCAGGACTATATTATGTGAGAAACTACAGATGTTATGTAGTGATTTTCTTTGCAGTTTTTTTGTTTTCATTTGTTACTTTTCTAACCTTTGAAAAATAAACATCACACCACAGTGTGTTTTGAACCTGTACACGCATCTGATGTTTATTCCCACACGCTGTAACAAACTGAAATGAAAACCCCATGGTTGAGGACTCTGGCAAAGCAGAAGGACGCTATGGCGAGTCCTGACAGCTGCAACAGAATGTCCAAATTTGCACTGTATCCACGTTTGATATTCATGTGTGCAAGAGTGAAAAGAGGATGAAGGACTTTCTAAAGAGATAATTGTATATCAAGTTCAAGTTCAGTTATTGACAACTTCCATAAAACATGTAGCCATGTCAGCAGAGGCCGTGTTTCTCATCCACTGTGTCACTTGAATCAATTATTTGGCAAAGGATCCTCTGTAGGAATGTAATTGGAATAACCTATTTGTACAGAACATCTGGCTGTCCCCAGGGTAGAGAAAAGATATCTGACACACGGCTCACCAGTCTCCTTAGGGAGAGCATGACTATTTTCCCTTGTTGTGGAAAAAGGCTGAGATCAAGACTGTCTAGAGGACTCTACTACTCTTTTATGAGGGCAAGGGTAGTGTAGAGGAGGTCTCATTACCCTTGGAGAAAGTCCCTGTAACTGCACTGTACAATGGCACAAGTGACTAGGCCAAGAGAGTATAATGGCAATCAGTCGGCTCGGTTCCTGACAAGCCATGCCAAGAGGAGCAGAGTTCTCCAGGCATCATCTTTGGTTTTAACATGGGTCATCATGAATCTGACTTGACACTATAGGACAGGAAAACTAAGTGTTGTAACCCACATAACCGACAGCCTGCAGCCCCAAACATACAGCTGTCCTCAAAGACAGAGACCAGTTTTCTTGTCAAAAACCCTAAGCCAGGTGAGCTTCCCAGGGCCAGAAGCCATCTTCTGAAATCAGGATTAAAGGTACTTTTAACCAAGACATTAGTCCAGCATAAACCATCTTCCCATCTGGTCACTGTGAAGGCTGCGTCTCATCAAGGAGAAAAAACTGTCCTTGTTGGTTATAGTGTGTAAAGTGTGGGGCCCACTAGATGATGCGCTGGTGTTGTTGATCAAGTAGATCATATGGGCTGCCTGTGCCATGGAACTGAGCCTGAAAGTGTTCCGATGTGGCCTAGTAGAAAGAGTAGCTGCGGAACAAGTAACCTAGTTCAACAAGTTTTTGTAGGAGCTATGAATCGCTAAGATTCCTGTTATGTGGAGACACGTATCCCTGGTTGTAGAGGACTTCAATCCTGAGTAAAAGGAAACAAGCTAGGCTGGCCTGCTGGCGCAGCGGTAGCACTACCACTTGCGACGCTCACAACGCAGGTTCGGGAACGAGCCCGGGGAGCTTGAGGGTTGGCTGGGGGAAGAGGATCAAGCACCTAAGGGGTGCTGTCCTACAGGGAGGGAGGGAGGGATGACACTTCCGCTGTGACACCACCACCCAGGTGGAGATGCACTGGAGAGCACCATGTGGGAGGGGAGGACGTCGGCTGGGGTTCGGAGTGGTATCACGTCTCAGCGTGCACATGCCTCCACGGACCTCCTTGGTTGCAGACGTCCTCTGTGGATAATGGGAGAAAACAGAAAATGGCCCCATAGTTCCTCCTGGCGACAGGCACCAGTGGGGGTGCAGTTTGTTCCTGGGTCAGTCGGAGGCCAGACACATATGAAGTAAGAGGGAAGGCAGCTGGACCTCCTGCTTCCCTGCCCGGGGGGGGTGATTCGCAGCAGGATGTGGGCCAAAGGCAGAGTATGGGGCTTTGGCTGGCCCCCAACACAGGAGTCCCTGAGGAGAGGACAACTGCAGAGAGAAAGGGGGCATGAGCATAAAAAAAAAAAAAGCCAACCCGGTGGCGCTGTAGGTTGAGGCGCTGGTCACTACACCTTGCGCCATGCCGGCGACCCAGGTTCAGGAACGGGCCCAGACTGCCGGGGGGAGAGAGAGGATTGATCATCTGGAGGACTGCTCTCCCCTCTCGGGCGGAGGGAGACTTGCCATCCTGCTCACTGACTGCCCCTCTAGTGCTGGAGGGCAGTATGGGTCAGGAGGCACGGTCGACATCCTTGCCTTGGTAGGGGGAGGGGGATGGGATAAAAATGGTGGAAAAGAGCCTGGTAGGCTCCGTGATGCTCTCGAGGGACATCCGCGGCTTCTAGATTGGGACTTTGGGGGGGGGGGAGAGAAGCCAGCAATCTCCTTTCTGGCCCCGCTGCGGGAGGCAATCCATGGGGGAATTACTGGGGCCAGGCGGGAACTGCAGCAGCGGACGTGAGTCCCTCTATTAGGAGGGCCAGAGCTGCCTGCCAGGGCTCCGGGGAGGTAAAAACCTATACAGAGGAGGGAAAAAAAAAAAGAGAGCATTGATCATGTCAATGAGGAAACTCTGTCCAAAGGAGGTTTGATTCTGTTGACATGTTGCTATTGTGCTTGTCAGGCACCCATCGCATGGACGAAGTATCGACAAAGGAATGCAAAGAATGTTAACCAGGGAGTTAGACAGGCTGTAATTCCAAGCCTGTGTGGCATGTTCTAAAGACTCGTGCTGGTACAGACATAAAGACGGTATAACCCCATCACAGTATACAACTTGGAGGATGGGCCCTTCTGATGTCATTCAGACACACATGTAGAACCAGGTGACCTACTTTGCTACCAGCGGTGGCCAGACAAGTTCCTTTTTATCTGAGAATGCTACTGCCAGAGGAAAAAGGCAATTCTGAGACTGCTCTCATACAGCAGATTTGGATCGCTGGATCCTATTCACTGGACGTGCACTCTGGAGCTGCATTCTGGAGCACTGTGGAGACCATGGCTTTCATCAGCAGACCAAGAATGAGTCTTCTTGTCCATGTTCTTCCAGAGCCCTAGCCATAAGATTCTGGATCAGACTATAGGCAGCCAAGGTGGTCTGGCCAATCACTGACTCCCCTTTCACTGTATCTGCAGAGTCCTAGACCGACAGGTCTACAAGACTCCCTTTCAGGGAGCGACTCCCATACGAGATGATTGCCCTGTGAAAAGAGCTGTCAGTCCAAGATGCCAACTAACTGAAGCTACTCACCCAAAAACTGTCTGCACCATTTGCCCGAGCAAACGCTTGGGTTTCCTCCCTGGAGGCTTTGGCACTTAGGCAACATGTAAGCTTTGTAAGACTCTTTCTAAGATCACCAGGATTTGTCTGAGAACATGCTATACATGGTACAGTGTCACACTTCGGTAGAACGACCTCTAAGGCATACGTAATTCCTGACAAGACTGAAAGAGTTAGTAGCCTGCATAGTAAAAGCCAAGCCACATATGTAAGGTACAGAAAGTAATAATGGCATAACCAAGCAAGGATTCCGGGCAGGAGATAGAATCACATGCCTGAGGGCATCCTAAACTGGGGTTCACCCAAGGCTCTAGTCTGCTCAGACAACAAGTCACTGTTAAGTGATTTAGCTTCCACATCTAGAAGGCTGGTTATTTGAGTTGAGCCGTAAGTTAGTGAAGACAAACATCAGTGCGGGACAGGGACAGCGCTAGATAGGGCAAAAAGAGAAAAAGCTGCAGCCTGTCCAGAAATGACCCACTTTCCACATGACAGTGGGTCCACAGTGGTGCACCTGGTCTGTAACAACAGATGAAAGATGTAAAAGTGAACAACAGGAAAGTAATTTTACTTTGCAAGTTGTACCTTCTGTGCTGGTGAAATTTGTACTTTTTGACACCAGTGAGTCTAATTTGACCCGTGTTTTAAAACCTCTAGTGCTATCATTGGTGTGGGGGTGAGAGAGGATTATAAAGTCAACAATATGGGTCCCAGAGAGGATGGCTTGCCCGTCACCTGGAGAGAGCTGGCTGCCCCCTAGTGGAACAGAATAGTCTAGGATAAAAAAGCAAGTATAAAAGTCACCTGGCCTTACAGAATTAGCACCTGATAAACTGTACTGGTGGTTGGCCAATAGCAACTATGGCTATCCTAAGCATTACCCCCAAACAACAGGTACAGTACTAGGTTCTTCCACCTGCATCCTGGGGTAACCCACTGATGCGAAGGAGAACACTGGGATACCAGGCCCCCTCCACATTCCGTGTCTCCCCACCCCAAGGGCAGAGACCAGCTTGCTGCAGTCAGAAAGACTGAGCTACACATAGTACCGTATCATTTTGTCATCCACTACCCGATTCAGCAATGATACATGGATGTTACAATACAATGATCAGCTTATGTAAAAAAATACTAATGTAGGGATGCAGCTCACTAGCAGATGACCAAGCTGAAATAAGGGAGAAGGCGCTGGGGGAAGGGCTTCTAGGAATGCACCTTGATCCATCAACTGCATAAAGCCATATCTTTCAATCCTCCATAACCGAGGGACACCGACCTCAAAATGAGGGTCAATGTGGGACACTGGCCCCATATGCAGGGCACACCATAAAACGTGGAGAGAGAAGTTCTTAATCTCTGTGGGAAAAATATCACTCACATAGATCTCAAAGGTTACACTGCAGTTGTAAAATCATTAAACTATAGCTCAAGGAGCGATGCACATCCTTTGCAGTGATGGACGGTGGGAAAAATCTGTGTGAGCTATGCTGCAAGAGAGACAGGTGAGGACTTACATTTCCCAATAAATCTATTGCATGATCCTGCCACCCTGGTCTCACAGAATCACCTAGCACACATTTCCCTTCTTGAAACAGTGGTGGCCTAACCACAGTAGCATGATCTCAGCTACTTCCTCCTCAAAGTTGAATGAGAAGCGCCATTTCTGCTGGCGGCATGTAGTCTGAATGAGGAGTGGCTGTTGCTGCTGCACCATGAAGCCTCAACAAGGAGGGGCCTTTGCTGCTGGTGGCATGGTCTGAATGAGAAGCGGCCATTGCTGTAAGCAGCATTAAGTGTAAATGAAGAGTGACCACTGCTGCTGACAGCATAAAGGCTGAACTGGGAGCAGCAGTTGCAGCCGGCGTTATGACTGCAGTCAGAGGGGCCAGTTTGAATTTGCGAATTGTGTTGCGTCGTGCTGCTGAGCCATATTTCAGAGCGCTGCCTGTCACAACAGCACCAGAGAATACATGCAATCAGTAGAAGTGAATACCTAACAAAGAGGGCAACTGATACTGTTAGCTCCTGTAGGGGTTTGCTCTGAGCCCATGCAAAACGCCCAGCCTGACCCAATATGTCCTGTAAGAGGCTTTGCTGTCACCACTCCAGCCAGAGTCACACACCAGACTGTACACCACACACCAGCTGTACTGTGGCAATACCATATCAGTTGGCCTATAGCAAGAAAATGATGAGGCTAAAGGTGCTTCTGCAGCCTGCAGGGTGATTCACACAGCATACTTGTTTCTAGTTCATGTTTTTCATGCAAGCAACATTTCAAAGAGTCTGTAAAGGCAGTTATTAGGCTGCTGGAGGCAGGAGGAGGTGGGGGGGTCTCCAAAAACGTTGCAACTGGAATTCCCCTTGCATGTCTTCAGCTGCAGTGGCGGGAAGCCCATAGTAGCAGTCTGGAGCTGTTTGGCTGGTAAAACTAGGGCCTCTCATTCACCTCTGATGGGGTTTGGGGTCTGCCTCCATGTCCCGCTCCCGGGACCCATGTACTTATAAATGATGGACAGTCTACCTCCCTCTCGATCCCACTCCGTAGGTCTGCTGCTGCTGAAGGTTTTGCCATGATCTCTCTGTGCTTCTGTCTGCTGCACCTGATGCTCAGTGGTCCCCATTCATTTAACATTTTCTTGGCCACTACACCCTTATCAATTAGGTCACCGAACTTTCATAGCACCTGTCACTTTAAATCACGTCAGCCGTTTTCAATGAGACACGCCTGTGCCTTTAAGAAAACAACTCGGACAGCCAGCAGGAAAGTGACGTAAGGGCAGCTGCACTTGGGAGAGGAGACAGAAGTCGAAGTGCTAACATAAAAGTGGGCATGAGGGCAGCACTGATGTGAGGAAGTCAGGTGACTGATTTTAAAGAGCTGCAGAACTGTCAGACGGCTATTTGTGCACCCACAGTCTGCTGACTCTAAGAGAGCATTAAGCCAGTGCATTCTGATCGAAGGAAGTTTGAGGTAGGTAGAAGTAGCAGCGCGAACTAGGAGACCAGAGATGGCAATGGCTCAAAATCAGTCCAGCAGCCCTATCAAGTGGAGCAGCAAGTGCACCCTAAGTGCGTTTTTCTGTGCTGTGGACACTCAGGGGTCTGCTACTGAACAGTCCAACCAGGCCACTTGTGCTTAGGGACCTTCCCTGAGTCGTAGAGGCATTACTCCACTCAAACTGCTGGTGTTTACTTTACAAAAATATATATTTAGCTGGGGGAAAAAAGCATAATTTTTTTCTGGCAACTGCTACCTGATAAACGTCAAAGAGAATACTGAGCTGTTCAAGTATGACACACATATCCATCGTCACATTACTTTTTTTCTCTTTTTTTCTTTTATTTTTTTCTTTAATTCTGTCAAAATTTTTCTTCCATTATATGCATTCCGTGCCTCCCGTGGGTGACTCCTCCACCATGGTGATGTCACCCCAGCAGCCCCCCCCCAAATTTACCACTTCTCTTGCTCTTATTTACGGGCACTGTGGAACATTGCTGCTGATGTTTCTTTTGCCTCTCAAGCAGCCAAACAGCAGCTGTTGAGACCATCTCTTGCTCAATACATGCGAGTGATCCATCGAGAGGGGGTGTCTGGGAAGCCACATCGGGGCAACAAGGCCACATCTGGTCCCAGTCCATGAGGAGGTACAGGACTATAACAGGCCATACAGGGTACATAAATGACAGAGGGCTCCATGACAATATGGAAGCTTGCTGTAGAGATGTTCCATTACAGGGGACCGAAAACAAAACAAGAACATAACAAGTAAACCTGAACTGCTATCACCGAGTGACAGCTTGTGTTATGAGCTGCCTGACTCCGTAAAGACAGGAAGAAGACTAGCACAATCCATGGTGGTGCTGGCCCCAGGCTACTGTGTCAGAAGTCTACTTCTGGCCTCTGGAAGCCTAAGAGGTAAGATCCCAGTGGCAGTGTGCCGGCCCAGTGACGCTGAGGGTGGAGGTGCTGGACACCAAACCTTGTGCTACGCCAGCGACCCGGGTTCGGGTACAGACTCAGGTCGTCGGGGGTTGGCAGGGGAGGATCGAGCGTGCCATGACAGCTCTCCTCCCTCGGGGGTAGGTAAGGGGTTCATGTCGCTCTGCAGCGGCAACTGGCAGAAGTCAGGGGCACTGCAAGAAGCAGTGTACGGCTGGGGGTTGGAGCGCAGCAGGCGTCGATGCCATTGCATGTCCCGCTCCAAGGGGAGTAAAATATAGGTGGAAAATTGTGGGCAGTCATGGCAGCTAATGGCCATGCACCACGCCCCCAGAACTAGAGAGGTGCACCTCCCCCCGGTATTGGATCCAGGTCCCTATGGAGGTGGGGGGGGGGATACTATGTGTCAGCCTGCATGGAGGACAGCATGTCGCTGACTAGACCCCGGTCCGGGGGTGCAGCAGCCGGACAACCTGTCAGCCCACTCTGCAGAGGTAGGAGATAAAAGACTGTAGATATTTAAAAAAAAAAAAAATCCTAGTGGTAGTGACCTAGCGACAAGCATAAGTAGAGAGAATTGGTGCTACCTTCCAGAAGCCCACAGTCAGCACCCCTTCTTAATGCTGATGTCTTTTAGTCTAAAATATTCTTACTGTGACCTCTGCATGAATGATCGCTACCAGTCATATACTGGTTTCACTGGTCAATGAATGGCAACCATTCATCAAACTGTATAAATGACACCCTGAGCAGTAAGCAAGGATGCAGAAAACTTTAAAATGCCATCAGGCAAGTTACATGAACGCATGGCATGGTAAATGCCGAGATTCTTATTCTGGGGTTTTACGCATACAGCAGGATCAGGGTATGAAATTTGTGGAAAAAAAGTACATGCCCACTTGGGCATGTAGTGACACATGCCCCAGAAAATATTCACATGCCACTCCTTTGTTTACATTATTTTAAATGTTGTCTTCACTGGACCAAGCATTTTCGTTATCGTCACCACCATCATCACCACTAGTGCTGGGCCTGGCAAAAGCAACATGCGGTGACAATGTTCTGGAGCCATAAGCTTTGGTGGTGGGCCTTCTTTTGCCATTTTTCCACCACAGTGATATGGCACCTTCAGGATTATATTCACTGAGCTGGGCTCCATTGAGAGATATAGACATTAGGTCATGAAGGGTGTCTGGGCATAATCCAACCCTCCAATCATTTTTTATTCTTCCTCGTTCTGCAGCAGCAGTGTGAAAGGGAATCGGGAGAATGATCTTGACATCAGCCAGCACATTCCATAATTGTTGATCCTGCATGTCTGCAAGGATCACTTTCTGCCACAATTTCAGAGACCTACAGTTCTCAACAGACAGCTAGTGAAGTACATGTTTTTTTTAAGTCTAGCCACTCCAGCAGTACCAAAGTAATATTAACTCCACGTGATTCTAGGACAACTTCATAGTGATCAACAATTGTTTGACTTGCCCAATCTCCATATGTTTCAAGTGCCTCTGTGGATGTTGGCCAGGACTGAAAATTTTAAGTTCTTGCTGCTAGCAGCAATTTATTCATCATGAAAGACTGAAAGTGAGATTCAATGTGTTGTGATGTTTTCTGAAGAATTTTTTTGATCTCCATAACTGTGGCTTCTACAATGTCTGAAGGAGAACCTGATCTGTGTCCGCTTGTTTCATTAGTTAAGCCAACACTGTTGTACTGAGATTATCATTTACACATGCAAGTGTTATGCGGTGAAGAGTTTCGTGATTCAAGAGACCATTTAGTTTCTGAATTGTGCTTTCTACTCTGCTGTGAACTTTTTCAACAGTGGCATCCTCTTGCTGAAAGCAGAGACTAAGAGCAGATAAATAACCAAAAAGAAATCCTTCAGAAAGTTCATGTACTTGACACATTTTAAGGTCTTAAGAACTTTCAGCATTGCTAGAGCTTTTTGTCCATGATCCTGCTCGTTTGTCAGCGAGACATGTTCAAGGTGAGACACTAATGCAGCCCAGTTCCTTTCAAGGGCAGAAACAACCCGTTCTCTGTGTGCAAGCCACCTAGTGCCACCAGTGTTAACTGGTTTGACTACATTGATATTTAAAAGTGATCCTGTTTCCTGTAGGCCTTTCCACCTTTTTGGAGACCTGTGGCAGAATGAGAAAATGTTCAGTAGAAGTTGTTCTACCGATTTGTAGAAAGGACAGTCTTTGAAAGAATCCTTTACAGCAAGCTCTAATCGATGTGCACAGCAGTGTATGTCAATTAGGTGTGGGCAGTCTTGCTTTATTTGAGTAAGGACACCTGAAGAGCTCCCTAACATTACAGTAGCACCATCAGATGCTGCACTGATCAGCTTATTTTTCCAACCATCATCCTTTAAACCACCTTCACTCTCCAAAGCATCTATGATGGTATTGAAAATGCTCTCAGAATTAGGAACACTGATGGTTTCAATGCAAGAACAGGTAGGCCATTTTCAAAAACACGTACATAAATGCCCTCCTCCTCTGTCACACTTTATCTATGCAGGAATCAACAAGAAAAGAAAAGTAATCATTCTCTTATAACAGACTATTAGTAGTGTTTTGAATTTCTTGAGCAATATAGTAAATAAAAACACGGGCTTGCTTGTCACTACTGTAATTGTGGTCCATAGAATCATCTCCATGATTTCTTCTTTGCAAATCTATTAACCAAGGAATAACCCTGAAAGGCCTTTTGGTCCTAGCAACGTAATATGCAGTACAGAACAATTTACCAATTTGTTCCATTTCTTTTTGTGCCATTAACTGTATAGATTTTTCTACTGATCTTTCCCCGACTTTTGTTCTGTTTGCTGTGTATGCCCTCTCAGCATTTGTGTGTGCTACGGACACTTCATGTGCTGAGATAATGTGTACTCTAAAAGTACTGCAGCCAGTTCGGAAATTATTTTTGCTTTAGCTTTTATCATAATTCTGACACCACGTACAGAAAATGGCACATTTATGTGTGTCATACGTAAGCCACTGCCTGCCCTTTTTCCATGATTCCTGAAATTTTCTAACTTTTTGGGCCTTAACTGGGTTTTCTGTACAAGCAGTAGCACTTGAGGAAACATCAGTGGTCATAGCAGTTTGACTGTCTGGGCAAGGAGATGGTGGTGGTGTTACAGTAGCTGAAGTGCTTGTGGTGGCACTGCTAGTGCTTGCTGCTGGGGAATCCTCAGCTCCCCCTCCCACAGTCTCAGCAATACGCTTCCTCTTAAATCCAAATTTAAAGAGACTCATGGTGTCTAACTGGGTGCTTATGACTATGGCACCAGACAGTTATGCAGAGTAGACTGGTGGCACCAAGTGACTTGCACAGACTAAGAGTAACTAGCTGTCCAAGCTAGAGGATGGGAGAATGTTTTTTAATGTGTTGATGTTGAACACTTCAACTTGTCTGTAAATTTGTTGATAAACACTACAACAAGAAAAAAAGCCTGTGTGTGTTGTGTCTCTTTGAGGATAATAAAATTAACGCAACAAGAAAAAGTGTGTGTTGTCCGTTTTATTTATTAAATGTGCAGGAGATGACAGGTGTTTTTTGCTCACACACAGTTGCCCAGCCCTTTATGACTTCAAACAGCTTTAATTGTCCCCTTTTAGAATTTAGGTGGTCCAATTCCTTCCAAGTAGCTTTTAAAAAGGCTGGTCAGATGAGGTATTGAATATGATGCAACGTCCACAGTAACTAGCTTAGAACAATGCTTTTAACTTAAATAGGATTAGTTTCCACTGTGTTTTTAACAAATAATAACTCAGATCAGATACCTGTTGTGTTGGACCCACCCTGTAATTAGAGAGGTAAACTACTAGACAGTAGAGTTAGAAAAGACCGATCACAGAGTAGCCCGTAGACAGTTTCTGTAAAATGCTTAATCTTTAACAACAGCAGATCCCTGCCTGCTGTCTGTCTATTTTTTAGTTAGAAGTTAGGGAGTCCACTCCTAGTTGCTTAGCTTGTAAAACAAAAAACAAAACAAAAAAGCTTTTACAGATTTAATTTTTTACCAACTGATCCCTGCTGTATTTAGAGTTTAGTTCTAGTCCACACAGCAGCTTAAAAAGCTTTACTGTATTTTTTATAACAGATCCCTGGATTGACATTTACAGTAGCTAGTCCAGACTCCCATCCAGAATCACTCAGAGTAGCAAGTAAATATCGTCAATAACCTAACACCTCAACTGACTGGATCCCTGTATTTGTTAGTAAACACAGTAGCTTGTAAAAAAGCTATATGTATATATATATTTTTTTTATAACCGATCACTTTACATTTTATTTAGTCCACACTTAGAAAGTAGCTTGTAAAAAAAAAAATCTTTAATATTTTTGATTTTTTTATAACAATGCTGATCCCTGTTTCTGTATTTAGTCTAGATTTTAGTTAGTCCCCTCCACACACACACAAAGAGTAGCTACTAGCTAGTAAAAAAGTTGTCAACAATAGAGTTATTAATTTATAACTGATCCACCGTCCATGGATCCTGAAGTTACACTGCAGAGCCAGAGAAGCTTATTGTAAATTAATACAGCAGCTTTATTTATAGACTGGGTGAGCTGAATGAGCACTTAGCTCTGCAGGCAGCCTGTAATCTGTGTGAGAATGGGCCCCTGACTGAGACAGAGTCCCCTTTCTGTTTATTTAGTATACTCTAGTACTGTTTGGGACTGTCTCTGTTACAAATCCAAAAGGCCAGTCAGTACAGATTACAGATTGAATGATTACCTTTTAATTTAATTGCTTTGCTGGTTATAGTGTATTTTTTAAGACTAGCCTGAGCTTAGTCTCTTCATCTGCAGTGCTTCACCAGGACGAGTCTGCCTTCAGTGTCCCCTCCCCCCTCATATTACAGACTACTGCCCAGGCTGCTGCCACTGGTTTTATAACAGGTAACCTACAAAACTAACAGAAGTCGCAGAGCAGTGGAGCAGACTAGTGAGTAATCTGAGTAGACGTGCCTGCTTGCTGACTTAATGATGCATCCCCCTTCCGTTTAATTTTTTCCCCCCACAGATTTTCTTTCAGTTCTGCCGACTTCCTTCCCTCCATGTTCAGTCCTGACTGTAGAGAGACCCACACGGTCTCACACACACTCCTCTCTTCCCTGTCTGCCCCTATTTACTTTAATTCCCCTCCTTTGCAGCCCCGTTTTTTTTTTTGGGTGGTTAAAGAGAACTGTAGCTCTTAAAAGAGCTTTTGGTTAATTCTTTTTGCTGATCACGATCGACGTTCAGGCTGGCAGGCAACCGCTCAGCACAACCGGTCTCCACGAATCCAAGCTACGGAATGGCGCGCTATGCAGGGTCCGCCTCGCGTCTGGCTTCTGGGGGGGGGGGCAGGCGAATACTTAAGAGCACCTATTGGTGCATGCGCCTGCTGTAGCCCGCCTCCAAAAGTGGCAGAGGGACCCCTAAAGACTTGACTGGCTGATCTGTGTGCCACTCAACTGTAACGGGGCACATCAACCTGCCCTGAGCCTACTCCTCTGACCTTCTTTTCACCGTGTGTGTGTTGCAGACAAGCAGTCAGCTGACATCAAGAAGAGCAGACTCGTGATCAGCTCTTGAGATGTCAGCTCTGCGTCTGCGCTACTCCTGCAGCTCCCCCCACCCCCAAGGAAAGTGAAAGACACCTAGGGAGAAGAAAAAAAAAAAAGTAACTATCTGGGGAGAGAAAAAAACCCTGGAAACTCTGCCAAAATACATTAGGTGCCCAAAGGGGCAGGCGCTTATTAGCTGTAGGTGTCCTGAAGCAAAAGTGCCTGCCCTGGGGCACCTAAGGAAAAGGAATTTTGCACCCTAAGTAGGATACAGAAGGTTCGACTGAAATGACTGCAGCTTCCTGACTGCCAAGGCAGATGAAAATGTTGCCACTTGGAACAACAATAAAGACGACGGGTTAAAGTTGAGGCCTTATTTTACAGTACTGGATACCCTTTTCTTTCCGAAACCACATACTTCAGTCGTCCTGTTGGCTCAGTGATAGCACTGGATTAGGAAACTAACCTTTGTTGAAGACCCAGCAAAGGATGGAGGCTCTACAGACCCAGGGAAGTTCGCCTCCTCTGGGGAAGGAGGATGCTGCATCTGCCATGGGACCACCACCTGGAAGAACACTTACGGTAGTGAAGACAGGAGCTGCTTGTAAGGTGGGGATGTCTGCTGATTTCTGTGCAGGAACCCTTGCTTGCTCATGCCCTAGAACCATGATATGTAGGTCTCAGGAGTGGGACAGAAAAAAAGGGAAATACACGAACCCATTCATGATGTAAAGGTACTCTTGGGCCCAGCACCCAGCAAAGTCTCTTGCTCCAGGGAAGGGCAGGATTCAGTAACCAAAGGGGTTTGGGAAGCCCTGCCAACCCTGCTGGGGGCCGGGACTGCATCCATGGGAATAAGTTCTACGTGGATGAGGCTGTGAGGTTGCCATGGGGGGCAGATGGGGAAGGAACTGTGGGTGCCGGGAGCAAAAAGAGAAGACCTTCAAAGTTAAAGGCAAGGAGATGGTGGTGGTGTTACAGTAGCTGAAGTGCTTGTGGTGGCACAGCTAGTGCTTGCTGTTGGGGAATCCTCAGCTCCTCCTCCCACAGTCTCATCAATACGCTTTCTCTTAAATCCAAATTTAAAGAGACTCATGGTGTCTAACTGGGTGCTTGTGACTATGGCACCAGACAGTTGTGCAGAGCAGACTGGTGGCACCAAGTGGCTTGCACACTTGCACAGACTAAGAGTAACTAGCTGTCCAAGCTAGAAGATGGGAGAATGTTTTTTAATGTGTTGATGTTGAACACTTCAACTTGTCTGTAAATATGTTGATAAACACTACAACAAGAAAAAAAGCCTGTGTTTGTTGTGTCTCTTTGACAATAATAAAATTAATGCAACAAGAAAAAGTGTGTGTTGTCCATTTTATTTATTAACTGTGCAGGTGATGGCAGGTGTTTTTTTGCTCATACACAGTTGCCCAGCCCTTTACGTCTTCAAACAGCTTTAATTGTCCAATGCCCTCTCAAAATGAGGAAGATCTCCTAATTTTTCACTCAAGTCAAGGAGATTCTCACAAGGCCATAATGTACAGCATGTGCCAAACTGAGTATGCAATGGTGGAAATACAGTGGTGAAACTATCTTTTCTCCACTTCCGACGACTCTTGGGGATTCAGAATGAAGTCATATGAAGCAGGGGGGCTGTTAAAAAGCAGCCAAGTAGGGAGACTTGGAAAGTATGAAAGAGCAATTTAAAACTGTATACTTCATTGAAAGAAATGATATGTACGCACACACTCAATGATGTTACACTATTGCCCAAGCTGCCTAGACACACTTTTTTTTTTATTTGGCAGTGCATTCTACGCTTTAATGACCATTAGCCTCGAAGCTGCCCTTTTTAAATGTAGGCTAAGCAGGGGCTTTCGGCAAAAGTAGAAAATGAATATTCTCGAAAAAGGGAGAGAATCCATGAGAGATGGAGTATCTGTGCGTATAACTCATCAATTCATGCATTTTATTCACTGTATGCACTTAGCAGTTTGGAGACAGCTTCTTTTGAGAAGGTTACATCGTTTGGAAACCTACCAATGGGGGGGGTGGGGTGGACTGGATGGGCCAATGATTCATATTTCATAAAACGCTGTCCTCTTCAATCATTTCTGCCCTGCTGATTTCTTTGTGCAACAATAATGGTCAAAGTAATGACTACATTGCTGGTAACGGGGATCACAGTCTCGAATCTTCTGGAGAAGGGTACATGTGCTGATGTAGTCTAATGCCCTTTCTATGACCTACAAATCCCACTTAGTTTAATAATGACTGGGTCACACACTGAAACACTTAAACAATTTGGTGCCAATCTGTAATAACAATAAATGAAGTGGACTACTATTTTAGCTGTTTTGTTTGGGCCAACAGCAAGCTTTGAAGATCAATTTTATTCTGGACAAGGAGCACTGTGCTAGATTGTCAATACAATAGATCATGAAAATCATCCTGGAGTAAGATCCAGAACTAAGGAATGTACAGTAACACCTCACCTAAAGTTCATACTCTGTTCCTCTCGTTGTCCAAGGACCAGGGACATACTGTATACTAATCCTTACATCACATATGTCTTGCACAGATCCCATTTGCATTGCACCCTTTCAGTTCAGCAATATCCTTGCAGCAGTTATGCAGGCATCAGAGGCTATGACAGCAACAAAGGACATGCTAGATGGAGACAGTAACACTATGCAGGGGTTGATTTTAGCATTAATTCACTGGTCCTGGGCATAGTACAAATTACATGGGGCCAGTGTGACTCCACCTGATTTTCCCATTTGGGATAGTGTTAAAAAAACCAAAAAACTCCCACACATCTCAGGCCCACCACTCATGTGCCATAAATCAGAAAACTCATCTAGACGGTGACAAGTATGGGGGAAGAGTCCTGAAGCAGCACACTGACATTCCTGTCTTAACAGTCCCACTGCGGGCCCAAATTCTAGCAATCTCTCCGTCATGCAGTTTCACAGTGCACTACTGGGAGGGACTGCCAGCATTCAGGCCTGGAGGTAAAACTGTTAAAGGAAAGCAGTCCTTACCCTCAGGTTTAGTTTTTCAGAGAAAAGCGCCTTTTTTCTTGCGCCGCAAAGTGGTTTAATTTAATTACAAAAAGTCAGCTACCTGGAAGTATGGTGGACGCTGGGGCACTCAATTAACTGTAAAGGTGCCGCGCCGCACCATGCGCTTCAATGCATTTGTACCAAAGCGCACAGTGGATGGAAAAACTGTTGATATTTACACTGAGCATGACATTGGAACTACTGTACTTTTTGCCACTATAAGAACCGGAGTTATCACTGAATGAGCAATTCTTACTATTTTTTTTTTTTTTAACTTTTTCCAGGATTCAAATGCTCATTGGGGATAGCTAACTGTGTGAGACGAAGGGAAAGCTTGTGCATATAAAAACAGACATTTCACACTGGGTCCGGTTATGCACTGGCTTTGCTTTACACTCGTCCCGCTCTCAGCGTTTTTGACGACGCAGCTGCAGTGGACATAAATGCTGATGATGCGCCTGAAGGGTAAATAAATGATTTATTTACACTACAGGCATGATTTGTATTCTCTTCCCCACTGCATAAATCAGGAAATATTACAGGAAATCCTTCCTCCAGTAATAACGTGCTATATATCTAGATATAGAAGGAAATAACTGCAGGAATGTCAACTGATGACATGAATGAGGATTTGCTGCGACTTGTAAGGACATTCTGCATCATGTCACTAGCTATCATTGTAGATAAAGACTCCCAGGACCAGTGTTCATCTTCTGACATCCAGTCAGGTGCAACACCTACAATTACTATAAAAAGCACGGAAACCTCCACTCCTCATGAAAATAAATGCTGTACCAGGCAATGTCCCCATAAAGTACCTAGCCAAGCTGAGTTTAAAAGATTAAATGAGTGCCCATTTGGGTGGTACTCTTGCTTTCTTCAGGTGGTGACTCCTGGCCGCGTGCTCTCCTGCACCACCAAAATCTGCCCTCAGGGATGCGGCTTCTCTCTAGCCGGCGGCCGCTTTCTCCTGCCCACCGAGGAAACCAAAGGTGGCGATCCCTGACTAAGCGCTCTCCTGCACTGCCAAAATCTGCCCTTGGGGATGCGGCTTCTCTCTGGCCGCCAGACACTTTCTCCTGCCCACCGAGGAAACCAAAGGTATGGTCTGCAGCTTCTCCTGCTCCGGTGGAACTCCAGCTCTTCTGATTGCCCTCTGATTGGCCACCAAGCCCCAGCCCGAGTCCCGATTGGCTGTGTTTGGAAGCTTGCACGGGAATCAAGCTTGGACTTTTATTTGAACTATTCAATCCTTCCTTCCTTGAATTTTTCAGCGCTGACTTTAATATCATGGTGGCGGCCCCTGACCGGGTGCTCTCTTGCACTGCCGAAATCTGCCATCGGGGATGTGGCTTCTCCCCGGCCATCAGCAGCTTTCTCCTGCCTGCTGAGGAAACCAAAGGTGGCGGCCACTGACCGGACACTCTCCTGCACCGACGAAATCTGCCCTTGGGGACATGGCTTCTCTCCAGCCACCGTCTGCTTTCCCCTGCCCAACAAGGAAACCAAAGGTGGCGGGCCCCTGATGGGGCAACTCTCCTGCACGGCCGAAATCTGCCCTCGGGGACGAGGCTTCTCTCTGGCCGCTTTCTCCTGCTCACAGAGGAAACCAAAGGTGGCGGCTCCTGACCGGCTGCTCTCCTATACTGCCAAAATCTGCCCTCGGGGACATGGCTTCTCTCCAGCTGCTTTCTCCTGCCAGCTAAGTAAACCAAAGGTGGTGGTCCCTGACTGTGCACTCTCCTGCACCACCAAAATCTGCCCTCGGGGACACTGCTTCTCTCCGGCACTTTCTCCTGCCCGTCGAAGAAACCAAAAGTGGCGGCCCCTGACCAAGCACTCTCCTGCACCACCAAAATCTGCCCTCGGGGACGTGGCTTCTCTCAGGCTGCCGTCTGCTTTCTCCTGCCTGCCGAGGAAGCCAAAGGTGGCGGACCCTGACCGGGCGCTCTCCTGCACCGCTGAAATCTGCCCTCGGGGACGCAGCTTCTCTCCAGCCACTGGGCGCTTCCCCTGCCCGCCGAGGAAACCAAATGTATGGCCTGCAGCTTCTCCTGTTCTGGTGGAACTCTGGCTCCTCTAACTGCCCATTGACTGGCCATCGTTCCCCAGCCTGAGTCCCACTTGACTGTGTTTGGAAGCTAGCAAAGGGAGCCAAGCTTGGACTTTTATTTGAACTATTCAATCCTTCCTTTCTTCCTTGAATTTTCTCCTGCCCACCCCTGACACTATTTAAATACGCTTGCTTACCTCTTTCCTCACCCCCCAGTTTCGCCTCTTCTGCTCCTGGAAAGGCTACTTACTGCCCCACACTCTTAAAGGTTTCAATCTCTATTAGCACACCTTAGAGCTACCTTTACACCGGTCTGTTTCTCAAACACTCTCCCCCTTATTTCCCCACTTCTCTTTTGTCTCCTCACCCTCTGACTACACACTTCTCCTCTTCCACCATTTCCTTACCTTCATACCCCTGTGAACTCCATCATTTCCTCCTATGACTCTCTCTCACATGACTCTTAGTGAGACAGTACTCTCTTTTTATAAGTACCCACTCCTCCATTAGCAGGTTATAGAGTTCGGCCTCTACCGGGACTACGATCCTTCCTCTTACTTCCTGGTGCCTCTTCTCTCTTTAGAATAGTTGGCTAGCGTTATAGTAGGCTACCAAAATGCAGTCTTTCTTGTTAGTTCTTGGTTGTTTAATAGGATTGCTTCCTAGCACCCTCGATCCTCACACTGTACTCACAAACTCAGTTTCCCCAATAAACCTAAACTTTAATGAGTCACACACTTTATCCTTTCAACCCAGACTCACTGGCCATCATGAAATTCTTTGCGCAGCATATTTTTTACCATGGTACTGATCCACAGGATAACAGGCTTTACCTTCCTCCTCCTATGCCTTCTCCCCCCTTCACTGCTTCTGTAACCTCTGAGGCCTGGGTACTCTTGTATGCCTCTGTGGGTCCCCATGGTCCTTGCAATACCCGCCTATCCTCATTTACCTCCCACTACTCCAACAGAGGTCAGACTCAACTCCTCAGGCTGCTGTTAGCTGCCCTCAAGAAACTCCTTTTGTTGCTGTTATGCTCAGGTAATGTTGAACTAAATCCAGACCCCCACCCTTCCTTTATCTCTGTGCCCTCCGAGCTGGCACAATTAAAGGGGATGAGCCTTCTACATATAAATGCTTGTAGTCTGTTAAGAAAACTTGACACTATACAATCGTGGATTTGCCATACTAAACCAGACATAATAGTGGTTACTGAAACCTGACTTAGAACCTCCACCCCTGACCACGAGTTAAACGTTCCTCCCTATAATGTGTTTAGAGCTGACAGAAACACAAGAGGGGGAGGGGTCGCGATCTACATTCAAGTTAAATTCATAGCCTCATTAATCAGCTCCACTACCATGCCAAAATAATTTGAAAGTCTCACAATAAAAATCCTACCTTCTACAGCTGAGTCACTATGTATCATGGGATGTTACAGACCTCCCTCAGGGGGGCTTGAATTGCTGGGTCATCTACGCAACACCCTGGACACACTGTCTTCAGAGGTGATCATCATAGGCAACTTTAACCTCGATTGGTTCTCCCATAGCTCCAAACCACTAAAATACATCTGTAATGCTTATGGTCTTACCCAGCTCATCACTGAAGCCACCCGCTCAAACCACAACAATCCTGTACCTAGTACTCTGCTGGACCTAATTCTTGTAAATAAGCCCCACTTCATAACTCACTCTGGCATCTTCTTCAATGACATAAGTGACCACTGTACCACAGCTTGTGTGACGGCTGTCCCCAAACCCACCTCCACCTCTAGATACATCTTCTAAAGAAGCTGTCGTAGACACCGAGAAGGTGTCTGATAGGGTCTCTTGGCCCTATATGTGGGCCACTTTAGAACAATTTGCATTCCCAGATAGATTCATCTCTCAAATTAAAGCCATGTATCAGATACCCTAGGCCTATCTCAAGCTAGATGGCATGCTTTCCTCACCCTTTCCCTTAACCAGAGGCACAAGATAGGGATGCCCACCATCCCCATTAATATTTGTCCTCTATTTAGAGCCGTTAGCTGCTAATATTAGGGCACAGGGTAGAACAGAAGGAGTTCCGGTAGAAGGACGGTCACACAAGTTGACGTTGTTTGCAGACGACATTTTGTTGACCCTCACCTCACCAGAGACTTTGATCACAGCGGTTTGGAAACAACTAGATGTGTTTGGTAAGCTGGCAGGATATAGGATCAATGGTACTAAAACTGAAGTCTTGGCATATTCATTTCAGCCCTCTAAGACTCTTAAAGTGGATTTTCCGTTCCATTGGAGTAGAGTGGAGATGCAATATTTGGGCATTAAAATACCATATGCGTTGATACATTTGGAACCGATGAACTTCGAGCCTATCACCCAAAAAATTACCTTAGACCTATCCCATTGGACCTCACTCCCTATAGGAATTGTATCCTGGATAGAAACTATACAACAAAATGTGCTACCTCATTTACTCTTCTTTCTGCAGACTCTCCCTATATTACCATCAAACGTGTATTTTCAAACATGGGATAAATTATTTTCTAGGTTTATCTGGGGAGGTAAGACGACTCGAATAAAGTACTCCACGCTACAGCTATTCAGGACACAGCGAGGCCTTAATCTTCCAAATATGAAGCGATATGCTCAAGTGGCTCAGATCCACATATCCTTACTTCACGCCGCTGCCCAATATAAGACATACTGGAAAGAGACTGAGGTCATGCTTAATGGGTTGGAAAACTTTTCCTCCTTTATTTTGGGGGACCCTTTAGGAAGTATACCCCTTACAAGGTTTATGAAATTTACCTCAGAGTTTTTCCAGAGTTGGCAACAAATGTGGAGATATACCCTAACCTCCTCAGAATGCAGGTATCTTTCTAAGATTTCGAATCAGCAATGGGAGAATTTTGGTCTCCACTACATTTTTCAACTAGTGAGCCCTATGAGTATATACTCCTTCTCTAGATTGCAATTAGAGCATAAGCTCCCACATAACCAACATGGACCATACCTGAATGTCAGACATAGCCTGGTACCCTTTGAAGAGACCCTTTCAGAGGTAGTGGAGTCCCCCTCCGCTTTAATTCAGATGGTGATTTATCATTTACGGGGACAGGTACAAGATCACATAATTGGGGCCCTCTACTTAACGCTCAGATCATTTAGTACTGACTCCCTAGATTATCTTAGAATTCGGTGGTCCAAGGAATTGGGCCTGGATCTGGAGGGTGACCAGTGGCAAACCTCGACAGTACTGTATTCCAAAGTTTCCTCCAATTTGTATTGGCAGAAATACGCGTGAAAGGCTAGAATAAGGTTCTTTAGAACACCTGATATAACAGCACACGTTCGTGGAGGGGAGTATAATACATGCTGGAGGGAATGTGGACAAGAAAAGCGGCATTGGGACATACTATATGGTTGTGCCCGTATACAGCGGGTTATTGGCAGGAAATCATACAGGAATTAAATGCAATATAAGAAAGACCTGAAGTGCTTAGCCAGACTTTTATACGGATGGCAATCCCCCCCAGTGGACTTCGTGTCCAAGAGATGCTTTACAGAATGTTGGTACTTTTGGTCTTTGCAGCCAAAAAAATAATCACAAGATTCTGTCTTTCCACACGGGTCCCGACTAAGGAATCTTGGAGAAAATTAACAAATGAAATATATAATTTGGAAAGGGTTTCAGCTAGAATAAATAATAAGACTCGCAGCTTTCATAACCGCTGGAGGAAATGGACCATGTATCAACTGGAACACTATCCAGATTATGTACCATGAAGCTGTAATACAGGAATTGGAGTATTAATGTATTAAGTGCCTTATGTTTATTTCTCAGATGGAATTTAATGTACTATTTAACTCTCTATTTGCCATGGATTCTGAATCCGATTAACTGTCATCGCTCTAACCTGTTTTACTCATGAATGTATCTTTGTACTGTATATGACTCTATACAACTTTATTAAAATCAATTAAAAAAAAAAGAAGAAGCTGTCGTAATTTTGACCACTATGCCTTCCTCTCAGACCTGAAGTACTCCAGGTGGCAAGACTTCTACCTAGATTCTAGTGTCTGAGGCCTATGAACTGTTCCAAAATATTGTCCTAGATGTTATAAGTAGACACGTACCGTTAGTTTACAACTAGAACTAGGAAAAAGGCATGCCCTTGGTTTACCAACAGCCTAAAAGCTGCCCTGTGTAACAGGGATGCCCTTTGGAAAAGAGCATGCAAATCTACACAGCCGGCAGACTGGGCAGCATTCAGAATGGCAAGGAACTGATGTACAAAGTTTATTAGGGTTGAGAAAGCTAAATATTTCCAATCAGAACTAGACTCCTCAGCTAACTGCCTTGCTAAGTTCTGGAGAACTTTGAAGGATACTGAAGGGCACAGCCTGGCTAACTCTCTCCCTGCCAAAATCTCATCTGGTGATTCCTCCACTACCAACAAACAAACTATTTTAGACCTCCTAACCAATCACTTCATCACTGCTGGGTTAGCCTTTGATACTTCTCCTGCTAGTAAGCTGCGCGCCCAGATCAGTGCCTCTGACTCGGCCTGTCAATCCATAAGCGCACCGGTACAAGAAGCAATTTTATCATTCTGCCCTATCTCTTTAAAGCAAGTGGAAGATGATCTTCTCGGTCTTGATACAAGAAAACACACGTGCGCTGATCAGCTTGATCCCTTCTTCTTAAAACTAGGATACCATGTTCTGACTGTGCCCACGACCCACCTCTTCAATATGTCTCTTGCTCAGGCTGCTCTCCCTTCGGTATGGAAAACAGCATATGTAATCCCGCCACTCAAGTCAGGTGATCTGAGTAACCTTAATAACTATAGACCAATATCCCTTCTTCCCATCCTCTCTAAATTACTTGAAAAAATAGTCAATTCACAACTAAGAAAACACTTACAATCATTTAACATGCTTAACCCCGTAAACTCCGGATTTAGACCGAATCACAGCACGGTATCTGCCCTTGCCATGGTGACCAATGACTGGCAACTTGCACGAGACTCTAAAAACCATGCGTGTGCTTTATTTCTTGACCTGAGCAACGCGTTTGACATGGTGGATCACAACCTACGCCTGCTCATTCTTCGTAACATTGGCCTTGTTTCCTCCGCATTGTGATGGTTCACTTGTTACCTCACTGGCTCTCAGCAGCAAGTCAAGGCAGAAGCGGACCTCTCTCTGCTGAAAACACTCCTGAGAGGTGTGCCACAGGGGTCTACCTTAGGTCCACTACTATTCACACTCTATATTAATAACATCAACTCTGGTATCAACTCAGCAAACATCCACCTTTTTGCTGATGATACCATCCTCTACATCGCCAGGCCCACCCTTGAACTTGCTTGCAAGGATCTGAAACATGAATTTAACTTGCTACAGCAAAACCTCCTGCAGCTAAAACTTCTGTGAAATGCTAAAAAAACAAAGTCGTGCACTTTTTCCCGCAGGACAGCTCAACAAACCATTGTCCTTTAGGTACTTCGCCACAAATCACAACCCTTTTTGGGGAGCCACTGGAGTTTGTGGACAAGTTTAAACACCTGGGCTTCCGGGTTGACTGCAAACTTTCCTTCGCAGATCATATTGAGCAACTGGCAAAAAAAGTTAAAACAAAGATTAGGTCTCTTTTTTTTTTTAATTAAACACTTACTAACACAGGATGCCAAAACAAGACTGGTGCAAACTACCTTCCTCCCTCTCCTGGACTATGCTGACTTTCTTCATGGCCATGGACCCAGCACTGCATTAACCAAACTTGTAACATGGCTCTGGACACAGAACCCAAATAGAGGTGACCGATTCGTGCAATGCCTTCAGGTGACCTGCTCCCAGCAGTGATTAAGCCACCAGTAACGCCCGTTGGGCTAGTACTGGCTCTGGCCACCGCGGCAGCAGAGAGGAGCAGCCTGGTAGGTCACCACCTAATCTCGCCAGACACAGCGCTGGTGAGACACGCCGAGGCGGTAACAACTGAGGATCCAGTCATCAAGCACCGAGCAAATCCTCGGCGGAGTTCCGCGCCCCCTCCCCGACTCGCACGATCTCACAGACACCACATCAGTTACAGAACTGTGGCACAAAAGCAAACAAATATGAAACATGCAGATATCGTCGCACACAAAGAGACAAGCCACAGAACTGCAGTAAACCCATAGTAAGTGTCGGAATATTTGTTACTGCGACTGAATAGGTTTCCCATAGTGCAATGCTTCCATCGGCGATCCTATATACCATCTAAGGGAAATCCATAGAACACCTTGCGACAAATTAAAAAAAACTGCTGTTCTTGTGTCTTTCACACAGCAATCTTCTGTTTGTGTCCCATGAGAAATAGGCGCCACTATCAAAAAAGATTGTCCTCCGTGCATCGTGAGCGCGCATGCTCTCAGAGCATCACAGTGAGTAGAATGCAAACAGAACTGCCATATAATAGCAAGCAGCAGCATGACTTTCGGCACCTCTTGTGTATGTCTGACTGATCTACGGCTCGCATAATGGCCCCGTGGCGCTTGCCACGTTACAAGCGCATTAATCACCTCCAGCGTTGGGCTCTGCCAGTGATTAATGCCTGCTGGGTGGTTGGACCCCTCGGACTTTGCCCTCGGGCACCAACCCCCCCCCGCGGGCATTAATCCACCGGCAGAGCCCTCCTCTGTCGGTGATTAATGCTTACTTGACACCCTATATCACAGAGTGCAAAGATTCATTACTGGAGCTCCATACTCCATACTCTACCCATCATTGCTCCCTCTATTCCAAGCTAGGCTGGAAGTCACTTAAATCCAGAAGAATAAAAAACACAGCCACTTGGACCTATAGAGCTGTTACCAACAAGCTCCCCCAATACATTTCAGATTGCCTGCCAACTAGTACCTCTGGAAGTTACTCCCTGAGAAGCCTCTCCTACATCTCTCTCTCATTACCCAGGAGTCAGAACGTGTTTTAGCAGATCTTCTATAAGTCATGCCCTTCCTGTCCTTTGGAATAATCTCCAAAAAAACCTGAAGCTAGCCAAGTTTGTTAAAATGTCCACCTTTAAAACTCTGCTTCCACGTTCTAGCAAAGATACCTAGAACTGTGTCTCAACCTCCTGTATGCCTGGAGCTTTGTATGCTTGAACTATACATCTTCCCTCATTTTGTATGATTTACTGCTGTTCCTGTCCCCTTTTTCTTCATCCTACGTTGTCTATCTACTCCTTTACGTCCGTGCTAACTTGTTTCCGCCTCTCAACTGATTAGGAGTCTCATTTTGTCTTTTGGTTTTCTGCTTAGCTGTATTATATATCTGTATTACACTGTGTTCTGTAATTACTGGATGACTCCATCCTGTGCTGTTATTAATTGCTGACATGTTCACCTTGGCTCAGGTCCACCTTGTAAAGGAGTCCTTCTCAATGGTGTTTCACCTGGTAAAATAAAGATCGACTGACTGACTAGTACAAGTAGAGCACATAGCACTTCCATGCCAGAGACTTGTGTTTGCAAACTTTGCATCCCAAACCCAACTTCACCCAATGGGCCAGAGGAATTGCAAGAGTGCTGCTGAGACAGTGTGATCAGACTTCAGGGGTGGGGGAGGGGAGGGCCTAATTAGTTTGCTGCACAAGCATCTCCTCTGGTGGACTGGCGAGGGTTTTGATCTCATGGGTGATCACACATCTCCACCAAAGGTACAGGTCACATTTGAGTACAGGCAGGACTCCACGGAGTGGTGGCGAGGTTAATGGAGATATAAAATCAGCATGCCATGCACCGGACACTAGGGCACAACCGTCACAGCATCCTGCCATATGACCCTCCTCAGTTTTTCCTACCAGTTGAACATTCAGTATAGTCATAGCAGTATAGTCATAGTTCCGCGGGGTCCTGCCAGCAGTAGGGCCACCACTTGCAGTGCTGGCGACCAGGTTCGGGATCAAGCACAGACTGGGGGAGGATAGTGCATCCCAAGGACAGCTCTCTTCTCTCCAGGGACTCTGCGTGTCTCTGCAAGACTGCCAATGGGCAGAGGCCACATGGCAGCACACACAGGTACATCAGAAGGGGAAGGGCTGGCATCACACAGCAACAGGCACACATGCTCAGGTGCATATCGGTGTGCATCACTGCACGCCAGCACCCTGGGAGAAAAATCAGAGGAAAATGCTACAATCCTATCCAGCACCCCTGCAGGCACCACACGGCTGTCATGGAAAGCTACCCAGTCACCCCTATGGGTGGTGCTGCATAAGTGGTAGATAACTTGCAAGTCCATGAGAAGGTCAGAGGCGGGGCTAGGGGTGCCACAGGATCAGGGAATGGAGGAGCAGAAAACACATAATGGAGGAACTGAACTCTTATCCTTCTTCTCTCCCCAAAGGAAAACCTGCCCTGCCTGCGTAAAGATTCCACATAGCTTATCCTCTCATTTCATAGCTTTCCGCACTGCACCCACTTAATTCTGCAATATCATTTGCAGTAACCAGAACTGTACACAGTACTACAGGTGCAGATTTACTAGTGTCCTATTAAGCGGTAGAATCACTTCACTTACATGACATGCTATTCTTCTTGTACTGTAGCACAGATTTCAGTTTGCTTTACCCACTGATGCTATATGCTGCTGTCACAGTTTCTGCTTCTTATCAATTACAACCCTCCATCTTTTTCATGGTCTGCTGCTGCTAGTTTTTTCTACTGAAACAGTACCACTGACCTAACCTGATCTGGCCTAAATGTAAGGACCTTACACTTAGCCACAGCGAATTTCATTTGCCACTTGTTAGCCCAATCCCCCACTAGGTTTAAGTCTCTCTGTAGACTGTCTTCTTTGCTAGAATCAACCACCCTCATTTTTATTTATTTTGTTGTCATCCGCAAGTCTAAATACCTTACTTGAGATCCCCGACTACAGGTCATCAACACAAATATTGAGCAGTAGGGGGTCCCAATACCAGCCCTTGAGAAGTTCCACTGGTAACTAGAGTTTGATATTATCCCATGCACCACTACCTGCTGAGCCCTAATTGTTAACCAGCTTGTCTGGGGGAGAGTGTATGCGAAGGGATCGGGATCTGGAGAGGCTGGAGAAGTGGTCCAGGAAATGGCAATTGTCCTACACAAAACATGCAGGATCATGCAGTTCAGCAAGAATAACCAAGGCATGAAATACCATGGGGGGAGAGATGCCCTTGAGGTAACAGAGCAGGAAAAAGACCTTGGCATAATCATTTTACAGGACCTGAAGGTGGCAAAGCAATGTGAGAAGGCAGTGGCAAGAGCCAGTAGGATGCTGGGGTGTATCAGCAGGGGAATAACTAGCAGGAAGAGAGAGGTCATAATACCCTTGTACAGGCAGCTTGTCAGACCTCACCATAAGTATGGGGTCCAATTCTGGAAGCCATACCTCAAGAAGAACATGAATAGGGTGGAGCGCGTCCAGAGGCGGCAACAAAAATTGTAAGGGGAATCAGTCGTGTGTCTTATGAGGAGAGGCTGAGCAACCTCAGCATGTACTCCCTTGAGCAAAGAAGGGAGAGGGGGGCACATGATTGAGACCTTCAGATATATCAAGCGTATCAACAGGGTGCCAGTAGGGGATATCTTTCAACTCAGGGAGCAGTTGAAAACAAGAGGGCATGGTTCGCAGATAGTAGGGGGGAGATTCAGGGGAAAACATCAGAAAGTTCTACTTCACGGAGTGGGTGGTAGAAAACTGGAATGAACTCCCACAGGCAGTGGTGGAGGCAAGGACTGTGGGAGGATTCAAGAGAGAATGGGATAGCACAAGGGTCAGTTAAATCTGGGGAGGGGGTTGGGGAGGGCAATAGCAAGACCCTAGTGGGATGCTAGGCAGACTGGGCAGACTGGGTGGACCTGGCAGTCCTTTCCTGCCGACACATTTCTATGATTCTATCTACTGCGTTGTATTTCCTTAATTCCAAATTTTCTGAACTTTAGAACCAACTTCTACAAAGAACTAGAATCTGGGCTCTTTAGTGTCAATTGGTTATTAAACGGTCCTCAGCCAGGAAGTAAAGTATACGAGCTATAGCTTGTACTTGGTTCCCTCTTTAAAATCTGAAGAGCAGAAACCTGAAATATCAGGTTCAATACATTTTTCCCAGTACCTGACCTACTATCAGTGTGAAGAGTGGATCTGTAGGTCATGACACAATGGAAGTGGATCTAATGGGCATAAAAATCCTCTAATCATAATTTGCTAGAACCAGTCATCTAGCTGTACCTTAATATAGTACAAAAGGATGGTCATCCTGGTATTCAGCCTCATCACAAATCACTAGAATTTTAAGCAGCCATTTTTTTCTCGCTAGATCACACCTAAACTGGAAGAAAGACAAATGCCAAAAATCTTCTTCACTACTACTAGAAGGTACAGAAATAATAACATCTATAACACAACCAGTACACATTTTTATTTAGGCCAAACATGTTGTTTTAAATTTTTTTTTTAATTTTTTAATCAGTTGTCTCAAACTCTGGCTTCTGTCTGTTTAGCCAGCTGCTCTTTGTGACCGTACATACACATACTCCCTCCCCAAGTCACTCTGTCTTCCCTTTCAATGCAGCACTGAACACGGTTTAAAAAATTCAGATCAACAAACATTTCCTATTTGCCACCGTCAAACACATCCAGCTGTTATGATGCTCGCTCTGTGTCGGCGCTCACAAATGCTGCTGGACACTGGAAGCTCTCGTGCATGCACCTCTTAGCAAATGTAATAAATTATTAATGAGCAAGTGGAGAAAGGGGCATGGGAAGGAGCAAGCAGGCAGAGGGACATGCAAAGGAGCAAGGGGGGCATCTGAAGGAGTGAGCAAGTGACCTACTAGGCAGTGGCAGATCCTCTCACTCATGCTGGTCACAGTGTACATGCTTCCCCTGGGAGAGATCATCAGATATTATGGCGTGAGCTTTCACTGCTATGCAGATGACACCCAGCTCAAACTGCATATGTTGTTTGCACCTGGTGCAGCTGACGTACTAAATGCACGTTTGGCCTGGATTCAGGACTGGATGTCCTCTAACTGGCTGAGCCTCAACCTGGGCAAGATAGAGGTGCTGGTGACTGAGCCTGGTCACCAGCAGGGTGTGGAGGCAGCTGGGGAGATGACTAGTATAATGCTGTGCTCCTCTCTATTTGTTGCCTCTACTAAGGTTAAAATATCTGGGGGTCATTCAGCATGACAGACTGATTTTGAGGTTCAGGTGTCCTTGGTTGTCTTAGTGGCTTTTATCATCTCTGGAATATTGCCCAGATTAAAGCCTTAATCCCTCCTGAGGACCTGCCCTCACAAGTGCATGCTTCTGTAACTTACAGACTTAACTACTGCAACGCTCTCTACCTCAGCATCAGTGAAAGGGTCCTGTGTCACCTGCAGCTGGTGCAGAATGCAGCAGCCAGGTTGCTGATGGGCCTTCAGAGGTCGTGTCATGTGACCCCGATCTGGCAGGGTCTGCACTGGTTGCAGATGAGGTTGAGAATCACCTTCAAGGTTGGTCATCTGACTTACAGAGCCCTACGTGGACAGGATCCCAGCTACCTTAGTGACCTCCTGACTCCGTACCATAGCCAGCACTCTCTCCGCAGCTCCAAGGGGGCCCACCTAGTGGTACCCAGTGCCCAGTTCAAGTCACTGGGAGATCGTTCATTTTAAGTAGCAGGATTGGCCCTGTGGAACTCGCTCCCCAGATTTCTGAGAGAAGTCCCCCTTGTTGAAGGCCTTTAAGCAGGGCCTGAAGGCACACATTTGGGGTTTAGTTACTAATATTCCCCTTTTATTGTCTGCTGATTTTTAGTGTTGATTTTTTATTATAATTGTTTTATGTATGTTTTGTTAAATTAGAATATTGATAAATCGTGTTCACGTTGTACTGTCTGCACCCAGTACAGTGCACCGAGTCTCAGGGAAAGGGCTCTTAAATGAAATTGTACTTACTTGCAGATAATTAAATGGGGGGGGGGAGGCTGTCCTCTGTATGTGAGACTTCTGAATGAGTTCCCCAGGATTCTGTTCTGGGCCCTATGCCGTTTTCCCTATTGAATGACTTACCTGATAACTGTGGAGGAGCTAAAGCATTGCTTTACGCTGATGATGCAATGCTTTACAGGTGTCACTCGAATGTGGCTCAGGTAGAGTATGATCTAAAGGCTGACTTTCAGATGCCAGAGAGCTGTTTTTTGTGTAACAAACTAATCGTTAACTCAGACAA
The DNA here is from genome assembly GCA_016271365.2 of Neoceratodus forsteri. Taxonomy (NCBI): domain Eukaryota; kingdom Metazoa; phylum Chordata; order Ceratodontiformes; family Ceratodontidae; genus Neoceratodus; species Neoceratodus forsteri. The sequence goes on along the minus strand of CM057456.1, from coordinate 330,090,084 downwards.
AAAAAAACAAAAAAAAAACACTAACTCTATGCTATTTGGAACAAGCACATCAGGTATAGACAGGAAAGAGCTACTGAGGAAAAAAAAAAAAAAAAAAAAAAAAAGTTATACCACTACAGGTGTGCCTCTGAAGGTGTGGACTTGAAGTATCTGGGTGTACTACTTGATCAAGAACTTTCCCTTAAACATCACCTTGATCGAGTGACTAAGCTGTTAAAGAACTAGTGTACTGCTTAAAACGAACACTAGTTTTTAAAAGCAGGCAGCCATTATGTTTTATGTGTCCAATGCCCTAGTCTGCACACGGTGGATTACTAATACACTAGGTTTATGTGCTCCAAAATGTTGGTACTTCATATCATGTTACCATAGCAAATTCTGTTGCTATTTCCCTCTAATAAGTAATTGCCTTAAAGTGACTGTCCTTGTCCTCTTGACAAGTCTACTGTTGCTGGCTGCTGGAGATACAGAACCCAGTCCTGGGCCACCCAAACTTGCGTCTCCCACTCCCTCTCTGGCAAGGGGAGAAGGGACTCAAATTAGCCGACCTAAATGTCAGAAACCTATATACTTTAACCTGGATGAGCTGACCGCCTGGACTTGCCACCATCAGCCTGATATATTTTGCATCTCAGAGACCTGGCTCAAGCCCTCAACACCTAACAGTCTCTGTGATATCGCAGGGTACAGCTTTATCAAACGTGATGGGCCTCCCCTAAATGTGGTGGGGGCACGATGATTTACTTTAAGTCCCACCTTAATTTCACTGATTCTAGCCCCCCCCCCCCCATCTCCCTCTGGAACATCCCTAGAATTGTGTCACGGTATCTTAACCCTGAGCAATTCCAAGAAACTTCACACCTTTTGTGTTTACCTACCTCTGGCTACCAGCCAGCAAGGCCTCCACACCTTAATTAACATCACTGGCCCCCGTGTGAATAATAATGATTTTGTTATCCTTGAAGAGTTCAACATAGATTGGCTCAAATGTAATAGATATGCAATGGAACTACAGTATAACCTTGATTATCTGAACTCACTGGGGGACATCAGCTTAGTTCTGATAACTGAGGGAGTTCTTAAAAACAAGTGTCCATTGAAATTAATAGGAAGTCGGGTCGTGGTTTGCGCTACACAGTACTGTACTCTCCCACATGCTGAAATGATATCCCGCTACCCGATAAGAGTGGGTACACATCCACTGAAAACTAAACTGCAGACTGGTGGAACTTGAGCAGATATACAGATTTTTTTTTTAAGTGCCTGTCAGTAAAACATTTTAAACGGGCTCCCCAGGACAAGCTGCTTGATGCATTTCACAGATGACCCACTGTCCGAAGCAACAGTCCCACTTTTAAACTCGTTGTGACCTAGCCCCCACCAGAGCATCTACTAACGCCACCCACTGCACTGTATTATGTTCAAACTTGTTCAAAGTTACCTCCTTCCCAGTGTCAGAATTAAAGCAGAGGAGCCAGGAGGTTGTCAGCAGCAGCATACTTTTTTGAGCAGTACAGTAAAGGCGGAGCTTTTAATTTTTCTTTTCATTGAAGCTTTTCCTTGCCTCAGACTGCTGCCCCGAACACGGAGAACAGTTGCATTTTGCCACTCTTGTTCTCCTCTGCTCACTTGTATACTGTGGCTTTTTAAAAATCATGATCTTGGATAAACTGGCTACTGGAGAGAGCTGAGATCTACTTGGATCTACTGCACCTGTTGTTCAATGCCCTGCAGCTGTCATACGATAATCGGGTACTAATGGACTGCAGTATAACTGTGATAAAAAAAAAACAACTGTTGCCTTGGGGGACATGGCGGGAGTTTGGATAATCCAGAGGTTCGGATAATGGGGGGGAGGGTCGGATAATCGAGGTTATGCTGTATCCCTAAATAAGCTGCTCCTTACCCAAATAATCTCCCATCCTACCAGACTTTCGAAACACGGACAATGTGCCACCCTTATTGACTGGGTGTTAGTCCCCAGTGTTGACAAAATTACTTGCTCTGGTGTCCTCCTTGACCCTCTAAGTGATCATTTCCCAGTCTTTTGTGTGTGGCATGCCAAAGCCCCTAAAGTTCCACCTCGCCTAATTCACTTTCGTGACTTTTCTCGTTTGGACTCCTCTCAATTTAAAACTGAACTGGTCAGCCTTGATTGGTCTTACCCGTGGGATACCTCCAAGATTGTTTAGGCCATCTCTTACTTTAATACCACCTTCTCTAGCCTCCAAGATAAACATGCCCCTTTCACCACTAGGGGTGTCTGTGGTGCTAAAACTAAATGGCTAAGTCACCCTCTCCTGTCCCTCCTAAAGGACAGAGAGACAGACGCTGGGCTGCTTTCAAGGCCTCCAACTCTTATCTCTGACTGGTCCACTTATAGAGCTCTCAGAAACAAATGCAAACAAGCCATCTGTCAGACTAGCAGTCGCTTTTATTGAACCCAACTAGTCTCCTCTTACAAAAACCCTTGTCAATTTTGGAACTGCCTAAAAAAGTCCCTTGGCCATGACAGCACCTCTATACCTCCTGACTTTGAGATTGAGGGTATAAATTGTAACAACTCGTATACTATCACCAGTGCTTTCAACAAGCTATTTTCTGACCTCTCAGCATACAGTGAAGCTTTCACTACCCCCTTATATAGTCAAACCCCTCTTGTATTTACACCTTCCGGGCAACATCCCCCTTCCTCTTCAAACAAGTTAGCATCCCTGAGGTTTACAAGCTCTTGAGGCAGATCCCTGTATCCAAATCTGCTGGCTCGGATGGTATACAGCGTAAACTCCTTAAACTTGCTGCTTGTGAACTGGGATCTCCCCTTACTAGAATCTTCAATCTTTCCCTTACCTTTAATGCCATATCGACAGTCTGGAAAATGGCTAACATGGTACCTGCGTTCAAAAAACAGAACTGCAAAAATAATTAGTAACTACAGACTTATTACCATCCTACCTGTTCTGTGTAAGGTATTTGAGAAAATTGTCGCTGCCCAACTCACCTCCTTCCTCACTAACTACAATCTCTGCTGCCCTGCTCAGCATGGCTTTTGCCAGTGCCACAGCACTATTACTGTGCTGCTTACTCTAACAGCATCTCCACCTCTCTTGACAAGGGTGAGCTTACTGAAGCCATTTTCACTGACCTTACAAAGGCCTTTGACATGGTACACCACTTTCTTCTTTGCAGTATGCCAAGTGCCTTGGGGATATCTGAACATGCCCTACCTTGGTTCAGGAGCTACCTCACTAACAGCCAGCAACATGTCAGGGTCAGCTCCTTCCTCTCAGACAGCTTACCCTCCACTATTGGTGTCCCCCAGGGCTCCATACTCGTGCCTCTACTTTACTCCCTACATGTTAACTCCATTCCCCACTGCTTTGCAAACAGTACCAATCTTCTCTATGCTGACGACCTGGTCTTCTTTACTAGTGCACAGAAAGTCGCCGACATTAATAGTGCTCTCATTGCAGACCTGAAGGCTATTCAAACTTGGTTCAAGAAGAATAGGCTACTAATGAATCCCTCTAAAACTCAAGCTATGCTTTTCTGAACCTTCCACCAACTAAAACATATTCGCACTCTGCTAAGTGTGGTCTCTGAGAATAGCTCCCCCCTGAACTCTGTAAACTCCTTCAAATACCTTGGTGTAACACTTGATTTATTTTTTTATTTTTATTTTTTATTTAACTCAGTTTCGGATTTACACCTTTGAGTCAGGGACTCTTTTACATAGGTTCCAAGTCAGTCAAATACAATACAGTCAAATGCAGTACAGGGCAAAACAGTTAAGATAGACTCACAGTTATCACAGATGATTACAGTTAATGTCACAACACAGAACATAAATTCAATGATATAGATCAGACAAAAAGTCCAGTGGCAAGCACTGGGATGTCAGGGAACATTAGGTAAGCTCACTGTTAGTGCAGAACAAAAATGCGTTGCAAGGGTGCAGGGAGACCAACAGGCAGGGAGGAAACCCTGTATTTGGAGGGGTGGTATTAAGGCCAGGGCTTTGATAGGGGTGACAAACACTGAGGTAGTGCAGCCAGAGTAGGCTTTGTCAAACAGAAACATGTGGTACTGTGGTTAAGTGCTATGGGGGGGGTGAGGGGGGTTGGGGTAGCGGAAATTAGGATAGAAGTGAAAGAGAGAGTGGGTATACAGGGGGAGGGAACTGAGTGAAGACTGAAGCAGTGAGGGTTTTAGGGGTAGGTGCTAGAGGTGGTCGAGGTATTGATTGCGGGAGGGACACTTGATCCCTCCCTTGACCTCTCATTACATAACTTCCATCAGTAAGGTTTTTAACATCAGTCTTGGATAAGCCTATTGAGCCAGTCCAAATCTTTCCCCATCGACTCGCACTGCAGTAGCGCTTGGTCTATTACTCCCCAAATTATCCTGTGGCCTGCCCATCGTTTCCTTATGCCTCAAGCTCCATCCTGTGTAAGTTGGATGTGGCAAACAATAATAGCTGTCGTTTCGCCCTACTCATCATTGTACACCTTACTCCAAACTAGGCTGACCCTCCCCGTCTGCTCTTCGGGACCTCTCACTTGGAAGTATTATCCACAGTACACTGCAGAACCAAGCACCCCAGTTCTTGGCCTCCCTCCTGGTCCCTTGTAAATGTACCTGCTCACTCAGATCCTCTGACCTTGACCCGTTATCCTCCCCTAGGATTAGGACTAGGCATGGGGAGATGGCCTTCGCTGTTACCACTCAAACTATGGAACAGCATACCACCCCACATACTTCAGTGCCTGGTTGTCCACACCTTCCAGCACCAATACCGATCATTCCTGCACCAACTTAACAGTATGTTCCTGTTCCTAACCCCTACCTACAGCACTAATTTTCCTGCCTACATTTGTCAGCTCATCACACTTAGTTACTCTGTTGTCTGCACTTTAACGTTTCCATCATTTTACCCCTTTCTACACTCTCCCGCTTTTAGGCATGTGGCTCGTTGCGTTTTTCTTTCTTCTTGACACTCTCCGTTTACAGTTTTAGCCATAATCATAGTTCACTGTATGAAATTATACTGTATTTGTACTCCAATGAATTTCCCTCACCAACTCTTGTATTGTACACATTAATGTTTCCCTTTGGTTTTTATGTTTGTGCTTTGTGTTATCCCTGTCTACACCGTAAAGGTCCACTGGTTGTACTCTCCTGGGTTGTGCCTGAAAAATAGGTAAATGTTTGTCTAGTGCACCTTACCCGGTAAATAAAAACTAAATAAATAAGTATCTGAGGTACTTTTTCTTTTCCTTTTGTTTAATTAGAAGACTGTTTACCTGATATTAGTACGTGTGATGTGTGGGACTGCACTCTGCCTGGCAGCTGACATACCTATATCTATTCCCCCCCACTACATCATCAGCATTGTGACTTGACTGACTGTGATATCACTGCTGCTTAGGAACAGCCATTCAGTGGTTGCCAGGTCAGTCACCTGTGATGTCACTGTCACTGAGATCACAATGCTGATGATGTAGTCAGGGGGATCTAGAGATAGATATGTCAGCTGCCAGACTAAGAGTTCTTTCACACATCCAGCACAATATTATCAGATAAAATATTTTCTAATGAACAAAAGGAAAAAGAAAAAGATTTCAGAAATAAAAAGCTAGAACTGACTACTTCTTAAAATTTGTATTATTTTCCTATCTGCCTGTTTTGGTTCCACTGGCTCTTTAAACAGATGCTGGGCTTGCTATACAGGCTCACGGCCTAGCTGACTAAAGAGGCATGTCTATCTATAGCTAACAGCATTCTGCTTCCAGTCCTTCTGTTTGGGGCACCTGTCCTCTCCTCATGGAGGGAAATGGAGTTCACTAAGCTCAAGGCATCATATCACACGATATGCTAATTTGCTGCCGGTGTTAGAAGCAGGAAGCATCACTGTTCAGGCCATTCCTGAAAGGAAGGCGCTACAACCTTTTACTCTGGTCTACAAACTGATAACATAGAATATGACAGCAGATAAGGACTGCTTGGCCCATCCAGTCTGCCCATTTCTCCCTACCTACACTATTTCATCAGACCTTGCCCAATCTACAGCTCTTTCTCCCTTCCCCTTTCTTTCCACTATGATTCCTCTGTGCTTATCCCATGCACTCTTTAACCTCACCACTACCTCTGCTGGAAGACTGTTCCAGGAATCCACCACTCTTTCTGTGAAGAAGTACTTCCTCACATTTCTCATGAATCTACCATATCCAGCTTCACATCATGTCCCGTTGTTCTTGAGCACCTTTTCTTCTGAACAATACTCCACTCCTGTACCTTACTAACCCCGTGAGGTATTTAAAGGCCTCTGTCATATCTCCCTCACCCTCCTCTGTTCCAGGATGTACATATTGAGGTCCTTTAGTCTTTCCTCATAGGGCTTTTGATGTAGACTCTGCACCATTTTAGTTGCCCTCTTCTGGACCTTCTCCACTGTCTAGGTCCTTCTGGAGATGTGGTCTCCAGAAGTGGACAAAATATTCTACGTGGGGTCTTACCAGTGATCTACACAGACTGGCAACACCACTTCCCTCTTTCTGCTTGTGATATTTACCTCTGCATGCCAGCATCCCACTTGCCCTCACTACTGCCCTGCCACACTGCCTGGCCACCTTTAAATCACCCAAAATGATTACCCCCAGGTTTCTTTCCTGCTTGGTGGTCATCGATAGCACTCCACCCATTTTGTACTCCACCCTGGGTTAACCACTGGATTCAAGATATTTCACAATCCTTTCCTTCAGCAGTGATTCCATTAATTTTCCCACCACCGATGTGAAGTTGACTGGCCTATAATTGCCAGCCTCCTTCCTGCTACCACTTTTGTGTAGTGGGACTACATCCACCCTCCTCCAGTCCTCCAGAACCACTTCAGTTTCCAGTGAGCTGTTAAATGAAACTGCAGAGGTGCAGCCAGTATTTCCCCGAGCTCCCTCAATAGCCTTGGATATACCCCATGTGGCCCCATTTCTTTGTCCACCTTTAGATTAGCAAGTCCCTTCAAGACACTCTCCTCCAAAAAAGGACTAGTGTCCACTTCCCTCCAAAGCTTTTGTTACTTTTTTATGGCCCCTACACTCTGCCTTCCTCTATGAACACTGAACAAAAGTATTTGTTCAAGATGTCTACTTTTTCCTTGTCCCCCTATGCACAGTCCTCCCCCTTCACAATACCAACCTTGGTCTTCCTCTTTTCACTTATATATCTAAAAAATGTCTTGTTCCCTTTTGTTACCTCCTGGGGTATTCTCTCTTCAGTTTGTGCCTTTTAACTCCTTACCCTGATTCCATCTGTTTCAATCAATACACCTCCCTATACTCCTCCCTCTGCACCTCCTTATACCTTCTGAATGCTACCCTTTCAACTTTTACCTTTTTAGCCACCCCTTTCGAGAACCACAACGGTCTCTTTTTCCTCTTCCATTAAAACACTCGTCCTCTTAACCTTGAAATATCCTTGCACAAAAACACCAGAGAAGGTTCCTCCGTTTGTCCTCACAGTTACCTCGGAGTATTCCAAGGACACTGTCAGCTTATGGTCAAAGATCATTTGCCTTCAAAGTTCCAAATCTGTGGAATGATCTTCCTGCTAATATCTAAGACTGTTTTACTTAAATGACTTTTAAAAGACTGCTTAAGGGACATTTTCTTATGTGTAGACAATGTTTCTGTTCTCGCTGAGACTCATACCCTGGGTCCTTGTATTTCTTCATGCCTTGTCCTGCACTTTATTGCCTTGTACAGGTCAACAAATTATAACCACCACCACATACTTTTTTTTTTGTTTAAATAGCGTTATGTCTATGTAGTTTCTCACTATGTCTGTAAATATTTTCTGTAAATCACTTTGTTAATGTGTGATCTTTCCTTCTTGTCCATTATATGTAATTAAGTGTGGGCCACTCCTGAAAAAAAAGAACACGAGAAACAGAATTTGACAGCAGAGAAGGACCGCTTGACCCAGCCAGTCTGCCCATTTTTCCCCCCTGCCTATACTGTCATCACAGGTATTATACGGTCTCTGGCTACCCCCCCACCCCCATTGTTTTCTACTGTATTAAGATTCCCTTGTGCCTATCCCATGCATGCTTAAAACTCACCACTGATTTCATACCCACCACATCCTCTGGAAGATTGCTTCCGGTATCCATCACTCTTTCAGTGAAGAAGTACTTCCTCACATCTCTCTTGCATTTATTCCCTTCCAGCTGAAAAATGCTCCCTTCCTGTACTTTATTTACCCCGATGTGTTATTTATATATCTCTAATACATCTCCCTCTCCCTTCCGTCTTCCGCAGTGTTCATACTGGGTCTTTTCAGTCTCTCCTCATAGGACCTCTAATGCAGAACGTTCACTGTTTTAGCTGCTCTCCTCTAGACTGCCCCCACTCTGTCTAAGCCCTTCCTGAGATATGGTCTCCAGAACTGTACGCAGTACTCCAGGTGGGGTCTCACCAGTGATCTATACAGTGGCAACACCATCTCCAGCCTTCTGCTGGTGATACCCATCAATAGCCACCACAAAATTCCACTGGCCTTATCCACCCGCCTTGTTGCACTGCTCATCTACCTTGAGGTCATAATATATGATTACACCCAGGTCAATTTCCTGTTTGGTAACCCATCAATACTACTACTTCCATTTTGTATTCCGCTTCAGGGTTTCTGTGCCCCAAGTGCATGATTTTACATTTTTTTTTGCACTGAAACACAGTTGCTATGCCCCTGACCACTTTTCAAGTTCTCAGGTCTCTACACATTCTTTCCACCCCATCTGCGCATCCACCCTACTGCAGATTTTGGTGTTATCCACAAAGAGACAGACCTTTCCTTCAAGATCATTTGCAATGTCACTTATAAAGACATTAAAAGCATACTAGTCCCAGTATTGAGCCCTGAGGCATTCTGCTGCACCATTCCTTCGTGTCAGAGTGAACTCTGTTTACCACCACCCTCTGTCGTCTATTCTTTAACCAGTTTATTACCCATTACAACCTTTTGACCGACCCCTAAACTGCCCAGTTTCTTTATGCAAGAACTTAAGAACAGAAATAGTGTCAGGCTTCCTTATCTGTTCTGCTTTTGCAAACTGAACCTTGAAGTGAGAAAAAAGGCTAAACTGCGCAGTTAGCAAAAGAACAATGGATTGCTGTGTATTACTAGTATGAGGAAAGGGACAAGGTGTGCTCAGGTATGGAGGGTTACGAAGTTATTCGTTTATTAATCTTCTGTACTGTGTCTAAAACAATTACACTTGATGACACCTTTGATTATTCTTTAAGCACAGCTGCCTACTTCAATGTGTTATTATAAAATGGGTTGGGAAGTTCTTGCTTCCTGATCAGCTAAACAAGTTTTGAGATACATCTCTTAATTCTCTACAACTGCATAGGTTCTAAAAAATTTGGCAGTATAATCTGGAATTTGGACAAATCACGTACAGAATTTATGAGCTATTTTACTCATTCCTGATTGCCATCACAAACATGGCTGCCACTTTTACCCATATGAAAACCTTCATCTAGGTCCTTAAATAACACTCTGTTAAATTAAGTAAAATAGGTAAATAACTGGATGCTCTTTCCACTCACAAGCCCCTATGTATACAGATAAACTTAAAAAAAAAAAAATCCAAGTACTATTCAAAGTTTCATTTTCTAGTGTTTCTTTCATAACCTTGAAAAATCCCCCTCCTACCCTTACCAGTTTGACCGAGAACTCCCTGCTGCTTACCCTGCAACATATGAAATTGAGGTTCAAACTTTGTGCATCCTCTCCAGGAGGTGCATGGTATCCGACAACATAGTACAAGGCAAAAATTAAGTGGGCTTGCATCACAATTTGCGACCCAAGATCGGTAAAAAGCTAATTAAATCCGGCAATTATTAGCAGTCATTGCTAATCATTGCCAACTGATCCTGTAAAAGTGCCTTATTGGCTGGGCACTGTCATTTAAAATTTTTTTTTTTGTCCTGGTATCCATTTTTTGCCCTCCTCCTCCGTGCCCCACCCCATGAACCCCGAGCTGTTCCCTGATTGGTCCAGTGATGCTCCTGCTCCTCCCAATCCCGGTCTCCATGCGGGAGAAACGTGACAGAGTCCTTTTGCAGCGCACCCAGAAGAGGAAGCAGGCACTGGGAGGTCGAGCAGGAGTTCAAAGGTGAGTTTATTTTATTTATATATATATATATATTTTTTTTATCATCGTTATGCCATCGTCCGGGTAACTTGATTGTGTCTTTTTGTTTTGCAGGTGGTCGGAGAGAAGCCCGAAGTCTGGAGGGTGGTGGCTGCACCGAGGAGGAGGCGGGAGGAGAGCACTGACTGAGACCGCAAGAGTGCAGGAGCAACCTGGACAGAGCGAGAGCAGCGCCGTATCGCGCACGAGGACGGTCGGACAGGCAGATTCGGCGACCACAGAGGACAGCACGAGCACAGCAGAATCGCGGAGCAGCAAAACAAGTAAAACTTTTCATTTGGTCGGGGGAACCTGGAGGAGGGAAGAGGGGCACACGGACTTCAGGGCACAGACGGGGGGGGGGACAGAACATAACGGCAACGAACGGGCAAGGCCTAGAGCTAGACTGTGGGTGGGAGAACAAGGGCATAAGACTGGGCAAGTAGAGGGTGCACTGCTTGAACTTTAAGTTTGTGCCCAAATTGCCTGCAGTGAATTGGGAACAAACAGTGAACATAACTGCAGTGAACATTTGGGAACAGAATAAAGACTATGTGCCCTGCTTTGCAGAGATAATGGGGGAACAAGAACTTAAATGTGCCCTGCTACTACGATGTGTGTCCCGAGTCTTTGCAGTGAACATTTGGGAACAGATAAAGACTACGTAAGCAGCCCTGCAGTCTGCTGTGCAGAGATCTGAGGGTAACCAAGAAGTAATGTGCCCTGCTAGTTAAGTTGTGTGCCCTGCACTTGCAGAACAATTTGGGAACAGAAAAAGAGACTAAGAAAGGTGCCCTGCTTTGCAGAGACTGGGGGAACTAGAATTTATTTAATGTGCCGTGCTTGTCAAGTTGTGTGCCCTGCATCTGCAGTGAACATTTGGGAACAGATTTTTAATGTGCCCTGCTTATGTTGTGTGCACTGTGTCAACAGTGAACAATTTGGGAACTGATAAAGACTAAGTAATGTGCCCTGCTTTGCAGAGATGAGGCGGAACCAGGCACTAAAGAATTATGTGCCCAATTGCTTACGTTGTCAATGTATGCCCTGCTCTTGCAGTGAACAATCTGGGAATAAGAAGTTATGTGTCCTGCTAATAGCAGCGATCCATGAGGGGAACCAATAAGACAATGTACCCTGCTAAGTGTTGTGCGCTGCTCTTTGCTTGCGGTGAACTTGGGAACACAGAATAAGACTATGTATCCTGCTTGTTTGCAGAGATCCATAAGGGGAACTTAAAAGACTTGTGCCCTGCTTTGGCAGTGTGGAGAAAAAAAAAAACTATACTTTAACTGTCTGTCCTTTTTCTGGGCAGAAAATGAAAAAATGTTGTCATGTGTCCTGCAACTGCAGATATTTAACTCACTGTGACCTTGCACTTTGTTTTAGGCACACTACTTGTCTTACTGGCAGCAAGCTCACTAAGACTTAAGTAATGTGCCCTGCTATGCAGCGACTTTGCTGCCTACAGCACAGTCATGATGGGAGGGATTGCCCCGCTCAGACAGGAACAGGGTGGTCTGAGACCACATTTGAGGTGGGAGGCATCGGAGCTGCATCAGCAGCTGAAGTGAGCGCCGGGGGCACCAGAGCGAATTTCCCGGAGGCTGCAGTCGGCAGCAGGCCAGGGCTGGAGGGTGAGGAGCTGAGTGGAGAGGGCACCGGAGAAGACTTCCTGGTGGCTGCAGTCGGCAGCGAGCCAGGGTTTGAGGGAGAGCAGCTGAGCTTGTAGAGTCCAATCAGGAGTGAGGGTGCCAACTTTAAATTGCAGCTGAGCTACATAAGGCTAGACCAGCCACCTTACTACCTGACAAGGAGCTGTAATTGTGTCCCACACCACCCACCCCGGCCCCGACCTCTATTAAATGGTCTGGGGGGTGGACCCTTGGGGAGGGCATGGTGAGACTGGCTGAGATTGAGTAATTAAGAAGAGCGAATTGGTTGCAGACAAGAAGGGGGCAGGCATAAGATTCACATACTGTGCTGGCTTGGGCATGGTGGTTATTGCTGGAGGTTGCAAATAAATCTTGGGGTCACTGGGTTTACTATTTAGAGGACTGCTGAGGCTTGATAGCTGGATACTGAGGGGAACGAGGGCAAATTGCTGTGAACTGACTATTGTTGGGCTTTGCTGGGTAATATGAGGGTACACTGATGTGATCAGACTATTGCTGGGTATTGTGAGTGTTTAATAATTTGCTGGTGGGTATTGCTGGGTATTATGCTCAGCTTTGCTGGTGTAAAAAGGGAGCACACTGATGAGATCTGTCTATTGCTTGGTATTGTGTGTGTGTTTAATAATTGCTGGTGGGGGGGCTGTGTAAGAGTGATAGTGTATTATTGCTGGAAGGGGGCCATATTGCTCACACCAAAATGAGGGTGGGCTTGGGGGCAGCAAGATCGGGCATCTTCGGTAGGGTGACTGGGTGTACGGGGTGTGGGGTGGCTATAATATTAAACTGGGCATGGAGGTTTGGAGGGAGCCCAGTGTGTTTTCAACTGGAGGGTCTTAGGGAAGAGATCAGGGGGATCAGAAGGCAGCTGGGAGGGGGGAGGGATGGGGAGGTAAGGTAAGGTATGGACCATGTGTGATTAGACGTGGACAAAATGGCATATCCCAGGGGACAAGTGGACAAGGCCAAAAGGGCATATCCCAGGGGATAGGTGGATCATATGTCACTCTGGAGGTGTGGGAGGTGGAACAAGCAACATACGGGAAGCACTCCGTAGGGAGGGGGCTGATCAGATGGAGCAGAAGGGGGGGTAAGAGAGAGCAAAACAGGGGAGGCCATCACACTTACAAACCGATTCACCCTACTATATCTGGGAGATGAAGTGGAGGAGGATGGTGGGTGGGGGGAGCAAGCGGACAGAGAGGGTTTGGTCAGTAAGCTGAGGGGTGGGAGACAGAGGAGGGAGTCATAACCAAAGGAAAGGACGGAGGGACATGAGCCTAGATTGGAGGGAAATATGGTAGATGGGGGGCACTGAGAGAGGACAGTGTGGAAGGAAGATGGATTGGGGACAGGCTGGTGCGGTGTCCAGACTGGGGAAGTCAATCAGGGTGGTGGTGGTAGGGAGTTCTCTAGACAGGTCAGCTTCGAGACAGGAATCACTGGAAGAGGTGGAGAGTAGGGTAGGGAGAAATACAGCAGATGGGGTGGGAGGTGCAGTTCCAAAGGGGGAGGGAGCAGTGTGAGGTTGCTCAGGTGGGGGAATCGGAGGATTATAGCTCAAGAAGGGAGATGGGGTGAAACTGAGGGGGCAAACTCTGGCCACCCGGGAGATTGGGGGGAAGGCGAGGAGCAAACTGGCAGTTGCAGGTAGAAGTATGGTAGGGATCGCATATGAGGGTGGCCCCCAGGATGATGGGGGTGGGAGGAGCAAGCAGGGGGTCGTCGACAGAAGGAGGAGCCTGGTAGGAACTAAACGGGCTAACAAAGACCCCCAGGCTGATGGGAGCAGCAGGAGCAAGCAGGGGTTCAATGACAGAAGGAGGAGTCTGGAGGGAACAAAAACGGGCTAACAAAGTGGGGGGTGGGGTGAAGGTGATACTGCTGGGGGACTCCATGACCAGGGGTATCCATTGGGAGGGGGCAGAGGAGAATAAAAGCAGCCCTGTCAAGGCTAAATGTATACCAGAACTATCCGTACACAAGGCCAAATTCCACCTATACTCGATAGCACTGGAAAGCGGGGGATCCCCAGACTTCCTAGTACATCTGGGGACAAATGACTTAGAAGGGAACAGTGACTTAGAAATACAGGCTAGAATCTGGGAATTGGCAAGGGTTCGTCACTCTATAGGAAGCAAAATTTCCTTCTCTGAGATTATGCCGGTACAAAGGACAACCGGGGAGAACAAGCTCAAACTCAGAAGGGTGAACCAGTGGCTCAGGGATTGGTGCAAAGGCAGAGGGGTATGGACCAGTGGGTGACTGGGGGGATACTTTCGAGGATAAGGGGCTATATGCCAGGGATAGGTTACATCTCAACCTGGAGGGGAGGGAGATCTTGAAACTAAAACTTGCTGGATTTTTAGGCAAGAGGTGGGGTTTAAACTTGTAAAGGGGAGGGCAAATAAAGAAAGGCCCTGAGGCCGTTTGAGGGTTCAGGTCTGGGGCACGGGAAGAGTGCAGGGGACTGCATGGCAAATCCAAGGAAAATTGGGCAGAAGAGGGACTGCGCAGGGCTGGGGGGATGGGGGGGGTTGGGGTAGAGGACAGTCCTGATCAATGGCAGGAGCATAAGCAACAACATGCCCGAGCTCCAGGCTATGCTGGCTGAGGGAACAGCGGATGTGGCGGCAATTACAGAGACATGGGCCACCCAGGGAAATGACTGGATCTAAATTTGGAGGGTTACAAGATATTCAGGAAAGATAAGGGAGTGGGAAGAGGGGGAGGGGTTGCACTGATAGTCAGAAATGACATAGTGGTTAGTGGAGTGGAGGAGGCTGGAGGGGGTGTGGAGGCGATTTGGGTAACCCTGCAAACGAGGGGGAGGGGAGGGGAAAAAATTGAAAATAGGGGTGGTATACAGGCCCCCCGCATTAGAGGAGGCTCTGGAGGATAAAGTGGTTGAGAACATCAAGGGTCATTGTGACCTTGGTAAGAGTAGGGTGGTGGTCATGGGTGACCTTAATATGCCAAGGGTGGACTGGGACACCCTGACATCCTCTGTAACCAGGCAACAGTGACTGATGGACATCTTTCAGGATGCCTTCCTGGTCCAACAGGTGGGGGAACCTACTAGAGAGGGGCGGATATTGGATGTTGTCCTAGCGGACAGTGACCAGATAAGGGGCCTGGAGGTGTGCAGTCCACTGGCGGGTGGTGACCATGCCATGGTCTGGTTTCTGCTGTATCTGGGGGGGGGGGGAACCGCACTAATACAGTAGTGGTAGACTTCAGGGGAGCGGACTTCATGGGTATGGTTAGGATTTTACCGAATAGGTTGGACAAGATTGGCTGGACATGGATGCTGGAAGCTTGTGGGAGACCATTAAAAAAATGGTGCAAGAGGCTACTAGGGCCTGTACATAATTAAGGTGAAAGCATGGTAGACCCAGCAAACCTTGTTGGTGGACCAGGGAGGTGAAGGAGGCGGTGAGGGAAAAAAAAGGCTGCCTACACATGTTTTAAGCGCTCAAGGGGGTATAAGGAGCGGGGCGAGTACGAAATATTGGCCAGGAGGGTCACCAGAGTGGTGAGGGGAGCCAAGGCAGGGATGGGGCAAAACCTGGCTAGGGATATCCGGGGGGAAGGGGAAGGGATTCTATAGATACATAGGAGAGAAGAGAGAAGAGAAAAGAGAGGACACAGATCAACAGGATTAAAATTGTGGGGGGATGGGCTCAGGAAGTGGCGGGGGAATCAGGCAGAGGTGCTAAGCGAGTACTTTGCCTCAGTCTTTGCAGATGGGGACAGGGGATCCCTACAGATTGATGGAAGAGAAGAGGAGCCAGAAAAAGCAAGAGGTCAGTCTGAAACCAGAGGATGGAGAGAGGCTAGGGTACAGGCAGGGCCAAAGCCAGAAGGGATGGGGAGACTGCATGAGGGGGGAGAATCACAGTGGACAGGGTGAGGGAGGCCCTTTGGAAGCTAAAAACTGATAAGGCGCCGGATGGGCTACATCTGAGGGTTATGAAGGAACTGGCGGAGGAGCTGGCAGCTCCACTGGCTGCACTCTTTAACACCTATCTGCAGACAGGATGGGTGCCCCAAGACTGGAAGATGGCTTATGTAGTGCCTATCCATAAAGGGAGGGTCTAGGAAGGAGATGGGGAATTACAGACCTGTTAGCCTAACGTCTGTGGTAGGCAAAGTAATGGAGGGTTTTAACAAGGAGAGGCTTGGGAGGCAGCTGGAAAGGTTAGGGCACCGGGATGATAAACAGTATGGCTCCGTTCCGGGGAGATCGTGTCAGTCCAACCTTGAAGAGTTTTATGATTGAGTGACGGGGGCCTTGGACAGACACAGGCTGGTGGACGTCCTATACCTGGATTTTAGCAAGGCGTTTGATTCAGTACCCCATAACGGGTTGATAGCAAAGCTGGGGGAGATGGGGGTGGGAGGACAGGAGCTCAAGTGGGTTGCAAATTGGCTTTCGGGGTGAATACAGAGGGTAATTGTTGGTGGGATAGTCTCCTCCCCTAGGAATGTAATCAGTGGGGTCCCCCAAGGTTCAGTATTGGGGCCACTTCTGTTCAATGCCTATGTCTCAGATATAGGGAGGGGGTTAGGAGTAGGCCAAGTCTCTTTGCAGATGATTCCAAACTGGGAGCACTGGTGGACTGGGAAGAAGAGTGAGAGAGAGAGAGAGGGGGACAGTCCAAGGGGATCCGGATACCCTGGAGGGGTGGTCAAGGAGGTGGGAATTGAAATGTAATGCGGAAATGTGGGTACTTCATTTGGGGTCAGAATCCGGCCATGTTTACACCGGGGGTCACACTGCAAGCCACATTGGGTGAGAGGGATGTAGGGGGTGGTGGTAGATGTCAAAATGAACTCTGAAAATTGTAGAAGAACCGCAGCCAAAGCAAACAGGATACTTGGCTGCATAGCCAGGGGAATTACGTCCAGGAGGAGGGAGGTGATCCTCCCTCTAT
This sequence comes from Neoceratodus forsteri, assembly GCA_016271365.2. Lineage (NCBI taxonomy): Eukaryota > Metazoa > Chordata > Ceratodontiformes > Ceratodontidae > Neoceratodus > Neoceratodus forsteri. Next base: position 330,073,279 of record CM057456.1, on the reverse strand, counting down.
ATAATGCCTTGGTCAGGCTGCAACTCTAGTACTGTGTATAGTTCTGGAGACCTCATCTGAAGAAGGACATAGCGCTGCTGGAGAGAGTCCAGAGGAGAGCGACCAGGATGATTCAGGGAATGGAGGGGAGGCCCTATGAGGAGAGACTGGAAGCGCTTGGGATGTATACACTGGAGGAAAGGAGGGACAGGGGAGACATGATAGGAGTCTTCAAGTATGTAAAAGGAATAACAGAGCGGAACCAAGGAACTATTTATGCTAAGAAGGGGGGAACAACTAGGGGCATGGTGGAAGCTGGAGGAGATTACAGGGGAATGTAGGCAGCATTATTTCACTGAGAGGGTGGAGGAGCCATGGAATGCACTGCCCAGGAGTCTGGTGAAGGAGGGCACAGTGGAGGCTTCAGAAGGGTGAAACAAGTACAAAGGAAACTAAATCAAAGCGACCTCTCGGGGCTGGGAGGCGGGAAAGTGAGCACCCACTAGGTGGCTGGCTACCGAGCAGACACAACAGACCATTAGGCCTATTCTGCTGGCTTTTTAGTATGTTAGAAGTGCCAGTGACTGGGCCAGGGGAGGGGGGGGGCTTGAGGGTCCCACATCTGCTGCCAAATTTCTTTTTTTTCAGGAAAAGCCTCATTTGTTAATTTAAGTAGCTGCACACCCTGACACCTTGTTTTGCTAACCTCAGACTTTTTAATAATTACAGTCAGACATGGCTGGAGTTAAATTAGCAACTGCAGAGGGATGGTGCCAAAAATATGATCCAAAAATAATTGGCTACAGATTAGCAGTGAGGGAGACAGTGCAGTGCGTGTTAGTTACAAATTGCGCTGCGAGTATAGAGATGAGCTACGTGGGTTGAAGAACTTCAGTGAGGCATAACTTGCAGGGGTTACAGGCCCCCAGCTACAAGCTGACACCTTCTGGAAACATCTTCTGACAGAGCAGCACAAGAAAGCTGTTAACATTTTGAAATTTGGTAGAACAAGGTCACCACTTGATATGTATATCGCCATACCACAACTGGTAAGTTTAAAATAGTGAGGAGGGTTAGGGGTTTGGACCCAGACCTAAAACAATTTTAATTTATTTGCAGGGAGAGCTTTCAGTAATGCAGAGGAACAGCACAGAATGATTCTAGGCAGGCTGATGGAGATCCTGTATATGATGGCCAAAGAGGACATCCCTATTAAAAAGTTTGAAGCGATAGCAGAACAAGAGCAGCGCCATGGAGTTCATCTGGGCAATAAATACATTAACGCTGTTAGTGGGAAAGAACTCATAATGTGTACTAGCAAGAACCTAGAAGAAAACCTGCTGGCAATTGTCAAAAATGCAAATTATTTTTCAGTGCTTATGGACGGTAGTACTGACAGTGGTGTAACTGAAAAGGAACTGGTTTACGTAATTTATGTAAATCCCGTCAATAGTCAAGTGGAGACTAAGTTTTTACAAATGAAAGCTATATCAGATGGCACAAAGTAAGGGACTGAAAAATCTCCTTTTAGACATTTTTAGAGTCTGGCCTTAATATAAAAAAACAAGGTTGGATTTGGGGCTGATGGGCGTCTGTCAACATGGGTGTAAGACGGGGTCTTGCTGCTCTTTTAAGGGAAGACATACAGGGGTTAGTTGGTGTTCGTTGTTTCTCACACAGATTGGAACTGGCCATAAAAGACGCTTTGGATAACACCTATTTCAATGATGTTTCAAATGTTCTGACCCAACTGTTTTATCTCTATCAGAAAAGTCCTAAGAGATTCAGAGAGTAATGGTCCCTTGCCCAAGCAGGCCCATGACACACGTTGGGTGCAGCATAAACTTCTTGCCACCTGTGCCGTTACCAAATCATTCCCCATAACTTGTGCCCATTTAGAATCTACGGCCGCAGACTCAACTCATGGCCAAGCCAAAGCCAAGGGAGTGTTGCAAATTATGACTAAATTCCAAATGGTGGCACACCTTTTATATTTTGAACAGCTGCTTCAGCCACTTGCCAGGTTCCCACTAGCACTTCAAAAAGAAGTAGTTGAAATGCCAGAGCTACTTGGCTCTGTTTAAACTTTGAGAAACACTCTTGACCTTGCTAAGCAGAGTGGTCCCATATGTGGCAGTGAACTTGACATTCTCTTAAAAAAATGGGTCTGATGTTCTTTCAGGAGCATGTGCTCAAGTCACATATAAGGGTGTGAAATTTTAGTGGCCAAGTTGTTAAAACTTTTTAATAGCAAACGAAGAAATATATTAAAAACACTGAGAACTGTTGTGAACAAAGATTCGGTTTGAGTGATGAAAGTAATATCTATAACCGTGCAAAAGTGTTAGATACCAGACTTTGGCCAGCAGACAGAAAGGAACTGGAGCTATATGGTAACACTGAGATTACTACAGTAGCTGACCACTTTTCAGCACTCTTGCAGCCTGACTGTGACAGCACTCTGCTACTTGCAGAATGGCAAAAGTTTTAAGACTTTTGCTCAAACCAATTTTATCAATCTTTCTGCCTCAGCTATCTGGTCAAAGCTGGCATGTGATTTTCAAAATTCTTATCCAAATCTGTTGAAGCTTGTCAATGTGTTGAGAGTATATCCTGTGTCTAATGTAATTATAGAAAGGTGTTTTTCAACTATGAGCAAGGTAAAAACTGACTGGAGAGCAAGGCTGGTACAGAATACTGTAGAAACATTGATTCACATTAAAAAGCAGGGCCCCCCTCCAGACAAATTCAACCCAGACAGGGCTGTAGACATGTTTTTTAGTGCCACACCAAGACATCCTGGTGATTTTTTGGCAGCTGCGAATGGTGGACCATCCCTAGGTCCCTCCCCCCAAAAACAGGCCAGAATTACTGGCTGCATGCCTGGTGGAGAAGAGCAGCAACTCAGTCCTTGTTGTTTAAGTTTATGGTCAATCACTGTCCCAGGTGGAGTAGTTTTATACGGGGCCGGGGGTCATTTTAAATTTTTATCTGTCACGACTCACGATCACACCTTCACGAATTTCACAAATTCACCGTCTGCTTTGGCAGACATCCTTCACAGCTCTTAAAATGTATTTGTGTTGCTGCACAACTGCTGTATTCTCTGAATGACTAAATAAAACAGTATCAGTCTCAGAAACGTGTGTACAATGTGTATTTTATCAATATACAGCAAGATAAGTAGATTTGATGGGGTTTTGAGCAAAATATCAATTTTTGGTAATTGCTAATCAACTTTGGTCAATTGCTAATCATTTTTTACTTTGATTAGCGAAGGCCGCTAATCAAGTCTCTGATACTAATTTATGCCTTGCAGTATGTTTTTTTTCCAAAGATGCTTTCTCACTATCCTGGTCTTAAGCCTCCGATCACTCACCAGCCAATCTTTAAGCTGAAGTGGCCAGGTGACTTAAGACCTAATTTAAAAAAAAAAAAAAAAAAAATAGTAATATACCTTTTAGATTTAAAAAAATACTTCGCACTCATTAAAAGCTCAAGCTTTAATAACACTAAATTATTCTCAAAAACCTAACAACCCTATCCTAAAAAGGAGAGGAGGGGAAGGGCTGTTAGACTGGTTGTTCTAACCCACTAGAAGAAAAGATGTTACATGAGTGAGTAACTTTTCCTTCGGACTACATGAATAAGAACAAAACTGTACAGACTTCCAAGCAGTACCCTGGGTTTGAGGCTTTTAGAATTTCTTCAGAAATACTGTAGATTCTATAGCACAGTAATCCCTAATCTAGCATCCCTTAGTCTGTTAGGTCTCATGTTAGCCACAACCTCTGTGGTACTGGGCAAGACAGTGCTTTGCATGAGAAGCACTCAAGTGTTACCTGAAAGAACAACGGTCTCATCTCGGGGACTCTCCGACTGCTCTAATCACAGTAAAGGACAGAAATGTAAAATCCCTCCAGTGGTAACAGCAGATACAGCACCTAAGAAAAGGTGCATTATATGGCTGATGGTGGCACTACCTGTGATAGTATCCCCTTCCCATAAAGTCTGTATTATCCTCTGGACTTTCCTTTTTCTACTAAAATCTTTAAGAGCAACTAATCACTTCTATGTCGGCATTTTTTTTTGCTACCTGAAGTAGTTCATTAATGCCGAAAAGCCATGACTCACTTCTGAAACCGGAAATTGACTCTGGCAAAGCCTAAAGTACTATGCATATACAAATATAAAGATCCTGAGTTTTACTTTTTTTTTTTTTCTTCTTCTCTTTTCCCCCTCCTACAGCCTCCCAGCTCCGACATCCTCGGGAGCCCCTAGGATTCATCCCTCTGCTGGCCACCATACCCGATCCGCTCCCCTGACACCCCACGGGCCGTGGTTTACAGTAGCGACGAGGTGGGGACCGAGCACCCCAAACACTTACGTTTCGCCGGCTGGGGACCAGTCAGGCAGGCGGAAGCACATCGAAGGCACGCTCCGGGGGCTCCTTCTCTCTCGGAGCTGGAAGGCATTTTTCCGTGTTTCTTGTGTTGACATCGTGAGTGCCCTAATGTCATGGTGCGGGCGCCGACGTTCTCCCCACAGCTGCCTTCTGAGCTTGTCGGACCACCGACCTTCGTCCGTGGCCAATCAAGCCCCAAGGCGCCTGACTTAATGTCCGACCTCCAGCCTCCGCTAGGGGTCGGCATACACTGGACTGCTTCCCCACCTTCCCCCCAGAGAAGGCGAGCCATCGTGGGACGCTCAAGCCAACTCCCCCCGGCCAGCCCTCCAGCAACCCTAGTCCACCCCCGAACCCGGGTCGCCAGCATCACAGACGGAAATCCAACTGTTGTAAAACAAAGCAGCCCGCCGGCACTTTTTTTTTTTTTTTTATCATTTTTATTTCTGGATTTTCATGCATTTTATAATATAGAAAGCAGCTTAGTACCTTTACCATAATACATAAATAAATAATTGAAATACACAATAATTATAGAGGAGAAGTCCCTAAAATGAGACAGACCCCTTAAGTTTTATTTCACCAAGATTTAGAGACCCTTTTGGGAAGTGGTGCCTCATGGAAACTGGTACAGCATCTGCTTATTGATTGTTCTGTTTCAGTGGAGGACTGGTTAATTTTTAATAGACTTCCCTTTAACCTGAGTGCCACAGTGAACCAGCTTACTGGCAAGCTAACTTCATTTCAAACAAATGCGTCCATATTTCTTCATTACAAGCTTCCATAATGCAACGGATTTTGCAAATGATTCAATCCATAATGCTCACTTTGCACCACTGTCTTGGTTCAAGCCTTCACTAGCCTGGTAGGCACCTACTGTAACTGGCTATTAAAGACCAGGTATCTATTAAATAATAATTGATAAAATCCATCACTTTTACATCAGTTGCATTTAGCTTTAACATCTTCCTGGTTTTGCTCACTTTTTCCCCCTTCATGAGTCTTAGTACTTCTCTTTATCGCAGTTTCAGAACTGAGTAACTGGCTAATAAAGTACACTTTGGAATATCAGACATTTCTACCCACTAGTCTCTATTTTTAATTTATTTATTTATTTAGAAGTTTCACCAGGAAAGGCACATTGAGCATTACTGCGAGTTTCCAGGTGCGTCCTGGGGGACTAGGATAACATCAAGCACAACAAAAATACAATGGAATTAGGAAATACCATAAAGAAATAAAAGTACTAGAACGCAAAGAACACTCCAGAAGAATCCGTTTAGCTTCAAGTAGAATGAGGGAGTATGAAATTAAAACCGAGCAACCATTGATTTAAAAAAATATTACAACATATACAGAATTGAGCACATAGCAGGCTAAAGCTCAGTGAAAGCGCAACATGTAGGGGCTGTCAAAAAAAAAAAAAAAAGAGGAGGGAGTTAAAGGCAGCTACAAGTAGTTGAAAGAAAGTTGCATAGGAGGGAGGAGATGGTAGAAGGGGAGTTGGCATGGCAGACTGCAAGTAAGTAAGTAAAGTAAAGTAAAAATTTATTTTTAAGCGCTTTTCAATATCAAAGCGCTGTACAGATGGAACAATTAAAATACATACAAAATACATACATATAACACAAAAGCAACATTAACATTATAATTACAATAAAATACAATAAATCACTCCCCATATGCCATTTGAAATAAATAAGTTTTTAGTTCTGACTTAAAGCTCTCAACGGTCAGGCAGCTTCGTATCCGACGAGGTAGAGAATTCCACAGGGTAGGGGCAGCATAAGAAAATGCCCGTGCTCCGATGTTTTAAACGAACTCTGGGAACCTCTAGCAATCCTCTGCGGAGCGGAGGTGGCGAGAGGGACAATAGGAACAAGCAGATCTTGAAGATACCGCGGTCCCTGTTCGTATAGGGCTTTATAGGTCAGTAACCCGACCTTAAAGGTGATCCGCCACTGAACTGGCAGCCAGTGCAGCTCGCGCAGCACAGGCATAATGTGATTCCTCATAGATGTCCCAGTCAAAAGCCTGGCTGCTGCGTTCTGCACTAGCTGCAAGCGGCGGATATCAACCCCCGGCAGCCCTAGGTACAGGGCATTGCAGTAATCAAGGCGAGAAGCAACAAAGGCATGGACCAATGTCGGAAGGTCGGCCGGAGGAACAAGGTGTTTCACCCGAGCAATATTCCTCAGATGGTAAAGGAAGATTTGACAGCAAAGACACCTGAAATTTCAGGGTCAGACTGTAAATCAATAATAACGCCAGATTCACGCACCGGTCTGAGGTCGGGAGCTGGGCACCATCGATCCACTCGCCCGAAGGAGACCAGCCTACAACCCGCCTCAAAGCGACCTGGAGTCCACCACCAACACCTCAGTCTTATCCGGGTTTAACCTTAGCCAGCTGGCACTCATCCAATCATTGATCTCGGATAGACAGTTGTTAAGTATAGAGACTGCATCTTCTTGTCCGGGACTAAAGGACAAATATAGCTGGGTATCATCTGCATAGCAGTGAGAAACAAGCCATATTGCCTAATAATGTCTCCCAACGGCAGCATATAGACAGCGAACAACATGGGTGCCAAAATGGAACCCTCGCGGAACCCCACAAGGCAAAGAGACAGCGTCAGAGTAAATTCAGTGATAACCCTCTGTCTCCGCCCTGTGAGAAAGATTGAAACCATTGCAGAACCGTACCAGACAGTCCACAATAAAACACGAGGCGTTCCAAAAGCACACCATGGTCCACAGTGTCAAATGCTGCAGAGAGATCAAGAAGGACTAGAATAGTACGAGCCTTTCGATCTCTCGCTATCAGGAGATCATTTAGAACCGGACAAGAACAGTCTCAGTACTATGTCTTTTCCTAAATCCCGATTGAAGAGTATCATAGACATTATGATTTGTAAGATGGTCATCCAGTTGCAGTGCAACCACCTTTTCACTAACCTTGCCCAAAAGGGCAGGTTAGAACAGGTCTGTAGTTAGCTGGACAGTCCGGATTCAATGAAGGTTTTTAGGAGTGGTGGAGCGACCGCCTCCTTTAAGGGTTCAGGAAAGATCCCTGCTCCAAAGATTTCCAGACAATTTCAGCAATGGTCGGACAGATAATATCTACATAACCCAATAATAGACGTGGGGCCCGGATCAAACTACAACTGGTTGGACGTACAGTCTGGACAATCCTCATAATGTCCATGAATTCCGACCTACCAAAGTCAGACCAGGTGACACAGGTGTTTGTTTCCCTCGCGATCACTGCAAACCCTTAAAGAGTGAGCTTGGCTGATATCCGACCTAATGCTGGCAATCTTATCAGCGAAAAATCGAGCAAGCTCATCACACTTTATTTGTGAAAATCTCTTCCAGACTGTAGACAGAGTGGATTGCACAATCTGTCAACAGTCGAAAGAATAACCGGCGGTTTCGGCGCAGCAACAATCTCCTGGACAGGAATTCTGCCTTCTTACGGGATATTGCCGACTGATAGATAACATAATGATCTATCAATCTAAGTTTGTCAGCATCCAGGCAAGATTTCCATCATGCCTCTCTAGCCTTAGCCCCACTCTCCTCATCGCCTTCAAAGACTCATCAAACCAAAAGGAGTCTTTGGGCTTTCAGGTGAGTGGTGACAGCAGGCTAGGAGCAATTTGGTCAGGGCCCTGCTCACCGCCTTGTTATAGGCAATAACCAGGTCCCCTGGACCCATGCTCTCATCCGAAACACCCGATAGGTCCAGTACCGCCAGTAGGCCCTCTGGGTTTACTCCCCTTAAAGGGCGGTACTGGACCATCTCCGTAGGGGCAGACCTATTAGGGGGTGCCCCAAAACTGAATCTTATGGTGTGATGGTCTGTCCACAAGTGGGAAGGAGTTCCACAGTTTAGGGAAACAGTGAGAAAACGCAGACTGGCCAGCAGTGGAGGATCTAGGAGGGACAGCCATGGTGCAAGAATCATAGCTCTGGAGGAGGGAGTGAGGTGGGGGTTGGGGGTTGGGGAGACAGGGAAGAAGAAAGGTAGGAAAGGAGAGAGCCAAGCCAGAATTTAGAAATGAAGGAGATGCAGTGTTAGGGATGCCTGTCTTCAAGGGAGAGGAAAGAGAGAGATTGGTAGAGATCGCAGTGGTGAGTACTAGGAGGACTGCTGAGGGAAAAGCGGCAGAAGGAGTGATAGAGGATGTCAAGTCTGGCAAGGGAAGTTTTGGGGTGGCATTGTAGACTACATCTCTGTAGTCAAAAACTGGAAGGATCATTTTCTGAACCACAGCCCCACGAGAAGGCAATGGGATACAATCTCAGTATCTGTATAAGGCACCTAACTTGGTGTGTGATTTTTTGATGACATCAATGCGTCCAGGAAAGTCAAGGTGCCAGTCTAGCCAGACTCCAAGAAACCTAAAGGAGAAGGTATCCTCTGTTTCGTCCCATCAAGTTGTGGAAAGTGGGACAGGAAAGAATCTGAGAGAGTCTCTGCCTAGTGCCGAAGGTTATGGAAACGGTCTTGCCATTCAGGAAAAGCTGGTGTGAACGTAACCAGTGCTGAATATTTTCAAAGTCTTGCTGAATTCTGGTAGCTACATCAGAGGAGGAGGGGGTCCAGAGGTATACAGGACTGTGTCGTCTACAAACATGTGGACACAGGTGGAGGAGCAGGAAGGTCATTTAGGAAGACAGAGAAGAGAAGGGAACCAAGTACAGATCCCTGAGGGGATATATTATGAAACCTAGAAACTCGGTTCTCAGAGTTTCACTATCCCGATGCTGGCTACCTGAAGCATGGTTCCCTGGCATTGGGATTTTTGCCTACGGCAGAGTAACTCATGTTTCGAGGGGCTTTGCCCCCCACACCCCCCTTAAATTTATATAACAAACTCCGCTGCAGGTAAAATCCCAATGTTGGGCAACCATGTTTCAGGCAGCCGCCAGCATTGTGATAGTGAAACACGGGGAAAGCTAGCATTGGGATACTGAAACTCGGGAAACTGAGTTTCTACATTTGAAAATACTCCCCCCTGAGGGACACCTGACCTGACTGGGGGGGGGGGGGCAGAGAGTCAGCAATCCGAACAGACTGTGTCCTACCTACCGGACAGGCATGGGACCACTTTGTGGCAGAGTCCGAGAGCCCAGCTACAAACGGGGGGGGCAGTGTCAAAAGCCTTGGCTAGGTCAACAAAAGATGGCAGAGGAGATGAGGCCACAATCCATCCCAGTAAGAACAGAGGCAGTAAGCCTGAGGAGGAGGTGGTAGTGGAGTGTTGCTTCCAGAAGCCATACTGGAAAGGGATGAAGAAGCTGGAGGACATTCTGTTACTAGTCAGATACACTGCTTTGCCCAGATTCCGATCACTGGGGTCAAGCGAAGGAGGCAGTAGGGTTCTAATAGAAGACTGAAGGCCAGGATGAAGGGCTACCATAGACTTGCAGACTCATGGTGTGATCTCATCAAATGCTTACCCACCCCCATGCCCGAACCGTGCTCCATTTCTCCTAGCTGAAAACCTAGACAGAAGCAGGGCCCCACTATGGATGAGATTCATCTCAGGCAGGCTCCTGGTTGAATAAATGCAAATTTGAAAAAGTTAAAGCACAAAGATAAGTGAATGGAATTGTCTGGGTTCTTTTTTTTGTTTTTTTTAATACTTTATTTTTTATTCAGAGAGAAATAAAAAAAACATTAAATTCATCTGAAATAATTAAACATCTCAAAAACAAAAATATAAGAAGTGATAATCTCAACAAGTATAAGAACATTTTTTGATTTTCGGGGGGTTGAAAGTTTATTACATTTCATTCAAAATCGAGAGCATGTTTCAACAGAAAAAGATACAACAAATTATTTCCTTTTCCATGCTCCAAGTTTTAAGCATCCCATCCAAAAAGGAAAAATTAAAGCTTCTCATTTCAGGCAAATAACATTATTTTAAAGTTATAATTTATGTGGAATATAATCTAGCAGACACCAGTATTACTAGATTTCATGTCCCAGACCAGTTCACTAGCTAAAGTGGATATTGGAATATAGTGGGTATTATCTGCCATTCCTTCTTCTTCTTCCTCAACCAGGTCAAATCCCAAATCTGCAGGCATGGCGATATTTTTCTTATAAAAATCCCATGCCGCATCAACATCAAAAAAGAAGTAATCTTTATTATGAAAAGTAACTTTTAACTTGGCAGTGGACTGAAGAACGGCTGTTACACCTGCTTGTAAGAATTCAACTCTCACATTTAAAAAATGTTTTCTGTATCTCCGAGTAGCGGGACAAAAATTTTGGATATAGATGAATTTTGGTGCAGTCATACATAAACCCCTTTTTCTGACTGGTAGCTTGAAGCATTAAGTTCTGTTGAGTGATGGAAGTAAAGGTACAAATCACATACCTTGCCGCAGGTTCAGATGTAGATGCAGCTTGTTGTTTCTGCAAGTCTCTTCCGATTTGCAGTCTGAATACTGATTGACTCAAGAACAACAGGTTGGTCCGGCGAAAAGGTAAGCATTAAAGAGCAGCTGTCGCTACTGGAAAAGGGTTGGAAAACATGATAGCTGGACACAATTCTGCATGTATTTCATGCATCTTCTAAAGAGTTCTCCTCTTCATTATTTACTACTGAAGAAATTTCCACAGAAACAAGATCTTTATCCCTAGAGTTCATCTGCCTCTTTAGCGTGCTCTCTTCTTGAAATCATAATACTGTTGTGACATCACAGTCTGTTGCCATGGGGATAACTGATGTCATAAGCAGAGTATTATGACATCAGGTTGGGAAGAAACAACAGGAGTTGATAAACCCTCAAGGAATAACTGTCCTGTTTTCATGCATATGACCTCAGTAATAAATAATGGGGGTAAGAAATTCAGAGCTAATAAGAAATATAAGCTGCTTTGTGTCCAAATATCATGTTTTTCAAAGTTCTTCTACAGACGTCAGTGGCTCTTTAATAACTTCTCCACTTCAGGCTTCAATTCCGAATTAGGAATTCTTGCTGATAGCCCAGTCAGTCTTAGGTTCTTGAGTAAAAGTGTATTTTTTATTTTCTCAGTCCTGGCCTTGGTGTTTAGCTGTTCATGAAGAAAAGCATTAACTGCCGCTTCTGCAGTTAGGACCCTGGTTGTGAGCATGGGTCCATTTTTCTCCTCTGTATCAATCCGTTCTTCTATGGTTGTAATTTTTGCCTCTATATTTCCACAACGGGTAGAAATGTCAGAGAATTTTGCATTTTCTGCAGCGAGTACTTGACATCTGCTTGAAATTCCACAAGAAAGGTCTGTATCGAAGCCAGTGTTGGCTTCCCTTAAGTTTTTGCCTTAGCACCTGGAACAGGGTGTGGTACTGCTGGGGAAGTCATTACTCCAATCAGGAGAGGCGAACCTGTGGCACCCCACTGCGGAGATGGCTTCCCAATACCAGTTTTTGGGGAAAAAAACTTTTCAATTGAGTCGTCCCTTTGCTCTGCTCCTTCTTTACTTCTTGTGCCTTTCAGTGTGGCCATAAAACCTCTGATAAGAGACAATACAGCAGAAAAAAAAAGCAGATTAGGGTATCAAAGCAACGGAGCTATGGAAAAATACGTGCGGCCATGTTGCTCTCACCAGCACCCAAATTGTCTGGGTTCTAACACAACAAGATATACACCATCAGTTTTAGGCTGGGTAATATAAAAAACCTTGGCAGAGGGTGCTGGATATTGTTTACCCACCTTGCAACAGGACAGCTGGTAACATAATGGGTCTTTGTCAGGAAAGGATGGTAGCATCGCCCAAGAAAGGGCGAGTAGAATAGAAGAAGATGTGGGACCTCCAATAATTCATACAGATTCCTCTTGGTGGAGTTCTCTTCCTCAGCAGCAAAGCTTCACTTGTCCTGCATGAAACACAGCAGAGCCTGAAACGAGGTATCCTCGGTTGGAGATCTGGGAGTATACACCACTGTGTCTTCATCGTAGGAGGAGGAGACATTGAAACTAGAGTCAAACCCATAAGCAGGTTGCTCTTCTTTTACATACTCTTCCTCTGATCTGAATTACATTCATCCTCCTCCTCCTCTTGGCAGGGACCACACTCCAAGATGCACCCACAGCTGACATTAACAAGAGGGAGTGGAATGGTTGAGCTAGAGTAATATTTAATGGCAGGGCTAGCAAAAGTAGATCAGAGACAATAGCAAAAACAGCAGCGCTGCTTCAACAGCATCAGCCAGCAGAATCAACAAAGAAAGCAATGGCAGGACAGTGCCCATACTTGACACACTGAGAATGGACTACAAACTGCTGACAGGGGGACAGCTACAGCCTTGGTGTCTGAATGATGGTTGAGCTTGCGACGGAGTCCAATGAAGCAGTCTGAGACTTACCTTCATGGGGACTCAGTGGTAACCTGAACCAGGAAGAAGACTGAGTAGTTGTGGTGAAGAGACCTTCTTTAAGTTCTCCTTCAATGAATGCCAGTTTTCCTGTGAAGAAAACAGTGTACCCCACCCCCAACTCAAAGACCTGACAAGTTCCCCAGAGGCAGATGATCAGATCTAGTAAAGTGAGCCAGTTACCCTGGGGTAGAGACCAATGCTCTCTGCTTGGCTGTCTTCATTTTCTACAGGAAATTTTCTAAAGTCTTCCAATGAAGGCTTCTCATGGCATGATTGAAGCCTTGAAAAAAGGTGCACTTCTTCACGTCATGAGAAAGAGCCAGGTAGTAAACACAATCTATAGGCGCTGTCTTGCAATAACTTCATGCCACACCGACAGAAGCAAAAAAGTAGTAGCTTTTTTGGAGCAGCGGTTGACAGCATGCAAGAACGATTAATGTAAGTAAAGTAAATTGTAACTACAATCAAGCAAAATCAACTACGGCGTTTTCCAGATCTGATGAGCGTTTGATGGCAGGAGAGAAAAATAAGGAGGTATGGGGCCACCCATGTTATATAGGGGACGCTGATGTACATCATCTTGGGTGGACCCAGCTAGGCAAAAGTTTCCAAGTAATCCCGACGCAAAATCTTTACACTTCCAAAGGTGTGGCTCTATGATGGGAGATGTCCTTGAAGAAGATTACAATGTGCCTTTTACCAGGTCACCAGCTTGCTGGGTACCTGTAGCTGAGAAACTAGCATTAGTCTTACTGGTGCAGAATGGAAAGAATGTACAATATAGAGAGTGTTTCACATGTGACACGCTGTGCATTTATTTAAAAAAAAAAAAAAAGGTGGACCAGCCAATTGGCGCAGCAGTAGAGCTAAAGCTCACTACACCGGCATCGGGGGTTGGGGGGGGATATTGAGAGTCCCAAAGGACGCGATTCTTCTCTGGGTGGGGGTGGAAGCAGTATCCCACAGTGCTACCACCATCTGGTAATGTACGGGTAGCAGAACGCACAGGACACAGGGACGGAGGGATGCACACTGCATATCATGAGAGCATGCTGACACATGCTCATGTCAGGAACCTAGTCCTAAATGCTGATGTTCTTAAGGGGTCAGAGGAATATGAAACCAAAAAGAAGAGGAGGAACTAATAAAGGGTAAATTCTCTCCTCCGACTGTAGCTCCATGAAGACTGGTATACTAGTCCGGTAGGTGGTACATCTGCCACGCCGGAGTTGGGGATGGGAAAAAAAAAAAGGGGGGGGGGGGTTTGTGAAAAGTCATGGTGTACAATAATTCATGAAAAGAAGACTTTGTATCTGCTATAGTTAACTCGCATCTGACTGCTCATTCATTTCAATTTCTATCTACTTTACAACTTGTGGAAAACTTTTTGTATATTTTGCTCCTTGCAGCAAATATATTATACATCTGCATCAATTTTTCCAAATTTGCAGTAGAATTGTTTTGAGGTTGCGGCAATTTTTCTGTACTTGCAGGACTCAAATTACAGGAAATAGTACATGCAGGAGAAAATTATGTAATTTGATACTTGGTGCAACTGCAGGATTTTCTGAGCTCAAGAATTACACAAATGCAAGTTTTTTCTATGCTACATGGAAAAAAGTGCAAAACAAAAAAAAAAAAAAAATTTGATAAAAGCACCACAAAATGTCCCTTTGCCTCACACACTTGCCAAGTAACAGACTAACCACCCACTCCCCAAAAATGCCCACAAACTGAGAGTGCCAAAGATCAAACCTACCTTAGGAAAAGACAAGAGTACACAATTCTGATGGACAGGGTCTGTCCTGGGAGGCGGGGGTTCTCTAACCTACCTCAGACACCAGACTAGAAGGCAAATCACTTATAATAAAGGTTTTCTTATATTTATACGACACCCTTATTTAGTCAGAAAGCTGACAGAATGCCCAGATGTCCACAGGAGTCGAGTTTAAAACAGGGGAAAGCCAATTAACTGTCAAAAATCTGGCAGGCTTTTAATTTAAAAAAAAGACAATTTGCTGAAGATAAATGGAACTTCTCTGCTGTGAGTTACTTAAAGGAAGAAAAACAATAAAACAAGATTTGGCTAACACCAACAAGGCTGGTCTTGTGTTTTTTTGTTAATCTTTGTGGGGCTTTTTTAGCATTGTATGCACATTAGTATGACAGTTATTGTTTTGGCAGTCAGTGTGCTATATTGTATATTGTTACATTTTTTTAGCAGTTTTCCAGTCTCACCAGTCTGACTTGTATCTTCATTTCTTTATGGACCACCTCCACCCTCACTTTTAAAGTTTTATTGTTATTCTGTACCCATTGAGGACTCTGACACCGCGGCACAGCATTGTACTAACATTCCCTGCACTAGACACAGTGGTTTGATCCTCCAAGAGCAGATAATTAGTTTCTACACACCTAACACCAAATCCAATTATAGGTCGCCCCCCAAGCACTGGACACACAGGTTTAACCTGCCCACAGCTTCATGCCACCACACTCCCAAGAAATCGGCTGCTTGCTCACTGCGCTCATTACCTGCCCTCTTTGCAGGCAATCACAAAGTGTTAAATTAAGAGCAGCAGCAACAACCAATGGAGAAGGACCATCAGTCACTCATTTCTGCAAACTTATTCTATCCCCTAGTACTTTTCAATGGCACAGGTCACCAACTACTTTCAAATGTCTTGTGAACCCCACTTCTTGCTGTAATAACCCTTTATCCCCTGCTGCTTGATTTACTGTTTTATTTTTCCAAACTTTTGTATTTTTGCACCTGCCCTTTTCACTCAGTGAGCTCTAATAATTTCTGCCACATTTTACTTCTCGAGTCAGACATATTTCATCAGACATACTGTACATATACACGTTTCCCCTTAGCAGTCTTTACTTTGCTGTTGCTTGTGGGCCTACTAGAGTAATTCTAGGAGAGTTATGTTGTTCCTCTTGACTAATTTTTCTTATTGGTTGCTTGTACGTGGACTAAGTCAGACTTCAGAGGCACAATGAGTACTCCCAGCCTGCCCACATGCCAGGCCCTTGATTGGGTGGCCAGACCCCCTCACCGCACTGTTGTTCTGACCTGTCTCAATTATAAAAAAAAAGTACACTTACATAAGAACTTACCGTAACAGTAGATCGAGAGAGGCTCTTGCAGTAGGTAATTACATATAGCACTGAAACCGGCAGGCGTCAGGACACCATGGAAAAATTTCTGGCTAGCAGTCTCTGGGGGGGGCCGCACCCATGTCAGGTGACCGAGACGTCATGTGACGTCAGTATAAAGGGGTGGTCCCCCACGCCCGCCTTCCAGTTCTTTCGTGCCAAAGGGCAAAAAAGGCAAGATGAGAGAGAAGCAGATGATCCCCTTCCTGGAAAAGGAGCTGAAAAAGCTAAGGGGGATGGAGGCCGGGAAGGCATTACCTACTGCAAGAGCCTCTCTCGAAGATCTACTGTTACGGTAAGTTCTTCCGTAACTGTACTATCTTACTTTGAGAGGGCTCTTGCAGTAGTTAATTACATATAGGACTGAGTCCCAAGCAGTCTGGAACCAAGAAACACTGATGAGGAGGAAAACTAACACCAACAGAACCTCCGGCTGTAAGGGTCTAAGAAAGAAGACCTTGCAGAACAGCCAACCCGAAGCCTGCTCTATGGCGAGAGGCAATGTCCAAACTGTAGTGTTTCGTGAAGGTACGGACAGAAGTCCAGGTCGCGGCCGCGCAGATATCTGCCGCTGACACATTTTTGAAACAAGCAGCAGAGGCAGCTACTCCTCTGGTGGATTGACCCCTGACTTGACCCGGCAGGGTCTTGTGGTACTTGTCATAACAGAAAGTGATACAATGAGCCAGCCACTTTGATAGGCATTGCTTGGAAACTGCATTGCCCTCTCTTTTGTGAGTAAAAGAGTCAAAAAATTAATCCGATTTCCTGAGATCCTTAGTCCCAGTAGTATAGTATCTCAGAATCCTATGAACATCTGAATTATGCAAGAGTTACTCCCCTTGATTGGAGTGTTGTGTAAAGAAAACGGGTAGCTCAGTGGATTGGTTCAGCGTTGATTCCGCTACCACCTTAGGGAGAAAATTAGGGTTAGTGCGCAGAGCCACACGTTCCTTGTGAAAAATCAAATGTGGGATTTTGCACATCAGGGCCTGAAACTCGGAAATCCGTCGAGCTGAGGTAATGGCCACTAGGAACAGAGTCTTCCAAGAGAGGGACTTCAAGTCTGCTGAAGCTGCCGGTTCAAAGGGAAGCAGGGTAAGCTTCTCGAGAATGAAGTTCAGATCCCAAGGAGGAGCAGGAACATGGATGGGAGGTCTCAAATGGAGAACCTCTCTGAAGAAAGTCTTAGAGACTTCCAACTGCGCGAAAGTCCTGTCTCCAAAAGAGACATGGTAGGCCGAGATAGCTGCCATGTGGACCTTTAAAGAGGAATGGCAGAGACCCAGGTCAAAGAGATGACGCATGTTGTCCAGGACTCTCTTGACAGGGTAAGAGAAAAGTTCTAAGTCCTTCGAAGAGGCCCAAATCAAGAAATGTTTCCACTTCATAGCGTAGGTGGACCTAGCGGAAGGCTTTCTGGCCTCCACCAAAATGTCTGCGACGAGCGAAGAAACCACAAACCGGGTTTGAGCTACGTCCGCAGGAGCCACGCAGGCAACTGAAGGGATTTGAGACCTGGATGAACCAGGGTCCCCTGATCCTGGTTCAACAAGTGCTGTGACAGAGGAAGAGGAAGAGGAAGCGGAGGTTCCTCTGAAAACTGTTGCAGAAAAGAGAACCAAACTTGCCTGGGCCAAAATGGAGCGATGAGGATCATCCTGGCTCCTTCTGCACTGAGTTTGTGTAAGACCCTCGGAATTAGTGGAATTGGAGGGAAGGCATAGACGAATCTGTCCTTCCAGTCAAGAGACAGAGTGTCCCGCCAGAAAATGCTTCGCCCTGGAGCCAGCGAGCAGAAGGCGGGAAGTTTCGCATTTTGAGGAGATGCAAACAGGTTTACCTGAGGGGTTCCCCAGCGCAGGAAGATATCATCTGCTTCCTCTTGATCCAATTCCCATTCGTGGGCTTTGGCTGACGACCGACTGAGGTGGTCTGCCAGCGTGTTTTCTACTCCTGGAACATGCACTGCCGTCAGGTGGAGGTTGTGCTGAACAGCCCAACTCCATACTCTCATTGCTTCCCTGCAAAGAGGGTAGGAGTGAGTCCTTCCCTGCTTGTTAATGTACCAGACTACGCATATGTTGTCCGTCTGGACTATTAGACGACCAGGAAGAATGCCAGAGTTCAGAGCCTGGAGAGCATACAAGACGGCTCGGAGTTTGAGCACATACATATGAAGAGTCTGCTCGAGTCTGGACCAGGAGCCCTGAGTCCTGTGAGACCCTAGATGGGCTCCCCAGCCCTCTCCTGAGGCATCTGTTGTCAATGTTTGGGAAGGGGGGGGTTTGATACAGAAAGGAACTCCCTGGCAAAGGTTCTCTTGCACCATCCACCACAAGTCCCTAACCATGGGATCGGAGACCAGAACTTCCTGGTCTAGGTCGTCCAATGTCTGGTCCCATTGAGACCAAAGCGTCCACTGAGAGATTCTTGTATGAAGCAGAGCATGAGGGACTATCAGAATAGCAGCCGCCATGAGCCCGAGGAGGCGAAGGACTGACCCGGCACCGACCCTTCTGCGACTGGACACCAGACTTGCGTAAGCCTGGAGGGTGTCCACTCTGTCCAGAGGCAGAAAGGCCTTGCCGGTGGTCATGTCCAAGATCACCCCGATGAACTGGAGTCTTTGGCAAGGAACCAGATGGGACTTGGCCTGGTTGATGGTGATACCCAGGCTGGTGAAAAACTGCGGGGTAAGGGAAAGAGAGTGTAGGAGTTCCTCCCTGGATGGGGCTGCCAGGAGCCAGTTGTCCAAGTACGGGAATACCTGTACTCCCTGGGTATGCAGGTGGGCCACTACCACTGAAAAACATTTGGTAAACACTCGGGGGGAGCCGAAGAAAGACCAAATAGGAGGGCCTTGAATTGGTAGTGATCCCCCTGAAACAAAAACTGGAGGAATTTGTGGTGGGAAGGGTGGATGGGGATGTGCAGGTAGGCATCCTGTATACCCAAAGCGCACAGCCACTGTCCCTGCAGAAGGAGCGGCAGAAGGCTGTGCAGGGAGAGCATTTTGAAGCGTTTGTACTCCACGAACATGTTCGGGGAGTGGAGGTCTAAAATAGGCCTCACATCTCCCATCTTCTTTGGAACTCGGAAGAAATGGGAATGGTGACCTGTCCCCCAAAGGTGGGTGGGGACTGGCTCTATCGCTGCCTTCAAGAGAAGTGAGGAGATTTCTTCCAGGACCAGAGGAAGATGTTCCGGGAAGTAAGATGATCTGGGGGGTGGTTTTCTGGGTGGTTTCTGAAGAAACTCGATTGAGTGTCCTGCTGCTATCAGTTGGAGCATCCAAGCATCCGATGTAATCCTCTCCCAACCCGGTACATGGAAGGAGAACCTCCCTCCTACTGGTTCCTCTGGGAGGTCCAGAGGCTGTGAAAGAGGAAAGGAATCAGGAGGTGTGGGGCAACGCAGCGGCCAAGGCTCCCGCAGTTTGTTGGCCCACTTGCCCTGAGGTTTCGCTTTAGGTCAAGAACGTCTGTGAAAAGGCCAACGCAGTCCCTGAGGGGGCCTGTACAGAGAGTCAACGGACTTGAATGCAGTGCCCTTCTCCTGCAGGTCAGTGATGATGTCCTTGACATCCCCACAGAACAGCACTGAACCCCTGAAGGGCATATCCTGAATAGCGGATTGCACTTCAGGAACCAAACCTGACACCTGGAGCCAGGTATGACACCGAAGACCTACGGCGAAAGCCAAACTCGTACCAGCTGCGTCCACTGCATCGTATGTGGCATGGAGCATGTGCCGACCGGCCAAACGAGCAGATCGGACAAGATCAGCCACTTCCTGTTTGGTCTGAGACTCAGGAAGGGAGTCCAATTTGGATTCCACCCGACTCAGGATCGTCTTCTGGTAGTCCCCCATATGTGAAACATAGTTCAGGGCCCTAATCCCCAGGGTGGAAGAAGCGTACACCTTCTTTCCATACTGGTCCAAAAGAAGGGATTCCTTGTCGGGTGGAGATGACCTGAGATGTTTCGGACTGGCCGACTGTCCGTGAACGGCACTAATCACGACTGAGTTGGCCTTGGGGTGTGTATTCAAAGAATCCACACCTTCAGGAGCCTGGTATAGCTGATCCACCTTCCTCGGAAGGGGGGCTAACGCGGACGGTTGCCTCCAAATAGTGGAAACAAGGTCCGCGTGAGGCTCGATCCAGGGTGGAATCAATGTCGGAGTGGTTTTGGGCAGATCCAAGTGAGCGAGCTTCTTTCGCTGTGGATCTGGCTCCAGGAATTGCCACTGGTGAACCTCCTGGATCTTTCTGAGTAACTCCAGAAAGGAGGGATCTTCCAGAGGAGACTTCAGAGGAGTCCTTGGCCTGGGTCGGTCTGGAGTACATTGCTCGTCATCAGGATCGGAGCACCCCCCTGAGTCTAAGTCAGAGGTCTCTGAAGAAGAGGATGAAGACTCCTCCCGACATGGGGGAGGAATGGTCCCCTTAGGAAGACTTCGGGGAAGCGTATCCTCCCCACCCCTGGAGCTTGAAGACTCACCTCTGATGTCAGGTAAGGGGGAGGGAGTCTCTTGTCTCCGGCATAGGGGATCCTCTACAGGGTCTGGTGCCGGCAGACGACTCTCCACCTCCCTGGTGAGCTGAGCCTTGGCCTCAGCCCACCAGGCAGCCAGAGTCTCCTTCAAATCCACCAGTGGCTGTGGGGGTGGTGGAGGAGGAGAAGGGAGATATGGATATGGAGGGTATCCATAGGGCGAGTATCTGTAACCCGACAGCAGGAAGCCCAGCATCTGGTATTGAGGCGCTGGGTACTGTGGCGTCGGATACTGCCAGTCCTGAGTAGGTCGGCACCGGATTAAGCGGGGTCGGGTACCCAGGAACCAGGGGCTCTGATGGAGCAGATGGCCCTGGGAAAGGCCCAGCAGGCGGGCCAGGAACAGGTGGCCCCGCGGGTGTCGGGCCTGGCGTTGGAATAGCGTCCGGCAAAGAGATGTCATCCAGTGTCGGGTAGGCTGGCATCAGAGCCGGCGTCCGAGGGTTCGGCATCAAGGAGTCAGGCCCTATAGCAGGAAGCCCTGATGCCAGCGTGCCTAAATCCTCCATGTCACCCGGGGATGGAGGATTAAAATCCCCAGGCTCCAACAGGGGAGACGCGGGAGCCTCGGTAAGCAGCGGCAAGTGCTGTGACAAGCATGGGACGGACTTATATAAGGGGTCCGACGCAGGCTCTTTCGCTGGGCGTTCGTCAGGGGAGCCGACGTCTGGCTTACCAGCAGGATCCGGGCGGGCATTGGAGGAGCCGGCGTCAGACTTATCGGAACCGACACTCGACGAGGGTCACGTAGAGGAAGCGACCTTGACAGGCGTAAGGGACCCGTTACGAAGCGGGTGTCTTATCGGCCCTGTCCGGGCGTCAATGGCACTGGCGTCCAGCTTACTGAACCCGTTTGAACCAGAGGGCGCGTGGCAGCGGCCTTCCGAGGCGGCTGCCTCCATTGTCCTGGAGGCACCTGAGGGGCCAAGTGTGAGCACGATGAGGGAGGGGTGTTCGATGCCATCCTGGACACCGCCAAGATGGCCGTTGAGGGTCAGTCCCCCGGAGGGAACGTTACCTGGAGAACGGGACTCCGGTTGGAGTCGCGGAATCTGTGGAGGTGGAGTCCCAGTCCCGGTGCTTCTCTTTCTTTTTACGGTGTCCCTTGGTTGAAGTGGCGGCCTGCCTAAGCTTCTTCAGCTCCTTCTCCATGGAGGTCATCTTCTTCTTCAAAGCGTGGGCCTCCAGAGAATGCTGCCTCCATTTACGGGCGCGGCGCTGAATTGATGGCAGTGCTGGCACTTCTCCATGGGGTGTTCCAGGCCTAGGCAGAAGAGGCACAGGGAGTAACGTCCTTATGCGGTAACTGGGATCCGCACGAGTCGCATTTGGTTTTATGCGAATCAGAGGGCGTCGGGGACGACATACACGGCCACTGAAGTAGGAAAAACTTGAAAAACTGGCGCTTAAAAACGGTAAACCAGACCGATGTAAGACTGGTGAGCAAAGGAACTTAACCGAAAGGCGCTTTCACAAGTCAACGGCAGGAAAGAACTGGAAGGCGGGCGTGGGGGACCGCCCCCCGCCAGAGACTGCTAGCTAGAAATGTTTCCATGGGGTCTTGACGCTGGCCAGCTTCAGTCCTATATGTAATTACCTACTGCAAGAGTCCTCTCTAAGTAAGATGTTCGGTTACATATTACGTAAGACCTTACCGCAACAGTAGATCTTCGAGATGATCTCGTGCAGCAAGCCACGCCTATAGAACTACAGCTGCAAGGCACTAGGACCACACAGAAAATTTTCTAGCTAGCAGTCTACCAGGGGGGCTACCCACACTGACAATATGCTTCCCACATAAGTGTGGGCAGCTCTGCACCCTCCTCAGTTCTCCCACCAGAGACCATAAGCAGACGATCTAAAGCTGACGAACAGAGGAGAAGTCAGAGATTCCCGCCAACAGAGGTAAAACAGAGGGTTCACTGACAAGGAGAAAGGAGACAAACACAGAGAGCCCCTCCGGGTCAAGGGGGAAGGTGGGAGGGATGGTACGTCCTGCTGTAAGAGATCCTCTCGAAGATCTACTGTTACGGTAAATTCTTACGTAACTGTACTATCTTTATCAAGGGTATCTTCTGCAGCAGGCCACATCTATAGAACGAGTCTCAAGCAGTTCTGACAGAAGAAGAACCAGTCTGGGTGGTTGGAGACCACAAGCATAAGAGAGAAGGCCCTGAAGCACAGCTAGGCCAAAACAGGCTTGACGTCTCGGGGCTATGTCCAGACTGTAGTGCTTGGTAAAGATGTGGACAGTACTCCAAGTGGCAACAGCACACACCTCAGCAGTGGACACATTCCTAGAACAGGCAACAGAGGTAGCCATGCCCCTAGTGGACTGGCCATAAACAGGTCCAGGAAGTTACTTACTATACTTCCAATAACAAAAAACAATACAGTTAGCCAATCATTTAGATAAGTACTGTTTAGAAACAGGTAAACCCCCTTTCCCAGGAGTGAAAGAAACAAACAGCTGCGAGGACTTCCAGCAGTCCTTTGTGCAATTAACATAATATCTGAGTATTCTATGTACATCCAAAGTACGAAGCAATTCTCTGGATTGGCATGCTCCAGATAATAAACAGTGAGGTGAATAGTTTGATTTAATGTGAACTCTGAAACCACCTTAGGAAGAAACTTAGGGTTCGTATGTAAAGACACCATGTTTTTGTGGAAAATCAAATAAGGCTGCTTACACATGAGAGCCTGTAGTTCTGAAATCCTTCGGGCAGAAGTGAGAGCAATTAAAAATAACGCTTTCTGCGACAGAAAACGTAGCTCACAAGTCGTGGCTGGCTCAAAGGGAGCCAAAGTAAGTTTTTCTAACACAAAATTCAGGTCCCAAGGTGGGACACAACTGCGGGTGGGCAGCTTCAGATGAAGAATGCCCCTCAGGAAGGTATGGGACACCTCTAGTTGTGCCACTGTACGGCCATCAACAGGCACATGGAAAGCTGAAATAGCAGACAATTGC
The DNA here is from genome assembly GCA_016271365.2 of Neoceratodus forsteri. Classification (NCBI taxonomy): domain Eukaryota; kingdom Metazoa; phylum Chordata; order Ceratodontiformes; family Ceratodontidae; genus Neoceratodus; species Neoceratodus forsteri. The sequence continues at coordinate 330,049,826 of CM057456.1, read as the reverse complement.
ACCTCAATGGAGGAGTACTTCAGACCAGAGTCCGACAGGGACAGCAAGTACCCCAGAATCCAATTCACAGGATACGTGAAAGGGTGCAGCCAGTGGGCAGTCACCCACAGAGCTAAATGCTTCCACTTCATGGAGTAAGTAGCCCTGGTGGAAGGCTTCCTAGCAGCCACTAGAACATCAGCCACCCTTGGGGACACCCCAAATCTAGCCAAGCCTATGTCTTCAGGAGCCAAGCATGAAGATGCAGAGACTTGCGGTCCGGATGGACCAGGGTGCCCTGTTCCTGGGAAAGCAAGCCAGTGCACAGGGGTAGAGACACTGGAGATTCCACTGCCAGCTGCTGCAGTAGAGGAAACCAGATCTGGCAAGGCTGGAATAGGGCGATGAGGATCGTAGTGGCCCCTTCCATCCCTGAATTAGTGGGAAGGGGGGGGGGGAAGGCATAGAGAAACCTCCCTTTCCAAGAGCGGGACTACATGTCTTGCCAGAAAATTCCAGGCCCTGCAGCGAGCAAGCAGAAACGCAACAGTTTTGTGTTGAGTGAGTATGCAAAAGGTCCAACTCTGGATGAACCCACCTGTCAAACAGGTCTTCTATGACTGAGGTCAGCAGCTTCTACTCATGTGCTCTGGACTGTGACTGACAGTTTCTCCACCAGGACTTTTTGGACACCTGGAACATGGATGGCCAAGAGTTCTAAACAGTGTTCTAAAGCCCAGTGCCAGACTCTCATGGCTTCCCGACAGAGATGGTGTGAGTGCGTCCCCCCCCCAGCTTGTTGATGTAATGGACTACACCGATGTTGTCCAACTGTACCAACAAATGGCCCAGACACAGCTGGGTCTGGAAGACTTGCAAGGCATACAAAACGTCCCTTATCTCCAAGACGTTGATGTGAAGGGCAGTCTCCACTGTGGACCACGTCCCCCAGTCTGATGAGGACCCAAATGAGCCCCCAGCCCAACCCGAAGCATCCGTGGTAAGTATCTGTTGAGGGGAGAGAATGAAGAAAGGGACCCCCTTTCATTAGGTTGCTGGGGTCCATGCACCAAAGTAGCACCCTTTTTACTGGAGAAGACTCCAGGACCGGTTGTTCTACGTCGTCGGTGCACTGATTCCTCTGGATCCTCACTGTCCACTGGGGAATCCTCATATGCTGCCTGGCCCAAGGAACCATCACAATGGGAACGGCCATCAGGCCCAGAAGACAGAGAAAGGATCTGGTTTAAGCATATTCACTGTTGTAAAGCAAGCAAGCTTGGACCATGAGGCAATCTGCCCTGTCCTGAGGCAGGAAAGTCATACCCTGAGCTATATCCAATACCACTCCTATGTACTGTAGGCACTGACATGGGGACAAGACTGATTTGAGCAGATTTACAGCGATCCCCAGGTCATTGAACAGTTGTGCTGTACGCGCCAGGGTCTGGAGCAGTTGTTAAAAATAGTAAAATAACCAACCAGCACTCCAGACAACAAAAATTCTGAGTAAAATATATTCTTTTACTGAGGGAAATAAATAAAAATACTTACAAACTGCAAGTTACAGGTATACACACAAAATGCTTAAAGTGCAAATTGCAAGCCCCAACACTCTCGAACCTGCCTCAGTTGCTCCCTGGACTGTGCTTTAGGGAGCCAGTCATCCAGGTAGGGAAATACAAAGTCCCTCCCTCCTGAGAGCTGCTGCCACTACTACCAAATATTTGGTAAACACCCAAAGAGCCAAACACAAGCCAAATGGCAAGACAAGGAACTGGAAGTGCACTCCCTGAAACTGAAACCTTAGGTACTGCTGGTGGGAGGCACACACACCATGATGTGCAGGTAGGCGTCCTGCATATTGAGGGCACAGAACCCTGTTGCAGAAGGCGTAGCAGCCCTTAGTGGGTTACCATCTAGAACTTCTTGCACTGGATGTAGAAATTTATACTGCAGAGGTCCAGGATGGGCCGAAAGTCCCCTGTGCATTTGGGAACCAGGAAGAAATGGGAATAAAACCCCCTGTCTCTCCGATCCTCGGGGACAGGTTCTATGGCTCTCTTTCTCAGTAATGTGTGAATCTCCTCCCAGAGCACCGGGATGTGGTTGGGGGGTAACTGGACTGAATGGAGGTTGCTCTGGAGGCCACTCCAGGAGTTCCAGAGTGGGGCCGTGCTCTATGAGCTACAGAACACAAGCATCTGTAGTGAGCTCCCGCCACCTGTTGAGGTGGAGGGAGAAATGACCCCCTACTGCTGCCCTCCTGCAGTATTGGAGGGGGGGGGGGGGCCAAGTAAGGAGGCAGGCTGAAGTGGCCCCTGTGGCCGGAGCCGTCCCTCTTCCTCTTGGGGCCTTCCCAGAGGTACAGGAAGGGGTGGGCAGGGCAGAGGCTGCCCTGTGTTTGCCCTGCTGCTTAGGGCTGGACTTTGGTCTGTGGGTGGCATGATGAAAGGGCACCCTCTGCCCACTTTTTTGGCTGAATGTGATACAAAGAATGGACCGACCGCAAAGTCCATCCAGAAGCCTGCAGGTCCGTAAGTATGTCCTACACATCCACCCCAAAGAGTCTGTAGCCCTGCCTCTGAATGGGGCATTAAGGATGGACTACTGCACTTCTGGGCAAAGCATGACATTTCAGCCAAGAATGACTCCTGAAGCAAATGCCAGCTGCGGCTGCCCATGCTGAGGCATCTTTTGAAACTTGACCATGTGGCCAATATAGTTTAAGACCCTAATGGCCAGAGTAGCTGAGGCAAAGGTCCTTTTATTAACTGGGTCCAGCTTCCTGAACTCCATGTCCAGAGGGAGTGAACTGATATCTTAGGCTTCTTAGTCCGATCACAGGCAGCATTAATGACCACAGAGTCAGCCTGAGGTTGCTCAGCAAAAAATGGTTTCCCTTCAGGGGCTGGTACAACTTTTACAAGGGGTTTTATTTCTGTCAATATTAGAATGATACATTTTACTTACGTAATTGATAGATTTTGTTTTTGTTTTTACGTAAAAAAATAGCATCCTGTACTCCTTGTCCAGAGGGAGAGATCCGAGATGCTTAGACTTCTTTGTCCGATCACAGGAAGCATTAATAACCACAAAGTCAACCTGAGGTTGCTGAGCAAAGTATGGTTTCTCCGCATGGGCCTGGTACAACTTGTCTGCGGAAAAGTGCCATTGGGGTAATTTATTTATTTCTTAATTAAAAAAAAAAAAAATACTCATGTAGGCCCTTTTTACCACCTGCCCTCTCTCACGACACCTCCGTATTACCAGTATCACCACTAATCTGAAGCCATTTTAAATAAAATCACACTCATGTCTGGCCTACTCTTACAACAACACATTTTAATAAGAGTGCACTTGTTACAGAGTATATGATATATTTGAAAGAAAATCTAGCAATTAATCTTACATCTAAAATCTGGACTATCAAACAGGCGGCAACAGAAGTTGCAAAATATTAAACACACTTTAAAACTTGACCAGTTTGCAGTTATCTTTTTTAACTCTATCCCCCACTCCAATTGCATTCCAACTCCTGACTCAGTTTTGAGACGAGTTCGACAACACCCCATCCCCCCCACCTTCCCGACTTGAACTGCATGAATATCCCAGTGCTCCCAGATCAATTTCACATTTTCCCTGAAACTCCAGGGAAATTTTCCTGTGTAGATTACATCATTCATGAGCAGTACGGCACGAGGGGTAAAGCTCGTTGTACACTCTGTGTCTCCTTCAGAAAACCTCACTGGCAGCGCCAGACACAGGGCCACCCTCTGGCTGGAATGAACTGTAGTATTAAACGCCGCCATGAATCTACCAACTTTCAAACTGGAATTAAAGCAACACCTAGCCAAATCCAGTACATGCAACTGCACGTAAGCTACTAGACCTTCAGACTCTGACCACAGCCTCCTACTTGCGCCATGTTATAACTCTGTGCTTGAGAGGAATCCCTCAATCACAGCTACTCATCCACATCATGTCATAATCCTAAGCCACAGAGGAAACTTTTCACTCCCTATCTCTCTGCTATTCACATCTTCCAATTTTAAAAGCACTTAACCCCAAAATTACTCCCCCCAATGGCCCTTTTCATCCTGACCAACTGTCATCCCTCCTACAACTGCCTCTGACCTTTCTTACTCCTTCCTCTTGTGCAAACTCCCTGCACTCCTCTTACCACCATAATCATACATCTCCCTATGCACCCACACCCATATGGCCCTCTATTGTCAGACCCCACTGCCACCATGCGCCAACAACAAGCTCCTACTTCTTCTAACCTTACCCTTTCTTCTCCCTATCCCTTGCCCACCCCTCCCTCATCCAGGCTGCCCCTTCCCTAATTTTCCCTTTATTTTCACTACCCCCACCACTGAGCCTTGCTAATGACCCACCCTCCCCACCCCACCCCTTTTTCTCCCTGCTTTCCCTCTTACCCAGACTGTAACTCATGAAAATGTCAATTTACCTGGCCGCTTCAAATTCTAATTATGATTTAAACCTACTACATGTTTGTCATTCTATGTAACACCTTAGTAAAGGGGTGTCTGTATAGTCTACTGTTAATTCTCAATTGGGATTTGTTCCATTGTAACTGTCTTGTGTTGATGACATGGAACCTTTGTAAAAGAGCATCATGCTCAAAGGTTATTTCCGAAGCCAAAATAAATTAATAAAGCTGACTTGCTATATTTTCCCATATAACCACTACAAGTCTCACTCAATCAATCAATATCTTTATTTATCCAGGCGGGCACCATTGAGCAAGCTCATTTACAAGTGGACCTGCGGTCCTACAGTAATAATACAGAAAGACAACTTACAATAGTACAAACAGTAAAAATAGCTGCTATTATAGTAAAAATGCACATTTACAGGTAATATTCATTGAACATAGAACTACAAGGAGTCGTGGATAATGAACTTGTGCTGGATCCAAGCCCAAAAACTGTGCATTTTGTAGTGCGAAATGTTAGGGAGAGGGTAGACATACCAGATAGAAGATATCAAGCGCATAATGTAGGGAGAGGTGGGAAATAGGGGCGCAAGCGAAGAGGGCCCAATTGTTAGAGCAGACTGAGGGACTGGGAGGGCGGAGGACCGTACGAAAGGCAACAAAGTGATTTTTGCCCCAAAATGCGGCGACATAAGGATGAGAAAAGCTGCCGTAGTACTAAGTGCAAGAGGAGGAATATAGTAGCAGGGGCATAACTGGGAGGGTCCTGGAGGTTTGGGCAGAGGGAAGTGTTGGATGGACGAAGGACCGAATATTTTTGGGGGCGAAAGACGATAATTATCCCCAAATGTGGCAGCATGTGCTAGAATCAGGCTGCAGCTGTTCAGAGTGTCAAAGAATAAGATATGGGAGTTCGGCAATAAATCCTGTGGATCGGTTGGACAGCATGATAGAGGCAGAGGCACAAATTTCAGCTGCGGGACCGCCATTTGAGGGAGGGGGGTTAGTTAGTGTCTAGTAAAGCAGTTGCAAATTTCCGTAATGCCATCACGGTAAAGCCTTTTGAACAAAAGGGTACTTACTGGGGTTTTCAGCTTAAGTATTTTTGGGGTTTTATTCCATATTGACGGGAGTGAGAATCCAAAGGCAGCTCTCCCGACTCGTGTGAGTGCCCTGGGTATATTTAGCAGGAATTATGAGCAGCTTCTAAGGGAATAATTCCTTGTAGATGGCTCCATTTCCCTGTAAAATACAGGTATCTCAATAGATTTGGGAGCCTTGATTTCCCAAACCCACTCCCCTCCACTCACAAGGTATGTGCTCTAATGTAACTGTGCCTGCAGAAGAGAAAACCCTCACTGTGGTGACATTGTTCATCACTGGCTCACTTGTCAATGACTGAATTAAGCAATAATGCATGACTGGGTGTGTATCACAGTAGAATAACGTCATGCCTCAGCTGGGGTTAAGCAGAGCATGTTCAGCACCCGAAAAGTGACATTATTCCACAGAGCAAACACCCCTGGCGTGCATTATTGCTATTATACAATGGCTTGTTTACATAGAGTATAAACAAATAAAATAAATACAGATTACAATTTTTTGTACTAATTTTTAGGGCTGCAGTGGGCACAGCCCTGCAGACTTCTTGCTATGAGAAAAGGACTCCTGCACTCCTTCCAACCGAATAACATGTTGAAGTTGCAACATAGTCGCCTCCGCGTCCATGGAGCACTCCGCTCGTTGTCTCCTGTAGTACTGCACTATTTTTCAGTCTAAAACTCGGCGGCCGCCTGAGCGTGACAATGGGTGTCACGTGCATGTTTCTGGGGGTGCTGGGTGCTGAAAGGAGGTCAGTTGAGGATAACTATAATTTAAAATAATAAAAAAAACAAAAAAGCAATGAGACCACGGTGGAGACACAGCGCACTCTGCCATGTCCAAGATGGCCACCACACTACTGCACATGCACTAATAGTGGCGCATGCGAGTACAGTGCAGTGGCCATCTTGGGCACGTGTGGATGCTGTCGTTCTGTGGTGTCCGCCAATTTGTTTTTCTTTAAATCATACATATCCTTCCCAACCAACTCCTCTCAGCAGCACCTCCCCCGGAAACGTAAGAGTGACATTTGGGGTGCCCAATCCCCCAGCGTCGTGATCAGGACGACGCAGATTTTTTTTTTAATGAAATTATACATATCCCCCCCTCTCACCTGATGCTCCCTCTCAGTACTCACCATCCCCGCAGAAACATAACAGTGACACTGGGGGTGCCCAATCCCACAGTGCAGGAATTTTTTATTTTTTTTTATTTTTTTAACTTAGCCTGGTGCTCCACCGTTGCCCCTCATGCCTTACTGGCAATGGGGGGAAGACATGGTATTTCTATAATTTTTTCCCCTTATTCCCGGGACCCCAGAACGTAGTTGAGAATGCACGTAGAGGCATACTGCTCAATCCTGGCTCCTTGCCCTCCCCTCCGACTGACCCCTGGTGGCCCGAGCTTGCTCCCGAACCTGGGTCACCAGCGTGGTGAGAGATGTGGCATCTAGCACCTCAACCCTCTGAGCCATCGGGCCGGCTCATCTTTTTTTTTTTTTTAACCTGTAAAAAGAAAACCATCCATTGATGTCTTCTGTGGCAGTTATACTCCCCCAACCCAACCCGACCCTCCCACTCAACACCCACCACCCCGCACCTCCCAAGACCTTACTTATAGATCCGGAGTCCAATGCTGTAATCCTCTCTGGACCACAAACACATCTTCGCTCTTAAAAGCCGGACCGCGAACTGAGGAAATCAGGTATGCGGTTCAATGTATTTCAATGGGAGTTTGAAGTTAGTGGCATAACTTGGACATTTTTGCCCCAGATTTTCAGCTTGCCTTCTTTGGGACCCCACCTCATGAACAACTGCATTAAAATTCTCAGCGTCTCAGCAGCAGTTTCTAAGTGCAGTGGCAAAGTGCTAGCACTGGGAGTCTGACCGGAGTCAGACTAGATAAGACTGGAGCAAGACACCCTGCTTGATATTACAGACATAGGGCTGGATATTCAGACTGCGCTATTCTTAGGCGCAAGCCCTTGCGCTGCGCAAAATAGTTGCACAGGGGTGTGGCCGGGGCGATATTCAAAGGAGCTGCGCTATTGAGCAACTCCTTTAGAATATCCCACCTCCCGACCACAGCCACTGTGCATAGCGCCGAGAAACTTGCCACCGCAAGTTGTCAGAGTGGAGCGCTTCCAACCTATGTATAAGTACCATTGCGCCATGCGCAAAATCCCCATATTCAAAAGGTGACATGCAAATGGGGCCATAATTCATGCAAGGCGCGGGGGGCCATTTGCATCTGATTATGGCCCCATTTGCATGCCATTAGCATGTAGGTGCGCTGATCCCCGAGGACTTGCGCCTGGCGCCCTGCCAGGCAGCAGCCGTCGGGGACCGACGCCCCCTGCAGCCCGATCGCGGGCAAAACAGTGTAGAATCCCCCACTACCCCAGTGGCCCGACTGCGGGCAAAGTGTATCCCCACCAGCCCGATCGCGGGCAGCAATGTGGCCCCAATGTATCCCTGGTGGTCCAGTGGACGTGCCCGATCGCGGGCGGTGTAATAAACCCCTCCTCCCGCAGTCATCCCTGGTGGTCCAGTGGACGAAATGCCCGATCGCGGGCAGTGTATTACAACCCCTCCTCCCCACAGTCATCCCTGGTGGTCCAGTGGACTGAAATGCCCGATCGCAGGCAGTAAGTTTAATAAACCCCTCCGAACATAGCCCTGGTGGCTTGCGTCCTCCCACCCCACCCACCCACGAAGCCCCACCACCCCGCCCACCCCCGGCAGCATCCCACCGCCTGCCGCCCGCCGCTCGCTGACTGCTCCGGGGACACGTATTAGTGGCAGAAGAGCCATTAGCGCAGCCCATATCAGACATGACAGTCCAGATTTGTGAATGAATCATTCTCAAATCTGACTGTCATGTACGGTATGGGTGGCTGCACGTCCATTGGCCTGCTTGCACCAATGGGCGTGCAACCCTACTGGCAGTCAGTCGGAGGGCGGCGGGCGGTGATGCCGCCGCCAGCCGCCGCCGGGAGGGGGGTGGTGGGGCTTTGTGGGTGGGTGGGTGGGGGACACTAGCCATTGGGCTATGTTCGGAGGTTTTTTTTATTAAACTTACTGCCCCACGATCGGGCATTTCGGTCCACTGGACCACCAGGGATGACCGCGGAGGAGGGGGTTATTATACACTGCCCGCGATCAGGCATTTCGGTCCACTGAACCACCAGGGATACGCTCGGGGCTACATTGCTGCCCGCGATCGGGCTGGTGGGGAGTACACTATGCCCGTGATCGGGCCACTGGGGGTGGTGGTGGGATTTACAGTCGGCTGGCCGCGACCGCCGCGGGGGGCAGGGAATGGGTTAGCCAGCCACAGGTGGCAGCTGCTGTGTTGCGCCCTGCAATGCAGCAGCTCACCTGTGGGTGGTCCCTCGACTTAAACCTTTTTTTTGGCTCAAAGTTGTGCAGGCGAGGTTGGGAGTTGCGCTTCAGAACCCCTTCTGCACAGCCCGGCTGAATATTGGGCTGTGCAATTTATGCATGGCACCTCCCCCACCAGTTCAGCATGCATTCATTTGCATTGCGCTGTTGCTCAGCCTGTTTTCAGTGGCGCAACTGCCTCCTGCTGAATATCGCAGAATGGAGCAAGTTCGGACTTGCGCAGGTGCAACCCTATTGCGCATGGCGCAACCCTTTTGAATATCCAGCCCATATTATTTAACTACAAGGTTAACTGGTGAAAGCAAACATGGCTTGGGGAGGTATAACAGGTGGGGTTGTATACATCATTATTGTATTGTGTTCAGATATAGAGTTTAGTAAAATAGGTGTACCACAAACTGTATATACTGTTGATAACATTGAAAAACAGACACCCGATACTTTATATCACTATACAATATGTTATGATAGTATGTTTGGTACAGTGTTTAAGAAAGCGGGCTTCTGCCTGGGCAGAAAAGTTGTACGACAAGGATGTCTGGATTTTAAAATGCAGCCTCTTGTAAGGGCCTCAGTTTGGGGGTTATTAATGTTAATTCTTGCTGGTGACACTGAGGTAAATCCAGGCCCTAATGGAAATGATTTGGCTGATACTGATTATTTTAAAAGTAATACAATTGGCTTAAGGATAATGCATTTTAATGCACAAAGTTTATCTTCAAAATTTCATGAAATTGAGGCTTGGGTAACAGCACATTGCCCAGATATATTAGCAACACAGTACAATCCACTTAATAGGGACATGGTTAATGGGGACGTTCGTTTAATAGGGACGTTTCCCCAGTAACCGATTTGTTCCCAATTGACTTCCATTATGTTCTAATCTGGTTATAAGGGACACACGAGCCGCTTAATTGGGACGTTTTACAGTAAAAGTGCGACATCCTGGTGCTATATTCATCTTGTGATCATGGCTTCCAAGCGAGTAGAACTTACACTCGTGGAGCAAGTGAAAGTAACTGAAGCTTTGCAGATCCCTAAGTCTTTTCTTGCTTCTGTGGCTAAAGATTTTGACATTTCTAAAAGCCAAGTTGGTCGCATAAGCCAAAACAAAGAGGCTATCATGACTGAATGGCAGTCAAATGCTAACTCGGCAAGGAAACGCAAACGCGAGGGCAAGGATGGTAAAGTGGAAGAGTGGAAGACGCCCTCCTTTTCTGGCAAGGTGGAACCAGAGGAACTCCACTGCTTACAAGAAGGAACATGGCGAAAAATCGGACGTTGACACTGGTGCAGCATCAGACTGGATCTCAGCAGTGCTTCCCGCTCTTCTTAAAGATTACAGCCCCGCGTGTGTGTACAATGCTGATGAGACAGGACTGTACTTCAGGGGATATCCTGATCGTGGTCATGTACTCAGACAAACAGAACTGTTTGGGGGGGGGCGAAGGACAGAGTCTCTCTACTGGTATGCGCCAATATGGATGGGACAGACAACTGCCCCTTGCTTGTCACTGGCAAAAGTAAGAGACCTCGCTGTCCCCGAGATCTTGCTACACTGCTGGTAGCTTCTTACTATTCTTTGTCGAATGCCTGGATGACAGGGTGGATCTTCCATGATTGGCTAGGCATGTGGGAGCGTGAGCTGAAGCACAAATGACACTATGTCCTACTGTTCCTGGACAATTGCTCCGCACACCCTGCTGATGTTGTGGGGATGCACCCACACATTAAAATTGTTCTTCTGCCACCAAACACCACCAGTCTGATCCAACCCATGGATATGGGTATGATCAGAAACTTAAAGGGTCACTATCGTGCACTGATGTCAGCACGAATCGTGGAAGTGATCGACCAAGGAGGACAACTGACTGCATCTGCAATCACTAAAGCCGTCAGTATCCTGGATGCCATCTACATGGCTGCCAAAGCTTGGCAATCTGTCTCTCTGACTACACTCCTGCACTGTTTTAGGAAGGCAGGGTTTCAGAGCAGCATCGCGGAACCAGTGGACAATACACATCAAACAGCAGCAGAGGATCCGCTGTATGATGTTCAGCCACCAGCATACATGACTGCAGATGAGTTCTCTACATTTGTGGACATCGACATTGATGTCGAAACTGAGGGGGAAACTACAGATGGCTAAATTTGTGAAGCAGTCAAACGTCTGAGAGTGGACGTAGGAACACAGGAAGCACAACATGAATAGGAGGCAAAGGAAGATCCAGTACCCCATCCTATTTCTAACAACGATGCCAGTGAGCACTGTAGAGCGCTTAAGACATGGTGCATGCAGAATGGTGACATAGCGTCCTGGGGAGCACTGGCAGCTGTTGAGAGCCGCATTTCAAATAGGATCAGCACCGACTCAAAACAGAGTTCGATCACAGACTTATTTTTAGCACAGTGACTGAAAACTGAACTTATACAGTACTTTTTTGTTTAACTTTACTTTGTCACTTTTGAGCACTTACATAGCAAAAAAAACAAAGATAATGTATGCACAGGAATGCACTAAAATAAAAGTACTTAATTGTATTTCGCTCTATGACTCTCTTGTTTGGTTGTAATTGATGTTATGCAGTGACCTGAATGACGATTACAATATAGAACATAGGGCACCTGTTAATCGGGACGATCGCTTAATAGGGACGATTGCGCGTTCACGGAGCGGATTCATCTGTAACTGAAACCTGGTTGCATTCTGGAATAACAGATGCTAAGATATCTATTAGTGGATATAAAGGTATAAGACGGGACAGAATGAGTGGAAAGGGTGGTGGCGTTATGTTTTACATTCAGGAACAGATAGTGGTTACTGAAATCTGTATTTTAAAAGGAAATGCTACTTATGGTGAAGATTTGACAGTTCAGATTATATTGGGTTCAATAAAAAAGTTAACTATTTGCTGTACCTATTTACCACCAAAATAGAGTAAGAAAGGGCTTATGGAGTTTGTAGACAGTTTAAATCCTTTAGCCTTCGGGGAAATTCTAATTCTGTGAGACTATAATTTAAATTGGGTGGGTTCAGAAATAGCTTAGTAATTAGTATCTTGGCTCCTTCAGATTTACAACAACTTATTACTTTACCCACAAGGTCAAATGTCAAATCACAAAAGCACTCAGTGCTCGACTGGGTAATGACCAATTAACCAAATCACATTTTCAATTGTGGAATAATAGCAGACTCAGTGAGTGATCATCACCCCACCTTTTGCTTGTGGAAACATGCCTGTCCCAAAAAACCAACACCTTTTATGAACATAGTTAGAAATTATGCGGATTTTGACCTAAAGGGTTTTTGTGAAAAGTTGAATGCTATAGAGTGGACGTTTATGAATACAGTTCCTGATGGCAATTATGCTCTGGACTTTTTTTTTTTTTATATATATATAACAGAATATACTTCTGCACTGAATCAGTTTGCTCCTTATGTTAAATGAAGGACTACAGGTAAAAACAGTAGTTGGCTTACTTCATCCTTGCTAAAACTAATGAGGGAATGTGACAGGACTTGGTTAAAATATAAAAAGGATGGCTCATTTACTACTTAATCGAAATTATCAGTGCCTTCGAAATAGATGCAAAACCCAAATTAAATTGGCTAAAAGGAAGTTTTTCATAAAAAGACAGACTGATGGTTTGACAGATAACAGGAAATATTGGGATACTGTAAATAGTTTAATAAATCCAAGTTGTGAACCTGAGCCAACAATGAAACTAGGGGACGAAATAATATCTTGCCCACAAAAAAAATAGGAAATATGTTTAATCTTAAATTTACAGACTTGGATAGATGCTTCGGGACTGAAAAAAATAGTTTTTTTAATAATGATAAGATGAACAGAGGTGGTAGACCAAACTTTTATCTTAAAGTAACATCTCTTAAAGAGGTTACAAAGTTACTTAAACAGATAAAATCTAACTGTTCTGCAGGGTATGGTGGGCTTCCACCTAACTTGCTTAGAGATGCAGCAGAGGTGTTGTCTTATCCAGGTCAAGTGGGGTTACTAGTGGGGTACTGCAGGGTTCAGTATTGGGTCCAGTCCTTTTTGATGTCTTCATAAGTGACACTGCAGAGGGACTGGAAGGAAAAGTATGGCTCTTTGCAGATAACACAAAGATCTGCAACAGGGTTGATACACAAAGAGGTGTGGAAAGGATGAGAAGGGACTTGGCAAAGTTGGAGGAATGGTCAGAAGTATGGCAGCTAAGTTCAATTCAAGAAGTGCAAAATAATGCACTAGGAAACAAGAACCAGGGAAAGAATACACAATGGGGGAGGTAGTAACAACAACAAAAAGAAAAGAGACCTGGGGTAATCATATCAGATGACCTTAAGGTTAGCAAGCAATGTGAGAAAGGCAGTAGGGAGGGCTGGGAGTATACTGGGATGCATAAGGAGAGGCATCAGCAGCAGAAAACAGGAAGTTGTTATCCCCTGTACAGACAGTTGGTGAGACCCCATCTGGTGTACTGTGTCCAGTTCTGGAGACCCCATCTCCGCAAGGACATAGACAGGATAGAGGCAGTCCAGAGGAGGGCAACTAAAATGGTGCAGGGTCTGCAAGAGAAGCCGTATGAGGAGAGACTAAAGGAGCTTAATATGTATACCCTTGAGGAAAGAAGGAGAGGGGACATGATAGAAACTTTAAGTGCCTCAGTGGAATCAACAAAGTCCAAGAGGGTAGCATCTTTCAGAAAAGAGACGCGTAAAGAACAAGGGGACAATTTAAAGATGGGGAGGTGTCTAGGGGCAATGTGAGGAAGTATTATTTCACAGAGAGGGTAGTGAATGCATGGAACAGCCTTCCTGAGGAGGTTGCGGGGTCTAAAACTGTGGGAGAATTCAAGAATGCATGGGACAGACATAAGGCAATTCTTGTGGGGGGTAGGAAGAAATAGGCTGTTGGTTAACTAGGATCTGAGGCCTATCCTGTAGGTAGGGAAATGGGCAGACTAGATGGGCCAAGTGGTCCTTATCTGCCGTCAAAGTCTATGTTTCTATGTAAGTTCCTGAATTATGGAAGTGTTCATTAGTAGTGCCAATTTTTAAATCAGGTGAGGCCCAAGATTTTGCAAACTATAGACCAATCTCTTTACTGTCTGCCCTGGCTACAGTATAGGAGAAGCTGGTTTACAAACAGTTAATAGCCTATGTGAATGATTATGGTTTGTTGTCGCAAAACCAGCGTGGTTTCAGAAGGGGATATGGAATGGAGACTGCCTTGGTCGAGTTCACGAGCGCGGTCCTACAGGGAATAAACAGGGGATGTTTGACTGGGCCCGTGTTCATGGACTTGACCAAGGCATTCAACTTGGCTGATGATGCATTACTTATATTAAGGTTGGGTACACTGGGAGTGGGGTGATCTGCATTTGGTTGGTTTACTGAGTATCTCACAAATAGACAACAAATGGTCAAATATTGTGGTAGCCTATCAGATAAAGCACATATGAAGTATGGAGTCCCACAGGGCTCCATACTGGGTCCGATCCTGTTCTCATTATTTTTTGATAATATATCTTCAGTTTTAGTTAATGCTAGCATTACACTTTATGCAGATGATGCAGTAGTTTATTGTCAAGCTGATACAATAGATAAGCTGAATGGAATATTAACAGGCAAAATCAGCAGGGTGCAGCAGTGGCTGACCATTAATAAATTAACTTTGAATAAAATTAAAACAAAAACACTGGTGGCTGGCCCTGTGGCGCTGAGGGTTGAGGCGCTGGATGCCACCCCTCACGCCACGCCGGCAACCCGTGTTCGAGAACAAGCACGGGTTGCCGTGGGTCGGCGGGGAGGAGATGGATTGAGCGTCTGATGGACTGCTCTCCATCTCCGGGGAGGGGGGTATCCAGCGGGCGGTACTTGCCCGACCCCTAGAGGAGGCTGGGGCTCGGTGGCATGGAGCCACATGCTATGGGGAGGCGGGACGTGGCAGACACTTGACAGGGACGCGCACGGGAGCGTTCAGGCACCCAGTCGCTGGCGTCACTGCACACCGTGAGCCCGCAAGGCAGAAAAATGGAAAAATACAGCCCCTGTTAATGAAGCTGTCCCCGTGGCACTGCCCCAGAAGGCACCTCCTGGCAATCATCCGCTGGGGTGGGTCGAAGGCCCTCACCACCCTACCACTTGAAGGGTAAGTCGTGGGCATGAGGGAGGGGTCTGACTTTGGGGAGTGCGCTGGGGAGACAGCTGAAGGCAGGCGTACCTCCGGAGCTCTGAAAGAAATATCATGGAAAAAAAACAAAAAAAAAACCAATGGTTTTTGGAACTGTAGCAAAGTTAAGGGATAGAGGGAGGAGTTTGCAAATTCATGTACCTGATGATACCGTGCATGAAAATGTAGATAATTTTCAATACTTGGGTATACTGTTAGATCCATCACTGAGCTTTGAACCTCATCTAGCAAAAATGACTTCTAAGATTCATGCTAAAGTCAGTACTTTATATAGATTGAAATTATTTTTAAACACCAGAATCCAGATTGGCTATTAGCAAACAATGTTCATTTCCAGTAGTTAATTATGCTTCACTTACTACAGACAATGCATCTATTTCTATTGTTCAGAAAAAATCTATTTTATTGCAACTACTGGGGAAATTTGCATTAACTGTGTCACGAAGAACACACCATTGCATAGTTTTGAATGAAATGGGTTGGTTACCAGTAGAATTATATTTAAAATACTTATATGCTAAATTTACATTTAGAGTAATTAGAGATTACTGTAAGTCCCCAAGAATTTATCTGGTCTCTTACATAGATATGACCAGGTTTTTTTGTCGAGGGCTAGGGTAGAAAATAAGTTACTGAAATTGCCACTAACGAGAACTACTTGTGGTTAGTGGTCTTTTACATACTATTTATTTAGCTTTTGTTTACCAGATAAGCACACTAGACAGTCAGGTGACTATTTTCAGGTGCGACCCGGGAGAATTACAAAGATATGCAGCTCCTAAGATTTGGAATGAGGTCCCAATAGTAATAAGGAACTTAACTGGGGCTGGCAGTATAGCCTAGAGGTTAGAGTAACGAGCTGTGAAAGAGCTTGGTACATCCAGCAAACCTGGGTTTGATTCCCACAACCTCCACTTGCATACTGTGCAACTCTGAGCAAGTCACTTAACCTCCCCAGTGCTCCCAAGCGTCCCCTGAGATACAGGCACTTGTGCTTAGTGGGCCTTACCCAGTTATCAAAAGAATAAAATAAAAAAATAACAACCACAGTTCGTTCATGTTCTACTTCTCTTTACCAGCACTTTAAGACATTATCTAAATGCCAAAGTTTTAAATAATTATATTTCTACCTGACATGGAATTTATATTCCTAATTTTTTTATGAATGTGTAACGTGTATTGTGTCGTAGTGTGATTTTTGAACTATGTTTTTTGTGGGTTGCACCTGAGAATGGAACTTGTTTCCAGTGTGCTTACCCGAGAAGCAAATAAGCAAACAAACATTAGGCAAATCTGTCCCGAAAGGAGATTTTGTGGTCCCTGCAAGGTCACCTTTCAGGTAGGAGTTGAAAATGTTCTCTGCCTTTGTTCATGAGGTGGGGTTATAAGAAGGCTATACTGAAAATTTGGTATAAAAATATTAAAAAACAACAAAGTTATGAGCCTACGTTGAATTTTGCAAACGCAGGCTCGTAACTTTGATAATTTTTAATATTTGTTACAGCAACTCATGAATGTGATAACTGTCATTTTTCAAATCCTGACCAGAATGTGTTTTTTTTTTTTTACATCTTGAATGGTGATTTTGCAGTCCCTGCATGCCGTCCCTGCGCAAAATCACCTTTCAGGCAGGAGTTGAAGATTTTCTCTGTCGTTGTTCATGAGGCGGGGTCATAAGAAGGCTATGTTCTAAATTTGGTGTAAAAATATATAAAAAAAAAAAGTTAGGTTACATTGAATTTTGCAAATGCAGGCTTGTAAGTTCGGTAATATTCAATATTTTTACCACAAATTTTCAATACAGTCATTTCTTTACAGCACCTCATGAACCTGATAGCTGATATTTTTCAACTCCTGCCCAAAATGTGATTTTGTAGTCTCTGCGCGAAATCACCTTTCGGGCAGGAGCTCAACATTTGCTTTGCCCTTCTTCATGAGGCAGGGTCACAACAAGGCGATGTTTAAAATTTGGTGTACAAATATTACAAAACAACAAATTTACGAGCTTACCTTACATTCTGCTAACGCAGACTCGTAACTTTGCAAACTTTCAATACTTTTACCCCAACTTCCTCGGTTGCAGCCCTATCAGCTCTTGCCAGAGTTTTTTTTTTTTAGTGTGGAAGCCTATTTAAAAAAGAATTGTTTAGGGTGCTTTTCCAGCAGGTGGTGTGTTTATCTCTGTTCTGTCTCTGTCTCCCTTGACCCCACCCCAAGCCCTGTGTTTCGGTTGCACTCTCTGTTTCTCTCATCCCCAGCTCCCCTATCTGTAATCTGTAATCCAACGGTGCCTCTCCTGGTACTGTATGTCATCACTGGTGTTTGTACTAAGCAAAGTAGGTAGTTTTCTAGCCGACGATCACCAAGTGAAAGGCATCATGGGATGTCTGCAATCAAACGATGTGTTGCAAATGGATCTACGATGCCAGTTCAACAACACTTATGTCGACTGGCATCACAGCGACGGGATTTATGTCAACTGCAAGTTGCGGTAGACATAAATCCCAAATGTCTCCCAGTCCTTTTTTTTTTTTGATCGGGGGGGCTTTGCCCCCCCCCGAACAGAGCCCCCCACACTAAAGATTCTCAACTCAGGGCTGGCCCAGTGGCATGGAGGGTTGAGGCGCTGGACACTACACCTCGCTCCACGCTGGTGACCTGGGTTCGGGAATGAGCCCCGGTCGGCAGGGGAGGACTAAGACTGAGCATCCGACGACAGCTCTCCAAGTCCTGGGGAAAGCGGTGGATGCACACCATGCTCTGGTGGTCCCTGGGGACGCCCGGAGGTACTACAGATGTACGGGTGCCAAGCTGGGGGGAAGGGAACACAGCAGACGTCTGCACGTTAGTGCATGGACATCACTGCACATCCATGCTCCCATCGAGGAAAAAGAGGAAAAATGGCAGCATATTCCGTAGCAGCTTGATGGCCGCAGCTTCACTGGCCGACGATGCCTGGAAAGGCGTGTGCCGGTAATGGATCCTGGCCAGGTGTGGGGGCATGGGGGGCCCCTTTCAATGGTACAGCTGCATATGCCAGCTGGGCACGTCAGCTTCGGGGTCGGCGGTGAAGGAGGAGCGGTGGCTGGATATCAGCAGGACTGTGGCTGCAGGTGAGGAAAAAAAAAAAAAGGGATTCTCAACTCAGAGTCGGGAGTTGATTCGGGGAGGGCAGGACCAGGAGACAGTGTGTCTGTCTCGGGCGCACCAACACAACGACCTGTCGGAAACAGTCGATTCTGTCAACAGCGACGTAGGTCACTGTGTTGGTGTTGCTGTCGGGGAGGAGGCATATTGTTGCAAACACTTGCGGATGGACTGGAGAGGTGGGTTTTACACCAGCAATGGATTACACAAGCTGGGCTAGTGAATTTCCCCAGACACTAGCCCTACTGGTTAATGGCTGCTAGTTTGGTTTTGACCCCTGCAGAAAGCATTGCTGGATAGAATCTATACATGATTCTGCACATATCTGAAGTAGTTTACTGCAGAACTGCTTCCGGCATTTTTTACCTAGGATATCTGGAAAAGTAATATCCTGTACTCTTTATGTAAGGCTACACTGTTCTTAGGTTTTAAATTTCCTAAAACATAAATGTGGGTGTGCCATCAAAATGCTGAGTAGGAGAGTCGGATAACAGAACAGTACTGTGCCCGATCATATTGACTCACAGTAACACAATGGTTTTAGTCTCAAAACTATGGTAGGTCAGATGACTTTCAGCGTGACTGAATAAGATGCCTTTCCCTGATGCCAGTAACTACTTCCCTATTGTTTGACCGTATTGCAAAGATATATGAAATGAATATCACCCAAGCAGAGAAAACATCACCCTTGCTAAACTAGTCCAAATGCAGCAGTGACTTGCTTGGTTGACTCAGTTATACCTGTTGTTTTTGCTTTTTCAAACTGTTAAGTTATAACTTATTTTTAAATTTAAACTGTATGGTGTTTATTTTTATTAAGTAGTTAAGCTACTGTAAAGGTCTGCGGCACCAGTGTTGGGGTGGTACTCCAGCACTGCCACCTGGGAGATCCAGATTAGCGACTGGACTCCGACTCGTGGCTCATGATAGCACAAGAGCACCCTCTGCTAGCCACAAATGGCAATAATGACGGTAGTTCCCACTCTCATAGAAAAATAGAATTTGATTGCAGAAGGCGAGCGAAGGCATGTCGAGTCTGCCCTTGATAGAATGACAGAAGGTGGGGGGGGGGGTTAAAAACATGATATTTACCACTTCAGATGTGCAAAGGTACCCACAAAGGCCATATTTAAAAAAAAGAGTACTGCACACATAGGGCAGTGTATTTCCATTTTACCCCCTTCCCCCAACTTGAAATGTGTGGATCCATTAAAAGCTTAAGTGGTGCCAGTCCGCCAGTGCAGCAACAGCGCTATAACTTGTGCTGCCGATGACCAAGGTTTGGGAACAAGCCTGGGGAATCAAAGGGTCAGCGGGGGAAGGAGGAAGAGGTGGTGGTTGAGCCATGGAATCTACCGTCAGAAGGCAGTAAGTGCAAACATATTAATTGTTTCAAGCACAGTTGAAACAGAGTTAGAGGATGAGTGGCTACTCAGAGGGATAGCAGTGGGGAAGTGCAAAGGTCCTGTCTAGACAATATGTTTCAGGATAGGATAGGTATAACAGGGCAGACTAGATGGACCAATGATCTGTTTCTTCAGACACTGCCTGTGTCTCTATGTTCCACAGGCGGTGGTAGCATCGCAGGTGTCGCAAAAAGGAACTCTACCAGCCACCGCGCAGTGGTCT
This sequence comes from Neoceratodus forsteri, assembly GCA_016271365.2. NCBI lineage: Eukaryota > Metazoa > Chordata > Ceratodontiformes > Ceratodontidae > Neoceratodus > Neoceratodus forsteri. The sequence continues at coordinate 330,029,907 of CM057456.1, read as the reverse complement.
GAACACCTGATCAGCTTCACCCGGACATCTGAGATGTCTAGACCCAGTGAGAGGACAAGGTCCAAGATGCGGCTCAGTTCAGGGGTGGCAGAGGTAACTCCCTGCATGAGGCCCAGAGATGTCATCAGCTGGAGGAACTGCTGAGCAATTTCTGAGGTCTTGTTGTCAACCCTAGCATTAAAGACACACAGATCTAATAAACTGGGGGACTCCAGTGCATACGAGACCAGAGACCTGCAAATTCCTGGAGAAACTCCCATTTCTGCCTCATTGGGTGGTGGTATGAGAATCCTACCCCCTACACCTGCCCCATACTTTACGGCCACACATTCAAAAGACCCTGCCTCCTTCACTATGTACACTGTGAGCCCCAAGCTGGATCTAAAACAGATGCTTCCCAATCCCCGATGCGCCAGCCTTTGGCATGGGACCACTATTAACAAAAAAAAAAAAGCAGGGCTGGATGACTCCACAACAGGCCAAGAGTCGTCACCCAGCCAGGTCTCAGGGGTACACACCATGTCTGTTGATGAATTGGTGATAGTATTCAATACCTCCCTAGTTTTATATCTCGGGGACCTGGTGCAACTTTTATTTTTATGGCACTCATTTTACATGGCTCAGAAAGCCTCATAGGGAGAAAACCAATAAAATGCCTAGCATAATAAATAATCAATAACTACTACAGTAGAATAAAATGGAGAACTAAACACCATAGGCAAGCTGAAAGTAATATGTTTTTAAAGGACTGCCTGAAAGGAAGACGTATGTACAGCTGGTCCATCTGTGAACCCGCCCCTTGCTCCCGAGGGACTCCCTTGGGATAAGAAACTGGGCAGGATGGATCCATGTACTCATTCCTACTATTAAGCCCACAGCGTCTTCTTGACCTAAATGTCAAGATCCAATCTTCCCCAACGTTTACCCCCGGATCAAACCTTCGCCTCTTGCTCCCATTTCTCAGAATCCCCGGATCCCTGCAGTGGTCAAAAAACGCTTGGTATACTGGGGCCCAGAAGGGGTGGGGATGACAAAGCTGGTCTGGGGAGTAGACATGCATAGAGATCTGTGTTAAACAGCACATAGGCAAGAAACTGGGATTCAAAACTACCCAGTCCTCCCTTCCAACCACCCCCTCCACCACCAGTAAAAGCTCCCTCCAACCCTAATAAAACCACCAAATAAATACCCACACCCTCTTCCATAATCATGCCACCTGATAAACACAATAATACAATACAATAGTGTCTATACAACTATCCCACACATCCACCTGACACACTCCAACCGTAATTTAACAAATAAATAGCAGTAACTCAATAATCTAGCTCGGTAGGGTGCCATTAGTGAGTATTAGTTTAGTTTAGTTTAGTTTAGTTTATTGTTCTAGGAATTACTACCTTTGAGCCAGAGGCTCTTTTACAAAGGTTCCACGTCAATTAGGTACAGTACAAAAGGTTACATAGATAACACAACAATTTGTGTTGTGTCAAGAGCAAGAAAACATATACAAATACATATCAAATCATTTATGCAAAAGGACATGAGATATCAATAATCACATTATTATTACAAGAAAGAGGTCATGCCAGATTAGGAGAAACAAATAGGGAAAAGTCCAGAACAGAGGGTAAGGATATGTGGGAGCAGACATAGCAGGAGAAAAGATTTCCCAAACATGTCTTTGTCAAATAACGGAACAGGGTGGGTAGTGAGAAAATAGGAGGTTTAATCAGGGCAGTCACAGGAGCTGGAGGCGGCAAGGTGAGAGAACAGCCTTGATTTGAAAATACCTAGAGAGGTGGAGGCAGTAATATGAGTGCTGAGGGCATTTAGCCAGCTGGGGGCACAATAGGCAAATGATCTTTATCCCTGAGAAGTCCGGCATCGGGGGACTTGGAGAGGCTGGTGTTCTGATCTTCTGGTAAAACCGGTGCTAGCGCTCGGGCATAACAGGTCTTGGATACAGGGTGGATTGAGGCCCAGAGTGGATTTTTTCGCCATCAGGCAGGTAAGGTACTTTATCCGGTTTGAGAGTTGCAACCAACCTGAGTCAGCATAGAGTTCACATGTGTGGGTACGTCGATGTGCACCAGTGAGCAGCCGACAGGCCTTATTTAGGGATGTTGTAATGCGACTAAGTGCTGTAGTAGTGGCAGATCCATATATAATTAAGCATAGTCAACGACTGAGATGATAGAAGATTGATGGCAATCCTCAGTGCAGAATGGGTAAGAAGCTGTCGGTTCCAATACAGAATCCCAATTCATTGATTAATAGTTTTGCTGTACTATCAATGTGAGTTGCAAGGTTAGGCCTTGATCAAAGTTGATTCCAAGATATTTGAAAATTGGCACTTGTTCAAGGGTATTTCCCAGGTATGTATTAATGGTGAGTGGGACTTGCCGTTCTTGTTTTATGGGTTAGAGAAGAGCATGGATTTAGTTTTTTGTGGTTTAGAACCAGCTTATGTTCAACGAACCACATCTCAACTTTGGAAAAAGCATGTTGAAGGTTGAGGCGTAAGAGGTTCAGATCTTTATGAGTAGCAAGAATCACGGCATCATCGGCATAGAGGATTAATTGTTCAGGGCAGGATTTGGGGAGGGAGTTTAGGAAAAGGCTGAAAAGGAGGGGGCCCAGGATAGATCCCTGGGGAACTCCTGAGTGAACCGGTTTTGAGTCTGAGAGAACTCCAGCTACTTTTACAGATTGAGAGCGCTGAACAAGGTAATTTTTTACCCAGTCACCAGGACCCAAGCGAATCCCTAGGGATAGAAGTTGTTTGATAAGTAGGCCATGGTGAACTGTAGCAAATGCCTTGGTTAAGTCAATGTAGACTGCTCCAGTTAGGTTTCCTTGTCCATGGCATTGTGGATTGCTCCTGAGAATTCAAGTAGGGCAGTCGATGTGCTGTGCCCTTTCCTAAATCCATGCTGTTGAGTGCATAGGATGTTGTGCTTTTCAGGTAGTCTGAAGTTGGTCCGCCACCAAGCGTTCAAGGGCCTTAGAGAGGTTGTAGTATTGATATCGGGTGATAGTTATCAGGCAGTGACTTATCACCACTTTTGTGCACCGAGGACAACTGCAGCCTTCCATTTCCTGGGGAATTGGCTGTAGCAGAGGACAGATTGAAAATTTTTGTGAGGGGGAGCAGTACTTCCTCCAGAGTGAGGGACAGAAGTTTAAGGTCAATAGTGTCGCTGTTTGCTCGGGACTTAGAAATGGCCTTCTTTACATATTTATAGACTTCATGTGCCTTTACTAGTTTGAAATGGAAGGGTGGTTTGGTTGGAGAGGCAGTAGTAGAAGTAGAAATTGGGGGTCAGCATCAGTAAAGAAATCAGATGAGAGGACACCACTAAGGTCCGTGAAGGTATCATTTAGGGTGTTTGCAATGATCTCTGGGTCTAATGTAGTGGTTCCATCCACATTCATTATTGTAGGAGAGGATTTGGACTGCTGACCCATGATATTCTTTATGTTGTCCCAGAAGGATTTCCCTTCGCCCCAGGAGTTGGAGAGGGCATTCTTGAAGTAGGAGCTCTTCATCAAGCGGATCTGTTTAGTATAGTGGTTGCGAGCCTGTTTATACTTTTGAATGTCCGACAGAGTGCCAGTAGCTCTTGCAGTGGCCCAGAGGTGATCCCTACTTTTGAGTTGTGCCAATAGCTTTGCCGTGAGCCAGGGATTTGTGAGTGCTTTGATTTTGCGCTTTTTTTACTGGTGCATAGGTGTCACAGGCAGTGTTGAAAGTAGTAATAAAGTAATCAAGGGCTAGGTCAACATCTTGAGTTTTGTAAATCAAGGACCAGTCTATCTGCCTAAGACAGGTCTTGAGATGAGTAAGGTTGCCATAAGGTAGGACTCTGCTATAGATGGTTTTTGGAGGCGGCCATTATTATCAGTAGGCTTGCAGCCCAGGAGTCCCAGAATGTCCCTTCAGCTTTTAAAAACGCAAACCACAAACAGCCTGATCTGCTCTTTAACTTCAATATTGTCTGAAATCACAGTACCCTGAATTACAGGCTCCTTAATGTGGACATAGCCACCCACAAATAATAGGGTTAGGAGCCCAGTGGTCTGTAGCTGAAAATGTGCTCCAATTTCTAATCCTGACAAACCCTAGTCAGTTCTGCAAAAGCATTTTTAAATCCTTGAGACATCAGAGTATAGGAACTCAAAAGCTGGAAGAATGTCTGGCATGCCCTATTTGGAAAAAAAACTGGAACATGGAACACAGGGTAGGTGTTTGAAGGGTCAAGAGGGAACTAAAAGTCGCTTCATGAATTCCCCAGCTAAATGTTTACTCCAGACCACAGTTTTTGTATTTAATCTTCATCAAACCCTTCCCTCAATAAGTAGTATACGTAAATTATTTCACAGACTCCCTTCATAAACTGGATTCACTGCATCTCATGCATAAAATACTTGTCGAGAGATGGTTATGTAACAGAAAAAAAAAACTGTACAAGACAAACAGCCTTGGCACAAAAAGCACTGATGGAAGGGATACCTGGAAAGTGCGCTGGCAATCAAGTCAGGTTAAAAAAAAGGCAAAATCACACACATCCCCTAATGCAAACCATCAAGAAAGAATTTAGCCTGGTTCTGCTTTAAGCAATAGTGTGTGGTGTCAAATGGCCTCTCGCACACTGCAAAGACTGAAAACAGAAAACACAGACAGTGTTTCGTTCTACACAGATCTTATCAGTGTGCCTCCTCTGTAATAGTCCAGGGGAAGGATGACTTGGCCACAGTTTGGTCTTCCTGGTTTGGGTCATGGTGGAGTCCAAAACAGCAGGGGTCAAAATTAAGTTCTGTGGTCACTAGCTACCAGGGATAGTGACAGGTAAAATCTACTAGTCTCACAGATTTCTCCACTGGCCAAGCTGGTGTACTTACTGAAGTAATCTAAAAGTCAAAGAACCTCAGCACAAAAAGCACTGAGGCCAGGGTTACCCATAAAAGGGCACTGACAATAAAGCCAAGTTTCAAAGAAATTTACAACTATACATATCACCATAATGTAACACATCATGGGCGGTATATGTAAATCACCATGAAAACATGTAGATTGGTTCTCTCTCTCTCTCTTTTTTTTTTTTTTTTAAATCACAGCTGCTTTTTACCGCCTAGCTGCAGCGTGTACACTGGCATGGGCATCCAGCCGCCAGCCCTGCCCGCCCGGAGAGCTGGGTAGCTCAAACCGCAGCCAGAAGGATCTGGAACAACCATCATACCATCCGCTGGGGGGACCCCCCCTTTTGCTGCTCTCAGCCAGGAGAGCCCCAGACCCTTCCCGATGGGACTCCACACAAGTCCTTCGGGAAGCAAAGGGCGCGGCCATCAAGCTGTTCAGGTCATTGCCCAGCCTCCTTTTTCCACCTGTTTACACCCACTGGGGCGCGGACGTGCAATGATCTCACGCAAATTGTGCAGACGTCCGCCGCACCTCCCCGATTCTCATCACACTAGGTAGTAACCCCCGGTGTTCCCAGAGGTCGCTATCACGCGATGAGCATGCCCAGCCCACCCCAGGACTAAGAGAGCAGTCGGCGGATGCTCAATCCCAGCCCTCCCCTGCCAATCCCCGATGACCTGGGCTCATTCCCGAACCCAGGTCGCCAGCATGGCGCGAGGTGTGGCATCCAGCGTCTCAACCCTCAGCGCCTCCGGGCTGGCCTAAACTGCTTCTCCTTTAAAGGTGACCTGCAAAGTTATGCAGCAGTTCGCTCCCATCCCCACATACCTTTCGATGCTGCTGCAGGAGTCAGGGGCTGCTACGAAGAACATTTTCTGAGCAATCTGTATATCTTAGAACACTGCTGAAACTTACCTCCACTGCATGGGTCTCAATTGAATGTGTGCAAGTTCTCATGGGTATTCCACCCATTTAGTGACATGGACAACACCACTGCTCTGAATATAGCAGCAGTGACTGGAGCTTAGTAAACTTATTTTATTGCTTTCACGGGGAGTCTTGATGACTAAAATAATACAGCAGCTGTAAGTATTATTTTAGGCATCAAGACCCCCGTGGAAGCAATAAAATAAGTATATTAAGCTCCAGCCAATGCCGCTACATTCAGAGCAGTGGTGTAGTCCATGTCACTAAATGGGTGGAATAGCCAGGAGAACTTCCGCGTGCTCAATTAGGACCCACACAGCGCTTCTGTGTTTGGAGCCAGGTTTCGTCAGAGTTTTAAAATATAAATATTGCCCTTACAATGTTCATCATAGCAGCCTCCGACTACAGCGGCAGCATTGGAAAGTATGTGGGGAAAGGGAGCGGACTGCTGTGTAACTTTGAAGGTCACCTATAAGCAAGGGTGTATGGTGCCAAATGGCGTCTAACCACTCTGCAAATGCTGAGAACAGAAGACACTGACGTGTTTCATCCTGCAGAAGACTCATCATAGTGTCTCATCTGTAACAGCCGAGGGAAATGATGAACCAGTGTTAGTCTGGTCTTACTTGGCATGGTTGAACCCAAAACAAGAATGTAATCTAAAAAAAGACATGGAACCGCAGCACAAAAAGGACGGAGGAAAGCGTGACCCAGAAAGGGAATAAACTACTGAACACTTATGTTTAAAAAGAATGGGACTTTAATTTAAAAAAAATATATAGTCCGCACTCATGGGACCCCATCCATTCCCATGTCTCATGAACTGGTGTTGGCAGAGATGGGAAAAGGTTGCTATCTTCACCAGTGTTTAATTCAGGGTGGGACAAATCAGGTAGCAAGGTGGCCAGTGAGCACTGAAAAAAATGGTTTTGCTATCAGATTTTGAAAGTTACCGGCTAACTAGCTACCTACCCATAAAGTGATTATTGAGCCCTTAACAAGGATGCTCACTAAAAATATAGATTTGGCTATCATATTTTGAATGTTAGTGGGCAAATTGAATACCAGCTCAAAAACAGATTTGTACCCCCTCCCAAGCACAATGCATGCATGGGACTGGATCCAAGCTGACCATAATCTTCACCCCGAGAAGGGCAGCAGCACCATCAGACACCTACCTGCTTCATAGAGCAACAGGGATGTGGCCTGGAGGGTGAAGGAGGACAGCCAGCCAAAGAAAAACTAAAGAAAGGAAGGAAGGAATTCAAAGTCCTAATCTGGAAGCTACCAATCCTCCTGTGTTAACCCGCATGGTAGGAGACGAACTGGAGCTACAGCGGCTCCTGGGGACATTACGTGAGATATCAAGATTTGATCTCCTAGATATCAGAAGCGAGGGTGGAGCTACAAACTATTATGGAGTGACAGATGCACCCTATGTGCTGTAGAATGACAGATGCATGGGGTGCAACAAAAAAGAAAGTTTAAACTAACTAAGGTTTCCACGTGCAGAAATCTGGGAATCCCAGTAGAAATGTGGGAGTCTGTTTCTGAGAACACAGAGCTTACTTTCAAATCTGAGGTATAAGAGAGAATATTTGCAGCCATACTGGTCCTTACACAGCTAGACTTGAATAGTGTACTACATTTTTATCAGACCAATATCGATACATCCATATATAATATCAATGTTGATCTAATCAAAGATTCAACTACCTGACAAAATTAAAGAGTCACACACTCTTGGTTTCAGGCACAATATTTAGAAATAAACCAAAACATGAGAATGTCAGACTTACAGACTCCTCAGTCTGACAACCTAAAGCTTCAAGGGAATAGTAGATTTCGGGGGACAATAAATCATAGTTTAGCCGCCTTAGGAGAAACATAGAAACATAGACTTTGATGGCAGATAAGGGCCACTTGGCCCACCCAGTCTGCCCATTTCCCTACCTATTGGATAAGCTGCAGATTCTAGTTAACCAACAGCCTGCTTCCTGCAACCCCCCACTATAATTGCCTTATGTCTGTCCCATGCATGTTTGAATTCCCCCACTGTTTTAGACCCTACAACCTCTCCAGGAAGGCGGTTCCATGCGTCCACCACTCTCTCCATGAAAAGGAATTTCCTCACATTACCCTGAGCATCAGCCCTCTAACTTTAAATTGTGCCCTTGTTCTTACACATCTCTTTTTCTAAAAGATGCTACCCTCCTGGATTTTGTTGATTCCCTTGAGGTACTTAAAAGTTTCTATCATGTCCCCCCGTCCCTCCTTTCATCAAGGGTATACATATTAAGCTCTCTCAGTCTCTCTTCATATGGTTTCTGATGTAGACCCTGAACCATTTTAGTTGCCCTCCTCTGGACTGGTTCCATCCTGTCTATGTCCTTGTGTAGACGAGGTCTTCAAAACTGCACACAGTACTCAGATGGGGTCTCACCAACTGTCTGTATAGAGGGATAACCACTTCCTCTCCTACTTGTGATGCCTCTATGCATCCCAGTATCCCCTGGCTCTCCTTACTGACTTCTCATATTGTTACACCACCTTTAGGTCATCTGATATGACTTCACCCATCCCTTTCCATTACTGTTGTCGTTAGCACCTCCCCTGCTATTGTGTACTCTTCTCCTGGATTTTTATTTCCCAGGTGCATTATTTTGCACTTCTTTGCATTGAATCTAAGTTGCCATATATCTGACCATTCCTCCAACCTTGCCAAGTTCCTTCTCATCCTTTCTACCCCCCTTGTGTATCAACTCTGTTATTGATCTTTGTGTCATCCACAAAGAGGCATACCTTTCCTTCCAGACCCTCTGCAATGTCACCTATAAAGACGTTAAAGAGGACTGGACCCAGTACTGAGCCCTGAGGTACTCCACTAGTAACCTCCCTTTCTTCAGAATGTGTTCCATTCACTATTACCTTCTGTGTCCTGTTGTGCAGCCAGTTTGCTACCCAGGCTACCACCCTGGGACCCACTCCCAGGCTGGCTAACTTGATTATTAATCTTTGTGGGACTGTGTCAAATGCCTTGCTAAAGTCTTGGTAGGCCATATCCACAGCCCCTCCCTGGTCTATTACTTTGGTCACCCAGTCAAAGAAATCGATTAGATCTGGCCTGACATGACCTTCCTGCTGTGAATCCATGCTGCTTTGGGTCCTGCGCCTGCTGGCCTCTAGGTACTCAACAATCTTTCTTTCAGAAGTGATTCCATCATTTTCCCACCACTGAGGTCAAACTGACAGGTCTATAGTTTCCTGCTTCTGCCTTGCTCCCACTTTTGTGAAGGGAATCACATCTGCCCTCCTCCAGTACTCAGGTACCACCCCATCTTCCCATGATTTGTTAAAAAGTGTGGTTAGTGGTGTCACTAGGTCCTCCTTAGCTCTTTTAGGATTCTAGGGTGAATCCCATCAGGCCCCATTGCTCTGTCCACCTTGAGTTTTAGGAGTTCTTTCAGAACTCTTTCTTCTGTAAATGGACTGGTGTCAACCCCACTATCCAGACTGCTTCTACTGTTTGGTTTAGGTAACTCCTCCTCTTCTTCTTTTGTGAATACTGAGCAAAAGTGTTCATTCAGTATCTCTGCCTTTTCACTGTCTCCCTCTGCCCACCTCCCCTTCCCTTTATTAATCTTCATTATCCCTTCCTTAACCTTTCTATGCTCCCTAATGTACCTATAAAAGGTTTTATCCCCTTCTTAACTGAGTTGGCTATCTTTTCCTCGGTTTGGGCCTTTGCTTTTCTGACTGCCTTCCCCACTTCTTTCTGCTTTAATTGATACAGTTCCCTGTCGTGATCAGTCTGCGATTCTTTATACTTTTTGAACGCAGCCTTTTTCTCCTTAACCTTCCCCGACACCTCTTGAGAGCCATAGTGGTTTTTTATTCTGCTTTGTTTTCTTTATTTGTTTCATACAAAGGCTTGTTGCCTCCATGATGGCAGTTTTGATTTTTCTCTATTGTTCTTCCACCCCTCCTTTCTGGCCATTTGCTAATGCATTCCTCAGGTGTTCACCATTATGCCAAAGTCAGCCCTTCTAAAGTCCAGTATCCTTGTCTTTGTATGGCTTGTCTCCATGGTTGTGTTTATTGTGAAGCACACTGTGCAGTGGTCGCTTGTTCCCAGATGTCTACTGATTTCTAAGTTTGTGATCCTCTCTCCATTTGAGAGTACCAGGTCTAATATTGCTCCCTCCCGAGTGGGTTCCACCACTAGCTGTCTAAGGCATGCTCCCTGTAGGGCATCAAGAATGACCCTGCTCTTGGATGTGACTGCAGTCCATGTCGTCCAGTTAACATCTGGCATATTCAGGTCCCCCATCAACAGTATTCTCCTTTTTAGCCTTTTTTGAGAATGCCTCTATCATTTTCTTGTCCATTTCCTCCTTGAGACGGGGTCTGTATACAACCCCAAGCGGACTGTGATGCCATTCCCTGTCTCCAAGGTGACCCAGAGTTCCTCTTGTCCTCCCCCTTTACTTTTTAGTTCTGTAGCTTTGATCCCTTCCCTTATGTAGAGAGCTACTCCACCTCCTCTTTTACCCTCCCTGTCCCTCCTGTAGATTGTGTACCCTGGTATGTTGACATCCCAGTCATGGTTCTCCATGTACCATGTTTCTGTGACTGCCACAATATCCAACTGTTCCTGTTCCATCAGGGCTACTAGCTCTAGAAGCTTGTTTCCCAGACTACAGGCATTGGTACTCATTGCCCTCCATTTAATGTTAGCTTTATCCTTTTTTACCCCATCCCTGCTCTTATTGCCCTTGTCCATTTTTCCATTTACCCCTGTGCTGCCCTCTGTCAAGCTCTGTACCTCAGTGTTTACCCTACTACCTGCCATGTTTTGTGGAGGGAGGCTTGAACTTTCCTGTTTCCTATCACCACAGTTCAGTTCACAAAGAGTAATGCTGTGTAGTTTCTGGACTTTGCGACTATGAAATGGTCCTGGTATCCTAACACCTACGCTGTTTACGAAAGGCTATTATTCTCTTCTGCTTTTATTTCCTTAAAGGAAAAATCTGGGTGTGCCATCACTATGTTACTGTGCTATACAGAAGGACAGCAGATTACAACACTGTGATTGATTACATGAACTGCAGCAGCACAATGATCTTGGGTCCAAAGTAGTAAGGGTCATATGATGTTCAGGCGTAGTTGGCATGAATAAATGGTCTTTCCCTGTGGCTATTAGCTCTTTAATGGCTGTGCAGAATGGCCAAGTCCTTTCTAAATTAGGATAAGTGACTACAATTTACTTGTATTAAGTAACCTTTTATTAAACTACAGCCAGATGTTGGTAGTATGGCATTAGTCACTTCTAGCCATCGGAGAAACACATTTTAGTGAGAAGAAGAAGCTTTAGTAACTGAGAACTGAACCCTAGTGCCCAGAATATCACCCAGCGGATACTGCAATTGGTGGATGATTCCAATGGTAGCTACTGTAGATCTTCATTAGTGATGAACTACAGGGGGAGGCCATCACTTTTGGGAATAACTACACCCTAGCCGAGAGGGACCCGGTCTTTTATAACCAGATGCTAGCCCTTTTACAAAAGAAGCAATTCCCTAGCTTAATCTTGGGGGGTGATTTTAACTATGTCCTTAACCCCTTACTGAACCGATCGGTTTCCGATGCCAGACGTGATACTGCGGTGGAGAGATGGGGATGGGCTTGGCCGAGTTAGATTTGGTCGATGCATGCAGAGAGGCCAACCCAGGAGCTCGAGAATTTACTTTCTTCTCATCTCCCCACCACACTTGGTCACGTATTGATTATATTATGATGTCAAGTTGATGGTATCGGAGACTTAGTGCAGTGAACATTAGTCCAACCTCAGTCTCGGACCATGACTAAGTATTAGTTACAATTAAATTGGGTAATGCACAGCTGGGGGTTAGGAGGTGGAACTTTCCCGCTTATAAAGTTATATGTTACATAGTCAAAAATGGCAAGATTGCTTGTTGGATAGGTGGGAATATTACATTGATACCAATGCCCCCTCAGCACGGTATAAATCAGCCCTGTGGGAGGTGTGGAAGGAGCTTATGAGGTGGGAGATGACTGCCTATATGGCCACCACACACAAACAGAAGGTATAAAAATTGCAGCAGCTTAAGAAGCTGCTAAACGACTCAACCTAGAGGCCTACAGAGATCCTCAAGATGATGTTCTTGGGGATCTCATGTTTGCTAGAGAAGCCATTAAGAAAAAGTTAACTGGTGGTGCCAACCGGGCTCTTATTTATGCAAATCAAAGCAGGGGTCAAAGTTAAATTTTGCAGCCACTACCCAGCAGGGCTAGTGACTGCGAAAATCCACCGACCCCACAGACATTTCCACTGGCCCAGATGGTGCACATGCTGAAGTGTTGCCTTCTCCAGTACAAACCCTCAGGGCTAGTTAAATGAAAATCTTACTAGCCCAATTCAAAATCTACCAGCATTTGGCTAGCGGGCCAGTGCCATGTTCGACCCCTGCAAATGGTCTTTGAGTGAGGTAATAAACCTAGCCCGATGCTGGCATGGCTGGCAAAGGGCAATACTAAATCCACTTGGATTTCTGCAGTCCAGGACAGAGGAGGCTTTGTGACTACTGAGGCAGCTCAAATGAAACAATGCTTTATTGATTTTTATACCGCCTTGTATTCTGGTGAGGTCTGTGGGGATCTGGAGACTAGTGCGGACAGGTTCTTGGGTCGCATGGCACTTTTGAAGGTTACGGAGGTGCAGAGGCAACTGTTGGACTCTCCCCTAATGGCACTAGAGGTTAAGAAGGCTACCTGTAGCCTAGCCGGAGGAAAGGCGGTGGGACCAGATGGGCTGTATGGTCCCATATGTTAAATATGTTTCAAGAGGCTGGAGAGGAAGGAGTTATGCCACCTTCTCATCACCTGGCAACTATTACACTTATATATAAGGAAGGAAAGGATCCCATATGTGTTCTGCTTATAGACCAATTTCCCTCCTGAATAGTGATAATAACGTGCTCGCAAAGGCCTTGGCCAGGAGATTGGAGACTCTCCTACCGTCTCTGGTACGGGAAGACCAGACTGGTTGTATTAAAGACAGACACTCCTATCACAATGTCAGGTGTTTACTTGGGGTAGTAGAGGGGGCATCTCGGTGGCCGGGGGCACCTGTGTGCTCTCCCTGGACACTGAGAAGGCCTTTAATAGGGTGGAGTGGCGTTACCTGTTTAGAGTCCTTGGTAGGTTTGGGTTTGGTGAACTAATTAGTGAATATGTAATGCTGTTATATAAAGACCAGAGAGGCAACATTTTGGTGAATGGGGAGTTCACCCGAGAATTTAGGCTACAGAGGGGTACTTGACAAGGTTACCCCCTGCCCCCCCTTCGCCTTAGTAACAGAACCCCTGGCAACAGCAATTAGGGAGGCCAAGGATATTCAAAGGATCCGGGGTGCATGGGTGTCCATTATAAAATCTTGCTTTATGCAGAAGATGTACTGCTTTACCTTTTGCAGCTGATAAAATCATTGCCCACACTTATCACCGTGATTGAGGAGTTTTCCTTCTTCTCCGGCTATAGAATTAACTTTGACAAATCAGAATTAATGTGTCTGGGGGGATGGATGCTCAGGACTTAGCCCGACTCCCATTCAGACTTGTGTCCACCAATATTAAATACCTAGGAATCAGGGTAGGCAAAACACTCATGGATTCCTTATATAAGCTAAATTATACGCCTCTCCTGGAAAGAATTTTGGGCGATCTTCAGAAGTGGCAGGGCCTCCTGGTATCTTGGCTTGGCAGAATAAATTTTATTAAAATGAATATTTTGCACAGACTGTTATACCCCTTTTACATGCTCCTGGTTGGATGTCATAATAAAGATCTTCAAGCCCTGGAAAAAGCCTTTAATAGATTTATTTGGCAACAAAAAAGGCCCAGAATTAGGCTCTCCCAGCTCAAAAACTCCCCACTTCAAGGAAGTTTGAACTTGTCTGACTTTTACCTTTACCACTTAGTAGGGCATCTGAGGCTGATTACAGAGTAGATAAAAGGTCCGGGGGTTGGGGGCAGCATGGGTCTCCTTGGATCAAGAGGAGAGCACGCATCGTATTACAGTCTATCTGGGGCAGGCAGGATTGCATGCATATTGCTCAAATGGTCCTAGAATTTCTCTGGTGGAGCACCTCCTTGAAGCATGGGATAGGATCTGTACATTTTTAGGGTATACCTCGAGGGGCACTATTCAGGCCCTGATTTTTTGTAATCCAGAATTTCTCCCGAGGTTGGAGGATTCAGTCTTTTGGAAATGGAAGTCAGCTGGATTCACTGTTTGGGAGATCTATATAGTGTTCAGGGGTTCCTGACCTGCCCTGAACTGACGGAGGCGTTAGGACTGCAATCCTCTCAGATTTTTCGTTACTCGCAGTTGAGAGATTGGGCTAGACACTTAGACTGTCTCCTGCCACAGAATTCTCCTCTTTATAAATTGGAGAAAGGGTTCTTGCTGGCCCAGGCTGAGCCTAAGGGGGTGGAGGGCTTTGTTTAGGCATTATAACTTCAAGGCAGGAATGCCTGACACTTCATTGAGGGTTAGGGCCTTCTAGTAGCAGGATTTGGGGGAGCAGATCCCAGACGAGGCATGGAAGGAGCTGTGCCTCTCCTATACAGGTATTAGTATTTGCAACTTAAAGAGGCCCAGTTCAAGTTTTTGTACAGACTATACCTCCCCCGCCCCGGTGTCAAGTTTTCTCCCGGCATTACACCTCTTTGTAGTAGATGTGGTACGGAATGGGGTACATATCTGCACTGTTTTTGGCAATGCCCTGTTCTCCACCAGTTCTGGACTGAAACAGCTCAGTCCATCTCACATATAATGCAGACCAAAGTTCCAGATGATCTCTGGGGATTATTTGGGGTATGGGGCCGGCCCGTCAGTGCAGCGACTGGATTTCAACTCGCGATGCCGGCGACCCGGGTTCGGGAGTGGACCTGGGTCACTGGAAGGCCAGTTGGGTAGAAGGCTTGAGCGTCCCAGGGACTGCTCGCTTTCTCCGGGGTGGAGAGAGGGAGGACACGACACGCGGCTTGTCTGACCCCAGGTGGAGGCCCGAGGTACAGCAAGCTGGCAGGACAGACCAATGGGGAGCTGTGTGGTGGACGTCAACGTGTAACGCCTTGACGTCGGGGCACACCCCACACAGCAAGAAAGCCAGAAAAAGCACCATCAGAGCGCGGAAAGACGGAGCTCCAGTGCCAGCCCTAACTGTCATTGCCTGCCTGACCATTGGGGGACCTGACGAAACTCAAAGATGTCAGAGTGCTGGGCCGCACGCTGTACCCACTGGGGGGGGTATAGCCACGGCTCCATGGGAAAACCTCTGGGGATTCAGGTAGGCCAGTCACGAGGGGGCACTTAGAGTCTCCCAAAGAAGCACAGCTCCGTGGTGGGGGAAGGAGGAGAAAATATAAAGTTGAAAAAAAAATTATTTGGGGTATGGGAATGAGGAAACGATGGTTAGGAATTTTATACTAGACCTATCCAACTCATGTTAGTGATGGCGAGACGGTATATCCAAAATATGTGGGCATCCCACGTTCGCCCTAAGGTACAAAACTTGCTTACTATGCTCCAAGTGGAATACCTGACATATGATTTGAAGGGCTGGTCTGACAAATTTGAGCAGCAGTGAGGTAGATGTATTTCCTCGTCTCCTTTGGAACAGGTGTCAGCTGGGCTAGTGGGTAGACCTTAGTGGGCGCCTGATGATAACCCCCTTCTCCCTTTTTGTCCCCCACGGCATGGTCACTCCCACCCGCTCTCCTGTTTTTTCCTCAGATTTTCATTGTTTTTGTAACAGTGCACCTTCTATTCTGCTCAACTTAATTGTGAGATAGATGGGTCTGGAAGCTATAATGGATTGTATGATAAAATATTTCATTTTTACTCAGCTAATACTATATGATAGGATACGGATGTATTCAAACTATTTGTATATGTGTCGGGTTTTAGAATCTAGAGTTTTGTTATCTGTTAGTGCATTCAAATGTTTTGTCTTCGTGTAGGTGCTAGAAGTGGTTTTGGTACATCTTGTGTAGTCACTGTGATGCACAGTTTTTAACTTTGCTGTATCTTTCTAATCTATGTTGCTTGTTCATGTGTTTATGTGTTTTTATAGAAAAACCTCAATAAAAAAAGAATAAAAAAACAACACTGATCCCCGTGGCGACTCCACCTTCCATCGCCTGAAATGTGTCAGCCAAAGGGCAGTACAGTTTTGGTACAAGCTACACAGAGAAATAATGGAAGCAGAATCAGTGAGCCTCTTTAAAAATAAGATGTATGAATTCATTCTTAGGAAGGGTAAAAAGAATTAGCCCCACATGGAGAGGGAGACAGACCAGATAAGCCATAGCCTTCTTGTGTCTAAAAAACAAACAAAAAATACAAAAGTATAGAACCAAGTACAGGAGACACAGGTTCAAATCCTAGCACAGTCACTGGCTACCCTTTTAATCTGTACTTCAGCTCTACTAGCTGCAGAACTGAGAAGAAAGCGCGCCCCACTAAAAATGAGATGTTGCACCTTAGCAGGGATATCCTCCAAGTGTAAAAGTAAATCAATTAGTTACTGCCTCCCCAATAATTATAAGGCAAAATGCTCCAGCTGTATTAGGCTCCCAGACACGTGCGTCATACTTAACTTTGCATGGGCTGTCGACCATGTAGTAGCCCCAGGTTATTGCTGTTTAAGCAACAGTAATGAGGTGGTAGTCCAGGGAATCCTTTAGGAAGAACTGGTGATTAAAGAAACCAACAGGTCTGCAATACTTGTGGTTGGAAGATGTGTGTTAGGGTATCATTAGCCAATAATGGTATATAGTGTATCAGGGTATCATTAGCCAATAATGCTATGTAGTGTATCAGGGTATCATTAGCCAATAATGGTATACAATGTATCAGGGTATCATTAGCCAATAATGGTATATAGTGTATCAGGGTATCATTAGCCAATAATGCTATATAGTGTATCAGGGTATCATTGGCCAATAATGCTATATAATGTATAGTAGAGCATTGCTCTGCATAGAATTCTATCCCTTTCAAAATGCTGTTGTACTACAGTTCAAAGATCATGGAACATGACAGTGCACTTCTATGGTACAACAGCATTCTGAAACCTCTGGAGACTGCATCAGTTTTGTTTTGAAAGGGAAAGAACTATTGTGTACACATTTGGCTTGACAGCATGGCAGTTCATACAGACAAAAAGCAAAGTTGCAAGTGGAGGAGTAAAGAACAGCATGGGAAAAGAAATACTTTTTAAACATAGCTAAGGTAAAAATAAAAAAAAAATGTACAATTAATGACTTTGCCGTGGGGAGGAACAATGAGGCATGAGAGAAAGTGGGCAAGATTAAAAACTAAACAACTGAACGGCTGAAAATGTCTGGATACATTTATTTTTTTGCTATACACTTTAAAAAATAATAGATAAGCAACTTTATGCACAGTCTGTGTTCTGACACTTCAGAGTTCTGATTCCCATGGACCTCTTGAGCTTTACTCTCCAGGTCACAGGGAATGAAAACCCCTCTGTGGCAGAACACACTGGTTGTGCACAGTTGCCCATCTGGTATTGTTTATATGATTTGCAGTTCTATCCGAGACCCTGGCCTGCTAACCAATGCTATAGAATTTCAAATTCCACCTGAAAATCTGTTGATACACACTGAAATAAAAACTGAGATTTTCAACAGCAACCCTAAAAACAGAAATGGTTAGTAAAGTAGGTATCACAAACTGATTAGCCTCATTGGAAGGCGTAATATCGCTTAAGAGAGCAAATGCAACCACAAAGTAATGGGCAAAGGCTCCCGCTGGCTACAAAGGTTTGTGAACTGTGACATTTTGTTGGTCCAAAGGCATCAGACTGGCTGAACTTTACTCGGTGGACATGGACCTGAAGAGTAGCACTAAGCCATCTGGGCAAAATATTTGGGTGGATGTTACAGAGTCAACCACTGGATCCAGAGTCAGTTGCCACTGGTGACTGCGGTGATCCTTAGCACGCAGTCAGAAGATATTACACTGTCGGAATATGGTTTCTCCAATGACCATTCCAACTACAACCACAGTGTTCTATGGAACTGATTAGCAAAATACACGTCTAAGCATGGGTTATATAGAGTAGATTAGCAGAGTAGTTTAACTCTAAAACTAGTTCTACTGTTGCATGGCTCTTCCTTTAAATACCCAGCCACTAGAACCATCGTCTCTGTATCACTTGCAACATGAAATTTTAGTAGCAAATGGCTACAAGGATACCTAGTGGAACATCTAGCAGTAGTGGGTAGCAATATTAGTAGAGTGTCATGGTAACACGTTTTGAGTACTGCAATACTTCTGTACATTTTGTTATGATAAGAGATCTGGATAAACTAGCAAAATGGCCGGAAGGGTGGCAACTGGGGTTTAATGCAAAGAAGTGCAAGATCATGCACGTAGGAAGAGAAACTCTGAAGCCACATATAGGCTGGGAGGGGAGTTGCTGGCAGTCACAGGGGAAGAAAGAGACTTGGGTATCATCATCACAGATGACCTGAAATCATCCAAGCAGACCACTAAATCAGTAAGTAAGGCTAGGGGGGTGTTAGGGTGTATTAGTAGGGGTATCACAAGTCGGAAGAGGGATGTAATATTCCCTCTTTACAAGACACTGGTTAGGCCCCATCTGGAGTACTGTGTGCAGTACTGGAGGCCACACCTTCACAAAGACATTAACCAAATTGAGGCAGTCCAGAGAAGGGCAACCAAAATGGTGCAGGGACTGCATCAGAAAACATATAAGGACAGATTAACGGAGCTCAATATGTATACCCTAGAGCAAAGGAGGGAGAGAGGTGATATGATTGAAACATTCAAACACCTTAAGGGCATTAACAAGGTGAAATAGTCTAACATGTTTCAGTATAAAAAAAACAGTAGGACAAGAGGACACAGCATGAGATTAGAGGGAGGCCAATTAAGGGGTAATGTGAGGAAGTTCTTTTTCACAGAAAGGGTGGTGGATGCATGGAACGGCCTACCACAGGAAGTGGTGGCTATGAATATAGTGCAGGGCTTCAAACAGGTATGGGATAGGCATAAGGGAGCAATACAGACAAGTATGAATAGATAGGCCATTGACAGAGCAAAGGCCAATGGCACATTTATAAGGTAGAAAAATAAATGGGCAGACTGGATGGGCCTTGCGGTCCTTATCTGCTGTCAATTTCTATGTTTCTATCAGAACAATGCATAGCATTTCTACTTTTATGTGAAAATCTGATAGGGATAAGGATTTTCGGTTCTACTCTGAGACAGCGACCAGGCTGGACACATTCCCTTTAATAAAAAAAATGTGGGTCCAATTGAGAAACAACTGGGTCAAAAACTAATTGAAAGTACAATATTAACCAGTACAGTAGCTAACAATTGTCAGGAAAAAATATATATTTTTTTCCCCCCGATTTACTTTTCCATCTTTCAGCTACTGCTACAGACAGATGCACAGCTGCAGACCCACTGTTAAGTGGAAGTGAATCATTTTAAAGCAGGCTGCAACCTTTTGCCTTCTGGTGCACGGAAGCGCTGTCCCTGGAGGGACATATTACCATAGCAGCTGCAGTAAAAAGTAAAGACAGTTTACTGTGCTACATAATAATTGAGTTGGCTTTTTTTTTTTTTTGTTAAATCAGCAGTAGCAAGAAATAATCTACGTATACTGCCATATTGTACTTATCACAGTACCTAAAGCAGTAAATAGTTTTCACGGCAATTAAGAAGAGAAAATGAAGACGTTGCAATTAACCTTTTTTTTTTTTTTAATTAAATTTAGTACATGCCAAGATTAAATTTGCGTGGCAACCTAAAAAAAAAAAAACTGCAAGATGATAAAATACTGCCTCATTACAGTTACTCAGACCAAAGTATTTTTAATTCAATTTTAAACAAACCCGACAATGATCTTTTCAAAAGCTGAAGAAGTGGTAAGGCTTTCTAGACACTGTATCGGTGCAGTTACAGATTAAGGATATCACAGTATGACGTTCTGATGGTATAAACTGGAACCCTAAAACATTACAGCATTGTGGCCGATTTCCATCGGAACATTTTGGCCATGATGACACTTTTACAACAAACCTTAAATTTTCATCTGCAGCCCGTGGAATTGCAGTAGCAATTTGGGAACTTGAACATCTGTAGCCAAATATGTGTAGCAAAACACTATTTGACTAGAGGTAACGAAAACACTGGATAACTGCCACATGCTATCGTAATACCATGATATTACAGAAGCAGTTTTTTTTTTTTTTTTGCATCGGGTGTTACATTGTGCTTTATTTTTATTTATTTCATCTCCGATTACAATACCTTTGAGCACAGAACCGATCGTTTACAAAGGTTCCATGTCAGAAAGGGTGGAGTAAAACATACAGCAGGGAACATTACAACAGTAACTAGCAAAACATAATTATGCAGTAGCAATTTAGGCTTTCAACAAGACATGAGAGTAATCATACAATAGTGACACATAATGATGAGGATTTCAAGGAACAACAGAAAATACAGGTTTAAAAAAAAAAAAAAAAAAAAAAATCACAGAAACCATAATTGAGGGGAGAGACAAGTGCGGCCTAAAGCATTGGTCAGAGTTAGTAGCAGGGATGGTAGTGGACAGAGTGCGCAGTGGGAGAAACCAAAGCAGGGAGGGGAATAGGTGATGAGAATGGTACAAAAGGAAAGGCAGGGATAAGAAAACTTGAGAATTGGGTTGGAGGTTGAGGGTAGGGGAGGAATGGAGACGAAGAAGGGCAGTGGGTAATAGTATATATGGGCAGAGACAGCACAGTGACAGAGTGCCCAGAGGGCATATATCAGGTGCAACCAAAGCTACTATTCGAAAGCAGGTGTTGACGTAGCAGCTTTTTTTAACATGCCCAGTTTCGGTGAGGTGGAAAGTTCAGCACTTAGGTTATTAAGCCAGAGGGGGCTCTGTAAGCATAGGACCTCTGACCTTGAGAGGTTCTGCATCTCGGAACTGTGAGGAGCTGGTGAGCAGAGTATCTGGTATGCTGCGAACCAGAGAATGGGCACAATAGGTTAGTTACTCCAGTAGGTACTTAGAAGATAACATGTTACCTTACAAGTCGGGTGTGTCACAATGACTACCGAACTGAGAGCAGCAGCAGCATTTTTATTTATCCACACCCTCTGGAAGTCCAGTCAAAGTGCATTACAATAAAACCACCATGCAGCTAGTACAAAGAAACAGGGCAAACATATGCAATAAATACAGTGTAAAACATAAATCCATCAGTCGTACAGATATCACAACCACTGGCAACACTCATATTCCAAAAGCTTACCAGTAAAGATATGTTTTAGAAGCCCCTTAAAGAGCAACTTTCCAGGTGCTCACACCAAGAAGCATGAAGAATCATTGCCTGCCACCAATTCATTTACTGCAAATATCTCCATTTGTATTTATCCCTGTTTGGAAGGGAAGGGATCGTATTTTGGCTCCATGGAGCCGCACCGATCCCTTCCACTTCCTGAGACTGCGATCCGCCCCCGCACTAGCACTATATGGAAAGTACAGGGGTGCGCTCCATAGAATGGGGCCATGTTTTAAACGCTGTTTTTCATATTTTAGATTGCCATCATGAACAAATCAAGGGCACTGCTCAGCTAACAAGAACACTGTTGGGATTCAGGCAGTACTATTGATTACTGTAACTATCTAAAATATGAAAACAATTTAAAAAATGGCCACATCCATGTCTATGGAGTGCGCCCCTGCTCTCTCCATATAGTGACATGACTTCACAAAACATGCTGGTGTGGGGGAGCATCGCAGCATCAGGAGGTACCAGGAAGCAGAAGGGATCAACGCAGCTCAGATCCACAGAGCCAAAATACAATTCCTTCCCTTCCAAAATAGGGACAAATACAAATGGAGATATTGGCAGCATATGAATTAGGAGTAGGTAAAAGTTCTTCATGCTTCTTGGCAGGGGGCAATTTGGAAAAGAGCAGGATAGCTGCTCTTTAAATTCCAGTACTGAATTGGTTCACCTCAACCAATGGAATAGAGAAACAGAGACAAGGGGCAGCCACCGAGAAGACCTGTTCTCCCATCGACTTTAGCTTGGCCACTAGAACTTCAAGCAAGTTTCCACAGGATGACACATGGCACCAGCAATTACACAATGCATGGAGCCCCAACTTGTGTAGGGCTCTAAAAACAAGCTTCAGTACTTTGAAGCAAATGCGCCAGTTTGCTGGAAACCAGTGTAAGCCCTTCGAACATGAGAAAATATGATACCTAAAACCACCTCCAGTTAGTAACCGTAACCTGGTAGCAGTATTTTTCAAGATTTTGCAAGGTTGGAAGACTACTTAAAGTTTCAGTGGACACCCTGCATGTAGTGTGTTACCATAATCAAGTATTGATGGGATTAAGGGCTTGATTGTAATGGCCAAATCAGAAACAAGGAGACATTTTTTTAAAAATATTACGCAGGTAATTCACTTTGGACAACAGATGCAGTTTGCTGGCCAAGAGATTCCAAAGGCAGCACACTTCACTTGTTTTATTCACAAAATTATATTTTTGATGAGGGGTGGTACTGGTTTTGCACAAGTTACAACGAACATTAACAGTGTCCAGTGCACCCCCCCCATGGCAAATTTGAAAAGTTTAAAACATCTTTCTGTCTAAATTGGCCATTGTATTACCTTTATCTCCATGGTAAAGGGGCTCTCAGCCTTCATATTACAGCTGCAAGGAGAGCAAGCCAAACCACCAGACACCAAGGTGATCTAACAGAATGCCCAGACTGTGCGTTTTCTCCACTAAACAAACTGCTTCTTCTTTGATTGATGGAGCTGGCACCTGCCACTCCAAGTCTGTTAGTTGTTTTTCCCTCCCTACCACAAGTACCTCAGTTTTCATGAGACTGAGCTTTAACCCACTCATTCTCGATCTGAACCAGTCAAAAATTTCAAACAGCTAGTGAAATTGAAGAAAGGATTTTGGATGTCTATAGAAAACGAGGAATAAAGATGGGTGTCATCTGCATGTCTGCACACCAAAGTCAGATTCCCTAGCAATATCCCAATGAGGGGATAAGTGCACACCGCAAAGCATGGGAGACAACACAGACCCATGCAGCACTCCAAAGGGGACTGGGGCCCATGACAATGAATAGACATCCACTTACCCAGCTTGAAATCTCCTCCACAAAATGGAGCAGAAATAGGCAAGAACTGTTTCTGAAATCCCAGCCACAGTACAAAGGTGATCCAGTACAACACCACTGTCCACTGTATTAAATGCTACTGATATATCGAAGAAAATCAGCATTGATGACGTGTCCTTGTCCATCTCTCATAAGTGTGACAGGGCTGGATAAAACCTTTCCCATTTGTTATGCAGAGAGTTTTAAAAGCAAGGATCTGTGTTGTCCTCTCCTATTTCTGCCCCTTGTCTGTCTCTTGCCTGTCTGATTGTGCAATCAAATGTTGTTGTGGCACCTAGGAAATGGCCACTCAGACAGTCCCACAAATTCCCCATTAGTTCTCATTCTTCACTTGCTGATTCTAGCCGTTTCTAGTCTCCGTTTCTCCCCTTACTTCTCAGTGGTTAAAAAATGCTCGTAAATCTTTATGTGAAACTGGGATCCCTTGGTATGCAAATGTTTATATATTGTTGAAATGAATGGAGAAAGCTGTTTTGGTTTATTAGAAAAGATATCAGTCTGGAACACAAGCATGTTCACAAAAATTGTCACAAGAGACAGCCCTGAGACAGAATGTTTTATTTTATTGCACCTGCAGACTGGCCTTGGAACAAAATTGACAAAGTTCTGAGTCATTCTGTGAAAAACAGGAGACTTATTTACACCAACAGGATGTAGAATTTAAACTGTCAGGAGAACATATAAAAAAGGGAGAGACATGTTTTTGTTTAGGGATAGGGACAGACAGATTTTAAAGAGAGATTATGATATGTAGGACTTTGTACTGCCTGTATGAAGAGCTATCCTGTATATTTTTTTTTTATTTTATTGTAATTGATAATAATAAAATGCTATTTGAGAACTGTGTAACTTCTCCTGGTCTGCCTTTACTTCCTGACATATGCCCCATGACAATAAGAGGTCATTTATAACCCTTACCAGGGCAGTATCTGTGCTATACCCTTTCCTGAACACCAGTGGGTCACACTTAATATATTAAAACACAACAAATAAGCAGTAGCCTAACCAAGTTTTTGTTTAATTTCTCCTGGAAGGGCAGATTAGAGACTGGTCTACAGTTAGTCACACCTTCCAGGATCCAAGGTGGGAGTTCTCACATTCGCTCCAAGGTGGCCACTACTGAAGATGAAGAGTTAAAAGCAAGTTTTGCAATTTATTTATTTATTTCAAAATTTTGGCCAGGAAAGTCATACTGCACTGGTATGAGCTTGTTTTCAGATATGAGAGAAGAGATACAAAGTACAGTGTTTAAAATAGTACAATAATATGGAAATAATAAATCAAAATGTACATTTCAAGAACACTTAATAAATTGCCAATGTGGAATGGGCAAAAGAACATTAAACAGTAAGCAGGGGTGTGCAAATCCCATTGCCCCCTGTCCGGGGCAAGTAAAATTTCCTTGAAGGGCAAATTCAAAAAGAGAGCCAATTTCATTGTAACAAATGGGAGGGGGCAAGTGAAAATTCAGCTACAATCATGCCTGGGCAAATTTTGATTTGAACACCTCTGACAGTAAGCAGCACAACAAAATAATAAACAGGGAAAAATGACAAACCAGGAGAGGGGGGAGTGCTGGTGTCAGTGCTGGGTGGAAGGCAGGTGAAAAAGGATAATGCAGACAACCTACATATAGTCCCATGAAGTACTGACCTAAATCATTCACATCAAAGAGAAACAGTTACAGTTTCACGTAAACAGATGACTTAAAAGTTATAACAATCCATCTGATGTTGTATAGAGCAAATATATAATGGCTTGACTCCCAACACACAGTTCCTATTATCGCTTGTGTGGAGGGTAAGACTTTTATAACTCACTCATGGCTCACAGTCTTGCTCCTTCATATTTGCAGATAAAATGCATGTTTTCAGACAGACCACTGCATATTCCTTATTTGTGCAAAAAAAGAAATGTCCTTAGACTCTTATGTGGGGGAAGAGTTAGGGCAGAAGGGACAGTGGTTGCTACTAAAAAAAAAAAAAAAATAAAGGCCTGAAAATCGTGATATACAAGTGGGGAATAACAAGGTATCTCACCCCAGAAAAAGTGATTGTAGGAAATCATTCAAAGTGTATGACCCCTCTGGGTGCGGAGCTACTGCAGAATACCTGGGCTGAAACAAAACCACTACACGATAAATGTTCTCCAAATCCTCTTTATTATACATGCAGTCCTGTCCAGACTATTCACCAAACTGTGGCTTTAATGTGGCTGCCCTTCACAGCGCTTCCTGCTGTTGTCTCAAAACAAGGACAGTGACTCTCCATGTTCAATGAACAGGATTCTGAGAAGCAGCGTGTTCTGCACTCTAGCATTCACGTGCGGCAGAGCCTGCTCACTCCTCCCCCTCTCCAACCCCCTTTCCCGCTCGGCTTGCCACCCCCTAAAGCAGGGCTGGAGACATGCACTTACCTCCTTTGGAGAGAATATGGGCTGGGAGATGGGTACAGGAGACTGTGCAGTGCCCAAGAGTACCAGGCTTCATACTGCAGATCAGAGGGTCCTCTTTTTTTTTTTTTCTCTCTTACCCGGGATTCTGTCGACAAATGGCTCAAATGTACGATTGTGCGTTAGCAGTATGTAGACGCATGCAGCCAGTCGATGTCCATGCTTTCCAGCCACTCCACCTATGCTGCCAAATGTGAGCACCAGGATGAGAATGCTGCAGCGGAACTCAGTGCCTACATTCCCCAAAGAAGGAGAACAACCTCTCAGGAATTTGTGCTCTCCCCTGCCAACCCTCAAACCATCCAAGCTTGCTCCTGAACCCAAGTTATCACTGTCACGAACAGAAGCGCTGCTGCCAGGGCTCCAGATAAGATTTTTTGGGATGAGTACTGTACTCCTTATTTTGAAAGTGAGGCGAGCAAAACCAAATTCCAGATGCGTACAAATGTCTGGATGGAGTGGAGTGAGGAGTACATTTTTTAAAACAATGAAGTTTTTTTCCAGATAAGAACTGATCAGGTGCCAACAATGCTGCAGATAATGTTGGAAAGAAGGTGTAATTTATTAACCAGTTTTAAAATATAGTAAAACAAAATTAGGATGGGTACAAGTGCTGTGAATCTGGAAAACAATGCTCCTTTTCAATCACCAGTTACATTATGAAGCACTATTCTTTGGAGTGTGGAGTATTTACAAATGTTGGGCGAGTATCAGCACTCATTAAAAACATTTACTGAAGAGTATTTCCTAAAATGAGGCA
Organism: Neoceratodus forsteri; assembly: GCA_016271365.2. NCBI lineage: Eukaryota > Metazoa > Chordata > Ceratodontiformes > Ceratodontidae > Neoceratodus > Neoceratodus forsteri. Next base: position 330,003,557 of record CM057456.1, on the reverse strand, counting down.
CGTAAAATAGGTCGGTACTCCCCTTATCTGGAGCCCTGGCTGCCACAGTACCAAGGGTCCAGCTCCCAGTAATAAATTATTTCTAATCTGAAGGACCAGCGGTGACTGGAGAGTTGCAGGAATGGAAATCTAATGAGCACGTGGAACAGTCGCACAAAGGAGGTGGTACGAATCCATACCACTACTACCTTTAAACCGGAGACTACAGGGCTTGAATGTAATGTTATTTTGTCTCAAATGGCACACCAGCTTTTACCAAGGATGGAATAACAAAAATGTCCCTCTGGTGTTCTGCTGGGATTACCAGTGGGTTTTATTTTGTGGTCTGCAAGTGGTGCTGCTCTGAATGTGGAAATGAGCTACAAATCATAAGTTGAACCTCCCGCCAGACAAAGTTTATGCCTCACATGACTTATTAAGTATGGAACACACGCATGTCGGAGACCCATTATGTTCTTCACTTAGTTCTTGGACACCTCCTTTTTTGCCACAATCACAGTGCCTTAAAAATAGTTATTACAACAGTCCAGTAAAGGAAGAAGAGCACCCTTGACTCTCAGTGATATCTGTTGAAATAACTTTGTTTTAAGGTACTAAGAATAAAAAGGGGGGTGTCCAAGGACCATTTAAGGAGGGTAGTATAGCTCAAATGGGTTTGGGTGGGGGTTTACTATACTTATCGCAGCTAAGTTACAAGTACTGGAGGCTGGGCATAGAGAGAACTCACATGCACTTGTCCTATCACCTGTAGAATCTAACTCCTGCTCCTTACTCCCCCCCTTTCTCCCCCTCTACCCCTCCCCCTCGGTTAATGAATTCTATTGCTTTTGTCAATTTTGCCCTGCAAATCATTACTGTACTGTGCACTTTTGTTTGCTCATGCCTATTAGTTAGTTCCTGCATATAAGATGTTACCAAAACCTGTTTGCAATTCTCTCGTGCCTGTTTGTTAGTTCCTGTGTATAAGAGGATACCACAACCTGTGTGTACTATTTATACTGCAAACTGTTTCTTGTATCTTTGTAATTACTTCTCCGACTGGACGTTTGTGAAAACAGGCATGTTTGCTCACATACTATCCAATACAAAATAAACGTGATTGAGAACAACACTGAATCCCTGAGCACTTGCACAGAAGAATTGTGCAGAATACCAGATTCAGGATTTTGGTACTCCAAGAAAATCACTTTTATCTTCCAATTTCTACTCCTAGACTAGACAAATATTTTTAAGAAAAAAGGGTTTGAGAGTATTCACAAGGGGGGGAAAGACCTTCAAGTACCTTGGGCAGTCACCTTGAATTCCTGGCACACACATATGCCATCCACCAAAATCTTCACCCAAACTAAATGCACTCTACAGGAATAAAGCCAGCATCTGTCGTCCTGCCTACCGAGAGTTAGTGTTGAAGATGATCCTTCCCATCTTTGACTACAGTAACATCGCCTACAGCACTGCTCCCAAGTACTCCCTTGCCAGGCTGGACCCCCTTTTCCACACTTTCTGCCATTCTGCCCTGCACTACCCCACCCCGCACCCACAAGTGCTCACTTTACTCCTCCCTCCCTCCCTCCCTTCACTTGATACCATATGCCTTGCCCACTGTGCCTCTTTCACACCCCCAAATTCTGGTTTGTTTCTCTCTCCCCCACCTTTTCACCCTCCTCTCTTCCCCATACCCTCACCGGAACACTGATTCACATTCCCTTTCCCTCTCTTCCAGGAAACCTACTGCAAGTCAAGCAGATTTCTCATAACGTTTTTCCTGGCTCTGATCCTCTTTACCCCTGTCTACCCGCTCTGCCTTTTCCTTCTCCTCCATCATGTCCATTCTTTGTGACTGTACTACCTTTTCCGGGGTTGAAATTAAGTTTTGCAGACACTAGACAGCAGGGCTAAAGACGGGGAGAATCCACTAGCCCCATACATTTTGCCAGTGGCCCAGCTGCTGTACTTATTGAAATGTTACATTCTTTAGTGCAAGCATGCAGGGCTAGTTAAAGGAAAATCTTACTAGCCCGATACAAAATCTACCAGCATTTGACTTGTGGACCAGTGGCAATTTCGACCCCTGCTTTTCCTGCAACTGCACGTGACCCCTGACTTAGCATACTCCTTCCATCCTTCCTGTTTGAAGGGCGACACCCCCCACCCCCGCTCGGGCTATATCTATCCTACCACCTCAAGTCACCCAGTCTGTGAGGCTTTCATCTGCTCCTATTCAAGTTCACGTCTGAATTTGCCAGTCACTATTTGCACTTGTTCCCTGAACCTTTTATTTTTATTACGTTGGATTACCTGAAATTTGCAACTGCCCACCTGTACTGCATTTGATCGCTCTTATACCTTACTGTACTGGCTATTGTGCAGTTTGTTTTATTGCAACTGCCCACTTGTGCTGTATTTTTATCGCTCTTGCACCTTACTGTATTGTGTATTCTGCAGTTTGTGTTTTATTGTGACTGCTTGTGACAGGGTTGGAAAAAGACCCTGTTCCATTTATTATGCACAGAGAGTTAAAAGCAAGGATCTGTTCCGTCTTCTTTTCTGCCACTTGTCTATCTCTTGCCTGTCTGATTGCGCAATCAGATTTTCCTTGTGGTACCTAGGAATTGGCCACTCCGATGGCCCCATAATTTCCACATTTTCTCCTTTCCTTCACTTGCTGTTTCTAGCCTTTCTTTGTCCCCTTGCTTCTCTGTTGCTAAAAAAATATGAATATGTATGTGAAACTGGGATCCCCTAGTTAGCAAAGTATATAATTATATTATTGAAATGAATGCAGAAAGGTATTTGGGTTTATCTGGAACACAGGAGGTTAACTTGAAGTGTATTTTGACCTCCACAAGCTTGTTTGCAAAAATATCAGCAGGAAATCAGCATTGGGACAGGATGTCTTACTTGGTTGCACCTGTTAAAACTAATGCATTTTTCAGGCTTGTCACAGGAAGGTCAATGACAATAATCTTGTTGCATTTGTGAAAAACAGGAGATGACACTTACAAGAACAGGATGCAGAGGTTAAGCTGCCAGACAAAGACAGCAAAGCTTTGTTTAGACAGGGAGAGCGAGACTGAGATTTAAATTGAAAAGAGACTCTTAGATAAAGGACCTTTGTTGTTTGCTTGTTTGTATTGCCTTTTTAAAGCAGTAACCCGTACAGTTTTATTTTATTTTATTGTTAATAATAACAATATACCACTACTTGCAAGTTTTACAACTTCTTTTGGTCTGCCTATGCTTCCTGATCTATTCCTACGCAGAACTGCCCACTTGTATTTTAACACGCTTGTACTTTACTGTACTGTGTATTTTGCATTTTGCAGTTTATTGAGACTGCTCACCTCTACTGTATTTTTATCATTCTTGCACCTTACGATACTGTGTATTCTGTATTTTATTTTTTCTTCAATTTTGTTTCTGTCTACCTCCTCACCCCGGGATGCATTTGTAAACGTACTGTTACCAGCTCAGTATGTTTTTCCTGGTGAAACTTTGTAAATAAATAAATGAACGTGCATATGGAGCCTGATTTTAGTAGTAGTAGCAGAGTTTTATTTACTGTGCTCTTCCATTGTGCAGAACACTTTCACAACAAGAAAATCATCATCATACACCAATATGTTAATGAACAGAAAAGCGATCATAAACAAAACTTTCTGAATCCAAAGGCAAAGACCTCAGTTAAAGTCCCCACAGGCATGTGTCATCAGTTGGATTCGCAGATGTTTGAACAAGGTCAGGGAACTAGTGGAGCGGACCTGCACCAGGAGTATGTTCCACAGAGTGGGGACAGCAAAAGCCCAATTGCCAGTGGACATCAATTGCAATGATGGTAACCTCAGATGCCACCACCCCATGGACCTCATAGCCCTGACTGGGGGCCAGACGTTCATTACTATGGGTGATGGGGGGGGGGTCAAAAGGGTATCAAATCTCAATCTCAACTGAAAAACGTTTTGAAATACTGGCCAACAGGTATCACAGCTGTAGAGCTTCTGCTTGCTCCTCTGGCACTCCAGGTATGGCAAGAACCGTCTGCTGGGTCCAGCAAGGAGATGGAGAGATTAATGTCCCACAAGGCAACTCTTCTTCTTCAGGAAGGAAGATTTCATCCTGTTCTGTTCACCTGCCACCTGGACACAGATAAGACTTGGGGGGAGCAGTGGGCAGCAAAAGTGGATGAAAATAGGATTTAAAAATGAAAACCTTTTCAAAAGGATTTCTCCCATTCTGTGCCTACGCCAAAGGTCTCTTGTCAAGAGGACTCACAGTCTTCTTTCCCTACTAAACATGTATGCATATACAGTATGTGTGTACAGAAGTCCTGCAAGTAAACATATTAAAGAATGTCATGGAAGACTGCTTTTACTTTACCAGTTTTTTTTTATTCCAAGATTAAACTTTTCTTTTAAATACTTTTAATCCCCTGGCACTTATGCCACCTACCTATCTTCGTTGGGCAATCTGTTCACTCCAGTTACCTCTCACAAGCTTTCTAGTCTAGCTGCCTCCAATTCATATCCATGGCCACTGCCTTGGTACTCCACCACTTTCCACTTACCAGTGGGGCCCCATCTGGCCAGCCATTTCATATATGATTTATCTGGTAAACACAGTGAGCAAAAAGGAAAAATTACTCACCTTAGTAATGTTGTTTCTTCTAATGGAGTCTTGCTATATTATGACATATGCAGTGAGTCCCAACCTTCGAACTGCTCCGGAGGTGAAAGTTAACTTTCCATGCCAGGCATGGAACACAGAGCTCAAGCTCGGTTGAAACTCTGTCTGTTGTTCTTCAAACTCAAACCGTCAGATCTTTACGAGCTAAACTCACTGAGGTCCTGTGTGGAAGCTGTAAACCTACACTAGCCAACTGGCTACTAAACATAAGAACACATTTTTTGGTCCCAAAACAAAGACTCAAGTCAGGAGACCCAAAAAATGAAAACACAACACTAAGTCACCCCAAAAAAGGAGGGGTGAAAACAACAAGGTGGGCATCTACTAAGTGCCAACACTGCACTGCCCACCCACATCCCAAAAACAGAGGTTCTGAGAGGGGCAGGCGGGGAGGTCATAATATAGCAAGACTCCATTAGAAGAAACAACATTACTAAGGTGAGTAATTTTTTTCTTCAAACAACATGAAATCTTGCTATATGATATTATATACAGACTACACAGCAGTACCTCCATGGAGGAGGGACAGAACCTACTTAGAAATAGGTTCTGAAGCACAGCTGTGCCAAACCGAACATCACTCCTAGCCTGGATGTCCAGGGTAATGCTTGGTAAAGTGTGAACTGTTTCCAGGTAGCGCTTGACATATCTCTAGAAGAGGGATGTCCCTGGCAGCAGCCAGGGAAGCAGCTGTACCTCTGGTAGAGTGAGCCCTCAGGCCTGAGGGAGGAACCTTACCCAGCTTTTCATAATAGAACTGGATACAAGAGACAATCCACCAGGCAATGGATCTTTTAATGGCAGGTTTCCCTTTACCAACCTCACCATAAGTGAGGAACAGTTGGAGGGAGTCAAACCTGTGACCCTTGGTACGCTCTATGTAGTAACTAAGGGCTCTCTTCACATCTAAGCTGTGCAGCCTCCTCTCGCCAGAGGAGGAATGGTCAGTGAAGTACACTGGAAGAGATATAGATTGACTAAGGTGGAAATCCGAAACCACCTTAGGCAAGAACTTCCTGTTAGTCCTGAGGACCACCTTATCTCTATGAAAGAAGATAAAATCAGGCTCCACTGACAAAGCTTGTAATTCACTTATGCGTCTGGCAGAAGTGATGGCTACCAGAAACACAGTTTTCCAAGTCAAATGCATAAGCTCTGCTGAAGACAAAGGCTCAAAGGGGGGTTGCATAAGCTGAGCAATGCAAACATTAAGATCCCAGGCAGGGGCAGGGTCCCTGAATGGAGGGTTGGTGTGAAGCAATCCCTTGAAAAACTTGGAGAATACAGGATGAGCTGAAAGAGAAGAGGGCTTACCTGCTGAAATAAAAGGAGACACAGCTGCCAGATGCACTTTTAGGGTAGCTGGTCTCAGCCCCAAGGTATTTAAGTGGACCATATAATCCAGGACTGTGGGTAAATCAGCAGATTCTGGGAAATATATTCCAGAGCACCATATGGAAAACCTCTTCCATTTGGAATTATAAGTAGCCCTGGTGGAAGGTTTCCTAGAAGCCTTCAGGATATCCATTACACCTTGGGAGAGGTGTAGATCAGCAAACTCTAACTCTTCAAGAGCCAGGCCTTGAGATTGAGAAATCTGAGGTTCGGGTACCAAACCCTCCCCTGAGCACAGGTTAACAGGTTGTGATTCCTGGGAAGACAAAGGGGAAGATGGACTGCTAAGGACAGTAGGAGTGGATACCAGGGTTGTCTGGCCCAATCAGGATCATCTTGCAGGGTTGAGATCTGATTTTGACTAGCACTTTGAACAGGAGAGGGAAGGGGAAAGCATAGAGAAACTTCCCTCCCCAATTGAGAACTAAGGCATCCAGAGGGACTGAGCCCAACACTGGGGACCTGCAGCAAAAAAGGGGAAGTTGGTGATTGTCTGGGGCTGCAAAAAGATCTATCTGCGGGGTGCCCCATCTGGCAAATATCACCTCCAAGACCAGGGGGTCCAGTGACCATTCGTGATGGCCCTGGGAAATCCTGCTGAGAGCATCTGCCAGGACATTGTCCTTGCCTGGGAGGTGAACTGTTGTAAGGGAGGTGTTCAGGGGGTTAGCCAGAGACCACAACTTCATTGCTTCGGTGCACAAGGCCGTAGACAGAGTGCCCCCTTGCTTGCTGATGTACCACATTGTGGTGGTGTTGTCTGTTCTGACCTGTACAACTTTGTTCTGAACAGACTTGGAAAAACTTGAAGTGCTAGAAAAACTGCTCTGAGTTCCAACAGATTGATGTGGAGCAGAGATTCCTGAGGGACCACAATCCCTGGGTAGTGAGGTCGCCCATGTGAGCTCCCCACCCCAAGAGGGATGCATCTGTAGTAAGGATTAAGGAGTGAGACTGAGTGACAAAAGGAACCCCTTGTCTCAGATTGCTCTGATCCTGCCACCACTATAGGGCCTGGATCAGGGTTCGAGTCACTGGGATCAATTTGGTTAGAGGGTCTTTCCTTTGAGACCAAAAGGCTCTCAAATGGAACTGGATGTCCCTCATCTGAAATCTTGCTCCCTGCACTACTGCTGTAGAAGCAGCCATGTGCCCCAGGAGTTGTAGAAAATGCCTTGCTGGTCGAGAGACCTGCAGGGTGAATGAGGAGGCCAAAGAGACCAGGGTCCTTGCCCTGTCCAAAGGAAGGAAGGCTCTGGCTTTCTCTGTGTTCAGCTCTGCGCCTATGAAGGTGAGGAGCTGGACAAGCTCTAGAACTGACTTTGAAAGATTCAGAAGGAAACCTAGAGAGGTGAGCAGTTGCTGAGTTATCTGTAGATGTAACTTGACTTGGTCTGGAGACTGGCCTACTATGAGCCAGTCATCCAGGTAAGGGAAGATGGCAATTTTTTGCCTTCTTAGGGAAGCAACTGCTACTGCCAGGCATTTTGTGAATACCCTTGGAGCAGAGGTGAGGCCAAAGGGCATTGCTCTGAACTGGTAATGGCCTGAGGCAGCTCGAACCTGAGGTACTTTCGATGGGAGCTTCTGATGAGAATATGGAAATAGGCATCCTTGAGGTCCAGGGACACTAGCCAGTCCTCTGGCCTTAGAGTGGGTAGAATAATTCCCAGAGTCACCATTTTGAATTTTGGTTTTAAAAGATGCTTGTTTAAATATCTGAGATCCAGGATGGGCCGCCATTCTCCTGTCTTTTTTGGGGTAAGGAAGTACCTGGAGTACAACCCTTTGCCCTGGTGTAGGGGTGGAACCCTTTCCACAGCTCTGAGAGCCAGGAGGGAAGAGACCTCTGCCTCTAGGGCAAGTGCCTCTGATGGATTTGCAGGTGGAAAGGATCTGGTTCTCATCTTTGGGAATTTTTTGAAGCTGAGAACCACTCCCTGGCTTACTACTTCCAGGGCCCACTTGTCTGATGTCAGAGACTTCCAGTCCTGGACAAAGTAAGCCAGCCTGCCCCCTACAGGTAGCTGAGAATCGGCCCTGGCAACCCCATCAGGATGCCTGCTTGGCAGGGGCTTTGGGCTGAGGGGTGGAAGCAGGGCTGCTTGTACCCCGTCTGCCTCTCCCTCTAAAGAACCCCCTCTGGGCATAAGCAGAAGAGGAGGCCTGGGCTTGGTAAAAAGGCCTATGAAAAGGCCTGCCCCTGCCCCTGGAAAGCTGCCTTTGAGGAGTGGCCTGCCTTTCCTTGGCCTGTGCACTCCTATAGGTGGTCCTATACTCATCCATTTTCTTCATGTAATTCTCTGTCTGCTCCCCAAACAGAGAATTACCCACAACAGGAAAATCCATGGCCTTAGTCTGGGTATCCTGTGACAGGCTAGTACATCTGAGCCAAGCCATTCTGCAAGTGCCACAGATGTAGCCATGACTCTCAATGACACATCATTAGAGTCCACTGCAGCATGGAATTGCACCTTGGATGCCTCAATACCATTAGCAGCCACCTGCTCCAGCTCCTTGGCAAGCTGGCCAGGGACCTGTTTTGCTAGAGCCATAACAGTATCCCATCTGGATTTCTGATATCTAGCAACATAAGCCATATAATTTGCCTGTCTGAGTCCGAAGGATGCTGCCATGTACTGTGTCTTTGCCATGGCATCAATCCTCCTGGAGTCCTTGTCAGGGGGGTGTGAAGCCAAGGGAATATTTGCCTTGTCACAGGCTGCAACCTGCACCACCCCAACATGGCTGCATTGTTGTGTAAGGAACTCCATATCTGAGCCCGACAATGCATACCTCTTGTCCATTCTCTTATCCACAGGAGGTATAGTGTGAGGAGTTTTTAGAATTTTAACTGTCTGTTTCCCAAAAGATTTATGCAAAGGAATAGGCAGTCTCCTAGACTCTGGGATATCCATCATTTCCACATAGTCAGGCTCCTCTTGATCATCCACAGCTTCCTCCATAGGGAGCTGGAGGGTTTCAGCCACTTTTTTATAAAACATAAAATGAGAAGGGGACTCAGAAAGCCTAGGAGGAGACACTCCTGAAGGTCTGTCTGGGGAGATGTCTGGGTCAATGGGCACATCAGACTTTCAAATCCACATTCACTCTCCTCATACTCCTCTTCCCCCTCCTCCGGTTCATAATATTCCTCTAAATCATACTCTTGAACCGGTGGAACCGGCAGAACCGGACGCTTACCTGATGGTGCCAGTTCGGTCGGAACCGGGGAAAGCGACTGGACAATTTTAATCGCTTTGGCTATTTCTTCAGCGGTTGGAGAGGAAAGTTTTGGCTCCACACCAGCTGATTTCCTAGTCCTTTTTGCTGGAACCAACTCCTCAGTCGGATCTCCTTTTGCCCGAGGAAGTCTCACCCTGGTCAGAGGGCACTCCCTCCGTTCGGTTGGAACCGAACGGGCTGGCCATCCGGTTCAGCGGACTTTTGGCCTCCCTTCATGAGCCTACCAACTACGCTTTTCCAGGGTAGCTGCGGGAAAATCTTTACAAATCTGGCAGTCTGCATTGAGGTGGTCAAACCCCAGACAATAAACACAGGTGGTGTGGGGGTCAGCCTTGCAAGATTCCCACAGACACTGCAGTGTTGAAACCCAGTGGGCCCGGTTTTTCTTTTGGGTTTCTCAGACATAGTGCCAGTCCTAACCAAACTTACCCGTTTATGGCAATCCACCAGGTAAGACCCTCTTAGCAGTTCCCAACCGTGTCACGGGTCATGGAAAAAAACGTAATAAAATCCGTTTTTTTAGAACCGATAAGAACCAGTACCCACACTCTAAATGACAGATTAAGATATTTTAAACAACCTGATCGGTTCAAACTGAACCGATAAACCGTTTACAAGTTCCAAACAGAATAGAAATGAATGTAAAACCTATCTAGTGCTCACAAATACCACAGACAGAGTCTGAACCGACCGGTTGCGGTTTAAATTCGGTCGAAAACCGAGAAAAACAATACTTTAACCGACAAAATGAACCGAGCAGAAGGAGAAATCTCCGGAGCGACTGTTCAGTGAGGCGGAGTAAAGAATCTGACGGTTTGAGTTTGAAGAACAACAGACAGAGTTTCAACCGCGCTCGAGCTCTGCGTTCCATGCCTGGCATGGAAAGTTAACTCTTTCACCTCCGGAGCAGTTCGAAGGTTGGGACTCACTGCATATGTCATAATATAGCAAGACTTCATGTTGTTTGAATGCCCATTTTCACATCTGACCAGAGAATTAAAAACAATAATACATATAACAATATAATCAAACAATTTAAACATAACAGTTACAACCAAACAAAGATTTAAGACAACGGAGCAACCTAAATTTGACCATAAAAACCAGAGGTACTAGAAGTAACAAACTGGGTCAAATTATTATAAAAATGTGTTGCTTTAAAAGATAAATATCTTTGTCCAGCATTAGTTTGTTTAAAAGGAGAGCAAAAGCATTCATTAGTGGACAACCAGGTAACCCTATTTGGAGATGCAAATTGGAAAAGTTCAGATATAATAAATGGGCACAAACCCAGGACAACTCTGTGCATAGGGATAGCATATTTGTATTTTAAGTGGCTATCAAAAGGTAGAACATTCAGAGTCTGGTACAGTACACAATGAGGGGTCTCGTTATGAAACCCAGTAACAAACCGGCAAACAGAATTATAAAGAATCTCGACCCTAGATAACACTGTCTCGCCCACAGCAGAATGGCAAATCAGGCCATGGTCAATTAAAGAAAATAAGAGCTGGTCTGCCAGCAATCTCCTAGAATCAAAAGTTAGAGACTTTTTTTTTTTATTCTGAATAAATCTGTTCATCAGAGATTGTGGATTGTAATCAACTGAAGCAGAAATGTGAATAGGTCAAAGAACTGTCGAGCATTAATCCCAAATATTTACACACCTCTACCGTCTGTGCAAGCCCACCATTCCTAGCAAAAATTCTAAACTCCAGATTCTTTCTTTCAGCTGAAAGCACCAATCTTGTAAAATATCAAAGTGTTTTAAAACTGAATCACTAATGCGGTCTCTGCAAAGGGGTAGTGGTTAGCATGGTGCTAACTGTCACAGATCACTTAAATTCTCCTCCACCTTGAATAGGACTGCATAGAATAAAGTATCATATCTGTTAACAGACATGCGTTAGGTAACTCATTTAAAAATAAAGAAACAAGCCTTGGCACCAATACTGCCCCTCTGGGGGACACCACAGTGAATCTCTATGGGTTCTGATAAGGCACCACTGAGCTTGGGTCTATATACCCCAGTTGACAAATAGTTGCAAAATCAGTTAACTGCATCCCGAGAAAAATGTGTATGCAGCAAAGCTCGAAGAAGTTAGTTATGATCTACCAGGTCGAGTACCTTGGTGAGATCCACAAAGACAGTGCCCACCAGAATGCCAGAATCCAAGGCCCAATGGACATTTTCCATGAATCTCACCAAGGCAGTCTCAGTGTTATGCTTTCTTCTAAAATCATGTTGTAGGTGAGTAATCAAATCATATTTATCAACAAATTCAGTAATCTGATCAAAAATAATACGCTCTAAACCTTTGACAACAGAACCAAAAGCAATATGGGTCAGTAGTTACCAGGTGATGTAACATGCCCGTTTTTAAATAATGGGTGAATAATAGCCTGCTTCCATATCTGGGGAAACTTCCCATAATACGAGTGAATAATAAAAAAGTTTGACCAGTGGAATAACCATAGAATCTTTAGCAATTTTAAGTCCAGTCAATCCAGACCGACAAATGGTTTAGGGATCAGTTTAACAAGACAGGACTGAACTTCATCAGATGTTAACTGTCTGAAATAGAATTTTGGAGAACTATCATTTGTGTCATTCTGCCTAATGAGATCACTCTGGTCATCATTAACACACGACTCCTTATATTTATTCAGGTCCTCAAACTGATTAGTAAGTACATTAGCAATCTGATTCAGGCAAAGGAGGAAAGAGGCACTGGGATGGGGTGCAGGTTCAAAAAACTCGTAAAGTCAATCTGGTATGGATAGAACCACACTCACCACTCATATAGACAGCAACAAACTGTTATAGGTGCAATAAAAACAGTTTATTCCAGTTCCAACACAGCAACAAGTAACAGTGCCCCAGCACTTGTTACAAGGATGATCTTACATTTCACCCTGCATTCAGGGCTTTATCAGAGATGCATGTAGAGGGTAACACACTTGTATTTATACAAACTCCATTAATTAATTAAACAATCAATGTTTCAGCCAATAACAATGCTCACAAAGAAATTCCCTCATTTCCTACACATAACAGTACAAACTTGTTTACATATTAAACCACTTTTGAAAGTAATTTGTGATGCATCACACCAATAAAATCACACTGCTAATGTATTTCATCACCAGCACATTTTTAGCACTTTCTTTAAAGAGCTCATATATGGTATATAAAACACCATAACAAAACTAGCGCTTCAGATGCCCTCCCTTGTGTTTTTATTCCTGCATTGGTATACCTGAAAAGAGTAAACAGAGAAAATGATTATAAACACAAGAACTATGTTCTAGAATATCTTTTTCTGCTAGAGATACATATATTCCTACTCAAAATAAGTACAGTCTTATTAATAGCTACTGAGAATGGTACCTATACGTATCACAAAAAATGAAGATGGGGGATTTCTGATATAGATTTATTATTTTAAAGCACTGATAATCATCCCTTCTGACACCACTAGGAATGAAATTTTAAACTCTTATCTTTTGCCTCTTTTTCTTATGAATGGTGCCAGTTCAAACATTTCATTGAGTCTCGGCTGTTAGAGGGCATTAAGTTTAAAAAAACATTCTTGGTTTACTTGGTTAATTTAAGAAAAAAGAAGGCCGAGGCCCATCTAGATTTTCTCCCCACACACAGTGGGAAAATTTTGAATTATCTATTTCATGGTTAACCATTTATCTACTCCCTTTTTAAATGATTCAATATTAACTGAATCCACCAGTTCCTGTGGGAGTCTGTTCCATAATTTTGGTGCCCTTAATGAAAATAAATTTAATCTTAGATTAGTTTTTGCCTTAGGTACCGTGAGTTGTTTAGTGTGGCATCTTGGGACAATACGTCGAGTATCATGAGATAATCCGCATCTGTTCAACAAAGCAGGGTTTTTAAGAAGCTTATATATTAACAACAGATCCCCCTAGCCCTTCTTTTCTGAAAAAAGTGTAAACCAGTACAAGATAATCTGGATTTATAAGGTAATTTAGCTAATCTAGGAATCATCCTTGTTGCACGTCTTTGAACTCTTTCTAAACGATCAATATCTGTCTTTAGATATGGGTTCCAGAACATTCTTGTTCTGCACAATCCAAATCGTTTTCTAAATCACTTCCTCTTACATTTCTAACCATCAGTTCTATGCCCATGGCAGTAATCCTATGTTTCACGCCTGGATTTTTCTCAACATGGTTTGCCATAGCATATGTTAGATTTTTGTTCTTGATGGCCTGTATGTGTTTATAAATCCTGAACCTCAATTTCCGTTTGGTCCTTTCTACATTATAACCACCACAGGAACATTGTAACAGATAAATAACACATTCAGAGTTACAGTTTATCCTACCTCTAATAAATTCCATTTTCCCTGTGCTGAGATTCCTAAAGGTATCCTGCTTGGTCATGTATTTACACATACTGCATAGGCCACAAGGTGTCATTCCCAATTTGGATTTTTGTGCCACAATGCCAGGGACCGGTTGATAACTTCTCACCAATCTGTCCCTTAAATTCCTTCCCCTCCTACAGGCCACTCTAATGGGCTTGTCCAGTATCCCTTTCAATTCTGATGCCCCCCTTAAAATTGACAGGTTAGTTTTTACCATGTCTACAATTTTTCTAGTCCCCCCACCGTGGGTGGTAACAAACTTCATACCCTCTCTCCTTGTCCCTATCTGCATTTTTGGGGATAAATAAGGATTCTCTAGTACATATACTTACTTCATCTACTGTTCCATGTAAAAGATTCTCAGTATGCCCTCTTATTCTAAATTTTTCCAATAATTCATCTGTTCTTTTTGTACAAAATTCAATTTTAGAGCAGATCCTTTTTACCCTTATAAGTTGCCCCTTTGGCAGATTTTTTCTTAAATGTGGGGGACGGCAACTAGTAGCATGTAATAAGTGTTCCTGTCAGTCACTTTGGTGTATAAATCTGTAGAAAGTGAGGCATCCTGTTCCTTTCTGATGGTGATGTCCAAAAAATGGAAAGATGGAAAAAAAAAACTACTATTGAATGCAAAAAAAACTAAGGCAATGTTCTTTTCCCCACAGGTGCAGGCAAAATACTCAATCCCAATCGATTTCCCTAAACTATCCACTGCACTTGGTGAAAATCTTGAATATGTCACAAAATTCAAATACCTGGGGGTATGGCTAGATAGTAGATTAGACTATCTAGAACATCTGGAAGAGCTACTAAAAAGCTTAGACAAAGACTTGGACTTTACTATAGAATAAGGCACTTCCTTTCAAGTGATTCAAAAGAAGATGGTCCAGGCCACATTCCTCTCAGTTTTAGACTACGCTGACTTCCTATACAATCACTGCCCTCACGGTATGCTTGAACAAATTAGATACACTATACCATAGAGCTCTGAGGTTTATCACAGACTTACCATACAGTACTCACCACTGCTTTCATACTCCATGATTGGTTGGCCTCACTTCAATATAGAAGGGATAGGAATGCATTACTATGGACTTACAGAGCAATATCACAGCAGCTTCAAAATATATCTCAGACTGTTTTCCACAGCCTCATCAAGTAATTATGCATTAAGAAGCCTGAACTTCATTACTCTTAAAGTGCCTAAGTTCCACTCTCGACATGGCAGACATGCTGTTAGTTATGTATTATCCACCCTATGGAACACAATGCAAAAGACACTGAAAGTGAACAAGCTCATATCTATTACAGCCTTTAAATATCTATACAACAAAATATTCAAAGAAAAATGTAACTGCTTCCGTCAACATTAGACTAACCTCCATCTTTCCTACCAGCTGGACGACTATTCAAGGTAGCTCTCAGCACCCTACGAGCAGTTGCTTCACATCTCATTAACCTTACTACAATCCTTCATTCTTAAGCATTATATACTTAGTCTCCTTATCCTTTCAGTTTTTACTTCCCAGTCCATCCCCTCCCCTTGACCTACTATTGATCCCTCTTTGACCGGCCCTTTCCTCCTTCCCTTTCACCACCCTGGCCACAACACTCTGTATACACTCCTTTCGTCCCCTGTCACTGCTTCAACAGTATTTGCCTCCTACAAATCATTTCCTGTAGATATATCTTCCAGATGTCCATACAGCTCATCACCCGAGCTCAAAAACTTTCTAATAATTCCCCTGACACATTTAACCTTCACCAAAAAGTGCAAGTTTCTAAAGTATCCTCCACTAACAAGCTGGCTACTTAATGAATCATGTATATATCTTGGAGTTGTTGTTTTGTATTCATTTGCTATCCTTTCAAAGTTGTGTATTCTTTGTATGTTATATGTCATACAAATTGTATCTTGACCCTACCAGGTCCATCTTGCAAATGAGCATTGCTCAATGATGTTCGCCTGGATAAATAAAGATTTGATTGATTGATTGAAAAAATGAATCATGTCCAAATTTGACGTCATTTTAAACCTCAAATTCCCAATGGTACTTTCCAGATACATGACAAACTCCCTTAATTCCATTTATGTTCCCTCCAAATAATTAACAAATTATCTATGTATCATTTGTACAAATCTATTTTGTCAAAGTACATGTTCACATTAGCTTTAAAGATTACCCTTTCCTCCCAATCAGCAAGAAATAAATTTGCTAAACTGGGCGCTAAAATTGCACCCATAGCTGTCCCCTTAATTTGTTTATACAGCTTTCCTTCATACATAAAAACATTGTTACTTAACACCAAATCTGTTAAAGCTGTGATCGTAGTTTATTTTCTCTTGTGTCAGGCTTGTATACTTTAAGAGGGAAGACTCGACTGCTTGAATGCCCTCCTGTTTGGGAATATTCGTATACAGGGAATCAACATCTAATGTTACTAGTAACCAATCCTTTTCAACCTGTATGTCTCCCAAAATTTGTAACATATGCCCAGTGTCTCTAATATAACTGTGTGACTTTTCCACTAATGGGTTCAAATAACTGTCTACAAATTTTGAAATAGGTTCAGTAATCCAACCAATGCCTGACATAATAGGCCTGCCTGGAGGAGAAACGGGGTCTTTGTGAATTTTTTGGGATTGTGTAAAATGCTGTTTTTTTTTTGGAGTCTGAACTGACATATAAAACAGTTAATCAGTTGTTATTAAACCAGACTCAAGATATTCTAACAGATAACTCTCTACTTCCCTCTTGATTTTGCTGGTCGGGTCTAAAGTCAACAGTTGATAAAATTCTTTATTTGCAAGCCGACGATTAACCTCTTCAGAATATTTAATATAGTTTTGCACCACTATACTTCCGTCTTTATCGGCCGGTTTAATTACTATATTAGTGTCTGCCATCAGTTTGAACAGTGCTTCCTTCTCCATTTTAGACATATTACAATGTGGCATAAAAAGACTATCACTAAATATCCTGTCTAAATCGTGTAAGCTGCACTGTACGAAAGTTTCTACACTCTAGCATAAGGGAGTTTGTCATGTATCTGGAAAGCACCAATGGGAATTTGAGGTTTAAAATGTCATCAGATTTGGACAGGATTCATTTTTTGGACATCACCATTAGAAAGGAACAGGATGCCTCACTTTCTACAGATTTATACACTAAAGTGACTGACAGGAACAGTTATTATGTGCTATTAGTTGCCATCCCCCACATTTAAGAAAAAATCTGCCAAAGGTGTGACTTATAAGGGACAGATTGGTGAGAAGTTATCAACCGGTCCCTGGCACTGTGACACAAAAATCCAAATGGGGAATGACATCTTGTGGCCTATGCAGTATGTGTAAATACATGACCAAGCAGGATACCTTTAGGAATCTCAGCACAGAGAAAACGGAACTTATTAGAGGCAGAATAGACTGTAACTCTGAGTGTGTCATCTATCTATTACAATGTTCCTGTGGTGGTTATTATGTAGGAAGGACCAAATGGAAATTGAGGTTCAGGATTTATGAACACATACAGGCCATCAAGAACAAAAATCTAACATATACTATGGCAAACCATGTTGAGAAAAATCCAGGTGTGAAACATAGGATTACTGCCATGGGCATAGAACTGATGGTTAGAAATGTAAGAGGAGGTGATTTAGAAAAACAATTTGGATAGTGCACAAGAATAGATTTTTAAACTTAATGCCCTCTAACAGCCAGGACTCAATGAAAGGTTTGAACTGGCACCATTCATAAGAAAAAGAGGCAAAAGACAAGAGTTTAAAATTTCATTCCTAGTGGTTTCAGAAGGGATGATTACCAGTGCTTTAAAATAATAAATCTATATCAGAAATGCCCCCCCACCCATCATCATTTTGGTGATATGTATAGGTACCATTCTCAGTAGCTATTAATAAGACTCTACTTATTTTGAGTAGGAATATATGCATCTCTAGCAGAAAAAGATATTCTAGAACATAGTTCTTGTGCTTATAATCATTTTCTCTGTTTACTCTTTTCAGGTATACCAATGCAGGAATACAAACACAAGGGAGGGCATCTGAAGCGCTAGTTTTGTTATGGTGTTTTATATACCATATATGAGCTCTTAAAGAAAGTGCTAAAAATGTGCTGGTGATGAAATACATTAGCAGTGTGATTTTAATGGTGTGATGTAGCACAAATTACTTTCAAAAGTGGTTTAATATGTAAACAAGTTTGTACTGTTGTGTGTAGGAAATTAAGGAATTTCTTTGTGAGCATTGTTATTGGTTGAAACACTGATTGTTTAATTAATGGAGTTTGTATAAATACATGTGTGTTGCCCCTTACATGCATCTCTGATGAAGCCCTGAAGGCTGGGTGAAACGTAAGATCGTCCTTGTAACAAGTGCTGGGGCACTGTTACAAGTTACTGTTGCTTGTTGCTGTGTTGAAAATGGAATAAACTGTTTTTATAGCACCTAAAATAGTTTGTTGCTGTCTATATGAGTGGTGAATGTGGTTCTATCCATACCAGACTGACTATATTAGCCATTTCTAATGAGTTATTAGTTATCCGATTTCCAGACTCATGAGCTTAAATATCACTGATTTTCTGCTTACCGGTTAGTTCTTATTATTGGGGTGAGTGAGTTGGGTTTGAGATTCAGTAAGTCTCTCCGTATGGCACTGCAGTACACGATCAGCAGCCCCTGTCTGGGTTAGGCTAAGATTATTAAACATTTAACTATCAGTGCGCAGGGGAATATCATTTCAGGATGAGCGAATCCTACTGTCACAGCTTATGCACCTGCACCTAGGGTGTGCTTCAGAAGAAAAAATTACTCACCGCAGTAATCTTCTTTCTTCCAAGGGGTCCTTTGGTATCACTAACTTTTTTTTCACTTAGCTGGCTAGGTGCAACTGCCCTGGAGGTGTGCCTTTAAGAGATATTTAAATGAGCGTAGGGCCAAGCCAATCAAAAGACAGGAGGGGGTGTGAGCTGAGTGAGGGTTGTTGGATGCTTCCGAATGTTTTCAAGGAAAAACCAGGGCAAATGCCCTGAAAAAGAATCAACAGGATTCAAAAAAACTTGCAAATGTCCACAAAAGTGGAAACAGAAACAACAGGAACACAAGCTAAAAACTCATCAATAAGAAACTCCAAATTTCGTAAAAGGTAAGAGCCCTTCTCCTACAGGTGAACCAGGGAGGAAGGGTAGGAGCTTACTGATGCTAAAGGACCCCTTGGAAGAAGAAAAAAAAGATTATTGGGGTGAGTAATTTTTTCTTCTTACCCCAGGAGTACTCTAGCATCAGTAACTTTTTTGCAGACTACCCAGCAGTACCAAGTGGGAGACAGGCAGAGAACCTACTTAGGAAAGAGGCTCTGCAGAACCGCCCTGCCAAATTTGGCATCAGATCTGGTCTGCACATCCAAACTGTAGTGTCTCACAAAGGAGTGCATAGATTTCCAGGTAGCGGCTTTGCAGACCTCCTGAAGGGGAATGTCCCTTGCTGCTGCAAGCGAGGCTGCAGTGCCCCTGGTGGAATAGGCCCTGAGCCCCACTGGAGATTGTTGACCAGCTTTCTCATAGCAGAATCAAATACAAGAGACCAACCAATGAGAAATATTTCTCTTGGTAGCAGATCTTCCTCTGCCTACATCCCCGTAGGTGAGGAACAACTGAGTGGAAGAGCCTCTGGACTGTCTAGTGTGCTCTAGGTAGTGAAAGATGGCTCTTTTGTCATCCAAGCTGTGGAGCTTTTGCTCGCCAGGAGTGGATGGCTCAGTAAAGAAGACAGGCAGAGTAATGGACTGGTTCAGGTGAAACTCTGAAACCACCTTTGGCAGAAATTTCCTATTTGTCCTGAGCTCAACTTTATCATTGTGAGGGATGATGTAATTCAGTTCAGTGCACAGGGCCTGTAGCTCTGAAATCCTCCTGGCAGACGTAATGGCTACCAGGAAGACGGTCTTCCAAGTTACAAACTGGATGTGGGCCGTGGACATAGGCTCGAAAGGTGGATTCATGAGACCATCTATGCAAAGGTTCAGGCTCCAGGGAGGAACAGATTCCCTGTTTGGAGGCTGGAGGTGCAAGAGGCCTTTGAAAAACTGTTTAAAAACATAGTGGGAAATTTTTTTTTTATTTTTTTCCCCCCACCGAAAGGTAGGCTGAAATTGCCACGAGGTGCAGCTTGAGTGAAGACGGTTTCAAGCCTGACACCTGTAAGTGTACCAGGTAGTCTAGCAGCTGAGAGTCTGAAGCTGATAGGGGTTCGACCTTTTCGCTCTTGCACCAGAGGGAAAACCTTTTCCATTTGGCTGCACAAGTCTTCTTAGTGTTTGTTTTTTTAGCCATCCTCAGTATCTTAAGGATCTCTTTAGAGTACTGTGAGGATGGAAACTAACTCCTCAAGAACCAGGCCTTGAGGTTAAGAGAGTGTATGTCTGGGTACCGCACTCCTGTCTGAGTAAGGTTCAGCAGGGAGTGAGATGGAGACAGGCGAATGGACCTTTTGCAGGACACTGAGAGAAGGAGAGGGTACCAGGCTTGCCTGGGCCAGTCCGGAGCCACTAGGATCATTGATGCAGGCTGCTGTCTGAGTTTCAGCAAAACCCTGAATATCAGAGGAAAGGAAGGAAATGCGTATAGGAACCTCCCTGACCAGTCCAGGATCAGGGCATCCAGAGGAAGTGTTCCCGGAACTGGGGGCCTTCAACAGTACTGAGGAAGCTGAAAACTGAGAGGAGAGGCAAACAGATCCAAGTCTGGTGTGCCCCACTGTCTGAACACTGCGGCTAGTGCTTACTTATTCAGTGTCCATTCACTCTGACCTTGACTGATACGGCTTAGGGCATCCACCAGAGTACTGAGTTTGCCTGGGAGATGAATAGCTGAGAGGCTGACTCCCCGGGAGAATGCTAGAGACCAGAGCTTCAGAGCTTCCAAACAGAGTATTCCTGATCTGGTACCACCCTGCTTGTTTATGCAGAACACTGCAGTGGTGTTGTCAGTTCGAATTTGAACCGCCTGCCCTTCTATGCTGGGAGCAAGCTTTGAGAGCTAGCAAGACTGCTCAGAGTTCCAAAAGATTTATGTGCAACTGTGACTCTTCGGCAGTCCAGTTGCCGCTTACTGACGCATTGTCTAAATGAGCTCCCCAGCCCAAAAGGGAGGCATCTGTGGTGATCACCTTTGTGCGAAGAGGAGCATGAAAGGGAACCCCTGCCTGCAAATTTGCAGGGTTCTTCCACCACAGCAAGTTTTGGAGGAACTGCTCTCACACAGGTATCAACTTTGAAAATGTGTTGCTTCTCTGAGACCAGCGAGCACTGAGGTAGGCTTGCAGGAGTCTCATCCTGTACCTGACCCCTGGGACTACTGCAGTCATAGAGGCCATATGTCCCAGAAGTTTGAGGAAATGTCTGGTTGGTCTTGGCTGTCCCTGGGTGAAAGAATCTGCCACTGAAAGGAAACTCTGAATTCTTTCCTGCGGGAGGAAAGCATATCCCTTCTGAGTGTCCAGCTGGGCCCCTACGAATGCGAGCAGCTGGGTGGGTTCTGGGTGAGATTTCTTTAGATTTACCAGGAAACCCAGAGACTCCAGAGTGCGTTCTGTGAGGGAAAGAGATTCCTTGACCTGGCAAGGAGGCTTTGCTACTATGAGCCAGTAGCCCAGACAGGGGTAGAGAGCGACACCCAGTCTCCTGAGATGTGCTATCACTGTGAGACACTTAGTAATGACTCTTGGGGCCGAGGACAGACAGAAGGGCATTGCGGTGAACTGTTAGTGACCCAAAGGGAGTTTGAACTCTGAGATCTCCTAATGGGTATGTGGAAGTAGGCATCCTTTAAGATGAGGGAAGCTAGCCAGTCTCCCTGCTGTAAGGACTGTATGACCAGTGACAGGGTGACCATTCTGAATTTGTTTTTTTTCAGATGTTTGTTTACATATCTGAGATCTAAGATGGGTCACCACTCCCCAGTTTTCTTTTTTGTCAGAAAATACCTGGAGTAGAGGCCCTTGCCTTTTTCATGGGTGGGGACCTTCTCCACTGCTCATAAAGCCAGAAGGTTTTGTACCTCCATTTCCAACAGTGGCATCTGCATTGGGGACAGAGGTCTTGACACCTGGGTACGCTGGAGGTCTGGCAGCTGCTTGAACTGCAATGACAGACCCTTCTCCACTATCTCCAGCACCCACTTGTCCAACATGATGAGGGACCAGTGCTGAAGATAGTGAGAGAGTCCGCCTCCAACCGGAAATGGGAAGGCGACCTGAACACTCACATCAGGACTCAAACTGAGAGGCAGATGGCTGGGAAGAAGTGGCTCTTCTTTGGCCCCTTCTGCCCCTGCCTCTTAAAGATCCCCTGTACTGGCTAAAGTCAGATTGGGGATAGGGATTGTAAAGCCTAGGAATAAAACTTCTACCCCTTATCATCCCGGAGACGGGATCTCTGAGGGGTGGTGGGTTCAGGCTTGGATGAGTGGCTCTGCCAGGAGGCCTTGTACTCATCGACTTTTTTCATGTAGTCAGTGGTTCTGCAATCAAACATCATATTTTGATCACAGGGAAAATCCATGGCCTTGTTCTGAGTGTCTGTGATCAGACTGGTTGTTCTAAGCCAGGCGAAGCGTCTCTGAAAGATGGCATGGGCCATCGCCCTAGAGGCTGCATCACTGTCATCATCGGCCATGTGGAATTGGTACATAGTAGCTTCCAGGGCAGTTTTTGACGTATCCACCAGCTCCTGCACCATAGAATCTGATCCGCTGCGGGCGATAGCCTGGACAGATTTCCAAAGGGCTTTCTGATATTTGGCTGTGAATGCCATGTAAGAAGAAAGCCTGAGAAGCAGGGAAGCTGTGGCATACATTTTCTTTGCTATAAAGTCAATTTTCTTGGAATCCTTGTCAGAAGGAGAGGGCAACAAAGAGGCTCCAGCTTTCTCACAAGCTGCCTGCTGCACTATACTTTCGTGGCTAGGGTGTGTAGACAGGAACACGGTACCATTTTTAGACAATTTATATTTTCTCTCAAGCTGCTTATCAACCCCTGATACTGAAGTGGGGTGCTGAAGCACCTTCATGGTATTTTTTCTAAATATATTATAGATAGGGATGACCAGGGTCTTTGAGGATGAAAGACCTTCATTTCCCTATAATCTTCATCTTCATCGACATCCTGGTTGGGCTCCTGTGTAGGGAGGTCCAGGGTATCCAGCACATTCTGTATAAATGTAAACATAGAGAAAGAATCCTTGTGGTCACCCAGGGATCCCCAAGGTAAGGGTCCGTGGATTCCTGGGGCTCAAGGCCCTCAAAATCCATGTCAGTGGCATCATAAAATTAATCATCATCTGTATCACCCTCACAGTCTACAGAACAGAGAACTGTGGAAGAGTGCTTGCCAGCCCCAGTAAATCGAGGACCCATCTTTTGAAGGGTCTGAAACAGTTGCCATGCCTTTTCCATATCTTGCACTGATGGAAGAACCTGCGCAGTTTCTAAGTGTTTTGTTTTTTCTGTATGCTTTAAGCTGCCCGTTGTCTCACTATTGGCTTTCCCAGGAGCAACGGAAGCATATCTGTCTTGACAGAGTTTCTTTTTAGCCACTTCATCAGAGGCTTGATCAAGCTTCCTTTTTTCGTCACTCTTATTATTTTTCAATTTGTGAGGAACTTCATCTTTGGAAGCTTTATTTTTTGGCTGGGATCTGGAGGGTTCCTCAGCTTCTCTGCTTTTGGTATTAGTATTTTTGAACGGTCCCTCATCGGAAGCCTTTGATTTATCCTCAACCATAATAATCAAAGGTTTGTCTGCTATGTTTGCCAATTTAAGCAAAGCAAACCAGTTCTGGACCTACGAACTGAGTGCAGGTTTCTGTGAAAATGCCATCCGGCCAGTCCTGCCTCAGTTAAACTATTACCAATGCCTTTTTTTGGGGTTGTAAAACTGGGATCTATACCAGTGCCAATCTTAACAGATACCCAGTAATATGCAACTGCGCACAGCTGGCTGCTGGACCCTTACGGACAGTCCTGATACAGTCGATACCAAGGTCCAGTGATACAACAAAAAAGGTTTCCTCGTAATTGCCAATCTAGAGGAAAAAAAAAAAACCCAGGCACTATTTAAATTTGAAATCTACTGCAGGTGCCTCGTAGTAAACCCCAAGAAGTCTGAGGTAAAAAACAAGGCAACTGTCCCTAATTCGACGGTTCCCACAAGATTTGCCTTACAAATGAAGGAAACCGTCGAAAATAAGCACCCGTGATAAAATTAGACTTTAAACTAAATAGTCGCGGTAAATAAAGTCAAAATAGAGCCACTAAGCTAAACATAAAAAATGTATGCAGTGCTAATGAAAAAGCACAACTTTTACTCAGCATAGTAAAGGAAATAATTTATGAAGAAAACTTTACCCAGATAAGCACTAGGAGGCTGTCAACAAGGAAAGTTGGGAGACACCTCAGAGGCAATATTGCTCAGTACAGTGGAGAAAAAAATTCTGAAGCATCCAGCAGCTCTCACTCAGCTCACACACCCTCCTGTCTTTTGATTGGCTTGGCCCTACGCTCATTTAAATATCTCTTAAAGGCATACCTCTGGGGCAGTTGCACCTAGCCAGCTAAGTGCAAAAAAGTTACTGATGCTAAAGGACTCCTGGGGCAAGAAAGAGTAGTTTCATCCACTTAATGCAGTTTCCAAGAAAATTACTTTTAATACATTAAATAAAGTGGTGTTGAAAAGAAGAAAAAACAACTCTGCCCTACCACTTACAATAAGGCACGGACATAAATTCTCCATTATCACAGAAAATGTAATTTAAAAATGCTTGCGCAGCAATTGCTGTCACACATACATTTAAGTAGCAGCAGGAAATGTATGCATAGCATTTTACAGAAACCCTTATGACAACTTTTTATTTTGGGGTTCAAAGAAAGGAAAAATGAGCGAAGCTCATTTCCGGGTGTAAACTGGGAGAGCAGGGATGTTATATAACTTGCACAGAGTTGAGTAAGTATGCAAGTGGTGGTTATGGGTTTCAAACCCAGGGCTGCAGAGTCTCCACATTCACAACCTGCTTCTTTAACCCTCTAGGCTAAACTTTTAGAGCTGGGTGCAACAGTACATCATTGGTTTTGTGCAGTAACTAATGCAAATTGCTATGCACTATCAAATAACTTTTCCCCCATCTATAACACTAAATGGGGACTTAACTAGTACCACCTTTGCTGTTATTTAAACCACGTTATTAGCCTTTATAGCAGCAGCCTTTGCAACGGCTGTTTAAATAAAGCAGTAGCACTGTATATGGATCTGTATCTGAAGTCCACTTTGCCACAAAAGGGGCAGGAATTAGGGTTCTTATTGTAATGTAAGGTTTACTATCTACCGTACTGCAAAATCATCAGAAACAGACCAAATCTGTTCAGCTCAATGGGAAGCAGGAACGGTCCTTGCCTGTATACTGTATTTACATTGCCCCTGCGATAGTGCAAGCTCCACTCCCCCACCTTGACTGCTTAGGGCTCTATCCAGAGAACAGTTCCTCACATTCTGTGCCCAATGTAAAAATCTTTTATGGATAGGGCCCCTAATAATGAATTGGAAACAATGCATTCCCCCCATAAGGAAGTCAATAAAAAGAAGGGAGCAGCACAGGGGACAAGTTCATGTATTGCATTCTGGAATTGTAGCACATCAGCTACTTCTGGTTTTGACTTCAGGAAGCCAAATGGAAACCTCCTGTTCCTTTCCCCGTCAACACACACAAAATCTTGGCGCTTAGGAATGGGGACTAGTCGAAACACAATTTATTAACAAACATTTCTGTTTACATTGTCACTGTGCACACTAACAAAGGTGTATATATGTATGCAATAAGACATGCCAGGGTGCGTAATTATGGGGGAATAACTGCACAGCTTGAGGGTGGTGTTAGGTATGAGGAGCTTGCACTGAGGAGTGCCTTTAAACACCCGACAGCAAAAAGCAATTATTCCCCCAAATTACACATCCCTGAAGCGTCTTATCACACTTCCAAGAGGGTAAGAAAAATGTCGAATTTGTATGCAAAAAAATAAGATACACTGTGTTAATGCTAGTAAAACAGCTAATTTATTGCAAGACTGATAAAAGTAGTCCCTTTCAACAGTAAGGGAATCCCAGAACTGCAAATGGTGACTGCCAGTCTGACTGGCACTTTAAGCATGGTAAAGTGTAGTGATATGATGTGGTACACAGGCTTTTGCTCTGAAAGAAGTACAGGAATGTAATTATGGTTTCATAATTACATTCCTTTACTTGTCTCACAGCCAATCAGAATGCTTACATTTTTCTCACCATGTTATAAAGCATATTATCACCAGCCATACAGCCGTCATCCACTTGCATACAATGCTTGGTAAAACTTGACAGTGGAAGCACTGGTTATGTTACTTTGGCAGATTTCAAGTGTTATCCAAGTGCCTGAGCCACTACAACTTAATAGGGTTCAGTAAAAAGTGGACCTCTCCACTGATCTAAGTTCCCCTGTCGGAATGCCGTCCTGAAGGAACACCCCTATCAGAATGTCCCCAACAACACAAGCCATTCTGGCAGGAGCATGCACTCTGGGCTCATTCTGACATGGATATTCAGTTCAGAAGCCATTCCAGCAAGGAGCACATATTTTGGGTGGAAATTCCACTTTTTCCTGTTCCATATTTGTAAGCATTCCAGCTTAGGTGCATTTGGTTTTGACTCCACACCTAAACGTTAGCTTAGCACCAAGTGCTGAACCAATTATTTGCGTCCTGTTCACTACACAGTATGATGGTGTTGGACTACTTTTTTGTATCCCCCAAGGATGCACTGAGTAAAACTTTTGAAAG
The DNA here is from genome assembly GCA_016271365.2 of Neoceratodus forsteri. Classification (NCBI taxonomy): domain Eukaryota; kingdom Metazoa; phylum Chordata; order Ceratodontiformes; family Ceratodontidae; genus Neoceratodus; species Neoceratodus forsteri. The sequence continues at coordinate 329,976,956 of CM057456.1, read as the reverse complement.
ATTTAAATACATATCAGTACACTATCATTTTATAAATAGGAAATTACACAAGGCAATAAAAACACTCAAGTTTTCTATTTACTGCATTCAGCGCAGAGCTTTGTTAGACACATCTGCTGATTTTCAAGTGTCCAACAAAACTTTTTAGAAATCCCATTCTGGCAAAACCCTATTTCTGTGGAAATTATGAGGAAAGGTGAACTGTGTCCCTTGTTTCTCTGATCAAGTTTCTCAGGCAAAATCAAGGGCCCTGGAACCCTTACTATGGGGTTAAAAGATGCTCTACTATGTGTATTGTAAATGAAAGTAAACACCAGGTTACCAATAACAGAAAATAGTATACGTTAAACAGCAATTGCAGGTCATAGCCAACATTTAGCTGTTAGTGAGCACTGCCCACCACAAAAACAAACAAAAAAATGAATGGGAAGGGATTTCTAAAGCAACACAGACATGACACATTCTTAATGTCCAACTCGGTTATTAAGATTTGCAGAAATAGAGACACACGACAATGATGGCAGAAAAGGGCCTCATGACCCGTCTACTCCGCACAACCCTATCCATGGTACCTTGCGGGTACCCTAGTGATCACTCATTTATTAGGTTTGTCCTTGTGCACACCAAACATTTTGGTATGATAGTGGGCTTTGAGAGGTGTGCCACTGTCTGTTCAACACAGGGCAGTCTGCAAGGGGAATCCAAAAATTAACTCCACGAACCTGTGATGGTGGAGGTTGCACACAAAACTAGGGAGCCACCCCAAACCGTAACAGCAGAACCAAACAAGTTGGTACACTCCAGTGTGTGTCGCAGTAAAGAAGTAAAATAAAGTTGTCTGTTGATTAAGAAATGTGATGCTATGCAGTTCCAACAGGCTTTCCCTGCATACTATCTTCAAAGAACTGCAGATGAGATGCTCAATTCCAGCAAAAGTGTTTATTCAATAGACAGTTAGCATAACACGAACCACTGCCCCTTTGTAGAGACAGTTAGCATAACACGAACCACTGCCCCTTTGTAGAGACAGTTAGCATAACACGAACCACTGCCCCTTTGTAGAGACAGTTAGCATAACACGAACCACTGCCCCTTTGTAGAGACAGTTAGCATAACACGAACCACTGCCCCTTTGTAGAGACAGTTAGCATAACACGAATCACTGCCCCAGGGGCAGTGGTTGAGTTATGCTAATTGTCTCTGCACTATGTTGAATAAACACTTTTGCTGGAATTAATTTTATTTATTTTTATTTATTTCATAATTCGGATTTACAACCTTTGAGTCAAAGACTCATTTACAAAGGCACATAGTCACAGGGAGGGTAAACAACAATTGGTGGTGGAGTACAACAATGGAGAACATTACAGGTGAGATACAATAAAAGAACACACAAAGCAATTCCAGTAATACAAAGGTGTACAAAGACTTCAATTAGTTACAATTAGTCTAGTATATAAATAATAATGTACTGCTAGGGGTTCTATGGAGCGATACCTGGGTGGAAGGGGTGGTTGCTGGGGGAGAAGGCAGTCCAGAAGGACACTGTCTGTAAATTGGGCCAGGCGGAGCTCTAAGTATGGGCCAGTCAGGGGCATTTACAGCTCCGAGTGTCAGTGAGGTGGTTTCAGAGGGCGATTCTGAAGGGGCTGATTTTGGGGATGTTTGTGATATGAGTGGGGAGGGAGTTGTACCAAGAGGAGGCTCTGTGGTGGAATGATCTTTGGGCGAGAGAGGTCCTGGCTCTCAGGAGCTGGAAGGTGGCTTTGGTTGTGCTTCAGGTGGTGATGGAGTGGGAAGCCAATTTTAGGGATGCAGCAACCCCCGGGGGGGAGAGCCCAAGTAGTGATTTTTTTGCCAGTATACAGGTGTGGTAGCGCAGGTGCTCATCAAAAGTGAGTACGTTAGAGGAGAAGTAGAGCTGGCATGTGTGCATTCTGCTGGGAGCACTGGTCAGGAGCCTGCAAGCCTTGTTGATGGAGGTCTGGGACTTTGGTGAGGGTGGTGAGGTCAGCAGCCGCATAGATACAGAACCCACAGTTGACCAATGACAGGATGGAGGAGGCGACAGCCAGCCGGAGGACATTCTGAGGGAGGCGGTCTTTGTGGCGGCAGGGGAGTCCAATCTGGGTGTTTATGGCAGTGGACAAGTAATTAAGATGAGAGTGGAAAGAGAGAGCAGAGTCAAAGATGATGCCCAGATATTTGTATGCAAGCACCTGTTCGAGGGGGTATAGCGTACTAGGAAGGATATGAAGGGGGGCATTTCTGGAGTTACTCTGGCAGTGGGCAAAAGCATACATTTTGTCTTCGTGAGATTCAGAACTAGATGATGGTTGAGGAACCACTTTTCAGCTTGGCTGAAGCCGAGTTGCAGAGAGTTCCGGAGGGTGATGGGGTCGGGGTGGGAGGCGATGAGAACCACATCGTCGGCATATAGGAGAATACTGCCCGAGCAGAAACTAGGAAGGGTGTTTAGAAAGAGACTGAACAATGTGGGGCCCAGGATGGAACCCTGAGGGACACCTGAGTGAACAGGTAGGGCAGCTGATAGGGTACCGTTTATCTTGACCCGTTGGGATCTGGCATGGAGGTAACTGGAGAACCAGGCAAGGGGTGCCAGATGAGAAGCCTAGTTGATGGAGGGAGTCAACCAATAGGGGGTGACACACAGTGTCAAAGGCCTTAGATAGGTCAATAAACACTACCCCAGCAATGTCCCCAGAGTCAAGTGCAGAGTGTATTTGCTGTGAGAACTCTAGGAGGGCTGTGGTGGTGCTGTGTCCAGGGCGGAAGCCATGCTGTTCTGGACATAGTATGCTGTATTTGGTTAGATACTCCATGAGTTGGGTGGATAGTATTTTTTCCAGGGCTTTAGAGAGTGGGGGGGGGGGGAAATGGAGATCAGTCTGTAGTTATTTGGTAATGTGCAATCTTGTCTGCAGTTCTTTGATGCTAGTATGCTGGGAAAGCCTGTGCTAACTGCACAGCACCTCACTTCTTAATCAGCAGACAACTTAATTTTACTTCTTTACTGCAACACATGCCGGAGTACACCAACCTGTTTGGTCCTGCGGTCTGCAAGGGACCTGCCAGTGTCAGACCAATCATCAGCCATGCTGATCATGACACACTTCTGGTCTTACTGGGCAGAAACTTCATGCAATTCAAAGGAAAGAACAGGCCCAATCATAGGGAGGCTCTTTCCTTTGATCTGCATAATGCTACCCAACAAACAGAGCTGATCCATCATGACCAGCCTGCTGTGGTCCACCCCTCCAAACGTAACCCAAGATTAACACACACACACAAAGTCCCTCAATCTCTTTCACCCCTTCTTAAATTTTCTAACACCTGGCTGTCCACCCCTGGTGCTGGATACTACCCCCCACCTTACCCATTTTCACTGTGCGATACTGGGGAGCCCACTCCTAGTGCCGCCAAACACTGACACTGGGGTGCCCAAAACATATCTGAAATAAAGAAAACCATCCCTCATGAGCTTTTTTTTTTTTCTATTCTTGTTTCTATTTTTATACACCCTGTTAAAAACAAAAAAAACACGCCCCTCAATGTCCATTGCTGCTGCTGCTACCATCCACCACCCAAGCCTCCCACTTAGCACCGATTAGTTTTCCAACACCAGGCTGCCCAATCCCAGGTGCCAGCTACTACCCCCACCCTACCCATTTTCACTGTCCACAAAGGGAAGCCCAGCCTGGATGTGGCTAAATGATAACACCAACACTAAAAGCAGCTCAGTGTTGGTACCTGAAATAATGAAAACAGTCTTTCATACACTTTATAAAAAGAAAACTGTACATCAATGTTACCGCTCTCTGTTACCCCCGCCCAACTTCCCCACTCGACACCCACCACCCCATTCCCCACCCCTTACTTGACTACCAGGGGTTCAACACTATAATCATCTATGAACCAGAGACACATTTTCACTCTTCAACGCCAGACCAGGAACTGAAGAAATCAAGTATGTGGTTCAATGTATATCAATGGATTTTGAACTTGTCCTCATAACTTGGCCACTTTTGAATATTTTTTCCTTCAACTTTCCAAAATGGCCTTTTTGGAACCCCATCTCATGAACAATGGCAGTGAAACTATGTAAATTTATCCCAAAAAGTGATTTCACTGTTGCTGTGCAAAAATCACCATTCGGGCAGGATTTGAAAATGTTCTCCGCCCTTGTTCATGAAGTGAGGTCATCAGAAGGCTATGCCGAAAATGTGGGGTTAAAAATATTAAACAACACAGTTATAAGTGTATGTTGAAATTGTTAAATTCACTCTCATAACTTTGGTAAATTTATTAATATTTTAATTCCAAATTTTCCAACATAGCCATTTCTTTTTCACACCTCCTCATGAATACGACAACTGTAACTTTTGAGATCTTGCCCAAAATGTGTTTTCACACTTGTGGTGCAAAATCACCTTTCAGGCAGGAATGGAAAATGTTATCTGCCCTAGTTCATGAGGTAGGGTCATAAGAAGGCTGTGCTGAAACTTTGGGGGTAAAAAATATTACAAAACAACAAAGTTATGAGCATATGTTGAAATTTTCCAACACACCCTCTTAATATTGGTAATTTTCAATATTTTGTCCCCAAATTTTCAACACAGCATGTTTTCGTACCACCCCATGAATATGGCAGCTGTCAGTCTTCAAATTCAGGCCAAAATGTATTTTAAAACTTTTGGCATGAAATGACGTTTCAACCACACCCTTCATGTTCAGAAGGCGTGATCATAAAACAACTGCTGAAAATCTGAAGTTAAAATGTAAAAAAAAAACAACTCAGTCTAAAGAAACGCTGAATTGTTCCGTTTACGCATAACTTTAGTTTTGCAGATTTTGGTCCCTAATGTTCAACAAATCCCTTGTCTCATCCCACCTCCTGAACATGACAGGTGTCATTTTTCAAATCCCCACTGAAACTTGTTTTTGCAGTTGCACTGCAAACTCACTTTTAGGATGGGATTTTAAAACAATTCCACCTGTCCTCATCATGTCGGGCCACAAAAAGACTGTCTGAAATTTGGGGTCAAAATGTGGGAGCTCATTGAAAAGTAGATAGTGCCTCTCAGCTGCCCTATCCTGGGTAAATACAACCTAAAAATGTATAAAAGCAGGACACCACTGAAAATGAGATACTGCATCTCATCTGGTCCATCCTGGGCAAATACATAGTTAAAATGTGTACAAGCAGGACCCGGCACAACAGCAATGCAAGCAGCAAACATTCGGCATTGACAAATGCTTGTTTTCTGTACGTAGCCTTGTCACACCAAAAAAAAAAAACGTAATAGGACCCTTTTCTGTCTTATGTTTCAGTGACCTGTTTTAGGGGTTGGCATCCTGTCTATTTAGGAATGTCAACTTTAAACTTCAGTAGTACAGTATTTGCACCCTTTCTTGCTGGTTTGGAAACTGAAGGATGGCCTGGATAACACAGTTTGTTTCCATGGAAGCACGAAGCAGCAGAGAAGTGTAAATATTTATTTGTTTATTAAATTGTGTTAACCGGATAAGCCCACTGGGCCCCAGGGGTCCCTTTTTCAGGGGCGACCCGGAGTTAGTTACACAGAGTTGAAGAAGTACAGTTAATAGATGCAGAGTAGTACATTGCATACAAGTGTACAATGTTTTGTAACACCACACAGCATCCGTAGCAGCTGTTAGGCTGAGGGCAGGTAGTACTTTAAAAATATGCAAGCAAAGCGGTATACGTCTTTAAAAGGTGTAGTGATTACAATTGGAGTTGCTAGCTTTATATAGGAGAGGGCAACTATTTACAGGGGGAGTACCCTAGGTCAGCTGTGGTAATTAGATGCCGGGGGCGTGATTTAGCTAGCCTTCCGGACATACACAGGGGGTGAGATTTTGGAGGTAAGCACACAATTCTGGTGGCATGCAATTCTTTCTGAGGTTCCACTAGATCAAATATGATTAAGTTATAATAGTGTCAAGCTCCTAATATTACACTGGTGTTTAATGGTTTTAGGTTTCAACTACAACCCAGTCTGTTCAGTTAGCATGATGGCCCAAAACATGTTTAAAATGCTGTTTTTATTAGCTGGTGCTAAGAGACATTTTATTAGCGTACATTACTTGAATAACAACAACAACAAAAAAAAAAAACAGGAGGTTTTTAACAGTCCTTGGGAAGAGCATGGAAGGCCGAGGGAGTGGGGGCTGCTTGTCCCAGTGGCTGGTCTCCTGGGGAGGATAGCAGCATGCGTAGAACCTTTAAAGCGTGGCTCATAATTCTTTTACTGAGAAAAACAAATTCAGCTGACAGACTTTGGACCATGGTTTCAGCTTCCCCAGACCCTCTCTGACTGCCCTTACACCCTTCTTCTTGTCCACTCGAGCAACGATTTTTGGGTCACCTGCAAGGAGGCAGATTTTTTCTTGTATCCCCTCCCCAATGTTGCATATGAAGACATTACTAAAGGACTAAACTCAAGACCAATCCCTGGGGAATACATGTGACTTTCCTAACCTCTGAGAATTCCCCATTCAAAACCACCTCTGCATCCTTCTACACAGTCAATTTCTGACCCATCCTACAATTCTACCTCAAACACTACCACCAAGTCCCTCCATTTATTAACCAGACTTTCATGTGGAAGAGAGTCAAAGATTTTGCTAAAGTCCATGTACAACACATCCATAGCCTGGCCTTTATCAACTGCCTTTGTAACCCAATAAAGCTGTCCCCTGATGATTCCATGCAGACATGTATCCTGTGATCCCTCTGCCTCCAAGAAATACACTCATCCTTCCTTTATAATAGCCTTCTGCATCTTAAAAACAATGGATATCAGGCTTACCAGTCTATAGTTCCCTGACTCGTCACTTTGCCCCACTCTTATACAGGGGTGCCACACTTGCTGATCTATACTCCTATGACATTACCACTAATTTCAGCAAGCTGACAAAGAGATCTGCTAAGGGTGCAGCCAGCTTCTGTCCCACTTCTTTCAGCACTCTTTACTACAGTGCACCCAAACCCACTTTTAGAGCTTTGAAACACGTCAGCACCCTTTCCTCTGTTACGGGTTTAATGTTGTCCCCCCTTCCCTCAGGCAACATTCTGGTAGTTAACCCTTGTCTTCCAACACAATCACACAGCAGAAATACTCACTTGGTATGTCTGCCTTTGCCTTATCCATTCTCCTCCCTTCCCCAAATCTAACTATCCCCTTTTGGATTTTTGTTTTTCCCCCAATGTAGTGGAAAAAAATTTGTATCCCCCTTTTTTCAGTCCCTCCACAATCCTTAACTCAGTGTTTTACTTTGCCAGTCTTACAGTCTTGTCGGCCTCCCTCATCCTGCTTGGGTACACTTCCCTATTTTCTGCAGTCAATGTAGCCCTTCCTTTCTCCCACCTTCTTTGTGAACCACAGTGGTCTATTTCACCTCCTGTTTTTATCTACCGTCTAAACAGAGATATGTACCTTCCAGTACCCACTGTTTAATTAGATACAATTTTCTGTAGACCTCAACTACTTTTACCTGAGCAGCTCCTGCATCTTGGTAAAATCAGCCCTTCTAAAGTCAGATACTTTTGTTAGAGACCACTTCCTTTATACCTCCAGCCTTATTTTGAACCAAATGGTCTGGTGGTCACTGGATGCCAGAAGCTCACGAAGAGAGACCTCCCAAATGCTGTCCCAGGTTGTGAGGACTACATCTGGAATTACCCCCTCACATGCAAGTTCATCTGGGTTTGATCCATAGAGTGGAACATTGCTGACGCCATCTTGCCAGCCTAGGTCGGAGGGCTTGATGGGGTGTCTTTGCTTCACTAACTTCTTTTCCCTCCACAGGGCACAGCATATCTATAGGGGACTGTGGTGTGCTATGGAGAGAGACAGAGTACAGGGTGACTGCAGACCAGGAGGAGGGGACGTGGAGTGTGGCAGTTGATTTCTGTTTTTGCAGGAACAAAGACATGGGAATACTTCTGTGCCTGTCCAGTTGTTTGGCAGTTGATTTTTGTTACTGCAGGGGACAAACAAACGTGGGAATGCTTTTGTGCTTACACAGTTGATTGGCATCTGACTTTTGTTTTGAAGAGAAACACAGATGTGTGAAAGCTTTTCGGCTCGTGCAGTTGTTTTTTTTTTGTTAGGGCAACAGAGGGGTCAGAGTCTGTGGGAGTGGCAGCAGCGGATTCAGGGGAAGCCATTCAGTGACACGGAAGGAGTTAACCAAGAGAGGAGGAAAAGGAGCAGCAAGGAGTTCAGGAGACTAGGGAGGAGTCTTGAGCAATAGCACAATCAGTTACATTCTCGGAGGTGCTACCTGTCCATGATAAGGGGGATGACAGGAATCTCCGCACCAGGAACTTCAACACATGGTTGAAGAAATGGTGCGAAGAAGAGGAATTTGGATTCACTGGGGACTGGGGATCCACCTGGTGGAGATAGAGGCCTGTACAGAGGAGATGGCCTGCATCCATTAAGGAGAGAAACTAGGATCAGTGAACAGTTTAACAGCTACATTGTGAAGCATTTAAATCTAGTGGGGGGGGCAGGCTAAGGCAGAAGGACATGGCCTGTCCACCCCCACACGCACACAGGATCAGCAGTGAAAATCCCAAGAGTGAGAAATCACCAAAACAACAAAGAAAAAAAAAGAATCCAGGGAGGAGAGGAGAGGAAAGGGGAGAAGGGAATTAGAAAAGAGGAGGGCAAATGGGCAGGAGGAGATGGGGAGGGAGCTAAATCTGGAGAGCCACGTGTACAAATGCTTGAAGTCTGGGCAATAAGGTTGCTGATCTAGAGGTCACCGTCATGGGGTCATTCCACCGCATGTCAAAACAGCATGGCTAAAAATGCAGCAGCGAAACAGCGCAGGACAAAAACAGAGTCAGGCAAAACAATTACCTGTTCTGTGCACCGCGCCCACTGAAAACAATGGGTCGCCTCTATCTCCATCTGGTTTCTACCACTTGCTGCTACTGGGATAGTCCTATCCATGTCAGGTATGTTAAAGTTCCCTACTAGAAGCACCTCACCCTGTTCCACAGCCCTTCTGAATTCCCCCACATATTCTTTGTCTGCCTCATCATCCTCCTCCTAAGAAGACAGCCTACATACCACATAAACCCTGGTGATCCTCCCCCATACTGTGACTATCCAAACCAACAATGTTTCCACATCCGTGCTCACCTCCCCCTCCGTCCTTGAGCTCCACAGCCTTTATACCTACCATCCCTCAATTATTAAACCACGTCTTCTCCCTTCGCCTATGCCATATCCCCCCTCCCCCCTGAAGAGAGTGTTTAGAGAGGGATTGATGGCTCCCAGTTATGGTGCTGTGTGGCCTATGTTTCCATCACGAACACCAAATCCACCTGTGTTGCAGCCACTTTTTCTAGCAGGTCACCGATTTTTATTCCCCAGGGTCCTGGCATTGATACACACTGCTCTCCAGAGCTCCAGCATCTAACCCCTCATTCTCTTGTTTCCTCCTGCCGTCCCTATGTCTTAGCGCCTTCCATCATCCTACCACTGTGGCACCCTTGCTGCCAGAATTGTTTTCTTGTCAGAGTTCCTGTCTGTTCTAATCTCCTCACCTCATCTGCTGCACCATGCTCCTTCACAGTACCTCTCTTTGTGCGACCCTTTCCCTCCTGCTGCTATACTCTTTTCCCAGACTCTTGATATTCATATTAGCCTCCTTCCCCAAGAAGGTTTGCTCCCCCCTCCCCACATCTGTCCTCTTTTCACCTAATGGACCCACCTCCTGCTCCTACTCCCCTATTTTCATAATTCTTCAAGATGGTAGGACCCTACATGTTATTGCTTGAAGTGGGACTGCCTGTTTAACTTCTTCAGCTGGTATAATACTCTCATCACTCCCAATTGACACCTCCACCTGGTCAGTTTAAATGGCCAGTGATGAAGGCATCAAAAGTTTTGGGGCAAGGCCATGGCCCCCCTCAGCTGCAGTGTAGAGATCATCCTGCTAGAATAGCATTCTGTCTCTCCAGAATTGCCCTTGCTCTCCCACTATGCCACATGCCTCTTCCCTGTACCACCACTTCAACTATTGGTCAAAGTGCGTGACCAGGAGAAGCCAATCCTCTCCCTTGAACCACAATGGCTGGACTGCAGTAAAGTAACTGAAATTGCAGAATCGCTGCCCAGTTCCCCAAATTCGTCCTTCACCTTTCCCAAAGGGCTGCCAGCTGGACTGTTTGACCCAGGAGGACAATTACTTCCAGCCACTCCACTCCCCCTTCCAACAAACAATGGAGTCCCTTACTACCAACAGCTTCCTATTCTTCTTTTTGCCCTACGACTCCAATGTCGTCCCTGGTGCCCCTCTAGGAAACTTTCCCGGTTGCCTGTGAGGTAGCGAGTACCATCAGTAACTGGAGAGACACTGGCAAAATTCAGTTGCTCAGGGGAGCACAACAATTCCTTGATACCATCATTAGAGTCTCCCAGCCCCCACAAGAACCCCAATTTTTTCTTCCAATTTTGCTTTACAAGTCATTATACATTTTCTGTTTTTTGTTTACTCTCGTTTCTCTTTGTAGCCTCACAAAAGCTGTTGCTGTAACAATTATTGGAAGACCAAGACTCTGCTTGAAACATAAAGTGAACATGGGGTGTTGCAAAAGCACAGAGGCTCAAAACAAGGCCCCCCCCCCCATTCTTTTTATCGAATTTTTTTTTTTTTTTTTTTTTTTTAATAGCCGTTTGGTCCCCATCATCTTCTCTCACCAACTGGTGACAGGGTCACAGATGCATTTTTTTTTAGATTTTCTCCCTGACCCCCACCCCAGGACCCAGCACACGGCCGCAGGGGGCACGCTTTGCACCCTGTGGTGCCAGCTCAGCCACTTCCACCTCCTGCTACTTTGCCGCATGCTCTCCCAAAGCACGGCACCGGTCTTCACCAGTGGGGCGGAACTACGGGGGTGTGCTAACCACCTCGCCACTCTCAGAAGTGCAGAGCTGCCCACTGGCATGCTCAATCTACTTTTACCCTCCTCACCCCGAGGTCGCTCCTGAACCCGGGTCGGCGGCGTAGCACGAGGTAAGGCATCCAGCAACCTGCCCACTGCTACTTGTCGGGCGAAGTAAACTGGAGCTCCACAAATGGCAGTCTGGGAGAAGCCCACAGATGAAAAGGATATAAAATGGCAATCCATGACCTGGTCAGGTGTGTGTGTGTGTGTGTGTGTGTGTGTGTGTGTGTTTAAATTATGTAATACATTTTCACAAGGTCTCTGGACAATCAGGTTCACCAGCTCCAACCAAGCAAACGTCCATTCAGCAGCAAACCTCTCAAAAGTACAGCAGAAACACCTTTTTTCAAATTCTGACATCCATAATTCATATTTACGCGATGCTGACCTCATTTCTAAACAAACCGGGAAAAGATTATTGATGCAGCCTAATTGCTGTTTGAAGACAGTTAAATTTAAACACTTTAATAAATGTCAGTAGCCTGGTGTGCACTTGCTACACATTTTTTTGTATATTATACCAGCGATCACCGGGCTGTCACTTGTGACAGTGCTGGACGATGAATGACAGAACAGACAGACACACACAGACACACACACTTGTGTATTCTGACACATTTCACCCCACAGAGTACCACGCATCAGGGAAGCACCAGAAGAAAATGAACTCACTGAGCTGTCCGCTCGGTACCAATCCCACTGCCTCTTTGCCCGCAGGCGGGGTCCCACTCTGTCTCTCAAAATTGCCCGGGTTGGAGAAGTAATCTCGGAGCCTCGGCAACTCCCTCCCACTCTCCAGCAGCTCAGTGTGGAACTCCAGTGCCGTCAGAATGTACTGATCCCGCAACAGCTGAGCAGCGATTACGTCCACCGGCACACGTTGGTCTGCAATGGCACCCCAAACTCCTCCGAGAGCTCCCCCTCCAGAATCGACGGTGCTGGCCCTCAGCAGCAGTCCAGGCGTGTCCGGCAGCTGCGGGGAGACCAGTGGCAGTCCTGCAGCTGGTACTTCCACCCCTGCGCCAGGCTCGCCACCCGCTGCGTCCGCTCGGCGTTCAGTCTCCTCCTCCTCCGAGTCGCTCAGGAAGGGGTTGATGCTGGTGCTGCCACCGCCGCCACTCGCCATTTTCCTTCCGTCTCCCACCGACTCGGGTGTTACTTGATTCTCGCGTCTTCCTGGTTGTTGAAACCTCACGAGAGAGGTTTACCACGGCACGGCGACTGTCAACTATGGCCCCGCCCCCCGCCGTTTGCAGCCGTCAAGAGAGTGGAGGACAAGGCAACGTGTGCTATGAAGGACAGCCAATCCTCTCGCAGGATCTGGGAGTCTCGTCTCGGCATTGAAGCGCAATCTGTTGTGGGCGGGACTGCGGAACCACGAAGCGGCAAATCTCGCGAGGCTGTCATGGTAACCCGAAATGAATGAAATGAAAAAGGGAAAGGTAGAGGCCCAGAGCAGAGGTAGTATACCTAATGGTATTCCGCGCCACACTAGAAGTTTAACTGCTCTGCCTCCCATGCATTCCGAAAAGGCAGGGGAAAGTAAACTATTTTGCAACCCTGTTGGCTTTGTGTATGCATGTTAGCACCGTGTCAGTGATTATGTGGGAATCATAGAAACGTAGAGAGTGACGGCAGAAAAAGCCCAAAGATCCAGCCAGTCTGCCCTATAGTTACATCTCTATGCTAGGCTACACATTGTGTCCCCAGCCCGTCAGAGAGTTATATGTTACTTTTTTGTGTCTGTCGCAGAACTCTAGCAGCCTTGCAAAACCTTTGACAGTTGCTTTGCTCTCCTGCCCGGTGAACATAATTCATAAAAAGGAACAACTGAAGTGGGTGAAGATAGCTGTATCATTATTGTTTCCCCGTGGGTGACAAGGTGGAGTGAGAACTACAGCCCCCAGAATGCATTTTTTTTCTGTTGCGTCAAATGTTGCTAATAGAACCGGGAAGTGAATTTGTGGCAGGTGAGTCTCGCTGGTCCAATTGTGGAAACTGTCGTTAATGGTGTAATCTGTTTTGTTATTTTGGTGCACCAGAAATGAGAGCGAGAACAAAATATTAATCCAAGGACATTTCATCCGTAATAGACAGTAAGTTGCCATGTAGTAATCGGGCCATTACTAAATCACATGGACTTTTATCTTCATGTTTCATTTCCATTCAAACTTGGATATTTGGAATAGCTCACTTTGGAGGACTGTGGTCTCAATGTGGAGTGTTTGCTGGTAGCTTCTATATTGTGCTTCATAGTTTTCTAACATTTCACGAAAAGTAAGTTACCATGATTGCTTCTTTTACTTATTTATCCCAATGCTTCCAGACTGATTTGACATTTCCCTTGTAACTCCAGGACTTCAGGAGGGTGGATTAAAAAAAATGGATGAATGCCTCAGAGACAACTTGGGGGGGGGGATTGTCAGCAACAGTGGGGTAAATTAAGGGAAGACATAGTGAAGGCAACAAACCACTGTGCAAAGGAAGTAAGCAAAAACAGGAGGAAAAGGTGATCACTATGGTTCTCGAGGGAGGTGGCCGTGAAGGTAAAGGCTAAAAGGGTGGCTTTCAGGAGGTAGAAAGAGACACAGAGGGAAGAAGAAAAGGAGGTGTACTTTACCAGGTAAAGCAGGGGGAATACTGGGAGGCAGTGAGGGGTGGAAAGGTGCAAAGAGAGGAAAGGATAGCCAAAGGGGTAGCTAACGGGGTCAAGACTTTATTCAGGTACATAATGAAAAGAGGAAGACAAGGGGAGGGATTGTGAGGATAAGAAGGGGAGGTTGCGCAGAGAAGATCGGGAAAAAGCCTATATCCTGAATAGGTACTTCTGCTCAGTCTTAACAATGGAGGGAGAGAGGGATGGCCCACTTAGAAGCAGCAGGATCATTGTGTGTGTGAGGGGGGTGGACACAAATCCATTCACAGAGAAAAAGTCCTGAGAAGACTTGCAAATTTGAAAGTGGACAAGGCTATGGGGCTGGATGGGATACATCCAAGAGTACTGTGGAAGCTCAGTGAGGTACTGGCTGCACCTCTGACAGCCCTACATAACAACTCACTGGAAACATGAATGGCTCCAGAGTACTCAGAGAAGACATATGTAGTCCTTCTCCATAAGAGCAGAAGCAGGGAGGAGGCCGGCAACTATATGCCAGTCAGTCTGACATCAGTGGTGAGGAAGTTCATGGAAACACTATTTAAAGAAAGGCTAGTGGAGTATCTTGAATCCAGCGGGTTACAAGACCCGAGACAGCATGGATTCATGGTAGGGAGGTCATGTCAAACAAACCTGATTGATGTGCTTGGGGTTCAGGGAAATAGATCAGGGTGGGGCAGTGGACATGACCAACCTAGATTTCAGCAAGGCCTTCAACACTGTACCACACAGGAAGCTTATAAGGAAACTATGCAGTTTAAGGGTGGTACCCAAGGTGGTGAACTCGGTAAGGAACTGGTTGATGGTTAGGCAACAGAGGCTGGTAGTAATGCACTCACTCTAATGAAAGGACATAGGGTATTGGCTGTCCAGAGGAGGGCAACTAAAATGGTGCAGGGGTTGCATCAAGCCCTGTGAGTAGAAACATAGACAATGATGGCAGAAAAAGACCAGCGGTCCATCCAGTCTGCCCAAGTTCCCTATAATCCCTGGAATTTACTGTTCCTCCAGTGTACTAACCCCTCCCGTCCTCTCTCTGTTCTCCTCCTTGGTACTTTTGCCCCCAGTAACCACTATTCTCTTTATTATACCCCAGCATTGCTTGTGTCCCCTGACTGTTTTCGCACCCACCACTTCAGCTGACAGACTGTTCTGAGGTTCCACCACCCTTTCCATAAAGTAGTACTTCCTGACATCTCTCCTGAACCTACCTCCTATTAATTTCCATTCGTGTCCATGTGACTGCTAATTGGTATTCAGACTAAATAATTGTTCGCAGTTCACTGAGTTCTGAGGGAGCTCAGTATCTACACTCTGAAAGAGAGGAGGGGACAAACATGATAGAGATCTGTAAGTACTTCACGGGGATGAACAAGGTACAGGAGGGAGTATTTTTTTCAGAAGAGAAGGTGCTGCAGGACAAGAGGGCATGCAGTAAAACTGGGGGTTGGGGGTGTTTAGGAGGAATGTGAGGAAGTACTTCTTCACTGAAAGAATGGTGTATGCCTGGAACAGTTTACCAACAGAGGTGGTGGTAGAGAAAACTGTGGTCTCTCACATGCATGGAACAGACACAAAGGAATCTTGGTAGAAAAGCCGGGTGGGGTGGGGGTGGAAGTAGCCAGAGATCAGGTAGGTTCTACAATGACTGTATTGCAGGGACAATCTGGGCAGACTAGGTGGGCCAAGAGGTCCTTATCTGTTGGCAAATTCTATGTTTCTGTGTTTCCCTGTAGATTATATTATTTCCTATAGAAGCTGGCTGTTTTTTCCTATAGAACCAATGCAACTCGATGGGACCAGACAGTTTTTTGCTGCATAACCAATGCAACTCTATAGAACCAGTTTCCCTATGTATGGCTCAATTTCCCTGTAAAATACAAGAATTTCTATAAATCTGGGAGCCCTGTTATACATATGGGATATACAGTGGACTGTCAAAGTATGTAATTTGTCTTCAAGTGTGAGGGGTCCCGATCATAACTCAAGAGTGACAGAGCCATGAGTGAGTTATGAAAAGTCCTGCTGACTCACAGGTAATGATAAATTGCCTATTTTGGTTCAGGTTGTTGTATATTCAATATGTGCAGCAGTAGTTTACAAATTTTAGCTTTTCGGTCTGCAGTTTGAAGATTGTGCTTTTTGCAGTGGGCTAAAAGCTGGGATAGTGAAGGCAACAAACCTCTGTGTCAGAGGAGTAAGCAAAAGCAAGGAGAAACAGAGACCACTATAGTTCTCAAATGAGGTGTCTATGAAGGTAGAGGCAAAAAAGTTAGCATTCAGGAGGTATAAGAAGACACAGAGTGAGGAGGATAGGAAGGTGTATCAAGAGAAGCAGAGAGAGGCAGGGAAAGCAGTCAGAAGCACAAAGGTGTAAATGGGGGAGAAAATAGCCCAGGCTGTGAAGAACGGAGTCAAGACATATTTTAGGTAGGTAAGTGAAAGGAGAAATACCAGAGGAGAGATTGTGAGGCTAAGACTGTGTGGAAGGGGACCAGGAAAAGGCAGACATTCTGAACAGATACTTTTGTTCATTGTTCACAGAGGAAGGGGAAGGTGAGGGTCCGCAGATTAGAGCCAGGGGCATCATTGGTAGTGTGGTGGATACTAGTCCATTTACAGTGGAGACAGTCCTGAAGGAACTTGCAAATCTGAAAGTGGACAAGGCAATGGGACCTGACAGGATACGTCCAAAGATATTGAGTGAGCTCAGAGAGGTGCTGGCTTCACCTCTGACAGTCTTGTTCAACCACTCACTGAAAATGGGGGTGGTCCGAGAAGACTGGAGGAGGGCAGCTGTAGTCCCACTTCACAAAAGTGGTAGTAAAGAGGAAGCTGGAAATTACAGGCCAGTCAGCCTGACCTCAGTGGTGGGGAAATTAATTTGTTTTTATTTTATTAAAATCTCGGAATTACATTCCTTTGAGTCAGAGACTCATTTACAAAGGCACCATGTCAAAAATAAATTAACAATAAGCAAAACAAGACAGCAAGGCAGTGCAAATACAGCTGGCGTACAAAGGGAGACAAAAAAACACAGTAATGCGAGGATAAAACATAACAAGCAAAATAACAATGAGGCATTAGAGTAATTACAGTACAAGGCATTGAAAGTGCAATCAACAAAAGTTTGCATGAGAAAATGAAATGACCAGCAAGGAAGAGTAAGAATAAGAGAATAAAGTAGAATAGGTGAGGTAAATGACAGTAATACTGGAAATGATATGAGAGTGAGATTACAAAGTTCACTAATGGGGCAGGGGGTATAAACAGAGAGGTGAGAGCAGGGACAAGAATGCCCAGACAACAGAGGATAGGCGGTCCAGAGGACTTTGTCAAACAAATTAGAATTGAGGAAAACAAAGGTGGGTGGGGAGGGAGAGCTATAGTGAACAAGAGAAGAGAGAGGATGAGCAGGGGAACAAAGGTAGAGGAGAGTGAAAGGGAGAAAGGTGAAATAAGGCGGCATGAACAAGCAGGGTGGAGAGGACAGGGTGAGCAAGACGGAGGGAGGTACAGTTAGAGGAATAATAAGGAAGCGGAGTGGGCAAAAGGACGGTGTGCTAGGGACAGTCACACCTATTTAATGTATGTAAGAAGGTGCTGCCGGAGTTTGAGTTTCAAGAGGCCTAGCTTAATTTCAGAAAGAACTTCAGTAAGTAGACTATTTAGCCAGACGGGGCCCTAAACATAAAGGCCCTCTGCCTCTGCGCAGTTCTACAGAAAGGGACAAGGAAGGATACCTTAGAGGAGCTACGTGTAGCCCGGAAAGCAGGGGTGACAGTAAGAATCTACTGGGTGAGTACTTGAGTGTGGCCAAGCATTAATTTCTGAGCTAGCAGACATGCTTGGTATTGTACTGTCCCCCTAAGACTCAGCCAGTTTGCCTGATTGTAGCGGTCACAGGTGTGGGTGAGCCTATGGCCACCAACTACAAGCTGACAAACTTTGTTAAGTGCAGCCTTGATCCTGTTTAGTGTTGTTTCAGGTGCGCAGCTATAAATAACTAAACCATATAGTCCACAGTGGAAAGGACCGAGCTTGCAATGGCAAGCCGGAGAGTGTCAGGTGTCGAACAAGACCTGTGTCTTTAAAGTAAGCTGATTCTGGCATTCACTGCTTTACAGACCAGATTTACATGCTAGAGGTAGGAGAGGAACGAGTCCAGGGTGATACCAAGGTATTTTAATCTACTGACTTGCTCAAGAAGCAGGTGGTGGCTATTAAGAATACTTGGGGGCAGAACACTATTTTTATTCTGGGGGTTAGCAAACTGCATTACTTTGGTCTTTTTGTAATTAATGATGAGTTTGTGGAGGGAGAACCATTTTTTAATTTCTGCGAAGTACTTTTGCAAATTAGATTTCTAACAGAGGGGATGAGAATGACTAGAGAGGATAACGGCGGTGTCCACATAAAGAAGCATGTTACCCGAGCAAGCAAGGGGAAGTGTACTAAAGAATAAACTGAACAGTAGCGGTCCAAATATGGATCCTTGTGGGACTACAGAGCAAACAAGTTGAATGGAGGAGAGGGTGTCAAGGATTTTCATGCACTGAGATGTTCCACTAAGATAATTGGAGAATGAGGCGGTGGCTTCTTGGGAGAGGCCCAGAGCTGAGAGTGATGTAATAAGGAGAGCATGATTGTGTCAAATGCTTTTGTCAGGTCTCTGTTCACAGACTTTACTAAATGACCATGGTCCAGAGCTTTGTGAGTAAAGTCTGTAAATTCTAGGAGGGCAGTGGTGGTACTATGTCCCTCTCTAAAGCCATGCTGTTGTTCACATAGTAGATTGTATTTGGAGAAGTAGTCGGATAATTGATCTGATACTAGCCGATCGAGAGCTTTGGAGATTGGGGGGAGGATTGAGATGGGACGGTAGTTACCATGAATGGTATGGTCACCACTCTTGTGTAGAGGAGCTACCACCTCTGCCTTCTGTTGTGATGGAAATTGGCCAAAACAGAGGGAGAGATTCAAGATTTTAGTGAGAGGGGGTAGAACAGCATCACGGCCTGATGGAGTAGCTTTAGGTCTAGCGAGTCACCACTAAATCTAGCTTTTCCAAGCATACGGGCAAGGTAGGATTTTGATTCTCTTAATGAAATAGTTCTGAAACAGAAAGTGTGTGTGTGTGTGTGTGTGTGTGTGTAAGGAGATGGAATTTAGGGGGGTGCAAGGTTATTTGCTAAGAAATCCGGGGGAGTACCCCACTAAGATCAGTAAATGCGGAGTTAAAAGTATCAGCAATGAGCTGAAGGTCCTGAGTGGTGGCCCCATTAATATTTAACATGGGGGGTGTTAGGTTTTCCAATAAGGTCCTTTAGGTTATTCCAAAAATTCCTCCCATCACCCCAAGATGAGGAGAGGCTAGATTTAAAGTAGGCAACCTTTACCTGCTGGATTTCTCTAGTACAGGCGTTTCTGGCAGACTTGTACAGTTGCCTGTTCCCGGGGAGGCCAGATGCCAGGGCCTCATGACAGAGGTTATCGCAGGTGGCCATAAGATTTAAGAGTGCAAGCCAGCCCATCGGTGCAGCGGTTGGATTTCCACTCGCGACGCCATGGACCCGAGTTCGGGAGCAGACTCGGGTCGCTGGAGGGTCGGCTGGGGGAGAAGGCTTGAGTGTCCCATGACTGCTCGCCTTCTCTGGGGAGAGGGAAGGGGTGAAGGCCTGCAGCTTGCCTGACCCTGAGCAGAGGCTTGGGGTACAGCAAGTCCTGCTTACGGGGGGAGGGGGGGCTGGCCGAGACATGTGGTAGATGTTGGCACGTAGCGCCTTGACGTCAGGACGCACACCACACGTAGGGAAGGAAAGAGGAAAAAATGCCGCCCACCGGGAAGACAGAGCACCGGAGTGTGCCTCAGTGTGCCACCACCCGCCTGGCGCCTTGACCAACGCAACTAGAAGTACGGGGTGTTCAGGCCTCACCTCGTCCCCTCCCGGGTGGCAGTCCGCAGCTCCATGGGGATCAAGGACGGGCCAAGGTAGGGTGGCTGGCAGAGGATGACTCCTAGGCGCTCCCGAAGGGTTGGCGATGGGGGGATGTAGGAGGGGATAAAAATAGAAAGTTGAAAAAAGATGTACGATTGCAGGGATGAACCAAGGGTTGCCACTGCTTTTGACAAGACATGGAATCATTACTAAAGGAAAGGATTGTGGAATATCTTGAATCCAGTGGCTTACAAGATCTAAAGCAGCATGGATTCACAAGAGGGAGGTCATGTTAAACAAATCTGATAAATTCTTTGGGTGACCAGGGAAGTAGATTAGGGTGGAGCAGGGGACATACAGTAGCCTACCTAGATTTCAGTAAGGTTTTCAACACCGTTCCTCATAGGAAACTAGTAAATAAGATGTGCAGCCTAGGGGTGAGTCCAAAGGTGGTGAACTGGGTAAAAAATTGGTTGGAGGATAGGAGATAGAGGGTAGTAGTAAATTAAGTTCACTCTGAGGAAGGGAGCGTGACCAGTGGAGTGCCACTGGGATCAGTACTGGGACCGGTCCTCTTTAATGTCTTTATTAGCGGTGTTACAGATGGACTAGAAGGGGGAGACACTCTGGGCCCAGGGGTGGAAAAAATGAAGAGGGAACCAGGAAAACTCAGAGTAGTCAAAAGTGTGGCAACTGAATTTCAATGAGAAAAAGTGCAAAATCATGCACTGGGGGCACAGAAACAAAGGGGCAGATTATAAAATGTGGGGAGTGGTACTGGCAATTACCAAACATGAAAGAGACCTAGAGATAATCATATCTGATGAACCTAAAGGTGGTGAAACAGTGTGATAAAAGCAGTGGGGAGAGCCAGTGGGATGCTAGGGTGCATAGGGAGGGGTATGACCAGCAGAAAGAGGGAAGTGGTGATACCGCGGTATAAATCACTAGTGAGACCTTGTCACAAACTCACTCCTGGGGGCTGGGTCCACTGGGCTTACAGTGCCCACCCCCAAGTGCAATCCGTGACAGCGGAGTCAGGATTACCCTCCTTGTATCCTTTTAGAGTGCTCGCTGAGTTCACAACTGAACACTCGCCATGAGGGCCCAAGGCTTCCTCTCTATCTGGGTAAGGGTAAAATACAGTCTCAAGTGTGTAGCCAGGTGAGAACCCTCCTTGGTTGCTGCTCTGGGGGAAGGACCGAGGCGTTACAAGCTCTTTGGGGCTGTCCTCATAACCCTAACTGCGTCTTCTCCATAGGAGGTGCAGGAACCTGGTTCAAACCCTACAGACCCCTTCAATAATCCTACAGTACCTTGCGTACTTTCCCTACTTAGGTGCCCAGGATTCCCTTCCAGAATCCCAGTCTTTGGTAGTGTGTGTGGCACCTTAGCACTAAACAGGCGTGTCACAGACAAATCTTCCCAAAGTCTCACACACAACAAATCACTCCCAGGCAGAAGTACTTTAAAAAAATGAAAGCAAAAGCTTTTACTAATTACTTAATTACCATACAAAACATACAGACAAAAGATTTAGCCATTTTGGTTACAGGATAACTACAAAAAAAAGTTGGAAAAACACATACAAAACAAAATTAGTAAGTTAACTGGATAATTTCTACTTTTGTTATAGAGAATCAGAGTCCAGAAAATCAATGAGTTTTGCAAATTCCCTCTCTCTTTCCTCTCTGCTGTCTCTTAGAGTCCCAGTTTCTTTTGCAGTGGTCTTTAGTGTCTCAGGCAGTTCTCTCTGTGTCAGGAACTTTGACTAAAATGCCCAGAATCTCTTTTGAACAGGGGTTTTTATAACCGTCCCTGTAGTCTGAAAAACTGGCCTTCTGACTGGCAACTCTGTAATATTTTTAGGTCCAACAGTTCATCTCTAGGCCAGCAGAGGTCTCTCCTGCTCCTTCCCAAAATGTTAAGTGAACCCCAAAAAAACATTTTGTTTTCCCACATCCCCAGCTTCCTGGCTGGCTTTGCTCTACATAGCTTTCCTGACCCTATATAATGGAAATAGATTGTGGCAATTTTAACAATAGCTTTATAGACTGGGGCCCGGATATTCAGAGGGGTTGCGCATAGTGCAACAGAGTTGCACCGACGCAACCCCACATTGCACCCCGGTGGGATATTGAAAAGGCTGCCTGGCGAGCGCAATCCCAATGCGCCGAGCAATGTTATCGCTGGCGGGATGGGGCGCATCATGCATATGTAGCACATCCTGATATTCGCCCGGGATGTGCGCATATGCCAGCACAACCCTGCATTGCACCACATGGAGGGGCTCAAAGTTAAGCTTGTGAATTGGTGGAACAACTCCTGGCCACCCCAAGTGGGCTGCTGTATTGCAGGGCGTAACACAGCAGCCGCCAGCCGTGGGTGGCCACCTGCCCACCTAGAACACTGTCCACAAGCACCCACAACTCCCTGGTAGCCTAGTGGTACCCCCCACCCCAGCCCCAATTGTGGTACATCGCTGTAAAAAACTTTCCTGGTGATCCAGTGGCACCCACCCACCACACAGGACCCTTGCCCCCCATCGGGTGGGCGGTTGCAACCTACCTCGCCAGTTACCAATGATGCCAGGTTAGTATATTGCAGGGCATACTGTACTAGATAAAGTACCAAATATGTGAAGAAGTTATTCAATATTTGGGACTGTCTAGTACAGTATGCCCTGCAAGCCCATACTGCACCTGTCATTCGGCAGACAGCCGAGCGGCGCGGGCGAGTTGTAACCGCCCACCAGTGATGTGGGAGCGGGTGGGCAAGCGGTCTGTGGCGCAGTGGGGGGCACTTGATCACCAGGAAAATTTTTACGCGATGTACCACGGTCAGGGTTAGTGGGGTGTACCACCAGACTACCAGGAATGACGAAGTACATTTACCGGTTATCACCACTACAGGGATGCCCTGGGACCTCACTGTGCACACATCATTCTGTGCAGTGCGCCAGATGCAATTCGCCAGGCTGCCCTACGCAAGGCATGCAAATGGGGCCATAATGACATGCAAATGGCCCCATTTGCGCCTTGCATATATTATGACCTCATTTGCATGCCCTCTGCTGAATATCGCGGGTGATGCACCCAGCACAACTACATTTGCACTGGTGCATCCCAGTGCTCCCTATCTGTGGCTTGCGCTGGCACAGTGCCACTGCGCCATGCTCTGTCCATGCCATAGTCAACAGTTCTGCGCCCTGGCGCATCACTGTTGAATATCACCTGGTCCTGGCCCCGGCACATCCCAGTTGTGCTGCGCCCATGCTTGCGCCACTGCCAGGCGCAGTCTGAATATCTGGGCCTGGATGTCTCCAGGTCCATGTCCTTAAATTATTTTGCTTTGAAATGTAAGGTGTTATGACTGAGGAGATTGCTGTCTTATCTCCTGCCATTTAGGAATTTTCCCCTTTGTTCTTTAACTCCTGTTACCCCTTAGTCAAGACTTTGTCCCCGGCAAAGGGGATGTCAGTCATTGGAATACACACCAGCTCTTCCCCTGTACCTTTTCAGAAAAGTGGTCAGCGTTTCTGACAAACCTATGTGTTGGCCTTTTGAGAATTAAACATAAACAAATCGTAGATAAATATGACAGCAGTACGATATTAGTGGCCGAATCGCCACAGACCTCACCTACAGTACTGTGTTCAGTTCTGGAGACCACATCTCAGGAAGAACTTAGAGTAAAGGTGGCCCAGAGGAGTGCAACTAAAATGGTGAATGGTCTGCATCAAAAACCCTATAAGGAGAGACTGAAGGACCTAAATATGTACACCCTAGAGGAAAAGAGAGAGAGGGAATATGATAGAGACTTTCAAATACCACACGGGTCTAAATAAGGTTCAAGAAGAAAGCCTTTTTCGAAGCAAAAAATGTTCAAGAACTAGAGGCCATGCTATGAAGCTAGAGGGGGTAGACTGAGGGGAGATGTAAGAAAGTACTTCTTCACAGAAAGAGTGGTGGATACCTGGAACAGCCTCCCAAAGGAGGTGGTGGGGCAAAAACTGTAATGGGATTCAAGAAAGCATGGGATAGGCATAAGAGAACCTTGTGGTAGGGGAAAGGGGGGCATAAAGCTGGACATCAAGTAGGGTCTGCGATGTTACAGTAGGTAGGGAAAGTGGGCAGACTGGCTGGGCCAAGCGGTCTTTATCTAATGTCAAAATCTATGTTTCTATGTTTTGTTTTCCTTGTTTAATTTTAACAGCTTGCTTCAATGCTTCACCGGGCATTGTGATGTCATCATCATTGTGGAAGCTGCTCTCTGATTATTTCAATATAGTGTATGGTAGAACGCTGTTCAGCATGAAAATCCGTGCTCCCAACAGCGTTGTTGTGCTGCACTAGCTATGTCATCGTAGCTGTTGTGCTGCACTAGCTTTATGCTAGTGCAGCATAACACCGAGAAGCGCCAGCGTGCATGCGTGGAAGCGGGTGCGATGGCATGATTGGGCATCGCATGCACTCAACAATGGCCGGTGGTGAAAGGGCCGGAGGAACAGGAAACCACACGGAATCTAAAGAAAAGTAAGGGCAGACTTTTTTCTGATAGCATACACTATAAAGATTGTGTATGATCGCTTATACAACTAGGGTATTTTTGATCTCTCGAGGCTCCATGGTAATGAGACCTCTCAAGCTGTGCTCTCGAGGTCTCCAGTTACCATGGAAACCTCTCAAGTAAAAAATACCCTTGTTTTGTATGAGCGATCAGTATCATACACAATCCTCTATATTCTACTGTGATGACAGTAACTTTTAAAATATCCATTGTTACAACAATGACAGCAATATTTTTGTGATACATTGCTGTTACTGATGTCACTAGCCACAGTATCTTTTTTATCTCATCATTTTAGCTACACTCCTGTTGAGTATGTGTGTGTGTGTATATAAGGGATATGCAGGGGGTACATGTGGGATAACAAAGTTATTTGTACAGTTGCCTGTGACCTCGAGTAACCTCACGAGTGGTGAAGCCTCGAGTGAGGGTAACGAGTGGTCACTGGCAACTGAACAAATAACTTTGTTATCCCACATGTACCCTGCATATTTGATTTATGCAACAGATTTTTGGGGTTCTGGTGTCATTTTTTTTTTTTTTTTTAAAGTTCCTTTTCAGGTTTTTTCTCTGTGCCTGGTTGTTGTGTTTGGTTTGCAGGATTGCTGTGCTGAGAAAGAGGAAAAATTGTGTTTTTTTCTTAAGAGTGTTTTCATTTAAATGTGGTTCCAGTTTGGGGGGGTTGGTTGGTGTATTTTGTGAGTGTTTGGGACTGTGATAGCTTGGCTTTTAAGAGCACTGTGAGGAGGTGAAAGTGAAACTGGGAGATAGTGCTGGTAAGAAAGCAGCACAGGTGGTGGTAGTTAGTGATGTAGTTACGGCGTGGGTGATAATGTAGTTACTATGTGGGTAAATAAATGTAGTATATGGGTTCTCTTTTTAGTACTATTCAAAAGTATACAAAAAAATCCTGGTAATAGCATCGAAAACTTACTGGCAATACCATCGTTCAGAAGTGATAATACTATCGTTCCAACCTGAACTATAGTATTATCACCAAAAGACATTAGCGCATGCGCTAGTTTTCCTTCCCATGTCTCCAAAGCGTGCGTTCCGATTGGCCACTTTTCCTCTGTGGGCAGGCACAAGACTTCGCAAAACATGGCGGCCAGTCTCTCGCTTAGCGAGAGAGTTTCTCATGAACAAAATGTCCCTCTAGTTCTCCTCGCAAAATGGATATATCTGATTCATCCTGCGTTTCCCATTTCCAAAAAGAAGAAAAGGTAGGATTGCCTACCAATGTTATTATTCTGTGCTGCAAGTAAGCGGCGGGGAGGGAGGAGGGACAGACCAGACATTGCGATGCAATGGGGCGTTTCAGTTAGGACTGAGACAGTCCTTAAATGGTTGCCTGCCCATAACAAATTAAAACCCAATCCATATATTAAAAAAAAAAAAACAGATATGTCACTTGGCATTACCGGTGACATACCACCTCGAGGTTCTGGAACAGGAACCTCTCGAGCTTCGCTCTCAAGGTTCTTATGTGTCCAGAACCTCTTAATGGTATTATTCACCAGTAATGCCCAGTGACCTATATGTTATTTTCTTTTTATCCACATAGTAGCATAGATAAATGGATTTATCAGTGCAGATTTATTCAGGCACCTGTTGTATAAATTTATTTATTTGATAAATAGTAAAGAACAGCATGACAACTTCCATGGGTCTGAACATGAAAGTTATCCAGGTTCCATGTTTTGGAATTTTATTTACATTTTCTTTTCAGGGGCTAATACTCTCCAGTCCCTTTGATCTGGATAGTTTGCCTTATTTTGGAAGTCATATACAGTACTTCCAGAGCTGAGTTAACCAAAGTGCTGGATGTGGCCATACATTCACCACTCCACATACTTTGTTTGGCTGAGCTGAGTTTGATAGAAATCAACTGGGTTGCCCAATTTTTTTTAAATTTATGTTCATTAGCTTTCATTGTACAGTACAAAGAATGTCCTTGTACAGGGCATTAAAACTTAGCATAGCAGTATTACAGATTGCTACTAGATAGTAATAGTTGATATTCATATGCTTAACTCGGTAGGCTTGAACAATTTGATAAAAGGGATAGCTTCTGACAGAGAACAGACAAAACACCAGGAGGAAGGAGCTACTGGTTTAACTAGAACTTCTCTACTGGGACTAAGAACCCGAACTCTTGTACTGGGACCTTCAATTTAGGGTAAAAAAAAAAAAAAAAAGAGTTAGTGTGTTTGTCAGAGGTAGTTGAAGTAAATTTTCTGTTATGTGTGTTATCTGTGTACTTATCTAGGTGCTTGTCACAGGTGTCAGAAGGGAATTGTTATCTGTGAAATTAACTAAGTGTAGAAAGATTTGCAAAGCAGGGGGAGTGGCTTAGCTAGAAGGAGCCAGATTAAAACCAGATTTAAACACTGCCCTAGATAGTTTCTGCTAGAGAACAGACAGAACACCAGGAGGAAGGAGCTACTGGTATAACTAAAACTTCTCTACTGGGACTATATTGCCCTTCATCCCTCACCTCCACCGTAAACCAGTGCTACTTTTATAGGCACAGGATTTAACTGATAACTGGAACTTCCTGATTGGGAGCAGGAAGTGAGTGATCACAGAGCCACCAAAGACTCACCATCCCAGAAGGGAAAGAGTAGCTCTCCGTCCGTCCCCCCCCCCAGCTGCTGGAGGTCTGACTCTGAGCAAGTAAGGAGACTACTGAGAAATATAGGAACTTCTTGTCTCGGAACAGGAAGATCAGGAGCTAAAAGGGCACAGAGGCAGTAAGTAAGTAGGGAGAGAAAAAAATGATAAACAGAGGAAAGAGTAAGTATTCCAAACAACAGTTAGGGGGCCAGAAAAAGTCATGATGGGAGTGGTGCATTGCAGTGGCTGTGGAGCAGCAGACTTCCTGGAGACGTTCCGGAGGATGCAGTGTTGTTCCATCTGCAGGCACCTCTCTGGGCTGAGGGAGGAGGTTGCTTATCTCCAGGCTGAGTTGGCCAGGATTTGTGGGACCTCCTCTCCCACCCAGGGACCACCAGGGTCACTGCCGTTGCCTCAGAGGTTGCCAAGAAAGAGGAGCGGTTGGACCACAGTGGACTCGGAGAGGGTGAGGGTGGTGGAACAGAGGTGCATCCCTCCAGTTGTACCTCTCCACAATTTCTGTGCCGTTCTGGAAAAGTGTGGTTCCTCTGTGGAGGCACCCACAGTGGAGTCCAAGGAGGATGCTGGAAACCTCCACAAAGGAGACCCACAGGAGGGTGGCATGGGACCCCCACAGGGGAAAGAAACAACTCCTGGTGGGGGACTCCATTGTTAGGAAGGTAGAACTGGGGGAGGAAGGGGAGAGGGAGGTAAGGTGCCTGCCTGGTGCCATGACTTGGAGGGACAGGGAGCGAATCCTCAGGATTGCAGGAGCAGCTGCACAGAAAAGGGAGCTGGATGTCATTGTCCATCTAGGGACAAATGACCTGGCTAAGAAAGGGATCAGAGCAGTGCAAGAAGTGTTTGTGGAGATGGGGGGCCTTAGACAAATAGCACACACGGTAACCTTCTCGGAGGTGCTGCCTGTCCTATGGCATGGGTGAGGCTAGGGTGCTCCACACCATGGGATTCAATCAGTGGTTGAAAAACTGGTGCAGAGCTCAGGGATTTGGCTTCATTGGGGACTGGAGTTCCACCTGGAGGCATGCAGGCCTATACTGGTGTGATGGTCTGCATCTGTCCAGGAGGGGAACCAGGATCCTAGGTGA
Organism: Neoceratodus forsteri; assembly: GCA_016271365.2. Classification (NCBI taxonomy): domain Eukaryota; kingdom Metazoa; phylum Chordata; order Ceratodontiformes; family Ceratodontidae; genus Neoceratodus; species Neoceratodus forsteri. The sequence goes on along the minus strand of CM057456.1, from coordinate 329,949,056 downwards.
TAGGTTTAAATACTTCATTGGCAAGCATTTAAACTAGCCAAGGGGGGAGGCACTGGAAAGGAGCAGGGAAATCCTAGCCCCCCCCCAAAAAAAAATCAGGGTATTAAGTGAGGTAGACACCAACTTAGAGATGTCAATAGGGAGAAGTGCAGGGGTAAATGGAGAAAGTGACAAACACAGTAAGGACAGGGATGGGGCAAAAAAGGGTAAGGCCATCAAGAAATGGAGGGTAATGAGTACCAACGCCTGTAGTCTGGGCAACAAGCTCCCTGAACTGGTGGCTTTGATGGAAGAGGGATGCCTGGATATCGTAGCAGTCACAGAAACATGGTACACAGAGAACCATGACTGGGATGGTAACACACCAGGGTATACAACCTACAGGAGAGACAGGGAGGGCAGAAGAGGGGAGGAGTAGCTCTCTATGTAAGGGAAGGGATAAAAGCAACTGAACAAAAGAGTAAACAGGGAGGAGAGGAGGCACTGTGGGTCACCTTAGAGACTGGAAATGGCACCACAATCCGCACAGGGGTTGTATACAGACCCCCATGTCAGGGGGAAGGAATGGACAAGGATATGATAGAAGACATACTTAAGATGGCAGAGAAAGGGGAGATACTGTTGATGGGGGATCTTAATATGCCAGATGTTCACTGGAGCACCTTTGCTGCAGCCACATTCAAAAGCAGGGCCATTCTTGATGCCCTTCAGGTGGCATGCCTCAGACAGCTAGTTTTGGAACCTACTTGTGAGGGAGCAATCTTAGACCTCGTACTCTCAAATGGGGACAGTGAGAGGATCTCAGATCTAGACGTGGGTAGCCATTTGGGAACAAGTGACCACCAAACAGTGTGGTGCACGATAAACTCAGCTACAGAGTCAAGCCATACAAAAGGGTTCTGGACTTCAGGAGGGTTGACTTTGGCAAGATGGGAGAGTGCCTTAGAAAAGCACTAGCAAACAGGCTAGAAGGAGGGGTGGAGTAACAATGGGGAAATATCAAAACTGCCGTCACAGAGGCAACAAGCCTTTGTGTGAAGCAAATAAACAAAACGAAAGAAAAAGCCACTATGGTTCTCAAAAGAAGTGGCGGTGAAGATTAGGGAGAAAAAGATAGCATTTAGGAAGTATAAGGAAACACAGACGGAGCAGGACAGAGAACTGTACCAGTTAAGGCAGAAGGAAGCAGGGAGGGTAGTCAGAATAGCAAAGCACAAACCAAGGAAAAGATAGCCAACTCGTTTAAGAAAGGGGGATAAAACCTTTTATAGGTATATCAGGGAGCGTAGAAAGACAAAGGGAGGGATAGTGAGGCTGAATAGAATGGATGGGGTGGGCAGAGAGTGACAGTGAAAACGAGGATACTGAATGAATACTTTTGTTCAGTATTCACAAAAGAGGAAGTGGGGGAGTGCTAATCCAATTAACATAAGAAATCAGGAGAGGGGTCAATCCCAGTCCTTTCACAGAAGAAAGGTTCTGAAAGAACTCCTAAAACTGAAGGTGGACAAAGCAATGAGGCCAGATGGATTCACCGAGAATTCTAAAGAATTAAGCAGAGAACTAGTGACACCACTGACTACCCTTTTAAGAAATCATGGGAGGATGGTGTGGTACCTGAGGACTGGAAGAAGGCTGATGTGATTCCCTTCACAAAGTGGACCAAGACAGAGGCAGAAAACTACAGACCTGTCAGTTTGACCTCTGTGGTAGGGAAAGTGATGGAATCACTTGAAGGAAAGAATTGTTGAGTAACTAGAGGCCAGTGGGGCACAGGACCCAAGGCAGCATGGGTTCACAGCGGAAGGTCATGTCAGACGAATCTAATTGATTTTTTGACTGGGTGACCAAAGTAGTAGACCAGGGAGGGCTGTGGACATGGCCTACCTAGACTTTAGCAAGGCATTTGAACAGTCCCACACAAAAGATTAGTAGTCAAATTAACCAGCCTGGGTAAAACATCGGCTGAACAACAGGACACAGAAGGTAATTGTAAATGGAGTCCACTCTGAAGAAAGAGGGGTTACTAGTGGGGTACCGCAGGGTTCAGTACTGGGTCCAGTCCTTTTTAATGTCTTTATAAGTGATATTGCAGAGGGACTGGAAAGAAAAGTATGCCTCTTTGCAGATGACACAAAGATCTGCAGCAGGGGACACAAGGAGGCGTGGAAAGGATGAAAAGGGACTTGGCAAGGTTGGAGGAATGGTCAGAATTATGGCAGCTTGGATTCAATGCAAAGAAGTGCAAAGTAATGCCCCAGGGAAACAAAAACCCAGGGGAAGATTACACAATGGGGGGAGGTAGTAACAACATCAAAAATGGAAAGGGACCTGGAGGTAATCATATCAGATGACCTTAAGGTTGGCAAGCAATGTAAGAAGGCGGTAGGGAGTGCTGGGGGATACTGGGATGTATAGGGAGAGGCATCACCAGCAGAAAACAGGAAGTTGTTATCCCCCTGTACAGACAGTTGGTGAGACCCCCATCTGGAGTACTGCATCCAGTTCTGGAGACCCCATCTCTGCAAGGACATAGTCAGGATGGAGGCAGTTCAGAGTAGGGCAACTAAATGGTGCAGGGTCTGCAAGAGAAGCTATCTGAGGAGAGACTAAAGGAGCTTAATATGTATACCCTTGAGGAAAGGAGGGAGCGGGGGGACATGATAGAAACATTTAAGTACCTCAGTGGAATCAACAAAGTCCAAGAGGGTAGCATCTTTCAGAAAAAGAGATATGCAAGAACAAGAGGACACAATTTGAAGTTAGAGGTGGGATGGCTCAGGGCATTGTGAGGAAGTATTTTTCACAGAGAGTGTGGTGGACGATGAACAGCCTCTCCAGAGGAGGTTGTGTCTAAGACTGGGAGAATTCAGGAATGCATGCTACAGACATAAGGCAATTTTGGGGGGTAGGAAGAAATAGGCTGTTGGTTAAATAGGATCTGCAGCTTATCCTCTAGCTAGGGAAATGGGCAGACTAGGTGGGCCAAGCAGTCCTTATCTGCTGTCAAAGTCTGTGTTTCTATATTCTCAGTAGAAGGGACAAATGCACTTTATTGATTTGCTTATCTAGGGCTGTACTTTATTTTGGAGCTTTATCACGTTAAAGACCGTTTCTTGACACCCAGTAAATAGGCTGGTATACAACCTGTTCCACTGGTTCTGGGTAGTATTAGTTAATGAAAAGTGATTCATTTTCTGTCCTGAATGGACTTACATGTCTCACCTTGTCTCAAGAAGTGTCTACTTCTTCAGGCACGTTAGGGTGACAAAAGTAATACTAGCCAAAAAGTTTTTTTGTTTGCCTGTTTTAAGTGGAGAACTGTTAAATATGAACCTGGGTGTTGTCATCTGTACAAGAGAAAGGCCAATGGTGAAGATTGTTGTCATTGCTAGAATTGTGTCATATGGTCATACAGCAGCTGGGGCCACTTGAAGATTGGGATAAAGGGGTGGAAGGAAGGGGGAAGAGATGTAATGATGAGTTTCGGGGTGTGGTTCACCTTTGGTTGTTGCCATGATCTGGACCCTTCTAGAAGTGTTGTCATAACGAATAGACTTTCTTTTTTCTTGGGGATCTGGGGGTCAAGGGAACATTTTTGATAATAAGATGGAGAATTAAGTGGGGAAGGAATGCAGCCTCTGGGAGTCTGTGATTGGGGAGAAGGGTTATAAGACTTAACCCCCACTTCCAGAGTTACTTTTTGAATAAAGGGGGTCTGGTTGTTTTTTAATTTTTAAATACAGAGAAATCACTTGAATGCCATCACAGTCAGAATATTAGAAGGTTCGGCCTCAGAAATATGGGCAGGGAAGGGGGGCTTGGGAGAGGGCTTGCATGATAGCACATGGCACCACCTTATTATAGATTTTTAGTTGCCATTATGGCAGTTTTTTCGTATTTTGGGATCTTAGAATCCCTCAGGAGGTCCTGTATCCACATTTTGTGGATCTTACCTCCTGCCCTGGTGGTGCATTGGAGGATAGAATTCTCTATCGGGGGTCCAGTAGGCGAAGTCAGGGGACCAGTAGGCGATGTTGAGAGTCAGCTTACGCTGTGGAAGTCACAATGTATATAGTTATTGGTTGTTTGGGGATTTTCGTAATAATCTCAGCTTTTTGGGGGCAGGCTCCCAGTTGGAGCTTAATTGTTGGACGGGAGAGGGGGGCTATTTGGGGATAGTTATGTTAAGGGCCAGTAAGGCCAGAAGTATTTGTAAACGATGGTATACATTTAGTAATAAGTTTGTTTTTTTTAAATAATGAAGCACGCATAGTCATTGTTAGCAAAAAATTTATTTGTATTGACAGACATTGGACGAGGGCTTTTGCAGGGGGCTGAGGGGTTCCTTCTGGGGAGTGACTCTCCTCCCGGTTCCGGCTGGCTGCATTGGTCCTCCATGATAGCTGGACAAGGGTGGTTGTTTCACCTCTTAGACGGCCTTGCTGGTTCTTCTGACGATCAGGGCTAGATGCTTCTCCCGTGGCAGCGGTGCACCCATCTGATCGGAAAATGATATCCATGAATCCAGTTAAGATATTTTCACAGAATATCAGTGGTTTGAAAACCCCAATCAGAAGATCTAGATTTATGCAGTATCTGCAAAAGAATACAGCTGACTTATATTTTATCCAAGAAACTCGTATGTCGGACCAGGAACATTCTAAATTAAGGTGGGGTCAAAGGTATGAGATATTTGCTTCCTCACATCATAGTGACCAAAAATGGGGAGGTTGCCATTTTAATTCCTAGTACAGCACAGTTTGAAGTTCAAAAACAGTATATAGATCCCCAGGGAAGATACATTATCTTACAGAGCACTCTATACGCCCAGGCTGTTACTTTGGTTAATGTACATCTTCCTTCACAAACCTTGGTATGAGTAGTTAGGACCTTTTCAAGTAAGGTTATGGAGTTTTTACAGGGTAGGCTCATAATGGGGTGGATTTTAACATGACCTTTTCTGTGGACCTGGACTCCTCGCATCTCTCTCCCCATAGGGCTTCCAATGTCATGTTGTACCTACACTGACATTTTGATCAACTTGGGGTTGTTGATGTGTTGAGCAGAATGTTCCCAAAACAAAAAGCATATGATTCCTTCCAGACGCTTAAGCATGGCGGTTGCAGCATAGCTCGGCTCCCTGGGCATAATTTTTTAAAAGTGCCCAGTCTGAAGAGCAAGCTGTTTTAAGAGAAAAGTAAGTTTTGGCAGAGGTACGTTATGGTCAAGTGGCTGCTGGCAAAGGTAAAAGTAAGCAGCTCAAATTAAACTTTGAGGCAGCAGACGGCCCAAGAGATCAGCGAGCAGGGCCGGAGACTAGAAACAGAGTGCAGGCCCAGGCAGCCGCGGAGGTGGTGTGCGGCATGACAGAGCTGGAAATGTCCCTGGCGGGAGTACCCGCTGCTCTTGCCAAGATGCAATATGAGATGCAGGCTGGGTTCACCAACATAACCACTCAAATATCACATCTTCAGACAGTGGCGACAGGCCTATTGGAGACCTCCGCCTCACACACCACTCAGCTCAGTGAACTAGAACTAAAGCAATGGGTGAGTGACCTAGAAGATACTGTAAGTACTGTTTCCAAAGATCACAACCAAATGAAAGAATTGGTAATGGAACTACAGGGCCGAATCGATGAACAAGAAAATAGATCTAGAAGGTCAAATTTAAGGATAGTGGGCTTACCCGAGGGCGTGGAAGGGAGAAATCCAGCAATCGGCATCCAGAAATGGCTGTGAAACATTTAAAGCTTGAACAGGAGGCAGAGAGATTTGAGGTAGAGAGGGCGCACCGTGTCGGACCGGCACCAAAACCAGGAGACCAGCTCAGGCACTGTCTCATCAAGTATCTGAGGTTCACTGATGAGGAGACAGTGCTAAAAGCCACAAAAACCCAAGGATCTGTGCTGGTGGAGAATAGTCAGGTCTCTGTCTACCAGTACTATATCTGGGAACTGCAACAGAAGCGGCAAAAATTAAATAAAGTGAAAACTCAGCTGCACACTCTTGGATGGAGCTTTGCTTTCCTTTACCCAGCAAAGCTGCATGTGGAAAGGCCGGAGAAACCTCTCAAGTATTTCTCCGACTGCCTTGAGGCTGAAAGATAAAGATGGGTCGACAAAGAATCCTCCTTGATGGAGCGTAGAGGGCCCTCTAGTTCCCCACCTTCGAAAGTCAGATGAGTATTGCTTTGCTCGTCATTTATCATCATTCTAAGTCCTGAAATGTAGTAGTGGGGAGAGAGAGCGCTCGATGTGGATGGTACAATCTGTTTGCCTCATGGCAGGGCATTTTGGCAAGCTATATCGTGGTTTGGGCCCTTGGGGTCATGGTAATGTTCCTGGATGAACTGTGCCATCAGTAGGAGTACCTACAGGCCTTGGCCAACCACGTGGCTGCAGTGGCACTGAGGGTGTATCTTCTTGTTTGTGCCTGTTGGCACAGTGTTCATTTTCCCACCTGGCAGCCGCTGCCGATATGAGTGAGGGGGGGTATCTCTTAACAGTGCTCATCTGCTAAAATTTCACTAGCGTACACTTCATACTGTGCGCAGATGGGTAGTGCAAGTGGCTGGAGAGTACTCTTCCTCAACCAACACCCCCTTTTCAAACATCACTTTCATGGTCCACAACGCTTGGTGCCAGATTATCTAGGAGCACCCCCTCTGATCAGCAGGCCTGACCATGTCTGGGGACATGAGTCTCAACGGGTCTGGAGGTTTAGCACTAAACATGGCCAGACCACTTCTAAGACTATTAATGCTGCCGATCTCAATTGGGGCTCCTCCCTGTACAGGACTTTTGCCAGTGTTGCAGTTTAAACTTTATTTATTTATTTATTTTTTGTTATACTTTTTTCCCCCCAGGTTCCGATCGGCGATACATCCCGACCGCCCCCCCAGTCCAAACACCAAGATCAGGCCATCCTCCTCAAACACCCACGGATTACCCCCCATGGTGGGGTGGTGTGGAGCTACCCCAGCTCAACTCACTGAACAGGATCCAGATGAGGAGGTGCCATTTGGTTGGCCAGCAGGTTCGGAAGCTCATGCTGCCCGACCTGGAGCCCGATTTTCTGCTGTTTCCTCCCTGTGGGTACTGGCGTGCAATGACATCCAGGCACGTAGCCAACGTCTGCCATACTCCACCCTCTCTCTCTACACCACTCTGGTAGCGTTCCCCGGTCATCACCAGGGGGCCGCTACAGAGCTATGGAACCCTGGATCCCTCCCCGGGATAGGAGAGTAGTCCTCCAGACGCTCCATCCTATCCCTCCCATGCCGACCCCTGGCGGCCCGAGTTTAAACTTTATTTAGTAAACTGTACTTCTGCATGTTTTAGTTGCAAAGTAGAAGTGTGTGTGTGTGTGTGTGTGTGTGTGTGTGTGTGTGTATTCCAGGCAGGCCACATGTTCTTGGCAGTGGAATGGGGGTTGCCTGGTTGTGAGAATATCCCTATTTGAGTTCCACTTGTGGCTGCTGGGGACAACGGGTGAGGAGAGGAATTCTCCATTTGGCCACCCCCGCTCCTACTCTTCCCTTGGATTCCTATGAATCTTCCCCCAAGGGAAAACAAGTTCTCTTAGAGTATCTCCTTGTGCACCCTAACATTAATGTCAGTGGTTTATGACATGGATAATGGGTGTCTTTCTGGGAGCTTGGTCAGAGGATTGGGCAGCACCATTTAAATTAGCTTGTTAAATATGCCCATCCAAGAACTAAAGCAGTTGACATCACCTGCGTAACACCGTTAACTGTCATTAGTTTGCAGGGGGTATCTGGCTGGGCAGTTGAAAGCTTAGCTGATGGGGGGTTGGAGTAAGTTGTGGGGTTCTAAGTTGTGTCGTTGGGGTATGGTTGATATTGGGGGGAGGGCATGGGAGAGCTTTCAGTTGTGGGGTTAATGTTAAAAATGCAGGCATCAAACAGTCGGACAAAAATGCATTAAGGCCGCAGGACGAAGTGGCACCTAAGCAATCAAGGGGCAGGAGATGACTTGGGAAGGTGGGTGAAATCTGGAGGGAAGATGGTTCATGTTTCTAACATTGCAACGTGGAATGTCAGTGGTCTGAAGTCTGTGATCAAACGAAAGCATTATGGGAGCAGAGATTAAGAGATCCAAAATCCAGGTCCTGTTGATGCAGGAGACAAACTTGTCTAACAGCGAAGCTGTCAAGACTGGAGACAGTATGGGGGGAAATATCTAACATCCTGTTTCTCCAAGAAAGTCCGGGGTGTGGCCATCTGGTTTCCCAGGGGCTCCCGGGTTGAGGTGCAGCAGGAGCTGTGGAACACAAGGGGAAGATGTATGGTAGCCAATGTCACCATGGAGGGGCTGGGTATTTTATCTCTGGGTTCCACATATGCCCCCAATGTAGGCGATTCAGGCTTCTTTTAAAAGTAGGCAGTTAAAATGGCCACATTGCTGGGCCCGTGGATTTTGGGGGGGAACTATAACTGTGTGAGTGATATTGTTATGGACAGGTCCAACCCGAACCCTGTCCCAATCTCCAGGAATGCCAGAGCCCTGGGGGAGGTGAAGGATGCATACCAACTGGTGGATGTATGGTGGCACCAGCACCCTACATGCTGGGAGTATAGCTTTTTTTCACATTCCCACCAGTCATATGCCAGGTTGGAGTGGGTACTGGTTAGCTCATCCTTGATACAACAGGTTGGCCCCACTAAATACTCCTCGATCCTGATCTCCAACCATACGTGTCTAACCCTTCCCAGCGCACCAGTTGGAAATACTCCTGCATGTCAGCCATGGCGTCTTGGTCCACTGCTACGCAAGAATAAAGAGTTTGTTAAATTCATATCCCATGCTGTAATGGAGTTCCTGCTGTTGAATGGGAGGGGGAAACATCCCATGGAACAAGGTGCAAGGCCCTGAAGGCCTACATTAGGGGGCAGGTCATTGCATACTCTGCCCACAAAAGGAAGACCTCTGAAATAGAACTGGAGAAGCTTCGGGTTAAAATTGCAGCTTCTGAGAATGCCCACATGAGCAGGTCAGGAGCCCCTCTCTACAGAGTAATTCAAAAGCTTTGAAGTGGAGATTTAATTTACTCAGCAGTACCAGAGTGGAAAGGTCAATACTTCTGGCCCAGCCGGGAGCATACTTTGAAAGGGATGGGGGAGGGGAATACCTGGCGTGGCAGTTACGTAAGAAGGAAGGGGAAAGGACGATACAGTAAGCCAACTCCAGTCCCACTCGGGGCAGGTTACAGGGGTGACATCCCAAACAGGAGCAGAATTCAGTGCCTTTTATATCTCCCTGTACACGTCTGAGGTCTCTCCTTCCCCGCAGCAGTATGCATCCTTTTTTGAGGGGGCGCCTGAGGAATCTCAAGACCTGGAAAATCCCCTCACTAAAGATGAGCTGCTAAAGGCCATCAAATAACTCAAGGGTGGGAAGGCCCTGGGACCCGACTGCCTACCTATTGACTTTTTTAAAGTGCTTGCCCCAGACTTAATTGATCCATTATTCGACATGCTCACAGAGGACTTGGATAAAGGCATTCTGCCCCCTCTACATGGTCAGCCACAATAACAGTCCTCCCCCAAGCAGGGAAAGGATCAGCGGCAGTGTGCTTCATATCGCCCCATCTCTTTGCTCACAGCAGACTATAAGATACTGGCAAAGGAGATAGCCAGTCGTCTGGAGCCGCTGCTCCCCTCCCCGATTCACACAGACCAGGTGGGGTTTGTAAAGTGGCATCAGGGGAAGCATAACATCAGGAAAACCCTAAATATTATCAACAAATGGGGCAAATCTGCTGCGAAACATGGGATGGCCATTTTGGCCCTAGATGCTGAAAAAGCATGTAACTATGTGGAGTAGGGGTACATGTTTGAGACCTTGGGAAGCATGGGGGTGGGGCAGGGGCTCCTTGGCTGGATCAGGGCAATGTACACCTCGCTACAGCCCAGATAGTTGTCAATGGAAAACTGACACCATCCTTCATGTTGGGACATGGCACATGACAGGGATGCCCTTTGTCCCCACTGCTGTACATTCTCTCCCTGGAACCACTGGCAACTGCAGTAAGGAAACATAGGGACATCCAGGGATTCTTGTGTGGGGGAGAGGAACACAAAGTTGTGCTCTATGCGGATAACTTGCTGTTGTAGCTCAACAACCCAGCACAGGATTTACCCAAGGTACACACACACTGCTGGGGGGGTATGGAGCTCTGTCCAGGCACAAGGTGAATTGGACAAAAAGCGAAATTCTTCCAGTTGGCCGTCTAGCCAGGGCCCAGTTAATCTCCAACCTGGAAGGCCTGGTATTGGTAGATTGTTTAACATATATGGGTATCTGTATACTGGCAAGGGTAAAAACCTTGTAATCCCTGAATTACAAACCCCTAATTCACTGATTGGCAGAGGAATGTGACAGGTGGCAGTCCTTGCCGATGTCGCTGATTGGCAGGATCAACACGGTGAAGATGATGGTGTTGCCCAGATGTCTATATCTGTACCAGTCACTGCCAGTACATGTGCCGGCCACTCATTTCAAACAAAAGAGCTCCATTATTCACAAATTCTTGTGGAGGGGAGGGTCAGCATGTATTAAACTAAGCATTTTTCAGCAACCTGTGGCGGGGGGAGGACTGGGCCTTCCACATTTTCAGCAGTACTACTGGGTGGCCCTGTTAGCTTTTTGTACCAGGGAGAGGCTTGAGCCCACCCCAGTTTGGATGGTCATGGAGGAGGAGGAGGAGCTGTCTGGCAGCTTTTACACCCTGCTCTTTTCAGCCTTTCTGAAGGTGCTCTCCACCATCTAGGTGGCGAACCCCTTTTCATCCACTACTCTCAGGGTCTTCTTGGCCACCCATAGGCAATGTGGGGTACCAACATCACAATCACCATACATGGATCTTGTTGCTGCAGTGAAAGACAGGGGGGCCCATACTGTGCAGGTGCACCAGCAGCTATTACACTTGAGACGTTTGGGGTTGTATCAGGTGAACCAGTTGTACGAAAGAGGAGGATTAAGGAATTTGCCACACTAAGGCAAGAGTGGCACACAGAACCAGGGGACTTTTTTGTTTACCTTACAGTAAAACGTAGATTGGGACTTACCCTGGACCCATCCTTTGGATGGGCTCGTCCCTCTCCATTCGAGGAGGAGCTCTACAGGCCACAACCTTGTCAAAAAACAGTGACAGTTTTTTATAAGCTTTTACAAGGGGCAAGTGCTAAGGCCAGTTCCCATGTAATAACTAAGTGGGAGGGGGCTTATCCATTACAATTGAGCGCTCAATCTGGAAACCGGCAGTTGACCAACTGGCACCCTGCTCCTGAAGTCATAAACTTAGACAAGTACACCTTAAGTTTACATACAGAACATATTTAACTCCAAGCAGATTGCATGCCATGAACCCTGAAAACTCTAGCGATTGCCCCAAATGTTTGGGGGAAGGTGTGGACTTTCTCCACTAGGCACTGATCTGCCCCAAAGTTGCCCCCTTTTGACATGGCATATATAAGGTAATGAGTGCTGTAATGGGATATAGCCCAATCCAAGTCTCCATTGGAGCTCCTGTTGGGTGCTGACCCAGTTCACCCCAGGAGAGGAGCCAAGACCTCTTTGTGGCCCTTGGTGTTGGTCAATGCTAAGAAAACAATCTTACAGTCGTGGATGGCTGCGAGCCCTCCCACAATTGAACAATGGGCCAATAACATGAGGCAGTACCTTGCTTTGGAGAAGGTCCAGCTCACTGCCAATGGGAATATTGATGCTTTTGAACAGATTTGGCAACCCGTATTAGCAGCAATGGAGAATGGTACCTTTCCCCTATGAAGTAATAACTGCAGAAAAACTGTAAATGGGAGAGCTGAGATGCTGTACAGGTACGATTAAAATGACTAATAGAGCGCCGCCCAAAGTGTTGCACAATGTACTGTAATTGCATAATGCACTGTAAATTGCAATGTAATAGTACTAGTTTCATGTCTAATGTATGATTGCCAGTGCTTGACTGTATGTAGTTGTTGAGCTTGCAAACAATAAAAAAATTCACAAAAAAAAAAAAAAAGCATATACTTATTCTGGGAGACATAATAGTTACTCCAGACTGGATTATGTATTTGTAACCTGTGAACATTTTGCCTCTGTCAATGGCATTTCGATTGGCCCCTGCTTGTTATCAGACCATCACCCGTTAATATTGAAAATGGCACTAGGTAAACTGGGACACAGATCCTTATGGGGCTCTAACACTTCCCTGCAGTACAATACCCACCTTCAAGAGCACGTCCCACAAATTATACAAGATAATGTCTCTTCTGGGACGTCGACCTCCATAATGTGGGACACAATAAAGGCAGTGATAAGGGGGGATATCATTACTTATGCAATGCAGAGAAAGTGACAACAAGAAACCAAATATAATATCCTGAAGATTCAACTTCAGGCTTATCAATTTTACATAAGGAGTGGGATAGGGAATTGCAACTTAAAATTAGAGAAACACAAAAAGAAATCCAGAAAATAAGGGATGAGAAGATCTGTCAAACTCTATATTGTTTAAAGTAAGCTAACTATGGATGGGGGGGGGGGGCAGTGAACCTGGTTATTAGCATGCAGACTTTGGATACAGAAAAAGTCAGTGACTATATTAAAATTTAAGGATCCAGAAACAAAACAATTACATTATCGTGAGAAGAAGCTCCATACAGTTTTTATCAACTATTATCAGGAGCTATATACTTTGGGGTCCCCCAACTACGGCTGAGGACAGACAGCATTTTTTGTGCCAACTAAAAATGCCCCATCTTGCGGAGACCCAACGGGCTATCTTGGCAGCACCCGTAAGTGGCAAGAAGATTTTTCAACAACTTCAGGAGGCCAAAACACAAAAATGCCCCGGCCCGGATGACTACCCTGTAGTTTGGTATAAAAAATGTTCTGACTTACTTGTTCACCTATGCTGCAGGGTTTCCATGAGGTGATGGAGGGAAACCAGCTGCCAGCTTCATGGACCTATGCGGTAATAACTCCCCTGCCCAAGCAGGGAACGATAGTACCGAACTGGCCTCTTATTATCCTATATCTATTCTTAATATGGACTGCAAATTATTTATGGTGGTCTGGGCATCCAGACTAGAAAAACTATTACTCTCCATTATTCACCCTGATCAATCAGGATTTATTAAAACTCTGAATACTATGGACAGCATCCGCTGTACCCTCTTTATAGCAGAATATGTTAACACCTGGCAGATTCCAGCAGCCTTCCTCAGTCTTGATGCTGAAAAGGCATTTGATAGGGTCTCTTGGCCCTTTCTATGGGATACCCTTAAACAGGGCATGAAATTCTTGAAAAATAGTACATGCCCACTCTGGCACGTAGGTAGTAAAAATACATGTCCCACAAATTATTTTCATGCCACCCTATTTGTTACATAATTTCAGCCTCAGCTAGTTTAGCTCCCAGTACTCTGAGTCCCAGCCAGTAGCTTTTAAATGAGATTTGCTCAGCCCCAGTAGTAGCTCTTAGAAGACTTCTGTTTAGATTTCAGCTATTAGCTCTTACAAGAGCTTTTTTTTAATATAGCTAGTTTACTCCCTGGACACACTTGAGTCCCACCCTCCTCTCCCTCTGCACTTAATAAGGCAACACAGTTATTTACGTTTTTATTTAAGATCTGCCAGCTGTTTGCTTTCTGTAATTAATTAAATGAGCAAAGACGTTGGTATGGCACTGGTCATTCCTTCCCCTCCTTTGCAGGGTCAGTGGCCTAGTAGCGCCTGTCTCCCTCCCTCCCTCCTTTTTCCCTGAAAAGACTGAAGATATGTAGGCTAGCTCTTAAAAGAGCTTTTTATTGCAAATATTTTTAGACTCAAGTTCTGTAGTAATTGAACTTTCAGTGAAGAAAGAAACTGTTGATCGCCAGTGAGCACGCCACCACAACTTGTCTAACCAAGCATCAAGCGATAGTGGTGCACTTTGCAGCATGAAAGGAAGGGGGCAGGAAAACACAAGAAATGAATGGCACTGACATTCACCATTCCTCTGGCTGCAGTACAATTCCTGACCGCCTTCACTCACACCAGCAGGCTATTCGGACTGTCATTCATGTCGGAGGAGGGATCTCTCTCACATAGCCTTACAGCCTGCCCACTCGTCATTTGCCAGAGCCAGTGCTCTTCCTGGCTCCCCCCACCACACATACACACACACACACTCTCTCTCAGTGACGAGTTCTGAGGGGTGGGAAAAAAGGTGTTAAAATGACTATGTTAAACATTTGGTGAAAAAAGTCTATAAAATGACTGTGTTACGAGCAACCATTGCACAGTTTCCACGCACCCTTGTAAGTTCCTGCATTTCTAATATTTTCAGTCCAGATTTTCACCACTGGCATTTTTCCACACTTCCTTATGAACAGTACAGCTGTCATTTTTCACACCATGGCCAAAATGTGTTTTCGCACTTCCAGTGCAGAAATGCGTGGTCGCTGTGGGAAATCACTGTTCGGGACAGATTAAAAAAATCACAGTGACACTGTTCATGAGCAGAGGTTCCAAAATGCCTGTGTTGATAATCTGCTGTAAAAAATCCCCAAACTAATTGCATTACGGGTGTGCATTGTGCAGTTCTACGCACGCTTGTGACTTCACCATTGTTTTTTAATATTATTCTGCAGATTTTCAACATTGCCATTTTTGCACCTCCCCATGAACAGTTCAGCTGTAATTTTTCACATCCTGTTCGAAATGTGTTTTCGCACCTGTGGTGCCAAATGGTGTAGTTGCTGTGCAAAATCAGCTTTCAGCTAACGAACTAATATTGCCACTGTTCATAAGGTGGGGGTCACAAAAAAAACCCATGTTGAAAATTTGGAGTGAAAATGCCAAGGAACGCCTGAGGCGTTAGGGTTTCTGACCATAACGCCCCACCCTGTAGCGATTGACAGGCATCAGGGGTGTGACTTGGGATTCTCGCCTGTAATGCTCATACCATTCCACACCCTGCAGCCAGTGAGAGGCATTGAGGTGTGCCTTGGACTCTTTGGCCCCAAAGTTCACCCCATTCTCCTATACAGCACCCATCTCACCATATTTCTTGACGGAATGGGGTGAGCATAAAGGCCAAAGACCCCAAGGCACACTGTGACACTTGTCAGTGTCTGCAGGGTATGGTGTGGTGAAATGACGTGGCCGTTATACCTGACGACCTAAAAGCACACCCCAATGCCTGTCAGTCTCTGCAGGGTGGTGGTGGGGTTGGCTTCAGTTCAATACTTCACTGCCATTTCTATTATGCAGCTCTCTAACTCCTACACTACCAATGCCAATGCCAGCAAGCAAATATTCAGCATTGACAAATGCTTGTTTAGGTTTGTAATTGAAAAGAGGAAGACCAGGGAGGGATTGTATGGTTAAAAATGGATGGGGGGACAGCGCAGAGGGAGACCAGGAAAAGACAGACATCATGAACAAATATTTTTGTTCAGTGTTCACAGTGAAGGAGAAGGGGAGAGGCCACAAAAAAGGAACAGAGGCTCTGGGAGGGAGGTGGACAATCCTTTTTCAGAGGAGAGAATGCTGAAGGGACTCGCCAATCTGAAAGTGGTCAAAGCAGTTGGAACAGATAGGGTACATCCTAGGGTACTGAGGGAGCTCAGGGAGATACTAGCTGCACCTCTGACTGTCCTATTTAACAGCTCACTGGAAACAGGAGTGGTTCCAGGGGACTGGAGGAGGGCAGATGTAGTTCCACTTTGCAAGAGTAATAGCAGGGAGGAGGCTGACAGTTATAGACTTGTCAGCACGACATCGGAGGTGGGAAAGTTGACGGTATCACTGCTGGAGAGGATAGTGGAATATGTTGAATCTAATGGCTTAAATGACCCAACACAACATGGATTTATTGGTGGGAGGTCATGCCAAATGTATCTGATAGATTTTTTTGATTGGGTGACCAAGGAATTAGGTCAGGGTGGAGTAGTGTATGTGGCCTACCTAGATTTCAATATGGCATTCAACACTGTTCCATATAGGAGACTATTAAACAAGCTGGGTAACTTAGGAATGAGAGCAAAGGTGGTAAGCTGGGTAAGAAACTGGTTAGGGGATAGGCGACAGAGGGTGGTGATAAACAGAGTTCACTCAGAAGAGTCGAGGTGACCAGCAGGATGTCTCAGGGATCTGTGCTGGGACCAGTCCTCTTTAATGTCTTTATTAGTGACATTGCAGAGGAGCTGGAAGGGAAGGGAAGGTCAGGTCTGCCTCTTTGCGGATGACACCAAAATCTGTAATAGTGCTGATACTCTGGGGTGATGGGTGGGTGCGGGTGGAAAGGATGAGCAGAGACCTGAGAACTTGAGGAGGCATCAAGGGTATGGCAACATGGCTTCATTGCAAAAAAGTGCAAGATAATGTACTTAAGGCACAGAAGCCCAGGGAAGAGTACAAAATGCGGCAGTGTTAATGACAGCCACCAAGCAGGAGAGAAACCTGGGGGTAATAATCTCCGATGACCTAAAAGTGGCCAGACAGCGAGAAAAGGCAACTGGGAGGGCTAGTGGGATGCTGGGGTCCATAGGGAGAGGTATCATCAGCAGAAGATGGGAAGTGGTGTTGTCTCTGTGTAGATAATTGGTAAGACCTCACTTAGGATACTTTGTACTATTCCGGAGACCACTTCTCTGAAAGGACATAGAGTGGAAGCAGTCCAGAGGAGGGCAACTAAAATGGTGCTGGGTATGCATCAGAATCCTTATGAGGAGAGATATAGGGAACTCAGTATGTACACCCTGGAAGAGAGGAGGGAGAGTGGGGATATGACAGAGACCTTCGGATACCTCAAAGGGGTAAATATGGTACAGGAGGAAAGTATATTTTTCAGAAAAAAAGTACACCAGAATAAAGGGACATGCTATGAAGTTGGAGGGGGGTAGATTCAGGAGAGATGTGAGGAAGTACTTCTTCACAGAAACAGTAGTGGATTCCTCTAACAGCCTACCAGCTGAAGTGTTGGTGGTTAAATGGTGGTGGAGTTCAAGAATGCATGGGATTCACATAAGGGAATCTTAGTGGAAAGGAATGGAAGGAGGGAGAAAGAGCCGGAGATCAAGTAAGCTGCAGTTAGGGAAAAATGGGCAGACTGGGTGGGCCAAGCAGTCCTTATCTGCTGACAAATTCTATGCGTCTATGTTTCCTGAATGGGACAAAGGTTGTGGATGTACTCTGATTTCCCACAGTGGAAACAAACAGTTTTAATAGTGTCCCCACATGTAGACAGCATATCCACAACCATTTGGTTTAACCCCCAGTGTCCCTTTGCCTCTTTCTTCGGTGGCTTCTCAGCTTGGACCAAACTCATTACAAGTCCTTGGATTACAGTGGGTGCTTCCACTGCAACTTGCAGCACTGGTGGTTGGTTCAGTTCTTTCTGGGGAGCGGGCTCAAACCATCTCAGCCATTCTTTCTTCTTTTCTCTGAACTTCGTCAGCAGCTCTCTTTTCACATTCTCTAAAAGGGCTACTTCATCTTCAGGGTATAGATTTACCCCCTCAAGTCAGGAGAGCAACTCTAAAAGGAGAACACAACATACCACATAGTGCAGACTGTTTTTCACAACCACAAGGAAAATAACTCCTGCTCAGGTACTCATAACAGAATGCAGGGAGACTGTCTGTATAACAATCAAAGTATTTTAGGTTTCAGTCATTTCTAGGTTACCCCTAAAAGTTCCTGAGGTTTCTGTGGCAAAAGGAAATCCTGGTCTTCCACTTGAATCGGAGTCCTGCTGCTCTCATGGTCTTCTCTAGCTACCTTGGTGCCTTAATGCAGCACTTCTTCCTGTTGAGTACTTGCCAGCAGGAACCTACACCCCCCAACCTCAGGCACAATCCCAAATATGTTCCTTAACCATTTTCCCCAACTGTTAGAGTTGTCTGAATCCCATCTCTACCACCACATGTGACAGATGGTGTGTAACCGTGTAGCCAGGGCTGTTCAGGAACATTGAAAATGATAGGTGAGACAGGTTTCAAAGTTCAGTCACATAAACTCTTTATTTTGCACTTGTTTGAACAGTTCAGAATTAATCAGTTTTCTTTTCCAGTTTTCAGAAAAACAAATCAATCATCAGTTATTTCTCTTCTTTATATAACAGAAATAAGAAACCTCTCCCTGAACCTTTTTGGCCACTAACTCTAGTGCCCCAATTTAGCCTATATTGAATTCATTTTCTCTCTCTCTCAGGGCTTTCCTTAGGTTTTCTGGCCACTAACTCTAGGGCCCAAATTCTGCCTAATATATACCGAATTGATTTTCTCCCAAAACTTTCATCAGCTCTCCCTGCTTCCAAGCAGGCTTTCAGGCAGGCTTCCCCAGCTCTGCCTGTCTCTGGCTTGTGGGGTTAGTCTCCCCCCATACATTCAGTCACAAGTTCTTCAGCACTCCCCTTCAGCTGTACAGTATTCTCTGCAGCGTACCTCTTCCTCCCTGCAGATTCCAGCCCCCAAAAAGTTCACATTGTGGCATGCTCATTTTATTCAGCTCCTCAGCTGCTCCCAATTATCTGCTGCTCCCAGTTATCCAATTAAGGGGTGACTGCAAGTCTCCCTGCACAGTATTCTTGAAGCCAACTTGCCAGATCCTGGCTTGGCTTCCACCAGAGCTCCTGACAGAAAAGAACCTTCTGGTCCTGACAGTGACAGGGAAGGGTAAAAGGCAGATTTACCCGGTCACTGGCAGGTTTAAAAGGGAAGTGAGAAAGTTTTATTTTATAGAAAAGGTGGTGGAGCTATGGAACAATGTGCAAGCTGAAGTTGTGGGCCCCACTATCAGTGGTTTCAAACATAGCTGGGGCAGAGTGAAGGACTTAGTGGTTGCTCAGGGTGGTAGCGGTAGTGCGAGGAGCATGGGGGTGGATAATGTGGGTTAGAACCATATATGGACACTGAAACCTGGGTTTGTTAAAGGAAAGCTGCCTTCAAATCGGGCTCCTGCCCCCACAAGGCTTACCCCCAGTTTAGCTTTTTATATGAAAAATGTTTTTTTGTTCTCGCGCTGCACAGTATTTTATTTTAGCAAAGAAAAGTCTGCTACCCGGAAGTATAGGCGGACGCGGGGGGCTCCATTGCACAACCAAGGTGCAGTGCCATACCACTCACTCAATACAAATGTATTGAAGCCAGCGCTTCTTGATACCACACCTTTACAGTTAATGAAGCCCCGCATCTGCCATACTTCCGTAGTGGACTTTTCCTTGTTAAAGTACTTCATGCTGCGAGAAAATGCAGTCAGATAAAAAAGGCTAAACCGTAGCCTTGTGGGGCGGGAGCCCAATTTGAAGACATTTTCCCTTTAAGGTTTTATTGGCAGACTGGATCTTTGGGTCAAATTGGATCAGTGGTCTTTTTCTGCTGTCATTGTCTATGTTTCTGTTTTTGTGTATTTTAAAGCTGCGCTTTGTTGCACAATTGGCCTTGCTCGATCTTTTGCGTTAAAACTCCCAGCACTCTGACTGCACAAAGCCATTAGCAGCTGTGTCCCAGTTTGTCCTGGTCATTTCACTATATGACAAATTGCCCCGGACTATTAGCTCAAGCGTTAGTTGGCTCCCATGTCAATTTGTCCTTGGACAATTTGCTCCCAGCGTAAATATCATAAAATAAACTCCAGGTTTGCACAATTCGCCCATCGGAGAAGGCGATGTGCTCGAGAGTTGCAGAGTTGGAAGTCGTACTGTAATCGTTGTTGGAGTACAATATGATATGTAGTGGGAGCAATCCAGGGACAAATGGACGTGAGTGTTGATTGACACCGGAGCTAATAATCCAGGATGAGTTGTTGTGGAGTGAAATGACTGAGATGAAATTACATATTCCCACCATTAGCAGTGGCTCAAATCGATCTCATTTGCCATCTCATACTTGTCTCCTTGCTGTCGATTCCTCACACTTCAACCTCTGTGACCATCCTCTCTGCTGTGGGATATCTCTGCATCACAACCTGTTTCAAGTCAGTCCATTTCAGTCGCCAGCTCCAGGCCCCGCTCACCTTGTCTCCTTAGGATCTGTTCTGCTTCTTTTACTGAGAGGCTTTCTTTGACTTCTCCAACCAGTCTGTCATATCTGAAAGATAAAATATTCTTTTGCGCTTCACAGATCAGGGACCAAAAATTAGAAATGGGATTTATACAGTGGTAGTCACACAAATGTTTACTGGTACCACGTGTCATTGCGCTGTAGCGGCATACATGTTATTGAATGTGTACCGCGTTTGCGTAACACTCGGTATACCGTGCTACCAGTAAACTGTTTTGCAGTTACCACTGTAATTCCACGGGCAACATACCTCTTAAATAATAAAGTTAAGCAGAATCTCTTGCAACCAAGCTGTCCTCTAACACCTGCTCTTTTTCAAGCACAGCCTCTAGTCCACCCACAATATGACTTCTTTACTCAACTTAATATTACATGGCAGCTGCCTTGTTTTAATTTATAGCTGATTTGCCTATGAATATCTCTGGACTTATGAGACCTAAAGGAAAGCACAGTACCCTGTTTGAAAGAGATTGGTGTGGGCATTCATTCTGTAAGAAATCGTACCATTTTTACTTCCCCTTTAATGTAAGTTGTTTTGTTGCAGTTTGCATAGGACACGATTTAAAATGAGCAGTTAATGGCTTTTTCCATAATAATAAACATATGATTGATTTGATAGATTTTCTGAAATCCAAGAACATTATAATCTAAAACAATTGTGGCTATATTTACAAATGAGAAAGGTGTTAAAAAGACAGGTGTTGCCAGGCTACACATGCCTAGAAACAAAGAATGATCTAAACTATAGTGGAGTTCAGCGGCAAGTTCTGTTATATCACAACATGTCAGTCAGCATCTCTCCGGAACTCCAGTTAACAGTTGTTAATCCTATCATCCCAAAGCTTTAATCAGTAACTCTTAGTAACTCCCATTAAAAATGGTTAATTCTGTAGACTTGGTGCCTCAGTCAGTAACTTCAGTTAACAATGGTAAATCCCATCTATGTAATACTTTAATCGGTAACTTTCTGGAACTCCAGTTAACAGTCATTAGTCCTATCAACTTGACGCATTAATCAGTAACTCTCTAGAACTCCAGTTAACAATGGTTAATCCTGTCAACTTGATGCCTTAAACAGTAACTCTCCGGAACTCCAATTAATAATGGCTAATCCTAGCAGCTTGATGCATTAATAATTAATTCTCCAGAACCTCATTTAAAAGATGGTTAATCCTGTTAACTTGATGCATTGATACATTTAACTTTCAGGAACTCCAGTTAACACTGGTTAATCCTGTCCACCTAATGCCTTAATCAGGGCTTAGATTCTTAAACATCACCTGATTATATGGTGTAATATACTGTACATCTATCTTTTATCTGCCTTACAATTTATTTGAAATATGTTTTGACAAGGCTTCTTTGGATCTGCTCCTCGTACCTGCCCTAGCTCTGTTTGTACCACTGTTGAAGAGGAACCTTTGTAAATGAGCTTTGGAACTCAGAGGTGTAATATCCGATTACATCAATCAGTCAGTCAATCAATAACTCTCTGTAACTTCAGTTAACAGTGGTTAATCCTATCAATTTAAAGCTTTAATCAGCAACTCTAAGGATCTCCTGTTAACAATGGTTAATCCCACCAACTTGATGCCTCAGATACTAACTCTCAAGAACTCCAGTTAACAGTGGTTAATCCTATTAACTTCATGCATTGATCAGTGTAACTCTTCCGAACTCCAATTAGCAATTGCTAATCCTGTCAACTTGATGTATTAATCAGTATCTCTCAGAAACTCCAGTTAACAATGGTTAATATTGTTTATTTATTCCATCATTCAGAATACACCTCTGAGCACACGTGCTCATTTGCAAAGGTTCCACATCAGAGTCAAGAAGATGATTCATAAAACAGTAATCTTGAGTTCGTTACAGTTAGTAATACAGTAACAGCAACTCACATGGTGCGTAGTCAGCAGTGGAAACCAGCAGTTCGTGTAGATCATTGTCAACAGAACTTATGAAAGGCACAGTAACTAGAAAATAGCAGCTCTCGGGGAGCATAATCAGCAGTGAGCATTGGAGGCCCTAGGTACCTGTGTGCACACAATTCATAAGAAGCAGGGGGAGAGAATGAGCCATGGGGACCAAATTAGCTATAACATGTGCATTTGGTACTTTTTGTGAGTTCAGTTCTCAGCGCTGTCTTTGGCAATTTTAGGGAGTCCTACAAGGGTTTCAGGCAAGTCGTTGAGCCATTTAGATGCCCTTACTGCAAAGGAGTGCTTACTAAGGCTAGTTTTACAGAAAGGTATCTCTAGGGCGTTCCCAGACATACTCCTGGTAGTGTATAGGTTGTAATGGGGCAGAAGAAGGTACAAATTGCTAATGGGGTAAAGCCCAGTAGTGCTTTTTTTGCATGCAAACAGGTCTCATACCTTAGTCTTTCATGTAGGGGGGACGAGTTAGTCAGGGTATAAAGGGAGCGGCTACAGTATATGCAAGCATGTCAGCCCCCAAGTGCAAAGCAATAAGCCTTGTTAAGCACTACCCTAACTTTAAGTACAGAGTCACTGGCTGCTGCATGGACAAGGAAGCCATAGTCCAGCATCAGTAGGACCATGTAGGGCACTTTAAGACACCTTGCTTCAGCGGTAAGGTTCAGGCAATTCCTGAACAATGCGCCTAGCTTTCTGTTCGCAAGGTTAACAATGTTATCCACGTACGGAGAGATAAAGTGTCATCCATGGTAATGCCTAAATATTTGAAGGATTCGACCTGTTCTAATTTATACTAACGTACTAACATACTAAAGAAACCAGCAGAATAGGCCAAATGGTCTGTCTTGTCTGCTCGAAAGCCAGCAACATAATGGCTGCTCGCCTTACCACCCCCTAAGTCCCCAAGAGGGTTCTTTTTAGTTTCAGTTTCCCCTTGTACATATCCCACCCCCCTTGAATCCCTCCACTGTGCCCTCCTTTACCAGTCTCCTAGGCAGCGCACTCCACGGTTCCATCACCCTCTCAGTGAAAAAATGTCTCCTAAGCTCCCCTCTGTAGTTTCCCCCCTCCAGCTTCCACCCATGGCCACTAGTTGTTCACCCCTTCTTAAGCCTAAAGAGCTCCTTGGTTCCACTCCTGGTTATTCCTTTTACAAACTTGAAAACCTCTATCATATCTCCCCTATCCCTCCTCTTCTCCAATGAGTAAAGCCCAAACTCCTCTAGTCTCTCCTCATAAGGCTTCCCCTCCATGCCCCGAGTCATCCTGGTCGCTTTCCTCTGAACGCTCTCCAGCAGCGCTATGTCGTTCTTTAGATAAGGTCTCCAGAACTGTACATGGGGTTGCCACCTTTGGATGAGATGAAAACTGAATACTAAACCACACCCCCAAACTCCACCCCTTTTATGATTTGTGAGGGCATCACTTGGACTCTGATTCGCTTGATTTATTCAGAATTGCTGCTGATATTGCATTGTGGACAACTTCTTTAAAGTACATCATGATTATTATTTTTGGTTTGTTTGATTTAGATTTAAATATTTTAGATTTCAGTGTATGTTAACATTTGTTGGGGTTAGAGATGGGGTTCAGAGGACTTTCCATCCTGTGTACACAGCTTAGCTGACACATCGAGTGACTACAAGGATACGTCTGACAACCAACTATTTTGGAACAGGTGGCCTTTTCTGGTAAAACTCTTTCAATAAATAAACTACACCAGTAATGGTGGATGAGCTGTAATTACAAATATCATCTGCCATTTTAAGATGCTACTGTCCCTCCCATTGCTGCTACTCTAAAGCTATTTGTAATGTCACAGAAGTTTTTAAAAGTGGTAGGAACTATTCTATGCTGTTAAATACCCTATTTTATTTCCATATCAATCATACATACCAGATAGCATGATATGTGATATGTAGCGTGGAGGCAGTATAGTGCAATGGTTTAAGGCTCTGAGCTGCCACTCTGGAAACCAGGGTTTGAAACCCACAGCCCAGACTTGCATACTGTGTGACCCTGCACAAATCATTTCACTCCCCTGTGCTCCCAGGTTGCACCTGTAAACAAACTTCAGCTTAGTGTGTCTCTTCTGGTAAAAAAAAAAAATAATGTTTGATAAATTACCTAAATTTGCAGTGCCATCAAATCTAGATTGTGTTCCTTTCTCCTCACCAGCTACTGCTCTCTCTCTCTCTTCCTTTTCTCATTTCTGTGGCTTAGCATGACATTAGCCACACTATTCTGTGCTGTTCGTCTGAGATGCCTGGAATGGTCTTCCTGGAATATCCAGGTCGTATGAAAATTGACAGCAATAACTACTGAGGAGAGAGAGGTGTAGTACTACTAGAAATGAAATGAAATAAAATATTAGATTATTAATTTAACAACAAATGGGGTAACACATATTAAAATATAGGACAGACCGTAAAAGAAAAAATGGTGAGCATTTAAAGGTATAAAAGTATTCCTTATTAGTGCAGTCAAAGACCATACTCACAATGCAGCCTAGGAAGGATTAGGTTGATTTAAGCAATAAGGCATGACCAGGGGTTAGATTAACAGTCTGTTAATCACCCCCTAGGGGTGTAATGTGGCACGAGGTGCAGCCAAGTGCCATATTGCCCCTAGAGGGTGATTAACAGACTGTTAATCTAACTCCTGGGAATGCCTTATTGCTATTATAAAAAATGATTCCAAAAGAAAAGTGTTAAAAGTATACTTTTTGAATGTTTTCCTCATTTAGAAGGAGATTTTTAATAAAATAGTTCTTCCACCAACAGTTTAAGAATGCTGGTTCAAAATCAGAATGCATTATTCCACACATTCAGCAGTACTAGAGGATAGAATGCTGACAGGAGGAATCCATGTGCCATGGTGATCAGGCTGTACATGACAGTATAACATGGATTAATGTAAGGTTGTTGGAATCCTAACAACCAATCGGATTGCAGCATTTCTGAGAGCCTTTTTATAATTGCTGTTAATGGTCTTAATAGCCCTACTTTACACCTCTCAGATTTACTGGTATACAAACAAAGGTTTACATGACATCAGAATTTGTTTGTAGTAGGAACGTGCAAGTAAAATGGTGAAGGATTTAACGGAATCTATTTTACAAGTATGTGAGCATTCAGAATTGACTGAAAAAGTACTACCTCTGGATAAAACTGGATTAGCAGGTAAAGTTTCTGAAACACATTGTACAGTCCACACTGGACAAGAGGCTACCCTAATGTGGTGCCTGTCTGAATGTCAAAGGGTTTCAGAAAAATGAAGGTGTTAATTAAGATGGTATTGTTTACCCTTATTTTATTTTATTTATTTATTTAGTTTTTGTTTACCGGGTAAGTACACTAGACAAGTATTATGCCTATTTTAAGGAACGACCTGGGATTTTCAGGAACGACCCATGAATAATCTTCCAATTAGCTGGTGTGAAGTTAGAGGTGACAACTGAGCAGACAGGGACACATTTGGCTCTTTAAGTGCCCTGCACTTGAAGGCACTTGTCTGTTTGCTAATGATACCAAGGTAGGCGCAGTGGTGGATGACCTAGGGGGATGGCAGGGGTTGCAGGATGATCTGGCAAAGCTTGAAACCTGGTCAGACACCTGGCAAGTGGGCTTTAATGCCAAAAAGTGCAAGGTGCTGCATTTTGGGATGAAGAACCCAAGGAGGAGTTACCAGCTAGGGGGAGTGCAGCTAGCCCAGACAGAGGAGGAGAAGGATCTGGGTGTGCTCATTACAGGGTCAATGAACAACTCGGCACAATGTAGGAAGGCAGCTGCAAAGGCCAACAAAATGCTGGGTTGTATTGCAAGGGGTATATCCTCGAGGAGGGAGGAGGTGATTCTCCCACTATATAGGTCATTAGTTAAACCACACCTGGAGTACTGCGTGCAGTACTGGTGTCCGTATCTGAAGAGGGACATTAAGTTACTGGAGGGGGTGCAGCGCAGAGCGACAAAGATGATCAAGGGGCTGGGGGACTTATCATACGAGAGGAGGTTGAAGAGTTGAACATGTACTCACTGGAGGGAGAGAGACAGGGTGACATGATTGAAACCTTTAAATACATGAAAGGAATAAACAAGACGGGTACAGAGGGGCTGTTCAAAGTAAGGGAGGGAGGGTCACCAGGGCCATGATATGAGACTGGGCGAGGAAGGTTCAGGAGGAGATGAGGAGACACTTTTTACAGAGGGGTGGTGGCTGGGTGGAATGTGTTACCTGCTGAAGTGGTATGCAGTAGAACAGTGGACTGCTTCAAACGAGGATGGGACAGGACAAGGGGGAGGGTTAATGAAGGGGAAGGGTGGAAGGGAGGGGCAGCTGCAGAATAAGGGGTGCTAGCTGCACATTCGAGCAGACTTGATAGACCTCTAGGCCTTTATCTGCTGGCAAATTTCGTATGTTCGTATGTTCACTGCAAGCAAGCAAGCACACTGAAATGTCAGACACTTGTTTACAGTCAGATGAGAGGAAAATGAAACAGTTAGTGGGGAATCTCACAGGTGCTGCTTGACCCACCATAAAAAACGAATTTGCAATGGTGAAAACAGGAGGACCGAATCTGGACCTAGAAAACCGAATCATTCGGTCAAAAACCAAGTAGGATTCAGTAACACACTATGGGCTATTAATAAAGCTGGGAGAGATTGGGGTGTGAGGGCAGGAGCTAAATTGGGTTGAAAACTGGCTCTTGGGGCATTTACAGAGGGTAATGGTGGGTGGGAAATTCTCTTCTCCTAGGATGGTAATCGGTGGGGTCCCTCAGGGCTTGGTATTGGGGCCGCTATTGTTTAACGCTTATGTCTCGGATATGGGGTGGGGGGAGGTTAGGAATAGGTTGAGTCTCTTTGCGGATGACTCAAAACTGGGAGCTCTGGTGGATTGTGAAGAAGCGAGGGAGGTGGTCCAGGGGGATCTGGATACCCTGGAGGGGTGGTCAAGGAGGTGGGGACTGAAATTTAATGTTAGGAAATGTAAGGTACTTCATTTGGGGGTAAATAACCCGGGTCATGAATACATCCTGGGGGGTCACACTGCAAGTCACATTGGGAGAAAGGGATTTAGGGGTGGTGATAGATGTCAAAATGAATAACTCTGAAAACTGTAGAAGAACTGCAGCCAAAGCATGCAGGATACTGGGCTGCATAGCCAGGGGAATTACGTCCAGAGGGAGGAAGGGAGGTGATCCTCCCTTTGTATAAATGCCTTGGTCAGGCCGCGGCTCGAGTACTGTGTACATATCCGAGACATAAGCGTTAAACAATAGCGGCCCCAATACCGAGCCCTGAGGGATCCCACCGATTACCTTCCTAGGAGAAGAGAATTTCCCACCCACCATTACCCTCTGTAAATGCCCTGAGAGCCAGTTTTCAACCCAATTTAGCTCCTGCCCTCACACCCCCATCTCTCCCAGCTTTATTAATAGCCCATAGTGTGGTACTGAATCAAACTCCTCGCTGAAAACTAGATATAGGACGTCCACCGGCCTGTGTCTATCCAAGGCCCCCGTCACCCAGTCATAAAACTCTACAAGATTGACTGACACGATCTCCCCGGAACAAAGCCATACTGTTTATCATCTTGACGTCCTAACCATTCTAGCTGCCTCCCAATCCTCTCCTTGATAAAGCCCTCCATTACTTTGCCCACCACAGACGTTAGACGTACAGGTCTATAATTCCCCATCTCTTCTCTGGACCCCCCTTTATGAATAGGCACTACATAAGCCACCCTCCAGTCTTGGGGCACCCATCCTGTCTGCAAAGAGATATTAAAGAGTGCAGCCAATGGAGCTGCCAGCTCTTCCGCCAATTCCTTAACAACCCTTGAGTGTAGCCCATCTGGCCCCAGTGCCTTATCAGTCTTTAACTTCTGAAGGGCCTCCCTCACCCTGTCTACTGTGATTTCTTTCCCCCATTTATCATCCTCACTCAACCTCCCCACCCCTTCTGAATCTGGTCCTAGCTGTACCCTAGCTTTATTTCGTCCACTGTTCTCAGACCAACTTCTCACCTTGGCTGAATACTCATCCCTGCCATCAGCATGTAGGGATCCCCAGTCCCCATCTGAAAAGATTGAGGCAAAGTACTCATTATCTCCTTTATCATATAGGATGGCTAGGGGAAGGATATTTTTTTCACTTGCAGCCAAGAGAGCAGCATGGCCTTGTTTTGTTTTGTAGTTTAAGACCATCTTATATAGTGAGAACCATCTCTCTAAGGACTTAAAGTTGTTTTGGAGGTCAGAACATAGTTTTGCCAAGTCCACTACTGGTGTTGATAACAGCATCTTCAACGTATAAGAGCACCATAGATGTCAGACAGACCTCTGGGAGTCTATTTATGAGTACACAAAGAGGAGGGGGCCAAGAATAGAGCCTTGTGGCACACCCACTGAGACACTTTTAATATTAGAGAGAGAGAGAGAGAGCTGTCAACCTTTACCCTCTGTGAATGGTTGGTGGGGTAGCTACATAAGCAGGTTACTGTGTCCTGTGAAAGGCCATGTAAGAGAAGCTTGTCAAGCAGCAGCTTATGGCTAACAAGGTCAAACAATTTGGTCAAGTCATGAATGTATATAGCTCCCAGTAGGTGGCCACCATCAAGGGTCTTGTGCAAAAATTGAGTATATTCTAACAGGGCAATACTAGTGCTGTGATGCTTTCTAAATCCATGTTGTTGTGGGCATTGACTATTGTACTTGCACAGTTAGTTGACTGG
Organism: Neoceratodus forsteri; assembly: GCA_016271365.2. Lineage (NCBI taxonomy): Eukaryota > Metazoa > Chordata > Ceratodontiformes > Ceratodontidae > Neoceratodus > Neoceratodus forsteri. The sequence goes on along the minus strand of CM057456.1, from coordinate 329,920,303 downwards.
TTGGTCCAATACTGTTCATTCTAGGGACTTCAGTGGGGGGGAGAGATAGATATGTCTGTAACTGGCTTGGTTGAGTGGTCTCCACTTTTGAACACAGGTGTGACTAATGCAGTTTTCCAGATTCCAAGGAACTGGGAAAACTGAAGTGAAAAGCTGAATACCTTAGTAATGGGTTGGCCAAGTTCCTCAAGTGTCAGGGACAGTAATTTAATGTCTATCATGTCACCCCCCACCCTAGTTTTCCCAAGAACCCTTTTTTTTTTTTTTTTTCAGTCCCCCAGCCCCCATTCCACTGTTCCCCTACATGGCCCCCCGGGACTTATCTCAGGTAGAGATCCTCCCAGGCTTGCCCCCAAGGCGAGGCTGCCGAGGAAGGCCGCCCCACGACTGAGCCTGAATCAGGTTCCCGGTGGACCATCACCAGTGTGCCTGCCTAGCTTGCCCCTGGGGCCATGGGGTCTGGCTAGTCCTGATGGAAAACCAAACTCAGTTGCCAGCTGAGTGCTGCAGGCAGGTGGGGTGGGACCAGTGGAGTGGGGTGTCATACACGGGGCAGGCATTTTTGAATGCTTTAACCCATATGGAAAGCATGGCATGTACTGACGTGATGATGCCGAAGCACCAACGTCCAGTGTACCTACCCACCATTTGGGCATCAGCAGCTGCTCCTTCTGGCCTCCGACAGAGGTCAGACATGCACCGAATGCTCACCCACTCTTCCCCCGGAGGAAGGGGGCAAACCATTGGATGCTCAGTCCTCCTCCCTCAGACGGCCCTCTGACTCCTCGGGTCCATTCCCGAACTCAAGACGTCGGTGTCGCAGCTGGAAACCCTACTACTGTGCCGGTGGGCCGGCCTTCCCTAGAACCCTTTTAACATATCTGAGAGTATCTGTCATTGTGATGGGCTTGAAATAGAATTTGGAGTAACCAGGGTCTTGGTCAGAACTATTAGGTAGTCCTGTCCTGTCCCCTTTACAAGCCGGTAGCCCATTTTTAGAAGGGAGGACAGAGCTGTGGTCAGTGAAGGTTGTGTTGAATTTGTTGGCTATCTCAGCAGGATCCAAGGTGAATGTGACATCAGTACTGAGGATTTTTGGGGGTCCTTTTAACACTTTTGCCCACGAGTTCAGTTATATTATCCCCACATTTTTTACTATTACTCCAGTTCCTAGTTTGCTGCTCTTTATAATGTAAGGCTTTGGCCTGTCTTGTCAAACTTGTGCACCTATTGCGTGCAGCTTTGTACCTTTGTAGGTCGACCTTAGAGCCTGCTTCTCTTGTGGGGGACCACAGGTTATGCCTGATGTGCGTTTTGGGCTAATAGGTCAGGGGTGACCCACCCTGCTGCTGTGCCTCAAACCACGCACTCTTTAAGAGGGGTAAATTTGTCACAGACAGCTTTGAATTGGTTTATGAAGTAGTAATGGGCAGCATCAATATCTGGGGTGACATTTAGAAAGCTCCAGTCTATCTGGGCCATGGAAGCCTTAAAGTCAGCGATCTTAACTTTGTGAAGGACTTTTGCTAGTGATTGTTTTGGGGGGGCGCCTAGGATTTTTTGCCATCCACACACATTGTACTGGGGAATGGTCACTGATGTAATCTGGAAGGACAGAAACTTTGATTAGTCTGCCTGGGTGAGTAGCCAGGATCAAGTCAATTAAAGTTTTAGTTTCCATTTTATAGTTGGTCTTGGTGGAGTCAGTGACTACTTGAGTTAGGGACAGGATGGCCACTGTGTTCTTATGGGCTGCACTTGTCTTAGCTGTCCAATTGATATTAAAGTCCTCAGTGACTATAGTTTCCCAATTATGTTTGTTTGAAGTGTGTAGCGGACGACTCGAGGCCAGATTGGTTTTTGCCTGCCGGTATATATGTTGTCATTACGACTAGAGATTTGTGACCCTTCCCTAGTACTAGTTTAACTGCCAGGCATTCGCAGTCTCTTGTGAGGTTGTCAGTATTCATTTTATAACCCTGTAGATCAGTCTTAAGGTAGATTAGACAGCCACCTCCCCATTTCTCCTGGCTGTCTTCCCTAAATATATTGTAACTAGCCAGGGTAAGGGCGGCATATGGGATTTTGGGAGTAAGCCAGGCAAGGCTCCAGATAAGGTGAGTACTGACCTATTTTACTCACCTCGTCTTAGGAACTACTCCTCAGAAAAATGTTTTAATGAATATCAGTACTCACCCAACATCTGAAAATGCGCCACACTCCATAGAACAGTGTATCATAACATAACTGGTGATTCAAAAGGAGCAGTTTTTTTCCAGATTTACAAAACTCTTACACATCCCAGTTTAGTTTTACTCACTATGTTTTAAAACTGGTGAGTAGCTGGAGCATTATTGGCACCAGATAACCTACATTGTTTTAAAAATGTACTCTTCACTCCACTCCACTCCATCCAGACATTTGTACACATCTGAATTTGGTTTTACTCACCTCACTTTCAAAATGAGGAGTATAGTACTCATCCCAGAAAATCATATCTGGAACCCTGAAGCCAGGTTTCTGTTAGGGAAATTATGCCAGGTTTAGTAAGTGCCATCCAAGCTTCCAACAGGGTGAGTTTGAGGAGTAGACATACAGTGTTAAGGGAGACTATTTTTAGCTTCCCTTTTTTGGTTAACATCTAGGTCATTATTTCCAGGTGGACCTGGGTTGGGGTGGATCTTACCCAACAGGAGGAGAAGCACTAGTATAAGCTTTTTTAGATCCCTTGGGCCTGAGGTTAATCTCACAGATTTTTTTTTTTGTGTGAGAGCAATACTTAAAGCATACCTTGTGGCCAGAGGTGCCATGCTGGAGGGTGTAGCACCCATTAGTTTTGCTAGGATATAATGCACTGTGTAAAAGTCTGGCATAGGTTGGGGTCCTAGGGGATTAGCGGGTGGAATGGGGCACCCGTAGCCCTAGGACACTGATTTAAAGTGAGCTAATGCCCACTTACATGAAAGCACTGCCTGCTGCCATCCGTGTACATTTCTATGTTTAGCTGACCCAGGAGTAATATTGTGGCAAGCAGTATTTTGGCAAGGGGGCTGTCCATCCAGATGGGATGGTACATGGCCTTTTCTAATTGTATTGTGATGCCTTACACAAATACAAGACTTGAGAAACCCTTGAGACCTTTAGGGTCCACTGCCTGCAGACTGGCATATGTAACTACGCACTGATATATCAGTCACTTAATTAAGTAATTGGGTTAGTCAGTATACCTAGTGGGGTATAGCAACTAAATTATCAGCAGGCAATTAACAATCAACACAAATGAGCAGATTAAGTTCAGCAGTGCTGAACCATACAGTTAACTATCAACAGAGCTGGGCATGGTGAGCTATGCCACTGCCAGTCAGATGTACAGATACGTGATGTTATATTCTGTTATATTTTGTGTATGTGCCACAAGAGTGCCAGTGTTAAGGATAGGCCTCATGATAGTGAGAGAGACTGGATTTCTTTTAAAATGTTTGACCTTCCTGTGACCTGAGAGGAACCAGCTTGCTTGCCAGGAAACTGACAATTACTTGTCAAAGGCTTGGGGGTAGCTGATTAGAGGGTATTTCTCTGGTTAACTAACTGAGGGAAACAGAGGTAAATAAAATGCTTAGGAGATAAACCCTTTCCATCCCAAAGGCAGGATGCTTTGGTCCCAGGAAACTGTCATAGTATATTGTCTTTGATGAGATGAAAGGAAAGGACAGAAATATCCATTCTGGCAGGCTATTGCGAGCTCTCTTACAGGTGTCAGGGAAGTATGATATCACAAGGTAGCCAGAAAAGTGTGGTTTAGGAAAGCGCAAGAGTGACATCTAATAGCCTAAAAGTTAGGACAGACCAGAGATTTTGACACTATATAAAGAGCTTGAAAACCAAGGGCTCTCTCATGTTGCTGAGCATCTTCAATGGACACTTTTCTCCTGACACACAAGAAGCAAGACTGCTATCAAAGGAAACTGAAACTTTCATTTACTTTTCCTGGACTTCAATCCACTGCAAACTTAAGGTAGAACTTAACTAACAGGAGGAACTGGAAGGGGACATGATCAGTTGTGTTCCAGGACAGTAGCTGCTTCTTGTTGTTTTTACAGGATTTCTTGTGGCTTTTACTTGGTAGAAGGTTATTTCTTTTTTTTTCTTTCTTCTAAGGGGCTAGCAGGGTATTGTTTTGGGGGCTGTTGGAAGTTTGAAAACTGGTTTCGTGGCTGTAAGTGGGCTCATTTGTTGGATGTTTCACTGTGTAACAGGCTGCACTGGTGGAGGCCTATTTCTTCTGATTTAAACTTATTTGGTGGGATTTGCTTGGGGCTGGTTCTTTGGCTGTCAGGCTTGGAGGAGCAGACACCAGGGCAAACCACTCTCGGGAGAGTCAGGTGTAGGCGCCAAGACCCACCCTCCCTCCCAGAGCTCTGCTAATTTATGGGAACACCTGCCCTGCAATTGGAGGAAAAGGCTGCAGGTGCTGCTCATGTAGTTCTAGCCACTGGGGTTGGATTTAAAGGCTGGAGAGAGGAGCTTAGGGGTTGTTCACTTCCTATAAGTTTACTGTGTTGTGCTGCACCTAGTCACAGGTTTACGGTTGCTGTGGGACTGTCTAGGATTAGTGGGTGACCTGATTAGGCAGTAGGGGAGTATCTTGGACTAGTGGGGAACCTGGTGGCTCACCCAAGGAAACCTACTTGGAGGGGGATGGGACAACACATCATTAGGGCCTGCATCTTTGGGAGGGTGGTGGGGTGCACAGGGTGTGGAGCAGCCATGATACTGGACTGGCCTTGGAAGTTCGGTGGTTGCCCAGTGTGCGACCAGCTGGCACAGCTTAGGGAGGAGGTTGCGGGGATTAGGAGACAGCTGGGGGAAGGGGGGAGGTATGGTTGGGGAAGGGGCAGGGGATCTCCCACGGGGTTGCACCAAGCACTAGGGGCAGGGGCATAGGAAAAGGAGTGCAGGAGAATACTCAGGGGTCATATAGGGACCCTGGCAGAGGGGGCCCAAAAGGAGGACTCTACCAACTAAGCAGGCAGGTAACTGGGGACCCTCACAAAGGGGGGCCAGAGGGACAACATTCTCAGGGAAGTAGGCAGATGGTCGGGGCTGGACAGAAGGAAGCAAGGTGGGGAGGTGGATCAGAACTTACGCTCAGTAACCACTTCAATTCTCTTCGTCTGCTTGAGGATGAGAGGGGTGATGTAGCCACGACAGGGGTGGTTAGAGATGGAAAGGGAGTGGGGGGCAGGAGGCGGGGGCCGGATAGCAGGAGGAAAAGGGGGAACCTGGAATGAAGGAAAATGGGGAAGCAGTGAATCAGAGCAGGAGGGGCAGGGGGAAGAGGGAGGAAAGTGCAAGAAGAAGGACCAGTTGGGAGGAAAGGGCAAGGAGAAGGACCAGAAGTACAAGGAGGATACAGTAAAGGGAGCTGAGGGTTTAGGCCAGGGGAGCATGACAAGCAAGGAAGGACTAAACGGAGACAGGAAGGAAGGGAGGACGAACCAGGCTAGTTTAGTGGATGGGGGAGAAGGACCAGTTGCGAGCAGTGAGGGGGGAGTTAGCGAGGTACAGAAGGATACTTGGGAGGAGGAGAGGTATAGGATCGGAGGGGAGGAGGTGGCCAGGGTAAATAAGGAGGGGGTGGCATGTGACACCCAGATAGGGGGAGGAACAAGGAGCCGGCTGGATGGAGGGGCCAGTAGAAAGGATGAGGGACATGGAAGGGGGGGGAATGGAGGAGAAGGAGCATTCAGAGTGCCCCTGTTGGGGGATTCTATGATCAGGGGTATCAAATGGGATAGGGAGGGAGAAGCCTGGCCAGTTAGAACAAAATGCTTCCCTGGATTAACGGTGCACAGGGCCAAGCACAAGGTATATCAGCTGGCAAAAGATTGTGGGGGTTCCCAGACATACTGGTCCACCTGGGTACAAATGACATTGAGGGAAATAGCGAGCTAGAGATACAGGCAAGATTCAGGGAGCTTGCCAGGGTCTGTCATGACATAGGATGCACAGTTTCCTTCTCAGAAATCCTTCCGGTGCCAAGGGCTAGTGGGGAACACAAAAGGAAGATTAGGGAGATAAACCAGTGGCTCAGGGAGTGGTGTAAGGCCAGAGGGTATGAGTTGATGGGGGATTGGGGGGAGACCTGGAAGGATAAGGAGCTGTATGCTAGAGATGGTTTCCATCTCAGTTTGGAGGGGAGGGGAATCCTTAAGTTGAAAATAGAGAGGTTCATTGGTGAAAAGTGGGGTTTAAACTTGTGAAGGGGGGAGGGATGGGAGAAAAGGCTGTCAAGGGGGTGCCGATAAAGGAGGGACTCTGTCTCCACCCCCCTGGGGAGCTGGAGGAATGTGGGAAAAGGTTGACTGGTAAAGTGCAGACCAGGGGAAAACAGAATCCCCATGGGAACATGAGCAGGGGAAATGGAAGTATAGGGAAAGGGTGGAAGGTAGTCCTGCTAAATGCCAGGAGCTTGGGCAATAAAATGCCTGAGCTCCAGGCGATGCTAACTGAGGGAGCGGTGGATGTGGCAGCGGTCACTGAGACCTGGGCCACCGCAGGACTCGACTGGGACCTGAACCTGGAGGGTTACACTATGTTCAGGAAGGACAGGGGAGGAGGGAAGGGGAGGAGGGGTAGCAATGATAGTCAAAAACTGCATTGGCATAGGGGGAGTAGAAGAGGCGGAGGGAACCATGGAGGCGATTTGGGTCACCTTGATAACAAGGGGGGGGGGCAAGAGAGTAAAAATAGGAGTGGTGTATAGACCCCCTGAACTGGCAGAGGAGCTGGAGGTGAGTCTGGTGGCAGATGTTGGGAGACACTGCAGACTGGGCAGGGGAAGGGTGGTGGTGTTGGGGGACTTAAACATGCCAGGAACAGACTGGGAGACTATGACATCCTCAGTGGCCAGGGAACAGAGGTTGTTTGATGACTTTCAAGACGTGTTCCTAACTCAGCAGGTGGGGGAACCGACCAGGAGGCGACAGGTACTGGATGTGGTCCTGGCAGACAGTGACCAGATTGGGGGCATGGAGGTAAGGGCCGTTGGCGGGGGTAATACATACCACGGTCTGATTCTGCCTGGACCTAGGAGATTAAGCTGCACAAAGATGGAGGTAACTGACTTGGGGTGGATTTTAAGGAAATGGGAAGGATCCTTAAGGAGCATTTGGATGCGATTAGGTCAGACATGGGCCTGATAGTAAAGTGGAAATCATCAGGAGAGGGTGCAGGATGCTACCAGCACCTGTGCAAGAGTAAGATGAAAATGCGGTGGGTCTTAAAACCTGCTGGTGGACCAGGAGTTCCAGGAGGTGGTGCGAAAGAAGGCAGCCTATAGGCAATTCAAGTGTTCAAGGAGTGAAGGGATCGAGGGGTAGGAGCTGATGGCTAGAAGGGCCACTAGGGTGGTGAGGCGGCTAAGGCAAGGAAGGAGCAGAACCTGGCCAGGGAAATTAGGAGAGGGAACAAGGGTTCTTTAGATACATTGAGGGAAAAGCGAAGGGTGAAGGGCAGATTAGCAGGATTAAAACTGGAGATGGGCACAAGACCGGGGAGCAGGCTGAAGTACTAAATGAGTACTTCACCTCAGTTTCACCAAGGAAAATGAGGGGTGCTGAATCATACATGGAGGAGACAGTGATACTGAGGAAGGGGACCCTTACCGATCGAAGTGGTCTGGGAGAGGGAGGCATCACTGGCAGGAGGGGGAAGGCTAAAGGCGAGAAGAGGTAGAGGAAGTGGAGATCACAGCAGAGAGAGAGTGAGAGAAGCCCCCAGGTCCCTTAAAATGGAGAAAGCACCGGGGCCGGATAAATTACATCCCAGAGTGCTGAAGGAACTTGCGGATGTCCTGGCGAAACCCCTGGCGGAGCTTGTCACCATCTCTCTGAGGACAGGGTGGGTGCCCCAGGACTGGAAGGTGGCGCATTGAAGTGCCTATCCACAAGGGGGGATCAAGGGAGGTGGCAGGGAACTATAAGCCTGTCAGCCTGACATCGGTGGTGGGCAAGGTGATGGAGGGCATTGTCAAGGAGAGGCTGGGGGGGGGACCTGGAAAAGTCAGGGTGCCTGGATGATAGACAGCATGGATTTGCCCCGGGGAAATCATGTCAGACAAACCAGGTGGAGTTCTATGACTGGGTGACGAGTTCCTTGGACCTGGGTAGACCAGTGGACGTCCTCCTTCTAGACTTCAGCAAGGCATTTGACTCTGTTCTTCACGTGGGCCTGTTGGATAAGCTGGGAGAAATGGGAGTGGGGAACCGGATGATCGGATGGATAGGGAATTGGCTCCAGGACCGGACCCAGAGGGTCGTAGTTGGCGGGATAGTCTCATCCCCAAGGAGGGTCATTAGTGGGGTCCCACAGGGATCAGTCCTTGGGCCCCTCCTCTTCAACGCCTACGTCTCAAAAATAAGGACAGGTATCAGGAGTGAGATGAGTCTCTTTGATGAAGACTCAAACGGGGGCGGTGGTGGATGGGGAGGAGGGAGGGTGGCCAACAGGGGACCTGAGGCTCTGGAAAGATGGTCTAGAAAGTGGAAGCTGAGGTTCAATGCAGGAAATGCAAGGTACTGGCACCTGAAGTAGAAACCCGGTCAAGTGTACACCCTGGGGGCAAATGCTACAAGCTTTGATGGCTGAGAGGGTCCTGGGGTGGTGGTGGATGTCAAGATAAACAACTTGGAGACTTGTAGGAGGGCAGCAGCCAAGACCAACAGTATGCTGGGATGTATTGCTAGGGGGATCACCTCCAGAAGGAGGGAAGTGATACTCCCTCTGTATAACTGCTTGGTGAGGCCGCACCTCGAGTACTGTGTGCAGTTTTGGAGGCCACACTTAAAGAGGGACATTAAACTCCTGGAGAGGGTCCAGAGGAGGGCAACCAAAATGATTTGGGGCTTGGGGGACAGGACCTATGAGGAGAGGCTTGAAGAGCTAAATATGTACCATTGGAAGAGAAAAGGGACTGGGGGGACATGATAGAGGTCTTCAGGTACATGAAGGGTAAATAGGGAGGAACAGTCAGGGTGCTTGAAGGAAGGTGGAGGGGCCACTAGAGGCATGGGTGGAAGCTGGAGGGAGATTCAGGGAGAAAGGAGGTGCTACTTCACTGAGAGGGTGGTGGAGCTATGGAATGTGCTGCCTAGGGGCTGGTGGAGTCAGAGATGGTGGAGGGTTCAAGAGGGGTGGGACAGGTACAGGGAAGAGTTCTGGAAGCAAAATCCAATGCAGCGAGAATATCCAGAACTGGGAAGGGAGAAGCCAGAGAAGGCGAGGGGGGCAGCAAGGTCAGCTCCCAGGGTGGGGCTGACCAAACGAGCAGACGCGAAAGACCGTTAGGCCTATTCTGCTGGCATTTTAGTATGTTAGTATATTAACAGTTTTAAGGCATTTTTTTGTATGTACATGTCCACTTTTTATTTCTGTTATTCTGTGACCAAATTGGTCAAGCCTTTTTGTTGTAATGTATGATAATTATTTCATTATTTAATAAAGACATTTGTTTTGCTAAGAAACCTGCCTGAACGAGATTTCTGTATTGCGTGTATGATAGTGGGATGTTTCAGTAATCTGTGGCTAAATTGTTAGTGCTAAGGGGTGCCACTATAAGCTACCATATCGAACAAAGGGTCTGAAAAGGGAAAGTCTAGATAAAGATAGGGGGAATCCCAGTGTCTCAAGGAAGAGTCTGTGGGGACTTGAACCAGGTTATTGCATGCCTTGTGGGAGAAGGCAGACTCAGGATTACAATGCTACCCCAAAGAAGTTGTGATGCCTAGATCTTCCCCCTCTGTGTAACAATCAAGAAGGGTTCATATGTGGCTACAAGACTCGAGATTAATATTGCACCCTGATCCAGAGTAAAGAGGGGACTCTGGGACTTTGTTGCGAGTGTTCAGTTGTGAATTCAGTGAGCACTATAGAAGGACACGAAGAGGGAATCCCCTGTTTTCACCCTCCCGGTCATGGATTGCACTTAGGGGTGGGTACTGTGATCTCAGTGGACCTGACCCTCAGCAGTGCATTCGTGACTCTGAGCAGATTAAGTGTACCAGTTCAGAACCATACAGTGGTAAATCAATGCATTATGCATCAGAAACAAATGCCCTCAGGTCTCAAAGCAACTTCTAAGCTCCGGTTTGAAGAGCGGAGTTTTGATTGGCTCCAGCAGTCACTGGAGGTGTGACTTGCAGGAAAAAATGGCACTCAGTTGGTTCCCTATGCTGTAGGGGGAGCAGCAGTCCAGCTGGGCTCACCGAGGAAGGTGAACTGGTGAGGGAGGCGATCAGTATGAGGAAGGAAGTTGTACAAAGTCCAGTGCTTCCTCTAGTTGACCCCGGCATCCTCTGAGATGGCAGCAGGTGTACAGGGCTCAGAAACAAAAGCCCTCACATCTTTGAGCGGCTCCTCGGCTCCGGTTTCAAGAACTGAGTTTCAGTTGGATCCAACAGTCACTGTAGGTGCAGCTTTTAGGAAAAAATGGCACCCATTGGGCTCCCTGTGCTGCAGGGGGAGCAGCAGTCTGGCTGGGCTCACCAAGGAAGTCATGCTGCTGAGGGAGGCAATCGGCCTGGGTGAGGAAACTGTACAAAGTCCAGTGCTTCCTCTAGTCGTGACCCCCTTATACGTGTAGTATAATATCTTGTCCAAGAGACTGTGAGTCAAATGATGAACAGTAGTCAAATCCAGAGGAAATGGTGACTGGGGACCAGTAAACTGTTTTTCCTGAAGATCAGAGATGCAGAATATGTTAAATTCCTGGAGGTGATGAACTGTGAACTGTGGCCTGTGGCCATCAACTTGATGCTTTAAATAGCACCTCTCAGAAACACCAGTTAACAATTGTTAATCCTATCAATTTGATGCCTCAAAACAGTAGCTCTCTAGAACTCCATTTTGCCATCCTTAATCTTGTCAACTTGATGCATTAATCAGTAACTCTTTGGAACTCCAGTTAACAATAAAATCTTATCAAGCTGATGCCACAAACAGTAACTCTCAGAACTCCAGTTAACAATTGTTAATCTTATCAACTTAATACTCAAACAATAACTCTCAGAAACTCCAGTTAACAGTGGTTATTCCTATCATTTTGATGCCTGAAACAGTAATTTTCTGGAACTCCAGTTAACAGTGGTTAATCCTATCAACTTGATGCCTTAATCAGTAATTCTCACAAACTGCAGTTAATTAAGTGATAACATTCAGTTAGTTGGAGTATGTGAAGCAATAACGACTGGTGTGGGTCATTAACTGGTGTTTAATGTAGCCCATACCAGCCAGTTATTGTGAGTATACTCCAGCTAACTGAACATTACAGTATTATTATTACATGACTCTGGGTGCTTCGGCTTGGAGTTGAGGATGCTGCAGCCTCTTGTTTTAGTGGCGGTGACCCTAACGACCCACATTATCCTACCTCACGCTTTTTCAGTAGTTCCCCCTCTCTCTGCCCACTTTTTTCTACCCCAAGCTTTTCCCTAACTTGTTACTGTCGTATATCTCGGGGGTTAATCTGAACTCCCTCCTCTTAGTTGACCCAGCTTTAATATGGCACTGGGTATAGTGCTGGCTTTTACTTACATACTTGTAGTCCTGGGCACAGACCAATTGCTGCTCACTCTCAGGCAGTTCATGAGGCAGCCCAAAGACCCTCTGTACTCCCATTTTTCATGTATCTACCCCCAAGCCAACCTTACCCTACCCTTATCACCATATACGGGCTTAGAAAAGGGGGGAAACTGTTGTATGGTTATGGAATATCTCAGAGTCTACAAACGTCAGATCTTCCTCCACCCCCCCGGGTCACTACTGAAATTCCTGCTGACCATTAAGTTGTTACTCGCTGGAGATATTGAATCTAACCTTGGCCCTCCATGTCCTAATGTTCCAACTGTGTCACCTTCTGTTGCTGTCTGGGCTAATGCCAAAGGTCTGAAACTAGTCCACATGAATATTAACAGCCTCAGACATAAAATGCATGAACTTGAGGCATGGGTAAATATGCACTCCCCTGACACAACTGCCATTTCCGAAACCTGTCTCAAGCCTAGTATCCTAATGCATGAGGTTGAGCTCCAGGGGTTTAAGTCCTTTAGACATGATAGATGTGGTAGGAAGGGTGATGGAGTTATCATCTATGTAAAAAAAAAAAAAAAACTCCCCAAATGCTTCCCTGGTGGCAACACCAGACCATACCTAATCAGGTGGCGAGGCGGTGTTCATCAAAATACTGCTTGGCGGGACTAAGCCCCTGCTAATAGGCTGCGTCTACAACCTGCCTAAGACTGCAAAAGATGCACCAGGGCTACCTCAGTGGGAGAAAATAATCCTTGGTGACTTTAACCTCCACTGGGGTCAGCACATCATTAGTGACATAAAATCCAGCTTGCTAGAGGCCAACTTGACTCAGTTGATCCAAGGACCCACTAGACTGAACAATAAAGAGATCCACCAATATATTCTGTACTTCCGATGCCACTGAGTAAACAGTGACTTACCACCACAGGAGTCTGAATATGTAAAGCTTTCCCAAGAGAATGCACCCTATAAGAAGTCATATTCTCTGTAAAATTGTAGAAACCAGGTCCCATAGACAGTTTTTTTGTCTGCTGCCCAGCTCTGCCCCTATGCTTACCAGCATGATGACAAGATGCAAGTGAGTGTGCGGGGGTGCGCTCCATTATATTCAATGGGTGGCAGCTTTTCAATCAATTTTTCATAACATTACGGCCACTTGCTCATGAAACGGGCACCGGTCGACTACCAAGGGTCCTTTGTAGTCAACTGGTGCCCATGTTTCATTAGTAAGTGGCCATCATGTTATTAAAAATTGATTGAAAAGCTGCCGCCCTTTGAATAGAATGGTCGAATTCAAAAGTCAAAGTTTATTTTATCTACACACCTATATAAAAATAATTTTGTTACATGCAGTATTTAAAAACATTTTTTTTTTAAAACATTTGAGTACAAGTAGGTACATCCTTCCGAATTTATGGTCATAACATCATTAAACAAAGTGCCATCAGTGTCAAAAGAAAAGAGCCAGCAAGGATAAAAATATCCATAGTTAATAAAGTACACCATTTCTTACAATTCTGCCCTCAGTTGATTCCCTTTCTCAACGAAATAGAATACACATTGTGCAGATTTTGCCAGTGCATATATTACAAATTCATAACTAGACTTACTGTATATATACTCATTGTTTTAGACCATGAATTATTCCCCTCTAAATTATTCTTTATAGGCCAGATCCACTTTCTGCCTGGTATATCAAAAACTGGGCATTCAAACATTACATGAGAGAGTTCCCACTTATAATTTTCATTGCAATAACATGGTACCAATATTGGTACTCTCCCTATCATATACTTTACTCCCAGGGTAACCTGATCTATCCGGAGTCTACTCAAGGCTTTTCTTTTATTTTTGTTATCACAGAACACCAAGTATTTCTCTGTTAAAAATGTGTCTTTAATATTCCTTTATGCTTTCCCTTCTCTATTGTCATGTATACGCTGTAAATCCTGTACTGCCGCTACATCAAGTAATCTTTGAATAGCCTGGTTCTTCAATGGATAGGTACCCTTATCAGTGGAAATATATAGTTATATTCTAATCCTAGTTTATTTAAAATGGCATTTAGGGAAGACATCCACTTATCAGTGTCCCTAAATCTTTCTTCACATTCCTCCTTAAATGCATACAGAGATAGATTGGCCTTTTCATTATTGGCTATTCTATACCAGTAATTTATTGCTCTTTTCCCTACCTTTGTTTTAATAGAATATACTCCAGTTTCTGCTCTTACCATTGAGCTATGCGTGTACATGGATATCCCCAAATGTTGCTTTAGAAACTTGTTCTGTATTGCTTCCAAAGCATTTATATCCCCCAATACACCCCAGGCTTCTGATGCATAAAGCATCTGTGCATTAATCTTCGCCTCCATGCATCTAATTTGTGCAATAAAAGAATTTTGGGCAACTGTGTTGGCAAACCTTGCTATTGTCAGCACTGCTCTCGTATCTTTTTTCCTTTTTTTTTTTCCATATGCATTTTCCATGTTAATTTTTTGGAGAACCAAAGACTCAAATAACAAAACGTATTCACTTCTTCAAAATGTCTGTCTCCCATTGTCCAATTATATGGTTTTGAGTTTCCCTTTTCAAATACCATAATCTTTGTCTTCTGAATATTAAGCTCTAGATCTAACCTTTTTAAAGTACCAAAAGCTGAGGTTATAGCTCTTTTTAACCCCAGCGGGGTTTGAGACATAATGATACCATCATCTGCATACGACATCATTTTCACAGGTAACTGGGATATCCTAGGTGGGAAGGTATCAATTTTTTGTAGTTCTTCTACCACTGTCTCTATGTAAATGTTAAAAAGTATTAGTGCCAAGAGACATCCTTGTCTTACACCATAATTAATTTCAAGGGGCTCTGTACAAGCACCATCTTTACTATATCTTATTATAACTTCAGTATCGTTACATAATAATTTAGTCATCTTAAATAATTTGCTATCTATCCCCTTATTTTACAAGATTTCCCACAGATAATTTATATTGACACTATCAAATGCTACTTTGATGTCAATGTATGCTACATGTACCTTTCTTCCTTCCTTTTTTATGTATTTATTTACTATGTGGATAAGAGTAAATATCGGGTCCAAAGTGGATCTATGCTTCCTAAATCCTGACTGAAATAAAGATATTATATTATATTCCTCTGCCCAGTTCTCTAACTTGTCCAGTAAAAGTCTGGCAAACATTTTTGAGCTTATACTTAACAGGATTATTGGCCTATAGTTACCAGGATCCTCTATTGGTCCCTTTTTATGTATGGGGACTGTCACACCCATGGACCAATTTAAAGGGATTTTTCCATCTTTACCATATAATTGAACATTGGGGTCAGTATTTCCACCCACCATTCTGGGGTGGTGATAAATCTCTGCTTTTATCTCATCTATACCTGGAGTTTTATTGTTTTTTTGATCCTTAATTGCTTTTACCACCTCTCCCATTTTAAAATTGTTCCAGCCTTTATTTTCCAGAGTATTCCATTCACTTTTTTTCTTAATATTATTCCTCAAGACTCTTGCTGGCTTTTGATCAGCTCTGTATATTGTTTTACAATGCTTTATCCAGGCCTCTGGGGTAATATACGCGTCTATACTTTTTCTAAAATTGCCCATTCCATATGCCACTAAATTCCAAAAAGTCTTCATATCTTTTTCCACTATTAATATCTGCAAAGATTGCCAGAGGGCAATTGAATATTTTTGTATTTTACATAGAAACATAGAAGTTGACGGCAAATAAGGACCGCAAGGCCCATCCAGTCTGCCCATTTCTTTTTCTACCTTATAAATGTGCCATCGGCCTTTGCTCTGTCAGTGGCCTATCTATTCATAGTCATTTGTATTGCTCCCTTATGCCTATCCCATGCCTCTTTGAAGCTCTGCACTGTATTCATAGCCACCACTTCTTGTGGTAAGCCATTCCATGCATCCACCACCCTTTCTGTGAAAAAGAATTTCCTCACATTCCCCCCTAATTGGCCCCCTCTAATCTCATGCTGTGTCCTCTTGTCCTGCTATTTTTCTTATATTTAAACATGTTAGACTCTTTCACCTTGTTAATGCCCTTAAGGTGTTTGAATGCCTCGATCATATCACCTCTCTCCCTCCTTTGCTCAAGGGTATACATATTGAGCTCCATTAATCTGTCCTCATATGTCTTCTGATGCAGTCCTGCACCATTTTGGTTGCCCTTCTCTGGACTGCCTCAATTTGGTTAATGTCCTTGTGAAGTGTGGTCTCCAATACTGCACGAGTACTCCAGATGGGGCCTAACCAGTGCCTTGTAAAGAGGATTATTCCTCCCTCTTACAACTTGTGATACCCCTACTAATACACCCTACACCCCTAGCCTTACCTACTGCTTTAGAGGTCTGCTTGGATGATTTCAGGTCATCAGTGATGATGATGCCCAAGTCTCTTTCTTCCTTTGTGACTGCTGCAACTCCCTCCCAGCCTATTGGTGGCTTTGGGTTTCTCTTCCCATGTGCATGATTTTGCACTTTTGCATTAAACCCAGTTGCCGCTCTTCTGACCATTTTGCTAGTTTATCCAGATCTCTTCTCATTCTGCCCACCCCATCTGGATCATCTACTCTGTTGCAGATCTTGGTGTCATCTGCAAACAGACAAGCCTACCCTCTAGCCCATCTGCAAGGTCACTAATGAAGATGTTGAAGAGGACTGCCCAGGAGTGATCCCTGAGGTACCCCACTTGTGACTTGCATCTCTTCTGACTGTATACCATTTACCACCACTCTCTGTTTTCTGCCCTCAACCAGTTTGCCACCCAGTTGACCAACTTCTGACCCACCCGAGCCTACCCAGCTTATTTATCAATCTTCTATGTGGAACAGTGTCAAAGCTTTGCTGAAGTCAAGGTAGGACACATCAACTGCTCCCCCTGGTCCGCACCACTCTGGTTATCCAGTCAAAGAAATCTATGAGATTAGTTTGACAGACCTTCCTTTGTAAACCTATGCTGTCTTGGATCCTGTACCTCATGGATTCCAGGTGTTGCACTATCCTTTCCTTAAGGAGTGCCTCCATAATCTTGCCCACTACTGAGGTAAGACTGACTGGTCTGTAGTTCCCTGCCTCCTCCCTGCTACCACTCTTGTGGAGCGGGATCACATGAGCCCTTCTCCAGTCTTCTGGGACCGCTCCTGTACTCAGTATATAATTGCTGGTCAGCAGTTTTCTCTGTGGGCTGAACCAGTTGATATTTGCCGTAATAGCCGGCTGGTTATTATGACATTCACACGCACAGTCACTCAGTCGGTGATGCTCACTCATTGGCTTATGTTCCGCGTCGGGGTGGGCTGAACTCTCTCACAAACATGGCGGCTTCACCTCTCGCTTCCCGAGGAGCCACCAAAACAGGACACGTCCATGTTTTTTTTTTTTTTTTTTTTTTTGTTTCCTGTATCTGGTTGATCCAGCCTTTTCCCCAGCGAAATATCTGGTTGATCCTGCTGTTTGTCCATTTCGGGACAAAATGAATAGAGCTACAAGGGAGTGTGCCAGGGAAGCATGGTAGACACAGTCACATCAGAGACAAGCTGTAAGGTAAAAACAAAACAGAAACAAAAAAGGAAAAGAACTATGATAAGGAAGGGAGGTAGAGGGCAGAAGACAGATGAAGTCAGAGACTGTGTGTGTGTGTGTGAGAGGGAGAGAGAGTGTGTGTGTGTGTGTGTAGTGTGAACACTGAATTCAAGCAGGAGAAAAACTGCTGACCTTTTATTATAAAAAATAAAATATGGTGAAGTGTGTCATATTCGAATTTAATGCTCACCCTCAGTGTGGGATGCTTTGATAAACCTCTCGGGGTTTATGTAGCATCCCACACTTTGGGTGAGCATTAAATTCTCATAACACACACTTCCCCATCCTTTATTCTCTATTTATTGTTGCCCTGTATTCTTGTCTTAAATTTATAAAAGCCACCCTATCCTGCAGCTCCCTTGTATCTCTCATTCTTCTACCCTTTTTTTACCATTTTGGATTTTGCAGTTACACATTCTTTGTCATACCATTTAGTCATCCCGTTTTCTTTACTATTCCCCCTCAGATTCAATTTTCTTTAGCTGATCTTAATTTAGCTAAGACTATTCTTTCACATGCGACGAAACATTGTGTGTCTCTTAGCTTCAAGCTGCTCTTTTCTCCTTGTCCATTACTCTGTCCAGCCTCATTAATCCCTTTCTGATAATATTCAGTACTTCTCCTTTTTTGTTGCAACAGCCCCTTTTCCTGTAACAGGTTTTGCATTCTCCCTTTAGTCTCTTCCATCCATCTTATTTTTTTCTTATTATATACTTGCATGTTTTCATTTGCAATAAATTTTTTTTCCAAATTCTCTGTTCTTAGTTTCCCAGATAAAGCCGGATTTATACTTAAAGACAAAGGAAAGTGATCACTATCTCATACTTCCAAAATTATCATCGTTGTTATCACAGAAAAGGAGTAAGCATCAACTATGAAATAATCCAATGCACTTCCTCCCCTTATTCCCATATATGTACATTTTCCAGCTCTATCTCCGGAAACTCTACCATTTCACATCCTCTTATTGAATATAATGGGGCAGAGCTGGGCAGCGGACAAAAAAAACGGGAAATCTATGGGACTTGGTTTCTACAATTTTATGGAGGATATAACTATTTATAGAATGTATTCTCTTGGGAAAGCTTTACATATTCAGACTTCTGTGGCGGTAAATCACTGCTTACTCAGTGGCAGGAGCTAATCTTCATGAATCTCTTTAAGTTAGGAAACCACACCACATTAGACTGGATTCTCGCTTCCAACCCCAGTAGTTTCAAACTGACTGGGACGTTTGCGGACTCCATAAGTGACCATGCCCTTGTATTCGGCATCTGGAAAAACGACCATCCCAACCCTCCACCCAGAATTTTTTGGGCTCAAGATTTTTCCAGTTTCGACACCTGCTCCTTTCCCGTAACCCTAGCAGTGGTGGATTGGACTCAAATCAAGCTAGCTCCCAATCTGGACTCAACCCTTGATTTCTTCATCAATAACTCCCTCTCAGCCGCCAATAAGTATGCCCCCTGAAACAAATCGGAGTCAAGGGAAAATGCTCAATTTGGCTGTCCAGAGACCTTAAAAGAACAAATGAGGGTGAGAGACAAAGCCTGGGAAAAATTCTAATCTACAAACCTAACTAAGGATTGTGTAAAATATAGAAAATTGAGAAGCAAGTGTAAAAAAGGAACTAAAATCAGCTAAAAGAAAATACCTCCAGAACCTATAAACTAAAAACCTTTCGAACCCTTAAAAAAGTTTGGTCCCAAATGAACTCTCTCCTAAAGGGGAACACCACCCATGAGAAAAGTGACATAGTAGCTCATGGCGTCCGCTGTACTAACCCGCAAGATGCTGCTAATGCACTAAATGCATTCCTCACTGACCTGGACAAATTTAAAAAGAATCCCCCCCCCCCCCAGGATCATTTACAAGAGCCAAACCCCTTACCCTAATTTTCACTTCAAACTTGCAACTAAATCTAAGGTCCTGAAATTACTAAAAAAAATCAAATCCTCTAGCTCTGCTGGGTTTGACAAGCAGGGGCCCAAACTCCTCATAATCGCAGCCCATGTCATTTCCTCTCCAATCACTTGGCTCCTAAAGAGATAGCTGCTTGAAGCAAAGTCTTCACTGTGTGGAAAGTTGCCTTGGTCACTCCTATCCCAAAAGGTGGGGATATTGAGCTTGTTGAGAATTACAGACCAATATCCATCCTCTGCATGGTAAGTAAAGTGTTAGAGAGGATTGTATACGAGCGGGGTCCAGGAATATGTTGAACGGAACAATTTACTAACTGAACAACATGGTTTTAGGAAAAATCTTGGTACCAACATGGCCCTGATTAGCCTTACTGGAGATATCTTCACAGCTCTAGATGATGGCCTTCCAACTGATGTGGTCTTTATAGACCTCACCAAGGTATTTTACTTGGTGAATCATCAGCAGCTTATCACTAACTAACATCTCTTGGTCTTGATCATCTGTCTACTCAATGGTTCACAGACTACCTTGACGGCAGATCACAGATTGTCAGATGTCATGGAGCCAAGTCCAACAAACGCCCTATCATGGATGGTGTCCCTCAGGGTTCAATACTGGGACCACTCCTGTTTTCCCTATTTATTAATGATTTGCCTCAGCATTGTGGAGGTGCAAAGGTGGCCTTAAATGCAGATGATGCCGTGCTTTATAGGTCCTCCCAAGACATTGTCCATCTAAAGAACCTTCTTGGTCAAGACATTGGTCTACCTGAGAGTTGGTTTCTTACTAATAAATTAGTTCTAAATAGTAAAATGACCAAAGCTGTGCTATTTGGCCCTAAAAGCCTGGGCCCAGCCCGTTCACATTTATTGTCCCCTGCTCTTTCCAATGGCTCAAAAGTTGAAGTGATCGATTGTATCAACTATCTAGGTTATATTTAGACTAAGACTACTCCTTTAAGGGCCACATTGACCATCTGACCAAGAAACTCAACCAAACATTAGGTCTATTATATTGCCTGATCCCTCTCCTCACTCATGAATCCAAACTCAGGGTTTCCAGTGGTACACTTCTTCCAGCCTTGCTATATGGGGCCCCTTTACTACATTCTGTAAGGAGCTCTGAAATGCAAAGGCTAAAAACACTGTATCACAAGATACAGCGCTTTGCTGCAGGTGCGCCACCACGGGAGCATCACTGCAAGGTACTATTATCTCTAAGGTGGCCTTTTCTTGAGGGCAGATTATCATATCTCTCACTGTGCCTTGCTTTTAAGCTTCAGCAAAATGGTGCCCCTCCTAGCCTAACTAACACATTATCTCCCAAAAAGAATGGGAGAACACTAAGATCCTCTGGCCAGCAGCTCACCAGTGTAAGGACTTCCCTAGGACTTCGGTCTTGTGCTGCCTTCATCCCTCCCATCTGGAATGGTCTCCCTAGCAGTCTTCAGGAATGTACCTCCCTTGGGGGCTTCAAGAAGGGTCTTAAAGACCACCTGTGGATCTGAGCCTCTGCACCTGCTACCGTTGAGTCATCCGACTCCCTGCTGATGTTCTAACCCCATTGGGATATCAATCTGACTGTGACTGTCTCATGTATAATAGTACTTCTTCTTTTGTTGATGTTGATTGTAATTAACCTGCCACTGTATCCTTGACTGGGTCAGTATGTCTATATTGACTGTTAGTTGTGAAATGACATGTATGTATTTAATTATGTTTATAGATGTATGTAATTAATTCCGGGTCGCCCCTGAAAAAGGGACTGTTTCAGTCTCAGTGGGTCTACCCAGTCACCAAAATTTAAATAAATAATAATAATAAATAACTATTGTATGAGTTGAAGTCGTTTGTGGGTTTTTGTATAGTTTTGATATTTTTAACAGGGTATATTTTAATTTATTATAGATAGTGAACAAGAGGCTCGAAAATAAGACATGATTTACTTTGATGAAGTTTATATTTTATTTATTTATTTAAAAGTGATTTACCAGGAAAGACATACTGAGCCATAAATCTCATTTCCAGATGTGTCCTGGTGGAAGGGGGGAAGGGATAAGTGCATAATAAGTAAAAAGTGCAGTAATGTGATAATGTAATAAGACACAACAATGTACAGTAACACACTGTATCATACTGGCATAATTAATAACAATACAAATTGATTACATCAGGAGTGTGAGGTACCAGACACTCTCAGGCTGTAATGTCAGGAACAGGACATGGTAGGAAGAGGTTATTAAAACAGGAGGGGCCACAGGGAGGAGACATGTGGAGGGATAGAAGAGAATGGCGGATGGATTAGGGTTGGGAATAGCAAGTATAGAGGTATGGATGGGGTCAAAGTGATGGGGATAGGATAAGAGGAGGGGGGAAGGGAGTGGAGAAGATAGTGGAAAGGAGGAAGTGGATGCAGGAAGAATGAGAATGGGACTGAGGTAGTAGAGAAGGGGAGTGAGGAGAGGAAGGAGATGGAGATACTTGAAGGGAGGGAGGGACTGAGGGGTAGAAAGGGGAGAGGAAGGGAGGGGTTGAGATGGGGAGAGGATGAGTGTAGAGGTTGGAATACATGAGTAGTTTGACATGGGAGGTGCAGAGAGGTTTAGGAGCTTGGGGACAGGTAGAGTGTAGGGAAAGAGGAAAGGGGGGGAGGCAGAACATTGGGCTATGGGCATTTGCAGGAGGGAGTAGTGAGGAAAGAGAGCGTTTGGAGGAGGCAGAACAAATTGTTAGGGGAAGAGAGTTTCAGATACTAGGAAAGCAGAAAGGGAAAGCATTCTGTCCAGCAAGGGATTTACAAGAAAGGAGCAGTAGGGAGTGATAGCCTGAGTTACGGAGAGAGTAAGAGGAGGGAGGCATAGGGGAGAGAAGTGAGCTGAGATACGAGGGGAATGAAGCCAGCCCGAATTTTGAAATGAAAGAAGCCCAGTGGGTTAGGTGGCAATCTACCAAGGGTGGAGGGAAAGAGCAGAGTATAGAGAAAGAACATTGGTGAGTACAGGGAGGACAAGCCAAGGCAAAACGGCAGAAGAAGCGGAATAGGGGGTCTAGTCTGGCCAAGGTGGACTTAGGAGCAGCACAGTAGACAATGTCGCCATAATCAAATAAGGGGAGGATTATCTTAGAGATGATATCTCAGCAAGCAGGTATAGGGATGCAACTTTTGGTCCTATAAAGGGCACCGAGCACGGGGTGGAGTTTTTTGTGAATGACTTCTGCGTGTTGAGAGAAACCAAGGTACCGGTCAAGCCAGACACCAAGATATTTAAATGAGGATACGTTGTCAATTGTACCCCCATCTAGGGTGTGGAAGGCGGGGTAGGAGGGGAGTCTAGAAAGCCTCTGCCTAGTGCCGAAGCACATGGAGACCGTTTTCTTAGCATTTAGGGATAATTGATTTGACCGGAAATATTTCTGGATAGTATAAAAATCAAGTTGAAGCGTGGATGCTAAATCTGAAGTAGAAGGCCCAGATGCAAACAGGACTGTGTCATCTGCATACATGTGGATGGAAGCAGAGGAGCAGGCTGAGGGGAGATCATTGAGGAATATGGAGAAGCGCAACTGGCCAAGGACAGAGCCTTGGGGTACGCTGGTGAGGATGGGGGGGAGACAGGGACTCTTCAATTCTCACAGACTGAGTTCTTCCTTCCAGGTAGGTGCTGAACCAGTTGGTTGCTGAGCCGGTGAGACCCGCTGACTTGAGTTTGCCAAGGAGAAGAGTGTGGGAGACAGTGTTGAAAGCTTTCACTAGATTAACAAAAATGGCGGCAGTGAGGTGGCCTTGGTCCAGGCCAGTATGAATGGAGTCAGTGAGCCTGAGGAGAGAGGAGGTAGTGGAATAGTGTTTGCAGAAGCCAGACTGGAAGAGGGTGATGAAAGAGGAGTCGGGGAGGAGAGTTGAGACAGAACTGTGCATTCTTGTAGTTTGGATAAGGTTGGAAGGTGAGATATTGGGCGGAAATTGCCGGGAGAGGAGGAGTCACCACCTTTAGGAAGAGGGATGTCTGTTGCATGCTTTCAGGGTTCTGGGACTGAGGCAAGAGAGAATGATAGGTTGAGAAGGGAGGAGATAGGAATGGCAGTGGCAGGTGCAGAGGGGTTCAGGAGCTTGGGGTCAAGCCCATCAGGAGTCCCACCTCTCTAAGGGTTGAGAGCTAGGATGGCATTTAGAGAGGAAGATGGGGTAACTGGCAGGAAAGAGAAGGGAAGTAAAGTGGGGGCATAGGGGATGTAGGGAGTGGAGAGGTGGTAGGAAAGGCAGACAGGAGTGAGGAAGCACTGGTGTGAAGTAGGAGTTGAAAGCAGAAGCGACAGAAGGGAGTCAGAAATGGTGAAGACACCCACCTTGAGGACCGGAGAGGGGGACTGGGTAGAGGGTGAGAAGAGGGCATGGATGACTTTCCAGAACTTAGAGGGGTGATTTAGTTTGTTCTAACCCTAGGAATCCACTAATATTCTTACTTCTTGCTCTGTTCTGCTCCTTTAGGACAGCACTGCCCTAGAGCCAAATGGAATGTATGCTAATGATGGAATCTTTAGCTCGTGCATTCAACTCAAAAGCTGCCCAGTTCCACTGCCTGTATTCTAACCTTCAGATTTCTTCTGTCCACTGCAAAAACTAGACGTCCTGAAGATTTTCTCTCTCACAAGTTGTTCCTGAAGTGACATTTGATCAGAAAACCGGATCAGAAAAACTTATTTTTTGATTTTATTCATAGCTGCCTAGTTTTAATGTTAAGTTTATTTTTCCTCAGTATTACAAATTTTAGCGTAGTTTTGTGTATATTTGAGGTTCCTCTTGGTTTCTGGGAACCGGAAGGTAACCAAGTGTTTTTTTACTTAGATTGAAACTTTTAAACTGGTTCCGATCACTTTTACAGTATTTTATTTTAAAATTGTTTACTTTTGAACCGGGGTTTCTCAGTTCCCGCAGCTGGTCCTCGGTTCCAGAACTGATCGGAACTGTTAAATTTAACTTTTTCTCAGTTTCTGAACTGACTGCAGACCGATAACTTTTACAAATTTTTATCGGTTCCCAGTTCCTGTTTTCTTCTTTTTTTTCAACCAAGAATGTCAGAGAAACCCAAGAAGAAAACAGGATCTCCTGATTTTAAAAACTGTCTAAAGTGTTCAGAAGTGTTTGCCAAAGCAGACAAGCTTGATTTGTGCTTGGTCTGTCTTGGGCAACAACACTTCTCTGCTGAATATGAAATCTACAAGTCCTTCCATCCTTAGATGATTAAAAAATGTCAGGAAAGACTGCAAAGAAGAATGGATGTGTTGTCTCACGGCTCTGACCAGTCCACCCCTCTAAGTCTTTGGTTGAACCTTCCAGGGCCACAAAAACCACCCCGATATGGGTGAGGACCATGGTAAGAGAGGCACTGAACTGACTGACTCTCCGGTGCCTGCCAAGAAACTTAAGAAAACTAAGCATACTGAGACCCAGGCTGGAATGCCCCAAGGGGCTCCTCAAGTACCAGCTCCTACACCAACGCCTGCTGACTTAACCCAGGCTCTGGCTTTATTACAAGTGCTACAGGGCTTACTACCCCCTAAGCAGCCTGTTGCTACTCCTGTAGAGAAATCAGCTGCCTTTGCTCCACCCTTAACTTCTGAAACAGTAGATTTTGAAGAGGATTATGAGGCAGAGGAAGGTATTGAACCTGAAGTCTCCCCTGAATAGGAGTTTGGTTCATCTCCCAGACCCACTGAGGATTATTACTCCCATTTTTCTTTTGTAAGAAAGATGGTTGAGATTCTAGACCTTGCCACTGCAGAAGAGGTCCAAGATGAGGAGGAAGCTCAGTACATGGAGTTAATGGGGTTAACATCCACTAAAAGGCTCCTGCTTCCTATTTACAAGTTTGTCAAAAAAGACATACTAGAAATTCTTAAAACACCTAACACTATTACACCTGTTGATAAGAAGTGTGATAAGAAGTACCATTTGGAGAGGTCATGGGCAGAGTTTTTATTCACCCACCCTGAAATTCAGGGAATTGTGCAGCAGGCTGCCTATGAGAGGGTTAAAGTACCTCTGTCCTCTCATCCTCCTGAGAAGGACTCTAGAAAAATTGATAGCAAGGCGAAGAAAGGGTACCTATCTGCCTATCTTGCAGTCAGACAAGCCAGCTATCAGGCACATGCAGCCGTTTATCAGAAGGCTCTGTGGCAGTCCCTCCTGGATGCTGCTGAGACTAGCCCTTCCACACCAATCTCAGAGCTAGTGGATACTGCTAAGTTAGGCTTGGAGGCTTCCAAGTATCAGTTTCAGATGGCAGCTGACACAAATGATGCAGCTGCAAGGTGGATGGCTGGTACTGTGCCCATGAGGAGGTTTCCCTGGCTTAGTGCTACTAACTTCACCCAGGATCCCCAGAGCAAAGCCATGGACTTTCCAGTCGAAAATAACTCACTTTTTGGAATTCAGACTGAGGCCTACATGAAAGGTGGCAGTATGGTGCAGTGGGTTAAGGCTCTGAGCTGCAAATCTGGAGACCTGGGTTTGAATCCCACAGCCCCCTAGGTGCATACTGTGTGACCCTGAGCAAGTCACTTAACTTTCTTGTGCTCCCAGGTTGCACCTGCAAACAAGCTTTCAGCTTAGTGTGTCTCACCTGGTAAAATAATTGGTTAAAAAAAAAGGTGGATGAATATGAAGCCACCGATCACAGTAATTCTGCAAAAGAGAAATCTTCACCTTTCACTTCTACATATGCAAGGGGTGGTGGGGGTAGGGGTTCTTATAGAAGACCTTTTTACCAGGTACAGGCTGTGACACAGCAGCAGCACCAGCCCCATCAGGATGGTTTCTTTAGAGCTAGAGGCAGAAGGGGCTCCACGCGTGGCTCCCAAACAAAATCCCTGACTTATCTATTCAGGAAGCCTCTCCAGTACCTGTAGGGGGCAGACTGACTCACTACTTCCAGGAATGGCTAAGGATCACCACAGACAAGTGGGTCCTGGAAGTGGTGAGTCAGGATGTGTACCTAAGTTTCGGATCCCTTCCCCCTTTAAGAACAAGACTGTTCAGGGCAGTTCCTTCCACAGAAAGAAAGCTTCTGGAACAGGAAGTTCGGGCTCTGTTTTTCTCAAGAGCAATAGAACCTGTCCCTTTGAGACAAAAAGGCCAAGGATTCTATTCAAGGTACTTTCTGACAACAAGGAAAAATGGGATGTGGCAGCCTATCCTAGACCTCAGACTACTAAACAAATACCTGGTAAAGCCCAGGTTCAAAATGGTCACACTGGCCATATTCTGCCAACACTAGAGAAAGGAGACTCGCTAGCCTCCTTAGACTTAAAGGATGCATACTTCCATACTCCTATAAGGGAGTCGCACAGAAAATACCTAAGGTTCAGACTCCCTTCAGGCCACTACCAGTTCTCAACACTACACTTTGGTCTCACTTTAGCACCAAGAGTGTTTACCAAGTGCCTGGCAGTGGTGGTGGCATAACTAAGAAGACTAGGTGTTTCAGTTTTTCCCTACCTGGACGATTGCCTAATTGTGGGAAAGTCTCACCAGCAGGTGAGAGAGCACCTACAGGTAACACAGGATCTGTTGCAGTCCTTAGGGTTCCTCATCAGTGTCAAAAAGTCAGTTATAATTCCGGTACAGGTATTACAGTTCATAGGTATGGAACTGAACAGCATTCTGCACCTGGCAAGCTCATGCATCATGAAAAAAATAAAAGCCAGCACGACAGTTTCTGCAATTGCTAGGTCACATGGCCTCAGCAACAGTCACAGTCCTGGGTGCCAGGTTTCAAATGAGAGATGTTCAGTTCCACCTCAGGGCACACTGATGCTAGAGGCGGGATCCTCTCTCAAAACCCATCCCAGTAACAAAGGAGTTACTGCAGGCACTCTAATGGTGGATGGAACCAGACAACCTAAGGGAAGGGGTCCCCCTACTGCAGGAATCTCCATCACTAGTTCTCACAACAGATGCTTCCCTGCTGGGGTGGGGTGCTTACCTAGGGGAGCATACCACCCACGGCACATGGTCAAGTGCAGAATCCTTCCAGCATATAAATCTACTGGAGCTGAGAGCTGTTTATCTGGCCCTTCAGGCCTTCTCACACTTGCTCCAAGGAAAGGTGGTACAAGTCAGAACAGATAATACCACAACAATGTACTACATCAACAAGCAGGGAGGGACAAGGTCCACTCCTTTCTGCACAGAGGCAATGAGAATCTGGAGTCTGGCTTACTCTCTCAGCACCTCCTTACAAGCAATCCATCTGCCTGGCAAGGACAATACTTTGGCAGATGCCTTGAGCAGAATAAACCAGGCACATCATGAATGGACACTGAACAAGCAGGTGGTGGGTGTCCTGTTCAGGAGGTGGGGCACCCCAGAGATAGATCTGTTCGCATCCCACTAGAATCACCACCTACCTCTGTACTGGTGCAGGGGCCCTGCCAAGGGAACAGTTCCCCTGGATGCCCTAACTCTGGATTGGACAGGGAGGCATCTTTATGCCTTTCCCCTGCTACTCAGGGTGCTCATGAAGTTCAGATTGCAGACAGCCTCAATGATCTTGATTGCCCCAGACTGGGCCAGACAGCCTTGGTACTTTCTCCTACTCTCTCTCTGTCTGTGGCCAGTTCGATCCACCTACCCAGAGGTACAACTTGCTGACCTTCTTTCAAGGGAGGGTCATGTACCCCAACCTCAGGTCCCTCAGACTCGAGGCATGGCTCTTGAGGACTTGGAGTATGCAGGCTTGCAACTCTCTGAAGGCATCCTTGAAGTTCTTAGAGGGTATAGAAAACCTTCCACCAAGAAAACCTATGGCCTCAAAGTGGAAAAGGTTTTCCATATGGTGTAAGGGTAACGGTGTGGTCCCAGCTCAGGCTGGCATACCAGCCTTACTGGACTGTTTAACACACCTGCATTCCCAGGGTCTGCAACATTCAACCCTGAACGCACATTTGGCTTCAGTGTCATCATACATTTTGGCTGGAAATGATACTTCCTTGGCATCAAATCCTATCTTCAAGAGATTTTTCAAGGGGTTATCGCACCTGCATCCCCCTCACAGGGAGCCAGTGCCAGCTTGGGATCTAAATATTTGCATTGCTCAGCTTATGCTCCCCCCTCTTCGAACCCATGGTCTCTGCAGACCTCAACTTTGTTACTTGGAAAGCAGTTTTCCTGCTGGCCATCACTTGTGCCACGAGGATAAGTGAGTTTCAGGTCCTGTGTATTGAAAAGGATTACATCTCTTTTCATAGGGACCAGGTAGTGTTGAGAACAAATAGGAAGTTTCTTCCCAAAGTGGTCTCAGACTTCCATCTGAACCAGTCTATTACATTGCCAGTCTTTTTCACTGAGCACTCTAGCTCGGGAACGTAGACTCCATAGTCTGGATGTAAAAAGAGCTTTGAGTTATTACATGACTCACACCAGAGACCATAGACAAGATAAGCAACAGCTTGTCCTCACCTATGGAGAGGTATGTAAAGGGAAACCTGCCACTAAAAGATCTCTCTCTCTCTCTCTCAATGGATAGTTCAGTGTATCCTGTTTTACTACTCAAAAGTGGGCAAGGAAACCCCAGCTGGGCTTTCCTTATAGAGATGTTAATTGTGCATTTTGAGGGTATTTATTTATTGTGTCTTGTGTTATTTCTGTGTCAGTGGGTTGCAGTAATTGTTAACTGAGAAGGATATTTTGTTTTTAGCAGGTTAGGGGATTTGTGCTCAAATACTGTTGGTAAGAAACCACCCAGTAAATGAGGTGTTATAGTGTGAGATTGAAAAACATAAGGTATGAAAGAGGGCATGTTTTAGGTGTCTGTGACTAATAGGTGGAGAGTTTTATGAAAGTGGATATGAACGTGGAGGATACTGTAATTAATGTAGAATACAGTAGTTTAGTGTGTGTGGTGGTTGGGGGGGGTTATAAAACTGCGGTGGAATCTGTAAGTGAGGCAACAGTTATAATGGCAGTGTGGGGAAAGAGGTGTTTAATACCATCATTGTATTTAGTTAATTATTTGTTGTTTACAGGGTTTGTGGCTGCATGTAATCTGTAGTGGTAAAATCTGAAGTGAGATCCTGCCTGATCTGTGAGTTGGCTTAGCAGTAGGTAGAGTAAAGGTGGCAAGTGTAGTGTTCCATTGCAGTATATTCTGTTTTTGGTTTG
This sequence comes from Neoceratodus forsteri, assembly GCA_016271365.2. Lineage (NCBI taxonomy): Eukaryota > Metazoa > Chordata > Ceratodontiformes > Ceratodontidae > Neoceratodus > Neoceratodus forsteri. The sequence goes on along the minus strand of CM057456.1, from coordinate 329,891,009 downwards.
TTTGTGAAAATTTACTCTATGACTTCCTGATGACAGTGGGACTGTTACCGAGTCTGCAAGGGCGGAAAACAAACAGTTGCTAAGTCCAAGGAGTTGTGTGTTGCTGGAGTTATTAAGCAAACTGTATGATCAAAAAGAAGCACGCACCCACAGATAAACTAGCCAATACAATAGAGAAAAAGAATTTCTCAGCTAATGATTTATTTATCAGAAGTAGTCCAGTGAATAGGAAAGTACTGTTTAAAAGTGTGCCCTTAAAGAGATATGTGCATTTCTATGTGGCTAAAGAACAAAAAAATCTATTTTTCGTACAGTATAACAAACTGTAAACTACTATATTCTGCTTGGAGTAGAGAACTGTAACACAGGGACCTGAACTTATTAAAAACAAAATTGTTCCTGTGGGATAATTTTCAGGTATGAAGCAAAGAAAAAAAATTATTTCAAGTACTACATTATAACAACATATTTTGATGTGTTGTAAAATTACTAAGGATCAGTGAAAATATATGCAGATAAATAGAACATAAGGCTTGGTGTAGCTTGAGAATGCAGCAAAAGAGGACATTAGACTAGTTGGAGACTCACAGGTGCACGAAAAGCACTAAAATGGACAGATGCAGTGGGCCTTTGTGCCCTTATCTGCCGTTAACTTCTGTGTTTCCAAAATAAGATGAGGGAGTATACTTTCTAATGATAGCTCAGTATTTTAAACTAAGGCATGTATTTGCCAATGTAGCCCATATGGCTACTAATAGTACCTATATGGCTACTATAAAATTTACCTCTACACCTGAATGTAAAAGTGTGTTGCAGGGTATTAAATAACTGGTATAGCATAGCAAAATGCTATGCATTTCTGAAGGTAATGCTAGCCATTTTCTAAACTGCATAGCACTAGACTGCTAAACATTTTGTTATATTTTTGCATATTCAAGACACATTAAAAATGTTTAATTTTGCTAATCAGTCTGTGCCAAGTGCTATGCATTTTCACAGTCAATTAGCACTTTCATACGCAAAACTGCTAATCAATTTTTTCTGCTTATTTAATACCCTGTGTTGAGGATATACTGTACATACACCTAGAAACTCATTAGTACACATATATTAAATAAATTAAAAATATTATTATAAGTGGTAAGCTGAGAAATTATTGTTCTGGCTGGTTAGCTGTGAGAGCTTGTTTGTTTTTCATACTGACTATGTGAGCCACGTTTGTCTTTGAGGTAGAAAACCAGGATGTGAGATTGTTTATTGTGGGAAAGGAGCAGTGTCTGTGGCAAGGGTAAATTATGATGGCTGTGTTTTAAAACAGGTCTGCATGTAGAAGAGGTAGGCAGTCTGAGTTTGCAGACATCAGGTTTGGCTTGGTTGGGAAGATATCGGGGAAACGGTGGAAAGGTTTTTTAATACTGTTTGGTGGAGTGTAGCAGTTTGTCTATAAGGTTATTTAACAAAAAAAAAAAAGGGAAAAAAAAAATCCCAGAGTGGGAGTCTGCTGGAGAATTCACGTGGGTGTTGTGGTGCATTTTTATGAATGGGGCTTATTTCAAACTGTAGGCAAAGAGCAGTAGATTGGGGTGAAATATGGGTATGTGGACATAATGGTATTTTATGGAGGCGGAGTCAGGCTGTCAGCATGATTACAGAGGGGGTTGAGGGAGGTGGAAACTTAGTATGCTTTCTTAAAGCTTTTATTTGAATGGAATACTACAGTCAGAAGGTAAAGTGAAATTTGGGTGGGGGAGAATGGCATTTGTTGTTGAATGTTGCTGGCATGTGATGCAGGAGAACACTGGGTGCCTGTGGGTTGAGCAGAGTGGCAGAGACAAGGAAATGCAATGCGTTTCTGACTGTGCAAGTGGTTTACGTGATATCGGTAAATGCCAAATGTTAGTGACACAGAGGCAGAGGGACGGAGTCCTAGGTGAGATTTGTTAAGCGTGAAATATGTGGAACGTAACCTAATATTTTAAAGAAACTAGAGTTTACAGTGTGTTTAATGTACTGGTGTCTACCGTGACTCTGACGATGGTGGTAGTGGTGGGTGACGCTCTGATGTGCTTCTCACAGAATGTGACAGGGAATTTGAAGAGGTGGTGTGTATAAACTATGAAAACGTGTGAAAGTGGGTTGTAATTTGGGAAATTACTGTGTTTGTGAGTCTCTCTTTATTTGACATGTTTCGTGGGTTGTTGTTATTGTGTGTGTTAGTGACGTGAAAGTGCTGATGTCAAGCTTTTAGCGGCAGAAGTGTTGTAAATCCGAGTTGCTGCCCACATGCTTTGTTTTTTTGTAGTTTATTCATCCTTTTCCGATACTATAGAGGCCTTTTCTTCCTCTGTGAGGATCTAAAATCTCCAGTTTCTTTGTTCTGAGCCAGCTGATGTAGAAGGTCTTTCTGACGCCATTTTGTTTTGTTTTTTCCTTTGGTTTTCTAGGTGTGAATAACTGATTGTGGGATGGCTGCAGGTTGATTATCTGCCTGTGGGAGGGTTTAGGTGAATAACCAACTCTAGGGGTTCTATGATGTACTTTGTGGGAGATAACTGATGGCTTTCTTGCATTCTGATTGGTTTGAAACAGATGCCTCTCATATAATAATGGTTTGTCCTATCAGCTTGATGCCTCAGACAGTGGGTCCGATTTTCAAATGATTCCTAAATCGGTGCGCATTGTGCTGAACCTCGCCTCTAGCAAACCCCGGGTGCAGCAGCGACCCTGCACCAGGTTTTGGTAAAACAGGGGTCTGGTCGCCAAAGTCCATCGGATTTGCCACAAGCATAGTTTTGCGACAAACAGGTGGCACACAGGAGCAGTTTGATGAAGGGTGCTGTCATCTCTCTCTCCCCCCCCCCCCATCACAAAGCCATCCACAGGACAAGTATGTTGAAGGGACCCTGAATCCCGACAGTGGTCCCGTAGTAGTGTCGTATTGGGTTGTGTTTGACAAGCTACTGTACTGCAGGGTACTATGGTGGCACCGGGCAGCATTGCCCTGTACAGTCACACAGACTTACAGACAGTGTGTGTATGCCATAATGTGCAGTCAGTGACCCTGTACCAGAACAACTGCTGCTGTCATACCCTGCCAGCTGTTAAATATCTGTCAAAATAGCGGGGACGCTGTTGAGCACACCTACTGAAAAGACATGTTCCCTACAGTTCAGCGTCTCAAGGGGACATTTTGGCTAATTTTTGCCCTTTAGGATGTCTACTACCTTTGTAAGGCAGCAGCAACTGGTAGCTTACATCGAGTGGAGCAGTTTGGTGTAAAAACTTTGGCATGAGGCACTCAAATAAGGGTACTTCTAGTGCCGAAAAGACTCAGCCACCATTGGAGTTTCAGGCCCCGCCGTCCACTTCTGAGTACTCCAGGGCAGAACCGCCATGGAAGGCACTTCAACTTTCCCTTGAAGCGATTAATGTGAAAGCAGAGACTATTTTGCAGAGTCTCAGGGAGCAAGACATAAAAATTGAGTTAGCCACCAAATCTGTGGCAATGGCAGAAGCCCAGGCTACCAAAGCGCTCTCAGCTACGATTAAACTTATTCAGGAAAATGCACAGATTCTGTATCACCTGGCGGCTTTGGAAAATGCCAGTCGAGCCTCCAATGTTCGTTTGGTTGGGTTGCCTGAAGGATGGGAAGATCTGGATCTATTTACCTTTTTGAAGATCTGATTGCCTGGAGTTCTGCATTTGGAGCTGGATTGCGCAGATCATTTTAGTTGGGCTTACCGCATCTCTCCACACTCTGCAGAAGCACAGCGAGCTCTCCCCCCGACTGTTCTACTGATTACAGATGGAGGAAACATGAGGGATAAGTTGCTGAATGCCTCCCATACCACAGATCAGTTTTATTATGAAGGCCACGCTTTACATTTATTCCCGGACCTCTCCTATGCCACGAGGGCTTCTCAGAAGAAGTTTGACAGAGCTTGAGCCAAATTGAGAAGTCTGGGGGTGGTCCACTCTCTTTTGATGCTAGCCCGCCTCCGAACTTATTATGGTGGACATACTTTTCAATTTACCGACCCGTTGAAGCTGGGAAGAGGGTCAAACAAATCGGGAAAGAATTTGAGGTAGCTCGTCAACATGGACCCCTGGAACAGATCTCTGAGGACGACAATGCAGGTGGTTGAGAGGTATTGTGGCCTGGATGGATTTGTACTTGTAGTACAGTTGCACTGATCACTCTATGAGCTCTAGGGACACTGCTGCTATTGCTCTTGTTGAACTTTTGTCCTTGGACATTTTCTTCTGTTTAACACTTTTTATCTCATTATCGTAAGGACTTTTTTTTTTTTTACTTACTTATGGAAAGTTCTTGTTTAGCTGCTGATTGCAATGCTTAGTGGTACAGTATAAGTTGGATGTTCGTTTTAAAACAAAAAAGTTGCCAATGTTTCCTTGTTTATGCTACTGTTTGGGGGCACTACACATTGTTGGAGTTAAAAGATTATTGTGATGGGGTCATATCAGCAGGTATTGTTGAGCTTTCAACGTGTTTGGATTTTCTCCATATTGGACATCTTGTAGGGTACAACCATGTAGACTTATCCACATGAAGGTATTTTTCATAGCTTGTTTCCCCCCATCCGTAACTTTAAGCGTTTAGATCATCTTGCCTCTGTACCATTGGATGGCTCCTAAATTGTATTGGAGGTCTGGCACTTGAAAGTTTATTGTTACAGTATTTTTGTAAAATGCAGTAAACATAAAGTATAAAAAAAAAAAAATCTGTCAAAATAGCCAAAAACTGTAGACTGTCCCTGGACATACAGTATGTGGTGCAGTTGTGTGATAGGAGACATATCCATTGGCAGCTCTGACATGCCCCTAATGCATGTACAGGTGCTGTAGTACCAACGGCAGGCTGTTAAGGCACCCCTATAGGCAGGTGCCATAAATTTGATGGGAATACAGAATGACAATATAAAGACTCCAGTGCCACGGGTATTTACCAGTGTTCAGCAGTGGTGGCAGCAGCTCTGTGCCAGAAAGGCCTGTACATCTTCCCATACCAGGTCGACTGGCTTCTCAATAGCCTCTCCCCACCAAGGCGCAGCTACTTAATGCCCTAGTGCACACCAGGCATCTGTGCAGCACTCCGGGGATCATATAACGTAGGCATCATGTCTAGTTCTGACCTCTTCTCTTCAACTGCAGTACATAGGGGCGGCCGAGGACTCAGCCCATTGCCATGCCTTCCTATCACAGCACAGAGCAGGGCGTCTAATACCCCATGTTTAGGAGGTCTACAATACTAGGTATGTCACAGCCAGGACATTCCTGAGACTTCTCGGCCTGATGGCAGCAGCCATTGCCACACTACCGTTGACCAGGACACGTGAGAATTCCACAGTGGACACTGCAAGTCCAGTGGGGCCAACAAATGGTCAATCTAGAACAACAGGTTCTAGTGCCCTTCCCTGTTTGGGCAGTGCTTCAGTGGTGCAGGCATCCCAACCATTCGATGAAGGGGGTATCCTTTCTGACCCCCTCTTCCCAGCAAATCCTCACCATGGATGTTTCGAAACTGGACTAGGGGAGCCCTCTGACACTCACCAGATGCAGGGCACAAGGATAATAGTGGGACCACCCTCTTACTAAAGGTTCCTGGGTTGACTGTTAATCCAAACTGACAACCTCATCAAACAGGGACCGACTTTTTCCTAACCCCTGTGCCGAGAGGCAGTGGGACTCAGGGATGGGGCTGTGGACCACAGTCGAGAACTGTCCACAGTTTCAGTGCCAGGCATCCCAACCATCTTGATAGACAGACTTAGCAGGTCACAGCCCAGGATGCATGACTAGGAGCTGCTGATCCTCAGTGGCAGACACCCTGTCATTCTCCCTGCCCCAATGTGGCCTTGTCAGATTTGGGTTTCCTTGCTGCAACAGTTGGCAGTGGATCCCCTAGTACCTCCTACCATCATGCCAGGGTCTTCTGTCCCAGGAACCGAGAACTCGGGAACACGACAACTCGCTCCCAATATTTCGCTCCCCAAAACCTTGCTCCCAACAGTTTGCTCCATCGACGACTTGCTCCCATTCCCACCAATATTTCATCAAATGGTAGAACAAACTATGCCAAAGCAACTACTCACTCCTGCGCATTTCATGTACAAAATTATACAAAAGCTACAGCGACTGCTTACAAAAGTATAAAAACATTTAAACCTGAACAGCCCAAGTCTTGCTCCTGCGACTGTTTGCTCTCGCTCCTGCTTACAAAAGTATAAAAACTTATTTACCTATCTGAATACTTGTGTATTTAAATTCTGAGCAATGTCCATAGCAGCAGACGAGAAGAATGAGAGGACCTAGTTGAGACAGTTGAACTCCTCACCAAATTGCTGGAGAGACGCACTGCAGTTTCATCAAGTTCATCCAGCAGAGAGGTGCAGAGTGTCCAGAGTGCTTCTCGGCCCAGGACCGGGCCAGGGGAGTAAGGAGGCAAGCGGCATGCCAGCCGCATGGAACTGGAGTAAGAAGGTGCTGCAGAAGAGGCACAGGAAAAAGAGGCCGAATAACCAGAAAATGCCAAAGGAGGTACGAGGGAGCACCGGGGAACATGAGGAGGGGGGAGAGTGCAAACTGAGGAAAAAAAAGCCAAGGGGCGGTGTTATCTCACAAATCACTGCCACTCTAAATAAACTTCTGAACTGTCAGTCTCACTTCACGGGAAAAGCCAAACCCAGAGGCATGGAAGAAACTGGGGGGTGGCAAACAAAGACAAAAGAGGAATGAGAAGGAGCAAAGTGGGATGAAATAAGAAGGAGCTCCTGATTTCATTTTGCTCCGTGACCACTGGCTTAATTTTAGTAACTCTGCTTGGGAGAGAATTGTCGGGGGATGGGTTGTCATGGGAGCCAATTATCGCTACAGCGAGTTGTCGGGAGCTAGTTGTCGTGGAGTGAAATGTCGGGAGCGAATTGTCATGTACCCCTTTTCAGGCAGTCATGACTTGTAAGTTACGCTTGCAGTCATAGAAAGCATTATTTTCCAGTGCCATGCCTTCTACTTGCTGGATTTCTGCACTGCAGGCCCTTATGTGCATGCCTTCTTATTTGCCTTTACTCAAAGCCAGGGTGTCTTTATGCCCCTATCCGATGTTCTCACCAAAGGTGGTGTCTGAGTTTACCCTAAATCAAACTACCCACCTGCCAGTTCATTTCTTGCATGTGCCTCTCTGGGGGAAGCACTGCTCTGCTCCTTAGGGGTTCATGGCATGCTTAGACATTATATCCGCCATACGAATGACTGCAAGACACCCTCGTGACTTTTGGTTTCCTTCACCCTAGGGAACAGGGCGTTCCTGTCTCACACACACTGTTTGTTTAAACGACTGTTTTACTCTTTGTTACAGGAAGTACGATGAGGCACTTCCTGGAGTTGTTCATGGCCGTTTCACTAACAGCATGGCCACTTCCGTTGCTGTTTTCAGGTATGTGTCTGCTGCAGACATCTGTGCAGCTGCCACCTGCAGTACTATCCAAACCTTCACTGACCATTACAGTCTGGACTTTGCCTCAAGGAGAAGGAAAGGCTTTGACCTAGCTGTGCTTCATGACCACTTTATTAGGCCTATAGGCTCTAGCCCCCAGACTGTTTTGTGGTCAGTACTGCTTGTTACTCATTCCATAGGTGTGGTCTGATGAAAGAGATAGCCTCGAAGAAGATAGAACAGTTGCGTACTTACTGTTACAGTAGCTCTTTGGGAGAATCTCTTTCATCAGGCAATGCTGACCCACCCTCTGTCCCTCTTGGGTATAATGCCTTCTTTAACTCTTGGTATTTTGTCTGTCCCTTTCTATGGGATGATCTATGGGGTGTTTCCAGCTATGCCTAGTAGCCCGGAATAATTTGTTCTCTCCCGGTTTCCTTGAGAGAGGCCCTCTGAGCATGTTCATGTTGGAGCATCAGGGCCATACCAGTGCTGTCCTTTTCTTCTTAAGGGCTTCTCTGCTGTTTTCTGCCTCAGCCGTTAGGCAGAACCATAGTCTCTCTCCTGGTTCCCTATAGGGAAGTCCTCTGAGCATGATCTCCGGCCGGGAACTGAGGAGAGACGGGACAGCCCACGCTTATATAGGGACATCGACGTCAGACGTCATCATGGGGTGGCCCCTAGTGGACTGCTTGCAGAAAGTTTCGTGTGGTCCTAGCACTTGACAGCTATAGTTCCATAGGTGTGGCCTGATGAAAGAGATTCTCTCAAAGATCTACTGTTATGGTAAGTATGTAACCGTTCTTTCTCTCACCAAACAGCTGGGTTTGCGTTCATCAAAGAGGTCAAATTGGCTGACTGTTTTTCCCAACTCTCAAAGTTACTAAAAATTCTGAAGTGGTGCTGTGATATTTCTATGCAATTAAGTCAGCCTAGAAAAAAGTTCCAAGACTTGCAAGGCACTTTCTAGACCCGTGCGATTATTGGTCTATTACCACACAGGTCTAGACAGCTATTAACCAATCAGATCACTCAATTTTTCTTCTACCTTTTATAACAATGGTTAAACCTGTCAACTTGATGCCTATTTTATATGTTTAAATGTACTGTTACTGTGTCTTTTATGAGTGCATTCTCACGTTCTTTGGGCTGTGGACTGTGAAGCAAAGCTAAGCAGTTCTGGCACACACAGACCTTGAGAAAAAAATCATATCCATAAGAGACACAGGAACTGTAGATACAAACATATTGTAAGTCATTTTAATGGAGAAATCTCACTCAGCCTTTACAAACAGACAGTGACCTAGAGGATTTTCACATTGAGGTATAATTTTTTCAGCACTTAGTTTATTATATTAAGTTGGCTATCCTCGAAGCATCTAAAGTATGCATAAGAACAGTAACAAAGAAAAACAGGTTTAAGAGACCACTTGGTTCTCAGCAAGGGTCAGGGAAGTAGTAAGGGCCAAAAAAAAATATCTTCTATAAATCCAAGAAAAAGCAGGGGGAGGTAGAAGGGAATGATTATCTGCAGAAAAATAGGGAGGCAAAGAGGGCTGTTAGGGAGGCCAAAGCAGACACAGAGCTGCGTATCATGGAGGGGGACAGAAATGGAGAAAAGCAGTTTTTCAGATATATTAGTGAATAAAGGAAAAAGGGTGGGGGAGTTGTAAGGTTAGTTGAGGGGGTAGGGTGATAGAGGAGGATGGGCAAAAGGCTGCCATCCTAAATGACTACTTTTGCTCAGTTTTCACTAAGGAGGACAGCAGGTCCATGCCAGAGAGTGGCATCAAAGTGGCCACTAAGGGAATCCCGGAAATGAGACAGCCATTTGTTTACTAGTGAAAGGGTTCTAAAGGGGGGGGGCGCTAGAGAGCCAAGCGCCAGAGTTTGCATCAGCTCCTGCAGAACTGCAGCTTTTTTTGCCAATTAAAGCAGCAATTTTACAATTCTGGTTGGAATTTCAGCTGTAATTGGACTCACAAGAGCTAGACCAGCAGTTTGATACATCTCTGGCCATGGGACGTCTGAAGGGAGTGACTGGGGGGGCATACTCAAAAATCCATGCCTCCTCCACAAAAAATGCACAGCAGCCAGGCCCCAGCCATGAGGGTGAAGTAGAAGACCAGCCTGCCTGGGAATGCATTCTGAAGGCAGTCGGAGACTTAGATAAAAAAGTGGAGAACGTTTTGCAAAAATAGAGAATGCAGTCTCCACAGCCAAAGATGCAGAGGACCATTCCATGAAGAATCAAGCTGCGGTGATTCAGTTAGTGACAGAAAACTCCCATCTTTGAACTCGACTTGAGACCCTTGAGAATGGGGCGCGAGCCATGAATCTACGATTAATTGGCCTTCCAGAAACTGTCGAAGGGCAGGATTTGGTGACCTTTATCTGGACCTGGTTATCAACTGCTATGCCGGAGGAGCTGGGAGTTGACGTGCAGGACATTAAGTACAGAGTGAACTGTCACACTCGGCAACTGAATCAAGACACCCCTCACATGATCTTAATAAAAACCACCAGGATGGAAATCCAGGACCGTATCCTGTACTGGGCTAAAATGAATCATCCACTACAATGTGAGGGCTCTGAAGTCCAGCTCTTCCTGGACTGGTCATTTGGAACCCGAACCCGTCGGAAAGCCTTTGATCCAGAAAGACAGCAGCTGCGGCCTTCGGGGTAGTCCACTCACTTCTGGCTCCTGCGAGACTCTGCATAGTATACATAGGGAAGATGTATCAATTGTCAGACCCAAAGGAGGCTAGAAAGTGTTTGGACAAAATAGCGGCCAAATTTCGAGCAGCTGTATCAGAAAGTGGAGAAGAGGAGTCCTGAGGAGAAACTACTACCTAAGGCGGACTCTGGGGCTTATTTTTCAACAGTCGTTGCTCTTGAAGTTGAACTCCTGTACATATTATGGGCTAAGTTTGATTATTTCTTTATTGCTGGGCACAGCCCTATCCTGTTTAATGATTACCATTCGGTCCAGGACTCAGGGGGGAGATCATGTTAAAAGTGGAATTAAAATTGCTGTTTATAGGTAATCTTTGTGTTTACAGAGTATCATAAATTTCTTCTCTAGTGTCGTGGTTGTTAAGATGGCACGCCTGCAAAATGCATGTAGCTCGTTCTTTCCTTATTGAGCTTTTAGCGCGTAATACTGAGTTACCAGAGACTGGTAGAGACTCTTATGTTTATGAAGTGCACAGATCGTTACTTTATTTTTAAAACCCTAACAGTCATACCAATGTGGGTAGAGATCACTGCAAATAAGGGGTTGGATGCTCTATTTGAAACACTTTTCGATTTGACAAATGTTAAGGTTTCAGTAGTGAGTCTGCATGTGAACTATGTATATGCCTGATCTATTTCATGGCTAAGTGGGAACAGTGACTGTAAGAGGGTCACAACTTTGAATGTCTTTCCTTAATGCCTGATTATTTTTGTATTTCCACAGATCATGGCTTGGTGAGCACATTATGCTTAAATGTTTTTTAGAGGGTTCATTATTAAGGAACCCCTCCATATGTTGTATCAAAGCTAATAGAGCAATCCATCTGGGCACTAAAATGTATGATGATGCATTTAATGTATTATACTATCTGGATCTATTAATGTAAATTGCTACTGGGATGTTCAGTTTGAAAAGCTTAATAAACATAAAGTTTAAAAAAAAAAAAAAAAGAAAGGATGCTAAAAGGGCTAGCTGCCCTATAGATAAGGCCCCAGGATCAGATGGGCTGCATCTGAGGATACTCAAGGAATTGGCAGCGGAGCTGGCTGAACCACCGGTATGTCTGTTCAACAGTTCACTTAGGTCTGGGGAAGTTCCAAGGGATTGGAAGGTGGCAGACATTGTACCGCTTCATAAAGGGGGGGATAAGGAGCAACCAGGGAACTACAGGCCTGTCAGTTGAACCTCTATAGTAGGGAAGCTGATGGAGTTACTGATCAAAGAGGACTTTATAGACTACCTGAAGAGCAGCAGGCTCCAGGATAGTAAACAGCAAGGTTTCATGGCAGGGAGATCTTGGCAGACTAAGCTGATAATTTTCTTTGACTGGGTGACAAAGGAATTAGACAAGGGCCATGCTGTGGATCTGCTCTACTTTGACTTCAGCAAGGCTTTGGACTCAGTACCCCTCAAACGATTGCTCAAGAAGATGGAAGACCGGCCGGCCCGGTGGTGCTGAGGGTTGAGGCACTGGATGCCACACCTCATGCTGCACTGGTGACCTGGGTTTGGGAATGAGCCCAGGTTGTCTTGGGTCGTGGGGGGGGGGCGAGGAGCAAGATTGAGCCACCTTGGACTTGAGGCTCCCTGGCCATTGGCTGCCACCCGATGGAGGACGGATGACGGCACCAATCAGAGGGAGCTCTGGAGCTAGCCATGGGGAGGGGAGGACACTAGCTATGGGGAGGGGAAGAAGGGGCTGAGCCGGTGTCATGGGGCATGCGTACACCTCCACACACGCACAATGCCCATGTGCTGGGGTCCCGGGAACAGGAGAAAAAGGGGGAAACCCTGATAAAGTACTAATTTAAAAAAAAAAAAAAAGAAGATGATGGAAGACCTGGGTGCAGCTAAACCCATAGTGAACTGACTGAGTAACTGGCTAGAAGGGAGGCAGCAGAGGGCGGTGGTTAATGGGATTAAATCAGAGGAGAGGGAAGTTATGAGCAGGGTTCCACAGGGATCTGTCCTGGGTCTGGCCCTCTTCAACATGTTCCTTAGTGACCTTGGAAAAGGAATCCAGGGCAGGTTGTGTCTCTTCACAGATGATACAAAACTGTGTGGGAGGGTTGATGGTGACGAGGGCATAAGGGAAATGCAGAGAGACCTATAAAAACTAGAGGGGTGGTCAATGGATTTGGCAGTTAAAATTCAATGCTAAAAAGTGCAAGGTAATGCACCCAGTGAAAAAGAACTCCAAGACAGAGTACTGGATGGGAGGAGAGAGACTTAGCACTACAGCTAAGGAACGGGATCTGGGAGTAGTCATTAGCTACTCACTTAAGCAAGCAAGTCAGTGCAACAAGGCCTATAGCAAGGCTAACAGGATGCTGGCGTGTGGTGTGAGGAGTATTGATAGCAGAAGAAAAGAGGGAATACTTCCTCTCTACAGATCCCTGGTGAGGCCTCACCTAGAGTACTGCGCTCAGTTATGGAGTCCTCACCTCAGAAAGGAGAAGGATAGGTTGGAGACAGTGCAGCTCAGAGTAAGAAAAATGATTCAGGGCCGGCAGGGCAGATCCTATGAGGAGCACCTCAAAGCACTAAATATGTACTCACTGGAGACCAGAAAAGAGAGGTGAGATATGATAGAGACCTTCAAGCTCCTTAAAGGAGTTAACAAAGTGAACTGCAGGGAACTATTTAGCCTGAATACCAACTCGTGGTTACGTGGACACGATTGGAAATTAACAGGAGGTAGGTTCAGGAGAGATATGTGAAAGTACTACTTTATGGAAAGGATGGTGGAACCTTGGAACAGTCTGTCAGCTGAAGTGGTGGGAGCGGAAACAGTCGGGGGATTCAAGCAGGGCTGGGACATAATGAAAGGAATACTGGTTACCGGGGATGACAGGACTAAGGAGGAGAATAGAGAGAGAATGGGGAGGGTTAGTACCCAGGAGGAACAGTAAATTCCAGGGATTACAGGGAACTTGGGCAGACTGAATTGACCTATGGTCTTTTTCTGCCATCATTGTCTATGTTTCTATATTTCTGTAAATTTATTTTTATCTGATTGATCCTTCTGACAGTCATTGGCCATTCATAGGGACCATAATTCCCATGGTCCACCACAGCTGAGCCTCTTATTACGTGAACAGCTACAGCTGCAGGGACTGTTTATGTGACTTAATTATGTACTGCTGTAATAAAGTAATAAGGAAGCTCATTTTCATGCTAAAAGTGCCAGTACCAGTCTTACTCGCTGGGGCTCTTGAAAGTTGTAGTCATAGAAATTTGTTTACAGAAAAGGACCTAAGTGGCCCATCGATTCTGCCCCTTTCCTCATCACCAATTTCTTGGACCCTCCCCTTCCTCCCTCTAACCAACCACATATGTCTGTCCCATGCACTCTTGAATCCCTCCACCGTTTCAGCCCCCACCACCTCCTCCTCTGATAGTTTGCTCCATGACTCCTCCACCCTTTCTGTGAAGAATCGCCCCCTCACATTTCCTCTAAATCTTCCTCCCTCCAATCTTAGGCTATGCCCTCTAGTTTTAGACACCTCCTTCCTTTAAAACAAGCTCCCCTCCTTCACCTTATTGATACCCTTTACATACTTATAAGTTTCAGTCATGTCCCCTCCTCTTCCTTCTGGTCTCCAATGGGTACAGATCCAGTTCCTTATACCTCTGCGCATATGGCTTCCCCTGCATACCATGCACCATATTGGTTGCCCTTCTTTGAACTCTCTCAATCCCATCTATATCCCTTCGTATTATTAAGGTATTAGGATATCTAGCAGCAAGGGTCTACAAAATCTTACGAGACAGGACCATTTCAGTCTCTGTGAAAGTAGAAACACAGTGGGAAAGTGACCTACACTGCACAATCTTGAGCACAGGATGGTAACATTGCATGGAAACATCATACCAGATATGCAGAGAGTTACAGGGGAAATGCATTCAAATTAAAGGTATGCACAGGTGGTACAGAACACCAGTGAAACATAAGCTGTCCCGATGAGCCATGATAGATGCTTATGGTGCAGTACAACAGCGGAAGACTGACAAACAATAGTATTTATTAGGATTGTTGGAGCAATAGACTCACCTTTCACTGTTTTAATATAATTTTAATCCTTTTATAAAATGCATCAATTCAGGGGACAGAAAAGAACCTTTCCATGAGAAATCCTAATTACATAAGAGTGCCACATTGTCTTTAATGCACTTTAATTACTTGCTTTCAGTAGGTCAGTGCGACATAGATATGGCATACTGTTCATGGGCTGTGCCTGTAACATAGCTGGGAGAAAAATCTTACGTATTTATTAGGTGGGTAGTAGGGGTTCAAGGAATGTCACAGGAGAAGGGCAAGGTTAAACGGACACTGTCAACTCTTTTTTTCATTGTATTGTTTCTCGTTGAAACCCACATTTTAGGATTGCTTACCTTCTTTAAAAGTCATTGATCTTGCTGGTTGCTTTATCTGCTTCCTCTTGGTAGAACTGAAGTGCATGCCAATGGTGTAATTATACCCAACCTTGTTTTGTTTTAAATCCTTGATGTCCTCTTACTGCATACTTCTTGAACATAAGGAACACCCCAAATAGTGCTGCCACTCATGGTGCAATAATCTCCTCTCCTCCCAAAGCATCATGACTGGCTATACTGTGTTGGGAATGTTCCTGAGTCCAGGAAAGATGCAATGGGGGAGTTGATCTAGAACAATAGTTCTCAGACTTTGTCACAGTGAGCCTCCCCAAATCCATGGAAAAGATTTTGAGCCTCCCCCAAAAATTGAAATAATCTTGGGCCTCCCCAAAGAAAATTAACGTACTGTACTTTGAGCAGTATACCATGAATAAATTGAAACCCCTTTGAGTACTTGGCTCACATTCAGTTCTTTGTCTTATACTGACTTGGAACTTTTTGAAAAAGAGCTCCTGTACTCAAAGGTGTTATCTGAATAACAAATAAATAAAATAAATATTATTCAGCTTATTGTACCCACCACATGCCAACCTACTTGCTCTGCTATTTTCATTCTTGAACCATTGTTACCCCTTGTTGCGGTACCTTCATGGGTCAGACTACTTCCTCTCTATATGAAATAACCTTCCTACATACTTTGCCTCTCCCTTGCTTCTCTGCTCCCAAGCCAACAGCTCGGGATTACGTTGTCCTTCCTGCTATTGCTCTTAGCACCTCTATGCTCAACCCTTGTATCTGGACTGTTCTGCCATCAGTTTACAAATTGATGAATTACCACCACTCATTATTAATTTATTGTTCATATTTATTTGCACTATTGCTCACTGTATATTTATTGATTGTTCTGCAGTTACCTTTTGAAATGTATTCACTCCCTACCCTTCCCCGGGCTCACCTGAAATGAGCCTTGGCTCATTCACCTTCCCTTGTCACCTATTAGTAAATAAATACATAAAATTCACCCACTATTATTATCCTCTTTAAGTTTGTTTCATCTCTTCACACAAAATATATAAAACCCAAAATTTAAATACAGTACTATTTCAGACTTGCTTGAGCCTCCCCTTGAACAGGTTGGGGCCTCCCCAAGGAGGCTGGCCTCACCATTTGAGAACCCCTGATCTAGAACTATAAACACACATGGTTTTGTGTGGTAACACCAGTATGGTAGGCATACTGTTTTTCACTTTTAAAACAAAGTAAGGGATCAGACTCAAACTATCAACTACATCAGCAATCTGTACATAATGTGACCAATTGTAATGTGTTTTTAAACTAGAGACACACTGAGGCCTAAATGGGTTGACAGTGTCCCTTTAAGTTGTGTTTTGTTTTAAGGGGCTGTAGTCTGTTCAGAGCTGTGAGAAAGGATTGCTGTGGTGAGCAGATTGCTGTCTGAAATGAGGACAGTAATGGGCTCTGAGTACCTTGCTCACACTCCTGTTTGGAATGGAGAATATGGGGGAGGAAGGGTGGCCCCCATACCCTAGATCCATAAGAATCATGCTGGCCACAGCAAGACAATGCATACAAAACAACTGGGTATTACGTGTTATGCCCACAGTAGGACAGTGGAGGAACATAATCATATAAAACCTAGCACTGGACCAACCAACATATGTCTTAGAAAAAGAAGACAGATTTCTACTGGAATGGGGGAAGTTCTTAGACTCAGTGCACCACTGGAAGCCCAAATGCTCAGAGAGGGGATCACGTAAAAAGAATTGCTGTTGTGATCCATTTGGCCCTGGTTCCCACCCACGTGCCATTCATCGCACCTTAAGCCAAGTTAAGAAGGAGGGACATGAGACCCAATAATAGATTATCTGAAAATGACCAGGCATACTAACATAAAAAGATGAATTTGATACAGGAAGGCTGAAATGGAATGAACATGGCTATTGTAGGATGAATTAATTAAGCATAGTTATGTTATTTTGATGTTATGAATTTGTAATATTGTTTGCTGTAAGAGGGTATGTAAGCATGTGACTATTTGGAATGACATGTTTTATGTGCAAAGACTAATAAAAATATTATACAAAAAAAAGAGAACAGGACTGTAATTACTGTCAGATTGCTAGTCCTTAACATGTCAAATGTGAACTGAATGTCAGCAGAAAACCATGCTTCTGTTGGGACCCATTGCATTGCTGGTGCCTTGTCCAAAACACAGAGGCAGCGGGGTTATTGTAAATTTTACGGAATACATGACTATCAACTGCGGTTTTGTTTGTGAGTTTCAGAAGAGGTTTAGCCTGCCTCTCAAGCAAGGGAACAGAGGGATGCTGATCCTTAAGACGAACATGATAATGCCTACTGATGAGCTTGCTCTGAGGAGCTATCTAATGACCTCAAAGATTCCAGAAGTCAGTTTTCCTTTGACTGAGAACGTTACCAGATGCCCCCTGGACAAGAGGACCCTGACCCAAAATCTAATTCTCTGCGTGTGCAGCTTAAAGTTCTGTGAGTGGGGCCCGGTGGCGCTGAGGGTTGAGGCGCTGGGCGCCACACCTCGCGCCACGCTGGTGACTCTAGTTTGGAAATGGACTCGGGGTGTTGGGGGCTGGCAAGGGAAGGAGAGGATTGAGCATCCGGAGGACTGCTCTCCTCTCCTGGGGTGGAATGGGTGGCAAGCCTCGCTCTGTAGTGGCCCCCGGTGGAGACCAAGGGCATTACAAGTAGCGGCGCAGGAGGGACAAAAACCAGGAAAATGGAAACAGCTCTAATGGCCGCCGGATGATGGCTGCCATTCTCCGCTACCTCCAGAGTCCTCCAGGGAGCCCTCTCTCGGTGTCTCAGCAGCACCCTGGACCTACTTAGAGTGCACTGGTATGCCTACCCCAGTGCCTTCCCCCTTGGAGGAGGGGCACCACCCAGCACAAAGGGGATTGCGGCGGGATAGCCCGGGGTCAGTGGCGATGTGAAACTGAGGAGCTGCTCGAGAGGGACAGCCGGGGTAAGTCGAGTACATGGTGGCCCGAAGGAGTGGGGGTTACTGGGGACGTGGGGGGGGGGAACATCATACAAAAAAAAATAAAGTTCAGTGAGTGGGGTAAGGTATTGTAGACCCTAACGTGAGATTATACAGTTTTGTTTTTCTTTTTGTAATCTGTCATTTTAACCAGTTTGTTTTACATTCCTTAGTGTGTTTTATCCTTTCTGTATTTTACTGTAGATTCTGTAACGTGGCAGGAAATGTAAAAAGTAAATATTTATATATTTAAAATATCTCTGTGATTACAGTTTTTTCCTTTTGGTACAGGTGAAGTCAGGTTTTGTTGAGCAGTCTAGTGATCTGCTAACAAAGAGCAGAACTACCAAGTATAAAAGTAAACTGTGCCTGATACAGACAGGGTGAGAAATTCCTAGTAGTGACTAAAGTTGTAGTTCTGTGCCTAAATTAAAGGTGTTGCATTGGGTGAGCAGTGGCCAGTTGTGAGGTGTGAACCAGAGATACCCTAATAGTCAGCCAGCTGGTGGCAGCGAAGAGCAACAAGTAGCTGTCCAGATATCCAGTGGCTCTTGCGTGTGAGTTTGTGACCAGCAGTTTTATATATGCCTGTACTCACTATACATGGTATACTCTGGCATACTAGCTACAATGCTGGCTTGGGAATTGATAGTCTCACGTGGTCTTCACTGAAAGGACTCCTTGCAATTTCAGCTCCACAAAATGGCCTTGTTGTAACTCACACTGCAGTACAAGAGGGGAAGATGTGACGCACTGTGGAATTGCCCAAAACTGAAAGCTACTGTATGGCAAAAAGTGCAGCAGGTCTGTTCAGAGGTAATAGGCTCCGTTATTATGCAGTGAACAAGCCTGAGAATTTGTATATTTGAGCCCTTTTTTATGTTGGCTTGCACGATGCACAAGCAGCATCTTGTGGTAGTAGCACATTTCAGAGATGTGTCAGTGTTGTGGCAAATGCTGGGGACGCTTTAGTGGGTGCGTCCCTCAACCACCAATCAGTGAGCATGCTGGTGATGACAGAAAACTTCAAAGAGAGCCAGAAAGTTGAAAGAAATCTGCTGCTGCAATCAGGTGCAGTTTCATCATTGCAGCGGCAGATGACAAGACTCCGGCCATGCGCATTACAGTGCACAGTAATTCGCATGGCCGGAGCTGTGAGCAACATGTTTGCTCAGTGTGCCTTTCCTGGAGAAACATTTCAATAAATATTGTAGCCGAGAGCGAGCTTTCCACAATGGCAGCTCCCCTATCACACAGCGTCGCAAGAAGTCACATCGGGGTGCCCAATCCCTGTGTCATGTATTCTCCCCCCATTAAATGTGGCCCACTGGGAGTCCACCCCAGTGTGCCGAAACATGGTGGCTCCTGCTGACCGCCACACACTCCCAAAAAGCCAACATCGGGATGCCCAATCCCTGTGTCGGCATGTATCCCCCCTCCCCTCCATTAATGTGGCATACTGGGAGCTCACCCCAGTGTGCCCAAATTTTTTTAACATTTTCTTCCGACACCGGAATGCCCAATCCCGGTGTTGGATGGGCCCTCTACATGATTTGCTGACATTGGGGTACCAATCCCCATTTCCGCATGCCCCCCCACTATTGTGGCAGACTGGGAGCCCAACCCAGTGTGCCCACATTAATAAAAACTATTTTCCCTGTGATAGAAGAAAACCGTCCTTCGCTGTTTTTTTTTTTTTTTTTTTTGTACCTGTAAACAAGGAAATGGTCCATTGTTGTCACCATCGCCCTTCCCCATCCCAACCCTCCCTCTGCGCACCTACCTCCTCGCACCCTCTCTCACCCGATACTTACCTCTGTAGGTCAGGTGCTTTCATCTTCTGTGGACCGGGACATGTCTGCACTCTGCAAAGCTGAACCGCAAAATGAAGACTCGAAGGTAAGCCGTATAATGGAAGTCAATGGGGGTGGGGTTGGGGGTGTTCAACTTAGGTTGATATCATCTCAGTCATTTTTTTGGAATTTTGCCCCCAAATTTTCAGCATGGCGTTCTCGGGACCCACCTTGTGAACACTGGCACTGTCATTTTGTTTCTCGGTCCTGAAATGTGATTTTTGCTGTCGCTGCGCAGAATCACCTTTCGAGACCAATTAATGAAACTACAGTGCCACTGTTCATGAGGGAGGTCCCAAAGCCCATGTTGCAAATTTGGTGAAAAATTCCAAACAATGACTGCGCAGAGTAAGTGTGCTTTAGCAGTTTCTACGCATGTTCGTAACCGCTATTTTTTAATATTTTCACTCCAAATTTTCAACATTGCCATTTTTTCACACCTCCTTGTGAACAGTACAGCTGTCATTTTCACATCCTTCCCAAAACATGTTTTTGCACCTGTGACGTAGAATGGCACAGTTACTGTAGGAAATCAACTTTTGAGACAGATTAACACAATCACAGTGTCACTGTTCATGGCGGCAGGTCCCAAAATGCCCATGCTGAAAATTTGGTGGAAAAATTCCAAAACATGATTGAGTTACGGGCATGCGTTGCGCAGTTTCTGTGCACGCTCTTAACTTTGCCAATTTTTCATATTTTCACTCCAGATTTTCAACATTGCTATTTTCAGCACTCATGAACAGTTCAGCTGTCATTTTTCACATCCTGCCCGAGATGTGTTTCCACACCTGTTGCGCCAAACGGCGCAGTCGCTGTGCGAAATCACCTTTCAGGATTGAATAATGAAAATGACAGTGATACTGTTCATGAGGTGGGGTCCCAAAAAGGCGGTTTTGAAAATTTGGAGTGAAAATACCAACAAACACCCAGGGTGTTAGGGTTTCCAACTGTAACGCCCCACCCTGCAGCCATTGACAGGCATCGAGGTGTGCCTTGGGGTCTTCGGCCCTAATGTTCACCCGATTCTCCTATATTGCACCCATCTCAGCTTATTTTCTTATGGAATGGGGTGAGCGTAATGGCCGAAGACCCCCAAGGCATACCGCGACACCTAGTGCTGTCTACAGGGTGGGGTGAGGTAGAATAGCTTAAGTGTTATGGCTGACGACCCAAAGGCACACCCCCAACGCCTTTCAGTCTCTGTGGGAGGTGGGGTGGTGTTAGTTCAATATTTCACTGCCATTCCTATTATGCATCTCTCTAACTCCTGTACTACCAATGCCAGCAAGCCAACATTTGGCATTGACAAATGCTTGTTAAACATGGCATAGCACAACGGCCAGGGATCTGTAGATTTATACCAAACCTTCCACAATCAGTACTTGAAAGTACATGAGAACCTAAAGCACCCACTCTATGTTTAAGCCATCAAATGTTTTAGTAAATAATGACAGACATATTAGAGTTGTATTTAGTGCTGCAGGTTCAGTTCTACTTAAGAACTGAAGACCTCAAACTATAACTGTTTAATTCTTGTGGACTCTGGTACATATTTTGAAAAAAACACCTATAGACTTTTAGTTTGCTTGTTTGCTTTTGGTCCACCTGTTGAGACCAGCAGAATGGGCAAACTGCAGTTCGCACACTAAACAGTTAACAAAAATTTGGCAGTCAGTAACATGATACAAGCTTCGTTTTGGTGTCAGTTTTTCACTGAGTGCAGTGATACAGCTCACTTTTCCTTGGGCATAGAGTTAATGTAGCTTAGCTAGGCTACTCACAATTGTAGATGGTTTAGCTAGGAAAAATATTCTACCAAACGCTTGTGAAAAAAAAAAATACAGCTAAAGGCAGCTGAAAGGGTCACACAACAGGGGGATAATAGAAAAAAAACAAGTGCTGTTGTGACTTGTCCTAAGCTTTGTACTGCCCACTGCTACAGCAAGCCTCTGAGACTAAGGAGGAATGTGCTACTTGGGCAGTGGGCAGTGTGTGTGTGTTGGGGGAGGCAGCCTTTTCCCCACTGCCCACAACAAAAAATACTTTTCCTTTTGTTTAGTAAAAGAGTAGGTGCTGGATTAGAGTCGTTTTGGCTGATTCAGCAATTGCATTTTATTTATTTCTTAATTAGGAAATCGGAATTACAACCCTTTGAGTCATAGACTCGTTTCCAAAGGCTCCACGTCAGAATAAAACATAGACACTCATACAGTACATACATAGAATAAATGTGGGTGAGCAATCATACAGAGTATAAGTACAATGAGCACTGCTTAATGGCTATACATTTGGTAGCTAAAACAGCAGAGCTATCAACATATTTACCTAATGAGCAGTTAAGGCCTATACAATTGGTAGCTAAAGCAATGCATGATATGAGTTGGTAGTAAGCCACCTGAGGGAGGCCTTGTCTTATACATAATGCAATGCATTCAAGTCCAGTGCAGCTATATGGTAACCGAGGGAGGTGAGGAGCCTGTAGGCTAGAAATAGTGAGGGCTCTTCACTGCGTGGCCAAGGGCGGGTGCATGGCCTAGCAGCGTGGTGCAGGATGCACAGGTTACCAGTTACACTGGCATTGATGTGAGGAGAGGATATGGGCCCTTAGGGCAGCTTTAAAAGGTCCTAGATTGGTGATTGATGTGACAGCTGGAGGGAGGGCATTGTACGAGGATGGAGCTCTAAGGGGGAAGGATTGCTTGGCCAGGGTAGTCCTGACCCTAGGCACCTTCCAGATAGTTTTTGGGGCAGCCCGTGTGGATGTTGAGATGGTGGCTGCCTGAAGAGAAGCCATAACACCTATTGGGGTTAAACCCTGGTGGATTTTTATTTGTGAAGAGACAGGTCTGGTATAGTAGTCTTTCCTCAAGGGAGAGGATATTGGTGAGCGCATATAGGGTGCAGGTATGTGTATTTCTGTCAGCACCAGAGAGGAGCCGGCAGGCCTTATTGATGACTACTTGTATTTGATGAAGCGCCGTAGGGTCAGCGGTAGCATAGATTGTGAGGCCATAGTCCACCAGCAATGGACTGAGGAGGTAATGGCTAGGTGAAGTGCTTCAGGTGGCAGGCAGCCTTTTTGTCTGTAAAGGAGACCAATGCAGGTGTTGGTGGTGGAGGTGAGGATTTTTATATGTTCATGGAATGAGATGGAAGAGTCAAATGTAATACTGTAATACCCAGATACTTATACTTTTGGACCTGTTCCAGTGGGATGAAAGAGGCAGAGAGTATTTCCAAGGGGAAATCCTTTGATCTGTTTTGGCGGTGGGCATAGAGCATTGTCTTAGTTTTTTTAATGTTGACCGCCAATCTGTGTTCAGCAAACCAGTGTGTTCAATCTGAGAGAAGGAGTTTTGTAAGTTACGCTGGAGAGAGAGAGGATCAGGATGTGCGGCATAAAGAATAGTGTCGTCTGCATAGAGGAGAAGGTTGCCGGGGCAGGATTTAGGCAGGGTGTTGAGGTAGATGCTGAATAGCAGGGGACCGAAGATAGATCCCTGGGGAACTCCTGAGTGCACAGGCAACATGGTAGATATGGTATTATTAATTTTAACACATTGGGTTTTAGATGAACGATAGCTGGAGAACCATGAGTGGACAATGAGTGACCCTAATTTGTTGTAATGTGTTAAGAAGGAAGGGATAATAAACTGTGTCGAAGGCCTTTGAGAGGTATATAAACACGGCCCCTGTGAGGTGCCCCTTGTCAAGCGTGGAGTGCAGGGAGTTAGTGAATTCTGTGAGGGCGGTCGTATTCTATGACCAGCTCTGAAACCATGCTGCTCCCTACATAAGAGGTTGTGTGTGAGGAGGCAGTCAGTGAGCTGATTGGCCATAATCTTTTCAAGGGTTTTAGAGAGTGGGGGGAGAATTGAGATGGGCTGGTAGTTGTTTGGGAGGGAGCTGTCGCCACATTTCAGTATTGGTGTTATCACTGCCATTTTCCATGAGGTTGGGAAATGGCCCAGGTGCAGGGACAGATTTAGAAGGTTCATGAGTGGGGAGATAACAGAGTCTAGCGCAAGGTATAGGATATACATATCGAAGGTGTCTTTGCAGTAGTTGGAGCTCTGGAGGGCTTTGAATAGGTAGGATTTCGCTTCTGTAGTTGTAATGACTCTGAGTTTGAAGGGGGGGTTGATGAGCTTAGGTGGTGGGGTAGGCTGAATTGGATCAAAAAAGTTGGTAGGGAGGATGGAGCTGAGGTCTGAGAAGGTGGAGTTGAGGCAGTTAGCTATGTGAAGTGTGTCTGTCGTGGTAGTACCATTAGCACTAAGTTGTGGGTGGGGGGAGCGGGATTTATCATTAAGCTCCTTGATGTTATCCCAGAACTTTCTTGTGCTACCCCAGGAGGTGGCTAGGGCGGTTGTGTAGTGCTCTGCCTTGGCCTTGTGGATTGCCTAGGTACACTTATTGTGGGCAGCATTATAGGCCTGCCAATCGCTTAGCAAACCAGAGGCAGTGGCACGATGCCAGAAGTTGTCACACATTTTGAACTGCTGTAGGAGTTCTAGGGTGATCCAGGGGGCACTACGTTTCTTAGTGGTCACTTTGATGGTCGGTGCAAAAGCATCACAGGCGGTATTAAAGGTGGTAGTGAAGTAGTGCAATGCATCATCTGTGTGCTGGGCTTTGGAAATAGGGGACCAGTCCCAGCTAATTAGATATTGTCCTAGTTTGGCTATGCCTCCTGGGTGTAGTCGACGTCGAAAGGTGATATTTGGTGGTGGTTTAGGTAGCTGACAGGACCAGCTGAAGATGATTGGGGAGTAGTCACTTAAGGCGTTGGGTAGGACACCCAGGTCGGTAATATGGTGGGACGATTAGTGAGCAGGAAATGTAGTAGGGTGTGGTTCCATTAGTGGGTTGTCCCTGGTAGGCTGGGATGCCAGTTGGTCACATTCTAACGCAGCAAAGGTATCTTTGGCGTGTGTTGATGAGCTCGCCAGCCAGTTTATGTTGAGATCCCCAACTAGGATTTGTTCCATTTTGTGGGTGTGGCTGGCGAGATAGTCAGAGAGCGCTTTACAGGCAGGGGATTGACTGCGGGGTTGGATGTAGGGGACGGTGAGAGTAAGAGGAGCACAGTTTGGGTCAGGGGAGAGTTTTATTGAGAGGGCTTGGGCACCATGGTCTAGGTAGGGCGCAGGCAGGGCTTGGTAATGCAGTGAGTCATTTACAGAGAAGGCACAGCCACAGCCTCTCTTGCCGTTACAGTCAAGCCTAATGAGAGAATAGCCAGGAATAGAGACAAATGAGTTTGGGGTCTTGACTGATGGCCAGGTTAACAGGTTTTACAGATTAAGCTGAGACCCCTGAGGCATGGGGTTATTTTAGGGAGGTTTTGTTTAAGAAAAAGAGGTACTCTGAGATGAAGCCATGCTGTGTGCGCTAGATTTAATGCCTGGAAAAGTACATGGCACCAGCACAGTCAGATAAAATATATAAATCCTTTATTGGTACATAACATGTGCATAACTGCATATAGCACAATGTGCAAAAGTCAAGTGCAACAAAGGGAATTATACTCGCAAATAGGAGTCACTCTCCCACCAGCAATAATCCCTGAACACTTTTGCTTACTACAGAGCTTTATTTAACCAATCTATCATTCTTTAAAGCTTCGTAGTGAGCTAAGGTACTTGATGTTGTGAATAGAAATTGTGGGGGGGGAAGGGTATTATTATATAATTTAATAATCTGTGGATCCAGAGAGAATACATTTTTTGGCATACAGGTAAAGCAGAGATTATGGGGTAGCATAAACCTTGGCCTCAACAGTGAATATTATCTGTTACTGTAGTTTCGTTTGGGGCAAACATAGGTGTTATACCAGCACAGTGAGGCGAAAGCCCATGACTGCTCGCCCAGCATTAATAATGGTAGCCCAGAATATTATTACCCTTACAATGCTCATCTAATTTGGATTTAAACTCATTCATTGCACTATTGCCCACCACCTCATGTGGAAGAGAATTCCATAATGTTACCTTTCGTTGTGTGAACCATGCACGCCTTTTCTTTGTGTTATTTCTGTCACCTTTTAGCTGAAGTCCATGTGCTCTAGTACAGTGTGTTTGGTTCCTGAACTCGAATCCAGGACACTCCCACAAATTATCGACAACAAATGCCTTGTATAACAAACACAGGTCACCCCTCATGCACCTGTACTCCAAGGAGCAATGATTCAAGGTTCGCAGCCTATCCTCATATGTATGTTTTTTATCCTTATTACAAGTTTAGTCGCTCTGCACTATACCCCTTCGAGAGCCTTTATTTGCGTCCTTTTATATGGTGACCACAACTGCACACAATTCTCAAGCCTGGGCCTAACCAATGCAGTATACCGCTGCAATATTACCCCCCATCCCTGCTATGTATATGCCTCCGTATGCTCCCCCATATCCCATCTGCTTTTTTTACTACTGTGTAACAGTGATTTTTAAAGCTAAGGTAACTAAGGGACTGTAACAGTCTTAATGGGCTTCACACATTGTCATGCCAGTGCCTGGCATTAGCATGCCAATACCACCTGCCACATGTACATTATAGTAATAAATACTGTGTATGTTTTTTTCAGTCCTGCTTTTTACACCTTTTAATGTTTTCATTTTATTGTTTTAACTGGTAAGCAGATTGCAGAACTGCCATTTTTCACAGCAACCAGTTGACTCCTGGCCTCCGGTCTTGCGCCCTGCCCCAGACCCATCTTCTCAGGGACTTACTGGTTATCCACACTTACCCAGGACCGCAGTGTGGTGGTTGCCAGCCCTGCCAGCTGTTTGGTATCTACGGGGGACGTCATCATGTAGCAGGCCCACCAGGGATATTCTCATCTGGTTTTCTCCTCGAGGTATTGACGTGCAGTGACACCCACTGATACGTGTGGGAGTCTGTCAACAACCTCGATCTCATGTGGTGTCTCCACTGTGCTGCCACATAGTCTCCACTGGGTGGCAGTCAGGCAGCGAGGTGAGTCTGCCTCTCTGAGGGAGGAGAGCATTCCATGGGACTCTCAGTCCTCCTTCCCTTGGCTCGTCCATGACCACCCATGCTCGTTTTCAAACATATTTTGCCTGCATCGCAACCAGTAGCACTACCGCTGCACTGACGGGCCAGTCTAGTAACAACTATTCATTGCTGACCTAATGACCTTTTTACTTTCTTATTTGTAGTCTGCTATTACCCCATACCAGTTATTAATTACATTGAGAGCCAAAGTGCTTTGACCAAATTCTCAAAGCTAAATCAGATTCATGAGGTCCAGCTTGAAGTTGAACCCAAGTTGCCAATGGTCCACATCCGTCGCCCTTAGTGGATGAGTGGTCAGACCAAAGACTACATGGCAGTGACTGTACACTGGGCCAATTTACCCTTTTCCATCTCTTTCTAATCCACTGAGCAAGTGATAGTAGCATCTGCAGCAGTACCCCAAGTCACCTAGGCTGTCCAATCTCTGTAAGCAGGTGGCTTTATGCATCTGTGGATTCTACAATCACCATCATGTAGAAAGCCTTCTAGCTGATCTTCAGCAGAAGTTTGATGAGTGGTTAATAATGAGACCACTCATTAACCCTGTGTTTTATAATATTGGGTAATGCAAAAAACATTGTACAGGCATTTCCAGATGGTAACCTAACACCTGTTCCATGCTTTACTTACTACATAAATCTGGTAGTTGAGGGAATCCTAGATGGGGAAGGCACCACTGTGCAGAGTCGCAGACTTGTGCACTGTGGGTGTGACCAAAATATGTGGTCATTTTACTCATTCTGTTAAGACCGGGAAGCTATTACACAACATTCAAGTATGCTGTAATACATGGGTCCTGTTGTTTTCCTGTAGCAACCGATCACCTCTGAAAACCTGTTATAGCATCGTTGTGACATCAAAAAGTCATGGTAGTATTGATCTGATGCTAGTACGATGCTGTTACGATTTAGCATTTGAAACCAGCATTTGAAACTGTGACAGGAGCTGTGTAGATTGCTGGGGTGGGCTGGGGTGGGGAGTGAAATCTGCAGATCTGTGGAAAAACTCTCTGTCCTACTGTTCTGCTGTTTCACTACTGTAGTAAGGAAACTGCAGTTGGAAGGGACAGTAGTGAGAGTGAATGCAGCACACTGATTGAAACTTAGTGACTGACAATCAGAGCAGCATGGGTGCAGCGAGGGTGGGGGAGTTGATGTACAAGCTGAAACAGTGTGAATGTGCAAACTGAAAGAGAAACTGCAGGGAACTAATGAAAGATAATGTGCAAGTTAAACAGTAAGTTCTGACATAAAATTTATTTTAAACAGATAAAGAGCCATGTATTACAAAAAAAACCCCAAGAAAACAGATGATGCTTTATCTGTTACAGAGCAGCAGCTCCTGTTCTGGGATTCTAATGACTCCATAAACCACTAAGCTTCGCTCTTGAGGTTTATGAAGTCATCGGAATCCTTCAATGGAGTTACTGCTCCGTAACAGATAAAGAGTTATCTATTATTCTGTTTGTGTACAACGTTTACTCTTGGCATAACAGGAAGCTTTATCCATGTTGTGGGCCCCTGCATTCTTGTCTTCATAGTGTTGTAAACCATCACAGACAGTTACCTCATGTCACAAACAGTTCCATTTTCCTCCATCACAGATCACATTTTCTTGGCATGTAAATAATAATGAATAAAAATAATTAATGATACAGAATATAATATTTATTGACTGTAAGTCTCATCCACATTCATTCATTCATTCTATTGGAAGGCAAGATTGAGAGTAAAACTCTCTTTTTCAGCTGCGTCCAGTACAAAAGCAAATAAAAATCACTACAATACAAAATGCATTTAGTTCTATCATAATCCAGGTAATACATTAATAGGCATAGGTTCACCCAAAGCAATTACAACAATCAAAAAATATGTTAGAAACTGTAATTTTAAATCGTGAAATAGACAGCATCAAGTTAAGGTTGCAATGCTTTATCAGTTCCCATGCTTGAGGAACAGATACAGCCAGCATATAAGATCCATATTTAGTTCTCATTTTATTTATTGAGATCTTGGATTACAACACCTTGGAGCTGAAGCTCTTTCACAGAGGTTCCACGTCTGAGCA
The DNA here is from genome assembly GCA_016271365.2 of Neoceratodus forsteri. Taxonomy (NCBI): domain Eukaryota; kingdom Metazoa; phylum Chordata; order Ceratodontiformes; family Ceratodontidae; genus Neoceratodus; species Neoceratodus forsteri. The sequence goes on along the minus strand of CM057456.1, from coordinate 329,862,449 downwards.
AAACAGATAACATACAATAATGACAAGATTGGACAATAAATGGCAGGATACGTAGAGAGCTAAATGTAGTGCAGTCAGTTTGAGAGTGACACTTCAATTATAGAATTTAATACATGTAACTAAGCTATGAGAAGCCAGGGGGCTTTGTCGAGGATAGGGAGGGTGTGGGGCTGAGAGAAGCATGGGGGCATGGAGGGTAGTAGGGCATAGAGTGTGGGTGAGGGTGGTGGGGAGGGAAGCAAGGCCAAGTAGAGTGTAGGTGCTGATAGTTACTAGCAGCTAGTGCGAGGTTGTACTATGGAGGACAGTCATTAAGAGCTGCAAGGTGTTGGTGAAGCTTTCGATTAAACAGACCAATCTTTGGCTCAACAAGGAAGTCCCAGGGGAGACCACTAAGCCAGTCGGGGGCACGGTAGGCAAAGGTCCTTTGTCTCTGGGATGTACAGTGGAATGAGACCTGGTTTGACTGCCTGGACTTGCCCTGAGTCATGTGGGGGTTGGACATTGGGGTAAGAAGGTGCTGGAGGGCTGGGGGGGTAAGACCTAGACGGTTTTTTTTTGGCTAGTAGACAGGTCTGGTGTTTTACTCTGCCTTTAACGTGCAGCCAGCAGGACTGAGCGTATAGGTCGCATGTATGCAAAAGTTGGTACACACCTGTGACTAGTCTGCAGGCTTTATTTAGTGCAGTGGTAACCCTTTTAAGTGTGGTGTCTGATACGGCGCTATAGATGACTAGACCACAGTCTATGATGGAGATTATGCTGCTGTTGACAGCAGTATGGAGTGCCTTGGTTGTCGGGCAATGTTTGTCATGGTGCAGTAGGCCAGTTCTAATGTTGACTGCTTTGGTGACATTGTCAACATGGTGGGTGAAAGAAAGGGAGCAGTCAAGTGTTAGCACTAGCTATTTGAAGGTTTGAACTATTTCTAACGGGGTGTCTCCCCCCTTGGCATTTAAACTAGCCAAGGGTGGGCACTGGAAAGGAGCAGGGAAATCCTAGCCCCCCCCCAAAAAAAATATCAGGGTAGTTAGTGAGGTAAACACCAAGATAGAGACATCGATAGGGAGAAGGGCAGGGGTAAATGGAGAAAATCACAAAGGCAGCAAGGACAGGGATGGGGCAAAAAAGGGTAAGGCCATCAAGAAATTGAGGGTAATGAGTACCAGTGCCCATAGTCTGGGCAACAAGCTCCCTGAACTGGTGGCCTTGATGGAAGAGGGATGCCTGGATATTGTGGCAGTCACAGAAACATGATACACAGAGAACCATGACTGGGATGTTAACATACCAGGGTACACAACCTACAGGAGAGACAGGAAGGGTAGAAGAGTGGGGGTAGCAGCTCTCTATGTAAGGGAAGGGATAAAAGCAATGGAACACAAGAATAAACAGGGAGGAGAGGAAACACTGTGGGTCACCTTAGAGACTGGAAATGGCACCACAATCCACACAGGGGTTGTATACAGACCCCCATCTCTGGGAGGGAATGGACAAGGATATGATAGAAGGCATCCTTAGGATGGCAGAGAAAGGGGAGATATTGTTGATGGTGGACCTGACTATGCCAAGTGTTAACTGGAGTACCTTTGCTGCAGCCACATCCAAGAGCAAGGCCATTCTTGATGCCCTACAGGGGCATGCCTCAGACAGCTAGTGTTGGAATCCACTCGGATCTAGAAGTGGGTAGCCATCTGAGAACAAGTGCTCACCAAACAGTGTGGGTCACAATAAACTCAGCTGCAGATTCAAGCCATACAAAAGTGATGATACTGGACTTCAGGAGGGCTGACTTTGTCAAAATTGGAGAGTGCCTTAGAAAAGCACTAGCAAACAGGCAAGGAGGAGGGGTGGAGCAACAATGGGGAAACATCAAAACTGCCATCACAGAGGCAACAAGCCTTTGTGTGAAGCAGATAAACAAATCAAAATGAAAGAAAAAGCCACTATGGTTCTCAAATAAGGTGGCGGGGAAGGTTAGGGAGAAAAAGATAGCATTTAAGAAGTATAAGGAAACACAGAAGGAGCAGGACAGAGAACTGTACCAGTTAAGGCAGAAGGAAGCAGGAAGGCAGTCAGAATAGCAAAGGCCGCCCGGCCCGCTGGCTGGCGTTGGATTTCCGTGCTGCGTCGTGACCGGGTTCGAACGAGCCCGGGAAGCTGGAGGCCGGCCGGGAGAGGGCTTGAGCGCCCCAGGGACTGCCTGCCCTCCGGGGAGGGGGATCCAGAGCCCGGGCCTGACTGTCCCAGGTGGAGACCTGAGGCGCAGCAAGGCCGGCGGCAGGAAGAAGGGGGTGACGTGCCGGACGCCGGGCGCCAGCGCCTTGACGCCAGGGGACACGGCACGTCGTGAGTAAGAACACCGAAAGCACTGCGGTCCCCCTGTAGACGGAGCACTAGGCCCGACCAAAGCTCTCTGCCTGCCCAGAGACAGCATCCCGACGAAATTCCAGTAAGTCTCGGTGTAGGGCCCCACCCTGCACTCCCGCCTGGGGTAAACCAAGGTCTGGGGGATGGACTGCTCTGGTCTACAGGCAGGTGAGCGAGGGCTGAAAAGGCCGAGACTGTCTCCTCAAGAGAGGGGACTGCGGGGAGAGAGGAAAAAAAAAAAAAATAGCAAAGGCCCAAACTGAGGAAAAGATAGCCAACTCGGCTAAGAAGGGGGAATAAAACCTTTTATAGGTACATTAGGCAGCGTAGAAAGACAAAGGGAGGGATAGTGATTCTAAATAGAATGGACGGTGGGTGGGCAGAGAGGGACAGTGAAAAAGCAGGGATACTGAACGAATACTTCTGCTCAGTATTCACGAAAGAGGAGGAGGGGAGGTACCTAATCCAATTGACAGAAGCACTCTGGATAGGGGGGGTCGATCCCAGTTCTTTCACAGAAGAAAGGGTTCTCAAAGAGCTCCTAAAACTGAAGGTGGACAAAGCAATGGGGCCTGATGGGATTCACCCCAGAATTCTAAAAGAATTACGGGGAGAACTGGTGACACCACTGACTACCCTTTTTAACAAATCATGGGAGGATGGTGTGATACCTGAGGAGGGTGGATGTAATTCCCCTTCACAAAAGTGGGTGCAAGACAGAGGCAGGAAACTACAGACCTGTCAGTTTGACCTCAGTGGTAGCGAAAATGATGGAATCACTTCTGAAGGAAAGAACTGTTGAGTACCTAGAGGCCAGTGGTGCACAGGACCCAAGGCAGCATGAATTCACAGCGGGAAGGTCATGTCAGATGAATCTAATTGATTTCTTTAACTGGGTGACCAAAGTAGTAGACCAGGGAGGGGCTGTGGACATGGCCTACCTAGACTTTAGCAAGGCATTTGACACAGTCCCACACAAAAGAGTAATAAATTAGCCATCCTGCCAGTGGGTCCCAGGGTGGTAGCCTGCATAAACCATTGGCTGGACAACAGGACACAAAAGGTAATTGTAAATGGAGTCCACTCTGAAGAAAGAGGGGTTACTAGTGGGGTACCAAAGGGTTCAGTAATGTGTCCAGTCATTTTTAATGTCTTTATAAGTGACTTTGCAGAGGGACTGGAAGGAAAAGTATGCCTCTTTCCAGATGACACAGAGATCTGCAACAGGGTTGATACACAAGGGGGGGGGGTGGAAAGGATGAGAAGGGACTTGGCAAAGTTGGAGGAATGGTCAGAAGTATGGCAGCTTGGATTCAGTGCAAAGAAGTGAAAAATAATGCACCTGGGAAACAAAAACCCAGGGGAAGAGTACACAATGGGGGGGGAGGGGGTAGTAACAACAACAAAAATGGAAAGGGACCTGGGATAATTGTATCAGATGACCTTAAGGTTAGCAAGCAATGTGAGAAGGCAGTAAGGAGGGCTGGAGGGATACTGGGATGTATAGGGAGAGGTATCACCAGCAGAAAACAGGAAGTTGTTATCCCTCTGCACAGACAGTTGGTAAGACCCCAACTGGAGTACTGCGTCCAGTTCTGGAGACCCCATCTCCACAAGGACATATACAGGATGGAGGCAGTTCAGAGGAGGGCAACTAAAATAATACAGGGTCTGCAAGAAAAGCCATACGAGGAGAGATTAAAGGAGCTTAATATGTATATCCTTGAGGAAAGGAGGGAGCACATGATTGAAACTTGTTAAGTACCTAAGTGGAATCAACAAATTCCAAGAGGGTAGCATCTTTCAGAAAAAGAGATGCGCAAGAACAAGGGGACACAATTTGAAGATAGAGGGGGGGGACGGCTCAGGGGCAATGTGAGGAAATGTTTTTTCACAGAGAGTGCGGTGGATGCATGGAACCACCTTCCTGAGGAGGTTGTGGGGTCTAAAACTGTGGGAGAATTCAAGAATGCATGGGACAGACATAAGGCAATTCTTGTGGGGGGGTAGGAAGAAATAGGCTGTTGGTTAACTAGGATCTACAGCTTATCCAGTAGTTAGGGAAATGGGCAGACTAGGTGGGCCAAGCGGTCCTTATCTGCCGTCAAAGTCTATGTTTCTATGTTTCTGTTACGGATTGTTCGTTGATGTTATTTAACTTTATTGTGGGGGTTTGCAAACAACATGATCTTTGTCTTTTTATAGTTCTTGAGGAGTTTATGCTCCATGAACCAGGCTTCGACTGCAGTAAAATTACTCTGGAGTTGTTTCTCCAGAGTGGCTGGGTCCGGACTACTGGCAAAGATAACTCCATTGTCCGCATAAAGAAGAATTTTGTCAGAACAGACAAGGGGAGGTGGTTAAGGAAGAGGCTGAAGAGCAACAGGCCCAATAGAGATCCTTGTGGAACTCCTGGGCGTACCTCATGGCTGTCGGATAGGACTTTGTTTATTTTGACCTGTTGGGTCCTCTTCTCTAGATAGCTATTGAACCACCCCATGGACTCATCCGAGAGCCCAGCAGTGGCGAGTTGTTCAAGTAGTAGTGAGTGATTGGCCACATCAAATGCTTTGGTGAGGTCGATGTAGGCCGCTTCCACCATCTGACCACGGTCAAGCGCATGGTGAATGAAACCAGTGAGCTCCAGCAGTGCTGTGGTGGTGGTGGTGCTGTGTGACTTAAGAAAACCATGCTGTTGAGGGCACTGGATCTGGTACTTTTCCAAGTACTCAATCAGCTGGTCTGTAACAATGAGCTTCAGTGCTTTGGAGAGGGGAGGTAGTATTGATATGGGTCGATAGTTACTGTGCAGAGCTCTATCTCTGCTTTTATGGACCAGAGTTACCACGGCGGCTTTCCATTTCTGGGGTAATTGGGCAAGTTTTTGTAACAGGTTAGGTATTTTGGTCAGGGGAGTGAGCACTTCATCCAGGGTGAGGCTGATGAGGTTAAGATCAAGGGAGTCATAGCTGGGACTGGTTTTATTTAGTACTCACTGAAGGTATCTTCTGGCTTCAGTTTTGGTGATGACTTTGAAATGGAAGAGGGACATGCTGGTGCACCGCCTTTACAGGCTTTAACAGTGTTACCAGTATTCTCAAAAAATTCGGGGGGGGGGTAGGACTCTACTAAGGTCTGTGAAAGCACTGTTAAAGGTGTCTGCTGTTTCTTTCGAGTCCTGAGTGATTACCCCATTGACCTCCAGCATGGTTGGCAAGTTTTTTGGGGCTTCTCTGTCAGGTCTCTTTGATTTCCTCAGAACTTCCTGCCATCACCCCAGGATTTGGTGAGCTCATCCTTAAAATAGTGACTTTTTGTCAGGCATATTTCATGGGTGCAGTCATTCCTGGCCCTTTTGTATTGCTGAAAGTCAGCCTGTTTGCCAGAGACATGTGCACGATGTCACAAACACTCTCAGCAGGTCAGGCCCTCTTCTCCTTCGGTACCAACCTCCGAGCGCAGTATTGTGAATGGGTAACAGGGTAACCTTCCTGTCTGCTTGTGGGTCTGAATCACCTTTAGTCTCAAGTTCTGGGGAGATTCAAACTGTGAACCTTATGCTAACGTACCCAAATGTACAGGCTCAGATAATCTGCTCTTCGGGGGATGACAGATATCTTTCACCTAAGGGAACCTAACCAGGTATCCAAAAATGAACCCTCAAAACTCTATAAAAGACCTTAGGTATATTCTTAACTTTTCCCAGTTTGGCAACACCATCAAGCCCTTCAGAACAGCTGTCAACTTAATCACATATACATCACATGCAAAAAGAACTTCGAAGACACACCCAGGCAGTCTTTTTAAATATAAAGGGTACTTTACTTAAAGATGATATAAGCATGAAAAATGTAAACACAGAACAATATATCACAAAGCATACAATCACTTAAAATAAAAGCAAAGAAAACTACAAACTCCTACCAACATACAGTTAGACTTTTTCTAGCTAATGTATTACCTCTTTACAGTATTTAAGTTAGATCTTGTTTCTTAAGAGCCCAAAAAGAAATGTCACTCAGTTGAAACACAAAACACAGTTTAAAACTCTGTGTTTTCACCCCTTCTATGATGTCATCTAGCTCCTCCTTTTAGACTATAAAGAGTATACAAACAATGATCTTCCTGTCAGGAGATATTTTAAATATTGTGACTTCTGCAAAAACTAATTTCCCACTATGACTCCTTAATTAACATCCCCTCTTTGATCTCGAGCAGTTCCTCTTCCCAGGGCACATCAAAGGATTTTTATGACTTTTCACACCATGGTATAAAAAATATTTTTCCTCTAAGACATCATAAAAGTTTACGAGCCCTATATCCAGGTAGCTGGGTCAGCTCTAATTAAGTCTCTCTAGTCCTTTAATTACCTCCTGGCATCAGGTTAATATATCTTGCAGCTTCTTTGAAACCTGGGGGACCCATGGCACATGCCTTATGGAGACAATCACACACTACATTTATATATTGCAAATATCATAGAACAATCATAACCAGCTGGCCAAGCATCACAATGGTGCCGTAAGTTATCCCTTCTTTGTCTTGGAATAATAAAATTGCTCAAATCAGATGATCTAAGTGTATAACCAGATTGTTTTCTTAGATGCAAAGTATCTATAAGATAATTAGATGAGATTCCAGCTATACCTTTATAAACAAACAAATACCAGTGAATATCCCTACACAGAGCCCATGAATTCCAGCCAACAGCAGCATACAGATGGCAACCATGCATGCTCCATGGGAGCCCAGTAATAAATCTAAGTGCGCTGTGATACAGGGGATCCAATGTGCTCAAAACTTAGGTGGTAGCATTTTTATAGATGCAGTCACTGTAGTCAAGGACTGACATAAATAAAGAATCAACAATAGAGTTCTTAATGAAGTAACAAAAATGTGATCTGTTCCTACAGAAAAATCTTTTACGCTTAATTGAGAACAAATACACATGTTGACCAAAATTTAATTGTTCATCCAAGGTCAAACCAAGGTATTTGTAATTAATTACTTAGTCTCTCCAGTGCCACACCTTTATTTGATTTCAGAACTAAGTTTATATTAGTTGAATATTTTTTTGCAAACAGAATCCATTGAGTTTCCTTTTCATTCAGCAGCATTCTTGGGTCCACCAAGGCATCCTACACAGTATCAAAATCGAGCTGCAACATAGCAACTGCCTGCTCTGCATCACTGTGGGCAGTGCACATAATAATGTCATCTGCATATAAAAATATGCTTGTAGATGGAGAGCAGGACCTGGGTAAGTCATTGATGTAGAGTGAAAATAACGGGGGACGCAGGATTGAACCCTGGAACCCCTCTATTGGCTATAGCCATGTCCAAGCTAATTCTACCCACATTTGGCATAGTTCGCACAGAGATCATTTCTAGAACCAGTAACCTGTGGGCTGTTGCACTGTTGACTCAGATGCTTGGGCATATATATACCTTATACAAACATTGTTTCTGGCAAAAATTTGTCAAGTATTCTATGTACGTTTATCCTTGGTATAATGGAAAGACTCATCCATGTTTTTTAGTGTCAGAATGGACATAATTTTGGGAACCAGCAGCCTTCCCACTTTTCAGGCCCCTGCACCCTTGTTTTCAGAATGTAAACCAACATAGACCTTCACTTTATAATACAAACATTTCATTTTCCTCCATCATGAGTCATGTTTTCTCAGCAAATAAAAAATAAATAAAAAACATTTAATTTTCCTCCATCATGAATCATGTTTTTTTTCAGCAAATACATAATAAATAAAAAGTAATTATTATAAAAATAAGTAATATTTATTAATGGGAAGCCTCATCCACATTTGGCAGTGTCCAAACATATTTTCTGGAAGCAGTATCCTTCCTGCTCAGTATGGGCTGTGGTTCGGTTGTCTCTGATGTTTGAGCCTGTAATACATAGGTCTTATGTAAACATGCAGGTTTTTATGGCAAAGTTAGTCAAGCAGTCTGTGTGAAACACTTTTCTTTGGCATAATGGGACGCCTCATCCACGTCTGGAAATGTCCCCTTCAGACGGACATAATTTTTGGAACCGGTAGCCTTCACTATAGGCAGTTACACCATTCAATTGATTTGTGTTCTTCTTGTGCCCTGATTGGAAAAAAAAAATAATCCCCCAACACATTTGTAACCACAAAACCATGTTTTTCTGCAGTCAAACCAAAATAAACTAGTTTGAAAAAAAGATAATTTTGACAAAATTTATCTGGTTTGACTGACCATGTTCACAAGATCGAACTTTGAGAAGTTCACCCACTCAAGATGTAATGATATTTAAAGAGCTAGTATACTGCCTGATATTAATAGTAATTTTCAGATGCAGTCAGCTGTTACTAATTATATTTGAAGTAGTGTTTCTTTTCTGTTTTCTAATTAGAAGATTTCCCACCTGTCAGTACTGGGCTAATGTGTGGAGCAGCACTCTTTTTGGAGGATGAAAGAAAGTCGGACCTGTTCCTCCCACTACATCATCAGAAATGAGACCAAACACATTAAGGCACCACAGCCCTAGCAGCCTGAGCAGTGACTTTTACAAGTTACCAATTAAAATGCAGGAAATTGAGGCATCATTAGTAACCAGGAACAGATAGTCCCTGCTGCTTTAGTTGAAAGAGAATAATCTGGCAGTGAGAAATGGTTCTCCTTGGTTACTAGTGATGTCACAGTCAGTGTGGTCTCAGTGTCAATGTAGTGGGAGGAACAGAACTGACTTTTTTTAGCTTCCAGACACAGTGCTGCTCCTCACATTACCCCAGTATTGCCATGTGGAAAATCTTCTAATTAGCAAATAGAAAAGAAAAAAAAAATACTTGAAATATAAGAAGTTATAGCTAGCTACATCTGAAAGTTACTGTTAATTCCAGGCAGTACACTAGCTCTTTAAGTTTATAGTTCTTAGCTCATTAAAATGCTAATGAACTGTTGAAAAGGTACTGCACTCAGATATTGCTAATGTAGAGCTGTAATTGTTACAGTGACATTTTCCAATAAAAGAACTGTATTGAAATTAAAAAAAAATCAATATATCATGTTTTTGCGATGGTTTAGATTTTTCTGACTGGCCAGAAAGTCTTCCATCTTTGGATGCACCCCAGTGGGATATGAGGGTATGAAAAATGCAGGTGGAAACAATGGTGGTGCTCAGGCGGGTGATGCCACCACAGTCTCTCTACCCAGTTGTTGTTCCTAAACCTCTGGGCCCCCACCACCCATGTAGTTAGGAAGGTTCTGCCAAGTTTTCTTTCCACTCAGCAGGTCTCATCCGAAGGGGTTAAACTAATGTGGTATTATGGCAAGAATGCTACAAAAGTGTTAGAAGTGTAACATGAATTTTGACTAAAATGTTAAGGCAAGGTAAAATGGTGTGTTAAAAGCAGGATGGTAATGTCAAAGGATAGTGAACAAAAGTGGGTAAAGGAGCATGTGTTGCATCCAAAGCAGATGTTCTAATCAAGGCAAATTTGCCGTGCTTGACAGGAATATTTTGTGCAAAGCTCATTATTTTTTTGAACGCAAAATAAAAGGTCATGGCTTAACTTAAATTTAGCCAGCCTAGACAGCCGTGCAAGCAGAATAAGAGGGTACGTGCAAAGTCGGCTCTGGGCCACTTCCCTGTTTTATGTTGTTTATGCCTAAAATGTATAGCTTAAAGCAAGCGTCAGTAACAATATCTATTCAAACAACATGAAGTCTTGCTATATTATGACAGTAGCAGTTTGATCCAGCTCTAGAACTGCTCCGGAGGTGAAATGGTTAAAACCATTCCAAAATAGAATTTTGGCCACGAGCTCTAAGAAGCAGCTCTATCTGTGTTATTTCAAACCTGAACTGTCAGATTCTTTACTCCGCCTCAGTGAACAGTCGCTCCGGAGATTTCTCCTACTGCTCGGTTCATTTCTCGGTTTAAAAGTGTTTTCTCGGTTGGATTCAACCGAGAATAGTTTTATTTTAACCGCAAAACCGTTCGGTACAAGCTCTGTCTGTGGTAACCGTAAGTAAATTGAAGGTTTTGTCTGTGTGGAACTTGTAAGTTATCGGTTCGGTTTTGAACCGATCAGTTGGGTTTAAAACTAGAAATTTAATATTTTAGAGTGCGGTTCCCGGTTCTTATCGGTTCTAAAAAAAACGGATTTATTATGTTTTTTTCCAATACCCGTGACACGGTTAGGAACCGATAAGGGTGTCTTGCCTGGCACTGCCGTTAAAAAGGCAAGTTTTCTGGTTAGGCTGGCATTATGTCTGAGAAACCCAAAAGAAAAACCAGGCCCACTGGGTTTCAACACTGTGATGTTTGTGGGGAAGTCTTCGCCAAGGCTGACCCACACACCACATGTGTTTATTGTCTGGGGTTTGACCACCTCCAGTCAGACTGCCAGATATGTAAGAATTTCCCTGCAGCCACCCTGGAAAAAGATTGGGCAGGCTCAGGGAACGAGAGGCCAAAAAGTCCGCTGACCCGGATGGCCAGCCCGGTTCGGTGCCAACCGAACCGGAGGGAGTGCCCTCTGACCAGGGCGAGACTTCCTCGGGCAAAAGAAAAGCTGGTTCTGAGGAACCAATTCCAGTAAAGAAAACAAGAAATCAGCAGGTCTGGAGTCCAAAACCCCTTCTCCAACTGCTGCAGAGATAGCAAAAGCCATACAAATTGTCCAGTCACTTGTTCAGGGTCCGTCCCGAACCGCCACTATCTGGCAAAGGTCGGTTCTGTCCGTCCCAGTGGTTCAGGAATATGATATTGAGGAATTTTATGAACCAGAGGAGGGAGGATGATTATGAACAGTATGAATGTGGCTAGGAAGGTCTGGGTGTGCCCATTGAACCGGACATCTCCCCAGACAGACCTTTAGAATTTCCCTATGCTGTCTGAGTCCCCATCTCATTTCATGTTTTACAAAAAGTTGTTGAAACCTCCAGCTTCCCTTAGAAGAAGCTGTGGATGAGCAAGAGGAGCCTGATTTTGTAGAAATGATGGATATTCCAGAGTCTAGGAGATTGTCTATTCCTTTACATAAGTCTTTTAGGAAGCAAACAATAAAATTTTAAAACTCCTAATTCTGTGCCTCCTGTAGATAAAAAGATGAACAGAAGGTACACATTGTCAGGTCCTGATACAGAATTCCTTTCTCAGCAATGCAGTCATGTTGGAGTAGTTCAGGCTGCTGCCTGTGATAAAGCTAATATTCCCCTGGCTTCACATCCTCCTGACAAGGATTCCAGGAAGATTGATGCCATGGCAAAAAACAGTATATGGCAGCCTCTCTGGGACTCAGGCAAGCAAATTATATGGCTTATGTAGCTAGCTAGGTATCAGAAATCTAGATGGGATACTGTGATGCAATTAGCCAAGAAGCCCATGGCCAGCTGGCTAGTGAACTAGAACAGGTGGCTGCTGATGCATTGAGGCTTCTAAGGTTCAGTTTCATGCTGCTGTGGATGTTAATGATGTTTCTCTAGGTCATGGCCACATCTGTAGCTTTCAGAGGTTGGCCTGGCTCAGGTGTACTAGTCTGTCACAGGAACACCAGACTAAGGCTATGGATTTTCCTGTGGTGGGAATTCTCTGTTTGGGGAGCAGACAGAGAACTACATGAAAAAGATGGATGAATATAGGACTACTTACAAGAGTGCCCAGGCTAAGGAGCTGCATTCCACTCAAAGGCATACCCCCAGGGTAGGGGTAGGCCTTTTCACAGGCCTTTTACCAGACTCAGGCCTCCTCTGCCTATGCTCAGAGGGGCTTTTTCAGAGGCAGACAGGGGTGGGCAGACCTGCTCCCACCCCCAGCCTAAAAGCTCCTGCTAAGCAGGCACCCTGATGGGGTGCCCAGGGCTGATTCTCCTGTACTGTAGAGGGCAGGCTGGCTTACTTCAGCCAGAATTGGGCTTCTTTAACCTCAGACAAGTGGTTCTGGAAGTAGTAGGCCAGGGTCTGGTTCTCAGCTTCAAAAGTTTCCCAAGTTGAGAAGCAGACTTTTCTACCTGCAAGTGCTTCAGAGACCCTTGCTCTGGAAGCAGAGGTATCATCCCTGTTAGCTCTCAGAGCAGTAGAAAGGGTTCCTCCCCTGCACCAGGGCAGGGGTCTGTATTCCAGATACTTCCTTACCCCAAAAAAGACAGGAGAATGGCGGCCCATATTAGATCTCAGATATCTGAACAAGCATCTTTTGAAACCAAAGTTCAAAATGGTAACTCTGGCAATGATTTTACCTCCCTAAGGCCAGGGGACTGGCTAGCCTCCCTGGACCTCAAGGATGCCTATTTCCATGTCCTAATCAGAAGCTCCCATCGAAAGTACCTCAGATTCGAACTGCTCTCAGGTCATTACCAGTTCAGAGCAATGCCCTTCGGCCTTACCTCTGCCCCAAGGGTATTCACAAAGTGTCTAGCAGTGGCTCACTTAAGGAGGCAAAGGATTGCTGTTTTTCCCCTATCTAGACGACTGGCTCATTGTAGGCCAGTCCCCAGAACAGGTAAAATCTCACCTGCAGGTCACCCAGCAGCTTCTCGCCTCCCTGGGCTTTCTGCTAAATCTATCAAAGTCGGTTCTGGAACCAGTCCAGGTACTCACCTTTATAGGGGCAGAATTGGACACAAAGTTAGCCAGAGCCTTTCTTCCCTTAGAAAGGGTAAGGAATTTAGTGGCTCTGGCCTCCTCCTTCACTCTGCAGGTCTCTCACCAGCAAGACACTTTCTGCAGCTCCTGGGCACGTGGCTGCATCCACAGCTGTTGTGCAGGGAGCAAGATTTCAGATGAGAGACATTCAGTTTCACTTGAGAACCTATTGGTTTCAGAGAAGAGACCCCTTCCAAGTTGGTCCCAGTGACTAACCTTGATCCTAGCCCTCCAGTGGTGGCAGGATCAGAGCACTTAAGATTGGGGGTCCCTTCATTCCCCTACTCACGACTTGACTCTCACTACAGATGCTTCCTTCTGGGTTGGGAGCCCACATGGGTGACCTTTCCACTCAGGGAGTGTGGTCCCCCAGGAATCTCTGCCCACATCAATTTGCTGGAACTCAGAGCTGTCTTTTAGCTCTTCAAGCATTTTCTGCATCTGTCCACGCACAAGGTGATACAAGTCAGAACAGACAACACCACAACAATGTGGTACATCAACAAACAGGGGCACTCGGTCTTTGGCCTTGTGCACCGAGGCAATGAAGTTGTGGTCTCTGGCCTATTCCCTGAACACTTCCCTCATAGCAGTTCATCTTCCAGGGAAGGACAATGTCCTAGCGGATGCTCTCAGCAGGATTTCCCAGGGCCATCACGAATGGTCCCTGGATCCTCAAGTGCTGGGGATAGTCTTTGCCAGATGGGGCACCCCTCAGATAGATCTTTTTGCAGCCCCAGACAATCACAAACTTCCTCTGTTCTGTTGCAGGCCTCCAGTGCTGGGCTCAGTCCCTGGATGCCCTTCTTCTGGATTGGGAGGAAGTTTCTCTATGCTTTTCCCCTTCCCTCTCCTATTCAAAGTACTAGTCAAAATCAGATCTCAGCCTTGCAGGGTGATTCTGATTGCCCCGGATTGGGCCAGGCAGCCCTGGTACACACTCCTTCTGTCACTGACAATCCATCTTCCCCTTTGCCTCCCCAGGAATCACAACCTGTTGACTTGTGCCCAGGGAAGGGTTTGGTATCCGGACCTCAAATCCCTCAACCTCAAGGCCTGGCTCTTGAGGAGTTAGAGTCTGCTGATTTACACCTCTCAGGGTGTTCTTGAGATCCTAAAGGCTTCTAGAAAGCCTTCCACTAGGCTACTTATAGTTCTAAATGGAAAAGGTTTTCCATTTGGTGTGCTGGGAAAAATATTTCCCAGAATCTGCTGATTTGCCCATTGTGTTAGATTACATGGCACATCTTAATTCCTTGGTCTCAGACCAGCTACCCTGAGAGTTCATTTGGCAGCTGTATCTGCTTTTGTGTCAGCAGGAAAGTCATCCCCTTTCCTCTCATCCTGTGTTTTCCAAGTTTTTAAGGATTACTCCATACTAATCCATCCTTTCGGAACCGCCCCTGCTTGGGACCTTAATGTTTGCATTGCCCAGTTAATGCAACCCCTTTGAACCTCTGTCTTCTGCAGAGCTTAAGTACCTAACTTGGAAAACTGTTTTTCTAGTGGCTATCACTTCTGCCAGACGCATAAGTGAGTTGCAAGCCTTGTCAGCGGAAACTGACTTTATTTCTTTCCGCAGGGATAAGGTAGTCCTTAGGACTAATAAGAAGTTTTTGCCTAAGGTGGTTTCAGATTTCCATCTTAATCAATCTATCTCCCTTCCAGTATTTTTCACTGATCACTTCTCTTCTGGTGAGAGGAGGTTGCACAGCCTGGATGTTAAGAGAGCTCTTAGTTACTATATAGAGCGTACCAAAGGTCACAGGTTCGAATCCCTCCAACTTTTCCTTACCTATGGTGAAGTTGGGAAAGGCAAACCTGCCACTAAGAGATCAGTTGCCAGGTGGATTGTCTCTTGTATCCAATTTTGTTATCAGAAACTGGGCAGAGCCCCCCGCCCCCGGTTTGAGGGCTCATTCTACCAGGGGTACAGCTGCGTCTCTAGCTGCTGCCAGAGACATCCCTATATTACAGATTTGCCAGGCTGCTACTTGGAAAACGGTACACACTTTTACCAAGCATTACTCCCTGGATGTCCAGGCCAGGAGAGATGCTCGGTTTGGCACAGCTGTTCTTCAGAGCCTATTCCTAAGTAGGTTCTGCCTCCTCCATGGAGGTACTGCTGTGTATTCTGTTATTGTCATAATATAGCAAGACTTCATGTTGTTTGAAGAAAAATTACTCACCTTAGTAATGTTGTTTCTTCTAATGGAGTCTTGCTATATTATGACCTCCCCCATCCTGCCCCTCTCAGAACCTCTACTTGGGTGGGGTGCGGGCAACTTGGTGTGGGCACCTTTATGCCCTGTTAGCATTTTGTCCCCTTTTGGGGCTTTGGGTGTGTGTGTGTGTGTGTGTGTGTGTGTGTGTGTTTTATTATACTTATGTTTTATTCTCATATGATTAGAATTGTGTCTTGACTTGGGTCTTGGGTGTTGGGACCAGCAATGGTTGTTATTATTTAGGTAGCCATTTGGCTAGTGTAGGTTACAGCTTCCACACAGACCTTAGTGAGTTTGGCTCAGAAGATCTGACAGTTCAGGGTTTGAAATAACACAGATAGAGCTGCTTCTTAGAGCTCGTGGCCAAAATTCTGTTTTGGAATGGTTTTAACCATTTCACCTCCGGAGCAGTTCTAGAGCTGGATCAAACTGCTACTGTCATAATATAGCAAGACTCCATTAGAAGAAACAACATTACTAAGGTGAGTAATTTTTTCTTATGTTCTTATTTTGGGACATTGGCTTTTCTGCCTTCCTAGACAGGTTAGTTTTAATAATGTATGTCCCCTTATGAGCTTTGACAAATTATGTTTTTCTTCGAAATTAATTGTCAAACAAAACTTTTTATGTAGCAACTGCTGACAGATGTATCCTGCGATAAGTGTATCCTGGGCCCCTATCTCGTAGCTTATTTGATGACTTGTTTTTGCCTTTTTGGCTAAAATGTTTTAATAACCTTGGAATTCCCCTTCTCTGCATTTTCTCATAAACGACCAGTGTATAAATAAGAATTAAACTGTAGGTCCAGTGTGTCCAAGAGGAAATAGCAAGAGATGGCTGCCACAGATGCTTGGAGACACCCAGAGAAAAGGGGGCAATATTGCTTCATTTTCTCTGTACACCTGTAGCCCTGGTGGTGGAAAGTCATCAGCTGTTTAGACTTAATCATGTTAGAGGTAATTTTGTTAGGGCTTATTTGGGTATTAATAAATTGCAGCTAATTTAAAACAACATCTGGTGTACGGTGGTTTTATTGGGTTACCAGGGACCACTAACCACAAACCTTGTACATTTACCACCTCACTGTCATCAGTGTGGTACAGTTTGTTTATTTACACTAGGACAATATATGAGGGGACAGGCTTTAGGTATCGGGTGGTCAGTGGTGTCCACTCCAGTAGACATGGAATCCAGGGTTTGGGGGGGATTGAAGAAGAGCCTGACCTATCTGATAAGGAGAGAAAATGAAACATAGATGTGTGAGCAATAAATTGACAGGATGCATAATTATGAGTCAGTAGTTATGTACCTCGGGTACATTGTAAGATATGAGGGGCATGTGGGTACTATTAAACGCATCTGAGAGACCCGGAGCTACAAGCCCCAAGGCTCAATGTTAAGACTGATATTTTCAAATATGCATCAGTAACCTGAGCATAGTACTTTTACTCAGCTTAGATAGGAGAAGGATAAGAGGAGAGTTACTATTGGTCTACAATATTATAAAGGAGAGAAGCCTTATGGACTACCTACGAACTGAGATGATAATGAACAGGCATGGAACAAGAGGGCATGACAAACAGCTCTAGTACATACTTTAAAAGTGGGTATCGATGTGGCTCATTTGATAGCACTTCTGCCTCTGGGTCAGAAGGTCTTGGGTTCTAGTCCCATGCCGGTATTGGGTGCACACCATCAATGCTGGCACTAGAGTGCTGTATTAGGGAGATGCTGTACTGTTGGGCATGCCGTCCTTTGAATGAGATGTTAAACTGAGGACCTATTTGACCATCTCTGGTGTTGTCTTGGTGGGTGTCCAGGTGGAAGTAAAATAACATATGGCCCTTTTTATAAGAGTAGGTGATATCCCAGTGTCCTGGCCAAAATTCTCCATCCCATTTACCAGTTTATGCAATTGTCCAAGGCAGTGTGTGGATAATGATGTGCACGATAACTGCCATGACACATCTATAGTCACTTCATCACTACCAGTCTCTCATTGCTTGTAAAAGCATTTTGTGATGCAAAAGTATGAAAAAATGCTACAGAAATGCTGATTTTTTTTCTTATTCTCATAATTCAAGTAAATCTTCCAGAGGTGATAGGAACTTTTCACTGTGGTCCTGAGTTACTTGTGATATCAGGGAATATGTGGATTTTATTCCCCTTGAACAAGAGCTCTTGCTGCTTTAATTGCTATTGCCCTATTGTTTTCAAAGGAAAATGCAATCATAACAATGGGTTTCAATTTGAAATGATCAGTTTCAGAACCCAGTACAGGAATGTATGAGCCAGTTTGTGTGATTGCCTCATATACTTTTTTGTTGGCAGGCAATATGCTCGAGAGACAAATAGGAAATTTGCTTTCAGCAATTAAAGAGACTCAGCAAAAATGGATTTAAAGAATGTCCTACAAATCTGAATCTGTTTTTTAAGGAAAGACCCATGATCTTCAGATTTCTATATCGACTGACGTTTTTGAGAGCTTCAATTCTACAACTGAAGACAAGAAAGTTTCTTGTATTTGTTTGAACCAAAGCTTCTGAAGTGTCATTTTTTTAATTCTCTTTATTACATAGTTACATACATAGATACATAGACAGTGTCGGCAGATAAGGGCCTATGGCCCACCCAGTCTGCCCATTTGAGCTTGTAAGTTCAGTTTACGTTTTCCTAGAAGTTTGTTGCCCCTTACCCCTGACCTTCAGAATTCCTTTATGTCTATCCCATGCATTCTTAAATCCCATGATTGTTTCAGCCCCCACCACGTCCTCTGGCAGGGTGTTCCACTTGTCCACCACCCATTCTGGAAGAAATTCTTCCTCGCGTTTCCTCTGAATCGTCCTCCCTCCAACTTCATCCCATGCCCTCTAGTCCTGGAACATCTTTTTCGCTTAAAAATAGTGTATTCCTGCACCCTGTTCCTCCCTGTAAGATACTTGGATGTCTCTATCATATCTCCTCTCTCCCTCCTTTCCTCCAGGGAGTACATGTTCAGTTCCTTCAACCTGTCCTCATAGGACTTGTGATGCAATCCATGCACCATCTTTGTTGCCTTCCTCTGAACCTTCTCTATCCTGTCTATGTCCTTACGTAGGTAAGGTCTCCAGAACTATACAGTGTACTCCAGGTGGGGCCTCACTAGTGTCTTGTATAGTGGAATTATGACCTCCCTTTTCCTGCTGGTGATGCCCCTGCCTATGCATCCCAGCATCCTATTTGCTTTACCTGCTGCCTTGTCACACTGTTTCTGCCTTGAGGTCATCAGAGATGATAACCCCAAGATCCCTTTCCTGCTTGGTACATGCTGTATCCTCACCCCAACTGATATATATTGTGCCAGGGTTTTTGTGCCCCATATGCATTATCTTGCATTTCTTTGCATTGAATTTCAACTGCCAAACCCCTGACCATTCTTCAAGTTTCTGCAGGTCCTTCTCATTCTGTGTACACCCTCTGGTGTGTCTACTCTGTTACAGAGCTTTGTGTCATCAGCGAACAGTGAAATTCTGCCTTCTAGGTCCTGCGCAATGTCACTGATGAAGATATTGAATAGGACCGGTCCCAGCACTGATCCCTGTGGTACCCCACTGGTCCGTGCCTTCCTCTGTGGAGTGACAGCCATTATCACCACCCTCTGTGTCCTGCCACCCAGCCAGTTACCTACCCACCACACTACTGTCCTGCCCACACCCATATTCCCCAGTTTGTGCAGTAGTCTTCATGTGGCACAGTGTCAAAGGCCTTGCTGAAGTCCAGATAGCCATGTCCACTACCCTCCCCAGATCCACCTCCCTAGTCACCAGTCAAAAATTCAATGAGGTTGGTCTGACATGACCTCCCTGGTGAAACCATGCTGCCTTGGGTCCTGTAGTCCATTGACAACCAGATGTTCCACCAATCTCTCCTTCAGTAGTGCTTCCATGATCTTCCCCACTACCGAGGTGAGGCTGACTGGTCTGTAGTTCTCCTCTCCTCTTGTTCCCACTTTTGTATAAGGGGACTACATCTGCTATCCTCCAGTCTTTGGGTACCTCCCTGTTTCCAGTGATCGGCTAAACAGGATAGACAGAGGTTCAGCCACCACCTCTTAGTTCTTTAAGGACCCTGGAGTGCACCCATCTGGCCCCATTGCTTCATCAACTCTTATTACTTCCAGTTCCTTCAGGACCCTTCTCATGTAAAGGGACTTGTCCATTTCTGCACCATTCTCACCCCTTGTACTCTGTTCAGACCCATTACCCTCCTCTTCCTCAGTAAAGACTCAGCAGAAATACCTGTTCAGTATGTCAGCTTTACTGTTGTCATCCTTCACACAGCCCCCATCCTCCCTCTTCAGTCTCACTATCCCTCCCTTTGCCTTTCTTTTTTCACTTATGTACCTGTAAAAGGTTTTGTCCCCCACCCACTGATTTTGCAATGTGTTCTTCTGTCTGAGCTTTGGCTTCCTTACTGACCTCCCGCCTCCTTTTGCTTCTCCTGGTACTTCTCTATCCCCTTCTGCCTGTGTCTTTTTGTATTGCCTGAATGCAATCTTTTGGCATTCACTTCTTTGCTACCTCTTTGGAAACCATAATGGTCTCCTCTTCCTTTTCCTCTTGCTAACCTGCTTATTGCATAATTCTGTTGCTCTTGTAATCCCCATTTTAAATACTGCCCACTGTTTCTCAACCCCTGATTCCTGCCCCATTCCCCTTAATGCCTCTTTCAAGTATCTCCCCATTTTTCCAAAGTCTGCCCCCCTAAAATCCAGGATACATGTTTTTGTGTGGTTTGGCTCTGCTCTTTCTGTGATTTCAAACCACAGTGACTGGTGGTCACTGTTCCCCAGGTGCTCCCCCACTGTTACCCCCATCACACTGTCCCTGTTTGTGAGCACAAGGTCCAGTATTGCCTTCTGCCGAGTTGGTTCCATGACCAGTTGCTTGAGGAAGGCACCCTGAAGGGAGTCCAGGATAAATCTGCTCCTAGTTGATGCTGCTGCTGGGATGCTCCAGTCCACGTCTGGAATATTGAAGTCTCTAACCATAGAAACATAGACTTTGACGGCAGATAAGGACCGCTAGGCCCATCTAGTCTGCCCATTTCCCTACCTACAGGATAGGCCGCAGATCCTAGTTAACCAACAGCCTATTTCTTCCTACCCCCCACAAGAATTGCCTTATGTCTGTCCCATGCATTCTTGAATTCTCCCACAGTTTTAGACCCCACAACCTCCTCAGGAAGGCTGTTCCATGCATCCACTACCCTCTCTGTGAAATAATACTTCTTCACATTGCCCCTGAACCGCCCTCCTTCTATCTTTAAATTGTGTCCCCTTGTTCTTGCAAGTCTCTTTTTCTGAAAGATGCTACCCTCTTGGACTTTGTTGATTCCACTGAGGTACTTAAAAGTTTCTATCATGTCCCCCCTCTCCCTTCTTTCCTCAAGGGTAGACATATTAAGCTCCTTAGTCTCTCCTCCTACGGCTTCTCTTGCAGACCCTGCACCATTTTAGTTGCCCTCCTCTGACTGCCTCTATCCTGTCTATGTCCTTAGGAGATGGGGTCTCCACAACTGGACACAGTACTCAGATGGGGTCTCACCAACTGTCTGTACAGAGGATAACAACTTCCTGTTTTCTGCTGATGATGCTCTCCCTATACATCCCAGTATACCCCCAGCCTCCCTACTGCCTTCTCACATTGCTTCTAACCTTAAGGTCATCTGATATGATTACCCAAGGTCCCTTTCCTTTTTGTTGTTGTTACTACTCTCCCACCCATTGTGTATTCTTCCCTGGGTTCTTGTTTCCAGGTGCATTATTTTGCACTTCTTTGCATTGAATCCTAGCTGCCATACTTGACCATTCCTCCAACCTTGCCAAGTCCCTTTTCATCCTTTCACGCCTCCTTGTGTATCAACCCTGTTGCAGATCTTTGTGTCATCTGCAAAAGGCATACTTTTCTTCCAGTCCCTCTGCAGTGTCACTGATGAAGACATTAAAAGGACTGGACCCAATACTGAAACTCATGGCACCTCACTAGTAACCCCCTTCTTCAGAGTGGACTCCATTTACAATTACCCTCTGTGTCCTGTTGTCCAGCCAATGTTTTACCTAGGCTACCACCCTGGGTCCCACTCCCAGGCTGGTTAATTTGACTATTAATCTTTTTGTGGGACTGTGTCAAATGCCTTGCTAAAGTCTAGGTAGGCCATGTCCACAGCCCCTCCCTGGTCTACTACTTTGGTCACCCAGTCAAAGAAATCTATTAGATTTGTCTGACATGACCTTCCCGCTGAGAACCCATGCTGCCTTGGGTCCTGTGCTCCACTGGCCTCTAGGTACTCAACTGTTCTTTCCTTCAGAAGTGACTCCATCACTTTCCCTACCACAGAGGTCAGAGTGACAGGTCTGTAGTTTTCTGCCTCTGTGTTGGTCCCACTTTTGTGAAGGGGAATCACATCCGCCTTTCTCCAGTCCTCGGGTACCACACCATCCTCCCATGATTTATTAAAAAGAGTAGCCAGTGGTTTCACTAGTTCCTCCCTTAATTCTTTTAGAATTCTGGGTGAATTCCATCAGGACCCATTGCTTTGTCCACCTTCATTTTTAGGAGTTCTTGCAGAACCCTTTTTTCTGTGAAAGGACTGGGATCGACCCCCCTATCAAGAGTGCTTCTGTTAATTGGATTAGGCACTTCCCCCTCCTCTTTTGTGAATACTGATCAGAAATATTCGTTCAATATTCCTGCTTTTTCACTGTCCCCCTCTGCCCACCCACCATTAAATGCATCTGAGTGTGTAACTTAAGCTGCTGGAGCAGTACACGCAGGCCCAAGTGAGACTTGAACTCACGACCCCTGGTTTACAAGACCAGTGCTCTAACCACTGAGCTGTAGGGCCACTACACTACAACCAGTACTACCTCACCCTTGTCTGCCATCCTTTGGATGGCTAGCATCAGCTCCCTATCTGTTTCTTCCTCCTGGGCTGGTGGTTTATAGACCACACCTGTGCGGATGGCTGGCCCCATTTTCCTTTCCAGCTTAACCCACAGTATCTGTCCCCCATTTTGTTCCTCCTGGATCTCTGTTATTAAAAGAGTTTCCATTTTTACAACATGTAACAATACAAACAATCCCATTAGATACAATAACTTGGCATATGTCATTTCATTTTAGGAAGACTTAGGATTTTAACTGGTATGCAATGTATTATACAATTCTAAAATGCTGATGTAACATTTTTTTTCCCAGCTCCTGTAATTACTTTTGGGTCTGAACTTGTTGTGTTTGTATGACTTTGAATTTTTGCTCAGCTTTTTATTTTTTATGTTTCAGGCAGGTGACCCCCATCGGTCCTGCTATCACACCCAGCCCCCTCACCCGCCTTCTCCAGGACTTACCTGCTTCTCCTACAAACATCCAGGTTTACCTCCCTTGGTCAGTGGTGGGGAGCCTGTGGTGGGAGCGGACATACTCCTGCTATGCCTGCCATTCTTTTTTCCCATTTTTCGAGGCCCAATCCCCTATGGGATGCCGAGGGCTCTCTCACGACATGTGTGCACGCATGCATGTGCATTGCATATCAGAACACATTGGCACCCCCCTTCCTCTTGCATTGCCACTTGTGGTCACCCATGTGGCAGTAGCTGAGCGGAGGCCAGAAACTCTCCCTCCCTGAGGTGGAGAGCCTCCCAGATACTTAGCTCACCTCCTCCTGGCCCACCATTTGACAGCTCGGGCTCGTTCCTGAAGCTGTGTCATCAATGTCGCAAGTGGTAGCACTACTGCTTTGCTGGTGGGCTGGCCCTTTTTGCTCAGCTTTATTAATGGAGTCTCCCAGATTTAGTTCTAGTATTTTGATGTGTTTGATAAATGTATCCTTTTTTTTTTTTTGTAATAATGCTTTTATTGAATTTTTTTTATTTTTTAATTGTTCTATTTATCCCTCCTTCCTACCCTCAATGTCCACTCCTTCGGACTGCTCATGCACTCCAGTCCACCATTCCAGGATCTGCCCCTAGAGTGCCTCTTCCTCCTTCTGTCCTGCACAGCGGGGTCTGTCCCGATATTGGTGGTCTGGGTGGAACGGTCGTCATCTAGGACCACTGAGGGGGATTATCCGTTTTTCTATGGTCCCCTTTCCCAGCCCCCTGAGACATCAGCGCAAGGACGTACATCCAGAAATAGCGCCCGACAGCATCTCCCCTCCCCGACTCCGCGAACGGAGCTGCCAGCCCCCTCGAGAGACCGTGTTTCCACCGGCTCTGTCAGGATGTCGGGTGCATATTGCACCCCTGGTATCCCACCCCAGAGGGAGGAGAGCATCCGTTGGGATGTTCAATCCCTCCCTCTCCCAGCCGACCCCCGCCGACATGAGTCCGTTCCCGAACCCTGGTTGCCGACGTAGCGCGAGGTGTGGCGTCCAGCGCCTCAACCCTCAGCGCCACCGGGCCGGCCATTTTATTGAATTTTCATTCATCAAACAATATGACAGTTGATGCATCAACATTCAACCTGACAAGTAAAATGGGTTGAACTTAAAAAAAATGAAGTTACAGAAAGGAAAGAAATGCATGTGAGGGTGAGTACTTGTACTAGTCCCTGTAGAAAGTAAGAAAGAAAGAAAGAAAGAAAGTGCTAACAGCTCAAACATACAACATTGGAATGAAGTAATTTAGCACTACATGAGTCCTGGTAGTACCATACCAATAGAAATTAATATCCGTATGCAAGTTCACACGTACTTTTCTTTCCTGTCACTGTCTAAGGGATAATTAGAGGTATGGGGCACGGACCGGATCCTGTTATTTTTGGGAAGCTTGGAACCATAGATACCTAGGATCTTATCTTTTGTTTTCCTCAGGGCAGGTATGCTATTCACTCTACCAGCAGGGCTCCCTCCGTTTCTTCCAGATAGTTCAAAAAGGGCAACCAGAATATCTTATATTTGTCTGTACAGTGGCACAGTTTTGCTGTTAGCCATTCCCTGATATATCCCCTTAACATTAGTGAGCCACATTTTCTTTGATTAAATGTATCCATTTTCCATTCAGATCTCTAAAAAAATCTCAAAATGTCCTCCTTTATGCCATCCCGGTGGCGCTGAGGGCTGAGGTGCTGGACGCCTTACCTCGTGTCACGCCAATGACCCATGTTCAGGAGCGGACATGGGGTGCCGGGGGTTGGCAGGGAGGAGAGGGATTGAGCATCCCCAGGACTGCTCTCCTTCTCTGGGGAGGGGGGATCGCAGTGCTCGGCGATTGCCTGCCACCTAGCAGAGGCTGGGAGGTGGCATGCCAGCATTGAGTCTGTGGGCGAGAGTCTGCAGCAGGTGCTTGGCAAGGATGCGCATGGGAGCGTGCGCAACGCCGCCTCTGGTGCCATTGCATGCCGAGACCTCGGGAGAAAGGAAAGAGGAAATGGGAGTCCTCTGCAAGATGATGATGGTCCTCCGCGACGCCCAGGAAGACACCTCTGAACACAAAATCCGCGTCCGTGGTCGAGCGCCCCCGCCCCTGCCATGATGGGTAAGTCGGGGTCTAGGGAGGGGTCTCATACCTGGTGCTGGGCGCTGGGAGTCAGAAGGGACGAGAGGACTCCAAGAGGAGAAAATAGATAACTGCAAAAAAAATTTCCTCCTTTAACAGAGTTAAACTTTTTAAACTTAATGTCTGTTGAATTTTTTGATATAATAGTAGTTGTCCCTGGAGGTTTAGTAAATGAAGACTTTAGAATTGCACTCTCCCCTTAGCCAGTGGGCTGAAGTGACGGTTCATCTGGTCCCAAAAAAATGTCAGTAGAGTAGCCACCAGATTGGTTTATCTTGGGGCTCCTGGGCTGCATTGCTGAACCACTAGCTACTGCTAGATACCAGCTTCCATAGCTTTTCCCTGGCATGACCTTGCAACAAACAGAAATTTTACTGTAAGATCTTCCTTCTTCAATGATGTGCTGGTATCCACAGAGGAAGAGGAACTTTTCTGCTGTTTGTTTTTGTTTGTTTGTTTCTGAGGTTAGCAAGACTTCAGGCATGCAAGGAAAGTTTGTAGGTTTGCATCAGAACTTGGCAAGGATGTGGCATTTACATGGCAGCTATTTTGCTATTTTCTGTTAATTAACATCTAATTTCGGATAAAGAATGCTAGACACAGTTGTAAATGACAGACCAGGTTATACTCAGTCTGATAATTCTACTCCCACCTGTAATTGTCCATGACCCCTTACCTTAACTGTTCTCCCTCTCCCTACACATATTGCCCTAGCCATTTTGTACACACACACACACACCCTCTGTTATGCCTGGTAAGGGTAATTCCCCCTAGCCTACCCAAATTCAATTTTTATTTACCACATGCACCTTGTGTACTGTTTTGCCTTGCAGTGTTGAAGATTAGGCTCCTTTTAGTTATTGATTTTTCCTCCTCCTCCTCGGAATCCTCTGCAATCCCTCTGATATCCCTCCCCGCACGGACACCGGGTATGAGGCCCCCTCCCCTGAACCCCATGACTTACCCTTCATGGCAGGGGGTGGGGAGTGACTCGACCCACCAGACCGGATGAGTAGTGGGGGACCATCGTCATCCTGCAGAGGACTCCCATTTTCCCTGGTCTGGCTTTCCCCGAGGGATCTGGCGGCAGTGGCACCATAGCGTGTAGCGCTGCATGCTCCTTAAGCACTCCACGCTAAGCACTCTGCCAGTCACTGCCTCAGTCTCTAGCGTGGACGTGCCACCTCCCAGCCTCTGCTAGGGGGCAGACAACCGCAGAGTGCTGCTAACCCCCCTCCCCGAAGAAGGAGAGCAGTCTTGAGGACACTCAATCCTTCTCCTCCCTGCCAACCCCTGGTGACCCATGCTCGTTCTCGAACACGGGTCGCCAGCGTGATGCGAGGTAAGGTGCCCAGCTCCTCAGCCATCAGCGCCACCGGGCTGGCCTAGATTAGGCTCCTTTTGATGTATTTTTGCACACACACGCGCACACACACACACACACACACACTGGGGCGCATCTGGAAAACAATATGTTATCAGCTCAGTATGTCTTTGCTGGTAAAATATTTGAGATAGATAGATAGATTGATTCATTTTGTCTAGTTACATTTGCATCTGAACTTTGCAAACTGGTCATAACTAAGCCAGAGTTTTGAAAATTGAACTTAGCTATGTGGCAGCACTGAAAATCGAACATGGGGCAATTTGTTCTTATAGACAAATGTGTATACAATAGAAAATAGCATCTAGACATAGGATTTGCAAATACCTCCCAATCAGTATATATAGGAGGGTTACTTACAGGGTTGCTAACACTAAGATGGGGGCGGGGCAGTCTCGAGGGACACCTCAACCTACTGTACTTGTGCCCCATAGACTGTAGTATTCAAGTGTCTCATTGCAGCTATAAACAACTTTTCAAAATAAAAGTAGAGAAATGTGAAACTTTTTTTTAATGACAGTCCTATCACTCTGTAAATATGTGTTTTTGCCCAAGTCCGAAAGCTGTGTTTTTTTCCTAACCTTAGTGACACTGAGAGTCTGTAGTACATACTAATATAGTGCTGTAAAAGAGCTTTTGTATAAAGTGGATCAGAGAATACAGATGATGAAATCTTGACTGGAGAGGCACGGATGGCCACTTCATTTACTTGTAATAGAGACTGGTAGGAATTTGGGAGTCTCCCAGTGCTAACTAAAAGGTTCTAATAATGTGTATTTAATGTAAAAGACAAAAAAAATCTTAGGACAAAAGAACTGGAGTTAGAGTTACCCAGGAAGGGCATGGACAGTAAAGCTAGGTTTCAGAGAAATATAACATTTCACATACCTTAATACTTCCTTATTGGGTGTGTGTAATTTTGTATTCATATTTGTTTTCTAGCTATCTTTTTGGTTATTGACAGAGATTTATTTATTTAGTTAGTTATTTTTAGGTATGTACACTATGCCCCTGGTCTTTGCAGACCCCCTTCAATCCCCCAACCTGTCCAGCTCCATCACTCACCATCCCTGGGACTTATCTAGCTCTGAAGGTCCCTCGCAGATTACTCCCCGGCAGGGCCAGGGGAGGATGGGTCACCCTTCCCACCCCCGCTGTCCCAAGTGTAACCCTGTGGGAGAGGCAAACTCCCTGGCTGACCACAGGGATTGCTAGAGCAGCGGATTCTGATGCCCTCCCTCCCTCCCTGACTGGGAGCACTGTCTCATAGCAGCACCTCCCCAGCCCTCAGGGCCACCCAACTTGCTTCTCGGGCTGTCTTCTACACCTAGGTTGCAAGTGTGGGAGCACACAGCACTACCCTCTGGGTCATTGGGCAGCCGTTTTATTTATTTTGATTTAACTGAAATTTCTCCAACCAGGATAACCCATAAGATATGCAGCTTCTTGTTTTCATGGGTGTCTCATGCAGGACAACAACAGGTAGCAGTATAATGTAGTACATCAGGAAAGCAGTTTCAAACAATATTATAGATCACAGGGGGATCCTCAACCCATCCCAGCACTTCCTTCAGTTACATGTGAGGTACTCTTTACGCTGAGCACTGTAAGGGGCTTCTTGATGACCGCTGTTGCTGCTAACCTCATTACATCAAAATTATATAAAGTAAGCAATCTATAATAATTTTATGGGCCTGTTTGGGGAACTGTTATGGCTATAAGAGTGTCACCTCTTGCATCCTTAGGACGTTTAATAAAGTTAGTGATCTAATACTGTAATTTTATGGTCCCAGCTAGAAGGCTTCTTATGGCTATAAGAGTGTCATCTCTATCGTCCCTAGGCCCACAGAACTGTTCATCTTTGGTCTGCATTCCTCTAGTCGTAAGAATTTGCGAGGCGACACTCTTATAGCTGTAAGAGCCCCTCCAACCAGACCCATACATTTATATAAAAATACAATGTAGAATGCAGCATAAATGCTAATAATATGCAAAACATCACTCATTACAGGATGGCATAGGTGGAATAACTGTAGTATGGAAAATTGAGTCTTAAATGAAAATTTGGTAGACGTAAGTGAGATTTTTGTAGACAGTTGTTTTGAATAACCTGAAACCTTTGCAGATATTCAGGTGTACCATTAGAAAATGTAGGAGTCCCAGTCTGGTGTAATAGTGCATTAGCATGAAAAATAATAGATAGGAAAGTAAATTAGAAAGTTGGGTTTTAACAGAAGAGAGGCATAAATGGGCCTCCTGCTCAAGTGATCAAAAGCCGCTTACACAAGTCAGGGGTCCTCATAGGACCGTTACTGTTGGGTTAGTGGAAGCTCTAGATTTATCCACAGGAATCTGGGATCTATAACCCAATGAGTCATGAACATTGTATTTTATTTCTGCATGAACACTGAACTTTATTTGCCTTGCTGAAACCTGCAGCACGTACTGAGATACCGTTGTATGGAAAAAGCTGTACAAAATAAAAATGTTGTGTGCATATGCCATTACAGAGTTGTATGATGCAATTTTAGTAATATCTGCCCTTGTCACTGTCCACTTGAGCATCACTGTCCTTGCTGGTTTTTTTTTAATTTATTTACTGTACTTTATCTCTCAACCGGCCCCCAGCAACCACTCTCTCACCAGCACCATTACCTGCTGTCCCTGGAACTTAACCTGTGACCCAGCAGTTCCCAGCGGTTTTCCCCCTCTGGCAGAGCCACCCAAGTTCCCCAAACCTTGGAGGAGTTTAGCTCAGATGTTTGGTTGGCAGCTGAGTGAGCAGGGTGGGGCTTGCAAGAAGAGAGGTGGCATCATGTTGCGGTCGGGGGCTCCTTTTTCTCCTTCTTTTTTCCCTATCCTCCTGGGATACCTCACGGATAAGAATTGAAGTGGATGTCACACGCCAAGCACGACAATGTTCTCAGTCAGGCGACACCTGCCCCACTCATCATGGCTCTACTTGCACTGCCACCTGTGGTCAGCCAGGTGGTAGTGTTGCAGCAGAGCTCACAGACCCCCTCCCCGGAGGAGGACAGCATCCTCTGGGATGCTTGATTCCCCCCCCCCCCAAGTCGGCCACCCGACGACTCAGGCTTGCTTTTGAACCCGGGTCGCTGATGTCATGAGGGGTAGCCCTACTGCTGTACCAACAGGCTGGCCTGCTTTGTTTCTGTAATGAACTTGCACCATTTTCTGTACCTCCATTTTGTGTTGTCAGTACACTAACCTCTTTTTTTTCCTGTCTCGTTTGTTTATAGTTCCTCTACGAAGGTCCTGATTGCACCATGAACATGTTGGCATTTTTTGTGATTGGACTTTTAGTACACTTTGTGTTCTTTTTGTCCATTTTTGACATCTACTTCACCTCTCCTCTGGTCCATGGCATGATGCCGCACCACACGACGTTACCCCCTCCAGCAAAACGCTTAGTCTTTTTTGTTGCTGATGGACTGAGAGCAGATACACTTTTTGAGCTGGATGAGAATGGAACTACAAAAGCACCTTTTCTCAGGTAGACACATATATTTTATTTACCTTTATGCCTCTGTTCGGGTGCTGAAAATATAAAAAAAGATTATAATCCTGATAGCAGTGTTTTCCAGTAGAAATAATTTACAGTATTACCTTATACTGTATCATCACGCAGTTACTTTCTAAACTCCAAAAAGGGCATGTACTACAGTATGCACAATGGCTGTAGTAAGTATATACAGGTTACTCACCTGTAACAGGAGTTCTAGGAGTGGTATATGTTGTTCATCCACACTATCTGGCAGGTTCCTTGCCACTTTAAATCTTGCCGGAAGGTCTTCAGGCTGGCTCCTCCCACCCACCCGGGTGGTAAAACTCTCGGCTCCGCCCCATGACGCCAGATCTAGCCCGCTGGAAGCCAGGTTGTGCGTCGAAGCCAGGGAGGTCGGGTGGGTCATGTGGATGAACAACATATACCATTCCTAGAACTCCTGTTACAGGTGAGTAACCTGTATTTCTAGGGACATGGATATGTTGTTCATCCACACTATCTGGCAGACGCCTAGCAGTTCTCCGGGAGAAGGGAGGCAAGGCGCACACCCCCTACTTAGGAAATAAAGACTGGAGAACCGAGGCCCCAAAACCAGCATCCCGGCGTGACTCAAGGTCGATGTGGTAATGGGTGATGAAGGTATGTGCCGACTTCCAGGTAGCAGCCCTGCAGATTTCTTGGATAGGGACATCCCTGGAAGCAGCTACCGATGCAGCGGTATGGCAGGTAGAATGAGCTCTTATCCCTCTGGGAGGCTCCATGCCTGCCAACCTATAGCAAAGATCTATGCAGGAGGTGACCCACCTGCCTATCGTCCGCTTGGCTGCAGGTCTGCCAGGTGCGGCTTCAGCGTAGGTGACAACCAGCTGGCAAACCTCCCCCCGGATTTCAGCCGTGCGCTCCTTATAATAAGCGAGCGCTCTTCTAGGGTCCAAAGTATGGAGCCTATATTCGGCCTCCGAGGTGTGATTGGGGTAGAACACCGGCAGAGTCAACACCTGGTTAAGGTGAAACTCCAACACCACCTTCGGAAGGAATTTCGGGTGAGGGCGCAGGACAACCTTGTCTCTGTGGAAGACCAGATAAGGAGACTTGATGGAAAGCACCTGGAGCTCTCCCATCCTTCTGGCTGACATGATAGCCACCAAGAAGGCGGTCTTCCACGACAGGTGAGAGATGTCACACCTGTGCATCGGTTCGAATGGCCTGCCCATGAGCATAGCCAATACCAGCAGTAGATCCCACGGAGGTGGAGGTTCTCGCACCGGAGGGGATATGTGATCAAGGCCTTTGAAAAAGCGCCCGACCACCTTCTCCTGTGCCACCGACTGCTTCCTGGCCCGCGCCCGGTAAGCAGAGATGCCTGCCAGGTGCACCTTGAGGGTCGAAGACCAAAGCCCTTGCTGAGAAAGGGATCACAGGAGTCCAGAATGCTAGCCAAGGAACAGGAGGAAGGGTCCAGGCCCTTGCCCTGACACCAAATGGAGAATCTCTTCCATTTGAAGGTGTAGCATTTTCTGGTCGACTCCTTACGGGACACCTCAACGATGTTGAGGACCTCGTCGGAAAGACCCAAGGCCTGGAACTCTAGCTCAGGAACCAGGCCGCAGGTGCAGGGATTGAAGGTCTGGATGGAATACCTTCCTGATTGACTGAGATCAGGTCCGGCAGGCTGGAAGCCGCCTGGAGCCTGAGCTGAGACTGAGGCGATCTGGATACCAGAACTGACGGGCTAGTCTGGGGCTACCAGAATCACCTGCACCTTGTCCCTCCTCACCTTGAGAAGCACCTGTGGATCAAGGGAAATGAGGAAAGGCGTAGAAGAGGCCCGGGGTCCATGGCCTGGAGAAGGCATCCCCCTGCAGCGAGCCCTGCTGAGGGGGGCGGGCATGAAACAGTCTCAGCTTCGCATTCTCCCTGGAGGCAAACAGGTCCGCCTGAGGCATGCCCCAGTGGGAGAAGAGATCTTGCACTACCTCCAGCAGGAGAGACCACTCGGGAGACGCAGCCCCTATCTGGCTTAGGGCATTGGCCAGGGTGTTGGAGGCTCCTGCCACGTGAATGGCGAGGAGATCCGCCTGCAGGCTGCGCATGAGAGACCAAATGCGGAGAGCTTCCCTGCACAGAGGCATGGAGCGCGTCACGTCCTGGCGGTTTAGGTAGTACATGGTCGTGGTATTGTCCGTCTGGACCTGAACCACTTGACCCCGTAGAAACGGAGTGAAGGCTGTGAGAGCTAGATGAACCGCTTGAAGCTCCAGCAGGTTGATGTGGCATCGGGACTCCCGAGGGGACCAGAGGCCATGCGCTTTGTGCTCCCCCAGATGGGCACCCCAACCCATCAGAGAGGCATCAGTCGATAGAGAGACCGTCGGCTCGGGGCGGACAAACGGGATGCCCTCCTGCAGATGTGCCGGAACGGTCCACCACTGGAGAGCGTTCCGCATCCCCTGGTCACTGTCACTAGCTGATCCAACGGATCGAAGTGCTGTGACCACAGGCTGGCCAGTCCACATTGAAGGGGATGCATGTACCAGCGGGCCCAATGGA
This sequence comes from Neoceratodus forsteri, assembly GCA_016271365.2. Taxonomy (NCBI): domain Eukaryota; kingdom Metazoa; phylum Chordata; order Ceratodontiformes; family Ceratodontidae; genus Neoceratodus; species Neoceratodus forsteri. Next base: position 329,830,227 of record CM057456.1, on the reverse strand, counting down.
CCACGCTGGTGCAGGCTGCCATGAGGCCCAGGAGGCGCAGGAAGTCCCGGGCAGGGCGCGATTGCCCAACCAGAAATGATTGGGCAAAGGAGGAAGAACCTCGGCCTGTCCGCCGGAGCGTGCTCTGGCTCGAAGAGAGTCGAGCTCTGCCCCGATGAAAAGTATCACCTGCTTTGGCATGAGTTCCGACTTGGCCTTGTTGATAAGGAGGCCAATCTGAGAGCAAACCTGGAGGGCCAGATCTCCGGACCGCTCCACCTCCACTCTGGAGGGGGCTGCAATTAGCCAGTCATCCAGGTAGGGGTACACCCGGACCCTTCGGTGCCGCAGGAGTGCTGTCACCTCTGCCATGCATTTGGTGAAGACCCTGGGAGCTAGGGAGAGGCCGAAGAGCATGGCCCGGAACTCGTAGAGGGATCCCTCCGCTCTGAAGCGGAGGAATCTCTGATGAGATGGACGGATTGGGACATGAAAGAACGCGTCCTGAAGGTCCAGGGAACAGAACCACACGCCTCGTTCCAAGGATGGGATTATCTGAGCCAGAGTGACCATCCTGAAGGTCCGAGACCTTAGGAACCTGTTCAGGTCGTGCAGGTCGAGAATGGGGCACCAGCCCCCCATCCGTTTTGGGACCAGGAAGTACCTGGACACAAACCCGGGTTTGAGAGGATCCGCCACCTTTTCTGATCACCTCTTTTGAGAGCAGGGCAATATGTCATGGCCGACATGCAACGTGTAAACTCTGGTGGCGTGCCCGAGGCGATGGCTCAAGGGTGGGGTCTGCTCGAACTCCAGAGGCAGGCACTTTCCTACCACCTCCAACACTCAGCGGTCTATGGTGATAGCGGACCAGACGGAAAGGAAGTGGCGGAGCTGTCTCCCCATGGGGGGAACCCAGGGGGGAGTGACGAGGCTGGGGGTGACACCCCTCAACCCGTCACTGGGCAGGCTTGGAGGAGGGACCAGCCGAGGGACCTCCTGGGCCTTTACCTCCCTGCTTCCTGTTGGAGGAAGCCGCGGGCTTGGGTTTGGGATGCCAAGCACGAGCCCGCTGGCCCTGATGCTGGTGCTGTTGGGCTGGATGTGCCGCAGGCGTAGAAGGACAAAAGGGCTTGTGCTGCTGCTGACGGCGGCCTTTGTCCTTCTGGGTGGAGGTGACCGAGTCCAGGGTGGCATTGGACTTTTCGATCTGCTGGAGGTGACCTTCCACTCCAGGGCCGAAGAGGTCGGTCCCCAAGAAGGGGACATTGCCAACTTGTGCTGGGTATCCGCCGAAAAGGTGGATATCTGCGGTGCATGGCCACTGCGGCCGCAACCGATCTGGCACAGGAGTCCCCTATGTCCAGAGCTGTTTGAGCCTGCTGCTTCGCCACCGCCCTACCCTGGTCCCGGACCTGCCAGACCGTGGTCTGGAGGTCGGCCGGGAGATGAGGGATCACCTCATCCAGGGAGCCCATGAGGGCGTGGTAGAAGTGTGCCATCAGCACGGCCGAGCTGGCCTGGCAGAGGCCAAGGGAGGACGCAGCGTATACCTTGTGCCCAGCGAGTCCAGCTTTTGACTGCTTGTCAGGGGCTTGTCCGTGTCCCTAGCGTTCCCGGAACGTCATAAAAACGCTGTCGGTGACCAACCCCTTGGCAGAGGGGTGCTCCAAAACCCGGCAAAGAGCCAGTAGGATCGTATACTTCCTGGCCATCCTGGCCGAAGGCGCAGGACAGGAAGCAGGCCGCTGCCAAAGCTCCAAGGCTGGGCCGACAATGGCCTCAGCCACAGGAAAGGCCTCCGTGAGTGAATCCTCTCGGTCCAGTATCTCTGTCGGGGGATACTTGGCCCATTTGGCAACGGTCTCGAGCTGCATCCTGGTGGACTCCGAGATGAGCCGAAGCAGACCCATCAAGGACGATGGGCTTTCGTCCAGTGACTGGCCCCCGGAGGACTTCAGGTCAACCTGCCTGGAGAATAGGGAGGAGTCGTCGGCGGACTCTGAAGAGTCCGCGAAGAGCTGCCTCGGGCCTGAGCCACCCTTCACCTACCAAGGACGGTCGGGAGTGAGGGTGACCGACAACCTGTGGGGCAGGCCTTGAGCCGACCGAGAGTCCTTGGTCGGTGCCCCCGATTTCGGTTGTGGAGGTGGAAGTTCCACCACAATTGGTGGGGCAGCAGGTTTCAGCTGAACAACCGGCCCAGGCTTGGGCATCTCGACTGCAGCAAGAGGCTGTTTCGGCCGTTCAGGTGACAGCCACTTGATGGCCATCGTAGGCGTCGGTGTCGACTTAGTCCCGGAAAAAAGTAACTGCTGCCACATCAGCTCCTCGTAGCATCGACGCAATTTGCACTGAAGCCTCTTCTCATCCGAGGAGGAGTGGCGTCGCCACTTACCTCGGTGCCGAGACCGAGACTGCCAATGTCGGCGGGATCGGCTGGACCGAGAAGAGGTCCGAGACTGAGAACCTCGGTGTGTCCGAGGGCAGGCCTGGGAGGGAGCGGGGGACACCCGCTCCTCCCTCGGCTCGGACGTCTTAACCGGGGACTGCTGCACCGATGGCGCAGGCAAATCCTCGGTTTCCACTGGGGGAACCAGCGAAGAAGGGTTGTCGGCTTCACCAGTCGACAAACCGTCCGACTGGTCGAGAAAAATCTCGACCGCGTCGACAGCTTTCTCAGCCGGCTGACCTGACGGGGACGCCGTGAAGCCAGCAGCCTTAGCCGCAACCTCGACCGAAGTCGACGGTCGGCTGTCCAGGGAAGGGGACCTCACCTGCTCCCACGAATGCCGACGATTGGACTTACCCTTGGGATCCTTCTTTTTGGACCGAGAGGAATGTCCCGATGGCCCCCCTCCCTTTGTGGAAAGGGAATGACAAAGCTCCTTGAACGAAGCAGAATACGAGGTAACCAAAGAGAGCAAGATAAATGCCGCGACCGAGGAGGAGGAAGATGCGGCCTGGGCCGCCTCCTCCTCGAGGGCGATCATCTGCTCGAGCTGCTCAGCCGAGCCAGCCGCTGCGGTAACTGCCCAACGGGCCTCTTTTGACTTTACCGGCGGATAGCGCTTCTTGGGGCACCCAAGCTTCAACCGGATAGCACGGTCCTCCAAGATGTTGGCCGAGAACGAACAGCATGGCTCGCAGGCCTGCGGGTCGTGTTCTAGGCCGAGGCAGTAGACGCACGTGGAGTGCGGATCCATCCTGGACATCTTCTGCCCGCAAGGGCACCGACGAAAACCGGGAGTCGATTTGTCCATCGCAGCCGCGAGGGAAAAGGAAGACCAAAGTCTTGAAATTTTTAAAACGAGTTTCGGACGAACCGAAGAGTTAGGATCCAGTCTATCACGCAGAACGTTAAGGAGGGAACCTTAGCTTCCAAGCGGTAAGGAAGATCTGGCGTCATGGGGCGGAGCCGAGAGTTTTACCACCCGCATGGGTGGGAGGAGCCAGCTTGAAGACCTTCCGGCAAGATTTAAAGTGGCAAGGAACCTGCCAGATAGTGTGGATGAACAACATATCCATGTCCCTAGAATCAAAGTTCCAGTACAAATACAGATACATTAATAGTAACAAATGTGACTCATTCGTTTCTTTCATTACTGTTTTTTTTTTAATTCTTTTGTTTTTTGCCAACTTGCTAATAGCTTAAACAAGAAATGATTAGCATAGTTCTTGAGGGGTCAGGGTAATGTTTTTATGAACATACGAAAATGCCAGCAGAAGCAGGCCTATACGGTCTATCGAGTCTGCTCGAATGTGCATCTAGCCCCTCAGCTTGCAGCTGCCCCACCCTCCCCCCTTCATCTTAACACCCCCCCTTACCCTGTGCCGACCCCTCCTTAAAGCTACCCACCGTTCTACAGGAAACCACCTCCTTGGGCAGAGTATTCCACCTGTCCACCACCCTTTCTGTGAAAAATGTCTCCTGATTTCCTTCCTGAATCTTCCCCACTGCAACTTCAGCTGATGCCCTCTCGTATCTCTCCCTCTTCTAAGCTGGAGAATCCCTTCTGTATTAACCTTATTTATCCCCTTCAGTTATTTAAAGATTTCAATCATGCCCCCCCATCCCTCCTCTCCTCCAGGGCTTGCCCAATCTGTCCTTGTAGGAATTTCCCTCCAATCCCTCAATCATCATTGTCACCCGACGTTGCACCCCCTCCAACAATTTGATATCCTTCTTCAGGAACAGGCGCCAGTACTGCACTCAGTACTCCAGATGAGGCCTGACCAGGGACCTGTGTAGGGGAAGGATCACCTCCCTATTCCTGGAGGAGATTCCCCTCGCTATACACCCTAGCATCCTGTTGGCCTTTGCTGCTGCCTTCCTGCACTGAGCAGAGTTGTTCATGCTGCCCGTTATAACCACCCCCAGATCCTTTTCCTCCTCTATACTTTCCAGTTGCACACCCCTCAGCTGATAGCTCCTCCCCTGGTTTCTCGCTCTGAAGTGCAGTACCTTGCACTTCTTGGCATTGAACCCCAGCTGCCAGGTTTCTGACCACTCCTGTAGTTTGGTCAGGTCCTCCTGCAAGGCCCTTCTACCCTTCGATGTCATCTACCACTGCTGCCATCTTTGAATCGTCAGCAAACAGACTAATCCTACTCCGGACTCCATGTGAGATATCAGCTATGAATATCCCGAACAGTACTGGCCCCAGTCCCGATCCCTGTGGCACCCCGCTCAACATTTCCCTTGGTGATGAGAGCTCCCCCACCACCACCACCCTCTGCTGCCTTCCATTCAGCCAGTTGCTGATCCATCTGACCATCTTTTTTCCCACCCCTATATATTCCAGCTCCCCCCCAACCTCCCATGTGGCATGGAATCAAAGGCCTTGCTGAAGTCCAAATACAGTACATCCACCGCGTGGCCCCTGTCCAGTTCCCTGGTCACCCAGTCATAATACTTGATTAGATTTGTCTGGCAGGATCTGCCTGAAACAAACTCATGGTAATGACCATCCTGGAGACCATTGTCCTCCAAGAAGGTCACCAGCCTCTCCTTTAGGATTGTCTTCATGAGTTTCCCCACAATTCAGTGTGAGGTTCACTGGCCTGTAGTTGCCTGGTTTGTCCCTGGGGCCACTCTTGTGAATGGGCACTACATGGGCCATCCTCCAGTCCTGCGGTACACATCCTGTGTCCAGGGAGGTATTGAACAGGTCAGTCAGTGGTCCTGCCAGGATCTCTGCTAGCTACTTGAGTAACCTAGGGTGAATGCCATCTGATCCCGGTGCCTTGTCCACCCTTAGTGCCCTCAATCCCTCCATAACCCTGTCTTCTGCAATTCCTCGTCAGTCACCCTCTTCCCCCCACTACCCACCCTACCCCTTAGGGTATCTGCCTCCCTTTCTCCTCCGTAAAGACAGAACAGAAGTATTTGTTTAATGTCTCTGCCTGTTTCCCCACCTTCTCCACCCACCCTCTGTCCTTCCTAATCCTCACAATCTGATCTTTGTTCTTCCTTTTCTCCAACGTATCTGAAGAAGTCCTTTTCTCCTTCCTTAATACACTGTTCCAGTCTCAGTTCTCTTGAGGCCTTGGCCGCTCTGGCCAGCCTGCTAACCTCCCTGGACTTCTCCGTATACTCATCCTTGTCAACCTCTCCCCCCAACCCCGATTTCTTCAGCTTCTGAAATTCCCTTCTCTTGGCCCTTACTCCCTCCATAACCTCCTTAGTCAACCAACTGGACTTCTTTGCCCTTCCCTTCTTACTCCATGTCTTTGTACACATCCCACTGGCCTCCTTCAGCCCCCTTTTAATACTGTCCCACTTTTGACTAGCATCCATGTCCTGACGAATGCCTGCCAGATGCTTACCCAAAATTTCCCCCATCCTATTAAAGTCTGCCCCTTTAAAATTAATCACCCTGGTCCCCGTACTCCGTTTCCCTACTCATATTGAGCGTGAACCACACCGAATCGAGTGGTGGTCATTCCCAGCCAGAGGGTCCTCCACCCCCAGATCCCTTATAGCCTCCCCATTTAAAAGTACCAGGTCCAGAGTCCTCTCCAGTCTAGTCAGCTCATGTACCAATTGTACCAGGAAGCTGTCCTAAAATGCATCTAGTATGACCTGCTCCCTCACGTTCGTGCTGGCTGGAGTGCTCCAGTCCACCTCAGGTAGGTTGAAGTCCCCCTGCACCACTGTGTTCCCCTTCCTACAGACCCTTCTGATTTGCTCAGCTAGCTTTCTGTTCAGGTCCTCCCCTTGTGCTGGGGGTCTGTATACTACCCCCATCCTCAGTGCCCTCCCTCTCGAGTCCTGAAACTGTATCCATAGGGCCTCTGTACTGCCTTCCTCCCCCTCCTCCTCCTCCCTTATACACCTTATTCCTTCTCTTACATAGATTGCCACGGCCCCCATTTCCCTTTAGCCCTGTCCTTCCTGAATATTCTGTACCCTGGGATCATCATATCACAGTCCTGGTACTGGGTAGCCCACATTTCTGTGATGGCCGCAATGTCCACCCCTCTCTCTGCCAAGAGAGCCTGCAACTCAGCTGCCTTATTGCCTAGGCTCCTTGCATTCAACATGACCACCCTCTACCCTGTTTCCTTCTTTGTCTTACCCTGGGTGCCCCCCGCCCCCAATGCCTCTACCATGACTCCTCCCCTGTTATCTTGGGAGGTAAGCTCGTCGGGCTTCCCTCTCTGAGTTCCCTGCCTACCAGCTGTCCACTCACCACCCCCCTACCTAGTTTAAACTCATCTTTGCTGATATGTACCCCTGTATCCCTTGTTTTAATGTTCCCTTCCCCTCTGCGCTCAAGTGTAGCCTGTCTCCTGTGTATAGATCGCTTTTGTCCCAGGTTCCTCCCCATCCCCCCACTAACTCGTACCTCCTGGATTGACACCACTTCCCCAGCCATGTGTTGAACTCTCTAATCCTCCCTTTTCTCATCATACTCTTGCATGGCACTGGGAGCACCTCTGAGAAGGCCACTGATTCTCCCAGCTCCTTACATACCCTTCCCAGTTCCTCGAACCTTTCCCTCACCACCTCCATCATCTCCCCCGCCAGGCCGTTTGTACCCACGTGCACCACAAGATGTGGTTTCCTCCTGCTCCTCCTTGTGCACTTCAGAATTGACTGCCCCGGCCTGCCCGCCATTAACCCAGGTATAGACTCCACCCATATGTGACTGTGCCTTTCCCCCTTACTGCTCCATCTTATCCCTTTTTAGTATGGAATCCCCCAGCACCAGTATCCCCCCTCATTATTCCTTGTTCCCGGCCCCACCCTGCTACCAAGGTAGCAATTTCTGGAGTCTGCCCATCTCTGGCTCTGCCTTCCTCCCTCGGCTCCCTGTTCCGCCACCCCGACCTGTCCCCCTCTCCCTCACTGCTCTTTCACTAACCTCCACAAGCCCCCATCCTCACTGAACCCCCACCCGTCTGCCTTTACAACCCCCTCCCAGCCCTGTTCCCCTTTTCTTCCTCACTGCTCCTTCAACCACCCTTCCCCTGTGCCCCTCCCCATTACTCTTGGCTTCCTCAGACCTACCTCTCTCTCTTGTGCCTTCCCCACCTTCCCCTCTCCTGCCCATCCTTTCCACCCTCCTCCTCCTCCCCCAATGTTGCCAAGACCGCAAACCTATTTCCCACCCCCACTGCCTTGCTGTGCATCAGTTCTTCCCTCCTGCCTGCGGTCCTTCCTACAGTAACAGGCCTCCAATTCAGTTTCCTGCCACACCCCCTCTCTCAACCCGATTTTCCTCCCAAGTGGTTCCCTCATGTTACCCTCTCAGGGTGACCCTCTTGCCCTAGCAGTTCTTGGTCTCCAGTTCGGTTTGCTACCCATCCACAGCACTTCCTCCTTGAGCCTTCTCAGCCTGTGACAGATTGGATAGCCCCCAAGCTTCCACAAACTGTTCACCCAAACCGCCGCCCCACATCCATTACAGCCCATTATTCTACCTATGTTTAGTCAGTATTGAACTAACAGGAAAGGACAGTACCACAGGAATACAGTACTACAGTACCAATACTTTTTTACAACCAGTACTAGATGTACATTTTTAACTAGTCCTGCTCCGAAGAATAACTTACAGGACAGTAAATGAAAAGAACACGGCACCACCTACTTTTTTAACTGATCCATCCCCCAAAATCAAACTATCAGGAAGAAAAAGGAAAGAACACAGTGCCACCTATTTCTTGCCCACCTACGATACCTTACCTAGTAAATGTATGTGTATGTGCGATTTTGTATTTCTTTGAAACTTGGCTTCCTGGCCAGTGCTCTTTGGGGTAACCATTGCTTCAGTGCTTGTATACTGAGGTTCTTTGTTTCTTACCTAGTAAATGACTCACAACTACAAAAACAATATCCTATGCCAAAAATAAACTTAAGATGCCCCTACAGGAAGTGTCATATGCCAACATACAGTTTAAGATGCCACACTCCTGCCCTCCCCCTCTGTAAACATAATAGAGCCAGACAGACTCACCATCTGCATTCATCCAGAGTCCCTGATGACCATGTAGCGTTCAGCTCCTTCGTGGTCCCCTCCTGCATACATGCCTTCCCCTAGAAGGCGGTGCCTTCTGTTGCTGTCCAGCCCCTGGCTCCTTGAAACTTGCTCCTTCTACCTCAACCATTTAATAGAGGTCGGGGTCGGAGTGGGTGGGTGGGCTGAAAACCCTCCTTCTTAGGGCTTTCTCCCTGCTGTTGCTCCTGCTGCTCTACGGCAGCTCCTGGCTCCCCGACGCTGCTAGTGGCACTTCACCACCTGCCCAAGCGCACACCCGGCTCCCCTGACACTGCTAATGGCACTTTGCCACCCGCCCCACTGCTCACCCAGCTCCTGCCACACAGCTAAGCCTGCAGATGCGGGTCTCTCCTGCCCCCCCCAACACTGCTAGCGGCACTTGCCGCCCTCCCAAGCTCCCACACAAATGGAAAAACATTCTGTAAAAGATCCTATGGATCAGATACTATTCAAGAATTTATGAATGATGTGACCTCTTTTCGTAATCCCCATCAGCTTTTAGTTTACTTAAGTATCTGATTTTGTAAATACAGAAGTTCTCTGTTTCTTTTACTTTACTGTGTCTTTGAGTTTGTTTTAAACATTTCATTTTTGTTATTTAAAGGTAAGGTAAATTTTATTTATAGGGTGCCATTCCGGGAGGCTCTGGGCACCTAACAACAGAACAAATCAGAAAATAAGAAAAAAGAAGGCACATTAAAATTCCAAAAAACAAATAAAATTCAGAGTTACAGCTTTAGAATAAACTTCGGATAACTTAAATGGTTGGGCTGAAGTACTTAATTCATAAAAGCTAGGCTAAAGAGGTGGGCCCTCAGCCTCAGCTTGAATACCCTGATCAAGGGGAGCCTTCCAGACTACAGATGGAAGCGAGTTCCACAGGGTCGGCCCAGCAACACTGAAAGTGCAATCGCCAGATGTCTTGAGCCAGACCCTGGGAACATCCAGCAGGCCCCTCAAAGAGGAGCGGAAGGAGTGAGCAGAGGTCACTGGTATCAGGAGCTCTGACAGTTAACCAGGACCCAGTCCATATAGAGCCTTATAGGTGAGCAAGCCCACCTTGAAAAGGACCCTCCAACTGACAGGCAGCTAGTGCAGAGCACACAAGACTGGGGTTACATGACTGGACCAGGCGCAATGGCAACTGGGCTGCTGCATTCTGCACCAGCTGCAGTCTGTGGAGGGTCCCTCCCATGACCCCGAAGTATAGAGAGTTGCAGTAGTCGAGACTAGAGGTAACAAAGACATGTACCAGAGTTGGCAGATCCTCAGGCGGAATGAGGAGCTTAATCCTGGTGATGTTCTGCAGTGGTAAAAAACAATTTTGACTACAGCTGATACCTGAACTTAAAAGATCAGCCTGCTGTTCTGGATTACACCATAATTGTGCATCCTTGGGGAGGCCACCAACGGAGCGGACCCCAGGACAAAACCTGTGTTAGCTCCAGGTGGCAACCCATCATGCCTGCAGCCTGACTCGATCACCAATACCTCTGTCTTATCTGGATTTAGTCACAGCCAGCTGGAAGCCATCCAGTCATTGATTTTAGCCAGACAGATGTTAAGCACATCAACAACATTTGATGTTCTGGGCACAAATGTCAGATACAGCTGGGTGTCATCTGCGTAGCAGTGAAACTCCATGCTGTACTGTCGAATGATCTCACCCAGGGGCAGCATGTACACTGCAAACAACATTGGCGACAATATCTAGCCCTGTGGTACTCCACATGACAGGGGCATTGGAGAGGAGGAGAAATTCCCCATCACCACCCGCTGCACTCTATCAGATAGATAGGACTCAAACCATCTGCTGACAGTGCCAGCGGATCGAGAAGCACGACATGGTCCACAGTGTCAAACACTGACAAGAGATCGAGGAGCACAAGAACTGACTTATCTCCTCTATCTCTGGCCCTGAGCAGGTCATTATGCACCTTAACTAGTGCTGTTTCCATGCGGTGTTTAGCCCGAAAACCCAACTGAAATGGCTCATAGATGTCAAAGGACACGAGGCGATCCTCGAGCTGTCGTGCCACCAGTTTCTCAATAACCTTGCTCAAAAATGGCAGGTTGGAAATCAGATGGTAATTCACCAGGACATCTGGGTCGAGGGAAGGTTTCTTAAGAAGGGGTCTCACCAGTACTTCCTTCAGAGCCACTGGGAATACCCCCTCCGCCATTGAACACCTGGCAATCCCAGCAAACACCGGGCCTACAGCCTCGGCACATCCCATTAAGAAATGCATTGGGGCTGGGTCCAGTTCACAGTAAGTGTGCTTCAGCTCTAAGATCACCCCAGTGACCTCAGTCACCTCCACTTGCCTAAACTCTTCCCAGACAGGCGGAGTGCTTCTGTTCCTCCCAGTCTGGCTACTGCGAGGCAGTGACCTCCCTGATGGGATCCCTGACCGGATAGATGACACTCTGTCAGAGAAAAACAGAGCAAACTCTTCACATGAAGTGGATGAAAAGGTCTTTCTTGGCTGTAGACAAGCAGGGTGGAGCAGCCTATCCACAGTCCGAAAAAGCTGAGAAGGTCTGTTTCTCCTTGCAGCAATTTCTCTGGACAGGAATTCTGACTTCTTATGGGAACTTGCATCCTGGTATTCACCATAGTGAGCACGCAGGTCCAGTTTGTCTGCCTCCAGTCGGGTCTTCCGCCAGCAATGCTCCAGCTTCTGACCCTTGATCTTCATCGCCTTGAGATCTCCATCAAACCAAGGGGATCTCAAGTGAGAAGATCTGGGTTGTATTCGAACTGGAGCGATGACATCCAGTGCTTCGGATACCACCCTGTTACAGGTGGCTACTGCCTCACTGGCGCCAATTGCACATGCTGCATCCACTCTAGATAGACCAGCTAACGCCAGTGGTCCCTCTGGGCACAAACCCCTTAAAGGGCAGTAGCTGACCATCTCTGCAGGGGAAGGACCTCCGGCGGGTGGGCCCCAAACGTGAACCTCACAGTGCAGTGATCAGACCAGAGGACCTGATCAATCTTGAGGCAGTCAGCCTCAAGACCCTGCTGGAACACCAGATCAAGTGTGTGACCGTGTTGGTTTTATTTATTTATTTATTGAAATGTTCCACCAGGAAGGCACACTGAGCAACAAATTGCTTGTCTCCTGGTGTGACCTGATGGGTAGGGAACAATGGGATAAAATACAGAGAAATGTTACAATGTTGGAATACACTTTGCTTACTTGCATACAATGAGAGCAGGAGGGATTACAGGTGGATAACATTAGCTAACAATGCAATAGTTAAGTATAGTAGATATGAAGACACGTAGCAAATTGGCAACAGCTGATGACAGTTGGTAACATTAGAACACATATAATAACTTGACAACAGTATGTAGCACTAGATGGTAGGGTGACCCAATAGTAATTAATTGGTAGCCATTAGTTTAACATAGACATTCAAGATTTACAGTGATTGAAGTAAAGAGAGGAAGAATGGAAGGAGGGAACAAAAAATGAGGATAGAATGGAAGAAGGAAAAGGAAATTTACGGAGAGATGCAGACAGAACACAATTTTCGAGGCAAACAAAGATGACAGGGTGGACTAAAGTACATATAAGAGGGGCATGGGATAGGTTATAAGTGCTTAATTGAGTGTAGGGGTAGGCCAGTGTTAGGCTATGTTAACTGGAAGGGGAGTAGAAGGAGAGGTAGAGTGTGGCAGGGTGATGAGAGAGAGGTATTGTAGGTGGGGAAGGATTTGGGTGCCGTCTGTTCTTAGCTTACTTTAAATGCTATGGTTTTGAACTCGGCCAAAACAAAAGTTATGTTATTTGGCACGCAGTTTACGTTGGTGAACACCCCGGAACTGAGGATATCTGATTTTTGGGGTGGTCTGCTTGAACAAGTGTCTCAATTTAAGTATTTGGGCACACTGTTGGATCCCAGTTTGACCTTTTCACCTCAGATTCAGTCAGTGATTAAGAAGATAAATGAAAGAATAGGGGTGTTATACAAATTCAAGTAATTCTTCTCACAAGCAACTAGATTAGCAATTGCTATTGGTTCTCTTCTTCCATATTTTGGTTACAGTTCTTGTTTATATTATAACATAGGTACAAAAGAAATGAAAGCACTAACTGTGGCCCATAATAATATTTGTAGATTTATTTTAGGAACCCCCAATAGGACACATCGGTGTAATCTTTATTCTCGGTTGGTGTAGTTTTCTCCTAGTTGCAGAATAGAATATTTTGTTGGCTGTCTGATGTATAAATGTTTTTATTTTGGCTCCTTTTTTCCTTTTTCTGATCTTGTTGTAATGAGAGAATTGCTTCCCAGCCTGAGGTTGGCTAACAGCCCCATATATTTTGTTCCCAGGTCTCGGCTTAGATGAAGCTCTAGAGCTTTTTCAATAGCAGCACCATTGTATTGGAATTCACTCCCACTTGATGTTAGGATTGCTCTCTCTGTTTTAACTTTTAAACAAAGGTTAAAAAGTTATTTATTACATAAATCTGTTTGTAACTGCAATTTGTAATTTGTATTTTTTGGTTTTTTATTGCTGTTGATTGTATTTGTGTATTTTTGTATGTTTTTTTATCCGTGTCTGGCCTGAAAAGGGACCTTTGGTCCAGTGCCTTTACCCGGTTACCAAAGAATAAATGAAATGAAACGAAATGAAAATTCAACAGTGTCCTGTTATCCCTATCTGGGCAGGGCGGTGGACAGCCCTATTGGTAGGACACTGGTTATAGCGATGAGAGTTATTTTTATATAGCGATGCGAGGGGGGGTGTTGGGGGAGGGATGTTGTGGGAGGGGGCAGCAGAGGTCAATTATAGTGGGGGGGGGGTAGTACCCCACCAGTGTGCTGGGTGACCCGGCCTGCATAAGGCAGTGATCTAGCAGTAACTGAAGGGGTACAGTAAAAAGGAGAAATAGGGGAAAGGGGGTAAAGTTGTTGTCCACTGTGCGCTATGGATCCTGCCTGCACAAGGCAGTGATCGAGCTTGCAGGAGGGAGATAGATTAAGGGTAGAGAAAGAAGGGGGGGAGGAGCACTTTAGGAGGAGGGAGAGTAAGGGACAAGGAGGAGCACGGTCAAAGGGAAATAGGAGTGGTGGGGAGTAGGCATATGGTAATATGGGCTTAGAGGAGATGATGAGGGGTTTAGGCAGGATCATGGCAGGCACAGGAAGGGGCAAGGAAGTTCTTGAGGGTAGAGTTAAAGGACTAGCAAGAGGATGAGTGGCGAATATTAGGGGGAAGTGAATTCCAGATTTTTGGGAGGCAATAAGAATAACCCGATTGGCCAGTAAGGGTGGAGTGGCATGGGACCACCAGGGTACATGAGTCGGTAGATCTTAGGGAGTGGGAAGGGGGGGGGGCAGTTGTAAAGGCAGGGGAGAGAGAGGAGGGAAGTTGACCCAGCCAGTGCTTGGAGGTGAATTTTGTGCAGTGAGAGAGACGTCGATTTGTCAAGGAAGGATATGGGAAGGGTCGCAGAAGCAACCACTTGTGCCAGGCCCAGTGATGACATCAACTGGAGGAGGTCGTAACCAAAATGCGAGGATTTGTCGTTGATCCAGGCATTGAAGTTCCCCAGGATTAAACACCTAGAGGACTCCAATACCTGGATGACGACGAAGTCCGACACCTCCTGCAGGAATTCTCCTCCCGACCCAGGCGGATGGTAAACAAGGAGAATCCTGCAGTCTGCATCTGGACCCCCACGCACGGCAACGCACTCAAAGGGTCTGGTATTACCAACCAGATGCACCGTGAAGCCTAGGCTGGATCTAAAAATGATGGCCACTCCCCCACCCATGCAGTCCTTCCTTGGGCAGGGCACTATGGAGTACCCAGCGGGGACAGCTGCCTCTAGAACCGGGCCAGCATTGTCACCCAGCCAGGTCTCCGAAATGCAAGCCAGATCGACACAGGAAATCAAGTCTGCAAAAATGCTGGTCATGTTCCTTATCGACCTGACATTGCAAAGCACTGCTCGAAGAGGATTAGAGGGTGTGGCCAGCCCTCTAGCTGCCTGCCCACTCGGTCCGGTGGGACCGATGGGTATGGATACAGGCTCCGTTTAAACTCTGGGCATCTCCTGTACCTGACAACCTCAGTGCTACTCACCTCCCCTACCTCAGCTGCCTTCCGCCATCTTCACCCCCCCCCCCCATAATACTGTTCTCCCTACAATGCCTGGCTGCTAACATAAGTAGCATAAAGCATCAGTATTTATCACGTTATAGTATTTTCCAACAGTAATGTTTTTCTGGTAAAAATATCAATATTTCAATTTTTTTTCTTTTTGTTGTCTTATATTCCAGAACTAAGATATGGGATTTTGAAGTTTTAAAAATTTCCCATTCTCGAGCTATTTACGGCATAAAAAATGTTATATCTTTGGTACAGTGCTGGGCTGTTTTACCATCCGTAACACATGCTAGCACCCTCCTAGTATATCTACAGTAAGACTCTAGTGTGTACATTCAGCAGGTAGCCTCAACAGGAGAGAGATTTCTAAAACTGCAAGTGGTGCCCATTTTCAATGACATGAGTCATTAATTTCAAGATAAGCTAAAAAACTGTTTTAAAAATATTTCAGAAAACTAAATATACACCAAGGATGAATCTAAGGATGTCAGAAATACATTTTTACTAAAATACTGTATGATGACATTTTTGCAACTACGAAGTACTGTTCCTTTAAAGGATGTATAGACCATGAAGTCATTGTGCCGTAAATGGAACATAGTAATAATATATGATTATAATGTACAAAATGTAGGTTGTTTATGGTTGTTTTGAGTATTGTTACTTTGTAATGGTTCTTTTTTTTTTTTAAATGTCTAACATTTTAATGACAAAAACTTGCTAGTCAAAGAATCCAGTAGCATCTTTGTATAGTAATGTTAGAAAATCCCAACTGATATGGGCAGTGTACTTCAGTAGGTCCTATACATTTTTTATTTATAGTTATTTATTTCTTGGAGTGATAAGTTTGAGCTAGAGGCTCGTTTACAAAGGTTCCATGTCAACACAAGCACATTACAGGATGTAAGTCAACAATTTGAATACATAGTAGAATACATGGTTAAATACATATTTAGAATACATAGTAGAATACATGATAGAATACATATTTAGAATACATAGTAGAATACATTGTGGAATACATATTTAGAATACTTGAATACCATAGGCGCAGGCTGTTGGACACAGCCACAGCCGCCGCCCAAGACCTCAAGCCCGGACTCTACAAGCTGAAAACCGAGTCCCAGCTCTCCAAGGGCTCCCTGTTCCACAGGCGCAGGCTCTCTGACACCAGGCGGCCAGTGCTTCCACAGCCCCCGCCCGAGACCTCAGGCCCGGACTTTACAAGCTGAAAGCCGAGTTCCAGCTCTCCAAGGGCTCCCTGCCCCACAGGCGCAGGCTCTCGGACACCGGGCGGCCGGCGCTTCCACAGCCGCAGCCCGAGACCTCAAGCCCGGACTCTACAAGTTGAAAGGTACGGCAAAAGTCACTAACCAAGCAGAAAGCGAGCACACTCGGGCGCTGGTCTCCTATTGGCTCCTGCAGTCTGCTTCTGTTTTTTCTTCAAAATCCTGCCAAAATTGAACTTGCTCACTGAACTGTTCTCAAAAAAGCTGTATTTACTTGTTTCCTGTTGTTTAAAGTTTCATGTTATCAATGTTTAGAGTGTAAAGGGCTAAGATTTAAGTGAGTCAGCTCTTCTCTGAAACTTGTATGTGCACCAGACCTTAGGCGCCAAGGGAATACACATCACTTTGTCCTGCAAATTTGGCTCTCCTGCTGGTGCAGACAGTCTTTTGTCCATGGCCAGCTCTTAAACTTGTGCTTCTCCCTCTCTCCCCAACCGAGTTCCAGCTCTCCAAAGGCTCCCTGCCCCACAGGCGCAGGCTCTCGGACACCGGGTGGACGGCGCTTCCACAGCCACCACCCGAGTCCTCAAGCCAGACTCTAGAGCTGAAAGGTACTTCAAAGCCGCTAATTTTGCACTCACCCACCCATCCCCACCCCTGCACTTATTAAATACACCGTTTCCCCGCCCACTTCTAAAAGCACGCCTATGAAGGTCCTTGTTGTCCTCTCCAATTCTTTGGTTGTACATTTAGGAACGCCCCAAGTTAGCTGGCCGATATCACAGACGCCTTCTCTTGAGACTCCTTTGCCCTAATCTGTGTTGTACATTCCTCCTACTGCGTACAGAATGGGGGGCCTGGATAGCACCCTTACGAAGAGTTCCTTGCTAATATCGTCACTGATCATCCTCTGCTGTGTACAGGTGGCAATTTATCCTCAGAAGCCTGTGCATGCAGAGTCGGACCCCTCAAAAATGTTCTTCCCATACACTGATCTTTCCACTAGTTATTTATGTGCTGTGCAGTTAGTACTACTGTCAGAGCACAACCTGGAAACCTATCGTGTCGGTACCCATATTGAGCAGCCTCCTCAAGTTAGTCCTTCTGTTCAATACTGTATTAGTCACCCTCTGTACGTCTCGGTCAGGGTATTGCTTCACCTAGCACTAGGGCAGTACACCCTTGGGGGTGGTAATAGGCTCACACATCATGTTAAGAATCTTAAGCTTACCAGGGCAAAGCTTCTCAAACTAACATTAGCTGTCTTAACGAAGATGCTACTTCTTCTACTGATATTCTCGGGTAACATCCCATCTCTCCCCTCACTTCTCCGTTGGTTACGGCCACTCTCAAAGGAATGAGCTTCTGGCATGTCAATGTCTGCAGCCTCCTAAAAAAGTTCATTATGGTTCAGGCATGGCTCAGCCATACCCAACCTGATGTCCTGGCAATTTCTGAATCCTGGCTCAGGCCAGCTTCCCAAGACAGTGAGATTAACATCCCATCCTACCAGCTATTCAGAACTGATGGACCCACTAGAGGAGGTGGAATGCCTATATATGTTAAGGAAAGATTTGCAACGTCCTGTATGGATTCAAGCTCTGTTAAAAACAAGTTCAGATGTCTGACACTCAAGACTGAATTATCCTCTTCTCTGACCATTCGAATGATCAGTTGCTATAGACACCCCATCCGCTGGAACTCTACTCTTATCTCACCCTGGTAGCATCATTGAGAAAGAGAATCTCGAAACTATCATACTTGGGGACTGTAATTTTGACTGGCTCACCAAGGCTGCTTCACTCCTAAACACCTTTTGTGACATTCGTGGGTTAGCACAGCTAATCCAAGAACCTACACATCCTAATAAAAAGAACCCGTGTAATAGCTCATTGTTGGATGTCATATTAGGTGATAAGTCGCATCTTTACACACATACTGGAACTTTCTTCGCCGATGTCAGTGACCATTGCTTTATTGCCGCAGTTAGGTCACTACATCACACGGGCCCTTCAACTAAATTCATCTCTAAAAGGACACGGCACAACTTTGATGCGGCCACTTATGCATACGAACTGGGACATTTAACACGCTGGCAAGACTTCTACCTAGCCACCAAGGTCAACACAGCTTACGATATCTTTAACGAGATTCTAGTAGGAGCCCTAGACGCACATGCCCCGATGGTAAAAATCAGAGTAAAAAGCAAAACTTGTCGCTGGTTCACACCTGAATTGAAAACCGCCCTGCTAGGCAGGGACAAGTTGTGCAGAAAGGCGTGACAGGTGAAACTGGTCTCAGACTAGTGCCAATTTAGGAGGGCACGTAACGCATGCACGAAAATTATCAGAGATGCCAAAGCATCATTCTACCTTAAGTAGCTGGACTCTGCTGCAAAGTGCTCCTCTAAATTCTGAGGACAATTAAGGATATGTCCAGTCATACACCAGGTAACTCCTTGCCACCAAAAATCACATCTGAAGGGAAAACTATATGTAATAAACAGGGGATCTTAGAAGCTTTCAAAATCATTTTGCGACAGCTGGACTGGCCTTTGACAATTCCCCTGCAGCCCTGGCCCACTCTAAACTAAGTGTCAATTGTGTAGACACCATTGCCCTGGTTCCTGGCTTCTCTTTCCAACCTGTACTATTGAAGGAGGTCGAAGATCTGATACTTCGGTTGGATGTAAAAAAAAGAGTGCTGGAGCTGACTCTTTGGATCCCTACTTTATAAAAATCGTGTATCACATCCTTGCTGTCCCTGTCACACATCTATTTAATTTATCATTGTCGCAAGGGTCCCTTCCCATCATTTGGAAAACTGCCCATGTTATCCCGTTGTTCAGATCTGGGGATACCTGTGACCTAAATAACAATAGACCAATCTCCTTACTGCCAATCTTGCCTAAGCTCCTGAAAAAAGTTGTCAGCACTCAACTTAAAGCATATCTTGATGTCAACAACTTACTAAATCCCATGCAATCGGGTTTTAGGTCTAAGCATAGCACTATCTCAGCCCTTGCCAAAGTAACTAACAACTGGTACAGTGACCTTGATAGCAGAAACTTTGTGCAGTATTCCTAGACCTTAGCAAGGCTTTCGATACTGTGAAGCATAGCCTGCTAATGTCCACACTGAAGACTATCGGTCTTGACCCAGCATCCTTGCACTGGTTCACGGAGTACCTGGTAGGACGTCAACAACAAATAAAAGCTGACAGGGAGTTCTCCCCTCTCAAACCTCTGCTCAGGGGAGTGCCACAAGGATCTATTCTTGGTCTGTTGCTCTTCGCAATCTATATCAACAATATTGATGTGGGCATCAACAAGGCAAAAATACATCTGTTTGCTGACGACACAGTGGTTTACATAAGTCGTCTGACTGCCAAAGCTGCCTGTGCAGACCTACAGGAAGAATTTGACCTGCTTCAGACTCGGCTACTCCATAAAAAGCTTCTCTTAAATGTGAAAAAGACGAAGGCAATGTTGTTCACACCCTATAGCCGTATGACTAATCCTGCCAGCTCTGGGTCACTGCCTCTGATCACCACAATTCTTGGAGAGAAATTGGATTTTATCCCCAAGTTTAAATACTTAAGAGTGTGGCTAGACCAGAACCTCACATTCTCTGAGCATGTTGAAGATCTGGCAAAGAAGCTAAGGCAGAGATTGGGTCTATTCTACAGAATTAGCCAGTTCCTTATTGGTGATGCCAAACGGAGACTAGTCCAATCTACTTTTCTCTCCCTAATCAACTATGGAGATTTTCTATACAGCCACTGTCCTAAAGCCTCGCTTGTCAAGCTGGACACACTGTTTCACGGAGCCATCAGGGACATTACCGGTCTTCCCCTCTCTACCCATCACTGCCTAGTGTACAAAGCTGTAGGATGGTCATCACTTACATTCAGGCGTGAGAGAAATGCAGTCCTTTGGACCTACAGGGCTATGTTAAAAAGGCTCCCACATTACATTTCTGAATGTCTTCCCATAAGTGAGCTGGGACCGTACGGCCTAAGTAGTTCATCATATATCTCTCTATACATCCCTAAAGCTACCACCCGCTGTGGCAGAATGGCCTTTAGCTTCTTGTTGACAACCCTGTGGAACAAAATGCAAAAACTACTAAAACTAAGTTACCTCCGTAGTGTTAACGCTTTCAAGGCACTATATGCCCAAGGTGTGTGTGTGACCGCTGCAACTGTCACCCCGGATCCTAATCATCAACTACTGTTAGCTTGCTCCCCAGAGTTCGGCCTTAAATATGACTGGTCATACCCCAGGTCATTTTGTGCATGTTTTATTAATCCATATGTATTTATTACTTCCAGTCCCTGCACCCCTCTTGTGCATTACAAGTAAATCTTTTGGAGACATCTGAACCCAAATCTTAAAATCTCTACCCCCTGGGTGGTTGCACCTTCGCAAGCTGCCTTCCGAGACCACTCGCCTGGACTCTTCTCCAACAAATTACTGCTAAGGTCGCCAACCAATCGGATTGCGAGCATCCTCTGGCCCATGCTCCCGATTGGCTCCTGCAGTTCTCGTCAGCGATCCTTCCAGTGCCGGTGAAAAAAAGTCGAATGGTCTGCCGTACTCCGGTAATACAGCTGTAACCGCTTCATCCCTGATTGATGTAATCCTTCCACACGGCTAAAGTGCTTTTATCGGAAGTAGGGGTGATTAAGCCCCCTTTTGAATCATTGACCGTGACTGGACACAGGAGCCTCAGCATATCCATTCCGTCCCTGCCCTGTGACCTTCCTGTGGCCTCATGGTATGTTGAACCTGGACAGCTAGTGCTAGCACCTAGCCCTGGATTAAATATGTTGTAGGTGCTGTTCCACTCGTGCACAGTACCTCGCTCACACCTTCCTCCAGTACACCGCGGTACAGCCGCCCACAGCCCCAATGTAAGCGCTCCCTGGGGATGCGGCATTAGTGCCTAGCAGGCTGCCTGCATCCTGCTTCCTCCAAGCATAACTACGCCTGCTTTACTAATTTGTGAACCGGTCAAGAAAAAAGCTGCATCACTTACTTCTGTCTGTCTGTCTGTCTTGATAGCGATACCTGGGTCTAGCCTGTCCCTTTTTCCTATGAAAATTACTGTATCAGTATCCATCTCTGTAGCTCTGTGGATTTGCCTGTTCCCACAGCTCACTGGTCTTATTGATGCTCTAGAATCAACTGTTACGTTATGTATGTGTGTTTCCTGATTTGCACTTCCACTATGTTTTTATTCCCACTGTAAATATTGATGCTTGTTTTGTAATATAATCTGGACTTAACCAGGCCCATCTTGCAAATGAGCTTGCTCAACGATGTTCGCCTGGATCAATAAAGATTTGATTGATTGATTGACTTGATGGAATGCATATGTAGAATACATAGTAGAAAACAAAATATATTAAACTTCCAGGTAGCTACATATTCAGCATCACAAAGCAGTCAGTGGTTAACTTTGTGAGGAGGGGGAGAGAGAGGTGGGGAGGAGGAGGTAAGCATGATTTGGAGGTGAGGAGGGGGTAGTTAAGGTAGTGGTAGAATGGGAGGGGACAGGTGATTGGGCATAGGGGCAAGGCAGACAGGGAGGAGGAGGAGGAGGACAAATGCAGGATGAATGCAGTAATTCTTCACACCTTTTTAAAAAAAAAAAGTGATGAAAACATAGTATTCTTCTAAAATAATGTGAATTTGTACATTTATGAGAGTTTTGCTAATTTGTGAACTTTTGCTAATAATACTGTAGTTATTGATATTTTGGCCTCTTGCCAGGTTAAGGCAGGGAAGCAGAAAGTGAAGAACAGTTGCAATTTATTTCAAGTATAAGAAGTGATAGCTGACTACATCTAAAAGTTACTATTAATTGCAGGCAACATACTGGCTCTTTAAGGCAGGGAAGCAGAAAGTGAAGAACAATTGCAGTTTGTAAATAATAAAATAACAGAGACGGGTAAAAACAATAAAAACATGAAAGCGGGGGGATGCCCAGTAGCCAAGCAATGGCTGTTTTGCAGGACCCCTGGGTTTGTTATCAAGAATGGGTCATTTCGAATGGGTAGCCATGATCATGAACAACTGCAGGAGGCAGCACATCCTTGACCAGGGAGGGAGGCGTTGTGCTTTCACAGCCATAGCAACCCCTTGTACTGCCCACGACACAGTTAAAAAAATAATATTAATAATTTTATTTATATAGTACAATTCAAAATATCAGAGCGCTTTACATAAAAACATATAATCCAGTCACATAAATAAATCAGATTTCCAATTAAAATACACATAAATATATCACTTCACATAAATACATCCAGATTAATTTAAAATTCTCAAAAACATCCGATGTTAAAAGCTAGTCTGAATAAATAGGTTTTTAAATCAGTCTTAAAGCTCTCCACAGTCTTGCACTCTCTAATCTGACGAGGCAGTTGCACAAGAATATTGACAGCGATATTTACTGGGTTCCAGGTCTACATGAAATTATGTTCTATAGAGTAGAAGGGACCATACCTGGAAACGAGGATGTGTAATAGGGTCCACAGACTCTGTCACAACAGCTAGGTATCATCACCCATCTGGTGCACAACTTCAAATAATGAATCAACATATTTGTTTTATTTAAGTGCAAAAAAACCCCAAAAACGAACAGCAGCACATGATTAAGGCCAAGCAGTGGCAGTACAAGTCAAGTGGGGCAGTGGGGGAGGCCACTTCACTCTAAACTTAGCTATTTGAAGCTGCGCATCAGAAGGGTGCTGGTATCTGGCTGTTGTGCCAAATAAAATTATACAGAGTCTTAAATCCTACCACTGTTTAGGGATTGGATCATGCTCTGGTCATACAGTAGTACTTAAATATTGTAATGAGACAACAGCACAATAGCGGTAAAAATACAGTTACATGTTATGGCAGGCCATATCAGGAAAACCTACAGTATGCACATCAGGAAAAAGGTGTCTCACTGGATGTGTCTTGGCTTTACAAGCAAAGGGTCAGGGGTTTGATCCTCTATGAGGCCATTTGTGTACCTGTCTCGAGGGGTTGGCAGTTGAAATTCAACGCAGAGAATTGCAAAATAATGCATATGGGGCACACAAACCCTGGAACAACGTGTTTGTTGGGGAGGGGTGGGTGAGAATATAGCATGCACCAAGCAGGAAAGGGACCTTGGGGTTATCATCTCTGATGACCTCAAGGTAGGGAAACAATGTGACAAGGCAGCAGGTAAAGCAAATAGGATGCTGGGATGCATAGGCAGGGGCATCACCAGCAGGAAAAGAGAGGTCATAATTCCACTATACAAGACACTAGTTAGGCCCCACCTGGAGTACAGTGTACAGTTCTGAGACCTTACCTACATAAGGACATAGACAGGGTGGAGAAGGTTCAGAGGAGGGCAACAAAGATGGTACAGGGATTGCATCACAAGTCCTATGAGGACAGGTTGAAGGACTTGAACATGTACTCCCGGAGGAGAGGAGGGAGAGGGATATGCTAGAGACATACAAGTACCTTACAGGAGGAACAAGGTGCAGGAATACACTATTTTCAGCAAAAAGGTGTTCCAGGACTAGAGGCATGGGATGAAGCTGGAAGGAGGGTGATTCAGAGGAACGTGAGGAAGAATTTCTTCACAGAAAGGGTGTTGGACAGTGGAACACCCTACCAGAGGAAGTGGTAGGGGCCGAAACAATCACGAGATTTAAGAATGCATGAGATAGACATAAGGAATTCTGGAGGTCAGGGGTAAAGGGCAACAGACTTCTAGAAAAACGTAAAGGGAACTTACAAGCTCAAATGGGCAGACTGGGTGGGCCATAGGCCCTTATCTGCCGACAGTGTCCATGCATCACTGTATATACATAGGATACAGTTACACACATGCATGGACTTAAATGAACCAGGCTAAACTGTGAAGTCCACCACTCATTGGAGGGAGGAGGTGTCGGAAATAAGTTCAGTTACAGGCCGAGTTAGAGTTCAAGTGATCCCATAAGGACCTTCTAAAAATGCAGTGGGAAGTGACACTATGAATAGACACTGGCATATGTGAAGGGGATCAACAAGGTGAAGGAGTGGAGCTTGTTCAAAGTAAGGAGGGGGCTAGAACTAGAAGGCATAGCCTAAGATTGGAAGGTGGAAGATATAGAGGCAATATGAGGGGGCAGTTCTTCACGGAGAGAGTGGTGGAGGCATGGAACAGACTACCAGAAGAGGTGGTGAAGGCCGAGACGGTGGAGAGATTTAAGCGGGCATGGGACAGGCATATGGGATTGGGAAGTGAGGGAAGGAGAGGGCCCATAAGAGTGGAGATGAGTAGGGGAGAAGGGAATGGGCAGACTCGATGGGCCAATGAAGTCCTTTTCTGCTGTCAGATTTCTGTGATTCTGTGACTGGGAGAGAGTTCTATAACCTAGTTCACAGACAGCAAAGGCCTGGTACCCCATAGCTGTGCAGGTTTTTGGAAAAAGGACAGAGATGAATAATTAGAACTGAGGGGGTAGGTCAAATTAACAGTCCTTAATTCCTCTGCCAAGACTGGAGGGTGTCACTTCTGGCAACTTTATCAATAAAACAGCTCAAAGCAAAGGTACGATAGCTCCCTGGAGACAACTAATCTAATAAAGGAATAATGCCCAACAGGGTGGGTGTTATGCTGGGATAACATCCCGCCTCGGGTGGTGGTGGCCTCGGGCATCAAACACCCAAGTAGGGATGTTATCTTAGCATAACACCCACCCTGGAGGGCATTATTCCTATTATACAATGGCTTATTTTATACAGAATACAAAAAATAATTTTAAAGAATGTTTTTGTTAGTGTGGAAAAATATTTTTGTTTCTTAAGAGAAGATGTGATGACAATGGTAGTAATGATAGTCCAACAAATCCAACAAACAATCAGCAGGGATGTTATGCCAGGATAACATCCATGCTGTGATGGCCAACTGACCAATCAGAAGTCAGGATTATTTCTTGCCATTGTATAATTAACTATAGAGCTCACAATAGTGGGTGAGACGAGCAAGGTGGGGGGTGTATCTGGTTTGCATGAGGTTGGGGTTTCTAGTGGTGGAACTGAACCATCTTATGGCTGAACCCAACAAACAGAGGGTTACTCCCCATACACTGAGGACCTGAGGCCTGGACACCCTCACTCAGAGGCCTCAGAGGGTGTAAGGTAGGGAAGCAGGGAGACTCGAGTCACCAGAGGGAGTTACGTTCCACGGGCTCTAGTCTTAATAGCACAGGTCAGCTTGGTCCCTGGGATCAAAGTCCATTCCTTACAGAAGGAGCCTAGCTATGTGGGAGGAGCCTGCTGGAAGATTAGAGGAAAAGGGGTAGTAAAAGTAGGAGGAGAGTCCTGGTGCTAGGTAATTCAGTAGTAAGAGGGACAAGGAGGTTGGTAGAGATACTGGAGCTGAGCAGAAGAAAGGTTTGTATGTCTTCCAGGTGCGACAGCAGAGAAGGTCATACCCAGGTTCCAGACCCTGACCGGAAGGGATGATGGGAAAGCAGATGTTGTGATTCACTTGGGAACCATGATCTGAAAGGATGCAAGGTAAAGTAGTCCAGGAGAGATTCAGGGTGCTGGGTGAGAGGCTCAGGGAGAGGGTAGCTTCAATAACCTTCTCAAAAGTGCTACCAGTGCCATGTGTTAGCCATGCCAGGAGGGCAGAGATTGCAGATTTCAACATGTGATTAAAGGGGTGGTGTGGCGAACAGGGTCTCGGGTATGTAGGGTACTGTGGAGCTCTCTGGGAGGACAAGACCTTGTATGTGTTTGGCTGTCTACATCTCAGTGGTAGAAAAACTAGAGCACTAGGAAGGAAACTGGAAGAGTATGTCAGGATTGGGGGGGAGGAACTGCACCAGGATATAAGACCCAAAACTTTCACACACAGTGAGCCATATGTCCCCCACAGGACTGTACTTCAGGTGTAGGTAGAGAGAAAGAAGAGGGTAGCAAGAGTGACCCAAACAAACAGAAGAGAAATAAGTGCCTCAGCTAAGACACTTATTTCTTTCTCTTCTGTTTGTTTGGGTTCCATATAAATGCACACCACATTCTTGTGAATAAAAATGTAATTATCTGTGCTTCACCAGTTTGTGCATTAGAGAAAGAGTAAGGTGCTTCTGTGAGTCCCAGGTTTCCAGTTACCTTGGCCGTGCTACAGGTAGTGCAGTGAAATGGTATTCCAGGTGGCCTGGGTTCAAATCCTAGCAAAGGCACTTCTTTCTTTCATTCTTTTCTGTTTTTTTGGGTTCTATATACAGTGGATTCTGGCTGTATGCACATGCCTGGGACAAACTGATTTTGTGCATACAACTGGAATGTGCATAGAAACGGAATGCTATCAAAATAATGGAATGAGATACAAGGCAATATAATTTCACCACTTTTGAGCTTTAATTCATTCAAAATTATTATCCAAGATGGAAAAATCACTAAGATCACTAAAAACAGTTTAGCAACATACAGATACATTACTGTACATTACTTGTGCAGTCATTGTTAAAAAAACGGTACCCCATGATCACGGGAGAGAGAGACAGCGAGAGAGAGTCAGTGTGTAAACCAGCGCAAAAGGGCTTCTTCAACTGAGCCCCCCCATTTTAGTTTTCTAACCGTATTGCAGCCACTGGTCCAGTCCTCCAGCAGTCAGAGCCTCTTTTCTTTTGATTTTCTGCTCCAGTGACACCACAGTCTGTGACACCATTTCCTCTGTGGCAGGTAAGCGGTAAGCGATTCTGGCCGCACGTCTCACACCCCATTTAAAATGCTTGCAAGGTGATTGTCAGCTAATCGGAAGCTGTTTAGTCAATTACGTACTGTTTATGAGCCTAATCAGCCTTGTGGGTGAGCGAGAGGAGAAACAGTTAACCCCGTAGGCCCATTGAAAACACAGCAGGCTACCTAAAAAAATTGCATGCATCTGAAAAAAACTTGTGCATACAACTGATTCATTTGCAATAGTCAGAACAGGGAAAAAAATCAGGACATGTAAAACATGTGCATAGGACCAAAAAATGCTTGCATCCGAATGGCATACAAGTGGAATACACTGCATATGGACATCACATTCTTGTAAATTAAAAAAGGGCCATTAGTTACTAGCAACTACCTTTCAGTGTGGTTTGCTATAGAGCTAGGCAAATAATGCACCAACTCTGAAAGATCAATTGCAGTGTTTTTAAAATGTTTTTAACATATTGTATTTGCTCACCATGAGAACAACGTGGCACAGATATTCAGACTGCACCTGGCAATGGCGCAAGCGTGGGTGCAGTGCAGCAGGGATGTGCCGGGTCCAGGACCAGGTGATATTCAACAGTGATGTGCCATGGCACAGCACTGTTGAATATGGACGACATGGCGCGATCAGCCGCAGTGGCACTGCACCGTGCAAACCACAGATAGAGCACAGGGATGCGCCAGTGCAAACATAGTTGCGCTGGGCGCAGCACCCGTGATATTTAGAAGAGGGCATGCAAATGAGGCCATAATACATGCAATGCTCAAATGGGGCCATTTGCATGTCATTATGGCCCTATTTGCATGCGTTGCACAGGTCTGCCTACCATAATGCGCCTGGCACCCTGCACAGAATGACGTGTGGACTGAGGGGTCCCAGGGCATCCCCCGCCCCATAGCCACGATCGTGGATAATAGTAGTTAAAATGAAATCCCTAGTAGGCTAGTGGTGGCCCCCTTCCCTCCCCATAGCCGTGATCGCCGGTAAATGAAATTAACACAATCCCTGGCAGTCTAGTGGTTCCCCCCTTCCGCCCCATAGCCGCAATCACTGGTAAAATGGAAGAAATACAATTCCTGGTAGTCCAGGCTCCCCAGCTCCGATCGCAAGTAACTCTACAGTACATACTCCTTGGTGGTCCAGTGGTACCCCCACCTTCCAACTCAGGCACAGGACCCTTGCTCACCCAGCTCCTCCATCATCAGCAGGTGACAGCAGCTCACCTACATACCGCCAGCTATCTCACTCGAATGACAGCTAACAATATGGCTAGACTCCTGTAAGCCCATTGGTCCACAGTATGGACCAATGGGCTTACAGCCAATACTGTTAGCTGTCATTTGGCAGGCAGTATGCGGGCAGGTTGCTGCCACCTGCCGAAGGGAGGGGAGCTGGGTGGGCAAAGGATCCTGTGTGGGTGGGAGGGAAGGGAGTGCCACTGACCACCAGGAGTATGTTCTGTGGGGGTACCCGCGACTGGGGCTAGTGGGGACCACTGGACTACGAGGGATTGTATTTCTTCCATTTTACCAGCAATCATGGCTATGTGGTGGGAGGGGGAACCACTAGACTGCCAGGGATTATGTTAATTCCATATATCGATGATCGCGGCTATGGGAAGGGAGGGGGTTACCACTAGGTTACCAGGGACCATACAGTATGGTGCTTGTGGACGGTGTTCTGGGTGGGCGGCTGCTGTGTTGCACCCTGCAATACAGCAGCCCACCTGTGGGTGGCTGTCAGTTGTTCCTGGTTTTTCGTGACACAACATTGCGCCCAGGTTTGTGGCACATTTGGGGGTTGTGCCAGACATGCGCCGCGACAACCTGGCTGAATATCAGGATGTGCCGAGATGTATGGGCATGCTCTTCAGATGCACCGTGATACAGTTGTAGTCCTCCGGGTGCATCGGAGTTTGTGCTGTGCAAATGCCCTTTGAATATCGTGCAAGGACAGGAAGTATGGTGCAACTGGATTGCACTAGCGATCTCTTTGAATATCTGGGCCTCAGTCTATATATATTGCAAGTAGAGTGTAGGAACTGTCATTTCTCATGTCCAGATGCAATTTTAGTACCTGTCTTATTGGATGGTTTTACAGAAAATCCCTCGGGCATTTTCAAACCAGCTAACAGAATCTTGGGTGAGTGCCGATATCATTCATGCAACAATGACATAATTTTTCTCACAGTCCTGGCAGCTCTGTACATATAGAGTACATCAGATTATGATATTCAGAAATCAGTCTTTGTTTCCAGTTTTTTGATGGTGGCCTTCATTAATCTAATTGTTCCAGTAAAAAAACATGAGTAAATATCTGGCAGTTTCCTTAAGGTGATCACCAACACTCTGCTCAGTATCACCCCCCCAAACCAACCTGACTGGCTCTTAACATGAACATCTTTGTTTCCTATGTTCTGTTCCAGCCCTTAATGAAGCCCCCACAGCTTCCTCCTTATTTCAAAGTATTGTTCCCTAAAAATTACTGACTGATCTGTGAAAGTAACTAAATATTTATCAGTAATGATGTACTAATAAAAGTCTGTAGACAAAAGTCCTCAGATAATTGAAAGTAAATTTTAAGTTGTTGCCATTTTGCAATCTAATGTACAGTTATGTGTGTGGAATGTGTGTTTGTGTGTGTGTACATGTGCATGTGTGTGTACTGAGCTGGCAGGACCTTGAGGAAAATGATGTCTCTGCTGCCTAAACGACATCAGCAGTCACCCAAGATTCCGCTAGCTGGCCTAAAACTGTCTGAGGGATTTTCTGTGAAGCTATCAATTAGGAGAGCAGTAAAATAGTATCTGTATATGACAAATTGCAGTGTCTTCATTTTATATGTAATAAATAAGATGCGAATGTCCTTATGATAGAGAAAAAGAATAAACTTTATAATATGTTTATATTATATCTGCAACTGATTTTTTTTTTTTGGTCGGTCTCCCCCAAGCTGGAGGGTTTGGCACCCCACCGCTCACCCCCCACATGCCTAGGCTTACCCAGGGCGGGCCTCCCAAGGAACATGGTCTCTTGCCCTGGCTGACCACCAGGGCGGGTCAAGAGAGTGGAACCCTCCCGGTGGGTGTTAGTCGCAGGGGGCGGAGGGGTGTTAGTCGCAGCGGGAGTGGAGGCGTGGCCGCTATGAACGGAGTCGGAATTTTTTTTCCCCCTGGTATGCTGAGATCCCTGGGGGTTGGGACGTGCAATGACATCAGCGTCCGCCCCGCCTCCCCTTGCATGAGACGCCGGCCGTGGCGGTACCCCCAGCCTCTGCCAGAGGTCTGCATAGTGCTGGACACTCTTTCCTCCTTCCCCCCCCCCCGAGAAGGAGAGCAGTCCTTGGGATGCTCAATCCTTCTCCCTCGCCAGCCAGCCCTCTGACTCCTGAGTCCATCACTGAACCTGGGATGTCGGCGCCACAAGCGGATGCCTTACCATTGCACTGGTGGGCCGGCCATCTGCAGCTGATCTTAAAGCTAGAGTTTTAGGTTTCAGAAGAGCTAATTTCTGGGAAATCGGGGAAACTTAAATGCAGATTGGAGGGTGTCTAGGTGGCAGGGTGGAAGGAAAATAGGCCACCATTAAGAATAGCTTTAGGAGGTCACTAGCTCCTGCGTGAGGCAGGTGGAGAAAAGAAAGATGCACAGAAAACCAGTCTGGTTCACTTTCCCTCTTTTCCCTCAGTCCTCGTGGTGCAGACAGTGTGCTCATAGCCTCAGTTAGAGTGCAGGCTGTTTTCGGGCTTTTGTCTTTGATGGATCTGACTGGCCAGGCCATGGAAATAAAGTCCTTGGCCAGCTACAGGGTTTCATAGTCATGAGATTCCCCCTTTCCATAGATGTGGAGGATTGCCAGGTACTGCAAGGCATATTTAACTCCCAGTTTGAAAAGTTTCCATCTGTACTCCGAAAATGCTCTCCATTTCATTTTGAGCTCAGCTGAGAAGTCCATCAAAACATTATTTTGGGCCCTTGCCATATTACCTCACCCTGTTCTTTGGCTAGTCGTACAAATTTCAGTCTAACAGGAAACCTGAGAAATTTCACAAGTAATGGTTGCGGCTGCTTGCCAGCCTTGGGTTTAAGGGCCACTGAGCAGTGGGCTCACTCAATCTATAAATCTGTGGGCATAAAACAATACATTCCCACACTCCTCACCCCTCAAGGTGCTACTGGGAGGATAGACATACAAAAACAACTAGGAGGACAGTTCCCACACTGTACACACCATGGCAGTACAAAGTTGATATTTATTTTATAAAGTGCAGCGCTGGAAAATACAGCACGCTTCCAGGTGCAGATGACACCCCTATGTAGTGCCTCGGTATGAGGCTTCATGAGGGGGCCATCCAGACTTTATTATTTTGCAAGCACTTGCAGTGTCAAGTCAGTTGCTGTGGCTGTTCTCAGCTCTTCCAGTTTATTATCACTTGCTGGTATATTTTCCACAATGTCATACACTATCACCTCTTCGCCTTCAGTTATATCATCCCCAAGTTTCCTTGTAGCTCTGTTTCTGCCAGTGCTCTGGACACTCTGTCTGCTATATACATGCACCTCCCTGGTACGTATTTCATGTGCAGGTCGTAATTCTGAAGCTTCATCATCACGCAGTGCAACCGAGTTGATGCCTTTTACAGTATTTTTTTGCTGTTACCTCTAGAGGCTTGTGATCTGTATCTACATCCTCCTTTTTGCCTTATTTGTATTGATGAAACTTGTTGCTTTCAAAAGCAACCGACAGCAGCTGTTTGTTTCGGCTGATGTGAGGGCTCTGGATACATATAAAACAACTGACAGCAGCTGCTTGTTTCGGCTGATGTGAGGGCTCTGGATACATGTAAAACAACTGACAGCAGCTGCTTGTTTCGGCTGATGTGAGGGCTCTGGATACATGTAAAACTGACAGCAGCTGCTTGTTTCGGCTGATGTGAGGGCTCTGGATACATGTAAAACAACTGACAGCAGCTGCTTGTTTCGGCTGATGTGAGGGCTCTGGATACATGTAAAACAATTGACAGCAGCTGTTTGTTTCGGCTGATGTGAGGGCTCTGGATACATGTAAAACAACTGACAGTAGCTGTTTGTTTCGGCTGATGTGAGGGCTCTGGATACATGTAAAACAACTGACAGCAGCTGTTTGTTTCGGCTGATGTGAGGGCTCTGGTTACATGTAAAACAACTGACAGCAGCTGTTTGTTTCGGCTGATGTGAGGGCTCTGGATACATGTAAAACAACTGACAGCAGCTGTTTGTTTCGGCTGATGTGAGGGCTCTGGATACATGTAAAACAACTGACAGCAGCTGTTTGTTTCGGCTGATGTGAGGGCTCTGGATACATAAAACAACTGACAGCAGCTGCTTGTTTCGGCTGATGTGAGGGCTCTGGATACATGTAAAACAACTGACAGCAGCTGTTTGTTTAAACAACTGACAGCAGCTGCTTGTTTCGGCTGATGTCAGGGCTCTGGATACATGTAAAACAACTGACAGCAGCTGCTTGTTTCGGCTGATGTCAGGGCTCTGGATACATATAAAACAACTGACAGCAGCTGTTTGTTTCGGCCCATGTGAGGGCTCTGGATACATATAAAACAACTGACAGCAGCTGTTTGTTTCGGCTGATGTGGGGGCTCTGGATACATGTAAAGCAACTGACAGCAGCTGCTTGTTTCGGCTGATGTGAGGGCTCTGGATACATATAAAACAACTGACAGCAGCTGCTTGTTTCGGCTGATGTGAGGGCTCTGGATACATGTAAAACAACTGACAGCAGCTGTTTGTTTCGGCTGATGTGAGGGCTCTGGATACATGTAAAACAACTGACAGCAGCTGCTTGTTTCGTCTGATGTGAGGGCTCTGGATACATGTAAAACAACTGACAGCAGCTGTTTGTTTCGGCTGATGTGAGGGCTCTGGATACATATAAAGCAACTGACAGCAGCTGCTTGTTTCGGCTGATGTGAGGGCTCTGGATACATGTAAAACAACTGACAGCAGCTGTTTGTTTCGGCTGATGTGAGGGCTCTGGATACATGTAAAACAACTGACAGCAGCTGCTTGTTTCGTCTGATGTGAGGGCTCTGGATACATGTAAAACAACTGACAGCAGCTGTTTGTTTCGGCTGATGTGAGGGCTCTGGATACATATAAAGCAACTGACAGCAGCTGCTTGTTTCGGCTGATGTGAGGGCTCTGGATACATATAAAACAACTGACAGCAGCTGCTTGTTTCGGCTGATGTGAGGGCTCTGGATACATATGCAGTGGGCTGACCCTCTTGCATCAAGCATGCTCCCAGTCCAAAACGTGATTCATCCGACTACATTGTGACAGACTTCTCTACATCGTAAACTCTTAAGGACTGGTCTTGAGCTGAGAATATCCCTGAGCAGTATCAACGCTTGGTCATGTTCACGGTGCCACTACCACGTTGCAGCCTGCTTTAGCAGACCTCTGAGAAGAGACATGATGTCAGACTGTTTTGGTTTGTACTGAGAGAGGTATTTCACCACCTGCAGGAGGCGCTGCAAATCTTGTGTGCACTCTGGTTTCAGCATATGCATAATCACCTGTATCTTTGCATTATCTGGTCTCAGTCCTTCTGCAGTCACGACATTGCCCATGTGGTTTACCTGACTGACTTTAATCTGAATGTTATCTTTGTTGAATCTGGTGTTCTCAGACCGAGCTGTGTCCATAACCTGACGTAATATCGTGTCATGCTCGCTATCATCCCTGGCAAATATGATCATATCATCTGCTATTATATGCACTCTGGTGATGTCTCCAAAGGTCTGCTGGTTCTTTTTCTGGAACACTTCACTGGCAGATTTAATACCAAAAGGCATTTGAAAGAATCTGTATCACCTCATGGACGATTGATAATGCAGAGTTATGAAGACTGCTCGTCAAGTTTCACCTGCCAATATCCATCTTTTTCATCCAGAATAGTTAACACTCTTTTTTCAAGCCCCAGGAATCCCTCATTATGTTTATTAGTGCAGTGAGCCCAATAGGTGAAGCTGCCCCGGAGCGCAAGGTTTGGAATTTAGAACGTTGTTTGAACTGCTGACCTCTATGTGTTTTTGCCAACTGCAACCTAACGTCAGATCTTTCTCTCTGCCCGAAGAAGCAAGTCGCCTCGGAAAGCTCTCTTCAGCAACTCACTACCATTAATGCTGTCACGTTCCTGACATTTTCTTGTTTTATTTTACCTCAGCTCTTCCTTCTAATAGGTTTTATTTATTGTTTTTAAAGTAAAATATTACTTTTTGAACTTCACTACTTGCGCTGTCTCCCCAGTGGTTCCCACTCCTGAGACCGGTGTTTCCCCACAGCACTTTCAGCCCACATTACATGAATCCTGGTTTGCTGTTATTTATTGCTAATTTTGATTTTTAACTAAATGATTGTGAATCAGTTTTTTTTCCTCTTAGCGCCCCTCAGCAGCATGAGTCTCCTCAGGGGTTCCCATTTCTGAGACTTGCGTTCCTGTCAGCAGCATCACCTCTTTTTTCCTGTTGCTGCTTATCTAATTAAATATTCAGTCATTTTGGGAAAAAGAAAAAAAAATCCTGTCAGCAGTTTTTTTTCTTGGTTGGGGAAAGTCCAGTGATATGCATTGCAACAGATTGTTTAACCATTTACTGACTTATTGTCTGTTTGTGGTGATTGTGTTGGTATAATGTCTTCTCTCTCTCCCCCCTTCTGTTACCTCAGGATGCGGGAGAAGGTCCTTCGCAGGTCGACACCCCCAGGACCTCTAGGGACCCCTCCAGGATTAGTATGTCCCTTCTAAGAAGAAGCAGAAATTGAAGCATACCTCTGCCCCTTCTGTTGAGAGGCAAAAGGAGATGCCAGTGGACAGTTTAAAATAAACCATAAAAGGAGTCACTGCCCCTCCTGCCGAAAGACAAAAGGAGACGTCCATGGAGAACCTACAAATCAAAGTGACAAAAACCACTGCCTCTCCTGACAAAAGGCAAAAGGAGAAGGCAGTGGACACACATAAACAAAATATTAAAAAGGTCACTGTCCCCTGGCTGAATAGCAAAAAGAGACGCCAATGAACCAGCCAACAATACCCTTGCAAGAGGACATAGCAAGGGTTTTATCATTCTTTCAGGCTTTTCAAGCCATGGGAGACACGCTGGCCTTACCCAGTTCTCTCTCAGCCTCTGCTCCCTTCCCTGTTCCGGGGGACAGTGGTCATGATTCATGCTGTGAGAACCCTGAGGATGAGGGCGAAACCATAGAATCAGACGGTTCCTCATGTCAGGACTTTGGATCCCTTGCTTGGGCGCAGGAAGATTATCCATCTCACTATGCCTGTGTGAGTTAGATAGCGGACACTCTGGCTCTTCCCACTCCAGAGACAGGTGAGGAAGGAGAGGAGGCTGACCATGTGGATGTGATGCGGATAAACCCCACAAAAAGGCTGCTCTTACCAGTGTACAGGTCACTAAAGAGGACAACCTGCAAACTTCTTCAATCCCCCACATCTGTCACTGTGGTGGACAAGAAAAGAGATAGAACCAGCTGGATAGACATAATGCTAAATACCTCTGTGCATACCCTGACCATGAGGGGGTGGTTTAGGCAGCTACTTGCAACAAGGCCAGGATCCCCCTCTCTTCCCAGCCTCCAGAGGAAGATTCCAGATAGTAGGACAGTATGGGGAAGAAAATATATACGACAGCCTCCCTGCTTCTGAGACAGGCCACATATATGGCCAAGCAGTCCAGTACCAGAAAGCTCTTTGGAATGTGGTACTGGCCCAGTGTGAGCAAATACCAGGTGACCAGACCCAGAACATAGCAGACACTACTAGAGCTGCCCTGGAGGCCACCAAATACCAGTACCACATGGTCGTGGATAATAATTAAACTGCAAGCAGGGTGCGATAATGCAGAAGCGCTAAATAATTACTTCTGCTTGGTATTTACTAAGGAGAAGAGGGAGGTGATACCCAAGGGTGGAGGAACGGCAGAAACAGGGGGGAAGGGGTGACAGATGGGGGAAATCATGGAGGGCAGAGTTTGGGAGGGTTTGAAAGCACTGAGGGTGGACAAGGCACCAGGTCCAGATGGCATCCACCCCAGGGTACTGAAGGAGCTGGCAGAGGTCCTTGCGGGACCTTTGGCAAACCTATATAATGCCTCACTACAGTCAGGGTGTGTACCTCAGGACTGGAGGATGGCTCATGTGGTGCCCCTTCACAAGAGTGGCCCCAAGGATGAAATGGGGAACTACAGACCGGTGAGCCTTGCATCCATCTTGGGTAAGCTGATGGAGACGATCCTGAAGGAGAGGCTGGTGGCCCTCCCAGAAACCAAATGACTATAGGACAGCAGACAGCAGGGCTTCATACATGGCAGATCCTGCCAAACCAACCTGATAGAGTTCTAAGACTGGGTAACTAGGCAACTGGACAGGGGCCATGCAGTGGCTGTCCTGTATCTGGACTTCAGTAAGGCATTCGACTCGATGCTGCATGGGAGGCTGGGAAGTAAGTTGGAAGGCACAGGGGTGGGTGTAAAGCTGGTGAGATGGGTAGGGAACGGGCTTCAGGGAAGGCAACAGAGGGTGGTGGTGGTAGGTGGGGAGCTGTCCCACCCAAGGGTAGTGACAAACGGTGTTCCACAGGGCTCGGTGTTGGGACCAGTGTTGTTTGGGATATTCATTGCACACATGTCATTTGACAGCAAGAGTAAGATCAGTCCGTTTGCTGATGATACCAATATGGGAGCAGTGGTGGATGACTTAGGGGGATGGCAGGGGTTACAGGATGATCTGGCAAAGCTTGAAACCTGGTCAGACAACTGGCAACTGGGGTTTAATGCCAAAAAGTGCAAGGTGCTGCATTTTGGGGTGAGGAACCCAAGGAAGAGTTACCAGCTGGGGGGAGTGCAGCTAGCCCAGACGAAGGGAGAGAAGGATCTAGGGGTGCTTATTACAGGGTCAATGAACAACTCGGCACAATGTGGGAAGGCAGCTGCAAAGGCAAGCAAAATACTGGATTGCATTGTAAGGCGTATATCCTCGAGGAGGAAGGAGGTGATTCTGCGCAGCAGCCAGGCTTTTGACGGGGACATCTATGAGGAATCATATTACGCCTGTGCTGCGCGAGCTGCACTGGCTGCCAGTTCAGTGGCGGATCACCTTTAAGGTTGGTTTACTGACCTATAAAGCCCTACACGAACAGGGACCGCGATATCTTCAAGATCTGCTTGTTCCCTACTGTCCCTCTCGCTCACTCCGCTCCACGGCGAGGATTGCTAGGGTTCCCAGGGTTCGTTTAAAAACATCGGGGCATGCGTTTCTTATGCTGCCCCTACCCTGTGGAATTCCTCTACCGCCGGGATGCAGGTTGCCTGACCGTTGAAAGCTTTAAGTCAGAACTGAAAACCTATTTATTTCAAAAGGCGTATGGGGAGTAGTTTATTGCACTGTATTGTAATTATAATTTATTGTTGTTTGTTATGTTGTATGTATGTTTTTATATGTATTTAAACTGTTTTATTGTACAGCGCTTTGATTTCGAAAAGCACTTAAAAATAAACTTTTACTTACTTACTTTACTGCCACTGTATAGGTCATTAGTTAGACCGCATCTGGAGTACTGCATGCAGTACTGGCACCCGTATCTGAAGAGGGACATTAAGTTGCTGGTGGGGGTGCAGCGCAGGGTGACAAAGATGATCAAGGGGCTGGGGGACTTATCATACGAGAGGAGGCTGAGGGAGTTGAACATGTACTCACTGGAGGAGAGGAGGGATGGGGGGACATGATTGAAACCTTTAAGTACATGAAAGGAATAAACAAGACAGATACAGAGGGGCTGTTCAAAGTAAGGGAGGGGAGGGACACCAGGGGCCATAATTTGAGACTGGAGGGAGGAAGGTTCAGGAGGGAGATGTGGAGACACTTTTTTACAGAGAGGGTGGTGGTTGGGTGGAATGTGTTACCTGCAGAAGTGGTATTCAGTAGAACAATGGGCTGCTTCAAAAGGGTATGGGACAGGACAAGGGGGAGGGTCAGTGGAGGGGAAGTGTGGAAGGGAGGGGCAGCTGCAGAATAAGGGGTGCTAGCTGCATGTTCAAGCAGACTTGATAGACCTCTAGGCCTTTATCTGCTGGCAAATTTTGTATGTTCATATGCTTCCAGGTCCATGGCCCTTGCCGTCTCTCTTGGCAAATTTGAATGGGTAAAGACAACTAATTTGTCTCATGATGCTCAGACAAAGGCCATGGATTTCTCATGTGAGAATAACTCTCACTTTGGGGACAAAATGAAGATTTGCATGAAAAGGGTTCAGGAATATAAATGTATTTATTTATTTATGTCTTTGGTGACCGGGTAGGTGCACTGATCCAGAGGACCGTTTTCAGTCATGACCCGGGCTTGAGGTGGCATAGAATAGGTACAGGTACAAACAGTCAATTACAAGATACAATACTTGCATGCCCAACAGCTGGCGGTGAGGGTGGAGAGAGAGAGAGAGAGAACAGTGGTAATGCAATGACAATGTGCAGACAGGGTAGACAGGTAATACTATATCAGTATGTACTTAAGCATAGCCAAAATACAGACAGTGCAAGACACAAGCAGTAATGGTATACAGGTACATGGTCCAATTCAAGTACAAGTGAGGAAAAAACAGTTGCTGTAATAAAAATTCAGATAGGAAAACAATCACAGTTCATAAAATCAAAGGGGCAAGACAGGAGGAAAGGGGGGGCAGGGGTAGGCTTAGGCGTGGGGGCAGGAAGGAGGGAGGTGGGAAAAAGGGGCAGGCCAGTGGGGGCAGAAGTGGTGGTATAAGTGCTGTAGGGCATCGGGTGAAAGTCTGAATGCTAGTAGAGCATAGTCGAGTTGTAGACCCTAGCATTGCTGTACAGAACAGTGACATTTTTGCAGCAGTGAGGGGCCAGGTGTTCAGGTTATGTTTAAAAGCTAGGTGGGAGGGGGATGCGTGAACAGATGGGGGAGCTTGTTCCATAGGGAGGGTGCTGTGATTGAGAAAGCTCGGGTTCCCATGGCGGTGAAGGCATTGGGTACTTCTAGTGGGGGAATGAGGATGCCCTGAGATTCCTACGGACCATTCTGCCAGTCAAAAGGTGTGAGTAAGGGGACATATGTTGGTTTCTGAGGGAGCTGTCTACCAAACAGCCCATCGCATAGTCAAAGCAACCTTGTAGGGTGAGCCACCCAAGTGACTGGTAGGAGTGAGCAGTGGTGGAAGTGGTAAGGGGCTTGAAGGATGAATCGACGGAGTTATGTGTCGAGTTTAGCCACTTGTGCAGGGTGGTGGACAGGGCAAGTAAACTGGGGAGAAGTAGTCAAGGAGGGGAAGTAGGTTTCCACGTGCAGTGGACAGGTGTACTTCAACGGATAGGTGATGTTTGTGGTGGTGTGCAGCACCTAGCTTCTGGTGGATCTGGCGTACCATATGGTTGACATGTTCTGAGAAAGAAAGGGAAGGGTCAAGAGTAACACCTAGATATTTGAAGGATGTGGCAATTTCAAGGGGAGGACCAGCAGGGGTGAAAACTAGGAGGGAGGAGTTGGCTTTGGTGGCTTTGGATAGGAAGGATTTGGAACCCGAACAGCATGGATTTAGTCTTTTTTTTCATTGACTAGGAGCTTGTTTGAAAGGAACCAATGATGGGCGGATGCGTAATTTTGTGTGAGGGTGGATGAGATTGAGTCAGTAGATTTGTCGCTATTATAGATGACCAAATCGTCAGCATAGAGAAGAGCTTTACAGCTGAGGCTGTCATTGGGGAGTGTATTAATGAACAGGGAAAAGAGCATTGGTCCAAGAATGGAGCCCTAGGGAACTCCAGTGAGTACAGGAAGGGGAACAGAGGAAGCCTTGCAGATGGTAACTGACTGAGTTCTGTTTGATAGATAGCTGCGGAACCAGGCAGTAGTTCCTGAGGAGCAGCCAAAGTGAAGCAGGGTTGAGTGGAGGGGGTGGTGGTCAACCAGGTCAAACGCTTTTGACAGATCAATGAAGACCGTGCCTGTGGGTTTGCCCTGGTCTCTACTACTTAGTACATGATCGTAAAAGAGTGCCAGGGCAGAGGAGGTACTATGTTGCTTATGGAAGCCATGTTGGAGGAGGAGGCATAGGAGGCTGTACTTTTCTAGGTGCTGTTAGCTGAGAGAGTGTATGGATTTTTCAAGCAGCTTGCTCAGGTGGGGGAGGAGGGAGATGAGTTGATAGTTGTCTGGGGAGAGGGGATCACCGGCTTTGAAGATCAGTATGGCATTAGCGTGTTTCCAGGAGTTGGGTACAGCAGCAGTGGTAAGGGCAAGATTGAGGATAAAAGTGAGTGGTTTTATGATTGCAGGAGAGGTGAGTTTTAGAAATGCAGGGTACAAACTATCGCTGCCAGGGCTTCCTTTGGCTGGTAGGGATTTTAGTAGATTGGCAGTGTCCGTATACCTGATGGTCTTAAAGTGGAAAAGGGGGGGGGGGCGCTGTGGAGCAGCAAACTGGCAAGACGCACATGAATTCAGCCCTTCACATCTATGGCTATATTTTGCTAAAAATCACAATTTGCTGTAGAGATAAGCTAAAACGAATTGCTGCAGTGAATAGTGCAGGTTATCTGGCGTTCGTGGGATACCAGATGGTCATGGGTCGTAATCAGAAGGCTACGAGCAGTGGACCTAAGTAGGCAGCGGCAACGACTGAGTAGACCGCATCTTCCACAATGACTGTAGCCAGCGGAGAGCCCCCGTGGAGAGCCTTGCAGACCTCCATGCAAGCGATCAACTCTAAAATAGAGTCGATCATTCAGCGATTTGCTGAACAAGATGTTAAACTGGAGGCCATCACCCTAACTGCATCAGCCGCTGAGAAAACAGCTGTGCAAGCCTTATCAGCCACAACTAAACTTGTGCAAGAAAACGCTCAACTTCGGGACAGGCTTGAGGCATTGGAGAATTCAAATAGGGCTTCACACATATGCATAATCGGTCTTCCGGAGGGCTGTGAAGAGGACAATCTCATTACCTTTTTGTATTCGTGGCTACCAACAGCACTCAAGCTTTCACAGGGAACTCTAATGGGTCAGCGCCTTAAAGCTTTTCAGATTATACCTCAAGCAGTCGGGCCACATGGTGAGGCCCCAAGAGTCGTTCTGATGAGGACTACAAGCTCTAACGTTTGGAATCAGCTTCTACAAACAGTGGGGTCATCGGGAGGGTTAGCCTTTAACAGATCGACCGTCCACCTGTTTCCAGATCTTTCATTTACAACACGCACTAGACGGAAGAAATTCGATGTGGTGAGAGCTCGCCTTTGTGGCCTAGGGGTATCACATTCACTCCTGATGCCAGCCCGACTACGAGTCCACTACGATGGTAGGACATTGCAATATTCTGATCCACTGGAAGCGGGTAAAAAGGTGGAATTAATAGCCCGGGAGTTTCAGTCATCTGAGGGCTGTAAAGTTAGTGATCTGGACTCTGATCCAAAAACCTGACTGCTTAAAA
The DNA here is from genome assembly GCA_016271365.2 of Neoceratodus forsteri. Classification (NCBI taxonomy): domain Eukaryota; kingdom Metazoa; phylum Chordata; order Ceratodontiformes; family Ceratodontidae; genus Neoceratodus; species Neoceratodus forsteri. Next base: position 329,789,116 of record CM057456.1, on the reverse strand, counting down.
TGATAAGAACTTGATTTTGCTCGTAATAATACCAGCTCTTGAGCATTACTGTTCTATTTTTCTAATACCTGCAAAGTAAATCATTTGGCTTTCTCAATAGCTTATGGTAAAATGATACAAAGATGTCTGGAAAATGCATGTTTAGTGCTACTTATTTTTGGAGTACCTTTTATGAATAGGAATGGGGTTCATATCAGCACTGGATGTTGAGTAATCATCTATGGACTTGGAACATTTTGGACTTGACCCCAAAAGCCTTAGTTAGCTGTGGCTTATATAGGTATAATATCTGAATAAATAACCTATTTTATTTTTCCCCCTATCCTAAATCCATACTTTTTAGGCTCTGTGTATCCTAATGTACATTGGATGTATCTGTTAAAACAATGCTTAATACCTGACAGATGATTCTACACTATGCAATTGTTTATTGTAAAAGCAATAAAAGAAAGTTAAAAGAAAAGTGGAAAGGAGGGGGCAGGGTGGTGGTTGAGGAGGCAGGTGAGTTGTTTGGTTGGTGGTTTCGGGCAGGGGAGGACTGGGCAGGGAGCTTGATGAGATAGTGGGATAAGTCTGTGAATTTTAAGTTGAAAGCATTTACAATCTCATTTGGGTCCTAGATGAGACCAGAGGGGGAAAAGAGCTGCGTTATCTGCCTGCTATTTTTTAGGTTTAGGGGAGAGAACCAATGGAGGCCCAGAAATGTTGTGGGTTACCAAGGTTGTTGATTTAGATAATATTTATGCTTTAGTGACTTGGCTGTCTCCTTGCAGGAGTTGCGCAGCTGTCTGTATACATTCCAGAGTTGGGGGGAAGGGGATGCTTTGTATTCCTTTCACTTTCGGTCTCGGTCTTTCATTTGTGCCAGCAGTTCCTTGGATAGCCAGTGGGTGGAACCTCCTCTAATCCTTCTAGTTTTGAGGGGAAAGTGTGTATGCTGGATGCGAGTGAGGGGGGAGGTAAAGAGCGTGACCGCCTCAGAGATGTTGTTGTGGCGGTAGTGGGCAGACCAGTTTGCTGCCCAGACCTCTCTGAGGACCGGCGCTGGGTCTTGATGGTCAAACATTCTGAATGTTAGGAGCTTGTACGGTGGACGGCTCATTTTGAAAGACAGTATGGCATAGACTGGGGTGTGGTTGCTGATTGAGTCATCCATTGTGCCAGCCTGGAGGACCAGGTCAGCACGGTTTGTGGCCACCCAGTCAGTGAGGGAGTGGTTGAGTGCCTGTTGGGGGAGGAGATAACTTGTTCCAGATTGTGTTCCTTTAGCATGCTAGCATAATCTGGAGCACGGGCATTCAGCAAGTTTAGGTTGAAGTCTACAGTCATGACCAAATCACGTGAGGGGATTGCACCCCCTGTGACATCCAAGAAGTTGGATAGCCCTGTGATGCCTCCTGAAGGTGGGTTGTAGCAGCAGCCAATGCTAATTTTCTTAGATGCACCTAGGGTTAATTCAGCGAGGAACCATTTGCTTGGGGAGGAGGGGGTTGAGCAGTTGGTGGTGGTGACAGTAATATGCTCCTGTATGTACAGTGCGACACCCCCACCACTCTTTCTGCCTGGCCTGATGCAGAAGTGAGTACCCTTGTAGTTGTAAATGGGAGTCTGTCTGGGTGAGCTTTAACCAGTTTTCGGAGAGGCCTAAGACTTGTGGCTTGTATAGCGCTACCCATGCCTCAAGCTCGGGGAGCTTAGACGGGAGGCTGCAGTTATTTATATGGGCTAATTTCAGCCCAAGGTGTTTTAACCAGTTGGTGTCAGTGTGGTCAATGTGAATGTTCCATGGGCCAGGATTACTTTCTGTGCCTCCATAGAGGAGAATAAGTGTAAGGAGAGGGCAGTCTGGGGGGGGGTGGCAGAGGCGGGATTGGAGGATGAGAGAGAGAGTGCATGAATAGGCCGAGGAGTCGGCGTTTGTAGTTGGTCAACAGTAAAACTCCCTACAAAAGTAACACAGAGAAGGAAAAGGCTTCTGTGTCTTAGAGGCCTCAGGGAAGGGGAGGCTGGGGTAGGGGTCACAACACAAGACCCTACTACCCCATGCCCATGCCCTATAACTGCTCTCACTCGAGAGGTTACTTCAGGGTCAGAGGATGAAGAACACTCTGAAAGTCTGATCAGGCTTCGTCCTCCAGGGCTCAGCCTAAACAGAACCCCTGATGTGTGTGTGTCCAGGTCGCCACCCGAGTGGCAGAAGGGGGAGGGCTGGCTCTTTTCTTTCAGGAGTGGGAAAACATCACCACAGACAAGTGGGTCCTGGAAGTAGTGAGCCAAAGCCTCACTTTAAACTTCAAAATGTTTCTAAAATTATCAGTACATAGACATTTCTGCCCCCCCTCCCAACTCCAACAGAGAAAATCCTGCTAGAACTGGAGGTCAAGAAACTCCTACTGGTAAATGCAGCAGAAGAAGTACACCTATCCCAGTGGGGAAAGGGCCTTCACTCAGTGTACTTCCTCACAAAAAAGAAAAAATTGGGGAATGGCAACTCATTCTGGACCTCAGATTCTTGAATAAGCATCTGAAAAAATTCAGGTTCAAGATGGTCACTCTGTCCATGGCTATACCATCCCTTCAACGGGGGACTAGTTAGCATCTCTGGACCTGAAGGATACATTTTTTCACAACCCAATCAAGCCCAGTCATAGAAAATACCTGCGGTTCAGGCTTCCCTAAGGTCACTACTAGTTCACAGCTCTTCCTTTCTGCCTGTCGTGTACTCCCAGAATGTTCACAGAGTACTTGGCCATAGCTGCAGCACATCTAAGGAGCAAAGGGGTGAAATTTTTTCCTTACTTAGACAACTGGCTGGTCATGGGATAATCACACCAGCAGATCAAAGACTCTCTCCTCCTCACTCAGCACACACTGGAGAGATTAGGATTCCTTATAAATGTGAAGAAGTTTCAGACAGACCCAGTACAAATACTGGACTTCATAGGAGCAGAACTGGATGCACTGTAAGGGAAAGCATTCCTACCCTGGGAAAGGGTGAGAAACCTTATAGACCTGGCAAAATCCTTTGCCATAGGTCAACCCAGACCAGCAAGACAATTCCTTCAGCTGTTGGGACATATGGCATCCACCACAGCAGTGGTTCCAGGAGCAAGATTTCAAATAAGGGACATTCAATTCCACTTGCGAGCCTACTAGTCTCAAAAGTGTCATCCCTTATCCAAGCTAGTGCCAGTCACAAGGACCCTATTAGAAGCCTTGGTATAGTGGAAAGATGAGGAAAAACTCAGAGAAGGGCTACCTTTTCAGGCACGGATTCTTATAGTCGTTCTGACTACAGATGCTTTCTTGTTGGGCTGGGGTGCTTAACTAGGAGACCTCACCATGAATGGGGTATGGTCTCAGTGGGACTCCAGGGAGCACATAAATCTGCTGAAGCTAAGAGCAGTGTTTTTTCTCTTCAGTCATTCGCACCACAAGTCCAGGGCCAATCCATACAGGTCAGAACAGAAACACCACCACCATGTACTGCATCAACAAGCTGGGAGGCACAAGGTCATCAAAGTTGTGCACAGAAGCTATGAAACTCTGGATTCTAGCATACTCACTAGATGTGCACTTAACAGCATTCCACCTCCCGGGAAAGGACAGTGTCCTGGCAGACTCCCTTAGCAGCCAAGATCATCACGATTGGTCACTGAACAGACAAGTGCTAGCCACCGTCTTAAAGAGATGGGGTACACCACAAATAGATCCGTTCACTTTGAGAGACAATTTCTGCTCCCCCTCTACTGTTGCAGGCCTCTGGCAGTGGGTACGATTCCCACAGAGGCTCTGTGTTTGGATTGGACAGGGAAGTTTCTGTACATCTTCCCTCCATTCCCTCTATTGTTATGAGTTCTCCTGAATCTGAGAACTCAGTTGGCAACCATGATTCTAATAGCCCCATACTGGGCCAGACAGCCTTGGTATTCCTATTTACTGTCTCTGTCGGTCAGGAAACCCATAGGCCTCCCTTTGAGGCACAACCTGCTGACAGTGTCTCGGGGCAGAAAAACCTTCCTGAACTTTGAGTCCCTGTGGCTCAAAGCCTGGTTCTTGTGGAGCTAGAATATTCTGATTATCATTTCTCAGAACAGGTTCCTTCTGCAGCAGCACCAGCTTTGTTTGGCCCATAGTCGTCCAGACGGGGATCGCACAGCAAAAATTTTAATTCCACTAAGTAGATCAAAGGGAGCTCTCTCATCCAAGACTAGCCAACAAAGGTTTTTTAACTTTTAAATTCAATTTTCATGCTGAAATAAACTCCTGGATGCAGAGTTGTGCTAGGAAGCTGCTCACAGCTTGGCTGCTTGCCACGCTCCCCCCAAAACTGTATTTTCTGGCTGGGGAGTATAACTGGTGTTGCACGATCATCCTCCTTTATACTGTATTCTGTCTTCATCACGCCTATGCCAGTAAATACTTCAGCATAATCTTTCATTAGAGGCTCCTTTATCATAGGTGTACTGACTTGATCTATTTGGCTGATCAAATTTAATTTCTCACAGGTGGTATTTTCCCAACAGTGGTGTGCTCGAGACATCTGTGACATAGAAAGGAAGCTTTCTTTTGCAGTCTGTGCTCTACATTCAAGACCTCTCTCATAAAGCCACCATAAGCAGTCAAAACCATTCTGGGTTTGTTTAGGGAACCATATTGGTCCAATTTTTTATAGACTCTTCATGGCAGAACATTTGCCTGGGTCCCAGTATCCAGTGTATTATATATTATTTATTTGCTTTTGGTAACCGGGTGAGTGCACTAGGCATAGAAATGCCTATTTTCTGGCACTACCCAGGAGAGAGACAATGTAAAATACAAAATGCACATACATGTGACGCAGCACATGACATAGGTATAGAAAAAACAACATAACACTAAACAATTGACTCAGAGAGTAAATCATCCTGGAAAGGTAGAGACAAAATCCAGTATGAGGCAAACAGGAATAACATTTAGGTCAAAATACATAAACTTTTGTCGAAACAGAAAGTAAAATAGGTATTGCAAAATAAAGGTTACACACAGTAAAGTACAATAAGTGCTAAAATCTGTGTAAAGGTCACGAGGGTGCCTGCTACATCAATAACTGCATGCCGTGTGTGATCATCTTCACCTTCCTTGTGCAAGCTTCCTGTCGTTCACACTCCAATAAAAAGTGTGTCACTGTCAGAGTCACTGCCCTGCATGACTGAATTAATTTTTCTGCTGGGGCATATCTTGATGATGTGGTTTTGGCATTTACAGTTGTGGCATGTTTACCCAAAGGCTGTACACAGGCGTAGCTCATGCTTCCTTCCTCACTTGCCACAGCATTTATCGTCACTGCTACCTTTCCTGTTCTTTGGAGGCTTGGCTTTACAGTATATTAAGGTTCTCCTTTGTGCTTATAAACAATCTATCTTTTCAATACAAGCTGCAGTGGTATTAACACTTTTTTCCTTTAAAGTTGCCTGCTGTTATTGTTTCAATTTGAGCTATACTGGCTTCCGACGCACGGCAAATATCAATGGATTTATACAAATTCAAATCACATTCACGTGGTGGCCTCTCCTTAAGCTTCCCATCTCTAATGCCAAAAACAATTTTGTCTCTTATTGTGTCATTTGTTTGGTCCTTAAATTCACAATTCTTATGACTACTAATTTAATGACTACTGTACTACTCAATTTGTTATCCATTGTATAGGTTGTTTTTCCTATCTGCTCACCGCGTGTTGCAGCCCTTGTCTTGCCTGAAAATGGTCCTCCAGATCAGTGCACTTACCCGGTTATCAAAGACTTAAATAAATAAATTCTTTGCCCTTGTGTGTAGCTCTGTTATATACCGATCAAATGAGGCCCCCCTCAGTTTGCTGTCTTTCCCAGAATTTACATCTTCCAACTACAGCATTCTTTCAGGGGTTGCAGTATATTTGGAACATGTGTAACACTGTTGCTAGATCACCCTGATCATCATCTTCCACAAACACATAGGCATTGTATACTGCCAGAGCACCCCCTCTACACAGTGAAATAAAATTGCTACCTGAGTATCAGCAGGCTTACGAACATATGAAAGTTGCCAGCAGATAAAGGCCTTCTGGTCTATCAAGTCTGCTCAATTGTGCAGCTAGCTAGACCTGGGAGAGTACAAGTCACAAAACCATCATGAAACATGGTGCTTCTCTGAGGCATCAGAGGCCTTCATATATAGTTCACATTTTTATTTATTTACTCGGTTTTATTAGGTAGAAGAAGGTCGGAAGACCCATCGAGACTACCTCTCCACACCCTGTGGAGTAAAACATCTAATTACCCAAAAGGTATTTATCCAGATAAGTTTTAAACAGCTCTTTATTAAAAGCATCAACTATAAATTGTGGTAACTTATTCCATAGGTTTGCAGCTCTAATGGTGAAGTAGTGTTTCCTTTTATGTTTATGTGCCATAGGTACAAATAGTTGTCTATTATTACATCTAAGAATGCCTATTTTATTTGCAAATTAAACCCACAGTCTGTTTTCAAAATATTATCTTTTAGGATATTAAATAATAATAATAAATCTCCTCTATTTCTCCGTGTATCCAGGTCGTAAAGGTTAAGTGCAATACACCTATCCTTTTAACTGATAGTCTGTAGTTTAGGGATTAGTTTAGTAACTTTTCTTTAAACACTCTCAAGAAGGATTTTATCCTTTTTACGATAAGGCGCCCAAAAGGCGGCACCAAAGTCCAAGTGTAGCCTAATAAATGAATTATAGACAGGAATTAAACAAGCTTCCTGTTTGCAGAAAAATGATTTTTTGACAGCAGATATAATTCAGTTTGCTCTTAAAGTAATATGTCTGCAATGTTCCCCTGATGATAATTGGTTACTTATCAGAATGCCCAGATCTCTCTCTGAAGATACTGATCTAATCTCCAAACTATTTAGGTAATATTTAATGTAATGATGTTTTAACCCCAAGTGCATAATGACACATTTGTCACTATTAAAAAAAACATTTTATTGTTTAAAGACCATTTTTCTAGTATACTAATATCATTTTGAAAAGAGTTTGCTTGCTCAATAGACTTAACCTCATTACATATCTTTGTATCATCAGCAAACTTGCTAATATGGGCCTTTAATCCAATATGTAAATCAGATATAAAAATATTAAATAAAGTGGACCCCAATACAGAACCCTGGGGGACTCCACTAGTAACAGGGATTGACTTTGAATAAATATCATGGATTTTAACCTTTTGAGTTCTAGAATTTAACCATGCTGTAACCCATAGTATAATATGATGATCTAGACCCATGTTAATCATTTTATCAATAAGAATCTTATGTGAAACTTTATCAAAAGCTTTTTTTAAAATCTAGAAATAAGACATCGACTAGAATATTTTGATTTAACAAATGACTGACTTTTTCATAAAAAACAATAAGATTAGTAGTGCACGATCTATGCTTAATAAAGCCACGTTGTTTAGAATCCCTAAGTCCCTTTAGGTCTAATTCATTATCCAATCTATGTTTTATAATTTGCGCCATAATTTTACATATAACCAATGTTAGGCTAATTGGTCTGTAGTTTTCAACTAAAGTTTTGCTACCTTTTTTATGGATAGGACAGACCACTGCTAGTTTCCATTCAGTAGGTAACTCACTATGTTTCAAGGAAAAGTTAAACAAAAGTTTTAGAGGAGCACTAAGAGAATTTGCTGTATTTAATACAAAATCCGGACTAATACCATCGGGGCCAAGGGCTGAATGTGGTTTAACCATCTTGATGGCTGCTACTATTTCAGTATCAGTTAATAATAACGGTGTTGATACGTCAGTTTTGCTGAAATTTATAGTCTCCTCTGAGTTAAACACAGATCCAAAAAAATAATTAAAATGATTTGCTATACTTGAATGTTCTGTAATGATTTTATCATTTACATTTAATTTCTCAATGCCAAAGGCCTTATGTTTACTAGAACTTATGTAAGAATAGAAAGCTTTAGGATTTTTTACAACAGCAAGCTTAAATTCATTTTTTTTTCCTTTCCTTTATTATCAATTGTTTAATATGTTTTAATTCATTGTTGTAATTTAACATATTAATCTGGCTAGATGTTTCTTCATAATTTTGTGAGCCTTTTCTTTTTTATGACTTTGTAATGGAATGGATTTAGTCAGCCATGGAGGAATTTTACCTTTATTATTATGAGTTTTTTTTAATTGGCACATATAATTTCTCAAGTTCGTTGATAATTGATTTAAATAATTCATAACTTTGTTCAACATTTACATTTTCAAATAAACTGTCCCAACTATACCCATTTAAGGCCATTTATTTTATTTAAAAAATGTTGTAACTGAGAAAGGCACACTGAGTCAAGGCTCATTTCCAGGTGTGACCTGGGGGTGAGAGTAAGAATACAGTAAAACAATGACAGTTGGCATTGAGCAATACAGTACAAGTACAGTGCAAACATAAGTACTACAGATATGGTAAAGGTACATCATATGCAGCTGCTGACTGGAGTGTGATCGCTGAACATTCACTGATGCAATGAACAAAGGATTAAAACACTTAGTGCAATTTCTGCCTTTGTTTCCTCCAGTTCTCAAACTGCCTTCTGGGGAAAGGGCTTTTGGTGGTCTGAATTGTTCCATGTTCTCTTCTGTATTTTCAGCAGTTTTTACCTTTTTGCCACATTTTTTTTTAAACCAGCTTCTGACGCCATGTAATGGATTCATCAGTCAGTACACCCACTTCAGGGAGCTAGAAGTGCATTTTATTATAAAACTTGCTCTGATTGGTCAACACTATCAACATGCTATAGTGATGCAGTACATACTGAGAACCACAGGGTGGCACTATAACTACAGTATTAATATATTTTACCATACAGCATCAATATACTTTAGTATATGCTGTGATATATGCACAGTGTAATATAATACTTCTTTCTGTTACACTAGCTATCCAAGGAGCCAAAGCAACTTGAAGCCTTCTTCTCTGGTGGCTCTATAACGCCTCAGCAAGAATTTTATTTTGAAAATAGCATTTCTACTTCATCAGTGACATTACAGTATGTACGTACTTTGGACTAATTTAGCTTTAACTTCTTAACCCAATTCAATCTATAAATGCAGGGACACTTCCTTTTTTGACTAGCAGTTCTAATTGCACAACCTGATCACTGCATTTTACATTAATAAGAATTTTCCCTAATAATTGCAATACTTCATCGGTGTAAGTTTTTAACATAAAAATTAATAGCAGCTGCTTTACTTTTTTTTAAATTTCCATTTTTGTAGTTTTTTCAGATACAACTGACATAGCTACATCCATTTATTTATTTGGTTTCTGATAACAAGGTAGGTGCGCTAGACAATAAATATGCCTATTGTACTCGGGAGAGTACAAGTCACTAAACCATCATGAAACATGGTACAAAGAAACAGTAACATATACAATGTACAGGGTATACTGGTTACAGATACAAAAGCAGTTGAAAGAATAAGTACAATGTAACAAGGGGATAACTGCAAATAATAATGAAACATAGTAGAAAACAGTAAAATGTATAATGTAAAGGGTAAACAAGTTGTAGATACGAAAGCAATAGAGGAACAAATACATTGTAACAAGGAGAAATCAGTACAATAGCAGCAAGGCAAGAAGTGATTTTGAATCATATAGAGGTGCCCACATGCATTTTAGGTCACTTTGAAGAAACCACACGCTGGTCGTATGAGCAGTGGCACACCATGATATTAATAGGCGTATCTATCAGACATGTCTTGTTAAAATACTTACTAAAAAAATAATCCCAACCATACTAGAATGGAAAAACAGCCTCTTAGATATCCTTAAGACAGAAAAATTAGCAATCACTCTAAGTGATCAGTTAGCTCAGTTTAACAGGAAGTGGGATACCATATATAGGGCATTGTTCCCACCAGAATTAACAGATCTCCATCCACCTCTATCTCCAGACAGGAATTTAATTAAAACACCCCTTGGCGCTCCTTGTTGAATAGTTTTATATTGCCTCAGTTTGTGTGGTGTCCTTGGTCCTAACCCTACCTTTCCACACTCTCCTCTTTCTGCTTCTTCTCTGCTTACTTATTTGTGATTGGCCTTTTGAAAGATACTCTCTGGTTTATTAAAGTATGTGTCACAAACGCACTCCACAGGTCAGACCCTCTGCTCCCACGGTGCCAACCTCAGAGTGCAATAGTGTGAATGGGTAACAGACAGGGTAACCTTCCTGTATGCTTTGGGTCAGAATCACCTTTAGCCTCGAGTTCTGGAGGGATTCAAACTGTGAACCTTGTGCCAGCATACCCAGTTACAGGCTCAGATATGTACCCTCTTTGGGACTGCAGTACAATCTTTCGCCAGGGGCACCCAGCCAGGTCTCCAAAATGAACCCTTAAAACTCTATAAGAGACCTTAGGTATATCCTTACCTTTTAGCTTAGTAACACAATCAAGCTTTTAACAGCTGTCAGACATAACCAAATATACATCACATGCAAAAAAGAAACTGAAATGACACCCAGGCAGTATTTCAAAGAAATGGTTGTTTACTAAAAATAGGATAAAAAGATAAAATTAAATTACAATCTATCATACAGCTTACAATCTTGTAAAACAAAAAGGAAGTTTCAGAACAAACATTACTACTCCAGATGATTAATTCTTTTCTAACTATTACCTTTCTAAGTGCTTTCCCAGTCAGTCTAGAATCATATGTCACTATCCCATATACAGTGTTTCATGTTTAACTCTATCTGTCCCCACCCACTTTTGATGAGGTCAGCTAGAACCTCCCTCAGATCATTTCTGACATAAGTGTCCCTGAGGATATGAGTCCTTGCTTTGAAAAATCTGTAACTAGCCATTTCCCAAATATGACAGTCTTTAATTAAACATTTTCTCTTTGAACTTAACAATCCCACACTCATGTCCTCAGGCTGATTTCCTGTGCTAGTGTGATCTGAGGGATTTTATGACTCTTCACACATTTCTGGTTATATGCTAAAAAGAGAAGAACCAGCCCAATTACCCAGCCTCCTGTAATGTCATAAAAACTCACATTTGGTTTTCAACTTCAAAAGCCTGGGCAGATCATAAAAGGTAATAAAATGCCATTCTTTAAGGAAGTCTTAATTAACTGTTTTTTCTGGTCTGTTTTACAACATCCTGTGGTTTCAGCTACTGACCTTGAAAGTTAAAGGCCACATTGCTCACATACTGACATTTCATACACAGACCATTCATTTATTTATAATATAAATGTCATTCAGGTAACCAGAAGCAGGGGCAGAGCATCACAGTATGTTCAGTAGTTCTGAAGGAAAGAATTGTTGAGTACCTAGAGGCCAGTGGGGCACATGACCCAAGGCACCATGGGTTCACAGCAGGAAGGTCATGTCAGACGAATCTAATTGATTTCTTTGACTGGGTGACCAAAGTAGTAGACCAGGGATGGGCTGTGGACATGGCCTACCTAGACTTTAGCAAGGCATTTGACACAGTCCCACACAAAAGATTAGTAGTCAAATTAACAAGCCTGGGAGTGGGTCCCAAGGTGGTAGCCTGGGTAAAACATTGGCTGAACAACAGAACACAGAAGGTAATTGTAAATGGAGTCCACTCTGAAGAAAGAGGGGTTACTAGTGGGGTACTGCAGGGTTCAGTACTGGGTTCAGTCCTTTTTAATATCTTTATAAGTGACATTGCAGAGGGACTAGAAGGAAAAGTATGCCTCTTTGCAGATGACACAAAGATCTGCAACAGGGTTGATACACAAGGAGGCGTGGAAAGGATGAGAAGGGATTTGGCAAGGTTGGAGGAATGGTCAGAAGTATGGCGGCTTGGATTCAATGCAAAGAAGTGCAAAGTAATGCACCTGGGAAACAAAAACCTAGGGGAAGATTACACAATGGGGGGAGGTAGTAACAACAACAAAAATGGAAAGAGACCTAGGGGTAATCATATCAGAACCTTAAGGTTGGCAAGCAGTGTGAGAAGGCGGTAGGGAGGGCTGGGGGGATAATGGAATGTATAGGGAAAGGTATCACCAGCAGAAAACAGGAAGTTGTTATCCCCCTGTACAGACAGTTGGTGAGACCCCATCTGGAGTACTGAGTCCAGTTCTGGAGACCCTATCTCCGCAAGGGCATAGACAGGATAGAGGCAGTTCAGAGTAGGGTAACTAAAATGGTGCAGGGTCTGCAAGAGAAGCCATACGAGGAGAGACTAAAGGAGCTTAATATGTATGCCCTTGAGGAAAGGAGGGAGAGGGGGGACATGATAGAAACGTTTAAGTACCTCATTGGAATCAACAAAGTCCAAGAGGGTATCATCTTTCAGAAAAAGATGTGCAAGAACAAGGGGACACAATTTGAAGATAGAGGGGGGACGGCTCAGGGGCAATGTGAGGAAGTATTTTTTCACAGAGAGGGTGGTGGACGCATGGAACAGCCTTCCTGAGGAGGTTGTGGGGTCTAAAACTGTGGGAGAATTCAAGAATGCATAAGACAGACATAAGGCAATTTTTGTGGGGGGTAGGAAGAAATAGGCTGTTGGTTAAATAGGATCTGCAGCTTATCCTTTAGGTAGGGAAATGGGCAGACTAGATGGGCCAAGCGGTCCTTATCTGCCGTCAAAGTCTATGTTTCTATGTTAAACTGCTATACATGACAGTCACTATTAAATGATTTTATGCAAGATAGCAGTTGGGTTAGTATTGTTACCTCTTCCAAGTTTTTGTTTAATATAGTAAGAATATTAGGAATAGGGCCACAAACACAGGATAATTTGGGGATCTCTTTACCTCAATACTGCTGCAGTTAGTTATTAACAATAACCTTGTTTATTTCTGACAAAATTTAGCTTATACCCAAAAATAAAGTTATTTTATTATATTAATGTTTAAATGAAATTATTATTATAGTGACATGATTTGCATAGAGTATTTACAATGTTTTTTTAGTGTTGTATATTTGTTTGGTTGTAAATGTTTGAAATTTTAAAATCAATAAAAATACATTGACAAAAAAAGCGAACAAAGCAGTGTGGCTAAACAATTAAGAAAAACAGACAGAAGCATCATATGTAAGTGCAGTAGATGAAGCAGCAAAGACAGGCACGATCAGGTACCACAGGTTGGGTGATCAAGGAGATAGGAAGCAGGTACAGGGGTCAAAGACTAAGAGATAGTGGCACAGCTCCCTTTTGAAGCAGGCATGAGAGGGGGAGAGTTGGATGGACACAGGCAGGAAGTTCCGAAAATTCAGAGCAAAGTGAGAGAAGGCCTAGGATCTCATAGTGGTCATATACCTAGGGGCAGATAGTAGGGACTGGTCACCAGATCAAAGGGGGTAGGGGAAGCTCTGGGGAGTCAACATAGTGGCTAGGGAGGAAGGAACCACAGTTCTAATAATTTTACCAGTTATGGTGCCAAGGGCATTGGAGTGGTTGGCCTCAGGGGATAGCCAGTTTAGACCTCTATAAAGCTGGCAGCAATCGGTAAGGTGATTTGTTGTCAGAGCAAAATGATGAATATTATTGTAGGTGGTGTCCCATTTGTGGAGGTTGGCTTTGGCAGAATGTATGAAAGTAGCAAAGCCATAGGTGAGGGTAGGAAGAAGGATGCCCTGTGCAGTGGCAATTCTGGCAGAGGGTGTAACGTACACTGTAAGGGCATATCTGGTTTTAAAGACCAGGCTAAGCTTGGAGTTGATTACTTTACAAGTATTAGAGATGTGTTGCGAAAAGTCCAGAGAAGGGTCAAGGATAATTCCAAGGTAATTGAAACTGGTTACATTTTCAAGGAAGGAGCCATCACTACAGGAGATGGACTGTCGGCCAACACACTTTCTTAATCTAGGGACAGAGTCAAATAACATTGAGTAGGTTTTGCTGGCATTTAGTAAAAACGTGTTATAGGAGAGCCAGGAGTGAATTTTGTGGAACTCGGAGGTAAGGGTAGTGTTAAGGTCAGCAAGGTATTTAGAGCTAGAGTACAGCTCTAAGTCATCTGCATAGAGGAGCAACATGTGGCATTTAGGGGTCGGTAGTTTATAAAGATAGTAAAGAGGAGGAGGAGACCAAGGATAGATCCTTGTGGAACACCATTGTTAATGCTGGATAGATCAGATACAGCTGAGTTGTATTTAATAGTTGTTGTCTGTCGGTGAGGTAGCTGTCATACCAGGTAACCATGTCAGAGGATATACCAAGGAATAACATTTTAGATTTTAGAAGAGAATGGTCTACTAGATCAAAGGCATTTGTAAGGTCAATGAAAATTACACCCATGGCAACTTTGGTGTTGTTTGTGAATTTGAGAAGAGCAGTGGTGGTACTATTGCCTTTTCCTGAAACCATGTTGGGCATCAGAGAGGGGGCTGCGGTCATGGGGATAGTTTTATGGTATGGACAGAGTTTATATTTCTAGAAGTTTACTCAGGACTGAAAGGATTGCTTTAGGGTGATAACTGGTGATTAATTTAGAGTCACCTTTCTTAAAAACCAGGACAAACTTAGCAACCTTCCAGATATCAGGAACAACCCCTGAGCATAAGGACAGATTATAGATTCTAGCTAGAGGGGCGGCAAGTTTTAGCAGCCTAGGCTCAAGGCCATCAGAGCCTACACTACGGCAGACGGAAATGGAGTTAAGTGGCCAATGTACCTCCATATTAGAAACTGTATGTAGGTAGAAACATGTCAATTTCCATTCTGATTTTCACATTAATTGTTACCATTACATAATATAGCTTTACATACTCAATATCATCAGTGCCAGTAGAGCACAGTTCAGTTTTATTTTCCATTGGCTGATCTTCCTTGGGTTATTCAGCAAGAGCGCAGTATCTGGTGTGTAGATGTGACAACACTTGTGCTCTCAGGTAGTGATACCTCAGGGTGACTTGTGTGCAGTGGCCAGTTGGTGTGATCCCATGTGTCTGCAGGCTTGGGCCAGGAAGTTCATCTCATGGCACATCATACTAATTGAATCAGCAATGTTGCAGTGGGTGGTTCACCCAATTTCACCAATAACAAGTGGGGTTTGAGTGTGCTGACTTTGTACTAGCAAGCATTACCGTTGGTGAGTCCAAGATGTTTGCTTTAATTTGCTTTTGGTTTTCAAACTGAACTCACCCAGCCCAGGAGTGCATATGTGAGTCGAAAGGTTCTATGCTTAACCTTATTCAGAATGGACACCTAGGGCTGAATACTATGACTAGCCTCTTCAAGGTATTGATAGTATTAAATGCATCATGCCAGGGCAGCATTATCAGTATGCGAAACATTTAGTAAATGGCTGTGAATCTACTGGCTGATAATGCAGTATGCAAACTGGTCTTTCATTTCGTCATCCAGGTTGACTCCCATATCACAAGAGGAAATCAGCTTCTTCAAACATGTAATATACTCTGCAGTAGTTTTGCCTGGTTGTTGCTGCCAGTTGTGAAACCTAAACTTTTCTGCTATTGTATTTGTCTTTGGGAAGTACGTGTTTCTCAGAGCTGAAAGAAGCTCTGAAAATACTGTTTTGCCTGGTTTCTTATGAGATAAAAGATCTCTTATGATGGCATATGTTTTTGCTTCACCCACCATTAGGAAACCATTTATTGTACGTTCATCCTCAATCCTGTTTGCTTGCAGAAACCTAACTTCATCAAAGCTCAAGTCACACTCCTTGCCATACTTTGTTTTAACTTTCTTTTTATTGGTTAATAAAAAGCAGTACAAAAAAAACTCTTTCGTTATAGAGGTGAAATCTATTATAGACTTATACAGGATTTGGATCAGAAAACAGGAAAACCTGTAGCACCTCTCCTTCACTGGTACAACACTGCAGGCACATTGCTAATTATTAAGTAGAATTTGTTTGAAGCCTAATGAAAGCACAAGGCAAAGGCACATGTTAATCATACGAGTATGTCTTAAGAATTTAACGCCACAATATTGGCTTGGTGCCCGAAATGTCCAAAGTTTAACAAGTAAACCTTTTTTTGCATAACTAGAATGTAAAGCAGAGCAATAACCTTTATGAACCTTTTAAACATAATAAGGGATGTCCTAAATGTAACATATCTGTCTTTATCCGTATAGTTGGAAGATGACATCCCCTTCTTTACTATTAAATACAACTTTTAAACACTGACTAGGATATGTACTAAGATCCAGTGACTGAAATTAATAGGTTATCCAGCACACTGCTACTGTTGATGTCATTTGATAGCTTACATCCTCGTGTAGCTCAGTGCGCCACCTGAATGGCAGGAAGGGTGCTCCTCTTTTGAGAGGAAGATGGGAAGATGGGGGAGAGAGTCCAGACCAATGCAAGTGGCGTGAATGGCTCCATCTTTACCATCTTCACCGCCATTTATAACTCAAATTCCATCACACTGGTTGCAGGTTCCCATCTCTGTCTGATTTGACAGCAGACCCCCACAACATTGTATACTTCACAGTAATGCATTTGTGATTACAATAAATTGCAACATAACCACAAAAGAGGAGACAAAGAAAGAAACAAAAACAAAACAGTCACTCAAGTCCCTTCAGACAATCTGATGTTACTGAACAAATAGTTTATGGAATCAGTCATCGGAGTCCATGTCTGGTTCTTCGATCCCCGATCTCACAGAGCACTCGGTCCTGATTTTTTTCAACACGCTTCTCCGCATCTGCTGGATTGGAGACTAAGTATAATCTCCTTCAATACTGGACCTTTAGTCATGCAAGGAGTAACAAATAGTGGCTGATGCCGAGTTCCCTTAGGAGCACTCTCACCCCGTCAAACGCCTTACGACGGGTACGGGTACTGTAGCTGAGATCAGGAAATAATTTCAATTTCAAGTCACCACACTGGATACCGCCAGTCCTTTTCACTATTTGCAGAATGGCATCACGTTCATATGTGTCGCCAACCACCAGAAGCACAGTCCGAGGAGTGTTTCCATCCAAAGCTGGCCTCCGAGGGTTAATCCGGTAGGCGATCTTTATATTGATGATTGTATCTATCGATAGTGCATCTGGGAGCCAGTTCAGATTATCTCCCTCAGCATTTTCAGGGAGATCTTGAAGCTTCAGGTTAGTGGACCGGGAAAAATTCTCGTTGTTCCAGACGCGTTTCAATATTGAATTCTCCTTGACCAAGCCTGCACACGTTACCATAACTGTTTCCACTGCCTCTCTTGCCTTTTTGGCATCCGCATGTGCCATTTCTGTTTTCTTTTCCAGCAAAGCCATTCAGCTTTTAAAATCTTCCACTTTTTTGTCCAGCAATTGGATAGTGGAGAGGAGAGCCTTTAACATGGGCTTCCCCTAGAGGTTGCTGGTTGCTTTGAGTCCGCGGCTGCCTGCTTCTGTTGGTCCTTAGATTTAGAAGCATCTTGCTATGACTGATTCTTTGGCTTACCCATATCTTTTTTTTTTTTTTGCATAGTATGTTTATTAAAAAGATTTTTGTAGACATAACACGTACACAAACAATACAACAACACTTAAAAAAAGCAAAAAAAAACTAAGAATAAATATATGCCATGTCCATGTCCATCTTAAATTCTCTGTACGGGGCCTTTCCTCTTGCGACGCCAGCGACCCGGGTTTGGCAACGGACCCGGGGAGTCGGATGGCCAGCCAGGGGAGAAGGATTGAGCGTCCCATGGACTGCTCTCCTTCTCTGGGGGGAGGGAAGGATAGAGTATCCGGCACCCGAGGGACCCCTTGCAGAGGCTGGGGGAACCACAGGTGACCGGTGCCAACATGCAAGTGGGGCGGGGTGGATGCTGGACGTCATTGCATGTCCCCGCCCCTGGGGCAACCTAGAAAATCACTGCCATCTGCCCTTGATGAAGCCTGCCCTCGGCTTCAATTAGCTCACTCAGGCTGGCTCCCTGACCTATCCCATCGGATGCGGCACTTTGGGCTGGTGCCGCAACCCCGTCCTGGGGGGTAAGCCAGGGGGCATCAGGGAGTCACAACCAGTATGAGAGTGTGGAACTCAAAGGGTCATGACCAGGCCGAGGTACCGGGCAGCCAGTAGCACCAAAAAGTATAGTAAATTTAAAAAAAAAAAAAAAAAATTCCCTGCACGGGGAACATTAAGCTACAAAAAGAAAATTTAATAATGAAGATAACTCATTCTGCCAACAGGCAGGATCTTTTCATTTACACACACAATAAATCAATTATAAGTCAATCATTCACTCAGAATCAAATGAGCTGCTGTTTGGGATTATATTAGCCATCCAAGGAGGTTCCCTGCTCCCAAATTGACTTCATTGCAGGCCTTCCCTGAGGGCTGCAACCTCTTCTGGCGATAAAGAGGCAAGTAGGGGTTCCCATGCATTTAGAAAATGCTCCTCTTTGTTTTTAATAGAATATGACAAACGCTCCAATGCTAGGATCTGTATGGTAAAGGCACACCACTGCTGGATCGTTCCTGTTGCTGCTGACACCCATGTGCTTAAAATGCAATGCCTAGCAAGCACCAGCAAGACCTGAACCCATCTCAGGGAAAAGGTCCCACTCTTCAGGGCCCATCTCATCAACCCCAAATAAGAGACTCAGTGGGGCAGGCAACAGTTGTCTACCCCAAATATTCCCTACCTCCTGCGCAACCTCCCCCCAAAACCTCTGCAAGACCGGGCAGGTCCAAAACTAGTGAAAGTAGGTATCCAACTCGGTCTTACACCATCCACACACTGGAGAGACCGCAGGGTTAAATTTATGGGCCATTACCAGAGGGCAGTACAATCTGTGGATGAACATGTAAAAGGATTCCTGATATTTGTTACAAATCAGTATCCTCCTGTGGAGCTGTAGCAGTATGAGCCAGTTCTCTTCCGAGATATCCCTACCCAAATCTGCCTCCCATTGCCTTTTCATTCTCTGTGTATAATCTAGGAAATACTGTCTCCTCAGGCGAGCTGCCCATCTGATCAGTCCGCTTGAACCCACCCTGGTACTTAGAACCAGATGTTCTACTTTTATTAGGGTAGAGTCAGCAGGTTTTGCCCTGCCCAGAGTGTTTACATAAGCTCTAGCTTGTAAGAAGTGGAAAAAATGCGCCCTGGGTAGTTCAAATCCCGTCATAGTATCCTCAAAGAAACCCAAGTGGCTTCCCATATATATGTCTCTGATGCATCTAATCCCCCTAGTCTCCCACAGTTGGAATCCCTTATCCTCAATTCCAGCCAAGAAGTATGGGTTACCAGCCACAGGGAGCAGCAAAGTGTACCCATATCTTTAACGTTCCAAAATTGCAGCACATATAGTAGATGATGTAATGATGTGGATAGTCAAGTCTGGATATGTGAAGTAAAGTATAGTATTTTTTTTTTATGTTTAATTCAGTTGTACAGTTCTGAGCTCTGTAGCTATGCGTCTTGGCATGCCGGCTGTCAGGCCATGCCTCCCTTGCCATATTTTGTCATTTTTTTTTTTCTTGATTCTGTCTAGCCTAATCATCAAATATTATTGTATATAAAGTAGGGCTGTAGTCCAGTCTCACAAAATATGATTATTTTCTTCATGAGTCAACAGGATTATGTATGAGAGAACTACATTGTTTACCTAGAATGGTTTTCTAAATTATAGATAACACAGAGTATTTCTTAATTTAGCTACAAACAGGAACACACAGGCAACTGGACAGAATGTTAAATCTACCAGTGTTCCAACAGTTGATGAGCTAAAGGGGAAATTGTGATACATAACTGAAATTAACTTTTTTTTATTGCAAACGTATGTTGTGTGTTTAACAATATACATGTTGGAGATCGAATCTGGTTAGATATCGCAATGATTATTTGTGCGTGTTGTTTCCGATGAGACATGGCAATAAAGGGCATCAATAAAAAAAAAAAAAAATGTTAGAAATTGACCAGTAGTTTCCATTTACAATACATTGGGATTCTTACCATTTGGGATTGTATATCACAGTACAGTACAAGATTTACTTTGCTTTCTTTAGATTATTGGTTGGCAATCAAAGTGAAAACCTGCTATTTTCATGACACATTTACTGTATTTTTAGGGATGTGATAGAGCATAAAGGCAGCTGGGGTGTATCTCACACCCATGTTCCAACAGAGTCAAGGCCTGGTCATGTGGCCCTCATAGCTGGATTTTATGAAGATGTCAGTGCTGTTGCTAGAGGTATGGTTTTGAATAATTTTTTTTATCTAGAAAATGGAAACGTTTGAGCAAAAGCACAAGTTTTGCACTTAAAGGAGTTTGCAGTGGGAACACCAACACAAATGAGAAATTATTTACTGTACTTTGAGGGGGTCATCATAGATGGGATACTCTTCTGGAGAGCATTTTGTTTGCGTCATGTTGAAAATACAATTCAGAAATGTGAGATTTTTGATGCAGTTCTGTTAAGCTTTAAGCCAGAATGATCCTCCATTTTTGTAAAAAAAAAAAAAAAAATGATGTTTCCAGTATCCTAGAAAGCTTTTTATTCTTCCCCTGCACACCGGATCTCCCACTTCTGGCTGCTCAACGTTCCTGTCTGCCCACCAGTCTCACCCTTCTCTGCTGCTTCTTGCCACCTGGCTTCCCAGGCTAGCCCCACATCTTCTGAGGTTCCAGCTTATCCCTGCCTGGGGGGTCCACCCTCCTTGAGGGCGAGGAGGAGAATAGCATTCCTGGGTGGGGGATCCTCTGAGGTACACAGGGCGGGGGAGGGCAGGAGCACTGTGCTAGAGGGACTCTAGCATGGGGGGACTAGGCAGCCATCATCCGGCAGGCTGAGATGAGTGCTAGTTTACATTTTATAGACTCTTCCCTACACCCCAGTGTTGTGCATCATGGCGACGCCCTTGAGGCAGAGCTAGCTAACATGTGGTCAGGGATCAAACTCAGGCTGCCAGCGTGCCAAGTGGGTGCCTCACCTCTCAGTGCCACGGAGCCGACTGGAAACTTTTTAATCAGACAAAATTCAACTTATATTCAACTTAAATGTCCTCAGTAAGGAAATGCAGCAAACTAATGACGTGGGTGTGTGTGGGTGTGTGTGTGTGTGTGTGTGTGTGTGTGTGTGTGTATAATTATACTGACACGGTAGTGCCAGTATAGTTAGGATTGCCCCAGCCACTTCTATGTTAAACCCCAAATTCTGCACTTTAATAGCTTTGCCACCTTATGATAGATTTGTCTGAAATTTTGCATGCGTGGTCTGGTACCATAGATCTCTGGATCTGGGAAGTTGTGTTACGGTCCGATGAGCGGTTGCAGAGTGCCAAAAAACACACACAAATGGGGGTTTTGAGTGTTTCTTTGCTCGTGGCTACAGCCCACATGATTTGTCCGTTTGGTCTGGAATCTTCAGGGAAGATGCAGTCTGAGTCACCGATTTGCCTTTTGAAGATGTGGTGGAAATATATTAAACCGTTCAAAAGTTATTAAAAAAACAAGTTTCCCATTATAGTCAATGGGGAAAAAATATATGTGTCTCTCGAAAGCAGCCACCACTACATTTCACTGCCGCAAATGGCCCTTTTACTGTCATGCGGTGGCCATCTTGTTTTCAGTTAGTGAGAGAGAAAAATGCCTAGCATTTAAATTTGGGACCCCCTAGGTAAACACTGACTTGTGTGTACCTAGACGGGTCCTGAGGATCATAGCACTATCTTTTTATGGGGGGGGCAAAACCCCCCAGAAATGCCTTTTTGGTGATCGGGCCCCTTGTACTGTCACAAATTGCGACAGAACGGATGCAACGCTTTCGCAAATCACAAAAGTATCTTGCCCATTCTGTCGCAAAATTTTGTGAAACTGTCACGATTTGCGACAGAACATGACCCAAAATCATCAATTCTTTGCTACCCCAAAGCATCAAAATGGTTGGGGCATTTGAGCTGAAATTTGCATGGTGGCAAGCCCTGGTCACACAGATGTGCCTTTTGGTGGTTTGGTCCCAAAGCATTCAATGGGCCCATAGTTACAGCTCTCTCAAGTTGAGAAAGTTCCCATAGGCTAAAATTGCAGCGCCTGCGGCGACTTTCGATGTCCATATCTCGGAAACAGTGCAAGATATGGATTTTTAATTCTGCGCTGCTTAGTCCACCATTACATGGACTAAGCTTGCATGGAGGTTTTAAAGTCATGAATACCACTACAGTGGAATTTTTTTCACAGTTGCTACGGTTACTGAGATATTGCCAAATTAGTGTTACAAGGGTTCCTTTTCAGTACAATTCGGCTGCTGTATGGCTCCGTACTTATGTGTAAGTGGGAGCGCAGGGCCCAGAGGTCCTGCTCCCACATAAGCATACCATTACGAAAAAGTGGGAATTGCAGGGCCCAGAGGACCCGTGCTCCTTCTTCCACATACCAGTTACTAGTTAGATTACACTTTCTCAAAAAGAAGGGAAATTCATTGCAAAAAACTTTGTTAATGCATCAGTTAGGGTTGCTAGTACACCTACAAAAGTTTGGAAATTTGGTGTTAGGGTTACCAACCCTACACCCTATCCCCAACCCCCCACCCTCCTAACACCAACAGGCGTTGGGGTGTGCTTTGGGGTTGTTGGGCCCAACTCTCACCCCATTCTCCTCTACTGCACCACCTCAGCTTGTTTACACATAGAATGGGGTGAGAGTTAGGCCGAGGACCCCAATGTACACCCCGACGCCGGTTGGTGTGAGGAGGGGGGGATGGGGTGGTAGGGGTTGGTAACGCCAATACTGAATTTCCAAACTTTTGTCGGTGTACTGTCAACCCTAACTGATGCATTAACAAAGTTTTTTGCAATTATATATATATATATATATATATATATATATATGCACATAATGGTAGCACGGTAGTGCTACCATAGTTAGGGTTGAGTAGCACTTTTAAGGTTAAAGTGTGAAACTTTGCACCTTAATAACTTTGCTGCCGTTCAACAGATTTGCTTGAAATTTGGTACGCATGGTTGGGCATGGTAGATCTTGGGATATACCAACTTTTGTACCGGTCAGATATACAGCTGCGGAGTTATTAAGCAACATCCGAATGCGCAATTACGCTTTTTTGCGCATTCTTTGCTCTCGCGTACAGGTCGCATGGTTTGCGCTACCGGTCCTAAAATTTTAGGGAATGTGCGGTCCCCGATGTGCCTTTTGAAGATTTTGTGAAAAAATTTTAAACGGTTCAAAAGTTATTCAAAAAACAAGTTCCCATTATAAGTCAATGGGAAAAGTTAACAAAAAGTTCAAAAGTGTCACAAATGCACTTTTTAATGTCGCAAATGGCCCTAGTAGTGTTGCAAATCTGCCATTTTGTTTTCAGTTGCTGATCAGATAAATGCTTGGCATTTACAATTGGGACCATCTAGGGACCCTGAGGATGCTAGCCATGTCTTTATTTTGTGGTTAAACACCCCAGAAATATGTTTTTCACATTTCTGGGAACAGTAGTGTCGCAAAGTACTGTCGCACTTGCGACACTTTTGCAAATTTTTGCGATGCGAAAGCTTTTGCAAATTGCGACATTACTTTCCCAGGCTATGGCAAAATGACAGCAATTTTGCTACCCTGCTGCAGAAAACGGTTTGGTCTTTTGGGCTGAAATTTGGAGGTAATGCAGCCAACATCTCACAGATGTGACTTTTTGTGGTTTGGTGAAAAAATATTGCACGGATGCAAAGTTACAGTACTCCGGAGCTGATGTTTTTTCCCATAGACTAACATGGTGGCGTCCGCCGCGCCTTTCGGGGATCGTAGCTCAGAAACGGTGCGAGGTACGGATTTTTCATCGTGACCATGCATAGCCCTATGCATACAGCGGAAATCTAGCCAGGAAACTCATGAATCATGTGAAATTTAAATTTTCTTTCTACGTTGTACGGTTACTGAGACATTAGCATTTTAGTATTACAACTGCTCGTTTTCTGCTCCGAGGCACATTATTATGCAGACATTCCTTGTTTTCACGGTCTTTTTCAATGGAGCTTTTCAGGAAAAATAGGGTGTGCGCTGCACTTACTGTTACACGTAAGCTTTACACTTGTGTTTCCGTGCCAGTTTGCCATAGCTCCCGTGTACGCCACCGTGTGTGTTACCCTTTGCGTTTACGTTTGCATTTGCGTTACTGTTTTCTTTCCCATTACTGTTGCTGTTACAGTTATCATTTGCATTTACAATAGCGGTACCGTGACCATGTGCATTACGGTTTGCGTTTCCGTACGCGCTCATGTTTGTCTTTCCGTTTCTGTTTCCTTCGGCGTTCTTTTTGCTGTTACCATTACCATTTGCGTTTGCAATTGCGGTACCGTGACCGTGTGCGTTACGCTTTGTGTTTCTGTACGCGCTTGCATTTGCGTTTTCATTTCTGTTTCCTTTGGCGTTATTGTTGCTGTTACCGTTACCATTTGTGTTTATAATTGCGGTACCATCACTGTGCGCGTTACGGTTTGCGTTTCTGTTTCTTTTCCCATTACTGTTGTTGTTACAGTTATCATTTGCATTTACAATAGCGGTACCTTGACCATGCGCATTACGGTTTGCGTTTCTGTATGCACTTGCGTTTGCCTTTCAGTTTCTGTTTCCTTTGGCGTTCTTTTTGCTGTTATCATTTGCATTTGCAATTGCGATACCGTGACCGTGCACATTACTCTTTGCATATCTGTATGCGCTTGCATTTGTGTTTCCGTTTCTGTTCCCTTTGGCGTTATTGTTGCTGTAACAGTTAACATTTGCGTTTACAATAGCAGTTCCGTGACCATGCGAGTTACCAGTTGCGTTTCCCTATGCATTTCCGTCTCCGTTTGCATCATTGTTCACTGTGGCATCACATTGCGCCTGCATTTCTTTTAACATTTGCTTTACCATTTACGTTTGCATCACCATGTGCGTAACCGTTACCGCTTGCGTTTGCGTTGCAGTTACTATGTCACAAGACATCATGTGGTGGCCCGCGCTCCCACCACCACATTCCATTCACTATTTATAATCCTCATTCTCAAAGAGTGAATTCATGGTAAACTCTGTTTAATGCATCAGTTAGGAGTTCACAGCGACATAGATTAGGAGCTGGTAGGGTTGAAGCCCCTTGCCCCCAGCCCAACCCCATTACCAGCATCGGGTGTGCGTGGGTCGTCGGTCTAACTCTCACCCCATTCTCCTATCCCTCAACTTGTTTACACATGTGATGGGGTGAGAGTTGGGCCGGCGACCCCAGTACCACCAGGAGTGTGGGGCAGGCTGAAAATCTGAGGGGGCTGCAGGCCTCGCTGCATAGTGTGTGCTGATGCTCAGGATTTTCATGATCTCTGTGTGTATATATATATATATATATATATATATATGTATATATATATATATGTATCAAAAACTACATTAATGTAGACATTAGGGTTGTAGAACCCTAAGCACACAAAGAAGGGAAATGAAAAACATTAGGGATTAGGGTCTCTGGAGTTCTGGCAAATCAGTGGTGGGGTCTTACTTGGGGTTGTCTACTCTAATGCCCACCCCCTTCTCCCAGCCTGTAGCCTCCTGTCTGAAGCACAAGCTATAGCTCCAACCTAGTGCCTCATTGTGATAGAGTATGGCCAACATAACCTGTCGAAGATTTCTTCATGCAGGGCCCATATTCATTTGACCTCATCTGATCAAGGGGAGGGGGTGGGCATTAGGGTTGACAACTCCAAGTAAGATCCCACCACTGATTTGCCAGTGCTCCGAAGACCCAAATCCCTAATGTTTTTCATTTCCCTTCTTTGTGCGCTTTGCTTTCTTCAACCCTAATGTCTGCATTAATGTAGTTTTTTTGCAATGAACTTCCCTTCTTTTTCTAACAGTGGAATGAGTTTCCGCAAAATGAGATAAATACAATATTGGAGACAGTCTTGCCCCAGTACATGGGCCCACCAAGCCCCACACTCATGTCGATACCTTGTGGGTGAGGTTCCCTGACCCACCACAGGGTGTGGCGGTTGCACCAAAACACTGCTCTGTCCCTACCCAGACCGTGACTGCTGCTGCATGCTGCAGCACTTTCCCCATCAGCCTTGTCCCAGTAAACTGGCTCACTGAGTTCACACCTGAACTCGGCTCACTGGCACGGTAAGGCAGCATGTTCCCCAGAGGTGCAACGGACATCCCTTCAAACAACATTACTTAATAAATTCTTTATTTTTTAATATTTTGACCCCAAACTTTTTTTTTAACTTTATGTTTATTGCTTTTTTCAAAGACAATAGCATATAGTACAATCGTCTGCAAGGCATAGAAAAGATAATAAAAATATTACAGATATCACGATATAGAGCCTGTACAGAGTTGTTTCAGGTATTAGGGGGAAAGAAAGGAAAGTGCAATTACACATTTAGTTTAACTAATTAGCTACAGCAATCTAAGGCTTTTGGGGTACCAGTCCAAAATGTGTCATATTAACATATTCTAAAACTCAGCATCCAGTGTTGATATGCCCCCAAGTCCAAAATGATTACCTCCACATAATTAGTGCCTCTTAACAACTGCCCAAACATTCCCTCTATATACAGTTTCCATCAAGGAGAGAAAAACAAATAGATTATTGTAGTTATCCATTCCCATAATTGCAGGTTATTTTCCAAACTAGGAGCCTCTTTATAAGTAACAGTCTCAAGTCAGTTGTTTGTATGAGACTAAACCACCCCAGGAATAACCTGTTTTAGTAATCTGGCTAAAAATAGTAACCAAACCAAACAATTTTAATTTGTACTTGAGTTCAATGAGGGCTCAAAGTCCTCTTCAGGTCTCCTCATCCATGTCCTCAGGTTGTTGCCCTTCTGAAGCCTGAAACTCCTGTGCCAAGGCCTCTGCTTTTTTCCGAGCCTCCATCGGATCGCTGAATTGGTATGTGTGCCCGCCCTAATGGATCCGGAGCCTAGCGGGCATTAAGAGAGAGTGGGAGATCCCCAGGGCTCTAAGTCGGGCCCGAACTGAGTCGAATTTTTTTCCTCCTAGCGGGGTTGCAAACGACAGGTCCGGGAAGAGATGTATGGTCGCGCCGTCATAGGAAAGTCCATCTGCTGATCGACCCCAAACTTTTAACATAGTCTTCTTATGACCCCACCTCACAAACCCATTAGGTTAAAATTTTCAAATCCCTGCTGAAACGCCATTCCGTGCCACAGGTGCAAAAACACATTTTAGCCAGCATGTGAAAAATGACAGCTGTCATGTTCATGAGGTGGTGTGACAAATGGCTATGTTGAAAATTTGGGGTCAAAATATTAAAAATTACCAAAGTTATGTGTGTGTGTAGAAACATTTCAACATATGCTCTTAACTTGGGCATTTTTAAGATTTTATTTCACCAAATTTTCAACATAACCTTTTTGGGACCCCACCTCGTGAACACTATTGGTGAAATTTTATATGTCAGCCCTGAAAGGTGATTTCGCATGGCGACTGCAAAATCACCTTCTGGGCCCGATTAATGAAATGACACTGACAGTGTTCATGAGGTGGGGTCCCAAACAGGTTATGTTGAAAGTCTGGTGAAAAAATTCCTAAAAATGGCGAAATTATGAACATAAGCTCAAAACGCCATTGAAATACTTTATATGGCACTTACCTTTATTCCTCAGTTCATGGTTCGGCTTTGAAGAGAGCAGATGTGTCTCGGTCCACAGAGGATGCCAGCATTCAAACAACATGAAGTCTTGCTATATTATGACTAATGCAGTTTGTCCCACCATTAGAACTGCTCCGGAGGTGAAAGAGTTAACTTCCATGCAGAGCATGGAACTTGGAGCGCGAGCTCGGTTAGAAAAGCTCTGTCTGGGATATTTCAAACCGAAACTGTCAGATTCTTTACTCCGCCTCACTGAACAGTCGCTCCGGAGATTCCTCCTGCTGCTCGGTTCATTTTCTCGGTTTAAAGAGTTTTTTCTCCGTTAAATTCAACCGCGATTATCATTATTTTAACCGCAAACCGATCGGTTCAAGCTCTGTCTATGGTATTGTAAGTAATAGATAGGTTTTCTGTGTGGAACTTGTAAATGTTTATCAGTTCGGTTTGAACCGATCAGATTGTGTTTAAATTTCATTCTGAAGCATTTCAAGGCTTGTTAGAGTGCGGTTCCCGGTTCTTATCTGTTCTAAAAAAAACGGATTTCATTACGGTTTTTTCCACGACCCGTGACACGGTTGGGAACCGATAAGGGTGTCTTGCCTGGCACTGCGAAAAAAGGGCAAGTTTTGTTGGTCTTGGCATTATGTCTGAGAAACCCAAAAGAAAACCGGGCCCACTGGGTTTCAACACTGTAGTGTCTGTGGGGAAGCCTTTGCCAAGGCTGACCCACACCACCATGTGTTTATTGTCTGGGGTTTGACCACCTCAATGCAGACTGCCAGATTTGCAAGAATTTCCCTGCAGCTACCCTAGATAAGAGAGTTGGTAGGCTCAGGGAGCGAGAGGCCAAAAAGTCCGCTGACCCGGATGGCCAGCCTGGTTCGGTGCCAACCGAACTGGAGGGAGTGCCCTCTGACCAGGGCCAGACTTCCTCGGGCAAATGTAAAGCTGACTCTGAGGAGCCAGTTCCAGCAAAGAGAACTAGAAAGTCAGCAGGTGTGGAGTCAAAAATCCCTTCTCCAACTGCTGCAGAGATAGCCAGGGCAATACAAATTGTCCAGTCAATTTCCCCGGTTCCGTCCGAACCACCACTATCTGGCAAAAGGTTGATTCGGTCGGTTCCACCGTTCAAGAATATGATATAGAGGAGTTTATGAACCAGAGGAGGGAGGATGATTATGAACAGTGTGAATGTGACTTTGAAAGTCTGGATGTGCCCATTGAACGGACATCTCCCCAGACAGACCTTTAGGAGAATCTCCCCTAGGCTTGCTGAGTCCCCTTCTTATTTTCTGTGTTATAAAAAAGTTGCTGAAACCCTCCAGCTTCCTTTAGAGGAGGCTGTGGATGAGCAAAGGAGCCTGACTTTGTAGAGATGATGGATATCCCAGAGTCCAGGAGATTGTCTATTCGTTTACATAAATCTTTTAGGAAACAAACAATAAAAATTTTAAAAGCTCTAATTCTGTGCCTCCTGTGGATAAAAGATGGACAGGAGGTACACTTTGTCAGGTCTAATACAGAATTTCTTTCACAGCAATGCAGCCATGTTGGGTAGTTCAGGCTGCAGCCTGTGATAAGATAATATTCCTGGCTACATCCTCCTGACAAGGACTCAGGAAGATTGATGCCATGGCTAAAAAACAATACATGGCAGGCGTCCTTGGGACTCAGACAAGCAAACTATATGGCTTATGTTGCGAGATACCAAAAATCTAGATGGGCTACTGTCATGGCTTTTAGCCAAACAGGCCCTAGCCAGCTTGCCAAGGAGCTGGAGCAGGTGGCTGCTGATGTGATGAGGCATCTAAGGTGCAGTTTCATGCTGCAGTGGATTCTAATGATGTATCCTCTAGAGTCATGGCTACATCTGTGGCTTTTAAGTAGATTGGCTTGGCTCAGGTGTACTACTTTGTCACAGGATACCCAGTCTAAGGCTATGGATTTTCCTGTGGTGGGAAATTCTCTGTTTGAGGAGCAGACAGAGAATTATATGAAAAAATGGATGAATATAGAACCACTTATAGGAGTGCACAAGCCAAGGCGGCAAGCCACTCCTCAGAGGCAACCCCAGGGGTAGAGGCAGGCCTTTTCACAGGCCTTTTTACCAGACAGGCCTCCTCTTCAGCTTATGTTCAGAGGGGTTCTTCAGAGAGAGAGCAGGCCAGAGTGCAGGGCAGGCCTGCTCCCACCCCTCAGCCTAAAGCCCCTGCCAAACAGGCACCTGATGGGATGCCCAGGGCGGTTCTCCATTACCTGTAGGGGCAGGCTGGCTTCCGTCCCAGGACTGGGAGTCTTTAACATCAGACAAGTGGGTCCTGGAAGTAGTAAGCCTGGGTCTAATTCTCAGCTTCAAAAAATTTCCAAAGATGAGAATCAGATCTTTTCCAACTGCAAACCCTCTAGAGACTCTTGCCTTGGAAACAGAAGTCTCAACCCTCTTGGCTGTCAGAGCTGTAGAAAGGGTTTCTCCCCTACACCAGGGCAAGGGTCTGTACTCCAGGTACTTCCTTACCCCAAAAAAGACAGGAGAGTGGCGGCCCATCCTGGACCTAAGATATCTGAACAAGCACCTTTTAAAACCAAAATTCAAAATGGTGGCTCTGGGAATGATTTTACCCTCCCTAAGGCCAGGGGACTGGCTAGCTTCCCTGGACCTCAAGGATGCCTATTTCCATGTTCTTATCAGAAGCTCCCACCGAAAGTACCTCAGATTCGAACTGCCCTCAGGCCATTATCAGTTCAGAGCAATGCCCTTCGGCCTTACCTCTGCCCCAAGGGTATTCACAAAATGTCTGGCAGTAGCAGTTGCTCATTTAAGAAGGCAAAGATTGCCATCTTTCCCTACCTGGACGACTGGCTCATTGTGGGTCAGTCTCCAGACCAGAGTCAAATCACAACTGCAAGTTACCCAGCAGCTGCTTACCTCTCTGGGCTTTCTTCTCAATCTTCCAAAGTCAGTTCTGGAACCTGTCCAGGTACTCACCTTTATAGGTGCAGAACTGGACACAAAGCAGGCCAGAGCCTTCCTTCCCTAGAAGGGTAAGGACCCTGGTGGCCCTGGCCTCGTCCTTCACTCTGCAGGTCTCGACCAGCAAGGCATTTCCTGCAGCTCCTAGGACACATGGCTGCTTCCACAGCTGTAGTGCAAGGAGCAAGATTTCAGATGAGGGACATTCAGTTCCATTTGAGAGCCTTCTGGTCTCAGAGAGATTCCCTATCAAGTTAATCCCAGTGACTCGAACCCTGATCCAGGCCCTTCAGTGGTGGCAGGATCAGAGCAATCTGAGACAAGGGTGCCCTTCATCCCTCTATCTCACTCCTTGACCCTTACTACAGATGTGTCCCTCTTGGGATGGGGAGCTCACATGGGCGACCTCGCCACCAGGGTTGTGGTCCCCTCAGGAATCTCTGCTCCACATCAATCTGTTGGAACTCAGAGCTGTTTTTCTAGCACTTCAGGTTTTCTGCATCTGTTCAGAACAAGGTGGTACAGGTCAGAACAGACAACACCACTACAATGTGGTACATCAACAAACAAGGGGCACTCGGTCTTGGCCTTGTGCACAGGCGATAAGTTGTGGTCTCTGGCTTATTCCTGAACACTTCCCTCATAGCAGTTCACCTCCCAGGCAAGGACAATGTCCTGGCAGATGCTCTCAGCAGGATTTCCCAGGGCCATCCAGATGGTCACTGGATCCCCTAGTACTGGGATAGTTTTTGCCAGATGGGGCACCCCTCAGATAGATCTTTTGCACCCCAGACAATCATCAACTTCCACTTTTTGTTGCAGGCCTCCAGTGTTGGGCTCAGTCCCCCTGGATGCCTTTCTCCTCGATTGGGAAGGGAAGTTTCTCTATGCCTTCCCCCCTTCCCTCTCCTGTTCAAGGTGCTAGTCAAAATCAGATCTCAGCCCTGCAAGATGATCCTGATTGCTCCAGACTGGGCCAGGCAGCCCTGGTACCCACTCCTTCTGTCCTTAGCAGTCCGTCTTCCCCTGTGTCTCCCGGGAACCACAATCTGTTAACTTGTGCCCAGGAGAGTCTGTATCCGAATCTCAAATCCCTCCACCTCAAGGCCTGGCTCTTGAGGAGTTAGTTGCTGATCTACAACTTTCTCAGGGTGTTCTCGAAATCTTGAAAGCTTCTAGGAAGCCTTCACCAGGGCTACCTATAACTCCAAGTGGAAAAGGTTTTCCATATGGTGTTCTGGGAAGCATATTTCCCGGAATCTGCTGATTTGCCCACTGTTTTGGACTATATGGTCCATCTTAATTCTTTGGGACTGAGACCAGCTACCCTGAAAGTGCATTTGGCAGAGTCTCTGCTTTTATTTCAGCAGGGAAGCCCTCTTCTCTTTCTGCTCACCCTGTATCTTCCAAGTTTTTAGGGATTGCTTCATGCCAATCCACCATTCAGGGACCCTGCCCCTGCCTGGGATCTTAATGTTTGCATTGCTCAGCTGATGCAACCCCCCTTTGAACCTCTGTCTTCGGCAGAGCTTAAGTACTTGACTTGGAAAACTGTATTTCTAGTAGCCATCACTTCTGCCAGGCGCATAAGTGAGTTACAGGCTTTGTCAGTGGAGACTGACTTTATTTCCTTTCATAGGGATAAGGTAGTCCTCAGGACTAACAGGAAGTTTTTGCCTAAGGTGGTTTCAGATTTCCGCCTTAACCAATCTAGTTCACTTCCAGTGTTCTTCACTGACCATTCCTCCTCTGGTGAGAGGAGGCTGCACAGCTTAGATGTTAAGAGGGCCCTAAGTTACTACATAGAGTGTACCAAGGGTCCTGGGTTTGACTCCCTCAACTATTTCTCACTTATGGTGAGGTTGGGAAAGGAAACCTGCCACTAAGAGATCCATTGCCAGGTGGATTGTCTCTTGTATCCAATTTTGCTATCAAAAACTGGGTAAGGTTCCCCCTTCAGGCCTGAGGGCTCACTCTACCAGAGGTACAGCTGCGTCTCTAGCTGCTGCCAGAGACATCCCTATCTTAGAGATATGTCAAGCAGCTACTTAGAAAACAGTGCACACTTTCACCAAGCATTACTCCCTGGATATCTAGGCCAGGAGGGATGCTCGGTTTGGCTCAGCCGTGCTTCAGAGCCTATTCCCTAAGTAGGTTCTGTCCCTCCTCCATGGAGGTACTGCTGTGTAGTCTGCATTAGTCATAATATAGCAAGACTTCATGTTGTTTGAAGAAAAAATTACTCACCTTAGTAATGTTGTTTCTTCTAATGGAGTCTTGCTATATTATAACCTCCCCCCCAGCCTGCCCCTCTCAGAACTTCTACTTTGGGTATGGGGTGGGCAGTCCACTGTTGGCACTTATTCATGCCCCCTTTTATGTTTTCCACCCCTTCTTGTTGGGGTGTTTGGGTGTTGTGTTTTATTTTATTTTATCTTATTTTTTCTGGTCCCCTGACTTGAGTCTTGGTGTTGGGACCAGGAAAATGTGTTAATATTTTAGTAGCCAGTTGGCTAGTGTAGGTTACAGCTTCCACACAGAGCCTTAGTGAGTTTTGCTCATAAAGATCTGACAGTTTCAGTTTGAAGTATCCCAGACAGAGCTTTTCTAACCGAGCTCGCGCTCTAAGTTCCATGCTCTGCATGGAAGTTAACTCTTTCACCTCCGGAGCAGTTCTAATGGTGGGACAAACTGCATTAGTCATAATATAGCAAGACTCCATTAGAAGAAACAACATTACTAAGGTGAGTAATTTTTCTTCACCCCTGGTGGTAAGTATAGGGTAAGGGTGGGGTGGGTTGGGGTGGTGGGTGCTCAGTGGGAGGGCTGGGATGGGGGAGGGGACGGCGGGGATGACAAGGGACTATTTTATTTCAGGTTTAAAAAAAGATGCTGGAGGGGTGGTTTTCCTTTTGCAGGAAGCAAGGAAAATAAACTATTCGGGACACTGGGGTGGGCTCCTCAGTGTCCCACACTGTGGGGGCTTGTAAATGCTGACCGGGAGTTGGGCCCCTGATGTCAGCAACTATTACTAAAATAGTGGGCTTCGGGGGGGCATCCGACACTGGGGGTGGGCATCCCAGTGTCGGATTATACAGTAAATAAATAACTACACTGTCACCGGGGATTGGGGCCCCCAGTGTGCAGACACCATTTATTTTTAAAATACAGCACAGTCAGGATGGTGGGGCTATAATGACTGTAGCCCCGTCCCTGACATAAGAGTCATGACACAGCAGGGGTTGCTATATGACACAGCTGTTGTTTGTTAATAAACGGCAGCTGTGTTGTATAGTGCAACCAGCTGTTATCACAAAAATTCAGCTATCCATAGAACGTTAATTTTTAAAACTGCACATGCTCACAAACGGAACTTTTTTCTTAAATAATTTAAAACCGCAAAACAGTTGGACCTATAAACAACAAAAGCACATACATTGGAGCAACCTCTATCAAACCTGAAAGTTTCAGGTTTCAAAGCCTTATATCTTTTTAGTTATCAGATGGCAAAAAAAGTCTTAACATTTTCAAAAATGGTGAGTTTTACGTTTTTGTGCACCTCTGTAGCTTTGCCCCCACTGAACCGATCTACATGAAATTTTCAGGATCAAGAGGTCCTGGCACAAATGCTGTGCTTTCTGAACTTCATGTAAATCGGTTGAAAGGGGGAAAGTTATTAAAGCAGCAGTCCATGATAGCATTGAAAATTTTGACGTATACTTTTTTACTCCATTTTGGATTGCCCCTTATCTCCTGACTTGTATGATGCCCTTCTTTCCTCATTTTGAGTCTGCTTTAGTACTTCTTTTCACATTTGAATTAATGAAAGGAGCGTTCCTTTTAATATGGCTTGGACGGTTTTCATCAGAATTCTCTGCTGTTTTTCCAACACCCATTGTCTCATGAGGACAGGGAGCGCTGCCTGCTACACAATAGTTCATTTTTGTCACAACAGAAGTGGTTTTAAACAACTGACTCACCTTATGGGACAACAGATGTACAAAAACAGCAGAGAATACTGATGAAAACCGGGTCCAAGCCATATTAAAAGGAACGCTCCTTTCATTAATTCAAATGTGAAAAGAAGTACTAAAGCAGACTCAAAATGAGGAAAGAAGGGTATCTTACAAGTCAAGAGATAAGGGGCAATCCAAAACGGAATTAAAAAGTATAGGTCAAAGTTGTCACCAATGTCATGCACTGCTGCTTTAAGGTGCAAAAATAGGGATTTAACATAAAAGTGCTTACTCAACCCTAATATACATGCACGACTGCTCCTATATAATATCTGACACACTAATGTTTGATGTTCTGATTAGTTCATTTGCTTCTAGCAGGTCTTGACTAGTCATTTCTTGTTGCTCTGTAGAATCACACAGTTCTCTTTCCAGTTGAAAAGTTTTGGAGTCATCGTTGTTCACTACAACAATGCTGATGGCTCTCCTGCACCATACTAATATCTGGTGAAGGAACTGGATGATGATTTGGTAGAGACACATGATGGTTTGAGTCAGCATCTCCACATTGCAGGGAACATGGAGGCTGGTACTGATTTTTGCCTGAAAAGTACCATTAAACTCTTTTTCCTCATTTATTGTGTCACTGGTGTTTCCTACATTAATGCAAGTCAGCTATGTTGGTAGTTTGGGTGTTCTTGATGTATATTCTTTATTGTACAGTAAATGTTTTGGGTTGCTTGAGATGAGACTTTGGAACACTCACAACACCAGCATTATGTGCTACAAAGTTGAGCTCTTAAATCTGTAGCTGAACCAGTGAGCCTCTGGTTGGGGAGCATATTACCCATGTTGTAAGTAATTCCCACAGACAACACTGGAGCTAACAGAAAAGGAAATTACATTACATCTTACAACAACATTTTTTGACCTCTTAGTTTGGATAACACTACAGAGTGCTCCATTCACTTCAATGGGGGTGTAACTTTTTGTGTTTTTTTAAATATTTTAAAGTGCCTTTTGTTTCAAACCAACACCACCACCACCTAACTAACCTGAGCCTTATTATTTAAGCAGTAGTTTTGATTTGACACAAAAGGTACGATAAAATATTTAAAAAAAAAAAAAAAAAAATCAAATCTGATGCTCCCATTGATGTGCGGGGAGCCCTTTTCAAACTCTGATACCCGCTCCGAAAATGTATCTGAATGTGGCGGGGGCAAGGCACAGCGGCTGAAAGTGGAATGGATCAGGCTGCTGGCTCTGTGGAGCAAAACTGGGATCAGTTCACTTCTTTGAGCAACACAACTGAAAATTGTGGAGTTATACTGGGTGTCTTACTAGAAGGTGGCTTTCTTTGTATAGACTTTTAGTCTGAGCACAGTTGGTGCTCTGTAACACAAATGATTCATATACCAACTGGTGTTTTCCCCATATCATCCGAAATGGGCACACTGACCACATTCATTTCCTGCCCACTTACTTTAATCTTGGTCTCATTTTCTGCCCATTTAAAAATCATGACAACCCAACTGAGACTGACGCAACACCTTACTTGCAAAGGGGGGGTCCTGTGTCTACCCAATTGAGTGGCTTTTGAGGGATTTTAACCTGGGATCTCTTGCTTCACTTTCAGTGTTTTTTTTTTTTAACCACCAGGCCTCACAGCCTTTCATTGCTTCTTGTCCTTGAATTTAGATTTTTTGTTTGATCTAACTACTGCACTGGGGGAACCTGTTTACACAGTGGATTGGCAGTGGGCTGCAGAACATTTCACCTCATGGTCACTGGTTCAAATCTTAATGACACAAATGTCAGTTAAACATATAGTCCAAGAAACATGTTGTTCTGTTGTCTGTGAGAAATGAGTTGTGGTGGTCTCAGTCCTGTTCTAAGAGAACTGTAATCCACATCTCAAAACCACCACTGCAGTTGGCACTAAGTGGCCCTTTGGTGTTGGTCTGTCATAAACAGTCAAAGGTTAAATGGGCATTGAATCTGAATTACCCTGTCATCCACTAGAGTTGATCCCTCCATGACAGGACTGACATACGTATGCAGGCAGCGCAGGGAACTCTAGATTATGGTGGACCATACTATGCTTGTCATCTGAATGACTGTGATGTCCATTACTCTGTCAATCTGTAATACGCATGCACTATGAAATTCATTTTAAAACTTGTCTTAAAAACTTTCTTTTGATCACCTGCAGGTTGGAAGGAGAATCCAGTTCACTTTGATTCTGTGTTCAATGAAAGTAGGTACACCTGGAGCTGGGGGAGTCCTGACATTTTGCCTATGTTTGCAAAAGGTAGGTTTGGTTTGAAATACCTGTGTGTATCAGGGGAGTAACACTAACTGCCCACCCAGTTCACCCTCTGTGAGCAGCAGACTACAACAAAATGTATCTGCACATGTCCACTATTTGGGATAGGAGGGGGGCGCGTGAGCAGCAACACTGGCTTATTGTTTTTAAAAAAAAGTATAGTTTTTTCAAAATATAGCCTGTTGGTAGTTTTTACAGGTGCTGTCTGTGTTCTTCATTATGATAAACCAGGAGGTTTCTGTGATTCCAGGGACGCGAGTTACTTTCCCCCCACGGAACTTGATCCATTTACTGGTAAAACTGGTAAACGGTGGTAAACCAGTGTCCCTGCTCATAAGCAGTGTTGTAATGGTGAGACTGTTTAGGACATTATTCTGAGTTTGCACACTGGCATCTTAGTGGATGCTTGCCTCCATGTGCTTGGAGCTACAGTAGTTGCATGGGGGGGGGGGGGGGGGGATTTTGGTTGGCAAATTATAGCAGACTATTCTATTGAAAGCGACCCTAGATTAAGTAGCAGGCTGCTAATAAAATACAACAGTTTAACCCGTTGTGTACAGCATTGTGGGGTGGAAATGAAGTTGTTTTGCTTGTTTTATAGAAGTGTTTAACTCGGTCATACTCCATTGCAGGGATATACCCTGCTTCAGGATAGATTTCCCATGCTCCAGCCAAATTCTGTTTTTGCTGGATATTTCCCACAGCTTTCCCTCTGTGAGGGGCTGCATGGGGAGGGCCATCTTCCCCCCAAAGTAGTCAGCTTGTGTGGACAGGATCCGGTGGCGGTTGGTGCTAGTGCCCAATTGTAACACAGGGGCCTGGCTGTCATATACTTTAGATAGCCAACAGGTTTTTCCTTGTTTTGTGTCTTCCTCCTTCCTCCCCTACTGAAGGTGGAACTTCTGAGGTGTGGGCTGCATGCAGCAATGTCCTGTGGAGGGGGCAAGCTGCCTTGGCCTACTGCGGGGGTGGGGGCACCGTGGCAGCAGTTGCCAAGCGCCATCCCTCCTGATCGTAGTACACTTACCAGTGGCAACTGCTGCAGTCTGACCTGCCTCCTGACACTGCATTCCAAACTCAGGGTTGCCTGAACGGCAGCACAAGGCACTGCTGCTGGGCTCTTGGGGCAACATGAAATCAAGTTTTACAGTCAATAGCCAGCAGGGCTTTAGGCTGGGAAAATCCACTGGCCAACAGCCATTCCTCTGGTCCAACTGCTCTACATCTTGAAATGATATGTCTTCCAGTACAAGCTAGCAGGCCAAACTTTCTATTGACCCACTGTAAACTGACCAACATTTTGTAGGTGCCTGTTTTGATTCCTGCATTTTTCAGAGCTTTCATTCAAACTCCACCTCAGTTTAGTCCCTTAGACTTGCACCATAGTGGGAACCTGCTAGGAAATGACAGATTTGACATTTAGAATTCTCTTCAATCCTGGTGGCATTGTGAGAGCAGTGAGTGTTGTCATGCTACTACATTGGTGTTGGGGCCCTATCCAAACTTCGGGCTAAATGATGGCTTGCAAGCCTCGCTATACTGAAGCAAGAATGAGTAGCAGTATCCACCAGTTTTGCTCTAAAAAATGTGACCCTTTGCAAACATCCCTACACATTTTGGTTTGGAAACTTGCATGGCAGACAGACTCTATTTAAAATCAAGGACACTTTCTTGTCATTCATTTAGGCATATGGCAGTCATGGGGATTGGTGTGTGCATACAATGTGTTTTCAGAATTCAGCAGTACCCTATTGCTGGAACAGCACTGTATCCATTTTTTTATAACTTTGTACAATACAGCACAAAAATGTTCAGAATGCAAGGTATTTTAAACATACAAAAAACAGTTACAGTACACATTTCTTATGTCACAGCCTTGTGGGGACTCCTGGGATTGAGCATCCAACCTTATTAAACCCAAATTTAATAAACACTTCTTGAGCCATTGCAGCCAGTGGACTAGGGCTTGCTCAGGAGCTCTAGAACTTGACAAAAATAGGTATTTATATACTATGGCTACCGTGGACATGCAAGCCCACCCATGTGGCACTACCATGGCAGAAAATTAATAACAAGAATTAATGTGGCATAAATGCCACTGAACCGCAGAATCATGAGAATAGCCACATACTAACCTCTTTGGCAAACTATGGTCTTGTGTCTCTGATTGGTAACAACAGGTATAAAAACCAACCCCCCTGCCAACCTGAGACTCCCATCCCACTGCTTATGTAGAGTCCCATAGTTGCAAGATGTTCACAACCTAGGGGAAAAAAAGGCTAAAAAATACAAGACAAACATTATAAACCCGATCTTGTGTGATGAGAGCCTCGATAGATCAACGTACTTCAAGCACAGCTCCAGAACTTGTACGCAGCAAAACGATCTGGTGTCATGGACAGGAGAACCAGGCACTGCAACTGAATACCACCAGTGCCATCTTGAAAGCAAACTGAGTGTGCAACAGACTGTGTGATTATCATGAAAGTTATTCAAGTCTAACAAAAGTTGCTATGAAGTGTGCATTTCCACTGAGTCTTACAGTAGATTAAAGATTAAAGTTGCAGTACATCACAGTCCCAAATAATCAATGTTGCTGCCTTGCTCCAGTTGCAACTGTACCAGCACCATAGTTCAGACAAAGAAATACTCCTCATGAGTCCTCATCGGAACCTTCCTTCCTTGGGCCTGGAAAGTCTTGTATTTTCAAAAGTAATTTGTCCAAGTCCTTGAGCTCCCTATACACGTAGATATGCCCTCCATACTGCACACAAAGTTTTGCTGTGTAGACTGAACTAAAAACATATGTTGAGTTCCCTACGTTTGCATTTGCCCCCATCAAAACTTTTTCCTTTGTCTCATACTGTAACTAAGATCAGGGAACATTTGTATCTTGTTTCCATCCACATTAAAGTCCTTGGTAGTGTGAGCTGCTTTTAGGACAACATCTAGCTGAAGCACCAAACCAAATTCGAGAAGTAATTTGTGGGGGCTAGCGGGGTCCGTTACCTGTCTGGGTGTGATACAATAACATTTTTTCCATGTCCAGAGTCACCACATTAGGATCCAGGGACAAGGTCCTTTTTAGCCAAGCCAGTACTATAGGAACCGAGTCTGCACCTTCAAACTGCTCTGGTACTTTACCTTCACGTTCCTCTGTCTGAGAAGATTCTCCTTGTGTTCCCGTCTATTGCATAAATGCTGTTTTTCTTTTGCTAGGTTCACTGATACAGACAGCATCATACCGGCGGTGCTCGTTGCCTATGTGACTTCCACCCAATGGGTTTCTGTGCACTGTTCGACCGTCGGTAGTCTTTGAGGAAAAAGAATCAAATTTTGTATTGAGAATATCCAATGATTTGTGCATCTTTTCCATCATTGTATGTAAGGCAGTGAGGGTAATTTCAGAGTCTTTATGATGATGCTTCTCCCGCCTTCCCTTGGCCCTTTTGCTACAGTTTCAGTTTTGGCTTGAGGTTTGTCATTCGTGCCCTCTGCTGGAGCTGACCAATAAGAGTGATCAGTATAGAAGCAAAATCCAACGTGGCAGAGTCCCGAGGATTGAGGCAGTCCAGGGTGACAGCTGGTATCTGTCAAATATCAAGTGTTTTCCTGGGATGTTGGGGGGGGTCTAAATCCTCCCTCCCCTGAATACTTCAGCCAGTAGGCTTGTGCACCATCACATGGAGCATGACATTTGAACCCGCCCACTTTATCCACTCCTCTTCATTTCAGAGTGATGCAACAGTCCCCCTAAGCTGCCAGAGTATGTACATCCACTAACAGTAGCATCTTTCCCTACCCAGAGGCAGCAAGTGTCCTGTGGGTCTCTCCTTGCACAGAACACAATTTTGGATGAGTGGTGCCACTTGTGCCAGCCCAGCTCAATCATTTTCAGATTTCCTCTGTTCCCACAGGTGCCCCCATACGTGCACTGGCTGAGCTCCCAGACGCACCCGTGCCATCCCTGTCTCTTACTCTGGCCCCTTCTACCTACGTACTAACCCTCCGAGGTAGGGCAGTGGGGAGTTGCCCAGGCTGTGCACTGACTGTACAGTTCTTAGGGGCAGGAGGGTAGTTGGCAAGTCGGGGCCGAGAGGCTGGCAGCGCATCATCCTGTAAGTTGTGGACTCCATTTTGCACTTTTCTTGACCTTGCCTATTGGGAGACACCTGGCTGGGCTAAGTGCGAATGCAGAGCATGGCTACACACCCCACTAGCCAATCTTCCCCCAACCAGTGTGGTACATCTGCCTGAACCTCCACCTCCACCTGGGAACACCCAGCTGGTGGCCACACGGTGGCAACAGGATCCCTCTCTTCCCAAAGGAGGAGAGCATCCTCTAGGACACTTAATCCCTCTTCCCCCAGCTGGCCCCCGACGCGAGATCACTTCCGATCTCAGGTTGCCGATGCTGTGAGCAGTAGCACTACTGCTGTGCCAGTGGGCCAGCACTCAGTTTTTAAGAAATAAGTATTCTTAAACCAACAAAATACAGTTACTAAAGGCCCTGCTGTTCACAAGATGCCACCACTAAAAAAAACTAAAAACTAAAAAATTAGCCTTTTCTGTGAATCAGGTTTCAACCATAGACACAGGAGTTGTGCTTTCTGTTTCCTTCATCGCACAGTTTTATGGTTTGAAATATATTTGAAATTGTAACATTCCACTCTAACTGATGGGTAATTAGATGGATGGGCTGGTAGCTGAGGTTTTGCATGATCACTCTTCACCCGCTCACATGCCTCACTTGCTGCATTTCAGAAATATAGATCTTTTACTTCGAGTTGAAGCTCTTGCAGAAGGCTATACCATATGGACTATGCCACCAGGTACCAGGACCGCACAGAAAAAATGTAGCTAGCAGTATCCAGTAGGGACCACCCCTTGACGTCGAACCACTTCTGACATCCACCAGTGGTATAAAGGGGGTGGTCCCCAGCCCCACCGTTCTTTTCCCACTGTCAGCTCGTGCACATGGGCTCCACGGATGCCTCCTGCTACCAGTCGACCACCATTTTTTGACCTTTTCACTCGCTTGTGATTTTTTCTAGCAAAAATAATTTCTTCATGCATGTCTTCTCTGTCTTCCACCACTCAGCGATGGAAGTCCAAGGGCGTGTGCGGGAAGCAAATCCCGTCCAAGGACAGACATTCAGCCTGCCTCATCTGTTTGAGGCCTACCCACGACTCTGAGGCCTGCCCGCACTGCCGCAGCTTCAGTTGCCGGACCCACTTCCATCGTCTGAAGGCACTAAAGAGCCATCTCTTGGAACAACAGCTGGCTGCCATGCAAAAGACCCCGTCAGGCCTAGGATCCTCCACTCCTTTGGGCTCGGGGACTTAAGGAGAAAAAGGCCAGCGGGAAATACCACCATCGCAATAAGGACAGGCCCAGATCAGATTCCCACTCCAGAGCTCCGCATAGGAAGACGGCCAGCTCGGGTCCTCACTTCCATAGGAGGTCGGAGTCTGCTCCTCCTCAGTAACTGAAGCTTCCTCCGGGTTACCGGTTTTGAAGCCTCCCACCCTGGTGAGGAGGTCAGGTGGAGGATCTTTGGGGCAAGGACCTTCAGCCCCTCCCTTGAGTCTTAGGCCCTACAGCCACTCCTCTGGGCCTAAGCAAGGGGATCCAGCCGGACTATCTGTGGTTGACAGACTCGGGTCTGCCATCCACCAGGCTGGAGCATCCTCCTCTTCGT
Source organism: Neoceratodus forsteri (assembly GCA_016271365.2). Classification (NCBI taxonomy): domain Eukaryota; kingdom Metazoa; phylum Chordata; order Ceratodontiformes; family Ceratodontidae; genus Neoceratodus; species Neoceratodus forsteri. The sequence goes on along the minus strand of CM057456.1, from coordinate 329,746,602 downwards.
CGGTCCATCTTTCAGGGTCCGACGACAGGAAACAGTGCCAGGAGCAGGATCCACCCTCTGACGTCCACTCCCCCAAGCACTGGATGACAGATTCCTGGTGCTCGACCCCATCATCCTTGGCATCTTCACCTTCAGGGTCTTACAAGGATACACCACCGCCACCTGCCTCTCCCAAGATGCCAGCAGCAAGCCAGTCGCCGACCCAGGAGTTGCCAGCCCCGACACCAGACCTGCAGAAATCAGGTAACCAGACGCCAGACCAATTTACTGACCTGGCGTCGAGTTTACAGCCACCCGTGGGACCGACGTTTGACACACCCCAGTCCCCCAAACGACCATCGGCTCCTGACCAGCAGTTAGGCCAGATGCCCGAGACACCTGTGGCACCACTTCAGATGCCAGGCCCCTTGGCACAGGCTATGGTCTCCCTCTCAGGATGTGTTAATTGCTGGTGGAAGATGGTTAAAGGGAACCTCATCCCTAAGGAGACCCTCACACCGCTGCTGAACCCTGCCCTGGCGGGCTCACCACAGCGGCCGGCAAATCCACCTTCTCCACCCAGGAAGCCGTCGCCTCCCCCATCGAACCCTTCACCACTGTCTGGCATCTGGTCTCCGAGGCATCATGGACATAGATACTCGTCGAGGTCTTCCTCCAGACACCGCCGCCATTCCTGCGGCAGGCAGTACCGCCACTCGCGCTCAAGGTCTTCCTTCTTGTTTTTTTTCAACAGGAGCTCTTCGGATTTCTCCAGGTCCTCAGATACCTTTTCCTCTCTCCCCCACCCTGATGCTCTTAGGGGCTCTCCCGTCTCCCCTGATGACCCTACTTTTCTAGACGTCATGCGTCACATATAGTTCTCGAATCAGTGGGAAACAGAGGATTTGGACCCAGAAAGGAGGAGGCTTGCCAATTTTGGGGGGATGAACGAACCCAAACCTTTAGTGGTGCACCCCTCGGTGGCTCCTTTTCAGGATGTCACAAGCTGGCATGGAGACACCCTTCGACAGCCTCCGCTATCCCCAAAAAGGTGGATAGGCTGTATCGAACCCCTATTAGTGAACCGTTCCTAGGGGAACATCCTAAGGCAGACTCTGTAGTCCTGACGGTGGCTTATGGCAGGACTAAGCAGCCACGTCACATGAGTTCACAACTGCCCAATAAGGAATCCAAGTGCCTGCACCAATTCGGACGCAAGGTATACTCTTTGGCCACCTGCACAATACGTTTGCTAAATTTTTTGGCATACATGGTGCAATACCAGAAGTCGCTTTGGAACAAGGCAATCGATTTGGCACAAAGGCAGCCCGACTCCGACAGTAAGTCAGAACTGCTGGACATCTTGCAGTCTGGCCTTGATGTTGGCAAACATTTGCTGAGATCCTCTTATGACTCAGCCAGCAGAGCAGCCGGGATGGCTGCTACTGGCATTTGCATGAGGAGATACTCCTGGCTTCGCGTCTCAGGGCTTTGGCAGGACCTCTATGATGCTATCCTGGATGTCCCTTTCCAAGGGTCTGTGTTCTTTGGTCCAGATAGTGAGCAAATGATCACAGACCTTCAAGATTCGGGCAAAGCAGTCCAGTCAGTACACCAGATGTACAGCTCTGAACCTACCCTAGGGAGACGAAAGCCTTTTCATCGCCAAGTAGAATATGGGTGGAGGTCATGCCAGGCATGACAGGGGACAGGGTGGGACAATCCATCCTGAAGTATGTTTGGAAGGGTAGGGAGAAACCTCATATAGTTCTGCATTTGGGAACCAATCACCTGGCAGGTAATACAGTTGATGAAGCCCAGGAGAGGTTTGTGGAGCTGGTGCGGATTTGTGAGGAGGTGGGATCAGTAACCTTTTCAGAGGTGCTTCCTGTACCTAGGGCAAGCACGGCAAGGAAGCAGAGGATTGCAAACCATAGGTGTGGACTCCTCCTCGCTGCACTGGTTCACTGACTGTCTCATAGGGTGCCTCCAGCAAGTCAAAGCAGAAGGAGAACTGTCCCCTCTCAAACCCCTTCTAAGAGGGGTACCGCAGCGATCCATTTCAGGCCTCCTCTTATTCGCAATCTACATTAATAATATCGACAACTGCATTAACAATGCCAACATCCACTTGTTCGCAGACGATACTGTTCTCTATGTTAGTAGACCAACACCTGAAGCTGCCTGCAATGCTCTCCAAGCTGAATTCAACCTCCTGCAAAGCCAACTAATTCACAAAAAGCTACTCCTGAATGCTAAAAAGACACAAGCGATGCTTTTCTCTTCGCTCGCATATGTAGCCAACCTGGTGGCCTGTGGGTCAGTTCCTCAAATAACCACAATCCTAGGAGAAAAACTGGAATTCGTCACAAAATTCAAGTATCTGGGAGTATGGATTGACCACAGACTTTCCTTCATCGAACATATCGAGGACTCACTAAAAAAACTCCGACAAAGGCTAGGACTCTTCTTCAGAATCAACCAATTCCTTACCATAGATGCCAAGCTGCGACTGGTCCAATCCACCTTTTTAGCGCTGGTTGACTCTGTGGATTTCCTCTACAGCCAGTGCCCCACCGAGCCCTGAGGTTTATCACAGGTCTTCCCATTGCTACTCACCACAGTGCGCTATACGCTGCTGTGGGGTGGACCTCCCTTCAACTCAGGCGCCATAAAAATGCTACACTGTGGACCTACCGTGGTCTCATAAAAAAAACTACCCCCCCTACATCTCTGGCTGCCTTCCTTTAAGCTTAATAGGAAACTACACGATCAGAACTACTCATTCATCACTCTCAAAATACCTAAGCCAAAATCTTGTTTCGGCAGAGCGGCAATAAGCTTTACGCTGCCCACCCTATGGAATAACCTACAAAGAACCCTTAAACTGAGTGCCCTTGTCTCACTACCCACCTTCAAGGCATTATACTCCCGCACAATCAAAGAAGTGTGCAACTACTTTGCTGTCCCAGGACCGGCGCTCAGGTCCACCCTGGACCGCTTCCTGGCTCGGACCCGCTCATAGTCGCCTTCACACTGCTTTGCCTCCCTCCAGTTTTAGGCATCTTCTTCCTTGCTCTTTTGACATGTCATCATAACCCGTCTCCCTTCTTTGGTTGGAGCTCCCCCAACCCTCTGGTTTGAGATACCCCTTTAGCTGCATCCCCCTCCACCCCTTGCACCCAGCGTTCCACCTTTCCCCTTCATACTCCCTTGCACTTCCCTCCTTCCCCTTCCCTGTTATCTTATTACCTTCCTAGCCTGTCTCTGTAGTCACCATTCAGCGTGTATATTTGTATTGTACCTTGTACCCTGCCTGTACTATCTTACGTCCTTACGAACCTATGCATTGTATTATCTAAGCTTATAGTACTTGGTGTGCCTTTTACTCGTGTGTAATATTATCATGGGGCTCTGCTCATATTGTGAATGTATTATCACTGTGTGGTATGTTCAGCCTTGTGCGCATGTTCTAACCAGGTCCATCTTGCAAATGAGATTTGCTCAACGATGACCGCCTGGATAAATAAAGACTTTGATTGATTAATTGATTGATAACATGTGGCTAAGGGATTGGTGCCCGTCCGAAGGGTATGGGCTGGTGGAAGGGTGGGGAAGCACATGGGAGGGCATGGATCTCTATGCCAGGGACAGGCCTCACTTGGGTGGGGAGGGTAGGACGGTCCTGAAACAGAAGCTGGAGGAGTACTTAGCAAACAACGAGAATTTAAACTAGTAATGGGGGGTGACAAGAGGGCAGAAGCCCGGCCGGATGCTCAGGCAGGGAGGCCAAAACAGCTTACCCCCCATGCTGGTGGCAGAAGACTTTGGGAGGCATCTGATCCCCATACCCAAGGGCACCGCTGCTAATAATGGCGGGCAGGTGGCTGGGGGATCCCCGGAATTCTGTCCAACTCGGGCGGTTTTGTGCAATGCCAGATCCGTTGTAAACAAGACTGCCATTGTGGCCGACTTGGTGGGAATGGCGGATCTGGCTTGCATCACCGAAACCTGGCTGGATGGAAATGCCGGCCCCGTTCTTGAGGCGGCCGTTCTGGCTGGGTATTCGGTGATACACCGCCCCGAGGTTGGATCAAGGGGGTCATGGTCTGTTTTAAGACCGAATTGGGTCTCATTAGTGTTCCAGTTGAGAAGACCAGATCATTCGAATGTGTTGTAGTGGCAGGTGGGGGCTATAGACTGGCTCTCATCTACCGTCCACCTGGGGACGAGAAGCCATTCCTTAAGGAAGTGGCGGACTTCGTCGTTGACCTGGTATTGGAGTCTCCCAGGTTGATGGTGCTGGGCGACTTCAATGCTTGGATCGACGATGAACTCTCGCAATTTGGACAGCACTTCCTCCAATTGATGAATTCATTGGGCCTCTCACAGGTTGTTACCTCTGCCACTCATAAATGCGGCCATTCCCTTGATCTGGTTTTCCTCCTGGGGATGGAAGCCTCTGGCATGGGGGTGGAACCTGTCTGATGGTCTGATCTTCACACTGTGAGATTCAATTTAGCACCTCATGGTAGACCTACCCCTGTGGAGATGGTCATACGCCTTTACGGGATGTGACTCAATGGTCTAACTGGTGTACTTGACCTATCAGAATTTCGTGATGGCTCGGATCCAGAGGCCTTGGTTCTGGCCTATAATAAGGCAATTACCAATGCCCTGGATTCTATTGCTCCCATCTGTGTGCGTCCTCTCTCCCTTCGCCCGCGGTCCCCATGGTTCGATGGGGACTTGAGGGAGATGCATCGACTTGGACGCTTGTTAGAGAGGTGTTGGTGGAAATCCGGCTTAGATGCCGACCATCTTAGACTGCTAGAGTATTATCAACTCTACCAGTCAGCAATTGCCCATAAGAAGGCAGTATTCCTGTCCGGGGAAATTGCTGCTGCTCAGAACCGACCGGCACAGCTCTTTCGAACCGTAGACAGACTGTGCAACCCAGCCTGTCTGCAGGTCCGTAGAGCTTTTTCGCAATCTCAGTGCGAGGAGCTTGCTCGGTTCTTTGCAGATAAGGTGGAAGACATCAGGCGGAGACCTGCGCGACACTCTTTAGGAACGGCCGCGGACCAGGCCCCGGTCGTATTCCTCTTTTTCCTGGAGTTTCTTCAAAAAGGCTGGAAATCAAGATGTATGAGGATTGTCCGGGTAGTGCAGACTACGTGCTGTAGTTTAGATCCGGCCCCACAGCCTTGATTATGGGTTGTGGGAGATTATCATCCCGGTTCTGGCGAGGATAGTCTGGTGCTCCTTAGACTCTGGTGAATATCCTTGCTCCCTGAAGGAGGCAGTGGTGACACCAGTGTTGAAGAAGGCTTCTTTGGACCCCGACTTCCCCGGTAACTACCGGCCTATGGGAAGGTAATTGAGAAAGTAGTGGCTACTCAGTTAGACAACCACTTGACCATCCATAGCATCTATGATCCCCTTCAGTCGGGTTTTCGAAAGAGGCACAGCACCGAGACTGCACTGGTTCGGGTGCTCAATGATCTCCTGATGGCGAGAGACCAGAAAAAATGGTCCATTTTGGTCCTTTTGGACCTGTCATCAGCATTTGACACTGTAGACCATGGGGTTCTGCTTGAGTGCCTGAGAATCATCTATGAGCTTTCAGGTCTAGTCCTCAGATAGTTTACTTCTTTCCTCACCGGTAGAACTCAGAGGGTGGTATTGGGGGTGTTTTCCTCGGATCCTGTCCCTCTGTCTTGTGGGGTGCCTCAGGGCTCTGTGCTGTCCCCCATGTTATTTGCAGTGTACATGCTTCTCCCCGGAGACATTGTAAGACGATATGGGCTGCAGTTTCATTGTTATACCGATGATACTCAGCTCTACCTGTCTTTTGCACCTGACCAGAATAGAGCACTCTCGGTGTTCAATAACTGCCTCGGTGAAATCCAAGGTTGGATGAGGTCCAGCTGGCTGAAGTTAAATTCCGGGAAGATGGAGGTGATGGTTGTGGATCCTGGTCGCCAGATAGGGGGGTGGGGGACAAACCATCCCTCAGGTTTATTCCTGGGGGATGTTGGGCTCCCCACTTCTGAATGGATGCGGAACCTAGGGGTGATTCTTGATGATCGGCTGACACTACGTGCTCAAGTGTCGGCCGTCGTTAAAGTTTCCTTTTACCATCTTAGAAACATCGCTAGGATTAAGCACCTTGTTCCGTCCGGGGACCTACCTGCGCTGATCCACGCCTTTGTGGCCTCGTGTCTGGACTACTGCAATTCCCTCTACTTTGGGCTTCCTGGGGTTGATATCTGTCGCTTGCAGCTGGTGCAGAACTCTGCAGCCCGGTTGTTAACTGGGACTTCGCTCTTCCCATGTTACACCGGTGCTGCGGAGACTGCACTGGCTGCTGGTTCAATGGCGGATCACCTTTAAAGTCAGTCTGCTGACCTACAAAGCCCTGCACAGTTTGGGCCCTGACTACTTAAAAGAGCTCCTGGTTCCCTATCTCCCGGAGCGACCGCTCCGCTCGGCCAGCGAGGGGTTGCTGGAGATTCCGAGGGTTATTTTGAAATCATCAGGTGCCCGGGCTTTTGCATTTGTGGCTCCGACCCTCTGGAATTCTCTACCACGTTGGATTAGAGAGTGTGTGACAGTGGGGGGTTTTAAACAAGCATTAAAATCCTTCCTATATACTAAGGCTTATAGGGAAGAGGTTGATCTGGTTTGATTTTACTATGTTATCATGCTGTCTGATGTGATGTATTATTGATTTGTATTGTAATGTTTTATTATGGTGTGATTTTATAACCTGTTCTGTGCCTTGATTTTTGAAAGGCGCATTAAAAATAAAGAATATTATTTATTATTATTATTATTATTAAGTAGGGAGAAAGGTAAAGGAAGTGGGGTGGAGGGTGGTAACATTGAATGCTAGGAGTCTGGGGAGCAAAGTAGCAGAATTACAGGCTCTCATGGCGGATGGGGACGTGGATATGGCATCCATAACTGAGACATGGGCCACCCACTACCATGATTGGGACCTGCAGTACCAGGATATAAGCTATTTCAGAATGACAGGGTAAAAGGGAAAGGGGGGAGTGGCACTGTATGTGAGGGAAGGTCTGAAATGCGTCCGGGAGGAGGGGGGAAGGGACGGCAGCACAGAGGCATTGTGGGTCCAGATCCAGGTCTCCAAACATAGGACCTTCAGAATGGGAGTGGTTTACAGGCTGCTCTCTCAGACCGAGGAGTTAGATGGGGAACTAGCAGGGCAGATCAGAAGGATCTGCGGAAGGGGCAGTACAGTGATTGTCTAGTAGGTGACTTCAGCCTGCCAAGGGTGGATTGGGGTACCCCAGCTACAACAAATAGGAGGGAGCAAGTACTTCTGGATACCTTCCAGGACAGCTTCCTGTTGCAGATGGTCAATGAGCCGACCAGGTTAGGGAACACCCTTGACCTCGTCTTGGCAAATGGTGTGTTTGTGAGGGATCTGAGAGTGGAGGAACCACTGGCAGGGAGTGACCATCACTCAGTGTAATTTAGGATAAACATGGGGAAAGAGGGAGGAGGGTCAGTCACAAGGGTGTTAGACTTCAGAAGGGCTTACTTTGGGAAGATGAGGGAAATAGGGAGGGGGGCTCTAGCAAGGATCAGTCCAGATATGGACATTAATCAGAGGTTGGAGGTCATAAAAAGGGGGATAGAGGAGGCAATATTAACATGTAAGAGGGCGAGGGCAAAGAAGCCTAGTTGAGTGAGCAGGGGGGTCATGGAGAAAGTAGGAAGAAAAAGAGCTGCTTTTAGAAGATACAAGAGAACAGGGAGGGGGGGAGGACAGAGAGAAATACTCAGGGGAGGTGATGAGGGCCGTCAGAGCAGCCAAGGCATCCCGGGAACTCAGACTAGTACAGGGCATTAAGGATGGGGAGAAGGACTTCCTTAGATACATCAGGGAGAAAAGGAGCTGCAGAGACCATATTGTGAGGATTAAAAAAGGGGGGGATGGACACTAAGGCAGAACAGGCAGAAGCATATGAGTACTTCTGCTCTGTATTTACCAAAGAGAAAGGGGGGGCAGTACCAGGGGTTGGGGGGTCACGGAGGGGGTGAGGAGACAGGCAGACAGGGAAATCACAATGGGCAGGGTACTGGAGGGCTTAAGGGTGCAGAGGGGTGGACAAGGCATCGGGTCCAGATGGCATACACCCCAGGGTGCTAAGCATACCTCTCAACTGTCCCTGATTTTGCCTCAAAATTGTACTCTGTTTCTCCTAAAAATTGTGTTTCCGTGACCAAACAGTGGAATTTGTAAGCACAAAATAATGTCAAACATTAAAGTTGCAGACTTGTTCCTCCTTAGAAAATGCTTTTTACACTAAACCCCTTATTCTACTAGCTTCCTGAGTTGATATCTCTAATTTTGAAGATGTGTCCCTGAATTTGGTCCTATGTCCCTGATTTTTTTAAGCCTTGTCCCTGATTTGTGAGGCAGGAGGTTGAGAGGTATGGTGCTAAGGGAACTGGTGGATGTCCTGGCTGAACCACATGCAGACCTGTTCAAAGCCTCATTGGACTCGGGGGTGTATACCGCAGGACTGGAGAATGGCACATGTGGTGCCCCTCCACAAGAGTGGCCCCAAGGACGAGCCGGGGAACTACAGACCAGTAAGCTTCACATCAGTCGTGGGAAAGCTGATGGAGACAATCTTGAAGGAGAGGCTGGTTTCCCTCCTGGGGCTAATGGGCTGCAGGACAGCAGGCAGCATGAGTTTGTCTCGGGCAGATCCTTTCAAACTAACCTGGTAGAGTACTGTGATTGGGTAACCAGGCAGTTGGACAGGGGCCATGCAGTGGATGTCCTGTATCTGGACTTCAGCTAGGCATCCAATTCGGTAACGCATTGGAGGCTAGGTAGTAAGCTGGAGGGCATGGGCCAGGGCAAAGCTGATGGGATGGGTAGTGATCTGGCTGCAAGGGAGACAGCAGAGGGTGGTGGTGGGAAGGGAACTCTCATCACCCAGGGCAGTGACAAGCGGGGTGCCACAGGGATCTGTGCTGGGGACGGTGTTATTTGGGATCTTCATAGCAGACATTTCGATAGGCATCAAGAGCAAGATCAGTCTGTTTGCAGATGACATCAAGATGGGAGTGGTAGTGGATGACCTAGAGGGGGGGCAAGGGTTCCTCCTGTTACAGCAGCTAGCAATGGAGCCACTGATTTCCCCTTCCCTTCCTCTGCCCTTGTCCTCACACTTACTGTCACAAGAGCAGGGCATTCTGGTTCACCCGGATCTCTGGTCCCTACATCTGCATGTGTGGCTCCTACAGACGTAGCTACATCCAGATTCAGAGTTTCTCCTAGGGTGGCCGAGGTGTTGGTGGCAGCCAGAAAGCCGTCCACCCGAGCTACTTACGCCATAAAATTTAAACGGTTTGGCTTGTGGGCTCCTACCCATGGTCTGGACCCATTCCACTGCCCTGTGAATGCTGTCCTAGTGTACCTCCTCTCCCTTTCAGACTCAGGCCTCCGCTATTCCTCCATTAAGGTGCACTTCTCTGCGATATAAGCCTATCATGCACCAGTGCAGGGCAAATACCTTGCCTAGTTGGACCTGTCTCGTACATTTTTATGGGGCATGCTGCATCTAAAACCTCCCATCAGGGACCCTATTCCCACATGGGATCTGTTATTTCTGTTAGAAAAACGTACGTTGCCTCCCTTCGAACCAGCCGCAGACTGTGAGCTGTGCTTTCTGTTGTGGAATGCATTGTTTTTAGTTGCAGTTACTTCTGCCCGGAGGATTTCCAAGCTTCAGGCCCTGATGTCCAAGGAGCCTTATTTAGTTTTCCACCAGGACAGGGTGTCCTTGAGAACTAACTCTAAGTTTCTTCCAAAGGTGATGTCTGAGTTCACTCTTAATCAGGACATCTGCCTACCTGTTTACTACCCAGAGTATTCTAATCGGGGGGGGGGAGCCCTTCTTCATACTCTGGATGTGCATAGTGTGCTTTGGTAGTATGTTGACGGCAACTGGGACATACTGTAAGTAAGTCTGACCAACTTTTTGTTTCCTTTGCCCCGAGAACCCTTGGGGCTCCGGTAACAAAGCAGACTCTTTCTAGATGGTTGGTGAACTGCATCATCTTCTGCTACAACAAATATGACAAACCCTTACCAGGCTTGGTCAAGGGTCACTCCACCAGGGATGTTTCCGCTTCCTTCATGGCACTTCACAATGTCTCCGCAGCAGACATCTGTGAAGCAGCTACCTGGAGCTCAGTGCATACCTTCATGAAACACTACAGCCTGGACGTTGCTTCCCGTCGGAGAGCTGGTTTTGGTCTAACGGTACTTCAGGGTCTCCTATGCTGAGTGACCCCACTATCCTTCCTTTACCACCTCCCGTTCTGACCTGGGTCCAGTTAGTACTGCTTGGTACTCGGTCCTTATGTTATAGCCTGCTGCAAGAGCTCCAACTCGAAGTAAGATAGTACAGTTACGTAAGAACTTACTGTAACAGTAGATCTTCGAGAAGAGCTCTTGTAGCAGGTGCTGCTTTCCCTCCCTCCTTTCCCCCTGGTCCTTTTCTTCTTTCCCATTTTTTCTTTCCCTTGGTGGATTTATTCAAACCGCCTTGGTTCTCCATTTCTGTGTTAGCCGGGTCTCCAGCGGAAGAACTGAGGTAGGGCCAGTGACTGCCCCCTTTATATTATTGGTGGACATCGGAGGCGGTCCGACGCCAAGGGGCGGTTCCTGCTGGGTACTGCTAACTAAGTTTTTTATGTGGGGTCCTAGTGCCTGGTGGCATAGTCTGTATGGTATAGCCTGCTGCAAGAGCTCTTCTTGAAGAGCTACTGTTATGGTAAGTTATTGCGTAACTGTACTTTTTGCCTGTATTTTTAGCTACTCAGTCTGCGACACTCCTCAAAAGTGCACACACCACCAGCTGAATACGGGAAATGTTTGTGCACTCCTGGTTTCAGCCAGGTGTGTTTGCAAATTAATCTTTGAATCTGAGGCCCTTGCACAACGTGCTACTAAAATGTCAGCTGGAAGGAAGTGAATATTAACATATTCTTGTCTAACCCTCTCTGGCTTTCACACAGAATATGGAAAATGGACTTGCATCATTGACAGCAGAGTGTCAGGATGGGGCGGCTCTCTTTTGCAGGGCTGGAAGTCCATTTACAGCACAGTGAGAGAGGTGATCCTTCATATTAGAAATGAGCAACAGACGTAACCTTTTCTAACAGTAGTGTGTTGGATGTGGAAGACAAAGTATTTTTACTTGCTAGATGATACTGATTATAGTGCCCAAAATTGTGTTATATATCACACCAATTTTTGTTCATCTGTTTATTTATTTCAAAAGTTTTACCAGGAAAGGCATACTGAGCTGGTAACAGCTTGTTTCAAAATGTGTCCTGGGGGAAGGGAAAGAGAGGAGAAGATAACAAATACAAAATATTTATATTTATTTTTTTTATTTAGCTTTTGTTTACCAGGTAAGCACGCTAGACAGTCAAGTGACTATTTTCAGGTGCGACCTGGGAGAATTACAAGGTACAGGAAATAACAATACAGAGTCAGATACAGCAATCAGCAAAGTACAGGCAGTAACAACACAGTGACAGGTACAGAGTCAAAACATGGCAACAATAAGTAGTTAGTCAAAAAAGCAAGCATACATCAGCGAGGCAGGTACAGAGTATTCACTAGACACATGCGGCAACCGCACGTAGAGAGAGAGTATAAAATACATAGAATGGAAATAAGTATGTCAAAATAAACAAGACAATAATTCTTGGGAGTTAACTGACAATCAATAAGTTACCATACAGTAAGTTGAGGAACTGACAAAAGAACAATTAAATAGTAATCAATGTATCAAAATAAGGAACACGGGGAATGACTGATGCTAGGGAAGTGCTGAAGTCAGTGAATTAGGTGAGTTACAGGTGGAAGGAGTAAACACAATAAAATCGGAAGCAACTGTAGGAGTGACTAGAGAACTCACGGAGAAGAGATTTAAGAACAGGAAAGGAAGGAGCACAGTGAACAGGAGGGGGAAGAGAGCTGCATAGTTGAGGGAAACGAAAGGAGAAGGCAGCTTGGCCAGCACTAGATTTCATTTGAGGGAGAGCAAAAGAGTGACATGTAATAATAATATATAAATGTCTGCTTTAGCAAGCACAAATTATTTTAATCAAGCAGTACTTTGACCTAACTGGGACTGGAACCCAGCCCTACTGAAGTTCATCTAGGTGCTCACTCTACCGGCTAACCTGTCAGCAGTTCAGTAGGCTGCATGCTCGACTCAGAGGCTGGAAGACTGGATGATTGTGGGTTCTAGTCCCACACCAGGAACTTGTGCTGCTGCTGAATCTGTAGCAAGGGCACTGGGTGGAGTGCTGCACTGTGAGTCGCCATCTTTCGAATGAGACATTGAACCAAGAACCCTTTTCTGCTCATGTTGGGTGGTTGTCCAGGTGAACGTTAAAGATCCTATGGTATTTCTTGCAAGAAGTGGGGATTTTTCCTTGGTGTCATGACTAGTATTCTCCCTTCAGTAAAAATGGTACACGTAACCCCCTTCCTCCCAGAAATATAGAATTTGACAACAGATTATGACTGTTTGGCCTATCCAGTCTTCCCATTTCTCCCTACCTACACTGTTACTACAGACCATGCCAGATCTACAGCTCTTGCTCCCTCTCCTTTCTACTATGATTCCTTTGTGCTTACCCCATGCATTCTTGAACCCCACCACTGTTTTCGCCCCCACCGCCTTTGCTGGAAGGCTTTTCCAGGAATCCACCATTCTTTCTATGAAGAAGTACTTCCTCACATCTTTCTTAAATCTAACCCCCTCCAACTTCATGGCATGTCCCCTTGTTCTTGAGTACCTTTTCTTCTGAAAAATACTTCCCTCTTCTACCTTATTTACCACCATGAGTTATTTAAAGGTCTCTATCGTATCCCCCTCTCCCTCCTCTGTTCCAGGGTGTACATATTTGAAGTTCTTTAGTCTGTCCTCGTAGGGCTTTTGTTGCAGACCTTGTATCATTTTAGTTGCTCTCCTTTGGACCGCTTCCACTCTGTCTATGTCCTTCCGGAGATGTGGTCTCCAGAACCGGGCACAGTACTCTTATGTGTGGTCTTAAAAGTGATCTTTACAGAGGCAACACCACCTCCCTCTTTCTGCTGGTGATACCCCTCCCTGTGCACCCCAGGATTCGAATAGTGGTCTCTACTGCCTTGTTGCACTGTCTGGACACCTTTAGGTCATCCAGTATGATTACCCCCAAGTCTGTTTCCTGCTTGGTGGTCATCAATACCACTCCACCCATTTTGTTCTCTGCCCCTGGGTTTCTTTGCCCTAAATGCATTATTTTACACTTTTTCGCTTTGAAACCCAGCTGCCAAAATCTTGACCACTCCCGTAGTTTTTAAGGTATTTGCTCATCTTTCCACCCCTCCCCCCCCAGATTGTCCACCCTATAGCACATTTTGGTGTCATCTGTAAAGAGGCAGGCCTTCCCTTCCAGCTTCTCTGCAGTGTCACTTATAAAGACATTAAGGAGGACCTGTCCCAACACTGATCCCTGTGGCATCCCGCTGGTCACCCTCCCTCCCTTCCTTGGAGTGAACTCCATTTTCCACCACCCTCTGCCACCTATCCCTTAACCAATTTCTTATCCAGTTTACCACCTTTGGACCCATGCCTAAGCTACCCAGCTTGCTTACTAGTCTCCTATATGGAACGGTGTTGAAAGCCTTACTGAAATCTAGGCAGGCCATGTCCACCATTCCACCCTGATCTAATTCCTTTGTCACCCTGTTAAAGTAATCTGATTCGCTTGACATGTCCTTCCCTTCCCCCGTGAAACAATGCTGATTCAGGTCCTGTAACCCACTAGATTCAAGATATTCCACAATTCTTTTCTTCAGCAGTGATTCTTTTAACTTTCCCACCACCGATGTCAGGCTGACTGGCCTATAATTGCCAGTCTCCTTCCTCCTTCCACTTATGTGTAGTGGGACTGCATCCGCCCTCCTTCAGTCCTCTGAAACCACTCATGTTTCCATTGAGCTGTGAAAAGGAACTGTCAGAGGTGCAGCCAGTGTTTCCCTGAGCTCCCTCAATACCCTTGGATGCACTCCATCTGGCCCCATTGCTTTGTCCACTTTCAGATTAGCAATTTCCTTCAGGACTTTTGCCTCTGAAAAACGACTAGTGCCACCCCCACCCCCTCAAAGCTTCTGTTATTTTTTTGTGGCCCCTCCCCTTCTCCTTCCTCTGTGAACACTGAGCAAAAGTATTTATTCAGGATGTCTGCCTTTTCCTGGTCCCCCTCTGCACAGTCTGCTCTTCCCTTTTTAACCTTACAGTCCCACCCCTTGTCTTCCTTTTAACGGTGCTTGCACGCATGTGCAAGAAACATAGTGCCATCATCCGAGTTTTCGGAGGTGTGGCACCCGTCTTCCAATTCAGTCACTGTGTTTGCAGGTGCTGCCCCAGTTCCCCAATTCAGTGAGCAGAGCTTCCCCCCACACACACACACACACACACACACACACACACACACACACACGCATACTGCATGCTCATGCGCCTTCCCCCTCCCCACCTGCACGCTGTCACGGCCGGCGGGTGCCCAATCCCCGTTGGCTCCATGCCCCCAAAGCTTCCAGGTGCCATGCTGGGAGCCCACCCCAGCTGGCAAAATGTGTTGTGGCCGACGGGGTGCCCAATCCCCGTCGGCTCCACGCCCAGAGCATCCAGCTGCCACACTGGGAGCCCAGCCCAGCGTGGCAAACGTTCCTCGTCGTCTTATTAAAAAAAAAAAAACTGTAAATGCAAAAACTGTCCCTCGGCGCTTCTCCCTGCCCCCCTCCCACAACCCGCACCCACCCACTGTGCACCCTGCCTACCCACAACCCCCACACCCCATACTTACCTCCGGACCTCAGCGCGACAATCTTCGGTGGACCGGGAACACGCCTGCACTCTTCAAAGCCGACCGCGAACTGAGGAAATGCCAGTAAGCTGTATAATGGGATAGATAGGGTTTTTTCAACTTTGCTGCATATCTCAGGCATTTTTTTGGAATTTTGGCACCACATTTTCAACATGGGGTTTTGGGACCCTCCTCATGAATTCTGTCACTGTCATGGGCGTTAATTGGGCCCGAAGGGTGATTTACGTGGTCACTGCGTGAAATCACCTTTTGAGACCGATTACAAACAACAGTGCCAGTGTTCATAAGCTGGGCTCTCAAAAGCCTATGTTGCAAATTTAGTGAAAAATTCTAAAAATGACTGTGACGATGTGTGTATGCAGTTCCTAACGCATGCTCGTAAGTTCATGAATTTTTAATATTTGCACTCCAAGTTTAACTTGCTATTTTACCACACCTCCTTATGAGCAGTACAGCTGTCATTTTCACATCATGCCCAAAATGTGTTTCAGCGCATGTAGCGCACAGTGGCACAGTCGGGTGCGAAATCAATGTATGGGACTCATTAAGAAAATCACAGTGACACTGTTCATGGCGGAGGTCTTAAAATGGCTATGTTGAAAATTTGGTGAAAAATTCCTAAAAAGTACTGTTTGACGTAAGCATGCGCGCAGTTCCCACGCATCAGAAGTTTGCCACTTTTAATATTTTCATCTAAATTTTCACATTGCCATTTTACTACCCTCTATGAGCAGTACAGCTATCATTTTTCACATGTCACCCAAAATGTGTTTGCATGCATGGTAGCACAGTGGCGCAGTCGGTGTGCGCAGTCAATGTTTGGGACAGAGTAAGAAAATCACAGTGACACTGTTCATGAGCAGAGGTCTTAAAATGGCTATGTTGGAAACTGGGTGAAAAAATTCCAAAAAAATGACTGTTTTATGAGCATTTGTTGCGCTGATCCTACGCATGCTCGTAAGTTTACAAATTTTCAATATTTTCACTCCAGATTTTCAACATTGCCATTTTATCACACCTCCTTATAAGTAGTACAGTTGTCATTTTTCACATCTTGCCCAAAACATGTTTCCGCCCATATAGCGCACAATGGCGCAGTCGGTGTGCGAAATCATTGTATGGGACACATTAAGAAAATCACAGTGACACTGTTCACGAGCAGAGGTCTTAAAATGGCTAGTTTGAAAATTTGGTGAAAAAATTCCTAAAATGACTGTTTTACGATCGTGCGTTGCGCAGTTCCTACGCACGCTTGTAAGTTCACAAATTTTTAATATTTGCACTCCAGATTTTCAACATTGCCATTTTACCACACCTCCTTATGAGCAGTACAGCTGTCATTTTTCACGTCACCCAAAATGTGTTTCCGTGCATGTAGCGCACAGTGGCTCATTCGGTGTGCGCAGTCAATGTTTGGGACAGATTAAGAAAATCACAGTGACACTGTTCATGAGCAGAGGTCTTAAAATGGCTATGTTGAAAATTTGATGACAAAATTCCCTTCAGACATTCTGCAATGTTACTAATGAAGACATTGAACAGGACTGGCCCCAGGACCGATCCCTGCAGCACCCCACTGGTGACCCCCTCTCCCTAGACTGCACACCATTTACCACCACTCTCTGCCTCCTGTCTTTTAGCCAGTTTCTAACCCAGTTTACCACCCTTTTCCCCCATGCCCAGCCTACCCAGCTAGTTTATCAGCCTCCTATATGGGATGGTGTCAAAGGCTTTGCTGAAATCAAGGTTAGCGTTGTCCACTGCCCCACCCTGATTCACTTCCTTTGTCACCCAGTCAAAGAAAGCAACCAGATTTGTCTGACATGATGTCCCCACTGTGAATCCATGTTGTCTATGGTCCTGGGCTCCGATGGCTTCTAGATGCCCCACTATCCTTTCTTTAAGCAATGTCTCCAGGATCTTCCCTACTACTGAGGTGAGGCTGAACGGCCTATTATTCCCTGCCTCCTCCCTGCTGCCGGACTTGTGTAGAGGGACCACATGTGCCCTCCTCCAATTCACTCGTGTTGAATGACTCAGTGAACATGGCTGCCAGAGGTACTGCTATCTCCCTTCGCAGTTCTCTTAATATCCTTTGGCGTATGCCATCTGGTTCCATCGCTTTGTCCACCTTCAATTTAGTGAGCTCCTGCAGGACTCTTTTGCCTTTGAATGGACTATTGTCCACCTCTTCACCCCCTTGGCAACTGCTGTACTGCTGTGGCCCTTGCCCCTCCCACTCTTCTCTGAATACTGAACGGAAAGACACAGTGGATGTCTTGGGAGGAAGGTGTGGAACTATCACTTCCAAATACCTAAACAGCACATACAAGCAAGCAGCATTCGGCACTGACAAATACTTGTTTCACTTACATACCTAAAAAATGCTCCCTTTTATTACTTCCTGTGCTATTCTCTCTTCAATTTGCACCTTTGCATGCCTTACTGCTTTCCTAGCTTTCTTCTGTTTCCCCTGATACACCTCCCTGTCCTCCTCTCTCTATATCTTCTTATACTTTCTGATTGCTGCCCTTTTAGCCTTTACCTTTTCAGCCACCTCTTTTGAGAACCACAGCATTCTGTTTTTCCTCTTGCTTTTGCGAACTTGTTTGAAGCAGAGGTTTGTTGCCTTTACTATGCCCCTTATCTCTACTCCACTTTTCCTCCATCCCCCAGACCATCCCCCGGCCAGGTCATCCCTGAGGCATTCACCCATCTTTATAAAGTCTGCCCTCCAGAAGTCCAGGGCCCTCGTCCTTAAGTGGTTCAGTTCTGCAGCCACCCTTATACTGAACCACACCATACGATGATCACTGGTCCCCTATTGGCCTTCCACCTTGACATGTGCAACATTGTCCCTGTTAGTAAGTGCCGGGTCCACTATTGCCTCATCACGAGTGGGTTCACTAACTAACTGCCTGAGGAATGCCTCCTGCAGAGAGTCCAAGACACACCTGGGAACGAGCTGACACAGATCTGCATGCCTTACTTGGTCAAAAAAATCACATTAAATAAAGAAAGCCACACAGCTGGTTATACAGATCTTCCTGTGGCCATTTTCTTGTTGAAACTGCAAATCCAGCAGTTCAGAGCAGTTGAGATGAAAGGACATTTTTGGCATGACACTATAAAGGGCATCATTCATTGCAGTGGAGACCCCTGAAATTGCCTTCACAACCCTTGTGATGGGAGTTGCAAGCCCATTAAACCACTACAAAAAAATGTTTTTTGGGGATTTAATTATAAAAAATGGAAATTGGGAACTTTGCTACTACTATGATTCTTATGATGTAACACATGTATCTATTTATTTATTCTTTGGTAACCAGATAAGTGCACTGATCCTGGGAACTGTTTTCAGGCATGACCTGGGCCACCTGGTGACGGTTAAAAATACATAGGTATTTACAGGTAATAGTCACAATACAGATAATACTGTAGGTACATACAGTAGTATTTACAGGTCCTAGTTACCAATACAGGTAATAGGTACAGACAAGTAACAATTGCAGTGTACATTAAAAGTATACGAGCAGATTAATTTTGCATATAGGCAAATAGTGCATAACTTGGGTAAAAGTTGCAAAAGGAAATGCACTGTAAAAGATGTCTCCATTTGTAGGGTGGGACAAGGGGAGATAGGAAGAGTGAAATTGCCAGAGAACATTGCCGGCAGAGTGAGTGCTATCAAGAGGGGCAGTTACAGTTGTATTTGTCTAGAAGCCAGGATCTGAGGTTGTGTTTGAAGATTTGATGAGACTCTGATACTCTAAGAGGGGTGGGCAACCCATTCCACAGGGAGGGGGGCCACACTAGATAGAGCTTCCCCCCCATAATGGTGAGGGGTTTTAGGGACCTGGAGGGTGGGCACCATAGAGGAGCGTAGGTTCCTGGTGGGGGTTCTGAAACTGAAGAGTGTAGAGGGAGGAGAGACACTGCCACTTCTGGTAGCGGTATCCACTAGGCAACCAAGGGTACAGTCAAATCGTCCCTGCAAGGGGAGCCATCCAAGGGAGCGGTAACACTGGTGAGTGGAGTAAGGGGCGGACAAGGCAAATCGACAAGCATTGTTGTAGGCTACCGTGAGCCTAGCCTGAAGGGTGGTCGAGGTTCTTGAGTATATGGGAGAATAATAGTCAGAGATGGGGAGTAGGTTTCCAGCGACTATGGCAAGGTGGGCCTCATTGGTCAGATAAGACTTTAGGCAGTAAGCAGCATCCGGTTTCTGGTTTACCCTCCTGACTATGTTGTTTATGTGGTCATTGTATGAAAGAGAGGGGTCAAGCAGCACACCTAGGTACTTGAAAGTAGAGACATTCTCAAGGAGAGGTCCGTCAGGAGGGTAGATGAGAAGGTCATCATTGACATGTAGGGTCTTGGCTAGATATGGTTTTGAAGCAAACAACATGGCCTTTGTTTTTTTAGCATTGACTAGCAGGAGGTTGGATGAAAACCAGCGTGATGCTGCGCAGTAGTTCTCGGATAAGACAGAGGTTATGCAGGAGAGGGATATGTCACATGAAAGATGACAAGATCATCGGCGTGAAGCAGAGAGATGCAGGTGAGGCTGTCTGCAGGGAAGGAGTTAACAAATGTAGAGAAGAGTAAGGGGCCCAGGATGGAGTCCTGCGGGACACCTGTGGAGACAGATAGAGAAGGGGAAGTGGTGGTACCAATACACACAGATTGGGAGCGCCCCGAGAGGTAGCTTCGGAACCAGTCTGTGGTTGCAGTGGAGCAGCCAAGGGCTGATAGTTTAGAGATGAGGAGGGAGTGATTAACCATGTCAAAGGCTTTAGGTAAGTCTACAAAGACTGTACCAGAGGTGTGCCTGCAGTCCTTATTAGAGAGGATGTGGTCTGTAAAAAGGGCAAGGGCAGTTGCAGTACCGTGATGCTTGTGGAAGCCATGCTGTTGACTGCATAAGAGATTGTGTTTGGAGAGGTAGTCTGTTATTTGGCTATGTATGACCCTTTCTAGGAGTTTGCTTAGATGGGGGAGAATAGATATGGGCCGGTAGTTGTCAGGGGAGTGGGGGGGTCTGCAGATTTAAAGATGGGGACTACTCTAGTGGGCTTCCAAGAAGCAGGCATAGTAGAGGTAGTTAGGGCAAGGTTGAAGACAAATGAGTGGTTTGGAGATCAGTGGAGCAATAAGTTTCAAGAAGACTGGGGAAAGGCTGTCTGAGCCAGGGCTACCCTGATTAGGTAGTCTCTTTAGTAGTTTGTAGGTCTCTTTGAGGGTTATGGAAATGAAGTAGAAGGGGGGGAAGAGGGGAACTTTTGAGGGTATGGAGACAGGGTGGGGTTGGGGGTCAAGGGTATGGGTAGATGAGATGGTAGGAGCGAGGTGGAAGGGTGGGTGTGTGTGGTGGGGGTAGCCTGAGGATTAGGGAGGTTAGGGGGGAGCTTGCTGAGGAGGGCTGACAGGTTGGAAAATTTGGTGTTTAGTGCTTCAGCGACTTCGAAGGGTCAGTTAGCAGGCCAGAAGGGGAGTGCAGTTGTATGTTAGGACTATGGGTGTGGGGATTCAAGAGGGAGCCTATGGCATCCCAGAATTTTCTGGGATTGCCTAAGCTTTTTCTCTGTAGTCAAAGGGAATAGTCGCGTTTTAATGACCTGGTGATGTATTTGCATTTATCTCACAGATGGCGGTACTCATTCCAAAGGGTAGGGGAGAAGGCCAGTTTATATGCAGCCCACTTGCTATACCATGACTTCATGGGGGTCAAGAGCTCTTTGTTTATCCAGTGTTTGCATCCACCTTTGACGCGTTGAATCATGAGGGGAAGTGGCGGTCTTGGATGGCAGTAGGGCATTGGTAAAGTGGGTGGTGGTTTGCAATACTTCAGAGATAGCATAGAGGTCCTGCCAGTTTATGGTACCAACGCCCTCGGTGAGGTGGGTCAAACTGGGGTGATTGAAGTTATGGATGGATATGTACTTTGGGGAGGGCGGGGGGCCTTTGAGGACCAGAAGACTAATGTAGGGAAGTGGTCACTCAAGGAGTCGGACAGTATGCCAGCATGGGTGATCCTGTCATCGCTATTGGTAATCACCCAGTCAAGGAGAGTGTGACTGGAGGTATGACTGTTGAAACGTGTAGGGAGATTGATGATTTGCACCAGATTTTGTTGTCTAAGGAGGTTAGCCTAGTCAGGTTTATGTGAGCTGAGCCAGTTTAGGTTGTAGTCGTCAGAAGGGAGGGAATCCCTGGAAGGGGAGAGTGATCCATAGACAGTGAGAAGGTCCTAAAGGCCTTCTACCCCACCAACAGGAGGATTATAGCAGCGCCCCAGGAATAGTTTTATTGTTGTTCCTAGTGTAACTTCGGTGATAAGCCAGCCGCTAGGGGAGTTGTTACTGGAGTTTTAGGATGAGCGTGGCGATGATTGATTCATGTATGAAAATGGCAGTACCACCGCCCTTTCTTTTGCAGGGACGGTTCTTGCATAGCAGGGAGTAGCCTGCTAGCTGTACCATGGTGTCAGGGTGTTGCAGCTTCAACCCAGTCTCAGTGAGGTATAGTACTTGGTGATTGTAAAGGGAAACTCAGGCTTCGACTTTGGGAAATTTAGCTGGGAGACTGCAAATATTCATGTGTGTGAGTTTTAATTCAGGTGGGCTAACCCAAGTGGGGTCAGTAGATGTGAGTGCAGCCTGTACGGGGCCAGGGTTAGTCTCAATGTCTCCTGCCAATAGGAGCAAGGAGAATAGGAGTAGGTAGATGCACAGGGGCCAAGGGATGGGGAGGGGAGAAGGGAGATTTAGAAATAAAGAGGCTAGTTGGCAATGTTGGAGGTTAGAGAGGATGGCAGGAGTGAGGGTACCGATGGGGGTGGACTCCCATCTAGCTAGAGGGGGGCCGGGATGGAGGCAGTCCTCAGTGAAGTGCGATAGGTCTGCTTGATCATAGGATAATACAGTGGTGGTGAGGTCAGCTAGAAGCAACATACCTGCCAGAGAGGCCACAAACAGCGGGAGGGACAGAGGCTTCATGGTAGGGCTGTTAGAAACAGGAATTAGGGTGCAGCGGGAGAGGTTGCAGCTGGGAGTCCTTTGAGAGAGAGAGGAGGTAACAGATAGCAGGGAGATAGAGGGCTCTTTAAGGGTCAAGCCTTCCAGAAATAAGGAGGGATGTTTAAGGAGAGGAGTGGCCAATCGGAAGAGCACAAGGGGTTGGTAGGCGTATCGAAGTGTATTTAGAGAGTGCCGGGGCGGGCTGAAAACTTCCCCAAAAGCCCAAAGTCCACTAGCACATAAGCCAGAGAAGGCCGTGGGCAGCCCTAGCTTCAGGGCTGCAGTCGGATTCAAATTCGACCAGTCGCAGCACAGGAGCCGAGGGGACAGCCAACCAGGAGTCAGGAGGAGAGAGCCGGCAGCCAATGAAAGGCGAGCTGGTGGCCGAGGAGCTCAGCGGTTCATACCTGGAAATTCTTACCAAGCGGTGAGAGCTGGGCGGTGGCTAGAGGAGGTGCCACCAGGTGGAGTGGAGGTCTATAGGGCTGGGAGCGCCCAGGCCGGGGGCACTACACCTGGGGAAAAGAAAAGAAAGAGAGGGATTAAAAACTAGTTAGGCAGGTCAGGGTGGGGGCAGATAGCAAGACAGACAGGGGAAAACAAAAGAAGTTAAGGAGTTGTTGATTAGGGTGATGTGTATGCAGACATATGCCTAGGAAGGAGGGGGACAAGACAGAGGGGTAAGTGTAGGGGGATGGAAGCGAGGAGGGAGCAAACGGGAAAGTCAGGGATGCTTAGGGAGGAAAGGGAGAGGAGAAAAAAATGGCAGAGGAAAACAGGTCTATTGGTGGAGGACACAGCTAGGGTGGAGAAACAGGCGGGAAGAACTAACAAGCCAGGTGGTAGCAGCCCACAGCAGAGAGATCAATTTAGGTAGCTGTGATCGGCTTAAAACACACTCGTAACAGTAAATACAAAGCAACACAATTACCAATTAGTAAAATTTCCCCAAAGCAAAAACTCGTACAGACAGTGATTAAATTTCCCAAAATGAGATAATTCCCCAAAGCAAAAACTCAAACAGCCAGTGTAAACACATCACCCCAAATTAGAAAAAATTCCCCAAAGCATAACTCGAACAGCAGTGTTAAATTTCCCAATTATGAAAACTTCCCCAAAAGCCGAAAGTCACCAGCACTTAAGCCGGAGAAAGCTGTGGCATCCCTAGTTTCAGGGCTGTAGTTGGATTCAGATTTGACCAGTCACAGCACAGGAGCCGAGGGAACAGCCAACCGAGAGTCAGGAGAAGAGAGCCTGCAGCCAATGAAATGCGAGCCAGTGGCCGAGGAGCTCAGCGGTCCGTACCTTGAAATTCTTGCCAGGTGGTGTGAGCTGGGCAGCGGCTAGAGGAGGTGCCGCCAGGTGGAGTGGAGGTCCGTAGGGCTGGGAGCGCCCAGGCCGGGGGCACTGCACCTGGAAATTCTTGCCTGGCAGCAAGAGCTGGGTGGCGGCTAGAGGAGGTGCCGCCTGGCAGAGCGGAGATCCGTAGGGCTGGGAGTGCCCAGGCCAGGGGCACACTACACCTGGAAATTCTTGCCAGGTGGCAAGAGCTGGGAGGTGGCTAGAGGAGGTGTCGCCAGGTGGAGCAGAGATCCGTAGGGCTGGGAGCACCCAGGCTGGGGACACTACACCTGGAAATTCTTGCCGGGTGGCAAGAGCTGGGTGGCGCCTAGAGGAGGTGCCGCCAACTGGAGTGGAGGTCTGTAGGGCTGGGAGCACCCAGTGCAGGGGCACTACACCTAGAAATTCATGCTGGGCGGCGAGAGCTGGGCGGTGGCTAGAGGAGGTACTGCCAGGTGGAGTGGAGGTCCATAGGGCTGGGAGCACCCAGGTCAGGGGCACTACACCTGGAAATTCTTGTCGGGCGGCAAAAGCTGGGCGGCGGCTAGAGGAGGTGCCACCAGGCGGGGCGGAGGTCCGTAGGGCTGGGAGCACCCAGGCTGGGGGCACTACACCTGGAATACTTTTCAGACCCCAGGAAATCTTACTGTATTCTGACTTAAGCAGTATGGTCTCACCATAAGGCTGCCCCCAGAACTGAAACGGTTAATAGAACCTATGCTAATGATGGACTGCTAGGCTCGAGCTCGATTTTCAAGCCACTGTCCCTGGAATACATCCTGCAACTGTCAGATTCTTACAGAGCATGCATGACAACAAGCAATCTAAACTATACTAATAAATAAATAAATAATTAACAACAGCCAACAATAAACAGTCACTAAGCCCAATAAAGAAACACTCATAGATTTCAAACAGCATGGACAGCTGTATTGCAGTGCCCATAGGTTCTAGTAGGGGAGGTAGGGTGGGAGCTCAGAATACAGTAAGATTCCCTTGGAAGAAACAAGATTACTATGGTAAGTAATTTTGTCTTCAAACCCCAGGAAATCTTACTGTATTCTGACATATGCAGACTACCCAAGCAGTACCTTTGGAGGAGGGTAGAGAACCTGTTTAGGAAAGGGGCTCTGCAGTACTGCTTTGCCCAAACCTGGCATCACTCCTGGCCTGGGTATCCAGGCTGTAGTGTTTGGTAAAGGTGTGAACTGTTTTCCAGGTAGCTGCTTTACAGATTTCCAACAAAGGAATATCTCACAGCTGCTATTGAAGCAGCTGTACCCCTTGTAGAGTGGGCCCATAAGCCTACAGGAGACTCTTTTCCCACTTTGTGGTAGCAGAATTGAATGCAGGCAACAATCCAGCAGGCAATGGACCTCTTTGAGGCAGGTTTGCCCTGCCCCACTTCTCCATAGATTAAGAAGAGCTGGGTTCTATCCTGCCTGTGGCTCTTTGTGTTATCCAAGTAGTAGCTTATAGCTCTCTTGACATCAAGGCTGTGCAGCCTACATTCCCCTGAACTGGAATGGTCGGTGAAAAAGACTGGCAAAGTGATGGACTGATTCAGATGAAAGTCCTAGACCACCTTAGGGAGAAACATCCTTAGTCCTAAGGACTACCTTGTCCCTATGAACTGCTATGTAATCTGGCTCTGTGGACAAAGCCTGGAGCTCACTGATCCTCCTGGCTGAGGTGATGGCTACCAGGAACACTGTTTTCCATGTTACATACTTAAGCTTTGCTGAGGACATGGGTTCAAATGGTGGTTGCATTAGCTGGCCAGTGCATATATTGAGGTCCCATGCAGGAGCGGGTTCCCTGTGAGGGGGAATGCAAGTGCAGGATGCCCTTGAAGAACTTTCTGAATACCTGGTTAGCAGCCAGAGATGCCCCCTTTCCAGCTGAAAGGTATGCAGAGGCAGCTGCTAGGTGTACCTTAAGGGTGGAAGGCCTAAGGCCAAGGAAATGCAGGTGTGCCAGATAGTCCAAAATGACTGGTAAACTAGTCTGGCGACAGTCTGTCTGTTTCTGTTGGC
Source organism: Neoceratodus forsteri (assembly GCA_016271365.2). Lineage (NCBI taxonomy): Eukaryota > Metazoa > Chordata > Ceratodontiformes > Ceratodontidae > Neoceratodus > Neoceratodus forsteri. The sequence goes on along the minus strand of CM057456.1, from coordinate 329,721,278 downwards.
ACCAAATGGAAAACCTCTTCCATTTAGCGGTGTAAGTCTTTCTGATAGAGGGTTTTCTAGAAACCATAAGGACCTCTAGCACCCCTTCAGAGAGGTGCAGGTCAGCATACTCTGAGTTCTCAAGAGCCAAGCCCTGAGTCTGAGGGACTAAAGAGTGGGATAAAGAACTCTGCCTGAGAGGAGGTCTATAGGTTGTGCCTCCTGGGTAGGTGTGATTGGTTTGGATAATGATAGAATCAGTAGCAGGGAATACCAGGGCTGCCTGGCCCAATCTGAAGCAATGAGGATCATTGTCGCTGGTTGAGCCCTGAGCTTGTGCAGTACTCTGAGCAACAGGGGAAATGGAGGGAAGGCGTACAGGAATCTCCCTGTCCAATCCAACAGCAGTGCATCCAGAGGGACTGTGCCCACTGTGGGGGGCCTGCAACAGAATTGTGGCAGCTGGTGATTGTCTGGGGCTGCGAAGAGGACAACCTCTGTGGTGCCCCACCTTCTGAACACCACTTTCAGGATCTGCCTGTTCAGTGACCACTCGTGGTGGTTCTGGTTGATCCTTCTGAGGGCATCTGCGAGGACGCTGTCCTTCCCGGGGAGGTGAACTGCTGAGAGGGAGATCCCTAGGGAGTAAGCCAGATTCCACACCTTCTTGGCTTCTGTGCACATGGGGGAAGACCTTGTGCCCCCTTGCTGGTTGATGCAGTACATTGTAGTTGTATTGTCTGTTCTGACTTGAACCAGCTTGCCCTGCAGCATTGAAGCAAAGGACTGAATGCCCAGATACCCCCATATTTGTTCCCAGCCCCGCTTACCATCTCCCATATCTACTGTACAGTTCAAAAGTGCCAGCATTGCTTGCCTGCTTCTCCCTCTAAACTACAACTGTGTTCTCAGTTTTTTTTCTCCATAATCTGTTTTTGATTTTCCAGTTTGACCCTGCATCCTTTAAGGCTGTAAACGCATTGGAACCTGGACCAATTTTAACACTTACTTGGCGCCCCTCTCTCTCACCCTACACAGCCTGTTTGAGCTCATAGTCCTTGTTCCCTCCCCCCTCCTGACATGCTTAATCCCTCTAGCTCTCGGAAACCCCACTATGCTGCACCTTGCTCCAAATCTCCTCCTATTTTTACTCAGCCCCTCGCTCACCCACTTACTCGCTCCCATGGACCTGCCTCCCCACCCTCCCTCCCACCTCCCACCAATCCCTCCTTTCATCTATGCCATCTCCCTCGCCCACACACTCTCCTGGGCACACTTTTCAACTCATCCCTGTGCCTCTCTCATTCAGATACCCATGTACTGCACCATAGCACTATGCATTAGCTTCCAGCACCCCCAACTTGCATCTCTAGCCACCGCTCTCGCTATTCAAGCTCTCCGCCATGGATCAGGAGTGCCAAGCTACATTTTGTTATTATTGCTCTATTACTCTCATCAGCTGGGGATATAAACCTCAACCCTGGTCTGGGCCAAATTGCCATGGCAACTCCACCCTCTATTGCTGATTGTGCACCCCCATGTCATACTGCTTTGCCACATGGACTCAAATTCCTCCACATTAATATACGCAGCCTCCTTCCCAAGCTGGATTTGCTCCAGCCTCTCGTCGTTTCGCTTGCCCCAGATATAATCACAATATCTGAATCCTGGCTTAGCTCCAAGATTTGTGACTCCTCTCTTGCCATAACAGGCTTTACTATATCTCAGCAGGACTGTACAGGGAGGGGTGGCGGTGTAGCAATCTGTGTTTCTTCGGCCATACAATTCACCACTGTTTTCTCTACTGCGGTACCTAAAGCATATGAGACCCTGCTGCTGCAACTCTCTGTCCCTTTTTCCAAACCTATCTTTGTAGCAGGTACCTACTGCCACCCTGGTATACACTCCTCAACTACAACTGACTTCATTACTACCCTTGTAAACCACTCTACCTCTGGTGATTTATACATCATGGGAGATTTCAACCTCAACTGCTTTACCCCTACCCTCAATAAAGTGCATACCGCTGTAAACGCCCTTAACTTAACCCAGCTCATCCTTGACCCGACTCTGCCAAATCATAAGACAGGAAATCACTCCCTAATTGACTGGACCCTCACCTCGGACCTTCACAGGGTCATAAAATCTGGAATACTAGCAGATGCCCTTAGTGACCACTGCATGACCCTCTTGGTACATAAAGTACATAAAATCAAGGCCCCTCATAAAACACTACAAATCTGGTCTTACAAATCCCTGAATATTAGCCCCCTCTTACACGACCTGGCCCATGCAAATTGGAACCCAATCTCAGTAGCTAGCTCCCTTGATGAAGCAGCAGGCTACTTTAGTGACCACTTCCTCGAAGTCTGGAACTGTCGCGCCCCCTTCCGACGTGTCCGAGTCCGAGGGAGCCACCTCCCCTGGATTTCTCCCAAGCTTATAACTTGTCAAAAAGCAAGTGACCTAGCCTGGAAGACCTACAAGGGTTCAAATCTTACCAATGACTACAAAGTTTACTGCTCCTTGAGAAATAAGTGCACAAAAGCCACTCGCTTGGCAAAGGATGAGTATTTTGATTCCTGTTTTAACACCAGTATAAATAACCCCTCTAAATTTTGGAAAGTGGTACACTCTTTGTTCTCCCCACTGGCTCCCCCACCTCCACCCCTACTCAAGATAAACAATGTTGTAATTTCTGACCACCCTAGTGTTGCTGCTGCTTTCAACTCGCACTTCACCTCCTGCGCCTCCGCTCTATTAGACACTCTACCAGTAACTAGCTCGCTGCCAACTGCTAACCACTGTAGCCCACCAGCCCTACCAAATAAATTCTCTTTCTCCAATATCTCGCCTCAGGAAATGTCGGAGGCCCTTACTGCTCTCAACCCAAGCAAAGATAGATCACCTGACTGTCTGGACCCAAAGCTACTTTATCTGTCCGCCCCAGCTATTGTAACCCCGCTGACTACTCTTTTTAACCTCTCTTTTGAACATGTTGAAATCCCCACTTACTGGAAGCATACAAGTGTCCTACCACTTCCTAAGGGCGGCGATACCTCCTTCCCTAGGAACTATCAGCCTATTTCATTCCTCCCTACGCTAGCCAAGCTGCAAGAATACCTTGTCCTTGCACAACTGTCTTCTTACCTCTCGGACTCTAATTTCTTCACCCAATATCAATCGGGCTTTCAGAAACACCACTCTACTACTACCTCACTGATTCGACTTACTGGCACAATCCTCTCTGGTATGGACAATGGTTAGATTACTTCTGCCATCTTTATTGACCTTGCCAAGGCATTCAGCACTGTTTCCCACTCACTCCTCCTCCTCTTCTCCCATTCCTCAGCTGGCTTGTCCGACCCTTCCACAAACAGAGCCTACTTATTTGACCAGACACAGTCAGTCAAAATCGCTGACTCCATCCCCTTCCCTTCCTGTCAACACAGGTGTCCCGCAAGGGTCAATACTGGGCCCCATTCGGTTTTCCATCTTTCTAAATGACCTCCCATCTGTCTGCACATCATCCTCTATCCATATGTATGCAGATGATACTGTCCTCTTCACTTCTGGTTGGTCCTCTTCCAATGTGGCCTCCAGACTTCAGCTGGATATCAGTAATGTCCAGGACTGGTTTCACTCTCATAAACTCTTCCTAAACGCAAAGAAAACTGTCGCCATGACCTTTGGCACAAGGCAGAGACTCTTAAAACTCCCATCCCTGCCCACCTTTGTTACACTTGATGCCAGTGCTATTGAGACCTCTTCTTTGTTCAGATACCTGGGTGTCTGGCTTGATAAACACCTCACCTTCTCAGACCATGTGGACTCCATCCTGAAACAACTGCACCCAAAACTTGGTGCCCTATATAGGAACTGGTCCTGCCTCCCTCTCCCGGCAAGGCGTGAATTGGTCCAAAAGATGATCCTCCCGATTATCGACTACTGTGACATCATCTACGGTACTGCCCCCGCTGCCACTCTAGACAAGCTGGATACTCTTTTCAACTCCTTCTGTCGTTTTGCCCTGGATGCTCCTCCCCTCACCCACCACTGTCACCTCCACCATTCCCTGGCATTCCCATCTCTTGCAAACAGGCGACTGCACCACTATGCAAAGTTCATTTCAAAATTCTGGCTTGGCTCACTCCCTTCATATCTCACTTCCTCACTTTCCACTCCCCCCCACACTCTCAGATCCTATGACCATTGAACTCTGGTAGTCCCCCGACGGCTCACCTCCACTGGACAGACGGCATTCTCCTACCGGTTCCCTAAACTGTAGAATTCCCTTTCCCTACAGATCCGCTATTCATCCTCACCTGCCTCTGTAACTGCTGCCCTGCACAATTTCCTATCTGTAAACTGCTTCTGTTTCTAAGCTCCCAATTGCCTGTCTGGAGCCACCTGGGGACAAACTGGAGGCCTAGCTGCTTAGCATTCTGGGGGCACTTTTTACTTTTAAATGTGATATTATGCCCGCATCCTCAAATGTTGCAACTGTTAGTATCGCATGCAGGCAAAATTATGATAGACTAATTTTAAATGTCAAAATGCTACCTGTTTCTCTGCCTTTACCTGGAGACTTTCTGTTAGAATGTATGATTTGTTGTGCTTATGATGTTATCCTATGCCCCCTAATGTACCTCTCTGTATGCTGTGCTAAATCTGCTCAAACTGTATATATATCTGACTATTTGTAAACTATTTGTTCTCTATACCCTCTCCCCCAGGACATATCGGGTGCCTTTCCTGGTGAAACTTTTCAGTAAATAAATAAATAAATAAATAACTGCACTGAGTTCCAGCAGGTTTATGTGGCACAGAGACTCCTGCTGGAGCTGGGTACTGTGTGTAGTGTGCTCCCCTAAGTGGGCACCCCATCCTAGGAGGGAGGCATTTGTTGTTAAGACTGCTGATGGCGGCAGCTGGAGGAAAGCACACCTTACCTGAGTTTTTTTTTTATTTTTTTTTATTTATTAAATTCTCGGATTACAAATACCTTTGAGCAGAAACTGCTCGTTTACAAAGGTTCCACGTCAAAGGATGAGGGTCAACATACATACAGAGGTAGTAAAAGAATGCACAATAAACAACCAAAACAACTAAAAGAAAACATAAAGATACTCAGTTATAACATACTTTGAGATAATATTTATATAACGAGCAGCTTGAGTAGGCAGCTGGCTGCGGTGACAATAAGAGATACAGGGCACCATAGGCAGTTAGTATTGCAGGCGTGCGACCGGGAGAGGAAGTTGGCAGGCTAATGGGCCACTCTCCGATGGTGGTGGAAAATGTCTTGTACCAGTGGAGATGTGAAGCAGGAAAGGAGTCACAAGGAAGGCCCAGTGCCAGAGGGAATGAGACTGGAAAGGGGCTGTGAGACATGAGTGAGCTGGGAGGTGTTTAGAGGGATCTCTGTTCAGAGAAGCAGTCACATTGAGTGGTAGAGGGAGGTAAAGTTTGAGATTCCTTTTGAAGGGTCCAAGTGTAGTAGAGGAAAGTGCTTTTATTGAGGGAATTGAACCATTGAGTGGCTCTATAGATAAAGGACCGCTGACCCATGGAGGTACGACATCTGGGAACCTGAAAGGTTAGAGATTGGGCACTACGCAGTTTGCTGAAGTGCCACCGTAGGTAGTAAGGGAGTGAGCTAACACCAGGTGGCATGAGACCAAGGAGAATCTTTTGGTAAGTAAGCAGGTCTGGTATTGTATTCTGCTGCATAGGGGTAGCCAGCTGGCCTATGCATAGAGGTCACAGGTGTGAGTTTGGTGGGCTGCACCCGTCCAGTAGTCTACAGGCTTTGTGAGAGCAACTGAGATCCCATGGAGGGCACTTGCTGGAGGCAGACAGATGGCAAGGCCGTGAGTCAATGATAGAGGTGATAGAGCTGTAGGTGGCTAGTTTAAGGGCATCTGCAGGCATACAGTGCTTGTGTTTGTGTAGTAGTCCAATCCAGATATTGGCGGTCTTGGCAACAGTGTCAATATGCCAAGTGTAGGAGAGGGTACTATCCAGGGTAATACCAAGGTACTTGAACTCCTTGACATGATCGAGTGTTCCCAGTGTGGTTCTTGATGGTGAGGGACAGAGAGTTGTGCCTGCTCTGTCGGTTACAGAAGGACATGGCTTTAGTCTTGCTGTGGTTCAGGACAGGTTTATGAGAATTGAACCAGTCTCTCGGCGCGCTTGAAGTCGAGCTGCAGCTGGGATTCAAGGACTGTAATGTCATGGTGGCTGGAAAACAGGACTGCATCGTCTGCGTATAGTAATATTTTTTGGTGGCAGGCACTGGGGAGATTGTTGATGAAGAGGGAGAAGAGTAGAGGGCCCAGAATAGACCCCTTGGGGACTCCGGAGCGGACCGGTTTCTCATCAGAAGAGATCCCTGCAATCCTTACACATTGCATCCGATTATCAAGGTAGCTGGTGAACCATGGAAGGGCATCGCTGGAGATCCCAATGGAGGACAGTTGCTTGAGCAGTAGGGGGCGGTTAACTGTGTCGAATGCCTTGGTAAGGTCTATAAATATTGCCCCTCCACAATTCCCTTTGTCAAGCGTGGCATGGATGAAGGTTGTAAATTCCAGTAGTGCAGTGGTGGTGCTGTGCCCTTTTCTGAAGCCATGTTGCTCTGGGCAGTGTACATTGTATTTATCCAGGAATTCATCTAGTTGGTCCGACACTATTCGTCCCAGCGCTTTGGATAGTGGGGGAGGAGTGAGATAGGTCTGTAATTGGTGTGCAGTGTCCTATCTCCGCTTTTGAACCGTGTGACAGTGGCTTTCTTCCAGAGAGAGGGAAATGGCCCAATCTAAGCGAGAGATTAAAGATCTTTGTAAGTGGTTCTAAGATTTCATTGAGGACTTGTGCCAGCAGTTTCAGGTCAAGGGAGTCACCACTGTACTTTGTTTGCACATGGCCTTTGAATGTATTTTCTAGCTACTTGTGGTGAGACCTCCTTAAAAAAACTTTGGGGTTGTACATTCTAGTTGGGGGGTAACTTGGGAGGAGCTGGAGGGGAGGCCGTCAAAAAAATTTGGTGGAAGGACACTGTCCAGGTTTGTAAATGCGTTATTAAAAGTGCTGGTGATGGTACCTAGGTCGAGTGTAGGAGTGCCATGAAGGTTGAGCATAGGGGTAGTGCTTTAGGATCCTTGCCTGTGAGTTCTTTCATGTTGTTCCAGAATTTGTTTCCCTGGCCCCCAAGAGTTGGTCAGAGCCTCTTTGTAATAGCTGCGATTAGCATTCCGTGTTTTTCGAGTGTAATCATTTCTGGCTGCTTTGTATAATTGTATGTTTACTTGCGTTGGAGTTGCACGAGCACAATGCCAGAGGTGGTCTCTGTGCTTGAGCAGAGTTAAAAGGTCAGTAGTAACCCAGGGGTTTGTCTGTCCTTTGACCTTCATCTTTTTCACTGGTGCATAGATGTCACAGGCTTCGTTGAAACATTTGATAAATAGGTACAGAGCTTTGTTGGTGTCATTGAGGGAGTCAAGCACTGCCCAGTTCAGCCTGGTTAGATGGGATTTTAACAGCTGGAGGTGCCCTTGTTTGATAACCCTGGCATAGATAAGCTTGGGAGGGGGTTTGTGGTATTTGTTTGACCAGGAGCAGATGACAGGCGAGTGGTCACTTATTGTATCCAGGAGTACAGAAACATTGGAGATGCGTTCAGGGCGGTTAGATAGAATCCAGTCTAGAAGCATAAGGGAGCCTGTCCTATAGTTACACCTAGTGGGGGCATTGACCAGTTGAGTGAGGTGATGCACCGCGGCTGCATCCTTATAGGTAGCGGCCTCAGCGGAGAGCCAGTTAACGTTAAAATCACCCATGATTATGGTTTCAGAATTATGTTGCTGGACCCTTAGATATTCCATGATGCTATGGAAGCCAGCAGCCTGGTCTCTTGGGGGTAGGTAAACTGAGATGACAGTGAGTTCCTTGTTATGTGCACCAAGGAGGATTTTGATTGTGAGTACCTGAGAGGAGCTGCTCAGGCTAGGGATGGGATGATGTGACCCATAAGGGTATCCTTAAGATAGATGGCGCAGCTCCCGGCCCGTTTAGCAATCCTGTCTTGCCTGAAAATGCAGTAGCCAGGGATAGAGACTGAGGTATCAGGGATTTTAGGATTTAGCCATGTTTCCACAACTGAGAGGACATCAGGGTTGTGCTGTAGGATCCTTCATGTTTGGAGGGAATCAAGTTTGTTGAGGATGCTGCAGGCATTGATGGATGCCATGGTGAGTGTCCCTGTCCTTCTGCTTGGTGCCATTGCTGGCTGCCCAGGTGGTCCTGGGTTGGGGTGAACATTTCCTGAGAGCAGAAGCAGCATAAAGAGAATTTGTAGGAGAAAGGATTTCAGCATCTTGTAGATACCTGGTGGTTAAGTCATAAGCCAAAAGAAATTATCAACAGCTGAGGTCCAGAGTCACAGAATGTGTTAGAATTCCTGAAGGTGATGAACTGTGCCTGCGCATATGCAGAATGTGAAATCCTTTTGTCTGCATGCTTCTTTGTCATTCAAAGAGGTTGTTGAAAAGCCCACCTACAGATCATGGAGCAGGTCAGATGAAATGTGGATTCAAGCAGACCTAGAGTCACTGAGTTTGTCAGACTTAGTTGCTTGACTTCTGTTTTGCTTGGGATAGCTTCCAAAAAGTTGATTTTTAAATGAAAAATGCAGATACCTGGTGGTGATGTTTTGCAGAAATCCAGTTCAGGAGACTTTCACGGATGTAGTGAGCAAGAATGGTGTAGTTACTCCAAGCAGAAAACCATGTAAATCCACAAAAACTAAGCTACAGACACAGACAAGCAGCCACTACAAACAAACAAGGAGGTGAAGACTTTATCGTTGTCCTTTTCCTGCCACCATTGTAGTGCTTGGAGAAGGGTTCCTGTGACTGGTACCATTTTTGACAGGAAATCTCTTTTCTGAGACAAGTAAGATCTGGGGTGGAACTGAATGTCCCTCATCTGGAATCTGGAACCTGACACTGTTGCTGTTGACGCAGTCATGTGTCCTAACAGCTGGAGAAAGTGCCTTGCTGGTCTGGGAGTATGCAGTTGGAAAGAGTTTGCCAGCTGCACCAAGCTGTCTGCCCTTCACTGAGGGAGGAAGGCTCTTCCTCTGAGTGTCTAGTTCCGCCCCTATGAACACCAGGAGCTGAACTGGTGTTAGCACTGACTTTTTCTGGTTTACCAGGAAGCCCAGTGTACACAGGGTATCCTGAGTAATGGTCAGTGCTTCTTTGACTTGCTGAGAGGACTGACCTACCACTCGCCAGTCATCCAAATATGGGAAGACTGCAATCCTTTGCCTCCTTAGGTGTGCTACCGCTACTGCTAGGCACTTGGTAAACACCCTTGGAGCAGAAGTCAGGCCGAAAGGCATGGCTCTGAACTGGTAATGGCCTGATGGCAGTCTGAATCTGAGGTACTTTCTGTGAGAATGCCTGATGGAAATGTGGAAGTAAGAATCTTTTAAGTCCAGAGATGACAGCCAATCTCCCCTCCTGAGTGTAGGAAGAATGGTAGCCAGAGTGACCATTTTGAACTTTGGCTTTGTCAAATGCCTGTTTAAATGTCTGAGATCCAGTATGGGTCACCACTCCCCTGTTTTCTTTAGTGTGAGGAAGTATCTTGAGTAGAAACCCCTTCCCCTTTGGTCCAAGGGAACAGGCTCTGCTGCCTTGTCCTGAAGGAGTTTTGCTAATTCCTCCTCCAACATAGCTGCTTCTGATAGGGTGGCAGGTCTGAAAACTCTTGCTCTCAGTTTGGGTAGAACCTTGAAACTGAGGGCAAGCCCCTGGCTCACTACTTCCAGGACCCACTTGTCTGTGGTGATGGATTCCCAAGCCTGGAGATAGTGAGCCAGCCTGCCTCCTACTGGAAGTGGGGAAGCGATTCTGGCAGACCCCTCAGGGGGTCTGTTTTGTTTGTGCACTTAGCTGAGTGCTGGGGCCAGCATGGCTGCTGCCCCTTCTGCCTATGCCTCAAAAGTACCCTTTCATAAGTTGGTAGGCTGGCAGTACCTGAGCCTGGAAGAAAGCTATGTAATGGGTTCTACCCCTACGCCCTTTGCTTTGGTGCTTCTGAGGTGTTGCTGCTTTCTCTTTAGCAGCAGCACTCTTATAGGCCACCTTGTACTCATCCATCTTCTTCATGTAAGCCTCTGTTTGCTCACCAAAGAGAGATGTGGGCTCGAAAGGGAAATCCAGTGCCTTTGTCTGGGTGACCTGGGACAAATTAGTGGCCCTCAGCCAAATAAATCTCCTCAGGAACACTGAGGTTGCCATTTCCCTGGCTACAATGTCATTGGCATCTACTGCCCTACGAAACTGGCCTTTTGAAGTCTCTATGCCCCTTTTTGCAGCTTCAAACAGGTCTGATGCCATGGGTCCAGGGCATACCTTGGCAATCTCTAAGACTGTGTTCCAGAGACTCTTTGACATTTGGACACATAAGCCATATAAGGTGCCTGTGTAATGGCCAAAGAGGCACCCAGATAGGATTTCTTAGCCATAGAGTCCATCTTTCTGGAATCCTTATCAGGTGGGTGTGATGCCAGGGGTAATACCTGCTTTATCACATGCAGCAGCCTGCACTATCCCTTCATGGCTGGAGTGCCCAAAGAGGAGTTTTGCTCTGTACTTGGCAACCCAGTACTTCCTGTCCATCCTTGTGTCCACATGGGGAATGGAAGTGGGGGTCTACAAGATTCTAGATGCCTGTCTCTTTAGGTATTTGTGGATGGGCAACAACAACCTTTTTGTTGCTGGTACATCCATCATCTCCATATAGTCTGGCTCCTCTTCCTCCTCTGTGGATTCCCGGGTGGAGAGGTCCAGAGTTTGTGCCACTTGCTTCATAAAAGCAAAGTGGGTAGAAAAATCCTCAGCTCCCTTATCAGGGGAGTCGGAGGATACATCCAGTTCAGGAGGCTCCCCAAAATTCTTATCATCATCCTCATCTTCACCCTCAGCATAACCCTCAGCAAACTGCTCAAAGGAACCAGGAACCGAAGAAGAACCCAGATCCTGAACCAGGGTCTGTGAACCGGGCCACTGAACCGGAACCGCGGTACCGGTTTGCAGCGCCTGAATGATTCTAACAGTGTTGGCTATTTCCTCTGCGGTAGGAACTGACGGACTTGTCGGTTGCGGTTCCTTAACCGAGTGTTTTTCCTTCCTTTTATTCTTGGCAGAACTTGCCGGTTCAGAGGCAGTGTCTGCGGTTCTCTTTTTACCCAAGGAACCATCACCCTGGTCAGAGGGTTGTTCAACTGGTTCCTTGGATTTCACTTTCTGAGAAGTGGAAGGTTTATCCGAAGCTGGGTCTCAGTTTTTTCTCAGGAAAACTAACCGTGATTTATTTAGAGCATATTGTATGAACCGCTGTTTTTTAAAAATATTTGCGATTACCTTTGGGTTTGAATCTTGTCATTTGACCTAATATGTCAGATAAACCTAAAAAAGAAAACAGGCCCTACCGGGTTCAAAAACTGCGCTCAGTGTGGTGAGATTTTTGCTAAGGCAGATAAACATGATATGTGCGTAGTTTGCCTTTGGGAATCCCTTTTCACAGCTGAGTGTGGAATCTGTAAAACCTTTCCGCCTAAGACAATTGAAAAAAGGCTGGAACAGTACTAAAAGAAGATGGCATCTCTGGATGATACGGGAGATAAGGACTCTAAACAGCTTTCTCCCTCTACTGATACGGGTAAAACCGTGGAACCTGAACCACCTACTCCAAATAAAGGAGAGCCGTCAAAACCCAAACAAACCGGTGAACCGGCTGACAAACTGGAACCGACAAAAAAGAAACAGAAAACTAAACATATAGAACCCCCTGCTGGAAAGCCTAAGGTGACTTTTGTGGTAAAAACAGATATGCCAACAGCAGAGGCTATTGCTCAAGCCCTGAAAGTTATTCAAGCTTTACAAGCAGCCACTTCTCAGGGATTAATACCAGTTCTGGTTCAGCAGGTACCGGTAAATCCCTCAGTTCAGCCCTTGGTTCAGCTGCTGGTAACTAGGGTTGCGGTTTCTGATACCATGGGGCAATTTGAAGATTATGAAGAGTATGATGACACTGAAGGGGAGCCTACTGAACCTAAAGTCTCCACTGATCAGGAATTTGAATCTCCACCTAGACTACCTGAAGACTTCTCTTCACATTATACATTTGTGAAGCAGATGGTAGATGCTTTAGGCATAACTACCAATGAGGTTGTAGAAGATGAGGAGGAAGTGGAGTTTTTGGAACTCATGGGACTAACTCCCACAAAGAAGCGCTGTTACCAATAAATAAATTCCTCAAAAAACACATACTGAGGATTCTATAGACTCCAAACTCTGTCCCACCCTTGGACAAGAAGGTTGATAGGAAATATCAGCTGGATAGGTCAGGGGCAGAATTTCTGTTCCCCCATCCTAACCACGAAGCGGTTGTACAGACTGCAGCCTGTGACTGGGCCAGGGTGCCTTTGGCATCTCATCCTCCTGACAGAGATTCAAGGAAGATTGACAGCATGGCCTGAAAAGGCTACCTGTCAGCCTCTTTGTCTATGAGACAGGCAAATTATAAGGCCTATATGGCCCAATATTAAAGTCCCTGTGGCAGTCTGTCATAGCCATGACAGACAAGGCTTCAGCTGGATTGGCAGCCAACCTAACAGAGACAGCTAGGTTTGGCTTGGAGGTTTCCAAGTATCAATTCCAGATGGTACTAGATGCTAATGGCACTGCTGCCAGATAGATGGCACTCACAATTGCCTTAAGAAGGTTTGCATAGCTGAGAGCCACTAATTTGTCACAGGACACACAAGCAACGGCTATGGACTTCCCCTGTGAGAATAAATCATTGTTTGGGGACAAGACAGAGGCCTACATGAAAAAGGTAGATGAATACAAAACCACCTACATGAGCAACACAGCCAAGGAAAAGCTTTCAACTTCCTATTGGCCTTCTGGAAGGTGGGGGGCAGAGGTAGGTCCACTTATGGCAGACCTTTCTTTCAAGCCCAGGCCATACAGCAGCACCAGCAGTATCCTCAGCAGACAGGATACTTAAAGGGAAGAGGCAGAAGAGGATCTAGGCATTGGAACCAGGCCCAATCCCAGCCTAAGCAAAACCCCTGACATGGTTACCAGGGTTTCCTTCCCTGTACCAGTAGGGGGCAGGTTTGCTCACTACTTCCAGGCATGGAAGAACATCACCACAGACAAGTGGGTCCTGAAAGTAGTGAGTCAAGGATTGTCCCTCAGTTTCAAATCCTTCCCAACCTTAAGAACAAGAATCTTGAAGCCAGCTTCCACCTCAGAAAAGAAGCTATTAGAGGGGGAAGTGAAAAGATTTTTTTTTTACTGTCGAGAGCTGTGGAACCAGTTCCTCTACATCAATGGGGAAAACTGTTCTACTGCAGGTACTTCCTAACCCAGAAGAAAAAGGTGGTGTGGCGACCCATGCTAGGTCTAAGACTACTAAACAAGCATTTGGCAAAGCCAAGGTTCAAAATGGTAACCTTAGCTACAATGGAGATTGGTTGGCATCCTTGGACCTAAAACACGCATACTTCCAAATCCCCATAAGAGAGTCCTGCAGAAAACACCTCAGATTCAGACTCACTTCAGGTCACTACCAGTTCTCAGCACTTACATTCTGCCTTACTTCAGCCTCAAGGGCATTCACAAAATGCCTGGCAATGTTGATGACTTACCTAAGAAGGCAGGGAATCAGAGTGTTCCCTTACCTGGATGACTGGTTAGTGATGGGGAAAACACCACAACAGATAAGAGATTCCCTAAGAGCAACCCAGGACCTCCTGAAGTCCTTAGGGTTTCTGGTGAACCTCAAAAAATCTGTCCTGCAACCAGTGCAGGTACTGCATTTCATAGGAGCAGAGCTGGGCACACTGAGATGAAGAGCTTACTTCAAACAACATGAAGTCTTGCTGTATTCTGACATTATACAGTTAGCCCCAGCAGTTGAACTGCTCTGGAGAGGAAAGAGTTAACTCTATGCCAGAGCATAGAACGTTGAGCTCGAGCTCCGTTCAAGCCTCTGTCTGCTGCACTTTGAAGTGTAACCGTCAGATTCTTTACTCCGCCTAACTGAACAGTCGCTCCGGAGATCTCTCCTTCGCTATCGGTTCGGTAAAGTAAAAACGTCGGTTTTAAACCGCTATTTTTTTTTTTTTTTTGGTTCAGATCCCAGTCTGCAGTGCAGTAAGTACTTACGTACTGGACTAGTGTGATTTTTGTGTGGAAATTGTAAGAAATATTTTTCAATCGGTTCGGCTGAACCGATTGTCTGTTATTTTCTCTTAAGTTTATTTTTGTTTCTGAATTCAGTGTGAGGTACCGGTCCTTATCGGTTCCAAAAAAAACGTATTTAGACATTTTTTCAAATACCCGTGACACAGTTAGGAACCAATAAGGGGGTCTTGCCTGGCTTTTGCCGAGTAAAGGGTAAGTTTTTAGGATGGCTTCGTCTGAGAAACCCAAAAGAAAAATCAGGCCCACTGGGTTTCAACACTGCAGTTAGTGTGGGGAAGCCTTTGCTAAGGCTTATCCCCACACAACCTGTGTTTACTGTCTGGGTTTTGACCACCTTGATTCAGACTGCCAGATTTGTAAAAATTTTACTAAGGCCGCCCTAGATAAAAGATTGGGCAGGCTTAGGGAAAAGGAGGCCGTGAAGTCCGCTGACCCAGATGGCCAGCCCGGTTCGGTTCTGATCAAACCTGAGGGAGTGCCCACTGACCTGGCAGAGACTCCCACGGGCAAAAGGAGAGCCAATCCTGAGAGGTCGGTTCTGGCTAAGAGAAAGAAAAAAAAGAAATCGTCCAGTTCAAATCCAGAACTGCATCGTCCAACCGCCGAGGAAATTGCCAGGACGATTAGTATAGTTGAATTGCTCTGTTCAGTTCCGGCCAATCCGGCGCCTCTCGGTAGGTGTTCGGTCGGTTCCTTCAGTTCCGGACTATTCCCCAGAAGAGTATTATGAACCGGATCTGGAGGGGGATGAAGATGATGATGATGATTTAGTTAAGGTCTGGATGAGCCCACAGAACCAGACATCTCCCCAGACAGACCTTCTGGGGTTTCCCCTCCTAGGCTTTCTGAGTCCCCTTCCCACTTTATGTTTTACAAAAAAGTGGCAGAAACCCTCCAGCTCCCTCTGGTTGAAACTGTTGAGGAGCAAGAGGAGCCTGACTATGTGGAGATGATGGACATCCCAGAGTCCAAGAGATTGTCTATTCCCCTCCATAAATCTTTTGGGAAACAGACACATAAATTACTTAAAACTCCAAATTCTTTACCTCCTGTGGACAGACGAATGGACAAGAGGTATATGTTGTCAGGCCCAGGTACGGAGTACTTGTACCAGCAATGCAGCCATGTTGGGGTCATGCAGGCTGCAGCCTGTGATAAGGCTAACTTACCCTTGGCTTCACACCCCCCAGATAAAGACTCCAGGAAGCTGGATGCCATAGCTAAAAAAACAGTACATGGCATCTTCCTTGGGACTCATGCAGGCTAACTACATGGCCTACACAGCCAGATACCAGAAGTCCAGATGGGACACTGTTCTGGAACTGGTTAACAGGCTTCCCCCCAGCTTGCCAAGGAGCTGGAGGAGGTGGCTGCTGATGGAACTGAGGCATCTAAAATCTAGTTTCATGCTGCTGTGGACCCCAGTGATGTGTCATCATGAGTCATGGCTACATCTGTGGCTTTTTGGAGACTGGCATGGCTCAGATGTACTAGCCTATCGCAGGACACCCTGGCTAAGGCCATGGATTTCCCTGTCATGGAGAATTCTCTGTTTGGGGAGCAGACAGAGAATTATATGAAGAAAATGGATGATTACAGGACCATCTACAGGAGTGGACAGGCGAAGGAAAGGCAGGCGACACCTCGGAAGCAGCAATCTAGAGGCAGGGGCAGGCCTTTTCCCAGGCACAGGCCTCCTCTTCTTTTCCTCAGAGGGGGTTCTTCAGAGGGAGAGGCAGAAGGGGGATGAGCAGGGCTGCATCCTCCTCTCAGTCTAAGGCTCCTGCCATGCAGACACCCTGATGTGTCAGCCCGGGTCAACTCCCCAATTCCTGTAGGAGGCAGGCTGGCTTACTACTTCCAGGCCTGGAAGTCTGTTACCTCAGACAAGTGGGTCCTGGAGGTAGTAAGCCAGGGACTGACCCTCAGCTTCAAAAAATTTCCAAAGCTGAGGGTCAGGTCTTTTCCACCTGCAAACATCTCCGAAACCATTGCCCTAGAGGCAGAGGTTTCCTCTCTGATGGCTCTCAGAACCATAGAGAGAGTTCCTACATCTCACAGGGCAAAGGTCTGTACTCCAGATACTTCTTTACCCCAAAGAAGACAGGGGAGTGGCGACCCATCCTAGATTTAAGATACTTAAACAAGCACCTAGTAAAGCCAAAATTCAAAATGGTGACTCTGGGAATAATTCTTCCCTCTTTAAAGCCAGGGGATTGGCCAGCCTCCCTGGACCTCAAGGATGCCTATCTTCACATTCCCATCAGGTGCTCCCACAGAAAGTACCTCAGGTTCGAACTGCCTTCAGGCCATTATCAGTTCAGTGCAATGCCCTTCGGCCTAACATCAGCACCAAGGGTATTCACAAAATGCCTAGCAGTAGTAGTGGCCTTACTAAGGAGACAAAACATTTCCATATTCCCATACCTGGACGACTGGCTCTTTGTGGATCAGTCTCCAGACCAAGTCAAGTCAAACCTGCAAGTGACCCAGCAAGTGCTCACTTCCCTAGGATTCCTCCTCAATCTTCCAAAATCAGTTCTTGAACCAGTGCAACTCTTGACCTTCATGGGGTAGAGTTGGATACTGTCAAAGCAAGAGCCTTTCTCCCTCTGGCAAAAGCACAGGCCCTTATAGACCTAGCTTCTTCTTTTCACCTTCAGGTGTCTCGACCAGCAAGGCATTTTCTTCAACCCCTGGGCCACATGGCAGCTTCTACTGCAGTGTACAAGGGGCCAGATTTCAGATGAGGGACATCTAGTTCCATTTGAGGGCTTTTTGGTCTCAGAAAAATGATCCTCTAACCAGACTAGTTCCAGTGACTCAGACTGTGATCCAGGCTCTCCAATGGTGGTTGGATCAGGACAACCTCAGACAAGGGGTCCCATTCAACTCTCAGTCTTGTTCTGTGGTTCTAACCACAGATGCTTCTCTCCTGGAGTGGAGAGCTCACTTGGGAGTCCTCATAGCACAGGGGGTGTGGTCCCCTCAGGAGTCTCTTCTCCACATCAGTCTTCTGGAGCTCAGGGCAGTGTACCTGGCTGTACAAGCTTTCTCGGACTCAGTACAGAACAAGGTGGTTCAGGTCAGGACAGACAACACCACCACCATGTGGTACATCAACAAGCAGGGAGGCACTCGGCCAATGACCTTGTGCACGGAAGCCATGAAATGATGGTCCTTGGCTTATTCCCTACAGACGTCTCTGGTAGCGGTCCACCTTTCAGGGAAGGACAATGTGCTAGCAGATGCATTGAGCAGGATTTCTCAGGGCCATCATGAATGGTCCCTGGATGCCCTAGTGTTAAAAGTGATCTTTGCAAGGTGGGGCACTCCAGAGATAGATCTCTTTGCAGCCTCAGACAATCACCAACTTCCTCTCTTCTGTTGCAGACCCCCAGTCTTGGGCTTAGTCCCCCTGGATGCTCTATTTCTGGATTGGGAGGGGAAATTTCTGTATGCCTTCCCCACTTTCCTCTACTATTCAAAGTTCTGAAGATAAGGTCCCAATCTTGCAAAGTGATCTTGATTGCTACAGACTGGGCCAGGCAGCCTTTGTATCCTCTGTTGCTGTCCCTAGCAGTCCGTCTTCCCCTATCTCTTCCCAGGAATCACAACCTGTTAACCTCCTCTTAGGGGAGGATTTGGTACCCCAACCTTCGGTCTCTCAGTCTCAAGGCATGGCTCATGAAGAGCTAGAATATGCAGATTTACATTTGTCTCAGGGGGTTCTGGACATTCTCAAAGCCTCTTGAAAACCTGCCACCAGAAACACTTATAACTTCAAATGGAAAGGATTCAGCATTTGGTGTTCCAGTAAGCACATAACCCCAGATACTGCTGACTTGTCTACAGTTCTGGATTATATGGTTCATCTTAATGGCTTAGGCCTCAGACCAGCTACCCTCAAAGTACACTTGTCAGCAGTTTCTGCATTTCTGTCAGTGGGAAAGCCCTCCTCACTGGCATCTCACCCTGCTTTCTGTAAATTCTTCAAAGGATTGCTCCATACCAATCCTCCCTTTAGGGATCCTACTCCTGCTTGGGATCTTAATGTTTGCATTGCTCAGCTTATGCAACCCACTTTGGAGCCTTTGGCCTTAGCAGAACGTAAGTACTTGACTTGGGAAACTGTGTTCCTGGTAGCTATTACCTCTGCCAGGCATATCAGTGAATTACAAGCTCTGTCAGTGGAGCCTGATTTTATCTCATTCCATAGAGAGAAGGTGGTCCTTAGAACCAACAGGAGGTTCTTACCCAAAGTGGTTTCAGATTTTCATCTGAACCAGTCCATGTCTCTTCCTGTGTTCTTCACTGATCATTCTTTTTCAGGAGAGAGAAGATTACACAGTTTGGATGTTAAGAGGGCTCTTAGCTATTATACTGAGCGTACTAAGGCACGTAGGTTTGACTCTCTCCAGTTGTTCCTCACTTATGGTGAAGTGGGGAAGGGTAAACCTGCTACTAAGAGAACTATTGCCAGGTGGATTGTCTCTTGTATACAATTCTGCTATGAAAAGCTAGGCAAAGTGCCCCCTCAGGCCTGAGGGCTCATTCGAACACAGGTACAGCTGCTTCTCTGGCTGCTACCAGAGATATACCCTTACTAGAGATATGCAAAGTAGCCACCTACAAAAGAGTCCATACATTCACCAAGCATTACTCTCTGGATAGCCAGGTTAGGAGTGATGCTAGATGTGGTACAGCAATACTGCTGAGCCTATTCCCAAAATAGGTTCAGTACCCTCCTCCAGGGAGGTACTGCTTGGTAGTCTGCATAATGTCAGATTACAGCAAGACTTCATGTTGTTTGAAGAAAAAATTACTCACCTTAGTAACTGTGTTTCTTCTAATGGAGTCTTGCTGTATTCTGACCTGCCTTCCCTCTCAGAACCTGATTTTTGGGAAGTGGGCTGGCAGGCGCAGTGTTGCACCTCAGGGGTGCACTTGGCACTCTCCCCTTTTTAGAGAGGGGGAGTGGGTTATGCTATATGTTTTTGATAATTATATTTGTTCACTACGTAGTTTTTTGTTTTGGATTTCTTGACTTGAGTCTTTTGGGATCCAAAATACTTGGTTGCCTTCTGTCTAGTAATTTTACAATTTCCACATAGTGGGGGTAGTTACTGTAGTTAGTATTAGCTCGTAAGATTCTGACAGTTATACTTCAGAGTGCAGCAGACAGAGGTTTGAACCGAACTCAAGCTCAACGTTCTATGCTCTGGCATTGAGTTAACTCTTTCCTCTCCAGAACAGTTCAAGTGCTGGGGCTAACTGCATAATGTTAGAATACAGCAAGACTCCATTAGAAGAAACACAATTACTAAGGTGAGTATTTTTTTCTTGCCTCAGGAAATGGTAAGCAACATCCTCCAGATTGCTGGGGCTTTCAGGCTAAACAAATCGAAACCAGCAAGGCAATTCCTGCAGCTACTAGGGCATATGGCTGCAGCAACAGGCACATTCATTGGCTCTAGGTCTCAGATAAGGGACATACAATTCCACCTCAAGGCACACTGGTGTCGGGATCCTTTTTGAAAGCTGATACCAGTAACGAGGATGTTACTGCAGGCCAGGGAAAACCTCAGGGAAGGAGTTCCTTTTCAGCAGGAGTCTCCATCCGTAGTCCTCACTGCAGACGCCTCGCTCCTAAGCTAGGGGGCTCACTTGAGGGACACATACCATGCATGGTACCTGGACAAGTGCAGAGTCTCTCCAGCACATAAATTTACTGGAACTCAGAGCTGTATATCTAGCCCTGTAGGCCTTTGCATCTCTTATACAAGGTAAGGTGGTACAGGTTAGAACAGACAATACCACTATAGTGTACTGCATAAACAAGCAGGGAGGAACAAGGTCCAGTCCTCTGTGCATGGAAACAATAGAGGTGTGGAATCTGGTCTACTCATTCCATTCTTTATTGGTAGCCATTCATCTGCGAGGAAAGGACAACACACTGGCAGATGCCCTAAGCAGAATCAACTGGGAACATCACAAATGTTCCCTAAACAGACAGGTGCAGGAGTTAGTGTTTAGAAGATGGGGCACCCCAGAAATAGATCTTTTTGCATCACACGACAACCACCAGTTGCCAAAGTTCTGTTGGAGGCCACCAGCAAAGGGCACTGTATCACTGGACGTCCTGGTGCAGGATTGGTCAGGAGAGAAGCTGTATGCATTTCCTCTTTTTCCACTGCTGCTCAGGGTCCTGATCAAGCTCAGGTCCCAGCCAGCCACAGTGATATTGATAGCTCCAGATTTGGCCAGGCAGCCATGGTACTCACTGCTGCCCTCTTTGTCAGTTGCTGCACCAATACACCTCACTTGGAGGCATAATCTCCTAACCTCCTCATAGGGGAGGATCCTATATCCTATACCCGAACCTCAGATTCCTCAGGCTCAAAGCATGGCTGTTGAAGATCTAGAGGGGATCCAGGAAGCCCTCAACCAAGAGAACTTATGCCTCCAAATGGAAGAGGTTTTCTGTATGGTGTTCTACTAACAATGTGCTACCTTCACAGGCAGGCTGCCAGCCTTGCTGGACTACCTTACCCATTTACATTCCTTGGGTCTGCAGCCCACTACCTTAAAGGTTCACCGGGCTTCAGTTTCAGCTTATATTTCAGCTGGCAGGGTGTCTCCATAGCATCCAATCCCATTTTCAAGAAAATTTTCAAAGGTTTAGCCCACCTGCACCCCGCTCACAGGGAAGCGCTGCCATCATGGGACCTTAATGTATGCATTGCCATGCTCATGGAACCCCCATTTGAGCTCATGGTCTCAGCACACTTGAAATATGTAACCTGGAAAACAGTCTTCCTGGTGGCCATCACTTTGGCCAGAAGGATTAGTGAGCTCCAGGCCCTGTATATAGAACAGAATTATATCTCTTTTCATTGGGATAAAGTGGTGCTTAGAACTAACAAGAAGTTCCTTCCAACGGTAGTCTCGGAATTCCATCTGAATCAGTCCATTACCTTGCCAGTCTTTTTCACTGAGCTTTCCAATTCAGGTGAACGCAGGCTGCATAGCTTGGATGTCAAGAGAGCTTTGCGCTACTGCATTACTCACACCAAGGACCACAGGCAGGACAGACGACAGCTGTTCCTGACCTATGGGGATGTGGGAAAAGGAAAATCAGCATCTAAAAGGACTATCTCATGCTGGATAGTACAATGTATCTAATTCTGTTACTCAGAAGTGGGCAAGGAGACCCCATTAGGCCTCAGAGCCCACTC
Source organism: Neoceratodus forsteri (assembly GCA_016271365.2). Lineage (NCBI taxonomy): Eukaryota > Metazoa > Chordata > Ceratodontiformes > Ceratodontidae > Neoceratodus > Neoceratodus forsteri. Next base: position 329,699,767 of record CM057456.1, on the reverse strand, counting down.
CACGAGGGGCACAACTGCTACAATGGCAGCTGACAGGGACATCCCACTACTGGAAATCTGCAAAGCAACTACATGGAGAACAGTACAAACTTTTACAAAGCATTACTGCCTAGACACTCAGTCCAGAAGTGATGCCAGATTTAACACAGCAGTTCTGAAAAAACTGTTTCCAAAAAAGATTCCGTGCCCACCTCCGAATGTACTGCTTCGTAGTCTGCAAGAGTTAAGATTATTGAAGAATTTCTTGGGTTAGAAGAAAAAATTACTCACCTTAGTAATCTTGTTTCTTCCAAGGCATTCTTCAATATTCTTAACTCTCCCTTCTTGCTTCCCCTTCCAGAACCAGTATTCTCTGTATCTCAGCTGGATACCTCTATAGATGGGGGTTTCACCCTAATTGTGTTATACTTTTGAACCTTGTTGGATGTTGTTTTTTCCCCTCTTTGGGTCATATCTGACAGTTTGAGGGATTCCTTTTGCCAAGACTAATGTTATTGTTATTACTGTTATTATTATTACCAAATGGTTATTAGTATAAATGTGATGGCTTAGTTCAAGGGCCTTTCCTTGTAGGCTTCAATGAATCTGAGCGTTACAGAATACAGCAGTTGGTAAGGACAGCAGTTTGAATGGTGGCATGTGCCAATGAGTGTTCCATCATTTACATACATTCCATTCTCCAGGCAGTTCAACACTACAGGCTGACTGCTAGAGTTAGGAATATTGAAGAATACCTTGGAAGAAACAAAATTACTAAGGTGAGTCATTTTTTTCTTCTTCTCCTCTGATGCAGATACCTGGACTTCACCCTTGTACGATCTGAACAAGTTCATGTGGAAGCACACGTTCTGGGTGATCAGTTTAAATCAGATAATACCATCACTGGAGCAGGGAATGTGGTTCTGCTCTCTGAACCTCCTAGAAATGTACTTCCACATCCCAGTCAGTCCTGCCATCACCGATACCTTGGGTTCTGTGCAGAGGGGATCTTGCACCTGTTCCAGGTCATGCTTGTTAGCCACTTGTCCACCCCCAGAATCTTCACCAAATGCATGGCAGTGGTGGTGGCCTTCCTGCGGGATAAAGGCATCAGGGTGTATCCCGACCTGGGTGACTGGCTGCTAGTCAAGCTGTCGTGGCCCTCCACACCTGTCAGGACTTGGGCCTTCTGATCAACGCAGACAAAACAGAGCTGATTCTGCGTAGTTGATCAAGTTCATTGGGGCCAAACTAGACTTCCTGTGGTCCAGGGCGTGCTTCCAATGGCTGGGCATCGAACCTTACATCCTTTGTCCGATCAATTCAGGTTGGGCACTAGCACCTGCCCTAAACTTCCTGCGGCTATTGGGGTTGATGGCAGCTTCTACCAGCCTGGTCCAATGGGTATGCTGGAGCATGCATCCCCTGTAGTGGGAGTTAGGCCAGCAGTGGTCCGAATGCCTAGGTCGCCTGGACCAGCTTGTCATGGGAACCCAACTGATGTGGGATGCCATTCTTTGGTGGCTGTAACCTCAGAACCTGGAGGAGGGAATCCAGTTTGCCCACTCAGAACTGACCATCATGCTCTTGACAGATACATCTTTGATAGAGTGGGGAGCTAACTTGGGAGTCCACAGAGCTCATAGGTTCTGGTCACCCCAGGAGTCCTATTACCACATCAGTGTGTTGGATTTCTGTGCAGTCTGTCTGGCTATGACAGAATTCACTGCATTGATTTGGGGTCAGGTTATCCGGGTCCAGATGGACAGCACAGTCACCATGTTCTACCTGAGCAGGCACTCCTCTACCTTGTGTTAGGAGGCTCTTCGCACCTGGACCCTTGTGTGCAGCCTGGAAGCAGATGTCCTGGCAATTTCCTGTCATGGGAGAAAACAACCAGGTGGAAGATGCTTGCAGCCTGATCGCAGAGATGTTGCATGAGTGGTCCCTGAATCAGGAGGTGGTAGGCCACCGGTGCTTCCGGTGTGGCACCCTTCTGGTGGATGTCTGTCTCGTGGGAGAACAGAAAACTGAGGCTGTTCTGTGCCCTCCTACCCTCAGTCGGGGACACTGCAAGGGGATGCCTTCTCAAGGCCCTGAACCCTGAGCCTTCTGTACACTTTCCCTCCCTTCCCCTTGGTTCACAAAATTGTGATCAAGGCCCAGAAGGACAAGGCGTGGATCATCCTCATAGCTTCAGACTGGTCCAGGCAGTTCTGGTATCTGGATCTACTCAGCCTCAGCAGCAGGCCTCTATAGAGGTTGTCTCTCCATCCCAGCCTGCTGACCAGACAACAGGGGAAGGTCCTTGACCCAGACCTTCAGTCCTTGCACCTTTCAGCCTTGTTCCTAAGCAGCAAGACTTCCAGGCTTTGTGCCTTCAGAAAAGGTTCTCCATGTTCAGGAGGCATCTCATAAGGAATTGACTCATAAATGCAATGCATTTAAGTGGGAGAGGTTCTCAATATAGTGCCAGGGTAAGGAGCTTGATTCCCTAACCTGCCCAATGGCAAGCATTCTTGACCACCACTGGTCTCCATCTCAGTCAGGGCTGCGACCAGTGACCCTTAAGGTGCCCCTGGCAGCCATCTCTGCATACTGGGTGTGGTCTGGTATGCTGATAGTGGCCCAGGAGAAGGTGGTCAGGCACTTTTTCAAAGGCCTGGACCACTTTGTCCCCTGTGGTTCGCAAACCAGCACCTCCGTGGGGCCTCTTGCTGGTGTCGGTGGTGCTCTTGGACAAGCCATTTGAACCTGTGCACAAATTTGCCATCAAAGACCCCCTTCCTGGTGGCTACATCAGCTAGAGGGGTTAGAGACGTCCAGGCACTCTCAGTGGAGTCCCCTATCTGGTCTTCCATAAGGGCAAGGTGGTCCTTCACCACAGCCGGAAGCTTCACCTAAAAGTTGTGTTGGAGCTTGACCTTAACCAGGTGATTAACCTCCAGGTGTATTTCACAAATCTGACTTTGTAGGTGAAGCGTAGGCCCAACACATTAGACCTGCACAGGGCATTCTCTTATTATAAGGAGTGTGTGGCTGTAGTTTGGGAGAGGCTCACCAGTTGTTTCTCACGTACGCTGAAGCCGTGCCTGGCAGAGTGGTAGCAAAGAGGATGATTGCCGGGTGGATAGCATCCTGCATTGACCTCTGTTATAGGTTGGTGGTAGGAAGTTGCCCAAGGGGCTTGGGGCTCATTTCACGAGACATACCCCTGCCTCGGTGGTTGCTTCCAGGGATATTTCATTTAGGAGATATACAGCGCTGCAGCTTGCACATAACCACACATCTTCTTCTACCATTACAGCATTGATGTCATGAGTCATCAGGATGCTGCTTTTGGGTCCTCTGTCCTTCTGTCTCTTTTTGCCAAATAAGAGTAGGTGCCTTGCCCCCCCCCCCCCGAAAGGACTGCTAGGAATCTGCCATTGTGTGGATACTGTACTGTACCCACACCCCTAGAAATATACAGTATTGTAGTTCTAGGAGTGGAATACATCCACACCACCCACTCAACCTGCCCGGGCAGTGTGGCACCCAGATCCCTGCTTCCAGCGTGTGAAGATCTGATGTCACAGGACGGAGCCAGAGGGTATACCACCCAGGTGGTGGAAGGAGCTTAGCTTAAAGACATTCTGATGACTGAGCTGCCTCCGTGAAGACCGTCAATGTGTGGATGTGAACTGTTTACCATTCCTAGAACTATGGGTACATATTGAATAACCTATATTTACTGCTTTACTTATTTTATCATTGTTGCATGCTGTAATCGGCACCTTTGAAGAAGCCTCCTCATTTATGAGTTGCTTCCGTATGAAGATATTTTGTGACTACAGTCACACTCTTTGTATTTGCTGTCTGGGATTTTCGCATGAGTTGAAATCCTGTTCAGTTTTTCAGGGCTTTAACCAGACCATGGGTAGATATGGTATAATCCATTTCATCGGAATTCAGTTATTTAGGATGTCCACTTTGTTGGGATGTCCTACTAGGAACCAATTATATGGATATGCATTTCAGTGGAATTCCCATCCTCTTAATGGGGACGGGGATGCCGGTTTATTGGGATGATTCAGTCAGTGCCCCTGAATGGCGCATTAATGGGCTGTCAACTTTTTACTCACATATCCTCTGCACTCCAATTCCTGGCTGTTGTGACCACTGCTGCCAGTAATGGGCAGTTGAGCATGTGTGAGTAGCACTGTTGACCACCTCCACACACATGTTCTGTGCTTCACTTCCAGGCTATCTGCTCTACATAAAAGAGTTCACTGATTCTCCCACTACATCAAAACACTCCTCTATCTGACTGAGCCCCCGACTGGCAGGTAAAATAAAAAACACAGACCTTTTTAATGCACTTTTTCTCCTCTACCATAGTGAACCGGGGGGTTGGATTTCCAGTTTGCAGTCGTCACTGAGAGAGGAGACTGGCTTAGTGAACTGATTGGGGGTTTAACAGCTCATGCCTTTTTTTGTCACATACCTCATACTTTTTTTTTTTCACTGAGGGGGGAGAGAGAGAGTTCCTGGTTCATGACTGAGAGTTTCCTAGTCCGTGATCGTGCAGCCTGACTGAGATACTGGAGCTGAAGCCAGTACTGTAGTTAGTTAAGGATACGGAGACTGATTAACTGGAATCTTAAGTGCTGTAGCTAACACAGTTATCGGGTACAGCTCTGCCAAGTGTGGCAAAGCTATTTTTAAATGGCTTCTGATAAACAGGATGGCCGCTTAATTGGGACAAAATGCCCACCACCAGGGTGTCCCGATTAAGCAGCATCTATTGTACTCCTGGGAAGCTGTAGAGAATTTCCTGCAGAAAATGGAAAATGCCAAGCAGGCAGCCTTGGTTCGTAACCCAGAGTCTCTGGCTCAGTCTGCCAGCTTGGCTGTGCAACCCCATAAGTCTCTCTGATGAACAGCCACATTGTTGCCATTTTGGAAAGAAAAAATGTCATTCTTTGAAGGAGAAAGAAACAAGTCCACGTGGACTGAGCATCACCACAATACTGAATCTCCCTTCTGGTCCTGATCGCTGCTGAATCCTTTTGAGGGTAAGCCTCCAAGGGCTTCAGCTACATTGAGGACTGAGGGCCAACCTGGGAGAATACAGGCCTGTATAAGGAAGACAGCCTGCATCCTTCCAGGAAGGGGACCACAGCCTTGTGGGAGGTTTAATTGCTACTTGAATGAGCATTTAGACTATCCTGGGGCACTAAAACCAAGGAGACAAAATGCCCCCAACAATGATGGAATATCGGGAGAGCCTAAGTGGAGTTAACTCCCCTAGGGCTGGGGCTCAAGAAGGCAGGGGTGGAGTCAAAATGGAAGAAAAGGGAGGATATAAATCAGGTAAGCGAGGGTAGGGGATTAAAGGAGACATGGAATTGTAAAGATAAAAAGGGAAGAGGCGAGTCAGGGAGAACTTCAGGGAATAGCACAGGCAGGAAGGGCAGGGAAGCAGGCAGAGGGAAGTAAGGTGTGGCAGGCTGTGTTCTCCATTGCACGAAGTCTTGTACGCAGAATTTCAGACCTGGAAGCCATCATGGTGGAGACTGGCCTGGATTTAGTGGCCATAACACAGTCCTGGTGCACTGCACACCACGATTGGTACATGGCCATACTGGGCTACTCTCTGATTAGGAGAGAGAGACAGGGCAGGGAGAATGGGTTGTATTCTTTGTAAGGAAAGGAGTCAGGGCCATGGAGCAGTAGGGGCAGCCAGAGGAAAAGGAAGGGCTGGAGGTGCTGTGGGTCATCCTGCAGACAGGTTATAGGGCCGCTGTTCTTACCGGGGTGGTGTACAGACAACCAGCACAGGGAGATGAGTAGGGCAATGCACTTGGGGAAGCCATCATCAGAATGACAAGTAAGGGGTACGGGCTGCTAGTTGGTGACATCAGTCTGCCAGACATAGAGTGGCGGCTTCCAGTGGTGGCTTCAGCAAGGAGCAGGGCCAACCTTGACTCCCTAGAAGAGCCTTTTCTCAGGCAGCTAGTCAAATAACCCACTAGGGATGGGGCAGTGCTGTACCTGGTGCTTACAAAGAGGGACAGCATTGCAGATTTCACAGTGGGCAGTCTCCTGTGTACCAGTGATCACCGTAAAGTGTGATTTAACATAAATACAGAAACAAAGGGAAACCATACGAGGATGAGGATGGAGGGAAGATAGAGAGTTTGAGCAGTAGGGGCTCATAAGAGGAGGGTATCCTGTCCTTATGGGTGATAGAGCAGGAAATGTTTTGGCGGGTATAAATAGCAACATTACCACCACCATGTTTACCTCTGTCCTGGCGGAAGAGGTGGAATTCAGGAAGGGCGAAAAGCGAATCCGAGACTCTGAAGGAGAGCCGGGTTTCCAGTATACAAATTACTGTAGTTATTTTCACACAAAGTAATTTTAGCGCACACACAAATGCAACCTTAACTGTGTAAATTTAATTTAGCACTTAGTTGTTAGTACCACATTAACAGTAATGGAAAAGGTGCTAAAGGCATTATTGAGTACAAATGTATTTTTGTGCCGATTACTGCTTCAGTGAAAACAGTGAAAATTACAAGTTCTACAGTATGTCTGGGGAGTGTAGCGATGCCCATACTCTGGGGGAATCAAACTTAGGGAGGAGGCTTAGTGCGTTGATGTGGAAAAAACTAAGATCTTTGGATGCAGAGAAGGGGGGGTCAGGGGGAGGACGGGATTTGGCTCCACATTGCCAGCCAGAAGCAGCAGGAAGAGGAAGGGGGCTAAAGAGGATAGTGGCTTATGCTTATTATGTTCAAAGGGGAAGAGAACAGGGGAGTAATGGCTGTGGGATAGAAGCAAACGGTGCAGGAATTCAAGGGAGAGGAGGGGCAAGAGGAGGCCAGGGGTGATAGGGTAGGTAGGAGGGTGGGGAATAGGTGGCAGTTAGTGGGAGTGGGGAGGCAGAGAGGGAAGGAGAGGGGAGAAAGGGAGGGGAGGGAGGAAGGAGGAGATGGAAGGTAGCAAGGGGATACATTGTGGGGTAAGTAGGGTAGGAGGAGGAGGTGGGGAGAGCAGATGGAGGTAGAAGGAGGGTCGGTAGTCAGGGGAACATAGTTAAACCCAGAGTAGACAGAGGGGAGGGGAGGGGAGATGAGGTGAGAGAGCAAGGGAAAGTAGGACCGAGATTGAGTGCCTGAGGAACAGGGACAGCAGCCAGGGGGTGAAAGGGGAGGGGGTGGTAGAAAGGAGGTGAGGGGGGAAGCAAAGAAGACACCAACAGGGGAAGGGAACTGGTTGAGGAAGTGGAAATTAGGGATGGGGGGAGAGCTGGGTTAGGAGAAAAGAATGGTAGCAGACTTGATATGTGAAACTAAAAGGAATAGATAAAAGAGCTCAGTAACAGGTGAGGGGGAGAGCAAGCGAGGCATGCAAAGGTTGGTAAGGGGTGGGGAGAATAACATTGTAGTAGAGAACATACAGATGAGCACTAATGCATAGGGTTAAGTGGCAGTCATAACAGAAGTGCAGTCAACACGAAATAACCATTACTGTAAACAAATAGGGAGGCCAGGTTAAGGATAGCTACTCAAGTTGTAACAGCTGAGCACCATTGCATAGAATTAAATAAGCATGCCTGACTTAAAAACAAACTAGTTATTCTAGTTGTGACAGTTAAACAATAAATGGAGGCAGTTCAGGACTGGCTGAGAACAGGTACAACAATATGGGTTACAGATAAACTGAGCAAAGAAGCCTAGATTTAAAGACAAAGCTATCAGGAGCCAGTAACAGTAACAGCAAACTGCACCGAGTGGAGCACGGAACAAGCTATACTAGGTGTGGCTGGTAAAACTAACACAAGCAGGCAAACAAGCATGAGTCCATTAGTTGCAAAGGGGTGTGTAACAAATGCAGAGGCTTGGCGAGGGACTGCTGGAGGGGTCTGCATTGGACAGTGTGGCTGGCCGACTGGCAGACTCACTGCTGGCTCCAGGCAGACTCCTCGATGTCCTTAGCACACGGTCCTTTGCACAGATGGGCTGCTGCACGGACAGGCCGCTTGGACAAACAGCAGTGAAATACCTTAAACAGAGATCTTACTTCGAGAGGGCTCTTGCAGTAGGTAATTACATATTGGACTGACCCAGCAGGCGTTAGGACCCCACGGAAAAATTTCTAGCTAGTAGTCTCTGGCGGGGGACCGCCCCCATGTCAGGTAACCGATGTCATGCAACGTCAGTATAAAGGGGCGGTTCCCCATGCCCTCCTTCTAGTTCTTTCCCGCCGTCGACTTGTGAAAGTTCCTCACGGTAGAGTTCCTTTGCTCGTCAGTCTTCCATCAATCAGTTTTACCAAATGTTTTTCTCGTTTTTCACTTCTAACATGCATGTATGTCATCCCCGACACCTTCCGAATCACATAAAAATAAGTGCGACTCGTGCGGTTTCCAACTGCCGATACAAGGATGGACACACTGCTCTTGCTTAGGCCCGACCACCCTGTGGAGAAGTGCCAGCACTGCCAACAGTTCAATTCAGCCACCCGAAAATGGAGGCAGCAGTCCATGGAGGCCCACATTCTCAAGAAAAAGATAGCTTTCATGGAAAAGGAGTCGAAGAAGCTAAGGCAGGCTTCCACTTCCCCCGAAGGCCATAAGAAAAAGGACAAGCACTGGGACCAGGACTTGACCTCCACAGCTTCTGCAACTCCGGCTGGAGTCACGGTTCTTAAGGTAACGTCCCCTCCGGGGGACCGCTCCCACGACCGCCTTGACGGCACCCAAGACAGTGTCCCTCCCATCGGGTCGCACTTGGGCCCTCGGTGCCCGGGACAAAGGAGGCTTCCGCTCCTGGGAAGGCTGCTACCACATGGCCCTCTGGGTCATGCGGGTCCGCTAAGTTGGACGCCGGTGCCACCGACGTCCTCCCAGACAGGATCAATAAGACGCCAGCTCCTTCGGAAGGGCGCACGGTCCCTCGCACTCCCGCCAAGGTCGCATCCCAAGCGCGACCAGTGTTGGGCCAGAGTTGCAATAAGTCGGACGCCGGCTCCTCCAACGCCCGCCTGGATCCTACTGATAAGCAGGAAGTCAGCCCCTCTGACGACCGCTCAATGAAAGCCTTCATTGGACCCCTTGGATAGGTCCAATGTCCCAGGCTCACTGCAACGCTTGCCGTTGCCTTCCGAGGCTCCCGCATCTCCTCTGCTGGCCCCTTGGGATTTTAACCCTCCATCCCCGGCCGACACAGAGGAGTTGGGTACGCTGCTGTCAGGGCTCCTTCCTACAGGGCCGGACTCCCTGAAGCCAGATCCTTGGACGATGGTTCCGACACCAGCCTACCTGACACCAGCCGACATCCCTCTGCCGGACGCTGCTCCAACGCTGGGCCCAATGCCCACAGGGCCACTTTTACCTGGCCTGCCTGCTGGGTCCCTCTCAGGGCCTTCTGCTCCGTCAGAGCCCCTGGCACCCGGCTATCCGACACCGCTTAATCCAGTGCCACCCTACCTAGTACCGCAGTATCCAACGCCGCAGTACCCGGCACCACTTTATTTGACGCCGCAGTACCCGGTGCCTCCATACCCGACGTCGGGTTTTCTGCCATCAGGTTACAGATACTCACCTTATGGATACCCTCAGTATCCATATCCCCCTCCTCCTCCACCCTACAACAGCTGCCGGTGGACTTGAAGGAGACTCTGACTGCCTGGTGGGCTGAGGCCAAGGCTCTGCTCAGCAGGGAGGTGGAAAGCCATCTTCCGGCACCGGACCCTGCACAGGATCCCCTATGCCAGAGACGGGAGACTCCCTCCCCTTACCCGACACCAGAGGTAAACCCTCAGGTGCCAGGGGTGGGGAGGGTATGCTTCCCAGAGGGTTTCACAAAGGGACCGTTCCTCCCCTGTGTTGAGAGGATTCTTCCTCCTCTACATCGGAGACCTCTGAATCAGACTCAGGGGGATGCTCCGATCCTGATGACAAGCCACGTACTCCAGATCATCCCAGGCCAAGGACTCCTCCGAAGTCACCTCCGGGGATCCTTCCTTTTTGGAGTTGCTGAGTTGTGACACTGCCACTGGCATCATTGCATGCCCTTCCACTGCAGGGAGGAAACTGGAAAAAAATCAATGGCGACTGGATGACAGAGGGTCTCGCAGGTCCAGCTTCTCAACTAGCTGGGCGCCAACCAGAACTGGATCTGGTCTTCGGTGGGGGCTTGGGAACCCCCCGCTGACCCTGCCAGGGGGGCAAGCCCTGGGGGAAGATGGTTGGTGCAGCCCAGTGGACATTGGGGGGATGAGACTGGGGCACCCTCCTGAATGAGGGCTGTCAGAGCGAGAGAGAAAAAGAAGAAAAAGGAAAAATAAAACACAATAAACTAACACTACCCCTTCACTTCCAAGGATGTTTTCTCTGCTACTAACCATTCTTAAAATTGGAAGAAGTACACAAATATTATATATATCTTAGAACATGATAGCTAAAAAATAAAAATAAATGACATAAAACATATACGTAACAGTATCAGCGGACAGAATGGAGAGCACAAGTGCTTCAACCTCTCTGCAGATGGATGGCTCCCAGTGGAACAGCAGATATGTTCACCCCTCTAGTATGTCTTAAAGGAAGCCCTCCCAAAGGGCTATCACCTCTGCTGCCAGTAAAGAATTAATACATTTATCCCATATTCATCTAAAAAGATCCTCTTCACCTTTAGGTAAAAGAGATATTCGTTCCAAAGACAGTCTGAAAGGCAAGGGTCTTCCACTGCATTACTGTGGGAGTAAAACAGGTGAGCCATGTATTCTGTATGCGTTGTCTAGCTAGAACAAGTAAGACCTGAACCCATCTAGGGTACAAAATCCAATCACTGTCACCCATGTCTCTTCCTTCCCAAATAGCATAGATAAAGATGAACACAGGATAGTTGCTCCAGCTATCGTGGGAATCTCCCTTGCCACTTCCTCCCAAAATTACCGAAATGTGTGGCATTCCAAAAGTAATGAAAATGTGTACCTAAACTTGTCTTACAACGCCCACAAGATGGGGAGATGGTTGTATGAAACTTATGCACCACACTAGGGGGCCAATAAAGCTTATGAAGAAATCTATATTGTGATTCCTTGTATCTATTGCAGAGCAGTAAGCCCATATGGAGGGTCAGGATGTTCTTCCAACAGCCCTCCAAGATCACCAATGCCAATTCCCTTTCCCACAGGTTCTTGACCTTGAGAGAAAGATCAGGGAACCGGGTTCTGTCTAGTCTAGCCACTCTGGCAATCACCCCTCCAAGGGACCTTCAGGTAACTGTAGGTGATATACTCCAACTCATAAAAGGTGAGTTATCCAGAGGTTCTCACCCAAGACTCCTCCCATAGGCTCTAACCTGCAAGTAGCGGAAGTGGTGAAATGCTGGGATCCCAAACCTGTTCAGGAGTTCCTCAAATGACCATATGCCCTCCCCGGAGTATAAATCTGATAAAACTGGCATTTACTATAGAGCAGTACCAAACACGACACTGACTTTTAAGGCCAAAGCTATTGCTTGCCGCAAAAAAAGCTAAAGACAGAATGACTGTACTGACTTGCGTAAATATGGATGGGAGTGAGAAATGGAAACTTTTGATCATTGGGAAAAGCACTAAACATTTCAGTAGGATTAATGTTGACATTTTACCAGTCGTTTATCATGCTAATTGCAACTCATGGATGACAATGGAGTTTTTTGGAGTGGTATCTTGCATTTCATGCAGAAATGCACAGAATAAAAATCCTCTTACTCCTGGACAACTACAGTGTCCACCCCCACCTTGAGCTTGGCAACGTAAAACTAATTTTTCTCCCCCCGGTTAAAAGAAAGAGAAGAGAAAAATCATCCGGTTCGGATCCACAAATTCTTTCTCCGACCACTGATGAAATAGCCAAAGCGATAAGGATAGTTCAATCACTAACTTCGGTTCCATCTGGCAGGGGCTCGGTTCGGTCAGTTCCGGATTATATTTTAGAAGAATTTTATGAACCGGAGGAGGAGGAGGGAGAGTATGAGGATAATGATGATGATGGTGATTATGAAAGTCTGGATGTGCCTATTGACCCGGACATCTCCCCAGACAGACCTTCAGGTGTTTCTCCTCCTAGGCTTTCTGAGTCCCCTTCCCACTTTATGTTTTACAAGAAAGTGGCTGAAACCCTCCAGCTTCCAATGGAAGAAGCAGTAGAGGATCAGGAGGAGCCTGATTTTGTTGAAATGGTGGACATCCCAGAGTCCAGGAGACTGTCTATTCCCCTCCATAAATCTTTTGGGAAACAGACATTTAAAATTCTAAAGATTCCTAACTCCATACCTCCTGTGGACAGACAAATGGACAAGAGGTATACCCTTTCAGGCTCGGACAGGGAGTTCCTTTCTCAGCAATGCAACCATGTTGGGGTAGTGCAGGCTGCTGCCTGTGATAAGGCAAATATTCCCTTGGCATCACACCCCCCAGATAAGGACTCCAGGAGGATTGATGCCATGGCAAAGAAGCAGTACATGGCAGCATCTTTGGGACTCAGGCAGGCTAACTATATGGCCTACACAGCTAGATACCAGAAGTCAGGTGGGGCACTGTGCTGGTTTGGCAACAGGCCCCTGACCAGCTTGCCAAGGAGCTGGAGCAGGTGGCTGTGGATGGGATTGAGGCATCCAAGGTGCAATTTCATGCTGCTGTGGACTCCAGTGATGTTTCATCTAGAGTCATGGCTACATCTGTGGCCCTTCGGAGGATGGCTTGGCTCAGATGTACTAGCCTATCACAGGATACCCAGGCTAAGGCCATGGATTTCCCTGTCATTGGTAATTCTCTGTTTGGGGAGCAGACAGAGAATTACATGAAAAAGATGGACGAGTACAGGACCACCTACAGGAGTGCTCAGGCCAAAGAAAGGCAAGCCACTCCTCAGAGACAGCATTCCAGGGGCAGGGGCAGGCCCTTTCAAAGGCCTTTTTACCAAGCCCAGGCCTCCTCTTCTGCTTATGCTCAGAGGGTGTTCTTCAGAGGGAGAGGCAGATGGGGAATGAGCAGGCCTGCTTCCACAGCTCAGCCTAAAGCCCCTGCCAAGCAGACACCCTGATGGGTCTGCCCGAGGCGATTCTCCAATACCTGTAGGGGGCAGGCTGGCTTACTTTGTCCAGGACTGGAAGTCTCTGACATCAGACAAGTGGGTCCTGGAAGTAGTAAGCCAGGCACTGGTTCTCAGCTTCAAAAAATTTCCCAAGATGAGAACCAGATCCTTTCCACCTGCAAATCCATCAGAGACCCTTGCCCTAGAGGCAGAGGTTTCTTCCCTCCTGGCTCTCAGAGCCATAGAAAGGGTTCCTACCATACACAAGGGCAGAGGATTGTACTCCAGGTACTTCCTAACCTCCCCCAAAAAAACAGGAGAATGGTGGATCTAATCCTGGATCTAAGATATCTGAACAAGCGCCTTTTAAAACCAAAGTTCAAAATGGTGACTCAGGGAATAATTCTGCCCTCTCTAAGGCCAGGGGACTGGCTAGCCTCCCTGGACCTCAAAGATGCCTATTTTCACATTCCCATCAGGTGCTTCCACAGAAAGTACCTCAGGTTCGAGTTGCCCTCAGGCCGCTATCAATTCAGAGCAATGCCCTTTGGCCTAACATCAGCCCCGAAGGTGTTCACAAAGTGCCTGGCAGTAGTGGTTGATTTTCTTTTTTTTTTACTTTATTTCTTTATCTCTCCTTCCTTCCTCTCAACCCCCGTTCCACCTTCGGTGGGATCTGCCCCTAGAGTGCCTCCTTTCCTCCTCCTCCTGCACATTGGGGTCTGTCCCTCTTTGGTGGTCCGGATGGTACCGAGAGGCTATCATCTAGGCCGCCGGGAGGTGTTTTTCGTTTTCTCCCTGGTTTTCCCCTTACCATCTGGGATGTCGAGTGCTAGGGGCGTCGTCCCGAGTGGTGGCGTGCTGGCCTGCATAGACCTCTCATGCGCCGTCGACGTCCCCTTCCCCGGCTCCGATGGGCGGAATCGCCCATCCTCTTCAATTGTCGGAAGCCCACCGCTACCAAGGGATGCAGAATGTGAGTGCTCTGGTTCCACCACTGGAGGGAGGAGAGCAGCCACTGGGACGCCAATCCTCCTCTCTCTCAGCCGACCTCTCGGCCACCCGAAACCGTTCTCGAACCCGGTCACGGGTAGTGTTGCTTTTTCTAAGGAGAAAAGATCTCCCTGCTTCCATACTTGGACGACTGGCTCATAGTGGGTCAGTCTCCAGACCAAGTCAAGTCACATCTGCAAATAACTCAGCAAGTGCTCACTCCTTAGGATTCCTACTCAACCTTCCAAAGTCAGTTCTTGAGCCAGTACAGCTCCTCACCTTTATAGGGGCAGAGCTGGATACAATAAGGGCCAGAGCCTTCCTTCCCCTTGACAGGGCAAGGACCCTTATGGAACTGGCCTCTTCATTCACCCTTCAGGTGTTTCGACCAGCAAGGCATTCTTGCAGCTCCTGGGCCACATGGCAGCCTCTACAGCAGTGGTCCAGGGAGCAAGATTTCAGATGAGGACATTCAGTTCTACTTAAGAGCCTTCTGGTCCCAAAGAAAGGATTCCTTACCAAACTAGTCCCAGTGACTCGAACCCTGATCCAGGCTTTGCAATGGTGGCAGGATCAGGACAATTTGAGACAAGGAGTTCCTTTTGTCACTCAGTCTCATTCAGTGATACTTACCACAGATGCCTCCCTGCTGGGCTGGGGAGACCACCTGAGGGATCTTACCACCCAAAGGGGCTGTGGTCACCTCAAGAATCTCTGCTTCACATCAATCTCTTGGAACTCAGAGCAGTGTTTCTGGCACTGCAAGCCTTTTCCAAATCTGTACTGAACAAGGTGGTCCAGATCAGAACAGTCCAGATCAGAACAGACAATACCACCACAATGTGGTACATCAACAAGCAAGGAGGCACTCGGTCTGTGGCCTTGTGCACAGAAGCAATGAAGTTGTGGTCCCTGGCCTATTCCCTGCAAACCTCTCTGATAGAAATTCACCTCCCAGGGAAGGACAATGTCCTAGCAGATGCTCTCAGCAGGATATCCCAGGGCCATCACGAATGGACCCTAGATCCTGTAGTTTTGAAAGTGATTTTCTCGAGATGGGGCACTCCACAGATAGATCTTTTTGCAGCCCCAGACAATCTCCAACTTCCTCTCTTTTGTTGCAGACCCTCAGTCTTGGGCTCAGTCCCCCGGATGCTCTGATTCTGAATTGGGAAGGGAAATTTCTGTATGCTTCCCCCCTTCCCTCTCCTGTTCAAAGTTTTAGTCAAGATCAGGTCTCAACCATGCAAAGTGATTCTGATTGATCCAGACTGGGCCAGACAGCCCTGGTACCCACTGTTGCTGTCCTTAGCAGTCCACCTTCCCCTGTCTCTTCCCAGGAATTACAACCTGTTGACATCCTCTCAGGGGAGGATTTGGTATCCGAACCTCAAATCTCTCAATCTCAAGGCATGGCTCTTGAAGAGTTAAGAGTTTGCTGATCTGCACCTTTCTCAAGGGGTTCTGGATATCCTTAAGGCTTCTCGAAAGCCTTCCACCAGAAAGACTTACAACTCCAAATGGAAAAGGTTTACTATTTGGTGCTCTAATAAGCATATTTCTCCAGAATCTGCTGGGTTGCCTACAGTCCTGGACTATATGGTTCATCTTAATGGCTTAGGACTTAGGCCAGCTACACTTGAAGTGCATCTGGCAGCTGTTTCTGCCTTCTTGTCAGTAGGTAAGCCCTCTCCTCTGTCAGCCCATCCTGTGTTTTGTAAGTTCTTCAAGGGATTGCTGCACACCAATCCCCTCTTTAGGGACCCTGCTCCTGCTTGGGACCTTAATGTTTACATTACTCCGCTTATGCAACCACCAACACAGAGCCTTTGTCCTCTGCAGAGCTTAAGTACTTGACTTGGAAAACTGTGTTTTTGGTAGCCATTACCTCTGCCAGGCGTATCAGTGAATTGCAAGCCCTGTCAGTGGAGCCTGATTTCATCTCTTTCCATAGAGATAAAGTGGTCCTAAGAACTAACAGGAAGTTTTTGCCTAAGGTGGTTTCAGATTTCCACCTTAATCAGTCTATGTCTCTCCCTGTTTTCTTCACTGACCATTCCTCCTCTGGAGAGAGGAGGCTGCACAGTTTGGATGTTAAGAGGACCCTCAGCTACTACATAGAGCGCACCAAGGGTCACAGGTTTGAGTCCCTTCAGTTGTTCCTCACATATGGAGAGGTCAGTAAGGGCAAACCTGCTACTAAGAGATCTATTGCCAGGTGGATTGTCTCTTTGTATACAATTCTGCTATGAAAAGCTGGGTAGAACCCCACCCTCAGGCCTTAGGGCTCATTCTACTGGAGGTACAGCTGCTTCCCTGGCTGCTGCCAGGGATATTCCTATCTTCGAAATTTGTCAAGCAGCCACCTGGAAAACAGTCCATACATTCACCAAGCATTACTCTCTGGATATCCAGGCTAGGAGTGATGCTCGGTTTGGCACAGCAGTACTTCAGAGCCTATTCTCAAAGTAGGTTCTGTCCCTCCTCCATGGAGGTACTGCTTGGTAGTTCAGTAGTAGTCGAATACAGCAAGATCTCATGTTGTTTGAAGAAAAATTACTCACCTTAGTAATGTTGTTTCTTCTAATGGAGTCTTGCTGTATTCTGATCTCTCCCCCGCCTCCCCTCTCAGAACCTGGTTTTTGGGATGTGGGTGGGCAGGAGCAGTGTTGGCACCCTAGAGGTGCCCCTTTTTCACCCTCCTTTACTTTGGGTGCATGTTGTGTTTTGTTTTTTTGGTTTCCTTACTTGAGTCTTTGCTTTGAAACCAAAAACCCTTTTTAATAAATTTAGTTGCCAGTTGGCTAGTGTGAGTTTTACAGTTTCCACACAGAACTTCTAGTGAGTATTGCTCGTAAAGATCTGATGGTTGGAGTTTAAACAACAGCAGACAGGGGCTTCAGCCGAGCTCGCGCTGAACGTTCCATGCTGGCCATGGAAAGTTAACTCTTTGTTCTCCGGGGCAGTTGAAAGACAGGACCTAACTGCAATAGTCAGAATACAGCAAGACTCCATTAGAAGAAACAACATTACTAAGGTGAGTAATTTTTTCTTCTGGTGGCTATTACTTTAGCTCATGTTTCTGAGCTGCCGGCATTAGCTGTGGATCCTCCACCATATTTTTCACCACGACTGGGTTACACTGTGCACCCATCTTCTGTTCCTTCCTAAGATTGTTTGAGTTCAAACTGAGCCAGACTATTCAACTTTCTGAATATCTTCTTCACCTCAGAATATGGGAGAGGTGATCCTGCAGTCTGTTGATGTCCACTGATCCCTGTACTTTTATTTAGACTGCATGAAGCACTGCAGAAATTCTCCACAGCTTTTTTTGTTTTTTCATCCCCCAGGATATTGAGTGCTGTTTCTAAGCAGTGCCTATCCAAATGGTTGGCATGTTGCATTTCATTTTGTTACCAGAAGCACAAGAAGGAGCTTCCTGGTCCACTCAGTGGGCATGCCTCCAATGGCATGGCCACTTCTGTGGCTTGTTTTCATTATGTCCTGGCAGCTGACATATGCTCTGCAACCACATGGATGTCTGCATATACTTTCATTAAATATTACAGTTTGGATCTGGTGTCCCACAAACAGGCTGGCTTTGGCCTTGCCATTCATCAAGGTCTTAAGGTGTTTTTCTGTTGCTCCTCTATGGCCTTCTTCATGCTCTACAGTCTTGTACTGCTTGGGAATTGTTCCAAAGTTGTGACTTTGTGAAAGGCGATGTCCTCGAAGACAGATTAGTTCCTTTCCAGTAACAGCAGATCATTGACAGAATCTCTTCCATAGTGCCACAGCTCACCCTCCCACCTACCCCTTCTGTTTTTTATAGCTGGCATACTATGAAAGACATGCCTGTTACTGCTCGCCTGTTGTTCCGCTTTTCTGCGCCCTTCAAATGGGCTTTCTGTTTGGAACCTCTGCCACCCTGATTGGGGTTCTGATCTCCCAGTCCTATAAGTATGGTGCAACTCTGAGCTTGTCTCCGGCAGGACACTGAAGATGTAGGGGGCTGCCCTTGTTATGTAGATGCTCCTGACCTATGTCATTGTAGTCAGTCCAGCTAGACAAACATTTCCAAATGTTTCTGATGATAGCAGCTTAGTTACAAAAATGTGGCTCTGTTGAGGAGATCCTCTTGAAGATCTACTAATAATGGTAAGTAAACTTTTCTGCATTTTTATGATAATAATTTGCAGGTTTCATTTTTTAAAAATTGGTAAAAAAAATGGTAAGACCCCAGAACTACTTGCTAGGAGTGTTTTGGTACACGATTTGTTTTTTCATGATTTGTGACATGAGGGGAGGATTCCCAGCCCCTAAGCATTTTCAACACTGCCATGCATTTATGTTGCAGGTGCCAGTGGGGACCATGTTTATACGCACTGTTACCCAGCGGAAACAGAGGACTTTGCAGCTAAAGATGCTTCCAAGTTAGATACCTGGGTTTTTGACAAAGTGAAGGTAACAAAAATGTTTGCAATAATGTGAAAGATGCATAGACTGTAAAGGACAGAAAAACACTGAGTAAATAAAGTGTACCCTGTTGTTCCTGCGTCAAAACAGAGAGACATAAATTTGTCAGCAGAAAAGGATCACTTGGCCCACCCAGACTGCCCAGATGTTCCCTGCCTAATTTGTCTCTGCAGACCCTAATTGGTCTCTGGCAGCCCTCTCTCCTCTCTGCCTGTTTTCTGAAATACTTCTGTGTGTATCTCATGCATGCTTGAAGCCCCCATTGTTTTCACCTCCACCACTTCTTCTGGCAGTCGGTTCCAGGCATCTACCACCTTTTCAGTGAAGAAATATTTCCTCACATCTCTCTCTTAAACTCCACCCCAGCCCCACCCACACATTTCATCCCATGCCCCCTGGTTCTGGTGCTCTTTCTCATTTGAAAAAGACTCCCTCCTGCACCCTGTTCTGCTCTGTGAGACACATGTAAGTTTCTATCATGTCACCTCTTGCTGTCCACTCTTTCAGAGTGTACATGATGAGATCCCTCTGTCTCTTCTCATAGGGCTTCTCATGCAACCTCTGCACCATTTTAGTTGCCCTCCACTGGACTGCCTCCACCGCCTATGTCCTTTCTGAGGTGTGACCTCCAAAACTGGATACAATACTCCTGGTGCGGTCTCACTAGCAAGTGATACAGTGGCAACACCACTTCCCTCCTGCTGCTGGAGATGCCCTTTCCTGTGCACCCCAGCATCCGGGTAGCCCTGCCTACTACTTTATCACGCTACCCTGCCACTTTGAGGTCATCAGATATGATAACCCCAAGGTCCCTTTCCTGTTTAGTGATTGTCAGTAGCTCCACCATCCTATACTCAGTGACTGGATTTCTGTACCCTAGGTGCATGATTTTGCACTTTTTGGCATTCAACCCCAACTGCCATGCTCTTGACCACTCCTCGAGTTTCCCCAGATCACTGCGCATTCTCTTCTCCCCCCTACTGAATGTCCACCCTGTTGCAGATTTTGGTATCATCTGCACAGAGGCATACCTTCCCTTTCAGTTGTTCTGCAGTGTCACTTATGTAGACACTGAAGAGGACCAGTGCCAGTACAGAGTCCTGTGGCACCCCACTAGTCAGTCTTCCACCATTAGAGTAAGTGCCATTTACCACCACCTTCTATCTCATATCCATTAACCAGTTTCAAACTCAATTTACCACTTCGGATCCCACCCTTAGGCTGCTCAGTTTCTTTACATGAACATAAGAACATGCCTGCAGATAAGGCCTTTCGGTCTATCTAGTCTGCTCGAGTGTATGGTTCCCATTGTATTCAGAGAGGGAACTGCCCCCCTCCCTGTTTCCCTTCTGACCTCCCTCAACTCCCCCCCAAGCCTGCAACTTTTCCCTTCACACTGCTCCACCGCCTCTTAAAGCTGTCCACTGTTTTGAGGGATAACACCTCCTCTGGCAGCTCATTCCACTTGGCCACCACCCTCTCACTGAAAAAGTGCCTCCTTATCTTCCTCCTGAACCTTCCTCCCCACCAACTTCAGGCGATGCCCCCTAGTGGTCTTGTTCCCACTAATGCTGAAGAGGCACCCAGTGCTCACCCTGTTAATACCTTTAAGGTAGCTGAAGATCTCAATCATGTCTCCCCCTGCCTTCTTTTCTCAGGAGACTCCATGTTCAGTCCCCAAACCTCTCCTCATAGGTGTTGCCCTGCTGGTCCTGGATCATTATAGTTGCCCTTCTCTGGACTGTCTTCAGCAAGTTGATATCCTTCTTAATATATGGGCACCAAAACTGCAGACTGTACTCCAGGAGTGGTCTCACCAGTGACTTTTACAGAGGGAGAATGTCTTCTGCCTTCCTGGTGGTAATTCCCCTGTTATGCAGCCCAGAATCCACTTTGCTTTGCCTGCTGCTCTACTGCAGTGTGCAGAGTGCTTCAAGTCACTTATGTTTATTACTCCCAGGTATTTTTCTTCTTCTGACCCAGTTACCTGCACACCACCCAACCAGTAGTTGGTCTCTCTATTCTTTGCTCCCAATGTATAACTTTACATTTTTTAGTGTTGAAAGCATTAAACCCCAGCTGCCAAATGCCAGACCAGTTTTCTAGCCTAGCCAGGTTCTCTTTAAGTTCCTGTCTTCCCTACTCTGTATCCACCCACCCACCCACAGAACTTGCTATCGTCTGCGAACAGGCAGACTTTGCCCTTGATCCCATCTGTGATGTCACTTATGAAGATGTTAAACAACACTGAACTGAGCACCGAGCTCTGTGGGTCCCCATTGGTCAATTTATTTATTTCATTTTTGATTACCGGGTAAGTGCTCTAGACAATGAAATTGCCTATTTTCAGGCACGGCCTGGGAGAGTTACAGACATAGGTAAAACACATTACAATGGAGACAGACACATAATACCTAAATTCAGGAGATTAGGCTTAAGTTAGGCATTTCAGTGACACAGGGAAATAAACACAGATTCGAGGAGATCAGCTAAATGTATAAACCAGAACAGTACAAAGTAAATAGTATAGTATTCCAGACAGTGTAGTAGTAGGAGACCTCACATCTATCATTTCAGCCTAATAAGTTAGGCTGCCTAAAAGGAGGGCAAAATAGGCGAGCAAAAAAGAGAAGTGCCTACTAGGCTATGGAGGAACAGGCTAAAGGAGTCAAGCTAGGTGTGTGACCCAGGGGTTAAGGCCTTCCTTCTAAGTTTTCTCTCCCGATTACCACCTTTTGGCTTCTGTCCTGCAACCCACTTCTGACCCATTCCACAAGCTTAGCTCCTCACCCCTAGGTCCTCCAGTTTCCTGACCAGTCCCCAGTCAAAGAAGTCAATTAGGTTAGTTTGGCAAGAACTCCCTGGCAGAAACCCATGCTGCCTCATGTTCTGGAGCCCATTTTCCGCCTGATAGCTGATCAGTCTCTCTTTCAGGACGGTCTCCATAAATTTACCCACTGTTGAGGTCAGGCTGACTGGTTGTAGTTTCCTGGTTCATCCCTTGGCCCACTTTTATGGAGAGGCACCACATGCACCGTTCTCTAGTCTTGGGGCATGTTTCCATACTCGATAGAGGTGTTAAGCAGGTCTGCCGGGGGACTCGCCAAACCTCCAGCAGTTTCCTTAAGATACTTGGGTATATGCTATCTGGCCCTAGTGATTTGTCGACCTCTATGGCCTTTAGGCCCTTGAGTACCCTGTCAGCTTGAATTTCGCTGTCTGTGACTCCCCCTCCCATCTCCACCACCCTGTTCCCTTGTGATACTGGTCCGTCCTCCCTAGTGAAGACTGAACAGAAGTACTTGTTAAGCACCTTCACTCCCCTCTGCCAAACCCACTTCCTTTTTTAACTTGATAATCTCATCCTTTATGTTTCTTTTCTCCCTTATATACCTGAAAAAGGCCTTCTTACCCACTTTTACCCCCTGTGCTAGCTGTACTTCTCTTGTGGCCTTTGCCTCTCTTACCACCCTGCACACCTCACTTGATTTAGCGGCATAGTCCACTGTATCCTCCTCCTTCTGATGCAGTTTTATTTTCTGAAGGCTTCCCTCTTGTCCCCTACTGCTTCTTCCACATCCTTACTGAACCAGCTGGGCTTCTTGGCCTTAGCTTTCTTATTTTTGATTTTTGCACACTCACTAGTGGCTTCCATCAATCCCTTCTTTAATATGGCCCATTTCTGTTCCATATCCATCCCTTCTTCGATCCCAGCAAAGTGTTCTTTCTGAACTTCTCCCCTCCCACCAAAGTCAGTCCTCTGAAAGTCCAAGACCCTTGTACTGGACCCGACCTTCCCTCTGCCCATATCCTGGTGGAATCATACCTTGTGGTGGTCATTTTATCAGCTTCGGGTGCGGCACAGTGTCAAAGGCCTTGCTAAAGTCCAGATAGGCCACTTCTGCTGTCCTTCCCTGATCTATTTCTCTGGTCACCCAGTTAAAGAAATCTGTCAGATTCTGGCATGACCTCCTCACTGCTGAATCCATGCTGCTTGTGATCTTGTAGCCCACTGGATTCAAGATACTCTACTATTCTGTCCTTTAGCAGGGTTTCCATTAATTTCACCATATTAATTTCTGCATCATTGAAAGAAGACTGACCAGCCTATAGTTGTTAGCCTTCTCCCTGCTACTGCTCTTATATAGAGTGATCATGTCAACTTTTCTCCAGTTCTCCGGAACCACACCTGTTTCCAGTGAGCTGTTTCATAAGGCTGTCAGTGGGGCAGCTAGCTCCTCCTTGAATTTTTCTAGAAACCGTGGGTGTATCCCATCTGGTCAAATAGCTTGGTCCACCTTCAAAGCTGCAAATCCTTTCTAGACTCTTTCCTCTGAAAATGGACTTGTGTCCACCCCCTATTCCTGCTACTCCCTGCTGTTCCTTTCCCCCTCCCTCCACTGTGAAGACTGAGTAGAAATACCTGTTTAGGATACCTGCTTTTTCTTGATTCTTTTCTGCACAGTTCCCCCCCTCCACCCTTATAATCCTCACTATCCTTCCCCCTTGCTTTCCTAATCTCATTTACGTATCTGAAGAAAGACTTATCCCCCCAGTGACCTCTTAGGTAAGTCTTTCCTCTGCACCTTTGCTCCTCTCCCTGCCTTGCCTTTGTCCCTGTGCTTCACTAGGTATACCTCCCTGTCCTCCACCCTTTGCATTTCCTTATACCTCCTGAATGCCACCCTTTTTCCTTCACCACCTTTGCTGCTTACTTAGAGAACCATAACATTCTCTTTTTCTTTCTGCTTTTACTCACATCCCACAGAGATGGTTGCATTAATCATACTTTCCTTATTTTTCTGTGCCCCCTTCCCCTTTCGAGGCAATTTCTAAGGCAGTCCCCCGTTTCTTTAAAATCTGCCCTCCTAAAGTTCAGGTCCTTGTGCAGTTTGCCTCTGTTTCTGTCTTAAAGGGACACTGTCAATCCTTTTTTCATCATATTATTTCTAGTTGAAAACCCATAATTTATGATTGCTTACCTTCATTAAAATCCATTGATGTTGCTGGCTGTATTATCTGCTTCCTTTCTTAATAGAACTGAAGTGCATGCTAATTATACCCAGCCTTCGTTTGTTTCCAGTCTTTGATCTACTCTTATTGCATACTTCCTGAACATTAGGAGCACCCCCAAACAGAGCAGCAACTCATGATGTAATAGTCATCTCTCCTCCCACTGCATTTTGAATGGCTAGACTGTGTTTCAAACAACATGAAGTCTTGCTGTATTCTGACAAATGCAGTATGATCGACCGGTTCTGCTGCCCCAGAGAACAAAGAGTTAAACTCTATGCAAATGCATATGTAACCCCCCTGCAAATGGGGGTTCCCAAAAGACTTCCAGGAGCTTGCTTGAATGCTCCAAGCCTGAATGGTGTTTGGCGTTTAAGCCATTTATCAGTGAGTGTTTTTAGAACCTCTGGTACTGTCTCTTTAAGAGCTGTCTGCTTGCAGACATAATTAGTTTGTATGGGGGACTGTGTGTTTCTTTGATTGAGTACCACCAAGCTGCTGCCAATTCACCCCATTTTTGCAGTCACTAGAGTGCAAAGGGAACCTGTCTGAAAGATGTAACTGATTGCCAGAAATCATTTACAGTAATAATAAAATTACAGTTTGTCTAACCTGCTTTCTTTGCAGTCAGAACTGTCTGCCTAGTTCCCATTCTGGTTTTGAACTGCTGAACTGGACCAATCAGTGTGGGGTAAACTAGCTCTAAAATGATGCCTTGGACGAATCAGAACTTGGGACTCATAATCTGAGCCAGCCACAAGAGGATTGTATGGGCAGTGACTCTGGGAGATGTAGTTTAGACTTCGTGCCTTTTTGGACCAACAGCAGCAGTCTATTGTGAGTGACAGCCAATCCAGTCAAGAACTGGGAGGAACTCAAAGGAAGTGCCCGTTTTTGTCTGTTGGGAGTTTCAGTTTGAGATCTGAAAGTGAAGGGGAAAGAAACCCTGTGTTCCTTCAGTGCACAGTTTCAGTCAAAAACGTGTGCAAGGCCCAGAGTTCCGTCTCACAACTTGTGTAACTGCTTGTTAGGACTGAACCGTCCTGTGAAAAGAATCAAAGGATCTCTGAAGAGTAGAAACCAGGCTCACCCTGTAGAAGACTGAAGAAATTGTTGAATTACACTCGGTCTGTCAGGAACTGAATCTGCTGTGTGTTCTCCTGGTTATTGTGCAGTAATTATGATTGGGATACAGATGCAGCCTGCCTGGTATAGTGCTTTTTTTACCATATAAATGTGTGAGGAGTCTCTTGAGATCAAAAGTAGCCCTGCTGACATTGAAGGACCATATCTTCTTTGGAGGTCGTGAGTACTAATTGGGTCGCCTCCCTGTTGAATTGCCACATTAAATCCAAATGGAATTACTGTACTGCTGACTGTTTAATTTTCCTTTCTCTGGTGAAAGGGCCTCACCAGCTGCCACTGCTTGGACTAGCTACTAGGGCCTGGGCACCCAGGACAGTAACTGGTAGGGATAGGCCTTGCACAGAGCCATAGGTAGATAGTAAAGTGATAAGCTAATTAACCTGATTTCCCCTGTCCTTGTTATATCCCCTCAATAAATCAGAGCTGTTTGTTTCAACAAAGTTATACTGCCTGAGGTATTTGTCTATGTTAAAGTACTGTACTGTGATTGTTGCACTGTATCTTATTTTGCAGGATGTCCCGTGCCTGAACCAGCCTTTGGGGGTAAGTGTATACTGTGAAGGTAATTCTGCTATATTGTGTGGGCCACTAGTGGGAAGAAAGGGGTTGCAGTGTCCCAGAGGCTGTGACAAGTAAGTTTAACTATTGCAAACCCTGACCTCTGGGTGGAGGCACCCGCCATTGGATCCAGGCCCTCAACCTGTTAGTGGCAAATCAGGCAGGTAGTAGCCCCTGGGATAGCGCCATCTAGGGGTTACATTTTGGAGGCTCACCGCTGGGATTGTGTGTCCTCTAGTGGCCATATTACAAACCACTGTTAAGGGAAAAAATAAATAAATAAATAAATGGGTACCTCGGCAGGTATGGCTGTGCACCGGCTGGTGGAGTGGTGTACTGGGGAGGAGATCAATCTCAAAATGCTATGCTTATCCTGGACATCCCCTGGGTATCAATCGACACTGTGCAGGGAGTACTTTCCAAGGTGGAAGGTTTACAAAATCCTGTGTGGTGGTCGGCACGCTAATCTGCTCACCCACACTTTCCTGGCCCTAGTAGAGTTTAATGATCCCAGATAGCTCCAAAGTACCACAGACCATTACCCCAGAGGGAGCCCTCACTGCTTGGAGAGTGATAACTAAGGACAGTAAAGACCTGGGGAATGAGCCCCACCACTATCTGAAACTTTTGAGGAGAAATTTGCTAAATGGTTGCTGGGAGAAGGGAAAACTGTGGAGGACTTGAAGAAACTATTCTGCCACCTGGGGTGTTCCTCCCCAACACCTCTCCTGCTCCAGTACCCGTAATGGTGGCTGAACCAATGCAGACCCTATTTCTGCACCTGCCATTAGTCACGACTCTTCACGGTTGAGGATCTTCTGGCACCCTCCCACCCCCAAGGGAGGATGACTGGGGAGACCTGGATAGACTATGTTGCCCCCAAGTGCTAGAATGGCAATGCTCGGAAGCCGAGCGAAAGAGGGTTAGTGAGAGCTCCGAGGTCCTGCCCTGGCTACCATCCGCTAAGACGGGCCAGTAACCCTGGAAGCGACTGCACAAGCCTATCTTGAGGCCTTGGAGAATGTATGGGAGCCCAGATTCTGATGAGGACCTATGGTGGAGAGTAAGAAATGCACAACAGTACCAAGGGAGTTGTTGTCTGTGTATGTCTCTCGGCTGGAAAAATTGTTGCAAGAATGCCTCAGAAAGGGTAGTTTGTCAGCGATTGAACTGGACCGAACCAGACTGACAGAATCCTAAGTCTGCCTCTTCTCAGAACTGTTGTTGCTTCCAGTTACGCCTGGCAAATCGACTGAATCCCACCCTCCTCATGATGAGTTAATGAGAGAAATTGAGGAGTTGAGAAAGGCGACCTCGGGAGGGACCTGCACCAATAGCTGTGGCTATGACCCGAGTGACTGAGGGTGGCCCATCAAGTGAAGTTCAGGGCAGAGGTTGGCAGTCAATGAGTGCTCTGATAAGGAAAAAGATATGCCACAATGGGGCTAACTGTTGAGAGAGATCGGAATTCAAAAACAGTCCTTTATGAAGGCCACGCCTGCAAGTACGGGCCCCGACCTATATCCGACTGCATCTGGTTATGGGGTGGGATACCCACCCATGTATCTCCTGCTGATAACAGCTCCGAACTCGATTCCTTGACCATGGAAGTGGAGAAACTGACAGATGTCTCCAAATGCTTATCACGCCAGACAGAGATGGCACCAAGGTTTCCAGTTAGTAATACCCGCCTCTGGCTCCCAGTGTGGCACTGCCAGCTCAAACTCAAAAGTATGTTTTGCTATAATTGTGGGAAGGATGGGCACATGAAAAGGGAATGCCAATCCCCAAAAGACACTGACAAAGTTGCATATAGGCTACAAGAGAGCTTGGAGAACAAACAGTGGTTAAGAGGTGCACGAAATGATCCCAGTGAGGGCACCAAAATGCTAATTACGGCCCTTTGTGGCAAGGTCAGCTGCCCAGGCCCCCACTACCGCCTCTCCAGACTGGTCCAGAATAGTGGGTCCCTCCATGGAGACCACTGTAAAGGTAAATGGAGTGTCTACAAGAGCTGTATTAGACAGTGGCTCCCAAGTGACAATTATGTTTCAAGATTGGTATCAGAAGCATTTGTCAGACGCACTTACAACCATTAGAAGGACTGCATGTATGGGGTTAAGGAGAAGGCCACCCTATTCTGGGTATATCCGAATTTGGCTGTCTTTCCCACCTCCGTGGCTGGAGTGGCTGAACAAGTAGAGACCTAGCCTTAGTGTGTCCCCCACTGGACTGTATGATGAGTAACCTTTGTTGATTGGAACAAATGCTCATATGTTCAGAAGGCTGGTACATTTGTGTTATGAAAACAGGGGTCAAAGACTAGTAGAGCTTTAAGAGTTCGCTTAATTAAGAAGGCCTATGAGGCACAGAGAGATGGAAAATATAGAACCAGAGGAACCGGTCGGAATTGTATGGAAGAAGGATCCTGAGTCTCTGATCCTGGCACCAAATGCCCAGTGTACCTTACAGGAGAGGTCCGTATCAGAAAGGATGTTAAGAATAAAATTAATGTTGGATGCACAGGCGATGGAAAATTGCCAGAGGGACTGCTGGTCAAGCCTAGTATTTTGCCCGCTAGAGCCCATGCTATGCCAGAAGGGTAAGGGTCCAAGTTCATAATGTGTCTGAAAGAGACATTCGAGTAAATAGAGGTTGCATCCTGGCTAATGCATTGTGCAGACACTGCAGTGCTACCCAGCAGCAAGAGTTCAAGGAAGAATGACAGAGTAACGCCTGACTTGTTTGATTTCGCAACTCCCGCTGCCAGCTGAATGGAAAGTGAGGATCAGTGAGAAGCTTGCCCAGAGAGACCAGGTGTTTTCTTTAAAGGAATGGGACGTAGGATGCGGCAAGAGCTGAGCACAATATCCGCTGCAGCGGACTTAAAGACCATTTCGTGGAGAGGTCTCGACGCCTGGCACCTGCTGATATAGATGATGTGAGACGGCATCTGCAAGAGATGTTAGTGTTGGTGTAATACAAGAATCCAGAAGTCCTTATGCTTCCCCTATTGTGGTAGTGGAGGAAAAGAATGGACAGTAAGGATGTGCGTGATTATCGTGACCTTAAACCAAGGGACTATCCCTGATCAGTACACAATGCCCCGCATTCAGGATGCTTTGACTGCCTAAACGGGAGCAGTGAGCCTCTGTGCTGGATCTCCGCAGTGGGTACTACCAGATCCCGATGGCCCCAGAGGACCGTGAGAAGACAGCCTTTATCTGTCCGCTTGGCTTCTTGAATTCATGAGGATGCCTCAAGGGATTTCAGGTGCCCCAGCCACTTTTCAACGATTGATGGAGCGTGCAGTGGGGGACATGAACTTACTAGAGTGCCTGGTATACCTAGATGATGTTATTGTGTTTGGCAGCTCACTGAGGAACATGAGAGCAGATTATTTAAGGTATTGGATCGACTGGAGGACTTTGGCCTTAAACTGTCCATTGATAAGTGTCAATTCTTTCAAACATCAGTAAAGTATGTGGACACATAGTATCCACCGAGGGAATAGAGACCGACCCAAGTAAAGTTGAGGCCTTGACCACCTGGCCACAGCCCAAAATCTAAAAGAACTGCAAAGATTCCTGATTGTGGTTATTATCGGCGCTTCATCAAGGACTATTCAGAGTGATCCGCCTTTACTTAACCTTACTCAAGGGTATCCCCAACCCACAAAAATACCAAAAGTCAGCGCCCTCAAGACTGAAAGAGTGTATTTCATCCGAGTGAAGTATTTGGGGCCCGCTTGGACTCTGATTGTGAGACTGCTTTTCATGAGATCATATATCAACTTACCCATGCTCCAGTGCTGGCCTATGCCGATCCAAGAAAACCTTACGTCCTGCACACTGATGCTAGCTTGCAAGGGTTGGCTAGTTGTACCAAGAGCACGAGAATGGCCTGAGACCAGTGGCCTTTGCCAGTAGAAGCCTGACCCCATCCTAAAAGAACTATCCTGTACATAAGTTAGAGTTCCTAGCTTTGAAGTGGGCTATTGTTGACCAATTCCATGAGTACTTGTATGGGGCTAAATACTAGTAAAACTGACAATAATCCTTGACCTATTGCAGACCTCAGCTAAGTTGATGCCACAGGCAGGTGGCTTTCTGCATTATCTACATATGACTATGCTCTGAATACCGAGCAGGTCTGAACCACATAGATGCTGATGCTCTCTCCGGAGGCCTGTTCCCTCAGAATGATTGTCCGATTGGCAGAACCTGACATTCGGCACTCTGCCGAAGTTTGACAGGGAGGAACAATGTCCACGACGCAGTGGACTGCATGGTGGATTGCTTTGGGACCCTCTGAGAATTGCATACCTGCTGCTTGTGCCACTTTTCTGCAATAGACATTGGTGCACTGCCTCAGCTGGACAATGACAGTATTCGCGGCTCAATCCTGATCCTATGATCAAATCAGCTTTAGAAGCCCTCTATGCAGGAAAGATGTGTCCAAATTACGCTCCACTGATTTGAGAACTGCACTGTTATACAAAGAAGGTCCTAAGTTGAAACTGATCAATAAACTGTTATATAGAGAAACAGTAGACAGAGGGGGACAAGTAGACAAACAACAACTGGTGCTGCCCTACTGCCTTCGAGACTCAGTATTGAGGTCCTTGCACAACCACATGGGGCACCTTGGTATAGACAGAACACTTGACTTGGTGAGATCCAGATTCTATTGGCCTAAGATGGGGCTGATGTGAGCAACACATACGAACTTGTAGTCGCTGCTTACAGAGGAAAGCTTGTCTCCAGAGGGCTGCCCCCTTGTTAACATAACCACCAGTGCACCCATGGAGCTGGTCTGTATTGATTTTCTGAGTTTGGAGTCAGATCAAAGAATATCAGTAATGTGCTGGTGGTCACTGACCATTCACGAGATATGCCCAAGCTTTCCCCTACCAAAGACCAGAAAGCATCCACTGTAGCCAAAGTACTCGTGAGAAAACTTTTGTTCACTATGGGGCTCCACAAAGAATCCATTCTGATCAAGGGAGAGACTTTGAGAGCCGCCTGATCAAAGAGATGCTTTCTGTGGGGAGTGAGAGTCCAGAACCACTCTCACTACCCCCAGGGGACCCACAGCCTGAACGCGTTCAACCGACTTTGCTAGATATGCTAGGCACCCTGCACCCAAAGGACAAGCCTAGATGGAGCCAACAATTAGCACCCTGGTACATGCTTATAACTGCACCAAAAGTGATGCCACTGGGTTCTCCCCTACCGCCTGATGTTTGGAAGAGAAGCTCACTACGTAGATGTGTGTTTTGGGGTCTCCTGATGGGGTTCAAGCTGACAACTATTTACAGTATGTGCAAAGTTAAAGGCCCAGCTAACTCATGCGTACTAACTGGCTCAAACCATGGCTGCCAAAAGAAATCTGGCCAAAGAAAGGTATGATAAAAAGGTGAAAGCACAGGAACTCCAGGAGGGAGATCGGGTATTGCTAAGAAATCTGGGACTGTATGGCAAACACAAGATTGCTGACAGATGGCATCATCTCCTCACATTGTAGTGGGCAAACTAGATGATCTGCCAGTGTACAAAGTAAGGCCTGAGAACAATTCAAAGATGTAAAAACAATGCATAGAAATCATTTACTACCCATTGGACAAATCCTGATTGAGTCTGAGCCCCAGAAGATGCCCCTCTGGACCAGTGACTAGAGCTGCTGCTAAGAAAAGATCAAGAGTCTGCACCTACAGAAGCAGAGTTAAAGTGTTCTCTGCACAAGTCCCAGTTGAGCATGACTGTCAGTCCATATCAGAAGAAAGTGAGTGACTTTGAATACTATCCTTCTTACGAACTGAGTCAATTGTTTCGGGCAATCCTCTAGTCAATACTGGAGACAAAGCTGGGCCTTCTGACTGTCTATGCCCCTAGCTTCATCCCTGGAGCCAATGCTCCCAGAAAGTGAAGTGCAAAGCATCAGATCAGATGAAATGGAATCATTGTGCATGGTTGAACTGTTTGAGCTTTCAGGGAGGAAAATGATAGATTGGGGCAGACTGGTGATACACCTAACAAGAAGAGTATTTTGAGTGCCCTGACAGTCCACTGCCAGTGTCCGAAAGCTCTCCATGCGAGCCAAATGTTGTGGACTCAGAAACTGTAACTCCTGGAGCTGAAAGTGCCCCAAGTTCTAGCCTCTACCCCCATGGAGACTCCCTGACAAGTGTGGACAATGCTGAAAATGAGGCTCAGAGTGCAGAGACTGTAACAGTTCCCCTAGAAAGACTGGTCGAGCTGTAAAGCCTGTGGTGCACCTCAGTTATGATTCCTTGGGAGGCCTGTGGATTTGCCTCTCAATGTTGTCCATAAAGGAGTGTATGTGTCCCCGAGCTCCTGCCCAAACTGAGCATCAGTGCCTAACTCAAGTTACTTGTGTTGCCCTCTAAGTGGTGCCCTTGCCCCATCCAGCCCCAAGGTAACTGATAGGGAAGGGTCCCTCTCTTCAGGTTTCATGTACAAGAGGTAATAACTTGAGTTATGGTACAATGTGTGTGTTATACTGTGTAAAGAGTGACGACTGCAATGTTTCAGAAATGGTTCTTGGTAAAATGATGTATTGACTGATGATTACATGTGTGAGCCTAATGCAAATGTATATGGTTGCAGTTGAAACTTATGGGTACTTGCTTGACGCGACGCCAAGCTTTTCCCAGGCTAGGAAGGGTAAACCTCTGCAAATGGGGTTCCCAAAAGACTTCCAGGAGCTTGCTTGAATGCTCCAAGCCTGAATGGTGTTTAGTGCTTAAGCCATTTATCAGTGAGTGTTTTAGAACCTCTGGTACTGTCTCTTTAAGAGCTGTCTGCTTGCAGACATAATTAGTTTGTATGGGGACTGTGTGTTTTTTGATTGAGTACCACTCAAGCTGCTGCCACTCCACCCCATTTTGCAGTCACTAGGAGTGCAAAGGGAACTCTGTCTGAAAGATGTAACTGATTGCCAGAAATCATTTACAGTAATAATAAAATTACAGTTTGTCTAACCTGCTTTCTTTGCAGTCAGAACTGTCTGCCTAGTTCCCCATTCTGGTTTTGAACTGCTGAACTGGACCAATCAGTGTGGGGTAAACTAGCTCTAAATGATGCCTT
Source organism: Neoceratodus forsteri (assembly GCA_016271365.2). Lineage (NCBI taxonomy): Eukaryota > Metazoa > Chordata > Ceratodontiformes > Ceratodontidae > Neoceratodus > Neoceratodus forsteri. The sequence goes on along the minus strand of CM057456.1, from coordinate 329,667,418 downwards.
GGCGAATCAGAACTTGGGACTCATAATCTGAGCCAGCCACAAGAGGATTGTATGGGCAGTGACTCTGGGAGATGTAGTTTAGACTTCGGTGCCTTTTGGACCAACAGCAGCAGTCTATTGTGAGTGACAGCCAATCCAGTCAAGAACTGGGAGGAACTCAAAGGAAGTGCCCGGTTTTGTCTGTTGGGAGTTTCAGTTTGAGATCTGAAAGGAAGGAAAGAAACCCTGTGCTCCTTCAGTGCACAGTTTCAGTCAAAAGCGTGCAAGGCCCAGAGTTCCGTCTACAACTTGTGTAACTGCTTGTTAGGACTGAATCTGTCCCTGTGAAAAGAATCAAAGGATCTCTGAAGAGTAGAAACCAGGCTCACCCTGTAGAAGACTGAAGAAATTGTTGAATTACACTCGGTCTGTCAGAACTGAATCTGCTGTGTGTTCTCCTGGTTATTGTGCAGTAATTGCGATTGGGATACAGATGCAGCCTGCCTGGTATAGTGCTTTCTTTTTTTTTACCATATAAATGTGTGAGGAGTCTCTTGGAGATCAAAAGTAGCCCTGCTGACATTGAAGGACCATATCTTCTTTGGAGGTCGTGAGTACTAATTCGGGGTCGCTCCCTGTTGAATTGCCACATTAAATCCAAATGGAATTACTGTACTGCTGACTGTTTAATTTTCCTTTTCTCTGTGTGAAAGGGCCCCTACCAGCTGCCACGGTTTGGACTAGCCACTAGGGCCTGGGTACCCAGGGACAGTAACTGGTAGGGATAGGCCTGTGCACAGAGCCATAGGTAGATAGTAAAGTGATAAGCTAATTAACCTGATTTCCCCCTGTCCTTGTTATATCCCCCTAAATAAATCAGAGCTGTTTGTTTCAACAAAGTTATACTGCCTGAGGTATTTGTCTATGTTAAAGTACTGTACTGTGATTGTTGCACTGTATCTTATTTTACAGGATGTCCCGTGCCTGAACCAGCCTTGGAGTAAGTGTGTACTGTGAAGGTAATTCGCTATATGTGTGTGGGCCACAGTGGGAAGAAAGGGGCAGTGTCCCAGAGGGCTGTGACCAAGTAAGTTTAACTATTGCAACCCTGACCTCTGGGTGGAGGCACCCGCCATTGGATCCAGGCCCCTCAACCTGTTAGTGGCAAATCAGGCAGGGGTAGTAGCCCCTGGGATAGCGCCATCTAGGGGTTACACATAGAACGTTGAACTCGAGCTCGGTTTTCAAACCACCATCCTCGGTACCTTCTAGTAACTGATCAGATTCTATACTCCGCCTGCCCGTGAAGACACTTTGGAGATTGTTCCTCTTCTTCTTGGTTCAAGAGTATAAATCGTCGGTTCTTTATCCATCTGTTTTATTTTTTCTAGTTTGTTTCCAGTGTTTTTTTCAAACCACTGTCCTCAGTATAGTATAGTTTCCCGTTTGGGTAAGTGGTTTGGTTTCCAATCGGTTCTGCCAACAGTGAGGAGACCAAGCCGTTATTTTTCTTCTTTCAAGTTAAGTTTGTTTCTGTTTTTCTTTAGTTTGGGTACTGGTGCAAAGTCCTGACTAACTGAGTTTTTCTCGGTTTTTCAACCAACACTGAACCGCCAGTCGTCAGGCTTCGTCTTCTTTCTTACCCGGCCTAATTAAGCTACCAGGGTAAATTGTTTTATTTTATTTATCCAGGCCTAACTAAGCCAATTTGGATAAAAAAATTTCTGTTTGGGCACCGCTTAACTGGCCTAACTAAGCCGTTGGGTTAAGCACTAAATTTCAGAGGTTGTCACAGGAAGCCCAAGGGAAAAACTGGTCCCACTGGGTTTCAACATTGCACTGAATGCAGTGAGCAATTTGCTAAAGCTGACCCTCACTTAGCTTGTCTGTACTGCTTGAGTTTTGACCACTTGCAAGCAGACTGCAAAATCTGCAACAACTTTCCCCACTTTACCCTTGGTAGAAGACTGTGTAAGCTTCAGGAAAGAATGGAGAAATCTTCCCTGGATGTCGGGTCTGGTTCAACCAAAACAGCCGGTCTGGTTACTGAATCTACCGATCAGGGTGAGCCTTTGTCCACTAAAAGACGGTCGGACACAACCCCGCATACCACACCATCCAAAAAGTCCAGAAGTCCGGTTTGGAGCCGTACAAGAAAGCAGTTGCGATTCTAACCGCTGAGGAAGTCGCTAAAGTGATTCAGATTGTTCAGTCCCTGCAGTCCGGTTTTGGTGAACTGACTCAGCGACCGGTTGGGCAGTCACTGGTTCAGGTGCCTGCTGGTTCAACTCCTTCTGGTCCCTTGGACCCTGGTGAGTACTAGGAGTCAGATTATGAGTATGATGCTGAAGATGAGGATGATGGGGAACCTGTTGAACCTGATGTCTCCTCTGATCATCCTCAGTAAGAGTCTCCTCCTCAGGCCCCTTCAGAAGCTACCTCCCATTTTGCTTTCATGAGGCAGGTAGCAGAGACCCTGCAGCTCTCTGTCCAAGAGGCCAGACAGGAGGAAGATGAGGAGGATGACTACAGGGAAATGATTGACCTCCCTGTTTTCCAGGGGCCTTCCATCCCTATACACAAATCTCTGAAGAGGCAAACCCTCAAGGTCCTTCATGCCCTCTTCTCTGTCCCTCCCTTGGATAAAAAGGTGGACAGGATGTATGTCCTGGCTGGGAGTGGCACTGAGTTCCTCTCCTTCCATTGCAGCCATTTGGGGGTTGTGCAGACTGCAGCCTCTGAGAAGGCTGGTATTCCCCTGGTGTTCCATCCTCCAGATAAGGAGTCCAGGAAAATTGACTCCCTGGCCAAGAAAACCTATTTGGCCTCCTCCCTGGGCATAAGGCAGGCCTCCTATATGGCTTATGCCTCCAGATACCAGAAGTCACTGTGGGAATCAGTATAGCAGTTGGCTGAAAAAGCCTCTCCTGAATTGGCTTCTGACCTTCAGGAGCTGGCCAACAAGGGAATTCAAGCATCCAAGTCCCAGTTTCATATGGCTGTGGACTCCAGTGATGCAGCCTCTAGGGCTATGGCATCTGCCATTTCCCTCAGGCGATTTTCCTAGTTAAGATGTACCAGCCTCTCCCAGGATACCCAGAACAATGCTCTGGACTTTTCCCAACACATAATTCACTGTTTGGGGAACAGACAGAAGCATACATGAACAAGATGAATGATTACAGGGTGGCATACAAGAGTGCCTCTGCAAAGGAGAAGTCTGCCACCCCTCAGAGGCAACAGGCCAGAGGAGGAGGAGGGGCAGACCTTACCCTAGGACCTTCAGTCAGGCTCAAGCTTTCCCTTCCTTTCAGTAACCCAGGGGGTTCTTCAGGGATTGAGGAAGGAGGGGTGCAGGCCGGGCTGCTTCCACCCTACACCCCTCTACTTCTGCCAAGCAGAAACCCTGAGGGGTCTGCTCAGGCCACCTCCCCTACCTCAGTAAGGGGCAGGCTGGCCTACTATCTCCAGGCCTGGCAATCCATCACTTAAGACAAGTGAGTCCTGGAGATATTAGGTCAGGGCCTTGCCCTCAACTTCAAGTTCTTCCCCAAGTTGGGGGCAAGATCCTTCAGGCCTCCCAGCCCTTCAGAAACAGCTCTACTGGAGGCAGAGGTTTCCACCCTCCTTCTTTCAAGAGCAGTGGAGCCTGTGCCACCTCAGCACTGCGGAAAGGGTTTGTATTCCAGGTACTTCCTCATCTTACAGAAAAATGGGGAGTGGCGGCCCATCCTAGATCTCAGATACCTGAATGGGCATCTTTCAAAGCCAAAGTTCAGGATGACAACTTTGGCAACAGTCCTACCCGTCCTACAACAAGGGGACTGGCTGGCATCCCTGGACCTCAAGGATGCTTAATTTCACATACCAATCAAGCAGTCCCACAGAAAGTACCTCAGATTTCGGCTACCTTCAGGACACTACCAATTCAGGGTCATGCCCTTCGGGCTGACCTTGGCACCAAGGGTATTCACAAAGTGCCTAGCAGTGGTAGTGGCATTTCTCAGACAGCAAGGAGTTTCTGTTTACCCTTACCTGGACGACTGGCTGCTAGTAGGCCAGTCCTCCCAGCAAGTGGGACAGTTTCTGGAATTCACACAGCTAACACTCCAGTCCTTGGGTTTCTTAATTAACCTCAAAAAATCAGTACTAACTCCTGTCCAGGTCCTAGACTTCATAGGAGCAGAACTGGACACTACCCAGGCAAAGGCCTTCCTGCCTCCAGGAAGGGCTCAGGCTCTTATTCTGCTGGCAGGTTCCTTCCACCTTCGAGTTCTTCGACCAGCAAGGCATTTCCTGCAACTCCTGGGTCACATGGCCTCTACGACAGCTGTGGTCCCAGGAGCAAGATTTCAGATGAGGGACATTCAGTTCCATTTGAGGTCCTTTTGGTCCCAAAGGAAGGATTCTCTGTCAGAACTAATCCCTGTATCCCCCACCCTCCTGCAAGCTGTCCAGTGGTGGCAGGACATGGACAGTCTCAGAGTGGGAGTACCCTTTTCTCAGCAGGTTCCCTCTCTGGTGCTAACAACAGATGCTTCCCTGCTGGGCTGGGGTGCACACCTGGGGGAGCACACAGCTCATGGGAATTGGCTACCTCAGGAGTCTCTGTTGCACATCAACCTCCTGGAACTCAGGGCACTGTTCCTAGCAGTTCAGGCATTTGCACAACCACTTGCAGGGGAAGGTGGTTCAAGTCAGAACAGACAACACCACTACAATGTACTACATCAACAAGCAGGGGGGAACAAGGTCCTCTCTTCTTTGCACAGAGTCCATGAAAATTTGGAGCCTGGCCTACTCCTTGGACATCTCCCTGTCAGCAGTACACTTACCAGGGAAGGACAGTGTCCTAGCAGATGCTCTCAGCAGGATCAACCAGGGCCACCACGAGTGGTCCCTGAACAAGCAAGTCCTCCTGTCAGTATTCAGGAGGTGGGGGGTTCCAGAGATAGACCTCTTTGCAGCCCCAGACAATCATCAGTTGCCTCTGTACTGTTGCAGACCTCCTGTTCCTGGAGGCTCTGCTTCTGGATTGGACAAACAGGTTTCTGTATGCTTTTCCTCTCTTTCCACTGATCTTCAGGGTCTTAGTTAAGCTCAGGTCTCAGCCTGCAACCATGATCCTTATAGCCCCAGACTGGGCCAGACAACCTTGGTATCCTATGCTCCTATCACTGTTAGTAGCCAGTCCCATTCATCTCCCCAGGAGACACAACCTGCTGACATCAGCTCAGGGGAGGATCCTCTACCCCAATCTCCAGTCTCTCCACCTCAGGGCTTGGCTCTTGGAAGACCTAGCGTATACAGGCCTGCATCTCTTAGAGAGTGTCATGGACATTCTAAGGGTGTCCAGAAAGCCTTCCACTAGGAAAGCTTATTACTCTAAATGGAAGAGGTTCCCCATCTGGTGTTCCCAAAGGAGTCTGGAACCTCAGCAGGCTGGGTTTCCAGTGCTGCTGGACTAGCTGGTACACCTGCAGTCCCTTCATTTGCAGCCTTCTACCCTAAAGGTACATTTGGCAGCTGTCTTGGCATACCTGTCAGCAGGGAAGGGCCCTTCCCTAGTTGCACATCCCATCTTCAGGAAGCTCTTTAAGGGACTGTTACATCTCCATCCCCCTCAAAGAGAGCCCACTCCAGCTTGGGATCTCAATATTTGCATTGGTCAGCTTATGCAGCCTCCCTTTGACCCCATGTCTTCAGCTGAACTCAAGTTTCTGACCTGAAAGACTGTATTTTTGGTGGCTATCACGTCTGCCAAGAAAATTAGTGAGCTCCAAGCTCTGTCAGTGGAGCCCAACTACATTACTCCTCATAGGGACAAGATTGTCCTCTGGACTAATAGGAAGTTTCTTCCGAAGGTAGTCTTTGATTTTCACCTTAATCAGTCTATCACTCTACCTGTGTTCTTCACAGACCATTCCAGCTCAGGTGAATGCAGGTTGCACAGTCTGGATGTAAAGAGTGCCATCAGCTGTTACATGGGTAGGACTAAGGAACATAGACAGGGTTGTTCCCAGCTGTTCCTTACCTATAGGGAAGTAGGTAAGGGCAAGTCAGCCACAAAAAGGACCATAGCCAGATGGATTGTGGCTTGCATTCAGTTCTGCTATGGCAAGCTAGGGAAGGATCCCCCTTCGTGTCTTAAGGCCCATTCCACTAGAGGTACTGCTGCCTCAGTAGCAGCAGCCAGAGATATCCCCCTGCTGGATATATGTAAAGCAGCCACCTGGAAGACTGTTCACACATTCACTAAGCACTACTGCCTGGATACTCAGGCTAGGAGTGATGCCAGGTTTGGCACAGCAGTGTTGCAGAGCCTATTTCCCAAGTAGATTCTGTGCCCACTTCCAAGGGGCACTGCTTGGTAGTTTGCATTTGTTAGAATACAGCAAGACTTCATGTTGTTTGAAGAAAAATTGCTTTCAGTAGTAATGTTGTTTCTTCTAATTGAGTCTTGCTGTATTCTGACCTCCCACCCAACCTCCCCTACAGAACCTAGTGGTGGGAAAAAGTGGGTTCTGACCTTTCTGTTAATTCTTCTCCCACCAGTGGGTAGTTGTTGTTTTTCCTGGGCATCAGTGACTTGAGTCTTTTCACTGCCCAATTTACTTATTATTTTGCCCCTGGTGGCATTTAGGTCTGGTTAGTAGTTTTGAAAAAGTTTCTGCTATTGTTAGCTTCGTAAGAATCTGATCAGTTGCTAGAACATACCAAGGATGATGGTTTGAAAACCAAGCAACGTTCTGTGCATTTACGTAGAGTTTAACTCTTTGTTCTCCGGGGCAGCTGAACCAGTCGGTCATACTGCATTTGGCAGAATACAGCACGACTCCATTACAAGAAACATTACTATGGTAAGTAATTTTTTTCTTTGGGCCTTCCTTGTCCAGAAAGGATGCATTAGGAGTTGTTCAAGTAATGTAAACAAACACATTGTGTGTGGTAACACCAGTGTGATGGGCAGTCAGTTTTTCACTTAAAAAAACAGGGAATCTGAATCAGACTACCAGCTGCATCAGCAATGTCTACAGAATGTGAGAAATCATAAAATGTGTTTTTGAAACTAGGGAAAATTTGAGGCCCAAGGGGATTGACTGTGTCCCTTAAGTACGACAATCAAAATTTGCAAAAGCATATGTTGTACAGAGTGTTTTGATTTGTATGTGTGTATGTCGTCAAGGCACAGGTCAGGAAGCATTTGAAAACCAGGAGCACTTTCAAAATTCGCAAATAGCATTTTATTTTTCTCAATAACAGCAAAATAAAAAATAAAAATTATTCAGTATAACTATTTACAAAGGCAGTACAAACAGAGAAAACAAAGTCCTTCTTCTGAGGGTATCCTGTTGAAAAGGTTTGTTGTCTCAGAGGTGTTTCAGTCTCCTTCTCACATTGAAGGAGCAAATTGCTTTCCTCCCACAGCTCTTCCAAAGGATTAGGTGTGTATGTGGGGGGTGGAGCTGGCAAACTGTCAGTAATTTCCAACAGAAAGAAGGGTTAAAAGGTCAGGTTAGTTGATATCTTGGAGGTAGAAGACTTGGTTTGCTGACCAAGGCACCTAGCTTCACCTGAGCTCTTTCCTTCTAAGACTGCTTGAAAGGCAGAGTAGAGAAACTTACCAGAGCAAGGGAAAAGGATTAAGACTTATTTTGGCTAAGCAGATTTACTGTGTGGTGGTGTTTTTATTTTTTACTCACAGGGATTGCTACTGTTTGTTGCTAACATTTCATTGTTTTATTTTTCTCTGTAGCAAAGTGTTTCTTACAGCGTATATCTTCTCTGAAATTATTACAGGTGGTGCTTTACAGGTTTTACAGTTTTATCTAACATTAGGATAAGCTTTCAGGGTTACTGCATTTGTTGTTGACTGATTGTTTCTGCTCTTACCTCCTTGTTCTTTCATCCGTGGTTCTTCTTTTTCGGCAGGGGAAGGGCCCAGCCACCCACCCCCATCCCCAACCACCCACACTACACTCCTTTTGAGGGTACCACAGTATGCGACATTTCCTGTGGCAGAGCAGGAAGGGGCGGATCAGTGGGGCCTCCACAAGGTGAGCTCATTTACAAGGGCACTAGTAATTTAACTTGTTATAACAAGTTAAACAAAAACAAAACACAATCAAACCATTACTTGCATTTTTTTTTCCTTCTAATTACTCTGATTAGGTTATAAACCCAGCAACTTATCTGGAATGGATATCATTAACTGCAGGTACTGTGGAACAATTTTCAGAAGGACAGTCTTACAGGATTTAGGACACTGTCCTACATGCTGGGCCTTTGGAGATCTTAGGGCTCAGCTCCGGCAGCATGGGCAGAGATTGCACCTCAAATTTCATATTCAAGAGGAAATACATTATAAGAACCACCGCCATTTCCCAGCATCCAACAGAAAACCTATACCGCAGAAGGTAGTTGGTCCAGGAGGTTGGCAGGTGGTTAGGAGGGCAAATCGGTGCCCCATCACTCTCTGCTCTCCAACATATTACCTCCAAAAACCATATAAACACTACAAACAGGTATCTGCCTCTATCTCTGAAATCAAACAAAGAGGCAGAAGACACTGCAGAGCAGGACACTGCAGCACAGCAGCTAGCACAACAAAACTCACCCAAATCAGGAACCAAAACAAAAAAAGCAAAAGGAAAATCCAAAAATTCTGATCATAGGAGACTCCATGATTCAGGGAGTTGATACCCATCTCCAGCCAGGGGTAATGGTCAGATGTCTCCCAGGTACATCAGCATGGAGAGACACTGACCGCATTGATAAAATTGTTCACAAAGCAGGAGAAACATTGATGTCCTAGTACAATAGGGACTAATGATCCGCCAGCCGGTCAGTTGTGGAGACCAAGGAACACCTGACCAAGCTGGGTGACAAACTATTATCCATTTCGTCCGGCATCTCCTTCTCTGAGATCCTGCCAGTCTGGGAGAGGGGAGCAGATGGACAGAAGGTCAGAGAAGGGGAGATAGGAGAGCTAAACACGTGGCTCAAGGGCTGGTGCCAGGAAAAAGGACACAGATTTGTAGGGAACTGGCAACAGTTCTGGGAGCGAAAGTTCTTTAAATTTGATGGACTGCATCTGACTAAGGAGGGAGTCAGTGCATTGGGGCAGAAGTTTGACGTCTTTGCAGAATATTTAAACTAGCAAATTGGGAGAGGGGTGCAGCACCCCATACATCGAATGGGAAGAACACCCCTTCCCCCTCAGCTAGTGGTCAAACAGGGATTCAGCATGTTTGCAGTTCAATTGCGTCACCAAGTAAGAAAAAAGGTTTGTCTCCCCATACGACACACAGGGGTAATGCCAAACCTCACCCAACAACTAACACACCGAAATCTGGCCAATGGAAAATCATGTACACAGATGCTCACAGCCTAGGAAATAAGATCCCAGACCTGCAGGCAATAATGTCAGAGGCTAAACTGGACATAGTAGCAATTAGTGAGACGTGGTTTACCAGTAACCACACTTGGGAGACTTCAGTACCTGACTATGTATTGTCTAGAAGAGACCGAGGTGCAAAAGGGGAGGAGGGCCCTGTATGTCAATGAAAATATCAAAGCAACAGAAATTCAGAATACACATAAGGAGTCAGAAGAACTGTGGGTCACCCTGGAAACAGGAAATGGGACAGCCATAAGAACTGGGTTTGTCTACAAGCCCCAGACCAGAGGGAGGACATAGACACATTACTGTTAGAAGATATACAAAACATGACAGCTAAAGGGGAGGTTCTGATAATGGGAGACTTCAGCATGCCGGATACAGATTGGTCAATACCAGCAGGAACATCTGTCAGAACTAGACACATAGTGGATTCCCTGCAGGGGGAGGGCCTCAAACAACTGGTACAGCAACCCACAGGAGACAGGGCTATCCTAGATCTAGTACTGACTAACAGGGAAGGGATCACAGATCTCCAGGTAGAAGGTCACCTGGGGGCCAGTGACCATCACATGGTATGGTTCAATTTGGCTACTACATCTAAATCATCCCATTCCAAGGCAAAAATATGGGACTTTAGAGGAGCTGACTTTGATAAGATGGCCAACAGAGTTAAGCTAGCCCTGGCAAAAAAGAAACACAGGTGAGGGGTACAAGCAAAGTGGGCAAGCATTAAGGATGCAATACTTGAAGCAACATCCCATTGTGTTAGACAGAAAAGGAAGTGCAAAAGAAGAAGGAAACCACTTTGGTTCTCAAATACAGTAGCAGAAAGGGTCAGAGCCAAAAGGCTGGCCTTCAGGAAATATAAGGGAACACAGCGGGATGAAGATAGGGAGGCATACCAAACTGCCCTAAGGGAAGCAGAGAAGGCAGTAAGGCAGCCAAAGTCACAAACTGAGGAAACACTAGCACGAACAATAAAAGAAGGTGACAAGACTTTCTATAGATACATTAGTGAAAGGAGAAAGTCCAGAGGGGGTATTGCTAAGCTTAATGGAGAAAAGGGAGCATGTGAGGAGGAGGACCCTGTAAGGGCATCTATCCTAAATAGATACTTTTGCTCAGTATTTACTGAAGAGAAGGTAGGGCAGGGCCCACAGCTCAGCATCATGGACACAGGGGAGGGAGGTGAGCACTACCCTTCACAAAGAAAGGGTCCTACAAGAGCTTGCTAAGCTCAGGGTGGATAAGGCAATGGGACCTGATGGCATACATCCCATGGTACTTAAGGAGCTAAAGGTGGAACTAGCAGAGCCATTAGCAGAACTGTTTAGTGAGTCTCTGAGCATAGAGAGGTCCCAGAAGACTGGAGAAGGGCTCATGTGATCCCGCCTCCACAAGAGTGGTAGCAGGGAGGAGGCAGGAACTACAGACCAGTCAGTCTTACCTCAGTAGTGGGCAAGATTATGGAGGCACTCCTTAAGGAAAGGATAGTGCAACACCTGGAATCCATAGGGCACAGGATCCAAGACAGCATGAGTTTACAAAGGAAGGTCCTGTCAAACTAATCTCATAGATCTTTGACTGGGTAACCAGAGTGGTGGACCAAGGGGAGCTGTTGATGTCGCCTACCTTGACTTCAGCAAAGCTTTTGACACTGTTCCATAGAAGATTGATAAATAAGCTGGGTAGGCTCGGGTGGGTCAGAAGTTGGTCAACTGGGTGGCAAACTGGTTGACGGGCAGAAAACAGAGAGTGTTGGTAAATGGTATACAGTCAGAAGAGATGCAGGTCACAAGTGGGGTACCTCAGGGATCAGTCCTGGGGCCAGTCCTCTTCAACATCTTCATTAGTGACCTTGCAGATGGACTAGAGGGTAAGGCTTGTCTGTTTGCAGATGACACCAAGATCTGCAACAGAGTAGATGATCCAGATGGGGTGGGCAGAATGAGAAGAGATCTGGATAAACTAGCAAAATGGTCAGAAGAGTGGCAACTGGGATTTAATGCAAAGAAGTGAAGATCATGCACATAGGGAAGAGAAACCCTGAAGCCACCTATAGGCTGGGAGGGGAGTTGCTAGCAGTCACAAAGGAAGAAAGAGACTTGGGCATCATCATCACTGATGACCTGAAATCATCCAAGCAGACCTCTAAAGCAGTAGGTAAGGCTAGGGGTGTTAGGGTGTATTAGTAGGGTATCACAAGTCATAAGAGGAGGTAATAATCCCTCTTTACAAGACACTAGTTAGGCCCCATCTGGAGTACTGCGTGCAGTATTGGAGGCCACACCTTCACAAGGACATTAACAAATTGAGGCAGTCCAGAGAAGGGCAACCAAAATGGTGCAAGGACTGCATCAGAAGACATATGAGGACAGATTAACAGAGCTCAATATGTATACCCTTGAGCAAAGGAGGAGAGAGGTGATATGATCGAGGCATTCAAACACCTTAAGGGCATTAACAAGGTGAAAGAGTCTAACATGTTTAAATATAAGAAAATAGCAGGACAGGAGGACACAGCATGAGATTAGAGGGGGCCGATTAAGGGGGAATGTGAGGAAATTCTTTTTCACAGAAAGGGTGGTGGATGCATGGAATGGCTTACCTCCAGAAGTGGTGGCTATGAATACAGTGCAGGGCTTCAAACAGGCATGGGAAAGGCATAAAGGAGCAATACAAATGAGTATGAATGGATAGGCCACTGACAGAGCAAAGGCCAATGGCACATTTATAAGGTAGAAAAAGAAATGGGCAGACTGGATGGGCCTTGCGGTCCTTATCTGCCGTCAACTTCTATGTTTCTATGTATCTCTTAATTCCAAGTTTCAGTCTCTTACTCTCCTTGTCTCTCTAGCAAAAGCATTGCCGCTCTTTTTATAAGTCTTTATCTTGGAACTTGTTAAGAGTGCCTGCTTCTCATAGAATGTTAGTAAGTTTACAGAATGTTTTTGTCAGTTTTGTTCCTTGCAGGTGCAGCGAAACACTACATAGTGATCCAGAACTGACCTGTTGTTTACAGCTCTGCAAAAGGCTTAAAAAAACTGCATATCAGGTTAACCCCTTGAGTTCTAAATAGCTTTGCAATTCTTTCAACAGTATAACTATATACAGTTTTAAACAAAGGGATCAGTGACATTTCCAAATAAAGATTCACATATATTTTTATACCTGCAGATATGCAAGGGGGAAGAAGAGACAGAAATAGCAAAGGAAGGCAGAGAGATAGCGGGAGGCAGAGCATTGCGAAACCATTGGAGTGATCAGTTCCTAGGTCTCACAAGAAAATTTGGTTGCACAACCAGACAGAGAAGAGACAGAAAAGGAGAGGATAGAACAGACCCTTGTGTTTAAACTCTTTCTTCATAACAAATGGGGCAGGGCCTTATTCTGCCCTGTCACAGTGTAATACTTGTGTGTCCTTCCTTTGTTTGCTGTTAGGAGTTTTTTCTAAATAAGCCTGTTAGTTTTATGGTAGTTCTATGGCCCCTGGGGAATCTTCATCTTAGCATGGTTTATTGCTGTTTTCTCCTACAATACCTCCTGTCTCATGTGACAGTGATGTGTCTGGAATCACTGATTCAGCAAGTACCAGAGATATGAGCCTGATGTTCTGACCTCCAATAAATAAACTAATTCAGTATTTTTGTTTTCTGTGTGTGTATCAGTTCTAGCCAGCAGGAGTAAATGTTTTACTTTTAAAATGTTTCATTTTACCAAACTACACACAGCCATATGAAACACACAAATCACCCTAGATCATCAGTGCTATAATTAGTAAAGACTCCGGTTGTTTTCTTACAGAATAATCCACTCAGCCCTCAGCTATTTGCTAAACTGAAAATGTAGGCTTTACTTACTGGATAAGGAAACTTACTGAAAATCAGCTCTACAGTTGTAGAATTGACTCTAAACTAGCACTTGCCAAATCTATGATCCTGGATACATCACTGTTATATGGGACAGGTTGCATTATAGGGAAAAAGAAGAGCAATAAACCATACTAAGATGGAAATCCCCAGGAGCCATAAAACTAGCAGGCTAATTTAGAAAAAACTGCTAACAGCATACAAAGAGAAGGACACATTAGCACCACAGAGACAAATCAAAACACTCCGCACAACATATGTTTTTGCAAATTCTGATTGTAGTACTCCTTTAATGTTGAACCACTCTATACAGTGATCAGTGGTACCTGGAGGACTGCCCACTGTGACGTCTGCAATGCTGTCCCTGTTTGTAAGCACCAGGTCCTGCACTGTCCCGTCCCTAGTGGGTTCTTTGACTAGCTTATAGTATTCCTTTAACAGCTTAATCCGGTTCAAGGTCAGTTGGCATTCATTTGTATCCCCCTCCCCCGGGTCGTGCCTGAAAATAGGCAGAATTTGTCTAGTGCACTTACCCGGTCAACAAAAACTAAATAAATAAATAAATTAATAAAATGTTGAACCACACTATACAGTGTTCAGTGGTACCTGGGGGACTGCCCACTGTGACGTCTGCAATGCTATCCTTGTTTGTAAGCACCAGATCCAGCACTGCCCTGTCCATAGTGGGTTCTTTGACTAGCTGCCTGAGAAAAGCCCTTGTTGGGAATCAAGGATGGCCCTACTCCTTGCCAAAGCTGCTGTTGGAGGCTCCACTCCACAACCGGCAGATTGAAGTCCCCAACTAGCAGCATCTCCTCGTTACTTGCCATTCTGACGATGGCTTCCTGAAGTGCCTTATTCAACTCCTCATCTGTGCTGGAGATTTGTATACTACACTACCCCGATATGGATAGTGGCACCAGAACCTGTATACAGGGTGAACCATAGCACCTCCAGACCCTTATTTTCCTCATGGTGCCCCTGTACCTCTAAGGCCTTGATTCCCTCCCTCACATGTAAAACAACTACTCCTTCCCTCCTCCTTCCCGGTCTCTACTGAACAGAGAGTAGCCCGGTATTGTCTTGTCTTAGTCAGGTTGCTCAGTGCACCATGACTCAGCTATGGTCACTAAATCCAGGTCAGCCTCAGCCATGATGGCTTCTAGATAGATTTACCTAACCCTTTGAGAGCTCGCTTTCCACCCATACCTCCCTTTTGTTTCTAATTGCCCCCTTGAAACTGCCCCTTGGGGGTTGAACACTGATATAATCTTAGCAATAATCACATAACTGGGTAGATTCTTGCACCTGTTCACCAACTTCTTAGTGAAGAACTGATTTCTGGTGTCCTTCTTGAATTTTGAATGCCCCCCCCCCGCTAGTTTAAGGTTATGCCCGCTGGTGCTTGTGTCGTTCCCTAGCATAAATAATTCAGAGGAGTCCACCCCATAATATTTCTGCACTTATTTGTACGTTTCTGTCATGCCCCTTCTTTCCATTCTGTCTTCCATCCAGTACATGTTAAGACTGTCTAATCTTTCATGGTAGGTCTTACACTGCTGCCACTGCATCATTTTGTTTGCACCCCCGGGCTGTGCTGGATAGTTTCTAAACTTCCCCTTTCCTTCTTCGCATGCAGGTTCCATTTGTCCAGATATAGTCTAATGTTTGCTGAACAACAGCAATGTCACCTGCATCTTCTTTGAGGAAATCCCCCTCCACAGAGCCACACATGTAGAACTGTAATCCACTGGTATCAGGATTACTCGAAAATGTTGCCCCCCCCTCAGCTTTTTTCTATCCTGGCATTGACCACTCGAGTTGAAGAAATGCCTTTGTCGATTTCCAATCACTAAGGTTTATTACTTTGTTGTTTCGTTACTTTGCTGATGTTGTTATATGCTGTCTCTGGCACCATCGAAGATGTTAACACTTTTTGGTCTCTGCTAGTGCTGCATCAGATTTTTTATGATGACACTCACAAATTGTGTGTTCGTTGCCTGGGCCTTGCACATGACATGAAATCCTGACCTGTCTGTCAATATTTCTGCCAGGCAATGAGGAGAGACCACTGAAAATTGTTGGGGAACTTTCTGCAAAAGATGGAGAATGCCAAGTGTGCATCTTCCACATCTATGATGGGGTCCCCTTGGCATTCTTCAGAACCAGCTTTTTTGTACCCCCATTGCTCACCTTGCTGTTTGATTGTGCTCTCACCTTCCAGAGAGAAGACCTATTTTTCAAGGCAAAATATAAAGACGTCTTCTTCCATGGAGCATTTGCTGCTATGCCTCTCTCTCTCCAGGTCTCTATCTTTATTGACAGACTTTGAAAGTAAGCCTAAGACTGCCTCGACAGCCTTCATTGTCAGACTGACTGTAGTCATGTCGACAAGGTCAGGAGCCAGCTTCAGCTCAGATCCTGTACATGTCCTGCAGATCACTGCTGGCACGTCATGAGCAGTCATAACCCTGCTGATGCTGTAGTCACTGGTGTCAGCCAGTGCAGTCGACACTAATTCCGCAGTTTTAGCTACCTTCTCTAAGTTAATCAAGAGACTATTCCCTACCCTGACGTCAATGTTAATATCTCTGACACAGCACCTGTAGTCACTCCTTTCAACACCATTTGGGCCTAGTGAACCTCCTGTCCCTATTCCTCCTCCACAGTTCCCTGTGTCAACCAGAATGTAGTCTGTGGTTCCTCTGTATCCTCCTCAACCTGATGATTAGGATGACTATATTCCAGACTTAAGAGGCTCCCATATGTCGTGTGTTTCACTCTTCTTCCATTATTTTCTCTGGTAATGAATACAATGTGGTTCATACCCCCAGATCTTCTGCTGAGGATGCCTCCTTTTAGGTTCTAATGTGCCTCATTCATGAATAGCTTCCATTTTATGCTGAGGAAGACTCCACCAAAGAAGAATTTATTACATTTATGGAAGTCACCTCTGCCTCTTCTGTGGTCATTCCTGCTATCAGTCCTGTATTGGAGGAGGCCCAACACTCTGCTGGTGGTCCCTCAGAAGGTGAATAAGAAATACTCTGCCCCCTTAACTGACTGTTATTATACCGCCCAGTCTGAAATGGACTCTCTGGCTATTATGGAAGCTTGTGATAGGTTCAAAGCACCTCATCTTTTGAGCAGCAAGCTCTCTGACATGAATTCCAGGAAGTTAGATACCATAGGTAAACAGGTATTTTTTTTGTGTGTAAGTCAGGGTCTGCCATTGTAGATAGAATGCATAAAGGCATCTCCAAGATGGAAGCTAAACAATATGTTACCCATGGCTTGGAAACTTGCAAGTATTTATTGTGTTCAGCTTATGATGCCTCTGCTTCTCTTCATGCTGTGGATTCTGGCATCTGCCTTTGTCGATACTCATGGCAGCACGTTACTGGTTTTGCCACTGATGTGTGCAAGTGCTTAACTCTTCCTTAAGGGACTATTTTGCCACGATGTGGAAATCACCTTTCAGGACTTGCAGTCATCCATGGTGACTCTTTGCTCCCTTAAGTCTTTTGGGCTTTAGTCCTCTCATGATACGGGTGGTGGCTCATTTTTTTAGGGGCTCCTCTTCCCAGGGTATTGGCAGGTTGGCCCACCCTGCAGCTGTCCACTGACAGCCATCATTGGGTGCTCCCTTTAAGTCCCCATAGGTAAGGGACAGCTTGGTGCTCCACCACCCACCCCTCCCTCCATTCCTCCCTTCCTTCCTCCCCGATGCCAGTGGTTCAGGTTGTGGGCAGGATCTCCCTGTTCCAGCCCAAGTGGCAGTAGATCTTGCCAGACAGGGGGATCATAGATATTATGTGGGGATGCAGTGTTGTGGAATTACTCGCACAACATCCTGTGCAGCCTTTCTGCTCGTACTTTTATCCTCTCTTGGTCCTACAGACTGAAGTGTGCACTCTCTTGGCAAACAGGATGGTTCAGTCAGTGCCCCTTTCTGAACAGAGCTGTTTTTTTTTACTTCTGGTATTTTCTGGTACTGAAAAAGGACGGTCTTTGTCCAGTATTAAACTTTCATGATCTGAACACATACATTGAATGCAAAAGGTTTTAAATGGTTTCTCTTTTGTCAGTCCCATCTCATTTGCAGGGGATTACTGTGTGCCCCGGATTCTCGTTTCTTTCAAGGGCCAACACTACCAGTTTCATGTTTTCACTTTGGCTTGTCCTCAGTGCTGTGTGTCTTTACTAAGTGCTTTGCTGTGTAGCCACAGCCCTTCACCGAGGGACCTTGCATGTATTCCCTGGATAATTGTCACCTAAAGGCCTTCTTTAGGATCTGGCAATATGGACCTTATACTGAACTTGCCTGTTGTTTAAACAACTAGGAATTTTGGTCAATAAACCCAGGTCAGTTCCAGTACCACACTAGCCTCTGCAGATTATAGGTATATTTCTAGATACCCCACAGGCTATGACATTCCTTCCAGAGAACCGTGCCTCTACCCTAATCGGTAAGGCCCTGATGGTTGCCTCAGCTGATTTTGTCACTGCCAAGCCCATGCTTGGATAACTGGGCCTCATGGCTGCTACCAGTGTGACTGTTCCACTGGCCCTTCTCTGGATGTGGATTCCCCAGTGGATGCAGCATGTCCAGTGGGCCAAGGCTGTTAAGCTGTTGGATCACCTGGTTAGTGTTATGTTACCATTATGGAGCAATCTTTCTTGGTGGCAAGACCGCCCTATCTCCTGTAGGAGACCTAGTTCCTTTGTCCTTCCCATCAGTTGGTCCTCACCACAGGAGCTGCAGGATCAGTGGGGTGCCCACCTGGGTTCCTTCTAGACCCAGGGTGTTTGGTCTTTAGACGGCTACTCTCTCCACATCAACATTCTGGAGATGAGGGCTGTTCTTCTTTGCCTTCAGGCCTTCACCCCACACATTCAGGGTCATCCCCTCCTGGTGCAAATTAACAATCTATATGACTTGCACTACTTCAACAATCAAAGAGATACCCTCTCTTATCCCCTCTGCAGAGAAATGATGCAGGTTTGGGAGTGGGCTCTGGTGCACAATGCACACATATTGGCTACTTTGCTGCGCGACCGTCTGAACATCCTGCTGGATGCTCCCAGCAGGTTGGTCATGCTATACCTTGAGTGGAGTTGTTGGACGACATGGTCGCCAAGCCCTAAGCTGATGGAGTCAGCCCAAGTTGGACCGCTTTGTGTCTCCAAAGAACGCAGAACTGCCAAGTTTTTACTTGGTCACTCTAGGATCTGATGTTTTTTGGCAAGATGCCTTGTCTGTCACCTGGCTGGGGAGATTCATCTATGTGTTTCCTCAATCCCCCTAATAAGAGGATATCAGTGGAGCTCAGGGTAGCCATTCTAATGCTGGTGGATCCATTCTGATCCAGACAAATTTGGTTTACGCTGCTATACCACAAGGCAATTGAACCTCTGTTCCCCTTCCTTTACAGGCAGGGCTCCTTTATCAGGACCACAGCATCCTATTTCACCCATAATGTCTGAAATTGCACCTGCATGCCTGGCTGCTGAAGATGTACAATTGTCCCCGTTCACAATTTTTCCCAGTGTCTCAGACATTCTCTTGGCAGTTCAGAAGCCATGTATTCAGCAAACATATTGAAGATGGGAACATTTCTGTATTTGGTGTGCCTCTTGTTTCCTACACCCGAGTTTTGGACTACTTCAAGTCCCTGCCAGGATCTGGCCTCTAGTATTCTTTGGTGACAGTACACCTGTGGCAACTTCTACCTTTCTTGCTCTCCTAGAGGGCAAGATTGTGGCACAGTTTGAGGTGTTCTGCAGATTGTTAAAAGGTCTCCTACATCTGTGTCCTCCATCCGTCACCCAGTTCTGGTCTAGGACCTTAATTTGGTTCTGGAGTCCCTTATCCAGCTCCTTTTGAACCTGCTGCCACTTGTGAACTTTGTTTTCTCTCATGGAAAGAGTTTTTTTTTCTGGTGGCTATCATCCTGGCTTGAAGGGTTTCTGAGCTACAGGAATTAAATATAGATCTTTCATACCTTGTTTTTCACCAGGCTTCATACCTGTTCTCTGTTCCTTCCCACGGTGGTGTCTGCATTTACACTGAATCATACTATTTACCTTCCTGTGTTTTTCCTTTTTCCTTCCCACAGAATGCTGGAGAAGTTCTACTGAATACTCTGGATGTCCACAGAGCATTGTGATTCTGTTTATTGTAGAAAGTACTGTAGGAAGTCCTTGCATCCTTTTGCTTTATTCGCTCCAGAATGGTGGGTGTCCCACTTTCTAAGCAATGCCTTTCCAAATGGTTGGCGTCCTGCATTTCTTTCTGTTACCAGAAACATGGTAAACCACTAACTCGTCCTGTCTGTGGACATGCCACTCATAGTATGGCCAGTTCTGTGCCTTGCTTCCATCCATTTGGGCAGCCAACATATGCTGTGCCGCAACATGGGGTCAGATCCATACTTTCACTAAGCATTACAGCCTGGATCTGGTATTCAGTAAACTGACTTGCTTCGATCTGTCATTGTCCCAAGAACTACTGTCTTAGGGAGCTAATTGTCCTTGCATGAGCTTCCTCCTGCTGTGCAGTGCTGAACTGCTTGGAAATCACTTAATATGTGTGGTTCTATGGACTGATGCCCTTGAAGAATATAGCATAGTTACTGACCAGCAATAATAGCTCTCCGAGAGACTCCCCTCCATAGAGCTACAGTTCTCTCGCCTATCTGCCCCTTCAACATTTTTAGATGAAAAACTGCTGAGACCTGCCCATTGCTGCATATTTTAACTTTCGATTTCTGTGACTCTGATGAGGTCTGTCTATCCTCTCCTCTCCTGTTGACCTGATTGGAGTTTTCATCTCTCATTCCTGTTGGAATGGTAAAACTCCCCAGTTCACCTCAGTGGAAAACTGAGGAGATGAGGCAGCCCACGTTATATAGGCACCACCAATATATATGTCATTCTGTGTTTTTGAGTGGTCTTGACACCAGTTGCTTACAGTTCAACATGTGTGCTATATGGAGTGGATTCTTTCAAAATATCTACTTTTACTAGCAAGTAACTAAACTTTGTTGCAGTTAGTGAAACCCCACCTAATACATCCCAGCATCCTATTGTCTTTCCCACATGCTGGTGCCGCATTGGGAAGAGCTCTCAAACTTTTGTTTATTATAACTTCTTGATCCCTTTCCTCCTTTGAGTGGTCTGCTTTGACCCCATTTATGTAGTGTTCCGTCTGGGGGAGTTTGTTTGCAGTGTGCAAAACTACATTTTTTTAGCATTGAATTTTACTTGCCATATGTACGACCACTGCTCCAGTTTTTCAGCATCCTTTTTTATGCTGTTGATCTCCTTTTCATTGTCCACCCTCCCGCTGAGTTTACTGTCATACCCTGTAACCCCACCTTTGTCACTGATAAACATGTTAAATAGTGCCAGCCCCAGGACAGACTCTTGTGGCTCTCCACTTGTGTCCTTCCTGACATCAGATAATTTACAATTCAGAACCACGCTTTTGTCCTGTCTGACAACCAGGTTACCAATCCACCTACTGCAGTTAGTCTGCTCCCTAATTCTATTTCCCCCACCTTCTGTGTAAGCCTCATATACAGCACTAAATTAAAGGCCTTACTGAAGGCCAAGTAGAGAATGTTGATTACCTGACTTCTGTCCGCAATCTGTATGACCGAGTTGAAAAAAAGTCCATGAAATTAATTTAATATGATCTGTACTTCATGAACCCATGCTGGTTCCTGTCACTTTAAACTGTTTTCCTCTAGGAAGTCAACTGTCTGTTCCTTTTTGATCTACTCCAACAGCTTGCCAACCATTTACATCAAGCTCACCGATCAGTAGTTCCCTGGGTTTTTCCTAACACCACTCTTTTGCACGGAGACCACATTAGCTAAACTCCAGTCCTCTGGCTCCTTTCCCATAGCCTGTGATACTTTAAATAGTTTTGCTAAGGTGGCTGACTCATCTTCCTCACAACCCATCTGGCCCTGGTGACTTGTTTAGGTTCAGGTCCTGCAGATCCTCAGTACTCTGTGTAGTTACATAGCCTATCTTCAATATGTTGCTGTCTGTACCCTTGACTCTGTTCTTGCTGTCTTGGCATTAGACTTGTACCTTCCATTGTGAACACAGAACTGAAGTACTCATTTAATGTTTGCCTTATTTTCATCACACTGGTTCCATCCTTCCTAATTATCATTGTGGTATCTTTTATATGTTGTAGTTTCCTTATGTACTTATCTGTATCACATTTTCTCATTATTGTTGACCTCCTTCTACTATTCTTAGTTCTGTGTTCACTTTTGCCCTACTTACGATGTC
Organism: Neoceratodus forsteri; assembly: GCA_016271365.2. Classification (NCBI taxonomy): domain Eukaryota; kingdom Metazoa; phylum Chordata; order Ceratodontiformes; family Ceratodontidae; genus Neoceratodus; species Neoceratodus forsteri. The sequence continues at coordinate 329,645,857 of CM057456.1, read as the reverse complement.
CTTGCTTTGTTCTAAGTTGTATTTACAGTCCTTTTGATCTCATTCTTGTCCCCCATCTATAACCTGAAATCTGTTTTTGTTTGGGTCCTGTATCACCTCTCTCGCTTGTGTAGTCGAACTGGCTTCCTTTGTTCCTGGATTCGTAAGCTTGTCCAGCACCCTACTGCCCCTTTAGTCACTGTCAGCGTCTTCCTTATTCTCTTTATTTTGTGTAGGTACTCCAGCTGTCCTTTTGTATTGGTGTCATTTTGCCACAGTTGAGTTTCCTAAAGTCGGGGACCGCAGTGCTGGATTTCAGTTTCTCAGATCCCAGTGCAGTGTTGAACTTAATGGTGCTGTGGTTGCTGTGTCCAATTGAGTTCGCTATCCTGATTTGTCTGATAATGTTCTTGTTGGCCATTGCCACATCTAAAATTGCCTCCCATCAGGTTGGTCCTCTCCCCCATTGTGTGAGGAGTTATTTCTATTAACTTTTCACTTTTTTGGCTAATTGCTATCATAGTGTCTTAGTTTATGCTCTGGCGGTTAAAATTTCACTTGCATACTGTTCATTCTTGGCTAGCTGCTATCCTAACTTCCCTTTCCCTTTCCACTTCCTCATCCTTGTCTGCCCCTGATTTTGTAGCCTATATATTACTCCAATCCAATATCTTTACTCCATTATCTGTTAGCTGGAGCTATAGTGATGCAACACCCTCCCGCTGAGACTCCTGTGCCTTTTTACATACACTGCCCCCTCACCCTGAGTGATACCCTCTCTGTCCCTCCTAAAAAGAGTCTGGCCAGGAACATTTTAATCTCAGCTGTTGTTTTGACTGGCCCATGTTTCCATTAGTGTGATGACATCCAGATCTGCATTTATTACAGCTTGCAGTTCTTCCATTTTATTGTGCAGGATAATCCATTTGTGTACATGACCTTTAGTTTGTTCATACTTCCACCTCTCTCCATATTTACCTTATTGAATTCTGACTTCCTACTATTGTCATAATGACCTTGAATTATTTCCTTATATTGTGGCCTACAGTATGTGTGATGAGGAGAGCCAACATGGCTCCGTTTGTGTGCTTGTGCATGTTTCTGCACTCTGTCTGTTACACTGCCTTCTTTAAATTTAGCTGTAAACTTCATCTTCTACCCTGAAGTGCTGCTTCCACATTGAAATGAAGTAGATTTGAGTACTGTGAAGTAACACTAGTGGTTTTCAAAACAGAACTAGCAAGTTTCACATCATGCTCCTACTTCCGAATCAAATGAAGGTTGTTCTGCCTGTACAGTACTTCAGAAATTGCACTCTGTCCAACACAAGAGACACTTAGCCACCAAAGCCAGTATTAAAGTAATCCTCTCTTTTGTAGTGTGTGCCTATTAAAGGTAAATTGCATAAATCACTAACACCCTGTCGCTTAAACCCTCTTTCCCAACCTCCCCAACACACACACATCTCGCGTCCCACTCACCATTCAAGTTGTAAATTGTGGTTCTAGGGACGTGGATATGTTGTTCTATCTATACTTATTGACAGTGTTCTTTCCCTTGAAGTCTTGTCGGAAAGTCTTCAAGCTGTCTCCTCCCACCCACCCGGGTGGTATAACCCTCGGCTCCACCCCATGATGCCATATCTTCCTTTCTGCTGCAAGAAGCATGTTCCCTCCTTACCGCTTCCACGTTGAGTAGGCCCTGGTGCTCAGATCTTCGGATTTACTTCCAAAATTTAAACTTGTTAGAGTTCTGACTTCAGCACAGTCTTCAATCGTGACTGCAATGGAGGAAAAGTCCTCACCCGGATTTCGCCGGTGCCCGTATGAGCAGAAGATGTCATACACCAACCCACATGCCATGTGTGGCCTGCAACATTTGCTGGTCATTTCAGCTGTTGGTCCTTCAGAACCGCCTTGCCCACCTGAAGTTGGGCCACCCGGAGAAACGAAATCCGCTTGTCAAATTGAAGGACGCCCATTGGGTGGTCTCCGCAGCTGCACAGTCCGCCGAGCAGTTGGAACAACTCAGGGCATTCGAGGAGGAGGTGGCAAGGGCCACCACGTAGTCGTTTTCAGCTATGGCATTTGTTCCATTCAAATTGGGCTCCACTTTTTCGGGATCCTCAAGGAGCTATGCCAGTCTTTCCCGACCAAGGGAAAGGGCCCTTTGGGTTCAGACAGCTCGTGCTTCCGCAAGAAGGAGTCTCAACATGACAGGGAGAAGAATCACCATCGGTTTCATGGTGACCATATCAGGTCAGCCGGCCGAGACACGGGCCGACGATGCCGGCAAGATTTTTTTCTCCACCCTGTCAACTCATTGTCACTAGATGAGGCCAACAATTCTCTGTTCAGGACTCCGGTCATGTCGGTGACCACCGAAGAGTCAGCTCAGCCCACTGAACTGGACCCTTCGGTCACCAACCTAGACCAGGAGGAGCCGCAGCACTCCCTGGCTCCCTCCGAGATCCCCCGTTGGCACCACCAGTGGCTGGTGGGTCAAGCAGATCCCGCCGATGTCACTGGTCCAACTCTTGACGGCGCGGAAAGTGGCGTCACCGCTATTCGTCATCTTCATCCTCCTCGGCTGAGGAGAGGCTTCGGCGCAAGTTGCGTCGACATTACGAAGACCTCATGTGGCAACAGTTAGTGTTGTCCAGTCTGAAGCTGACCCTGGCTCCCACACCAGCCATCACATGGCTGTCACCCATCAGGCTGATACCGACGCCCCCAGAAGGGCTGGCCAACACTGTTCGTTCACCTGCGGAGCTGGTTCAGGCCACCTTAGTTCAGCCGAAGTTGACCTCTCCACCAATTGTGGTGGACCCACCACCCCAGCAGCTTCCGACCGGGGCTCCGACCAAGGAGTCTTGGCCGGTTAAGGGTCTTCCCCATCGGCTGTCAATCACTCTCATGCCCGACTGTCTGTGGCAGGTTGAGAGCGACTTGGGTGGTCGGCCATTTTATGCGGACTCTTCCAAGTCTGAGGACTCCTCACTGCAGTCCTGTCCGGTCAAGATGGAGTCAGTGGGGGGTCTCTCAACGGCTGAAGGACCCATGTCCTTCATGGGCATCCTCCATCTCATCTCCGAGTCCACGGGGATGCCTCTGGAGCCCTTTCAGAAGTGGGACCACTATCCCTTCAGAGATTCTGGATAAAGGGGACTTTCTGATGGAGGCCTTCCCGGTGGCTGAGACCATTGTCAGCCCAGCCTTGGAGCTTTGGCAGCACCATGTGTCCTTCCCCAGCGCCCTTGGCTCAGATGGCCCACAAATATTCTGTACCCACTGGTTCCCTCTCGGGGTTCACGAAAGACCCGTTGGCTGAGGGGTTGGTGGCTGATTCCGTGTTTTGTCACTCGGGTAACACAGGTAACATTGACAGGCCGCCAGACAAGGGGTCCAAGAAATTGGACCACTCAGCCAAAAAAGTCTATGCTGCCTTCTCGCTGTGCCTCTGCCAGGCGAGCTCGGCCGTCCTGATGGCATACTTCTCCCATGCCCTCTTGGGCTCTCTGGACGAGATTATTCCTCATCTTCCTGCAGACCTCTAGACCACGGTTAAGCAGGTCCAAGACCAGGGCCAGGCTGTGGCCAAGAAGCAACTTCAGACGGCTTTGGACATTGGGGATTCCTGTGTGCGCTTGCTGGTGGCCGCAGTCACCATGTGCCATAGGGCTTGGCTGAGGATCTTGACCTTCATGGCAGACACTCAGCACAAGCTGGCAGACGTTCCCTTCCTAGGCACCGACCTGTCTGGGCCTGGTGTGGAGGATCACCTCCAGCGTATCGAGAAGTCCAGTGCCAACTTGGACTCCATCACGTCCACCCAGAAGGATCCCAAGAGCTCCAAACAGCAGAAGTGCAAGCCCTTTCGGTCCCCCACTCCTGAAGCAAAACCAGCCCAGCACCAGTTGGGCCAGCAGGCTCAGCCTTGGCACCATAGGCCCAGGTCAATGGCTTTGCTGGTCCAAAAGCCAGGAGGGAAGGGACCTGGTGGCTCCTCAGCCAGGTCCTCCTCCTTCTCCAAGCCTGCCCAGTGGGGGCTGCCACCCTCATGCCCATCATGTCACCCCTGGGTCCTCCTGTGGGGTGGCCAGCTCTGCCACTTCCTTTCTGTCTGGTCTGCTGTTACCATGGACAGGTGGGTTATGGACGTGGTCAGCCAGGGTCTGCCTCTGAAGTTCCAGCAGTACCCTTCAATCTGAGCCTGCGCCCCATGGGAGGACTTGGTATCCACAGACGCTCAGTCAGCTCTTCGAGATGACATAGCCCAGCTCCTCCACAAGGAGGTCGTGAGTCAGGGTAACAGATCCTCCGAAACACCCTGGGTTTATCTCCAGGTACTTCCTGGTGCCAAAGCGTATGGGGGCTGGTGCCCCATTCTAGATCTGCATGACCTGAACAAATTCCTCCGGTCTCGCATCTTTAGGATGGTAACTCTGTCCCAGATACTGTAATACCATCTCTCGAGCAGGACATGTGGTTTTGCTCCCTGGATCAACAGGACACATTCTTTCACGTCCCGATCCTTCCAGCCCACCGATAGTTCCTCCGCTTCCGAGCCAAGGGAACCTTCTACGAGTTCCAGGCCATGCCATTCGGCCTTTCCTCAACCCCCAGGGTCTTCACCAAATGCATAGCAGTGGTGTAAGCTTACCAGAGGCACCAAGGGGTCCAGGTGTACCCCTACCTGGATGACTGGCTGATAGCAGGTCCCTCCAGGCAGAAGGTGGAGCAGTCCAGGGATCTGGCCCTCCAGACCTACATCCATCTTGGTCTCCTAGCCAGTGAGGCCAAGTCAGAACTCGTGTGCTCTCGCAGGTGATCAGCTTCATTGGGGCAGAGCTCAGCTCTTGCTGAGCCAGAGCCAGGCTCCCGGCACACAGGGTGTAGGTTCTCTCCTCCTTTGCCTGATCATTTTGGGTTGGGCACTTGTGCCTTGCCTGGGACTTCCTGCACCTTCTAGGTTACATGGTGGCCTGCACCAGCGTGGTCCAATGGGCCTGTAGGCATATGCACTCCCTGCAGTGGGAGCTGGGCAGCCACTGGTCTCAGTGCAAAGGTCACTTCGACCAGCTGATCACTGTGACCCAGAGGCTGTGGGATGCCCTCCAGTGGTGGCTTGTCCCGGAGCATCTGCAGGAAGGGATCCCATTGTCCGCTCCAAGCCGATGGTCATCCTGATGCCTCTCCTATGGGCTGGGGTGCTCATCTGGGGGGAACACATGGTCCACAGGCTCTGGATCCTTGAGGAGTCGCGATGTCACATCAACCTGCTGGAGCTCTGAGCAGTTTGGCTGGTGCTGGCTGCATTCGCTCCATTTGTTTGGGGTCAAGTGGTTCAAGTTCAGATAGACAACACCACGACCATGTACTACCTCAACAAGCAGGGCGGGACACACTCCCTGCCTTTGTGCAAGGAAGCTGTTTGCATATGGACCCTCATGCGCAGCCTGAAGGTGGATCTCCTAGCCATCCACATTGCAGGAGCCTCCAGTCAGCTGGCGGATGCCCTCAGCCAAGTGGGCGAGGCGTCTTACAAGTGGTCTCTCCATCCGGAGGTAGTCCACAGTCTGTTCTCCCAGTGGGCACCCCTCAGGTGGACTTGTTCACCTCCAGGGAGAATACAAAGCTGAGGCTGTTTTGTGCCTGCCTCTCAGCAAGGCTCTCTGCAGGGGGATGCCTTTTCAAAGTCGTGGACCCCAGGCCTCTTCTATGCCTTCCCTCCACTTCCCTTGATCCACAAGGTGCTTCTCAAGGTCAGGAGAGGCAAGGCACAGGTGACCCTGGTGGCTCCAGACTGGCCCCGCCAGTTCTATCTAGCAGGACAAGAGGATACAGAATGAGATTAGAGGGAGGCTAATTAATGGGTAACGTGAGGACGTTCTTTTTCACAGAAAGGGTGGTGGATGCACGGAACAGCCTATCTCAGGAAGTGGTGGATATGAACACAATGCAGGACTTCAAACAGGCATAATGGAGCAATACAGATGAGTATGAATAGATAGCCCACTGACAGAGTACAGGCCTATGGCACATTCATAAGGTAGAAAAAATGGGTAGACTGGATGGGTCTTGCAGTCCTTCTCTGCCATCAACTTCTATGTTTCTATGTTCTTGTACCCCGATCTCCTCGGCCTCAGCAACAGGCTCCCAAGGTGTCTTCCCATATGCCTAGACCTGCTCTCCATCAGTCAGGGGAAGGTACTTCACCCGGACCTTCAATCCCTGCACCTGACAGCATGGTTCTTGAGCAGCTAGAGTTGCAGGCTTTGGGTCTTCCAAAAATGTTCTCACTGTCATGGAGGCATCTAGAAAGGAATCGACCAGAAAATGCTGTGCCTTCAAATGAAGAGATTCTTCATTTGGTGTCAGGGTAAGGGATTGGACCCTTCGATCTGTCCAGTGGCTAGCTTTTGGTCTATCTGTGGTCTCTCCGAAAGGGGACTTCAGTCGACGACCCTTAAGGTGCACCTGGCAGTCATCTCTGCTTACCAGGTGCGGGCCAGTCAGCTGTCAGTGGCACAGGAGACAGTGGTCTGGCGTTTTTTCAAAGACTTAGATCACACATCCCCTCCAGTGCATGAACCACTACCACCACCACGGGACTTGTTGCTGGTTTTGGCAGAGCTCATAGGCAAGCCATTCCAACCGATGCACAGGTGTGAGATTTCACACCTGTCGTGGAAGACCACCTTTTTTGTGGCTGTCACGTCATCTAGAAGGATCAGTGAGCTCCAGGTGCTCTCGGTGGAGTCTTCTTACCTGGTCTTCCACAGGGACAAGGTTGTCCTGCGCCCCAACCCGAAGTTCCTCCCGAAGGTTGTGTCAGAGTTTCACCTGAACCAGGTGATGACTCTTCCGGTGTTCTTCCTGAATCACACCTCAGAGGCTGAACACAGGCTCCATACTCTGGATCTGAGGCAAATGCTCGTTTACTACAAAGAGCTCACAGCTGGAGTTCAGGGAGAAGTTCACCAGCTGTTTGTCACCTACGCTTAAGTCGCACCTGGCAGACCTGCAGCCAAGTGGACAATTGGCAGGTGGATCACTTCCTGCATTGATCTCTGCTATAGGTTGGTGAGTAGGGAGCGTCCTGGAGGGCTTAGGGCTCATTCCACCTGCCATACTGCTGTGTTGGTAGCTGCTTCTAGGGACATCCCTATCCAGGAAATCTGCAGGGCTGCCACCTGGAAGTCAGCACACACCTTCACTTCCCATTACCGCATTGACTTAGAGTCACACCGGGATGCTGGTTTTGGGGCCTCAGTTCTCGAATCCTTATTTCCTAAGTAGGGGGTGTACACCTTGCCTCCCTCCCTCCCTCCTCCTGGAGAACTGCTAGCAGGCTGCCAATAAGTGTGGATAGAACAACATATCCATGTCCCTAGAAACATAGGTTACTCACCTGTAACAGTAGTTCTAGGAGTGGTATATGTTGTTCATCCACGCCGACCCACCTGACCTCCCCTGGCTTCGGCGCACAGTACTGCTTCCAGCAGGCAAGATCTGGCATCATGGGGCGGAACTGAGAAATATACCACCCGGGTGGGTGGGAGGAGCCAGCATAAAGACTTCCTGCAAGACTTTAGTCCTCCTTCTGAGCAGTATTTTGTATAAGAAAATACTTAAATTTTCAATTGATGATAAATCAAAATGGACCCCACTGGTGATATACTTGAGCTTCTAAGCAAGGAGGAATCTATTGTTAAATGTCACAAGTGTCTCACATGTGCCATTATCCCCTCCCATGACATCTGTGGAACATAAATATGTGGGAAATACTTGGTTTATTCAACCTTTAATTGAGGAGTTACAAGGAGTGAAATCAGAACTGAAAAATGCAATGAAAATAAACAATATCTAAAACTTAGTTGAACAAATCTCTGCAGAAAACACATTAAATATCATCAGCTCCAAAGAGTACAGAAAATGCAGTTGGAGGCCGACTCTGTAATGCTGAGCGATGGGAGTTCACTCGGCACACTGGCGACCCGGGTTCACACCCTGAACCCGGATGTGAGGAGCAGAGACTGGTAGGGGGGGAGTTAAGAGTGTCCTTAGGATGTTTCCTTCCCGGGGGTGGAGGGGTGGGACGGTGGGACAGTGCCGTACCGCTTGTTAGGTGGCTCCTAGTGGTGGCTTGCGGTAAGACATTCTTTGTGGTGTGAAGCCTTGACATGCCGCTGAATTCCCCCGCCCCCAGGATGCCACTGCAGCCAGACCAATATGTGTGGGAGGTGGGAGGGCTGGGGAGAAAATGGAAAATCACCACTCAGCTGACCGGGTGACAGCCGCCTGGATCCCCCCACACCATGAAGCCCTGGAGTAGCCTCCAAGAGCTGATCCCCCATCACATGCCAGGTATGGATTTGGACTCTGTCTCCTCTCCTGTGGGCCCAGGGAGGGGGGCCCCCCGGCGAAGGGATATGTCGGGTTGACTGGGGTGTGACATGGGGGGGCAGTGGATGGCGCTGGGGGACGATGCAGCAGGATGGGGATCCATTGGTGGCCTGAAGGAGTGGCCGGCTGAGGCGCAAAACAAAAATGCAGTTGAGACGAAAGTGACAATATGACCAGCACAAATAAATTTAGGAAGACCTCCAAAAGGGTTATGGATGATGATGAAGCTGATGACTGGTCCTTGGTAACATACTCCAGGTGGAATAAAAACGGAAGATGGACTTTGTTAAAACACCTACAAATATCACGCGGCCAAACAGATTTACCATGCTAGACATTGAGATAACCACAGGGTCGTCCACCTCACCACCATGTCAGATTAATAAGAACCTAATCATAGGGGACTCAGTTCTCCGACATACTGATTCCACATTATGTAAGAACGACAAAATAAACACTGAAATAACATGTTTACCAGGTGCCAGAATACAGGACATGGAATCCAGACTTAATACAATTAAGACTTCAAAAAACACTACTCAACTGTAATTTTCTGCCTTAGGGCAAACAACATGGGAAACCTCCACAAAAAATGTCTTTCTTGACTTATTAGACCTAGCAAAAAGGTCAAACAAAAGGGGTGAAACACTGCAATTTCAGGCATTCTCCCAATACCATTTGCCATTATGCTTCTGCCTCTCCTCGTCACAAACATCACTGTCAGCTCTGTGCTGATCTAGAATGGCCTTGTCCTGCTGCCCACCGCCTCCTATGCTATGGCGCCTTAATAGATGGTAGAATAAGATCTGGCCTCCCTCAATCTCTCGCCTCATTATTACACTCTCAAACCCCCTCCTACAGGCTCCGTTCAACTGAACAGACTCTTCTTTACATCCTTCCATGTAAGACCACAATGGGTGCACGTGCCTTCTCCTATACTGCCCCTAAGTATTGGAATTCTGTCCCTCAAGCTATTCGTCTTGCCCCTACACATGCTGGCTTCAAAAAGCTCCACCGTGAACATCTGCTCGCAGTAAGCCCTTGTACCTGCTTTCATCCACCTTAAGCTCATCTCCCACTCTGCTCTACCTTACCCAACTCTCACCCTTCCTGTACACACTCTAACCTATCTCTCCCCTCTATCCCCTCTTCTCCTCCCCTTTATTCTTCTACTGTGTTTATTTGTTCTTGCTAATTGGCAGTTGTTGTACACTGTCCATGACAATGACCGGTACTACTTTTCTGAACTTGTGTTGCAATTGTCTCATTTCTTTCTGAATCATCCCTGTATTTTTGTCATATTATTTACTTTCTCTGACCATGTATAAATAGTCCTGCAAGTTGTTTGTAAATTTTTTTCTGACTACCTCTGCATCGTACAACCTATTCTATGCGCTGTGTCACATTGCTGTTTGTTGTTTTGTATGTGAATTGTATCCTCCCGGGTCGTGCCTGAAAATAGGCATCTCTGTGCTTAGTGCACTCACCCGGTTAACAAAAGCAAATAAATAAATAAATCCCAAAAGCTCACACAGAAAAAACAAGCATTTGCTTGCACGGTGTATGTTTCAGCGATGCATTGCCAGATGAGTAATTTATTTGAAATGAAGGCACAGAAGTAGAGGGAAGATTGTTTGGTAAAAGTAAATTTTCAGTCAGTACAAAGGTAAGGGATGGTTCTGTGGAGAACACAAGAAACAGAAGAAAGCAATAGCTGTCCAGGAAGTTTCTGAAGTTTGGGGAGGTGTGTGTAGCTTGTGGTACACGCCTACTGCTGGTGTGTGTGTGTGTGTGTGTGTTGTTTTGGCAAAGACGCCTGGGAACATCCAGGTAGAACAGATCCAGTTTGAGGAAATAGACCCTTCCTGTGTAGGAAGGGCAGTGAGTCTGCATGTCTGAAAATTTTTTTTTGCAAGTTAACATTTTCTAGAAATACAGGTATAAGGTTTTTCCTTTTTATGTACAAGCATATGTATGTCTCCCAGCAGTTTCCGTGAGCCCTGTGACAGGTCTGCATCTGAATGAACATGATGAGATTAAAGCCTAGATACACACGGGCTTAGACTTACTCACCCAATTTTGAGATATATGATCCTTAGACATAGAAAGATATGCAAACTCCAGCATCATGTAGTTCTGTTCGTTATCAATTACTGCTATTGTTTCTGCACTGTTTATTATCTATTATATATGCTCTGTGTCATTTAATTGTACAATTAAATACTATGTGTGTGTGTGTGTGTGTGTGTGTGTGTGTGTATATGTATATATATATATATATATATATATATATATATATATATATATACACCCCACTACCCTTCCCCCAGGACACATCTGGAAACGAGCTGTTCTCTGCTTAGTATATTTTTCCTGGTGAAACTTTTAAAATAATTAAATAAATGGTTCCTGGCTTTATGCAGTATGCTTCGGGGTACACTGGCTGAGCCTTGTGGAGCTGGTGTAAAATCCCAGCCAGATGAGCCACTCCATGTTGGAGGGAGTATAACTGAAGCAGGATGTGAGGCTCAGACGCTGGTTCGGACTGTTGGTTGCAAATCCCAATGGAGAATCCCACAACATGACAGCATCGGGGGGAGAGAGTAAGAAAGACACGCACTGATGACAGTCCATTGACTCAGTCACCCAGGAATGGTGTCAGTGGGTGAGAGACGTCATGAGAGAAGCAAACCTGCCCTCACTCACGCCGCAGCCACCAGCTATTATTCAGAAAGGGGGAGGTCGGCTGTGTGGGTGAGCTACAGAAAAGGATGTTCATTAATAAAAAAAAAAGGAGGAGAACTGTGCATCACGGTGCTGATTCGGGAGGGGACACAAGGTTCAGTGCTTCACTAGGATGGAGAGCGTACAGCCGTGCAAACACAAGGTTCTGGGATCCAGACAAAAAATTTGGGGCCCCAGCCCCAGAGGCCCAGCCCTAACAACGCCCCTGATTAGAGAACATACGGTTGTTCACGCAGTCAATACCGGGAGGTTCCAGTGCGGCAGCATCATTGGTCACCAGTAAGCAGCAAACGGATAATTTAGATAGCCATCTCAAGTGTAATTACCTGCCGACTACACAACTGAAAGAGTGGGGGATGCAGTTTTTCTCTCAGCACCATGGTTACAAGTGGGCCGACTGAATGAAATACAGCATTATACAGCAGCAGTGGTATAGGGTGGGCAAGTACAGCTTGTCTTCAACCCCCACCTAACTCCTTTGACCTTCTGTGTCCAGCATTCTAATCAAGGTCCAGGAGTGGACCTAAAGAGGTCAGGAAAGATAATAATAGAGGGAGAGAAGGCACAGCAGGACAGGGTGGTGCTGTGTGTGGCCTTCTATTTAATTTCCAGGAGCAGACATAAAGGTTCAGGTGAGCTGATAATAGTCAGGGGCCAGTGCACGGGCAGCCACCGGCCGACCCGATGGTGGAGGAGATGGGGGCACACATGAGGGCCAGCAGGCCCGCCCTACAAATAATGTTACTATATGCAGCCAGCCGGTCAGCCCTACAAATAATGTTACTTCATGCAGATGAAAGGAGCCAGCCACTTCATGAATGGGGCGGTGGAACTCTCTTCAACTATGTGAAGTTTTCACCCTCTGAAAAGGAAAGTGTGTCACGATGAGCCGCGCCGATCATTGGTCTGCACTGCCAAGCCCACTGCAGCTTGAGCTGCAATAGGCTCATCAGTGACACACTTCTGAATTGCCATTCTTCATCTAAAAAAACATTTCTGGAGCAAATAAAGGTAAAAAGCAACTGAAAGAATTAACATTAGGCTCTCTAATTGGTGCAGAAATGAAAATATTAATTTTATAAATCATTATGAAACCCTCACAAACAATCTCAGATTGTATTGTAATGATGGTCTTCACCTGAGTAAATGGGGTGCAAAAGAACTAGGTTACAGACAACTTATTTCACTAAAAAATCTGAATTTAAACTGAATAATAGGGGGACAGATCATATAATGAACATACAGGGTCTCAAATAATTTGGGGAAAAATTGTAAAATGTGCATTAATCGATGCTTGAAGTTTGACATCTAAAATGGACGAGCTCCGTATCCTAGTTAATGAAAAAGAACTTGATGTAGTCTCTGTCACCGCAACTCGGTTGAGCAATTATTTCTCCTGGGGGAAAACCATCAATGACTGCAATCTGTATCATAAAGATTGCATTCATACGAAAGGGAGTGGAGTGACAATTTATATTAATGAACATTTTCAGGTGATCAACATCACTGAAAAATTTCTGCTGAATCTGAGCTAGTAGAAACATTATGGATAAGAATAAAGAATAACAAAAATGAACAGTTCATAGTTGGCATGTGCTACAGAGCACCATATACCTCACCTGAAGCATCACAAAAACACTAGATGAACTGTAAAAAGCTAGCAACATTAGAGATATAATTTTTGTTGGAGGCTAAACTTAGGTGATATTGATTGGAAGACTAAAAATGCAAATATGTATGCAAGTAAAGAACTTATTAGCACAGCAGAGCAGCTAAACCTGATGCAACATCGAAAGTATATCACCAGGGGTGATAATGTACTTGACATTGTCCTATGCTCTAATACTATATCCATCTCAAATTGTACAGGAGGTACAGCCCTAGGCAACAGCGACCATACTGTTGTATATTTTGACATCATTAAGGACATTGAAGGGACATCTGGCATCACTGATACATTCCAGTTTCATAAAGCTGGTATGACAGTATTAAAAAAGGCCCTTGAAACAATAGATTGGGAGGAACTTCTTGACAAAAAGAGTGCAAAAGTGGACTTCCGGTGATGTCATCAGCCCAATGACAGCCTGGCATCAGCGCTTCGCTGCAGTCTGGCATTAAAATACCCTCCTGATACCATTAATAAGCTCTCAGTGTGCATTTAATGGCAACAGGGGATACAGGAGCGGACAGAGTGACAAGATCATGAGCCCAGTGTGGAAAACTAAGGAAGGATAGACTGGGGTTTAGCCCTGCTAGCAGTCACCACAGTTGCAGCCCTTCTCTGACCTGTGCGGTGGATGGTGATGACGATACTGATACCGAGGAGGAGAACCTCATTCGGTCTCACTTTGAGACACTCTTGACTGAAATTAAAAGTTTTCGGATGGAGAACAAGGTAGAATTCTGCAAGATGCAACACCAGTTTCAGTTGGTGGAGAGACAGGTCAAGGAGGCAGAAGACAGAATCAGCGGCGTTGAAGATGGCTCATTTCAGTTCCACTGGTCCGTAGACCTTTTTGTGGACCAACATACTACACTACAATCAAAGCTGCAGGATTTAGAGGCTCGGTCTCATCGCAACAGTTTGCGGGTTTATGGTCTCAAGAAAAATACTGTTGGGGAGGATGACAGACTTTATGGAAGACCTGTGGTGCTCTATTCTGGAACTCCTGGCATTTATGCAGTTCCACCTTGAACGGACCCACAGAGCCCTTACTCCCAAGCCAAATGACCCCGAGTTAGCCTGAGATCCACTGTCCTCAAATTTGCAAGCTTCAAAGATAAGGAAGAGATACTGCACATTGCCTATGGTTGGAAATATTTTGCTTTTAAGGATGCCTGATGATATTTCGACCAAGACTGTCCTCCAGAGCATATTAAACAGCGTTTAGCCTACTTAGGCATCATCAAGACTCTTAAGGTTCACAATATTTGTTTTGAAACCCCATACCCTGCCAAACTGTGTTTTTTTTGAGAATCAGACGTAGCGTTGTACTCCACTCGAGAAGGGGTGCGTCAGGCTCTGGGAGAAAAAGGTTGGGAAATTTCCAGCAGACCACCTGCAGCCCAGCTACCACATCCACCTTGATCTACTTGGAAAACCAGTCAGTCTCAACAGTGACCTATAGTAGCTACCAAAATCACTCCATCCTCATTTGCTGCAATCAGAGAACTGTTTCAGTCAGCTGCCTCAAGCATTTCTGCGCACAGGAGTTCCATTGCTTCCCTTGCGAGAAGCTCTACTGACAAACATCGATGAGATCATGCCCTGTTTTTTTCTCCTTATTTTTACTGTATTCAGCAGCTTATAACTGAACTGCAATCTCTTTGGCCGCAGTCTGTCTCCCGGTGATCATAGTTTTGTGCCGGACAGTCCAATGGCATGGTTTCTTGTAACAAAAATTGAGCCTGCATGCTTCATCTTCCTGGACATAAAGTCTCTACCACTCATTCACACTAATGGGAGTACGCTGGAGGCGCTAGGACCCTGTGGGATCCAAACTTTTTCAGGAGGGCCGGCGTCAATATGGACCTGTGAGGAAGCGGCACCGCGAGCCAGGCTTGGGTGGTATAGACCATCTCGGCGTCGACCCTCCAACCGCCTTAGTTCCTTTTTTCCCACCATTGAGTGTACTTCAGTGACAACGTCACTCACCTGCCGGGAGTCAAACTTCAAACTGCAGCTTAGTTTTCAGTTTTGTTATTTTGTATTTTATCATGAAAAGTACCGATTACATTTTACTTATTCTTGCTTGTACAAGAAAGAAGTCTTCAGCCCTCTATTGATGGAGCCAACCATGAGTGGGGCAGGTGACCGCAGGGAGACTTCGCATGAAAGCTGTTCAGTCAGCCAGGCTGGGTCTGGTCCGCCACCCTCTCTGGAGGGGGGGTCTGACAATGGACAGTCCAGTGCTTGGGGGAAGCATCAAAAGAAATGGTCCCATTCATGGTACCGTTCGGTCTCGAGTTCTTCTGCAGTCCACTGACCAAAGAAGAGATGGCATTGCTCGAGGTTGCCCTCTGGTAGGTCTGCGCATAGTCAGTTGTTTGGGTCAGGGACTGGTTTCTGTCTCTTTGAGTCGCCGGTTTCTGTCTTTGGCAGCCCTCTTCTTCTACATCGGAGCCATTCTCTGCCTTCTAGGGGGGCTTCCGCTGAGCAGTTTCACCATTGGGCCGCTCTTATGGAGCAGTGGGATCGGAGGTTATCTGACTGCCCGATCCGGCCAGTCCTTTGCCAGGCCTTCTGGTCTGTCGGTTTTGGTGGCAGGAGGCGTTAGATTTGGTCAGCGGCACCTTCGGTGCCATCAACTCGCACCCTAGTGTCTTCCCTCGCTGGCTGCGCGAGGGGTCCACATCGATGTCTTTATCTCCTGCTATTTTTCATTCTTTGCCTTCAAATCGCAGTTTGCATACTTCTGCGGTGGTACCATTGCCTGCGGTGCCGGTTTCTCTGGTGCTGAGGTCCTTTTCAGTGCCACATGTGCTGTCGGCACTGTCTGCGGCACCGTATTCCCCGTCAGCGCCATCCTCGGAGTCGAGAGTGGTGTCGGTGCCGTGTGCGGTGCCATCGGTTTTATATATTGTAATGGTGAATTGGTGATTAATCAAGGGCACCGGTGAACTAACAAGGGCCTTGTTAGTCAACTAGTGCCCTTGATTAACTTCCAATTGACCATTACAATATATAAAGAAAAGCTGGGAAAGCTGCCCCCCATAGGTTATATTGGAGCGCATCCTGGCACTCTCCCTGGCTCCACATCATAATGTGGCTGAGAGCTTGGGTGGAGCGTGAGCGGCACTACAGACCAGGAAGTAGAAGAGACCCGGTGGGGACAATTTTACGAGCATTTTTGCTTGTAAATTACAGCAATATTTTTGGGATCCTATGCAGTAAATGCTTTGCGCCGCAGTAAGGCACCAATATATGTGGTGCATATCTCAGTTGATTTTACTTGGTAGATCTCTTTAACCCTCAGTTTTTACTGCTTGTTTCTCCACAGCCCCCTAGGTTGCTTTACAGGAGATATGGGCGGGAGTCGGGAGAGGGGGACCGGGGGCTCCCTGCCATCCCCTGTTCATTTTGGGTGATGTTTATGAGGCTGCTTCACCCTTGAGATCCATTGATGTTTAACAGAGGCACTTTTCAGATTTTATGTTGAGCCTGGGATTCCTCCTATGCTTACTCTCATTAGTAATGCTGCGCTGTAGTGGGTTAGCATGACGTCTGTACCCCGCTCTTTCTTAGGAACTTTTGTACCTGCAGGGTGTTCCAGATCATTTGTTCTGAACCAGGGGGGGCCCCTTACCATAGGTTGGGACTCCCCTCTCGACTGGGTATTGTCTAGCCTCACTAGGCCACCGATCACTTAGAGGGCTTACTAATATACTCTCCTTTATTGGAAGTCTTATCTTCCCTTAGCCTCCCAGCACGAGCTTGGGAAACGTTATTTGTTTTGACACAACTACTGCTTATTATGTTATATGTTTGTTTGTTAGTTGCCCTATTATAATGGCCGTTGTTTGTTTTATGGTTACTATTGTTGTTTATTAATGCCACCCCAGTTTGGGAATATGCCACCCATCTGGATCTTTGTCAGAATAATGTGGACAGGTTTCTTGGCAGTCTGGTTGTGAATGAAATAGGTGGGTTTACTCACGAGACCAGTGTTAACATTTGGGATGTAGTACAGATGTTAATTTAATATCAAGTGGGGTCTCATGGTTAAGTATACAAAAATAAGAGCTAGTGGAGCCAAAACAGGCAAACAAGAAAATAAAAATTTTGAGCAGCAGTCAGCTGTAATTTTTTATTTCTGAAGTATGTTTTCTTTTGCTCATCTGAAAGTCTTCTATGTGATAATATTGTGCTGCATGTGTGGAACGGCTCTTAGCCTGGCAGCTGACATGTCTAACTCCACTGCCCCATACTACATCATCAGCATTATGATCTCACTGCACGTGACATCACACGTGAATGACCAGGCAGTCACTCCCTTGCTGTTCCTAAGTAGCAGTGATGTCACAGTCATTGTGGTCACAATCCTGATGATGACGTGTGGGTCAGTAGAGTAAGATATGTCAGCCGCCAGGCTAGGAGCTGTTCCACACATTACACCTACTAACACTGGGTAAACAAACTTCTAATTAAACAAAGGGAAAAGAAAAAATGCCTCAGATATAAAAGATAAAGGCTGGCTGCTTTTAAAATCTAATATTAGTCTTAGGCAGTACACTAGCTCTTTAAATGGTCTAAAGCACTGGCCTCCCATAAGAAATTTAAACTGGAATTTATTTTACTACAAGAAACCCGTTTATCACAGGTGAAACATGCAAAATTATCCTCTTTTGGATTTTTGCAAGTGTCGGCCTCTTCCTTCCAGAATAAGAAGAGGAGCGGTACGGCAATTTTGGTGCCTTGCACCACCCCTTTTCACTTAACTGCCGCTCTGATGCCTGTGGTTGCTTGGCAATGATTAAATGTACTTTTGGGGGCAAGACACTTACCCTGTTAAGCCAGTGTATTCCTCTGGGATCCGCACTATCTTTTATTAGGAAACTCCTCCAGCAAATTACTGTCTTCTAGGCTGGTACCTGGATCAAACAAACCCAGGACTGGCAACACTTGGCAGGGTCCTGCCAAGTGCTGCCACTCCTGGGTTATCTTTGTGCATTTTCTTTGGCAGGCACCCACACTGTGTTCTAGGACGTGGCTCCACCTGTGTGTTCTGTGGCACCTGTGTCATTGGAAGGGATTTTAACACGGTTTTATTTAGATAATTGGGATACAACCAACCCCAACCCTCACCTTTTACTGCAGAAAATGCCTCATTAAATCCTATATAGGAAAGATGGGCTGGATTGACATTTGGCGACATTTGCACCCTTCCATTCAGCTGTATACCCATTATTCTGTACCCCATGATGTTTATATTCAAATAGATTGGCTTTTAATCCCTCAGAAGCAGGCTCACTGGGCTTGGAGGTGTGATATAAACCCCATTTTGTTGTCGGATCATGCCCCACTACCCATGGAAATTCAGTTTGGACAGACTAGTGGCCCCTCACTGTGGCTATTTAACAATTCTTTATTAAATATTAAGGATGTTAAGTAATGGGCAATAGATTCCCATGAGCGGATTATTAGTGAAAACTCTGGATCAGTGGTATTACCAGCAGTAATATGGTATACCATTAAGGTGGTAATTAGAGGGGAACTTATTAAGTGCACTTCTCATCTGAAAAAAATTAGGGAAGCCCAGCTACTAGAATTGCAACAAAAACTGAAAGTTCTACAAGAACACCATATACGGGGAGACCGGTCTGTCTACCCTGACTTAACAGAGGTGTGGGGTAAAATATAGGACATATTAAATCTTAAGACAGAGATGGCCCTTAGATACCTACAACTGGAATATTATGAGGGTGGAGCACGAGCTGCCAAAGTTGCGGCTTACAGATTACGTCAGCCGATGGTGCAGACGACCATTCCTCATATTAGATACCCCACTACCCGATGGCTAGTCTCAACCCCAGCAAAGATCTTAGAATATTTTAAAACTTTTTATACCACTTTATATACAGCTGTTATAAATCCCACAATAGAATCTATTCAACAGTATCTAAGTAAATTAAACCTCCCTACCTTATCCTTGTCTCAGCAACAATCTCTGACAGCCCCAGTATCTCAGAAATTTTTACAACTATCAAGAATCCTAAAAATAACAAAAGTCCTGGACCAGATGGCTGTATGGCAGAAGTTTTAAAATGTTTCATAAAAACACTCAGTCCTCCACTCCAATCAGCTTGTATGGTGCCCTCAATGAGGGACAAATTCCTCCTACCTGGAAGCAGGCCACAGTTTCAGTGATTCCTAAGCCGGGAAAGGACAGATCTCTATGTGCCTCGTACTGTTCAATTTCTTTATTGAATATTGACTATAACATTTTTATATCCATTATGGCCAAGCATCTGAAACATTTTCTACCGCTGCTCATCGATGGAGACCAGATGAGTTTTGTTCCCACCCGACAAACTCCGGCTAACATTAAATTAACCCTCCATATTCTATACCACGCCACTCAGTCGAATAACCCCCTTTTGTTACTCAGCTTGGATGCAGAAAAAGGCCTTAGACCAGTGTCAATATGTAACAGTGCTGCAGGCTTTACATGACCATCCTATAACATATATTAAAGTTAGTGTCCAGCTTTTCTGTACCTTTATTTTGGGATGGGGATCATGGCAAGGATGCCCCCTAGCCCCTCTCCATTTTGCTCTTTATTTAGAACATTTAACCCAATTCCTTCGTCAAAATCCCAATATCACTGGGGTGCATTTAGGTCACAAGGAACATAAACTAGCCCTCTACACCAACAATCTGTTCATTTATTTAACCAATCCAGATCAGACCCTCCCTCATTTGTGGACTTCCTTTACACCAACGATCTGTTGATTTATTTAACCAATCCAGATCAAACTCTCCCTCACTTGTGGACTTCCCTCTACACCAGTGATCTGTTGATTTATTTAACCAATCCAGATCAGATCCTCCCTCACTTGTGGACTTCCCTCTATACCAACAATCTATTCATTTATTTAACCAATCCAGATCAGACCCTCCCTCACTTGTAGACTTCCCTCTATACCAACAATCTATTCATTTATTTAACCAATCCAGATCAGACCCTCCCTCACTTGTGGACTTCCCTCTACACCAGTGATCTGTTGATTTATTTAACCAGTCCAAATCAGACCCTCCCTCACTTGTGGACTTCCCTCTACGCCAACGATCTGTTGATTTATTTAACCAATCCAGATCAAGCTCTCCTTCACTTGTGGACTTCCCTCTTGTAGTTTGGAAAATTGTCTGGTTATAACCTTAACATGATGAAAAATGAAGCTTTGACTATACACCAAGTCCCCTCGAAGGAAATTCAGCAACAATTTCCATTCAAATGGAATCTCTCTTCCTTACGGTATTTCAGGGTTCTAGTGTCAGCAGATGCCCAGCAGGTTTGTAAGCTCAGTTATGATAACTTTAGGCAGATTTAGCGTAAGGATCATGACAGCTGGTCACACTTGCCCCCCACTGATTGAACAGATACATAGATAGCGTCTGCATGATTATCCTCCTCAGGTTACTCTGTTTGGCTCAAACATTACCTGTTAACACCTCCCTTAACATATTTTCATACACGGAATAAACATATTGCTAGATACATCTGGCAAGGTGAAAAACTCGAGTCTGTTACAGCGTATTACAACTCCCTATATGGAGAGGAAGCGTGGCCCTTCTTGACCTGCTTCTTTAACATAAAGCAGCACAGTTGCACACAGTGCTGTACTGGTTAACCGATGCCTACACGGCTCATTGGAGAAAACTGGAACTGTTGAAGGAGACATCCTGTACCCTACAACATCTTTGAGCACTGCCCCCCCCGACATCCAGTCCAGCTGATGACCCCTGTACAGAAAACATGCTCCGTACCTGGCTGCAGATATTACACAGGAAGGACTTGCATCACCATATACATAGGTTCTTGTCCATCACCTGGACCCTTCATTTTATGCTTTCTCGTATGGACTTTAACTTTCAAAGATGGTCTCATCTTGGCCTTTGATAATGGTGTCAGTTACTTCAATGCTTTGCTATCAGACCCTTTACAGACTCAATAAATACATTCCATTTGCCCCCTTCACATTTTTCTTCATTATTTACAAGCCCGGGACTATCTTAATGCACATCTGCACCACCTGAAAGGGAACCTCCTATTTTAGTTTCTATAATAGTTCACATACTTTTAGGGGCAGTCTTCACCAAACATCTGATTTCCCAGTTATATCAAGCACTATAGGCCCTCCAAATGATCATGTTCGGTTGGTCTGGGAGAAGGATCTTAAATAAAAAAAGGCTGCTGTGCCGCCGCAGTCCAATTACGTCATGGCACGTGGTCGGCTTTCACTTTTATTTCAAACTTTTTTTTCCCCAATATTGTGATGGTGGTTGATTCAGTAGCCATGTGGAACATTTAAGTTTATTTGAAATGTTACTTACTGCAGATTATCCGTGGCAGTTTATGTCCATGTTGGGTTTGCAGTTCGGGAAGGAGAGTGATCAAAAACTGAGGAGCTCGAGCAGGCGCAGGCGCATGCGCAGAGTGGGAGAAACCGTGCGCGTGTTTGCCATTGTAAACGCTCCTTTATAATGACAAATTACACCAAGGTTTCCCTATGGGAAAAATAGGAAGCCACTACTTATATCAGTATTACGGATTAACAATGGCGATCTACCCTGCTCTTCATGCACAGGGTAACTTCCTCATACCTCTGGCATGAGTTTACTTGGAAAACTTTTGTCATGTATGTTATCACCCTAGCAAAGCAAGTCAGATATTTGCCTCACAGAGGAGTGGCCTATTGGAGGAACTGCAGCTTTTCATCTGCTACTCTGGGCCATATTATGTAGTTCTAGCCTGTCTTGACTCCATTTCTACAAAGCATTCAGCAGGCTCTGGAGGAGATTTGGGATGCGAATTTGAAGCTTGATGCGCTCCATTTTTCTTCTTGGATACACCTAACGGCTACCATTCCCTGGACACTCGTAAGTTATTGCATATATTGATAGTGGCTGCACAGAAATCGATCTCTAAATGCTGGTTAACTTCCCAAACTCCCTGCTATAAAGGTCTGGCATAATTTACTATGCAGCATCTACCAAATATAGAAGATTACAGCCAATCTCCATAACTTGTATACGCCTTTTGAAATATGATGGCACAGATTTACGTATTATGAATAAGAAATGTGACTTTATTCCATAGATTCTCATTTATTATAGGTAGTTTCAGTTTGTTCTTACTGATTTATTTATTTATTTACAATACTATTATATTATTTGGTATGTGATGACAAGGCTACTGTGATGAAACTGAACTATATTGATAATCTTATTATCTGCTCTTTTGTAAGGGGTGGCTTCCATTAGTTTTGTTTTTATTGTGTGTGTTAAATGTTATACCATTTAAAAAAATGTTTTTCAATAAAGATTTAAATAGAAAAAGAAAGAGTTCAGAAGTTAGGTGGCAGACGATCAGAGATAACATTATTCAAGCATTTAACAGACATATTTCTAAAATAAATATAGAAAATGGAAAACTCACAGGGACTGCGAAATCACCTTTCAGGACAGATTTGACTAATTTCTCTGAAATTGTTCATGAGGTGGTGTCCCGGAAAAAAGCATATTGAAAATGTGGGGCAAAAATGCAAAAGTGGCCAAGTTATGCCACTTAGTTCAAAACTCCATTAAAATACATTGAATTGCATACCTGTTTCCTCAGTTCACGGTCTGGCTTTCAAGAGTGAAGATGTGTTTGTGGTCCAGAGAAAATTATGGCGTTGGACCCC
Organism: Neoceratodus forsteri; assembly: GCA_016271365.2. NCBI lineage: Eukaryota > Metazoa > Chordata > Ceratodontiformes > Ceratodontidae > Neoceratodus > Neoceratodus forsteri. The sequence continues at coordinate 329,623,319 of CM057456.1, read as the reverse complement.
CAGTGGGTAAGTAAGGGCTTGGCGGGGATGAGTGCAGAGTGGAAGGGTTGAGTGGGGGAACCGTAACGGCCGCAACACACATTGATGAATGTTTTTCCTTTTACAGGGTCTATTTGTGGATGATACGAAGATTTGCAGTAGGGTGGACACACCAGGGTGGGGTGGAAACAATGTGGGAGGACCTGTTAAAACTGTAAGGGTGGTCGGAAAGTTGGCAATTAAGATTTATTGCAAAGAACTGTAGAATAATGCACATAGGGCACCAAAACCCAAGGGCCGCATTGGCAGGTAAAGAAGTTTTGCTAACAGAACAGGAGAGGGATCTGGGGATTATCATTTCAGACAACCTAAAGGAGGCAAACCAGTGCAACAAAGCGGTAGGCAAGGCAACACGAATGCTGGCGTGCATAGGGAGGGGCATAACAAGCAGAAGGAGGGAGGTGTTAATGTCCCTATACAGGTCCATAATGGGACCTCACCTAGAGTATGGGGTCCAGTTCTGGAGACCTCACCTACGTAAGACTATAGAGATGGTGGGGAGAGTCCAGAGGAGGGTCACCAAAATGGTGCATGGCATGCATCAGAAGCCCTGTGAGGAGAGGATGGAAGAGCTTGATCTGTATTCACTGGAAATTAGGAGGGAGATGGGGGGATATGATTGAGACATTTAAATATTTGAAGGAGATTAACAAGGTGAGGGAAGGGAGCATCTTTCGGAGGAAAGAAAGTCCAAAAACTAGGGGGCACAGCTTGAAGTTGGAAGGAGGAAAGTTCAGAGGCAATAGGAGGGGGTACTACTTCATGGAGAGAGTAGTAGCCCCTTAGAACAGACTACTAGAAGTAGTGGTGGGGACCAAAATGGTTTGGGAGTGTAAGAGGTCTTGGGATAATCACATGAGAATAACCAGAAGAGGGAAGGAGATAAACCTGGAAAATAAGAGGGACTGGAGTCTCCATCGGGGGCTGGCACAGGGAGGGATGCAAAGAGTTAGGTCTAGGGTACATATGGGGATGGGATAAGGGCTGACCGGATGGGCCAAGGGGTCTTTTTATGCTGTCAGATTTCTATATTTCTATTTAAGAGAAAGAAATAAGCATTTGTCAATGCCAAATGTTTGCTTGCTGGCACTGGCATTGGTAGTGTAGAAGTTACAGAGCTGCATAATAGGAATGTCAGCGAAGTACTGAACTGAAGCCAACCCCACCACTACCCTGCAGAGAGTGGCAGGCATTGGGGTGAGCCTTTGGGTCGTCAGGCATAATGACCACGCCATTTCACCACACCCTACCCTGCAGACACTGACAAGTGTCACGGTGTGCCTTGGGGTCTTTGGCCCTTATGCATACCCCATTCCATCAGGAAATACGGTGAGACGGGTGCGGTATAGGAGAATGGGGTGAAGTTTGGGCCCGAAGAGTCCCCGAAGCACACCTTGATGCCTCTCAGTGGCTGCAGGGTGTGGGTGGGGGTGGAATGGTATGAGCATGACAGGCAAGAATCCCAAGTCACACCCCTGATGCCTGTCATACTCTACAGGGTGGGGCATTATGGTCGGAAACCTTAACGCCTGAGGCATTCGTTAGTATTTTCCCTCCAAATTTTCAACATGGTTTTTTTGTGACCCCCACCTCATGAACAGTGGCAATATTAGTTTGTTAGCCGAAAACTGCTTTTGCACAGTGACTATGGCATTTGGCACCACAGGTGCAAAAACACATTCTGAACAGGATGTGAAAAATGACAGCGGTACTGTTCATGGGGAGGTGTAAAAAATGGCAATGTTGAAAATATGCTGTGAAAATCTTAAAAAAACTGGTGAAGTCATGAGCGTGCATAGAAACTGTGCAATGCATACCCGTAATGTAACTAGTTTGGGGATTTTTTTACAGCAGATTGTTAACACAGGCATTTTGGGACCTCCGATGATGAACTGTGTCAGTGTGATTTTCTTTATCTGTCCCGAACAATGATTTCCCACAGCGACCACGCATCTCTGCACTGAAAGTGTGAAAACACATTTCGGCCATGTTGTGGAAAATGACAGATGTACTATTCATAAAGAGGTGTGGAAAAATGCCACTGGTGAAAATCTGGACTGAAAACATTACAAATTCATGAACCTGCGACGGTGCGTGGAAACTGCGCAATGCTCACTCGTAACACAGTCATTTTATGGAGTTTGGTCACCAAATTTTCAACATAGCCATTTTAAGACTTCTGCTCATGACCAGTGTCACTGTGATTTTCATAATCTGTCCCAAACATTGTTTCGCACACAACTGTACCATTGTGTGCTACGTAATGCGGAAACACATTTTAGGCGAGATGAAAATGGTAGCTGCACACTCATAAGGAGATGCAGGTAAAATGGCAGTGTTGAAAATCTGGTGTGCAGAATATACAAATTCACAAACTTGCCAGCGTGCGTAGGAACTGCAACATGCGCTCTAAAACAGTCATTTTGGGAATTTTTTCACCAAATTTTCAACATGGCCATTTTAACACCTCTGCTCATGACCAGTGTCACTGTGATTTTCTTAACGTGTCCCATACATTGATTTCGTACACCGACTACGCCATTGTGCGCTACATGGACAGAAATACATTGTGGGCGAGATGTGAAAAATGACAACTGTACTCATAAGGAGGTATGGTAAAATGGCAATGTTGAAAATCTGGAGTGAAAATATTGAAAATTTGCGAACTTACGAGCGTGTGTAGGAACTCTGCAACGCACGCTCGAAAAACAGTCATTTTTAGGAATTTTTTCACCAAATTTTCAAAATAGCCATTTAAGACCTCTGCTCATGAACAGTGTCACTGTGATTTTCTTAATGTGTCCCAGACATTGATCATTGCATAACCGATCATGCCCATTGTGCACTACATGGGTGGAAACACGTTTTGGGTGAGATGTGAAAATGACAGCTGTACTGCTCATAAGGAGGTGTGGTAAAATGGCAATGTTGAAAATCTGGGTGAAAATATTGAAAATTCTGAACTTACGGCGATGCGTAGAAACTGCTAGCTGCGCTCAGTAAAACAGTCATTTTAGGAATTTTTCCGCAAATTTTCAAAATAGGCTTTTTGAGAGCCCACCTTATGAACACTGGCAGTGTTGTTGCGTTAATCATTCCAGAAAGGTGATTTCACGCGGTGGCTGCGAAATCACCCGCCGGGCCGTACGCGCCATGACAGTGCAAGAATTCATGAGGAGGGGTCCCAAAAACCCCATGTTGAAAATTTGGTGCAGAAATTCCAAAAATGCCTGAGATATGCAACAAAGTTGAAAAAACCCTATCTATCCCATTATACAGCTTACGGCATTTCCTCAGTTCGCAGTCGGCTTTGAAAAGTGCAGGCGTGTTCCTGGTCCACGATCGTTCGCCAGACTCCGGAGGTAAGTATGGGGTGAGGAGGGGTGTGGGGAGGCAGGGTGCACAGTGGGTGGAGTGCGGGTTGTGGGGGCAGGGAGACTGCGAGGAAGGTTTTCTTCTTTACAGGATTTTGAGACGGCCTGGACGTTGCCACGCTGGGGTGGGCTCCCAGTGTGGCAGAAGGACGGCTGGGGGGGCATGGAGCCGACGGGGGATTGGGCACCCCCGCGTGCCATGGCATCTGTTGCCACGCTGGGGTGGGCTCCCAGTGTGGCACCCTGTACTGGGGGGGGAGAGACAGTGGAGCCAAGGGGATTGGGCACCTCTGTCAGCGGGCCGTGGCAGCATGGGGGAAGAGACAGTGGAGCCAGCGGGGTTAGGCACCCGTTGTCCATACAGTGTGGGGGAAGGGGAAGGCGCATGAGCACGCAGTGTGCGTGCGTGTGTGTGTGTGTGGGGGGGGAGGAGCTCTGCTCACTCAAGCAGAGCTCTCCCTTTCAACTGTATGCCGCTGCATTTTCCTGCTGTTATAGACTGCTGGAGCAGTGATTGGCGCTTTCCGACTGTGCCTGCAAACACACTGACTGAATTGGAAGAGGCTGACACACCTCTGGAAAACTCGTATGATGGCAGTAAGTTTCTTGCACATGCGTGCAAGCAAACACAAAAAAAAAAAGAGGGAAGATTTTCTTTATTTCAGGTCATGACACTGGGGGATTGGGCATCTCCAGTGTCAGCGTTATGTTTGTTTGGGGGGTGTGGGGTGGTGGATGCTGAGAGAGGCGTCGGGTGGGTGGGACAGTTGGGAGGCCACAATGGAGCAACACTGGGGACTGGGCATCCCAGGGTCAGTGTTTAAAAAAAAAAGAAAACTATGAGGAAAGGTTTTCTTTATTTCAGGTCTTGACACTGGGGGATTGGGCACCCCCAGTGTCAATGTTATGTTTGTGGGGGTGGGGGGTGCTGAGAGGGAGGGTCAGGTGAGCAGGACAGTTACTGAGCTGGCAAAAACAGACAAGGATGGACAGCTGTGCATGAGCCTTCCAGCGTTTTAGCACCATTTAGAGATGTAACCACTCATTTGAAGCAGCGCAGTAGTGGATTGGGGGTTTCGCTTACGGGGTGGCGACACTGGGGCATTAGGCACCTCCGGTGTCAGTGTTATGTTTGTGGGGATGAGGGGACTGAGTGGAAGGGTCGAGTGTGGGGAACAGTTATGGAGGTGCCATTAACAGTCATCGATGGACAGTTTTCTGTTACAGATGGCGTGAGCCTCTACATGTCTAACATTCCAGGCATTCCAGCCTGATCATGACAGATCAGCTGCTGGTTGCTTTGGATGTAGTGGAGGTGTCTTAAAAAGAGTTGACTCAGTGCTGGCCCATTGGCACAGTGGTTGGATTTCTGCTTGAGACGCCAGCGACCCGGGTTCGGGAATGGACCTGGGTGGGTCAGACAGCTGGCGGGGGAAGAAGGATGGAATGTCCCATGGACTGCTCTCCTTCTCTGGGGGGAGGGTTGGGAGAGCGTCCTGCGCATAATGGACCCCTGGCAGAGGCTGGGGGTACTGCAGCAGCCGGCGTCTGGACGTCTAGGGGGTGGGGCAGATGCGGGACGTCATTGCACATCCCCGTCGCCATGAAACATCCTCTAAAGGACAAAAACCTGTCGCAGCCACGCCTAGATGCCTCTAATCAGCTCCCAGGCCAGCTCCCCCAACCCGAACCGATGTTTGCGACACCCTGGCCGGTGCCGCAGTCCCACCCTGGAGGGCAAGCCAGGGGGCATGGGGGGAGTTGCGGCTCATGTGGGAGTGGGGGGCGGCGAGGTCTGTGACCGAGCAGATGGTTCTGACGCTGGCTGTGGGACAAAAATCACACTAAAATAAAATAAAAAAAAAAAGAATTGACTCAGAATGTAAATGATCAAGTGGAAGTGGTTTGTGCTTTGGTGTGAGGACAAGGCTATTGGTCACATTGCCTGTCCAGTGAAGGCATTTCTCAACTAACTTTGGTCCCTGTCTCAGGCAGGGCTGTGAGCCACATCCCTTAAGGTGTACCTGGCAGCTGTTTTGTGTACCAGTCTCAGGCCAGTATCCCAATGATGGTGCAGGAGAAGGTGGACAGGCACTTCTTTAAAGGCCTGGGTTACTTATCTCCTCTGGTGCGTGAATCACAACCTTCATGGACTTTACTGTTGGTGCTTACTAAGCTGATGGGTAAACCATAGAAGCCGATCCTCAAGTGTGAGATGTCACACTTGTGGAAGACCATGTTTTTGATTGCTGTCACCTTGGCTAGGCAGTTGGGTGAGCTCTCTGTGGAATCTCTGTATCTGGTCTTCTAGAATGATATGGTAGTCCTTCACCACATGTGAAGTTTCTGCCTAAAGTAGTCTTTGAGGACAAGGCTACTGATCAGATTGCTTGTCTAGTGGTTACATTTCTCAGTCACCTTCAGTCCCTGCTTTAGGCAAGGCTATGAGCCAAGACTCTTAAGGTGTACCCGGCAGCTATCTCAGCTTACTGGGCTCAGGCCAGTGTCTCAGGAATGATGCAGGAGAAGATGGTCAGACACTTCTTTAAAGTCCTGGACCACAGTTCCCCTTCAGTGTGCAAACCACTACCTCTTTGGGACCTGTTATTGGTGCTTCCTAAGCTGATGGGTAAACCACTGGAGACAGTCCTCAAGTGTGAGATGTCACACTTGTGGAAGACTGCATTTTTGATCATTATCACCTTGGCCAGGCAGTTGACTGAGCTCCAGGTATTCTCTATGGAGCCTCTGTATTTGGCATTGTACAAGACAGGGTAGCTCTTACTTTGAGGGAGGCTCTTGCAGCAGGCCAACTGTGGTAGGACTTCACTGCCAAGTGCCAGGACCACACGACAACTTTCTAGCTAGCAGTGTACCACAGGGGACCGCCCATCGCCGATATCCCACTCTGACCTCAGCCTATCCTATAAAGCTGGGTGGCCCACGACACCCTCCTCCAGTTCTTTCTCGCCATCAACCCGTGCACGTCGGACCTTAGTAGATAACGCATCTACAGCCGAACGCCATTAACCAACGCTTTTTCTTTTCTTTATTTTCTACAGTATAAATATTGATTTTCGGTGTTACCGCCATTGAAGTTATGTCTCCTCCACCTGCCTCTTATTCTGACCACTTCACAAAGTGAGCCTGTAACAAACAAATTCCTGAAAAAGATGCCACTCTGCTTGTATCCTGTGCCTTGGGCCCAGCCACAACATTGAAGCCTGCCAGATCTGCCAGAAGTTCAACCAGGACACTTGAAGACATTTTCTTAAAATCCTGGAGAGTCATCTCATCAAGCAGAAGCTTCTTGCGATGAAAAAGGAGCTGCAGGCCAGGAGCTCTTTGGCTTCACCAGCCCAGTCTTCTGTGACTTCCTCCTTGTCTCATTCGTGGCAGGATGCACAAGCACCGGGACCAATCTGCTTCCCTCTCATGGTCGCCACATAAGCCCTCAACTGCGTAAGGGTCATCCTCACATGGGGGGTCAGCCCCTATGGCCCCACCTGCCCTTATCCCTGCAGGACTGCTGGTGGCCCTGCTGCCCACCCTGATCTCTATCACGGGCAGCGGCTCTTCAGGGCAGGGGACTTTGTCTCCTGTTCCTCAGCCATGACACTCAGGCCCATTACCTCTACGGGTTCTCAGCCAGGAGGCTTGGCCAGGGTTGGTGCTAATGGTGTTGGCCCTTTGGCCTTCACCCCCCCCCAATGCCAGTCCTTCTAGGCAGTGCCCAGAGCAGGCTGCCACCATCTCCTCCAGTCTGGCATCGCCTCTGCCTTCGCCAGGGAGGTCTCCTTCTCCTCAGGCACCTGTTTCTCCTCTTCTGGCACTGGCGGATTCTCCTCCCAGGCATCCCCAACTGACACCCACTGGCCCTCTGCTGGTTCTGCCACTGCGCCAGCCTTCAGGCCTAGCGCCTGTGTTACCCCTCCTGCAGTCTACGGGCCCGGCACCAGTTTTGCCATTGCCATCCTCCATGGGCCTGGCACCATTTTTGCCCTTGCCACCCTCTGTGGACCCAGTGCCGGCCCCACAGCCGATACCTGCTGGTCTCCTACCAGGGTACCCTATGCCTTTCCCCTACCCAGCACTGGCTTATCCATATCCACTGGTTTACAGTTACCCTGCCCCAGTGGACTATAATGCCCTGTTTTCCATGTGGTGGTCCTTCATACAGAAGCAGAGCCCCGTTCCAAAGGACCCATCTCTGGGATCCCCCAGGTGTCCATTAGGGGACCTTCCACCCCAGGACAGGGTGGTAAGGTGACAGTGTCCCCGAACGCCAGAGTTCTCTGGGTCCCAACCAAATGTCAGTTCCGGCTCTAACCTGGAAGGGCACCAGACAGCCGTGAGTGAGCTGGACAAGCTGGATGAGGATGACTCCGGTTATTTGGAGTCTTCCTCCACCTTGGGGGACTCTTCCGAGGGTGACGAACCCACTAAAGTGGTTCCCAAGTCCCCTCATGATGATCCATCATTTATGGACATCATAAGACACATCCAGACCACCATGGGCTGAGAAATGGAAGAGCAAGATCCAGAGAGGCATTGCCTGGCCATTTATTTGAGACAGATGGATGCCCTTCCTGTGGTAGTGCCAACCCTGATTGACTCTCATGACAGTGTCATCAGGGCAGCTTGGAATCACCCCTGGACTACTACTCCTGTATAATCCTTTTTTTTTTGGGGGGGGGTGCATCCTAAGGCTGACTCTGTGGACATCAATGCGGCACATGACTGCACCAAGAAGCCCGAGAACCTTAGTGCTCTTCCTCCGAGCAAGGAATCCAGACAGCTGGACCACCTGGGTAAGCGTGTCTGCCTGTCCACTATCTTGGCTATTCAGACTGTTAACTACCTGGCCCATGTGGTCCAATATCAGAATGTCCTCTGGGACCAGGCCAGGGAACTTGTTCAAGCTTTTGTCCGACGATCCCTCCAAAACACAGCTCACCCAGCTTCTCAAGGCAAGCTCCAACATAGGCAACCATGTTCTTCAGGCACCTATGATGTTGTGGATGCCTTGGGCAGGGGAGCGGCCATTGAAGTCTGCTTCCAGCGCCATTCATGGCTCCAGGTGTCCGGTTTTGTCTCAGATGTGCCGTCCAACATTTTGGACACCCCCCTTTTGGGGTTCTGTCGTTTTTCCAGGGAATGTTCATTATCTAATTTCCTCCCTCTAGTCCATTCACTAGCTGTACCACACCCAACCCAAGACTGGTCAGCGACCTCCATTTTGTCACTCCTCCCGTAAGCAAGCCCGCCCACCTTACAAAGGTCAGGACAAACACAAGGCTGCGTCTGCCCCATCTGTAGCTGCCACCAGAGTCCCTTGAGCACCTGCAGCTGCCCTTCTGGCTCCCTATTCTACCTGCTGATTCCTTAGCTGACCCCCTCCCTCTCCGGGAAGGGTTCTGGGGGAGGTTGTCGGGGGTTGGTTCTCCCTTCACCTCAACTGGTGGAGGGACATAACCTTGGACAATTGGATGCTACAGATCATGGAACATGGCCACACTCCGGAGTTTCTAGCGTGGCCCCCAGAAAATCCTCTGGAAAACTCCTCCTACCCCCTCAGCTCATCTGCCTCTCATCTAGAAGGAGATTCAGGCTCTTCTGCAAAAAAGGGCCATAGAGCCCATCCCTCTGGCTCACTGTGGCAGGGGGTTATACTCCCACTTGTTCCTGTTCCCCAAAATGACTGGGGATCTCCGACCCATCCTGGATCTGAGTCATTTGAACTTACACATAGAGTACAAACGCTTCAGGATGGTCACCCTTCAGGGATTGTTGTCTATTCTGCACCAGGGGGATTGGGTCTGTTCTTTGGATATGCAGGATGCATATCTGCATATCAAGATTTTTCCTTCCCATCGACGCATTCTCCCCTGCCAGTTTCAGGGAGCCCATTTTCAATTCAGGGCCCTCCCCTTTGGCCTTTCCTCAGTCCCCAGGGTTTTTACCAAGTGCCTTGTGGTGGTGGCAGGTGCCTTGAGGAGGCAGGACTTCTGTGTGTTCCCCTACCTGGATGATTGGCTGTTGGCGGCACCCTCCAGGGACTGTCTGGTCCAGACTCTGGAATACACCTTTGCCTGTTTCAGGCCTTGGGTATCACTATCAATCAGACGAAGTCCTGCCTATCTCCTTGCCAGCGCCTACAGTACATAGGTGCAGTTCTGGATACCATGCAGGGAATGGCCTTTTTGCCCATGGACAGGGCAGAACACCTGATGGCTCAGGCCTGCCTGGTTTCCTCCAGTTGTCAGCTCCCTGCCAGGGTATTTCTGCACCTACTGGGTCATATGGCAGCAGCCATTGCCATGGTTCCCCTCGTCCGACTGCACATGCGGGTACCTCAGTGAACATTGAAGGTCCAATAGTATCAGCGCATGGATGACCTGGACTAGATGGTCATGGTCTCTGATCCAGTCAAGAGAGTCCTGTCATGGTGGCAAGAGCTGGCCAACCACCTTTTGGGAGGGGTGTCCTTTCAACTCTCGGCCTCTCATCAGACTCTCACGACGGACGCCTCAGGTCTGCGCTGGGAGCTCATTGTGACAACCACCAGACTCAGGGCAGTTGGAAGGAAGAGGAACAGGGTCTCCACATCAGTGTCCTGGAGATGTGAGTGGTTCTTTATGCTCTGCAGGCTTTCCAGATGCATCTCCTCCCTGGTTCACTGTTCGTGCAGACAGACAACATATGTCTGCTGTACTACATCAACAAGCAGGGGGGTACTCGCTCTTACTCTGTGTCAGGAGGCGATGAGGGTTTGGTATTGGGCCACTGAGAATGGGCTGGAGCTCTTTCCCATCCATTTTTCTGGCATCCAAAATGTCCTAGAAGACAGTCTCAGCTGCTCCCCTGTCAGGGGCTCACGAGTGGGAGCTTCTGACCCCAGTGGTTGAAGATCTCTTCAACAGGTGGGTATGACCAGAGCTGGACTTTTTTGCATCCCCACTCAATGTATAACTGCCGCTTTTCTGCTCACTCGATCCCAGACCTGGAGTTTTCTGGTGAGACGTATTGTCCTTCTCCTGGAAGGGGAGGTTTCTGTATGCCCCCCCTTCCCGCTCCTTCAGAGGGTGTTGCTCAAGCACCACTTGGAAGGGGCAGAGATGATACTCGCAGCCCTTTTATGGCCACATCAGATATGGTTCCCCTTGCTGCAGCATCTGTCAGTAGAACCTCTAGTGCCCTTGCCCCTGTGCTTGCTCTGCCAGGACCAGGGCACCCCGGTCCATCTGGATTTAAAGTCTCTGCATCTCCATGTGTGGCTCCTGTGGACTTAGCTATCACCCACTGTGGAGTGTCCTCTACGGTCACAGATGTCCTGGTGGCTGCTAGAAAGCCCTTCACCAGGACCACTTATCCCATGCAATGGAAGCACTTCACCCTTTGGGCTGCTTCGCGACAATTGGACCCCTTCGCCTGCCCAGTGAATCAGGTGTTGGATTACCTTCTCTCCCATTCTGCCTCAGGCTTGGGGCCCTCCTCACTTAATTCCGGAAATCCGGCTTATATGCCAACCATCTTAGACTGTTAGAACATTATCAGTTCTATCAGTCAGAAATCTCTCGAAAGAAGGCAGAGTTCCTGTCCGGGAAAATTTCTGCCACTCAGAATCGACCAGCTCAGCTTTTCAGAACTGTGGATAGGCTGTGCAACCTCGCCTATCTACAGCTCCGAAGAGCTTTTTCACAATTACATTGTGATGAGCTTGCTCGGGTCTTTGCTGATAAGGTGGCTGACATTAGGTCAGAGATCCACTTAACACATTCTGTGCGAGTTGCTGAGGATCAGGGCCTGGTCACTATCCCTCCGTTTTCCTGGAGTACCTTCGACCATCCGGAAATCGTGGATGTTATGTGGATTGTCCAGGGGATGCACAGTACATGCCGTAGTTTAGACCCGGGCCCTATATCCCTGATTATGGGTTGTGGTGATTCTATCGGCCCGGTTCTGGCACAGATAGTCTGGTGCTCCCTTGACTCGGGTGAATATCCCTGTTCCTTGAAAGAGGCAGTGGTGACACCTTTGTTGAAGAAAGCTTCTCTGGACCCAGACTCTCTGGCAAACTACAGGTCTATCTCAAATCTCCCCTCTGTGGGGAAGTTGATCGAGAAAGTAGTGGCTGCTCAACTGGAGAACCATTTGACCATCCATAGCATCTATGAACCTCTCCAATCAGGTTTTCGAAAGAGGCATAGTGCTGAGACTGTGCTGGTTCGGGTGCTCAATGATCTCCTGATGGCGAGAGACCAGAGAAAATGGTCCATTTTGGTACTTTTAGATCTGTCATCAGCTTTTGACACCATTGACCATGGGGTTCTGCTTGAGCACCTGAGATTTATCTGTGGACTTTCTGGATTAGTCCACAGATGGTTTACTTCCTACCTCACTGGAAGAACTCAGAGGGTAGTGTCAGGGTTTTTTTTTCCTCTCACCCTATTTCTCTGTTTTGTGGGGTCCCTCAGGGCTCAGTATTGTCCCCCATGTTGTTTGCGGTGTACATGTTTCACCTCGGAGACATTGTTAGACGGTACGGGCTGAGGTTTCATCATTATGCCAATGTTACCCAACTGTACTTGTCTTTTGCCCCCGACCAGGAAGGAGCAGTCTTGGTATTTAATAGCTGCCTCAAAGAAATCCAGGATTGGATGAAGTCCAATTGGCTGAAGTTGAACGCTGGGAAGATGGAGGTGATGATTTTGGATCCAGGCCGCCGGATAGGGGGGCGGCCGGAGGCAAGCTGCCCCCTAGGACTGTTCCTTGGGGATGCTGAGCTTCAGGTCTCTGAACAGGTGCGAAACCTAGGGGTGATGTTGGACGTGGGGCTGACACTTCGGACACAGGTGTCGGCTGTTGTTAAGTCATCCTTTTACCATCTGAGAAACATCACTAGGATCAAGCACCTTGTTCTGTCCAGTGACCTGCCTACATTAATCCATGCCTTTGTGACCTCGCGCTTAGATTACTGCAACTCACTTTACTTTGGGCTTCTGGGGGTTGATATCCGCCGCTTGCAGCTGATGCAGAATTCTGCAGCCCAGTTGTTGATGGGGACTCCTAGATCTTCCCATATCACATCGGTGCTGCGGGAACTGCATGGGCTGCCGGTTCAGTGGCGTATCACCTTCAAAGTTGGGTTACTGACATATAAAGCCCTACATGAACTGGACCCTGACTACTTGAAAGAGCTTCTGATTCCTTATCACCCTGTGTGACCACTCTGCTCGGCCGACGAGGGGTTGCTGGAGATTCCAAGGGTGACTTTAAAATCTGCTGGGGACCGGGCTTTTATGTTCGTGGCCCTGTCCCTCTGGAACTCTCTACCCCGTCAGATTAGGGAGTGCACGACTGTGGGGAGTTTTAAACGGGCCCTAAAAGCATTTCTTTGAATAAAAGCATATGGTAGTGATGAATGTTGATTTACTCTATATTTTATATGATGATGATTCTGTTTTCAACTGCATCAATTGTTTTAACTGTACTGCGCCTTGGTATTTGAAAGGCTCATTATAAATAAAGTATTATTATTATTATTAAAATGCATCTTTCTGCCATCTCTGCGTATCATGTACCTATCGAGGGCAGGGCTGTGTCTCAGCTTGAGATGTCCTGCACCTTTCTGAGGGGCATTTTGCATCTGATACCTCCCATTCAGGACCGGTCCCTCCATGGGACCTCAATTTTATGTTGGAGAAACTCACATTACCTCCCTTTGAACCAGCTGCGAGTTGCAAGCTGTGCTTTCTGTCATGGAAAGTGCTCTTTTTTAGTGCTGTTACTTCTACTTGAAAGATTTCTGAGCTTCAGGTTCTCATGTGTAAAGAGCCTTATTTAGTTTTTCACAAAGACAGGGTGTCTTTGCGTACTAATCCTAAGTTTCTTCCCAAGTTGCTGTCAGAGTTCACTTTGAACCAATCCATCCACTTACCAGTTTATTATCCTGAGTACTGTAATCAGGGGAGGCTGTGCTCCGTACTTTGGATGTACATAAAATCTTGCGATACTATACGCACTGCACCAAGACTTCAAGGAAGTTTGATCAGTTGTTTGTTTCTTTCGCCCCCAAGAGAGAGGGCGCTCCGGTTTCCCAAACAGTGTTTGTCTAAGTGGTTAGCCAGTTGCATTGTTTATTGCTACCGTAAGTACAATAAGAACCTTCCGGGAGTGGTTAAGGGCCATTCCACTGTTGCGCCTGGGTTATGCCCTTAATACGCCATATATGTCTAGCACTATTCCCTTGTCAATGGCAAGGAACTTTAGATATGTCACCACACACACCAGTATTGCTACATGTTTTGAAACTTATTCCTGCACAATCCAGGAAGCCATGTTTTGTGACCCTCACAGTGTTGTTGCCGCATTTTTATCCGGCAACATCCATCTCTGATTGTCTGGCAACCGTCCATTCTATTGATCATCTTGATATATACATATGCCATGAGTAATATAGCTTTGTAAGCAAGTCTCTGTTTCTACTAACAACAGAAAGATTCCTTGTTTAGTCTTATCATCTAAGCACATGTAGATTGTAAGTGTCAGCATTTCTCTTTGTCTAAGGTTTATGCTTTAGAAGCATTATTTCTTATACTCATTAGTATTCTGTCTCCTAAGCAATTATCCAATAGAGAATGTATTGTGTAACACTGTTTATAGTTCAAAACCAATGTATATGGTTTTGGGTATCAGTAAGCTAGTTCTTATCTTAGTATATAAAACACCGTCTTGCCAGTTTCTCTCTCTCTAGAAGTTTAGTACGTACAAATAGACTGGCAAGTCACCCTTATCAGTGATTTATTATCCTGCTTGGCTGTGAGTATAATAAAAATACTTTATTTATGACTACTTGTAAGTGTTATATCTGGCTAACATTGTAGACATAAAAAAATCTGATTTATTACTTTAGCAGTTAGTCTTCTAACTTGACACCACCAGGAATATGGCTGCCTCCACGGCTTGCTTCAGAAATGTGTCTGCTGTGGACATCTGTGCATCTGCCACCTGGAGTTCAGTCCACACCTTCGCCAAGCATTACAGTCTGGATATTGCTTCTTAGCGCAGAGCCAATTTCAACATCGCCATTCTGCAGGGCCTTCTCTCCTGAGCCTTTGGCGGCTGTCTTTCCTCCTCCCAGTGCTGTTTCCTTGTCATGACTGGAACTGCTTGGGACTCAGTCCTACCAGTGTTGGCCTGCTGCAAGAGCCTTCCTTGAAGTAAGATGGTACAGTTATGTAAGAACTTACTGTAACAGTTGACCTTCAAGAGGAGCTCTTGCAGCAGGCCCTGATTTTCCCTCCCTCCTTCCCCCTTCTGTCTGTGTTGTTCTTTTTTTGTTTCGCATTGGTTTTCTGCTTTCCTTTTTAGCTCTCGGGAACCTCCTTGGTTCTTCATTCACTGCCCCCTCCAGATCTCTGGCAGGAGAACTGAAGAGGGCGTGGGGGACCGCCCACCTTTATAGTGTAGGCCGACGTCACAGGGTGACGTAGGCGGTGGGCGGTCCCCTGTAGTAGACTGCTAGCTAGAAAGTTTCCGTGTGATCCTGGCACCTGGTGGCTAAGTCTTACTGGTGTTGGCCTGCTGCAAGAGCTCCTCTCAAAGATCTACTGTTACGGTAAGTTCCTACATAACTGTACTTTTTTCGCTCCCACATGACCTTTCTGCCACAGTAGTCTTGGAATTTCATTTTAACCAGGTGCTCTACCTTCTGATATACTTTCAGTTGTCCACTTTCGATGCCGAGCGTGAACTACACAAGTTGGACCCACGCCAAGCACTCCTTTATTACTGTGAACACACAGCAGAGGTTGGCAGCGAGGCTCACCAGCTATTGGTGACCTATGCTGAAGCTGCTCTGGGCAGACTGGCAGCTAAGCAGATAATTGGAAGGTGGATCACATCCTGTATCGATCTGTGCTACAGAGTGGCTGGTAGGGAGCTGCCCCAAGGGGATGGACGCTCATTCCACCAGGCATAATGCTGCCTCCATGGCCGCTACCGGGGACATCCCAGTCAAAGAGATCTGCAGGGCTACTACCTGGTCTAGTGCACACACGTTCATCACCCACTACAGCACTGACGTGCTCAGTTGCTGCAATTTTGCATTTGGGGCCTCAGTCCTCCAGTCTGTTTTCGCCAAATAGGGGTGTGCACCTTGCCACTCCTTCCAGAGAACTGCTAGGAGTCTCAGTGTATGTATGAAAAGTGAACTGAATCCAAGTCATTAGAGACACTGTTTACTCACCTGTAACCATAGATTTTTATCAAGGATATCACCTTCATTGTGCCACATCTCTGGAACTGTACGTCATCGGCGTCAGGACCACTGGGAAACTTTTGATAGCCAAGGGCCGCCCACAATGATGTACAATGTAGATGCCTATAAAACATGGGGGCTCCCATCACTCCTTTGTTCTTTCTCCTGCCATTGACTGCTCATCAGGCCTACAGAGAAACAACGTTGCTGTATTCCGACTTCATTTTACAACTGTAATACCTCCTCATCATCATTTTATGCCGCCATTGAAAGAGCCTTTATTTAGATTTGGTACCTGCAGCTACAAGATCTACAAAAACAATGCTTACTTAGTTGTTGCTGTTTGGGATCATCCCACAATGTGAGGGCCTATGACATCTGCCAGGGATTCAACCAGGCCACAAGGAGATGTCGAAAGGAGGCTCTCGAGACCTTCATCCCTAGGAAGGCCATGGACACCACTGCTAAGGCTGTGGGCTCAAATCTAGTTTTCCCTTTCACTTAATGGCCACCACTGAGAAGTCTCCCAGCATTCAACGATGCTCCAACTGATGTGGTCACTGAGGTCCAAAGATGCTAAAGGCAAGGAAGAAGACAAGTCATTGAAATCCTTGTCTTCCAGTAATCACCATGAGCATATGGAAAGGCTCCTGCTTCTCTGGTGAGGTCACGGTCCCAGTTCCATTCGGAGGGTAAGTCCATGTTGTCATCCCTCCAGCAGCAGTGATTACAGTCCCTAGACCATCCAAGACATGCCAAGGTCTGGGTCTGGCTCGGGTGCTGCTGTACCCATTATGGACAGTTCTCAGCCACCATCAACGAGTACTACCCCGTCAGTGACAGTAGTCCCATCCCATTGAAGGGTGTCAACTCACAGGTTGTGCTGGCGACAATCTCTGAATTATTTTGCCATTTGTTACCGTTGCTCCCACCAATGATAATGGCTGTACCATTAACAGGTGTATATAATTGCCAGCCTTTTATGTGCTACCAGTTTTGTGAAGTGAGACTACATCTGCTTGCCTCCAGTCCACCAGAACCACTCCCATTTCCAGTGATCTGTTAAATAGGACTGTCAGAGGTGCAGCAAGTACCTCCCTGGACTTCCTCACTATCCTCGTGTGTACTCTGTCTGTTCTCTTGCTTTCTCCACTTTAAGTTTAGCGAGTACCTTCAGGACTCTCTCTCTTCTGAAAAAGGACTAGTGTGTGAGCCCACCTCACCCCTCCAAAGCTCTTGTTACTTTTTTTGTGGTCTCTTCTCTTCTCCTTCCTCTGTGAATACTGAACAAAAGTAATTTTTTTTCCCCAATTGTTTAACCAGGTGACACACTAAGCTGAAAGCTTGTTTACAGGTGCAACCTGGGAGCACAGGGAAGTTAAGTGATTTGCTCAGGGTCACACAGTATGCAAGTGGGGGCTGTGGGATTCAAACCCAGGTCTCCAGATTTGCAGCTTAGAGCCTTAAACCACTGTGCTATACTGCCTCCCTAATTTGTTCAGGATGCCTGTCGTTTCTTGGTCCCCCTCTGCACAGTCCCCCCCCCCTTCCCTTTTTAACCTTACAATCCCTCCTCTGGTCTTCCCCTTTTCACTTACAACAAAAAAATGCCTTGTCCCCTTTTGTTACCACCTGGGTTGTTTACTTTTCAGTTTGCATCTTTGCGCTCCTTACTGCTTTCTCTGCTTCCCTTTGTCTCCCTCTGATATACCTCTCTGTCCTCATCCATCTGCATCTCCTTATACCTTCTGAATGCCACCCTTGTAGCCTTTACCTTTTCCGCCACCTCTTTTAAGAACTATAGTCAGGGCCCCAAGTTTTCCGTGATTCCACGGCAAACTGCGGAATTATCCGTGGAATTTGCCATCACCCACGGAATTTGCGGCCGTCCATAAGAACAAGCGTCCTTTGCCGACAGAGTGCAATCCCCGTCAGGCTTCACTCTCCTCAACCAAAATGTCAGTATGCCCGCTGGGAGTCCACCCCAGCGCAAAGTGTCATTTGCCAACGGGTGCCCAATCCCTGTCGGCTTCACTGCCTCCCTAAAATGTTCGGGATGGTGATGCTGGGAGCCCACCCCAGCATGGCAAAATATCATTGCCGACAGGGGTGCCAAATCCCCGCTCGGCTTCACTGCTCCCTCAACAAAAATTCAGTATGTCCACTCCCAGAGCCCACCCCAGCGTGGCAAAAGTATACTTACGGACAGGTACCAATCATCGCTTCACCGACCCCCAGCTGCCTGGTGCCACCTTGAGCCTACCCCAGTGTGACAAAAGTCCCCGTGTCTGAAACAAATAAAAAGACCTAAAAAAACCTTCCCTCGTTGATTCTTTTGCCCTCCAACCGCCCCACCCCTTTGTGTACCCCACCCCCACCTCACCCCACTTAAATTCTACTTACCTCCCAGCAGCCGCATGATCTTCAATGGACGGTAACAGTCTGCACTCTTCAAAGCAGACCAGCGAACTGAAGAAGTGCCGATAAGCAATATAATGGCATAAATGGATTTTTTCAACATTAGTGCATATCTCAGCCATTTTGGGAATTTTTTCACCAAATGTTCATCATGAGGTTTTGGGGCCCCCATCATGAACTATCAGCACTGTCATTTTATTGACCGGTCGAAGGTGATTTTGCAGTCACTGCGCGGAAACACCTTTCCGGACTGAGTAACAAATGACAATGTCTGATCATCAACTAAACCCCAAAACTATATTGACTGGTAATATTCAAAATAGACTGTTTCTGGCGTCGCTGCGCAGTTCCTACGCCGCAGCGTAACTAAGACATTTTAATATTTTCCTCCAGATTTTCAGCATTGCCATTTTACCACACCTCCTTATGAACAGTACAACTGTCATTTTTCACATCTCAACCGAAATGTGTTTTCGCACATGTAGCGCAGAATGGCGCGGTCGGTGTGCGAAATCAATGTTTGGGACAGATTAAGAAAATCACAGTGACACTGTTCATGAGCAGAGGTCATAAACTGGCTATGTTAAAAATTTGGTGACAAAAGCCCTTGAAATGACTGTGTTACGAGCGTGCATTGTATCAGATATGGCAAAAAAAAGGGTAAAAATGTGCTGCAGAATTGCCGCAGAAATTGGTGTTGAGCGCCGCAGAAGTTCTGCGGCAAATGAGAACCCTGCCGCAGAACTTTGCTCCGATGTGCCGCCGAAAAATTGGAGCCCTGACCATAGTGGTCTCTTTTTCCTCTTGCTTTTGCTCACTTGCTTGATGCAGAGGTTTGTGGCCTTCACTATGCCCCCCTTTTAGCTTCACTCACCCTTCCTCCTCCCCCCCCAGGCCATTTCCCTCCGCCAGGTGATTCCTGAGGGATTCACCTATTTTTATCAAACCTGCCCTTCTGAAGTCCAGAACTGCACCCTTGTTTGGTTTAGTTCAGCAGCCATCCTCATGTTGAACCACACTGTACACTGATCTCTGGTCCCCAAGTGGCCTCCTACCTTGACTTCTGTAACACTGTCCCTGTTAGTGAGTACCAAGTCCAGTATTGCCCCATCATGAGTGGGTTCACTGACTAATTGCCTGAAGAATGCCCCCTGCAGGGAGTCCAGAATGTCCTGGCTTCTAGCTGAAGCCTGAGCTGGGACGCTTCCAGTCTATACCTGGAAGCTTGAGGTTCCCCAACAACAGCACATCCCCCTTTTCTGCCATCTTGCCAATGGCTTCCTCCAGTACCTCATCCAAATGATTCCCCTGTGCTGGAGGTCTGTAGATCTCACCAGTGTGAATAATGGCTCTGTTCCATGTCTCCAGGATGACCCACAGTACGTCTGCCCCAACCTGTATTCCCTGTATCTCCATCGCTTTTATGCTTTCCTTCACATAAAGCACCACACACCCTCCTTTCCTTCCCACCTGGTCCTTCCTGCAGAGTATAGCCTGGTATGGCCATGTCCCAGTCATTGTTTGTGGTGCACCATGACTTGTT
Organism: Neoceratodus forsteri; assembly: GCA_016271365.2. Lineage (NCBI taxonomy): Eukaryota > Metazoa > Chordata > Ceratodontiformes > Ceratodontidae > Neoceratodus > Neoceratodus forsteri. The sequence goes on along the minus strand of CM057456.1, from coordinate 329,603,683 downwards.
AATGGCCACAGTATCTAGGTTGGCCTCTGCCATGACGGCCTCTAGGTCCAGAACCTCATTTCCTAGATTTCTAGCATTCACACACATGGCCTTCCACACTTTGTTAGCACCCTACTTGTTTCCCCTTTTCCCTCCTCCTTTCCTCTCTTTTTTGTTACTTGCCTTGGCCCTCCTGGGGCTTCACACCCCCTTCCCAGTTCCCATGCCAGGTCCCACGTGCCAGGGATCCCGGTATCATGATGCATGATGCCCAGGGAATTTTGTATTTTCTCCCCATTGTTAGGTCCCTACCCCTGAGGGCACCGGCGCAAAGGACTTGACATCCATACTGGTGGTGTGCTGACTCATACTATAGTCAAGCACCCGCAGCCCCCTCCCCACCCTGACTCCGAAGAGTCATGTGCCCTATCACCCGTGCTTTCACCAGCAGTAGTGCTGCGGACACATCTGCTGCCCGGTAACCCACCCCACTCTGGAGGAGGAGGAGGAGAGCATCTATTGGGACATTCAATCCTCCTCCCCCTGGCTCATTCCCGAACCCGGGTCGCTGATGTAGCCCAAGTGTGGCATCCATCGCTCAACCTCAGCTCCACTGCAGCCGCTTCCCTCTCTTTAATGCCCTCTCTCCTCTTCATTTCTACCATCCTGACAGTGGATGCCTTGGGGTGCCTATCTTGGGTCCTTCCAGACTCAGGGCTCATGGACCAGCCTGGAGTCTGATCTCCATATCAGTATTCTGGAGATGAGAGATTTTTTACTTTGCCTACAGGCATTTCAAGCCCATCTCAGTCCAGGTCCCTTGCTGATTCAGACGAATCATGTCAGTGTCATGCACTACATAAACAATCTGAGGGGCACTCACTCTTATCCTCTGTGCAGAGGGGCAGTGAGAGTGTGATACTGGGCCGTGTCACAGGACTTTTAGCTGTTGGCTGTGTTTCTTCCAGCTGTCCCAAAATGCCTTGGCAGACAGGCTAAGCAGGACACAGTTCGTTATTTATGAATGGGAGCTGTTGACCTCCATGGTAGAAAGACCGCTTTGAAAGATAAGATCATCCAGAGTTTGACCTTTTTACATCTCCACACAATGCAAAACTGCCACGAGATGTGTTGTCCCTCTGCTGGAAAGGGAAGTTCCTTCACACCTTTCCTCCAGTCTGTCTAATTCAGAGAGTTGTGCATAAACTGCATGTGGAGCATACCTCCCTAATACTGGTGGCACCCTTCTGGCCTTGCCAGATTTGGTTTCCACTTCTGTAGCACTTGGCAGTGGAGCTGCCTATTCAGCTCAGGATCAGCTATCCCAGGTGCAGTGGTCCCTGGTCCATCCAGACCTGGGTTCTCTACATCTGCATGCCTGGCTCCCGAAAACATAGCCATTGTCCATTTTGGTGTATCCCCCAGGTGGCTGATGTCTTGCTTGCAGCTAGAAAGCTGTCTCTCAGACACGTATTCCTTGAAGTGGAAGAACTCGGTATGGTGTGCTTTCCATTCCATGTACTCATTCCATGGAAGCAGTATAGCATAGTGGTTAAGGGCACTGACCTGCAAACTTGGAGACCTGAGTTTGAATTCCGTCTGCCTCCACTTGCATACTGTATGACCCTGAACAAGTCAATGAAGTTCCTTGTGCTCCCAGGTTGCACCTTGAAACAAGCTCCGGCTTAGTGTGCTTTTCCTGGTTAAACAGTCCCCCCACCCACCCATTTACGTGTCCTGTGAATACATTACTGAACTACTTTCTGTCTCTACATGACTCCGGTTTCCAGTACTCCTCTGTTGAAGTGCATTTGGCAGCCATATTGCTTGGTGCAAGGTGGCATAACTAGAAGTGTCCTGTATGTTTTTTAAAGGCGTTCTGCACATGTCCCCGAGTCATAAATGTTCCACCTTGATTTAATCCTTGAAAAGTTGATTCTGGCTCCGTTTGAGCTGGCTAGAATTGTGACATGCACTTCCTGTCTTGGAAGGCACTTTTTCTTGTCACTGTGACTTCTGCTTGTAGAATTGCTGAGCTTCAGGCTCTCATGGCTGAGCCTGCCTGTTTGATTTTCCAGAAGGACATGGTGTCTCTGCAAATTAATCCTCGATTCTTACCGAAGGTTGTATCTGATTTCACATTGAATCGGACCATAAACCTTCCTGTGTATTATCCTGAGCACACTAACAAAAGGGAGGCATTGCTCTACACACTCGAAGTACTTAGAACACTACAGTTCTACCTCAGTTGCACTAAGTACTGCAGGAAGTCCTTACAACTTTTTGTTTTGTTTGCCCCCGATAAGGTGGGCATCCCTGTGGCTAAGTAGTGCCTGCGCAAATCGCTAACTAACTGCAGTATGCTTTTTTTAACTTATCTTTTATTGTTTCAATAAAAAAACAATATAGTACAGCACACTTGTGCCAGACAGTCACTTAAGATAAGGAACCATCAAATGGAGTAGAATACATACAGCCTAGGCAATCTTAATTTAGGATAAGAGGATATGCTAAGCATTCAGATATTAAGTCCATGTGAGTGCAGTATAGCTCACCCTTCAAGACTGAGACAGCCGTTCTAGATAAGAGTCCAAACATTTTAGATTATAATTAACCCTTTAAAGTTAATGACCCCATTCTGAACATGTCGTATCTAGTAGACTTGATAGCACTCTTACCAAGTTTCGAGCACACACGAACCAAAAAGGGATGCCAGTCAGTGATATCAGATCACATCATTTATTTAGACACCAAGACTCTAATCCTCCATCCTGCCTGACATGTTTCAGACAATAAGTATTTTATCAAAGGCTAAGGACAGTTACAACACACAACATTTAAATACCTTAATCCAATAGGTGATACAGTGACGTTATAGTCACACAGTGTGATGACTGGCTGATACAAATATTTAAAAAGAACTTTCATTTATCCATTTTAAAAGCAATGAAAACATTTAAATATTGTATATGCTGTAACTGACAGCATTGCTGAGAACAATATTAAACATTCAGTTGCCTCTTACAAGGGGTCACTGCATGAAACAAAATCGAACTTTACTTTGCCATGGTTATAACAAAAAAAGGTACAGTGAAGACCTTAGTGTGCTCAGACTGAAAGTTCAACTTGTTGGAAGTGCAGCACAGAGGTTAAAGGAGGAAGCCTGTGATCTCTCTTTTTCCTCTCTCCTAGCTGGCACATGAAATCTGCCATTACAGGTTGCATTTCAAATAGCAATGCTGGATTTTATAAGTAAATGTAAAAAGGCCCCATCACTGAGAAAAGTCTGACCAAGGACCTGGAACACCAGGCCCATGAGCACGTTAATAAAAAGAGCAGTTTTTAACATTTAACTGTCCTGTACCTGAACAATTCCAAAGCAAACACTTGACTGTCAGTCCCAGAAAGAAACAGTAGAATCAGTTCCCGATAATTCTGAAATCTCCCTGCAATTTCAGGTTTCCCCTTCTGATTCTTCAAGATCTTGGCCCCTGGTGACCTCGAATTCTTGAGCAATGATCTCTGCTCATTTGCTGCCTTCCACTACAGGAGTTTATTGATATGTGTGCTTGCCGTAATGGATCTTGAGTCTGGTGGGCATCAGAAAAGAGTGGACAATGCTGAGGGGTCGCAACTGGACTCACACTGCGTCAGATTTCTTGCAGTTGTCCTTCGTAACATAAGAGAGGTTGGGAAAGATATGAATAGTGATCCCTTCATTATTCAGATTTTGGGAATCTCAGGCTGCTTTCAAGATTGCGTCCCGAGTCACCACTCCTGCCATCACAAGGAGGATCATGCAGGGTAAGCCTCACTTGGCAGCTGCTATCCCTGGGGAGATGCAATAGGCCCTATGTATCTGTCGGGTCAGCAAGTCTCTCTTCCGGCCAAGCACACCTGGTAGTTAGTCATTCATGTAGAAAGTGTAAGAGGTCCTGACTTTCCATCCCCTCCAGGAGACCCACCAGTGGAATGTTGGAGACCAAACTGTCATTTTCCAGAGCCTCCAACTTGTAGAGCAGCTGTGCGATTTTCTGGACGAGTTTGCTCAGTGTTGTGAGGACTTGTGTGGTGTGTTGCTTCGCTGAAGTTGTTGTTTTATTGACAACCTCAGCCTTGATGTCTTGCTCACACAGGTACTGGCAAATTGTCTCCCTTTTTTTGTCAATCGCTTGCATAGATAGGTACAACATTTTCCATGGTGGGTACTGTCCAGAGGAGGCTGCTACTATTGCTGTAGTAGTTGGGATCTCCAGTGGTGGTTGATTTTTTTGAACCGTCTGTTCCTCCCTTATTTGACCCCACCATCTTGTAATTTTTAGTTCAGTCTGTGCAGAATAGTAACCAGATTCTGAAGACGTTGAAATAAAGTCTGTAAAATGGCAAAATTCAGCAATTTGTGATGTTTAAATTCTCCCACGCTGCTGAGCTGTAGTCAGGCACATCCTGTCAGCAGAAGGAATGCTTTGGATGAGCTCGGAGGAGCTCGATGGCATCCTGCATAATGGCGCGGGACTCAGTAAGAAGTTTCACTTGTGGTCCCATTAGGACTTAAGAAATGAATGACCGACTAATATAACAGCTACCAAAAAAAATGGTCATGTTTGTGATTTATTTTTTGGAACTGCCACCAAAGAAAATTTCCCATATGAAATGTCTTTGCTTACAGCCTCATTTAAGCTACTTTTTAGTCTGAAGAAGGGACAGTTGGTCCTGAAACGTAACTAAATTGGAATACAAAAAGAGAGCCAATGTAAATATGAGGTGGAGGCTGCACTTTCAAAAGAAAGATTAAAACGAAGTTGAAGTTGAACTTTTTGAAACAGCCATATGGAGTTTGATGTTATAAAGAAACTTATAAGAAACAGAATTTTCAAAGAAAAATAAACAACATAAGAATTTATATTTGATATGAATCTGTCTCTCTTTTATGGGTTGAGCAGCACACCACTTAAATAATCAGCAGACATGCTCCTCAGCACCACCCCCAGCTGTATTATGTTTTGCTGTAGGACGCATGGTAAGGAGCTTCCTGGTACTGGTCACTCTACCCGTAGTATGGCCACTTCTGTTGCCTGCTTACAGAATGTTTCTGCAGCTGACATGTGCTGCTGCCACATGGAGTACTGTGCATACTTTCATGAAACATTACAGTCTGGACATCGCTTCTCGCAGACGTGCTGGTTATGGCCTTGTGGTACTGCAAGGCGTGCTGTCATGATGTCATATCAGAGTTTGCAATCTGTCCTGAGTACTTTGTGTGCTGCTTGGGAATCATTCCAAAGGTGTGGCCCAATGGAGGAGAAATCCTCAAAGAAGAAAGAGCAGTTATTTACTGTAACAGTAGACAGAGAATCTCCTCCATGAGCCACAGGGCACCCACCCTCCTTCCCTTTACTGAGATATAAGCTGGCAGAATTGTCTACTGCCTTGTTGGCGGTGTACCTAAGTGCCTTATGTGTTTTGTGTTTTCCAGTCCCATGCCTCTGTGTGTCTGGTCCTGGTTTAGTCTCCTGATCCCTCCCAGAAGGATGCCCTCTGAGCTTGTCTTCAGCAGGGAACTGAGAAGTGATGGGGCTGCCCACGTTTTAACGGCATCCGTATCGTACATCTTCATGGGTGGCTTTCAGCTAGCAGACATTTCTGAGTAGTCCTGAAGCAGATGGCTTACAGTTCCAGGGTATGGCCCAATGGAGGAAATTCAATAATCTACTCTTATGGTAATAAACTGTTCTTTCTATGATTAGTGTTCTGTTCACACCAGTACAACTCACCCAATCTTCCTTGGCAAATGGCACACAGATCCCTGCTTCCAGTGTTCAAAGATCTGACATCCGACGAGGCAGAGGACAACACTATGGGTGGTGGGAGGAGTCAACCTTGAAGATATCCAGTGACTGAGGTAAGCCCAGTGAAACTGCCTAAGTGTGGATGTGAACCGAATACCAATCGTAGAACTACAGTTACAAGTGAGTAACCGGTATGTCCCTTACCCTTCCAGCTGTTTTCCGATCTCTCCCTGCTCTTCCTACCCAGCCACATTCTTTGATCCCACCCAAGAATAGAGCTCAATTCATCTGAAAGGAACTATGTCATTATGTAAACAATTGCCAGGGCTGGTCATATAGGCCCTCTGCATGGCTGTGTGCCTTGTGGGATAAATAAAGGTAGATCTAAATCATAGGGTTATCCCGTTTTTCAGGAGAAGGGGTAGGGCCACGGATCAACAAAGGAGTGTCCATCCTGTGATGGAAGAGAGGCCTCTTGGATGATGCGAGTGGAGTGGTTGACCTTGCATGAATATTCCTCTGCTTGAACCTCCTTTCAAAAGTCAGTAACTTTTGGGGAACTGAGTCTGCAACATCTTTGGTCAGTATCTGCTATGGCTCAAAGGATCCCAGTTGAGGTTAGGCTTAAACTATCTACTTGGAATCTAATTTAGAATTTAGTGAGGTTATTCTGTCTGCATTCTGTCTGTTCAAAAGCATTTGTTTCCCATTTCTGTAGTGTTACTGTATTTCCCATAGACTCTAGTGTGTATTATCCTGAAGTGTATGTAAATATGTTGAGTATTAAAGATCATGTGCAACACTCAGGAGCTTCCTTCAAACTTAACGCAGCAGTACAGAACACCTTTCTAAGTGGTGTCCTGTCATTGCTGTGCAGTATCTGTTAAAATTATTGTATTATAATGTAATTTAAATTGTTGCCCCATTTGGCTGTGCTGTGCCCAATCTACTCAGACGCTCCACAGACAACGTCCCTAATGTGATGACATCATTTGGCGTGCAAGCGGGACTGTGGAGCTCCTGACAGTACAGAGTGCCACTGTCTTTGTTGTTTTTCTGGCTGCTTTAATAAAATAGAGCAGTGACTTAATCATAGTTGAAATTACCCCCCACTGTATCTTTCTGTAAATCCAAATCTCTTTAAATGATAACCTGACTTTATAAAAACATGTTGATTCTGCAGCCCCCCCCACCGTACTTGTCATTCTGTACCTGCGCGAGCATGATCTGAGGACGCGCCTCCGACAAGGTCCCCGAGCAGCCTGGAGAGTCGTGCTGGAGCTAATTTCCATATCGGGAGCATGTTAGGCTAACATGTTTTTCAGACGGGCTAATTCCTGCTGGACTTAGGAAAGTAATTTGTTTCACGAACCGCGCGCTAAAATCTTTATAATCCATTGTTGAAATAGTACATTCGTGGCTCGGCGCATGCGCTAAGCATTGCCTTGGCCCTACACATGCGCGCAGGTCAACTGCTAGTGCGCATGTGCCAGAGCAAGACACAGATGCTGGTGTACAATCTGTGCTGCCACTTTGGGATTCTGATTACATCAGACCTCCCGAACTTCGCTCTCGAGGTCTGATGTAATCAGAACCCCTCTGTGTGACAGCACAGGCTGGTGAGCATGGTTGCCCATCTCTGTGTAGTGCTTGTACAGTATTTGTGCTTTTTTTCTTTACTGTACGTGAGTGATTCATGGATTAGTGTGTGAATTAGTGCTGCATCTTTTTTGTATTAAATTACAGGAACTTTTTTTTAGACTTTCTGCTTTTTTTTCTGTACTCTTTTCATTATTTTTTTACTGGGGTCTTCATAAAGAAATTCATGACTGAAGTTTGCTGTAGGGCACCAAGACATTTCCTGGCTACCTACAGCCTTAGCCTTCGTAGCAGCATTAGATGGACTAGGTTACAGTCATCCTGATTTTCCATCCAGATGAGGCATTTGTTAAAGCACTCTACTGCCTCTGAGTGCATTGGGACAGACTAAGGATCAGTTTCGTCCACACTGTCATCCTCTTGTATAGCTATGTCTGTGTGTTGAACTTGGTCCAATATACAGTAGTCTGTGAGGAACTAGTGCCCATCCTCCTGGTAATCAAACTTGACCGAATCTTCTACTTCTTCCCCACTAAGAGAGATGTTCAGTCTTGTTGTCAGGCTTTCTGCTGGGGTGGAAATCTCAGTGTTAATGTCACTTTGGAGTGGTTCTGATTCAGACTCTTTCTCATGTGCAGTCCCCAACTCCATTTCAGAGTGTGAGTCTCTGAGGATTATCCCAGACTTTCACCATGCTTTGTCGATTGTCTCCACCTGAACCTGGTCCTGTGCCTCTCACCCCATGTAGATAACATCTTTGAGGTTTATAGACTTCACAGTGGCCTGCAAGGTCATCTCTTCATTAGTGTTGGACAGAACCACCTGTAATAGCCACTTCCTGTACAGCCTCTTGACGATCCTCAGGATGCCCTGATAACAGAGTTGTATCTTGGATGTTGTATTGGTGTGGGGGGGGGAGAAAAGACATCTAGTGCTGCCATCTCTAGTTTTTATAATCGACATCTCTGGATGTGCTGGTCAGTTTGCCAGGAGTAGCATGGTATTGTGAGGCAGATTACAGTTTATCAGTCTGCCTCTCATTACCGTCCTACTCCTGGAAAACTTGCCAGCACATCCAGGAATAGGACAATACTGAGAGGCATCCTTGAACCACATAACATAGATAACCCCATCCATCCAGGCATTCCTCTCGTTTGCATAGATCATAGGCAAGTTAGGCATGTTCACCTCTCAAAAAACACAGAGGCTCCTTTGATTTTCAATGAGTGGTGGCTTTCGCTTGCAAATAAATAGCCATCTTTACAAGGGTGCATGTTTTTGTGCTCTCCAGCCCTGATGACCCTGCCTAACCATCACCATCGCAAAACCTCTCCGTTTTTCCCTAGCTTTTGTACTCTTGCTCACTGTGGATTTGCTGACTCCATATTCTGTGGTCAGAGTAACAGCAAGCTCTTTATTCTCTAAGCAGCTGAGAATCCTAAATTTCGGCTTGAGCAAGAGCACTGTTTTTCTTTTCACCCCACTCAGGGCTAAGATAAAAGATGCAGTACAACTTGCCACAGTGGGTCAAAGAACACAGAAGCAGCCATACGCCGAGAGCAACAAACTGAGAAACCTACAACACTGGCCAACATGAACAGCTGATCACTGACGGTCGACAAAATGAAAGTTTGATAAATAGGGAGTTCAGGAAGATCGACATTCGGTTAAATGGGATCTCACTGTACTTTGTCTTTGACTGTCTTTGAGGCTGTTTACATCAGAGGGAATTTGGAGAGACACATAACTACACTGGCTAGCTGAAAGTGAATCCTAAGTTCTGTACTGTCAGTGGACCTTTCAAATAATGTTTGCCAATACAGAGTTTTGCTTCACCTGTTAAACTAGACTTTTTTTTCTTCTTGTGAAAGTTTCAGACGAAGAGAAACAATATCTCTACTGTAAAAACAAGGAAGTTAAAAAAAAATATTTTATGGAGAAAAACAGCTCTAGCCACTAGATGCATCACAGAAACCACAGAATTGGTACAAAGGCACCCATTTCCATTTTCTTGACCTGTGCAATTGTTAAAAATCAGTTACTCCTGTTCAGCACTTGTGATCCAACCTCAAAGAGAGCTCCCCAGGTGAGCTGCAACAGGTCCCACCATCCACCAATTGGAAGGTTTCCTTGCCGCCTCCTTTGAACCTCCTGCACTTCCCCCAGTCTGACTTAAAGTGGCAAGGACCAGGTTAATTAAAAAAACAAAAACCAAAAAGTTTAATTAACATTGGGGGAGGAGGGACTGCTGCCCCCCCCCATGCCCTATGAACATGATGTCACTGGACACCTGTGCTGGCACTCAGGTATGGTGGGAAAACACTGAGGTACAATTTGTTATGGCACCGTGGTGAGAAAAAACTTGTAGCAGGAGCAGTGGGAATGTGGTCACAGAATATGCAGAGTTCCAAAAGAACAACCGTGGTGCCTATGTGTTATTCCGTGCCATAGAAGGATGCCTGGTAGATGCCGGCTATCAAGTACAGCTAGATGTTTTTATTAACATGATTTGACTGTACAGTAGATGCTGTGCTCAGGTTTTCTGTACTTCTTTGTACTAAACAGCACAACTCTGTGATTATATTTTCCATACAGGACTTTTGCCTGGCTGCGAAGAATAATACTACATTATTGTCCAAACTAAAAGAGGATCGTATAGTCTTCTTCCTCCATTTGCTTGGCTTGGACACAAATGGACATGCTCATCGCCCCATGTCAAGGTAACTGGAAATATCTGAAGCTACTGTTTCTGTGTGTTTTTAGCACTGGAGGAAAGACTAAAGAATATATGTTTCTAACAGCTGTTAATAAATTAAGGCTATAGCATGGACCTAGGGAAAATATACCTGGTACTGTACAAGTGGTCCATGACCCCATGACATCTCGAGTAGTGAAACCATGAGTGATGTCAGAGGGGTCAGAGATCACAGGAAAAATAACAGGCATATTTTTATTGGGCCCATGTCATATCTGATATATGTAGTTGCAAAGGTGTGTGTGAAAACAGTTGGTATGCTGCTGTTTCAACAAAGTAGCAGTTAAAGTTCTTTAAAGAGCTAGTGTACTGCCTAAAATTAAAATTATTTTTATTTTTAATTTTTTAGGCCGGCCCGGTGGCGCTGAGGGTTGAGGCGCTGGACGCCACACCTCGCTCCACGCCGGCGACCCAGGTTTGGGAGCGGACTCGGGTCACTGGTGGGCCGGCCGGGGGGAGTTAGGCTTGAGTGTCCCACGACAGCTCGCCTACTCCGGGGAGGGTCAGGCTATAGCCCGAACACTTGTCTGACTCCGAGTGGAGGCTCGGAGTACTGCAAGCCCCCAATGTTAAGGGGAAGGGCTGCCGACATACAGCGTGAAGCCGGCGCTCTGCGCCTTGACGTCAGGGAGTCCTCGCTGTAAGGGGTGAGAAAAGCGGAAACGCTTGCCATCGCCCCGGGAAGATGGAGCCTCCGGAGAGCGTGCCCTCGATGTGCCTCCGCCCACCGATGGCCCCGGACCGATCTAAATCTGATTGTTGGGGTAGGGGCTCTGCCCCATTCCCGCTCGGGGGGTCAACCGAAGCTCTATGGGGTTCCTGTGGGGTCATATGGGCAGGGTGGAAGACAGAGGGATGTCTACCTTGAGGCTCCTGAAGGGTCGGGGATGGCAGGCAGGAAGGAGGAAAAAATAGTAATTTCAAAAAAAAAAAAATTTGTTTTTAAAAGCAGTCAACTATCTTTTATATCTGAGGTGCTTTTTCTTTTCTCTTCAGGTATTAAGAAGATTTTTACCTGATGGTAGTAGGTGTGATCTGTGGAACAGCACCCTGCCTGGTAGCTGACATATCTAGTTCTATCCCATCCCCCCCAACCCCTGACACACACACTACATGATCAGCATTGTGACCTCCCTGTGGTATCACAACTACTCAGGCAGAGCCACTCAGTAGCTGCCAGGTCAGTCACTGAGCTAGATATGTCTATTGCCAGACAGAGTGTTATTCCACACATCCAGTATAATACTGTCACATAGAAAACCTTCTAATGAGCAAACAGAAAAAGAAAAATACTTCAGAAATAAAATGGTACAACTTACTGCTACTTAAAATTTATACCATGTTCCTGTCTGCTATTTTTGGTTCTACTAGCTCTTTAAATAAATCCTTCCGAGTATAGTCAAGTTCTGGAATTAAATGAGGTCACAGTTTTATTCTGGACAACCTAGAGTGCAAATATTTGCTTTGTCATTAACCTAGAGTGAGAATATCATTGATATTTTACTTATACTGCCATTGCATAATATGAGTTTTGCTTACCAGTTGTCATTAAATGGAAAATTTGGGGACTAGTCATTGAGTGTGATCGCGAGTACTGTAAAAACAGCTGTTTCTACAGCACTCGCGATCGCGTTCATTGACTGCCAGATGGCGGCTGGCCAAGGAGGTGAGTGGAGGGAGGGCTATGCCGATCACCCGTTGTTGACAGTCGTATGGATGACCAGGATGAGGGGGTGCAGGGATGGCGCTCCATCAGGGGGTGGGGTGGGGGGTCTACTAGACTACCAGGGAAATTACGTTATTTTAAAGCAGCAGTATTTGTTAGTTGGCAAAAAAATTCATCATATAGTTTTTAAATTAGGTAATTTCTCGGATAAATCATACTACTCACTACTTTTCATAAAACTCTCTCAATTTTTATGCAGGTCCATGTTGTCAGTATTCTACATCAGCGTTTCACAGCTTTATTACTTGCTGCTTCAGCAGGAAAAATACTGACATATAGCCCTGTAATATGTATTATTTCATTCAGTTTCCTGGGAACCACTTTATAGTCCTTCAATAATAGCCAACCAATAAACACCTGGTTATTCCTAATCATTGTTTTCTTATCGAACTCTGTGGTAAATCCTATTTTCATTTAACTGTTCTGCTACGCCTGTAGAGGCTGCTTAACTGTTTTATTGTTGCTCGAGCCTCATGCCTTATGTGTGGCGTCCTGCACAAATGTCGGACAGAATAAAGTATTTGAAATGAAAACAGTAATTAGGAATAACAAGACGTCTACTGGTTGGCCATTAATAAAAGAGTATAATGTGGTTCGAAGAAAACTGAAGTAATACATGTTAAAGGGATATATATCAGTATTTGAGAGAATTCTTTGAAAAGTTGAGCAACGTGATTTATCCAACACAGTATCTAGTTTGATACAAATTCCTAGACTTCGGGCATATGCCTGCCAGTTATTTTCTGTCACTTCAGATGGGTTTCGGGTGAGAGTGCAGCATACTGGTGTACTATGGGATATCACATAGCTTTTAAGTGAAAATATATTTCTGATTTCTTTCAATTCATCCTCCGTGTATTCTTAGTTTTCTCAAGTATTTTTAAAACAGTTTTTGTAGTTGAGTTTGTAATTAATGACTCACATCGTTAAAGACGGTGACCGCTCACAGTTTTTAAAAATCAGTTTTGCTGAGGGTACCTGTTGAATGCACATGCTAAATTCATACTGTGGATTTATTAGGATGGTGTTGCCACATGTTTCAGATGGATGACGCTGCAACCCGAAGCACCAGGGTATTTCTTGCTGCCTCTGCTATGTGAAATAAAAGTGAGCTTTGCACTTGCACGCCACTTTGGATTTTATTTTTCTTGAGTGAGTGTGGGTTTTCATGGTATTACTTTGGGTTGGTGTTAGGGGGGGTCATGGTGCTTAACTATGGCACATATCCATACCTACCCCATGTCATATTTGGGGACAGGTACATGAACGATACTATTATCGTCTAGGAGGGGGCAGAAACATCAGCCCTTAGATTCATGGAGTTCCTTAAAAGGGGACAGGAAATTTGTGCTAATTGGCCGCAGTTAGTAATATTCCTATTCACAGCAGTGAAATTCATACCTTCGGATGACACATATTAAAATTAAACTGTACCTGACTAAATACAGATATGAAAAACTGTGTTTTCAGTTGTTTTCTTTTTATGGGCAATGTGCTGCTCTTCTCTGTTCTTTTCATGGAACCAGTAGTTTGGAGTTTTTGCTATTTCGCGGTTTGTGTACAGTATGTGAGTTTTGAGCTATTGACCTATCAGAACCATGCTTTGAGTTCTGTGCACAAACCATGACATAGCTAAAACTCCAGCTCACAGGTTCCATGAAGAGAACTGTAACAGAATGCTGCCTATAAAAACAAAACAATGCAAAATACAGTTTTTCACAGCATTTTTTAGTCAGGTACAGTTAAATATGGATAATTTAGAGGAGTAAATATCGTTTCTGAAAACAAGAACTTTATAAACAACGGCCAATTAAAAATAGTTTCCTGTCCTCATTAATGATAGTACATTGAATTTACAGTTTATGGCCAACATAGACTCCACAACGATTATCTTTTTAGCCATCAAATTTATGATATCTGAGAACCAATCCATGATTAATGACAGTTCTAGAAAGCCCACACTTCTGCAGGCACCCACCCTCACCACACTCTTGAGTCCCTGCCATATGACCAGCTCATTAGAAGCGGATGTAACTGATCAAATTTACAATTGTACGAGGCACAGCTTGACATTTTAACCGAACGTCTCCTCCTTAAACTGGTTTAAACTTCATAACAGAGTTTAACACCTTGTCTCCTAAAGTGTCACAAATAGTTAGAAAACATTGGGGCATATTGAGGGGAGATCGGACCTTATTTGATGCTATAGGTCCTTCACCATGTATACTATACCATAGAGGAACAAATATAGGAGGCATGGTTACAGAGTTTCTACAAACCACTTAAGCCACCACCAAACCCTCTTTATTGGCTTTCCTCTTGCCACACAGATGTTTCTGTTGTGGCCGCTTTAATATATGTAAGATCTTCTTGGACTTAAAGTCTTCACTGTTTATTCGTAGTTCTGGGTTCAAGTTGGAGGCACTAGGACCCTGCGGGAGGCACCGTGAGGTTTGCTCGCACCTGTGTATGTAGGCTACCTTGGCGTCAACCCTCCAACCACCTCAGTTCCTTTTTTCCCCGCCATCAAGTGCACTTCATTGACAACGTGGCTCACCTGCTGGGAGTCAGATCTTCATGTCTGTACGACAGCAGCATATAGTCATTCAGTTCATTTTAGTTTTATTATTATTATTGTTTGTCATTTAAAAAAAAAAAGGCGTTTTCTCTCAGCACTGCCATCGATGGCATCGACCTTGGATGATCTTGGTGATGGTAGGGAGACTTTGCTGGAAAGCTGTTCTAGCAGTGGGGCTATGTTCAGTTCACTACCCTTTTCGGGGGGGGGGGGTTCGATCATGGGCAGTCCATTGCTCAGGAGGAAGGGCAGTCCTCCCGTAAGCACAAAAAGAAGCAGGCCCGTTCCCGGTCTTGGTCAGGGACCTGGTGCTGCTCGACCTCAAGTTCTTCTTCTTCTTCTTCCCGTTGGCAGAAAAAGAAATGGTGCCGCTCGAGGTTGCCCCTTGATATGTCTGCTAGAGGGTCTCTGGTAGTGGAGAGCGGGTGGCCTACCCAACCCCTCCTGGGTCCCTGGTGGCCTTGGCTCTTAACGGCTGGGATTCTCAACACCGGAGCCCCTCTCTGTCCTCCTGCGTGGTTTCTGGTGAGCAGTTTTATCACTGTGCCGCTCTTATGGAGCAGTGGGTACAGTGTCTGTCTCATTTGCCTTTATTGGTGGACCTGGTTCTGGGACCGTCAGGTCTCGGAGCCACTGAACCATGGTCGGGGCCTTCGGGACAGGACGTGCATTTGGTGCTGGCGTTGAATATTCCACCCTTGCCGGTACCGGTGCTGTCGGCGCCCGTTCCACGTGCCTTCCCTCCTCACTCTGATTCCTCGCAGGGGCTGACACAGGTATCACTTCTCACCCCCTTCTTTTCTAGGTCTGGCAGTGGTTCTCAAACTTCGGTTTCACTTTCTGTGCTTGGGTCCTCAGTGCTGCACAGGTGCCAGGGCCTTTGGTGCTGCGCATGGCGCCGGAGTCTTCGATGCCTGTGGCGGTTCCGATGTCTCCTGTCTACTCCTTGCCCAGGCCAGGCTTTGGTTTTGCATTGTCTGATTTCTCTGGGGTAGAGGTGGAGCATGATGAGTCTGACCCCAACCTTATTTTGTCTGACGAAGGCGAGGATGACTCATCCTTCGATTTGGGTGAGAAGCTCTATGTCACAGCTGAACCCCTAGCTGAAGATCTTTCCTTCCAGTCTCTTCTCAAAAGTATGGGGACAGCCCTTGCTCTACAGACCTCCTCTGTAGAGCCAGGTAGACTTTTGCGTCTTGTGTTCCTTCATATTCGTAACATTCCTATGAGTCTTACGCCTCCTGTTCCCCTCTCCTTTGAGACTTTATCACAGGCAGTGTGGGAAAGGCTGGCTCTGATTCCTTCTGTGGCCAAGTCCATAGACAGGAAGTATGCCCTTTTCAAAGACAGACCCTTATTAGCATCACAACTTACTGCGGATGCTTTGGATGTCTTTGTGGAGAATGACAAGGCTGTCCTCCCTCAGGAGACATCAACACATCCTTTTTTATAATTCAGTATACTTTATTAAGTTTTTAAAGGCAGCATACAAAATTGGAGTCAAGATGCACTTGTCATGAGGCTGCTTGTTAACAAAGACAAAAAAAAAGGATACACAAAACTATACAATATACAACAAACACATACCCTCACTCTCCTCACCCCCCTCCACACCCTCACAAGTCTGCGTCAATAGGGCTAGGATAAGGTACTACAAAAAAAAAAAATAAGAGGAGCATCAAAGTATTCTTATGGTTTCCATAGGAAGAGCAAAGCCATAAGGGGTTCCCAGAGGTGTTGATAGGTATGGGGTCTGTGTTGCATATGTACTATATGCTTCTCTAGTTGAATGGCAAGAAGGGCCTCCCGGTACCATTCTAGAACCGAGGGAAGGGAATCCTCCTTCCAGTGTCTTAGCATAACCAGCTTGGCCGTGGAAGCCACTAGAGCTAGATAGGCTTTCCGTATCTTGGGTGTCCCGGGGGGGGAGGGTATATAGCCAGTAGGCAACACTCTGGGGTCAGTAAAGATTCTAATCCAAGGAGCGGATCCAGAGCTTGTTTTATAGATCTCCAAAATGCCCAGGTGCGGGGGCAATCCCAGAGAGAGTGATTCAACGACCCTGGGGCTTGCTTACAGTGGGAGCAGTCAGGAGAGGGGAGCAGACATATTCAGTGCAATTTTATTGGAGTATAGTATAGATTATACATAATATTGAATTGGGTCAGACGTAATCTATCTTGCTTGATATATTTGTAGGCCGTACTCCACACCTTTTTCCAAAATTCCATCTCTGCTGGGAGGGATAGCTCTTGCACCCAGTAGTAACAAATTCGAGAAAGAAGGTGTTGGTCAGATGCCTGTAGTTGTTTATATACCCTGGATACTGCATGAGGCTGTTCTGCCACTTGAAAGGCCGAAGTCAGTCTGACCGGGGGTTGTTCGCTCCAAGGCTTCATGCCTAAGAAGGAAAGTATTGTGTTTTTTTAATTGTAAATATTTAAAAATATCCTTAGAATTGAGATGGAACTGGTTCTGGAGGACAGGGAAAGGGACTAGCTCATTTCCTTGAAGGAAGTCAGTTAGAGTACTGTTTCTTAGATTAGGCAAGAATGAGTGAGAGATAGGATGATGTCCAATCCAGAAGTGAGGGTTATGGAACAGGGGTGGGGCAGAAGAGTGGTGTCAATTTTCTGACAGGTGTCTCTGTATCTGTATCTGTTGTAGGACCCTTAGAGACCAACCAACCAGAAGCCTTGAACGAGCACGGGAGGTGGGAAGGAGGGAGACAAGTAGGCTAAGTCTGTGAGTGAGCTGGCAAGCCTGTGTGCCAAATCACATTCTATATCCAACCAAATGGGAAAGTAGGTATCACCTGCCCTTGGGGTATCCTCTTTAAACCATATTGCAATCCTGTTTGTGTTGCGCCGCGTAATAAGAGAAGAAGGAAGGAAGAGCAAGCCCGCCTTGTAGTTTAGGGGCTGTTAGTTTAAAATACACTCTCCTCACCATGTTGTTTTTCCATAGGAAGGAGTTGGACGTCTTTTGCAGCCTTGTAAACCACGATTTGGGGAAGAACAGACCCAGCAGACCCATCGGATATAACAACCTTGGTAAAATATTCATTTCAAGGATGTTAATACGGCCCCAGAGGGATAGGGCAAGGCTCCCCATTGGTCCAGATCAGATTGCAATATTCGTACAAGATTAGTAAAGTTTTCTTTGATCATGTTAGGAATACTTCTAGCGATATTAATCCCCAGATATGTCAGGGTCTTAGGCTCCCAGGAGAGACCAAACAAATTGCAACTTGACCTCAACATAGTTATTAAGGAGAAGATTCTCATCTTGGAAATGTTCAGTTTGTAAAGTGAGACTGCAGAAAACCAGTTCAACTCCTCCAAAAGAGCCGGTATGGATACCTCAGGGCCCTCTATATGCAGGAGAAGATCATCTGCGTATGCCGATAGGGCATATCTTTTCCCTTCTATCTGTATGCCCCTGAGAGTGGGAGAAGCAATTAATTTGTGGATTAAGGGCTCAAGATAGAAGTTAAAAAGGAGAGGGGAGAGAGGGCAGCCCTGTCTGGTGCTTCTCTCAAGGGAAAAAGAGTCCGACAGGCACCCATTGCACCACACCCGGGCTTAGGGGAAGTATAAAGGAGTTTGACCCACCTAATAAAGTCGTCAGGTGTTCCAAACTGCTGAAGAGAAGCGAACAGAAATCGCCAGGACACCTGATCAAAAGCTTTCTCATCATCTAGGGAAACCAGGACCGCTGGGATCCTGAACTCCCTCGCCGCCGCCAACAGGTGCATGAGCTTTCTCATGTGGTCTCCTGACACACTCCTTGCCATGAATCCCACCTGTTCCCTACCAATAACCTCTCCCATAATCAGGGAGAAGCAATTGGCTAGGATTTTGGTGATGATCTTCACATCAGAATTCAAGAGGGAGATTGGACGATAATTCCCAGGTCACAGCTGGTCCTTACCAGGCTTAGGGATAAGGGTGATCAGCGCTGTTAGAAAATCAGAATCTTGGATTCCATGTTGAAACCACAGGTTAAACACTTTTGTCAGGAGAGAGGAAAGCTGTGGGAGACAAGCTTTGTATAAGTTGTTGAGTACGCTGTCTGGCCCAGGAGCCTTATCCTGTGGCAGCTGTTTGATGGCTTGCTCGACCTCCATAAGGGATATCAGGGCTCCAAGATGTTCTACCAAGTGGTGGTTAAGTGGTAGAGCTGCAGACTCTGACAGTAAGGGTACTGAGTTTGAGACCTGCAGTGGGAGAGAGGGCAAGTATTTTTCTTTCTAGGTAGGGAGAAGGAAGGGTTAGAAGCTAAAAAATAGAGGTAGATATTGGCCTGGTTCGTTGGCTTAGTGGATGGGCTACAGACTTTGGAGTCAGGGGTACAGGGTTTGAGACTTGCAAGGGGACTAAAGGTGGGCCAATGGGAAAGGAGGTGGAAAGGAGGGAGCAGAGATTAGAGGAGAAGAGGAGAGAAAGGCAGCAGAAAGGGTTAGGAGAGAAGCAGGAGTGCAGCAACCCCTAGTGGTTGGAGTGTATATGCTGCAAATGGGAAAGTGGACACTTAGTAAAAATAGGGGTAGGTCACGTGATGTGTCATGTGACCTGTAGGCAACAATAAATGGAGCGACGGCCCTGGGTGGGAGGGTGGCTGGGGCGGGGCAGTCCGTGTGCAGCGCGGACGGGCTAGTACCTCTTCACAAGCAGGCTAGAGGGAAGGAGGCTTTACCTCTTAAGGCTCTCAGCAATCCTCTGTTCCAAGCTCCTCAGCTGGGCAGTGTTCTGCGGGGAGAGGGCTGCTTCAGAGGCCTATAAGGGGAAGGGAACAAAGGAATCCCATTAGTATGCAGCGGGCTAGATCAGGACCCTACTGCGCATGCGCCAACTGTTGGGACTGAGTCGGGATACAGAAGGCTACTGCGCATACATAGATGGTGGACACACAGCGCTGAGTTTCTACACAATTCTAAAGAAGGTAAGCACTCTAAACACAGTATTTACAGACTACAAAAACACAGTATAATAGTGCTAGTTATCAGTAAGAGACATGCAGTAAAACAGCCCTTAAGGTAACACGGTAAACACCCCAAATCCCTGTGCGGAAATGTCCAGAAATCCATTAGCAGAAACAATCAGTCACTGTGTGGGGACAGAAAAACAGACCCCAAATAGTTCAAAAGTTCTCCACAAGCAGGCTGGAGGGAAGGAGGCTTTATCTCTTAAGGCTCTCAGCAATCCCCTGTTCCAAGCTCCTCAACTGACTATGTATGTCTCTTCGCTTATAGCATCCACTTCAACTAATCTCTTCGCTGGACTATAATGCCTTTACCTTACAGGAATACTAAACCATGTATGTTGTTGCATCTGGTATAAATTTTTACTGACGTGCTACCCTATTGTTATGTATACCCTTACCGACTGTCTTTTACCTGAACCCAAATGTATTTTTACTTATCCTGTCTATTGCAGGCCTACCTGTATTGTTGTACTCTTGCATCTACTGCCTATTTGTCTGTATATAAATGCATTGTTACTTGACTTGTGTAATGCAGGTCCACTTTGTAAATGAGCTTGCTCAATGGTGTTCGCCTGGATAAATAAAGAATTTGATTGATTGATTGACTGATTGAATTCTACCTGCCAATACCCCTTGGTCAGGTCAATAGTCGTAAGATAGGTCGTCCCTCCCAACTTGTCCAGGAGTTCGTCCGTCTGGGGCTTTGGGTGGGCATCTGACTTCGTGACTGCATTCAGTCCACGATAGTTCACATAGAAATGAGTTGAGCCATCTGGCTTAGGTACAAGGACTACGGGTGAGGCCCAGGGGCTGTGGGATGTCTGGATTACCCCTAAATCCAGCATCTCCTCCACTTCCCTCCTAATGTCCTTTTGGACAGCCTCTAACACCTGATATGCTGTCCGCCGTATGGGCGTCTGTGTCCCTGTCTCCACATCATGTGTCGCTAAGAGGGTTAGTCCAGACTTGGTGCTAAATAATGGGGCAAAATCTGCTAAAACCTCCCTTACTTTCTGGACCTGGTCCGGGTTCAGCTGGGGAGACAATTTTACTGCTTCCACAGAGGATTCCTGCTTACTCTCTTCCAGCAAGTCCAGAAGGGGGTCTCCTTTGTCCGTCCCCTCCCCATGACTACACACTGCAAACACTATGTCAGCCCTGTTTGCATATGGCTTCATCATGTTGACATGGTACATCCTTTCAGTCTGTCTTCGGTCAGGTAACTCCACAATGTAGTTCACGTCATTTACCTTCCTAACCACTTTGTATGGCCCTGCCCACTCAGCTTGCAGCTTGTCTTTCCGGACCGGAATAAGGACCATGACTTCCTGACCCACCATGTACGAGTGAGCTCTGGCTCTGTGGTCGTACCACACTTTTTGTTTCTGTTGGGCAGCTGCTAGGTTGCTCTGGGCTGTCCCCATAAGCTCCTTCAGCTTTTCCCTAAACCTAAGGACATAATCCACAATGGGAGTTCCCTGGGTGGCATGATTGCCTTCCCAGTCCTCCCAGATCAAGTCTAGGGGCCCATGTAACTGGCGTCCATATAAAAGTTCAAAGGGGGAAAATCCTGTCAACTCTTGGGGCACCTCCCTGTATGCAAATAGGTGGGGAAGGTATTTCTCCCAGTCCCTCCCATGCTGTTCAGCAAACGCCCAGATCATTGACTTTAGGGGGTACCATTGAATCGTTCCACAAGTTCGTTGGCTTGTGGGTGACATGGTGTCGTGCATCTCTGCACCACCCCCCACTTCTCTCATAAACATTTCATCAGGTCCGACATGAAGGAACCACCTCGATTGGTGATTACCTCCTGCGGAAACCCAGCCTGAGAGATAATCCCAAGTAAGGCATCTGACACTTTGTCTGTCCTCAGTGAGGTTTGGGCGACTGCCTCTGGGTACCAGGTGGCATAATCCACCACAGTCAAGATGACTCTCTTCCCTAAGGAGCTGGGGGTATTTAAAGGCCCCACAGTATCCATTCCCACCCTCTGGAATGGCTCATCCTCTATGGGCAAGGGGATCAGGGCTGCTTGGGTTTTTGCCCGCCTTCCCTATTTCCTGGCACCGGTGACAAGACCTGCAGTACTCCTTCACCTGCTGGGTGAAGTTAGGCCAGTAGAAATTCTGGGCCAACCGCTGCATTGTGCGCGCAATTCCCAGATGACTAGACAAGGGAATATCATGTGCAGTTTCGAGCAACTGCTCACGATACTCCTGGGGAATGACAAGCTGTCTGCCTAGCATCCCTCCCTCTGTCTGTACTGCCTGAGTATATATAAGTCAATTTTCCCAATAAACCTTATGTCTGCCATCACCTCCCTGTGTGCCGTCTGAGTCTGCCCAAGCCATCAGCTTCTCTAAACAAGGGTCACCCCTCTGAGCAGCTGCAAACCCCTCACACAGTCCCAAGGTATGGGACAGGTCCCCTTCAGTCGCTAAACTAGGGTCCCTAGCACTGGCATCAGGGCCCTCAGGATCACTGTCAATCCCAACCCTCTGACAATGGGTCACCCCTCCCTCTTCAGAATAACCTTCCGTAGCTGTGTGGTTACTGGCTACCAGGGAAATTTCTACCCCCTTTTTGTCAGTCTCCATGTCAGGATACACAGGCTGGGGAACCAGCCTCTCAGTGGTTTCCACAATGGCCTCCGTGGGGTTCAGGGAACTACAATTTTCCCTTGCCGCTTGGCTACGGGTAACTGCGCATACCATCCCCTGTTGGAGATTGTTACCCAGGATCACATCCACTGCTAATGTTTTGGCTACAGCCACCTGTTGCGATTCCCCTGTTTCACCCCAGTCTAGGAGGGAGACACTAACCAGTGGCAATGTTTAGCTTCACCAGTAAACCCTTATACAGTGACGTTTATTGTGTATAAGCTGACCAGGCTGTACCAGATCCCCTTTACTAACATCAGGGATGCCCTGTGTCCCTTAACCTTATGCGCCTGCACACCATTTACCATGACTGGGTGCATGTGTTCCTCATGTTCACTGGCATGCTTCAGGACACACAAACAACCACTTCTTTTCTAGCACCGGTTGTGTATTATGGCTTGCCTTTGGGACACTGTCTGGCAATATGTCCAGTTTCCTTACACAACCAACATTCAGTTCTTCTCTCAGAGAAATCTTTTCTCTGAAACCTGGGGCTAACTGGTTTCGGTGGAGGCAGTGAGGGTTTTAGCTGCCCTGAAGGCGCGCTTTTCCCTTTCTGCGCTGCCACACCCTCCCCATTCGCTCTCAAAGCAGGTCTGCTCTTGGCATAGTGGTCCGAGAGTTCAGCAGCCTCTTACACTGTTTTTGGATCTCGGTCCTCTAGCCAGGTTTTTAGCTCTGCTGGGCATGCCCAATAAAACTGTTTTAATAAAATCACATTTTCAGTTTTATCAACAGAGTTTGCCTCAATCCCTTCCCACCAACGTTTTAAAAACGGACGTTGTTTCATGGATAGCTCCTCATAGCTCATATCAGGGCTTCTCCTGAGCTTACAGAATTTAGCTCTGTACCATTCAGCAGTTAATTCAAACTTTTTTAACAGTGCAGCTTTTAGCTTGCTGTAATCATTGCTGTCCTCATTGTCCATTTGACCCAATGCATCCTGAGCTTTCCCGGTAAGTAGCGGGGATAGCTGGAAGTTCCAGGACTCTCTAGGAATTTTAGCCTGAATACAGACTTTTTCAAAAGAATTTTAAAAAGCGTCCATATCTTCCCCCTCCTTAAATTCAGCTATTAATTTGGAGTTCAATTTGTAACCCAGTCCTGCAGTCCCAGTTAAACCCAAGCCACTTATCTGCTCTGGTGCTGCTGGTCAGAGTCATAGCTTCTCCAGTTCGTGTTGCCTCTGACGCTTCTCTCTCTTCTCCTCTGCCTCATGGCATTCTCGCTCTGCCTCACGGTCTGCCACTCGCTTCTCTCACTCTGCTTCCCTCTGGAACTCCAGCTCCATCCTGCGCAACTCAGTTTGCAGCCTAAGTACCTCTGGATTCAGGATACTGGTGACCTTCCCCTGCTGCTGTGGCCCTTCACTGACAGTGGCCCTGCTGTCCTTCTCATCGGCTCTGGACCCTTCACTGGCCGCTAGCCCTTCCACACTTGAGGTTTGGTCCTTTCCAGTCACGGTTCATGACTCGCTGCTCTGGGTATCTGCTACCATCAGGGCATCTATGAGGCTCTACTTGCTTGCTTTCACCTCGAACGGGACTCCTCTGTCCCCGCACAACTGCCTTATGTAATCTACAGTGTGCCTGCTGTAGTTGGAAGTCATCTTTCCTGACTACTGCTACTCTGACTGCACTTTAGGAAAAAAAATAATAAGGATAGGAACTTGACTGTACGCCAAGTGATATATAGTCCTGTTTCCTTTTTAAAATAAAACTCTTTTTCTTTCTTTGCAAGAGAGCTATGGTCTCAGCTGACACAACAATAAAGCTTGTGATACCAAAATTATGCCACCGCTGCCAACCAATCTGTCACAAACCCACTCAGCAGGTCAGGCCCTTTACTCCCAAAGTGCCAACCTCCAAGCGCAGTCTTGTGAACAGTTTAACAGAACAAGGTAACCCTTTTGTCTGTTTTGTGAGTTCGGATCAACCTTTGGTCTCAAGTCTTGGAGGGATTCAACCTCTTGCTAGCATACCCAATGCACAGGCTCAGATATTTCTGTCTTCAGGGGGCCAGATATCTTTGCCTACAGGCACCTAACCAAGTATACAGAGACGAACCCTTAAAAAGTTTAATAAAGACCTCAGATTTAAAATGCTTCTCTTTCCAGTTTGGTACCACTATTCAAGCTTATGTTTAGTATCTACAATAACCATATGCTTTTCTTACAACTAAAAAGAAGTCAAAGACAGACCAAGTAAGTTCTAAAAAGAATTTTACTAAAATAGTTAAAAATATGTAAAACACAAAATACAGAACTCTTATATCACAAGACATACAAATATTTTAAAAGAACAAGGTTTAAACAGTGCAATTCCTACTCACAGTACTTAGATTTGACTCTCTTTCTAAATATCTGTTTACAAGTGCTCCAAAGATCTTTCCTTGTCAGAGTCTAGGTAAATAAGGTGTCTCTATGTAGTAAAACAGAGTATTCCTTAAACAACTGTATTGGCCAACCCCTTTTGTGTGAGGTCAGCTAGCTCCTCCTCTGTCAGATTATATATAAAAAATAAATATCTTATACAAAAAAACAGGATGTCTTTTCAAAGTATTAATTTTGCAATCCTCAGCATGACTCATGTTTCAAATGGCATCTCTTTGATCAATGCTGCATGGTCCCTCACACAGTCTTCACAGGAGCATTTACAACCTTGCACCTCTGTGTAACAACCTAGGTTCCTCTCCAACGTCATAAAATGGATATAATATAGCAACTACGGCTGTAATAAACTCAGACATAAAGGATACTTGATTAAGGCCTTACATGTAACATATTGTCTCTAAAACCCGAGTGTGTGTGATAGACATGCTGTTTTCAGCATTTTTCTCATGGCTTTCATCTTTCAGCTAAAACCTGGGGGTGGGTGAGGTCACTCCTAGAGCATCAGATTTTCAGCAGAGACATTCAGTAATACATTTTATATTAAAAAAAAATGATACAGCACTCAGAACTGGCTGTCTACGTCACAGTGTCTGTCACCTGAACCAGTCAGTAACTCTTCCTGTGCTTTACCCATAACATTCCAGTCCAGGTGAACAAAAACTGCACAGCCTTGACCTGAAATTAGTTATGAACATCTATATGGACCAGACAAAAGATGTCAGATCCCAAAACACTCAGCTTTTTGTTACCTATAGTGAGGCTGGCAAAGGTAAACTAGCTTCCAAGAGGTCTGTCTCTCATTGGATAGTCTCTTGGGATCCATAACACCACAGTGACAACTTTTTCTGACGCGATACTACAGCGATGGATTTATGTTGACCGTAAGTTGCAGTTGGCATATATCCATCAGGAAAGTGTTTTTTTGGGGGCTTTGCCCCTTTGAACTCCCCATGCGGAAGACTCTACCCCCACACAACCTAGGATTGTCAACTGCAAGTCAGAATTGATTCAGGGAGGGGGAAAAACCTGGAGAAAGCAGTGCCGGCATCCCACAAGTACATTATAGTGGCAACAGCGACTTGCCACTGTAATGTACTTTGTTATTGAAATGCTGCTGTGGTGTCACATGCAGTCTCTTGCATTCAGTTCTGCTATAAATTCTATCCAGAGTCTTAATGGCGCACTCCACAAGGGGCACTTCTGCCTCTGTGGTATCCTTAAGGGACATCCCCTTATTGGACATTGCAAAGCAGCTACCTGGAAAACAGTACACACCTTCACAAAGCACTGTTGTCTTGACATACAGTCCAGAAGAGATGCCAGGTTTGGAACTGCTGAATTGCAGAACCTTTTTCCAAAGTAGTATCTGGACCCAGCCTCCCAAGATACAGCTATATAGTCTGCATAGAGTGACACCGTAAGTGAGAGATTCCTGGGGTTGGAAGAAAAAAATACTCACAGTGGTAATGTTATTTCTTTATTGTTACTGTTGTAAGTGGTTTTGTATTCATCCACTTCTTTCATGTATGTCATTGTTTTGTCACCAAAAAGTGAATTTCCCTCCAAAGAGAAATCCATGGCTTTGGTCTTAGTTTCCTAACTGGGAAAATCTTCTTAAGGACACTACATGAGCTAACACCCTTGCAGCAGCATCACGAGTGTCCACAGCAGTGTGGAAATGGTATTTAGTGGCCTGCAGGACTGATCTTGCTGCAGCAATTAAGTCCTGTGCCATCTCACCATCTGATTTATCAGCAAGTGCCAGAATTGTGTTCCACAGTGCTTTCCAGTAATGTTCTATATGTGCTGAGTAAGCTGCCTGCCTAATGAGTAGAGAAGCTGAGGTATAAACCCTTCTGGCCATAGCATCCAAATTTTGGAGTCCTTTTTAGGGGGCTGTGCAGACAAGAAGACCTCTGCTCTCTCGCAAGCAGCAGCCTGCACTATACATTTATGGCCAGGGTGGGCATAAAGGTGTTCCACCCTCTGGCTGGGCATCTGATATTTTCTTTCAACTTTCCTATCAATGGCTACAGCTGAAGTAGATGCAAACATGATTTTTGATATAAGTTTTTTTGTATGGGGACTAGTAACCTCCTTGAATCCATAAATTCAGCATCCTCTTCATCCTCCTGAGTTTCTTGAGGGGGGATGTTGAGAGTATTAAAGGAGAACTTATGGGAGAGGTAAAGCCCCAACTGCTGCAGAGATCAGGGCTTCACCTCTCTGATCCCCCCCCCCCACAAGCACCATCAGAAATAAGCAGATTAAATGACTTATTGCTCGTAAAATTACATATTAGCTCCGTAGGAGTCAGCATTTTAACAATGGTGCTCCTCCACCCCTGAGATTTTGCAGGTAATACCATGAGGGCAGATGACACGGCACTGCTCCTACCAGTAGTTGCCCTTGTAGACGGAATAAAGTATATGTATCAGATGCCAAGTGCCATTTTTTCTGAATCTGCCTAAATCCCATGGGTATATTTGAGGCATGCCCATGGATTTAGGTAAATTCAGTAAAAACGGCACTGTGCATCCAAGATATACATATACTTTTATTTCCATACATAAGGGCAGTATAATGGTAGGGGCAGTGCCGGATCATTGTCTTGCTGTATTACCCGTGAGATCCCAGGGGGTGGAGGAGAGCCATTGTTAAAATGCCAGTGCCACCAGAGCTAATGTGTATTTTTACAAGTGATCAGGTATTTAATCGACTGATTTCTGATGACACTTGCAGAGGGGGTTGGAGAGGAGAAGTTCCGATCTGTGCAGTGGTTGGGGCTTCACCTCTCCCCATAGAACTCCTTTAACCATTTGTCTGGCACATGAGGAAGAGGAAGGGTAGTCCTCATTATGCCTTTTGAGGAGAGCCAAAGTCTTTGTCAGGTGCACCCTCTGATTCCATGGGGTCAACTTCTTCCTCCTGTACATAGTACTCTTCTTCCTCCTCCTCCTCCTCCTCCTCCTTCTGCAGGTAGAGAGGTTGGAACCTGAGCCTGGGGAAGTGGGGGTGGCAGTCACATTATTAAAATGTCCCATTTTTTGGATAGCCTGGAAAAATTGCCACATCTTTTATATGTTCTCAGATGAGAGCATTTTTCTGTGCCATCTGTCTTCTCCTGTCTCTGTTTAGGTGGCGTAGCTGTGACATTTTTTTCTTTAAGTTTCTTGTTGGCTGGTATCATTTCCACTGTCTGCTCTGAGGCTCTTTTATTCTTATTTTTGCTATCACGTGATGCAGGGTTCCCCCTTTTGGACACCCTGGTATCTGATCCATCTTTACCATGCCTTTCAGATGCCTGAACGGCTTTATCTTTTTTCTTGTCACGTTTTTACAGTAGTTGCTATGTTGTACATGAGGAGATGAACCTGTCTGATGCATGCTTTCCACCATCACTGGAAACTCCCTCAGAGCCTTTTTTATTATTTTTTGGTGACAAGGAGGCAGACTAAGAAGCCATAATTTGATTAATCTGTTTTACCCTTTTCTTTAAGGTTTTGGGCAAAAATTAAGACAGGACTTACAATTTATAAAGTCATGGTTTGGACCTAGGCACTTTAAACGGGGCTCATGGCAGTCAACCTTTGCCAGGAGCTAGAAACAGTTTTTACAGTTTAAACCTGTGGGTCCTCTGGGTCTTTCTAATATGCCAAATTAGAGAGATCCTAGTAAAAAATGTAAAACGATTCCCCCAAAACACACTATAGTAAGAGCCCAACGGTAAAAAATGTCTCCTACCCTCAAAAACTGTGTCAAAGGCCGAATCACAGTTTCCTGTAACAGGAACCAATTAATTAAGGTGAAAGAGCACAGGCAGAAATGGAAAGGTAATGTGCGCTGTTTCCTGTTCTACAAATCGAGGAAAAACTAAACCACTAAGAAATAAAAAGGTCAGTGGTCAGATTTGTGTAGGCAAATTAATAAAAGGTAGGCAGTATGGTGGTCTTCAGTTTCTGGGAACTAGAACTGAAACCAGAGAGACCAGAACAATTAAAAATTGATTCCTAACACAGAGTAATTAAATAACTGAACAATAATAATAGTACATGTTTATAAACTTTTGAAAATAAACTCTCTGGAGACCCAGCAATACCAAAGCTCTCTCCAAGTGTAGAAAGAAATCTGGTTACCTGCCAGAGTTGAGCGTGGCTGCACAGTTTGAACCAGTATTCTAAATTCCATAATTAGAACAGGTTTCTTCTCCAGAGGCATCTGTCACTATGGATATAGATGCATAGAGTGCAAACATTAAGTGAGGGATTCCTGGGGTTGGAACTACACAATTTTCATCTACTGCTGCACAAAATTGTTTATGTAGAGCAGTTACTTGCTACGCATCTGAGGCCACACAAAAGTTCTTGTACAGCTGCTTTACACAAGGTTACCTGAAAAATGCTGCACTTATTTTTTTCCATTACTACTTAAATTATTGTTTTGTAATGCTGTAATTGCTACACAAATGTTTCCTGGGTATGCCTCATATGTGTTACATATCTATGTCTGTGTTACAGTCTAAATTCCTATGCTCAGTGCCAAAAGGCTGCAGGGAAAGCAAACAGGTTGTTGCGGTGGACAGTGATGGAGTTTGCTGGAAGAAGGTAATTCAGCCCCTGTACAGTTCCTTGATGAGATATTACCCGGAATATTGTGCGCAGTTCTGGCGCCCACATCTGTAAAAGGACAGGGACCTCTTGGAAGCTGTGCAGACGAGGACCACAAAGATGACTTAAGGGCAACAGGGAAAGATGTATGCAATGAGACTGGAGAGTCTCAGCATGTACTTGCTGGAGGCCAGGAGGGAGAGGGGGGGACATTAAAGAGACCTTTAAGTACCTATGGGTATTAGCAAAGTGGACAGCAGGGACCCTGTATACTAGAAGAGAACACAAGGTAACAAGAGGCCATGAATGAGTCCGGGCCAACAAGGCAGATCCTATGAGAATCAGGGCACCGAGCATGTACATGCTGGAGGCCAGGAGGGAGAGGGGGGACATTATAGAGACCTTTAAGTACCTGTGGGGTATTTTATTTATTATTTTAGTCTTTGGTAACCATGTAAGGCCCACTAGGCAGAAGTGCCTGTTTTCAGGGGCGACCTGGGAGCACTGGGCGGTTAAGTGACTTGCTCAGAGTCACACAGTATGCAAGTGGAGGTTGTGAGAATCAAACTCAGGTCTGATCTGTTGGATGTATCAAGCTTGTTCACACCTCATTCCTCTAACCTCTAGGCTATACTGCCAGCAAGTATTAGTAAAGTGGACAGCAGAGACCCTGTATACTAGAAGAGAACACAAGGTAACAAGAGGCCATGAACGAGTCCGGGCCAACAAGGCAGATCCTATGGGAATCAGGGCACTGAGCATGTACTTGCTGGAGGCCAGAAGGGAGGGGTGACATGATAGAGACCTCCACATTCCTGACAGGAATAAACAAGGTTAACTGTAAGGAACTAGTTAACAGGAATGGCATGTCATAAACAAGGGTGCATGAATGTAAGCTGTCGGGGAGGGATGCAAGAAAGTTTTACTTTACAAGCGAGTGGTTGAGCCATGGAACTGCCTACCAAAAAGTGTTAATGGTTTCAGCAAAAGGCAGAGAGTGAGGGGGGGAGGCAAATGTGAAAACCCAGCATAAACAGTTGGTCACGGGGTAGAGTAGTGTAAAACTAGGCAGTTTGGATGAAGCAGTGGACTTTTTCTGCCAACATTTGTCTATGTTTCTTTGTTTCTGTGACTGGAAATCTGTGTGTATGGGGGGAAGAGCGATATAAGGAAATTCTCCTTTACAGAAACGATTGTGGAGAAATGGAGTGCATTGCCTGAAGGAATGATTGACATGGAGTTCATCTCTGACTTTAAACACAGATGGTAAAGGCAGAGTGGAATAGTCCAGAACAAAAGAGGAAGGGAGGGTGGGCAGTCAGGAGAAGGGGATGAGTGGACATGGGAGGGGTTGTCGAAATACAGTCAACGTCATCGGTAGACTAGTTCTGGTCTAGCATTAAGCCCGGAGTGAATGCAGGCAGGAGATAGGCAGACTGGATGGGCCCATGGGCCATTTCCTGCCACTGGCGTCTATGTTTCTATCTAAATTTCTTTGCTGGCTCTAGTATGATTGGGTGAAATGAGATCATGATTGCCAGCTCAAGACACTGCTGCTATTCCTAGGTACCAGTAATGTTTTTGCAGCTAAGTGCTGTTCAGACCAGCCACTTGCTTCTTCTCAAATTGATCACCTGGAGTTTTGGCATTAGCAGGAGCAAACACGAACTCAGCTCCCTCTTACATCAAGCCCTGTTTACGTTAAAGTAGCAGTTCAGGCTTTGGTCTGAATATGGCATGCTTCTTCCAGACTCTTCATGACTTGGGTTCTTTGCAAAGGGACAGCTGGTCATAAAACTGTCAGTGAAAAGTCAAACAGCTGGCTGTGTCTGGTGATTATCAGTGGGCTTCTGTTTTTCATGTTTCTGTTTCCTCTGTGATGCTAATCCTGATGAGAGGGTTCTCTAACTGTACACTTGCTTAGCTCAGACTTGCCTTCGATTTGCTATAAATGGGCAGCAAAAAAAATCAGCATTTAACTTGCTCGCACAGGCTTGTTATTATATATTAGTGAGGTGTTCTGGTAAAATGGTGTTAGTGAGTTTTATGTTCCAGGTAGCGGAAACTAAAATGCATATTATGATGACTGCAAATCAGTTAACAAATGTACTATCAGAAAGGAAGGCTGTTAAAGCAGCCATGCTTGTTACAGTCCAGTCAAAAGTGGAAAAGTCAGCACTAAAAGCTCCACACCCAAGTATGGGTCTGGTCTCAAGTTGCAGTTTGTGTGCAAAACCTTTTTTTTTCTTTGCTTACAGTTTACTGCAGTACAGTAGATTGTATCTTACTAATTCTGTTGACTTGCAAGCTGACATTTTCTGTAAAAGCAAATCCCAGAATCCCCTGCAGCTGGCATCAGAGGAGGACTGGAGCAGTGGGAGAGTCAAAAGCCTGCAGTGCATGTTAGAGCTGTTATAAGCCCCAGTCAGATGACTGCTGTTCCCACTGTCCTCCTGGGGCTAAGTACAGTCCTCTGTGATTGTATGTAGCCCAGGAGGAAAGCAGGACCAGCAAACAAAAGATGAGAGCTTATAAAAATGTTTAACTTGCACTGCAGGCTATTGAAGCTCCCACTGCTATAGCCTGGCTCTGATGCCAGCTGCATGGGATTCTGGGATTTGTTGTTACAGAAAATGTCAGCTTGCAAGTCAACAGAAGTAGTCTGACAAAATCTATTATATTGTCGTAAACAATAAGTAAAAAAAAATGCACACAAATCGCAAAGTGGGGCCAGACCCACAATTGGGCATGGGGCTCGTAGTGTTGTCCCCATTTAAGTGTTTGTTTTCAATTAATTATTCAGTTATCTTTTTAAGGAGATAGACGTGATGGAGGTGGGAGAGGGGTTATTGTAACATAATCCCTCTCCACCCCCCCCCCACACTGTTTGCCTTGGGGATGGGACTACCGATCAGTACAGTAGAAGCTGATTTAGTGGGATGGCTGAGTTTCAGCCTGACCATCCTGTTTAAACGGCCGTCTCAACAAAACTAAGTTGACTTTTTTTTATTTGTGATCAAATAAACAGCGGTCGTCAGGGTGGGTAATTGTGAAGGGGTTTCAGTCTTTTTGATTTTTTTTTTAAATTTTTTGTATGCTTGTGCTTTATGTACAGTGCTTGTGCTTTTTTTTTGTATGCATGTTCTTTGTGATACAGTACACTCCATTTAATAAAGTACTGTACTTTAACTATTAAAGAACAGTGTAAACTTTCTCCTCCATGAAGTTGTAGAACTGGCC
The DNA here is from genome assembly GCA_016271365.2 of Neoceratodus forsteri. NCBI lineage: Eukaryota > Metazoa > Chordata > Ceratodontiformes > Ceratodontidae > Neoceratodus > Neoceratodus forsteri. Next base: position 329,571,369 of record CM057456.1, on the reverse strand, counting down.
ATCGTAGTCGTCATCAAAAAGTTTGTCTGATAGCAGCTCTGTAGTGTGTGGCAGACTGATTTGGGGAGTAGCTTGAAAGGAGGTTGAGGAGGTAGATGGCAGATCAGACACATGCATCACTGGCAATTCTTGCACTTCTGGCACTGGTACCTGTTCAGTAACGAGTGCGCTACTGGTAAGAGGGGCAAAGAACTCTGTTATGCTCTTCTGTTTCTTTTCTGACATGGCATAAGCTTGTATGCTTCTTTCGGCATTGAACAAGGAATCCCACATTATGGTTTGCTCATGTGCTGACACCACTGTAAAGCTGTACGAATCCCAGTTAGGGCATCGGTGTTTGTCACAAGACGTGGTCCAGGTACAGCAGCAAGCAAGCAAGCGACAGGTACAGGTGACAGAAACAGCAACAAGATGTCAGATCAAAGGTCAGACCACTTAGCCAAATAGCAAAAATCTGCCTGAAAATCATCCTACTAAAACGGCTTATGCGTGATTGCATGTCCCGCTAAAGCATTCAATTAACTATATGTTTACATTGAATAGAATTGGTGCCTGCAGAGACGTCCCACTTAAGTGCGTCTCGTTTAGGTGGAGTGTACTATAACCCCCGAGTCACCTTACTGCTGTTTTGAAGCATGTTAAGGAATAGTAAGCTGTAGTCTCAAAAAAAAAAAAAACATAAATAAAACCTTCTACGCATGCAGGCTACACAACAGCAGGGCGTGCAACATGGATTTAGTCTGTTAGAGGAGGCAGGGTTTCGTATGCCTATTTTATTAGTTTTATAGTAACTGGTGCTTTACAATAAAAATAGTAGCATCTCACTCCCACCCCGAGGTTACTTTTCCAGTGCGCAAGCTGTATCCGTAGTTTGAATATGTTAGGTTCTGCCAGCACTTACTGTATTTCTGACGACGGCACAACTCTGCCTCAGCCTCTTCCAGAGATCCATCATAGCAGGACTGGCTAGGGAGTAGTGATTTGTAAAAACATCCAAAACATATACAGCATTTCATCTCAGATATGAAGAAATATGGGTATATAGTTAACTGGCAGCATGAGTTTTTCCAAATATTTTGTCAGTTGCATTACTGGCCCCTGATAGTTCAAGGGTTATAGGTGCCACATGTGATTTTGACAACCTGGATTTCAAACAACATGAAGTCTTGCTGTATTCTGACTGTTGCAGTTAGGTCCTGCCTTTCAACTGCTCCGGAGAACAAAGAGTTAACTTTCCATGGCCAGCATGGAACGTTCAGCGTGAGCTTGGTTGAAGCCCCTGTCTGCTGTTGTTTAAACTCCAACCGTCAGATTCTTTACTCCGCCTCACTGAACAGTCGCTCCGGAGATTTCTCCTTTGCTCGGTTCAAAAAAAGTTGGTTAAAGTTTCGTTTTTTGCTCGGTTTCTACCGAATTTCTACTACCGAATCTGTCGGTTTAAGTTTCTGTCTGTGGTACCGTGAGTACTAGATAGGTTTTACATTTAGTTTCTGTGTGGAACTTGTAAATTTCGGATCGGTTCGGTTTGAACCGATCAGTTAGGTCTAAAAAAGTTTTTGAATTTGTTTAGAGTGTGGTAACCGGTCTGTATCGGTTCTAAAAAAAAAACGGATATAATTACGTTTTTTCCCATGACCCGTAACACGGTCAGAAACCGATAGGGGAGTCTTGTCTGGCGGATTGCTGAGAAAAGGGTAAGTTTTGGATAGGATTGGCCATGTCTGAGAAACCCAAGAAAAAAACCGGGCCCACTGGTTTTCAACACTGCAGTGTGTGTGGGGAAGCCTTTGCTAAGGCTGATCCCCACACCACCTGTGTTTATTGTCTGGGGTTTGACCACCTCGATTCAGACTTACAAATTTGTAAGAGTTTTCCCAAAGCTACCCTGGATAAGAGAGTAGGTAGACTGAGGGAAAGGGAGGCCAAGAAGTCCGCTGACCCGGATGGCCAGCCCGGCTCGGTTCCGACCGAACCAGAAAGAGTGCCCTTTGACCAGGGTGGAACTTCTTCAGGCAAAAGGAGAGCCAATTCTGAGGAGTCAGTTCTGGTTAAAAGAAAGAGAAGAGGAAAAATCATCCAGTTCAGATCCACAAGTTCTTTCTCCGACCGCTGATGAAATAGCCAAAGCGATAAGGATAGTGCAATCGCTAACTTCGGTTCCGGCCGAACCGGCACCATCTGGCAGGGGCTCAGTTTGGTCGGTTCCCCCCGATTCCGGATTTTACTTTAGAAGAATTTTATGAACCATAGGAGGAGGAGGGAGAGTATGAGGATGATGATGATGGTGATTATGAAAGTCTGGATGTGCCTGTTGACCGGACATCTCCCCAGACAGACCTTCAGGTGTTTCTCCTCCTGGGCTTTCTGAGTCCCCTTCCCACTTTATGTTTTACAAGAAAGTGGCTGAAACCCTCCAGCTTCCAATGGAAGAAGCAATAGAGGATCAGGAGGAGCCTGATTTTGTTGAAATGATGGACATCCCAGAGTCCAGGAGGCTGTCTATTCCCCTCCACAAATCTTTTGGGAAACAGACATTTAAAATTCTAAAGACTCCTAACGCCATACCTCCTGTGGACAGACGAATGGACAAGAGGTATACCCTTTCAGGCTCAGACACGGAGTTCCTTTCTCAGCAATGCAGCCATGTTGGGGTAGTGCAGGCTGCTGCCTGTGATAAGGCCAATATTCCCTTGGCATCACACCTCCCAGATAAGGACTCCAGGAGGATTGATGCCACGGCAAAGAAGCAGTACATAGCAGCATCTTTGGGACTCAGGCAGGCTAACTATATGGCCTACGCAGCTAGATACCAGAAGTCCAGGTGGGACACTGTGCTGGCTCTGGCTAAACAGGCCCCTGACCAGCTTGCCAAGGAGCTGGAGCAGGTGGCTGCGGATGGGATTGAGGCATCCAAGGTGCAATTTCATGCTGCTGTGGACTCCAGTGATGTTTCATCTAGAGTCATAGCTACATCTGTGGCCCTTCGGAGGATGGCTTGGCTCAGATGTACAAGCCTATCACAGGATACCCGGGCTAAGGCCATGGATTTCCCTGTCATTGGTAATTCTGTTTGGGGAGCAGACAGAGAACTACGTGAAAAAGATGGATGAGTACAGGACTACCTACAGGAGTGCTCAGGCCAAAGAAAGGCAAGCCACTCCTCAAAGGCAGCACTCCGGGGCAGGGGCAGGCCCTTTCAAAGGCCTTTCTACCAAGCCCAGGCCTCCTTTTCTGCTTATGCTCAGAGGGGGTTCTTCAGAGGGAGAGGCAGATGGGGAATGAGCAGGCCTGCTTCCACCCCTCAGCCTAAAGCCCCTGCCAAGCAGACACCCTGATGGGTCTGCCCGGGCCGATTCTTCAATATCTGTAGGGGGCAGGCTGGCTTACTTTGTCCAGGACTGGAAGTCTCTGACATCAGACAAGTGGGTCCTGGAAGCAGTAAGCCAGGGACGGTTCTCAGCTTCAAAATTTCCCAAGATGAGAACCAGATCCTTTCCACCTGCAAATCCATCGAGACCCTTGCCCTAGAGGCAGAGGTTTCTTCCTCCTGGCTCTCAGAGCCATAGAAAGGGTTCCTACCCTACACAAGGGCAAAGGATTGTACTCCAGGTACTTCCTAACCCCCCAAAAAACAGGAGAATGGTGGCCTATCCTGGATCTAAGATACCTGAACAAGCACTTTTTTAAAACCAAAGTTCAAAATGGTGACTCTGGGAATAATTCTGTCCTCTCTAAGGCCTGGGGACTGGCTAGCCTCCCTGGACCTCAAAGATGCCTACTTTCACATTCCCATCAGGTGCTCCCACAGAAAGTACCTCAGGTTCGAGTTGCCCTCAGGCCTCTATCAATTCAGAGCAATGCCCCTTGGCCTAACATCAGCCCCAAGGGTGTTCACAAAGTGCCTGGCAGTAGTGGTTGCCTTCCTAAGGAGAAAAAAGATTTCCATCTTCCCATATCTGGACGACTGGCTCATAGTGGGTCAGTCCCCAGACCAAGTTAGTCACATCTGCAAGTAGCTCAGCAAGTGCTCACTTCCTTAGGATTCCTTCTCAACCTTCCAAAGTCAGTTCTCAAGCCAGTACAGCTCCTCACCTTCATAGGGGCGGAACTGGATACAGTAAGGGCAAGAGCCTTCCTTCCCCTGGACAGGGCAAGGACCCTTATGGAACTGGCCTCTTCATTCACCCTACAGGTGTCTCCACCAGCAAGGCATTTCCTTCAGCTTCTGGGCCACATGGCAGCTTCCACAGCAGTGGTTCAGGGAGCAAGATTCCAGATGAGGGACATTCAGTTCCATTTAAGAGCCTTCTGGTCCCAAAGAAAGGATTCCCTTACCAAACTAGTCCCAGTGACCTGAACCCTGATCCAGGCTTTTCAATGGTGGCAGGATCAGGACAATTTGAGACAAGAAGTTCCTTTTGTCACTCAGTCTCATTCAGTGATATTCACCACAGATGCGTCCCTGCTTGGCTGGGGAGCCCACCTAGGGGACCTTACCACCCAGGGACTGTGGTCACCTCAAGAATCTCTGCTTCACATCAATCTCTTGGAACTCAGAGCAGTGTTTCTGGCACTGCAAGCCTTTTTCCAAATCTGTACAGAACAAGGTGGTCCAGATCAGAACAGACAACACCACCACCATGTGGTACTTCAACAAGCAGGGAAGCACTCGGTCTACGGCCTTGTGCACAGAGGTAATGAAGTTGTGGTCCCTGGCCTATTCCCTGCAAACTTCTCTGATAGCAGTTCACCTCCCAGGGAAGGACAGTGTCCTAGCAGATGCTCTCAGAAGGATATCCCAGGGCCATCACGAATGGACCCTAGATCCCCTAGTTTTGAAGGTGATTTTCTCGAGATGGGGCACTCCACAGATAGATCTTTTTGCAGCCCCAGACAATCACCAACTAACTCTCTTTTGTTGCAGACACCCAGTCTTGGGCTCAGTCCCCCTGGATGCTCTGATTCTGAATTGGGAAGGGAAATTTCTGTATGCTTTTCCCCCCCTCTTCCCTCTCCTGTTCAAAGTGTTAGTCAAGATCAGGTCTCAACCATGCAAAGTGATTCTGATTGCTCCAGATTGGGCCAGACAGCCCTGGTACCCACTGTTGCTGTCCTTAGCAGTCCACCTTCCCCTGTCTCTTCCCAGGAATTACAACCTGTTGCCATCCTCTCAGGGGAGGATTTGGTATCCGAATCTCAAATCTCTCAATCTCAAGGCATGGCTCTTGAAGAGTTAGAGTTTGCTGATCTGCACCTTTCTCAAGGGGTTCTGGATATCCTTAAGGCTTCTCGAAAGCCTTCCACCAGAAAGACTTACAACTCCAAATGGAAAAGGTTCCCTATTTGGTGCTCTAATAAGCATATTTCTCCAAAATCTGCTGGGTTGCCTACAGTTCTGGACTATATGGTTCATCTTAATGGCTTGGGACTTAGGCCAGCTACACTTAAAGTGCATCTGGCAGCTATTTCTGCCTTCTTGTCAGTAGGCAAGCTCTCTCCTCTGTCAGCCCATCCTGTGTTTTGTAAGTTCTTCAAGGGATTGCTGCACACCAATCCCCCCTTTAGGGACCCTGCTCCTGCTTGGGACCTTAATGTTGCATTGCTCAGCTTATGCAACTACCCTTTGAGCCTTTGTCCTCTGCAGAGTTTAAGTACTTGACTTGGAAAACTGTGTTTTTGGTAGCCATTACCTCTGCCAGGTGTATCAGTGAATTGCAAGCCCTGTCAGTGGAGCCTGATTTCATCTCTTTCCATAGAGATAAAGTGGTCCTAAGAACTAACAGGAAGTTTTTGCCTAAGGTGGTTTCAGATTTCCACCTTAATCAGTCTATGTCTCTCCCTGTTTTCTTCACTGACCATTCCTCCTCTGGAGAGAGGAGGCTGCACAGCTTGGATGCTAAGAGGGCCCTCAGCTACTACATAGAGCGCACCAAGGGTCACAGGTTTGAGTCCCTCCAATTGTTCCTCACATATAGAGAGGTCGGTAAGGGCAAACCTGCTACTAAGAGATCTGTTGCCAGGTGGGTTGTCTCTTGCATACAATTCTGCTATGAAAAACTGGGTAGAACCCCACCCTCAGGCCTTAGGGCTCACTCTACTAGAGGTACAGCTGCTTCCCTTGCTGCTGCCAGGGATATTCCTATCTTACAAATTTGTCAGGAAGCCACCTGGAAAACAGTCCATACATTCACCAAGCATTATTCTCTGGATATCCAGGCTAGGAGTGATGCTCGGTTTGGCACAGCAGTACTTCAGAGCCTATTCCCAAAGTAGGTTCTGTCCCTCCTCCATGGAGGTACTGCTTGGTAGTCTGCAATAGTCAGAATACAGCAAGACTTCATGTTGTTTGAAGAAAAAATTACTCACCTTAGTAATGTTGTTTCTTCTAATGGAGTCTTGCTGTATTCTGACCTCCCCCTCGCCTCCCCTCTCAGAACCTAGTTTTTGGGATGTGGGTGGGCAGGAGCAGTGTTGGCACCCTAGGGGTGTCCCTTTTTCACCCTCCCTTACTTTGGGTGTGTGTTGTGTTTTGTTTTTTGGGTTTCCTGACTTGAGTCTTTGCTTTGAAACCAAAAAACCCTTTTTTAATAAATTTAGTTGCCAGTTGGCTAGTGTGAGTTTTACAGTTTCCACACAGAACTTCTAGTGAGTACTGCTGGTAAAGATCTGATGGTTGGAGTTTAAACAACAGCAGACAGGGGCTTCAACCGAGCTCGCGCTGAACGTTCCATGCTGGCCATGGAAAGTTAACTCTTTGTTCTCCGGGCAGTTGAAAGGCAGGACCTAACTGCAATAGTCAGAATACAGCAAGACTCCATTAGAAGAAACAACATTACTAAGGTGAGTCATTTTTTTCTTGTGTCCCATGTTCAGGATGTAGCTGCAGGCCAGAAGGAGAAGTGAGTTGCTCCCCCTTTCCAAACTCAATACCATGGTGGTAGCAGAAGCGATAATGGAGCCAGGTTTGTAGGAACTGACGTGAAGCATAGTGCCAGCTCCTCAGACTCCCCTTCCCCAGTGTGTGTGTGGTGGGGTTGGACTGTGGGTGCATCCAGGAGGACTAGGCAGAGGGGTTAAGAGTGATGTTGGGTGGCCAGACTAGAGACTGACTGTCCGGAGAGGGATCAGCAGCCAGCAATGATGGACTGAGATCCCCTCCCACTACTATTTTGGGGGGCGGGGAGAGACAGAGAATCATGATGAAAAATGCTCAAGCCAGACCCTAATTAAATTTACATTATTATCCTTCCCAGTATTGCTACTTACATGCAAATGTGATCCTTCTCATTCTCAGCTGATATATTTTTCTGTTTGACCATGCCTCAGCAACATCATAATCTTTTGTCATGGAAATGGCTGTGATTCCACAAACACAGAATTTTGACATTACTACATGCTAAAGCAGTTGGAGTAGGTTGGTCATGAAAGAAATCTTTGGTTTAAACATAAATATTGTTAATAGTATAAATTTTTCAGAAGAGAAATACAGAAAAACAAAATGCTGCGGAACATTGTCCTTATTAGTGGTTAAGGTTGATATCAAAGTGAAGGCAGTTGTTGTCCAGCTCTGTTATACTTGTTTGTTCACAGACAGGCATTATGGAGCTCAGGCTCCAAGGGTGTAGACAGGCATACTCACTGTACACATTTGTGTACAGTTTTGTTGAGTGCCTGTCACAAACCATAAGCCACTCTGTTAATATGATCATTCTAATCTGTAGTATTTGGGTTAGTGTAGGCCACTGAGGAGTGTCTGATACATGTATAACCTCTTTAGAGAGTAGAGGAATCATCTGACAACAATCTGACTTGTTTGGAAGGGGGTGCCATTTGGAAAGGATGTGTACATTTTTTAATGGGTTGGGGGGTGTAACTGTTGGAGACTGTGTACAAAATGAAAATTTCTAGCTACATCCCTGAGCTCAGCACAGCAATCCTGTCTCCCATGCTTACCAAAATGTCTTTTCGGGAAAACTCAGGAAGCTTAATGACTTGGGGCTGCTATGGCTCAAGTGGTTAAGAGCATGCCATGGAATGGCAAGGTCCCTGGGTTTGAATCCCAGTAGGAGTCACACTTTTCCTTTCATTTCTACAATTGGATTTTCTTAAACCAGTAATTATGTAAGCATTGAGGCATGATGGGGTGTGCGTGAAACACATTTTACCGCACAGCAAGGGGCATAATAAGGCACAAGGCCGAAGGCTGAGTGACTTTAGTCACTGGCCGTGTGGTAAAATGTGTTCCATGCACATCCCAGAGCACCTTATTGCGCAGATAAAATGGGCTCCTTTTTTAAAAACCTTTTACAGTTGGAAAAAGTATGTTTATATGTAGAAACAATAGATTTACTTGTGTGCATTTATGATAAAATAGTCCTTCCACCCACTACAAATGATGTCCTTGATGATGATGTCATTGTATTATTGCCTACTTTTTTCTTCCTGTTTTTTCCCCCACATTCATGATATGGAATGTTTATCATAGAATGTTTACCATGGAATACATGGATTCAAAATTCTGCTCAGTTCCACTGGCAGAGGGTTTCTCTCCTAACACTCTGTACACACAGACAACACAGGCCTTTGTTACAGCCAGAGACTCAATTGTCTCACTGTCAGGGCAAGAAGAAGAAGAGAGTTCCCTGATGAGCAGGTAAAGATAGAAGGGATATTTTTCACTGTCAGCAAAGAAACAGTTGTAGTGAAAACTATAAACAATACTTATTGTTTCTAATTTATGTATATAAGGAGAGTGTAATAATCGACGAAACAACAGTTAATTCATTTGTTTTATTTTTTATTTAAGGTAGTTTTATTTTTAGGGTCCAGATGAAGTTTTTACAGTGTAAAGATAGCATCCATGTTTGTGGTGGAAGATCAGTTCTGGCTGTAGGGGGCTAAATTAAATGGCTGTGTTCTAAATGCCCATTGATCTGGGTTCCAGACTCTTTGCAGTCCTTTTTTTTAGCCATGTGTAAACCTTATTTTATGCATAAATAAGAGCCAGTCAGATTAAATGATTTTATCCTGCCATTTTATAAAAAAAAAATTAAGTAATAGACATCAGTGTTGTTCTTTATTTTTTTTATGCTCCCTCATGTGTAATACTTTTATGAACCACTTGAGCTGCTCTCTCATTGTTTATGTAGTATCACACACATCGAGGGTGTAAACAAAATCTCGTAACACTGGCATCCATGCATTATTCAGCATTTAATATTTTCTTGCAGACAATTCTGTTTTTCCTTCACCAGCTGGGCCCCTTTCAGGACCAACCCTCCCAGCCGTGTCACCTTGGCATCCCGTGGACTTAAGTGTCCAATTCCTATCTTCCCGAAGGATACCACCCCCCCCCTTGGCGGTGGTGGCCCGGAAGGTTGTAAAATGGATTCTTGGATGGTAAGCATGCCATGTTACCAGCTGTGGGGCCTGACAAGGGTTAGGACCTTCACTCTACCTCAGCCTGTGTTTTTCCTCCTCCTCCTCCTGTTATCACCCCAGGAGAAGCAAACAGCCAATGCCACTCAGATGGCTCTGCACACATTTCCGCACACAGAACATCGGCAGCCGCTGCTTCACTCATCCCCAGTGTTGTGGTCCCTGGCAGCCTACCTTGCAACTGCCACTAGGAGCTAGGTATACACAAGGCGCTGCATCAGTGGACACTCGATCCTCCTCCTCCCTGCTGACCCTCCAGTGTGCCAAATCAGCTCCCGAACACAAGTCAGCTGTGCTGCAAGCAGTAGCACTTCCTCTTTGCTGGCAGGCCTGCAATTCTGTATTTCATATTCATTTTTGATAGTATCAATGCCCTTTTTTTTTTTTTAAAGTCATGCATATTGTTTGCTGAAATGTATTCCATTTCAAGGATACCTACGTTTGCATTTCTTTGTTACTATTCATAGAGAATACAAAGAGAATGTCCGCAAAGTTGATGATGGAGTAAGGGAAATTGTTTCCATCATAGATGACCTGTTTGAACATGACGGCAAAACAGCTTTTATCTTCACCTCTGACCATGGCATGACTGATTGGGGTAAGGCCATTTTCTGTCATTGAGAGCCTTAACAAACGTGTTCACTTCTAATAGACAACTGTCTGTTTTATTTATTGCATTTTGATTCGCTAGCAAATTGCTTTCTACTTACATGATAAATTATTTGTACAATGAAACAAGTGGGTATTCACCTTTACTTTTCTAACATTTAGTAAAAAGAATTCCATAAAATTCTAGTATTTTGATATCAGAAAATCCCAAATACTTGTGAGCCCAATTTATTTCAGAGAAATTATATTTTTCTATCTTTTTCACAAAAAATATTCTTTTTCAACAACACATTTTTACCCTTTATATGCTAATAATATTTTTGCCCATCTTATATTATCATTTTTAAAACAGTAGTTGACTTCTGATTTATTCTTCTCATGTAGAGACACGATCACCAGCGAAATCATAAAAATTATCATAGATTATAAAAAATATATATTTAAATTAAATCTATAATATTTTACTGAAAGAAAACTTTGTTTTCCTATAAACATTTGCAAAGAGATTTGAAGTTTCCTATTGAAATACACTGCCAGTTTTGCCAGAAAAGATTTTATGACTTCGTAACATAAGAATTCAATTGAATTCTTGGTTTTACTATAAAAATAAAATAATAAAAAGGGTAAAAAAGAAACAAAAGCCAAATAATTTTGTTATCAATGCATCTAAAGGACCCAAACTTGTCATTCTGTAAGATATATATATATATATATATATATATATATATTACTTAGCGCATACTCTGAAAATACAAAGGCATTATTAAAGACGTAGTTAGTAGTACAATCAGAATTTGCAAAAAACATATGTTGTGCAGAGTGTTTTGATTCGTGTGTGTAACATAAAAACATAGAAGTTGTTGACAGAGAAGGACCCTTGGCCCACCTAGTCTGCCCCAAAATTCCCTACCTAGCTTGTTTCCGAAGACCCTACTCGATCTCCGACCTTATTGCCCCGAGACCCATTACTGAGGTTCCCTTGTGTCTGTCCCATGCATGCCTGAATCCTGTTACTGTTTTGTTATCCACCACTTCTGCTGGCAATTTGTTCCAGCTATCCACCTCCCTTTCTGTAAAGAAGTACTTCCTCATATTCCCCCTGAGCCTCCCCCCTCCAGCTTCATGTCATGCCTCCTTGTCCTTGAGCATCTTTTTCAATGAAATATACTGCCCTCCTGTATCTTATTTATACCCCTGAAGTATTTGAATGTTTCTAGCATGTCTTCCCATTCCCTTCTATCCTCTAGAGAGTACATATTTAATTCATTGAGTCTTTCCTCATATGGTGTCTGATGCAGGCCATATACCATCTTAGTTGTCCTCTTCTGTACCGCCTCTACCCAGTATATGTCCTTCCTGAGATGGGGTCTCCAGAACTGGACACAGTACTCCAGGTGTGGCCTCACCATCAATCTATACAGGAGCAACATCACCTCTTTCCTTCTGCTGGTGTTACCTCTCCTTATGCACCCCGGCATTTCCTAGCCTTTCCTATGGCCTTATCACACTACTTTGCTGCCTTCAGGTCATCAGATATGATGACTTCCAGGTCCCTTTCCTGCTTTGTTGTTGTCACCTCCTCCCCCACCTTGGTACTCTTCTTTGCCCCTGGATTTCTGTGCCCTGTGTTCATGATTTTATAGTTTCTGGCATTGAAGCCCAGCTGTCATACCTTGACCATTCTTCCAGCTTTTACATCAGGTCTTCCTTCATGTTTTCTAACCCCCCCAGGTGTGTCCACTCTGTTGCAGATGTTTGTGTTGTCTGCGAACAGGCATTCTGTACCTTCCCTTCCAACCCTTTTATGATGCCGCTAATGAAGACATTGAGGAGGACTGGTCCCAGAACCTACCCCTGAGGCACCCTGCTGGTAACCATGCCTTCTTCCTTGTGAACCCCATTTACCAGCAACCTAGTGCCTAGTCCTAGTGTGTCCTTCCCTTTGTCTGCTATCACTGTCACATGGGAAGGAGGCATTGTAGGAAAAAGAAGAGCAATAAACCCGTGCTAAGATGGAGATCCCCAGGGGCCATAAAACTACCATATCACTAGCAGGCTAATTTAGAAAAAACTCTTAATAGCAAGCAAAGAGAAGGACACAACAGGACTACACACACAAATCAAAACACTCTGCGCATCATATGTTTTTGCAAATTTGAATGTACTGCTCCTTTAACTGGGCAAGAAAAACTGTTAAAGATTGGTACGTGTAAAGTATACAGTATACCACTTGAATACTCTCAGGTCTCCACAATGGAACCCATGTTCAGATGGGTTCTGTTTCTGGTGAGCATGCCAGCTTCTTCGCCTGTGTAAGGATAACATAGAAAGATAGAACATGTCAGCAGAAAAAGACCATTTATCCATCCAGCCTGCCCTGTTTTATCCTATCCTATCCTGGGTCCTAATGTCTAGTGAAGGTTATTGCCCTCATCCCTCATTGCCCCCTGCTTTACCGCTTTCCCTTGGTGTAACTTTTAAGCCTTTTTCGTGGTCCTAACCGTGTTGAAATCCATTAATGGTTCCTGCACCCACCATCTCTGCTGGTAGGCTGTTCCATGGCTCAGCCACTCCCTCTGTAAAATAAAACTGTCTCACATCCCTCCTGAATATCTCCCCCCAACTCACCAGCTTCCTCTCATGTGCCTGTGTTCTCAGTTTGCCAGTCCTGCTGAATATTTCCCCACAATCTACCTTCTTCATTCCTTTCAGGAAGTTAAAGGTCTCTGTCATAACTCCCCTCTTCCTTCTGGTCTCCAGCGAGTACATGTTTAGGGCCTTAAGCTGATCCTGATGGGCTCTGCCCTGCTGGCCCTGAATCATTTTGGTCACTGTACCCTGTATGTCTGTAGCCTGTCTTTGTCTTCTTAGGTGGGAGCTCCAGAACTGAGCACAGTATTCCAGATGCGGTCTGACCAAGGATCTATAGACAGGCAGTATCACCTCCATCCTCCTGCTTTCATACCACCTCCTGATACACTCCAATATCCTGGTTGCCTTGCGGTAGGCCTTGTTACATTGCATAGATTGTTTTAGGGAGTTGCTTATGATGACTCCCTGGTCTCTTTCCTCTGTGGTAGTGTCCAACTTAAAGCAGCAGTGCAAGGATAAGTTGCAATTTTGAGGTCACCTGTAATTTTAGTTTAGTAACATGCCGCTTGAAGTCTGTTTTAGGTTACTGTGTGAAATTCCTTCAGTTCTCTATTGTAATTCACACGAATTATGTACTGGCTGGCAAGTCACATGAAGAGAACAAACATGCCACACAAATTAATTACAAAATAATAAAGAACCGAAGGAAACTTTTAGAGTAACTTAAAATGGACTTCAAGCACCATGTTACTAAATTAAAATCACAGATGCAAAAAATTACAACTTATCCTTGCACTGCTTCTTTAAGTCCTCTCATCCATTATTCCTTCCAGGGGTTCTTGTTCTCTGTGTGCATCACCTTGCTTTTTTTGGCATGAAATTTCAACTGCAAAACTTTGGACCACCTCACCTCCTTGTTGTAGAATATCCAAGGCCCAGGAGGACAAACTGGCTTTGACTATTCACTGTGGTGAATATGTAAGGGCAGTTACCCATAAGAAGGCAGGATTTCTGTCCAGGGAGATTGCTGCTAGGAAGAATCGACCAACTCAGCTCTTTTTGACTGTGGACAGCATGTAAAAAGCAGTTGCTCAATCTATCTAGACGCGTACGACAAAGGGGGTAAGAGAAATTAAGAAAAGAAAAGAATGCTTTGCACTGATAGAGGGGGGAGAGGGGAGACTTGGGGGAGTGTTTGGTATCCTGCATCTGGAAGGGTGGGGGGTTGCTGGTGGGCAACAACAGCAATGGGTAGGGTGGTAGGCTGCAACAACTGCAGTGCACCAGTCTTTCTAAACATTGCCGGAGGGCGGGGGGATGTTTAGTGTACAACCACATAGAGAAACGTAGAAAGGAGATCAAGGGTCTACAGGAGAAACTAAGACAGGCAAGGCAGACTGGAGGTGGGTTTAGCCCAATACTGGAGGAGGAGAGAAGGGGAGATGAGGGAGGGCAATTTGAGCCAACAGTGGTGAGGAGAGGGTCAGAAGAAGGGAAGTGGAGACAAAGGGGCTCAGGCCAGGAAGATAGATTGCCATGGAAACCAGGTCAGGAGACAGGGACTTGGGAGGGGAGGAGGAGAAGAAGTGGCAACAGTCATGGAGTGGAAAGGAGGGAACAGGTTACTATGAAAAGAGAGGAAGTGGGCATTTGTGAAGGGTCTTCAGAAAATAGTTTTGCACTGCTAGAGGGGAAGAAGGAAGAGGGAGGTGATGCAGTTGGAGGAGTAATTGATAAATGCCTGGACCAAACCGGAGCGGGGGGAAGTTATGCTGGGAGAATTGCAACAGGGGCAGAAGGGGGAAATAATGTGCAGGAGGAAGAAGAGGAGCCAGGAATGAGAGCTGAAGATGAATGGAAGCAAGCAGGGATTAAGAGGGGTGGACTGTTAGTGCTGGGGGACTCAATACTAAGAGGAGTCAGGTGGGGTAGCAAGGGGGAGAGGCATAGTCGCATGTGGGTGGAGGCCATGCCAGGAATGACAGCGGAATGGGTGGGACAATCTGTTCTGAAATATGCTAGAAGGGGTAGGGACAAGACTCATTTAATTATACATCTTGGGAAGAACAACCTGGCTGACAAGACAGTCGATATAGTCCAGAGGAGGTTTGAGGAACTAGCACAGTTATGTGAGGGGGCAGGAAGATCAGTCACTTTTTCACAGATACTTCCAGTGCCCAAGGCAAGCACAACAAGAAAGCTGAGAATAGAGGAATTTAATGGATGGCTAAGAACCTGGTGGGGAGGGACCTGGGAGGACAGTAGTCTCTATGCCAAGGACAGACTGCACTTGAGTGAGGAGGGAAATAAAGTGTTGAAACAGAGGATGGAGGAGTACATAGATGAAGGTGGGAATTTAAACTAGGAGCGTGGGTGGCAAGTGGGCAAGAGATATGCAGAGACCACAGGTTGGGAAACCATATGAGCTTACCCCCCATAACAGTGACAAAGAACAAATGGCAAGTACTATTGGTGATGCTAGTAAGGGAGGGCAGGATGGGAGGGGGGGAAAGGGTGGAAGGTGGTTACCCTTAATGCTAGGAACCTTGGGAGGAAAACTGAAGAGTTAAAGGTGCTCATGGCAGAGGAAGAGGTGGACAGTGCAGCCATCACAGAAACATGGGCCACCCAATACAATGACTGGGACATGTCTGTACCAGGGTACAGGTTGTCACAATCCCACTCAGCAGGTCAGGCCCTCTGCTCCTGCAGTGCCAACCTCTGAGTGCAGTATTGTGAACAGTTAACCGAACAGGGTAAACCCTCCTGTCTGTTTTGTGGGTTTGAATCAAACTTTGGTCTCAAGTTCTTGGAGGGATTCAAACTGTGAACCTCTTGCTAGCGTACCCAATGTACAGGCTCAGATAATTCTGCTCTTCAGGGGGCCAGATATCTTTCACCAATGGGCACCTAACCAGGTGTACAAAATGAACCCTTAAAAACGTTATTCTAGGAGCGTGGATATGTTGTTCATCCACACGTCCCTTTCCCCTTTAAATCTTGCCAGAAGTCTTCAAGCTGGCTTCTCCTTCCCACCCGGGTGGTAAATACCTTGGCTCCACCCCATGACGTCAGATCTTTCTTTCCGCTGGAAGATTCAGGTTCCCTCGTGCTACTTCTGCAGTACCGTAGGCCCTGGATTCTAATCGACAGTTTTCGACACATTTGCTTTGCTTGAAACTCATACGAGTTTACGATTCCGATCCGAGCACATCGGATATGGAGGACAAGTCATCCCCCGGGTTTCACCAGTGTCCCTGTGGACGGAAAATGTCATGCACCGATCCCCACCTCTCGTGTGTCTATTGCTTGGGTGTCGCGCATGACACCACCTCTTGCACCATTTGTCTGGCTTTCCATTCCAGCGTCCTGGATGACCGCAAGGCGCACCTAAAACTAGGGAGACTGGAGCTTCACAACCCACCGGTGAAATCGAAGGAGGTCAGGTGGGCAGTTTCCGCAGCTGCGGGATCCGCTGATCAGCTCGAACAGATAGTGGCTTTTGAAGAGGAAGCTGCTCAGGCTTCGGCCAGCCAAAGTTTGTTCGTGCCGCTTAACCTGGGCTCGCAGTCCTCCCACCCTTAGAATAGGGACAAGGGCCCTAAATCTTCTTCTGACCGAAGAAGATGCTCCTGGGACCGAGAGTGGTCCAGTTCTCAGGATCTTGCGGTCTTGACCTCGGTCGAGATTGCTTCCTCGGTCGCCAACTTCTCGGACTATCCATCAGGCCAAGGCACCGAGGCCAAGGATACGGCCGAACCGGCCGAGATTTCTCTCGACCAGATCGAGCCATTGTCGCCGACCCCGGTCGACGACTCCTTGGAGAGGACTCCCATTCTTTTCTTCCCTTCCCTGACAAGGAGACCCTTCCCTCGGGTATCCCGATCAAGGGACAGGAGCTGGAACCTCAGTTTTCACCGAATCCGGCCCCTCCCGATCGAGAGAGCTGACACCGTCGGTCCCAATCGAGGACTAGGACCCCATCTGTCGAAAAACTGAAAAAGGGTCTCAAACACTCCCGGAAGAGGCTTTGCCACCGATCCTCATCCTCCTCGGACAAGGAGAGACTTCGACGGAAGATCTGTCGGCGTTATGAGAACCTTATGTGGAAACAGCTAATTCTGATCGGTCAAAAGCTGGCTCCGCTGGCTACACAGGCCATTACTTGGCCTCAGCCTCTTAGGCCGATGCCGACCCCTCCGGTGCCGAAGACTCCGATTCTCCCTCTGGTAGGACCGGCACGCATTCCTGTTCAGCCTGTTCCGGTCTCCCCACCAATTTTGGTGGAGACACCGCCTAAGCAGCCTCAGGGATGGGCTCCCTCGAAAGAGGACTGGACAGATACGGGCCTGCCCCGTTGCCTGTCCATCACTGTTGTCCTTATCACCGGTGTATTGAAGGGGACGAGGCGTGAGACCCCGTGATCCAGACTCCCTGACTCGATACCACTGGTCTTCACTCACACCCCGATGATGAGTTGTCAGTGACAGGCCTGGAGGAAGGTCCTTCCTCTTTCCAGGGCATCCTCCGACTTATTTCAGAGTCCACCGGTATGCCCTTGGAGCCTATTCAAAAGAAGGCGGAATATCCTCTCACAGATATCCTTAAGGGGGGGGATACCCTGACAGAGACCTTCCCAGTGGCCGAAGCCATTGTTGTCCTGGCCCTTGAGCTATGGCAGCGCCCTGCCTCTTGCCCGGCTCTGTCTGCCCGCATGGCTCGCAAGTACACTATACCCATGGGGTCCTTGGCGGGCTTCACAAAGCATCCCTCGGCCGAGAGCCTTTTGACTGCCTCAGTGTTTAGACGCATGGGTAGCTCAGCGGATACTGACAGCCCTCTGGACAAGGAGTCCAAAAATATGGACCACTATGCCCGGAAGGTATATGCGGCCTCATCCTTGGGCCTTCAGTAGGCCAGCTCAGCAGTAATCATGGCACACTTCTCTCACGCCCTCTTGGGGTCGCTAGATGAAGTCCTCCCTCATCTCCCAGTGGGCATGCAGACCACGGTTAAGCAGGTCCGTCACTAGGGCCGTGCTGTTGCAAAACAGCAGCCCAGATGGCCTTGGATATTGGAGATTCCTTTGCCCATTTACTAGCAGCCACAGTGGCCACTCACTACAGGGCCTGGCTGAGGTTATCCTCCATTCAGGCGGATACTCAGCACAAGTTAGCTGACGTGCCCTTCCTTGGCACCGATCTCTTCAGTCCGGGAGTGGCAGGTCACCTCCAGTGCATAGAGCAGTCCAGTGCCACCTTGGATGTCACTTCTGCAAAAGGTTCTTCGGGCAAGAACCAGCAGGAGCGCAAGAAGAAGCCTTTTCAGCACTCTTCTCCTGCGGTTAGACAGCCCACCTTCCAGGGAGGTCAGCAGCACCAGCAGCAACAGCAGACTCAAGCTTGGCACTCTAGGCCCAAGCAGGGTCCCCAACAGCCCCGCAAAGGAGGCCGAGGTGCCGGTCCAGGAGCCTTCTCCTCCTCCTCTAAGCCTGCACAGTGACGGGTCAGGGTGGCCAGCCCTACACCCGTCACGCCAGTTCTGGGTCCTCCTGTGGGGGCCGGCTCTGCTACTTTCCTTCCACCTGGTCCGATATCACTTCAGACAGGTGGGTACTGGAAGTGGTTGGTCGGGGACTGCCTCTAGAGTTCGAGCAGTACCCTCCCTGGCGAGCCCGTGCCCCACGGGAGGAAAGGATCTCAGTTTGCACTCAGTCGCTCGCTCGGACGACATTGCTCAACTCCTCCGCAAGGAGGTGGTAGCTCAGTGCCGGATCCTCCTACAGACCCAGACTTCGTGTCCAGGTACTTCCTGGTGCCCAAGCGGATGGGGGGTTGGTGCCCCATCCTAGATCTCCATGATCTGAATCAATATCTCAGGGCTCGCACCTTCCAGATGGTAACTCTGAATCAGATCATACCATCTCTGGAGCGAAACATGTGGTTCTGTTCACTGGATCTACAGGATGCATTTTTCCACGTCCCAATCCGTCCGTCCCACCAGTGGTTCCTCCGCTTCAGGGTGGAAGGCGACCTGTACGGTTCCAAGAAAGCCATGCGTTTTGGCCTGTCTTGGCCCCTCAGTTCTTTCACAAATGCATCGCAGTGGTGGCGGCCTTTAGCAAGCGTCAAGGGGTTTGGATATACCCCTACCTCGACAATTAGCTCCTGGCGGGTTCCTCCCTGCAGGAGGTGGAGAGGTCCAGGGACCTGGCCCTCCGAACCTGTTCCCAATTAGGCCTCCTGATCAATGAGGCCAAGTCGGAACTCGTGCCCTCTCAGGTGATGGACTTTATGGGGCAGAGCTCGACTCTCGTCAAGCCAGAGCTTGGCTCCTGGTGGACAGGGCGGAGGTTCTTTCCTCCTCTGTCCAATCATTTCTGGTTGAGCACTTGTGCCCTGCCCAGGACTCCCTGTGCCTTCTGGGTTACATGGCGGCATGCAGCTCAGTGGTCCGTTGGGCCAGATTGCACATGCGCCCCCTGCGTGGGAGCTGGCCGCTCAGTGGACTCAGCGTCAGGGTCATTTCGACCAGCTGGTCACTGTCACCCAGAACATGTGGGACGCTTTCCAGTGGTGGACCGTCCCAGGTCGTCTGCAGAAAGGGATACCGTTTGTCCGCCCTGAGCCGACAGTCGTCCTCATGACTGATGCCTTTCTCGTGGGCTGGGGAGCCCACATGGGGGACCACAGTGCCCACGGGTTCTGGACCCCCGAGGAGTCCCGATGCGAAATCAACCTGCTAGAGCTCAGAGCAGTCTGACTGGCACTGTCATCTTTTGCTCCTTAGCTCCGTGGTCAAGTGGTTCAAGTCCAGACGGACAATACCACGACCATGTACTACCTCAACAAGCGAGTGAATGCACTCCCATCTGCTATGCAAGGAAGCGCTTCGGATCTGGACCTTCGTCAGCCAGTTGGAGGTGGATTTCCTTGCCATCCATGTGGCAGGAGTCTCGAACCAGCTGACGGATGCTCTCAGCCACATAGGCCAGACATCCCACAAGTGGTCTCTTCATCCAGAGGTAGCTTACAATCTGTTCTCCAGTTGGGGCAAACCGTTGGTGGACCTGTTTGCCTCCAGGGAGAACAAGCTGAGGCTGTACCATGCCTGCACCCCTCAGCAGGGCTTGCTGCAGGGGGATGTCTTCTTGAGGCCATGGACCCCAGGCCTCCTCTACGCCTTCCCTCCATTTCCCTTGATCCACGAGGTGTTACTCAAGGTGAGGAGGGACAAGGCAAAGGTGACCTGGTAGCCCCAGATTGGCCCACCAGTTCTGGTATCCAGATCTCCTCAGCCTCAGCTGCAGGGCCCCGGAGCGGCTTTGTACACACCCGGACCTGATATAATTGAACCAGGGGAAGGTTGTCCATCTGGACCTTCAGTCCCTGCACCTCACAGCCTGGTACCTGAGCGGCTAGAGTTTCAGGCTCTGGGTCTTTCCAAGGATGTCTACACCGTGGTGGAGGCATCTTGTAAGGAATTGACCAGGAAATGTTATACCTTCAAATGGAAAGGGTTTTCCATTTGGTGTCGAAATGAAGTCTGGACTCCTTATCCTGCTCTTGCTAACATTTTAAGTACCTTTGGTCTCTCAAAGGGGTCTATCGTCAAATCGACCCTTAGGGTGCAACTGGCAGCCATTTCCGCTTAACGGGCGTGGGCCGGTCAGTCGACATTGGCACAGGAGACAGTGGTCGGGCGCTTTTTCAAAGGCCTGGATCACTTATCCCCTCCAGTGCATGAACCTCCGCCTCCGTGGGATCTTTTGCTGGTTTTGGCAAAGCTCATGGGCAAGCCATTCGAACCCATGCACAAGTGTGAGCTCTCGCGCTTGTCATGGAAGACTGCCTTCCTGGTGGCTATCATGTCAGCCAGGAGGACAGGGGAGCTCCAGGTGCTCTCAGTGGACTCCCCTTATCTGGTCTTTCACAGGGACAAAGTTGTCCTGCTCCCCCACCCAAAATTCCTTCCGAAGGTGGTGTCAGAGTTTCACCTTAACCAGGTGTTGACTCTGCCGGTATATTACCCTAACTACACTTCGGACGCCGAGTACTGGCTCCATAACCTGGAACTTAGACATGCTGTCTCCTACTACAAGGAGAGGACTGCGGAAATTCGGGGAGAGGTTCGCCAGCTGTTTGTCACCTACGCTGAAACCGCTTCTGGCAGACCTGCAACCAAATGGACCATTGCAAGGTGGATTACATCATGCATAGGTCTGTGCTATGAGTTGGTGGGCAAGGAGCCTCCCAGAGGGATAAGAGCTTATTCTACCCGCCATACTGCTGCATCAGTGGCTGCTTCCAGGGACATCCCTATCCAGGAACTCTGTCGGGCTGCTACCTGGAAGTCAGCAAACACCTTCATTACCCATTACCACATCGACCTTGAGTCACGTCGGGATGCTGGTTTTGGGGCCTCAGTTCTCCAATCTCTGTTTCCTAAGTAGGAGCTATGCGCCTTGCCTCCCTCCTCCCGGAGAACTGCTAGGAGTCTGCCAAAGGTGTGGATGAACAACATATCACGCTCCTAGAAAAACAGGTTACTCACCTGTAACAGTAGTTCTAGGGTATATGTTGTTCATCCCCCACCCACCCGACCTCCCCGGCTTTAGGCGCATCACCTTGCTTCCAGCGGGCTAAGATCTGGTGTCATGGGGCGGAACTGAGGTATTTACCACCTGGGTGGGTGGGAGGAGCCAGCTTGAATAGTTCCGGCAAGATTTAAAGGGGAAAGGGACATGCCAAAGAGTGTGGATGAACAACATATACCACTCCTAGAAATACTGTTACAGGTGAGTAACCTGTTTTTAAAGACCTCAGAACAAACTCGTACATTTTCCCAGTTTGGTAAAACCAGTAAGCTTTGCACAGTGTCAGCTTTAACCATATATGCTTAACTTGTCAAGAAAGAATTTCAAAGGCACACCAAGTAGTCTCTTAAAATGAGATGTTTACTTAAAATAGGTAAAAATGTAAAATGTAAAACACAGAACCATAAATCAGAAAACATTACAGTCACTTAAAAAACAGGTTTAAAAGTGCAATTTCCTACCAACCATACACTTAGCCTTGCCTAACTAATGTATTCTTATATTCTTACAGTGCTGAAAGATGTTGTAGCTTCACAGTCCAAATGTGTGTGTTTCTAAATGGAATACAGACTACAGTTCAAAACTGGCTTTGCCAAGCTCTTTGCATGAGGTCACCTAGCTCTTACCTGTCAGAATATAAAAAAAAATATACAAAACAGGATGTCTCATCCTTCAGAAGGTGACATCAGCAAAAACTCGTTTCCCCATGTCCTTTTGATCTAGAGTGTCTTCCTGTCTCAGGGACATCAAAGGACTTTTTATGGCTCTGCCAGATCTCACTAAGGTGTCATATGCTTTGTGACACCAGTCAATTAACTGGGTTTTCCTGAGGACGTCATAAAATGGATATTCCACTTTCTAGCTTCAAATAACCCAGATCCTAAATAAGGCTATAAAATGCAAGTTTTTGCAAGTTAATTACCTTACAGAGATCTGCTGTTTAACATATATACTTCCCTTTGAAGTGAAACCTGGGGGGTCATCCAGGAGCACATAATTTCTCATGACAGACAATCACACTATATTTTTATTTTACAAAAAATCATAGAGAAATCAGAACCAGCTGTCCAAGCGTCACAATCCTCCTTACCTAGACTGAATTTGAGGGCTCTATCCCCTGCATGGGATAAGCTTCCCAAATCAATTCACTCCTCATAGACACGAGACAACCCATCTGAGTTCTGATTGGTCGCTCCAGCCCTATGTAGAATTGTCATGTCATACCCTTGCAAAGCAAGACTCCATCTTAGCAATCTACCATTGTTTTTTCCCATCTGCGTCAGCCAAACCAGAGGGTTGTGGTCAGTCTGTACCACAAAATGCTGACCATACAAGTATGGCTCCAATTTCTTTAGGGCCCACACTATGGCAAGACACTCCTTTTCCACAGTGGAGTATGCCTGCTCCCTAGGAAGTAACTTTTTACTCAGATATGCTACAGGGTGATCTTTCCCTTCACTGGATGCCTGACTCAGTACTGCCCCAATACCCATGTCTGAGGCTTCAGTCTGAACTATAAAGAGTCTGCTATAGTCAGGACTTGTCAAATCAGGACCACTGCACAGTGCCTCTTTCACTCTGGTAAAGGCTTCTTCACAGGCTGGTCCCCAGGTAATTTTCTTTGGCATCCTTTTCTCTACCAGGTCAGATAGGGGAACAGCCAGGACACTGTAATTGGGTACACATTTTTTTATAGTACCCTGCTGTCCCAAGAAAACTCCCGACCTGCTTCTGCGTTTCTGGTCTGGACACACCTGGATCACCTCTATTTTTATTTGGTTAGGACAGAGCTGTCCTCGGCCTACCACATGCCTGAGGTATGCCACTTCTCCCATGGCCACCTGGCATTTCTCTGCTTTGACAGTGAGCCCGGCCCTCTGTTTCCTGCCCAGCACTTCCCTAAGGTGGGATAGGTGTTCCTCCCAGATGGTACTAAAGATGTCAATGTCATCCGGGTACGCCACGGTGTACTCCTCAGCACCATTTAACACCTGGTTCACCAACCTTTGAAAAGTGGCCAGGGAGTTCTTCATTCTGAAAGGCATTACTCTGAATTCAAATAAGCCTTTCGGAGTGATGAAGGCTGACGTCTCCCTAGCTCTGTCCGTCAACTCCACCTGCCAATACCCCTTGGTCAGGTCAATGATCGTAAGGTAGGTCGCCCCCAACTTTGTCCAGAAGTTTGTCCGTCCAGGGCATCGAGTTGAAATCTGACTTCGTGACTGCATTCAGTCCACGATAGTCCACACAGAAATGAGTAGAGCCATCTGGCTTGGGCACAAGGACTACGGGTGAGGCCCAGGGGCTGTGGGATCTCTGGATTACCCCTAAATCCAGCATCTCCTCCACATCCCTTCTAATGTCCTTTTGGACAGCCTCTGACACCCGATATGCTGTCCACCATATGGGCATCTGTGTTTTTGTCTCCACATTGTGCGTCGCTAAGGGGGTTAGTCCAGGCTTGGCGCTAAACAATGGGGCAAAGTCTGCTAAAACCTCACTTACTTCCTGGATCGTGTCCGAGGTCAGCTGGGGAGACAATTTAACTGCCTCCACAGAGGACTCCCACTTACTTTCTTCCAGCAAGTCCAGGAGGGGGTCTCCTTCGTCCGTCCCCTCCCCAGGACTACACACTGAAAACACCGTGTCAGCCCTATTTGCATATGGCTTCATCATGTTGACATGGTACATCCTTTCTGTCTGTCTTCTGTCAAATAACTATAATATAGTTCACATCATTTACCTTCCTAACCACTTTGTATGGTCCTGCCCACTCAACCTGCAGCTTGTCTTTCTGGACCAGAATAAGAACCATGACTTCCTGACCCACCATGTACCAGCGAGCTCTAGCTGTGCCGCCGTACCACACTTTTTGTTTCTGTTGGGCAGCTGCCAAGTTGCTCTGGGCTGTTCCCATAAGCTCCTTCAGCCTTTCCCTAAACTTAAGGACGTAATCCACAATGGGAGTTCCCTGGGTGGCATGCTTGCTGTCCCAGTCCTCCCAGATCAAGTCTAGGGGCCCATGTACCCGGCGTCCATATAAGAGTTTGATGGGGGAAAATCCTATCGACTCTTGGGGCACCTCCCTGTATGCAAACAACAGGTGGGGAAGGTATTTCTCCCAGTCTCTCCCATGCTGTTCAGCAAATGCCTGGAGCATTGACTTCAGGGTATCATTGAATCTTTCCACAAGCCCATTGGCTTGTGGGTGATAAGGTGTTGTGCATCTCTGCACCACCCCACACCTCTCCCATAACCATTTCATCAGATCCGACATGAAGGAACCCCCTTGATCGGTGATAACCTCCTGTGGAAACCCAACATGGGAGAAAATCCCAAGTAAGGCATCTGCCACTTTGTCTGTCCTCAGTGAGGAAAAGCGACTGCCTCTGGTTACCGGGTGGCATAATCCACCACAGTCAGGATGACTCTCTTCCCTGAGGAGCTGGGGGTATTTAAAGGCCCCACAATATCTATTTCCACCCTCTGGAATGGCTTCTCCACTATGGGCAATGGAATCAGGGTGGCTTGGGTTTTCTTGCCCACCTTACTTATTTCTTAGCACCGGTGACAAGACCTGCAGTACTCCCTCACCTGCTGGGTGAAGTTTGGCCAGTAGAAATTCTGGGCCAACCGCTGCGTAGTGCGCGCTATTCCCAGATGACCAGACAAGGGAATATCATGTGCAGTCTTGAGCAACTGCTCACAATACCCCTGGGGAACAACAAGCTGCCTGCCTAGCACCCCCTCCCTCTGTCTGCACAGCCCTGAGTATACATAAGTCCATTTTCCCAATAAACCTTATGTCTGCCGTCACCTCCCTGTGCTCCGTCAGAGTTTGCCTAAGCCCTCAACTTCTCTAGACTAGGGTCACTTCTCTGAGCACCTGCAAACCCCTCATGCATTCCCAAGGCATGGGACAGGTCCCCTTCAGTCACTAAACTAGGGTCCCTAGCACTAGTGTCAGGGCACTCAGGATCACTGTCAATCCCAACCCTCTGACAGTGGGTCACCCCTCCCTCCTCGGAGCAACTCTCTGTAGCTGTGTGGTTAATTCTTACTGGGGAAATTTCTACCCCACGGGGGTGCGCGAACAGGGGAGGATGAACGAGCGGGGCCATCGTGTCGGGGTTATTAAGTCCAGAAGGCACCCTGGGGCGAAATGGAATCCAGTTCGGGGTCTGCCTTATCTGGTATCCATACCCATGGGCACTACTGATTTCAGTAGGCAGATGGGCTCGACAGCCTCCGAGGTTTGTCCACCTCGGGCGGTGCTATGCAATGCCAGGTCTGTTAGGAATAAGACTGCCATTATTGCCGATCTTGCTGGCTCGGCCGACCTAGCTTGCATCACCGAGACCTGGCTGGATGAAAATTCTGGCCCTATAGTGGAGGCCATGACTCTGGCCAGGTACTCGGTGATACACCGCCCAAGACTGGACCGCAGGGTGGTGGGGGGGGGTTGCAGGGTTTCAGTCTGTTTTAAGACTGAATTGGGCCTCACGAATGTGGTAGTGGGTGAGGCTGAGTCCTTTGAGTGTATAGTTGTAGGCGTTCGAATGGTTCTCATCTACCGTCCACCTGGAGATGGGAAACGCTTCTTACAGGAAGTAGCAGACTTCCTCGTCGACATGTCATTTGAGTCACCCAGATTGATGGTGCTGGGTGACTTCAACGCCTGGGTTGACGATGAACTCTCACAATTTGGTAAATACTTCCTCCAATTAATGTCTTCTTTGGGCCTTACACAGGTAGTTTCCACTGCTACGCATAAATCTGGACACTCTCTGGACTCAGTCTTCCTTCTAGGGATTAATGCATCCGACATGGGGGTGGAACCAGTCGCTTGGTCTGACCACTACATCGTGAGGTTCAATTTTTGCACCCCCCCCGAGAAGGTCATCCCCTGTAGAGATGGTCAGGTACTGCCCATTACGGAATGTCACTTCATAAGGCCTAGCGGCAGTCCTTGACCTATCATCCCCCGTGTTGGTGAGCAGTAATCCAGAGGCACTGGTGTTGGCCTATAATGAGGCCATCATGGTTGCCCTGGGTTCTATTGCTCCTGTTCGTGAGCGCCCTCTATCCCGTCACCCAGGGCCTTGGTTTGATAGGACTCTGTAGGGAGATTGGGAGATAAGAGCGAAGGTTAGAGCGTTGTTAGTAAGTCCGCATATGATGCCGACCACTTAGATTGATAGAACATTATGCTAGCTATCAATCTGCAATCACCCATAAGAAGGCAGAATTCCTTTCCAGGGAGATTGCAGTTGCTCAGAATCGACCGGCTCAGCTGTTCCGAACTGTAGATAGACTGTGCAACCCAGCCTGTCTGCAAGTTCAGAAAGCTTTTTCGCAAATAGAGTGCGATGAGCTCGCTCGATACTTTGCAACTAAGGTGGCTGACATCAGGGCGGACTTGTGTCCGACAACCTCTAAGGGTGATGTGGTAGGAGCGTGTGAGAACACAGGGCCTCAATTCTCTTGGAGTTCCTTTTGTCAACCTGAGTACGTGGATGTTATGAGGATCATCCATAGTGTGCACCCTACAAGCTGCAGCTTGGATCCTGGACCGACTACCCTAATTTTGGGTTGTGTGGATATCATTGGTCCAGTTTTGGCGCAAATAGTCTGGTGCTCCTTGGAGTCAGGTGAGTTTCCTAGCTCCCTGAAAGAGGCGGTGCTGACACCTCTCTTGAAGAAAGCTTCCTTGGACCCAGACTGTTTTTCAAACTACAGATCTCTGTCTAACCTTCCCTTTATTGGGATGGTTATTGAAAAGGTCATAGCTGCCCAATTGGATGACCATTTAACCATCCATAGTATCTACGTATCCTTCCAGTCTGGTTTCCGTAAAAGACACAGCACCGAGACTGCGCTGGTTTGGGTGCTTAATGATCTTCTGAGGGTGAGGGATCAAAAGAGACGTTCCATCTTGGTTCTCCTTGATCTCTCTTCAGCCTTTGACACTGTGGATCATGTGGTGTTGCTAGCACGCCTGAGGCAAATCTGTGGAATGTCTGGAACTGTTCTTCAATGGTTTACCTCATTCCTTACTGGGAGATCACAAAGAGTTGTGTCGGGGAATTTTCCTCCGGCCCAGTATCTTTGTTGTGTGGAGTGCCTCAGGGTTCTCTGCTGTCACCCATGTTATTTGAAGTGTATATGATGCCCCTGGGAAACATTATAAGACGGTATGGGCTGAGGTTTCACTGCTACGCAGATGATACCCAGCTATACCCGTCTTTCGCACCCGACCAGGATGGAGCTCTCTCGGTGTTTAATAACTGTCTGGGGGAAATCCAAGACTGGATGGATTCTAGTTGGTTAAAGTTGAACTCTGAGAAGACTGAGGTTTTGGTGGCGGACCCGGGTGGTCAGATTGAGAGATCGCATACTGGCGCGCCTTCTGGAATTCTTCCTGGCAGCGTGTCACTACCGGCCTCTGAACGGGTGCGCAACCTTGGGCTGATCCTTGATGATAGGCTGACTTTTCAATCTCAGGTGTCGGCCATCGTCAGGACCTCCTTATACCATCTTAGGAATATTGCCAGGGTTAAGCACCTTGTTCTGTCTGACTCCTTGCCAACGTTGGTCCACGCCTTTGTGTCCTCATGCTTAGACTACTGCAACGCCCTTTACTTTGGGCTTTCTGGGGTTGAAATCCGCCGCCTACAGCTGGTGCAGAATCGCAGGCCCGGTTTTGACTGGGACAAGTAGGTCATGTCATATTACTTCCCCGTGTTGCTGAACTGCACTGGCTTCCTATACGGTGGCGGATCACCTTTAAAGTCATTTTATTGACTTTCAAAGCCCTTCACGATCAGGGTCCGTCCTATCTAAAAGACCTACTGGTTCCTTACTGCCCTGGCCGATCACTCCGTTCGGCCGACATGGGGTTGTTGGAGATCCAAGAATGAGTTTAAAATCTTCTGGCAGCAGAGCATTTTCTCATGCTGCACCCACTCTTTAGAATTCTCTACCATGCCGGTTATGGGCTTGCACCTCCGTGGAGATATTTAAGAAAGAATTGAAAACATATTTATGGAGAATGGCCTTTTTAGATAGTTAAATGAATTGTAATATGTTTGGAATTTTATTGTAATTTATTATGTTTTTATGATGTATTTTTATAATGTCTTTTTAGTGTTTTGATGTTTTGTATTGAAATTTGAATTTATGATTTTAACTTGTTCAGCGCCTTGATATATTGAAAGGCGCTATATAAATAAAATTATTATTATTATTAATCTCCATATCAGGAGACACAGGCTGGGGAACCAGCCTCCCAGTGGTTTCCACAATGGCTTCTGTGAGGTCCAGGGAATTGCAGTGTTCCCTTGCTGCTTGGCTACAGGTAACTGCACACACCATCCCTTGTTTGAGATTGTTGCCCAGGATCACATCCACTGCTAAGGTTTTGGCTACAGCCACCTGTTGCACAGTTCCCCCTGTTTCACCCCAGTCTAGGAGAACACAAGCAAGGGGCAATGTTTTCTCTTCACCAGTAAAGTCTTGTACAGTGACGTATTTATTGGGTATAAGCTGACCCGGCTGTACTAGATCCCCCTTTACCAAGGTCAGGGATGCCTGTGTGTCCCTTAACTTTTGCATCTGTACACCGTTCACCATGACTGGGTGCATGTGTTCCCTCATGTTCACTGGCATGCTTCCAGGGACACACAAACAACCCACTTCCTTCCTAGCCCCCTGTTGTATATTGCTCACCTTTTTGGGACACTGTCTGGCAATATGCCCAGTTTCTTTACACATCCAACATTCATTTCTTTTCTCAGAGAAATCTTTTCTCTGAAACCTGGGGCTAACTGGTTTTGGTGGAGGCAGTGAGGATTTTAGCTGCCCTGAAGGCGCGCTTTTCCCTTTCTGCGCTGCCATGCCCACCCCATTCGCTCTCAGAGCAGGTCTGCTCTTGGCATAGCGGTCCAAGAGTTCAGCAGCCTCTTGCACTGTTTTGGGATCACTGTTCTCCAGCCAGGTTTTCAGCTCTGCTGGGCACGCCCAGAAAGACTGTTCTAACAAAATCACATTTTCAATTTTATCAACAGAGTTTGCTTCAATTCCCTTCCCACCAACATTTTAAAAACTGACATTGTTTCGTGGCTAGCTCCCTGTAACTCATGTCAGGGCTTCTTCTGAGCTTACACAGTTTAGCCCTGTAGGATTCAGGAGTTAATTCAAATTTCTTTAACAGTGCAGCTTTAAGTTTGTCGTAATCATCACTGTCCTCATTGTCCATTTGACCCAGTGCATCCCAAGCTTTCCCGGTAAGTAGCGGGGATAGCTGGAAGCGCCAGGACTTCCTAGGAATTTTAGCCTGAATACAAACTTTTTCAAAAGAATTTAAAAAGGCATCCATATCCTCCCTCTCTTTAAATTTGGCTATCAATTTGGAATTCAATTTGTAACCCAGTCCTGTAGTCCCAGTTAAACCCAAGCCACTTACCAGCTCTGGTGCTGCTGGTTGGAGTCGCAGCTTCTCCAGTTCGTGTTGCCTCTGGTGCTCTTGCTCCTCACGGTCTGCATCTCGCTGTTCTCACTCTGCCTCTTGACATTCTCGTTCTGCCTCCCGGTGTTCTTGCTCCCTCTTCTCCTCTGCAGCTCACTGTTCTCGCTCTGCCTCTTGGTGTTCTCGCTCTGCCTCGCGGTGTTCTTGCTGCCTCTTCTCCTCTGCAGCTCGCTGTTCTCACTCTGCCTCTCAGTGTTCTCGCTCTGCCTCCAGGCGTTCTTGCTCCCTCTTCTCCTCTGCCTCTCGGCGTTCTCGCTCTGCCTCTCGGCGTTCTCGCTCTGCCTCCCTCTGGAACTCCAGTTCCATTCTGCGCAGCTCAGTCTGCAGCCTGAGTACTTCTGGCTCCAGAATGCTGGTGACCTTCCTCTGCTGCTGTGGCCCCATCAGATCTGGACACTGCACTGGCCGCTAACACTTCCACATTGAAGGTTCGGTCCTTATAGTCACTGTCTGTGACTCGGTGCTCTGGGTATCTGCTACCACCAGGGCATCCATGAGGTTCTGCTTGGTGGCTTTCACCTCGAACGGGACTCCTCTGTCCCTGCACAACTGCTTTAAGTAGTCTACAGTGTGCCCGCTGTAGTTGGAAGCCATCTTCTTCCCTAACTATGGCTACTCTGACTTGCACGTTAGAAAAAAAATAAAACAGGTAGGAACTTGACTGTAAGCCAAGTGATATAGTTCTGTTTCCTTTTAAAAATAAATCACTGCCTTTTTCGTTTTTTTTGCAAGTGAGCTGACAGTACCAAGCCGACACACTGAACAATAAAAGCTTGTAATACCAGACTTATGCACACTGCTGCCAACCAATCTGTCACAACCCCACTCAGCAGGTCAGGCCCTCTGCTCCCACAGTGCCAACCTCCGAGCGCAGTATTGTGAACAGTTAACGGAACAGGGTAACCCTCCTGTCTGTTTTCTAGGTTCGAATCAACCTGTGATCTCAAGTTCTTGGAGGGATTCAAACTGTGAACCTCTTGCTAGCGTTCCCAATGTACAGGCTCAGGTAATTCTGCTCTTCGGGCTGCCAGATATCTTTTGCCTACGGGCACCTAACCAGGTGTACAAAATGAATCCTTAAAACTCTATTAAAGATCTCAGAATAAACTCTTACCTTTTCCTAGTTAAGTAAAACCAGTAAGCTTTGCACAGTGTCAGCTTTAACCATATACGCTTCACTTGTCAAAGAAAGAATTTCAAAGGCACACCAAGTAGTCTCTTAAAATGAGATGTTTACTTAAAAATAGATAAAAATGTAAAATGTAAAACACAGAAACACATATCACAAAACATTACAATCACTTAAAAAAAAAAACAGGTTTAAAAGTGCAATTTTCTACCAACCATACACTTAGCCTTGCCTAGCTAATGTATTCTTATATTCTTACAGTGCTGAAAGATGTTGTAGCTTCAGAGTCCAAACGTGTGTGTTTCTAAATGGAATACAGACTACAGTTTAAAACTGGCTTTGCCAACCTCTTTGCATGAGGTCACCTAGCTCCTCCCTGTCAGAATATAAAAAAAATTATATAAAACAGGATGTCTCATCCTTCAGAAGGTGACATCAGCAAAAGCTAATTTCCCCATGTCCTTCTGATCTAGAGTGTCTTCCTGTCTCAAGGACATCAAAGGACTTTTTATGACTCTGCCACATCTCACTGAGGTGTCATATGCTTTGTGACACCAGTCAATTAACTGGGTTTTCCTGAGGACGTCATAAAATGTATATTCCACTTTCTAGCTTCAAACAACCCAGATCCTAAATAAGGCTATAAAATGCGAGTTTTTGCAAGTTAATTACCTTACAGAGATCTGCTGTTTAACATATATCCTTCCCTTTGAAGTGAAACCTTGGGGGTCATCCAGGAGCACAGCATTTCTCATGACAGACAATCACACTATATTTTTATTTTACAAAAAATCATAGAAAAATCAGAACCAGCTGTCCAAGCGTCACACAGGTTATTTCGTAGGGACAGGGTGATTGGGGTGGCATTATATGTGAAGGAAGGACTGAAGTGTGTAAGGGACAAAGGGGAGGAGGTTAGTACGGAGTCACTTTGGATGCAAATCCAGGATTCCAAGAATAGGATTCTCAGAATGGGAGTGGTGTACATGCCACCCTTTCAGACGGAGGAGTTAGACAGGGACCTAGTGGGACAGATCAGGAGGACCTGTGAGAAGGGTAGTGTGGTGATTGTGGGGCAATTCAACATGCTAGGATTAGACTGGAGTACCCCAACAACCAGGAATAGAAGGGAGTGTGTACTGCTAGATGCCTTCCAGGACAGCTTCCTGCTGCAAATGGTCAGTGAACCAACCAGGTTAAGGAATACCCTTGACCTTGTGCTGGCAAATGGGGACTTTGTGAGAGAACTTACGGTGGAAGAACCGCTGTCAGGGAGTGACCACCACTCAGTATGGCTCACATTGGATATGGGCAAGGAAGGAGTGGAATGTGGCACAAGAGTGCTGGACTTCAGGAGGGCCAACTTTGGGAGGATGGGGAAAGTGGTAAAAGGGTACATGGCCAGAATTCAACCTAGTATGGGCACTAACCAGAGGTGGGAGCTCATAAAGTTGGGGATAGTGGAGGCAACCAAAACTTGCTGCAAGGCCCAGAGCAAGAAGGCTAGGGCTAAGAAACTGAGCTGGTTGAGCAAGGAGGTCATGGAAAAGGTAAGGTGGAAAAGAGCTGCCTTTGGGAAGTACAAGAAAACAGAGAGGGGGAGGACAGGGAGGAGTACCTGACTGAATCGAAGGAGGTGACACTGGCAGTAAAGGGAGCCAAGGCATCTACGGAACTCAGGCTGGCACAAGGCATTAAGAAGAGGAGAAGGACTTCTTTAGGTACATCAGGGAGAAAAGGAACTGTAAGGACCACATAGTAAGGATTAGGAAGGGGGGGGTTGGGTGGAAGCAGGGTGTGATAAGGCAGAAGCGCTAAATGATTACTTCTGCTCGGTATTTACTAAAGAGAAGAGGGGGTGTGATACCCAAGGGGGGAGGAACAGCAGAAACGTGGGGGAAGGGGTGACAGATGGGGAAATCATGGAGGGCAGAGTTTGGGAGGGTTTGAAGGCACTGAGGGTGGACAAGGCGCCAGGCCCAAATGGCATCCGCCCCAGGGTACTGAAGGAGCTGGCAGAGGTCCTTGCGGGACCTTTGGCAGACCTATTTAATGTCTCACTACACTCAGGGTGTGCACCTCAGGACTGGAGGATGGCTCATGTGGTGCCCCTCCACAAGAGTGGCTCCAAGGATGAACCGGGGAACTACAGACCGGTGAGCCTCACATCCATTGTGGGTAAGCTGAGGGAGACTATCCTGAAGAAGAGGCTGGTGGCCTTCCTAGAGGCCAAAGGACTACACATCAGCAGACAGCATGGTTTCATACATGGCAGATCCTGCCAAACCAACCTGATGGAGTTCTATGACTGGGTAACTAGGAAACTGGACAGGGGCCATGCAGTGGATGTCCTGTATCTGGACTTCAATAGGGCATTCGACTCGAGTGCCGCATGGGAGGCTGAGAAGTAAGTTAGAAGGCACAGGGTGGTGCAAAGCTGGTGAGATGGGTGAGGGCAAGCTGGGAGAGGCAACAGAGGGTGAGTGGTGGGGAGGCTCTCACACCCAAAGGATTGTGGCGGTGCACCAGGGCCCGGTGTTTGGACCAGTGTTGTTGGTATATTCATTGCAGACATATCATTGGACATCAAGAGCAAGATCAGTCTGTTTGCTGATGATAAAGATGGGAGCAGTGGTGGATGACCTAGGGGAACGGCAGGGGTTGCAGAATGATCTGGCAAAGCTTGAAGCCTGGTCAGACACCTGGCAACTGGGGTTTAATGCCAAAAAGTGCAAGGTGCTGCATTTTGGGGTGAAGAACCCAAGGAGGAGTTACCAGCTGGGGGGAGTGCAGCTATCCCAGACAGAGGAGGAGAAGGATCTGGGGGTGCTCATTACAGGGTCAGTGAACAACTCAGCACAATGTAGGAAGGCAGCTGCAAAGGCCAACAAAATGCTGGTTTGCATTGCATTCTCGAGAAGGGAGGAGGTGATTCTGCCACTGTATAGGTCATTGGTTAGACCGCACCTGGAGTACTGTGTCCAGTACTGACGCCCGTATCTGAAGAGGGACATTAAGTTACTGGAGGGGGTACAGCGCAGGGCAACAAAGATGATCAAAGGGCTGGGGACTTATCGTACGAGAGGAGGCTGAGGGAGCTGAACATGTACTCGCTGGAGGAGAAGAGGGAAGGGGGGGGACATGATTGAAACCTTCAAGTACATGAAGGAATAAACAAGACAGGTACAGAGGGCTGTTCCAAAGTAAGGAGGGAGGGACACCAGCTGACCATGATATCAGACTGGAGGGAGGAGAAGGTTCAGGAGGAGATGAGGAGACACTTTTACAGAGAGGGTGGTAGCTGGGTGAAATGCTTTACCTGCAGAAGTGGTATCCAGTAGAACAGTGGACTGCTTCAAAAGGGGATGGGACAGGACAAGGGGGAGGGTCAATGGAGGGGAAGGGTGGAAGGAAGGGGCAGCTGCTGAATAAGGGGTGCTAGCTGCACATTTGAGCAGACTTGATAGACCTCTAGGCCTTTATCTGCTGGCAAATTTCGTATGTTCGTCAGTTGGTGGGACTGGCTGAGTACCATTGCTTGTCACTTTGGTACTGGCTGGGTTTGGGCCCTTTGGGTCCTGGCCTGGTGCCAGTTCCAGTGCTGATCCTGGCGCTAGGTCGGTGTCCTGTCAGCTTCAGGTCAGCATGATGTCATTGTCCTGTTGGCAGCCAGATTGGCATTGTGTCAGCATCTGGTCTCTGCTATGTCGGTGCTGGGTCTGCATTATGTCAGCACTGTGTCAGTGCAGGGTCTGCACTGGAGGTTCCTGGCACCAGGGATCTCCTGGTACTGGATTCATTTCTAGTCCTGACGCCGGCCCCTGGCACAGGCCCTTTGTCTTTGGAGTCTGTGTCAGTGTTTCAGGGCTGCATTTCTGTATTGGAGGACACCCCTTTCTACGCCCTTCCCTCCAGGGAGGATGTGGAGGGGGGATGAGTCTGACCCGGACTTCATCTTCTCTGAAGGCAGTGACAATGACTTTCTTAACCTGGATTCGTTGGACCCAGGCCCTACTGCTGTGCCTCAGGAGGATCTAACTTTCAATGCTTTGCTCGGAGACATGCTTTTCCACTTAATGTTGAACCTACAGACCATTGATCAGTGTTAATTGGTTCTACTGTTCCAGTCAATTTAGTTCCTCCCATTCTGCCCACATTTAAACTCTGTCTGATGTGGTCTGGAGTAGGCCCACATCAGTTCCATACGTCTGCAAGCAGATGGATTAAAATAAAAAAAAAAAGCGCTACCCCTAGAGATAGTACAGTGTATGTTTCTCTGCCTTGGCTAATGCCGTTGCTGTTCTCCATGAAAATGACAAGGCTGTTCTCCCCCAAGAGGTCATCATGCATCCTCTTAAGAGGACTCAGTCAAGTTGTAACTGTGGGAAAATGGGCTGCAACAGCTACCCTAGGCATGCAGCCTGCTAGGTCCAAGGGCATTTTTCCCTTTATGACTGTCCCCTTTGGAGTTCACTTAAGTCCCAGGCAGAGGCCCTAAAATGGATTCTACTGACTGACTTATATGGAATTTAGTCCAACAGTCATCAGCTCTAAGTCGCTTGGATGCCTTTGCTTCTGCTCCCACTAGGCATCTGCACCAGGAGGCATCTCTGACTCGGACCACTGGTTCATTCACAGGGGGCATGCACCCCTTCCTTGACCTCAGAGATCTCATTTTCTTCAAATGAGAAATTTACAATTACTTCTTGAAGAATTGGTTAGCTCCATGGATCAGCAGGACCAACCCTTTTTGGTCCGGCCCTGCCTCCTCAGATACCTCTAATTCTTCATGCTGGGGCAGCTTACCAGTTCAGAGTCCTACCCTTTGGGCTCTCCTCAGTGCCTTGAGTCTTTACGAAGTGCCTTGCTGCCAGCTGGGAAAATTAGGACTCCAGGTTCACCCGTACTTGGACGATAGGCTGATAGTCCAGCTGTGAAATGGAACAAGCAGTGGCCATAGCCTCTCATTTCCTTATCTCCATGGGGGTTCTGCTGAATCTCAGTGTTTCAGCCCCAGTTCTCACAGCAGCTGCTGTTCATAGGAACTCTTCTGGATATGGCCATGGCCCTGCCTTCCTTCCAGAGAGCAGAATGCAGGCGCTCCTCCAGATAGCATGCTACATTATGGAGCACAAATCTTATTTATTTTTTAATACAGTTTCCTGGCCCAGCCTGCCACCGGGCCCCCTGCAGTCTCCAGTCTCGTCACTTTTCCCTCATCAGCAGGGATCCGCTCAGTGTGGGACCCGAGGACTGAGTGGGTTTGTCACTCTCAGAGGCCATGCACATGGGTTTTTCTTGCATTTCCCCTTGGTCCCACCCTCCAGACCAGACGTCCAGCAAAGCCTTTGGTGGCCATGGATGCAGTAGCGCACACTGGGCATGCACCACCTCTCATGAGGGAGCTAGCTCCCGGGCTTACCACGAGGGGCCATTACTGTGCCGGGTGTGGTCCGTCTTCCTCCCTGGCTGGCTTTGCTCCCTTAAGGAACACTTCCCAACCTGGACACATGACCTGTGCGGATCCAGGCTCGCTCCTGAACCTGAATCGCCAGTGTGGAAGTGTGTAGCACTACCACCAAGCCATCGAGCAGCCACAAGCGCAAATCTTTTTAAGCCCACTCTGTGCAGTGCATGCTGGGTCTGATAACCTCCTCGGTGCTCACAGTGCCCCTGGTATAGTAACACATGAGAATGATTCAGTGGATGCACAGTGGTCCCAAGAGTCACACCCTCAGTCCCTTTTAAGTGACCAATCCCTTGATTCGGTCACTCACATGGTGGTCACTGGAAGGCAATCTCCTCAAGGACCAGTGTTCCCACCACAGCCACATAATGGAGGGTGCAGTGCACCCTTGTCAGAACTTTTCATGGCTAGAAAATGAGTTTTGAGGGTACACTGTACACTTTTTTTTTTTTCTTATCTTGTGTTTTTCCTCTACGGCAGGCTATACTTATGTCAGCCAGCCTTACCGTCTCTGGGGTCGTTCGGGAACTTGAGCGCTTTGCGCATCCCAGTGGATTCCCGGAGTTGGCCTGGAGGTGTCATCCTTACACAACCCCCATAATTTTTCCTCTTTTTCCACCCCATTTGCCGAGGCCCCAGAATGCAGAAGTGCATGCGTGGGCGCACATGCACTCCATGGCTCTGGTAACAGCCCTCCCGCCCAGTGCCAGGGCTCCTCAGTATGATGCTTCTGCTGCTGGCCTCCACTAGGAGGCAGCCAAGCACCAAGGAAACCCTCAGGTCCCTCCCGATTAGGAGACCCGTCAGGAAGCAGCTCAGTCAGTTCCTCTGCAGCAGAATGTGTTCTCAGGAAATAACAGTTTAGAGAATAGTTCCACTTTAAGGCGGATATAAGGGTAACAGTATTAAACTACACAACTTTGAAACATGGAGCTGCACCAAGTAGGATTGCTCTTTTATTAACAACCAGCTACTTGTGCTACTCACTGTAACTTTGCTGTTGATCTGTAATTAGCGCGGGTGCCATGGAGCTTGCCTGACTGGGTGCGTGGGAAAATACCATGGCACTTGGAACAGAACGTTTGCAAAGCATAACATGCTGTAGTCTCAAGTTAGTCACACAGTGGAGTAGCAGTTGTACTAACAGCTCGCTCGCCCTCAGCATGCGGGTAACCTGGATTAATGAGTGAAACATATTTTTTAATTATAAAATATTCTGCATCTCTGCAATAGTGCAGAATAGAACAATTAAAAAATCTTTTGAACAGTAAAATATTTCTGATGTGTGTAACACTGCAGAACAGTACAATACTCGCTCTGAGCACATTTCCCATGGTTATACTGGAGAAAGAATAACTGTGCATGCTCTGAGCAGGTTCACCGTATGTCATCTTTAGTGCTGACTCGTGCGAGTGGAATGGTGATCGCTGGGGTGGGTGGGAAATAATTTGGTAAATGTAATTGTCCCATCATTGTTGCTTAGTTTACTTTCGTTTACTGCTGTGTGATTGCAAAATGAATCACCTGGTTGGGTGGGACAGCATCTTTTATACCCTCGTAGCTCCACAGCAACGTCTTTTTTCTCTAAGAGTACAGCAAGTAAGACAAGTAGAAAAAGGATTGTCAGGGTAGGTGGATGCAATTGCAGTTTTCATTAAGTGACTGGCTCACTGTGTACTATCACCTTGACAACAATTACAACTCGAGTCTGTGAATGACAGTTAGGGTCGAGTACTAATTCCTTTGAGAACCTGCTCACCCTAACTGAGCGTATAACATGGATTAATGTATCCCCATGTGACATCATAAAACCATAGAATCCTGCCGGCAGAAAGGGACCATTCGGCCCATCGAGTCTGCCTGAAAGAGATAACCCCCCCACCTGCCCTTTTACCTCCTACCCCTCTGCCCTATCTCTCCTCCCCTGCCTAGTCCCATGTAGTTATCCCATGCTCTTTTGAATTTTCCACCGTATCCACCATATCCGCCTCCACAACGCAATCTTGCAACCTGTTCCATGGACCTACAACCCTTTCTGAGAAGTAACACCCCCTCACATCCCCCCTAAATTTGCACCCCTTCAGCTTAAAGGCATGACCTCTAGTGGTTTTGTTTTTGCTCAGTCTGAAGATGCTATCTTCCTTAACCTTATTTATTCCCTTCATGTATTTGAAAGTTTCCACCATGTTTCCCCTTTCTCTTCTCATCTCTAGCCTATACAGACCAAGCTCCTCCAGCCTCTCCCCATATGGCCTTCCCTGTGTCCCCTGGATCATCTTGGTTGCCCTTCTCTGTACCCTCTCCAGCCTATCCTTGTCACTCTGCAAATGGGGCCTCCAGAATTGAACTCCATACTCTAGCTGTGGTATGACCAATGTTTGTATAGTGGCATGATCACCTCCTTCCTCCTACTTGTGAAGCCCCTCCCAGTGCATGCCAACACTCTTGTTGCTTTTCCAGCCACTTGTTCGCACTGGTGTCTAACCTTTAAAGTGTCAGTGATCCAAATTCCCAGGTTCTTTTCTTGCTCCATGACCTGCAGTGTTTCTTCCCTGAGGCAGTAAGTGGCCCTTGGGTTATTCTGTCCTGTGTGCTTTGTTTTGTACTTTTTTGCATTGAATTGCAATTGCCACTTTTCCGACCACTCCACCAGCCTAGCTAGATCCTGCCTTATCTTCTCCATCCCACCTGGAGTGTCCACTCTGTTATATACTTTCGTGTCATCCGCGAACAAACATGCCTTTCCATTTGGACCCTCCATTAAGTCCCTCACATACACATTGAACAATATGGACCCCAATACCGACCCCTGTGGTACCCCGCTCACCACCCCTAGTTCCCTGGAGTGCTTGCCACTGACCCCATTTTCTGGGTCCTCCACCCACTTTGTAAGCTTAGCTTCCACACCCAAACTGCTCAACTTGCTTACCAACCTTCTATGGGGGATGAAGTTGAATGCCTTTCTGAAATCTAGATAGGCCACATCCACTGCTCCACCGATCATATACCTCCGTAACCCCCTCGAAGAATTCAATCAGATTGTTCTGACAAGACCTGCCATCTGTGAGCCCATGTTGGTTGCAGTCAGTTAGTTCATCCTCCTCTAGGTACCTTACCAGTCTCTCCTTTATGAGAGCTTCCATCAGCTTGCCCACCACAGAGGTGAGACTGACTGGGTGGTAGTTGCCAGGCTCATCTTTTCTCCCCCCCTTGTATAGTGGTACCAATTCCACCTTCTTCCAGTCTTCCGTGACCCTCCCTGATTCGAGGGGTATATTAAACAACTTGGTAAGAGGTCCTGCCAGCTCCTCCCTCAACTCCCTAAGCAACCTTGGATGTACTTGATCTGGTCCCATAGCTTTGTCAGTTTTTATTTTTCCCAGCTCTTACAACACCCTCGCCACCATGAAGGGACCTTTGTCCACCTCCTTGCCCTCCCTCCCCTTTCTACTCAGTATAGGCTCTCTACTTTCTTTCTAGGCTGTGAATACTGATGGGAAGTATTTATTTATTTATTTTATTTTGTTGACCTGGTAGGCCCACTGGGACTAGAAGTCCCTTTTTCAGGGGCGACTGGGGGTATTCATTGAGTAGGTTTGCCTTCTCCTCATCTCCTTCAACTATTATACCCCCCTCCCCTTTAAGTCTTGGAATCCCTTGTTTGTTTTTCCTCCTGTCACTCGCATACCTATAGAATTTTTTTGTCTCCCTTTTTCACCTCCCTAGCTATTTTCATCTGTGCATGCTTTTGCCTTCCTAATTATTTTTTCCTTCCTGAGCTTATCCTTATAGACCTCTCTTTTCTCTAACCCCTGTGACCTTTGTGACTTCATGGCTTTCTTCTCTCTGGCTGACTCCCTACGCCCGCGAGGTTTCTTCCCCTTTTGTGTTTGCTAATTCTCCAGATGCATTGCTCCGTGGCCTTCAGAATTCCACCCTTTATTGCCCCTCACAGCTGCTCTACCTCCTGTAGTTTGTGAATCCCTACAAGTTCCCTCCTTAAGATGTCCTTCATCTTCTCAGAATTTGCCCTCCTGAAGTCGAGCACCCTGGTGGTTGACCTGCCCGTTTCTGCCCCTGCCTAGATGGAGAATCTGACCATCCGGTGATCACTGTCCCCCAAGTTTTCCCCTACTTCAACCTCACCCACTGTGTCCCTGTTAGTTAAAACAACATCCTGTGTAGCCTCCCCCCAGTAGGTTCTTTTACTAGCTGGTTTAGGAACGCATCCTGCATGGATTCTTACAAGTCCTTGCTATTTTCTGTTGTGGGAGATGTGATTTGTCAGTCCACATCGGGTAAGTTCAGGTCCCCAACCACTAGGATCTCCCCTTTTCTGGCCTTTTCTTGTGTGTCCCTAGCCGTTTACCTATCCACTTCCTTGCCCTGATGTGGTGGTCTGTAGACCACCCCTATCCTTATTGCCCCCCCCTCCTTACTACCCAAGGTAACCCAAAGGATCTCAGCAGATCCCTTCTCTTTACCCTCTACCGCTGTTATCCCATTCCGCACATACAGAGCTACCCCACCCTGCCTTTTTAATCCCCTGCCTATTCCTTCTAAAGAGACTGTACCCTTGTAACTCCACCTCCCAGCTATGGCCCTCTGTCCACTGTGTTTCTGTTATTGGAATTAGATCTGAGTCGTCCACCCCCACCACTGCCTCTAGGTCTGTCATTTTATTCCCTAGGCTCCTGGCATTGGCTAGTATTCCCATCCATCCCCCTCTGCCCCATGATCCCCTTCTCCCCTGCTGTCCCCTGCCTCTTGCATTGGGAGAGTGTAAGCTGGGTTGTCCCCGCTAGGCCGAGAATCTCCTTCCCCCTAGTGCCACATTCTCCCCTGTCTAGTTTAAATTTAAGTTGAGCCCAGCCTCTCATCATTGTACCCCCTGCAGTTTTGCTCTTAGTAATCTAGCCCCTGCATCACTTATGTGTAACCTGTCCCTAGCATACAGGTGTTCATCCACCCACTTATACCCCCAAGTCTCCCAGACATGTGAAGCCTTCCTCCCTACACCACAGAAGTTAAATTCCTTTACCATGAGTTGCCTGGCCGTGCAATCGCAGTGCACTGGGAGGACTTCTGGGAAGGCCAGGGAAGTGACCAGCCCCCCTGCTGGCTCCCTGAACTTCCTTTGAACCACCTCCACCTCTTCCCCAGCCAAAGCATTCATGCCTAGATGCACTATTAGGTGCAGCTTACATCCCACTAAATTGATAAAAACATAGAAACATAGAAGTTGACAGCAGATAAGGACCGCAAGGCCCATCCAGTCTGCCCATTTCTTTTTCTACCTTATGAATGTGCCATTGGCCTTTGCTCTGTCAATGGCCTATCTATTCATACAGTGCATTGATGAAGTCTTTTATCCTGGGGAGCGCCCTTCTAGCCTCCATTCCAGGATGACATGTCTCATCCAATTATATAACTAGCTCACACGGCCCATGCTATAAACTGGTTTAATAAATCTAAACTGCACTGCAGGTAGGCAAACTAGACAAGGGACTGGCAAGTTAGCAAAGCAGCAGTAACAGTGCAGAAAATAGGGAATTTCAGTAGCCACCAGCAGCCATTTTAATGCTCGGCATGGCATATGCGCAAACCATCCTGGAGTAGCTACTACTGTAGTAGCAGCAGTGACAAACAGGGGGCTCCAGCTTATATTACCTTGTATACTGTGTACTCATTACCACACTTCACTAATACACACTAGCAACTGCATAGTGAAGTGCTTCTGCTGCTACCCCCTAACCCCAGTGACATCTCCAGTATACATTTCTTAGAACCACAAGCCAGTCTGTTGCTGATCACCTCCACTCCAATATGTGCCACCAATTCTCCTCTCTTCACCTCTGACCTCTCCCAGTCCCAACTTGGGGAAATAAAAGAAGCTTCTTTTGCTGGTAGTGAACAAACAAAAAAAGGTTTATAGCACTCGGTTTTACTGAGCTTATTAGTGAACCACAGCACAAGCCACAGTCTGATCACCCCCCACCCCAAGTTTGTGCTGCTGCCGATTCCATTTAATTTCCGATCCACACCTTTCACTCTGTGTTCCCTCACAGTCCTGAGTCCAGACTGCCACTCTGTCACAGTGGAAGGGAAACCGGGAATATAACATAATCTTTCTTTTGCTGGCTAGACTAAAAAACAAACAAACAAAAAACCCCACAGCAAACAAACATGCATTTCCCGGTGCTCAATTTTACAACAGCAGAGGAGGATCCTGTTCAATTTTTGATGGTCGGGCATATGGGTGGGAGCACGGGGCACACACTGGGGCTGGGCTGGGGCACACTCTCATTCTCTCGCTTTCCCGGGAGGAGGCCTACAATTATGTCCCATACTTGTCTGTCGTCCCTGGGGTCCATGCGTGCTGCAGTCAGGGTTGAAAGTGTCTCCACAGGGTAATCTCAACCTACGCTCTCTCTCCCTCCTGGTGCTCAGCTCCTATGCGTTGAGCTGACTCCTCCGATCACAGGCAGCCCTCAACACCTGTATCCTACCGGCCTCATGGCTCCTTGATCCAGCCTCACGTCTAACACTGCCAGCTTTACTTGCTGTAGTGGGAGGGGGAACTGAGGAAGCCAATTGGTGCCGGCCACAAGAGTAACTAGGCAGAACTGAGGGGAGCACAATCGCAATTAAAGGGGCAGTTTGCTGTGCACTTATTAACAGCATACTTGCCTGTATTCCAGAATGCAGTCCTTTGCATGCGGTGTACCCTCTCTACACATAAATATATGAATTTCTTCATTTTTACGATTCATGCACATTTATGCGTCAATGGGAACACCGTCCAGAGCTTGCCTTCTCCCAACCAGAGTCTCAAGTGAGACTCACAGTGGATGCCTCCCTGTTGGGGTGGGTAGCCCACTGTCAGGGCCTCCAAACACAAAGTGTCTTTATCCCAAGCCATATGAGAAGCCACCACATTTCAAGGTATTATAGTGGAGTGTGAGGATCATCACATTGCCCTTCATGCAGATGATGTGCTACTATATCTCACAGACCCTGCAGCATCCATCTCAAAAGTGTTTGAGTTGTTGCAGTGTTTTGGGGTGGTCTCGAGATTTAGCATGAACACATCTAAGATGGAGACTCTCTGTTTCCACTTTATCCCTACCCAGATACTCAAAGCGGCCTAACCTTTCAGTTGA
Organism: Neoceratodus forsteri; assembly: GCA_016271365.2. Lineage (NCBI taxonomy): Eukaryota > Metazoa > Chordata > Ceratodontiformes > Ceratodontidae > Neoceratodus > Neoceratodus forsteri. The sequence goes on along the minus strand of CM057456.1, from coordinate 329,527,848 downwards.
GACTTATGTAGACTTAGATATCTAGGGATTAAAGAGCTAGTGGACCGAAATTGTTATTTAACGTTTAAATATGAAGTTAATACATACTGGCCTGGATTTTCAAAAGCCCCATAATTCCTCAAGCCCCTGGTGCGCCGCCCGATCGTAAGGCAGTCTCCTGGCACAATTGGGATTTCGGCTCCTATGGTCGCGCATATCGCAAGTTAGACCAGCTCCTCCCTGGCTTGGTGCAGCTATGCTGAAGAACGGGATTGACGCAGGGCTTGACGTAAACCCTGCATCAACCTTTGAAAATCGAGTCCACAAACTAACCTGTGATGTAGTCCATGTTATCCGTGTGAGTATTTAGATAGTAAGCAAGCAAGCAACAGTGTATTTATTAAGCATCCTTTCTCTAAACTTAGAGCACTGTACAGATTACAGGCAGACAAGAAAATATAATAAGAGCAGAACATAATAGAAGCATAGAATATGATGCAGATAAAGATCCCTTGGCCAATCAAGTCTGCCCAGTTTTCCCTGCCTAGTGTACAACCACAGACCCTACATGATCCACAGCATTCCTCCCCCCCCCTTGCTTTACCACTAATGTACTCTTATATCTCTCCCATGCCCCCTTGAAACCTGTACCTTATTTTGCCCCCACCACCTTTACTGGAAGGCTGTTCTAGTCATCCATCACTCTTTCAGTGAAGAGTACTTTCTTATCACCTCTGAGTCTACCCCTCCCCCAGCTTCATGTCGTGACCACTTGCCCTTTGGCAGCCTTTTCTCTGAAAGATGCTTTCCTTTGGTAACTTATTTACACCTGTGAAGTATTTGAAAGTCTCCATCATATCCCTCCTTTCCCTCCAGAGTGTACATACTGAGGTCTTGCAGTCTTTCCTCATATAACTTTTGATGTGGTCCCTGTACCATTTTGGTAGCCCTCCTTTGGACTGACTCCACCCTTAATATGTCCTTCTGGAGGTGAGGTCTCCAGAACTGGACAAAGTGCCCAAGGTGAGGTCCCACTAGTGATCTATACAGTGGCATCACCACCTCCCTCTTGCTGCTGGTGATACTTCTCCCTATGCACCCTAGCATCTTTGTAGCTTTCCCTACTGCCCTGTCAAACAGCTTGAGTACTTTTAAGTTGTCAGATATGATTATCCCCGAGTCTCTTTCCTGTTTGGTGGACTCAAGTGCCATTCCCCCCATTTTGTACTCTACCCTGGGTTATTACGCCCCAAATGCATGATTTAGCACTGCTTTGCATTGAAACCCAGCTGCCATACCTTTGACTACTTCTCTAGCCTTCCAAGGTCTTCTTTCATTGTTTCCACTCTCTTGGAGTATCCACTCTATTGCAGATTTTTTTATAATCTGCAAAAAGTCGGACCTTACTATCCAGCCCCTCTGCAACATCACTAATAATGACTCTGAAGAGGGCCGGACCCAGCACTGATCCCTGTGGCACCCTACTGGTCACTCTCCCCTTCTCAGAATAAACCCTGTTTACCACTACCCTCTGTCTTCTACCTCTGAACCAATTTTTTTATCCAGTTCACCACCTTAGTACCCACTCCTAGGCTACCCAGCTTGTTTATGATTCTTCTACAGTCACAGCCAAAAACATGGTCAGAAGTTTCCTGACATTTCGGAGATATTTCTAGAGAAATCTCCTGCTTTCTGCATTTCCACTGTAGGGGCAGCAGAGAGAACTCCTTAGAAATTTCACAAAATATCTGGAAATATCTGACCATGTCTGTGGCTACTACTGTATGTGGAACGGATCGAAGGCCTTTCTGAAATCTAGGTAAGCCAAGTTCACTACTCCACCCCAATCTATCTCCTTGGTTACTCAGTCAAAGAAATCTATCAGATTTGTCTAACATGACCTATTTGATGTGAATCCATGCTGTCTCAGATCTTGCAAGCCATTGAATTCAAGACGTTCCACAGTTCTTTCCTTCAGAAGTGATTCCATTAGTCTCTCCACCACTGAAGTCAGGCTGACTGGCTTGTAGTTGCCTGCCTCTTCTCTGCTACCCATTTTTGTGAAGTGGGACTACATCTGCCTTCTTCCAGTTCTCTGGTACCTCTCCGTCTCCAGTCAATGATTAAACAGGACTGTCAGAGCGGTAGTGATAACCTTTCTGAGTTCCCTCAGTACTTTTGGGTGCACCTCATCAGGCCCCATGGCCTTGTCTGCTTTTAATTTAGAGAGTTCCTTCAGTACCCTCTCTTCTGAACACTGACTGGTGTCCACCCCCACCTTTCTTTGTTTCTTACATTTATTTATGGACCCTGACCTTCTTCTTCCTTTGTGAACACAGAACAAAAATATTTGTTTAGAATATCTGCTTTTTCTTGGTCCCCCTCCACATAGTCGCCACCCTTCTTTCTTAGTCTTACAATCCCCTCCACAGACTTTCTCTTCTCACTTACATACTTGAAAAATGTCTTATCCCCTTTCCTTACTTTCTGGGCTTTTCTCACCTCAGTTTGCGCCTTGGCTCTCTTTACTGCTTTTCCTGCCTCCCTCTGTCTCAGCATCCTATATTCCTCCCTCTGAGTGTTCTTGTACTTCCTGAAAGCTGTCTGTTTTGCCCTCACCTTCTCAGCCACCTCCTTTGAGAAGCATAGCGGCCTCCTTTTCCTCTTACTTTTTCTCACTAGCCTTATGCAGAGGTTTGTTGCCTCCATGATGCCTCCTTTTATTCTTGACCACTGACCCTCCACTACCCCCTCAACCCCCCCCAGCCAGGACATCACTGAGGCATTCCCTCATCCTTTTAAAATCAGCCCTCCTAAAATCCAAGACCCTCACCCTTGTATAGCATGATTCTTCTAGCGCCCTTACATTGAACCACACTGTGTGGTGATCACTGGTTCCCAGGTGGGCTCCCACTGTGACTTCTGCAACTGTGTCCCCATTTGTAAGTATGAGGCCTAGTATTGACCCATCACGAGTGGGCTCCTTCACTAGTTGCTTAAGGAATGCCCCATGCTGGGCACCCAAGATTTCTCTGCTTCTGGCTGAAGCTGGAATTGGGATGCTCCTATCCACATCTGGTAGACTGAAACCCCCACCAGCAGCACCTCCCCTTTCTTAGCCATTTTATAAATGGTTTCTATCAGGGCCTTATCCACATCCTCCCCTATGATGGAGGTTTGTAGATCACTCTTCAAGGAATAGCGGGTCCATTCCCTGTCTCCGGTGTGACCCACAATACCTCTGCCCCAACTTGTGTACCCTACGTCTCTGTAGCTTTTATACTATCCTCACATAAGAGCTACTCCACCCCCTTTCTTTCCCACCCTGTCTTTTCTGAACAGATTATATCCGGATATGGCCGTATCCCAGTCATGGTTTTCATGGACCCATGTCTCGGTTATGGCAACAATGTCTAGATTAGCCTCTGCCATAATGGACTCAAAGTCCGGAATTTTATTTCCAAGGCTTCGAGCATTAGCACACATGGCTTTCCATACTCTTCTACTACCTTGCTTGCTGTCCCCCCAATTTTCCTTATTCTCTCTCATCCTTCCTCCACTGCTCTCCTTCCTATCATCATTCATTTCTTCTACGATGCTATCAATACTGTTTGATGTCCTTGTTGAATTATCTTCCACATTAAACTCCCTACTGCCTCCTTCAGTATGTGGGGGGTGACAGTTTATGTCTCCCTTTTTCCCTACTGTCACCCCCCTCTGCCAGTTCAAACTCTTGGCCATGCAGCATCTAAACCATTTACTAAGGACTTTGGTACCCCTCCTGGATGGATATAGGCCATCCCCCCTTATATAGGCTCATATCCCTCCAGGTGGGACCACAGTCCCTAATAAAACTGAACCCCTCCTCACTACACCATACCTTTAATGATTGGTTAAAGTTCTTGGTGTGGAGTACTCTATCTTTCCCCATGTCATAGACAGGTAGCACCTCCGAGAAGGTCACTGAGCTTGCTACTTTCCTAAGACTCCTTCCCAACTCCTTGAACTTCTTCTATACTATCCCCACATTGTCCCTATCCAGATAATTTGTCCCCAGATGGATAATGATATCCAGATCCCGCTCCCTTCCCACTGTCCTACCAATCTTCAATATCCGTGTTCCAGTCCTCCGAGCAGCACCTCCTGATAGAAATTTAACCTCCCTCTAACTCTCCCTTCCTGTCCCCAAATCAATTCCCATCACAGTGGAGTCCCACACTAGGATGTGCTTCTTCCTCTTCTGGGGTCCTTGTTTGCCCACCTTGGGTTCCCAACTTTGGAGAGCCCCACATCATCCCCGTTCACTACATCAGGTGCCTCGATGGGATTGTCCCACTCCGCCAGAGCGGCATAGGAGTTTTGTAGTGGAACCGGATTGGGAACTGGATTATTGGGAAAATAATGAATAACAGCAGTAAAATCAATAAAATAAAGCAATATACTAAGATCCAAAAGTTTGTCTAAAAATATGTGCCGTCAGACCCCGTTTGAAGACTTCCACCAGTGGGGCCTCCCTCAAAGATCTGGGAAGTGAGTTCCACAGGACTGATTCCACCACCTCAAAAGCAAGATCACCAGATGTTTTCAACTGGGAACTGCTAGGAGGCCCTCCTTGGCAGAATGGAGAAAGTGCAAGGGGCAGGCAGAAGTCAGGTGATCTTGAAGATAGTGAGGACCCAAACCATATAGGGACTTATAGATGAGCAAGCCCACATTAGGAAATCCTTTACCTTACCTGCAGCCAGTGAGAGCCACACAGCACTGGAGTCATATGACATGACCTTGGGAGGCCCGTCAGCAACCTGGCTGCTGCGTTCTGCAACAACTGCAGGCAGCACAGGACCCCTTCACCGACCCAGAGATATACAGTACAGCATTGCAGTAGTTGAGTCTGGACATCACGAAAGCATGCACTGGTGATGGTAAGTTGCCAAGAGGTATCAAGGCTTTAATCGAGGTGATATTCCTGAGATGGTAAAAAACAATCTGAACAACAGATGACAACTGAGCCTCAAGTGTCAAGTCTGCTACCTAGGATCACGCCCAGATTTTTCACCTTCATGGACACTAGAAGAGGAACTCTCTCAAGCATCAGGCCTGTTTTCGCCCTCATTGCTTCTGCCTCCCTCTGTCAGCCTGGCTCAGTTACTAGCACCTTTGTCTTACCTGGGTTGAGCCTCAACCAGCTAGAGGACATCCAGTCCTGGATCTCAGAAAGAGGTTTGTTTAGCAGCTCCACTGCATCACATGTCCCATGTAAAAAAGACATGTACAGTAGCATATCATCTGCATACCAGTGAAACTCCACAGTGTAACATCTGATGATCTCACCCAGGGGCAGCATGTACACTGTGAACAGCATGGCTAAGAGAACAGACCCTCTGGGGAACTCCACAGAGTGGAGGCTTAGGGCGGGAGGAAAACTTCCCATCACCATCCTCTGAGTCCTGCCTGTGAGAAAGGTAGTAATTTTTTTTTAGATTTTTAAACTTTTGTTGATCGATGGAATGTGGAGCTGTGGAGAATGCCATCAGACATGAAGAAAGTGGAAGTGAAGTCCTGGGAGGAAGGGATCCTGAGTCTACATTTACCTAGCTACCTGGGTGGTCTCTTCTGTGTGAAGCCCATCCCACTATTTCTTTTATGTGTTTTTTCAGATTTTTTTTTACTAGGGCGATTTGTGTGACAGTCTCGGTAATTTGTTTCCTTCAGTGGTGAATACTGAAATGGAGACAGGTTTGACAAAATTGGGTGTTCTATGTGGCCTACAAGCCTTCCATGCCCATCTGTGCCCAGTACATTTGCTGGTGCAAATGGACAACATCAGCATGGTGCACAACATAAACAAACAAGTAGGAACTCACTCCTATCCCCTATACAGGGCAGCGATGAGGGTTTGGTATTGGGCTCCAGAACATGGTCTAGAACTGTTGGCAGTTCATGTTCCAAGTGTCTAAAATGTCTTGGCAGACAGGCTAAGCAGGTTACAGTCCAGAATGCATGAATGGAAACTGCTAACCTCAGTAGTAGAAAACCTGTTAGACAGGTGGGGTCATCCAGAGTGAGACCTTTTTGAGTCCTCACACAGTGCAAAACCGACACGTTTCTGCTCGCTTGTTCCAGGGCCTGGAGTTTTCTGGTGAGATGCGTTGTCTTTCTTTTGGAAGGGGAAGACTCCTTTACGCCTTTTCTCCATTCCCTCTAATCCAGAGGGTGTTGATCAAGCTCCAGATGCCAGGAGTAACTCTAATACTCATTGCTGCCTTTTGGCCTTGTCAGAGCTGGTTCCCCTTTCTGCAGCAATTGGCAGTGGAACCACCAGTACCTCTGCCCCTGTGCAAGGGCTTGCTGTCACAGGAACAGAGAACTCTGGACCATCCGCATCTCAAGTCACTCCATCTCCATGTATGGCTCCTGAAGACATAGCCATTGCTAGGTTTGGGGTGTCTCAAAAGGTGGCTGATATTCTGGTGGCTGTCAGAAAATCTTCTACCTGAGTCACTTACTCCATGAAGTGGAAGCGGTTTGCTCTGTGGGCAGCTTCTTATCAACTGGATCCTTTTACCTGTTGGTAAATCAGATTCTAGAATACTTGCTGTCCTTGTCAGATGCAGGCTTGCAGTACTCTTGTATTAAAGTGAACTTGGCAGCCATTTCAGTTTTCCATATGCCTATTGATAGTCGTACGGTTGTTCAGTTGGAGGTGGCCCGTACGTTTTTGAGAGGCATTCTGTACTTGAATCCTCCTATCCGCAATCCATTTGTGCCTTGAAACCTGAATTTTGAGTTACAAAAGCTTACTTTGGCTCCTTTTGAGCTGGCTGTGACTTGTGGCCTAGGCTTTCTTTCTTGGAAAGCATTATTTTTAATTGCAATTACTTATGGTCAAAGGATTTCAGAGCTTCAGGCTCTAATGTGTAAGCCTCCTTATTTGATTTTCCACAAAAGCAGAGTGTCTTGTGTACCAGTCCTATGTTTCGTCCTAATGTCTTGTCTGAGTTTACTTTAAATCAAACTATCCATGTTCCAGTTTATTTTCCTGAGCATGCCAATCCAGGGGGAAGCCTTACTCCATACTTTAGATGTACACAGAATACTCGGGTATTATATACACTGTGGGAAGGACTGCAGGAAGTCCTCATAGCTTTTTTGTTTCCTTTGCCCCTGGGAAAGAGGACATACCAGTTTCTAAACAGTGCCTGTCCAAATGGATGGCCAACCGTATTACTTTTTGTTACAGGAAGTACGATAAGGAAGTTCCTGGTGTTGTTTGTGGTCCTTCTACCAGAAGCATGTCCACTTCTGTTGCCTATTATAAGAATGTACAGCACAAAATCCGTGGCTAAAGGACCCAAAAGAGGAGCCGAATATATAAATCAAACAGCAAATAATAAGAACATCGGCTACAACTCTACCACATAAAAAGAAGCCCAACGCTAGGGCACGTTTAAAACAATTTATTGAATACAAAAAAACACCCCCCCATTGACGTACGTTTCACATCTAAACAAAGCTTTATCAAGACAAACGGTGCCACCAGGTGCTACTTCTTAAATAGTGCATTACCTTAAATTACTAAATAGGAGGTACATGCCATATTCCTCCTAAGAAAAAAATAGATGTTATAAATGCACTACCTTATATTACATAAAAGAAGGTGCATACCAAACTTCTAAAATATATAAATACAATAAATACTATAGGTGACACCGTGAAATACATCTATAATATATACAAAAAATATAATAATACAATACTAAAACTACCTAGCCGTTGCTGCATCTCCCAATCTCCCAGTCGTCGACACAAGGCCTATCTCCTGGCGTGGATGTGGGGGTGTTTCCATGTTTTGTAGTCCCTCCTTCCCTGACGTCAGCTCTCGAGGAGAACCATTGAGCCGGAGGCACGCAGAGAGGTGCCTCTGCTCCGGTCCTTGGCTGACGCCGGTCCTTCCCCTGCTTTCTGCTTTCCCCCATCTGCACCTGTGCCGACTGTGGTCACCCAAGCAATGGCGGTATTGCGCAATGGCAAGCATCCCACCCATCCCTGGAGAAGGAGAGCAGCCGTTGAGCACTCAATCTTTCTCCTCCCCGGCCAACCCCTGGTGACCCAAGTCCGTCATCGAACTTGGGTTGCTGGCGTGGAGCGAGGTATGACATCCAGCACCTCAACCCTCAGCACCACTAGGCCGGCTTAGAAATTATTTCTTATGCTTCTTGCAAAAACGTCAATTGGAGCAGCAATATCTTGAACTAACGCAGCAATTACAGTCCCTACAAGCCCTTTATAGGGATGGCGATTCCGTCCTTCTTGCCGAGATTAACTCAATAAAATGTTTGCTTCAATTGATAATGGACCATAAGGTTCAACAGGCCCTAGAATACCTTCGCGTGACACATCATACGGCAGTGGGGGTGCTAAAGGTTCTCATTTGCTGGCCCGTAAACTTTGGCCACAACACTGTGCATTGCAAATTCTGTAGATTCAGGACCCCATTACAGGACACATGAGAAATCTAAAACTCAAAAAACCTTTTAAAATTACTATGCAGACTGTTACAGTACTTCCACTTCGGCTGATCCGTACGCTGTTAGACACTTTAAGCTCTCTTCCAGTTTGTAAATTGACTATTGCTCAATAGGACCATCTCACAGCTCTGATTACTGCTGAAGAATTTCTCACCCAACTAAAATCTTTGAAATCAAGAAAATGTCCAGGCCCTGATGATTATATCAACGAGTGGTATAAAACCTTTTCTGAATCTCTTTGACCTCACTTACTTCGAGTTTTTAAGGTGGTTATGGAGGCAGAAGCCCCTCCTCCTTCTTGGCTGCTCACTACCATTAGCCCTATCCTTAAACCTGGTAAGGACCCTTCTGACGCCTCATCCTATAGGCCCATTTCAGTTTTGAATACAGATTATAAACTTTACATGGCCACATGAACCAAACAACTGGAAGGAATTCTACCAACCATTATTCACTCAGACCAAGATGGATTTATTTTTAAAAGACACACCTTAGATAATATTCGCTACACTCTTTATTGGGCTTTGGGCTGGCAGTATAGCCTAGAGGTTAGAGGCACGAGGTGTGAACGAGCTTGGTACATCCAGCAGACCAGACCTGAGTTTGATTCTTACAACTTCCACTTGCATACTGTGTGACTCTGAGCAAGTCACTTAACCGCCCAGTGCTTCCGGGTCGCCCCTGAAAATAGGCACTTGTGCCTAGTGGGCCTTACCCTGTTACCAAAGACTAAAATAAAAAAATTAAAAAATTTAACATTTTGTTGCCCGTCAAATACCTATGGCTTTACTTAGTGTAGATGCTGAGAAGGCATTTGGCAGGGTCTCCTGGGATTTTCTTTGGGGTACCCTGTAAGCCTTTGCCTTTCCTGACTCCTTTTTGCTTTGGCATCAGCAGCTTTATTCCTGCCCTTCTGCCTACATCCTTATTAATGGAGCCTATTCTTCTCCTATTGTCTTACACCGGTGCACTCGGCAGGGGTGTCTGTTGTCTCCGTTATTATTTGTTCTGTTCTTAGAACCATTAGCCCTGGCCATACGTATCAGTGAACAGGTTGAAGGTGTCCCACTGGGAGGTACGATTTGTAAAATAGCATTGTATGCGGACAACATTATTCTCACATTATTGGACCTGGATCGCTCTATCCCAGCTACAAGGACTCTTATTCAGAATTTTGGGGCCCTTTCAGGGTTTAAGCTTAACCTGCACAAGACAGAAACCTTACTATATAATTATTCCCCTTCCCCCCAAGTCTGTGCGTCTTTTGCTTGAAATTGGCGGAAGAATAAACTTAAAATCTGAGGATTACAATTCCTTTAGACTTGCGAAATCTCAGCCTTTCAAATTATGAACTCTTTACAGAACAGACAAAAGAAGTCTTAGACACCTGGGGCAGATTAATTCTCCCTTTTTCCTCTAAAATGGAAATTATTTGTATGAATATTCTTCCCCATCTACTATACTCCTTTCATACTCTCCCGCTGCACCTCATATACTATTTCTCTTTTTAGAATAAACAAATTTCCAGATTTATTTTGGGAGGGGGGTATCTCGGCCCAGGCTTCGCTACCCTATCCTTCAGCTACCTCTGTCAAAAGGAGGTCTGAATCTTCCGAATCTCCTCTTTTATGCAAAGGCTGATCATTTAAATATTATCTTTACCTGGCTTCTCCCACAGGCTACACCTGCCTGGAAAAATATAGAACAGACCATAAATGATCTATTTGATTTGCGTCCTCTTCTTTTTTCCGCCCAGACCCTCACTCCCTCTCTTACTCCCTTTACCTTTTTTACTGCCCAAACTTTGAAGGTCTGGTTTAGCATTAAACATCACCCTTCTTTTGCCCTGATTTTTTTATTTTTGTAGAATTTTGGCTATGGATGAGGACTTTCTCCCCTCTGCTGTGGATCTCGCTTTTCGTAGATGGAGATGTAGTGGTCTCTCACACATATATCAATTTTTGGACACTCGTGGGGTGGTCCCTTTTGAAAAACTTCAAGAGCAATACAGCCATACCAACAGAGAACATTACTTATACTTGCATTTCCGCACATACCTATTATACAAACGTAAAGAATATATTAAACTTCCCACAGTACTCCCTATATTATTAGCCTTAACAGTTGATTTTCAGAATGACCATCCAACAGGAAATGTGATTGGAAACATATATAAGGGACTCCAGGAATTCAATACTGAGTCAACCCGATTGGTCTTAGACAAATGGAATTAAGAACTTCAAGTTTTAATTGATTACACCCAATGGGAAAGCTCGGCGATGATAGCCTACAAAATTATCTTATCACCCCTCTGGCATGAATTTATGTGAAAATGTTCTCAGTACTTCCAAACCCCTGCTATTCTTCAACACTTTCTTTTGCATCATTTTGGGGATTGTTGGCAGTGCTGCGGATGTAATCCAGCTGACCAGTCTCATATTTTTTTATTTTTGCCCTATTCTACACCCTTTTTGGAGTCCGTGCTGACTCAGATACATCTTCTGACATTCTTGATCCATTATGGTGACTCCTGAATTTATTTTATTGTCGGTACTCTCCCCTAATCAGTGTTTACCTAATCAGCGTTTACCTAATAGCTCCCAACTTGGAATATACAAATTGGCTGCTAAAAAAGTGATTGCTTGCTTATGGATGAAACCTGCTCCACTGACACTAGAAATGTGGCATTCTGCCATACCTGTACTAGAGATATTATGGAAAAATTTCTTGCAGCTCAACAAAAACACCTGGAGCAATTTGAGATACACTGGAGATCCTGGGTTTCTAATTATGCCTCAATAGATGAACATTGACTTCTGTAGGATCACACAGATGTTCTGGACCCTAGATTGGCTCTACTTTTGAACTGGATATGCTGCACTGGGTTTTCCTTTTGGATCCTATTGGGTCGGCTGATTGACCTGTGCTGGGGAGCCCCCTCTCCCTCATTTGATATTGATGTTATTTCTGACTGCCTTTTGATTATGGTTTCTGTTTGTTTTAATGTATTTTGAACATTAGTTTCGGATGTTTAAAATGAATATGGGGTGAATTCCCTCATTTTGTTTTCTCCTTACTTGTTTTGTATACCACATCACCTAGTGTATCTGATGCCAGTAATTTGTATTTTGTGTATTTTTCCTCTTTCGTGTATGAATAAAATTTAAACATTAAACAAAAACGGCAACTTCGCCTTTGAAAAAAAAAATCTTTTGGAGCTTGACATTTCTTTTTTAATCTAGGTGGTATGTGCTGGATTTTATTGTGTTCAGATGCCTTGTCTGGTCTTTTAACACCACCAACCCTGTGCAAGTTTTTTTTGAGTTGCTACATGTTTATAATGAGAAAGCAATTATGTTTGGGGTTTTGAACTACTAACATCACAGGTCTGAGACTGCCATAACTCACCAGTTCCCTTTTGGGGGTAAGCTTCTTCTACTCAAATTAAAATCTAGATACAGTAGTATTGAGTTCTTTGTTTTTTGTTGTGTGACCTTTATATTTTCAAAGGTGTTTATTTTTATCTCTTTAGAAATACTGTATTCATCATTGTCTTTAGTATGTATTATCCTGTAACATATGTAAATATTGTGGACTATTAGGTGTTAGTCTTATTTACTTAATGCTTTCTATGACTGCTTAATTTCAGGTATAGATAACCAGGGATAAATAGGCAAGTCTGTGATCCGTTTCTGAAGAGTCAGGCTGCAGTTACTGTATCTAAAACAAAGTGTTTCCAGTTGTGACAAAAGGGGTGGGTCATTTGCCCTTTGGAAAAGAGCGCTGTCCTGTATGAGCAGTGTCTGTAGTCGGATATGGACCTAGATATACCCCGAGTCAGACTGCAGCTGCATGGTGGCAGCATACCAAGGTAACCCTTTCAAGTGTCTGAAGGATTTTGAAAACTGGTAGCAGTGCAGACTGAGTTCTTAAAGAGAACCAGTCTGTGACACCTGTATAGTGCCCCAGAATGTAAAGATAATTATAGCTGAATGCACTGTTTTACCACCTGCCTCACAGTCCACCTAGGTCGTGCAGTTTGGGAACTGACCCACAACCTGTCATGTCTCATTGCAAATATATTTCCCATATACTGTATTTTGATTGTATATATGTATGTGTGTGTGTGTGTGTGTGTGTGGTGTGGGGTGGCTGAGAGAATTGTGTCTAAATTCATGTTTGTCAAGTATAGTGTTAAAGTAATTTAAAAATTCAATAACGTATATTAAATGTACAATAAAAAGAAAAGGAGCTTGTGAAACTTGTGAAGGGGGGAGGGATCAAAACATGGGCAGTGCCAGCAGGTACGATAAATGAGGGACATGGTCTCCACTTCTCTAGGAGGCTAGGGAGATGTGGAAATGGGTCACCAGGTAGGGTGCATGAGCTGAGAAATGGGAGCTTGAGGAGGGAAAAGGGGTGGAGAGTGGTCCTGATAAATGCCAGGAGCTTAGGAAATAAAATGCCTGAGCTCCAGGCAATGCTAGTTGGGGGTAGATGTGGCAGCAGTCACTGAGACCTGGGCCACTCAAGGGCATGAGTGGGACCTAAATCTGGAGGGCTATACTATGTTTAGAAAAGACAGGAGGGAGGGAAGGGGGGGTGGTGTAGCACTGTTAGTCAGAAATGGCATGGGTATTGGAGGGGTAGAGGAGGCAGAGGGGAACGTGGAGGCTATTTGGGTCACCTTGCTGATGCAGGGAGGTAAGAGAGTAAAGGTCGCAGTGGTATACAGACCACCAGCACTGGCGGAGGTCCTGGAAGAAAGTTTGGTGGCAAATCTCGAGGGACACTGTGGATTGGGAAAGGAAAGGGTAGTGGTAATGGGGGACCTCAACATGCCAGGAACAGACAAGGGGACTATGACTTCACCAGTGGCCAGAGAGCAGAGGCTACTGGATGTCTTCCAGGATGCGTTTCTGACACAATAGGTGGGTGAGCCAACTAGGGAGGCCCGGACACTGGACGAGGTCCTGGCGGACGGTGATCAGATTAGGGGCCTAGAGATGAGGGACCCTTTGGCGGGGAGTGATCACACCACAGTGTGGTTCTTCCTGGACCTGGGGGGGAGGAAAGCTGAACAAGGACGGTAGTAACCAACTTTAGGGGTGCAGACTTCAGGGAGATGGGAAGGATCCTTAAAGATCGACTGGACAGGATAAGGCTGGATATGGATGCTGACAGCAGGTGGGAGATCATTAAGAGTGGAATACAGGAGGTCACCAGATCCTACACAAGGGAAAGGCGTAAGTTCGGTAAGGCCAGAAAACCCTGCTGGTGGACCCGGGAGGTACAGGAGGTGGTGAGGGAAAAGAAGGCGGTCTATAGGTGCTTCAAGTGCTCAAGGAGTGAAAGAGATTAGTAGGAATATGAGCTGACAGCCAAGAGAGTCACCAGGGTGGTGAGAGAATCTAAGGCAAAAAAGAAGCAGTCCTTGGCCAATGGGATCTGGAGGGGGGGACAAGGGGTTCTTTAGATACATAGGGGGGAAAAAGGAAAGTAAGGGGTCAGATCAGCAAGATAAGGATAGGGGATGGTTGGGCACAGGAGGCGGGGGAACAGGCAGAAGTCCTAAATGAGTACTTTGCCTCAGTTTTTACCAGAGGATGGAGGCGCTAAGTCTCATGAGGGGAGCAGGGGCAAATCGGAGGAAGGGGTGGGACCGGTAGGGACCAGGGGTCCTGACGGGTCTGAGGGAAAGGAAGTGGCCACCACAAATAGATGGGAGTCCAGCAGTGCAGGGTGAAAAGGGAGAGGACATGGAGGCTGAAATCCCAATAGAGAGAGTAATGGAATTCCTCAGGTCCCTTCAGACGGAGAAAGCACCTGGGCTAGATGAGATACATCCCAGGGTGCTGAGGGAACTGGCAGATGTCCTGTAAGTCCCTCTAGTGGAGCTTTTCAGCATCTCTCTCTGAGGTCTGGGTGGGTGCCCCAAGGCTGGGGGGTGGCCCATGTTGTGCCGATCCACAAGGGGGGATCAAGAGAGGAGGCGGGAAATTACAGGCCTGTTAGCCTGACATCCGTGGTCGGCAAAGTGATGGAGGGTATTGTCAAGGAAAAGCTAGGGGGCTTACTGGAGCAAACTGGGTACTTGGACGATAGGCAGCATGGCTTTGTCTTGGGAAGATCCTGCCAGACAAACTTTGTTGTGTTCTGTGACTGGGTGACGAGGGCGCTGGACCAGGGTAGGCCAGTGGACGTCTTCTTTCTGGACTTTAGCAAGGCATTTGATTTGGTACCCCACAGTGGCCTGTTGGCTAAGCTGAAGGAAATGGGGGTAGGGAGACAGTTGTTAGGATGGATAGGAAATTGGCTCTCTGAGCATACTCAGAAGGTGGTGGTTGGAGGGTTGGCCTCATCCCCAAGGTGGGTTACTAGTGGGGTTCCCCAGGGCTCAGTGCTGGGGCCACTCCTGTTCAATGCCTATGTCTCGGATATCAGGAGGGGGATCAGGAGTGAGATGAGTCTCTTTGCAGATGACTCAAAACTGGGTGCAGTGGTGGATGAGGAGGAGAGGAGGGGAAGGTGACCTTGCAGGAGGACCAGGAGACTCTGGAAAGGTGGTCGGGAAAATCGAAACTAAAATTCAATGTGGGGAAGTGCAAGGTTCTGCACCTGGGAGTCAGAAATCCAGGCCAGGGGTATACCCTGGGAGGAGACATGATTCAAGTCACGGAGGGTGAGAGGGACTTGGGGGTAGTGGTGGATGTCAAAATGAACAACTCGGAGACCTGTAGGAGGGCAGCGGCAAGGGCAAATAGGATGCTGGGATGCATCGCCAGGGGGATTACCTCCAGAAAGGCTGAAGTGATCCTTCCACCGTACAACTGCTTGGTTAGGCCACACCTCAAGTATTGTGTGCAGTTTTGGAGACCACATTTAAAAAGGGACATTACACTCCTAGAGAGGGTCCAAAGGAGGGCAACCAAAATGATCTGGGGCCTGGGGGAGAGGACCTATGAGGAGAGGCTCAAGGAGCTTGACATGTACACCCTGGAGGGGAGGAGGGTCAGGGGGACATTATAGAGGTCTTTAAGTACATGAAAGGGATCAATAAAGAAGGCCCAGTCAGGGTGCTCCAAAGGAAGGAGGGTGGGGCAACAAGAGGTCATGGGTGTAAGCTGGAAGGGGGCAGGCTCAGAGGGGAGAGGAGGAGATGTTATTTCACTGAAAGGGTGGTGGAGCCATGGAATGCACTGCCCAGGGAGCTGGTAGAGGTGGAGACTGTGGACAGGTTTAAATGGGGATGGGACAGGTACAGGGGGAGAGTAAATCTGACCAGGCCCAGTACAGGTGGAACGTCTGGGACTGGGGACAGTATAACCCAAGGGGGGGGGGGACACCAAAATCGACCCTCAGTGCGGGTGCTGAAAATCGAGCAGACTCGAGAGACCATTAGGCCTATTCTGCTGGCATTTTAGTATGTTAGCCAAACCTCCTATCAAGCTGATGCCAGTGCCCTTCCCTTGACAGCAGGCTTTGTTCTAAGTTGCATGTCAGTGACTGAATGTGCTGCTTTTCTTCAGAGTAGGGGAAACAGTAGTTGATTGGTATTTCGTATCTGTTCCCTGCTCAAAACCCTTTCTGAACCCTAACTGATAGGCTGTGATGCAACTCCCATTGAAATGTCTTCTTCTCTTGTGAACTCTGTGTAGGATCCCATGGTGCTGGCCACCCCTCAGAGACTCTAACACCACTGGTTGCATGGGGAGCAGGAGTGAACACTGCCCAGCATGTCACCTCCCAGATGTTTCAGGATACTTTTCTAACAGGTACGATGCACTGAAAAGGTAAAATGATTGAAAAGTTACGTCAATCTGCTGTCTCTTAAATTACAGGGCACTTTGGAAAAACGGGATTCTTAGTAGAACATCCTTGGAGTGGTGTAAAAAATGAAACCAAAACTGTTGAACTTTTTTGTAGCACACCTGGATCAAATAGTAATCTGTGTTGATGTTTTGAACTGACTATGCAATGACAGGCTGTTGTAGAAAAAAACTAACCAGGAGTTTATTATTACCCCCTTGAAATTGGAAGCACAGGCATTTTGTTCTAGACGGCTGCTAGCTTGTAACTTACAGTACTTGAGTGTTTAACCCGTTACTTGACATGGTAAGTACCTGTTACAGCTGAGGATGAGAGTGTATAAATGAAGTAGGGATGGAGGATGGGGCGATCATCTACCTTGTACCTGTGTAAAGAACTCTTGATTTACTACTCCTGATGCTAGCTATGTCATAAGCAGTTGTTACCACAGTACGCGTTGTCTCGGTCCCAGTCATTTAGTCAGTAGACAGCTGAGGTAATGAGAGTGAGGAACTGTGCTGCTTGTGCCCCACCACACTACTTTCAGTTGTAGGCAGGCTTTTCCAGAGTGAATCTGGTTCTAGAACGTTCGGAGTGTGGTAGGGGCTGAGTGGGTGGGCCGGGGAGGATGGGGGCATACGTTGGTTAACAGCGGCAATCATGATGGAGGATACCCCTTAACTGCCAGGGTGTTTGTCAGTTTCACAATGGGGATTAGGGTGGAACTGGATACTACTGGACTGCCAGGGTTTTTTGTCAGTTTCCCTGCAGGGATTGGGGGAGAGAGGTGGTGTTTGTCAATTTCACAACAGGGATCGGAGCTTGAGGGGTTACCGCTGAACTGCCAGGGTGTTTGTAAATTTAACAATGTGAATTGGCATAGAATGGGGGTACCACTAGATTGCCAGGGATTTAAACATTAGTGTCCAGGGATCGAGTGTGGGTGGGGCAATGGTGGAAGCTCAGCACAATGCCTCCACCCATACAAATGTACAGAGGTATTGTGCAGAGCTATAGTGGCCACATAATGGCATGCTAATGGTCACATACGTCTTGCATGCCATATGTGGTTATTAGCCTTTCTAGCCTTCGAATATGGTACCCCGAAACAAATGTAAAACTTCATTTGGGATGTGCTATCACCCTTGCTGCTAGGTGTCTTTTGCCAGCAGGGCGCTGTGGATGCATTGCTTATACGCACTTTGTATGGTACTACTACGGCTCAATATTCATACAGGCAATACATGTCAGACAAGATGCACTGCCTGTAGAAATATGACTCCCCGACAGCTGTGTGCTATTTTGTGTGTGTCACTATGATTGTAAATCCCAGTAATTCTTCAATATGCTTAACTCTTGCAGTTAGCCTCCAGTGTTGAACTGCCCCGGAGAATGGAACTTATGCAAATGATGGAACATTCATTGGCTTGTGCCACTATTCGAACTGCTGTCCTTACCAACTGCTGCATTCTATAACGCTCATATTTCATTCTCTGCCTGCCTACTCAAGACGTCCCAGAGATCTCTCCTCAGAAGTCACTGAAAGTCATTGTTTTTCGTGAAAAAACAAGTAAACTCTAATTGTATTTCATCTGCTGCCTTTACCTTCTTTTAGTATAGTTTAGTTTATATTTTACTTCAGTTTTGTGGTTCCTCATCGGTTGTGACAAACCGTTGAGGAACCAGCATTTATCTTAGTTTATTTAACTTTTTACTGTTTATTTAATTTGTTTTCCAAGATCCTTTACCTTATGTGGGTTTTCCCTAGATAGCTTTTTTTGACCAGTTCGGGAACTGACCGTTTTCTCCTCAGGGGTTAGCTAGAACCAGAGTTTGTGTATTTTTTGGACATAACCTACAGTTAGGATCTGAGTTAAAACCCTTTTTTGTGGGTTGTTTAAATGTGTCAGAGAGGCCAAAGAAGAAAATGGGCCCCGCTGGTTTTAAAAACCATTCAGAGTGTGGAGAGGTATTCGCTAAGGCTGAAACGCACAATTTATGTTTGTTTTGCCTAGGTGAATCTCACTTCACCGCTGAGTGTGAAATTTGCAAAACCTTTCCTCCTAAAACAGTTGAAAAAAGGATGGGAAGATTCAAGAAAACACTGCTTCTCCATTGGTTCCGGGGGATCAGACTTCTGGAAGCACCAAGGGAGGTAGACAATGGAAATGCCGACCTCCCACATAGCAGCGGCACAGTAGAGACACCTGTATTGTGCTGTCAGAATCACAAGTGTTTTCTATGGGGGCTGTGCTCCCCCACACCCCCCCGGTATTTTAGATTATCAACTCCAGGTCGGAGTTGAACCGGGAGGGGGCGGAACACCAGGGAAAATTAACACGAATAATGGACCATTACAGCGACTGTCGCCGTGTCTGGTCATTTTTCGCGGTTTTGGTTGTTCTGTGTTGTCGAGCTGAAGGTGAACCGGAGATTTCTGATCAATCCATCCTCCTTTACAAAAAAGATAAACCTAAAGAAACTAAACCGACTGCGTCTAATAAGGGAGAGCCATCAAAACAAAAAAGAACCGGGGATCCAGCTGGTGAACCAATTCTGGCAAAAGAAAAGCACAAACTAAAACATACAGAACCTCCAGCTAAAAAAGCAAAGGAGCCTTCTGTACTGGAGGACGACCCATGTGGTGCCCATTCACAAAAGTGGCCCAGATGGATGAACCAGACAATTACAGGCCAGTGATCCTCACATCAATTGTGGGAAAGCTCATGGAGACAATCCTAAAAGAGAGGTTGGTGACCTTTTTGGAGGGCAGTGGACTCCAGGACGGTCAATAGTACAGATTTGTCTCGGGTAGGTCCTGCCAGACAAACCTAATTGAGTACTATGACTGAGTGACCAAGGAACTGGACAAGGGCCATGTAGTGGATGTCCTGTATTTGGATTTCAGCTAGGCCTTTGATTCTGTGCCGCATGGGAGGCTGGGGAGAAGCTGGATTATATAGGGGTGGGAGCAAAGATGGTCTGCTGGATCCCCAACTGGCTGAAGGGAAGGCAGCAGAGGGTGGTAGTGGGGGGGGGGAACGATCGTCACCGAGGTAGGTGATGAGCGGGGTACCACAGGGATCAGTACTGGGACCAGTGCTGTTTAGGATATTCATAGCTGATATCTCACACGGGATCCAGAGCAAGATCAGTCTGTTCGCAGACGATACGAAGATGGAAGCTGTGGTAGATGACATTGAAGGGTGGAGGGGGGGGCTGCAGGATAACCTGACTAAACTACAGGAGTGGTCAGACCTCCATATTTCTTTCTCTATGCCCCCAGTACACAGTCAGTTGCTATTCCAGACTGGCAATATTCCTCTCCAGAGTTGCAACTGGCTTGCAGCAGCTGTAGATGTATTCCCCCTGACCTCTGCAGGCAGGATGGCATACGTTCTGCAGCCCTGGCAGAGCTGCAAGTGTACGTCCATCCACCCAGGTAACCTACAGTGTTTGAAACAGTTATTATCCCTCTGGACCACTCCCCTTTAGTCCAGTTCCCACATTAGCCAACTCTGTTTGACTTCTGACCATTCCCCACTGGGACCACTCACTGCAGACTCACACAGTGTCAGACTTATAATGCAGTGAGTTCCACCTCCTGGTTAACACATTGTTGAAACTGGTTTCTCAGCATAACAGCCCAGACTTCAAACAAAAAATTTCTGCCAGATCTTAATGTTTGGCTGTTTTGCACACATTTGACCTGATTGCCCTAAAAGTTCTTGGACCTTAAAGGGACACTGTCAGCTTTTGGGGCTTCTGGAGCAAGAACTATCACTATAAAGTGCAGCAGTACCAAGAGATGTGCATACTATTGCAAGGTATTTATTATTTTTTGCAAAACTGTATTTTTAACATCCTGACTGCAATGTCCGTCGGCCGATACACCCGTGCTGACTCAAGCTAGCAGGATGCTGAGCTGCAGGTAAACTCGTCCATGAACAAGTTACTGATTTTTTTTTTCAGATATGAGAAGGCTTGTACCTTTTACTGGTGATGCTACTGATGTCTGCAAAGGGGTTCATATTCAAAAACGAGCACTCTAGTCCATTTTATTTTGCATATGAAAATTGAAGCCATGACTTTGTGCGTGCCTGGAGTCATGGCTTCAGTTTTCATATGCAAAATAACATGTTCCCAAAAGCCGACAGTGTTCCAAAAATGCTCATGGTTGATGTACATGAGGTGCTTGATCCCGCTGAAACTGCCAACAAATTCAGTGCTGCATTTACTGATCTTACCTCTGTCATGCCCTCTAAGCCAACCCTGCCCTGAAGCAGAGGTCCTGGTCCTGTTGACACAAGCACTAGACCCGGAGCCAAGATATCCTAAATTCTATTTTAAACCTGTCTCAGTAAGGGACACCTCTAGTTACAAGAAAGGTGCTTGATAAAACCAGAATTTGGGGGTGATTCAACTGACATGAGGCTATTTGTCCTGGTAGTTGAGGAACTCTCGTATCCCATTTCCAAAAGTTTCAGCTTCCTTCCTCACTACTCCCAGTTCTCTGAAAAGTGGAAATCTGTGCTGGTTACAGCAGTTTTAAAAATGACAACCATTCTAACCTTTCCAGTTACAGATCAATGTCCATTCTGTCCCTCCTGTTCAAAGCCCTTGAGAGAATAGTGTCTGATCAAGTTGTTTCATATTTTGAAGAATATGAAATACATTGTCCCCCTACAGCATGGATTTTGAAAAAGCATAGCACCAGTACAGCTCTAACTGAGTATTCCAGTTTTGTCCTTGAGGCCTTTGACAAGGGAGACAAGAAAAACACAAACTATGCCACACATGTTCTGTAAAAAGGAAAACCAAGAAACAAACTAACAATTAAGCAAACTAAGTAATTCATTATAATAATGCCTCAGCATCTTTAGGTAATACCAAGAAACTGCTGCTACCCACAAATTAAGGACTGCAAACTTAGTTAAAAAACACTGACAGACAGATTGCCAGAGCTTCAATGCACTAGCCATACAAAACAGGTTGTGCCAAAAACTACAGAGCCATAACACCAACAGTGTACATAATGCAAAGTAATAAAAATATAAATGATGAATGTAATGTGATATCAACTAAACATGATGTTATTAACAAACTGAAAAAGCTAAATAATTTCTGCTAACAGATATTGCTGTGTGTCGTAACATTATAATGAATTAATAAATCTAGAACACTGACTTTAGTTTTGCCTGGAGCTTTTGCACTACTTAAAGTTTATGGGTATTTTCACTTTAATGAGGTGTTTTAAACTGATGCAGGGTATGCTACTAACTCCACCTCCTGACAAAGCACCATGTTTTGGTGCAAAGTGCTGAGGGTTATGCTCTCCCGGGCTCTCTATTGCTTGTTCAATAAAAGCATGCCTTGGCACGTCTGTTAGTTTGCTTCTTTGTTTTCATTTTTTGCAGAACAAGTGCGGCATGGTTTTTGTTTTTCTGTCCATGGAGTTGTTTTGCCGGCACCTCCCATTGCTACTGTACGTGGTGTGTTTTTTGTGTTGCAAACAATGGAGACAAGGCTGGCACCACCTATATCGACTTGACAAAAGCCTTTGACTTGGTCAATCATAAGCTCCTTCTCTGAAAACTCCATGGCCTAGGCCTGCCACAAGACATAGTCACCTAGTTCCACAGTCATCTCACTAATCACAATCAACACGTTAAGATAGGTGACTCCATGTCAATCATTGGGAACATATCTGTGGTATTCCCCAGGGCTCTACCCTGGGCCCCCTACAGCTTGGCTTTTCATAAACCACCTGTCAGTCTGCAGATGTAGTTCTGTATGCAGACAATGCTGTCTTCTGTTCCAAGAACCCTATGCCTGGGGCATGATTTGGGTGGTGGTTAGGGGCTTCATTAAGCTTCTGGCCCAAAGCTTTTACACTTAAGTTTCCAGCAGGAGATGTGGACATGCAGTGACGTCAGCACGGGTCATGCGCACTCCCACACCTCATCTACAGACATCCGCCGTCATCTCCGCACACAACTCTGATGGTCCCAGCCAAAGTACACCCAGTCTCTACTGGGTGTCACTAGCATGCCAGAATACCAAAACCCTCCCCCCACCGGAGGAGGAGAGATGTCCATGGCACGCTCATCCTACCTCCCCTTGGCCAACCCTCTGATGCTCCACATTTGTTCCTGAACATGGCTTGTCAGTGCCACAGGTGGTAGCACTGCCGCTGTGCCGGTGGGCCAGCCACTATCCTTGTTTTACAGTGATTGTCTACTTGCCTTATTGTAAAATTGTGTGCAGTTGTTCTAGCCTATTTATTTGTACTTGTTCGATTATACTTGTACTTATTTGACATCATTCCTCTGGAACTCATTGTATTTGTTATGTTGTCTTGTAATCTCTGTTATTGATGTGGAACCTTTGTAAAAGAGCACTTGTGCCCAAAGATATTCTCTGAAATTTTCAACCAACAAATAAATTTAAAAAGAATCTCCTAGTTCCTTAGATTAAATAAGACCCCTTTATTCCCCATTTGTCATCTGTATATCTTGCAAATTGTAGTACACTTTTTTTTGTGGTAATACCTTTTATTTGACTAAATGAATAATTTTTACATAAGCTTCCAAGACCTCTCGGGTCCCTCCATCAGGTGCAGAGAAAACAAACTAGCATTTCAGAGTTTGTGGTGCCAGAATGTTTGATTGGGGTGTGTGTGCAGGGTTTTTTTTAACTCTAAAAATTGATTAGCGTTTTGCTCATAAAATTTCTAAAACATTGTGAAAATACATAGCACTTGCCTCACTGTGTTTAACAAACATAACACTTCCAGAAAACCTATATAAATGCTTTCTGTACAGTTAGTATTGCCCCAAGAAAAAAACTGCTAATTATTTAAAACCCTGGTGTGTGTGTGTGTGTGTGTGTGTGTGTGTGTGTGTGTGTGTGTGTGTGTGTGTGTGTGTGTGTGTAAAGGAAGCCATATAATACAAGGACACAAAATAAAGGTGCTGCATCAGCGTATGGTCTGAAAACAGAATGATAATATTAAATGCATGCAGAAAATGGAAAATACATAGAAGCTGACAGCAGATAAGGACCTCTTGGCCCACCCAGTCTGCCTTATTTATCCCTACCTAGTATGAGGTCTGTTGCAAAAACTGAATTCCAGAGCACCCCCAACCCTTACCTCCAGGATACCGATGTGTCTGTCCCATTCCTTCTTGACTCATGTGAACGTTTTAGCCCCTACCACTTCCTCTGGTAGGCCATTCCAAGCGTTCACCACCCTCTCCTTGAAAAATATTTTCTCATGTTAACCCTGAGCCATCCCCCCCTCCAACTCCATACTGTGCCCCCTTGTATTGGAACATCTCTTACTTTGGCAGATGCTCCCTTCCTGTACTCTGTTTATATCAGTGAGGTATCTGTATGTCTATTATGTCCCACCTCTCCCTCCTTGTCTGCAGGGAATACATATTTAGTTCTTTTAGTCATTCCTCGTAGGTCTTCTCCTGCAGGTCCTGCACCATTTTAGTTGCCCTTCATTGCACTGCCTCCACCCCTGTCTATGCCCTTTCTCAGATGGGGCTTCCAGAACTGGATGCAGTACGCCAGGTGTGGTCTCACCGTGTCTTATACAGGGGACAAATTACCTTCCTCCGACTTGTGATACCTCTCCCTATGCATCCAAGCATCCAGCTAGCCTTCCCCACCGCCTTGTCACACTACCTAGCCTCTTTCAGATCATCTGAAATGATAACTCCCAGGTCTCTTTCCTATTTTGTGACTGTTAGTACCTCCCCTCCTAGTTTGTAAGTTGCCCTTGGGTTCTTGTGCCCTATGTGCATGATCCTGCACTTTTTTGCATTGAATCCCAGCTTCCATGCTCCATACCACTCCACCAGTTTTTTAAGGTCCTTCTTCATCTTTTCAACCCCCTCCCCCGGCGTATCCACCCTATTACATACCTTTGTGTCATCCGCGAATAGGCATACCTTCCCCTCCGCAATGTCCCCAAAATAGACATTGAAAAGGACCGGCCCCAACACTGACCACTGCAGCACCCCACTTGCTACCTCTCCCTCTCCAGTGTTCCCTGTTTACCACCACCCTCTGACTCGTGCCAGTAAGCCAGTTCTGTACCCATAGTACTATTTTAGGATCCACTTCTAGGTTACATAGTTTATCAGTCTTTTATGAGGGATGGTGTTGAAGGCCTTTCTGAAGTCCAGATAGGGCACGTCTACCACACCACCCTGGTCCACCTCCTTAGTCACCCAGTCCAAAAAACTTGATTAGGTTTGTCTGGCAGGACCTCCCTTTGGTAAAACCATGTTGTCCCAGGTCTTGTAGGCCATTCGTATCAAGGTATTTGACTAACCTCTCCTTCAGCAAAGATTCCGTTCTTTTGCCTGCTACTGAAGTCAGGCTGACAGGCCTGTAATTTCCAACCTCATCCCTATCACCAGCTTTGTGAAGTGGGTCCACACCTGCTCTTTTCCAGTCCCCTGTCACTAGCAATAGCTTGAACAACTCCGTGAGTGGTGCAGCCAACTCTTCCCAGAGTTCCCTTAGCACCCTTGGGTGCACTGTGTCTGGTCACATCATCTAGTTCACCCTTCGCTTCTTTAGCTCACTCAGGACTCTTTCTTCCGTAAAGGTGCTGGTGTCCACCTTTCTGCCGGCTCTGCCCCTGTCCTGCATCTCTGGCTCTTCCCCCTTCCTCTCCTCCGTGCAAACTGAGCAGAAATACCTATTCAGTATGTCCGCTTTTTGTCAGTCCTCCTCTACGTGAAACCCCTCTCCCCTTTCAGCCTAATTATCCCTCTTTTTGTTTTCCTCCTTTCTCCAGTGTACCTATAGAATATTTTATTTTATTAGTTGTTAACAGGTAAGGCTCACTAGGCACAAGTGCCTGTTTTCAGGGGCTACCCGGGAGCACTGGGTGGTTAAGTGACTTGCTCAGAGTCACACAGTATACATGTGGAGGTTGTGGAAATCAAACCCAGGTCTGCTAGATGTGCCAAGCTCATTCACAGCTCGTTACTCTAACCTCTAGGCTATCTTGTCCCTTTTCTTAATTGTCTTGGTTATAGTCTGTTCCGTTAATGCTTTTGCTCTCCTAACTGCCCTCCCCGCCTCACTTTGCTTCTCTTGGTAACATTCCTTATCCTCCTTCTTCTGCATTCCATTTTTTTTTTAACACGACATTCCTGCTCATTCACTCCTACCATGTGTTTTCTTACCAATCATCACCTTTTTATTTTCCAGCTTCTGTTCCTATCTTCCCTATTAATACTTTTTCTCCTAGATCCTCCCTGCATTTTCTTTCCTCACATATATACCCATTATTTCCCAATTTCTCTCCAATAGCTTTGCTATTTTCTTTTTTAGATAATTCCAGAAAGACTTATGATCAAAACCTCGATTCTAACTCTATTTTCTATATTTATCATACATTTAATATTACTATTTTGTTTTGTTAATGCAGTACAGGTGACTACCAGGAAATAGGGATATACAGTACATGGGCTGAACAAAAATGTAGGCTTCCTCACACATTATCAGATCCCAAAATGAATTTTGACAGTTTCCACTGCAGCTCTGGAACCTACCATTTAGAATTTATTTATTTATTTTAAACTCACATTTTATTCCAGTACAGTCAACAACAACAAGCACAGACCGAGGGTGTGCAAGGTGTTACAGAACAAAATTCCAACAAATTTCATAAAAATGTTCCTGTGTTCTTGGGACATTATTGATTTAAGAGAGTCACCTATGCTGACCCAGCTTAATTAACTTTCTGAACTGGCAGCATTACACACCCATCATACTTAAAGGGAAAGTCCCCTCAACCAATTTTCTGTACACCTGTGTAGTTTGTAGGCATGGACAATTCTGTCTCTTGCCTCATATGAATGTACCAAGAAGCCAGTAGAATAAGGCCGTTTGGTCAGTCTAGTCTGCTCGTATTGGAGGGTCCAAGGCATAAGCTACTGACTCTGCCCCCTCAGTCTTCCCACCCACCCATCCATCCATCCATCCAGAGAAGGGCGACTAAGATGGCACAGGGGTTGCACCACAAGACGTACAAAGAGAGATTAAGGGACCTCAATATGTACTCGCTGGAGTAGAGGAGGGAGAGAGGGGACATGATAGAAACATTCAAGTACCTCAGGGGCATAAACAAGGTGCAGATGGAGACATCTTCCAATACAGGAGAAGTACAAGAGTGAGGGGGCATGACGTGAACTTGGAAAGAGGCAGGTTAAGAGGGAATGTGAGGACGTGTTTCTTCACAGAGAGAGTGGTGGACACATGGAATAATCTACCACAGGAGGTAGTGGGAGCAAGTACTGTGGCTGGATTTAAGCATGCATGGGACAGGCATGGGGGAACCATAGAGGTAAAACAAGAGGAGGTTCTGAAGCCATAATCAAGTACAGAGATTATGGGCAGACTGGATGGGCCTAGCAGTCCTTATCAGCTGACAATTTCTATGTTTATGTTTCTGTGTTTCCATGCACCCCATCTCTGACCTTTACCTTCCCCTATGTCTGTCGCAGCCTCCCTTGAAGATGCCCACCATCTTCAACAAGACCACCTTCTTCAGTAGTGCAATCCAACTGGCCACCACCCTCTCCGTGAAAAAGTGCCTCCTAATCTCCCTCCTAAACTTCCCCCTTCCAGTTTAAGACTGTGTCTCCTCATGTTATGGATGCCACTCAGCCTAAAGGAAACCTCCTTATCCACCCTATTTATCCCTTTTAAGTACTTGACAGTCTCAGTCATGTCCCCTCTCTCCCGCCTCTCCTTTAGGGAGTACATGTTCCGTGCCCTCAACCACTCCTCATATGCTTTACCCTGCTGACCTGCAGCCATCTTTGTTACCCTCATCTGGACTTTCTCCAGCAGTCTAATGTCCTTCTTGAGGTGCAGGAACCAGCACTGTGCTCCATACTTCAGATGTGGCCTCACCAGTGACCTGTACAAGGGCAGTATAACCTCTTCTCACCTACTGCTGATCCCCCTAGCTATGCATCCCAACATCTTATTTTCCCCTGGCTGCTGCCCTCTTGCACTATGTGAAGTGCTTCAGGTCATTAGTCATCATCACCCCCAGATCCTTTTCCTCCTCTGCTGCAGATACCTGGACCCCTCCCAGGCAGTACTCCATCCTGGTATTCTTGGCTTCAGTGTGCATAACTCTGCATTTCTTGGCATTGAAGTCAAGCTACCAGATCTCGGACCACCTCTCGAGCTTTTCTATTGTCCAGTAGGTCTTGTATCCCATCTGTGGTGTTCACCCTCCCACAGAGCTTGATGTCATCTGCAAAGAGGCACATTTTGCCCTTATTGGTATCCCCAGTGTCATTGATGAAGACATTGAACAACACTGGTGTCAGCACTGAGCCCTGTGGGACACCACTGGTGACCTCCCTGGTGTCTGCTAACTTTCCCACCACCACCACCCTCTGGTTCTGTCCCTCAGCTAGTTTTCTACCTATCTGGTCGTCATCTCCCCAACCCTGAGATCTGCCAACTTCCTGATTGACTTCTTGTGGGGTACAGAGTCAAAGGCTTTGCTGAAGTCCAGATACAGGATGTCCATCGCTTGGCCCTTGTCTACTGTCTTAGTGTCCCAGTCAAAGAAGTTGATCAAATTCATATCACATGATTGCCCTCCCATAAAGCCATATTGTCTTGTATCCTGGGAGACTATACTCCTCTAGATAGTCTACCAACCTTTTCTTAAGTATGGTCTCCAGGGGCTTGCACACGATTGAGGTCAGACTGACTGGTCTGTAGGTCCCTGGGTCATCCTGGGGACCACTGTTGTGGAGGGGCACCACATGTGCCATTCTCCAGTCCTGCGGTAACATGCCTGACTCCAGCGAACTATTGAACAGGTCTGCCAGTGACCCTGCAACCTCATCTGCCAGTGCCCCCAGTACCCTTGGGTGTATGCTGTCTGGGCCTGGTGATTTGTCTACCTTCAGTGCTAGCAACCCCTCCTTCACTCTCTCCTCCTCTGTCACTAAACCCGTGCTCCCCTCCCACCGCTCCTTTTCTCCCCCCTGCAGGCACTGGTCCATCTTTCTCCTTGTTGAAGACAAAACAGAAGTATTCATTCAGTACCTCCACTTTTCCTGTTTTCCTCTACCTGCTGTTCCCTTTCCAAAGCCTAAGAGTCCCATCCTTCTTGTCATTTTCTTGCTTATTTTATGAATAAAAGCCTTCTCCCCTTTCTTAATTCCCACAGCTATCTGCAGTTCCTTCTGTGCCTTAACCCTCCGTACTACTGTACTTGCCTCACTAGCCAGCCTTAGGCAATTCTCCCTGTCCACCTCCCTCTTGGTCCTATTGAATTTCCTATATGCTAGCCTCTTTTACCTTACTGTCTGGGCGAGCCCAGAACTGAACCAGCTAGGTTCCTTCGCTCTTAAGTTCTTCCCCCTGAGCCTATCGCACTCTTCTTTGGTGACTCTCAGTCCCTCCTTAGTGTTGGACCACCTTTGGTCCAAACCCATAACTGCTCTGATGCCCGCCAGGTGCCATAGCACTTCGCCCATCTTCCCGAAGTCTGCCCTCTTTAAATCCAGTATTTTGGTCTTAGTAGGGTATCCCCCTAATTTAAATATAAATGAGATTGCTTCACTCTTTTTTGCCCGGGTATGAAATCCTCTTTTTCTCCATTGCAAAAGTCATGACCCAATTCATGCAAGATATCATGGGAGTCGATGATGCTACCTGCACAAACCAACAGAAGTTATACTCTCATTTATTTCTGTTACGTGTGTTGTGAAGTCCTTGTAGTTTATGTTACATAGACAGGGGATCAGCAGCAGACAGAAGGAAGGAGGTGATCTGGCCATGTACACATCTCAGGTGCAGCTGCATTGGGAGTACTGAGTGCAATTCTGGAGCCCACACTCAAAAAAGGACAGGGATAGGGTTGAGGGGGCACAGAAGAGGGCAACAGAACATATTCAGGGTCAGCAAGAGAAATCCTATGTGGAGAGGCTTGAGGACCTTAACATGTATAGACTGGAGACCAGGAGGGAGAAGGTTTTCACTGGATAAAGAAGGTAGACACTAGGGAGCTGTTCACAGTGAGCGGAAACATGGGCACAAGGGGAAAGTCAAAGAAGCTGGCAGGAGGGAGATTCAGGATGGATGTCAGAAAGTATTTCTTTATGAAGAGGGTGGTGGATAAGTGGAACAGGGTGCCAGATGGGTTGGTCTGCACCAAATCATGGACGGATTCAGGTGAAGGTGGGACAGACATATGGGGCTTGTGAGGCTAGCAGGGGAGAATGACATGTGGAGGAGACTGAGTGACCAATAAAGTTTTCATATCATGCTATAGGTAGGGCCGGGCAGACTAGATGGCTATTTTCTGCTATTAATTTTTATGGTTTGTGTGTTACTGACAAGCTCTGTGTTTGTCTCCAAGAGCACATACCGAAGTTACATTGACACTGCATGTACTGAAGGGACAAGTCTAGGATTTCCAGAAGTGGAGTAGGGTATCTATGTCCAGAGGTCTTGTACTGTGTGAACAGGCAGCTATAGAGGGACCAGAAGGGATTGACCCTGTGGTAAATTTGCAAGTCTGGTGGCAACATAGATGAAGTCATTTAAACTAGTTATCAGCCTATGGCTCCATGACCAGTTCAAACTTTTAATTTTGGGGTGAGGGTAGTGGTGGTAGGGTCACCAGAAGTTTACTTAGAGGGGAACAGTCAGCACTAAGAAGTCCCAATTTGCGCTTCATGTGCAAAAACATTTTTTTTTACACATACTGTTTACTACAGTACAGAAGATATATCAAACTGATTCTGTTGACTTCCATGCGAAATATTGCTGTAACCAGAACCCCAGGATCCCCTGCAGCTAACATCAGTGCAAGGCTGGAGCAGTGGGAGAGTCAGTAGCCTGCAGAGCTTGTGAAAGATTTTATAAGCAAAAAATAGATATTTGCCAGTCCCGCTGTTCTCCCAGGGCTACTTACAGCCCTCTGTGACAGTACTCGGCCCCAGGAGGACAGCATGACCAGCACAAAAGATCAGAGCTTGTAAAACTGTAAAGCGCTGCAGGCTATTGAATCCCCCACTGCTGCAGACCTGATTTGATGTGAGCTGCAGGAAATTCTGGGATTCTTGGTTATAGCAAATGGCCTGGTGGGAGACTGCAGGATCAGCCAGATACAATGTACTATACTAGTACACAGTAAGTAAAAAAAATACTTTTGCACATAAAGTGCACATTGGGACTAACCCCACACTTGGGTGTGGAGCTCTATGACTGTTCCCCTTTAAATCTAATTTTCTGACTACAGTGGGTCCAGGGACAGTGTTGGGTGACAGGATTTTTTTAAAACTTAGTATTTATTGAATTATTAATATTACATACATATGTAAGATCTGGAGGAAGCATATACGAATGAGTACCATTGCCAGTGAGGGCACCACCCCTCTTAATACATGCAGTTAAAGAGATCGTACAACATCAGTAAGATACATCTTTGGAGGTTACTCCTATGGGCTATAATAGCCATTAACCAGTTTTAACAGTAAGGAAAAAAAGCTGTGTTATTGAGCCCATGAGCAGCATGAATATATGAAATATAAAAAGAACAAACTGATCCCTGTTTGGGATACAACCCAGTCTCATCTTCTTATCAGAAGAAATGAGTGTACACGCACTTTCCAATAATTAGTACCCTGAAGGTACCAAACTAAGTAGGGTTTATTGCTCTGCACTATAGGTGCTGATTCAGGCCATACTCATAAGAAAACTCATTTGGGGTACCGAATAGTAACTATTACACTTCACTTCCTCCCAGTTTGAACCAGATCATCACGGTGCTTCCAGCTGGTTACTTTTTTTTTTTAAATCATTTTCTTTATGCTCCCTCCCGGCCCCCTTCAGTCCGCTCCCCCCAGCCCCGTCACCCAGCGTCTACTGGACTCACTTCTCACACTAGCAAGGTGCCAGCTAGTCAGGTGCAGAGCCTGCGAGGGGCCGCCTTCATCCTGACAGCCGACATTTTCTCCTCCTTTTTGGTGCCCGTCCCCAAGCGCAGCGTGGCGGTGTGCAATGATGCCATTGACAGAGCTGCGCATGCTTCCATACACGGCACGCCGGGCATCTTCCCTGCAACCACCACCTACGAGTGGGCTTGCTGTGCCAGCCCCCAGCCACCGCTAGGGGTCAGGCAGGCAGCGGACTCCATCTCCACCCCTCCCTGGGAGAAGAGAGCTGTCCTTCAGATGCTTGATCCTCTCCCTGCCCAGCTGACCCCCGGCTCCCCTCTCACACCGTGAACAGAGGTCACCAGAGTGGCAGGAGGTAAGGCATGATGCCTCAGCCCTCCATTCCACTGGGCCAGCAGCTAGTTACCTTTGAGAAAAATTAGGGGATGAAAAGCTTCCCCATTAAAGAAATTCTACCAACTTTCAACCCCAAGTTGATTAGAGTGTCCACTAACATGGCTGATCTCACCAATGTATTGTAGCAAACAACAGTCTTAATTGAAGAAATGTTCATGGTGGTGGAGGATATGATCCCCTAGGCTAACCTGAGCGTCCATCCTCTGCAATCAAGTCAGGTAGCACCCTCGTCCCCTTCTTACTCGTCAGATTGTGACTGCTGTTCCCATCGTCGTTGAGATGGGGCATGTTTTTGTGCCCATTTTAAACCTTCTTGAGGGTCAGAGAAAAGATCTACCTTTCCTTGAGAGATGATTCACTAGCATGCAGAAAAGAGCATTCCATGGGTCACTGCTGCCTCTTGCAGTGTAGCTCTTACCCCGTTGAAACGTTTTTTTTTTCTGCCTGGTTGCATAACTCAAGTTGGGTAGAGCCTGATTTCTTGCCCATTGTGCAGCAGAATTCTTTTCTGTCTAGCCAAAGCTAGGATGAAGACCCTCGTTTACACACCATCCAGGACCAGAACAATGGCCCTAGGAGTGTCAGTGTTGTCCTGATGTCCCCGTATAGGCACGCGATATGCCTTTTGTATTACAATGTGACGGTCAACAAGGGGCCATCAGAATTGTTGTTTGAGCCACTCCATTATAAACAATACAAGGTGGTCACCCAAGCCCTTGCTTGGTTTTCCAGCGTCTCAATGCGAGACTGTAGGTGAGTGTTTTCCTTAACAAGCTTAGCCATTGCCCCCAAGGCCACTTCTGAATGCTTATGGGAGTCCGTCACCTCCGTTTTAATGAAGGTGACATCTGATTCCAGAACTGTGACTCTGGTAGTTAATGAGTCGAATCTGGAAGCCAGTCCTTCCACTGAAGAGATCAGTTTGTTTATTTTGAGACCCAAACTCTGTAACCTCTCTTCTTCAGCAGTAATGGGCGCAGATGTAATGTGGCCCTGGGTAGACCTCGTGGCTGGCGGTCCAGAAGCTTTTTTACTCTTAGCTCCTTCTTGACCCGCTTTATCCTTCTTTGGATTCCCAATATTGTATCAGCAGTTCTTCCCATTGTCAGTTATGTCGTTTGTCGTACTACAAATCACCGAAAAAATAGTTACATTTATGAATTTGTCTTAATGTTGTACAGAGCTTTAAACACTAATAGCCATTTTGCTCAGGCTCACAATGCCCCGGTGTCAGGATTTTAGAGTTGATTTTTGGGGACAAGGGGCAGGATGGTATAAAGAAAATGGGTACAGACAAGCACGATTGATTATCTTAATATGTAGGTGTGTGATATACTTCTATATTATCGTGGTCAAGTGTTTCTGAAATCTGTTTTATTATCGTACCTAACCAGTTGTTACCAAGTGTTACATTGCTCTATGTACCATCATCTCATTACCATTTAGTCATATTAGCCCAATGTACTTCCTTCATTAGGTTGTCCTTTTTGTTTTTCAGAATGGAAACTAGAAGACTGGAGGAGAATCGATGTGAACCAGGTAACACCACTTTCATCTCTTGAGTAACACTCTGTCTTAACATCATTCTATCTTTAAAGAGAAAGGACACTGTCAGGTACCTGACTGAAAATATGATTCATTTTGGAAAGTAGCCAGTTTTTTTTTTTTTTTTTATTTCTAAAGTATTTTTTTCTGTTTTCAAGTTTGAAGGGTTTTTTTGCCTGACATTGCAGGGTATGCTCTGTTGAACTGCACTTTTCCTAGGTGACAAAGCTAGTGCAGTTCCACCTTATGTCACATCAGCACTGTGACATCACAACTGAAACAGAGATTCCATGAGAACGTTTTATTTGTGTATCTTTTCTTTATTGAAACTATTTCGCCAGGAAGGCACACTTAGCTGTAACCAACTTATTTCTAGGTGCCCTCCTGGAGGAAGGGGAGTAAGATACACAAATTACAAAAGAAATAAATAATAAACAGGATAAAACAGGTACAGTACATGTGGTACATTAATAAAGTATTCTGAGAGCATGGATACAATTCACTGTCCACACTCTAGGAGCAGGGCTTGAAATAACTGGCTCTCTGCCTGTCTTGGACATCCATTTTTCATGATGGATAGCCATATTAAAATCTTCATCTGTACCTGGGACAGGTACTTTCCAGCTCTCACAGTGTTAGGGCTGTGGGAACCACAGAAGTACAGTGTAACGGTCAGGTGGTAATACAAATGCACTGATGTCCTGACGTTGCTTGGTCTTTGACATCCATGTGACTCCAACCTGAACACCCACCCTGGGACAGGGGTCGAAATTGGCACCAACCTACTATCCAGATGCTGGTAGATTTTGTATTGGGCTAGTAAGATTTTCCTTTAACCAGCCCTGTGGGCTTGTAGTGAAGAAGGTAACATTTCAATAAGTACATTGTCAGCAGGGCCAGTAGATAAATCTAGGAGCTACTAGATTTTCCCAGTCACTAGCCCTGCTGGCTAGTGGCTGCAGAACTTAATTTTGACCCCTGACGTGCACTCCTATGCATACGTTTTCTTCACAACTGCTGACGGTGAGTAAGGTGTTGGAAGGACTAAGTGTGCATGCATTGTGTGATTGTGCACGTGCTCTTTACAGTCCTGTCTCACATCTGCTGCTGAGTACCTCATCATCGCATTTGTGAGCAGTGTTAGGAACAGCAGCATGAGGTGAGTGCACGCTTTTTAAACTGAAATTAATTTGAACAAAAAAGCCGATTTCATGGCTTGGGGAGTAGTTTGATAGCCCTTCTCAAGGCTGTGTCCTAGCCCCCATTTTATTTACATTACATATTGATGGGCTATTAACAGATTTAACTATTCAACATTCAGATTCCCCTAAAATACAGAATCAACCCTGTTCAGTTCTTGCCTCTGCAGATGATCTGATGCTACTCTCTCTGACTCAGAAGGGGCTGCAGGAAAAAAATAACTTATTAGAAGATAGATCTAGAGAATTACAGCTTAAAATAAATCTAACTAAAACTGAAATACTTATGATTAGCCCAAATAGTAGAAAGAAGGATGTAGTTTGTTTTTTACAGAGTAATAAACTAGAAATAGTTAAAGATTATGTATATTTAGGGGTTGAATTTAATGGTAACGGACTATGGAACCACCAATTCCAAAGATGTTTAGATACTCTAAATAAAACAATGTTGGGATTAGTTCATTTTAATAACAGATATGGAGGAACAAGTATTAAACCCTTGATCAGAGTAATTAAATCTAAATTTGAATCCCAATTCTTATATGGTACAGAAATTTGGGAAGAGGCCCATATGGAAGAACTTACTATCCCTATGTTTAAAAACTTAAGGAATATATTAGGAGTAGGGAGGTCTTGTCCATCATTCTATATTAGGTCAGAGTTGGGAATTACTAATATTAAAGCTTTATGTGACATCAGACAGGTCAACTTTTGGATATGGATAACAAGGCTCCCGACATCCAGAATTACCGTTTTATATATGGAGGAAAAACAGAATGGTTTGATATGGGATATACTCATGGATTCTGGTATTCAAGGATTGTACAATTATTAAATAAATATAAACTAGAAACATTAGCAGGGTATATCAAGAAGCGGGTCTTATTAAGTAATAAATATAATAAATATGTGACTAAAAAAATAGGAAACTACTGGGAAAAGCAAGATTTAGAACATATTAAAAACTCTGCTTACTCTAAGTGGTTTGCGCTAAATAATTTAAATTTTGGATATAAAGCTTATCTCGATGTTCTGACTAATCCTCTTCTGAGAAGAACATTTACTGTATGTAAATTTGAGGAATTTGACAGTAGTGTACTAAGATGTAGATATAAAAAAAACTACAGATGAAAACTGTAGTTGTGCAATTGGTGGACGAGAAGATTTAATCCATGTTCTGCGGCATTGTGCTTGGTACAATAAGGAACGTGTGTATTGGCTAGGTCCTTTTATAAATACTATGTATAATATTGATCGTGTAACTCTGACTCTCATACTAATCCACACACAAGATGAATACTCTGTTGAAAGAATAGCAAAATTCTTCTTGGCAGCTAGTAAAATCAAGAAGAAAATTAGTAGTGCAATCACGATGGTGGGATTTTAATTCTTTAATTTTTTATATTTAAAAGTTTATTTTTGTATATGTATATGTGTTTCTTTTTATTCTATATATTGGTATATGTCTATGTATTCATATTTTGTATTGTCTATATGTACACTTGTTGAAGACTCATTGAGTCAAACAATAAACTTGATGATGATGTGGGATAGCCCTTCTGAATCTGGGCTGGTATGCCAGCAATCATTAAGCCCTTTTAAGGGCTATTTGTAATACAAAAATAAAACTGACAAAACAAATAGCCTAATTGCTGCACATTTTAGGCAGCATCTAGTAGCAGGCAGGGGAGAGAAATCCTTTACCATTAGGGGTTGTCTGTGAGAAGGGAAAGAAGGAGGGGAAGGGAAGAGAGTATGTCCTTTCAGGGCTTATGAGTGGCACAGTGGTGTAGAACCCATAAGAAGACAGCAGCCAGCAGGGCAAAACTACTTAACAGCCCCACTACCAAGGGGAGAGAAAGTCATTGTTGGGGCTCAGTAAAAGCATGAGATAAGTAGCTCATTTAGGGCAGCAGCCAGCAGAGCCAACATAATTAACCCCATCACTAGACTAAGCAGGCAGGGAGAGTAAAGCCTTTTCAGGGCGTAGCAGGGCCATGGGTGGGCGTTACGATCCATTTCAGGTAGCAGCCAGCATGGCAAAAAAAATATTAATTTACTGACCCAGTCTGAGCAGATAAACAAGGGGGCAGTGGCATCTGGAGGGCACTGGTACCACCAATACATGGTAGTGAAGCAGTGATCATGTGAGATCGTATGAAGTTACAGAGTCCCATGGCTTCAATTCAGAGATATTTAAAATTATCTAAAAACCGACTGAACCGGTACAAAATCTGTGAGACAGGCAACATTTTCATTCTGCCTGTCCCTTGGACAGGTATCCCCAAAAAAATAATCTCTAGCCCTTTCTGGCAGTCTTCCTGGAGACTAACGAATCATCAGAAGTCTTCAAGCTAAGCTCCTTCCACCAAATGGGTTGTATATCCTCTGGCTCCACCCTGTGATGTAATATCTTTCTTTCTGCTGGAAGGGACAGATCTCCTTCTTTGCAGCTGTGCAGCACTGAAGTAATTTGAGTAGTTCAAGTAATTTCTTCGAAAATCTTCGACTTTACAAGCCTGTTTTCAACTTTTCAGTAGTTTCGACATCTCTGGCTCCACTTCGCAATCAATGGTGGAGAGTAAGAAACCAGGATTTAATTTCTGCCCCTGGCGCAGGCAGAAAATGTCAGCCATGGACCCGCATGATGTGTTCATGCTGTCTGTACGAGCAACATGACATCGAAGGATGCACTCTGTGCTGGGCTATGCTGCTGTCCTCCATCGAAGACCAGAAGGCTTGTTTGGTCCTCGGTCGATTGAAAGACTATAGAATGGCCCCAGTGGCTGCTGAGTCAGCTGCACAGCTAGTGATCATGGAAGAAGAGGCAGCGACGGCTGTGGTGAGTTCCTCATCAGTCTCAACGCTGTTCTCATCTGGGGCCAGCATCGGAAGATCAATCTGTGATGGCTTCAGAGAGATGCATCTGACCTGACCACAGCAGGAAGCATAAAAAGCAGCATCACCGCAGGTCATGGGACCAGGAAAGATTATGCTCTTCCTATTCCTTCAACTCCCCAACCACTTGGACTTGGTTGAGCTCCCTTCAGTCGAGGAAACGGTCGAAGGCTCCACAAGAACCCCATCAGGCCTTTGGACTGTGACTCTGGTTGAGCAGTCAGTTGAGATCTTTCTGGAGCCTGTC
Organism: Neoceratodus forsteri; assembly: GCA_016271365.2. Taxonomy (NCBI): domain Eukaryota; kingdom Metazoa; phylum Chordata; order Ceratodontiformes; family Ceratodontidae; genus Neoceratodus; species Neoceratodus forsteri. The sequence continues at coordinate 329,490,278 of CM057456.1, read as the reverse complement.
AACTGGCTGTTAGAGGAGATTGATGAGGAGTTGATCCTCCAGATCTCTGTGCTCCCAGTCCTCACTCATGAGGATGTGGCTCAGTCGATGAACCCAGTTGGGTTGTCTTGGGAGCAGCTTCCACTGGTGGTCATGCCTCGGAAGCTTCTAGTACTTAACATGCCAAGGCAGGTGGTTTACCATAACTGACGGAGGACACCAGTCGACATCATCCCTTGGGTCGATGTTGAGGTGACAGTCACGCTTTCAATCCCGTACAACCAGGATGCACAGTTGACGATGTTCCTCGACCTCCTTGTCCTAAGGTGAGGAAAATGTGTCGACCCTACAAGTAACCCCTTTGACAACAGTGGATCTTTGCCGGGAGGGTTGGGGCTCTGCCCCCTGATCCTTCAGTCCATTGACCTACACTGGTCATTACCTCATCCATCCTCACTTCACAGCAATCCCCCATCTGCTTCTCCACCCCTTCAGGTAGAGCCATCTCCACCGCAGCCCACACAAGGGCTGCGGTGGAAATGTCTCCACCACAGCCCTTGTGTGGGGCTCTAACCAAGGAATCCCTTGCTGTGGCTGGCCTGTTAGGCTGGCTCTCAGTGGAAATTCCCCAATCCAGTGATACTGGGGTGGTCCATGGTGGCAAATAGTCAAGGACTGTATTTGAGGAATCTTCTTACAATTTCGAAGGTGAGTCATCCGTGGCCTCAACCAGGACCCACTCATTCTACCAAGAATCAGCCAAGGAATTGACCACCAACCATGGGCTGGTGTCTTTTGGGGCTTCGATCCAACTTATGTCGGATTCCATGAATGTGCATTTTAAGAAGATAATTGTTACTCTATAGTGTGCATTGTGCAGTCTGCGTAGAGCCATGGTCTTTGGCACATCTCCGTACCATTATCACTTTAATTCTAGGTAGTGGCACTGATCCTGGTAGTGCCTGGAGTGAAACATAGTATAGAATTTACATTTATCTAGTATTGTTAATGCACTACATCCTAAAGTGCTGTACAAGCAATTTATTTACACAGGATAGCATAACAGATGCCATGTCTCATTTCCAGAGGAGTCCTACTTCTGCATAGGACAATTTGATGCCTCTCCATACCATTTGTACTTTGATTTATTATTGTCTCCAGTAGTTTGCCGACTAGTGACATAAGGGTCAGTGGCCTGTAATTTCCTGCCCCCCCCCAGTTATGGAGGAAGACCACGTTCACACCCCTACAGTCCAATGGCACTTCACAAGTTGCCAGTGACTTATTGAAAAGGTCTGCCAAGGTCTGACTCACCTCTTTCAGCCCTTCCGGCCTTGAGGACTTGTTTGTATTCAGATCCTACAGACCCTTCAGCACTCTCCCTTTACTGTAGGTATTTATCCTAGCTCTAATTTGTGGCTATCTGTAGCTCTGAATCTTATTTTGTTGCCTGGGATTGGTTCTGTAGTTGCCATCATAAACAAAAAGCTAAAGTACTCACTAATATATTTGCCATCCCTTTGTCTTCTTCCATGTTTTCTCAATTTTTCCTCATCCCATGTGTGATATCCTTTGTTTGGTGTTTTTCCTTTATGCACCTAAAGAAGATTTTATTGCCTTCTTGACCCCCCCCACCGTCCTTAGTTCTGTGTTCAATTTCACCCTTCTAATGATTTCCTTGCCTCACTGTAGCTTTTTCTAGTACACTGCTTTGTTACCCTCATTCTACTCCCCCTTGTGTACATTAAATGCTTTCCTCTTGTCCTGGATTGCATCCGTCACCTGCCTTTCTAGCCAGAGAGGTTTCTTTTGCTTCTTACCATACTAACATGTTTATACACTCTTGGGTGGCTTCTGTTACCACCCCTTTTAGTGTTACCCACTTTTTTGCACCCCCTCTTTGACGTCATAAACAGGATTGTGATTTCTTGTGTAGATAAGTACGCAGAGCAGATAAAGTCTAGAGGATGATGATCTTGTTTTTTTGAAACTGTTCTCAGTAATAAAGACATAGTGGGGAAAAATTAATGAAAATATATTAAATATAAATGGATTTTTGTCTAAATCTTACATTTTTCAAGTTTTTCCAGTGGTGTCAGGGGCTCTTTAAGGGTCAAAACATTTGGGGCCTGTGACAGGGAGGGATGAATAAGACTCTGTCCCATTTGTTATGCAGAAAGAGTTAAACGCAAGTATCTGTTCTGTCATTTCCTTTTATGTTTCTTGTCTATCTTGTTTTGCAATCAAATTTTCTTGTGAGACCTAGGAACTGATCACTCTGACGGTCTTGTGATCCCCCCCCCCCCACCTGTAACAACTCAGTTCTTTATTCTTTGGTATGACCGATTGTTCTGTCTGTTTCTGCATCTGAAGTTTAACCCAAACTCTGTACAGTAACCCATTAAAATTTTTTTAAACATTGGATCACCCTGTTTTTGTCCCCCGCTGCTTAAAATAACCTTGGAAGAAGCATTGTTAATTTGAACAAAATCACAATCAGATACCAATTTAGTTGCAACATTTTCATATATTAATCCCTTATGTCCATCAGTCTTTTGCTGCCACTGTTTTTTCAGACGTCTTCTTTCTTTCCTGGACTTCTGGATCTTGGAACTGGGCTCAAACGAGTCCACATCAAAGTCACCAAAAGGAAAAGAGTCCTCAGCATCTGACATTTTCTTTGCCTGTGCTCTTGTTATCACGTATGCTGAAACTTCAGGTTTTACTCCCTCTGCGATTAACTAAACAAATCCTGGAAAGTCATTTCCAATAATCACAAGCTCAGGTAACTTAGGTACTACCCCCACTTTCATTTGGTGTGACACCCCATTAATGCTTAAAGTCATTTGGGTGGTGGGATAGCATTGAGTGTCTCCGTGGATGCAGATGACACCAATACCTGGTCCTTTTGTGTAGTTCTTTCCAAAAATGTCAACATGCACCAGGGTCTGTCTGCCTCTTGAATCTGTATCTCCCACCTTGACTTCTGTTAAATACTTGCCTCAATTTGCTAATGTCAAATCTGCTCCAGTGTTGCCCTCCTTATTTTTATGGCAGTTTCTTGCAATATGGTCTGGCTTGTTACAGTTATAGCAAATAAAGTCTTTGTATGTAGATGTGTTACCCTCACCAGAGTTCTTATATGACCTGGAGTTAAATTGGAAAAAAGATAGTGCTACCGGTTTTCAGCTGTTGCTTCACTGCTGCATGGTCTGTCTGGCCATCTGATAGTCCTTAGCCAAAGAAACAGCCTTTTCCCCATTTTCTGGTCAGTGTTCTTTTACCTAGAGCTGCACGTCTGTGGGAAGGATGTTGATGAATTGCACCATTGTAAATGTGTCAGTGATCTGTGAGACTGTTTTGTCCTCTGATTGTAGCCATTTAATGAGGAGTTCTCTGAGTTGGGTGAAGGCTTCTTGTGGATTGTCGACTGAGTGGTACTTCAGAGACCGGAATCTTTGCCTGTAGGTCTCTCCTGAGATGTCCTATCTCTTCAGGATTTCTCTCTTCATAAGGTCATAGTTTTCTGACTGTGCAATGTCCATATGTCTTTGTGACGTGGAACCTTTGTAAAAGAGCCCTGGCTCAAAGGTATTAATTCCTAGACTAATAAACTAAACTAAACTAAACATATTGCTGTAGGCAAGTTGGGCTTTACCTGTCAGGTAAGGTACTACCCTGATTACCCACTGCTGCTTTGGCCACTAGAAGGCTGTGCAACCCTTTCAAAAGTTGTCAGGTGTGCTTCGATATTGTCCAAGGGATGCAACTTTGTAAATTTAATGTCTTTTAAGTTGTCTGTGTTTTGTTGCTCTGCTGACCTGTGCCCAATCCTCCAGCTTTGATAGCTTGCAAGGCATCTAGCCATCGCTGCTCCAGTCGCTGCATCTCTTCTCTTCTCTTCTCTGCCTGTCCTGTCATTGCATCTCTTCTCTTCTGCTCCTGTCACTACATCTCTTCTTTTATGTGCTTCTCCGTCTCTCTTTGTTGTATAGCCAACCATTTGAAGAAGGCATACAGGCTTTCTGGTTCTGTCCCTGCCTGTTCTTCTTCCATCACTGGTTCAAGCTGTATTCAGTTTGGACTTTTGTCTTTGCTAGTTTGGGTAATCACTCCTAGGCTTGCTGTTGCAGGATCCATTCCTTTTTTCTTTGATTCCCTGGTACGAGGTATAGTATCCATGCACAAAACTCCTGACTTATAGTTTGCATGGTTTAAATCCTACTTAGTCTGACACCATCTGTTGTCATGGCTTAGGTCAGGAAGCATGGGAAAACCAGGAACAGTTATAAAATTCACAAATGTTTTATTTTCAATAACAATAAAATAAAAAAAAAGAAACTTGTTCATGATAGCTAGTTACAAAGGCAGTACAAACAACATAAAGTCCTTCATCTGAGGGTATCTCTAATTCTAAATTTCAATTTCTCTCTCTAACAAAAAACTACTCTTTTATAAGAAGTATTTGCCTGGCAGTTAACTTCTGCATCCATATCTCAAGAGATCCTGTTTTTATACAAAATGTATCAGAGGCTGACTTCCGGTTCCGGTCGCCGAGAAATGGAAGCCTAGGCTGAGAAGCTCCCGACTCATTTCATAATATCCATTGGAATCCAGCTCAAAGATACTGACACTCTGTTAAAAACTGATCGACTGAAGACTCCATCATGCCACCTAAACAAAGGTACAAGGATGGCTCGAATACCTTACACCCTAAGCTGAAGTTTCCCCCTCAGGCCTTGCAACAACAGGCTGCAGTACGCATGGAAATAGCTGACTTGATCGCCCAAACTCCTGCTATTCAACCAGCCTCCGAGGAGAACTTTACCATTACTTCCAAAACGCTATGTAGCGCACTGCAGCAAATAAATGAAACTTTAATCAGACTGGAACAATCAGCCCTGGAAGACAGACAGTGTATTACAAATCTAGTGGAATGTACAGACCTCTTAGAGGAGTCAATGACAGAATACACAGCCACTTCAGATATCCACAATGCAGCATTAAAGGACCTTCATCACAGAGAATTAGCCCTCCAGCAGCAACTGGAAGATTTAGAAAATTGAAATCGACAAAACAACCTCCGCCTCCGTGGTTTACCAGAAGGCACAGAATCCGGCATCATGACACAATTTATGGAAAGCTTTTAGAAAGAAATTCTCAATTTGAAGGGTGATAGAGACCTAGGGATTATCTGAGCTCATAGATCGTTGGTCGCTAAACCCAAGGACCCCAGAGCTCGACCCCGCTCAATCATAATGGCTTTTGTCGATTACAGAATTAAAGAGGAGGTGCTCCATGCTGCCTAGTCGAAGAAGCAAGTCAATTTTGGTGATGTTCGCCTTTTTTTCAATGAGGATTATGCCCCACAAACATTAGCCCGTAGGCAGAAAGCATATAGCATAGTAAAATTAATTCTCCAGACGGGTCATTCAGCACAATTAGAATACCCAGCATGGATAAAAAATTCATACCTCAGAGGGCTGGCAAAAATTTTCAGAGGTAACCGAGGCAGTCAGTTGGGCCAAAAAACAGGGCATACTCATTCCAGGAGATGGCGCTGGAGTACTTGAGGGATCTCTCACGAAAGGTTCCTGGCAAGTGAAAGGACAGGAAGCTGCAAAGACTCCGGGAGCAGGGGAACTCAGAAACCTGTGGGACAGAGTGTACAGAAAAGAGATCCCCCAATCGGATACTCTGGATGCTGCTCCTCTCATGGTTTCATCTCCTGAAGTGGCGGCAAGTGGTACCATCTGAGTACAGTGAGCAAACGAGTTTTCTTTATCTCCTTTCTGGTTTTTCTCTCCCCCTGGGTCACTCCTCCTTGCGGGAGCGAGGAAAAACGTCTAGCTGCTCTATCACAACGAACGTTTGTGCCGCTGAGTCGGGGGGGGGGTAGACTCGGGGTCTAGTGGCGTTTAAGCTCCTGTTTCATCGGAGTCCCCTTTCTCAACGGATTGAGGTAAACCTCTGGACACAGCCATGAACTAGAATTAAATAGTTCTCTTGAGTTACCGAATAGTTTTATCAACCATAGGGTGATATTATTGTGACTCTGGTTAACTGTATATATTTTTCTCAGATACAGAGATACTGTTATCATTCCTAATAGTTAGCAGAGCTGGATACAATGGATTGATGGGGGGAGGCTGTCTAATGGAAGGCTCTCCTTTCCCTTGGGGGTGTGGGGGTCCTGTTTGGGGTGATGGTTTAGAGGGGACTGAAGCCCTTGAAGGATTTGAGGTCTGGTGGCTGGATGGGAGACCTGGATAGATCGCTATTGTGGGGGGCCCTGTCCCCACCCCTGCAGCTCTGTGCCCAGCACCCCACGTTGATGCACTTACATGGTTAAATCGAGGTAATCGCTGCTCTTCCCAGAAACAAGAGGGGACTATGTTCAGGAAGGGTCTTCTTATTTTGGGCTGATCTAGCTGACACTTAACAATCACTGAGGAGGGACCAAAGTTAGAGCGCTGAAGGGTGCTTCTTGACATCCTTCTGCATATTGGATGTTAGAGGTCTTAAACAGGCCTTTAATAAAGAATTCTATGGCAGCGACAGCCCGAGGAAGCTGGACAGCAGCATTATAGAGTACCTTGACCTCTCTCTCACTAACCAAATAAGGAAGTGGGAACTGAGGACAGACAAAGTGCTTCCGAAGGGCTGAGGCAGCGAAGTTAAGCGGGGGCCTCCAGATGGGGTTCGGCAGAGGGTCTGTCCACAAAGCCGGGATGGGTAAATACCACATTTGGTGGTTGCTCCTTTTTCTTCTTCCATAAGACAACACATGAAGGGTGGTTGGTTCACCTCAGGGCCGTCCCCTGTTCCGCAGGGCTCCACCTTGGTTACCTGGGGAGTTGAGGGTGGAGCCGCGTTGGGCTGGGCTCCCTCCCAATACCACAATAACAACACTAGTAACAGTATAATTTGAGTCGGTCCTTGGCCATGGGCTAACATTGAATCCCAGTGCGAACCGACACAACCCAGCTGGGATTCTCCCCAGATTTTGTGGAGTAGTTCTAGCAGGGAGGCTCGAGACATTGCCTCCTACCTCACCTCGTAGAAGTGTTCCAGAGGTGTGGAAAAGGGTATATACACACCTTGAAGTCTTACAAATGTTTGTTCTGCTACTTAGGTGGCATCTTGTAAATAGTTCTATGTTGTTTATGAAGTTTTACTTGTATTTACCATTGTTTATATTATTACTACAGGCGCTTGGATGTCCTCTGATAATTAGTCACCTAAGTACTCAATTGTTATGGCTGACTTAAAGATTGTCTCTTGGAATGTTAGGGGCATTAATAGTCCAGTTAAGAGGTCCAAAATTATCCAAGCATTACAAAGGCAGCATGCGCCATAGCGTTCTTACAAGAGACACACTTAATTGCACTAGAACACAGGAAGTTACGTAGAAGTTGGGTGGGAGAAGTATACGCAGCGGAATTCCAGCAACAACCAAACCGAAGGGGAGTGGCCATATTGGTAAGAAGACGCATCCCGTTTAAAGCTCTGCAGATAGAGTTAGATCCGAGGGGACGATATGTGAGACTTAGGGGTGAGTTTATGGGTCAGAGTTGTGTATTCCTAAATCTTTACGCACCAAATGAGGAACCAGCTAGGATAACCTTTCTAACAAAGGTCATTAAGGACTCTGTCCTGGATCCACATAGCTTGATCTTTATAGGGGGAGATTTTAACTCAGTACTCGATCTTAACCTGGACAGGGCTGGTTCCAAAACTATGGGTTCAGCCAGAACAAGTAAAACTCTCTTTAGACTATGCTCTGAACTGTTCCTGGTGGATGTCTGGAGATTTAATCGACCTAAAGGTAGAGACTACACATACTATTCTCCTAAATATAAGATGTACTCTAGAATTGATTATTTTTTTAACATCATCTAACATCTTACAGAATCCTACCAGAGCAGACATAGGTAGTATATGTTTATCAGACCATGCCCCCATATCCTTGGAAGTAGAACTCTCACCCAGACCCCCTGAATCCTTATGGCGTTTCACTGTTAGTCTACTGAACCACAATGACTTTAAAGATTTAATTCGGAAATCAATGAAAGATTTCTTAACCTTCAACCCAGTAGAGGACACCGAGGCAGGAGTCCGATGAGATGCTCTCAAGTGTTATTTAAGGGGAGTCATAATCAACTATGTTTCTTGGCATAAAAAAACTAAAATTAAAGAATGTCTTGACCTGGAAAAGCAGATTTTGGAGCTAGAAATGGCCCATTAGTCAACCCTAAGCCAACTCATAAAAATAGAACTAGATAAGCTCAAAATGAAATTGAATAAAATCCTAGACCAACAAACTGAAGGGCAGCTTCGGTATGCCAAACAAAAATATTATGAGCAGGGCAATAGAGCGGGGAGGCTGTTAGCCTGGCAACTCCGTAAGGAGAGGACATCTAGGGTGGTGTTTAAGCTGAAGGTAGGGGGAAACGACTCTGTAACCCTATCCCCTACCCAAATCACAGCTCAGCTCCAAAAGTATTATTCCACCTTATACCAGGCGGAGAGAGGTCCAGACCACCAAGGGAAGATCCTCGCCTATCTCGACAAGCTCCACCTCCCCAGAATATCTGAGGCACAGAGACTTGGACTGGAAACCCCTATTTCTAAGGCAGAAATAACACAGGAAATTAAACCGTTAAAAAACGGCAAGGCCCCCGGGACAGACTGATATGTAGCTGAATTTTATAAAGAGTTTGCAGACCCCATAATACCAGTACTAACTAAGGCTTTCAACGAATTATTTAGAGGTGAAGGGGCACCCCCAAGATCTTGGAACCAAGCCCAAATCTCTGTTATTCTTAAACTGGGCAAGGACCCAGAAGACTGTAAGTCTTGCCGACCTATCTCCCTTCTCCCAGTAGATCTAAAAATTTTTACCGGAATAATGGCTGACCGGTTACAAACCATAGTAAAGACCTTGGTTCATAGGGATCAAATGTGCTTCATAGCTGGCCGTTATCTCCAAGATAACATACGTCATCTGCTAAATGTAATTTCAGCTCAAAAAACATCTAGGCAGTTTCAAATAGCTATCCGTATGGCTGCAGAAAAGGCCTTTGACAGGGTCGACTGGATGTTTCCGATAGAGACCCTGTCGAAATTCGGCCTAGGGGACAAATGGCTGTCAGCCATCAAGGCACTCTACCAAGCACCGGAAGCCAGAATTAAAGTGAATGGCCATCTTTCAGAAAGATTTCCTTTCTTACGGGACACAAGGCACAAGGATGCCCCCTCTCCCCACTTCTTTTTGCCCTATCTCTTGAACCATTAGCAACTGCTGTTAGAACGAACCCTCACATCAAAGGAGTGACGGTGGCGGGTCACACCCAAAAAGTTGCACTTTATGTGGATGACTTCTTGTTTTTTTATGTCTGAACCAGAGACCTCAGTCCCTGTACTCCTTAAAACACTGGAAGACTATGGCACACCTGCAGGCTATAAAAAAAACTTGACTAAATCAGAAACCCTCATACTGAGTGGTTCTCCCACTCAAGACTTTAAAATGACCCTTCCCTTTGCATGGGCCCACAAAAATACTATCCAATACCTAGGTATTACTGTATCTGTGGATCTGACTTAGTTGTATCGCAATAATCATCTACAATTACTCCAAAACCTTCAGGCGGACATAGCCAGGTGGCAGTTGTTACCTTTAACATTATACGGGAGAGTACAAGCTTTAAAAATGAATGCCCTACCAAGGCTACTTTTCCTTTTTCAAACCCTTCCTTTACAACCCCCCAGAGAATTTTGGATGGTTTTACAAAAAATGACACAAAAATTCCTTTGGAACAACAAGCGTCGTAGGTTAGCCAGAAACGTATTGCAAACCCCTCGTGATAGAGAAGAGCTGGCCCTGCCACACTTTTATTTTTAATTTTTAGCCACTGGAGGAGCACAATTGTGCACCTGGGCTAGACGCAGAGCAGATTCTGGGTAGTATTCTTTGGAAGAGGGGTCTCTTAAAGGTTGGGCTCTTCGGGCCCTGCCGACCAACAATATACCATTAGACCTATTACTCTCAGTAACAAACCCCTGGGTCAGTCAATCCCTGACAGTCCTGAACACATTAAGAAAACTCACCTGTATCCCTGAAGGCCCAGGACCTCTTTCCCTGATTAGATTTTAACCATCTTTTACCCCGCACAGGTCAGACTCAGGTTTTCGGTTCCGGGCAATCCAAAAACTCTCCACATTTGCACAGTGTTTAGACAAGGGTGTGTGTCTCCTTCGCACAGTTGTCAAATAGATTCCAGCTATGTAGAGAAGATCATTTCAGATTCCTTCAAGTCCGGCATTACTTACTATCTGAAGATAGACTATACATGCTTAGCAGAGACAGAACAGAATTAGAGGATTTTTTGTATTACTTTGTCACAATTAAAGATAACGCACACCCTCTCTCTCAACTATATAAAATTCTAATTAACAATAATGTGACTGGCTTAGAACAGGTAAAACTAAAATGGGAAGCAGAACTGACAATCTCTATTGCCCAACCAATCTGGGATAGACGCCTGAACAGAGGTTGGCAGGTTACCAGTTCCCCAACATGGCAAGAATTCCATTGGAAAATTTTATTGCTATACTTTCTTACCCCCACCAAGGTTAAACATTTTGGGCATCACCAGTCTGATCTGTGTTGGAGGGGCTGTCTGAGATTAGGCACCCAGACACATATGTTCTGGGACTGCCCGGTTATAACATCTTTTTGGAGAGAAATACATATTCGTATACAAAACATCCCAGGCCTACAAATTCCGTTTACAGGCTCTGACCTTTTGTTGGGCCTTCCGGCCCTTCTTTTTGGATCTAGACAATCCTCCAAACTAGCCCATATGATGAGAGTAGCAGCGTTAAAATGTATAATATCAAGATGATTATCTCCGCTACCTCCCACAGTGCAAGACTGGTTGTCCAAAATGCACCAACTAGAAATGATGGAACAAATCACTAGTTCACTAAGAGTACAAAGTGACAAGTTCATACAAACTTGGTTGCCTTGGCATCAATATTTACAAGAAGGAGTCGATAGACCATAACAGGTACTATGATCTAAGCTGACAATTAGATTATGAAGTTAATAGAGGATAAATAAGAAATGTCTTTCTTCTTTTTTTTTCCTTTTTGTTAGTTGTCTCTATAGCGCCTACGTTTTTTCTAGAGATTTCTTCTTATCTTTTCCTTTTCTTCCATATTGCCTAGAGGTTAAATCTTATAAGATATATTCCTTCTTTCCCTCTTCTCTTCTTTTTGTTTCCAGACCAAAATAAGAGTGTAATCTGGCTATATAAGAGGTTATTATAACCACCTTGATTATTTCAATATGGACTATCTGTATTTGTTAGATTGATGATAATTAATATTCCTTTCTTTGTTTGCTGTTGAAAATGAGGATGATAATCAGATGATTGTATTGTATTATCATAAACTTTGAAGCTATGTAACACATCTGATATATATAATAAACTTGAAGTTTCAAAATGTATCAGAGTTCTTGTCAGTTTATTTCCTGCAGGTGAACAAAATAGAATATGGTGTCACAAAACTAATCTCCTGTTGACAACTCTACAAATGAGTTTGTGGAGGTCAAATTACATCTCAGAGTTAACCCCCTGAGTTCCAAATAGCTTTTTGCAATCATTTCAACAATATAACCGTATACATTTTCAAACAAAGGAATCCCAGTTTCACACAGAGATTCACATATAGTGTTATAGCTGCATATAAGCAAGGGGAAGAAAAGATAGAAACAGCAAGTGAAGGCAGGGAGATAGCAGGGGGGGAGCTTCGCAAAACCATCAGAGTGATCAGTTCGTAGGTTTCACAAGAAAATTTGATTCTGCAATCAGACAGACAGAAAAGGAGACAATGGAACAGATCCTTGCTTTTAGTTCTTTTTAAATAACAAATGGGACAGGGCCTTATTCAACCCTGTCACAGGAACAAATTTTCAAAACATGTACACATGAAATTTAGTTGCTTCAGCAAATTTTAAAACAGTTATTTTTTTGGGGGGTGGGGTGGGGGTGCGAAATGACCTACCCAGATTTTCTAGGAACATCACTCGAATTTACAAGAGTTATACATTTTGGGCAGGCAGTTGTCGGTCCCAAAAATATTTTAATATGTGTTGGGGACTTTGGGCACCTTAATTACATGTGCAAATGTTTAAAAAAAAGTGGTTCCTGTTTTTTTCTGCTTTATTTCATGTGCAGTTGGGATCAGAATGGTTTATAATTGAGTTTATTCCTGGAGGTGTTCTGTCTGCAGAGCATTACTGTCTGTTCTGAGAGTGGTGTGTTTTTTTTTTTTAACTGTTTATTCATTCTGTATATAAATATGGGCCCCACACACCAAGACTTTAGGTGTTATGCTCGCCATTGCATGTGGCTTGCTGGTACATGGCTGTATTATCTGTTCTCTTATCAGGTTATTGTTTCCAACACGCTGACCCAGAAACCAGAATAAATAAGTGACTGTTTCCCCACAGTCTGTTTGACTCCAGGCTATTTAGAAATGAGCCTGAATAGCAGATCCTGCATCAATGAAATGTATGACAAAAGTACTGTATGTCATACTCGGGTGTATGATGGAATAACCAGGGCAAGGACTTGCGTTATCGTAACAAGATTTGATATTCTTTGGGCAGCGGGAGATAGCCCAGTAACTCCTTCTTGTATAATGTAACTGTGGATGAGACAGCAGAAGATACAGGTAGCAGCAGGCATGGGCACCACTGTGAACATCCCCAGCTCAGATACTTTTCAGTGCTATTGAAGAGGTTCATATTGTTTTTGTATGCTGTTTTATTGCCTAGTCCCCCACTCTTCCATTATGGTTGCCTCCCCAGCAGTGCACTTTGGCCATGAGTAGTGCAGTTGGATGTCCTCTTCTGAGATGGTTTACATGTTCTGTTTGATGAGCAGACTGCTGGGAGGTTGACATAAGCATTGCAGACTATCGTCCTGCAAAGTAGCCTCTGTGGGGCAGCTGCTCTCCACTGACTGATGTAATGAGAGACAAGTGGTGGATTCCAAACCTGGGTCTTACACCACCGCACATGTAACTGGCGAGCCACTAGGCTGGCTGAAGATGGGTGCAGTTTCCTGTAATGTAGTTCAGCCCTCATCCTCAGGGGTAAACTACTACGAGGACTGACCCTGTAGAGGGGTTAAGTTTGTTAAGATCCTTGTGCTTACTAAGATGTAACATCTTAAAACTGTCTAACAATGTCTCACCCTAAGATGCTAATCTTCATTATAGGCTGATGTAGCTCCACTGATGGCATCACTCATTGGCATTCCCTTCCCACTGAACTCTGTGGTAAGTGTCAGTACTTCTGTTTCTGAATTCCATGTTGCTGTCTGTCAGAACTTTTAATTGCTTTAGTATTTTGTTTCTGCCCCATTTGCTCTTTGTCACCTACCCCAATGAATGGACTCCTTTCATTGGGAAGGCAGGTGAACAGCTGCTCTTCACAACTTAAGATTGCTGGGTTGCCTATAGTCTCCCTCCCCAGGAGCAGAGCACCTTACTTTCACAATGTGATCTGCCCAAGACAGCCGTAGTGTGGATGTCTGGACGATTACTTGGCTTTGAACAATTTGGGGACAGTTACCAGATCATTAAAAAAGGAAAAAGTCAGCATCAGTAATTTCCAAGGGTACAGTGCAAGCGCTTTTACTGTAGGTACATTTGAATAGCCAGTTGTTTGAGTCTCACTGACTGTATGAGTTGTCCAGTGCTCGCTGCAGAAGGCTCCATGTCCAGGCAGGTATTCATTCACCTGTCAGAATTGGAACCCTTTGCTGAGCACCTGCAGTATTCTGATTTTCCCCATCTAAAAACTCAAACATTCTGCTCCCTATCTAGGCATGTTGGATTTGCACTAATGTTAACTGACGAAATAAGGATGCAAGCACTATCTATTAATTTGTTCAATTATTTATTGAAATGTCCTCACTGGGATAAACCACTTGAAATGCAGCACCACATTTTTGACTGGGTGGGGGGTGGAGGGGCAGCAGGGCACAGACATGAGTTACATTCCTGGTAAACATTAAAAGAGGAAATATTTTCACAAGTGCTGAGTAAATTCTGTTCTAGGGATGTAAATATGGTGCACTTATCTACACTGAGGCAGTCTTCCTTTCCCTTTAAATCTGTTGGAACATATTCAAGCTAGGCTGCTGCTGCACATCCAGGTGGTATACTCCTTAGCTCCGCCCCACGATCTCAGATCTTCCTTTCCACTGGAAGAGTCAGGTCTCCTCCTTTGTAGCTCAATGCACGGTGTAGGTCTATTCCGAGTGCACCATTAACAAACTAGTTCTTCAACCTTTTGGTGTGTACTTCTCGGATTCCGCTTTATCACTAGATGCTGCTATGGCTCGAGAGGAAGCCAGGTCAGGTTCAGGATTCAAGCATTGCATTCAATGCAACCAGAAGAGGCTGAGAACAGACCCACACACATCGTGTATTTACTGCCTCAGATCAGAGCACCACATTGCCACCTGCAGCCTATGCAAAACCCTTTTGCCCTCATCCCTCGAGGACTGCTATGTGCATCTTCTTCTCGGCTAGCTGGCTGAATGAGACCTCTGATTCACTCTAAAGATGCCCACAAGCTGATCTTCCTGGACATAAAGTCTCCACCACTCATTCACACTAATGGGATCTATGCCGGAGGGCTAGGACCAGCTGAGCAAACTTTTGCAGGAGGGTGGCACAGGATGGAGCCCAGCAGGGAGGCCTGCCGCAAACCTCGGCTCATGCGGCAATGACTAGCTCTGCATCGACCCTCCAACCGCCTCAGTTCCTTTTTTCCCGCCGTCGAGTGCGCTTCAGTGACGACGTCGCTCGCCCGCCAGGAGTCATACTTCAAACTAGCAGCATAGTTTTCAGTTTATTATTTTGTAGTATTTCTCGAATAAAGTACCGCTTACGATAATTTATTCTTATTAAAGAAAGAAGTTTCAGACTACATTGATGGAGTCGACCATGAGCGGGTCAGGTGACGGTAGGGAGACTTCGTATGAAAGCTGTTCAGTCAGCCGGGCTGGTTCCAGTCCACCGCCCTCTCCGGAGGGAGGGTCTGACAACGGACGGTACAATGCCCGAGGGGAGAGGCAGCCCCCCTGGAAGCATAAAGGAAAATGGTTGCATTCTCTGCACCGTTCGGCCTCGAGCTCTTCTTCAGCCTGTAGGTCAAAAAAGAGAAGGCATCACTCAAGGTAGTCCTCTGATATGTCTGCACGTCGACGGTCGGTCATTGGGGTCAGTTGCTGGTCTCCTTGTTTGGAGTCACCGGTTTCTCTTTCTGGTCACCGACCTCTTTGACATCGGAGCCCTTCCCCGCCTTCTGGTAGGGCTTCAGATGAGCAATTTCATCAGTGGGCTGCTGTGATGGAGCAATGGGCTTGGAGGTTGGTCCATCTGCCTGGCCTGGTCAGTCCGGGGCCCTTGGGCTCTTTGGGGGATCGGGCAGGGTGGTTGGGCCTTCCTTGTCATGTGCCACCTTCCTTGGTGCCATCGACTCCGCGCTCAGGTGTTTCCCCCCCTCACATGGCTGCGGCGCAGGGGGCCACACCGATGCCTCTATCTCCTGGTATTCTCTCTCCTTTTTCCTCAAATCCTAATTTTTGGGGGCCCTGGGTTGGTTTCAGTGCCGTTGGCATTGGTGGGTCGCTCAGTGCCATCCTCAGCGTCAATGCGCCTTTCGGTGCCTTCCTCGGCGCTGTCACCGATTGCGTCGCGGCGCCATATTGAGTTTCTGCGCACTGTGCTGACTTCGGCGGCTGTCTTGAGTGCAATCTGCGGCTTTGGCGCAGTGTTCTTCTTCAGCGCTGTTGGGTTTGTCGGCGCCGTGCGGCTTTTCGGTGCCATGTTCTTCTTCGGCGCCAAGGCCTGGCTTTTCGGTGGCCAGTCTTCAGGACTTCTCCTCTCTGAATCCTTTTTCTTCCTCATTTCCTTCTGATTGTCATTCCTTTCCTGTCCATACAGTCCCTCCTGGACTGTCAGTAGATGATATTGAGCCTGACCCAGACCTTCGACTGGGTGATGATGTGGAAGGAGCAGGACCTAATCCTGTTGCAGAGCCTGTGGTCGAGGACCTGTCTTTTAAGTCTCTGCTAAAGAATTTGAATTCCACTCTTTCTCTCCAGACTACGGATATCGATCCTGAGAAGCTTTTAAGACTCCAATACCTTCATGTCCCGGAGATCCCTATGGATCTAACTCCTCTGGTACAGCCCTCCTTTGAGACTCTTTCTCAAATGGTATAGAATAATCCCGCTCTCATTCCTTCTGTGGCTAAGTCCATAGATAGGAAGTACGCTGCTCCCAAGGATCGACCCATTTTGGCCTCCCAAGCCTTTGCGGACCCTATTGTTGTCCTTCCTCAAGCTACTACAGCACGACCTATAAACAAAGAATCTCGTAAGCTAGATACTTTAGGTAAGAGAGTCTTTGCTGCAACCACCCTGGGTATGTGTATTGCCAGCTACCAGGGTTATTTCTCTCAATATAAGTACGTTCTTTGGCATTTGCTCAAACAATTGGTAGAAGCTCTACCTGAGTTGGACTCAAATTCAGAGCTTCTTCAGACCATAACCAGGGGTATCGAGTCCAACAACCAGCAGGTTAATGCAGCTATGGACGCTTTCGATACTGCCTCCAGAGCGGCAGCGGTGGGTATTTGTACCCGCCGTCACTCCTGGCTGCGCACTTCAGGCTTCACGAATGATGCCCAGCAACAGGTAAGGGCGTTACTCTTCAACGGCATGTATCTCTTCGTTCCTCAAGTAGAGCAAGCCCTAGAGGCCACTCAAAAGACTAGGTCTGCCATTAAATTGGCACGACCCACTCCCGCCCCTTCTCGGGGGGTGTTAATAAGCGTCAATTTCACAACCGTCAGTCATTTCGAGGCAAGGGCAGGGGAGGTTTTAATAAGAATTGAACCCCTCCAGCCTCAAAAGAAAATGCAACAGAAAGCACAAGGGCCCAAAGCGCCCAGTGCCACCTTCTGAGTTTCTGGCCCAACTCCCACCTCAGCTGCCCGAGGGGGACTCTTTCTTGGTGGTGGGGGTCGTCTGACTCTATTCTGCAACCGGTGGAAGTCCATAACTCCGGAAAAATGGGTCCTCCGGATAATCCACGAGGGGTATTCCCTCAGTCTTTCAGAGACCCCACCGGATCGTCCCCCCAAACGTCAGCCCAGGCTGTCAGTTCTTCAATCAGAGCTTCTCACCGCCGAGATACAAGGCCTTCTGAACAACAGAGCAGCAGAAATAGTTCCGACTGATCAATAGAACACAGGGTTCTACTCCCATTACTTTCTAGTTCCAAAGAAAACCGGAAGCATGCTCCCCATTTTGGACCTCAGAAAACTGAACAAATTTCTTCCCAAAGAAAAGTTCAAAATGATTTCGCTAGGAACTCTGTTACCTTTGCTTCATCAACATGACTGGCTAGCCTCCCTGGACATGCAGGATGCTTACCAGCATATCCCTATTCACCCAAAGCATCGCAAATACCTAAGGTTTGTGGCTTTGGGCCAGCATTATCAGTTCAGAGTTCTGTCCTTTGGGCTATCCTCAGCGCCGCAAGTTTTTACAAAGTGTTGTGCAATTCTTGCAGCGCATCTCAGAAAGATCGGAATACAAGTGTCCCCATATCTGGACGACTGGCTTCTAGCAAGCCCTTCCAGGCAAGGAACTCTAGATGCCGTAGCCACAGCCTTGGACTTTCTCACATTCATGGGAGTCCTGCTAAACCTCAAGAAATCACAGTTGCAGCCCTCCCAGAAGCTCCTTTTCCTAGGAACTCTTCTGGGCACCTCTTGTGTGAAAGCTTTTCTACCAGAGGACAGAAGGAGCGATATCCTACAGATGGCCTGCTACATCAGAGAGAACAGCTCAGCTCAAGCTATCTCGATGCAACGGATGCTCGGCCTCATGGCATCCTCGGTGTTCACTGTATCACTAGCTCGCCTCCACATGAGAACCTCTCGATGGATGCTCAGTACTCCGTGGTCCCCGACCACTCACCCTCAGTCCTTTCTCATCAAGGTGACAGAACCTTTGAAGAGGTCTCTCACCTGGTGGTCGAAAGAGGACAATCTCCTTCAGGGATATCCGTTTGCTCCTCTGGATCATCACATTTCCATTACCACAGATGCATCCCTGATGGGGTGGGGAGCTCACTGTCAGAATCTCCACACTCAAGGTATGTGGATTCAGAACGAGTCCCAGCTTCATATAAATGTCTTAGAATTGAGAGCCGTCCTTAATGCAGTCCGAGCTTTGAAGGACATTTTCTGTCACAAGAACATTCTCCTTCAAACGGACAACAAAGCAGTGATGTATTGCATCAACAAGCAGGGCGGTGCTCACTCTTACCCTTTAAGCAGGGAAGCGATGAGAGTGTGGGAATGGTGCTTGGATCACAAGGCTCTAATTCAAGCGGTCTACCTGCCGGGAGTGCAGAACGAACTGGCAGACCGTCTCAGCAGAACAGAGACAGATCCTCACGAATGGTCTCTCGACTCAACCGTAGTTCAGTCACTATTTGCAGAGTGGGGAACTCCAGACCTGGACCTTTTTGCATCCCCACTCAACACAAAACTGCCTCTCTTCTGCTCCAGAAATCCAGGGCCTGGCATTTTCTGTCAGGATGCGTTCAGGCTGCAGTGGACAAAACGCTTTCTGTACGCCTTTCTGCCTCTTCCTCTAAATCAGAGAGTACTTCTCAAGTTCGAGTCCCAGAGGGACAAAATGATCCTCATTGCTCCCTTCTGGCCTCGACAAATATGGTTTCCGTTACTCAACAGTATGTCGAAAAACCCTCCAAAAGCACTTCCCCTTCAGACGAACCTTCTGACTCAGGGGGCCTGTGGTCCATCCCAATCTGAGGTCACTTCACCTTCACGCTTGGCTCCTGAAGAGATAGAGGTGAACAGATTCAATGCCTCTCGGAGAGTTTCAGATATTCTTCTGGCTGCACGTAAGCCAGCCACTAGAAAAACTTACACAGCCAAATGGAAGCGTTTTTCGCTCTGCTGTGCAAAATCCTCTTTGAATCCTTTTTCCTGTTCACCAAATAAAGTTCTAGAGTACCTTTTAGACCTCTCAAATTCAGGTCTGCAATACTCTACGGTCAAGGTTCACTTTTGTGCCATTTCAGCTTATCATGAGCCAGTACTTTCCTTGTCACTGGCTCAGCTACCTGTGGTTAAGAGGTTTCTTAAGGAAATTGTGCATACCAGACCTCCTATCAGACGTTCAGTTGCAGCCTGGGACATAAATCTTGTACTAGACATGCTCACTCGAAAGCCTTTCGAGCCTCTAGCTACCTGTGAGCTGAAATTTCTCACTTGGAAAGTGGCCTTCCTGGTGGCCATTACCTCGGCCCGAAGGGTCTCTGAGATACATGCCTTGGTCACAGACCCTCCGTATACTGTGTTTCATAAAGACAAAGTAGTTCTTAGGACCCATCCTAAGTTTCTCCCTAAGGTTGTTTCAGAATTCCATCTAAACCAACCTTTGGTCCTTTCTACTTACTTTGCGAACTTCCAAAATGAAGGCGAGCGTTCCCTTCATTCTTTGGATGTCAGAATAGCTCTGCGTTTCTATTTAGATAGAACAAAAGAAATTCGCAAAGCTCAACAACTGTTTATTTCCTTCAGTGAAACCCGGCTGGGTCATCCTGTTGCTATCAGATGCATTTCAACATGGCTGGTGGCATGCCTTCGCCACTGTTATGCCATGGCGCAGGTTAAGCTGGAGGGCAGAGTGTACGCTCACTCTACTGGCCGAAATCCCGCAATGTGCTCATTGCAGATATTTTACATTACTGGCTACCTGGAGCTCAGTGCATACTTTAAGTCAAACACTATGCCCTGGATGTCCATGCCGGCGACATATTTTGTTTGGCAGAACCATCCTGAATGGACTTCTGTCCTAACTTTGTGAGCTCTTGGTTTCTCCTGCCGCCCTCTTGGGGGATTATTAGCTTGGTACTCTCCCATTAGTGTGAATGAGTGGTGGAGACTTTATGTCCAGGAAGATATGGAAATTACGTGCCTACCGTAATTCTTGATCTTCTTGGATGAAATCTCCACCACTCATTCACACGCCCACCCACCATCCCCCGAGCTCACCTCTGTTACTGGTCTTCACTCCCTCAGTCTTTAGGCTATGAAGACTTCTTTCTTGACCCTTCTTATACAGGTCTTCCGGACTATCTTATGTCTGTTTTGTTTTGTTAGGCTATCCTTCTAGGTTAGTTACGCTGCACCTCCTCGGAAAAAAAGGTACTGAGGTGGTTGGAGGGTCGATGCCGAGATAGTCATTGCCGCACGAGCCCAGGCTCGCGGTGCCGCTCCTCATGGCTCCATCTATGGTGCCGACCCTCCTGAGTTTGCTCCCACTGGGTCCTAGTGCCTCCGGTGTAGACCCCATTAGTGTAAATGAGTGGTGGAGACTTCGTCCATGAAGATCAAGAATTACGGTAGGTACGTAATTTCCATATTTCCGCAGTGGTAGGTTCAGTGGCCCAAGCTGCGGCGGGAGCCCCATCAGCCTCTGCATTGCTTCCGTCCAGGGCCAGTGTTAGGGCGTTGTTCACTGGGACACTCCAAAACACGTGTAAGTCCCTCCAGACCCTCAGGGAGGGCCCCTCCTGCCATAGCAGCAAGAAAAAGGCAAAGAAATCCCACTGTCGGTCGTGAGACTGGAAATGAGCATACTCTTCCTGCTCCTCTTGATTCCCTCAACCGCGCAACAGCCATCGAGCACTCAGCTTCGGCTGACCCTATTTTGGTAGAGGTCCAGGCCGCTAGCTCCACAGTAAACCCATCAGGCCTGTTGGCCGTAATGCAGGCTGACCAGGCTGTTGATATCTTTCTCAGTCTGGTTGACCCGTTGTCTGACGTGGTCGAGGACGACTTGATCTCTAGGACTCCAGTCCTTTCGACTCTCTCTCTCTCAGGAGGGTCAGGTGCAGCCAGCAGACCCGGCTGTCTCTTCTCAAGAGTTGCCTTCCTCTGGGGTCCAGTGGCAAGAACTGGTCCGTGTGATTTACACGGGCCCTCTGCCTGCCTCTCCTCACCGTCAATTTTCCAGTCATCTGTTGAAATCTTGGTTTCGGTCAAGATTGCATTCAAGGGATTCCTTGTACCCCTGATCCCGATCTTCTGCATGGCGATGTTGCAGGTGCTACTCTTCCTCCCCGTCAACCGATGAGCAGTACCATCGCCAGTTGCGACAGCACTATGAAGAGCTGATGTGACAGCAATGGGCCTTGATTAGGCAGGGTAGGTCCCTACTCTCAACCCCAGTGATCCTTTGGTCACCTCCAGTCCAGCCCATTCCAGTCCTGCAGAGGCACATGTCGCTGACACTCGTCTGTCCCTATATCAGGGTGGAACTTGCAGGGAGCCCCCAACCAAAGACTCTTGTCCATCTACTGACTTGCCAGGCTGGTTGTCCGTGGAGATTTCCCACTTGGATGAGTCCCAAGTGGTGCACAGTGAGAAACGGCCGAGGGCCATGTTTGAGGAGTCCTCTTACGACTCCACTGGGTCCTCCATGTAGTCCTCAAGGACCCCTGGTTTCAGCTGTGAATCAGGCGAAGAGCTGACCACCGACCATGGGCCGGCGTCTTTTGGGGTTAGGCTCAGATTGATCTCTGAGTCCATGGAAATCCCTCTAGAACCAGTTCAGAAGCAGGTTAAAACACCCCCTCACTGAAATACTGGATAGAGGTGAATCCACATGGATCACCTTCCTGGTGGTCAAGGCCATCCTGAGATTGATTCTGGAAGTTTGGCAGTATCCAGCCTCCTGTGTGGTGCCCTTGGCACATATGGTCCACAAGGGTATCCGGTTATTATAGCGCAACCACAACAGCGCGAGTAAAAATATCGCATACAATTAAGCGCAAGTCAAAAATATCACTATTCCAGAACAGCGTGATGGTTACTAGTTGTTTCTTAAACAACTTTTATTGCAATAAAATCCTGCAGCCAACCAAAACTCCACAGATTCACAGCTCCGTCAACATAGCACAGCACTACTTCTACTGACTGTCCTCCTTGTATCTTCCTCACAGCTCCGTCAACACAGCACAGCACTACTTCTACTGACTGTCCTCCTTGTATCTTCCTCACGTGCCACTGCTTCAAAACGGGCTGTATGAGAGGGAGAGCAATCGGCAGCACAGCTTGAGGTCCTAAAAGATCTATCAGACATGGGACTGGCACAAGTTCTTTACTACAAGACAGGTAGTATGAGAGGAAGAGCAATCGGCAGCACAGCTTGAGATCTTATCCATCAGACATGGGACTGGCACACTGGTAGTTTAATGGTACCCTCCTCTCGGCCCAAATCCTGTTATGCAATGACATACCCCTTATGGCCCACACACTCAGTTCGATGTGTGTTACCACTCGCTGGTTGCTATGTGCTGCAAGGGAGGGTGGGGGTGGAACTAGATGCTGGGTGAGAGGTGTGCATGGACCATTGATGTGCTTTTTTACAAGCATTAACATACGCTGTTTAGTGCAGCCGGTATTTTGCCGCTACGCTATTCTGATATGGCACTTTAAAGTATGCGCTGATAAGTGCTGCGCTATTGCGGTTGCGCTATTTTAACATTGAACCGTCTACAAGTATGCAGTCCCTACCAGCTCTTTGTCCAGTTTCTCAGACTACCCCGCGGCCACGGGGTTAGTGGTCAACTCTGTTTTCTGAAAAACTATCAGTGTTGGGGACATGGACAGGCCCCCTGTTAAAGAGTCCAAAAAGCTGGACCATGCAGCAAAGAAAGTGTACATTGTGTTCACCCTGGATCTCCAGCAGGCGAGCTATGCCCTGATGATGGCCGACTTCAGTCACTTCCTGATGGGAGTTCTGGACCACACCCTCCTTCACCTCTCTGCACATTTGCAGATGGTGGTTAAGGTGGTCAGAGACCAGGGTCAGGTGCTGGCTAAACACCAGCTCCAGATGGCTTTGGACATTGGTGACTCTTGCGCTCATTCCATGGCAGTGGCTATTGTGATGCAACAGGGCCTGGCTGCGGATCTCCATCTTCATGGTGGAAACACTGCACAAATTGGACAATGTCCCCTTCTTAGACACTGACTTTTTTGGCCCTGGGGTGGAAGGGCGTCTCACCAGTATTGAGAAGTCCAGTGCCACTCTAGGTTCTGTGACAGCCTCACAGAAGGACCAGAAAGGGCAGAAGCCCTTTCAGTTTCATCCCTTTCAGTCGAAGCAGCCCAGGCAGCAGCAGCCCCAGCAGGGGCAGTCTCAGGCTTGGTGACCCAAGACCAACTTCACTGGTCAGGGCTCCAAGATGAGCAGGGGTAGGGGTGGTGGTGCCCCTCCAGCAGCCGGTACCAGTACCCCCTGCAAGGCTGCCCAATGATGGGTCGGGGGTATCCACCTCCCGCCCATCCAGTCGCCGCCTCAGCTTCCCATGGGGGGGTCAGCTTTGCCATTTGTGGCACATCTGGTTTGTCATCCCCGCAAACAAGTGGGTACTAGAAGTGGTGGGCAGAGGGTTGCCTCTCAACTTTGGGACCCTCCCGCTGTACCGACTCCAAGCACCAAGGGAGTCCATTATGTCATAGGACATGCTGTCCACCCTGAGGGAGGACGTTGCTCTGCTCTTAGGGAAAGGAGCCATAGCCCGTGTTCCAGGCTCCAAGGCAGGCCAGAGTTTCGTGTCCAGGTACTCCCTGGTTCCAGAATGGATTTGGGGGGGTGGTGCCCCATACTGGATCTGCATGATCTAAATCAGTTTTTGAGGAAGCGCAAGTTCCAGATGGTCACTCTGAACAATATCATTCCATCCCTGGAGCAGGACATGTGGTTCTGCTCCCTAGACCTCCAGGATGCCTTCTTTCCCATTCCAGCTCATCTGTCCCACTGGCAGTACCTCCAGTTCCATGCAGAGGGGGTTCTCTACGAGTTACAGGTTATGTCTTTCAGCCCCTCCTTCGCCAAGTGCATGGCAGTGGTGGCAGCATTCCTGAGGCGCAGAGGGGTCAGGGTTGACCCTTACCTATATGACTGGCTGATAGCTGGGCTGTCCAAGGAGGCAGTGGAGCGATCCAGGGACCTGGTCCTCTGGACCTACAGAGACTTGGGTCTGATGGTCAACCTGGCCAACTCTGAATTCAGCCCCTCACAGGTGATTCTCTCTATTGTGGCAGAGCTAGACTTCCTCTGGGCCATGGCCTGACTCCCTGCAGACCAGGCATCGGATCTTACCTCCTTTTCCTGATTATTTCAGTTTGGGCACTTTTGCCCTGCCCAGGACTTCTTGCGACTGCTGGGGTACATGGCATCCTGCACCAGCATAGTTAGATGGGCCTGCCAGCGGATGCACCTCCTGCAGTTGGAACTGGGCTACCAGTGGTCTCAGCGCCTAGGTCACCTGGATCAGCTGGTTATAGTGACCCAGCCGATGTGGGCTGCCATCCATTGGTGGCTCATTCCAGAACATCTGGAGGAAGGAGTCCCATTTGTCTGCCTAGAGCCGACCATCACCTGACAATGGACACGTCTCTGGTGGGGTAGGGAGTGCACCTACGGGACCACAGACTCTATGGGTTCTGGACCTCCAGGGAATCCCGTTACCACATCAGCCTGCTGTAGCTACGTGCAGTGCACCTTGCTCTGACAGAATTCGCTCCATTTCTCTGGGATCAGATCATCAAGTCCAGAGGGACAATACCATAACCATGTATTACCTGAACAAGCAGGGCGGCACGCACTCCCTTCATCTGCATCTGGAGGCTGTTTGCACCTGGACCCTCATGCACAGCTTGGAGGCCAATCTCCTGGTGATTCATGTAGCAGGAGCCTCCAACCAGCTAGCGGATGCCCTCAGCCAGGTGGGCGAGGTGTCACACGAGTGGTGCCTGCATCAGGAGTTGGTGAACCACCTGTTCTCCCAGTGGGGCACTCCCCTGGTTGACCTGTTTGCCTCCTGGGAGAAAAGCCAATCTGAGGCTGTTCTGTGCCTACTCCCCACAGTGCAGGACACTGATGGGGGATGATTTCATGAGGTCCTAAACCCAGGGCCTCCTCTATGCCTTCCCTTCCTTTCCCCAATCCACGAAGTGTTCAAGGTGAGGACGGACAAGGCGCTGATGATCTTGGTAGCCCCAGACAGTCCACACCAGTTTTGGTACCCAGATTTTACTCAGCCTCAGCAGCAGACTACCATGGCAGTTGCCCTTACGCCTAGACCTTCTCTCTTGTCACAAGGGGAAGGTCCTGCATCCAGACCTTTGGTCCCTGCACCTGACAGCCTGGTTCCTTAGTGGCTAGAGTTCCAGGCCTTGGGTCTCTCTGGTGATGTTCTTCATGCTGTGGAGGTTTCCTCAGAAAGAGTCAACCCACCAGTACTATGCCTTCAAATGGAAGCAGTTTTCCATTTGGTGGCAGGGGCGGGGAGTTAGACCCCTGGCCTGCCCTTTGGCTAGCATTCTCAGCTACCTGTGGTCCCTCTCCCAGTTGGGACTGAGGTTGATGACTCTCAAGGTGCACCTGATGGCCATCTCTGCATACCGGGCACAGGCTGGTATGCTGATGGTGGCGCAGGAGAAGGTGGTCGGGTGTTTCTTTGAAGGCATGGGCCACCTGTCCCCGCCGGTGCTGAACCACCACCACCACCCCCCTTGGGACTTGTTGCAGGTGCTGGCAATGAACATGGGCAAGCCATTTGAACAAATGCACTGGTGTGAGATGTCCCACCTGTCATTGAAGACCACCTTCTTGGTGGCTATCACCTCCACAAGAAGGATCAGTGAACACCAGGCGCTCTCAGTGGAGTCTCTGTATCTGGTGTTTCACAAGGACAAGGTTGTCCTCAGACCCAACCCAAAGTTCCTCCTGAAGGTTGTGTCACAGTTTCACCTTAATCAGGTGATTAACTGCCGGTATACTTCATCACTCCAACCTTGGAGGCCGAGTACAGGCTCTACTTGTTGGACGGAGGTGAGCATTCGTTTATTACAAGGAGAGCATGGCTGGAGCTCAGGGAGAGGTTCACTAGCTATTTGTTACATACGCTGAAGCTGCACCTGGCAAACCAGCAGCAAAGCAGACGATTGGCAGGTGGATTGTCTCCTGCATTGACCTCTGCTATAGGTTGACTGGTAGGGAGTCTCCCATAGGGCTCATTCCACCAGACATACCACAGCCTCGGTAGCTGCTTCCAGGGACATCCCTATCCAGGAAATCTGCAGGGCTGCTACCTTGAAGTCAGCAAACACCTTCATTTCCCACTACCACATTGACCTTGAGTCACGCCAGGATGCTAGTTTTGTGACCTCAGTTCTCCAGTCCTTATTTGCCAAGTAGGGGTGTGCGCTTTGCCCCTCTTCCCAGACCACTGCTAGGAGTCTGCCTTAGTGTGGATAAATGCATCATATCCACATCCCTAGAAATGAGGGTTACTTGCCTGTAACCATAGATCTTCCACGGGGTGATCTCTTGCAGCAGGTAATACATGTGGGTCGTCGCCAGAGGGCGCTGTGGTGCATGGCAGCTCTTCTAGCAGTCTTTTTCCAGGGGCCGCCCACACATGACATCGTCTTCCTGTTTCCTATATAAGAGTGGGTGGTCCCTGGTATCCTCAGTTCATTTTCCCACCATCTTCAGCTCACACTCAGCAGCTAATGCAGAGAGCAACAGTCATCGACGAGAATCTGAGCTTGAAGCGGAATCTTTCCATTTCACTTACTACATCGGCGAATGTCCAAAGAATCTACAAACAAGTCAGTGTTATTTCACTCATGTCGTTGCGGTAGGAAGATCTACCGTTTCGACGACCGCACTGTTTGTGTCAGATGTCTGGGACCCACACACTATACCATCTCTTGCAATCTTTGCCAGGAATTCAACCAGGCAACACATCTACAATGGCTGCAGGAGATAGAATCATACCTCATAGAGCAGAAATTGTCTCTTCTAGAGAACCAGGGGCCCATCCCAAGGACCCCCGTTCCACTACTTTACATAAGATGCACAAAAGGGAGAAGCCCTCCTCAACTCCCTTGGGCAAACACCTTTCAATGGCCACCATCACAGGTGCTCTACCGTTGACGATGCACTCCAAAACAGCTTCTTCATCGACGGGGGTTTTCACCCTCTCGTCAATGGCGCTTTCAGGTGCTCTTACTACAGTTTCAGATTAACCCTTTAATGGGTCCATCAACATTCTGTTGACGGGGGATCGCTTCCCATTAACGGGTGATCGCTTCCCGTCGATGGGGGGGGGCTCGTTTCTCATCAACGGGGGATTATTTCTCAATGACGACATCCTCCTTTAAGCATTCTAATGCTTCTTCCCTTGCTGCCCCATCGACGATGGGGCACATTTCTATGGGAAAGCCTACTGCCTTTGCAATTCATAATGCCCCTCCTCCTTCACAGGTATTTTCTCGTAGGGGCCAGGCGGACAGAGATCGGGACCCTGGGCTTTACCACCCAGGTGCTAAACATGTATATACCTCATGTCCTATTTCCTCCACTATTCCCCTGGTTTCTCAGAAACCTCCTCTCCGTACCCCCCCTCCTTCTATGGACATAGCTTCAGTGGTTCAGCAGGTTCTACAAGCCATTTGGCACTCTGAGCCTCCCCCTCCGGGACAGGCAACTTATCATTCCCGCTGTCCTACCCCTCTGCCAAAATGCTTTCAGGGTGACAGGGACCCTTCTCCAACCTGGTCAACCCCCTCATACGAGGAGGACTACCTATCAGATGAGGCTGAATTTCCGGTTGATTTCACCGGAGATTTGGAGGATGCGGACTTACAGGACTTGGACTCCCGTCCCCAGTCCCCTCTTTCTACTATTTCCTCATTAAACGAGGACTTCTTCCGAGAGGCAGCTCCCTGTGCTGCAGATGACCCGTCTTTTCACGAGTTGATGATTCAAATCCAAACGGTCATGGGGTTTTCAGCTACCGAACATGACAAACAAAGAGAGGACATGGCAGACTATCTAGAACTGCCAGAGGAGCCCATAATAGTGGTACCCCCACTTATACAAACGTACCAAAACGCTATGCTGGTGGCCTGGAATCAAGCCTTCGACTGTCCCGGCCATTCCTAGGAAAGCGGATCGCTTTTATCAGGCTCCTCTTGATCATCCTTTTCTTTCCACTACCCCGAAGCAGATTCAGTAGTGATCACTGCGGCTCATGATCGTACTAAATGACCGAGGCACATGAGCTCCTAACCCCCTGATAAGGACTCCTGTAGGATTGATTGCCTAGGGGAAAAGGTATTCCAGGGAGGTACCATGAATCTTTGGAATCTAAACTGTACGAGGCACATGATCCAAGTACCAACATACTCTCTGGTCCTCTGCTATAGAGCTAGTCAATAATCTTCCTCCTTCTCAGGAGAAGGATCAGTTGTTGGCTACTATATCCACTGGCAACTCCATATTCCGACACCTACTTCGTTTGGGTTATGAAGCGGTCGATACTTTGGCCCATGGGTTAGCTACGGGGATTACCCTCCGACACCATTCTTGGCTTTGTGTCTCGGGGCTCACTACAGATGTGCAACATAAAGTTGTTAATGCCCCCTTTAATGGGTCCAGGCTTTTTTGGTCCAGGTACCCAAACACTTTTAGATGATCTCCAGTCTTCAGGATGAACCCTACGTACGGTACATGGCATGTACCATATCTCATAACCGTCATACCGTCCCCAATCCTCTCTTCATACAAAGAGAGGTGATAAATACAGAGGCTCATACAGAGGCAGATCCCATGGCTACTCCCACTCCTCTTCCAGGACCGCCACTTCTGCCACCAGGGGCTTCCGCTTTCACCCTCCTGTTGGAGCTGGCCAGCCCACTTCCCAGTGACCAACTGGGGAATTGCCCAGGCTTCCTTGATCAGGCCTCGGAAGTCATGGGCTGTTGTTTTTGCCCTCCATTTAGAGGCCTGGCAAATGATTACTTTGGATGAGTGAGTATTTCAGATCATTCAGAGGGGTCATACACTGGAATTCACCTCCTTGCCTCTTCTTCATCCCCCCCGCTCTGTCCGTTACCCACCCGAACACATTCCTATTCTCCAGGAGGAACTCCAGGCTCCTCTGCTCAAGAAGGTCATCTACCCAGTCCCTCCATCAGAGCACCAACAGGGATTTTATTCCCACTTCTTCCTGGTGCCCAAACGAACTAGAGATCTCAGACCTGTATTACACCTCAGACAACTGAATCTACACATTCAGTACAAAAGGTTCTGGATGGTTACCTTAACATCGATAATGACGATGTTAAAACAAGGGGATTGGCTATGAGCATTAGACATGAAAGATGTCTACCTACATATCCCCATCCACCCGCCCACCACCGGTTCCTTCATTTTTACCTGCTAGGACAGCATTACCAATTCCGGGCACTCCTGTTCGGTCTTCCATCCACCCTGAGAGTGTTTAGCAAATGCCTAGTGGTAGTGGCGGCAGCCCTACAGTGAGAAGGACACTTCATCTTCCCATATCTGGATGACTGGCTCATAAAGGCGGAGTCCAGAACTTCACTGCTCTTCTCCTTTCAAGCAACCCTTACTCTGTTTCACTCCCTAGGGATTACAGTCAACTGGCCAAAATCCAACCCGACTCACAGTGTACAGTTTATAGGGCTCCTGGGTACCGTTTCCACTATGGCTTACTTCCTGCTGCCCGGCAAGACAAGCTTTTATTTCTCGTCTTCCCAGATACAAACTCAAAAAGTTATCACAGCCAAGTGACTTTAATCCCTGCTAGGGCACATGGCCGCTGCCATCCCTACGGTAACGTTTGCCCATCTACATATGATACCAGTCCAATGGACTCTCCAGAACCACTGATGTCAAAGAACCAGAAGACAAAGTCAGAGTCTCTCCCGCTCTGCGGTCAGCCTTCTCTTGGTGGACCCAACGTGCCAACCTCTCTCAAGGCATGCCATTCCAATCTCCCCCAACCCGGTATACGTAGACCACGGATGCGTCCCTCGAAGTGTTGGGTGTGCATCTGGGACACAGGGTTGGTGGTCCCGAACCTCCACTCTCTGTCACATAAATCTCCTGGAAATTAGGGCGATCCGCCTAGCCCTTCAGGCCTTTCAGCCCCACCTTTCCCCAGGACCTCTACTGGTCCAATCAGACAACAACTCAGTGGTATTTTACCTCAACAAACAAGGAGGTATGAAGTCACGCACTTTCTGCAGAGGGGATGATGGTTTGGCAGGAAGCAATACAGCAACACCTGTCGTTAACAGCCTTTCATCTAAGATACTAAGGTTCTTACTAAGGTCTTAGGAGCGAGAGAACGGCTTTAGGCCCATATGTGCTCCTGTAATTATCTAATAGTAAGTTAGATTATTACCCTTTAATAGGTAATTAGCCATTCTATTTCTGAATTGTATTTTGTGTTCACTGTACACAATATCTTCAGGGAGAGCATTCCATGGGTTGATTATTAGTTGCGTAACACAGAAACATAGACTTTGACGGCAGATAAGGACCGCTTGGCCCATCTAGTCTGCCCATTTCCCTACCTACAGGATAGGCCACAGATCCTAGTTAACCAACAGCCTATTTCTTCCTACCCCCCACAAGAATTGCCTTATGTCTGTCCCATGCATTCTTGAATTATCCCACAGTTTTAGACCCCACAACCTCCTCAGGAAGGCTGTTCCATGCATCCACTACCCTCTCTGTGAAATAATACGTCCTCACATTGCCCCTGAACCGCCCTCCTTCTACCTTTAAATTGTGTCCCCTTGTTGTTGCAAGTCTCTTTTTCTGAAAGATGCTACCCTCTTGGACTTCATTGATTCCACTGAGGTACTTAAACGTTTCTATCTTGTCCCCCCTCTCCCTTCTTTCCTCAAGGGTATACATATTAAGCTCCTTTAGTCTCTCCTCATATGGCTTCTCTTGTAGACCCTGCACCGTTTTAGTTGCCCTCCTCTGGACTACCTCTATGCTGTCTATGTCCTTGCAGAGATGGGGTCTCAGAACTGGACACAGTACTCCAGATGGGGTCTCACCAACTGTCTGTACAGAGGGATAACAACTTCCTGTTTTCTGCTGCTGATGCCTCTCCCTATACATCCCAGTATACCCCAGCCCTCCCTACTGCCTTCTCACATTGCTTCTAACCTTAAGGTCATCTGATATGATTACCCCCAGGTCCCTTTCCTTTTTGTTGTTGTTACTACTCCCCACCCCTGGGTTCTTGTTTCCCAGGTGCATTATTTTGCACTTCTTTGCATTGAATCCTAGCTGCCATACTTCTGACCATTCCTCCAACCTTGCCAAGTCCCTTTTCATCCTTTCCATGCCTCCTTGTGTATCAACCCTGTTGCAGATCTTTGTCATCTGCAAAAAGGCATACTTTTCCTTCCAGTCCCTCTGCAATGTCTGATGACATTAAAAAGGACTGGACCCAATACTGAACCCTCGGTGCCCCACTAGTAACCTCTTTCTTCAAGTGGACTCCATTTACAATTACCTTCTGTGTCCTGTTGTGCAGCCAATGTTTTACCCAGGCTACCATCCTGGGACCCACTCCCAGGCTGGTTAATTTGACTATTAATCTTTTGTGTGGGACTATGTCAAATGCCTTGCCAAAGTCTAGGTAGGCCATGTCCACAGCCCCTCCCTGGTCTACTACTTTGGTCACCCAGTCAAAGAAATCTATTAGATTCGTCTGACATGACCTTCCCGCTGTGAACCCATGCTGCCTTTCATTTCTCTGTTTTAAACTTTGTGTGTTTTAATTGTAATTTGTGTCCCCTAGTACCCTTGTTATGATCCTTAATACTTAAATTCCAGTTCATCCATCAAGTCGGAATCCTGTAATAAATTATAGCTTAATATCATATCCCCCTAAATCATTCTCTTATTGAATGGTATTAAATTCAGCTTTGTCAGCCTATCTTCTTATCCCAAGTCCCTGCATTCATAGATAAGTTTTGTGACTTGTCTCTGTACCGTCTCATTGTTATCCCTGATAGTCCCCCTTATTGGTCCCCATAGTAGGTTACCATAATCCAGATGAGGTCTAATATACGCTCTGAACAGAGGCACAATAACTTTAGCCTCTTTATTTTTAAAATGTCTCTTAATTGTCCATAGGACTCTTTTTGCTTTAGCTACCTGGGTCCTACAATGTGTTTCAAATGTTAGTTTATTAGATATAATGATTCCCAGATCCTTTTCCTCGCTGCTAGTTTTGAGAGAAGTGTTCTTTATAAAATATGTAGTGTCAGTGTTGTGATTACCAAAATGTAATACACTACATTTATCCTGGTTAAAGATCATGCCAGCTGAATCAGCCCAATCAATTAATTTATTTAAAGCATCTTGTAATTTTTGACTGTCAGTACTATCTGAAACCACACTGGCCAATTTAATATCGTCTGCATATTTGCTTATCCAGACTTCAGCGTTATGTCCTAGTTTGGATATGTATAGTTGGAAGAGTAAAGGGCCCAGCATCTACCCCTGTGGTACTCCACTAGTTCAGGGGTAGGTGCAGAACAAAACCCATTGATTTTAACTTTTTGTGTTCTCTCCGATGGCCAGTTCTGAATCCACTTTATCAATCTTCCACAATTTCTAAATTAATTATAGTTTTGATTATTTGGTTGTGGGGGTTCTTATCGTCCCTGATCTAAAGCCAACGATATCTTTTGATAGAAGCATTGCTGGTTCATAATACATGATCTTCTGGGCATGAAACCATGTTGTGTAGGTTCTAACTGTTTACTACCCTTTAGATATTTGTAAATATCTTCAGTCATGGATTCCAATATCTTACCCGGAACTGACGTTAGGCTGATTGGACTATAATTTGTACAGTCTAATTTACTACCTTTTTTGTGAACAGGTGTCACTGTGGCAGTTAGCCAATCAGTTGGTACACTTTGTTCTAAGAGGGAATTATTAAACAATATGGTTAAGGGTGTTGCAATATATGGGGATAATATTTTGAGCATTGCAGCTGAGATATTATCAGGTCCTGCTGATGTAGTATTTTTTTAATGCCTTTATTTTGTCAATAATTCTACTGGGATTAATCTTAACATCTAGTTTTACCCCCTCCAGTGTACCATCTGAGTTCGAATTTACAGTGAATACTGATCCAAAATATGTATTGACTATATTGGCAACATTCAACGGTTCCTCTGTGTTTCGATTATTGTGTGTTCACAATCTTATTCCTGTATTGTTATCTCTTAAAGAGTTAACATAACTATATAATTGTTTAATGTTATCCTTTGTTGCCGTATTTACTACTCTTTGTTCCAACTTTTTTCGCTTTTGCCAATCATTTTTTTACATGCCTTCTGACAATTGTTGTATTGTATCCATAATTCATGCAAATTAGTCTTACTGCATCTATTATATAAATTCCTCTTTTTTTCTAAGCATTTTCTTTGTTTTTTGTGTTAGCCATATGGGTTTAATGCCATTTTTATCATATTTCTTTATCTTGGTTAAGTGTTTATCACAGATATGAAATATCTCGCTTTTTATTATTTCCCACATATGTACGATATTTTTACCTTGTAGTGTGATCTCCCATGATATATTATCTAATTCTCTATACACCCTTTCCTTATTTACAGATCTGAAATTATATAATATACTACACCCTCTACAGCTGACTACTTCACCAGAGAGGCTAAAGTGAATACTTCTTGGGTAGTTCTGAGAAAATTCTTTCCAGCAAAACTATGAGCCTTTGATTCCTCCCATGAAATATTCCTATAATTCAGGTCTCCT
The DNA here is from genome assembly GCA_016271365.2 of Neoceratodus forsteri. Classification (NCBI taxonomy): domain Eukaryota; kingdom Metazoa; phylum Chordata; order Ceratodontiformes; family Ceratodontidae; genus Neoceratodus; species Neoceratodus forsteri. The sequence goes on along the minus strand of CM057456.1, from coordinate 329,456,457 downwards.
AGGAAAAGTACTTGTCCCATTTCACAGGCCTTTTCCAGTTCTTCATTAATCTGGTTGGCATGAGCAGTACTGGAGCTGGGGGGTGATAGCATAGTCCTATAATTACTTACCAGGACGCCACAACTCCCTGGCTGACATTCTCAGTCACCAGTCCTCCATGCACGAATGGACACTTCATCATGAAGTTCTTCAGAGAATCTTTCACTTGTGGGGGACCCCACATCTGGATCTATTTGCTTCCCCCATCGATCACCATCTCCCCAAATACTGTTCCATTATCCTGAACAAAAAGGGACAGTCTACCGATGCCCTGTCCCAACCATGGACAGGACACTTCTTATATGCTCCCCCCTCCGTCCCACTCCTACTATGAACTCTACTGAAACTACAACTCAAACCTGCCACCATGATACTCATAGCCCCTCTGTGCCCTTGGCAGGTGTGGTTTCCCCTACTTCAACAATTATCAGTGGCGTCCATTACCAGTCATGTCAGACCTGTTGACTCAGGATCAGGGAATCCTCCTTCATCCCAATCTGAGACCACTACACCTTCACACTTGGCTCCTGAGGACACTTTCATAGCCCGTCTCCAGGTCTCCTCACCTGTGGCCAGTATTCTGTTAGCCTCATGTAAACCAGCAAACAGGGAAACTTATAATGCTAAATGGAAATGCTTTTCCATTTGAGCTGCTTCCTCGTTGTCGGACCCCTACTCATGTCTGCTGACCACTGCCCTGGATAACCTGGCCTCCCTTGCCGAGACAAGGTTGAGCGATTCCTCTATTAAGGTCCATCTGGCCTCTATTTCAGCCTTCTATGAACCTCTGGATGGAAGATTACTGTATCAACATCATCTAGCCAAAATGTTTCTAAAAGGAATGATACATATCAAACCTCCTATTAGATGACCCACTCCTCTGTGGGATCTGAATTTTCTTTTAGAGAAACTAACCCTTGAACCTTCTGAACCGGCAGCCACTTGTGACCTCCGCTTTCTTTCTTGGAAGACATTATTTCTAGTAGCCGTCACTTTGGCTTGGCGTATTTCTGGGCTTCATGCCATCATGTGTAAAGAGCCTTAGCTAAGCTTTCACAAATACAGAGTGGCCCTTCGGACAAATCCCTCTTTTTCATCTAAGGTGGTCTCAGAACACCTTAAATCAGTCCATAGAGATGCCAGTATATTACCCTGAACACTCCATTCAGGGAGAACACCTCCTACATACCTTAGATGTCCATCGTATTTTACAATATTATACTAATCATACCAAATCGATTAGAAAGACCTCTCAACTTTTTATCACCTTCGCCTCCACTAAGGAAGGTCTCCCGGTCACTAAACGGACCCTCTCTAATTGGCTGGCACACTGTGTCATGTTTTGTTGTAATAAATATGACAAACCATTGCCTGGACCTGTCCAAGCCCATTTGACCAGAGCTATGGCCACCACAACATCCTGCTTCAGAGAGACTTCTATCACAGACATCTGCAATGCTGCCTCATGGTCCACAATACATACCTTCACGAAGCACTGCAACTTCGACATTGTTTCACGCCATAGGACAGCCTTTGGCTGAGCTGTCCTCCAAGGCCTTCTGTCATAATTCCACCCTTCTTGGGTTCACTGCTTAGGAATCATCCCAAGTGTATTACCTGTTGCAAGAGGTCATCCTGTGGAAGGTAGGACAGTTACCACTCCTAGATAGTACAGTTACATAAGAACTTACTGTAACTGTAGATCTTAGAGAGGAGCTCTTGCAGCAGGTTATAACAATTAGGACTATGCCGCAGGCACTAGGACCCTCCAGAAAACTTTTCAGCCAGCAGTATACAGCGGGACCGCTGACGTCGGCCCTTGGCATCAGCCTGGTACAAAAAGGGGGACCCCACCACCTCACTTTTTCCCGCTGCGTCCCGCGCACGTGAGAAGAAGCCTTCATTTCTAGCTTGCCAGAAACAGCTAAGTAACTATTTTTCAACCTGTTTTTGTACCGTTTTCAACGGTTTTTCTAAAGTTCTCAATGGATGTCTTCACCGTCGTCGGTCTCTCCAGAGCCACGCCAGAACAAGTGCGACTACGGGAGGCAGATCCCTGCTAAGGACGGGCACAAGCGCTGCGTCTATTGCCTCAGGCCGGACCATGCCACCGTGGCCTGCTCAGCCTGCCAGGCGTTCACCAGCCGGACCCGGATCTGACGTCTCAAGGCCCTGAAGGTGTTCCTTTTAGAAAAGAAGATGGATCTGCACTCCTTGGAGGGGAAGTGCAAGGAGAAGACCAAGCGCCACGGGAAAGACTGTAGTCGGTCCTGGCACCGGTCCCGGTCCCGTTCTCGCTCGTGGCCCTCTCCTAAGAAGACCCGTGTTTCCCCGGGCTCATCCGAGCATCCAAAATCTTCTTCTAAGGCCAAGGCCGGCCTATTGGGGGAGAAGCCGGCCAAGCCTAAGGTAACCCCCCTAAGGGTTACCACCAAGCCCTTGGAGGTAAAAACTTTGGCCCCCACCTCCCAAGGCACTGGCGCTGCCTGCTAAAGGCGCGCCTCTGGAGCCGAAGGACTCTCTGGCGCCTCCCCGGCGGCACCCCGTCATCTGTCCCACCATCACACCGGTTGAAGGGGCAAAGGGTGCAGGCGCGGCCATGGAAGAGCCGACGTCCCTGCCAATTTTTTGCTCGCGAGAGCAGGAACAGGGGTCGCTGGTCCATCTGGATCTTCGTTCCTCAGATATGCATGATTGGCTCCTTCAGACGTAGCTCAAGAGAGATATGGGGTTTCTCCGGAGGTGGCGGCAGTCATAGTGTCGGTGAGGAAGCCCTCCACCTATGTTATGAAATGGAAGCGGTTTTGTTTATGGGCCTCGTCACAGCATTTGGACCATGTCACCTGTCCAGTGAACTCAGCGTTACAGTACCTCCTCTCCTTGTACCAACATGGCCTGAGTTACTCCTCTATTAAGGTGCACATGTGGGCTGCCTCCGCCTATCATGCTCTGATTGGAGACAAGGCGTTAGCACAGTTGGATGTAGTCCGCACCTTTTTGAGAGGAATTTTGCATATGAGACCTCCCATTAGGGATCCTATCCCACCCTGGGATCTCCTTTTTGTGTTGGAGAAGCTCACCCTCCCACCCTTTGAGCCGGCAGCAGATTGTGAGCTGCACTATCTTTCTTGGAAGGTGTGTTTTTTGGTTGCTATTACCTCAGCTCGAAGAGTTTCCGAGCTTCTGGCTCTGATGTGTAAAGAGCCATATTTGGTTTTCCACAAGGAAAGGGTTTCCCTTAGAACAAATCCTAAGTTTCTTCCGAAAGTGGTCTCTGAGTTGACCCTCAACCAGTCGGTTGACCTTCCAGTCTATTTTCCTTCCCCATCTAGTAGAGGGGAAGCTCTCCTTCACACATTGGATGTCCACAGGACTTTGAGGTATTACCTCAAAAGGACGGCTACACACCGTCAGTTGGAGCAACTCTTTGTGGCCTTTGCACCACAATGCTTGGGCAAACCGGTGACCAAGCAGAACAATTTTTGAAGTGGATGGTCCATGCGTATCCTTCTGCTATGAAAAGCACAATAAACCCCTACTGGTCCGGTCAGGGTCCCACCAGGGAGGTCTGCTTTTTGCCGCCCTGAGAATGTCTCTATATGGACATATGCGGCCGCTCTGGAATTCGTGCATACCTTTGTCAAGCATTACAGCTTGATATCGCTCCAGATGCCGTGTTGGTTTTGGTCTGGCTGTTTTGCAGGGACTTTTGTCCTAGGCCTCTGAGTCAGTATATTCCACCTCCCGGGGTCGACTACCTCTTTGGCGTGGGACTGCTTGGTATTCAGTCCTAATTGTTATAACCTGCTGCAAGGGCTCCCATTTGAAGTAAGATAGTACAGTTACGTAAGAACTTACTGTAACAGTAGATCTTAGAGAGGAGCTCTTGCAGCAGGCGTTACTTTCCCACCCGCCTTCCCCCTCGAGGTGTGCAGATCTTCATATACATCTTCTTTGAGTGCTTCGTCTCCTTCTCTTGTCAGGGCATGTTCGCGGGCCTTGGCGGGGGAACTGAGGTGGAGCTGGGTCCGCCCCCTTTTGTACCAGGGCTGATGTCGGGGTGGGGCCGACGTCGGGGGCGGTCCCTGCCGTATACTGCTGGCTGAAAAGTTTTCCGGAGGGTCCTAGTGCCTGCAGCATAGTCCTAATTGTTATAGCCTGCTGCAAGAGCTCCTCTCTAAGATCTACTGTTACGGTAAGTTCTTACGTAACTGTACTATCTAGGAGTGGTATATGGTGCAAATCCACATGACCTACCCGACTTCCTCTGGCAAGTGGTACACAGATCCCTGCTTCCAGCATGCAAAGTCTGATGTCACGGGATGGAGCAGAGGCGTATGCTACTAGGGTGGGTGGGAGGAGCTTAGCTTAAAGACATTCTGGCAGATTTAAAGGAAAAGGAAGACTGCCAGAGTGTGGATGTGCACCATATACCACTCCTAGAACTACGGTTACAATCGAGTAACCCTCATTTACTGTTAAACATAGATACATTATAAAGTAGTACATTAATTAAAGTTGCATGTGTTATTTTGATAGTCTCTTTTGAAAGTCTTTTTTTTTTTCATATGTATTTTATGCTGTTTTTCCCCGTTTTTCTCCTGATAGCTCTGGGGGCCCCAGCAAACACAGCAGTGCGTGCATGTGAAGGCGCACACACACACTCCAGGCACCGGCTCAGCCCCTTCCGCCCTACCCCTGGCTATTGCCGGGCTTCCCTGTAAGCCTGACTGCCATCCGTCCTCCGCTGGGTGGCAGCCAAGGGCAGGGGAAACCCCTTATTCCTCCACCGGAGAGGAGAGCCACCTCTCGGCAGTTCAGTCCTGCTCCTCACCCTTCCCCCATCGACCCGTGACAACCTGAGCTCATTTCTGAACCTGGGACGCTGGCATAGTGCGAGGTGTGGCATCCAGTGCCTCAATCCTCAGTGCCACCAGGTCAGCTTTTTAAAAGTCTTGAGGTCAGTAGCGCCTACAAAGAAATATGGGAACATGTAGGAACATAAGAAATTCTAGACGAAAAGAGATTAAGGGCTCATCATGTCCGTCTCCTGACATCTAGGCAGTTGCAACACCCAACACTGTAAAAAATAGGGAATTTCATAGGAAAGGAATTTGTTTTTCAGTATAGCACCTCTCATGCAAACTGTATCCCAAAGTTTTTTTTTATTTCAAGCCGTGAACATCTGACAGCAGTCATTACCTGCACTCAGAGAGGTTATGCAAGTTTGTGGGAAGTTACTGTACGCTAAGGTCGTAAAGGACAAAACAAGAAAGAAGTCTAGAGGACCATATGGGAAGGACTGGGTATCTGTTAGTGAGTCTGCAGTAAGTTACAGAGACAGGCATGAGATTGTGCATGTGAGTGGTGTGTGATTTGAGGACACATGTCACTGTTTAAAGGAGCCAGAGATGAGTGAGTGAGTGAGTGGAATAATAGGGGCTAAGCTAAATGCTTTAGCTTTGGGCCAGAGAAAGAGCTGATTTAATCTAAGGGGACAGGTGATTATTTTAAATTAGTGGGCCAAAGCAATTTAAAATGTGCGCTAGAAGCAAAGGGCAAGTGTCTCTGAAGTAGTCTGGGATTAAGCAAGCAGCTGAAATGGGTTGCTTATATTACAAAACAGAGGTGGTCACTACCTTATAAACCAAACACTGAGTGAGCAAGTGGCGACAAGGTTCGATGCTAATGGGAGTTTGCTGAGTGGGACTAGGGTCGAGTTACAGTGGCCAGGGGACTAATGACTTGTTCTTTACAAGCAAGGTAGAGAGGGACCATGGTAGTACATTTGGTGCATTGCAGGACTGCAGGTGTTGTGTAATGTATCTTTTCATGGTTATAGCTATAAATGGGTTGTTCTGTGACTGCTGCAAGCTGGTTATATCACTGGAGGCCAGAGTTTTTTTATTCTTTGGTAACCGGGTAAGGCCCACTAAGCACAAGTTCTTGTTTTCATGGGTGAACCAGGTGCAGTGGGAATGTTAAGTGACTTGCTCAGAGTCACACAGTATGCAAGTGGAGGTTGTGGGAATCAAACTCAGGTCTGCTGGGTGTACCAAGCTCATTCACAGCTTGTTACTCTAACCTCTAGGCTATACTGCTAGACCATTCAGTTTACATGCTTGAAGGCAGCGCTCCAGATAAGTAGCATACAGGCCTCTGCAAAAGGCATTTACGTATATTTTTTTTTTAACAGGTTTGCATACCAGATTTGCATATGAAATTCCCTTTACAATTCAGGTCTTGGTGCCCTGTATCTGTTAAGTAGGCTGGTAAAACTGGGAGATTAGCACTGCACTGGACTGCTTTGTGTATTCACTTCATATGATAAGCAGCCAGAAGGCATACTTTTTCGCACTGCGGCATGTGCATTTATTTGCAAAAACAATCCATCACAACAAATGCAGAGTCAGTTGAAACATACAGGGAGGTAAGAAATATTACTACCACCAACAGGAGGAGCACACACCATGTTCGTGCATGCAGCTGATGTTTCATTGGGAACATGCCTGACTTCCTCAAAGCATGCGTGCTCACTGCCCCATGGCCTTTAGATAGGCATCTCATGAATCTTCATGTATGGTTGGAGATGGAAGCCGCTACTGAAACCTAGGTGAACAATCAGTGACACAAGTGAAAAACAACATGTGAGATTGTTAAAAACCACATTATGGTGCTGTATGATGTTGTCTTAACCCTTGCTGTGCCGCGGACTGACGTATCGGTCCAGAATTACTGTGCATTCTAATTCTGTCGGCAGCCTATCCCAAAAATAAAAAACATGAAATCAAACTAACAACTTACAGTTTATCAACTCATGCATCTTATAACTCAGACAAGAATTATTTTACAGCTGATTTGGGGTAGAGAGAAGTACTCAGCAGAGATGAACAGACAGCTAAGCAATGAATCATATTGCAAAACATTTCCTAGAGACCAAACTGTGGAAATTTCCACCAAAGATAATTTTTTAGACACAGCACATGAAGCAGGATGGATCACTGAAAAAGAAGGGGAGTTCACGAAAGTTAAAAACCCGGTGCGGCCAACAATGTATCTACTACTGAAACTGCATAAGGTCCCCACAAATCTGCCAGGCCACCCTATTGTGGTTGGCATAGGATCAGTGGCAGAGCAATTTTTTAAATTCATGGATTTTTTTTCTAACAAAATGGGTCCTTGGTCTTAAATACTTTTTACAGGAGAGCACATTGTCTGTCAGTACAGTGAAGGATATTGTAGTATCAGAGAATCACATCCTGTGTACTTTGGATATTGAAAGCTTATATTCCAATATTCTTCATGAAGGATGAATTAAGGTCCAGTTGGGAGAAGAGGAACTACCATCCACACACTTCATTCTGGACACGGCAGACACAGTTCTCAAGAGCAACTGTTTCTCTTTTCACAATACATTTCATTCTCACTGCGAAGCCACAGCAATGGGGACATTCATCCCAAGTTTAGCCAACATCTACATAGGCATATGGGAGATCCAACACATCTTCAGTGAGACAGGTACTGGCAGAATATGACATCATGATATAGTTACATTGCTGATGTTTTACTGGTGTGGGAGGGGACACCAGCTACGGTATTCATAGCTTACATCAATATGAAAGATCCAAATCTGCATTTTGCCAGTCATCACAGCTATGATACTGTGGATTTTCTTGACCTAAGAATAATAAAAGAAGGGAACAAACTAGAAACAACATTATTCTGCAAGGTGACAGATGGAAATACCCGCATGCATTTTGACAGCTGCCACAAACAAAAACTTGAGAAAAACATCCGTAAAGGACAGATGCTGCGAGCATTATTGGAACTGCAGTACAGAGACTGCCTTTAGACAAGAGGCTATTAATACAGGCAGAAGATTCTTAAATAGGGGTTACAGTCCCCATATTGTGAAAAAAGCCCTGAACATAGCCTTTAACATCCTGAAACATTACTTGTGCCCAAAAACCAGGTACAGGAGGAATTCCCTTCCCCCTTTTGTCTTTAGTGATAACATTAACCAATTTAAACTCAGGCTTGATCAATATATGCGTGAAAAAAAAATTCTCATTCCACCATTAGGATATGGTGGTGAGTTCAGAATGGGCTTGTCCCTCGAACTTGTAACTAGCTATGAACCTTTATTGACATTTGTTACTGAGTTTACCAAACAGTCACCAGCATTCGCAAATATAGTCAAAAACTGCTGGCCAGTACTACAAGGAGATGCAGCACTCAAGGTCTGTCCAGTACCGATAATAAGTTACCACAGGGGCATATCAGTGAAAGACAAAGTAGTACACAGTATGTATCGAAGCCCAGCACCCCATCCGACATGCCTGCCTAAACCTCCAGTAGGCAGCTACCGCTGTGAAAACTGCTCACAATGTAATAACACAGGAATATCAAATTGTTTAAGCACCTCCACACAGGCAAAGAAATAGATATTAGATCATTCATTAACTGTGCCACAACTGGTGTTATTTACCTACTGATACACCCTTATGGGGAAGGCTACTTAGGGCAACCCAAAAGAGCCCTGCACATACAGATCAGTGAACATTTGTAGGGATAGAGAAAGGGGAGGTCTTTGCCAGAGGAAGCAACCCCCAACACAAACTGGCACAACGGAAATCGTATTGGATACACTAACTTGGCACATTGTCTTCTAATGGCCTAAATGAAGAACTACCACTCAACTGTTTTCTGATTTAATCTTTGCCCTGTCTGTCTCCCCCATTTATTGGTGCTTTGCTTGACTTTCCTATCTGCTGTTGCATATATTTCTGATTGATATGCATTAAAGATAACGATGCCTGCTATGTTTTGAAACTGATTATGGTAATTGAAAAGCTGTAACATAATTCTTGACATACTTTCTCACATGTTGTTTTTCTTCACTTGTGTCACTGATTGTCCACCTGGGTTTCAGTAGCAGCTGTCCGTCTCTTAACCATATATGAATATTCATGAGATGCCTATAAAATGGCCGTTGGGGGCAGTGAGCACGCATGGTCTGAGGAAGTTGGGCATGTTTCCCAGGAAACATCAGCTGTGGGCACACGTGTGTGACGCGTGCTCCTCCTGCATGGTGGTGGTAATGTTTTTTACCTTCTTGTATGTGTTTGAACTGACTCTGCACTTGCTGTGTTGATTTGTTTTTGAGAAAAAAAATACACACTCTGCACTATGACAAGGTAAGCCTTCTGTCTGCTTATTATACAAAGTGAATACTCAGAGCAGTCTGTTGCGGTGCTACTTTTCCGGTTTCACTGGCCTGTTTTGGAAATTGACCCATCACCAGCATAGCCCCCTTGAACAGAGTACCCCATTGGCTCTGAGCTGTAATGTTTGTAACTGTGTCTTGTATTTGTGATTGCTCCCCACTTCCTCCAGCAAGCCTCTCATCTGTCCCTGATTTTTGACTGAAAATTTTCCTTTGTACATCTGAAATTTGTGCTCTCCTGACTAAACAGTAGAGATGGAAACACAAAAGATGTCAAACATAAACATTACAGGCTTGTTCTTCATCAGAAAAGGCATTTTGTTTTGTTGGTATTGTTTCTTCATGGAGTCCCTGCCTGCTGTCTGACATCCCGCCCCGTGCTGACTGGGTATGAGACCCCCTTCCCTTCAGCCCCCATGACCTACCCCTCGTGGCATGGGTGGGGAGACCCTTAACCCACCAGACCGGATCCAGTTCGGGGGAGGTGCCCTCCTGGTGGCACTGCAAGGGGACAGTCGTCATCCATGGCAAGGACTCCCATTTTCTGTTTTTCTTCCCTGTGCAGATCGGGGCGTGCAATCACGCTGGGGGAGGGAGCACGCACACGTCCACATGCACTCCTCCAGGCGTCTGCCCCATCTCCGCCCCTCTTCTGCAGTGTTGGCGCACTGCTTTCCAGCTTCCGCTAGGGGCCAGCCGAGCATTGACCACTGGCATCCCCCCTCCCCGGAGTGGCAGAGCAGTCCCTCAGATGCTCAATCCTTCTCCAACCCTCGGCGGCCCATGCATGTTCCCGAACATGGGTCGCCAGCGTAGCGCAAGGTAAGGCATCCAGCGCCTCAGCCCTCAGCGCCACTGGGCTGGCCAGAAAAGGCATTTTACACTCAGCAATTTTTAAGCTGTGTCCCTGATTTCAGTCCTTCGTCCCTGATTTTTTTTTAAGTCTTGTCCCTGATCTTCGAGGCAAGAGGTTAGAGGCACCCAAGTCAAACACACCTTATGTCCAGAGTGTTCATTTTTCTTGTATGTCTGTTTCCCCATCAGCCCCACCTTCAGTCTGTTGATTAAACTGTGGGCCATGTGTTATGGAAAGAAAAAGGTGTTTTGTTTTCTGCCATGGTGCATGCCTGCAGTTTGTTCAGCCTTTCCTTGGATAGCATGCTCACACTCTCCAACTCAGTGCGTACACGCACAAGACAATTTTTAGGAGAGCAGGAGCACATGGCACTCTCCTGAGCAGATGACAACCAAGGACAGGCAGGTGAACGAGTGAGAATGTCCTGAACTACCCACATCACCAAAGGAGGCAGCAGCAGTCAACAGCAGAGCTGAGCTGACTGAGCTAGGTAGAGGAGTGAAAAGAAGTTAGAGGTAGGGTAAACCAGGTAATACATGTGGATGTGGGACAGTGAGGGAGTCCACAATTAGGTGTTATTTTGGGATGACCAGGAGCAAGCGGTGGATGTGCAATAGGGCAACATCCATTGGCCTACGTGTCCTTTAAAAAAAAAAAAAAAAAAAGGTAATTAAAAAAAATTAATACTGGCTTAGGCTCTGTAGAGTCTATTTGTGCATGCTGTTTTAAAGTTTTGATCACTTTTTAGCAGGTAGTTCTTTAATTTTTAAAAATAGACTGTTTTCTCAGAGCAAGATGGTCACCGTTTCAGTAGCAGCACTGAGAAAGACAGAGTGCTCCTCTGCACTGATCTCTAAAACCAAGTTTTTCTGCTAATATAAGCTGTTACATTCCCTTGATTATGAAGGAAAAATGAAAGAGCAGACATATCTTGTCTTCTAGTGAGAAGTTTATCTCATCATCAGTTCGACCACTTGAGAAGTACATTCAGCCAGGATTCAGTCATAGGAGCGGAGAACGGTCTGGGTTTTATCCCAGCCCACCTGCCTCATCTGCACATTCCCCCTCTGGATCTGTTCAGGAGCTATGAACTGTTGTAAGCCCTTCCAGTGCTGATCCTGCTGGTGCCTGGCTACCTAGCTTGCCTACATCTGTACGCTACATCGGTAAATCTGGGGCAGCTGATGCCTTCAGAAGAACTTTAATAAAATATAATATTTAGGCACAGTTTGGCTTGTATTTCACATTAGTTTTGTATTCCTCCTCCCCATTATTTATTACTGGTATAATTTGCATGAAAACAGGATCTTTGCTCCTGAAGAGTTCATCTATTCCTGTTGCTTTCTCCCCTACATTTTATTTATTTATTGAAGTCTTGGATTTACAACCCTTTGAGTCAAAGACTCTTTTTTGCAAAGGCTCCACGTCAGATTTACAAACAGACAGGTTACAAAAAAAAAAAAATTACAGGAGATTAATACAGTACATTATACACAGGATACAAGTGTACAAATAATACAGTACATTATACATAAGTGCATCACAAATTAGGGTGGAGTGCATGGCAACGAAACAACATGGCGAGTAGATTTAAAACAGGATACGAAACATTACAGGAAATTAATACAGTACATAATACATAGGATAAGAGTATACAAGTAATGCAGTACATTATACATAAGTGCATCATAACTGAGGGCGAAGTACATGATAATGAAACAAACATGGTACAGGCAGTGCTAGCTAACTATGTAAACAGATAGGAAATTAAAGAAAAGAAAGGGAGGCCAGAAGGAAGTCAGTTAAGGAGAGTTGTGAGACAGCTGGGGGGGAGGTAGGGAGAAAAGTTGAGTAGAGGGGTGTAAGGTGTAGAGAAGGAGGAGTAAGAAAGAGTGCAGGTAAAGGATGAGTAAAGGACAGGAGGGGAACAGAGTGGGGAGGAAGAAATTAGACCAAGATTAGGTGGTGAAGAGCAGGGGGAAATTGAGGGACAAGCCATGAGCAGTCCCAGATTGACCAGTAAAAGCTAGGAGCAGTCACAACTATTCAGAGAGTAGGTGCTGGTGAAGTTTAGTTTTAAAGGGACCCAAGTTAACTGTGGAGGAAACCAGAGGAGGCAGGCCATTGAACAGGACAAGGGCCCTGTGGAAGAATGCTCACTGCCTTTGGGATGTTTTACAGAAAGGGACTAGGTAAAGGGCCTTATCAGAGCTCCTAGTAGAACGAGGGGTAGGGGCAGGGGAAATGAGCTGCTGGACCAGGGGATGGGAGAGTGAGGTAGTAAGCTTCTTGGCCAACAGACAGGTGTGATAGTCAAGCCAGCCTTAAAGTTTAGCCAGTTCATTTGACTGTAAAGATCGCAGGTATGGGTTAGCTTTGGTGCTCCTGTTATGAGTCGACATGCTTTATTGAGGGAGAGCATTATCAAGGCCCCTAGAATTCTGCTGGCATGAGATTTTCTTGCATCACTTGCAATCTATCATAGAACTTCTGGGTGCCCAGAATTCACTCTTCTTGTTGATTTTTATTAATATTTCTGTTTTACCATAGAATCTGGTTCCTTTCCCTCTTTTTATATCCTAAACCCCCTATATGCTCAGAATGTGATGTTATCATTGCTATAACATCATACATTAGCTAATGAAATGGCTGCAATCTGCAACAGAAATGATCAGTCACTTATCTACCACAGCTCCCACTGCTAGAGATGGTGGCACAGCACATCAGGCATGGTGATATTTGCTCAACCTGCACTACAGCCTAATACAATTTTCAGTCTTACATTATTGCACTAGGGCCAACTTAAACAAAACCTTGTCAATAGCACAGACCTGTTAAGTCCATACCTCACTTTGTACAAACCTATTTGTGCCTTTAAGGTATAGAGATGCCATCTGAAATGAATAACTGGTAAAATGAATTTAACTGTCATTTTTAAGAAAATAAAGTAATTATGCCCAGAAAAGAGGAATATAATAATGTGTAGACCTGTTGAAAGAATAGACCTGTTAAATAAATAATTGCACCGTATGCATTTTTGGCAGAGTTATTGATTACATATTGTCATTGGTTGATAGAATCACCTAAAAATTATGGAGAAATGTTGTGTGCAGGGACAGCTGTTGGACCAGAGGGTGGCATACTGTGTTTCCATGCCGGCAACTCAGGTTCAGAGATTAGCTCTGGGAGCTGGCTGGGCAGCACAAGGATTGGTGGAACACATCACTGCTCGGAGCCTGGGAAGGTATGGTGCAGTGTTCTGTCACATGGTGGACACATTGTGCTGGTCTGGAGAGCTCTATCTCACAATCAGTTCACATGCATGTCATGGCCTGATGGTGTTATGCAGTGTGTCAGGAAAGCAGGTTGACATCAAAATGAGTTTTGCAATAACTCTCTATTCCATTTCTAATGGGACCTGTATGAATGAGGATGCAAGTTCATGGAAATTAAAAAAAAATATACATATATATATATATATATATATATACACACACACACACACATATATACAGTATCTTGTCTCTCTCACCACACACACACATTTGTATGTATGTTACAGATTGCATATACATATATAAGTGATACACAGTGGGAACCTCATGAGTGGTGTAGAAAGCACATACAAATATATAAGTGATAGACAGTGGAAACCTCATTAGTGGGATAGATAGCATGCATACAGAAATACCTTATTTATCACATAAGATCCCCTCTGCATATGTCATTTATTTAACAGGTTAGGACCTTAAGGGAGAGACATTTGTTTTGCTTTTTTAGGCATAAAATTATTTTAATAATTCTGTTATTTTTTGAACTAGTGTTACTGTGCTTTCCACCATCCTGATAAAAACTGCCATGAAAGTGAAGTCAGCATGACAAGCTGTCACTGTGATGTGGTAGTTTGTTAGTGCCGCAGAACTTCCGCAGAAATTACAAACCACCGCTGCAGAATTTCTGCGGCAAATGGTAGTCTTGACGCAGAACTTGGTCCCACTGTGCCGCAGAAAAGTAGGGGCCCTGAGCATTATTCTTTTAAGAGCAGTGTCAGATGCAGATCCGTAGATTACTATACCATAATCCACAAGGGATAGAACGGAACTAGTGACAGCCAGGCGGAGGGTGTCATTTGTCAGGCAGCGCCTATGCCTGTAGAGGAGGCCGATTCTGGTGTTTACTGCTTTACAAACCAGATTAACATGTTCTTGGTAGAAGAGGGAGGAATCTAAGGTGATTCCAAGGTATTATCCTAACCTGCTCAAGTGTCGAGAGTTGACTATTTCGGATGTTTAGTGACATTCCTTTATGTTTATTCTGGTGGTTTGCAAACAGCATTACTTTAGTCTTTTTGTAATTGAGAAGTTTATGAAAGGAGACCCAGGACTCGATTTGTGTAAAGCTATTTTGCAGGCATTGTTCTAGCATAAGGGGTTCAGGATGACTAGAGAAAATAACTGCATCATCTGCATAGAGGAGTAGGTTGCCAGAGCAGGCTTGGGGAAGGGTATTTAGAAAAAGACTGAACAGGAATATGAGGTCATAATGCACTCCGTGTGACATCACAGTTACTCCCATGGCAAGATTGTGATGTCGCAACACAGGATTATGACTTGAAGTAGGGACTAAGCTAAAGAAGCAGAGGAACTCTATGGTATAAAGATCACATATTCATGTAAATTTTCTCAGTAATAAATAATGGGGAGGAGAAATCTATGGAATATATGCGGAAAGCAAGCTGTATTGTACCACATCAAAATTCTGCCACATCACCCTGGTGCTGCGTGCACTGCACTGACTGTTGGTGCGGTGGAGAATACTCTTCAAGGTGGGCTTGCTCACTTATAAGGCCCTACATGGGTTGGGCTCTGACTATCTGTCGGACCTCTTTACACCCGCTGTCTCGGTCTGCTCCCTCTGGTCCTCCTCTAGGGGCCTCCTGGCGATTCCCAGGATGAGGCTGAAAACTGCTGGCGACAGGGCATTTAGTGTCGCCGGCCCCGTCCTGTGGAATTCGTTTCCTCCATCTGTTCGGGAGGCCCCTTCAGTTGAGGTTTTTAAGATCCGCTTCAAGGCCCTTTTGTTTAATCAAGCCTTCCTGGACCAGACATATTAGTTATTTTGGGAGTCCTGCCTTTTGTTCACTTCTTTGACTGTTTTAGAGAGCTTTGTGTCCCAAATAATATATTTATTGTATGCTGTTTTAGTATATGTTTCTTTTTATTACTATTATTAATTTTATTTGATATTACTTCTTATTGATAGAATGCTTTCTAGGAGTGTGGATATGTTGTTCATCCACACTCTTTGGCATGTTCCCTTCCACTTTAAGATCAGCCAGAAGTCTTCAAGCTGGCTCCTCCCACCCACCTGGGTGGTATATACCTCTGCTCCACCCCATGATGCCAGATCGACCTTTCTGCTGGAAGATTCAGGTTGTCTTCCTCGTGCCCACGCATTTTGTAGGCCCTGGCTTTCAAACCTTCGGTTATTCTGAAAATTCGCATCGTTCGTGTTAACGATTGCAAGTGTACCGCTTCGATTATGGAAGACAGGTCTTCCACTGGATTTCGTCGGTGCCCTTGTGGCCAGAAAATGTTGTGCGCTGATTCCCACACCGCGTGCGTCTATTGCCTCGGTGTCGACCATGACACTTCGAAATGCGATATGTGTCTTGCCTTTCATCCCAACGTCCTCAATGACTGTCTTGCACGCCTGAAGCTGGGGAGGCCGGAGAAACGGAACCCTCCGGTGAAATCCAAGGAGGCTCAGTGGGCAGTTTCTGCGGCTGTGGGATCCGCTGAGCAATTAGAATGCATGCAAGCGTTCAAGGAGGAAACGACTCGTGCTGCAGAGACTTCTCAGAGCTTCTTCGTTCCACTCAACCTGGGCTCCACCTTCTCGGGTTCCTTCCGAGAGTTGTGCCAGTCTCTCCCGACCAAGGGAGAGGCGCCTACAGGCTCGCACTCCTCTCGATCTCGTAAGCGGGAGAAGGATTCGGGATCATCTTCGTCTCGACTGAGACGTTCTTGGGAGCGGGAGCGATCTTGGTCCCAGGAACATGCAGTCTTGACCTTGGTCGAGATTGCATCTTTGGCCACTAGTTTTTTGGGTTTGTCGTCTGGTCAGTCAACCGAATTGTCGCTGGATGATGTTGAGATCATCATCGATCCGATCGATCCGTTATCGCCGACTCCAGTCAACGATTCCCTTGATCGAACTCCTAACTTGGTCTTCCCAGATGACGAGACCCAGCCGGCTGTGACTCCCATCGAAGACATGGTCCCTGATCCCAGGAAATCACTGGTTCCACCGGTGTCTCCCAAGCAACCGAGCCAGCCTGTCCGATCTCGATTGAGGTCTCGGACCTCCTTGACTGAAAGGCCAGGGAAAAGCCACAAACGCTCTAAAAAGAGGCGACGCCATCGGTTGTCCTCATCCTTCTTGGATGAGTAGAGGCTCCGGCAGAAACTCCGTCGGCACTACGAGGACCTCATGTGGAAACAGCTGATTTTGACTGGGCACAAGCCGGCTCCGGCTTCCACACCGGCCATTACCTGGCTTTTGCCTCCTAGGCCAAAGCCGACTCCTTCGGAGATGATTAAAGTCAGTTCCCCAGCCCGCGGAGCAGGTAAAACCTCCAGTTCGGCCCAATACGGTTTCTCCACTGATTGTGGTGGAACCATCGCCCAAACAGCCTGTGGGAGGGTCTCCTTCCAAGGAAGATAGACCGGACACTGGGCTTCCCCAGCGTTTGTTGATCATGGTCACCCCAGACTGCCCTCGGCGAGTTGAAGGTGACCTGAGTGGTTGGCCGTTATACTCGGATTCGGACGTTACCGGCTTGCAGTCTCATCCAGGTGATGATAAATCAATCGTTGGCTTTGAGACAGAGGAAGGTCCCTCATCTTTTCAGGGCATTCTTCGCCTCATCTCTGAGTCCACAGGGATGCCCCTGGAGCCTTTCCAGAAAAAGGCGGAGTACCCTTTTACAGACATCCTTAAGAGAGGGGATACCCCGATGGAGGCCTTTCCTGTGGCCAAGGCTATTGTTGGCCTGACCTTAGAACTCTGGTAGCACCCTGCCTCTTGTCCAGCTCTGTCTGCCCTCATGGCCCACAAGTATGCGGTGCCCATGGGGTCCCTTGCGGGGTTCAAAGAGCACCCTTTGGCCGAAAGCCTGGTGACCGCCTCTATGTTCAGGTGTACAGGCAGTTCTGTCGACACTGACCGACCTCCTGATAAAGAGTCCAAGCTTCTGGACCATTCAGCCAGGAAGGTCTATGCGGCTTTCTCCTTGGGCCTTCGTTAGGCAAGTTCTGCCATCATCATGGCACACTTCTCTCGCGCCCTTCTAGGGTCACTGGATGAAGTCCTCCCACATCTCCCCACAGACATGCAGACCATGGTCAAGCAGGTCCGGGATCAGGGCCGAGCTGTAGCCAAACAGCAGTTTCAGACGGCCCTGGACATTGGGGATTCTTGTGCCCGCTCAATGGCTGCTGCAGTTGCCTCTCGTCGCAGGGTTTGGCTGAGGCTCTCCTCCTTCCGGCGGATAACCAGCACAAACTAGCTGATGTGCCCTTCCTAGGGACCAACCTGTTCGGCCCAGGAGTGGCAGGTCAGCTTCAGCGCATTGAACAGTCCAGTGCCACCTTGGATGCTACTTCTACCAAGAGTCTTCAGGCAAGAACCAGCAGAAGAAAAAGAAGAAGCCTTTTCGACCTTCTTCCCCTGTGGTTCAGCAGTCCTCCTTTCAAGGTGGACACCAGCACCAGCAACAGCAGCAGGCTCAAGCTTGGTGCCCCCAGCACAAGCCTGGACCCCAACAGGCCCGTAAAGGAGGCCGAGGATAAGGTCCTGGAGCTTCCTCCTCCAAGCCTGCTCAGTGATGGGGCGGAGGCTGTCAACCCTTTTCCCGTCACCTTAGCTCTGGGTCCTCTCGTGGGGGGCCGGCTCCGCCACTTTCTTTCCACCTGGTCTGTTGTCACTTCGGACAGGTGGGTTCTCGAAGTGATCGGTCAGGGACTGCCTCTGGAATTCGAGCAGTACCCTCCAAGCTGAGCCCGCACCCCTCGGGAGGAAAGAGTATCCGCTCAGACTCAGTCGGCTCTCCGAGACGACATCGCTCAGCTCCTCCTCAAGGAGGCAGTAGCTTCAGTGGAGGATCCTCCAGCAGACCCAGGCTTTGTCTCCAGGTACTTCCTGGTGCCCAAGCGGATGGGGGCTGGGGCCCCATTCTAGATCTACATGACGTGAATCAATATCTCAGGTCACGCACCTTTTGCATGGTCACTCTGTCCCAGATCATATCATCCTTGGAGTGAAACATGTGGTTCTGTTCACTGGATCTGCAGGATGCATTCTTCTACATCCCAATCCATCCATCCCATCAGCAGTTCCTCCGCTTCAGGGTCAAAGGGATCCTGGACGAGTTCCGAGCCATGCCGTTTGGCCTGTCATCAGTCCTTAGGGTCTTCACCAAATGCATTGCAGTGGTGGCAGCCCATCTCAGGTGTTTATCCTTACCTCAACGATTGGCTCCTAGCAGGTTCCGCCCAACAGAGGGTGGAGAGGTCCAGGGACCTGGCCCTCCAGACCTGCTCCCAACTCGGCCTCCTGATCAACGAGGCCAAGTCAGAACTCATGCCTTCTCAGGAGATGGGCTTCATCGTGGCAGAGCTCGACTCTCGTCAAGCCAGAGCTCGGCTGCCGGTGGACAGGGCAGATGTTCTTTCCTCCTTTGCCCAATCATTTCTGGTTGGGCAATTGTGCCCTGCCCGGGACTTTCTGCGCCTTCTGGGTTACATGGCGGTGTGCACCTCAGTGGTTCTTTGGACCTGGCTGCACATGCGCCCCCTCCAGTGGGAGCTGGCCGCCCAGTGGACTCAGCGCCATGGTCATTTCGACTAGCTGATCACTGTAACCCAGAAGGTGTGGGACACTCTCCAATGGTGGATCTCCCCAGACAAGTTGCAGGAAGGGATCCCGTTTGTCCGCCCTGAGCCGACGGTCGTTCTCATGACCGATGCCTCTCTCATGGGCTGGGGAGCCCACATGAGGGAACAAAAGGGCCCATGGGCTCTGGATCCCCGAGGAGTCCCGATGCCACATCAACTTGTTGGAGCTCAGAGCAGTCAGACTCGCACTGTCAGCTTTCGCTCCTCAGCTCCAGGGTCAAGTGGTTCAAGTGCAGATGGACAATACCACGACCATGTACTACCTCAACAAACAGGGCGGCACGCACTCCTGTCTGCTGTGCAGAGAGGTGCTCCACATGTGTACCCTCATGAGCCAACTGGAGGCAGATCTCCTAGCCATCCATGTGGCAGGAGCCTCAAACCATCTGGCGGATGCTCTCAGTCACTTAGGCCAGACATCCCACAAGTGGTCTCTCCATCCAGAGGTAGCTTACAGCCTGTTCTCCCACTGGGGCAAACCGATGGTGGACCTGTTTGCCTCCAGGGAAAACACCAAGCTGAGGCTGTTTCATGCCCACCCCCCTCAGCAGGGCTTGCTGCAGAGGGATGCCTACTTGAGGCTGTGGACCGCAGGCCTCCTCTACGCCTTCCCTCCATTTCCCTTGATCCATAACGTGCTCCTCAAGGTGAGGAGGGACAAGGCGAAGGTGACCTGGTAGCCTCAGACTGGCCCTGCCAGTTCTGGTATCCAGATCTCCTCAGCTTCAGCTGCAGGCCCCTGGAGCGGCTTCCAGCATGCCCGGACCTAATATCACTCAATCAGGGGAAGGTATTCCATCTGGACCTTCAATCCCTGCACTTCACAGCCTGGTACCTGAGCGGCTAGAGTTCCAGGCTTTGGGTCTTTCCGAAGATGTCTACACTGTGGTGGAGGCATCCAGAAAGGAATCGACCAGGAAATGTTATGCCTTCAAATGGAAAATGTTTTCCATTTGGTGTCAGGGCAAGGGCCTGGACCCTCTGTCCTGTCCAGTGGCTAACATTCTCTACTACCTTTGGTCTCTGTCGAAAGGGGGTCTTCGGTCATCGACCCTTAGGGTGCACCTGGCAGCCATCTCTGCTTACTGGGCGCGGGCCGGTCAGCTGACGTTGGTGCAGGAGACAGTGGTCAGACAATTTTTCAAAGGCCTGGATCACATATCCACTCCAGTATGTGAATCTCCATCTCTGTGGGATCTTCTGCTGGTACTGGCATAGCTCATGGGCAAGCCATTCGAACCAATGCACAAGTGTGCCTTGTCACACTTGTCGTGGAAGATGGCCTTCCTGGTGGCTGTCACATCTGCCAGAAGGACAGGGAGCTCCAGGCACTTTCGGTGGACTCCCCTTATCTGGTCTTCCACAGGGACAAGGATGTCCTACGCCCCCAACCGAAATTCTTTCCGAAGGTGGTGTCAGAGTTTCACCTTAACCAGGTGTTAACCCTGCTGGTTTACTACCCTAATTACACCTTGAAGGCCGAGTACAGGCTCCATACCTTGGACCTGAGACGAGCCCTCTCCTATTACAAGGAGAGGACGGCGGAAATTTGGGGAGAGGTTCGCCAGCTGTTTGTCATCTATGCTGAAGCCGCTTCTGGCAGACCTGCAGCTATATGGACTATTGCAAGATGGATCACATCATGCATAGGTCTGTGCTACGAGTTGGCAGGCAAGGAGCCTCCCAGAGGGATAAGAGCTCATTCTACCTGCCATACTGCTGCATCGGTGGCTGCATTCAGGGATATCCCTATCCAGGAAATCTGTCAGGCTGCTACCTGGAAGTCAGTAAACACCTTCATCACCCACTACCACATCGACCTTGAGTCACGCCGGGATGCTGGTTTTGGGGCCTCAGTTCTCCAATCTCAGTTGCCTAAGTAGGGGGTGTACACCTTGCCTTCCTCCTCCTGGAGAACTGCTAGGAGTCTGCCAAAGAGTGTGGATGAACAACATATCCACGCTCCTAGAAAAACAGGTTACTCGCCTGTAACAGTAGTTCTAGGAGTGGTATATGTTGTTCTTCCACAAGGACCCACCCGATCTCCTCGGCTGCAGACGCACAACACCTGGCTTCCAGTGGTCTAAGATCTGGCTTCATGGTGCGGAGCTGAGGTATATACCACCCGGGTGGGTGGGAGGAGCCAGCTTGAAGACTTCCTGCTAATCTTAAAGTGGAAGGGGACATGCCAAAGGGTGTGGATGAACAACATATATCACTCCGAGAACTACTGTTACAGGTGAGTAACCTGTTTTTACTGTACGGCGCCCAGAGCCTCTGGGATTGGGTGCCCGGAAAAATAAAATTTGCCTTGCCTAAATATCATGTTTTTCAAAGTTTTCTCTGATGCATCAGCAGCCAGGCAATTCTTGGGAACTGTCTTACTCTCCAGCTTTGCTGCATTCCGACCAAAAAAGGCTAAGTTCAGATAGCAGAGGAAATGGGAAAACAGACACTCGGAGAGAACTGCAGTCAGAGCCTCAACTTGACGTTATGGCTCAGTGGAGCTTAGTTGGCTCACAGAGCCAGAGATCTTTTAGCAGTCTGAAGATTTAGTGTGTGATAGTCCTTTCCTTTAAGCTTTGCTGGCTGTTGTGCTAGCTGCCCTTACAGTCAGCACCTGCTTCTTAACCTGCCATGACTTAACAAATATATATTTTCATTTCTGACTGTACAGTATATACCAAAGGATAATTGTGGAGTTAACAGGAGTTTTGGCTGGGCACTTCGCTGATATCTTTCTGAACTGCTTATAGACAGGGATAGTGCCAGAGGACTGGAAAACATACTCTGTTAAAAAAGGGGGCCAAGGTCAGAGACCGGTAACTACAGACCTGTGAGCCTTTTGGCAAAGGGTCTGAGTCATCATAAAACATGCAATGATTCAACGCATGGCTGAAAATGGGCTCTGGCTGCCTCCTTCTAGGAGGTAAATAGGGAGGAGGATAGTGGCCAGGCGGTGGATGTAGTCTGTCTGGACTTCGGCAAGTCCTTTGACACTGTACCTCATGGAGAAAGTACTGCAGCACACTTTGGAGTACACAGAGTATACAGGAGGTAAGTAGTGAACTGTCCTATTGGTAGGAAGCAGAGTGGTGGTGGAGGATTACCATTCAAAGTGGAGGGACATGCTGAGTGGAGGACCCCAGTGGTTGTATCCATGCTTATTTATTTAAAATTGTTGACTGGGAGAGGTATGGAGAGCCAGAGCTCATTTTCCAGGTGCGTCCCAGGGGTGAGGGTGGGATTACAAGGCGGTAAGAGGTGACAAACGCAAAGTACAGTATCAAATTAAGTTACGAGTGCAGTGTAAAATACAGAATATAGATGGCACAAAGTGCAACACTTACAAACTTGGAAGAATTTACAATGGCCATAAGTGGCATGGGTAGTCAATGCTGTGGGGCAGGGAGGATGGATGTGATGGACCTGAAGTGCTGTCTGTCATCACAGTACTGTGTGACTACAGGGAAGTTAGGTGACTTGCTTAAAGTCACACAACAAGTACGTAGTGATGATAGTGGGATTCAAACCTGGGTTTCCAAGTTCAGAGCTCTGTGCTCTAACTAGTAGACTACGCCACCTTCTCTTTTTATGATACTTCTGCCCTACATTACGTAGAAATAATTATAAAAGAATGGCTGAAATGGAGCATTCTGTCTGGATGACTGCATTCTACAGGGGTTAGACTGTCGGCCAGTAATCCTCATTTACAATAGAACAATTAGAATTGTAACTATAAAACTGTGCATTTAAAAAAATAGAAATATTTTCATTTAGTACTAGCATTATGGCACGCCAGGGCTTGGCTTACCTTTATTTGTTCTCCCTGGGCTACAGGTGGATGGCTATCAGCCATGTCCCCACTTGCTCCGACCTTTACTCGTTCTCCCCCTGGCCACCGGTGAGTCCCCTGCAGATTGCCCTCTCGCAATGAGAACAGAAGTGGAGGTGCCCCCACCCGTGCAAACATATCCAAATGCTGGTGACTGTGCTACAGTACAGGCTGGAGAAGAGTAGGCATGGCATCATGAAGCCCACCCCACCCCAGCCCCTGCTTCCATTTTCTGCCCAATCTCCTGGTCCTTGGTGGTACGTAAGCGTGTGTGTGTGGAGGCATGTATGCACTACAGAACCACGGCCCCTCCTCCCACTGAGTTGCTCCCATCCTGCACTAACCCTGGGCCTTCACTCAGTGGCAGTCAATGGCTGAGATGGCTGGCCACTCCACAGAGGAGAGCAGTCCCTGGGAGGCTGGACCTCCCTGGTCGACCCCAGTGACCCAAGTCTGTTCCCAACCTCTGTCGCTGGCATGCTGGCAGGTGAAGCACAAGTGCCTCAGCCCTTCGCGCCACTGGGCCGGATTTGGGTTACCATCGTCAGTGTAATTCTTGGGGCATAAGGTCCTCAGCTTTGCTTCAAGTCTCATTATTTTCTAGTGTTAGATTAACTGATGGTAACCTAACCAGTGGCCTTGCCTTAATGCTAAGAGGAGTTGAGTTTCTCTGTCGATTTAGTTTGCTTTACTCTGAAAACTTGTTCTAGGACCATGGATATGTTGTTCATCCACACTTCTTGGCTTGTCCCTTTCCCCTTTAAATCTTGCTGGAAGTCTTCAAGCTGGCTCCTCCCAGCCACCAGGGTGGTATATACCTCGGCTCCTCCCCATGATGCCAGATCTTCCTTTTCGCTGGAAGATGCAGGTTGCCTCCCTGGTGCTCACGCATTTCGTAGGCCCTGGCTTTCAATACTTTGGTTTTACCGAAATTAAAACTCGTACGAGTTAGCGATCGCACTTTTGCGTCCTCGATCATGGAAGAGGAATATTCTCCAGGATTTCGCCGATGTCCTTGCGGCCAGAAGATGTCGTGCACCGATCCCCATCTCACGTGGGTCTACTGCCTAGGTGTCAGCCATGACAGCTCGTCCTGTAGCTTTTGCTTGGCCTTCCATCCCAACGTCCTGGACGACCGCCTGGCATGTTTAAAGTTGAGGAGACCGGAGAAAAGGAATCCTCCAGTGAAGTCCAAGGAGGCTAGGTGGGCGGTTTCCATGGCCGCAGGTTTCATCGAGCAGCTGGAACGCATGAAGGCGTTCGAAGAAGAAGCCGCCCACGCTTCAGACAATCAAAGCTTTTTTGTTCCACTCAACCAGGGCTCCACTTCTCAGGTTCCTTCAAGGAATTGTGCCAGTCTCTCCCCACCCAGGGAGAGGCGCCCGCGGGCTTGCACTCCTCACGATCTCGTAAAAGAGATAAGGAACCGAGCACATCTTCGTCTTGGCGAAGACACTCTTGCGACCGTGAGAGGTCTCAGTCCCAGGAGCAAGCGGTCTCGACCTCAGTCGAGATCGCTTCCTCGGCCACAGGCTTCATGGACCTTCTGTCAGGCCAACCGACCGAGGATGCGGCCGATGAGGTCGAGATTGTCCTCGACCCCATCGACCCACTGTCGCCAGCCCTGGTCGACGAATCCTTGGAAAGGACTCTGGTCCTTGTCTTCCCCAATGAGGAAACCCAGCCTGCTGGTGTCCCCATTGAGGACCCAGTTCCGGACCCCCGGGTATCACTGGTTCTGCCGGTGTCTCCCGAGTGACCGAGTCAGCCCGTCCGATCTCGGTCAAGGTCTACAACTCCCTCGTCCAGATGGCAGAGGAAGAGCCACAAGCACTCCAAAAAGAGGCAATGCCACCGGTCGTCCTCATCCTCATCCTCCTCGGATGAGGAGAGGCTCCGATGGAAACTTCGTCGGTGCTACGAGGACCTTATGTGGCAACAGCTGATTTTGTCCGGGCACAAGCCGACTTCGACTCCTACACCAGCCATTACTTGGCTTTCACCTCCCAGGCCGAAGCTGACCCCCTTGGAACCGAGGCCTTTGATGCCTCTGCCCAGGGGGCCAGCCTGTCCTCCAGTTCGGCCTATACCGGTCTCTCCACCAACAGAGGTGGAGCTGCCGCCTAAGCAGCCTGTGGGAGGGGCTCCCTCTAAAGAGGACCAACCAGATACCGGGCGTCCCCGACGTCTGTCGGTCATGGTCACCCTGGACCGCCCTTGGTAGATTGAGGGTGATTTGGGTGGCAGGCCACTGTACCCCGAATCTTCGGACTCTGATGTCTCGGGGCTCCACTCTCATCCTGGGGATGATGAGTTGTCCGTTGGCACAGGGATGGAGGAAGGTTCTTCCTCCTTCCAAGGGATCCTTCATCTCATCTCTGATTCTACAGGGATGCCCCTGGAACCCATCCAGAAAATGGCAGAGTACCCTCTCACAGACATCCTCAAGAGAGGGGATACGCTAACAGAGGCCTTTCCTATGGCTGCGGCCATTGTTGGTCTGGCACTCGAACTGTGGCACGTCCTGCCTCATGTCCAGCACCATCTGCCCGCATGGCCCGCAAGTATGCGGTGCCCATGGGGTCCCTTGCGGGGTTCACAGAGCACCCTTCAGCCGAGAGCCTGGTGACCGCCTCTGTGTTCAGGTGTACTGGCAGTTCTGCCGACACTGACCGACCTTTCAACAAGGAGTCCAAGTATTTGGACCATTCGGTGCGAAAGATCTACGCGGCATCTTTGGGCCTTCGTCAGGCAAGTTCGGCCGTCATCATGGCACACTTCTCCCATGCCCTTCTCGGGTCATTGGAAGAAGTCCTCCTTCATCTCCCTGCGGACATGCAGTCCACAGTTAAGCAGGTCCGAGATCAGGGCCGTGCTGTTGCCAAACAGCAGCTCCAGATGGCCCTGGACATCAGGGACTCTTGTGCCCGTTCGATGGCCGCCGCAGTTGCCTCTCGCTGCAGGGCTTGGCTGAGGCTCTCCTCCTTCCCGGCGGTTACTCAGCACAAGTTAGCTGATGTGCCTTTCTTTGGGACTGACTTGTTCGGCCCAGGAGTGGCCAGTCACCTACAGCGCATAGAGCAGTCTAATGCCACCTTGGACGCCACTTCTGCCAGGAGTTCTTTGGGCAAGAACCAGCAGAAGAAAAAGAAAAAGCCCTTTCAGCACTCTTCCCCTGTGGTTCAGCAGTCCTCCTACCAGGGAGGACAGCAGCATCGGCATCAGCAGCAGGCTCAAGCTTGACACCCTCGGCCCAAGCCTGGACCCCAGCAGGCCCGTATAGGAGGCAGAGGCTCAGGTCCTGGAGCTTCCTCCTCCTCCAAGCCTGCTCAGTGAGGGGGTTGGGGTTGCCACCCCTATTCCCATCACGCCAGCTCTGGGTCTTCCCCTGGGGGGCCGGCTCCACCACTTCCTTTCCGCCTGGTCTGCTGTCACTACGGACAGGTGGGTTCTCAAAGTGGTTGGTCAGGGACTGCCTCTAGAATTTGAGCAGTACCCTCCCAGCCGAGCCCACGCCCCTTGGGAAGAATGGATTTCCGCATGCACCCAGTCGGCTCTTCGAGACGACATTGCTCAGCTCCTCCTCAAGGAGGCAGTAGCTCTCTTGGCAGATCCATCTGCAGACCCTGGCTTTGTCTCCAGGTACTTCCTGGTGCCCAAGTGGAATGGGGGCTGGTGTCCCATTCTAGATCTCCATGACTTGAATCAATACCTCAGGTCACGCATCTTTCGGATGGTCACTCTGTACCAGATCATACCATCCTTGGAGCGAAACATGTGGTTCTGTTCACTGGATCTGCAGGACGCGTTCTTTCACTTCCTAATCCATCCGTCCCATCAGTGGTTCCTGTGCTTCAGGGTCAAAGGGACCCTCTATGAGTTCCGAATCATGCTGTTCGGGCTGTCATCGGCCCCATGGGTCTTCGCCAAATGCATTGCAGTGGTGGTGGCCCATCTCCGGCTTCGGGGGCTCAGAATGTACCCCTACCTCGATGATTGGCTTCTTGCAGGTTCCACCCAACAGGAGGTGGAGAGGTCCAAGGATCTGGCCCTCCAAACCTGCTTCCAGCTCGGCCTCACGATCAACGAGGCCAAGCTGGAACTTGTGCCTTCTCAGGTGATGGGCTTCATCGGGGCAGAGTTCGACTCTCGTCAAGCCAGAGCTCGGCTCCCGGCAGACAGGGTGGAGGTTCTCTCCTCCTTTGCCCAATCATTTCTGGTTGGGCTCTTGTGCCCTGCCCAGGACTTTCTGCGCCTTCTGGGTTACATTGCGGCGTGCACCTCAGTGGTCTGTTGGGCCCAGTTGCACATGTACCCCCTTCCATGGGAGCTGGTTGCCCAGTGGACTCTGCGTCATGGTAATTTCAACCAGCTGATCACTGTAACCCAGAAGATGTGGGATGCTCTCCAATGGTGGACCGCCCCAGACCGGTTGCAAGAAGGGATCCCATTTGTCCGCCCCGAGCCGACGGTTGTTCTTACGACCGATGCCTCTCTCATGGGCTGGGAAGCCCACATGGAGGACAACAGGGCCCATGGGCTCCGGACCCCCGAGGAGTCTTGATGCCACATCAGTGTGTTGGAGCTCAGAGCAGTCAGACTGGCACTGTCAGCTTTCGCTTCTCAGCTCCAGGGTCAAGTGGTTCAAGTCCAGACAGACAATACCACGACCATGTACTACCTCAACAAACAGGACGGCATGCACTCCCATCTGCTATGCAAGGAGGCGCTCTGCATCTGGACCCTCGTAAGCCAGTTGGAGGTGGATGTCCTAGCCATCCATGTGGCAGGAGCCTCGAACCAGCTGGCAGATGCTTTCGGTCACCTAGGCCAGACATACCACGAGTGGTCTCTCCATCCAGAAGTAGCTTACAGCCTGTTCTCCTGTTGGGGCAAACCGATGGTGGACCTGTTTGCCTCCAGGGAAAACACCAAGCTGCGGCTGTTTTATGCCCGCCCCCCTCAGTAGGGCTTGCTGCAGGGGAATGCCTTCTAGAGGCCGTGGACCCCAGGCCTCCTCTGCCTTCCCTCCATTTCCTTTGATCCACAAGGTGTTACTCAAGGTGAGGAGGGACAAGGCAAAGGTGATTCTGGTAGCCCCAGACTGGCCGCGCCAGTTCTGGTATCCAGATCTCCTTAGCCTCAGCTGCAGGCCCCCAGAGTGGCTTTTTACACACCTGGACCTGATATCTCTGAACCAGGGGAATGTCTTCCATCCGGACCTTCAAT
Source organism: Neoceratodus forsteri (assembly GCA_016271365.2). Lineage (NCBI taxonomy): Eukaryota > Metazoa > Chordata > Ceratodontiformes > Ceratodontidae > Neoceratodus > Neoceratodus forsteri. The sequence continues at coordinate 329,428,315 of CM057456.1, read as the reverse complement.
CCATGCACCTCACAGCCTGGTACCTGAACGGCTAGAGTTCCAGGTTTGGGTCTTTCCAAAGATGTCTACATCATGGTGGAGGCATCTAGAAAGGAATCGGCCAGGAAATGTTATGTCTTCAAATGGAAAAGGTTTTCCATTTGGTGTCAGGGTAAGGGTCTGGACCCCTTATCCTGTTCTGTGGCTAACATTCTTGACTACCTTTGGTCCCTCTCCAAAGGGGGTCTACGGTCATCGACCCTTAGGGTGCACCTGGCAGCCATTTCTGCTTACCGGGCATCGGCCGGTCAGCCAGCATTGGCGCAGGAGACAGTGATCGGGTGCTTTTTCAAAGGCCTGGATCACATATCCTCTCCAGTGCGTGAACCTCCACCTCCATGGGATCTACTGCTGGTATTGGCAGAGCTCATGGGCAAGCCATTCGAATGAATGCACAAGTGTGAGCTGTCACATTTGTCATGGAAGACAGCCTTCCTGGTGGCTGTCATGTCTGCCAGAAGGACAGGAGAGCTCCAGGCGCTTTTGGTGGACCCCCCTTATCTGGTCTTCCACAGGGACAAAGTTGTCCTGCGCCCGGACCCGAAATTCCTTCCAAAGGTGGTGTCAGGGTTTCACCTTAACCAGGTGTTGACTCTGCCGGTATACTACCCTAATTACACCTCGGAGGCAGAGTACAGGCTCTATACTTTGGACCTGAGTCATGCTCTCTCCTATTACAAGGAGAGGATGGCGGAAATTCGCTGAGAGGGTCACCAGCTGTTTGTCACCTACTGTGAAGCCGCTTCTGGCAGACCTTCAGCAAAGCAGACTATTGCAAGATGGATTACATCATGCATAGGTCTGTGCTACCAGTTGACAGGCAAGGAACCTCCCAGAGGGATAAAAGCTCATTCTACCCACCATACTGCTGCATTGGTGGTTGCTTCCAGGGACATCCCTATCTGGGAAATCTGTCGGGCTGCTACCTGGAAGTCAGCAAACACCTTCATCACCCACTACCACATCGACCTTGAGTCACGCCGGGATGCTGGTTTTGGGGCCTCTGTTCTCCAATTTCAGTTGCCTAAGTAGGGGGTGTGTGCCTTGACTCCCTCCTCCCAGAGAACTGCTAGGAGTCTGCCAAGAAGTGTGGATGAACAACATATCCACGATCCTAGAAGAACAGGTTACTCACCTGTAACAGCAGTTCTAGGAGTGGTATATGTTCTTCATCCCCATGGACACACCTGACCTCCCTGGCGCGGACGACTCCAACCTGGTTTCCAGCGGCTAAGATCTGGCGCCATGGGGTGGAGCTGAGGTATATACCACCCGGTGGGTGGAGGAGCCAGCTTGAAGACTTCCGCAACATTTAAAGGAAAGGGACATGCCAAGAAGTGTGGATGAACAACATATACCACTCCTAGAACTACTGTTACAGGTGAGTAACCTGTTCTTTTTAGCCTTGGACATTAACAGATACATGGCTGCATTCATCTGCTGAGGTGCCTGCGTATTTCATTTAACTGGACGGTGCTGCCTATTGACGATGAGTGGCGTTTGATGTTTTTTTGGGTCAAAACATTTTCTGTGGATTTTATCCCAAACATTGACACCATGATGTGCCCCTGATGAAATGAAAACAATTCCACATGCGTTATGTGACTGTTATACATAGATGCTACACATGTCACATTTGTTATTCTTTTCCACAGGGAATTTTGCCTCTGGAATATCTAAACAACACTGATCACTTCAAAGCAGAAAGCATGCTTACAAATGCTGTTCAGATTCTAGAGCAGTTTAAGGTAAGAAGATTTGTGCAATAGCCTTCCAGCTGAGGTGGTGGGGGCAAAAACAGTGATAGGGTTCAAAAATGCACAGAAAATGCATAAGGGGATCTCAGTGAAACGAAATGGAGGGAGGGAAAAAGAGCCAGAGAGTCTACAGTGAAGCACTTTATACAAACATGCCCCATGAGGGGGCTTTAGATGCAGCAGCAGGATTTTTGTTCAGCGTCCTCATACAGCAACTCCACCTACAGATTTTGTTATAAAACTCTTGGAATTTGTATTAAAATCTGATGTTTTTCTCTTTGACAAGAAATTGTGCTTACAGACTAAGGGAACAGCTGCGGAGGCCACATGTGCCCCCACTATTGCTAATTTATACATAGGAACATGGGAGAATAAATATGTACTAAATGCAATAGAAAATCCATTTCTCAATAATATTCTGATGTTTAGACGTTTTATTGACAATATTTTTTTATATGGACTGGTGGTGAGCGATTACTTCACAGTTTTATTGCTTATTTACATAGCAATACAGAACATCTTAAATTTACATATACAGCTCACAAATCAAGTATTAATTTTTTGGATTTGACTATTAATTTAACAGACCAAGGGTACATTCAATCTGAGATTTTTCGAAAACCAGCAGATGGCAACACATTACTCCTAGCCTCAAGCTGCCATCCAAGACATACCATCCAGAATATACCTAAGCGGCAGTTTTTGAGAGCTAGGAGGAATTGTAGCACACAAGTTCAGATGGAAAAAAACATGAATGAAATGACACATAGGTTTCAAGAAAGAGATTATAGTCACCATGTTTTGCAACAGGCAAGAACTTTTGCTAGTGAACAAAACAGGGACCAGCTATTACAGAATCAGGCTAGAACAGACATCCAGGAGAACAGACGCAACTTTGTAACATCTTATTCTGTGCAGGCTACACACTTGGAGAAGATCTTAAAGCTGGCCAGTCCTGACCGGACTATATGAGCTTGTACAACAACCCCCAAGAATGTCTTATAGGAGGGCCAAAAACCCTCAAAGATTTATTGGTACACAGCCATTATGTTGAACCAAAACCAGAGAATACTTGGCTCAGTAGGGGTGTAAAAGTGTGTGCACATCCTCAGATGTCTTTATTGCAAAGATGTCATGAATAGTAAAGAATCTCCAGTTTAAATGCACAGAAAAAGTTTGAAATAAGATAACTTATGACTTGGGACGCTGCTGGAATTATTTATCTGGCTACCTGCACATGCTCTTCCTTTTATGTGAGTAAAACCACGAGGAATTTTAAAATTAGGGTTGGAGAACGTGTGGGCAATCCGAAGAGGAGATTGTACCTATGCAACAGCAGCACACATTGTAAAGATGAATAGTAATGATCACAGATTTTACTTTCAAGCAATAGAGAAGGTCTCACCACCAGTAAGAGGGGGCAACTTCAGTGACTCGGTTCTAATGAGAGAAAATGTTTGGTTACTTATGTTGGGTGCAAATAAAAAAAACAGGATTGGATACAGGTCTAGACACAAGACCACATCTAAATAAAAGAAAGTAAATAAACTTAAGTGCTGTAATTGAGTGTTGTATCTTAAGATACAGAATTCAGAGTTTTAAAATCCTTTTTTTGGACCCCAGTTCCATTTTTTTCTTTCTAACTTCCCCCCTTCCCCATCATTCACTACATTTTTCTACTCTCTCCCTTCTTCTCCCCACCCTCCGTCTATCTGACCCCTCTTTTACATTTTTACTTTAAACACAGTGTGATTTGGTCCTGACTGCAATTAAAATGAATTATTTAAGATTAGGAAAATGGCGTATTTAGACGGTACCATTACTGTGTTAATAGCTGCAATTGTATGTCAACGTAAATATTATTTCACTGTTCTATTTATACATGTGTCTTTCACTGTGGTGCTTTAATAATGAGTATCAGCTGTTTGTGTAGGCTAAGCCAATCAGCCTGCAGATGTTTGCACTATGTCATTGTGACATCATGGTGTTTGAATGGTATTTAAATGGTGTATTTTCAACAGTTTTTTAGCCTTTGATAAAGGATCCAGTGTTTGATCCGAAACACATCAGGCGTTACTCTGCCTTTTTAAAGAGGACAGGAAATAATTTCTAGCTGGCAACTCTTTATAAACTTCTTATTCTCAGAAATGATATGCATTCCCTAAACTATCCATATTTCAGTGTACCTGAATAAAAAGTGATACAAAAAACTGTATTTTACATTGTTTTGTTTTTATGGACAGAACTCTGTTGCAGTTCTCATTATGGAACCAATAATTTGGAGTTTTAGCTTTGTCACAGTTTGTGCACAGAACTCTAAACAGGGCTAATAGGCCAACAGCTCATAATAAGCATTCTGTACACAAACCGTGACGTAGAAATAACTCCAAATTACTGGTTCCATGATGAAAAGTGTAACAGAATACTGCCCATAAAAACAAAACAATGTAAAATACAGTTTTTCACATCATTTTTTATTCACATATAGTTAAATTTGGAAAATTTAGGGAATGCATATCGTTTCTGAGAATAAGAACCTTATAAACAGCTGCCAGTTCGAAATAATTTCCTGTCCTCTTTAACAATAAAATGAATTAACCAAGATCCCTGGTGTCCATAATATGTGAGGTGGTGAGTGCTCAGCTCTTAAGCTTTTCACTTTGTCTTCTTGCCAGAGCACCACCGTCCCAGTGCGAGACTTTTTTTTACAGAACCTACAATAATACTGTAGGTAGAGAAAATGGGCAGACTGGGTGGGTCAAGTGATCCTTATATGGTGACACTTTCTTTGTTTATGTTTCTGTGTTTAAAAATGTCTCCTTCTTTATCCATTTTTTTCCTGCTCTATGGTTGGTTCTGCCTTCAATTCCACCCAAGTCATTCCCATCTGAGGAGCTCCTGGGCCATGCACACCTTGTAGACTGCTCTTCTCTCTCTCTCTGGTCTGATGTCCATTCCATGCCCAGCTTGTCCACCGAGGTGGGACTCAATAGGAGGTGTCAGATCCGTGGAACAGGCTGCCAGCGGAAGTGGTGGGGGCAGCTACTTTTTTAAAAGGTTCAAACATAGTTGGGATAGGGCAAGGGGACTTACAGTCCCTAAGGGGGGGCAGCATGGGTTTAAGAGGTGGGGTAGCGGGGGGGGGTACAGCCCACCAGGACAGTAGGTCAGTCAGGTAAGGTATTATGGTAAGGGCAGAACTGACAGAACTTTGGCCTCCTTCTGACATCAAATTCTCTGTTTCTTTGAGACCTCTCCTGATTGGAAGAGGCAGATCCAGGAGGAAGAGGAGGAGCAGTCAAGATGGACTTGCTCACATATGGAGTAGTCTCCCAGTTTCACTCACGTCCATCTCAGTCTCCAGTCTGCAAAGACCACATTTAAGGAGCATTTCAAGGCCCTGCCAGCTTTTCAAAATTGCCCAGAGGTGGTTTAAATTAACCCTTTGTGGGGGCGGGGACCTGTAGAGTATTAGCTTGGTCCTGGGTACAGTTTTAATCTGACCTAGGTTTTGAAGGCACACTCGTACCTTAACGTTATGGACTTCCTTCGGTAGTGTAGCATGTTCCAATTTGGTTTACGTAAAATTGACTGTGCTGTGCAGCTTGTTCCCCCTTCCCCTAGGCGTTGTGCTTGTGTCCCCTGTGCGTTTCCTGGACATGTTTATTTACTTTCAACTGCATACTGCGTTAGTCTGCATGTACCGTTGACCTGTCTATTGTTGTTGAATAGTGAGTGAGGAATTATCAGCAACTGATGGGGGTCATGTAAACTCCTCTGTTCCTTACGTGGCAGTTATTTGCATACCTTTCATTTATTGTAACTCTGCATATTTCGTTTGACACAGTATTTATTCTGTCTATATTTGAATGTCCTGCATTTCCATGGCAGTGATTTGCATACATTTCATTTTACTGTAATTCTGTATATTTTGTTTGACACAGTATTTTTTTGTCTGTTTTGAAATACCTGTATTATATATCTCATTGTTATTTCCCATCCCATTCTACTCCATGTTGCAGCTGGAAACGAGCCTTTCTGGATACTGCTTGCTTACCTGGTAAAATATGTTAAAAATAAAAATAAAAAAAATACCTCCAGAGCCCTGGTCCAGATCTGGGTTTGGTAAACTTCGGAGATCCTAAGTTGCAGCTCCCTGCACTGCTCTCAGAAACTTTCTGGGGAATTCCTACTAAGCTGAAAATTCCAAGGAGCTTACCTGCCACTTTTCCCACCTCTAATTAGGGAAAGGGACACAGCCTCTGAGTACCTGGTTGCGTAGTCCACAACCACCTATATGTGTACCTCTTGGTTGTGCAACTCAGGGTGCTCAAAGGCCCCACAATGTCTGCTGTTATTTGCTGAAAGTGTTCATCAGTTGTAAGTACAGGGGAAAAGCTGCTTTAGGCTTGCCCCCAGCCTTTTCCACCTTCTGGCAATGCAGACAAGTCCAGCGGTAGTTTACCACATCTTTAAAAATACTTGGCCAGAAAAGTTATTCATAAGCTGAATTTTAATTCGGATAACTCCCAGGTGTCCTGAGGAAGGAATATGATTGGCTAAGAGCTGCTTCCTGTCCTCCATAGGGACCGCTAACTGCTGGTACCCATCTTTCTCTGGCCCTCCCTTGCATCCAGTCCCTAAAGGTAACCCATTCACTCAGTGTACCTCTTTTTTTCACCTTCTCACTGAGAGTCGCCATCAGCCTTGGCTGCAGGTTTTCTTAAGTTATGTCAGGATGGGTCATCCTGCTGAGCCCTGCTAAACTCATCACAATTAACCTTCCCTGGAGTACTCTTCCCCCTCAGTGGGATACCTGCTTATAGCTGGGGTTTCCACTGCCTGTAGCTGTGGGCAGTAAGCAGCCACCTCCAGCTAGCCCATCAGCCATGCTGGCTACCAGCTGTGCTGTTGAGGTAAGGAGAACCTCTGGCTATGTGGAGCAGTGGTGACAGTCTCTTCCATGACACTCACTAAGTCTCGCAACTAACTTGACTGCAGGGGTAAAGTATAGTGACAGCTCAGCCTTCCCTCACCAGAGAGCATGCATATAACCTCTGGTATACTCCCACCCTGCCTGCTCAGTGAAAGAGAGAACTAAGCTTGTTCCACGGTCTGGATCTCCCTTCACGGCAGCAAAGGCTGACATGAGAAGGGTCTCACTTCAGCTCAGATGTGTTAATTACCATTATAAAATGAGTAGGGATTTTGCTGCATTCTGATTGGCCAGAAGTGTTCCTAACCAGTGTTTTTATGGAATGACAACCCATAGACCAGGCCCTAGCCCGGCAACCAGGATACAGCACATCTAGATATCCATACCTCCCAGACATTTTTTAAAAACAATTTCTGGCAACCATATGGAAAAAGTAAAGAAAACTACACCATCACACTTGCTATTACCAAAATAGCATTCTGCAACATTTTTGGCAAGCAACACCCCTCCCCCCATGCTCTACCCCCCCCCCACACACACCTACCAAATAAAATAAACTTTAAATACCTGCTTTCACCATGTTTCTTTATGTCATTAACAGGAAGTCTAAGCCCCAGTTCCGATTTGCTCTCACTCTACTGCAGCTTTCTGACACCACTCTCTTGTTCACTCCCCTTGCCTGCTCATCTCTGTCCCCCTCCCACAATGCATGTTCACGGACCTGTGCAGAACTGAGCAACAGTTATCATTGTTGCTGTTTTTCCTGTTAGTGTGCACCTGTAGTTTAGGCTGTAACATGACAGCAGGTAAAAATGTCAAAAGTAAAAGCTGCACCACAACAAAATTCTAATGGCCACAAAATTGCTTGTTGCATTAACAAATCTTGCAGGGCTGAACGTTTTAGTTCTCTGAGGGGATTAAAAGCAGCAAGTGCTGCATAAGTTTAATACCACAGATGTAGCTAATTTATAGAGCCCAAGGGGCTAATTAAAATTTTTGAGTGGGGGGAGAAGAGCAGTGATGTCAGGAGGTCCACAGACAACAGTCCCTGTAAAACCATAATAGGTTAACCTTAGTGCAGAGCACCCTCTAGTGGCACCCAAAACCATTACAGTATAATACACTGATGTAGCTTGCAAACTACTTTCTTAACAAATATCTTCATTTTTTATTTAAACTTTTGTTTTAAATATTTACTTATTGGACCCATGTTATAAGCTTAATAAGACCCTCTGGGCTTTTTGTTGACATAAGTTAAATGCACTTTCCTGGTGTAAAGGCACTCAGTGCAAGCACCTTGTGACTTACCATGCACCTGGGTTGTATTTTATTTATTTAGTTTTTGTTTACCGCGTAGGTGCTCTAGCCAAACAGGTGACTATTTTCAGGCACGACCCGGGACGTACAGTAACAATACAGAGTTCATTTACATAATACAGGGAAGCAGTAACAATACAGAGAACAGTTTTCAGTAAAAGGCAATAAAGGAGTACAGTTTCAGAGACAATCAACAGGTCAAGAGAAAAACAGCAGATTTACAGTGTACAGGTAGCATTTAGTGAGCGGGTAAAGGTGTACAGGGCAGATCCAAAGGACAGGTGGTTCAGGGAGGGGAGAACGGGAGGGGAACTGGGTGAGCAGGTAAAGCGGGGGATGCGGAAGGCAACCTAGCGAAGCAAGTGGTTAAGGTGGCAGCAGGATGAAGGAGGCAGGACGGGGGTCTGGGTGTGGGGTGGTGAATGGACAGGCGTACATGGTCGAGGAGGGAGAGAGTAGGTCAGGCAGAGCTGGAGGCAGGGGAGACACTACCTGCAGTGGGGCTATAGAGGGGTAAAAGGCGGCGCGAAAACAGGGCAGGAAAGGACATGATAGGCATCGACGGCCAGAGGAGGAGTGAAGCGGGAGAACATTTGGATGGGGCAGGGGGCTTACGGAATATGTCTGGGTGAGGGGGATATGGTGGCATAAGCGGTAGAAAGCTACGGGAAGAGACCGAGTCCATGGAACTGTGCGGCCGCTAGAGAGAGCTGAAGGGGAGGGGATCGGAGGTGAACACGGCCACGGGGCGGCTTTAGCAGCAGAATCACTCAAGAGGAGCCCGGGTTCATGGAACCGAAGTCGGCAAGTGAGAGTTAGGATGGCGGGGTTCGGGGTGAGGTACGAAGGGGAGCCATCAGCGGTTGGAAGGTGCGAGGGCACCTGGGTTGTGGTACTGTTCCGAGCAGGGGAGCCGGTGCTCAGTCGGGGTAGTCGGGGGCTGCAGAGGTTAAGAGCAAACGGGTCTAACTGGGGGGGGTGTTGAAGCAAAAGGTCAGTGTTAGGGGGATATGGCAGCAGGGGGCTGAGGGATGAGACCGTGTCCATGGAAACCGTACGCAGGCTGGACAGATCGATGAGTGTGAGAATATGGGGGTGAAAGCGGCGGTGAGCGGTTTAGCGGCAGGAGCCTACTAGAGGAGCCTAGGATCGTGGAGCCGAGGGTCAGCGGGGAGGCTAAAGATAGCGGGTTTTCTCGGTACGGCGGTGAGCGGTTTCAGCGGCTGATGGTGCGGCTAATGTCCGGGTTGTGGAACTGATCCAGGCAGGGAACGGTGTTCAGGCGGGTGGAGGCTGTGGAGGTCCAGGGCAATAGGAGTAGAGGAACGGGTCCTGGGGGTTAGGCATTGGCTGCGCCAGTACCTGGTACCCTAGATCATCAGTACAAACATTCCAGTAAGCAGCAGTAACACGTACAGCAGTGCAGATAGCAATAACAGGTTAACAATGCAGTAGTCAAGGCGCAGTAACTTACAACAAAATTACACACTCTAGACAAGTGCAAGTAGAGAGAAGTACCCTGAAACGGGTCCGTTGGGGGGCACTTAGGCATTGGCTACGCCAGTACCTGGTACCCATAGATCGTCAGTACAAACATTTCAGTAAGCAGCAGTAACAGGTACAATAGTGCAAACAGCAATAAAGGTAAACAATGCAGTAGTCGGTAGCAGTAACTTACAACAAAATTACATACTTTAGACAAGTGCAAGTAGGCTTCGAGGTCGGAGTTTTGAACTCGAAATGAAGTGCATATGGGCAGAGACATATATCACAGTGTTAATGTTGTAAGTAAAATAGGGTAAGGAGTAGGAAGGAGGGAGTGGTGGGGCAAGAGAGAGAGGCTGGCAGGACAAGCTCAGGTAGGGTCATAACAGGCACACTGGTCCGTGGAAAGCAGGTGTTCACGTAGCTTGCGCTTAAAGAGATCGTGGGACGATGTCAGTCTAAGGTCGAGTGGCAGGAGGTTCCACACTTGAGGGGCTGTGTACTCGAACGCTCAAGACCCTTTGGGAGTACGGCTGCGGGGGATTTTTAGTAGGGATTTGTCTGAGGATCTCAGCTCACATGGAGGGAGGACTGACTGAAGCAGTTCAGTTAGGGATGCTGGTCTGTTGAGTCTAATGATGGAGTCGCAAAGGCAGCCCAGGTAGTATAGTCTGGTGGCAGAGGGGGAGAGCTAGCTGAGGTCTTTATACAGTTGGCAGTGATGTTTAAGTCTGGGGGCTTTTGAGGCATACCTGCTTATATTGTTGAAAGTGACATCCCATTTTTGTAGTGTGGTTTATGCGCCATGGGTAGGATGGGAGCACAGTAGGTCAGAGCGGGTAGGAGGAGACCCTGGCGATGGCTAGTTTGGCTGCAGGTGTGAGCATGTAGCTGGATCTGTAGGCAGCACCCAGTTGCAGTTCACAGATTTACATGTTTCTTGGATGTGCAGGTTTAGGTCCAGAGATTGGTCTAGCAGGATGCCCAGATAACGGAAGGAGGTAACCACCTCAAGGGGGGGTCCCATCCAGGTCAAGGACTTTTAAGGAGAGTGGCAGGACCTTATCTTGTGGGCAGTGCCCAGAAGCATTAGTTTGGTTTTGCTGGAGTTCAGTATAAGGCGGTGGGTGTTTAGCCAGAGTTGGACAGCGTGGAAAGCAGATGTCAGTGCCACGTTAAGTTGGTCTACATTATTAGAGCTAGCATAGATAACCAGGTCATCTGCGTGAGTAGAGAGTCACAGGACGCAATGCTGTAAGGGCAGGTTATTTATGAATAATG